>OV743435.1:927525-5927525 GCA_928269145.1 Agriphila tristella
ACGTCATCTCCGCGCTGCGGAGAACAGCCCGCACGTGCCCTACAGGTACCAGCGACAGGCGCTCTCCTCGCTCGGTGACGTCATCTCCGCGCTCGTTAGAACAGCCCGCCACGTGCCCTACAGGTACCAGCGACAGGCGCTCTCCTCGCTCGGTGACGTCATCTCCGCGCTCGTTAGAACAGCCCGCACGTGCCCTACAGGTACCAGCGACAGGCGCTCTCCTCGCTCGGTGACGTCATCTCCGCGCTCGTTAGAACAGCCCGCACGTGCCCTACAGGTACCAGCGACAGGCGCTCTCCTCGCTCGGTGACGTCATCTCCGCGCTCGTTAGAACAGCCCGCACGTGCCCTACAGGTACCAGCGACAGGCGCTCTCCTCGCTCGGTGACGTCATCTCCGCGCTCGTTAGAACAGCCCGCACGTGCCCTACAGGTACCAGCGACAGGCGCTCTCCTCGCTCGGTGACGTCATCTCCGCGCTCGTTAGAACAGCCCGCACGTGCCCTACAGGTACCAGCGACAGGCGCTCTCCTCGCTCGGTGACGTCATCTCCGCGCTCGTTAGAACAGCCCGCACGTGCCCTACAGGTACCAGCGACAGGCGCTCTCCTCGCTCGGTGACGTCATCTCCGCGCTCGTTAGAACAGCCCGCACGTGCCCTACAGGTACCAGCGACAGGCGCTCTCCTCGCTCGGTGACGTCATCTCCGCGCTTGCGGAGAACAGCCCGCACGTGCCCTACAGGTACCAGCGACAGGCGCTCTCCTCGCTCGGTGACGTCATCTCCGCGCTCGTTAGACAGCCCGCACGTGCCCTACAGGTACCAGCGACAGGCGCTCTCCTCGCTCGGTGACGTCATCTCCGCGCTCGTTAGAACAGCCCGCACGTGCCCTACAGGTACCAGCGACAGGCGCTCTCCTCGCTCGGTGACGTCATCTCCGCGCTCGTAGAACAGCCCGCACGTGCCCTACAGGTACCAGCGACAGGCGCTCTCCTCGCTCGGTGACGTCATCTCCGCGCTCGTTAGAACAGCCCGCACGTGCCCTACAGGTACCAGCGACAGGCGCTCTCCTCGCTCGGTGACGTCATCTCCGCGCTCGTTAGAACAGCCCGCACGTGCCCTACAGGTACCAGCGACAGGCGCTCTCCTCGCTCGGTGACGTCATCTCCGCGCTCGTTAGAACAGCCCGCACGTGCCCTACAGGTACCAGCGACAGGCGCTCTCCTCGCTCGGTGACGTCATCTCCGCGCTCGTTAGAACAGCCCGCACGTGCCCTACAGGTACCAGCGACAGGCGCTCTCCTCGCTCGGTGACGTCATCTCCGCGCTCGTTAGAACAGCCCGCACGTGCCCTACAGGTACCAGCGACAGGCGCTCTCCTCGCTCGGTGACGTCATCTCCGCGCTCGTTAGAACAGCCCGCACGTGCCCTACAGGTTACCAGCGACAGGCGCTCTCCTCGCTCGGTGACGTCATCTCCGCGCTCGTTAGAACAGCCCGCACGTGCCCTACAGGTACCAGCGACAGGCGCTCTCCTCGCTCGGTGACGTCATCTCCGCGCTCGTTAGAACAGCCCGCACGTGCCCTACAGGTACCAGCGACAGGCGCTCTCCTCGCTCGGTGACGTCATCTCCGCGCTTGCGGAGAACAGCCCGCACGTGCCCTACAGGTACCAGCGACAGGCGCTCTCCTCGCTCGGTGACGTCATCTCCGCGCTCGTTAGAACAGCCCGCACGTGCCCTACAGGTACCAGCGACAGGCGCTCTCCTCGCTCGGTGACGTCATCTCCGCGCTCGTTAGAACAGCCCGCACGTGCCCTACAGGTACCAGCGACAGGCGCTCTCCTCGCTCGGTGACGTCATCTCCGCGCTCGTTAGAACAGCCCGCACGTGCCCTACAGGTACCAGCGACAGGCGCTCTCCTCGCTCGGTGACGTCATCTCCGCGCTCGTTAGAACAGCCCGCACGTGCCCTACAGGTACCAGCGACAGGCGCTCTCCTCGCTCGGTGACGTCATCTCCGCGCTTGCGGAGAACAGCCCGCACGTGCCCTACAGGTACCAGCGACAGGCGCTCTCCTCGCTCGGTGACGTCATCTCCGCGCTCGTTAGAACAGCCCGCACGTGCCCTACAGGTACCAGCGACAGGCGCTCTCCTCGCTCGGTGACGTCATCTCCGCGCTCGTTAGAACAGCCCGCACGTGCCCTACAGGTACCAGCGACAGGCGCTCTCCTCGCTCGGTGACGTCATCTCCGCGCTCGTTAGAACAGCCCGCACGTGCCCTACAGGTACCAGCGACAGGCGCTCTCCTCGCTCGGTGACGTCATCTCCGCGCTCGTTAGAACAGCCCGCACGTGCCCTACAGGTACCAGCGACAGGCGCTCTCCTCGCTCGGTGACGTCATCTCCGCGCTTGCGGAGAACAGCCCGCACGTGCCCTACAGGTACCAGCGACAGGCGCTCTCCTCGCTCGGTGACGTCATCTCCGCGCTCGTTAGAACAGCCCGCACGTGCCCTACAGGTACCAGCGACAGGCGCTCTCCTCGCTCGGTGACGTCATCTCCGCGCTCGTTAGAACAGCCCGCACGTGCCCCTACAGGTACCAGCGACAGGCGCTCTCCTCGCTCGGTGACGTCATCTCCGCGCTCGTTAGAACAGCCCGCACGTGCCCTACAGGTACCAGCGACAGGCGCTCTCCTCGCTCGGTGACGTCATCTCCGCGCTCGTTAGAACAGCCCGCACGTGCCCTACAGGTACCAGCGACAGGCGCTCTCCTCGCTCGGTGACGTCATCTCCGCGCTCGTTAGAACAGCCCGCACGTGCCCTACAGGTACCAGCGACAGGCGCTCTCCTCGCTCGGTGACGTCATCTCCGCGCTCGTTAGAACAGCCCGCACGTGCCCTACAGGTACCAGCGACAGGCGCTCTCCTCGCTCGGTGACGTCATCTCCGCGCTCGTTAGAACAGCCCGCACGTGCCCTACAGGTACCAGCGACAGGCGCTCTCCTCGCTCGGTGACGTCATCTCCGCGCTCGTTAGAACAGCCCGCACGTGCCCTACAGGTACCAGCGACAGGCGCTCTCCTCGCTCGGTGACGTCATCTCCGCGCTGCGGAGAACAGCCCGCACGTGCCCTACAGGTACCAGCGACAGGCGCTCTCCTCGCTCGGTGACGTCATCTCCGCGCTCGTTAGAACAGCCCGCACGTGCCCTACAGGTACCAGCGACAGGCGCTCTCCTCGCTCGGTGACGTCATCTCCGCGCTCGTTAGAACAGCCCGCACGTGCCCTACAGGTACCAGCGACAGGCGCTCTCCTCGCTCGGTGACGTCATCTCCGCGCTCGTTAGAACAGCCCGCACGTGCCCTAAAGGTACCAGCGACAGGCGCTCTCCTCGCTCGGTGACGTCATCTCCGCGCTCGTTAGAACAGCCCGCACGTGCCCTACAGGTACCAGCGACAGGCGCTCTCCTCGCTCGGTGACGTCATCTCCGCGCTCGTTAGAACAGCCCGCACGTGCCCTACAGGTACCAGCGACAGGCGCTCTCCTCGCTCGGTGACGTCATCTCCGCGCTCGTTAGAACAGCCCGCACGTGCCTACAGGTACCAGCGACAGGCGCTCTCCTCGCTCGGTGACGTCATCTCCGCGCTTGCGGAGAACAGCCCGCACGTGCCCTACAGGTACCAGCGACAGGCGCTCTCCTCGCTCGGTGACGTCATCTCCGCGCTCGTTAGAACAGCCCGCACGTGCCCTACAGGTACCAGCGACAGGCGCTCTCCTCGCTCGGTGACGTCATCTCCGCGCTCGTTAGAACAGCCGCTCGTGCCCTACAGGTACCAGCGACAGGCGCTCTCCTCGCTCGGTGACGTCATCTCCGCGCTCGTTAGAACAGCCCGCACGTGCCCTACAGGTACCAGCGACAGGCGCTCTCCTCGCTCGGTGACGTCATCTCCGCGCTCGTTAGAACAGCCCGCACGTGCCCTACAGGTACCAGCGACAGGCGCTCTCCTCGCTCGGTGACGTCATCTCCGCGCTCGTTAGAACAGCCCGCACGTGCCCTACAGGTACCAGCGACAGGCGCTCTCCTCGCTCGGTGACGTCATCTCCGCGCTCGTTAGAACAGCCCGCACGTGCCCTACAGGTACCAGCGACAGGCGCTCTCCTCGCTCGGTGACGTCATCTCCGCGCTCGGTAGAACAGCCCGCACGTGCCCTACAGGTACCAGCGACAGGCGCTCTCCTCGCTCGGTGACGTCATCTCCGCGCTCGTGAGAACAGCCCGCACGTGCCCTACAGGTACCAGCGACAGGCGCTCTCCTCGCTCGGTGACGTCATCTCCGCGCTCGTTAGAACAGCCCGCACGTGCCCTACAGGTACCAGCGACAGGCGCTCTCCTCGCTCGGTGACGTCATCTCCGCGCTCGTTAGAACGAGCCCGCACGTGCCCTACAGGTACCAGCGACAGGCGCTCTCCTCGCTCGGTGACGTCATCTCCGCGCTCGTAGAACAGCCCGCACGTGCCCTACAGGTACCAGCGACAGGCGCTCTCCTCGCTCGGTGACGTCATCTCCGCGCTTGCGGAGAACAGCCCGCACGTGCCCTACAGGTACCAGCGACAGGCGCTCTCCTCGCTCGGTGGACGTCCATCTCCGCGCTCGTAGAACAGCCCGCACGTGCCCTACAGGTACCAGCGACAGGCGCTCTCCTCGCTCGGTGACGTCATCTCCGCGCTCGTTAGAACAGCCCGCACGTGCCCTACAGGTACCAGCGACAGGCGCTCTCCTCGCTCGGTGACGTCATCTCCGCGCTCGTTAGAACAGCCCGCACGTGCCCTACAGGTACCAGCGACAGGCGCTCTCCTCGCTCGGTGACGTCATCTCCGCGCTCGTTAGAACAGCCCGCACGTGCCCTACAGGTACCAGCGACAGGCGCTCTCCTCGCTCGGTGACGTCATCTCCGCGCTCCTTAGAACAGCCCGCACGTGCCCTACAGGTACCAGCGACAGGCGCTCTCCTCGCTCGGTGACGTCATCTCCGCGCTCGTTAGAACAGCCCGCACGTGCCCTACAGGTACCAGCGACAGGCGCTCTCCTCGCTCGGTGACGTCATCTCCGCGCTCGTTAGAACAGCCCGCACGTGCCCTACAGGTACCAGCGACAGGCGCTCTCCTCGCTCGGTGACGTCATCTCCGCGCTCGTTAGAACAGCCCGCACGTGCCCTACAGGTACCAGCGACAGGCGCTCTCCTCGCTCGGTGACGTCATCTCCGCGCTCGTTAGAACAGCCCGCACGTGCCCTACAGGTACCAGCGACAGGCGCTCTCCTCGCTCGGTGACGTCATCTCCGCGCTCGTTAGAACAGCCCGCACGTGCCCTACAGGTACCAGCGACAGGCGCTCTCCTCGCTCGGTGACGTCATCTCCGCGCTTGCGGAGAACAGCCCGCACGTGCCCTACAGGTACCAGCGACAGGCGCTCTCCTCGCTCGGTGACGTCATCTCCGCGCTCGTTAGAACAGCCCGCACGTGCCCTACAGGTACCAGCGACAGGCGCTCTCCTCGCTCGGTGACGTCATCTCCGCGCTCGTTAGAACAGCCCGCACGTGCCCTACAGGTACCAGCGACAGGCGCTCTCCTCGCTCGGTGACGTCATCTCCGCGCTCGTTAGAACAGCCCGCACGTGCCCTACAGGTACCAGCGACAGGCGCTCTCCTCGCTCGGTGACGTCATCTCCGCGCTCGTTAGAACAGCCCGCACGTGCCCTACAGGGAGCAGCGACAGGCGCTCTCCTCGCTCGGTGACGTCATCTCCGCGCTCCTTAGAACAGCCCGCACGTGCCCTACAGGTACCAGCGACAGGCGCTCTCCTCGCTCGGTGACGTCATCTCCGCGCTCGTTAGAACAGCCCGCACGTGCCCTACAGGTACCAGCGACAGGCGCTCTCCTCGCTCGGTGACGTCATCTCCGCGCTTGCGGAGAACAGCCCGCACGTGCCCTACAGGTACCAGCGACAGGCGCTCTCCTCGCTCGGTGACGTCATCTCCGCGCTCGTTAGAACAGCCCGCACGTGCCCTACAGGTACCAGCGACAGGCGCTCTCCTCGCTCGGTGACGTCATCTCCGCACTCGTTAGAACAGCCCGCACGTGCCCTACAGGTACCAGCGACAGGCGCTCTCCTCGCTCGGTGACGTCATCTCCGCGCTCGTTAGAACAGCCCGCACGTGCCCTACAGGTACCAGCGACAGGCGCTCTCCTCGCTCGGTGACGTCATCTCCGCGCTCGTTAGAACAGCCCGCACGTGCCCTACAGGTACCAGCGACAGGCGCTCTCCTCGCTCGGTGACGTCATCTCCGCGCTCGTTAGAACAGCCCGCACGTGCCCTACAGGTACCAGCGACAGGCGCTCTCCTCGCTCGGTGACGTCATCTCCGCGCTCGTTAGAACAGCCCGCACGTGCCCTACAGGTACCAGCGACAGGCGCTCTCCTCGCTCGGTGACGTCATCTCCGCGCTCGTTAGAACAGCCCGCACGTGCCCTACAGGTACCAGCGACAGGCGCTCTCCTCGCTCGGTGACGTCATCTCCGCGCTCGTTAGAACAGCCCGCACGTGCCCTACAGGTACCAGCGACAGGCGCTCTCCTCGCTCGGTGACGTCATCTCCGCGCTCGTTAGAACAGCCCGCACGTGCCCTACAGGTACCAGCGACAGGCGCTCTCCTCGCTCGGTGACGTCATCTCCGCGCTCGTTAGAACAGCCCGCACGTGCCCTACAGGTACCAGCGACAGGCGCTCTCCTCGCTCGGTGACGTCATCTCCGCGCTCGTTAGAACAGCCCGCACGTGCCCTACAGGTACCAGCGACAGGCGCTCTCCTCGCTCGGTGACGTCATCTCCGCGCTCGTTAGAACAGCCCGCACGTGCCCTACAGGTACCAGCGACAGGCGCTCTCCTCGCTCGGTGACGTCATCTCCGCGCTCGTTAGAACAGCCCGCACGTGCCCTACAGGTACCAGCGACAGGCGCTCTCCTCGCTCGGTGACGTCATCTCCGCGCTCCTTAGAACAGCCCGCACGTGCCCTACAGGTACCAGCGACAGGCGCTCTCCTCGCTCGGTGACGTCATCTCCGCGCTCGTTAGAACAGCCCGCACGTGCCCTACAGGTACCAGCGACAGGCGCTCTCCTCGCTCGGTGACGTCATCTCCGCGCTCGTTAGAACAGCCCGCACGTGCCCTACAGGTACCAGCGACAGGCGCTCTCCTCGCTCGGTGACGTCATCTCCGCGCTTGCGGAGAACAGCCCGCACGTGCCCTACAGGTACCAGCGACAGGCGCTCTCCTCGCTCGGTGACGTCATCTCCGCGCTTGCGGAGAACAGCCCGCACGTGCCCTACAGGTACCAGCGACAGGCGCTCTCCTCGCTCGGTGACGTCATCTCCGCGCTCGTTAGAACAGCCCGCACGTGCCCTACAGGTACCAGCGACAGGCGCTCTCCTCGCTCGGTGACGTCATCTCCGCGCTTGCGGAGAACAGCCCGCACGTGCCCTACAGGTACCAGCGACAGGCGCTCTCCTCGCTCGGTGACGTCATCTCCGCGCTCGTTAGAACAGCCCGCACGTGCCCTACAGGTACCAGCGACAGGCGCTCTCCTCGCTCGGTGACGTCATCTCCGCGCTTGCGGAGAACAGCCCGCACGTGCCCTACAGGTACCAGCGACAGGCGCTCTCCTCGCTCGGTGACGTCATCTCCGCGCTCGTTAGAACAGCCCGCACGTGCCCTACAGGTACCAGCGACAGGCGCTCTCCTCGCTCGGTGACGTCATCTCCGCGCTCGTTAGAACAGCCCGCACGTGCCCTACAGGTACCAGCGACAGGCGCTCTCCTCGCTCGGTGACGTCATCTCCGCGCTTGCGGAGAACAGCCCGCACGTGCCCTACAGGTACCAGCGACAGGCGCTCTCCTCGCTCGGTGACGTCATCTCCGCGCTCGTTAGAACAGCCCGCACGTGCCCTACAGGTACCAGCGACAGGCGCTCTCCTCGCTCGGTGACGTCATCTCCGCGCTCGTTAGAACAGCCCGCACGTGCCCTACAGGTACCAGCGACAGGCGCTCTCCTCGCTCGGTGACGTCATCTCCGCGCTCCTTAGAACAGCCCGCACGTGCCCTACAGGTACCAGCGACAGGCGCTCTCCTCGCTCGGTGACGTCATCTCCGCGCTCGTTAGAACAGCCCGCACGTGCCCTACAGGTACCAGCGACAGGCGCTCTCCTCGCTCGGTGACGTCATCTCCGCGCTCGTTAGAACAGCCCGCACGTGCCCTACAGGTACCAGCGACAGGCGCTCTCCTCGCTCGGTGACGTCATCTCCGCGCTCGTTAGAACAGCCCGCACGTGCCCTACAGGTACCAGCGACAGGCGCTCTCCTCGCTCGGTGACGTCATCTCCGCGCTTGCGGAGAACAGCCCGCACGTGCCCTACAGGTACCAGCGACAGGCGCTCTCCTCGCTCGGTGACGTCATCTCCGCGCTCGTTAGAACAGCCCGCACGTGCCCTACAGGTACCAGCGACAGGCGCTCTCCTCGCTCGGTGACGTCATCTCCGCGCTCGTTAGAACAGCCCGCACGTGCCCTACAGGTACCAGCGACAGGCGCTCTCCTCGCTCGGTGACGTCATCTCCGCGCTCGTTAGAACAGCCCGCACGTGCCCTACAGGTACCAGCGACAGGCGCTCTCCTCGCTCGGTGACGTCATCTCCGTCCCATTGTCATAAGGTCAGGATCTGATGGTGGAATCCTGGAGCAATCTAGGGAACTCTTCAAATATTATAGGCACACATATGGCGATTTTGATATTTTCTTAAGAAACTCATGCATTTGCTTTCGGAAAGTATCATTTTGGTGAAGTGGAACTGATGATGAAGACCATAGATGATCATCGGAACTATTCAATACCAAGTTAGGTTACCTCACACACATAACTTTGTCAATTGCAAACTGATTTTAAAAATTCTTTTTTTTGAAAGCATATAAATTCAAATTGATTTTATTGTAATAAGGTCAGGATCTGATTATGGGATCCTGGAGAAATCTAGGGAACTCTTCAAATATTATAGGCACACCTATAGCGATTTTTTCATTTTCTTAAGTAACTCGTGCATTTACTTTTGGGAAGCACCGTTTTGGTGAAGTGACACTGATGATGAAGACCATCGATGATCATCGGGACTATTCAAAACTAAGTATTTCAGTGGTGCGATACGATTACTTTAATATGGTTGCTAGGTTATTTATGGTTGTCATAATGCACATAGTGAAGTGGAGCTGATAGTGAAGTTCCAGGAGAACTCCTCAACAGCTAACGCCCCTGCGTCGGGAAAAGCAGTATTTTGTATAAGGTGATAGCCATTGACGTAAGGCTATTGTAACTTAGATAATATCGTCGCTAAATATATCAACCAGAAAAAAAATAAGCTAATAGATATGATAATAATAAACGGAAGTAGGTATCTAATTATTTACATAATACAGAAGGTACTTACACTAAAAATAATAAAATAAAAAGCTGTTTTAAAATATTATTAAAAATATTATTTCTTGATTTTTAGAGGAATTTCATTTTGAAGCTGTTTTTGTTTCTATTTTCAGGTTTTTTGAAGTCGGTTTTTTGTTTTTTAAACAGCTTTTTGACACCCAATGGTACTCCGGAGAATATAAACACTTACCGTTTGGGGAATATATAAATGCACTTTAAAAATAATGCAACACACTTTAAAATGTATAGCTTCAAAATTTGTTGCATAATAATAAATAAATAAATATTTGACAACATCACATACATTGCTCCAATACCAAAGTAAGTAGCTATAGCACTTGTGTTATGGAAATCAGAAACAACGGTGGTATGACACACACCCAGACCTGAGACAATATTGAAAAGTTCATTTTCTACATTGACCCAGCCGGGGATCGAACCCGGGACCTCAAGAGATGGTGACGCCTTGAAAACCGGCGTGCGAACCACTCGACCACGGAGGTCGTCAAATGAACTATAAAAATGATGGTTTCCACTATAAATATGCTAAGCTTTAAAATTAATACTTTGCACTTTACAATTTAATTGATTAGCTTTAAAATTAATACTTTGCACTTTACAAATTAATTTTATAACTTTAGCACTGGTAAACAGACGTCTAGGTGCGACGACGAGCGGGCGCAGCGAGAGAGGAGCCCAGGGGGGTTATTCACGATTGTCGGAAACCAACTTTCCGAGTCGAATCGGAAAGTCTGCCGAAAAACGCGATTCACGATCATCGGATCGAATATTTTTGACATTACTTTGTCGATTGAATTCGATTTACTATCCGAGAGCATTTTTCTATCGGAAAGAGATCCGTACACTAAGAATATTGGAATTAATGAAAAAAAAAACATGAAATTCACCTAAGTACATTCGAAAAGCTTATTTAAAACCCCAAAATTAAGGCCACGTAGGTAGTAAGTAATCTCATTTTTTGTGCTATAAAGATTATAGGTTAATATTTCTACTAAGTATGAAAAAAAAAATTATATTGAACAAACAATACTTTTGCTTTTATTAAGTAACCTTATTTTCCAAGAAAAAAAAAACAAAATTTATCAAAACTGCGGTACCTGCGATTTTTTTATTGTAAGAAAGAAGTAAATGTTCACTTTTACAAAGAATGTTATGTATGTTATGTTAAATTCAGTATTTTTATAATTTATTAAATGTCGCAGATTTAATGACGAGTGTTATTTTTTTTAGATAATAGGATGAAACTTGTGAAGTATCAATGTAAATTTTAGTAATTTATCGCGAAATATCAATTCCAGCTTATCGATTTTATTTTCTATCTTACGCTAACAAACTTTGTAAATGCACTGCGCTTTCCTGTCGGAAAGTTAGTCGAATGCTAGTCGAATGTATTTGTGAATAGCAGTTTTCGAATCTATCGGTACGGAAACGGATTCGAATCGAATGCTTTCGACTATATTTCCGACAATCGTGAATAGCCCTACAGGAGGAGGTTAGGTTCCATTGTGACCAACAACGCCAGAACCGACCTGATGGCGTATAATGCCACAAGTTGTTTTCATCTTTCCATCTCATTTTAACAGTGGTCAGATGGTGGTCAGTCTGACATGGTTGGACAGAAACTAAATGGTTTCGGAGTTGGGACCAATGGTTGCGACACAGTTAAAGAGCAAGCATTATTTTTGTAGTGATAATATTAAATTATAGATCTATTATTATTTTAAAGTGCTGATATACAATTTTATAGCTGTTTTCATCAAATTTAAAGTGCTATTAAATACATCCCTTACTGTTTGTTGCACTGTCGGACTGTCCATTCGCGTTTTCGAGTTGTTGCAGTTGCGTTATACTTGTACTATTATGTATTCTGTGGCGTTATATCGGAGTGTAGTCTAGTGGAGTTCAGTTGCTATGACGATAATCGCATCGTTTTCAGTCGCTATCAATTTAGCGGCAGTGACAAACTGTCGCAATCGTGTTATCTGCAGTTTTGTCTTTCGCCGTCATGAGTGAGATACACTCGAGTAACTGATGAATCATTGTGGTCCCAGAGACTCGAAGCTGACGCGCATCCTGCAGGACTCGCTGGGCGGCAACAGCAAGACGATCATGATCGCCAACATCGGGCCCGCCTCCTACAACTACGACGAGACCGTCACCACGCTGCGGTACGCGCACCGCGCCAAGGGTGAGCCCACTACACTTAACGCGATTGAACAATATGTATATTCCATAGCTAATCAATAAGAACTAAGAAAAAAAATATCGAAAATAATTGATGATATTTTTAACTTAATTTTTGATGACTTACCTAATTTTAAGTTATCTTTTCGGATGAGATATATTAATGATTAAGTTACGTATTTTTTCTTGTAGTCGTTTGACTTGACAGTGTTGTTGTTTCTTCAGCGATAAAGAATAAGCCGGTCCGCAACGAGGACCCGAAGGATGCGAAGTTGCGCGAGTACCAGTTGGAGATCGAGCGCCTGCGCGCGCTCATAGAGCAGCGCCGCCGCCGCGCGCCCCGCCCGCCCCGCCCCGCGCCGCCCCAAGCCCCGCCCGCCCACAACGACGGTACGTACCATGTAGCGAGTACCGGGCGGAGATCGAGCGCCTGCGCGCGATCGAGCGTTGCAGGTCTTGCGGTGCCCGCATCCCGCGACTGTCACCCTCACGTCGGTCCCCCTTGTCGGGGGCCTACCCACGGAGCGTCGTCTGGTGCGCGCGAGCCATTCCAGAACCGCACCGCCCCAACGGCCATAGGTTCTTCTCGCTATGTGTTCCGCCCACTGCCACTTCAGCTGAGTAATCCTTCGAGCGATGTGGGTTACTTTAATTCTGCTACGGATCTCTTTATTTCTGATCCGACCACACAGGAAAACGCAAAGCATGACTCTCCATTTCACGCTGGATAACTGAACCTTTTTACTAGACACGGTAATAAAGGCACACAATAAACATTGTTGCCGTTTATAGCTTTTCTTCTAAACACCGTTTTTAAACGATTTCTGTTACAAATCAGTAAACTTTTCATTTATAAATGTTTCATTATCCAATCTTGCCTTTGTAGATCAACTTTGTCCCCACATATTTTCATGAGGAATCATCAAAAAATAACGTTTAATTCACAGAGGAAGTAGTAGAAACAGACAACATAGAAACCGAACACCAACTGGCAGAATCCGTGATAGAACAAGAGAAATGCAAAACCGAAGAGTTAGAACAACAGATAAGGCAGCTGGAAGACCGGCTGGTGCAGGGCGGCGGCGGCAAGGACCTCATCAACAACCTCAACGAGACGCAGCTCATCCTAGAACAGAGGAACATGGAGATCACGGAGCGGAAGAAGCGGGAAGTGGAGATGCAGCAGAAGATAGACCTGGAGGAAGAAACCACCGCGATAGTCACCAATACGTTCACCACTTTGCAGCAGGAAGTCGATCACAAAACTCAAAGGTGAGTGATTAAGACTGTATATTCGCATTTAAGGGGCGGTAATAGGAAAACATGGTTGGCGCGGGCCATTTTTTTATAAAGAAAACGTAAACTTGTAGCCACCAAAAAAAACATACGACAAGCTAAAGAGTTTATCTAGGTGCTACAAACATAAGATTGTGTATAAACCTAACAGATGATTGTAGAAAAAAATCAGAATATCATCAAAAGCGCTTGTCGCGGGCCATATTTTTGGCGTAAATAATAGCGGGAACGTATTGAATTCTACATCAAAATACACTTTAACGTACAGTGTAGTTACTCCAATAACTTTTTTTCAAGAAACATAGTTGTGCTAAAGATAATGATGAAATAAAAAACAAAAAACCGACTTCAAAAACCTGCCTCTAAAAAGCAAGAAATAATATTCAAATCATTAGATACGCATTATCATTGTTATAACAACACGTCTATTGAAGTCGGGTGGGGCTGGAGTACAACTTCCTTTTTTTATTCTAAAAGCCCCACCCGACTTCAATAGACGTGTTGTTATAACAATGATAATGCGTATCTAATGATTTGAATATTATTTCTTGCTTTTTAGAGGCAGGTTTTTGAAGTCGGTTTTTTGTCTTTTAAAACAATTTTTTATTTAAAAAAAAAAAAAAGGTATATTATTGGGTAGAAAAATCGGCTCAGCCAAACGTGAGATATTCGCGGAGAAACATACATCCATACAGGTTAAACTGAGGGAGAACCTTTTTTTTGAAGTCGGTTAAAAAGACTACACTAAAAGTACCCCTTTCCCAACAAAAAGTAACATCTAATTCGGTTCATAAATAACAAAGTCGTCATGTGAGTTGATGAAAATCATAGTATTTTCAGGATTTCTCGAAAACTACTGAACCGATTTGAAAAAAAATTAAATGGGACCATCTCGCAAGAAAACTCAATCGAACAAAAAAAGAATCATCAAAATTGGTTCATAAATGACGAAGATATGCGCGAACAACGATAAAAAAAAAAACATACAATCGAATTGAGAACCTCCTCCTTTTTGTGAAGTCGGTTAAAAACAACGAAAAACATCGAAAAAGTGCAGAAGTGAGGTTATTTTCCATACTCTTTACACGTAAAGAAAAAGACAGAGACAAATGATCGCGTAACGGAGCCTTAAAAGATATTAGCGTTTTTCTAAAGAAGTTACCTAAAGAATGAAAGCATGACTATTGATGTAAACTTTAGTTTTAGCACACGGGCACTCCATACAACCGCGCCATTATAAACAGACGACGTCAGATGACGTTGTTGTACGCGCGCATGTGTGTGTAAGTCTAGGGCTACCGATCGCGGGGTAGGGTGAGGTAATTGACTCTGGGGCGGGGCGGAGAGTTTCCTTTATACTTATACTTATATACTTATATCTATTCTGTGGTTTTATGAAGCAAAATTCTTAAGTTAGTGACGTATAGAAAGAAAAACATACCTAATAAATTATCAGGTATTTTTACCGACTTCAAAAGGAGGGAGGTACTCAATTCGACCCGTTTTTTTTGTTTTTTGTATGTACACCGATTACTCGAAGACGGCTGAACCGATTGAAATGATTCAAACGTTATTAGATCAGGTTTGTTCTCAAGTTGGTCCCGTTTTTTAAAATTTTGAAATCGGTTCAGTACTTTTCAGGAAAACCTGAAAATACTGTCGTTTTCGTTACCATTTTGTGAACTTATCTTCTTTGTTTATGTACCGATTTAGATGATTATTTTTTTGTTTGAAAGAGGATACTTTATAGATGATACCATTTTGATTTCATTGTTATTGGACCTTGGATATCAAAGATACGCAAGGGAACTCCTCAAAATCAAATAGGAACTGTATAGTATAGTGATTACACTAAAAAGAATAAAATAAAAAATTGTTCAAAAACAAAAAAACCGACTTCAAAAAACCTGAAAATAAAAACAAAAACAGCTTCAAAATTAAATACCTCTAAAAAGCAAGAAATAATTTTCTAATCACTAGATACCTACGCATATCACTGTAATAAAACACGTCTATTGAAGTCGGCGGGGCTCAGAATAAAAAAAAGAAGTTGTCCTCCAGCCCCACCCGACTTCAATAGACGTGTTTTATTACAGTGATATGCGTAGGTATCAGTGGCGAAGGGTCCATACATGCCGATTCCTATCGGCTTCCCTTTTAGAAATCCCACCCTTGCAATCTACCATACAGTTAGGTGAATTTTTAGAGAAATTATTGGTCCGGCTTACCTTTGCCATATTTCGACTCCTCGCCACTGGTAGGTATCTAGTGATTAGAAAATTATTTCTTGCTTTTTAGAGGTATTTAATTTTGAAGCTGTTTTTGTTTTTATTTTCAGGTTTTTTGAAGCCGGTTTTTTGTTTTTGAACAATTTTTTAAAACGTTTTGTTGAACTAAATAAAATCTTTAGAAATAAGATATATTTCGTCCTTTGTATATTTTTTGACAAGAAATTGTTTCCATAGCAACATCACATTTGACACATTAATAGAAATGTGAAGCGCTCATGTCGAAACCTGACAGACTGATCGTAGTCGATCACGTTTGTTAAGCAACGCTCAGTCCGGCCAGGTGTCGGATGGGTGACCGTTAAGTGGCATTACAACTGAGCGCTTTTGTGCTTTGGAGGGCACGTTTAACCGTCGGTCCTGGCTGTTGTCATCTGATAATAGTCGTTAAGGTAAGGTAAGTGTGTAGGCTGACGAAGACGATTATAGATAAGGGGAATGGGCAGGGCAAGGGGAAAGAAAGAGGAGGGGGGATGGGGAAGGGGGGACGGGTGGGGATGGTGACGGTTACAGTGATGGTAAGTGTAAGTAAAGGTGGAAGCGGAAGCAGAGGCAAAAGTCAAAAAAGTAAAAAAGTGAAATGTGAAAAAAGAAAAGTGAAAAGGGGAACGGGAAACGAGGATGGGAACGGGAACGTGAAGGGGGACGGGATACAAATATCTCTGAACCCAATTCTGAACGGGGACGGGGACAGGGACGCCTTCTAAAGCATTTTAAGAATTCTAAAGATTTTCTAAAATATATACGCGAATGAAGTCGCGGGCAAAAGCTAGTATAATATAAAGAAACTGGTTATCATAGTTTATGTGGTTGATAATTGCAAAGTTTTTCATCATCTAATTCGGCTATCACATGTCGACAAACTTTGAAAACGAAATTGCAGCGAAATTAGGCAACATTGTGAAAAGAAAGTGTTGCCTACTTGTAAAAATTAAGCTAATTTAATAGCTTCTAAAAACATTTATTAATAAACACAATAAAAAATAAAAAATAAATTAAAAACACGACTGCCCTGCCAAAAACGAACTTAATAGTACATTCTGACGCGGTCAATAATGACTGCATTGCTGGCAGCGCGATGATGATGGCCGATAGCGTAGCTTAGCGCAGGTCCAGGCCGTCACAGCGCGGGCTGCAATGATGACCAAGCTTGAAGGCCGAGAGCGTAGTTAAAGCTCAGCTTGAGGCCATCATAGCGTGGCCAGCAGTGCAGTCATTGTGGACCAAGTCTTGTATAGTGTTTTACTCAAAAATGTCAAAAAGTAAAAATGTAAAAAATGACAAAAATGACCAAAATTACCAAAATGAACATTTTTGAATTTTTTGATATTTTTGACATTTTTGATATTTTTGACATTTTTGACATTATTGACATTTATGTTATTTTTTACTTTTTTGTCATTTTTGAGTAAAGAACTATACAAGACTTGGTCCAAAATGACAAAAAAATAAAAAAGGCAAGAAAGTCAAAAATATCAAAAAGGAAAAATAGTTAAAAAGTAAAAAAAAAAATACAAAAACATCATCTACAACAAGACAACAACCGCGCAAATAAAGAATGGGATTGAAAATGGCGGCTCACGGCGCTTACCACAACGAGTGCAATCCCATTCATTAACTGCGCGGGTTGTACAATGTACTTTTTTCACGAACTATGTTTGAAACAAAACTCGACAATAATGGATTCTCAAAGGAAATTGCTGGTGGCTAAAACTCGACAATAATGAAATCCGATACAACTTTGTTGCGTCACCATCGGAGGAGCACGGCAACCTCGACTTTCTTCAAAGAAGGTTTTCAAAATAATGGCCATATTACAAGCATTTTTGAGTAAAAGTTAAACAACAAGTGTCATTGCAGTTGGGGGACCTTATTGTGGAACAATTTTTGATCAAAGAGGTCCCCCGACTGCAATGACACTTGTTGTTTAACTTTTAAGTTCGTTTTTGGCAGGGCTGTCGTGTTTTTAATAATAGGTCTTTACCTATGAAATTGCCGTATTGCAGTACAGACTTTTTCAAACAAAAAAAAGTTTTGATTGGCTATGAATTCTAAATTCAAATTAATTTTGTTTTAAAAATCTGACATTCTATTTACAAAATCAGTCTTTTGTTTATTGATTAGCGTTGTATTTTCATTACATTTCAACATTTTTCCTCATAATGGATACTTCGAAATTTCGTGTTATTATTGCAAGGAGGCGACCAGGAGACGTTTAATTAAAGACTGACTGCGATCAATGACTGATTTATTATCCTAAGTAAAAGCTTATATATGAGGAGAGATGCGTGTGTGTTGCATATGTTAGTACACACACTACACCTCCCCCCTGAAAAAGAAAAAAAAACTAAGTGTACATGTTTTTTTTATATCCTAATTACTTAACTGCTACGTTTATTATTTATCAATCACCAAACACATTTTTTTTCAAAATTATTTATAGGTAAGTACTTTAGATCTTTTTTTTAGTTCAACAGACATTTCATAAAAAAAGAATATAATATTATAGAAAATTTTAACTTTTTTTTTAAACTAGCAGGGAATGCTTATATTTCTTATCTAATTTAAATACAACTGATACTTATGGATAGAAAAACTTTACTGTTACAAAAACAACACAAAAAAACGGGTCGACTAGAGTACCTCCCTACTCCTTTTGATGTCTCGGTAAAAAAACTTACACCCAATGATGAACAATCTAATTTAGCTTTTAATGTAAAAAAGTTCAGAAAACCTTTACATAAGTTCCTACATTTTTTTTCATATTCAGTTTTCATAGAATATCACAAACATAAGATTTTTACTAACGAAGTATGTACCTAATTTTGATTTTACAAACATAGTTTTATAAATGGCAAAACAATAATTATTTTGACGTAATTATATAACGACGACGTATTTAATTATATAACAATACAATACGTGCGATTGACCAAGAACTTTGAATATGGTTATCTTAAAATGAAGCTTAACAGTAGGTTATTAATAATGTATTTATTTAGGGACACTTTTTTTGTATAAGTAGTTCAACATTGAGAACCTAAACTTTTTGTAAAAATAAACTATATATAATCTACGAAATCTTCCAGATTTTCAACGAAACTTATTGTTTTGCTACTTATAAGTACTCTGTTGGTGACAACCTTAATATTTTTTTTACGTTTAAAAACATATATATTAAAATTAACACTTCAAAACAAAACAAAATATTTTTTTTCCATTATTAATAATACGTATTATTCTTCTGATGTATACTGGTATAGATTACAATTACTAAATTATTTTACTAATGTCATTGCTGCAGACAAAAATATAATTTTAAACTTTCATATTATAAAATCAACACATTAAATTTAAAATACAAAAGAGACACTATAACAATAGTATTATATTACTCAAGTACTTAAATTATACATGTGATTTCTGATTTATACTGGTATAAGTAGATTGCACAGACTCATCTTTCATAATAATAAAGAAAACATTACATTTCCTTAAAAAAAACTTTTTTTCTTTTATTCCATAGTTGAAAATGGTAACTAAATGAAATATTTAACTTTAAAAATCATTTAAAATTTGTTTAAGTACTTATTTATACTTAATTCATTCACAAATAAAACTTTTCAAGATACTTTTTGCTAACACACTTATATAAAACTTTCACTATGTAATCATTCCTCACATTAATTATTTCCTTTTATTTAAAAATCATCTTTCATATTCTTATCACCACATTTACAAACAAAATATTCCTTCCTTTAAACTTTTTAATCAAATTATAATCATTCATTTCATCTTCCTAATATAAATATCTTCAAACCTTTATTGTTTATCACATAACCTCCTATTTCGTAATATTTCTATCTCTCAATATTCTTATCTAAATTATCCTGTGTCAAAAACAATATTTCCATAAATTTACTTCACTTTAAATCCTACTCCTGCTCGTTATAAACTTCATTTTCATAATAACTATCGGTACACTTATACACATATCACCTACTAGGTACTCAAATACATAATTCGCCCGGCGCCGGCGTACTTTCATTTTTATTTAACTCATCATTTTTGGTACATACTTTATCATATTTATTTATAGTCGACTTCATTATCATCATAAAAATGGACAATTGCCATTTTGGGCTGTGGCCACAGCTCAATTATTAATGGGGGCAGTTTTTTAAGTTCTCGGACTCCAACTAAACTCACAGAGGAAATCTCGTTTCGCACCATGATCGAATAGAAGGATCTGACACCCCACGTATGTACCATTATTAATAGGGTCATGAATTAAGACACATACTAATTTGGTCTCCAAACAGGATTCAAAGGGGAATCTCGTTCACACCTTGATGCAACTGAAGGACCTGAACCCTATAGTACCTCTCCTTTAATGTGTACCGTATAATCGAGCTTTTATCTTAACCATTTCATTCCAAAACCTATCAAAATAAACTAACAAACCTAAATTGAATATAAAGTAGATAAGAGATTCATCGCTTTTGGGTGATCAGTCCAATTGCATGTGAAACCTTATAAACCATATATTCCCTAACTTCTATAAATAAATCCTTACCATCATTCCAAATCCTATATAAAAAAAAAACGCATCACATTACCTAAACCTATACCATGCTGTACCTAATTGCAAACTAAAAGCTACAAAAAGATTTTTAATACAGCTACAATAACTTACCTACAATATTCCTTCTACCTATAAAATCTATACCTTTGCTTTATTCTAATCATATACCTACCGAGCTTTCAAACTGTTCTTCTAACTTCCTTTCAAACCTCAACTCAATATAATTTCCACAAACACAAATATCTCAATCATACCTCAACATAAACTTTCACATCCGAAATTAATAAGTAAGTTCCTTAAAGTTTTCTTCCCAACAAATTAATACTTACTCGTTATCTTTTCCTATTAAAACAATGTTTTATATTACAGCTTAACTAGCGAACTCGTGTGATATTTTGTGACAAGATTAATGTTACTGCATCAACTTGCATAAATGCAGCTGCGCTACTCTTTGTAAGCTGCCGATATCGAAATACAACACTCACATTCCAATACCTTGTTCGTTAAGTTATCAAAACAATATGATTGCATCACTTCTAATAAGAAATTTTGTCACATGATAATTTGTCATCGATACCTATTAAATTGATTTGTGTAGATATTAAAATTAAACTCAAATAAGTTAACTACAAATTCAGGACAAAACGAAAAATAATTTTACTTTATTACTCATTTGTATTAAAAAAAAATCTAAGACACTAATATGAAGAAAATATATAGAATAATAATAGGTAATATTAGTTAAAATAATTTTGTCTTTTCAATAGTACCAAAATACACCTACCTAATCACTATTTCTGATCATAAAATCTTTTCTTAATTTCGCTCCTAAAACACAAGGAAAATTATTTCACTACAAAAATTAATAAAAGGTATATCGGAGCGTTTATTTACTTTCTATACGTAATAATTGCATTATACATAAATAAAATATAGTTTTGTTATTCGTAAAAATTAGGGCGGAAATATACTATGATTGTAATAACTAATAAACATAGGTAAATCATACAAACTCGTAATTAAAATTTTGTCAAGTGAACATCGAAACTAAAATAAATTTTCGAACATCCTAATCAACATAATGATTAGTTTTTTCATCAGATAAAATATAGTTATAAATGACTTGTACATAAATATATGATATAGCGGAGAAAAATATGTCCTAAACTGAAGACGAAAGATGGTATTTTATAAGGTAGCTAATTTTCTAATTAGTTACGTTTAAAACTATAATTAGTATCCAAACTATTTATTTTAACAAGTCAAATAAGATGAATGTTGTTTTTAATCTATTGACGAATAGTTAAATATAATTTATACGTTACAATGAAAAATATTATTGAATTACATATACTAATATAATATTTAGTAATAATGAAAAGCAATAAGACCATAATCAAATATTTAGTTGTTAAGAGATAAAAGATGATAACTTACTTTCTTAAAAAAACATACCTAATTAAATAAAATGTGTTATAAATATTAGTGTGCTGCTGAAGAGAAATAAATCTAGGTAACTAACCTGTTTGTTCATGCCATTAATAACCTTATAATATTATTTATATGAAATCGTTTCATTAATTTACGACAAAGTAAAGTAAAACCACTCAAACGATATTTAAATTCTTTTGGTTCAATAAAATGATACCTATTTGGTTCGCTGCTAAAATATCACACGTGTTGCTATGTCAGCAATTTCGATGTCGTTCACATTGAATGCAATTACGTAATCTAAACTTTGTACCTAACATGAATGTTTCTAAATAATTTTATGACATCAATATTATTGAAAAGCGAAATCACAACTTAATAAAACATCATCACTGCAAAGTTGATCTTTAAAATAACGAGAACAGAAAAAAAATATCCATATCAGACTAAAATTATATATCAAGTCAAAATAATCATAACTTCATAAATGCAATGAATTACCTTTTTCAACCACGCTGATTTTCCGCAAACTAACTGTGAAAAATAAAAACCAAACATAAATATCCCAACTTCACACAAAATGACAACTTTTTCTGTGCAATCGTACCAAGTACCTTTTACCTTTAAATCAGAAACTTTGTTTTAGAAGAAAAATTAAACATTGTTACTACAATTTTAACAGTAGACTAATAAATCTTTTTTATTCTCTAACTTTTCATAAAATTATGATACCTTATAGCCTTATACCATTCTAGCTTATAGTTAGTCATATCTTTTTTTTTTTTATAATAAACTCGTAAAATAAATTCTTCAATTTTTTTTTTTAGTTATGTTACTTTACTTACAAAAAATATATTGAAAGGTAGAGAAGTCACGAACAAACTAATGTTTATATCTTTAAAATTTCACAGAAAAAAAACAATGAAAACGTTTGAAAATATTCATAAAACCCAACATAAACTCTGAAATTAATTTTAATATTAGTAATCTTAAAAATTTGTTATCTCTGGTTCGCAAAACAGATAATAAAACACGCAAAAGGGGATCAAATCACTAAAACGTTTTAGAAGTCATTTTCGTCGTCTCCGAAGTTCGCGGTGTTAGTTAACTGTCTGGCCACTTTCCGTTCGTAAAGTCAGTTCTTGGCTCCATCCTCACGACACCATCATCTGCCGGCTGGTCCACATCCGACACCAACGTCTCCCGGCACCCTGCTTTATATCTCCATCCTCACCAGCATCACAGCATCATCACGCGACAACGAACACGTTTTTCTTTTAATTTACTCGTAATTGTTCATAAGTGAATATTTTTGAGTCCTTTATATTAGAAGAATTTATTTCACTGGTTTTCGTATTTTAATAACTAAATATAGTTTATAAGTTTCACTTTTCACATATTGTTAGTTTTATAGTTCGTGTTTAATTTTTATAAGGTACACTCACTCCTTATTTTAAAGTCTATTTTATTTTATTTATTATAATTCACGGTTCTATTCATAACTAACCGGCTGCACAGCGCCGCCGCGCAGGCGGCACTGGCAGGGTCGCCATGCAAGGAGGCGACCAGGAGACGTTTAATTAAAGACTGACTGCGATCAATGACTGATTTATTATCCTAAGTAAAAGCTTATATATGAGGAGAGATGCGTGTGTGTTGCATATGTTAGTACACACACTACATTATGGAATATGAGTTCCGTCGTGGCACCAACGCGGCACAAACGACACGTAACATCAACGACGTTCACGGAGAGAACTGTACAAACGAACGTACAACCCGTTATTGGTTTGCTCGGTTCCGTTCTGGGAATTTTGACTTGAAAAATGAACCTCGTGGTCGTCCGGAAACTTTGGTCAACAATGATGAATTAAAGGCGATTGTGGAAGCAGATGAATCGCAATCTACAGCTGAGCTGGCAGCAGCTTTTGATGTTAGCATCAAAACAATATTGGTCCATTTGCGACAGATTGGCAAGATAAAAAAGCTTGATAGATGGGTGCCCCACTGCTACTTCACGACAACGCGCGACCCCATACTGCACAACAGACCGTCTCTAAGCTGCATGAGTTGGGTTTGTGAGCTCTCCCTCATCCGCCATACTCACCAGATCTTGCGTCTACCGACTATTACTTTTTCCAAAATTTGGACAACTTTTTAGCGGGAAAAAAATTCAATTCCCGAGAGGCAGTACAAAACGCCTTTGAAGAGTTTGTCGTCTCCCGTCCAGCTGATTTTTTCAAGAAGGGCATCCATAAACTGCCACAGCGTTGGCAAAGATGCATTGATTGCAGGGGTGATTACTTTGAATAAAAGAAATAAATAAGTTCGAAAAAAAAATACTTTAACTTTTTTCAAACAAAACGGCAATTTCATAGGTAAAGACCTAATAATATTTTTTTTTTAATTTATTTATTTTTATTTACACATTTTAGTGAAATATTTTATAGTTTTGGAATGTGCTCATCAAGGCCTTTTATTTGATGCCTATCTTAATATATAAAATCGTAAACTGAATGACTGACTGACTGACTGACTGACTGATCTATCAACGCACAGCCCAAACCGCTGGACCTAGAGACTTGAAATTTTGC
Organism: Agriphila tristella; assembly: GCA_928269145.1. NCBI lineage: Eukaryota > Metazoa > Arthropoda > Insecta > Lepidoptera > Crambidae > Agriphila > Agriphila tristella. The sequence goes on from OV743435.1 coordinate 951,427, forward strand.
ACACAGATACTTTATACAGTGTAGGCATCCACTAAGGAAGGATTTTTGAAAATTCCATCCCTAAGGGGATGAAATAAGGGATGAAAGTTTGTATGAAAGTCCCTCAGTTTTGAAGCTAGAATCTTCAAATTTTGTGTTTAGGCTGACGATTGAAAATTAATAAATACGGGTCTCAGCGTTTTTTCAAAATTCTACCCCCGAAGGGGTCAAAAGGGGGATGAAGTTGTGTATTGAAGAAAATCCTTCATTTTCGAAGTGAAAATCGCTAAATTTATAATTTAGGCTTATGGATAGAAATCTAAAGCAACGTATATTGTTTTTGTTAGGATTTCAACTCCAAAGGGGATGAAATGGGGGTGAAAAGGGATAAAAAAAACCTAAAAATAGATATGGATGTCGTTATCGGGGTTTTGTGGGATGACGATTGCAAAAATGACATTTATTTTGAAGTCCAACCACGGTGGACATGATTTAACCCCTAAAGGGGTGAAAATGGGGTCCAAATTTTGTATGGAAAAATAATATAAAATAGACATTACAACTTTAAACTTCGTAGGAGCACATCTAAAAATAAATAGGCAAATATATATTTTGAAAATCAACCCTTTAGGGGGTAAATGGAGTGAGTAAACATAAAAATCGATATAGATGTCGTTATTGGGGTTTTCTGGGATGACGATTGCAAAAATGACATTTATTTTGAAGTCCAACACGGTGGACATGACACATATGGACCTGGACCTGGACATGCACATCCAGGGAACGGGAACGGGAACCGAAACGGGCACGGGCACGGGCACGGGAACGGGAACGGGAACGGGAACGGGAACGGAACGGAACGGAACGAAAACGGGAACGAGACGGTAACGGGAACTAGAACGGGACGGGTACGGGAACGGGGACGGAAGGGGTACGGGACGAGTACGGGACGGGAGCGGACGGGAACGGAACGAAACGGGAATGAAACAGGAACGTAACGGAATCGAAACAGGAACGAAACTGTAATGAAACGGGAACAGAACGGGAATAGAACAGGATATGAACGGGAACGGGAACAAGAACCGGACGGAAACGGAACGGGAACAAGAACGGGAACGTAAGGCGTACGGGACGGTTAGGGGACGTTTACGGGACGGGAACGCAGCGGGAACGGAACGGGGAACGGGAGCGGGAGCGGGAACGGGAACGGGAACTGAAAGCCTTGTGCGCCGCCACACGCGGCAAATGTCTTGCCTCGCGAGGCAGCGCGCTTGATGGGGCTCGCCTAATCGCGTAAAAATGGCTGGCCGGATCCTGGTTGAAGGTTCCTTAAAAGGATTTCGTCTAATATCCACGCGGACGAAGTCGCGGGCAGAAGCTAGTATTTTAATAATTGAAGAAAAATAATAGAAAAATATAGCCAATGTCACTAAGGGTGCTGTAAGGATTATCCCCATTTATCCAAATCAGTTCTGGCATTTAGAAGTTATGGCACAGAATACATAATAGTACAAGTGTTATGGTGGAATAAAGAAACTCACATACCTACAAACATACATGAACCCTGAACCAGGGATTGAAATACCGTTAAAAAAATATAACGATAAATAAAAAATAACGTTAAAAATAGAGTTATAACATTTTATCGGTAAATTTACCGGTAAAAATAACGTAAAAAATACCGTTAAAACATTTTATCGGTACATTTACCGGTAAAAATAACGTTAAAAGTATTTTACCGGTAAAATTAGCGTTAAATTTAGCTTTAAACTTTACCGGTACATTATACCGGTAAATTTATCGCTAAAAAAATAACGTTATTAATTAGAATAACGTTAATTTTAATGTAACGTTATCTAAATTACCGTTATTTATTGACATAACGTTAATTTTAAAATTAACGCTAAAAAAAGTAAAAAATAACGTTATACTTAAAAATAACGTCCCTGCCCTGAACACACTCTTATTGCTTTGGGCATGGGCAGTCGTGTAAAAAGGTCATTTTTAATGTTTGTTTCTTTTTTCGAAAGAGCGTAGAAGTGCAGTTAGATACTTTGGTCAACATGAATAAAAAAAAATAACTTTGATCCAACTTGTCAACCTATAGCCCCGGACTTTTAGCAAAAATTTCACAGAAACCTAGGACTAATTCCGGCGGAAGGTTTTTTGTTTTTAAAGTGTTCCTTGGGTCTCTCTGAATATATCTGGAAAGTTCCCCGTGAATCCCATGTACGCTCCCCTCTCCCCCCCCCCCCCTCAAACGTCTCCCTGATTTTAGTTTTTTCTATTTATCTCAGAAACGGTTGAAGATAGAAGAAAGTTGTCAACGTATGATATAATTGTTATAAAATATCCAACCCATCGACACTTCAATCATTTCGATGTGAGCTGTAGTCTCTGAAATATACCTACAGACATTTCACCAAAAAAATGTTTTTGCCCAAAAATCGTTCTTTGTACTAGTTTTAAAGAAAAGTGACTGGAGTTATGGCAAAATTTTGTAAGATCATATGAATCTTGATACATTGAGAAATAAAACGAGGTATAATACATTGTTATAGCAGCATCGGTTCTCGATTCACACGGAATGGTGTCAACGCCACGATGTACTTTTTAGCCCAATACTTTTATATAAAGATTTCGCGATACCTAGGACTAATTCCGGTGGTAGTTTTTGTCTTTTAAAGTGTTCCTTAGGTCTCCCTGAACATATCTGGAAAGTTCCCCGTGGATCCCGTGTCCGCTGCCCCTCCCCTCTCAAACGTCTCCCTAATTCAAGTTTTTCCCATTTATCTCAGAAATGGTGGTTGATAGAAGAAAGATGTCCACGTATGATATAATTCTTATAAAATATCCGACCCGTCGACACTTTGATCGTTTCGATGTGAGCTGTAGTCTCTGAAATATAACCTACAGACTATTCACTAAAAAAATGATTTGCCCAAAAATCATTATTTGTACAATTTTTTAAGGAAAATTTGTGGAGTTGTTGCAAAATAATCTGAGTTCATATGTATTTTGATACATTGAGGAATAAAACGTAGTATAATACATTGTTTTAACAGCATTGGTTCCCGATTTATAGCGAGTGGTGTCAAACGCCAAATAAATTTATTGTAGTAATTTCTGAGTTAATTCTTTCAAACATACATACATTACAAATCTTTCGTATGTACGATGCGGGTAAGTGAAGGAGAATAATCAGTGTATAATTAATGATTAAACGAACTTACCTGTAAGTGAAGTTCTATCATTTTTACAAGAAGGATTCGTCCGAAGATATTAGTAGGTACTATTAATTACATGTAGTATCGCTTGATACCTACCTCGTAAATCGAGAACCAATACTGCTAAAACAATGTTTTATACCTCGTTTTATTCCTCAATGTATCAAGATTCAAATGAACTCAGATTATTTTGCCACAACTCCACAAATTTTTCTTAAAATTAGTACAAATAATGATTTTTGAGCAAATTTTTTTTTTTTTTGTGAAATGTCTGTAGGTATATTTCAAAAACTACAGCTCACATCGAAACGGTTAAAGTGTCAACGGGTTGGATATTTTATATCAATTATATCATATGTTAAAAGCTTTCTTCTATCTACAACCATTTCTGAGATAAATGGGAAAAACTTGAATCAGGGAGACGTTTGAGGGGGGAGGGGCAGCGGACACGGGATCCACGGGGAACTTCCCAGATATGTTCAGGGAGACCTAAGGAACACTTTAAAAGACAAAAACTACCACCGGAATTAGTCCTAGGTATTGCGAAATTTTTATACTACAAGTATTGGGCTAAAAAGTACATCGTGGCGTTGACACCATTCCGTGTGAATCGAGAACCGATGCTGCTATAACAATGTATTATACCTCGTTTTATTCCTCAATGTATCAAGATAAATAATCTAAGCAAGATTCATATGACCTCACATAATTTTGCCACAACTCCAAGAACGATTTTTGGGCAAAATCATTTTTTTGGTGAAATGTCTGTAGGTATATTTCAGAGACTACAGCTCACATCGAAATGATTGAAGTGTCGATGGGTTGGATATTTTATAACAATTATATCATACGTTGACAACTTTCTTCTATCTTCAACCGTTTCTGAGATAAATAGAAAAAACTAAAATCAGGGAGACGTTTGAGGGGGGGAGGGGGGAGCGTACATGGGATTCACGGGGAACTTTCCAGATATATTCAGAGAGACCCAAGGAACACTTTAAAAACAAAAAACCTTCCGCCGGAATTAGTCCTAGGTTTTTTGCTAAAAGTCCTGGGCTACTAATCTATGAACGCTAATGACGTTTGTTTGTGTTTTGTTTGACGTCATTTGGGATTTCGAACGCAGCAAATGCATACAAATCTATGAACCTACCCTACCACACAAATGCGATAGTTCTCCTCCTCTTTTAGAGTGGCCACACACAGACGGAATCCCGTTTCAGAATTCCGTACATTCGTGATTCCAAACGCTGCTACTTAATCCATACAAATCTATGAACATACTAAACACATGCGGGATTTGTCCGTACGGTTTTTTTTCTCTTTATTAAGGAACAAACAGTCACACATTTATACCCATTGCAAAAGAACATGATGTACTTAAAGACCTTTTCATACATTTTATACATTATCGATATTCCGTTCGGAGTTCCGAATCGGGATTCCGTCATGTGTGGCCGGGCTAAAAGTGGCCACACACACACACAGACGGAATTCTGTTTTGAAATCCCGTACATACGTGATTCCGAACGCAGCTAATCCATATAGAGCCGAGCTCAGAAAAAAAGAGTAAATCAATAGAGTAAATCAATAGAGATATTCTATCAAAACGTAAGAGGGCTGAGAACAAAATTAGAGGAATTTTATTGGAGCATTTCTTCTTCGAATGCGGACTTATATGCCATCACAGAGACGGGATGCAATGAATCCATTCAAGATGCAGAAATAATCCCGCCTTATTGCAACATTATACGATGCGACCGAGCGGATGGCCGTAAGCAGGGCGGCGCGTTTCTCGTGGCCACACCGCGCTTCGAGCTCCGGCGAGTGGGGATACCGGGAAGGGTAAACATCGATAATCATGCATTCGAACTTGTTGGAGCTACCGTGTATCTAAATAATAGATTCTTATTTTTATTGTGCGTAGTTTATATCCCGCCTAAATCGAATGATAACGAATATATGGTGCTTTTTAATATAATAGAAAAATATTGTAACAGTTACAAAGATGTTGTAGTATTGGGAGATTTTAATTTATATTCATGTTCTACGGAAATTTGCAATTATTACGAATATTTTATAACATATTGTGGGTTTACTCAGAGTAACGGAATAGGTAATCGCAATGACCGGCAGTTGGATCTAGTTTTGAGTACGTTCGGAAATGGTTTGAGTGTGAGTGTTCGTGCGTCGGAGACACCGTTTGTGCCTGTGGATAGTTATCACCCGCCACTGGAAGTCCTGGTAAGTCTCACTCCAGCCTTGCGCCCACCCATCCCGTTGACGACACCCGACTTAAATGTCAAATCTAATGTGGGTTGGAATTTTCATAAAGCGGATTTTTCTTTGCTATATCATTTACTATCTAATATCGATTGGTCGCCCATATATGAATTAAATTTAGAAATGAGTATTATTTTTTTTTATGATGAAATCTATTCTGTTTTTGAACTAAGTATACCAAAGAAAAAGAACACTAATAATGCATCAAAGTATATCTATCCTGTGTGGTATACCGGCGAGATAATTAGCTATTTAAGATCTAAAGCTATACTTCATAAGCAGTACAAAAGTAGTGGGTCTAGAGTAGATTACGAAGCTTTTGCTAAATGTAGGACTAAAGTAAAAGATCTGATTGAACGGGCACACAATGATTATCAGCGTCGCGTCCAAAGCCAACTTCAGGAAGACCCAAAGTCTTTTTGGAATTTCGTTAAATCTAAAAGAATTACCAAAAGTCCAAGAACTATTTTAAAGAACGATGAGGTATTATCTGGAGAGCAATGTGCGAAAGAATTTGCTGAGTATTTCTTGTCGGTATATAGCAAAGAACGTGCTAAGTTGGACGTTGGCTCGGCGATAGCCCAATCGGGCGGTCGAAATGGGGCGGCACGGGTGCAGCTTGACAGGTTGGAGATGGAAGACGTACAGCGAGCTCTTCAGCACCTTAAGCCAAAAAGGTCAGCGGGGCCAGACGGTGTACCGCCTTTTATATTTAAGGACTGTCGCTCAGTATTGTGTGAGCCTTTACTTCATATATTTAACCTAAGCTTGAAGACAGCTGTTTTTCCGGAAACATGGAAAACTACGCGTGTAGTTCCGGTGCCCAAGGGACGAGCAGTATCGAGGGTGGAAGATCATAGACCGGTAGCGGTGTTGTCAACTCCAGCAAAAGTATTAGAAACTGCAATGTATAGAAACATATCTATGCAGGTAAATGTGCAACTTTCAGATGCTCAACACGGATTTAGGGAAGCGCGTAGTACCACGAGTAATCTTCTTAGCTACATGGCTGATATAGTCCCGGTGGTGGACAGTGGGGGACAAACTGACGCTGCTTACTTCGATTTCAAAAAAGCTTTCGATTTAGTCGATAATGACATCTTGCTTAAAAAGTTAGCAGCAGTTGGTTTTACCCCACACTTACTGAACTTTTTTGCCAGCTATATGCAGGATAGGCAGCAGTATGTAGAATACGCCGGAAACAGTTCTGGAAAATACCCTACTAGATCGGGGGTAAGTCAGGGAAGCAATTTGGGGCCTCTTCAGTTCATATTAATGATTAACGACTTACCAGAAGTAGTGCAACATGCGAAATGTTTACTTTTCGCCGATGACCTGAAGCTGTCACTCGCTGTAAAGGATCGTACAGATTGTGAGAAACTCCAGGCCGACATAAATAGAGTGGTTACTTGGAGCAAGGAGAATTTGTTAAAATTTAATAGCTCAAAATGTGTCACGATTTCATTTACTCGGGTGCGTAATCCGATCCGTTACGATTACCATATTGACGGGACGCCAATAGAGAGGGTTACGGAGATCAAAGACTTGGGTGTACGTCTGACAAGTGATCTACAATTTCGAGATCACATCGTAAATTGTTGCAAAAGGGCATTCAGAAATTTAGGTTTTCTGCTTCGTACGGTCAAGGGGTTCATTAATCTAAAAGCGATTATCGCTTTATATAACACCCTGGTAAGGAGTCATCTAGAGTGCAACGCAGTGATTTGGGCTCCACACCAAATAAAATATATTAGGATGATGGAGAGAGTGCAGAACAAATTTGTCCGATACCTATATTTACGAATGTACGGCGTCTATCCGTTTTACCCACTGATGTATCCGACTTTATTCGTTCTGGGTATGGTCGGATATAACGAACTACGGGTAAGAAGACATCTTTGTCTCACCTCGTATTTATTTAAAATTTTAAGAGGGAAGATCCATAACGCAGCAATATTAGAACGTGTGGGGTTGTCGGTTCCTAATAAGTACGTATGGAGACGACGTAAACCGGGGCTACTGGCGGTGCCACGTGGTAAAACTAAGCTTATGAACGCGGCGCCTCTGACGCGCGCACTTGTCACTCTTAATATCATAGCGCAAAAGGTTGACCTGTTCTGTTGCTCCCTTAGTGAATTCACTAGGATAGCATTATTTGTTATTAGTTATTTACAGAAATAATTATTGCTAAGTTAGACTTATATTCTATGTACATAAAATTATATATCTACACTATCGCATTGGGTTAACACCTGTAATGATAGTTTGTAATGTGGTTAAATAAATAAACAAATAAACAAATATAAATCTATGGACGTACCACACACATGCGTGATTTTTCCTTACGGAATTTTCATACTTTATCGAGATTACATTCGGAATTCCGAATCGGGATTCCGTCGCGTGTGTGGCCGTGCCGGGCTTATAGTGGATCAATGGAACTTTTGTATCAACAGATTAAAGAAGTGCCTATCAAAGTACACGTGCATCCGCGAAGAAACGTCGGAGCAGCGCGAGGCGCACGATGCGGAGCGGCGCGAGCTGGAGGCGCTGCAGGCCGCGCTCATCGCCGAGCTGCGGCGCCGCCTGCTGCTGGCCGACAGCTTCGTGCCGCACGCCGGCCGCCAGGCCGTGCTGCGCCTGCGCTACGACGACGACCGCGACGCCTGGGAGCTGCAGCCCAGGTACTACACTACACTACTACACTACACTACACTACTGCTGCTGGCCGACAGCTTCGTGCCGCACGCCGGCCGCCAGGCCGTGCTGCGCCTGCGCTACGACGACGACCGCGACGCCTGGGAGCTGCAGCCCAGGTACTACACTACACTACTACACTACACTACACTACTGCTGCTGGCCGACAGCTTCGTGCCGCACGCCGGCCGCCAGGCCGTGCTGCGCCTGCGCTACGACGACGACCGCGACGCCTGGGAGCTGCAGCCCAGGTACTACACTACACTACTACACTACACTACACTACTGCTGCTGGCCGACAGCTTCGTGCCGCACGCCGGCCGCCAGGCCGTGCTGCGCCTGCGCTACGACGACGACCGCGACGCCTGGGAGCTGCAGCCCAGGTACTACACTACACTACTACACTACACTACACTACTGCTGCTGGCCGACAGCTTCGTGCCGCACGCCGGCCGCCAGGCCGTGCTGCGCCTGCGCTACGACGACGACCGCGACGCCTGGGAGCTGCAGCCCAGGTACTACACTACACTACTACACTACACTACACTACTGCTGCTGGCCGACAGCTTCGTGCCGCACGCCGGCCGCACGCCGGCCGCCAGGCCGTGCTGCGCCTGCGCTACGACGACGACCGCGACGCCTGGGAGCTGCAGCCCAGGTACTACACTACACTACACTACACTACTGCTGCTGGCCGACAGCTTCGTGCCGCACGCCGGCCGCCAGGCCGTGCTGCGCCTGCGCTACGACGACGACCGCGACGCCTGGGAGCTGCAGCCCAGGTACTACACTACACTACTACACTACACTACACTACTGCTGCTGGCCGACAGCTTCGTGCCGCACGCCGGCCGCCAGGCCGTGCTGCGCCTGCGCTACGACGACGACCGCGACGCCTGGGAGCTGCAGCCCAGGTACTACACTACACTACTACACTACACTACACTACTGCTGCTGGCCGACAGCTTCGTGCCGCACGCCGGCCGCCAGGCCGTGCTGCGCCTGCGCTACGACGACGACCGCGACGCCTGGGAGCTGCAGCCCAGGTACTACACTACACTACTACACTACACTACACTACTGCTGCTGGCCGACAGCTTCGTGCCGCACGCCGGCCGCCAGGCCGTGCTGCGCCTGCGCTACGACGACGACCGCGACGCCTGGGAGCTGCAGCCCAGGTACTACACTACACTACTACACTACACTACACTACTGCTGCTGGTCGACAGCTTCGTGCCGCACGCCGGCCGCCAGGCCGTGCTGCGCCTGCGCTACGACGACGACCGCGACGCCTGGGAGCTGCAGCGCAGGTACTACACTAGGTACACTACACTACTGCTGCTGGCCGATAGCTTCGTGCGTCGTGTGAGCGAATTTACAAACATTTTACAGGTCTGCAGTGAACAAGTGTCACCGTCGTCGCGCCTATCTTTTAGCACTTAATGTCCTCGTTTGTTAGTGTTTTCAAGATGCAGAAGCGAAACACATGCGTAAGCGTAAGCGTGAACGTACGCGTAGAAGTACCATGACGTTGCAATGTCTGAAACTTTATGAGACATGGCACACCGCTTGCGTAACGTACGCGTGCACGTAGACCGATGCGTAACCCTACGCATTGCATTTTCCATGAGACAAACAGGCTGCGGGAACGCATTGATGACGTTGTAGTCAATGGCATTCCCTATTGGACGTCACACCAAACAAATTCGAACACGTACCTATCTTTGCTGCACGTCATTACGCGCTGAACCACGCGTGTGACTACACATTCAGTTGTATTTGTTTACAAATAGTACCGTACCGGTAGTAAGTGGTGTTTTGTTTTGTTTTTAAATAATGAATAACGATATTAAAGAAGAACTAATTGAATTAGTGTGAAAAAATTAGTTCATTTACTCAATCTTCGTCTGACATCGCGCACTAGAGTTACCGCACCATTTGCTTAATGTATGGTGGTCCCCCAGCGCGGGCGTGGAGCCGCTGTCGGTGCGGCCGACGGCGACGGGCTCGCGGCGGCCGCTGTGCTCCGCGGCGCTGGCGGCTGGAGCGCCCGCCCGCCGCCGCCCACACCACTTGCTCGACCTATCGCCGCTGCCGCTGCCGCCCACCACCAGGCACTACCGCCCGCCCCCGCCACAGGTATGTACACGAACCAGGTAGGATGCAAACATAATGCGCGTAAGCAATTTCGCTCTTGGCTAACGTATAATTTGCATTCAACGGTTACCTCCGAATCCCCGAATTACCCCATATTAACACGTTTTTATTAGGTTGCTTTCGCGTTTGTTTCTCCGCAAACTTTGCGAACGATTTTATCCTAGCTTCCCGATGAGCTAGAGGCTTGAAACTTTGAACATAGGTCAGAATTGGAAGGCAATGCAATATTATGGTGTCATTGAGCTGATCTGATGATGAAATCGGAAGAAGGAACACACAGGAACTCTATGATGAAACCATACAGCCCCATCGTGTTTGGGCTCGTTAGCATCGTCTTGACGAGTACTCTAATGGGAGACGAGGTCCAGGGTCTGATGATGAAGCCGAAAGGTCATGCCATAGGAACTCAATATTGAAACCGTGCAACCCCATCAAATTTGGGCTCGTTTGAATCGTCTTGACGAGTTCTTTGTTGGAAAATAGTTTCCAGGGTCTAATGATGGAGCCGGAGGAAGGCCATAGAAACTCTATGATGAAACCATACAACCCCATCGAGATTGGGCTCGTTTGAATCGTCTTGACGAGTACTTTGTTGGGAAATAGTTTCCGAGGATCTGATGATGGAGCCGGAGGAAGGCTATAGAAACTCTATGATGAAACCATACAACCCCATCGTGTTTGGGCTCGTTAGCATCGTCTTGACGAGTACTCTAATGGGAGACGAGGTCCAGGGTCTGATGATGAAGCCGAAAGGTCATGCCATAGGAACTCAATATTGAAACCGTGCAACCCCATCAAATTTGGGCTCGTTTAAATCGTCTTGACGAGTTCTTTGTTGGGAAATAGTTTCCAGGGTCTGATGATGGAGCCGGAGGAAGGCCATAGAAACTCTATGATGAAACCATACAACCCCATCGAGATTGGGCTCGTTTGAATCGTCTTGACGAGTACTTTGTTGGGAAATAGTTTCCGAGGATCTGATGATGGAGCCGGAGGAAGGCTATAGAAACTCTATGATGAAACCATACAACCCCATCGTGTTTGGGCTCGTTAGCATAGTCTTGACGAGTACTCTAATGGGAGACGAGGTCCAGGGTCTAATGATGAAGCTGAAAGTCCATGCCATAGGAACTCAATATTGAAACCATGCAACCCCATCGAGTTTGGGCTCGTTTGAATCGTATTGACGAGTACTTTGTTAGGAAATAGTTTCCAGGGTCTGATGATGGAGCCGGAAGAAGGCCACTGGGACTCTGTAATAAAACCATGCAACCCCATCGAGTTTGGGCTCGTTTGAATCGTCTTGACGAGTGCTCCGATAGGAGATGGTATATTTTTAGTCTTAGCTCGTTAACTAAAAAGCAGAAAATAAAAATTAGTGAAAAAAAACTTTTTTAAAAACACGTTTTTAAAACGGATCAAATTATTACAAAAAAAAAATCGGACTAAAAACATTAAAACGGACTAGTAAAAACAGACTAAAAAGTAAAAAATATTTTTTTCTGTAAATATTTATGACCCTATACCTACAGAAATTTTAAATCTAAAAACGTGGGGCGCATGCTAGAGACAATATTATGGATGATAAAATTTACAAAATGCGCCCCACGTTTTTAGATTTAAAATTTCTGTAGGTTATAAATATTTACAGAAAAAATTATTTTTTACTTTTTAGTCTGTTTTTACTAGTCCGTTTTAATGTTTTTAGTCCGATTTTTTTTGTAATAATTTGATCCGTTTTTTTCTTGTCAACTGGAGTAAAAGAATGGAAGATTTAAAATGTTTTTCTTTTTAATTTTAATTTTCATTCGAATTTAAATACACTGGCCTGCCACACTAAGTACTACAGAGGTCTATTTTCATACAAACGAGGTAACTTTGAAGCATTGGTTCTCCGCCCAGGATTAAACGTGGTGTGATATGATGATAGCCATCCAAGGAGTGAATGGAGAAGATTCAGATCTCCATACACACCCAATTGATCTAATCAGCATTCTAAGAGCTGTTTGGATATGTTTAAAAATCCACAAAAAATAGCATTAAAATGTATGGAAATGCTGTAACTGATAACTCTAATTCTTACAGCTCTTAGAATGCTGATCAGATCAATTGGGTGTGTATGGAGATCTGAATCTTCTCCATTCACTCCCTGGATGGCCATCATCAGATCACATCCCGCTTAATCCTGGGCGGAGAACCAAAGCTTCAAAGTTACCTCGTTTGTATGAAAATAGACCTCTGTAGTACTTAGTTTTGCAGGCCAGTGTAGTAACGCTGGATTACGCATTCCGCTTCGCAGCATCGTGACCACCTACTATACATCTTACTGATCAAGATATTAATAACTTCTCTTTCTTTTTGCAAATCTATTCTTTGTGCTTCTACTAAGAGGGAGTAATTTATGGGGTACTAGCGGCCGCCCGCGCTTTCACCCGCGCGGTTCCCGTGGGAATATCGAGATAAAAAGTATCCTATGTTTTAATCAAGGCTATCTACTATCTGTGTGCCAAATTTCAACCAAATCTGTTCAGTAGTTTTTGCGTGATTGAGGACCAAACATCTAAACATCCAAACCCACAAGAGAGTTATTTCTGTAGTTTGTTAAAAAAAATAACCACGAAATTTAGCTCCGCTACGCTTCGCGCTCGCCTTTTCTAACCTATGTTCGGGATCTACAGTAGTAAAGCAGGTCAGTTATACCTAGTTTTAACCATCAGTTATTGGCTACACCTAGGTTTAGCCGGCTTAGTCGCACTTCGGGTATTAGCCGTAACATTGTATTTAATTAATGTATCGTTTGTTTTTCAAGAATAAATAAATACTATATTGTACGTTCCCAGGTGACAGAGCCAGTGGTGAAGAAGGAGCCCGAGGTAGTAGAGCCCCGGCGGCCCACCGCGCGCGCGCGCCCCGCCTCCGCGCACCACCGCCTCGGCGCCGCCACCGCCGCCGCCGGCGGCCGGTAGGCCCCCCACGTGCCCCCCTGCGGGAGGGGGGCCACCTCTGGACAACACTGCCTGTATAGGCCGCCGTCGACTACACCAGCCAAATCCATGACGCTAACGATGTTCTAATGCGATTCAGCGTTAATACTGGAAAAAGTTCTGTGAATATTGGATCGTCCCATACCTTGGTAATATCGTCGAGTGCCCACGTATATAGACGGGAGGGGGAACGATCTATGGAAACACTGCCTGTACCTATAGGCTACTGTCGACTACACCAACCGAATCCATGACGCAGTTTTATAGTCAATATATAGCAGCGGTTCTAATGCGATTCAGCATTAATGCTGGAAAAAATTAGTTCTGCGAAGATTCAATCGTTCAGAACCTTGATGATATTGTTGAGTGCTCACGTACCTATACACACGAGCGATCTCTAGAAACACTGCCTGTATAAGCTGCAGTCAGCTACACCAGACAAATCCATGCAGTTTTACAATCAATATTAGCAGTCGATAGATCAATATTAGAATATGAGCCTAGTCGACGCTAAACTTATGCTGGAAGAAATAAGGTCTTCTGCGAAGATTGAATCACCCGTATCTTGGTAATATCGTCGAGTGCTCAATTATACACACAAGAGGGGGAAGCGATCTCTGGAAACACTGGCTGTAAAGGCTGGGCTACACCAGACAAATCCGTGACGCAGTTTTGTAGTCAATATAGCAGCGATTCTGATGCGTTTTAATACGATTGTCGACGTTAGCCTTAATGCTGAAAGAAATGATTTCTGCGAAGATTGAATTGCATAACTTGGTGATATCGTCATATTCCAAATTAGCTACTTTCGTTGTGCAAATATACGACTGAGACGAATGTAGATTAAGATGAATTTGGAATACAGAAACGTATATAGAAGAAAATACGCGCGCGTCTCCGGCTGAAATCCGCGAGTATTTCACGCCGTCCGCGAGCCGCGCCCCGACCCAACCGCACGACGTTAAATCATGTTTTTTACGCTTTTTAATTTAAAAACTCTAAGATAGTTAAAAAAAAATTGTGTACGTATGCGTTAACTTAATTATAGCGCGATATTTTTGTATGAAGCCGCGGCTCTGTAAATATAGTAATCCTCGCGCCGAATATCTACAGCCGAGATCATAGAGAACGACCCTGCGCCTGCGCAGAACGCTGTCCTATACTGAAAATTGTTCTTGCGAAAACTGCCTTCTCTATGGTCGTGGTTTTGGCTATTTAGGCGCTCCATACCACGGGTATGCTGTGTCACAAATTCCAGTGGACGCAATTGAAAACGTGTAATAATGATCTCAGTATTATTTCCAGTAACGCATGACAGGAGCGCTTTATATTATTATTTAGGCCGCTCACGCACTGTCCGCGGACGCGCCTGCGAGCGACCATTATAGATTTGCCACACTGGATGCATTCTGCGGTCCGGTCAACCCATAGATAGTGTGAACGCAATGTATGGGTGGACCGGACCGCAGGCCGCAGAACGCATCCAGTGTAGCAAATCCTTTAAACGCCTGTTGGACATGCCAAATGTTTTATATCCGAATTTTTGGTTGTTTAGTCAATTTTGGTTGTCATTTGTTTTTTACGTTGTTATATTTTTTAAATTTTATTTTGCGCTTCAATAGCTCTGTTTACGTTGAAGCGAGTGATATTAGGTAGTTTATTATTAATATTATACTTAAAATTCGCATTGTATATAATGAATTGAGACAGTTATTGCATCAATCTCGGTAGTCTCAAGGTATTCCGTCGAGTGCCCGGATAGTTGTTATGTTCAAATGTGTTACCAAAGATGGAAACGATCCATTCCATGGAGCTTGTCCCACGAGTATTGATATTAAGGGCTGGTTTATATGGGGTCAGTGACTGGACCCAGCAACATAGAATTTTAGACCCAGTAACTGGGTACATGTAGACAGGATCGGCAGTAAATCGTACTGTGCATGAAAATAGAATGGGTGTCTAGTCAGTTGGACTGACTTGCGAGCGAGAAGTCAGCACTGGTTTAAACCAGTGTCTACACGAGCTTAGTAGCAAGTCAGTGCTGGACTAGGTTACTGACCCCATTTAAACCAGGCATAAAGTGATCATGTTCCTTTATTTGTAAATTTCATTAGTGAATGCGTTTTATTATTTCTAGACACGGTTTCTAGTCAATGATTCTTGTAAACAAATAATGTAAATAATTATTATATTGTAGATATTTAAAAAGTATATAGACATTAGTGTAGGTAAGTTGCTAAATTCGCACAATACTTTTTGAATACCAGTTAACATAATGTTATGTTGATCCCTTGTCATAATAAGTTGTTCGCTCAGTTAATGCCAAATTATGGAAATCACGGAAGACCTCTGCCGGTCTCGATGTGATATCAAATCAACTAATTATTTATATAAAGCTTTTGTATCTAAACATATTCTGTGTATACCTACTTTCAATTATGAACTGTGTTTAAATTACTACGGATGGTCAATGGATAGGATGAAATCATGTGATATAATTATGGATATATTTGAAAGCGCTAGTCAGCTGTGCCGCATACAAGCTTATACTCACCAATAAAATATTTTAAATTTTATTCATCGTTTTTTTTATAACTTTTTCGCACTGTCGCACACCCTGACTCCTCTTCCACCGAACATGTTAGCGTGCCCGCAGACTACAGACCAAACTGTCGGCCGATAGTTGGTTTTGTATGAAGAATCGGCCGATACTAAATCGTTGTATGTAGTGTGCGCACTTGCATACTTCTTAATACTGATTCCAAGTATCGGCCGACAGTTTGATCTGTAGTCTGCGGGCACGCTTAATTTGCAGTTGCGTTGCAGCCTGCAGCTTGGCACGGACGGACGGAGGTGTGCTTTTCAAAGATCCACTGAGGGACGAAATGAGAAATTTTCAATTCTTTCTTCATTTATCCTGCCCTGCAACATAACTATAAAACTTACAATTTCGAGTAAATTTAATGTGAATTGCAATTACTTATATATATTATTTTTCTTCTTCCTATATAAAAAAAAGCTTTTAGAAAAGGCGCGAAATTTCGTAAAAGTTCTCCCATTTTTGAAAAGTCAAAGGAATCTACGTCCATACAGCCACATCTATATTTAAAAATGTTTTTAGGGATGCATTCACACGACTTACTATGTACTATTGTAATATTCTGTGACGACGTACCCAGCACGAGTCGACATAACAGTCTTGCCACGAGTTTTGGCTTAGCGAAAAGCGGCGGCGGCGCGGTGGGGCTGAGCGGTGCCCATGCCACGTAGCAGCGTCTAGCGGCGGCGAACGAGGGGACGTATTAAGGGGCCATAATAGGAAAACATGGTTTGCGCGGGCCATATATTTATAGAGAAAACGTAAAGTTGGAGCCACAAAAAAACACATACGACAAGCTAAAGAGATTATCTAGTAGCTACAAGTATTAAATTGTGTATAAACCTCATACCATATCCATCAACCCATAATACATTTGTTCCATTTATATCCATCCATGATTTATCTCAAATAAGAATTAAATTTATTATACAGCTATATAGGAAAGAAAAAAGCAATTTGATTTTATCAATGATTTTTATTCAAAAAATCACTTGATATAATCATGATTTAAATCCAAGTGATTTAATCATGCCAACCTTGATAAGTACATTCAACAACTTATCTATAACAAACTACGAAAATCCCACTAATTAGTTTTCTAAATTAAACTTACGAGTAGGTACCTACCTTAATAATTTGGAAAAATGTATGTTTAAATTCTTCCCATAACCTTTTGATCACATTTTTTTATGTTTAGGATGTTGTGCCAAATTTCCGTAATAAACGCTTCCTTGTTCATTTTTCGCTTGGTAAAAAACAAAATATTTTGTTCGTCCCGCCGCCGCTCAAACCGTCCCTGCGTTTTCGCTGTCTGCGCCGCTATAGCTCGTGGAATCTCACAAGTCGCTCGTACATTTGTTCCCGGCACGCCGCCCGCCGCGCGCCGCTGCTGCGATCCGCTCGGCAAAATTCGCCGGCGAAACCGCTGAGAGCGGCGCCACGTGCCATCCTTCATACAACTTAGTACATTTGTTCCTGCCGCTCGCCGCTTTCGCTCTAAGCTGCCGCTGCTAGCTGTGCTGTCGTGGCCAGGCCGTAAGGCGACGGCTACACGCGTGGTAAATTCGGTAACGCGGCCCTCCGCTGCCTTAGGCCGTCCGCTGCCTTAAGCGGGATCCCGCCGCGGGTACACGGCGCGGGAATATAGATTGCTGGTTTTCGACGGACAGATGCTTGCGCAGTGCATGAGTAAGCTCTAATCTATGTCGCCCCGCGCGCGTGTCCCGCTCAAGGCAGCGGAGGGCCTTAAGCGGGATCCCGCCGCGGGTACAAGGCGCGGGAATATAGATTGCTGGTTTTTAACGGACAGATGCTTGCGCAGTGCATGAGTAAGCTCTAATCTTTGTCGCCCCGCGCGCGTGTCCCGCTCAAGGCAGCGGACGGCCAGGCCCTGGCTACACGGGTAGTTCTTCCGCCGCCGCGAGAAATCGCTCGAGGAAGCTGCCGCAGACCATCAAACTTATTACACGGAATGAGATTTATCGCTGTCTTTTATTCAAACTGAACATGGATCCGCCCATGATCACTGCTCTTGTATTGCAGCTCTTATACAGGGTAGTTTGTTTGCGTTATTTACTTTTTGTGTCATCATCGCAGCGTCAACGAATCGGTCCCGACGGAAGACCAGCGCTGGTCGCAGACCATGCATTATGCTGAGTCGGGACCGTTTTGGGACAATGTGCTATGTTTTTTTGTTTGTTCATTTTGTATCTTGTCTCAAATAAATATTATTTCTTTCTTTCTTTCTTCTTAATTTTTGGACCCCTTTTCAAAGTTTGTCAGGTCATTCTATAACAGCAATTTGTGAAGTAAAAAAAAATTTTTACTTTTTTGCCTCAAACTTTTCCCTACACAAATTTAAATTGTTGTCACTGTTTGCGCATCGCACGGTCGACCCGCGCGATCCCCCCTCCCGCCACCTGCCTTCCCCCGCTCGCGTCCCGTGCGCGAGGGTGAGGGTGCGCGCCTACATTTTTTGGACATAAAAAGAGGCTGAAAACTGTGAATTTAAAAAGAAATAATTCATAATTATCTCACCAATCTTTTTTAGGGTTCCGTACCCAAAGGGTAAAAACGGGACCCTATTACTAAGACTCCGCTGTCCATCTGTCTGTCTGTCTGTCTGTGTGTCACCAGGCTGTATCTCATGAACCGTGATAGCTAATAGCTAGACAGTTGAAATTTTCACAGATGATGTATTTCAGGGGCCTTACTATGAGCTCTTATAGCAGGACTTATATTGAACTGCCATACTTTTTCGTACTATGAGCTCAACGGTTAGTATGAAAGCAGGCCTCAACCAGTCCTATTTAAGGCCTGCTTTTGAACTGAACGGTTTCTTATTTGCTGATGGTAAGCCCCCTGTTGCCGCTATAACAACAAATACTAAAAACAGAATAAAATAAATATTTAAGGGGGCTCCCATACAACAAACGTGTTTTTTTGCCGTTTTTGGTACGGAACCCTTCGTGCGTGAGTCCGACTCGCACTTGGCCGGTATTTTTTTAAACCTTGAACTTATATTTCATTTTGTAAAGAGGTCGCAAAATTATCATGTATTAATAGAATTGAAGGGGTCCTAAAGTATATGTATTCTGTGCCTAAAGTAAAGCACAATGTTTCGTTCGGTAGAGCCAGTGTAAGGCTGGCCCCAGACCTACCGGTTTCATTTCTTTGCTTTGCTGTTCTACTATGGACCGCCGGCCAAGAGGCTCAATTTCAATCTATCGCATATTTTGACCAGACCACATTGGCAAGATAGCCATTAGTTTGGTGTTATCAAATATCGTCGTCTGGGTTGCGAAGTTTTAGTTTTAATTAAAAAAAAAACTGCGGTTTCATACAAAAAATAATAACGAAATTATCAAAATGTATAGAACAGTTCTTTTTTTTCGCGGTTTATGATTTGGTCCCATAGTAAAAGTTGTTCAGTTTTATTATGGTCCCTATCTACCATATTCAGCTTTATAAGGTTTAACGCCGCATGTGCAGGTAGATTTTCTCCCGTCCGTGAACCGTGGCTGGAAACCGCGCAGTGTAGTATGCAACTTCCATATTAAATTGTGTCTTAGTGCGGTTTTGGAGTTTATTCCCGCGGCGGGAGAACCGCTCGTGTAGCATGGGCCTAAGTGGAATGGAATACAGCGTAAGGTTCTCCATTCTGTTTTCCATAGGCTTTTTTATGGAGATATCATTACTTACATTTTTAATCGAACAACTCTGTGCACTACAGAGCAGATGGTGCTCTGAAACACACTGTCTTTTCCAACGTAATTATTTAATTTAAAAAACCCTGTGCGGTCCAGAACAAGACGTGTTTGTATATTCCACCAGACATTTCAAAAATATCCCGCCACGGGGCCCTACCGCCTAACTCAAAGCAATAGCCAAAGCGATAGCTATACTATATGTATTCTGTGGCTATGCTCTATCTATGCGCCCTTGTCATATCATAACACGGTGACAACCAAGGACGGACAGTGCACTGGCGTCATAAACTAAAGCCAGAGTCAAAGCGAGAGAGTAAGACCGTTTTCACATTATCCGATACAATATCCGGACAACGATAGCCGATATCCGATAGCCGATATCGTGTGCTGTTTTCACATATTTCCGATAATATCGTTCCGCCCATAGATTTAAGCGGGCAGGTCATCATGGCAGACAATAATAGAAGATTAATGATTATATAATTTATTGCTAGACGGCGTGTTAATCAACTTTCTGCTGAAAAAATCAACAAAAAGATGATATTTTTGATTTTTTACTATTGAAAATGGTTATCAAATGCAAATCGCCTGAGACGTATTTTTGGTCATAGTTCCGAGGATTTTAGGAAGATCGAGATAGGAATAGTACCAAAAGTTGAGGAATTTATTGACACACGTGTGAACGTTTTTAATTTTGAAAATCGGCTGGTAACTTTTTTTGAAATTTCGAAAAATTCGGATATTTTGGGGGGTGTTTGTTTACTAAATTGTAAATATTTCGAGAAAAAAACCGACTTAAGAAAAAATGAAAAAAAGGGTCCTAGGGTATTAGTTTAGCTACAAAATAGCGAAATTTTTTTGAAAATCGGTTTATAATTGTGACCTGTAGGTGGTCCCTTTACATTTGGAATGGGGAATGTCCGAAAAAAATCAAATTGGCTGAATATTTTTCTATAGGTAGGAATAAGGTCCCTTAGTAATAGAAAAAAGTTTTAGAATTTTCGGTTGGGTAAAAAAGTTTTTAAAAATCAAAGTCTCTTCAACTTCACAAATGTATGAAAGTAACAGCAGAATGGAGATTATACCTTTGCCGCTAACTGCCACAAACACAACACGTATTTAAAAAAAAAAAGTTTTGACATTTTGTCTTGAAACTTTTTTTTTAATAGCATGTTGTGGTTGTGGCAGGTGTTGGCAAAGGTAGAATCTCCATTCTGCTGTTACTTTCATACATTTGTGAAGTCGAAGAGACTTTGATTTTTTGAAATTTTTTCACGAAACCGAAAATTATGAAAATTTATTCTATTACTAAGGGACCTTATTCCTACCTATAGAAAAATATTCAGCCAATTTGATTTTTTTCGGACATTCCCCATTGTAGAAAAACGGGTATTTCGGTATGTAAAAAGTGATGTAGTTTCTATGATTATTGACTGATCGTCATGGTAAAGGTATTGAAAGATGCGGAAGCAGACAAGAAGTGCATTAGTTGATTTTTGTGAATCGGTTAATAATATTTCAGCCTCGTCAAAGCAGTCAGGGGCACTTTTGTGACACGAGGCGCAGCCGAGTGTCACAATCGATCGTAAAAATAAAAAGGTACCTAGTATATCTTAGAAAAATTATAGGATTTTGATTTGATTTAGTTTTTTTCTTAAATTTTTGTATTCATTTTCAATGCTTCGATTCTTGCGGGAACTGCGAAATCTGTGAATTTTTTTCCTGTTTAACATTTATATTTTCTTATTGTTTAATATATATAGTCTATGAATAAAAAAACTTAATTACTTCCATATTTTCAACCCCATACGATAACTACGAAAATAAATATTGACCTTTTAAAATTGACATACTTATTCCCATACATTTAGTATGAAGACTGATCGACGACATGACCACGAACTGACAGAGACCAATAGAGAAGAGAAGGCTATGGCGCTGCCCATCAGGCTCTGCGCACACAGACAGAATTTAGATACACGTACTATAGCACACTTATAAACAATATCGTCCGATAGCTCACGAGCATCCGATGATGCCGCCGACGCATCGGTGTCGGCTCCGATATCCGATATCGTGCCGGATAATGTGAAAGACAAAGGGCCTAGTACGAGTTGGTTTTTTGCTCTCACTTCACTTTGCGAATAGTAAACTATCGTTTTCTCTCTTTCACTCGTTCACTCACTCGCATGATTTCTTCTCTTTCACTCCATACTATTCGCAAAGTGAGGTGAGAAATACAACTCGTACTAGGCCCTCAGATACATATTACATACATTTTACTTATCTCCGATATCGTATCGGCGGCCGATACCGATATCGTATCGGATAATGTGAAAACGGTCTTAAGGTCGAAACAAATTATCGGACGCGGCTTATGGACGCGGCTTACTGCCGCGGCTGATAAGTGTGCACACTCTAATAACCATACCCCGTTATCGGCGGTGCACGAATGATCGAAGCCAAAGACAAAGTACAACAGAAGGTCTATTTTTGATTAATTTGACAATTCTGCCTAATCCCACTCAACCTCTGAGAGAATATATCTGTAATAAATTTTTTTTAGTTTACCTGTACTTCAGGATAATCTTTTATCCACAACTCCATAAATTCGTGACGAGATTTTTTTTTCGGAGGCATATTGTTGGTTAAGATAAAAATTATATGCATTTAGACAACAATCGATCACTAAATGACCCGTAAAGGGGAGAGGCCGCGGCGCGTGTGACAACATTAGGTAGATAGAGTACACGACGACACGACAGTACGCGCGCGAGTGGCGTTCGGCCGGCTTCTGTACGCCTTTGTCGGCATCCGTCAGGCCCTCCGCTGCCTTGAGCGGGACACGCGCGCGGGGCGACATAGATTAGAGCTTACTCATGCACTGCGCAAGCATCTATCCGTCAAAAACCAGCAATCTATATTCCCGCGCCGTGTACCCGCGGCGGGATCCCGCTTAAGGCAGCGGACGGCCTCAAAGCGGACACCGCGCGGGCCGCGCTGCGGGCTTATGTGCGCCATTTGTCGGCATCCGTCAAAACCGACACTGCGCGGTGATCGCATGCGCGTGAGTGCGGTCCGCGCTGTTAAGGCAAAATGAGCTCTATACTTAATTATTTTTTTAATTAATTAATAAAAAAAAAGATTCCAATTAAATATCGTCCTTCGCTTCCTGCACTTAGATTTTAGGAAGAATTAAATTGATTTATCTATAGGTATTTTTTAAAAATATAGTTCACATTCGCCATTATTGAACACGAGAACTTAAAAATTTTCGCACCTTAAATAGGTTTTTGAGTAGAAAAACGTAGGCAAAAAGGTGGCCCTAAAGGTTTTTCGCTTCTGATTTTTTAGTCTGTGAATCATTCGTGCACGCGCGATAACGGGGTATGCTAATAACATCCTGCGTGCCAGATAGCTGTCGGACGTCCGATGACGTCATATTAGTCTATGGTTACGTCCGCGACCTACTACATCCGATAGTTTGCACACCTCAGATCAGCCGCGGCAGTAAGCCGCGTCCGATAATTTGTTTGCACCTTTAGGCGGTAGGCAGGCCTACCGCCTAAAGGTGCAAACAAATTATCGGCCGTGGTGTGTGGGAATGCACCCTATGACAATGGACGCATTCTACCAGACAAATCTTTGGGTCATCGATCATATGCCATAGAGTACATTTTAACCATGGAAAATAAAATATAGAACATTCCATACAAATTACATTCCATGGTTAAAATTTACTCTACGTCGATCGATGACTCAAAGATTTGTCTAGTTGACTGCGCTCAATGATTTTTTTATAATAGCAATATTTGATGTCTCTTGTCAGTCAGATTTTGACATTTCTAATCGAATGATGTTTAGTGATGTGCAAGTTTCAATCTATCGACTTTTAGTTAATATGTTAAGTGAACCTAATAGTAAAATAAAAAATGGTTTTAACCGCCTTCAAAACGAAAGAGGTATTTCATTTGATCCTTATTTTTTTTGTCCATACACCGATTACTCTGGCATTGGTGTTGTTTTTGGCATTAATAGTTGTTTTTTGTTCGAGTGGGTATAATACAACAGAATATATAAAAGTACTAACGTAGAGAAGCCCATCCACGCGAGGACAATCAAATAATAAGCTACTCTCGCTGCACGCCAATAAAGTACAATTTCAAATTGCACAGCGCTGCGTGCCTAAATTATAAGCACCTACGAAGAGCTTCTCTTTCTATCGTCACTTATGGACCCCCTAAACGGTCAAGCATTTCCCGTCAAGCACGTAAATATTTCTGCTTATCAATCAAATTTTGATCGTCTAGGAGCGGCGCTTGAGAAGCACCACAGAATAGATAGATACCGTGATTACCGTGGCCAATCAAAAATAGGCAACGCCCCCAAATGGTTGGTTACGTGTACGCGCTTGACAAGAAATGCTTGACCTTTTAGGGAGTCCTTTAGATCTGTATGAACCGATACAACTCGTGAATCGTTAAGGTTGCTACTCGCTACTTACCGATATCCTTAGAATAATAACGCATAGAAACCTATTGCAAGCACGAAGAACGCGCAATATCTTGCTAAGTTCGTTCGTCAGTGCTCAACGTCACGTTATGTCGAACACAGCTGGCGAAAAATAATTCTAAATGACTGTTTGCACTAAAAAACTAAGTTTGTTCTAACATATTAGAAAAATATAAAAAAAGTGATATTCAAAAATATAAATATTGTAATGATATGCGTATTTAGTGATTTGAATATAATTTCTTGCATTTGGTATTGGTATTGGTGATGGGCTCTTTTTTCCGCATTAAGGCTCGTATTATTATAGTATATATTAAAGAATCAAACTCAAATCTCTGCTTGAGTACAGTTAGATAGGGATGGCGCTATATGCGATGAATAGCACCATCCCTTTCTAACTGTACTCAAGCAGCAAGCAGTGCTTGAGTCTCGTCCTATAATACGGACCTAGACTCTCATTTGGTCCGTTATGCGTGAAACACAGCATTGGTGTGGCTAGTCAAGCCATCCCAGCTCCTTCCAGAAGCGCAGAAGCCTCCTGGGGCGTTCACACGCTTCTAGGAGCGACCTCACGTCTTTGAGGATTTCTGCCCGGTGTGCAGCCAAACCCACGCACTCCAGGTTCACGTGGGCGGCTGTTTCCTCTGCGTCCAGGCATCCTCTACATAGAGGACTGTCTGTCGCATTCATGATGAATAGTTGTCGGTTTAAGGCAAGGTGACCTGTAAGTGTATTTCTTGCTTTTAAAAGGTACTTAATTTTGAAGCTTTTTAGGTTTTTTGAAGTTGTTTTTTTGTTTTTGAGGCTCTCCGCTGCGTTAAGCGGGACACGCGCCCAGGCGACATAGATTAGAGCTTACTCATGCACTGCAAGAATTTATCTGTCCGTCAAAAAACAGCAATCTATATTCCCGCGCCGTGTACCCACGCCAGGATCCCGCTAAACGCAGCGGGCGGCCTTAAACAATTTTATCATTCTTCTTCCATCACCATTATAAGGCAATTTTATTCCTTCGCTGTTTATGCTCACGCCTGATGATGATAATGATTCAGACTAAAATAAATTTCAGCGCTTACAACTTTATTCAGTTTCAGATTGTTCATTAAAAAAAACGTAAATTGATTTGATTTAACAATCGAGTACAAATAAATGTTTGCATTAAAATGTAGGTAAGACAAAAAAAAATTTATGAATCGTTACTTGTTTTACATACACGTTGTCAAGGGTACAGAGAAGGTAAAGTATTGTTCCGGAGGGAAAGTAAGAAAACTTTCCTTCCACACTATACGTGGTATATACTAAATATCGATATTTTGTAACGGTTTTATTTTATCGATAAATCCTTTGTACTTCTCTACTTTTGTAACGGCCATTTCAGTTCAAATTTCGTTGGCTTTGTTTCGGTTGCAAAATGTAAAAAATTATAAATCTTGGCTAAATTTAATAGAAAAATGGCAGAAAAGTTGAAAGACTATCAAGTTATTGATGTTTTGAGTGGCGGTACGTTCTATAAAGTGAGGCACAAGGTCACCAACAATATATTTGCGTGGAAGGCATTCAATTGCTCCGCGTTTTCTGATAATCAAATACAAAACGTCGTTAATGAAGTTAAAACAATAAGCAAAGTGATATCTGACAACCTCCTGCGATACTACGATACCATATTGCACGGACCATCAAAGACATTATACTTTGTCCTTGACTACAATTCGTGGCGCAGTGTGGAAGAACTGGTCGAGGTTTGCAGGGCGACCGACAAGTTTTTCGCTGAAGGCTTCATCTGGCATCTTATTTTGGAGCTCGCACGGGTCTGTAAGGTGGTAGAAGACATATCGCTCGTCGTGCTACAGAAATGTTTGAACTTGGATTCCATCTTTGTGAACGAAGACAGCGATCTTCGGTTCAATTGTTTCGAGCTGGTGACGACGGCCAGGCCCGGTCTGATGCGGCAGGCTGGGGACGTGGTGCACGCACTCTGCTATCGCCCCGGCGAGGCTGACCGCAAGATAAAGAACTACCACTACAGCGACGACCTCGGCGACGTTGTTGCGTTTTTGACAGATGACAAGAACGTCAACTTGCGGCCCGACGTCGTGCTCTACCATCCCACGGTCCTCGCAAACATCGAAACGCATC
This sequence comes from Agriphila tristella, assembly GCA_928269145.1. Lineage (NCBI taxonomy): Eukaryota > Metazoa > Arthropoda > Insecta > Lepidoptera > Crambidae > Agriphila > Agriphila tristella. Next base: position 977,711 of record OV743435.1, read on the forward strand.
GTCGTCCACGGAAACTAGCTGATGTCCTTGTCTCTGCTGAATACACACACTTGGCTTCCGAAGCAAACAAATGTGACGCACAGAAAGCTGTAGAAATGTGTAGAGTGGTGGAACCTGTTCCCAGGAAGTGTTATAATGTAGTTGACAGCCCAATATACTGCAATCTAAGTCCAAAGTTGAAATTTACTACAGAACTTGAGGAAGCTAAGTCCGCTCGTGGCTCCTTCTCTCCCACTTTGGCCGCTTTAGCACTGGAGTTGCCGGGTTTCGTACCGAGAAGCAGGAAACCATGTAATGTCGCTTTGGATAAACTACACGGTCCTCAGCAAGTGTCTGAGGAGACTTTGAGTCACCAATGGATGAGTCGCTTGATCGCACTGAGGCAGAGAGAGGAATCCCTCAATAAAAGGGAAAGAGATCTGATAGCAAAAGAGATAGTGAACAGTCCAGCTGCCAAGATTATTCCTCTGAAGGGCTCCTGTGAAGATCTCTGTGGAACTGAGAGTAATGGGATTACTTTGCCTGCAGTAATAAGTCATGCCGCTGGGGACAAAAACGAATGGGTGTCGCGCCGCCGGCACCGACGCTCGGGCTCCGTGCGCGCGCGCCCGCGCCGCAAGAGCTACGCCTACGAGGACCTTGACAGCTCCTTATCAGCCGACGCCGGGGACAGCAGCATCATTGTAACATCCACAAAATTCACAAAAGAAAACATGCCTCGCCGCACCATCTTCCCAGACGTTATGACAAAGAAAGTTCACTTCACATCCTCCAACCCTTTTGCTGAAAGTGATGAGAGTGTGACCCTCACCTTTTATGAATTAGAAAGTGTAGATAAAGAAGGGTACCAGGTGCCTCACCATGCCGAAAAAGTTGTTAAAGACATCACAAAGTTTAAGTATTTGGATACAGAAAAGATAACTACTGAGAAGAGAGCTGCTAAGAACTGGAGTCACCCTTCGCCCTCGAAGCAAGCAAAGTTGTCTCAGAATATGTTTTCTGACATCACCAACACGAGGGAGAGTAGTATGAAGAAGACGCCTTCTAAAACAAGTCTGACTTCTAAAAGTTCTAACAGTTCAAGATTTTCCATGGCGTCAATGAGGAGTCAGTGGAGTGTGGAGTCCAGCTGCAGCAAATCAGGTGAGAGCAGATTCTCCAGCGTGAGGCAGGCCCTCCCCCAGACCCCAGTCGCCTCCTCAGATTTAAAGAAATCTAAGAGGAAGTCACTGCTTCCATTCAAAACCCCCTTTAAATTCAACAAAACTTCCACTAAAGTTTGAGATTTTTTTTTGTGCAATGTTATGTAGGTATATGTACAACTTTTTTTATACACTTTTATACCTAAAATAGGTACTTTATTAAGCGAGATTTATAAGTGAATTTAGGTTCAAATCATTCAAACTTTAGTGTTTCTAAGAAGTATTATTATCAATTTGTGATTATAAAATTGATCTCTAAGAATATTATTTGCGAGAAGTATATTGTTGTCTAACTTGCATGCACTGTAAATGCGTACTTTAAATTGGTTGTGGTAATTATAAATAAGATGAAATAGAACTAAATGTGCATGTTATACTGTGTTGTGTACCTACCTACTATCGGATTTGAGATTTACTCAATATTTTAAAACCAGTTTAATTCATAAATGCTTCTAAATGTATTGCATAACCATAACATGGTTTTTTATGATTTATGAACAGCTGTGATTGTAACGGTCTCTGCTGAACCAGATGTATATTTTTTTATTTTATGAAAATGTGTTATTGTAAATAAAATTGAAAACGGACATCAACCCACCCTAACCCTAGATTATAGAGAATTACATTTTTAAAATGAATTCAAGGAAAAAATATATTGCCTTTAAACAATTCTTAATTTTGTTTTTATAAGAAAGCTTATAAACGTTTTGATATAACTAGCATGTAAGTTGAATTTTTAGTCTTAATATGTCTTCCAATTCCAATAAATTTTATATTTGATGACAAAAAATATCTTTATTAGTTTTAATGTGTTTTATGGAACATAGGTTTGTGTAGAGTCACTAACACTTTTGTAACAACTTGAGAGAAAGTATGATTTGTATTAAAAATAAATGCACAAGCTTTGATGTGTTATTGACTGTCCAATGGTTGCCATATTATAATATTCTGTGTTTTAGAACATCTCTTGAGATGTATGACATTTTTTATTTAGCACTTAACTATAGGTCATAATAAAAATAAATGTAAATCACTTCAAAAGTTCGTTTTATTTAGCACTTGCACAATATCACTGTATTCACATAATTTCAATATTAGTTCAGAGGGTTGTCACTTTTTCTTCTTGAGCGCTTTGTCGGCTCCATCCACATACTTCTTGGGCAGGCCATACTTCTCTATCAACAACTTTGCTATGTAGTAAGTCTGTAATGAAGATAAATTTTAATTAGCCTAGTACATGATAAATGACTTATCTAGATTTTATTAACTAATTCATTTTATATATGATTTAATTCTTGTGAATCTTTTCTTTGCTGAACATTTAATTCATTAAACCCCAAGCGGTTTCATGAGGCTGCACAATAATTTTTTTTTGTTTGTTGGTTAATTCACAATCAGTCAGCCACTTTCAGTGAATGCGTTGCTGCACAATAATGGAAAATCTATTTTCTGATGCTTGACGGGTTAAAATAGTCTTCGATACTAATTTCAGCTGTATTTGAATCGGATATGGTTGATTGGTGGGTCTGACAGATGTGGGCGGATGTCAATTGTTCTTAGCTTCTGTTCTCCATTATCAATGTGGACAATGGCACTGAAATTTTACAACTTGCCGTTGTCTCCATCACGGGGACAAGGGGAATACAGGAAAATAGCCAGTTCTTCAGTGGTGAGGATTCCGGGTGTAGTGCGCTTCCACCTTCAGCTTTATCGTCACTTAATATCAGGTGACGGCCAAGCACTATCCCGTTGTGAATAAAAAGAAGGGTATTACGTACCTGGTCCCCTTGCAGTAACAGCTGGTCAAATTTAGCTCCAGGCGACCTTGTGACGGCGCAGGCGGCGGCGGCGCCGTGCTGGCAGGCGTGCGACAGCGCCTGCAGGTTGAACCCGAACGACTCCAGGTTCGACACCAAAGTCACCTGGAAACGCAACACTTTACAACATGTTACAAAATATCCTTTCAACACCTTTTAACATTCAAAAGCCTTCCAATAGATATACAATGTTTTACAAAATAACCGAGTGTGTGTAAGCCTATAATATAGGCCTGCATATATGCAAATTTGATTTGCCCGTTTCTTTGTTAATAATATTCCAAGTAGCCTTAATTTTATTGTCTGCTAATTTAATTTTATTTGCAAAGTACTTGGACTTTGCTAAGATACAGACTTCTCTGAATGTTTGTGAATACTTCTTGACAAATTCAATGAAGTTAGGATCACTAGAAGTAGCTTTCTCTGCATAAAGTTCGTATAATTTCCTTCTGCTCTTATATATGCCGGGTGTGGCCCAGTCACTAAATTTCGTACTATCATTACATTTGATGACTTTTTGTTTAAAAGTTTTACTAAATTCAGTTTGAACTATGCTAAATAAATGATTATATAGGTTATTGGCTTCAAAATTTGGTTCTAGTAATGTTTCAATTTTACTTGTGACATTGGTTCTGAATTTTTCAATACAGTGTTTTTTTACTGGCCTACACATTATTTCCCGTTTAGGCGGAACATGATGGTGCTCAATGGAGGCTAATTGTCCACTATGGTCGGATTTAATACAATTTAAAATTGATTTTTCAATGACATTACAGTTACAGAAAATATTATCTAAGCTGGTTGCCAAATTCTTATTAATAATGTTAACTTTTAATTGTTTAAAATAATAATAGTTATAAAATGCTCCTCTGGAGCCGGAAGTAGTCCGTGTTTATTAAAATAATTTACTTATGCATGCTGTGCTTACATCTAGTAGGTTTAAATATAGTGTAACAAGCCATAAATGTTTTCTTCAGTAGCTTATGTGATCATTGTAAACCAATTTTGTGAGCCTAATAAAAAAAAATACCGAACTTATGTAAATTAACTAAAGGCAATCCCTTCCAAAAAATCTTGGCCTACTGCGATCGCCAACCCGCCTGCCAAGCGTGGCGATTATGGCAAACCCCCCCCCTCATGCATAATGGATCAAAAAATTGGCCCCCAGTCCCCGGCAGCCCCGCTATTCCTAGCTACGGTAGCGGCTACGGTAACGGCGGGGCAGGGGGTGCTAAGAATCCCCGGGTGCGGCTCGGCTACCAAAAACGACGACAACTGCACCTGGCAACCTATAACACGCGCACACTAAGGACCGACGCGAAGTTAACCGAGTTGGAAGAAGTTATCAGCAAGGTACACTGGAACATTATCGGGTTATCTGAAGTCCGAAGAGCGGGAGAGGACTCGATAATCCTCAAATCCGGTAACTTGCTTTACTACCGGGAGGGCGACCAACAGTCCCAAGGTGGTGTCGGGTTCATCGTCCACAAGTCCCTTGTCAACAACGTGATTACCATCGGAAGTGTGTCGACCAGGGTGGCGTACCTTATACTCAGAATATCCAAACGGTGTTCGCTGAATGTTATACAGGTTTACGCACCGACCTCGACACACCAAGATGACGAAGTGGAGGCTATGTATGAGGAGATCTCTAAAGCCATGCATAGCTACAAAACCCACTACACTGTTGTGATGGGGGACTTCAATGCAAAGTTGGGGAAACGATGCGGTGATGAGCTGAGAGTGGGGCAATTTGGAGTTGGGCAACGGAATGACAGAGGCCAGATGCTGGCTGACTTTATGGAGAAGGAGAACCTCTTTATGATGAACTCCTTCTTCAGAAAGCCGGAAAGCCGGAAGTGGACCTGGGTCAGTCCGGACGGTAAAGTCAGAAATGAGATAGATTTTATCATGTCGACGAAAAAGCAAATATTCAATGATGTCACTGTGATCAACGCTGTTAAGACGGGGAGCGATCACCGATTGGTACGTGGCACATTGAATATCAACCCAAAGCTGGAAAGATCTCGACTGATAAAATCAACAATTCGACCATTGCCGGCCCATATTCAAAACCCCGAGAGCTTTCAACTCGAACTCCAAAACCGCTTCGAAGCCCTTGAGAACAGCATAGATGTGGACGATCTGAACAACATGGTGGTGGATACTGTCCGTACGGTAGGGTCCAAGCTCTTTAAGACCCGCCGTCCCAAGATAAAGAAACTCTCCGACCACACACTCCTACTCATGGATCAGAGACGTAAAATGAGGCTCCAGAGTTCAGTAGATGCTAATCGTTATCGGCAGCTTAATAGACAGATATCTAAGTCTTTGACGAGCGACCTTCGCCAATTTAATACGAATCGTATTAAAGAGGCCATCGAGCGGAATAAAGGCTCCAAAGTGTTCGCAAGAGATCTGTCTATTGGGCAAAGCCAGATGACGAAGCTGAAAACTGACGACGGACGCATCATTTCATCAAAGCCTGAAATCCTGAGGGAGATCGAGAGCTTCTATGGGCAGTTATACTCCACGCAGACACCTGTTGAAAGCAAGGCTAAAGACCCCAGAGCCAAGCTTACCCGACACTATACCGAAGATATCCCGGACGTCAGCCTGTTCGAGATTAGTATGGCTCTCAAACAACTGAAAAACAACAAGGCGGCGGGTGACGATGGAATCACTACAGAGCTTCTGAGAGGACTTTGAGAGCGGGCGGTGAGCCGATACTCAAAGTCCTCCAGAAGCTCTTTAATTCCGTCATCGTCCAGGGCAGAACGCCAAAGACATGGAACATAAGTGAGGTGATCTTGTTCTTTAAAAAGGGTGACAAGTCCCTCTTAAAGAACTATAGACCCATCTCGCTTCTGAGTCATGTCTATAAGTTGTTTTCGAGAGTCCTTACGAATCGTCTCGCTCGCAAGTTCGACGACTTCCAACCTCCCGAACAAGCCGGGTTCCGAAAAGGCTTTAGCACCATAGACCACATCCATACGCTGCGGCAGGTTATACAGAAGACTGAGGAGTATAATGAGCCACTTTGCTTGGCGTTCGTAGACTATGAGAAAGCCTTTGATTCGATTGAAACCTGGGCGGTGCTGCAGTCTCTCCAAAGGTGCCAAGTGGACTTTAGGTATATCGAGGTGTTGAGGTACTTATACCAAAATGCCACCATGACGATCCGAGTACAGAACCAGAACACAAATCCTATCCAACTGCAGCGTGGTGTGAGACAGGGAGACGTTATTTCTCCGAAACTGTTCACAGCTGCGTTGGAGGACATCTTTAAGCTCTTGGACTGGAAAGGACTCGGCATCAACATTAATGGCGAGTACCTAACACACCTTCGTTTTGCCGATGATATAGTCCTTATGGCTGAGACCATGGAAGACCTGAACACAATGCTCGAAGATCTCCGTAGTGCTTCCCAAAGAGTGGGTCTTAGGATGAACATGGATAAGACGAAAATTATGTCAAATGCCCATGTTGTACCCTCTCCAGTTCATGTTGGGAACACTACACTTGAAGTTGTTGACCACTACGTATACCTAGGACAGGCAGTCCAGTTAGGTAGGTCCAACTTCGAGAAAGAGATCTCTCGTCGAATCCAACTCGGGTGGGCAGCATTCGGGAAGCTTCGAAAAATCTTCGCGTCCGACCTACCCCAGTGTCTCAAGACGAAAGTCTATGACCAGTGTGTGTTGCCAGTGATGACTTACGGCAGTGAAACGTGGCCGCTAACTATGGGTCTCATAAGGAGGCTCAAGGTCACTCAGCGTGCAATGGAGAGAGCCATGCTCGGCGTTTCTCTACGTGATCAAATCAGAAACGAGGAGATCCGCAGGAGAACTAAAGTAACCGACATCGCTCGAAGGATTGCTCAGCTGAAGTGGCAATGGGCGGGACACATAGCGAGAAGAACCGATGGCCGTTGGGGCAGAAAGGTTCTGGAATGGCGACCGCGCACCGGACGACGCTCCGTGGGTAGGCCCCCGACAAGGTGGACCGACGATCTGGTGAAGGTCGCGGAAAGCCAGTGGATGCAGGCAGCGCAGGACCGATCGTCGTGGAGATCCTTAGGGGAGGCCTATACCCAGCAGTGGGTGTCGTGTGGCTGATATGATGATGATGATGATGAATCCCTTTAAGAATGTTTGATTAAATTTAAACGATTTTTAAAACTTTATAAAAATATGCACTTTAGTAAAATGACAGTTACCTTCTTGTTCCCGGAGCGTGTGGCGACCTGCATGGTGATAGGTTCGAGTCTCGATTTGATGATGCGACTGGTGCCGTCGGGCAGTTGCAGCTCTGTGGCGGCCGTCAGGCGCGACGCTATGGCGGTCATCAATTCCTCCCATTTTACCACTTCCTGAGACACATACAACATTAGTTCATTAATTTTATAAATGTTTACTGAGCTTAAGATACTTATTTGGTTTTTCAGAAAGATTTTTTTAGCCATGTTTCTTATTTCTTATTATAAAAGGTTATTTTTAGTTGATACAAAACCTCTCGTGGGGTTGATCAGACCATCAAACTGAACAATTTTCACTATGGGACCAACCTGCTGTTCCATACAAAAGTACAATCCTACTTCATCGAAATGTATGAAACAGCTGATTTATTTTTCGCGATTTCAAGGTTGGTCCCATATTGAAAGTTGTTCAGTTTAATGGTCTGATCAACCCCATGAGAGGTTTTGTATTAACTAAAAATAACCTTGTATAGTTTCATATATGTTTTCTTGCATAACCCTTTCAGCCCAGCCAAACACAATTGTGACGTTCAGTCAAAGTAAAATTTTGGCGGTATTTTAAGGCGTAAGTGATCGGGCCCACGGCCGCACGATTGTGACGGATATGATCTATCTATTGGTGTAAGTGAGACACGTAGCAAAATGTAGTTCAAATGTAAACTCATTCATTTCGCCGTTTGTGTTGTTTGGGGTCTCGCTGCGTGTGAGTAATTAAAATTACGGCATTATTATGCAATTTTCAGGTTATTATTGTGATTTATTGTTAATTATGAATTGTTTTAAGTAACAGTAAGTAAATTTGTTAGTATTTTTAAGTAATTCTCTAAAAAAAGTGAGACTGAAGTATAGAGTCACAATTGTTTCACTCCAGGCCCAACTACATAGTACATTGCAATGGCGGGATCACTATTTAGCATCGATAACGACGAAATTGGGGAGTTAATGGAACAGTATGACTTGGAAAATGTTGATGAAGATGATGATGAGGTATATGCAAAAGATGAAGAAGAGTATGAGTCCTCCGAGAACGATGTTCCACTCTCATCTTTGAGGGCAGCCCCCAATTAAAGTGATGGCAAATGGACAAAAAAGATTTCCAGGGAAGACTACTAGTCAAGCTCAAGATATTTTAAGTAATGAACCGCCCAAATTACCTGCAGAGTACTTCGAAAATTATTTTGATACCAAGCTGTTTGAAAAGTTTGCGATCGCTACTGCACAATATTACATGACCGAAAAAGATTATCAAATATTAAATAAATAACTTACTTAACACTTTTCACATTTTTTTATTGAATTTCACATTAATTTATGATAAATATTTGGAAAAATAATACAATTACAAAAAAAATATAATTATTAGTGGCAAGTAATATGGCCCACATCTATACAATTGTGACCGTCACAATTGTGACTTTGAATAAGTAAGGCCCAAGTTGATACAATTGTACGCCCCCTGAAAAGTCATGAAAACAACGTTGTATCACTGAAAATGTTCAGTTTTTGTTTTCTCTGAACCGCAACGATAAAGAATATCTAACTTTTTTAACAGTACGTCGTTTAGTTTCGTCGTGGGTCTGAAAGGGATACGGAACTTCTATGACCTATTACTATGACAAAATATTAAAGTGTAAAGCGAGTTTCGTTGTTGACTGTACCTCTTGTTTCCGGCCAGTGATCGAAGCCAGTGTGGCGTCCACCGTGACGGCATTCCTCGCCGGCAGCTGGCGCGCGCGCACGTACTCCTGTGCGCACGCGCGCACATCGGGCATCGTTAGCGCCGTGCCTTTCCTGGTATAAATCAAGCATTTATTGAATACCTAAGAAATCACTATGAACTAGCGGCCGCCCGCGACTTTTATCTGTGTGGAAATTTTTTTGCTATCCCTCAGGAACAATACTTTTTTTCGGGATGAAAAGTACTTTATGTCCTTCTCTGTACCCTGACAACGTGTATATAAAATTTTATAATGATCGGTTCAGTAGTTACGACGCGAAGGCGTAACAAACAAACAAGCGGACTTTCGCATTTAGGTATAATATTAGTAAGGATAACCAACGTTAGTAAGGAATGATATAAATACAGTGGCGGTTATATAATTAAAGACACTAATCGATTTTCATACAAACGAGGTAACTTTAAAGCCTTGGTTCTCCGCCAGGGATTGAACGAGCTGTGATCTGATGATGACATTCCACAGTGTGAATGGAGGAGAGGGCACTTGCCCCGGGCAGTGAACCGCTCCTTTGGCTGTAGTTAAAGTCGCATTACTAATTTCCCAGCAAAAAGGTAAACAAAGGTGTTGCCAGAACAAAACAACACAAAAAGAAATAGTATAATGCTAAGTCAAGAAATAAACACACTTACATGGGTTTTAATCACAAACCTAATAAAAATAAATTAGATAAATACTAAATTAGATTACATTATATTTATAATGACTCAAAATCCTTATTAATATTATAAATGCGAAAGTCTGTTTGTTTGTTTATTTGTTTGTTACGCCTTCACGTCGTAACTACTGAACCGATCATCATGAAAATTTGCATACATATTGTCAGGGGTGCAGAAAAGGACATAGGGTACCTTTCATCCAGAAAAAACGTACAGTTCCCGAGGGATAGCAAAAAAACTGTCAATGCAGACGAAGTCGCGGGCGGCCGCTAGTATAACATACAAATTAAAAAGTTTTAAAAGTGACCAAAGGTTTTCAATATCTGAAAATGTCACTATCAGGGTCAGTTTGTCAATTTGACAGTGACGTTTCTTTGTTTACATTTTTGCTGGGAAATTAGTAATGCGACTTAAGCTAGTCTCTGACAGAGTAATATGCGACGAGACGGGGACGAGACTACACGAGGCAAGGGACACGGGGCGCTGGGCGGCGCGGGCATGGTTATCATCTGATAGGCATTTGACAGGGATGGTTCGGTTTAGAGTTTAGATAGGCGTACGAGTGGCGCTAAGCTAAGACAGGCATTTTTGCATTATTTCACGCAATTTTTCACAAAATACGCGCGGCAGTTGTTTTTACTAAAAAAAAATACAAGATTAATGGATGAAACTGGCAGCGCGGCCATTTTGTGTTAAAAAGAAACGGTCCAAGTAATCTCACTTTTCAAAGGTAAATAAGATTTTGCCACACATTTCTTTAAAACCAAATTTCGCTACATTTATTCGTTTATCGACGAAGAAAATAGTATGAAACATAGTTTATTAATTTTCTTTGTCATAATATAGTCATATTTTACGTATCTCATATAAAATGTAAACATTCGTTTTTCGGATCACATGTTTATTGACATTGTGTTTCTTTGGCATTCAATTTCTATGAGTATGAAAACATTTACTTGTATTCAGGGAACAGCTGCATAACCGCCGCAGTAAGGCAATACAGCTCCCTTATAACGGGCGGCGAGTAGTGCGCCGCGGCGTGGTCCGCGGCGGGCGCGGGCGCGGGCGCGGGCGCGGGAGCGGGCGCCACGTGCGCGCGCACCAGCGGGTGCGCCAGGTTCACCGCCACTAGTGCGGACACGCCCTTGTCTATCTCGCGGACTTCTAGTAGGCCTTCCTTGCGGAATTAACGGGAATTAGTTAGAAATATACAGGGTCATTCTGTATTCACCATCCAAATTTTAAAAATAATTACACAGTGCATATATACGTTTTTGAAAACAGTATAGGAGCTCCATGGAGATGTTCGAATTTGATGGCTGACGTCATTCTAAGAGTTCTAAGCGAAGTTCGCAGTACTTTGGTCAGAGTTGTGACATCGCGTCGCAGTTGTTTTCATAGAAATCGCGCGTAGCATTCCACGAGACGGCCGAAGAATGCCAACCCTAACGATCCGACGGAGTGCAATGACAAAAGGGCCTAAGTGACGTTAGCTCCTCTACTATTTTGAAAAAACTTATTTATATACTGTAATAATTATGTTCAGTCCATGAAACTGAACAACATTCTCTAAGAAACACGTGGCCAAATATGTAAACAAAAATCGACTACCCATACAAGTCAAAAAGATCACGTGATCAATTTAGTATGGGATGACCAACATTTTGTGGCGGAATTCGACACATGTTTCTTAGAGAAAGTTGTTTAGTTTCATGGACTGGAAACATCCTTGAAATTTAGATGGTAAGTTCAGAATGATCCGATAGGGATAAAATAGACAAAATAAAATCAACGACCAACTGTTCGTACTTTAATTAAATGGAAAGTCGTTTATTTTTTGTTTCTGGTAAGTGGTAAAAAAAAGTTGTCTAAAAGACAACGATTGATAATTGGCGGAATGCGTGGACTTCGGCTTCGTTGAGAGTCTTTCTATATACGTTTACTTTTTATCTATCTTTTTACACTCTTTATAAAAATAGCATAAGCAAAGCGAAAATTTAAAAATCATTAAATTGTTCTTATGTAAATAAATAATATTAGAGATAAATACGTGTGTACCTGCTGCATGGCGTCCAGGAATTTGCCCACCTTCTTGTAGCTGGACTTCTTCACGTCCAGGGTTCGGTCCGAAGGACACGTAGCCATTATGTAGTTCCTGTTACACATTCATGTTATTAGTTTTATTCAAAGGTTGTCTCTTTCAAACATTTTTGTGACGCCTACTTTTTTAATAGTAAAATTACCAAAATAAATTTTAAAATAAAATTAACTGATGCATAGCGTGCATTAACTTTTTTTTCTCAAATATAAATCAACCCACTTTGTTTTCTCTATAATAATATAAATAAGTTTATTTTAATAATTTCTTAAAATTTACCACGAACAGGGGCCTATTGCATAATAAATTACAAGCTAATATTATTAGTGAATTTCTATGGAAAATCACTAATAATATTAGCTTGTATTTTGTTATGCAATAGGCCCCTGGGCTGCCATTTTTTTTTGTATGGAGAGTAAACAGGTTAAACTATATTTTTTTAATACAAAATTTAAATGTCCCAATGCAGATTTCACGGTGAAAAAATCTAAAATAATTTTTTTTTTCTCGCCAGCTATGAACTTTTAAAAAACGTAAAAAATCATATAACATGCGCTTATTATGGAGTGACCGAGTAATAAATGTGAAACTACAGTTGATTCATTAATCTCGAATTAAATTATTTTTATTTTGTTTTCGAAACAGCAACAAAGGTAAACTTTGGTATGTACTTAATTTCTCTGAAATGAACTATAGTGTGTTGTACCCATGAAACTAAACATTTTTGCCCAAGTAACATGGGTCGAAAAATGACAAAAAATGTTGGTCCTCCCATACTAACTAGACAGCAACTAGAAAACATTGTATTAGTATGGAAAAGTCAACATTTTTTGTCGTTTTTCGACCCATGTTTCTTTGGCAAAAATGTTTAGTTTCACTAGTAGAACACTCCCTTAAGTTAATTAAAACGACTACAAAATGACGGTGTATTGGCACGCGGCAGTTTAACACGCACCCTTCTAATGACAAGCCCTCTTAATCTGTAGAAGGGAAGCAAAATGACCGTTTTCACAATCATTTTACAAACTGTGCATAGATCACAATAATACCTGTCCCACTTTGATTTTTGCAGAGAAGCGACAATTTCTGCGATACATACTTGTAGAGCAAGTTAGTCTTGAGCGGCAGTTCGATCCGTTTCCCGTGCAGCTTGAGAGCACCCAGCAGGCACCAACGCAGTAACCCGTCCATATCTGATTCTGGGGGAGGACCGTTCTCAACATCTTCTTCTGAAAAGTTAAAAACAAATTAAATACTATTAAGACCACATCAACGGTTGGCTGATGACCTAATAGAAACCGTTGGGCCAATCTGGCAATCTGGATGAAGGTTGCCCAAGATAGGAAAAATAGGCAAGGGACAAAGGAGGCTTTCACCCAGAAGGGATCCGAATAATAATTTGTTTGCCTAAAATAATATACTTACTAGTTAAATATTAAGAAAAGTTTATTTAAGTACTAACATAACACAACATTTGCAATATAAAGTATATGGATCAAAAAAACTGAAATTTAAAACAAATAAAACTAAAATATTAGATCCACCACTGATTATTAAGTACAATCAATAACAAACACAGTGTCTATAAATATGTAAAATGCTACTTCAATAAGTTTACCCATAGTCATATCCTGGTCATCAAGGGTAGAATCGTTTGCTGGAGTCGTTTGTGGTGGTTCTTCGTCAATAAGCCGCGGCTGGTGCGGCGCGGGGGCGGGGGCGGGCGCGGGAGCAGGAGCGGGAGCGGGAGCGGATCGCGGACCCAGACTCGGCCATTCCTCTTTTATTGGTTGGACGGTCAACTGAAATACATACAACAGGCATTTATTAATCCTATACAATAAAAATAAAATGCTGTTCGTATTGGTAAAACAAAACAGACTGAAAGGAAAACAGGGGAACAAAAAGACTGTCAGGTAATACAAATAGATGTGTCAGGCATATCAAATAGAATTTAGGCTGAGAACTCTAGAAAATAGGCTAAGAAGTAGGTACAAATACCGGCACAGTACTTGGCCAGACAAAAATGAGACAATAGATGTGCCAAAGAATAATGCCCATTCTAGACCTAACTTTTTTTGGGAATGTATAGAAATAAATCCTATTGGGAAAAATAGCCCAAAAATCAATAAATCAAACCATACTATCTATGTTTCTCAACAATCCCAGGGAAAAATATAATATTGTGTTCTTTTCCTAAGTTAGAACCAAATTAAGGTGCTTGAACGCACCCTGCCGCTACGGTAGTAACCAAGTTACGGTTTTTGAACGCACCCTGATGGCATCCGGCCACTTAAAACGTTCCGTTACACCTTTTTATTGTTGTTTAATATGATATAATGTGATGAATGTGTACCTATATATTTTCTAAAATTAGTTTTAAGAAGCGTAAGGTACCTACCATTACCGCATAACTAACATAATAGGTAATTCATCATGATAAATTGACTAAACAACCAATTCTACTGAAGATGATACCTAAAACGGAACGTGTAATTGTCCTGACAGGAGTCACTATCAGAGTGTCAACTCTTTCTATGTCTGTTGTTTGTGATTGTTGTTCATTATGTTCAGTGCGTATTATAAGTTGTTGTGTTTTGATTTTGTTTTCTTCTTTGACTTACGCTCGTAATCGCTTCATCAATGACTAATATGTGTGGTATGATTAATTCAATCAAAAATAGTAGCTAAACATGTTTAGCTATGACGTCGTAAAACGCGAAAAACGTTGAAAAGATAATAATATTTCTAACCTCAAACCTTAAAGTATTATTTTTAGACTTCTGTGGGATTTAATAAAAAATCTGACTTCAGACCCTTAAACAGTTATAAATAACCATCACATTTTGCTATCAAGAGGATTTATACAAGCTAACTCATTAACAGGTTTTCAAATGTATGGACAGTGGGCATTGTTCTTTAGTGTTTGTAGCTACTGCGCATCTTTTGTCTCATCTTTCTGTTGCCAATTTTTAAGCAGGTATCTGTAATACAATTACATAGCTTATTTTAGAATTTACTTTAATTTGCTATCAATGTACCTACTTTTGTGATTGTTTAACAACTTTTTAGGATAATTAAGGAATCCACAATTTCGTGATTTCAATGTAATTTTTACTATTGTAACCCTTATTGTAACCAGAGTCTGATTAATCTGACTTTATTGTGGCTATTTTATCTAGGTCGACAACAAAATGGACATAATAATATTTGTTGGATAAATCTGACCTAAAGGGTTAAAGAGAAACCAAAAACCGACTATGACCGACCTGCACGTGAACAAGCAGTAGATAGGCCGCGGGCCCCAGCTTGGGCCGCTCTATTCGGTTGAACTTCACCTCCTTGCACAACTGTACCTTGATTACGTAAAGCTGTTGCTAACAATTCTCGATTGAAATCGATTGAAAGCGCAGTTGTATTGCTGCTTTAGTTAAGATAGTTGTCACATTGGTTCTAACTAAAGCAGCAATGAAACTGCGATTTCTGTCAGAGTTGATTGCAACAAAATTACAAAATCACCCCCCCGGTCTATATACACGTAAACAAGCAGTAGATATGTGTTGTATTGTATACCTGTCCGGAGTCACTGGCTAGTTGCCCCACCTCCCCCGCGGGGTAGGCCCCGGGCCCCAGCTTGGGCCGCTCTATTCGGTTGAACTTCACCTCCTTGCACAACTGGTCTATATACATGTAAACAAGCAGTAGATATGTGTTGTATTGTATACCTGTCCGGAGTCACTGGCTAGTTGCCCCACCTCCCCCGCGGGGTAGGCCGCGGGCCCCAGCTTGGGCCGCTCTATTCGGTTGAACTTCACCTCCTTGCACAACTGGTCTATATACATGTAAACAAGCAGTAGATATGTGTTGTATTGTATACCTGACTGAAGTCGGTGGCCAGTTGCCCCACCTCCCCCCCGGGGTAGGCCGCGGGCCCCAGTTTGGGCCGCTCTATGCGGTTGAATTTCCCATCCTTGCATAGCTGGTCGCCGTACACGTGGACCGTGTCTAGGCACACACCGCTGGAATATCAAGTTAAAACAAAAAATAATCATTGATATAGATCAGGGATGCCCATACTTTTTCTTAAGGAGATCGACCTAGCAAAAAATTATGAGATCAACATTTTAACAGTTTAACCCACCTAATATTTATGAAGAAAAAATAGCATAAGTAAAACTATATTGGGTGCAAATCTGTTATCCTAAGTGATTGTTTTTATTTTTGTTTTATGTAGTGACCATAAAATTTGTAACTCAACCATGCACATGACCATCAGCCATTTTCGGTGTCCCCACTGCTGGAGCACAGGCCTTCCTTATGGGTCGATAAGGAGGATGGGCCAGAACCCACCACGCGGGCCCAATGCGGATTGATGGGTGTTAAAGACTGCAAATGCACCCGGGACCAACGGGTTAACGTGCCTTCCGAAGCACGGAGAAGCTCGAGATAATTAATTATTGGTCACCCATCCTATGACCGACCTGTGCGAAACTTGCTTAACCTCCGCAATCGCTGGGCCAGGCACTAAACCACTGCGCCATCGAATTCCTCAAACCATGCACATAGGAAAAAGAATTGCCTAGATGGAAAGTCACCATGCAAAAAGACGTCTCTTGTGTGTTGCCATACCTTAATAATGGGATCAGGATAGTAAAAATTAACAAGACTAAACCATTAGAAAATTGATTGATGTTCCAGATGTCTGGGGTATTTGCAGGTCTGTTAACATTGATTAGTTGGCTGTGGAATTCGTTTAGTTGCATAATGCCTAATTCGCGAAATGCCACCTGAGTCTGGAAAGGACTAATTCGCGAATGGACTAATTCTTAAAAAGACTCATTCACGAAATGACTAATTCTGAAAAGGACTAATTCGTGAAATGGGTAATTCTTAAAAAGATTGATTCGCGAAATGGCTAATTCTCAAAAGGACTAATTCGCAAAATGGCCAACTTTTACCACTGCATGACAGCACAAACAAAACATTTTATTATGTTAATGGATATAATTATATTTATAAATGAAATGCCAACAAAAACTGCTTTTTATTTACATTTAAAATAAAATAATCAGTTTTTATTTTGTTTGTTTTATTTATGAAATGCCTAAAAATCTGCATTAATTTTAATTTAAAATAAAATTTGTTTACATTTCATTTATAAAAATAATATCCTTATACATAATAAAATGTGTTGCTTGTGCTGTCATGCGTTGGTAAAAGTTGGCCATTTTGTGAATTAGTCCTTTAGAGAATTAGCCATTTTGCGAATAGGTCTTTTTAAGAATTAGTCCATTCACGAATTAGTCCTTTTCAGACTCGGGTGCCATTTCGCGAATTAGGGATTATGCGACTAAATGTTGGAATTCATCAGTGTACTTTACATGCACCAGACTTACGCCACTAGCATCTGCACTTCGGCGTTGTTGAGCGTGGCGCGGCCGACGATGGCGGCGGCTTGGTTGTCCTGCGTGCAGGCCGCCAGCGCCGCGCCGCGCGCCCAGCGCCCCGCGCCCCCGCGCACCACGCCCGGCAGGTACAGCGGCGCGCCCCCGCACACCTACCATAGTATCAAATTTAACAAGGCCAATATCTATGTCTTAGGATTTTCATTATTTTGCTTAGATTTAGCTAGAAACTGTGTAATTTTTTCTTGGATTCATTCGATTAAAGAATGAAAGAAGCTTTTTAACCATGTTTTTCATAAGTAGAGGCCGTTATCGGGCGTGCGTTTTGTGAGCTAGTCTTTAGAGATGTAGTAAAATCTTGGTTATTTTTAAGGATATTGATGCACTTTGTCGGCAATAGTTTTATACTTCCTATTTATCGGCATTTCTTCTTAAAACACTCTGTTGTACTTTCTATATTCGTAAAGGGTCTACATTGTGGACAACAACAATAACACACAACAAAAATCTTCCAAATAGTGAAAAGATAATTAATTTACATTTCATCCTTTGTCAAGCGACAGTTTGTTTTTTAAAAGTTTTTTCATTCATCTGAATGTCTATCATCTGCTCAGTGACTTGAAATTGTTGCTAAAGGTAGGTACTGCCCCGACTCACTGTTTTGCTTATTTTTGTACGGACTTCGCTTTTTTATCGATATCTAAACAACCAATAAATAACCAATAAATTTTACCACATCTCTAGAGATTTGCTGCTCGCAAAATGTATGCCCGATAACGGCCTCTAGTTATAAGCATTTGAAATTAGGTAGGCCTTATTTGAATCAAGTACCTTATGTCATTTTATCAATTTGTGTTTCATAATTGAGACGTCTAGTTTCAAAATCCGCTAAAACGTTTTTCATAAAACTTCAGGAATTTGAAAAAAACCGCTTATCAATGTAGCTTTGCAAGGCGTTTTAGCAGAGTTTGCAACACAAATCAAATTTTAAGTGCTTGTTTAGTAGTGTTTTAGTGCATTTAGATCAGAAATGATTGAACAGTATGATGAGAAAATTGCAGTAGCGTCATTTTGAGATATAAACAGAAAATTGTTGTAGGAGCGTTTTAGCGGGTTTTGAAACTAGACGCCTTAATTATTGTCCTAACAGTAATTGGGGTTAGCTAGAGCTATTATTTTTGATTTGCCTAAGGATCTCGAGATAGTTTTCTAGCATATGAATTCATCAACGCCTGAGTGGTCACCGACTCAACATACGGACAACAATAGAAAATCTATTGCCTCATTTTCCAGGCGTTGACGAGTTAATAGTATAGCAGCACACCCCCATACACCTACAATAATATCAAACTCAAAATATCTTTATTCAAACTTAAAATATAGGTAAGCACTTTTGAATCGCCTTTATTTTCCTATCATCTATTTTAGACTTTTTAGGTGACAAGAAGAACGGGCACAAGAAACTTTTCAGCTTAAAGAGAAATATTTCATATTTACAATCTTAAGTTTAGGTACTATAGAACTACTCAATCTACTCATAGGCGTAGCAAATACCCCCATTTTGGGGGTTCAAACACCCCCCTTTAAATAATTATTATTGCCCTACAGTGATTAGTAATTCAGCTATTATTTTGCTCAGAGTGACATTTTTGATATGCATGAGGATCTTGGGATAGTTTTCTAGTATTAATAAAACAAATTCTAACCAATTTTTTTTTTTTTTTTTCTATTCTATTTTTCTGCTTCATGGCAATCTGTTCCAGGAACAATAAGCCACTTCTTTGGCCGAATACTATCTGTACTATGTTATCTATGAGAGCTATATAATGTTGAAAAGTAATATTTTCACCAAACTCTCTATATGTCTTATAGAGGGAATCTATTGACAAGATTGGGGATGTCATGTCTTTTTAGCCTGTTGTGCTGAAGTCCACCTCTTCCACTCAGAGTCTGGGCAAGTTCATTTACATGGTTTGTTAGCTTCTCCTGGTACTTCAGGCTGCTTTGGATAATTTCTTGCCTAACAGTTTTTATGTTAAAATCTAGATACATGTATTTGTTGCTAATACACTGTGGGATACCGAACATTGTTCTTAGTGCTTTGCTCTGAAATCTTTCCAAAATGTCGATGTTGCTATTGCTGGCGGTTCCCCACAGTTGTATTCCGTAGGTCCAAATAGGTTTTAATATTGTTTTGTATATCAACATTTTGCTACTGTCGTTCAGTTGTGAATTACGTCCTATTAGCCAGCTGTAGTTACGTAGTTTTCCATCTAATTGCTTTCTTTTAGTCCATATGTGCTTTTGCCATGTCAATCTTCTATCTAAATGGACTCCCAAATACTTTGCACTGTCTTCTTGAGGTATTATTTTTTCATTCAATTTAACGGGAGGACAAGTTTCTTTCCTGAGGGTAAATGTCACATGAGCAGATTTACTTTCATTTGCCCTTATTCTCCACCTCTTTAACCACAACTCAATTTCGTGGAGGTGATTTTGCAGTAAAATTGAAGCAGTTTCTGGGTTAGTGTGGGTAGCCAACAATGCCGTATCATCAGCATAGGTCGCGGTTGACGTTTGATTGTTCGTTGGTAAGTCTGCTGTAAAAATGAGGTACAAAATAGGGCCCAATATGCTACCCTGCGGAACTCCTGACTTGACTTCATGTAGATCGGAGCATTCATCGTTGTACTTCACCTGATAGCTTCTTTTATGTAAGTACGACTTAAGTATGTGAAGAAAACAATGTGGGAGCGACTTCTTTAGTTTAAAAATAAGACCGTCGTGCCATACCCTGTCGAATGCCTGGCTGATGTCAAGAAAGACCGCTGAGCAGTATAGTTTGTTTTCTAGGCTTTTGCTTATGAGGTCGACTATACGGTGAACTTGTTCGATTGTTCCATGTTTTTCACGAAATCCGAATTGGTGTTTAGGTATTACTGTGCTTAGATGTTCTTTCATTCGGTTAAGAAGTATCCGCTCAAAGAGTTTTCCGACCACTGGCAGCAAGCTAATTGGTCTATAAGAGGCAGTCTCTTGAGCTGGTTTTCCAGGTTTTGCTATCATAACTACTTGTGCTATCTTCCATTGACCGGGATAGTGTTCAAGTCTCAGACAGGCATTGAATATGTGGACCAGTTTCATTATTCCTTTATGTGGTAGTTTTTTCAGAAGCGTTGCGTCAATGAGGTCGTAGCCAGGTGCCTTCCCTTCTTGCATGTTTTTGATTTCTCTGTATACTTCTTTAGGACTTGTGCTTTTTAGTGGCAAACACATTTGATTTGCAGTTTCGAGGTATTCCTTGGTTTCCTCGCTATGTTCAATGCAACTCTCTGGGAGTGGTTGAAAAACAGTACTGAGATGTTCTGCAAATATTTTTGCTTTCTCGTAGTCAGATCTAGCCCATCCTCCCTTGTTGTTATTAATTGGGGGTATATGAGTCTTAGGACGCTTAAGATTTTTGGTGACTTTCCACAGCGAGTAGTTTGTTTCCATCGTTGGACCAAGATTTGCAAGCATGAGTTGGATATTGTCATTTTCATACTTGTTTGTAAGGTTTTTAAGTTCCTCTGAGAATTTATTGAATTTTGCTTTGTCGCTAGGATATCTTGTATTGTGCCATATTTTTCGCAATTTCCGCCGTGTCTGTATTTTTTCCTTTATCTCTTTCGGGTATGAGTTATTTTTTGGTGGTTTCCCCTTTCCTTTTTGTTTGGCAGTAGCAAAGTTAGCTGCATTATGTATGGATATGTTAAATTTTTCCACCGCATCTTCTAACTCTTCTGTTGTGCTAATTTTAGTTTTTAGGTTTGTTTCGGATGTTATAATCTTTTTGTAAGTTCCCCAGTTTGTAGTTTTGGAGTATAGTCTTAAAGGAGGTTCCACTAGGGTTACTGTAGAGTTTATATTTAAGATGACTGGAGTATGGTCCGAAGTGAGGTCGTTACATGATTCCACGGCTAAGTAATTACTGTCGACATGTTTTGTTATGTAAAAGTCAAGCAGATCAGGAACTTTGTTTTTATCGGTAGGCCAGTAGGTAGGCTCTCCACCAGACAAGCATTCCAATCTCATGTCTTCTGTTGCTCTAAAGAGTTGTCTCCCTCTCGTGTTGGTTAATCTGGAGCCCCAGTGTAGGTGTTTACAGTTCCAGTCGCCGGCACTGATGAATCTTTGACCGAGTGTAGAGAAATAGTTGGTGAACTCTTGAGGTGTCATTTTATGTTTAGGAGGACAGTAGACAGCAGATATTATTGTTTCATGTTTGTTATCCACCAATGCAATAGAAGTAGCTTGTATCTTGTCAGTGCAGTATTCCTCTGTGGGGTAATGCTTGATATTACTTTTAATAATCACTGCAGTGCCGCCATGGGTGTTTCCAGAGGGATGATTTGTCGTGTACATTGTGTAATTATTAAATGTGAGATGAGTCTTTGTGGTAAACCTCGTTTCGGATATTAATGCTATGTCAATCATTTCAGTTTGAAGAAAAACTTCAAGTTCTTGACGTCGTTCCGTCAAGCCGTTGGCGTTCCAAGTGACGACTCGGAGATTGCGATTCATTTCTTTACTAGGCTAGTGAATAATTGGACCATGCGGTCCATCATTCTGTCCATCATTGTTTCCATCATTGTCAACATTACATGTTGCAGTTTTTCTAGCATTGTTTCCATTATGTCGGTCATGTTGTTCATATCGTTATTTCTCTCTAATGGAGGAGCTGGTATTTTGTACCGAGTGGCCTCAGCGTATGTTTTATTAGCGTTAAATTCACGTGTAGTAACAGTGTCTATGGTTTTGGTATCCAATTTTTTTGTAGTTTGTTGGTCTTTAGGTTTGGGAGCGGTTTTCAAAATTCTTTCCTTATATTGCTTGTAGACTTTGCAACCTTTGTAGCTGGCTGGGTGTTTCTCATCACAGTTTGCACATGTGGCTTCGGTTTCGGGTTTTTTGGTGCATTGAGTTGTCGGATGGTCGTTGCCGCATTTGACGCAGCGGAAAGGTCTGTGGCACTGATTTTTTGAATGTCCGAATCTTTGGCATCTTTTGCATTGGATAATTTCTTTCTTTTTGTAAGGGGCTTCAAATGAAATTCTCGTCTGATTCAAGTGTTTAACGTTGAATATGTCTTTGTTATTCTGGTTTGGTTCTAGGTCAACATAGAACATGGGCAGTGGTTCTTTTGTAGCTCGATGTCGTACATTGACTACTTGTCGCACTTGATGACCAGCTCGTTCTATTTCATTTGATATATCCGTGATATCTTCTGAGGCATGCAGTCCACGCAAAACTACCCTGTATGCTCTTTCACTTTTTAACTGATATGTATAGTGTGAAATGTTGTTTGCAATGAAGTTTTCTCTAATAATTTTGTATGTTTGAATATCTTTCGGCATTATTTTGATTGTGTGTCCAGATCTTAGAGTAGTCATGGTAATCGTATCAGATTTAACGAGGTTATTTAATTTTTCTCTTAATGATGCTATGTTGAGAACACCAGTCACAAATATGGGTTCTGGTTTTGGTATGTATTCTTTAACCACTGTTTCGGTTTCCTTTGTTGTAACTTCATTTAGGATTTCGAAGCTGTTTTGTGTAGATATTTGAAAAGCCGAGGTGTTTTTTATTTTTTTATTTGAGTCGTTTTGTATAGGACTTGTTTCTTTGCGTCTCTTTTTTCTAGCTGGGATTTTATCTTTTTGCCATTCCACTGTATCTGTGCTATTTGGATTACATAGTGTTATTAGTTTTTCAACAGACTGTTGGCTTTCCTTAGGTAGTGCCCCTATTGAGTTGCTTCTTGTTCTCTCAAACATAGATGGATGAAATGTTTGTTGGATTAGGTTTGGTTTTTGTATATTAGTGTTTTTAGTTTGGTCCATGAGATTCCCACGAGTATAGGTCGATATAAACGGTCACAAGAAGGGTGACGCCTATCCCTTCAAGAAGGCAGATACACGCGACGTTTGCCAGGTCCGCCGCGGTTGGCGCTGGAGACTAGTTACCTACTAGCCATTCATCCCATAGGCGCGTCTCCCACCGTAGGATTAGGGTATTTTTTTATAGAGATTTCCTTTCTCGCGGCCCGGGCGATGAAGCCAAGACCCCCGACCGTTTACTCGGTTGCGGGTAGAGTTGATCATTTCCTACCAACTTCTAGTCGGACTTGTTAGGTCCTCGGTGTCAGGTTATTTACCGCCGCCTGAGACTCGGCGTTGTAGTTCCTTTAGCACCACCCAGGAGGTACGTGTGGGGTAGTGGTTAGGTGACTCCCACGGACGCGAACTACATGACCTCCCTAAAATATAGGTAAGCACTTTTGAATCGCCTTTATTTTCCTATCATCTATTTTAGACTTTTTAGGTGACAAGAAGAACGGGCACAAGAAACTTTTCAGCTTAAAGAGAAATATTTCATATTTACAATCTTAAGTTTAGGTACTATAGAACTACTCAATCTACTCATAGGCGTAGCAAATACCCCCATTTTGGGGGTTCAAACACCCCCCTTTAAATAATTATTATTGCCCTACAGTGATTAGTAATTCAGCTATTATTTTGCTCAGAGTGACATTTTTGATATGCATGAGGATCTTGGGATAGTTTTCTAGTATTAATAAAACAAATTCTAACCAATATGATTTTGTTTTTAACGGTTCCAAGATATTCAGCACAGAACCCTAGCATGACCGGCATAACACGATATAATTATATCGCGTGATATAGCGTTTTATCACGTTTAACTCTCAAAAAGACAAAGGAGTTTGACAGTTGAGTGTCGATAAAATGCTATATCACGCGATATAAATCGGTCATGCTATGGGGGGGCAGAAGTCAAAATAAGCAGAACTAAATCTAACCTTTGGCAGCACTGGAGTGTGGACAATCAGAGTGGGTACCAGCTGTGGGATCTTCCAAAGCGCGCAGACAGTCGGCACCATGCCCTTCTCATCCTCGATCACCATCGGAGCTCCGTCCACCACGTAAACGTTCACCATATCGCCCGAATGGAGCACAACTTTCATACAACTAGTATTTGATTTCACTGACACTATTTCTTTCACATTTTCCTCCGTCGCCCCAGGGAGCTCCTCCAGGATACGCTGAGCTAGGTGTTTTCTGTAAATTCAAGTTAATTATCATTAAACAGGCCCCAAACAACGGAGTAAAACTTCCAGACAAAAAGTCAACTTACTTCTCAGAATTCTTCAACGTGTTGTTGGATTTCAACTTGTAACTTTTGGCGAACATTGTAGATGGTTTTTAATGTGAGTGGAGAATGTCGATTTATGCAGTTTTTATGGTACATTTAATTGAAAATGTATTTTTTAGTCCATGCTTTGCGCGGTTGGTGTAAACTTTTGACATTAGGTGCATTCCAGCAGACCAATCGCTAAATCATCGATCATCACAGTATACATTTTAACTATGGAAAGTCGTCATTTCGGGTGTACCTTACTCCTTCTGGCTTGTGAGCTATAAAATCCTGACGGATAAACACTTTCTTATTTTAGTATTCAGAACAAACAAACGTGACGCTAGAGTTTATGAATGATTGACGATTGAACAAGGTCCTCACGAAATGACGCTGCAGATTATGGATGCTGAAAATAACAAAAACTAGCTAACAAAAGTCCTGTTTCACACTCTAGATCAGTGACGCAAAAATAAATAAGATTTAACACACAAACATCATTCAAATGTGTGAATGATGTTTGTGTGTTCAATCAGTGGTGTACCCCAGGGATCGTTGCTTGGTCCGTTCTTATTTGTCATCTATGTTAACGACATCCATGCCTGCTTGCATCATTCTCAGCTCCTGTGTTTTGCCGATGACATGAAGATATTCATGAACATCTCGTCCTCTTCAGACATGGATTCCCTCCAAGCAGATTTATCGCGCCTGGAAGACTACTGCCGTATCAATAAACTCGATCTCAACCCTTCTAAGTGCGCTGTGGTTACGTTTACTAGGAAACATAATGTTATCCCTACGGCTTATACACTGGGTGGCCAAGTTCTCTCGAGGAAAGATTCCATTCGCGACCTCGGAGTCTACCATGACTCAAAGTTATTATTTGACGTTCATATCGATGAAGTAGTCAAAAAAGCATCACGAGCGCTTGGCTTTATTATGCGGATTTCTAAACAGTTTAACATGATCAAAACTATGAAAATACTATACTGTTCATTTGTCAGAAGCCACTTGGAGTATGCGTCTCAAGTGTGGAACCCTTGCTACGATAAATATATTGACCGTATTGAGAGCATACAAAGGCGATTTATCAAATATATATGTTACCGTTCCAAAACTAAATATCACTCTGCCAACTATCACAATCTCTGCATAAAATTTCACCTCCTACCTAAAAATTAGACGTGATATCGCCGACTGTATCTTTCTGACAAAAGTCCTCAATAATGAAATCGACTGCCCCGATCTTTTATGTAAATTTTCACTTAGAATACCACCAGCGTCTCTAAGGTTTAATCCGCCAATATCTATACCATCCGCATCGACAAATTATAGACAGAATACTTATGTATTGCGAGCGAGTAGACTGGCGAATGAGGCGTAACATAACTTGGATCTATTTACAAGTGGCGTGTCTAAGACTAAGCAGTGTCTAACCCGTAAGTTTTTCGAGTAATTTTTGATTATAGATTTTTTTTGTGTTAACAACTTCATAATTACATATTGTTCACACCCCTATTGTAATAATTAATTGCTATAAGTGAGAACCTGTTATTGGCTTTCTGTATAACATATTGTAGCTTATAATATTATTGTTGCTGTTGGTTTTCCAATAAAAAAAAAAAAAAAAAAACAGAACAGATCTCATAAAATCGTTGTTCAAACAAGGGCCACATGAAACTGTGTGATCGACAATTATACCATTTGGAGCCAAATAAAGCAGTCTAGCAGCGTCACGTTTGATAAGTGACAGTGTATAACACTTCGAATCCGTTCGCATAACAACACATCAATAGAAAAAGCAAAAACAATATTTCGACCCATCAGGCTGTGTGGCCCTTATTCAAAACCGTCACTTTACGTGAATTTAGCGTCACGAATGTTGTAAACCACTTAATAAATAGTAAAAAGAATTTCCGTCACTGAGGATATAGCTTTACCTGGAACCAATCACTGTAGTACTTACGTTGCAATTCGAGATTAAAATTAGTATGTAAATAAGCTAGGGTGACCACGAAGTAATTTTTTGTGGACATCGTATTGAAGTTTACTGAGACTGTATGTAGCGTACCTATCGTAGCATTGGACGTAGCAAAGCAAGTATTTATAAAACTGCAGAAAAATGATTCAATAATTTGTGATTTTTTATCGCTAAAGTGTGACACATTAAAAAAAGTTGACAATAGTAATGTCAAAGATATCACAGTCCAATCACAATATGAATAAATGATTTGTTGATGATGATGACGATGATTTAATAGGGATTTTTAAGTGATCTGAGGTATTTAGTACTAGTCTTCTAAATTGTAATATTTTTTAGACAATGTTTTTAATGTACTGGCCCCAAGTCAATTTCCATGGACGAAGATGACAGAAACTAGGTTTTCCTCTAGTCCAATTTTATTGTATGTAGGATAGTTTGCGTAGTGTACAACTACGCAAACTATCCTACATACAATAAAATTGAGTTTTAAAAATTTGATCCGCCACAAATAATCGAATTTCTAATAAAAATGCATCGGCAAGATGTGACACAAAACGCAAAAATAAACTTTTTATATGCTATGTCAATGGAAAGCAATGTTTCATGAACTTTAAAATTTTTGAAGGTTTTGCCTCCAAAAAATACAAAATTTCACGATATTGCCCAAGTGTCTTCGACTTCACCGTCGGCTTGGTGCACAGATGGTTGTAATACATTGCTACTTTTCATTGGTAAGTTTTTATTTGTACCAAAAAGAAGTAGCAATGTATTACAACCATCTGTCAAATGAAGCCGACGGCGAAGTCGACGAAACTTGGGCAATAGATCCACAGTTCAGTAGTTAAAACGTGAAGGCGTAACAAACAAACAAACGCACTTTCGCAGGTTATATTATTAATTAAGGATATGGTTTTTTCATTGAACATACATTATATTTGTAACTGAAGTCGCTAGAATGCAAAGCTGTGAAACTAGCTAACTAACAGGACTATTATAGGCTTTCTGTCCATCAACGTACGTACGCTTGTCACCCTATCTTAAAAATCTCATACAAATTTTATCATGGATTGCATCGTAAGTACTGCAGTGATTGGTTCCAGGTAAAGCTAGATCCTCAGTGACGGAAATTCTTTTTACTATTAAGTGGTTTACAAAATTCGTGACGCTAAATTCACGTAAAGTGACGGTTTTGAATAAGGGCCACACAGCCTGATGGGTCGAAATATTGTTTTTGCTTTTTCTATTGATGTGTTGTTATGCGAACGGATTCGAAGTGTTATATACTGTCACTTATCAAACGTGACGCTGCTAGACTGCTTTATTTGGCTCCAAATGGTATAATTGTCGATATTTTGACAAATGAAATTTGGGCCACACAGTTTCGTGTGGCCCTTGTTTGAACAACGATTTTATGAGATCTGTTCTGTTTTGAATGATGTTTGTGTGTTAAATTTTATTTATTTTTGCGTCACTGAGCATCTAGGTAGTGAAACTGGACTTTTGTTAGCTAGTTTTTGTTATTTTCAGCATCCATAATCTGCAGCATCATTTTGTGAGGACCTTGTTCAATCGTCAATCATTCATAAACTCTAGCGTCACGTTTGTTCTGAATACTAAAATAAGAAAGTGTTTATCCGTCAGGATTTTATAGCTCACAAGCCAGAAGGAGTAAGGTACACCCGAAATGACGAACATAATTTGTTATGATGTTCTACTTTATAAGCAATCGTTCTCACGAGCACAATTCAACGTTTTGACACGCGATTTTTCTGATGCTTCGAATAGACTAAACGACCTTTCGGCTGTGTGTTCGCACGGGCGTTTTTTTACCGCGCGATTTTTTATAATGAGAGGAAAACGCCCGCCGACACAAATGCAACAAAGGGGATACGTATGAGATGTTAATACGAGCGCTTTTTTAACGCCTATTTCTAACGAAATGCGTCCAGTGGCCGGATTAGGCGATTTATCTTATCAAAAAAATTATTCATGCGAACAGTGTCAAAAAAAAGCGCGGAAAAAATCGCACTTAAAAAAATCGCCTGTGATGACAGTGCCTTACTTTCCATAGTTAAATTAATATACTCTATGGCGACCGATAACTCAGCGGTTAGTCTCCTGGAATGCACCTATTGTCAAATTGACAGTTTTGACAGTGCCGCCAGCTGTTTGATGGACTAGTTACAAACTATTGTAGTTACTAGAGATGGGTAGGTCCGCTCTTAATTAGGAGTTGCATCAGGATGTACATCCAGCTCTGGTGATGTACATCCAGGTCCCGTGTCCGTCGGACCCATATGGGTCCGGCGGCAGACCAACCGTCCGCGTCTGTCGTTGTACGAGCAGTACATTAGGTACTTAATAACCTAAATAAATTGCTGACCGCGCGGTCATTGTCGCGCGGTAACATTACGATTTACATTATATTATTTTAGTGCAATAAACACATTCAGAGCGAACGGTACTACATCTTTTACATGACCTACCTCACCCTGAGTATTGCATTCCGGGAAACATACAAATCCCTACAAACCTACATTTAACAATCATATTGGGCACGAGCCCCAATATTGGTCCTTCGGCCTCTACAGTGAAGTGAAGTGTGTTTGTGAAGTATTCTACGGTAGCGAACCGGTCTCCTGGCCTCCCACAAGCGGGTCTCACCAGGTAGATTGAGGAAGGACACGCACATATCGTGGAGTACGTAAGCATTCGCACTGAACTGAACCACAGCCTACGCTGAAATACAGTTTCAACTGTTGACTACCTAACATATTTTTTTTGTGAAACATTACAATAACTACAACATTATGGCTTCAAAAAGTGACATGTTATCGCTTTTGCGCCGACAAGAACTGATTGCTGATTGTATGAGCAAGATGGAAACAAACATCAAAAAGGATTCTGCGTCTAGAAAAACATCTGAATACGTTGAGAAACGACTGGAGCTGATTGACGTTTACATCAAGGAATTTGAGGAAAATCACATACAAATCCTTAAGTTTGAAGACAAGACTGCAGATTACTTTACATCTGACGCGTACAGTTTAACCAAAAACTTGTATGAGAAGATACTTACATTATTGCGTAACATAACACCGTATTCGGCGGAGTCAACCTCAGCTAAAACAGAAGAAAGGGGTGGATTTTCGAAAAGTGACGAGTTGATTAAACAACAACAAACCAATTTTCGTGCTTTTTTGAGAGTCGTACGCAGTATTGACATGGAAAATATTACCGAAAAATGGGAAATATTGGACAAACTACAAGCTTTGCAGTCGCGATGGAACATAATTGACCAGGTACATTGGGAAATTGACAATTTGCTAATTGGTTCTGATTTAAACTACGAACAAGATTTTACAAAATACGAACAGATGTACGAAGATTGCAAACGAGATCTTAACCGCAAGTTAAACTCTACTACAAGCCAAAATCAAGCTACTCCTGCTATCGAGATTCCTACATTTTCCGGGAACTATACACAGTGGCCCACTTTTATGGACTTATACTCTCAAGCCATACACAAAAACAACATGCTGAGTAAGGCCCAGAAAATGCAACATTTGAAGGGAAAACTTCGAGGAGAAGCGGAGCGCATCGTACAACATCTCAACATATCTACTGACAACTACGATACTTGCTGGGAGCTCCTGAACCATCGTTACAACAATTTACAACTTTTATTTACAAAACAAATACAAGTTTTTATGGGGCAACCACCAATCGTGAAGGTGACGTCATACGAACTGAAGCGCCTGCACGACACCAGCTTGGAGACAATTCACGCCATCCACAACCTTGGTGTAGAGACAGCTACATGGGATCCGATCCTGGTGCATATCCTGACTGAGAAGATGGACCCTGATACTTATGCATCCTACATGGAATCGAGAAAGGAACCACGCAACCTGCCGTCCTTTGATGAGCTGATTGCATTTCTGGAGAGCAAGTTTACTGCTTTGGAACCAGTCAACCGCAAAAACAAATCAGCTGGAACAACAAAACAGGAATCTAGTGGAAATACTAGGGATGCGTCAAGGTCAAACCAACTGAAACCTAACAACTATAACAACAAGTCATCCCTAAGGACATACCATGCATTCAAAAATACCCCAAGAACTTGCCCTTTGTGTAAATCAAACCACATTTTGATTTACTGCCCAGAATATCAGAAGTTGTCATCGGAACAAAAACTGCGGTCAATGAACGACCTAAACATATGCAAAAATTGCCTCTATTGTCACAATGCACAGAAATGCAATTCGAACAAAACATGCAAGTTGTGTAATAAGTCACATCATACGACATTACACGAGTTACTTGCGAATCATCAAAATCCAAACAAACAATCAAAGTCCGCCTCGCCGATTTCGCAACCTACAGCAAGTCATGTGTCGGGTGATTTTGATGAAATACTTTTAGCTACAATTGAACTAAAAGTTAAGGCTGCGGATGGAACCTACATTCAATTAAGATGTCTTCTAGATCAAGGATCACAAGTCAACCTGATCACGGAGTCAGCTGCGCAACGACTTGGGCTACGAAGACGTAAACAAGACGCAACCATATCAGGAATTGGGATTTCGTCCAACAAATGCAAGGGCACTATACAACTAGTATGCCAGTCTTTGTATAGTGACTACAAATTTATAGCTGAGGCCAAAGTTATGACGAACATGTTAAATAACTTACCTAATTATACGTTTGACAAACAAGATTGGCCACACTTACAGAACATACATTTAGCGGACCCTAGCTACAACATATCTAGACCAGTAGACATACTTTTGGACGCCGGCGTATACACAGAAATAGTAATGGATGGGTTACTACGCAGCCCTAACAATATTGCTCCAATCGCCCAGCAAACAAAGTTGGGATGGGTCCTCCTTGGCAATGTGAAAACCTACAATTGCCACGTGGTGCTGAACAACGTAGATGAAATTGCTCAATTCTGGGAAGCAGAAGAAATTATGGATGACTGTCACACATTGTCGTCTGAAGATGAATACTGCGAGACACTGTACATAAACACCACAAGCAGAGGTTCAGACGGCCGATAAGAAGTGAAAATCCCGATGAAACCGGGCTTCGAAGAGCTTCTCGGTCCCTCAAAACCACAAGCTCTAGCACAGTTTCGCCAACTAGAAAAACGCTTTGAGAAAGATGACACCTTATCCGAAGCTTACAAAATGTTTATTCAAGAGTACATTCAACTTGAACACATGAAAAAATGCACAACATCGCATGAACCGAGCTTTTTCCTACCACACCATGGTGTTGTGAAACCTGACTCGACGACAACAAAATTGCGAGCAGTTTTCAATGGCTCACAAAAAACAAAGTCTGGTTACAGCCTTAACGAGCTTATGTTAAGTGGACCGAACCTACAACAAGATTTGATGACCATGATTTTATGTTGGAGAAGCTTTGAATTTGTCTATACAGCTGACATAGAAAAGTTTTACCGCCATGTACGAATTCAAGAAGAGGACCAACACCTTCAAAAAATCGTATGGCGAGACGACAACAAACAGCCTATACAAGAATTTCAGCTGTGTAGCATGACCTATGGTACAAAGGCTGCAGCCTACTTGGCGATGCGCACGATCAAACAGCTGATAACAGACGATGGTCCTCAATATCCGCTAGCTGCAAGCATTTTAGATTCTCAACTGTACGTTGACGATTTATTGGGTGGACATAACCAAATTGAAGAAGCAATCGAAGCACAAAAACAGCTTATCATCATGCTGCAAGGCGCTGGTTTTAACCTTAGAAAATGGGCCAGTAATGACGTCAGATTATTACGAAATTTGTCACAAGATCAGATAAGCCAAAACATGCTAGATTTCAAGTGTGCACAAAGCAACAAAACACTTGGAATAACGTGGAATCCGCACACCGACGATTTTGCATTACATACAAAAAATATCGTCGCCACTACAAACAAAGATGACGTCATCACCAAGAGGTCATTACTATCGGACTTATCAAAGTTATATGACCCACTGGGCTGGTTGTCACCTGTAACAATGAAAGGAAAGCTCATATTTCAACAAGTGTGGGCGCTCGAAATCAGCTGGGATGACGTATTACCACAACATATACAAGAGCAGTGGAAATTATTTAAAAACGATATCACAGCTATAAATGATTTAACAATACCACGCTGGATCGGAAATACACAAAAACCGATAGAATTACATGGATTTTGCGACGCGTCCAAGCGAGGTTACGCTTGCGTCATCTACTGTAAAACCACAGATGGTCAGGGGTACATACACATAAGACTATTAGCCGGCAAAACCAAACTTGCCCCCCTGAAGAAAACAATATCATTGCCTCGCCTTGAGATGAACGGCGCGGTGCTTTTGTCACGACTTATGAAATGTGTCATAGAGTCATTAAGATTACAGACAGTCACAATACACGGGTGGACGGATTCGACCGTAGTTCTTGGTTGGCTACAAGGAGAAGTCTCAAGATGGAAAACGTTCGTGGCTAACAGAGTCAACAAGGTGATTGAAGTGATGCCAGCTTCCTGTTGGAAACATGTTCGATCCGACGACAACGCTGCTGACTGTGCGTCCAGAGGTCTACTACCATCTCAGCTGAAATCACACAATCTATGGTGGGAAGGACCTGCATGGTTGAAAGAAACAATACCACCACCTCAAAAACAAACATACGAGACTCCAACTGAAGAAACAAAGAAAAAACAGATTTATGTAATCCAGACATCTGAACAGACAGATAATTTTATTGAAACACTTCTAAACAGACATAGCTCTATGGGACGAATCGTACGTGTACTTGCATGGATATCACGTTTCATTAACCGAGCTCGCCGTAATAACAATGCAAGTGTAATGACCTACTTGCAATTAAATGAATTGGAAAATGCTAAACACATTTTGATGAAACATGAACAGATGAAACATTTTTCTGATGAGATGGAACAATTAAGAAAAAACATGAAGATAAATTCAAAGAGTAGAATTTTAAATTTATATCCATTTTTGGACTCACATGGCATCATTAGAGTGGGAGGTCGTCTACAACAACCCGACTTAACAGACATGAAGAAACACCCAATCATTTTGCCAAACAAAAGCAACTTAACAAATTTACTTATTGATGAAGCACATAAGATTTCTCTCCATGGTGGTATGAGATTGACATTAACATATCTACTTGCAAACCTGGTCTACTGGAAAGCCTGGTCCAATGAATATTTGACTACGTTACAAACACGTAGCAAATTGCACTACCTTACAAAAAACCTGGAAGTTGGTGACTTGGTACTCATGAGGGACGATCAAACTCCACCCGCAAGATGGCCCATGGCCAGAGTAACAGAAACGCACGCAGGTACAGACGGCCGCGTACGCGTTGTGACACTGAAAACAAAGAATGGCTCGGCGAAGCGGCCCATCACGAAGTTATCACGCTTACTATTAGATGAATCATACGACAAGAATGAAGCCAATGACGTCACACCTCCGAAAATTGTGCCTGAAAAATTGAAGCGAGTCAGAACTACAAAGAGAAGCGTCAGCAGCTTCTTCGTAACACTTCTGTGGCTGTTGTTTGCGTGTGTATCTTCGTCCTCACAACAAATGACCAACATAACAACACTCAATCCTGCGAAACTTGTTTATTTTGATAAAATATCAGATATGCAGATTGCACAAGATCACTGGAATCTAGTTATATACTACAACATGACAACATATTGGCAGAGTATAAACAGTATTGAAAAGTATATAACTCATCTGAACAGTCTATGTGAAGGAGATTTCACACCATTTCGCACCATAGCCGCACAGTTTAATCATGAAGTGAATGAGCTGAAACATTTTAATGAAATTCTACAGTCTGAACATGGAAGGCGTGTGAAGAGAGGGCTCATCGACGGAATAGGCTATGCTGCGAACGCTTTGTTTGGTGTCCTTGACGAACGATTCGCTGAAAAGTACAGAAAGGACATCAAGAACATTCAAAACAATGAAAATCACCTCCTAAGTTTGTACAAAGAACACACATCTATTATTGAAGGAGAATACAATCTTTTGAAGCGAAACGAAGAGGTTATGAACAAGCAATTGAACATCATCAACAATCATCTTAGAGAGAGTGAAGAACGAATAAAACTGGATCAAAAACACGCTAACTATATCACCGCTACAGCAGTGGCTATAAATGTGATTATTTCCAATATACACAGAGTACAACAACAACTATTGGACTTGGTGACAGAAGTGAGAAATGGTCGAGTAGAAACCCATCTACTTACGCCAGGAGAGTTCCAGGAACAATTGAACATCATCTCAGGACACCTCCCACGTGACCTGTCCGTGCCATGTCTAAACACACATGAGTGCATAAGAAATATGTACAAAATATCAAGAGTAAATGTCAGAGTTACAGAAACATTTTTGATGATGGAAGTAAAACTGCCGATTATTTCGAATGAATTGTACGAGTTAAGTCGAATTATACCTATACATCAAATAGACGGTGACACAATGAAAACAATCATCCCTACATCGGAATACATGGCAGTCAACATAAGAAAAGATTTATTAATAACATTGAGCTCTGACGATTTGCGGTCATGTGTACATTTAAATGACAATCAATTAATTTGCTCATTAAACCTGCCTATTTACGATATAAAGGCGGCGCCAATTTGTGAAGCTCAAATAATAAACAATCGAGCAATATCAAATTGCCGCATAGCGATAACAGAATGTCGGCATGAGTGGATCCAGTTACACCGCCGTGGCGCGTGGCTATACTCCTGTTGCGAAGAATGCAGCGCGCGCATTTTCTGCCCAGCTGAGACAATGACTCAAACACTACGTCACACTGGCGTCATAACATTATCACAAGGCTGTATACTGAAAGGAAACAACATAATTATCCACTCACATAATAATTTTCAAAGTGAGTTGAATAGAAATGGAGAACAAATAATGGACCTACCGCAAGAATCGGAGGTTAACCAGATCGTTAATGAATATAACGCAACACTATTCCCTGAAAATCATGAGGAAACCCTGAAGATCCTGAAACAGAAGATTGACTCCGTCAAAGTCCAACAAGAAACAGTGAACACTCAAATTGATAGTCACGATACCCAACATTATATCACATACAGCATTTTGACTACAATTATCGTGACACTATTATGTGTTTGGGGCGTAAAACAAATCCAGAAGCGTCGCCGGAACCGAGAGGTGTTGGAGCCCCACCCCGCTCCACAAGCGGAACCTGAGCCAGCTCCTCGAGGGCAGCCGCCCACGCCATCAGCGAGCCGTCGCCGGTCGTTACCACACTTGAAGACAACCGCTCAACAGGACGTTTACGTACCATCGGAACCGTCTGTTATTTTTATTAACAAAAATGTTCATGACAAAGCGACGTCTCCTATGTAAAATAATTAGACTTAAGAAAAATGCTTTTTTGTATTGCTTATTACATTTACACATGCTTTTTCTGTATCGCTTTTACATTTGTTACCCTTTTACATTATTTACCTTTTTTATTCTTAATTTATACATGATTGTTTATTTTGTTCCTTTCTTAAGTCGGGAGCATGTACGAGCAGTACATTAGGTACTTAATAACCTAAATAAATTGCTGACCGCGCGGTCATTGTCGCGCGGTAACATTACGATTTACATTATATTATTTTAGTGCAATAAACACATTCAGAGCGAACGGTACTACATCTTTTACATGACCTACCTCACCCTGAGTATTGCATTCCGGGAAACATACAAATCCCTACAAACCTACATTTAACAATCATATTGGGCACGAGCCCCAATAGTCGTGATCGTGAACCGATACAGGTTCAGGTTCAGGTTCCCTAAGGCGGAGTCGGAATTGGGACGAAATGCGAATAGAGCAGGATAAATGAAAAATAAAAGTAGTACTTATAGGAAAAATCCGTCTCATATATATTTTGTAATAATCATGAATTATCTATAATCTCTAATTAAAAAGTAAAAAAAACAAATATCCCCTAATTTGGTAACATAACTGAAAAATCTAATGATCAAACATAAACAAAAACCCCCATTGGGTAGATTACAATTGATAAATGTAACTAACACCTATAATACTAATTACGAAAAACCAAAATAATTACGCCTAACAACAAGTTTGAAGCTAGATAATTTTGAGAACAGGAGTAATTTGAAATGAACTGAATTACTCACACCCCTGCGAACGACGCCGACGATGCAGATCCCACGAGCGGGTCACACTCCGACTCCGGCCCGCCGCCGCCACCCCGCCGCACCGCACCTCCCCCCGTGGTCCGTAATCCCGTGATTCAGTTCCACAACAGATAAGTTACTCTATGAACCGCCAGGCCCATCTTACCCACTGGGCACTCTGGGCACTTGCCCAGGGCCCCGCGATTGATAGGGGCCCCTTGTTTCTTGCCAGATCGCTTAATGATAAAGGATGCTTACTATATTACGAAAAAAAAAATCTTAAGAGTAGATACCTCTTCAAACCACATAGATTTTCAATCACTAACCCTTAAATTCTAAAAAAGCTACTTTAGTGGATCATACAATAATTATGTTCTTATTAAAATCGCGCTGCGCGGCCGTTTTCTTTACTTTAGACAGGCATAATTACGAGATTATTTGATAAAACTGACTAAAAGTCGCGCTGCGCGGCCATTTTTT
Organism: Agriphila tristella; assembly: GCA_928269145.1. Classification (NCBI taxonomy): domain Eukaryota; kingdom Metazoa; phylum Arthropoda; class Insecta; order Lepidoptera; family Crambidae; genus Agriphila; species Agriphila tristella. The sequence continues at coordinate 1,014,779 of OV743435.1, forward strand.
TTACTATAGACAGGTAAAATAACGAGATTATTTGATGAAACTAACTAAAAATCGCGCTGCGCGGCCGTTTTTTACTATAGATAGGCAAAATAACGAGATTATTGAATGAAAACTACTAAAAATCGCACTGCGCGGCCGTTTTTTTCACTAAAGTCAGGTAATATTACAAGATTAGTGAATGAAACTGACTAATAATCGCGCTTTGCGGCCGATTTTTGCTATACCTAGACAAGCATTTTTCTAAAAAAATCTGGCATTCTGTGCCTCATATACAGGTATCCTCTCTTACTTTGATGGTAACTCAAGTCAAGGTCATAGGGGCCCCATTATCCTAATGTGCCCAAGGCCTCAAATAGGTTAAAGACGGCCTTGTGAACCGCTGTGCAATCCGCTCCGGGGTGAACGGAATCCAACTGGTCGTTGGATGTATATCTATCACTGTGGCATGTGATGCAGGTCCACTGATGCGTATCCAACCGGACCTACCCATCTCTAGTAGTTACATCAGTTACATAGATATAGACTAGTTAGGTATGTATATCTATGAATTACCTATGTTCATTTGGTTCATAAACAATAAACATACATCTATACTTTTTTAATACCGAAGTATTTTGGTATGAAGTATTTAATTTAACAATGTAACATTGATGAAAAATTAGAAGATTAGCAGATGAAACTAACTAAAAACCGGCCAAGTGCGAGTCGGACTCGCGCACGAAGGGTTCCGTAACAAAAAACGGCAAAAAAAAAAAACACGTTTGTAGCCCTTCTTAAATATTTATTTTATTCGGTTTTTAGTAATTGTTGTTATAGCGGTAACTGAAATACATCATCTGTGAAAGTTTCAACTGTCTACCTGTTGTCGTTATTAAAATCGAGCAAACAACGGCAGAGAAAGCACGTTTGTTGTATGGGAGCCCCCCTTAAATATTTATTTTATTATATTTTTAGTATTTGTTGTTATAGCGGCAACATAAATACATCATCTGTGAAAATTTCAGTTGTCTAGCTATCACGGTTCATGAGATACAGCCTGGTGACAGACAGACAGACAGACGGACAGCGGAGGCTTAGTAATAGGGTCCCGTTTTTACCCTTTGGGTACAGAACCCTAAAAACTGCGCTGCGCGGCAATTTTTTTTGCTATAAACAAGCAAGGTTACAAGATTAGTGGTAGAAACTGACTAAAAATCGCGCCGCGCGGCCGTTTTTTTACTATAAACAAGCAAGATTACAAGATTAGTAGGTGAAACTGACTATAAAAAAACGCGTTGCGCGGCCGTTTTTTGACTAACAGGCAAAATTGAAAATCTTGGATTCACATATAGGGGGCGCCCCGTAGAAATATCGCCCAGGGCGCTGGTAGTGCTAAAACCGGCACTGCTTCTATAAATTTACAAAGTTTACAAAATAAAAAAGCAATTGTATTATTGTGTGTATAGTGATAGCGACCCCCTCCAAAATTTGAGGCTGCGACCGCGCATGCTCCAAAGTCTGGGGTTTTTACGCTTCCGGTCCTGCCTGAGGGCCTATCCAAAGTAACATTGGCTAATCTTCGTTATCGCTTCGCTTTCGAAACATGTAGGTATGGGATTGACATAAGGTTTCGTTAACAATCGAATTTTAAAACGTCAAATCCATACATGTTTCGAAGCGAAGCGATAGCGAAAATTTGCAAATGTTACTTTGACTACTTAGGGGGTCAGGGGCCCTACCGCCTAACTCAAAGCGATAGCTAGACTATATCCGTCCTTTTCATATCATAACACGATGACAAGGACGGACAGTGCACTGACTTCATAAACCAAAGCCAGAGTCAAAGCGAGAGAGTTAGGCGGTAGGCCTGCAGGGCAGCAGGTTTTAGAATGGCAGCCCCATACATGCAGAGCTTTGATTTGAGTAGCCCGCTTTAATCTTATTGTAGGCAGCTAGGTAACTGATATTTTTGCATCATTGTTTTATTATTGACTATTAGGTACCAGTATTACTTATTCAACAGTTCATAATAAGTTCTTATATTACCTACGTAAAGGATGGTTTTCTATGCTTAGCCCTTAGAGCAACAAGGCTTCGGCAGGCCTACCGCCTAACCATAAACGCTTTCAAATTGCTAAAGTTTATGACGTCAATGCACTGTCCGTCCTTGCCATCGTGTTATGGGACGGATAGAGCATAGCTATCGCTTTAGCGGTATCGCGGTCGACCTGCCGGACGGAAGCGATGTTGCTCTAAGCATTAGCCTTTTAAATAAAAAAAATACACACTATCTTTGAGTACGTATACCTTATAACCAACGAAATAGGTAGTCTTAATAAAGTGCGTGCTACACGGCTGCCAACCATATCCCAACCAAGGTGACCTTGGTTGGCAACCCACACATCTTGTTTAGAAATTTAGTAGTAAACCATGGTTTGCTAGAGCTAGAGTTCAGTAGTTTTGAAGGGCAATAGAAAAATATATCTGATTTTTTCAGGGGGTGGGCCCCATGTGGGCCCTAGGCACAGTAGGTACCTAAGGTATGTTTTTCACTGATTTTTCCTTTGTTTATCGGCAAATACTCAGTATGAAAGTTGATGGAGCAGCAATCATGACATAATCAGGTCACGGGTCGTGACGGGATGGGGTGGCACTGCACTGTAATCGAGGCCAATAAAAATTTATGGTTTTTATGCACGACAGACAGACCTAGTCGAAGACAGAAATATCGAATGCATTATGATTTTTTATATTTTAAATGTGATGCTGATGATAAAAAAAGTTTCTTGCTGCTCGTTACAAAATTAACTGGTAGCGTTTTGCAGTTTACTTACCTACGTGGAAATGCCTAAAAATAGATGTTCAGTGACTGCAAGTACCTAAGTACTTACAGTAGTTAAGCTCATTGTTGTATGTAGCCTAAAGCCCAAAATCATTTCCTTTGATCAAAACCTTAGGTGTAATTATTCTAAGATTAAACAAAAAAAAATCTGCCTACGTAAGTAGGTATCTACCACCTAAATTGCACTGCAGTGTGGCGAGATGAATAACTATAGGTACTTATCTACATATTTTTACATAAGTAGGTACATAGGTACAAATAAATGTTTTCTTTCTTTCTTACAACGAAATGTTTTAATACAGTAATCCAAACAATGTTTGCGTGTCTAGGAGAAATTGGTGATGTTCTTTTGCTACCCGCAGTGATTAACTATATTAGGTATAGGTACTTGTCTTATAGCATACATGTATGTTAATTTCATTGGATTTGCTTAGTGGATTTGTTTATCAACAAATTGATCTTTAGACAGGCTCTGAAGATTCCTACTAAAGTTTAATTAAAAATGACAATGATATCACGGAAGCGAACCTAACATTATAAATCCAATCTAGAGTAGTACATGGTAGTACAGTCAGCAGCACATGAGGTTCTACAAAACTGTCAAAAATCTGTAATTTATTTTGAAGCTTAATAGCTTTGCATTTAAGTATAAAATTGATTGAATATCATTACGCTGTCGTGGAAGCTCAGCGTGCCTAGGTAGTTAGTAATGTTAGTATGGTTGGTTGGTTGGTAATTGCTTGTTTAATAAAAATGAAATAGGTCCTATGCATATTTCCTATCAAGGTAATGTCATCAATAATACATAAAATTATGAATAAATACATAAAGATCGCAATATCTTCAACGGGCAGTATTGGAGTAAACACTTGCCCACGCACCGCCTCCGCCCGCGCTCGCCAGCAAAGCGCAGAAGAACAAAGTTTTTCCACGTTCTTTGGCGCAGCAAATATAACCCAGTGTTTCTCAAAGTGGGCTGTTTAAAATAGCGCCCCCTTTAAAGACACTCGAAGCCATCAAGCCCATCAAGTAGCGAACTACGAACGTCCTCATAAACTACATGTAATCAAGGAAATCAAAGAAATTCTTGGCTTCGTGTAGTGTAGAAGGCCCCGGAGCTGAACTAAAGATCGGCCGGCGAAACTCGACCGCAGCCGGATCGAAACTGGACCGGAATCGACCCGGAGAAGCTTGACCGGAGAGGGATCAGCGGCTGGCTCCTATAGATTGAATTCGAGAAGCAACGCTGTTGAGACGGTGGGCCTGGGCTCCTTCGTTATTCTAATAGCTTACTAGCGCTCGCTGGGCAAAATCACGACGTACGGCTTATCCTACGCCGTGATAGAGGAGTGATCGCTCGCTCTAGGCGTCAGGTAGATGGACTCCCAGTCGCTAAGGTGCGTCAAGAAAGACAAATGCAAAAAAAAAAAACGATTTCCAGCGAAAAATATACATGTTTGGGAGCCGGTGTACAATGAGAATACTATGATAAAGTCGCACTCGCCATGCCATGAAGTGGCCATAAGGCTCCATCGTGCTCGTGCGCATGTCATCAGCCGCCCACACCGGTCAACTGCGTTCTATTTAATGTGCTCCGCAGGTGTTGTTTGTAATGACTAGAGACTTATGATTTAAAACTTTAAACAACATTAACGTTGAGAATTAAATGAAAATTGCGAATGTAGCTATTATGCTAATGATGACGGTGATGATGAGCCTAGATGGTTGGTACCTTTCTTCACTAGGAAAATACTTAGAACCTCCTTCCTTTACAGTGTGAGTGTGACTATCTCTACTAGAATCATAAATAATATGATAGTGTCACGCGTTTTCTGAAATACTTAGCTTTTGCGTCACAGTTTGACAACCGCGGGTGTGTCGTGTATTTCCCTCACAAAAAGGGTGAGACTGTTTAGTAAACACTAAAGATGCAAGGTGGACAAACTCAAACGGGCGACAGCTGCTTTATCTGCGGTCGGGGCCGGGTCAAGTGGTTGCGCATTCGACTCCCGGCTCTCGGCGGTAGGTGGACTAGTTTGAATCCAGAGCACGTGTGCTGTTGCTATACCTAGCACCAACCTCTCTCCTTTATTCGCCTGAATTGTAAAGTGTAAAATGTTGGACGTCATGTTCTTTGGAATTGGAGTAAACGTGTGGACTTCACGTGCTGTAGATGAATTAATTTCAGCAGAGTGACTACTATATTTGTTTATATTGTTTACTTAACTTATTTGCGAAAATTTTCCAACAAATTTTTTCAGTGTACCTAATTACTTATTTACTTTCCGGAGATTAATTGTTAAGAACTTTACTTGAAGTTGTCTGCGAAGACAATCTCGTCAAAACCCGACCATCTCCCAAAACATACTTGAGTACTTAGGTATTGAATTATAGGAATTTAAGCATAATTATGCTTAAAGTGCATGATAAACATAATGTTAGTGTTGCTATTTGAAATAAATAAAAAAATTTGAAATAAATAAAATAAAGTCCTATAATTCTTAAGGACATAGACTTATTTTATTATATTACAAGCGTATCCTTTTGAAATCATTGCATAAGGATAATTTTATTTATTCTTATGCTTTTAGCACTATTATAATATTCTGTGTTATAGGTCTTACCAATCTACTTACTTACTGTTTAAAAAAGCTTTAAATTCTGCGATTAGTACAAAAAGGGCCAAGTTCACAAGGTGTGTGTATTGAGCGTCGGCGTCGCACAGTGGGTCGAAATTGTAAGTTGAGTGACTTAGGGGTTAATTTCCCTTTTTCACTTTTTTCTTTATGCAGATGGATGCTGCTCATTAACCTGAACAATAGTTGTTCTATGAAATTTTTGCCTAAACATCATAGTTTGAATAAAAAAAATACTTTTAATATTTTTTGTATGGAACGAATCAAATTAATTTGAATTTTCGTTAGGCCTTGCTTGACCCGAGTTCCACACTTTTTTTACGTATAGCTGATCTAGTCTACTATCGTTCGATGATATAAACATATACTTTAATTTGCAACTCTGCCAGGAAAATGGATTGACAATGAGTAAGTTCGTGTATGTGAACTGTGAAGTACAGAATATTAAATAATAATTACTTAAAGATTATTGTACATTAATACTCGTGATTAAATAAATATGTAATGAGTGCAAGAAAAAGTAGTGTCTAATTAACTAACATAACATTTAAATAAATATAAGATGTGAACAATATGTGCATTGTTCCATAATGACTGTTAATAACCTAAACCATTACAGGAATAGTTTTTCGCTTTTACCCATTACGGCCAATAGTTAATGAGGGTAGGTTAATAATTAGAAATGTATTGTTACTGAAGGTATATATTTAGCATTATTTTTATATTATAATTAGTATTCGTTCGTACGTCTTACTATTTACATCTTGTGATCGTCGTTATTTCGCTATAATGGAGAGTATCGTGAATAATTTAGATCTCTTTATGATCCTAAGAGAGCAGCTGAGATCACTGTCAGATAGCAAAAAACTTTTGCAGTTCCTACAACAGAAAATCAATGTCACCGATGAGAATAGTGTTAAGCTTCAAAAGTTCTGTTCGCGATATTGTTCAAATGTAAGTGCTAGATGGGAACGAAGTAGTCGTGCGTTAACCCAGTTTATAAGGAAGAATGGTGATTGGTTAGAAAGTGCAATAAGCTGGCCGGAAGGAATCATTCCTGTAGTTGTGAATACTGAACAAGAAGAACTTGAAGTTTGTGACAATGATAATATTGAAAATTTGCCACCATCTACATCAGAAGCTTCTACATCTACGTTTACACCTCGAAAACCTTTTAAAGATTTGAGCTGCAGGCAAAAGCGTAGACGTGTAGATGAAATCAATAAATCGTTATCTCCAGAAGAATTGAACGCTAGCACGATTACGAGCTTAAGAAGTGCTGGAAAGGAAGATGTAGGGAAAATAATAAACCATTTGCTTAATCACCCAGAAGATGTAGAAAAAGTTAAAGAGTGTTTAAGTACAAGTAAAGCCAAAAATACAATATATTCACCCGATAAGGCACTAGCTTTACTAGTTTCACTGAAACTAAGCAAGTGGCAGTATATAAATCTAAGAGAGTCAGCAAGTGAAAGCGGGTCAGATTTATACCCTTTATATTACAAAGTAAAGCAAGCAAAATTGAAATGTTATCCAGAGAAAGAAGACATAACTGTTTCCGAAGAAGGGGCTTCCATTAAGCTGCAAGCTTTACTGAACTTGACTGTATCAAAACTTTTGGATACGATTGCTTTGGACCTCGATTCGTCAACAAATTTACTACTTATCAGCAAATGGGGCTTTGACGGAGCTTCGGGTCAAAGCAATTACAAACAAAGGACTGAAACTGACTTTGACGATATTTCTATTTTTATGGCCAGCCTTGTTCCAATAAGGCTTCAGCAACTTGATGGAACAATAGTTTGGGAAAACGACCGCCCATCATCAACATTCTATTGTCGTCCGATCATGTTTAAATTTACCAAAGAAACTCAGTCGACAGTAATATCTATAAAAGCTGCCATTACAGAAGAAATAGAAATGCTTCAACCATCAACAATCAAGCAGGTGGAAGTAAAGCATCAGTTGTTCATGACTATGATCGACGGCAAAATAGCATCATATATGTCAGAGACATCTTCAGCTGTTTGTGATATTTGTAAAGCAAAGCCTTCAGAGATGAACAACCTAGAACTAGTTAGGCGAAGAGAGAATAATGAGCAAATGTATCAGTACGGATTGTCATCTTTACATGCCTGGATAAGGTGCATGGAGTGCTTACTTCACATTGGTAAGCATAATTTACAACTTAACATTTTTTGTATGCATAGTTTGTTGCAAGAATGAATTTCAAGCGTAATTTCATTCTGTTTACAGCTTATCGATTGGAGTTCAAAAAATGGAGTTGCAGGGGTGACGATAAAGAAAAAATGGCACTCAGAAAGAGTGTCATCCAGCAAACTTTTAAGAAGGAGTGCGGCTTATTAATAGATATTGTTAAGCAAGGAGTGGGTACAACTAACGATGGCAATACTGCCAGAAGGTTTTTTAGGGATCCAGAAACAACAGCCCGCATCACAGGCATAAGTAAAGATTTGATCGAAAGGTTCTACGTGATTCTTCAGACTATTGCGTGTGGAGAGCGCATAGAACTTACTAAGTTTTCTGAATTTTGTAATGATACTGCAGAATTATACACTAATTTATATCCTTGGTATTATATGCCTTCAAGTGTACATAAATTGTTGGTACATGGGAGTAATATAATCCAGCATTTTGGTGCCATACCCATTGGTAAATTGTCGGAAGAGGCAGCAGAAGCTCGCAATAAGGATTTCCGAAAATACAGAGAGAACCATTCTAGAAAAATAAGCAGAACAGCGACAAATGAAGATATTTTACATAATTTTCTTTTGTCATCTGATCCTAAGATCACAAGTTTAAGACCTCTAATGGTAAAAAAAAATGCAATGGTTCTCTCTCCAAAAGTCAGAGAGCTTCTGGTGCCACTTCCCGCAGAATCCGAAATGGAGTTTATTGATGTAGATAATTTACAAGATAGTCATAGCGATAGTGAATAAGTATTATAGTCATAGTGATAGTGAATAAGTATTAAAAAGTTAGTATATGTATGTTAATATTCGTAGGTTAACTTAATTGTTATTTTTATATGAACTTGTGTTACCACTGTAAGTATTGTATTTTTTTTTGTTGTATGTATTATATTTTTTGTGTTTTTTTTATTTGTGTCAGTTGTCATTAATAATTTGTATTAGTATGTATCTTTATATGCTTTTCAATATTTTATTTTCAAAAATAATAATCTTATTACTTGTTTACATTTTTTAATTTTTCCAATCCATTTTCCTGGCAGAGTTGCAACTTAAAGTATATGTTTAAAGTATCAAACGATAGTAGACTAGACCAGTAATATGAAAAAAAAGGTTTGAAACTCGGGTCAAGCAAGGCTTAGCGGATATTCAAATTAATTTGATTCGTTCTATACAAAAAATATTAAACTTTTTTTTTTTACTAAAACTATGAAGTTTAGGCAAAAAATTTAAAGGACAACTATTGTTCAGATTAATGAGCAGCATCCATCTGCATGAAGAAAAAAGTGAAAATGGGAAATTAACCCCTAAGTCACTCAACTTACAATTTCGACCCACTGTGCGTCGAGCCCACTTCCGACTTCCGACCACAACTGTTGAGTGGAGTGGCTAATGCTGTTTGGGCACTCTCCACGTTGAAAAGCCAATTAGTTGGCAGACACATGAGTGCTTGGAACTTTCTTGGATCATTCAGTCCTGAAAGTGCAAAAGTTATTTTCTCGTATTAATCAATTCAAATTTACGCTACGCCTACGCATTTCTATGTAATGTAAGTAATTTGCAATTTTGAAAAGGGAAATGTAACGCACATTAAGTGGCTCATCTAAGTACAGCTCGCGCAACATAACTTGACCTAAATTTTAGTACCACGTGACCTGCGCACTACAATTTTTGTACTGAAAATTGCTACTGCGCAAGCTTCATTGTCTATGGTTTGGTTCAAGTTATGTTGCGCGAGCTGTACCTACGTCATGATGAGATGAGAAGCATTATTGTTTGACCATTTCTTTCGTAGAATAGATGAATAAATAATGAAAAATATTAGAAAAAATCGGCTCACCCGTAGCAACTTAGACGGGATTCGAACCCGCACCCTTAGGAATCCGGCCCAATGCACTACCAATTATGCTACCAAGCCGCTGAGGGATGTGGCGAAATTTTCTAATACTTTCCACGCTTCCGCTGAAGATCAGCGCCATCTCACCAATGTGAAGAGAACCACTTCGACATTCGGTTGTAGCACCTATTGCAGGTGCCAGACAATCAATTAAGGTGAAACAGTACAATTTTAAACTTTTAGATTTTTGCATTCACAATGCTACTTTTATATTAAGATGAATAAATAATGAAAAATATTAGAAAAAATCGGCTCACCCGTAGCAACTTAGACGGGATTCGAACCCGCACCCTTAGGAATCCGGCCCAATGCACTACCAATTATGCTACCAAGCCGCTGAGGGATGTGGCGAAATTTTCTAATACTTTCCACGCTTCCGCTGAAGATCAGCGCCATCTCACCAATGTGAAGAGAACCACTTCAACATTCGGTTGTAGCACCTATTGCAGGTGCCAGACAATCAATTAAGGTGAAACAGTACAATTTTAAACTTTTAGATTTTTGCATTCACAATGCTACTTTTATATTAAGATGAATAAATAATGAAAAATATTAGAAAAAATCGGCTCACCCGTAGCAACTTAGACGGGATTCGAACCCGCACCCTTAGGAATCCGGCCCAATGCACTACCAATTATGCTACCAAGCCGCTGAGGGATGTGGCGAAATTTTCTAATACTTTCCACGCTTCCGCTGAAGATCAGCGCCATCTCACCAATGTGAAGAGAACCACTTCGACATTCGGTTGTAGCACCTATTGCAGGTGCCAGACAATCAATTAAGGTGAAACAGTACAATTTTAAACTTTTAGATTTTTGCATTCACAATGCTACTTTTATATTAAGATGAATAAATTAGAAAAAATCGGCTCACCCGTAGCAACTTAGACGGGATTCGAACCCGCACCCTTAGGAATCCGGCCCAATGCACTACCAATTATGCTACCAAGCCGCTGAGGGATGTGGCGAAATTTTCTAATACTTTCCACGCTTCCGCTGAAGATCAGCGCCATCTCACCAATGTGAAGAGAACCACTTCGACATTCGGTTGTAGCACCTATTGCAGGTGCCAGACAATCAATTAAGGTGAAACAGTACAATTTTAAACTTTTAGATTTTTGCATTCACAATGCTACTTTTATATTAAGATGAATAAATAATGAAAAATATTAGAAAAAATCGGCTCACCCGTAGCAACTTAGACGGGATTCGAACCCGCACCCTTAGGAATCCGGCCCAATGCACTACCAATTATGCTACCAAGCCGCTGAGGGATGTGGCGAAATTTTCTAATACTTTCCACGCTTCAGCTGAAGATCAGCGCCATCTCACCAATGTGAAGAGAACCACTTCGACATTCGGTTGTAGCACCTATTGCAGGTGCCAGACAATCAATTAAGGTGAAACAGTACAATTTTAAACTTTTAGATTTTTGCATTCACAATGCTACTTTTATATTAAGATGAATAAATAATGAAAAATATTAGAAAAAATCGGCTCACCCGTAGCAACTTAGACGGGATTCGAACCCGCACCCTTAGGAATCCGGCCCAATGCACTGCGGGTTCGAATCCCGTCTAAGTTGCTACGGGTGAGCCGATTTTTTCTAATATTTTTCATTATTTATTCATCTTAATATAAAAGTAGCATTGTGAATGCAAAAATCTAAAAGTTTAAAATTTCGTAGAATAGTTTGATGATTATTACGATTGGTATAGTCGCTATCTCTTCGCCTTCTAGAAGTCTTTCAAGCGGTTGAGGAGCCGAATGAAGTTATTTTTTGAATTCATAGCGATCAAGTTATACTTCTAGCATTTCGAATACATGCGCATGTCATGGTTTAATTCAAAGATGCATCTCGACGTGAGTGCAGATTGCTGTATCTGGCTGCGGCATCAGGCCTCGGGCCCCGGGGCTCCGAAGGCAGGGCCCTGTATGGTGCGGTAAACACGCCGCCCGCCACAGAAAATATTATTATTTAAACTGCCGTGGCAAGACTCGCAATCGCAACGTGCTCGGAAACGAAAGTGCTTGGCGTATGATATGGTTTATAACTTCGTGGGCCATTAACATAATTTGTTAATAAACGTACGATCTTGGAATTCATACGATAGTAAAGCCTGCAAAGAGAAAAAAAGATGGCTTGATACAGCTGGTCATCCAACCACATCATGTTTCGTCAAACGTTTGCTTTGGGACAAAGAAACAAAAACAATAGTACATTACATCCGAGAACGGGAAGCTAGGGATTGCATTGTCGAGGATGGTTTGAAGCCCGAGCCGCAGGCGAGGGCTTTAATGATTCGAGGCAATGCAAGTAGCTTCCAGTACAAGGTTTGTATAATACTTTACTCACGAAATGCGAGGAAATACAATTTTCTTTGTAAAAATGTGATATTTAAATTGGTTCGCGTGGCCATGTTTACTGACCGGTCATGCAACCATAAAGTTTCATAAAAAGAAAGCTAGCTGATACGTTCTGCCGATTTGAATTTGGAACATTTACTTCCCGCACTCAGTGCGGGAAGTAAGTATTGAATTTCATTTCCGCACTGAATTTCAAATTTGGAATGTGATGAACCAGACCCCCGTGGAAATGTTGAACGCCCCGCATTCCTTTTTCAAATGGAATGACAACATTTCAGAGCATAAGTGAGTAAATAATTTTACTCACTTATGCTCTGAAATGTTTTGATTCCATTTGAAAAAGGAATGCGGGGAGTTCCACATTTCCGCGAGGGTCTGGTTCATCACATTCTAAATTTGAAATTCAGGTCGGTAATGAATTTCAATACTTACTTCCCGCACTCAGTGCGGGAAGTAAGTGTTCCAAATTCAAATCGGTAGACCTTATCAGCTAGCATTCTTTTTATGAAACTTTATGGTTGCATGACCGGTCAGTTAACATGGCCACACGAACAAATTTAAATATCACATTTTACAAAGAAAATTGTATTTCCTCGCATTTCGTGAGTAAAGTATTATACAAACCTTGTACTGGAAGCTACTTGCATTGCCTCGAATGATTAAAGCCCTCGCCTGCGGCTCGGGCTTCAAACCATCCTCGACAATGCAATCGCTAGCTTCCCGTTCTCGGATGTAATGTACTATTACAAGAAAGCGACCTTATAAAAACGTGGTAAAAATTATCATGCGATGCGAGTCAAAATTTACTGTCACGCACTTTGAGTTTTGACCAAACAGTCATGTGTGTATTGATGCAGTGTGATGCGTGGCGGTGTAAGAGTAGACTCGCTTTAAATTGAAGACAATACCTACAGTTTATTTAATTGAATTTATCGATGCATGGGTAAATTAAGACGGTAATGTTCACATGATCACGTATGGTCCCAACGCGACGACAATGGGTGGTCGTGTTGCTCTGCGATGCGACTTCCGCTCCCACGCGCTGCGCTTGCGCACGGCTGCGACCACAGATGTACCACCAAGATCACATAGACATTGTTATATACCTAAGATTTAACACTGGTATACATTAAATTAAGTAAGTAAAATTAAGACGTAGGAGCATCATAAAACTTCGACGTAAGTAAGTATGCCACAATCGGATCGGATAAATGAAAACTATCCTAGGCGCTAAACAAAGAAAATTACAAAAAAATAAATAAATCTTACGAAAATTAATCCTATGTATTAATTTTCGTAAGATTATTTTTTATGTATGGGTGCCTTCGATATATGGGTGCACTGAGAAACCACAGTACAAATTCGCGATTGATTTTTTGTACAAGTAGTGAAACAACGACATTTGAAGTTGTATATATATATATTTAAAAAAAATACAGCCTGAAATTTGTGGTCTCTCAGTTCTCACAAAGCTTCTACATCTGGGAACAAGATCTTTGCTTACAAGTAGATATTATCCCTTTAAAACATGTTAAGTAGCGTCGTGTACAAAAATACTATGTTTTTCATTGATCTCCTCAGTTCACACAAATGAGATTTGTAATGATGATGGTTTTACCTTTAATATAACAATACTCCTAAATAGTTATAACGATGAATGTATCAAAATTAAAAATATTTAAGTTTATTATGCTAGGTAATTGATAAAAGTACCTATCCTGTGCCAGTCGATTCCTTTATTCCCAGGGGGGTTATTCACGTTTGTCGGAAACTAACTTTCCGAATCGAATCGGAAAGTCTATAGTCTTCGATCTTATTTTCTACCTTACGCTACCAAACTTTGTACATGCATTTCGCTTTCCCGTCGGAAAGTGAATCGAATGTCAGTCGAATGTATTTGTGAATAGCTTTATTTTTGTTATATCGGAGGATACGGATTCGAATCGAATGCTTTCGAGTAGATTTCCGACAATCGTGAATAACCCTACTGGAGTCCCCTCTAAACACTGTCCTCCTGTCCTGGGTGACAACTGGGATTTTTTTTCGCAATCGTCACGGGGGTGACAATTTTTTCCCAAATGTTCCCTTTACCCTGTACTGACAGATAGTGTTTCCACAAAAATTACTAAAATTTTGCATGAACTCAGAACACAACAATGCATCGTATCGTAACATGTATATTGCAAGACTTTTCAGTTTTCCGACGCGCTTGCTGCCGGCGGCCAGCGCCATATCGCACGCAGCCGCCGCGCAGAGCGCACGTCTCGCCCGTAAACGCACGCCGCATCGCACGCGCATCGGAATAGTTCGCGCGGATAGACAGAATAACAGCGGATAGTTACGCCGTTTCTATTAATTAGTGAGTGAGAGTTGTGACGGTAACCACTGGAACTGCAGTTATGCACCACAAGTGATTGTTGGTTGATTTTATTTCGGTAAGTTTTTTTAATTTTTATCAGGGGGTAGTTATTCTGATGCAATTGTTTGTTTTTTCTGTGACATACTTGGTGGCATTAATGTAGGTATGCTGATGAACTATAACTGAATAAACAAGTCTATTCCATAGTATAATTTTTAAATTATTTTGCATGGGATTGAAAAATTAAATCAATGTTAAATGTTTATGGTTTAGACACCAAATAGGTACCGATTTTAAACTTTGTAATCAATTAAACAGGAGCTAGAAACTGCGTTTTTACCAGATTTTGCGATAAAATTATTCTAGATTGAAATCATGTAGTGAATTTCTGCTTATTTTTAACAGCGATTTAACTAGCAGTTACAAAACAATGGAAAGTAATAAAATACCTGCATTATCTCTCTGTTATCGGCCAGTGCAGGTATTTTGTGTAGCGGCAGGGTTGTCACAAATGCTACTATCGGTCAGTCTAACTTATCTGGTGATAGTTACTAGGTATAGGAAAATTATCGCGATTACTAATCATGAAAACCCTAATACAAAATAATGACATCAGCGTAATTGTACCTATGCTTAGATTTTAGGTTTAAAGACATTTAAACCTGAAATCATTTAGGTAACCCTTAAAGAAGTTCAGGAACTTAGGACCTAGGTAATGTAGTTCTTCAACTGAAACAAATTAAAAGTGGGTATTATTTAAATATGTTTTTTTTATTTACTGTATTTATATTTTATAACAAAACTAATTGGCTCGGCGCTATGCCTGTTGGAATTGGAATCACAATCCGTCTAAACATTACGTCGCAAGCATTCTTTTTAATTTACTTTTTATTTCTATGATTTGAATTAACCACTATTCTAAAAAGGCTTACATAAATACAGACATACACTACTAGTTGATAACATCCTACAAACCCTACCAAATTCACAGTACCTACCCACTTTAATTTACAGATGTCTTATGTAAAAAATAAATTGCAACATTATTATAAATTTACGACAAATTAAAATAAGTAAACTAACACTTTTTTCCCATTGTGTAGAAACTTTGGTACAAATTCTTAAGTAAACAATTTTTTTAAACTTTCATAACAATAATTAATAAATGTTCTGAGGGCAGCCCTAAACTTCCGTAATAATGGGAAAAAACTATTTAGGTTGGTAAGATTTGTCACTATGGAAGTTTCTGGACTACAAAAATACAGACTTTTTTCTGATAACTATTGTCTTGCATTGTAGCTGCACCTCGCCATATCTCGGAAACGATAAATATACGGATTACGGACGGACGGAACTGCAGATTGCAGACTGCAATGAATTTCAGCTATTTGACGGCCAATGGAGGCATTAAAATAGTTTTGTGCGAACGAATGAAGTTTTACCTGAAGCAATGATTATTAGTTAGTTATAATGAAGATAGCAATTTAGTACATTCACATTGAAACAACAGTTAAAAAATAATTTTTAAAATTCATTGACTGGTAATAGGTGTAGAAAAGTTTATAACATGTCTTTTGAATGTCATTATGGAAGGTCGTATAGTCGTAATATTGTAGTGTAGGTAAGGAAGGTAGTAGACCCCCACAGTAAATCCTTAGTAGACGAAACTTTACAGTATGATAAAGTATCATATGTCATAGGTTTAGCGCCTGGCCCAGCGATTGCGGAAGTTAAGCAACGTTCGCAAGGGTCGGTCATGGGATGGGTGACCAAAAGTTTGTTATCTCGAGCTCCTCCGTGCTTCGGAAGGCACGTTAAGCCGTTGGTCCTGGCTGCATTTGCAGTCGTTTACACCCACCAATATCCGCATTGGGCCCGCGTGGTGGGTTATGGCCCATCCTCCTTACCATTACATCAAAAATGGCTGATGGATTGGATGGATTGGAAAGTATCATAAATGAAACATAATTATTTTTTAAATTATCCAAAACGTATTTTTTTTGTTTTTGGATATTTGTACATGTATAGGTTTTGGTTCATACTATATTACATCCCTGCAAAGTTTCGTCGACTGAGGATTTAATGTTGGGGTCTCCATACAAAATATTGCTTCATTTCCTACACTTAGTTGATATTAACGAAATTCTTCTTAGGAAATAGATTTCATAAAGTTACTACACATTTCCCAACGGTAGGCAATAAATTGATAACTGATATCTTAGTTATTTAATTAGCCTGAAATTAACTTGAACTGACGACAGAAAATATTATAACATAGGTAAGTAAGTATTTATGTGGTCGAAAATAATTATAATGTTGCCTATAATTTGTTTATTATCAATTTTGTAATTAGAAACTAGAACGTGTCATTATCGTTATTTTATCAAAAAATCTGGTTAATGATTATTAAATAGGTAGTTTTTAAATCACATCACAAACAAAATACTAAGTATTTTTCGCAACTCGATTGTCTATCTATTGTTTTAGCACAGAATACCTAAAATGGTTTCGTTTCTAACTCATGTCTAACTTATGACTCCGAATCTTCGATCAGATACCTAATTATAAAATTGAAAAAACCTTCTTCCAGGTGCATTTACACGGGTCGATTCACGGGCGTAGCCAGAATTCTGTATCGGGGGGGGTTTTAAGAAAATAAAACTACAACAATGTAAATGAAATGACATTTAGGTATATTCTTATTAAATGAACCCATGGGCATTAGAGAACCGCTCGGAGAAATAAATATTTAAAATTAAAAATGTTACTTAAATGCCTGTATATAGTAAAAAAAACGGCCGGGCAGCGCGATTTTTAGTCAGTTTCATCCACTAATCTTGTAAGATATGATCTTGCCTGTCTTTTGAAAAAAAACGGTCGCGCAGCGTGATTTTTAGTCAGTTTTATCCACTAATCTTGTAAGTTGTGATCTTGCCTGTCTATTGAAAAAAAAAACGGCCGCGCAGCGCGATTTTTAGTTAGTTTCACCCGTTTCATCCATTAATCTTGTACTCTTGCCTGTCTATATTGGAATAAAACGGCCGCGATTTTTGTTAGTTTCATCCGCTAATCTTGTGATCTGTAGTGTAATGGTGTGGTGTGACATCCTTCGGCGAACCCAATATGTTGCTGACCTTTATGCCTGGAGTGTAAACTGTCGGTACAGAGTATTCACGTAAAACGTGGCCGATCTTATCTGTTACTCCTTTATCATAAGGCATGTAGGCTGGTTGTCTGCTAACCTCGCCGAGGTTACCTCGGGATGCCAAAACTTAATAATAATAAGTTTTATGGTATAAATAATCACGAAAGAAAGATTTACCATTTACTTACCAAATCACACTATGGACTGACAGATGTCAAATGTGATCTATTAAATTGGCCCATTTTTTTTAGTTATTTTCATTTACTTACAAGTAAGTGACAAAATACTTCGTTCACTGCAGTCCGGCACGCACGCTAGAATATGTATGTATACCTACCCTTGACCTACCCACTAAATTATTTTCGCGGTAATCGGTGCTGCTGCTGACTGTTGACTGGCGACAGCCGAGCGGTGCACGAAAACATACGAAAATTACCGAATGCGATGCGGTGGGTGTAATTCAAATGATCGGTGACAGATGGCAGCGCGGCAAATTCAAAATGTTAATATTATGTATAATAATTATACTCCTCGCCTTGCCTAACTTTATTTTAATGTTATAGATCAATAAATAGATGATGCCTATTGTATATTTCGGGGGGGGTTTGAACCCCCAAAACCCCCCCCCTGGCTACGCCCGTGGGTCGATTTTCCGGGTGACTTGCTAGGCGACTATTAGTCGAATAGGGTTTTTAGCGACAACCGCTTGTAAAATTGAATTGAAACAAAACTTTGCGCATTTTTCGTAATTATTCCACAAAGACCTACGTTAAGTTAAAATGAATTAACACCATAAATACAACTTAGACAACATAGGTCAACTATTAATGATATTCTTATATTTATAAAACATTAATAAAAAAGTACTTTTGAGGTTAAGTTTGGGCGGTTTGTTTGTAAACATTCTTTCCGCGAGTTGGCTGGAGTATAGACCAACAGCTTCTAAACAGGCTGTTTATGTGTGAACATTAGTTTAGTCGCCTGTGTTAGTGTGTTGTGTTGTTTGTGTAGCTATCAGCCGCGTCGACCCAGATTACCTGATTACTGCAATTAACTCATTACCGTGCTGTCGGGAATGTCAACATTAGGGTTGAAGAATTGTCTACGAAGATGGGTAGGAAAACTGGCTAGGTTAAACATAATTAAACATATCGTCAAATTGAAAATTTAATAATCACCTAATGTATTACTGCTAAGTATTTTAATTCTTAAATACATCCTAAATTAAATTAACCTTATTATAACTTACTGGTGGACTTAAATAATTATTTTTAATTCTTCGAAAAAGCTGTATTTACCTGTAAAGGCATGTCTTTTAGTTTGTGCCTTTAGTATATTTATTTTAAAGTGTAATGATATGTTGGTGAATCTATTGCAATAAAATAAAAAATAAATAAAAATAATTAGTGCTGATTCATAATTGTGATTTCTGTAATATTTTTAAATTCGATGTTTATCCTGTCACTATTCAAGGGTTTTTGTTACTAGTTAGATATTTATTTTCATTCGTTATTTAGGTAGTCTAAAAAGTTTTCTAGTAGAATCTTTAAAGCTTTGATTTCTATTGTATTATGTAAGATACTGTGGTACTTTTTCACTAAATGGTGGTCAAATGATTAATTATTATAATATGTAGTATTAATTCAGTCTAATTTGCAACTTTAGCAAACAAGTGTCAACCCTAGAACACGGTACGTTGTGCACCGCGGCTGCGCGCGCCGCTATTTGCGAAACATCCTTTGGCCGCCGCATGTTGCTGCCCGCTCTAATTTCTGGCAATTAATAAGTGATTAACTAATTACACTGTTTTTAAAACGTTTTTAATATCTTTAAAACATGACGTCTTTATGTCCACCGTCAAAGAGTTTTTATTCAACAAAGTTTCATAGAGCGACGCGATTTAAAAGAAAATGGTGGACGAGGTTTATTTATGCCACGCTCCATACTAAAATTTTCAAACCCCATATCAAAATTAGGCAGCGAAATTTTTTCTAAGTCTGTGGTTTATTCACTTCTCAAGCTTACGCGTTAGTACTATCATATATTCGTGCTTACGCGTTCACTAGTCATGAAATAAAACACTTTTTAACGGATACTAGCGCGGTTTTATTGGAAGTACTTAGGCAATAACGTTTATATTTGGTTTGATTTTTGATTTACCCGACCTTTGAAGCTGCCAATCAAATTAGTTTAGCTAAATTAAGAGTAAAAATATAACGATAAGAAACATACAGAAGATATTAATACCTATTAGAATGGATTCATTCTAAAACAACCTAATTACCTGTCGCGTCAACTATTCAAACTCATGAATAATTAATTTATCGTTGTGCTAGTTGACGAATAAAAGACGGGTGTGTCCTCTCTGGCGTTTATCGCAAGACTAACGCACACAATGACAATGACTACCCTACTCATATATACTAACACCTCCACCCTTAATTACTACAACTTATCAGGATTACTGAAATTACTAACAAACTTAAGTACACATTTATACACTTAAGTACTTAAAACAATTTATCTCTCTAATACAAACTTAACTTTGCTTTGGTGTCAATTATAGAATAAAGTGTAGAATAAAAAAAAGTACTTAACTACCTACCTATTTTATTAAGACAAACTCAAGTTAATTGGAACTAAGTTATACAAAAGACTATGTATGTAAAGCTTGATAACATCTTAAGTAGGTACCTACTATTCAAGAAATATACATGTACACATATAGGTGAGAAAAACAACGATTAAAAATACTCGTCTAAACCGAAACGAACTGGGGGATTACGTTGTCGACTTGATTGTCGAATATGTGGATCATCAAGAGGTACCCCATTGTTTTCATTGTTTTCCTTTGTCTCCGGCACACTGGGTGGATCACGAGGCGCAATGGTTTGCTCAGTTCGGGGTGGCGATGCCAGGTCTTCGACCATCGAGCGCGGATTCATTATATCGTTCGGTCTTGGTGAAGGGCAGATCAGGCAGCTACGCTTGCGAATAATCGGTTTGGACGGCACACTTACGCCTGCGGACTCAGACGGAACCCTACGTCTTATTTGGTCGATATGCCTGTGTACATCGGTTCCATCACATCGAACTGAATAATCGGTATTACCCAATCTTTTTACAATACTACCTGGAAGCCATTTATCGTTTGAACGATAGTCTCGACACCATACGCACTGGCCTTCTTCCAGTTGACGTTGCTGACCCGTGCTTGATTCACCGACCCACCTTCGCTGTTGCTCCTGAACTCGGTTACCCCGGTCGGGCTTCAATTTATCCAACCTCATACGTAAGTTTCGTCCTAATAATATCTTTGCTGGGCTTTCACCTGTGGTATAATGCTCGGTGTTCCTATACGCTAATAAAAATCTGTTTAAAGCCGTATCCGCGTCAATTTTTTGTCTACTAGCCTTTTTAATAACTTTTTTACAAACCTTTACCGCGTTCTCTGCCGCACCGTTAGAGGCTGGGTGATAGGGCGCCGAAAATATGTGTGCTATACCGTTATTTTTGAGGAAATTCTCAAACTCGGTGCTACTAAAGGGTGGTCCGTTATCACTAACGACTTGCTTAGGCAAACCAAATCTCGCCCACATTTCTCTTAGCACTTTAATAACCGACGCGGCTATCGTACTACTCATTCTAATAGCTTCTATCCATTTAGAACAGGCATCTACCACAATAAGATATTTTAAGCCTTCTATTGGTCCTAAAAAATCAATATGCAATCTGGACCACGGTCGATCTGGCCAGGGCCAAGGGCTGGGCGTGTGCGCCGGTGGGGCGTCCGCCACGCTGGCGCATGTTTCACAAGAGCGACAGACCGTTTCAAGCGCCTCGTCTATACCTGGCCACCAAACGTAACTCCTCGCCAGTGCCTTACTTTTAACAATTCCCAAATGAGATTGATGTAACTCAGCTACGACCTTTGCCCTACATGAATTAGGAATAACTAATCTATGCCCCCACATAATACAACCCAACTCAGTATAAAGTTCATTTTTACGATTATAAAAGGGCTTAAGATCTTTTACGTCTATTTCCGTGGGCCAACCGTCTGCTATGTAGCTTAATACCCTACTTAAAATCGGATCAGTTACCGTTTCTTTTTTTAAAACTTTATAGTCTAATAAAAAAGCTTCAGTCGCAAAATGCAAATAAGTTTGCTCGGGTAATTCCTCTGTTGTGCTCATAGTGTCTTCCTTGTGAGTTTTAATGAGACGCGATAAAACATCAGCTGTGTTTTGATCACTACTGACATATTCGATATCGAAATCATAAGCGGATAGTTTAATAGCCCACCTTTGAAGCCGACTTGCCGCTGTCGCCGGTATTCCTTCATTTGGGCCAAAAATACTAACTAATGGTTTGTGATCCGTGCGCAAAGTAAATTTCCGTCCGTATATGTATTGGTGAAACTTGTCTATTGCAAATATAATTGCTAAGGCCTCTTTGTGAATTTGGCTGTAATTTCTCTCAGCCGCTGTAAGTACTCGCGAAGCATATGCCACCACTCGCTCGGCGTCGCCCGCGGCGTGCTGCGCCAGCACCGCGCCAACGCCCCGCGCGCTGGCATCGCACGTCACCACTACTGACTTAGACCTGTCATAATGGACCAAAACATCCGCACTACATAATACTCTTTTAACTCGTAAAAAGGCCTCATTCTGTTCCCTACCCCAAGAGTAATGCCTGCCTTTCTTAAGTAAATTGTAAAGTGGATGATGGGTATCAAAATTAAATGAAAGGCCTTGATGAGCAAATTCCAAAAAACTTGAAAAAGAAAACCAAAAAATATTTGTTTTGCAATATGGGTATCAAATGAAAGGCCTTGATGAGCACATTCCAAAAACTGAAAAAAAAAATTGTTTGCTATATGGGTATCAAATGAAAGGCCTTGATGAGCACATTCCAAAACACTGAAAAAAAAACGCATTTTTTTTTAAT
This sequence comes from Agriphila tristella, assembly GCA_928269145.1. Classification (NCBI taxonomy): domain Eukaryota; kingdom Metazoa; phylum Arthropoda; class Insecta; order Lepidoptera; family Crambidae; genus Agriphila; species Agriphila tristella. Next base: position 1,037,163 of record OV743435.1, read on the forward strand.
ATGGGTATTAAATGAAAGTCCTTGATGTGCACATTCATAGCCTTCTATAATTGCAAGCCGTGAACATAAGTTTGGCAACGTCTGTTACTGTCAGTTCGTGGTCATGTCGTCGGCCAGTCTCCATACTAAATGTATGGGAATATTTCAATTTTAAGAGGTCGATATTTTTTTTCCTACCAATCGTGTGAGGTTAAAAATATGAAAATAATTTAGTTCCTTTATTGAAATGCTTTGTATATTAAACAATAAGAAAAATATCAATGTTAACTAGGAAAAAATGGCTGTCAAAGATGTCATCTTTTTTGTTGATTTTCTTCAGCAGGGAGTTGATTAACACGCCCTCTAGCAATAAATTATATATCATTAGAAAGATCTTTTAAAGACAAATATTTGCTGTTACTATACTTTATATCAATTGTTTATACTTTTGGAGTTAAAGGTTATTAAAGTATAAAAGTAGTTTATTGTCTATGGGAGTTGAATTACCCCACCTCTAGCAATAAATGATATATCATTAGAAAGGTTTTTATATGATAAATATTTGCTGCAAACACACTTTTTATTAATTATGAGTATTTTCGGAGTTTTAGGTCATTAATGTTAAAAAAATTGGTCAAGTTCAGAGCGTTATAACTCTCAAAGTACTAATAGTTGACGTTTATTGTGGTACAATAAAGTGTTTCAAATTTAAATACCTTTCCAATGATGTAAGATTTATTGCTAGGAGAGGCTTAGATCAAAAATACTCATCGTACTAAAGGACTCCCGAAAAGTTCAAATAATTTGACTCAAACCGTATGTCCTAATAAATAAATAATAATAATAAATATAAAATCTTTATTGAAATAATCTTACGTCACAATTTACAACTAGTTTAAACATAGACAATATAGGAAAAACAAATAATAAATAATTATTAAAATAATATTAAACTATGTGCTTGACCACATGCGATGTTGCCGTTCTGCTCACTTCATGGCTTGGAAGATATAGAAGGCTATGGCCATAGCCTTCTATATCTTCCAAGCCATGAAGTTGATCAGAATGGCAACATCGCATGTGGTCAAGCACATAGTATAAAAATATTTTGAAAATTATTTATTATTTGTTTTTCCTATATTATCTATGTTTAAACTAGTTGTAAATTGTGATGTAAGATTATTTCAGTAAAGTTTTATATTTATTATTATTATTTATTTATTAGAACATAAGGTTTGAGTCAAATTATTTGAACTTTTCGGGGGTCCTTTAGTACGATGAGCATTTTGATGTAAGCCTCCTCTAGCAATAAATCTTACATCATTAGAAAGGTATTTAAATTTGAAACACTTTATTGTTTCACGATAAACGTCAACTAATAGTACTTTGAGAGTTATAACGCTCTAAGCTTGACCAACTTTTTCAACATTAATGACCTAAAACTCCGAAAATACTAACAATTAATAGAAAGTATGTTTGCAGCAAATATTTGTCATATAAATACCGTTCTTATGATATAGCACTCATTTCTATAGGTGTAGTAGATCAACTCCCATAGACAATAAACCACTTTTATACTTTAATAACCTTTAACTCCAAAAGTATTAACAATTCATATAAAGTATATTAACAGCAAATATTTGTCTATAAAAGACCTTTCTAATGATATAACATTTATTGCTAGAGGGCGTGTAAATCAATGCCCTGCTGAAAAAAATCAACAAAAAAGATGACATCTTTGACAGCCATTTTTTCCTGGTTAACATTGATATTTTTCTTATTGTTTAATATACACAGCATTTCAATAAAAGAACTACATTATTTTCTTATTTAAAACCTCACACGATTACTATGAAAAAAAATATCGACCTCTTAAAATTGAAATATTCCCATACATTTAGTATGGAGACTGGCCGACGGCATGACCACGAACTGACAGTAACAGACGTTGCCAAACTTATGTTCACGGCTTGCAATTAAAGAAGGCTATGCTATGGCACATTCCAAAAAAAATACGTTCTCTTTTCTTCTTTTTTCAATTACTTACTGTGATTTGAAATAAAAATAAAAAGTTAAAAATACTACCTTCTTGGTTTGAACTTCCGCGCATTATTTGAGAAAGGAGGAGCTCGGTGGCGCAGTGGCTTAGCGCCTGGCCCAGCAATTGCGGAAGTTAAGCATCGTTCGCAAGGGTCGGTCATGGGATGGGTGACCAAAATTTATTATCTCGATTTCCTCCGTGCTTCGGAAGGCACGTTAAGCCGTTGGTCCCGGCTGCATTTGCAGTCGTTAACACCCACCAATCCGCATTGGGCCCGCGTGGTGAGTTATGGCCCGTCCTCCTTATCCACCCATAAGGAAGGCCTGTGCCCTAGCAGTGGGGACATTAAAAATGACTGATGGACATTTGAGAAAAGTACTATACAAGCCTTGGCCGCAACTAGGCATTGATGGACTCACGTATGTGTGCCTCGGCTTCGCCTCGGCCCACATTTTCACGTTCGTCCTTCAATGCCTGTCTTGCGTGCTGCTGCAGTAATGTACTATTATGAAATAAAAACAGAAAACTCGTAATTAACATCAAAAAGCATAGTCATTGATACTCATAGTACAACTACTTGGCATTAGCATTGGTAATATAATACTGAATGCAATGATAGCAATGTATGAATAGAAACACCTAAAGTATAGTGCCAATAATTGTAAAGAATGAAACGAAAACGTTTTTTCGAGTGTAATATGATTTCTTCATGTAAATATGATTTATATGTGTAATAAAAAATATTATTTAAGAAATATTTTATAATCTAGTGATTGGCACGGTTGCTCAATAACTACACTTTAGTACAAGCTATTGTACCAATGGTCGGCACATTGTAAATTGAAGTTGGTTTAACAAAACTGGGAAAAATATTATTGAAAACTTAATATAATTTATAAAAATAATAATTAAGGTATTTCGCACCTCTGAGAAAGTCAAAATAATAAAAAACAATATTTTTTTCCACAGCTCCTCCTTGTTGGATCCGTTAATATTTGCAAGAAAAAGCAACAAGTTTCTCGTGAGCTCGTATTTCTTAATGCTGTGTTGCCATTATAATCCGAAAGAAATATCAATTATAAAATTTTTTAAGTGTAGTAATGCCAGATTGAATAAAATTACAGATTAGTACAATTTTGTCACTGCAATTCTTAATATCTGCGTTTAAATGTTAAAGTGCCAATCACTGTGGGGGTGCCAAGATAGCTCAAGCTTACCCTATAACTTATAGCCTACAATTTAAATCAAAACGCACGCGCGGCTTTTCGTGTCTGCAAAAAAATTAGAACCACCTAAAAGAAGAACTGAGATCTTTTAAGACACCAAATGATTTGATAACATTTTTTTAGTTCCGGCGCAGTAGAGATGTGATCTACAGGGTGTCCCAAAATGCCACACGGAGTAAAAGTACCTTAAAAATATTGAAGATAGAATTTTACTGACAGACGACTTCATTTTGTTTAAAAAAATAATTGAAACTGCATTCAAATATATTTTAAATCGCCTGCCTTAACCAGGTATCGAACCCATCAAATATAAAAAAAAAAACCTTTTTTATTTTTACGGTACCCATCAAAAGGGTTACTCATAAAGATATTTTTTTCTTAAGTAACACAGCATTTCAAACAAAAAGAAGACCATGAAATTTAACATTTCAATTTTAAATGATTACGTATTGTCATAGAACACATAATAGTACAAGTGTATTGTATCAATTTGTATCGAATCGTATGCAATTTTTCAAAAAATCTTTGAATAGAGTAATAATCGCTAAGGCTGCCCCTTCGGGACGAAGCCGGAGTTGCTCTAACAATGCAGTTCCATTTTTTTTAAAACAAAATGAAGTTTTCTTTCAATAAAATTTCCTACCTTCAATATTCAAGATACATTTACCTTCCGTGTGGCAAAGTTTTGGGACACCCTGTATAATAGCCCTATGGCTACGGCTACGAACGGCTCGTAGCATAGCAGTTGTAGACTTGTAGCCCCTGACCCGTGACCCGTAGCCTACGGGACAAAATAAAAAACGCACTAAAATCAAAATAGAGCAATATCTTACGTGTTTATTTCACAAGTCGGTTCGATTTATTAAATATAATCATTAACTTTAGATTGCGGATTACTAACACGGTATGTAAATTGACTAATTTATCTCCGGTGGGTAGTTTTCTAGTCTCTTCCTGGTAAAAAGGATGCCAGGTTGGAGTCAACGCAACAATTATATCATTCGAATACTAGTCTACTGATAATTAGCGGTTCTTAGGTAACACTCACGCGGTAGAATAATGCTACATTATAAACTCATTAAGATTTAAAATAAGTATAGTAATTCGACGTACCTAAGCCTTTATTTGGCTTTTAAAAAGTATCTTACCTGAATATAATAGAGCACTTTATCTAGTTTTATTTTATTTAGAACTAGCTGATGCCCGCGACTTCGTACGCGTGGACTTTATGGTTTCGGCGTATGCATATAAATGAACTAATATAGTTACATAAGAAAATACTTGAAGCAGTGTTATGGTTCTGCATCAGGTGTTCCAAATCTTCGATTTTTATACCTCAACAAAAAATTCTCATCAGGCTGAACAACTTTTGCAAAGATGTCATTTTTATTTATATTTTGTATAGTTTAGCTGGATCATTATGGTTCTGCATCGGGTGTTCCAGATTTTTGGTTTTTATACCTCAACAAAAATGCTCATCAGGCTGAACAACTTTTGCTAAGGAGTCATTTTTATATTTTGTATAGTTTAGCTGGATCATTATGGCTCTGCATCGGGGGTTCCAGACCTTCGATTTTCATACCTCAACAAAAATGCTCATCAGGCTGAACAACTTTTGCTAAGGAGTCATTTTTATATTTTGTATAGTTTAGCTGGATCATTATGGCTCTGCATCGGGGGTTCCAGACCTTCGATTTTCATACCTCAACAAAAATGCTCATCAGGCTGAACAACTTTTGCCAAGATGTCATTTTTATATTTTCTATGGTCTTCTTCTTCTTATCGAATGAGGAATAGTGGCCACCTCTGGTGTCCTGGTGTTAGAGTTTATCACGCCGCCTATAAGGCCTCTAAACTTGGCGTAACGACTGTTATCAGATGACGATAGCCGGGACCGAACGGTTTAACGTGCCCTCCGAAGCACGGAAGCGCTCAGTTGTAATGCCACTTAACGGTCACCCATCCGACACCTAGCCGGACTGAGAGTTGCTTAACAAACGTGATCGAGTACGATCAGCCTGTCAAGTTCCGCCATGAGCGCTTCTATTCATTTTCTATGGTTTAGCTGGACCATTATGGTTCTGCATCAGGTGTTCCAGATCTTCGATTTTTGAACCCCAACAAAAAATGCTCATCAGGCTGAACAACTTTGCCAAGGTGTCATTTTTATATTTTGTGTAGTTTAGCTGAACCATTATGGTTCTGCATCAGGTTTACCAGATCTTCGATTTTTATACCTCAACAAAAAATGCTCATCAGGCTGAAAAATTTTGCAAAGGTGTCATTTTTATATTCCTTATAGTTAAGTTGGACATTATGGTTCTGCATCAGGTTCCAATAGTAGATTGTATTAGATCCCCTTTCTATGAGAAAATAAATAGGAGACTGTGTTTATGTAATTAATGAAAATGTTCTTTATTTAAAAAAGACACGTGATAAGTAAAAATAATTACAAATTTATAGTTATGTTTGATACACTAGCGCAATTTTCAAAAGTTATTGTACTAAGTACGTAAGTATGTACTAATTACAAGAACACAGACTTAATTTGCGCGCTTATGTTTTTTTTTTCAGTTTGCGCGGGTTATCGCGCCGCGGCGACCTCGCCGCGCCGTCTATACAGCCAGTCAATACATACCAGCCGGCGGCGGCGTTCGAATTCTTTGAAAGATACATGTTCTAAATTCAAATCTCTTTTCCTCCCACTAAAAAGTTCTTACCAGAAAAGAGCTATTTTGGTCCCACTTATATAGGAACAATGCATCCTTTTTCGAATAGAAGGGATGAAATAGTTATTTGTTATACAAGTGACCAAAATCAAATTGTGCTGCGAGTGGCGACTTTAAATCACGAGGCAGAACAACATTTTGGTCTCGTGTAAAACACAACTTTTCACCTCCACCAGCGAGAAAATTTTCACGTGACTTTTCTGGTAAAAAAATCTTTATTCAGCATTAGAAACTTGTTCACTTAACTCTTTTGGAGTTAGACAACTATCTTCATCGTTGGACGCATTCATTTTTGTAATTTATCACAAAAATAATTCAATCAAACCTATGCTGAAAAATTTTATTCATAGAGTCAGTAAAGTAGATTCCTGTCCGTCGTTTTGATTACATTGCGTTGTGTTTTTCTCTTATTCATTAATATTCCGTCTTATTTATTTATTTATAATCATAAAACATATGATTTGTTAATTAATTTAATTAATTTTTCTTATTTCATATTTGTTTCATACATGTGACCTCATTACCTACATACTCTTTATTTCGAATTATCAACCTTCTTTTTTAACTATCCTTATTTAAAACTCCTTGGTATATCCGTGCATTTTATTTTTTTACTTTTTAATCCGTGTATGACACCATAAAGCACTCTATCTATCCTTTTCTCACATATCAATTTTACAAGTGTCATCCTTGTCACTTTATTTGTTTTTTCTTTATTATTTTAAAAGTTGAAGAAAGTAAAAAAGCACTTTGTCTCACGCGCGCGAGTTTTTACGCGCCAAAAGCACCCTTTTCGTGCTGGAGAGGTGAAAAATCAATTATACCCTAAGTTACGCCCAGGCTTAACAGCTATATAACAAAAAAGTTTCATTTGAATCCGTTCAGTATTTCCTGAGATTAGCGTGTTCAATCAAACAGACAAACAAACAGACAAACAGACACACTTTTTTTTCAAATTCTTACTCTATTAGTATGTCTCCATCGCCCCCAGATATTTTTTTTTGAAACATATGTAATGTACAGACACACTTTTTTTTACTGTTTTATTATATGTAAGGGTGATCTAGAGTTATCTTCGCGTTCTTCTCAATAATTAAATAAACGAATATAGGGATACTAGCGGCAACCCGCGACTTTGTCTGCGTGGAATGTTTTTTGTTATCCCTCGGGAACAATACTTTTTTCGGGGATGAAAGGTTAGGTAGTAAAGATAAAGATAAAATGTACTGTAGTTTGATAGATTTTGATATTAGACCACAATCATACATCTATAATTAAGTTTAGGATTACAACTCATGTTCACGCTTGACATAGGGTACCTATTTTTCATTGATATTGGCGTATTGCTCGACCTCGCATCACAGTTTTTTATTATTGAAATGTAGACTGATGTATTAACTAAGTATTTGACTTTTGTTTTAAAATAAATATTAATTCAAATTTTGATTAGCCAGTAACATACAACATTAAGTTTGGGATTACGACTCACGATCACGCTTGGCATATTTTTTCATTGATATTGGCGTTTTGCCGACCTCGCATCACAGTTTTTGTCTTGTGAAGCATTGTTGGCGGATGCCACTCCTCGCGCCTGCTGCTCGCCTGGTACCCGCGCAAAAAATATGCAAAAAATATCCATTGACCAATATTTAAATCAACCTACTTATTTGTCATTCGTTTTTTTTAGTTATGAATAGCTAATGAGGCATTCAATCATTGGATTGAAAAAAAAATACGTAAAAGGGTTCGTTCGTAACCCATTACAATTATTGTTTTTGTTGAAGACTGCCTTACCTGCCTTGTTTAGTATAGCAAGTGTTTAAATGATGGTTGATTCTTAAAGTTCTTAGTTCTTCTAAGAACTAACAATAAAATATCCATCCCTTTTTGACAAGTTGTCAAGTAGTCAAGTCACCGGCAAAAATGTAAGAACCGTTAATTGTTTACAATATATCTCGTGATATTAGTTAACGCTTAATTTTATTTAAATAAATGCGGAAATTTTCAAATTTTAATATAACGGTTCTTATGATTTTACGGTGACATAAAATGTAAAATTATAGTAGGTAGGTTCCAATAAATGACATAATTTTGGTCGCCATCCATACGTGTCCAGTCCATACGTAAAGTCAGCAAATTATAAACTGCGTCATTGTTATTGCATCAGTCAGTGATCGACTGCAAAAAATACACTATCGTATTGATATAAATACCGGCCCGGCTTCTCTGTTTAACTGTTCGTTGCTGGTAAACGTAGTACACAAAACATGTAAGCTTATTGAATAGCTAAAAGCAATATGTAGAATTCGTTACCTAGACTTTGAATTGGAATACTGTCAAAGAAAATTAACTTGCCGACCATCTTGTTTTTGATTTATAGCTACTTATCACGGTTTTTCATGGGATTAGTGCAACGTGTATGTTATCTCACATATATTTTATATTTTGGTCTTATCTGTCACTGTCGCCGTAATAAATTAACGTAGGGTTGACAAAAAAATCTTAATTCGTCGTTTCGTGGATATGGCCACCAGGCTATGGGCGATTTAATTAACCGGCTAAATAAATGCAAACATGGCCGGCGGGCGGCACCCGTCAATCAAAGGTCATCGCGACCGGCACCATCACTCACTCGCAGACCCTGCGGCAGGGCTGCCGATTTTAAATGACAGACGGATTAGTTTAAATCTAGATATACTCATATATTATAATAAAAAATTGTTTAAAAACAAAAAAACTGACTTCAAAAAACCTGAAAATAAAAACAAAAACAGCTTCAAAATTAAATACCTCTAAAAAGCAAGAAATAATTTTCTAATCACTAGATACCTACGCACATCACTGTAATAAAACACGTCTATTGAAGTCGGGTGGGGCTGGAGGACAACTTCTTTTTTTTATTCTAAGAGCCCCACCCGACTTCAATAGACGTGTTTTATTACAGTGATGTGCGTAGGTATCTAGTGATTAGAAAATTATTTCTTGCTTTTTAGAGGTATTTAATTTTGAAGCTGTTTTTGTTTTTATTTTCAGGTTTTTTGAAGTCGGTTTTTTTGTTTTTAAACAATTTTTTATTTTATTCTTTTTAGTGTAATCACTATACAGTTCCTATTTGATTTTGAGGAGTTCCCTTGCGTATCTTTGATATCCAAGGTCCAATAACAATGAAATCAAAATGGTTTCATTTCTAAAGTATCCTCTTTCAAACAAAAAAAGAATCATCTAAATCGGTACATAAACAAAGAAGATATGGGCGATCATCCGTATAAGTTCACAAAATGGTAACGAATACGACAGTATTTTCAGGTTTTCCTGAAAAGTACTGAACCGATTTCAAAATGTTAAAAAATGGGACCAACTTGAGAACAAACCTGATCTAATAACGTTTGAATCATTTCAATCGGTTCAGCCGTCTTCGAGTAATCGGTGTACATACAAAAAACAAAAAAAAACGGGTCGAATTGAGTAACTCCCTCCTTTTGAAATCGGTAAAAAATTAAATGCAAACAGTTGGTAAGCGCATCACTTGACAACAGATGGACCGATTTATCGTATCACAAAAAAACAAAGTCCTTTTTTCAATGGTATTTTTATATTCACTCACTGTCAATACCATCTTTTGTTTAGTTTTGGTCATGGAAGAGGAACAACAATCGGAGATTGGAGATATTAAGATAAACTGTAATCATATTGGTATGATAATCTTTAATCATAATGTTGGCATTTAAATATATGTACAACGTATTAAAAAAAACCCCTAAAGCCGAATGTGGTAGATAGGGACCATCAGACTGAACAACTTTTACTATGGGACCAACTCTGAAGTCGCAAAAAACAGCTGTTTAATACAAACATTAATAATAACGAAAATATCAAAATGTATGACACAGCAGATTTTTTATGGGGTATCAGAGTTGGTCCCATAGTAAAAGTTGATGGTCCCTATCTACCATATTTGGCATTAGAGATTTTTGTAACATATTGTATAAAAGAATGTGACAACCCTGCTAACAAGACACGGATCGAGTTAATTTTGGTCTTGTCTGTAACGGGACTCGGCGAGCGGGCTGTATCGACGAAGATGATCAATGGACATTGGTAACAGCACCTTAATCATGCAATTCTTTTGCTTTTGCACTCAATTCATTTATTTTTCTGTAATGTAAGTTTAGGATAGGACTTATTTTTTGCTATACGATGCTACAAAGCGATTAATTTGACAATGAATGATGGTGATCCGCGGCAATTTTACTCGAGATTTTATGGTGATGGTGATACACCGTATTGTACCACCATAAGTGCTTTGAAGTTGATTATCGTGTACCGCATAACGCATTGTATAGTACTTCCGGCACCCTGATTATCTAAAAAGAAACTATTTAGCGACCGGTTGCATTTGACATACATTGCAACTTTTCTTTGGTATGTTTTTTTTAACCCAAAAAGAAGCAGCAATGGATCACGATCATCTGTGAACTGCAACCAGTCGCTAGGTGGTTTTTAATTAGATAATCAGCCCGCCGGAATCTGCCCCCAAACCGGCAGGTTAGTGGGTATGCCTCCGGGCACCCTGGACTCCAACAGCCCGGGGTGGGTACACGAAGGAGTGCCCCACATATCCCAAGTGGAAGTAATAATTTAATGATCAAACGAACTTACCCTAAGTGAAGTTCGATCTTAATTATCCCGTCTTCATCGAAGAGATTTAATTTGTTACAAAGTAGTAGTAGCTCTGCTATACGCTCGCACTATATCGCACGTCTTCAGCGCTATAGGAAGGAAAAAGAAAGCAATAGCTACCCCCTCTCTGCCTCCGACCAGCGCTGCCCGCCGCCGCGTCAACCTCATTCAGTTTGGAATAGTAAGTAAATACATTGATATCTCCATCTATTATAGGGATATGGTTGTTAAACAAACAACTAGCAAGGGCGGGTTGGGACTTTAAATCTCTTCGATGAAGACGGGATAATTAAGATCGAACTTCACTTAGGGTAAGTTCGTTTGATCATTAAATTATCCCGTCTTCATCTCCCGAGATTTAATTTGTTACAAAGTAGGATGTTTAGAGAAGATATCAATGTTATTAGAGGAACCTTTGTTTGTTTATATAAATAAACAAGGGTTAAGTGAACACACATTAATTATTATAAGGATTAGTTAAATAAGATAAAAATAAGTCAGTGCTCCTGCACTGCAACTGCAACATGATAAAAAATTGTTTAATTACAATGTCGGTTCTGCAAAATTTGAGCCCGTATCCTGGAAACTCGCAAATATTGTCGATTGTCCAGTCCAAACAGCAGATTGCGAATAGCATCCACAGAAAATTCAACACACAGACTAGTAATTGAACAAATTTTTCGTCACAAATGGCAGCAACTTGGCCGCCGCGCCGATGTAACCACATGTCACACAACATGATAAACAGGTAATGAGATTAATAAAAAAATCGGTGTAACATTCCTCCATTATAAATTTTATCAATCGGCCGAATGTTTGTGACGAGGCAGCATTGATAAGTTTTTTTTTTTTGGGAGTGGGGTTTGTGTTAGTTCATAAGGGCGATAATATTTAAGATATTTTTATTAATAAACACAAATAATTTTATTACAGAAATAAAAACTCAAAGAATGGAAAGTTCAGCAAGTTGAGACTTACAGAAGATGTGATTAAACATCTGTCATTTAAATTTTAAATAATAAATTATTTCGCCAAATCTTACTGTGTTACCTCAGATAATATAATACAATACTGAGTTGCTTAATTGAATTAAGTACATGATCTGTATTCATTCACTTGTAGCCAAGGCTAACAAGGTGACCAATGTGTGCTTAATTGTTCAAAATGTAAGTTATTTGGGAGTAAGTTCAACAGGTAAACTTAAACTATTGTAAGATCCAACGGTATCTAACGGTAATGTAATGTAACGGTAATGTAACGGTAGTGTAACAAACAAATATAAAAAAAAATTTTTTTTTTTTTTAGGTTACCATTGCCGCTGATATGGATTTAAAATAATTAGGAGATATCTGAGCAATGATTGTATACTGGGATTAGTTTAGAAAGCAGTTATTTAGAAATCCTATTAAATCATTAATTTATATAAAATAAGATATTCTTTCTTGGCACTATTTCCAATAAAAATATAGATTTGCTTGCAGTATTATTCAAATACTGAGGCAAGGTATCAATTGACACTTCTAACGCTTGACTAAAGAAACTTGTTTTCTAAGGAACGTTTGCCTTATAATATGCAGCCAGAGAAAACTGACAGCGAGTATGATGTTTCTTTCTGCGAACAGATAAAAAAAATAACGTTTGTTGTGACTATTACCATCGCTATTTCTTTAACAGCAAGTTGATTAAGGTTTCAACGAGGGAATGGAGTTGCCTGTCACAAGTATATTATTATGTTTACTAGGTAGCTTTAATAATATAAGTTTATTTAATGTATTGTGTAATTGCAGAAATAAAAAACTTTTATTTTTTATTTTATTTCATTGAGAAACCATGGCTGTGATAGCTATTATGTCATTTGGCTTTGTCGTGTACAATAAAATAAGTTTTTTTTTTTTAAATAAGTAAGGAAAAATAAAGCTGGGGAGGCGTTATTACGCCTATTGTTAATCATAACACTGCCATTTCTCGCGAGCAATTTAGCAATTTAATTTAATTGCAAGCAATGAACACCACTAATTCGATTCATTTATGAAATGGCAGTGGTGTTATTAATATACAACAAAAACTTCAGTATAGGCACCTGCAGACAGACGGCGTGGTGCGCGTCCCAGCTATATCTAGCACAGCCGCAGTGGTAGGCGCCGCCCATCGGGTAGCAGCCCATCGGTGCTAGTATACGCACGGCATGCGAAGAATTTTATAACAAAAAGCAGATCCAGGTCATTAATGAGCAGCAATTATTCCTGGTTTGTGCAAAATCTTATATTGTCTCACTTTGACCGGCTGCTGCGCAGTCTTATTGTCAAAGCAATGGAGAAAGTATTGAAAACTATTCGTTTATCATATTGATTTAAACGTATCAGAAAAACAAATATTATTTTTCCACCATACAATACAAAGTTGACAAGGTACATAGTACGATGTATACGTAATTATTATATTCATTATTTTAAATAGTTAAACATTAATGCTCAATGTGTACAAGCCTTAAGCTTGTCCAATATTAAAATTTTAAGTGTTAAAATAGTAATGCTACCACAGTACAAACTCCTGTAATAGTTCCCAAGTATCTGACAAAGTCACTAAAATGTATTTTATTTGATTTTAATAACTTCTTCTAAAAATATTTTGTTTGTCCTTATTTGTCAATATACTACTAATTTTAGAAATTCAATACAAGGCCAAAGAATTTACATGTTTGGCTGGGACTTTCTTGATAGTTAATGAGGATCTTAAATATTAGAATCATTGTTTTTATAGTTTCTAATACTTGAAAATTTGAGAAATTTTGGTAATTAATACCCAGACATAAGTGTCATCTTAATAGGGCATTGAAGCCTGTAATTAATGGGTTAAATTATTGGTTTAAAAATCTAGTAAAGATGATGATTCTGTGTAGTGCTGTGAAAAAGCCAAAGAATAAGACCCAAAACTCATGAAGTTTATTGACTTAATAACATCTTTACTAATATTAAAAATGCAAAAGTCCTTTTGTTTGTTTGTTTGTTACACCCTCACGTCTCAACCACTGAACAGATCATCATGAAATTTTTATACACGTTGTCTGGGTTACAGAGAAAGACATACGGTACCTTTAATCCCGAAAGGAAAATATTGTTCCTGAGGGATAGCAAGAAACATTTTCTTGGCGGCCGCTAGTCTTCAATACTTTTTGCGCTGTGCGTGAAAGCAACCGTTCTCAAGGACTAATAGTTGTGCCATGACATTATCAGGACACATGTTATGAGTTAAGTCGTTCTAGCATCCTCCATAAAATGTTCAGAAAGTACCCACATGTTCTATTTTCTATTGTAAAGAAAATAAAATATATTTGTTTATTTTTTAATTTAACTAACTGAATACTTAGGATTAGTATTGGAAAATAACCTCAAGCACATAACGGTCGTTTGATAGTTTTTACTCGAATCGAGAACGTATTTTAGCTGACCAGCTAAAAATACAGACAAGGTACAGACTTTTTGACCTTTTGTTCTGATCCGGTAGCGCAACGGTGCCGACGGTGGTGATCACGGGTAGCCCTTGGAGCTGGAAGCTGCAGGTAGGTGCCGCAAGGCTGATGAAACACGTTAAACTGGCCCTGCTGATTGTTGTCCGTCACCTCGGCTCAACTGCTTGTGTTCCAAGATATGGTTGTGTTTGTTGTGGCAGACCCCAAGTTTAGAGAGAACTGAGTAGGTGTCGTCGCGCTGACGGTCTTTAAAGACACTGTTCGAACGATTTTCAGTAGTGGCATAATACATGATAATAGCATGATTCATTTTCAACGAATCGGAGATGAATTTGCCGGTAATGTTTTTTTTTTTAATTTTACTGACCATAAGGGCACCTTTAACACTTGTGGGAGTGTATTTTGATGTTCAACATCATTGCTGATTTTTCTCGAAGAAAAAATAAAAAGGAATCAGAATTTTGTTTTATAATGTTGTTCGAGAAAACCGAAACATTTAAAAGTACTTGTACATACCTGTATCAGTGACAACAATTTTGATGTTTCACGAAAAAGATTATTAGGCCTTCATTTTTGATAGCAAATATCTTAGTAATATTTGTAAAATAACGGTTAATATCTCGTATTAACACATAGAAGTATCTCGTATTGACTTAAAGTAAATAATCTGCAGTTTACGTCAGCAAATCTAGGTATATATGTTTTATAAAATTACGGCTAATATCTCGTATTAGCTCATAATAGTACTTATCACTAGTCAATATCACGTATTGACTCGGGAAAAAATATCTCATAAAAGCAAGTATGTCGTATTGACTCAAAGCAAATATTTTGCAGTTAACACCAGCAAATCTATTCATATTTTGTAAAATATGAAGCTGTTAATAATGATTAAACAAACTTACCTGTAAGTTGAGTTCAATCATAATATACGAAGGATTCGTTATTAAGACATTAACTCACAAAAGCAGGTCGTATCGACTCGAGGCAAGTATTCGGCAGTTTATTGTAAAATGATGGTTAATATCTCGTATTAACGCATAAAAGTATCACTGGTCAATATCTCGTATTGACTCGGGAAAAAAATTCACTGGCCAATATCACGTATTGGCTCGGGAAAAATGTACCATTGGTCAATATCTCGTATTGACTCGAGGCAAATATAAGGCAGTTTGCCTTGTGAATAACTTGCATACTTTTCATCACTAAGAGAAAAGATAAATTGTGAGTCTACCTTCAACATTCGTATCACTTGCATAGTGAAGGTATTTTACCGTTTTCATGAATTAATTCACGTTTATAATTTCACTGATTTTAAGACTATAGTTAAACAAAAAAGTAATATTTTTGTGATGACCGACGTGCGTCTTGCGCGCGCGCGCAACAAAGAATGAGGTTGACGCGGCGGCGGGCAGCGCTGGTCGGAGGCAGAGAGGGGGTAGCTATTGCTTTCTTTTTCCTTCCTATAGCGCTGAAGACGTGCGATATAGTGCGAGCGTATAGCAGAGCTACTACTACTTTGTAACAAATTAAATCTCGGGAGATGAAGACGGGATAATCTGCATTTCCACAGCGAGAAAAAAACGACTACTTTTTTTTACTTAGGTACTACCAACGAACTAAGTTCGCTGGGTACTACCTACCTGTTGTGTTCAAAAAATATTTTATTACTAATGTTATTTGTAGTCAAGATAGACGAAGTTACAGTTACCTATTCCGAAAATATACAAAGACATAGGTATTTTCTTTTTATTTCTACGGTGTTGAGAGTGTTATCAGTCACTATCGCATCGAAAGGTAATTTAGTTACATGCTTCATTGCACGACGAGTTCACGACTTTTCCGAAAAAAGACAAAATAACCCATACAAATGTCCGGATAGCTGATCGATTTAATTTATGAGAAGTCGTTTTTTAGGGTTCCGTAGCCAAAATGGCAAAAGACGGAACCCTTATAGATTCGTCATGTCCGTCTGTCCGTCCGTATGTCACAGCCATTTTATTCCGAAAGTATTAGGATTACACAAGTGAAACTTGGTAGGTAGATGTATTCTGTGAACCGCTTTAAGGTTTTCACATTAAAATAAAAAAAATAAAAGATTAAGGGGGGGCTCCCCATACATGACTGAAGCATGAAACTGAAACTGAAAATTTTTTTTTCGTCATACCAATACGTGTGGGGTGTTTATAGATAGGTCTTTAAAAATTACATTGAGGTTCCTAAGACAATTTTTTCTCAAACTCAACCGTTTGAAAGATATACACTGCCAAAGTGGTAAAATGAGTGTCCCCCCCTCTTTAACTTTTAAAATAAGAGAGTGAAAAATCTAAAAAAAATATATGCTGTAGATCGTAATAAATACTTTCAACGAAAATTAGTTTGAACGAGATATAGTGATTGATTTTTTGAGATATATCACATTTTCCAAAACCGCAAGTATAACTTTGTCATTCATACAAACACTATGAAAAACTGATAGTGGTATTCAATATGGTATTGTATACGGTAACTACGGAACCCTACCACAGAATACATATAGTACACCCTACTGCACGTGGCCCGACACGCACTTGGCCGGTTTTTTTTTGTCATTTTCGGGAATTTGTAGAACAAACGTTGTTGATGATGTTGGCAATCTACTCCTGCGAGGTTATTGGTGTTTTAAAAAACCCTGTATTTATTTATGACTTGCTTTTGTGTTGGAGCGTTGTCTCTGTTAACTTACATGATATGAATGAATAAAAATAAAAGATATGAATGAATAAAAACGAGAAAATAAATAATTAAATTACATCTGCCTGTTTGTCTGTGCAATGAGCTTGGCCTTTTTGAAGTGTTAAACACTTACGCAAGAGTTACTTGAGAATCATTTAAAATCAATGCTTTTTATTCACTTCTCAAGCTTACGCGCTCACTAGACTTTGATAGGTAATTAGTAGTTGGTATTTGGTTTGATTCTTGATTTTCCGTCGTTTCGGCACCTTTGCAGCTGCCGTGGTTTTCGGAAAAGTCGTAGAACAAATTTTGTTATTTATGTTATGATGCTACTCTTGCGATGTTGTTGGTGTTTTACAAATAACCCTACAGGGTATAAATACCGAGGCGAGGAGTTGTCGATGGAGGCGGAAGTGAACTTGTCCACCAGCAAAAACAACGTGTCCTCACGTACCCACCACACATCGACATCATTAAGGCAACGGCTAAAGGCAGTAGCGGTTAGCGGGACTGACGTCATTTTTGTTGTTTTTGAAGATTTATGCAAACGGAATCACGTACAACGATACAGAAATCATAAGCAGTTAACATAATAAAGTTGAGTCAATGCATTTTTTAGCAATTCTATTTCTATAAACTAGGTTACATGCTGACTAGACTGTTATGTCGACTGACACCAATATTTATAATTAAAAGTGCATATTGAGCGATTGTATTAGATATAAAGTAGTAAAACGTTGCAGGAAATAAAAATTCCGCTCCGCACAATCCAAAGTACCTACTCGAACCGACTGTAATAGGCAAAATACTGTACACTCTCAATATTTGAATGGAGTGTTATTGTTATCTACCTTATATGGTTTTGTGGTTTTGATAGTACGAGTAGGCCAGGGGTGGCCAACAAGTCAATCGCGATCGACCAGTCGATCTCTGGAGACAGTGCAGTCGATCGCGAGAGACATAACAAAAAGTGCTTTGCTTGAGGTAGCAAAGCAAGTAGCAACAGAACTGTAGTGGGTGCGGCGTTTTTGAGTGAAAAATACCCCAAAAATGCTTTAAGTCGATCTCAAGAGGCCGGGAAATTTTAAAATCGATCGCAGCCCTAGACATGTTGGCCACCCCTGGAGTAGGCTATAGTAGTCCCACTGTTCCGCTATCGCCACAACTCGTTCCTCGGCCACAGCCTCACCGGCTTCAACCGCCGCCCCCGCCCTCCGGCACCTGAATGGGCCGCTTTTTGTGCCATTCCTCGACCAGTCCTGACATCACGTCTCCTTTTTGGGGTTACACCTGTCTCCTGCGCAACGCACGACGTGGACAATGGAAGGATGTGCCGATGATTTACGCGCGTGTCGCGTATTACGGAGATTAATTTTATTCGGTCTTTTTGATGTCGGATTAAGATTTTGATCAAACAGAACATTATTTACGACAGCCTTTTGTATATTTTCTCGTAAAAAATGGATCCTTTAGCTGGTAGAGGTGGGTAGTAAATGTTAGGTGGGTAGTAAATGTTATTAATGTTGTTTTTAGTGTTCCGTAGCTTATGGCAAAAAACGGAACCCTTATAGATTCGTCATGTCTGTCTGTATATCTGTCTGTCCGTCCGTATGTCACAGCCACTTTATTCCGAAAGTATTAGGATTACATAGTTGAAACTTGGTAGGTAAATGTATTCTGTTAACCGCTTAAGGATTTTAATACAATAATAAAAAAATAAAAGATTAAGGGGGGGCTCCCCACACATGGAACTGAAACTGAAAAAAACATTTTTCTTCAAACCAATACTTGCGTGTCTATAGATAGGTCTTTAAAAATGGCATTGAGATTTCTCAGACGATTTTTTCTCAAAGTCAACCGTTTGAAAGATAAACACTGCCAAAGTGGTAAAATGTGTGTCCCCCCTCTAACTTTTGAAATAAGAGAGTGAAAAAACCAAAAATAAATATATACTGTAGATCTTCATAAACACTTTTAACGAAAATTTGTTTGGACGAGATATAATTGTTAGTTTTTGAGATATAGCACATTTTCCAAAACCGCAAATATAACTTTGTCATTCATACCAACACTGTGAAAAACAATGTTATTTTTGCAGACGAAAAAAAAATGATAGTGGTATCATAAATATCGTGGTATAAGTATAATACTATAGGTAACTACGGCGCGTGGCCCGACACGCACTTGGCCGGTTTTTTTAAATACTTACTTAAACATTGGTTTCCTTGGGGTACATTTGAAGTGTGTTGCATAGTGAAGTCACGTATAACATCAGTATTTGTCGCCGAAACTCCTGCGCACGTGATCGGCGCACTTCCGGCGCATAATCTCGTCGGAAGCGTTTCACCTGTGATTACGGCCGCCATATTGCATTGTGATGATACAAGTGTTATAATAACATCGTCATACCTTGTGATGTGACATTGGCCATTGAGAGACGACCTAGCTGCGTGGGAGCGTATTATTTTAAGTATTCGCCATTATTTTATGGTCGAGTGATGGCATTAGCTTGAAAATTCATTAAGACTTCTGATTATTATTTTTAACAAAACTTATATTCAAATTGATGTCTTATTAAAAGATTTTTTTTAATTTTTTACAACTGGATTCATTCACAATATTTAGGTGTTTTTTTTCCAGACATAAAGGAAAAAGAACAAATCATACCTATTAACGCTCAGTTAGCCATAATTATCATCTTCCAAATATTCCATCCATACTTTTAAGCTACCCATTCCACATATATCTATCCACATTCAGTAGTCAAAACCTTCACATATTATGCTTAGTATGCCTATGTACACCACAGTCTATTTTTTCGTCCTACCTTACCTACTCATTTCTATTTTTTTTCGCGCAGCACAGTAATATCTCAGTTGCATGCAGAGATGCCTTGGTCTTCATTCAATTTCATCTCAAGATGGATGGAAAATTATGAGTTAGTATTGTAGCAAATTTTTACTCTTATTTTTTTTCTTCTTTTTTCACTCTTAATTTTTCTTCTTTAACCAACTTCAAAAAAAGGAGGAGGTTCCCAGTTCTTCGGAATCTTTGTTTGTTTATGTTGTTACTCGATTATTCGAAGACGGCTGGACAGATTTTAAAGATCATTTTTTTGTTTGCAAGCATATACCAAATAGAATGTAAAAAAAACTAGCAAATACTTTCAATTTGGTCCCATTGCCATGAGGTCAGGATGGGATCCTGAATAAATCAATGGAACTCTTCAAACACAGACACACTTATAGTGATTTTGGAATTTTTAACCGACTTCAAAAAAAGGAGGAGATTATCAAGACGACTGTTTTTATTATATCTTCACCAGCTGTTAACCGATTTAAATAATTCTTTTTTATCTAGAAGAGCATAATTCAGGTGTGGTCCCATAAAAGAATTACAGAGATCTGGCTAGTAATTTTCTTAAGTAACTTGTGCATTTTATATTGGCTCCTCATGTCGGATGAGCCGGCCGCTCCAGTTCCACTCACTTTCGCTGGTATCTGCGTGGATCTTTCGTCACCTGCGCGGGCGCACCGGAGCGTGCCTGGTGCCTGCTCACTCTACTTATTAAACTACCTACTCTTTATTTGATTACTCGCATCTCGCATCTGTGTCCGTGATTGATGACTCGACTCGCTAGTAATTGTTTATTCTGTCTCTACTTTTTGTGCAGCGTATCGTATCTCTCGTTTTTATAGCTCGCTTCACTATGGTAATATTTGTTATAAGAAATAGTGTCATTGATATTGAGCAAAGCTGATTAAGAGTGCATTGAAGTTATCGTAAAAGCTATTTATCATTTTTTTAATAAACATTTTGATAAGTACCATGGTACAATCATGCTATTTTAATGTTTGATAAGTAATGTTTATTACTTAACTATGTAGGTATGTTTTAATGTTTATTTGCTAATTTAAACTGTTTCTTTAAATTGTGAATTGTGAAAAGCTTTCATTAGGTACCTCTTTACATTTCCTTCTTTCTTTCTTATCGAATAAGGATAAGGCCTCTAACTTGGCTTAACGACTGTTATCAGATGGCAACAGCCAGGACCGACGGTTTAACGTACCCTCCGAAGCACGTTCCTCAGTTGAAATGCCACTTTAACGGTCACCCATCCGACACCTGACCGGACCGAGCATTGCTTAACAAACGTAATCGAGTACGATCCGTCTGTCAAGTTCCGCCATGAGCGCTTCATATTTCCTGTTTTTCTGTAAGTATGTCAGTAATCCGAAATGCGTAACTTACGGTGGTCGAGGGTTTGAATCTCGCAAGGAGAAAAAGTTTGTGTGGCGTACTTACCTACAAAAGAAATTCCGCTAATGAAAATGCAGTTTTTTTTTCTTCTTAGTAAATTTTTGTATTTTGAGCAAACTTTTTTGTATAAATACACGTACATAATGAGTCCGATTTTATTTATCTAGGAAATGCACTTGACAAATCGCTGGGAGTTATAATTTACATGATTGTCTTCAACTTTTTTGATTCTGTCTGTATGGGCGTCCATTGGGGACATCATTAATTTTTAGCACGTTGCAGCGCGCACGCAGCGCAGGAAACCGTTAAATCTGTGGTTCCGCACACTCCACGTCTCGCGCTCTACTCTATGTTTTTTTAGATCATAAACAATATTTTATTTTTATCTCCTCTTGTGCCAACCATTTTTAATTTACCTATGTTGCGTGTAATTCATAACTAATGACCATAATAAATAGATAGACCTTTATTTTACCTCCTGTAGTTATTTATCCAGAAGGTAATCTTAAAATATCTGAACCTGTACTAGGTACTGCATTTTATTGAACGGCAAATAAATACAATAGAATTCTTGTGAAATTATGTGAACATCGAAATTGTGATACCTACTGTCATGAATGGAGCAGTTTGTCATTACGTCATAATATAAAAAAATGTGTTTAAATAAACTATAGTGTAAGTAAACTACATTATGGTAAACTAATTCTTCAGGGGAATGCCACCGCCACATGTCGCATCGATCTTGCACATTGTCACATTGTGGTTGAGGCGTGGCGTGGGAACACACGGGAATAATGAATTGGTCATAATCGTGTTAGGAAAAATAAATGAGTAATGATAGATTACGCATTATCAAGCGTGGAATTATTGCAGTTTATTTTTCGATTTCATTTTAACATCTTTGTAAAATTCAATTCGAATCAAACGGCCAGTGTTAAAGTGCTTATCTTCTGATATGTGGTGTGCATATAAATAATTATTAACAAACAAGCGGTTCTTTTTTGGAAGTACAGCTATGCACCACTAAGTTGGTAACAAATTCATGCCCATATCTGTCCCGGCGAGACACCAGTAAACGTTATGAAACATGCGACGCGGTCTGGTCGGAAATGGGTCGCTTGCGTGTGCCATATGCCGCTAAGCGGATTGGGCGACCGTCTGTCTGTCACTTATTAAATATAACAATGAGCGACTCGCCACCTGCCCTAATTTGACAACAAAACCACAACAAGTTGAGATTACCTAGAGGCTTTGGAAGGCCTTAGAGGCTTAGAGGCGTGGGATGTGATTTGTATCTAAGTAAATCTGGGATGGCGAACGAACCTTGTCTATCAATCCATTTTTCTAAAATGTTATGTTTAATTATGGGGTCATAGACCTACCATCAAATTGTCGCGTAATGAGTTTTGTGATCGGTGATAAACTAAATGAAGCGTTTGATACTGTTTTGCATCTTGTCCATCAGCCATTTTTAATGTCCCCTCTGCTGGGACACAGGCCTTCCTTACGGGTGGATAAGGAGGACGGGCCATAACCCACCACGCGGGCCCAATACGGATTGGTAGGTGTTAACGACTGCAAATGCAGCCGGAAACAACGGCTTAACGTGCCTTCCGAAACACGGAGGAGCTCGAGATAATATATTTTGGGTCACCCATCCCGTGACCGACCCCTGCGAAAGTTGCTTAACCTCCGCAATCGTTGGGCCAGACACTAATCCACTGCGTCACCGAGCTCCTCTTCTGTGATATTTATTTATTACATTAAAAATAATTGCTCAATAAATTAAGATTTGATTTTCATACTTCTTTTTCTTCTGACCTATCTTTTCTTGGTTAGAAATATAATGAGGGGATCCGTTGGGAATAGAAAATTATAAATAAGGTGATCGGTTTGGATTTTTAATACTCGGTGGATCAGTTACAGTGGATCGGATGGGAAGATCTCTTATTAATTGTAAATGACAACTTAAATAATAAAGATATTATTGGTAGATTTAATTAAATTCTAGACGCGAATATGTTATCTTATTAACTATCAATTGCTTATAATGATTTACTTGATGTCTAACAACAGACCGTAATATATGTTTATTGTTTGTAATATTCATATCGTAATTAATTAAGAATGAACGTACGTCGGTCGCGTCGATTGACTGTTTGTAAACAATGAATTCATCTTAGACCACGTGGTGGTCGTGATTCGGTCCAAAATAGTCCGTTCCACATTTGGTCTGTCGGTAGACATTAGACAATAGCGGGTGGGCTTGGAAGAACAGATTAGATATTTCTATGTGCAGCTCGACAGTGGAAAGTAGGTCGGCTGAGAATGGCCCTTCGTCTGTCACTTTCTTTCAGGAGAACATCTCATTTAGGTGGAACTGAGCTAGGTACTCCAATAAAAATATGTTCGTTTTCATCTAAGTATGCAAGTTCTTAAATTTTAACTTTGAAATGATTCATCTTGAAATTGTGGACCAGGGTCCTGTTCATTGGGTTGATGATCGCCTTTATAGCTAGGGGCTGGCATAAGGGGCGACAGCCAGCCAGGGGCGCAACCATCAGGGAGGCCTGCTGACCCACTGTTAGAAAATAAGTTTCTCTTTCTATAAAATAAGTCTCGGGGGCGCAAAATTCAAATCTTGCCAGGGGCGCTCCAGCCGTCAGTACCTACATAGTCATATTGGAGATAAAATGTAAATCTATAAAATTAAATACTTTATAAGGGTTATTATGTTCTATTCATATTTTATTTTTAAATCATGGAAATCACTGAAATAAATGCATGTATTGTTACGAGGTATATATTATTTACTTAAGTTTGTTAAATTTAAGCAAACAAATATCTATTGATGTTCCTGTGGCCAAACTAACAGGATAAACTTAAGTAAATAATATTGTTAAATTTAAGCAAACAAATATCTATTGATGTTCCTGTGGCCAAACTAACAGGATAAACTTCAGAAAAAAATATTTATTCCAATGCATCAGTGTATGTAGCGCACGATAATTTTTGTTTACCGTTTTTATTTATAGTCATACTATAACTAATTATGATAGTGTGTCATCGGCTATCTCGCGGGTCGAAGTAAGCTCAGGGGCCCTATTTTTTAAACGCTCGGCTGGCGTCGAGCGCTCGTTTCTACTGATTTTCGTTCGACATTTGACTCAATCTCATACATTTGAGTTGATTTGTCGAACGAAAATCAGTTTAAACGAGCGCTCGACGCCAGCCGAACGATTCAAAAATAGGGCCCCAGATAAAAGCAGGGCTGACAAAAATAATTTACTTGTCCTACCCTTGCCGATATAGTCTAGCATATTTAAAAATAACTATCAGTTTGGAAGTTTTCTCAATAGTAATAAAACATAAGTACAGCGCTTCTATTTCACGAAGTCTTTTGACTATGAATGTTGTTAGACGCGCATAATGCACATGATGCATATTATTTTAGTGTGCGCAATACCGCAGAATAGATATTATGTACTACGTGTACCTAATATGAGAACGTGCAAACGTACACAATGTGCATGTACATAACTAACAATATTCATAGCGGACTTCATGACATAGAACAACTGTAGTTACATTAGATATACTTAATGCAGTTGTAAAAACAGCAGATTTTTTCGCGATTTCAGAGTTAGTCTCATTGTAAAAGGTGTTTAGTTTGATGAAACAATTTTCCCATTTTTGGTTCATTCATTAACACGTTGTATATTTCATACCATATTGCCAGCCCTACCCTCTGATGCTGGATAAAGGGCCCGAACTGACCTCCAGGGTTATCTGCTGTCATTATCTGGTAAGACCTCCATCATAACTGGAACAATGAAAGTGGGGTTTTTATAATATATTTGTTGTTGTGAAGTGTGGTTTTTTAATATGATAATAAAAGTGATGTGGTGTTCATGACTTTTTTATCAGTAAGTTATTGGTTTGATGTTTGGTACTTACTTATAGGAGAAAAAGTCTTGTATGAAGATATATCTACTTAGGTATATTGAAAATAAGACAATAATAAAGTTTTCTTAAGTCAAACTTTTAGAATAAAATCATAAATATTTAAAGCATAAGCGTTTAATTTTAATATTATGAAAATGATTTTTCAATATCTCAAAAAAATATAAAATTACATATGAAAGAAGACTTGTAACGTCACAAATTCCGTAAAATTTTGAATGAAAAATGCAAGTTTTTAAAACTTTGAACTGCTAACAGTCAGTTGCAGGAAAATGTATCGCCATCTTTTTCTTCTTTTAAAAGAAGTAAAGGACGGTGATACCTTTAATGAATTGACTTTAAATATCGTTCTTGCAACTGACTGTAAGTATATCTTCGTCGTTTTTGTAATTTCAAAATATCTGCTAATATATTTATTTTGGTTGTTTTTTTGTTTTGTTTTAATTATCAAAATTAAATACGAGAATCATAAAAAAACTTCCTTATTAAGTACCTACAATGACTTCAACTTCAACTAATGTTGACAACATAAATCTGTAAGCTACAGTTACAAAATATATAGATATAATATTAAACATGCGTTGCTAAACCGGAAACATTAATACACGTCTGTAATATTTACCGAAATTAAAGTGCTAAATGGTAACGCAACTTATTAACTGGTAGCAATGTGAAATAATCGCTCGCAATTATTAAAAATGGCCTTGTTTGAAACTAGCTGTGTCAGTGTTATCTATTAAAATATATTACAAAAGCAAAAAAAAATAGCCTCGTAGGTAATTAAAAAAACTGCTTGTCTTGTCGTTATATTACACCATAATTATAATGTTATATTTAATCGGCTGAGAAGCGACTGTCTGTTACTTTTACGATTTTTTTGAACAGGTTTATGAGTAAAAAAGTAACTTCTAAGGTGAAATATTTAGAATTGGTAACTGTCTTCGTATCTAGAGTTATGTTTATAAAATTACGCATTTAGATTGTGAGAGATCGAATTATCGAGTTCCATTCCCACCAATTCGATTCTTTTCTTCAGACTCTAAAATATAATCATAATTAAGTGACGTGACCCATATTTGGAGTTGTTAACATAATTTGCGATTCGACTTCCATCAATCAGAGGCTGGTAACGTAACGCTAGATAATGTCTTCTTCACAGTCCACGCCCACGCTGCGCCCACTCACTGCCCATTGTGCCCAACTACAATGAAAAACTTCACCAACTTAACTCCGACATCACAAAAATCCTTAAATCTACATAGATACAGGTCAAAGTGTTTGCTCTACGCTGTAGCATTAAATTTGCTGATCGTTCCACTATTTGTGTGATGCGATTAATATGAACTAGAGTAGGTACATACTCAATTTGTGAGTACTTTCGTAACGTAATGCAATCTACACGCGTTTATGGTGCCTTGGTAGAAAGTCAATCGGCCGTTGCAAAACGTGATGAGTAGCCGAAATAATGAGCGTTTTAAGTGGTTGCGTTTTATAATACCCTGGTAGATTCATTGAATTTCCTTAATCTAATTTCAGATTTCAGGATGCATAGAAATGCAATAATTTAAAATGAAATATTGGTCAATTACTGTGCCCTTCCGTCCGCCGCCCCAGTGCTTTACTAAGAAATGGCCGGTATAATAAAATATTTCTCCTAATGGCGACCTGAAACATTCGGCCAGATCTGCAAGAAGATTAATGATAGTGATGAAAGTGGCGACGGAACACCGAATAAATAAGGAGACAAATAAATTTCCGCTTTAGTGATGCATGGCCATCATCGTTTCGCATTGCGATGCTGCGCGATGTTTTAATATAATTCAATGTTATTGCCGTATCCAATTATAGGATATTAGGCTCAACTTTCACTTCTAATGACCCTGCGGGGAATTTTGGATTATCCATTAAGGGACATTAATTGTCACTAATTACTTAAGTAGTTGTAATAGGTTCAAACGTTATAACTTTATATTACTAGGTTAGGTATTTTATGTATTAGCTATAATTTTCAATTGCATTTAACCCCTAGTGTTAAAAAGGGTTTGCCTTCCAGCAAAGAGATCAGAAAAACTCTGTTTGTTCGTAAATATTTGACTTTCTCAGCCCATTTTACTGTTGATATCTTTTTTGTAGAAGAGCAGTTTGTTAGTACACCAAGTTCATAGTTTGAGTCCTCGCTCGCAGTGGAAGGTGGGCTCAAAAGCATTAATGGTACGTGTTTCCTGGATGGGTCGTAAACGAAATGTGGTCGTAAATGTAACCAGCAGTTAACCGTCGCTTTCATGAAGTTAATCATGCTATTTATAACCAGCTCACCTGCGTGGTCCTGCGGTGGACGACTCAAAATATGTTTTGTTTTTAATACTAAGAAATACATACATACACTCACGCCTGTTTCCCATGGGGGTAGGCAGAAACTATGGATCGCCACCTGCTACGATCCTTGCACACTTCTTTCGCTTCATTCACATCCATCAATTTTTCATACATGCCCTGCGGTTTTTGTCACTGCGTACACCAGCCTTTTTTATAATAACCTCTATTTGGTCCGCGTAGGTTTTTCTGGGACCCCCTTGTGCAATCGTTCCTTCCACATTCGCACAATATATATCTTTCGTGATTTGCCTTTCATTCATCCTCTCTAAGTGACCAAACCACCGGAGCATTCCTTTCTCAATTCTTGTCGCTATATATCATCTTTCAGACCACACCTTTTACGAATCACCTCATTGCTCACTCTATCACTCAATTTTACTCCGCATATTTTCCTCAACGATCGCATCTCTACCGCATTTATTCTGCTTTCATTCTTCTTCTGCCATACCCAAGATTCACTTCCATACATCAGTGTCGGTATCAGCACTCCGTTATGAAAAGAAATGTACCCACAAAATCATATCAACCCTTTTAATATTCGTACCTATATTTTTGCATCTACTAAAAAGAAGATTTTGAAACTGGCCCTAAATCTTTTACTTATTTACAGTTTCAAAGGTTCGGAATAGAAATTCTGTTATAAAATTTAAAGGACTTAACTTTACTAAGGTAACCTTGAGACAGGCCTATTTATTTAATGTGTCTAAATATTTGTGTAATTAAAAATATTACAGATATTGATAAAAAAATACAGCGTTGTACTACTTCCACCAATCAAGGCAGCCCTTCTAAGACGATGTTTTTTCTTACATCTAGACATTTACGGATCAGAATAATATCATGGCAAAAAGTGTTCCAACATCACAAATATCACAGTATGTAAAAAAATATTCAACATTTTTTGCTGTACACCTACTTAATTAAACGCCTGGTTTGGTATTCAAATTATGTCTAGAATTGGAGTTCACTCGATAGTCGATACATATCTTAAAAAATCCAAGACTTTGAATTGAACAAGTAGAACCACGTAGTATCCATCACATGTTCGAAAAACAAAAATAATAATAATATTGCGTTTCTAACTTCGAAATTCATAGAAGAATGAATTTATGAACAGATTTGCGCCCGTTATTTGGCAGCAAAAGATGAATGATACTACGTAACAAACAAACAGGACAAATTGTTTAGGATTCCTTTTTCTCATCTTTAGAATGTAACCTGTCCCCACGAGGGTATGAAAACAAGTTATATATAAAACCTAATAAAAAGAGATTAAAAAAAAAAGAATGTAACCTAACACCAGTACCCAGCTATTGAAAAAGCTCTTTGATGATTCGCACACAATACACCTTACTAATTAACGCCAAACTTTTACTCACGTCGAATTCGACAGGCTCGACGAAAATTAGCACAGTTTGCCGATATTCGACACCCGCTAACGAATGTTTGCCGATCACGTTAACCGATCAACAACTCCCATTATTCTGCGTCTCTGCACTGTTTGCCCACTTTCCCCACTTGAATATCGATATTTTTATTGTAAATAAGTGGTTGTTTAATTAAGCTTTCGTTTAGTTGTATAATACTGTATCGTATTACAATATTAATGAATTAATTGATTATGCAAATGGCGGATCGCTTTTTGTCATCCGACTCTTGGGCTACTCAAATGTCGATTCATTCGAGTGTGTCGCAATGTCGTTGTCAGTTTGTTTTTTCAATTGAAATTATTAATGTTAAGCGATTTAAACATTTACTATAATCTGCTACAGTTTGACAATCTAAATTAAAACCCTCTTAACAAAATAATATACTTGCATATCCTTTGTCCAAATTTTTACAACTTTGTAGCAAAGACTTTGAACTTTTATTCCTAACTAGCGGCCGGTTCCCGTTCCCGCGGGAATATCGGGATAAAAAGTATTATATGTTTTAATTCAGGCTATCTACTATCTGTGTGACAAATTTCAACTAAATCCGTTAAGTAGTTTTTGCGTGATTGAGGAACAAACATCCAAACCTACAAACTTTCAAATTTATAATATTAGTAGGATTTTCGTATAACAGGCCTTTATTGTTCTTTGCGGGTCATTGCTGTTAGTTTCACTGACGAAAATTACAATTCGTCAGTAGAATAAAATCAGATTTGCACCGGATCGTTCACGGCAGTCGCAGTAGTGTGTGAGAGTCCATAAGTCATGCATTTTACATATTCTCACGGTGGGTTTGTCTTTCCGCAGACACAACAAGAGGCGCGCCGCTCCCACCGGCCACAGGCGCAGGTAAGCGACCCAATGTTTATCAACACGGCGACCGGCGAACAGGCTTGCACCACCTTGCACTGTATTACCAGTAGTCACAGAACATACATACATAACATAATACATTAGTATTAACGTGTAATTAATAATATAAATAGTATAAAATATATAGTATAAAGTATAAAACGTGTAATTTATTATAGTACTAACGTGGTATTAGTCACTTTTCATTTTTAAAAGTAAATGTTAGACATTACACACTTCCTGTATAAAACGTTACGTTTCTTACCATAGGTACCTAGTGTTATTGTTTATTTGGACTATACCCTAATTTAGTTACCTTATTTAAATTAAAGATATTTAATAATTTGACCAACATAATAGAATTTTACTTCTAGCTTTTAGAAAAATATTAACTTGAATCAAAAAACAATGTATGTATGTACGAGTACGTAGGTAGGTGAGATCGTTAGTGAATATGTGTCTGAGTAATTGATTATCTCTTTTTCAAAGCCTAGTCTGTCTGCCAATAAAAAGAACTGCGTAAAATCGAATTCCCAAAACGATCGACTGAAGTAAATCGATCGGTATTATTGTTTTTACGACTTCCCGAAACGCAGTATACTTTATAATTTGCGTTGTTAATGCGGCGGAAGTTTCGCGGAATTCAGACACAAATTATGTACGGAAGGAGCATATTAATTTGGTTATCTAATCAGGTATAGATGATCGAAGTCTAGCGAAGCTTTAATGTTAAGGAATAATGTTCTCTGTTATTTTGTTTTCACACCCAATTTCCAAACAACTATTTACAATTTCTTCTTCGATCTCGTTGATGTCTTTTGTTTGTTAATATTCTAAAAGGTCAATTTTTTCGCGTACTAAGGGTTGAAATAGGGGATATAAAATTGTATGAAAGACACACAGACAGCGCGCTTGGTGGACCCGGCATAATCACGTAAAAACGGCTGATCTGAATTTGATGAAACCAAAACAGATTACTATTTATCCCGGTAAAAGGTTCCATAAGGAATTTCTCGAATATCCACGCGGACGATGTCGCGGGCAGAAACTAGTCATCTATAACGATCGATGCGTATGTATTCGACTTAATTATTTATTCTGTGCTTGTAGCTTATTGCAACGGTTTCACCCATAGAAATAGAATGTCAAAGAACAACAATAACAATAAACAGGTGATCCGAAAACTAATACATACATTTTATATAAGATATGTAAAATATGACTTAGATACATAAAAGTACTAAGTTCTGTAACTATGGAAAACATGAATAATACTAAATTTACAAATAATGCTACAATGAATTATATACCAAATGAAAGCACAAATATTTAAGATTATCATGTATTAAAATTATTCGAAATGACCGCCTCTGGCATGAATACACGCCTTTAGACGACGAGGCCAGTCATCGATGGCAGCACGAACTACCACCATATCCAATTCTGCGACTGCCTTGAGAATAGCGCGCTTAAGAGAGTCGAGATTCATGTGGGGCTTAGCACATGCTTTCTCCTCAATAAGTTGCCATATGGCATAATCCAGAGGATTTAAGTCTGGGCTGGAGGATGGCCATTCTTCCTGCGCGATAAAATCAATTTTGTTAGCCCGAAACCATGCTTGTGTAGATTTTGCTTTGTGCGCAGGGGCAGAGTCCTGCTGGAAGACCCATGGCTGGTTTTGAAATAAAGTGTGGCTTAAGGGTTTGACAACAGGTTCCAGAACGGTATCTTGATAGACTCTAGCGCCAGTTTTCACACCTTTTTCACAGAAATGAACCTTACTTAGGCCTGAATAGGACACCCCCAGCCAAATCATCACTGATGAGGGGTGGTGACCTCGTTGGACCCTCGGAGCAATCATGCTGGCTTCTTTACTATTCTTAGCGTATACTCTATCATTTTGACGGTTAAAATTTTCTTCGACTGTGAAGATTTTTTCATCAGTAAACAAGATTTTTCGATGGCCGTTTTGTGCGTACTGCTTTAGTAGAGCGCGACTTCGTGCTAACCTCATAGCCTTCAATCGTGCGTTTAGCAGATGGCCCTTTCGTCTACGGTAAGCGTGAAGCCCAAGGTCATCATTGATAATTTTTTTAAGGGAACTTCTCTTCACAGTCATCTGTATTGCCAATAACTTTTGCTTCCGGACGGGATTTCTCGTGATTCTCGCCTTCACTGCCTTGATCACAGCTGGTGTCCGAACGGTGCGTGGTCTTCCTGATCTTTTTCGGTCATCGACGGTCAAGGTATTACTGTACCTATGGATAGTGCGATAAATAAATTGCTTGTTGATTTTCAACTTTTGTAGCAACTTGAAAATCATATTCGGTGGCTGCCCACATTTGTGCAGAGCAATTACAGCGACACGATTCTCCTTCAACCCCCATTCCATGGTGAAATAAACAAAATATGATATACGTGTGGTATGGAATTATAGCTTATAAAACTGTCAATAATATGTCATTTTTATTTTTTCTTTTCATTTGTTTTAATGGCCAGTAATCGATAAAGAAACTCAGTAACAGAACTTTTGACCAACCTGTGTATATGACAAAGGAAATTAATTAATTATGTTCCATACTGTTTTCTTCGTCGATGAACGAATAAATGTGGTGAAATTTGGTTTTAGAGAAATGTGTGGCAATATCTTATTTACCTGTGAAAAGTGTGATTACTTGGATTGTTTCTTTTTGTCACATCACAATTACATAGAACACAAGACACCATGGCTTCACGATACCTTTATTTTAAATTCTAATTAAGATTAACAAATATTTAAAACAAACTGTGATTGCTCATTTGCTAGGCGGGACGCTAGGGGCTCTTACTGTAAAAAATGTTGGCACATGTCACTTGATCCTTTGTCTCTTTTTTACATAGACCAGAGCCGTCTCTAGCCCATGTAGCGCCTGTGTGCAAAAATACCCTGGCGCCCAGAGCCGTCTCTAGCCCATGTAGCGCCTGTGTGCAAAAATACCCTGGCGCCCTCTAGTAGGCGTGCGGTCAAAATGGAATACTTACAATTCTATTCAAATAGTGCAATTTTAAATGATGTCGGGAAGCGATGGGTACACGAGTAAAAATCATTTTTTACACTTTATAGTATTCTAATACAGCCGAGTTCGCAATGATTGTTGGCGTTTCATCAAAACAGTTGTCGGTGTCGGCCGGCACGCGCCTTTGATTCGACACTGCCCCAATCATTATAATCAATCTTTAATTATCGGTTTTAAGGCTGATTTCACGTTGAAATTGAAACAAAAGTCATTGTGTAGTGTCACGTCACAGTGTAAAAATCATACAGAGATGCAGGGCCGGATTTAAGAACTATGCACCCCTAGGCTCATTCTGTGGTGCGGGCCCGGGTGTCAACGCGATTTTTCAGAGAAATGCCTGTCTATAGTTGAAAAAAAATCGATTGTAAAAAAATGGCCGCGCAGCGCGATTTTTAGTCAGTTTAAGCCACTAATCTTGTAATCATGACTTCCTTTAGAAAAAAAACGGCCGCGCAGCGCAATTTATAGTCAGTTACATCCACTAATCTTGTAATCTTGCCTATCGATTGAAAAAAAAATTCTGCGCAGCGCGATTTTTAGTGTTCTTCTGCCACTAATCTTGTAATCGTGCCTGTCTTTCGAAAAAAAATGGCCGCGCAGCGCGATTTTTAGTGTGTTTCACTGTTTCAGCCCTAATCTTATAATATTATCTGTTTTTCGATAAAAAAAATGGCCGCGCAGCGCAATTTTTAGTCTGTTTAAGCCACTAATCTTATAATCATGCCTATCTTTAGGAAAAAAACGGCCGCGCAGCGCAATTTATAGTCAAGTTTCATCCAATAATCTTGTAATCTTGCCTGTCTAAAGTGAAAAAACGGCCGCGCAGCGCGATTTTTAGCCAGTTTCATCCACTAGTTTTGTAATCTGTGGTTTCATCCACGTTATCCAAAAATGCAAAAAAAAACATGTGATGCGGGCCCCTAGGCTGCAGCCTATGTAGCCTATGCTTAAATCCGGCAGTGCAGAGATGTACCTAACGCTTTGTTTGATGTCCGCGAAAATGGCGACAGCATTTGGACAGTGGCCTTAGTGCTAGGGTAACAGAGACGGTTCGACCATAACACCGGCTTCGGCCATAACACGAACCCAGGCGCAGGCAGAGTCTTTGAGAGCGCCCCGTGGCGCCGCGCCGCGAGTAACAACGCTGGGCCCGGGCACAGGCAGGGACTTTGAGAGCGCCCCGGGGCGCCGCGCCGCGAGTGACCACGCCGGGCCCGGGTGCAGGCAGGGTCTTTGAGAGCGCCCCGGGGCGCCGCGCCGCGAGTGACCACGTTTCGCGTCGCAAGCGCCAGCGCCGCTCGGTCGGCGCGGCGCCCCCTAAGACCCTGCGCCCGTGTGCGCTGCACACCCTGCACAATAGGTAAAGACGCCTCTGACATAGACCATGTCCGTATGACGTTAACTTCTCTTTTCCACGCTTTGTTGGTCTTCTTGAGCGCAGCGAAAATTTTTCTATGTCTATGGTTTCACCATAAGGTTCAATAGGTTGGTAGTTGTATAATTTGCCACGATCTGGAGCGGTGGTCGTTTATGGCGCTAATGTTTCGGGCAAGAGCGGTCCGAGTGCGATCTCGGTGGCAGATAGTGGCATAAGTGGCAGATAGTGGCCACCGTCCGGCCCCCGTAACGACGCGAGACAAACATCTAACTACCCGACAATGTATTATTTATGCCTACGTGACACTTATGTAATGTTTGGACATTACAAAATTCATGTGAAGATGAATGTTGCGCAATTTTATTGTACTTCGTGGAATTTTATTTATTTGTGGACTTATTTGTACCAGCTACATTAAGGCTCGGTTATGCGGAAACATTTGTCTTTGTCTTTTTCTTTACGTGTAAAGAGTATGGAAATTAACCTTACTTCTGTACTTTTTCGATGTTTTTCGTTGTTTTTTCATCACAATTACCTTTCTTGAATAAAAGTTATTGGAGCTACTGCACAGTACGTTAAAGCCTTAAAGCGTATTTTGATGTAGAATTCAATAAGTTTCCGCTATTATTTACGCCAAAAATATGAACCTACGCAAGCGCTTTTGATGATGTTCTGTTTTTTAACAATCATCTGTGAGGTTTATACGCAATTTAATACTTGTAGCTACTAGATAATCTTTTTAGCTTGTCGTATGTTTTTTTTGTGTCTACAACTTACGTTTTCTATATAAAAATATGGGGATCCCTTGTTTTCGCATAATGTTTTTATACCTAATTTGATTTGGCATAACGGATTAGTCATAATATTTTTTGTCATAATAATACTTTGGCCTAATTGTTTTTGGCATACTTTTTATATAAGCATAATTATCATTTAGACTAATTTGTTTTCGCATAATGTTATTAGGCATATTGACTATTCGCCTATGATTATTTAGACATAATAATCAAAAACAATAAGAATAAATATTTTTACTTATGTATTTTCTTGCAAAAGGGTATGTATTAAAATGCCGAAAATTTATAACACATACGACCGAAATATCGACGTATAAAACACCTATTTTCAAAATACCGGAAATCCTAAATATCCGATAGACCGTAACTTAAAAGATCGATTATTAAATGACCGATATTTCGAAATCCCGAAAGTTAAAATGCCATTAGTTCAAAATCCCGATAATCCTTTTTATTTCCATTAGGTGCGACGACGAGCGAGCGTAGCAAGCGAGGAGGAGGTTAAGTTTCGTTGTGACCTACAACGCACGAGCCGAGCGAGCGAAGTGAGCGTGCCGCGGCAGCGGCCGGCGAAGTGCCAGAACCGACCTGCTGGCATGTAACCCTCAATTAACCTTCAGTTTTTTAAGCTTCGGGATTTCGTTTTTTTTCAAATGTCCTTTCGTGATTTTAAACGTACGGCCAAACAACCGTTCGACCATTCGATTTTCGGTGTTTCGTCCATGGGTCTTGAAAAATTCGGTCTTTTCAACTTCGGCATTGTAAATACATACCCCTAGCCATGCATGTGACAAACGATATTTATATTTATTTCAAGTGTAAATTTTTAGCAATAGCTTTTTTTATGTGTAAGTTTCGAAGTGTATTCTTTGTTTTGTTTATAAGAATATGCGTTAATAATATTATGCGTGTTTAAATTTATGCTGAAGAATATTATGCTTAAACATGATTATGCTTAAATTAGTTATGCCTAAAAAAATATCCCATAAGCTGTTATGACTAAGTAATATTATGCGTAAATATCATTCGGCGAAATCATATTATGCTATGACATATTATGCCTTAAAATTTTATGCAAATACATAGGGAACCAAAAATATGACCCCCGAAAACCAAGTTTTCCTATCATGGACCCCTAACTCAGTTTTTTGGAGTAGCATGATAGATGTTTTTCAACGTAGTCGCGTTATAGCCACTTGCAGTGCGCAGACGCCGATGGCGACCAACACGTCGGTATTTCTGTCCGTCACTTCCGCTGCGGAAACGGGCCGTAAACGAGGGAAGGGCGCACAAATAGATCTCTTGCTCTCATTTGAACGCTTCACCGAAACTAAATAAATAGAAACTCTGTTGTTATTAGTTGCACGAAGGAACGTGCACAACTTGTAATTATCTAGTAACGATATATTTAAGTTTGTGAATATCGTTACTTATTGCTGCTAAAGCTGATAAGTTTCTTGCGCCCGTTCATCTTTGTCAGTTCAAAAAGTCAGGAACGGGTGGTAGGAAAATATGACGAATAAAAAGTACTAATTATTAAAATTAAGTCTATTTGAATAAAGCTATTTTTGACTTTGACTTGACTCGGTGACGATTCACTCTCCTACTATTTGATTAGTATCCTATTATTATACTTTTAATAACAGCTATATTGTTTGTTCACTAACCACCGTAATAACTACGGTATTTTGTTTTCCAGCTTTACGCAGATTGTCACTTATTTCATAAGTAATTTGTCAACTCTAGAAAATATTATCCTTTTAATTTATTCAACTCTACAAAATATCCTTTTAATTCGATGATTTGAAAAGAGTAGGTAGCTAATCTTATTCGCTTAAGCTAGGGTTTCCTAGGATAGCGGTGCCGTCATATTACGGCCGTAATATAGCGGCGTTGAATGTTGTCTATGTAAACAATATGGCGACACCGTTACGTCAGAAACCGCGCCATATTTTTTTCATTAACAACGTTCTACGCTGCTAAATTACGGCCGTAATATGACGGCAACGTCATCCTAGGATACCCTAGTTTTACTAGCTTCCTCTCATTAGAAAAACATGCGAAAATCTCTGGGAAAACTTTGACCAGGATAAAAAGTTTACTATATTTTAATCCAGGCAATAAAATATCTGTGTGCCACATCCAAATCCGTTTAGCCATTTGTGCGTGATTGAGTATCAAACATCCAAACATTCTTAGTAATAAGTGGTAATAATATTTTACCATTGAAAATGGTTATCAGATGCAAATCGCCTGAGACGTATTTTTGGCCATATCTCCGAGGATTTTGGGAGGATCGAAATGAAAATAGTTGAGGAGTTTATCGAGACACGTGTGTACGTTTGAATTTTGAAAATCTACTGGTAACTTTTTTTGTAATTTTGCAAAATTCCTAAAATTCCGGGTTTTTTGGGGGGTGTTTGTTTACTAAATTGTATATATTTCGGAAAATAACCGACTTAAGAAAAATGGGTCCTAGGGTATTAGTTTAACTATCAAATGGCGAAATAATTTTAAAAATCGGTTTATAATTGTGACCTGTAGGTGGTCCCTTTGGATTTGGAATTGTAGAAAAACGGCTGTTTCCGTACATAAAAAGTGATGAAGCTTCTATGATTATTGACCGATCGTCATGGTAATAGTGTTAAAAGATGCAGAAGTAGACGAGAAGTGCATTCGTTGGAATTTTGAAAAATTTTCGATAATTTTTCGGCTGCGTCGAGGCAGTCAGCGGGCGCTTTTCGTCAAAAATAAAATAAAAATAAAAAGGTACTACCTGGGTAACTTTAAAAATATAATAGGACTTTGCATTTGATTTGATTTGGGTTTTTCGTAAATTTTTGTGTTCATTTTCAATGCTCCGATTCTTGCGGGTACTGTAAAGTCTGTGATTTTTTTTACAGTAGGATAATTTATAATCTCTCCTTTAGGTGGTATCAAAAGATTTAAGAATGATACTAAGAAGACAGTCAGCCTACCTTTCAAGATAATCATGACTGAGTGATCGTCTTTGTAGTTTTTTCTTGATGTTGGTCTCTTCCATTCAGTAGCATTAAAGGATATATTACCTCATTCATCTCGGGTCTCGAGGTGGGCCTAATTCAGCACATCAATCTACGCCACGTAGATGTTTATCTGCGCCTGTGCCGTGAAAGAAGTCCCTTTGATATTAATTTATGGGCCGTGACGCACGCCGCCAATTATAGTGTAAAAGTGAAGTTTTAATTTAACTACGAATAAGTTTAAATCCACTAACCTCTAGTCGGTAGTGAAATTGTAATAGATAAGTGTCGAAGTACCTAATTTAGTAGGTATACAGGGGTCCCAAAATTATGCCACACGGATATCGGAAATTTTACTAAAATAAGACTTCATTTTGTTTTTTAAAACAAATCGAACTGCATTCAAAGCTTTTTAAAATCGCATACGATAATACGTAATAGTTAAAATTTGAAATAATCCTTTCGATCGGTTTCGTAAAAATAAAAAAATATTTTTTTTTCATATTTGGTGGGTTCGATTCCTGGTTAAGGTAGGCGATTTTTCGAAAATCTTAGAATGCAGTTCCAATTATTTTTTAAATTGAAATGAAGTCGTCTTTCAGTAAAATTTCCTATCTTCAATATTTAAGGTACTTTCCCTCCGTGTGGCAAAGTTTTGGGACACCCTGTATAATATTTATCATGTTGTAGAAATTGGATTTCATTACTTCAATCATTTCCTTGAAATAAACATATCCTAATTTGTTAAATTACAAAATGTAATTGAAAATTGCTATACAATTAATAAAACTACATAACTCATTCTTAAAATAAGTAATTCTCGATAAGAAACGTGCCTTATCAATTGATACTCAATGAGATAATCGTTGTATTGAAAGTGAGAGTGAAGCAGGAAGCGCGTCGCCCGCATCCTGCGCCTGCGCCACTGCCGACTTCTTCATAGAAAACACATCTCTTAAGTAAGACAGATACGGTTCAAATTCGCTTGTTTCCTTACTGTTTCCTGATATCCAGGCGTTTAACCGGGACTCTTGAGTCGATTGCTTGTAATTGCTAACTGCTCTATTATTGAGAGACCCGCACTACACTTAACTAGATAATAATACTTGTTAAGTGGCCCTTTGTCAGAATGTCGATGACAAACTTAATTAAACTACTCGGATGTAACCGATTACCGAAGTGATAGTAAATGCAAAAGTATATAATCTACATTTACATTATTGGTTCCGTTTCGAACCTGGGGGTGGTAAAGCGGCTATTATTGGAGGGTATATTGAGTTGGTGTGAGAATGAATAGAATAGACAGTAAACAATGTAACACGGCAGCTGCAAAGGTGCCGAAACGTCGGCAAAATAAAAAATCTAACCAAATACCAATTAATTACCAAAGTACTATCAATAAATCCGCTATTATTTTCATACTTAAACA
Organism: Agriphila tristella; assembly: GCA_928269145.1. Lineage (NCBI taxonomy): Eukaryota > Metazoa > Arthropoda > Insecta > Lepidoptera > Crambidae > Agriphila > Agriphila tristella. The sequence continues at coordinate 1,076,548 of OV743435.1, forward strand.
AAATGACGTGCGTGTGTATTCAAACCGGCTAAGTGCGAGTCGGACTCGCGCACGAAGGGCTCCGTACCAAAAAAAGGCAAAAAATCACGTTTGTTGTATGGGAGCCCCCTTAAATATTTATTTTATTCTGATTTTAGTATTTGTTGTTAGAGCAGCAAAAAAAAAAATACTTCATCTGTGAAAATTTCAACTGTCTACCTGCAGTCGTTATTAATATCGAGCAAAAAACGGCAAAAATCACGTTTGTGGTATGGGAGCCCCCTTTAAATATTTATTTTATTCTGTTTTTAGTATTTTTTGTTATAGCGGCAACACAAATACATCATTTGTGAAAATTTCAACTGTCTAGCTATCACGGTTCATGAGATACAGCCTGGTGACAGACAGACAGACAGACAGACGGACAGTGGAGTCTTGTGTATGCAGGCGGTGCGGTGAGGCCCCCCTCCCCCCAAGTTGGGGGTAAAGTTCTGTTTTCCTATACACGCTGAAATTTTAATCATTTGGTTCCCGCCGTGGGGCGGTTCCACTCATGATTATAAGCAAATTTTACTATGGGGCCAACTCTCCTGCTCGCAAAAAAAAATCAGCAGTTCCATACATTAAGGTCGAGTAGGTACTGCACTTTTGTATGGAACAGCCGATTTTTTTTTGCGAGGAGGAGAGTTGGCCCCATAGTAAAAGTTGCTTGTAATCATGAGTGGAACCACCCCACGGCGGGAACCAAATGATTAAAATTTCAGCGTGTATAGGTCATATGAGTAACAATATTGAAAAAGTTAGGATCCTCTGATCTATATCTATAATAATTTTACATTTGTTATTCGTTTCAATAGTGAACTGAAGACATAATATTACCCCATGTTGTTTGCTAACATTCAATATTGTCGCTTTCGTAAGGCCAAGTGCGACGTATTCACCTCAAGAACAATACAGTAATACAATAAATAATTAAAAAGAACGCCATTTATTACGCCAATGTGTGCTCAGCTGAAAACCGCACACACTAAGTTTTAAACGATTTATACATTCTAGTTCACTTTTCAATACATTATGATAGAAGTACCATAACTAATTTATTTGTTTGCCAAATTGTAATAGACACTTGAATAAACACACCTAATACAAAAATTCCATTTAAACACGTAATTTAGAAAATATTTTCAGCTTCAAAAAGTTTAGTAAAGTGGTTAATTAAAAGTGAGTCATAACCTACGAATTATGTTTACAAAACTAAAGGAAATTTTATAACACAAGTACTTGTGAACACTTTAATATAATTTTGAACCTTTTACGTTTATGGTTGGAAGCATGTATGAAAGATGTTTAAGGTTCACACATCATCAAAGCACATTCCGCCATAAAAGAAATGCGTCGGGAATGGTGCGCTTGCGTTGGTAATATCAACAGACGGACTGCGCCAGTAGTGTGGCCACATCGTTAATATCTTTCGAGATATTTTCGGAGATTTAGTAGGTATAAGAAACGATCTATCAATTTTATATGATTGGAGAAGTCAACACTAGCCAGCAACAGCCTGACTCTCGTAACCAAAGAATCAATCAAGAACGTACACAACATTATAGGTATCATTTTGATTGGTTTTAGAATAAAATTACACACGATAGATTTAATCAAATTTTTTACCCATTAAGTACAAAAAAAAGTAACTCGTATTCTTAGGCTCGTATTACAGAACGAGACTCAAGCTTTGATCTCTACTTAAAACTAGTTTTAAGTCTAGCATTAATTCTAGAACTGTGCTTGAGCAGAGATTCAACAAACTAAACTCAAACTCAGATCATGCTAATTTTAAAACGATGATTGAGTACGCGATTCAGATTAAACCTTATTTTAGAACGATGCTTGACTTAGGTTAGGTTTATGTTTTTCACTAGTGTTGCCAGGGTTTATTTATTAAGATTGAATTTTAAGGGAAAGGTGGATGGGAGGGAGAGAGGGGACCTTACCCCTCCAAAGAATTTTGTGCGGCAATGCACAGTTTATGTTTAAATGAACATTGAAATTTTACTAAACCTAACCTCAAAATGTATGAAAAAGTCATTAAATCAAAAATAAAGGGGGTATGGGAGAGTCCCCCTCTTTACTCTACTCTTTTTCCCCTCACTCGCCTCCCTTCAATGTTTTTTAGCTTTTATAAATTTTGAGGTTAGGATTGGTAAAATTTCAAAATTCATTTAAAAAAATCAAAATGCTTTGATTAAGGGCATGGGGGCTCTCCTAACCATCCGCTCCCTTAAATTCGACCTTATCTAATGTAAATATGAACCCAAATCAAAGCTCAAGCGTGGTCTCGACCATACTTACGTAAACAGAGATCAAATTCTTTCTAAGCAGAGATTTTAGTTCTAAAATTAGTCGAGCATTGCTCGAGTATCGTTTGAAAATTAGCATGATCTGAGTTGAGTTTAGTTTGTTGAATTGATGAGGTCGATTTCATCATATTCCGTTTTACGAAAAACTTACTGCAGTGACAAAACCACTCGTTATAATCTTCGCAATATTCCTTTAATTCTAAGCACAAATACCTTATTTATTAAAATTTACGTTTAATTGGCCAATGTCACTCATAAAAATGTATAAATCACGTTGTGACGCAACATTTACTTGGCCTAATTATGCGTAAAATGAAACTCATTCTGCTAAAAACAAATTTCGTAATAGGAAACAGACTGTAACCATAGATAGTCGCAAATCTCTATTTAAGTAGAGATCAGCTGAGTCTAGACTCAAGCATAGTTTTGGAATCAACAGGGTGCTTGAGACTAGATTCAGTAATTAAGTAGAGATCAGGTGATTAGAGTTCAAGCTGTGCTTGAGTCTCGTTCTATAATACGAGCCTAAGAGATTTTTAACCTGCGGGTAGAAAATATTATTTTCACTCCTCTTGCTCTAAAAGTACGTCATTGTAAGGTACAAGAGCCAGGATAAAATAGCAAAATTACCCCTAGGGGATAAAGTTTTTTCTTTTTTAATGTTTGTCTATTACCAATGAAACTACTAAAACGAAAAAGTCTTTATTCATAATCACGAATAAAGACTCGCTCGACTTAATACTGTTTCTAATTTTTATTTTTGAAAATGGAACCAAAAGCAGCGATCTCTTCGGTGAAATCATAGACTTATTTATACTCTGTGACTTTAAATTTGATCGTAGAATGCGTGCATTGTGTTTCTTAGCTGCTACAGTAAATCTTTAGAAGTTTTCTCTGATACCAAACTGATTGAATTGTGTGACTGTAAGTAATAGGAAAGAAATAATTTTAATCTTTTGCCGTCAAGCACAAATCATTTATTTAAATACTGTATGAAAAGTTTATGAAGTGGAGGATAGAAAAACGAGTGGATTCGTTTACGGAAGTATAAACTAGGTATTAAATATTGTATTTTATTTTCTCGCAATCGTAGTGAAAAGTAAAGTGTAACACACTACGCTAAAACCCATTGTAACTCGGTTTCTATTTATTCCCTCGCTAAAGCTCGGGAATAAAACTACCTCGTATGGAATGGGTCATTTTAGCGTCTTGTATAACAATCTACTATTTCACTTCTCATGCTCGTAAAGTTCGTCTTTATGTTGGGTATAGGCTGCATAAAATCGCTTTTTATGCTCTAGTGCATAAAGTAAAATCTTCGTCTAAGTCTCAGACTTTAAGACAAAGGTCGTCAGGTAAACAGCCACACACGCAATTTAACTTCGTTGAATTAACTTGTTATTTCATTGTTTCTTTATTTTTTGTTGTGTTATAATATTTTTTTTATTTTTGAATATAAATTTTTGGTATCAATTTTATTGAAAGGCGGCCTTGATAAAAATTTTTTTTTTAATTTTTTTGAATATGGGTATCAAATGAAAGGCCTTGATGAGCACATTCCAAAATTATATTTTTTTTACAAAAAAATGAGTTTTTTTTTTCAATTTTTGAAAATGGGTATCAAATGAAAGGCCTTGATAAGCACATTCCAAAATTATATTTTTTTTGTAAAAAAAATAGTTTTTTTTCAATTTTTGAATATGGGTATCAAATGAAAGGCCTTGATGAGCATATTCCAAAATTGTATTTATTTTTATAAAAAAATGAATGATATTTTGTCACAAAAATTAAGAAAGAAAAAAATATTTTTTTCAAGTTTTGAATATGGGTATCAAATGAAAGGTCTTGATAAGCACATTCCAAAAATATATAATTTGTCATTAAAATTTGAGAATTTTTTTTTAAATTTTTACACTATTGTTGTTTAATTTCCTCACAATCGAAGTGAAAAGCAGAGTGTATAACTCGTACATAAAACCCATTTTACCCTCGACTTGACTATCCACCCTCGCCTGCGGCTCGGGTGGATATATACGTCTCGGGTAAAATGATTCGTTTTATGCACTTGTTGTACAATCTACTATTTGACTTCAAACGGCTATCCTGTAACATCGATGTTTTTTTGCATACACCTTGATTTTGAATACCTATTCCTAGTAGTGCGGCAAGCCTTATTGTACACTTAAAAACAAAAGCGATAAGCGGACGACGTTCGTCACACTCCGTGACACTATTTACTCACAAATAAGGTTTTATATCAAGTAATTGAACGACGAATTGCGTCCGACCTGCTGGGGCCATACCGGCTAACGCATCGAACTTCAGACCGTCTGTCGGGCTTCAAATTAAAACAGATAAATCGATCCCCAAATAGAACATCGATATCATACGAAATGCCTACCTTCGATTTATCTGTTTTAAATTGAAGCGCGGCAGACCCGCTGAAGTTCGAAAAGTTAGCCAGGCCCCTGATCGTTTGTCCTGCTTTAATCTCGTCGTGTGGTGATTAGACACTTGCTTTGCTACTTTCCGCCCTCCGTCAGTCACCGGCCCGGCCACGCCACCACCGCGCGTCTGGAGAGGATCAAAGGATGCCATTCCGTAAACAGCCGCAAATAAACCACCTCTCCATAACGCTAGTTTGTTATGTACCGCGCATGCGCAATGCATCACCTACAGCGGTGAACGAATTGTTGATGACATGACAGACAGAATTACACGATAGCGTTGCGTTTTGAGTCGTGTCGTGTACTCGTGTTGAGTTAGTTTTAGCCGTTATTAGTTGTTAGGATTATTAGTGATCTACGAGTATGTGTATAAGGCGCATGAACAGCAAGCCAATTACACAAAAAATCGCGATAATCGAACACAATCATTCAATTTACTGAGTTATGAAATTATGACTGTTGTGAATGTCAGCTAGTGGGACGAACATCGTCCGTTTATCGCAATTGTTTTTATGTAATAGGCATTTTTTATAATAGGGGGAATACGTACCCTGGACGTATGTGGTACTCGCCGGGGGCACTACACACTTTAGTGTGTACTGGGTAAACCCAGTAGGGGGTAGTGGGTAGTGCCCCTAACACGTAAGGCCATACGGGACCGAGATGACACGCACCATGTTTTAAATGTAAAATAGGCCTGCTATTCATTAGAAATAACACACTTTTTACGCAGCTATAAAAACTGTTCAATTCAAATCTGGGAAATTCAGCCGTTTTCGGAACAGTAGGTAGGTAATAACTTTCTTATAATTTACTTATCTACAATATACTTATGTTAATTTTTTTGAAACAGCAATAAAATAAGTTTCTATATTTTTTGTAATATTACTATTGTACTTGTGAATAAACAAACGAATGAAAAAGTAATCGGTCGCGCTTCATTCTTGAATTGCGATTGGTGTTGAATATCAAAGTTGTCCGGGACCGGAAACGGGAGCGGGTGGTGCATTGCGGTGCAGCGAGCATAGCCCCTACCACGACGCGCTGACTCATCTACATCTCGAAAAAGCTATATTTTACACTGTTAAATTTTAACAATTGATATAAAAACCGGCCAAGTGCGAGAGTATGCTTCGGACTCGCCCACGAAGTGTTCCGTACCAAAAAACGGCAAAATAAAATCACGTTTGTTGTATGGGAGACCCACTTAAATATTTATTTTATTCTGTTTTTTTAGTATTTGTTGTTATAGCGGCAACAGAAATACCTACATCATCTGTGAAAATTTCAATTGTCTAGCTATCACGGTTCATGAGATACAGCCTGGTGACAGACAGACTGTGGAGTAATTTTTACACTTTGGGTATGGAACCCTTAAACGACGCAACTAGTTTTATTTTGTATGGTTGGGGTGGTTCAAATTGATCAGTGAACTGTGAGAAAAAGAATAAATAAATAGAGATACAAATGATTGACAGGAAAATATGAGATGAGTGAGTGGAAATTGTAGGGAATACTTTAAGTACCTTTACTACCTCGCGGTGCTGCTAACGACATGCTGGGCAGATGGAGAATTGGAAACGTCTCGGTTTCGGCTTGTTGCTGTTCACTAATTTGCTAAAAACATTTACAAACACATTAATTTTGGGTGGTGGTAAAATTATTTAAAACAACAATTTTCATATTTATGTATGGAGTCCTTACAAACTTAATTTTCATTCCTTTTGTAGCTAGGTTGAAGTGAAGTAGCTAAGTTAAAATCAAGTATTTTATTATTATCGTGTACTTACATTTGCTTACATTACAAGCTTACAGCATGCTATGATCCTTGGTAGGGTGAAGGTCTTCGTGTCGCATTTACGCACGTCTAGACGGGCGGAGCCGCGCGCTCCTACATACTCGCTTCATTATTATATTTCGGCGGTTCGCTTTCAAGTTAACGGCTTGTTTTATCGATAGTTCAGTCAAATTGTACCTTGTATAGAGAAGTTTCAGTCTGATTATATTATGGACAAAATTAAATAATATTTTGCGTCATTTAAAATACCTAACTGTTACTCGAGGGACAGAAAGAGGGCATTTTTAATAGAAAATTTATTTTTTCATAATAATTTGATTACTAGATGTATCAGATGACCGTCTTTTCATGTTCGTATTTTTGCCTTACAGCACGAAGTAACGGGTGATTCATTTGGAGGTTAAATTAGGACATTTAAAAAATAAATGTACCTAAAGAATATAGTTCTTTTGTATTATAATAAAAATAAATAAATTAAAAAGGGCAGGGCAGTCGTGTTTTAATTTTTTTTAATGTATTTATTTTTATTTCACACATTTTTAGTGACATATTAGGTATATTTTTGGAATGTGCTCATCAAGGACCTTTCAGTTGATGCCCATATTGAAATAATAGAAGATTTTTTTTTCACATTTGGAAATGGCGTCGTATAGTCGCCATATTAATTTTTTCTAAAAAATATAGCCAGTGTCACTCGGGATGCTGTGAGAATTCTAACGATACCCCATTTATCCAAATCAGTTCAGGCATTTAGAAGTTATGGTGGAATAAAGAAACTCACATACCCACAAACATACATGAATCCTGAACACATATACACTCTTTTTGCTTTGGGCAGTCGTGTAAAAATGGCTCGATAAATTAATTTTAAATATTATTTTTTTAGTTTTGAAAAAAAAAGTACTTCTAAATGAATCACCCTAGATACATACATACAAAACTTGCAGAACTAACCTTTTGAGCTCATCAGTACTACAGCTTTCAATGCGGTTTAGTGGATAGCATTAATATTTATGTATAACTAGCTTCCGCCCGCGACTTCAGCCGCGTGGATATTCGGAAAAAAAGCCCTAGGGAACCTTTGACCGGGAAAAAGTATCCTATGTTTTAATATGATAGGCTATAAACTGTGTGCCAAATTTCATCTAAATCCGTTCAGCCGTTTTTGCGTGATTCATGAACAAACATCCAAAAACCACAAACTTTCACATTTATAATATTAGTAGGATATCTTCACGTTCCCTTGCTTGGTTGCGCGTGCGCAGGCCGTAAGCTGAAGCACGCGCCGCTATATTCGGAGGGCCTATTTCCGGAGCGCCCCCTACCGTCCCTCCCCTGCGACAACCTTGACAGTCACATTCTACAACTATTTCGGTAGCGTTTGATTACATCCATATGGGTAAAAAGACAGAATAAAGAAGAAATGCAATGGGATCAACTTTCAGATTTTGTAAAAAAAAACTTAATATTCTAGACCGATATTCGAAACTCCGAATCAAACTTTAAATATTCGCAGTTTTTAGACAACGAAGTGTTTGGAAAATATACGGAAAAATTAAGAACGCTAATCAAAATATCGGGTCATTTTGAACTTACCATCCACAAGGATGTGTCCAGTCCATGAAACTAAACAACTTTCTCTAAGAAACATGTGTCGAATTTCGCCACAAAATTTTTGTCATCCCATACTAAATTGATCACGTGATCTCTTTGATTTGTATGGAGAGTCGATTTTTTTTTACATATTTGGCCCTGTGTTCCTTAGAGAAAGTTGTACAGTTTCATGGACTGACACATCCTCAAAGTTTGGATGGTAAGTTCAAAATGACCCGATATAAAATGGTTATCTACAGAAAAAGCAACCTCTATCAAACACAACAATTTACGTACACGTACGTGGCACGTATGTACTTGAGCCAGACGTATATTATGTATTTGTATTGTGTGGACACTAATTCTCGTCAATTAGGCACACACACTGCATCGGCACTTCAAAATTAAAGAAATATTTTTTATTCCCTATGAAATATCATGTCATTTTAATTTTGTAAGGCATCCTCTAGTCCTACTTAATATTATAAATGTGAAAGTTTGTGGGTTTGGATGTTTAGATGTTCGGATGTTTGTTCCTCAATCACCCAAAAACTACTGAACGGATTTGGTTGAAATTTGGCACACAGATAGTAAACAGCCTAGATTAAAATATAGAATACTTTTTATCCCGAGCGGGAACGGGAACCACGCGGGTGAAACCGCGGGCGGCCGCTAGTTTATAATATTAGTAGGATAGTAGTTTTATATTTTACTAGCGGCCACCCGCGGTTTCACCCGCATGGTTCCCGTTCCCGTGGGAATATCGGGATAAAAAGTATCCTATGTTTTTTTTATCTAGTCGTATCTAATATCTGTGTGCCAAATTTCAACCAATTCCGTTCAGTAGTTTTTGCGTGATTGAGGAACAAACATCCAAACGTCTAAACATCCAAACCCACAAACTCTCACATTTATAATATTAGTATTATTAGTAGGATGCAAAAGTTTATGGGTTTGGATGTTTGTTCCACAATCACGCAAAAATCACTTTAATGGATTCGGTTGGAATTTGGCACACATAAAGTAGATAGTCCATCAGCCATTTTTGATGTCCCCACTGCTGGGGCACAGGCCTTCCTTATAGGTGCTAAGGAGGATGGGCCATAACCCACCACGCGGGCCCAATGCGGATTGGTGGGTGTTAACGACTGCAAATGCAGCCGGGACCAACGGCTTAACGTGCCTTCCGAAACACGGAGGAGCTCGAGATAATATTTTTTTGGTCACAGTAAAAAATGGCTGATGGACAAAGTAGATAGCCTAGATTAAAACATAGGATATTACTTTTTATTCCGATATTTCCACGGGAACGGAAACCACGCGGGTGACCGCGGGCGGCCGCTAGTACTTAAATAAATGCATTTCAATCACACCCATGAATTAAGTAACATATTTACGTATGCAGACATAATCAATGGCTCAGCAGATACAATGGTTAATAAAATTAATTCAGGCTATCATACTTTGTAATCGTCGTAAATTGAGGCGGCGTCGCCGTGAAAGCAGACGCATCCAGCTGAATTAATAATGTCTACATATATGATATCATCTGTCTGTCTGGTGGATTTGTGTCTGGCGATAAGGCCAATGTCAACTGGCTCGATAGCCCAGTCGGCAGACCTATATTTATTCAGCATCATCATCATTCATACTCAATTGGTCTTTAAGTTCCGTACAACTTGCACTTTTATATATAACCTTCGAGAAATAGGTAACTTTAAAATATTGAGCTCCTCTTATTAGGATAGATAAGATAATATATTGGTAAGTCAAAATTCAAATATGAATCGTCTATACCTATATATGTATTTCCCTACCACCCGTTCGAGACTTTTTTAACTAACAAGAGGAACAGGCGCAAGAAACTTATCAGCTTTAATAGGAATAAGTAACGATATTTACAAACTTAAAATTGCGTAAAGATAGGGACCATGAAACTGAACAACTTTTACTATTAAAAATAGCATTATAAATGCCTAAAATCTAAATTTTCAATAACTTTACTATGGGACCAACTGTGAAATCGCGAAAGAAAACAGATTCATATAAAAATTAATACAAAACGTAAACATCAAAATATATGAAACAGCTGATATTTTTTCGCGATTTCAAAGTTGGTCCCTTAGTAAAAGTTGTTCAGTTCATGGTCCCTATCTACCATATTCGGCGTTGCGGGTTCTGTAACAGCCTGTAGAGTTAATAAATTCCCTAGGAGAGTTTTTATTACAGCATCAAACGCCTTAATCACTACTTTACATGTGTAAACGCAATTTAAACATTGCTGTAACCCTTGGCTAAGTATATAACAAGACCAGACGGTAATTTATTGATGTCCCCAAGATGCAATAAAAGTATCCTGGGATCACATCATGTTGTCTGTGGAACAGATGCATCCCTAGAGGGCGATTTTCCCACGCGTGGTCTGATAAACTATTTGAGTAGAGCTCCGATATTGGGTTACTAATGTCAAGTGCATGCGTCTGGTACTTTCATAGCTGTGTGTCAAATAGACCAAACGTTTTTATCCCACGATAATTTAGAGGGTTAATGTGCTCTTAAGGATTTTTTGGTCTTGGTCCCTTAAAATAGCCCGAGAGCCGAGGTGAAATCTACGATGGATGGAGTGACCTCACCCAGAAGTTCGCCTATTCACCCTGGCTTTTCGATTATTATTATAAGAACCCTGTTTCCACATTCGCCAACTTGTGTCCTACCTATACAACGGGTTTTTTTTATATCCCGTACTCTAGGGTATTGATGAAACCGTGAAACTGTACAACTTTTACTATGGGAACAACTCTGAAATCGCGAAAAAACCAGCTTTCGTACTAAAATTTGTAACGAAAATAACAAAATGTTTGAAACAGATGTTTTTTTCGCTATTTCAGAGTTGGTCCCATAGTAAAAGTGGTTCAGTTTCACGGTCTCATCTATACCCTAGAGTTATGGGATATTAATTGTCTACAATACCAGCATAAGAAAATAATGTTGTAGTGAGTACACTGAGCTTTAAAATTATAACAAACATCACGAGCTTTACTTATCTATATAGGAGACAATAGTACAGTTTTGAGCACACACCCCTTCCGTCATCTCTGCATGCACACACATAAATCACGCTGATGACAGCGTCATCACACGTGGTCCGTCACATTAGCTTTTATTGATTGTTCTGGGGGCGATCAGGCGCGTCCCCCGTACTTGCGCGGTGGGGGACTGTGCGTCCTGTTCACTCTCATGGAGAAAGGGGTGCAAGAGAAAAGGAGCACCGAGCAGATTGATTAACTGCTACAGATGCTGGGAATGTTACATCCGAGAGAAAACCATTCTGTTTCATCTATTTATTTTTAGCTTATGCGTTCTTTAGTTAAGGTCATCTCACCATTAGCTTGATAATTCGCGATATTCAGGATAGATTGTCTGATTAACAAACGATTCAATAAATCGAAGAAAAGCTAGCGTTTGCCACCTCACAATAAATAGAGATAAAGGCAGGAATAAGATAGTAAAGAGTTTATACGGCTTTGATTCAATATTTTTTCTTGTTTTGGTTAATAAAACTGTAAACATTTTATTTATTCAGGACATTTGCCTCCAATTCTCGAGACGAATGTTACTGGTTCCCTTTAAACTTGGCTTGGTACGCACGATAGGTATTTCGTACATTCTCGGGATTAATTCCAGGGGTCCACAACTCTATTCTTTACTACTACTACTTAACACTACTACTTAATACTTTGGTTCCCAACCACGACATTAAAAATAATAAAGCATTTTCTTTCTTTTAAAATATATTTAAAAATTTCATGGACCCGGTGGGAAAAGAAGAACAATAGAGTCGTGGAACTTTGTGAATAGCCCATTCTCGCTTATTGTGAATTATAAACTTGACCTTTCTTGGCTCCTTTCTGCATGCGTTACTTTCCCCTGCAGCGACCGGCCGTAGCCCCGTCGTAGCCGTAGTGCCGTAGCGGCCGCCGCGCGCGCCGCCATGTCGCACGCTCGTAGCGCCCGGTGACCGTGCCGTACTCAGTGTGCGGATGCCTTTACTGTAAGGTTGTAATTCGGTTAGTGATATTATGTGAATGCAATAGGTACGTTATTGTTAGTAGTGAATTCTATTCTGGTAAGTTGAATTTTATACAACTAGAATATTAATTTGTGTGGTAACTATTGTTGATGCTTTTAGGTTAGGTTTGACATTTGTATATTTTTGCATGTGCCGGTTTCAACTAAGGTATATATGGAAGATTCGTGCCTTTAAGATTCGAAATAGGAGGTATTCCTCGAAGCGCACTCATTTTGAAGCGCACCTAATGAAGCGCACCTAAACTATTCCTCGAAACGCACTTAAATAGGTGCGCTATCAAAACAAATTACCTATTTAGGTGCGTTTCGAGGAATAGTTTCGGTGCGCTTCGAGGAATACCTTAAGAGAAGTAAGATAAAAAAAAACTTCTTGAATCCACATTAAAAATCCATTCTATGAAGAAGCACTTTGCAGCTAAAAAATATATTGTTCTTTACCTCAAACACAAGATGATTTCTTTGCGATAAGAACTGTTATCGCAGTATCCACATAGTACAATCGACGCCATATCGAGTGCGTAATTCTACCTTTTGTCAAAGGGATAGAAGCTATTTTCCCGTAAAGTTTTCAGAGATGTTGGCGACATGCGCCTGCGCCTGATAACAGGTTAATTACGAATTGTGTGTGTTTGTCCGGCGTGAGCTGTTTTGTTGACTCTACATTGAGGTAACGCAATCAAGAAGGAAAATTATGACTTAATCTTAAGCCATGTCAGATTTCAAGGATTTTCCTTGAAAACCTACTATAAATTATTTAGATACAAAAATTTATAACGAAAACAAATATTAAAATGCTTGAAACAGTTAATTTTTTTTCGCGATTTCAGAGTTGGTCCCATAGTACAAGTTGTTCAGTTTGATGGTCCCTATCTACATTCGGCATTAGGGGCTATTTTATAATAACTTGCTCTGTTTTTTCACCGTCACAAGAGAGTTTTCTCATCAGTAGCTAGACATGGGCGCCGCGTTAAAAAATTGCGGCGGCGGCGAACTGGCAATTTTAGGTCGGCGGCGGCGCGGCGCCGGCGGCGTGGATTTTTTTTAAAGCTTAATTGACATGACTTTAGAGGACGCTGCATGATACAATTTAATACTTTACGTAAGATGCAGAAACGCTACATCTGATTTAAAGGTTTGAGCCTTCTGGTAAGCTTGGTTCTGGTCTGAAGTCTTTGAAGACTTCAGACCAGAACCAAGCTTACCAGATTTAATACTCCAAAAATACGACATACGAGATCAGTATTGCTTAAGCAACTAAACAGTAACAGGGCAGCATAAGGCATGCCGAAATCACAAAAAACTTGATAACAAGCCGTATACTTAAAAGCTCTCCAGAAGTTTTAAATTCCGTCTTCACCCTTGAGGATAGAAGGCCTAAGCTCTAAGACATATAGTATTATAAATAAGATTGTGCCTAATGCATGTAACAGTTCAGCGGATTTTGTTGTGGAACACTCTTGAAGAACTAGTAGATCTCGCTCATTTCTGCGTGAGCTACATCTGCAGTTGGTTATGAGGGTTATTAGATTACAAATCGTATCACGCGCGGGTTTGACGACTTCCAACTTCCAACCAACTTCTTGAATAAGCTGAGTTCCGAAAAGATTGGTTATTGACCTTATCTATAGATATGATCAATAGCCAGTCTTTTCTACTAGGGATTAGTCGAGAAGGTTCGATTTACGACCCTCGCTTTCTCCGGAAAGCCAGCAGGGAATGCATTTGGAAAGCACTACGGAGATATAACAGTTTGCCGATCATGTGGTTCTTGTAGCTGAGACTTTGAAAGACCTGTACCTGCACAGTCTTCCCCTGACTTAAGGTCTCCCACGCCACGTGTCGTGTCCCAGGACACACATTGCCTTCCCGGACGGGACGAAAAGACTTCACGGACTTATATGCCGTGGGCGGATAATTACGGTAGTCTGCGCAACGATTCCTGTTGCTCCACCAGTTGCCAATGCTACTTTGAGTAATTTGTATTGTAGTCAGATGACGTAGAATGTTTCGATAAAGCATTGTTCCAAGACGATTCAAAAGGACATTGACTGATTTTAGAGGATATGGCCCACACTGTGGTAGGTCCCAATGACCTTCAGCCATCTGCCGAAGTTGGGACGCGCATAAAGCATTTTACAGTCGTAAAAAAACATGCAGAACACACAGGAGAATCCGTGCTTTCCTCTTGATACCCCTTAATACTTGATGATGATTTAAACCCCCCGGGGTGTTCATGGAAACTCACTGATACACTTGAACCCCCTTAGGTGTCCACGAATACTTGTTGTTACACTTGGACCTTTTTAACCTTCTCTAACGTGCTCTGCCATTTTCCTTAGCGTTCGAGGACTATGAAAGCCTTCGCTTCGATCAAGATGGTGTGTGCTGCAGTTTCTCCAAAGGTGCCAACTACGAAGTGCTGTGTTGCGGTCCATATATAAAAAACAATGCTTCGGCTAAAATTACTTAAAATTCAAAACCAGAGTTCATTTCCCATAATATCGACAAGGATAAGTTTTTTTGTCTGAAACTATTCACCACTACGTTATTTTAAAGTTTCTGTATCCGGACTGGAAAATAACTGTGAAATACTTAACACACCTTCGGTTTACCGATGTTCAAGTTCTTGCGTGATCTGAGAGGACTTGAACCGGAGCAATCAGAAACCAAGAAATATGTATTGGGAACACAACACTTAAGTTGATGACCATTAATTACGTATGTGCTAGGTACGACAAACACAGTCCAGTTCGATAAGTCCAACTTTTTAGAAAAAGAGATCTTCGTTGAATACAGCCCATACTGGGCAGCATCATGTGGTAAGTTATGGAAATAACGAGTGATCAAAAAACTAACATAAATACTAAAACTTTCTACAATAAGTATGTTTTTTTGGCAAAAATCCACGCCGCTCGGCAGAGACGGCGGCGGCGGCGGCGTGCCGGTAACTCAAGGCGGCGTCGCGCCGGCGCGGCGCCCATGTCTATCAGTAGCATTTCTTTCAAGTCATAATCTTAAGGTATGATTTGTTTTTCAAGTTTAAGATCATGTTTTAAGTTTTTTCTTCTCAAACTTACGCGCTCACTAGACATGAAATAAACCACTTTTTACGGATAGCGCATGTCATGTTATAAGCTCAATTTTGACATTAAGTGGTGAAGAATTTTATCCTATATTTGTCCCATATAATCGCTACTTGCATGACGTATAGGTAGGGTCTACATTTCTTTTCTATTTCGGTAATAATTTCATAATGCTTGCACAAGAAATGAGCTAATAAAATAATGTTATTTATTTGTTAATCTTTGTTATTCTAAAGTCTGGAAACGATATACATATTTGTAAATATCGTTCCATCTGATAACGTTGACAAGTTTTTTGCGCCCATTTTTCTTGTCAGCTAAAAGACGTCATAATGTTAGGTAGGGTAAAAAAATATTGATGATTTAAAAATGCTTATTATGTGAGCTTATGTAGAGCTTTTTCATTTTCATTTTTCATTTTCAATAAACAAGTGTTTCATAAAACATACACTTACACCATTTTTTTAATCAATAAAAATAATAATAAAGAACATTCAAACATTTTCGTTGATTTAAAGCTATAGATTTCGTTAGTAAAGGCACGCGAAGGAAAAAGTTACCCCATCCCGGTCTACATGCATTGGATTGGAGACGAGTAAAACATGCGATGATGTGACCAAGAAATCGTCATCTTGTTTTATTTGTAACAGAAGTAGATATAACCGACTTGTCATCATCATCAACACGGGTTATGAATCAAGCAACGCATGGTTTTGGCCACATTTATAAATATTAAAAAAGCTAAGTGGTAGGCATAGAGCGCGTGAAATGAGTAAAACCACAACCATCAAATTAAGAATGATGATTGCGCAATGACGTTTTCCTTTTCAGTACAAATCAGGTACACATTACGTTAGACAAAGTAAGACTGACATGATTTAGTGCATTTTCAAAATCAAAATGGGATCTATTTCTTTTTTAAAATAAAAAATATTAACGATGTTGCCCGTTTTTTCGATAGTATTACGTACATAATTAGGTAGGGCCAGTTTCACACACTCTGCATAATAAGTATCATAGTTCCTTTAAAATTAAACCAAAAGATAGCTAGGTACAATCGAAATAGGCCCTAGACTCTAGCTAGAGTATTAAGTACTTTTTGACCCAGCTTATATTATGTTCTAAATCAGGGGTGCCCATAATCGACCTAGCAAAAAATTATGAGAGAGATCGACATTTTGACCGTTTACCCACCAAATATTTATCAAGAAATAAAAATGCAGAAATAAAACTACATTGGGATTGGGTGCAAATCTGTTATCCTTGGCGATCGACCGTATGGGCACCTCTGTTTTAAATAATAATCAATATCCAAAATGAAAGGTTTATTATAAAGGGAATAATGGCGTAGTTCACGAAAGCTGTGTTGACAGCAACAGCACGTTCGTGGCATGAATGGAAGAATGGCCGAATTCAAACACATAATGCACACTTTTGTTTCAACCTGAAAACCCGCTATTGTCAGAAGTTATAATATGCAAAACGATATGTTAAAATTGCAGGCCCACAAAGACTCCATGAGCTTTTATGTATAAATAATACTCTTGTTTTATTTAAAAACAAGAGAGCTACTGAAATAATACACTATTCAGTGGTAACCAGTGACTTTAAATGCGACTTAACCCTGAGTTTTGGATTCAATTACATTGTTCGCGTGAACATGACTATTAGTGGTCAGCGTAATTAGTGACTGCGCATTTTGGACAACAATGGCAGCCGGGGACGAAACATCATTCAATGGGACGGTTAATACGTTACGTACGTCACTTTTTATTTACATACATACAAGTGAGTTAATAAATAACTATACTGGCCATATTAGCCGTAGAACCGATGGCCGCTGGGGCAAACGAGTTCTTGAGTGGAGATCGCGTATGGGCAAACGTAGTGTGGGACGCCCTCAGACAAGGTGGAGCGACGATCTTCGCAAGGTGGCTGGCATAAACTGGATGAGAGTAGCGGCGGATTATGCTCAGTGGAGAGGCCTATGATGTTCAGCAGTGGACGATGATAGGCTGATGATGATGATAATGATGATGATACTGGCTAACTAACACTGGCAGACTAAGACTTTTTGAGGCCCGGGGCGATCTTTAATTGTGGGCCCCCTGGTGCCCTTCAGCTTTGAAAATCTACGTTTTGTAGGAGGCAGTTTGCCGTCCTCTAGGTAACAACTTTCAACAAATCGTCCTCCCCGTCAAATAGGCCGCGCAGCGCGATTTTTAGCCAGTTCCATCCACTAATCTTGTAATTTTTCCTGTATATAGAAAAAAAACGCCGCGCAGCGCGATTTTTAGTCACTTTTTTTTTTCTATGCCAAACCGGGGGCCCCCACAGGTGTGAGGCCCGGGGCGGACCGCCCCTGCCGCCCCCCTCTTAGTCCGCCAGTGCTAACTAATAAGAATCGTTAGGGCTACTTACTTGATGTTTAATGCTACAATCACAGCTATAATAGCCCAATTAATTATCTCTTGAGCTAGATTAGATTACAAGAAGGATGGATTATGAAAAAACTTAAATGTCAACAAAAAAGCAAGTGTGAAATACGATATCTTATTTAATAATGACTTTTCGACTGTTAATTTAATGAATGAAAATTTCTGCTTTTACTTCTGTTTTTAATTTTTATTATTTCCAAGAACTAGCGTCTTCGTCTCTACGATGTATTTGAAGCAGAAGAGAACAGTTTAAACGAAAACATAAGTAGGTATGAGTTAGTGAATTAACATAAAGAAACGCACCAACGCATTAAATAATTAAAGTTGCGTTTTCCCTTTCGCAAGAGAACCGTAACTGTGAAACAATAAAACTCAAGCGTTATTTTTGTTGCCTGCAAAATATATGTACCCACGCGACGCCATATTAAGGTTAATTAGTGTTTCGCCAGAAAAATCGATTAAATCGGACGATAATCGACATTCAATTAAGCATTGAGAGGCGATTCGAATCGATATTATGTCAATTGAATGGATATGATGCAATTCAATGCAATGTTGTGATTGCAGGCGCTGACCTCTGAGGTAACTTATAATTGATTACGAAGTTTATTATTAATTATAGTCTCGTACGGTTCGATTTAAATTAATTAAAATTGAAGATCAGAAATAGATTAAATAATTAATTTGTAATTAATTAGTAAGTCATTGTCTTTGTGATGAGCTTCTGTAGACATTTTCAACAAACAGTTGTTATACTAAATTGATTTGAAAGATTTTCTTCAAACTTCAAAGGACTGCAGTTGGGTTGTATGTAGGTAGGTAGGTATAAAAAATAATGAAGTTAATCAATTAGTAGTTTGAAATAAACCATTCTGTTTATAGTCCGGTGTCGAGGGTAATTCGAGTTTGTTGGTAAACATCGGAAGTATCAGTTAGAAACTCTTGCGCATCGACCGTGAATTGAATTTGGACGTAGGTAATCCACTGCAAGGGTTGCCGATACTAAACTTACCTACTGAATAGTAAAAAAAAGGGTAAATACATTTTTAGGTAAATAACTAGTTCTTCGTACCTAACCTATGAAGTTTTTCCTCAGCGATCAAGAGTTCAAGATCTCACACTTTTTAAGTTATCATTTCAGTTGGTTGCTAGCTGTTAAATAAAAGTAAATATATTATGCACTTATACAGCTTCTGGTGTGCGTGTGCATGCCCTTCTAGCTACATCAATCATACCGATGTGACCGGGCCTGCAGCAACGCAAAATGAAAATGTATTTTAATCGTCTCCAAAATAAAAGAGAAAAACAAAGAAGTTAAGAAGAAGGTCGCGCGATAGTAAGCTAAATAAATGATATTTTTCAGGATTATGAAAAAACTACTAACCAGATCTCAGAATTATATAAATCGGTTAATAACTGGTGAAGTTATGATCAAACATGGTACATAAAAAAATATAACCTCCTATTTTTGAAGTCGGTTAAAAATATGCACCAAATATGGGTCATGGGCATATAATTTTGCAATGCCAGAAACTTTTTTCGATTAGTACCTAATTAAATTACATTCTAGTGCGAATTATTACTGAATTGAGCAGCCCTGCGCACGCGCAGATGAAAGCCCGCTCTCGTTACCTTGCTCACTCGCTCGTGCGACCATCTCTCTCATAATTTTCGGCAATTTTCGAATTCCTACAACCGGCACCGATGCGAAAATTTGCGTAATCTCATAGAATACCACAAGCTGCATATTTAAAACTTCCGGGCTTAATTGACCGCGATGAGTTTCTCTGGTTTGCTCAGTGAAATTTGGTAAATGGCCTGGTTTTGATTGCGTTAAGATTTTAACCGCCTGTGTGGTCTAGTGGTTCACCCACCCGTGTAAGACGCAGGGGTCCCGGGTTCGATTCCCAGGGGGGTACAGTTTGTACTCGGTTTGGTTGGTGGTAGGGCTTATTTCAAGTCCGCTTGGCTAGCTACCACCATCTTACCTAAATCTGACGCCATAAAAACAATTTACAAATTGTTGTGTTCCGGCAGTTAGAGGTAAGATAGCCAGTTCCTCAGTGATGAGGATTCCGGGTGTAGTGCGCTTCCACCTTCAGCCATATCGTCACTTAACATCAAGCGAGATGAAGGCCAAACAATATTCCATTGTGCATAAAAAATAAGATATGTAGACAACGAAATCTTTGTATTTTAGATGATGCACGCACACTAGAAATACAGTACCTAGAATATAGTATAGAGAATTCTCGACTGCATGGATGGCATCGGCATTGACACACAAATAAGCTTATTTTACGAGACATCAGCTAATGCACTCGTTATGTGAAGACTTAAAAGTGCTAAGTCTAAAAAACATGTCGAAGAATAATACAAACGTAGATACTTATGTAGTGTGTTAAAGTTAATGATATAAAAATAGTGCAACAACTCTTGACACTTTTGTTGCTATCCTGACTAACCTGATATTGACTTGATCCTGACCTGAAAAGACCCATATATAGAATTGAGTAACTACGATAGAGGTACAAATATTTATAAAACCGAACTAATTTTGATTAAAATGCAAAAAAAACGTAGATTTAAAGTTATGTAGAATTTTGTATCTGCAATGTCTCGAGTACAATGGTAATTTTGGAGATAGCCAAGCAATCAGAAATGCTGAGCTAACTTACCTAACTTGGGCCGGCACGCGACAGGAGGTCATTCAGCGCAGCGCTCGACTGCACGGTGATTACGCGCGTGGCTGCGTGCGAGTCGAGTAGAGCGAGCATTGTACACATAGTGCGGATATTATCGTTATAGATTAGTTAGTTATTGGACAACTACATGTAGCAGAGATGAAAATGTTGAGGTGGATGTGTGGTGTGACGCGAATAGATAAAATTAGGAATGAGTATGTCAGAGGAAGTCTGAAAGTAGCACCAGTAACAGAGAAGTTGAAAGTTTGGGCATGTTATGAGAAGGGATGAAAGGCATGTTACTAGAAGAGCAATGGATATGGATGTTGAGGGCTGCAAAGTAAGAGGAAGACCGCAGAAAAAATGGATGGATTGTGTGCGGAATAATATGAATGTGAAAGAAGTGGATGAGTGACAGGAAGGAGCGGAAGAGAAGCTCGCACTGTACCGACCAAATAAATTGGGATAAGGGTAGGGGGATGATAAGTTATTGGGCAACTCAACTTGTGTTTTGATATAAGTTCCACTAAGTTTCTGAATTTTCAGAAGTGTGAACCGATAACTAAATGTTTAGTGACTTAAAGAATAATTTGATGCGTTTGTTACTTCTCTACATTTCCCTACAGAGCTAAAACTTTATACTTGTTTCAAAACTATAATAAACTAAGATCAGTCAATTTGAGGGAAGTGGTCGAACTTGACGTTGCGTCATTAATCACAACACAACAATTTGATCTATGAAGTCTTCACGCGGCGCGTGCTCATTGTTTACAATTTGCGGTTGGTTTCCAAATATCGCTGTTTCCGCCACTTTCACTGTGTTTTCCTCATTGGAATTGATCAGAAAATAGGTATATGCCTATTTTGCCTGCTGATGGACCTTTAGAGTTACAATACAAGACAATAAAAAATATAAAAACGTTGAAGAAAATTTACACGTCCCTTCCCTAAAGGAAATTTTTTCTCTCAGATTTTAATAAAATCATTTTGCTGCACTTAGTCCTCTTACTTTCATATTGCAAAACCATCAGCAAAGTTACACAAGAGCTTTATTCAATAAAATAATCGCTAATAACCATTTAAATGAGTGAAAGTGAAAAGCGTCGGTGACCTGAAGGTCGCATTTCGGCTGCATTCTCCGATGCGCACGCGACGCGATTGGCATGCCGCATAAACGGACTCGTGCGGTGCGCGCGAGTTAATGTTTGTTGTACTGTGGGTTTAAACAGGCTCAAAAATAAATGAGTAAACAAACAAACTCTCATTTGGACATTTCATTTTCTTCTTCTTATTTTAGTTTGGCAATCTACTCTCCTCTTGGAAGTAATTTTTGCCAGTGTCAAGTATTGAATATTTCAGTGGTAGCTGTTTTGTTTCAGTTTAGGTACATTATGATGCGAGTGCATCGCATTCCAATGCTTCTTGGAGCATTTGGCACCAAGTATATGAAGACAGTTGTTCACGGTAAGTTCTGCCGAGGTAGCCACCACTACAATAAAAGTCTCAGCTTCACACAACCAAGATCAATTTCAATTATCCCACATATTGTTCAGTTGCGTAGACACTTGTACCACAAAACTGCACCAATTTTAAGACACAATATCCACTATGAGTCAATTTGCAAATAATTAAAATAGACACCAAACTGAACCCGACAAAATGGCGCCAAAAACTCGACATTTCATTTTACTGTACTTGGTAATACCATAGAATAAAATAAACAAAAAGAATAAAAATAAATAAAATGAAATAGAATAAATAAGGTAATGGTCGGTCATATTCTGTGCCGTTAACGCAGCGTGTTAAAATACAACAGATTCTAACTACATAACTGGGTAAACGTTTACTGGCATATTTAAGATAGCGAATTATGTAATTTATGCAAAAATAGGGGTTTTTGTATTACGATAATAACCAAGCAATAATCCTCATTGGGGGATTTGATATGATATACAGGTAAGTAGATTAGGCAGGTTTGATATTTTAAGACTTGGCGGCGGTCAGTTGGTCGTTTTTAGTTACTTTCTCAAATTTTTTATATTTATTGCAATTAAAGAAAAAAGTTAATCGAAAAAGATAATATATAGGCCCCAAAGACATTGTGATATATCTCGCCTTTGATAAAACCTCGTCCGTTATCAAATCTGCAACCATATTACATGACTGTTATTAATTTTTATCTTCTACAGGAGTGAATGTGTATGAATTATGTATGAGCCGCTGATTATGGTAATCGTGACGGTGTGATAACGTGACAAATGTGTTGTTATATTACGGCGAATGTGACCACACGCGTCATTGCATTAGGGTCATTTCATCAGCTTAGCTATAATTATATATTTTACATAAGACAAGAAAATGAACCATATAATTATTAGTATGAGATAAATAAAGCTTATTTTTATTTTTTGTTTTATATTTTTCGGGCTTTTGCATAGCTTATTTTTCTCTGCTTTTTTAATTCATTTCAAATAGTTACAATATTTTTTTATTGTGAAGAAAATGTTCACAAACTTTTTAATTCTTCAACGCTTGGCATTTTACTTAATTCAGATACAAAATGATGACGTTTTTAACACAAAATACGAAAGTTAAGATTGCTTGTTAAATATGTGTCTTAAACCAATTTAATATCGAAATTTCGAATCCTTACTAAATATTATAAATGCGAAAGTCCGTTTGTTTGTTTGTTTATTTGTTTGTTTGTTTGTTACGCCTTCACGTCGTAACTACTGAACCAATCATCATGAAATTTTGCATACACGTTATCAGGGGTGCAGAAAAGGATATAGGGTACCTTTCATCTAGAAAAAACTTAAAACTTTAAAAGTCGCGGGTGACCGCTAGTCAACCATAAACTTCAAAATTTTTCAGATTATTTTCATAAGTCTCATTCTACCGGTCGGTGGTGGCAAATAAATAAACCAGTTAATCTCAAATCTTGGTGGCAGCCCTGGCCTCGCCGGTCACGGTCAGGGCGGGCCGTCTCTCACCTCTCACCGCTGATTTATTCGAACACTCTAATCTGTGTTAAATCATAGTTTCATCTTCCACTAATTTGAATATATGAATTCATAAATTAAGAATTATGATATAGACTTATGATTTTGAAACGTTTAACTTTGTTAATTAAGAGATAAACTGTTATGACCTATTTTTAAACAATGGCCTACTTTTTAATAGTTCTTAAAATGTTTGCTAAACATATGACAGACCTACTTAGGCTATAACAAAACAACATCTTAGTTTCACAAACCGCAAAACTAATATAACATGTAGAAATGTACAACTGAAGTACGCGTATCAATAACGCGTTTGCAATAGGGAAGCGATCGATAGCAGGAATCGATACTCGGCGAGATATCGATATATCACGGGGAAATGTCGATTGTGGAGAAAGCCACGATTTCGTCTGGTCGGCCCCTGCGCTGCGCAGCCGCCATCGGCACCACTAATATTGAAATCTGATACTTACAAACATAGAAATCCATTAGAAATCCATTTGATTTTGCGGTTGAAATCTAATAAATTCCGAAAACATTAAATGTTTAGCCATAAAAGGTATGTTTTGCCGATAACCTACACCAATATACAATAATTACCTTTTATATTGCCTGGTATAACAATCGGCCATATGATGTTCTGAAATGCAATTGCAAGTTGTGATATTACCTAATAGAATATTCTTTCTTATTTTAAAAGTTTTGCATAACATAAAACTTTAGTGAAACCACTAGTAATTAGTTACGAATTTAAAAAATTGGTTACATTGCATCTATGCAGATAAACAACCATTTTGATTGCGGTGGGAAATTAAAGTTTACAATAACAGCAATAGTTAAACCTTTATTAAATTTTGTGTCGATCATTGTTGATTGAAAAACTAAGTTATGCTGAGACGTATGCCTGTCATTGAAAGATTAATAGTTAATTTTCTGTTTTTGTTACAGTTTGCCGTTGCTGATATAATGCGACACCTGTTTTGAGTGACGGTGAGTTGCTTTTTTTTCCTGACGTTAAAGAAATAAACATTCTGTAAAACCAAAATTAGATTGTTCATCAAAAGTGCTTCATTTTCGATGAAAGGCAGTGAACCAGTGAACGACTTTTTGTATAGGCACATGAATGATTAAAGATGAAACTTCATATTTAGACACTTCATTTTCGATGCTTCACTGATGAAAATGAACGTAAAAATGAACCAAAAATGAACCATCTAATTTCGGTATTACATTGATTTTCAATTCGAGTCGCTCTTCTAGTCTCGTTGAATGTTTACGTGCTTTAGTCAACTACGTCCACAACGAGTGACTTTTCCTGCGTCCAAAAAAGGAGTAATGTTTGCAATGTTACTCTTTCCGCGTACCTGATTCGTATAAAAAGTGGAAATCACTCCGCACCACTTTCCCGCACCAAGTTAACGGCTTTTGAATAACACGTGCGAATGCATTTTTCTTACGCTTAAGATTTATCTGACAAATATTTACTTACTAAACAGATGAAATTAATCTCGCTTTCTATTTACATACGCGTGACTATTATTTTAAGCATCTTCAACAACATAGGTATTATTTCGTATAGGAAATGAACTAAGGAAATAGTACATACCTATGTTACCGTTAAAGTGCGGAAATCCGTTAATCTGCAGATTAACTAGTGAATCTGCAGATTAACTGTTCGCGTCAGTTAAAGTGCGGATTTTTACTTAAAATAGACGATTTCCGCACTTTAACTAGTTAATCTGCAGATTAACGACCAAGGATCAGTTAAAGTACGGAAACAGGTTTTGTTATTAAAAGGTAGACACCAAAGCAGGGGGACGGCGGACGGGGGGGATCGAACTGCTTTATTCCTGTAGGTCCCGGGTTAGGTTAGAAATTTAAGGCGAACGCGAAGCGCAGCGTAGCGTGAGCCTTAAATTTCGAGGTTATTTTTTTATAACAGACAACAGAAATATTTTCTTTTATTATAATAACTGACGCGGTACGTTTGCTGTTTACAAAGCAATTCTGGCTCTTGTAAACAGCAGACGCGTTAGTCGTACACGTCTGCTATTTACCACGCAGCCGAAACTTCCCGAGTGGATAACGCGTCGGGTATTTACGATTATGGCCGCGGGAGCGGCCGGCGAAGCGCCAGAAACGAAGTTTTTGTAAAATAAACTTTCAATGTAGGTCTTTTACTTCAATTTCCTAAAGCCTTGGCTATTTCACTCACTGTATTCCGCACTTTAACGGTGTAGCATCCGTTAATCTGCAGATTAACTAGTTAAAGTGCGGAAATCGTCTATTTTAAGAAAAATTCCGCACTTTAACTGACTCGACCAGTTAATCTGCAGATTCACTAGTTGATCTGCAGATTAACGGATTCCGTACTCTAACGGTAACACATACATTGTTTAGAGTTTGAATTTCCAATTTGTAGCGGAGAGCTTAATGTATCAATAACTTATACTTAAATTAAAATTATTTCCGAAAGACAACGATTTAGAAAAACGTGGTTTATTTATATTGCCATTTACTACGATTGCAACCAGCTTTAGCAATGTTAAAGGTGAGAGAGCAATTTTGTAATAATTGCAAGAGTTCCCGAATGGGATCATAAATACCTTATCTCTTATCCTATTTAAATTGGTCAGGAATATTTATAATTATCTTAATTGGAATCTAAGTTACGCCCTCGCAACCTCAAGTGAGAATTTGCAATTGTAACTTGGACAAGCCAAACATAATAGTAGTTTATGAAACTGACACATAAAGAGGGGTATTAAAACACGAGTGTGTGTTTAAAAACCGAGCCGTAGGCGAGGTTTTTAATAGTATCACACGAGTGTTTTAATACCTAGTTATGTGCAGTTTCATACACTACTTTATCTACACTCATACATTTGGGATTGAACCTACTAAATAAAAGATCGACGTTAGAAAAGAGAGAGAGAGACTTTGTTTGTATTAGCTAGGAGGTACCTACCTTGTAATAAGTCATTTCCTTAGCTGCATCTAAAATATCGGGCAGAGTCAATTTCTCACATTTTTCACATTTTAAAGCAAGAATAAAAAAGCTACAAAATTCTGTAAGTAAAATTTAAAAATTAAAATCAAATCTTTTTTTGAAATGCTTCAAAAATGGCGCGCATTCTATTAGAAAAAATAATGAGATGAGTCATAGCCTCCTATAATAGGGAATGTCCGAAAAAAATCAAATTGGCGGAATATTTTTCTATAGGTAGGAATAAGGTCCCTTAGTAATAGAAAAAAGTTTCAGAAATTTCGGTTGCGTAAAAAATTTTTAAAAAATCAAAGTCTCTTTGACTTCACAAATGTATGAAAGTAACAGCAGAATGGAGATTATACCTTTGCCGCTAACTGCCACAACCACTACACGTATTTAAAAAAAAAAGTTTTGACATATTGTCTTGAATCTTTTTTTTTAATACCATGTTGTGGTTGTGGCAGGTGGTGGCAAAGGTATGATCTCCATTCTGCTGTTACTTTCATACATTTGTGAAGTCGAAGAGACTTTGATTTTTAAAAATTGGTTCATGCATCCGAAAATTATGAAACTTTATTCTATTACTAAGAGACCTTATTCCTACCTATAGAAAAATATTCAGCCAATTTGATTTTTTTCGGACATTCCCCATTGCGATGAGTCATAGCCTTCTATATCTTCCAAGCCCTGAAGTTGAGCAGAACGGCAACATCGCATGTGGTCAAGCACATAGTATAACATTATTTTAAAAATTATTTATTATTTGTTTTTCCTATATTATCTATGTTTAAACTAGTTGTAAATTGTGATGTAAGGTTATTTCAATAAAGTTTTATATTTATTATTAATATTTATTTATTAGAACATAAGGTTTGAGTCAAATTATTTTAACTTTTCGGGGGTCCTTTAGTACGATGAGCATTTTGATCTAAGCCTCCTCTAGCAATAAATCTTACATCATTGGAAAGGTATTTAAATTTGAAACACTTTATTGTATTACTATAAACGTCAACTATTAGTACTTTGAGAGTTATAACGCTCTCAACTTGACCAATTTTTTGAACATTAATGACCTAAAACTCCGAAAATACTAACAATTAATAGAAAGTATGTTTGCAGCAAATATTTATCATATAAAAACCGTTCTTATGATATATCATTCATTTCTATAGGTGTGGTAGATCAACTCCCATAGACAATAAACCACTTTTATACTTTAATAACCTTTAACTCCAAAAGTATTAACAATTGATATAAAGTATATTAACAGCAAATATTTGTCTTTAAAAGACCTTTCTAATGATATATCATTTATTGCTAGAGGGCGTGTTAATCAACTCCCTGCTGAAGAAAATCAACAAAAAAGATGACATCTTTGACAGGCATTTTTTCCTGGTTAACATTAATATTTTTCTTATTGTTTAATATACAAAGCATTTCAATAAAAGAACTAAATTATTGTCATATTTTAAACCTCACACGATTACTATGAAAAAAAATATCGACCTCTTAAAATTGAAATATTCCCATACATTTAGTATGGAGACTGGCGGACGACATGACCACGAACTGACAGTAACAGACGTTGCCAAACTTATGTTCACGGCTTGGAAATGAAGAAGGCTATGGATGAGTGCATTCCATCAAACTAATTGCACTAAGTCATCGATCACCATAGAGTGCATTTTAATCATAGAAAGTATGTGGGAAAATTTCGTTGTTTTTTTTAAATATCACGGCACTGCCTTCTTTTTGGATTTGCCCTGTATCGTAATGAGAAAAAAAGTTATTTTATGATGCAGTTAACTGCATCGTAATGAGTTTTTTTTTTTAATTTTACCTATCCACGAAAATAAAGTACGTATTTATATTACCTTTTTTGAATTCATATTTGGAACATTACGTTGTGAGTGTAGATAAACAAACTTTTTAGAAGCACAGCGAAGATTCGTAAGTCCTATTACTTATTTATCGCTATTGCCTTTTATTTTACACTTTTTACAAGTAACGTATTTTTATAATAATAATTATTAATATTGTTCATTCTGTATAGTAAACATCTTTTTGTGATTTAGAGTTATTTTATTTAATTTATATTTCATAGTTTTCTCATGTTGTTCTCGATACATCAAAAGGGACGGAACAAATTTAAATGCTCCTGCTGTTGTTTCATCTGCCTTCTACTATAAACATCGAGTCAGCTTATCAAATGTGAACAATAGTTTTGTTCGGTTATTCACAAATCCGAGTTTCCTTTTCGCTGCTAACCGCACAAGTCGCGATTCAGTAAAAGTAATAAATGGCTATTGTAATTTATGAATGTGACAGGGTGGTAGAGTGCGTTGCATTTCGCATTCAAGTTGTGCAGTAAGTGCAGTAGTTACTGGCCTGCGTCCTCGGACCACCGCAGAGACGTTTTAATTACGAACCCCTCCGGGCAATTCTTTAAACATAAAAAAAACATTCTCCTCAGCTATATATTTAAGTGGCCGTCATTTTTACTCGTTGCGGAATGACGAGTTTTGTACTTTTTTGTTTGTTTGCGAATCTTGTCTTGAACTTACATTAACTATACTCTTTGTGCTGTGTATTTCTGTATTTTAACATTCGTATTGATTATCTGAAGGATAGTTTCTGTACATTTTAAGGGACAACTTATATTTATAAAATGTTTAACGAAAAAGATGATAGAATCACGGTTAAGCTAAATTAAATGAACTATAAGTAGTTCATTTATTTATGACATTCTCTACAAAAATTTAATCCAAATTAACATTACTTAAGAGTAATGTTAATTTTGATTAAATTTTGGTAGAGCATGTCTTAAATCAATATCTCGTATTTTTAAAACTAAGTAGACCTTACATTAACTTTTACCTTCACGCAAAGCCACGCGTATGCGCCAATCTTAATTAAATTAATAAAGACTTTCCACTAATAAAATCGTATCGTAAACGCGAAAAAATGCGTTAACCAACGCGCGAGTAGCATTTTGTTATAGTTAACTTATCTGAAATGGTCGTTATCCGACTGATTTTAATAAAAATATTGCGTATTAACAGCTGGCGCTTAATTTTAAAAGAAAGTGGCTGTGTAAAATTGAATTAATTTGCATGTGTTAGTGCCACAATATTTGTTTAATTTAAAGACGTAATTTTTGTTTATTCCTTAAATAGGTACCTATTAATAATGACGGCTTTTTTAAACTATAAATAAACTACCTAACAGGGTTCCTGTTTTTCTTGATATTACCTATGGATTTAAATCTAGTTAATGAGTATTCTACCAACATTGACATAAAAAAACTTTATGATGTGGCTAAGGATAACATCAAGTGCCAGAATTTTAATTCTATGTTAATTATATTTGACAAAACAAAGGCAGTAAA
This sequence comes from Agriphila tristella, assembly GCA_928269145.1. Classification (NCBI taxonomy): domain Eukaryota; kingdom Metazoa; phylum Arthropoda; class Insecta; order Lepidoptera; family Crambidae; genus Agriphila; species Agriphila tristella. The sequence goes on from OV743435.1 coordinate 1,106,395, forward strand.
TTTTATTTCGTTAATTTGACATATAAACGCTCGGCACGTAGCTAGCTAAGTTTGAAATGAATATAAAATTCAATAATGTCTGTGTTATGTAGATGTTGGATTTGCAACTCCTATTTTAATTTGATTCATACACCTTTTAATATTTTCTAATATTGAAGGGGGCAAATTATTATTTTCCTATACTTATTGTATGAGTGGCATGAGCTCACGCGGGGTATGCATTACAATGTCGAAAATTCATAATACATACATACGACCGAAATATTGACGCATAAAACGCCGATTTTCAAAATACTGAACATCCTAAATGTCGATATCCTATAGACCGAAACTTGAAAGATCGATTATCATATGACCGAAAGTTCGAAATCTCGAAAGTTTGAAATGCCGAAAGTTCGAAATCCCGAAAGTTTATAACCCCCAAAGTTAAAATGTCGAAACTTAAAACTTACTCTACCTACACAAACACATACGAGTACATTTATAAAAGAAGGCGTTGCGGTTAATTTGTTTTACTCAAAAATGCTTGTAAAATAGTCATTATTTTGACAAAATCCACCAATCGAGTTAGAAATAATTTTTTTTCTGGCGCTTCGCCGGCTGCTGCCGCGGCACGCTCGCTTCGCTCGCTCGGCTCGTGCGCTGGGTTCATGTAAACCTAACATGCTCGTCGCTACGCTCCTCGCACCTATTTCGTGACCTACGGTCTACGGTTTCTAAGTCCCAGTAGACTAGTTTAGACTCATTTCCAACAGCTAAATTTGCTATAAAGCATTTCAGGCAAAATCCAAAGCCTTTTATAATTATGATAGCTTGTTGTTTTTGACTAATTCGTTAATTCGGTATTAAGTAGTACGGGGTACAGAATGTAGGTATATTAACTCTCGGTTTTTTAAGCTTCGGGATTTAGTCTTTTAGGTAAAATGTCCTTTCGTGATTTTAAACGTTCGGCCATACAACCATTCGGCCTTTTAATTGTCGGTCTTTCGTCCATAGGTCTTGTAAAATTCGGTCTTTTCTAATTCGATATTGTAATGCATACCCCTCACGCGTTACCATGTCAATCCTTATGACATAAACTGATCATAGTGATCACGCTTGCTCGACTAAGGTAGAACATACTTAAATTTCAGCCTAAATAGCAACATGCAGTCCTTTGTTTTATTTAACACTTTCAAGGACAGAACGGCTATTATCGTGATTTTATGGAGTTACAATATGACACAACGCCTATTTACGGGAAAACATTTTACATATTATTGGCTACTACGGATATGAGCGTGCGGTTTCTATAGTTTCTATATGGAGTCCAATATTTACTGTCACAGCACAAACAATTTCATGTGTGTACTGTCATAACCAAAGATTTTTTGCCTATGAAAGTGTGACCCTACACACACATGTACATTTTTGCATAGTATGCGCGTTGTGACGTCACGAACATAGCCGACGCGCGACCGAAGCGTACCAATCGGACAGGCGTACGCACCAGGCGTAGTGCCACATTCACACAGGTTGGGTTTGATATGGTCATAGTAAAGTAACTACGTATAGAGACGTACTGCCATATCAACCGTTATAGCGTGTTATAGCATCTTGAACTAAGTGACACAACATTTATAGACGTGATTTCAATTTGTATGGAAAAATGTAGTGCCATATTTGGAGTAAATAGTGTCCTTGAAAGTGTTAAACAATAACTAACTTAAGTACCTAGTTAACTTCTTACTAAAACAAATGTGTAAAAAAGACGTGCTAGCTTTACTCAACAAACCCAAGATAATCACCAACAATTAGAAATAATTCCTACAATCAATTACAAAACTTAACACCAAACAATAGAGTGCAAATCTTCATGTGGCTGGTTTACTTTCTACTGGAGTCTGAATAGGGTCAGTTTATCCTCTTATCGGTGCTTAAACGCTGGTAATGGCGGTCGGCCCTTGTAGGGAGTGCCGGAATCACTCTTGACAGATTACAGAGTGTTAGCGTTACCTCCAAACAGCTTATGCGTGCCTGGTACACCTACCTCGCTTTCGAAGGATATTTGGATAATAAAAAACTTCATTTTGTTTTGTTTTGAGGTTGTTTTATTCCAATCCAAACTGATTTTTATGTTTTATTTTATTTATTTTTATTTTATTTTTCTTAGGAAGACCAACAGCCTATATTACATAAAATATGATAAGAAAATAGCAACAGATGGCCAATTATAGGTCCTCACAAATAGTTATATAATATCAAATTATTACCTACACCTTATAAGAATCATAGAAAAGGAACCGATTAATTTCTTGCAATTTACTTAGAAGATTAAACTTAAACTAACGCACAAAAACAGAACAAAACATTAATAACTTGACTGCAGTAACTAGTCTAAATTATATGAATACAATGATTATCAAGAAAAAAACTGCCCACTCAACGCATTCCTCGCCGCATTAACGCTAGTATTAAACAGGTCGAGATCTAGAGCAATACTCAATCGGTTAAAGCTATCGCTGGCACGCCATATAAATTCATTTTGCCTGTAGTTCGTATGAGCTAGGGGGAGGGATAAAATTGAATTATTTCTTAGGGTCTTTGAGGGTACCCTCAGCGAAATCTGCGCCAAAAGCTCAGGACAGTCAATCGAGCTAGATGCAATTTTTAATAGAAATAGAATGTCATTGATGCAAGAGCAAGTGGTAATAGATGATGCAGAGCAAGTGGTAATAGATGATGCTTTCTACAGAGCTCGTAGTAATTGGATGAATTGTAGTAATTCTTGGTACGAACGAATAAACTTTTTTTGTATATGTTGTGTTGATAAATGCCATTTGACTTGATATCTTTCGATCATTGGTAGGTAATATAGGTACATCGTAGCAGCACAGCGGGGCTACTCAAATGGCCACTTTTCTATTCGTTTGCTAACTCAAAAATTCAAAATAAGTCATAAACTCCAAAATTACGTGTCGGGCTTGTCAATTCCATACAATACAACAATGTCTGTGATTTACATAAACTTGCGACGTCTGACTTGATAGTTTAATTGTTTATTTTTTAGCTTTAAGTTAACGAACGAATAGAAAAGTGGCCATTTGAGTAGCCCCGCAGAACTTCAAACTTAGTAGTATACATTTAGTTTCACCGCAGAATACATAACAGTACAAGTGTTTCACTGCGTGCTAATAACCTTTAATCATATTCAATGTTGCTTATAAATTATGAATGAAATTATGTTTACAAACGAATGCGAAGTTCAATGTATTGACAATCGATCCATTGTTAAGGCATTACACGCAGTTAAAATATTTTGGAAGCAATTGTAAAACTTTGATGAGTTGTTAAGATTTCTTTACGTGAGAATTAAAGAGTACCTTTCCCATTTGCTGAAAATATTGCATGATGATTATATCTTCTAAGTGCCTATGTATAGTTTCTAGTCCTTTGTCAATTTTAACCGCATCGATTACTCATGTTTATTATTCGCTCAACTTGATTAACCACAACTAAACCACAACCACAAAACGATCTCATCTTTTTTATCAACGACAACAAACATCCAAAATCCGCTTTTATAGGTACTTACAACGTGTTACAAAATAACCCCTAATGCCGAATATGGTAGATAGGGACCATCAAACTGAACAACTTTTACTATGGGACCAATTCTGAAATCGAGAAAAATATCTGCTGTTTCATACAAAAAATAAAAACGAAAATAACAAAATGTATGGAACAGATGTTTTTTTCCCAATTTCAGAGTTTGTCCCATAGGCCTATAGTGAAAGTGGTTTAGTTTGATGGTCCCTATCTACCATATTCGGCATTAGGGGTTATTTTGTAACACTTTTATTTTTTATTAATTGTAGGCGCAATAGTAGGAAGTGGTGGTATGCACCATGTACCCGAATTCCATTGAATCACGATACGCACACAGTATAGGTAATAGTTGTTTTATCTCACAAAGTCCGTTCGGCTATGAATTAACAACGTTAGTTTTTGATAATTCCACCCCCTAACAGGTGAAAAGGGGGATGAAGGTGTACAGAAAATCCTTCATTTTGGGAGTAAAAATCACTAAATTTACTATGAGGGGAAGGTGAGCAAGCTCGCTCAATCGTAGACCCTGTCTCTGCTTTCGGGCTAGACTGGGGGTCAAGAGCAAATCTATTAATTAACTATAAAAAAGCGCTTGGTAGCGACCCGCCTGATCAGGCGGGTCGCCACCAAGCGCTTTTAACGTGATTACGTTAAAACAGTTGATCTGATTTCGATGAAATTAAAACATGAATATTATTAATTCGGCTACAACTTACACGTTGTATAATAGTACTAATTTTGCATTAATCAGTTTCAGCGAGGTCTATAAAATTAGTGCAACAAAAAGCACAGCACAAACGCAAACAAAACTTAGCTAAACTATGGGGCATCGAAAACAAAGAGTCATACAAAACACTTTAAAATTACAGCTTTATGATTTATAAGGCCGTTAGGTACTTTCGCTAGGCCATGGACACAATTTTAATCTGTCCAAAAATCAGTTGACCTAACTATTCATGTTGATCGAAAATCGAGACCAAGGCGAGGCGGGAATCGAGCGCTCGCGCACGAGATTAATTCGTATCGGCTAATTGATAGCGATCGAATCGATGTTGAATCGAGACGCAAGGGCATCTGCGACTGCAAGCCTATTGTAATTATCATCTCATTAAAAGTACCCATAATAGTCGAAAAGGTCTCGCCCTGAGACGTGTACAGAATATTAAAATCCAAATCGTTAAAGAAACAAAAGGACGACAGACGATGCATGAGAACAAAGTACTTTTAAAACTCTACTAAACGATCTGGCATGTCATCAAGCTGTTAAGTTACTTACTGTTTCAAGGTTTAAACATACGATTTTCAAATAGTGAAGTTTCGATTGAAAGTATCAACCCAATCAAAGTCGTGCACCTCGTTATTAATCCTCTTAGCAGTATCGCTTGTAATCCGCTTAGTTCGGTGCAATTAACAACCTCTTTGATTTAACAACCGGTTTTGGATAGAACCATGGTGACAGGGCAGTGTCCTTAAATGACGTGGGCATTGATGCGAAACACTGGATGTAACGGGATGTCGAGTTGGGATTGCACGATACGGACTAAAAATATTCTCACGGGAAAAAGATCGTTCCTAAATGTGCCTAAATTATTAATTATTAATCCATGGGCACATTTTGTAGACCCAAAATCGCTCTTTCCTCAAAAAATATTTTATGGAAGTAAAGTAACATTTGAACATCCCAAACTATCCAAAATTGAAATTTCTGAAACCGAAAATCAACCCGACCGATAACTTCAAGTTAGCTGCTGGTTAAAAATAAATGTTGACGCAGCAGAACCACCTATTGCAAGAGTCGCTGCCAGTGCCAGATGCGCCGACGCACTACATATGTTACACAAACAGGCACAATCACAGGTGCTATAAACAATGCATCCACGCCATTGTAACGTTCCCCCCCCCCACTATACTATGAAGATGTGTGATGATGCTAATATGATGGTGTGATACCTAACTTACCTAATTTAATTACCTAATAATACCTGGTGATGGGATTTTATTGGATCCTAGTTCTTACTGTTTTACTATATGGATTGGTGATATTCTAACCCTAGCATAGTTAACCTAACGCATACCTAACTACAAATCCCATTCATGTTGATTAGCCGCTAAACGGCTTCCGAACTAACCATCCCTACTTGTGATTCCATTAAATGTTTTATCTATGTTTTGCCTAGTTTATTTTCCCGAACCCTATTTTATTGCATGATAGAATAATCTAATATTAATGCTTTTGTAAGTGTGAAATGGGCGCGTAATGTCTAGTGATATTTCCCAAGTTGTAATCCGTAATTACCCTAAGTTCTCGAATATTGCTGGGTGGATATAAATATTAACTTTACATGACTAACTTTAATTATTTATGCTTCGATAGATAATGAACTAAGAACCTATTACTAAAAGAAGGAAATTACTTTGCCTGATTTTCCTACAGAATGGAAATTAAGATATTAATTGCTCATTCCAAATTGACCCAACTTCATACTAATCTGTTACTTTGTTTAATGCTTAGAAATAACTATGTTTATCAAATAAAATACCGATCTATTTTATTACGGAGGACCCTAATCCATTAGATTTCTACCTTATGATGTCATGATCATGCTTTATCAACTTTATTGATAATTTATTACTAGTAGTTATAACTTCAACAATGAATTACTAGTGTCCGCCTGCTGTGTTAATGAAAAATTGAGAATTTACCTATTTTACTACTATACTATCAGTTATAAAGAATCTATTATCTATGTCAACAATGTTTCAATTCATATCTTTGGATTTACTTAACAAATTTTAATAATCATAGCCGGCCCAACCGCAGTTTTAGAAAATCTCTAGAATTTGTTAACTTTCTAACTTTAAAAGGAATAATGTTATATAAATATCTTGGAAAAGTATCTTAGGGTTGCCTCTCACCTAGTTTTCTATGTTAATGCCAAAACCAATACTGAAATTATATTATGAAAATCTGAATGTTTGCTTTTATGATTTATTTCTTTATTTCTATTCGTCTAATTTGATGTATAGATGTCCTAGCTCTGAACAAAGGATATGAAACCAACGCTCTGACTACAATGTGAGTTTAGTAAGTATATTTGTAACGTTAAGTATGTGCTTAAACAAAATGGGGCTTTGCTCATCGCTATTGGATAGCATAGTTGGTCGTTGCCTATCTTCAGTTTAATGTGTTTTATACCCAAGGAAGAATGTAATCAGACGGTTTCCTAGTTAATGGTATTGATTCCTCATCTTACAACAAAAGTATTCGCTTTTATTACTAGGCCTCAATTATTCCTGTTATTACAGCTATTAGTTAATAAAATTACTACCAAATGGATATTATTACTCTTTTGATATAACCAGGGAAATAGAATTTAAGTTTGTAATTTTCCTAAATAAGCTTACTTTAATCTCATACTAATTCTTAATATTTGTTACTATACCATGGAAATTTTAATAGTCTCTAGCGATTAGAAATGGAGATACTATAGGAAAGAGATAAGCGTTTCCTCCTACATTCCGCTGAATGAAGTAAGTACGAACAATGTTGATAGAAATTGGTCAAAGTGAATTTATGAGTTAATTGGAGTATTGTTATAAATTAGTAGGGTAGAAAAGGGTATATCGAGCCATAATAGACAATAGGGTAAAAGGAGGTAACTCGAGTTATAAGAAAATTAAGTTTGGGTAATTCTACTCCGCTACCAAATATTAGTTTATTTGTCAACGTTATTCTAAGTAATGTAAATCATCCAATGTCGACTTAGTTTATCAAAAATTTAGAATTTATTTGCTATATTTAGTGTTACTTAAAATATACAATGTGGCTTTCCTGGCTAGATAAAGAGCCCCTCCTCCGCTCAATATGGTAAGCCTCGTCATCCGAACTGGGACAGCTTTCCCCCAGTTTCCAGCCAATTACAATCATTCTTTAATTTAAGTAAAGTATATGGTCGATAGTCTAAGTTTGTCTGTATATTCCAACAAGAAGAGGACAAGCAAAATGCTCCAAGCGATTTCCCAGTTTTTCACAATTGAGATATTCTTTTCTCAAATGTGATGGCCAGATCAATTTTTTTTGATTTTTTTTCTAAATTCTGATTTATCTTATATCAACATAAATTCAATCTTACAATTTATGAACTTAAAAAAAGGGAATAAGTACTGGAAAATCTAGGGATTTCAGAAGGAAAGTTTATTAAATTTAGGGACATATAATAAATAAATACTTGCGTTAAACCTTTCCTACTTTTGAACAATAGCTTTGGATTGCATTGTCATAATGGCATTGAATAAATCTTCTTATGATTATTGTGTGAATAAACTTGATATTAATTTCCTTTAAATTGAGTCGACTGTTAAATTTGATTTAGAATATTTAACTCAGAGAATACTTTGATTCCAGTAATCGTGAACTTAACATATTCACCAATTTAATTGATACTTTCATAGTATATAAATGTTGGTCAAAGTATTGTTTAGTGCTACATACCGAGCATTATTTTGTTAATTTGTGGAAGCTTACTCAAAAATTGTGTCTTGTGATATTAATGAGTTGGAATTGACATGGCTCAAATAATATCACGGGTCAACATTACACCCAGACTTTTATTTAGCATTCATCCACATTTATTACCAAAATATTTTATTTTATTTATAGTCAACAGATTGAAACATGGTCAAAATTAGTAAAGTCAGCCCAATTCAAAGATATTACTTCTATTATGATTTGATAATCTATTAGTTAATTAGATTGTGCGTCCAACTAGCTTTAGCACAATAATAGGTAGATGTTTTTCATTCACTGAAATTTATTTACAATGCCACTTCACAACACCCATAGATGCCACAACACTACCTATTCTCTGGAATTACTGAGAATTTAAGATAACAAATTCACTAATACGTTCCCATTTAACCCTCCAACTTGCTCGCATTTACCTGCCTATGACACAACCTAAAAATTATCATAAATTTTAATTTACTTTTGTCATGATCCGCCATGTTGTTTATCATAATTAGCTTGGATGAAATGCATCACTTAGTGAACCAATAGCGGCCATTTTGTAATGCACCTTGCAATTTTCCTATCGATAAATAATAATTCGGCCATTTTGTTGAATTATGCCTAACTTATCCTACAACAATTTCGATTCTAGAACGCTAATTTTACAATGTGACGACCTACTAACTAGATTTTCGCTCGTTCCACATGCCTGCCTAGCAGATTATGTGCCTATTCCGCTCTAATGACGATCATTCAAAACACCAGTATCACAAGCCCCCCCCGGTTTTGTGATACTCTACCTAATTTTCGCGCGATTATCCCTACAATTGACCTATGATTTTACCTGCCTAATTCAGACTACATGAGAATTTCCTATGCCAAATTTTGTGGTTCTTACCAGCGCCACACGTCGCCCCGTTCCTGTACAGTGTGAGCAAGCATACTCCCTAATTTCGCTAACAGCTTGGCCGTGCTAATGGTGGGGAGGTAGGACCACCATTAGGCCCTAACCAAAGGAATAATGAAAACCTGCTCTAGGGCTTAAACGGAAAACAGAACTACGTTCTAACGGCAGCACTTGATGAAGCCTTTTTCCATATTAAGTCACGCAGGCTTACATTATGTGACTAACTAGGCAGACCAACGAATTGGCCGCCCGTTTATGACGCCACAATCATAAACTTCAATTTACCTAGTACCCCCCCGAAAGTCCATAGCGAATCGCCCCAGCACGACACAATCCTATTTTTAATTATTCAAGATAAAAAACTCCCTTTCCCACATTTCATTTCACATGAAATTAGTTTTAGAAAATCTATTTTCACTAATTCTTGAATTTACTTGATACAGCTACGTTAATTTGATGTAAACTTCACAACCAAACTATATATTTCAGTCAGGCCTTAATTTTACCATTCAAAGCTTGTCTGAAACATTACCCCAAAGGTTAGAAACTTGCCCGTGCAAGACCTATACACATAGACTTTCGTTTCTTTCACTTATTTGCTGACTATTTCGGTCTTGAGTTAAAGAAAAACTTGTTCAGCAGCCATCTTACAGAGGGAAGTGTGCTTGCGTCTTCTTCGGTGAGCATCAGTCAAGGAAAGAGGGCCGGCTCCCCCGCGCCCGGCCTTATATACATGCGGAAAAGTTACCTCTGCGAAAATCTTGATGACGCTTAATCTTATTGGTTCTTAATTTTTTAGAGTGCCCTGTCACTAATTTTTCTAATTTACCCAATAATGGGGTAATTTCTCCCTGAACTAATCTACCTATCACGTGAATATAATAATAGGAACCCGTAATTACTTCGATACTGACGATAGTTATAATTATAAATATAATTAGTTTTGCTTATTCTAGAATTTACAAAACTCCTCACATACGCAAATATTGTTCTAATTTCCTAATGACACAATCGATTTAACCTTCCCTGTACGTTTGAATACATCTTTTGGTCTATCACTATTCTAACCTCCCAAGAAAAATCTTATAATCAATAAATATGTTATCTGACCGCTTTTATTATTTCCAATCGACGCATAGCTTTATTTAATAATAGCAAAGAATTGATAACAAGAAACCAATGATATTATGCTTAGCCAACCAAACTTGGGGTATAATAACGCTAACAACGAATATTACTCACATACGTAACCTACTGTTGTATATGCCCTATTTTGTCGCCTCATCTTACAATTTGCCTCTTCAGTCACTGAATGAGTTTATCTACATACTATGGTATTTTAAAAATATTTCAAACCCTCTCTGTCTCTAACTTTTCTTTCTTGTGCAAAAGTAATGGCATCATTTTTATTTCTTCATCTATTCGCCGTTTCTATCGTTATTTTACTGAAAGAGTCACTTTTACTGAAAGGTAACTGTTGAATATCCTTCCACATAACATTTAATCTATTCATATATCTATTATTTGTGAGTAAAGGATTTGTAATCTCCAAGTATTATTCAGAAAATATAAAATCAATTAAAGTTTTTATTGTATTTGCAGGTTTACTATACTGAATATATGGATATCATATTTCTTACTGTAAGATAATCAACGTCGTTTATAAAATCTAAGCATATGTTTTCATCTATTCAAAACAAAGGAACATTTGATCGCTTATTGATGAATCGAAAATACACCAAGTCTCACAATTTCGAATATACTAGCCTTAAGATGAATCCCGGCCTTAACACCCCCGATCCATACATACATACGCACCTCTTTTGCCGTTCCCCTGGCACGGAACCTTGCTCTCGAGTCCGACTCGCACTTGGCCAGTTTTTTTTCCATATTATATTACTAAGGGTACTTTATAGACTCTAACTGGTAACATTTAATTTTACACGTCACTATTGCGAATTATGATTGGTTACTTTAAAATCTGGCGCCATGTAGCTTAATCTTAGGAAAATCCACGCCCACACAGAATCTGAGCTCTCGATTGGCTATCACAACCATTTTCCCTTCGTTTTTTGTTTATGAACAAAGGAAAGCCACGATCCATTCTACGGTAGATTGTTTTTATGTCTAGTTCCTTTTACAACTTTTTACTAGTTATCGTTCCTATTTAATGTTTATTTATTACAAATATAATCATTCGTATTCTTCCTTTACTTTTAATATTAAATGATTTTACTTTATTCATAATCCCAAGTTTAATTTACAAATAGTGTTTTTTGAAATTTGCTGAAAACGAAACGCGATATGTGTGTTTACACCAAACCTAAACATTATTTTACACATTTAGAATAACTAAATTATTATTTGTTTATTTTAATATTTTATAATCATTCGACTTCCTTTTACCTTATAAATTTTTAATGATATAATTTACCAAGGATTATTTCGTTCTCTTTTTTTTTCTCTTTAAAATATAGAGTGATTTTTCTCTATGGATTATCACTTTAGTTCCAAAAACGGCCACCAAATGTCAAATGCATTTGTCTATGTAAATGTCAACGAATTGTTTATTATTGTAGAAACATATTTTCAGGTTAAAGAAATCCCGCAAAAGTATCCGTTTTTTATATAGAATTATGATAATTCGTGAATGTTGTATTTGCAAATCGCAGTCATAGCCTACAATTATCTGTGATCAAAGAGTTTGTGCTACAAGAATGCAGTAAATATCGTAATGCCAGACAATATGCATTGAAAGACATCCCAAATTGCATAAACAACCCTTTTTTTTTTATTAAAATGAGAATAAACATCCCTTCATGGTAAGTTATTCAACGAGTTTATTTACTGATTCAATCACATAACTTTCTTTTTTTATTGTTTACAACTATTTTTTTCAACCCTGGACTTCTTTGTATCTCGCAGATTTACAAATTATCACTAAAATAGAAGTTAATTTAAAGAAATGGAGACTCCAAGGCGATAGAAAAAGGTAATACATTGGAGGCGATGGGATTATTAAGGAGCAACAAAATATCTTTCCCAGTGCCGGTTCATAGGTCAGTAACCCCTCTTATTTTTATTTTTATTAAATATTTGAGACAAAGATAACATGTTCAATTTTGAACTGTTACACCATGCGCGCCTGGTGGTCGACATCGCTTCGCACCTGTGGCCTAACTTGTATTTGTTTATACTTTATTGCTTGATCGGGGCGCAAGTTATGCTAAGCAGAGACGCCAGGCAAGCTTTGTAAAATTAATTAATCGTTGATTGCTATCCTGCCTTTCCAAACAGATGATTTAGGACATCACCTTTTTAGGTCTAAAAAAAGCATTGAAAGAAAAAGATTATTAAATGAAAACCCAATGAAAATTGATCTTCATCTTAGCATAGGTACTTACGTGCATTTTGAACTGAGAACTCATTTTTTAATTCATTGCGAATCAAATTGAAACTAATAGTGGATCCAGTAAACAATTCTAAAAACCTAAAGCAAAGGTTCAAAAATATAATTATTTACGAGTTTCTAGAATTATTTACTGGATTTGATTCGCAATGATTTAAAAAACGGGCTATCAGTTCAAATGATGCACAACTGATGCTGGAATTGCACTTCTCAAACACGTCTTTGAAGCATGGGAGAGTAAACAAGATGCAATTGGTATATTTTGTGATCTCTCTAAAGCATTTGATTGTGTCAGTCACAGTACTTTATTAGATAAATTGGAACATTATGGTGTATCAAAAAATGCAATAAGCCTTATGCAATCATATCTATCGGCGAGAACCCAAAAAGTTGTTGTAAATAAAACAGAATCCTATGAAGCACCCATTACCATGGGCGTGCCGCAGGGATCGATATTGGGTCCATTGCTTTTTCTTATTTATATTAATGACCTTCCTTACTATACTAAAAACTTATGTGAAATAGTACTGTTTGCTGATGATACTTCTTTAATTTTTAAAGTTGATAGAGGATGTAACTGCAGTGACGATGTAAACAGCACTCTTTCCAAGGTGATGCATTGGTTTACTATTAATAATCTGAAGCTTAACTCTAGTAAAACTAAATGTGTAAAATTTTCACTTCCTAATGTGAGGCAGGTTCATATGACTATACATGTAAATGGTGAAGCAGTCGAATTTGTTGACTCAACAAAATTTTTAGGTATTACTATAGACTCGCGGTTGCAATGGGACCCTCATATCGATATCCTGTCAAGCAGACTTAGCTCTGCTGCCTTTGCAGTTAAGAAAATAAGGCTTCTGACCGACATTGAAACAGCAAGATTGGTTTACTTCAGTTATTTTCATAGTATTATGACCTACGGTTTGTTGTTGTGGGGCTCAGCTGCTAATATTAATAACATATTCATCTTACAAAAAAGGGCAGTGCGCGCTATATACAACTTACGGTCTAGAGATACTCTTCGTGACCTATTTAAAGAAATTAAAATATTAACAGTAGCTTCCCAATACATCTATGAAAATATAATGTATGTAAAGAAAAATTTAGATAGCTTTGTAAAAAATAGTAATGTTCATAAACTCAATACAAGAAACAAGAACAAACTTGCTGTTCCAAGGCGCAGACTGCATAAAACCGGAAGCTCTTTTTTGTGTAGATGTATTACCTTTTATAATAAGATACCAGAACAAGTCACAGAACTGCCCTTGGAAAAATTTAAAAATACTGTTAAATCCAATTTAATGAGTAAAGGTTATTACACTGTTGACGATTATTTGAAGGATAAAAAGGCATGGGCATAGCTTTTGTATTGTTAATTATTACTCTAATACCTCAGTATTGATTAGAAAAAGTCCGGGGTTCTTTCATAGGTCTAGATAAAAGTCCTTTAATTAAACTCGAATCGTGATTTTCTTTTCTAAGTATAAAATTGTGAGAAGTATCCTACCTACTTAAAAACGTACTTCTGGCTTCTTGATTCGACGACTTGATATGGGTAGCTTTAGTATGTCATGCTCACTTCAAACATTTCTGCGGTGGTGTCGTGTGTGGCGGGTCGTTACGTTCCCTCAAATATGGTTGAGCGAAGCGATGGCTGGTTCATGCGTCATGCTCGTGAACGGGTGCTGCCAGTGGGAATGGGTCTGCTTCTGTCTGCTTGTATTAAGGGCGTCGTATAACTCGTATATAAAAGATCTGTTTTATATTGTCTGTATGTATGGCACTTCTTACTCAAAAATAGCTTACCTTGTTTTGATTTATTTAATTGCAATATTTTTACTTTCTATAGTCAGTAGTTTAGTGAAAGACCTATGAAAAGCTTTTGGATATAAATTTTCAATTCGATGCCTTAACATAGGTAGTCTTAGTATGTCATGCTCTCTTTAATCATTTCTGCGGTGGTGTCGTATGAGGCTCAAATATGGTTGAGCGAAGAGATGGCTGGTTCATGCGTCATGTTCGGGAACTGGTGCTGCCAGTGGGAATGGGTCTGCTTCTGACTACCTATCTTAATGCATATTGAATTGTATGTTTTTCTTTTATTTTTATTTATTGTAACAGCCTAGACTGAATAACAAGTTCAAACTTTGAATTTAGCTTAAAATCTGTAAATTGATTAAGAAATTTGAAACTCATTAAGAAATGAGCTAATTCAATAATGTTATTTATTTGTTAATCTTTGTTAATATAAAGTCTGGAAACGATATACATATTTGTAAATATCGTTCCATCTGATTGATAAAGCTGACAAGTTTTTTGCGCCCATTTTTCTTGTCAGTTAAAAGACGTCATAATGGGTGGCAGGGTAAAAGAATTGACGATTTGAAAATGCTTATTATGTGAGCTTATTTAAATAAAATATATTTCACTCACTTTCACAATGCACGTTTTTAGCCTACCTAGGCTAGGCCTTCAATGACAGACACATTTTCATGCATTAAAAGCAAAGGAGAGAGATGTGTCTAGAAACATTATATATATTTTTTAAATAAATACACAAATATTCTATTTCTAAAACCAAAATATAATCGTTTCATTGATATGCCGGTGGCGTTTATTTATTCTATTTACATAAATCGATTGTCGAATTCTAATAAGGACCCTAACCCGTTAACACCTTTTCTTGAAGACAGCCTTGCGTCATCACCGACAAACCGACACTCTTAACGTATTGTCATAAGGTCCAGATTGGCACCAACATGGTGGATGTGGGAGAATACGACCATTTTAAAGCAATGCACGTAAATGATCATCATCAGACTTGGTCAATAGGTGGTCAGAATGGGTCAGTAGCACCAAAACACTGATTGAACTTCTTTACATACAAAGGACATCAGGCACATGAGACCCAAAAGTGTATAAAGATAATTCTGTTATCTATAAACACTTTATGTTAATAGAATCATAAAACAGCAGCAACATTATTTTTTAACTCCTTCATTTAGCTTTAATTAATTTTTGAAAAAAACAAAAGCATATCAATGAAACGGACATCTTGGTCAGCGATTGCACAAGTCTCCCCTGAGTATATTTGTTCTGTGGCACAAGTGATTGCGCATTAAAAAAAAGAATGTCTGCCGGCTGTCAGTCAACTGTCAAAAGTGTTTTGTTACGTGCGACATAATGCACAGACAGAACTCGTACATTGTGGTGCTAATCTGTATCACTAATGTTAATATGTGCACACTACCGTGATATGCCAATGATTATGGCCATAATTTTCCTTATTCCTATACGCATAAGGTTCATAAATGGTCATAATAATTGTTGGCATATTACGGTAGTGTGGCCCTAGCATAACGCAGCTAACGAAACGTGTAGTCGTGGTGGTGTTGCTATTTAGTGTCGGGGTTACCAAAAAAAAACTTTCAAACATAAATAACTCTTAAAACATAAATCTTCGTAAAAATCTGAATATTTTCTATGAATTACTAATTACATGCCTACATTTTGGAAAATACAGAAATGTTATACATTCTTTGGTTTTTTTCTATGGGACTCTGCCTGATGTCCTTTAAGGCCTACCCAAACCTGAGCGGTATCCGCTTCTGCCATGGGTAGCGGTAGTAACCGAGCGATATGGAGCGCGCGATACTTACCGCGTACCTATTGGGATATCGTTGCCGTCACCGGTAGAGGATACCGCTCAAATTTAAGTAGGCCCCAAAGTTTAGATTGTCTGTTAGGTTTGATAGCTCACCATCTCTCAGTCCAAAAACCTGCAAATATTTAAAAGAAATATCAAATATGGACTCGTCTTACCTTCCAGGAGCATGAACTACTGCACTCTTTCCTCGATAAATATAAATAACCATTCCCATGTTTTCCTTGTTTTTTATGTTTTGTAGCAGAGAAAACAATGAGCCATAACATTGCGCCACAATGCGCGCGCGCCGCGATCAGTCGAGCAGGACGGGCCAATAGGTTAGTTGAGCGCGGTCCCGCAAACCACCACAGACCACATTTATTGAGATGAACCGCTTCGCGAATCGCTTTCCGACGATTGTACAGGTTATTTGTGAAATACCAACAACCTCGTAGGAGTAGGTTACTAACATCATAAACAACAACATTGTACTACGACTTTTCCGAAAGCAGACAAAAGAAATTCGCCTTTCCATACAAATGTCCGAACCGCTGATCGAGTTTTGTATGAAAAGGCGAATTATTCTTCGGGCAAGAAAAAAAAACTATGTAAATAAACTATGGCTCTTACCAGCTTAAATCTTCGTCCCATGTCAAAATGCTAAAACATTTTCTTTCGGTCTCATTTTACTATCAGGCTTCACGTCTCATGAATGAGCATGCCTTGGAAATCTTTGGGAATCGCAATTGCTAACAGAACTTATAAAATGCTAACTATCTATGGTTTCCTACTCTGTGGCACTTTCATCGTCGTCACCACTGGACCATAACAGTACTGCGCTGGGTCAGTACCAGTCGGCACAGGCACAGTCAACGGCAGTTTACCACAACAGCCTTAAAGGCCTTGGGCTCTTACAGGGTTTAGTGATGGTGACATTATTTCTTATCAAATTATAGTTACTTCAACATAAACAGCTTAAGGCAAAGGTAAAACTGTTTATTAGACCACATCAAATGCGAACCTTCAGCTGTCAATTGACCAAGAAATATTTATTTTTACAAAGTTGTGTAAAATTGCCTACCTACTTATTACTTAAGTAGGTAATTCTTTCCTAATTCCGCCGTAATCCATGGCGAACCATGTCGTTGCTTTAAGACTTTAAGACTTTTAGAAATTATCTTTTGTTGCATTTTGACAAACCTTTTTCTGGTATAAGTAATTATTTAGATATCGTTCTAGCGTTAGCCTGGTAGTGAAGTGATAATGTCAAGTAGTCACCATCAAACATCTTTATATTTTGGTTGGTAATAATAAAGTTGTGTTGTGTGTATCAGATTTAAAACTGCAACTTGTAATTGTAGCATTTGCTTAATAATTATGCTAACATCGTGACTGTAAATTTAATCTGTCATCATCATGTTTACAAATTATTCAAACATAATTATCTCCTTCAAAAATAATTAATATTGTAAAAGAAGTGACAGATTCCACAAAGTCACCGATGATTGTCGAAGTGACTGATCGTCCGAATGATCGATGATGGATTGTGATGGGTACTGTGCTGAAGCGGGTCAAATCATCCGTTATGTAAGCCCGATTGGGTAACGAACAAGAGTAAACGACTTAATTTGGATGATTTGAAAAATCAGGATGATATTTTTAATAGGGATATTTTTAATTGGGTGACTGGAAATAATAACGGCGACTATTGATGGGATATTTAAATACAAACCCAGCAGCAGTTTATTTTGTTTGCGACAAAAACGGGCTAGGTACAAACTGTGTATAACAAAAAATACGTAAAACGAGCAACTACATGTCATGTGGGAGATAAATAATTTAAGTTGACAGTGAAAATTCTATATGACTGACAAAAATACTGAGTGGGCAACTATTATACCAAGTAGGTAACTATTAGAGATGGGCCGACTATGACTTTGGCCGACTAGCCGACTGGCCGACTAGTCGGCTGCAAAAAGGCCGACTAGTCGGCTAAGCCGATCATTATTTTTGGTAGATTTATGCTTTTTATTTATGCACTTGCTTTTTAGTTGAAAGTTCTTACGCACAGCTGCGTCTTAATGATGGGCATCTTCCAAATCTTTATAAACATTTGTTTTACAACTTCACAATCATTGTGCAAACAATACTTTTTATCCTTGTTTATTCATCAACCAAACAAATTGTTAAATTAGCTTTAAAAGTTTTACTTCGGAGGGCCTATTGTCTTGTATACATTTTATTTGCTCTTTTTATTTGTTATTGGTTGTAAAGTTTTGCAGTTTTTAGTTTTAAGGTCCAAATGCCGAGGAACTTTAGCAAATGTCCGAAGCCAAGCTAGTCCATTTAGAGCTTCCGTTCCACCAAAATGTCGAAAAATCAATCGCGAATATGGACTTTCTTCAACGAATTTTAGGATAATTCCTGTCAAGTAAAGTGCAACCAATGCGAAAGGTTATTTCTCGTGGAGGCCACGCATGCTCGCATCTAACTAAACATTTTTGTTTACCATTTTTTATTGAATAATACCTGTACCTACACTAGGTACACACTGATCCTGATTCCTTTCATGATTGCACCTATAAGCTTTATTTTGTGTTATAGCATTGAAGTATTTTAAGTTAAATTTAATTTTGATTGATATAACTAGTTAGCTTTTTAGGAAAGGCGTTAATTTTCCTAGATTATATTATAATTAATAATGTATAATGGATTTCATTTGATCACCCCAAATTTAAATGTCATAATATAAAAATATGAATAAAATAATAAGCCGACTAGTCGCCGATTAGTCGCCGACTACAAATTGGCCAACTAGTCGGCTTTACCGACTAGTCGGTACATCTCTAGTAACTATATAACTGATTTAAGCTGCTCAACACGGTATTTTTGTCATCACGATTAGATTAATAATAGACATAGTCGCCTTTTTTAATAAAATACAAGATTATTTTTAGTTAATACAAAACCTATCGTGGGATTGATCAGACCATCAAACCTCGAAATTACAAAAAAAAAATCAGCTGTTCCATACTTTTCAACTAGTTTTCCAATCGCTACAAATAGTTTAACATAATTCTGCTCTTCATTCATAATATCGTATCATAAACGCAACAAACGGTGCCCAGTGGTCCATTTCCCTCGTAACACTGCGCCCGCGCACGTGGGACGACAAACAAACAATATAGTAACAACAATGAGATCGATTCGCTGTAGTAACTGTCCGCTGTGGGCTGCATCGCGATCTGCATGCTCCACTACGCGTGACAATAACTGTAGTAATTATTACGATGATATAATGACTGGTTACAATAAAGCGAACAATTTGGAATCTAGGCCAGCAATACTTACTATTACTAACCAGTATTGGAATGTAATTGGTGTCCGTTTTTGTTTTATTTGATATTTTTTTACTTCTCGCGAGCAAATATGGTGTAAATACGGTGTGACTCGTAAATGTTTAATTTAGTGCTTGCTTACTGCTGTTCGACTGTCTATCTCAGCAAACAGAGCGTGGGCTTGATGTGTGAGGGCCTAAAGAAAAACGGTGCTTTTTCGTCTTGGACGAATCAACCACTTCGTCCAAGTTTTTCGTCCAGTCATTGCATTGCTTGCGCTTATGAATCTACTAAAATAACGAATGTTTTCTCACAGTACCTATTACTGCCACTGCCAACACTATCACACACTCACAAGTAATCAATGTTATTGTTTGTTTTGTTTTGTCATTTTTGTTATGCCAGAGTAAACAAGTAGTATGCGATCTTTGACGGAATATCCAAACTACAAAATTAAATTTTATAAAAACGTTCTCAGACATCACTCAAATGTAGGGCTGCCATCTCTAAAACCTGCCGCCCAGGACCGGAAGCGTAAAAACCCCGGACTTTTGAGCCTCGACCCCGGACATTTCATTTTTTAAATTCACTTTTAGCTAGGAAAAAAAATCCCTATACTTGGGTGAAAAAAAATGGAATTTTAAGCCTTTTTTCGCATAAAATAGTGTGTTTTACTAGTTATGATGTATAGCCGGGGTGTCCAACACAATTTTGTGGAGGGCTAGAGTTTAGTAGTTTTGAAACCGTAGCGGGTCAAAATAAATTCCCAAACATCTGTTTACGGGCGGCCCGCAAAAAAATGGCCGTGCAGCGCGATTTTTTGCGGGGTGCGCGGTGCTTGTCTGTAGCCAAAAAAATGGACCACGCAGCGCGATTTTTTGCGGGGTGTGCGGTGCTTATTTATAGCAAAAGAGAAAAATGGGCCGCACAGCGTGATTTTCGCAGGGTGCGCGGTGCTTGTTTACAGAAAAAAAAATGGGCCACGCAGCGCGATATTGTGCGGGGTGCGCTGTTCTTGTTTATAGTAAATTATAGTAAAACAAAAAGGGCCGCACAGCGCGATATTTTACGGGATGCGCGGTGCTTATTTATAGTAAAAAAAAGAATGGGCCGCGCAGCGCGATTTTTTGCGGGGTGCGTAGTGAAGTGAGGCGCCCGGTAGCACGTGCGCTGAATGAATATAGTAGGTACTTTTTTGAGCGGAGTTTGATCCATAACCCGTACTTTAATTATAGTCCGGGTTTTCCCCGGACTACAATCAGGGGGCTTATTGTCTAATTTCAAAAATCTATCGCAATCGCTTTCATTTGACAGATGGATGTGACACATTGCTGTATTCCTTTGGTAAGTTTTTATCTGTGCCAAAAAGAAGCATCAATGTATCACATCTTGAAAGCGATTGCGATAGATTTTGAAATTAGACAAAAGTACCCAAAACCCCGCCCGGACGCTCCCCGGACGCCCTCCAAACTAGGACAAATCCGGGGAAACCCGGACGGATGGCAGCCCTACTCAAATGAGCCAAGAGGCTCCATATTCGCATCCCGACTCAAGGGCTCTCGGCGTATTCGTTATTATAGCGAACTGCATGCGTGTGCGTCAATGTGCACCGGCCCTTTGTTTCGTTTGTGAAGCTTCAAATGAAACGACTTCAATCAAAAGGAATGGTTGAATAAGCACGTTCGTTTTAAGCATTCTCGTTGTTAGACTAGTGCTTGTGTTTTTTCTGAAGTTAATTATTTTGGTATTTTATTCATAACGAACTTATTTTATGATCATGATCATTATTCTTTCACCACTATAAAATACACACCTCTTAATTGACAAAATTAAAAAAACCAAAATCCTCATGTTCATCAATAAACGAAATAGAGGTCAAATCTGAAAAGTGTTTCATTCATTACAACAAAAAATATACAGAATTATTTGTAAAACACCAACAACCTCGCAGGAATAGATTACTAACATCATAAACAACAACGTTTGTTCTATACAACTTTTCCGAAAACAGAGAAAATATTCGAGCAAACAAATGTTCGAACAGCTATCAAGTTTTGTACTTATGAAAAGTCGATTTTGTTTGTCTGTTTTCGGAAAAGTAGAACAAATGTTGTTGTTTAAGATGTTAGTAAACACTCTTGTGAGGTTGTTAGTGTTTTACAAATAACCCTGTCTATGTACCTAATTAGGTATATAAATAAAAACAAGTGTGATAACTGTGATAAGCAAGCTGCTACTCTAGTTCATTATTCAAACATCCCTATCAGTACTAATAATAATAGATGTACAATTATTAATACACCATAAATAGACCGGTCACGTCATCGAAATATAATACATTTCGGTGGGTCACGTAAGCGTAGTACACATTGGTTTATCATCCATTAATGATATTGTCAATCTCATTGATGGCGGGTGACGCGCCGTCAATGAACTCGCAAGGAGGGGGGGGGGGACTTCCGACGTAGCTGGTGGAGCAAGTCCCTAGCGATAGCGAAACCTTTTGAAAACTTGTTTTATAATTATTTATACACAAAACAAACCTTATATTTCTGCAGTTCAAAATATGAGTAAGTTAGAAATGAACTTTTAAATAGGTATACTAAACCTGCTAAATAACGAATATATCTCTATTATGTTTTTGTATAATAATTGACAAGGTAAGTTGAGTTTAGAAGTTAGTTTGAGTTTCCCCCCTGCATCCCCAATTTATATTTTTCGAATTCGCCTCAATCGGTACGAAGCTTTAGCCGGTACGGCCCATGGATCCCTACTATTATTACCAAGTTCATTCGTCCATGCTATAAGCATATGGGTATATTGCAGTGCAGCCAGACTGCATTTGAAATTTACCCACCGCCGCACTGCACCGCGCGACGAGACGGTGGTATTATTATGATGACTGACAGGCATAGGGCTGGCAAAACAAAACAATTATATCACTCACTATAATGTAATAGTACAACAGGGGATAATAGTACATTACTGACGTGACGCGGTCAATAATGACTGCATTGCTGGCAGCCCGATAGCGTAGCTTAGCGCAGATCCAGGCCGTCACAGCGCGGTCAGCATTGCAGCCCTTGATGGCCAAGCTGGAATAAAGGCAGAGACCGGAGGTCGAGGCCTTTATAGCGCGGACAGCAAGGGCTGCAATGATGACCAAGCTTGAAGGCCGAAAGCGTAGTTAAGCTCAGCTTGAGGCAATCATAGCGTGGCCAGCAGTGGTTGGGGAATTAGTGGCAGAAGGTCAAAATTTGTCATTAGATGAATTCACTTGGCACATATGTACCTTAGGTAAAACTGAGCTGATTCAGCCCGGTAGCCATCAGCCCCCCCTTGGCAGGTAGGGGGGGGTGGCATTTAAAGTTTCACACCGCCACACTTCAGAAAAAAAGTCATATCTCCTTCAATATACCTGCCACCTCAAGTGTGATATCATTTTATGATGAATCAAGGATGAGGAATTCATTTTTAAAACTTTAAATGTACAATGTCATAGAAAAAAGGTAAAATATTGACGATAGTTTAAAAATAAGTTTGCTATTTTTTTATTCAACAGTCAGTATCTATTAAAAATAATCGTTTTGTGCAATGAAAGAAAATATTATCTTAAAGTACATTTATTCAGCTTTTTAAAAATATATACTTTATGTATAGTTATCTTTGAATGTCTATCTGAAAAAAAATCGAACATGGTATGCGACGCTGTTTCCAAACATCCGCGATTGAAAGTTAAGTTGGTTTTTTCATACAAAATGTATAGAGTACAAACTTAACTTTGCGTTCGGCTGCCGCTTATGGTCTTACGATCTTATAGTCTCTTTTAACTATTTTATTTTTTGATGCATATTTAGTTCTTTTTGTAGCAGGCATGAGGAATTTATTTTTGGGACATTTAATGTATAGTTTCATTGAAAAAATAAATATGTTGACCAAAGTGTCAAAAATCGGTTTACAATTGTTTTTGTTCAACAGTCGGGTATCTTTTAAAATGCTAATTTTATGCAAAGGAAAAAATACCACCTTAAAGAACATTTATTCAGCTTTAAACTAATACAAACTTTATATATAGTTATCATACAATTTCCATCTGAAAAAAAATCTAACATGGTATGCGACGGTGTTTCCAGATGTCTGCGATTGCAAGTTAAGTTGGTTTTTCATACAACATGTATGGAATACAAACTTAACTTTGCGTTCGACTGCCGCTTATGTTCTTACGGTCATAAAGTCTCTCTCAACTATCTTACGGTCTGATACATACTTAGATCTTTTTGTGAGAGTCATAAAGACTATATAAAAAAATAGACAGACTTGATCTACGTATAAGAAAGTCATAAAACGACGAAGCGTCGTGACGTCAAAAAATTAGATCTGAGAACGGTCAGGGAGGAAAATGTCTTACCACATTAAAACTAAAGTGCAAAAATTTTTAAAGTTTTAATAGGTAGGTTCCTTAAGGACCTAGGCATATAAATATACCGTAGAAATTAAAATATTTTCCATTGAGTATTTTTTGTACACTCGTGAGCAGAAAAATTAAATCACAGACCAATTTTCGAACAAACGGGGTAAACCTACAGCTTTGGTTCTCTGCCCAGGATTGAACGAGGTGTGTGCTGATGATGGCAAATTAAAGAATGAATGACGGAGGCTCATTATGCTAAAAAAACCTAACAGATTAGATGAGCGGTTTAGCTCAGGGTTGAACTTAAAAAAATATCAAATGAAAATTAAGAAGTATGGAAAATGTAACACTAAAAGCTCCAGACGGTCTCTAGTGTAAACGACTCTTCTGATCTGTTGGGTTTCTTAAGCGATCTTGACCTCCTCCATTCACTCTTTGGATAACCATCATCAGACCACACCTTGTTCAATCCCTGACGAAGAACAAAAGCTTCAAAGTTACCTCGTTTATATGAAAATTGGACTGTGATTAGGGTTGCGTTCCTGGGTTCCCATTTCTGGGAATTACCGGGATGTTTTTTAAACCCGATCCCGAAAAATATGCGCCAGGATACCCGGAACGACGGGAGTTTATATCGTGGTTAAAAAGTTTAATAACTATTATATTATTTAAGCGTTTCGTTTTACATTTAAACAAGAAAATATCAATGACATTGTGACCGTAAATTGTAGCAGAGGGAAAAAACAAAAGCTTTTAGAGACAACTAATACGACAAGTATTAAAAGACCCTTGACTAAGCCAGGACCTCCATATTCTGCCCACCATCAGGATAGTTTTTGCATACCTGGGAAATCAAAAGCAATGAAGATATTGAAGGTAAAAGTAAAAGAAAATTAAATATTTTTATTTAAATATATAAATAAACGTTCTTTTTAATTTTTGTCCATAAATCATTATCAATATTTTAAGTATTTCGTAACAAACGAATGCTTGCAGTGTTTTATTTAACACCACAAAAGAAAATCATTAAAAAAATTATTTTTTAATTCTCTTATTTTGATATACAGGGTGTTACAAAAAAAAACTCATAATTCCGAATACGGTAGAAGGGACCATCAAACTAAACAACTTCTTCTATGGTACCAAAATGTCGAAAATACCCGATTTCTGGGAATTCCCGGGAATTGCAAAATGTATATGAAAATGAAAGGGTGTCATTATTGTACCAAAAATAAAAAACACATCTTAGATTTATCATATTTTAATTGAAAAAAACAACTTATACCTAGGTACTTAACTTATTAATTGTAGACGCTTCGCTTGGAAACAGCGTCGCATACCATGTTCGATTTTTTTTCAGATATACATTGAACGATAACTATACATAAAGTATATATTTTTCAAAAGCTGAATAAATGTACTATTAGATAAAAAAAAATTTCATTGCAAAAAAAATGTATTTTTACAGATACTGACTGTTGAATAAAAAAATAGCAATTTTTTTTTTGAAACTATCGTCAATATTTTACCTTTTTTCTATGACACTGTACATTAAAAGTTTTAAACATGAATTCATCATCTCTAATTCATTATAAAATGATATCACACTCGAGGTGGTAGGTATATTGAAGGAGATATGATTTTTTTTCTGAAGTGCGGCGGCGTGAAACTTTAAATGCCACCCCTCCCTACCTGCCAAGGGGTGGCTGATGGCTACCGGGCTAAATCAGCTCTGTTTTACCTAAGCTACATATGTTCCAAGTGAATTCATCTAATGACAAATTTTGACCTCGCCATACATGAGTGCCAGTACTGACTGGACTATGTGGACCAAGTCTTGTATAGTGCTTTACTCAAAAATGTCAAAAATGTATAAAAAGTAAAAAATTACAAAAATGTGAAAAATGACAAAAATACTAAAAATGACAAAAAAAGGTTAAAAGGACAAAAATTTTCAAAATGTCAAAAACATATTTTTTTTTTTAAATTTCAAAATTTTCAAAAATGATAATTTTGTTGGTTTTCGATTTTTTTTTCATTTTTATATTTTTGTAACTTTTGACATTTTCGACATTTTGACATTTATGACATTTTTGAGTAGTAGTAGTTTAGTAGGTAGGTGAAAAAACTACTAACCTATAGTAGTTTTTTCACCAACTATGTTTGAAACAAAACTCGACAATAATGGATTATCAAAGGAAATTGCTGGTGGCTAAAACTCGACAATAATGAAATCCCATACAACTTTGTTGCGTCACCATCGGAGGAGCGCGGCAACCTCGACTTTGTTCAAAGAAGGTTGCCAAAATAATGGCCATATTACAAGCATTTTTGAGTAAAGATATAACAGACACTAAATAGTTACTTAATTAATATGTCCTGTAAAATCCAACTGGAGCAAATAAACGACCGATACGAGAAATGGGGGTCAAAATAAAAGGACATTTCGGTGGAAATAAACAGGTCACTGTGTCGTGATTTAAATGAACTTGGTGAGCAAAGATTAAGTTGTGTTAATTTTAGTTTAACGAGAGGATTTTAATCGTTTGACAAATTTTTTGGTCAGTTTTTTTTGCCAGAAAGTTTTTCGAATTGAAATCGTTCGAGAAGCTAAATCCTAGATGGATTCGATTTGATCCTCTTATGGTTTATATGTTTTTCTTTCTGACTTTAGGTAGGTTAGTCTTTTAATGTGAGATCTCGGCATAGGTTATTTAAGTAGGGTCTGCACCTTAAGTGTAGATAGGATTTTTTGCAATAGGGTTGTCACTTTGGAAAAAAATTTTTTTTGTTTTGTAAAAATTTTTTTTTTTTTGAACGGAGGGGGGAATAATGTAAGGATTATATGTTTATAGGCTATATTGGCTGGTAGTAAATGTTTACTCTGTATGTATGTAAGCCTTTTTAGAACGGTTGGTAATTTCAAATCATTGAAACGAAAAGTAAATTAAAAATGGAGGCTTGCGAGGTGACAGCTGGGGAGTCTGTTACGAACCGGCTAAGGGCCGAGATCAATAAAAATATAAAATTGTTTTAACCACAAGTTCTCTTAAATAAAATAATAGTTTGAAGTTAAAGCATTGCGTTTTTATTATACTTAGGGGCGCCTAGAAGCGCCACAGTACTTAAATAAATAAATACGATGAAGATGGTCAAGTGATGGTCAAGCAAGCCTTGCTGCAAGGCGAGTAAAAGCTTAAAAATGCGTAGAATTCGGCCATTTGTAACACTGTGTAATCGGTTTCGTTGCTGTAGATGTAGAGTCGTTTTTGCTTGTGATTTCCATAAATATCTATATAGATAAGATCACAATAGCAAAGATGATAAAAGTACCGTGTATTGTGCAATATTAATAAAAAATAATTGAAATGTCGCAACCCTACTCAGCTGGCCGCGCCCGTGGTCGCGCCCTGTAACCAGAAGCGAAGCACGTTTTTATTTATTTTTCGATTATTTTAGTCGAGCCAGCCAGCCACGTAGTGGGCAGGTGAGGGCACAAATAGATAGACCACTCAAGTGTTTGCGGCTCTGTAGAGCTTTCGCTGTTAAATCGGTTATATCCTAGTCGGCGGTGAGGATAGAAACCATTTTGTTTGAACTATTTTAAGAACCCCGTTCATAAGCCTGTTTAGGGCTGTCGATGTCAACTTCATTATCCTTAAAATCAATTTAAGACGATGATGATTGGTTTGTTTATGATTTTTTATGATTGATTTTTATGGATTGAACGAATTTAAAAAAGAGTTGCGAGATGAGGTTTTACATTATAGGTAGGTAGACAATTAAATTAGACACTAATAATATAAACGAAAGTGAAGTGTCTTGAAAAAAAGTCAAACCTTGAATAATTTATTCCTAGAGGATGCCTTGAGGATTTAGATTAAAGGTTAAAGTAACCGACATCGCACGAAGGATTGCCAGCTGAAGCGGCAGTGGGTTGGACAACTTGTACAGCGAGAAGAACCGATGGCAGTGGGGGCGGAAAGGTTCTGGAATGGTGACCGCGCACCGGACGACGCTCCGTGGGTAGGCTCTCGACAAGGTAGACCGACGATCTGGTGAAGGTCGCGGTGTGCCACTGGATGCGGGCCAAGCAGGACCAATCCTTGGGAGAGGCCTATACACAGCAGTGGCTGTCATGTGGCTGATATGATGATGATGATGATTAGATTCAAAACATTAAGTAGGAACCTAACCTAGTACTAAAGAGCCAGCCCTAACCGTCCAGGTGAGACGCGGCCCAAAATAGCAGCGCAAGCGCAGTCGATGTCGATGTCGGAATCCTGGCGATGTGAACCGTCGCGTTTGTCAAACCGCCCCACTTTGTCGCCGACGATAAACACGACGTTAATGAGATTACGCTGTATCGCTAATCGAAATTCAAATGGTTACTGCCGCTTGGATTTATGATAAGTTGTGAGTAGGTAGGTAATTCTATTTTGCTTTGTTAGCAGTAAAGTAGGTATATATACTTAATGTAATGTTGTTGTTGTTTGAAAAGTATGATTATTATTGTACTTAAGGCTCGGTTATGCGGAAACATTTGTCTCCTGTCTTTTTCTTTACGTGTAAAGAGTATGGAAAATAACCTCACTTCTGCACGTTTTCGATGTTTTTCGTCGTTTTTTCATCATTATCTTTACCTATCACAATTATCTTTCTTGAATAAAAGTTATTGGAGCTACTACACAGTACCACAGAATAAATAATACAGTACGTTAACGTTGAAGTGTATTTTGATGTAGAATTCAATACGTTTCCGCTATTATTTACGCCAAAAATATGAACCTACGCAAGCGCTTTTGATAATATTCTGGTTTTTTTACAATCATCTGTGAGGTTTGACGCAATTTAATACTTGTAGCTACTAGAGAATCTCCTTAGCATGTCGTATGCTTTTTGTGGCTACAACTTTACGTTTTCTATCTAAAAATATGACACCCGCAAACCATGTTTTCCTATCATGGACCTTTTAAAATTAAATGTCACAAACCATGTTGACACAACCCCAACATCCAATATATATTGTTTTAAATTTCCATGGTTATTGACGTTAATAGAATAAACTATGTCGGGATTTACACCATGTACCTGTTTTTTTTTTTCTTTTTCTTTTTTTTTACAGGTACATGGTGTAAATCCCGACATAGTTTATTCTATTAACATCCAATAGCTTTCCAGATATTATATTTCGTAGTTCTGCAACCACAGTTCCCAACTATAGCAAATAGTGTCAGCCCAACCGCAGCGGCGAGATGAAAGCGAAACAGTAAACCACGGTTAGCTATTCTGTGACCACGGACCATTTGCGGCTTCCGCCAACGGTCAACAATTTTGTTACTGATAGTACTTATTCTGTGCTGATAGTCTAATTTTCTCTTTGAATTACATACAATACACAAGACAAATAAAATAAAATAATTCTTTCGTTTGTACTAAAATAAAACATTCAGTTTGTAGGTAGAGGTAGACCAGAATCTCATGAAACGGAAGTAAAAATATTTTTACTAAAACACGTGGTTGTTGCATTACAAAAGTACACTAATCACAGAGAAAGTAATTTTATATGACTTTCTTGACAGACTCTATGCAACACCCACGTGTTTTCAGTAAAAATAATTTTACTTCCGTTTCATGAAAGTCTGGTTTTTATTACATATTCACTATCTTTTACAGTGACCACAACCATAAGAATAAATTTTATTTATTCTTATGCCACAACCACATATCCATCAATTCTCTAACATCTTATTATTATTTTGTACATTAAAATGCTAAATAAATAACTTCGCCTCTAATTGTGTGTAATATTTAACAAAATCACTCAACCATTTGCTTTCGTCTCTAGAATAAAATTACTAACTGTGCCTACCTAGTGAGACCGATATTTTTAAAAGTACTTTTAACTACATAATATAAAAAAAAATCCTTTCTGATAAAAAAGGCTACTCAAAAAATAGAGACAGTGTTCGTATTTCGTATGGAACTCAGAACTTTGATGTCGTCTCGATGGGGTCGTAAAAATATTAGTATCCTTATATTTGTGCGATTCAGCTTTATTAATAGAGGGGTGCATAATATCGCCATATTTAGGCCCATCACGAAACAGGGAAGATGGGTTTTGTTTGTGTTATATTTTTACCAATATGAGCTTATGACATAAATAATGAATTCATGATGGATGTTAGAAAGATAAGTTACATTAGGTGAATATCTTTTGTTAAGTTATATGAAGTAAACAAAGATATTTTGGTAACGTTTGTAATTTAATACCTACCGCCTCAGTAGAAATAAAATAAAAACAATAAAAAAAATGTTTGTTTATTTTCCCAATTAGAAGCTACACATGGAGGGTTACTATATTTGTGAGGGACTGGTGCCCGAAATAAGTTTTAGAATAGGTTTCAAATATGGTAATACCTTAGAATAACAACACCTATATAGAACGATAGCTCTCTACAAAACGCACTGTCGTGAGGCAATTAAAACAGCCAAAATGGCTCCGTTTTCAGAATTTTACTGTCCATTATTACCTAATCATACCGAATAAGTACAAAACAGTTTAAATTTTCCTAGATTTAGGAGATTAGTTACTATATTATTGGATTTTAGTTACGATTGAAGGTATACGTATGAAGGATTACGTAAAACTGAAAAGTAAGGCATTTTGGCTGCCATTATTTAGTTGCCTCCACGTTGCCTCACATTGCATATGCGGAAACGGCTTCTAGGTGTTATTATTCTAGGGTAGGTAATACGTTATAATAAAGAGATTACAATAGAACCTAGCTAAAAAATAATGAAATTGAATTGACAATAGACAGTGATCCCTGCAAATTCACTCGAGAATGTATGCCAAAGATAAAACAGATTAAAAATGTATAAATACGTCGTTTTGTACCGCAAGTCCTCTGAAGTTGGGCACTTATGTTGTACATTATTAAATTAATCGCATCGCAATGTAGTTTAGCTGACTTGAACTTAGTGCTTAATAAGTAACTTTAAAGCACAGCAAATTAAGGTCAGCCATTATAATCTTCCCATAGTCATTAACGTTGAACATGATTACGTATGTGATATTAACAGTTCTTAACTACTGTTTGTACAACGGTTTTAATGTTATTTTGTTGATATGAATTAATACTTTATTCAGATAACAAATTAAGATACATTTTAACGAAGATCTTACTGAGGCACGTTTCAGTTATCAGACTTAATTTTCGATACAATTAGCTTACTTTCTTCCTTTGTTTTTTAGTTTAAGCAAACTTCGGTTTTAATTCTATATATAATTTTAATAATAGGACTACTGAAAATAGTTTAATAGTTATTTATGCAACTGTAGTATAATGAGGGGTATTAAAACACGAAAGTGGGTTGCACGGGGCGCGGGGGGCGCGACCAGCCACTCGTTCGGATATGGTTACCGAACTGTTTTTTTTTAATGTTGACCGTAAGCTGTTTCAGAACCTTATATAAAGGATTTAAAGCATGGGTATTAGATAAAACCATTTAAAAGATTAGGTACCTCGAATTTGTTCATTTGAACAAGACAATAACAAATATTATGTTGTTCAAAGAGGATGCGGCGTTATTCGGCCAAATTATGCAATTTACGGCGAACGGGATACGTTCGCAGTTCATCATGATTATGGAGGAAGTTAGTCCTAAACTCTAAACTGCCTGTAACTAGATCAGCTAGTTTTGTAGGTCGTTACGGAGCCTTGTAGGAAGTTAATGGACAATCTCACTCCGCTTGTAAACATGTGATGAATGACAGAGAATATAGCTCTTGATGTAATTAGGGTGACGTAATAGACGTAACGCTAACTGAGTACGTAGATTTCAAGATGAAAGTAAAACTTGTTGTGTATTTCTAGAGAATTCGTAAAAAATCATGACCGTTCTACATTTAAGTACTACATTGATAATGTTGCTCAGAGAAGATAGCCCAGTTTCATGTTTTGATTTTAAAAACTAACTTGGCGTTGATTTAATTTTTATTTGTAGTACTTACCTAGATGAAGATTTCATTCAAACACTTACGCCGTCATATAAAATTAATGTAAAGTTGTTTATGGCAAAATCTTAAACTCCTAAAGATTCCATAATCTGAATTAAAGAACCCGATTCAAATACGTTAATGTTCTAAGAGTATTATAAAATATCCGTATTAAATACCATTCAAGCGAGATTTGACATCTAATCTAATCAGACGATCACAAGGGGATCAAGCAGATTTCCTGGGATGAAAATCCTGGGAAACAATAAATCCAATCACAAGTAAAACAAATGTGCGTCTTGTGGATAACAAACAATAACAGACAGCTAATTGTATGTCAAGATACAGTTGCCGAACATTTCTTCAGAGACAATCTTCCTGCTTATGCGCATAACTAGCCACTTCCTCCGGCACCAGGCGATCTGATAGCATCTGAGCCATGGCTTGGGCTGGCTTCCTGGGTCGACGACTCGGCGCAGACTAACGAAGGAGCCCTGCCCTTATGTTGAGAGCTTCTCATCTTGATTCAAGTGTAGGTATTAGTTCCCTTTCTACCAAGTTCATTGAAAGATCTTATCTAATTACTGTGATATTCTGATGCCAATTGATAATGCGCCAGAAGCTTGTCACATTAACATCCATATATTACCGTCATCCGCAACTAAAAATGACATGAAACAAGAAAATTTTAATATTGAATTGTTATATTCATTAGTATACCTAGTTGGTTACTAAGTTCTGTAACTATGGAAAACATGAATAATACTAAATTTACAAATAATGGTACAATGAATTATATACCAAATGAAAGCACAAATATTTAAGATTATCATGTATTAAAATTATTCGAAATGACCGCCTCTGGCATGAATACACGCCTTTAGACGACGAGGCCAGTCATCGATGGCAGCACGAACTACCACCATATCCAATTCTGCGACTGCCTTGAGAATAGCGCGCTTAAGAAAGTCGAGATTCATGTGGGGCTTAGCACATGCTTTCTCCTCAATAAGTTGCCATATGGCATAATCCAGAGGATTTAAGTCTGGGCTGGAGGATGGCCATTCTTCCTGCGCGATAAAATCAATTTTGTTAGCCCGAAACCATGCTTGTGTAGATTTTGCTTTGTGCGCA
The DNA here is from genome assembly GCA_928269145.1 of Agriphila tristella. Classification (NCBI taxonomy): domain Eukaryota; kingdom Metazoa; phylum Arthropoda; class Insecta; order Lepidoptera; family Crambidae; genus Agriphila; species Agriphila tristella. The sequence goes on from OV743435.1 coordinate 1,139,340, forward strand.
GGGGCAGAGTCCTGCTGGAAGACCCATGGCTGGTTTTGAAATAAAGTGTGGCTTAAGGGTTTGACAACAGGTTCCAGAACGGTATCTTGATAGACTCTAGCGCCAGTTTTCACACCTTTTTCACAGAAATGAACCTTACTTAGCCCTGAATAGGACACCCCCAGCCAAATCATCACTGATGAGGGGTGGTGACCTCGTTGGACCCTCGGAGCAATCATGCTGGCTTCTTTACTATTCTTAGCGTATACTCTATCATTTTGACGGTTAAAATTTTCTTCGACTGTGAAGATTTTTTCATCAGTAAACAAGATTTTTCGATGGCCGTTTTGTGCGTACTGCTTTAGTAGAGCGCGACTTCGTGCTAACCTCATAGCCTTCAATCGTGCGTTTAGCAGATGGCCCTTTCGTCTACGGTAAGCGTGAAGCCCAAGGTCATCATTGATAATTTTTTTAAGGGAACTTCTCTTCACAGTCATCTGTATTGCCAATAACTTTTGCTTCCGGACGGGATTTCTCGTGATTCTCGCCTTCACTGCCTTGATCACAGCTGGTGTCCGAACGGTGCGTGGTCTTCCTGATCTTTTTCGGTCATCGACGGTCAAGGTATTACTGTACCTATGGATAGTGCGATAAATAAATTGCTTGTTGATTTTCAACTTTTGTAGCAACTTGAAAATCATATTCGGTGGCTGCCCACATTTGTGCAGAGCAATTACAGCGACACGATTCTCCTTCAACCCCCCTTCCATGGTGAAATAAACAAAATATGATATACGTGTGGTATGGAATTATAGCTTATAAAACTGTCAATAATATGTCATTTTTATTTTTTCTTTTCATTTGTTTTAATGGCCAGTAATCGATAAAGAAACTCAGTAACAGAACTTTTGACCAACCTGTGTATATAATATTTTTATAATTGTTTTTCCTTTTTGAGGTTAAAATGTTTTTGAGGTTAAACCGCCAGGCGCATTAGCAATTGGCACCGATAGTACGAGAGAACAAGATTAAATAATAGGGGAGAACTTGAACCATCTTAAAGTCAAAATATACAATCACATGAAAGGATGATACAATTAATGTGAATACAACCACAGATTGCAAATTTTGCAAGCACTCCTACAATATTTTTTGAAGCATCTAGGTATGTATGAGCATTGGACAATAAACAAACTTTCCAATTAAGTACGCTTAACATCGATGATGTTCATAAACAGAAGCGGTCGCAGGTTTCTATTTACCAGTAAACTCGTAGAAATGATCTGGTTGCGTGCGAAGACCCGATTGTCAGTCCTCGAACGGCAATTATATTAACGGTGTATGCGCAGTGTCAAGGAATTGGGTTAAACTATCATCTAGGGTTTTAGTGCTATGGCGTATAGAAATACCTATAAATAAAGTGTTTACTATTTAATCAACGATCAACTCCTTCAAAGGTTTCCAGATGTTTTTCACCGGATTTCGACCCGAATATCTTGCAATCGTGAGCCTCTTGAATTTATCCAAAACTAGTTTTCTTTTTATTTAATTTGAGACAATACTAATAGAAGATTTGCAATTTTTTACATTTTAGAAAAACTCTGGCACGGATTCTTGCAAATAAAGACATATTTCATGTTTCTTTAATGCTCGCTCAATAATAAAATAATAATATGCGGTAAAATTAATTCTGACGTTTTTTGCCGAAGTTGCCTTTATGAAAGACCTGTTAAATGATTCCTATTAAAGTTTTTATACCATTTGATTAATACAAATGGACAGATTGACGTAATTTTCTGTCGCGTAATGTTCTATGTGACTCTTAACGCTTTGAATTTCAAATAAGTCTGGAGAGCTATTGCGCCGGAGTCGTATGCGATTATCCTATTAAGGCAAGTCAGCCGCCCGACCGGGAGCAACGCACTCCTGCGCACGCGCGTATAACTACAATAATGTGCTATGCAGTTTTGGAGAAAGATTGTAGTTGACATGGATGCTGAACCAATCAAGCAGGGTATATTCCTGTTTAACCAACATGTTAAGCTCCAATGCATCCAACTGATTAAAAACACCACCACTTCAATTAATTTCTCTACACCGTTCGATAAAATAGAGCAAATTACTAAATGACGGTAATCACAGGGATAAAAACTTAAACCGTACGCGAACCTGCATAAGTGCACTTGCCTGAATAATAAAATTAACCGCATAGGTAATCGACGCAAAAACTAAGAACGTGTTTGGATCAATCAAGTCGCACTTAGCGTCAAAAGTTTTTACATGGAAATCTTGAAATACCTTTTTTCTCGCCCATAGTGCTCTTGTAGAGTCAACAGCTTCATCCATCTCCGTCGACCTCGTTACTTCAAGCCAGAACTTATGAATGGCATGTAAGCAGCCACTACTTATAAACCAAAAAGGGAATGAAGCGTCGCAGCGGACGAAATACATAGCTGCGTTTACTGCAGAGATGTTTGATTAGTCTAGTACCCTCACAGCAGTGTGTATGAACAATTTTGTTTCGGTTCTCTGGATTTTCTTGAGCAGACGTTTCTGCGCTGGCTCAACTTGACCTATTGTGGGCGCGTGGGCTCGCGTCACTGCGTAGGGCTTCGGGAGTAGTTATTGACAGACGTGACACTTGATTGATGGACAAGTCAGTTCCTTTATTTAGCTACTGGCTGGTTTCTACAAGTCAGTTACATTTTCAAGGAGCTCTGTTTGAACAATTTGGAATTTTATCATGGCACGGTAAAATTAGTTACATATATCCGTCACTAATAATATTATTATCAGATCAATATACAGTACAATACTATCTTGATATAATAGGGTTTCAAAATTTAAGAGTCTAACTATCAAAGGACATAATATTTTGGCGCAGGTTACGAGTGTAGGCATGAAGCTTGACTGCACCTGCTTTTCTACAAGTTTCTCATCAGGGCAGGATGTGAAGATCTCGCGACCACTAGCTTGGCTTAATCAATCCAGTTTGGGGAATTTCGGCTAATAAATTGAAGTGAAACGTCCACTTTAGCATTCGTTCGCCGTATATGTAATTAATTACATTTTTACCTTATCTAGAACGCAGTTTCATTTCTGTTTCGTCTCGACATTATATCTATGATCATGTTCATGAATAGTTTATCTAGAATCTCTGCTGTGTTGTGAGTTTTCATTTAAAATGCGAGCATTGGCATGAACGAATGATAATTGAATTAGAATTATTTATGATCCTGACATGAATCTACCAGTCATCAGAAAAAAATAAATTTTTTGTCAACTTTCTATCGTCTCCGAAGTCGCAATAGCAGAAACAGCTGATTACCAATTCAGGCATGCCTTCCCTGCCGCTGTCCCTCTTTTCGAAGAAAGTAGTACGATCGATAAGTGCCAAACCGCAGCAAAGCCTAACGCAATGCTGTCACTCCACGCCTTCCCTAGGAAAACCGCGAATGCTGATCGCGTGCGGTCACATGCCCTTCTTTATTCCAACTCTAGACTCTTGCAGCAAAAGAACAAGGGTCACATTTCCCTGCATACTCTTGAAGGTAATATGCAAAATGTTGTCCCAATTGTGTGGCATCGATTTTTATATTGGTTCCGTGATGTGCCGTGCCTGGTCGTCCCACTGCGGAGCTGCGTGACGTCTACTGGTAATCAAATTAAAGTACTTACCATTTGATCTATGTTTCATGTCATTAAACCGAAATATGGGCTGCAATATTGTTAGAACAACGCAAAAGTTATGTGACAATATTTACATTTCATTTGTTAAGTTTAATTTTTTTGTCCTTATAAAAAAGGGCGCTAAAGCTGATGCCAAAGATGAACGTTCTAATAATTTGACTCCAGACTTTCAAACAAGTTTTGTCTAAAAGTCTGCGTAAAGATGTTAGAGAGTGTATAATTAAAATATTTAAACTGATTCTCAAAAATAAAGTATTTGTTATTGAAGTACAGACGGTACGATTAGAGTAGGTAGGTAGTTCAGGTTATAAAAGACTTCGTAATCTGACCTCGGGTTGTGTCCACTGTCGTTGTTGCAGTGCATTTGAACCTCAACATGTCGTATAGCTGCTCTTTGTGTGGTCATGCGAGCTCCAGCGAACCTTAGACAAAGTTGCGCCGGCGCATATCCTGATTACGGAATGAGATTCAGGTTTACAGCTTTTTAACTCGTGGAGATATGAAATACAACTATGTAAAATGGTAAAGCTAAAGATGCTAAGTTTAAGGGGATACCATCCAGAATAACAAATAACAATATATCTCCGAACTTAAAGGTTAGTAAGTACCTACTATTCATTGGCGGATCCAGGGGGGGGGCATGGGGGCCATGCCCCCCCCCCCACTAGGTCGGTTACCTTTGCGGATTGCATTGAATTTTAAGGCTAAATAATGGAGCTCTCGTGCTATCCTGCTGACTATCGCTCGAATCCGGCTCGAAAATTATTATTTTCCGTTTACTTAATTAAACGCTGTGTGTAAAATGCGGAGATTACTTACCTCCTATAATACTCTTAATACTCTTCCTCTATAAAAAATCTTAAAACGTTTAGTTTTAAGATTTAAAAAATCCACCAATTTTAAATCCTGACTAGATTCGCCTTAGGTTGCGCGGGCGTTTCTTTTACTATAGGTAGACAAAAGTACCTACAAGATTAGCGGATAAAACTGACTAAAAATCCCGCTGCGCGGCAGTTTTTCTGCTATAGACAGCACTACATAATTAGTGACTAAAACTGACTTAAAATCGCGCTGCGCAGCCTTTTCTTGTAGGCAAGAGTACAAGATTGGTGGATGAAACTGACAAAAAATCGCGCTGCGCGGCAGTTTTTCTACTATAGACAACACTACAAAATTTGTGGCTAAAACTGACTTAAAATAGCGCTGCGTGGCCGATTCTTGTAGACAAGAGGAAAAGATTTGTGAATGAAACTGACAAAAAATCGCGCTGCGCGGTCGTTCTTTTTACTATTAATACAAAAGAGTACATACAATTGGCTAAACTAAAAAAAAAATCGCGCTGCGCGGCAGTTTTAATACCATAGACAACACCACAAAATTAGTGGCTAAAAATCGCGCTGCGTGGCCGTTTTTTCTATAGGCAGTAATTTTTCCTAAATCAGGCATTTTGTGCATCCTAGACAGAGATCCCTAACATAGACCCTGCCCTAGACCCGAGGCTCCGAGGCCCCCCTCCCAAATTTAAATCCTGGATCCGCCCTTGGTACTATTATATATTCTGTGCTTAAAGTTTATTCTCTAGGTCGGTCGCAACTGAACACGTTGCTTGTTGAATACTTTACATAACTTGATTTATATGACCATACAATTCAGATTACAGATACTTTTCGTTTTTACACGCCATCACGTCACGGCGGTTTAAGATGGTCATAAGTCACTTCCAAACAGTTCTTGATATACAAAGAGTATTATGTAAAATGGTGATGTTGTGTGACCACACACGACAGTCGGTCGTCGGAGCGCGTCGAATGCGGCATTTCAGCGGGTTCGTGCGGCGCAATCGCACAACACAAGCCGGATCCTGCGACGCGTCACGTGCTCGCCAAGTAAGGGCATGCCTTGATCTAGCCGACTCGTGCGCAGCCATAAAATCTCAGGACACCCATGGTACCTGGAGATAACTTTGTCGTTCCCATGACTGTTCTAGTTCACAAGTTTATGCGGTCAATGCTCTTGAGAGAGATGAATTGTTATGTTTATTTTATTACTTAGAATTTGTTTTGTTTCCTAATCAAAAATGTGTTTCAGTGTTTGACTTCTATTAAAGCCTCCATAAATTATGAGATTTGATTTATTCCTTACCCTAGATTTATTATCCTCCCCCATTTCGTTCGACTGAACAAGTTTACGTTTAAAATGCTGGCCTGCCACTACGAAACACGCCCATGACATACAGCCGGCTTTGTGTCATAATTACCGGCCGTCAAACCTTCGTCTTCTTCATTAGTTTTGATGACTTCAAAAAGGGGACGTTTAACAACAAAGCCCTTGTTTAGACATGCAAATTAGTTGAGAGCTACCACGTCGAAGGTCGCGGACAAGATGAAACTGAACGACCACTCATCAACAAGATCCTTACAAGTGATGTCATTGTCGTAAAACCATTAATAAAAATTTATAACGACTCAAATTACTTGTTCAGTAACCATACAAGACTGGTCGCGGTTGTCATTTTCATTTAAATTGCTTGATTGATAAAATTAATTTTTAAGACGGGCAGTAAACGACTTATCAATCAAGCAGTAAAAACCGTTTAAAAAAGAACGAAAGACGCTTTCTGTGTTAAATATATCGAATTATTAAAGTTCCTAGGTATGTACCTACACCAATCGCCCTGTACATTTTTTTTGCATTCTTAAACTACCAACCACCAAGACATAATCCAGACATAATCCAGACTACAGCTTAATATACGTAGCATTTTTTTACTACTCAAAGCTAGTGGTAAAAAGAAAATACTTTGCACACTCAATGGTTAAATTTCTTCAGCCAATTGTTCACAAAACCTAACACCTAAAAGTCAGTCAATTGAGAAAGTCCTATTTCTTTGTTTCACCATCTATTTTTATTGTCGTAGAAAGTCGCTATTTCTTGGTTTCACCATTTATTTTTATTGCTGTAAAAAAGTCGGTATTTCTTTGTTTCACCATCTATTTTTATTGTTGTAGAATGTCGCTATTTCGTTGTTTCACCATTTGTTTCTTTTGTTGTAGGGTGGTCGGCATGGCGTTGTACCGGTGCGGGCCCACGGCCATCGGCAGCCGCGCGTCGTGGGGCCCCGTGTCGACCCCGGGCCCTGACTTCGACCGCCCCCTCAGCGGCCACTTCGACCGCATCTTCAACGCGTTCGAGCGCACCACCGCCTTCGAGTACGTGCGCAACAGCTTTGAGAAGGACGAGGAAAAGAAAGAGGAGAGACATTTTGGACATCAGGATGTTGTTGTTAACAGGTATTCATTCGGCATTTTATGCTGAGGCCACAACCTTAGGGTTAACGCAATTTATGTTAGGTCGATCAGCGCGAAAATTATTGGCGTTAATAATTCCAAGTACCTAGATTGGGAAACTTTCCAGTCAACATCTTCATATAAGTTAGTTTTAGATGACATGTGCAATTACCTATACATTGGCATAGGTACTTTAATTTTATCAATGCTTAGGTTTACGTCGGCGATTTCAATTCGAAAAACAACAATGCAACAATCTATTTTATCTACTAGGAGATCGGATAGGTTTGAAGGTGCAAACAGCACTCTTTTCGATTTACGATATGATTAAGATTTCGTAAATAACGTGATAGGTATTTTAATTTGACAACATCACATACTCGTACATTGCTCCAATTCTAAAGTAAGTAGCTATAGCAATTGTATTATGGAAATCAGAAACAACAGTGGCATGACAAACACCCACTTACATTAACCAAATATAAGTATTAACTTATATTTGGTTTACACTCTCAAACGCTCTCTATCGACATCAGCCATGTTAATGTCCCTGCTGCTGGGGCACAGGCCTTCCTTATTATGGGTGAATAAGGAGGATGGGCCATAACCCACCACGCAGGCAAAATGCGGATTCATGGGTGTTATCGACTGCAAATGCAACCGGGTGCCTTCCGAAGCATGAGACTAAATTTTTGATTACCCATCCTATGACCCTTGTAAAAGTTGCTTACCCTTCGCAATCGCAGGGCCAGGCGCTAAACCACTACCCGACCAAGCTCCTAAACGTTCACTATTAACAAGCAATTTGTTACCACCAGGAAGATGAGCAGCAGCTTCGAGCGGGCGGACTGCGCGCTGGCCGCGCAGACCCCCTGCGATGATGACGAGGAGTTCTACCGGGAGAAGATCCTGTACTCCCAGGCCCGCCAGCTGTTTCCGCTGCAGGAGGACCTGGCCGACTGGATCAACAAGACCATCGGTAAGTAACATAAGTTCGTACCAGTGACGATATACGTTCTTGACGATGAAAATGAAAAAAAAAATTAAGACTTACCTAGGTACCTAACCTAAATGATAATGCCCAAAATAAAAATCAATTCACGGCAGTCAGTCAGCCTGTGACCACCGCCAATGTAACTCGGTCGAAACGTCCGTAAAATAGGTAGGTGTGAAAATACCTAAAATACCTATCATAGTTGCACGCGTTTAATTCCTGTTATTTTAACTAACTCACGCGGCAGTCTAAAACTTTGTCCAGATTTGTATCATCTTGAAGATCAAAATCAGGCGGCAATACACTAAAATACTAGTCTGAAGATTCAAATCCATGGATTTTTTGTAAATTGCACGTTAATGGCCTTATCTGCTGCGTCGTGTGAGCGGCGGCGGCGGCGCGGGGCGGGTGGCGCGAAATTGCGATTTTACGAGTTTCTCCGAATGTATGTATGTACGAGCTAAATGCATGCGATGCGAATTGGATGCACTCGTGGTCGTGGGCACGTAATGCACAATAAACCACATCTATCGCCGCAAGTGGGAGATTGTCGTAAAATTAACTGGCACTCGCGTGTCGTAATTCCCCATTGGTAGGTATAACTTCAATCGCCTATATTTGTTTCTTTAAATAAATACGTCCAATGTTTACAGCTACGGTAGCATTTTAAGTTATTCTGTGCTTGAGTGCAACTTTTGAAAATAGGGAACATGCATCAATTTGTTTTTGTATCAAAATCAAAAGTATAATGCGTGAGAAAATCAACTGTAATATTAAAACGTTTTTCTTGCGTTTTTTTCTCGTGACATAGTTACTTGACTTGAAGTTAGCTTAGCACGCAGCAGCACCCGCCGAAATCGCTCTATACAAAACGGTCAACATTTGTGACGTCACTCATGTCACGTTTCAGGCGCATTATTAATTATTAGCCAAGTATTTTCAAATATCTCCCTAAATATTGCGTTTAAGTACATATATGTCATACAAAATATTATTTCTTATTCGATATTATATCCGACCGTTAAGTGCATTATATCCGAAAATGATATCCGATCCTTGTGTGATAAAACTAAAGTAATATTTTTTTTATATATTTTTCTGTTCCATCATGTTTTTATACGTGGCCGCAGCGATCAAGCTCAAATTTATCAAAATCGGTGACTTATGCATGTTCCCTAAGCAACTGCGATTGACAACAGATTCAAATTACGAATTACATAACTATTAACGAACTCATACGCTGTTTATTTATTTGTAAATAAGCTGTGAATGAGCAAGTTTAGTTTTAATAACATACCGCCTACGCCTCGCTCGTGCAATAACCTCATTCTAGGTTGATTATTTTCTGTAGCTTGGAAGATTATTTGAATTTGTTTTTCTTCAATTTGTCTCGGGGCGTCATAACGCCATGTGTCCATCCGGAAAATTATAACAATAGTGGTATGTTATACGGTCCAGGTTATGTCATCTGGCCTTATAGGGAGGTGCGTGGGCGCAAGCTAATCAGAAGGTTGTGATAAACAAGTTTTTACGTCGGCTAATTGATAAAAAACTTACTTGAATCCTCTGACAAGAGATACTGATTGGGTATTTTGATTAATGAGGTCATTTTATCAAGTTATCGTATCAAATATTTTAATGAATAGAGTCATTAGCTCATTACTGATGGTAATTCAAAATGTTTTAATAAGTAAATAAGTAATGAGTGGGGTACCTACTACCTCTAATAAAATACAGATGGAAATCCTAAACTGTAATAAAGGACATGTCCCATCGCGCCTATGTCATTTGCCCCACCATTCTCAAAAAATGAAAGTCTATCGCGTCTTAATCAAAGTAGTATGTCAGAGTAGGTATTTTACTCTAGAATCAGATTGATAATTATTTTCTGCATTAAAAAGTGGGATTTTTAAGTTAAAACGCTTTTAAATCACATTTTTTTATCATTAGAGTACATTTCCAAACTATTTCCTAAAATTTTGTTCACAAAATACTTCAGAAAACAACTTAATGTTTTTGTAATTGTTTTTCTAAATATAAAACAATTCTCAATTGTAATGTAATTAGCATTTTTTTATTGTGAAAGTAATCAAACAAAATGAAACTGGGACAACGCTGGGACATCACCTTTAAAATATTAGAATAAAACACTACCTACTACAGAATTTTGAATTGTCATTATGAAAACACGAAAACACTGAAAAACATGTAAAAGTTAGCCGAAAAACTGTGTGTAAAAAAAAACGACCAAGTGCGAGTCGGACTCGCGCACGAAGGGTTCCATGTTCCATACCAAAAAACTGCAAAAAAAAACACGTTTGTTGTATGGGAGCCCCACTTAGATATTTATTTTATTCTGTTTTTAGCTTAGTACCTATTTGTTGTCATAGCGGCAATAGAATTATACTTACATCATCTGTGAAAATTTCAACTCTCTAACTATCACGGTTCATGAGATACATGATGGTGACAGACAGACAGACAGTGCGGAGTCTTAGTAATAGGGTTCCATTTTTACCCTAAATAATAAAAGATTAATAACTTATATTAAATAAAATTAAAATAAAGACTTCTATTGATAGAAGATCCTTGATTGATTTTTCGATTAGATCCACGCTTTGATTAACTTTTCAAACAGGGCAAATATCATCATCATCATCATCATCATATCAGCCACACGACACCCACTGCTGGGTATAGGCCTGCCCTAAGGATCTCCACGACGATCGGTCCTGCGCTGCCTGCATCCACTGGCTTTCCGCGACCTTCACCAGATCGTCGGTCCACCTTGTCGGGGGCCTACCCACGGAGCGTCGTCCGGTGCGCGGTCGCCATTCCAGAACCTTTCTGCCCCAACGGCAATCGGTTCTTCTCGCTATGTGTCCCGCCCATTGCCACTTCAGCTGAGCCATCCTTCGAGCGATGTCGGTTACTTTAGTTCTCCTGCGGATCTCCTCGTTTCTGATTTGATCACGTAGGGAAACGCCGAGCATGGCTCTCTCCATTGCACGCTGAGCGACCTTGAGCCTCCTTATGAGACCCATAGTTAGCGGCCACGTTTCACTGCCGTAAGTCATCACTGGCAACACACACTGTTCATAGACTTTCGTCTTGAGACACTGAGGTAAGTCGGCCGCGAAGATTTTTCGAAGCTTCTCGAATGCTGCCCACCCGAGTTGGATTCGGCGAGAGATCTCTTTCTCGAAGTTAATATCAAAACACTGCAAATATCAAAACACTGTCAAATCCCATAGCTGCGCACGCGCCTATGCCGCGCATGTCTAATTGCCGAGGCAAATTCACGTATGTCTAAATTCCTAGCCAATCTAGATTTGTAGAATCCCTGCAGGTTATCTACGAGGAGACCTTCAAGTTTCTACATTGAGGTATTCCTCGAAGCGCACCCAATTTGAAGCGAACCTAAACTATTTCTCGAAGCGCACCTAAATAAGTGCGCTATTAAAACAAACTACCTATTTAGGTGCGCTTCGTGGAATAGTTTAGGTGCGCTTCAAATTGGGTGCGCTTCGAGGAATACCTCTCTACATTATGATAGGTGCCATATTATGATAGGTCAATGCAGATTTGCGAATAAATAAGACGTATCAAACAAAACAGACTAGACCAGTGTTTCTCCATTAGTGGTACGCACCGTACGCATACCCCCAGGCAGTGAACTAAAATTTTATTTCGCTGCCCCCAGGGATAAGCGAGGTTGCATCAAGGGGTGCGCGCAGCAATCTGATCTCCATGATTGAATATAGCTGGTTTCATTTTTTATTTATCATTCCTGCTATAAGGGGTACGCGAGATTGAGGAAAAACTGAGCCAGTGATGCTCAGTTTTTCCTCAAACTCGCGTACCCCTTATAGCAGGAATGATAAATAAAAAATGAAACCAAAAAAAAAACCTCGCGGGACTAAATGGACCCTGAGTTCTTTATGGCTTAAGGATAAACTAATTGTCAGATATATGGGAACGTGAGATAATTCGCAGCATGTTCGCATGGATGGGAAACAAGATGGAGGGTAAGTGGTGTCGTGTCGACGTGTAATTGAGCCGCTGCGCCCGCGCACGTCGCGCTCGCACGTCTGCACAATCTGCGCCATCAGCTGATGACTGTGAGATAGCTATGAAGTAATTCGAGACTGTGATAACATTCTATGCGATAAAATTGACAATGGAAAGTGATCTTTGGCAACTTCAGAACGATTGCAGTACAAAATGAACATATTTTAATATATTGAACTTTTAGATTATAGGCATTCACAATGCTATTTTTATATTGAGATAAGTAATTTATATAATTGAAAAAGTACTAGAAAAAATCGACTCACCCGTAGCAGCTCAGACGGGACTCGAACCCGTAGAATTCCGGCCCAATGCTATCTATCTCTACTCTATATGCTAACTATCCTCAGGGAGCGGGTTCGAGTCCCGTCTGAGCTGCTACGGGTGAGTCGATTTTTTCTAGTACTTTTTCAATTATATAAAATATCTTAGTATTTTAATCTGTAAAATTTGGTCTTTGCCATACAATGTCGAATTATTCAATTTCTTTTTGTTCAACTAATACCGGTAGGTAGAGCAAATGCACTTCAATGAAAAACATAGCGAGAAGTAAGATTTTACTTTCCTTCCTACAAACAGATAATGACGGATAATGATGTGAGGAAAAAGATCGAAACAGAATCGTCGATGGAAGTTATTTTCTATGAAATTGTACAACAATAATTCACAATTATTTAAATGAACAACAACTAATGCAACCAGTTGTGGCATTTGTGGCAAACATACTGCAAATAAGAGTCTATGCTAATGCGTGTTTTCTGTGATTTATGATTGAACAAAGATTTATGATAAAGTTGATTTCTTTTGATGCTTTTTACTCGTTGTTATCAATCACGCACGACTCACGAAGTCTGTCCTCTTCTTCGAATTCAGATTGACTTTATCAGTCTATACTAGATGCAATTCCTATCTGGTCACGAGGTCCCACGTTCACAGAAAAAAAAGTTTTTTGGGACGACCACGTTTATAAACGGAACATTCGTGCATTTTCACGCGCCGCCGCGTCGTCTGCGCTTGCGACGATTGCTTGAGAAACTGCACTGTTCCGACTGATTGAGTTACATTACGAATCATCACGAACGTGTGAGACGTGTTAATTAATGTGGTTATTAGTAGATGAGGAGTGAATCTATTATTTGACAAGAATGTTGTATAGAGATATCTTTACAACATAAAACAGATAATTGAAGTAAGGAAATTCGTATTATACTATTTTGCCGAAGTTATTTGGAAGATAGCAATGTACCTGCGAATTACGATTACCTATGCCATAATGGATGATACCATCTTCTCATTTCACGCATATTGTGGCCTTCTGCCAGTCGTGGCTCGCCTCGCTCTAGGCCCGTTCTCGTCACGTCGTTGCTGATGTCACCGGGCCCATTCGGGACGCAGTGGTCGCTATTCGCTGGACAACGGGACTTTGATAGCTATAAAATTATTGCAACGATTGGCTAGACGCAAAATCTAAGAGGTAGCGGTCCGCAGTGAGATTTTACATTTATGTTTTGAGACTTAGAACCTTTTAGATTTAGGCTTGCAAAAACTAGAGGTTCATTTATGGGGAAAGGCATAGCCTTAAGTAATAAAAATTGCGTGAATTTAAAAACCATGTTAAAAAAACGCTCATGGGTAAAGGTTATTATAAAGTAGACGATTATCTTAAAGATCAGAATGCGTGGAAATTATGTAACACATAACTACTATGAGTACTTTGTTGCCAATAATCCTGTCACCCTGTTGTAATTATCTGGTAACGATATGTTTAAGTTTGTAAATATCGTTACTTATGGCTGTTATAGCTGATAAGTTTCTTGCGCCCGTTCTTCTTGTCAGTTAAAAAAAGGTATATAAACGATTCAAAAGTACTTAATAAATAAGTTTATTTGAATAAAGCTTAGGTATTTGACCTTCATAAAGAAAGACAGTAGCAAAAATTGCCTAAGTACGTTTTTCAGAGGACTGGTTTTCAGGCGCGGTCCGAAGGGGGGGGGGGGTCACGGGGGACATGACCCCCCCCCCAAAATCGTACACGTCAAATAGAAAAATCTTCTATACAGTACCGACAGTAGGGCGGTACAAGCGGTGCGACTGCACTGGGCGCCCTCGTGTGTGGGGCGCCGAAAATGCCCGACCACCGGTCGACTATAAATCGTACTGTTGCCTGGTGACAAGCGACGACGCGACGAATGTAGCTGACTAAAAATCGCATTGCGCGGCCATTTTTTACTATAAACAAAGCAAGATTAGTCGATGAAAATGACTAAATATCGCGCTGCGTGGCGGATTCTTTTTTTTACTGTAATAAGCAAAATTAGAAGATTATCAGATGAAACTCACTAAAAACTACGCTGCGCGGCTTTTTTTTACTATAAACAAGCAAGGTTACAAGATTAGTAGTTGAAACTGATTAAAAATCGTGCTGCGTGTCGGTTTCTTTTTGTTGTAATAAGCAAAATTAGAAGATTAGCAGATGAAACTGACTAAAAACTATGCTACGCGGCTGTTTTTTGCTATAAACAAGCAACGTTACAAGATTAGTAGATGAAACTGACTAAAAATCGCGCTGCGTGTTGGTTTTCCTTTTACTGTAATAAGCAAAATTAGAAGATTAGCAGATGAAACTGACTAAAAACTGCGCTGTGCGGCCGTTTTTTACTATAAACAAGCAAAGTTACAAGATTAGTAGTTGAAACTGACTAAAAATCGCGCTGCGCGGCCGTTTTCTTTATTGTAAACAAGCGAGATTACAAGATTAGTAGGTGAAACTGACAAAAAAATGCGCTGTTCGGTCGTTTTTTACTATAAACAAGCAAAGTTACAAGGTTAGTAGATGAAACTGACTAAAAATCGCGCTGCGTCTCGGTTTATTTTTACTGTAATAAGCAAAATTAGAAGATTAGCAGATGAAACTGACTAAAAACTGCGCTGCGCGGCCGTTTTTTACTATAAACAAGCAAAGTTACAAGATTAGTAGATGAAACTGACTAAAAATCGCGCTGCGTGTCGGTTTCTTTTTACTGTAATAAGCAAAATTAGAAGATTAGCAGATGAAACTGACTAAAAACTGCGCTGCGCGGCCGTTTTTTACTATAAACAAGCAAGGTTACAAGATTAGAGTTGAAACTGACTAAAAATCGCGCTGCGCGGCCGTTTTTTTACTATAAATAAGCAAGATTACATGATTAGTAGGTGAAACTGACAAAAAATCGCGCTGCGCGGCCGTTTTTTTACTATAAATAAGCAAGATTACATGATTAGTAGGTGAAACTGACTAAAAAAACGCGCTGCGCGGCCGTCTTTTAACTAAGAGACAAAACTGAAAATCTTGGAATCGCATATAGGGGGCGCCCCGTAGAAATGTCGCCCAGGCCACGGGTAGTGCTAAAACCAGCACTGCTTCTTTAAATTTACCAAATAAAAAAAAAGCAATTGTATTAATATTTATTAGTGACCCCCTCCAAAATTTAAGGCTGCGACCGCGCCTGCTGGTTTTAAGTTCAAGTTTTAACTTAGGTAATTTCTCTGTTGTCTTTTTTTCACGTTATGAAGTGATTTATTAATATAATTTTATGTGTGCGTGCAGTAAGTATATTAAAATAATATTTATTTCCTCTCTGCGTTTTCTTAACGAAATGACTGTGACATTTCCATAGTTTGTGAATGCAATTGGAATCTCTGCTCCCTGCTCAGTGTGTTATTGTGGAAAAAATATAAATATAAATTCGCTATTTAAATACGTCTGCACTTGTACCACAATTGCCACTTAAATATTCATGACGAGGCGAGGCGACCTACAGTACTGTTGATATAATATCCTGTGGCATTGGGCATACCGTTACCGCTGCTGTGGTCTAAGAATAGGCCCTCGAAGCCTACATGGTGTCCACAAACATTTGGCCAACCGCTGGACATGATTCACGCCAATATTTAGGACACCTATGAGCACGTGCCTTTAACAATGATAGTTTGCGAACATTACCGTTACTTTATTAACTACACAACATTATACTTATGATGGCTAACTCGACAGCAGTTTTTCAGTAAAGATCCGGTACCTAGGTCAGCAAAAAGATTAACCTAGCTACCAAGTTGTTGTTATTATTTATACATGGTATTAGCAGCACCTTTGCGAACTTTAAGGGATGATTCCACCCTTAGAAATAAGCAACTTTCTCTATGGAACCACTTGTCGAAAATGCATAGTTGTTAAGATTTTGATTTTTCATTAAGAAGCATGTATACCTTACCTATGCCATCTGCCATCCTATGCATAACAACTCGATAATATCGCGGGAAAATAGTTGTATATAGCGGGTTTTTCCATATTTTAATTCTTTTTCTGTAAATTTAGGTTCTATCATCCATGCAACAGGCTGACTCTGTGTGATAGAAAAAAACCCTTTATGATCAGAAAGTCTAATTTGCAAAATGTCTTTAAAGCAATACGTCTACAATGCATGATGACTAAAATGCATACAGCCTAACTTGCAAAACGTAATAGAATTATTTATATTTTTATGCGTTATAAAATTATTAAACTGTTCTTATTTTATAACTGCAATACTAAAATATTATAAAATTATTAAGGTTATGTCTTGTTTATTGACCAAGATATTCAGTAAAATACTAAAAAACTCATTGCAGTGTATAAGACGTAAGAAGGGTATAGACGTAATGCTGCTAAGGCAATATGCATCTTAGACGTTTTGCTTCTTAGATTTTAGACATTTTGCTTCAAAGACGTTCTGCAAGTAAGGCTTTTTGATCATAACCCAAAAAACCCACACAGTTTTTCGTGAATTTTGTGTCGGAAAATTCCACTTCAGATAGACTCAGACTCAGAATCATGAGTCGACTATGTCCTGAAAGTTTTCGCTAGAGGGTGCTAGTAACATCCTGTATATTTTTTATGTCAAGAAGATAGAACCGTTTATAATAAGCTTATAGGTGGATAGGTATTGGTTTTGTTCAAGGTACGCTTTTCCTAGGGACCCTAAAGTGAAAATGGAATTTTATGTTTATTTGTCGTAAGTTAAAAAAGCTAAGTAAATAAAGGATAATCAAATAAGATTAATTTACAAAAGTCTTATTTTACCTTAAAAAATCGGTAATTAATCCCTGCTGCGGTAGGTCGGCCGTGTTGAATCAACGAAAGTAAACATTTGTATAATTTCTGTCGCGTCCTCGTGTCGTGGCCGCCGCGCCGCCCGCCCCGGCTTGTTGTAATTTATAGGCTTCGTTTCGCAAGCCTGTTATTATGCAAAAAAATCGATTGTAATTCCATTCTGAGGCCGTGCTCGATGCAGTATTTACTTATAAGTACATAGGTACATAGATGATCCAGTCCATTCCATCTATTAGGCTAAAAACAATAAAGTTTATAAGCTTTGATTTGCTACTTTTCCTTGGTAAGTTTTTATTTGTGTCAAAATGAAGTAGCAATGTATCACATCCATTTATCAAATTAAAGCTTATTGTTATTAGTCGACAGACTCGCAGAACATTTCAAGACATGTTTAATTTAAATACCTACTCTCCCAAATCCAGAGTTTTTTTGGTTTCTACTTCGACTTCTATTACCGTGCTTTATTTGTTTATATATGTTATTTATATTGTTAGGAAAAATGACTAACAAATATTCTATTTTAATCGAATATAAAAATAATACACATAACTAAGCAGTTATCCTCAAATTACGATATCTTTTGTTAAGAGGCATATTACATTTCGACTGTGATTTTTGCGTAAAATGGCCAGTTTTGGCGTTCTCGATCTCAGAAACAAAAATACATTAACACTTTTGACTTATTGAATGGTGCAGAATAGCTATTGGAATAGTTCATAGCGGCCTCGCTTTTTTGAAATTTTGCTTAACTTTATGATTAAACCCGAAATTGCAGAGAAAGATTTTCATAAAATGCGCGAAGGCACTTTTTTGAGCTCATGGATTGAACAACTGTGCTAAAAAATTGAATGTTATCTCTTATATAGTCGAATAGTTCATAGCGGCCTCGGAATTTTGAAATTATGTATGGAATATGTGAAAAAAAACCCAATCAAAAACTATAAAACTACTAAAAAAGGTCAGAATTAACTGTGGATTTCTCCTAGATACATTATTATTATTACGTAAAAATTATATCATAATAATCTTTACTTCATAAGAAAATCTAATTTCATACTTTTATTTGTTGTTTGTACTTGTTTGTCTTTCTGTGTACGTTCAAAGTTGACTCTAAGAAATCGTTCACCAACTTTCATTTTCCTTTATAACCTTTTAACTTTCCAGTGAATCATCATATTACTTTTTGTCGCGGACACATATAAATGTATTTAGTAGACCCAAAGGTTTCACTAGGTTGTATCGCTAAAATCCGTCAAAATCGAAATTTCGACGAAAAAGGGCCCTATCACATTTTTTCGTCGAAATTAATAAATAATCAGTAAATGTATATGTTACCGGCAATGTGTATTCGCCGGCATTGTATACAATGCCTGAAACGGTCAGGCAATGTATGAAACGATATTCATTTTTTCCCCCCCGAGCCCCCTGAGCCCCCCCCCCGACCCCCCTCGAGCCCCCCTCGAGCCCTCCCCTCGATCAAAATCTTTTTATTTTACACATTGCCTGTGAGAGAAATGACATTTCTATTCTTAGGAAATGAACCCATGGGCATTAGAGGATCAGTCTTCTGTCATCGCATCAATTTCGGTTCCAAAATGTATATTCATGAGAGCCAAGTTCAGTCTTTTTTCACTCGTTGAGTTACACAAATAGTTTTTCAGTCCTTAGGCTTGAAATAGTAGATTGGTCACCGATAGGAGAAAGAGACCGATTACCGTCGAGGGTGTCGTTTGAAGCCCGAGCCGTAGGCGAGGGCTTTAAAACACCCGAGATCGGGAATCGCACTTTCTCTCGAGTGATACATAGTGCTTTATACTACACCTACAAGGAAAATAAAAAACTAAATCTTTACTAATTGAAATTTATATTGAAATTGTTGCAGTTTTCCGGCTTAGCTTAGCCTTCTGGCCTTCAGCCTTCTGGCTAAGCTTAATGTAATGTGCATTCCTGTGGTAAAAGGTTATCAATCAGTATTTTTGCTGTTTCCTTCAACTGCGGCGGAGTTAAAAAATATTCATCATCACTATCACTACTTATCATTTTGATAGTTTTATTTTACTTTCTACGAAAACTGAATCGTCAAACAACACACAAATTGAAAATGGCGCCAATGATGGCGTCTGCAATTTTCACATGTTCTTTTTTCAAATTGTTTATCCTGCCGCCGCAGGGTCGCACTCACTGAGCAAGTAATCACTACGTTTTGTCGCACTGCCAGCCCGACACCATCCGACACACAGCTAGTGGCCAGTGTCATTTTGAACTTAGAGATAAAAACTCACTGTAAAAACTTTTTGGCTTTTGATATTTAGGTTACCGGTTACCCAAAATTAAAAAGAAAAACCACGTAAGAAATTGATTTTCATACACTTTTCTCTCCCGCTCAGATCCGTTTTCTCCCCGGTAGCAATGTATGACAACCAGGGGAACCTGTCCATCCATTTTAACTGAAAGCGAAAATTTCGTTTTGTGGAAATGGGAAAATTATAGATGGGGTCCAAGGCGTTTTTAAAATTTGGACCTTTATAATAATATATTCATCCTCGATTTTGAGTTGATTTGAGTAAAAACCAACGTGCCTTGCCTTGCCTAACTTTATTTTAATGTATAGATCAATAATTAGATGATGCCTATTGTATATTTCGGGGGGGGGGGGGGGGGTTTTAAACCCCAAACCCCCCCCCCCCCCTCTGGCTACGCCCGTGGTCCAACTTGTAAGGTTCCGCAACCATTAAACGACTAACTTCTAAGCCCGCCGCCTAATTTATTTTATATTCCTAATACGGTCCTGTGACCAGCTTTAACGATTGGAATCGAATCCGCACGCCCTCTGACCGCTGCGCCGGCGGCGCCGCGCCGGGCGCCCGAGTCGACAGCATTCTCGATTAGGCTTATCGCTCATTGTATCGACATCCAATTTAAGTTTTTAGTGGTTTACACAGGTTGGTCAAAAGTTCTGTTACTGAGTTTCTTTATCGATTACTGGCCATTAAAACAAATGAAAAGAAAAAATAAAAATGACATATTATTGACAGTTTTATAAGCTATAATTCCATACCACACGTATATCATATTTTGTTTATTTCACCATGGAATGGGGGTTGAAGGAGAATCGTGTCGCTGTAATTGCTCTGCACAAATGTGGGCAGCCACCGAATATGATTTTCAAGTTGCTACAAAAGTTGAAAATCAACAAGCAATTTATTTATCGCACTATCCATAGGTACAGTAATACCTTGACCGTCGATGACCGAAAAAGATCAGGAAGACCACGCACCATTCGGACACCAGCTGTGATCAAGGCAGTGAAGGCGAGAATCACGAGAAATCCCGTCCGGAAGCAAAAGTTATTGGCAATACAGATGACTGTGAAGAGAAGTTCCCTTAAAAAAATTATCAATGATGACCTTGGGCTTCACGCTTACCGTAGACGAAAGGGCCATCTGCTAAACGCACGATTGAAGGCTATGAGGTTAGCACGAAGTCGCGCTATACTAAAGCAGTACGCACAAAACGGCCATCGAAAAATCTTGTTTACTGATGAAGAAATCTTCACAGTCGAAGAAAATTTTAACCGTCAAAATGATAGAGTATACGCTAAGAATAGTAAAGAAGCCAGCATGATTGCTCCGAGGGTCCAACGAGGTCACCACCCCTCATCAGTGATGATTTGGCTGGGGGTGTCCTATTCAGGGCTAAGTAAGGTTCATTTCTGTGAAAAAGGTGTGAAAACTGGCGCTAGAGTCTATCAAGATACCGTTCTGGAACCTGTTGTCAAACCCTTAAGCCACACTTTATTTCAAAACCAGCCATGGGTCTTCCAGCAGGACTCTGCCCCTGCGCACAAAGCAAAATCTACACAAGCATGGTTTCGGGCTAACAAAATTGATTTTATCGCGCAGGAAGAATGGCCATCCTCCAGCCCAGACTTAAATCCTCTGGATTATGCTATATGGCAACTTATTGAGGAGAAAGCATGTGCTAAGCCCCACATGAATCTCGACTCTCTTAAGCGCGCTATTCTCAAGGCAGTCGCAGAATTGGATATGGTGGTAGTTCGTGCTGCCATCGATGACTGGCCTCGTCGTCTAAAGGCGTGTATTCATGCCAGAGGCGGTCATTTCGAATAATTTTAATACATGATAATCTTAAATATTTGTGCTTTCATTTGGTATATAATTCATTGTAGCATTATTTGTAAATTTAGTATTATTCATGTTTTCCATAGTTACAGAACTTAGTAACCAACTAGGTTATAAATCTCCGAAATCTTCACTGAAGCTGTTTTTGCTATTGTAGGTAATTCATGTTATAGCGAGTGAAATGAATACCTACATGCATACCTA
This sequence comes from Agriphila tristella, assembly GCA_928269145.1. Lineage (NCBI taxonomy): Eukaryota > Metazoa > Arthropoda > Insecta > Lepidoptera > Crambidae > Agriphila > Agriphila tristella. The sequence goes on from OV743435.1 coordinate 1,160,835, forward strand.
CTAATACTACCTATGTAGGTAGGGTAGGTAGCTAGATACATACGATAATATACTCCTTAGCCGCTTAGCGTAATAAAGTGGCCAATCTATGAAACATGCTAGCAACAAGGTTTTTGCTCTCATTTTTCTTCATGAAAAATAAAAAGTAGACAGTGTAGGTAGTTATTAATTATTAAAACAAGCACGTAACGCATTTTACGGTAGTAAAATGTGAAAAAACTATAACAAAAACCACGTTAACATAAGCGAATTATCTCCGCGATTACCTAACGGACAGCTTGCACCCTGCCGTTATGGCATGCACAGGGCAGTGCTTAGGGCAACCATTACCAGCTGTAACTTTGGCCTTAGCTGTGACAACTGTGTTCACTGTATATAGGTACTTTTATTATCCCATTCATGAAAGTAGAGATATATAATTTTTTGCAGTGTAGCTAGAGACTATGCTGAAAGTGAACCGAAATGGGATTTGTGCTTGATTACCGTTTTTGTCGTTTTGACGGCACCTACATTATATGTAGTAAGACTACAACGATCTCCATGATTTGATAGTGATATATATCAATACAGGGTCATTTTGTATTCACCATCCAAATTTTGAGGATGTGTTCAGTCAATGGAACTGAACAACATTCTCTAAGAAACACATGGCCAAATATGTAAAAATAAAATTGACTATCCATACAAATCAAAGAGATCACGTGATCATTTTAGTATGGGATGACCAAAATTTTATGGCGAAATTCGACACATGTTTCTAAAATATAAATGTGACGGAGTGCCGAGCTGACCATATAATTCAACCATATCCATGGGCGTTGGAGAAAGCGCTATTTATTTTAAGAGGTATGCAGAATTGCGAGCGAACGTACAGCGGCGCCACGGCTCACGATCGAATGTGTCCACTGTCCCGATACGAGCGCCGCCCGCTTATAAAGCCCGGTCGCGCCCCACTACTACCCCACTCACGCCACGGCGCAACAACAAGCAAAACAAGTTCGGGCGCTGACGTCACTCGCAAGCCCGCACGGACGTAAATCCCCTCTTTGATTATTTTACTTGATTTTATGACTTTACAATGTTTTATCATTGTTTTATTGCTTTAAATTGTAATTATTATTGATTAGCAATTAAAAACAACATGAAATACAAAAAATGCGTAAAATAACATAAACGCGCCGTCAAATGCGTATAATAAAGACCACGTCCTAGGAGTTAGGAGGTACCTATCTCCTAACTCCGTCCCTGCCGTGCCGCGTAGTCGTGCATATAAACAGTTGGTCGCGGGCCCAGCACGCGATCCGTCCGTCCGTCGCCGATCATAAACACCCCGCTTTACGGCGCGTCAACCAATCTGACAGGTTTCTCTGCCAGCCGAGTATCTAACGGCTAATGGACTTTACGCTAAACAAAGCTTATTTCAAATGTTCAAAGTCAAAATGGCGACAGACGTTGTTGTTAATAACTAGCAAATATTTACAAACTCAAATAGAACTTTTGTCTGTGATTAATTTTGCGTGTAGGGCTGGACCTAGACGTGTCAACTCTAAATACACACCATACATCTGCATAATATCCATTTAACTGTCAATACTTACCACAGCATCTTTAGTGGTCTGAGAGTGATCGCAGCTTTACATCACCTACTTATAAATGGTATAAAAAACCACTACGAGGGATGTTTGGATGTTCCTCAAAGTAGGTATAGTTTCAGACATGCTCAAGCGTCCCTTACCCTTGTCCTCAGATATATCATACTTGACCGGTGAGAACTTCCTGGATGTGTTGGACAACGGTGCCGAGCTGTGCCAGCTGGCTGCTGTTATACACGATCGTGCACGGGAAGCCCTCGACCAGGGTCTCATTGTGGGGGTAAGTCCTACAGCATTATGCTGGTCCACTTTATCATCACTCATCATCATCATCGTCCTGCCCTTATCCCAATTTATTTGGGGTCGGCGCAGCAAGTCTTTTTCTTCCATACATCTTCAAAGTTAACTTCCTTTCTAGCCATATCCTCTTATTTTCTTTGGCCTTTCTCTACCCTTATATTCATCCATCTCCATACTTAAAACCTTTCGCGTCATGCTCCTCATTCCTCCGCATTACTGCTCATACCACGACATCCGGTTTCTCCTTCACTTTTCCGTTATTGGCGCCACTTTTAAACTCCCTCTTAATTCATTTCTAATTTTGTCCTTTCGCGTAACACCACACGTTGTCATTTTGTCATTTCAGCTACATGCATTTGACCATATCATCACTATAAGCTATGATAATCCATTCCAGAACATAGGCCTCTCTTGTGAGGTTTTTCGATAATCTTCAAACCTTGGCAGGCCGATGGGAGAATACAGTGATGGATCGTTATATTGATTGGAAGAAACGGCTGTCCATTTATTGGTCCACGGTGATAGATTATGGCGAGGTTATCCCATGGGAAAGGCCCAACCCTTGCAGTACACTTCTTATGGGTTGTTATGATTGTTTTTTATGCACAACGGGATAGTGCTTGGCCTTCACCTCACCTGATGTTAAGTGACGATAAGGCCGAAGGTGGAAGCGCAATACACTCGGAATCCTCATCACTGAGGTACGGCTATCTTACTTCTAACTGTCGGAACACAATAATTTTGAAATTTATATTACGGCGTCAGACTTAGGTAAGATGGTGGTAGCTTAGAGCAACTCTAGCTTCCGTACCGGACGGAAGTCCGCGTTGCTCTAAGGGTTGTAGCTAGCCAGGCGGACTTGAAATAGACCCCACCACCAACCACAACCACAGAACAAGAAGAACCAAACCGAGTTCAAACATACCCCCCTTCTGGGAATTGAACCTGGAACCCCTGCGTCTTACACGAGTGGGCGACCGGCGAACCACTAGACCACAGAGGCGGTATGTCGACTAACTGGTATGTTCTGTGGTGACAGCCGGTGCCGCAGATCCGCGGGCGGTGCTGGCAGCGCGCGGCGCGGCGCAGCTTCTTCTCGCGCGACAACGCCGACAACTTCCTCACCTTCTGCCGCGAGCTGGGCGTGCACGAGAACCTGCTGTTCGAGAGCGACGACCTTGGTATAAAAACACATTAATAGCTTTAATTTTTATTTTGTTTTGAATTTAACTTCCATTTAAAATTCTTCTAAAAAAACAAGACCTCTATCATTGCTCAAAACAACATTGCTCACTAATTTCAAATGATGGAAGTCGACACAACTGGGTCGAGAGAACTTTTACATATCGCTGTAATCTGTATTACCTACTTACAAAGTTTTTTAAACAGCACCACACCCTTTAAAAAAATTTGAGCCCATTATTCTCTTTATAATCTTGAATGAGTGTTGCCTTTAGTCTGACCCCCAGCAAACATTTTAAATATTTTTTCATGGACTTAAAACTCGTTCCTTAACTTTTTACTAAATGGATGATTTTGTATGTCCAGTGCTGCACAACCAACCGCGGCAGGTGATCCTGTGCTTGCTGGAGGTGGCTCGGCTGGCGTCACGCTACGGGCTAGAGCCTCCAGGGCTGGTTCAACTAGAGAAGGAGATAGCTCTCGAGGAAAGGGACTCTGCGTTGGAGACATCGCACCAAGCGAACGCCACGTGGCAGTTCCGAGACGCTACACCTCCCAGACACAAGTAACTATCGTCCTAAGTTTATGTGCACTTAGCCACGGCTAGAGATCCTGTGATTGGTGGTGATGGCTCGTCTTAAGGTAGGCTATGGGCTGCAGCCTGCTGGCTGGTAAAAACCACGTGGCAGTTCCGAGACGCTTCACCTCCCAGACACAAGTAAATATCGTCATAAGTTTATTTATCTGCACTTAGCTATGGCCAGAGATCCTGTGATTGTTGGAGTTGGCTCATCTTACGGTGCGCCTTGGGCTCTAGCCCAAGGCGCACCTGGTTGGTGGAAGCCTCGTGGCAGTTCCAAGACACATCACCTCCCAGACACAATTGGTAGTAGTTATGGGCATCAGCTGCGGCAGCAGAACCCGTTGTGATGATCAAATCTCCCTCGAAAAAAATCGATTTCTCGCTCCGCTACGTAACAAACTTGCTAATAGTTTCGGAAAAAGCGAAAATTGATACAAAATTCTTACATAGAATTAGAACTTATAACACCACGTGCAGGCAGACACTATACTGCCTTAATTTTGTAACCATCGTAGATTAAAGTTATTGTTGTTTACAGGTCGGCAGATGTAGTGCCACCATCAACACCAAATGCCAACGAAAGTGAGTAGTTAAAGTCAATAATTCTTACTACTTTAACGAGAAAATATTGCCGATCGAAAAAAGAACTCTTAAATCGACTTAATTTTCATCGTGATTAACTTTCAATTTGCAGCACAAGTGTCTGTTCCGGACAACGCGGACGCTGAGAGCACCAAGTCTGAAGAAACCGTCGGCAGCACCGACTCTGATGTTCCTCTGAAACCTACAAACGAGCTGGACAAAAGAGTTAGTACAAGAATTTCTTGAATATCATAGAATTAATAGTATACCGTAAGTGTTTATTGATCTCCTTACTTCATTAACAAATTAACGATGAATTGAAGAGAATGATGGAGAGGCAGTGACGGATGTACGGAGTCGACCTAAGAAAAATTGAGATAACTATTAGATATAGGTAGGTACAGGAAATTATGATTTTATTCTTGGTGAACAAAGTTACGGAGATCCGGCGATGGAAAATAGTACAACGCGTCATGATATCGGGCTGGGTGGTATCGCTAGCATCTATAAAGTCAAAGTTGTTTATTTGTTATAAATGCGGTAACAAGTTGATACATAGGTAGGTACATAGAATTCAGAATCGCACACATAGCTGAATGGACAGCATGCAAACATAAACATAAACTTCAGTGACCTCTCATCTCAGACAAGGCGCACAAGCGTCTAAATGTTTTTTTATTGGTCAATTTATCATCCACTCGTTTCTTGATCAAATATTTGCTTTGACTTATAAATTGTTTGTTGTGCAGGTGCAGCTGGTGACGCGGCTGATGGAGCGCGGCTGCAGCTGCGGCGCGGGGCGCTGCTCCAGGCTGCTCAAGGTCAAGAAGGTCGGCGAGGGCCGCTACAATATCGCCGGGAGGAACGTGTTCATACGGGTCAGTACTGTGGTTCTGAGGTGCTACAGAATTAAAGAGAATTTAAGACTTCTGAAACTGTTATTATTTCACACACACACACTTTTGATTACATTCTGACTGCTTCAGGCTCCTCTTCTAAAAAAATGATCCCAGAACAAGAAGTGGCGCTTCGCGTTCCAAATCTAACAGACTCGAATTTATAATTTCTTATTCTTTATCTTTATAAATACAAAGCTAAAGTACCAAACAGTTCGTACCTGCGGCACAGACATACATACCTTCGGCTTTTATGTCCCTTGCACCATAGCTAGGATGTTTTATCCCGTATAGTACACTAAATTATTCTTCTTGGAGATCTTTTGTCTACCTTTTTTACTTGATCATATTTTATTTCCTACTAACTTATTGATTAACAACTTTTGTCCACAGCTGCTGAAGGGTCGCCACATGATGGTGCGCGTGGGCGGCGGGTGGGACACGCTGGAGCACTTCCTGTCGCGGCACGAGCCCTGCCAGGTGCGCCTCGTGACGCCCGGCCGCCGCTCCACCACCCTCTCCACCCTCCCCACCCCCGACACCTCCCCCGTCCCCCCCGACTCCCCCGCCCGCAAGAACCTCTCTCCCGCCAGCAGCAAGGCCTCCCTCCGCTCCGGCACCGTCTCCCCCGTCGACAGCAAAGCTTCCTCCATCAGTGGAAAGTCTTCCCCGTTGAACAACCAGAGCCGACGCGGCACAGTCTCCCCCTTAGAACCGCGTCGCACTTCGACCCCCACCAAACCATTACGCAACTTAAAATCGTCGCTCACTCTCCCACTAAAAACAGACTCAGACATGAAATCTGTTCCGCGCACTAGAAAGCAATCGGCACCGAGCTTGAGCACCCCGAACACGCCCACCGGCAGGCCTGCCCGCACGCCGCCCGTAGAATACAAAAAATCTCTCACCTCCGCTTCCCTAGTTAATACCCCGAAGAAGGCGCGAAGCATGAGTTTGGCGGTCGAGAAGAAGCCGTTCTGCGGGAGCGATAAGCTGAATCAAGCGAGGAAGAAGAGTGTGAGTGCGGCATCGACGCCTACAGAGCCGGCCGCGAGGAAAGCGCGCTCGCAGAGCCTCGCCACTACTCCCGTCAACGAACCCAAAAAGACTTTCAACGGGTACTCGAAGAAAACTCGCAGCATGAGTCTCGCGGCGACGCCGGAGCCGATCAGAGTACTGCACAAAAGCTCGTCGATAGCCGGCGCGGCGCTCACTCAAGCCGCCATCGAGGAAAGCATCCGCCTCTCCCTAGAAGCGACCATCGTCGACGTCACGTCTTCTAAGAAACCATTCCTCCACATCAAGGCCAAATACAGAAGTCCCCCGCCGCGCGAGGTGCCTCCCAGATAAATCTGAACCGCTTCATTCCACTAATTTTAATCACCTAATTTATTTAATGAAGATTTTGACGTATAATCGCTAACTGGATGTTTCGACATTAATTTAAGCATCGTTTAGATCTCCTCGCTGAGCAATCTCGTTATCGTGTAGCGTAGGCGCTTTAATTTAATCTATTCTCCCTCTGCGGGGGCCTAGTCATAATGAATTGTTTTTAATGATAATTATGTTGTAATGATAATCTTAGGTGTAATTTAATGATAATCCGATATGGCAATATTGAAGAATACTTTTCATTTACTGTTCTACTTATATTCGAATATGTTTCATTTTCATGGTTTCATTACTTATTTCCTTAATTTTATTTTCATTAGCTGTTATTTTCTTTATTTGACATTATTTAAATTATTGTTTAAGAAGTTACATTGGAATCACTGGTACCTAACTAATCTAACTATAGTACCTTATAGAAATACAAAGTCGATGTTAAAACGAAGTGGCCTGTAATACGCTAGGTAGACAAACGGTACAAATCTCGTTAATATCAACACATCCTATATTTTTATAAGAGGCGTATGCGAATATTTTTGCACTGGCAGTAGATAGATAGCCGCACTAGATAAAACCAATCGTTGATCAGATTTTTCCGCAACGAACAGTTCTTCAAAAACTTTAGTACCTATACGAGTTTATTGTGTTCCGACTTCCGAATACAATTTTTAGGATTAACAAATAAACGTTCTTTGCGGATAAATCAGATATAAATAGTACCTTTATAGAAAATAGACAAAGTCGGCGAGTTGTTGCAACCAGTAGTTTTAAACTTAAAGTTAAAAAAGTTCTATCCCTCTATTACCGTCACCGCTCCTCAAAAACCTACTTACATTCTGATAAAAGTGTAACAGATTGTTCTGTAGGTTAAATGGAGCACAGGCTTAGTAATCTTGAGTTTCCATTATCGATATTACCTATATTTATTTCTGCGACTCGAAATCCGAATACCTACTTATAATCAAATCAATTTGAAGAGTCCCACAAGGCCTTCGCTATTTAATCTAAAACTAGATCTTCCAATCATTGTATTCACTAGATGTAAGCATAATGGGTACACATTTTAAGGTTTTTCATCAACTTTAGGTAGTTTTCACTAGACCTATACTGAAACAAATGACCTACTTAGGCTATAAGATGATAATTTATGCACGTATGATATTAGAATTTATCACGTCTGAGATTCTTGATTCCGTGTTGTTCTCATGAATTAATGGAAATTTATAATTCTGAAATCTACGTCTGTTTAAGTATACAGTCTTTTTTACGCACAGTTTCTGAGACTGTGTTAATGCGTTTTCTAGGAATGATACTTTTGTTAAAGAGAACTGTGCTAATACAGCCCAAAAACTGTGCCATTATTCTGGCCAAGTGGCTGTTATGGAGATCCTTTCGAGCTTACCCTGACTGCGGTGCTGTATAGCTGCCAACCCTCATAATCTTACACTGCAATATATTGTGCCAACAGTTTTAATTATGTAATGGATGATAATAAAGTTTTTAATATTCGGTATAAATTGTTGTTTCAATTTTATACGCAATTAAGCACTACCCCTATTTATCATTTGAGAGTTTAAAAAATTCTTAAGGCTCTATTAGGTATTTTATTTACTTATACGAAAAATTAGAACATTGCTGGTACAGTGCAATTGGTAAAAGTCAGTTTTTACATCATAAAAAAGCTGTTTGGTCATTTTCACTCATCGTAATTATTTTGACCCATTATAGAACACCAATAACATCGCAGCACGGTGCACTCTCATTTACCCACTACAGTATTTTGTGACGGGCACTAGTTGGAGGATTTTAAGGTAAGTAAATGTTTTACTTTGTAGAATGCAATGCTTTTCCAGGCATAAGTATTATTTATGAGAGTACCTAGGCTTGAAACTGTAGTGTTGTGTGCAATGAACACTGCGATTTGTCCACTTGGTTTGGTTTGATGTCGCCACATCTACGATGTGTACGTGTAGCGACACTGCTGGCGACATATATGGCCCTAGCACGAACGTCAATCGAGAAAAAAACGATAGAGGATTTTTCTATGAAAAATCTTTAGGCGCTGGATGGCTTTGTACATCCATTGTTATCACGCGGCGCGCGTTATTTTTTTCGATAGTTGTTCGTGCTACGAGGTGAAGTTAGCTTAGTTTTAAAGTGTATGTTTCAATGTGTGTTGGTGTGTCATAAATAAATAAAATAAAAATGTCTGTCGTTTAGTAGGAAGGTGTACAATGTATAGGTATATTCAAGTGTGTATTGTCCGGTGCGCAGTGTCGGCGGACGGCTGCGCGCGCGCCGGCCGTGGCGGTGCCGGTGCGCGGGTCCGTGACGCCGCACCGCCGCCGCTACACCTACTACAACAAGATGTACAAGCCCATCTGCTACGAACTGCCGCAGCCACTCAAAGTCTCCCTAGTTTGAATTGAACCACACCACCATAAAATCCTACCAAACAGACGGACTTTTTGCTCAAACTCCCCAACAACCATCTTATTATTGTATCATATATCATATCATATCATAAAAGCGAGAGCTTGCAAAAAGTGTTTGGTATTGGTACGCAACCTCTCGCTTTATGATTAGTTCAGGCAAAGAAAGCTCAAAAAAAGGTAGGTATAGAGGGAAATGCTTGGAACACAATTTTTGACTTCGTACCTTTGTTTGGACCTGTTAGGAGGTGAACATATCAAAAGTCCCCGCCCGTAGCCCCTATGCCGTGGGTAGGGAGGGAGTTTGAAGGCCCCATTTTTCGGTTTTTCACATATATCTCGGAAACAATGCGTTCTAGGGACATAAGACTTTACACAAAAGAAAACTGATTAAATTTGCTACAAGTTATATTCAGTCAAGTTTTTCGATTTCTTGTACATTTTTCGAGATATGCGCTCCTGAATGTCTGTCGACATGCTTAAGGTGAAGCTTGAGGACAATCTGCCGTGCATAAACTATAATGCCGTTAACCGATCTGAAGCCGAATTTGACCTTTTAATACAATTACAATACAATTTGACACAGGAAAAAATGCGCCATTCCATTGTCCTCAAGCTTCACCTTAAGCATGTTGACAGACATTCAGGAGCAGATATCTCGAAAACTATAAAAGATATCGAAAAACCTGACTGAATAAAACTTGTAGCAAATTTAATCAGCTGTTATTTTGTGTCGCTAGAACGCATAGTTTCCGAGATATATGTGAAAAACCGAAAAATGGGACCTTCAAACCACCTCCCCCCGGCATATGGACTACGGGCACAGAATACATAGCTACGGGCGGGGACTTTTGATATGTTTACTTTCTAACTACTTAGTACAAACAAAGTTACGAAGTCAAAAATTGTGTTCCAATCATTTCCCTCTACACCTTTTCGTTTACTGGGCTAAATATTACCTATATAAAAGACGATTTTTTGTACGATAAACGAACGAAATGCTAAAGGGCGCGTTTATGGACGTGATCTTACAAAGAACGCAAAGTTAAATATAAGTTACATATATTTAAAAATCGCGCAAAAAGAACTCAACCTTAGGGACTAAGGCCCGTATTTATAAACCGCTCTCAATACCGATCTCAAGAGCGATCTCAGCTGATACGCTCTCAAGATGTGAGCAGCATCTTAAGTTGGATATTAATTAATAGTCAGATATCAAGGGCGTATCAAATGAGATCGATGTCAGCTCTTAAGATCAATCTTAAGAGCAGGATCTTAAGTTCACGGTGGTCTTTATACAGTAACATGAAACTTTTGAATTAAGATTGATTGATTAACGTTTCGTTTAAGCTGTGTAGAATAATTAGCTCAAATTAAAAAAAAAACAATGCACATTAGTGCAAATCATTTTAGACAAGTGGTAAAATTTAATATTTATTTAAGTATATTACTTTATTTACACATAAATAAAATATCACTTTATTTTACTACGTCAGTTCAAGAAGACTGAAGTCTTGGATTATGTATTCTGTGGCTGTATGATGCAAATATGCCTTTGCCTTTTCTGTTTCATGATAAAAAAACGGAACATGAAAATTGGCGGGAAATTGTAATTGTTATTATGACTAATACATTTCCTAATATAGGTAAGTAATATCTTAATCAATATCATCATAATGATTAATTTCCTTTATTAGATTTTTAAAATCTATAGTTTTATTCACGTAAATCCACGAACATAGGTACAAACACATACGTAGCAGATCAATATAAAATGACATCCCTCTCTTTTTGCATAACTTTCCCGCGCGCGCACGCTCTCAAGTCACGGTTTTGCAGCACTTGGCGAACAGGCGCTCAATCATCATCTCAAGAGTGATCTCAAGTGCAGAGTTTTGTTTATTAATATGAGTGATCTCAGTTGATACCACGAACTTAAATCACAGTAAATAACAGCATCTCGAGTATGATCTCAAGATAGCTCTCAACGTTGAGAGTGGTTTATAAATACGGGCCTAAGTAATAGAGATGATCCCTTTTTTATACAAAAGACCCGTATTGCCAAATATGGTAGATAGGGATTATTAAACTGAACAACTTTTACTATGGGACCAACTCCGAAATCGCGAAAAAACATCAGCTGTTACATACAAAAATTTATAATGAAAATATCAAAATGTATGAAACAGCCGATGTTTTTTCGCGATTTCAGAGTTGGTCCCATAGTACAAGTTGTAATAATCCCTATCTACCATATTTGGCAGTACGGGTTTTTTTGTAACACGTATAATTATAGTGGACTCATCAGACAAAAATCCGTCCAAATCAAAGTGCCACTTATGTCCGCCAAAGACGCTACTTGGATTTGTTGTTATAAAAATTAACTTTCCAATGTTTTTGATATACAGAAGCAACTTACTTAGGTAACTTAAATCGTCGTAAGTTGTTTATGAGTAAGATAAAGTTAATTATCATTTACTTAGGTATTTAAATATTTAATATTCATTTAAATTATGGTTGCTCAATTTCATTGCCATTATTTAATACTTAAGTACTATCAGAAACACTGTTTTTTTTTAATATTATTAATTCACAATTATTAGTTAGTTATAAAATACCTATAGCAGGTACCTACTTATGATTTTTGTATATTTATGGATCCACGCTAGTTTTTTGCACAGACAAAAATAATTTCTGTAATTATTTAAAAAATAAAATAAACTTGTTAATCTTTAGTGCGTAAGTAAAAAACAATGTTATGATATCATGATTTTTATTAAATACCTCATTCAGGTAAATTCAATATTAGAAAATTAAGTATAAAATTACATTACAAACTAGGAATGAATGAGTAAATGCAAATGGAACGCGCAGTTCGTAGAATTGCATTGATAAACACAAACAGGTATTCATACACAGAGAGCGAAATAGTGCGATTCAAACAAGTCACTGTGAAGTTAGTCGCAAATCACTGCGCAATACAAAATGTGTGAGAGTACAGCGCATATTACCTAACTTCACATCGCCATAATATACAATGTGTCACAAAATAACCCCTTATGTCGTATATGGTAGATAGGGACCATCAAACTGAACAACTTTTACTATGGGACCAAATCGCGAAAAAAAATTGGTTATTTCAACCATTTTGATATTTTCGTTATTATTTTTTGTATAAAACAGCAATTTTTTTTTCGACATTTCCGAGTTGGTCCCATAGTAAAAGTTATTCAGTTTGATGGTCCCTATCTACCATATTAGGGATTATTTTGTAACACGCAATAGTTTGCATCGCAAAAGAGTCTATTTTGTGAATAACACAAAACCTAAATTACGTTACTCGACGAAACTACTCCGTTCATACAAAAGCAATTAATACTTAGAATACTTTAATTAAATCTAATAATTTTATAGGCGATTTTGTTACAAGCGATATTTGATCAGTTCACAATAAACTATTTAAACACAACTATGTTTAATTTCTTCCACTATAATAACTTTAATGCGTGAGTATGTCACATTTCTTATGTTACGTTCATTCGTGGATTTCGTGAATACTGATGAAATATAACATGCTCATGTATTAAGTCCTTAGCCTAACAATAAAATAGTATTTGTAAATAAATATCAATACATTTGGTACATGCTTCAAGGTTCGACTTGAAATTCTAATTAATAAAAAACCGAATTTATTCCTCTACGATGCATTCTTAAATTCATAAAAAATCTCGTCCGTGGCTCCACATATACCCTATTAAAAGCTATTATTAATAGTCATATTGGTATATTGAAATTAAAATGTGAAAATTACTAATGAATTTATTTCTCACCACACTACAATGTGAAAATGAAAAAAGATTGTTTTAGCTAGTAGGTATTTAAAATAAAAAAACACTACGGCATTAGAGTTTGGTCAACGAAAAATGAGTCTCGGTTGGAAATGGAACTAATTTTACGCCTTATTTCAAGGTTCTTAATTTAACAGGGAAAGTGACACCATTTCAATCTCATGTTTCATTGTGATGTGTCGGAAACATACCACTTGTTTTAATTATCAAATGAATTTGGTTTCAAATTGTTTACATAATCAAAACAAGTATACTCTATTCTGTCTTTGAACAAAAGTTCGCGAAACAAGAATAAGATTTGGTAAGAAGCACTCAGTTTGAGATATTTTTCTGTCCGATTGTTTAAGCCTACAGCCTATACACCGATATAGTTCACAACGCGTTCAGCCTTACAACTATCTACGTATTTCCAATCAGACTGATAGAAACGATTTTACCAAACAGCTAAAAGCATTCTATCACTTTTTACATTACATTATTCAATGAAATCAAAAGTTATTTTTCATACAAAACGTTTACTTATTTTAATGCATATTTAGATAGATAGAATTAAGATTTAAGATCAGATTTAAAATCAAGGAATCTCAAAATAAGCTTTACGTTATATTTTGAATAAAAGATTAACTCAATTTGAGAATTTTTGTTTCTTGTGCGGCATTCTGCTCGCTTTCTTTTGAGTTTTATAGATATGTGGTGGCAACCGTTTAATAAGACATTCGAGAAGAGTCCATCAAAGATTTTAGGCTCGCCACATACAGACGGAATTTGATTCGGAATTCCAAAACGGAATATTGATAATGTATGAAAACTTCGAACGGAAAATGACCGCGTGTGTGCGATAAGTCCATAGATTTTGTATGGACTAGCTGTAAAATCTTTGACGAACGCTTCATGAAAGCGAGTTTTCTCATTCGAGAAGGCGGCATGCTTTTCGCGCGTGAAATCTCGCCTCAACCAGCCATTACAGGTATTGTATTTTTTTATCTTCATTCACTTACAGATGTGTTGGTTTTACAGGGTTTTGCATTCACCATCCAAATTTTGAGGATGTGTTCAGTCCATGAAACTCTACAACTTTCTCTAAGGAACGCATGGTCAAATATGTAAAAAAAATCGGCTATCCATACAAATCAAAAGAGATCATATTATTATGATTAATTTAGTATGGGATGGATGATCAAAATTTTGTGGCGAAATTCGATACATGTTTCTTAGAGAAAGTTGTTTACTTTCATGGACTGGACACATCTTCAAAATTGGGATGGTGGGGGTGGGCGGGTCATTCTGAACTTACTATCCAAATTTCAAGAGTATGTGTCCAGTCCATGAAACTTAACAACTTTCTCTAATTTCGCCACAAAATGTTTGTACTAAATTGATCACGTGATCTCTTTGATTTGTATGGAGAGTCGATTTTTTTTACATATTTGGCCATGTGTTCCTTAGAGGAAGTTGTTCAGTTTCATGGACTGACACATCCTCAAAGTTTGGATGGTGAATACAAAATTACCAGCTTTGTATATTAGTCGATACTGGTAGACAGTAGTTACTTCTTCGTGGACTTGCCGAGGGTCAGCGTATGGTGGTGTTGGGCAGCGGTCTGCTTGCGCCGGTTGGACTCGATGGCGTCGTCCTCGATAGTACATAGTCACTTCTTGGACTTGGCGAGGATAAGTCCAGTAGTTTATAGGGGGACATAGAGTAGTTACTTCTTGGACTTGCCGAGGATAAATCCAGTAGTTTATAGGGGGACATAGAGTAGTTACTTCTTGGACTTGCCGAGGATAAGTGCAGTAGTTAAAAGGGGACATACAGTAGTTACTTCTTCGTGGACTTGTCGAACGAGTCTGGCTTGTGATACTCGCACTATTTGAGAAGTATTTTTATCTACATTCACTTACAGATGTCGGTTATATTTTAGTCGATGCTGGTAGATAGTAGTTACTTCTTCTTGGACTTGCCGAGGGTGAGCGTGTGGTGGTGCTGCGCGGCGGTCTGCTTGCGGCGGTTGAACTCGATGGCGTCGTCCTCGATCTTCTTGCGCAGCTCCTCGAGTCGCTTCTTCTCTTCGGTGTGGTCTTTCTTGAGGCGGTCGAATTTGGCGTGCAACTGGAAACGAAATGAACAAATTAGATAATGGTTTACTTTTAATAATTTAATGCATATAGTATAATAGTCGGACACAATTATTAATACAGTAATATTTTCCCTTAAGGATCCACGATAGGAAAACATGGTTTGCGGGTTCATATTTTTATTTAGAAAACGTAATGTTGTAGCCAAAAAAAAACATACGACAAGCTAAAGAGATTCTCTAGTAGCTACAAGTATAAATTACGTATAAACCTCACAGATAATTGTAAAAACAAAATCAGAATATCATCAAAAACGCTTGCGTTTTGCGGTTATATTTTTGGCATAAATAATAGCGGAAACGTATTGAATTCTACATCAAAATACACTTTAACGTACTGTGAAGTTGCTCCAATAACGTTTTTCAAGAAAGATAATTGTGCTAAACATAAATAAAAAAAACAACGAAAAACATCAAAAAAGTGCAGAAGTCAAGTTATTTTCTATACTCTTTACACGTAAAGAAAAAACAGAGACAAATGTTTTCACATAATCGAGCCTTATGTACGATTCAAACCAACCGGCCCGCATCGCAACGCATTTTACCTCTGCCAGAAGAAAATAATAAGACTTAAATAAAGACGAAATTGTGTTCTTATTTATAGTGCACTCCGAAAATGATTTGTAGTATTATCGCTTAAATAATATTTTCTAGCCGGTCGTTTAGTTCAATGAAGTTTTATTACTAAAAGTGGCCACTTTTAGCAATAAACTAAACGACATAAGAACATATACGAACATATAACAACATAATTCACAATTTCGTCTTTATTTAAGCACAATTTTTTTTCCATTGGCGGCGCTAGTGTAGTTTTAAGGTTGTAATAGTAGGCAAAATATACCTCTTTCTCGGCGTCCTTGAGCTCGGCCTCCTTGTCTTTAACGCGCTGCACGAACATCTGGCGCATCTCGTCGTCCTTCTGCTGCAGCTCGGCCAAGTGCGCCGCGCGCTTCTGCTCGAACGTCTGCTGGAACGACACCTGCGAACAAACGCTCAAATCAGAAATTGTTGTAATCGGTGCTGAATCGATTACTATCATATACACTTCTGAGACTTCCGCGCGTACAGTTCATTAGAAATAAAATACTTTTGGTTAATTCAGATGTTATTTTAGAATTATTTAGCTTTGATTTGTTGGTTTTTTGGGTTTCCCGACGTTTCGACATCTTTCCAGGGGCCGTGGTCACGGGGGAACTAAAGCAAAAAGGCTGTTCATATTTTTATGAAATTACCCACTCGGAACTTTATATTCCTTTCCTAACAATTTGAGCTAAGAAAATTTGTACAAATATGAAAATGTATATTAAAATAAGATACTAAGAGCACTGAAGCAGGTCTCAGACACTCCATACAACCCGCGCGGAATAGTCTACTACTACATAAACAAATGACGTGTGTACACGCGACAGAAGTGTGCGTTACTTTGAAAGTTGCTTGGGCTAGTGCCTAGGCCGCATGCTGCAGATGCCCAAATTATCATAACAATTAACAAATTGTCACATTATTAAATACTTTTAATAACGTAACAATTTGTCAATTGTTTTGATAATTTAGTTTACATCTACTGCAGGACGGCGTAAACGGTATAGCTCATACTGAGTTTGTTTGTATAGTGTAGTGTAGTATAGTAGTGTATAGTGTAGTGTAGTATAGTAGTGTGGTGTAGTAGTGTAGTGTAGTAGTATAAGTTGTGTAGTGTTAGTATCCATACGGGCTTATTGTCCGCGTCCACGTCGGTGAAGCCCATCTGCTGCAGGCGCCGGCGCCGGTACAGCTCGTAATGCCGCGCGTGCGTTTTCTCGCGCATGTCCTCCATGTTCGTGCGAATCAACATCTCGCGCAGTTTCACGAAGTCACAGTGGGATTCGTTCTCCACTAGAATAAACGACAAACTGATATAATTGTGAAAAATATCTTAAACTTTTGGCTAAAAGATCGCATAGTTTTCATTTGTTAAATGATCAAATTGATAAAACATAACATCATTCAATCAAACCAATAAATATTTAAACATCCATTTTACTTTTTAATATCTTTGTTTTTCTGAAAAACAAACCAATAAACGTTTCGCTGAAATAAACAAAACATGTATTAAAGAATATAATGCTCACTATACCACCATTTGAAATCTAGTATTACCTTCTATTGAAAAAAGGGGTAAGATTTTCTGTAAATTAAACAAGTGAACGAACTCAATTTCGTCACTGAGGTCACCTTTAACATGCCGAACAGAACAGGGAGAAAATGATAGTTCCTGCCGTTCATAGACTTATTATGATTTAAAAAAAAATAACTTGCACAGTGCCCCAAGCCGACAGCCCAAAATAGATTATCCTGGCACAGGAGAGTGCGGACAACCGATCACAAATAATAGTGCTAGGTGTACGCAAAAAAAGCCGCATATCGATGTACAGCAATGCCGTTTGGTACACGTATACTTGAGGTCAAAACAATATTTTGGACCCGCAGTTCTTAAAAATTATTTCCCTAGAAGAGGAGTTATGGTGTCATCTTTTTTTATGAGCCCACACGTGTGCCACACACAGTAGGTTGTAAAACGAAAAAGTTTTTACCAATATACAAAAAATATGACACCATAATTCCTCTCCTAAGGGCAGATTTTTTAAGAACTGCGGATCCAAAATATTGTTTTGACCTTAAGTATATGTGTACCAAACGGCTATGCTGTACATCGATTTGTGGTTTTCTATTGATTTTGAGCTCGTATGCCGACCACTATAAAGAGAGCAGGGATAAGAAGATGAATGAATGAATGAAAAGGAAATGAAGAATGAATGTTACCTTGCACAGTGCCCCAAGGGTACTGCCTAGCGCGCACAGTTTTGTTCCCGATCTTGGCGAAGTCCGTGCTGCCGACCACCGCGAAGGGAATGTGAGAATTCATGTTGCCGTTGACTTCCGACACCGACTCGTCGTCCGTCGGGAACTGGTAGATCTCCACGCCGTTCGCTTGCAGCTCTTGCATTATCTTCGACTGGGGACACGAGGGAAGATTTTAGCTTAGAATTTCTTAATGTGATGGAAATTCGAAAATAGACTGTTAAAAGTGAACTCGATGTGCTCTCTAAACACATTCTACGTCAGGAGTAAGTTTTAGAAAGTGGACCAAATGCGAAATGGACGTTTTGCGAAATGAATATTCTGCAAAATAGACCAAAATGCGAGCGAAATGGACGTTCTGTGGAATGGATATTTTTCAAAATGGACCAAATGCGAAAGAGATGTGTTTTCAGAAAGTGGACTCAATGCAAAGTGGACATAATGCGGCGAAACGATCAAAGAAAAGTATAGATTACCTTGAACTTCTGCAGCTCAGTCTTGGAGATGGTGTCCGCCTTCGCGATGATGGGGATGATGTTCACCTTCGTGTCCAGCTTCTTCATGCACACCAGGTCGATGGACTTCAGCCCGTGACCTGCAATTGTCAAAGCATTGTTGTTTACGGAAAGTACACTTCTGTGTGAAAGTTAAAAAGATTATGTAAGGCATAGGTTGCCTATGTATATACCTAGTTGGTTACTAAGTTCTGTAACTATGGAAAACATGAATGATACTAAATTTACAAATAATGCTACAATGAATTATATACCAAATGAAAGCACAAATATTTAAGATTATCATGTATTAAAATTATTCGAAATGACCGCCTCTGGCATGAATACACGCCTTTAGACGACGAGGCCAGTCATCGATGGCAGCACGAACTACCACCATAGCCAATTCTGCGACTGCCTTGAGAATAGCGCGCTTAAGAGAGTCGAGATTCATGTGGGGCTTAAGCACATGCTTTCTCCTCAATAAGTTGCCATATGGCATAATCCAGAGGATTTAAGTCTGGGCTGGAGGATGGCCATTCTTCCTGCGCGATAAAATCAATTTTGTTAGCCCGAAACCATGCTTGTGTAGATTTTGCTTTGTGCGCAGGGGCAGAGTCCTGCTGGAAGACCCATGGCTGGTTTTGAAATAAAGTGTGGCTTAAGGGTTTGACAACAGGTTCCAGAACGGTATCTTGATAGACTCTAGCGCCAGTTTTCACACCTTTTTCACAGAAATGAACCTTACTTAGCCCTGAATAGGACACCCCCAGCCAAATCATCACTGATGAGGGGTGGTGACCTCGTTGGACCCTCGGAGCAATCATGCTGGCTTCTTTACTATTCTTAGCGTATACTCTATCATTTTGACGGTTAAAATTTTTTTCGACTGTGAAGATTTTTTCATCAGTAAACAAGATTTTTCGATGGCCGTTTTGTGCGTACTGCTTTAGTAGAGCGCGACTTCGTGCTAACCTCATAGCCTTCAATCGTGCGTTTAGCAGATGGCCCTTTCGTCTACGGTAAGCGTGAAGCCCAAGGTCATCATTGATAATTTTTTTAAGGGAACTTCTCTTCACAGTCATCTGTATTGCCAATAACTTTTGCTTCCGGACGGGATTTCTCGTGATTCTCGCCTTCACTGCCTTGATCACAGCTGGTGTCCGAACGGTGCGTGGTCTTCCTGATCTTTTTCGGTCATCGACGGTCAAGGTATTACTGTACCTATGGATAGTGCGATAAATAAATTGCTTGTTGATTTTCAACTTTTGTAGCAACTTGAAAATCATATTCGGTGGCTGCCCACATTTGTGCAGAGCAATTACAGCGACACGATTCTCCTTCAACCCCCATTCCATGGTGAAATAAACAAAATATGATATACGTGTGGTATGGAATTATAGCTTATAAAACTGTCAATAATATGTCATTTTTATTTTTTCTTTTCATTTGTTTTAATGGCCAGTAATCGATAAAGAAACTCAGTAACAGAACTTTTGACCAACCTGTGTAGTAAATAAAGTTCCCAAGCTTGTGAATAACCAAATTACTTTGGATTTCGTCATACTTGAATTGAAGCACATTGCTTAGGAAAAAAATTACATTATTTAGGCTTTGTGAATTGGGGATTCGCAAAACCAAAA
This sequence comes from Agriphila tristella, assembly GCA_928269145.1. Taxonomy (NCBI): domain Eukaryota; kingdom Metazoa; phylum Arthropoda; class Insecta; order Lepidoptera; family Crambidae; genus Agriphila; species Agriphila tristella. The sequence continues at coordinate 1,180,751 of OV743435.1, forward strand.
CCCATATGCGTGAATCTTATTTTTAATTATTCAACAATATACTATTATTTATCGGAGAGGCTCGGTGGCGCAGTGGTTTAGCGCCTGGCCCTGTAATTGCGGAGGTTAAGCAACTTAACAAGGGTCGGTCATGCGATGGGTGACCAAAAATTTCTAATTTCGAGTTCCTCAGTGCCTCGGAAGGCACGTTAAGCCATTGGTCCCGGCTGCATCGATCGCATTGAGCCCGCGTGGTAGGTTATAGCCCCTCCTCCTTATCCACTCAGAAGGAAGACCTGTGCCCCAGCAGTGGGGACATTAAAATGACCGATGTCGATACTGTGACCGTATTATGGATGCCTGCCAGCAATCTATACATCACCTGTTGTCAGTAATTTTATACATCGAATCGTCGTGCGATTAATGACATCGCACCGTTGTTGTGCCTGTATTTGCTAAGTATACGCTCCTCATACAAACATTCATCATCCATTTACGTTCCTAACAATAGATAAAAGGGGCCCTGCAAAGAGAAAGGGCCTATACCGAGTGTCCAGCGAACAGCAGTGCCGTTAGCCACTCTCCAGGGAAGCGTGTCAGTAAACTTCGGGGACAGCGCGCCGGCGCAACCTGAATAAATATCATGGCCGCTTATGTCAAGGACGACTTGACAAACTACGCTGCTAAGAGTTGTGAACCTGTAGCCAATGTCACAATTACAAATTTTCGCTATCGCTTCTTCTTAAAAATGTATAGATTTGAGATGTATAGTTTTTTTTTTTAAATTCGATTGTTAACGAAACCTTATGATGTCAATCCCATACATGTTTCGAAAGCGAAGCGATAACGAAGATTTGCAAATGTTACTTTGGCTAGGGGACTGTTGTAAAATAACTGTCTAAAATTGGAATAAACAAGGTAGACTCAGCAATGTTGTCGGTAACGACCGGTGCGTCCGGTTAGTGTAACTAATATAGTTTGTATAAGTGCTACAGATTAAGTGAAAACGTTGATAAATAAATTAACATCTGTAGCTAATACTCTAAAATGGAAAGATATGATCCAATTGAGGATGTACACAAATAGTACTAAAATTCGAGTAGTTAGTATTGCGAACGCGTATTGAATATACACGCGCGTGACCGCGCATGTCAAGGACACAAATTGACGATAGAGAAAGTTTTCACGCAAAGTTGGTCCTGTATCCTGTATTGTAGGACAATCATCACTTCCCAATCATTAAACTATTGCCAAAACATTTTCCTCAATATTAAAGAAGGAAAACCGCACAATATATCATTAGCCTTGGACCGACACTAAACAAAAATGTACTGCAGTGCTTTTAAATATAGGATTTAAATTCTTAATCATAAATTGTGGAAATAAATGGGCCAATCTCAAGACAAGATATCGCACCTTCTGTGATACAAGGGCACAATTGCTGTTTTCGCAATTTTACAGGAGAGCATTTTTTAACTTATTTATACATTCAATACAGTATTACTCCTCTAATATTATTCTAAAGTAATTCTCCGTTGCATGAAATAAACAATACACAATAATTATTTAAGACATGTTGTTATCAGAAGTTTAAAATGTATTGTTTTTTTGTCATATTTTTTTTATTAAAAGGAGGGGTACAATTTTGCCCTTGTTGTGCCAATATGTAAATTATTTTGTAGTTACCATATTTGAACTCCAATTTAAGATGATTTTGGAATAAAAACAATAAAGTTAATTGCGTAAATCTTGTCTTTTCTTATTAATTAAGAAATGAATAGGAATGTTAACATATAAGCGTGTAAGCTATTCACTTATAAGTGCATTATAGCCAGTCCATTAGTACATAAGTGTAGTATTTCAAACATGCATTATCAAACTATTTGTAGAACAGTGAGTGTAGAAATAAGGACATTGGTATTCGTGTCACAGCAAATGTGTGTTAATTGGTGCACATGGACAGTCAACAAGGAGGGACTGGTTGTCTATTTAAATAATAGAAATAAAACATTTTGACATGACTGTGTTAGATGATAAGATAAGGTAATGCCTGTTTTAATGACCATAATTATTGGTTACGTTATTTTTGGATATTATTATTATTATTATTATTATAGCCTTTATTATTCCTTAATTAATTGAATTAATAAAATAAATTATTACATGCAAATGATATTAAATAAAATAAAACAAAATCAAAATCTAGTCTTGGATATGATTACTGGCATAAAATTGTCCTTAATTTACATTGATTGTTCAGCAGTAACTTAATTGAATTTAAAAATTAGTAGATTGAATTGAATATAACAAATCATGATATATGTGGATTATTTTGCAGCATAAACTCTAAATTAAACTATACTAATCATAACTACAATTTAAAAATTGTTGTGTTCTGGTAGTTAAAGATAAGATAGCCAGTTCCATAGGAATGAATAAAACTGACTAGAACGGACACTCCCGCTCCAAACGGGCTCAAGGTCATGATATTAGCCTACTCCGTTAAACAGAAAACTCAGTAAGGCTGTCACGACCGGGCGGTGCGCACACGCGTTTGCCTGTTTGTGCGTTTCGTACGATCTTGGAAACAAATTACAATCACGTCAAGTTATTGTGGTGTGTTTGTTTGTACAAACAATTGAAAAACGATGCCACACTTAGTTTTTTTTTAGTTTACCCAAATATGCTGAGAAGTAATAGTTATTTGTTATACAAGTGACCAAAATCAAATTGTGCTGCGAGTGGCGACTTTAAATCACGAACTAGCGAAGTAGTCTAGAATTGAATCACGAGCGTAGCGAGTGATTCTAATATAGACTACTGAGCACAGTGAGTGATTTAAAGGCATGAGGCAGAACAACATTTTGGTCTCATGTAAAACATACAACTTTTCACCTCGACCAGCGAGAAAATTTTCACGTGACTTTCCTGGTAAAAAAGCTTAATTCAGCATTAGAAACTTGTTCACTTAACTCTTTTGGAGTTAGACAACTATCTTCATCGTTGGACGCATTCATTTTTGTAATTTATTACAAAAATAATTCAATCAAACCTATGCTGAAAAATTTTATTCATAGAGTCAGTAAAGTAGATTCCCGTCCGTCGTTTTGATTACATTGCGTTGTGTTTTTCTCTTATTCATTAATATTCCGTCTTATTTATTTATTTATAATCATAAAACATATAATTTGTTAATTAATTTCATTAATTTTTCTTATTTCATATTTGTTTCATACATGTGACTTCATTACCTACCTACATACTCTTTATTTCGAATTATCAATCTTCTTTTTTAACAATCCTTATTTAAAACTCCTTGGTATATCCGTGCATTTTATTTTTTTACTTTTTAATCCGTGTATGACACCATAAAGCACTCTATCTATCCTTTTCTCACATATCAATTTTACAAGTGTCATCCTTGTCACTTTATTTGTTTTTCTTTATTATTTTAAAAGTTGGTGTTAGAAATTAAAAAAGCACTTTGTCTCACGCTCGCAGCAAAAATCGATTTTGCTGCGAGTTTTTACGCGCCAAAAGCATCCTTTTCGTGCTGGAGAGGTGAAAATAATATTTTCTATATTATTATTTCGTTTTCGTACCCAATTTATCAAAACAAAAGGACATGAACAGTTCTTTTTGTGTGACCAATTGTTTCACCCAATAGTAAAATTTTGTTAAAGTAGGTACCTACAGTATACTTGTCGTCAAATATTTTTCAATAGCCCCGCCATCTGTCGTAGATCTCATATTTTGTAAAACTAGAATAAAATAATGATTTTTAAAGCAAAGATAAACTTATTATTATCGGCATGTGACGATGCACAGCATCTGTGAGAGTGCGCCGACTTCCAGTCTAGCTACATCCTGTCAAAGTAGTCAATTGACTTACCCTTTAAGCAGTTTTCCTGTCAAAAAACGTAAAACAGACTTACTTCCGGTTGGCGCCATTTTTACTTTCACCTGTGGAGTCGTTGTAACGAAGTGTCCCCATAGCGTCGTTACTTCTCGTCGAAGCAACATCTATTTTGAAATACTACGAAATTTTTTCCTGATTTCAAAGTGAAAAGTTTTTACTTATGCTAAGCTTATGCTATAGTAATAGTAATTAACAGTGTCAGTGAAACAAACGCGTGCTTTGACCTCCCGAAACGCGCAGAGCGTGAGGTCGACGAAGAGTCCCGTCTTCCTAGCCATAGCAGACGTGCCTTAAAACTTCGACACCGTTTGTATAGCTGTAGCCCGAAGCCGTCCGCTGACGATTTTCGGACGCAAGGTAAAACACAGGAGACTTGGTGAGTCGAACTATGATCTAATACTACTTAATAAACTTGTGACTAAAATAAAAGTGTTTCTTTGCTCATTGCTACAAAAGCTGTATTACCGTCTTAGTCGGTTTTTATGAAAAATTTGTCTAGAATGCAGCCAGTTTGCATGCAGTGCCTGCATCAGACGCTAATAATGGTACGCACACCTCAACGCTACCAACGTGGTACCTGTACCGGTGCCTTGGTCCAACTGATTTACAGCTTTTGACCGTCAATTGTATCGCTCGGTGGTCGATTCTGATACCAGTGACGTTGAATCCAGTCTCTTGAATCCTGATTTTATAATAAAATAATAACTAAAAAAAAAGAGAGTAAGATCCTACCTGCTCACTCGGAGCATATAAAGAGCCTAGGGTTTTAGAAAAATTTAGTAATATCGGAAAAATATTCGATACGATTTTGACTCTTAAAAGGCACACCCTGGTTTCGTAGACCTGGAGGTGAACTATTCAACTTGTACGGTTAAAACCGGTTGCCTTTTTCCGGTAATAAGCCTGTCAATATCTCTACTAATGCCTGTCAATATCTCTACTAATAAGAATATTGCTGGTACGATTAACTAAGTTGAGTCTAAGCTTATTCGTCTTTTCAGTACAGTCTTTAAATTATTTTGTTATTATCTGCTTGCCTGCCAATATATTGCTGGTATGGTTAAAAAATATTTGAGTCTTAAGTTTATTATTTTCAGTTCAGACTTTAAATTTCTTTGTTAACTTGATATAGAGATTGACTTTTAGCAGCGATTGATTTCGATTTGATCAACCTGTGATTATGTTATGTATGACCTCTTGTAATGTCTCACGTAGCTCATTTTTATTCTATTTTGAAGTGAATATTGTTGGCAATATTTTTTTTTTATTACATGGATGTACGTACAGTTCTATGTAAGTTTAACCTACCTCCAGATTTTAGAAAACTAATGACAAGGTTATGTAAATAGTGTGCGGAAATAAGGGCATTATAAATATATCGAAAGCTGCCGGAACAGGAGCGTATCCTGAGCAAGCGGCTTAACAAAAACCTTCGTGAGGATCTGCACAAGCTACCTCCATAGTGTAAGTACTCATTCGATGAGAACAAATGAAGTATGACAGGTCTCCGGATCGAACAGTAGTGCTGCCCATTATATTGTTGCATGGAATTGCTTGAGTCAAAACCTTCGTTTGACAGGTTTCCAGTCACACACAGTGGCGTTGCCTTATCAGATGCTTTTTGAAGCCGTTGAGATTAGTTTCCACTGTGTGCTTACATTCTGAATACGAATGGAATGACGAATGACCATTTGATAAGGTAAGGTGACTATCAATCACAATAACATAAGACTAATGGGGCTGCCTCTGAGCGTATCGGAGGCAGTGGCAGGTTAGCTTCGGTGCTCCGTAGGCCCTTCTCGTCAAACGAGAATGCGCCTGCCATTTACCCCAAGCTTGCGCTCGTCCATCAGACAGCAAGTATTTCTTATAGCTTCGAAACGCCTCGATCGCCCGCTATGTCTCGGCTGATACACAAGCTTATTGAGCGAGGTATCTTGGAGGAAGTGGATCGGTGACAAGTCGGAATCGACTTCATCTCACTCAACCAGGTTCCTGACGGAGAGGAGTGACAGGGATCGTTGACCATTTAAACTGACCTTTCAGATACAGTTTCCTAAGCTCTTTCAAAATAGGCGACTGGATGACGAAGCTTGACCTTTGAGGTCCAAGGGAGGTTCCTTCTGCTGGTCTACGACCACCGAGTTCTCCGAATGGTCTGTCTACCGCTTGGCCTATTGTGCGTGCCGAAATATTTCACCGCTTTGGCCAACAGGGTAGCTCAACACCTTCAGAAAAAGGTATGCGAATTACAGTCTACTTGTACTTCTCGCTATTCAAACAGAATATTAGTAGATATATACTAGATAGATAGTAGTTAGATAGATAGTAGAGAATAGATACTATAGTCTAGCTAGATGAACCGAACCCAGCCAAAAACTGAAATTTATAAAACTGTATAAGAGATAGAACGCACTGCTTATCTTACTGGTGAAGAGTGATAAGTACTCATCACGCGTTGACCACCAAGTTGCCCACGCGTCACCTGCGCGCGCTGCTCGCGCAGCACGACCTTACCTACCGTTGTCAGGAGTACAACTGCACCACACAGCTGCCACTGCTCACGTGTTTGTGTGTTGTGTGCTGGTCGCACGTCGCATTGGTATGTTGTCGCTACGGGGATCAATTAATCAAGGGTACTCTGAATCTCGCAAATTTTATTATTCCCAGTGACTGCACTTTCAACAAACGTAATACTCGCTTGTTACGAAGAGAACCTCCGAGCAGCCACTACAACATATCGGAACCAGTACAACGCGACTTAAAAATAACTACGTAAGAGTACCATCAGGTAGTGAAAAGTTTCCACCCTACTCTAATTCCTTGCAACAGATGCAGCAGACCACAATTGGAGTCGGGGACTCAGATTAGCATTGCAACCGCAAGGAGGACAAATTCACAGCGGTAAACCATATCACGCCCTATCTTTAGATGACGTGACGACTTCTACTTCACCTTGACCGTTGGAACATCTTGATGACAGCAGAATACCTGCCAGATAAGCATAAAAAGGTAACATACAGGCTATCTCGGGGCAGCCAAGCGTCTGGACGGCATCTGTTACGACCAGTGGTGAGCACCACGTTTTCGGAGTTCCTCCAGATCGAATTGTCGCAGCCGTATGAGAGTTGGAGAACTGAACTATCTACCACAAGATTGTTAGTATTATGCAGTGCCTTAAACAAGACCCACGTCCTGCTGAAGTCATTGTAGTTCTGACTAGTATAGGAATTTTGATCACAAAGCCTGATACCCTGCCTGTCCAACCACCTGGCACCCATGGCAAGAGTGTATATCTGGTAGTAGTACCGCTTTGCTTCTATACTACCTTCTACGAGCTCTTTATATTTTCATTTATTATCACAAAACCCACAACACAATCTTACAAATTTAACTTAATGCAAATAACGGATTTACATTTTGTTTAATACTATGTAAAATATAAGATTGCGAACTTAGAATCAGTTCTTAGACCAGATCGTTAGACTTCCACCACCTCAAGTTCGAGCTCTACGTTCAGAAAACTGGTGACGGGATAGTGTGACACAAAAAGACGTTGAATTTTGTAGAGATAATATTTAGGCCATAAATATCTTGAAGCTAAAGGCCCATCTAGCTAGATTCTTAGCATACCTGCCTTTTGAAGAGAATTTAGCTTATCGGATGGTTTTATTACACAAATCCAGAGCATTATTGTTAGAAATAACGAATCAACATTTAAATATTGTCATGTGCAATAATGTATATGTATTTTTTTTTCTAATGAAACACATTGTACCTCTTCAAAAACAGCGTGCAGAGAATCCACGAGCCACCTGTCTTGGATTTGGGTGGTTTGCTCGCTTCGATACAATACAACATAATCCGACAGCTGCTTACATCACATTATTTGAAGCTTCACGCAAGGTTAGTGCCTGCTGCTTCTAACATCGGGTTGGCAGGCGCGTACTCAACCTCACTTTTCTAAGTATATCTACGAGCCACTACAGCGATGCCATGCCGGCGACAACATCATCCTAAGTCCAGCTCTTGGGTAAAAGATGGACACAGTGTTTAACAGACAGGTTAAAATTAAAACATAGCAATATTAATATATTTCCTGTATTTGGTTGAGGTGAGTTATAAAACTAAGGTTTCCGAGACGCACAGGCGGAGGCGACGAGGCGAACGCAATAAGGCTATATTATCAATGTTAGAAGCGTGTGCACCTAGCCACCTCATGAACTGTAAGTAATCTACAACTAAATTAAACCATGTGAATGATGCAGTTATAACCGTAGCTGCAGGTTCCTTGGGCTCGGCCGTTGCCCCCTAAATTAGTACAATAATATTGTTTTTTCAACTAGTAGCCTTCATGGAGACGAAAAGATTGCTGCTCGAATTGATTTGATTTGATTTGAATTTAGTAATCAAAGCTAGCTTTTAAAAGTGAGTTATGCTAATAACTCTGATACAGAGTGACACATGTTATATCAATATTTCAATTGATTAAAATGTGTTTTCAGTTATCTCAAGTTAATCATGCCTTCAACAGCATCACATAGCGTCGTTTGGAGTCACCAGGAGTTAATAAACACGTCTCTCACAGATGCTGTGCATCGTCACATGCCGATAATAGTGCAAGTTTTACACAACAATAAAACTTGTATTATTGAGCAGAGACGATGCACAGCATCCCATTAAGGTCTCCTGGTGAGAGACTTCTATGAGGACACTTCGTTACAACGACTCCACAGGTGAAAGTAAAAATGGCGCCAACCGGAAGTAAGTCTGTTTTACGTTTTTTGACAGGAAAACTGCTTAAAGGGTAAGTCAATTGACTACTTTGACAGGATGTAGCTAGACTGGAAGTCGGCGCACTCTCACAGATGCTGTGCATCGTCTCTGCTCAATAATACAAGTTTTATTGTTGTGTAAAACTTGCACTATTTTAGCAATATTATCTTTAGACGTAAGCAATATTTAACAACCCTGGCAACACGCCTGGAGGCCGATTCTCACGCGATAGACAAAATGTCGAAATAGAGATATGTCGAAATAAAATGGCGGATCCGCCATTTTGTCTATTAAAACCTGTTTTTGGTATTCTCGAAATGTCACCATAGAGATATGTCGATGGCTAGCCCTCGACATGCAACGTGTGGTCGATAGCAGTAGAGATTGAATATCTCGAACATTACGTTAGTCAAAGTGTCAAATTGTCTCTTTCTTATGAGATGGGTGACCATTTGGGACTACAATAACGAATGTTAAGCTTCTTTTGAAGAGGCCGAGTACGAGATGGGTGACCGTTTTGAACAGCAATAACGAATATGAAGCTACTTTTGAAGAGGGCGGTTACTAGATGGGTGACCATTTGGGACTGCGATGACAAATTTTAAGCAATTTTAAGAAAAGGCCGGGTGTGGGATGGGTGACCGTCTGTGACTGCGATGCGACGAAAGTAAAAAAGCTTTAAATAAGGCTGGGTGTGAGATGGGTGACCATCTGGTAACCACTTAGAAAATGGTCACCCATCTCAGATGGGTGACCGTTTGGAACAGCAATAATGAATGTCAAGCTACTTTTGAAGAGGCTGGTTTCTAGATGGTTACTAGATGGGTGACCATTTGAAACTGTGATGACGGATGTTAAGCAATTTTAGGAAATGGCCGAGTGTGGGATGGGTGACCGTTTGTGACTGCGATGCGACGAAAGTAAAAAAAAAATAAGACCGGGTGAGAGATGGGTGACCATCTAGTAACCACTTTGAAAAAAGGTCGGGTTTGGGATGGGTGACCGACGATGCCAGAAGTAATCAATGTTAAACAATGTTTACAAGACTGGGTATGAGATGGGTGACCGATTGCGACTTCGATTACGTTACGAATGTTAAACAACTTTGTAAAAAGGTCAGGTTCGGGATGGGTGACCGACTAAGCCAACAGTAATCAATGATAAACAGCGTTGCGTTTCTTGCAGGCAGACATCGGGCGCGTGCCATAGTTGCAAATTCGAAATATCTCGAAAAAGTCAAGAAATTGTAGAGATTCCAGAGACTTTCGACTTATAATGTCGAAAATTGCTGAGAATAAGTTTTTTGGCTGCAATAGAGATTTTAGTGACATTTTCAATAGAGATTTGTGATTAGAGATAATCTCGAATTCGAGAAATGTCGCAGTGCGCGAGAATAGGCCCCCTGGACGACAGCGGGGCGTAACGACGTCAAGGGGGAAGTAGGTATATAAATGGCGGCGTTTGGGTCTCGGACAAAGAAGAGTCCATTCTATCCAGTTTTATTTATTCTTATGCCAGTTCCTCAGTGATGAGGATTCCGGGTGTAGTGCGCTTCTACCTTCGGCTTAACACCGTCACTTAACATCAGGTGGGGTGAAGATCAAGCACTATCCCATTGTGCATAAAAAAATACTAGTATTCAATATTTAAAGATATAAGAATATTTTACCAGTTGGGCAGATGAAGTATAGGCAGACATGTAGCCTGCTATCGTGGTATGTAGGCAGGGCACGTTTGATCTTCAGCTCCTCCTGAAGGTACGCTTCAAACTGAGCATCGATGTAGTCCACCACAGCTTTGAAGCTGTCTTCCTTGTTTACCTGGTCTCCGTAGCCTACAGTATCGCAGATTGTGAGCTAAAAGAAACGAACTTCATATTACACAATATCACCTTCATATTTTGTGTATTTATGATTTGATTAAGATAATTGCAATCTCTAAATCTCTACTACTGGTATTTCTAGAGTATAAATATTTGCTTGATATTGTTCTTGGTCTAAACATTAACATTGGATGATGCATGATTGTTTTGGAATTCAATAAAAGAAATCTGTTTAATCGACTCGATGCCTTGGGCTCATATTATAGAATCAAACTTAAATCTCTGCTTGGGTACAGTTACAAAGGGATGACATTATATGCGATGAATATCACCATTCCTTTCTAACTGTACTCAAGCAGAGATTTGAGTTTGAGTTTAGTTCTCTGATAGGATCCAAAGCCTCAATCATTAAATTCTTTCCAATCTTTATTTAAGTTTGTATTAAAATATTAATAATTATTACCTTCAACCGAACATTGCTTTCTTGGAGCTCATACGTATGGGCCTTTAGTTTCACCGTGGGCAAGTTGTGCGGGCTTGGAGTGGACTCGAAGTTGGTGTTGAACAGTGAGTCCATGAGTGTGGACTTGCCCAAGCCCGTCTCACCTGGTAACATAAACTTATGGTAAGAAAAACGTATGTATTTTGAAATGGTGATTAGCTTAATATTAGCATAATTAGCTACTTACGAGCAATTAACATCCATTTAAGTACCTACTCAATAATTGTTTAACTTTTCAATGCCTGCCGCATTGTATATAAAGAAAAATACAGCCAGTGGGGAGGGGGGGCTATAAAACATGGAAACATAACACAATCAAACTGCCCACTTTTCAACATCGTAGCTAAGGGCTGGAAAAGGGGACGAATGCCAGAGGCACAACCCTCGGGGGGCACACTTTGCTAACCCATAGCTAGAAAACAAGTTAAAATCTTGCTAGGGGCACTCTTTATCCTACAAATGTCTTGGGGTGCAAAAATTCAAATCTTGCCAGGGATGCCCTAGGTCCGACACTGCGGCTTTTTATTAATTCTTGAAGAAATAATGGTCAGTGTCGTCTATATGAACTGAACAGTATAACATGGTTAATAACAATTAAAACCTTATGATTGACAAGAGACTTTCAAGAGCACACCCATATTTACTGATAATAATCCCACATTGTAATTAGTGGTACAGTAGTGTTGAAACATTAACCAGGCAAAGATAAGCAGCCGTGGGTGACTACTACTAATTGTGTACAATTACATTACAGATGTATGATTCATCAGACTCACCAATGCAAAGGATGTTGAACACAAATCCATTTTGAACACTTTTGTTCACCAACTGATCAGGGAGGCTGTCGAAACCGACATGCCCTGACAGTTTTAGAGTGCGAAGACTCGGTTCCATCTAAAATAATAAAACAAACAGTCGTTTCGAGCACAAAATCGACGGAAACGTATAGCACATACAGCACACACAAAGTATTGACAAATCACTGCAAACAATTATGTTTATTGTTATCATTCTTCTGTCGGTGTGAAAGGCATGATGTCACTTTGATTCAGTTGTAATTACGGACTAAATAAAACTACTTTCTCATCAGAAATTCTGATTGAAAGAGCAATGGGGTGCAAGTGCAACGCCCTCAAGTTCTACTAAGAAAACATTGAGAAATAATCGATTTAACTGCACGTACATAGCACACATGTATTCATCACTGAAACTATAACATTATCCAAGTAAAACAGACTTGTTATCACTGGGAAATAATAATTTACTCACTTTAGGAGGCTCAACGTTTATCGCCGCCATGATCGGATTTTGACTGACTGATTGAAGTGAAGTTATTTGCATTTTGTTTTGCAAAGCGACGTCAGTTGCTACAACTTCAGCTTCAATCATTGCCAACCTCACAAACAAAAAAGAGTGATCAAGACAGCAACTGAAAAAATAACCACAATAAAACAAAGAAATATATTTGGCGAATTATGATTTCAGAAACAAAAGTAATTAAACATTTAACATTCCGTTTAAATAAAATACAGTAAATCATTTTAATTTCAACTTAAGAACTTAATTAGATTGTCGGCTGACTCAAATTTTCATATTACAATGTTGGCACTACTGAAGTGACGCTAATCTCAAAGTTACCATGCTTAAATTTCATTTTCCATTTATTTTTAGTTTTATAGAATCACTTTACCGTCAGCAAATTAATAAAATACATACTGTAAAACAAGAACTGAAAAAAAAAAATAACTAAATCAATAAACCTTTGTAAACTTATTAGCTCGTAGGAACACAAAGATGACAACTAATAAACCAACATATGCGAGCGAATTAAAAATAGTACTGTCAAACGACAATCTTAAACTTTTTCCTTTTCTTGAACATCCTACACCCTGAAGTGGAAGTGAAACGCAAACAAATACGGCCGAATTGACAGTACTATTCTTATTTGGCTCGTTATGAGTTTAAGTATGAAAAAGCCATTTTTTTGCCATTTTAAGGAATTTGTATTGTACATGCTAAAATTTTCTTAATGAGCGGTTTTTTGACAGCTGATAATTTTAGTAAAATTTTATGTCGATAGATGGCACTACTTCAAACAAGGTAGATTTTTAAAAAATATTCGCGCTAAGTGTCAGAGAAAAGTTCTTCGGAACACGCCAAAGGACAAACAACGCACAACGCAACAAACCACATACAAACGTATAAAACAACAACAAACGTATAAAAAAGTAATCACGTTTCATCCTTTGCCTTTTTCTTAAAAACCTACCTACTTAGTTGTACAACGACATCTAGTTCTTTTTATGAACTACTTTTTTTTTCTTAAACTGCCTTTTGAAAACCGCTCAGTGTTTTAAAACTTTTGTGCACAAATGTCACTGCCAAATACTCAAATGATTCGATCCGATCCGATACTTCTGTGGATCGATACAATGCGAAACGATCCACTCGATTTTGTATCGATACAATAGCATTCGATCCGCTGGTTGGTGGCTCAATACACATGCATAGAGGATCGGATCGAAAAAATCGCCTTATGAATTTATCGTATTAATAAATTAATTACGTAGGTATAATTATTATTCATATCGTAATAATAATGATGCCACATCCTTTGTTTAAATCAAATAAGTACTACAGCCTAGTACTATTATCTATTCTGTGCTACAGCTGGCGAACAATTCATATTTCACCAATATAAACATTTCTTTCTCTAATCACTTGTTATCACATAATATTTCAATGTTCTACACTCAACTTCGTTTGTTTATTTAATTTGAAAAGAGAACATTTTTATTTCATTTAATAGAAGTTACACATAGTAATATTAGGGCTAAATACATTAGTAGTATTAGTAAATCAGTAACAAGTGTTACTTATTATGTTTCTATTAGTTTGATTAATTTTATTTTTTTAATATTTGATCCAATACTGGATCGACTCAAAAATTATCTATTCTATCGGATCGATACTATGGATTGATTACTTACGATACATTGCGATCCGGAATATCGATACAAGGCACCCGGATCGAACATCCTTAGGTGGGGCGTCACGTTTTTGGACAGCGGCACCGCAAATATGGTGCCACTGACTGCTTATACTTATTATTATACTTAATTTTATTTGTTCCGGAAATATTATTCATTATTTTTATTAAACTAACTAAGGGCCTAGACTACGCCGAGCAAAAACTCTTTGCTCGGCGTAGTCTAGGCTAGAATATTCACATAAATTGACAAATTTGACAAAAACTATATTATGATATGAAACTGACAGCCACCTTAAAGTTAAGGAGACCTTAACAAATTCATATTTTACCTTTGAAGACTTTGAGTATTCGACCGTCAGCTAAGTCAGGGGTGTCAAACTGGTTTTTCTAAAGGGCCATTTATAGATTGAGGGTATGTTAGCCAACCAGACTCAAAATTCAAAAATATGTTTATACAAATCCCATGACGACGCGACGGACTTTTTTCGCACACCGACCGACTCTTTATTCCCTTGATCTCCATGAAAAGGGAAAGATAAATATTTTTTAACGCGGCAACACTGAACAATTCCAAAATGGCAGAATGCGACTTTGGTGTGTTATCATGTGAGCCGAGAAAATAATGTTTTCTTGAATCATTTTATCGCGAGTGCATATAAAAATTGTGTTTTAGTGAATTGTGACAAAACCAATTATGGCGGACCTAAAATCACCGCCGTTTAGTGATATCAAGAGACCTGAAGAAGTGGTGAGGATGACTACGAACGATAGCCTGAAATTTGCAGTCCTTATCGGGCTGATAGAAGTCGGCCAGGTGACCAACAGGGAAGTGGTGAACACCGTCCTGCATCTGGTAAGCTAGTAGAACTCTTCTATCATCTATTATTGCAACACGATTACCTTGCGCCACCACAGTCGTGGGTTTCTTATTGGAATCGTCTTGGAAAGGTTATTGCACACACTTCGATCGTTCCGGCGGATTTTATTAACTTTTATTTATTTTACGAGTCGTCAATTTCACAGGTACGGAATTGAGTGTTTGATTAAAAGGTGTAATCGCGTTGTTTGCGTAGTAGCGCGTCTATTTTCATTGTTTTTATCGATCGCGTAGTGAATCGCGGATCGTGCGGCGGGCGACCGGACCGGTCGTGTTTGTTTTGATATTATTGCCGCCGACAGCATACGACTCAAGTGTGCCTTGAGAACGTCCGACCGGAGCAACATCCTGCTCTCACATTGCACGATAACAATAAAAATATTATCATTATTACGTGCCAAAACAAATCACAAAGTACCTACCTATGAATGAACATTCTTGCGATTTCACTTATTTGCCGTAAAGTGCCGTAGTAGGTAACCTAGGTAGGTAGGACCTTATACACAGAGATTCACCATCCTTTTGAGGTTGTGTCCAGTCCATGAAACTGAACAACTTTCTCTAAGGAACACATGGTCAAATATGTAAAAAAATCGACTATCCATCCAAAGAGATCACATGATTAATTTAGTATGGGATGACCAACATTTTGTGGCGAAATTCGATACATGTTTCTTAGAGAAAGTTGTTTAGTTTCATGGACTGGACACATTCTTGAAATTTTGATGGTAAGTTCAGAATGACCCGATATAAGGACTAATCTGCTAGGCGATTGCGTAAAGTCAATCGTATTCATTTGACGATTGTACCTTACGCAATCACACCCCAGATCAGCCAAATCATTTTATGAATGACTAATACCGGTACCGGCGGCGGAAGCCCGCGACTTCGTCCTCGTGGACATTCGGAAAATCTTTACGAAACCTTTTGACTAGCATAAAAACTCACCTATCCTATCCAGGTTATAACAAAATGATCTATCTGGGGCCGTACCGGCTAACGAATCGATTTTCATAAAAGTCTGCTGGATTTCAAATTAAAACAGATAAATCGAGCCCCAATTGGGCCAAAATGACGAACCCAAATTCATGATGTCACACGAACATCGATATCTTCCGAATCACGTCAACAAAAAGTACAAAACGAAATTGCTTACTTTGATTTCTCTGTTTTAAGTTGAAACCCAGCAGACTTTTATGAAAATCGATTCGTTAGCCGGTACGGCCCCTGGAAGCCAAATTTCATCCAAATCCGTTCAGCCGTTTGTGCGTGATTGAGTAACAAATATCTTTAAAGAAACATCCAAACCTTCACATCCTAAGTAGGTAGGTAGGAAGGTACCTACTAATAAAAATTATAAATGTGAAAGTTTGTTACTTCAATCACGCAAAATGGCGGAACGGATTTAGATGAAATTAGGCACACAGATAGTTTATAACCTGGATTAAATAATAGGATACTTTTTATCCTTGTTCCTTACGGATTTTCTGAATGTCCAGTCCACCCACGCGGACGAAATCGCGAGCGGAAGCTAGTCCTACCAATATTTTTTGTCGTTACATTCAGGTATTTTTTGTCGTTTTTTACCTATTTAATTTCCTGGGGCAGGGAACATCCCTTCTCTGGTGAATCCCATTCACATAATCCTGTTTGTACATAACAGCAGAAAGCAGCTGAGTAGGTAGGTCATTAAAAATAATCCCTAAAAAGGATTCTGATCAGTAGGTACTGATCAATGATCAACACAATAACCTACACTACACCACACTACAATCAAAATATCTATCTATTTACGGCACCAATAAAAGATACCTACCTATAGATAGCTTTGTTGTCACAACATAGATCGTGCTGTGTATGCGCAGTTCTGTCGTGTCTTTAAAATCATAATTTTAAAATTCGCACTGCCAGAAACTCATTGTAAATATTTACCTCACAGTAGAGGTACTTAGCTACAATAAAAATGAAAGGTAGGTACCTAGCTAGGTTAAGGTAGCTCATCATAAGTAAGCAACCAAAGTTTCCTGCTTTGTACTGGCAAACAAACATAAAGTATTCTTCCACTTGCGAGTAAAAGAACAAGAAATAATAATTATAGAATAGGTACTTACCCACCTAAAAGATACTTTCTGGTAGCTGACATTTATAAAAAAAGTGGGTCCACTTCTGTATCATTGTCCTATTAGGTACCATACCTATCTGCTAACTCGCGTAACTGTGTCATTGCGGCGTAGGTATTTGTATTGTACCTATCAGAAGCGTACCATGATCGCGTATCATTTCGTCATTGGATATATCATAATCATAACACTAGCGAAACGATACGTTCGGTCCTCGGATCAGATATGGGCCCACACTATCAAAATGCAAGGCGTCGCGGTGCCTAGTCTGGTCAACGAAAGATGATGAAATGGTGACGCTACATTCTCTGTAATAAAGTAATTGGAAAGTGACCCCTAAAATAATTCGCAAAATTAGTTCCTTTTCCAACCGAGTCTCATCTTTTATAGACCAGACTATTATTTATTTTGTGACATAACAGTAAGATTGAGATTTGAACAAAAGAACCTATTCATTTCTAGATTCTTAAATTACTCTTAAAGGTTACTCGTCGTAACAATAGAATTACCTACTTATTTTATTACCTACTGCGTTGCATTCCATATAAGGCAGCCATTACACAGTCAATCTAGACCGTCAATACCAAGACTGCAGATCGCAGCAGATTGATGGAATTTGATGCGGTTGGTTGTGAGCGACGTCAGACGGTCAATCCACCGTGATCTGATCAAAATCGGATCGCAGTATATTGTGGTAGGTTGATGAATCTTTGTAAGGTTGCCAACTTTTTTGCATCAACTGTCGCGTCGCGTGATATCGAATCGCAGTAGATTCTGGTAGGTCAAATGTCAATCCAGCCAGGCGTGATGTCCGATTGCAGTAGATTGTGGTAGATTAATGGATCTTGGTGCGGTTGAACAGGTTGAAAAGGCTGAACTAATTCGGATGAAATTTGGCACACAGATGGTTTATAGCCTGGATTAAAACAGGATACTTTTTACCCCAGTCGAAGGTTCCCTAGGGATGAAATCGAGGACGGAATCTTGCCAAAATAAATGTAGACTGTTTTTTCATTTTCCCAAAAGTACAATATTTTTGCATTGTTTGAAAGAGAAAATACTATTTTACCTCAAAAAAGGTGGCAACCCTAAGCATAGATAGACAATCCAGCACGATCCGATCACAATCTGTTGAGCGTGACCATAACCAGTGATCCAGATTGACACAGATTGACAGATCGCGAACACGTTACCCAGTCAATCTTGGTCAGTATCTCAGGGTCTGAATAGGGTATTTTCCAAATTTTTGAAAACTGCTTATATTCAAAGATTGGGACGAACAGTATAACAGAAAAATGAAAATAAATTAAATAATGTCTTTTTTCTCCATTAAAATAATTAAAGTCAATTTTATTTTTAGAATGGGAAAGAGCTGGTTGCGTCCTGGCTGTGCCTGATCTTTAATAAATGTTGGAACAGTGCCAAAGTGCCGGAAGATTGGCGTAAAGCCGTGGTCGTGCCGCTGTACAAAGGGAAAGGGTCACGGCAGGATGCTAAAAACTACCGCGGGATCAGTCTTCTCAGCATTGTCAGTAAATTGTATGCAAAGGTACTGATTGAAAGAGTGATGCAAAAAACTGATCAGAGTATTTGGGATGTGCAAGCGGGATTCAGAAAGGGAATGGGATGCACGGATCAGGTCTTCTCCTTGAGGTGCTTAACCGAAAAACACCTGGCTAAGCACAAAAAGGTTTACTGTGCCTTTGTGGACCTGGAGAAGGCCTACGATCGAGTTGACAGGAATGAGCTATGGAAGGTGTTGTCCGAATACGGATTGAAGAGCAGACTGATTCATGCACTGAAATCTCTCTATGAGGATTCCCGTGCATGCGTCAGGATTGACGGCGTATACACTGACTGGTTTGGCATCTCTAGGGGTGTCAGACAGGGATGTGTTGCGTCACCATGGCTCTTTAATCTGTTTTTGGACAGTTGTATGAAAGGTCTGAAAGAACGTGACTGTGGGGTTGTGATGAATGGGACTCAAATCAAGTGCCTTCTCTACGCTGACGACCAAGTTATACTTGCGTCTTCTGCGCAAGAGTTGCAGGAAATGATGTCGGTTATGAATGAAGATTTTGTGAGAAAAGGGATGAAAGTGAATGTAACTAAGACTAAAGTGATGGTGTTTGAGAGAGATGAAGAAATGACTGACTGTACGGTAATGTTAGGTGGCGAAAAAGTGGAACAAGTCCGTGAGTTTGTATACTTGGGGAGTTTGTTCACAAGGGACGGAAAGAGTGAGGAAGACATAGAAAGACGAGTGAAGAAAGGAAATTCGGTGAGTGGTGCTATACACTCGGTTATGAGTAGCCAAACCGTTTCTGCAAAGGCGCGAATGGCTATTCATAACGGAGTGCTGGTACCGACACTGATGTATGGAAGTGAATCTTGGGTATGGCAGAAGAAGAATGAAAGCAGAATAAATGCGGTAGAGATGCGATCGTTGAGGAAAATATGCGGAGTAAAACTGAGTGATAGAGTGAGCAATGAGGTGATTCGCAAAAGGTGTGGTCTGAAAGATGATATAGTGACAAGAATTGAGAAAGGAATGCTCCAGTGGTTTGGTCACTTAGAGAGGATGAATGAAAGGCGAATCACGAAAGAGATATACTGTGCGAATGTGGAAGGAACGATTGCACGAGGGCGTCCCAGAAAAACCTACGCGGACCAAATAGAGGTTATTATAAAAAAGGCTGGTGTACGCAGTGACAAAAACCGCAGGGCATGTATGAAAAGAGTGATGGATATGAATGAAGCGAAAGAAGTGTGCAAGGATCGTAGCAGGTGGCGATCCATAGTCTCTGCCTACCCCCATGGGAAACAGGCGTGAGTGTATGTATGTATGTATGTATGTTATTTTTAATGATTTTGAATTTACCGCCAAAACGCTCAATTCGATAATGTCTACTATGTGACGTCAACTTTGTGTTAACCTATATAGTCTGTGGTACAATTTACTCTATTATTTACACAAAGTTGACGTCACACAGTAGACATCATCGAACCGAGCGTTTTGGCGGTAAATTCAAAACCATTAAAGTAAGTTTGACTTTAAATTGGTTTAATGAAGAAAAATGGCATTAATAAATTTATTTTTATTTTTCTGTTAAATTGTTCGTCCCAATCTTTAAATATAAGCAGTTTTCAAAAATTTGGAAAATACCCTATTGAGTGTGTAATAGCTGCCTAACATTCATTCACAAGTAATGTATGTTTGCATTGACATTGTAAATTTGTAAGCGGAAAACAACTCATTTCTGACTATTTACTCAGATGGGAATCGATTTTACACTAAATATTTGAGCACAATACGGTGCTAATAATGTAAAATGAACTTCTAGACCGGTCTAGTTCGGCACCTTATCGTAATTTTTACTTACCTGAGTAACATCGTAAGTAGTTGTAGGTGCTATCAGATAAAGGTGCTATCATATTTAATCGAAATGAATCGGTAAACTAAACTAACAGTGTTAGATTTGTCTAATATTTGAAGAATTTGTATAGTTATTACAAGACATCGATCCAAAAATGGCGCAACTTGATCGTTTCAAATTTAGGTAGGTACTTAATAAGATTTTTTTTGTTTTACTTATCTACCTACTCAATTCTACCCAGCCTCCTGATTACGTAACTCTGATGCTAACAGTTCTCGTTTGATATCTTTTAAAATTAATGAAAATAACAGTTTCAATCGATAACAAAGTGCTATAACTAATAAATGAAACTGTTAAATTTCATAAATTTCAAATGATTTCAAGCGAGCATTATTAGCAACAAAGTTACGTAATCGGGGGGCTGGTCCCTTTCCCTTTTCTGAGTGCTGTTGTAATTTTTATGAGATCTTTGCAAAATTCGCAAAAATTCCCACGTGTATTAGCTACATTTCTGTGACCCTACCATGAGTTGATGCAAACTGTTTACGTTACCGTAAACTATCGGATATACTGCTCACAGTCAATGCGAGTGAAAGAGACAAAACGATAGTTTACGGTAACGTAAACAGTTTGCATCAACTCATGGTAGGGCCACTGAAGTTATAATTAGGTTTATTTAATCCCTTCTGTCCTTCGGGACAGTATACCTACCCGATCTATACCCATACATACCTTTTTTTTTTTTTTTTTTTTTTTTTTTTTTTTATGCCGGGGAAAAACGCATTTACGCGCTTCCCCTCCCGCAGGTGAGCGGGAGGGGGGCATGTGGGACTCGCCAGGAGGGGACCGCAACATTCAGCGTTGCGGCTCCCTCCACGACTGCCTCCCGTGATCCCACCCAACCATGTGGTTCGGTGGGATCTCGGGAGGAGGGAATACCCACTAAAAAACCCCGGCACTTGCCCTCTCGCCGCCGGTTGGCCCTGAGGGACACCTGTGGGACTCACCTCATAAGACCCGGCGGCCGGCCCGATTATCCGGGCCTCATCGCGGTTGGGAGATGGCCGAGCAAGTTTAGCCATCTCCCCAGACGGTCGGGACCGTGCAATGCAGGTGATGGTTCACCTCCCATCACCTGCTTGGTCCCATTTAAGGGGGAAGGAGGTTCGCGTAGCGACGCCTCCGTACCCCTACCCGCCTGCGGCGAAGAAGGGCCGCCTGAGCGTCCTCTTCGCGAACCCTCTCCGCTGTCTCCTTCTGGAGGATAACATCCTCACAGAAGGAGACTACACCCATACATACCTCATTCATCCTCCGATCGTAAAGAAACATAACTGGTAGTGCTGAAGGGAATTGCTGTTCCCCGAGGTACTACTGGTAGTGTCACGTGGTTGTGCTTCGGGTAAGAAAGGAACTAGATTAGGTAGTTAAGGATAGAGACATATTCAAATGATACCTATTTAATCACGTTTACGCGACTATTAATAGTTCGCGCAGATTGAGTTTGTACTCGTGTTCGTACGACAATAATTTTACGAACCGCAACATACCTAACATATTCTGCCTGCGATTAGGATGAATGCTGCGGTCGTAGGATGTTTGATCAAAAATTTGCAATCTAGCTAGAGCACCTGCATGCTTCAGAAGGCATATTAAGTTGTTGGTCCCGAGTCGGGCCGACTGCAGTTGCAGATGTTATATAATATCCAAGAATCCACACTAGGTCCGCATGTTATGTATGTCACTAAGGATTCTAAACAGTACTGGCTGGCATATGGTTTTTATGTCGAAAAGCGTTTTACGTACCTGTGGTTTAATGTTCTGAATAGCATATAATGTAAGTAAACCCTCAATTATAACTTCTCATTGCGTACGCCCTGATTGTTCGGGAATCGGGATAATTACAGACTCTAAACTTTTCGTATTAGATTTCTGAAATCCGATTCCAATCGCTGTACTATTGAAGCGTTCCTTAATTATGATCTGGAGACCCGCAATCGATCCAGCTGGCAATTAGCTGGCGTTTAAACAAGAGTCGCGTCGGTTCTCGTCGAGAGCTCATGTTTGAATGGTGGTGCATTTGAGCACAGAATACATAGTACAACAGAAGCCGCATTCCGCAACATAATTTAATTAAATAACGACTCTTGCTGCGACTCAATAAGGCGCAATTCAGATCGCACACCGCTGCAGCGGCTACAGTTATATTCACCTAGAAGTTTTCTCTCTTTCTATCGCGTAGCTCTCATCTCTTCTGACGCCGTTAGGGTTGTCTTCTTTTACATGAACTGCGTAACATTATACCATAAGGATAGTGGACAGTGGATAATAAAGGACAGTGATTTTGCGTACTATGGTTAAAGAAAATCTTACAATAATATTCGAACATTACAATGATATTTAATAATCTAAGTAGGTACCTAGTACGTAAATATGGGAGACATAAGTTAACAAAAGTCAACTTTTGGTAGGTAGTTAGGTAGGAAGGTACTCAAGGTACCTATCCTAAAGTACAGACTACAGATACTATACTATATAGGAGGTACTCAGTTGTTTATCCTTACTTGTCCTATTTCGTAATTTAGAAAACAGTTTTTGTTTGTTGTCATACAACACCTATTAAAAAAATATGCTTTCTTACGAAATCAAATTATCATGATAATTAACTTTATTTCGTAAGTACCTGCCTAATCTATAAACTAGTGGCTCCGTGAGCTGTAGACCTCGCGAAAAAATTAAATAAAATGTCGCCATGAAGTTTTCAAAGCACACAGTAGGTACGTGAGTATTGCAGCTAGATGGTGCTTCTAATTTTGATCATTTTTCAAAATGGGTGAGTATTTTTTTTATAAATTTGGAAAAATTGGCTTGACTGAACAGTTATATATAATTATCGAACCTACTCACAAAATTTCACCAGAATCTGTTGAGAAATGCGACTTGTAGAGGAGATCAAACAGCCGGAAAGCTGGAATGAAATATCTGAAATAGATTTTTTACATATCTCCATCATTTTCACAAATTTCGAAAAACTGTCTCGACAATTTTTTTTATATATTTATCGTACCTGCTTACAAAATTTTACCGAGATCGGTTGAGAAATGCGACCTGTAGATGAGAACAGCCAGCGCTGGAAATACGGACTGAAATTTGATTTTTTTACATTATCTCCGCCATTTAGAAAAAAAATGAAAAACTGGCTTGACATGAGAAATCTATACAATTTTCAAACCTGCTTACAAAATTTTACGAGAATCGGTTGAGAAATGCTACCTGTAGAGGAAAACGGACAGCCCTGGAAAGCCGGACTGAAACATGTATTTTTAACATTTTTTTGAAAAATTTCCAAAAACTGGCGTGACAAAAAAAATCTATATTATTTTCGAACCGGCTCACAAAATTTCACGAGAATCGGTTGAGAAATGCGACCTGTAGAGGAGAACATCCAGCGTCAGAAAGCCGGACTGAAATACATTTTTCTTACATATCTCCGCCGTTACGAAAAAATTAGAAAAACTGTCTCAACTTGAAAAAATCTATATGATTTTCGAACCTGCCCACAAAATTTCACAATTCGGTTAAGAGATGCGACCTGTAGAGGAGAAAAGACAGAGCCGGAAAGCTGGACTGCAATAGGTTTTTTTTACATATCTCCGCCATGTCGCCGAAAAAGTGGCGTGACAAAAAAATTCTATATCATTTTCAAACCGGCTCACAAAATTTCACGAGAATCGCTTGAGAAATGCGATCTGTAGAAGAGAACAGACAGCGCTGGAAAGCCGCAAAACCTGTTTTTTTAACATATCTCCGCCATTCAGAAAAATCAAAAAATCTGGCTCAACAAAAAAATTCCATATAATTTTCGAACCTGCTCACAAATTTTCACGAGAATCGGTTGAGAAATGCGACCTGTAGAAGAGAACATACAGACATACGAAAGAATTTTTGCCCAAGCTGAAGCAGAGACGCTTCGCTCGCACTTCGTGCTCGCTCGGTCAATTATTATTTCAATAAAAAGTTGGGTGAAGATTGTTTAGCAAATAAGTTCTTCTTACCACTTTACTATATTATTATGACAAAATGACGAGTAAGCGCGGGAAACGTGCGCGGTGCGAGCGCTCAGGCGGGCGTGAGGCCCTATGCCAGTTGTATCGTGGACGATACGCCGAGCGGTAGGTATCTATCGCGTGGCCTTGAGCGAGTGACGGACGCCTGATTTGAGTTAGGAGATTAATCGTTGTCCCCACTAATCTCGCTGTCGGTGCGGTGGAGCTCGTCAAAACATAGCTCAAATTAATATACGGCGAATGTAGAAATTAGACAGCATTTGTGATATTTTATAGGAAAATAGATTGATCGTTCAGTGCCTGTATTATGAGTTTTCACAGTTACGTTTACTATACTCGATAGCTAGTGTAGTAACTAAGCAATTAATTTTGTTCGCAATTTGTGGCCACCATGTGGCCAAACTTTATCACGACTTGTAACTCCCAACTTTTTTTTGTATAGACGTTCATACCTACTATTATGGAACAATTTTTGATCAAAGAGGTCCCCCGACTGCAATGTCACTTGTTGTTTAACTTTTTAGTTCGTTTTTGGCAGGACAGTCGTGTTTTTATATTTATTTATTTAATTTATATATTTTTATTTCACACATTTTAGTGACATATTATATAGTTTTGGAATGTGCTCATCAAGGCTTTTCATTTGATACCCATATTATTGTAATAATAGAAGACATTTTTTTTTCACATTTGAAAATGGCGTACAGTCGACAAATTGAGTTTTTCTAAAAAAAATATAGCCATTGTCACTCGGGATGCTGTAAGGATTGTAACGATACCCCATTTATCAAAATCAGTTCAGGCATTTAGAAGTTATGGTGGAATAAAGAAACTCACATACCCACAAACATACATGAACCCTGAACACATATTATACACTATTTTTGCTTTGGGCAGTCGTGTAAAAAAAGTTGTCATACAAATGTCAACTACAGTACAAACAAACGCTATCGAGTATTATATAAATATAAAACATATATACTCTTTTTGCTTTGGGCAGTCGTGTAAAAAAAATAAATAAATTAAAAAATATTAAAAACACGACTGCCCTGCCAAAACAAACTAAAAAGTTAAACAACAAGTGTCATTGCAGTCGGGGGACCTTATCATGGAACAATTTTTGATCAAAGAGGTCCCCCGACTGCAATGACACTTGTTGTTTAACTTTTTAGTTCGTTTTGGCAGGGCAGTCGTGTTTTTAATATTTTTTAATTTATTTATTTTTATTTCACACATTTTAGTGACATATTATATAGTTTTGGAATGTGCTCATCAAGGCCTTTCATTTGATGCCCATATTGTAATGATAAAAGAAAAAAAAAATTTTTCACATTTGAAAATGGCGTCGTACAGTCGCTATATTGATTTTTTCTAAAAAAAAATATAGCCAGTGTCACTCGGGATGTTGTAAGGATTCTAACGATACCCCATTTATCCAAATCAGTTCAGGCATTTAGAAGTTATGGTGGAATAAAGAAACTCACATACCCACAAACATACATGAACCCTGAACACATAACACTCTTTTTGCTTTGGGCAGTCGTGTAAAAAGTAAGCGTAAACTAATAATACGCCTACTGGTATAGTATGCGTAAAATAACTTGGCGGCTCTGAACTTCGCGCGGAATGCTGCGCAGTAGGCGAATACAGGCGGCAGGCAGACGGGCCGAAGCACTCGGAACTATGAAACTCGACTTGCAGTTAACTTCCGAGCCGCCAAGTTATTTTGCGCATACTGAAATCATTATGGAAAAATACGCAGTGAGCGTATTTGACGGTTAAAAATCAAACTGTCATTATTGGCGATCGATCGTCGCGTCGTACGATAGCGACCAGTTGGCCGATTATAAATCATTATCTATCTATGAGATACGTAGTACAGTACAACACGCGAGACTTCACAATGTTTTTTAATAGTTTGAACATTATGCCTTTGACTGATAATGAAGGACAATATCAAGCCTATATTGGTTATTTATAGGTAGGTATTGGAGTTGGATGGATTGGTCACATTTCATTGTTAACACTGGACGCACGCAGCTCAGTATAAATTAACGTAGCCACAAATTGATAATGTCACTGCCACCGTCAATTCGGCAGTGACGGAAGTAATGCCCGCAGATTACCGCAGCGTGATCCGGTGCCGATCGCCGATCGTGACGGCACGGCACGGTTGGCCGACGCGGTTTAACTGATTTGTGCTGAATATACTAATTGATAGTGACAACTTCCGATAACGTGGATGTATAGCCTATTTTCTCCCTTAAATTTCAAACAATAGGTAATGCACGGGTTTTTACTCAACACTTAAAAATAAAAAAGCTATGTCGAGTATTACTCCGCTCGCTACTTACAGGTGTATGTAGATAGGCTATGACAGAAAAACGTTTTATTTATATGTATTCCGTAGCCTACTCTTAGCAGTCGGTTTCTTCATTGCATATTTTCCTTATTCTTCATTTATAATGTTTAAAAACATTCCCAATATACAAGATGATTATTAGAAATACTTAAATTAAAATTGTAAATTACCCTGAGAGGACAAAATCGTTTGAACCGATTCGGCGATGCATGTGCAAATCGGATCCTATCAACATCGCCGGCATTGCCGTTGTGATCGGTTCGTGTAATTCGTAATCGAAATGATTTCCGACTTGGTGATGTGGAATATCGGCAATAAACCTGTGTATTGTGTGAGTTTGTTTGTTTATTTCTACCACAAATATGGTACTTAATTCTAGTGAGGCCTATACACGGACGGTTCCTTCCTATTACAAGGTCATTTTGTATTCACCATCCAAATTTTGAGGATGTGTTCAGTCCATGAAACTGAACAACTTTCTCTAAGGAACGCATGGTCAAATATGCAAAATAAAAATCGACATTCCATACAAATCAAAGAGTTCACGTGATCAATTTAGTATGGGATGACCAAAATTTTGTGGCAAAATTAGACACACTAAGAGAAAGTTGTTTAGTTTCATGGACTGGACACATCCTTAAAATTTGGATGGTAAGTTCAAAATGACCCGATAGATATTTGTGAGGGTTGGTGTCTGAAATAGGTTTTAGAATAGAAACTTGTGCCACAGGAGTCTTTCAAAAGCTTTAACTGCTGTAAAATTGTGTTAGTGTTAGGTATTTATGCTTCATCATCATCATCAAATCAGCGGCACGACACCCCCTGCTGGGTATAGGCCTCCCCCAAAGAAAGCATCTCCACGACGATCGGTCCTGCGCTATTCTGTGCCTGCGCTGCCCGCATCCAGCGGCGCATCAGGAACGCGCACCAGATCGTCGGTCCTCCTTGTCGGGGGCCTGCCCACGGAGCGTCGTCCGGTGCGCGGTCGCCATTCCAAAACCTTTCCGCCCCAACGGCCATCAGTTCTTTCTCGCTATGTGTCCAGCCCACTGCCACTTCAGCTGAGCAATCCTTCGAGCAATGTCGGTTACTTTAGATTGTTTCATGCTTTACTTGTTGACTATCCATCAGGACTAGCAGTTATTAATCCTACTAATATTATATGTGAAAGTTTGTGGGTTTGGATGGTTTGGATGTTTGTTCCTCAATCACGCAAAAACTTCTGAACGGATTTGGTTGAAATTTGTTACACAGATAGTAATTTAGATAGCCTAGATTAAAACATAGGATACTTTTTATCCCGATATTCCCATGGGAACGGGAACCACGCGGGTGAAACCGCGGGCGGCCGCTAGTCTGTTATGTGAGGTTTAGTTAGATTAGACTTTGCCTAGACCTTTTACCTTCATCTACAGATTTTGCCAATCTGTAATCGATAATACATGTATCCTATCGCATAAAGTAATAGCTATGTTTATTCTGTGGTACTAGTGGCGATAAAAGTTGACGCCAAAAAGGGTGATTTGTATCTGCCGAAAAAATAACAAATTCTATTCGATCTTTGTAGATCGCTTTGTCAAACGTTAGTCAGAGAATAGAGCTTTCAATCTGCCCTACCCTCGTCAAGGTGAAATTATTGGCATACTCGTTATTTCTTTCCATTGATATAAACTTCGTACCTCGCCCTACATCTGAGGGAACCAGAGCCTATATACTGCAAATTTTAACGTAATCGTGTCACAATAGTGTTTCAATGGTAAAGCTTTTTGTGTTTGAGCACAAAATAGATATACAATATGTAACAAATGGCGACCGCGCACCGGACGACGGTCCGTGGGTAGGTTCCCGACAAGGTGGACGGAAGCCACTGGATGCGGGCAGCGCAGGACCAATCGTCGTGGAGATCCTGGGGAGGCCTATACCCTTTTTTTTGATAGGAGGAAACGCGGTCTTATCGTCGGATACCCTGCAGTGGGTGTCGTGCGGCTGATATGATGATGATGATGATGATGTAACAAAAACACTGTCAGATACAGAAACAGGTGATAGTGTTGCTAAAACTGAACAACATTCTCCAAGGAACAGGTCAAAAACTAATTTTTTCGCCTTTCCATAGTAAGTAGGTCAGCTGACCTACATTTTGTATGGGAGTATGTAATTTTTCTTCGTTTTTCGACCTATGTTCCTTGGAGAATGTAGTTCAGTTTTAGCAACACTATCACCTGTTTCAGTATCTGACAGTTTTTTTGTTACATATTGTATAAGTACCACCGTACAGAAAGGACACTCCGCTCTGCCCCAGAATCCATTACCTCAATACCCTGCGAGTTCGTGGAATCGTGTGCTCGTTTAGTTGTGTCATTCAACTGTCAACTTATTTTGATATTCAAAGATATGCGTCTTAGTTTTATTTACCAAAAAGTTCGAATTATGAATTGAAAGCCGCTCACACAGTACAAACTGCACGGTAGCCCTAGACTTACACACACAGTTACGCGTGTACAAAAACCTCATATGACGTCATTTGTTAGCACAATAGAGATTTTAGTTACCTACATACAAGAACTACATAAAAAGCAATATTTTAGAAACACCATTGAGATACGATAGTTGACAGAATCAAGGCATACAGGGGTCGAAACTGGTCAGTAAAGTCAGTGAAAGTCAGTTTTTTTGGCTTCGGTCAGTAAAAGTCAGTTTTTTCAAAAAATGGTCAGTAAAGTCAGTTTTTTAGCTACCTAAGTTCGTTTTATACACTTTTTTAGTATTACCGTTTGGTTTTACTGTAAACAGGCAAGAGTACAAGATTAGTGGATAAAACTCACTAAAAATCGCGCTGCGTGACCGATTGTTTTAGTATAGAAAGGCAAGAGTACAAGACTAGTGGATGAAACTGACTAGAAGTCACCCTGCACGGCCGTTTGTTTTTACTATAGACAGGCAAAAAGTACAAGATTAGTGGATGAAATTGACTAAAAATCGCGCTGCGTGGTCGTTTTTTTACAAAAGGCAAACAAGATTACAATCTTAATATGGATAAAACTGCCTAATAATTTTGGTCTCGGGTTGCCACTATTCAGTGTAAATACACTGAACCAAAAAAAAACTTTTTTTAAAGTGGCGATTTTCCGGGGTTGTGTGTTGTATGCATGGTATCTCATCTAACATATTCTCGGATTTATAAGGCTATTTTTCGCCTGTATAAGAGAACCCATTAATGGTAAGACGAAAGTAAGTCAGTAATAGGTCAGTATTTTTGAGTCTTACAGTCAGTAAAATCAGTATTTTTGACACTGCAAACAGTTTCGACCCCTGGGCATATCATCGATGAGGAAATAAAAATTTTATTTACTCCTCTGGAGACAAAGTAACGTGCACAGAGGAATTCTTGCCTTAGTAATGAATATCTTGAAGTTACCTTCCTTGTGTTTGAGAAATGCTTTTATCATTAACCTGAAACAGATACTTGAGTAAGAAACGTTCAGAATGTAATCAGAGGTGATGTTGTAATTATTATTATAAGTTGGGGGTTTTAGATTACATTTGGGCATTAATTTTGCTGACAAAATGAAATATTTACTCCTATACTAAAATTGGACTAAACGGTTCTGTTTTTGAAGTTGATACACTGTCTCTTTGTTAACAAATAAAAGTGACAGCATTAGTTTTAAACCCGATTTCACTTTAGAAAACTTTTATGCTGTTTCAATTACATTTAAATTAGTTATATTTTACAAAGGACATGTTTAAAAAAACCGCGAAAATAGCATGAAAATGTATGATCTTGAAACTGAGAACTATCACCCATTATCTTTTAGAATGCTGATCAGATCAGTTGGATGTGTATAGCGATCTGAATCTCCTCCATTCACGTCCTGGATAGCTAACATCAGATCACAGCACCCTGCATCCCTGGCAGAAAACCAAGGCTTCAAAGTTATCTCGTTTGTATGAAAATAACACCTGTATCCTGTATCCCTAGACAAAGTTGATGAGTATATTTCCGACTACTTTTGAATATCTGCTTGTACCTATTCGACCTTCAGTTGTTTTTTGTGGTACCTAATGGGTCTATTATTTATCCTGTCACGGTAGAAAATTGAATATGTACATGTGGTTTATCGGCAATCCGCGCATAATCAATCTTGTGATAAAGTCTTGCAGTTGCCGCCAGTGGAAAAGTGGAAAATGTTGCCTCAATTTCGTATAATATAAGGTGCAAACTATTCTGTTCGAATATTGTACAAAAGGCGTTTATATTAATAAATATAATATTATATTTATTCATATAAACGCCTTTTGTACATTCATAATAATATAAACCTCTATATGAAACGATCACGACTTGTGAATTGTGATAAAATAAAACTAATGATTTTGAATATTTTTAAAAACAAAAAGATTTATAGAAAGTGTTTCTTTCCAACCCAACTAAAGTCTGCGACTAACACCAAATATTATAGGTACCTACTTGGTTATGAACTCACGCCACCAATAACTAGGAATACTTAATTGCGAAAACCCACAATGAACCTCAAAACCATACCAGATGTATAACGAGCAAAATCTTGTTGTATTCAGATTTTCAGATAAACTGACAAGAGAATCTTACATGTTAACTTCACAAATAGGGTGCTTTTTCCATGCGATTAAGTTTCCCATTCGTTTTTAAGGTTCGGTTCGGCGATTGCCAGTTTATGAGGCAAGTCTGAGGGCCTTTATGGCCGTGGCCAGCCTCAGATAGAGCTGGCAGTTAAACTCGCTGATAACTTGCGGATAGTTGTGTGAGCAAGGATTTATGTTCGTGCTAAGAAATAAGACTGGGAAATACCAAGTCACATTCACACCCCCAAAAAATATGTATAGAAAAACCCGAAAAAGAATTGATCTTGAAACGTTTACCATTGCTTTGAATTTTATAGTTGTTCTTTATTTTATGTTGAGAACTTTACTTACTAGAATCCCGTCTGTGTCACAAATTCAAAATACGATAAAACGACCTAAAGTTAGTCTAAACCATAGAGAATATAGAATAGGAATATTTCTAGAATGAACCCTGAAGCGCTTCTCAAAATCTTAATATCACGAGTCATTCGTTCTTTGATGTACCTATAACGGGCATTATTTTGGATAACCATTATCTACACTCACGAGCAAAAATATGTAATCACAGGCCTATTTTCATACAAACGAGGTAACTTCGAAGCCTTTGTTCTCCGTCAGGGATTGAACGTGTGTGATCTGATGATGACCATTCAAAGAGTGTACGGAGGAGGCCCAGATCGCTAAAGAAACCTAACGGAACAGAAGAGTCGTTTAAACCGGAGACCGTATGGAGTTAATTTTCCCACTTTTGTGGCAATTTTAGCTTGTCTTTTTTAATTTCAACCCTGCCACAGAATAACTAAAAGTACAAGTACTCTGCCTGCTAAATGACTCTGCTAATCCGTTACTTTCTTAAGCATGCTGGGCCTCCGCCAATTGCCATCATCAGATCACACTCCGTTTAATCCTGGGTGGAGAAGCAAATTTACCTCGTTTGTATGAAAATAGGCCTGTGATCCCATATTTTTGCTCACGAGTGTATTATCATAAGTTGCTTAGATGATACCGTCATGTTATAAAGCATCCATCGACAGACAGTCTTACTATCGAACCGTTTAGGGGCCATTTAGCAACATGTTGATCGTCGTGTATTATAAAGTGATTACGCGCTAATGGCGCATGCGCTCGTTGGCGCGCGCCGGTTATTAGCCTGTCGAGAGTTATTAACTCATCGGCTGTGCTCAAGTGTATCGGTTTCACTACCAAACACTTTATATGAGAACTTGTTTCATAGGTGCGTGAGCGCACTGATAAAATTTGCTTAACCCTTAACCACCTACCATACGTCTCACAGATCCTGTCGAGTGAATAATCGTGAATATTTTTGCGCCCGAGTTTAGTATTGACTTGTTCGTTCCTGTACCTTTTCCCCACGCCCCCCGGTACCAGTCAACCGTTCGCCGAGGTATACGTGTATGCGGTGCGCGTTTAGCTCATGTGAGTAAAAATGTACTGCTGGCTGGGGGAGGGAGGAGAGCCAGCTTTTTTTTTTATTATCTTTTTATAATGAATGTTAGTTTATTTCTGAGTTTTATCTTTATCTAATTTAAAAGAAAACACTATAAAGAAGTTCCTATTACGTAAGAATTTTGTGGATTTCATTAACCAAATGTGTTTGTCGGTAAGCCTAAAATAAAAGTTAAAGACATTTGTCTTTAGTTTCTTAGTGATTAATCAAAAAAAAATTAAAAAAAGAAATACTTTTTCTGTCAGTAAATAGTTTAATATGTTCCTAATCCAGAGTCCTACAGACGTATGGCAGGAGGTTGTGTGACCATATTATTGTGGTACCTAGGTGGTTAAGGGTTAATAAACAACCTCTTTAATGAAAATGATATTTTAATGTGATCTACCATGCAAGTGCGTGAGATCCCTTATGTTAGGATAATGTCATGTCAGAGTCTATTTCCGTACTTAGCATTTAAAGATATTATAATTAAAACATTGGTCACATCACATTTAAAGCTAATTTTATGAAAAGTTAATTTTATGAAATAAAAAAATTTAAGTTAAAAAAAAATCTTAGCGATAATTTTCAATATTACAATTATGATCGGCGGTTTTGGAAAATACTGTATTAATTTAGTTTTTTAACTCTTTTAAGTACATATCTGTGTTGAATACTTTATTTGTAAACAAAAAAGCTGTAGGTACTAACAATGTAGTTTCATTATCGATTCCCTATTTTAAGATCCAGAATATCTTTTCAGGTGAACATGAACGGTTGAATGCGATGCGTATGCGCCGAAGTTAAGGCAGCCAGTAGAAAAAAGGAATTTCCAAATTAGAAAATAAAGCGAAGACCAAATTCAAGACGAAGTTATGAAAAATTAAATTCATCTTTGTCAACGCAACATTTTTTCCAATTTTTTGTGAAATAAATCTTTATTAAAATGTTTCTTTAACAGGAATTAAAATAAATAAAACTTGTCAACTTCGCAAATCATTAAATTACCACTACTAGCTACTGTTCATAATATGAACATTATATGAACTTATTGATTGCTCAGGTCAGATGTGAAGATATAATAATTATAAAGTTTGTTTGAATCAATTAGAAACTTCTTTAATTGGATTTTACGTTGTTAATTTCTGATAAAAACTAACTCGCGCACGTTAAGAAAAGAAACAAGTAATTTCCATAAGTCGATAACAGTTTAAGGTGTCGTCGAGAAATTAATTGTAACTCGATTATCAGTTCGAATAATACTTGCAAATTAACGCAAGAAATGGTAGGTCGTTGACCCCATCAGCAAAGGGGAGCCACCCCCAAAATGGGGAGGCGAAGGCAAAGTGAATCACAAATGGCGCTTCAGTCTTTGGACCCATTGTCAGTTTGAGATTATATTGTCTTGACTGTGTATAACGTGACTTTACTTTCTTAGATTATATTTTTTTCGGTTTTGCGGACAAACTATATATTCTATGCTAACTTTAGCTCAGATAAAAGAAGAATTACGGAAAAGAAAAGCCAAAACAACAGGCAAGAAAGTTTATAGCAACTTACAAAAAATTGCTAACAAGCATTACATTTCTTTAAATTTCGTGTAAGATTTTCTGAAGAATTTCTGTACCATCCAAAATTACACGAACCGTTTTATCATATTTATTTTATTATTCTAAGTTTCTTGAATGACTCTGGCATATAAAATTCTATTAATTCTCTGTTTGGCCCCGATATTGGGCTTATTCCATATTTGATATACCTATCAAATTCATCCAAGTTATAAATATGTTAGAAACTGCTGAGGTTGAAATATTAAAGAACAAAGCTGTTATAATTCAAATTTTGTTTTATTTTGGCGAAGCTTCATCAAATTCATGAAACATTCCTTTTGATTTATAATGTTTCTCAGGCTCAGCAAAGGAGAAAATCGAGGGAAAAGTATCTTTTTTTTTGATATTTTTATTGTTACTGGGAAATCGATGAACTCCAATATTTTACAAGTTACATGCATAACAATGCGGCATTTTCTCAGTATGAAATTAAAAAGTGCAATACTCCAAGAGATTCCCATATGTTTTGACACTTTCTTTGAGGCGGCCGGGTACCAAAGACCAGACGCCACCTATCGGGATAAAATTGCGCTTTTCCTCCCCAGTAAAATTTGGCCGCTTTCGCTAATATAGCTTCATTAAGGCATTGTGTAATGACTTTGATTCTTATCTCTTTATATTTAAGCAGAAAATCCCTTGTTTAACAAACCAGCTAAGGGATAACGTTTTTAAATCAAGATGTTATACTTTTTACCATAACGATCTCTGAGGTTAATGACCCTTCAACATCAATCAATTCGTATAAAAAATATTACAGGCTTTGAATAAAAATATAGCAAAAAATTACTTTCCTCCGTACTTTGTTTTGCTTTTCCTTATCGTCCCGGAAATTGCATCTTTTGCTCGGGGAGAAAATAACTCTATCTGTATAACAAATTAATATAAGTAATACCGAAAGTGGCGCCTTCAGAGGTTTTTATTTAATAAGTTATTAATTGAAAAAGATTTAAATGATGTTTTACGTGAAGTTTTTAGGGCCCATGGTCTAGTATTTTTAGAAGGTATCACTACATGCCCTCGTAGTCATTCGTAGAAGTAGATAGCAAATGTGTCAAAACGGCCACTTTTAGCAGTTTTGCTATCTACTTCTAGCAGTGACTACGAGGG
The DNA here is from genome assembly GCA_928269145.1 of Agriphila tristella. Classification (NCBI taxonomy): domain Eukaryota; kingdom Metazoa; phylum Arthropoda; class Insecta; order Lepidoptera; family Crambidae; genus Agriphila; species Agriphila tristella. Next base: position 1,216,313 of record OV743435.1, read on the forward strand.
AATGTAACGATACCGTCTAAAAATACTAGACTGTGGGCCCTAAAAATTCCACGTAAAAAATATTAAAATTGTATATTAGAATTATAATATTAAATAAACTTTCCCACTTTCCCTCAGGAAGCGTGTTTTTTCATTATCTATTTCGCTATTTTTTGTCATTCGATTTTTATAAAGTTCAGATTAACCCTTGTTTATAAATCATATTTTCAAAATATTGCTTCTTTTTTGTGTCCTCAGTATCCTTGTAGTTGTAGAGTAGAATTCAAAACTTTTTCACCAAACATTACAGACCATTATCATAATCATCATCATCATTATAATATCAGCCGCACTCGTATTTCGGTTTAGTATTCGTTAATTATTATACTTAACTTATACTTAGTAAACAAGATCACTAATATAACAATACATTACTTCATTTTAAAGAAAGCAGCTGATGCACTTGTGATATTAACAAAATAACGACTAACGACGCGACCGACGCGACGGTGCTATAAACAACTACTTAGAAACTCCAAAAATCCTGACATTTTCCAACTCCGACCGGCATCATGACAGGAACCAAAAGTCCTGACATGTCTAGACAAATTGTGACGCCTGGTAACCCTACTCAGAACTTACTTTTTGATCGTGAAATAGGCTCTTAATCATAAACAAAGTCAGAAGATAAACAAAAGATTGATGACAACAAAGCGGTTGCTAGCTAATTGACAGACAATCCCGGACATCCGGACGGCACGGTAAACGGAAAAAATGGAAGTATTTAAAAGGCCCCGCGCAAATTGGCAGCCGTTCATTAGACGGTCACACAGGCTTTATCCTGCACATAATAACAGAGAGTTTCACCACGAAAATCATAAAGAACACAATTCTAACCTGAAACTACACTGCTGTTTTCAGCTACTGTTTACAAAATGCTCGCAGAGAACACGCTTTGTACAACGATTTGAGACCCGTCTCAATTTTCACGTCACACAGAGTTAATGGAACGGATGCGATAAAGCCGGTTAATTTTGGGATGAATTTAGTGACCTGTAACTTTGTATAAATTGTAACAAACACTCTCTGAGCATCGTACCAATATACTGAAGTTAAATGTTCCATCGCCAAATGAGTATGTATTGTTATACGTTGAATGTTTTAAGAAGAGACGAAAAATTGTCGACGTATCAATAACTAATGGCATGTTATTGGCGGTTTTAATTTTTGTGTCTGGGTGGGTGGGACTAGCTTTTGTAGTGTAACCTAAAACCTATATCTATAAACTATAAAGTGAGGACTTAAATAACCTAATGGTTTGCCAATACCAAGCCTTTAGTTGAGAAACTTAGGATATGTCGTCGTCTACATTTACGGCGATAAGTACCCTTGCAGTGGCGCCCTCATTTTATTAACTACATTTTAATAACTACATTTTACAGAGGTTATTGTTTGTAAATAAACTATAGGACCTTAGCTTCAATCGGTGCGTGTGAATTATTCGATACATTATGTACTCAGCGAGCAATAATTTAATTAAGATGAGGGCGCCACTGTGAGGGCTCTAATCGCCTCAAGGACACTTCCTAATTTTGATAACGATGCATTTTTCTATGCATTTGGTACCTCACAGGTCAGAGCCAGGGTGGGGCAAGCGCCCCACCCTGTCCCACCGTGGCTACGCCCATGCCCGAACTCAACTCAAACTCAACTCAACCGCAGCCCACTCATTGAAATAGATCACTTAAAATTTCGAGATTTATGACACATTAAATAAGCTCCGTTTCATTTTGTCGATGCAAATGCACTCGCCCGCGCTCAACCCGAACTCAACAACAACTCAACCTGAACTCAACTCAAACTCAATCCGAACTCAACCTAAACTCACCTGAACATTACACAGGAACTTTTAATGTGTCATAAGACTCAAAATTGTAAGTTGAGGTGAGTTTGAGTTGAGTTCGGAGGTCGGGGGCGTTATCGTTTGAACGCAGCCTACCTTGTGTATCGCTAACTTCTAATGTGGAGAGATATTCGCGAGATTCAACCGACCGCCACAACGAAGCAAATATAATATTCATGCGAGTACACGTCGGACATGCCGCAACCGCATATAAAGTTAATACTTTATGCGGTAATAACGCCGAACGTGCTAATTGTGCCGCTCTACCCTCGGTAGGATGGAGGGTGGATTCCTTAAATGTGTACTGACCTATATACGTCTGTTTGACCGGGGAGCAGTTGAAAGAAATGTTTGTAGGCAACCCCTAAAATGGTACACCTGACACCAGAACAAACAAAATTAAACAGCACAAAATTAAAGTGTTCTGTAGTCATAATTACTATGAATGAAGTACAAAACAGTACTAGAGTCTGGTCAACGAAAGATGAACCGGAAATGGAGGCGCTACTTTCCCTGTTAAACTTAAATTAACGTTTAGAGGTTAAGTTATTGGAAACTGAACCTTAAAATAAGGCGCTAAATTAGTTCCATTTCCAACCGAGACTCGGATAATTTCGCCACTAAAAGGAAAATAATGTTGTTCAATATTTGTTTATAAGATTTAAACATTTTATATCTTTGACAGTCAGAAAGATGTCCCTTAAAATTGTAAAACTGAATACGTGATGATCTACCGTCTTTCAGATAGTAACTATCTTAACAAGCTTAAAAAAGGTGTAATATATGCTTCGCACACTTAGGGTTTCCAGGCGTCCGGCTAAAGCCGGACATATGTAGGCTTTTTGATTCAGTGTCCGGCCAAATTAAACGGTGTCCGGCATGTCCGGTTTTTATAGACTTTTTACACTCACTCACGCCCATGGTCGTTCGACCGAGCGGCGCGATGGTCGTCGTTTCTGCCCCACCCCGCACCACAGATCGCACTTCATCTCGTAGGTAGGTACCTCGGTAGCGTGACGTGACGCGACACATGCGTGTGCGAGAGCGAGACAGCGAGCACCGAGCATAAAAAAAACAAGTTTTACATAGAAAAACTGTCGTATTATTACAAGACACAAAATCCTTAATAATTTAGTTAGGGTGTCCGGCTTTTTTACCCAAATGTCCGGCCAAACTGGCTGGTCTGTCCGGCTATTAGGTTAGACGACCTGGCAACCCTACGCACACTGAATAGCAACAAAAAGTTTTCCTCCCTGTTGTTCCAATTTTACTTTCAAACACGAGAAAAAGATACAATTGCGGGAAGCTGGGAAAAGCCGCCGCGGGCGAAATGCGGCGTGAGCGGCCACCTTGCTCAACTATCCGATAGACGGATAGAGGTTGTTCGAATTCGCCGCAGGCAGTGTTGGCCACGTTTTCCCGGCATCAGCACCTTTAAGAATTATTCCATTCGTATCATATCGTACGCTGTATACCGCCTTGACTCACAGCTGTTTGACATTCTTCCCCCACCAATTTAACATAAAACGGCAACGCGCAGCCTTGACGGCTCATTTCCTCTTTATTCTCCGTTCGGTTTTTATTGAGCCTTCGATACGTCTTCAAAGACGTAATAAAACAGGGACGACGTTATCAAATTTTGCTGCGATTGTAGGTTGTTTGAAATGTTTAAAATCAGATAAGACTTCCGACCCTCATAAAAAAGGTTTTTCTCTGAACACGAATTATACAATTTATATTTTTCAAAAGGTCAGTTACAAGATCTTTCAACTTATTCAAGAGATAGGTACAGGTTATCCTATTCAATAATTATAATCTGTTCTGTTCCCTTAGTTAAGCACACCTAGGTGTATCGTAATCTTATAGCAGTAATACAGCGACAATCAAACAACGTGCCTTCAGCTCTGAAAACCCATCCATAATCGTCATAAATACTGAAACCACGAGTGGCTCAACCGAGTCCAGTGCACCGACGACACTCCATGGAAGCCACACGACACGGCCGGTATCGATCCCGCGCGACTGCCCGCCGCGGTGCATTACCTGCTCCACGGAATTAGCACATATTCAAACACTATTATATTGATTACGTCAGCTGAATCGGATCAATTCAAACAATGACACCTTCAGTTTGACGTCATAAATGGAACGGCTAAGAAATAAGTGGACTGTTTGGACTTTTGGAGAGCTTCAAAAACAATCACAAAACAAACAATCTCATAAACTTTTTGCTGGTGATAGTTTTAAGCTAACTTACCTAATCTTTTTAGTTACTGATGGTCAAAAATAAATAGGTTAACCTTAGATTCACAAAAATGCCGCAGGTCAGGCTGTTGTAAATGCGTAGGTTAGTATTCAAATCATACTACTTGACTTGACGTCATCTTTTTAATCGCCTCTGTGGTCCCGTGTAAGACGCAGGGGTCCCGAGTTCGATTCCCAGGGCGGTTACAATTTCTACTCTGTTGGGCTTATTTTAAGTCCGCCTGGCTAGCTACCACCATCTTACCTAATTCTGACGCCATAATAACAATTAAAAAATTGTTGTGTTCCGGCAGTTAGAGGTAAGATAGCCAGCTCCTCAGTGATGAGGACTCCAGGTGTAGTGCGATTCCACCTTCGGCCTTATCGTTACTTAACATCAGGTAAGGAGAAGGCCAAGCACTATCCCGTTGTGCATAGCAAAATCTGTTCAAATGTTTTGCCCAACACAGCTTGTTCCATATACCTGAACTTGTCCTGAAAGTCTACTTAGTGTGACGTTAAAGTAGCCTAGGAAGTAGTGGCAAAAGGTCAAAATTTTTCATTAGATGAATTCACTTGGCACATATTTAGCTTAGGTAAAACTGAGCTGATTTAGCCCGGTAGCCATCCTCCCCCCCTTGGCAGGTAGTGGGGGGTGATATTCAAAGTTTCATGCCGCCGCACTTCAGACAAAAAATCATATCTCCTTCAATATACCTATCACCTCGACTGTGGTATCATTTTATGATAAATTAGGGATAGGGGACTCATTTTTGAGACATTTCATGTACAGTTTCATAGAAAAAAGGTAAAATATAACGGATAGTATCAAAATCTCTTTGCTATTTTTTTTATTTAAGAGCTGGTATCTTCGAAAATACTAATTTTGTGCAAAGAAAAAAAATATTGTATTACAGCAAATTTATCCAGCTTTTAAAAAATATATACTTTATATATAGGTATCGTACAATGGCTATCTGAAAAAAAATCGAACATGGTATGCGACGGTGTTTCCCAACGTTTCCAAGAGCCAGTATTAGATGTTTTATTTCATGCAAAATGTATAGAACACAAACTTAACTCTGTAGCAAGCATAAAGAAATTCATTTTTGAGTCATTTAATTTTATAGATATTGAAAAAAAAAATATTGCTAAAAGTATCAAAAAACGTTTTGCTATTATTTTTATTCAACAGTCAGTATCTTTGAAAATACTAATTTTGTGCAGAGAAAAAAAAATTGACTTAAAGTACACTTATTCAGCTTTAAAAATATGTATACTTTAAATATAGTTATCTTACAATGTCTCTCTGAAAAAAATCGAACACAGTATGTGACAGTGTTGCCAAGAATTTCCAACTGCAAATATAAGTTGGTTTTTTCATACAAAATGTATAGAATACAAACTTAACTTTGGTATATTTTGTCGCTTATGTTCTTACGGTCTTATAATCTCTCTCAACTATCCTACGGTCTAATACATACTTAGATCTTTTTGTGGAAGTCATAACGACTATAGAAAAAATTAGACATACGTGTTCTCAGTACGAGCAAGTCATAAAACGACGACGCGACGTGGCGTCAAAAGATTAGATCTCAAAACGACCCAGGTAGGAAAATATTCTACCAAATTAAGTCTAAAGTGCAAATAATTTTTAAATTATAATTATTAGGTACCCCAAGGACCTAGGCATATAAATATATCGTAAAAATGAAACTATTGTTGCATTAAGTATTTTTATACACTTTTGAGCTGAAAAAAATGATTAACAGGCTTATTTTCATACAAACGAGGTAACTTTAAAGCTTTGGTTCTCCGCTCAGGATTAATCGAGATGTTATCTGATGATGGCAGTTTAAAGAATGGATGGCGGAGACTTATAATGCAAAAGAAATCGAACGGATTAGATAAGTCTTTTAGCTCAGGGTTGAACTTAAAAAAATATCAAGCGAAAATTTTTAAGTATGGAAAATGTAACACTCAACACTCTAGACGGTCTCTGGTGTAAACGACTCTTCTGATCCGTTGGGTTTCTTTTGCAATCTGTGCCTTCTCCATTCACTCTTTAAATTGCCATCATCACATAATACCCCGTTTAATCTTGGGCGGAGAACCAAAGCTTTAAAATTACCTTGTTTGTATGAAATAGGGCTGTTGTTCCATTTTTCTGCTCACGAGTGTATAAAAATACTCAATGCAACGGTAGTTTTATCTTTACGATATATTTGTATATACCTAGGTTCTTAGGGTACCTACCTATTATGATTTAAACACTTTTTGCACTGTAAACTTAATATGGTAGGATAGGACGTTTTCCTACCTGATCGTTTTGAGCTGATCTTTTGACGCCACGTCGCGTCGACGTTTTGTGACTTCCTCATTCTGAAATCAAGTCTGTCTATTTTTTTCAATTGTCGTTATGACTTCTACAAAAAAATTTAAGTATAAATTAGACTGTACGATAGCTGAGAGAGACTATAAGACCGTAGAAACATAAACATCAATTGGCCGCAAAGTTAAGTTTGTACTCTATACAATTTGTATGAAAAACCAACTTAACTTGAAATTAAAGACGTTTGGAAACACCTTCGCATACAATGTTCGATTTTTGTCAGATAGATATTGTATGATAGATAACTATATATAAGTTTGTATGTATTTAAAGCTGAATAAATGTACTTTAAGATAGTATTTTTTTCCTTTGCATAAAATTTGAATTTTCAAAGATACCAACTGTTGAATAAAAAAAATAGCAAACTGATTTTGATAATGTCGTCAATATAGTAAAATATATCACTTTTTTTCTTTGAAACTGTACATTAAATGTCTCAAAAATGGCTTCCTCATCCTTGATTTATCACATTATGATACCACACTCAAGGTGGTAGGTATATTGAAGGAGATATGATTTTTTTTCTGAAGTGCGGCGGTGCAAAACTTTGAATGCCACCCCCCCTTACCTGCCAAGGGGGGGCGGATGGCTACCGGGCTAAATCAGATCAGTTTTACCTAAGCTACATATGTGCCAAGTGAATTCATCTAATGACAAATTTTGACCTCGCCATACATGAGTGCCACTACTGACCTAACTAAAGAGCGGTACGTACCGCCGGGACCTCCCCGCTGGCATTCGGGGTCAGTAAGCCGCGTAGGCTGTCAGGCGAGCCGAACGTAAAACAAATCAATTAACTACCCTGCACACTATCCGATCCGATTTATTCTACCTACGGATTATTACGGACACGACTATTTAAAACACTACTGGTTCTACTAGGTTAGACTCTGAATTGAAAATTAGAAAATAAAACAACTTCAAATCTGTTAATGTCATTTGTAAATCTAGTTGACTTGAGGACGGAACCGAAGACCAAATCCTTATTTATTTAGGTACTTATGTAGCCTTATGTCTGATGCCTAATGTTCTTTCTTCTTCTTAAGACTTATGTACTTATGTTTTCAAGTATAGGTAAGTACCTACTTATAAAATTTGTTACAGGTCCAAATATTTTAAATTTTTTTTTGAAGGGCACTCTAATCGATACTGGAGCCATATTTTTATCTGTCTGTATTGCTGTCTGACTAACTATTTGTTGTGGCCGCGCATCACTCCGAAACTACTTAAAGTTACAGTGTATAGAAGTCATCCTCATAATTAAAAGCTAATTCAATAAGAGGACTACTCATTACGATTCCCGCATCTACTTATATACCAGATAAAGGAAATGGTTACTATTTTCCAGAAATCTCCACTAACATACCAGGAGCAATTGTTTTTTTTAAATCCCACTTTTTAGCTACGATCGTAGGATCTGTAGTGTCAATCGTTGGGTCCGGCGACCGGCCGCGCCCGCCGCATCAATCAATGGTAACGTCGCCGTCCGTCACGCAGGGCAGGTGCGCCAGAAGTGGCAGTATAGGCATATACAGTATACTACGCACAATATTTATGTTATTTTAATAAGCCCTGGTCCAGAAAGGGCGAATTGCGCCAATTCGCCCGCCGAATTGACACGCGTTTGGTTACACTGCTATTAATATTGCATACGTTGCTGACGTTGCTGGTCCTAAGCGAACATTGTATAACGAAAAGTCTCACTCACATTTTATAGTAGTCAGGTGTTCTCGAAATTGTTTGAGCTGGCAATGCTTTTGAATGCTAAACCCGATGATGCAATACTGCAATGTTGGATGATTACTGCAATTATGTAAACAATATAGAGTATCTACCTACATATTTTGATGATAGTCATCATCGATTTCATGTTCGTCCTTAACAACGACGTCAATAACAGACTCAAATAAGCAAATATGTATTCAAGAAAGGGGTTATTGTTTGCCAAACATAGGAGAGATAAATTGTTAGAAATAGTGTTTATTAATTTTATTAATCGTGTAAATTTGTAAATAAAAGGATATTTAATATTCTTTTCAGTTAAAGAAAGAAGTGATCCACAAAAAAAATATTTGAAGAATTTGTGACCTCTCCAACATTCGTTAGCTTATAAGTACTGAAAAAAAAGAATGGAAGCAGTTTTTAAGCTCCGGCCTGTTAGTTAAAACATCCAACAATCAGTATAGTTGTTCACAATGCAATGTAGCCTGAGTTTCCGCGACTCAGCAACAATGTGTCGCGTGTAGCCCGAATAACAATGACGTCACTCTGCCAGCCCCGCTTCTAACAAACACCCACCTCGCGCATACTAATGTAGGATAGACATACAGTACAACATATATGGACGTGGGAAAACAGAGATTTCTGAAAAAAGCAAGGAAATATCAAGCAATGAAAAAAGTCAATTGCACCTCCTAGAAACATAGAAAGAATAAACATAAAGAACTGTTAGTTACCTATCTACATAATATTTAAACACTTATAAAATAACTTCATACCTTATGTTTAAGGACAGAAGAAAATATCAACATAACATGAAACACCTGACTTGAAAATAATGCTGCTACTAAGTAAACAGTGACTTGACGGGTAGCCGTATTATAAGAATAAAAACTCTTCAATGCTTCGCGACTTAAGCTGAATTCTATCCCGATTCTTGACAATTCGGACGTCAACTTAGGATGACTTGAATGAGGTGTACTAAACACGCTTGTCATGGCGATGGCATTTATTATTCAAGTACCTAATAAAATGCTAATGACCAATACTTCGACGGGGCATCTATTGTGGAAATTTTAACAAGTAATATCGGTTTTATATTTTTTATAGGAAAGACTACATAGGCAGGCTTCCATCACTCGCTCAAAGTCGCGCGATAAGCACCTACCGCTAGCCGTTCCGCCGGCGGAACAAGCGAGCAAAGGGCCGCCACACGCCCGCCTGTGTAGTCGCGCGGCATATTACTGCCTGCGTAGGTATTGTCTCTTTATAATAGTAACAATGTCGAGTCGACATTATTGTGCCGTGTACGGATATCAAAATCAAAAAACTAATAAACAATTGTCGTTTTTCAAATTATGATATATGCTTCGCAGTTCATTTATAAGAAGATAACCCTAACGTTGCATCATTAGAAAAGGTAAGAGCACGCGATAGAAAGAGAGGCAACTTCTAGGTGAATATAAACTGTACTGAAAGCCATTGCGCGACTTGAATTGCACTTTATTGTGTCGGAGCAAAAGTCGCTATTTATTTAAATTACTATGCGGCGTGCTGCTTCTGTACCTTGTACTATTAAGTTATTCTGTGACATAGGCAGACAGAACAGGCGTATGACTGATCGATATAATAGTTAGTAGAAAAGTTGTAAATGTTTTATTAGGTGCTCGCATTTTTGTTGGTATGGGTATGGTACCTAGACCAGACCTTAGGCCTTTTTTCCATTCCGATCAACTAACTGGAAACTGAACAACTATTTTACTTGTCAACAGCTCAACTTAGGTGTAATAATACGACCCTGCATAAGTTATTGCAATGCCAATTTAGTAAATCGATGCGGTAATCACATGAGACGTCAAGTCTTGCACAAAGCGACGCAGTTCGCTAAAAGGTACACCTAATGAATATAATTAAGGCTCCCGCCGGTGTTAATGAGGCATCGACGTCATCGACCCTCGCACTCGGTTCTAAGGATCCTATCTCACTAGGACACCAACGATGCAACCAGTCGCACTGCCATCAAAATGTATAATACAAATTTAGGGAGGGTACCTCAAGGGTGTTCCAAGGCGGCAAGCGCATTACCCGATGGTGGTGCAACCATCCCCCTAACCTTATCGTATTTTATTTGGGGTTGATGCAGTGCGTCCTTCTCTTCTATTCCTTCCTGTCACTCGTCATCTCTTCATCCACTCCCTTCACATTTATATCATTCCGCACACAATCCATCCATATTTTCTGCGGTGTTCCTCTTACTTTCCAAACCTCAACATCCATATCCATTACTCTTCTAGTAACATGCCTTTCATCCCTTCTCATAACATGCCCTAACCAAGCTTGACGATTCCCTTTCATTTTCTCTGTTACTGGTGCTACTTTCAAACTTCCTCTCACATACTCATTCTATCCATTCGCGTCACATCCACCTCTGCATTTTCATATTCTACATGTAATTTCCTTTCATCCATTTTCTTCATGTGGTGTTCTAATAAGATATTGCACTTAGGATACCAGCCGACTGAAAATTATCGCTCTCCAAATACACCGTTTCCCAATTTGTGGAACTCAATCCGAACACTCGAATCGCTCCATAATTGTGATAACAACTTTGAATTTAGGGTTTACTTTGTAAGAATTCAATTTCTATTTGTGAAGTTTTGCTTTTAGACTGCTTCGATTACTTGAAAATGTTCAGAGGGGTTTTGTGCTATCCTATCCTGTAGATTCGCGCCGGCGACTTTTAGATATACTGGGCTGTGATTTCACAAAAGATACTATCTCATGCAAATGATTTTTAACTGGAACATTTACCAATTTTCTAGAACACCGGAGAATCGCTGACCCTCCTTCTTTGTTGGATTAGGAACACAGGTATTAAACGCGTTTGAACTAAACATAGGTGTTGAACACCTACCTTTTCCCGATGTTTCGATCGAGTTCCATCGACCTACTTCTTTGTTTTCTATACAATAACTTCAATACCAGTAGTAATCTCGACTGAAGTTCAGAAATCCGTACCAATCTAACTAGCGTTCGGTAATTATAATATCCTGGAGGCACTGCATCGAGTATTAGTGAAGTGATTGCCGTCAGCGTCCGCCGATGGTGCTCAATTGACCGGCTATTGGTCGGCGTCCACTGGTGCTCGAGTAACGAGCGATATCCAGCTCTTATTTAGCTTCGTGTTATTGAGAACACTATTGGAAATCGGATTAAATATTTGAGCGTTGGCTTATGAAGAGCTGTCTTTTGATTCAATTTGCTGTGTGACTTTAATGTGAGTATTTGCATAGAAAAATCAAATAAGTAGGCCAACTCGAGCTGTGAGCGAGCGATAATAGCCTAAACAATGGCTGACTGGTAGGGCTGTCGCTTATAGTTTATTCAATCGTCAAAAAGTCATATGTAGGCAATCTTTATGTTAAACAATTTTCCCCTGTAGGGTAAACATCAGGGATCTATAATATATTTTTTAATTATTTTTGTACATAGACTAGGAGCTGTCTACAATGTTTAACAACAACCACAACTACAACCTACCTACTCAAGTTTGTTGCTTATATACCTACCTAAGATTTAGTTTGATTTATACAAATTTCTACTTAAGTAATTGGTCCCTTCTTTTCGCGGTGGGGCATACTTAGTGAACTATTAAATCAAACCACAAATTGGTATCTGGTCAATGAAATTCGGAGCAGAACTAGGTATTTCCTAAACACTTTCAGATATGTAAAGAGCTTATTAGATCATCCTGAATTAAGGATACGGAATTCAGAGTCCGATTTAGGACGAGAAATTCAGTCGCCAATTAGACCGTCCTGAATAACGGATCCGATATCACAGCTTAACGATCATACAGTAGTTACACGAATGTACTTGCGCAGAGCAACGGAGGCGAAAATACAGTGACCGTAAAAATACATGGGTAGGAGGTATAGGTAGGTAGTAGGTACGTGTCATTTTCAATACTAATCTGAAGTAGGTACTAGTAGGTAATTTGCGAATAACTCATCTAATAACATACCTATAATCAAGTTTAAAAGCAAATACCAACAGATGACAGCTGTCAAAATTAAAACAGTAATTTTTACGACTTTTAAACGATTTTTACACAAAATATAAAAAGTATAAAAGATTAAGGGGGGATGGAAATGAAATACATGGAACTGAAACGGAAAAAAAAAATTTAACCTATACGTGTGGGGTGCCTATGGATAGGCCTTTAAAAATGACATTGAGGTTTCTAAAAGTATTTTTTCTCGAAAGTCAACCGTTTAAAAAATATACACTTTCAAAGTGGTAAAATGTGTGAGTCCCCCCCTCTAACTTTTAAACTAAGAGAGTGAAAAATAAAACAATAAAATATGTTGTAGATCTTTATAAACACTATTTACGAAAATTGGTTTGAATGAGACATATTTAGTAGTTTTAGAGATATAGCACATTTTCCAAAACCGCAAATATAACATTGTCGTTTATACAAACACTATGAAAAACAAAGTTATTTTTGCAGATGAAAATTATAGTGGTATTAAATAAGGTATGGTATATGGTAACTACGGAACCCTACTGCGCGTGGCCCGACACGCACTTGGCCGGTTTTTTTTAATTCAAAAAAGCAAATCACAGAGTTATTATGCCCTTGTACACTTAGTTTTGTCGTTGCGGCAACTGTCTATCTAAACGAACGGTGGCTTCTTTTTCACCAACATAAAAAGCGTTGACTGACTATATACTCTTTAGGCTGTGGTACTACTGTATCGGAGCAGAGCGTCCTGAATGCGATTACACTGTCCTAAGTGCTTCCGATTTAGCATCCTTAACGCCGGAGACCATTTCCTATCCTAACTAGGACAGGCTAGGCCCACTCCGCGCTTTAGGTACGAAGCTACAAGTAGCCAGCGGGTCCGTCCGGACGGACTAATTTCAGAGGCTGCCGCGTGCCGGCTGGGTCGCACGTTAGCAGTTCGATTTCGATAGTCACTCAATAATAATTTTATTATAACCAAAATGAAGGCATATGACATTCGTAATGGGCTGCCTTAATACTAATAAAAAGGATCCGAACCTCACGTGTTTTTCACACTTCCAAAAGTTCCAAACGACATCGAAACGTATTAGTATTTAGTATCCATTTATTCTTAGGTAGGTACTTACTTGTCTTATTTGTTAAACAATATTTACCCAACTATTTACTGAAATAATAATTTATAGATTAGGTAGGTACACTTACCTACTTTCGAAATAAAGTTAATTATGAATACAATTTCATTTCGTATGAAAGCAAATTGACTCAAAGTCAGCATGTCTGATGTGGCGTTGACTGTACTTATCCTAGGTTATTTTGAAACATATTTAAGTACCTACACATTATTTCACAACCTCATAACTTGTAATAAATTAACTTCCGGTTATTTAATTATTATATAAAAGAAGAAAGTGAAACCCTGAATTCGTTAGAGGAAATAAGAGCTACGCGATAGAAAGAGAGGCAACTTCTAGGTGAATATAACTGTAGCCAAGGGAGCGGTGTGCAACCTGAATTGCACTTTATTGTGTATGGAATAGAGTCGCTATTTAAATAATTGACTTTGCGAAGTGGACCTTCTGTACTTGTACTATTATGTATTCTGTGACTAGGATCCTAACTAGGATCCTACCTTCCTGAATGCAATTACACTTCTCTGAATTAAGGAGCGACTTCATTCCGGATCCTTAATTCAGGATGATCTAATAAGCTCTTAATAGCTAACACATTATTTAATTATGTACGTTCCTACGTATGATATAGTAGGAAAGTAGATTAGATAGGTACTCGTTCTTGTTCGCTAGGTAATGGCCGGTATACATTTTGATTAGTGTTTAGTGCGAGTGGGTCGTTTAGTGTTTAGCAAAAAACAATTACTTAACACTGAACAGAGACTGTCCGCACGTGTTTTTTGCTAAACACTAAACACTAAACGAGCCACTCGCACTAAACACTAATCAAAATGTATACCGACCATAATGCGAAGAAAGACAATTCCGAATCAGACAAACTGCTATTTAGACATCCATAAACACTGCAATATTTTCTAGAGGTCATCTTCACGAATTTGTATTTAAAGGAGGTAAGTAGGTAGTGTACGTACATGTACGGCGGAGCGTGCGTGAGCGGCTGAGCGCGGGCGGTATTAAGTACGACGCAGCCACGACTGACGCACCGCTATCACCTTTAAGTTGTGTCAGTGTGTGCGTGCGACGACGCATACGTACGGCCGCGTTCACATACAAACCGCGTTCGGGCGTATAATGAGTAAGACGACTTACTTATTTGATTTTACTATGGTATTTGTAATGCTGATTTATAAAGTGAGATGTACGTAGAAATAGTGTACTTAGGTGTCAAATTGTTTTCAACGTGCATCTTTTATGTTCAATCAAACCATTGGGCAATTTCATCTCTTTCCAAAAGCACTTATTCTGTGCCAAAAGTCTTAAATCCAGTGAGTAGCACCTACTTACGGAATTTTAAATATGGTCGAATAAAAGTCCTCAATGGACACTAATTAATCTGTGTTTTAAACAAGTTTATTTTTGAATTTAAGTTCGAATTAATCTTTTTACATAGGTACTTCAGACTAGTCCAGCAGTCAGGTAATTTGCCTGAAAATAATTCAAGGAGTTTTGATTTGTGAACTTTGAAAACTGTGTAGAAGTTTAAAAAAAATCAGTTCATTCTTTTAAAAAAAAGTTAGCAAAGTACGACGAGTAAAGGGGACTAAAGCAACAATGTATTATACCACAACATTTTGATACAATCTATAATAATGTTACAACACAATCAACATTGATGTTCATACAATTTTATTTTTGTATAGGGACCGTACCGGCTAACGCATCGAACTTCGGAAAGTCTGCTGGGCTTCAAATTAAAACAGATAAATTGGGCCCCAGTCGGGCCAAAATGGCGAAGCCCATTTCATGATGTCACATGAACACCTAATAACTTCGGCAAATAGTAGGTACAGTAGTAGTAGTAAGAAATTCCTTACTTTACTCAATACTCAATATTTTATTTGCAACAATAATGTGGGTACAGAGGATGGTACATTTTTATATATAAGAGCATTATGGACCCTGTCGGGCACGCAAAAGGGTAATAAAAGAGAGGAAACGCTTTATATAAAAGAAAGCTATACATAAAATTAAATCAAAGTAACAAAATAAAGTTGTGAAGATTATAATGTTAGACAAGACGTTTTGAATTATTATTGTATTTATTTATTAATTATTTGCTGGTGTTATCAG
The DNA here is from genome assembly GCA_928269145.1 of Agriphila tristella. Lineage (NCBI taxonomy): Eukaryota > Metazoa > Arthropoda > Insecta > Lepidoptera > Crambidae > Agriphila > Agriphila tristella. The sequence goes on from OV743435.1 coordinate 1,231,840, forward strand.
TCAAATATTCATTTATGCTATAATAACATTTAGATAGTAAATATTTTTTCAATATGTTTATGAATACGGGGTATTTATTTTCGTTAATTATTGATTCTGGCAATTTATTATATAATTTTATTGAAGAGTGAAATGTACTTTTAGATGTTAGTTTAAGCCTGGAACTGGGAATCTTTAATATATCTGTTTTAAGTTGAAGCTCGGCAGACCCGCCGAAGTTCGAAAAGTTGGCCGGTACGGCTCCAGGGTGATCGAGATAATAATACCTATCAGTAATTGTCTAAATTACTGATATTATTATCTCGATCACATTTTTAGTTTTTTTTTAAACTTCCACACAGTTTTCAAGGTCGCAAATGTAATGTATGATTAGGTAACTGTCCTCAGTGTTACCTGACGCACAAGAAATCAAAACTTAAATTATTTCCAGCTAGAGTGGGTGGAGTAAACCGACCTGACTTTTGGACTAGACTGACAATTAGCATTTTTAATTGAAACGCAAAGTTAGCTTTCCATGCCTAATGAAGGAGAATTTTCTTTGATTCTAAAAATATTATTTTCAATGAGGCAGAATATTCGGCACGTTATCCTCTGAATGGCTCTCTTATTGGCTTTTATTATCTTCCGATTTTTTGCGACTAAGTCGCGTGTAATATTGAGATTCAGTATTCGTACTTCGAAGTTAATTCTGCTCGCTTTTCATTGAATTCATTTGGTTTTCTTTCTACACAGCGAGAGTTAGCTTAGTTAGGACATAGTTCAAACACTTTTCATCTGATAAAAAGGACTGAAGATTTCATCTCGTTCTTTTGTGCGGATTTTTCATATCAAATATTTCACAGTCAAACGAATTCTTGCTCGTTAGAACTCAACAAAAACTGAAGTTTTTTGTTGCTTGCCTTTACAAGTTGTAGCAATATTTTGCATTTGTAATGAGAATCTGTTTTTGTTAAGATTTCTTTCTTACCTTTTTACGCCATGTTGTTAAATGAAAAACAACATTATTGGTATATTCTTTCATAGATCGTACAGAGCACGTTTTTTTTACTTTTGTATTACTTTGTTTTCATACGTATCAATGTGTTTCGGCTCCTTTTTAGTAGTTGTGTTGTACCGAGTCCAACATGCCGTTTGGTACAGCTGCCGGCAGATAAATTGGCAAGAGAAAGTTGAGACAAAAGATGCGCAGTAGCTACGAACACTGTGTTTGTAGCTACTGCGCATCTTTTGTCTCAACTTTCTCTTGCCAATTTATATGCCGCGAGCTGTATGCGTGAAGATTGCATTCTCCTCTTGTAACAACAAAAAAGGGGGTTGTGTTGTGGTCATATAAGTATTACCTAACCACCAGTTCCAGCGCAGTATGGTAAATAATGAGTAATTTGTTAAACCATTTTTAATACATATTTATTTATACTTTTTACTATTTTGAATGCTAAAGCCACTATTCTCTTAATAAACCGTAAAACCTAGACACAACCGGAATCAAATTCCTTTGTACCCCTAATTGGTTGAGATAAGTCTTCGAGACAACGAGCCTAACAAAGTGGTAGTAATTAAAGTAGAACTCCTTTGATACGAAATATAGCCATTGTTGGTAGCTATTCTACCTACTTATAATTTATAGGTAGGTGTTTCAACTTTGAACCAGTTTTTATCCTTTACATTATTTCAAAATGACGCTTGTTTCTGTCCCGTAATTCTGGTAGCGTAGATCAGCGGTTCCCGAATGGGGTTCCGCGGAACCCTGGGGTTCCGTGAGAGGCTCTCAAGGGTTCCGCGAAAATTTAAGAGTTTAGGTATAAAGACAGTCCCGATTTTGATGATATTGTCCCGCGTCCCGGCGATCCATTAGTTTTGTCGGAATTAATGAGAGAGGCCCGTGTAGTAATAGAAAATATGCATGGAAACATTGGAAACATAGTCAAAATAAAAATACCTAAAACATTAAATCAAAAGTATTTTTTCCCCTTCAGTTAGGTAGTTCTCCTTTTTTAGGGTTCCGTACCTATAGGGTAAAAACGGGACCCTATTACTAAGCCTCCGCTGTCCGTCTGTCTGTCTGTCTGTCTGTCATCGGGCTGTATCTCATGAACCATCATAGCTAGACAGTTGAAATTTTCACAGAAGATGTATTTCTGTTGCCGCTATAACAACAAATACTAAAAATATAATAAAGTAAATATTTAAGGGGGGCTCCCATACAACAAACGTGATTTTTTTGTCGTTTTTTGCTTTATATGAATAAGGACAACAGGTAGACAGTTGAAATTTTCTCAGATGATGTATTTTTGTTGCTGCTATATTAACAATTACTAAAAACCGAATAAAATTAATATTTAAGGGGGGCCATACAACAAACGTGATTTTTTTCCTTTTTTTGGTACGGAACCCTTCGTGCGCGAGTCCGACTCGCACTTGGCCGGTTTTTTATTTTACTCTTTGCTGACCCGCCCATTTGTTTCCATTGATTTTGAGTATTTTAATTACAAACATTCACATATATTCAAAATGTCCTCCAGACTCTACAGTGGTTTTACTGCCAGTTTTCATGATTTCAACGTACGTTTAGTTTTAGTTAAAATAGACCTAAGAATTTTTCACGGCTCGCGCTTCGCGTATCCATATCCTGTGTTTTCTGTTCCTGAATGTGGCAACCCTGGTTAGTTTACTTCTTACTTGAGCTAGGGTTCCGCCCAAAAACGGTGAACCAAAAAGTGTTCCGTGGCCAAAAGAATTCGGGAACCGCTGGCGTAGATCATTATAACAATATTGCATTTTTTTTGTTGCAATTGTAGCTGACAGAAAATTCGTCTCGATTTGCTTATGAGTGCTTATTTGTTTCTACTGCCGGAAATGAAAACTTGGTTGGAAAAAAACTGTTTTTTTTTTAGACTTATTATAACTAACTTTAAACTTTTGTGCGCACATAGTCTACGTAGGTATTTATAAAGTTTTTAGCATCATGTCATCATAGTTAGGTGGCGACGAAGCATTTTGAGATTTTTCGTCGGACTCTCTTCTATATACCTAAAACTGGTATGTATGTGTTCCTTGTGCTCTATGGAACATGAAACTGACGGTTTTAAGAGGAGGAAGTGGGGACACGCATAGCTGTGACGTCACAAAGATGGCGGCCGACCGTAACAAGTTTTTCTTCATTTCTCGAGGTCTATTGCATCAATTTCATTGTTTGATATGTCATTTGAAAGCTTATAACACTGTCTATGATTGCTTTTTTGACACCAACTAACTTAGTCTTGTCGTTTTTGAAATATTAACAAAAGTATGATTTTTTTTCATAAACTTTTTCTTATTTACAGGTATAAGCTAAATAAATAAAAATATTTGTGTACCTACGTTTGAAAGTTTATAATAAAAAATAAAGTCCGTTTTAATATCCTCTCAGAAATATAAACATCATTGTAGTGCAATAATAAACAAACAAGTTGTTACCAATTCTGTAAGGAAAGTACTCATCTATTTTTTTCAATTTCTTCTTTATTTCATCAAGATTTTCTGCATATCTCGAGTTATACTGCATCAATTTCAATGTTTGATATGCCATTTGAAAGGTTATATAATGTTCAATGATTACTCTATCGAAACCTACTAATTTAGTATTGTTGTTTTTAAAATATTAACAAAAATATGTTTTTTTTCATACACACTTTCTTATTTACCGGTATAACTAAATAAAGAGAAACATAAGTGTATCTTAGATTGTATGTTTATGTATAACAAAAAATAATGTCTATTTTATTACCTTTCCAGAAATATAAAGGTGATTGAAGTGCAATAATAAACAAACAAGTTCTGACCAATTCTGTAAAGAAAGTACGAATCTGATTTTTACCGCTGTTTTCACTATTGATTTGAAAATGATAAGTACCTATTTAAGAGAAAAAGCTGTGCTTTTTACAAATTAAAGTATAAATCTAATATGTGTTTACTTTTTTATTATAATATCAGATGTAATTTATTTTTCATATTATAATATCACACATCCAGTAAATTAGAAGTAATATAAACTAAGCTATTATAGAAACAATGTACAAAACAAAGTATTATTGTAATCTCAATAATAGTGCAAATAACAACTATTCCCAATGTAATGAAAATTACTTATTTTTACGTAAATCACATTGTACAAAATAGAAAATAGTAATGAAATAATGAATGAGATAATGTTGACATAATTGAATTATCGAGTTTAGTGAACAGAGCATAGCAAGCAACATATACTACCTCATCAACATCCATTAAGTTATGCTGATTAAAATATTTCTTTTCTAATATGGCATACTCCTTTCAATATACGTTTTTGCTTTGAGGCACAGTCGCATTTCATTGTCAGGCAGTCTGTCTTACACTGGCACGATATGAGCTTGATATCTTGATCAATTTGTCTAGGTTTTTAACATTTGAGAAAACTGGTGGTAATTTAATTACCACCTTCTAGAGAAGTTCAGAAGCACCATCTACACAGAGCTAATTACCAGACTTATTTGGAAAACTGCGAATATTCCGATCCAAACCTTACTCTTACCAGAAAACTGTGGCTGGAGGTTATATAACAATTCCCTAATTCCCATCACAAGCTTGAAACCTCCATGCAATATTTCTGCAAGATATCGAGCCCATATCGTGCCAGTGTAAGTCAGACTGCCGGACGACGAAATGCGACTGTGCACGCTCAAAGCAAAAACGTATGATAGGATTGGAAAAGAATTAATTATGTTTTAATCAGCATAACTTTCTTGATGTTGATGTAGTGATGTAGATGATGAGTAGTATTTATATGTTGCTTGCTATGCTCTGTTCACTAAACTCGATAATTAAATTATATGTCTACATTATCTGATTCATCATTTCCCTACTTAATAAGTGATTTTCACTACACGTTGGGAATAGTTTTTATTTGCACTGTTATTATAGGTAATTACAATAAATAATTCTTTGGTTTTGTACAATGTTTTTATAATAGCTTAGCAAGTACATCTAAATTGCTTGATGTGTGATATTATTATATATAAAAAAGTGTGATATTATAATACATATAAAAGTAAACGTATATTATATGTTTACTGAAATTTGTAAAAAGCACAGCTACTTTTTCACAGCTCTTAAATACTTATCATTTCAAAATCAATAGTGAAAACGGCGGTAAAATCAGACGAGTACTTTCTTTACAGAATTGGTCACAACTTATTTGTTTATTATTGCACTACAATCATGTTTACTTTTCAGAGTAGGCAATAAAACAGACTTTAGTTTTTGTTAAAAACATACAAAAATTGGTTTCACTTATGTTTTTCTTTATTTTGTTATACCGGTAAATAAGAAAAAGTGTATGAAAAAAAAACATATTTTTGTTAATATTTTAAAAACATCAAAACCTAATTAGCAGTTTTCAAAAGAACAATCATAGGCAATTATATAAACTTTCAAATGGCATATCAAAAATTGATGCAGTAGAACTCTAGAAATAAAGAATAACTTGATGAAATAAAGAAGAACTTTAAAAAATCAGATGAGTACTTTCTTTTACAGAATCGGTCACAACTTGTTTGTTTATTATTGCACTTCAATCATGTTTATATTTTTGAGAAAATAATAAAACGGACTGTATTTTTTGTTAGAAACTAACAAACTTAGGCACATTTAGGTTTCTCTTTATTTATAGTTATACCGGAAATAAGAAAAAGTGTATAAAAAAACATATTTTTGTTAATATTTCAAAAACGACAAGCTTAAATTAGTAGGTGTCAAAAAAACAATCATAGACAATTATATAACCTTTCAAATGACATATAAAACATTGAATTCGATGCAGTATAACTCGAGAAATGAAGAAAAAATTCATTCAATAAAAAGAAATTGAATTTTTTTTTATGAGTACTCTCCTTACAGAATTGGTCACAACTTGTTTGTTTATTATTGCACTACAATGATGTTTATATTTTTGAGAAGATATGAAAATGCACTTTATTTTTTATTATAAAATTTCAAACTTAGGTTAACACAACACTTTTTCTATATTTAGTTAATACCTGTAAATAACAAAAAGTTTATGAAAAAAAAATCATATTTTTGTTAATATTTTAAAAACAACAAAACTAAATTAGAAGGTTTCAAAAGAGCAATCATAGACAATTATATAACCTTTCAAATGACATATCAAACAATGAAATTGATGCAATAAAACTCGAGAAATGAAGAAAAACTTGTTACGGTCGGCGCCATCTTTGTGACGTCATAGCTATGCCTGTCCCCACTTCCTCCTCTTAAAACCGTCAGTTTCGTGTTTTGTAGAGCACAAGGAACACATACATACCAGTTTTAGGTATATAGAAGAGAGTCCGACGAAAATCGTGAAGGAGACGACTTATTAAATATTTGCCTCCTGACTATCAGGCCAATTTTAGCAAAGCCCGCTTTATGTCAATAATCCCTTCCGTGTGTGGCGGCTGAAGCAGGGTAATGATAGATATCATTACCGTGGCTGAAGCATTCAACACTCATTCATTGCCCTTAAATATTTTGTTCAATGCAAATCTATTGATATACTTACAATTACTTCCCAACGACCTCTTCAAGTGACACGAAAACATTCCGCAGCTTAACTAAAATGTGTGAATTCAAAAAATATTTTCCCTTTTTTTTTTAAGAAGAATATGACAAATATCGGATCATATCAAGCCTACAACTGGAACAGATCAATGTTATTAGTAATAAAGATTCTCCTAAATCTATTTAGGCTGCTAACTTGTCCACCCCAATAGCACAATATTATAACAATTTTCTGTCGCCTCATTTCGCCAGTAGTGGCCGTAATATCATCGGTATTTTCTAAGAGAAAGCTTACGGACACAGTATATTGAATGTAATAGTGCTATTACGTAACTAAAGGCCAAGTCATCAGAGGGTTAGAACGCGGGTTTGGCATTTACGATTATTAGTATCTACCTACTTATGTTTTTTAGATACGGTTTCCATTTGCGTCGTGGACATTTCAGATGATTTCTTTTGCTTTAGGCAGACAAAAGATTAAGCCTCCTCGGTTTCCATGATGTCGCGATCTTTGTGGTCCCGATTTCTATCCTAGCCTAGGGATTTAGGTTAGGTCTCGTTTTTAGTGTCATCGTTTTTGCCAATTTCATTAACACAAGTGTTTTAGCTAACTAGCTAGAATGTTAAAGACACTTCTCTCCAAAAGTGTTCCCAAAACTTGGGTAGGCTCGCCGTGTTTAAAAGGAAGATATTTTTATGATCCAGTTATTTAATTAAGAATATATTTTTCCTTGATAACCATAGTCCTGACAAGACATCTTACCCTTTATAGTGTTCCAGTTCTGAGTGTGTGAGCTTTAACAACTGGTATATTTATGTGGGAAGTGCGGCAAAGACAACCGGTGCGTAGTTCGCGAAATGAATTATTTATGTACTGAGATTAAGTGAGGATGAGAAAATTGTCGTAATGTACCGTTTCTGCTGATGGATGCGCGGTATATTTCACTGGCAAAACATTTACTGAGCCGTCGTCGTGTTTCGCGAATTCACTGAGTTCTGGGATAAGTGAGTAGGCGCTGTTGGGTGCCTTTTTGTTGAAAGGAAAGTTCATAAGAGGAATACTGCTGCTTATAAATGTATTCATTTATTTTACTTCAAACCTTACAACTATAATAACAGGATACTTAACTCTAATTCGATAGTGTGGTTATCTCATTTTTATATTAATTTCATAATTAACAAAAATAGAACCGCTTTTGCGAGATCACTCAAATCCAATCCTCTCATGAACTTTGTATACTAAAAGTATTGTTTTGACCAGAGGTGTTTTCGCCAGTAGATTGGTTCTGGCCATGATCACTTTCGTTTCTTCATATCCAGCAAATTCTGTATAATATATCTACCTGCTACCACATTAATTAAGTTCTATTTGAAAGTAGCTAATCCTTGTAATTACGTACCGCTCAAATCTCGTTTAATGGTTATGTTTAGATTAAAAATTATTGTAAATACATTAGGTAATAATAAATTTGAAATATTTTTAATATTCTAATAGTTCTGTTTGAATTCAGCGGGAATCAATCATACTTTCATTATCGTATGCGTAAATATGTTTTTCATCTTTTAGTACTTAACTATTTGTTAATGCGGTTATGAATGACAGATAGTGTTGGTTTTGCATATTATGTAAAAATATCCTGTTCAAATTAAACACTAAAAATCTCGGTTAAAACTTCCCAAGTTTATGTAATTCTCTAAACTGAATTCCCGAGGGAGAGCAGTACTTCAGAGTAGCAACTTTTAAACCCCCTTTACGGCGCCGGAGTATGTCACCGTAACTCAGAAGTTTAGCCGAAATGTTCCCGCGGGAAGGACGGCTCTAACTGGGACGTGGTTTACTGAATCAAGTAAACTAAAAGAAAGCTGCGGTAACCTTTATGATTTGGAACTACTGATAACGCTGATAAGTTTTTTGCGCCCATTTTTCTTGTCAGCAAAAAAACGTCATAATGGGTGGTAGGGTAAAAGATTTGACGTATTAAAAATGCTTATTATGTGAGCTTATTTAAATAAATTTAAAAAAAGACGGTATGTTAGCCAAAACTAAATTGTTGATAATGTTCTACTTGGATCGATTAATGCGTTAGGAGATTTTTATGACACTGTTGTCTCGTATAATCGTTATACGTTTCCAATTTTTTTTTTCAGTGACTCGTTGATAGGGATGCAAACGATACATCGATATTTAAAAACATCGATGTATCGTTCATAAACATCGATGATAAAACATCGATGTTGAAACTGTTAACATCGATGATAAATCGTTCTTCAAGAACGATGTTTTATGAACGATGTTTTTTTGCGTTTTCTATGTATTGGTTCATAAACTAATCAAAACTCGTAACGGATAAACGATGGTTTAAATAAATTACGTTACTCTTGGCCGAATACTCAAACGCTAATTAACTTTGAGGGGCTCTCAAACGTCGTCCTGTCACATTAAATGGCAAAGATATGACAAAGACAGCATGCTGTTTGAGAGCCGCTCAAAAGACATCAGGCAAATACGTTTGACAAAAAACCCAAGAATGTATAGCATTTTTGTTTTTTCCAAAATTAAGACTTGTAATTAGTAAGTCATAAAAAATATTCAGATTTTAACAAAGCTTTATATTTTGAGAGTTATTTGTGTTTGAAACTTATATTTTTGGTAACCCCGACACTATTGCAGCAACACCAGTTACACGACCAAAACGTTTTGATAACTGCGCTAGTGATTAATCGGTGTTCTACCGAAATACCGAAATGTTCTAAAAAGCATAAAGTCAAGTCTCCAGCGACAGTTTTTTCGAAAAAATTCAACAAAATCTATCAATCAATACACAAAGTCACGTTTTTTTGCTTTAGAACCAAGACGGAAGAAGTGTGAATATGTCGTAACAAAACGCTGTTTGATAGTTGATTGACAGTGACAGTTAACTGACAGTAAAAGTGACAGACCGCCACAGGCCGACCAATCGGCTTTCGCGTTTTGACAATTGACTGTCAATGTCAGTCATTCAAGATTACATTGATGACATGGAAGCCACAGAGTATCAATGACAAAGATGTCTTTTTAATCGAAATACTTCCGATTTTTCAGTAATTAATTTAAGCGAAATGAAGGAGTTTAAAAATAAACTTGCTACTGTTTTATTATTCTAATAATACATATTGCTTAAATGTAACAGAATTATTCTTATACACCTTTGGGTCTGATGTGCCTGATGTCCTTTAAGTTGCGTTTGAGTATTCGGCCATCTATGGTTCAAGTCAGGGTAATTATTGTCTAATTTCAAAATCTATCACAATCGCTTTCATTTGACAGATGGATGTGATACATTGAAACTTCTTTTTATAACAAATAAAAACTACCAAAGAAATTAAGATGAATAAATAGTGAAAAAATATTAGAAAAAAAGGTGATGTCCAAAAATGTATGAGGTCTGGGCCACGTCTTTGTACAGTATACCAAAAAATAGATAAAGACACGATAAACAGTTTCTAATTATTCAATTTCTTTAAAATTGCTTTGTTTTCTGGAAGGAACATTAAACAAAATGCAAAAACGCATAAAAAAGCATCATGGCGGAAGGTGTTAACAACTTCTTATACGTCTGTCAGGGGCTTTTCACTTAGTACTTGACTCACTACAAGGGAGCGCGGCCTAAAATTTTAGTTGCGGAACGATTCGCTAGATGGCGGTCATTTTTCGTTTGTCAAACTGTCGATAGATGTCGCTATCCCCTGCTGAATCGCGGTATCGTGTGTCTTTCACAGTTTTATAATAGTGAAAGCTGATTTGCAATAATTTAATTTTTAATATTTTCTTCTTAAAATGGAAAAACTGACCGTTACCTTACCTCCCTAAAAATTACAAGTCAAATATACTTATACTATAGAATCCTACTAGTAAGTACCTATATATTTATCGTACACATTTTGTCACATTTCGCTAGATGGCGTTGATCATTAGGTCTGACTGATAACTCTATCTCTAGTATAATAATGTACTCTATGACGTCTGTGTTAACAACAACCCACAGCACAGAGTAGCTAGAACTCAATGACAGTGACAATGGACGCATTCTGCCAGACAAATCTTTGAGTCATCGATCGCAATAGAGAGTACATTTTAACCGTGGAAAGTAAAATATTGATTAATATAGGCAGCTAGACCGCCTATTTCAAAGCGATAGTAATGCTCTAACTAGGGCTTGCAATTCGAATATTCGAATTATTCGAATATTCGCCTTATTTTACTATTCGAATACTCAAGTAGGTGATATTCGAATATTCGAATATTTTCCACTTTTTTGGATTTAGGCAAAAGTCATTCATTAAATACCCGAATAGCTGTTGTGAGCATATAATGAAGCTATCCTTAACGTTTACTTACTTGTTTATTTATTTGTTTACCTATGTTGTTTGTTTTTCCACAAATTGTAAACGATTTTAATCTAGCTTCCCAATGAATCAAAGACTTGAAACTTAAAACATAGGTCAGAACAGGAATACAATGACATACTATAGTGTCATTGAGCTTATCTGATGATGGAACCAAAAGGCCACAGGAAATCTGTAATAAAACCATACAAACCCATCGAGTTTGTGCTCGTTTGATTCGTCTTGACAAGTACAAGTGTGTGATTGTCTCAAATAAATATTTTTTTCTTTCTTTTGTTCATTTTATTCCTTTTTGGCTTTAGTGGTCAGAGTGTCTTGCGACACGTAGGCCTTTTTAGCTGTTTCCATTCTGTTCTATCTCTTGCCTTTCGAGATCAAAGTGTTCCTCCAGTTTTCATAATATCATCAGCCCATCTTTTCCTTTTTCTGTCCCATGGTTGCATTACAGAGGTAATAATTTTGATTCATTTTTCCTTGCTTTCTCTTGCCATTTAACCCGTCCATTGCCATTTTAATAGTCTTATTTTCTTTATTATGTCTTCTACTTTCGTTTTTTTCTTCTTATTTCCTCTGATTTTTGACGGTCTTTCAGCGTAACACCTATTAAGCTTCTTTTCATTTTCTTTGGCATATTCTTAGCTGACTGACTCGAAAGCACTATTTGATAGTGCTTTCGAGTCAGTCAGTGCATATGTTTGACACTTTGTGCTAAAACCATAAAAATTCGTCGAGTTTTGGCTCGTTTGATTCGTCTTGACTAGTACTCTGTTGGGAAATAGTGTCCACGGTCTAATGATGGAGCCGGAAGAAAACAGCAGGAACTTTGTAATTAAACCATACAAATCAATCGAGTTTGGGCTCGTTTGATTCGTCTTGGCATTAACTCTGTTTAGAAATAGTGTCTATGGTATAATGATAGAGCCGGAAGAAAACTACCAGAACTCTGTAATAAAACAATACAAATCCATCGAGTTTGGGCTCGTTTGATTCGTCTCGACAAGTACTCTGTTGGGAAATAAATTGTGTCCAGGGTCTGATTATGAACCCAAAAGAAAACCACAAAACTATGTAATAAAACAATGCAACTCCATTAAGTTTGGGCTCGTTTGATTCGTCTTGACTAATACTCTGTTGGGAAATAGTGTCCAGAGTCTGATGATGGAACCGGAGGAAAACTATAGGAACTCTGTAATGAAACCATACAAATCCATCGAGTTTTAGCTTGTTTGATTCGTCTCGGCAATCACTCTGTTGAGAAATAGTGTCCAAGTTCTAATGATGAAGCTAGAACAAAATCACAGGAACTCTGTAATAAAACCATAAATATCCATCAAGGGCTTGTTTGATTCGTCTCGACAAGTTCTCTGTTGGGATAATAGTGTCCAGGGTCTGATAATGAAGCTGGAAGAAAACCACAAAAACTATGTAATAAAACCATGCAACTCCATTTAGTTTGGGCTCGTTTGATTCGTCTTGACTAGTTCTCTGTAGGGAAATAGTGTCCAGAGTTTGATGATGGAGCCGGAAGAAAACACAGGAACTCTGTAATGAAATCATACAAATCCATCGAGTTTGGGCTCGTTTGATTAGTCTTGGCAATAACTCTGTTGAGAAATAGTGTCCAAGGTCTTATGATGGAGCCGGAAGAAAATTACAGGAACTCTGTAATAAAACCATACATATCCATCGAGGGCTCGTTTGATTCGTTTCGACAATTACTCTGTTCGGAAAATAGTGTCCAGTGTCTGATAATGAAGCCGGAAGAAAACCACAAAAACTATGTAATAAAACCATACAACTCCATTTAGTTTGGGCTTGTTTGATTCATCTTGACTAATACTCTGTTGAATATCCAACGTGACGTAACGTAAATATCCAGAGTCTGATGATGGAGCCGGAAAAAACCATAGGAACTCTGTAATGAAACCATACATATCCATCGAGGGCTCGTTTGATTCGTCTCAACAAGTACTCTGTTGGGGAAATAGTGTCCAGTGTCTGATAATAAAGCCGGAAGAAAATCACGAAAAATATGTAATAAAACCATGCAGCTCCATTCATTTTGGGCTCCTTTGATTTGTCTTGACTAGTACTTTGACGGAAGATGATTTCCAGGGTCTGGTGATGGAGTCGGAAGGAGGCAACAGGAACTCTCTACTAAAATCATACAACTCCATAGAGTTTGGGGTCGTTTGATTTGTCTTGACATTGACGTTTGATTTATTTAATTTGTTGGGAAATAGTGTACAGGATCTCTATATAATAATACCATACAACCCCATCAAGTTTGGGCTCGTTTGATTCGTTTGACTCGACAAGTATTCTGATGAGAGATATTACTAGACCCTGGTCTTATTATGAAGCTGGAAAAGAGCCCGAGAAAAAACACAGCTAAGATTAAAACTAAAAAATAAACATTTACTGACAGTCAAACCAAAAAAACATACTTTTTAAAAATGAACTAAAAAGTATCAAAATTGGACTCAAAATATGCCTTTAAAATTTACTAGAAAAACTGACTAATAAATATAAAATTATTTCCCCTTTAAAGATTTATAACTCTACAAAGAAGTTTTTAAACTAAAAACGTGGGGCGAAGGCAAAAAGTCAATTGAAGATAATTTTTACACAATGCGTTCCATCAAACGAAGCATTTAACTTTGGTTTAACTTGAAAAAATAAGCAATATTTAATAATTACGACCATCTGTCTTAATTTACAATTTGAATAATATTCGAATATATTCGAATACCTCCTTAAAAAAATTCGAATATTCGAATATAGGATTTCATCGAATATTTGCAAGCCCTAGCTCTAACCATCTTGTGCTACACGGTCCATGTATCTTGCGCACGTTGAGGCACGGGTTACTTGCGCGGGTGTACAATGCTATGGAGCTGGACCCGCTTTACGTGTTTCCACGGAGCATGTAACCTGCGCAAGTGCTCGACTTGCGCGGGCTACTTGCACCGTGTAGAAACACCCTAAGCACCTACCGCTATACTTTCCATGGTTAAAAATGGCAATCGATGACTCAAAGATTTGTCTGGCAGAATGCGCCCACTGCGGCTTTTTAACGGAGAGTTGCCATATTTGACGTCTTATTTCAAGTAAAAAATATTAATCTGTTTTGATTAATAACCATTTAAATATGCATTCTATAAAATTATTTGTATTTTTCTCAGAATCAGTGTATTTTTCTCCATCTTTGAGGGTGGTGTACATAGACGTGGCCCAAATTAGGACATGTCCTTTCATTATTTATTCATTTTAATATAAAAATAGCATTGTGAATGCAAAAATCTAAAAAGTTTAATACCAAAGAAATGTTGCAATGTGTCACATCCTTCTGTCAAATGAAAGAGATTTAGATTTTGAAAATTAGACAATAAGTAACTGTCTAGTGTGTATGCAGTGTATGTGTGCGGTGTATTTGCATAGTGCAGTTCGACGGCTAGTAAAATGTGAATCCGTTTCAAAAATTGAAGGAAACATGTTGATGTTGTGAATAAATAAGTGTTGTTTCAGAATTAAATGTGTTCTACTTCTGATTCCTAGCTTAAAGTCAATATCCATATTACATTAGTGTAGGTATTGATTGAGAAAACGCGTTTTTTCCGTGTTTCAAAGCAGTGCCCAGTTGTCTAGAAAAACATCGAAAAAACATCGATATATCGTTCATAAACACCGATGTTTTCAACATCGATGTTACACTTTGAAAAACATCGATGTTTTAATATCGATGTTTTTTATGAACGATGTTGCATCCCTACTCGTTGAATGCCCATGGGGCGTCTTATGAACCATGGTGTCTAGAAGTAAAAAAAAAAAAACAATAGGTACGAATATTACCTCTTACTTAGGAGACGAAAACTTAGTTGATGTTGCATTTAGTAATCAGATTGTGAAATATTTAACGTAACTGCATTAAGTTAAGAGGCATATTACGTCTCGACGTATGTTCAAAGTTGACTGAGAAATCGTTAACTAATTTTCATTTCTAACCCTATAACTTTCCAGTGGATCATATAACTTTTTGTCGTGGACACATATAAATGTATTTAGTAGACTCAAAGGTTTCTCTACGTTGTATCGCTAAAATCCGTCAAAATCGAAATTTCGACAAAACATGTCGTATGACCCTTAAGGAAGCTCAAATAAGTGTTTAACAATCGCAGCAGCAACTTGGATGTCCTACAAATTACCTGTTGACCTCCGACTTTTGGCATTGTTTAACAATTGTAGAGTTTAATTGGGCTCTTGCTTGGGCAGCCTTTGTTTCATCGCCTTTTATGAGCTTAACATAAGGATACTAGAAATTTACGCTAATTTGTCACTTTTTATTTTATTGAAGTTGAAATGAGTTTAAATATGTGCTCTAAACAACGATGTAGAAAAACGACTACTTACACAAAAACTTATATTTTGTTTTGAATTAATTTCGTCTCTTTACGTGGGATTATCTATTTGTTGAGAATTGTAGTATCAGTGCTTCTTCTTATCGAATGAGAAT
Source organism: Agriphila tristella (assembly GCA_928269145.1). Taxonomy (NCBI): domain Eukaryota; kingdom Metazoa; phylum Arthropoda; class Insecta; order Lepidoptera; family Crambidae; genus Agriphila; species Agriphila tristella. The sequence goes on from OV743435.1 coordinate 1,247,312, forward strand.
TAGTGGCCACCTCTGGTGTTAGAGTTTATCAAGCCGCCTGTAAGGCCTCTAACTTGGCTTAACGACTGTTATCAGACAACAGCCGGGACCGACAGTTTAACGTGCCCTCCGAAGCACGAAAGCGCTCAGTTGTAATGCCACTTTAACGTTCACCCATCCGATACCTGGCCGAACTGAGCGTTGCTTGACAAACGTGATCGAGTACGCTCAGTCTGTCAAGTTCCGCCATGAGCGCCTTAAGTATCAGTGCTACGTCTGGGCTAACTAAATTATGGCGATATCTAGCTAGAATCCGACTAGTACTCGTACCTGTAATCGCTATAGACTTAGTCCAATAAAATTAGGTTAAATTGGAAATAATTCAATAACTGTAATTTTGTTTTTCTATGATATAAAGAATTGTTAGTTATAGTAAAAATAAACAGAATTAAACATTTTGAAATTTCGCATCAAAGTAAAAAAAATGAAAAACTAAATTTTCAAACATTTCGATTTCAAAATTACAGCATAATAAGTAACTTTGTAAAAGTACCAGTGTTATGATATGACGCTTGCATTTCAGGTAAATAAATCAAAATTAAACTAATTGATCAATGGGGACTATCATTATTAAAGAAGGTTCAGTAAGTTGCAGATATTTTGGCTTATCTTATCAGAAATTATAGATAACTGTAATTCAACAATTTATTCTGAATAGTATTTACTGTCTGTTAATAAATTGTTAAAAATTAAACAGATTGTCTTTGCAGATTTCTATTTTTCGAACTAAGTCACAAATATTTTTAATATTTGGAAAACGAAAATACATAACTATTTCGAAAGTGTTTAATTGATGCCTTCAAAATATTATTAGTACTATAAGAAACAAATTAAACAATAAATGTCTGCGATTATTCTTTAAATGATATTTTTTCTAAGTTACGTTTCAATACGAACGTTATTAATTGCAAAATAAGGTCGTAATTTCTTTGTGTATCAAATCTCGACCGTGCTGTCCTGAGTCGCGAGCACTCGCGATTTTGTTATAGGCCATAGTCAAGTCAGTGATAAATAGTCCGTTCGTTTCGGTCGGGTTATCAGGTATTAATTATTAAGTACCCTGAGCAATTTAAAAAAAGTGTAGGTAGCCCCGCTGTTCACCCTGGCCCTCGGATTTCTTCATTACATTTTTGTTATGAATGACTTCTAGCAAAATAAATTCGTTTATTTATGTGAAATAAGCATATTATTAAATATATAATCTACGTTGTCTTTTTTTTGAATATTCACAAAATATTACATTTACGAAGATTTTAAAACGTTGAAATTAAACCCATCGAAATGAAAAGTGTGTGCGAGCGGTTCCAAATGTCAATGTCAATTATTAAATGCTTAAATATTAGTTAAAAGTTTCATTAATTTATTTTTAATAATTTCTATCAAAAATAAATAGTTACAGTAAAATCGAAAATTTGAACGAAGCGGAACATTCAGTTTTGTGAACACTTTTTTTTTAAGAAATCTTCTCATTGTGTAAAATTTCGGATGGAAATGGCAACGTTTTATTCGACCTTTATCGTGAGACGCTATTTTAATTACATTGTAAAACTGATTTTAGTGTCAGCGTCGATTTACTGTTGAAGTGATCAGTGTTTTTTTGCTCAGGTATGTGACCAAGTTTTGCCATTAAAATTATCTTTTCTTTAATTATTGTTATTGTGGATACATAACATAAATTTAAATAGTATTTGATATCAAAAAGTTAATAGTGCTAAGTGCGATCAGTAATTATTAAACAATTCAAAACTATAAGAAAGTAGCATAGCATTATATGACTTGCGTTTTGTGACTTATTCTACAGTCACATATATTGGAACGACAAGTCACAACAGGTCGGAAATCATAAACTTATTTCACATTGCAAATTCTTACTCACCAAATTATGAATTACTAAGACCCAAGTTCACCACAGATGATTAAATTTTAATCAGTTGTTTAAAACATAAATGACTGATTTACAATATAATGCTGTTCACCAAACACTAACCATTGATTATATGCTGTAACCGGCTGTTTAACTTAAACGAAGGAATTGACTTAGTTTAACCGCTGGTTACGTATATTTATCGTACTGTACCCATCACTTCTGAATGAAACTTACTCGATATACTTTCACTATAGGTAAAATCAAATGCAAGACGCATTGAATTATATTTTTTATGAAGACAATGATATCATTGGATGAAGAAAATAATACTAATAATAATAATCATTTATTTCAGGCAACAGAAATATCATTTACAATATTAGGCCCATATAATAATTACCTTACAGACTAACATAGGTACATAATATATTATATCTTAACTATTTATTTACACGTAAGTATAGAAGGTGGCGACGTGCGCAGTATCCGGTAGCCGACCTCTAAAGTCTAAACCGGCGGAATAGGACACCTTTCGGCCAAAAACTTCCTTCATGAAGGTCGACAGATATTCAGTCGGCACCCTCACCCCAAATGAATTGAAGTTCACGATATGACGGGACTCCAACCGCTCGACCCTCAGCGTATATTTGGCTTTTATTCTGATGTACTCAACAATGTCATCGGATTTTCTGGAGTAATGCAATAATGCAGGCGGGACACGTACACCGGCGTTGTCGGATAGCCGGCCGCAGCAGGTGATTGTATCCAGTCGGGGCAGTGTTGTACAGATTACAACTAGAGGCCTTCTTCTTTTTTAACACCTTCTTGAAGCCATCATCATCGCATCCTGCATCCTGTCTCCGCGGCACTGGTTGCTCACCTTTGGAGACCGATTCTTGTTTGTTTCCCTCGTTTGTAGCCCGGTCGAGATGTTTAGCGTTTAGTTCAGTGAGAACTGCTTTTTCACCTTCATTTAAATTGGGTGTACGCTTATGTTTTTCCTTATTAGTACAGTATTTATGTATTTCAATTTAATTCTTTGTACTGAAAATTAAGTTTGTTTGACACTGACTGACAAGTGACATGACATGAAAAGAGTAAAATATTTATACCAAAAAGATAGCGAGATCGACACAGATAATAGAAAATGACATTCTTACTCACTCATTTACGGATCATTTGTTCAAAACGTTTGATTAGATAACCGTTTGTTAAAAATGGCTGGTGAACATAAAAAAAACGTGATCTGTTTAAACGACCAATTAATTTTAATGGAACGATTATGTAATCAATAATTACGTTGTAGTTGGTGAACTCGACCCTAAGTGTGAGTTGCACCAAAACGCTGTCAAAGTTAAAGTTATCGTCAAATGATAATGCTACCTATTTGTCACGTCAAACTTGTCAAAGGGCATCATGCTGGCTGGCACTTCTTTTTTTGGTTAACTTGTGTTTAACCGGTACTTTAACAAGCTTATTATTCACTTCTCAAGCTTACGCGCTCACTAGACATGAAATAAAAGACTTTAACGGATACTAGCGCGGTTTTATTGAAAGTACTTTGGTTGTTCTTTTATTGAAACGAAATACCAACTAATTACCAAAGTACTTTCAATAAAACCGCGCTAGTATCCGTTAAAAAGTCTTTTATTTCAAGCTTATTAAAGTTAGGTGGGGCTACTGAGCCTAAAACTACATAAAATCTGTAATAAAACCTTACAATTCGTCGTGACAAGCATTTTGTTGTGAAATAGTATCCAGAGTTTGATGATGAAGCCGAAAGAAGACCACAAGAACTCTGTAGTAAAACCATGCAACCCCATCTAGTTTAGGATCGTTTGATTCGTCTTGGCTAGTACTGTAATAGGAGATGATTTCCAGGGTCTGATGATGGAGCCGGAAGGAGGCTACAGGAACTTTGTAATAAAACCATGCAACCCTATCGAGTTTATACTCATTTGATTTGTTTTGATGGGTACTTTGTTGAAATAGTGGCCAAAGTCGGATGATGGAGCCGGAAGAAAACCACAGGAACTTTGGAATAAAACCATATAAATCCATCGAGTTTGGGCTCGTTTGATTCGTCTTGACAAGTTCTCTGTTGGGAAATTCAATAGTGTACAAGATTTGATGATGAAGCCGGAAGAAGGCCGTAAAAACTCTGTAATAAAACCATGCAACGCCATCTAGTTTGGGCTCGTTTGATACGTCTTGACTAGTACTTTGGTGGGAGACGATTTCCAGGGTCTGATGATGGAGTTGGAAGAAGGCCACAGGATATCTGTAATAAAACTGTACAACTCCATAGAGTTTGGGCTTGTTTGATTTGTCTTGACAAGTACTCTGTTGGGAAATAGTTTTCAGGGTCTGATGATGGAGCCGGAAGAAAATCACAGGAGCTCTGTAACGAAACCATACAAATCCATCGATTTTGAGCTTGTTTGATTTTTCTTGACAAGTACACTGTTGGGAAAATAAATAGTGTTCAAGGTCTAATGATGAAGCCGAAAGATGTCCACAAGAACACTGTAATAAAACCATGCAACCCCATCTAGTTTGGACTCGTTTGATTAGTTTTGACTAATGCTCTAATAGGAGACGGTTTCCAGGGTCTGATGATGGAGCCGGAAGAAGGCCACAGGAACTCTGTAATAAATCCATGCAATCCCATTGAGATTTTTGCTCGTTTGATTTGTCTCAATAAGTACTTTGTTGGGAAATAGTGGCCAAGGTCGGATGATGGAGCCGGAAGATTACAGGAAATCTGTAATGAAACCATACATACCAATCGAGTTTAAGGTCGCTTGATTCACCTTGACAAGTATTCTGTTGGAAAAATAAATAGTGTTCAAGGTCTGATGATGAAGCCGAAAGAAAGCAACAAGATCTCTGTAATAAAACCATGCAATCCCATCTAGTTTGGGCTCATTTGATTCATCTTGACTAGTACTCTAATAGGAGACGGTTTCCAGGGTTTGATGATGGAGCCGCAAGAAGGCCACAGGAATTCTGTAATAAAACCATGCAACCCCATCGAGTTTTTGCTCGTTTGATTTGTCTTGATGAGTACTTTGCTGGGAAATAATGGCCAAGGCTAGAAGATGGAGCCGGAAGAAGATCACAGAAACTTTGTAATAAAACCATACAAATCCATCGAGTTAAAGCTCGTTTGATTTGTCTTGACAAGTACTCTGTTGGGAAAATAAATAGTGTTCAAGGTCTGATGATAAAAGCCGGAAGAAGGCCACAAAATCTCTGTAACAAAACTATTCAACGCCATTTAGTTTGGGCTCGTTTGATCCGTCTTGACTAGTTTTCTGATGGGAGATTAAATTGAAATTGAAATTGAGATAGTATCCAGGGTCTGATGATGGAGTCGGAAAAGGGTCACAGGAACTCTGTAATAAAACTATACAACTCCATAGAGTTTAGTGTTCGTTTGATTTTTCTTAATAACTACTTTGTTGAGAAATAAAGTCCAGGGTTTGGTGATGGAGCCGGAAGAAGGGCACAGAAACTCCATAATAATACCATACAACACAACCCCATCGGGTCTGGGCTCGATTGATTCATTTTGACAAGTATTCGGATGGGTGTTAGACTTTGGTCTGATGTTGAAGCCGGAAATACCACGAAAAAACATAGATAAGACTAAAAAGCAGAATTTATATATTTATTGACAAAAAAAACTAAAAAGAAACACGTTTTAAAAAAGAACTATAAAGTTAAAAAATCGAACTGAAAACCCGTAACGATTTATGACCATATACAGAAGTTAAACCTAAAAACGTGGGGAAAATGCAAAAGTCAATGATGATAAATCTTCCAAAATGCTTCCCATTAAACGTAGCATATTTAGGTTTAACTTGAAAAATAAACAATATTTATTAATTACAACCATTTTTTTAAATTTACAGAAATATTCGAATAATATTCGAATATATTCGAATACCTCCTTAAAAAATATCGAATATTCGAATAGTGAATTTCATCGAATGTTTGCAAGCCCTAGTTGGAAGTCGTCAAACCCGTTTTTTAATAGCGCCTGTTATATTTTTTTATGGCTCAGACAAAGTGAGTCACTCATCTACAAAAGTGTCTGATTTATCATTTTCCATACAAAATTTGAACCCTATTTTCACCCCCTTAAGGGTTAAATCATGTCCACCGTGTTGGACATCAAAATAAATGTCATTTTCGCAATCACCATCCCATAAAACGTCAAGAACGACATCCATATCGATTTTTATGTTTACTTACCCTATTTACCCCTTGAGGGGTTGATTTTCAAAATCACAAATAATTGTTTGCTTATTTATTTTTAGACGTGCTCCAGCGAAGTTTAAAGTTGTAATTTCGATTTGATATTCTTTATCCATACAAAATTTGAAACCCCATTTTCACCCCTTTGGGGGTTAAATCATGTCCACCGTATATTGGACTTCGAAATAAATGTTATTTTCGCAATCATCATGCTAGAAAACCCTAATAACGATATCCATATCGATTTTTGGATTTTATTACCCCATTTCTTGTAGGGGGTTATAGGCTGAATATGTGGCAATATAATGGTTTATTTAACATTTGTCTTTATTGTCAAATGTATCATGCTGGGAGAGGACTTTGTTTTCCATAACACAGACAAATGTCTACTGTGAAAGACAGATGAATCGAATGATTGTTACAAATTATTTGTACAATAAAGCATTATTATTATTATTATTAATATATGTGGCGTTAGATTTACACCCATAAGCCTAAATAATAAATTAAGCGATTTTTGATTCAAAAATAAAGAATTTTCTTTACACAACTTGGTCCCCTTTTTCACCCCTTCGGGAGTAGAATTTTCAAAAACGCTGAGACACGTAAATATTAAAATTCAATTGTTAGCCTAAACACAAAATTTGAAGATCCTAGCTTCGAAACTGAGGGATTTTCATACAAACTTTGGACCCCATTTCACCCCCTTGGGGAGTGAGTTTGCACCCCTAGACCTCATAAGAATAAGTTGTGCAGTTTAAATATAAATAAATTTGTATTGTTTACACTACCTTACAGTGCTAGCTTGCCACAGGAAGAAAATAATATCAGATATAATTTGAATTTAACACTAAGCAATATGACTTATTATAATAGTCAGAGATGTCGCATAATAGACATAAATAAATTAATATTTAATTTTAAATTGACAAAAGATAAATATTATCTTACAAATTATTTTAAAAGACAAGTAGCTTTAGCGCTATCATTTTATTTTAAACATTTAGCCAAGAACTTGGCTATCACTTCTGTTTCTATTGAGCAGAATAGTTTTGACATTTTGAATGTGACCTTGGAATCCGTTCCAAGTAATAATAATACAATTTTTACTCCTGCTCCTATTGAGCAAAAAATTGTTGACATTAAAAATAACACTTTGGCATTTGTCCCAAGTAATTCTTTTATTAGTAATTTAAATTACATAATAAGACAATAGAGGAAGTCTCTAGCCGTGTAATGACTAAGGAAAAGCCTAAATATTTAACTATAGTTCACCAAAACATTCAGGGCTTTTCTGGCAAAGAATTAGAGTTAGAACTTTTTTTAACTGAAAAAAATGTTAATATTTTATGTGTCACTGAGCACTGGCTTAAGGAATATGAATTAATTACAGGATTTCAATGTTATAAAATTGCTAGTTCATTCAGTAGGAAATCCACCACTAGAGGGGGATCTTTGATAATTTTGCAAAACAATATGAATTTTAAGGAACGAAAAGATGTGATATCCCTCTCTATTGAACAACACGTTGAACTGTCATGTGTGGAATTAGATCAGTTGATAATGATTTGTGTGTATCGCCCACCAACTGGTAACTACCCTCAATTTGAGTCTGCTATGGAGGACGCTCTAAAATTAGTCATCAAAAAGAATAAAAAAATTGTGGTGTGCGGTGATTTTAACGTAGACATCTTAAAGCCGTCCTCAATTGCAAGTAGGTTTCTGAATTTGTTTAAGTCCTTCAATTTAGCAAACACCTTTTGTGAACCTACAAGAATCACTGCTACATCTAAAACTTGCCTAGACAATATTTTTAGCAACTGTAATGTACTTGATAAAGAAATAATAAATTGTATTCGTTCTGACCATAGCGGACAAATAGCTTCCCTTGAGCACCATCATGTTCCTCATCAGTGTAATATAATTTGCAGACCTCTAACTAAAAATAAATTGGAAAATTTTCATAATAATGTCACTGCCAAAACTCTTTGCTTACCTAGTAATGATAATCCCAATACTCATTATGATGATTTATTTAATTTAATTAAAGTAGAATTTGATAAAACATTTAAGCAAAGATCTATTAAATCCAAAGACTTTAAAAAGAAATTTAGTGATTGGGCAACACCAGGCATATATGTTAGCAGAAATAAGTTGTTTGAATTATATGGTCAGAAAACAATTTCAAATGATCCCGAATTTCATGAATATGTAAGAAACTATTCAAAAATGTTTAATAAAGTATGTACTTTAGCAAAAGCAAAATGTATATCTACAATAATTCATCAGTCAGATAATAAAATAAGAGCCACTTGGAATATTATAAATAAAGAGACTAGGAAAACTAAAAATAATGACCGTGAATACTCATTAGTATCAGACAATAAAATTATTGAGTCAGATGAAGGAGTGGCAACAATTTTTCAAGATTTCTTTTCTAAAATACCTATTGCAACTACCAGTAATTTAAATTCATCTCCAAAAATTGCTGTCTCCCTCTTGGAATCATGTGTTGATAAGTGCAATAATGTATTTAAATTTAGACATATAAATAGTGATACCATTCTTAAAACATTTAATTCAATAAATATAAAAAAGACTGAAGATCTCTGGGGCATTTCAACTCACATAATTAAGTCTATAATAACGACCATTGCTCCCCATCTTGCTTTTATTTTCAATAAGTGTGTTGATGAAGGGATATTTCCAGACTTAATGAAATATAGTTAAATCATCCCTCTTTTTAAATCTGGGGACAAAAGCGATCCCGCTAACTTTAGACCCATTTCCATTTTGCCAGCACTAAGCAAAATTTTTGAAAAGATCATTTATGATCAATTATTAGCACATTTTCTTATCAACAAACTACTTCACGAGAAACAATTTGGTTTTACTCGTGGTAGATGCACAACTGATGCTGGAATTGCACTTCTCAAACACGTCTTTGAAGCATGGGAGAGTAAACAAGATGCAATTGGTATATTTTGTGATCTCTCTAAAGCATTTGATTGTGTCAGTCACAGTACTTTATTAGATAAATTGGAACATTATGGTGTATCAAAAAATGCAATAAGCCTTATGCAATCGTATCTGTCGGCGAGAACCCAAAAAGTTGTTGTAAATAAAACAGAATCCTATGAAGCACCCATTACCATGGGCGTGCCGCAGGGATCGATATTGGGTCCATTGCTTTTTCTTATTTATATTAATGACCTTCCTTACTATACTAAAAACTTATGTGAAATAGTACTGTTTGCTGATGATACTTCTTTAATTTTTAAAGTTGATAGAGGATGTAACTGCAGTGACGATGTAAACAGCACTCTTTCCAAGGTGATGCATTGGTTTACTATTAATAATCTGAAGCTTAACTCTAGTAAAACTAAATGTGTAAAATTTTCACTTCCTAATGTGAGGCAGGTTCATATGACTATACATGTCAATGGTGAAGCAGTCGAATTTGTTGACTCAACAAAATTTTTAGGTATTACTATAGACTCGCGGTTGCAATGGGACCCTCATATCGATATCCTGTCAAGCAGACTTAGCTCTGCTGCCTTTGCAGTTAAGAAAATAAGGCTTCTGACCGACATTGAAACAGCAAGATTGGTTTACTTCAGTTATTTTCATAGTATTATGACCTACGGTTTGTTGTTGTGGGGCTCAGCTGCTAATATTAATAACATATTCATCTTACAAAAAAGGGCAGTGCGCGCTATATACAACTTACGGTCTAGAGATACTCTTCGTGACCTATTTAAAGAAATTAAAATATTAACGGTAGCTTCCCAATACATCTATGAAAATATAATGTATGTAAAGAAAAATTTAGATAGCTTTGTAAAAAATAGTAATGTTCATAAACTCAATACAAGAAACAAGAACAAACTTGCTGTTCCAAGGCGCAGACTGCATAAAACCGGAAGCTCTTTTTTGTGTAGATGTATTACCTTTTATAATAAGATACCAGAACAAGTCACAGAACTGCCCTTGGAAAAATTTAAAAATACTGTTAAATCCAATTTAATGAGTAAAGGTTATTACACTGTTGACGATTATTTGAAGGATAAAAAGGCATGGGCATAGCTTTTGTATTGTTAATTATTACTCTAATACCTCAGTATTGATTAGAAAAAGTCCGGGGTTCTTTCATAGGTCTAGATAAAAGTCCTTTAATTAAACTCGAATCGTGATTTTCTTTTCTAAGTATAAAATTGTGAGAAGTATCCTACCTACTTAAAAACGTACTTCTGGCTTCTTGACTCGACGACTTGATATGGGTAGCTTTAGTATGTCATGCTCACTTCAAACATTTCTGCGGTGGTGTCGTGTGAGGCGGGTCGTTACGTTCCCTCAAATATGGTTGAGCGAAGCGATGGCTGGTTCATGCGTCATGCTCGTGAACGGGTGCTGCCAGTGGGAATGGGTCTGCTTCTGTCTGCTTGTATTAAGGGCGTCGTATAACTCGTATATAAAAGATCTGTTTTATATTGTCTGTATGTATGGCACTTCTTACTCAAAAAATATAATTCTTAATAGCTTACCTTGTTTTGATTTATTTAATTGCAATATTTTTACTTTCTATAGTCAGTAGTTTAGTGAAAGACCTATGAAAAGCTTTTGGATATAAATTTTGAATTCGATGCCTTAACATAGGTAGTCTTAGTATGTCATGCTCTCTTTAATCATTTCTGCGGTGGTGTCGTATGAGGCTCAAATATGGTTGAGCGAAGAGATGGCTGGTTCATGCGTCATGTTCGGGAACTGGTGCTGCCAGTGGGAATGGGTCTGCTTCTGACTACCTATCTTAATGCATATTGAATTGTATGTTTTTCTTTTATTTTTATTTATTGTAACAGCCTAGACTGAATAACAAGTTCAAACTTTGAATTTAGCTTAAAATCTGTAAATTAATTAAGAAATTTGAAACTCATTAAGAAATGAGCTAATTCAATAATGTTATTTATTTGTTAATCTTTGTTAATATAAAGTCTGGAAACGATATACATATTTGTAAATATCGTTCCATCTGATTGATAAAGCTGACAAGTTTTTTGCGCCCATTTTTCTTGTCAGTTAAAAGACGTCATAATGGGTGGCAGGGTAAAAGAATTGACGATTTAAAAATGCTTATTATGTGAGCTTATTTAAATAAAATATATTTCACTTTCACTTTCACTTTCAACCTATGTGCCGAATTTGGTGTCTTTAGACCCAGGGGTTTGGGCTGTGCATTGACACGTGAGTCAGTCAGTATCTTCTTTTATATATTAAGATTACACGATTTTTACCTTTTAAATTTGTGTGGCCATAAAATATGATTACAATAAATGTAATAACTTTTCGAAAAAGCTACACATATCACATAAAATATTACGTCTTTAAAGTAAAGTAAAAAAATAACTCATAAAAAAGTGACATAGTCACATAACAGAACAAAAAAAAACGAAAAACTTGTGTTAATCCTTGAAACTAGAGCTATTTTATTTGATTTATTATTATTTGATTGATATATTTTATAATCATACATAATAATTAGTCTATATAAATTTTGAAAAGGCGCATTAGTTTCACAGTTTCATTTTATTATGCTTTTAAATTTAGTCACACAACGGAGCCAGTTTCGCCACAAAGTCAGTTTTGTTTCAATATTTACGCGAAAATACCTTGAATTCCAAGTTCCTTTTTAGTTTTATTTATAATTAATTATAATTATGTCCTATTAAATTATAGTGAAATTTGTAAAAAAAAACATATAAAATAAAATAAAATTTTAAAGTGGGGTACTTACTTTTACTTTTTTTTATTGCTCATATGTACAGAAAACTTCAAGTAATAACTAGGTATTTAGTAAAATTTCCTCTCAACAGTTACTTACTACCTACTTCAATACTTCAAGATTTATGTCACCGTCTTGTCGGTACGGTAGTCGTGTTAGGTACTCCTTACTCCAGTAACTTTACTACATAATTATAGTAGGTACTACCGTTCTTTACTGCAAGGTAATTGTGCTTTTTAGGGTTCCATAGCCAAAGGGTAAAAGCGGGACCCTATTACTAAGCTTTCGCTGTCCGTCTGTCTGTCTGTCACCAGGCTGTTGTTCGTGCGCGAGTCCGATTCGCACTTGGCCGGTTTTTTTATTTACCCACAAAAAGGTACCTACTAAATAGTTCCTTTTTAGGGTTCCGTACCCAAAGGGTAAAAACGGGACCCTATTACTAAGACTCCGCTGTCCGTCTGTCTGTCTGTCTGTCACCAGGCTGTATCTCATGAACCGTGATAGCTAGACAGTTGAAATTTTCACAAATGATGTATTTTTGTTGCCGCTGTAACAACAAATAAAAGCAGAATAAAATAAATATTTAACGGGGGCTCCCATACAAAAAACGAGATTTTTTTGCCGTTTTTTGCTCGAAATTAATAACGACAACAGGTAGACAGTTGATATTTTCACAGATGATGTATTTCTGTTGCCGCTAAATTAATAAATACTAAAAACAATTTAAAATAGAGGGGCTCCCATACAACAAACGTGTTTTTTCCCGTTTTTGGTACGGAACCTTTCCTGCGCGAGTCCGACTCGCACTTGGCCGGTTTTTAAACTTTGCAAGAGATAGGTACGGTACGAGGTAGGCCAATAAGTACTAGAATATGTCATCTCATCAATCAGTCAGACTGTATACGACAATAATAACACAGTAAAATCAAAGAAGTACCTATCATATATTCATTCGTATTTAACTCGCTCGTATAGGCAACCGACAAGACAAGATGACAGCCAAGTAGCCGCCACGCCACTACCGGCTGCAGCGCGCCCCGGCTCCCCCCCCCCCCCCCCGCGCTTATCCTGCACTTCGCGCCAGAAGGCCCCGTTTTTCAACTTACTGTATGTAATATAGATTCCATTGATAAAAACATTTTTATTTTTTATTAAAAACGACACAAAATAGTTAATAGTGTTACGTACGTTAAATGTTATGGTGGCGGGTGGTTCTCCGCCCCGCACGCACCCATCGCATGCATTCTGCTCCACTACTTGCTTTCGCGTGTTTACAATTAAATTGTAAATTTCTTAAACGTGACATTTACATGTTTAATTTTGATGAAAACATGATCGTAGTACACAAAAACCTATTATTAAACAAAAAATTTACCGTTATGATTTTTAACTACTGAGAAATACATTATTATAAAAACGTAAAACACAAATGTTTAATTTTTTACTTAAATGTCTAAAAAGACGCATTATAGCTTTATAAGACACAAGCATCATAGTTACCATTTTGGCTTATCGAGATATTGAGATTAGATGAATACTCTGAAAAAAAACCAACATGCGATTTTGCTTTTAGTTTAATTTTGCTATTAGGTGATGGCATTTGAATGCACCTTAAAATTATACAAACAAGGTATTTAGTTACTTATTTTACTTTTAGGAAAAGGTTAGGTAGTGTACGAAATCTCATGATTTTTATATAAAAGGGGTAACACCCTGGATTTTTTACATCATATATCTAATTAATATTTGACACTTAATATCAATATCCGATAGAATAATAAAAATTGCGAGTTTATTAATTTTGTCCAGATAAAGCTACTTTTATGCGCCTAACTGGGAAGATTGGATGAAGGGATTGCCTCCACCCACGTTAGGGCAAACGTATTGAAACTTGCTACGACGCCCCTCTGTGCTACGACGTAGCCAATTCGTAACGTATAAGCTACGTCCGTAGGATTATCTTTTGTCATCATCATTTTGTTATACATAGCTTTCATAATTTAATTTAGGTATGTACCTACCTACAATTTTCTGAAGTCTTAAGAGGATTGTCAAGCAAACGGACTCCATACAAACGGCCATACCGTTTCCCACCCTCTAATTGAAATTGCCGTACGGTTCCGGTTAAGAATAGGACTGTCCCATCTCATCCCGTGGGTATCGTAAAAGGCGATAGAGGGAAGTTTTTAGGGACCCGGTACAGATGCCACAACTGGAAGTGTGAAGCACGACCAGTGCGCAGAAGGTGGTAAATGAAACGTCAATGTTACAATTTACCAAGATATATTGAAAAAAAAGGTCTCAAGGGGGGTACACAGATCTTCGTTTCGTGGTAGTCGCCTTGTAGTATAAAAAGCACTTAGCTTGCGTTTTGCCTAACGGAAGCAGAAGCGCATGTGCAGCACGAGGGCTACGCGCTCAAGGTGAGGCGAGTGCGCAGGCTCGGCGTGGTGTTGCTCCGGGGTAGGCCGGAAGCAGCAGGTGGTGACTCGGGCAGGTAGGTGCCCGGAGGTGTAGTGGTAGGCGGCGCAGGAGAGGGTCCGGTAGGGGAACTCCTGCCCGTAGGTACGACCCTGGAATGTTACACAAAAGGTATGAACAGGTGTTCACTAATTCTTAACGCTGCTAAATAGGTGCTAGGGCAGATGGCTACAATTGAAAAGTCTCAAAAAAAGTTATTGACCATAATAATCAAAATGATTATTTTGGTCAATTTGATCAAACTAACTAATTTGACTATAATATTACTTATGGTGAGCATTCGAGCACTTCACCCTATTAACATGTTTGAAAAGAATAATTTTATTAGTAGAAAGGTATATTTTAATAAAAGGGAATAATAATTTAATGCTTAATTTTGAAAGGCAATTTAGAATATTATAAAATAAACATTAAGATCGGGATTCACCCATTGGCAGCGTCGTAGGTTATAAAACGAAATCATTTCATTGCAAGATAGAAATTAAATTAATGTTGGTTATAGTATTTATTCACAAGCTATTTAGTAGCTCATACAAAATACTATTACCTGCCTTCTGAGTTTACTGTAAACAAGGATTGCATATGGTTTTCGTTCTGCATATCACTTTCCACAAAATATTGCTGCACATTGATATGAATCGTTTACACTCGATAAGAATTTAGCACAAAAATCACACTGATTAAACCATTAGATATTAATATGAGAAAAACTATTAGATATTTGATTAAGGTATTTAATATGAGAATTCACTATAAAAATTTATAAGGAATTGAAATGCAAAACGAACGTATTATAGCTACACTCACCCTAGAAACGGGGTTGCACAACACAAAGAAATGAAATGAAATTAATGTAGGTAACTTGTTAAGGTTACGAATGTTTTGAAAAGAAGAAAAGGATTTTTGCGAATCGTTCGTATTTATAGCAAGATAAATATCGAGAAGCACCTCAAAACAGCGAGAATGATCTAGAAGTCCCGGTCTTATCCTATTGGTCGAGCTTGACATAACGAAGGTGGATGTCATTATTGACAATGACATCATCTGTCACCGTGTGACACTACGGCCGCGTTCCGAGTCGCGATTTGGAATAAGGCAGAGGTCAGAACTTCCCACATTCCACAGGTGAAGTGATGTAATGAATTTTTAAGAAAAGTTCGACAGTAATTATTAATTATAAGTAGTAGGTTTTTAGCAACCGTTACACAGACCATCGCACAAAGGGTCACTCGAATGGCAGCGAGGAAACTGTCAACAACAGCATTCCCGAGGAGGGTTGGTGTCAGGCAGGCGGCCGACCGTAAAACTTTGCCAAAACCTAATGCAGTATGAATTACATGCTGCGCCGACCCCAATAGTGGTCGTTCTACGAGCTCAAAATTTTATTTTGTGTAGAAAACTATAAATAAATTGAGATAAGGGCAGGAGGATGATGATGAATAGATTTTGAAATATTTCATTTTAGTGATTTCATACAAATCAAAAAGTACCAATATTTTCAAATCTACAATGAATATTAAAAAAAGTCAAAACATACAGCCCTTTAGGCATTTCAAAAACATTGCAATGGTTAAGGTTTAGTTAGAGTGTGGGAAACGTTATCGCCCTTTGTATGGAGACCGCTTGCTTGACAATCCTCTTAAGACATAATTTCGATGTCTTAAAACTCTTAAGCCATGTGCTTGTCTTTGAATCAAGAAGCTTATACCTCCCTCCAATAGAGATTGCACGGCCATATGTCATAGTGAAGATTGAAAAAAGGTCCTTTAGTGACGTGACGGCTTATTGCTGCCTCTTTCTTTAGTGTTACAATACGTGTCCGTTGTTCGTCGTTCGTTCGTTCGTGAGAAACGAAAACGTATTGTAAAACGAAAAGAAAGAGATAGCAATACGCCGTGACGTCACTAAAGAGTCTTTTTCAATCTTCACTATGTTACTAGGCGTGCAATCTCCATTGTGGGTATAAGCTTCTTGCTTTGAATATAGTAGTTACCAATAAAATAGGTGAATTAAGTAACAACGTCGATGTTCCAAAGAAAGTAAAAAGCTTACCGTACTTCATTCGGGGTCATTGTAAAGGTTACGTCATGTTAACGTTGTATATTGATTAGTCTCTTCCTCCCCTTTTATTATGTTTATCCACTAGTATGGCTTGTTTTGTGTTTCACCACTTGTTTACATATTCTTAATTAATTTAATGCCTATTTGTGGTATTCATTAAGTACCAATATACGACGTCTAAATATAATGAGGATCAGTAACGATTTTTGTAAAGTGGCTAACTAGAAAGCTTATATCTCTTAAACCTGAGAAGTTATAAGAGCTAAAATACTGGTTTTTTGGGGGTCCTTATGACGTCATCGCGACGTACGCGAACCTTGTGTCGTACGTGATAAAGCACATATTGCATTGAGCTGGGTATTTCTTTCAAACCCTTTTAACTCAACCATTTCTAAACGGATTTCAAAAAATCTTTCACTAGGTTTGATAGCTATCAATATGTGTTTATATGTATTATATCAATAAAACTATAGGATTAAATCCTGTTACTGATCCTCATTATCTGCATTCTACTAATGATTATTATTAATTAATGGGCCACAATCACAACAAAAGATAGTCATATTTTTTTTGATCTGGGGGGTTACTACCGACGCGATCGAGATCGAGTTCTAATCGAGTAAACGTCAAACGGGTACTCTGAAAACCATTAAAACTGTTTTCAATGTACGAAAATAACAGATTTTTGACGTTTAATCGATCCTAATGTGAATTCGATCCCGTCGAGAGTTGGGGGGCTGATTCCAAAACAAATAAACACAAGACCCTGTGTAAACGTCAAACTTATATAGCTGAAATGTTTACCAAGAACGATAACACAGATGTCGAGCTTACATCGGGAACAAAAGGGATTTATCTACAGATACATGCGGCTGATCCCGACCCTGCCTACTCTTCAAGCCAGTCTCTGAAAGATAATCTCCGCGATCCCATTTATGTTGGGTTTCTTTGGTTTCTGTATTGGTGGATTTTACCCCTCCTTTTATTGGTGTCGATGCTTCTATAATTGATTAGATGTGTGTCAGTGTTTCTGTGTGTTCTAATTAGCCCTGTTCTTCCTGTAAATCCATTTTTTGCGAAGGTCCTATATTTGATCCTTTGGTCGGTGAACTTTGAATTCAATAGGAAGTTTTATACTTTTCTGTTAGTTATCTTATCGTTTAAGTTTTCGTTTAGCCGCTAAATCCGCATTCGCACGTCGGAATAAAACCTCACACGATATTTCAACCGAACGAAAGTATTCATTCGTAGGAATAAGCCCTTCCCGCGCCGGTGTTAATGAGCCCGTTTATATTTTGCTCCCCGGGTGTTGTTTTGGCGGCATGAATACTTAATTAGATTGCGCACGCACCGTTAAATGGCATCGCTAATTTTATTAACTTGAAAATACTCGCAAGGAAATTATAAATAATTTTAGTTATTGAATGACGTTAAATGCAGCCACTTTACTGATTGGAATACGTTGAAATAGACATCAAACGGCGATTAAACAATGGGATAATAAATTCCCATTTTGGGAATCAAAAATACTGATTATAGCGTCTGAAATACTAAGTGATCGAGATGACAAAAATATCATGTTGGGCAGCTTAAATCAGTTATATTGATATAATAGTTGCCCACTCAGTATTTTTGTCACTTATTTAGAACTAGCGGCCTCTCGCGGTTTCACCCGCGTGGTTCCCATTCCCGCGGGAATATCGAGATAAAAAGTATTCTATGTTTTAATCCAGGCTATCTACTATCTGTGTGCCAAATTTCAACCAAATCCGTTCAGTAGTTTTTGCGTGATTGAGGAACAAACATCCAAACATCTAAACATCCAAACCCACAAACTTTCACATTTATAATATTAGTAGGAAGTAGGATGTTCACCGCTAACTTAAATTATTTGTCTCCCACATGTAGTCGTCCGTTTTACGTATTTTTTGTAGTCCACAGTTAGTCGTTCGATTAGTTATTTTGTCGCCCAAAAAATAAACCGCTGCCCAGTTTAGTATTTAAGTATCCCATTAACAGTCGCCTTTAATTATTTTAGTCACCCAATTAATTAATTCCCTTAAACAATGACCCCCACACAAACACATCGTAGTAAGAAAACATGTATGTAGTACTTAATACGTATACGTGTTATCTTCTACGTTTGCCTACTTTCTATCACCTGTTAATATTATTTTATGTACAGAATTAAAGACTTTTAAATGCCACTATTACGTTTACGTATTATGTGCTTAGAATACAAATAAAAAAGATTTATTAATGTGTGTAGGTAGCTCTAATTTATCATAAATGTGTCATGTATGTCACAATTTATTATTATGACTAAAAATGTTAACGAACTTTTAATAATGGTTTTTTATTTAATACTAAGTATAAAATTAAAATAATGTGTCACGAAACAATGTGCTATTACTTATTTAAATTATTACTTCGAACTTGCTTCAAACTATGAAAATATCTTTCTGACTGAACGCGTTTACTGCTATGAGATATTTTGCAACTATGCTCTGAGAATCGAGCAAGTCTAAATACAAAATTAATAACAGACAGTAAATTTAGATCAGTAAAATCGAAATTTAATATTAATCTCTTCTTAGAAACTTGCAGTAATTATTGCTGTCAAAACCAACCGTTTTATATAGTAACAGCAACACAATCAAAGATAAATTGTATGTAGATATGCATGTTATCAACAACTTACTTTGTATATGGTATAGTCAACAAAACAATGGTGATCGCAAGGCCTGCACCTGCAGTGAAGGCCTGCATCGATCTCTGCCCCATGAATATTAGATGCGGCCGTGACTGCAGGCCTTGTTGTGGGATCCATTATGTTTTGCAGCCATTCTGCCCTGCAATGTTAATGATTGCCACGCTCAGCAGGCGGGTTGGCGATCGCAAAAACGCGAAAGTTTCTGGAAAAGCTGTGCAGCTCTTGATAAGTTTCTAAATCGCCTCTTATCATGACTACCAAAGGATGAGCCCCCTCTCTAAAATCATTGCTGATCTATGCCAGCACAAATACGGCACTGAAGCGACCGATCATCATGATCGTTTCGATGTTATAATATTGTTGTTACACCCACTATTAAATCAAAATATAGCTATACAGTTTGTTATGTTTTCATTCATGTTTCAAGTTCAATTGAGTTTTCATCATGAAGTTTCCTGTGAATTCAAGATTCGTTATTTTCATTTAGCACCTTTCCTACTCCACCATTTTAATGCATCGTATTTCATATAAGGTACTTTTTTATGATTGATGGCGCAATAACTCACTCTTTTTAGGGCTTTGGATGGAGTAATAAAAAGGATAAAATTGTAGCTATGAAAAGGAGCTATGAATGCCTACATACTTACAAAGATTTTTCTCGAAACGATTATCATTATTGACCGAGCGAGCACGAAGTGCGAGCGAAGCGTCTCTGCTTCAGCTTGGGCAAAAATTCTTTCGTATGTCTGTTCTCTTCTACAGGTCGCATTTCTCAACCGATTCTCGTGAAAATTTGTGAGCAGGTTCGAAAATTATATAGAATTTTTTTGTCGAGCCAGATTTTTTTAATTTTTCAAAATGGCGGAGATATGTTAAAAAAAACAGGTTTTACGGCTTTCCAGCGCTGTCTGTTCTCCTCTACAGGTCGCATTTCTCAACCGATTCTCGTGAAATTTTGTGAGCAGGTTCGATAAACATATATAAAAAAAAATTGTCAAGACAGTTTTTCGAAATTTGTGAAAATGACGGAGATATGTAAAAAACCATATTTCATTCCAGCTTTCCGGCTGTTTGATCTCCTCTACAAGTTGCATTTCTCAACAGATTCTGGTGAAATTTTGTGAGTAAGTTCGATAATTATATATAACTGTTCATTCAAGCCAATTTTTCCAAATTTATAAAAAAAATACTTACCCATTTTGAAAAATGATCAAAATTAGAAGCACCATCTAGCTGCAATACTCACGTACCTACTGTGTGCTTTGAAAACTTCATGGCGACATTTTATTTTATTTTTTCGCGAGGTCTACAGCTCACGGAGCCACTAGTTATTACTATGACTGACTTAACTCTTGCGGATTTAATTATTTGTTATAGGCATTATGTAATAAAACTGACTGATTAGGTATTTACAAAGTTATTATCGTGAATGTCATGTGATCGGTTGTTTTGCTTTTATATTAGGGTACTTTTTCCATTTCAAAAATACCTTAATATGATATGTGTACAAGGATAACTTTTTTTTCGCATAATAAGTACCGGTAAGCTTTTATGACGGAAACTTTTCGAAATACTTTGCGTTTCTTAAGTATGTAGAGTAGTAAATTAGAAGAAAGCTTTATCTTAGAACCCCGTTTTCCTAAGGGAGGCGTAATCCCAGCCCTCCACAAAGGAAGCCGAGTTGATAAGTAAAGGGATGAGGCAGGATTAGATAAGTTAAGACATAAAAATATTTTCATACAAATCGGATATGAAACTGGGTTTTTATACTAAAGGTTTGTATCTGATGTACAGGTCAGGTACATACAAATCTTTGGTAGGAAAACCATGTAATCTCATTTGTTTGCAATGCATTATTTATGTAGGTCTATGGGTTTATTATTAATGACCATCCAAATTTTAATGATGTGTTCAGTCTATGAATCTAAACAACTTTCTCCAAGAAACATGTTTTAAAATGCACCACAAAATTTTGATCATCTTCTACTTAACTTATCACGTGGATCTCTTTGATTTGTATGGATACTTAAAAACTTTTTTACATATTTGGCCCTATGTTTCTTATCTTAGAGAAAGTAGTGCAGTTTCATGTACTGACTGAACACATCCTTAAAAAAATAACCCCGTATTGTTAGAACCGCCTTTATTAATCTAAATCTTGAGAAGGAAATGATAAAGAGTTGCAAACTATACCATCACATTCTATAGAAGTAGTTAAAAATAGCAGCTGTTCTTTGGTCAGTACTCAGTTTGGTATTAAGTATGATCTACTTCCAAAAAGGAACCTACTATTTATGTAGGTTACTGCTAGCTAGCTGATTATTATTTTATTAATCGACTTAAAAAAAGAAGGTGATCCTGTTGCATATGGTAGATAGGGACCATCAAACTGAACAACTTTTACTTTCGTCCAGCTTTGAAATCTCGAAAAAAATCAGCTGTTTCATACATTTTGATATTTTCGTTCTTAATTTTTTTTTGCGGTTTCAGAGTTGGTCCCCCATAGCACAGATAATATAATACTATACATAGTAAAAGTTGTTCAGTTTGATGGCCCCTATATTCGGCATTAGGTGTATTTTTTTTGTTGCAAGTTTACAACCTTTGCCCGCAGAAGCAAGTAAGCTTCTATCTACAGAATCATCCAATGCTTTGAATTCGTAATAAGGTGAATGAGAAAAATTTACATGCTTGCTAAAATATAGAGTTAAAGATGTTTCTAGTAAAAAATCGTCAAATCGGCTTAAAAAATGTAAGCGTTCAAATAAAACGGTGAAATTGACTCCTTTATTTAAAGAAACGGGTAAATCTCAATTTGTACCCTATTTTGCATGGCAAAAAGGTTATATTCTTGTGACCCGTCTAGTCCCGTTCAACCCAAATCGCCTGTATCTAAGCTTTAAAGCCTTTACAAGTGCGTCGAACCCAGTGTTGCCAGACCGTGGGCAACTGCCCACGCCATAGGCAATTTTAGAATTAAAAAAAAAAGAGCAAAAAGGGCGAACGGGTCTTGGAACCGGTAAAATATGGTAAATTTTGGAAATCAAGGAACTGACTAACCAGAGATCACTTGAAAACATTTGGCACAGAGTAACAAACACAAAAATTCACGGCTTAGTTTGGGTATCCATTGACATTTCTTCCTATATAGAGCCATCTAAGAATGCAGCCCAGGGGCCGTATTATGACGTCTTATTTCCAGGCAGTTTTCTGACTGGCTATCAATCTATCTCTTTTATTTGCTATACGACGAGAAAGAGATGTCACTACAGCAATTTATAAACCTGGCAGGATTTAAGAGCTTGTAATACGGCCTCAGCAGTTAAAGATTTCAGAGATAAAAACAGATTATACCGGTGTAGGTCGACTGGGCTGCCGAAGTCGTCGACAGTTTTTGCCAAAAAATTCGGTCGATCATCTGGCGCCCAGGCAAAAGTTTTGATCGGGTCTGGCAACACTGGTCGAACCTGAAATACAGGGGGTCAAGTCTGCTAATGTTTTCGTCAAAATCGTAGTTCAATGGTGTTCTAATGGTAATGCTTTTTGACACAGTTCTTGTTTCTTAAACCCAAAATCGAGACACAATATGTTTTCGTTTTGGTTTTAAGAAACACAAAATGTTTCGGTTTTGGGTTTAAGAAACAAGAACTGTGTCAAAAAGCATTTCCATTCAAACACCATTGAACTATGATTTTGACGAAAACATTAGCAGACTTGACCCCCAGGCTGGATATCTGCGTCGTTGATATGATTTATAGCACCCCTCGTATTGAGACAAACGGCACATAATATATCTGAACCTTCGACAAACTCGCATGTTTTGTGGTGTACCTACATATTCTAACCTAATGTGTGCCATATTTCTGGATAATGACATAACATTTTATCCTCTTTGTTCGCGTTGTCAAATACCTACAAGATGACTGTCGGATTTTTGTGTTATTAAGTACCTATTGATTGTTCTCGTTTTTTAGGGTTCCGTACCCAAAGGGTAAAAACGGGACCCTATTACTAAGACTCCGCTGTCCGTCTGTCTGTCTGTCTGTCTCCAGGCTGTATCTCATGAACCATGATAGCTAGACAGTTGAAATTTTCACAGATTATGTATTTCTGTTGCCGCTATAACAAAATACTAAAAACAGAATAAAATAAATATTATAGGGGGGGCTCCCATACAACAAATGTGTTTTTTTTTGCCGCTTTTTACTTTATATTAATAACAACAACAGCTAGACAGTTGAAATTTGCATAGATGATGTATTTCTGTTGCCACTATAAGAATAAATACTAAAAACAGAATAAAATAAATATTTAAGGGGGGCTCCCATACAACAAACGTGATATTTTTTTGCCGTTTTTTGGTACTGAACCCTTCGTGCGCAAGTCCGACTCGCACTTGGCCGGTTTTTTGTTTTTAACGACTTTATGAATATTTGCTTTCATCTGTTAAGGGTTTATGTAAATGTATGGTATGTTCGGAGTTTCTCTAAGAGATCGGGTCCGGAACGAGGTGATCCGACAGAAAACTAAGGTGATCAACATAGCCCACCGGATTAGCAAGCTGAAGTGACAGTGGGCCGGCCATATGAGCCGTAGAACCGATGGCCGCTGGGGCAGACGAGTTCTTGAGTGGAGACCGCGTATGGGTAAACGTAATGTGGGACGCCCTCAGACAAGGTGGAGCGACGATCTTCGCAAGGTGGCTGGCAAAAGCTGGATGAGAGTAGCCGCGGATCGTGCTCGGTGGCGTGCACTTGGAGAGGACTATGTTCAGCAGTGGACGATAATAAGCTGATGATGATGTGTATGGTACCTATAGGTGAGATTATGTGCCTTATTTGATGCATCCTCTGCTTCATACTCTAAGTACTAGAGATGTTGAAAGTGAAAAAAATATCGAAATCCAGTTCGATATATTGGGGAAAAATTATATCGATAAGTTTATCGGATTTTTTTAATGAGAATATTGACGTTTTTTATTCCTAGTACCTAGGTATATTATCCCAACTTAGACATAAATTCTTATCTTAAATTAAAAACATCAATATGTATGATTAATGTTTTGCTTAATATGGAAATATTCAAAAAATAATGATATTTAAAAATGTTTTGATGCATTTTCGATATTGGTTAATTTAATATCGATATCTCTAAATGCCCTTCAAAAATATCGATATAGCGTCCAAAAATATCGATATTTTTCGACACCCCAACTAGTAGACAAAAAACTCATTTTAATTCAGCTGTCATCTCGACGTGAATGCGTAAGAATACCTCCCGCGCCTCGAACGCTCCAGCATCATTAGCATGCAATATCCTCACTTTGTTGATGTATTTTTTGAACAAACACAACGTTTATTTTCCACATTTATCATGAGATGCTCTGATGGCGTCTGGGCATGAATAATGCACAGTTGCTTTACGAGCCCGTCGCGATATTACCATAGCACTTTTGCTAAGTTAGTACCTCGGTTTAGATTGGACCTGGATTTTTTTAATAGTAGTTTATGAAACTGACACATAAAGATGTGCAGTTTCATACACTACTTTATCTACACTCATACATTTGGGATTGAACCTACTAAATAAAAGATCAACGTTAGAAAAGAGAGAGAGACTTTGTTTGTATTAGCAAGGTACCTACCTTGTAATAAGTCAATTCCTTAGCTGCATCTAAACTAAAAAATCGTTCAGAGTATTTTTTTTTCACATTTTAAAGCAAGAATAAAAAAAAAATCTACAAAATTCAGTAATTGTATAACAAAATGTAAAAATTGAAATCAAAACTTTATCGGAAATGCTTGGCGCGCATTCCATTAGAAAAAAAAATTTGATCAGTGCATTTCAACAAACTAATCGCACTAAAGTCATCGATTACCATAGAGTACATTTTAATCATGAAAAATATATGGGAAAATATCGTTGTTTTTTTTAATGTTACGGCACTGCCTTCTTTTTGGATTTGACCTGTATCGTAATGAGAAAAAAAGTTATTTTATGATGCAGTTGACTGCATCGTAATGAGTTTATTTTTTAATTTTACCTATCCACGAAAATAAAGTACGTATTTATATTCCCTGTTTTGAATTCATATTTGGAACATTACGTTGTGAGTGTAGATAAAGTATTTTCTAAGGTTTTTTTTGCATTATATTGAATCTGCACAGTGTCTCTTTGCAGTCGTTTACTGTTTCAGATGGAATTTACAAAATTTGAGGTACCAGGCAATCATAAATTTCGAAGAGATGTTTTTAACCCACCGCATAAGCATATTGGAATGCTACTGCGCCAAGGCCTATGGTCCTTGGTTCTACATAGGCTACTAACTATTCTTCAATTCAATTTGTTTTATTTAACCTAAGTTTTGCCTTGTCACAGCAAGGATTGAGGACGTGAACTTTTCAGGGGGGTTATTCACGATTGTCGGAAACCAACTTTCCGAATCGAATCGGCAAGTCTATAGTCTTCGATCTTATTTTCTACCTTATGCTACCTAACTTTGTAAATGCATTGGGCTTTCCCTTCGGAAAGTGAATCGAATGCCAGTCGAATGTATTTGTGAATTGCTATATTTATGTTATATCGGAGGATACGGATTCGAATCGAATGCTTTCGACTAGATTTCCGACAATCGTGAATAACCCCCCAGGACTAATTTATTACTGGACCGACCACGCCTTTCTATGGCACACATTTGACACGGCGAGTCGGACGGTGACATTTGACACGCGCATGCTTATTTTGTTAACACGTATATTGAACTAATGAATGACCTAAATTAGTTGCGTAAACATGCTGATGTGAAAAACTTCGCAGACTTCGCAGTGCAACGAATGCAGATTTAATAAACATTTTTATCTGGCGCATCATATTTTTTTTAACCCTTCTTCGTCGTTCACAGATGGTTCGGCGCGACAATTTAATACGATCGGCCTATTTCGAATACGGCCCGTGTTCGCATTAACATTTCAGCGTTATAGTATAGGTGCCACGTTATATGGAACACGCCGCTTGTCGCACTGTGCCATAGCCAGACTGAACGCATGCAATATTCAGTCGTTCATCTCTCAGGTTTTATGAACGTCTGGTACTATTCGCTCAGGATTTCTGCCCGTTTGAAACGTTTTCTTTAGAAATTGAGTGTTCTTTCTAAGACGTGGCTTTTTCGGATTTTCTTAGCATGTCATAAGACTGAATATAGGTAGTGTAGTAGTACATAGTTCAAAGATACAGATGAATTAAAGAAACTTTATAAAAGCTAGTTATTATTATTATTTTTGTTTTTTTTTACTGTTTTGTAAATGACTTTATCAGCCAGAAATACTTATTGTTCCATTACTTGACCCCAACAATGATAGAGCCTTCAGCCGTGTACATTACCGGGCGCGCAGTAATCTGACAGTTCCATTACACGGTGACCGCGCGCGGCCATCCGTCACGTGACTACTCCATCCATCCCCCACCTCCCGCGCTCCCTGATGTCCTGGTACTTGATTGGTAGTTACAGTGATTTGTTGGATCAGTTTTTCCTGTTACCACTGATTAATTTATACTTACAGAAGAATTATATATTTTTATATACTGAGCATCTATTTAGCCGACATAATAAATGGGTTCATTTATTTTGCTGACGTAGGCATAATGTCTGACTCCTAGGGAACGTTAACGAGTAACGCCTACATTCTTCTTTGCTACATGTTCTAGGCACGAGACTAGTCCTGACAAATGGCAAGAATTATAGTTATCGTTAATATGAAAATATAATGTCACATATTACTTGGTTAGGTCGTTTTCATCCTCTCTTTTGAAAGCCATTTGATAAATAGCACTACAGTGATCTATCACGTTTTTTTTCTTTTAGATTATGGCCAGATTTACGCCATTATCATCAAAATTTTCGATCTGAAGAAATATCCGTACCATAAAGTTAATGACCTATTTACTTATCTAATGAATGAATGAATGAAAAATATTTTTATTTTAATAAGGTCACATAATAAGCATTTTTAAATCGTGGAACTATAAAACTTTTTAAAACAACATTAAATTATGACGACGCTGCGTAACAAAATGTAATGAAATCAAAATAACAGCTCAGACTCCCAAAATTATTGTATTAGCAATGTTTGGTTCGATACAAAAAACGGTAAATATTTATTGAAACTCGAGGCCCGTCCGCTCGACTGGCGACAAATCGCTGCCGTTAAGATGTGCCAATAACCATATCGCTGTAACTCGCGACATAAATCGCGCGATCGCGCCCGAACGTAAACCTTTATGATTACGAACGCGTAAATCGATCGAAAGCGTTCGTACGTGCGAATCGGCGAACGGCGCGCGGCGTTGGAGGCAGTAGGGTTGTCAAATAAGAAAACATTTATTGTTTCAAAGTTTTATTTGTTTTTTTATTTCAAAGAATAATGGTCATTGTAACACAATATTTTATTCTGTAGGTAAAAGTCTACATTTATTTGTACTTTATTGCCTAGAAACTCAAATCGAACAATTGATGACATTTACAATTCGACTTCGTCGTTTACCTTTGAAGTGTAGAATCTTCTTCTTATCGAATGAGGATTAGTGGCCACCTCTGGTGTTAAGAGTTCATCAAGCCGCCTGTAAGGCCTCGACTGTTATCAGATGACAACAGCCGGGACCGACGTTTTAACGTGTCCTCCGAATCCGAAGCACGGAAGCGGTCAGTTGTAATGTAATGCCACTTAACTGTCACCCATCCGACACCTGGCCGGATCGAGCATTGCTTAACAAACGTGATCGAGTATGATCATCGCCACTCGCTTCCGGCCGCACGACGTGAAATGTCTCCATTTTTGTCGATTTTCGGCGTTGCGAAAACACTGTACTGCGGTCGACTGCGTAGTTTTCTTTATGAGGTCGATCCAACGAGACGGAGAGCGGCCTCGTAAGCTCTTCCATTATGAACGAAATTATCATACAGTAATTTAAATTCTTTAGGGCAGCCCTACCGCTACGGAAGTAACGATTATTGTTTTTAGTGCCATTCGAACTGCGATCGGAAAAATATTACCGAGCAATCAATGGATGTATGTATGTGATTTCTCTCATTGACCGGCGCATTACAAGGTATTGTTTAATTAAATTTACGTGGATATTTCTGTACTGTTTATTTGCTGTATGCTGAATGGAAGTGAGGAAAATGAACAATGATGTCCTATTGTCATATTATAATATGTACAATAGACTGGCAACCTGTTATTAGTGCAATAAGTTACGAAATAATAATAAACAACTCGAAATCATAATTGAAAGTTTTATTATTGTTTCAAAACCAACTTATAAGAATTAATGAGACTATTCTAGTGTTTAAAGTGGTTTTTTTTCAACTATAGTCGACACGGCAACTGTTTTTGTTGTTACAATTTGATTGACATTACAAGAACATATCCTTCTGAAAACCCTGTTTAAAATCATGTTTTAATGCCATTGATTAGTACCTAACCATGTTAGTACGTACTTACTACTTTAGATTAAAATAGTATGTAATCGACGATTTTTTCTCATACACAGAGGTTCTCATATCTTTTATAATTTTAAAGATGCTTCGGTTACTTATTATTATTTGAAATTATGATCATAACGGCCCGCTTGGCATTAGTCAGCTGGGTGTTTAAACATTTGTGCATTAAAATTGTGAAACATAAGCGTTCATGGTTGTTAAATAAATTAAGACTATGGTAGTATGGAAAATGCATATTCTTTAAAATTCTCTACACAAAACGTCAATTTCATACTTAAACCCCGAATACAATTACACTACGTAGCTGTAGACCAATACTACTGGCATGCTCGCACGCTCCTGGCCGAGCATGAAATTGGCCCCCGGGATGCCCCGGGCCAGTAATTGGTTGTTGGCCCAGCATCCACCAATCACAGCCTCCAATGAACCATCGGATCCGCTGCTCTGATCGATCTTGATACGACATGATGTCTCGTCTAGTTTGCATGTAAATTATAGTGATAGATTTTATCGATAAAGTCAGTAGCAAATAATCGAAAACTACGGACGAAGGATCCTTAGTAAAATAGTTTCTTAAGCCACTCCACTTCAATAATTCTGAGTCCCAGGTGGTGATATGTGTTTGTAAGTTGGTATTTCACGTATATTTTTCTACAAATCCGCAAAATACCACAAAATCTCGAGTTGATATTTGGCGTATGTGGTAATATGCGTCTAATGGTTTATTATTTTAGTTTACTTACCAATATTTTATCCACTAGGTACCTACCCATTATTTAAGAAACAAAGTTTTTTAACATTTAAACCTTTTAAATTGGCTTATTTACTATATTTTTATCATTAAGTATGGCAATATTCATATATATTTTTTTACTTTAATCAAAGGTGACGTTACAAATGAATAAGGTTTAAAAAAAACAAAACAAACAGATAAAAGTAACGCTCAATGTTTACGCGTTTTCAAGTAGAGACGAACTGCTGTATGTCAGGAAGTTTGTGTCTTATGTCGTGGAAAAACAACAAACACAATATCCTAGAGTGGTTCGTAAACCGGCACATATGACATTGTTGCGGCGTCGTAAGTAACATTGTCGCTTGTCGGCGACAAGACAAGTCAACGGAACTATTATAGTTGTGTTGCATCTCTCCATTTAAGTTAGGAGCATCTGCAAACAATGCTGATACACTTAGTGCTTACTGCTTGTTTACCCTTGTTCTATAACAGGCATATTAGCAAATATACGATGCCGAGGAAAGTAGGACATTATTAATGTAACCTACATTATTAATGTCATACCTAAAATGATAGTAGTACTTATTTACTTAGGTACATCAAGTTACTACATAAGTTTTGTAAAAGTTGGACAAGCGACTATACTCTTATAGGAAATATGTGAAACTCTATAATAGCGTATTTTTTTATCAATGTCCTACGTAACGTAACCAGTTATAGGAACAGGGAACCAATAATAGTTTTATTTTAAAATTATCACAATCCTTTTTATTAGAATGATGGATGTGACACATTGCTACATTTCTTTGGTATGTTTTATTTCTGCCAAAAAGAAGTATTGCCATAGATTATGAAATTATACTATAGATAGGCGAGTTCAAGGCAACTCGTAGCATATTTAATGCCATACTTACCTCCTCGACATCTGTGGCGATGGATAAGCTTCCATACTTAACAAAACGGTTTTGAAGTCTATAAAAGATTGACTGAATCTCATCTTCTGAGCTGCAGGGCCTCCAGTTATTTGGCTTGTTGCAGCCCGTCCATTTGCATCGTCCCATTCTCTGCACCGACTTGCATTCCCGATGCACCAACTAATTTCCCTGGCGGGTGCTCTGTCAAACAAGCCTCTATGATATTCCGACTAAGCATTACTGAAAAGGCTAAGCAAGTAACTTAGTCATATTGCATTTGAAAGACATGTGATTTCGTATTGACTGGATAGAGGGAAATTAGCTACATTTTCATCATCTTCATACAGTCACAGAACAACTCCAAACGTCAAAAAAATACATATTCGTCAGTCATATTATATCCGTGTAAGCATACAGAGGGTCTATTCGTTCCAGAAAGCAAACCACTACAATCTGTGACGACATTCGTCGAGACATTAAGTTCAAGAGAACTTAAGTCTTAAGTCGACGAATGTCGTGATCGTGACGGTTAAGTAAATCGAACTACGAATATGTCCGATTACCGCAAATAGTTTTTCGAAGTACTTATTTCGAAGTCTATTTGGAACTTATTTCATTGCTCGTTTTGTATTCCGAATCTGGTGCGCAAATCCACTCGCGCTTGGCCAACCAGTATTTTCGTCCCTTGGCTTTATATGGAAAACGTTACTTTCGTAAAGAGCTGTGTGCTGGTTAAATAATTCAGTTACGCGAACGTACAAAACGTATGCGCTTTAAAAGCACTCCCATTTACATTTATCGTCAGTGTCTCAGACAGAAAGATGACATTTTAAATTTTAATATTGAAAAAAACTGAGGAAAAGTCATTATAAAGCAACTTGTTTGTCTGAACTACAGAATAATTAATAGTACAAGTCTTAATGTAGAACTCTAGAGATAATGAAACCGGGTTCGACTCTTGTCATAAATGTTAACCTGGCTTGGCTTATTACCACTCAAGTCGTCATAACGATATTTTGCAATATTCTGTTAGAGGCATGATCAGACCTTTTACTTCCAGCTTTCGAAAATCAACAAAATCGAAACTAAGCTCTATATTTCGTTATAAAAAATCTCGAAACATTTCCAAGTTTTCCCAGGAACGATCAAACAAAGATTCCCCGCGCAGAAGTCGACTTGCGTACTCCGGGACAAGCGTCCCGGAACTTTTCCAATATTTCCCGGGACTGTTGATGTATGGCGGTTGGTTCCGCCGCTGGTGCGAGAGGCCTTGACTAAAATATCCATCCGTCTTTACTAACTTAAATAATAACCATTTTTTACGATATCAAAGTTTAGGGAAAACTAAAAATCCAACTTTTGACCGGTTTAATTTGAAGGTGAAAACGCGTCATGAGCTAAGAAATATCTAATAAAGCATATTTACATAGAAATGGTTTGAAATAGTATACAATAGTCTTCTTTATTCCTCACATCTTAAAACTGTAATATAGCGAAGCGAAGAACTTTAAATATAACGAGATGCTGAATTTGACGTGTTTTTATTTTTATTTATAGTTGCGAATGAAAGGATGGAACAGATAGACAGGAAAGAGGTGCATTGGACATTTGATGGTGGAAAATAAACACGTTTGAAAAATTAATTCAAATTTCAGAAAAACTTACGTAGTTTTATCTGTGACGTAAGACGAACACCCGATTGCACTAAACATAAGGATCAGCCGAGTCTTTTCCTAACTACAACACGACCAAATTAAAACGGTGTCATAAACTTAGCCGTCATGTAGCTGTCATTCGCCTAGTTATCTTGGTCCAAGAAGCTTTTGGAGGGAGGTATAAGCTTCTTGTCTTGGTCAAGTTGTAGTTAAGAAAAGACTTAGGCGATTCTTAAGTTTAGTGCTTTTTCACCGTAATGTTTTATGTAAATAAATCTATGTGTAATTTCAACAAGCGCTTAGCAAATGTGCAAACTTGGACTTAGTTGGGGACAAAATAACCTGTGCGTTTTCTAAGGCTGGCCCCAGACCTACCGGTTTCATTTCTTTGCTTTGCTGTTCTACCATGGACCGCCGGCCAAGAGACTCATTTTCAATCTATCGCATCGCATATTTTGACCAGACCACATTGGCAAGATAGCCATTAGTTTGGTGTTATCAAATATCGTCGTCTGGGTTGCAATGCGAAGTTTTAGTTTTAGTTTAAAAAAAAAACTGCTGTTTCATACAAAAATTAATGACGAAATTATCAAAATGTATGAAACAGCTCATTTTTTTTCGCGATTTCAGATTTGGTCCCATAGTAAAAGTTGTTCAGTTTTATGGTCCCTATCTACCATATTCAGCTTTATAAGGCTTTACCAAACATCTTGTATAAATAAGTGACCGATTTATTTTTAACGATCGGAGTCCATGTTCAGGGTTGCCACCCTATCTCTCCTAAAAGCTTCCTACTTCGCAATCTAGGCGATGATATTTGATAACACCAAGCTAATGTCTATCTTGCCAATTTGGTCTAGTCCCAAAATGCGATAGATTGAAAATTACCCTGGATGGCCGGCGGTCTTTCAAGCAAGGTAGAACAGCAAAGCAAAGAAATGAAACCGGTAGGTCTGGGGCCAGCCTTAGAGTTTCAAATTCATTTTTAGAAAAATACCTACCTACTCGTTTTGGAATTAGTAGCATTTATAGTGGCATTGTTATTTTGAACGTTACTCCTACGGTTTCCCCTCAGTAAGTAATGGGATTACGTAATCATCATGGAAAACACATTTAAGGGTAGATGATATGACTCCACAACGTGAGCTCCAAAGGGTTTGCGATAAAATCTCTCACAGCCTCCGTCCCGCCCGCCCACGTAAACGCGTAGGGCGGACGCTT
The DNA here is from genome assembly GCA_928269145.1 of Agriphila tristella. NCBI lineage: Eukaryota > Metazoa > Arthropoda > Insecta > Lepidoptera > Crambidae > Agriphila > Agriphila tristella. Next base: position 1,280,537 of record OV743435.1, read on the forward strand.
TCTTTGTGCTCGCCCAGATGAATTTCTGCTAAAGTTTGTTCCGGTCTCCATTATATTTGGGCATTTGCAACTTGCTTGCCGCAAGCCGTATAAAATAGAGAACAGGGATTTCTGAACGTAGCTATGATTGGTTATTATCATTTTATGTTGAGCTTCGCACGCACGTCAATATATTGTTCATGAGAACTATGAGAAGTACCCTACTACGTCGACGTAGATGATAAAATTTTCTTTATTTTATTTCTTTGCGATGGATGGTTTAATCATTCATGACAAAAGTAAACAAAGAAAATATATTTGAACCCTCGTGGGATATAATGAATTGTGATCGTGTGTGTTGTCGGATACGTAGAAGTATAAAAGAAGAGATTCGTACTAGTCTCTGTTCTCTTTATCTTATATATTGCTCCCATTCTATGAAACCTTATCTTTTCATAATAATACACTGTTTTTGTACTGTGCAATTAACATCGATTTACTTCAGCGGGTGTTTTTCTATTTTTAGATGTTTTAATAAATCAGCTTACATTTGGACGGTCAGTTCTCGTTTCACCTTTTTGTAATACCTTAGTTAACTCAAAGAGTTTTCACAAAGGAGTGTTTATTAATTTTGTTTTTTCTTTTTCAGGTAAGATTCTTTTATGCGAGAAACGTTGGTGATTAGCTGGTAATGAGACTGCCATTGTTTTGACAATAAAATATATGGTAAGAACTATTCTATTGTTTGGTATGTTTTGAGTTGCTAATAGAAACAAGTATATGAGTGCTCCCGCGCTGAAAAATATTTTAACAAAGCCTATAAACTAGGCTACGAACCCAAAATCTCAACTCAATTATTCTTCTTCTTCATTGGAATTTATAGCAAAAATTCACTTTTTATTGCACCAAAATAAGATTAAATTAATTTAAATAAAAGAGTTGGTTTTGTTACAGGATGCTCAAAGAAACCTTACTGTATACATACTCAATTAACCATATAAAATGAAATAAACACTATGTAAAACTAATTAAAAACAAATAAAACAGACAATATAATTATCATTTAAAACATGTCTCTTCCCTTTGAGGCTACCAGGGACCCAGAAATTGAATGAAATGCGTTTTCTCGTTGTAAATTATGCCGGATCGAGAAGTCGGGCGATTCAAACTATTTGAGCGAGATATTTGTGATGTGACGAATAGAAATGTCGGCGAATATAATTATATAATGCAATAATAGGAAGAACGAACGGGGTATTTGTTTTACCATTGAAAATGGTTATCAGATGCAAACTGCCTGAGACGTATTTTTGGCCAGAGCTCCGAGGATTTTGGGAGGATCGAGATGGGAATAGTATTAAAAGTTGAGAAATTTATCGAGACACGTGGTAGCGTTTGAATTTTTAAAATCGGATACTAACTTTTTTTGGAATGTTGAAAAATTTAGGAAAAAACGGGTTTTTTTGGGGGGTGTTTGTTTACTAAATTATAAATGTTTCGAAAAAAAAACCGACTTAAGAAAAAATTCAAAAATTGGTCCTAGGGTATTAGTTTAGCTACAAAATGGTGAAAAAATTTTGAAAATTGATTAATAATTGTGACCTGTAGGTGGTCCCTCTAGATTTGGAATTGTAGAAAAACGAGTATTTCCGTATATAAAAAGTAAAAAGCTGCTGTGGTTATTGACCGACCGTCATGGTAATGGTGTTTAAAGGTGCTGATGCAGGCTAAAAGTGCATTTAAGTTAGAATTTTGTAAGTCGGTAAAAAAATATGATGAATTTTGAGGAATTCACAGATTTTACAGTCCCCGCAAGAATCAGAGCATTGAAAATGAACACAGCAATATACGAAAAACCAAAATCAATCAAATGCAAAGTCCTATTATATTCTTTGAATTATTATTTATTTTAATTTTTTCTAGAAGGTAGGTAAGTACTTTTTTTGTAATTTTGCAAAATTCCAAAAATTCCGGGTATTTTGCGGGTTGTTTGTTTACTAAATTGTAAATATTTCGAAAAAAACCGACTTATGAAAAAATTAAAAAGGGTCCTAGTTTAGCTACCAAATGGCGAAATAATTTTGAAAATCAGTTTTGTGACCAGATTTGGAATTGTAGAAAAAACGGCTGTTTCCGAACATAAAAAGTTATGTAGCTTTTATGATTATTGACCGATCGTCATGGTAATATAGTGTTAAAAGATGCAGAAGCAGACAAGAATGCTTGTCTGCTTCTGCATCCCAGAGTCCTCCAAAATTAGGTGAGTAGGCCGAGATGAAATGCCACTGGGTGCCCTCGTTTGCCAAATTGTCAACGATTTCTGCTCCAAACTCTAAACATGCTGCCTTCCAGGCGTCTGTCAGCTCTTTGTTCGCACCAACAAAATTTCTGCCCTGGTCGCTCCAAATATGAGCACATTTGCCTCTTCTAGCGCAAAACCTTTTGAATGCTCCAACAAATGCTTCAGATGTCATATCTCCGACCAACTCTAAATGTATTGCCTTGGTTGACATACAAATAAAAATAGCAATATACGCCTTATGGGTTTTAGCTCCTCGGCCTTTGCTCCATAAGATTTGATATGGTCCAGCAAAATCGCCCCTGAATTTATAAATGCGCGGGCTGGTGCATTCGTGCATTCGTTGGAATTTTGAAAATCGGTTAATAATATTTCAGTTGTGTCGAGGCAGTCAGCGGGCGCTTTTGTGACACGAGGCAGGACCGGCCGAGTGTCACAATCGTAAAAATAAATAGTAACTAAAAATATAATAGGACTTTGCATTTGATTTGATTTTGGTTTTTCGTAAATTTTTGTGTTCATTTTCAATGCTCCGATTCTTGCGGGTACTGTAAAATCAATCTGTGAATTTTTCTATAATAATTTAAGCAAATGGTTAACGGCCGCGGCCTTTCGATGTTATCAATCTATACGCTTTAAGGACTATTATAGTTATTGCGAAATTAAATTTTTTTCCGTTAAATAAAGATGTTTTATTAGAAATAAAACACTTTTTACGGATAAAAGTGCATATATTGGTTAATTCAGATTTTATTTTAGAATTATTTAGTTTTGATTTGTTGTTTTTTTTGGGATTCCCGACGTTTCGACACTAAATATGATCGGGATAACTAAAGCAAAAATATGTTTTAGTTATTTTTACTTGAGATTTCAGAACTTTAACACCTCGGTGATACTTTTTCCATAGCAACTATTCCGATAAAACGGTCCTTTAAATGCAGTGTGAACATCACATCCATTAGCGGAGGATCCGTCAAAAACGGTCCTTTAAATATGGACCTGCTGTGTGAACGCACGGTAACACTGGCATTTCATACTAATGTAGGAATTATAAAAATTAATGCTCTCGCCAAGTGGTGCGACCAAAGAGTGATGCATATTTCTGTCAAGAGACATGCAATTTTAAATGAAATGTCCCGCGGAGATGTCAGCGAGTTTATTTAACTGGCGGCTTTCAGCAGCTACGTTCTGTTTTAAAAAGGTTTTTCCGCTTTTCTGCTTTTGTTAAAGAGCAGAAGTCGATACGTTTCACGATTGTGGAGGTTAAACCTTGTGTGCTAAGGTTGGTCTTCGGGTACAATAACTTCAGAGGAAACAAAAAAAATACGAATGACCCAATGCCATATTTAAAGTTAAATATAATATTAAATATATTTGTTACGGCCATATTAAAACTAATTTGTTACGGCCTGTTTCATAGTAACTTCTGGAAAAATTAGCCGTGTTACAGAAATGGCCAGTAACATTACATCGATTTTTAGGAGTTCCGTACGCAAAGGGTATGTCGATGCAGTATGTTTACGAGCTAGATAACCGAGTGTATTGTTGTTATTTATCGTGACCCCTGTCATTGTTTACACAAACAACGCAGCAGGTAAAATAATAATTCATTTTTCACGCTCATTTCATAAAATGGCGGTTCGTATCGTAGATTGAGCGGGAACGAAACGCGCAACACGATGTAAAGGCGGGTGTACATTGTACGAGCCAAATGTGAACGGAGCATAACCGAGCACAAATTCGTATATAAATCTATAGCATGTTGTGTATCAGCGACCGACTTTCGAGCTTCGAATTAAAAGTAAAGTAAACACCTATCCTGCGTTTTCATATACAGGGTGGATTGTTGAGACGGGACATTAAGGGCAGGTACCTTAACCGTTATAGTTACAGGAAAACGTTCCAGGTAGACCATCCATAACTTTTTGAGATATTCTGAACTGCATTTACAGATTTTGGAAAAAAATTACCGTTGGCAAAAAAATGCTAAAATACCAAAACATTTTTTTTATGCCAATCGATCCTATTTCATGTGGGGATCAAAACACTCTATGGGACCACTTAAGGTATGAGTAATGAGTCTAGAAACGACAGAAATCGCCAAAATCTTTTCCCATACATTTTGTACGGAAAAACGAAAAATCTTCTCGAAATATTTTTTATTGCCAAATGTTCCTATTTGTTACTGTGAACAAAATACTCTTTAAGGCCAACTAAAATTTGAGTACAGAAACTACGTAAGTCACACACAACATCGTCTTCACACGCTGGCACAATCGTTTTTACAACATTAGATCCAAAAAGTAGTTTCTGTACTGGCGAAATAAATGATTTTCCTTGCTCTGTAGGCTTGTTGTTTGTTCACTCTTACGTCGCTAGTCGTGACGTGCAGATCTACCCCCTTACTCAAATGGCCAATTTTCTATTCGTTCGCTAGCTTAAAAATAAAAAATAAACCACAAGCTCTAAAATTACGGGTCGGTCGTAGACTTGTCAATTACATAAACTTGCGACATGTGACTTGATCGTCTAATTCCTTATTTTTAAGCTTTAAGTTAGCGAACTAATAGAAAATTGGCCATTTGAGTAGGGGGGTAGCTCTGCTTGCGCTTGGCTCGTGTACACCCACCTTAACGTTTTCTATAAAGAAGGAACATTAATAGCGCTCGCACTTATCATTATCGCCGTAAATAACGCTTTATTTTTGTAGCGAAATTGCTCTGTTTTTTTCATTTAGGCTGTTATTTGTTAGTACCTACGGACGGAGTGATAAAATGTTTCGGCATCTTTTATTTAATGATTATGTTTAATTTTTTTTTTAAATAATCTTTGATCCTTTGTTTTGATTTCTATAACTACCTACGACAAACTTTTATTTACCTCAATCGGTGCATACGGATTTTTGATAAATCGTGTGGATATAGTGAGTAAGTAGTTTTTTTTTAAACACGGGCAAGCCACTTACAGGCTACACTCACCGAACACAAAATACTGTTAGTAAAAAATATATCAAACTTATTTTAACTACTAATAGGATCTAAAATTATCTAGTTAATTACTTGATACGTCGACATATCATCAAATCGTCGAATATGCATTGGTCGCATTAAAGCGATTCAGCGAGATGAGCGCAGCGAGCGGAGCGAATTAAGCGATTCTGCGGCGGGCGGAGATTGCAGCGGAAATGTCGCGCCGTTCCGACCGATATCGAGTTGGCGAATGACAGCAATAAGTGCTTACAACTGAATTGATGGTGTCACAGCTGTTGCTCCGATATGTTAGCTGTCAGTCAGCTTTAGTCGATAACTCTATCGACAAGGTTTAAAAATATTATTTTAAGCTTTTGTTCACGTTACCAATTTATTTTTGGCCAATATTATATGCATTTTGTAAAAAAAATTGCTCCGATACAGTTAGATCAGAACTCTTTAAGAAGAAAGTAAAAAAATCATGTTTGAGCGAGTTAATACCTCTACCGAACCCAAAAAAACTCTGCTGCTATCCGTGTTGACCTTTGAAAAGTGCTGTTGTTTTTATTGATGATGAATTGTTATTATTTATTTAAAACGAGCCAAGATGATCATCAAATATCGCAAGTTTTAATTAGTGCTTTACCAACCCTGACACCATACTTCGTGAAGCTTTTCCAACAAAAGCCAGAACATAATATTATTTTAAAAGGCTGTATAAAACAAGTTGAGAACCGTGTTGATTCATTTGTCTGCATTATTTGCTCAATTATAATAATTAAAAGTATCGTACCGATACTTTATGAACATCCGGGCGTGAGATGGCGATATCATTTTTGGAGTAATTTATTAGCCGGGGTGCGGGCAATGTTTACCGATTGCTCCAGTTGTGTGTGCAGGCCATTATATAACGGTTTGGAACGTACTCTGTGCTTGCGGATTACGGTGGGCTTTCATTTTATTAACGTATGAAATAAAAGACAATAAATGTTTGTATGTGTCAAACTAATGCAACTGACAAATACATAAAGCTTTTAGCTATCCAAAATATCGACAGAAACTAGGACATTCACAAGAGATCTGAAACAAATTACGGGATTCCGTGATTAATTTTTCATTATTTAATCCAGGGGTCTTCAAACTACCCCTGCCAACTCCCGCTCGCGAGCACCAACAATCTGGCCCGCGAACGGCTGGATCGTACCATCTTACTGTAATTTACAGTATGTTGGTATGATGAGCTAGCTAGGTCCTGGCCATTGGGACTTCGTGGAGTAGTTAGTCTGGTCCTTATGCTAAAAAGTTTGGCGATCTATGATTTGACCCAAAAGATCAGTCATACCAAATTTTACTGATACCTTATCCAAAGCAAACGTATCGTGTGTTCGAGATGGTGATATTATTTTTGGAGTATTTTACAAGCGCCAGCGTGGAGTGTGGTGCGGGCAATGTTTACCGATTGATCCGCTTGTGTGCACAGGCCATTATGTGAAGGGCCGCTTAAGCGTGTGCTTGCGGATAACGGATAACGGTGAGCTTTGACTTTATTGTTAACTAGCTTTCGCCCGTAACTTTGCCCGCGTGAAATTCTAATTTCTAATGGTGAATGATTGAAATCGGACGTTTAATATCATACACGTTGCCAGGGGTTACAGACTACAGAGAAGGACAAAGGGTACCTTACTAGGTACTTATAGCAAAAAAAACTTTCCACGCAGATAAAATTGCGGCGGCGGGCGGATAGTAAATTAATAAGCGTAGATGTACTAAAACATAAATCATATTCTATTTGTTTTCTAAACCTTTAGATTTTTGCATTCACAATGCTATTTTTATATTAAGATGAATAAATAATGAAAAATATTAGAAAAAATCGACCCACCCGTAGCAACTCAGACGGGATTCGAACCCGCACCCTTAGGATCCTGAAAAAACCTGAAAAAAGTGCGAAAACTTCGCGGTTTTGGCTCCCAAAAGTTACGCACACCTCCTGGAAAGGTGCAAACTCGGATCACACGTATTTAGGACCAACTGAAGCTAATAAAACGATTTCCAGCTTACTGGGAATTAATTCCGCAAAAAATTCTAAAATGATTGGCCTATTACTTACTTTCAATAAGTGAAAACTGAGTAAGTATGAAAAGTTTTAATTGTAAAATTGGCCTTAAATATATATTTTTTACAACTAGAACTTTTTCTTCTAGTTTAATACTAGTAGAAACTTTAGTCTTTTATTTATTAACATTTTTCCCATTGGGTTTCCCTGGTTATAAGCATCGGCATTTCGGCATACACAAACGTACGTACATAAACGTGTCCCAAAAGTAAAATCTAGTGACATCGTCAATGTCAATTCTAAGGACATAAACCCAATAAACTCGAGTAACCGTATTTTAGGAATCGACAATCATTTATACATTATTCGGTGTCGACAGGGACTTAAGATTCCCCTTTCTCCAATCAATCTCAATCAAATCCTGGTTTCTTGGCTTTAAACTTTAATGTTTTCTTAGAATTTTCACCTCATTATGTCGAGTAGAATCACAGGGAGGGTTGTTAATATTGAGGACGTTGACACAGTCTTTAACCGACTTCAAAAACAAATGGAGGAGGTTATCTATTACTCACGTATATAATTTTTTATATACACCATCAAAAATCGTTGCGATCGGCATAATTTATTTTTCTTTTTTATAAAAAAAGTTAATTATCAAAGGTTTTTTATTTTATTATAAAAACCATATTTTTATTTAAAAACGATATTTTATAAACACTTTCTCTTGATAAAGTTACATTATAAAAAATATTATATGTGCTTTTGCTAGCGATCGCAAACTTTTGTTGGTGTGTGAACATATTGTGTATGTTCACCGATTACTCAAAAACGGCTTGACCGATTGTAATGATTCAAACGTTGTTTGGTTCCATTTTTTGAAATTTTTATATTGATTATGATCTTTATTTACTTAAAACAATTTTCTTTATGTTTTTATTAGTTTTCCAAATCAGATCAACAGCTGCAGCAGAGTAACAGTTTAATATGAAATGAATTGTTATTTTGTAGATAAATGTTCTTGGGTAAAACCATGAGATTGCCTATAAACAACATTGAATAACGTCATGATGAAAACCATAAAATAAAATCAAAGCTTATTTTGAACCCGTAAAGCAGCAAATAACATTTTTACGATTTATTTTCAATTTTACAGGCGACCGGAGCTTCCATAAACTAAGAGCTTTGTATAAATTCTGAAAACGTGTGGCTTTAAGCAGAAATAATAATGAAATTTATTGCAAAATGAAAAATTTTCAAAAATTTTTATAAACACGGTATACTGAGGACTGAGGTGAATACAATTCATGTTTTAAAATTAAATCTGTACTGTACGTAGTAGGTAAGACTGGAAAATAATATCTTAAATAATTGACAACATAAAAAAATGACCAAAAATGGGTTTAGTCAACAAATGCCAACTTAGTTTAAAACGCCAGATTCTACAAATGTCCAATTCTACAAATGCCAACATTTAGTTGTAATATTTTCAATCACTTTTTGATATATATTTTTGCGTTTCCATATTTTTTTATTTACTTGAAAATATTACAACTAAATGTTGGCATTTGTAGAAGTTGGCATTTGTAGAAGTGGGCATTTGTAGAAGTTGGCATTTGTAGAATTGGACATTTGTAGAATCTGACGTTTTAAACTAAGTTGGCATTTGTAGAAGTTGGCATTTGTCGACTAAACCAAGAATTCTGTTTTAAGAGTAGGTATAATTAGGCGATTTTATTAAGACGTAAAAAATATGATTCCCTTTATTGTAATTTCTACCCTAAATCTGAGCTTAATAGCCGATGCTGTCATTTTTTAATCTATGACAACTTTAAAAGCACTTGCATACTTTGTTTTTGCGTGAAAGGGACAGCAATACTCATTACAGAGATGACTCCGCAGATCGTCCCCATTCGCTCCAAGGAAGCACGTAGGGTTGTCACCCACAACGATTTTTAAGATTTCTGAATGGCAGCACAGAATACTTTGATTTATTATTATTTCTAGTACATTTAGTTGAAAGATATTGATGTTAGTTTAAAGAGAAAGAACAAAATAGTTTTCTTAAGTACTATTTATTCGTGTTTTAAGTTGTTATTATGTTTTTCCTCAAAAATAAGGCTCATTGTTTTCTCGAAAACAAAGTGACAACCCTACATACTCGTCACCAAGTGTCGTCAACTTTGTGCGATCTTACGTCGTCCAAATTATGTTTTTAACTGCGAAAATGGACCTAAATGCGTTATAATAGAGCTCATAACGACGCACGCGCAAAGTTGTTGATTGTTGGGTCGTTTGTAAAATGTCAAGTTAGTCTTATGTAGGTGATTAGGAGATTAATTATAAGTTCGGATGTTTCAGCGTCTCTGCTCGAGTATGTTTTGTTACTTGTCTTTTTCAGTAAAATTATAAATGTTTCTATCTATAAAGGCCTTGACCTCCGGCCTCGGTCTTTATTCTAGCTGGTCCATCAAGGGCTGCAATGCTGACCGCGCTGCGACGGCCTGGGGCCCTATTTTTGAATCGCTTGGCTGGCGTCGAGCGCTCGTTTCTACTGATTTTTGTTCGACAGGTCATACATTTGATTTGATAAATCAGTAGAAACGAGCGCTCGACGCCAGCCGATCGATTCAAAAATAGGGTCCCTGGACCTGCGCTAAGCTCCGCTCTCGGCCATCATCATCGCTGCCAGCAACGCAGCCATTATAGACCGCGGCAGTAATGTACTATTAATGGTTTAATCATTGTAACATTGACAACAAGGCAAATCGTCAACGTTTAAACCTAATTAACAATAACCGCGATCGAGGATTCAGCAACCGTTCTCCTACGACCGATTTGCTATTGGACTGTTCGTCGACAGGACGATTCATTTATTACCATTTCCCCTACAGCGTCTTTCACCTACGGACTGTTCGCCGACAGGACCTTTGGTATATGTCACTTTTGACGACACGCCGTTTCACCTACTGAATGTTTCACCGACACGACGATAAACCTATAACTCTTTTAACTACAACCCTTTCCATCTACGGAGGATTCGCCGTCAATATTAAGGCAAGCGATATTACAAAGAATAATAAATAAATATTTCAGGATGCACCACTCAGGGCACACATAGCCATCTAGTCCCAAATTAAGTCAACTTGTGCTATGGGTACTAGATTACTCATGCATATTTTTTTGTAAATACATACTTATAAATATAAATTATAGTTTTAATTACTTACATGTTATTCTATTCTTTGAAAATAAAATAATAAAATTATTTATATCACGCTTATACCTAAGTATTGCAGTTGCTTCATTGTTATTTATTATCTACTAGCTGATGCCCGCGACTTCGTACGCGTGGACTTTATGACTTCGGCGTAGCATATAAATATGAACTCATGTAGTTACATAAGAAAATACTTGTAGCAGTGTTATACTTAATGTTAGAAGTAATAAATTATTGACCGAGCGAGCACGAAGTGCGAGCGAAGCGTCTCTGCTTCAGCTTGGGCAAAAATTCTTTCGTATATCTGTATGTTCTCTTCTACAGGTCGCATTTCTCAACCGATTCTCGTGAAAATTTGTGAGCAGGTTCGAAAATTATATGGAATTTTTTGTCATGCCACTTTTTCGATTTTTTTCGAAATGGCGGAGATATGTAAAAAAAAACCTATTGCAGTCCAGCTTTCCGGCTCTGTCTTTTCTCCTCTACAGGTCGCATCTCTTAACCGAATTTCGTGTAATTTTGTGGGCAGGTTCGAAAATCATATAGATTTTTTCAAGTTGAGACAGCTTTTCTAAATTTTTCGTAATGGCGGAGATATGTAAGAAAAATGTATTTCAGTCCGGCTTTCTGACGCTGGATGTTCTCCTCTACAGGTCGCATTTCTCAACCGATTCTCGTGAAATTTTGTGAGCCGGTTCGAAAATAATAAAGATTTTTTTTGTCACGCCAGTTTTTGGAAATTTTTCAAAATGACGGAGAAATGTTAAAAATACATATTTCAGTCCGGCTTTCCAGGGCTATCTGTTTTCCTCTACAGGTAGCATTTCTCAACCGATTCTCGTAAAATTTTGTAAGCAGGTTTGAAAATTGTATAGATTTCTTATGCTAAGCCAGTTTTTCATTTTTTTTTTCTAAATGGCGGAGATAATGTAAAAAAATCAAATTTCAGTCCGTATTTCCAGCGCTGGCTGTTCTCCTCTACAGGTCGCATTTCTCAACCGATCTCGGTGAAATTTTGTGAGCAGGTTCGATAAATATATATATATTTTTGTCGAGACAGTTTTTCGAAATTTGTGAAAATGACGGAGATATGTAAAAAAACATATTTCATTCCAGCTTTCCGGCTGTTTGATCTCCTCTACAAGTCGCATTTCTCAACAGATTCTGGTGAAATTTTGTGAGTAGGTTCGATAATTATATATAACTGTTCAGTCAGGCCATTTTTTCCAAATTTAAAAAAAAAATACTCACCCATTTTGAAAAATGATCAAAATTAGAAGCACAATACTCACGTACCATGGGCAACAGCGACGCTTAACCACTGCTAAGGTCAAAATCGCTTGCACGCCGCGCCGTCACAACCATACGTTTAGTTCGTGTAGGGGCGATACGCGCGCACACGAATTTTGTTGCAAACTGGTTAAGCGTCGCTGTTGCCCATAGTACCTACTGTATGCTTTGAAAACTTCATGGCGACATTTTATTTTATTTTTTCGCGAGATCTACAGCTCACGGAGCCACTAGTTTTTAGTTTATTTTTATATTTAATATTATAAACATAGTTTATAATTATAAACTATGTTCGGAGTCTTTGCTTCGGGAGCCAATATGAAAAGACCTGAAAACGTTACTATTTACCTACCTCCTTCTAACGCGTATTTGTTCCTAGTATGCAAAATAAACAATAATATAAGTTTTAATAAAATATTTACATAAACCATTTCCGGTGTACCTAATAGATAATAAATAACAATGAAGCAACTGCAATACTTCGGTATAAGCGTGATATAAATAATTTTATTATTTTATTTTCAAAGAATAGAATAACATGTAAGTAATTAATTAAAACTACAATTTATATTTATAAGTATGTATTTACAAAAAAATATGTATGAGTAATCTAGTACCCATAGCACAAGTTGACTTAATTTGGAACTAGATGGCTATGTGTGGCCCTGAGTGGTGCATCCTGAAATATTTATTTATTATTCTTTGTAATATCGCTTGCCTTAATATTGACGGCGAATCCTCCGTAGATGGAAAGGGTTGTAGTTAAAAGAGTTATAGGTTTATCGTCGTGTCGGTGAAACATTCAGTAGGTGAAACGGCGTGTCGTCAAAAGTGACATATACCAAAGGTCCTGTCGGCGAACAGTCCGTAGGTGAAAGACGCTGTAGGGGAAATGGTAATAAATGAATCGTCCTGTCGACGAACAGTCCAATAGCAAATCGGTCGTAGGAGAACGGTTGCTGAATCGCGATCGAGTTGGGTAATTCTGGTGTAATATCAATTTTTCGACATAATTTATCGTTCGCCGGGAATTAATTATACTTACTCAACGTTTGATACAATTTTGGGCATTACCAATAGGTACGTTAATAATAATAAAATATGACAAAAATAACAACGATAAAATAATTAATAGAAAAAGAAAATTACTTAGGTAAAAAAATTGTTGTTAAATCGCTTAATCTACTTTACCACAAAAATATATCAAATTGTGTAATCTGCCCAAAACGAAAAGCTCTTAAGGCGTCATTTACATTGTGCGAGCTTACTAGCCTAGCCTAGTCAATGAGTTTAAGATTAGGCGAGTCAACTAGTGCGAAGTGACGATGACACACCAAACTGTCCATTCGGTCAGCAGTAGATGTCAATATTTTGTAATGAAATACTTAATAGTTTACTAGTATAAGTGTTCCATCTCACGAAGACCTTTTTGCTATGAATGTTGTTAGGCGTGCACATGCACATTGTTTTAGTGTGCATCTGCATTCTCTCGTATTATGCACACTAAAACAATGTGTATGTGCACGCCTAACAACATTCGTAGCAAAAAAGTCTTCGTGAGATAGAACAACTATAGTAACTATGATGATGGACGGTTAGTTCACTAGCTAACAAGCCCACACGCCAGCGAGTAGCGAGTAAAATAGCCCAGCATTCTGAACTCGTAGATTGTTTATAGTCGATGACCTACATGGTCAAGTAGCTTGTGCATCAATTTTCATGGTGTCACCTCACCAGCCATGAGGTCCCAACCCAAGTTCGATCCCCAGCTAGGTTAATTTAGAAAAAAACTTTTCTATGTTTTATGGCTGGATGTTTGTGGTACCGTCTCGTTGTCTGATTCTAATAAGTACTATAATATTATTAGCGACCGCCAGCGACTTCATCTGCGTGGATATTGTTTTGTCTATCCCTTTTTTCGAGATAAATTGTACCCTATGTCCTTTTCTGTACCCCTGACAACGTGTGTCCAAAATTTCATGATGATCGGTTCAGTAGTTAAGACGTAAAGTAGTAACAAACAAACAAACGGACTTTCGCCCTCATAATATTAAGTAAGGAAAGTGCGCTCGCTCAATGTCATCGAGGCTTAAGCTAAAGTATGCAAATGAAAGTGTCATAAAGTCGAAGGGCTAGGCTAATGTAATTGTGCCCGATTGGCCATCGGCTGCGTTTGTTCTAGCCGGCGCGCTGTGACGCAAACGAATGCAAATTTATTCGATCCCGCCGTGAGTTAGGGCCGCCATCGAGAATCGTTTATCGTCCGCCTAACGAGTGACGCGGGTAGGGTTGCCTCTGGGATAAGGAGCCTGTTGACTTGAGATACCTATCATGTTTGGTGAGGTTCTTATAAGTATGAAGAATTAACATAGTCCAAGAAGTTTATACATTTACAAATAATTTTGGATTCGACTACCAATAATATAGGATATCAGACAAACGCCAGATTCTACAAATACAGATTAAACTTAATACAAATACCGAATACCGATTTAATTTCACAAAATATTTAGCAGGCAACATACATTGTGATTCAAAACTAAATTAACAAGTTATATTTTACTGCGCCCTAGACTAAATTATTATAATGAATGAATGGTGAAAATGATTTATTTTTATAATTGTTAAATGAGGTTATTAATTTTGGCAGCCCTGACGAGCCAAACTACTGACATGATCCTTCCAATCCGAGTAATCTTCATTCTGTCATAGAATCTAATTAATTGTTATTCCGATTTAATGCTTGTAGTTTCGAGGTTTTTTTATACTCTTATCAGCGTTAACTGAACAAGTATCAATAAAGGCTTCAAGGATTTTATTTGAGATAAAGTTTCGGCTCAATATTTAGTCAGTTATACATAGCGTTTCCATTTTCTTTATTATTACACAATCAATGATATATTTCAATACCTATAACGTTGCAAAACAGTAATTTTGTATTTGACCGCAAATTGTTTTACGTACGTACGTTTTTTAATTGAATACATTTTTTGTAGGTTTTTTTAACCCTTCACTTCATAAAGCAATAATTTATTATGCCGCTGGAATAATACACTAATATTGATGTTTAGCCCCCCTTTTAGAATAAATAATCGTCTTTCATTTGATATACCTTTGTCACCGGGTAAAATATTTTTTTGTTTAGAACAATAACATTGAAAGAAGTTATTGTTATATAATTCTAAAATGAAAACATGGCAAATTCCGAATAAAGCTCTCTGTATGCTAATCTGATTTATTAGAATGGTTTTTTATTGAATGTAGCAATTTAACATTTTTTACAACACTCAAGCTAACGTTACAGCAAATTTTGAGAATATGGATTCCGTGGAGTAGCTATGGAATCTAATATGTACCAGATGACAAGAAAAGTAAAATGACGTAAGATTCTTATATTTCTACTTTGTGATTTTCTTATCGAAAGTTAAACTAAATTCGCTCAAATCAAGTTCACGGTTTTTAAAAGCTTTCTTCCCACTTCTCGTGTAGGACATATGTGTAGGTAATAAGGGCTAAAATCACGTAGCATCCTAATTAGTCATCTTGTGATTTACGAGAGAGCCCGATGGCCTGGTTCCGATAGGCTCGACCTTCTAGTTAGGTACTTGTTAGTTCTAATGGACGAGATGACATTTCAGAATTTTCGACTGTTACATTAAAGGTCACTTCAGAAAAAAACCGGCCAAGTGCGTGTCGGGCCACGCGCCGTAGGGTTCCGTAGTTACCTTATACCATACGATATTTAATACACTATAATTTTTCGTCTGCAAAAATAACTTTGTTGTACAGTGTAAACCGCAAATATAACTTTGTCATTCATACCATGAATGACAAAGTTATATTTGCGGTTTTGGGAAATGTGTTATATCTCGAAAACTAATTACTATATCTCTTTCAAACCAATTTTGGTTGAAAGTGTTTATTACGATCTAGCACATTTTTTTTTTATTTTTCACTCTCTTATTTCAAAAGTTAGAAGGGGGGTAGGGGGGAGGGGGAGATACACATTTTACCACTTTGGCAGTGTTTATCTTTCAAACGGTTGATTTTGAGAAAAAATTGTCTTAGAAACCTCTATGCCATTTTTAAAGACCTATCTATAGCACAGAATACATAATAGTATCTATTGACACACCGCACGTATTGGTTTGAAGAAAAAAAAAATCAGTTTCAGTTCCATGTATGGGGAGCCCCCTTAATCTTTTATTTTTTTATTTTTGTGTTAAATTTATAGCACAGAATACATAATAGTATCTATTGACACACCGCACGTATTGGTTTGAAGAAAAAAAAATCAGTTTCAGTTCCATGTATGGGGAGCCCCCTTAATCTTTTATTTTTTTATTTTTGTGTTAAATTTATAGCACAGAATACATAATAGTATCTATTGACACACCGCACGTATTGGTTTGAAGAAAAAAAAAATCAGTTTCAGTTCCATGTATGGGGAGCCCCCTTAATCTTTTATTTTTTTATTTTTGTGTTAAATTCGTTAAGCGGTTAACAGAATACAATCTACCTACCAAGTTTCAACTGTGTAATCTTAATACTTTAGGGATAAAGTGACTGATATACGGACGGACAGACAGACAGACATGACGAATCTATAAGGGTTCCGTTTTTTGCCATTTAGGCTACGGAACCCTAAAAAGCAGTATCTTATTATTTTAGGATTTGGTTTAAGGTTAGTATCTTTAGGATCCTTGCGTGGGAGATGAATCAACGACCAGAAGAGTTATCTTCAAATTACGTTAGATCCTTTCTACTAATTAGTTTATTAAGGGGTAAAGTCTCAACATTGACATCAACCATTATTAATGTCCCCACTGCTGAGGCACAGGCCTTCCTTATGTATGGATAAGGAGGATGGACCACCCACCACGCGGGCCCAATGCGGATTGGTGAGTGTCAACGACTACAAGTGTAGCCGAGACCAACGGCTTAACGTGCCTTGCGAAGCACGGAGGAACTCGAGATAATAAATTTTTGGTCACCCATCCCGTGACCGACCCTTTCCGCAATCGCAGGGCCAGGAACCACTACGCTACCGAGCTCCTAGGGGTAAAGTATAACGATGAGCAAATGTTCAAAGCCGTCAAATCTTATGAAAAGGAAGTTATGCCACCTATTAATGAAAAAGCTACTGTTTTATAAAACTGTCATCGACTTCCCGACTTTAAAAATATAACAATGTTTAACAGCAAACAGTTTGAAACTTTGTAGCGAAATTTGTTGTCAGTTTTAAACAAAAGCTGATGGAAAGACTTGAGTTTAAGCAGATGATTGACGGCTTCGATGGCGCATGTTTATGTCACATCATCTCAGAGTTCCATTAAAGACTTTTAATTTAAACTTATTAAGACAAGACAGTTCCTAAAGAGGAGCTGAAAACTGGAAAAAATAAATAAAAAAACAACTAAACCAAGTTCCTACATATAAAGAAGGAAAAATCAGTGTCATCGAACAGTCTTTTTTTTATTAAGAAATGCATCATTTCAAGACATCTGTATTATTTATTACATTAACTATTAAGACCTAGTAATTTGGCTTTAATCTAAGAAAAGTTCATTATTATCTAAAAGCAACGACGGACAATGGCTCTGTAATGGCTCTGTAAACGTATCTATTAACAAAAGCTGCGAAAACATTTTCGTGACAAACGCTTTCTCGATGACGTAATTTGATTATGATGGAACTGTTGACCTATCTCAACCTTCCATCAGCATTCTGTGTAAGTGACGTTCGCAGTTTACTCTCTCAAGTCCATCAAACTCAGTGAAAGAGACTGATTTTATTCCTCCAGGCCTCACTTCAATGGGTTATGGCAATCATAATCTATTATGAAAATTGTGTTGTTAACTTATGACGGTTACTTTGTTGTTCATTGCTGGGTTTTCACAGTACATTTTATTTTGTCGCTTTTGAAGAAAGAAATAAATGTTAACGTAGGGAAGTTTTCGTTTTCATTGCTGGTTGGCAAATTCTTGTTACTGGAGATTTTATTAAGCTTAGGCAGTTGAGAAGCTTGGAGGAATATTTGTGGGTTGTCTTTTGGGAAATTGCAGTAGGGTTTATTGTTTTAGGAGAAATGTAGGCATCTCTGAACCTAAACCTTTCCTATTGCTATGAATGTGTTCTTATGATAAGTAAATCATTATAGAAACGTTGTATACGTTTTGTTGTGTTATGTAGGTTACATTATATTTTATTGAATTAACTTTTATGCGATCAGTGGATAGACTTTCTAGTAATTGTTGAGTTTCTTGCCGATTCTACTGAGCACAAAGATCTCCCGTCGTAGTTAGATTTTTCCGAATGGTAGAGTTATTCGAATTAATGACGTATCGATTGCTGCCATCAATCTATTAATAAACAAATAACTTGTTAAATAAAAAGAAAGACAAAACGTCATTTATAAGATAAATGCATATTCCTCCCAGCTAATGGCAGAAATATTTTTTTCACCCAATTTATAGCTATAAGTGAAAGCCTGTAATTGGATTTCTGTTTTACATATATTATATAGTATTACTGATGCTGTTGGTTTTCCAATCAAAGAAACAAATAATACGATCATTCTGATTGGTCGACGAGTCAACAGTAAATTGTCGACTTTTACGATAGCCTGTTTTCAGTATATTGCGAATTTTCAGCTGTAAATAAAGTGCATTAAGGACGAAAGTAAAATTTCAGTAATGGATGTGAGCCGGTAAATTGTCTTTATAACTAGTTGAACATGTTTGAATATAACGTTACTTTTGGTTTAAATGAACTTTATAAAAGACGGTATTATCCAATTTAGTTTTGAAGTGCTTGCAATGCTTTTTTATTTACTTTCCGAATTTTAAATTATTTCGGACCACTTTTACTAGTCATTTAGTTCCAAACTAAGCGAAGCTTGCAGTAAGCGACTAGATTGCACACAGATAATTTAAAAAATAGGAGCTTTTTATACTGGTCAAGGGTTCTCTCTAGAGATTTTCCGAATGTCCACGCGGACGAAGTCGCGGGCGAAAGCTATTAATTATATTAAAATCTTTATTGAATAATCTTACATCAAAATTTAACAATTAAAGTCTAGACATAGATAATTAAATCTAAAATAAAGAGTGCCTAAACTAGGTTTAACCTGTATCTCAGGCAAGTAAGGACTTACATCACTATGTAATATTATTTATTAAACAGTGAAATAACGAATAGGTTAATATAGTAAAAATAGAGTTACATAATAAACATCCATGTTTCAATAACAAATGCTTTTGCTCATAACACAAATATTTCCCTCTACCAGAGTTTCTACCCGAGACCATTTCCTTCCAAACAATGTGTATAATAAATAAAAGCTTGTGAAAAGTAAGCCACTGTTCTGTGAATATTTGCCTTTGTCAATCCTTTAGGACTTTAAAGTCCAATACAAATAGTGGATAAGGTGCACCGAGGCGGCGAGCAGGAGTCCCGGCTTTAAGGCTTTTATGCCGCTGGGCCTTAGGGCTATCGGCCTGGCCACAGCCAACGCGGCAGGCGGCGCGGCAAGCGAATTCGGTAATCACTGCGCGGTCGTGACGACGAGCCATCGAGATAGCGCGCAGAGAGATTATTGAACGCCGCTTGCCGCGCTGGCTATGGCCGGCCCTGGTCTGGCCGGCCAGACCAGATAGAGTAGGGCAAGGGTGGGACAGGGTGACGCGAATTAACGCTGCTTCTGGTGCGCTGAAAGCAGTTGTAATGTACTTGTAGAACACCTTTCACAGAGCGCCGTCGCGCCGAGTCCCTTCGCCATCGCGATCTCTCTGTAACTCTGCTTTACGGCCTGGCCACGCGAATCAGCGAACGTCGACGCGACGTGTGGATTCCTAATTCATGGCGTTTGGAGCCAACAAGTGAATTAACGGCTGTACAGCGGCTGTAGCTAGTCGAGCGCATAATTTAAAATATTTTAGAGAGAACTCGCTCGTCGCTTTAAGTGTTCAGGTGGTAAGACATGCTAGTTAGTCCTAGCACATACATACGTCTGCTAACTTCACACTAGATCGTCGCATCTCGCCGTCAGCTGTCTAAACAGCCCCTAAAGCTGCCGCCCGTGGTCTGGTCCTCGGGTCTATCAACTGCGAGCAAAGGAAGATTACACAGGAGGCTTGCCCGAAAACAGCCTTTGCGGAGGACACAGACTTTTACCGATTGTTTTCTGAGTCACCTACTGTACGCCTTAATTAGATGATTGGAGTGTTTTTACTTTTGAAAGATAGCGTTGCGATTATTGATTATCCATTACTGACTGTCCAGTTTCAACCTACCAATTGCGTGTAAATTTTGTTATTTATTGTGATGGAAAATGACCTCACTTTAAATGTGGAGGTAATTTTTCAATGTTGACGACTCTGTATGAAATATACAGGTAGAAAAAAACAGCCCTTGACGAGTTTCTTGCAGGTTCTGCTCGTTACAAGGTCTCCCGCTTAGGGTTTGCCGATAGCGTAGCTTCTATGACATTCACAAGTGCTTGTAACAGCCTAGACTGAATAAATTATTTTTGAATTTGAGTATCGACTGAGGTTTTTCTTAGTTTCAATGAACCATGTCATATATTGCAAGAGATATCACTACTATTTTAATTAGTTTCACAATTTGGTTACCAAGTTGTAGTTAATAGGGGCAAAATTACACAGCACAGCCTATATTCAGACGACTATGACTTTCGATTTTTTATCAATAACTTGTGATTAAAGTATCCATAAGATTTTTTTCAACATGCATATATTAAAATAGAATGGCTAGACTAAACTAAACATAAATCATTCAAAGCTACTTTTTACTCACACTCTTCAAAAGTGCCGAACAAACAGAGGGGAGATCAGAACAATTAACGGCGCAGCAAAAACTGCGCGTGCATTACCTACAGACCAATTGTAGAATTAAAACCGCCGCAAGTTGCTATTGTGCGCCAACAAAAGAAAATCTGTCGGCGGTCACAAAGGACGCTCGTCGCCATGTTTTATTTAACCTGTCGCCGGCGGGTGACTTTCATGCTCGATTTATACCTTTAGCCGCTGAAATGTAAGTGTAGAATGGGTTGGGACATGGGACAAATGGCTAGTGTGTTTAGTGTCAACGATATACAGGTCGTTTGATGGAATAGGTAATGAAGGAGTAATAAAAGTTCATAACATTTTGAAAGGATCACATGCTAGTCATACCATAAACTTATTGATTGCTTTCATTCATAGTTTATTAACTGGATAAATTATCTTTCTTTTACTTAGCGAATATTCCGGCTTCGGCCATTAGTAATTGTCTCCTCCACTTTGTGTTTGTGAGCAGAGTTAATAATAAAATAAATAAGATAGGAGATTGGTCACGAAACTTGATGTCTCCGAAATCCGAATCATATTTTGGTTTGTAGACATCAATCATAGATGATTTGATTCATTTTGAATGATGAATCCGAAACTCATTAGCAAAATAATGAAAGCATAATAATTTTTGTTTGAAAATAAAATAACATTAATAAAACGTTACAAAAAATTACTGTGTAAAATTCGGATACAAAAATTTGTTATTTTCATTATTTATTGAAAACATTTGTTTTTTTTTGCGATTTCAGAGTTGGTCCCATAATAAAGGTTGTTATTTTTTATGGTCCCTATCTACCATATTCGCCTTTATGGATTTTTCATAACACGTTGTAACACGTTCTTAACGATGTATAATTTAACTTCAACCTTTTAGGTTAGTAATCCTCTAGTCCATCCCTGAACCCTTTTCCGTACTCCGACTATAAACTACCCGACTAAACCCCAGCTCCCCATTAATATCAAATCTCGCACTCGATCACACTACCCGTTGGGTAATTCCCATCTTGTTGCATTTCACGCTTCGTAGACACTACAGCCAGCTACGGCGTAGCAGATGCTACGAGCGAGCTACACGACTACGAGTGTCGCTGCTACGGTGTAGCATGCATAAAGTCGATACTTAAATACTCAGTATGGAATGGAATATTCTTGCAATGGGGGGATGTCACAATATTTATCGCTTGGTGGCGCTACTGCTGCTGGAGACCTTTGTACGGGCATTTATCCCCGATTGTCCAATTCATTTTAAATTATATCTAAAAATGGTTGGTACTAGTATATAATTATTATGGAAGTCCGACAGTAAACGAAATAAAGATTGAAGAAAACCAAAATGGGTTGGAAGAAAATTTGATATTTACGAAAAATCGCTTCGAACACCCAAAAATTGATAGCAAACACATAGAAAACAACAATATGACAGGTCTACATCTACGATTTGTGAATCAGCAAAATTATCCTGCCATTGGGAATATCTAGTTAGCTTAATTTTTTTCATTGGTAGAAATAAGCTCTCTTATAAGGAAAAAGTGTCAGAATTATTGTTTACGTATTGCGTACATATTGTTTAAATAAATTGTGTTAAAACAAACATAAAAATTCTGTTTAGTCCCGTATTTTTGTGAAGACGGAAGTTATTGATTTTTTCTTTTCTATTAACAAGGGAGCTTATTTCTGCCTATAACAAAAAATTCAGATAATTCCCCATTACATTCTGGATTTATACGATTGAAGAATTTACCAAAAAATATAAACAACGTTAACAATGATTTTTTAATTTTACTTCATTAAATAGGAGACATTGTGTTCTATTCTACGAGTATATATTATAAACATATTGCACAACGTAAGTTTCAAGCTGACGTTGATATTCTTCCTGCAACTTACGGCCGAACGAATAACATGAAACTTTTTTTAAATTATATGGGTACTAAACCAGTTTCAGACTTGCTAAACGCCATCGTACACCGCAAGCCTACAGCTGCTCTAAAAATACAAGGCGACATTTTGCAAGCTCTGCCGTGGACTAAGTTTGTGTAAAGCCTTATTAATGGTCACTGGACAGTTTGGGGGTGGTCCAAGGTTCAGGAGCTTGTCACATTTCAATATATATTTTTTACAATTAATATGTTTTGTTGAGTTACTCGATGGCGCAGTGGTTTAGCGTCTGGCCCAGCGATTGCGGAGTTTTAAAGCAACTTTCGAAAGGCTCGGTCAAGGGATGGGTAATCAAAAAAATTATATAATTTTTTATTACTTATTATTACTTTATTACTATTTTATTATAATATTTTCTATATTAATAATATCTTAGAATTCTTATTTTGGTTTGCGTTCTAAAACAGCTATGAATAGAACAAAATCTTCACGACATACGTAAATAGTCGGTAAATAATATAGATAGGTCATATTAATTTTAGGTCTTTACTTTTGTTTGGCCCAACTTGTATAGCTTTATTCCGTGCTATATTAGTGAATAACAACTAAGTCAAAGCATATCGTTATATAATTACACTATATGGTGATGATAGCCTCTGTGACCTAAAATAATGATATGAAAAATTAACCAAAACACTAATTGTCTAGTTTTTGAAACTGATTATCATAGTACTCAATCCGCTCTCCGCTCGTGCCTTGTCCCACCCAACTTGTATAGCATTAAAACTTGCATACAAGCCGGCCTGTTCCTGCTCGGCCGTCAGTGACAACTTTATGAAAGGCTGTTGCGGACCCGGACCGATCTCGACCGGCAGCGTGAATTAGGCGCGCCTTTCACGTGTAGAAAAATAAATAGAGGGCTTTTCAAAGTGACATTTAAAAAAATATATAGTAACTATTTGCCTCACTAGATGGCCTTGATGGTCAAGTGAAGTGTCAAAATTGGTTTTGAAAATAATCGGTCTGTGCTTAAAAAAGTTTTCCTACGTTTTCTACCGTTGACACTTACCTTTTTATCAACGCCATCTATCGAGCCTATATAGTTTTTTTGTTATTTGGAAATGCCCTCATTTCATTCAGTCATTCATTTATTCAATTTGAAACTTAATGCGTTTGATTCATGTAAAAGGACTATAACGAGCATTTTCTGCGAAAAAAATAGGAACACGAGAACAGATTCCGAATTTACCAATTCGAATTGTCACAAGTGGTAAGATTATTTTTAGTATGTTCACTTTAAAAACGGTTTCGACAAAATAAACTGCCTTTAGTTAATTTTCTGTTCTGATTAGAAATATACTTGTAATACTATTGAATGTACTGATGTTGATAATTGATACCATTTGTATTTTAGAAAATTAAACCATTAGATTAGGTTAAACACTTGTAACGGTACCGCTTATGGCTTTTTCTGTCACTCACGGTTACTCAGTGATATTAAAAGTTAGCGTGATATGGAGCATATTGTCTGCGCCCCGACCACTGTCCTACTCATCAGGCGCCGACAGTTTATATTACAAAAACGCTACCGCTCATGACGTTTTCCGTCGCCCACGCCCACGGTTGCTCAATAGTATTAAAAGTTAGTGTGTTAAAGAGCAGCTTGTCCATGCCACGACCATTGTCCTGCTTATTGGAAAAGGATAGTTTACAAAGCTAGCCTGTTGTTTCTTTATTTAGCTTTGTGTTATCCTCTGCTAGTCTGAGAATTGAACTTGTAAACAAAAAAAATGGAATCAGGAGCTTATTGTAGTTTGTCGTTAAAATTAAACGAAATGCTTTTTTTCACATGGTTTTCAATATTTATTATTGTTATACATACAAGTCAGACGTACAATAATTATGTCTATGGGATGGGAGTTAAATATTTATTGAATCGGAGAACTATGTACCTACTCCCAATGAATTATTTATAAATTTTAGTATTCTTTCCTGGTTAATAATAATGGTAAATTACTTGAAAACATTTTAGTAGAATCAGATTTTAAGCAAGTTTCATCTAAAAAGTGGATCTATTCCCCATTCGTCCGCAAAATTCATCCGAATTATTTTCATTCCCCACTGATCTGAGTTAATATGTCCCACTCATCCGAAAATTATGTAGGCCTTAATATTATTATTAAAAGACAGTAAATTTCCACCGTAGTGTTTCTAGTGCGCGCGGTCCCAGGCGTTAGAATATTAATGTATGCGGCCGACATGATCGGAATTTGTTATTTGATCACACTACCTAGGGATTCAAAGTCATAGTCAAAATTCAACATTGTTACTAAAATAAGATTAAAGTAGGTTTAATCCATAAGCTTTTGTTACAAGCAAACTCTTTATGTTTCCAGCGCGCGGTTTCAGGCGACTTATTAAATACTACAAAAAGTCAAATCGGAGTCTCTAATCATTATGCCTGGTTTATACGGGGTCAATAACATGGCAGTACAGTAATCCAGTCCAGCGCTGACTTGCTACTGGGCTCGTGTAGACACTAGTTTCGACCCAGTCCAGTGCTGACTAGCGCAGATTAGCCAACTGTTTTATTCAAAGTCAAAGTCAAATAAGCTTTATTCAAATAAACTTAATTATTAAGTACTTTTGAATCGTCTATTTTCGGGCACAGTACGACTTACTGCCGATCCTGTCTACATGTATTCAGTTACTGGGTCCGAAATTCCGAGTCACTGGGTCCAGTCACTGACCCCTTATAAACCAGCCCTTAAAAAGCTTCTTGTGCCAATTAATCTAAACTCAAAATGACGCTTTTGCTAATAATATTAAAGTGAAACAGTGGCCTTTCTGCCAAACTTTATCTATAGAAGGAGAGGCACACACACTGAACTAATGCTTCGATATACAACGATTATAAATAATGCAGTAAGTATATTGTTGAGTTTGTTATTCCCTACAGCAGAGCTTTCAATATTATTCATTTAAAACTTTAAAGATTCACCTAGTTTATGCACCTTTCCCCTAAAACATGTTTTACTGATACAGAAGTAGTAAAATCTTGTCAATTTTCTCCCCTTTTTTACCATCTGCACTGACCACTGGGTCGCGGCCCCATTTCTATTCGTCCCGCCCACCGTGTTTGGGCAGTTTTATTGCTGATAAGGGCGCCGGCGACGGCCGCTGTCACGATCTCACCGCCAACGTCTTAGTGCCGATTTCACCGTTAACCGAGTTAAATTGAACTTGGTTATACTTAACCGAGCTCAGAAATTCGTTTTCATCGCGGTCTACGTTGAACCGGTTTCACCGTCTTCATTTTGATAAACGTAGTTCAGCTTTGACAAAGAATGAAGTTGCGTTCAAAGTGTTGCAATGAAAGAAATTGTCCCTTCATAAATGGAAAAAATACAGATCATGATAATCTTCAATCAAATGGTCAGAATGTAATGTAGTCATAATCGACTACATATATTATTGGCATGTAATGACATTCGGGGGGTGGGGGCGTGGGCAGGCACGTATCCAGACTTTTAATTCGGGGGGGGGGGGGGGGGGGACAACTGCATCTCGCAAACCGGAGAGTGCCTCGCCCGCTAAATTTGAATTTAGTCCTGTACTGTGTGTTCTGGATTTCGGGGGGAGATAAATCCCAACTATCCCCCCCTTGGATACGTGCCTGGGCGTGGGGCAGGTCCCAGGCCATATAAAACCATAGTCTTGCGTCGCTTTCAGGAAGCGTCTAGGAGGTCAGGGCAGGTAAGTACATTTCACATAATATATGCTCTTCTGAGCTTTCAGGTAATGATGCCACCTACGACCCTATTCACTATTTATATCAATATGCAATCGATTTATTTTTAGCGATCGGAGAACATGTATTATCCTAGAATAACTTTCGTTTAATTCAGTTTCACAAAAACCATTACTAATATAATAACATGTCATAAATCATCATAATCATCATAAATTCACATAAGTCGGGAGGCCAGGGTACTTATTGTCTAATTTCAAAATCGATCGCAATCGCTTTCAAGATGTGATACATTGATGCTTCTTTTTGGCACAAATAAAAACTTACCAAAGGAATGCAGCAATGTGTCACATCCATCTGTCAAATGAAAGCGATTGCGATAGATTTTCTAAATTAGACAATAAGCCCCCTGTTTACAGATTTCTCCTCAGAGAAGACTCACCTAAACTAGGTACATTTTCTTTGGAAAAATCTTGGCAAGATCCCTATCTTACTGAGATTTTAACAAAGAAAATGTAGTGTAACTAAACAAATCTATATTCATGGCAAAAATCACCATACAACAAAACAAAGTGATTCTTGCTACCTTACATATTAGTAGGAAACTCAATTTTGGACGGTTGGTTTTGTAAGACGAAATCTAGTTAAAAAATCTTTATCATCGAGAGCGTCGAAATATCCTTCTCTCTCGCGTAGCGTATCCATCTGGAGCGACGAACAACAAACTCATCCTCATCAAAATTTTCCTCAAAAGCTAGTGCCAAGGCTCTATTCATCATTTTTTTTATTCGAATACGAAATGAATATCTCTTTCCACTACTTATTTCTTTCTATGAAATAATCAATTCTCCCATGTACACGTACCTACTCCACAATCATGGCAATGACATCATGACAGACAGATGACGGACAGTTCTTGAACGCGCTCAAATACGCTCGGCCAAAAACGGCCGTTCAGAAACTGAAGCAAGTTCAACTTGACCGACGTTCAGTTAATGACGGTGAAACGCAAATTTGTCGCGAAACTCAGTTTAAGTCCGTGATCCTGAGGTTAACTCGAATTGAGCGCGTTCAATTTTAGCGGTGAATTCGGCTCTTAAAGGCTTCGCTTGAAGGGATAGTTGAACGACCCTGTTCATTGAAATCAATAAAAGTGTTGAAGCGAGAATTTACTTGACGTAATTTTTTTTTACCAATTAAAACAACCATGTATCCTACTTCCTACTTAATATTATAAATGTGAAAGTTTGTGTTTCGATGTCTGGTCCTCAATCACGCAAAAACTACTGAACGGATTTGGTTGAAATTTGGCACACAGATGGTAAATAGCCTAGTTTAAAACATACTATTTATCCCGAGATTTCCACGGGAACGGGAACCACGCGGGTGAAACCGCGGGCGGCCGCTAGTTAAAATAATAATGTTAAACTACCTTTTCATAGTTTTTAGAATTCTGTATCACAAATGGAAAAAGTAGCACAGTTGTTTTCTGTGTGTTTCGGTCAAAAACTTTTTCTTAGGAATGTGAGAAGTAACTTCTGATTTGGCGCCTTTTCTTATTGGGATTTACGCTTACTTGTTGGTCTAGGTATTTGAAATAAATATTCTTAAATTTCATTTTAGGAGTTATCAAGTTAAAACTTAGCTTTTTAAATCCATAGACCTCTAAATGAAGCTCGTCCCCCGTGACCACGGCAGCTGCAAAGGTGCCGAAACGTGAGGAAAATAATTACCAACTCTTTACCAAAGTACTTTCAATAAAACCGCGCTAGTATCCGTTAAAGTGTTTTATTTCATGAAGCTCCTAATCCTAAGTCATC
Organism: Agriphila tristella; assembly: GCA_928269145.1. NCBI lineage: Eukaryota > Metazoa > Arthropoda > Insecta > Lepidoptera > Crambidae > Agriphila > Agriphila tristella. Next base: position 1,308,648 of record OV743435.1, read on the forward strand.
ACATTGAAAAATGAGCCTATATATTTTTTTTACTATATTGACCTATAGTAGTGGTCAATCTAACTAATTATATTTTGCCCATTAAAAGTCGTTACGGCACCATCAAATTTTTGGCACCGGAAAGCCGTCTACCGGTTGAAATATTGCAATCGGCATACAAAGTGGTCCCGGTCACGCGACCCGGCACATCCGCTCAAGGTCATTGTTCCGGTATTTATGTATTACACTTATCTAATAAGGGACGAAAGTGCCTTTTTACTGGCCATTGTTATCAATGTTTTACTTAATTTAACAAATGCTATTTGACATAGGGGTACTTTATCAATGTAATACTGTTTGTAATCAATCTTGGAAATACTGTGATAAATTTTGCTTTCACGACCTGAGTGGTGCAGTGGTCAACATGCCGCCTACCACGCAAAAGGTCCTGGGTTCGATTCCCGGCCAGGCAGAAGTTGAAATGATTAATTTTAATTTCCGTGACGAGTCTGGGTGTTACTATGTATAATAAGTATAAATATTTAAAAAGTATATAAGTTTAAGCTTGCTTAGTTTGGGGCTAGATGGCAGCGCTGTGTGAAATTGTCCAAGCATTTATTTATTGTTTATTTTATTTCAAAGCTCCTTTTCGATGCACTATCGTTAAATAATCAAATTTTACTAAGAAAATCTAGAGAAAGCTCTCGTCTATGTTCCGACAGGCGGTAGATCTCATCCGATGTGCAGTTATTTCCTTACAGTGGTAATGAAAAAATATATAAAAATTGAATAAAAGTAAAGAACAGTCGTATGTTATTCCAATTGTAAACAATCGTAAAGACCTAAGTATCGTCAACTCTGTAACTTTGAAGGGGTCTCCAACTTAGTTATACTTTGTAACCATAGAAAGAAAAGCTCTTCGCTGTCATCGGCGACACAGTCAAATTAATGACAGAAGGAAAAGCTTTTAACAATGAGGGCTTTTCACAATGACAAAAAAATTTTGGCTCGATGGATGGCGTCCTTAAAAATGGGTGTCAATGTGATTTTTTTACTAAGCTTCGAAGAGTATCAACACCATCTAGTGATTCAAATAGTTACTATTTTAAGGCTTCGAAGAGTATCACCATCATCTAGTGATGCAAATAGTTACTATTTTAATTTTTTAAATGTCTCTTTGAAAAGCCCTCATTGGGTTGGTTGGTTTGGTAGTCGCGTTGGCGGCGCTGAAATTGAGTACCGTGTTAATGTGTTTGTGTATTAAAAATAGCGTTTTTATTAAAATATTTAGAGAAGTGATTTTTTTCATCACAAAAGTCATTGTTTTTTATGACAAGCAGCAGATTATGTTGATCTTGAATTTGTTATTCTTAAATATTAATACTTATTCCATTTCAACTATTTTAATGAAGTAACAACATAGTTGATTATAAGTCCAAAACTAAAGTATGTCAGTTTGTAGAGCCTCTCTCAGACTGATTTCGTTCTTGATTTCATTTCCATAGTAATTACGTCACAGAGTAGTGATTTATAAAGTTATGAGAAGGTGCCCTACTACATTCCCTTATACTGCGGCTTAACTTCATCAATATTTCATTAGCCAGCCAATAACGCGGCGGGATCGCTCGTGTACTTTTTGTCCCGCTCCCCCCGCATGCCGCAGCGCGCCGAGTGAGTGCACAAGAGTTATTCCAACCGATTTCTATCCTCCTATCATTCCCGCACGCTTTCTTACAATAAATCCTTTTAAACTTGTGTGCGTTTTTTTTTTATTTCAATGAGTTAACCTTGATTTACCTTAATATAATATATAATTGGTTTACCTTTTTTTGGCGGAACCCTAGCTCAAGTAAGAAGTAAACAACTGTCACATTGTTTATTTTACCTAAAATTACACCATACTGAGGCTTTTTAGGTTGGTGTTCGTTCGCATCTTGTAAGTATAGTTTGACTTTAAAACAAAGATTTTTTAAAGACCTATCGAGACGTGATTCTTCTGTTTGCATTTCTATTAGGATTGATCTACATACGTTGATGATACTTCCCGTCTATAGCATGCGAGCATAATCCTGGCTGATGAAGTCCTCTCACAGGATTGCACGAGCTCGGGTGGATTGGCCTTTGTCCACTTGTTATGTAACATGTGTTTCGATCTTTATTGGTTTTTTTTTGTCTGGACGATAAGGTGAAGCATCCAGTTGAATGCAATAGTAGATAGTTGAGATATTTTATTAATTTATGGCCAATTCCACGAACTTCGGATTCGGAAATGTTCTTGATATACACCTGAAATAAAGCGTCTAGAAAGAAAAGGTCACTTTGAGGTTAAAAAACAGATCCTTGTTTATTTTTATGCAATAAAGTAAGCTTGCGAAAAAGTATCGAAACTTAATTTTATTTTGCATCGCAAATATTGTTTAATCTAGGATCTATTTATCTATATATATAAAATTCAAAGTCCTGACTGACTGACTGACTGATTGACTGACTGACTGAGATATCAACGCACAGCCCAAACCGCTAAACCTAGAGGCTTAAAATTTTGCACACAGATACCTTATACAGTGTAAGCATCCACTAAGGAAGGATTTTTGAAAATTCTATCTCTAAGGGGATGAAATAAGGGATGAAAGTTTGTATGAAAGTCCCTCAGTTTTGGAGCTAGGATCTTCAAATTTTGTATTTAAGCTGATGATTGAAAATTTATAAATTCATTAATAATTTTCAAAATTCTACCCCCAAAGAGGTGAAAAGGGGGATGAAGTTGTGTTTAGAAGAAAATCCTTCATTTTCGAAGTAAAAATCGCTAAATTTATAATTAAGGCTTATTAATGGAAATCAAACGCAACGAATATTGTTGTTGGCAGTATTTCAACCCCTATAGGGATGAAATGGGGTTGAAGTGGGGTAAATAAACCTAAAAATAGATATGGATGTCGTTATAGGGGTTTTCTGGGATGACGATTGCGAAAATGACATTTATTTTGAAGTCCAACACGGTGAACATGATTTACACCCTAAAGGGGTGAAAAAAGGGTTCAAATTATGTATGGAAAAAGAATATAAAACAGACATTACAACTTTAAACTTCGTAGGAGCACGTCTAAAAATAAATAGAGAAACATATATTTTGTGATCTGGACCCTTCAACCAGAATCCAACCAGCCGTTTTTACGCGATTAGGCGGGTCCCCACCAAGCGTGCAGCCTCGTGCGAGGCCCACTACACACGGCAAACGTCTTGCCTCGCGAGGCAGCGCGCTTGGTGGGGACCCGCCTAATCGCGTAAAAACGGCTGGTTGGATCCTGGTTGAAGGTTACTTAAGGATTTTCTCTAATATCCACGCGGACGAAGTCGCGGGCGGAAGCTAGTTATTCATAGAACTATATTTTAATTCTTTCTTTCAGGTAAGTTGCTGTTATTGCTGTATTTGGGCGTCTGTCTTGTAAGATTGGCAAGTAATTCTTAGATTATTTATTTTGATTGTCAGTATATACATTTTTTTTTACTTTTATTCGTAAACAAGTAGATCTGGTTACCAGCACCATTCCAACGATTACATAAAAGTTAAAACGGAATAAGGCACTTTAATCTGAAAGTTCTCTGCCGTTTGTGATGTTCTCTCAAAACAGAACCATATACCAATTCCAGTCTTTTACAGCTGACGTTAAGGTGGATTTTTCTCTGTGATTAGAATGTTTAACAAGCAATCTTGAGACTCGGTTATTGCTCTTGACTCCCATCTAGTCTTCTAGCGAACTGGACCATTTCGACGAATGGAGTTTTAATCACATTTTTAAGTCGAAAATATTTGAGCGGCTTTTCGTCTGTATTCGATTTGTTTAGGCTAGGCTAATGCTGCGTTCAGACGATAACGCACGACCCAACCTCAACCCGTACTCAACTCAAACTCAACTCGAACTCAACTCAACCGGAGTCCACTCCTTGAAACACAGCGCTTACGATTTTGAGTTTTGTGACACATTAATAAGCTCCAAATGTTTTGTCGATGCAACTACACACGCCCCGCGCGCGCTTAACCCGAACTCAACTCAAACTCAACCCTAACATAACCCGAACTCAACTCAAACTCAACCCGAACTCACCTCAAACTCACCACAAACTCACCTGAACATTACACAGGAGCTTATTAACGTGTCATAAGACTCCAAATTCTAAGCGATGTATTTCAAGGTGGGCTGCGGTTGAGGTGAGTTGAGTTCGGGTTGAGGTCGGGTCGTGTGTTATCGTTTGAACGCAGCCTAGATTTCATTCCGTTTCTATTGATTTCCATAACAGTATCATTGACTCTGTCGCTTTGATACATTTTCACATCTAAACCAATCGCTATTGCTAAACCAATATTGTTATATAATTATATTAAAGTAAAGAATACAGGCTACAATTATTCATATCTACGGCAAACAAAATTCCACACGATTGGATTCGCGGGCAAAATAAAGTTTATTCTAAAAGCCTTAAATTGTTTGCGCATTTGAGACCCAAACAAGATTGTGTCGCACGTCTCGCTGCGAGGCGAGGCGAGGCTGGGACCGCAGCGACATTATTAGGTACATAAATGTGATATGAAATCCGGTACGTGAACGCTGCAATATCGGATTTTTGTGGCGCCTCGCTGCAACTCTGCGGCGGCGGCAAGGACAGCAAAAAAATAAAGGCTTTTTTTCACCCAACTCTTGGATGAAAAAAACTTTGTTTAGAAAACGCATTGGTTGTATTAAAGTAGATAGTAGTAATTATTATGTGGTATTAATCTAACAGGAAATTAATCAAAGACAAGTACAATCGGCACATAAAAATATTGGTCATGCTTAGAACTTTGTCATATAAGTGAAGTGACATACTAAAATTTGCCTTCTCTTATATTTGACACAGTACTAAAGTGCTCAACATCTTCATGGCTGTACACGGCTTACACATTTTAGTGGCGGAGTGAACTCTTCGCTTACTTACCTATGATAAAAACGGCAGCAAAGAAACGACGTGATATCTTTTTTACAGTATCTCAATTTTATTTGTATCTAATACTAGCTTCCGCCCGCGACTTCGTCCGCGTGGATATTAGAGAAAATCCTTAGGGAACCTTCAACCAGGAACGGACCAGCCGTTTTTACGCGATTAGGCGGGTCCCCACCCAGCGCGCTGCCTCGCGAGGCAAGACGTTTGCCTCGTGAGGCGGGCCTCGCACGAGGCTGCTCGCTTGGTGGGGACCCGCCTAATCGCGTAAAAACGGCTGGTCGGATCCTGGTTGAAGGTTCCCTAAGGATTTTCTCTAATATCCACGCGGACGAAGTCGCGGGCGGAAGCTAGTTTTTTACAATAATCAGAATTGGTCCAGAGATATTAGTAGGTATCTCGTCTCCGTCCCTGTCCCCATAAAAGCTCAAAAACGACATCGACATCGATTTTCATGTTTACTTACCCCATTTAGGTACCCCTAACCTAAGGGATGATATTCAAAATAACAAAATAGGTATGTAATTGCCTATTTATTTCTAGACGTGCTCCTACGAATTTTAAAATTGTAATGCCTATTTCATATTCTTTTTCCATGCAAAATTTGAACACCATTTTAACCCCTGTAGGGGTTAAAATCATGTCCACCTTGTTGGACTATAAATTAATGTCATTTTCGCAATCACCATCCCATAAAACCTCAAAAACGACATCCACATCGATTTTCATGTTTACTTATCCCATTTAACCCTAAGGGATGATTTTCAAAATAACAAAATATATAATTGCCTTTTTATTTTTAGATGTGTTCCTACGAATTTTAAAGTTGTAATGTCTATTTAATATTATTTTTCCATACAAAATTTGAACCCCGATTTCACCCCTTTAGGGGTTAAATAATGTCCACCGTGTTGGACTTCAAAATAAATGTTATTTTCGCAATCGTCAACTCAGAAAACCCCAATAACGACATCCATATCGATTTTTAGGTTTATTTACCCCATTGCCCCCCCTATTTCATAACCATGGGGGTTGAAATTATACCAATACAATATGCGTTGCGTTAGATTTCCATCCATAAGCGATTTTTACTTCAAAAATAAAGGATTATCTTCTAAACACAACTTCACCCCTTCGGGGGTAGAATTTTGAGAAACGCTGAGACAGGTATTCATTTATTTTCAATCATCAGCCTAAACACAACATTTGAAGATCCTAGCTTCAAAACTGAGGGACTTTCATACAAACTTTCATCCCTTATTTCATCCCCTTAGGGATGAAAATTTCAAAAATCCTTCCTTAGTGGATGCCTACACTGTATAAGGTATCTGCAGTGGCGTGCACTCCATACATGCAAATAAGCACTGCATACCCTGTAGTCACATAAATATATGACCCTAATTCCCTACCCTATTATTTGTAAACTACTTGAAATGTAATTAAAAAGTTATGAGTTATGATATGACCCATCATCGTGCACAGGCACTTCTTCGGCTTTCCGTGTCTATTAGTTTAAGCGCCATCTATTTGTGGTTTTTAAAACTAACTTCACATCACTTTAACCAAAAATCACAAGAACCAAGTAAGCTTCTTGACAAGAACCAACGATCGGCCGGGCGATAGAGGCGCCAATTATTTACCGCGTGTCCATAAGCAGTACTACGGGCTGCTTCTTTTTCATAGAACGAATCTCGTGTAGTACACATCAAAAGTGTGACTGTGTGCGTGAAAATGTATGCCCGGGTTTATGTTTTGGAGGCACTGCTTATTTGCAACCCGACCGCGTCATGATTGCATTGCAGAGAGTCGTGTTTTTTTAGTTTGCCCTTGCATTTGCAGTTAGTTTTGCTTTGTTTTGATTGTTTTTCTTGGCGCAAGTAATTGACTATTTTAAGTTAAGTACCTAAGTAATTATTTCGTTAATTTACTGTGAAAAATTAAATAATTTACATGCGAGAACTATGCTGGCAAAGTTTGTTTAAATAAATCAAAAATTGCCGCTTTATCGAGGTTATCTTTTGAGGATAAAGTTTAATTAAATTGATTGCAAAGGGAAGATGCGTTGGGTTGGGTTTAAAAAAAATGGTAGGTAGGTTATGAATGCCTCTCGTTCTTTTCATAAAAAGTTTTATTATGCTTAATTAGAACTGGCTAACAGCTTGTGTACGTACACACAAACCAATTGAATTGTTTTCTATGCATTTTGTTTTCCAATCAAGATGATAAAAATGTTTGGATTTCGTTCAGTATAGGTTGGTAGATAGCGAAACAGTGATAAAATTGGTATATTTTTTATCCGTGCCTACCCTGTCTAAAATCTCTGTGCACGCCACTGGGTATCTGTGTGCAAAATTTCAAGTCTCTAGGTTCAGCGGTTTGGGCTGTGCGTTGATATCTCACTCAGTCAGTCAGTCAGTCAGTCAGGACTTTGAATTTTATATATATAGTCTAATACTAACAAGCCGGTTACCACCATGAAGATCGGTAAAACGTCATACAGACAAACAAATTGTCATGTGAACAATAAATGTCGCATTATATTAGTTTGGAAGTGAGGATAATAGGGAGAAATTATATTTTTTTGCTGGCGTTTCAACAATTTGAAACTGAGCCAGGAATACACCAACAAACAAGAATGAATCAGTAAAATTTCAAGCTCGAGAATTATATTAATTTCACGAAGTACCTATAAATTCTTAAAAATGAATCTCGTAAAGTATTATTTTATTACTTATCGTTCAAGTGATTTATTTAAGTTATATATTTATAACTTTTTGTGTTATTCATTGCCAAAAAAAAATAAGATTTATTGACAACTAGTAGCCGACTTCGTCTGCGTGGACAGTTTTTTTTTGCTATTTCTGTACTCCTGAGAACGTGTACGCAAAATTTCATGATGATCGGTTCCGTAGTTAGACGTGAAGGCGTAACAAACAAACAAACGGACTTTCACATTTTTAATATTAATTAGCGGCCGCCCGCGACTTCGTCTGCGTGGAAAGATTGTTTTGCTATCCCTAGGGAACAGTACTGGTACCTTATGTCCTTCTCTGTACTCCTGAGAACGTGTATTCAAAATTTCATGATGATCAGTTCCGTAGTTAAGACGTGAAGGCGTAACAAAGAAACAAACGGACTTTCGCATTTATAATATTAAGTAAGGAATAAGTAAGGAAGATCCCCGTGTCTATTTAACACACGTAAATTTTTTCACTCTCTCTTATATTGTATCAACCAAATCAATCGATCGCCATATAGTTAGTGACCGATCCGGACGTCGTCGGTCCTCTTCAAGAGACTCCATCCGCCGAGTGACACTGAAATTCGGCACATCAAAGGAAACCCGATAAAGGAAGTGCCGCCCGCCCTGTGTCGGCAAATTTTTGGCTAGTTGTATTATTTCAAGGAGCCCATTATCTTTGCTCGGTGGCTGAAAACAAAGGCGATATGTTTAATCTAAGTTGGCTTCAAGTTAAGTTATAAAACCGTAGTATAGTTTGGAGAGATTTTGCTAGTTACATAAATGTCGGCACATAAAAACTTGTATAATACGAAACGTCATATTAATTAAGTATGTTCATAGAACACAATAATATGATTATGTTTTACATTTACATGACTTAGGTACGGCAGTGAAACGTGGTCACCAAGTATAGGTCTTGTAATAAGGCTGAAGGTCACCCAGCGTGGTCACCAACTATAGGTCTTGTAATAAGGCTGAAGGTCACTCAGCGTGCAATGGAGAGAGCCATGCTCGTCGGTTTTTTACGTGATCGAATCAGAAATGAGGAGATCCGTATAAGAACCAAAGTAACCGACATTGCTCAAAGGACTGCTCAGCTGAAGTGGCAGTTGGTGGTACACATAGCGAGAAGAACCGATGGCCGTTGGGGTGGAAAGGTTCTAAAATGGTGACTGCGCACCGGACTCGGCTCCGTGGGTAGACCCCGACAATGTGGACCGACGATCTGGGGCCCTAGTTTTGAATCGCTCGGCTGGCGTCGAGCGCTCGTTTCTACTGATTTTCGTTCGACAGCTCATACGTTTGAGTTGATTTGTCGAACGAAAATCAGTAGAATCGAGCGCTCGGCGCCAGTCGATCGATTCAAAAATAGCGCCCCTGGTGCGCGGTCGCGCTGCGATGCTAGATGCGGGCAGCGCAGGACCGATCGTCGTGGAGATCCTTGGGGAAGGCCTATACCCAGCAATTAGGTGTTGTGCGGCTGATATGATGATGATGATGTTTTACATTTGTCGCTTTCGGGCAAGCAGGCGCCCAGGTTCCCGCGAAAAAAATATTAAAATCAATCGAGTATATATTTTTGGTATCACTTAAATAAAATTAATTCGTACATATCAAGAGATTAAATAAAAATTATCTATTCCTTAAAATTTTTGCTTAATGACATATTGATATATCACAACACCTAATCTATAATTTTCATCTAAATACTCGTTGAATAGAGATTTCATACCGTCATTTGTGTTTAAAGCGGAGGATATAAATGGCGAAGTTCGCTTAAATATGGCTTCCACCTCGCGGAAACACAAATCCAAGTAGTTGAGAATTATTTCCGAGGCGGATCGCGTCTTCGCGGCTACATAGTGCAGTGGCAAATGTGGCAATTAGTTAATTAAAGTATTTATAATATTGTTAATTCAGTAGTCTGTACATTTAATGTTATTCGCAAGGGATTTTTGAATAGTTTTCACCAACCGCTTTTATTGTAACAATTGTATACAGCAAATAAAAAAAAAATATGTAATCAGTTACAAAATAAAGGACAAAATTTTAAAATGCTCTACATCATGCATGTCTAATGTAATGATCAGTAGAATTAATAGATGACTACGACGTAGCACTGGGTAGATGCTACGAAATGGCTCATACTACGGCGGGGTGTTACTTTTTGCAGGGGCTTTTTAGGCCGGGTCTCCTGCGCTATTTTTATATTAAAACATTGTTGTTTTTGTTTCCAAAATGAGCTCCGTTCCGTTTTTTATGTTTGTCTCTGTGATCTTCCAACGTAACATCCCAAAGCACCGGTCTTTCTCTAATTAGTTGTATAAGAAACAAAATATTTTCTTTATTCCACTCCATCTCGAACCAAAGAGAACGATAATGACGTCTTCCTCTAGTCCCCGCAGGCGAATGCGGGGGATGTTATCGATTCGTCTCGGCAAACATGTTATTGTGTTTTTGCTAACAAAACAGTTAGGCCACGCCCCTATGTTTCCACTAGAATAGACGACGACTTTATACGACGTAGCACTGCGTAGACGCTACGAAATGCTGCAATTTTTTGCTAATATTGTTTAAATTAAACAGGTGGTGTTGAAAATAATAGTACATTACTGACGCGGTCAATAATGACTGCATTGCTGGCAGCGCGATGATGATGGCCGATAGCGTAGCTTAGCGCAGGTCCAGGCCGTCACAGCGCGGTCAGCATTGCAGCCCTTGATGGCCAAGCTTGAAGACCGAGAGCGTAGTTAAGCTCAGCTTGAGGCCATCATAGCGTGGCCAGCAGTATTGTATATATATATATATTTACAAAAATGTCAGAAATGCCAAAAATGTCAAAAAATACCAAAATTACAATTTTTGACATTTTTGACATTTTTAACATTTCTGACATTTTTGTATTTTTTTGATATTTTGACATTTTTTTTTACATTTTTGACATTTTTGAGTAAAGCACTATACAAGACTTGGTCCAAAATGACAAAAATGTTAAAAATGATTAAAATTACAAAAAACTACGTTAGAAAAAAAACTCGTCAATAATGGATTTCCAAAGGAAATTGCTGGTGGCTAAAACTCGACAATAATGAAATCCCAAACAACTTTGTTGCGTCACCATCGGAGGAGCGCGGCAACCTCGACGTTCAAAGAAGGTTGTCAAAATAATGACCATGTTACAAGCATTTTTGAGTAAAAATCTTTTGTAATATAGTGGAAACGCTCGGTAAGAAGCCCTTGCAAAAAGTAACAGCCGTAGTATGAGACATTTCGTAGCGTCTACGTGCTACGTCGTAGTCGTCTACCTCGATACATTAGACATGGCAGCAATGGCAGTGCATTTTAAAATTTTGACTTTTATTTATTTTGCAAACTCGTTCCTGGTGTCGTTGCTGTCTTCAGCAGAATACCAGTGCAGCAGACGTAGCTTGCCGCTTATACTGAGCTGAGCACAGTTTCGTTGCACAATGTGTTATTATTACTGTCTTTGAGTCATGTTGTGTATTCGTTGTGTATGTCTAAAATAAGAGTATTTTCTTTCTTTTTATTGTTTACCATCTGCCCAGTAATGTTGCTTTACTCTTTTGTATTGACGTTACGTCTGCTGTAGGTTTTTACAAGGAGCAAATCAAAGCAATCATCTAACTAAATGACTCCTAAACTTATCGCCATACTCTACTAGTCATCATTGCACTGTGTCGGCGGTTACGAGACAAAGCCTGCGAGTGTGGCGCCGGAGTTTCTTAATTTGCGGTGTGTTCGACGGTTTACTCTGATCCGATCTGAAGATGGCTTTACTTGAAATGTTTGAGTTGCGTTTTATTACTGGGCTTAGGGTTAATGACGGGTTAACTGTATGTGTTATATAGATTAATGGAGGGTGTGCTTATCAAAAATCAATCTAAATGTTTATTTAGTTCACAAAAGATGGTTTCATAAACAGCAGGCAGGGACTGCCTAGTGACTTTATTAATACTTATAGGTTTTTGTATTTTTCTTAAGAGCGTTAATTTGTTATAGCATTTCGTACAAAACAAACCTTCAAGTCCTTATTTTTCGAAAAGAATGAACCGAATTAAAAGTGTAAGTCTGTTTCACAAAGCTTGCTTTTTTCTAAAATTTTTCATATTTAATGGAAATAATTTATGTTCATGGAAGCTGTTCTGATTATTCAGGTTTCGTACCCAAAGGGTAAAAACGGGTCCCTATTACTAAGACTCCGCTGTCCGTCTGTCTGTCTGTCTGTCACCAGGCTGTATCTCATGAAGATGATGTATTTCTTTTGCCAACAAATACTAAAAACAAATTAAAATAGATATCTGAGTGGGGCGTCCAGATATTGTGTGTTGTTGCGTGTTCATATTAAAACTAATAATAAAACCGGCCAAGTGTGATTTGTACTCGCGCACGAAGGGTTCCGTACCGAAAACGGCAAAAAATATCACGTTTGTTGTATTTCCATACATCCCGGTTTTATTATTAGTTTTAATATGAACACGCAACAACACACAATACCTTAACGCCCACGCTCAATTTAGAGCCCTGAAATTAACAAATATTGTTCTTATTACTTAAATAGTACAATTTTAAGTGATTGTTTCCTACAAAGTGGTAGTTTATATCCTCCAGAAAAGGGGTCATCCTCTGAATACTTTATTAGGCAGCAAATGAGCGTAATTTAGACAGAGACAGGACGATAATAGTGTCGTCCCTCACCCGGGATGTCCCGGTGATTGATGTTCGCCCGGGATTTTTACCGGGGCTTTTTTTGCAGATACATCTGTTAGCGCTGTAGTATTGGCTATTAGTGCTGATGAAATTAATGTCGACGGCACGCTGGGCTGCCACAACAGGGTAAACTTAAATGTGAAGATCTTAAGGTTCAAAATAAATTTAAATATTCGATTCAATCAGGCATCACTTGGCGGAAAGGAAGTCCCAAACTATTGGGAAAAAAAGTAAAATATATGGAGCTTACTTCCGCAAACATTATTATGTAAGATGCACCGCCCGCCCGCAAAAAAAATTGCACATGCAAATATTCCTCTGCTTAATTTTTTTTACGTAAAAAACCCTCTTTGATTAAAAAGTGTATTTGCAACACTTTTTAATCAAAGAGAGTTTTTTTACGTTTTATAGTACCCCGACTGCACTGACACTTTTTATTTACCTTTTTAGTTCGTTTTTGGTAGGGAAGTCTTCATGTCTTTTGGTATGTTTTTATTTGGTGGGAAATTACCTTAAATATTGAAGATAGGAAATTTTACTGCAAGAAGACTTCATTTTGTTTTTAAAATGAAATGGAACTTTTTAAAATCGCATACGATTCGATACAAATTAATCCGTAATAATTAAAATCTATATGTAAATGGTCTTCCTTTTGTTTAAGATGCTGTCACTTTAGAAAAAATAATCCTTATGAGTAACCCTTTCGATTAGGATCGTAAAAATAATTTGCAAAATCATATTACTGGGTTCGATTCCTGGTTAAGGCAGGCGATTTTTCAAAAATCTTTGAATGCAGTTCCAATTGTATTTAAAAACAAAATGAAGTCTTCTTTCATTGAAATTTCCTATCTTCAATAAAGGTACTTTCCCTCCGTGTGGCAAAGTTTTGGGACACCCTGTATAGTTTTGGAATGTGCTCTACAAGGCTTTTCATTTGATATCCAAAATCATTTTTCACTTTACAAAATGGCATCATGTAGCACCCTTTAACTTTTAAAAAATCTATACCCAGTGTCACTCAGCGTGATGATGTAAGGATTCTACATGAACCCTGAACACAAAACACTCTTCTTTTTTGGGCAATCGTGTAAAAAAGCTGTGCGTTGGCATGTCCACAGTTTCTTTCTAAACGTAATATAACGCCACCGGGCTATAATTTATCTTCGTTTTTTGTAACGTTATCGTGTAACCTTATCGGGAACCAAACTGATGGATAAGGTTCACTCGCCTTTGGCTGGAAAAGTTAGATTTTTACAGCGAGTGTATCAATACATACGTTCACAAACAACAAAACCAATGAACAGCGCAAACCCATTTCCATAATGTATAGGTACACCGGTTTCAAAAGGTACATTTCCCGAAATGTCCACTCCACTTCCTAAAAAGTACCTTTCCCAAAAGGTACATTTTCCAAAGTGCACTTTTCCCCTATGTACATTTCTCAAAATGTATCTTTCCCATAATGTACATTCTTAGGAACAGATAGGAATAACTGATTAGATTCATTTTAAAGTACCAGGGTCACATAAACATGGAGAAGGTTAACTTATTTATTTATGGGAAGAAATTAATGACCACCAAAAAAACCATCGTTACCCTAAACAGCCTCATCCTAAAAAAATATAATATGTACAAATAAATAAAACCTGTACCAAAATTTTTCGGGCTATTTAAGTCATGCCTGCACTACAAAAGCTTTTCATAACCCAAAAAGGCCACGCGTGCACCAAATTTAAACTAGCAAAGTTTTGTGTCATTACTACCCAAATATATCACTACGTTTGCCATAGAAATAGAAATATTTTTTATTTAAATAGACTTATTTTAAGTTCTTTTAAATCGTTCAGTTTTTTTTCCCTACCACCCATTCGGGACGTCTTTTTGCTGACAAGAAGAATGGGCGCAAGAAACTTATCAGCCTCATCAAAAGTAACGATATTTACAATTTATTATATCGTTACCTACCAAATACAATCAAAATAAAAAAATAAATATAAACATAAAAAGGTATATTATATTGATGGCAAATTGGCTTTAAATTGTAGCCATTAATAAATGAATGCAAACTAGGTAATGTTTTTTTTTGGGGCCGTTATTTTATTGAAAGCTCTAAGAAGCTCAGCCTATAGTAAACACTAGCTTCCGCCCGCGGCTTCGTCCGCGTGGATATTAGAGAAAATCCTTAAAACCTTCAACCCGGGATCCGACCAGCCGTTTTTACGCGATTAGGCGGGTCCCCCCCCCCCCCCCCCACCAAGCGCGCTGCCTCGCGAGGCATGACGTTTGCCGCATGTGGCGGGCACGAGGCTGCTTGCTTTAATCGCGTAAAAACGGCTGGTCGGATCCTAAGGATTTTCTCTAATATCCACGCGGACGAAGTCGCGGGCGGAAGCTAGTTTATTACAATAATCAGAATTGGGTCCAAAGATATTATTCCCGTTTCTTTTCGCTTTCCCGTTCCCGTTCCCGGCCCCGTCCCCGTCCCCATCCCCTAGGGTTGAGTCCACTGTTTTGGACTTCAAAATAAATGTCATTTTCGTAATCACCATCCCATAAAACCTCAAGAACGACATCCACATCGATTGTCATTTTTACTTACCCATTTACCCCCTAAGGAATGATTTTCAAAATAACGTGCTCGAACTAATTTTAAAGTTGTAATGTCTATTTTATATTATTTTTCCATCCAAATTTGAACCCCATTTTCACCCCCTTAGGGGTTAAATCTTATCCACGGTGTTGGACTTCAAAATAAATGTCATTTTCGCAATCACCATCTCATAAAACCTCAAGAACGACATCCATATCGATTTTTATGTTTACTTACCCCATTTACCCCCTAAGGGGTGGATTTTTAAAATCACAAAATATATAATTGCCTATATTTATTTTTAGACGTGCTCCAAGTAATTTTAAAGTTGTAATGTCTATTTTATTTTATTTTTCCATACAAAAATTGACCCCATTTTCACCCCTTTAGGGGTTAAATCATGTCCACCTTGTTGGATTTCAAAATAAATGTCATTTTCGCAATCGTCATCCCAGAAAACCCCAATAACGACATCCATATCTATTTTTAGGTTTTTTACCCCATTTCACCCCTATTTCATCCCCATAGGAGTTGAAATACTACCAATTACAATTTACGTTGCATTAGATTTCTATCCATAAGCCTAAATTGTAAATTAAGCGATTTTTACTTCGAAAATGAAGGATTTTCTATACACAACTCTATCCCCCTTTTCACCCCTTCAAGGGTAGACTTTTCAAAAAGCTGAGATATGTATACATTAACTTTTAATTGTCAGCCTAAACACAAAATTTGAAGATCCTAACTTCTAAACTGAGGGACTTTCATACAAAATTTGATCCCCTTTTTTACCCCCTTCGGGGATGAATTTTGAACAATCCTTACTTAGTGCACCCCTAGACCTTATAAGGAACCTATGTGCCAAATATGGAGTCTCTAGACTCAGCGGTTTGGGCTGTGCGTTGATATGTCAGTCAGTTTCTTGTTTTATATATTTAGATTTTACGGTAGTATCGGTAAACCTTTAGACCTTGATTTATATTTTTTGGGTAAACAATGATTTTTTGGATATTAATTTACTTTATTAGGATAAAATTTTGTAACATATTTGGATGAAATTTTTAAATAAAATGGGAGTACATATTTGGTGCATGCGTGGCCTTTTTGGGTAGCTCGGCGATTATTCTGACGAGACTTGCTTTTTTTAGGTTAGCAAACTTTACGTTTATTGGTGATAATTTCATATTAAAATGGGGATTAAATTCTGGTAAGTACTTACGATTTTTTGGGCAATATATTTCATCATTTCTGGTGGTTGCTTAAACCTAAGCCTTTATTTATTATTTAAAAACAACTTTTTTTATATTTACTCGTACTTTTTTGATTTTGTTGTCTGTGAATTCTGTGACAAAGTCACACAATCAGCTGACAGCCAATTCGAAATCAACGATCTTATTTTTTCATAGTTAATAGGTAGTTAATTTACACAAATGGAGGTGTTTGTGTAATTCACTAGTTCCTTATGTCAAAGTATCAAATAATAATAAAAAAATCAAAGGCTGTTCAATTTATTTCTTGAGAACCTAATTAATGGTCTGTGTCCACAGACTGACACTGATAGCGCCAAATTCCAGATGATGGATACCTTTTGAGGACGCAAACAAAACAAAAGCCTTATATAACAGTGCACAGTGTGAAAAACGCCAGTCTTTGCTAAATTATAAAGCAGATCAATTATTATTCAACAAATAATTGAAGGACACATGGCTGGAATGATGAGGGTCCAAAATCTCTGCTTTTTTTATCGTCTATGGTAATATTCCACGAGCTTTTCTTTTCAAAGAACCAAATGCTTAAAAGATGAGAGTCACCAGTTTTTTGAAGAAAACACAAACGTATTGCACTACTAAAATGCTGAGATTTTCAATTTTCAACATTTTCAATTCAGTAAATCTCAAAACTTTAAGAATGGACGCTCATCATTCTACCTACCCTTGTGCCCTTCAATTTTTATAATTGCATATTAAAGAAATGCTGCTGATTAGCTTAGTTTTCTGGACCTAACAAGGTATTATTTAATTCCAAATACTTAGTTCTAGCGTCAAAGCAGCTTCCTCAATCCACTACGATCCACCGAGACGAGACTCCACCAGTTTAAATGACAAATCTCATAAATCTTGGTCGAGGATAAAATGCTTAAGCGACATTACTGTTCCTTTATATGTTAGCGAACTAGATTTGTCTGATTTTTCTTTTCAACCGGAGATAAGCACTTGACCTTCATCTCAACGTCCCATTCGCGCTAATTTTCAACGATAAAATTAAAACTTAATCGTTTCCGTTTTAGTTTAGTTTACAGAAAAATACTCGCTTTAGTTTTACTAAAGATTTTTAGGTAAATATAACCGAAATGAAAACGTAACGGTTTTGGTTTTATCGTTCAGAATTAGCACGATTGGGCACCCTGATAATAAAAAGAAGAACTTTGATAATTAATCCCTAAAAGCTTTTCAAAGCAATTTACTTTCCTGTGACTTTTTTCAACGAAAACAGAACCTAGTGTATTCCTTTTGTAACATGTTCCTTACAAACCGCGAAAATGTTATTATTAAGAAAAGAGCGAGATTCGCGTGACGTTCCAATCTTAACACGTCGAATAACATTCCGTTTCACACAGTTCCCGAACCCTGAAGGTTGAAGACGCGGGATTAACGCGAGCATCGGGAATAAATAATTTGTTATCTGCGAACTGAAAGACGCGGTTCATGACACAATAAACTGGTGGCCGGTGGGGCAAGTGATGAGCGGAAAGCGATTTGAGTATATTGCATAATTTTTGCATTAAAATTATGTAAAACTCTCGACTTTGTCCAGGCTCCCATACGAATGTTCATCCCCTATTTCACTACTTACTACATTTTGCGACAAATGGTAACCTATGTCCTTCCCCATGATCCTTCCTCAACCTGTTTTGCAGCTCAACTACTTCAAAATTGGTTCAGTGGTTCAGAATTGAAAAGGAAACAGACAGTCACTTTCACATTTATTATATTAGTAAGGATGCAGGAATCTGTGTTTGGTTCTTTCACTACTCGGGTTTCTTTTATGTTGTGGAATTTACTTTTGCTCACCTGGCTACCTATGCAATCATTGGTATAGTTAGTACACGTGATTGGGTAGCTCTTTTCGGTTGTATATATCGCAACCATCCATTCATCCATCCATCAGTGACTAGAACTAAAGTGCTGTAGTCTGCAGTTCTGTTAGCAACATAGGTAATGATATTGGTCCGCAGTAAGTGATTGAAGTCAATAATCACCCCATTTAGTGGTTCACACGTAGGTCGTCACATACGCAACTCGTCAGACACGCAATTCAACAGACAAGTAATTCGTCAGCAACGCAACTCGACAGATACAGTCGACTTGTGGATGGATATGGCCAGCAGAGGGGGGTCTCGTCTCGTTTGGCTGATAAAGAAAACCTTAAGGTCTGTTTTGACACAGTCGCTTTCCCGTTCCTCTTGCGCTTTCAACAGAGGCATGCCTCATTGCATCCAATAGCTCATGCCCTATCCTCTTAAAAAAGTCAAATTCATATGCCAGGATGTTGAAAGGAAAAGCGCAAAGTTTTGAAAACGTCAAAGGAGATGTCCCAGCGTTGCCCCAGTTTTATTTTATTACATTTTATTTAGGTATCAAGAATTGTTTTATATTTAGAAAAACAATTACAAAAACATTAAGATGTTTTCTGAAGTATTTTGTGAAAAAATGTAAGTAAATAGTACTTTAATGATAAAAAATTGTGATTTAAAAGCGTTTTAACTTAAAAATCACACTTTTTAATGCAGAAAATAATTATCAATCTGATTCTAGAGTAAAATACCTACTCTGACATACTACTTTGATTAAGGCGCGATAGACTTTTATTTTTTGAGAATGGTGGGGCAAATGACATAGGCGCGATGGGACATGTTTTTGTATGGCACGGGTTGGAGACAATATTGCTTGCGTCTGACGCGAGTTGGATTGAAAGTTATAGCGACTAGGTGAAGACCAATACCAAAACATATCGCCAGTACTAAATGGCTTGGACCCGACGGCGGAGCGCCACCTGCCGGCTGTCACGGTCCATTACGGCGCCTGATGTATCGGAATGCCGGTTACGATTCTGTTCATTCATAATCTTAATGCTTTTTGACACTTAGATGCGTTTCACACAAACGCTCAACGGTAGCATATCGCACTATAGACGCACGAATGCACGACGTTCTGATAATGTTATTGTTATTTATGGCCACAGAATAGATATAAGTACTACCGTACAGAAAGGACACTCCGCCCCGCCCCAGAATCGAATACCTCACCCCACTCCGCGAGTTCGTATGCCGAATCGTGTGCTCATTTTAGTCGTGTTTGTCAAGGTCAACTTATTTTGGTATTCAAAGCAATGCGTCGTAACTTTATTTAGGTACCAAAAGGTTCGAATTACGAATGGAACGGCGCTCATACAGTGAAAAACTGCACGGTAGCCCTAGACTTACACACACAGTTGCGCGCGTACAACAACGTCATCTGACGTCATCCTTACTATAATATTATAAATGCGAAAGTCCGTTTGTTTGTTTGTTTGTTACGCTTTCACGTCTTAACTACTGAACCGATCATCATAAAATTTTGCATACACGTTGTCAGGGGTACAGAAAAGGACGTAGCGTACCTTTTATCCCGAAAAAAAGTATTATTCCCGAGGGATAGCAAAAAATTCACAGATTTTACAGTCCCCGTAAGAATCGGAGCATTGAAAATGAACACAAAAATTTACGAAAAACCAAAATCAAATCAAAAGCAAAGTCCTATTATATTTTTAAAGTTACCTAGCTATTTATCTTTACGATTGTGACACTCTGCTCCGCCTCGTGCCACAAAAGCGCCCGCTGACTGCCTCGACGCAGCCGAAATATTACTAAACGATTTCCAAAATTCCAACGAATGCACTTCTCGTCTGCTTCTGCATCTTTTAACACTATTACCATGACGATCGCTCAATAATCATAGAAGCTACATCACTTTTTATGTACGGAAACAGCCGTTTTTCTACAAATCCAAATCTAAAGGGACCACCTACAGGTCACAATTATTAACCGATTTTCAAAATTATTTTTCCATTTGGTAGCTAAACTAATACCCTAGGACCCTTTTTTTATTTTTTTCTTAAGTCGGTTTTTTTTCCGTAATATTTATAATTTAGTAAATAAACACCCCCCAAAAAACCCGGAATTTTTGGAATTAATCAAAATTCCAAAAAAGGTTATCAGTAGATTTTCAAAATTCAAACGTTCACATATGTCTTGATAAATTCCTCAACTTTTGGTACTATTTTTAACTCGATCCTCTCAAAATCCTCGGAGATATGGCCAAAAATACGTTTTTGGCCATTTGGCGATTTGCATTTGATAACCATTTTCAATGGTAAAAACTTTCCACGCAGACGAAGTCGCGGCCGCTAGTCTGTTTATAATTGCGCGGTTATATGGAGTGTCCGGAGTGTGTTTATGACAGAGCTTTACTTCTTTTGAAGAGTTGATTTGTGTTGTAGGTTTGTTTTAACACAAAAATAACATGCGGGGGGGATATTAGTACATTATTTTTGGTCGAATATTTTTAGCATTGCGTCATTCGAGACATTTTTATACTTGTGGCTATTGTTATGACCTGCGAATGTCGTGCATTAATTAGTTATTTTTCGAATCACTTGTTAGGAGAGATAAAAGAATTGAGAGCAGTTCAAAAATTGTCTCAAAGGAACTGTCATTTAGGCTATTTATTGAATAAATAAAGGTTTTTCTGGCGGGACCTGTGTCAACCAAATATAGAATTTCCTCCACTAATGCAATACAGAACCCTTACCATTTAAGACCCCGCATACTGGAATGAGGGGCCTTAAATGGTCTCTTTTCTCTTATGAACCACATGTTAGGGGGACAAGTATTAGAACCGAGAAAGGGACTCCTTATACATTATTTAGATGCCATCCCATTGGCCCCTGGGGTTTTATACAGAGTAACTATGATTTTTTTCCCTTTTCACCCATTTAAGAGATGAATTTTCAAAAACCTATTCTTGTACTTGTCTACATAATATAAAAAAACCGGCCGGCGAGTCGGACTCGCGCACGAAGGGTTCCGTACCAAAAAACAGCAAAAAGAATCACGTTTGTTATGGGAGCCCTCCTTAAATATTTATGTTATTCTGTTTTTAGTATTTGTTGTTATAGCGGCAAAAGAAATACATCATCTGTGAAATTTTCAACTGTTTAGCTATCACGGTTAATGAGATACAGCCTGGTGACAGACAGACAGACAGACGGACAGCGGAGTCTTAGTAATAGGGTCCCGTTTTTACCCTTTGGGTACGGAACCCTAAAAAGGAATATTTGTGCTAAAATTAAATTTCCTAGTCCTAATAGTTTAAGCTTCAGTCATTTAGTCCTGACAAGTATAAACAAATTAATGATTATAGACCTTATACTAGACGTCTGCTCCCTTAATTTAACAATTAGGTAAACGTGTTTTGTGCTCGCAAAGGAGGAAATTTTGAAAGTGGACCAAATGCGAAATGGAATTTCCGCGAAATGGACCAAATGCGAAATGGACGTTCCGCGAAATGGACCAAATGCGAAGTGGACGTTTTTTCGGCAAGTGGACCAAATGCGAAGTGGACCAAATGCGCATGAACGATTACCATCTTCTCTATAAGAACCAATAATCATAGATCTATTGTTTTTAATAATCGATAAATACGTTGCTAATGCTATCGATTACTCGATTGTTGTTGGAGTGATTTTACTTTCAAAATATTTCCAGAAGACAAACTGAAACAATAGTAAGAAAATAAGAAAATCGTTTTTTTAACACGGTACGAATAAAATATTTACTGCTTTTAAAAAGGAACTAATCGAGTTATTAACTGAATAATCATATACTTCTTAAATACCTACGTTATTTTCGTAGCCTGCTTCTGGCAGTGAACCCTGCTATCCCACGGGAAAGTTGAGTTTGCTACTAGCAACAAAATTAATCTCAAGAAACAATATAACGGCCGGTGCTGAAATTTCCGTTAGGATGTTGATAGCCGGTAATTACAGAATAATGTATTTGTTTACTGAGTAAAAGTTAAAATGAACAACGATATGTTGACAGACGAAAAAATTAATTAGTGATGTGCGAAAATTAGAAAAACTAGAATTACTTTATAATTACACTCTAGTTGTAAATAAATCAAGTATCCTCAAGCTTCACCTTAAGCATGTTGACAGACATTCAGGAGCGGATATCTCGAAAACTATAAAATATATCGAAAAACCTGTCTGAATAAAACTTGTAGCAAATTTAATCAGCTGTTATTTTGTAATAAGTCTCATGTGTCGCTAAAACGCATAGTTTCCGAGATATATGTGAAAAACCAAAAAATGGGACCTTTAACATTGAACGGGACCTTGACATGTTCTTCACGTTTTCTTTCCTTTGTCCATATGGAAGAAAATGATACTAAAAATGCGCTCGCAAGGAACTCACAAAACTCTTAATTCCATTCGAATATTGACGAATTTGGAATTCCGGGATAATTTGGTTTAACTTGAAATAATTCCGGGAAACGGAAGATTTTTGTTTTTGGGCCACGATTCCGGGAGATTCCCCGAAATCCGAGAGTGGTGGCAACCAATAAGCTACTAACAATACTTTAATTTCAATTGATGTCTTTACCTTTATTTTTGAAGCATTATATAATTAGTGTACTGACTACGTGGTCGTGGTTTTAAACCTGATTCTAGTTTGAAATCTGGTTTAAAACACGTTTCTTTACAACTATAATAATAACTTGCTGATTAAGATATTGAAACCTACTTAGCTGTTACTAGTAAGTAGGTTTGGCTTCCACCAATCCACACAAGCTTCGAATACCTACTACGAAGCTACATTGTCTGTTTATGTCCCATTTATTATTCAGCCTCGACTGCACCCCATTATGCTGACACAGTGTCCCATTTGATGAATGCATGCACCACTGCAGACTAACTTACATTTTTTACATTATACTGTTCGTACTTGAGCTTCTTTGATAGGTATTTATATTATTTAATTTTAAAGTAGTGAATTTATATAATATACCTATTTTCCGTGTCTTGTACTGAAAATCTATTTATTTATTTCTAGAGCTTAGAATAATATTTTTTTTTCTATAGTTTTTGTCTAATATAATCTTTATTCTAAGAATATAATAGTTTTGTATTCATTTTAATGCTCCGATTCTTGCGGGAAAAAATCTGTGATTTTTTATGTATGTGTAACGTTTGATTTTGAATAGATTGCTACGAATAATCACTTGGTATAGCTTGTTATTATATAAAATTACCATACCTTACAAAATGTATATTCTCGATCTTATTTTTACTTAGAAATTATTTTTTTTGTTTCAGGTAAGTACATCAGCTTGGCATTCGTAAGTATTGAGGAAATAGAAAAAAGTAATAAAATAGGGCATGGGATCCTCTTTCGATTTTTTTTTTGCCAGCGCCATCTATGAGATACCGTTTGAACTACGCTAAAACTCGTCCGGGGTAGATTTTACAGAAGCATGACTGCTTGCTTTTACTGAGAGTCGTATTTTTCAGCCCAGCCACCGAACAGCCTGCTAGGAACATTTCACCAGTTGCGAAGTGTGGCTTGATGTTTAGAGATGGCGCTGTTATGAAAATCCTTTACCTTTTTACCTCTAGCTGCCTTATAAAAATGCCTTATAGAACTACAGTAATAATTAATTTATCGAATCATTATTTGTAAAATACGGAACGTTTTAATTTTAATACAAATAATTAATCGGGTTTGCTTTCGTCTGATAGTCCGATCGAATCGCACACTAAGGCTATTTATAAATCGCTCTCAAAGTTGAGAGCTTAAGGCGCCCTACTACAAGGGTTGCCAGATCGGAAGTCCAAAATATCTGGAGAAAATTTGAAAATGTCGGGATTTTGCGGTTGTTGTCGGGAGAAATAAATATTTAAAATTAAAAATGTAACTTAAATGCCTGTATATATTAAAAAAAACGGCCGCGCAGCGCGAATTTTAGTCAGTTTCATCCACCAATCTTGTAAGTTGTGATCTTGCCTGTCTATTAAAAAAAAACGGCCACGTATCGCGATTCTTAGTCAGTTTCATCCACAAATCGTGTAAGTTGTGATATTGCCTGTCTATTGAAAAAAACGGCCGCGCGGCGCGAATTTTAGTCAGTTTCATCCACCAATCTTGTAAGTTGTGATCTTGCCTGTCTATTAAAAAAAAAAAACGGCCGCGTAGCGCGATTCTTAGTCAGTTTCATCCACTAATCGTGTAAGTTGTGATATTGCCTGTCTATTGAAAAAAACGGCTGCGCGGCGTGAATTTTAGTCAGTTTCATGCACTAATCTTGTAAGTTGTGATCTTGCCTGTCTATTGAAAAAAAAAACGGCCACGCAGCGCGATTTTTAGTTACTTTCACCCGTTTCATCCACGTATCTTGTACTCTGCCTGTCTATAGTAAAATAAAACGGCCGCGCAGCGCGATTTTTAGTTAGTTTTATCCACTTATCTTGTAATCTGTGGTTTCTTACGCGAAAATTATTTGTTTTTAGAGAACTTTCGGAACAGCAGTTTTTTCGGGAGATTTTTTGATTTTTCGGGAGTCGGGAGACCACTTGAAATTCTGGGAGAATCCAGGCGAATCCCGACCATCTGGCAACCCTACCTACTACCCAATAAATAAACCACTACCATTGCCACTACACCCGTTTCCTCGTGGTCTTACTAATTTGTCCTACTAGTGGGACCACGAGGAAACCCTATTCCTCGTAGTCCTACTAGTAGGACAAATCATACATAGAAAAAAGTAGAGATGCGCCGAATGTAGGTTTAACCGAATACGAATGTTCGGCCGAATATTCGGTCCAAAATGTACCGAACCGAATATTCGGCCGAATCATTCGGTTTCATTCTGCGCAGTAAACAGGTTTGTACACGTGTTTTTTCGGGTGGAACCCTTTCGGGCGTTTCCCACCCGCGCGGCCCCTCGCGCTCTTTCGGTTATAAATTGCTTACAAATGTTTTTGAAACGTCTTAAAACGGGACTATATGTTTTGATTTTTTAAATATCTATCATAGATGTTGAAATATTTCCAATTTTCTGATTTCATACAAAATAAAAAAGTGCCAACTTTTTAAAATACCTATAGGTACAATTAATATTTAAAAATCAAAACACACAGCCCTAGTTTTTTTTAAGCATTTCAAGAACACCAAAAATTGATTGCTATAGGTTGAGGTTTAGTTTAGGTGTGGGAAACGATATCGCCGTTTTTATGGAGACCGTTTGCTAGACAATCCTCTTAATCTTTTTTACATTTTGTCAATAAATAATTGGTAGTATTAGTACAATTTAAATATTCGGTAATTATTCGGCAAATCAACCGAATATTCGGCCGAATACGAACATGAAAAAATATGCAGAATGTGCCGAATACGAATATGCGGCCGAACATTCGGTGCATCTCTAGAAAAAAGTACAATGAAAGTAGAAATGGAATCCAAGAATCACGAAATAAGTTTAATTAGCATATTATACACTTTCGAAGTTTTTATTTTTACTAATAAATTGATAAAAATATGAAATTTTAAACATCCCGCATTTATTCGCCAAAAATTTCGGTTTTATAAAATAATTTCACGCGTAAGATTATGAGAAAAATAAGTCATTATCAGAATTGTCCTTTTTCTTGATATACCAATGACATGTCACATGATCAAATAGACTCACTTCGGACTGTAGCTTCCACTACGTTCCCGTGTGACTGACTGTACCACAGCACAGTAGTACTACGAGGTACTAGAGATCTATTATTTAATAATTTTACTCCACAGTATGACTACGAGGAACAGGGTTTCCTCGTGATCCCACTAGTAGGACAAATTATTAGGACTACGAGGAAACGGGTCCCACAAGTAGCGTCGCCAATACATTTATTTTTATTACTCGTAAACCAAGCCATTATTTTTGACACCAAATTTAAAAAAAACCTTATCTTAAAAAAAAATACAAATATGATTAAGTAGTAGATTCGGCCTATGATTAGATGGTTGTTAAAATATGTAATGAGGTGGGTGCATAATTATGTCAACATTGCTAACAAAACTTATGCAAGATTCCAACTAGGGACGAAAAAATATTGGATAAATATAGTAGATTGTATTACAAGGGAGCAAAATAATATTTTTACGGCGAGGGCGCTTTTTTGAATCCAGAGCGAAGTGAGGGATTCTAGAGTAGAATCCCGAGCGTAGCGAGGGATTCTTCAGTAGAATCCCTCACTTCGCTCTGGATTCAAAGTATGTCGCCCTCGCCAAAAATATTTTGCGCCCGAGTCATATACTCTACTTTTCATCCCCTTTCTATGAGAAAATAAATAGGAGACTGTGTTTATGTAATTAATGAAAATGTTCTTTATTTTAAAAAGACACGTGAAAAGTAAAAATAATTACAAATTTATAGTTACGTTTGATACACTAGCGCAATTTTCAAAAGTTATTGTACTAAGTACGTAAGTATGTACTAATTACAAGAACACATACTTAATTCGCGCGCTTATGTTTTTTTTTTCAGTCGCCGCGCCGTCTATACAGCCAGTCAATACATACCAGCCGGCGGCGGCGTTCGAATTCTTTGAAAGATACATGTTCTAAATTCAAATCTCTTTTCCTCCCACTAAAAAGTTACCAGAAAAGAGCTATTTTGGTCCCACTTATATAGGAACAATGCAACCTTTTTCGAATAGAAGGGATGAAAAATATATTAATAGCAACATGTTAATAAACAAATGGAAATATTTTCTCCTGGGTCTCTCCGGCTAAAACCAAACATTTCCTTGCGGAATGAAAAACAAGCAAGTTCAGTAGAGACGCACGGAAGGACACTCGAGTGCACATCACTTTGTCCCCTTTGCTCTTTGTCGACTCTGGTAGCCTGGTACTTGACAGCACCAGTGCTTGTTACTTTGTTTCCTGTTTACATTCGGCCATGTTTGTTTTCAGTTTTTTTTATTATGTCTGCATACCGAGTCAGCGTTTTCATATAATTATTGCATTGTTATCTATTTTTAGTTTATCATAGCTGTGCTAGTTAAATAATCGCATAGCCTTTACAGCCTAATCCGGTATTGGGCTATACGGTTTTGACGCAGATCGTCATTTTCGCAAATGGTCATCGCATAAAAATTTGGTCAATTTCGCAAATTGACATTTTCGCAACTGGTCACTTTCGCAAAACGTCACTTTCGCAGAATGTCATTCACATTTTTTTCAATTTTTGATGACCATTTGCGAAAATGTCGATCTGCGTCAAAACCTATTTCTGTAGTTGGTTATATATTAGAGACTGCAGTTGGTTATTTTAGCTAAGAATTGGAACACAAATAAATACCATAAGAATATAGAAATACCAATAAGTTGACTTCCGAACTGTTTTCGTCTTAAAGCGGTTGTATGACCGAAAGTGGCGCCCTCAGAGGTTTTTATTTAATAAGTTATTAATAGAAAACAATAATAATGTTTTACGTGGAGTTTTTAGAGCCCATTGTCTGGTATTTTAAAAGGTATCACTACATGCCCTCGTAGTCATTCGTAGAAGTAAATAGCAATGTGTCAAAAACTGCCACTTTTAGCAGTTCTGCTATTTACTTCTAGCAGTGGCTACGAGGGAATGTAACGATGCCATCTAAAATACTAGACTGGACCCTAAAAATTCCAGGTAAAACATTATTAAAACTGTGTGTTAAAATTATCATCCTTACTAATATGCTAATACCCTAACTTCCTTACTAATATTATAAATGTGAAAGTCCGTTTGTTTGTTTCTTTGTTTGTTACTCCTTCATGTCATGTAACTTCTCAACAGATCATCATGAAATTTTGCATACACGTTGTCAAGGGTACAGAGAAGGACATAGGATACCTTTCATTCCAAAAAAGATACTGTTCCCGAGGGATAGAGAAATAACTGTCCACTAAGACAAAGTCGCGGGCGGCCGCTAGTATTAAATAAAATTCACCGCGGCGCCACTTTCGCTCGGGTCGGGTGCCACCTTAAAAGAATTTTGTGTCAATGAAAAAAAATTATCCGTGGCTATTTATTAGCCACGGCATCACGTCGCGACATATTCCCTATGTGCAAACATCGGTTTTTAACACCAAAATACGGACGAGAATTAAAATTAGTTTTTGCGACAAAATTCAATTTGGGTATCGAGCATCCCGAGGGTAGAGAAAAGGAATCGGTTTTTTCCGTTTCCATTTTGATGTAATTTGTGTGGCGTGTAAATATCGTCAGTTAGACGATTATGCCGCTCGTTTATCTTAATTTGGCAAATTAACTTGATTGTGTTATTTATTAAATGTTCGAAAGTTGAAAGCTTGAATTCAATTAGAGAGCTTTTTCACTTAGTTACTTTATTTTTAGGTTTTATTAATACCTAGTGAAATTATTTCCTTTCTAACTACTCAGAAAAGTAATTATTATTAAAAAATGATGTTATAGTTGTTTTATATCTTAAATTTTTTAGATTATAAAATTGCATTCCACTGTCGAAACATTGAAAACACAAAATTTTGACTCGATCAACTAAGTTTCTTACATGGATCTGGCATATAGTACCTACACAATTTTTTAACTAAATTGCCAACGAACGCACTAAAAAATTTCATTTTGACAATTTACACTGTTTTTTTTATTACATATTGTTAGTTTATAAATGTAACTGACGGACGGTACCAGGACATGATGAGTGCGCAAGAGGCCGAGTGGAGTCTCCAAAGTGCGAGACGCTTTGTTAGCGACGCTTTTCACGTGCAAATTGGTCTCACTGGCGCCACCTAAAGCCACACCACTGCATTATTTCATGGCACGTGTAATTTACTCTTAGCGTGAATATGGGGTTGAAATTTGGATTAATTATTTACCTTGTGGAAGGTTTTTTCTCTAAGCAAATAAGATAGTTAAGAACTAGCCTGGCAGTCTTGTTTACAATCTAAGATTAATTAAAAGTCGTGTTTTTTTTACTCTTTAGTCATAATATTTGGTTATCAAACTTCGTCTAGCTAGGCTTTGAAAAATATTAGGTACAGACCTACATGAAACGGTCTACTACACTAAAATAATATTTTCAAATACGTTAATTCAAATTAAAAAATACTATATATCGGGTCATTTTGAACATACCATCCAAAGGATATCATCCACGTTTCATACATTTTTGGTCCAAATATGAAAGTGCCGGCCAAAAGACAAAAGTGCTTTATTCTGATAGATTTTGTCCATCTAAGCATTTTTAGGGTTCCGTACCAAAATGGTAAAAAAGGAACCCTTATTTACCATTTTCTACCTCAGTCTGTCTGTCTGTCTGTCACAGCTGGATATCTCGAGAACTACTAATGGTATCAACTTGAAATTTGGAATATTTTAAGATGATATTTGCCCAACTATTTTGCAAATAAGAAATAAATAAAAATAAAAATATATTTTTTACAACAGGGGCTGAAAAGGGGTCTTAAAAATTTGAAGTGGGGCAACTAGGGCATGTGGGGTATCATATGAAAGAGCGTCGTTTGCACGTTTTCAATCATTTTTCTTTTTTTAGGCCGCATAGTTTTTGACTTATGATGAAAATTGTAAAAAAAATACCGTTCCCCCCCCCTTATCTCCGAAGTTTGCAAACAGAAAAATCTGAAATAATTCTATGTGATAGCAATTTATATAAAGATTACAGGAAAAATAAAACGATGTCTCAATATAGACACTTTTTTAGAAATTATCAAATTTCTAAAAAAGTAAACATTAGTTTTACTATCGGTCAAGAGATGGCACTGACCTAAATCTGCAATACTAATTTATTATTCTACTCTGCAGTGTGGTTTGATGGTGCAATTATGATGGTATGGAAATGGAACCCTCAGTGCGTGAGTCCGACTCGCTCTTGACCGATTATTTTTTATTATGGCACCGAAGCTGTACCACCGCTTCACATTTGTGTCAAAATGTATAAAAAGACAGACTTTTTTAACTCAATAAAAATCAAGTGCAGCGGTGCTACAGCTTCGGTGCTATAATAAGAAATGCTTAGGCGGACAAAATCTATCAGAATTTGCTTTTTGGTCAACTTTTTTACATTTGTGCCAAAATGTTTGAAAAAACAGACTTTTTGAACTTATTTAAAATCGAGTATAGCGGTGCTACAGTTTCGGTGCCATAATAAGAAATGCTTAGTTAGGTGGACACAATCTATCAGAATAAAGCGCTTTTGCTTTTTGGCCGGCACTTTCACATTTGGACCAAAATGGATGATGTCTTTTTGGGGATGTGTTCAGTCCATGAAACTGTACAACTTTCTCCAAGGAACACATGGTCAAACATGTAAAATAAAAATCGACTTTTCGTACAAATCAAAGGGATCACGTGATCAATTTAGTATGGGATGACCAAAATTTTGTGGCGAAATTTTACACATGTTTCTTACAGAAAGTTGTTTATTTTCATGGACTGGACACATCCTTAAAATTTGGATGGTAAGTTCCAAATGACCCGATATATTGTTGAATAACATTTTGAGGTCTTTGAGTTCGTAATTTCGAATGATGTAAGAAAGCTATAGAAATCTTAATACTTTGTATTATTGTCTTCTCAGATTCGGGTAGGTACTTTCCTGATTTTTACTACCTATCTTATCTCAGATTGGAAGAAACTGTTCTATAAACATAGGAGAATTGACGGTCTATGAAAAAAATATAACCATCATATATTTTTCACTTACGCTTTCGGAAACATAATTGTGTGGACACCTCTTGAGTGGTATTTTCGTGATAATTGATCTACTATTTCAGTTTTATTACGTAAATAACAATTGTTACGACTTCTATTGTTACGTTTATTGTGTTGAACAGGTGTGGGCGTCTGTGACACATTGTTTGTGTAGGTAGGTCGCTATTCTTATAACAATTATCTTATTCTTATAATATACAGGGTGTCCCAAAACTTTGTCACACGAAGGGAAAGTACCTTAAATATTGAAGATAGGAAATTTTACTGAAAGAAGACTTCGTTTTGTTTTTAAAAATGATTGGAACTGCATTCATAGATTTTATTTAATACGCATACGATACAATACGTAATAATTTAAATGTTAAATTTCATGGTCTTCCTTTTGTTTAAGATGCTGTGTTACTCAAGAAAAATTAATCCTAATGAATAACCCATTCGATCGGTATCGTAAAATAAAAATTTTTTTTTCATATTTGATAGGTTCGATTCCTGGTAGGCAGGTGATTTTTTTTAAATATTTGAATGCAGTTCCAAATTTTTTTTAATGAAAATGAAGTCTTCTTTCAGTAAAATTTCCTACATTCAACATTTAAGATACTTGCTATCCATGTCCGTGAGGCAAAGTTATGGACACCCTGTATAATTTGAAAGGCCTTAGTCCTTACGATGAATAATTGAGTAATGGTAACTTAGTTAGACTCATTGAAATAAAAAGCTCTTGTAGATACTAACGCGACTTTATTAGTTAGGACTCCTAAGA
The DNA here is from genome assembly GCA_928269145.1 of Agriphila tristella. NCBI lineage: Eukaryota > Metazoa > Arthropoda > Insecta > Lepidoptera > Crambidae > Agriphila > Agriphila tristella. Next base: position 1,340,261 of record OV743435.1, read on the forward strand.
AAAGTTTCATAATGAGATAATTTAGTGCGAATATTAATCAGAAATTTCAATAGCCCACATAGAAAATGAGACATCGAAGATTAATTACTAATGTCGCTCTGGTCATAAAATACGAACAAGTATAAAAACTGGATATTATTTATAGCTAATGCTTTTTAAAATTAAAGTTTTAAAAACTGTAAATATGGCCTGAAAAATATTTAGAATAACAAACTGGGAACAAACAAGATAAAAATACTGTGAATTTTTAAAACAATGCGTTGAGAAAAACAAGAGATTGGAGGCGCCGGGTATCGATCCCGGTACCTCTCGCATGCTAAGCGAGCGCTCTACCATCTGAGCTACGCCCCCGTTATGTTAAGTGTTAAAATTTTAAACTCCATTATAACATCGGTGAATGCACAATGTACACATAATACAGATAAGTATCTTGTATTCAGGTCGCATAGCCCCGGGCAAGGCTGGCCTGCAATATTAATCTTGCGTTCGCTTCTCACTTTAGTGAATTAAATTACGTCCGAGTCGAGTATTTCAATAACATTTGCAAAATTCTGCAAAATGGATATTATAAAAAATAATATACGGGATGTGTATGAATAATGAAAAAGTTGTTTAGGAAGTCGGTATCAAAGCAAATATAATTGAAAATAAGTAAGTATTTAGTTTCGACATAGCAAATTGAATTACTATTTCATTCTGAAGTTTAGGAAATCTAGAAGCGAGAATTTGAAACTGCACTTGCATAAATTTGACGCAAATTAATACAATCGATATGAAACGAGAATTAGTGTCGATGGAATTGACTACCCGGTAATAATTGCTCCATTATTCACTACTGAATGCATCAAACATTCAAAGGGTAAGAAGATATTTCCCCTTAGGGGTTGAGTTTGTTTCCCCTGGAATAGAACCTACGAATATGACCTACATAGAGTCACAATACCAGGTACCAGGCATTCAGAGCACAGCAGGAGGTGATACTACGTGTCTCCTTTGATCACGCTCGTGCCCCAGTTGGCGCGAGCAGGGTTAATTCTTTTGCAAGATGGCGTCGACGGCTGCGACTGACTCTGGAATTAACTTTTGTTCTCTAAAATGGAAATAGAGCATAATTTATGTGTTTTGTTTGGCTTGTTGAAATATTTTGTAAATTATGTCGCTCTTATACCTACCCAGTTTTAAATAGGAAGTTTTATAAAATTGCAGTTCCATCTTTTTGAAACTTCGTTACGATCTCTTTCAGTTTCAGAAGCTGTTAACAATATCCTACATGAGATGTAGGCATATAATCGAAGTGAGATCACAGAATAACTAATAGTGCAAGTGAGATGTCCTCTAATTATCGTAGTAGTTTTTTTATTGATGTGGTTTTGCCTTAAAAGCTTACGATAGAAACATATATATTTTGCAACTATAATAATATGCGTTGAAAACATCGCTCTACCAATACCAATATCCCCTTCTCAATATGAAAATATCGCGATCTTCACTGCTACATAGTCCTATTCAAGTCTGCACTATTAGGGCGAAGAAAATCGACGAAATGCCGAAGCTAGGGAATCAAATATTCTGTTATTGGAAATGATGGAGATCACAATAGGACGTATATTTATGAGATCCCGTGTTCCAACATCGAGGCGAGAATTTGACCTATAAATAGGTAATCCTGCTGACCAAATACTAGGCGAAAATAAAACGGTGAGTTTTTTTTGTCTATGAAAGATCATCGAAGCAAAATATTTGAGTTATTTCGGAGCTAATTGGGCTACAAAAGCTGGAAGGGAATAAGTAGACGATAAACGGATGTTTTTTTTTCATAGTTATTGTTTGCTATTGTATTTTGTATGTCTCTGAACTTTCGTTGTCATGATTATTGATAAGTTTTCTTGCTATTTTGTCTTTGATATAAAAGATACAGAAAAAGCCGTAATTGACATGTTTTCATTTTTTACAAGGTACCTTAAATCGAAAACCATTTCGAGGTTTTTCAATTTCTGACACCGTACATAATCCTTTCCTTTCCATAATCCATAATCCTTTAAACGGCACTTACGCTCTTTTAGAATAGATAAGTTTTCAAATTAATATTACGTTGACTTAAAATAAAAATTTTGGAAAATAAAAAAATACGTGTCTCATGTTTTCAACAGTAATTTCTAAATAACAAATAAAAAAACAGGATAAAAATTTTGATATGTTGTCAATTGTAACTGCCCTGCCTCATCTACTAATTGCTCATCGCATCGCAATATTCGTAATACCATCCCCATTATGGATCGAGTTAGTTGGCCAGTAAGTTGTAAGCCGATTGACTGTACTAGTTCCGCTTCCGCAGAGCTACCATGAGTAGTAAATTTGTTAGCTGGCTCTATTTATTTACTTATACGTAAATAGAATATAGTACAAAAGAGGAATATTCAAGAACTTTTCGAAAATATCTTCTCTTTCATAAGTAAATAATTCTTATATTAAAAATATTTTAAGATAATAAGGTACCTACTGACTAAGCATATGATAAAACTACGTAAAATTCGCAACTAGAAACTAATTTCAAGGTATTGGAAAATACATCACCCACCAGGCCAGCATGAATTATAAGCAAGTAAGTATCCACAATCCATCATGTAAAAATTGAACATTAAAAAAGGAGGAATTCGTGTCCCGGTACATCAGTATTGTTTTTGAATTCGTATCAGTCGACACGTTTGTTTTAACTTCATCAACGCAAACATATGAATCGTTCATCACGTTGTTTGTTTGATCGCTAATGATCATCTGTCTGGAGATAAATATCCCATTATCAACTGGATTGAGTTTCAGCTGGAGGGAGGTCGTCGATTTGTCTTGCAATTCAATCGTTCTGATGTATTTGCTGTGCTTTGTTTGTGTACAAATCGCTACGGGGCGAGAGAGATGTTCATGTTTTATCTCTGTCTTTAGATTTAAATTCTCTAATGTATGTTTATGATGAGATGCTGATGGACGGTTTGATATTGTTCCAGCAGTGTACTATGTGTTTTTGAGTTTTAGTTAGTATCCGTGCTTTTTAACGAATGATAGAAACACTAATCTAAAAGATAATGTAAGTAGGTAGTAGAAAGTTGATAAACAATATACTTTAATTAAATTGAAGACATTTAAACTAAAACAGTTACACATCCAATATAGTTTGGTTAGAAACTTTTATCAATTTAGTATCCAATGTTGCGGAAACATCCATCCAATGTTGCGGATTCTTTCGGAAACATCTGAAAACGCTGAAACAAACCTAACCTAGGACTCTTTCTCGCTGCACCTTGTTTTAATTTCAACTGTTTGTGAAAAAATTCCGGGTTTTTTGGGGGGTTTTTGTTTACTAAATTGTAAATATATCGGAAAAAAAACTGACTTAAGAAAAAATTATAAAAAAGGTCCTAGGGTATTAGTTTAGCTACCAAATGGCGAAATAATTTGAAAATCGGTAAATAATTGTGACCTGTAGGTGGTCCCTTTAGATTTGGAATTCTAGAAAAACGGCTGTTTCCGTACATAAAAAGTGATGTAGCTTCTATGATTATTGACCGATCGTCATGGTTGTTAAAAGATGCAGAAGTGTTAAAAGATGCAGAAGCAGACGAGAAGTGCATTCGTTGGAGTTTTGAAAATCGGTTAACAATCACAATCGTGAAAATAAATAGGTACTACCTAGGTAACTTTAAAAATATTAGGATTTTGCATTTGATTTGATTTTGGTTTTTCGTAAATTTTTGTATTCATTTTCAATGCTCCGATTCTTGCGGGGACTGCAAAATGTGTGAATTTTTTTTAATAAAGAGTTGGGTGCAGATTGTTTACCAAATAAGACAAGTAAGAATAAACAAACTACACCAATATTTTTAGCGAAGAAGTGACATAAGAATCTTCACAAAATTTAACATTGTATGACTTTGTAACACTTTCAACGTAAGTAGGTAAATCTACTAACTTGTATGTGCAAATAAAACTGGAGTCGCTAACAACCGTAACTTTTCACTAAGTGAAAAGTGCCGTTACAGCGCTGAAAATGTTAAAAATATATGAAAAACAGTCCCCTGATGATGCTAAATTTCTCAGAATTTAAAGTAAGTACATGACAACGGCATCGCTTGAGTAAACAGACGGACAGAAACAATTTAAAATGTTCACGAAAGATATACAACATCTTACAGTAGAGTACATTTTAATGTTAAAAGTAAAAAAAATGGACAAAAGAAAGTTAAGATCAACTTAACTGTATTTTCTTTCAAAGTCAAAGTCAAATAAGCTTTATTCAAATAAACTTAATTATTAAGTACTTTTGAATCGTCTATATTTTCCTACCACCCGTTCCAGACTTTTTTAGCTGACATGAAGAACGGGCGCAAGAAACTTATCAGCTGTAACAGCTATAAGTAACGATATTTACAAACTTCAATACTTATATCGTTACCAGATAATTTCAACAGGGTGACAGGATTATTGGCAACAACATAGATTTATTATATTACTTCAACAAAGTACTTATTAGCAAGTTATGTGTTACATCATTTCCATGCATTTAGATTCTACTTTATAATAACCTTTACCCATGAGCGTTTTTTAAACATGGTTTTTAAATTCATGCAAAGGAAGATCAATCACTTGTTGTGGAAATTTATTAATAAAGGCTATGTAAAAGTAATGTGTTAAAATCATAATCATAACATTATTAAACTGATACTACTATTAAGAACTATTTTAATTATTTTTTACCATTGACCCACCCAAAAAAATCGACTCACCCATAGCAACTCAAACGCGCACCCTTGGGATTTCGGCCCAATGCACTGACCATTTATTGTGCTACCGAGTCGCCAAACTCCATTTTAACATTGAAAATGTTTTTTCTGTCGCTTTCGCGTTATATCAGTAGGGTAGGGTATTTTTAATAACTCTTTTTGATATTCCTCTCAAAATCTCTCAGCAGACGTTTCCCAAATTTAATTAGCGTTCGTCATCGTTAGCGCCCAACGCCTAACATTCAATTACTGGTAGGAAATTTGGGATACTCTTAAAGCTGAAACGGCTTTCATTTTATTGTTGTTATCGTCCATAACTCGCGCGTAACTAGGGCCACCATAAAGAAAGAAAAATTCGGCCAAGCGTCATTTGTAAAAACCGGCCAAGTGCGAGTCGGACTCGCGCACGAAGCGTTCCGTACCAAAAAAACAGCAAAAAATCACGTTTGTTGTATGGGAGCCCCCCTTATATATTTATTTTATTCTGTTTTTAGCATATGTTGTTATAGCAGCAATAGAAATACACGATCTGTGAAAATTTCAACTATCTACCTGTAGTCGTTATCAATATTGAGCAAAAAACGGCAAAAAAATCACGTTTGTTGTATGGGAGCCCCCCTTAAATATTTATTTAATTCTGTTTTTAGTATTTGTTGGTATAGCGGCAACAGAAATACATCATCTGTGAAAATTTCAACTGTCTAGCTATCACGGTTCATGAGATACAGCCTGGTGACAGACAGACAGACAGACGGACAGCGGAGGCTTAGTAATAGGGTCCCGTTTTTACCCTTTGAGTACGGAACCCTAAAAACGAAGGCGGCATGCAGAACTTTTGGAAAAAGTTTTTTGGTTTTTTTAATATAAATTTGAATCTATTGTGTTTTTGATGCTCGATAGATGAAAAGAGCACGATATGAAAAATTAATAACATAATGCGTGCTTGCTTTATTAACACAATAATTTCTTTGTTATTATCTAATAATCTTATCTGTCACTTTAGCGATAAGCATCCTTCGTTCATTGTTGATATGACAAAGTCCTTTCTCATCGTGTCGGTCAAAGGCGGCCGCCCTTGTCGAAGTAAGCTGAGAAGTGCCTCTTGGACGTACTCGATTAGTCTCAAGTTGGTCTTAAGACTTAATAGTCGGCAGGCAGAGGTGCTTTGAATGGTGCGAGCGCCATTGTTCGAAAGTTGGTCCGTTGTTTATTTGTGAACAATCGCAATATAGAAATAAAGTTCGTTGTTGAACAATTTATTGTTGCGTAATTTTTCAAACTTAAATATCGTTCAGGCGCATTAGGTCCACTTCGCATTTGGTCCATTTCGTAGAACGTCCATATATGTGAATAATGAATATCTTGGTATGGGTTTATATTACCCGAATAATCTAATTTGGTTGAAAGATCTTTACAGGAGTTATCACCTTAGTTTAATAAAAAGGGTAGCAGCCTAGTAGCAGCAGTTTCCACTTTAATTAAATAATTTTGTTAGTTTAATACTTTAATATAATATTATATATTAATATAATAGTTTAGTTTAATAAAATGGAAAGCAGCGTAGTAGCAGAGCAGCTGTTTAAACTTTATGCCTTTCTTGGCGAATGTGCATTGTACCTAATGTATGTAATTAAGATCCTGTTATACCACATTCATGCAATAAATACATTTCTATTTCCATTGGAAAGGAACCAAAACTGCGATCTTCATTCTCCATCACCATCAGCCATTTTTGATGTCCCCACTGCTGGGTCATAGGCCTTCCTTATGGGTGGTAAGGAGAATGGGCCATAACCCACCACGCGGGCCCAATGCGGATTGGTGGGTGTTAACGACTGCAAATGCAGCCGGGACCAACGGCTTAACGTGCCTTCCGAAGCACGGAGGAGCTCGAGATAATAAACTTTTGGTCACCCATCCCATGACCGACCCTTGCGAACGTTGCTTAACTTCCGCAGTCGATGGTCCAGGCGCTAAACCACTGCGCCACCGAACTCCTCTCATTCTCCATCCCACCTGCCAAACGTGAAGATTATGGGGACAGGTCTACGGCTTTACAATACTACGATCAAACAGGCGTAGAGACCAATATGGTCGTCGCATTTAGGCATCTCATATCAGGAGCCCATTCGCGCTAAGGCTGGGTTTCCAGAGATGTGCGAGGATGCGTAGCGAGGTATGTGTTTGTAAAAAACCAAAACAATCGCTACATTTACCTCGCCTCGGTTATAACAGCTCTGGTGGAAACTGCTTAACACACTTCATCTAATCGCTCATCTGCGCATCATTTCACAACTTCGTTCCATATCCTCGCACCGCTCATCTTCTTAGCACAACTCTGGTGAAAACGCAGCCTAATTCTGAACGACAAAACCAAACCTGTTACGTCATTATTTGGGTTACGAGTATATTTAGGTACCAGATTGACATTCTAGACTTCCCCTAGGCATAGGGTTACTAGATTTAATAATGAAATTCCCTGACTTTTCAGTAAATTTCCTGACATTTTGTCACTTACATCTACATTATTCATTTGGTTGACGTTTGATTTTTTTTTCTCACCAAAATGATTAACAAATCTTAGTTTTTTGGGATATCAAAAATTCCTGACAACTTCGTTTTCCCTGTTTTCCTGACAGATGCCTTAAATTACTGACATGTTAAAAAAAAACCTGTCATCTGATAACACTACCTAGGCATAGCTTTCAACAATTTTAACAAAACTTAAGCGAGTGTTTTTCTGTAAACGAAACTAAAACGCTAAAAATGATTTAACTTTGGATTTATCGTTGAAAATTTGTGCGAATAGGCCCCAGTACACCGCGCTTGCTAAGAAATTTTATATTTGGTTAGAATAAATAATGTATGAGAAAAGAGTAAATTGTGAGGATAATAAGTTGATTACGGGCAATTCTATAAGTAATAATATAATATATAAATCACATACCCGATATGAAAAGTATTCTTGATTACACAAACAAACAAGCTAATTCAACTATATACGTATTTGTTGGCGACTGGCTGAGATGCCACCTTTTTGTTACATTAGCTTTATGGTCTTTTGTGTTCCTGTGTGTCAGTTGTCAATACTTTAGTGTCAAATCTTTGCCTGTTTATTTAATGCTATTAATTAAATTGCTAAACTTTAAAAACTGGGTGTTTCCATCATTATCATCCTTTAAAGTACAGTCCATTTTAGCTCACCAACATTTTGGTCCTTTCTCGCCATAAAAACAAACCATTTTCAAAATTTTCACTTTGACGTAAGTTTTTTCATTTCGCTTAGCAAACATTTATTTCGTCATTCTTATTCATTCACCATGGTGGAAACACGTAGTCAAATCAAGGCAAATGCAGACACGGCCACGGAAACCGATCGGCCGCAGCCCGAACGTCGTGAACGTTCACGGGGCGGCGACCGGCCGGCTTCGGCCACGGCAACGACCACGGAAGTCGAGCGGACGCAACCCGCACGTTCGGCGGGTAACGACCAGCCGGTTTCGGCCACAGCCACGGAGGGTGCTTCGGCATTGCAGATTAGTTCGTCCACACAGCCCATGGGCACTGACCATTGCGACCAGGCACAACCTAGCCTCGCAAATCGCCCAAGTGTTCGATCTATTTTGGATTTAGACGCAAATGCCAAAGCACCTTCTCGCAGCGCACATAGTGTTCACAGTACACAGTCGTGCAGTGAACGCACTCACTCCTCGAGGTCTTCGGCGACCGTCCGCGCTCGGAAACTGGCCATCGAAGCTGATGCAATGCGGCGCCGAGTAGAGCGCGAACGACAGCAAGCGGAACGCGAGCGCGAGCTTGCGCGACAGCAAGCAGAGCGCGAGCGCGAGCTTGCGCGACAGCAGACGGAACGCGAGCGCCAGCAGGCGGAGCGCGAGCAAGAGCTTGCCCGTCTCGAGGCTGAGGTGGAAGCGACGGAGCTACAAGCCAGACTAGCCGCTTTGGAAGCACCAGATAAGTCATCCAAATCCCGTTGTTCACGTTTATCTCATTGTAATTCCACAAAACGCACCGCGACGTGGGTTCTCGAGCAGAACATGGCTACGGTAACTAACGCGAACATGCCTGGTGAGGCGCCGACTGTCACCTTGGGCAACCTCCACGGACAACATTCACAGCCGGCCGCCCCTACCAACACGGTATCGTTCTACGTACCGAATGTCACCCCTGCAGCCCCGTCGACAGTTACACGCGCCGCCGGCGCCGGTTACAATTACAACAACGACGTGACACAACAATTAAATACGTCTGAACGCCCTATCTCAGACCCCGTAATGCAGCTTACCCAAGCTATAAACGCTCTTTCCAGCAGACCAAAGAGACCCGAACTCGTCACGTTCTCTGGCGAAGTTAGTCAATGGATGGCGTTCAAGAGCAGCTACGAACGAACTAAATCTAATTTCTCTCCGCCAGATAACTTAGAGCGTTTAAACAACGCTGTGCGCGGTCCGGCGTATCAGTCCGTGGCGTCTCTCCTGTGGACTTCTGGGGAACCGGACGACATCGTGAGCGCCCTGGAGCAGACGTACGCGCGCCCGGAACTTCTGATCGCCCGTGAAGTCGCTGAGCTACGCAACAGTCCTAAGCTAAGTTCTCCCGAAGAATTAAACCGTCTGGCAAATAAATTACGAAACTTCGTGACAACGCTTAAACTACTCAACCAGAGCGAGTATTTATCGTCACCAGAGCTCTTTCGGTGCATACTGGTAAAGTTGAGCGAGCACACGCGCGCTCGTTTCACAGACTTGCTTCCACTTATGCACCCGATCAACCAAATTTCACAAAATTGGAAATTCTGTCACGCTTTCTTTTAGTAGAAGCCGATAAACAGTTAAAATATAATTTTGTTGCCGACAGTACGGCTAAGGCACAGAACACACCGTATCCTGCTAATAGATTCCAACTGAAGAAGGAAACAATTCACGCCACCGTATCTGGCAGCAAAGTGCCCGAGCGCTGTATTTATTGTAAACAAGGACCTCACAACATTAAGACCTGTAAAGTCTTTTTAGCGCTTTCAATAGACGATAGATGGCGTTGGGTCCGTGAGACAAAGATATGCTACCGATGTTTGAAGTCCAGTCCACACACTTGGAATTTTTGTCGCGCCAAACGTTGTGGAGTAGACGGATGTCCGAGACGTCACAACGCGCTCCTTCACGGCACAGTGACAGCAAACCCAAAACCTAGCGTACCCAGCAGCCAATGCAACAACACTCAAACTTTGTTTGCCGAACCGACCACTCCTGTCAACGTCGACAATTTAACCAACGAATTTGGACCATCTGTCAAAATTGGAAATACGGCTGATACCTTGATTGATGTCACAGGGACTTCGCGTTCGACCGACCGCCCTCGCGGGCTGCTGAAAGTAGTCCCGATCGTGCTCGAGGGTCCTGACGGCGAGCTCCACACGACGGCGTTACTCGATGAGGGCAGTACTGCGACGCTCATTGACGGAGAGGTTGCTGCGCGCATCGGCGCGAAACCCACCTGCCAGGAGCGGCTGCGCATCGAAGGCGTCAGTGGTATGACGAAAGAAGTTGACGTAAGTTACGTAGACTTTTACATTCGAGGTCGAAATCTGGCTGATCGTTATTTAGTGAAACACGCGCGGGCAATCAAACCTCTAGGATTGCGCGCGCAACACCCAGGCAAAATTAACTTCTCAGATTACGATCACTTGGTCGACTTATCCGACGAACTTTCGTACACTGACGTCACCCCTACCGTCCTCATTGGTGCGCCCGATTGGCACCTGTCTTTGAGTCGCGAAGTGCGGTGTGGCAGGAAAAGCGATCCTGTCGCCTCGAGGACGTTGTTAGGTTGGGTAATTCACGGCGCGCTTTCCGTTTCGTCTAAGCCACTCGAATTTGTGAACCACGTATCGGACGATTTAGACATTCTCATCAAAAGTCAATACGACATCGATGCCTTAGGCATAACGAAAAGCGCCCCTCGCCCAAACGATGACGATAAACGAGCCGTAGACATCGTCGAATCATCGGCGCGCCAACTTGACGACAGACATTTTGAAGTTGGCCTGCCATGGAAGAAAGAACTGCCGAAGACCATACCTGATAGTTACCCGCAGGCATTGTCCCGCTTTAAGGCCCTCGAACGCCAGATGTCTAAAGATGAATCGTTCGCCACGGCCTTTCACAAGTTCATAGACGATGTTATCGCAAAAGGCTACGCCGAGGAGTGCGAACCGATCAGCTATCATCTAAGAAAACCTCCAAATGGTTCTTGCATTGATACAGACGCTGGCATTCGCTGGTATCTGCCAATTTTCGGCGTATTTCACCCCCAAAAGAAGAAGCTCAGAGTAGTCCACGACGCCGCCGCGGCGACGAAGGGTGTCAGTTTGAACAGTCTGCTCCTACAAGGTCCAGACTTGCTTTGTTCTCTACTGGACATCTTGTTCCGCTTCAGAGAAGGCGCCGTGGCTCTAAACGGCGACATCAAAGAAATGTTTCCGCAAATAAAAATCGCTTCAAGAGACAGAGACGCCCAACGCTTTCTCTGGCGTAACAAAGACGGCGAGCTGAAAGAGTATCGCATGTCCTCCATGATTTTCGGCGCGGTTTCGAGTCCGTTCATCGCACTCTACATTAAAAACAAAAATGCAAAAACATTCCAAGCCGGTTACCCCGCCGCCTGTAAGGCAATAATTGACGACCACTATATGGACGACTATTTAGGTAGCCACTCCAGTGTCGCCGACGCGGCGCAGCTGGCCGCCGACGTAGTCACCGTTCACAAAGCCTGTGGTTTCGAGATGCGCGCGTGGACGACAAACCATCCGGAGGCACTTTCGCTTATACCAAAGGAACTTCGAAGCGACGCCACCTCCGACGTCTATTTACCGCCTAGTAGCGAAGTCGGCGTATTGGGTGTTAAGTGGAACCCACGTCAGGATTCACTGGGTTTCCGCGCGTTTCCGCAGTTACCGGCCGACACCTTAACCAAACGAAGCCTCTTGTCTAACGTCATGAAGGTCTATGACCCCCTCGGCTTATTAATGCCTGTCATCATCTGGGGCCGCATTTTGATACAGAAACTATGGAGGGCAGGGGTTGGCTGGGACTCACCGCTCCCCGATACGTACGTAAGTGAATGTGAAGACTGGTTTTCACAACTGCAGTTCGCGTCCAACATAAAAATACCTCGTTGGTATATGACTAGGACGGATTTAGTAGATACACAATTGCATGTAGTAGCCGATGGTGGCGAACAAGCCTACGCTTGTGTTGCCTATTGGCGTTTTAGTTACAATGACGGCTCTGTATCTACGACTCTAATCGGCAGTAAAGCACGCGTTTCACCCTTAAGACCGGTTTCAATTCCACGCATTGAGTTACAAGCTGCGCTTATAGCCTCTCGTTTCGCGCAAACAATTTTGCAAGCTCATCGAATCAAGCCCTCCGAGACCACTTTTTGGACAGACTCAACCACCGTCCTTAAGTGGATTCGGAGTGATGCTCGGGCGTTTAAACCATTCGTGGCGCACAGGTTGGGAGAGATATTGGAAACCACCAACCCGTCCAACTGGAGGTGGATCCCTACCTCTCTCAACGTCGCCGACGATGCCACTAAACCAAAAAAAATAAACCTCACACAGTCTCATCGATGGTTCACAGGTCCTCCGTTTCTGTTGCAGCCGCCATACGCTTGGCCGACCGAGCAAGTTGCTGACGTCGAGGAGACTCTACCAGACCTCGAGTTGAAGTCGGATCTGGTGGGGTTGCTCCTCGACGTCCCGTTCTCGAGTCCAGTACCCAACGCGACGCGTTTTAGCTCCTGGCTGCGCCTTTTGCGCGCCACCGCCCGTGTTCTCTAGGGTGCGCGATTGTTCCGGCTTAAACTGTCTCGGCCAATAGATCGAAATTCTAAATTATACGTCGACAGCACCACATCTCCTTTACTTCACGCGGCGGACATTATAACAGCTGAGAAGATGATACTCCAACGAGCTCAGAAAGACAGCTTCCCTGATGAGCTGAAAGCAGTCGAATCTTCACAGCCCGTGCCCAAAAACAGCCGAATAGCAAAACTCGCGCCGACTCTTGACCAGGATGGCTTGCTGCGACTGGACTCACGAATAAAGTATGCGCCAGGAGTGAGTGAGAAGGCCATATCGCCTGCAATTCTGGACGGTCGCCATCACGTCACACGACTCCTCATCCTTCATGAGCACATTCACGCCGCACATTGCTTCAACGAACTCGTCCTTAATGAGCTCAGGCAGAAGTTTTGGATACTCAAAGCGAGAGACAGCATCCGTAGCGTAGCCAAAGCCTGTCTCCAATGCAGAAGGTGGAAGGGCCAACCTGTTCGACCTCAAATTGGCAACCTACCAGAAGAGCGACTCGACCATCACAAGAGGCCGTTCACGCACGTAGGCCTAGATTATTTTGGTGCGATCACTGTCACAATTTTCCGACGCCATGAAAAACGCTACGTGGCGCTGTACACCTGCCTAGTAACGAGAGCCATCCACTTAGAACTTGTAACCTCACTTTCATCCGATGCTGCCATTATGAGCCTGAGACGTTTTATTGCTCGCCGAGGTTCGCCTTCAACAATATTTACAGATAATGGCACTAACTTTGTCGGCGCCTCCAGAGAGCTACGCTCGTTACAAGATAACGCAGTGCAAGAATACGCCACAAACCACAAAATCGAATGGCGATTCATCCCACCGGCATCACCGTTCATGGGCGGGGCGTGGGAAAGATTGGTGAGAACTGTGAAAACAGCCCTGAGAGCCTGCCTTGCGGAAAAAGTATTAAAAGAAGACGTACTCTCCACACTACTCCTTGAGGCAGAGGCCATAATAAATTCGAGACCTCTCACGTATGTGCCATCTTCACCCGACTCACCAGAAGCAATCACTCCTTTCCACTTCATCTTGGGCTCCTCTTCAGTCGCTCCTTGGACTAGCACGCTCACAGACGCAGACTTAGACAGAAGGTGTGACTGGCGTCGAAGCTTACGTCTGGCAGACCAGTTTTGGGCACGATGGCTGCGCGAGTACCTGCCCACGCTCCGAGCAAGAGGAACCTCCACCAACGCGATCAATTTCAGTGAGGGAGACGTGGTGCTGATCGCCGACCCTACCCTTCCTCGTGGCTTATGGCCGTTAGGAAGGATAGTGTCAACCTACCCAGGGCCTGACGGAGCGGTCCGCGTGGCAGACGTCCGCACTAGGGGCGGCGTACTGCGCCGACCGGCCCGTAAGCTAGTTGTAATGGAAGCTGCTTCCCAGCCAGTAGCCACCGGTTGTTAGCGTTCCACTGGGGGTCCGGTATGTTGGCGACTGGCTGAGATGCCACCTTTTTGTTACATTAGCTTTATGGTCTTTTGTGTTCCTGTGTGTCAGTTGTCAATACTTTAGTGTCAAATCTTTGCCTGTTTATTTAATGCTATTAATTAAATTGCTAAACTTTAAAAACTGGGTGTTTCCATCATTATCATCCTTTAAAGTACAGTCCATTTTAGCTCACCAACAATATTGAAGGTAATAAGACCAAAAAAATGGTTAATCAAAATTAATCGAAGCCAACCACAGATTGCAATAATGTTCTCCGTGGCTCGTGTTAGACTGAAAATGAATAATAACGTTATGCCCAAATAAATGTCACATTTCTCAACAGTGGTTCCTTTTCAGGGGCCAAATTCTGCTATTGTCAACGTCATAATCGTGTTTAGAAACAAGACCTGTGTAAAAAGCATTAGAATTCAAAGACAATTGAAAATTTGAAACACGAGACTTGAGCCCCAGGTTGCTGGCCGATATAGTGGCGAAATAGCTGAATCCTTTAATTCACGCGGGCATAGAAGTTCAAATATCGGCTTTGCATAATAACAACACAACACAACACAACTAAAAAAAAGTAGACACAATGAAATAAGGAATATTTTACGTTCTTCTGTGTACTTATGTTGAAATTGGTAAATTTTGAGTTGTGTTGGTTTGAATTACTATAATTGCTTAACTTTACTGCAGATTTGAGTTTTAATTTGTGATTTTATCTTTGTAATGTGTGTGAGCAATAAAGTTTTCATCTATCACATCTTTCTATCTACAAAGCAACAAAAATACCACAGAACCAAAAAAAAAAAACATTTCCCTTAAGCTATAATTATGTTTTAAATGGTTTCAAATTTTTTTAATAAACCTGGCTGCGGCGATAGAGCTCGCCACTCATCACGCGTAACTTGTTTCTCTCGGGGCGAAAAGCGGGCATCGGAGACCCGTTTTGCTACGCTGAATGTATGTGGAGCGATGGAGGAGAAAATGGATGAGGTGTGTTTGGTTATGGAAGAAAAGAAGTTGGATGTTTTATGCGTGAACGAGACGAAAAGAAAGGGCAAAGGAGTCTCAAAACATGGCCCGTTTAAAGTTCTGTGGTCGGGCGTTGCTGAAAATGAGCACGCGAGTATGGGCGTGGGACTCCTGCTGTCGGAAAGGATGATAGAATGCATGACTGAGTATGAGTGTGTTAGTCCCAGACTTCTCTGGGTTAGACTCAAAGTAGGATTACTTCGGATACGCGTCATTGGCGTGTATGCTCCCGATATATCCAAGTCAGCAACGGAAAAGGAGGATTTCTGGAAAAGTGTGGAAGACATCTTGAATGAATGCAAAGATAATGAAAGGATAGTTATGCTTGGAGATTTTAACGGATGGGTAGGTGTGAGAAGAGAGGGATGTGAGGGAGTTTTAGGAATATATGGAGACAAAAGAGTAAATGATAATGGCAGGAGTTTGATTGAGGTATGTTTAGAAAAGAATCTTGTGGTAACGAACACCATGTTTGACCACAAGGAAATTCATATGTACACTTGGCAGAGAGGGGAAAAGAAGAGTATGATCGATTTTGTGATTGTTGATGAAAGACTGAAGGGCAGAGTTGTAGACACCAGGGTCTTTAGGGGTAGTAACATTGGAACAGACCACTTTCTTGTAGTGTCTCGGGTTAGTGGTCTGTTCAAAAGTTGGCGTCATCGTCCCACAGTGTCAACAACGGAGCTGACTAGAGTAAAAGTTGAGAACCTGGATGAAGTGGAAGTGCAAAAGACATATTTGTGCAAATTGAAAGAACGATTGGGAAATGTGGCTGAAGTGAAAGATGGCAAGCTTGAGGAAGTTTGGGAAAAGTTTAAAAAAGGTGTGACTGAAACAGCTGAGGAAATATGTGGAGTGAGTAAAAGGAAGAATGCTCCCCCAATAAACTGGTGGGATAGTGAGGTAAGACAGATAGTGAATGAAAAGAAAAAAGTATGGCAGGATCTGCTGGCCATCAAAGCCAGTAAAAGAGTGAATGCAAGTGTTACAGAAGATGATGTTGATACAATTGCAAGGGAGTTTAAAAGGATTAAGAAAGTAGTGAAAGAAAAAGTAGACGAAAAAAAGAGAAAGATGAAAGAAAAGTGTGACTTCAAACTCTGTGATAACTTTCGAGACAATATAAAATTGTTTTGGAAACAAGTGAAAACGTCTCGAAGTGGATCACATAAGTCTAAAATGAATGTGATAAGAGATGAAAAAGGTGAGCTAGTGACAGATGAAAAAGGTGTACTACAGGAGTGGATGAAATATTTTGAGAGTTTGTTTGAGGCGGATGGCTCTATGCTAGAAGCCTCGGATAAAAGGGTGGAAGACGAGGAAGAGACAGAAGTGGATGAAAGAGATATATATATGGATGAGATTATTAGTGCAATGAAGAGCATGAAAAAAGGGAAAGCAGCAGGATATGACAGAATTACTGTTGAAATGCTGAGAGGTGGGAAAGAGCTGGTTGCGTCCTGGCTGTGCCTGATCTTTAATAAATGTTGGAACAGTGGCAAAGTGCCGGAAGATTGGCGTAAAGCCGTGGTCGTGCCGCTGTACAAAGGGAAAGGGTCACGGCAGGATGCTAAAAACTACCGCGGGATCAGTCTTCTCAGCATTGTCAGTAAATTGTATGCAAAGGTACTGATTGAAAGAGTGATGCAAAAAACTGATCAGAGTATTTGGGATGTGCAAGCGGGATTCAGAAAGGGATTGGGATGCACGGATCAGGTCTTCTCCTTGAGGTGCTTAACCGAAAAACACCTGGCTAAGCACAAAAAGGTTTACTGTGCCTTTGTGGACCTGGAGAAGGCCTACGATCGAGTTGACAGGAATGAGCTATGGAAGGTGTTGTCCGAATACGGATTGGAGAGCAGACTGATTCATGCACTGAAATCTCTCTATGAGGATTCCCGTGCATGCGTCAGGATTGACGGCGTATACACTGACTGGTTTGGCATCTCTAGGGGTGTCAGACAGGGATGTGTTGCGTCACCATGGCTCTTTAATCTGTTTTTGGACAGTTGTATGAAAGGTCTGAAAGAACGTGACTGTGGGGTTGTGATGAATGGGACTCAAATCAAGTGCCTTCTCTACGCTGACGACCAAGTTATACTTGCGTCTTCTGCGCAAGAGTTGCAGGAAATGATGTCGGTTATGAATGAAGATTTTGTGAGAAAAGGGATGAAAGTGAATGTAACTAAGACTAAAGTGATGGTGTTTGAGAGAGATAAAGAAATGACTGACTGTACGGTAATGTTAGGTGGCGAAAAAGTGGAACAAGTCCGTGAGTTTGTATACTTGGGGAGTTTGTTCACAAGGGACGGAAAGAGTGAGGAAGACATAGAAAGACGAGTGAAGAAAGGAAATTCGGTGAGTGGTGCTATACACTCGGTTATGAGTAGCCAAACCGTTTCTGCAAAGGCGCGAATGGCTATTCATAACGGAGTGCTGGTACCGACACTGATGTATGGAAGTGAATCTTGGGTATGGCAGAAGAAGAATGAAAGCAGAATAAATGCAGTAGAGATGCGATCGTTGAGGAAAATATGTGGAGTAAAACTGAGTGATAGAGTGAGCAATGAGGTGATTCGCAAAAGGTGTGGTCTGAAAGATGATATAGTGACAAGAATTGAGAAAGGAATGCTCCAGTGGTTTGGTCACTTAGAGAGGATGAATGAAAGGCGAATCACGAAAGAGATATACTGTGCGAATGTGGAAGGAACGACTGCACGAGGGCGTCCCAGAAAAACCTACGCGGACCAAATAGAGGTTATTATAAAAAAGGCTGGTGTACGCAGTGACAAAAACCGCAGGGCATGTATGAAAAGATTGATGGATATGAATGAAGCGAAAGAAGTGTGCAAGGATCGTAGCAGGTGGCGATCCATAGTCTCTGCCTACCCCCATGGGAAACAGGCGTGAGTGTATGTATGTATGTATGTATGTATAATTATGTTAATTCCCCTTAATATTTAATGAATACTATACAAACGTTGGACATCCCGGTCCTAACCGCGGTCGTAACGAACTATCCCAACTTGATTAATATCGAAACAAGAATTAGAAACTCGTTTGGTCCCAATCCGTAGAGGGCGCATTCCGCGTGAACCTGCGGAATTCCGGAGCGATTTCAACAACCGCGCTGTCCGGATTCCGGAGCCCGCGAGATTTATGTTGCTACCACTGAAGAGCTGATAAAATCTCAAATGCACGCACACAAAGTCATTTCATATAGGGAATATCAGGCCAACCTAGCTATTATTTAGTACTGTAGCAGTTACCAAGGAGTTCCTATAGGAGCTCTATAGAGCAACGTGCGGTCCGGAAGTTTCGGTGCTCCTATAGTGTTTGCTCTTATAAATCCGAATATGGTAGATAGGGTAGCATGCACACAACCTCGGAATATTATTATAAAGCCTGAAAGCCGCCACTTTCATTTTTTTTCTTTTATGATAAACTGCATAGTGGCAACCCTAGAGCGAAATTATGTTTTGCTTTTACCCATTAATGTGATAAATAATTATAGAGAATTTTTAGTAGCGCTGCCGCCCACGTTAGATTACGATTTGTGTGACTCTACCTTTACTTGCCTTGCACACAGTGGCGTAGCTACCCAGGGGCTAGGCGGGGCAGTGCCCCGGGGCCCTCAAGCTCAGGGGCCCTCGAATCCTTACCAGAAAACTCGATCGAACTGAACTTTTGGAAATTTCTCCCATTTTCAAAATAAATATGACAGGTTGCAACTACACTTTAATCATGACAACTCAGTTGAGAGAAATTCAAAAGTTATGCCTAGGGAATTCCCCTAAATTCATTCTGTATGTTGGCAGTGTCGTCAATTTGATGGATATGTGCGTTTTATTGTGAATTCGAGTAAAGATTTTTTTTTCGAGATAACGGTTAAAAATTTATGCTGTAGTGGTTCAATTTTAATTGATTTTACCACTCATATTGATGTCCGTTACGTCAATAAATCGTGTCAAATCTATAGATTTCGGCTACAGCTCATTGTATAACGCGAAATATCGTGAAAAAATGCAAGTCACCTGCAGTAGGTACATTAATTCAGGTCCACGGGCAGGAGATCGTTCATGGTCTCCACCGTTGAATGTGGTAACACTAACGGTGATATTTTTTTATTAAAAATAATAAAAAAATATTTAAGAAATAATATGGGCCAAACTCGACTCAGACATTTATCGCTAATAATAAAAACCTAATCAGTTTACATAGCAGTGGCAGTGGCGTAGCGAGTGGGGGGCGGAGGGACGGACCGCCCCGGGCGGCACTTTTTGGGGGCAGCAAAATTTCACAAAATATAATAATAAATAGTAGATTGTATTACAAGGGAGCAAAATAATATTTTTACGGCGAGGGCGCTTTTTTGAATCCAGAGCGAAGTGAGGGATTCTTCAGTAGAATCCTCAACGTAGCGAGGGATTCAAAGTATGTCGCCCTCGCCAAAAATATTTTGCGCCCGAGTCATATACTCTACTTTTCATCCCCTTTCTATGAGAAAATAAATAGGAGACTGTGTTTATGTAATTAATGAAAATGTTTTTTATTTAAAAAAGACACGTGAAAAGTAAAAATAATTACAAATTTATAGTTACGTTTGATACACTAGCGCAATTTTCAAAAGTTATTGTACTAAGTACGTAAGTATGTACTAATAATTACAAGAACACAGATTTAATAAACGCGGCGGCGTTCGAATTCTTTGAAAGATACATGTTCTAAATTCAAATCTCTTTTCCTCCCACTAAAAAGTTCTTACCAGAAAAGAGCTATTTTGGTCCCACTTATATAGGAACAAAGCATCATTTTTCGAATAGAAGGGATGAAAAAATATGAGTACTACACTATCATTGATTTGACCAAACCATCATCACCGTACAGTCCGGAGCGCGCAGTGCGCTTGACACGCCGCGACTAGGCTACACTTTGATTGATTGATTACAATCAATCAAAGTGTAGCCTAGTTCAAATCAATTAATTTTAACCAAATCATCATCACCGTATGACCCGGAGTGCGCGGAGCGCTCCGCACGCCGCAACTAGGCTACACTATCATTGATTGTAATGATTTTGACCAACCATCATCACCGTATGACCCGGAGCGCGCAGCGCGCTTCGCACGCCGCGGCTAGGCTACACTATCATTGATTGTAATGATTTTGACCAAACCATCATCACCGTATGGCCCGGAGCGCGCGGCGTGCTAATCGCACGCCGCGACTAGGCTACACTATCATTGATTGTAAATATTTTGACCAAACCATCATCACCGTATGGCATGGAGCGCGCGGCGCGCTACGCACGCCGCGACTAGGCTACACTATCGTCGATAGTAATGATTTTATCCAAACTATCATCACCGTATGGCACGGAGCGCGCGGCTACATAAAAGATTATGCACCGAAAAAAACCCGAAGAGTTAATTTTTAGTAAATAAATAAGGTAGGTAATGATTATTTTTTTAAAAAAAATAGGTACTGATTTTCTTGACTTATAATGAAAATAGGGGGGCGGCAAAATTCGGGTCCGCCCCGGGTGGCACAAACACATGCTACGCCACTGCAGTTTTTAATTTGCCCCAGGGCCCTTGGTTACCTAGCTACGCCACTGCTTGCACAAGTATAATATAATATGACCCACTGCAATGTCGTTGAGAATTCCTATCGCGTTCTGCGGTGCCTTCAACTTGACTTTAAATAATTAAAGTGCAGTGTAATTTGTGAGTTCTGTGACAAGAAGCGAGCGCATCGGGCCTGTAATCGCCTTGCAACTAGAGTTCTTAATTAATTATATCCAGCACGGAGGATTCAAGAAATTGCTTTGTTGTTCATTGGGTTCAACCAGCGAACTAAAATCTATGGAAGTGTAATTGCAAACAAATATTGCTTAAAAAGTGGCACCACGGGGCCGAAAAAGTACAACCCGCTCAGCTTTAGTCAGGCGAGCCACGCACCCGGTGACTGACGTTAGTGTTCTTATCAATAAATTTACAGTTTGTATTGTAGAGAAAAGATAGAAAGAGAGAGTTTATTAGAAATGACGTCCTTTATAGTCAAATGGTGTAAAAGATGCAAAGAAGGCAGTAAAAAGATGCAGAAAAAACGTGTCTTATTTTTTCGTTTAATTATAGAAAATATCTATGAGTATACAAATTATGGTCGCTAATAAGCAACCAGTGTTCAGATGCTTTGTGCTGCATAATTTAAAAAAAAAAATTTTTTGGCTCTATCCACTTAGTTGTACTTTTCGTGTGGTGCCATTTTTTGAGCAGAATGCTTATTCCATAGAATTTAGTTCGCTGGGTTCAACTTACAGCATAAACGTCTTCTCTACTTTGTCTGTTTTGATGAATTCCAGCTTTTTAAATTAATTGTTTTGCAATGCTTTATAAATCCTTACATATAATAAAACAAAGTATTTTCTTATGTAACTACATTAGTTCATTTATATGCATTCGCCGAAGTCATAAAGTCCACGCGTACGAAGTCGCGGGCATCAGCTAGTATAACATAATGTGACATAATCTGCTACGTTTTTATATTCAGAATTATTACCACGCCTACGTAAATAAGTTGCGTATAATCGGTCGGATGCTCTTTCAAGTCAACTGCTTAATTTAACCAAAGTTTGTCTCATTTAATCTCATCAAAGTATTAAACACATACATATTCAAACGGACTACTTATTATACATTTTTTACCTTTGACATCCTTACTAATATTATAAATGCGAAAGTCCGTTTGTTTGTTTGTTTGTTTGTTTGTTTGTTACGCCTTCACGTCTTAACTACTGAACCGATCATCATGAAATTTTGCATACACGTTGTCACGGGTACAGAAAATGACATAGGGTACTGTGACGCCCTGGCTGGCGTCGCGTGCAAACTCTTTGGCATTGGTTTAGCATAAAAGAAAATACAGACGAAAAATAATTCGGATTCAAAGATTCGAACGAGCCGATATTCCTGCTCATCCTTTGTTTTGGGTCATTCTAGAAGCGGACCCGGTGCAAGTAACATTGATTATATTCGCGTGAAATAAAATATTTTAAAATCAGTCGAACGGTGTTTTATCGTAGCTATCGCCTTCAGCCTTTATATGGTGGAGGCGTCGCGGTCGAATAGTATCGCGCGGTAGGGTATTTTTTCTGTTTTAGGTGCAGAAAGATCGACGAAATGGAGGTAACAAAATTCAACGGGATAAATGGCCAGGTGGAGGAATTTCTGCGAGAGTTCGAAACCTTTGCAGCGGTACAAAAATTTGACGAGGCGACAAAGAAGCTCGCCATCGGGGCCTTTTGTGTGGGTCCAGCACTATTATTTTACAAGAAGATAGTGGACACGGCAAAGGACTATACTGAGGTGAAAGTATTACTTACGGCGGAATTTTCTAATTTGCGTAATCCGGTAGCAGATTTCTTTAACAGGAAACAGGGACGAGACGAGGATGCGCTGACGTATTTCTACGCATTGGACGTGATGGCGGCCCGTGCGGGAGCGGTCGTGACAGACGACGTTTTTATCCAACAGTTTCTCAAAACGACGGACAGCATCACGAAGGCGAAGTTGTCCACACAGATATACGCAGACAAGGCACACCTGCGGGCCGTGATCCGGCAGATGCGTAGTCTTGAAGGAGAAACTTCCAGTGAGGGCTACCAACAGGAGTCCCCAGTCAGGTTTCCATTTAGGCCGTTGATAGGGCGCGGACAGGAGCAGGCAGGAGGTGATAGGGTAACTGATGGCGATAAAACAACCGAACCCGAACGTCCTACCTCTCGCATAGCGCAACAGAATCCCCCCTCTCGTTCAAATTACTCGCACCGTGTGTATGATTTTAGACCAAGACGACAAGGAGCGCCGGCTCCAACAGGACCCAGGATGCCCCCGACGTACCAAAGGGATCAACGACCTCAAATGACGGAGCAAAGAAGGATGTCCGAGGCCAACCCAAACGAAAGGAGGCGGCTGACGTAGCTGGTGGGACTCGGTCGCCAGTAATCCAAGACGTCCACCAGGCAAGTAAGCAAAACCCATTTATTCAGTTGGACTGTAGGGGGAAAGAAATTTTCGCGTTAGTGGACACTGGGGCTTCAGTTTCCGTACTGTCGAGTGAGTGTATAGAAGCGTTGCAGATAGAGTGTGATAGGAGTGATACGTTTCACATAAGGAACATTAGTGGGAAAACGTTATCCGTCATAGGAAAAGCTAGGTTAAATGTGATGATTCAAAGTGTGTTGTTTAATCAAGAATTTTTAATAGTGGAAGGAATATGTCAAAACCTAATTCTTGGGTGTGATTTTCTATTTAATAATAATGTGATAATCGATTTTAAAAATGAAGAATTCGTTTTTGACAAATTTCGATGTAAATTTCATCTAGGAACGGAAATTTCTACTGGGAAAATAAAATCGGTACAATCGGGGATAGAAGTGTTAAAGCGGAATGATTACGTATATTTTTGTAAGGAGGTGGAGAATAGGGACCGGTACACTTATGAGCGATGTATGGCCGTCGAAAATAAAGCCGAGTTTAATATTTCGAGTTCTTTAGCGAGGGAACGACGTGATCGTCTGGTCGAGTTACTTACGAAATATCGGTCGCGCTTCGCGTTTGATAAAGGCGCGTTAGGAAAGTGTAAATTTATGAAAGTGAAAATCGAAACAATGGATGAGATTCCCGTGCATAGAGCTCCGTACAGGGTGTCTAGGGAACAACTTAAAGTGATCATGGAACAGGTGGAAGAAATGCTGGAGAATGGAATAATTCGAGAATCGAAAAGCCCATATGCTTCTCCAGTCGTGTTGGTGAAGAAACCGGACAATTCGTGGCGGTTCTGTGTGGATTTTAGAAAATTAAACAAAAAGGTGATTACAGATTCGTATCCATTGCCAATAGTTGAAGATTTAATTGCTCACTTGAATGGGGCCACTTACTTCGCAGATTTGGACTGTAATTCTGGGTATTGGCAGTTGGAGATAGAAGAGGCGGACAAACATAAGACAGCGTTCATCACACCGGCGGGACTCTACGAATTCAACGTTCTACCCTTCGGATTGAAGACTAGTGGGGCCATTTTTCAGAGGACCATGGATAAGGCGTTGGCCGGGTTAAAGTATAAGAATGCCGTCATATATGTGGATAACATCATAGTTTATGGGAAGACGTTTGAAGAGTTTCATGATGCATTGGAACAAGTTTTGAAACGATTGGAGGAAGCGAATCTGACGTTAAAACCGTCGAAGTGCAGTTTTGCGTACGAAGAGATAACGGTGTTAGGTCATAAAATATCCGGGCGTGGGATATTACCGGATGAAGGAAAAATTAAGAAGATGAAATCTGTAAAAGTTCCTAGAAATACCCGTGAACTAAAATCTGTGCTTGGTTTATTTTCATATTATAGGAAATTTATTGATAACTTTGCGAACGTGACTGTACCTTTGAATAAATTGTTACGAAAAAATGTGAAGTTTGAATGGACGGATGTACAACAGAGGGCGTTTGATAAGATGTTGTCTATGATCCAACATCCTCCGTTGTTGAAACATTTTGACAATTCCGTAAATGTCATAACGCGACTTCATATTGACGCGAGTGATTGTGCGTTGGGAGCGTGTCTGATGCAGAAAAGCGAAGATGGAATGTTACCTGTAGCGTTTGCGTCACGGAAACTATCTGATAACGAGAAGAGATACACCGTCACTGAAAAAGAATGTCTTGGATTGGTCTGGGCCCTAAATTACTTTAGGCCGTATTTATATGGACTACGGTTCCAAGTGGTAACAGACCATAAGGCACTCTGTTGGCTGAAGGGCCGAAAGGACATGAACGGTAGATTAGCGAGGTGGGCCTTGGCGATACAGGAACACGATTTTGAAATAGTACACTGTTCAGGTAAACAAAACGTCATAGCAGACTTTCTGAGCAGAAACCCATTGATGGATGAGGATATAGCTGGGGAGCGAGAAAAGGAGGAGCCACAGGAGGTGGATGATGGTCTGCAGTTGTACAGCATCGATGCCACCCAAGTGATGGAAGCGCAACGGCGGGATGGTTTTTGTCGCCAGCGGGAAGAGGAGATCCGGGCCAGGCGAAGGGAGCATTATAAAGGATTCGTCGTTGTGAATGAGCTTTTGTGTAAAATGACACGACAAAATGGTATAAATAAAAACTTAATCGTAGTGCCCAGTGTATTATTTAACGAAGTGATGTCGGAGTTACATGATGATAGTTTTGCAGGTGGACATTTAGGGTTGATGAAGACGTTAGCAAAATTTAGGGAAAGGTATTTCATCCCGAATGCTGAAGAAAAGATTGAACGATATGTCAAGAGTTGCGTGCCGTGTCAGGAAAGAAAGAAAGTGACGACGGTGGTGCCTTTGCAGCCCATAGTAGTGGATAGGTTGTTCCAGGTGGTAGAGGTGGACGTAATCGGCCCCTTGAACAGATCCAGAGTTGGAAATAGGTATATTATTTCGAGTATAGAAGGTTTGTCAAAGTATGCTGTTTGTAGACCTGTTCGGAGAGCGACGGCACGAGCCATCAGCGACTTCCTGACACAAGAGATATTTTGTAGATTTGGGGCAGTCCAGACGATCATGACGGATAGAGGTTCTATTTTTACATCGGATAGGGTTAGAGAAACGATAAGGAGGTTCGGGGCGCGGCAGGTGTTCGCTACGGCTATGCATCCTCAGACAGTAGGGTTGATAGAGAGGTTTAATCAGACTTTATTACAGATGTTAGCAAAATACAGTGATCCTCGTCAGATGAACTGGTGTGTACATGTTCCGATGGTCACCCACGCGTACAATTGTGCTAAGCAGGCTTCCACAAGGTTTTCTCCATATTTTATTATTTTTGCAAGAGAGCCAGCGTTGATTTCTGATAGGAATTTTAATGTAATGCCTGAGCGTAATGTTAGACAAAGGATCCGTATAAGAGAGGATTGTATAAATAAAGTGAGGGAAAATCTGAGGAAAGCACGGTTGGTACAAAAGTTTTACTATGATAGGAAAGCGAAGCCTATAAGATTCCCAGTAGGTCAATTAGTGTTATTGTATAGTCCTAAAAGAGTTTCTGGAGTGAGCAAGAAGCTGAGTAGGCCGTATAAAGGGCCATATAGGATTGTCCGGCGGATCGAAAATAATAATTATATTATTATGAGAGTTAATGGGAATAGGCAGAGAAAGGTGCATGCTAATAGGTTAAAGTTGTTTAGGTTGAGAAGAGGTCTATTTTAGTTCAAGTTTATAGGAGCTGTGATGGGTTTAGGTTATTTGTTTAATTAATGGATCTGAGGGAGATAGTAGGGTCAGAGGAAGGTCAAAGGTCAGTGGGGAAGGTATGAAAGCATGAGAATGAATGAAACTTATTTATTCTGAGTGTAAAAGGTAGGAAAAGATAAGTTACTGGTTATGATTAGGTCATAAGTTATTAGTTATGTTTAAGTCTAACAGGAAGTTACTTTAGGATTTGTTTTATGATTTGGGAAGGTGTGTATACTAAGACTTACTATATTTGTTCCATGTATTATATCGCCACAATGCTGCTGCAATGCTGGAAGACATGAAAAAGGGAAGGTGTCTGGAACCAGAGCCAACCAGTTCAAGGACTAGGAAGGGGGACGCGGGATCCGGCACCATGAAGATCAAGATATTCATTGATTGATTGATTAATGTGAATTGTATGTCATTAGGAATAAAAAAATGTTAGGTAGGTAGGGATGTCTAAATAAAGTTGGGGGTAGGAAGAGTCTGGGGAACGTGGGAGGTGGGACCTGACGAACTGGGGAACACCCTGACAGTCCCATAAGGACTGGGTGGTCTCGTGGGTTGCGAGACATCTCCAGGTCCTGGTCGCACTTCCACACGCAAACCATGATAGCCGGATCCAATTTTATGGTTGTTTGGACTTAAAGTTTAAGCAATGATGATTGGCTCTGGATACCATGGAATGTCAAGGTCGTAAATGTGCTCTTTTCGAAGTGTCAACACGAATCATAGATTTAATTTTGAAGGGATTTGTTTTGACATTGGGCAAGAGACACATTGCTATTCTGTGGTTTGCTGACATGGTCTGACAAGTCGCAGAATGGATAATGAAGGGGTTTGTGGTTTACTCTATGATCATAAATTTTTGGTCGTCAACCATAGAGAAAAAAAAAGAAAAAAAAAAAAAACCTTGACATTCTACTTCTTTATGAATGGGAAAAGAGTATAGGTAGTTGATAGGGGCATAGACTATGGTGATTAGTAGGGCTAGCTTTGAATTTTTTTACTCTATGTATTAAGGCTAGGGCTGTGCTGTGTGTTCGGTTTTTTGGTGGGTTTTTTGCCAGCACAAAGCCAACACGTGGGTCTTTAGGCATAGATAACTGAGAGCATAGATAATGACCCATGTGCAGGCTCGCCTCTAGTAAAGGCCAGCACACAAGCTTGATAGTATGATTGTAAAACCCTTCCCACACTAGGTAGGACTATGTGTAGGACGTGATTGTAAAGGACAAGGCATGAGCGGGAAAATTTATTTCTTTCCAAAGAAATAAATTTTAGCGGTATCCGGGGGATGTGACGCCCTGGCTGGCGTCGCGTGCAAACTCTTTGGCATTGGTTTAGCATAAAAGAAAATACAGACGAAAAATAATTCGGATTCAAAGATTCGAACGAGCCGATATTCCTGCTCATCCTTTGTTTTGGGTCATTCTAGAAGCGGACCCGGTGCAAGTAACATTGATTATATTCGCGTGAAATAAAATATTTTAAAATCAGTCGAACGGTGTTTTATCGTAGCTATCGCCTTCAGCCTTTATAGTACCTTTCATCTAGAAAAAATGTTCAGTTCCCGAGGGATAGCAAAAAACTGTCCACGCAGACGAAGTCGCGGGCGGCCGCTAGTAAACGATATTACGCAAAAGAAAACTTGGGCCATTTTACATTATT
Source organism: Agriphila tristella (assembly GCA_928269145.1). Classification (NCBI taxonomy): domain Eukaryota; kingdom Metazoa; phylum Arthropoda; class Insecta; order Lepidoptera; family Crambidae; genus Agriphila; species Agriphila tristella. The sequence goes on from OV743435.1 coordinate 1,368,353, forward strand.
CGTATCACTCTTTGAGATCTCAGCCTAGGGAAATACAGTGAACATCGGTGTTGCCATCTCCAGCCTTAAACCGTTTATAGTTTGTCCTACGAGAGCAACACAAGCGATACGCGATGTTTACAGTATTTGTCGAGCTATGGCAAAGAACTGTAATATATTAGAACAAAAATGCTTAAAGAAAAAAATACTTAAAGTTGTTATAAACTAGCTTACAAAATTGCAATAAATAAAAGAGAGTCATTTTTGTTGTCACGATGAAACAACATACTTTGTATCTCCTAGAAAGTTAAATTAAAAAAGCTTTCTTCAAAGTTGCAATAAATAAGGACAATCTTGTTTGTTGTCAAGATGGTAAGCAATACATGAAATTCGTAAATCACACCTTCGTTTTAGATATGCAAAGGCGTCACTGCTGCATATCGTAAATCTCTTTTTCATCAGTTGTTGGGCTTAAACGTATGTTTACAAAGGAATAAGCAGCACTCTTATCTTTAATTAGGATACAATAAAAAACATCCTACAGAAATTATAAATGTGGAAGTTTGTGGGTGTGGATGTTTGTTCCTCAATCACGCAAAAACTGCTGAACGGATTTGGTTGAAATTTGGCACACAGATAGTAAATAGCCTAGATTAAAACAGGATACTTTTTATCCCGATATTCCTACGGGAACGGGAACCACGCGGGTGAAATCGCGGGCGGCCGCTAGTTGATAATAATAATAATTTATTTATTTCACTATAAGCCTTTTAGATAGTATTAATAAATATTTATCAAAGAAACATTATAATTATGTTCAATACATTGGTTTATCATTTATTATTCATAACATTTATCTCTTTAGTAAATATTATCAGTTAGGCCCTTCTTACATGGCGCTACTCAAAATAAACTAGTTTCAAACTCTAATCACCAACTAGTTACTAAAATGTCACAGCACTAGTATTTGAATGGCGGTTCGTACACGACGCTAACAATCACAAACTGGTTTGGAACGCGTCAGTAACTAATCACCCAGCGACCGGTCATGCAGTCGCGCGTCGACTGATTACTAATGGAAACTGGAAACTATGCTGCGGTTCAGTGAAAATGAATGACCATTAGTAAATATACAATTTGTCCAAGAAGTGGAAAAGCATATGTGTCTGTCATTAAAAGAGTATTCGCGTTGGGATGTGACCGAAAAAGCTTGGAGTAAAGTGGGATGCAGTCTGATGTAGTATAGAAGTAATAACTCCTAATCGCTCGAATCGCTAGCCATTTCAATAATATCCCGAAACAACACACACACCGCGTTTCGTGTAGGTTTCAAATAAATTTGGTAGTGTCGTGTACGAATCTTTGTCACAAACTAGGTTGTAACTATAATTACTAACTGGTTTCGTCAGGTGTCAGTAGCGCCGTGTAAGAAGGGGCTTAGTCGATCAGCACAATATTTTATCGCGCCTATAGCGTCGCGTCGCATTGGTTGCTCACGTGAGACGCCGCGAATCTCGTGTGGGCGTAGTTTGTTCAGGCCCCAGCGATCCAGCGTTGTTATGATTTTACGAATAAGCCTCTAACTTGGAAATAGATTTACATATACCGAAATTATCAGTCGGAACCAATAGTATTTATAGCAATCATATAAAAATGATTGATTATTATGACTGGTTCGTGATATGGCACAAATATATAAGCTACGAAAAACTTCCAAAATCCTAGGCCCTTCAAAGAAGATCAAGTGAGGATAAAGAATCGATAACAGGAATAATTATTAATCTTCTCGTAATCGTCTTTGATTATCTGCGGAACAGGAAGTAGCTTGCTTATGAAGGCATAACTATTTGTCAGGAGCCGATTAAACCTGCCAATAGTATATTTTTAGCCGGAATAGACAACGATCCGGCTCATTAGGTTCCCAATAAAATAATTGAGAGTTTCTGTTGCGGGATCCGGGGGGCGGGGGATGCTGCGTCCGGGCTTCAGTGATCAGCCGCCCGCCCTAGCGCACGCACGCCCGCCCTCGGGCCCGCGACCGCCGTCGTCATCGCTACCAGGCTACCATGCACTGAGAGTTGGTATCATTAACCTAATCGAAATATCAGTGGCATTCTAAATTCAAAAGTGTTCAAAATCGATTACGAGTATAAGATTGTCGGGAGACTCGGGAGACGCCGGCCGACTCCTTCGAATAATACCCGATCGGTTATGATATCCTTGTGCCGTGTCTGTGGTTTATAGCCGCTTAACGTGGATTTCTGGAGGTTTTGGAATGCTGTTGTAGCGATTTCTCCGACATTTCCAAGCATGGTTTGTTGTTATGAGGTCTGATTTATGTATCCTTGGACCCTGACTTTATTACCGATCGTATATAACGGGATTTTTGGGATTCCGTTTGATTATTGCAGGCCATCGTCGTATTATGAATCCTAAGAAGGTGTTTTATGTTAAGAAAAGCTCTGAGTATTGGACTTATTCCAGCTTCAGTATTGTTAATTGTTCTGTTTATCTTCAAAGTTTCTTTTGATTCTTTTTAGTTCGTTCGTTAACATTGTTAGCTCAGAATTGTTAATAGTTTTTGTCTCTATTGCTTGAATTCAAAATGTCCTTTGGATAAATCGAACAAAGCACTACGTTATTAAACGATGATCAGGTTAGTTCATAAAAGATTCAGAACCTGACCTAAAAGTTAAGAATTTGCTTAAAGTACCTAGTCGTTTAGGTATTTGTCGAAACACAGCAAAAGTTTGTTCAATAATGTTAAAGGTTTAAAGAAAATATACGTTTAATCGAAAAGGTTTCGTCAATTCAGTAAAAAACAAATATTATTAACGGTAAATAACAAACAGTATTCCATTTTCAGTATTCCAAAAGATATGTTTCATTTTCGGACGCTTGTACTGCAACGTGCATTACTTTGATTGACGATGTGTCAAATAGTTTTGGCTACAAACTCTGGAACGAATCCAATCACGAATATGCATCGGAAAATACAATTTATTATGGTATATTAAACTTTTATATATTTACATAATAGGTACAGTATACAACTAAACCATGTACACATACAAAAGTTTTGATGCAATAAGCAGAGTCGCACACACGCACGCTTTCTTCAGACTTCTATAGCGAATTATCAAATTAGGGCGTTTTAAAACAGTTCCTTATACATCAAGTTACAAAGTTAAGAAAAATATATTTTTTTTTGTCTCTTTGGTTTAAAAATATCAGTATCTACCAATGAAATAGCCCATTCAGAACTCAGCTGACAGCCACCATACAGTTCAATTATCTGTTATCGGAATAATGTATCCCCACTTACGTATTATGATATGGTGGGCATTGGACTGGACAAGCTATTGTTATAATAATAATTACTGTGCTTATTTAGGAAAATAGAGAAAATATATTATTGTCTCAAATAGTGATTACTTTTATCGTAGGTGGTCGTAATAGGCATGGTTTGACCATTAAATAAATGGTATATCAAGAGTAATAGTATTGTTGACAAGTCATCATCATCCACAGTATTGTCACCCGTAAAACATAAATGCTTGGTAAAGAAGCGTTTTTTTCCACAAAATTGGACTATAGATTAATATGGCGTAACATTGCCTCTATGTATTAGAGAAAGAGTTAATCTTCAAAGAGAGGCACATCTTCCTTTTATCTTCATAATTCAGAAGGCGTAGATGTGAGATTAGTCAAAGGTCGCGCGAGATTGATGCCTCCTCCGTCCATCAGGCCCTCCCACCATCAGGCTCTCCCACAGAGGTCGAACCTGATGGAGTCGTTTGTGAAATTGCTGATGTTAAGCACCAATAACGTGACGAGTCAATTTATAGGGACACTGTGTCCAAATGGACTAATTTGTATCCGGATTTAAAAAAGTTGAGTTGATGAAGAGCAAATTCCTGTAACATCGATTATTTTAAAATAATGTTTCTTACAACATTATTTTTTGTATATGTTATAGTCAAACCCCGAAGTCCAGGCGCTCCTAGGTTTGCCTAGTCAAACCTCAGGTTTGACAAGAAGGCTTAGTCAAAGTTCAAAACTAAAGCGTATTTCGGGCTTTGACTAACGAATTTATGGCCAAACCTAGAAGAGACCAACTTGGATAGTCAAACGCCGAAACTCAATACGATCAAATCGGGGTTTGACCAGTCAGACTTAAATTAGGGTCAGAATGTGTGATTTTGTATGTAAATGTCTAAAATTACATTATTTTGAGTGAAAATGTACTGCCATATAAATCCAAAACACTGTATCTTTGTAACACCTGTTTTGAGAAAACGGCGTTTAAAAGTTTTTTCATATTTTTGACGATTTAAGTTATAATTTCAATTAAAGTGTTATAGTGTTAGATATCAATCGAAAGATATTTTTATGATCTATATAGCCATGTAAGTTTTAGGCCAATACAATGAATATTCTTGCAATAATACTCATATCATTTGACTAAATCTAACATCGGAAATGAATGCTGTTTCTCGTACATATTTGGGTTAATCTTAGTCAAAGCTACCTTACTCCTGTAGGTCACGTTTAGGTTAGAAATTTAAGACGATCGCTCCGCTGCGCTTCGCGATCGTCTTAAATTTCGTGGTTTTTTTTTTAACAGACAACAGAAATCTTTTTTCACAGAAGATTTATTAATTTAATAAAATTATCACTCTAAAGAAAGTGTTTTTCATACTTTTAAATACAAAAAAAAACATATTCTCTACCTAATTTAAGTCTGACTGGTCGAACCCCGATTTGATCGAATTGCGTTTCGGTGTTTGACTGTCCAAGTTAGTCTCTCCTAGGTTTGGCTGTAAATGCGTTAGTCAAAGCCCGAAACACGCTATTAGTTTTGGAGTTTGACTAAGCCTTCTTGTCAAACCTGAGGTTTGACTAAGCAAACCTAGGAGCGCCTGGACTTCGGGGTTTGACTATAACATATATACGAACACGAAAGCCCAAACACGGGTCACATATTTTCATTTTCAAAATGAGTATAAAAATTGTAATGATACCCAAAAAAACTCACGAAGTTACAAGCTTTTTGTGTTGTGCGTGCGAGATATTTTAGTAGGGCGTGCCTTAATTATGGTTGTTTAATAAGTATTATTTAGTCAATATATAAAATGATATAAAAAATATTGCAATCAATTCTATTACTGATTCTGAACAAACATTTTTCAAATTTCGTATATACTAAAAATAACCTTGTATGACAAATGTAATGGAAAAGTAAGTTTTGAAAAAAGCTATTTTGCAAAAATGTTTCAATGCAATCTTTTGCAAATTCATTTTCATTTTACATGATTGTCGATTTCAATCCTGCGCAGTAAAAAATAGTCTGCAACTAAATACCCAAAATTGCGGGGCTCCATCCGTGTAATACAAGCTTTGTTGTCGTTTCCGCAATGAAACCTAATCAACGCGTATTGACATAGGTACTGAAATTGCTGAAATTGGACGCAATCGCAGCCGCGCGGTGCAATAAAACTTTGGAAAAGGGTGCGGTTACGTTGCGTTGGTGCGACATTCGGTTGAAACAGTCATATTATTGATAGTACGAGTACTATATTAATAAGAACCATATAAAATGTTACGTATGATGGTAGCCTTTTTGTACAGTTCTTTGTTATCCTGAATCAATACTAAAACGATGTTACAGAGTATGCTAAAGAATTACGCGGTACAGAATTCTGGTTTACAAATATGTTTAGGCTCTTTCAATTTCCATCGAGTGAACTATATTAACGAAATTGTACCTACGTATTACAGTTCGATAACTTTTGATGAATCATGTAGGTACTAAAAAATTCTGAAAGATTTAAGCTTTCCTCAGACAAACAAATATGTTTATTGGACGCAATAAAAAACGTATAATAAAGAATCTAATTAAGAAAACTCCATTAACAATTAGATGCGAGTAGCCTGTTGCCGCAGCTCGAAGATCAAAATTGCTCCGTTCTGCGTAACACCCCTAGTTCAGAATATAGAATACAAATACTACAAACAATTTAAATCCCATGGCCATTGCGGCATCAATGCGGGCCCATTATAAGGCTTATGTAACAAACATTAAAATGCGTTTATCCGGCAATGTCCGGATAAACCATCGATAACTATTTAATTTAATTGCCGCGCGCCGCTAGCGCCACGGTTCATTCGATCTGTTACCTACCTTTGTTATTTAAATATTGCATCGGCTTCGACTAAGGCAAACTGGGACACTTTGAACTCAGAACGAAAGTTTAATAAGCTTTTCATAAAAGTTTCACAGTAACAGGACTGTTTTAGTTAAATAAATTGTGTAAAGCTCTTTTATTTTATGACAGAAATTTCATTTAACTATGCCTCTATAGGGTGAAACCGGGATAAAGCCCTACTTTTTGAAATGGCCTCCTAATTAAAAAAAAAATCATTAATATAAATAATTTCTATGAATGTAGGCTAGCTTAATCATTTATGTTGAATCATAATTTTTTTTGTGGAACCCTGTTTTTGAAGATAGATAGATGCCTAGGTACTCCTATGGATAGTTACCCCACCATGAAAATACTGAGAAGGATAGATGCAGTGCGGGATAGTGAAAACGAAAACCTAACCAAATTTTATGAGGTCGTTCTACTCCTAAACAGCAATAAATGCGTAAATACATAAAAATATAACAGAACACTAAAAATAATTCAAAAAAATACACTGACACCATATATGCGTATATATGGTGTATTGAGGGATAGATGCCCTTAAGGGCACCTATACCTTCAAGTTCGATCAGTAAAGAGTCCAAATATAAATATATGTAAATAATAAGCTAGGTTTTTTGAAAACGAGGCACCTATCCCACTGCGGCATCTATCCCGGTTTTACCCTACACATTTTATCTTTAAGACACTATGTTAAAATAAAAAATGGCCGTCCTTTATTTTTACACATTGTCCAAAAGATTCCGTTCTGAAAGTTGGATAGGTGAAAAGTACAATCAAGTAGGATTTAAGTAACCTCAACATTTCTGTCGGTTAAGTGACAGACTGGGTTAATAACGGGTGTCTGATAAATCCGTCGCGGAATTAAAGCAGAGCGATATTAAGACTCATAACAAAACACAAATCCTTGCAAAATGTACGCTTCACCAACTCCCCTAGTTTGAGTCCTGTCACAAATTTACTTCGGGATAATCCGACCGCTACTGTTAGTTACTCAACTGAATTTAGTATTGTTAAGGTCTTAAACACTTAGGTTTTGAATTTAGTGTTTAAATTTAAACCTCAGTACTTATGTAAGTATTTGCTTACAGTCTGGTGAAGTTGTGTAGGCGTACGTTGAAATTGTTACGTGAATAGAATACAAGAGGGAATACCTAAGGTATTCGATGTTAGAAATCGTGGCTAAATCTGGACGAAGGCCTTCTACATAAATCGACATCGTGAGGTAGTTTATAATCAAAATCAAATTGTTAAGTTATGCAATATCGCAACGCAATACAATGCAAATGTTTCACGAAACAACTCACTTTAAAAATATCGGAAAATTTTCAACATTTGTTTGGCGTAGGTATTTTATTGAAATGGAATTCAATTCTGTGGGTACGAGAGCAAATAAACAGAACTGAAGTACTAGTAAAAAAAACTCAAAACAAGTACTTACACGTGAACGTAGAAAAATTACGCCGACCAATAACCAATAATGTGGGTCGGAAATATTGTAAATAAAATTCATGACATATTTTACAGTTCTCTGAAAACAAAACGAAACAACAGTTCGCTTTCACATTTTTTTAACTTTTTTAACGAATCCACAGCATTATCAAAGAATCAGATGCATATTGATGTAGCTGAACACTATGGATCCTAAAATAATGGCCGTGCTGCCATTGTCGATTTGGCCGCGTCACGAATTCATGACGTCACGAATTCGCTAGTCCCCTAAATCCGACCGCAGAGCTCGCGCTCCAATGCGCTATTGTTCGGCCGCGACCACATTGCACTTTTATTCGGGTGCCCAACGATAAGCGTGTTATAAAGACAAAATTAGCGAGCATCACAAAAGAGTTTTTCCGAACCTAAATAACCCCATTCATAAATAAGGTTGAATTGAGTTTGACATGAGACATCTCTCTCTATCTATCCCGAATATATCCTTAGGTCTATGTTAAAAGAAACACGAAAGAAAATTAGGTAAAATCACATCAGGATTTGATAAAATAAAATATGATGTAAGCATATTGTGTTTTGTTACGCCGTTTCAGTTAGATAATTTATTATGTAAAAAATTGCAAAATTTTAAAAGATCCAAATCATGAAACGTAGCATGTTTTTCTCCCCCATGTAAAGTTTAAATGCCCTTTTCATCCCATTAAGGCCGAAAGAAGTTTGATGAACCCTTAAGTACCTACCCAACTCAAGTTTCGGCTTTTTCAACTTTCTCAACTTTCGACGATTTTTTTTCATTTTCGCTCGTGTTGGTTCAATTGTACAGTGATTGACAAATTTATAAACCATTTTTTTTTAAAACTAGGTACCTACCTACTCAATAACATTTTGCATGGCTTACCATTTATATAATCTTAAAACTTCCTGACATTGCGTTGTATTTTGAGTGTCTTATCAAATATACAATTCAGCAATAATGTGTGTGTAGTGTGTGAGTGAGTGTGTGCGTGTGTTAACTTATAATGATCAAACAAAAACTATTTAAAGATAGTATTTTTCAGTACGTAAAGTGTCATAATATTCAAAATATCAACAAAAACTATTTTAACAAGAGAACTTTCTCTCGACGAATTCTAGGTAGTTAATCTTCAATTTATTTTTATGAAAGTTTATTACAAGGCCGTGTCGTTAGCGAAGAAACTTAATGTTTTTGTTGAAAACTGTTGAGACAAATATTGATTCTTGTTAGATACAAAGTTTATGATTTATTTGCTATGAAATTAAATGTAAGTCAATAATAGTAGAGACTTGATATTTTCTTTTATGGACGTATTTTTGTGTACCTACTTGAAATCTATTTTATTGTACACACTGTTTGAATTTTTCGCGTTTATCCTTGTATTGTTTTTCAGACAATTTCCAATAAACAAATAATCAACTTATATTATTTGCTTGTGTTGTTTGTTTTAAATATTGTATGTTTGTATAGAAGCAATAAAAAATATTTACTTATCTATTATCTATATAAAAGTAAACTTGCATGACGGTAATTACTGAAAGACGATTTAAGTTAATTTAGAAATTCTATAAATCTATGAGGTTTTATAGTAATTTAGCTTAAGCTCGCGACTTCGTCCGCGTAAACATTTGAAAAATTATACCTTTGACCAGTATAAAAAGTATCATAGGTTACGTTATGAATTATCTTTGGGCCAAATTTCATCCAAATCCGTTCGCGTGATTTACATATTAACAAACAAACAAACTTTCACATTAATAATATTAGTAGGATAAATCACTGATAGGTTTTTGGTCTTGACGTTATTCTCACAAAGTAACATTAATTAAGTAAGTTTACAATAAAAAAAGTATTTCAAACTGCAAAACCTCTTAAATACGCCATCGTACTTTGAAACATAAGCTATACTTAATATTTCGATGTTATCGAAAAGAAAAACGATAATATGTTTACATCAACACTAAATACTTGCTTCGGAAACTTCCTAAATAAATCACGCGGCTGTCTTCTTGGGCTTAGTTGGATGGGCCTTATTAATATTGGCTAATTGGTAAACTATGGTGATTGTTTTCACGCCGAGATTAATGTTTATGAGCCTAGTTATCGATTAAGGTACGATTCACATTAACCCGTCAAGGCCCGGAAAATGTGACAATAGATTTTCCATTGTTGTCCGGACGCCGCGCCGCCGGCGTCCGCGCTGAATTAACCGAATTGATGAATTAACTGGCGCGCATTCAAAAATTATAAAAATCAGTTGGTATTATTTCAATATTTCGTTTACATGTTTTACATTACCTTCCCTTCATTACCTTACATTACCTTCGTTTACATTTTACAGCTGATAAGTTTCTTGCGCCCGTTCTTCTTGTCAGTTAAAAAAGTCTGGAACGGGTGGTAGGAAAATATATTTTTCGACGACGACGATTCAAAAGTACTTAATGATTAAGTTTATTTGAATAAAGCTTATTTGACTTTGACTTTGATTTTTATACTTACTTTAAAGGTGTTTGTTGTGTCTAAAAAAGCAATGCATTTTATTATAGGTACTCAAAACATAAAATTAGTTTTTTACAACTTTAGTATTGTGCGAGTACGCCACACCATTTTATGTTACTAGACGCCATCTTTTTGTAAAAGAGGATTTAATTATTAGGGTCCATCCATAAATTACGTCACATCACACGCAAGAAGCTTATACCTCCCTCCAATGGAGATTGCACGGCCAGTGTCATAGTGAAGATAGAAAAAATGTCCTTGAGTGACGTGACGGCTTATTGCAACCTCTTTCTTTAGTGTTACAATACGTGTTCGTTGTTCGTTCGTTCGTGAGAAACGAAAACGTATTGTAAAACGAAAAGAAAGAGATAGCAATACGCCGTGACGTCACTAAAGAGTCTTTTTTCAATCTTCACTATGATACTAGGCGTGCAATCTCCATTGTGGATATAAGCTTCTTGCATCACACGTTGAGGGGGTCGACGAAGTGTGACATTGTGTGACAAGGGGGTGGGAGGGGTCCTTAATTTGTGACGTCACATTTCAAAATTATTTAAATTTTAGTAGAACAAATTTCGGAACGCTGATTGAATTCAATAATTATTTCTAGATGTAAAATTGTAGAATATTTTACGTCACACTAGGGAGAGGGGGTCTCAGAATTAATGTGACCAGCTGTGACAAGGACGGGGGAGGGGGTAAAAATCATGAAATTCGTGTGACGTAATTTATGGATGGCCCCTTATGTATAAACAGAAGAGATTCCAAATCCAATGAATCGGAGAATGCGGATGAAATCCGGATTTCCGGAACGGCCAAATCGATGGTTTAATACATAACACCTCATTTATTTGTCCGGGTCGAGTCGGCAGTTAAACAAAATAGTGACCATTATTCGTGTGGCCGTCGACGTAATTTGTAGCGCCGTGTCCGCTCAATAACCGTAACCGGACCGTAATGAAGTCCGTCCGTCACGCCGCCGCACGAACCGGAATGTTCGACTGTTACAATGAAATATGTCCTGTGGCTTGTTTTGGATAGTTTGATACCTATCTACCAATACAATGCGCTGTTACTGAAGGAATTTTCATTTTCAAAAGGGATCTGGTACAAAATGATGCAGAGTGAGGCTCTCTCCGTGGTCTATGTAAATGTCCGGCTCTTTGTCAGGACTTTTCAAATTTTGTAACGGTAACTTTAGATGGGACGGACGTACTCTGTGTAAAAAGCCCTAAATTTAAATAAAGAAAAAAGTTTCATAGTCGACTTGAAACCACAACGAGGGGGGTGATTTTGAGATCTTATCACTTCATCATTATCATCATCATCATATTAGCCACCCGATATAATATGATACAATTGGCCCGACATAATATGATACAACGGGCTTGAGTCCTTTTCAATGATCTCCACCTGGATAGGTCTTTATTTAAAAATGATGATGACATTATTACATCTATGGTTCGCTGACTCGCTTCAATTAGGTATTTTCTTTTGAACTAGAGAGCTTAGTATAAAAAGCAGTAGAGGCTTCCCAGACCAACAAAACTTATATAAACTTTCGTACAAAATTATCGGTAACAATGTCCCAGTGTAAATATGTCGGCGGTAGTTACCGGCCAGTCAAGCTGCCGGACGCGTGACGTCACACTACAACGCCGCGTAAATTGGCCGCCATTTTGTTCTCACGGACTGACGAAATGGACGCCTGCCATTAACATTGTGGTTCTTTTTGTTAATTTTAATAATTTACTTCATGTTATTAAAATCGATAATGCAATTAATTATGATATGGTAACATGGCGATGATGATGCCGTTTGGTATATCAAGAGGGGATTTACTTGAACATGTTTGCCTTATTGTAACTGAATAGCCACGCTTGGCTTACATGTGTTACAAGAATGCTCCATTTTTGTAGCAAAGTATCAATAATATTCATAGAGCATTGAACTTTACGAATCAAATCAAATTACTTTAAAGTGAAAGAAATTATTACTGACTTCAAAAGGAGGGAGGTACTCAATTCGACCAGTTTTTTTTTTGTATGTACACCGATTACTCGAAGACGGCTGAACCGATTGAAATGATTCAAACAGTATTAGATCAGGATCGTTTCCAAGTTGGTGCCATTTTTATAAATTTTGAAATCGGTTCAGTACTTTCCAGGAAAACCTGAAAATACTGTCGTTTTCGTTACCATTTTGTGAACTTATACAGATGATCGACCATATCTTCTTTTTTTTATGTACCGATTTAGATGATTCTTTTTTTGTTTTAAAGAGAATAGAGATGATACCATTTTTATTTATTGTTATTGGACCTTGGATTTCAAAGATACACAAGGAAACTCCTCAAAATCAAATAGGAACCGTATAGTGATTACACTAAAAAGAATGAAATAAAAAATTGTTTAAAAACAAAAAACCGACTTCAAAAAACTTGAAAATAAAAACAAAAACAGCTTCAAAATTAAATACCTCTAGAAAGCAAGAAATAATTTTCAAATCACTAGATACCTACGCATATCACTGTAATAAAACACGTCTAATGAAGTCGGGTGGGGCTCTTAGAATAAAAAAAAGAAGTTGTCCTCCAGCCCCACCCGACTTCAATAGACGTGTTTTATTACAGTGATATGCGTAGGTATCTAGTGATTTGAAAATTATTTCTTGCTTTTCAGAGGTATTTAATTTTGAAGCTGTTTTGTTTTTATTTTCAAGTTTTTTGAAGTCGGTTTTGTTTTTTTGACTACTATTATCTTATGACATCTGTCTGTAGTATAAATAAGACATATTGAGTCGGTATATATTTAAATATTGCATTAGGTTGTGTGATCACTTTGTTGTATGCAGACACTTTTTGAGATAGGCCAACAACCAGCGCACACTTTTTTGCAAATATCGACTTACTCAAAAGCACATAATTGTTATAATTTTTTAATATAAAAAACAAATTATAAATATTTATTTTTCATTATACTATTAAGATTATGTACCCAGTTTTACTTTTGAGCTACGCCTAAATAAAATAATTATTTGTGTTGCTACGAAATTCCTGCGTAGCAGCTACGAAAGCTTTCGTCTACGCCGTAGTATGAGTAAAGTTAGTCAGCACTCTGAAAATTCCTTATTTAATGAACTTAAATATTTGCAAGTGTTTTTTTCTAAATCAATAAATACAGCAACTTTTATTATACTTATAAAAAGTTAAAACAAAATATTCCGACAGTTGTCGCCAAAATATATTCTGAAGACTTTGCCTCCAAATGTATGCAAAAACTGTTATTCCTTGAAGGAAAACCTGAATGTAATTTATTTACACAGAGGAATCCCTGGAGGCCGTTAAGGAGTAATTCCTCGGAAATGTTTGTACCAAGGTCGGGCGGTCCGAGTCGAGTGGAGTGCAAACGGAGGCTGCCGATAGTACCAAAAGTACATAGAACATGGGAATTAGAAATGAGCGAAGAAATAAGACTTTATTACTAACAAAAGTTTGCACGGCCGATTTTTCAATTCTCAGATAACAGATATCACAGTCAGTAACCAAATAAAACTAGTGGCTCTGTGCTGTGAATGACTGAAATATGTGTGTCTTTTCTTTTTTAAATTTCGGAAAACTGAGTCGACAATTTAAAAAATGTATATTTATCGAACCTGCTCACGAAATTTCACGAGAATCGGTTGAGAAATGCGACCTGTATAGGAGAACAAACGGAAAGCCGGACATACGAAATAATTTTTGCCCTAGCTGAAAAGGAGCCGCTTCGCTCGCACTTCGCGCTCAATCTGTCTATAAAAGTAATTCAAAAAATAAGTCGGACATGTACAGTCAGCGTCAAATTGATATGAGCGTCTAGCTAGAGTAGTCAAAATGATCTGAAAAACAAAAACCAAGCTAGGACAGCTATGACGACGACGACTATGACAGTCGTCAATGACAGTCGTCTGTGAACAAGCACAGATAACTTTGACAGCTTTGTTTGCTAAGATTATTTTGAACACTCTAACTGCTTATATAAATATGAAACAATGACTGTTAAGATATTTTGAACACCTTGTGTGCTTACAACAATATGATGATTCTAACTGCGTAGATCAAATAGATTTTTGTTTTTCATATCATTTTGACTAAGTTCTAGACGCTTATATCAATTTGACGCTGACTGTACGGCAAACATTTTCAATTTGGCTGTATAATAGGATGTCAAAGGAATAGCTTTATCTATGCACTGAAAAATCTGCTCTCAGGCAGTAAAACTTATGTTCTTGCAAATAAAATTATAGAGTTCATTTTGCCGATAGGTTTTTATGAGCAACGAAATAATAGTTTTTGATAAAATAAAGTTTCCTTTTATAGTCTCCGTTTTACTTTTTCGAAAACAGTCGAATAAAAAACTGGAGCTTATTAGCTGTAAATCTTATACGAGAGCTACTGCCTTATTAAGTAAAGTAAAATTAATTAAGTAAAATTTCATTATCCACGTTATTAAACACATCACAACTTTCTCAACTCAAAATTACATAGTGGGTGAAATTTCCATCTAATGAATTGGTATGAAACCAACAAATATAATTATTTAACTGCGAACTTCCTTGTTCATTATGCCACAAAGTTTCAACCGTGTTTATTCGTGCTGAAAACAAAAACTGTTCATATATTTTGTATCCTTTAAAGAATAAATTTGCATGCCGTGATTCTATGTGAATCTACGTTTTAGAAAAACAAACTGCGAAATAAGCGCTTCAATGTGAGAATTAAACTGAAAAACAATCCAAAATTGGGCCTTGAGTTGTTGCAATAAGGCTCCAAGAATGAAACAAACATTCCACCTAAACAAAGACGGAAGCTGCAGCTTGTATTATAACTCCATTCGACTGGATGACTCGACATCCATAACACTCGGGCATAAAGAAACAGGAAAAAAGTGTATCGATTTTCAATACTAAAACGGATTCCGAGAAATCGGATAAGAAACAGGGAAGCTTTTGCAAACTGATGAAACTAAAAGAAACAGGTTCGTGACGTCACACCTCTCGAGTTTGTCGCGAATCGATTCGGAAACTTTTGGCTGGCGGGGATGCCCTTGTTTGACACACGAGGTGATTCTTATGTAACGAGATATTATGTAGCCCCTTTCATACCAACGATTTTGTATTTTATCTGCCATTTTTAATATCCCCTTTGTTACAGGCCATACGTATGGGTTACAAAAAAAAACTAGTACACTCGACGTCATAAAAATCGCACCTCTTCGAAAATAAGTTCAGACTTGGCCACCTGCTAAATGTTGATATCTATTGGAAGTTCGTTTAATGAGCTTTTCATTAATAATTGTTTGATTTAATTAACATAACAGTTACCATAATTAAACTTAAAGCGTTATTTCTTGCGCCGCCATAAAAGGGAAATAAAAGGGGTCAATTCATGAAACGCGGGTAAATTCGCTATCGAGATAATGGAGAAAACACACTTCAACAGTTCAGTTAAAAAATAAATACCCATGATGGATACTATTGCCCATGAAGTTGCTTAAATATTGCAAAAAAATGCGGCAGTGTAATGTTGCTCGGAAACTGAATCTCAGTAATTGATTCCATTCCACGAGTATTCCAACTGTTTCTAGAGACTGTTGGCTATGTTCTAAGGTGGAAGAAGTATTAACAACACTTACCAGAATTAGATAGGATTAAATTAACTTTAAAGAAATTTTTGAAAAGGAGCGATTTTTCTGACGCCGAGTATAGGTACCTAACTTAAGGCACTCTTGCGAGTTTTAGTTTTCACACCTGAAGTAATTCGTTTACCATCATCGAGGGGATACTATTATGCGTACTTAGTATTCTAAAAAAGTTTAAGAAAACTCTTAGAAAAGAAAACGGTAAGGGCTAAGAGTTTGTGATAAAGCAGAACCGAAGTTTCAAGATTTGGGACGAGGTGAAACGATCCTACACGTGACGCGGGAAAAACACTTTTCCGACTTATTTACATACGCTTTTTGGTTATGCGTGCTTAACTGTAGGTAAACTCTCTGTTGGTACAACAAAAAAACCTTCGGTGCCTTTGCAAATGTCAATTGCATAGTTATAAGTTTTTAGTTTAGTCCAAAATTTTTTTAGAATCTACTCGGATTTTAAACGTCTCGCTGGCAACATCGCGGTACAATTATCCACATAATCGTTTAAACGTCACTTTGTCGAGTCCCCGCTAGTTCCCGCCTTTAATTATGTGTTGGGAATCTGGGTCGGTTGGCTTTGCGGCGGAATCCAATCGTTTTCATATTTCGTGACATGTGGTTTTAGTTTTCTTTCGGCATTGTTTTGCTGCTAAGCCTTTTTATTATTTCATTGTTATCTTGCCTTAGGGCAAATGAAGAACAGTATTGCTGTTCTGTTATGTAGCTATATTTGGCAGTCTATATTTTTGTTACTGAGTCAACCTGATATTGAAATTATCAAAAGTTAATTCGAATAGGACAACAGAAATAGTTTTCGTTCTTCGTGTCATATGACTAAACAGTTTTATTTGTAAAGAATGTAAGGTATTTATTAATTTATTAACCGGTTTTATTTTTGTTTAGTAGCCTTAACAAATCCTGTTTTCTTCTGTCGCGTACTTTCGTCGTCCGGATAACTTCTTTTTTTTCGTTTTTGGTACCCACTTACCGACAAGTGTACTTATCTAAACGTACTAGGGCAGCATAAATCGTGAGGGTGTTGTGTTAAGAGGTAACCTGCGGCGCGGACGTGCCGCGACATAATGTGACGAGATGCGGTGTGTCTCCGCAAACATGCCGCCCCCGCTGACGTGGGTCGCGAAAGCTGTAGCCGTGACAAGTGGAGGAGTAGGCCGTGTTTGATATCCTTACATATCACCTTCTCCTATTTATGTCGTGCTAGTAACTCGAGAAGTTTTTCAGCTATTTTATCTGTGGACACAAAATATTTTTACAGATAAAAAACTTGGGAAACACATTTCGATATATCTAATTTAATAATTAAAAAATCTTGATCGAAAGATGAAATGCATTTTCTTTCAAAATACTCAAAATAAAGATGCCGGACAATTTACAGAGATAGCAAGAAGTGCAATTTTCTCCAACAAGATTACGAAACTGTTGTCAGAATTCATAAAAGTAGGATCATCGCATCGCACGTTAGAACTTAGTTTTAACCACCTCTTAATTATCAAAATACAAAAGTAAGTTTTGCTCCTCCATAAAACTAGACATATTTAAGCTTCAACGTCACTAAACACAATCGCGCTTGTTTCATCTTTGTAATGTTGTCCATGTATTTGTTCAGGCCATTATTGTGGTTTCGTACCCCTTGTTGGTTCTGCAGGATTAGGATCTGAGCTTGTCTGGGGACTGTCTTGAATGGATGCAAATCTACAATATCTAGTTATACATTTTATTAATATTTACTATCAATTTATTATCCATAAAATAAATGTACTTGTCCAAGCAAAATAAAACCCGAATTTAATCCTGATAATGGTATAAGTTGGTGGATTTCATCGGCCATAAGTAGTTTTATCCAATGTATTATTCCTCGTCAGTTAGTCTTTTGTGAAAAAAAAGTATTGGACAGCTTAGGGGTAAGTTGGACAATAAAAAAGTTATGGGTTGCTTGAACAATGCCGAGGGTCCCGTACACCGCTATTCAATATTCCGTCCAATAAGGCAGTCATACTGCCATTAATCCTTTGAAAAGCTTTCGTAAAAATATTAAACCGAGTTGAATTTTTCAGTAATCAACAATTTTAATTAATATATGATAACAATTTCGAGAAACCCTTGTTTTTATTCCTTATTCTTATTCTTATTTATTGGTATCGCTCAATTTTTTTTATTCTTTCTCTTTAGTTCGCAAATCTATAATATAAAAATGAATCGCTGAAAGTGTTGCTAAGCGCAAATCTCGAGAGCAGCTGAACCGATTTCGCTATTTTTTTTGTTGTGTTTGTTATTATCAGGAAAAGGTTCTTATGAAAGAAAAAATAAAGTAAATTGCGCGGAAAATTAGAAACTTTAAGAATACTAACCATATGTAATTTGGACAATATAAACTTTTTTAATGGAACCTTATGAAGTTTGACCATGGAATTGTCAGAATGCGGGCTGCAAAAATCGTTAAAGAGGATGTTAAAAAACTGAATATCGTTTAAGATTCGATTTCAATATTCATAAACAATACATAACTAAGACAGCACAACGTCTGTCGGGTCAGCTAGTGTTTGAATAAAAACCAAATCGGTCAACTTTGTTTGGTCTCTGTAAGTTAGTGACATTGTAAAGCACTACACATTTCTTTGATAGAAAGCTTATTCCTGTTATTTGAAGTTCGTCAAATACTCTTTCTTTCGTCTCGTGCAAATTATTTCCCAAAAGTTCCTGCAATAAGTAATCAATGTGTGTTGGACCGCACCAAATGATACGGCCCGAGCCAAAACTAATTCCATTTTTGCGGAGTTTCGCGAAAAAACTTTTGAAACGGGCCCATTACGGACGGCGGGAGAGATCGATTGTGTGAAGTTAAATTGGACGCTGATACGTGGCCACTCGAAAGCCTGTGTTGATGGCTTCTTTATACTAATTTTATTATTTTAATGGGGGAATCACACGAGCTTTTGTACGAAGTAACATCTATACATATAAAACTCTAAATTGACTGATTGATTCATTCATTCATTGTTGGGATAAGCGTGGAGCCCTAACGGCTGAAGGCAGAGACACCATTTTTGGAGGGTAGATACCTTTCATGATGTAGATGAGCAATAAGAAAGGATTTTAGAAAATTCCCGTTATACAGGGTGCTACAGGTTGTTTAAGTTTGTATGAGAATTTGTATAGGGTTGAAGTAGAGACACCATTTTTGGAGGGTAGATACCTTTGATAATGTAGGTGAGCACTAAGAAAGGATTTTAGAAAAATCCCGTTATACAGGGTGCTACAGGTTGTTTAAGTTTGTATGAGAATTTGTATAGGGTTGAAGTAGAGACACCATTTTTGGAGGGTAGATAACTTTCATGGTGTAGGTGAGCACTAAGAAAGCGTTTTGTAAAATTCCCGTTATACAGGGTGCAACAGGTTGTTCCAGTTTGAATACGGATTTGTAGAGGGCTGAAGGTAGAAACACAATTTTTGGAGGGTATACCTTTCATGGCGTAAGTGAGCACTAAGAAAGCATTTAGGAAAATTCCCGTTATACAGGATGCTACAGGGTGTTCCAGGGTGTTCCAGTTTGAATGGGGATTTGTATGGGGCTGAACCATTTTTGCTGCTGGTAGAGATACCATTTTTGGAGTGTAGATTCCTTTCATTGTTTAGGTAAGTCAGGGTTTTGGAAAATTCCCGTTATACAGGGTGCTACAGAGTGTTCCAGTTTGTACATGATTTTTTTTATGGGAAAATTTAAATGTGTGAAATAAGGTTTACTGATAATCCGTGACTTTCAAAATAAATGCACAACTATCTTAATGACGCAAACGAAGTCGCGGGCAAAAGCTAGTAGTTTATAAAAACAAATATTCCGGAGAAGTATCAATCATTCTTCCTTCTCACTTGTAAATCTATGGTGACTAAATAATGAACGAAAATCCATCAAATTACTTATGTGTGTGTGTGGATTTCTTCGCAAAATCCTAATAAGTAATAGCAAGTTATCACAAAGGGAAGCAAAGGATCACGTGAGTTTCAAAAGCAGAGTTGCTAATTAAACATGCAACACAAAATAATTGTCATATTTTTCTTATAAATTTTATCGAGAATATTAAATTACTTTTCGAAACTTCGTGATTAAAATACAGAGTGTTATTTTATTAATTGGAATCCATTAATTTGCAATTCCGTTTGTGATTTGCGGCGGCGGCGATGGCGGGTGGCGGTAGTATGTAAATGCTCGCCTGCTCTTTGCATAACATTTCTGTAAACAGTAAACACGAATCTTGGAAGTTTCAATATTTTGAAAATTGACGATTTTTCTGCTTTGGAATCTGTTGGGTTGTGGAAAATTGTTTTTTTTATTAACTAGTTTCCTTTTACGTAAGATGGAAATAGTGTTGGTTTGATTTGCATTATGAATGTTTAAGCAGATTCATTTTAATCATAAAGGTACAGTTATTTAAAATTCATAGTTTGTCCAGATGATGTTTATCTTTGTTAAAATATACTATGACACCAAAACTGTGTGAAAACAATCAATCAGTCACAGAATACATAAAAGTACAATCAGTTACGAATTTCCCTTAGCCAATTTTATGTTGAAAATAACTCTTGACGATGATAGCATATTTCTAAAGAATGTTCCTTTGTTCGATTTCTTCGCATAAATAAATACCATTTGAACAATAGCAGCTATCCCCCTCCTCCAACACTACAGAAAGTATACATTTCCAATTCGAAATTCAACAAGCACGGTCGTGTGGCGAGGGCCATTGATGGTCCCAATTAAACCAATATTTGGTGGCGGTTCACCTGCGTGAAGTACCACCCTGTATACGTATCCTTTCAAGCACTCTCGACAGGTTGGGTTTTAGGTGGTTTTATTTATGATACGGGTATTTGATGAAAACTAGGAACAATATTGAGACTGTTTCTCTCAAACAATTTATCAAGTAAGTAGGTCATCATAAGCACGTATTTCGTTTCGAAAAGCTTAGGCGTGAGACTTTTCAAAATTGTTGCAATGGAAAGGCACTATAAACTTTTCTATGAAAACTTGTTTTTTTTATTAAACGACTATACGAGCTAGGTTAATATAATACTAGCAGAGGGGAGCATATTATTTTGACTACCGCTTTGATTTCTGTTTTAAAAGCTCAATATTCTCGTAGATCTTAAACATAAGTAAACTTATTCCAAATAGTATCAAAACGGCTTTTCTGTAGATTCTCATATGAGTTTTGATAGAGTTAGCGAGCTTCACTCTGCTATACATATATGTATGTATTCTGTGCTGCTAGCTAGAAATATTATTATTATTATGATAGTTATCGTTAAGGAAGTCTGCACTCTCAATAATCTCTCTGCTTTATCCGGTTATCCTTATTTGCTTCATCAGTTATAGGTATATATTATAGCTTCTAAAGAACGCTGATCGCGACCATAGTGAATGGATAGGTGTAGTATTTTACATTTTTAATATCTGCACCCCTAGCCTAGCATGACCACCGAAATATGATATACACGTACCTGTATCGCAAGATATAGCGTTTTTTCGATACTAAACTGTCAAAACCCATTGTCTTTCGACAGTTAAACGTGATAAACAGCTATATAATATCGCGTTTTGGTGGTCATTCTAGGGAGGCTGAAGTATTTAGAATGAGCACATTTATGATATGAATTAAATTTCTAACTTAATAGAGTGAGTAATGTGAAGACTGAATGTAAAGACTTAATAAATTAGTATCAAGAAATACCTACGTTTAGGGTAAATCTCAATTAACTTCAATTATTTTGATTGGGTTATGTAGGTATGTCCGAAACTTTTGAACAGGGATTGAAATACCGTTAAAAAAATAACGATAAGAAAAAAATAACGTTGAAAATACCGTTAAAACTTTTATCGGTAAATTTACAGGTAAAAATAACGTTAAAAATATTGTACCGGTAAAATTAGCGTTAAATATAGCATTAAACTTTACCGGTACAATAGTACCGCAGAAATTATCGGTAAAAAGTAACGTTATTAATTGGAATAACGTTAATTTCGTTAAAATAACGTTAAAATTAACGTTATTTTTTTGACATAGCGTTAATGTTAAAATTAACGATAAAAAAAGTAATAAATAACGTTACATTCAAAAATAACGTTATCATTCCCTGCTTTTGAAACAGGCCATCAGTCAGTATTGTCTTGTAAGAATACTTTTTATTAGAGTACCTATCTACAAGTTGTTTCTTTATAGTTTTTTTCAATAGTTTTTAGTGAAATTAGTGAATGCCATGCATGTATTTAACCTACTGGATGCTGTAGTCACGTGGGCCGCGTGTGTCGATTGAATGCGCCATGATTGAACGAATGAGGGATAAAATAGCGATCGCACAATGAGCCCAATCAGACGGGTACCAGGAGCGCAGGAGAGCGCAGGAAGATATCGCCATCGATCTGTTTGTACGTGCGAGAGTTTGGAGCTTCGATTTTGAATAACATTGTTATTGTAAACTTTTGTTTGGTAAATTAGCTGAATTTTGAAATAGATTAAGATTAGAACTAGAACTTTTTGTTATTTTTATTTAGAATTGTATGAGTAATTTTACTATTTAATTATTCGATTTTAATCGCATCAGTGCTATAAACCACAAACATGATATTGGAATGAATAACTGAAAAAAATCCCATCAGGGTATCGTGTTCGCGAGATAGGAAATTATTTTAATAGGGCGTCCACGCGCCGCGTTTAAATCATTCGCGACGGCCGCCCGCTGAAAACAAAACGCTCAGCGTGACAAACATCCGGACATATTCGATTTTATTATACCTCCCGCAATCGGTACTGAATCGTTTTATTTCGCAACAAATGTCTTTCGGACCCGTGTAATTTCTGATTTATATTCTATAGGTGCCACTGATTTTTCTGTAACATTCTTGCCACTGATGTTTCAAACAAGTTAACGATTTCTCTAAGTGCTAAATTCTGTGTCGAATCTAGTGCAGGATGGAGATATACATAATAGTGGGAATGGCTGTATTGATCTATGCTTTGGTGACATTATTATGGAATAGCGATTGCTGGAGTCCGGATCACCAGAAGTGTCAGTGTGATGAGTGCAAGAGCATGTACAGCTACAAGTACCGCGCGATCACACCTTCGGTCTTGTCTGTGTCATCTCGTATTGACATCATCGAGCGACCGTGAAGCTCCTGTGTAGTTCTGATTACCTGGTACTTGTGAGTCTAAAGATATTGGAAAACATATGTTTTGTCTTGAGTCTATCGATATTGATGTGAAGTGATGTGTTAGTGAAGTTGATAGCGTAACATACAACCCCAAAATTTTCCTGTAAAGAGTTTGCTCATGGGGTCGAGCTAAGCCTGCAGTTTCTTGTACTCGTGGGATAGTTGGTCCTTCTATGATGGCGTAACCGGCATGGACCCGTTAGCCAGGTTGATGGAGGGAGCGCCGCTGCCCGGCGTACTCGGCGCCACAAGGGACGCCCGCCCCCGAGGGGCCCTCGTCCACGCGAGCTTGGCCGCAGCACCAGCATTGGGAGACAAAAAAGGCCGACACCTAACTGGCACATTCTGCCTCACTGGAGACACCATGGAAGGCATCATACAGTGCCTAGTTTTCCTCAAAGCCTTTTCGGTGAGTTTAGCTTTATGTTAACGTACCTAGTTTTGTTTTAGTTAAGGTAAGGAGGATCTAAATATTCATGATGCTTTTAGGTTATTTGGTGAGTATACTTACCTACCTCATGTGCTAAGAGAGAGACAAAATAATGATCAATAATAAGACGATAATTCAAATAAAACAGAGACTTATGGTCTGATATTACACTCGATCTTTCAGAAGTATGACGTATTCAACATACCAACCGTCGTCAGGTTTTGTGGACAGACGTAACGCAAATAAATAAATTGTGCCCAGAAAATACAAAGTTGTACGGGTAACGATTTTACTACAATCAATATAAGATGACGCTCGTTATTCATAAAGCTTTGAAAACACGTTGCATGGTAGACTATTTACGTCAATAATGAAAACCATCTTAGAAGCCCCCATCTTCTTAGAAGTAATATTGAAAGATTTAAAGTATCAAGACAGATACCTGAAGACAACTAACAACTTTAAGCACTACGTAATGAAGACGAATTTTGTACAGCCGCTGGGAAGTTACGAGCCTCAGCTACCAGGGGCTTAGCACGAGCGAGGAGCTTTGTCAGATATTAATGAACGTAGAAATTACCAGAGAATTCACTTCGCCTACTTAGATACTGTATTTAATTATCTTCGTCTATGATAGATCTCTATGCTCGTTGATCAAGATATTATAAAGCCTTATTAATGGTCGTTATGTGATTGGGATTTGTTGTTTCAGGATGATGAATTCCATTTTACTTCTCGTGGTAAATTTGACTAGATTCAAGAATTTAATATAACTTTTTGTTAAAAGCTCAAGCCATCATAAACGCGTGGAGCTCTTGAGCAAGTGAGCGTGAAACCGCAAAACGTCTCGACGCTCTGGCAAAACGGCCATAATTAAGTTTAGCTCTTCACGGGGTCTGCCCACCTGGTATTACGCGAGCTTTTAAAGCTGCAATTTAAATAAATTTTTGAAGAAAATTTACGAGGTATACCAATAATTTTATTAGTGATACGTAGACTGTTCTGAGTTTTATAACGCTGACATTTTGGAGAGTGCATTGCGTCGCGATGTCGCGAAAGCAATTTCGTTAAAAATGTCGCGTTGCTTCCAACGGAGACGATCCGTTAGCGTCCGTTAGTCCCTAAAGGCACCATTTCGAAGGAAAACTCGTCACGTACCTACGTAATATGTCCCTTCGAAGGGTTTCCAACATTTTAATACCTTCTCTACGATTCTAACGTTCTAGTTCTCTCATTGTGCCAAAAAACAATTGACGAGCTTAAGTTTCTCCAATTTTTTGTTTCAAATCGGCCAGCTATATAGACGCCTGTGTTTTCGCCGTAATCCGTGGTCGCCGCGTAGTCACTGAAATGCAAATCTGTTGGGTGACATAACGCTCGGTGTTACCGGCGTGCTGTCGAATGTCAGTTCTTTGTTTTATTACTATGGATGGACTTTTGTTAGTGGTAGCCATGTGCTGCCAGGGCCCTATTTCACCAAGTCGACATTTGTCAGTGATATTTGTCGGTTGATTTTACAATTTGTCGTTACTTTAATTAGCGAAAAGTATGTTGTGAAATAGGCATATTTTTACAAGTCGACATATTTGTAAATTTGACAGTAATTCTTGACATGAAATTGGAGTTGAGTCAACTTTGCGAGACAATTGTCGACTTGTTAAATATCCCCTAGATATTCCACAACATACTTGTCCCTTACTAAGCTGTAAAAATTGCCGACATAATTGTTTTTTTTTCTCTTTTCTCCCATCCAGCACTAAAATTGCACTGATACAGGCTCTAGTTTTACCCATTATTGACTATGCTGACATCTGTTGCACCAATCTCAATGAAAATCTTCTAGATAAGTTGGATCGACTTCTCAATAACTGTATTCGCTTCATATATGGATTACGTAAATACGACCATATCTCACACTATCGCAAACAACTCAAATGGCTTCCTATTCGTGAGCGTAGGAACTTGAGAGTTGTCTGTTCTCTTTTCAACGTCTTGTTCGATCCTCTTACCCCAGAATACCTGAAATCTCAATTTCAATATCTGGGCTCCACACATCAACGTGATCTTCGCTCTAGCAGCAACCTTATTTTGCATACTCCTGTCCATTCATCCGGCTTCGTCTCCCAATCGTTCTCTCTTACGGCTATACGACTCTGGAACGCCCTGCCCCTTGCAATACGGAGTGCCCCTAACAAGTTTGCATTTAAAAGATTGGTCCGAGAACATTACCTTAGCTCTCTACGTTAGCCCCTTTGAATCTGACATAGTGTAGTATATTTAATATTTTTATGTATGTATGTATATTATATATAAAATTATTTATATGTGTATTAATGTTTGTTATTTATCCTTAAATTAAATAAGTAATATATTTGCATTTACAACCTTAGATCTTTGCTTTGTTGCCGACACATTTATAGTTCTAACACCCTTACCGGTTGACTGTTAGAGAATGCCTTATGGCATTAAGTCCGCCATTTGCTGTAATTTTAGCAATAAAGTTTAAATGAATAAAAAAAAAAATGTCACTGCACTGAAGGGACCAAATGTCAATTTGGTGAAATAGCGGCCAGGTAGTCATTTTTACAAGCCAGCGTTTTTATGTGTCCTACGAATTACTTATTAACATACATACTTGTAACATTTGAAATAAATAAATTAAAATTTAAAAGTTAAAATCCAAAAAAAAAGCATTCTGTTGGTCCAACAAAGACAGTACCAAAGATAAGTATTGGTCAGCTTGCTTTAATAAGTAACAGCGTATTTTAGTAAATCTCAACATTATAATTGGATCACATGTACTTACCTGGTTATTAAAAAAATCGAGAAATCGCTTAGAGTATTTTAAATTAGCATTAAGATAGCAAAACTAAAGACATCCCTACAACGGATAACCTCAAAACGAATAAACTTTATACCTCTGTTCTAACTCGACAAGAGATTTATAAAGTTAACTTACAAAATATATTGCTTATTTCATTTTTATTTACTGAGTCTGCAAACTAGGGTTTCTGATTTCTCGACCTTTTTTATTTCTCGAGTTACGGGAATTCTCGAGGCCAAATTCTCGAGTTTTCTCGAGTCTCGAGTCTTTTAATTGAAACTGTTGAAATTTATTGAAAATACATGGTTTTTTTTAATCTAAGATACTTTTATTGCACCGCAATCAATATTCAGAATTGTTTACTTCTTATTGAAACAAAATCTACTTAATGTTCGAAAAACGTATTCCTTTTTTCACCATTTTCGATTTTCCAAAAAAAGTTACGGACCGATTTTCAAAAATTTAGTACCATACGATGCCCCTCAAGCTCTTACATCTTTTACATCGTTGCCTTTTGTTTATCATAATAAATTTCGGAAATATAGCCAAATTAAACACCCCCACGAAAACGCTGTGATAAACATGAATCATCTTACATAATCATTTATTAACTAATAATCAAAACTTAGTAATTAACTTACTGAAACAATAGTAATAAAGACGAGTGTACTTTAAGGATAAATAACAATAAAAATCTGGGGCTACAATTTAACAAAGAAAAACATTTTTTACGATAACAAGAATAAGTACTCTATTGACGAAGTTAGTATGTACCGTCAGTCAGTCAAACATAACATGTCATAGGTGTACTTATTAGTTTCGTTTGAAATCGTTACTTGCAAATCAAATCACTTAAAGTTGACTATTCATACCCTCGTATTATATCTATCTATAGACGCATCGACATAAGTATAGACGAGTAAGTAATGACTTATTGAGTAATACTTGCAATTTTAACGCAGTGCAGTTTTGGTGCATCAAAGATGAATTTATACTACTAATAACGAATTAAATAATTAGAAAACTTACTTTTGGCTTAGACAACGAATGAAAGAGCACGGAGTGCGGGCGATGTTAGTTAAAGGCGAAAAATAGTCACGTGTCGCGTCTGCCACGATTCAAATTCGAAACTCGAGAATTCTCGAGCTCCTGTCATTTTTTTCTCGTCTCGAATGAAGCTAAATTTCTCGAGTTTTCTCGAGTTCGAGAAAGCTCGAGCAGAAACCCTACTGCAAACTGAGCAATCTCTGGCTTGATCGGATCACGAAATCTCTTCAATTGGCGAAATTACACGTATAAATTAGTTTCAATTCTATGAAACATATTGCTGTCTAGCTTAGAGTAAGACGGGCTTCTACAGAAAGAGAAGCCATACGAAGCGTTTCCCCTCTGCCGAAGTACAAGCCCAAATGGGCATACGCGTTAGTAAAACCAGTTGCGCCCGGATTTCTTTCTAGACCAAGTCCAGTCGCGCATGTGAACGCTGCTCTGTTTAAAATGTCGAATTGATGAGTTTTTTGCTGTTAAAAGAGATCTTGAACATCAAGTATACAAAAAGACGGTTTTACATTTCACATAAAAGTAATTTTTTATCGTATTATTGCTATTTGTTTACATTTAAACATTAAATTCGTATATTTTATTCTTGATTAGTTGTCAAATTTGTTCAGTGACATCGGGTCTGCTAGTCCATGGCTCGTCCGTACAAATTTCAGATCTGTCGCTAGATAAATCCGAGTTCTCGCCGATGGGCAACTTAGTGATGTTACCGTTAAATAATGTTTGTCGATAAAGTGTTGGTCAATCTGGCCCTGATTCTGCGCCAAATTCATTTGCGAGATTTTTGTATGATTTGCTCTGCACTGATGTGAGCTCGACAGATATCGCGAAATAAATGTCGAAATAGTAGATTATACAACAAGTGAATAAAAAGGGAATTTAGTTCGAGGGACTAACGCACAGTGGATTTTGGAACCCGAAAAAGTGACATCGTCGAGATAATTCCAAAATCTGTTAGTTCTAGTTATTTGTAACTCACGACGAGAACTCCCATGTGCTAATTATGTCTAGATTTTTTCTAGACGAATTTCTAAAATGCATAAACGGGCGAAAAAATTTGGAAAATCCTTTATTACTCCTAAACGATATCAGCGATTGTAAACCTGATAGCATACTATTATGAGCTTAGTAAACACTCACATTTCAAGAGTTATTTGAAAGTTCTACTCGCGATAGTTTATGAGAAATTTGAGGTTTTCTGTTTTTCGCCAGGTTGTTTTCGCCATTACTAATTTTGCTTAGCTAAATAGCTTGATTAACTGTAAACAGATGCTATATTAACCACCTCCACCGTTACGTAGATATTTTATTTACAAACTTAATTAAATACATGTAATGAAGAAGTAAAATAACTATTGCTTGATGGATCAAACATGTTCAAATTTTCTCCAGATATTTTGGACTTTCGATCTGGCAATAGCAACATGAGTGGTGAATAACAACGGCGCCATTTTTGATAGAAAAAATAGGTAACTAAAATCAAAATGACCTTGGGGGCTACTCAAATGGCCACTTTTCTATTCGTTCGCTAACTTAAAGCTTAAAAATAAGCAATTAAACGATCAAGTCACACGTCGCAAGTTTATGTATATCACAGACGTTGTTGTATTGTATGGAATTGACAAGCCTACGACACGTAATTTTGGAGTTTATGGCTTATTTTTAATTATTAAGTTAGCGAACGAATAGAAAAGTGGCCATTTGAGTAGCCCCGCTTATTAGTTTTATAGAAAAGTGTTCTAAGAACAGGCCCAATAAGTTCATTTTCATTTTTTTTTAATTTTTCTATCGAAAATGTAGCTGTTGTTACTCACCACGCAAGTTGCCAATGCCCTAAATGCCCAGTTTACCAGTTTTTTACTTACGTACATTAATAAAATACGTACTTTTTACTTCTATTATTATCAAAATTAAATTATAAGTTCTTGACTTGACCACGACTATGTGACCCCCTCCTGGTGCCAAAGCTGGATACGCCCTTGATGGCAGTACTGTCATGGAGCGATGTTCAGTGTCAGCAGCCTGAGCCCAACTTCCCTGGGTACACATTAGTCCCAACCCAATCACCTACACTCTCGAGCTTTTTGTATAAAGCTCAAGCGTATAAAAATGACCTCTTTGTTGTTATTCACCCCATCGTAAAATGATTGAGTTTGTAACCTTTATTCCTTTTTCCGTATCGATATTGCTGCATCGACAGTTGAGCCCAGCCCTTTATGTCAAAAACGTGTCATATTTTGATGTGTGACTCATCCGTACACAAATTTTTGCTGTTTTGTTTTATTTTTTATGTGTGAGTGTCGTCATTACAGTGTAGTTTTTGTATGTGGGTATGCGGAACTGCACTTGTGTGCATTTTCCCCCCCCGCAAAAAATGCCAGAATAATTTGAATAGAGTAATATCGCTAAGGCTTCTCCCTTCGTGACAAACGAAGCCTTTTAAGCCTTTTGTTGCTCGAAGCTGTCTAGACATTTTGTGATTATAGGTAAAGATTTAGTTGGAAAGGTCAATCTTATATTTAATGTGATTACTTAAGTATTTACCAAAGAAGCTTAGT
This sequence comes from Agriphila tristella, assembly GCA_928269145.1. NCBI lineage: Eukaryota > Metazoa > Arthropoda > Insecta > Lepidoptera > Crambidae > Agriphila > Agriphila tristella. Next base: position 1,398,279 of record OV743435.1, read on the forward strand.
TTGCATACAAAATAATTGAAACTAAATAATATTTATGAGTTATCAAAAGAAATCTTCAAATTGGAGGAGGAAAGTGACTTAAGGTCCTTCTTTTAAAGATAAACTAGTTATATACTTACAAGATGCGAACACCAAGCCAAAAAGCCTCAATATGCTGTAATTTCAAGTAAAAAACAATGTTACAGTCAGTTTACCTCTTCCGATGAACCAAAAAGTTTTCCGTAGCCAAATGAATGATTAAAAAAAATCTTTATTTAAATAAGCTCACAAAATAAATATTTTTAAATCGTCAAATCTTTTACCCTACCACCCATTGTGACGTCTTTTAGCTGACAAGAAAAATGGGCGCCAAAAACTTGTCAGCGTTATCAGATGGAACGATATTTATAAATATTTATATCGTTTCCAGACTTTAAATTAACAAAGATTAACTAATAAAAAAAACATATTCAACAACAATCAAAATACAATTAAATATGCGTTAAGATAGGTAGTCAGAAGCAGACCCATTCCCACTGGCAGCACCCGTTCACGAACATGACGCATGACATGAACCAGCCATCGCTTCGCTCAACCATATTTGAGGGAACGTAACGACCCGCCTCACACGACACCACCGCAGAAATGATTAAAGAGAGCATGACATACTAAAGATCGAATTGAAAACTAATATCCAAAAGCTTTTCATAGGCCTTTTCCTCCTTTTACAAAGAAGTCGGGAATCGCTGCCTCAGTATCTTCGTTAATTTGTTTATGTACAAATGCTAGGTACCGATTCGTTCCGTTGAATTTTATCTTTGGAAGCGTATACTTTTGTCTAAAATACTAGCATGTCTCGCCTCCGCCGAATACTCCAGAGACAGTAAAGAATGATAGTAAGATATCATTCCGAGCATCTTCGGCACCTTTTAACCGAACCGCCTTTGTTAACAATCCCAAGACGATCGCAACACCAGGATTCTAATGGAATTCGGCGAATCGGTGTTTTGGAACTTCTTAACCGAAATCATGAATAAAACATTGTGGGGGGCGGGAGGCACCACTTGAGAATTATCCAAAGACGAGGCGAAATATTAAGTAGGATACAGCGATAAATTTTAATAAATTGTTTTTACCGAATTTGTAATGAGTTTCTAAGTACGCGATTAGCTGTGGGAAACAAATCGCTGGAACTTAGGCCGCTTTTTTTAGTCTAACCACATTACAATTTTCATGCATCAGTTAAAACATTTTAACTTAATATTCTATTCTATTATATTTATCGAGAAAAGTGATGGTACAATGACTTTACCTTATCGGCGACATCGATAGTACTCTATCGTTCTTAAAATGGTTATTGCGCATTGAGAAGCGTTGAGCTGACTGTGCAATAATCTTCGAATAGATACGATACGATATCTGATATTGAAAACTAGCTTTTTGTCTAGACAGCTGATTTAATTAATAATGCTGTGGAAAGACATATTTCAGCGGAGCGGTTTCATGTCATAAGTTCAAATTTTACCCCTTTCTGCAGTTTAAGTAATACAACAAAGCCAATACTACGAAACTAACAGAATTCCTTTCGACAATTGATTAAATTCGTCTCTGTCTCTGCACAAATAGTTGCCCATCGCCCGTGACGTCACAATGGCCCGGAGCTGTTTTCTTTCCATCGCACCCACCATCGACGACTACATTTGGAGTAGGGTTACCAGACGATGGGAATTTTCCTGACATGGCACGAATTTTAGCCATCTGTCAGGGAAAAACTACCTACCTTTCCTGACTTCCTCGCGTACAATTCATTAGAAATAAAACACTTTTTACGGGTTACAGCGCGTATATTGGTAGTAATTCAGATGTTGTTTTAGAATAATTTAGTTTTGATTTATTGTTTTTTTGGGTGTCCCGATGTTTCGACACCTTTTCAGGGGTCGTGGTTCAGGGGGGCAAAAAGTCTAAAATATGAGCAGCCTTTCCAAACAATATACGCGCTGTATCCGTAAAAAGTGATTTATTTCTAAAAAACTGTAATTGTTAGATGTTTTAGAAATTGCAAAAGCTAAAGTTGAAGTAATGAAAACACATATGTGTAAATCATTTTGGTGAGAGAAAATAATGAAAATCAACTAAATAAGGAATGAAGGCGTAAATTGTCAAATGTCAGGAAATTTTCTGGAAAGTCGGGGATAAAGTCAGGAAATCTCATTATGAGATCTGGTGACCCTAGCTCGAAGGGATTAGACCCGACCCTTATCGCCAGGTGTTTTTTTAGTGACATAAGTAGACATCGAGACGGTAGTGATAGTACACCTTTACCTTTGAGAGCACTTTAAGCTGTCAAACGAAATAGGGTGTTGTGTGCGATACCTTTGTTGTTTGTATTCGGTTTTTGTATCTCTTTAATGAAATTCAAGTTAAAACAGATTTCTTGGTAAACCTGGCCAACCTGGTTGACTGGGGCTTCGGCCCAATCGCGCAAATTTCAACGATAAAACCAATACTCGCTTTAGTTTTGTTAAAATTGTTGAAACCTATGCCTAGGGAGCCTAGGATGCCAATCTTTGGACAATTTAAATGAGAATTCTAAAGCTAAATTTAGTTAGTTTTTTAGATAAGTATAACCTAAATGATAACGTAACGGTTGTGGTTTTATTGTTCAGAATTCGCGCGATTGAGCCCCAGGTAGACAATGTCACATTTGCAAATCTAATGCCCGATTTCACCAACGTCCCCTAAATTTAACAGGACCCGCAAATCTGTTAGGTGACCACATAACCGCGTTCATGCGTTTCACCAACGCAGATGGGACCCCTATGGTGCTAAAACGACTGCTAAGTTTAGGGGGTGCAATATTCAGTCCATAACGTTATGTGCCAGTTTAAAAATCTTTTTTCGATAGTAATATTTGTTAATTACTAAAGAAAATGGATAGGTACTTTGTAGCGTGGTTTTTTTGCTGTTTTGTCGATTTCCCTTAAAGGGGAAGTTTTGTTGGTAGTTTGTTTCCATTAATGATAAAATTTATTTTTTGGCAGTATGCCTCATGTCCTTTTCCTTATTTCCGTAAAAAGTCCGTTCAAAATTCGCGGCATCGACTTATAAAAAAAAAAAAAAAAAGAAAGATTAAGATCGTATTTCTTATGGTCGTCCTTCGCCCACTTCAGGGGCCTTTGCGATGAGCCCTTATCGCCAGGATTTCTATTCAATTGTTTACCTTTCATACTAGATCCCAAAGGTTAGTGTGAAAGCAGGCCTTAAGCAGTCCTGTAATGTCCGTAATGTCGTAGGTTGTTTGACCGTGTTTTCGGGAAGTCCGATCCGATTGAAGTCGCTTTCGGCGGCGCGATGTCAGTCCAGTCCACGCGCATCGATGAGTGATCAAGTGTAGGAAGTCGGAATGCGTCGTGATGGCGCGAGACTTGGAACGCAGCGAATATCAGCTGTGATTCATAGGATACAAAATTTTTTCGGTTGGAAAGAATTTCATTTTATATTTATGTCGCTGTTAAAGTTATTGGATTCGTAATTGTTCCTGATTTAAGTAATATCTTGCAGCTATTCATTGTAATTTTCGTCGGCACAATAGAATTTCGCCAAGGTACATATTTGTGATTTCCTAGACATTCAGCTGTTGGCAGTGTGAGAATTTGAAATTTATTTTTATCATCATGTTCGTTATTTACAGAGGGTTTTGGCTAATAAAAGCCGCCGAGAAGAGTTCTAATTCGTGTCGTGATATCCGACCGAAGGAGGAATACTGATTGACCGGATTCTAAACCATATAAAATATATTGTTTACAAGGAGCCGCAGGTATATCAAAATTTATTGCTATCCATTATCTAGTATTTACTGCAAGGGGTCTCTATCTATTTATTACTTTCAATTTCAGTTCTTTTCATGTGAAAAGAGACTTTGTAAGTTGAGAGCTACGGTATGTTTCTATGTCTCAATTCGATTCGAGTAGATTAGTCTGCTGTGAAGGGGATAGTTTAACAGAAAAGTCAGGGATCAGTAATATTTATTGTCAGAATGAACATACAAGAATAGATTTCCCTCAGTTCTGCTATTCGCTGCAGGGTCCCCCCCGTCATGGAATAGTTGTAGTCCATTTAAGGCCGACGTTGTTAAATTATGGTTTTTGTGCACACCATTCCAGGTGAAGAGTGGCGTACGTATCCAGCCACGAGACAACCACTGCTCTGTCGTCCATTCAACCTCAGTTAAGCGGGAAAAGTTGAAATAAACCGGACTTTGGTTTCTCACCCACGGCTCCGAGACATAATTAATAGAAAGCAGCCATCGAAGCGTTTCTCTACTGAACAGACTCGCTGCGAGATAGTTTAATAGGTACCAGTTAACTCTCAAATCTTTTTAACCCGTAAACTAACCGAAGTATAAGAATCCAGCTATCCGTACTTAGGCCTTCGAGTACGACCTACACGAGCTAGATTTATGTTAGATAATTACCACATTTCTGATATCCTAGGGCAGGCAACCCTTACCCACATAACGCTCTGCGAGTAGTTTTAAGTTTAACCTTTTAAAATAACCCCTTGGGAAAAGGAGTAGATTCATAGCTTCGTTTTTCTTCGTGTCAAATCACCGTGTAAATTTGCAGATCTGCGATTACAACGTTTGATGTTTATTATTGTATAGAATCAACCATATTTCAATAAAACTGTAGTTTGCTGTTGACTGTACGTTAAGTGTTTATTTATTTTCCCTTGAGTTGTCATTAAGGTGAGTCATTCGCATGAGTTTATTTATTACTTACTGTTTCTTAAGCCAAAAGGCAATAAGAGAGAGAGAAAGACATAACAACTTTATTGAATTGTACTTAGAAAGCTTTAAAATTTTTGAGTTACTTCTGGGAAATACATTATTTACACGACATTGAATAATTCGACAATGACTGGACTATTTTAAAAAAGTGATAACGTGGACTTTTAAAAATATATAGTTATATAAAATATAATATACTTACAATATAAAAAATATAAAAAAAAAATAACAAAAGTATTGCAATAGTAATTGTGATTATTATTGGAATACTTACTTAATATTTTATTCAAAATATTATTTAATAATTTATTTCTTATTTTGATAATAAAATGAAATACGGCTTAATAAATAATAATAAATCAATATAGTGATTTTTTACATTTCATTGTGATTATTATTTGAATACTTACTTTATATTTTATAAAAAATATTTTTAAAATATTATTTCTTATTTGAAAAATATAGTGAAATACGGCCGAATAAATAAGAAGAATCAACATGATGATTTCAGACTTTCTAAAGGAATATCTGAACACATTTTGTTCTACGGTAGTCCAAAGACTTCAAACAGTTTAAAAAAGTGTTTTTATATTTATATTTTAATCTAGGGTCAAACATTTACTACAATATATCAATAGAATTAAATTAACGTAATAATTACTAAGTTAAAGATCAAAAGTTACGGTTAACACATCCAAAATGATGAAAAAACTGTCCCCTAGCTATGGTCTCATAGTTAAAGGGCTGTTTAGTTGGTGAAACGTATTCTAAACAAGGGGTTCGTTTGGGGGCTCTTTTATTTAAAGGGGCACATAGTTAGGTAACGGTTTAGGGGATGTTGGTGAAATCGGCCATAAGATAACGTTTTGCTATCGTGTGTATGGGATTGGCATAATGGTTCGCTAACAAACTATTTTTTGAACGTCAAATCTTTCAAAAGCGCAGATTTGTAAACAGAGAAGAGTTACGTCATCGGCTCTAACTAAAACAATATTTTTTGTAAGTTAACGTTCTGATGATGTCACTTTTCCATTCATATAGTCAGTTGAAATAAAAACGGCAATCGCTTTCCAAGTTCTTTTGTACTATCGAACCGCATTCGGCAAACATAAATTCCACGTAATAAAATGAAGCAGGACTCAGAATGACCACGTTATTTGGTCACGAATAACCACACAATAATAACATTAAACATACAATGACAATGAAGCAGGAAGGTCGCAGTATTTTTTACGGATTGGGAGACGGATTCGGAATTGGGCGTGAAATTGAATTATTTCGTACGTTTCGGACGGCGCCACTCCCGAATCTCCGATATCCCGAAAATGGCGGCCATCACGGGGAATATTCCCAACAAAGACGCGGAGCGGTCGATTGTGTTGCCTTTATTAGAAACCGAACTGGAAATTAAATTGGCGAAAACGTTGATTAAAAAAGTATAGTTGAGATGAAGATTTGAGGACATATTTTATTTCTGAAAAGTTGAGTTTCAGGTTTTAAATTGCGGTTTTAAAAACCTATAGCACTTTTTACGTAAGCTGAACGAACTATTACGCGGGAAAATAATTGGGACATGGTGCTAAAGCTGATGGTACTACTGGAATTAAATCGGCAAGTTGCGGAATGCGAGAAAGAGGGGAGGAAATTAATTCCGATAAACAAGCGATTGCGGCGCCCGCGCGCCGATCGCGTGTCGCGATAACGCCAACCTCGTGCGAATGCTGCCAGCACAGATGCTGTTGGATTTGATTATTTGGAGATAGGGCTTCGGGAGATTGTATTTTTTAAGCTTGACATTTCTTCGAATGTTGTCAATGCCAAAATTGCCGAGTGCCTTCTTCGCTCTGTTCAAAGTGATAACCGTGCTTTTGTAGATGGTGAATCCTTGTTCTTATAAAGTAGATTAGGCATCATTTTACTACTAGCCTAGTAAGTAGGATCCTATGATTTAAAAAATCGAATGCTAGCGCTCTGTTTTAATTGTTAATGGGAAATGTGGGAACAGAGGAAATAGTGATTTAATTAACAAATGTAGAGTTGTTAAGTGTTCTTAATCATGTTGGTGACACCTTTGGATAAGGATCCATATAAGTAACTTTACAAAGTACAAATCCACCCGTCTAATGATTTTCCTGATGGGAATTTTCTCTGCCTGATGATAATTGATCAAAACTGAAAATTATCAGTAACTAGCGGCCGCACGCGACTTCGTCTGCGTGGACAGATTTTTTTGCTATCGCTCGGGAACTGTGCGTTTTTTCTGGATGAAAGGTACCCTATGTTCTTTTCTGTAGCCCTGACAACGTGTATGCAAAATTTCATGATGATCGGTTTAGTAGTTAGGACGTGAAGGCGTAACAAACAAACAAACAAACGGACTTTCGCATTTATAATATTAGTAAGGATTTCACGACAGATTCGGACAGATTTATAGATTTCGCTTCGCAGATAACTTTCTAGAGTACGTCGGAGAAGCACACTTTTACGAAGTCTTAAACTAAGTTTAAGCCAGAAATAACTAGCGAACTGGCGATAAGCAAACACGGTCGTTAAAAAAGTCCGTAGGTGGCGTTTAAACTGAGTTAGCGAGTAATTGGATCGGCGGCGGTCAGGCGCACGGCGAGTTTCCCTTTTTAGCTCTACCTATGGAGTGCTTTATCGCTTATTCTTAGCTTGTAAATGGTCATTTATTTTACTTGCATGTGAGTACTTACCTTAATAGTTAATGTTATGCTGACTGTGGGAAATTGTAAATTTTCACTCTTATTCTAAAACTTAGACTTAAGTTAGAGCTGGTTTAAAACTGTTGCTGCTACTATTATATGATGAAAGGAAAATAAAGACAGAGTGTAATTAAAACAGGTCAAACTTTAGCCTTACAGTCTGTTTGGTAATAGTCTTTTTTAATGCCGCATATGGTAGATAAGATAGATAGGGTACCATACATGCATACCCCCGAAAAAATATTATAAACAACAAAAATCACCACCACAGACGGCTAAGATTTTTTTTATTTCTATGTAAAAATCCAAAAGGACTACCCTAGACGCAAATTCACAAGTACAGTAGTAGTAGTAGTAGTATTAGATAATCAATCCCATTTACGGGCAAAAGCAAAACACAATTTCGATCTAGGGTTGCCATTATGCAGTTTATCATCGAAAGAAAAAAAAATCGCAAAAGTGGTAGTTTTTAGGGTTTGTAAAATTTTTCCGGGGTTATATGCAGCGAACTAAAATCTAGTTCGCTGATTATATTTTATTTTATTTTTATTTTAAGTTTAATATTTAAGTTTATGCATGGTATCTTCTACCATATTCGGATTTATAAGGCTTTATTACTTAAACCCTGATGTATATGTTTTCAGTAAGGGTTACTTATCACAGATTACTAAATAGTTTTCTTCTTTGACATATGTTTTCTTTGCTGTATTAATAATAGGGAATATGCATCAATTTTTTTTTTAATCTTAATCAAAAGTATAAGGCGTGAGAAAATTTTCTGTAATATTAAAACTTTTCTCTTGCGTTTTGTTCTCGTGATATAGTTACTAGAAGTTAGCGCGCAGCAGCACCCGCCGAAAACGCTCCATACAAAACAGTGACGTCACACATCACGTTTCAGATGTGTTTCGGCGCGTTTTATATGGAGTTAGCCAATAATCTTCAATTATCTCCCTAAATTTTGCGTTTAAGTACATACGTGTCATACAAAATATTGTTTCATATTCGATATTCTATCTGACTGTAAAGTGCATTATATACGAAAATGAAAAAAAAAATCGTTATTTTCCCCTGATTTCATCGTGTGATAAAACTAAAATAATACATTTTTTTTATTTTTTTTCCTGTTCCATCATGTTTTTATACGTGTCCGCAGCGATCAAGCTCAAATTCATCAAAATCGGTGACTTATGCATATTCCCTATTCTTCAATTTACCTCATGTCGTAATAAACTTAGGTTTATTCCATTACTAGCGACCCGCCCTCGCTTCGCTTCGGTGTAGTGTGGAATTTGACATCATGTAATATTATACATATAAACCTTCTTCTTGAATCACTCTATCTAAGCTCTATCTACACTGGCCTGCAAAACTAAGTACTACAGACCACAATATACCACTATATTTTCATACAAACGAGGTAACTTTGAAGCATTGGTTCTCCGCCCAGGATTAAACGTGGTGTGATCTGATGATAGCCATCCAAGGAGTGAATGGAGAAGATTCAGATCCCCATACACACCCAATTGATCTGATCAGCATTCTAAGAGCTGTTTGGATATGTTAAAAAAAACACAAAAATAGCATTAAAATGTATGGAAATGCTGTAACTGATAACTCTAATCCTTACAGCTCTTAGAATGCTGATCAGATCAATTGGGTGTGTATGGAGATCTGAATCTTCTCCATTCACTCCCTGGATGGCCATCATCAGATCACATCCCGTTCAATCCTGGGCGGAGAACCAAAGCTTCAAAGTTACCTCGTTTGTATGAAAATAGACCTCTGTAGTACTTAGTTTTGCAGGGCAGTGTATTAAAAAACCGCATCAAAATCCGTTGCGTAGCTTAAAGATTTAAGCATACATAGGGATATAGGGAGAGATAAAGCGTTTTTGTTTTATACTAGGTAGTGATTTTTCATTTATATTTTTAGTACCATACTCATTTCTCTACTCTCCACCGATATTACCGAGAAGTATTTTGTTGGAAATCTCAACGGAGATTAGTTTAACGTTTGGAGTGTATAAAAGTTTAATTTATGAAAGTTGGTACTTACATCATTAGGGACTTCTAGGTCGTGTAATTTATGAGTTTTTGATTACACTTGTTTGTTTTCGAGTTGCTAATGTAAGTACACTAATATCAATAATATACACTCGACGTCAGAAAAATCGCACGTCTCTGAAAATAAGTCTAGACTTGGCCACCTGCTATTGCTAGCTAACGTTTTATTGTGTAAATGTTGATATCTATTGAAAGTACATTTAATGAGCTTTCAACTAATAATAGTTTGATTTAATTAACATAACAGTAACTATAATTAAACGCTTAAAGCGTTATTGCTTGCGCCGCCATAAAAGGGAAATAAAAGGGGTCAGTTCAGGAAATGCGGGTAAATTCGCTATTGAGATGATGGAGAAAACACACATCAACAGTTCAATTAAAAAAAAGAATACCCAAGATGGATACTAATGCCCATGAAGTTGCTCAAATATTGCAAAAGATGAGGCAATGTAATGTCACGGAAACTGAATCTCAGTAACTGATTCCGTTTGACGATTATTCCAACGGTTTCTAGAGACGGTTGGCTATCTCCGAAGGGGAAGAAATATATAACATCACTTACCATTACATTAGATAGGATTAAATTAACATTTAAGATTTTTTTGTAAAAGTGCGATTTTTCTGACGCCGAGTATAGTTAGATGTACTGAAATACTTTAATGGATTTTCTCTACACTTGAAATATAATCATTGTTGAGACTAAACTCGAAGAGGCTAAAGAACGGAGACCTATCAGACAAATTAGTCTGGAGTTATAGAAATCAATAAGCTCTGCTTTGATGTAGAACTATTTACAATTAAAGTATTCGCACATTTCACCAACTCGGCGCCGACGTCACTTCGGCATGGCTCTTAGTAAAGCATTGAAAAGTGGACTGTATATCGAGTCAAATTCGTTACGATGGAATTTTCAACAACTGTGTACGGTACGTGGTCAACGCGTTGACTTTGCAAAGTATACTTTTTGCAACTTAATAATTATAAGCAACGATTACTTTTTGATGAATTTGTGTTTGTTGTCAAAAAAAATCATGCAATTTCGGTTCAATGTTTTAATTCAACTGGAAGATAGGTGCTATCCGAAACCGATGAAACTGATTCTAAATGTTGCAAACTCCATCGTTTTCATTTTAATGCTTCACTTTGAGTAGAGTCGGAGTGGTGTCAGCGTTGAGTTGGTGCAATGTGCGAACACCTTTAAAATGGCTCTGCTATACTAAACTGGCAATCCTATTTTGTGTACCGAATACAAAACAAACTCGATACCTACGTAATTTGCAAGGAATATTTGTTTCTTAATGAGTCTCGACAGCTTCAATTAGATAAAGTATTTTTTCGATTTCTTTGAAGTATTATTGAAAAAGACGATAAATTTGGTCTTCATCTACAATTGTGTGCCAATTTACAATAATGTACGTACATTTGTGGAAAATAAATTAGAATCTTATTTTCTATTCAATGTTAGAAGCTGAAGAAATAATTTCACTCAAAGAAAAACTCGTTATCTACAGTAAAATTACAATATAATTTAGAGGTTAATTTACTTATATTCTTTCACTAAAATTAATAAAAAATAAGTTTTGTATTTTTGTCATCTATAAGTTCGACAAAGTAAAGTAAAATGATAACACATTGTCTAGGTAATACTTAGTAACCGTAAACTTCGTATCACTTGGATTATAATCACACAAACATTAATTAAACCACCCATAACTATCAAACCTGAAAGGATTTCATAAAATGAAGCATTTACTAGTTTAATGATATTTCGCGCCACTAACTAAATTCTCAAAGCCCAAAATCCGATTGAAGATCTCAGGACCAAGCTACTTACGGCGCTCCCAGAAGATAAGGTTATGTATATTCCTAGGAACATATAGTATTAATTGGATTATGATGCCGCTTGTTGTTGATAAATAATCGGGAGGCGTTCCCGGTTGAAGTGGCAGTAATTCGGGACAAATCAAATCAGGAGCTTCGCGCGTTGTCGGGAATTCGACTCGACGGGATTGGGTATCGATCCTGGGACTAGGGATTAGACAGAGGCTGTTCTAAGCTGGATTCGTGATCACTGGTTTTGGTAATACTGATGTACTGCGGTTTTATGCAGATTTTGTTTAATCACAAATCGCTTAGCTAAGCATACTTTTGGGGTCTTCCTGGCACTGGGGGGGTATTACAACCTCTTAAAACTTGCCAGGATTATGAATTGCTATAGCTACATCTCTTTCTCGCTGTATAGCAAATAAAAGAGACGCACTGATAGCCATTCAGAAAACTGTCAGGTTTTAAGAGGTTGTAATACAGGGGCTGATATACTTAATTCTAAAAAAAGGCCTCAAAAATGGCGGTTGTAACTGTATTCTGGTTTTGGTCTGGTTTGTCTCGAATTGATGTGAGCAGATACGATTTTTTTTAAGTACGAGTACAATTTTTTTATTTGCTTTTGTTGCTAAGTTATTCTTCTTCTTAGCGTGTCGACTCGGTACATGTATAATTATATCTGTGAGGACCAGAACTCAGCCACTGAAATCGCATTATCAGTGGCCTTGTAAAGATCCTCGCGTGTGCAGGTGTTGGGACACGCAGGGCATGACAGAAGATGTGCCATTGTCTGGGGAGAAATACCACACAGACATGCGCTAAGTTATTAAACGTGCCTAAATAGCCTTTACCATCTAATTTTACCACAAATTATAGTCCAATCTGAAGTTCAGCATCGAATACATCTATTTCCCAGTCAATTGATATTAATTTATTTGGAATTGTGCGATTCCGGCCGGCAACCCGAAGCACAACTTTTGCCATAGAATTGGCAAATATTCGTCTTGGTCAAATCGAGTTAGGCTGCGGTCCCTCTGATAATTGGGGACCTGTGGTACAGTCGATATCAGATATACACGAACAATTTGATACTTTGCCACACCAACTATAAGGCTCTTTCTACAAGTTGAGACCTATTACAAAGCAAGAGATAATTGTTGCGACATGGTTCCAAAGTGCCTTCGTAATTACATCGTGGATACGATGTTAAGAAACGATAAATTTGAAGCTGGCAGCACACTTCATCTGGAATCTTTAACCACTGAGACTGATAAACTAACCATCAACCTTTAGTTGACGGAACACAACAAAGTAAGAAGATTTATGTCTAAGTATTTTGTGATGTCAACCGTGTATTGTCAACGACACCACTGGACGACACTTGCCACACCACCGTATATTGGTATTGGTATTGGTGATGGGCTCTTTTTTCCGCATTTAGACTCCTATTTGGTCCGTTATGCGTGAACACAGCATTGGTGTGGCTAGTCAAGCCATCCCAGCTCCTTCCAGAAGCGCAGAAGCCTCCTGGGGCGTTCACAGGCTTCTAGGAGCGACCTCACGTCTTTGAGGATTTCTGCCCGGTGTGCGGCCAACCCCACGCACTCCAGGATCACGTGGGCGGCTGTTTCCTCTGCGTCCAGGCATCCTCTACATAGGGGACTGTCTGTCGCATTCATGATGAATAGTTGTCGGTTTAAGGCAAGGTGACCTGTAAGTGTGCCTACAACTATTCGGAGGTCTGGACGGTTAAGGCTGAGCAGTCTACAGGTCAACCGCGGCGAGACTGCGGTCATCGCCAACTTGGACTGTCTACAGCTTGTTAGATCTACCCATCGAGTATTATGTGCAGCACGAGTACGTAGTCTTACCCATGAGCGCAGTTGGCTGAACGGGAGTGGCAGAATGGGTATGGGTCCTGCCACTGTTGTAGAAGATCCCTTTCTAGCCAGCTCATCGGCGGCGTCGTTCCCGTGTGATCCACTATGCCCTTTAATCCATTGTAGGATTACTTTGTTTTTGGATGCTAAACGATCCAAAACTTGGTGGCATTCGTATACGATACTGGAGTTGATCGTGTTGGCCTCCAGTGCTGTTAGAACGGCCATGCTGTCGGTCAGTATGCGGATGTTTAGTTCCTTCATACCTCTAGACAGGGCCGTGGTAGCGGCATTTATTATTGCAACACATTCGCATTGAAATATCGAACTGTGTTGGCCTAATGCTTGTGATATTTTGATGTTTAGGTCTTGTGAGAATACTCCAGCACCAGTGCCAGTCCCCATCTTGGAGCCGTCCGTATAAATTCGGACTTCATGTATGCCGGAGTAATCTCGGTCACTTTCAAATAACTGTATCTGGTATTTCTTTTCGAATATGTATTGTTTTGGGATCCTATCGCATGGGGCAGCGATTAGTGGCTCATGTTTCACTGGATTATTCCACAATGTGGAATGAGGACCCTCTCGGTTGTACCACAGACCCAGGTGTTTAAGCCTTATAGCAGCCATGGAGGCTTCCTGTTGTATAAACAGGTCCAGAGGTGTTAGGTCCAGGGCTACTTCTAGGGCGGCTGTGGGGGTAGTTCGCATGCAGCCGGTTATCGCAGAACATGCCAATCTTTTGAATTTCTGCAGCTTGTTGATAACGGTGCTTTGCTCTGTTTTGGACCACCAGGCAACGGCTCCGTATGTGATTATGGGACGTATCACGGTTTTATACAGCCACATTGTTATTTTCGGTGATAGCCCCCAGCTTTTGCCGAGTAGTCTTTTACATTGGCAAAAGATGATGGTGGCTTTGTTTAGTTTCCCTTCGAGATGTCTATTCCAGAGGAGTTTGTTGTCTAGTATCACTCCTAGATACTTGACTTCCTTGCTAAGGGACAGACTGGTGTTAAAAAGTTTAGGTAGTTTAAGATTGCCTAGACTTCGTTTGTTTGTGAACATGATCAACTCCGTCTTTGTTGGGTTCACTGTTAGATTGTGTTTATTGCACCACTGTTCGACGACCTTCAATGCGGACCTCATTCGGTCACATATCACACTCTCAACTCGTCCGCTGATGAGTATGGTCAGGTCGTCTGCATAGCCTACTGTGAGGAAGTTGCGGTCGTTGAGCCAACTAATCAGCTCGTTGACCACAATGTTCCATAAGAGAGGTGAGAGGACACCCCCTTGGGGACATCCTTTAGCTACTACCCCTCTGGTAGTACCATTCACAGTAAATTGTATGGCTCTATCTCTTAACATGCTGTCAATCCACCCGGCAATAGTGGGATCTACACCATGTTTAGAGAGGGCCTGGCTTATGCTGGTAAAATTGGTTTTGTCAAAGGCTCCTTCAATGTCGATGAAGGTGCCTAGTGTTGATATTTGGTGTTTGAGATTGCCTTCTATATAAGAAACCACCTTATGTAGGGCAGACTCTGTTGATTTGCCTGCAGAGTAGGCATGTTGGTTTGGATTTAAGGGGTTCCTGACTAAAGCAGTGCTCCTTATCTCCTTGTCTATTAGTCTCTCCAGCACCTTTAAAAGGAATGATGTGAGGCTAATTGGTCTGAATGATTTAGGTTGAGTGTAGTCTCAACCCGAAGCACAACTTTTGCCATAGAATTGGCAAATATTCGTCTTGGTCAAATCGAGTTAGGCTGCGGTCCCTCTGATAATTGGGGACCTGTGGTACAGTCGATATCAGATATACACGAACAATTTGATACTTTGCCACACCAACTATAAGGCTCTTTCTACAAGTTGAGACCTATTACAAAGCAAGAGATAATTGTTGCGACATGGTTCCAAAGTGCCTTCGTAATTACATCGTGGATACGATGTTAAGAAACGATAAATTTGAAGCTGGCAGCACACTTCATCTGGAATCTTTAACCACTGAGACTGATAAACTAACCATCAACCTTTAGTTGACGGAACACAACAAAGTAAGAAGATTTATGTCTAAGTATTTTGTGATGTCAACCGTGTATTGTCAACGACACCACTGGACGACACTTGCCACACCACCGTATAGTGAAGATCTAATTCTAAACTTGAATATTATTCGTAAGATCACGACATTACTTTACACATCACTAATAGGTACGCAGTGGTCTGGTTAAAAAATGTTAATGACACCCCAGTGGTGTCGTCCAGATGTCGTTGACAATACACGATGTTAGCAGACATGGCGTCATATTTAGGTAATAGACAGATTATTCTGGTAGCTGGACAGCTTAAGCGAGCCCTCAACCAAACCGAATACAAAATTTACTATCATGGGAAT
The DNA here is from genome assembly GCA_928269145.1 of Agriphila tristella. Classification (NCBI taxonomy): domain Eukaryota; kingdom Metazoa; phylum Arthropoda; class Insecta; order Lepidoptera; family Crambidae; genus Agriphila; species Agriphila tristella. The sequence continues at coordinate 1,413,938 of OV743435.1, forward strand.
TGAACCAGAGACCTCAACGACTGACACAAGAGACCGAATTACTAGAACACAGATAGGGTTCCAGTTTCAGATAGCGTTCTGGCTACTTCTGGAACAATCAAGATCAGAAGTAGTTCAACAATTCAGAACTATGTCACAACAATTACAGCGTTTCTATATAAGGGATGCAATGCAATTAAGCGCAATTGTTAACGTGACATGGTATTAAAGTGTTTACCAATTTCTGAGGGTGACCGTACGATTCTATATCGATCCTCATCAACGCCTCTTGGTCTGGTCGCGACAGGAGAGAGGTCCACATTCAAGCCTAATTGGAGTTTATTTAATCTTCAAGTTGAGGCGTTGACAAATATTTTTGATGGAATGTTAATTGGAACGGAGTGTGAGGGTAACAAAAAAATTGTATAGGTGCCGGCACATATAATATCTTGGCAAGACAAAGATGAGATAAAAGATGCGCCGAATTTAGTATTTGTAGCTGCTGCTGCGCGTCTTTTGTTTCATCCTTGTCTTGCCAAGTTACTTGTCGGTAGTTATACCAAGAATTATGTAATTTTACAATTTATTAAAAAAAAAAACTTTATCTTTTTTCAGGTAAGTTCCCGACTTCCTCTGACTATGCTGCATGCACGGTAATGTAAGGAAGATTTAGATTAATTGTGCTACGTTGGGCTTGCTTCAAATGATACCCATTAAATATCTTCTGATATTTTTTTGGTAACAGTCTATGTAGTTACTCATTCAAGTTGTTACTCAAATTGACTCTTTTAATTATCATGGACTGATATGATAATTAAAAACTGTCAATATCAGTTGTGTTATCTACCGAGTGTAACTAAAATCTTATTTGTCCGATATAAACCAAACAATTTTGAAATAAACTTATAAATGAAATATAAGTAGTTGTCGTACGGAGCGCCGCCACTACTTACTTTGTGTTGTCGTGAAGGCACACTGAAGTGGGCTCACGGGTGCAAAAAACTTCTCAGAAAATCTGGTAATACTAAACATGGGTTTATGAACGAATAAATGAATTTAATTAAATGGAATATAAAAAAACAGCCCCAATATTCATCATTCTCTGAAATTAGGCATCTGTTCCCCGGATCGGCTTCACAGTCGTTATCATGTTTTCTCGAATTAAGCCATAGCCTCAGTCGTTACGTGGAATTAAAACGATCCAGACGTTTCTCAGCAATTAAAATCAAATCCCGTCCTCCTGACATTTTGAGTCTGTTAGACATTCCTTCCCTTTTCTTTTAATCAATTAGGAAAACGATTACTTCTTTCTTAAATAGGGGATTTTATGTAATTTTCTGCTCGGTTGATAGTGTCTTTACTTTAATGGTTGGATCCTTTTTAATTTCCTTGATCGATCAATTACAATGTGTTAGCTCTGTTTTTGGGGGTTTTGTTTTACCATACTAGCGAGGAAAAATTGGTGGCAGTATAACGTAAAAATTTTACTTAAAAGGAAGATTGTATTTGTGGTTTGAGTTATTATTATTTACTTGCTGCAAAACTTTTCATCATATAAATATTTATACTTTGATCTCCTGGGATTTTTCTACCTAGGCGTCAATGTGTAGTTTACATAAACATGTTTACGTTGGTACATTTCATTATGTGGAGCAACCTACACGTTTTCCAGAAATACCCACGATTTAAATAATAGCAAGAATTATGTTTCACTAAATCATACGTCTCTTGTTTCACAACGTAGCTAATTAAGTGTGCTTCGTCATACCTATATGTTGTTCATTATTATGTAGTATATTAGAATCGTTCTCTTGCGAATTTACAGACCCTATCCCGATATTAGTGAGAAGCAGGTAAAGCGCTTTTGAAGTTGTTTCTTTGAAGTGAACTTATAAATTTATGATGCCTTGAAAATATTAATTCTGATATTGGAATATCCCTTTCGTGTTTGAGTTTAGATTTTGGAGAAGTATTTTGCCCGTAAAAAATGGAGATATGTTTTTTATCTCGTTACTTTTTTCCTTAACCTTCTTAAGAGTTTTGTCTTTTTTTTATTTTGTATTATGAAGGGCCTAGTTGTGTCTCGACTCGAGCATCTATTGTATTGAATCGCTTTCAATTTGACATACACTGTTTATCCATTGCTGCGGTAATACAAGTCTCTGTTTTACTGTCTGAGCCAGTGATGGATGAACTCAGACTATCAAATTGAAAGTGAAAGTGAAATATATTTTAATTAAATAAGCTTACATAATAAGCATTTTTAAATCGTCAATTCTTTTACCCTACCATACACTGAAAGCGAACGTGATAGATGTTGAGGCAGAAAATTTTTTCCCAGATGCTGTGTACTTTTTGAAAATTCAAAAACTGAAGTAATCCATAGTCCTTACGAAGAATTAATTTAGCATATGTCACCTCGTTCAATTGAACATTACGCCATTATCGTGGCAGTAACTATCAAAGATGGCCGTCGTTAAGCTACTCCATGAGCGTCGGAAACGATTTGAACTTCTCAGACGCTCGGCTCACCACTAACCGTGTCAGTAAGTGATAAAGTTCCAGTGACGTATTATATGACTCCGAGTTCGGTTTTCTTGTTTATGTTTACTGCTCCTCGTCTTATTAAAGTTTGCGATTTTGCACCGGGATTTAATTTTTATTTTTAATTTGCAATTATATAAATGTCATACAGATATTCATCTATTGATGTTTTGCTATGTCAACTTTGTGTTACATCATAAAATATTTTACTTTCTAATGTTTTTGTAGATTCTCTATAATTTTGATGAAATACATAATTTGATATACTCCACTCATTAAATCCGTATTTTGTTATAGTATACTCTACACCGTTTATAATGATTAATAAATACGCTTCATAGACATCAAACAGATCATTATAATTGTGTTGGAAATTAATCCCTTCCACTAATTACACTGTTTTCTCGGTACGGATAAAGATTACCCCAACTAGATGCAAAGATGGAAGTCTAAAACGTAATAGACATAGCCGTGTTCCCTCTGAATTACTGTGGCTGTAATAGATCAGAGGCCAATTAGGGCCAACAAGGGGGGTGTGATTCCGTTAATCGGCCCCTATCACGTCTCCGGCGGCTTTCGAGAAATGCGTCTGGGGAGCCAGAGCTATGGGAGTTAGTAATGTCTCATGAGTGTCGATGTGATGTGATGACACTGATGGATGTAGTTGTTAGGTAAAATGGAAGTAGGAGTAATAAAACTATCTGTTCTATTTGTCAAACGAGAGTGCGATAGATAATTAACATGATCTGGTGACGTAGAGAATTTTTCAGTAAGGCGAAACCAGTTTATGGTTCTAACCTTAATTTAGATAATATAAAAGTAGTACATTGATAGTGGAAGCTACCGTATAAAGGACGATAATGAGTCTATAGTCTTGCGTTTTGCATTAGGGCTTCTTGTATTAGATACAACCATCTTACCAAAGCCCAACGCCAAAACAACAATGTTAAAATAGTCAATTTATCAATGGTTGTGGAGAGCTTAGCTTTATATTAAAATTTACCTAATCGAAGAAATTTCCAGATATTTACTTGATCTCAAACTTGTTATTGTTAGTTTACGTAACGCAAAGGCCAGGAAATTTCGTGTAACTTCTCCCACTCCAAGCACAGCTACCGAAATATCTAATACCGTTTTTAATTAACTCCGCACTGAACGAGTTCGAGTATAAACTGGAAACCCCTTCGAGATCCGCTGTTGCGAATCAGTTAGTTAGTTAGGCAAATTCTGTGAAAATTTTCACAAACGGCCCCCGATACCAGTCAGTTTTCGTGCGGGATTGTCCAATTTGGCAAGTTTTAACCGACCGTGGGTACCAGGCCAGCAGGAGTGCACTGCAAATTGAATCTTGGCGTGAGCTATTCGTTAGGGTTTGTCCACAGATGGACGGTATGAGTACGTGCCACGAATGTTGTTTATGGCAGCATTATCCTGAGCTCTTAGTATTTTAGCTCAGCTTTGGTTGAATCATCTTTGTCTACAAGAAGCATAATTGCATTTATAGCATCAGTCGTGTTCCACAAGGAACTTGTTGTCAAATATTATGCTTGTTTGTTTTATCTTTTTGGAAAAATACGGACTCTTGTTTACAAAATTAATTTCCATGTATCCAAATGGAGTGGATACTGCAGTGTGAAATAAAGAGTCTGCGAGTTTCCTCGCTCGTACAATAAATTGTGAGCATAGCTTTATTTGGCGGCTTGCCGGCGCCGGATCTGGGGGCGAGGCTTAATGGGAAACGGGAGCGATGGGAAAAAACGGTTCTAATACCGAGACGGCGGGATTCCGGGAATGTTCCTTTAAAACTTTACGAGCAGCCCTGATTGATCAGTCCTAACGTAAGACAGTGCTTATTCTCCTTAGATTAGAATCTGAAAAATAACCTTCTTCTTGTTGATACTATTATGTCTTTCTTTACCCTTCCTATTTACTCTACTACTCGTACAAATATAAAAGAGTAGTCGGACAATTCCGTATATAATAAGTATGGGCCTAAAAGATTTGAACGATCCATCTTACCCGTTCGCAATTACGTAGAGGTCAGTGTGACGCATGACAATCCCGGGACCTCCCTAATGTACTCGAAAAAGAGAATCAATAATTCACTCAACATCACGAAAATATTCGTTCATGACGAGAATTTATCTCAATTTGTCAAGACGTGAAAAAAGAAAACGATAATTATTAAAAGGGTAACTAATAAATAACTTATTTTTATAATTACCGGCGTAGTTAAGTACTAGGAAGTAATAAACGCGTAGCAAGTTTCATTATCGAGCAGTCGGCGCTCACGTCACGGAATATTGCGAAAGTTTTAGTAATTGACATTCAGGCGGCAGTAGTGGTGGCTGTCTTACAACTCCTTGCTTGTTATGGTGCTTTAATTACCCCTGTGAATGACGGTTCCGCGGTTTAACCCAAAACTTGTTTTGAAAAAGTAGTTTTAAGCAATTTCCTTGTCTTCCTTACTAAGGGACTACTGATGACACCTCTTGGTAAACGTTCTATAGCTTTATCGGTATGGTCTATGAGTAACTCTAGTCCTAAATAAAATTGACAGACATACCTTAAAACAAAAATAAATGACATAATTCATCTTCACGAGGTGTCGAAGTCGCAATTGCTATGAAGCCCAAGGTTCCTAAAGTGTCCTGAGGGAAGGGAACGCGCAAAGGAGATGGATGAATCGAGCAAGTTGACGAAAGTTCGAGATTCGTCGTGTCGTCCGATGATGGACGATGGGCCCAGGGGCGGTTTGTTCTAATCTTTTTATTGAGCTCTGTATCATCATAGACTAAATATTCTATAAAAAAACATAAACACGAATCGGTTTTACAGCCTTTTAAGTTTATAAGCGGTCGGATAAGTTAAGTAGTTGAACACTAAAGTACCATGCATTATGTGTTAATACTTCGCCGAGCCATCACTATCGTTCCACAGACAGGTATTCAAACACTTTGTAAGTATCTTGATTGCTATCAGCATTATTGCGTTTATGAGCTGAGCTGTTCCCGTATCACCCTTATTAAAAATATGCTTCTTTATCACATTGGATTGCTTTTAGGTTACTTATCAGCTCAGCATCTATTAATTAAATGATTGAGTGATTAAGTCGATCAATGTTAATAACTGTCTAGAATTAATGACGGAGAATCATCCAGGCACTATTAATATTACTTAAGGGATTATGTAGTTATTAAAAGAAACCTCAATTCATTCATTAAGTTTGTTAAAGAAAGAAGTACTTAACAATTAGCAGCGTAATAAAAACATTTCGAAAATGTTTTAGTTTCTAAAATATTAACTTGAGCCTCTTAAGTGGCTTTGTATAAGAACAAAGTGGTTTGAAACATCAAAAATGAATACTAAACAAATCACTTGGTTCATCAAACAAAATTAATAACTACTGTACTGTCTCAAATCACTTGTTTCATAAATGAATACTGTCTTATTCACTGAGTCAGTGAGCCGATGAATGGTAAAGTTCATCAATGGCATCGATTCCATTTGTTTTATTCTCATAGTAGGTACTACCAATATACATTGTGGTAGTAGAGATAAAAATAATCTTCTACAGTTGTAACGAAATTATGTGTTCTACAGGGATGTACGGAAAATCTATTTGCCTTTGTTCATAAATTTTGCTTTCATTTATTGAATTACAACGTTCATGTAAAAAAATACATATTGTAGGAGCTCAGTCCTATAACCGGTATCAAATTACAAATTGCAATGAAATTCAGAATGTTAATGGTTACAAAAAATGATTTCTGGACAATCACGTATACCTATGTAGGAGTATCATGGCAGGTTTTTGGTAGCCACTCGTCCCCTTTGGCCTGTTTTCGTTTGTCCGTGTCCTGTTTGTGTATTCTGCACTGTCAGTTATTATTTGCGAGTTATTTGCTTCCAAAATGTGTCATGTAATGGGGCATCGACCGGTCAATGGGAACTTTCTCTCTGCCTCTCTCACGAGTTACTGAGAAGCGATTGGAGGTGTAGAATCGAAACACCTGACAAAAATTCAAAGATAATGTTACAGAAACTCATGCCTTTTTGTATTGCTATGAAGCGCACGTTAAACCGTCGGTCCCGGCTGTTGTCATCTGATAACAGTCGTTAAGCCAAGTTAGAGGCCTTACAGGCAGCTTGATAATCTCTAAGACCAGAGGTGGCCACTATTCCTCATTCGATAAGATAGAAGAATTGCTCAATTATTACCCAATGTTACAACAACGTAAAGAATAATGAGGGGTTTTCAAATTGACATAAATGAGACTGACATAAAAGAGATGGCGTTGATGGTAAGAGGGAAGTCAAAATTGGTAGTAAAAAATACTTTGAATCCCCTATTTTTTTCAACGCCATCTATCGAGCCTACAGCTTTTTGTCATTTTGAAAAGCCCTCATTATAAATATAATCCGGTTCTTTGATTACTAATATACAGCAGCTAATTGATATTGTCGATCGTAATGTGTGTCGAAGAATGTAGTATTTTTAATGAAACCTACATCATACGAGTATCCTGTATGTCAAAATATTGTTTTCACGTTTAATGACATGTTCACGTTAATAACGCGTAGTTGTCGATATATTGATTCCCACAATTCCGCTAAAAGCAGCTGGTGACGTGTCGACAGCTGTTCTCGCTGGCTTGTAAATTTGAGGCAAGCTCGACAAGGCCTCGCTGCTCGCCAATTAGCATATGCGTAATACCGATATAGTTGCTCCAGGCCCGGGTGATGGATGACTGCCGGATTATTGATGTGTCACGACAATCCGGGACCTGACGAGTCCGCCTTTGTGCGCGATGTGTCGGCTGCCTTTGTTTTGTGGATACGAGACCCCTTTTTGTACGTACCCAGCTTTTTATGATGAATCTGGATTCCTGGGTATTATAGACAAACATAAAAAGATCTCTGGACTTCCATATTCAACAAAAATCCTTGAAAAAGCTGGATTTATACAATTTAATTGAAGGTTCAAAAGCTCACTTCAAACAAAAGGAAGCAACGGATGGACTTAATGAAGCTGCGAGCCATTTTGGTTGGAAAAATCTTTATTGAATCAGACTTCGATTCAGCAAATGTTTATTTGCAGTTGCAACTCTAGAATTGCTTAGACTGAACAGAGTCCCGACAAAAATCACATGGAAATATTGCATCATTAGCTCGCACTCAACACGAGCTTAGTAGCAAATCATCATTTGTCAATCCTTAACACACAGATTTTGCAAATCCTGTTCCATGTTGTGTTAACAAATATACCGTCGCAAAAACTGGCACTCCGATAAACAAACAGCAGTAATGGCGCAAAAACGGAATTAAGACAAATACGTCCGTCAATCAGTCGCGTTCGGGAATATGGGAGCCGCGTTGACGCGCCTCCATCTATCTCTGTTCCAAGCCGCTCTCTGGGGATGCAGCGAGAGTGAAATTTCTTGAAGGCTAAATTGGTTTCGGCGTGTGGAACTCTGTGCCCCTTTATGGTAGCTTTAAGAGGTTGCTGATTGCTCCAATTTAAGTGCAAATGTCTTTAATAAAAGTATGTCTAAATTATCGATGTTAACAATCGTGTTTAAAGCAATGATGATCTCCTTCATTGTACGAATTTTACCCTTTTTGCACTTGTTGCAAAGCGAACAGGGTAGGTACGTAATCTAGAATACATAGTGACAAATTGTCGCAACACAAGCTATCGAAGTGTCGTTAGTAACATGCGGACTCCGTGTGAAACATGGAAATCTAGTTCCAGAAACTTCGTTAATATTTTGCTTTTACCCTTAGTTCCGATGGAAAAATAAACTTATGTTGTTTCGCTATAATCTACTATATTTCACAAGGTGACATTAACTGCTTTTGATTTTCTGAATTTTAGCCAATACCTGTGAAATACGGATACAAGGGAAAATTAAAAACCATATCGCAATGTTTTTCTGCCTTATCAAAATTAATTAATGTAATGAACCAAGCCACTCCTTTGTATCTTCACAATACCTTTGATACCAGCGAAACATAAACTCCCGACACATGCATACCTCGAGTGGTCTCTGATAATATCGCAGCTTTTATTCCAACTGACGAGGGCTTTTGATAAAGGACGATATTCCTTCGCATGTAATTCACGCTGTAAACTTCCTACGGCTTCCTAATATCCTGGTGTCTGATCATGCATAAAAGGTGACGCGTTTTGAATTAAATTTAAATTGCTTCATTGTGGACTCGTAAATCCGCTGGGGATTTTCTTTGTACATCGAGATTTATGCTGGATACCGTGAATTGCGTCCTTTCATTGTATAATTCTGTTACTCGGTATTAATTTTAATATCTTTATTTGGAATCTTTTTTGCAAATTCTAATGTGATTGTAATCTGGGTCTTTCAGACTACATCATTGATATACGTTGTCTACACAGTGTCACGATTAAATTTGTAATTATAATCACAGAATACGTTTCAAGGCATGTCAGCTTGGGTTTAATCAGAGACGTATGGTAGACAGTATCACCTATGTATTCCATTAACAGTAATCCAATTTGATTAGCGCGAAGTTGATACGTAGCGATGATCGCTCCGTCAATCCGGCTTTGCTATCCATTAAGGTGTATGTAAGTGGGAAGGTTTGGCATTCAACAAATCCTCGACCGTTTTAAGGGAACACAATTGTGCCTAAATAGGGCCTTTAAATCTTACGGCGGACCGCAAGAGTGGGTACTGTTAAGTGACAGTGATAAATATGTCCGTGAGAGGCCCGCGTGTGCCCTCACGTGCCCTATCTTGCGGCGAGGAGAAAAAAGGGTCTGTCTGTCTCACCTCACCAACTGTTTTAGGTAGGTCCTTAATACTCCAGCCTGTATAGTTATTGTTAGATTTTCACTTAATCGAGCTTGCGTCTGGGGCTCTTTACGTTTCTTTCTCTCTTTTATTTCGTCGGTATTTTCAGAAACCATTTGCATATAAAAGTATTTTGTATTGAAACGTTTTCAATCTATTGAATGTTTTTGAATGCAGTACGCCGACGATTGTCTTAAAAAATATTTTAGTAATCAAAATTTTAAATCATGACCAAAAATAAAGATATGTGGGTGATCTTGTCTCTTCATCCAAAAAACCCCAAACAGCATTTGCAAGTTTTTATTCCGTCCACAACAGATTTGTCACGTGGCGAGGCACATTCGTGGACAATTTTCATCTGACCCAAATTTTCTCCCGATGAGAGCAGGTTGATCCGTGTAGATTTATGCTGCCCGTTCGCGGCCGGATTTACTTTTCCGCTGTGACACTGTTGCGCACGTTATAGAAAAATATCCGTGTTAGATTATTCGGACAACATTTCGAATTTGTTTGCCCTCGATGGTTGTTTAGTTTAGTTCCACATGCAGTCTTTATGCATGTTAGAACAATAGTACCTACTGTTCAGTTTATCAGAGTGTGATATTTTTTTTTAAATGTGTTGGGACAATAATGCATTAAAGGTACTCGTATTTTGATGTTTTCGAAGCAGTTAACTTATGTGATACCAATAATTAATCGATTCCTTCTCATTTATTACTAGTCTGTCATGAACAGACAGAATTATTTGGTGGTGGTTTAGCTGTGCGGCCGCATGATAACTGACAGCACTTCATCAATATCGGCTGGCTCGGATTACGGGCGCTTGTGTCGCGAGCAGTCTGCGACGTGATTAGAGCACTGCTGACATTTATAAATATACCCTACTCGTGTATTCTGATCTCCTAATACCCTTCTCTAGTCTTAATTATTGCGTTTGAAGCCTAACGCTGCTATCGATGTGTGATGTGATTTATCAAATAAAACGTTATGTTTAATGTTTCACATTTTTCAATGGTATACCCCAAGTAACTCAATGTCCACAGGTGTTCCGTTGGGTCTTCGCAGTTCAACTCTAGTCCAGAACGTCCTTGACAATAATAAACCTACCAATATTTCAATATTTTAAACTTACGAATCAATATAGCACCACACGAAAACATCAATTCGATATTTACTTTTTCATGTACAGGTGTGCTTCTATCATAACACAATAGTGTAATAGGCCTCCTCAAAAGATCTCCACAACGAACGGTTCTGCGCTGCCCGCATCTAGCGGTTTCCCGAGACCTTCACAAGTTCGTCGATCCACTTTTTAAGGGCCTACCCACGGAGCGTCGTCCGGTGCATGGTTGCCGTTCCATAACCTTTCCACCCCAACGGCCATCGGTTCTTCTCGCTGTGTCGAGCCCACTGCCACTTCAGCTGAGCATCCTTCGACCGAGCCGAGCATAGCTCTCTCCATTGCACGCTGGAGCCTTCTTATGAGAGACCCATAGTAAGCGACCACGTTTCACTGCCGTAACTCATCACTGGCAACACACACTGGTCATAGACTTTCGTCTTGAGATACTGAGGTATGTTGGATGCGAAGATTTTTCGGAGCTTTGCGAATGCTGCCCTTCCGAGTTGTATTCGATGAGAGATCTCTTTCCCGAAGTTGGACTTATCTAATTGGATTGTCTGTTCTAGGTATACGTAATGGTCAACCACTTCGAGTAAAACTATACACTCAACATGAAATGGAGACATCATTTTCGTCTTATCCATGTTCATCCTAATACCCACTCTTTGGGAAGCACTACGGAGATCTTCGAGAATTGTGTTCAGGTTTTCCAAGGTCTCAGCCATAAGAAGTGACTATATCACCATCAAAACAAAGGTGTGTTATTAATGTTAATGCAGAGTCCTTTACAGTCTTAGAGCTTAAAGATGTCCTCCAATGCAGATGTGAACAGTTTTGGATATATAACGACTCCCTTTCTTTCGCCTCGCTGCAGTTGAATGGGATTGGTGCTTTGGTTCTGTGCTCGGACCGACAAGGTGGCATATAAGAACCTCGATATACCTGTAGTCCACTTGGCATCTCAGGAGAGACTGCAGCACCGCCCAGATATCTGCTCGGATTATTGAAATAAGAGCATCATTCATCAGCAAATGATGTGATTATACTTTAACAGGTCATAGTGTTGCTTAAACTGAACAACTACTAGCTACATCGAAAAATATATTCACTGTTCAATTGTTCATACTTTTCTGATAAACAGTTCTTGAAGTAACGAAACGGCCAAGCCACATATTTTGACTAAGGTGTAGAGTTTTTGAAATTAAGGCTTGTAAAGTTAGGGCTCGTAGAGTTAGAAGCTTGGCTCTACATGAGGTCTGATAACTTTTTGACAGTGCGAGCCATATGATAGTCTTGGCAGCAACATTTACATGAAAATGTTTATGGTGGGATTTCACTTCTTTTTGTAAGTAACTCTCCATATACCAGAAAAGCAAGCTGGGGTCAGAATTGTGGTCTTAAATCGTGCAAAATTCGATTTTATCCCTAAATACATAAACAAAATATTCTTTAGGCTTATTTCTAAACACTTATTTTTTCAATGTTTATAAAAAGTTTATCGCGTCAATGTAAAGCTGAAAACAAAAATATATTACAATAATGAGGATTCCATAATGGCGTATTGTCTCGAAATGTTCGTAACCCGGTTTTCCGAGACAACGAAGAAAACGCAAACAAGATTAGTGCTCTACCTAGAACATAGATATTGGGTACTTCAGTATAACACTTTTTAACAGATACTAGCGCGGTTTATTAAAAGTACTTATTATTAGCAAAAAGACGTCCCGAATGGGTGGTAGGGAAAAAACACTGGACGATTTAAAATAACTTTTAATAAGTCTATTTAAATAAAAAATATTTCTATTTCTACTTTGGTAATTAGTTGGTATTTGGTTTGATTTTTCTTTTTCCCGATGTTTCGGCACCTTTGCAGCCGCCCTGGTCACGGGGACTGAAGCTGCTCGTGAGCCTACCCGTTAGCTAAATTCTATAGCTTGATTTGCTCACGAGCAGCTTCAGTCCCCCGTGACCACGACCGCTGCAAAGGTGCCGAAACGTCGGGAAAATCCAACCAAATACCAACTAATTACCAAAGTACTTATAATAAAACCGCGCTAGTATCCGTTAAAAAGTGTTTTATTTCACGTCTTGTGAGCGCGTAAGCTTGAGAAGTGATCATACTTCAGTGTCTAAACTAAATAAGTATTGACATGTTGAAAATGATATCCACTGTACAATAGTGAGTAAATGAGTACTCTCATTTATTCAATAACTAAATCCCATTACCAGGCTCTCATAACATTAGAGGATACTAACACATTCTTTGCACTTATCTGTTCTGCGTTAATTTTCCGCTCGGCCGCATCGCCTTTGCGTCCATCTTCGCTTATTTATTCAGTCGGTCATCTTGGGCTCATTAGCCGCCGCCATTAGTCTCGCTCGATAACATTTTGCAAGCCACAGATAATCCGACCGAGGGACAGACCACGTCATAATCTCCAAATTACAATATTCATGACATCTTCGGATTCTGAGATTAGACGGAAGGGGAAACTTCACCAACTCACTTTGACACTCTCGAATAAGTGTCTGCCGTTTTCACGACTGTTCTTGAGTTCAGAGATAAAGATTTGACAAAATTCTCTCTTATTTCAAGTATATAATTCTTCAAAATCTTTCTATATTTTGAAATGATGATATGAACTAAGGCATACAATATTTACAATGTTTTAAACTACATTTACATTTTTTAAACTTTTGAACTCTCACGTTTTGACAGGGACCGGAATCCTTTTGATTCTGATCTACGACATCTCGTATTCTCATATGGTTGTTTTGATATGAAAATATCAAATAGAGTTTCCCTATCAAAGAATCTATTTATCGTATTTTTTATTTTTTTTTCATTCTGTAAATACTAAAATCCCAAACGCACGAAGGTTTTAAGGGGTTTTTCCGGTCCCTGGTTTGAACTTTCGATAAACCAAACTCTGAGTGTTTTAAGTTTAAAAAACCGGCCAAGTGCGAGTCTGTCTCACGCACAAAGGGTTCCGTACCAATTAAACGGAAAAAACACGTTTGTTGTATGGGAGCCCCCCTTAAATATTTATTTTATTCTGTTTTTAGTATTTATTGTTATAGTGCGGCAATAGAAATACATCATCTGTGAAAATCTCAACTGTCTACCTGTTGTCATTATTAATATCGAGCAAAAAACGGCAAAAAAACACGTTTGTTGTATGGGAGCCCCCCTTAGATATTTATTATATTCTGTTTTAGTATTTGTTGTTATAGCGGCAAGAGAAATACATCATCTGTGAAAATTTCAACTGTCTAGCTATCACGGTTCATGAGATACACCCTGGTGACAGACAGACAGACAGACGGACAGACAGACAGACAGACGGACAGACAGACAGACAGACGGACAGCGGAGTCTTAGTAATAGGGTCCCGTTTTTACCCTTTGGATACGGAACCCTAAAAAACAAAGACAACAATTAATTAATTCTTATTTTGTCGCAGTATGTGTGTTTTTAATTAAAATGTCACGAGCAGTTTCATCAAAGTTATTCAATAATGTAATATGACATAGTTCTATGGTGTCTGTATAAATATTTCTTCCACCTCCACTTACTCACTGAAGTAAATAATCTTCCGACGTAAGACACACGTATCGAAAGATAGAATATTCATGTTCTTTATAAATATTAATTAATAAATGTCGTAACATGTTCGGAGATCGCATCATCATTAGATTTGCGCAGCGTTTCGTGAAATATTCATGGCCGTTGGTTTTGTTGGCTTATGCATAAACAAGTACTTCGTTGTTCTCAGTGTGCCGCCGCCCTAATGGACGAGTGATGGGAGTTTGACACTTTTTCAGCTGTTCCAGTGTTTCAGACGGTTCAACATTTTCGAGGGTACATTTAATGTATTATGTAATGGGAACATTAGAAGTTTTGAAGGAATGTTACCATATAAATTTGTATTTGTTAGGCTCTAATACCGATTTCGGTCTTTGAGCGAAAAAAACGCTCACATTGCGTTCTGGTCACTGCCAAAATGCCACAACGTGAAATTCGTGTCATGGCTCTTATAAAAACGCTCAGAACGCGTTGTGGTAATCATAGAAATACCACAAAGCGAAATTCGCGTCGTGGTCAACATATTAAACGACCACAACGCGTTGTGGAATGGAAATGAAGAAAAGCCATGACGCGTTCTGAGCACTAGTTGGTGCAACCATAACACGACGGACAAGACGACACGAATTTCGCGTTGTGGCATTTTGGCAGTGACCAGAACGCGTTGTGAGTGATTTTTTCGCTCAAAGACCGACTTCGTTCTTTGAGCTTAACACATATAACTACCATCGTTATTCAAAAAATCCTATAAGACATTTATTTTTCTGTTAGACGCATTGGCTAAATGTCATAAAAGCCGCTTATGAATCGGCGCTGTTTAATGAAATGGCTGGGCCGTTAATTAATTGGCTGCTTGAACCCGTTGGCTGTGGCACACATACATCATCGAACCCTATGTTTTCAGTACAAACTTACTATAATTACTCTCAAGGAATGACTTTTCAGCAATTATTTTTTTATTGCTTAATGCGAAGAACTGTAGATTAATTTAATGGCCCCGGTCGGTTTATTAAGTTGTTTTCGTTTTAATTACAAAGTATTATGTTTAACAAGGCCCGCTTATTTGTTTACCGAGCGAGGCAGTACCAGGACCCTTAATTAATTCTCGGAAGAAATAAAATTTCCCATTAATATTCCCCTTTTCAAGATTTTTTTCTCATGTTCAGGAGTAGTTGTTTTAATTAAATAGTGTTTTGAAGATCTTGAAAGTTCGTTTCTTAATCTAGAAAGAAAATATTTTCAGGTATTGATTTTTACTTAATTGGATAATCTTCCCCCTACTCCAATGGCCACTTTTATATTTTTGTGCTAACTAAAGCTTAAAAATAAGCAATTAGACGATCAAATCACACGTCGCAAGTTTAAGTAAATCACAGACATTGTTGTATTGTATGGAATTGACAAGCCTACGAGACGTAATTTTAGAGTTTATGGCTTATTTTTAATTTTTAAGTTAGGGAACGAATAGAAAAGTGGCCATTTTAGTAGCCCTCATCAGAAAAGATAACGATTGTTTTCAAATAGGAGAACAAATTTTTACTTTGAAAAAAAAAAAGATTACGCAAATTATTTATCAAAGAGTTAATTGCATGATTACTTCTTAATCGTCATAAAAAGAAAAAATAAACAAAAAATATTGATGAAAAGTGTTATTGCCAGAATATCTTCAAAAGCCTGAACATAACAAGGTTTGTCCCATCGACACGTTTCAAACGAGCACGTTTCACCCAATGAAACAAGAATCGTTTCATAGTTAATTTCCTCGGCGGAGCTCACGAGAGGCCACTTGTGGGCCAGCCCAAGGCCAATTAGACGAGGCCACTCCACTCGAGGGCCGCTTATCCCCGGAGATCTCTCTCATCTTGGAGCAGTTTATACTTTGATGTCCATCCGACACATTTAACTTGATTCGAGTCTCTTTAACTTATTAATCGGTTGAGATTTTGAGCTTTTTGATCTGAAATTGTGACGATACTGCGAAGAGCGAATGTTTGGGGGAGAAGATCTCGATTTCTGGTTAGACGAGTATGTTAGTCAATATTGCAAAAACTGAGAAGCTTCTAATTATTAAAACTTAAAGGAAGAAATAAACTTAATCCAATTTAATGTTTAGACTTTGCAAGGTGTTTGGAAATAGCCTTATAATGCCGAATCTGGTAGATAGGCACCATCAAACTCAACAACTTTTACTATGGGACAAACTCTGAAATCGCGAATAAAAAATCTGCTGTTTCATATCCTTACTAATATTATAAATGCGAAAGTCCGTTTGTTTGTTTGTTTCGCCTTCACGTCTTAACTACTGAACCGATCATCATGAAAGGACATCAGGCAGAGTCCCATAGAAAAAAACCAAAGAATGTATAACATTTCTGTATTTTACAAAATGTAGGCATGTAATTAGTAATTCATAGAAAATATTCAGATTTTTACGAAGATTTATGTTTTAAGAGTTATTTATGTCTGAAAGTTTTTTTTTGGTAACCCCGACACTAAATAGCAACACCACCACGACAACACGTTTCGTTAGCTGAGTTATGCATGCCACACTACCGTAATATGCCAACAATTATGAACATTGATGAACCTTATGCGTATAGGAATAAGGAAAATTATGGCCATAATTTTTGCCATATCACGGACCACGGTAGTGTGCACGTATTATTAGTAATACAGATTAGCACCACAATGTACGAGTCGGAACCAGATCAAACGGAAAATCTGTGCATATGTTGCACGTAAAACACTTTTGACAGTTGACTGACAGCCGGCAGACATTATTTTTTTTTAATGCGCAATCACTTGTGCCACAGAACAAATATACTTAGGGGAGACTTGTACAATCGCTGACAAAGATGTCCGTTTCATTGATATGCTTTTGTTTTTTTCAATAATTAATAAAGCTAAATGAAGGAGTTAAAAAATAATGTTGCTGCTGTTTTATGATTCTAGTAACATAAAGTATTTATAGATAACAGAATTATGTTTATACACTTTTGGGTCTCATGTGCCTGATGTCCTTTTACATACACGTTACGAGAAGGACATGGTACCTTTCATCAAAAAAAGTGTTGTTCCCGAGGGATAGCAAAAAATCTTTACACACAGACGAAGTCGCAGGCAAGCTAGTAAAAAATGCTAACGAAAATATCAAAATGTATGAAACAACTGGTTTTTTTTTCGCGGTTTGAGATTTGGTCCAAGTTGTTCAATTTGATGGTCCCTAGATTCTACCATATTCGGCTTTATAAGGCTATTTCCAAACAGCTTGTATAGGGCCTTTCTAACAAAAGATCCCATCTTCAATTCAATCTTACATGACAGATGATTCTGTTCATTTTAAAATCAAATCGGAATACAATATTACTAGTAGATACCTGTGAAACGGACTCATAATAATTTAAATAATTGAGCATTTAAATCCGGGTGAGAGTTTCCTTCAATTAATTACCATACGAAGGGTGCAAATGATGGCACGAGAACTGCAATCATTATAACCGTACGAGAGCCTTTCAAGAATGTTTTTACATTGACAAATTAATTATCAAGGCGCCCCCTTTCAAAGGATATTACGGTTCGAGAGTTAACCAAACTCTAGTGGACCCGCTATAAGCCCACATGTCGAACAAATCCAGGCCATTTAGATTATGCCCATTGTTATGGACCTCTGTGACGTGAAGGCTAAGCCCTTATTTGAAAAGGGCGACCACCTTGAAGCCTCAGTCCCTTTCAACCGTATCGCGCGGTGTTAAAGGTGAATTTGGAATGTTTAAGTGGAGTGGTTTCCGGTGTACCTCGGGCCGTCCCACCTCGACATCAGCAGATTGTTTCCGCATGAATATTTCATCATTAACGTGGGCTCCGGTTTAGATGCTCGCCACTGTACTGAATGAGGGATGTCCGACGCAGATACGTCGATATTTAATTGTGTATACGATTTTGAAATATCTCATGTTTCTGGAAATAATGTAACAAAACTATGCCACACGGAGGGTAAGTACCTTAAATATTGAAGATAGGAAATTTTACTGAAAGAAAACTTCATTTTGATTTTTAAAATAATTGGAACTACATTCAAAGATTTTCGAAAAATCGCATGCCTTAACCAGGAATCGAACCCATCAAATTACATATTTAAGCAAAAGGAAGACCATGAAATTTAAAATTTAATGCAGTTCGCATATTTTTTTAAAACAAAACGAAGTCTTCTTTCAGTACAATTTCCTATAATGTACTTTCCCTCCATGTGGCAAAGTTTTGGCACATACTGTATAAACTCTTTCAACGTACTGTTGTTTGCCTTGATTTCAGACTTTAAAAAAATGTGGTTTAAACTGTGTAAGACGAATCTAAATTAGAATTATTTTAATTATGGTAAATATCGACACATCGAGAGCCGTACATCGACACTTTCCCGACATTCCTAGTTCCTACTGATTAATTCGGGAATCGGGAAGGTATCGGTGGCTAAGTAAACAGTATCTGTTTTCATATATTTACATTTTAAGTGGGTATTGCCCTTCGGTACAACTTACATAATGAAAGCTTATGCTAAGTTGCCTTGCAACTTAACTATTAAAATGGTCCAAGGTGTACATATACGACTCTTCATCAATCAACAAAGTATTATTTATCCTACTTAATATTATAAATGTGTAAGTTTGTGGGTTTGGATGTTTGGATGTTTGTTCTTTAATCACGCAAAAACTTCTGACCGGATTTGGTTGAAATTTGGCACACAGATAGTAGATAGCCTAGATTAAAACATAGCCTACTTTTTATCCCGATATTCCCACGGGAACGGGAACCACGCGGGTGAAACCGCGGGCAGCCGCTAGTTTCACATAATCGTAAAAGGATTAAACGGATAGTAGGCTGATCCGCTGATCGACAGTTTAACCACAGTTTTACTGTAAAACTGATTTAACTGAGCTATTAGCTAGTACTATCATCATTCATCATCAGCCTATCATCGTCCACTGCTGAACATAGGCCTCTCCGAGTGCACGCCACTGAGCACGATCCGCGGCTATACTCATCCAGTTTATGCCAGCCACCTTGCGAAGATCGTCGCTCCACTATCATTACTTATTATTGGTTACTATAGTACACTCGCTAGTACTATCATTAATTTATTATTATGTGCTCCATTGGAGGTCTTGAGACACATCACCTCCGTCTCATGTGATTTCAGTACAAAATCACATGCGTCCAGATGCATAATGTAAACTGTTTGTTGTCCCCAATAAAATAAAATAAAATAAAAAAGTAGATACCGTTTTTGGTGTGTTAACACTATGCGTGATTTCTACGTATATGTCGTAGGATAATCAAATAAACAGGATCTTTGCAAAAATCCTAGGTCGACTGTAAATTCTGATGGACCGGATAAATGAAATCTAAGATAGATTTTCGCAATCGTCTGACCAATTTGGGCCATAGGTAAAAATCCCAGAAAGTTTATAACAATTTGGAAACTTGAATACTGATTGGATAATAATATAAGAGTCGATTAATAGCATTTTTAATCTGATTGGTTACTCTTAAAAGAAAACTCTGAAAAGTCATAATCTTTTAATTTGGGTTAGAACGGTGAGTCTCGGTGACCAAAATAAGGTCAAAATACAAAAAGAGAAATGTAGACTTAAGTCCATCAGCGCATCCATCAATCCATAACAACGTCAGCCAATCAGCGCGCACAAAGTGATGGTCATTGGCGATTTGCCTAAGATACGCTGGATTTTAGTAATTTTCCTAATTGTTAACCGGACGATTGCAAAAATCTGTCTAAGATTCTCTAATTATCCGGTGAATCCGGTCTTTTACAATCATACTATCCCCGCAAATCGGTAATGAACCTGGCGGCCATGTTTTTAACCTCAAAAACAAAAAACAATTGTATTTTTATATACCTTGTTATATACTCTTTGTTTATTTATCTTGTTGAAAATAATAATTCAATAATTAGAGTCATTATTAGTTGCGGATGACGTCAACGTGTATGTTAATGTCACAAAGTCCTATAGTATTAAAAATTTGCGGGGATAATGCTAGAATTATTACAAAGATCCGATTTGTACGACGACATAGATCACTTTATGACGCAGCGTGATGCGACTCACAACGTTAGCATAGTAGATTCTACTATGACCTTAGTCAAATGTAACGAAAATGTCTTGTATGTTTTTGTTATACAACCGATATAATTTTTATATAACTTTTACAAATTCCACATTGCCTCGTTTTCATTTCATTTTTCTTTTTAATTTACTTATGTTAGGCTTGCCGTCTTTATGAAAAGATTCTTGTGACTCCGTATTTAATATGAACAGGTGATTTAGGGCAAAGAAATGAAATGAAAATATTTATGTTGTACTTGAATATGAACGAAAAGATAATAATTTATGTATTCTACCGATTTTGCGTTCGCCTACCTGACATATATTGTTTTTTCAGTTAATTTAATATACCTAATATTTAGTAAATTCTATTACAAGTCAAATCGATTTTACGATTGGTTGATACTTATAAGTTTTTCTATATCTTTAGAGAAAATTCTGCTTCAAAAGAACATTCAATAAATGCGCAAGTATTTCTTATTAATATTATATCGAGTGTAAGTTTTTAAACGTCAAAGGAATTGCTGATAGAAGTGAATTAAAAAGAAACCTTAGCACTCTTAAGTTCACTTTGAACTTCGAAACTATTTGAAGTTATTTCGCCGTCATTAGGGACATCTTTTATAAGGTTTGATGTTTGATTACGAATTAAGTAAACGTGGGCATGATCGAAGCCTGCGATGTAATCATCAATCATCAAAGGGATTAATTATCAGAAACGTTATATCTAACTTCTCTATGATAAAATGCAGTCCACAAGGACTTAAAATCGTCCAAAAGAGACTTGCTATTTTGAGCCAGTTCATTATAAAAACATTACTGAATAATTTGAGCGATAAAACTCAAATACTTCAATAAACGTCCCAGCCCAGCAATGAGGATTCTCCTTTGCCTTTATGAAGCCCTGGTACTGTGTTATTCGAGTACATATTTAAAATCTTGTTTGTTCGTCCGTCCGTAAGGGAAAGCAATATTTTAATGAAGCTTTCTTTTCTCTCCTTTTTTCTTTTCCTTTTTTTTGTCACTTTTACTCACGGCTGTGTAGGGTAATTGCTTCGTTATTTTGTACTTTGTTTTCGGGAGTTTTTCTGTAATTGAACATTGAGTGCCAAACGGTCTATTAGACCAAATACAGGTCCTCATGAATAGATCGGTAGGTAGGTACGACGTTTGTTTACTTTCTGGTTGGTTGAATCACTAGGGAGCGAATAACAAATTATAGTTGTTATTGAGAATAATTTCTATGAAAAATATTGTTATTGGTTGTCAGTATTATTTTCTTTGATCATAGTTGAATATTATGTTATAGCTGTACATCTAATATCAGATAATGTGGTGTTTATTTAAAGTATTATACTAACAATTTTTCTTAATTTGATTCAAGAACTTTTTTAACAATCTTCGGGAAGCTTACAACTAGGTTTAAAAGAAAGCTAGGTTAGGAACAGTTTCATCGAAATTATTTGTGTCATCACCTCGCGAAAATCACCTATGTTTGTGAGCTGAGGGCGGAGTGCGGCTGATAATGTCTGGTATTCCGGCAGTAACACTATCCAGTTGCGCGATTTTATAGTAACACTGGCTTTTGCCCGCGACTTCGTTCGCCTGGAAATGTTTTTATGACAGTAGTACAATATGTAGCTTTTGCGACTTACAATAAGGCGACAGGCCTATTCATGTCAGTAGGCCGCGTTGTTATGGCAGAAAAGCGACTTGAAGCAATTTTTGTATCCCTCGAAAATAGTATATTTTTTCTGGATGAAAGGTGCCCTATGTCCTTTTCTGTACCCCTGAAAATGTGTTTGCGAAATTTCATGATGATCGGTTGGGTATCTACACTGAAAAAACGAAACAACAAATGTACTTCAGTTATTTCACTTTTAACCATATGGCATGCACACGAATCACAGAAAAGTAGATCCAAAATATGTTCATGGCTTTGCTGTATTTTCAAAGTATTGTAAGTACTTATTCAAACAAAAGAATATTTTTTTATAAAATTCAATAAATTCATTTTTAATGTGTACCAGAACGTCGTGAAAGGCACGAGATCTGTGATTTTTTTCAAAGGCACAATTACTTATTTTTTTCAGTTAATAACACACATGTTGTATTTATTCTTATGGTAGTAGGTACTTAAATATCTCTTCTGTGTCTAAGTACTAAATTGGTCCTACTTTAATTATTTAAGGTTTTGTTGAGTAACTATGTTAGGTTTTGAATTTCGCGACGTTTCGGCACCTTTCCAGTGGGCGCGCGTGATCAGGATTCCTTTTTTCCTTTAAGGAATGGCTTATGCTACACGTGCGGTTCTCCCGCCGCGGGAATCCGCTCCAAAACTGCACTAGGCACAATTTAATATGGAAGTTGTATGCTGCATACTACACTGCGCGGTTTACCGCCGCGGTTCACTGGCGGGAGAAAATCTACCGCCGCATGCGGCGTTGAACCGCCACCGACCGATAACCGCTCCTTCAAACTACACGATGGCGGTTTCCCGCTACTGCATCATTCTGAGCGGGAGCTTGTGCAAGGGCGCTCGTCGCGCGTGGCGAGTTATATTTGATACGAAGCGTTTTATTCTAGAAATACAAGATCGACCTGCTTTGTATGATCTGAAAGGACTAAGGACGAAGGACTACGGCAACCGAGAATTAAAAGCGAAGCGAAATATTCCCAAAGTTAAACGGTTACTTAACACTGGTTCGAGACATTGCGCTTTAGGGGAGCGAGGGGCTTGTTGTAACAGGGGTAAGTAGTAACCAGGGCTTGTTCACTAGGAACTTAAACTTATTTACGTATTTCCAAGACTCATTCTTACCGTTATACCGCGCCCCACCACTACATCACACTCAATGTACATACCGCCAGGGGGCGCAGTAAGTGAGTGTAAAAGCGCTTCATTTTTGCCAGGTAACGTATATTTTTACTTTCTTTAATTTTTGGTTAGCGTTTCAATTATTGACTAATCAGAGCCTTTTGTATTTTATTTGGAATTAAAATTTATCTGTTTATGATGTTGTGTCATAGTTTTTGAGATTACTAAGCCGAGTAAATGGTTATCGTGATAAATATTAAGAACTATACCTTGGGGTTAATTGTAACAAAATCTTGGGGTTTGTTGTAACATGTTACAACTTGCCCTCATACTGATATGTTACGGTTATAATTTACAATATATTTTTTCTAATTTGTTTGAGTTACAGGAGATACTATTTCTTTGTTTGTATCAACTAAAATTCAGGTGAAGTGTAAATTCATTGATAGAGAAACTTATTTAAAGGCTGATTATTGTAAAGTGCCATATTGATAACAATGTGATACCAAAATAAAATAAAATAAATCAAACTGAATAACTTTTACTATGGGATTAACTCTAATATTACGAAAAGAAATCACATGTTTCATACATTTTGATATTTTTGTATGAAACTAGTGATTTTTTTTCGCGATTTCAGAGTTGGTCGCATAGTAAAAGTTGTTCAGTTTGATAGTCCTTATATATATTCGGCTTTAAGGGTTTTTGTGACACGTTGTTTAAGTAATAAACAAGTACTTATTAGTAGCACTTACAAGAGTTTAAGTGTAAAACAAGATACATAATTAAAAACTAAAATCTTCAATTTGTTGATTATATAAAAAGTATATTACAGGTAAATAGGTGATAAAAAATACATATTAAAAAAATACCTAGTTATTTTTTGATGAAAACAAAGCGAAATGGTTGATCCATTTCGCTGTGTGTTCGTGTGAGCCAAATAAATGATTGAAGGCGTCATATTATCGTTTTTCTTACTGTTACTACTTGCCCCAATAGATGTTACAACAAATCCCGAGCACGGGGTAAGTTGTAACACCGCCCTTTTTTAATAAAAATGTAATTGTGAAAGAGTTAACTGTAGATTTGTTATTTTTTTCAATTTGACTTAATAGAAGAATAGTTATAGTATCAATCAATGTTTAGTTAGTGGTAATTTAATCAGTATATCTCAAGATATATACATTTTTGTAAAAATTGTTACAACAAGCCCCTCTCTCCCCTACTTTATTTTGTAACTAGCGACCCGCCCTCGCTTCGCTTGGGTGTAATGTGGTATTTGACACCATGTATTATACATACCCTTCCTCTTGAATTACTCTATCTATTTAAAAAAACCGCATCAAAATCCGTTGCGTAGTTTTAAAGATCTAAGCATGCATAGGGACAGACAGCGGGAAGCGACTTTGTTTTATACTATATAGTAATAATTCAATTAAAAGAGCTGCAAGAGTAGTGATCATGGGCGGATCCATGTTGAAAACGAATAAAAGACTGCGATAAACCGCATTACGTGTAGTTTGATAGTTTGCGATAGCTTTCTTGAGCGATTTCTCGCGGCGGAAGAACCGCCCGTGTAGCCAGGCCCTACAAAGGGTCAAACGACGCTTGGAGTTAATGGTGTTCGATAATTATGCTAATGGCCCGTGCTCCATAATTGTCGGTGCTAATTAATCTTCGTTCGACACGCTGTTATCTGTCTTTCAAACGATTAATTTTTTTGTAGATTTTTTTAAATTTATTTTTATAAAAATAAATCATCATATCAGCCGCACGATACCCACTGCTGGGTATAGGCCTCCCCTAAGGATCTCCACGACGATCGGTCCTGCGCTGCCCGCATCCAGTGGCTTCCCGCAACCTTCACCAGATCATCGTAAAAATATTTTTTACCGGATTCAACGACTAAAAGTGATGTAGGTACTATACATATTTATCCATCTATTCATAAATTAAATTCTTAAGCAACATTAACAGAAATTCATTTCCGGGCAGGTATTGGCAGCCCCGACGGATTTTTCGGTATATAGTATATTTATCACTTTTAGTCGATTTTCGTAAAAAATATTTTTCTCTTTTTTTAATAATGAGTAACAATTTTTTAAACAGCGATTTAAATTTAAAAGACGTATGACTACTGTCAAAATCCGTTTACTAAATAGAAGAAGTAAGTATAAACAAACTATTTATAGATCCTTCGCTCCCTTAAATTAGAATTTAACTAACGGCATGGTAAATCGGTTCTGTAGCTCACGAAATAAAATAATTTTATGCTGTAGTAACAAGCTGAATACCTGCAAATTCCTTTGCCCCTTCCACAAAGAACGTTTGTTCAAAAGAATGCTTGTTCCCGCTTTTATATAAAATTGTTAGACATTTTTTCTTTTTAGTTTCAGGTAAGTTAAAGTAATACATTATTGTCTTTATCCTCTCGATTGCTGGTATAATATATCGTTTTTTATTACTAACTAGTGGAGCTTGAAATACACTTTATAAAAATATAATTATGTATGACGATCTCTTGTAATAAAAAATTGTTTAAAAACAAAAAAACCGACTTCAAAAAAAACCTGCCTCTAAAAAGCAAGAAATAATATTCAAATCATTAGATACGCATTATCATCGTTATAATAACATCTATTGAAGTCGGGTGGGGTACGAACGTACTGTACGTATGTGGCGGCAAACGGGCTACCACTTTGTAGATTAATTTTGGACTGTATTTCCGTAAAGAGATAGATAGATATTAGATAATTATAAAATAGAACGCCCCGGAGCTTTGGTAGCTTCTTCTTGATGTTTAGGCAACTATTGACAAATTCACTTACCAACTTGCAACTGCTTCTAATCGCCGGTAGCCGGGTTTCACAACAGCACTTTGGAGAACGAATATCAATGGTCTGATGTTACAAAAAGTTCACTTAACACCCCGGGGATAATATTGGGAAGATTCACACACGTGCACGGTGGTATTTATTGAAATATGAATTAAAATAATTCAGGACGGCAGAGCGGCGGCCATCCTCTTCGGCGCGTTTTTCGAAGGTCTAGTACAGTGGCGCCGCGTTGCGGTGGTCGGCGCAAACACACATCTCCTTTAGATGCGTTCCGTCTTCTGCAGCTGGCTCGGGCAGTGATTTACAATAATTACCAAAAACAATCAAGATAGATACTTAACACCCCCCACCGAAAGCATCATGAGGCTTTCCCAATAAGATTTGAAAATAATAAATATAATGATAACTAAGTTACAGTAAAAATATACATACTTAATAATAAGTTTAATAATTGAAGATAAATAGTAACTAAGTTATTTGGAAAATGTACTAAATAATATTGTTAATTAACGTAAGGCAAGGGGCTTAGTTTTACAACTGGTCTTCGAAAGATATTATTTTTGGAACGTAGAGTCACCTTTCGAACCACACCGTCCAAACCAGGATGCACATTCTCAATTCTAGCAAGTGGCCAATTGCAAGGATGAGCTTGATCATCCTTGACAAGTACCAAGTCTCCTACTTTTAAGTTGGGTGGGGAAGTGAACCATTTTGCTCTCTGTTGAAGAGAGTTTAAGTAGTCACTGCTCCACCTTTTCCAAAATAATTGAGAGCAATTTTGTAAATATTGCCAACGTGACAAATGACTGATAGGAATGTCCTTAAAATTGTATTCTGGTACAGCAGTCAGACTCTTGCCTACAAGAAAATGACCTGCAGTTAAAACATTAAATTCGTTTGGGTTATCGCTCGCAGGCAAAGCGCATAAAGGCCGCGAATTCATTATCGCTTCGATTTTGCAAAAAATTGTAGCAAGCTCCTCAAAAGTCAAAGCTTTATCGCCTACAGCACGCACAAGGTGATACTTGGCGGATTTTATACCGGCTTCCCAAAGCCCGCCCATGTGCGGAGCGCTGGGTGGATTAAACTTCCAATTAATTTTACGCTGCGCACAACCGTCCGTTATGTCATTCTGATTACGTTCATTTATTAGAAACTGTTGAACTTCGTTTAAATGTCGACTAGCAGCAACAAAATTTGTTCCGCAATCAGAATACATACATGCGCACAGACCGCGTCGGGAGACAAATCTATCCAAAGTAGCTAGAAAACAATCAGCCGATAGCGAAGATAAGACTTCCAAATGAACGGCTTTAGTTGAAAAGCACACGAAAAGTGCTACATATGCCTTACTAGTTTTTGCGTTTCGACGCAAACTTTCTTTAATAAGAAAAGCTCCTCCTAGGTCGACTCCTACGTGCTCAAATATCTTATTAGGTGCCAACCGATTTGACGGTAAGTCTGCCATTTTCGGTTGAATAAGTGTCGGATTACATTTAAAACAGACTTTACATTTAGATAAAATAGATCGAATGACACTGCGAGCTGATAATATCCAATAATTTTGATTAATTATATTTTGTAAGGTCCGAGGACCTGTATGTAAATGAATTTTATGTAAATACTCAATTAAAAGTAAGGTAAACCTACTGCGCTTCGGTAACAATACTGGATGCTTTGCATTATAAGGTAATTCAGAGTGGGATATACGACCCCCCACCCTGAGGAAGTTACGCTCGTCTAGAAATGGAGATAATTTTCTTAAGGACGGAACATAGGTGGAACCTTTGGATAAGGCCTTAATTTCACCTTCAAAATAACTGCTCTGAACTAGCTTTAATAAACAATCATGAGCTTCATTTAAGTCATGAGTTGTTAAAACAGATGTACTAGTGTTGACTTTATCATGTTTTTTACGAAATAATCTAATAATGCGAGCTATCGTCCTTTGTAATTTTGAAAAAGAAGAAAATTTATTTAATATTCTTTCTAAGAATTCGAATTTAGACTCGGTAACGTCCGGTTTTTGTGAAATTAAATTTACCGAAGCAGAATTAGATTTCAATTCTGAAATAAAATCGCCTTCTTTATTATAAAATGTATCAATAGGCCAGTTTTGTCTGTTGTCACACAGCCACGCGGGGCCCTCTAACCACCGCGCAGTCATGGCAAGCAGTTCGCTAGGCAACACTCCACGGGAGCAGACGTCGGCGATATTATTTTCACTGTTCACATGACGCCATAAATGAGGCGGTAAAGAATCAATTATTTGTGTAACACGGTTACACACAAATGTTTTAAGTTTATATGGCTCTGTCTGTATCCACGCCAACACTATGGAAGAATCTGTTAAAGCCGTAACGTTGGTAACGTTAACACGAGATAAGATACTGCAAACGTATTGCATTAGTTTGCTTAATAAAACCGCAGCCATAAGTTCCAATCTAGGTGTAGTTAACGGTTTTACGGGAGCTACCTTGGTTTTAGAAATGAGCAATCTGGATTTCACTACCCCATCACTACGCGAAATTACGTAAATGCACGCAGCGTAACCTTTCGAGGAAGCGTCACAAAATCCCACTAGCTCACACTCAGTCTGATTAGGCAGTAAGGCGTGACGTTCAATTTTAAAATCGGCTAAAAGTGACAACTGGGATATAAATTCTAACCATTTTTTACAAATATCAGTAGGTAGCTGTTCATCCCACGCTAATCCTATCTTCCAGAGTTCTTGTAGAATACCTTTGGCTACAAAAGTGCAAGGAGATATAAAACCCACGGGGTCATAAATGGAAGCTAATATTTTCAAGACAGAGCGCTTTGTAGTTACTGGGTCACTTTTATTTACTGTGAACATAAAGGCATCTTCCAATGGAGCCCACTGTAGACCAAGTAACTTTATTGAAATGTCATTATGGTCTTTATTAAAAGAGATAGCGTGTTCGCGATTTTCTAGAGGAATGCGATCTAATAGTTGATGACAATTACTAGACCACTTTTTTAACGCGAAACCACCGCATTCTAATAAATTTATTAATTCGTCTTGCAACGTGCAAGCATCAGAAAATGACTTACAGGACCACAAAATGTCATCCATGTAGATTCCTTCTTGAATAACGCGCGCAGCGGAAGGGAAACGTTCGCCTTCATCGCTGGCTAACTGCAATAAAGTACGTATGGCAAGAAACGGTGAACTACTGACTCCATAAGTGACGGTTTTTAATTCAAAAATCTTTATAGGCTCATCCACTGATGATCTATATAAAATATGCTGATATTTACGATCACTTTCTCGAATTAAAATAGCTCGATACATTTTACAAATATCGCTTGCGAAACAATATTCGAATAATCTAAAATTTATTATTATTGAACCAATGTCATTATATAAATTTGGACCGGCAAGCTGAATATCATTGAGAGAAATATTATTACTTGATTTCGCAGACGCATCAAATACTACTCGCAAAGGAGTTGACGTACTGCTCGGTCGCAATATACTGTGGTGCGGTATAAAATATTTACTCGGTTCACTACCGGTGTATAACTCCATATGATCGAGTTGTTCATATTCAGACATAAAATCATTATAAGCTTGCTGTAATACGGGAGTACGAGAGAGTTTGCGTTCGGTATTTAATAATCTACGCTCGGCGATCGCGCGCGAATCGCCCAAGTCCGGTTTCTCGGAAAATAACAATGGCACGATGTACCTACCGCACGAATCGCGTTTATGTTCATTAACAAAAATCTTCTCCGCCAGCTGATCGAGCGGGTTCGATACCGGTTTACTCGGCAACTCTTCGATTTCCCAAAAATCTCGCAAAGTTTTATCTAAATTATTTTCGGTAATTGTTAAATGAAAATTCTGAGATTCTAATTTATTTTCGTAGTACAATTTGCCACTAACGACAAAACCAAAAACGGTTTCAATAAGGTTTGGAATATTAGACTGAATAGTGATCGGTTTATTTTTAATTAATTCTGAAACAATATCATTTCCCAACAAAATATCTACCGAAGATTTTTCGTAGAATTGGGGATCAGCTAAATTATAACATTGATATTTACTGATAACGTCACACGGAAAAGAAACATTAGGCATATCTGAAGATACCCTGGTAATTATCACCATATCAGCCGTGAAAGTCGGAACGTCCGCATCACACGGCTTTATTTCACACGTAACCATACCTAAATTTTTTACGACTTCGCCGCTAAGGCCGGACACCGTGAACGGGCACTTGCGTCGTCGTAAGCCCAAACGTTGAGCACAATCTAAAGTCATAAACGAACTTTGTGCGCCAGAATCGAGAACCGCACGGCAATTCTGCAACTGGCCGCTAATATCAGTGACATCTATGCGTGCTGTCCCTAACACCACTCCATATTTAACATCGATTTCATTCACGGAATGAAAGTTCTCGTTTGTAGCGGATGACTCGACACTCACGGAGTGTTCACATGAGGCACCGCTCACAAGCGCGTTAGCGCGAGGCGCAGGCGGCACGGCCGCTTCGCCTCCCGAGATAGTTTGAGACGTCGTCGGTGCCGGCACGGCCGACACTGGTCCGACACTCGAATTTGGATGTAAGAGATAGTGATGAGGTGACAAACAAACGCCACAGGTTAAACTACTTTTACAAGTTTTTGAATCATGACCGCTCTTTAAACAATTAGTACATAAATTTAAGGTGTTAACACGGTTAACCCTTTCAGATACAGGCATTTGCCTAAACGAATTACAACGATAAATCATGTGATCTTTAGAACAATGCGCACAAGCAATATTAAATTTATTTTGTGTGTCGTTGCGGGAGGTAGTTAGATTTATTTTCGAACTTGGTAGATTAGAACGTGAATATTTGTTATTATTATAAGAATTTTGTTTTTGTTGTACAGTATTTACTTTGTTTAAATTAGGAGTAAAATTATTTTGTGACTTAATTTTATTCGAGTTATTTGTAGGCCAGGAGCTAGTAGTCGGAAACGTATGTTCCAGAACTTTAATTTGTTTATTAACAAAATTGATTAATTCAGTAAATGAAGGCAATGAATTTTGATCACGACTTTCTTCAAAAAGTTTTCTAGTGTGATTATCAAGGCCCCGCAAAGCAATGTGACAAAACAAATAGTCATCTAAATTTTCTATATCTAAAGCTTTAATTGCTTTTAATGAGTGATCAAATGTTTCTATAAATGAGCTTAAATTATTTGTATTATCTTTTGTCAGTGGTGTGAAACTCAACATCCTGTCTAAATACCTACCTAACAGTGCTCGCTTATCTTGGTACTTATTTAGTAGGCTTTGCCATACTACCTCGTAGTTACTAGCAGTGATAGGAAGATTCTTCACTAAATTCAGAGCAGGACCCTTAACACATGACAAAAGATAGTGAAACTTGTCTATGTTATCAAAATTACGATTATGAATTAAAGAAACAAAAGTGTCATAAAATGTGGGCCAATTTTCTAATTGTCCGTCAAATTCAAATAAAGTAAGTTTAGGTAATGACGGTCGTACAAAATTATCTTTTTCATGACATGACATTTTTGTGTTTGACTCCTGGTCTAACTTGCTACAATTCATTGCAACTCGTTTGCAGATAAAGTAAATTTCATCGAAGCTATCTAAAGCACTAGTCGATGGTTTAGATGTTGTTTCTAATTGTAATTCAATGGAAAATATTTCCGAAATAATATTTCCGAAATCGTGACGAACGTCGTCAAGTTCCGAATACTGTACCAAAAAACGTTGTATAGAATCTAAGTTATCAAAACGAATTTCTTTTGACAAGTTGTAAACTTTTTGCAATTTATTAAACAAATATTCCTTTTTAAAAGTTAAGGTTTCTAATCTTATTAATAAATGTTTATCTAATTCACATTCTTCACTGATTTTAGGCATTTTATTTTGTGAGTCCATTTTTGCAATGAGAATGCGCAGTCACTGTTCTAGAAGGTGTAGAATGTACTAGAATGTACTCGTACGTACCTACCTACAAATTCGCACCAATACTAAAAAATGGACTTGCCCAATCGAACTACCTGCGTATGCAGTGCAACGACCCAATTGTAAAAACAGAAAATATGCAATAAATTTAAACAAATATCAATATTATTAAAATATAATCGGTATCGGTAAAATATAATAAACCCGGTTCGAAGTGACCAGAAATTGTGGCGGCAAACGGGCTACCACTTTGTAGATTAATTTTGGACTGTATTTCCGTAAAGAGATAGATAGATATTAGATAATTATAAAATAGAACGCCCCGGAGCTTTGGTAGCTTCTTCTTGATGTTTAGGCAACTATTGACAAATTCACTTACCAACTTGCAACTGCTTCTAATCGCCGGTAGCCGGGTTTCACAACAGCACTTTGGAGAACGAATATCAATGGTCTGATGTTACAAAAAGTTCACTTAACACCCCGGGGATAATATTGGGAAGATTCACACACGTGCACGGTGGTATTTATTGAAATATGAATTAAAATAATTCAGGACGGCAGAGCGGCGGCCATCCTCTTCGGCGCGTTTTTCGAAGGTCTAGTACAGTGGCGCCGCGTTGCGGTGGTCGGCGCAAACACACATCTCCTTTAGATGCGTTCCGTCTTCTGCAGCTGGCTCGGGCAGTGATTTACAATAATTACCAAAAACAATCAAGATAGATACTTAACAACGTACGTACGGGAAGTACAACTTCCTTTTTTTATTCTAAAATCCCCACCCGACTTCAATAGATGTTATTATAACGATGATAATGCGTATCTAATGATTTGAATATTATTTCTTGCTTTTTAGAGGCAGGTTTTTTTTGAAGTCGGTTTTTTTGTTTTTAAACAATTTTTTATTTATTTATTTTTAGTGTAAGTACCTTCTGTATTAGGTAGTGTAGGTAAGTATATTATTTAGGTAGAAAATTCAGCTAAGCCAAACGTGAGATAATCGCGGAGAAACATGCTATATACAGGTCAAACTGAGAACCTTTTTTTTTTGTAGTCGGTTAAAATGACTACACTAAAGGTATCCCCTTTCCAACACAAAAAACTTCATCTAATTCGGTTCATAAATAACAAAGTCGTCAAGGTAGTTGATGCAAAATCATAATATTTTCAGGATTACTTGAAAACTACTGGACCGATTTGAAAAAAAATTAAATGGGACCATCTCGCAAGCAAACTCAATCGAACAAAAAAAGAATCATCAAAATCGGTCCATAAATGACTAAGATACGCGCGAACAACGATAAAAAAAAACATACAATCGAATTGAGAACCTCCTCCTTTTGATGAAGTCGGTTAAAAAACAAATCAATTGATATTTACCTAGAAGCCCACGTCACGAAATAAATCCCTTAAGCTAGGGTTTCCTAGGATGACGGTGCCGTCATATTACGGCCGTCATTTAACGGCGTAGAACGTTGTCTATGGAAACAATACGGTGCGGTTTCTGACGTTACGGTGTTGTCGCCATATTGTTTACATAGACAACATTCAACGCCGCTATATTACGGCCGTAATATGACGGCACCGTCATCCTAGGAAACCCTAGCTTTAGCAAATTAGACATCAAATATCAGTTCCATCAAAATTCCGTGGGGCTTCTTTGGATGAAGTAGATTTTATTTTTGCTATCAGAACTTATATGAAATAACCCATAAACACATCTAGACCTTGCTCTAAGCATATCCGCAGACTACAGACTTTCTATCGGCCGATAGTTGGTTTTGTATGAAGAATCGGCCGATACCAAATCGTTGTAGTGCGCAATTGCATACTTCTTCATACTGATTCCAACTATCGGCCGACAGTTTGGTCTGTAGTTACTCTTAAGCTGTCCGAGGGTCGGTGCTATCATTAGGAAGCTATTTTGCATATATGTTTTTTTTTTTATACAAAGGCTATGCTAAAAAAATTAAATTGTAAGTACCTCATTCACGATCAAGATCCATTGTGTGTTGTGTGTGACCAAAGAGTACAAACTAATAATGTCCCAGTCGCCATGACGAAGCTATGTAATTTAATAATGTGCGCTACCAGGCGTCCATAAATCTTAAGGATGTATGTTGAAGTCCGGTAAACCAAACGCGATAAGCGCTCGTAGCGATAAACCATTAATAGGGAGTGACAGATAATGGGTCGTTAGTTCGTTACCCCGTTTGGGCGGTTGCTGTGCTTAATGTCTGTACCGCTAATGCATGGTAACTATTGTTAATTCTATTTGTGTAGTGATATTTGATATAATGTATTATGATAATTAATGGCTTTCCGTCAGTTATGATAGGTTAGGTTAGACATAAGACTGATGTGTGAGGAAAAGTGATGTACACCTACTGATCATCTTTCCTATTTCATTACATAGGCTAACTTTACTATATCTTATACTATTAATTTATTCCCACTACCTATTTTATTTATTTAGCTCACTGTTAAAATTAGTGATGATTCATTGTTCTCTAAAAATTATCTCGCGAACAATGGTTTGCTAAATTCGGGATTCTAAACTACTAGAGTTTTCTCTTTATTCGAAATATATTTAAATATTCAACTTGATCAATCTGGATTCGTCGTTTTCGGTAACAACAATTCCAATCTAGCCGATATTTTCGTTTCGTAATTTCATTTTGAGATAACAATTCCTATCTTCCAATTTTATCGGAATGTTTTGGAACATTTTGTTTATTGGAGAAAGAATTCGGAATTCTATTTGAAAAAATCTGAGAAAATTAATCACAGCATTTTTCTTGAATAAGATTCTTATAGATGTCAGAATATTTTATTTCTGGCATATATTAAAAACTTTTAAGCAAAATATCCTCTAACCCCTAACAGTTCAGACGTTCCCAAACGTTATTAGCGAGATGAAATTCCCAACAGCCAGCAGTTTTTTTTTACAGAAAATTGGAAAAGTTTTGAGTGTCGTTGAGGAAGTCCCGGTTGAGACCGCTTATCTGTTTCGCGTCATTCCTTCGACGATTCCAACCCCTTTCAGTGATTTCTTTATAAAAGAGATTCTTTTGATTTGGAGGTAAATCAAAGAATCATTAGAGTAATGTACGAATGGAGGAAACAATGGATTTTATACTTCTTTGTACCGTGGTGAGAATGAGTGATGGAGTTACCTCAATTTCCTGCCAACATTTGCCACTGCTTATATCTCTTGAACTATAGTAAATGTATAGCATGATGTGTCGTCGTCTGTACGTACCTATACCTGCACGTTTCCAGCTTTATTTCCCCTTTAAATTCCTTTAGTGATTCTAGAAAGTTCGGCGTTGATTGCCTAACTTGATTTATTGTCTTTTATTCCGGATCCGTCTGCCGATTTCCAATTAGTTGGTCCAACAATTTTAGTGCCAAACTGGTATTGTAATGCATAACTAACTAGGTTTTAATATCATCCTTCGCTGTGCAGTAGTGAGAACTGAGAAGCATAAAATTTACCAGGTGCTTTTTATCACCTGCGAAGTACACTCGACGACGAGAAACTGCTTCTAGAAGGGTTTTAGGGATATTAAAGAATGTAGAATTGTAGATTCGCAACTGGTTTTTAGTGTTGCAAATCTTACCTTCATTCTATAACTCTTGATTGTTGTCAGTACCTATAGAAATAGACGATAATTTATCCGATCACGGCTATGTTTAACTTCTTGAAGTTCTGTGATGTTTTTTTTATAAAAAACGATATATAACTGTGCAACCTTAACTAAAATGACCGGAAAATCTTCGTACAGATTCGTGAGGTTAACGTTTGTTTTGATAGCTTATGTACAGTCGACGGCACTCCAGACGTAACATATTGACCTTGAGACCGTCTTAAGCCCCTAACGGGATTTTTACAATTCCCCGGGAATAAAACTGTTTTCGCAGTTCAACTGTTTAACTTGATGTGCTGTCGTTTGTACTCAAGGAAATTGTTTACGAAGCGGTGTGGATGTGGACTTAAGCGGATATTGGCGGATGTGGCTCAGACGAACAAGACGACGATTGTGTCAGCTAGCTAGACTTAGGACGCTGTTAC
Source organism: Agriphila tristella (assembly GCA_928269145.1). NCBI lineage: Eukaryota > Metazoa > Arthropoda > Insecta > Lepidoptera > Crambidae > Agriphila > Agriphila tristella. The sequence continues at coordinate 1,449,802 of OV743435.1, forward strand.
ACAAGGAAAGTCTCGCTTGCAAGTGGCGATTTCTAGAACAAAAATGGCACTCGCGTGCGAGACTCCTTGTGTAACAGCGTCCTAAGGGCCAGTTTCAAATGTTCTGGATAAGTTCCTGATAACTTATAATGACAGATAATTTCATCAAAGTTCTGTTCCGTTTCTAGATTAAGACAGAAGATAGGTGCTATCTGGAACCTGTGTCGTGTGTCCCAAATAAAATATTTTTACTTTTAAATATTTTATTAAAAATTCTCAAGCGTACGAAGAACAACAGTTTGTGTCAGCAGACACAAAGACCGCAAAAGTTGAAGTTGAAATTCTTCAGTAACAATGCCGGTGTCGTGTATTGCACAATGTTTCAGAAAATATATGTTTCATAGTTTCCGTCCATTTCATAGTACTTAGTCCGTTTTAATATGATTTTAATAAAATCAGCGTCGCGTCGTGGTGCCGCAACACAATGTTGGCTGGAAAAGTATTTTTTGCACTTGCTAGTTTTAAGAGCAGTTTTTAACATCGTGAATTAGTGCTTCAAAAACTATTTTTCATTTATTACTTTCATTTATATAGCGGGTATTTGAGGTGCATGTAGTATGTAGCCGTCAACTAATGCTGCCAATACATTGAATGACTTTGTCCGCCGCGTAGACATTCGGGAAATCCATAGGGAACCTTTGTGAACTATAAAATAACAGAGTGCCAAGTTTCATCCAAATCCGTTCTGCCGTTTTTCGTGATTAACAAATATCGAAACATCCGAACTCACAAACTTTCACAATCCTGAAAACTCTTAAATATGTTGGCGGCGCTAGTGGACATGATTAAGTCAATCTAGTTCTCTTTTATTGTAAAAGTCGTATTTTAACTATTGTAAACTCCGTGTAGTTACGTCACAGCGCACACGTTGTTAATCTAAAGTTTTTCAGCGCACCTATAAACTCTGTGGGCAAAAAAGTTGTGGACAAAGCGAAAAGAGCGCGAATCGGTGCGCGCGTTCGCTCTCTCTCGAATAATTCGCATCTGCGCGTTATAAGTTAGATGAGTTTTGCTAAATAATTGGCAGTGGTAACACACTTGAGTATATGCAGTATGTAAGTACTGTTGTTTGAGGAGGCTTATCAATAAAAGAAACGATTGTTGTGTCTGGAAATGGAAAATAAAAAAATTGTCAAACAGGCGTCTCTTATGCTGGTCAATTAGCAATATTAGCAATCAAATCACCAAACTTTGATGAAAAATGTTCTCAAAGAATGAAGTACTTAACGTGATCAATAGAAATGATGATTACTATTTTGTAGAAATAATTGGATTGAATCAGCTGAAGTGGCAGTAGGCGGCATACATAGCGAGAAGAACCGATGGCCGTTGGGGCGGAGCAGTTCTGGAATAGCGACCGCGCACCGGACGACGCTCCGTGGGTAGGCCCCCGACAAGTTGGACCAATATGATCTGGTGAAGGTCGCGGGAAGCCGCCGGATGCGGACAACGCAGGACCGACCAAGGGTCGGTCGTGGAAATCTTTGGGAAAGACCCAGCAGTAGGTGTCGTGCGGCTGATAATATGATGATGATCAAAAAATATTAGGTACTTTTTTTTTATCTATTTTAATTTAGAGGCTTTTACCCAGTTTAGGTATGTCAGCCTCATCATACCTTTATCTAAATAACAATCATAGATATAAGGGAACACTTGGGTCATTGATACAGAAACATATTGATAAGTTCTTTAAACACCGCAGATTGCGGGTCTGCTAGTATTGTCAGAAATTTCCCTACGTCTAGTCTATTTATCTTATGTTTCTGTATTAATGAATCCCTCGCCCCACTGTACTTGATGCATTCCAAGAGCATGTGTTGGATGTCATCAACGGTACCACAAATTTCACAATTTGGAGAATCTATTTTTCTCATGAGATGACCGAATTTTTTGGATGGATAGTGACCCAAACGAATACGAAGTGCTGTTATTATGAATTGTCTATTTGAATTATTTATATTATAGAACCATGGGATCTTTGGAGGCTGACATTGTAAAGTTTTATACCAAATTCCTTTTTCTTTGCTCCTTTCATCGAAATATTCTTTAAATCTTTGAAAACATTTAAATTTAAATTTATTTCATATTTCTGAATACATTGGTAAAATAGTTGTTTCAGCACCTTCATTAACTGCTAATTTTGCCAATCTGTCAGCCTCCTCGTTTCCTTTTAAGCCTATGTGGGAAGGGATCCATTGCAATCTCAGGTTGATACATTTATAATTGATTTGATGGATTTTGTTTAAAATATCATAAGCTATCGGTGCACCTCTGCTATGTCCAGAGGCGCATCGAGCTAAATGCTGTAAGGCACTTTTGCTATCCGTAAGTATAACAAAATGATGTCCTTCTAAACTATCAATGTACTTCAGAGCTTCTGAGATTGCAAATAGTTCCATGGTCATTATTGAGATTTCTGAAACAGTTTTGAACATAGCTGACCTTCCCTTATCATCACAATAAGCAGCACCTAAGCCAAGAGATTCTTTTGAACCATCAGTAAAAATTCGTGCCCAGCCTTCATACTTTTCATTCAGCTCCATAATTACTTCGACTCTCAAAGAGGTGGGTGAATATTTACTTTTGGCTTCCCTTACACAATCTAAATTATCTACTATATTTGTCCTTACGTCTATATATGATGCCCAAACATCCATTTTAAACATATCTAATGGGTTTGATTTATGAATATTATAATTCTTACATTCATTATAGACAGTCACAAGTAGGGGTTTCTTTTTTGGTTGCCAATATCTTTCATTAATGACAGCACCTAACTCATCAAGGAGTTTGACGGTATCATTATCCACCCAAGATATGGTTTTGATACAGTACTTAAATGCTAAATATAACCTTCTAACAAATAATGGTTGAACACATAATTCACTCTCCATCGCATGGATCGGTGTACTCTTAACAAACCCACCAATAATCCGAAGAGCTTGATTCTGTATCCTGTCTAGTTTTAATAGTTGAGTTTTTGAGCAACTATCGTACATAAAGCAAGCGTAATCAAGCCTACTGCGAATTAAGGACCTATAAATAATAAGCAAATGTATAGGGTGCACGCCCCAACCAGAACCAGCTAAAGCTTTCAATAAGTTTAAAAACTTTGTAGCTTGTTTGTTCCATCTGAGGTTTCTGTCGAGCCACAAGCCGAAGTACTTGACATTATCTACAGCCATTATCCTATTATTTGCAATCATCAATTCTAATTCTCTCCTTTTATATCCCCTACTAAAAACGCAAGAGGTTGACTTATTCGCAGAAATATGAATATTAGGTACTTACATGACGTGATCAACAGAAAATTATGATTACTATTTTGTAGAAAACAATTGGATCTTGGAAGCTTAGCTTACTTACTAAGCTACTTTAACGAGTGTCCGAAATTATCAAGGACGAAATCCCACGCGTATGATGTCGGGTGCAAAAGCTAGTAGGAAAATAGAATGTTGTCAATTCTTTAATATCGTGTTATCGTATCAAGCTAGGAAAGAGGGGGGTCACGTTGAATGATTGATATTGCACACATTTTTTGTTTGTTTGAGGGCCCTCATACACCGAGTGACCTCATGCTGTCGCGACCCTCAGTCATGCGAGGATACGAGGAAGAAGAAGAAGAAGAATTGCACACATGTCCATTTTAATTAATGCTTTAAATATCGAGATGACTATTAATTGTAACACCACGTTTTTGTTATGTTATTAATTGTACTTCTGTGGTAGACTGAAGCTCAAGACAAAAAGTTACACGTAATAAGTCTGGCATTCCACGAAATGAGAAACTGATTTGGAATGAAAAAGTTGTATCTTTTACCTCCACCGCGCAGTTGGAAACTGTCGTACTCTCGAGTCGTACTTTGTCGAAATTCCGAGCAGATAATAAGTGAAGTTGCCTCGCGTTTCGTTATTGGGTTATAAGGAATACAAACTGGCAATCTCGGTTGACTGAGTAACTGCCTTGTTTAGATAATCTGCTTTGTATAAATTGTGCTGCTCTGTTTCCAGTTGTGACACAAGCTTATATGTTTTTTCTTTCCTTCCTTTATTGCATGTCCTTAATTAAGTGTTGCCAACGCTTCTTTTCTTGATCCACAGTTACCACAGATATTCGGAATCAATTTCAGAACGAACATAGAAATAATAAACCAATTAAAAATTATGACGTCATCGCTTCTCTAAAATTGAACTACGTTTTCATTGCGCGTTTTTAGTTTCAGCTTCGTTAAGAAAAATTCCATGAACTTATATAATGCTCCAGTTGGAACCAATCCCAGGGGAATACAATATCAAGACGTTTGCAATATTTTCAATCAGAATGTAAGTCCTTGCTCAATTGCTTTTGAAAATATAGTTATGGAGCCACGACGACGGCAGAAATCGACGTATTAATTCGATTGAGTGAACTGTTGTTGCTTTCATATTGAAATTATTTTATTTCACATCTTTTCAATGACAGCAGAGGATGAAAACTTGTTGTGTTTCGATTATTTAACCTCAACAGCAAAGAGCCAAAAATTTGCAGTTGATATAGACAGTCTTCTGAAAATAGAAAAGGCGAAAGAAGGAAAACAGGTCTTAAAACCTTATTTGGAGGTGTGATGTGATGTAAAAGAAGACAAATAAATAATTGATGACATTGTAATGAATGAAGCACGTGTCAGAGCTACCAGGAAATCATGGATGTCGAGGAGGTTTCGCAATATCTCAACGGCAGCACGTACCGACCCTCGTCACGCCGCATGACGCCGGCCCCCGCTCCTCGCACCCTGCAGCCCGAATATCCTATCGCCAGAAAAAAACTACAAATATCCTGTCAGATGTTTGCTTGTAGGTAAAAGTGTTAGAATGAAATACTACTCGTATTAGTGAATCGACAAGTGATTTATGTATGTACTGACATGTATGTAATACAATATAGGGCTACCAAGAGAATGAAACTAATTTGAGATTTATAACCAGACAAGTTCATTCATGATGGTGATGCTCAGATGAACAGTCCCCAAGATTGCAGAATGTCCACAGGGACCTTCTTCTTTAAGAGATTTCAAGGTTAATGATGGTACTGATTTTAGTTTTCTAGTATTTTACAGAGAACTTAATGTCAGAGAGTACTGCTTTTGGTATCTTATTATTCTGTTTTTCTTTAGATAAATGTTGCGAGCAAAAAGTAAACATGGCATGTCTAAAATAAATAAGAAAAGCAAATAAATGCCAATGCAAACAAATTAAACGAATCCCATTCGCGCCCGAAATTATTAGAATCATTGCTAAACAAAATGGCGTCCGTCCTTCGGGGGCAGTATTGCAATAAAACGGTTGTAAACACATCGGAGGCGGAGCACGAAATGAAAAAAGGACATTCCGGCAGTCGTAAACTCTTGACGTATTAATTTAAACGTCGTAAAATAAAAGCTTGAACATTTTATTAATGCGAGTAATCATTTGTAAAAAAAAGCGCGGGCGCCCTTCAATAGGTAATCTCGAACGGTCCGTCAAAAGATCTCTTTTCGCATTCATGCCGCCCGGGTCTCGACGGAAAATATAAATAGGGCGTCATGCTTGCCTGGTGAGTTGTCGGCTAATAAAGGGTTTCCTTTTGGGAATCACGGTTGTTGAGGTAAGGTACGCACAAAAGACCTTTTTTTAATTACTTTGTAAACCTTAAAGAATCTCACAAATTCACAATACTATTGTTACTTTTTTAGAACCTGAAAGTAATCTCATTTTAATTTCACAAATGAGACACGTTTAAACTACATACACATGCATGCATATAACGAAGACTTTATATTATGAAAATTTAAAAAACATTCAATTATTTTACTGCTTTTCACTTTCTACTTATCAAAGAGTTGAGGCTTTTGTAGGTATAATTTCCGCAGATGTGCAGCGCTTTTAATGAATTTGTTTTGATGAGCTTATTGTTAATTCTTTTTAACATCAAATAGAAGGAAAGTATTTATCTCATTCGCAAAATAATACAAAGTCTTCACAAAGTTTCTTTTGAAGAACGTGCAACACTCCTTTTATGCACCCTTCATGAATGAAGTTAACATGAAAGCTTGAATAAAATCGTTCGTTTTTGTAGCTCAAAATCAAAAGCTAGAGTTTTCAGCTGTACAAGTCGATCTTACAATTTCTTAATAATAGCTAACTATATTAAAATAGTAGAACACACTCCCGAATGCAGATTGCGACGAATAAGAAAAAAAATAAGGCTAGGAAATTGCCGCAGGATTTCGGGGCGACTAAAAATTCCACAAAAGCTGCTGCAGCCACGAACTTTTTGTCAAGAAAATAAGCGAGTTGGGCTAGCCTACGAGCCTGCACTGCGACACTGTTACGTGATGCTGCTGCCCTGGTAGACGGTAAACGGTGCATTGGGAGTTGATGACGTCACGTTCGACCATCTTGAAATTTGATAGCTCATGTACGATACCACTTTATATCTAGTACGGTCAGCAACGAAAGTTATTTAACACTTTAGTACTTTGTCATAGAAACTTTTTTAACTTATGTTTCAAACCGTGAGACACTGTTGCTGACTTTACATAACTTATAACTTGCTAAAGTTGCAGTAGCAGTTTTGTTTTATTAATTGCTCAATGTGTAATGTCTTTCTGATTACATACTTTTATGCTACTGATTAATCGGAGACTATACTTAATCAAATTTATTCAGAGAAACATGAAAATTTGATTTAATCAAGTTTTATTTAAGTTTTGTAAAATAAACTTTTAAATTAAGTTGGTAGTCCTGGTTAATTAGTCAATCTCCTCAGTCTTCATTTCATTAGCGTAATAATGTGTGTCAAGTATGTTGAAAAAAGAAATATCTACGGTTTTACCAAAGAAATTGGATATTCGTTGTTCGTTTATTTGATTTATTAGATAAGTTACCAGCACGTAAGAAACTTTGACGTTGATTTTCTTTTGTATTCTAATGTTATATTTTTTCTTTCAGGTAAGTCGCAAATTGGAATATTGGCGAAATTGGCAAGTAAACAAATATTTTTTCGCAATAAAAGTACTGGTGTTGCATAAACGATAGGAATTGCACTTTCGCGATATGGGCCACCCCCTGCGGCGAAGGGTCGCGGGCGGGGGCGGGGCTGCTCCGTAATGGCCGCCTGATTGAATCGCCCCGTATCTTCACCGCCTCGTCGCGCCTGGTACATATCGAGTTAATTTAACGATACCTCTTATTTTCATTTTTCTATACCGTGTGGCGTCACATGGCGTAACAAGCGCAAACACTTCGAGATTAGAAATTATGTTCTTCCCTCTTTTTTATATTAGCTCAACTCGACCTTTGATAACTCATAAGTTTTTTCACATGAAAATAAAAAGTCGACGCTTTCTTCACGAACATTTACGATATTTTTGTCAATTTCCAATCTTATCTTACTCTCAGGGTCTCCGGCTGTTACGATATTAACTTTGATTCAATAAACCTGCTGAGTGCCTAAAGAGCTTTCTATTTTATTAGAACAAGAAATCGAATAAAATTGTGCTTGATGGTAACATAGACGGTATACAAGGTTATTTTTAGTTAATACAAAACCTCTCGTGGGGTTGATCAGACCATCAAACTGAACAACTTTCATTATGGAACCAACCTCGAAATCACGAAAAAAATCAACTGTTCCATACAAAAGTACCTACAATCCTACTCCATCGAAATGTATGAAACAGCTGATTTTTTTCGTTATTCAAGGTTGGTCCCATAATGAAAGTTGTTCAGTTTGATGGTCTGATCAACCCCACGAGAGGTTTTGTGTTAACTGAAAATAACCTTGTATATTTTTTTTGCATTAGACTGTCAAAATAAGCTATACTGGATGATGAACGCTGTTGATCAAATCCAAAATTGGACCTTCCGTTATCTAAATGAGGAGTCACATCAGAACACTTAGTGCGTCCCGTGACGTATTTATCTGGGCCATAAACCGGTCCGGCCCTGTCCGGTGACGTATGTCCGGCCGTAAACCGCCCGGATCCTTATCAGCGGCCGGATGACGTAATTGCGCGTTCTGCCGCGAGACAAATACTCTTTGAGATTGCCTGAAATTGGATACTTTTTTATGTTGAGAAGAAATTTGTTGTTTCGAAACAATTTTGTTTGGAGTTTTGGGTGTTAAGTTTGTGGGTATTCGTCTTCGTCTTTCCGTAATCGCATTAATACGGGCTTTACACAAACAAGTAAAAAAAAAAATACATGCTTATTAAAACTAATATAACTGTCATCTATACATATAAAACTCTAAATTGATTGATTGACTGATTCATTCATTGTTGGGATAAGCGTGGAGCCCTAACGGCTGAAGGTAGAGACACCATTTTTGGAGGGTAGATACTTTTCATGGTGTAGGTGAGCACTAAAAAAAATATTTTAGAAAATTCCCGTTATACAGGGTGCTACAGGTTGTTTAAGTTTGTATGAGAATTTGTATAGGGTTGAAGTAGACACCATTTTTGGAGGGTAGATACCTTTCATGGTGTAGGTGAGCACTAAAAAAAGATTTTAGAAAATTCACGTTTTACAGGGTGCTACAGGTTGTTTAAGTTTGTATGATAATTTGTATAGGGTTGAAGTAGAGACACTATTTTTGGAGGGTAGATTCCTTTCACTGTGTAGGTGAGCACTAAGACAGGGTTTTGGAAAATTCCCGTTATACAGGGTGCTACAGAGTGTTCCAGTTTGTACATGTTTTTTTTTATGGGAAAATTTAAATGTGTGTAATAAGGTTTACTGATAAATACCTAGGTATATTGGTAATCCGTGACTTTCAAAATAAATGCACAACTATCTTAATCACGCGAACGAAGTCGCGGGCAAAAGCTAGTTATTCATAAAAGTATTTTAAGAAAATGTTACCTTATTACGTTATTATGTTGTCGTTTTGACACTTCTGACGAATCCATAGACAAATCCACTGGCTGATAATCTTCAAGAAAACAATGAGGGATTTTCGAAGTGAAAATAGTAACTATTTTACTCACTAGATGGCGTTGATGGAAAGAGAAATGTCAAAATTGGCTTTGAAAAATAAACGGCCAGCACCAAAGAGGCAAGTAAGCGCTCGCTGGCTGACATCTCATCATCATCATCATATCAGCCGCACGACACCCACTGCTGGGTATAGGCCTCCCCTAAGGATCTCCACGACGATCGGTCCTGCGCTGCCTGCATCCACTGGCTTCCCGCGACCTTCACCAGATCGTCGGTCCACCTTGTCGGGGGCCTACCCACGGAGCGTCGTCCGGTGCGCAGTCGCCGTTCCAGAACCTTTCCGCCCCAACGGCCATCGGTTCTTCTCGCTATGTGTCCCACCCATTGCCACTTCAGCTGGCTGACATCTACCCAAAAAGAAATATTTTAGGGTCACATCTGCCTGCCTGCCTGAGTTCTCTCCGAAACTTAGTAAAAAAAAACACATTGACACATGCATTTTTATTAACGCCATCTATCGAGACTACAGTTTTTTGTCATTTTGAAAAGCCCTCATTGTGAGTGAACTAACGAATAAGCTGTCACTCCAATCAGCTGTTATGTAATCGGCCATGTTATTCCCTAAAATAGGGATTAAATAGGCAGCACCCTTCTATAACTCTCTATTTTTAGAGCGTGTAGGTATGTCGCTATTGAGCGAATTTGAATAATGATTTTCAAAAAACTCCCTAAATCAAGCTTATATGCCTTCCATAACTTCTTATGAATAAGACGAAAAGGGGACGCGACTTACAGTGACATTAGGATTATTGACGTACTCACTTTTGAAGCATACAATTTGTTTAGTTTGATTAGAGGATCCGATAATAAACTGTTTTGATAATTCTGTTCTAGTAAACACTTTCCGTTTTCATATCTTGTTTTTCCACTCGCCAGACAGCCACACGATCGCTAGTCGTCCTACCCTCCCGTTGACTGCCTCGATATTGCCATACATCCGGGTTGCCATATTTCAAAGTCAATAAATCGACTATAATTTCCAATTTAAAAATAATCTGTGAAAATAAAATACAAATTAAGCGGGTCACGCTAACAGACGGCCGTCCTGGTTTTGGAATGTCCCTATTCCAACCCGGCCATTCGAGTAGGTAGCCACAATAATATTGTGAGTCTCTATATGATCTAAACTAACAACTATATTCACAACTAAAACCACCTAGTCTAGTTCGATAATCGTACGGAAATTATAGCTATTGTAAGACTAATGAATTTCATTGTTTATAATTATTATTATTAATTTCATTGATTATTCTGTAATCTTATGGTGGAATAATAACTATTAAAACATAAAATTTAGTAAATACATAATAGTAGAAACAACAATGTTTTTGATTTCATTTTGAGAAAACTGTTAATATGTAACATATTACATGGCAAGATCATTCATAGATTTATCATTATTGCTTATACAAAAGCATTCAAAGTGAAAATTATTACAATTACATACATCTTATAACTTCCCATGTATGTAAATAAACTCATTGAAATATATAGGTACTCTAGAGATTACGGATCAAGAAACTATAAAGAGTAGGATAGAGGAAATACATAGGTAGGTGATCCTCGGAAACATAATAATGACAATCCGCATGGATCATAACTATGGTTAAACAAGATGTATCCTGTTGTCAGATCTTAAACAGTTTGTGAAGGTTCAGTTAGAGCATTAATTAGGTGCAAATGACATTGTAATATTAACGTTAGGTGCAAACGACAGAAACCTTATTGTTCTTCCAACAATGTGTCGCATTGTATAAACTACATAATTTAAAGATATATATTAAATATTTAAAAAAACAAGGGTTATTCAATTACAATATAAAATTATTGACAAAATATGACAATTGCATATTTTATAATCACACAATGACAGTTATGTAAACAATAGACATTTATAAGTGATTTGCTTTTTTTTGATGAATAGAACTTGATTATTTACAATATATGTCTAATTCCCCAGCATCGCACAAAGTAAAGGAAATGCTTAGCAGAAAGTGTAGCTGCCGGAGTAAACTGTGTAACACTAAAAAAATGAGGGTAATTATAAAAAGCTTAGTAACTACAGAAAACAATAGGTATTTTTCCTTTCACCAAATCAGACTCTAAAATCATAAATGCTTATAACTTGTTTTTTTTTTGTTTTTACATAACAAAAACTATTATTAGACTGTGTTCTGTCAGAGCGTAACAAGTGAAGAAGACTTATTTACAGTTACTATAAGTGAGCTTACTAAAGAGGTAGGTGAGGTTAATGTCATTTGCCTCGCCGAAACATTTATTGTTCTTTCCTGTAAGAATTTGTTACAATTAGTTATAAAAGAAGTCAAACTTCATTAAATTGTAATGTCGGCAAACCTTTTCAATAAATAAATAAAGAATAATTCAGAACAACACCTTCATATACCCAACCATTAAGTTGCGGCAACCTGTTGTAGAAAGTAACAACGTAGGGATCGTTCATGTATATACTATTAAGAAATAGGACGCTTGAAATTCCGGTGGCCACTTTATACACTTTTGAATGATGTGCAGTAAATGTGCACTATAGTTACCATTTATAGAACTACTACAGAAATGTAGGATTTCTTAATATGAATAGAATCTTTACTGATACAACTGTCTATAAAACGAGATAAAAATATCATAGGCACTTTGCAGTGATTGGAACTTTAATAATTGTTGCTTGATAATATACAAACTATAAAACATAACTAGCCTTCTGTTTAATAGTAATAAAAATAAATAAATAAATAATAAGCTAAGTATATAACATAAGCAACTCAAAAAATATCTGACTGGATTTAATCACCGAAAAGTAATATTAGAACGATTAAGTTACTGATCAAAACGTATGGGATATGAGTAAGGGAAACATAGAAACATTTAGACAATTTATAAGTTCTCTATAATATAATGATGTACTTGGAAGACAAATTGCGGATATGGCCATCAGTCACTTTTGCAAGGCTATTCTGATATTTTCCATAAGTCAGAACAAAATAAATAAATAAGTTAAAAATAAAGGGCTAACTAAATGTGTCTGAAGGTGCTACATGAATAAAAGTCCTAAGTATCTAATATCTCGACTCACATTGTCAAATTAACCTTTTCATGTAAGTAATGTGTAAAGTATAGACTTAACACTTAGAAAATATATCTCAATCACAGAAGCACAATAATATGCGTTATATTACAAAGTCTAACGATGTATGAAAAGCAGCATCGTAGAATATTATTAGAAACGTAACCAGTACAAATATTGAATTATTGAATCATTGAAATTCTAATAAAGGCTAAATAGAATTAGTAAAATAATAAATTTTCATGTAGTAATCCAAATGACATTGGCAATGAATTTAATACATTTAATAAATATTGACGAGTAAAATTATCTTGATAATGATTACTAAAGACGATGCTATAACTGATATACAATTTCACAGGTCGACAGATAAAAAAAGGGAGTTTACAACATAATGATGGGCCTTGAAAGTACTTTACCTATGGGATATGATGGTATAATTAACCAAATGATAAAGGTAACGCTGTAGGGTTTATAGTCATCCCATTAGTACAAGTTATAGAATGTATAATTTTTCTCCAAGGTTATTTATTTCCCATCTCTATTTGATAGAGTATTCGGTCATTGAGCCACTGTACCGAAGTGGACCGAAGGAAGAGTTAGTAATTATAGACGATTACGCTAAAATCAGTACTCTTAGAAGTATTTTGAAATAGTACTTGCAGACAAGTTATATAACTTTTCTAATTCTAATACCTTTTTGAAATCAAGGATCCATAAAAAGATCCATAAAATTGGCTTGCTTACATCTTATTAAGATGATTTTAATATGAAGATGCATATTTTAAAGTAAAGTTATCTAAGGGACGATCGACAATGAGTGACGATCTCAAATATCTAAAAATAGGGGATATAAACTATTTGTCGGCGTACAGTATAAATAATGTGGGAGTACCACAAGGAAATGTATTAGGCCCTCCTACTTTTCTAATCTATATGAATGACTTTTTCTGACATAACAAAGCAGCAACGTATTCTTTTTGCCGATGGCACAACACTTATTATAAAAGGTTGTGAACTTGTGAGAATCTAAACTGAAAGAAGTCGCAATCACTATCCATGGCAGGTTATTAAATGGTTGAATAATAACAACCTAAAATAAATATAGATAAAACAAAATATATGACATTTAATTATAAACCATAATTTAAAGAAATAACTTCTACATTAATTATAATAACGAGAAAAGTTATGAAATAACCATGACAAAGTTCTTAGGTTAAATCGATGACGAGTGTGGTTGGAAAGTTTGATAGATTTGATGGTAAGCAAAATTGACAGACTCCTCTTTGGGTTAAGGTGAGTAAAAGAAACAGCATCCAAGACTGCAGCCTACCATGACTATGTAGCATTGGTGCTGCGTTATGGAATTATTTTATAGGATTACTCTGTTAATGTGGATAAAACCTTTAAATTACAAAAGAGATGCATTAGATATGCATGTGAGGCCGGTGACTTGGATTCTAACAAGCCCTTATCCTGGGACCTTGGTATTCTTTTTCTACTATATCAGAATACGTATTTAGGAATTGGCAATTTCTGCAATATAAATGTAAATAAAGTTCTATTCATTGCTAAAATAGCATTGCCAATTACCTATATGCGACAAATGTTGTGTATATCATCTCAAAGGTTAACATTGTATTAAAAATATTTTTTTGGCAATACGTATTTATAATAAGTTGCCAGAAACCCTTAAGAACTTGTCATAACAAAATGGAGCAAAATACGTTGTTTCTGTTTATTATGGATAACGCAAACAACACACACCATGAACTTATAGTTCTGATCAGTATGTGTTCATAAAAGATCCGATCATTATAATATGGTAGGTCTAGCTAGATACGTTAAGGGAAAACTTCATTATAGCTTCTGAACGGCTACTACCATAGACAATAGCTTTTGACAATAGCGCTGCGCTATGCTCCACTCCGCGTTCTTGCGTATGATACTGCCTGCACTTAGCGCATTGTTTTTTTCTACAGTCACAGATTTATTTGTTCAATGCATGCAGTCTATCCACAGACTACCAAATGAGGATAAGTCTGCGTTTTATTAAATATTTTTTGTGTTGTTTTTTTTCTTTTGTCATTTTATTTTACTTCTTATTTTATTATATAGCTACATAGCTACACAGTAATATAATAGCTACAGCTATATTCTTGTAGCTCTTAAGATTCACTCAAATTAAGAATTTAAAATAAAATGACAAATCATTGAAATGTTATTAAGTTGTTACAAGAAAACATCTCTGATTTGGAAAGTTTTAAACGAAACACTTTACCACAGCTAATTATTTGGAACAATATTATGTGACAAGATTCCTAATCCAAAGATTCCCATCAATACGTTTGATTACCAAGTCCAGCTTGTACGGCCGTTTGGCCATCCTTCAGAAACAGTTGGATTCTAACAGATAAAAATGTACTCACTACTACCTATACAGTAAATGATTTCTCAAATTATAAATTTTGTAGTTTATACCGAAATTACTAAATTTATACTGAAATTTTCTAATATTATTATTCTGACATTTTATTGTAGTATGAATCCTTTCGGAACGTTCAATCCGTTTCCCAAAACATCCGATCCAAAATCATAGTTTCCTAAAACAGTCGTTTGACTAAGTTTATTTCGATTTATTTATTATGTGTAACATGTAAGTTATAATTTTGTGAGAATTAATGAATTATAATCAAGAAGTTACCACTTTTTAAGTTGATTTAAGTTTCTACACCAAAATAACAGTAGAATGTGAGGATTATAATTTCATATTACAAAACATCAACTGTATTGACCATATTCAGATAAATAAAGAATTTATGTTAAATTAAGATGATTATAAGGATATTCTAGTATTTCAACTATATCCCTATAAATCTCTTATTTTTAGGTTTTTATTTATACAATATATTCGAAAATTATATTTGTGTCGTATACAAATGAGTGTGTTGTATACCTATGTCATTGTCATCACATGTCAACATGTGTTGTATAGATATTTAAGTCAAATAAACATTCACTTTTACCTATATATTAGGTAAAAGGATTAAAATAATAATTTATTATATGAGTGTGTCCTGATTTCACTTAAATAGGACATTTAGCTGTCAGAAAGAAACAAAGGTACCAATTGGAAATCAGCTTAGGGTCTCTTGAATTGAAAACTATTTCTAATGTTTTGTTTTCTTTCTTGAGATGTCTAACTTGAAACCCCTTTTTATTTTACTGAAGTTACTACTTACACATTCATATTTCTATTCAAAACAACCCAAATGTAAGCTTATAGTAAATGTCGCTAGACTTATCACTACATATGGTATTATATTTCACGATACATGCAAAGCACTACACAATAAGTAGTATCTTTGTTAATAAAGAGAATGAGCATGTAGCGGCATCTACCGTACCGCCGCACATACCAACACATGGTTGCAACAAGATTCATCACTATGTGACTAGTCGGCGCTAGTGTCGTATAAACACAAAGATTAGTAAGGTATAGCACCTCGTAGTATGGAGAAACAAATGGAGTAACCTACATCTCGTCAACGGAGTTATGTCAGCGAAGCAGCATATATAAAGCAGCATATATACAACTGCCAACCATCGTCGGTTGGACCGCGATCCCCGGGCTAATACTACCCAGCCCGGAGAAAGATCTTCCACTTTGGCCTTCCTACTAATGGCTAACCTCCTCCATACCATACCATACTACCATACCATACAGCATCCGCACAAGCACTACACTTATAGTAGTAGATCTTTTTTTCCATGTAATTAGTGGATCACTACAACAGACAGAATACTTCCTGTATAAACAGCGTGACCATTGACCACCACATTAAGTAGCTCATTTCACTGGTTGGATCACTGCATTAATCGATCTTTCAGCTCACCAAAGCCAACATCAGATGCTTCATAGAGGAAAACTTTGTTAATATAGCTCATAAAGTGTTTTAACGTTACTAATCTTATAGAGATGTAAATATGATTTTTATTTTTTATATATATATTTCTTAATTAGCATTGATCCTGTATAAACGGGTGATCATTACATTAAGCAGCATATCTCACTATGCGGATCACCACCTACATTAAGCAGCATATTTCCTGTTTAAATAGAGTGATCACTACATCAAGTAGCATATTTCACAATATGAATCACTACAATAAGTAGCATATTTCCTGTATCAATAATAAAAATAGAAATAATAAAATGTTTATTTATTTTCCTTTCACAAATAATAGAAGTTAAGTCTAGTGGCAACCAAGCTACCACAAAGGTTTCTATAGTTGTGAGGGACTGGGGCTCAAAATAGGTTTTAGAATATAAATCTATGTTACAGTTCGTCAGGCCCACCCACAGACAATAGTTTTGCCTATAATTATGTAAGCTTGATTTGATACACCTAGTTCAAGACGGCAAAATTAAGCATAGTATCGCAGGTTAAACATGTAAACTAAATTGCAGCAGATAACCCAAAGCTTAATTTAAAATAGTATAAAAACAACATTTATTATTGCATTAAATTATGCTTACAAACTTATAAATGGAGTGATCACTACAGTCATTAAGTAGCATATTTCACAAGTGGATCACTACATTCAGTA
Source organism: Agriphila tristella (assembly GCA_928269145.1). NCBI lineage: Eukaryota > Metazoa > Arthropoda > Insecta > Lepidoptera > Crambidae > Agriphila > Agriphila tristella. The sequence goes on from OV743435.1 coordinate 1,466,555, forward strand.
GCATATTCCTTGTATAATTAGAATGATCACTACATTATGTAGCATATTACCTGTATAAGTAGAGTGATCACTACATTAAGTAGGATATTTCACTATGTGGATCACTACATTGAGTAGCATATTTCCTGTATAAATAGAGTGATCACTACATTAAGTAGGATATTTCACTATGTGGATCACTACATTGAGTAGCATATTTCCTGTATAAATAGAGTGATCACTACATTAAGTAGGATATTTCACTATGTGGATCACTACATTGAGTAGCATATTTCCTGTATAAATAGAGTGATCACTACATTAAGTAGGATATTTCACTATGTGGATCACTACATTGAGTAGCATATTTCCTGTATAAATAGAGTGATCACTACATTAAGTAGGATATTTCACTATGTGGATCACTACATTGAGTAGCATATTTCCTGTATAAATAGAGTGATCACTACATTAAGTAGGATATTTCACTGGGTGGATCACTACATTCAGTAGCATATTTCCTGTATAGGCGGAGTGATCACTACATTAAGTAGAGTAGTGTTTAGGCGCACTTGGTCCACTTCTCATTTGGTCCACTTGCCGAAAAAACAACTCTTTCGCATTTGGTCCATTTCCCAGAATATCCGTTTCGCATTTAGTCCATTTCGCGGAACGTCCATTTTGCATTTGGTCCATTTCGTGGAACGTATATTTCACTGGATGACTGGTAAAGAATACTATTAACATTAAGCCCGCCTTTTGTACCATTATATTGTACAATAAAGACAATTAAATCAATAGAAGTAAGAATTATTAAGCAATAAAAGAAAGTAGTATCCCACCGAATAATTAATTTGGAAATTGTGAGAAAATGTCTTCAAAATAATTTCACAAGATAAGTTAATTCATGGTTAGAATTATACTTCCTGATATCTAATGTAGGTACTACCATTATGGATGAAATTAATCTGTTACTTTATGTTTACTTTCTCAAGAGGTAAATTTAATTAATAATTCTTTCATTAAAATTATTTTTTCTCTGTAGTTTTGTATCCTACTTTAATTTCTTCTGAGGGAATATTTTCAAATTCTGAGCAGATACTAGTACTAATTCGTAAAATTAGATACTATTAGCAGTAAGTAGCACTTTAAAGTATTGTGCGAATCATGAAAAAATATATGTATAAAGCAATATCGCCTATAATAGTCTACAGCTACAAAGTTGTACAATTATTATCTATGTAGATTCTAATGTACTTATTTACACCAGAAAATACTGTCATAATTACCGACAAGAAAACTTATAATTTTGTAGTCAACAAGTCAGTGGTTATTCCACTATAACACAGTGAGTTTTTGTAGTAAGCAATTGATAACCTACTAGTTTTATCTTAGAGGCATCTTAAGTAAGTTTTGTTTCACAGCAATGTAAAGGTTACAATTTCATGCACTAATACTTAGGCCGCAGACTAATAAGCGCTTACTCCTAACAAGTATTACAACTATTTTAAGAATTTTTAAAGTTAAACTTTAAAGTCTTTCTTTATTATGTCAAAGGTAAATACTGGATTTTAACCGTAGAAATTGTAAGTTCTACAAATAACTCATGCATTTCTAAATTCAATGGGTTGTGTTGGCTTTAAATATTGTATTTATGTGACTTTTTATATGGGGCAGCTCAATTTGAGCCAGCCTAAAGAAACTAGCTTAATTGTATTTAAGAAACATACCTGTGGGCCAAGATGTTGGTTCCCGCTTCTGAAATTATTGACGTACTCACTTTTGAAGCATACAATTTGTTTAGTTTGATTAGAGGATCCGATAATAAACTGTTTTGATAATTCTGTTCTAGTAAACACTTTCCGTTTTCATATCTTGTTTTTCCACTCGCCAGACAGCCACACGATCGCTAGTCGTCCTACCCTCCCGTTGACTGCCTCGATATTGCCATACATCCGGGTTGCCATATTTCAAAGTCAATAAATCGACTATAATTTCCAATTTAAAAATAATCTGTGAAAATAAAATACAAATTAAGCGGGTTACGCTAACAGGATGCATTTTAATTTGTTTCCTTAGACTGAAAGCCTGTAACTATAATTAAATTCCAGCGGAGCTTTGTCTTGTCAGTAGAAAACAGCTGTTTTGTTCATTACATTCTTGCCTGTTTTGCGAGCCAGCGAAGAAATCTTGTCACTTTACTTGAAAGGCCCTGGGTTGTATAAAGAAGAATAATTGAAAATAAGGAACACTGCAAAATTATGCCACAGTATAAATAAAGTACAAAGTATTCTATCTAGCTCAATATCCTTGATAACAATATCTGCGGCCGCTACACGCACTAAAGTTAGAAAATTTATACTTAATAGTACATTACTGACGCGGTCAATAATGACTGCATTGCTGGCAGTGCGATGATGATGGCCGAGAGCGTAGCTAAGCTCAGCTTGAGGCCATCATAGCGTGGCCAGCAGTGCAGTCATTGTGGACCAAGTCTTGTATAGTGCTTTACTCAAAAATGTCAAAATGGTAAAAAAAAATGTCAAAAACGTCAAAAAATTACAAAAATGACAGAAATGTTAAAAATGACAAAAATGACGAAAATGTCAAAAATGGTCATTTTGGTCATTTTTGTCATTTTTGTATTTTTTGGCATTTTTGACATTTTTGACATTTCTGACATTTTTGAGCAAAGCACCATACAAGACTTGGTCCAAAATGACAAAAATGTTAAAAATGATTAAAATTACAAAAACTATGTTTGAAACAAAACTCGACAATAATGGATTTTCAAAGGAAATTGCTGGTGGCTAAAACTCGACAATAATGAAATCCCATACAACTTTGTTGCGTCACCATCGGAGGAGCGCGGCAACCTCGACTTTGTTCAAAGAAGGTTGTCAAAATAATGACCATATTACAAGCATTTTTGAGTAAAATAGTAAAACTTGTTTGTTTTTGGTAGTGATGAATTAATTCATCAACAGTCGGTCGATTATTACGAAAACCACAGTTTATCTAAATAAACGCGCTTGAGTGTCCGTACATGAGCCGCGCTCGCGGCTGTTGTCTTGTCTACTAAAGCCCGCTTTTGGATGGTTTGTGTGAAGAAAGAATACTGTACACTTTTTGTACTGTAGTTATGCTAAGTTATTTAAGGACAAGTGTGCAAAAAACTATAAAAAAGATAAGTAGGTACTTACCGAACAAACATAAAAAAACAATCGAACTGAAATTAAAGCACAGGCAACTACACCTTTTCTACCAAATTAAGTGTTTATTTCGTTGTTAAAAAGTGCAACTGGACGCTCGAATTCTAAAAATCACTAAGTCCATTCTGGCACTTTCGTGTAAACCGTAAAAAACCCTTTTAAAATAGTAGTTTATGAAACTGACACATAAAGAGAGGGGTATTAAAACAAGAGTGTTTTAATACCTAGTTATGTGCAGTTTCCTACATTACTTTATCTACACTCATTGGGATTGAACCTACGAATAAAAGATCAAAGTTAGAGAGACTTTGTTTGTATTAACTAGTAGGTACCTACCTTGTAATTAGTCATTTCCTTAGCTGCATCTAAAATATCGGACAGAGTCAATTTTTTTTCACATATTAAAGCAAGAATAAAAAACCTAAGTATAAAATTCAGTAAGTATAAGAAAATGTAAAAATTGAAATCAAAACCTTTTTTGAAACGCTCTAAAACTGGCGCGCATTCCATTAGAAAAAATAATGAGATGAATGCATTCCAGCAAACTAATCGCACTAAGTCATCGATCACCATAGAGTGCATTTTAATCATGGAAAGTATGTGGGAAAATATCGCAGTTTTTTTATATATCACGGCACTGCCTTCTTTTTGGATTTGCCCTGTATCGTAATGAGAAAAAAAGTTATTTTATGATGCAGTTGACTGCATCGTAATGAGTTTTTTTTTTATTTTACCTATCCACCAAAATAAAGTACATGTTTATATTACCTTTTTTGAATTCATATTTGGAATATTACGTTGTGAGTGTAGATAAAACTTTTTAAATGGTAGCTTTGCATTAGTGTTTGAAATTGATACAATAGATTTATTATTGTAACACCTTTAATTACTTTATACAAAAATATCATAGTTTTATTTAAAAAATAAGAACAAAAGTTTAAATACCACAAAATTGGACTTAGTGATTTTTGAATTCAAGCATCCAACTGCAACCGTAGGGTCAAATCTGTTTAAATGAAATGGTTGTATACTTTTTATGTGACGTGATTATTTAAATTATAAAATGAGGAAATGAAAAGTTTCTATTTCCGAACCAAGCGATACTAATTAATACCCAAAAAGACTTCCAATAAGACTGTATTATATTAATGTTAGGCGAACTTTTCGCGTCAAAAATTTTGCAATCCAAGCGCTTTGCCAAGTTTACAGCGGACTTCCCGGAAGTATCGTTCGGTTTTGATCGAGATCCGCTATTTATTATGAACGACGTTTTCGACAAGCGAAATTACTCTTACAAAGGGAGATGATCGCTCGCTGAAATTCGAGAGGGTTACCGGAACAGTAAAGGGTTAACTTTCATATTTTTGCGATAAGTTTCATTACTAGCTGTTGCCTCGAGGTGTTTCATTATAAAGATTATTTATGGCTTTATATTTCATTTAAGAACGAAACTTTGTTTATATTTAAGAGATTATATTAAATATTATAATTAGGTTAATAGAAATCAAATAGGGGAAAGTCGGGTATTTTGGACCGCCAACTAAATTGGACCACCCTTATATTGCTTAAAGTATTCTTTTAATTTCTTTGTTAGCAACGCCTAGCGGTACGCAGCTAACTTCATTATATATCGGCCATATTGTTTTTGCTGTGGCTTTGAACATGTGTGTTTTGTTTTTAAAAATCTTTTTCTGTTGTTTTTATTTTCAACGATTCTTGCTAAGCGTGTAGTTCAGTTAAAAAGATGTATACAGTGTTTCTATTTTATAATTTGGAAGCGTAAATTAGTGTGCATTAAAAATACGTAAAAAGTTTTCCGGTATTTAAAGATTAGATTTTTATTCAATTTTTTTTATACCATATTCACCCTGTTGGTTAAAATGCACCGCATAGAGTTGGCTAAAATGGACCACACAAAGATAGCAGCGTTGAGTTAAAAGCCAAAAATAATGAATGTATCAAAGGCAAAATTAATTATAATGATAAAAGAGACCCCAAAGTATACTGGATACAGTGTGTGCGTTACCATAATTGGATTAAAGAAACTTGTACTCAAATAAACTAACATTTGTGATGATTGTCTTAATTGAGGGGCTAAGATTTTTAGATTTATGAGATTTAACTACATATTTCCTCTTTCACATTTTTTGTAAGTTAGGTATATAAGTTATGATATTTTGTTAAGGTCTTCTAAGCTCGAATTCTATAGAAGCCCAATTTAGCAACTTTGTGGTCCAAATTACAAAACTAGTTTGCTAAATTGGAACAAAGCTCAAATCTCATATTTTGTTGATTTTTATCAAAACTACAAGAATCATGTTGATTAATGCTTAATAAATGCAAAGCCTAATAGTTTCTGTTTCATTTTATACGATAGACATTTGTAAAAGTGCAAAAAATATGTATGTAAAATGCGTTTGAAAAAAATTGGTCCAAATTACCAGACTTTCCCCTACTATTGCAAATTAAAAAAGTAATTACAGTGAGAGATTGATATTAATATGAAATAAATCACTAACATTTCCTTTTTCATAAGGTGTTTTTCTCAAAATAAATAAAGCCTGTAGCACACCGCCGCCGCGAAACCGTGCCAGCGGAACCGCGGTATTTCCGTCATAGTTCCGCCACCGCTATGAGTTGTCTTCTATCGACAATGATATATGGGGATCACATCTACTAGTAGGTATGAACGTCTATACAAAAAAAAAGTTGGGAGTTACAAGTCGTGATAAAGTTTGGCCACATGGTGGAAACTGATCTGTAGGCTGTTCCCAACTAATATTGAGCTGGGCCAAACTGTCCTTACAAACCATTCCATACGGGGCGGCGCGGGTTAAATAGCGCTCTTTTCCCGGCTTCATTCTAAAAATTATAACTGTCCAGGTTTAGCTAATAGATCAAATATGGTATCATTTTCGGATAAATTAACAAACTGTCCTTACAAACCATTCCATACGGGGCGGCGCGGGTTAAATAGCGCTCTTTTCCCGGCTTCATTCTAAAAATTATAACTGTCCAGGTTTAGCTAATAGATCAAATATGGTATCATTTTCGGATAAATTAATAATGTAGAATTATTTCTGGTTAAAAAAAAATATTTATCAGTTTCTGAAAAATTACACAATAACCAAAATTTTCAAAAAAAAATTTCTTATTTTAGTTTTTGGCACTTGTTTCAGTATTTTCAAAAAAAACTAACTTACAGAAGCGTTTTTCAGGTTGATTTGTTACCTTCTTTTATAACGCTAACTATATTTTATACAATTTAAGCCTAACTACTTGGGTTAGGCCCATTGTTTGCGGAGACACAGCTAGTCAAAAATAGGCATTTTTTCGCAAAATAAATGGGTTTTTCGTTTCGTTCGGAAGCGGTTTATATTTCTGTAAAGTTTATTAAATTTTCTACAATTTGAGCCTAACCCGAGTAGTCTAGGTTCATTGGTTGCAGAGACATAGCTATATTATTGCGTGCGATAATCTCACCATACTAATTATGTGGTAATTACAAAACGCCTTTGTGAAAGATATAAAAAATTCATTAGTTAAGCTAAATACTAAGTAAGTTCGCTATTCTCCGTTAATTGCCGGTATAAAATTAACCATTCCATTTATTTTTCATGCCCAAATTACAAGCGGCATATTGTTACGGTTCTGCAGCTAACGAGGGCTGTCAAGCGCACGTAATAGTTAATGCAATGTAACATTTTGAACTTTGTACTTATACAGTATATTGTGACCTAATATTAATGGGGAATGTTATTATTGGTAGCACCATTTTTAGGGTTCCGTACCAAAAGTCGCACCATAAAGGTTTCTTTTACATACCAATGTAAAAGAAACCTTTATGGTGCGACTTTGTCCAGTCTGTCTATATGTCTATCCGTCTGTCACAGCTGAATATCTCAAGAACTACTAATGCTATCAACTTGAAATTTGGATTAGTTTTAGTTGACGTTTGTCCAACTATTTTTCTAATAAAAAATAAATATCAATATCTATATTTTATTTTGTCTCAAAGTGGGGCTACTAGAGCATGTGAGTATCATATGAAAGAGTGCTGTTTGCACATCGGCAAAAATTTTTTTGGGCCACATAGTTTTCGACTTGTGATGAAAAATGAAAAATATCGAAACGGTTCAGAATTTCTGAATCAGAAATGCGACCTATAGAGGAGAACAAATGGACATACTAATGAATTTTTGCCAAAGCTGAAACGGAGACGAGTATGATATACGATTTTATATGGATAATAGTATATCTTGGTATATATGATAATATTAATTTTTCATGTCAGTCAAGAAGTTGACAGCCCTGATAATAACAGACGTATGATGCTGGGCCCCAACGCGGCGTTAAATTTAAATGCGCCGGGCCTCCGCATTAAAATTGAGGCGCGGTAGTAAACCCGCGGCCGGAGTACGATGCCTAGATGAGTGCGTCACTGTTTATGTTTAAAGGAAACTTCTGAAAATGCTGTTAAACTTGGTAGTAACTAGGAACTTGGTTACTTGAAGCTTTCGCTTGAAGGCCAGTAAATTAAGGGCGTCCACTATGTTAAACGAGACGCGCGCGGGCCGATATACCTAGATTGCTGGGTTTCTGACGGACAGATGCTAAGCTCCTGATCTATGTCGACGCGTGTCCCGCTCAAGGCAGTTGACGTTAAGTGTGAAGATTTGAAATAAAGAAAGAAGATAGTCAAAGAAGGAGAAGCAAAACGGAATTTCCCGATCGGAAGTTAAAAAAGACATGTGAGAACTGTTAAAAACAGTTAACTAAATTGGACAGGAAAGGAAAAACGGGATACGTCATGGCTTACTTCTTACTTGGTAAATAAGTAATTTATACAACTTACACAAATATTGAACAAGGCGCGCAAAAGCGGCTAGGAACTTATTAGCGTTTAGAGCTTGATATTATACCATTTACTGTATTTTCCTCACTGAATTCACTGCTTCTTTTCACTATTGTTTTTTTTTTTTTTTTTTTTTTTTTCTTTGGCATAGTTACAAGATACAAACCAAGCAGTACAAATAAAAATAAATCACAAAACAAAAGTGTAAATTTGTACCTCAATTACAACTATGCACAACATGCAAATATAGTTTTCATAAAAAGTGCGGCTAACTAGGTAGTTCTAATTAATTCTATTATAAAAATGAAAATTAAATTTTGACAAAAGTACTAAAAAAAAAATCAAATTAAAGAAATTAGTCTTCAATTTGTGCAAGTGTTACAATGTTCTCTGGATCTTTTATTGTTTTTACAAATGTGTTAGGACTTTGGTAGAATATATCAAGCTGTTTACATAACAAATTATAAAGTCTACAGAAGCGCACAATTGGGTTGTTACGTGATACATTATTTCTTGTAAATGGCACAACAAACAGATGCTGCTTTCGATTAGACCTACTAGTGACCTTCAACGAAACATGGCTTAAAATATCAGTTTCCATTTTTGAATTAACTATTTTGTACAATGTTAGAAGGTCACTGATTTGACGTCTAACGTAAAGCGAGTCCAAATTAAATCGGTTAAGCCTATCAGAGTAAGTTAGGATTTTTTTTCTTAGCCCCAATTTTGAAGTAAGACCTCGGATAAACCGCTTCTGAACTGCCTCTATCCCATTAATATGATTAGCATAAATTGGGGACCATATAACGCTGCAGTACTCCAGTAAACTTCTCACTAAGCTAGTATATAGAAGTATAAAACTTTGAGTTTGCTTAAAAGGTTTTGTAAGGCGATATATGAAACCCATCATTCGTTTTGCCTTTAGGATAATCGAGTCGTAATGCACTCTAAAGGAAAGTTTCGAGTCAAACCACACCCCCAAGTCACGTACTACATCCACTCGTTTCAACTGAACTCCTTGCATTACGTAAGACGATGGAATATAATTTTTTTTTTGGTGAATGTGATTAATTGACATTTATCCACGTTTAGTGACATATTATTTTTTTCACACCAAAGCGTCATGGTATCAATATCGGATTGCAGAATAGTGATATCATCACTTGTATGTATCTTACGATAAATTTTGATGTCATCTGCATATGCTAAATATTCGCATTTGAGCTGACTTAGGAGGTCGTTTATAAACAATAAAAAGAGTAAAGGTCCGAGGTTTGATCCCTGCGGAACACCGGAATCCGCGATAAAAGGAGGCGAATCATAACCACTAACTGTAACAAGCTGTGTGCGATTCAGCAAATACGATTGTAGCCACCGTAGAAGCGAGCCATGAATTCCTAAGTGCTCAGCTTTAACACAAAGTATTGAATGATCAACGCGATCAAACGCTTTTGCAAAGTCAGTATAAACCGAATCTACTTGCCCTGATTGATCAAATGCAGAACTTAAGTAGTCCATGTAACTCAGAAGATTAGAAGTTGTAGATCGTGATTTTACAAACCCATGCTGGTGAGGACTGATAACGGTCTTCAGGTGTGAGTAAATGATATCATAAACCAAGCTTTCAAAAATTTTAGCGAAGCAATTAAGTATGCTTATTGGTCGATAATTAGAAACACACTTTTTGTCGCCCGCTTTATACACAGGGACAATCTTTGCCATTTTCCACATATCAGGAAAATCACCATCAGTCAAAGATTTATTAAAAAGCATGGCCAGGGACTCAAGACTTAGTTTCATTGTATCATATTAAAGCTGTGGTGTAGTAAAGTAATACTGCTAAAAGTCGCTCGAGTAAACCGAGGTCACCGACGCCATCTGCGTCGTTCGCTGTTTGTGTTTCGTTGTTGCGAGTTCAGCCGCGTGTTTGACTTCCACCGACGGGTTAACACTTCGGAACTGCCTCCGAATGTGGTTTTACAGTTTGAGACAATTCGTAGTTGCTAAGGACTTATCGAGCTGTCTTTACTAGAGTAGCTGTAATTCGGTCATTCGGTCCTAGAATATCGGGAAAAGATTATGTAATTTTTATCAAAGAAACATGAAGAAAATAATCCATTTTTAACACAAGTGCTTTATCTTCTTACTTTGGAATGGGAGCAATGTATGTGATGTTGTCAAATTTTTGAGATTTTTGCATTCACAATGCTTTTTTCGGAGCTAAAATAAAAACTATCGGAGCTGCACGTTTGTAGGGAAACCAATGAGGATCAGTAACGATTTGTTTAGTGGATCAGAAAGCTTATGCCACCACATGATTAACTGTGAATAAATTTTTACAAAGTTGTACGAGCTACTGTTATTTTGGGGGTCCTTATGACGCACACAAACCTTACGTCGTACGTGATAAAGTACATATTGCATTAACCTTGGCATCTTCTTTAAACCCTAATAACTCAACCGTTTCTAAACGGATTTCAAAAAATCTGTCACTGGGTTTCATAGCTATGTTTCTAAATCAATAAAACTATATAATTCCAAACTTTTACTGATACTCATTGAACAATTACTATTCTCTTTTGAAATGAATTTAATTTAAAAGTGTTCTCGGAAAGCTTGTTCAGTAAGTTGGTATTATTAGAACAACCCTTGAAATAATTTCTCATTAAAAGCCATTAATGTAAATCACCTGATTCTTCGAATTCCTAAATTAAACCTAGCCAATCTCTTGGATCCCGCTAACTTTAGCGATCATCCCGCATATCTGATTGGATCCCCGAATCCAAGTTCATTCCCATTACCCATGATGATTTAGATTTAAATTCGCCTACACTCAAGGGAATTTTAATTAGAAATGAGGGCATTTGCATATCTGCGAGTAGACTGCGTTATGCGGTAGTGAGTGGTTCCGGTTGTCATGTAAATGCAGTGGTATTTTGTGATTAATGTTCCAGTTGAATTGGGCAGATTCCTGAGAAGATTAGTAGGTGATGCTGTGTAAGCGTCACCTGTCTGTTCAAATCCCTCTGTCTAGTTATACAGTTGTTTTGAGTTATGTAAAATAGACATGAAAATGATCCGCAAATTGTTACTGAAGTTACTCATCTGGTTATGTATTCTGAGGCGCAGAAATTCACAATTTCTAGGCTGTTTTTTTCTACATATCTTTTTGAGAGAATAATGAATGTGTCCCCAGAGATACACTTCCCCCGTACTGACATTTTTAATAAAACTATACGCTTTTATTCCCCAAAGCTACAGTGATTTCAATTTCAGTACATACCTTGCTCCTTTTTTCCGCACTGCTCAACTATACTGCTCAAATGCTCAACTTAAAATACTGAAGTTTTCCCAGAATGACTGATATCCATCGGTAAATTGATGTTTCATATTAAGTATTTCTTATCTCGGTAACAATCTTCAAATTGTTAACCTAAAGATGTTTTCCGCGTCACCTCTCGCCGGCATACGCTCTCGGAGGTATTTCCCGTCGATCTCTGACTGATCCCATCCCATCCGTGGGTAAGGTAAATCAATTTGGGTAGCTCGGGGTCCCAAATTCGATTCTAGCCCGAGGCGCCGGGCTCACTTTCGGAAACCTCGGTTATACAAAATTATATCTTCCATCGACACGGCGCAAATTCGATAAGAGCTACGGGAATTTTTCATATTTCTCTTTTAAAGGCTTTTGGCGAAGGTGGATTTATAAATATTAGGCAGTGGTAACGGATGGGAAATGATGACACTTTGACAGTATTTTAACAAGGAATCCATATAAAAATGTATGCATTATGCTGTCTGGTTTACAAAAAGTCTGTGACGAGTAGCAAAGTAACTTTCCAAAGTATACATTTTATGTGTTGTGTAAAACAAGAACAAAACATTACCTCCGTAAATAATGAATGAACTCTACGGAATTAAGGGGCAACAAAAGAAATTCGCGAAATCTCCATCGTGTACAGAGGTCCATTGTACCAGGCACACAGCAAGTTGAAGGAGCTTGACAAAGGGCACCGAGTCAGTTGGCCCTACACGCGATACAAAGGGACTCGAACACCTATTCAAATTAAATGACTCGAGCGGCCACAGTCGTGTGTTGGATACTCGTTTTACTGCACACTGGAATCTGCGGCTTTTACATAACATTACTCATTTCATTGTAGTCGGGAGCTCTTTGTGGATTATATTGTCCTGGTACCGAAACGTCATAAATGGTAATATTAAATTCTATTTTTTTTAGGTTTAACTTTCATTTTATTCAAATTAATTAAATTAATTATAATGTCAGTGTTATTCTTCTGTAGAATAATCGAAACCAAACTTCGGTTCCTGTTGGTATTTTTCTTAGAAGCAAACGCTTGAGTTTCCCAAGAGCAAACTTCCAATACTGCTACCGCGAAATATTGTTATGTACGACAACAAAGCACTCCATTATCATACGAAAGTGTTCCAAGATTCCGTTTACAACATAAAAGGTAAAATAGTATGCAAACACAGAACCTGACAAATTGAGAAATATGTAAATAACGTAATCCTTTTGTATGGGCATTACTTTTAAATCTTATCGAATGAATATCGCACTTGATTGAATCTGATTTGAATGATGTTTCGGGACACTTTTGCACAACTGATTACACTTGACTGCGGAAGGGTACACGCGTCGAAAATCACAACTAGATTTTGTTAAATTTTTATGTGAATAATAATATCTGGTTCATAAATTGTACATTTTGTTTTGTTACCGCTTACAAATGGGTTTGAATATTTTGGAACACCTACTGTCCACCACTTTGATTTTTTTTTCAAAATAGCGGACGCATGAAACCTGTGTAAATCGATAGCTAGTACCGATACGAACAAGAATCGTTAACGACATAATCGAATAAAACGTCACGTTTTCGAGTTGTAAGCTAAAGTTGAACTGGTGGCGACACCACAGGGTAGATTTGATGCTAAAATAAAACGTAACGTATGTAAACGTATATATACTCTAAAATATTGTTTTACAGTCATCTAGGTCTAGAAAATTGTAAATGTCAAAATGTCGGAAAATAGGTATGCCATGCCACCCTTCATTCATTATTTTTTATTTAATGTTGTAGGTAATATGAATTAAATAGTAATAACAATTTTAAGTTATAGTGATGCTATAATGTACCTTTTGTCTGCATAGCAAAAATCCTTTTGCTTGATTTTGTTTCAAAGCAAAAGTATTCACTTGATTTATCACAAAGAATCAAAAGAGCTTTCAATCATATACTCCCCAGAAATATTAGAAATCGCTAAATCACATGATATTAAAGGATGACTCAAAGGACAGAACTGACTGTAGAATTTTCCCTTATTACTGGATTAAACACATTTTTCCGTCAGATTAGCTTGTCGAAGAGCATTCATCATAGATCCTTGGGGAAACCATTGGTTCGGGAATAATTCGCAAAAAACAAGGGATCCGGAATATTCGAAGTCATCCACCTGTCCCTTGTTTCGAGGGTATTCAATTTGATAATACGATTGAATGATTAGGAAAATACTTGTAATTTGTGACAATATACACCGGGGGTTATTAAAAAAATGTAAGTTTGTTGGGTGAAAAAACATATTTAAAATACTTATCTCGTATTAAATTTTCATTAAATATGGTTTCCACTGTGAATTTCTATAAGTATTAGTCTTTCTTTATTATAACGTAATGTTTGCTTAGTTTATATTGCATTATTGTGTTATCTGACTATGGAATAATTCATCATATCTCCAAGTCAATATCAATAAATATATTTATTACTGTAGTATTATTAGATTCCCTAGATTACAGATAATGTTTATCAAACTATTTGTGATATTTTTACCTGTATCACAACCAACTGCGTCTACCAGGCTCCCATGAGACCGTAGGAAATATATTTAGTAAACATATTTTCCCCCGGGCAAGTTTACTTAGGACCGAGCTCCGTTAAATTAAGCAAAAGTTGGTTAGAACAAAAACAAAAATTTGATTAGCATATAAACCAACTGAAGTCCTTGACTAAGGGGTGAAAATGAAGATGTGATTGGCTAACTAAATAATGACGGTGAGTAGCTCGAGGGAAAATACAATTATCATACACTGAGAAAAACGGGCTACTTAAAATTGGCAAATTTGTAATGCACCGGCAGCCAGATACGTATAATGTGCTTTTCACATGAAATAAATAAGAGCCATACTTATAATGAGCCGACACCATGTCCAGTAAGTATGCGGCATAATGCCCTGTAAAGACAATGTAAACGAGTTACTTGTAATGAGGCCGAATCCTTAATACGTAAGCCGCATCATGAAATTACTGTGCCCGCACTGTTAACGTTTACGTATGCGGTTTAATGATGCCGCATATGTATTAACGGAGCAGCATACGTAATTTACTTAACCCGCAACAGGAAATATATATGCGCTATACGTACGAAGTTATACAGCCGCATTATTTCAGTATCCAGGCTCTTTACAACAGTAACTGGTTGCCAAATCATTGTACTGACTCCGTCTCATTAAGTAATAGTCCGGGTTACGTACATAATGTACGAGCAGGGTCGGAGATATGCCGATACATTTTACGTACACGGGATAATTAATAATGTCTCCGCCTACATAAACATTTACGTATCCTGGCTCATTTTACGAACTCCGTTTACTTACTGGCAGTGTTCGGTACATAGAATCTTTATGACGTCAGCCGCATCATGAAATTACTGTGGCGCACTCTTTACAGTTACGTATGCGGCTTAATGATTCTGCACGGAGCAGCATACGTAATTTACTTTACCCGTAACATGAAATATGTATGCGCTATACGTACGAAGTTATACAGTCGCATTATTTCAGTATCCAGGCTCTTTATAACAGTAACTGGTTGCCAAATCATTGTACTGACTCTGTCTCATTAAGTAATGGTCCCGGTTACGTACATAATGTACAAGCAGGGTCGGAGATATGCCGATACATTTTACGTACACGGGATAATTAATAATGTCTCCGTCTACATCATCAGTTTTTACGTATCCTGGCTCATTTTACGAACTCCGTTTACTTACCGACTGTGTTTGGTACGTAGAATCTTTATGACGTCAGCCGCATCATTAAATTACTGTTGCGCACTCTTTACAGTTACGTATGCGGCTTAATGATTCTGCACGGAGCAGCATACGTAATTTACTTTACCCGTAACATGAAATATGTATGCGCTATACGTACGAATAGTTATACAGCTGCATTATTTCAGTATCCAGGCTCTTTATAACAGTAACTGGTTGCCAAATCATTGTACTGTCCCTGTCACATTAAGTAATGGTCCCGGTTACGTACATAATGTACGAGCAGGGTCGGAGGTATGCCGATACATTTTACGTACATGGGATAATTAATAATGTCTCCGTCTACATCATCAGTTTTTACGTATCCTGGCTCATTTTACGAACTCCGTTTACTTACCGACTGTGTTTGGTACGTAGAATCTTTATGACGTCAGCCGCATCATTAAATTACTGTGGCGCACTCTTTACAGTTACGTATGCGGCTTAATGATTCTGCACGGAGCAGCATACGTAATTTACTTTACCCGTAACATGAAATATGTATGCGCTATACGTACGAAGTTATACAGTCGCATTATTTCAGTATCCAGGCTCTTTATAACAGTAACTGGTTGCCAAATCATTGTACTGTCCCTGTCACATTAAGTAATGGTCCCGGTTACGTACATAATGTACGAGCAGGGTCGGAGGTATGCCGATACATTTTACGTACACGGGATAATTAATAATGTCTCCGTCTACATCATCAGTTTTTACGTATCCTGGCTCATTTTACGAACTCCGTTTACTTACCGACTGTGTTTGGTACGTAGAATCTTTATGACGTCAGCCGCATCATTAAATTACTGTTGCGCACTCTTTACAGTTACGTATGCGGCTTAATGATTCTGCACGGAGCAGCACACGTAATTTACTTTACCCGTAACATGAAATATGTATGCGCTATACGTACGAATAGTTATACAGCTGCATTATTTCAGTATCCAGGCTCTTTATAACAGTAACTGGTTGCCAAATCATTGTACTGTCCCTGTCACATTAAGTAATGGTCCCGGTTACGTACATAATGTACGAGCAGGGTCGGAGGTATGCCGATACATTTTACGTACACGGGATAATTAATAATGTCTCCGTCTACATCATCAGTTTTTACGTATCCTGGCTCATTTTACGAACTCCGTTTACTTACCGACTGTGTTTGGTACGTAGAATCTTTATGACGTCAGCCGCATCATTAAATTACTGTTGCGCACTCTTTACAATTACGTATGCGGCTTAATGATTCTGCACGGAGCAGCATACGTAATTTACTTAACCCGTAACATAAAATATGTATGCGCCATACGTACGAATAGTTATACAGCTGCATTATTTCAGTATCTAGGCTCTTTATAACAGTAACTGGTTGCCAAATCATTGTACTGTCCCTGTCACATTAAGTAATGGTCCCGGTTACGTACATAATGTACGAGCAGGGTCGGAGGTATGCCGATACATTTTACGTACACGGGATAATTAATAATGTCTCCGTCTACATCATCAGTTTTTACGTATCCTGGCTCATTTTACGAACTCCGTTTACTTACCGACTGTGTTTGGTACGTAGAATCTTTATGACGTCAGCCGCATCATTAAATTACTGTTGCGCACTCTTTACAGTTACGTATGCGGCTTAATGATTCTGCACGGAGCAGCATACGTAATTTACTTAATGGCCGGTATACATTTTGATTAGTAAAGTGCTTAGTGTTTAGTGTTTAGTGCACTGTTAAGTGTTTAGTGATTAGTAGGTGATGTCCCATACTGTTTAGCATACGCTGTTTAGTACAGGCTTTGTTGATATAAACTAAACACTTAACAGTCCTGTCCAGACGTGCTTAGTGCGTGTTTAGCTGCAAGTGAGGGGTGGAGGCGGGACGTGCGGGACGCGCGGGAGGAGCTACTCGCAGAAAAAATAGAACGCGCTTCTAAACACTGTACTTCGCTCGCACTAAACACTTAACACTAAACAGAGACTGTCCGAACGTGTTTTTTGCTAAACACTAAACACTAAACGAGCCACTCGCACTAAACACTAATCAAAATGTATACCGGCCATAAGGTGAAGTCGGCTCGGGGCTACCGAGATATTGAGGGGGCGAAGCAGCGGGCGGGCGGAGCAGGCGCGGGGGGCCGCGCGCATATTCGTAAACATGCGAGCGCTCGTATTTACGTAGATGAGCATCAAAGTATCGAGCGATGACCAATTTTGCCACAAACTGTCAAGTCACTGTGGCGTTTCGGTGAGGCTGCTCGCCTGTTACGCGAGAGATCTCGGTTCGAACCTCTGTCGGACCAAAAGTTTTTTGATGGTTTTTACGATATTCTAGAATGTTTACATTGCTTACACAATATTTACCTATATAAGGTTATTTATACACGCTGAAATTTTAATCATTTGGTTCCCGCCGTGTGGTGGTTCCACTCATGATTACAAGCAACTTTTACTATGGGGCCAACACTCCTGCTCGCAAAAAAAAATCAGCTGTTCCATACATTAAGGTCGAGTAGGTATTGCACTTTTGTATGGAACAGCTGATTTTTTTTTGCGAGCAGGAGAGTTGGCCCCATAGTAAAAGTTGCTTGTAATCATGAGTGGAACCACCCCACGGCGGGAACCAAATGGTTAAAATTTCACGCTGTATAGGTAGTCCATAATTTTTATTTTAGCTGTTGCACCTTTAAAATATAGTTTTATCTTTATCATTTGTGAAAAGAGTAAAATAACACTTTATAAACCTATAACTTTGCTTGTTTTTATGAAAAAGACAGTTAGTTTATAAAATCTATAATAAACTCTAAAAAACAATAAGCATTTACATCTTTTGTATTTTCTTTTATTATACTGACGCGGTACGTTTGCTGTTTACAAAGCACTTCGGGGTCTTGTAAATAGCAGACGCATTAGTCTGACACGTCTGCTATTTACAAAGCAACTTCGGGTGGCTAACGCATCGGGTACCTATTTACGAATATGCGGCCCGCGCAGCGCGGCTGCTACTTCCGCGGCACTGTAGGCTGTTGTAGGCGAGATGTCGTAGGGTAAATGTGCCAATAATGATTCCCAAAAAGTAATTGCAAAAAAATGTTTTAGTTAATAATAAAAGGTTCTCGAATACTAATAATAATTCGCTAGTTTTATTACAAAGGTATTTACTGTAATAGTCTAATAAATATCACATTGACGTATGTACAATTAATAAACACTACACAGGGTTATTTGTAAAACACCAACAACCTTGCAGGAGTAGATTACTAACATCATAAACAACGACATTAATTTGTTCTACGACTTTTCCGAAAACAAACAAAAAAAACTACTTTCCATACAAAGCTCGATCAATAATTGCATGGAAAATTTCTCGAAAAGTACTCATCCCAGACTGATGGTGTTTATGATAAAATTAAAGGTCTTGGTGAGATCTTCATTTTAGATGACAGCTGTCAAATTCAAGTTTGATAAATTTGAATTTGACAGCTGTTAAATATGTAAAGTTAAGATCTCACCAAGACCTGAATTTTGTTTTTAAATTCTTTGGTCAGCCCCCTAGCACAGAGAAACACAATATAATATAGCGTTTTATCGAAAAATACAAGTACAATTCCAAGATAGCGGATAGCGGCCAACTTTTTTTGTTAGTGGGCTGATTTTGACGAAACTCGGTTTGGGGCACTATTTTGACAAGAAAACAGCAACGCAATGTTAGAAATAAAAAATCAAAGAAGGCGGCCATCTTTGTTGTTTGCGGGCTGATTTCTATGAAACTCGGTTTGGGGCACTACTTTGACATTATAACACCAACGCAATGTTAAAAATTAAAAAAATCCAAGATAGCGGCCAATTTTAACATTGAAAATGTTTTTTCGATAGTTTCAGTAAAGTACCCAATTTCAGCCAGAGTGAGACATCGCCCTGGTCCAGTGAGTTTTGGGTCTACGTGAATGTGATAAGCGTCAAAAGATGCGTCTTGGCAAGGGCTACAATATGGTGAAAAAAATTTTTTTTAAAGTCCAGAACTTTTTCGAAAATCGCATAAATGTAGAAAAATGACACACTTTTTCGGGGTCTTTTTTCACTAAATCTAAAATTTCTCAAAAACGAAAAGCTTTATTGAAAAAATGAAAAGAAACGTTTTGAAAATATTAAATGTCCCTCACTCTTACGGTCTGGGCTGTAGCTTATCCTTTATGTAGCGAAATGTCGGGATACTGCCTATTGTTATAGTGATTTTATATTTTGTATTTTTTATTTATTTCCACAGTTCTTTTTTGATAAAAAAAATTAAACTTTAATTAATTAAATAAAACTTGTAATACTTGTCAGTGTTATTAAACTCGACGTTCGTATGGCCTAAGGTGCGTCCAGATATGTTCTTTTGCCCGTACCGTACCTCCGTTCCGATCGGCGTCGCGATCAAAGAACGCTAGTCTGGACGCATGTTCGGAACGGTGCGGAGGTACGCCGTTCCGTTCGCCAAACAGGTACGCCCCGATCCACCTCGAATCTCTCGCTCTTTTGCCCGTACCCGTATCTCTCGCTCTTGAGCGTCGCGAACAAAGAACGCTAGTCTGGACGCATGTTCGGAACGGTGCGGAGGTACGCCGTCTCGATCGCCGACAGGTACGCTCCGATCCATCGCGAGTCGGTTTTTTCGCCCCGTTCAAAGGAAAAACGGAACGAAGGAACGGTACGGCGCTAGTCTGGACGTGATCGCGGCGACGCCGACGTTCGGAGGTTGTAGTACAGTAGCCCGTAGTACATTTAAATTACGAAAAAGGTTAGGTACCGTTTGCCGTTGTGATGTAGTTATTTATTATGAAATTATAGATACTTTAACCCAAGTTTTACAGATCCTAACTCGCCGTAACCTATATTTGTATATCTCCAAAAATGAGATTTTTTATTTTTCGAGGTTAATCACATGGTTTAGCTATTGTCGTGTTTTACAGCGCTGTGTTTGATTGCCACTGATAATAGTTAGACTGTGAAAAGTAGCCATACACAGATTTAAGACCAGATGAAATGGATGGACTTTATCTGGTCTTAAATCTGTGTATGGATACTTTTCATAGTCTTAATATTATCAGTGGCAATCAAACATAGCGCTGTAGAACACGACAATAGCTAAACCATGTGATTAACCTCGAAAAATAAAAAATAATCATTTTTGGAGATATACAAATATAGGTTGCGGCGGGTTGCGATCTGTTAAAGTATCTATAATTTTGTAATAAATAACTATATCACAACGGCAAACGGTAACCTTTTTCGTAATTTAAATTTACTACAGGCTGCTGTACTATTGGATCGGAACGTTGATACGGAACGGAGGTACGGTACGGCGCTAGTCTGGACGTGATCGCGGCGACGTTCGGCGGTTTGATCGGAACGGTGGTACGGAACGGAGGTACGGAACGGGCAAAAGTAGCGTCCAGACTTATTTGATCGGAACGCTGGTACGGAACGGAGGTACGGTACGATCAAAAGAACATATCTGGACGCACCTTTAGCGCCAAGATGATCTTTGTTGTGGAAGTTTTTATTTTCCTTTTGAATTGATTTACTGTTTAATTTTGACGCTATAATAGCACTGGTCGGATGGTCATAATGTTGTACATGATTCAATAAAATTAAATTACCGGATGCATTTTTTACTGCGTCCACTCGCACACATTTTAGAGCGATCGTGACGCGACCCTGGTACGACCATTTATCACAGAGCTACTCTTCCGAGGCAAATGCTACTGCACGATAGGTCCGACATATTTGGCTAACCATAACACGATAACTATTTGTCTCGCGGAATCAGTAAAGCCAATACACTGTAATTTGAATTAGGTAGGGTGTTTTGGCATGACAAAACATAAATAAAATTATATTGCATTGTTTTGTATGTATATGCTTATATCTCCTTATATATTATATAAAACTAAAAAAATAGGGATATAAAAGACACTTAAATTAATCGATTTAGGCCTATAAATCCAAAACACTGTATTTCAAGTTACAGTGTTTTGGATGAATTAATCGAAGTTCTTGACAATCTTTTTTCTACCTACTTATTCGTTTGCACGGCAGTGTGGTGTGACCCAATTTTTTTAAAAGTATGGTACAGGTTTGAAACTTGTTTCCAAGTATCGATATTATCATTAGGGCAGATTTTTACTATGCACCAAAAAATCTATCCTGGTTAAAAAAGTTACAACTAACTGCACTGAAGCCAAAAATATGAACGTTTTTTTTTGTTAGCAATTACTGTAGGAGCAAAAGAGATGACGCTATTATCTCCAGTACACATGGCGTACATCTCTAGGCGTGTCGTAGTGAGTTTTTGTGTGTAGGTAAACGGATAAACGAATCTTGAGCGAAAGTTGAACAGAAGAAGGGTTTTAGTTTGAGGCCCGAGGCCAAGCCGAGGGCCACAATAGGTACTTACGAGTAAATACAGAAAAGTAGATTCAAAATATTATATCGTGGGTTGCTGTTATTTCAATTTCGAGATTTGAAATGACTTGATCAGTCATGTCACATGTCTTTCTTAGTTACTCTGCGATTCCAAACTGAATGAGAGTATGACGATGATGCCTAGGTAAACATAGTTTGCAATTGCAATGAGGGTTGTTATCGCACATTCGAGTGATGATGAAGTCGGCGCGAGAGTCTCGCATGCTGCATTTGATTTTGATTAGTTTTTTATTAGGTTATTTTATGTAGAAATTCAGATTTCATTTGTTATACTTACATAGTACTTAGGTTACCTTTCAATAAAATATTAATGTTCTATAAGAATGGAATAAAAAAAAATATTTATTAAAAGTCATTAACTTCATTTTCAAAGTAACAGAAGGTCGTGAAAGGCAAGAGATGTGTGATTTTATTGTTTGTGGGCTAATTTCAATCTAACTCGGTTTGGACACTATTTTGACAAGAAAACAGCAACGCAATGTTAGAAATAAAAAAAAGTCAAAGATGGCGGCCATCTTCATTGTTTGCGGGCCAATTTCTATGAAACTCGGTTTGTGGCACTATTTTGACATTATAACAGCAACGCAATATTAAAAATATAAAAATCCAAGATAGCGGCCAACTTTTTTGTTTGTGGGCTAATTTCAATGTAACTTGGTTTGGGGCACTATTCTGACAAGATAACAGCAACGCAGTGTTAAAAATATAAAAATCCAAGATGGCCGCCAACTTTATTGTTTATTTATTTATTATTTATTTTATTTAAACTTTATTGCAAACAGAGCAAATGGCGGACTTAAAGCCTTAAGGCATTCTCTTCCAGTCAACCGGTAAGGGTGTTTAGGAAAGAAATCGTGGCGGCAATATTAATATAAAATAAAAATATGTAGTAAAATACCAATACATACATAAATATTATGAATATATAATACAATATAATA
Source organism: Agriphila tristella (assembly GCA_928269145.1). Taxonomy (NCBI): domain Eukaryota; kingdom Metazoa; phylum Arthropoda; class Insecta; order Lepidoptera; family Crambidae; genus Agriphila; species Agriphila tristella. The sequence goes on from OV743435.1 coordinate 1,489,115, forward strand.
CATATATATACACACAATATATACATATAAGAATGTACAGCACAAATGTCAGATATGACAAGCTAAAGTGTAGAACTCATGTAATGTTCACGAACCAATCTCTTGAACACGAACTTGCTAGGGGCGCTTCGAACATTCACGGGTAAAGCGTTTGTGGTCCAATTTAGATGAAACTCAGTTTGGGGCACTATTTTGACAAGAAAACAGGTATACAATGTAAAAAATACAAAATCCAAGATAACGGCCAACTTCTTATTTGTTCTCCTTTTTTTCAACCGAGTAACATCGAAATCAACCTGAAAACAGAGTTGACTGCCCCTTTTGTGTTTTTTACCATTGCGTTGCTGTTTTCTTGTCAAAATAAATAATAAATATTTGACAACATCACATACATTGCTCCAATCCCAAAGTAAGTAGCTACAGCACTTGTGCTATGGAAATCAGAAACAACGGTGGTATGACACACACCCAGACCTGAGACAATATTGAAAAGTTCATTTTCTATATTGATCCAGCCGGGGATCGAACCCGGGACCTCAAGAGATGGTGACGCCTTGAAAACCGGCGTGCGAACCACTCAACCACGGAGGTCGTCGAATAAAAAATAGAACCCAAAACCGGGTTTCATCGAAATAGACCCACAAACAGCAAAATTGGCCGCCATCTTTAATTTTTTATAATTTTAACATTGCGTTGTCGTTTTCTTGTCAAAATAGTGCTCTAAACCGAGTTTCATCGACACTGGCCTACAAACAACGCAGCTGGCCACCAACTAGGATTTTTATATTTTTAACATTGCGTTGCTGTTTTCTTGTCAAAATAGTGACCCAGACTGAGTTTCATCGAAATTAGATAAAATTATAATTATCATCTATAATAATTGCAAGAAAAACAAGAAAATAATAATAATAAATGAAAGTTTGACGAGTGACGGAATTTTCTTTAATTCGGCCGCTTTTGCCCTAAATTCGAAAATTTTTATGCAATGTTGTTAAAAATATAAAAAATCCAAGATAGCGGCCAATTTTTTATTTGTTCTTCTTTTGTCAACCGAGTTACATCGAAATCAACCTAAAAACAAAGTTTGCTGCCTTTCAGAGAGAGTCTCAACCTTTTGTGTTTTTTACCATTGCGTTGCTGTTTTCTTGTCAAAATAGAACCCGAATCAAAAATTTATTTGCTAGACTGCGATACATAAGGGTCTTAAAATATTTCATATCGACGGTTGAAAGGCTAATTGGTCTAAGCGACATTTTTTGCGATATTGAGTTATATACATATTCGGAATCAGCAAATTTTTCTCCGTCGTTTGAGCCAGGTTTCGAATTTTTCTGACTACTTTTTTGGCGCTTAACACCCACAGCAAAACAGGCCTCATTTCTAAGCTCATTGATCTATACGACACAAAATTAGACCAATTTGAGGACTCGATGACTTAAGCTGTTTTGATCTATCGAACTTTTATAAAGTGTGTCGATTATGTCATTTGGCTTTTTTGCCATGTTTGTGGTTTTGTCGTTTGGCCTATTTTGCATTACACCAAAACGATAAGCTAATGTCGCTTGGACCATTTTGCAACAAATTATATTAATTGACTATGTCGCTTGACCCATTTAGCCTCTATTAAGGACAATGAGTAGTAGTAGTTGTAGTATAAAATTGTATGAAGTTATTATTGCATAACATCCTCAAAATATTTTATGAATAATTTGAGTTAGGCAACCTCAAAATTATGTTATGGACGTTGCTGAATAATGATGACCTTAAGTATTAATACCTACTATGACCCTAGGGTGTCGACCAGGGTAGCGTACCTTATAGTCAGAATATCCTAACGGTATTCGTTGGATGTTAAGTTTACGCTCCGACCTCGACACATCAAGTTGACGAAGTGGAGGCTATGAATGAGAAGATCTCTAAAACTATGCATAGCTACAAAACCCACTACACCACCGTTGCGATGGGGGACTTCAATGCAAAGTTGGGGAAACGATGCGGTAATCAGCTGAGAGTGGGGCAATTCAGAGTTGGGCAACAGAATGCCAGAGGCCAGACGCTGGCCGACTTTATGGAGAAAAAGACCTCTTTATAATGAACTCCTTCTTCAAGAAGCCGGAAAGCTGGAAGTGGACCTGGATCAGTCCGGATGGTACAGTCATTCAAATGATGTCACTGTGATCAACCCCGTCAAGACGAGGAGCGATCACCGATTGGTACGTGGCACATTGTATATCTACCTAAAGCTGGAAAGATCTCGACTGATAAAATCCACGCTCCGACTATTACCGACCTATATTCAAAAGCCCGAAAGCTTTTAACTCAAACTCCAAAACCGCTTCAAAGCACTTGAAAACAGCATAGATGTGGACGATCTAAACAAGATGGTGGTGGATATTGTCCGTACGTTAGGGTCTAAGTTCGTTAAGACCCGCCATCCCAAGCTTTAGAAACTCTCCGACCACACACTCCTACTTATGGATCAAAGACGTGAAATGAGGCTCCAGAGTTTAGTGGATGCTCATCGTTATCGGTAGCTAAATAGACAGATATCTAAGTCTTTGACGAGCGACCTTCGTCAATTTAAGTATTAAATAAAAAGGCCATCGAGCGGAATAAAAGTCGAAGGCAGAATGCATAAGGCATGGAACATAAGTGAGGTGATTTTTGTTCTTTAAAAAGGGTGACAAAGTCCCTCTTACAGAACTACAGACACATCTCTTCCGAACCATGTCTATAAGTTGTTTTCGAGAGTCCTTACGAAACGTCTCGCTCGAAGGTCCTTACGAAACCTCCCGAACAAGCCGGGTTCCGAAAAGGCTTTAGCATCACAGACCACATCCATACGCTGCGGCAGATTATACAGCAGACCGAGGCGTATAATCTCCCACTTTGCTTGGCGTTCACCGCCTTGATTCGATTAAAAGCTGAATGGTGCTGCAGTCTCTCCAAAAGTGCTAAGTGGATTTCAGGTATGTGTATACACACAACACCTATACTACAGGTATAGGTGTTGAGGTACTTATACGAAAATGCCACCATGTCGTTCCAAGTATAGAACCACAACACAAATCCAGGAGTTCTCTCTCGCTGCAGTTGAATAGGATTTCTGACAGGGAGATATCATTTCTCCGAAACTATTCACAGATGCGTTGAAGGATATCTTTTAACTCTTAGACTGGAAAGGACTCGGCATCAACATTAATGGCCAGTACCTAACACACCTTAGTTTTGCCGATAATATAGTTCTTATGGCTGAGCCAAGGTCTCATCTTGGAAGACGTGAACACAATGCTCAAAGATCTCCGTAGTACTTCCCAAAGAGTGGGTCTCAGGATGAACATGGATATGACGAAAATCATGTCGAATGCCCATGTTGTATCCGCTCCAGTTCATGTTAGAAACACTACACTTGAAGTTTTTGACCATTACGTATACTTAGGAAAGGTTAAGTTAAGTTAGGTAAGTGCAAATTCGAGAAAGAGATCTCTCGTCGAATCCAACTCGGATAATGTAGCATTCGGGAAGCTTCGAAAAATCTTCGCGTCCGATTTACCTCAGTGTCTCAAGACGAAACTCTATGACCAGTGTATGTTGCCAGTAATGACTTAAGCAGTGAAACGTGCTATGGGTCTCATAAGGAGGCTCAAGGTCACCCACCCAGCGTGCAATAGAGAGAGCCATAGCTATCAGCGTTTCCCTGCGTGAACGAATTAGAAATGAGGAGAACTACTCGTAAAGCAACCGAAATCGCTGGAAGGATTGCTCAGCTGAAGTGGCAGTGGGCTGAACACATAGATATAGCGAGAAGAACCGATGGCTGATGGGGCGGAAAGGTTCAGGAATAGCGACCGCGCACCGGACGACGCTTCGTGAGTAGGCCCCCCACAAAGTGAAACGACGTGAGGGTGAAGGTCGCGGTGCGCCGCTGGATGCGGGTAGCGCAGGACCGATCGTCGTGGAGATCCTTGGGGCCTATACCCAGCAGTGGGTGTCGAGCCGCTGATATGATGATAACTCTACTAAATTTGCATTTGGTCCATCCTGCAGTACTTCTGATGGGCATCTGCATTGAACAACTTCACTCTAGTGCAAGACCAGCATGTTGCTTAGACTCATTGGGCAAATTCAACCGTCAGTTGACTTGGCGCTAAATTCATTTTCTCTCGTATTATTTTATTCTAAGTCAATGCTTGAGCCAGTTTACTTTCAGCTATTTTATTTACGCAAAGCGTTTGAACCATTTTGCCTTTCTCTAAAAATAACGATATTTGGTGAATTTTGGGCCAACCGACATAAATTTTCTAAAATAATACACTATTATCAACAGTAATAGCTTAGAAAACTTCCTTAATTAGTTGGGGATATACTGTATTAAATAAATAAACGTCTATTCAATAGTTGTTTTTTTATGATTTTTTTTCCAAATAATAAAACTTTAATCGGTCCTCCTGAGAGTTTCACAAAATGTCGTTTAGATCAATTAGCCTTTCAACCGTCGATATGGTCACATCACATTCACCAGGAGCTGGCATGCAAAATATAATAGTGATAAATATAATATGTCAACATTAATGTCATTCAAAATTACAAGTCAAACCGGGTTTCATCGAAATAGGCCAACAAATAGCAAAATTGGCCGCCATCTTTGATTTTTTTATAATTTTAACATTGCGTTGTCGTTTTCTTGTTAAAATAGTGCTCTAAACCGAGTTTCATCGACACTGGCCTACAAACAACACAGTTGGCCACCATCTAAGATTTTTATATTTTTAACATTGCATTGCTGTTTTCTTGTCAAAATAGTGACCCAGACTGAGTTTCATCGAAATTAGAGAAAATTATGATTATCATCTATAATAATTGCAAGAAAAACAATATAATAATAATAATAAAAAATGAAAGTTTGACGAGTGACGCAATTTTCTTTAATTCGGCCGCTTTTGCCCTAAATTCGAAAATTTATGTCCCTGAATTCGACATAGAATAAAGGAAAATGAAGTCAGAAACTTTTGATGATATTACATAAATTTTAGAGTGCAAAAATTTACGTCATTATTATTATCAACATGCTTACAAAAATAAGCTTAGCTACAATAAAATATACATTATTATTACGTGGCTGAAAATAGAAAACTTTTTACTTTTGCTTAGAAATAAGATTTCTATCGGTATTAATTACTAATGTTGTTTTAAAAAAAATCTTTACGTTTTGTAAAATCTATGTCTGGTACCACAACAGGAACAAATAAGTCAGTGTCAATTCCAAATCTAATCGTCAGTTATTTTGTTATTTTTCGAATAAAGGCAGCTGCTAAAATAAGGTCTAGCATTTGCTCATGATTACAATATATTTGACCAAGAAACAGGGTCGATATATTATGAAGAAAAAAGCCACGAGGTGAAAGCGAGCATTATTATTATTTCGCTGTAGTCCATCAAAAATGTTTGCTGACAATCACACAGGGTTCCATTCCATGCAATTATGCGCAAAAAACTTGCTTCCCTACTGCGGCGTCAACAGTGGCAATGGCATCCTGAAGGTGTTTGCATCCAGATTCCAGACCAACTGTCCCATTCAAAGGCAGAGGGCTGAAATAGCGACAGGGCTAAAAAGTAGGTACGGTATTGCTTACTAACATAGGTTTAAGAAAAAAAAAACTAATTTAATGTTGAATTCATTGTAGTAGCATCAGAGATTCAAAGTTGAAAACCCTTGGGGGGCTGGTATTTGGCGTATTCACCCTACCATATCATCGAAATCGACCAAAAAACAAAAAAGTTGGCCGCCATCTTGGATAATTTTATATTTTTAACATTGCGTTGTTATTGCCTTGTTAAAATAACACCATAAACTAAGTTTCATCTAAATCGGCCGAAAAACAAAAAAGTTGGCCGCCATCTTGAATTTTTATATTTTTTACGTAGCTTTTTTGCGTAGCTGTTTTATTGTCACAATTGTGTTAAAAACCGAGTTTCATCGAAATCGGCCTACAAACAAAAAAGTTGACTGCCATTATGGATTTTTCAATATTTTCAACATTGCGTTGCTATTTTCTCGTTAAATTAGTTCCAAAAACCGTGTTTTATGGTAATCGGCCCACAAACAAAAAAGTTGCCCGCCACCTTCGATTTTTTTTATCATTGCATGTTGTTTTCTTGCCAAAATAGTTCCAAAAACCGAGTTTCATTTTAATCGGCCCTTAGGCGACGGCTACACGTCGTGGTAAATATCGTGATCCAACGCCATAGAGCAAATTTTAACCATGGAAAGTAAAATATTGAATATTCCATACAAACTACTTTCAATGGTTAAAATTTACTCTATGGCGTTGGATCACGGTAAATACCACGCGTCTAGCCGGCGCCATAAACAAATTGGCCGCCATCTTGGATTATATGTTCTTAGCATAAACTTAATATAGCGAAAAATTTTCGAAGTCTATGGTTCTTAGTAGGTAAGGTAACTCGACGTATAGATATCCCGAAACATTTTAAGTAGTCGCATTAGTTAAAAGATACCCTGGAACCGGAAAAAAACAGCCGCTATGCGTATCGGAATAACCGCAAGCATTATACTGCAGCCCTATTACGTAAATAAGTAAGCGGCTTCATTATAATGAACCGCGCTATTTATAAATAGCTCGGTTACTTACGTCGTCGTACTGCGCATTTAACGTATTTGGGGTTGCCATCACATTAAATTATGTTGTTTGGTGGTCATTAGCTACTTTATAAGTTTATTTAGCGTATTTGTGTTTGCTCTGTTTTTACAACCAAGTGGGCAACCACTTAAGTTGACTAAAAATATAAGCGAAACTAAATAATTCTGTTTCTGGCTCCAGGGGGGGCTCGGGGGGCTTGAGGGGGCTCGAGGGGGGCTCTGGGGGGCTCGAGGGGGGCTCGGGGGGGGGGGCTCGAGGGCGGCTTATTGAGTTTGGAACCGAACCTGCTTTACTCCTGTAGGTCCCGGGTTAGGTTAGAAATTTAAGGTGAGCGCGTAGCGCAGCGGAGCGTGAGCCTTAAATTTTGAGGTTATTTTTTTATAACAGACAACAGAAATAAACTTATTTTACACATTGCCGGTGGACTACCAGGCATTGTATACAATGCCTAGGCATTGTATACAATGCCGGAGAATACACATTGCCGGTAACACATACATTTTACTATGAAAACCGATGTTATCTGACGGCGTGTTAACGCGTGGCGTCAGACAAATGTGCCCACACCTTAAGTCTGATGTGCTGCTTGTTGTCCATTATAATAATATCATTTAAGTATTGTTTTGTAAGATTATATCCAAAAAAATATGCTATTGTGCTAAACGACAAAATAATATGCTAGACAGCAAGAAAATCTACCTTGAGCATATATTATGCTGTTACCTAAAGCAACCCAATAAAACTTTGTGTTAATTATAATCGATGATATTGAAAGAAAGCTGTAAGTTTATACAATAATCAAAATGAAAGAGGGAGTTGCTTCCTTTTACACCAACGTACCGCAGTATTGCCGTGGCGTTAGTATCAAATCAATGAAATAAAATATCTACAATACTAATTATTAGTAATAATATGTTAATGGTCATTCGAATTATTCGAATGATTGAGATAATCGAATGATCGTTCATAATCGCGCATCGGTAGCATCTGGCAACACCGGATCTCACTCTTGCTTGCCAAAAGGTCGCGTCGTTCGTCTTCGTCGTAGCAGCGATGAATTTTGAACAAGAGATTTGTGAAGCTGGTTTACAAGATTTACTCCCAATCCTTCAAGGTAAATGTCTCGGTTTTATTTAGTCATGATTTTTTGTTTTATTTAGACATTGAAATGTATGTATTTAGATTATAAATTTTTGTTAGATCTGTCGTACTCGCACTGAAATATGTATGTTGCGTCATACATAAATTAACTCTTCGTTTTCACCAAGAAACAGGTATTAGTTTTCTGAGATTATCTAAGCTAGTTTTATGCAAAACTTGTAGAATTCTCGTTTGTAAACCAAAGATTTAAATCGTCCGTCCGTAAACATAACAACGCATCACGCATGCGTGCGCCATCAGCGCCATTGCACGCACGCGCACTTGCTTTTTCCAAGACCTATTTGGATCATGTAAACGAGCAAACCAAGTGAACTTTGACGTCGCCGTATAGGTACAATACAAAAAGCTACTTTGTCCAAGTTTCTTGGTCCAAGTTTACTTGGATCGTGTCAGCGGGTATCCAAGTATACTTTGATCAAAGTTTTTTCACCCACAAACAACAGACATACGTATTTTACAAGTAGGTATTTGTTTGTTTTATTGAAAAAATCTGTATAATACTAATTACAAACAAGTTTAAAACCTTTTCTTGTTGAAAACTAGGAGACCGCCCCGACTGAACGCATGTAGGTAATTACAAGTAGGTAGGCACCTACATAACTAGTTTTGTACATATTTGTTTTATTATTTGTATTTTTCAGACAATCTTATAACAACACTGGAAACAGCCATTTTGTTAACCGACGTGGATTTGAGAGAATTGTTTCCCCAACTTGGCCCCAGAAGAAAACTAAACAATTTCCTATTAGAACATAAAAAAGTGACCGGTGTCAATGTACGTACCTACTTGTTTATTGTACATCTTGTATTTAGTTAATAAAAATGTTTTCTTTTTTTTCCCTTGGACCGATGCTGTATACTTTGTAATAAAGTTTTTTATTTATTTTTCTAGGACCTTGAAATTAACAACTCTACTGAAAACGCTGAACATGATGATAGGACACTGGACACTGATGATGATGATGATAATGCAAAAATATCTGCAAATTGTACTTCTACTGCAGCTAATAACACTGTGAGTTACTCATAATCATAACATTAGGTACTCAGTTTGATAACATAACGTACTTAAAAATTTGTCAAATTGTAGCCACCATTTAACATGTTTCTCTTCGAAAGATTTTTCTGTTCCAATAGATTTTGTCTTGATGGGCAAAAATTTTTCAGTCATTGTAGTTACAAGTTTACAAGATTGTAGAATTGTAATACAATTCTGACAAGCGGCCTCACCCTTTTTTGGTGCTCACTCAAATTTTTATTTTGTAGCTGAATTTGTTAGGTACTTTATGTTTGTGATATGGACCAAAAGCATTGTTTACACAAGGCCATCACTGGCTTGAATAATTGTTTAGACAAGGCCAATACCAAGCCATCGCTGTGACTGGCAGCCAGCGATGGCCTCGTGCAAACCTTACTTAAGATAAAATTGCCCGTCATTAAGATAGGACCGGGTACCTATGTATGTATGTTTGTAATAATTCTAAGATTAAATTTTTTTGTTTCAGGTATTGAAACTATTAAATGTAATGTTATTTTCTTTTAGTAGCTTGTATGAGTATTTAGAAGGCACAAGTCAAAGTTAGTGTGCTAGTAGAGTTTAGGTATATTGTTTAACCAGCAAAATGTAAGTACATCCGTATGTATAGTATTAATTTAGTACATTATTAAAACCAGTATTATTACAACCCGTATAGTTATGCAGGTCACACACCATCAATTCGATCCTCCATTTGGCATGATACTGCCGATTGGATCCAATCGAATTGACCGTGTGTCAGCGGTGGATCGGCTTCGGTTGGACAGATCGAATTGACGGAACAATCAAAATTCAATCCTTTTGGCTGGATCATGCCGATTGGATCATGCTGATTGGACCGTGTATGTCAGTGGGCGATCGATCGTATGATTTTCTTAACCGACTTCAAAATAGAAGGAGGTTCTAAATTAGATTGAATATATTTGTTTTATCATTGTTTGCGGGTATCTTCGACATTTGTAGACCGATTTTGATGTTTCTTTTTCTTTATTTTTTATTTTTAACCGATTTAAAAAGTAGGTTCTCAGTTTGACCAGTATATCCACGATTATCTCACGATTGGCTGAACTGATTTTAATGCGGTTTCTATAAAAGTATTTGTTGCATTAAGGAGGTTTTAGTATTTTAACCGACCTTAAGAAAGAAGGTTCTCAATTTGATTGTATTTTTTTTTTCTCGTTGTTCGTGCCTGTCTTAGATATTTAAAGACCGGTTTTGATGATTATTTTTTTCTTTCTAACCGACTTCAAAAAAGGAGGAGGTTATCAAGTCGACTTTGTATGTTTTTTACCCACGACGGACGGAACGGAACGGAGACGGTATATGCGTTTGGGGTTAGGCTGGCCCCAGACCTACCGGTTTCATTTCTTTGCTTTGCTGTTCTACCATGGACCGCCGGCCAAGAGGCTCATTTTCAATTTATCGCATATTTTGACCAGACCACATTGGCAAGATAGCCATTAGTTTGGTGTTATCAAATATCGTCATCTGGGTTGCAATGCGAAGTTTTAGTTTAAAAAAAAACTGCTGTTTCATACAAAAATTAATAACAAAATTATCAAAATGTATGAAACAGCTCATTTTTTTTCTCGATTTCAGATTTGGTCCCATAGTAAAAGTTGTTCAGTTTATGGTCCCTATCTACCATATTCAGCTTTATAAGGCTTTACCAAACATCTTGTATAAATAAGCGATCGATTTATTTTTAACGATTGGAGTCCATGTTCAGGGTGGCATATCTCCTAAAAGCTTCCTACTTCGCAATCCAGGCGATGTTATTTGATAACACCAAGCTAATGGCTATCTTGCCAATTTGGTCTAGTCCCAAAATGCGATAGATTGAAAACTACCCTGGCTGGCCGGCGGTCTTTCAAGCAAGGTAGAACAGCAATGCAAAGAAATGAAACCGGTAGGTCTGGGGCCAGCCTTAGAGGCATTGGCGGATCCAGGGGGGGGGGGGGCATGGGGGCCATGGCCCCCCCACGAGGTTGGTTACCTTTGCGGATTGCATTGAATTTTAGGCTGAATAATGGAGCTCTCGTGTTATCCTGCTGACTATCGCTCGAATTCGGAACAGTTATTATTACGTTAAAATTTATTTATTGAGATATTATTAAAATTATTATTTTCCGTTTACTTAATTAAAGGCTGTGTGCTTTGTAGGTTATCGGCAATGATTCTCAGATAGGTGTTTTGGTATTAAGCCGCTAGAGGGCGCTGCAGTTATCATTTTCCTATTTATCTTCAGAGCGATTTGACTGATTAAGATGCGGTTTTCTGTAATAGAAATAGGTTTGTAGTGTGTCGGCGATGGCTTTTAGTTTTATGGTGTTGAACCGCTAGGGGGCGCTGCAGTTATCATTTTCCCATTTATCTCCAGAGCGATTTGACCGATTTAGATGCGGTTTTCTGTAATAGGTTTGTAGTGTGTCGGCGATGGTTCTTGGTGTTATGGTGTATAGCCGCTAGAGGGTGGCAGTAATAATTTTCGATACGGTTTGACTGATTTAGATGCGAGTTTTAGGGTACTTTGATAATCCCTGGACCTACTGGGATAATTACGATGCGGTTTTTTACATTCAAAAGGTTTCATTTCAGAGCAGGTTCTTAGACATGTTTCATGGTGGTAGACCACCAGGGGGCGCTGCAGCAACCAGATAAGTCATGTTTGTCTATTACCATTTTCCTCGGAAACTACTGAGCCGATTACGATGCGGTTTTTTGCATTCAAAAGGTTTCATTTCAGAGCAGGTTCTTAGACATGTTATATTGTGGTAGATCACCAGGGGGCGCTGCAGTAGCCAGATAAGTCGCACTTTAAAAGTTCTCAAAAACTACGCAACTGATTTCGATGCGGTTTACTTCTGTAATGGGTTTGTAGGTTATCGGCAATGATTCTCAGATAGGTGTTTTGGTATTAAGCCGCTAGAGGGCGCTGCAGTTATCATTTTCCCATTTATCTCCAGAGCGATTTGACCGATTTAGATGCGGTTTTCTGTAACAGGTTTGTAGTGCGTCGGCGATGGTTCTTGGTGTTATGGTGTATCGCCGCTAGAGGGCGGCAGTAATCATTTTCCGTACGGTTTGACTGATTTAGATGCGATTTTTAGGGTACTTTGATAATCCCTGAAACTACTGGGCCGATTTCGATGCGGTTTTCTGTAATAGGTTTGTAGGCTATCAGCGATATTTCTTAGATAGATGTTACGATGTTTAACCGCTAGGAAGCGCTTTAGTTATCTGTTCCCATTCATCCCGAGAACGGTTTGAATGATTTGATCAGAGCATTAAAATTATAGGTTTCTTAGTCTTTCTAACTCTTGCAACGCTACGTTTTCTTTAAACCTTTTTCTTTATTTTATCTTAATAACCAATTAAAAAAAAGTAGCTTCTCAGTTTGACCTGTATCTGCGATTATCTCACGTTTGGCTAAACTGATTTTAACGCGGTTTTCAGAAAAGTATTTGTTGCATTTGAGAGAAGGTTTTAAGTATTTTAACCGACTTCAAAAAAGGAGGTTCTCAGTTTGACCTGTATAATATGTATGTTTGTCCGCGATTACCTCGTGTATGGCCTGCATTACTAAGTAGTATACTGGGTGATCCAGATAGTGTCGTCCAAGATTTTTTTTAGATTATTCACACCTGGGTGCATCTAAAAATACCCTATGTATGTTCCGCGATTTTTCTTAGTTTAGAAGTTATGATTTTTTAAATGTGTTTTTGCGAATTTTCTACCGGACGGACCAAAAAAATTCATAACTCCTTTCATATTAATTTTTTTTGGGTTTTATTTTTGCAACATAATTGTCTTAAAACACTCTTCGACACATAAAATAATCAATTACATAACATCCAGATAAGTTCCTGAAAAAAGGGTCGAAAGTGAAAAAATTTTGGTTTTACTTTAGGCGAGTCTGACTCGCACTTGGCCGGTTTTTGTTTTATTTGCTAAGCTAAGAAGCCACTTAAGTTTTTAAAATCAGTTTGAATTGATGAAATATCCATTTTGTATTTTTAAAAGAATTGTTAAAATGTTACTTCGTCGAAGTAAAACCAAAAATTTTCACTTACGACCCTTTTTTCAGGAACTTATCTAGATGTCGTGTAGTTGATTATTTTACGTATGGAAGAATGTTTCAAGACAAATATGCTGCAAAAGGAAAATTCAAAAAGTTCTTAATATAAAAGGAGTTATGAATTTTTTTGTTCAGTCCGGTAGAAAATTCGCAAAAACATTTAAAAAATCATTACTTCGAAACTACGAAAAATCGCAGAACATACATAGGGTATTTTCGGACCTTTGTTCGCAAATACACCCAGGTGTGAGTAATCTAAAAAAAATTCTTTGACGTCACTGTCTGGACCACCCTGTATATTTAGTATTCAATAGTATTCAGTATTTATCATTAGCTAGCTTAACTCAATAACTGCGCGGCATTTAACCGACATTAAAAAGGAGGACGTTCTCAATTCGTCGGAATCAGTTGGAGTGTTGCCTTTGGGGCGCTATGGGAAAAAAAGACTTAGTTTTTTTTTAAATCGGTGACCGATGACTGTTTTTGGTCTTATTCGATTTAGGGCATATATAGGAACATGTTTAAACTTGTAAACTGTTTTTGTTAAATGCATATTCAGTGAGTTGTATCAATTTTCGATCATTGTCCCCATCAATTTATGTCATGGCATAAGAATAAAATTAAATAAACTTTTTATTCTTATGGTCATGGGCATGACTTATCCCCGACTTGTGAGTCGGGGATACGTCATATTTCATTATTAATTATTAAAAAAAGTAAAAAAATCTTTATAGTTAAAATTACTCGAAAAATATACATTTTACGAAAAAAGTGTAAAAAGCCTAAATTGTTTCTACGGGTATCATTAATTGAATAAGAGCAAAAAAAGGAGGTATCATCGGCCCTCAGGACGACTTTGTCATTTTCTTAAACTTGACAGTTTCCAAACTTGTCTCATTATTAACTCGGCTCTTTCTAAGTTGATCTCTTTCTTAAACTTGACACTTTCCTAACTCGTCTTATTTTTAACTTGGCTCTTTCTTAGTTGGTCTCTTTTGTAATATTGACACTTTCCTAACTCGTCTTATTTTTAACTCGGCTCTTTCTACAATTTTCTAACTCGGCTCATTCTTAACTCGACTCTGTCTCTTTCGCTGTTTTTCCTCTCTTCTTAGCCGTGGTCCACCGGATCATTTCACCTAGGTGAACTACGGACCATTATTTACAAAATAATGTTTTGATATAAAACAAAATAAATAAAATTCAGTCAAAAGTACCAGGGCAACATAACTTAAAAGGAGTTATTTCGATTTATATTTTTGATAGATTAAAGAGCTAAAAAAAATCTTCGCGGCATGAAATCAAAATAACTCCTCGTAAGTTATGTTGCCCTGGTACTTTTCGTGTATTCTGAATATAACATTTCGCATGCCCTACCCTACCTACCTTATGGTACTGGTAGTGGATCGAACTTCGTTCGCAAACTTTGTGGACAAACAAACAAACAACCAATCAAACAAACTAACAAACGAGAAAGCAACCTAATAAAAACGTGTTAAAATGACGAAGTCATCCAGACAAGTTTAAGAAAGAAACCAAATTAGAAAAAGCCTAGTTAAAAATAAGACAAGATAGGAAAGTGTCAAGTTTAAGAAAATTACGAAGTCGTCCGGAAGGATCATCGGTCATCGAAAAAATATTTTTTTACAATTCTAATATTTTTTGGGTTATATTACTGCTTACAGAGCCCCGAATGCTATACTCCGACTGGACCATTTACTCATTAATTTATTAATTTGTTCAATAACTTTAAAAAGTTGGTATTAATAGTGTTTGTGTTTAACATCATACAGGATAGTTTAGACGGCAGAGCAATACTCAAAGAGGGAAAAGGAGGCTTACTGACGGAGGGTTCCCGACGGAAATTGAGCCAGCTGCTAATACACCACAAACTAGAGAAAAATTGTGCAAAGAAAATTTCCAGTGAAGAATTTTATAAATTAGCTACCGAAATTGTGGAAATATTCCACAAGGAACGCGTTGTGGTGTATTATTCTGCATATTTATCAGCTACAAATAAATTAGCTAAAAAAAATGCGTCCGGAAAGCTGTACGAAAGCTATATAGCTCGAAGGAGAAAGTTGCGAGAAGGCGGACAGTTGCCGGGAACTAGCCGTTCATCCTCAAAGTCGTCCAGATCATCGCTCAGATCCACGCCAACTATTACAGATGATGACATTTATAGCCTGGAATCTCTGGAAAGTGGTAAGCAAATAATCGCTAGTCACTTTTTTGTGATTTAAATGTGCCACGGGCGACTGTACGTACTATGATGCCCTTCTTCTAATTAACTTATCCCACCATACACATATAAATGAATTACAGGTATTGTACATGAAGAATCGTTACTATGGCTGAAAAACAATGTCGATCCATGGAAGTCTGTTGAAGAAAAGTGGGCAGAAACTGCAGATCACCGCCTAAATCGCATCCAATGTGGAAAAGGTGATATAGCGGATTACTTCAAGGATTTCCCAGCCTTAAAACAATCACAAGGCTATACCTTGGTAAGCATAATTATACCGTAGCCTTATTTTTTTACATAATCCTTCTGGTTTTTCTATAAAAACGTACGCAATGATATGATTATAAATGACAAAAGTTTGTTTATTTCTTATAAGACAAGTGTCTGAATTACAAAGGCACTAAAAGAGTCAAACGAACAACCCAAGCTCTGGACGTAGCGATCCAGACCTTTCTAACCAGTGGAAATAACATAGCGTACATTTATTGTATTCTTTTTTTCAGCTAATGAACGATTTCAGTCAACTGTATCCGGGAAAGGAAAATAAATTATTTTCCTCTATCACCCTCAAAAATGAAGAAATTATAAAATATGCTTCATTAAAATTACGAAAAATTAGGGACCAAGATACGAGATCAAAAATAGCAAATATAATTGCACTGATTGACGGTAAGAAGTTTTGCTCAAATATTAGTTCTTATTCATCATATCAGCCACACGACACCCACTGCTGGGTATAGGCCTCCCCTAAGGATCTTAGTTCTTATTATTAACCTTTAACTAATCTGGGTCTGGTTCATCACATTCTAAATTTGAAATACAGTGCGGAAATGAAATTCAATACTTACTTCGTGCGGGAAGTATTTCAAACCATCCTCGACAATGCAATCGCTAGCTACCCGTTCTTGGATGTAATGTACTATTTCTTTAAAAACATCATGAGAACTACAGTCATGAAATACAAGGATCTCAGATCAGAGACTCCACGACCATATTAGTGTATTGAAAAAATGACGTCCATAGTTGAAGGCTAAAACCTTCATAAAATTAAGTCTCAAAAATTAACCGAAACTTTTTTTTCTTTGAATACAGAAGATGAACCAGAGACATCTAGCAATGTTGCTTTGATGTTGCTGGCTTATGTCATCAACATTTCACCTGCACGGAAAATAAAAGGAAAGCCAGCGTGGAAGCCATCTAGAGCAGAGGTCTGCGACGGCTATATAACGCAAGCTGCTTCTGAAGCCGACGTTACCAACAAGATCATTCAAAAAAAGGAGAACCTGCAGAGGCTAGGCCGCACAGTTCAACCCTACGTTATTTTTGTTGGCCCTACCGTTACTGAGGTAAAAGTAGCATATGTAGTAATAAATGACACATTTTATAGTTTCAACAAATTAGTAACAGCAGTAGACTGTGCATTTAAAATATTTCAATCGATAGGAGCTTGTTACCCGGAAGAAGCTGGAGACATATGGCTTTTTATTCAATTGGGTTTCTACGATATTAAAACTAAATTTGACAGGCCCACGCAGGCTGTGAATACTCTTTTAACTGATCTAGAGTTAATACTTTAAAAATGTTTACCTGTTACTATTGCAAAAAAGCCAGTGCGTCTCCGAATTTACTTATTACTCATGTGCGAACTTTCTGTAAATTAACGGTAGGATTTTCGGGATTTCGGTGTGGTGAACAAGGGTGTTATCGTCATTATATTTCCTCTGCATCTTTCAAAAAGCACTTAGTTAGAGACCACCAGTCATTATTGTCAACCTTGCGTCATCCAAATAGTAACAAACCGATCGATACAGATACAGAAGCCAATATCTCAAATTTACCTTCAACGTCAAGCAAAGAAACTTACAAAACAGCAAATACGATGGAATCTCTACCAACTCAAAGAGATGAAACCTCTCTTGGTCACCATGCTGCATGTTTTGTCTCCACTCTATATGCTAACCCGATAATACCGCGTAAAGCCGTACAAGTTCTTGTAGAAAATCTTCAATTATTTCATTCTAAATCACAATGCATTATAGAGCGACAGTTGAATGATATGGTACCACCAGATCAAAATAATGTTCATGTTAAAAATGCTTTCAAAAAAATATTTAGCGCGTTCAGCGATGCTTTTGAGAATTTAGATTCGGAACACAAACGTTTAAAATATTTTAATAAAATAGGAACTTATTCTGAGCCCCTTGAAGTGGTTGTGGGTCAACGTAACGAGGCTAAAAAAACAGCGGCTGGTTCATTATTAGTACAAGTAAATTGTACAATGCAGGTGATTCCGTTAAAAGAAAATTTAAAACGAATTTTTTCATCAAAAAATTTCATGAAGGACACTCTTGAATATTTGGACATAGTACAAAATGACTCTTTCGGTATTGAGAATATTGTTCAGGGTTCAGTATGGAAAAAAATGACAGAAAGTTCTGTAGAGCATGATGCAATGATTTTACCATTAATAATCTACTTTGACGATTTTGAAATAGGCAATCCCTTAGGAAGCCACGCTGGGGTTCATAAACTTGGAGCTATTTATGCTTCAGTACCATGTCTTCCACCTCACTACGTGTCGCTTTTGCAAAATATTTTATTATTGGCTCTTTTTCACTCATCAGACAGAACAAGCTTTGGAAACAACATAATTTTTCAAAAAGTTTTTGATGTTCTTAATGATTTAAAGATCAATGGTATTCATGTTGAAACTGATGTGTACACCGGCAAAATAAAGTTTTATGTTGCAGCTGTGACCGGAGATAATTTAGGATTGAATGCTATGTTAGGTTTTGTTGAAAGTTTTTCTGCAAATCGGCCATGTAGAATTTGTACTGCTAATAAAGAACAAATAAAAACACTGCTTTATGAAGATGACACGTTGTTGAGAAACAATGTCAATTATGAAAATGATTTACATTTAAATGACATTTATATGACTGGTCTTAAAGAAAAATGCTCGTGGCTTGCTTTAGATGGGTTTGACTTATTTCAAAACGTCGCCGTAGATGTTTTACATGACTATCTCGAGGGTGCTTGTCGATATGTAATGTCATTTGTGATACAAAATCTAGTATGCACTCAGACTCTAATTTCTTTTGACAGTTTGAAATCAAGAATACGATATTTTAATTATGGACCTGATTCTGCTTCGACACCATGCAATTCTGTAGCAAAAGAAGGCTCAACATTAAAATTAAAATGTTCGGCTTCTGAAATGCTTACTCTTGTTCGATATTTTGGACTAATTGTCGGACATAATGTCCCAGATGAAAACGAAGTTTGGTTCTTATACATCAAATTAAGACAATTGTTGGATAAACTTTTGAGTCATAGAGTCCATGAAAACACTATTGATCAAGTAAAATTTTCAGTAGCTGAATTAAACGAGCTCTATCGTCAATTTGCTGAAACAGACTTAAAGCCAAAGTTTCATTTTCTTACACATTATCCAGAAATGTTAAAAAAATTTGGCCCACTTACCCAAATCTGGACGATGAGGTTTGAAGCCAAGCATCGTATATCAAAATTTGTGGCCAGAGCATCGCACAACAGAGTAAATGTTTGTAAAACAATAGCTATTAAGCATCAATTAATTTTAAACGATACTTTTCTTAAAAATGAAACTTTTAAGACGATCTCTTATGGCAAAAAGGCAAATATGACAGAAGCGCAAATTGAAAATGTAAGACTAAACTTTCATTCTCGAGGTATAATCGATAATAATTGTTGGTACTCATTATCGTGGGTGAAACTGTATGGTGTCCGATTTGAGCTGTCGTCAATTATAATTCTAGATATTTCAGAATCTTCAGGCTTACCAAAGTTTGGTGAAATAAAAAATATTTATTTACTTGACAATGATGAAGTTATATTTGAGTCTGTTTCATTAGAGTGTATAGATTTTAATCAGCATTACTATGCGTATCAAGTGCAGAGAACCAACGATTACCAATTACATAATTATAATACCCTTGTTTCACCTGTACCGGCTACAATTACTATAATGTCAAATTTAAAACTTTATGTCACTGTTCGATGGACTTTAGAATAACAACGAACCATTACACATCACATACGACATACGTACCCTTGGGTTTCGTACACTTACGTACACTTCCCATCATATTAGCACCAACAGTCTTTGTTTATTTTTCTCTCATCACACACTTACATGCATATGTAGTCTAACCCCGAAGTCCCGGCGCTCCTAGGTTTGCCTAGTCAGACCTCAGGTTTGACAAGAAGCCTTATCCTTAGTTCGCAAAATATTACATTCGCAAAATATTATACTTTGTACAATCACAGTCAAAGTAGTTTCTGCTTCTGCAAATGCCAGATTTTAGTAGATATGGAGAAATATTATTTTCAATCACTTTTTTATTTTTTTATATATATTTTATGTATATGTTACGGCTAATACCCGAAGTGCGGCTAAAACTAGGTGTAGCCGCTAGCTGTTGGCTAAAACTAGGTGTAGCCGATTTGCTCGCGGCTAATACTAGGTGTAGCCGGCTAAAACTAGGTGCAGCATGGGATATAAAGAAAGTTTTTTCTGTTGTCTGTTAAAAAAAATAACCTCGAAATTTAAGGCTCACGCTACGCTGCGCTTCGCGCTCGCCTTAAATTTCTAACCTAACCCGGGACCTACAGGAGTAAAGCAGATCGGTTACACCTAGTTTTAGCCAACAGCTATCGGCTACACCTAGTTTTAGCCGGCTAGAACTAGGTTTAGCCGCACTTCGGGTATTAGCCGTAACATATATAAGGGAACGTACCCATACTACGTGACTCGTTAAGGGGGGGGGTCTTTAAAATACCACGCTTGGTCACGGGGGGGGGGGGGGAAGGGGCCTATGCTTTGTCACGTTTTTTCATCTTGATACATTTTTTCACTTGTAAATTGTATGTAAAAATAAAGTACACACTCTTGGTATTTGTGGCAAGCGCCTTACTAATAAAAAGACAAAAATGAGCAAAATTTTTGTAGCTTTCTGTTAAAAATAAGGTAAAACCATTATCTATGAAATAGTACGTGAAAACCAAGGGGGAGGAGGGGGTCTTGGAATATACTACGGGTGGTCACTAAGGGGGGGGGGAGGGGGCTCAAAAATTGTAAAATGGGTCACGTAGTATGGGTACGTTCCCTAAATTATATATTTTTATTTGTATGTCACCAAAGTACTAGGGTCACATAAATATGGCGAATGTTTATTTCTACAATCTTCAATCACTTTTCGTTTTTTTTCTTTTTTCCGTAATGCATCAACTTCTATAATTTTCTTCCCTTCCTCACTTTTTTTTTCCTTTGTAATACGTCACCAAAGTACCAGGACCACATAAATATGGAAAAGGTTAAATTCTATATTTTATTTTAACACATAATTTAAAAATATCAAAATGTTATTTACAGAACTTAACCCATGCCATATTTATATGATTCTGGTACTTTGGTGACGTATTAGGAAGTAAAGAAATTAAACAAAAACACTTAGGTACCTACTCTATTTTGTTTGTGTTTGATTGTATTTATAATATTTTGAGAATATAATATTTTGCGAATGTAATATTTTGCGAACAAAGGAGACCAACTTGGTTAGTCAAACGCCGAAACTCAATACGATCAAATCGGGGTTTGATCAGGACCTAAATTAGGGACAGAATGAGTTATATGTATAAAAAATACGTTCTATAGAGAGAAAATTTAACTAAATCAGCAATCTTCCGGTGAAACAAAAATTTCTGTTGTCTGTTAAAAAAACTAAATATGTATGAAAAACATCTTTCAATTCCGATGTTACATTTAGTCAAAACTGCCTTACTCCTGCAGGTCAGGTCACGTGGTCCTGCATGCAGGTTGGAAATTTCGCAGAGCGTAGCGATCGTCTTAAATTTCGTGGTTATTTTTATAACAGACAACAGAAAGCTTTGTTTCACTGGAAGATTGTTAACTTAATTTAATTTTCACTCTAAAGAATGTGTCTTTCATACATTTAAATACAAAAAAACAAACTCTGTACCTAATTTAAGTCTGACTGGCCAAACCCTGATTTGATCAAATTGCGTTTCGACGTTTGACTTTCTAAGTTAGTCTCTCCTAGGTTTGGACATAAATGCGTTAGGCAAAGGTCGAAAAACGCTATTAGTTTTGGACTTTGACTAAGCCTTCTTGTCAAACCTGAGGTTTGACTAGGCAAACCTAAGAGCGCCGGGACTTCGGGGTTTGACTATAATACATACAACACGTGCAAAAATTCACAAACACACCCACCTGTGTGGATCTGTTGCCCGCAGGTGATACAGTATACACATCTTACTTACCCGTAACTTACCGTTTTACAAAAGCGTGAATACGGGCCCACCACCAATTTGTTTCTTTAACTTAACTTCAGATTAAACATCAGTACTGAGTTTCATTTGTTGTTTGTATTATTTCATCGTATTGTGTCATTTATGCTTTTAAAATCAGTAAAATTTCTTAAAAGTAGAAATATCGAAACTCGGTACTGATGTTTAACCTTCACCTAGGCCCTGGGGTAGGGGAGCACCGCCCCTACTGCCAAAAGGTGGCTCTCGGATCGCTACCGAAACGGGGCGATCTCCACATTTTATATATTTTTTTTGTAGAATACCGGTTATATCAGTATAAAGTCGGGCCTTGCGACATAGGTTCCGCAACTAGATAGGTTTATGCGTTCGTACATACTCGTTCACATGAACGAGCTTTAAGTTAAGTTTACCGTAGGCCTAGACGCATTGGTTTCCAGCGACGACCACGCGGACTCCATTGACGCCAAGGTACCCTTACTAGTGATTCTTTGGTCGGGAATCCTAGGTTGCTCTGACTTTCCCACCTCCGGCTCGCGCTACAAATAACTGAGATCTGAGACATTGTTAATGTTGATAATGGACTGTCTATTGTTGTACCTAATTAATCACACACTTACATGCATATGTAGTCAAGCCCCGAAGTCCCGGCACTCCTAGGTTTGCCTAGTCAAACCTTAGGTTTGACCAGAAACCTTATTAGTCAAAGTCCAAAACTAAAGCGTGTTTCGGCCATTGGCAAAAAAAATATGAATAATCCTAGGGGAGACCAACTAGGATAGTCAAACGCCGAAACTCAATACGATCAAATCGGGGTTTGACCAGTCAGACTTAAATTAGGGACAGAATGGGTTATATGTATAAAAAATACGTTCTTTAGACTGAAAATTTAACTAAATCAACAATCTTCCGGTGAAACAAAAATTTCTGTTGTCTGTTAAAAAAACTAAATATGTATGAAAAAAATCATTCATTTCCGATGTTACATTTAATCAAAACTGTCTTACTCCTGCAGGTCAGGTCACGTGGTCCTGCATGCAGGTTGGAAATTTCGCAGAGCGGAGCGATCGTCTTAAATTTCGTGGTTATTTTTTTAACAGACAACAGAAATCATTGTTTCACAGGAAGATTGTTAATTTAATTAAATTTTCACTCTAAAGAATGTATCTTTCATACATTTAAATACAAAAAAAACAAACTCTGTACCTAATTTAAGTCTGACTGGCCAAACCCTGACTTGATCAAATTGCGTTTCGGCGTTTGACTTTCTAAGTTAGTCTCTCCTAGGTTTGGACATAAATGCGTTAGGCAAAGGTCGAAACACGCTATTAGTTTTGGACTTTGACTAAGCCTTCTTGTCGAACCTGAGTTTTGACTAGGCAAACCTAAGAGCGCCGGGACTTCGGGGTTTGACTATAACACATACAACACGTGCAAAAATTCACAAACACACCCACCTGTGTGGATCTGTTGCCCGCAGGTGATACAGTATACACATCTTACTTACCCGTAACTTACCGTTTTACAAAAGCGTGAATACGGGCCCACCACCAATTTGTTTCTTTAACTTAACTTCAGGTTAAACATCAGTACTGAGTTTCATTTGTTGTTTGTATTCTTTCATCGTATTGTGTCATTTATGCTTTTAAAATCAGTCAAATTTCTTAAAAGTAGAAATATCGAAACTCGGTACTGATGTTTAACCTTCACCTAGGCCCTGGGGTAGGGGAGCACCGCCCCTACTGCCAAAAGGTGGCTCTCGGATCGCTACCGAAACGGGGCGATCCCCACATTTTTTTTTGTAAAATACCGGTTATATCAGTATAAAGTCGGGCCTTGCGACATAGGTTCCGCAACTACATAGTTAGGTTTATGCGTAAGTATAAGCGTTCGTATGCGAACGAGCTTTAAGTTAGGTTACACTCAGACGAAATCTATATAAGATAGGATTTCTACTGACGCCCTTATTTTTGATAAATATCTAATCGCCAATCCTCTCGTCCTTCCCGTATTACGTATTGTAAAGGCCTACTCAAACCTGACCGGTATCTTGTACCAGTGGCGGGGCTCCGTCGCAGAATGTCCTTTTCGCAAAATGTCCCCTGGTCGCAGATTGTCCCTTTCGCAAAATATTTCTTTCGCAAAATGTCCCATTCGCAAATCGTCTCTCGCAAAATGTCCCTTTCGCAGAATATCCCTTTCGCAGAATGTCCCTCTTGTAGCTAAAATATCATATCACACTCTCGCCAAATTGCCATTTTGTTCAAAATTTTCTATGAAAATGAAAAAATGAAAGTCAAATATGTAGGTCATTATGTATATTATTAATCATATAAAACTAGTAAATATGTTCATTATGTTTAAAAAAAACAGGTTTTCTAAGTAAATACGCATATCTTTAATTCAACTTATCTTACAATAAAATTCGTCACACATTAAAACATATTTTTACTTTAAACACTAGGTACATGTAATTGCAACCATACAAGATTTATTCGCAATATTCGCTGACAGAAACAATAAAAAATATTTTCATAAGTACCTTCCTATCTGATGATTATTACAATTTAGTGTTGTCAGTAGCTTAAAAATTCTCCCAAGCAGTTAGTATATTTTTGACTTTCATAGAACATTTCGAACAAAATGGAAATTTGGTACGAGTGATATTTATTTGATACCAAGGGGACATTCTGCGAAAGGGACGTTTTGCGTAAGGGACATTTTGCGAAAGGGACATTCTGCGACGAAAGGGATGGCGGTAGTGGTATACCCGACCGATATCCCGACCGGTATTTTGTATGGCATTACCGGCAGCAGTTGCGGAACACCTTTGAACAGCGCGTTACCGCCACCGGTATCGCCACCGGTACAGGATACCCTGTCAGATTTAAGTAGGCCTTAAAATCTTGCAATGGTGGATGCCTGTCAACAACCGACAGACAGTGAAATTCATCGTTCATAGTTGACGACCATGTAATTCTAGAATAGTATGATTAATTAAGCTTGTTGTGGTTTGTTATGTCTCAGTTTTACGATTGAAAATAAATAATATGAAGCTTTTATTATGTTTAGCGAATACGCCAAGTTGACGACTATGTAATTTTAAAATAGTATAATCAATTAAGCTTGTGTTTTTTTTGTATGTCTCAATTTCACGATTGAAAATAAATAATATGAATCTTTTATGTCTTTTTCCTTTTAAGCATTTAAAGCTATAAAACTTGTACAGGGTTTGAGAACGGAATTTCTTCTGTTAATAACCTTGTAAAAGTTAAAAAATAAAAAATGTTGTATCATGGCTGACTAAATGTATATGTATCGTGAAGTATGATTTTATCTAAATTACCAATTATTATATGCTTTTCGCTTACAGGTCTGGACTTTGGTGCTATATCGGTGCAGCTGTTAAGTTTGCTATAAAATTATTTTGCATAATAATAATAATAATAGCCGCACTAATATCGTACAAGTTCAACAAAAGTAGATAAAGCTTGACCAGAGTTTAAAAAAACCCTGCAATGAGGACGCGACCTTTGTGATTTATTTATACGTAACTATTGCCAGTAAAAGAAATTAAATGTGAAAAATGCCGCATGCGGGTTTTTAAAACATCTGGTCAGCTTTAAAATGATACATCATTCTTTATCGTACCCGCACCAATATTTATAAGTAGATATCTATGTAATCAGTGCAGGTTATACTACAAAGAAGCATAATGTTGTATAAAACTTATTAACTGTTATAGTAGAGGTATGAACGGGAAGTCGAAGCGTGGGCAGACCGCCATTCCTAAGATGTCAGGGCCTACCTCAACCAGATACGCCGCAACAAGGACGACATAGAAAAACCATGGGATAAGCATATCTCCAGCAGTGGACAAATATATATGCTGAGAAGACAAATAGAAGGTATGATACTAGTGTGGGACAATAAGGCACCATACCATTCACCATACGTATGTACATAGATAGACGGCTATTAGACATACTTGATTTTTAGGGTTCCGTGCCTCAAAAAAAGGAAAAACGGAAACTTAAAAATCAAGTGTGTCTAATTAGACTCACGCCCGAGTACATGCGATACTGCTGCGGGTATAAGGCATGATGCACTATTGCACTACGTGTTACGTATTGCACTCTATGCCTTACGATAATTGCACCTGTATTTTCCTTATGTTGGCATGGTACAGTCAGTGTCATTTATATACATATATACAGCCATTGAGTCAAAATATGTAAACACAAACCTTATTGTCAGTGACATAGAGGTGTGTAGATATTTTTGAGCTCTTGTTAACGTATATATATTTATGACGCTGGCCGTACATACATAGGTGTTCAGATAATTATTTTGAATATTAACCAATCAAAGTCAATTAAATTTTGTAGACATGGTCTAGAAAGTAATACCTAGGTCTGTGGTTTAATACATTTTCGTAAAAATTTATAGTTTAAATATTACAGGGGGTTTTCATATTTTCATTAAAAACTCCCTGCAATATTTAAACTATACATTTTTACGAAAATGGAATAAACTATAGATATTAGTTTCTCGATCGTGTCTACAAAATTTCATTGACTTTGGTTAATATTCATACTAATTATCTGAACACCTTTGTATGTACCATGCCAGCATAAGGAAAATACAGGTGCGAGTATCGTAAGGCATGGTGTGCCATACGTAACACGTATAGTGCACCATGTCTTACTATACCCGCAGCAGTATCGTACGTACGCTGGCGTGTTACATAAGTATGGTTCACCGTGCTTTACTGTTCCCGCACCAGTATCGTACGTATGCTGCCGTAGTATATACGCACGGTTCATCATGTCTTAAGGCTCCAGCACACCGGATGCGTAAGCGTATGCGTAAGCGTGCACGTAGACGTACTATGACGTTGTAATGCCTGTAACTTTATGAGACATGGCACACCGCTTGCGTAACGTACGCGTGCACGTAGACCGATGCGTAACCCTACGCATTGCAGCTCTCATGAGACAACCAGGCTGCGTACTTACGCAGAGCGGAACGCATTGATGACGTTGTACTCAATGGCATTCCCTATTGGACGTCACACCGAACAAATACGAACACGCACGTATCTTTCCTGCGCGTCACTACGCGCGTGACCACGCGCGTAACCACGCGCGTGACTACGCATTCAGTTGTTTTGTTCGAGTCCCCTACCTATGAAATTTGCTTTATTTTCTTACAAACAGAGAACTTCGTCACTTCTATGAATTTAAACTAGTCATCAATTGCTTGATATCACTACATACATATTATAAAACAAAGTCCCTCACTGCGTCTGTCTGTCTGTCTGCGCTTCGCGATAAACTCAAAAACTACAAAACGTACTATATTCATGCGATTTTCACCAAATGACAGAGTGATTCCTGAGGAAGGTATACTTAGGTGAATTATAAGTTGATCGAGGTTTTATGTATTATATGAAGATGTCGGCAAAAATTAAGCCGCCTGGGAATGGGAAGCCTAGCATCGAAAGCACTGCATAAATTTCTGAGCTCTAACAAAATAAATAATTTATTATGGAATGGGGAATATCCGAAAAAAGTCAAATCAAATCAAAGGTCGCATTTGGCATAAAAAGGACTTGTGACCCGCCCTCGCTTCGCTTCGGTGTAGTGTGGAATTTGATACGATGTATTATACATAATTATGAATCACTCTATCAATTAAAAGAAACCGCATCAAAATCCGTTGCGTAGTTTTAAAGATATAGATAAGAGAGAGACAGACAGCGGGAAGCGACTTTGTTTTATACTATGTATAGGTAGTGACATCATATAATGACCATAGACAATTATTAATAGTAAAAAAATCCTTATTACTTATAGTATGGCTGCCGCAGCGGCTGAGTATGTGTCAGGGGGTTACGTGCGTAACTACGCGCGTGTACACGCGCGTGTCTACGCATCCGGTGTGCCCGCTGGGTACGCAAGGGACAGGCTGCGTTGCGTATGCGTATGCGTAAGCGTAGACGTATGCGTAACCCGGTGTGTCAGGGGGTTACGTGCGTAACCACGCGCGTGTACACGCACGCGTAACCACGCGCGTGTCTACGCATCCGGTGTGCCCAGGCCTTTACTGTACCGGCAACGGTACCTTACCTCTACTACGACAGTTAATACGTCTGGCACATCATGCTTTACTGTGCCTGCCACAGTATCCTACCTATGCCGCCATGGTGCACACGTATGGCGCACCATGATTGACTGTGTCCGCCATAGTATCGTAAGTATGCCGCCGTGGTGCAAACGTATGGCTCACCATGCTTGACTGTACCCGCTACAGTATCATACGTATGCCACCATGGTGCACACGTATGGTGCACCATGATTTACTGTGCCCGCCACAGTATCGTACGTATGCCGCCGCGGTGCACACGTATGGCTCACCACTATTTACTGTGCCCGCTACAGTATCATACGTATGCCGTGGCGGTACACACGTACGGCTCACCGCGCTTTACTGTGTCTGCCACAGTATCGTACGTATGCCGCCGCAGTGCACACGTATGGCTCACCATTATTTACTGTGCCGGCTACAGTATCGTACATATGCCGTCGCGGTACACACGTACGGCTCACCGTGCTTTACTGTGTCTGCCACAGTATCGTATGTATCCCACCGCGGTGCACACGTATGGCTCACCATTATTTACTGTGCCCGCTACAGTATCATACGTATGCCGCCGTGGTGCAAACGTATGGCTCACCATGCTTGACTGTGCCCGCTACAGTATCATACGTATGCCACCATGGTGCACACGTATGGTGCACCATGATTTACTGTGCCCGCCACAGTATCATACGTATGCCGCCGCGGTGCACACGTATGGCTCACCATTATTTACTGTGCCCGCTACAGTATCGTACGGTTGTCGCCGTGGTACACACGTACGGCTCACCGTGCTTTACTGTGTCTGTCACAGTATCGTACGTATGCCGCCGCGGTGCACACGTATGGCTCACCATTATTTACTGTGCCGGCTACAGTATCGTACATATGCCGTCGCGGTACACACGTACGACTCACCGTGCTTTACTGTGTCTGCCACAGTATCGTACGTATGCCACCGCGGTGCACACGTATGGCTCACCATTATTTACTGTGCCCGCTACAGTATCATACGTATGCCGTCGCGGTACACACGTACGGCTCACCGTGCTTTACTGTGTCTGCCACAGTATCGTACGTATGCCGCCGCGGTGCACACGTATGGCTCACCATTATCTACTGTGCCCGCTACAGTATCATACGTATGCCGTCGCGGTACACACGTACGGCTCACCGTGCTTTACTTTGTCTGCCACAGTATCGTACGTATGCCGCCGCGGTGCACACGTATGGCTCACCATTATTTACTGTGCCGGCTACAGTATCGTACATATGCCGTCGCGGTACACACGTACGGCTCACCGTGCTTTACTGTGTCTGCCACAGTATCGTACGTATGCCACCGCGGTGCACACGTATGGCTCACCATTATTTACTGTGCCCGCTACAGTATCATACGTATGCCGTCGCGGTACACACGTACGGCTCACCGTGCTTTACTGTGTCTGCCACAGTATCGTACGTATGCCGCCGCGGTGCACACGTATGGCTCACCATTATTTACTGTGCCCGCTACAGTATCGTACGTATGTCGCCGTGGTACACACGTACGGCTCACCGTGCTTTACTGAGCCCGCTACAGTATCGTACGTATGCCGCCGCGGTGCACACGTATGGCTCACCATTATTTACTGTGCCCGCTGCAGTATCGAACGTATGCCGCCGTGGTACACACGTACGGCTCACCGTGCTTTACTGTGTCTGCCACAGTATTGTACGTATGCCGCCGCGGTGCACACGTATAGCTCACCATTATTTACTGTGCCCGCTGCAGTATCGAACGTATGCCGCCGTGGTACACACGTACGGCTCACCGTGCTTTACTGTGTCTGCCACAGTATTGTACGTATGCCGCCGCGGTGCACACGTATAGCTCACCATTATTTACTGTGCCCGCTACAGTAACGTACGTAAGCCGCAGTCGTAGTTTCAGGAGTATTCAGTGCGACTTGCGCACTACGTATGTACGTAGCCGGATGTCGGGCTACGTACGTACGTACAAAAATCGACCACTCGTAAATTACGTAACCCGCTCCATGATGAGCGTCAGTATGCCGACTACGTATGACTGACTACTTACGCGTAATGTAGCGGGTTACACACGTCATAGTGGTCGATTTTTATCCTTATTTTACGTAGTGCGGCAGAGGAAATTTTTCTCAGTGTAATTAAATATTTTGAAACATTTTGCTTAAAATAATTTTTCATTTCTCATAGGTACACTGGTACACCTACTCGGAAAGTGGTGTATATTTAAACCGAGCAGCGGGTGGAAAACACTGCTTTCAACCCTAGGGCGGAAAATAATTCTAAAAATAGAACTGAATTTGGTAACATAGTCGGTAATAGAGTTACCTACCTCATCGGCAACGGAAAAAGTTTACAGAAAGTAATATGCGGCCTTATTTTATTTTGTTATACCTACTTGTGTGTGCTGTGCATAAACAGCCAGTGCAAATTGAAAACTTTGGGCTGGGGGCGCAGCGTGTTTCACATTTAAAATAAAAACACCTAAATTATAATTTGGCAGGATACAACCTGTTTGATTTGATTATGATCTGTGTCGAAATTCGAAATTTCAGCTCATTTAGTAATTTTTCATTTAAACGTTTCCTTTTACTTTTTATTCGAAATGAAAAGTAAAGTGTTTAACACGGGTGAAAGTCGTCACTTCCTTTCGACCCTTGTATAACAAGAATTATTGTCTCACTATGCGCTAAGTTGCGTATTCCACAGATCTGTTTTGTAGTCATAACTGCCTGGTACTTTTTAGGCATGTTATGTAAAGAAAATACAGATCTGTTTTGTAGTCATAACTGCCTGGTACTTTTTAGACATGTTATGTAAAGAAAATTTGCATAACTCCGCTAGTCCTGTCATCCTAGTCCGCATTGTTTGCAAACTCCTGCCATAGTCTTGTGACGTCACCGTCAGAGCTAACTTCGAGCTACCAACTTTTCTGGAACGCGGCGAAGAACGTAAGATTATTTTGCTCTATATTTTATCTTTGAAATGTTCATGGATATTTTTGTTTATGGTTACATTTTACCAAGTTGATGTTTTTTTTGCTGTATCCACCAAAGATCATTCTTGTTTTTTAAACATAGTAACATTTATTACTCTAATGAATTTAAAAAACGAAATTGTTAAAGACAGGTACAGACAATCGTTATTGTTGTGTATGTTGTAGCGCATATGATAATTTGTTGTTGTGTTGTGACCACACAACATACACACTCACAGCTATTTAAATACTTTTTATTGGTTCTTCACACTTCTGACGAAATCAAATTTGGGAATATAAATGAAATTTTGTTCAAGCACAGTCATGAAAAACGACTATCCATTGCTCAAACGTGCATTGAAATTTAAAAAAAAATAACTTAGTTTTATAGTTGAATACTGTGTCCAAACGAATTTTTGTGTCAATCCAGAGTAAAAATACTCAAAAATCATTTCTGTTTCTGCAAAATTGCCATTGAATTCTGGATTAAAAATGTTTTTTTTTTGTAGCGAGTACGATTTTATATCAAGAAGGTTATGATAAAAATGTTTATTCAAAACTTATAGAAAAATATCAAAGTTTATTTTAATATTAAAAATGTGTTTTTAAAAGTTCAATTTCACCCTTGAAAAAATAAATCCTCTCTGACTAGTATCTAGTTAGCTTAAAAAATATACCGTTGTGAAAACAAAAATATGTTGTTTTCTTTTGAAACTTTACTTAGTAAGAACTATTACGCTCAAACTACCTATATCAAGTAGAAGCGCAATTTCCATATTACAGTGTCCTGCAATATGTTGTCTTATCTTCAATACCTTTTACTTTCGCCCTTATCGAAAATTTAAGAGAACATTCGCCCCAACTGGAAAATGCCCGAATACCCACCGAGGGCATCCTCAACTTGCTGAATAAGTTAAGTGCAGTTTAAGTCATATTTATGGCTACATTTACTTACAAACGAGGGTTTTTCAAAGGGGAATTTCGGGCTTTTGTGCGAGATAAAAGCAACTTTCACAAGTAAGTACATTACGTAGATTAATGCTGATACGTAAAAGCCACTTCTGATAAATACAATTCCTTCCATTTGTTCTTCATAATATGTGTTCTCTGTTGTTATTACATATTGTATTATTTATACTGTTTTCATATGGCGTATCCTGTATCACA
The DNA here is from genome assembly GCA_928269145.1 of Agriphila tristella. NCBI lineage: Eukaryota > Metazoa > Arthropoda > Insecta > Lepidoptera > Crambidae > Agriphila > Agriphila tristella. Next base: position 1,520,936 of record OV743435.1, read on the forward strand.
TACGTATTAATTTCGGCAGTCGACCTTTTACGCCTCGCGACTCCTGTCTCCCTGGTAGGCGCGAGACTTTCTCGCCAAGCAACATCTGTGCCACGCAATTTCACCTTAGGAAAGGAAACTTGAAAATTCAATATAACCTTTCCCCTCTTTTCCCTAATTTAATGAAGTATAAAGTTGTTTGCGCAGGAGATTACGACACTGCTGATTCCCTTCTCTGAGATTACGAGTCGTCGAGAACAAGTTTAAAATTGTGATTAACGCTTAAAAGAGCTGGGTGCCACGCGCGTATCTCATTTGTCATGCTGCGGCCTCTCAAACTCTGACGTTTGATATAAATCATCTCGAGACACTATTTATGGAGATAACTTACACTCCCCCGGCGTTCATTTTGGAGATGAACGGTAATTTTCTTTTATTTTTTATCGCCGCAGTCTCCGGCCTAATTCCGACGATATCTCTCGGATAAGTAATATCGCTACAGTAGACAAAATGGGGACGATCTGCGTAGGCATTCGAGTAATATTCGATTCAGCAACTACTAGGTAAGGTCGGGGCGCGAAAAATTCATTCTAGTAAATCATCGTTTGGAATAACGCGGCGAAATGACGGTTTCTCGCAGAAACGCAACTTTTTGTCGAGTCGCCAGTTTGCCGCCTCTTTTGTGAGCCAACTTTAAGCCGAGTTTATTTCAATTAGGACGCATGAATCGGCGCTTAGTTTGTTACTTCCCGGTTCTTTGAAAAGTGCAACGTTGCGGATTCGTTTTTCTTTTCTGCAACTTCAATCGGATCTGTTAGATGTAGTTAAAAATAAATGGGGTAACCATTTCGAAAATGGAGCGAGTTTGAAGAAATCCGCGGCGCGCATCCGAGGGCCGTTCGGATATTATTTATTGGGCCTTTTCACCTGATGGCAAAGGCGACCTCTTGGAAACGTATGTGGCCCTAGTAAAATCAGGATTTTTATTAGATGTTCAGGGCCGTAACTTTGCCACCTTATTTAACGTCGCGCACAAGTACTGTAACAGATTTACTATGCTCTTAAGAAGGCTCGCGGTATATTATTTGGCAAACGGGGCGTAAGTTAGTGTTAAGCCATTCTTTGTGCGCTAGAGTGCGCCACCTTTGTGGTTAAGGTAATATTTTCCGTTTATACGTTCCCCGCTTTAACAATTTGCCGTTTCTTTAACACCTTTTCTATGAGCATGTTTCATTATGAAAATGCAATTTCCGTTACAAAGAGAAATCTTTTTAGATTAAGTCAGAATTTTATATTCAAAATATCAGTTACTCTGTGTATGAAGCTTGTTTAATATTAGAATTAAAAACCTGCTTTTATAATACAATGTTTATTAATTTATTCAGATTGAAACTTAAAAAAATAATACTTATCCGCAGCGTGTATATTCTGATTGGAAAACGTTGCAAAATCAGCTGTGTCCATTGCTCATTTAAACTTCACTCGACCTAAAGCTTTAAACGCATCAACTAACTAAACTCGAAAACTTCCCCATAGACCAGTTTACCAAAAAGCCCCGGAAATCTCACTAATTAGCCTCGAAGTTATGTTCGAGTTAACCGAAAAATATTTGAGTAGTAACTTGGGTAAGGAAATAACATGTACTTAAAGAAATAAAAGAAAAAACAACATAGTTATGTTATAATTATGGCAACATTGTGTCTGTTTCCTTTTCAAAGCGAAATTTACTTTGTGTTATTACCTACCTATGGCGCTACGCTATCAATGACGTCACGTCACGTTACGTCGTGTTCTTGTCTAATAAAATTTCACGAGAATCGGTTGGGAAAATAAATGCAACATGTAGAGGAGAACAAACGGACAGCCGGACGAACACAACCAAGGCCCGTATCACGCTTTGCCAATACATTTCTAATGCGAACTGCTAAAGAATGGAATGCGCTGCCTGCTCATGTGTTCCCCGATAGTTACAACCTTGGTCTCTTTAAGGCAAGAGTGAAGAGGCATTTCCTGGGCAAGCGTGCTACACCTTAGACCACATCCTGCTTACCAAGCAAGATGGTGGTCAAATACCTGCCCAGTTACCAATAAAAAACATACGAAAGCATGTGCTCAAGCAGAAACGAAAATAAAAGAAAAATGCCAGTAATTTTTTAATGTTCCGAAGATAATTTTTGATTAAATAAAAAAGTCAAATATCCAATTGCGTCTAACTGAAATGCCTTGAAATCTACCATCACTAAACTCCAAAACTTCCACCGAAAAAGCCCGGATATCTCTCTAATTGCCAGCCCGGAGTTACATCGAGTTAACCGAAAGTAATTGCGTCTTACGCGAATGACTTGAAGTCTACAAACAGAGCAGATTTAATTATCCCAGTGTGATCGCCGCCTAATCCGCGCGCCGACTAGTTCGCAACTGGATGGAGCCTTATTAGCCATGTGGTTAACGAGGGTTCGTGTATACGACTTGTGTAACTCTGGTTTAAGGAACTGTTACTTGGTTTCGATTAACGATAGTTTTAAGCTATCATGACACATTTTGCCTCTGACTGCCACTCTCTCGCTCGCCCATTTCATGTTTTCTCTTTCTTAAATCTGTGTGCCTAATTGAAAAATGTGTCTCGGTCACTTTTCGCAATATAAGATTACGGACATTTTGAAATATATTTATTCAGTTTTTTGTTGCTAAAGTACAAAAAGTTGTCGTTTCTAACAGTTATTTGAATTGGCTTGGTTTTCAATCAAACTCCCGGTCGGCTTAATTTTCGCCGACCTCTTCAACAATTATCGCCTTATTTCTACCAATTTACATAAAACCTAACTTATTATACACCTAAACCTTCCTCAGGAATCTTTCTATCATTTGGCGAAAACCGGATGAAAATCCGTTCAGTAGTTTTTGAGTTTATCGCGAACAGACAGACGCGGCGAGGGACTTTGTTTTATAATATGTTTAGTGATAATTTAAGCCACGTAACAAAGGAATCTAAGAAGTCCAAAATCCCAAACAAACCTCCATCGAATTATTCATCTGAGCAATTTTTCTGGTGTGCGTTACCCCAGCAAAAAGTTGAGCTTTAGAGAGATGAGACCTTATCAGATAATTAGTGTGTCATGAGGAGAAATTTGTTTACTAATAGCAAAATTTGTGTGAGTTGTAGTTTTTAAGATATATGAGAAAAACAGATTTTGCTGGGGTCACGTTTTAAACATTACCCTGGCAAAAAAAGTTGTTTCAGCCTGGAACCAAATACATGAATAGATAGCTTTTGTTGCATAGTAAATGTTAGCAAATAGCAAAAATTGAGTGTGTTATGGTTCTTAAGTTATTTAAGTTTTTGCTGGGGTAACGTTTTGGGTTTTCCCAGATCTCGAAAACGGTTCAACGCAGAAGTTTGAAAAAAATTCCACTAAGAGACCTTAATTTGTTTAAATTTGTTTAATTGTTAGTTTTTGATTTGGTTGTCGCAAACCAACGTAATTAAATGGTTTCGAAAAACAGAAAAAACGAATTTGCAAGTAAACTAGTACACTTATAATCAAATAAACAGCTGTTAAAAATAGCCGATGTACACACTTATAACGTCAAGAATTTTAGGCTTTGTAACTTTACACGATGTAAAGATATAAACAAATTTAATAAATTTTAGACCGGTCGTACTTTAGCGATCGAATACACAGTTTCCATAACATTAAGACACATCGCATACATTAAACAAATTTAAGTAATTCATTAACATTCCTTCCTGTTAATTTCAGCTTTCAATTACGCCTATCATTAAAGTTTTAACAAAAACAAGATTAAGACAGCAATTCTTGAATAAGCCGACCAAATTGTAAAGGTCACTAAAAAGCGACCGCACCATACGTACGGGTTATCTTCGCAAATTAGCAGCTTAGTATCCGATGTTTTGTACAGTTATGAAGAAAAATGTTATTGATATAGCTTAGATTCAACTAGTTTTCTATTTTATAAATTAATATCGTGTTTATTAATATCAAATAATACACTTACGCCATTAATATATTTTATTAATATATATTTTAAAAATAATGTAATGATTCATGAAAGTTAAAAGTTTGAAGGCACTCAACATTACATAAATAAAGGTAAATAATAATCTAAACCTAATTAGGTAATAATCTCGCTAAGCAATTTATAGTGTGATTTATTTGTCAGTATCAATATATACATTTATAGTAATTTGTTGCTTCTGTTTTTTCAAACCAAATGTTTTATTATAATACCAAACCTACTCATGTCAATCCAGTGACCACTATGTTTGACAGGTAAAAACATTTACCCATAAAAACTATTCCTACCTAGGAACAGTTTTTACGGAAACTACCTCGCATTTTTTCCATATAGGTATATTTCTCACCATTTAAACCTTCCCCTGGAACTACGACAAACATTTTAAAACCAAAATCGGCCAAGCCAATCTTAAGTTTTCGCGAGACTAACGTACATTTTATATTCAAAGATAATCTGACCAGCAAACTTTTGTACGCAACTGTACTAACAAAAGATCCATATTATCCCGTTCATTTAAGATGGTTACGCTTATGTATAGCGCGGTCGCTTTTACGTGACCTCTACAATTTAGGCGGCTTATTAGAGAATTGTTGTCATATTCGTGTTTTTGTTAAAACTTTCATGATAGGCGTAATTGAAAGCTGAAATTAACAGGAAGGAATGTTAATGAATTACTTAAATTTGTTTAATGTACGCCATGTGTCTTAATGTTATGGAAACTGTGTATTCGATTGCTAAAGTACGACCAGTCTAAAATTTATCAAATTTGTTTATATCTTTATATCGTGTAAAGTTACAAAGCCTTAAATTCTTGACGTAATAAGTGTCTACCACGGCTATTTTTTACAGCTGTTTATTTGATTATAAGTTTACTAGTTTACTTGCAAATTCGTTTTTTCTGTTTTTCGAAAACATTTAATTACGTTGGTTTGCGACAACCAAATCAAAAACTAACAATCAAACAAATTTAAACAAATTAAGGTCTCTTAGTGGTATTTTTTTCAAACTTCTGCGTTGAACCGTTTTCGAGATCTGGGAAAACCCAAAACGTTACCCCAGCAAAAACTTAAATAACTTAAGAACCATAACACACACAATTTTTGCTATTTGCTAACATTTACTATGAAACAAAAGCTATCTATTCATGTATTTGGTTCCAGGCTGAAACAACTTTTTTTGCCAGGGTAATGTTTAAAACGTGACCCCAGCAAAATCTGTTTTTCTCATATATCTTAAAAACTACAACTCACACAAATTTTGCTATTAGTAAACAAATTTCTCCTCATGACACACTAATTATCTGATAAGGTCTCATCTCTCTAAAGCTCAACTTTTTGCTGGGGTAACGCACACATTTTTCTGAGCTTGTTTTACTTTTCTCTTCTGTTTGTCGCCATTGACTGTGCTTGATATAGATGTCGCCACCGCCGTCCTGAAACTTGGAGAGGAAACGAGTCAGAGCCGCCTCGCTTGATTTATTGTTGCTGAATGAACCTCGCAAATACTGCCTCTTTGGTCTAGTGGTTCGCCCACCCGTGTAAAATGCAAGGGTCCCGGGTTCGATTCTCAGGAAGGGGGCACTTTATTTTACCCGATTTAGTTGGTGGTAGGGCTTATTTCAAGTCCGCTTGGCTAGCTACTACCATCTTACCTAAGTCTGACGCCATAACAACAATTTAAAAGTTGTTGTTCTGGCAGTTAGAGGTAAGATAGCCAGTTCCTTAGTGGTGAGGATTCCGGGAGTAGTGCGCTTCCACCTTCGGCCTTATCATCACTTAACATCAGGTGAGGTGAAGGCCAAGCACTATCCCGTTGTGTTTAAAAAAAATGAAATGATTGTGTGAAATTACTGAAAATTGATTTATGTTAATCAAAAATTGCCTAGAAAAACGTGCCAGTCTGATCACAGAATTGATGGTAATCATGTAAATTCATTTACGGCTGCTGATTGCCGCATACCACACATCGCTCATATATTGTTCATTTCCATAAAAACGTGACTCCACTGCGAAGCGTCGGGAAAAGCCTTATCTGCTATCATCTCGGCTTCGCCGTACGTAATCCGTGTACGACGTACTAGCAATAACAAAGCGGCCGTTTCATTTCACAGCGAGAAATGGTTCTACTCGCATTCCAACAATAGAACTAAATCATTTCGGAGCACTGTAGGATCTAGCGGAGCGTGTATCCGAACGTGCCCCCCGGATGCGATAATTAAAAAACTTTCAAGATTTTTATTAGCCGCCTCCTCCCGTGTTCTTCACTCCTAGTACTTCGTAGAAACTTGGATTCGCGGATTCGGCCTAAGCATAGACGAGAAAACTTTTATTGTTCCGTTGAGAATTATGTCTTTGGTTTTATTGAATTGACTCTTTTCGCGATTGTGTTGAATTGAAATATTCTGTTTTCCGTTTAGTAGTTTCTGTTTTTGTATTGTTTGATATTGAAGTTGTAACCTTATGTGTTTATAGCAAAGGACATAAAGCATCAACAAACGATTGCACGACTTGAGTGGCACGCCGCGACACTTTCACAGCTTTCTGTTGAGCAAACAAACAGTAAGTGCCACCCCCGCCATATACAGGGTTATTTGTAAAACCACCACCCAGGACTACATTTCTAACATCATAAACTGTCGTTTGTTCTACGACTTTTCCGAAAAAGACTAAAAAAATTAATTACAAAACTTGATCAGCTGTTTGGACATTTGTATGGAAAGTCGATATATTATTGCTTTTTAAGGAAAAGTCGCAGAACAAACGTTGTTGTTTATTATGTTAGTAACCTAGTCCTGCGAGGTTGTTGGTTTTTTGCAAATAACCCTGTATGTGTCCACGACAGGACAGCAATTTGAAGCTGTTTAGGCTGTTCTCCTAAATGCAATGGTTATGACACCGGCGTAAAATATTACATGCAAGTATTCAGTCCATGAAACTGAACAACTTACTTCATGAAACATTGGCGAAATACGCCACAAAATTTTGGTTATCCCTTTTACTAAACTGATCTAGTGATTTCTTTGATTTGTATGGAAAAATATTTTTTACATATTTGACCCCATGTTTCTTGGAGAAAGTAGTTCAGATTCATGGTCTGAACTCATCCTTAAAATTTGGAGAGTGAATAAAATAAAAGACACTCCGTAGAAATATCAATTGTTATTGAACAAAATTTTCAAAGGAACGATTCACGAATTGTAAGTAAGTTCTTTTTCACCATTATCAAAATAGCTTTTGAATAACGGAAATCTTGTTTGTCGTGTTCATTAAGGGTTCAGTATTGAGTTTATACTATATATTTAAAAAATCTTCACTTCCTTTTTATAACGTAGGTAATAAGTATAAAAAAACATATTTTTTCGTAATAAAAAAGGTTATGATTTATTTATCACGGTAAAAGCTTTGTTATAGATGACAATAACATCTTTTTACAGTTATGTGTACGTAATAAAACCTCGGGACAGGGTAAAATGAAGATACATACTTATTGCTTTTCATACGCCTGTTTCGTTTGATTTCTCTTTGTTAAATAAAAAAGTGACTGATTGTTTGGTGATTTATAATTAGTTCTTAGATAGATCTGCATCCCTTATAGAGTTAAGAAAATTCCCGTCGACGAAAGAGTTGTATGCGAATCATTCTGTCGGCGAAACGTCTATAGGCGAAAGGATCTGACAGCGAAACTCACATCCTGTCGGCGAATAGTTCAACGGAGAAACGGCTTTCGATGAACGGTTGCAGCATTCAATATTCGGTATCGAAAACTATGGCTCTGTCTCTTTTAACATTTCTATGAAATAATGAGCACTGATGAGTTGGTAGATTTATAATTAATGCCTAGATAGATCTGCATCCCTTGTCGAGTTCAGAAAAGTCTCATCGACGAAAGAGTTGTATGCGAATCATTCTGAGGGCGAAACGTTGAAAGGATCTGGCGGCGAAACTCCCATAGACGAAACGTACTGTTGGCGAATAGTCCAACGGAGAAACAACTTTCGATGAACGGTTGGAGAGTTCTACATTCGGTATCGAAAACTATGGCTCTCTCTTCTTTAATATTTCGATGATGAATTTGAATGAGTATTGAGGAGTAAATGAAAAATATTTTCACTGAAATCTCCGTTCTGTGAAATACTTAGTGTAGTGTAATCCTCTCTAGGCTAGTTACTCATGCGGCCTGATAACATAATCTCAAAGGGACGTTAAATTTGCTTGTCGGATTTGGTATTTCAGCTGTAGGAATGTTCTTTAGGGACTATACAACAGAGTTTCTCGCTAAGAGAACAATATTACACAGCTTAGTTCTATTGAGAAACTATTTTTCCATTCCCAAAAAACTGTCTTTGTAAAACATATGGATGAACAAAGAGCGAGTTGCGTAGGTAGTTCGTTCGTATTGGATTCTAACATTTTGAAAATAAATCAAATGTATGTGAGCCAGGTAGCTGCCTATTATGAAATAAATAACGGCTCCCCACAGCGTTCTCAATATTTTTTTCCATTGAAAAAAAACTCGCATCGCCATATTTCACGGTTAAATGCACGCGCTACCAGGGCAACAGAAGACTCAAGGGATTTCTAATATTGCTTCACAGAATAATTACTGCATATTTATGAGTAACTTTATGTGTTACTTACTAAATATACGTACCCTGATACTTTGCAAAATGGCTTCCTAACCCAAAGTTAGATAATTCATGTTAGGTTATCTTAGTCGCAGAGAATGTAAACGCTATAGTAATTATATTTGCTAAACCGAATAGTCATGTTAGTTAGCTGGAGCATTAATATACGTAATAGGTAGGATTATCCTATTAAGGCTGAGACATGCTCTAATTGAAAATTTTACTTTTTTTTATTAAAGTTAGTATCACTGTAATGTAAGTCATCGATTGCTTCAAAAGGGCTTATATATGTACACACATCAACTTTGTCTAGGGATACAGGTGTTATTTTCATACAAACGAGGTAAATTTGTAGCCTTGGTTTCCTGCCAGGGATGTAATGTGCTGTGATCTGATGAGGGCTATCCAGGGAGTGAATGGAGGAGATTCAGATCGCTATACACACTCAACTAATATGACCAGCATTCTAAAAGATTAAAGGACATGTTAAAAAAACCGCGAAAATAGTATGAAAATGAATGAAAAACTCTGACCCATTAATCTTTTGGAATGCTGATCAGATCAGTTGGGTGTGTATAGCGATCTGAATCTCCTCCATTCACTCCTTGGAGGGCCATCATCAGATCACAGCACGGTACATCCCTGGCAGAAAACCAAGGCTTCAAAGTTACCTCGTTTGTATGAAAATAACACCTGTAGACCGTGAGCCCGCGACAGTATTGCCTACGTCATATGACCTCACGATGAAATGCATGGCACACGGTCGGAAAAGTTGTGCTTAGCGAGGATCAGAAGATTATCGCAAAAAAAATTGGCCGGAAGCTTGAGAAAATCTTCCACTTCCGGTCAAAATTTTAAGATTATATTTACGTCATGTGACATCAGTAAGAGACCCGTGTCATCATTTAGTTTTCAATCGTAGAGAGAGTAAACAACGGTAAGTCTGTCAGTTCTGAAATGACAAAAAACAAAAAAAATAAGTTTAAGAAATTCCGCCCATTTCAGAACTGACAGACTTATGTTTACTCTCTCTACGATTGTCAACTAAATGATGACACGGGTCTCTTATTGATGTCACATGACATTTTCTCAGCTTCCAGCCAATTTTTTCTGCAATAATCTTCTGATCCTCGCTCAGCACAACTTTTCCGACCTTGTGCCATGCATTTCATCGTGATGTCATATGACGTAGGCGATACCGTCGCGGGCTCACGGACTACTGTATCCCTAGACAAAGTTGATGAGTATACGTTGATGCTCCTAATTAGTTGGTCATATCACGAACATTGCAATTTTATAAACACCCACAATCATTTCGTCTATGCGAAAAAAAAATGTAATTAAATCATAATTTTATTATCTCATTAATAAATATAATTTTGCGGACTTACGTTATGTGAGATGTTAAATAAAAACCAATCCTACTAATATTATAAATGTGAAAGTTTGTGAGTTTGAATGTTTGGATGTTTGTTACTCAATCACGCAAAAACTACAAAACGAATTTGGTTGAAAATTGGCACACAGATAGTAAATAGCCTAGATTAAAACATATAATACTTTTTATCCCGATATTCCCACGGGAACGGGAACCACGCGGGTAAAACCGCGGGCGGCCGCTAGTCAACAATAAGTAACTAGGTATATTGATTCATAAAGACTTCTTTATACATACAATTAAAAATATAAAATACTAATTAAATTAAATCAAAATTAATTACTAAACTTGTTCCAACCTCAACGTTTAGTGCAAGTGCGCCATAATCAAGTCAGAATAATTAATAAGCAGCCAGTTAAATCCACATAGTTACTTATAATAGTAGTTGCTTACTCCCACAAGTCCCATTCCATATTAATGAGGAAATTACCTTGGCAAACTCCTAAATGAGATAAGTTTTGATGAATCTAAGGCCCAATGAAAAATTGAGGAGGATTATGGCAACTCGAGACGGCATATCCTCTATCCTACTCTCTCGTTTCAGTTATTCAAATTGAAACCATTTGTTAAGCCGGGAACACCGCTAATTATAATATTAACGCCTCGTTTGTGATTTAAAGTAATTTAACTTTGTTGAATTTCTGCCGTTTAGGTTGTACTTAGGTATAACTTTACTTGTTATATTAGATTTCTACTTGAGGTTTGTGGTTTCCAGATTTGAACCTTGGTTCTCATTTGACTATGTAAATGATACATTTTTGGTTTCCAAATTCAGTCTATTATTGTTAAAAAATCAACTCTCTTTGCGATTTAATATTACTACTGTCTTAAACTGCTGTTCAAACTTTGTTTTTTTTAAACTTAAATAGTTTTCGGCAATTCGGCAAATAACACAAATTATAGCGACCATAAGTAATCAGTTCTTTTAATATGTTCTAAGTTTTCCTCATTTTTCATCGCTAGCTTGTAAAATTCTACTTACAAATTTAAGTTAATGTAAAGTTGTTTGATGTTTTTCTAACGTTCACGAACTACTGTTTAAAGTTAAACTAGGAGTAAGTAATGACAAATTTCACCCCCATCATAGTGAATGTTTAACTTGAGTGCTTACTCATTTAAGTTGAACCGGTAAGTTTCGAATAGACAGGGTTAAGTTGTAGAGTGCGCCCTGGCCGAGTTGGCAAGTTTCCTTTTGGTTAACGTGTAGTTGTGAACGCCTTTGTTGTGCAATGGTTCTAAAGATACATTCTTGAGGTTTTATTAAAGATTTTGCGTTTTCTTTATTTGTTTTCTATAATTTATATTCAGTTGAAAGTCGAACATTAGTGTCGATTCGCTGTTGTAAACTAAACTTAATTTTAGCATCTTGGGGGTCAAGTCTGCTAAATGTTATCGTCAAAATCGTATTTCAATGGTGTTTGAATGGTAATGCTCTTTGACACAGTTCTTGTTTCTTAAACCCAAAATCGAGACACAATCTGCATGTCTTATTCAGAGTGCGTTCGTTAAACTAGGGCCAAAGTTAACATGGCATTAGCTGCGGACTAACGCCATTTTAGCGCAAATCGTATTCAGAGTGACAGTTTAAACTTTAACGTTTAGTCCCACCGTTTAAGGATTAAAAGGTGCATTGTGATTGGTTTACAAGCATTAAACCAGGTTTTGTTAGAACAGTCTTGCACCCCAGTTTTGTGAAACATCTCTGAATAAGACAGAACGTGTTTCCGTTTTGGGTTTAATAAACTCAATGTGTAGCGGTTTTGGGTTTAAGAGACAAGAACTGTGCCAAAAATATTACCATTCAAACACCATTGAAACACGATTTTAACGTTAGCATTATGTAAGTACATACATTAATGATCGCTATTTCATTAGTCATAAGAACTTCTCAAATACCTATGATCTTACAATGTCTCAGGTTTTGATGGAAACTCAAAAACATGTTGACTATAAATCTATATAGATGCAATATTCAGAAAAACAAAAGTCAAACAATTGTATTTTCTTTAGGATTAAACATGTGGCTTAAACATGTGGTTAGCCAGAATGCAGAAAATGTTCCATGTTGCATACGTCCATAAGGTATTTAATAAAAAGGTTAGATTCTAACCGTTAGAATATAGTCAAATAGTCATACATTTATTTTTATCCAGCAAGGCAGCACAAGCCAAAGGCATTATGAAATAACATAAGTTATCTCGCATTTACGTTGAATATGTAAAGTATTTTTCAGGCGAGAAATCTTCGCGATTCACGCTTAACTGGCGTCGACTCTGAATAGCGCTTAGTTATGCAGTTATCTGCGGTTGCCATGGCAACGGGCCTGCCCGTTTAGCTCGGGAAAGTCGCTTGCGTGCTATTCGTGCGTGAATAGTTTAATCGAATAGGGATTCCAATACCCAACACTATCTATAATGGGAACCAATTCCTTGTTAAAATTCTTACTTTTAAAAGATAATTTGAATCGGCTTATTGATACGGCTTCTTGGGGAAAGCCTGGGACCCTATTTTTGAATCGCTCGGCTGGCGACGTCGTTGGACAAATCAACTCAAATGTATGAGCTGTCGAACGAAAATCAGTAGAAAAGAGCGCTCGACGCCAGTCGAGCAAATCAAAAATAGGGCCCCTGGGGGGCTAAATGGCCACTTTTCTATTCGTTCGCTAACTTAAAAATTAAAAATAAGCCATAAACTCTAAAATAACGTGTCGTAGGCTTGTCAATTCCATACAATACAACAATGTCTATAATTTACATAAACATGCGACGTGTGACTTGATCGTCTAATAGTAGATTATACAACAAGTGAATAAAAAGGGAATTTAGTTCGAGGGACTAAGTTGGATACAAAGGACCGAGATGAAATTTTTTTTTCACGAGTTGTGTACTCTACTTTTTACCATTGACTGCGAGAAAACAAATACCTAGCAGTACTTTATACTTTGTATTTATAGTTGACCATTAGCCATTTTTAATGTCCCCGCTGCTGGGGCACAGGCCTTCCTTATGAGTGGGAGGATGGGCCATAAACCACCACGCGGGCCCAATGCGGATTGATGGGTGTTAACGACTGCAAATGCATCCGGGACCAACGGCTTAACGTGCCTTCCGAGGCACGGAGGAGCCCGAGATAATACAGTTTTGGTCACCCATCCCATGACCGACCCATGCGACCCATGCGTGATATTAGAAGTGTTCCAATGACATAAAACAACCACGCTAAGAGAGAGATTACAGTCCTGATCAGTCTGGCATCAATCCAAATGGTTGAAATCATCAGTCTGTATAGACTTTGAATTTTTGCAGTCTAAATATCGTACTAGACTGATGGAATGGACTGACGCAAGACTGAACATTCAATCTCCCTCTAATACATAGAAAAGAACCCAAAGATAAGACACTAAAAAGAACCTAATGGCCGAATACTCAAACGCTAATTAACTTTGAGCGGCTCTCAAACAGCATGCTGTCTTGTCATATCTTTGACATTTAATGCGACAGGACGACGTTTGAGAGCCCCTCAAAGTTAATTAGCGTTTGAGTATTCGGCCATAATTAAATTTGGCGGGATTTTTTTTTCGTTTAATTTTATCGTGTATGTACCTATGGCTCTATGGAATAGCTCCATAGCAGCCAGTAGGTATAGGTACTTTTTTGTACTAATTCATGATGCGCGCTTGTTCCAAATTCAAATCATTTTTATTCACTCGGTGAATAAAATCGCTTATTATTCACTCTTTTCGTTGAATCAAACGCACTTTTTAGAGTGGCGATGGTAAAACAAGTGAAAAAAGAAGGAATTTAGTTCGAGGTACTATGTTGGATCCCGAGAGCAGCGAAGCATTCAAAAGTAGAATCCTGAGCGAAACGAGGGATACAACGGACCGAGATGAAATTTTTTTTCACCAGTTGTGTACTCTACTTTTTACCATTGACTGCGAGAAAACATAATAGCAGTACTTACACCTATAGTACCTATTTCTCCCTGTGAGTATAAATGTTCCTTGACCCATTTATAGTTATCAAATTTTATTATTTAGATAGGTATTCGGTAATTTAACCGTTAGAAAATAGTGAAACTATAAGTTTTCCAATGACATAAAACAACGATGCTATGAGGGAAATTACATGATCAGTCTGACATCAGTCCATTTCATCAGTTTGTATAGACTTTGAATTTTTACAGACTGAAGATCGCACCAGACTGATGGAATGGACTGATGCAAGACTGAACATCTAATCTCCCTCTAATATAAAGAAAAGAACCTAAAGATAAGACACTAAAAATAACCTAATTAATTTGGCGACATATTTTTTTAGAAAAGAACCCAAAGATAAGACACTAAAAAGAACCTAAATAAAATTGGCGGGATATTTTATTTTATTTAATTGTATAACTATGGCTTTATCACATAATTCATACGATGCGCGCTTGTTCCAAATTCAAAATATTTTTATTCACTCTAAAAGGAATTAAAATAAAACGTCATGAGCAATTAAAAGTTCTAGTTTTAATTGTATCTCTGTATAATTATTTTTGGTATTTAACAAGAATTCCAAGCATACAATTACTCGATATCATGGGAAAGTACTAGTATTACCAGTTTAAACAGTATTCAATACAATAATACACTGATACCTGACCTTAAGCAGTGGTATCTCTCCAGCAGGAATAGCGTATCGCGACAAATTTATCAAAGTCATCTGGTATTATGACTTTATTTAACAACTTTATTGAAAACACTTATTTCACTGTTCAACCTTTCACTGTGACGACTTGAGCACGACTGAGCGCGCCTCTACCCCGTCACCGCATATTTAAACGTTATGCGTGGCGTGGTAGGGGCGAGCGTGGCGTGACTGGCGTGGTAGGGGCGACTGCAGTCACCCGATTACTACAACTACCGTTTAAGTACTTTTAATGGAATAAACACACAAATTTAGTTGTACTACATGGTTCATCACGAATAATAATTAAAGTAATTTATACAGTAACCTTACAGTCGGCCATCCTGCTAGAGCGAGTCCCATCGCGTAAAACAATATCTTTTATAACTTTGAGTACATCCATTCAATTAGTCATAAAATATTCTTAAATAAAAACATCATTTTATTAGAAGAAAAACAGCAGCCTTCCAACAAAATATTTCGCATTTTTGCGAAAGTCATAATTATTATTTAATTACATTACAAATATTTATTGCATGACACAAAACGTAATTACGTTTTTATTTATACATAAGTAGGTATTCAGAAAACATCCCGTTAGAGAAAGGGTATGTATATAAAGTGACATTTATTTGTCTACAATTAACGTAATTAGATTACTTAATTTAATTAAACTTAAAATTTTACAATTCAATTCAACTCTGTTTACATCAATAAAAATATAGTCGTATGGCATTTCATCCGAGCACGTTATAAACACGAGCAATAGCTTGTTTAACGATAGATTATCAACATCAAAATTCATTAATATAATTACAAGATACTTTAGAAATTAAAAATGGATGTATACCTTAAATAAATTGCTAAGGGGTTAATATTTCATTGCACCGAATTATAAAGATTGCAAACTTAGAAATATTTTTTATCATTAGCTATTGCAACTTATTTTATTTACTTAAGTCTTAGAATCATTAGTTACGTGTAGGCATTTCAATATTTGTCTCCAATACAAACTTAGTTTAGAAAAATACCTACTAACAACACTACTAGAAAATTGAAGTAATCGTTTCTGTAAATATGTATATATATATATATATATATATATATATATATATATATATATATATATATATATTACTAAATACTATATTGAATGTAATATCTTTCTCATACCATTTGTAATGCTTGAAATACTTTTATAATTTTTATACCATATTAATTAAAAAATCACGCGCGGCGGCGCTATGGCTATGGGCAGCATTAATTACATGGATTAGACGTTTCAATAAAAATTTGCCCTGAGATAACTTTGGGGTGCACCCAGTGCTTCAATTAGTGTAACACAGTGACAGAAAAAGCATATTTCAGTGACACATGTCATAAACTATTATGATATCCAATAATTTAATCATCAATTTGCAAAAAGTTTTCTTTCTTTTAAGTAGTTATTGTACCTACATAACACTTGTACTATTATGTATTTCGTGACACAACTCAGTAAGAGTAAAATTTATTACTTCTTGAACTAATAAAAAATAGCATTCTACATTACAGCAAGGTAAAAAAAAACTTTTTATTTTATTTACAAAGTATTCTGAAGGTCTTTTAAATTAGTAATGGTTTTAAATTTACCCTTACTAATTTAACCAGGTTAACCTTTTGTTTAGTTATATACATTAGCATACTTCCCTATATAATGGATATGTAAATGTAATATGTACTAAAGAGAAGTTTAGATATCGTAGAAGTGACTCCACTATACACACAGTACGTTATGTGGAGGTACCTTCCTTGAATATAACTGCACATTTTAAAAACTCGATCAGAATAAACACTAAGTAATAAATGATTTTAGAAATCAGTATTTTGGTAATCTTACTTCCCATAGCGGGCACACAGAGTCCAAATACAAATCACATTATGTATTATCAATCCATGTACAAAAGTAATTAGCTATAATCCCACACAAGCACCACCCTTACTATCTATCTGGTTTAAGTTTTTTTTCCAGTACCTACGGTGCCCAATATAATGTGTTCTAAAAGCAGATTGAATTGTCCTACTAAGTAAGTAGTTACTTCATTCTATCGCGACCCTCAGTCATGAGGAACAAGAAAAATCATGATAAAAGGATTTTTTTTCTTTTTAATATTATTTCATTTTAATGAGGAGCACTGTCATCACCAGGACCGTGCGTTAGTCTACAGAATTACTTAATTGTTTTGTGAAAAGTTTCACCTAGTTTATGGATCGCCTTGAATTTCTCAAATAGAAAAGGCAGGGTAAATTACCCAATTATTGGTATTTAGAGTAATAAACCGAAACAATAAATTTTGCCTATTGATTTTAGTAGCTCTATTTGAAATAAACATAGTGGGTGCTACACGCAACGCAATACACAATACGGATTCTCTCTTTTTTTTTGTATTTTGTATGTATGTCGTTTTAAGCTATTACCACCACACATACACCATCATATTATGTATAAATAAATAAACCCATAGTCCATTCATTAGTACCCTTCAACCTATTATTGGCATGTACCGATCAAATTACTGGTACACCTTACGCCAATAATAATTTAATAGGCAACAGTTAATAAAATTATAGGTATTATTCTCAGTACCTTTATTAAAATATTGGCATGCTTTCACCAAGTACAGGTACAACTTAGAAGTTTTATTTTCGACTATTGGAATAGGGCCAATTTTTTGAAGCCTTATAGAAAACTTCATTATTATTTATGAATTATTTAATTTCAAATTTGTCCTGAATACTAACATAGGATTTAAGTTAATTGTTACTAACAAAATGGATTGTAATATCTGAATTATGAAATAAATTATTATTATTATTTCCATTATTTGATTAAAAAAATACATTAAATGATCATTGAAAATAAGGTTCTAATTTCTCATTAAATATTAAGATAATATGCCAAAACATTATAATTGAGTTTTTTCCATAATTAGGTAACACAGTTTATCGAATAATATTCATGTTTTTTTATGTTAAGTTTAGAGTGCCAACAAATATAAGGGTGTAATAACAGGTCAAGTCACCCCTACATGATTGACGTGAGAAAATTATGTTAAAATTGTAATAATCCGGTATCGGAGATATAATGCAATGAATACGAAAATAATTATTTTGTCTAGAAATTGTATCATTGATTACGAAATTTCATTTCATTTTTTTCATTTAAAAATTCTTTATTTCATATTATAAACAATATTGTAACAAGTACTAAGATAATACATGTACATTGATTAATTTAAAGATACTTCATTAGGCTTAACTTACCACCTACGAATGCTTTAGAAATATATGTTATTCCACTTTAGTTTTATTATCTTGAAATATTAACACACAGCATTTAAATGGCACTATTCGCAGACAAAAAAAAAATCTACAAAACAAAAGTGATTTGCTTATTGCATATCAGATTACGAAATAAAAAGCACAATAGTTTTGTTTTTCAATAACATTTGTAGGAATGTGAAGGAAGAATTAGAATTAATATTAAGTATAGTAAAATTACTGTTGCATTATTGTGTATTATGAATATAGTTTTATTTTAAGATTTATATGTAATTATTTCTTTTATTTATTGTTTGTTCAATTTTTTTTTCTTATCAAATTGGATCAATAATTGTTATCTGAAATAAATGAATTTTATTATTTTTCTTTTACTACCGGTAAACTTCAGTAGAGTAGGTCATTGCTCACAATGGCCATTTAAAAATATATACGCTCAATACACCATTATAAATGGCATCACATTCTATGTTTTACTAATTACTCATTAAATGACTTGGCAACAGATGCACGAGCTGATCATAGTGTAGTAAAATTAATAAGAATAATATTTGAAATTGAATTACTAGTTTATTAAAAGAACGGTAGGTATAGCCATAATTGGCAATAATACATGGCTGGACTCATTGGACTCAATTAGTTGCATTGCAGTAAATACATTTAAAGAGGATTTACATTCAGCATACTTAATTATTTGCTCTTTATTGTACTCACAAAAGAGTTGCAGAGGAGTTATTAATTAAATCATTGTAAGGAGAACTGGATTTATCTTTCAGATAGCTTTCTTGCAGGTTCCAGCAAACCCAGGACATGTTAGGGATTTTTCAAGTAAGTATGGATAAGTTATGTACTGCAAATATCTAGAGTACTTATGTTTATATTGGTTTTAGTGTGCGTTCGTCGCATCTATATCTTTCATTTTAACGATGATAAAACATTCTGATGATTTAGATTTAAAAGAAATGATTATAATAATTATAATCTAGAAAACTTGTTAAAAATTACCTTACGGATGTTCGCAATAATTTTACTTGCTTGTCAAACAATATGGCTAAGAACAGTTATTAAAAAATAAATTTAAGTGGAACAAAATTAAGAGAACTTGCATGAGTTGCATGTTCAAAAACCAAATACATAAACAGTTTTTTTTTTCACGCTACATACTTAATGTAGTAGTATGTAGCGTATAGTAGCGTGTAGTATTTATACTATATACATCTAACATAGCAAAACGTTTAAATAATATAAACAGGTGGGTTATTAATTAAGATAAAGATTGCTATCAGATTCAAGCCTCGTACGTACTAAAGTCAACCCTACTCTAGATGATTTTATTACTTAGGTATTTACTTCTTACAACAGACAATTATAATTGCATTCACTTGATAATGCTCTGATAAATTTTGAAAAATGAGATATTGAGAAGCAAGCTTCATGTCCAAGAAAAGTTATAGTCTACCTAAGACTTTCTTTATCTTCGAATTATTTATATTATTCTCTTTAAGCATTTGCGTAAATTATACACACTTTTTCTTTATTTAATAATCAATAAAACTAACTTAAATTAATGTTATCAACTCAATCTATTGCAATTCTTTTCAAATAAGTATATTCATCGATGCCTAGATGCGATACCAAGCCTAAGTTATGACTCTTGATATCGTATAAACCAGCACGAATGCTTGCGACTGTAGCTGACTTTCAAGCGCCCGCTTCCTTACTCAAGATATTGCCGTCTGAATATTTTACTAGTTGTTACTACGGACGCCTTACGCTCTCACAGCTGCGTCTTAAATTGTACAATTTTGAACAAAGATTACACAGTATTACTTAATTTATCGATCGATATGATAACCAATAATAGACCTATAGTCTCGGAACATAATATAAAAAACGTAGCTAGCTTTCTAGTTATTCTTAATAACAGTTTTTTTTAATAAGAAATAGTTTATTTGTTATTAATTAAAAATGTGATAATGCCAATAATTTCGATAATTCTTACTATGAAAATTCCTTCTAGCGTTGTACGGCCTCTCAAGGATGATGCCTTACGTTCTCACAGCTGTATTTTAAAATATATAAACAGCTTATATACGACACACCGAGCGCTTGCGGCTTTGCCCGACTATGTCAGGCTCCCTTCCGCTCCCTCACTCGTGTCGCAAAATATTACGATTCGAAATTGCGTTTGACGCTTTACGCCCTCATAGCTGCGTCTTAATTATATAAACAGAGAAAGTAAATAAGACATACCGAGCGCTTGCGGCTTTGCCCGACTATGTCAGGCTCCCTTCCGCTCCCTCACTCGTATCACTATTACAATTTGAAATTTCGTGTAACCACGTAGTGGACGCTCAACAGCATCAGTTGGAGTCAAAATTGTTGCTATGAATCTTGCACTCAACTTCCAATTTGCGATATGCATTTTTCATTGCTGAAACTTGCACAAAATTTTATGTAATTAATCACTATTTGTTACCCAATAACTTTAGAATGGTCTTATCATATTTAATTAATTGGGCAACTGAATTGTTATATGATTGTAGGTACAGAATCCGTTATCTATGCTCAATATGTTACGTGACACGTGATCTTATTTGTATTCAATGTAAAAAGACAGCAGGGATGGGAAAATGCTAAATTGATCTTAAAAGAACAGTTATTTTCCAACTTTAACTGTAATATTGGTAATATTAGTATTATATCAGTATCAACAAAACGTTTCATGAAAACTAAACCTGTATTAGAGAAAACTATCTTAGAGAGAGAGAGTGAAAAAAAAAATGCTACGTAATCCGCCTCTGAGCACTAGAGTGAATAGTTATAGATGATTAGCACAAAAACAAAAAAAACTTAAGGGTTTTAATGATTTCTATAAATAATTTCTCCCTCTAGTTATCATCATAGTATGCTTACGTGGAATTCTCCATTTTATTTATTTTGTGCGGGCAGGATAAGCGAGAATTCTAAAGAAATCTCGTTTATCCCACTTCTGAAGTTAAAAAGAATTAAAATAAAACGTCATGAGCAATTAAAAGTTCTAGTTTTAATTGTATCTCTGTATAATTATTTTTGGTATTTAACAAGAATTCCAAGCATACAATTACTCGATATCATGGGAAAGTACTAGTATTACCAGTTTAAACAGTATTCAATACAATAATACACTGATACCTGACCTTAAGCAGTGGTATCTCTCCAGCAGGAATAGCGTATCGCGACAAATTTATCAAAGTCATCTGGTATTATGACTTTATTTAACAACTTTATTGAAAACACTTATTTCACTGTTCAACCTTTCACTGTGACGACTTGAGCACGACTGAGCGCGCCTCTACCCCGTCACCGCATATTTAAACGTTATACGTGGCGTGGTAGGGGCGAGCGTGGCGTGACTGGCGTGGTAGGGGCGACTGCAGTCACCCGATTACTACAACTACCGTTTAAGTACTTTTAATGGAATAAACACACAAATTTAGTTGTACTACATGGTTCATCACGAATAATAATTAAAGTAATTTATACAGTAACCTTACAACTCGGTGAATAAAACAGCGTTTTATTCACTCTTATCGTTGAATTAAATGCACTTTTTCGTGTGGCAATGGTAAAAATGTTTATTTTTAAGCTTTAAGTTTGCGAACGAATAGAAAAGTGGCCATTTTGAGTAGGGGAGCTGGAATTTGAGTAGGGGAGCTGGAACCTGTAACAGCTTTGTGAGTCGTGCAGCTTTTTTATGCACACCGGGATAGTGCTTGGCCTTCACCTCACCTGATGTTAAGTGACGATAAGGCCGAAGGTGGAAGCGCACTACACCCGGAATCCTAATCACTGAGGAACTGGCTATCTTACCTCTGACTGCCGGAACACAACAACTTTTAAATTGTTATTATGGTGACAGACTTTGGTAAGATGGTGGTAGCTAGCCAGGCGGACTTGAAATAAGCCCTACCACCAACCAAACCGAGTACAAATTGTACCCCGCTCCCAGGAATCGAACCCGGGACCCCTGCGTCTTAACGGATGGGCGAACCACTAGACCACAGAGGTGGTTATACGTCTCTACCCACTACACCGTACCATACCATGACCGTGCCAGGAACGTATCAGGAAAAAAATCTTTGTATTGAAAAGTATGACACTATTCCGTCTAGACCGTCCCGTCACCGGCCATGCACTTGTCATACTTTTCAATACCAAGATATTTTTTGCGTGACACGTTCCTAGCACGGCCATGGTATGGTACGGTGTAGTGGGCAGAGACCTTAAGAGCCCGTTACGATTTTGCCGCTGACTGCAGCTCTCTTGCTCGCACATTTTATGTTTTCTCAAGATTCCTTAAATCTGAGTTCACAATTGAAAAATGTGTCTCGGCCACTTTTTGCATTATAAGATTACAGACTTTTTAAAATATATTCCAGTTTTTTGTTGCTAAAGTACAAAAAGTTATCGTTTCTAACAGTTATTTGAACTGACAAATACGATAACTTTTTGTACTTCAGCAACTCGAAACTGAAATATATGTTGAAATATCCGTAATCTTATATTGCGAAAAGTGGCCGAGACACATTTTTCATTTGCGCACTCAGATTTACAAAATCTTGAGAAAACATGAAATGTGCGAGCGAGAGAGCGGCAGTCAGCGGCAAAATCGGTACGGAGCCTTAAAGCTTAAGATAAATAATGCTCGCGTCACCAATTATTTCAACCTATGTACTTCCATTTCTAACCCTTCAGAGTATTCAAATCATACTATTTTGTCTTGGTTTTGTTACATGAAATGAAATGAAATGGAAATATCTTTATTTAAATAATCTCACATAATAAATATTTTTAAATCGTCTAATCTTTTACCCTACCACCCATTAGGACGTCTTTTAGCTGACAAGAAAAATGGGCGCAAAAAACTTGTCAGCGTTATCAGATGGAACGATATTTACAAATATGTATATCGTTTCCAGACTTTATATTAACAAAGATTAACAAACAACAATTACATTCGAGTCAAGTAGAGTTTTATTTGTTTCGCGTGAAGAGAGCACCAGGGTTCCGCAGAGGTAGCGCGGACGTGACGTCACAGACGCGACTTCGAGGCGCCACGGGCGGCAGCTACGGTTTCAGTACAAAGATCCCGGGACACGGGGAGTTATACATTTATGTATGGAAATACATCAAACAAAATACACGTTGTTACGGAATTGTAATTAAATTATTAACTTCTGAAGCTTACGCGCTCACTAGACACGAAATAAAACACTTTTTAACGGATACTAGCGCGGTTTTATTGAAAGTACGTTGGTAATTAGTTGGTATTTTATTTTTATTCATGGATATTTAAGCCGAAATTGCCGTCTGATAGAAACAAAAAAAAATACCATATCAAGAAACCGAATATAAGGTCTCCCCTCCCGCTTAGGTTTTGCAACCGATGGCGTAGCTTCTATGACATTCAGAAGTGCTTGTAATAGCCTAAACTGAATAAATTATTGTGAATTTTGAATTTTTTGAATCCTGGTCAATGCGGTTTTGATTCAAAATTCAATTCAAATTCAAAATTCAAAATTCATGATGATTTACCTATTAGGTGAATTGTTTTGTTATAATATAATATAGTAGATTGTACAACACGTGCATAAAACGGACAAAATGGGTTTTATGTAAGAGTTATACACTCTGCTTTTCACTTCGATTGTCAGGAAATTAAACAGCAATAAGTATTGCAATGAAAAAAAATATTTCAACATGGATTATGTATTAAAATGAAGAAATAGAATGAAATAACAAGTTTATTTAATTAAGCTTAATTGCGTGTGGCTGTTTACCTGAGACCTTTGTCTTAAAGTCTGAGACAGACGAAGGTTTTACTTTGTGCACTAGAGCATGAAAAGCGATTTTATGCAGCCTATACCCAACATAAAGACAAACTTTACGAGCATGGGAAGTGAAAAGAAAGTTTTTCCCATTATTCTCCGAGTTAAAAATAACAAAGCTTCGTTTGCTGACATAAGCTTCTGTCAATGTTTGTTTAATTTCAACTATGTTTGGGAAACACGTTTCTTGTGGAGGCGTGCTTATGTATAACTTAACAGAATGGGTGTATTAACTGTATTTACGTTTGTCGCAGGATTATATTGTTGTAACTTTGAGTCTCTTCAGTTAAGCATTTAACTTAATGTTTCGGTTTACGGTGACATTTTCTGAACTGGTTAGCTAAGTAAAATCAACTTAACTACATTGTTCTGTGCCTAGAGTAAGCCTAACTCAAGCATTTGTCTTAAGAAAGTTTATTACCACCCAGACCTGTGAAAATTTCGTGATTCCAGAGTTACTGTTAGAATACCAGTGCTTCTGGGGTCATTATAACCATCAACGAATGACACAGAAGTTAATTTTGCTGAGACGGCCCATTAGCAGCACACGTTTTGTTTGTATTTCAGGGTTTATTATGTATTTATATTTATATATACTATACATACTTCTATTAATTTTCTTTTCTCTTTGTTACTTGTCTCTTTGTATAATGTTTTACTTTGTGTGTTGTTAATCAAAGATTTTCTTTCTTTACTGAGTAACATTCTATTTTATGTGTTACTATACGTAATTTAGCTACTAACATAGTCATAAATTAGCTCAAGCTTTGCTTTTTTGGTACTAAATGATTGGTGTGACATGTCTGGAATATTTATTTCTTTACATTGCCTCTTCCGAGGATCGATTTGGGGACCTCTGATTTTTGGCGGTAAACTTGACGGTCTAACTTATAACCCTAGAGTAGGCACGTGGGAAGCATTTTGCCGCCACCGATAAATAATTGTTAATATCTTGTGAAATTTGCTTGCGTTAAGGTTCCCTTACGCGAAATCATTTAATAAATAATAAATAAAATAAAATAAAATTTGTTTATTTCAGACTTCATTTGTCCATATATTGTTAGTAACAAACAGCTTACACACTATGTTAGCAGATCAAATTAAAAATTATAATAATGAAAACAAGCTGCATCGATTTACATTTTTGACATGCAAATCGGTGAACCTTGTAAACAAAGGAGAGTCTAATCTCTCCGATAACATCCTCAGAATGCCGTTAGAGCTCCCCCGTATTCTTTTTATGATGGAATAAGACTTTTTCCGCATCAAAGCATAGAAGTCATCAGTTCTAGCATCGGCGAACATGCCAGATGCACTGCAGAAACGTGGGTGCCCCAACAAGGATCTGAAGATGTTATTGTATAACACACGCAGGGCATTGTAGGTACGCTGGGTAAAACTGGACCACAGACCACTGGTGTAAAAATTTTAACAGTAGGCTTTGAATAAAGTTAACTTCACCTCTACTGTACACCGTGCAAACCTCTGCTTCACCATGTTTCCACGAACCGACAACGCCCTGCGTTCCCTTTCAATGTCACAATTGTCATACAGGGTTTCAGTCACAATATGACCAAGGTATTTAAACTGACTTACACGGCCCAAAGGAACCCCGTTCAAAAGTAGTGGGGGCACATTTTCAAGTCTCTTAATGTTACCCCTAAAGATCATGAATTCACTCTTTTTCTCGTTGTACCTTAGGCCATGCTCCTGTACATAATCCTCACACTCTCGCAGGAGCTTTCTGAGGCCACCCAGCGATGGGCTGAGCAGCACCATGTCGTCAGCATAACTGATATTATTCACACTGACATTATCTATATAACAGCCAACATGGGTGCTGCTCAACCCAGCGATGAGCTTGTCCATATATATATTAAAAAGCAAGGGAGAAGTCAGTCCACCTTGTCTTACCTCACACTCTAAGGAATATTCTTCAGAACATACATTTCCCCACTTCACTACATTTCTCTGGTTACCATACCAATGGGCCAACACATTTATAACTTCAGCAGACACACCTATATCTTTGAGTTTTGTCCAGAGCTTATCATAACAAACAAGATCAAAAGCCTTGCTGAGATCTAAAAAAACATGCATATATAGGAGTCTGCCTTTTAACATAATAATTAACAGAGAACTTTAAGGTCATTATAGCACTTTCTGTAGATAGTCCCTCACGAAAACCAAACTGAGAGTCCTGTAACTGAATACAATTCTTTAAGTAGCTATTAATAACACTATCCAGCACTTTAGCCAGAACAGTAGCTAAGGATATTGGTCTGTAATT
This sequence comes from Agriphila tristella, assembly GCA_928269145.1. Lineage (NCBI taxonomy): Eukaryota > Metazoa > Arthropoda > Insecta > Lepidoptera > Crambidae > Agriphila > Agriphila tristella. Next base: position 1,547,160 of record OV743435.1, read on the forward strand.
ACATTCATCCGTAATGTCCCCGGTGGAATTTTTCATTATGGGTACAACAACAGTCCTCATCAGATTCTGTGGTAAATAACAATGACGAATACAAAAAGTAAATAACATAGCTAATAATCTATCTACATGCACACCAGCATGCTGCAGGTGTTCAATGCTGAGCCCGTCATGACCGGGTGACTTGCCCCGTTTCATCTCTTTAATACATAAGTGCACCTGTTTTGCATTAACTCCGATGGGTTCTTGCTTGTCACCACCGGGCTCAGCATTGCACACATGTTTAGAGTTAGACAATGATTTCACCATGAATTGGTTTTTGAATTTGTTTGCAATATCCAAGGGATCACTAACTCCTCCTATACTCGTAGATAGACTAACTTTACCATTTAGTTTCTTAGTACTTTTCCAAAAGTTTTTAAATTGTTTATTTGAATGTTCTGATGCAATTATATCCATTTTTAATTGTTCTCGATTGTTTTGACAAAATCTAAGTTTAGATTTAAAAACTTTTCGGCTATGACACATTTTCTCATATACTGGCCCACTGGTTGGCTTGCCATACAACACATACATTTCATAATCTAGTCTAGCCTGCCTGTGAGCTTCTGACACGTGCTTGTTCCAGCCAAGAATACATTTTCCCTTAAAAGAGGATTTTTTATTTCTATTTTCTACGCTATCAACAGATGCTTGACACAGAGAATTAACAATCTCATTATACAAATTATCTATAACAGATGTATGGTCTGGATTACTGCACAGTCTATCAGCACATTCATGGAACTCTATCGGAAAATCAATGTTCTTCAGTTTCTCATTACATAGCTCATGATATTTATCTATTTCCAGTTGACTTCTATTACCCCAAATAATTTTACTATATGTACTATTTTGAACTGAGTGCTTTATTTTGGTCCCTTTTATGGTACCAATATCACATTCAACTTGTAGTGGGAAATGGTCTGACCAAAAAACATCATAGAGTACTTTAATGTTTGTGACCGCTTGCCACCCTGATGCTGTTACTACGCAGTGATCCAGCCAGCGCTTACACTTGTGTGCGTCACTTACATAAGTAAATGTTCCAGACGATATACCTAGTTTTACAACATCAGCGCATATCCATTGATTATCAGAACAGAAATTAAATAATTCATCACCAAATGAAGCAAAAGGATGTGCGTTAAAATCTCCTAACATAAATACAGTATCAACTTGATTATCCTGTATAATTGCACATAACTCACCGAGACATTGAGAAAACAGTGGTAGGTTGACCACACTGTCTGTAGGCATGTAAACACTAAATACTAAAATTTCCTTATTGTCACTAGTAACCGCTTTGATAGCAACGATACGCTCACTTATACACTTAATTACCGAGACATTCACAAACGCACTTTTGCGCCATAGCAACGCCACACCACCGTATGGTCTACCACACAGGATCCCGGAGGCTACGTCCACTGACGACTTCCCACTATAGCTAAAGTTGTCATCAATTTCACCAAGAAATTGTAGGTCGCAAGGCAATAACCACGTTTCCTGAAGCGCTATTATGTCAGCAGTTTGACATAACGATCTTATACATTCAATACTTCTTTTTACACTTTTGCAGTTATAGCTTATTAGCTTAAGTACATTCCTTGTGTCAGCCATTAGTATTCCTTGAATCAACTTTTACCATAGTCTGATCAGACGCTCCGTCGCGCTTTTTAAAATAAATATATCGTCTGAAAGTAATTCCCTCTGGCCATAATTTGTCGTCCAGGAATAAGTCAATTTTCTCTTTCGGCACGATCACTTTATATGCATGATATGGTCTTTCCTTCTGCATTGCTATTTTTTCTAAAGTAACTGATACGCCAATCTTGTTTTGAATGTATTCGCAGATATCCATTGTAGATGTCTCCTTGTTTACATTCGATATAAACAAAGGTATGAAGACCTCCGCTGCTTTAAACTTTGACTGTGGCTCCAGTACAGCTTTTCCGGCTTTTCCTTTAAACCTATTCTCTCGTTTTCTCTTCAGAATTGTGATCCACTCATCGGCATCATCGGTATTTCGTTCAGTTTTCTTCATTTTTACAATATCCGCCATAGTACGACTCGCAGCGTTTTTGTTTTGTGACGACAGATTTGACTTTGACAGTTCATCGCACAGACCCCCCACGACGGCGGCGTTAGAACGCTCCTCGGTCCCGGTCGTGTAAGTTTGACTCGCCGGACTCGGCTTCGGAACTTGCATGGATTCGCGCGCGCACGGTGAGTTTTGTTCTCGCTCACTCACAGGCAAACAGACAGGGTTGTCGTGTCCGTGACTATCGCTACCCTCAACATCGCAATAATTATCACTCTCAACGTCTGTAGCGGTGTTCAAATTATGTGATAATCCGAACGGGCCACTGTTATACAAAAATGTACCTCGCTTTTGGGTATTGATATTACAATACGGACTTTGGTTGACCATTTCAGATGACATTTTCATACTTTCTAGTTCCTTCATAATAACACTGACTTGATCTTGAGTTGCATAAACACTTTTAATGCTTTGAATTTCATTACGCATTTGCACTATGTCTTTCAAAATTGTAACAACGTCTACATGATCTATAGACACTGGCGGCAGTTTTTGTAGGTCTCGGGCAACAAACACGGGTATACAATCGGGATCCACCTCCTTAAACAGACTGATGATGTCCTCCAAGTTCTTCTTTTCTTTCTTTCCTTCTTTTCGGCGTGAGATTTTTCGCTTGTCAGTCGGTATGGACTGAAATAATAACGTTTTCGCTTCTTCAATCTCATCTGACGTAAACGCAGATCCACATATACGAATCAAGCTCTCCGTATCCATCACATCCTGCTTATATTGAATGTATGATAATAGTTCACTGATTACTACATTGCAACTGTTACATTTTAATTTGTCTGTAGACATTTTTCCGAAAACACACCCGAACGTCACGACCGTGCGAGCGAGACTGAGATTTGTCTCTGTCTTTTTCTTTACGTGTAAAGAGTATGGAAAATAACCTCACTTCTGTACTTTTTCAATGTTTTTCGTTGTTTTTTTCATCATTATCTTTAGCACAATTATCTTTCTTGAAAAAAAGTTATTGGAGCAACTGCACTGTACGTAAAAGTGTATTTTGATGTAGAATTCAATACGTTTCCGTTATTATTTACGCCAAAGATATGGCCCGCGACAAGCGCTTTTGGTGATATTCTGATTTTTTTCTACAACTATCTGTTAGGGTTATACATCTAGTTGCTACAATCATCTTTAGCCCTTTAGGCGCATAATATCAGAAACGCAAAATAGCCGATTCGCAAAATATGAGATTCTTATAATAATAGATTCTCAAAATAGCCAAAGTACAGTCGATGACAAAGAAACTAATAGGTCATTTATAAGTTTTTTATTTTGTCATATTATGTGGGTGTTTGGTAATAAGAAGTACCAGGGACTACATAGTTACAAAGGAGGTACTTGATATCTTCTTTTATTTAAAATCAAGTAGGTACATGAGTATGTTGAAAATATTTTGATATTTTCGTTATTAATTTTTGTATGATACAGCAGTTTTTTTTTCGCGATTTCAGGGTTGGTCCCATAGTAAAAGTTGTTCAGTTTGATGGTCCCTTTCTACCATATTCGGCTTTATAAGGCTATTAGTATTGTATTGTATAAAGTTAATTAATTTAATAGAAAAAATACTAGAAAAAATCGACTCATCCGTAGCAGCAATCCCGTCTGAGCTGCTACGGGCGAATCGATTTTTTCTTGTATTTTTTTCTATTAAATTAAATATCCAATTAAAAAATAAAATAAAATAAAATATTTTCAACATACTTATGTAATTTAAAAGAAAATATCAAGTACCTCCTTTGTAACTATGTAGTCCTGGTACTTCTAGTTAGACTTTATTTTATTATTTTCAATATATTTCAACATCAGATAATATAGTCACCTATTTATAGGTAACTACACTACCTACAATTAAAATTAAATGTGATCTTTGTTTTAGCTTCGTTAGAACACGAGGCGATCCATATGGTATCGCAAATTTCTATGGAACAAAAAATTTTTTTAGTTAATTTTGCGTTTTTGATTTCCTGACATTTTTGCCTGTATATGTACAATTTTGGCTATTTTGAGAATCTGTTATTATAAGAATCTCATATTATGCGAATCGGCTATTTTGCGTTTCTGATATTATGCGCCTAAAGGTCTTTAGCTTGTCGCATGATTTTTTTGGTGGCTACAAGTTTACGTTTTCTTTATAAAAAAATGGCCCGCGCAAACCATGTTTTCCTATTACCGCCCCTTAAGGTCAAACTTTTTAGTAGCTGCCTCCCTAAGTTTATGCTACCTGTGTTGTGAATTTCAGCTATATATATCACTGCACAGGCGGTCGCATTACGAGATGGTTCCCAACAAGCAAAAACGTCATATAAGATCTGACTTGTACGACTTTAAGTCGGATAGCAGTCTTATAATAGTAATGAGATGACTGCTAGGTCCTATAGACGTCTTAAATTTAACTTTTTAGTCGTGCGACAAATATGTCCTAATAAACTGGTCATAGTAACGTCGGCACGACTAAACTATACGACGTTTTATTAAAGTTTTAACTAAAACGTCTGTACGACTTGTAGTCGCATTTGAGTCAAGTTTCGACTTTTAAACGACGTTTAACAAAATGGCGGCTTTACTTATGGTCTTCAAATAACCTTAAAATGACTTTTTGTCTTTAAAACGTCATATAGAGATTAGTGTGCGACAAAATTAACATGGCTGACATTTTTTAATTAAATATAATTTTATTAATACAAATTGTATGTTTCAAACGCAAAATTATGAAGGGGCATGAAAATATGAATAGTATTTACATAGGTATATTATCATAAAATTTTAATTCCCAGACGAACTAAACGGTATGAGACACAGTTAGCAAGATATGAAAGTTAATTAATACTTACCATTTATTTCCTTGTAATTGATTTATTTTGCACTCAGATCTCAAAACATAACCACAAACACGAGTCACTGACGAACATTAAAAATCAGTCGTACAAGTGTTGTTACTTGACTCATATACAACGTTTTCGTCATTCAAAAACGTCTGTGCGACCACAATAAAACGAAAGAGTCGTTGTAAAGTTTTGATGCGACTACTGTACGATGAAAGTGGTAATCTTGTGACTTTTGTATGACCATTAAACAACAATGTAGGTCGTATAAATGGGGCCCTTTTCGCGTTGAGCAAACGTTATTATAACGTTAGTGTGACCTATCTTTTGCGACCAGTGGTAATAAGATAACGTTTGTACGACCATTGTACGACGTAAAATTGTTAGTTGGGTTGTCACTAAAAAGTGGGTAATGTTTTCACAACCATGCCGCTATTTGTTATCTACAAGTTTTAACCACCCTCAATAAGTAGGTATTGTTTTTTAGATAATAATAATAACGGCTATTAATTCCAAAGTGACGTCATAGGGTTGAGACAAGCAATCGCTTAGCAGTCATGGTATCCTGGTATCACGTCCCTGCATGACGCGACGAATCCGAGCGAATAATCAGTTCACCCCCTTTGGAGGAGAGGGGGGCTCCCCTCCATTCGTACGAGACAAGCTTGTCTATTAACGTTTTACAACATATCCTTGAGTCTTAGGGCTGGTAATTTGTATGTGAAATTGGCAGTGATTTGTATGTTATATCTTCAACTTAAAAACATACAAGTTTTGTTAATAACACTCCACAACAACCATTTAGTTTCTAACCCTTAACACACTCATTAGCACATTAGAGCACTTAAGACCGATAAACGATGGATTGGACGGTTCAAAAGTATTGAGTTTATTTGAATAAAGCAATTTTTAACTTTTGACTTTGACTTTTTACCCTAACAATGGCTACGAGTGGAGTTCAAAGTATTCTCGGTATCGGGATTTTCTGGTTAGGAATTAGGGTAGTTTTTGTCTATGGTTCTCTTACGACATTATCCATGGTGACAATTAGAAAATTTTGTCAGTTTACCATCATTAGTTTTTTTCACAATCGTGCTTCGAGTGAAACAAAATGTCTGATGCGAAATGTTGACCAAAATCGACCACGGTGGTGCTCGATTCACTCAGCGCTGCCAAGGCTGCTATTCAGGAGTGTGGTTTCAAAGAAATCCATCAACCACCTTAAAGCCAATATCTGGCACCTATAGTGACTATTTTTTGTTCCTGAAGCTGAAAAAAGCGATTTTCCGACGATGAAGAGCTTAAGGCGACTATGGACGGTCATTTTTCATTTTTTGGTAAGTTATTTTTTGGAGGCTACTGAAAAGTTGATTTCGCGTTGTAAGAAGTTTATTGAGGTTCCAGGGGACTATGTAAAAAATTAAATAATTTCAGATTTTTCTGCCTTTTCCGTCATATCCATACCGAAAATAATTTGAACTCCCCTCGTACCTGCATACTGAAAATAAATTGCCTCTATTATTATTATTATTATCATATAAATACTGTGGTTATGGGTGGTTATGGTTTCAAAAGTAAAATTGAGTGGCTGCTATCACACATATTATTATTCTCTTTCCTGGCAGCCCTGAAAGGTAAGGCCTTCTAATTCTCGCGTTCGGATAAATAATTCATGGCTCGCTCTGATCTCACGCGCAACCTCTTTTATGATTCACACAGATTTCGGAATTACGAATTTTGATGTTCAACTATTTTATATTTCAGTTCGACGCCAATATACCCATGAATTTGATAGGAGATAAGCAAGCGCTTGCCCGCTATCACGCCTGAGTATATCACATTAACTAGAATATATATATTTTTCCGACAGAAGAACTCAATGGTTTTACTCTATACTTAAATTAAATGTTTGCGACTAAACATAAACAATTTTTATACGAATGACACATTTTTAAAGAAAAATACTTGTGGAGACCTTTGCATATGCAAGAGTATCAAATATCACTTAATCTCGTGATTTAATTTAAAAGTGGAATTTAGTTTTTTTGTGAAAATAGGTTTCCAGAATTTATAAAACACTTTTATACGCAATATTATTAATTGGAGAAAAATATATACCTACGTACGTATTGATATATTTTGTGCTCTCTGTTATTTGTTATGTGTACGGCTAAGTGAAGAGGGACGGGCCCTTATTCATATTTTATTGCTTTATTTATGGGCCCAATGTAAGTAGAGAAAAGGACGAGGACACTTTGAGCCAAATAAATATCGCCCATCAATAGGAATACATAATTCTTAGTCGATCGATCCGTTATTCATAACGTTTTACCATTTTGTCTTAAGTTGTTACGAATATAACTTGTTTATATGTATGGAAGAGATATAAACATTTTTATATCGTTAGAAACAATGATTACCAGGCGTCTCAAGAGTGCTAGTAGACATTTTGATATATTCGCGATTCCCTGGTATAATTAAGCATTTATATATATTTGGTGAATCATTTATTAGTAGGTATTTCTTTGAGTCATCGTAATCTTCATCATATCAGCCGCGCGACACCCACTGCTGGGTATAATAATAATAATAATAATAAAAACCGTTCTTAACGAGCTCAGACAACGCTACTGGATCCTTAGTGTTAGAAGCGCAACCAGAGTAATTGTACGTCGTTGTCAGATGTGTAAGTTGCTACGGGCTCCCACTATGCAGCCACCAATGGGCGACCTGCCGGTAAATAGACTGGAACACCATAAAAAACCGTTTACCAATACGGGTTTAGACTATTTTGGCCCTGTCCTTGTTTCTATTGGCCGCAGACGGGAGAAAAGATGGGTAGCGCTTTTTACCTGCTTAGTGACGAGAGCGGTACACTTAGAAGTTGCGCACACTTAGAAAACAACATAATAATAATAATAATATAACATTTATTTCAGACGTTAGACATCCATAGATATATATAAGCCATCCATAAGTATAAGCCTCCCCCAAGGATCTCCACGACGATCGGTCATGCGCTGCCTGCATCCAGCGGCTTTCCGCGACCTTCACCAGATCGTCGGTCCACCTTGTCGAGGCCTACCCACGTAGCGTCGTCCGGTGCGCGGTCGCCATTCCAGAACCTTTCCACCCCATCGGCCATCGGATTCTTCTCCTATGTGTCCCGCCCACTGCCACTTCAGCTGAGCAATATACTTCGAGCGATGTCGGTTACTTTAGTTTACCTATGGATTTTCTTTTGTTCCTACCGTTTTTCTTTGAGTTAAATGACAAGATTTACTTTCTAAAATATGAACTGAAATCTAATTGAGATATCGAGGCATCAATTTCATGGCAAGTGTTGTCTGTAACATTTATCAGCTTACGTTAAATCTTTTATAGTATATTATTTGTATAGAAAGTAAACTGGTCGTATGATCTCATTTCTCTATGATCTGAGATACGGCCATAGGGGCCTCGTGTGCCCCTCCAGCGATGTTTGTCATCTCCGCGGAGACAGGTTTGGGTTTCGCCGCGATTTATGCGCGGGCAGGAACTGCGACCTTTAATAAATTTATAAACCATATAAAAATGTATTTTATTTATTACGAAGATTACCTACAGCTACAAATTTAAACGCAAAAATGTTCTTTTCGGGTTTTGCAAATATTCGTTTAGTTAAAGTGGGTTAGCAACACAAAAAATTATACATTTTGAAAGTATTTTGCTTCGGAAAAATTGATTTGGTATATTTGTTAACATCTTGATTAATTTTACTTAGTTAAAATAACGGGACTTAAACCGCTTACGTTACTATGGATAGGTATTTTCACACCTGTCTTATTTTCCCGACGTTTCGACCGAGTTGCATCGGCCGTGGTCACGGGCTGACTGGAGAGTGGAGATGCGGTGTGGTCGAACAGTTTTTCCAACTATCGCCACACAATCCCTATTCTTGTTTTGATTAACTTTCCCCCTAATTATACAGTTATGTATTAAAACGCTCTCTGAATAATTTAAACAATTTTGAAGTCCATAAAATATCTCTCGGCGCCTGCCGTGCGTAACTTTTTAACTAATCTTTAAAAATTCATTTCGCCTCTCAAATGACCGTTGGAATTTTTTTTTTCATATTGAAATATGTAAAGTGTCTTTTGCCGCTTTGAATTAATTAAAAGTTTCGGGTGACTTATTAAGATACCGCAGAAAACGGTCGGGTCGCTGGAGAAAGGCGAGGCGACGCGTAATCTGGTTCAAATCATTTAGTTCACTGTGACATTGTTTCGACAAAAAGTTGTGCACGCAAAGGGAGTGAGTTGGGTTTCGTTTTGTGAATCCAACAATCGCCAGTTAATGAAAACGGATGCCTTGTTTGGTGTTGACCGTTAGAATTCATTCCCGTAATTCTGATAAATTTCACACTTCATTCATAAAATATTCTAAAGTTGAAATTAAACTTTTCAAACTTAATTCAACACCATCGGGTTAAGTACTTGTTGAGAGGTTTGAATAATTTCGCAGAACCAGGAGAGCATACTACACTGGAAGGTGATTGAGCCAATATACGCAGTAATATGCGCCTGACAGTCTACGCTACCAAATTAAATTAACATGCGGTGCGCATAATGACGCACCCAGTGCGAGGAAGCCCTGCATAATTCAAGATGTTTGTAACGCCAATCTCTTAGCGTCTATTGCTTCCTGGTATTTGTAAGGAACTACTTAAGGCGTACAGGAATCAAGGTTTTCAATTAATTGCACCCGCATTTTCTTGCTTGCAAATAAAATAATCTAACAGAACAGGGTGGTGGGTTGATTAGACATAGTGCCGCTTTGTGGAGAGACTGGTTATAGGGGTTTAGTTGTTAATCCTTCCGTTTCCCAAACTTTACTATGACTTGGCCCAGTTATTTTAATGTTTCCCCATCGTGACCCACCACTAGTTATTTATCCCTCGTAATGCATACAGGGGAAATCGAAGTCATTAGGAATCTTTTCAACTTAGAATCTAACCGCGAATCGATTTTACAAGCGATTGTCGATAAAAAACCCTATTCGATTAAAGTCACCCGGAAATCCGTCAGTCGTCCCTTGTAAATGCCTCCACGGGTCAATTTTACGGGCTACAGTTATTAATATATTGGTGGTGTTAGATTCATAGTTTAAAATATTGCCAATGACTTCGATTTCACTATGTATGTAGGTATAAAGTTAATAAAAAAACTTGAACTCTTGAGACAAAGCCGCGACCCGGTATTTTATTTTCATGGTCCGGTGCGACTCTCCATTTGGGAAACGCTGCTTTGGGAAGCGCATCCAACAACTGTACCGATTTTCCGACAACTTTTTCTTCCAAATATCGGCTATTTTACAATTCAAATGATAATTTGATGTATAAAACAATACATCGCGAGTTTTTGTTTTCGCTCGTTTAACTACGGAATCCCAAAAGGGAAGGCAATAAACATAAAGCCCTCGCAGCCGGCGACAATTTACAATTCTAATGTCTCGAACGAGGCATTATTGCAAACGCCGGCGAGTGATGTTAAAAGGCGCCCCGTAATGTAATCAATGCCCGACTTTGATGGTCGCGCATCGCGGCCGCAGCGTCGAATGCAACCGTGAAAATTACTTGATAAATAAAGCTAGGATAGTAACATGTCGGGTCCAGAACATGATAGGATAAATTACTTATTCCTCAACTGAATGGGGTGTTAAATTAAAAAATACAGCAATTTCTTTTTAGATTTTATTTTTTTACACAATACGTATTACGTTTTAATTCGTACCTATTTTACTTACTTAAACTGATTTTCATTAAGTACTGCATTGCAACACTATAGCATTGTGTTATATTAAATACTAGCGGCCGCCCGCGGTTTCACCGGCGTGGTTCCCGATCCCGTGGGAGTATCGGGATAAAAAGTATCCAATGTTTTAATTTAGGCTATCTACTTTCTGTTTGCTAAATTTCAATCAAATCCGTTCAGTAGTTTTTGCGTGATTGAGAAAAAAACATCCAAACCCACAAACTTTCTCATTTATAATATTTAGTAGGATTACAATGTATTGTTTGTCTCAACTTCAGATTGTTGTTGTTTTTATTTGTATATCTGGATAAACTTGCTTTCATTCCTTTTCTTTCTGGTCTAACTAAGTTATTTTTGTTTTTACAGGTAAGTTTGCTGGAGAGCTGAGATTTGCCGCTCGAAACTTGAAAGAAAATAGGTTTGTGTTTTTGAACTAAAAGAAACTCGGGAATCTACAGTTCGATTGGAAAAGATTTCTCACTGTGAAATCATTGGCAATGGTTAAAATTAGTCTTATTTATGTTCTGTTTATGAAATAGGTTAATTAGGTTAAATTCATGAAAACCTAGGACCGGCCTGTTGCTGAAATATTTTGATTGGCGTTTTCTTAACAATGGACGCTTAGCCAAGTATTCGCCACTGCTCTTCAACTATGTTCAACTATATCTTGTTTAGCCTTATACAGCAGTTATCACTCAAATCCCAGACCCATCAAGTTTGCGGTTAAATTGAAATGTTACACGAAACACAAATATTTGTCGGTGCGAATCGCAGATCCTCTTAACATATCCATTATACCGAAGCCCTCGGGAGTCAGCTATCAGCGCGGTTATACATTAAATTAATCCACCGTTTAGTATTAACTATGAACAGGAATAATTGGCTTTCCAGGGAGACCATAACATTCAATTACACTATTAAATTCTTAATTTAATGTAATTTTTTAAGTGTTAATGGAAGATATATCGTTTTGAAGAAACGCGTTTTGAGTCATCATAAAGAGCATTTATAAAGATTATATAAGGGCTCAGTAAAAGCTAACAAAGTAAAAAGTCAAGTTCTTTGTTGTAAAATAAAAACAACTTTATTAAAATTAATTTCCGCGATGAGTCAGCTTTTAAACGTAATTTAAGTAAATGAGGAAAATTCTGTGAACGTTAATTAAACTAAGTGCATTAATTAATTTTGTAATTTTTTTGTTGTCTCTTATATCTTACCTCCATTTTAGATAAAGTTTATGTTCCCTTCCGATTACAAACTACTAGGTCGCCATGAATGACAAGAATGTAAGTGGTTGGTGTAACGGCAGGTGTTCCGCCACGAATTGGGGTTTGCGGTCGCAACTGTCTGACTTAACCGCTTAGTTTAGCATGGGTACATTTATTACCTCTACTCGTTCATCTAACTCTGCTCCGTGTTTTACCTGCGAATTATAAAATTTCATCGAAGTACTTATCAATATCATTTAAGAGGTAGAAGTAGACCAGAAAATCATGAAACGGAAGTAAAATTATTTTTAATATAAATATGTGGTTATTGCATTACAAAATGACACTAATGACAAAGAAAGTAATGAGCGGTTTTCTGACAGCTGAGAATTTTAGTCTATTTTTATGTTGATAGATGGCGTTATTCAACTAGGTAGGTTTTTTTTTATTTTTTCCTAGCAGCTGAGTATACCATTGAGTATATAACACTCGATACTGGCAAAAATTACTCCCTGAAGAGGAGTAGTTTGCCATAACCATGCTAAAATCGACTGTCAAATTGACAAAATCCTTTGCTTTTTTCTGAAAAAGTTACGTACTTAGTTGAACAACGACATCTAGCGTCTTTTAGGTACTACTTTTTTTTCTTAAACTGCCTTTTGAAAACCGCTCATTACATGACTTTCTTGACAGACTGTATGGAACAAACACGTGTTATTAGTAAAAATAATTTTATTTTCCATTTCATGAGTTTCTGGACTACCTCTAGTCACTATGTGTTTCTGGTAGGTCTCGTCGCCTGGTGTAAAGAGATAGATGCGAGTTGAAGTAACAAAAACATTTATTAAGGCTTAGAATAATATGGAGAAGTTCACATTGGCGATGTAAATGAAATGTAAACTCCTTTTATCTTAATTAAGGCAGTCGGTGTCGGTCGTTGTTTATCTGCGGTGTGCAATAAGTTATTATGTCCGAAGGCCCCCGTAAAGCTAGATCACTCAAAGGAAACACCATCTATGTGAAACTGAATAATAGAATTACTGAGAAAACCACGCTTCGTTATGCCGATATTTACTCAGTGCTGAGCTAATACTACACGGAGTAAAAGCACTGTCCGTGTTAAATTAATTTAGCAAATTAACTTTAGTTGCGGCGTTTTCGTGCAGTTTTCCAAGCTCAGGAAAATGTGTCGTATAAAAAAAAATTCTTTCGTGTAGTAAATAAAGATGATAATACAAATAAATCTTTGAACTATGTATTTTTGGCTAATGGTTTTTTATCAGTGCGAAATCTATTGGCCTTTACCATATAGTGTGGCCCTAGCATAAACAATGTACTTATGTGTAAGTAAAGTTATGTACACACGACGATACACCAGACTACACAATGTTGACCTCAGACCGTGTTTATGCCCTACGTCATAAAATCTGTTTTCACGTTCAACTGTTTAATTAACTAATACATAAGCAGATACATAACCATTGTACATCAGCGTAACAATGCTTATCCAATCTTTGGCCTTTACCACACTAGCGGATCCAGGGGGGGGGGGGGGGCTAAGGGGCTCAAGCCCCCCCCCCAAAATCATTTGGGTCCACCCAACAAATCTGTTGATTACCTTGGTAAAGCCTGCCCTCACCTACGTTAAGCGCCCCCCAAACCAAAATCCTGGATCCGCCACTGCTTTACCATATAGTGTGCCCCGAGCATAAACAATGTATATGTAAGTAAAGTTATGTACACACGACGATACACCAGACTACACAATGTTGACCTTGAGACCGTGTTTATGCCCTACGTCATAAAAACTGTTTTCGCAGTTCAACTGTTTCATTAACTACATAAGCGGATAAATAACCATAAAAATAGAATGTCAAAGAACAACAATGTCAATAAACAGGTGATCCGAAAACCAATGCATACATTTTATATGAGATACGTAAAATATGACTTAGATTCATAAAATATGACTATATATGGCAAAGGAAATTAATAAACTATGTTCCATACTGTTTTCTTCGTCGATAAACGAATAAATGTAGCAAAGGAGATGTCCCAGCGTTGCCCCAGTTTCATTTTATTTAATTACTTTCATAATTAAAAAATGCTAATTATATTTTATTTAGGTATCAAGAATTGTTTTATATTTAGAAAAACAATTACAAAAACATTAAGTTGTTTTCTGAAGTATTTATCTCATTCAAGGTCGGTTATTTACTGAATCATTAAAGACTTTAAAAATGATATGGTTTTACCTAGGTACTTATATTATAAGTTATAACTATAGGCAGCTGATTTCTTGTTGTATCCAAAGAATTTTTAATTCTAATTATATAGGTATCTATGTAGGTATGTTCTAAAATATACAACATCTGAAAAGTGTAAGGTCATCACTTTAAGGCGATTCTTTGTGAAAAAATGTAAGTAAATAGTACTCTAATGATAAAAAAATTGTGATTTAAAAGCGTTTTAACACTTCATGACGCCGACCCGGCCGCATGAGGCCAGCTAAAAAATATTTAAGCCATTCTGTCAACGCCGAGCCGGCCGCATGAGGCCAGCACTTTGTTTACGTTTTCTTCTATTGTTCTCTTATCTTCTCTGGTTATAATAATTTTTAGAATTTTTAGGCGGGTATACGGCCGGCGCAGATGGGTTAAAAATCCCACTTTTTAATGCAGAAAATAATTATCAATCTGATTCTAGAGTAAAATACTTACTCTGACTTTTTTGAGAATGGTGGGGCAAATGACATAGGCGCGATGGGACATGTCTTTTGTTTTTAGAAAAAAATGTGTTGCAATATCTTATTTACCTGTGAAAAGTGTGATTACTTGGATTATTTCTTTTTGTCACACCAAAATTACTTAGAGCACAAGACACCATGGCTCCACGATACCTTTATTTTAAATTCTAATCAAGTTTAACAAATATTTTAAGCAAACTGTGATTGCTCATTTGCTAGGCGGGACGCTAGGGGCTCTTACTGTAAAAAATGTTGGCACATGTCACTTGATCCTTGGTCCTTTTTTTATATAGACCGTATAATGATGTTAACTTCTCTTTTTCACGCTTTGTTGGTCTTCTTGAGCGCAGCGAAAATTTTTCTATGTCTATGTAAATAACCAACCACTGTCCAACAGCGTAACAATGCTTATCCAATCTTCGATATAGTTATAGCGACCTGCGGTGTCGTCATGCACGCCTGGTGCCTGACGCCTCAATCGGCAGACGGCCCGTGCGCCCGGATACCCGTATGCCCGGCACCGGACACCGGACGCTATCGATCTCCGATGTGCGCAAACATTGTCATCCGAGCCGGTCTTAATGGAGTCGGTAATGGGTGTGGTTGTAACTTCGATATCGTGTGCAAACTTGTGTAGGATTTAGATAATTCGGATACTAGAATTGTTTGGACGCCGTTTCACGTAGTTAGGCTGAAGATGATTTATCCTTATCAATCTGAAACTTAAAATTAACTGAGATAAAGTATTTTAAGCACTGTTACGTCCGCTGTTGCTTGAAATAGAATTGCAAAACTACACCATTGACTTTGGCTTTTGAAATAGGTTTCGAAGAAAATGTAGCTTGAAACAGAAATTCAAAATTTGAGTAATACCTATTTAAAAGACTATTTAATTGCATGTAATAAATGAATTATCATAATAACACAAACCAATAACAGTGTCATATACATATTTCCCTAATTTGAAGTTTAACAAATATTATTTGGGTAGTATTTAATTGGGTAACAATAAATTCCCATTTTGTGTACCAAAAATACTGAATATGGCGTACCTACTGAAATACTAAGTGGGCGACGGACTGAGGGCGACTACATATGTTGAAAATCGGTGACTTTAAAATACAAATTGAGTAACTAGTTATTTAGAACGGGCAACCAAATTACTATTTGGGCGACAACCTGCCGTAACACAAAACATTTAAAATTTGGCATATATTTTATTTAAAAAAGGTGACTACTATCCTAATCGAGATGACAAAAATACCATGTCGGGCAGCTTAAATCAGTATTATTTTCATTAGTAGAGCACTCCCTTAAGTTAATTAAAACGACTACAAAATGACGGTGTATAGTTACCTTCTTGGTATAATAGTTGCCCACTCCGTATTTAAATCACTCATTTAGAATATTCACTGCTAACTTAATTTATTTATCTCCCGCATGTAGTCGCCCGTTTTACGTATTTTTGTCATCATCATCAGCCTATCATCGTCCACTGCTGAACGTAGGTCCCCCTCTCCGAGTGCGTGCACGCCACTGCACTGAGCACGATCCGCGGCTACACTCATCCAGTTTTTGCCAGCCACAGCCACCTTGCGAAGATCGTCGCTCCACCTTGTCTGAGGGCGTCCGTCCCACACTACGTTTGCCGATACGCGGTCTCCACTCAAGAACTCATCTATTTATTTACGTATTTTTGTAATCCACAGTTTGTCGCCAGTTTAGTTATTTTGTTGCCCAAAAAATAAACCGCTGCCAGGTTTAGTATTTAAGTATCCCATTAACAAACGCCCTTAATTATTTTCAGTCACCCAATTAATGAATTCCCATATTAATTTATAGCACAATGTTTGCAACCATGTTTGAATTATCGTATCTGCGATTTCAGTTTGCCGAATATAAATGCCGTTTGTGATAAAGATCAGTCGTAAATTACCGCGATTTGTTAATTGTTTCATTCCCCTCTACGAACGAGATAATTAAACGTTTAATTTAAGACCGTTCAAAATAAGCATGTTTCTAACACTTTTAGATAAGAATAAGATTGTATTTTGCTATAATTTGCGTAGGTTATAAACAAACTCATTTCCCGCATTATAAAAAAAGCTGAAATAGTAGTTTATGATACAAGGTTGGTCTTCGTACTAGCTTTTACAAACTAAAGAGGTCATTTTAAACTGGTCGCTATATTTTTCTAGTGTCCACGCAGTTGAAGTCGCGGGCGAAAGCTAGTAGAAATTGAAAAAAATGTACATAAACAAAAACGCACGGCGCCGGAGTGCGGTAAAATCAACTTACCGCACGTTGCACTGTCATCGTAAGCTCACATTTTCGAGCAACTGTATTGAAAAAATATTATTAACTCACTTATGCTCTGAAATGGTATCATTCCATTTGAAAAAGGAATGCGGGGCGTTATTTCCGTGGTGGTCTGGTTCATCATATTCTAAATTTGAAATTCAGTGCGGAAATGAATTTCAATACTTACTTCCGCACAAGTACGGGAAGTAAGTATTGCATTTTCAAATCGGTAGAACACATCAGCTAGCATTTTTTTAACTTAATGGCCATACGAACAAATTTAAAAATCGCATTTTTACTAAGATAATTGTATTTCCTCGCATTTTGTGAGAAGTGAGTATTATACAAACCTTGTACTTACTGGAAGCTATTTGCATTGCCTCGAATGATTAAAGCCAGCTAGCTTCCCGTTCTCGGCTGTAATGTACTATTAATACTAGCTGCCCCGCCCCGGTTTCGCACGGGTGCCGTCATCTATTAGTTATATTGCGATTTAAGATGTCGGAAAAAAGAAAAAAAATTTTTTACGTCTTTCCGTAAAGTTTTGGTGAAGTCGTCCTAAAGTTTTGCGCTTACATACATTTCGGCGATTCATGTTTATTTATATAGATTATCAAACGATTTAATCGACTTTTTAACCACCGTGATACCAGTTGTTCTAATTTTAACCGCTGCATGTACCTATATATAGTTTTTTATGCTCCTGTTACTTATTTACTTACTTTAATAAAACACCACAACGATGTTCACATCCCGTTTACAATTCCTATTATTCGTCTCCGGGCTAAAAACTAGCACAAAGCTATTCGCAAAAACTAGAAAAGTAAAAAACACAGTTGAATTTTCGACATTTGAACACCAGGGGCGTATAGCCGCCATGGAAATACGTTGTTGACAGCCGTAACGCCACCCAAACGGACGCACACAGGTGGCACCGGATTTGGTCGGTGGCGAAAGAGCGAAACATTTTCGTGCTCACTGACGCCACCAAAAGCATTAGCCGAATGAAACTGCCCTTTTTACCATTGAAAATGGTTATCAGATGCAAATCGCCCAAGACGTATTTTTGACCATATCTCCGAGTATTTTGAGAGGATCGAGATGGAAATAGCATAGAAAAATCAAATTTTACTATGGAAATAGTACCAAAAGTTGAGGAATTTATCGAGACACGTGTGAACGTTTGAATTTGGAAAATCTACTGGTAACTCTTTTTGAAATTTTGCAAATTTCCAAAAATTCCGGGATTTTTGGGGGGTGTTTGTTTACTAAATTGTAAATATTTCGGAAAAAAAAAACTGACTTAAGAAAAAATTAGAAAAAAGGTCCTAGGGTATTAGTTTAGCTACCAAATGGCGAAATAATTTTAAAAATCTGTAAATAATTGTGACCTGTAGGTGGTCCCTTTAGATTTGGAATTCTAGAAAATCGGGTGTTTCCAAACATAAAAAGTTATGTAGCTTCTATGATTAGTGACCGATCGTCATGGTAATAGTGTTAAAAGATGCAGAAGCAGACGAGAAGTGCCTTCGTTGGAATTTTGAGAATCGGTTAATAATATTTCGGCTGCGTCGAGGCAGTCAGCGGCCGCTTTTGTGACACGAGGCGGAGCCGAGTGTCACAATCGTAAAAATAAATAGGTACCTACTACCTAGGTAATTTTAAAAATATAATAGGATTTTGAATTTGATTTGATTTTGGCTTTTCGTAAATTTTTGTATTCATTTTCAATGCTCCGATTCTTGCGGGGACTGCAAAATCTGTGAATTTTTCCAGTGTAACACTGCCTCTAAACTTTTATTTCAGTATGTACAGTCGCCGTCAGATATATTGTAGCAGAAAAGGTGACCAAATACTTCTAAACAGTTTTAATGTCAATAAACTATGAGGTGTACAGCCGTCAGAAATATTGTAATGTAGCAGACAAGGTGACCAAATACTTCTGAATAGTTTAAAATGTCAATAAGTTTACACTACAAGTTACTAATAATATCTGATTCTGAATCATGCATCTGCTCTGATATTAATGGAGTAATAATGTTCAGATATTCTTGGCAACCTGCAGTGTATGGAACTTATTGTCATTTTAAACTGTTCAGAAATATTTAGCCACCGTTTCTGCTATAATATATAACGGTGACTGTACTCTGTAAAAGTTATGATCTTTTTGTTAATAGAAAAGACTTATTCACAACTGATTAAAAAAAACTTATCATAGTTACAAAGTCAATGACATCTCGTTTTTGACTAAATAAGTACTTAATTAAGACTAAACTTTTCTTTTTTACTACTTCCTTAACATAGATACGGTGATTAACACAAGTGTCTGTATTCATCCGAGGGTCGTTATGTTTCTCAATTCCGTATGTCTCGCAAACGATACGGCGGACATCAAGTTTTCGTGAAACAATCGTGTCACATCTCCCGGCTGTTTACCACAGTATAAATAAATAACAGTATAGTGTATCGCCTGTGTCCTTTAATTATTACTTACACCGCTGCATCGATATACGTTTCCTTGGTCGTCTCTCTTGAATTTATTTATTTATTTACGATTAATAAAATTCAAACATTAATACACTGAAAAATACAGTCATTATTATGTGCGCGGGAACGTCATACGTTTTGTGCAGTGAATGTGCTCCGAAGCATGCCGAGATTCCACGTGTAATATTAAAGATTTGAGCGGGTAAAATCTGTGTTTACTAATGAGAATTTGGTAAACAAGTAAAAAAGTACAAGTATAAACAGCTGTCAAAAATGACATGAACCATTAGAATTTAGATTAAACTTTGGCCGCGTTCCGCTCAATCACGCTGACAGCGCTGTTAGCGCGAATCCGACCAAATTAAATAGTCACAAAATATTACACAAATAGGGTATTTGTATACCTACTTCATTTAATGGATTATAAGCTAACAGTGCTGTTGGCGTGATTTGGAACTAGGCATTTGTAACTAACCAGTATCACAGCACCACACTTGAAGACGGATTACTGATATTTAGTTAAACTGTGGTTTAACTGCCGTGCACGACTCGGATTGCTCTACCGTGCGTAATTTTTATTGTCCTCGACGACATTGTAAAAGTTTGACGTTTTCCCTTTATGGCGTTATGTATGTGGGACAGGGGCATTGCGGCGCCATTAATGATTGAGATGCGGACCTGTGTTGTGTTGATTGAAAATTGGTTGGGATATAAAGGGCTCCTGGAAAATGTCCTCAACTCAAATAATAAATGAAAGTGGTGTGTAGTAAATAAGAGGTTACGGATATTTATGGCTTTTCCCCTTGTCCACCACGGGGGGTTATCGGGAAAAATATTTTATTATACATTTTTTCCCGATATTCCCCAGTGGTGACACCGGGACGGGAATAGACCGTCCATACTTTATTTCCAGATATCCACCAGTGGTGGACAAACAGTGGGGTACAATGGAAATAGGCCATAGTTATAAGTTTAGGGAGTAGGCTCAGATTTCAGCGGCGTGTGAAGTGAAAGCATGCAAGCTATAGGTACCTACTAACGAGCGACATAAGCGCTCCTATATCCAAAATAACTGTTGGTCTTCTGAAAAATAAATAAATAGATGATATTTTAATAATATAATAATAATTTATTTATTAGATAACAAACATGTACACATTATTTATGAATCTCTGCGTCTGTTGTAGTAAAACTGTATTACAGACCGCAGTGACTTCCCCAGTTATGACGTACAATCTTGCATGTAAATCTAATGAGAGGAAAAGAAAAATAAGAAGAAAAATAATAATAAAGATAGATAAATTCTGCTGTTTTCTTAATAATCTATATTTGGATGTGAGTGTGTTAGTGTGTGTGTGTGTGTTAGTGTGTGTGTGTGTTGAGTGTGTGTGTGTGTGTGTGTGTGTATGTGTGTGTGAGTAGTGTGGACGGTTGGACGAGATTAGTATACTATTGCAAACAAATTTTCGGTGTTATCATAGTCTAAAAGTTTTAACCATTGAATGAGTAGCTTCTTTATTTCATGGTTATTAACTTGTTTATAATCCTTTCCTGTAATAAATTTGTTATAAAGTAAAGGAGCATTGTAATTATAATGTCTTCTAGCAAATGCACTATTTAGGTTAGGCATAGGGACACGGACTCGTCTTCTTGTGTCAATAGGAAGAGTAGGAACTATGTAACGGTGGTAACGTCTCAGAATTTGGTGGATGTATAGTTTTCTTACAGAGAGAACGTTGCATCTGTTGTATAACTCTGTAGTATTATGCCTGTATGGAAGTTTGCACAGGGTTTTTAGTACAATACGTTGGGCTCGTTCGGTTTCTATTAATATGGTTTTGGCAGCCCCACCCCAGACACAAATGCAATATGATATTAGACTTTCCCCGAGAACCTTGTATACCTTCAAAAGTGTACTCGTATCCAGAACATCTCTTAAGGCTTTGAAAACATATATTAGCTTTCGACATCGATTAGCTAAGGCTAGTGACTGTAAGCCCCATGAGAGCTTGTCGTCGATTACGATGCCAAGATATTTAAGGTTATCTGTTCGCGTTAGGACGGGACAGCAGCAATTGTTTAGAGCAACAGTGGAACGATTGCATGGATAGTGATGTAGTGTGAGTTTTGTTTCAGTGTCAGGTTTAGAGACGTTGGTTTTACTGAAACACATATATTTAGTCTTACTAGTGTTGAGGGATAGTAGACTGTCTTCTAACCATGCGGTAACCTCTTTCAGACCTTCTTCCGCGGAAGAGTAAGTATCTTCCCATGATTTTCCATGGAACAAAAGAACTGTATCATCCGCGAACATAACGATATCTGAACCCTTGATATTTCTACTGACAAGATCATTGACATACAGTAAAAATAGGGTTGGACCCAGGGTGCTGCCTTGGGGTACACCGAAAGTGCACACGGCATCAGCACTCGTTAGCCCACAGACGCGTACACGTTGATGTCTGTGAGAAAGATAATCCTGGAACCAATTTAGTGGTGTACCTCTGATACCTACGGTCTCCATTCGTTTGAGAAGAATTGGGATGGACACCGTATCAAACGCCTTTTGTAAGTCCAGGAATACCCCAAGGCATTTTTCCCCGCTCTCTAAGGAATTGACTATAGACGATGTCAGAAGAAGGGTAGCGTCTTCAGTTGATTTGGCGCTACGAAAGCCGAATTGTTTTTTTTTTAATGGGGTTACTTTATTTTCAGAAAATCATAATAAACGGTGGTAGCGATGCGTTAAAAATCTAAGTTATTCATAAAACGATAAACTAGAAAAATATGATTTGAATTGCAAACCTTTATTTTGTGTAAAAGTCGTGTTAAGATAAATAAAATCTTTGAAGCTGACATGAAAGCAGCGGGCGAACGCTCAAAGAAAAGGAAATCCACTTCATGAAATAAAATGAAAATACATAAACTATTCGTGTTCGAGTATTCGATCGCGATGTGTTCCAGAAGTTAAAATAGTAAAAGTAAAGTAATAGTAAAAAAGTAAAGGTGTAAATAGGTACTGTTCCTGGGACTTTCCTGCGATTACATACACGTCATGTACTTGTAGTATAAAACATAAACTATAAGTAGGTACATAATTATACAACGTGTTTATAAATGAACCCAAAATGGAAAAAAACTAGTGTTGTAATATGAAAAAAAAACTTTGTTTTTTTTAACAATGTTGAAATAAAACATAAAAAAAACAATTATCACCGTTGTTTTTGACATTGAAAATGTCTTTTCGTTATCTTCAGTATAGGCACCGATTACACAAAAAAGTGTGATCCCTTATATCACAGAAGGTTGTGAAGATATGATATTCAAAAAGACTCAAAAGACGCGTATTTAGGAGAGCTACAAGGTGCAAAAAGAATTATTCGAAAAAATAAAAAACGTAAGAAATTATGGCCGAAATAGTGGAAAAAAAACTCATTTTTTCCGATTTTTTGATTTTGACGCTCGATATTTTGGAAACGAAGAATGATATCATAATTTTGAGAAAAACTCCTCTGAACAATTTAGTCACTTACAATTTGAGCCTAAAACAAAGACGATCGGGTTAAGGGTTTGCCTGTAGCTTAACCTTTAACATTGAAAATGTTTTTTCGATCGCTTCAGTATAGCCCCCATTTTCGCTCAGAGTGCGACATCGCCTTAGTGTCGTAAGTTTTAAGGCTACATGAATGCTTGAAGCCTCAAAACAAAAGACGCGTATCAACGAGGGCTACAATATGTAGCGTGTAGGCGTAATTTCGGGAAGCGCGCGATACGCGCTTAGATACGCGTCGCGTCGCTGAGTTGACGTAGCTGAAATTCAAATTAAATCTTAGATTTTTTTATATATTTTAGGTTATAGTTACTACCTTTCAATAAAATAGTAATGTTTATAAAAATTAAATATTTTTATATGAATTTCATACACACGAATCACAGAAAAGTAAATCCAAAATTGTTCATGGCTTTGCTGTGATTTCAAAGTATTGTAAGTACTAATTCAAAGAAAGGAATATATTTTTTATAAAATTTAATTATTAAATTTATTTTCAATGTACCCGAAGGTCGTGAAAGGCACGAGATCTGTGTTTTTTTTTCAAAATTAGTTTTTGTTTTTTTTCAAGAATACAATGTTTCGAAAATAATTGTTTTATTTAATCAAATCAATGATTAAATTAGATTTTTATTCTTCGCGCTTAAAGGTGCGCGTCTTTAAATGTTGCCAACTGTTTAAAACTTGGTATAGGTACTATTCTCTATTAGACTCTATTCAAGCAAAAAAGTAACGAGGTTCAAGATTAACAGAAAACTGTAAAATAAACTCATAAGTATTCACTTCATTAATTATTTTGATTTCTGTACTCTTGAAAAAAGCATGTTTTTTTCTTGGTTTCTTTTTCCGTGTATAGTGATACCATGGTTATCTGAAAAAGTGTTTTATTATCAGTGGATAATAAAACACTTTTTCGGATATTAACTATACAATTATTATTTACAATAATTAAAGTGTGGTGTTGTAGTTCTCCCAGGTTTGTGTAAACTCCCTTTAGGATTGTACCCCCTTTATGAGAGTACTGGTGTTCTAAAATGCAGGCTCCCGCTTAGTTCAGACACCAGTCTCTCTCAATCTTTAACTTTCCCATCAACATTGTCACATAAGTATTTAGTTATCCATGTAAGATTGTATGAGATAAATAAAAAATATTGTTCTTAGTAGTTATACAGGGTAATTTTGCGACCTCTTTACAAAATCAAAGTTCAAGAAGTAATAACAAAAAAATTGGTGAGGTAATTATGAATTATTTCTTTTGAAATTCACAGTTTTCAGCCACTTTTTATGTCCAAAATATTTAGGCGCGCACGCTCACCCTCGCGCAAGCGACGCGAGCGGGGGAAGGCCGGTGGCGGGAGGGGGGCTCGTGCGGGTCGACCGTGCGATGCGCAATCAGTGACAACAATTTCAATTTGTGCAGGGAAAAGTTTGGGACAAAAATGTAAAAAAAATATTTTTTTTTTACTTCACTAATTGATTGTACTGTTGTTATAGAATGACCTGACAAAATTTGAAAAGGGGTCCAAAAATGACCCTTAGCTTATAAGATAATATTTACCTATTGATTGAATCATTATATATTAAAGTGTCAAAACAATTCACGAGGCGAGAATATTTTTATGAGCGTATGTCGTTACGGGCCGGCCATTTTTCTTTTACCCTATAAACGGTGGCCGGTTTTCATTTTGGAAGTGCGCGATATAAACGACCCGTCATCACTTTCTATCCCAACACCAATCACACATCAATAATAACTGGGGGATATCATATAAAAAATGGCGATTCGCGTGTCCGATGAATTCGATGACACATGGGGACTGAAATGGCTTACAAAATTGTTTTTATGTGATGAATTTTTTCGCCTCTGTGATCTAGTGGTCCGCCTACCCATGTAAGACGCAGGTCCCAGTTTTGACTCCCAGGATGTTGGCGACTGGCTGGTGGATGGCTTTTGTAATACCATGTGTAAATTTTAGTTTACTCTTTTTTAGGGTTCCGTACCCAAAGGGTAAAAACGGGACCCTATTACTAAGACTCCGCTGTCCGTCTGTCTGTCTGTCTGTCACCAGTCTGTCTGTCTGTCTGTCTCATGAACCGTGATAGCTAGATAGGTGAAATTTTCACAAATGATGTATTTCTGTTGCCGCCATTACAACTTTCTGTTGCTGCTATAACAACAAATACTAAATACAGAATAAAAAAATAAATATTTAAGGGGGCTCCCATACAACAAACGTGATTTTTTTGCCGTTTTTTGCTCGCTATTAATGACGATTGCAAGTAGACAGTTAAATTTTTCACAGATGATGTATTACTATTGCCGCTATAAAAAAATACTAAAAACAGAAAAAAAAATAAGGGGGCTCCCATTCACACAACAAACGTGATTTTTTGCTGTTTTTTGGTACGGAACCCTTCGTGCGCGAGTCCGACTCGCACTTGGCCGGTTTTTTTACCTTTTCAATGTCACATGTCAGGTTTGGAAATAAAAGTAGTTGTCAGGAAATACAGGAGGAGGGTACATTTTAATTGTACAGCTCGCGCAATATAACTTGACCCAATTTTTTGTACCACTTGACCTGCGCACTACAATTTTTGTACTGAAAATTGCTACTGCGCAGGCCTCATTGTCTATGGTTTGGGTCAAGTTATTTTGCGTGAGCTGTACTCGGTTTGATTGGTGGCCTTTTACAAGCTCTACTGGTTAGCTAACCATTATACCTAAGTATGACGCCATCATAACGATACGAGGTAAGATAGCCAGTTCCTCAGTGATGAGGATTCTGGGTCCACCATCGGTCTTATCGTCACTTAACATCAGGTGAGATGAAAGCCAAGCATTATCCCGTTGTGGATAAAAACTGGACAAACAATCCTGGCCGTAATTCCACATCATCCATCTTAGAGATAATGTTGAAACTTTTAATTTTGTTAGCAACTGCAGTATAAGCTTGCAGTTGGAGCTCGTCGGTTCGTTACCGCCCAAGACTTTCTGGAAACTACTTTGTAAAATGATGCGACGTAATATTCAGCAAAACAACGCCGAAAGTTTCGGAATTCGGAATACTCTTTGTATCAGAAACTTTAAAATTGCCAATTAAAAATTACGTACCAAACACAAAGTGTTTGTTAATTTCATACTTAAAAAAAGTGATGCTGATTGACTGGGTATTTGACTGCATTTTTTATTTTATTAAAATAATGAAAATAATCCCCGTAACTTTGATAAGTGATAACACGCTAGAATATTTCTTTAACAATAATTTTACGACTTACATAGCTGCAGAGCTTTAAAGTTTCAGACAGGGTCAACTATATCGTGGCGTTACGATACAGTAGAGTAGAATTGAATCATCTCAATCGGATCACCGTCTTCGCGGAATCGGTGAACGAATATACATAATTTGAAAAATAATCCAATACAAAAGGATAGGATACGATTAACATCCTGGATCTAAATTACTATCTGCCAGCTTTTGCCGCAAGCCGGATGCGGGCAAGCGAACATACCACAGCTTAACGACATGGATTGTTAAACTGTGACCGTACTGTGGGTAGGGCTCATGGCGGAAATGGACGCTTCTCACAGCGCTCTGCTTGCATTACGTCTCAGCAAGTTCTGTTGTCCTGGTACAACCTGGTAACAGTCAGTTTATTTAGACCGTGATTTCTGTAAATTACTTCGCTACCTCTACCTACCTACTTATAGTAATGTATTATTTTCATTTATTTATTGTAACAACATAAGTAGTTACTTCTTTGCCAACGACAGAGTCCATTTTCAACAATCTTCGTATGCTATATTGTAATCGGCATCCCACATATCCCAACGTCTTTTGTGATCCGTTCGCGTAACGTCAGACACAAAGAGCCATGCACAATGGGGGTGGATCCGGCGCCGGACGGGCGGCCGCCGGCGCGCCGGGCCGGCCGTCAATAAGGCGCGCTGCCGCTTCCGACGGTGATGACGATAAATGCCGACTTCTGGTTACCGTCATATGCACTCAAAGCATCAGGCCAAATACATTTGGATTTTTTCTTTGTAATTTCTAAATTGCATTCTACAATGCAAATGCTTAAAAAAGGAAACTTCGAGCTATCTGTAGCGGTAACAGGTAATCTTCAAGTAGGTAGGTACAACAAAAATTTGAAAGGCTGTAATACTAACTCAATGTTGTAAACAAAGATAAGGTAAGCCAATTTCTAAGATTTCGAATTAAAAAAAAGGTTGTGTAATCTTGCTACCTCAGAGATGGAAAAAGTAAGTACCTACTATCCTTTCTCGCCTCTGCCTCGCTCACTAAGTATATTCCTCTGCCTCGTATAATCGTATTCCACTCCACAAAGCATTCTCGCGTGCACCCGTCTCCGGTGCACTAAGCCGTCTTGTTTCACGCTCCGGCGCACCGGCACATGCGAGTTTGGTAATATCCCCTGAAGGCTTCTAATACTGACTCAATTACAAGGAATGGGAGTCTGATTGATCGCTGTATTTTTTGACGATAAAAACCTTTGTTACTTACATGGTTTGTTTTTGGCAATGGGGTTTCGTACCCAAACGGTAAAAACCTCACTGCACTAAGTAGAAAGACCCTATTACTAAGACTCCACTGTCCGTCTGTCTTTTATTTTATGCATAACGGAATAGTGCTTGGCCGTCACTTCACCTGATGTTAAGTGACGATAAGGCCGAAGGCGGAAGCGCACTACACCCGGAATCCTCATCACTGAGGAACTGGCTATCTTATCTCTAACTGCCGGAACTGGCTATATTATCTCTAAATAAATAAACACAACAATTTTCATCTTCTCGAAATATTTTTTATTTCCAAATGATCCTATTTCTTACTGTGAACAAAATACTCTTTAAGGCCAACTGAAATTTGAGTACAGAAACTACGTAAGTCACACACAACATCGTCTTCACACGGAGGCACAATCTTTTACAACATTAGATCAAACAAGTAGTTTCTGTTCTCACAGTTGGCCTTAAAGAGTATTTGGATCACAGTATGAAATAAGATCGTTTGGCAATTTTTCGTTTTTCCGTACAAAATCTATGGAAAAAGTTTGTGGCGATTTCTGCCATTTCTACTACTCATACCTTAAATGGTCCATAGAATCTTTTGATCTTCACATGAAATACAATCGATTGGCATAAAAACATTTTTTTTTGGTATTTTAGCATTTTTTTTTGCTAACGGTATTTTTTTCCAAAATCTGTGAATGCAGTTCAGAATATCTTAAAAAGTTATGGAAGGTCTCCCAGTGAATCTCTCTGGTCCAGGTCTCCCAGGTCTCTCTGGTCTGCGCCGTCCGTCGTCGTCGTCGGAAATAATCACAAGTACTTAGCGGAGAACGAATTTAATAGCAGTACACGGTTTTATACAAAGGCAAAATTAGTCGATGTCGATAGTCCCTTTTTTCCACGGTCTGTCAGTGTCAGTCATGCTGGCAGCGGTCGCGCTGGCCAGCGTTTTTAGTCATCCAAAAAGTCCATAACACCCAGTCACGTTTTCCTGTAACCATAACGTTTAAGGTATCTGCCCTTAATGTACCGTCTCAAAAATCCACCCTGAAAAAACAACCAGCACAGTGATCTACACTGTAAAAAATATGGGACCAAACACGAACTTATGTTCTTTGAAAGAAAGTCGACTTGATAACCTCCTCCTTTTTTGAAGTCGTTTAATAATAAGTAGATATTTTGTTTTAACCATATCCATAGGTAATCAAATCTCTTGCTATTGTTAAAACTAACCTGTTTGCGATAAATGATAAAAAAATATATGGTAAACCAAACGTAATGACAAAAAAAATGTAAAATAAAATATAAGGATCATATTTCAAAGAGTTTCTCCACTAAAACGGTTTGACGGAAGTCGGAAATACGGTTCCGTAGATTGCCGGACGGCGGACCGGCATAAATCACCATCGGCCGATGCCGTAAATTGCCTAATACGAAACGCCTGTTTACACCACAGACTTAAGAAAAGTTAGAAATATAAAAAATACTCGCTCACAATTTTTAAATTCGCATGTTCTTAAAAATATATTTTATTGTCAGAATAACAGCGAATGCGTTGTTTTAGCCTTTGAATAGGTACTAAAACAATATGATCAAATATTTTTATGTTACTCGAGGCTTATGATAATATAATTGTCATAAATTGGTTAACCCATTTTGTAAGTTGTTTTAGACCTATTGTAATATTCAGCGATTTTATTTTATTTTAATTTTACTCCATTCAAAACTACATTGTAATAAGTGATTTTTACAAATAGAGTATTTTTTAAGATAATAATGATGATTACATTGCCTTGCCTACAATATACCTAAACGCAGTAAATTGTTGATCTGTAGGTACAAAAATTTTTAATGTTTTAAATTTAAAATCGTAATGATTTAGGTAAGTATATAAATTAATTTCTTTTCAATCATGTTTTACAGCTGCTGCTGCCCAAAAAAGGAGTGTATTCAGACCATTAATTTTTTATTTACATATTTATATCAAACCTAAAATCAGTGTAAACAGACTAAACAGGTAAGGCTAAAAGTCTATTTTAAATGTTCTGTAAGGCGGCCCCTAGACCTACAATAACACTGTACAATATACGTATTGCACAATTGACCGTTTATGGTTAATATTGAAGATCGTTTGGGTTCATAGTGTGTTTCATTCTTTTGTGCAATAAAAGTATGGCACAATGTTATTGTAGGTCTAGGGGCCGCCTTACACATAAGTCTATGGTCTTAGCCTTAGGGCACCATCCGCCCGTCGCATCAATATTGCACAGTGTCGTCTGCAGAAACCGCTCACCTTTTCTTATTGCTGCGGTCCTAGTAGCTCTATACCTTTTTACTGGAGTTTTATTTATGCCGACAACGCCAAGCGCAATGAAATAAAAAAAATAGTTCTTTTTTATGACCCGGATGAGGTTTTGTCGTTAGAATGCTTCATCTCCGCCATGTTGTTTTTATGATATTGTGAATAATGAAATGATGTGACACTCCCGTGTTTTATTACGGGAACCTTTTATTTTTTCAGGAACATACATTTTCACTTTCATATCTTAGTTTTCGCGCTCCATTAGCAACATTTGTATACTTTGCATTACTTATATTGTCCTAAAAACGACTGAAACAGAATGATAAAGTGGCTCCGTGAGCCTGATCTCGCGTTTGTGACATTGATCTAAATGGCTGAAATATGTATTATTTTTTGAAAAATTTGTAAAACTGAATAGACAAATAATAGTTATTTTACAACTTTTCACCTGGACCAGCGAGAAAATTTTCACGTGACTTTCCTGGTAAAAAAGCTTAATTCAGCATTAGAAACTTGTTCACTTAACTCTTTTGGAGTTAGAAAACTATCTTCATCGTTGGACGCATTCATTTTTGTAATTTATCACAAAAATAGTTCAATCAAACCTATGCTGAAAAATTTTATTCATAGAGTCAGTTAAGTAGATTTCCGTCGTTTTGATTACATTACGTTGTGTTTTTCTCTTATTCATTAATATTCCGTCTTATTTATTTATTTATAATCATAAAACATATAATTTGTTTATAAATTTCATTAATATTTCTTATTTCATATTTGTTTCATACATGTGACCTCATTACCTCCATAGGTAATTTAAAACTCCTTGGTATATCCGTGCATTTTATTTTTTTACTTTTTAATCCGTGTATGACACCATAAAGCACTCTATCTATCCTTTTCTCACATATGAATTTTACAAGTGTCATCCTTGTCACTTTAATTGTTTTTTTTTATTCATTTAAAAGTTGGTGTTAGAAATTAAAAAAGAACTTTGTCTCACGCTCGCAGCAAAAATCGATTTTACTGCGAGTTTTTACGCGCCAAAAGCACCCTTTTCGTGCTGGAGAGGTGAAAAATATATTTAAATCCAGTACAAAATATTTGCACAATAACAGTTTTCAACAGGAAAAATCAGTGATAACCGTTATTGCGATAGTCATTTTTGCCTGAGTATGCGGGAAAATCTAAAAAGCGCATTAAAAAAATGATTTTCAATTGTTCCTAAATGCTGTCATAAATAAAAGAAATAAAGACATACTTTTTTCATGCACACTTTCAGGAAAATTATTTAAATTAAAATTGCTGAATTAAATTAAGGAAAATTTCTAGCTTCTCTCTTTCTAAGAGGCTTTCACGGAGGCAGACGTTTTAAATATACCTCTTCTCCGAAAGCATTTAAGTGGGCGCTGCAGGATGCGCGAGCCGTACCAAGAGGGTATGGTTAAGTAAGAGGATATCAGAATTAAATTTTTGAAAGGTAGGTAGGAAGTACCTTTTATGGTGTAGATGAGCACTAAATAATATAAAATAAATAAATAAAAATCATTTATTTCAGGCTAAATTACACCCATAGTTTTAAATTACATTATATTAGATTATATTAAATTTAACTTTAATTAAACTTAAGAAT
Source organism: Agriphila tristella (assembly GCA_928269145.1). Taxonomy (NCBI): domain Eukaryota; kingdom Metazoa; phylum Arthropoda; class Insecta; order Lepidoptera; family Crambidae; genus Agriphila; species Agriphila tristella. The sequence goes on from OV743435.1 coordinate 1,578,678, forward strand.
TAGCAATTAGCAACAATTAGCACTAAGAAAGGACTTTGGTGACAAGTCACTAGTAACTGTATAAAACTTTCGATTTCTTTATGCCGCGGCTTCTCCCTTCGCTTGTCACGTAGTACTAACCTACTGACAAGCGAAGTTTAATACCTTACCTAGTTTGATATTTGGTTAAGATCACAGTAGTATTGAACGGGTTAAAACTAAAACATAGTCTCTAAACACCTACCTCTTTCGACGACGTTTTGTTTTGATTGTAACCTAAAAAAACGCAAAGTGAATATTAGTTTGATAGTAGAACATCCGATTCGTTCATCGCCATAGAAATCATTCTAGATAGTGATTTTATTTTCATTCATGAGACTGTAAAGGTTGTTTGAAAATAACGTGTTGGGTCAATGTCAACTGTCGTTATAAATTTGTTATAAATTTGCAAAACAAAACTGTTCTAGGAATCTTTTAAAATACGATTCATGTTATATTTGCCACAACCGCGCGATGGAACAATTGCTGGTCTCCTATTGTCGGTTGCCTCATAAAATTCGCAAACGAATTTGTTAATTGTCGACAAACAACCCTGGGGCGGTGCGTTTTATTTCGCGTAATTTCATTTACGTTTCCGCCATTTTCCTGCTAACGGACCTGCCTCCTCATTGGTCCGAGATCGAAAACTTGTCATTTTGTTTGCACTTTTTAAGAATGGTATTTCTATTAACATGGACATGAATAATGCAAACGTACCCCCTGCTTTACAAATGGGAATTTTACATTGTTTTGTTGCTGTCTCTCTCTATTGTCCCGCCCTTTTTGTCCCAGTTTGGCTGTCTGTTCTCCATGGTGTTCGACTCGACCTTTTTTCATATTATGAGATCCTGGTAACTAGCAAGAAATGTCACTTTACTCCTTTGTTTTAAGGGGCGTTATTAACTTTCAAGATGGTGTCCGAATAATGCTTTATTTATACATGATGCTCACTTCAACTTATTGTTTCTTTGTTTGGTCCTTAGTCCTGTGCATTGTTGGTTACTATGGTAATCTTTTATGGGCCCTACTGTTCTCTGAAACCCACCCTTCATCGATTGTTACTATCAACTTCTTACTGTTTATAACATCCTGGTATGGTTTAAGAAATGTTGACTACTTAAGAAAGGTGTGTTCCACTCCGATAGCCGAGAAAAATATTCAAAACTTAAGAAACTGTCATAAAAAAGAAAGTGAAAGATTCATAAGTTTGAACGAAAATATTCAAAATTAATAGTTTGACATACTTGTTAGAAAAATCGGTAACCAAGCAACCTGAACTTTTATAAATATCTCAAGGAACTCCCATCCATTTTTTATTATCGCCACTACTATACTAACATCAACATTTTTTCTCTTACAAGAAAACTCGCACATCCCATAATATCTCCTTACTTTATCTTTATGTCGGCCTAGTATCCTCAACGCATGTTAAGTTAACTTTTCCCACGGGACTTGTTCGAATTTCGGGTAAAACCTTTTGATACCTACTATAGTTTACTATGCAAAGTTGTACTAACGATAACGAACTCGGCTCGTCGAAACAAATACATAATAGGTATGTTTTGTAAAAAATATGTAGAAAATATAACACTAAATTGTAGTCATTTTAAGTATGTACTGTTTAAAATTACGTAAACTGTTTATAATTAAAAATATATCTCAAATTATTTGTAAGATTCTCATATCTAACCTAAATATTTATATTTACAATATTTTTTATACCAATGAAGTCTTTTTACTCTTATTAAATTATGTTTAGTTCCAACTAGACCCTATTATTTGCCATTACCAATTAAGATATCTTTAAAGACTTTGTTACCTTTAAGACTGGCGTCGCTCGCTCTGCTCGCTTCCAAATTAAATTATATCATAAATCCGAATCATTTGCCAAGATCGCTCGGTTACGGCGCGGATAACTGAGGTTGTTAAGAAGATGGTGTGTTGTATTGCTAATTAACTTGTGTTTTACGAGGGACAGGTTCTTCTTTAGTATGTACTTTACCTGCAAACGAATGTATATGTTCACTTACGTTACGATGTAATTAATATATGTTAAGAAAATTTATGAGTGTGAAGATACAATTTCGTTCTATCATCTATTATTTTTCGTTTGTGGTATTTACTTTCTCTCTTACCAATTTAAAACATGGTGGTAAAATTAATTAGGTACGTTTTAGCTAAGGCGGTCTAAAACGATCAATAATATTGCTCAATGTTACGTATTGTACAATTACAGTTTAGGGTTAATATTGAACATTGCACAATTATTGAACAAAAGTTTGAGCATGTTTAATTTTTACTGCACTATATTCTTCATTCTCAGATCCATCGGCCAGATCCACAATGGATCTAGTGAGATTTTTGCTTTATCATAAGATTTATCTATATTCATTGGACCGTGTAGTGTCAGCATTGCGCAATATTCTACCACTACGACTGAACGTGAAATTTATATAACTGAGCAATATGATTAATCGTTTGGGTTCAAAGTGTATTTCAATCTTATTGTGCAATGAAAGTATTGATCAATGTTTTTGAGATCTAGTCTAGGGGCCGCCTAAGTAAAAGAACAAATAAAAATTGAAGAAGATAGTCATACACAGCCTTAATTATGTAAGCAATATTGGAATACCCGAAGTTTCCAAGCTGTAACCTGTTAAATTTCTTAATAACCATAAAACAAGGTTATCCCGGTAACCCTGAGTTGACAAGGCCTCGTTAACTCGCAAACAACCGATCTTCCTAGTACATAAAATAATTAAACTCGGCAGCCCGTCCCGCCCATGGGCTCGCTAAGTTTTATTACCAAACTTGGCTCTAATAATTCCCCAAATCTGTCCCATTCCGGACGCGATGTGAAAGCAATTATTGTTTTAGTATAAATAGGCCGACAGGTTTCGCAGCGACAGCGGCTTATCAACTGAGCCGATTTAATTTTAGGTAGTTTATACCTGCTGCATAATGTTTGATGATATCAGTTTCTGGATATAAAATTATAACTTCCCCGATGTTGATACAATTTTTGGCACCTATTTTTTACGCCTGCCATATTATGGCATCACCTACATACGCTCTTTGAAGTTATAACTCTACTTATATTCGGTAACAGGCCCGCATAGTTGTGGGATGGTGACGGCAAATTGTCACAAATTGCAACAAAGTGGCCCTGCCCCGACCGGTGGCACCCTCCGGCTAATTCCCTCGGCACAGTTTAGTGCTATTGTCGAAACCCCACTAGCCTACAATCGACTCTGATGAATCCATGCCGTCCTAGTAATCTACTTGTTTGTGTAGTGAAAGTTTTGCTATTTCATTTTATCAGCACGTGCGTGAGCACTATAAATATTTTATAAGTAACTGTCTCACAGACTCCAGATAGTACCTACTTTACTTATCTTCCGGTGGTAGGAAAATATAGACGATTCAAAAGTACTTAATAATTAAGTTTATTTGAATAAAGCTTATTTGACTTTGACTTTCCGGCTAATAAAAAAAATTAACTGGAATTTAACGCAATTATGTTATCATCTGAAACATTATCCAAAACCTGTGAAACCGACTTTTATTTATCTTAAAAGTTAAATAGATTCCATTTTCTGTTTTGCAAATAAAAATAGCCACAATACGAAAACACGCTCTCTATTTTCCGACATTCTTCAAACGTTTCCGAACACGAAATAAACACATCTGTTTCTTCCAGACAAGACATACACGAATCGACGTTGTTCAAGACAATCACTAAACAAGACTTCTGTCTGGGCCCCTTATTCACAAACGTCCGAAACATCCCGTATCCGATGCAATGCTTTCCAGAATTTACTGTATGGTTACCGTATTCGAAATGTCAATATCCTCCGATACCAATAATTGCTGTCGGAAATGAATCCGCAAGTTTAGTCTTCGTTTCGAATCGAACTGTCAATAGTTACGGAAACTAAAGAGTAAATATATGGAAAGCATAGTATCGGATACGGAAAATTTTAGAAGTTTGTGGAATAAGGGCCTTGGAATGCGAATCGAAACTCGTATATTCTACTGGACAGGGCAATGAATTTTGAATAATCCAGTTCTAGATTAGTATTAATACTATTAATTAACAGTGGATAATACCGTTGTATACGGAGGTTTGGCTGACTATTGTTATTGGAAAATTTTCTCGAACCGCAGCGGTATTAATTTATAAACAAGAAATGGTATTTAATTGAGTGTCTGGTCCCTTTCTCTGGTCGTTAATATTGAAGGGCTCATAATGTCTGTCACGCGAGGCGCCTGCCCAATCCTTTGTTCCTTCAGGATTTAACATCCCACTTCACTCCACCTGATTGGGGTCAGTGCTTCCAATTTAAGATTTATTCGGCCCAAAATCTGTGCCAACCACGCGGGACAGACTTATTGGATTGAGATTTACTTTATTTTTTGTAAAGGATTGCCTTCGGCGATTTAATTGTAAAAATGCCTGCAAAATGGAAAATTGCGGAAGGGAAGTTCTTTCAATCCGGTAGCTCGTAAACAAGAATGTTCCGGCGGCGGCAAATCATGCCCCTTGCGGCTTCAAAGGATTTGGTAGAAAAAAGTTCCGTACGGATTGGGAGAAAATAAAAAACATGGCTTTGTTGTACGCTGTCTGAGCCACTGATTTTCGACGTACACATCTACCTAGCGTGATTCATCTACGACCTCAATTTCGCAGAAAGGCTTACGTAATTGCTGTGTCCTTTGCGAGAGCTACGCAAATGAAGGTTGATATTGCGTCGTGGTCAACTCATACATAAGTTAGATCGCCATATTGGAGATGATTTTAATGCTTCTCTGTCGGCTCCACTCCGACCCTTGCCCGAACAAAGGGCCTGCGATTGCTTTTGATAATAATTAATGTCAAATACAGATTACGCCATAGTCGCCGTACGTATATTTGGTTATGTTAGCGTAAAAGTTTTTTTCTTATAAAATTCCGTTTGCTAATTTAATGAACCATAAAACAGTAAAGTGCTTCACATAATCGCGCTAGATTTCTTTTCAAGTCCCGCAAAAAAGTTTCTAGTGCTTTTGCGTTTCAGTGGAACACATTTTTATTTAGTCGTCAGGTACATTCCCAATTCACCTGTTATTTTTTGTAGCAAGCTTTATTTTTCCTTTATTACCCCATTTCCTTAACAGGTAACTAGGCGAGCAGAAACTAACAGATCACGTCCAAGCAATTACGCCCCTGAATTTAATGACTGCTCCGAGCTAATGTGCGCCATTATAGTGCAATCATTCGTTTCTATGGATTGTATAAATTATGATGTCCTAGTGCACTCTTATGATGTCGATATCACTTTAGGTTCAGTATAATCAGGTCTTTCGGATTAGTTACATAGTTTGGTTAACTGTGTTATCTGGAATGTGTTCTATCTGACTCTGAGCAAATCATTCGAGCCTTTGATCTCCATTGGCTAGATGTTATTGGTATTTGATGACTTCGAATGTTATTTTACACAAACGATCTAGACTGACATACAATTGAACATTGAAAATGTTAATACATTTTCAAAGTCAGGTCAATTTTTTTATTTTAATTTAATTTATTTATTCAGAAAACCAACAGCTATATTAGGTACAGATTGAGTTGTTACATATGGATCTTAAATAAGCCAATCGATGACCAGAACATGTTGTACAGTTAACGGCACGCTCGGCGCCACAACAAGGTTACACCACAAATAAGTTTCAATTTTTATCTTAAATGTAAAGATATTGAGATTCAAAATAAAATGATAATTTTTGACAGTCTTGTTTAGTCTGTTATAGAAATAATCGACTCATCCATAACACCTCAGACGAAACTCGGACCCGCACCCTTGGGATTCCGGCCTAATGCATTGACCAAATATGCTACTGAGTCGTCAGTGGGAGCGGCGAAATTTTCTAGAACTATTACTTTTTCGTTGCAAATATTACTTGCAAGTAACAAAAGCCAAAGGAATTGTCCTAACTATAGCAATCCCTTGGCATTCGTTATATTTGTCTGCCTTATATTAGAATCTCTATTTTAGTTTCTCATTTGAACTATTTCATGCTACAACTATACTGACAGAGAGCGTTTTAAAGGCAAACACCTCAGATTAAATTGCAAAGGACGAAGCAACTTTGGATTCCGCAATTAACTATCAGCTCGTGCACCGACTGGAAAATACGCAAACTCAAGCAGACGCGTTCGAATACGCCATAACGAGACTTCTACGTGACGTTTGAACTCAGGTTTGACATTTAATCTTAATTATTGCTTTGGATAAGAAATTCTTAGCTGGTATAAAGGCTTCTGTTGCTTTATTGCTTGAAAAGCTCTTCGGGCATCTCTGTACATTAAATCAAAGTTATTATAGAGAATACATAATAGTACAAGTTTTTAGGTGACTTCTAAAAGATATTAGTATAATAAGGCAAAAGGGGGAACTTGTGAAAACCTATAAAATTATATTAAACAAAATAAACAATTACGAAGAGCTTTTCAAACTTATCATTTAGTATTTTGTTATTTCCTAGTATGAATTTGTCTTGAAATCACTCGGTAACAAGTGATTTTTACAACTAAAATACCGAGTACTTTTAAATAACTAGTTCAAGCCCCAAAATAAATCTAAATTACTTCATGTATGTATTTCTTAATTTCCTGGAGTTCTCAATCATTCATTCTCAGGATTCAACTTGAATTCGAAGCTTAATTATGAAACATTATAAATAAACCTTGTGGACCGTAGACGTGACCCTTTCCTTAAACAGGGATTTCCCTTTTCCGACAGCCATGATAAAATTAATCCTAAACACAATATGTCCGACACCAGATGTGCAAACGTCACGAGATACTCTCAGAGCGGCGCTATTCATCTTTCCCGAAAGTTCCACAAAAACTACAGGGCCCATTCACGTTTCGCGCCAACTTTTTGCCCTATTACGAGTGGGGATTAGTGGGGAAACCTCGAGGACGTGAGTGAATTTTTGTTGGAACGTTAGCTTTTCTTTCTCGCTGTTTTTTCCCCTATTGTGAATAAATTAGGAAGAAACAGCTTTAGCTAAATTGTCTTAGTTTTTCTAAGGGGTTTTATAAAATTTCGGTACGGGGAAAGTCAATTGCAAGGTGCTTCATGCCATGCCGTGAGACTGTTTAGCAGCATTTAGTACCATCTCTAGGAAATCTTCTATTTAGGACGTTACCAGATCGAAAGTGGCGCCGCGGTGAATTTTATGACATAATTTTAATAAAACTTGACTAGTGTTTTAGAAGGTATCATTACATTCCCATATTTCCCAGGCAGTCAATTCTAGAAGTAGATGGAAAAACTGCTATAAGTGGTCGTTTTTGAAATATGTGCTATCTACTTCTACGAATGACTACGAGGGAATGTATTGATACCTTCTAAAAAAATACTAGACTATGGGTCTTGAAAATTCCAGGTGAAGTTTTATTAAAAATCCTTTTCGATTAACAACTTATTGAATAAAAACCTCTGTTGGCGCCATCGTCGACACGGGATGCACCAGAGCTTATTTCCACTGCGCGGCTAGTCGCGCGCGACCGCCAGCCGCTAGCGGCTAGCTTTGCCGCGACTGCGTGCGCGACTATTCGCGCGCGACTCTGGGGCCTTATTTTCGCTCGGCTGGCGTCGAGCGCTCGTTTCTACTGATTTTCGTTCGACATCTTATACATTTGAGTTGATTTGTCGAACGAAAATCAGTAGAAACGAGCGCTCGACGCTAGTCGAATGATTCAAAAATAGGGCCCCTGGTCTCTGCCCAAGCTTATTTTCAAAATGGACGTCGAAGAAATAACATGTCTTTACTTGTTAACAAAAAGAAAACGAAAACATAGATTTTGGATACAACCATTGTTAAGAGAACGTACTACAAAAGGGCATTTTATTCGTTCTATACTGATTTTCTCTTTGCTGCATACTTACCAGCCGCTAGTCGCTGCTAGTGGATATTGCAAAATGGTTTTTCATAGATGTTGAGTCGCGCGCGGCCATTCGAGTCGCGTGTAATTTTGTAGTCGCGGCGGCTGTCGAGTCGCGGCCGCGTCAATGGGTGGTGTCAATTGGTGTATGACTTTCTGAATAAATAAGAATCGCGCGCGGCTAGCCGCTTAGTGGAAATTAGGTCTAAGTAAAGAAAACATAATCCGCTCTATTGTTATCAGTTGGTACTAAATATAGCAATGGTACTTTGTACCTTTTTATTTCTTCACAAATAACAATCGTTATGCGGACCACGACATTTTGTCGCCGCAGCGTGTTAACTAAATCAAACGCTGAAATAAAAGGTAAACGCTATATCGGGGAACATTAAGAGCTTTTAGTGCGAATCCCGTGGTGACAATGAGTGACTGAATGGGATGCTGTAAGAGCACTCCGCTTCACTTATGTAACCCTATTCACTCGATTCCTCTTTTTTGTATCGCGTAGAAAATGAAATTTCACATTTAGTCGGTTACGATTCGGTATCAGGGGAATCGATTCGACTTTTGCCCTTTGATCAAATTTGTGAGATTTGTCCTTGGACGAATTAACCACTGGACACGTAACGTAAGAAAAATGTATGAAATCACGATCAACCAATTTTTGCGGGGTGAGGGGGGATTAACTTGTCAAATAATGACAATATTATAGGGTGATTTAGCCGGTTTCCGGCCATAATTGCCGGCCAAATATTATGGATTGTGAAACTCATACATTAGTTCTCGGCCAGGCGGCCGAAAAGCAAATGACCTCCCAAAAATGCATTTAGTTACCCGGCCATCAAATTTAAATGTATCACACCGAAAACTTTACGCGTTTAAGTTAAACAGTACTAAAACTAATTTACCATACTCACACTCAATTGCAAGAAGCTTCACTTTAAATCTTCTTTAGCTAATGCCACTTTATAGGTAATGAAATCATTAAAATATTGATTTCATTAGTTTGTTGCATCAAACTACTTTAGGCTAAAAACTTTAACTAATGAGAGCCCTAAACATTGTTGCCAATAATAAAGTTAAAAAATGAATGGGATGACCGAATGGTTAAGTTTTGTTTTGAAAAATATTCAAAGTTTGTATATAAATTGGCCTTCTTTCAAATTCGTTGGTTGTGAGATTTTTATTATTTCGGTATTATTTTCTTTGTGAGTAAAAATCTCAAAACGAAAACAAAAACGTGAACGAACGTGAACAAATAATTAACTCAACAATTATTTCGCCATTGTTCTTTGAAAAAATGGTCAGGGAAAGTCAGGGAAAAGTCAGGGAATTTATTTGGACTTTAACTGTGGACACTCTGGTAAACACTATTGTAACTTACGTTATTTATTTATTAAAAAGGTACACCAACAGCATACATATGCAACAAAATTAAATCAAAATTAAATCAAATTAAAATAAAATAAAAACGGAACACGAACTACATTTTACAAAGATGCTTTCCAATCTTAATCTTAAAACTATTGAGAGAATCGGAGAACACATCGAGATTAGGCAGCATTGCGCAAATGTAGTTGTATTCGTTGCCAATTCTGACGACAGGCGACTGCCTACCCAAATTTGTCCGGCTTGCCGCTGGTTGGAAAGTTTTGGTAATAGGTTTTCTAGGCATATTGTATGGGACTGTGAGAGAAAAAAGTTCAAGGACCCGCTCGCAGTTGCTACTTTTAACGACACACCTACCCTGTTCAATTTTTGCCCTTCTTCCCCACGACACTACCAAGGTGCACCACTGGTAGTGTCGCGGGTATTTTTTTCCCTTCTACACTACCGGCCCAGTAGAGTCGTAGGTAAATGAAAAATTCCATACATATGCATTCCCCACGGTACTACCATTAAAAACTTAATTATTGTTTATTAAACTTAATTAATAAATTGTTAAAGTCCTTGTCCGCGCGACCTTGAGCAAGAGAAGAAGGCCTGCCCCCCTCAAATGGCCACTTTTCTATTCGTTCGCTAACTTAACGATTAAAAATAAGCCATAAACCCTAAAATTGCGTGTTGGAGGCCTGACACTTCCATACAATACTACAATGTCTACTTGCGACGTGTTACTTGATCGTTTAATTGCTTATTTTCAAACTTTTTAGTTAGCGAACGAATAGAAAAGCCCCCCTAGTTATATTTCCGAAATGGCCGAAAACCATAGGGGGCCGGCAAACCGGCTAGCTCACCCTACTTTGTTTACATACCAAATTTTATTTATTTTACGAAAAATACCTACTATATTAGGTTGAAATTGTGCTTACGTGTGAAAAGAAACATTTCTAGATTGCCCGCTATTTTTTTTGCTGAACAATACGGAGCATTTTGCCCATTTTTGTACCAATGTTTCGCCACGAGCTCTAGCATCACACTGACAACGCGATATCGTTTACTGAGGCTATCGGTCACAGTAAGTGGCTAAGGGGTAAAGGCGAATATGGCTGTCATTTCGCGTCCAGTGGTTGATTCGTCCAAGGATTTGTCCTTCGTTCTGTTTGACATTTAGCTTGGTCAGACGTAAAATAAGTAGGTGTGCTCCCGCTCTCAAAATGTACGAACATTTTCATATTTTTGGAATTCGGTAATTTAATCCTTTTTACGTGAAAATGTTGTGGGTAATTCTGAAAGTAGAAAAACCTAATAGCTCTCCCTCAGGGATCTGATTAATTGGGCGAATGTAAGAGGAACGAACCTTCGTCGAATTGGTACTAAGCGAGCTTGTTGGTTGTCTAATTAAACCTGCATCACATTGATTAATGCTGACTAGTCTTGCTCCAGTTTATTTCAAGTGTTTTCACAGCAGGTAATAATCTTAAGAGTCAAAGTCTAAGAAACATGTATCAGAAAATAGAAAAAGAAGGTGACATGGTGGGCCAAGAAGCTTATACTCCCAATGGAGATTGCACGGCCATATGTCATAGTGAAGATTGAAAAAAGGTCCTATATGACGTGACGGCGTATTGCTATCTTTTTCTTTTCGTTTTACAATACGTTTTCGTTTCTCACGAACGAACGAACGACGAACAACGAACACGTATTGTAACACTAAAGAAAGAGGTAGCAATAAGCCGTCACGTCACTTACGGACCTTTTTTCAATCTTCACTATGACATATGGCCGTGCAATCTCCATTTGAGGGAGGTATAAGCTTCTTGACGTGGGCTCTCCAACAGTTCCTCCATCTTCCGCCATCTGGATTGTTGTTTACATGTTGGCCTTTAAACATCCCTAAGACTAGGACCATCGGGTTGAAGATCGCCCACGACTTCTTTTAGAATTCGGTCTCTCTCGTCTGTAACTACCTAAAAACAACCACTGTTGGAACCCTAAGCTAATCTCCAATCCTAAGCTACTTCGGTTGAATTCGAAAAGAGCACCTATCCCTGTGTATGTTATTTATCCTTTTGATCTTTGTCGAGTCCTTTGTATTGTATCACATTTGCTCAATAATCCCGATTCACACATCAGTGAAGTCACAGTTCCGTCACGGTTCCGGCACAGTACCGCCACCGTGATAATTATTGTTTCATACATTCCCTAAGAACGCGTCCACACCTATCAGTGTCAGTGACTAGACAGTGCTCTCAGTGTCAGTGAACGCGTGTTCACAGAGAATGTATGAAAGAATCATTATTACGGTAGCGGTACTGTGCTGGAATTGTAACTTCACTGATATGTGTGAATCAGGCTTTATTCTTCCAATCTTCACCGGAGAATTTTATTTAAAGTTGCCAAACTTTACTTTAACTTTTTTTTAGGTTTCTGACGACCCCTGTCTCAACTTTACGGAGGGTCGTTCTGAGGCATCTAATGGTGCCTCCTTAATTTTTCGGACCTCCCGAGTGTCCCGGGTAAACAAGGAGACGCATTAGCATAGCGTTTGTGTCATATTATGTCTCGAGGGCTGTCGCAATGGCACCAACCTTTTCTCTCCCTTGTAACAAATGTTTCCAAGTTTAAATCTTCTTTTGCTTGTCCCTTTTTCTGTTGAAATTCCTTTGCTTTTAGTCATCTTAAATGTTGTTTATACTCAAGTAGGCCGAAGCAGGGAGAACATAACATGCACAGGTGGTGCTACAGCACAGCTCGTAGAGCGCATCTCTGTGTGGTATTTTCCCCCAGACAATGGCACATCTACTATCATGCCCTGCGTATCCCAACACCTGCACACGCGAGGATCTTTATAAGGCCACTGATAATGCTATATCAGTGGTTGAGTTCTGGTCCCCACAAGTATAATTACACCGAGTCGACACGCAAAGAAGAAGAAGATCATCACATATTACAAACATTGCGTTTTACATGTCTTGATAAGCCTTTAATACACTCTAAAGCAGTCAGCAAAGCAAATAATGTCTTCTATGAATCTGATTATTCGTATGTAAATAACTTCGACGTGACTGAAAATGTGGAAGAGTTTCTCGGAGTAATGAAAATGTTGTGTGTTGTTTCTGTCGACGAATACACGATTAAGGCAAATTAGTTTCCGACCGCCGCGGGTAGACACTATATGAATCCGTAATGTAATATTCTTATTCATGAGATGTTTATCGAGTGTGCTCGTCGCGCAGCCATTGTAAGGACACTGTGGAATTAGATGGGTATGAATCCCAAAGTTGGGAGCAAATGAGTGAACTGATGAAAAAAGTACTATTGGCTGTTCTATTTACGTCACAGCCCACAGGAAACAAGCTAAGTTAAATAGAGATATACTCGATAACATTAAAACGTGCATTAAGGTTAAACATACAGTAGCACTGGTCTCGCTTTTGTAGGCACATAACGTGGCGAGTAAAACTTTCGTGTGTACAAATACAAATACACTCATTTGTACACACTAATGTTGTCGCCACGTTATGTCAGTTATGTGCCTACAATAGCGACCCCATGCAGTGCTGTTTAATTTAATTTATGTTGCTGTAATAACAAACTAAGTAAAGGGTGGCCTTAAAAAAGTTCGTAATCTTTAAGTACGTTTCACAATACTCTTGCCAACAAGTAAGTGTATTGTGTATAGAATATTTGTTCTCAATCAAAACTTTCTCCCATTTTCAACCGTCAAGATATAGTAGAGGAAAATCTTGATTCTGCAAAATGTCAGATGCAGTGGTGCCTTTTGAAAAGTAACGCAGCTGTAAATCAATAGGGCTTCCCGGTCCTGGCGATCGTTAAAGAGAAATATAACGGCTGTCACTCCGGTTCTGCGCACTGGACTTTATTCAGATATCTCCCTTCGTTTGTAATATCCGCTGTAAAATGGATTTATAAAGCCAGAGTTCTGCTGTATTTCGATTCTCTTTGCTATTTAACTTTATGAACGGGATCTTGTCTGCTCCTAGCGGCTAGTTATTGATGGTAATTTTACTTTTAGATAACTCTTCACACACTAGTCCAGTTGGTTTTTCTTAGCACACACTCACTAAGAAACAAATTCTTTAGACTCCATTGAATCAGTCCCCTGATTAGCTAACAAATTTTTATTGAAACTGACTGAAATCTAGTTACATTGCTGATTTTAGTAACATAGTTGTCACATCGATTCTTACTAAAGAAGCAATGTGACTGCGATTTCTGTCAGATTCGATTAAAAGTTGTTAGCAACAGAGTTACATAATCAATGGGCAGATTACAGTAAATATCATTGAACCCTTAAAACTCGCGTCTTCAATACTGACACGTGTACAGCGAATGGCTTCACATTTTCTTAGCACTCACTCACGATTCTTTAGATTCAATTGAATCAGCCTCCTGATTATGTAACTTTGTTGCTAACAACTTTTGATTGAAACTGACTGAAATCTAGTGACATTGCTGATTTTAGTAACATAGTTGTCACATTGATTCACATCGATTCTTACTAAAGAAGCATTGTAACTGCGCTTTCTGTCAGTTTCGATTAAAAGTCGTTAGCAACAGAGTGACATAATCAGAGGGCAGGTTACAGTAAACATCATTGAACCCTTAAAACTCGCGTCTTCAATACTGACACGTGTAAAGTGAAAGGCTTTTCACATTAATTTGATTAACCCAACTTATTCACTTTAAAGTTAGATGCCACCTCCTTTATAGTACAGGGACGGGTTCGTTAACATTACGTAAAATAATTAAGAGATTGATTGATAACAGTTTACTAAATTTCAAATATGATGACCCAGATTATTTATAATTTCCATTTTACTTTTTTTTTAAAGAAAGAACAAAAAATCTCTTTCCGAGTGACAAAAGCGCAAATAAGAAACCAACAAGACTAGGATGTCATAAGTAATAGAAAGGTAAAATTACCATCGGGAAGCAGCCTCCATTCTCTGCGACACAGTTTCCAGGGGCGGACATGATCCCGTTTACAAGATGGCAGCTACATGCATTCGTACTCCACGACCGTACGATGGTTTTTATTATTCAAATGCTTTTGTTTGTTACCTTTATGTAACACGTCGAGTGTCAGCTTTGATCGCGTTACGAAAAGGTCGTGGGAGGAGTTTTGAATATAGTCACGCACGTGTTTGTTTTTGTGCTAAAAGATGAGCGAATATCTACATATTTTAGGTCGTCTTCATATAGGTAGGTTACCTAACACAAAATTGATAAGTGCGTAAAGGTTTATTTTGTTAGAAAAAAATTTTTTAATGAGGCGACATGTCATGTAGTAGAGACTTTTATGGTTAAATAAATTTTGACACCTACCTAGAAAATGTGTATGTATTATTTTATTTAAAGCCATTGTGTTACGTCACACACCCGCGTGAAGTACCAGGCCAGCATAAACTGAAGGCGTAAGAGATAACACGTTGCGTGTAGGGGTGGGGTCTTGGAGACCGGGCCCACCCATCGCACGCAGCACGTTTATTTTTATTATGAGTTTTTGTTGCATTCGCCGCGCGCCTTCTATATTATAATTAGAGTCCTTTTGTAAACTAAACAATTCTGATAACTGTTGTCTGATAAATACATGATAATTATAATTGTTATGGACGTGAGCTACGGGATTGGGAGGAAAAAGACGTTGTAGCAGAAACGACGCTTTATTTACCAATAACCAGTCTCTCTGAGTGACGCAGTCTTCCCGTTCGATGTGGTCTTCCTCCGAGTGACGTGTATCTCCGAATGTCGCAATGCGCTCTTCTGTATGGCGTAGTCTTCTTCCGAGCAACGTAACCAGTCACCCGGCGCTATTACTCGCTGATATTCCCACTACTTCTCCTCCGTCAGCTTTGATCGCGTTACGAAAAGGTCGTGGGAGGAGTTTTGAATATAGTCACGCACGTGTTTGTTTTTGTGCTAAAACATGAGCGAATATCTACATATTTTAGGTCGTCTTCATGTAGGTACTCCGATGTCACGATCTGCCTTTCCAAGTAACGTCACGTCCGAGCGACGTAGCCTCTCGGCGCTGAACCTCTACGACATCCTGTTCTACTCCTCCGTGCTAGCACCAACTACAGCTAGACCTCACCTCCGAACTTCTCATCTTCACTTACTTCTTCATCTTCCTTCTTTATCCTCTTCTACATTCTTTCTCTTCCATCTCCTTGATCCAACTACTCCTTCTATTGTCTTCCAATATTTTAGTAGGTACATCGATTGTGCATTTTGCCGCTGTTTATACACCCTATACCCCATACACCCTATACGATTGTTAAACTTTTACGTTTGTATGTTATCATGGTTTATTTTATTACTGTTTATGATTCGATATCGGATATTTATTTATAGAGTTTTTGTCATCATCATCATCATCAGCCTATCATCGTCCACTGCTGAACATAGGCCTCTCCGAGTGCACGCCACTGAGCACGATCCGCGGCTATACTCATCCAGTTTATGCCAGCCACCTTGCGAAGCACCAACTTTTTGTCATCACATTTAAAGTGACCGAAAACAAAACAAATATTTAAGATGGGTTTCCTTTCTTCTTGTTACTTCATTTTGCTCACTGTCATTCCTATATTATATACCTTTAGTCGTTACATATAATGGAAGCCAATAAAAACTCGACCCTGTTGGTAATAATTACAATGGGCACTTGTTTTCTGCCCATAATTACCGGACCATAATCCGGAATAGCCGGACGGCCAATTAACGCCGTGAGAGGCCAGATTGACGACTACTGTATTGGAAAAGATTTATTAAGGTCTGAGAGGACTGGGAGACTAGCCACGATGAAGAGTTCTGTTGATAATAACGCTCCTTTACTGAAAAGGTAATATGGGCATTTCCTTCCCATTCAATGTTGTGATTACCTGTGTGTGACTGCCAGGATAAATCTGCGAGTTGTATGTGTATTGTTTTGTTACCCGTTTTTGTATATTGAGTCGATTGCTTCATTACTGACAACTAAGCAATTGTGTCCTAACACAGTATTACCAAATAAATGATTTCAAGATAATGCCAATGATAGATCTTAAGTCAGTCCAGTCGGTTATTTGACTCAAAGTGAAAGATTTATTTTCTGCACCTTTATTCTCATAAATTCTTGATGGGTGGAATCAGTTGGTTTGGTTAGGTTAGGTTACCTGTTTATGGTGAGAGTTACAAGCATTTATAAAATTTCAAAGATAAAACGGATAATTCAGCACATAAAGTAAATTTTCTTGAATGTTCGCTTGAAATAACATCTTCATACACGAAGATAAATGATAAAAACCCCTCAGGAATATCAGCAAAAATTCCGCATTTTCAGAATAAAAAGACAGGAACATATTTTCCCTGCTAGAAATGAGGCCTGAAAAGTGTTTTGCTTTTTATTCAGGAGAAGTAACCCTTTCACTATTCACGAGCTACTTAGATCAGGAGAAGGCGACGAATGGCCCATTTTAAATGTCCCACAGATAAACGTCCCTGTACGGTGACGCTGACACGCGGGATAAATCTGCGCCCCACACGCGCCCGCCCCTTACCGCAGGGGGTTGCGTGTTCCTGCAGCATCCCTTGTTGCGAACCAGCACCTTTTAAGTCCTATGTCGTCCTAGTACTTTTATTGCATATTCATCGTAGTATTTTTCGCAATGTTTTTTTTGCCTGCTAAATCAAGTTTGTTTACCTTGCATGATTGTCCCCTCTCTCCTGTTTCTTTCATTGATTGTTTTTCATTCATTGATTGATACCATTGCTAGTGTTCTATATTTATTGCATGATATTATCTATAGAAGTTTCATTTTACATTTAGAAATGTCTGTTTACATAAAATAAACTACTTTAGAGATGAAGCAATAACTAGTGAATAGGCTTCTTACTGCATTCTGTTTGCCTAATAGCGACATGAATTTATAATATCCCTCGGGAAACTGTATCCTGTCGGTTTGTGTCGCTGCACCTTGCATCGCCCGTGCCAGGACGATGGGCTATCATACAACATTAAATTTGACGACCTCCTATAACATTCTAAACTCCTAGTGTATGCGTTCACACTTTTAACCCTTTGCATGTTAATTGGCTAGACTAGAGCAAAATTTCACTTTAATTTCGGTGAAAAACTGAATTAAATAAGTTAAAAAAAAAAACAAAATAAACTGTAGATTATTTCCCTTTTTGATTGAGCACTTGGAGCGACAACCGTAAACGTCAATCGTAAAAGGGATGTGGATATTCTTTCTCTCTTTCCTATTCCAGGAATTTATGAGGGTGCGTGTAACAAAGCAGTATCTAAGCCGTGATACCAGGCCAACAGGACTACAAAGGAGCTTGCTACTTAGAATGCAACGCTCATAGAAGGGTCTTTTACAATATCGTTACCCCAATAACAATTCGCTGACTTTAATGTGAATACTATGTAAATTATTTACAATAGAAAACAGCAATGGATAATGTTTGTTTACGTTTACACATGTTTATATATCAGAGTTTTTCATTGAATTGTTTATCTTAAATATCTATTGAATTACGTATGTATGGAATTCCGTCGGTATGTGGCCAGGCTAATTCGTATCTGGCAGGTGCCACTTACCCATTACTGGTCTGGAATCTATGACAATTTGCCTTTTTGACCCAGTGTGATGGGTATTGACATCTGTAGGAGAGAATCGCACCGCAGCAGGTAAAGTGACGGTTTGCCAGATATCGACCGGCCAACTATATGCATGCATGATGAAGCATAAACCCTGATTCACACATATAAGTGAGGTCGCAGTTCCGTACCGTCACAATTAAACCCTGATTCACACATATAAGTGAAGTCGCAGTTCCGTACCGTCACAATTCCGGCACAGTACCGCCCGCCACCACAGAATATATAATAGTACTAACGTCCGCCACCGTTATAATTATTATTTCATACGTTCTCTATGAACGCGTCCACAGTTCCACACCTATTCAGTGTCAGTGACGAGCGAGACAGTGCTCCCAGTGTCAGTGAACGCGTGTTCATAGAGAATGAATGAAATAATTATTATCACAGTGGCGGTACTTATGCCGGAACTGTGACTTCACTGATATGTGTGAATCAGGCTTTATGCGTGGCTTCTACTTAAATCTACGTTTAGGCACCAAGGTATACGAAATTCCTAAGAACTTGATTTAAATTAGTGCAACAATTCAGTATTGTTATCTAGATAGTATTAATTAAGAACAAGATCTGGCTTCTTAAGTAAGACTAATTGTCACTAAAACAAAAATATAAAAAGCAACCTAAAAATAGGCCTAGTAGGGCCTTTTTTTAATTAATACTATCTAGATAACAATAGGCTCTACTAGAAATCAGATTGTGTAATATTTTGGAACAAATAAAATAACAGGTAGGTATCGATTGTTTGTTACATTTTTGCTTCCTAAGAGGTTTCATTCACGACGATCGATGTTAATAAGAAACTAATAGCGTTTTGTTCTGTAAACAAGAATGTATCCAATTAACATTGAAGCTGACATTAACCCTCGGTGATTTCTTTGTGGGGTCAAAATATACCCGGATTACGTTCGGCCCGTCTTCGGAAATGCCCCGGGGCGGGGTCGGATCTGCCCCGGCGGGCCGAAGGAATTCTCATTATGTCGAACCACTGAGGAAGGTTAAACTATTTTTATTCGCATGGGAAGTAATACGGTACAAATGTGTTTTTGTAACTTTTCTTTTCAGGTTCAAATTAGCCTATGTATTTGAAGATTTTACTTTAATCAATGATTTCGTTGTTTTCGCTTATTTGTTAACTTAATTATCAAAATATATGTGCCAGACAATTTATTTAAAACAATTAGAACTTAATAAAACAATATAAACCAATACTGCGCCGAAATTCACACGTTTTAAACTCCAAACATATGCTTTACACATTTCTGTATGTTGTTTTTGCCGCCATAATTTCGTCAGCGGGCGGGTGTGTCGACTGCTATCCACTCATTTATTTTAATTTGCAATATCACGCGTTTTTGTTGAGCTCTCACTGTTTTATGACGGCCTGGTCCCTTTGACGTTGTTGATATTTTTATTCCTTTTTAAATGAGTTGGTTTATTTCACTAATTGGAGGGCAGAGGAATGAGCTGAGCATATCAGAATATGTTGCAGATCAATAACAACGGACTAGTCAGAGAAAAATTACTTAGGAAAACATTTTGATTGCCTATCGATGCAGAAACAATTAAAAAAAGACAAAAATATTAGATACGTTGATTGTGTCTAGATTTACTATTTGTACTAACTACATAGTTTGTAGTGGATTACCTGTAATTTTAATTACTAACCATATACTACTAAAACTATACAAAATTAAACACTATACTTACTATAAGCTGCTTATTTAGGTACTTATACTCACGAGAGACAATAACATTTTAATAGGTTCATGCGATAATGCCCAAAACAAACGCGTTTGCTCCACGCAATTTCATGGATGATTATTACTGTTTTATAGCTTTCTGACAGCCCTGCTACTTTCCTACTTATACGATGGTAGACAAATGTATTTTTAAGATACAGTAACTACTAACTAACAGTTTAAGATACTATCGTCTGTACGAATAGCACTAAAGTATCTTTTGGTTTAATTAAAAAATAATATTGAGTTTCCACGAAATTATCGTTAATTTGGAGAGTAACCGAAAATGTAGTAGGTATGTGAAAATTATACAACTATTTTAACGCTTAAGAAAAAAGGGTTGTCAAAGCTATTGTTATTTTTTAAATGTTGCCTTACTGATCAGTGGCGTTGTGTAATCTTGTTAGCAAATGGGTTATCTGCAAACTTGCATTTGCAATCCTACTTGGGTTTGATCATAGTAAGTAATTCTACCCGACAGCTGGTTTATAAGGTTATAATGGAAGCTACACCTTATTTCCCCAGCGTGTAAACGTGTTTGTTCGTCGTAATTACAAAGGGGTTAGTGTGCTCGGCCTGGTTACTGCTTGAAACACTGATCCAATAGGTTTATGGTTTATCTTTGTATCAATGGCTATTTTCAATGTAGCTTTTTATGCCAGTCGTTAAAAAAATGTTGTTCTCTCTTTTGACTTCTGTTTTTAGAACTCGTCAAAAATGAATCATTAATTTATCATGTTTTTATTTCTGTCAACGAAAGTATAATTTAGTTATTTATCTTGGCATTTAACTTTAGACTTGAATTAGCACCACCTGTATAATAAGGGTTACCACAGTTTTTTCTAATATAGCTAACAATATTTATAAAAAAACTAATTACAGGCCCTGTTAATTCCATCCCATGACACTTAAGACATGTTTATGAATCACTAACTACATAATTTTACAGCTCATCAAACGTCCACAAAACTCCCCGCATTACCAACCATGCAAGGTGTGAAACAATTCGAAATCGTTCACTAACGAAATAACAGGCTATAATCGGCAACCCTACGTCATTATGGGCCATAACCGGATCTGCCCGGATACAGGGTTGCCAGCAATAATAACCGGCGGCGCCCAATCAAATTACCGGGCGGACGGTAACCGGTAATAATCACGTTTGTAAGTGACAGTCGACTACACGATTATACCCGGGCTATCCGGCGTTAGGATTCAGTGCAGACTAGGCGTAATAGTTGGTTATTACCATTCTCAATCCTAATAATCAAAAGATATGAACATAGTTTCTTTCACAAGTTTCTTGCGCCCGTTCTTCTTGTCAGCTAAAAAAGTCAGGAACGGGTGGTAGGAAAATATAGAAGATTCAAAAGAACTTAATAATTAAGTTTATTTGAATAAAGCTTATTTGACTATGACTTTGAAAATAGAAAATTATTTCTGAATTCTAATCTCATATAATTAAGAAACAGTTTGCAAATCTAATTATAATATAATAATACAATATCTAAAATCTTGAATTATAATAAAAATAATGGATGAATAAATAATGAAAAATATTAGAAAAAATCGGCTCACCCGTAGCAACTTAGACGGGATACGGGTGAGCCGATTTTTTCTAATATTTTTCATTATTTATTCATCTTAATATAAAAATAGCATTGTGAATGCAAAAATCTAAAAGTTTAAAAATAATGGAGTCAATATAAGTGGTAATTTTTGCAACATAAACACATTATACAACGTAAAATTAGAGAAAGATCGTGAGATACCTACTCACCTAGCATCTATTGGTTTGATTTAATTATGGCTTAACTACCGTATGCAAAATAATTCATCAAGTAAAATATTATATTGTTTAAAAAAGTATATTTTTTAAGTTTTCATTTTATATTTCCCCTGCAGAGCGCCCGGATCTGCAGTAACCGGGTGTAGCCAACCTTTTATCGACGTCGTAATTTTTAAGATCAGCACTTTGGGGTTAAGTAGGACAGTTTAGCCGGGACGTGATTTACTATAACGTTATTAACGGTTTTTAGTACAGTATAAAGTTTATACTTATGCAGATGTTTGATAATTAACACTTTCTTTTCAAGTTAGTAAAATTCGTACAACCTTTTCGCTTGAAAAGATGCATTAAAATAATTAAAAAAAATTGTGACCTTAAAATGAAATGCAAATGCGCAAATTTTATTAGTTTTTTTTAAACTATTATAATACACGAACTAGTTACATAAAAAAATCCTGATATAAGTTCTATGGATTTCAAACCCCAAGCTTCCTTTCCATTCACCCCATTTTTTTACAAAACACCATAAACAATGGTATTACCACATCTATGGGGGTAGTTGTACTAGGCAACTATGAAAATAAAGGAAGTTTATTTTCACCCAACCCGGCCTGTCAGCTTGCATTGCAACCCCTGTGCAACAATGTTAGTCGTAAAAAAATATGAACATACCTGCCCTCAGGGCTTATGGGATTGGATTTTAATAGTAGTACTCTATCGTTTATTTTAGTTTAACTTTCTGATACGAGGCTTTGTTCCGAAAAAATATTACCTACCTTTATTGAAAAATCGTTTTTTCGTATTTTCCTCGGAAAGTTATCTCAAATATATTCTGAATCTGCCTTATCGAATCCCAACAATATGTTGCTGAGGAAAATAAAGCCTTACGGAAAAAAAGATTGATACTAAAATTTGGTACAAAGCAGTCGCATCAATCACGCCACGCCAGGACCCGTAACTGAAGACGTTGCATGGGAAAATCACAGACTCAGTTTGTTCGGGGCTCAAACCAATCGTTCACTATCAAAGCGCCCAACGCATTTAGTTGAGGGTTGTAACGCAAGCTCTTTCGCTCTCCTGTTCGCCTGGTACTTCGTGTCGTTATAACACGTGACTTTAAACACGTGTGGTTTGCCTCCTGCACGTGTGTGGGGATATTTTATGTTGTGCAGCTGGTGTGCTTGTAGCACATTTTCTATTGGTTGAAGACAAACTATAAGAGCTTAAATTGGCATAAGGCGTGCTGATTTTTACCACACCCCCATGGAAAGGACTCTTCTATTTATATAGTCACTTCACTTAGTACGGTCACGCCATAAGGGTAGTTAATCTTTCGTTTTCTGATTAACAGACTTAACATAGTAGTAATAAGACTGTGGCTTTGGAGAACTCGTTGCTATATATTTATATTATATATTTATATATTTTATTTATATATTTATATTTATATATTTGAGGACAACCAACAAAATATACACCAATACAATATTATGATACATTCTCCATTGATAATTAAGTGCTATTTTAATTATAGGTCGCCACCGCATGCATTTATAAAATAGGCAAACTAATTTATTAATAGGTAAATGAATTACATTAATGAATAATAAAATAATAGAAACAGAAACAAACAATTGAATTATATAAATTAGAGCGATTACATTTAAAATATAAAATTACTTTAAAGCAGAGCTAAATAGAGTGGTAGCAAATAAAATTTGACTTTCATTAAGTATGTAGGTAATTATTATAAAATTAATTTAACATTTAATTTAACATTTAACTGAATTTATAATTTTCTTTTTAAAAGTCAACGAATTACTGTCAAATATGTCAATACTATTGTCTAACTTAACAAGATTATTGTAAGATTTACATATACGGTTCAGTGGACTATTCGAACCCAAATTACTGTTGTTAAACCTGAGTGAAAATGGGGAGTATACAGTGGAACGTCGGAGCTTGAAGGGTGCACTAAAACGAATCCTCGAAAGTAACAATGGACAATCTACTTTGTTGTTAACAATTTTATGCAAAAACGTGAGATCCAACAACTTTCTCCTATCGCTCAATTTAGACATTCCAAAATGTTGCAGTCGTTCCTCGTAACTAGGTAACTTCTTTGCAAGATGATGCTGAAAAGACAAATGCCATAGAAAACGCTTTTGAATTTGTTCTATTCTTTTAGAATAAACATCGTAATATGGATTCCATAACTGCGAACAGTATTCCAAATGACTTCGGACTAGTGAATTATAAACATATATTTTTGTTGTGTAGTTTTTAAAGTCTTTGCAGTTACGTATTATGAATCCAAGAGAACTCATGGTCCTAGAACTTATGGTCACTATATGATCGACGTGGAGATGAAAACGTAGTTTGTGATCAATAACAACACCCAAGTCCCGAACACTATTCGTATGTGTTATGTTCTCATCATTTATTTTATAATCATTAACTAAATTTGATTTGTTGCGGTTGAACTGTATAATAAAGCACTTCGATACATTAAGTGTCATACAATTATCACTACACCATGAAGCAAGTCTGTTCAGATCATCCTGCAAAAAACGAGCATCGTCAACGGATTCCATCGACTTCAGAATCTTCAAATCATCAGCAAAATATATATCTTCGAGTGCAAGAAACAGGTGTGAACATCGTTTACAAATATGTTAAATAATATAGGTCCCAGGTGCGATCCCTGTGGAACACCTGACACATTAGAATAAGTTTCAGACACGTACCCATTTATCACTACGCTTGATTTTCTGTCCGCAAGGTAGGATCGGAACCATTCTAGTACTTGCCCGCAAACACCCAGGGAGGCCAGCTTCTCAATAAGTAACTGGTGATTTACCTTATCGAAGGCCTTACTGAAATCGGTGTAAACCACATCAACTGGAATACGTTTATCAACATACTTGATTACATCGTCAATAAATGTTACTAGATTGGTATTTGTCGATCGGTTTTCTGTAAAGCCATGTTGATGCGGTGTTATATAAGACTTTACAAGCCAGGCCAAGATGGGCACAATTAAGGACTCAAATACTTTTGCAAATATTGATAATATGGAAATTGGTCTATAGTTTTTAATATCATTTTTGGAACCTGATTTATGAATTGGTACTATGCGGGATTCCTTCCATTTGACAGGAAACGTGCCTGAACCCAAGGAGTAGTTGTAAATAATGGTAAGGGGTATACTTAGCTCAGCAGCACAGTTGACGACAAACCAGGACGGGATACCATCACAACCTGCACCCTTATATCGATTCAATTTAGTGAGTTTCTTTTTAACATCGTCCACCGATAATTTTATTGAATACAAGCTATTGTTTGTTTTATTACTGGTGGAGTGAGAGAAAGTCGGATTAGAAGGATGAGCAGAATCAAACACGGAAGAAAAATTTTCAGCAAACAGGTTACAGATTTCATTTCCTGTGGAAACTGCATGATCATTCAAATGCATTTCCGAGGGAAAAGCACTATTGCCCTTACGTTTCCCTTTAAGATATGACCAAATTAGTTTAGGATTATTGCGTATTGCAGATTCTAATCGATCCATATAATTTTTGTAGCAGTCATGAGCTGCTTTGATACATCTTTCTTTGAGTAAATCTAAGGAAACAATATCTAGAGGGTTCTTATATTTTTTAATCTTGACTCGAAGTTTGTATTTTTCACCAAGAAGACCTATAAGATCCTTGGAGGGTAGAAAGCTGAAGATGATCTACGAATCGGCACGTGCTCACTTATGAGTTCGTTAAGAATTGAGTACAATTTGGAAACCATCGAATCAACATCAAGATCACTGAACTCAGAGAACCAATCAGTCTTTAAAAGTGCAGCTCTAATCAAGTCATAATTAGCCTTAAAAAAGTTTCTTCTAGTACAATTATTATTATTGCGAAGAGTTTTAAATCTCAGATCAGATAGAACAAATTGTAACGCGGGATGATAACCATCAATTGGGACTAATGGATCGCTGCAGCGCTCAGTCGTGATAGCCTCGTGTGTAAGAACAAGATCAAGTATTTTATTAGTTTTATTCAATACGCTGTTGGACTGAATCAAATTGTTCATGGCAACGAAATCAAGCAATGACAAGGCAAGACTACCGGAATCAGCAACCGAATGAGGGATAACATCGTCAAAAGACCATTCAATATTGCTCAAATTAAAGTCGCCAGCAATCAAGACGTTAGGGCAAGATTCAAGCACTCGATTCGTGTTGTCTACAAACTTCTCAAGTATGTCACTCCGGACTGGTGATGGCAGATAAACGCAGCAG
Source organism: Agriphila tristella (assembly GCA_928269145.1). Taxonomy (NCBI): domain Eukaryota; kingdom Metazoa; phylum Arthropoda; class Insecta; order Lepidoptera; family Crambidae; genus Agriphila; species Agriphila tristella. Next base: position 1,604,505 of record OV743435.1, read on the forward strand.
AAAAACATCTTCTTACAAGACCCAAATTGATCACAATAATCAATACCAACCCACAAGTCCTCACAATCACTTTGGAACTCTATCACCCGCCAGGATTCCATTTTACGTGAAACAGCAATTAAAACTCCCCCGCCGTCCTTTTTGTTATGGAAACCAGAAGACTCACGGTCACGTCTGTATACGATATAACGGTCATCAAAAATCTCCGAGTCACCAACACACCCATTCAGCCAGGTTTCACAAAGCATAATGATGTCATAGTTGTTACAAAATATGTTATTATATATAGTAGTAGTTTATATATATATAAATCGATAACAATAAGAAAATCATTTCTCCTTTGGTTTTTTGTTCATTTATATAACTGACATAACAAGTCACAGAAACGTGGCTTGTTAGCTATTTTTCATGTTCTCTGCTGACGCCATTGTCGTGGTACACAAAAGGTCCGGGCACCAGGCGCGCAGGGGCTATACAGAGATTGACCGATCGCGCAAATTGAATGTCCGTCGAACACGACGGGAACAACACCCTATTGTCCCGGTAGCTTTTCAAGATACAGCCAATATTTCACTCTGTCACAAAATGTTGGATCGCAGAAAAGTTCGGAGCAACCAGAGACGCACAATGCGCACCGGTAAATCATGTGTGAACTCGTCAACTACCTACCTACTCTGGTCTATTGATATTTTCCCTTTTTCATGAAATGTTGTCATGGAAAAGTGAAAATGATCAACCTCTTGAAAACTGTCTTTAGTTTACATTGTTCAATTTTATCAAACGCCAAAGTGATATTTATGACTAGCGACCGCCCGCGAGTTCGTTTGCGTGGCCAATTTTATCAATCCCTGCCTGCCTAGCAGGCATGACCGATTTATATCGCGTGATATAGCATTTTATCGACACTCAACTGTCGAATTCCTTTGTCTTTTTGACAATTAAACATACCTTTTTCTTTCGGGATAAAAGGTACCCTGTGTTGGTTTGTAAGTTTGGTTGGTAAGTTTTTTATTTTATAATTAATTTGTCGCACTTGTAACGGCTATCTATGTATCCATCCCTTCTTCCTTACCTATACATGCACATATAGATGGGTGCGCGCTTGCTATGCATCGTCAACGCGAATTGAAAAACATTCTCTCTCTGTTCGACCACAACGAACCAACGCGTGCAATCTTCCCTACAATTTTGGACAATTTTGATATATCTCAAGTACTTTCAGCATAGTAGTGATTTATGTGTTATGTCTGCAATATCTACGAATTGATTGGTGTATTAATGAAGCTTTAGCTACGTCGAATGGACACTTGGAAAAAGGCTGCTGCCACGTGGTGCGAAGTGCTGTTTTAAATTGTATCCAGGACTGCAGCTATTCTACGAGCACGTAAGTGCATGTATTTTTTCCTTAATTTTCAGCTGTATCTTTTCCCCTTCAAAATACCTAAAACAGCTGGATTCCATCTCAATAGTTGTAACAAGTGCCTTGCCGTAGGATAATTTTATACGTGGACTATTAGCTGACTTTAATACCCTTATCGTCTTTTCAAATTTTCCAAATCATACAGTCCACTGATTTCTTTACTAGCGCAAAAGCTTTTTATTAAAATTAATAAAAAAGCTAGTACTTTAACCGCACCATATTTTGGCCTTTCGAGCCGGAGCACCCTGTCATTCTCTGAACAATGTGTATGCGAAATTTCATGAAAATCGGTTGAGTAGTTAAGACATGAGGGCGTAACAAACAAACTGACTTTCTTTATAACGTTAGTAAAGATTTCGGTGATAGTATAATGTTGTTCGAAATATTTTTAAACTATGCCTACACAAAATAGTCTGTCGACTTATAAATTTAATGCTACGTTTAGAAATGTATTGTTTTTCTAGCGCACCAAAATTACATGTGTATGATCCATTCATTGTAAGATTTAAAGCCTTGATTTATGCATTTTGCCTCGACAAGATAATTGAAAGTTAAATACAGAATCTTCAAATATTATTAATAAATAGTACATTACACTGGAGAACGGGAAGTTAGCATTTACATTGTCGAGGAAGTTTTGAAGCTCGAGCCCTCGATTAATCATTCAAGGCAATGTAAATAAATGGCTTGCCATACAAGGCTTGTATAGTGCTTTTCTTAAGAAATGCGAGGGAATAACATTTTCTTAGTAAAATGCTAATTTTTGAAATTGGTTCGTGTGGCCATGTGAATCGACCAGTCATAAAGCCTTAAATAAAAGTTTCATAAAAATAACGCTAGCTGATAAGTTCTACTATTTTAAATTTGGAATACTTGTGCGGTATTGAAATTCATTCCCAGCACTGAATTTCAAATTTAGAACGTGATGAACCGTATTTTTAAAATGTATGATAATATTTCAGTGCATTAGTGAGAAGAAGTACATTACAGGCGAGCGTGGGAAGTTAGCATTTAAATTGTCGATGATGGTTTAAAGCATCATGAAGGAGCAATTAATTAATATTTTATTCCCTCGCATTTCTTAAGGAAATCACTCTACAAGCCTTTTGCGGCAATTTACATTGCCTCAAACTTTTGAAGCCCGTAGGCGTACATATGCTAACTTCCCGCGCTCGCCCAATAAGGATGTGCACACAAAAAGCTATAAGAAATGTTAAAAAATCTTAGATTTGATTAATCCGGGACAATGAATCTCCCAATCCCGGAATTTTGATACCGATCGTACTAGGGTAGCATAAGTAACAGGGAGGACGTTGGTTTGGTTCGAGGGATAGATTTACGCATCGGCGTAGGAAGTGTTTGATGAATAGCCCTGGAGTATTACATACAATGCTAGGTACCCACGTGAACGTATTGTGATAACGATGTCTACGTCCATTGAACATCGCCAGCTTCATTAATCTTCATGTACAGTAAAAGGAGTACAGAACGTTCCAATATCACTTTAGGTAATCTTGATAATTCCAAACCATCTATTCCATAACAAACTTAACCTAATCATGTCGCATCTTGAAGGACTAATAACCACCTGTCCGGTAGTACAATTAGTTTGACCATATTTCCTATAAGCTGGTCAACGCAATTTTATAAGCTTTCACATATTTTTTTCTAAACAGTATGTATGTGGCGGACACACACACGAAATAAGTTCCCCGCTCCCTAAACAAGTTACATTTTCAAACCTTCGCCATCGCTTCGCTGAAGAGAGATGGGATTTGACATTTTAAAAATCTGGAGCTAGCGAAAACTTACGTCTATATCATTCGATAGGTAACTATAGCTAAGATTCGTAAATATGACATTGGCTGCAGAGCAGAGAACGCTATTTACTGTTGCTTCGGTTTCGAACTCGATTGTCGCAATTTTTTCTACTACATACGTCGTTTTTTTTATTGGTAACTGGGCAGGTATTTGACCACTATCTTGTTTGGTCAACAGGATGTGGGCTTAGGTGTAGCACGCTTGCCCAGGAAATGCCTATTCACTCTTGCCTTGAAGAGACCAAGGTTGTAACTATCGGGGAACACATGAGCAGGCAGCGCATTCCATTCTTTAGCCGTTCGCATAAGAAATTGAAATTGGCAAAGCGCTTGGTACGGACCCTTGGAGTATCTACTATGTAAGGGTGATATGTTAACCTGCGTCTGGTACCCCGATGGTGGAAAGGGGCTGGATGTTATGGGTTATGGGACGCTTAAATATTTTTCTTAGCATTTCCATTAATTTTTGCCTTTTTTCTTTCCAGCTGGTGGGCGGGGAGTTCGACATGGAGCTGAACTTCGTGATCCAGGACGCACAGAACATCCAGCACATGCTGGAGCTGCTGGACCACTGCCCGTCGAGCCTGCAGGTATGTGCAACGTCCTGGCAGTTTTTCTTAGACAAATATAGAAAGTGCTTTAAAATGTGGAACAGGGAAACAATTTAATTTAATTGAATAGTATCGAATGGAACTAGTCTTTTAACTGGCAAACGAGACAATGGCAGCAGCAAGCGCTACTTCTGCCCGTTTGCACTAAACTTGGGTTAGGCTTCTCCTAGTTAAGACACGTCTTAACTTAACAGCAGCCTAAAAAAATTTGGTTTGCACTAGTTCTATCTCAGCTATGACGAAAGCCTAGTAAAGTGAATGACGAACTATTAAAATGATAGACTGTTTGAATTTGTCAACGCCTTTGACAAATGATTGTCAAATGACAGAATATGACATAAAATTACTTTTTTATTATTTTCTTGTTTGTCAACTGAAGTTAGACAGACTAAGAAAAACCTCCATGCTGTAACACAAAAAATACTACTACTTAGGTAGCCTTACGCGTTGGACGCTTCCTATTCGAGCTCATAAAGTTACGAATCTTCTAAGTGGAGTTAGGAATGATTTAAGGTTAGTGCAAGTTTTTGCTAGGAGTAGACTAAAAAAAATTAGGCATGAACTTAGGCGATCCTTAAGTTCTTTGCAAAGGGGCATTTGTCGTCCATCTCCTCCTAGTTCACAACTGCTATTGCACGACGCCATGCGCCAGAGTGACCTGGGATGGGACTCTCGTACTACGAGACTATCGGCCGAGGATGGGCATGACAAGTCAAGCCTCTATCGAATAGCCAGGGGATGCCAGGGGCGTGTCTCATCTTTTGTACCGCGCTTGAAAGAGAAGGCGAGATGAATGCATTCTGATTCTTAGGGCACTTTTTGTTGAAGGCGGAGTGCAGGTAGTTTATTTTTTGTTATTTTGAGATTTTGTAAGATACTGCTTGGTTGGTTATGTCATCCTGGTATCGAAGTAGATCAATCTAACCCTTTGCTGCATTTCGCAAATATTTTTGAGAAACTTGCAAAATAATTTTATTTAAATTATGTACGTACAGTCTATAAAAAGTAGTTACTGTTTTCTATTTACACTAAAGAATACACAATTCGTTAATCGTTCTATCGTCCCGTTTTTTCTTACATAAATTGAATCTTTTGTAGAGCTAATAAGGCTGGTTTTAATTTGTCAGATTTTAATAACGATAGTTTTTGTTGTGTCATAGAAAACTCCCCATGAAAATACTAGGTCAGCAGAAGAACAATAGCGGTGAATTGTAAATGAGAGCGCACTCAATAATGACGTCCTGGCAGTGCATAGCAATGTGCAGGCTCGCAGAAACGGCAGATTAATAATGCAATAGTCAATTTCCTCTGGTCTGTGTGCACAGCTCATGTGATATTCGATGTGGAACAAGCGATATGTAGGGCACAAAGGATTATTGACGTGCAAACAATATAAACATACTTCAAACGAGGAACTGTGTACCACATTATTAATGTTTGAGTCCGATATAGTAATAAAAAGAGAAGAAATACATAAAAGAGAAAGCAAAAATCCATCTCATATAATAGTATAAGCACAGAATAACTAATGTATAATATAAGTACTTATACGATTTTGGTAACAAAAAAATACCGCTTACATCTTAGTTAAACTGAAAGAACTGTCGTACCAAAATCAGATAATACCTTGCCATTATAAACGGCGCACTGCCAAAGGGTTAATTTGATCGGTTTAACGAGGATGACATAAGTTTTAAGGAGTTTTAAAAGTTGAACCTCACCAAAGATATACATAAAAACTTATCCCGCCTTTCCAAAAAAAACATGTGTAATGGGATTGGGGTGTGTGCGTTTGCTTTTGAGATTACGAAATACAAGATAGTTTGTCTCTTTTACACAATCAACAGAGCTTAATGACTACGTTGTAAAAATCGTAAAAGTATGAACAATCTTCTTTTTTGCACCTGGTGAGCTAACTTGAATCATAACTGAAGGAGTTACTGGAACTTGAGATAGCTCAGAAGTTTCCCAGTTAAGAAGTTTTTTTAATAAACTGCAATAACTATCAAACGATAGAGAACTGGAAAATAGGGTGGGCCGATTTTAATCATTTTTCGAATTTTGCTTCGCAAGACCCCTCAAAAGTTGCGTAATGCGACGTAGATTATAGGAAAAAAAAAAAAAAATAAGATTATCACTTTGAGCCCTCTACTAGCGATCGAATTTTTATAAAATTAAATAAATTTAAAAAATATTAAAAACACGACTGCCCTGCCAAAAACGAACTAAAAAGTTAAACAACAAGTGTCATTGCAGTCGGGGGACCTTATTATGGAACAATTTTTGATCAAAGAGGTCCCCCGACTGCAATGACACTTGTTGTTTAACTTTTTAGTTCGTTTTTGGCAGGGCAGTCGTGTTTTTAATATTTTTTAAATTTATTTAATTTTATTTCACACATTTTAGTGACATATTATATAGTTTTGGAATGTGCTCATCAAGGCCTTTCATTTGATGCCCATATTTTACAATATGAATAATAAAAGAAAAAAATTTTTTTTTCACATTTGAAAATGGCGTCGTACAGTACAGTCGTCATATTAATTTTTTCTAAAAAAAATATAGCCAGTGTCACTTGGAATGTTGTAAGGATTCCAACGATAACAAATCAGTTAAGGCATTTAGAAGTTATGGTGGAATAAAGAAACTCACATACCCACAAACATACATGAATCCTGAACACATAACACTCTTTTTGCTTTGGGCAGTCGTGTAAAAAAAATACCCTTATTTCGTGTATTTCAGAATTTAGAATTTTGTATTATATGACCCCTCAAAAGTTGCACAATGAGACGTTGGTTGTAGGAAAAATAATAGATAGAATTAAAAAATAGTAGATAGCAATCAAATATTGTAAAAAATAATTAATCAAAATAAAAAAATTCGAATCAGATTTGATAAAATTCCTGTTTCAAAGTGCTAAGCTTATTTTTTTAATTATTTTTCCTAGAATCTACGTCGCATTACGCAACTTTTGAGGGGTCTTTTAATGCTAAATTCTTAAGTCTGATATACACAAAATGTAGGTATTTTATAAAAATTCAAACGCTAGTAGAGGGCTAAAAGTGATAATCTTAATTTTTTATATTATTTTTCCTATAACCTACGTCGCAGTACGCAACTTTTGAGGGGTCTTGTGAAGCAAAATTCGGAAAATGATCAAAATCGGCCCACCCTACTGGAAAACGACTTTCTTAGTGTATCGTCCTTTAATTAATTGCTTTAATATCCATTCTCAATTTACTTTCATAATTTACTGAATCTATTTTATGTGTGAAACTAGCTTTTTTATCTGATAAACATACATTTTCTCCTTACCACTAACCCTGCGGGGGATTTATAGTATACATACATACATATTCATTCACATCGTGCGGAGGGAGATTATTCCAAGACATGTCAGTTTGTCTGATGAGCAAAGACACTGCTGCGGGCGTTATGTCGCCCCAGTAACAACATTTTAGTTTCTCTTGTTGCCTTTCGTAACGAACGAATCATTATTATAATAATAATCTTATTATTTCGTTTACTCAGTTGCTTACAAGAAAGCTGAAAAATAACCGTTATTCATGTTGCTAAGTTTACGATCTTTAAGTATGTAAACTACATTGAAGAAAATATGCTCAAATTTATTAAACAAAATTTTACAACAGTTGTTATTCAAGTATATTTCCACAAAAGATTTCACCCTTTCGTGTCGAATTAAACGAACGTTTCACCCAAGAGATTTCGATGGTTATCGGGGTGCTTGCGAGCGGCGAGCAACCCGCGAGTCATCGTTCCCACCCGTCTAACGAGCTTCAATCTCCTTGGCGTGCATGCGCTCCTGGTAACGAGAGGTTTAGTTCGTTTTGCAGGTGCACGGATTTAACTTTAAACTGGGGTTTAAATTCCTACCCGCGTTTGTGGTTGGTTAGTTGGAGTTTGCTAATTACGAAATTGAGTTATAATAACTTTGCTTAGAAAGTCCTTCTTTGTTATCAATAAGACCAGTTAATTACATAATGAATTGTTAACTTTTAAAAATTATGTTCGTCGTTATAATTAACTTCTCACTTTCATAAATGATCATTTCATTCATTCCAGTCCAGACTGTGAAAAAGTTCTCGAAGTTAAATAACTTTGAACATTAACAGTGAGCTAAAAAAACTAAGTTATATATGTACTTTAAACCGTGAGTTAAAAACTAACCATAAACCCTATAATTTGTAAGATAAAGAAGTTTTGAAAATATAAACATTGATAAAGACACGTTTATTTCATAACAATATTATACATTTAAAGATAATATTAATAAATAACTTAATTACATAATTTATTTATTACTCACCGTTACCGCCAATATAATCATTGCTGACTGCTCTAATAAAATTGCTTGATAACTGGTTTTGCCAGTCATTGCGATAAGAGAAAGGTCGCAATGTTGCACTACGTCGTTGTTATTTTGGTCACTGTTAAATAAGTTTCCGTAGTGTAGCGGTTATCACGTGTGCTTCACACGCACAAGGTCCCCGGTTCGATCCCGGGCGGAAACAGTTTTTTTGTTTTCAACTTTTTCTTAACAATAAAAGTGTAATTCTAAGATCTAGTTTTTTAAATAAAATAATAACTCGATCCTTAAATAACTCAACAATCGCTTTTAATATGACCATCTGTAGCCAGTACAGTTTGACATTATTGTGTTATAGTTAGGTGGCGACGAAGCATTCTGAGATTTTTCGTCGGACTCTCTTCTATATACCTAAAACTGGTGTGTATGTGTTCCTTGTACTCTACGAAACACGAAACTGACGGTTTTAAGAGGAGGAAGTGGGGACTCGCATAGCTGTGACGTCACAAAGATGGCGGCCGACCGTAACAAGTTTTTCTTCATTTCTCGAGTTCTATTGCATCAATTTCGTTGTTTGATATGTCATTTGAAAGCTTATAAAACTGTCTATGATTGCTCTTTTGAAACTTACTAACTTAGTCTTGTCGTTTTTGAAATATTAACAAAAGTATGATTTTTTTTTCATATTTTTTTCTTAGTTACAGGTATAAGCTAAATTAAAAAAATCATTTGTGTACCTTAGTTTGTAAGTTTATAATAAAAATAAAGTCTGTTTTAATATCTTCTCAGAAAAATATAAACATAATTGTAGTGCAATAATAAACAAACAAGTTGTTACCAATTCTGTAAGGAAAGTACTCATCTAGTTTTTCCAATTTCTTCTTTATTTCATCAAGTTTTTCTACATTTATCGAGTTCTACTGCATCAACTTCAATGTTTCATATGTCATTTGAAAGGTTATATAATGTTCTATGATTATTCTATTCAAACCTACTAAGTTAGTATTGTTGTTTTTAAAATATTAACAAAAATATGCTTTTTTTCATACATTCTTTCTTATTTACCGGTATAACTAAATAAAGAGAAACATAAGTGTATCTTATTTTGTATGTTTATGTATAACAAAAATAATGTCCATTTTATTACCTTTCCAGAAATATAAAGGTGATTGTAGTGCAATAATAAACAAACAAGTTGTGACCAATTCTGTAAAGAAAGTACGAATCTGATTTTTACCGCTGTTTTCACTATTGATTTGAAAATGATAAGTATTTAAGAAAAAAAGCTGTGCTTTTTACAAATTAAAGTATAAATGTGTTTACTTTTTTATTATAATATCAGATGTAATATAATTTCATACTAGCGGCCGCCCACAGTTTCACCCACGTGGTTCCCGTTCCCATGGGAATATCGGGATAAAAAGTGTTTTAATCTAGGCTATCTGATATCTGTGTGCCAAATTTCAACCAAATCCGTTCAGTCGTTTTTGCGTGATTGAGGAACAAACATCCAAACATCTAAACATCCAAACCCACAAACTTTCACATTTATAATATTAGTAGGATATTCATATTATAATATCACACATCCAGTAAATTAGAAGTAATATAAGCTAAGCTATTATAGAAACAATGTACAAAACAAAGTATTATTGTAATCTTAATAATAGTGCAAATAAAAACTATTCCCAATTTCTCTTTATTTATAGTTATACCGGAAAATAAGAAAAAGTGTATAAAAAAACATATTTTTGTTAATATTTCAAAAACGACAAACTTAAATTAGTAGCTGTCAATAAAACAATCATAGACAATTATATAACCTTTCAAATGACATATCAAACATTGAAATTGATGAAGTATAACTCGAGAAATGAAGAAAAATTTCATTAAATAAAAAGAAAATGAAAAAAAAAAAATGAGTACTCTCCTTACAGAATTGGTCACAACTTGTTTGTTTATTATTGCACTACACTGATGTTTATATTTTTGAAAAGATATGAAAACGCACTTTATTTTTTATTATAAAATTACAAACTTAGGTACACAAATCTTTTTCTATATTTAGTTTAAACCTGTAAATAATAAAAAGTTTATGAAAAAAAAACATATTTTTGTTAATATTTCAAAAACGACAAAACTAAATTATTAGGTTTCAAAAGAGCAATCATAGACAATTATAAAACCTTTCAAATGACATATCAAACAACGAAATTGATGCAATAAAACTCGAGAAATGAAGAAAAACTTGTTACGGTCGGCGCCATCTTTGTGACGTCATAGCTATGCGTGTCCCCACTTTCTCCTCTTAAAACCGTCAGTTTCGTGTTTTGTAGAGCACAAGGAACACATACATACCAGTTTTAGGTATATAGAAGAGAGTCCGACGAAAATCGTGAAGGAGACGACTTATTAAATATTTGCCTCCTGACTATTACACAATCAATGTCTTTTTTTTATAAATAAAGAATGTCAGTGAAGTAAGTAATTTTGAATTACCGCAGAAATGGATATAGAAATATGCAAAGAAATGGACGTACAGTGAAAATCAAACATGCGAATGCTGGATTTACACAGCTAAAAAAACATTTTCTATTCTGACTTAAAACAAGGGCGGATATTGTGCCGTAATTATTACTGAGATCTAAACAAGATCTTCAACTACTTGTCTTGGAATCGGAACAAAGCAGTGTGCATTCACATTCATTCATATTCTTTTATTGCTCTACACTAACTACAATGTAGTTCTGTATTGAAGTAGGTAGGTACCTATTAAAAGACTTCTGAGATGGGAATTACCGCTCAGAAAACTTCACATGAAATGTAATTTCATTTAAAATTTCTACGAATCTACAACGCAGTGATAATTGACAAAAGGATTTCAGTATTTTTATATTTATGGAGTTCCTGAAGTTTTACTTTCCCCCATTTCCACGTCAACGAAGTCGGACGGAAACTAAACTGATGAAATATTAACGAATGTATGTGATAGTGTTTTGTTTCAATTCAATAGGACCGAATAGTTCTCCATCCCAACTTATTCGACCGATAAATTAACGTTTGATTGGGTAAACATCCCGAATCGAATTGGCTGTTCAAGTTAAACAATGTCTTTCCTTCCGCTTTTAATTATTAATGAACTTTATGAACAATCTACCTTTTGGCCAATATTGTCTTCACTTAATAGTGACTTTTGGGAACTAATAATATAGGGATTGTATTTAAAAGCACTTTAAATTTGATGAAAGAAAGAAAAAATAAAGAAAAGTTTATAACAACACACAAAATAAAAGAAAACAGCATACAATGAAACAAGAAACAAACAAGAAGAGATAAATAAATACATATTAATTCAAATTTTCAAAAAGAAAGTGTGGAGCTAATGGGCCCTGAGCAGCAAAATTAACTTCTGGGTCATTCTTTGATGAACAGAATGACCAGAAGCACTGATATTCTGACTGATAAAAACAGCTATAAAATTGTATTAATAATATGTTTAGCTTTAAAATTAATACTTTGCACTAAAGTAGGTATACATTTTAAAGCTAATCATATTTAAAGTGGAAACCATTATTTTTATAGTTTATTCAATTAATTTTAAAGTCAAATATTTTAATGTGTTACTTTATTTTTAAAGTGCGTTTAGATATTCCTCATCATATTATAATGTAGTTAGTTAAAATATATAAGAAGTTAAAAGAAAACTGATTAAAGGTAGGTCGGACTCGCGCACCGAGGGTTCCGTAACATCATAATATCCATAACTAACTATTCCTAATTTCAAATTGATAGCATTAGGAATTCTTGAGATATCTAGCTGTGACAGACGGACAGACAGACTGAGTTGCACCATAAGGGTTCCTTTTTACCATTTGCTACGGAACCCTAAAACTGGTGGATTAAAAAGAATGTAGATTTTTAATTCATTGCTACTTTTATCGCGTATCGATTTGGCAAAGATAGTTCTCTGTTAAAATTTAAAATATAAGCTCAAATTCAATAGGTAAATTGTATAGGTATTCATAGGTATACAAAGTGTTACAAATATACCCCTAATACCGAATAGGGCTCCATCGCAGAATGTCCCTTTCGCAAAATGTCCCCTGGTCGCAAAACGTCCCTTTCGCAGAATGTCCCTTTCGCAAAACGTCCCTTTCGCAAAATGTCCCTTTCGCAAAATGTCCCTTTCGCAAAACGCCCCTTTCGCAGAATGTCCCCTTGGTATCAAATAAATATCACTCATGCCAAATTTCCATTTTGTTCGAAATGTTCATAAGTACCCTCTTAACTGATGATTATTACAATTAGTGTTGTAAGTAGCTTAAAAATTCTCCCAAGTAGTTAGTATATTTTTTGAGTTTCATAGAACATTTCGAACAAAATGAAATATTTGGCATGAGTGATATTTATTTGATACCAAGGGGACATTCTGCGAAAGGGACGTTTTGCGAAAGGGACATTTTGCGATAGGGACGTTTTGCGAAAGGGACATTTTGCGAAAGGGACATTCTGCGAAAGGGACGTTTTGCGACCAAGGGACATTTTGCAGAAGGGACATTCTGCGACGGAACGCCGAATAGGGACCATCAAACTGAACAACTATTACTATGGGACCATCTCATCGTGGAAAAAAAATCTGCTGTTTTGATATTGCATCATGCATTTTGATATTTTCGTTATTAACTTTTGTATGAAACAGCTGATTGTTTTTGTTTCAGATTAGGTCCCAAGTAAAAGTTGTTCAGTTTGATGGTCCCTATCTACCATATTCGGCATTAGGGGTATTTTTGTTTGTATACCAAATATTATCATAGCCTACAGCACTAGACTTTTCTTCACTTTTAAGTAGGTGTACCTGAGTAATCTTCTTAATATTTACCCTAAGTAAGTTTTCGGGGACTTCCACCGTCAAAGTATCAAGTCCCGACCCGTCCCAATCTTAAGGGCCCGCTCGCACTTGTTAATTAAGTTTCGATTCCGACTCTGAACGAACGCTCTGTTAAATTTAATTGAGTCTTAAGACTTAAGACTTTTTACTACCTCTTTTCTTTGTCCCCTTTGAACTGCAATTAATTTCGCCTGAGGGATTTCTCGGGAGTAAAGCCGATTATAAAAAGGGGATTATTGGCAAACAGGTAGTTTGAAGATAATTTCCATTAAACTGGGTCAGTGCTTGCTTGAAATAAAATTGATCTTATACTTAGGGCAAAAATGGCTACCTACCTAGTCATAAATAAATGCCACGTTGTTATTCCTATATAATGAAAAACCTCTCCCGGTTTCTGAGGTACTTTATCGGATCTAGTCCACATTATCTGGTTTAAAGTAATAAAATTAACTTAAAACCAGATAATGTGGACCCCACCGATAAACCACCGATAAGTATTACCTACCTAAGAAACTAGGCATTATTGCATTGACCCCAAATTAATGAGTTAATTATGAATTACATAAGTACTATGTTATGTAAGTCTTTGATTATACAATAGTCCCAATTTCGATTATTGAAATATCTAGTGATATCAAAGCTGGTTTAAATAATGAACCTTTAACTAGAGCAAGGATATCATAAAATAACATAAATATAAATATAATAAGTTTAGAAATCAGCAAATGATTTAAAGGTTTTGGTATAGGGAGTTCAAGGGTATGAAATTGTCGATTTTTCTCACATACAGAGGCTGTCATATATTAGTGGGTGTTCTACGAGCTCAAAATCAATGGAATACCGCAAATCGATGTACAGTATAGCCGTTTGGTACACGTATACTTGAGGTGAAAACAAAATTTTGGACCTGCAGTTCTTAAAAATTCTTCCCTTAGGAGAGGAGCTATGGTGTCATCTTTTTTTTGTATGAGAAAAATTTTTTTTTTCTAAAACCTATCGTGTATGGTATTGAATGAAAGGGCTTGCTGAGCCGGTTCCAAAAATATATCACATCGTTATATTTCAGCCACTTGTTTTTAATTAAACCAAAAAACATTTTCAAAACATTACCAAGTTTGGGCTCCTACAGATACAATATGGTTGAATTATTTTTCATAATATATACCTCAAATGATATGTAATATTCTCATATCTAACCTCAAGAAAGCAATTTTGAAAATATTGATATTTAGTATTTTTTTTAATTTTTTCATGATTTCAAAGCTTTCACAAAGTGATTATATTTATTTAAAAAAAAACTGTTCTATAACCTATCTTGTGTGATATCAAATGAAAGGGCTTTCTGAGCTGTTTCTAAAAATATATCACATAATTACATTTCAGTACTTGTTTTAAATTAAACCAAAAATCATTTTCCAAAAATCCCATACACACGTTAGTTTGGGCAAAAATTTGAAAAAAATACTAAATTTAGATATTTTCAAAATTACTTTCTTGTGCTTTGATATGAGGATATTATGTAACTCTTAAGGTGTATTTTACAAGAAACAGTTCAACCAAATCGGATCTGAAGGAGCCCAAACTTGGTATGTTTTGAAAATGTTTTTTGGTTTAATTTAAGACAAGTGGCTGAAATATAATGATGTGATATATTTTTAGAACCGGCTCAGCAAGCCCTTTTATTCGATACCATGCACGATAGGTTTTAGAAAAAAAAATTTTTCCCCTACAAAAAATAGATGATGCCATAACTCCTTTCCTAAGGGAAGAATTTTTAAGAACTGCGGGTCCAAAATTTTGTTTTTACCTCAAGTATACGTGTACCAAAGGGCTTTGCTGTAGGTACATCGATTTGCGGTTTTTTTTGCGTACACGTAGGACTATATTCTATGATAATAAAGATGCTTCGGTTACTTATTAGTATTTCGAATTATTATGATTATGATGACGGCCTACTATCATACAAGGCTTGTAGCTTTCGAGAAAAAATATTTCTGATTTTCTTTCCCGAACGTTAAAAAAGTATATTTTTTCGTTACCAGAAATGAACAATTTCGTTGTAGCTTAGCTGATACTTAATTTTTTCACCTAACACATGTGACATTAGTTTGCTGAGTGTTTAAACATTTGTGCATTAAAGTTTTAAAATATTGGCGTTCATGGTTGTTAAATAAATTAAGACAATGTTAGTTTGGAAAATGCAAATTCTTTGAAATTCTTCATACAAAACGGCAATTTCATACATAAACCCTTAATATTAAGGGTGCGATTTATTGGATTAGAGCGTGACCAAGTGACTAGTAATCTAACTACAGTGGTATTTAATTCAATGAAAATAACAGTTTATTTAGTGCCACAAGGGTTGCCAATAAAATGACCTCGTTTTACAACATATTATATCTACCTACCGAATCCTGCCCGAACCTAACATTTAGAACAAAAGAAGCAATAATTCTTGGCAAATTGCTTTATTTTGCTCCATCGGCCAATTTTACTAAAATTAACCTGAAATTTACGACGGAAACTTTGCTCACATTTAGCAACCGAAGAATGAATTAAAGTCGTTTACACTGTTTTACGGCTTCGAATGCAATCTGTAGGATTTAAGAGTCTTTAAATCCAGTTGAAAAACATTACGGAATCTGCAAGTTGACGGTTTAATTTTCAAAGAAGCACAATAACCCTCATAGATTCTTATTCAATACACGTATCATACAAGAATGTCAGTAATCTTAATGAAGTAACACAAAACAAATTCGAGAATATTGTATCTACACAAAAATTTCAATATTTCAGACTCTAGATGTCGGCTTCTCATTAGATATTCGCTTTTCTAAGAAATGAAGAAACTTTTCAAATTCATCGTGTAATTTATGACATTCTATTGAGTCTCACCTGATTAAATACAATCCCCGAAAGAAACCCGAATAATTCTCATGTCAATACAAAAGCCTGAGAATTGAAAGACGCCAATGGAATTGCGGGCACAGCTCCCAAATGTAATTAACTCTGATCAAATCTCACGAGTCGAGAACACCATCATCTTTGCGAAACCTTTGATATCACCAAACCCCAAATAGCATTGAATTTAATCAAAACATTGGAGACAAAGTCACTGTGGGATTAAGGTTCTATGAATGGCAGGTCTATTTGTCAGGGACCTGTCATTTCAATAATTGGAGCTCAATTTGTTATATTGCCACTGACAATCGTATTGACGTAGAATTTCACTGTTCGTAGGTCTCCAATTGAATTGGTTCCATGGGATAATACTTTGGTAATTTTATTTGGATTCCGGATAGTAGGTTGATGAGATTTATCTCAAGGGCCGTTGTTGTCGTTCACTTACTTGATTGAGATTTCAGGGCACATGCCCCTTGGCCCTAGCAAGGGACGGGTAAACCCGAAGCATGATTTAGCACTTAAGATTAGTTGCCGATAAACAGTAAGAGGCGGTGACATCAATCTCGAAATTGGTCCTGTAGATAGTTAAACTTGGGAACTATTATTATTCTGTGATTCTAGTGACTAGCTAGAGTCTAGTGTGTTTGAAGAACTATTGCTAAATTTTGAAATTTATCAAAACGTTATGGTAACAAGCTGTTTGATCTGGTGTAGCATTTCTACAAAAATATTTTTGAAACATAGTGATGTCTGTTCATAATGTAATTCTTAATCAACCAAAATATGCTTTTTATAATATACCTTTTTTGCAAAAGTAAATTTTTGTCAATTTCACCATAAATATCTGAATGCTGCCATTTTTATCGGCGATGCCGGTGGGATGTAATTGCGTGCCATAATTTAGGCCAGCGACTGCACTGGCACTCTGCCAAGGGTCAGCTTAACTGAACCGATAATGGCTGGCAATAAAGTTTCGATTCTGTTTGCTTAATAAACCGCTTAATTTTCTACCTACGGTTTCGTGTGCATAACGAATGATGTGTCTGATTTTTTTCTCCATTTTCTATTGCGAATTCATTAAATTCTGAAGATATTATGGTGAAGAGTATAACTTTGGGTAAAGTGACCAAAAAATTATTATCTCGAGCTCCTCCATGCTACGGAAGGCACATTAAACCATTGGACCCGCATGGTGGGTTATGGGCCAAAACTTATAGCCCATCCCCCTTCTCCGCCCATAAGGAAGGCCTGTGCCCCAGCAAGGGCACTAGAAATGCCTGTAGTATAACATTATCTATCAATTAATTTTTAAATTATGTAACTAGTGATTTCTGCTCAAACTGCACCTGCCAGACTTTACCTGCCGTATATATGTTACCGGCCAAACCCGATTTCAGGACAAACTAGTTTGGCCTAGGCTAAACTAGTTCTTCCTATACGCGATGGGCTTAACTAGTACAGCCTAGACCAAACTAGTTTGTCCTAAGCTCGATAGGATAAACCAGTTTAGCCTAGGCCAAACTAGTTGATCCTGATATAAATACGCACATTCCAGGATAAACTAGTACGGCCTAGTCTAAACTCATTTAGCCTTGTCGGAAGTAATAAAATAGAATAATGGAGGATAATTATTGTTTCTCAAACATAAATAAATATTCGCTATTTAAAAATAATAAAAAAAAACTTTAAAATTTGTTATAAAATATTGTTTATTTAAAAAACACTTGACTTCATTCGCGTGGAATTTTAGAAAATCTTTAAAATTCTTCAAATGCTGTAGAAGGCGTTCCCGTCCCCGTTTCCGTTCAGAATAGTATCCAGAGATATTATTATCCCGTTTCTCTTCTCGTTGCCGTTTTCGTTCCCGTTACCACTTTTCACTTGTGACCCCTGCGTCTTACACGGGTGGACGATCCACTAGACCACAGAGGCGGTTATCTATCGCCATCCCCCCCCCCCCCATTCTAGGTATTATATAATGTTTAGACACGGCCATACCAGTTTATCCTGGAATGTATATCTATATATCAGGATCAGTATGTATATCTACCACAGAGGCGGTTATCTATCGCCATCCCCCCCCCCCATTCTAGGTATTATATAATGTTTAGACTAGGCCATACCAGTTTATCCTGGAATGTATATCTATATATCAGGATCAGTATGTATATCTATTATCTATTTATATCAGGATCAACTAGTTTGGCCTAGCCTAAACTGGTTTATCCTATCGGGCTTAGGACAAACTAGTTTGGCCTAGGCTATACTAGTTAATCCCATCGCCTTTAGGAAGAACTAGTTTAGCCTAGGCCAAACTAGTTTGTCCTGAAATCGGGTTTGGCCGGTAACATATATAACTAGTCTCGTGGCTTACCAGGTGGACAGGAAATCAAGACAGATACTTTTAAGGCAGCTAATTAAGTGATACATCACGCTCGACCGCACGGAGTACCAGGATCGCAGCGAGGCGCGTAGGTTGACGTCCCAGAGTGATGGATGACGTAGTGCGGGGATTCGTCAAGTCATCTTATGAGACGTTTTTCTCGTCCTGTAGGGTGGGGCCTATCAATGAATTTTAAAACCCCATTTGACATCGAGAGGTTTAACGATGTTCACGTTTTTGTCGCAGTCATTTTGCATATTGCGTTTGCTCACATGCTTTTTCTTCCTTAACTTAATGGCATTTTAATCTTGGCGGTCTCTGGCATAGGCATGTACGGATATGACAGACGCGCAGCTTAGGTACGCCACGTTACAAACGCCTATTATGTGAGAAAGCGTTCAAAGAAAATGAAAATTAAAAAAAAACAATGACTCTCATTTGTTTGTTTGTCAACCTTTTTATTACCTAAACTCTGAAAGGGAGTGTTGGATTTGTTTTCATTTATTTAGTTAAGAAAAGTTACAAGGAGAGCATGAGTCGCGAGGCGTCGATCAGTGAAGAGTTTCGGCAGATAATGAACACACTCTGTTGCGTGTGTAAACTCTGTAAAGTTTACTTCATTAGGGGCTCGTGTCTCGAGACGGTGTTACGAAAACATTTGGTTACTCAAATAATTTAAATTCGAAGTACAAAATAAAACACATCGAAGTCAGAAAATACTTTTTATGTGATTAGATTTATTTACCAAAGTCTCTGATGAATTTCGGTAACCGATTACTTGTCCGAAATTTACTTGTCCTAATTTCATTTGACCGAAAACGGTTGACCGACGTCGTTTTTGCTATATGTATTGTTTGCTATATTTTTAAATCATTGAAGTCATTTGACATCATATGTCTCATTTTACCGAACTACGTTTCACCGATTTTCAAAATAACTTATTACTATTGGCCGAAGTCTCTTTTGACTTTTTTTCATTTGCCAGATAACTTATTTGCACTACTTTCACTTCACCAGAACAACATTTTACCGAATATTATTTGGCCGCAACCGCAACTATGTTATATTTATATTATGTAGGTACCATTTGACATAATCAATATTTGTTATAAAAATAAATGTTTTAATGCATAATATCACACAATATGTATTCATCATCATCATATCAGCCACACGACACCCACTGCTGGGTATAGGCCTCCCCTAAGGATCTCCACGACGATCGGTCCTGCGCTACCTGCATCCACTGGCTTTCCGCGACCTCCACCAGATCGTCGGTCCACCTTGTCGGGGGCCTACCCACGGAGCGTCGTCCGGTGCGCGGTCGCCATTCCAGAACCTTTCTGCCCCAACGGCCATCGGTTCTTCTCGCTATGTGTCCCGCCCATTGCCACTTCAGCTGAGCAATCCTTCGAGCGATGTCGGTTACTTTAGTTCATGAGGGGGGGGGGGGGGGGGGGGGGGGTCTGCCATAATCGCCACGCTTGGCAGGCGGGTTGGCGATCGCAGTAGGCCGAGGTTTTTTGGAGACGCTGCTGCCCGTCTCTTGAAGGCTATGCTCCCTTAGTCGCCTTTTACGACACCCACGGGATGATAGGGGGTAGTGCTATTCTAGGCCGGCACATACACGGCACAAAGTATGTATACTAATGTTTTAATCTATCCTGGAAATATGCCTTCTTGTAAAAAACAATATGCACTGGTTTCCTCAGTATTCCCGTCCTGAACATTTAAGACCTATAAAAAAATTGGCTACAGTCCCATCAAAATTGGAAATGGTGAACACCGGTCCATATTCCATGTCCGTAAAAATATTTAATAAAATTCCAGTGTCGATTCAAAATATTGACAAAATAAATTCATTTAAAATTAATCTTTATAAGCACCTAGCTCAAAAATTTTACTATTCCTTAAAATAATTTTTCGACGATTCATCTATGTGACTTTTGTGTATTGATTATCCTACTTTATTATTTAATGACGAATATTAATGAGTATAAATTTACCTGCTTTTAATGAATGTAAAGGATGGATTTTGTTTTAGAGTTCATTTAATGATTTATTTTATATAATTTAATAACTTTGATGTGACATCTGATATTAACTTAATTTTTATGACGTTAATTTTTTTATTTTTTATTAATGACAATGTATGTATAAATTTATTATTTTAAAAAATTTCCTTTTTGCAGTGCCCTTACAGGGTTCTTGTGTGAACTTGTTAGCTCATAAGATCTTTTTGTACTACCACAAGAATAGCAAATAAATGACTATTAACTGTTAAAGCATTGTATAAAAAAGGCATAGGTAACTAGTTTTAATAATAATTTATGAAGAAAAACTTCCTTGCTGGCATGTTGTGTGCTTGCTTGCAAAAGGCTTGCCGGGGGGTGCAGGGGGGCTGGCCCCCTTGCTCGGGGGGTTGGGGGGCACCAGATAGCGTACAAAATCACGCATTGTTTAAAATGCTAAACAAAAAATGTGCGGTGTTGGCAAATGTTGCCTGAACACAATTCGTAAGGTAGGTTAGCGTTTTGACCACTCGTAGCGGAGCTCCACAATGCTTGCATGCCTGCTTGCATGCTGCATGCCTGCTTGCATGCTGCATGCTTGCTTGCATGTTCTCTGATAAAAAATAACAGCAAAGATTAGGAATCGGAAATAGTGTGCTATAAATTTTCGAGGCGTTTGGTGAACTGAAAATATGGCAAATAAATCACTGGTGTAATGAATGTTCGGGAATATAATACTTCGACGAAATGTTCTTTCGACCAAGCATAACCTCGGTAAAAAGTTTTTCAACCAAATGAGACGTCGGAGTAACAAAAACAAACGAATTAATATTAGGTCAACTGATACAGTGGGAAACGTGATTTCGAAAAAGTAAAAAAAAGGCGAAACAAAAATAGTTGAAAAGTTGTCGGTAAAATGAAATTCGGTCAAAACAAAATTCACCCCAAAGATAGGTAACGATGAATAATTTGTTTATGAATTTAAAGATGAGTATGAGATTTATGTTAGTTAGGTACTGTCTGTAGGTAATCTTAATCTCATCTCATCTTAATCTCTCAATATTTAGATTTTTCCAATATTAAACATTACTAAGTACTATTATTTTATTCTGTGGCATTACATTAACCGTCCGTTAAAACCCCCTTGAGACAAAAGTATGGAATTTCAATCAAAAAACATTTTATTTGATGTAAAAAAAAATAACTGGTGATGCAGATAAGTATATTGTACAAGTGTTTTAGGCGTTATTTTTAAAATAAGGTGACGAAAGTTTGTATGTTGTTTTTTATATTTTTCTTACATCCAAAATATTTCAACTAAATCGCCTGTTATTCGAGAATTAAACCTTTGTTGTGAGTTGCAGTTTGTTGATAGGAATATGTTATGTGATTTGTAATTGTAATTTTAACAACTATGTGTGATTATTGACGCCATAGCTGCCGAGAAGATAGTTCGTCGTAAGAAGAGAATAGCATGCGAGGCTCTACCATCTCCTTCATAACTAATAGTTGTGAAAGAGATGGGAATAGCTTCGCTTGTGACTAACATCGAGCAAGAGTGAAGATGGTAAAATTGCACAAGATAACTTTTTAATAACATTAATTATGATTTTTTTTGAAGGACTATCTGCTCTACATTTCTCTAAAAACATACAGTTAAGAGATTAACGAGTGCTTGGATTTATTTAAAGAATTTGCTGTTTTTTAGAAAAGGTTTTGTTGTCGAATCTATACATATTAAACTCTAAATTGATTGATTGATTCATTCATTGTTGGGATAAGCGTGGAGCCCTAACGGCTGAAGGTAGAGACACCATTTTCATTAGATGAGCACTAAGAAAGAATTTTAGAAAATTCCTGTTATAGATGGTGTTCCAGTTTGTGTGAAGGTAAAGACACCATTTTTGGAGGGTAAATATACCTTTCATGGTGTAGGTAAGCACTTTGAAAGGGTTTTGTAAAATTTTCGTTATACAGGGTGCTACAGGTTGTTCAAGTTTGTATGAGAATTTGTATAGGGCTGTAGGTAGAAACACCATTTTTTGAGGGTGAGCCTTTTTGAAGGCTCGAGCTCTTTTGATAGGTTCGAGCTCTTTTGAAGACTTGAACTCTTTTGAAGAGTCTTTAAAAGTAGAACTCAACGACTCGAGTTTTGAACATCACTAGTATGAATACACTAACACGACTAATACAAATAACAAAGTAAATAAATATCCTACAAGTTTAAATAATTTGATAGATCTTTTTCGATAAGAAATCTGCAAACCAAAATTTGACTGGCACGCTGATTTCCACCTGGAAACTCCAATTTTACAGGAACACAAAAGACCTCCGCTCCGTCGTGCAATCAGCGGTCGCCGGACCAGTTTTTTCATCCGGCATTCCGCGACGTCGCTCAAACGGCACGGGAATTCTCGCAGATTGTAATCTCACCGAGATTGTACCGGGAGAGCAGGCGTGTTGATAATTTAATTACTGCGGCGTCGTTAACGGGTTGTTTCACAAAAGCTATTTGTTACATTATTCTGTTGTCCTGGTGCAGTTACGGTAGTTTTTATCATGAATTATTAAAAACTTTGAACTAATTAAATTAATTGTCTACATATTGCATTTTCTCGCTTGTTTTAAATTAACATGTATTTTTAACCGACTTCAAAAAAAGGAGGAGGTCCTCAAGTCGACGGTTTTTTTTTTTTTATGTATGTTTTAACATAGCTTCGTCAGTTGTTACCCGATTTGTACAATTCTTTTTTTAACTCAAAGAACATAGTTCGTGTGTGGTCCCATAATTTTTTTACAGAGATCTGGCCAGTAGTTTTTTCATAATCCTGAAAAATATCAATTATTTAGCTCGCCATCGCACGAGTTTTTATGGAATTTCGGACATAACTTCTTTGTTTATAAACCGATTTAGATGATTCTTTTTTTATTTGAAAGGGTATACTTCAAGAGTAGTCACAATTTAATTTCATTGTTATTGGACTTCGAACTTCGAAGATACATAAAGGAACTCTTCAAAATCAAATAGTATAAGTAAAGTGATTTAGGTTTTGGTAAGTTTATGGCAATCCAAAACAAACCAAATCATGGTTTGCGATGCAACGTTCTGGACTAGACTTGGACTACGATGACACAACGGAACTCCTCAAAAACAAACAGCGTAAATTTGGAAATTGAGTTCTGGGCATTTTACCATTGAAAATATTATAATATAAAGTAAAAAAATATTTACACGCTGCGCTTACATACCTACCACTAAAGAGTTGAAAATAAAAAAACTTAAAAAAAAAAAAAAAACCGCCTTCAAAAAACTGAAAACAAAAACAGCTTAAAAATTAAATACCTCTAAAAAGCAAGAAATAATATTCGAATCATTCGTTACATATATCAATATTAATAAAACACGTCTAATGAAGTCGGGTGGGGCTTTAAGAAAAAAATTAAGTTGTCCTCCAGCCCCACCCGACTTCAATAGACGTGTTTTATTAATATTGATATGTGTAACGAATGATTCGAATATTATTTCTTGCTTTTTAGAGGTATTTAATTTTTAAGCTGTTTTTGTTTTCAGTTTTTTGAAGGCGGTTTTTCTTTTTTTTTAAAAAGCTTTTTTACTATTCGTATAGCTCGTTAATGAACAAGCTTTTACTACATATTTATAAAAATAATTGTTTCATGAAACAGAAGGTAATTTCACTGAAGTTTCCTGTAAGTAATACGCGTTAATTTCGCACTAAAAATCTTTTTCGGCAAACAGTTAATTAAATAGGTTCTACATTTTCTTCATCACTCGCCTCCGCTATGAACAAACTTGACATTAGCATAAATTAGTACAAATTAAGCAACGCGCACACGGTTCTACATAATTAATAAAAATAGCACTGCGCGCACCACGCTGCAAAGAGAAAAGAATTTCATTTAAATATTCCGCGGGCCCTGTTACACGGCGCGCTCCATTACACAGGCTTCAGAATTGAAAATTTTAGGCTTCCCGTGGGTTAACAAGCCAACGAACTGAACTATGTAACTCCTACATAATGTGCAGGCACAGTTTGTTCCAAAAAGTATTCGAGGTTTTGGTACTCCTCAATAATATTGCAAACTCTTTTCTGATCAACTTTTTCATCGAGTATTGAGCAGCTTTTGCCGAATCGTTTTCTTTTTGTCGCGAGATTTGAAAACAGAACGCCGAATTATATTCGTTTGCAAGGAAGCTACGAATTTTCAGATACGATCGTCATTTTTCTTTGTTGTATTTTTAGACGTTATTTTTTCGTGTACTTTACTTACGTACAACTACACCCAAGCTGTTTTTATTTTCAGACTTGTCTTACAATCTACAATCATCAATTTATTTGCAAATCAAAATTGATGGCTATAAAGTGTTTAAATAAATATCTGTCAGAGTCGGCATCGACATCAGTGGTGTGGTAAGTGGGTAAAAAGGTGTCCAGCCGAGCGGTTCCTCTAGTATTTCTTGCCGACATTAGTTAGATATTCTTGGTTGTGGGAATATTTTTCTAAAATAAACATGTTGGCGTTGACTTTAATCATATTTTATGACAATTTCATAGTAAAAGTTGACTATTAACAACAGGATGGTCAGGATGAAGACGGATTAGAGAAACGCAGCGAGTTTTGAGTGGCCTCTCACGATTCTCACTGAATCATAACACAATTTCGCAATAATCAAGTCAATATTCAATAATCTCCATTTTCCAGTATTACAACCTCCATTTTCTACATTGAGCCGAGCGCCAGTCGGCCCCGACCACAGACCACACGTTTAACGTTATGTTAAACTGACGTAACGCTTAACGTCTCTCTAACCAGCCAGCCAATACCACAGTCAAAGGAGTTTACAACATAGAGTTTATTTGTATTCAGCCAGCACTGATTCTGTACTGACGGCATTCAACACCACGCTCCCGCTCCGACATCTTCTCTTATATAAAAGTGAAGGGGTGACTGACAGACTATTGCCCAGCCCAAACCACTGAACCTAGAGACTTGAAATTTCGCACATAGATACTATACACAATGTAGACACCCATTAAGAAAGGATTTTTGGAAATTCCACCCCTAAAGGGTTAAAATGGAGGTACAAAGTTTGAATGGAAAAGAAAAATTAAATAGACATTTCAACTTGAAACTTCGTGTGAGTACTTCTATAAACAAATAAACAAACACGTGTTTCGTGGTTTTCCGAAACTCAACCCTTTAGGGGGTAAATGGGGTAAAAAAAATCGATATGGGTGTCGTTATCGAGGTTTTATGGGATGTTGATTGCGAAAATGGCATTTATTTTTAGTGGTAGACATTATTCAACCCCTTAAGGGGTCAAACGGGGTTAAAAATTTGTATGTAAAAAATATAAAATAGACATTACGACTTGAAACTTCGTAGGAGTACTTCTATAAACAAATGATCAAACATATATTTCGTAAATTTCTGAAAATCAACCCCCTAAGGAGTAAATGGGGTAAAAAGCCCAAACTCGATATTAATGTCGTTATTGAGGTTTTATGGGATGTTGGTTGCGAAAATAGCATTTAATTTTAAGTCCTAAATAGTGGCTTTGTTTTAACCCCTAAAGGGGTAAAATGGGGTTCATGCTTTGTATGAAAAAATAAGATTAAATAGACATTATGACGTGAAACTAAATTAGAAGTACTCACTCCTAAAAACAAATAAGCAAACAAATCTATATGGATGTCGATATTGAAGTTTTATGGGATGTTTATTGCGAAAATGGCATTTATTTTAAGGTCAAACACGACACGGTGGACATTATACAACACCGAAAGAACTGAAACTGGGGTTCAATTTTTTTATGGAAAAAATAATACGGGAACGGGAACAGGAATGAGAACGAGAACAGTAATAATTATAAATCTGAAGTTTAATGTTTTGATGTTTGTTACTCAATCACGTAAAACCGGCTGAATGGATTTGGAATAGCACAGATAGTATTAGCCTGTGGTAAAACATGGTTACTTTTTATCTCGGTCAAAGGTTAAATAGCGATTTTCCGAATGTCCACGCGGACGAAGTCGCGGGCAAAAGCTAGTATTATATAATTCTGTTACTAATAAACAAATTATTGTTATCAAATCATCATCATACCCTTATCCCAATTTATTGTTATTTGTAGTCGGTGCAGTGCGTCCTTCTCTTCCATTCCTTACTGTCACTCGTCATCTCATCCACTCCCTTCACATTCATATCATTCCGCATACAATCCATCCAACTTTTCTGCGGTCTTCCTCTTACTTTCCGGCCCTCATCTTCCATAGTCAATTACTCTTCTAGTCTTCTTCTTATCGAATGGCCACCTCTGGTGAGAATATCAAGCCGCCTGTAATGCCTCTAACTTGGCTTAACGACTGTTATCAGATGACAACAGCCGGGATCGACGGTTTAACGTGCCCTCCTAAGCACGGAAGCGCTCAATTGTAATACCACTTTAACGGTCACTCATCGGCACACCTAGCCGGATCGAGTGTTGCTTAACAAACGTGATCGGGTATGATCAGTCTGTCAAG
This sequence comes from Agriphila tristella, assembly GCA_928269145.1. Lineage (NCBI taxonomy): Eukaryota > Metazoa > Arthropoda > Insecta > Lepidoptera > Crambidae > Agriphila > Agriphila tristella. Next base: position 1,631,418 of record OV743435.1, read on the forward strand.
TTCCGCCATAAGCGCCTCGTATCAACTAATTATTGTATTTGTCGTCAGGCGGAGATCTGGTCGGTGTTCATCGCGATACTGCGCAAGAGCGTGCGCAACCTGCAGGCCTGCACCGACGTTGGGCTCATACACCACGTGCTGCAACGACTGCCGCGCGCTGAGACCGTCGTCGCAGGTCAGTATACGTACATCCGTAAGAGAGGGAGAGAGAGGTATAGAACGTGGCGTGTGCCACTTGCAGATAATCGACGTATTATTATGCTAGGGCCACACTACCGTGATATGCCAACAATTATGACCATTGATGAACCTTATTCGTATAGAAAGGAAAATTATGGCCATTATTATTGCCATATCACGGTAGTGTGCACGTAACATTATGGGTAGGTAGAGCCAAATTTTACCACTACCAAACTACTGCTAACCTATTACTTAGCTTAACATTGCATAACAGCTCGCCTATGCTATCCTGGTACTTACCTGGCCATGACGATATTTCTGGAGTTGTCTTGCACGGTCGTCTCTCTGCTCTGCTGATTTCTGTTGCCTTGGTAGATGGCGATAATTTGAATTTATTCCTTGAATTATTTTTCTAACATTTGTCATTTGATTTGGGAAATATAATGTCGCGAATAATTTATGGACAATAACCGCAAACGGATGGGAATAGCCAATAAAAAGAACAGTCCTTCGTATGTTATTCTAGTTTCAAATTCGTTATGCAGTGTTTTTATTATATTTTGAATTTTTTTCTTGTCAGAACGGATCTTGTCATAACTCCCCTCCTAGAGGAATTAGAATGGAAACATTTATGACATATATTATAACACCTCTAGCTTGATTATTAACTCCTAGTAATCCTACGAAAAGCAAGAAAGTTAAGGATAAATATTTTTCTCAAGGAGCTCGTTCTTATCTCACGGTCACCAGGGAAGCATAAGTTGCCAGGTGTTTCTGAGGCGACCTTCCCTTAAAGTGCCTGGTTTTATTAACCTGTGTACATTTTTAATTTTACAGAACTTTTAAACTTAGTTAAACGAACACAACCGAAAGAGTTTGAATACTGTAGTTATAACTGTATTTAACTTTTGTTTTTGTTTGAAAATATCGCAAAATGACAATTCTTTTTTGTTTTTCTTTAATAAGACGTTCGTCATTCATATTATAATCATTATCATAGTAAACGAGTCAAGCTGATAGAAAAACTTATATGTTTTATTTATTATTTTGCCTTACATAATAGTTTTCAGTCTAATTTTTATTATTTTCCTACAACAATTTGGATTTTTGAGTTTGAGAATACAACAGCTGTTTTTAACAAGTCTCAATTGAAAGGATGTGCTTATAAAAAAAATCTAAAGACACTTTCGTTTTTCATGTAATTCTGTGGCAGCAGGTAAACTTAAAGGTGGAGCCATGCATGGATCACACATAAAAAGTATTCCAACCATATATTCAAACTACGATTTTATGTTATGAAATTCTAGTATTCTTGGGAATCTTTTACGTTTTCGAAATACATAAATGCAACTTTTTCAAAATAGGCTAGCTCTTCGTCTCCTTTCGAGCGCTGTTAGCTTGGTAAACATGAGAAGTTTAGTGTATCACACGTTGTCCACAATCGACTTTCAACTGCAGTAGTAACAAGGGTAATTAAATTACCGTTATTACTACTGGTAGTAAGATTGGTAGAGTAACACAAGAGTAATAACACATGCAACAAAGGGCGCCACGTAGATTTTTATTTGATGGGGCAGTTGACAGGTCTATATAAAAAATTGTCTGAAAGGGTTCTAAATATGTTACACTTGTAACTAGGCAAACATGAAAGTTGTAGAGCATCATTAAAAGTTGGGATACACCAAAAATAGCAGGTAAACTTATAAAGGCGGAGCCGGACGGTTCCCTTTGAAAATACTTTTTTTAAGGGTGAACTGATGACACTTGTCTGTTGATAATGTCATGGGAAGCACCAAAAGGTCCTGTCAAACATTTTTATTCATATTATGTAGTCCTGGTAACCTTGGGAATGCCAATGAAGTTGGCAAACCGTCCAACCTCCCAAGTAAGGTATTTTCTAGTTGTTCCTCAATTACGCAAAAATTACTGAACGGATTTGGTTGAAATTTGGCACATAGATAGTAGATAGCCTAGATTAAAACATAGGATACTTTTTATCTCGATATTCCCACGGGAACGGGAATCACGCAGGTGAAACCGCGGACGGCCGCTAGTTTACCATATCAATGAAAATGTACTTCTACAAATCTGATGTACTTAGTGAATAAAGTGTTTGAAGTTCTTTTCAAACACTTTATTGCATGTCTATGCATGCTAAGCTAAATACATTCGGAGTTCTTAAATATTCTGTTATAAATTCCCCCTTTTTAGAAAACTCATTTTACGTAACCACACGTTATGGTAAACTCGTGACGCGTAATATCATTCTCTGTTGCCATGTAAAGTGCCTTGATGCTGGCTCACTTTATTTGCTCATCTTATATCCGTTACGTGAAGACTCTTTTTACCTTATAATATTTTTAGACCCCATATAATAATTTGGTTGAGCAAAGCTTTGGAATAAGAAAGACAAAATTGCCACACCTGTTTAAAAATAACTGGTGGTAATTTTTTTTTTGGAATTGATAATTAACAAGATTTACAGAACGTGCCCAGATTCTCTTGCAGAAAGATTTTTAGTACAAAATTATTAAAACGTTTATTTGGCACAAACACAACATACCTAATTTCAATTACACAAGAAAGAGTGACAAAATATAAAGTTGAACAAGAGATAGATAAAAAAATTACCATCATTGAGTTGTATGTAATTAAAAAACCTCTCAAAACATCAATTTTAATTAATTACCTTGGCATTCAAATATCAAACTGTCAATGCCGAGAAAATGTAGGGTGTCTCATGCTACACTACTTTACTTTTCTGATGAAGGATCGAAAGAGTTAAATGTATGCATCATAAGTACCAGGATGATATGAGTATTGAAGATATTACAAAGCCTATACGTATACAAACCAAAAGCGAAACCGAAGCATCCATTTTAAAGTGTACGTTGGGGTGAAAAACAAATCCTTGTACGTTCCTCCTATGATATATAATCCTGGTATGTTTGAAAACGATAATGCCTTGATTCTTGATTGGCGTAATTTTTTAATTTTTAAACGAGGGCTTTTTAATTTTAAATTTCTCACAAATACTAAAAATCGCCTTCACTTGAATCCTGTTATCCTGGTGATCCTGAGAAAAATCAAGACGTTCAGAGATTATGTTGCTAAGCGGGCATGAAAAAAAGGACGTGGGAATATTTAACGTGAGAATTTTTCAAACTCCCGAGAACGTTCAAGCAACAACAAATTTGCGCTAAGTTATGGGTTCACAACTTCCTAACTACTCTGTTTTAAGTCTACTATCCTGGTGATCCTGAGAAATATAAACTTCAAACTTCCAAGTTAATTCATAAAAAAAGGATCTATACCACTTTCACAACTTTGAAATCGTTTCTTTAAGAATGCTTTGTAGTTATTTCAGAACTAACTTCTGTGAATAGTTCTACATGAAATATGTTTCCCTGGTATTCCTGAGAAAAATCTCTGGATTTCGTTACTCAAGTGAACCCAAGATCGTGGGAAAAAACCAAATAGATCCGCATTCCCAAACTGCGCTTGCCTTGCTTGGTAGGTTCACATACTAGGCTAACATAAGTTAATAAAGAGTATTCATATTATATGAATCCAGAAAAAAACTCTGGTTTGGGATGGGTATGTTATAGACACATTGCAATGCGTGCGATTGAGGGTAAAATAGTAGATTGTATTACAAGAAGGCAAAATAATATTTTTACGGCGAGGGCGTTTTTTTGAATCCAGAGCGAAGTGAGGGATTCTAGAGTAGAATCCTGAACGTAGCGAGGGATTCAAAGTATGTCGCCCTCGCCAAAAATATTTTGCACCCGAGTCATATACTCTACTTTTCATCCCCTTTCTATGAGAAAATAAATAGGAGACTGTGTTTATGTAATTAATGAAAATGTTCTTTATTTAAAAAAGACACTTGAAAAGTAAAAATAATTACAAATTTATAGTTACGTTTGATACACTAGCGCAATTTTCAAAAGTTATTGTACTAAGTACGTAAGTATGTACTAATTACAAGAACACAGACTTAATTCGCGCGCTTATGTTTTTTTTTTCAGTTTGCGCGGGTTATCTGCTTGCCGTCTACATACATACAGCCAGTCAATACATACCAGATACCAGCCGGCGGCGTTCGAATTCTTTGAAAGATACATATTCTAAATTCAAATCTCTTTTCATCCCTTCTATTCGAAAAATGATGCTTTGTTCCTATATAAGTGGGACCAAAATAGCTCTTTTCTGGTAAGAACTTTTTAGTGGGAGGAAAAGTGATTTGAATTTAGAACATGTATCTTTCAAAGAATTCGAACGCCGCCGCCGGCTGGTAGGTATGTATTGACTGGCTGTATAGACGGCGCGGAGACTAAAAAAAAACATAAGCGCGCGAATTAAGTCTGTGTTCTTGTAATTAGTACATACTTACGTACTTAGTACAATAACTTTTGAAAATTGCGCTAGTGTATCAAACGTTACTATGAATTTGTAATTATTTTTACTTTTCACGTGTCTTTTTTAAATAAAGTACATTTTCATTAATTACATGAACACTATATTATTTTCTCATAGAAAGGGGATGAAAAGTAGAGTATATGACTCGGGCGCAAAATATTTTTGGCGAGGGCGACATACTTTGAATCCCTCGCTACGTTCAGGATTCTACTGAAGAATCCCTCGCTACGCTCGTGATTCTACTCTAGAATCCCTCACTTCGCTCTAGATTCAAAAAAGCGCCCTCGCCGTAAAAATATTATTTTGCTCCCTTGTAATACAATCTACTATTTCCTCCCACTAAAAAGTTCTTACCAGAAAAGAGCTATTTTGGTCCCACTTATATAGGAACAAAGCATCATTTTTCGAATAGAAGGGATGAAAAGTGTATTGTGCTACACCTCTTAATGAAATAATTATGTAGAAAAAGATAGCATGATGAAAACTGTTCCAACTTTTTTTATAACACTTTTAATCTTTATCTCATTACGTTTAAAAGAAAATCACAAATCTAAAGTCTTCGATCAGACCTAATTAATGAAAGTATTTTATAAATACCAAATCTGGCGGTAAAGGCGGCAATATCTTTTCATCAAAAGTAAAAATAAGGAAAACGCGTGTATCCTGTATCCCCGAATCTTCCCTATCCTATTCCGTTCCGAGTAAGTACAGTTATCCGCAAAAAGGCACTCAAACCTTTTAAGGAAATAAACTTCATGCGTATTATATTTTCACGCGTGGGTGAGCTCTGAATAGCTTGTTATTAATCTCAAGTCTACTTCAATATTCGCGCAATCCCAGCATTCCATGTTTGTAATATGATTTTTATGCGTTGAGGAATGTGAATGAAATGCTGATGTATGATCAATGGCCTCTTAATTAAGAGAAACTTGACGAGAAAATTCAAAGCAGCCGTATTTTTTATTCGCGAATATCGTACGACTTATTGTACTCTTTCATATAAGTATTGAGTTGTAAATAATGAACTTATTACTCAAAATCTTTGTATAGCTAGTATTTAGTTACACAGTCCTTAGTCTAAGCTAAAGTATTTCTTTTTACAAAGTGGACCAGGTTAAAAAATATGCTGTTTCTGTGTTCCTTAGAGCAAAGGTGACTGCATTAGTTGTTAAACCTGGTCTAACTTTAAAACATGTTTTTTTAGAATACGGGATAATAGCTTTCCCCAGAGTGTCACTGGTGTTTAATGAATGAAAAACTGTAAAAACAAAACATTCTAGTAACAATGTTCTTATATTGTTTTCACCGGGAAATCTGCAAACGGCATGGAGGGAGAAGCCTGTGTATTCCACGTGCGCCATTTTCTAGCACACCTATTGTATTGTTATGCTTGCCTGGTACGTCTTTTCCTTGATTTTGCTGCCTTTTTGCCTTATCTACGAAATGAGGTCAATGTGTCTTTGAAATGTGAACGAGAGGCGTCGCGTCGCGTCGTTAAAAATTCGCCACAGTCTTATTTTCAGAACTTAAGTTAATACTTTGATATTTATTTTTCTCTTAAGATCACACACTATTAATTTGATTCCAAGATGACTTCTGATTTTAACTAGGGAATGCAATCTCGATCTCGCGAAATCTCGTTCTCGCGAGATCTCGGCCAAAAATCCAACGAGATCTCGCGAGATAAACGAGATTGCACAGGAGCATAATACATGCGCAGCTTTCCTATTATAGGGGCACATCTCAAAATTTTGTGATTTCGAGTTTTTATAATATATGGGCACAAAATGTACCACTCTACATGATCCTCTTGACAGAAGAGTCAAAGTATACTGTGGAGCCGCGAAAACTATTTGTGTCTCTTTCACATTTCCGAGTGAAGCGTCTCGGTTTCCGCGATACAAGGAGCAATTTAGTGTCGTGCCTGTAGTTAAGGAAGGAGGACCGCTCGCGCAGCTGTTCAATTGTGTTTGTGCCGGTCTATCTCGGAAATTATGGGTAAGCATTGATTTTTGTTTTCCAATTAGAGAGAAACTTTCATAGTTAGTTCCTTATGTTAGAAAAAAATGGTAAAAAACGTGGTAAAATTCAAAATATGCCCGTATACTGCAAAAGTATTAGAATATTATTTTGTATAACTCAAATTGAATCTATATATTATATTAATGAAATAAAATATCAAGTTCACAGTTCTGGTTGAATCTGTATATTACATAAACGCTGTTCATAACCACGTTTCATTGAGATATAGCTACCTACATGTAAAATGAAATGAAATTAAAGTAATTAAGTACCTTTGCTTGCTACTTCATTTGGAACCCTTGTTCTTATTTTACAGGAATATGGAGTCACGAGCACAAAAAATTATTAACCTTTTGGCGCGTTCTGAAAGTCATAATGTTCAGGTAAACAACTGTTAGGTACCTACCTTTTTTGTTTTTAAATAAAGTACTAAACTACTACAATAAAGAGGTACTTTATTGTATAAGTATTATTATTATTCTATGTTCAACTCTAACTTTGTTTAAAATCAAACTTAACTAGGCACCATATTAAGTCAATTAACTATGTTACCTATGATGTTTTAAAATTTACATTACTTTACAGATCGAGTCGGAGAAGGCGGGTTCTACGTCAGATAAAAAACAACAAGATGGATGTTTTATAGATAAACAAGTTGAAGACATTCAGGATTACATCCCTCTTGAAAATGTAGGTACCTACTTATTGAACTTAATACAATCTTCACAGTGTTACTGTTAAAAATCACAGTTGCCATTTACACACAGTTTCAGACAGAAGAGAATCGGGAATATGGTACATACCGTAATTTTTATGATGTTTTCAATTACCATTTTAACTTAGGATTTTCCAACCCAAAAAGGATCAATGTGATCTATGCTTTCAATACCAGAATTCATCTGAAAGACAAAAACTTGATCTCAAAGAGAAGTACGAATCTCATTTAGAAGAAAAAGTAATGAGTAGAGAAGAAAAAAGAGAAGATAGAAAAAACATTGATGAGTACACCATTGTTGCGTGTTACGATGTTTAGGCAGTAATGCAAAGTCCTAACGGTGAAACCTCTTCATTTTATTACAAGTCGAAACTAAATAGTGTAAATTTTACCATAACTGAACTACAAAAGTTAAGAAGCACTGATGAAGATACTACAGATGATTACAAAAGCTATGAAGATGTTCACTGCTATTTTTGGGACGAGTCTCAAGCTAGGTGCAATAGAAATTGGAACCTGCGTTTATGAATATCTGAAGAGCGTGTCACTGAAAGCGGGAGATCGCGATATAAATGTTACGTTTATATCTGATAATTGTTGCGGGCAAAATAAAAATAAGTACCTAGCATCACTGTACATGTACGCTGTTACAACTATACCAAATTTAAAATCTATCACACACAAATACCTATAACGTGCACAGCCTTATACAGAGACAAATAGCAAGAGACTTGAAAACTGGGCCAATATACTCCCCTACGCAATATTTAGATGCTATCAAAAGGGCTAAGAAAAGTGGTAAACCTTTTATAATACATAGTATGACTTATGATTCATTCTATGATGTTAAACAGTTGCAAGAAGAGTGGGGATATAATTTTAATATCGATGAACAGAAAAACAGCGTGATCTGAAACGATATAAAGGTTTTGAAGTTCAACAAGGAAACACCTTTTTCCTTTTTATATAAAAGTTCGTATAAAGACGAGTTTAAGCAAGTTCAGGCTCGAAATAAAAGAAAGAAAATGTTAGAATTGTGTGAAATTACACTTTCAAAAGCGTATTCGGGTCCTTTTGAACTAAACGCAAATAAGAAACGAGATCTTAAAGATCTCATAGATAAAAATTTAATTGATCGCTATCATGCCAATTACTACCGAGACATGTTAGATAGATAATTATAGTTCCTAAGTGAATAAAAGTATTATTGAAAGGTTTAATTGTGACTAGTTTATATTATGATGATGACATTAGTTAAATAAGTCCTATGTACGTATCTACTTAAAATATTCACAGGGTATAATATTATAGGTTCCTACTTAAGTAAAAGTGTTGTTATTTTTTAATATTATCTTTAATGTTTTGAAAGGTTAGAGAGACAGATTTATGGTGATATTATTAGGTAATAAGTTAAGTATCTACATCCAAATTTACAAATACTAAAACATAATCGTCATTATAATAGTTTATGTGGTTGAATTGTAATTAAGTAAGTACAACTAACTTTTAAGTGAATTAGATTTTTTAAGTACCTACTAAATTGTCTATGTTGCCATACCTATCAAAGTGTTTTGTAGTTAGCTAAGAAATGACGGATTCAAATTTTGTTGATTAGTGCCGAGTAAAACATAATATACTCATTTTTATTTATAATAAGACATTTCATTATTATACTTAGTATTTTCGAATTGTTTATGTTGCTGGTTGTCATACCTAAATGTTTTGTAGTTGATTATGAGAGAATTGATTTAAATTCTGTTGATTAGTGAGAAGTAATAAATTCTCTAATTGTGTTATTTTTGTTGCATTTATAAAAATTACCTATATGGCGAGCAAACGCCATTAAGAACACTATTTCATAGGCATTCTCTGTTAGAAAGTTTTTTGATTAGAGTAATTACTTGTTGTCTCCACACAATAATTAAGAATATTTTTTTACTGTTTTGACTACCTACTAGGTACCTAGTCCGTGTGTGGAGGCACCAATATTATAAAAAAATATGTTAAAATTTGTATTCTCGCAATAAATACTTTTTAATAAATTTTGATGAGTATTATTTAATTTCAAAGATATAATATAAGAAACTAATAATGATTTTATTTTGATAGTTTAGTAATACAGAGATACATTTGCAAATAAATTTATTAAGTACATCCATCAGTTAGGAATATATAGGCTCAAGTCTAAACAATGTCCATAAGGGACATAGTTTTTTTATGATATAAGGGCTCAACTAAACGTTGTTGATTAATAAACGTTTTTTAGATCAATTTTAATAATGCTAGGAAAAATTTAATAAGCGATAAATAATTCATGCTTAATGGACATACTCTTATGAAGTTTTATGATTTTGCTATTAATAGTTTAATTTATTTATAACCGATTTAGTAAAAATATAGGGGCTCAAAAATCTTTAAACGCGATTTCCCAACAATCATGTTTTTCAAATTGTGCCCCTATAGTATGAAAGCAGCGAGTGTTTCTCGTAGCTTTTGCGATGATTCCTTCAACATCAGCTGCTAGCTGCTACTAATGATGTTACTGACACTGATAATATTCCTCCTTCATTCCTTTCCGAAAATACCGAGGAAGGAAGAAGCATATAATAACAGGAAGAACTTAAAGGATTTTTGACTGCATTAAAAGAGCCAAAAGACAAAGCAATAGCATCTGCTTTATTGATTATATAATTATTTATTAAATTAATCTTTATGATTGATCTAGCGGCCGCCCGTGGTTTCACCCGCGTGGTTCCCGTTCCCGTGGGAATATCGGGATAAAAAGTATCCTATGTTTTAATCCAGGCTATCTACTATCTGTGTGCCAAATTTCAACCAAATCTGTTCAGTAGTTTTTGCTTGATTGAGGAACAAACATCCAAACCCACAAACTTTCACATTTATAATATTAGTAGGATTAACGACCTTAGAAATAGGTACTTTATGTATTTTGCGAAACTATTTCCAAAACCTTTCAATGTATAAAATTCGCTCTGATATTCGTATCCCGTAGACACCGTGCTAAACTCAGGTGCTGAATGATGCTTTCAGAATATTTTACAATGAGAATATTTTATATTTTCCTGCCATTGTCTGTGTCAGAATAGTTTCAGTTAACATTTATAACTCGCTGCTATTCGCCTCAAACGTGTTTTCCGTAGCTATGTTGCCCTTATGTTGTTTGTAGGAGAAATGAATTTAAGTTAATTATGTTTTGATATTATCGCCCGTCACTTATGCTTTTATTTAATTCATTATTGTAGTACAGTAGCCCGTAGTACATTTAAATTACGAAAAAGGTTACCGTTTGCCGTTGTGAAATAGTTATTTATTACGAAATTATGGATACTTTAACCCAAGTTTTAAAGATCGCAACCCGCCGTAACCTATATTTGTATATCTCTAAAAATTATATTTTTTATTTTTCGAGGTTTATGGAAAGTGCCCATACACAGATTTAAGATCAGCTAAAATCCATCCATTTTCATCTGGTCTTAAATCTGTGTATGGCTACTTTTCATAGTCTTACTATTATCAGTGGCAATCAAACAAAGCTGTAGAACACGACAATAGCTAAACCATGTGGTAAACCTCGAAAAATAAAAAATATAATTTTTGAAGATATACAAATATAGGTTACAGCGGCGGCGGGTTGCGATCTGTTAAACTTGGGTTAAAGTATTTATAATTTCGTACGTTTCGTTCGTTCGTAACTATATCACAACGGCGAACGGTAACCTTTTTCGTAATTTAAATGTACTACGGGCTACTGTACTATTGTCTTTATATTAGTTCCATGAAAACTACCTAAACCGACAATAAAATAAATAAATGTCTTTGCCAGTCCTTTAATTATATGTAACTTTTATAGTCACTTCATTGGTCATTTAGGCCTTTCTGATAACTTTCTTTTTGTATTTGATTGTATGTTATTCTAAGATAATATGTTGCCCTGATGCTGTTTGTAGGAGAAATAAATTTTAAGTTAATATTATGTTTGATACCCCCAGTCACTTGATGCTTTGTTACAAAATGCTTTTATTAGTTCAATGAAAATTAAACCGACAATAAAACAAATAAATGTCTTTGGCAGTCCTTTATAGTAACTTTTATAGTTACCTCATTGGTCATTTAGGCCTTTCTGACAACTTTATTTTTGTATTTATGTTATTCTACCAATCGTTTGATTTCATCAGCAAACTTGTATCGTACCAACATAGAACGGCACAGTGGCGGATCCAGAATTTTGGTTTGGGAGGGGCTAAACGTAGGTGAGGGCAGGTAATCAAGGTAATCAACAGATTTGTTGGGGTGGACCCAAATGATTTGGGGGGGGGGGGGGGCTTGAGCCCCTTAGCCCCCCCCCCCCCTGGATCCGCTAGTGGAACGGCATAACGGCAACTCCTGTTTTAGGGCCCTTCAGTTCCTTGAAGGACTCTTCATATTTGGAAGTTTCCTCATCCTCATAGTTAACATTCTTGTTAGTTATTAAGCCCTAGTACTTATGGCAAATTGATTTACTGATATTTAAAGATAAATGGAATGGTTCATTCAGTGAAAACACCTGTAGGATTGATTAAAATAATTTGACTTTGATATTTAAAAAATTGTATTGGAGGCGCCGGGTATCGATCCCGGTACCTCTCGCATGCTAAGCGAGCGCTCTACCATCTGAGCTACGCCCCCTGTTACGTAGACTTCGAACTGTTTAACCATATTTTAGGTTATTTACTTAAATTCTAGTTTTAAAGCCTCGAGCATAAGTAGGTCTCGATTTAAAAATCTAAATGCTAGTTACACTTTAAGTGGTATAAAGATATAGCACAATTAATAATTATTATCACTTCGAAGGCTTCCGCGCATACAGTTCCTTAAAAAAATATTTTAGAAAGTTCCGAGTGAGTAATTTCTTAAAATTATGAGCAGCGTTTTGTTTTATTCATTTCGTTACCACGGTCGGCCCTTGGAAAAGGTGTCGAACACTAAGAAATAAATAAAAACAATAAATTCCAAACTAAATAACTCTAAAATAACTCTTGAAGCAATAATATACGCGCTGTAATCCGTAAAAAGCGTTTTATTTGCAATAATAATGATCTCTTACATAACATCATCATCATAATTTTAAATAAAATTTACGAAAAGCTATTTTTATGAGAAAGTCGTTAAAAAAGGCCGAGAAAAGGCAATAGCTATGTTTGCAAGGATTTATCTTTATCTAAAAATTCTTAAAGCTAAGTTTATAAAACTGCAAGTAACTTTATTCAGTGAAGCCTTACATTTCGATGTTTTCAATAAGTGACCTAATATAAACCTCTCGTGTGACAGTGCAATTTTGAGCCTAAATCGTCAACTTTTATCAAATCCTAAATCACCTATTTTTACTTATTTATGTATTGTGTTCCCTCAGGACGACTTTGTCATTTTCTTGTATACTCGTACGTCAACATGTGCCTGCTGATTTAGGAAATAGTTGACAATTTCTTCATCGTCCTTTGATAAAAAGGAATTGGAGGCGCCGGGTATCGATCCCGGTACCTCTCGCATGCTAAGCGAGCGCTCTACCATCTGAGCTACGCCCCCTATTGAAATATATCACAAAAATCCACTTTATATTCCAAGCCACCTTAAAGAAATTATACCTTTCTCAAATCACTAAGGTTTTTAAAACTCACTCTTAATATTTTCACCTTAAAGATCAAATTTGATTGTCTTAAATCGTGTCGACCCTGATAATAGTCGCAAAACAATGAGATCTAATGAGATATCAATATGACGAGGATTATCAAACAATAAATATTTACGTTATCTCTGCCGCAATAATTTATTTACTGTTTCTTGTACAGTAGGTAAGCCGCATAGCAGTAATAATATTTATTAATAGTAATAAAAAACAGAAAACATTGTTGTAAGGAGACCTCATGAATCTTCGATCATGAATAATATATAGAACCAATTCTTCACTCTTAAAGTTAAAAGTATCTAGAAGACGAGTAATGTCTACATTTAATGCTGTATATCTGCATTTCAAAGAAATTAGCCTTTTTCAATGAAGTTATTTAAAGAATGAAAGCATTAGTATTAAAGTAAACTTTAGTTTTAGGAAGCAAAATTCTTAAATTAGTGCCGTATAGAGAGAAAAACATAATAAATTATCAGGTATTTTAAAACGAAGACAATCTGTTCAAGTGGAATTTCAAATTTGCTTGTCAGAGGTATATTTCACAAACGTTTCAGCTGTAACAAATATGAATACGACTCATATTTATTTTTTCATTTATTGTTTGTATTGTAAAGGAGTGCCCTATAGAGAGAAAATTAAAAAAAATGATTTTAGTCAAAGAAATAAAATATTAAAAAATGCTCAAATCGCTACACTTTGACATGTTTTTTTTACTGGCATTTAAAGATTCTAAAGTCATTTTTTATTTTTCTTAGGAGTAATGAGGTATTTGTCTAATGTATTGCGTGTTTTGAATATACTTATATCTATTTAATAATTTAATAGGAATTTTCAAAGTTCGCCCTCATTATGACTCGCGCAGAGTTGTTTTGGTCATTTGTATAGAAAATAAAAAAATGGAACGTGATGCGCGTCTACAGCCTTAAACTAAAGTGCGTTTCATCAAATAGTTCCTTTTCCATTATGTTGGTTTTCTGAAAATCAACTAAATCATCGCAATAGATGATAATGACGGTACTGCCAACATAACGGCATAGTAACTATGTGATGAAACGCAGTTTAACACTTCCATGAACCAAAAAATGATCCGACAAAAGACAGAGACTACATGATCAGTCTGGCATCAGTCCATTCCATCGGTCTGTAAAGAATTTGATTTTTTTCCAGACTGATTCAAAAATTTGTACCAGACTAATACGAGTATAATGGAGTGATGCCAAACTGAACATGTAATCCTCCCTCAAAACATCCCTATACTATGATCACCTACTCGCCTGCCATATGAAATATGAAATATAAAATATGCCAAGCGTTAAGATTATTACACCATATCCTCCCCATTGGAGGGAGAGGCCTATCTCTGAGATCATGTTGGTAGGAATCCGTGTGCAACTGCAGACGCCTGGCTTTTGGGATGATCAGCATAAAAAAGTCCATAAACTTATTAGCAGTCTCAATTAAATATTTTAATTTTAGCAAATTGTAAATCACTGTTTGACCCAGTTTATTATGTTCCCTGATTGGAGGCTAGCATATAACAAATTTATATGTTGCTCGTAAAAAGGGTTAGGCAAATTATTTTATAACTTGATAACAATAACGACGGTCGAGACTTGCTGATGACATATCCTTTGTCCCTTCCACATATAGAAATAAATAACTTTCATGTCCCATTGTTTGCGTAAAACAAAACGCACAGCCTGCGCTTGAGGCCTTGTCATATAAAGAGATATACAAAGTAATGGTATGTTTGATAAGTTTTTATAACAGGGGGCGTAGCTCAGATGGTAGAGCGCTCGCTTAGCATGCGAGAGGTACCGGGATCGATACCCGGCGCCTCCAATACATTGTTGATTCCATAAATCACATTTTTTACTCAAATTCCATTTGTTCAGGCTTCCTCATAAGTACCAGGATACTATAACTACCAAGAATGCAAGCTATAAAATAAAGCTTCCCAAGAATGAAGGGTTCTCTAAGGGCGGGTCACAAAAACGGGAGAAACTGTTACCGTTGAAGCGAAAAAACATTGCTGATCTTTAAAGTGAATTCACACGTTTGTTAGGATAACATAAATGTAAGAAAGTATTTCGAAACTAACAAAATATATATTTTTAAAAAAGTACTCAAGAAAATAAAGCTAAATGATTGTAGAAGTGTTAAACATTTTACTCTAGGCTACAGAAAAATAATTATGAAGACCTAAAACGATAAAAGTTCAAAGAGATGAAAATGTGTTCATCCTACTTAACTGAAATAAAAATAGGTGGAGTAATTTTACCCACCAGGTTTTATACCAGGGCAAAATAAGTTAAAAGGACATTTTTGAAAGCAGGTAGCTAGACCTTATAATCCTATCCGCTATAAAGAAATGACAAGATATTTCATAACGAGCGTTTTCGCCTCAGGCCACTTGACCTTCTTAAACATGTATTGCGAATATAAAATATAACTGTTCAATTTGATATTTTCTTCAACAGGGGGCGTAGCTCAGATGGTAGAGCGCTCGCTTAGCATGCGAGAGGTACCGGGATCGATACCCGGCGCCTCCAATATAAAAGCTTTTGATGTTTTTATTGATTTTTTATATCGGCGCGCGGCGATCGATAACAAAAATCATAATTCATTATTATAACAGATCAACACGTGAAGTTTGTTGACCTTTTAATTTTATTTCCTTATTCATTTTTATTGAACAATCAAGGGACATTTTTAAAAAAAAAAACGAAGTTCTTGTAATCTCAAATTCTTCTTGCCATGAAATAAGGGATGAGTAAGTTTATTTCGATATAAGTTCGGGTATTTCATAGATATATCCCAACACGTTTACTAGTAATCCTATAACTTTGAGCTCAAAATTGCTAGAGAGAATGGTCCGAAAATTTTCTGAATATTTCGAAAAATGTATACCTAGGGGCAGGTGCCTTCTTAATCAAAAAACAAAAAGACAATACCGCCACATCTCTTTTTATTTGCCTTCCTATTTTTATGTTAATTGATTTCTTTTTATTAAGAAGTTCAGTTTCTTTTTTTATAAAAACCTTAAATAGTTAGTTGTAAAGCGAGCGAGCGCGAAACGCGAGCGAAGCGTCTCCGTTTCAGCTTAGGCAAATGCTTTCGTATGTCCGTCCTGCTGTCTGATTTTCCGTTTTTTCTGTTCCACAGAACAAGAAAAAAAGGTGTTTTCTTCTATAGGTCGCATTTTTCAACCGATTCTTGTGAAATTTTGTGTGCGGGTTTAATAATTATATGCTTTTTTTCTCGATTGAGTTTTTCGAAATTTCTAAAATGGTGAAGATGTGGGGAAAAATCATATTTCAGCCATTTCGAAATTTTTTAAAATGGTCAGCGAGGTCTACAGCTACCCAGTAGTTAGGTATATTGTTTTATAAGTAGTCCAATTTAACCGTACGCGCAACGCGTAACAATAACTCGGTATAAGTGAAAGTCAATACTTAAATCAGTTTACGCAATGCCACTTGCGTTACCGGTTTGAGTTGCCTTAGTTTTAATCGAATGTGTATCACTTATTTAATAACTTCGTTAACAGGGGGCGTAGCTCAGATGGTAGAGCGCTCGCTTAGCATGCGAGAGGTACCGGGATCGATACCCGGCGCCTCCAATACATTTTTGATTCCATAAACGAAATTTTTTACTCAAATCCCATTAAATTAAATATCAATAACAGGCTTTCTCATGAGTACCAGGACTCTATAACTACTAAGAATGCAAGCTATAAAATAAAGCTTCCCAAAAATGAGGGTTCCCTAAGGGCGGGTCACAAAAACGGGAGATATCGTTACCGTTGAAGCGAAAAAAGATTGCTGATCTTTATAGTGAGTTCACACGTTTGTTAGGATAACATAAATGCAAGAAAGTATTCAGAAACTGACAAAATAGAATCTTTTTTTCTAAATAGTACTGAAGAAAATTCTATTCAAGAGAAATGATTGTGGTCAAGTGTAAACATTGTACTCTAGACGAGAGAAATATGTTTATGAATGCATAAAACGATAGAAGTTACAAGAGATGATAATGTGTTCGTCCTAACTGAAATAAAAATGGGTAGAGTAATTTTACCCACCCGGTCTTATACCAGGGCAAAATAAGTAATAAGGACATCTTTGAAAGCAGGTAGCCAGACTTTATAATCTCATTCGCGATAAAGAAATAACTTTGTATAAAGGAGTTGCCGTTGTTGAAAATATTTCATAAAGAGCATTTTCACCTCAGGCCACTTGACCTTCTTAAACATGTATTGCGAATATAAAATATAACGGTTCAATTTAATATTTTCTTCAACAGGGGGCGTAGCTCAGATGGTAGAGCGCTCGCTTAGCATGCGAGAGGTACCGGGATCGATACCCGGCGCCTCCAATTTTTTTCCTATTGGAGAAAACTTAATCGTAAACATAGATCCTCCCGCCAAATGCCAAATATTGTTGTATCTATGACAGAGATTACAAAAAAGGCTAAATAAATATCTCTAAATGGGAATATTGTCCCAGAATAACAGCTGTTGCTTTAAAGGCCACCGAAAGGGTTACAAATATGTTCTCACGACTACCAGGGTTCCATGAACATTTAAGGGTTTGAAAAAGCAGACATGAGAAAAACCTATAATACTAGGGACCGATGCGATAGTAAAATTAAATGAAACCATAATAAAATAAAAGAGTTTTTGGTCACTAATTATTATGTGACGCTTCTATCATTGATATGACGCAAAAGCTTCCAATACAGTTTTTTTTAGGCTTTTCTCTATTATATTATGACCACTTTTGTAAAAATAATCTTACAAGACTTTTTACTGCATTTCAAAGCTACGCAAATTTTTGTGAAATCAATAATTTAGTAAATTCCTGCTTATGAAATTACAAGGCAGTCATAATAGTAGTTTATGAAACTGACACATAAAGAGGGGTATTAAAACACGAGTGTGTGTTTAAAAACCGAGCCGTAGGCGAGGTTTTTAATAGTATCACACGAGTGTTTTAATACCTAGTTATGTGCAGTTTCATACACTACTTTATCTACACTCATACATTTGGGATTGAACCTACTAAATAAGAGATCAACGTTAGAAAAGAGAGAGAGACTTTGTTTGTATTAGCAAGGTTACCTACCTTGTAATAAGTCAATTCCTTAGCTGCATCTGAACTAAAATATCGGGCAGAGTAAATTTTATTTCACATTTTAAAGCAAGAATAAAAAAAACCTACAAAATTCAGTAAGTATAACAAAATGTAAAAATTGAAATCAAAACTTTATCGGAAATGCTTGGCGCGCATTCCATTAGAAAAAAAAATTTGATCAGTGCATTTCAACAAACTAATCGCACAAAAGTCATCGATTACCATAGAGTACATTTTAATCATGAAAAATATGTGGGAAAATATCGTTGTTTTTTTTAATGTTACGGCACTGCCTTCTTTTTGGATTTGCCCTGTATCGTAATGAGAAAAAAAGTTATTTTATGATGCAGTTGACTGCATCGTAATGAGTTTATTTTTTAATTTTACCTATCCACGAAAATAAAGTACGTATTTATATTACCTTTTTTGAATTCATATTTGGAACATTACGTTGTGAGTGTAGATAAAAGTATAAAAAGTGTACATAGGCTCCCCTGACAATGAGGTGCAGTTTTTTCCACAATCCTATCTTCTCAAATCCTAGGCCATAATTCTCCTGCGAGCTGCGGCAGCGTAATTTAAAAAAATGCGCAAATCTATAACGTTGTGCTGTTAGCCTGGTCCCTCAAAAATAATATCACCTGTCATTG
The DNA here is from genome assembly GCA_928269145.1 of Agriphila tristella. Classification (NCBI taxonomy): domain Eukaryota; kingdom Metazoa; phylum Arthropoda; class Insecta; order Lepidoptera; family Crambidae; genus Agriphila; species Agriphila tristella. Next base: position 1,650,225 of record OV743435.1, read on the forward strand.
CAACTCTCTAAATGCTCTAAAATTCAACGTAAATGTGTTTAATAATGAGTTACAATCTTCTATATATATAAAATTCAAAGTCCTGACTGAGTGAGATATCAACGCACAGCCCAAACCGCTGAACCTAGAGACTTGAAATTTTGCACACAGATACTTTATACAGTGTAGGCATCCACTAAGGAAGGATTTTTGAAAATTCCATCCCTAAGGGGATGAAATAAGGGATGAAAGTTTGTATGAAAGTCCCTCAGTTTTGAAGCTAGGATCTTCAAATTTTGTGTTTAGGCTGATGATTGAAAATAAATAAATACGTGTCTCAGCGTTTTTCAAAATTCTACCCCCAAAGGGGTGAAAAGGGGGATGAAGTTGTGTTTAGAAGATAATCCTTCATTTTTGAAGTAGAAATCGCTAGATTTGTAATTTAGGCTTATGGATGGAAATCTAACGCAACGCATATTGTATTGGTATAATTTCAACCCCCATGGTGATGAAATGGGGGTGCAATGGGGTAAATAAACCTAAAAATCGATATGGATGTCGTTATTGGGGTTTTCTGGGATGAAGATTGCGAAAATGACATTTATTTTGAAGTCCAACACGGTCGACATGATTTAACCCCTAAAGGGGTGAAAATTGGATTTAAATTTGGTATTGAAAACAATATAAAATAGACATTACAACTTAAAACTTCGTAGGAGCATGTCTTAAAATAAATAGGCAAACATATATTTTGTGGTTTTGAAAATCAACCCCTTAGGGGGTAAATGGGCTAAGTAAACGTAGAAATCGATATGGATGTCGTTCTTGAGGTTTTATGGGATGGTGATTGCGAAAATGACATTAATTTTGAAGTCCAATTTAACCGCTAAAGGGGTGAAAATGGGGTACAAATTATATATGGAAAAATAATATAAAATAGACATTACATAGTTTACAGCTTAAAAATTCGTAGGAGCATGTCTAAAAATAAATAGGCAAACACATATTTTCTTATTTTGAAAATCATCCGTTAGGGGGTAAATGGGGTAAGTAAACATGAAAGCCGATGTGGATGTCGTTCTTGAGGTTTTATGGGATGAGGAATGCGAAAATGACATTTGTTTTGAAGTCCAACACTGTGGACATGATTCAGCCCAAGGGGACGGGGACGGACACGGGAACAGGAACGGGAACGGGGGCGGGGACGGAAACGGGAAAGAGTAAAGAAACGGGAACGTGATACTCTTAATATCTCTGGACCTAATTCTGATTATTGTAATAAACTAGCTTCCGCCCGCGACTTCGTCCGCGTGGATATTAGAGAAAATCCTTAGGGAACCTTCAACCAGGATCCGACCAACCGTTTTATACGCGATTACGCGGGTCCCCACCAAGCGCGCAGCCTCGTGCGAGGCCTGTCACACGTCGCAAATGTTTTGCCTCGCGAGGCAGCGCGCTTGGTGGGGACCCGCCTAATCGCGTATAAAACGGTTGGTCGGATCCTGGTTGAAGGTTCCCTAAGGATTTTCTCTAATATCCACGCGGACGAAGTCGCGGGCGGAAGCTAGTATTAAATAAAATTCACCGCGGCGCCGCTTTTGGTCATACAACCGCATCTCTGACAAAAATGTTATAGTCCCGTACCCAACACCGCCCCGTTTGAATTTCAGTTACGCCCCAGATGAAAGGAATTTGCCTTGATTTTTTTTTCAGGTCGGCTTTGTTGAGGTTTTGTGCGCATTTTATTAATTTTAACTTGGTCGCATTTTTTGTTAAAAGTTATAATTTTCGGTGACACGGTGCTTGGAACATACATAATGAGATATTTTTACAAAGGACTTGTCATTGCTGACTTGTTTTATTTAAAAAAAAATTGAGGTCTAATAAAAAATAACTAGAGATTTAGATATAATACTTATGAGTATGCGCAAAAAGTTAGGTTATAACCTAATCAGTGTTGACTGATAAGTTTAATTTCATTTTCAGTACAGTAAAAACATAATTACCTAAGTTAATTTATCCATCAGCCATTTTAATGTCCCCACTGCTGGGGCAAAGGCCTTCCTTATGGGTGGATAAGGAGGACGGGCCATAACCCACCACGCGGGCCCAATACGGATTGGTGGGTGTTAACGACTGCAAATGCAGCCGGAACTAACGGCTTAACGTGCCTTCCGAAGCATGGAGGAGCTCGTGCAAATAAATCTTTGGTCACCCATCCCATGACCGACCCTTGCGAACGTTGCTTAACCTACGCAATCGCTGGGCCAGGCGCTAAACTCCTGCGCCACCGAGCTCCTAATTTAAAATATCAAAACTCTAAACCATAACAATATTGGGTTGCTAAGAAGTTTGTTATCGTCACCTATTGAATATATTTTTTAAATCCAATAAGTAAAATTTGTTGTAAAAGTTAATTAAATCCAGCCCAGCGTATGGATTCCAAATTAATTTAGAAATTATTATAAGCAGTCAGATTCAGCGAAAGGGCTTCTAAATAAGGTTCGACTTGATTAATAAAAAAAATACTTATTTTTAATGAAAAGCTGAAAGCTCTCTTAATCTCTGAATTTTCTGATGAAAATATTGGTACAACAAGATATCTAAGTAAAGCAGGAGTTTGTGGATAGTATAGTTCTACTGTTAGTGAATGAATAAAGTAGAAAAATCTTTATTTATTACACTTTTCTCTCAAAATAAGTTAAATTAATTTCAGTTATTACACGTAGCCCTCCGGGCCACAACTGAATACAGAATTGAAAAACTTGATATATTCATTACAAAATTTGCAATTCTTTGTGGTGCAAATTGACATAAAATCCGATTTGTTTTTCGGTAAAGCGTTACATTGGTAATTTTCAATGGACTCTTGCAGACACGTGTTAAATTATAGATTTGAGGTAATTAATAAAAATCGACCATACTAAGTATCCGAACTTCCTAACTATTTTAATATGAATTTATCCTTCTTTTAAATCATATTTTTTTAGGCATCTAAGGTAGCAAACACACAGAGTAAAGGATCGTCCTAATACAACGCGACTAGGCAACGCGACTATCGCGTGTTCGCGCGATGCATTCGTCCAAGCGCGATAGCGTACCGACGGTTCGTGAATATCGCGCGAATGTCAATTAGAATCACCTATTCGCCATCAAGAGAGCTCAGTGGCGCAATTAAGCAATGTTCGCAAGGGTCGGTTATGGGATGGGTGACCAAAAATGTATTATCTCGAGCTCCTCCGTGCTTCGGAAGGTACGTGCGAACTTAGTTCGCGCGAATAGATTTCAAACACATTAGTCGCGCGACCACATCGCGCGAATTCCAGTTAGGATTCGACAGCAGTATGTTTGATCGCGGATTCCTACGACTAAAATTCGCGCGAACTTGCGATGTAGTAGTCGCGTTCTATTAGGACGATTCCTTATTTAACGTTTATTATATCTCTATGGATCTGTAATCTGCGTCGACGGCGGCGTGGACAATTATTTTCCTATTCCCTTAAAGGCTTCTAACCAAGTCCTCTTCCTCGGAATTTTAGAGCCTTGAGACTTTACCAGACAAACTTGCCACTTCAGAATTATATTAATTAGCAACACAGTTTTACTAAGTAATGTTTAGTGCTCCTTATAAACAGAGAAACTGTGAAACTTATACGCCGGTACTTCAGACTATTTGAGCACTTAGCCGTTTATAGGAGAAGAATGTTCAAATATTTTCATAGTTTTCCTACGTCATAGACGCATTATTTAATAAAACCTCTTAAGTGAATTATTTTCCTAAATGAGCTCCAGTGTATCATACTTAATTTTCCTCTAAACTAGCGCACAATCTTGAAACCCGTCTGGATTTAAACGTTCCGGCACCGGAGTGCAATCCCGGCCGGCCCGGGATCTCGGGTCCGGGATTATCCGGCGCGCAGCGGGATTACGACGGTTACAATAAGGGACCATTAGGTGACAGACTTTGGATTCATGTATTTTTGTAATGCGAAACAAAAATAGCTTCTTTTGTTTATGGTATCCGGGTCGTTAGCTTTTTGTTTGACGTCTCCTTCTCGAATATTAGTCGTAATATTTACGTTCGTGTTCCAAATTTGTGTTTTTTTTTTAATACTGGTCAAACATTGACATATTGTATATATTCCACTGGACAGGCTGCTGTCAAACTGTTCTTGTTCCTATTTGATTTCCGCCATCTTGGCGCTGTAGGACGTAGCGTGAGGGACATGGTACTAAATCTAGTGATGTGCACATGTCGAAGCAAATATCGATAGCTCTTTATACAACTTAAAACTTCCATTCAAACTTGACACAAATGTATTCTTATTCTATGGAATTATTTATGAACTAATATAATCCCGTCTAAGTTGCTACGGGTGAGCCGATTTTTTCTAATATTTTTCATTATTTATTCATCTTATTTATGAACAATAAAAATTATTATTATTATTTAATTTATAAAAATTGGTATGTCGGAGTCCATGGTTTTCGGTAATTTCGGCTATAAATATATTAGACACATTTAACTACTGAAAATTATTATTTAACAAGGGATGAGCAGGGAAAGAACAAAAAAGAAGGGAAAATAAAAATATGGCAAATACGGGAAAATATGATATATTTCCCGAATCGCGGGAAAATACTATTTGATATGATTTCAGTTACACGTGTAAAAGGGATTAAAATAAAACATTTTGAACAGTTAGAAATTCTAGATTTATTGCATCAATGCATAATTATTTAGATATTCAAGTAAGAACTCCACAGCATACAATTACTCAACATTATGGAAAAGTAGTTTTAGTACTAAATTATACAGTATAGAAAATAATACCTGACTTTAAACGGCGGTATCTATCTAGCAGAGATAGCGTATCAGAACATAAATTAAAACCTAAGTTTTAATTATCTGGTAACGATATATTCAAGTTTGTAAATATCGTTACTTATGGCTGTTACAACTAATAAGTTTCTTGCGCCCATTCTTTTTCAGCTAAAAAAGTCTGGAATGGGTGGTAGGAAAATATAGACGATTCAAAAGTACTTAATAATTAAGTTTATTTGAATAAAGCTTATTTGACTTTGAGTTTGACTTAAAATCATATTTTCCTTGTATTATGCCTTTACTCAACAATATTCTTGTTCCATTCAGATTAATAAACAATGTTTAAAAAATATTTTATAGCAACCAAAACATCTGAACGTCGCGTGCTTGCGCGTCGCGTTATTGTGTAAAATGATTGCCACATTTGCCACCACACAATTCCATTGCAAACGGCGCGATACCACAGCCATGTTGCGGAAATATTTAGAGCCAAATTTATTCCTTTTTAATTATAATACTATAATTTGGATCATATATTTATGTATGATCCACTAATATCGCGAAAAAAAAACACGTGTTAATTAATTTTAACAATCGATAATGAAATTATCGATATGACGATATGCCATCACTAGTCTCAAATTCTAAATAAAACAAATCTTTTTTGGACCTTATTCTTAATCGAATCTCATTATTATTCATGTTAAAAAGTAGAAAATATTACAATAGTAAAGGAATTATGTATGATTTACATTCTAAAGATTATGTACAAGTACAATAGGTGCCAATGAGGGCTTTTCAAAATGACAAAAAGCTGTAGGCTCGATAGATGGCGTTGAAAAAAATAGGGGATTCAAAGTATTTTTTACTACCAATTTTGACTTCCTTCTACCATCAAAGCCATCTAGTGAGGCAAATAGTTACTTTTTTTTTATGTCAATTTGAAAACCCCTCATTGTGAATAAATAAAAAGACTACCTGTGGAATGATGTTGCACTGTCTTTTTTGTAGCGCCGCTTACAATAAACACACATTTTAATTTTTCACATCTTTGGTAACTTGAATCACACTTAAATCCACAAAAATCTCGAGAATTTCGACTGAATCCACAAATCAGTTTTAAAATAAACGGACAACGTCAGAATTAGTTCTTTAGATCCACGCTAGAGGCGTTTCAAATAGGCACAAGAACTTTGCTGTCAAATCATACAGACAGCCAGTCCAGTTAAATAGAAAAAAAAAATTTCATGTCAATGTGGTCAAAGGAAAATAGGGACCACTATATGGTTTTCCATACAATAGAGCTAACTTCGAAAAGGTTTTTTAAAATATAAATCTTATTTTATTTGAATTTGATATTATAATAATACTAAATAATATACTAGAAAAAATACGACTCGCACCAGATCAATTCTCGGACGGGAATCGAACCCGCGACCTTTGGATATCCGGTCCAATGCTCTGACCACTGAGCTACCGAGTCACTAAATAATACAGTAAATTCGACAGTAAATTACGCAAGTTGACCATTAGGCCGTTGGAAATAGACAAAAAAAGAGGCTAAATTCGCAAAGCGTGATGTAGTTTTGCATTTTTGGTATGTTGAATGGGTCTGTTAGGGTAGTGTGAATTCAAATTTGCAACTTCGAAAAACCTGTGGAAACGGAGAAAATCGAGAAAAACTAAGACTTTTTTCACTATTTGCTCTCCAGGGCCAAAACTATGTATTTTTTGCGAAAAATGTTTTCTATACTTATAAATTGTATTAAATTACCTACAATTTAAGCCCAACTGCAGCCTTATTGACCCCAAAGAAGCTAATCTAAAGCACTCCAAAGATGACCAATTTTTCAAAAAATATAAAATTTTCCGGTTTTACCCACGTATTTCGTGAAATATTGGTAAAACCGCTTGTCTTATGAAGAAAAGTTACACGAATATTTTGTTGTACGTTTATTTAGCTTTTATTAGAGCCCAAAACGAAGTCTGTGAAACTTTTTAGTCCACTCACAATCTCGAAAAAACCAAGATATGTAAAATGGGTTATGGAAGCAAAGACTCAATGTATACAGGGTTATTGGAAATTAGACCGGAATCATATAAGGGGTGATGGGGGAGGTCATTTGCAACAATATTGACTTAAAATAGTGTAATGCGAAAGTGAACCATTTTCAAGATATTTCAAAATATATAATTTGTAATAATACAATTTTCATTCATTCAAAAATTAATTTAAAAATGTTAGTTATTCAAATAATTATTTTTTGTTGACATATTTAGAGAGTTACGATATGGGTCTATAATGCACAGTAATAAAACTCGTGTTATTCTTTATCCATACGGAAATTAAAGCAAATGTTTTAAAAAACAAATTTTGCTGTTGTGAAATTTTCAACAAAAACTCAAATTAAAATATTTTAAAAAGGTCTTGCTAATTTCGTAAATGCTTCATTGGAGTAAGATGCTACTACTTCTTGCTATACTAAGAAGTAAAACTAATTGCTCTATGTTACTCCATTGCAGAAAAAACGATAAAAGCTTAAACAGGTAGCAGTTTCTGCAAAACTGCGAAATTTTAGAAATGTTTGCGCTCCAGGGCCAAAACTATGCATTTTTTGCGAACAATGTATTATTTACTAATTATCTGCATTAAATTACCTACATTTTAAGCTTAATTGCAGCTCTATTGACTTCATAGGAGCCAAGCTATGGCTCTTCGAAAATTACTTAATTTACCCAAACATTGAAATTTTCAAGTTTAACGAACTTATTTCGCGAAATATTGGAAAACCACTTATCCTATGAAGAGAAGATACTGAATATAATTTGTAGTAAATTTAATTAGCTTTTATTAAAACCCAAGACAAAGTCTGTAAAGCTAGCAGTTCACATACAATCATTACAAAAAACCCCTAATGCCGAATATGGTAGATAGGGATCATTAAACTTAACAACTTTTACTATGGAACCAACTCTGAAATCATGAAAAAAAATCAGCTGTTTCATACATTTTGGTATTTTCGTTATTAATTTTTATAGATAACAGCAGATTTTTTTTCAGAGTTGGTTTCATAGTAAAAGTTGTTTAGCTTGATAGTCCCTATCTACCATATTCGGCATTAGGGGTTTTTTTTGTAACACGTTGTATATTTAGTCTTTTGTCTCTATAACCCATTTTACCTTCTTTTATTTTTTTGAGATTATAAGTGACCTGCTAGTCTCACAGACTTTGTTATGGACTCTAATAAAAGCGAAATAAATATACTATAAATATTTTAAGAAACTTTTCTTCATAAGACAAGCGGTTTTGCCAATATTTAACGAAATACGTGAGTAAAACCGGAAAATTTCTTTTTTTTTTTAAATTGGTCATCTTTGAAGTGCATTAGCTTAGCTCCTATAAGATCAATAGAGCTGCAATTAGGCTCAAATTGTAGGTAATTTAATACAGTTTATAAGTGTGGAAAACATTGTTCGCAAAAAATGCATAGTTTGGGCCCTGGAGAGCAGATAGTGAAAAAAGCCCTAGTTTTTCTCGATTTTCTCAGTTTCCACAGGTTTTTCGAAGTTGCAAATTTAAATTCACACTACCCTAACAGACCCATACAACATACCAAAAATGCAGAACTACATCACGCTTTGCGAATTTAATGTCTATTTCCAACGGGCTACATTACAGCTTTCCAACAACATGAAATAAAAAAAAACTGATTTAATTAATATTAAAAAAATCTTTCAGAAATGAGCTAGTTTATATGAAAAACCATATAGTGGCACCTATTTTAACACCCGACGCAAAAAGAGGGGTTTTATAAGTTTAACGTGTGTCTGTCTGAGGTTACGTAGCTTCCAAACTAATGGACCGATTTTGATGCGGTTCTTTTCGAGTAGTATATTATAAAACTTAAGTACCTAATACAAATATTAACTTGATAAGGTAGCAGCTAAAATTTATTGTAGGTACCTACCTATATAATCTTAAAACAATAAGCAACGCTTAAAAATAAGGTGACTGATGGAGGTTGACCTAAAACGGTCACCGTTTTACCATTCTCAAATGTATTCAAGCCCCTTACTAATGTGCGAGTGCGAAATGTCATCTCTTCACTGTTCTGGTAGCCCGTTATCCCGCTGCGAATAATTCATACAATTTGCATGATTCCCCTCGACCGTCATCATGGGTTTAGCGGAACTCTTAAATGACTTGAATAAAATGGCTCAGCACAAAATTATTTTTCAGCAGGGTAGCATTTTATCCCTCTTTTTGTTTATAAGAACGCAGTGTAATGTAATTATCTTTTAAACGATACGCAATTTACTGAAAAGTGCTTTTCAGCTTTCGGGTTTCTGTTGCATGGTTTAAACCAGTTTAAATTCATGTCTATTAGCTCAAAGTGAACTTATGAAAAAAGAAAACTATTTTTTGTGGGATTTTAATTACCTATAAATACTTTTTTTTTTTTGTATATTTTTGCAGTCATACAAAGGTTTTTGAAGTATGAGTAGTGTTTCATCGTATATCAACAGCACCAGGCTTTCATACTAGTCAAGGATGTGTTTCTATAAAGATAATCACATCATGCGAGCCGAGCTCCGTACTTCATCTTACTTAACTATGTAACCTTTATGAATACGAAAGCAAGTTAGAAATATAATATTTACTCATAACTTGATAAATCTTCAAAGAGGTCGTTATGCTTAGTAATATTCCTTTTCAACTCAAAAGTAAAAATGTTTTAACCTTACTTACTTAAAATGTAAGTTCACAGAAACTAATAACATAATTCTTATATTTAAGCATTGAACCTGAAAGTTCTAAAATAAAACTCGACGAAATAACTAAAAGGTCGTAAAATTCAAAAAGGTCTGCACAAAAATATTGCGGTCGTCCATCTCATTAATTTTATACAGAGCGAACTGTATACGTTCACATTCTAATTTAAAACAATGTTGAATGTGTTTTATAAAGGGGAAAGCTCCAGTTCACTTATGAGACCCTGGTAAATTGTCGGGAATGTGAGGGTACGGCTTGACGGGAAAAATGATGCTTGAAAGTTGTTTAGAAGTTGGGAAGCGCCGTAAGTTAACAATGATTAACTACGGAATAGTTTTGGTTTAAGGGAAATGTTATTGGTTTACTACGGAATAGTTTCTTACTGGTTTATGCAACGCGAAACTTTCAAATATTCATTAAGTGAACTTTTACAATTAAGCGTTTGCATTTTATTTATTTAAAAAATGAAATTGTGAACGAACTTATTTTTATATAATTTTCTTTGACGCGGGATTTTAAAATATTGTCCAAAAACATTGCAAACTAGGACTCTATTAGGATTGTAATTACAATAATTTAAAAATATTACAGAATACCGTTCAATAAATCAAGCCGACATTGAATGATTAATTTAATAGCTTTGTTACTTTTGAACTGACACCCGATCCTAAAATTCGCATTTTTATTTCAGGAATAGGTATAAAGTGATTTGTTATGTTCTATATTTAGGCAAAGAGAAAAACCTGTCAAATATTTTTTTGGATTGACTCATTATTATTTTGTATTGGCACTTAAGACTTTTTAACCACAAGAAATAAAAAGATGCTGTATATGATGTATACACACTACAATACTTGAAAGTTTTATAATTATTTAATAGATAAAGCATCGGTAATAAATTATTAATGTCCATTTCCATTTCCTCCATTAATATTGTGCTAATTGTTTTGTGTGTGTTCAACTATTCAGTGGTGAAATCGACAATCCTGACACTCAAATACATACATAGAATTCTAACCATTTTGGTTTTGCCCATTAAAATTATATTTTCACCTCTCCAGCACGAAAAGGGCTCTTTTGGCGCGTAAATACTCGCAGCAAAATCGTTTTTTGCTGCGAGCGTGAGGCAAAGTGCTTTTTTAATTTCTAACACCAACTTTTAAAAGAATAAAGAAAAAAAAATAAAGTGACAAGGAGAGACTTATAAAATTGATATGCGAGAAAAGGATAGATAGAGTGCTTTATGGTGTCATACATGGATTAAAAAGTAAAAAAATAAAATGCACGGATATACCAAGGAGTTTTAAATAAGGATTATTAAAAAAGAAGGTTGATAATTCGAAATAAAAAGTATGGACGAAATGAGGTCGCATGTATGAAATAAATATAAAATAAGAAAAATTAATGAAATTTATTAACAAATTAGTGTTTTATGATAATAAATAAGTAAATGAATAAGAAGGGATAATGATGAATAAGAGGAAAACACAGCGTAATGTAAAACGAAACGACGGGAATCTACTTTACTCTACGCATATATTTTTTTAGCATAGGTTTGATCGAACTATTTTTGTGATAAATAACAAAAAACGAGTGCGTCCAACGATGAAGATAGTGTTGTCTAACTCCAAAAGAGTTGAGTGAACGTGTTTCGAATGTAGAATTTAGCTTTTTAACAAGAAATAACGTGAAAATTTTCTCGCTGGTTGAGGTGAAAAGTTGTATGTTTTACACGAGACCAAAATTTTGTTCTGCCTCGTGCCTTTAAATCACTCACTGTGCTCAGTAGTCTATATTAGAATCACTCGCTACGCTCGTGATTCAATTCTAGACTACTTCGCTAGTTCGTGATTTAAAGTCGCCACTCGCAGCACAAATTGATTTTGGTCACTTGTATAACAAATAACTATTGCTCTGAATTAGACTGTCCATAAGCTCAAATGGCGCGGTTGCATTGTTCTGAACTATGTAAATGACTGAATTGCATTCGAGGAGTTAAAAAAAAATCATAACGGTTTTTCATGCAAGCTGGTATGGAACATATTTTAGGGGTGTGTTTTTCCAACATACATGACAGAGCAAGTCGAACTTTTTTTTCTACAACGAATAACATTTTTGAGAGGATTTCAGGTTGGGATGCCATTTTTCATATTTCCATAATACAAAACACCGTGCGTTTTCTAAGTCTAATTACAGGGTTTCTTTGTTGCAGATCTCTTGATTGAAATGCTAGGCGTGCTAGCTAGCTATAGCGTCACAGTCAAAGAATTGAAGCAGCTCTTCAATGCCATGAAAGCGGTCAACGGGAAATGGGTACGTATCTTTTGCGGATATTAAAATTACTCTGTGCCACTCAAAGTAAACTTATTTGATTGGTTTGACTACATGATTAAGGACTGTAGCTCTAGTCGCATAAAGTTCACTATCTACCGCTTGTTGAGAACAAAGCGTAAACGCTTTCACAGTATGTGAGCACTGCGTTATCCTTCCTACGCAATATAGTAAATCCATCTCTTAAAGGACCAACAAACACTCTTTGTTGCTTATGCCATCCTAGTACAAAATGTTTTAGATCCCCGGGATAAGGCATCTTATTCTTACACACACGCTAGTTTCTGATATTGGCAAACTGAAATTTGTTATTTGCATTCATCCCGTCCTGTGATCCCGTCGATTGTAACTCGATTCAAAACGGGAATGAGCAAGAAAAGGGGAAGTAAAAAGGCACAACTGCTCCCAATTCCCAGGCAAACATAAACACAGGGAGTAACCAAGCCGTAACAGGGTAATTATGCCTCACCGCTAGCAGGCAACGTAACGAATTTGTAAAGCATTCGCGGAGAAGCTAATTGTACGGTTAGTTGCGCTGTCCGTATTCGGCCGCGTTGCGCTCACATCTTGCTTTTATGCGGTCCTGGTAGTTAGGGAGCCTGATGCGGGGGCGACGGAATCACTTCGGAATTTAGACAATTTTGGAGATTAAACTAACTCGTGTTTATTTTGGTTAAAACTTACTGGTAAACCTGAAAAACATATTATGTAAAGCTGTTTCAGTTCACACATAACTTAACGACGAGACGAGAATCCTTATTTACATTATTTAAAATCCTATTGAAATTTCGCTATTAGTAAGTATGTAATAGCGAAACTTCAATAGGATTTTAAATAATGTATATAAATAAGCTACGGCCATTATGTTTTAAATACTGATTTGCATACATTATTAAATTAACCTCAAACGATTCTTACTCCAAGAAAGTTATGTCAACTTTTCCGTGCCACGTTTTATCAGTTTTCCCTTATATCTTATTTAAATATATAGTGGTGGAGGGATAATTAGAAACACCAGTCGATTTTCATACAAACGAGGTAACTATGAAGCTTTGATTCTCCGCCAGGGATTGATCGAGCTGTGATCTGTTGATGGGTGTCCAGGGAGTGAATGAAGGAGATCCAGATCACTACACACCCAACTGATCTGATCAACATTCTAAGAGCTATTTGGATATTTAGAGAAAAACCGTGAAAATCAAAATAGAATTAAAATGTATGTATATCCTGAAACCGAGAACTCTGATTCTTGCAGCTCTTAGAATGCTTATTGCAGACCAATTAAGTGTGTATAGCGATCTGGTTCTCCTCCATCTACTCCCTGGATGACCATCATCAGATCACAGCTAGATCAATCCCTGGCGGAGTACCAAGGCTTCAAAGTTACCTCGTTCGTACGTTAAAATCGACTGGTGTTTCTAATTATCCGTCCACCACTATTATATGTGTACGTGCATTATAATATGTTGTAAAAACTGATTTGTCATACACCTTCAATCCTAAATTAGTTTTTATAACTCCATCCGATAAAGTTTTGGAGATTTTTTCCGTGCCATGTTCTAAAACAGAATTTCTCTTTCAGCCGCGCCACTCCGCCAAGCTCCTGAATGTGCTACGACAGATGCCCCACAGAAACGGACCTGATGTTTTTTTCAGTTTTCCCGGTCGGAAGGGTTCTGTGAGTATACCTCTCTATGTATGACATACTTTGATAAACAATCCTTACTAATATTATAATTGCGAAAGTCCGTTTGTTTGTTTGTTTATTTGTTTGTTTGTTACGCCTTCACGTCTTAACTACTGAACCGATCATCATGAAATTTTGCATAAACGTTGTCAGGGGTACAGAGAAGGACATAGGGTACCTTTTATCCCGAAAAAAGTATTGTTCCCGAGGGATAGCAAAAAAACTTTCCACGCAGACGAAGTCGCGGGCGGCCGCTAGTATACTATAAGCTAAAGTAACCGACATCGCTCGAAGGATTGCTCAGCTTAAGTGGCAACGGGCGGGACACATAGCGAGAAGAACCGATGGCCGTTGGGGCGAAAAGTTTCTAGAATGGCGACCGCGCACCAAAAGACACTCCTTGGGTAGGTCACCGACAAGGTGGACCGATGTGAGGGTGTGAAGGTCGCGGTGCGCCGCTAGATGCGGGCAGCGCAGGACCGATCGCCGTGGAGATCCTTAAGGAAGGCCTATACCCTGCAGTGGGTGTCGTGCGGCTGATATGATGATACTATAGCTCACTATAGTATCTTATTTATCTTAGACGTAACTCCCTAAGGAGTTTTAGGCGCCATTTTGTCGAGTTCGGTTCGGTGACTATTTTAATTATTTGCAAATTGGTTCATAGTAGATATTGAGTCTGATAAAATTGGTGCAGTTTCGTGGTACAAGTGTCTGCTAAACTGAACAATATGTGAGATATTTGAAATTGGCGCGATCTTGGTTGCGTGAAGCTGAGACTTTTATTGTAGTGGTGGCTACCTCGGCAGAACTAACAGAGTTAAAAATAACTGCCACATCAGCTGATTTTGAACCTTAAGGTCGCTTATTTATTTATTTATTTAAAGGAAGTTCAACAGCAAAATTTACTGATTACTTAAAAATAATTGCGACAGGAAGCCAATTACAGAATTCCACAAATAGCAAACACAGTGGTTTTGTTAAAAGTTAAAGCGACAATTCGCAATGCACTAAATTTTTGTAAATTATGTTATATAAATACGATAGAAAACTAGGTTTTAGGTTATAATAATATAGCAAGCACTCTACTTGACCCTTTTGATAATAAATTAAGCAACGTAAGTTAAAAACTTGTCGCGTGCAAGAATTTTGAGAAATATTTTAAAAAAACTTTCTTCTGTATTCAAAATAACGGTCACATTACGATGTTCTTCCTGAAAAGTCTCGTAATGTTGAAATAGTTTTTGAAAATCTTGACGTTTATGTATTTTATAAATTTTTGTACAATTGAAGATTTTGTTTACGTGTTGTCTAATTTTTTATTTTAAAAGATTTGGCAAAAGTAAACCTGGAGGCGCCGGGTATCGATCCCGGTACCTCTCGCATGCTAAGCGAGCGCTCTACCATCTGAGCTACGCCCCCTGTAGCGAAGTTTCTGAATAACCTAGTCTCTTTGTGAGTAAATCCACGTCGTATAAATATTCAAGCTGCATAGCCTTGGGGGGGACGGGACAGTTTACCTAACTTTAAATAGTAATTTACTTACACCTGTATCTCTACATCCTGTGTCATGTTTATCAAAACTTAAAAGTTGTTGTTCTTTTTAAAAACAACCATTTTCCTTTTGAAAATAATATTCCACAAATCCGTTTAATTAAATTAAACGCTACAAATGTTTTTGTTTTGTTTCACCCTTGTTTTAGTGATGTCGTTAATCAAAAAATTCTAACCTTTTAAAAAAACTGACAAACTATAAAAAACTCAATGGAAAATCCTGAGTATTTCTGAGAGTTCCGTCTGACAATTTTTACGATTGTCTGCATAAATTATTTTGAATAAGACATAATTTACATGAATTTCTATTTTTTTTTCTTGTAAAGTACCTACGTATACAAATGTAGACTTGTAAGTTTTGATATACAGGGCACTGGTCAATCAGATAGCGAACCGTGTGCGTGGCGAAGCGTTCTTAATTTTGTTATGTACGGTCTTGCTAATCTATCTTATAAAAAACGAACCGAGATTCTGTCTGCCTCGGGAGTTTTTTTATTTTTTTGATATCGGCATTCGTTTTCAGAATAAATTAAAGGGTGATTTTTGAACAGTCGACAAATGTTGTGGTGTGAATTATAACGTCAAACTGAACAACTTTTTCCACTTCCAACCATCTTCAATATCTACTCGACCAAAATGTTTAGAACAGTTGATAATTTTTTTGCTCTGATTAAATTGGTCCTATAATTTAAGTTGTTCAGCTTGACGGTAAGCACAAAAGTCGACTGTTTTCAATTTCACCCTGTAATTTTTGTCCGATAAACGGGAAATTATGTCGGTGTTTTCCCACCATTTTCGATTTTACAATAAAAAAAAAAGAAAAAATTGTACTATACAATGCCCCGCAAGCTTCTGCATCTTTTGACACCTCTGCCTTTCGTTTATATTTATAACTTTCGGAAATATAGCCGCAATTACACTCCCTCATGAAAACGATCTGATAAACACTTTCAATGTTAAAAATAACCATCAAAATCGGTCCATAAATGTCGAAGTTATGTGCGAACAACGATAAAAAATATGCAATTGAATTGAAAACCTCCTCCTTTTTTTGAAGTCGGTTAAAAACAAAAACGCTTCGCCTCGCCACGTATTCGGTTCGCTGTTTGTTGGGCAAAAATTATCGCTAGACAGTTATTAGCTTAAATAAAATACCCTATTATTGGTATCTTACTTTTCTCGCTTTATGTTCTCCTGATACTGTAGAATCTTTGTAAGCTTTGTTAGCTTCTAATATTCCTGCTGCCCTGGTAATTGTTATTGCGTCACTCCGAGCAGGAGGCCTTACACCGTATGAAATAATTTGAAAATTCGTCAGCAAAATTAGGTTTTGTTATTAATTATTTAGATGTTTTGATTCTGACTGCCATGTGGTGGAATGGTAGTGATTATGCCCATCGAACCAAAGGTCCCTAGTTTGAATAGAATCAGGAAAATTTCATAAACTTTTAACTGTTGGCAATAATCCGATTCTGATTTATAATCGCGATAAAGATTTTAATCAATCACTTCTAACAATTTTCTGGTGACATTTAAAATTTATTTACGTATTTCAATTTAAAATCATATTTAGTAACATAAACCGCCTCTGTGGTATAGTGGTTCGCCCACCCGTGTAAGACGCAGAGGTCCCGGGTTCGATTCCCAGGGGGGTACAATTTGTTCTCGGTTTGGCTGGTGGTAGGGCTTATTTCAAGTCCGCCTGGCTAGCTACCATCATCTTACCTAAAGAGCTTATTAGATCATCCTGAATTAAGGATACGGAATTCAGAGTCCGATTTAGGACGAGAAATTCAGTCGCCAATTAGACCGTCCTGAATAACGGATCCGATATCACAGCTTAACAATCATACAGTAGTTACACGAATGTACTTGCGCAGAGCAACGGAGGCGAAAATACAGTGACCGTAAAAATACATGTAGGTAGGAGGTATAGGTAGGTAGTAGGTACGTGTCATTTTCAATGCTAATCTGAAGTATGTAATTTGCGAATAACTCATCTAATAACATACCTAAAATCAAGTTTAAAAGCAAATACCAACAGATGACAGCTGTCAAAATTAAAACAGCAATTTTTACGACTTTTAAACGATTTTTACACAAAAAATAAAAATTATAAAAGATTAAGGAGGGATGGAAATGAAATACATGGAACTGAAACGAAAAAAAAAATCATTTAACCTATACGTGTGGGGTGCCTATGGATAGGTCTATAAAAATGACATTGAGGTTTCTAAAAGTATTTTTTCTCAAAGTCAACCGTTTAGAAAATATACACTTTCAAAGTGGTAAAATGTGTGATTCCCCCCTCTAACTTTTAAACTAAGAGAGTGAAAAATAAAACAATAAAATATGTTGTAGATCTATAAACACTATTTACGAAAATTGGTTTGAATGAGACATATTTAGTAGTTTTAGAGATATAGCACATTTTCCAAAACCGCAAATATAGCATTGTCGTTTAAACAAAGTTATTTTTGCAGATGAAAATTATAGTGGTATTAAATAAGGTATGGTATATGGTAACTACGGAACCCTACTGCGCGTGGCCCGACATGCACTTGGCCGGTTTTTTTTAATTCAAAAAAGCAAATCACAGAGTTATTATGCCCTTGTACACTTAGTTTTGTCGTTGCGCCAACTGTCTATCTAAACGAACGGCGGCTTTTTTTTCACCAACATAAAAAGCGTTGACTGACTATATACTCTTTAGGCTGTGGTACTACTGTATCGGAGCAGAGCGTCCTGAATGCGATTACACTGTCCTAAGTGCTTCCGATTTAGCATCCTTAACGCCGGAGACCATTTTCTATCCTAACTAGGATCCTAACTAGGATCCTACCTTCCTGAATGCAATTACACTTTCTGAATTAAGGAGCGACTTCATTCCGGATCCTTAATTCAGGATGATCTAATAAGCTCTTTAGTCTGACGCGTGCTTGATCAAAGTTGGTGTGACATGTCCTGTAAATTAATTTGTTTATATTTAGAATTTTGCGTCATAATTATTAGTTAGTCATCAAAACTCTTCTATTTAATGGTTTCACTTAATTTTACTATCGTCCCCAGTATAATAGGTGTTTTTTCTCATGTCTGCTTTTTCAAACCCTTAAATGTTTATGGAACCCTGGTAGTCGTGAGAATGTTTTTGTAACCCTTTCGGTGCCCGTTAAAGCAACTGTTATTTTGGGACGTTATTCCCATTTAGACTATTTATTTTGCCTTTTTTGTAGTCTCTGTCATAGCTACAACAATATTAGGCATTTATTGCAGGATCTATGTTTACGATAGTAAGTTTTCTCCAATAGGAAAAAAAATTGGAGGCGCCGGGTATCGATCCCGGTACCTCTCGCATGCTAAGCGAGCGCTCTACCATCTGAGCTACGCCCCCTGTTGAAGAAATTATCAAATTGAACCGTTATATTTTATATTCGCAATACATGTTTATATTAAGAAGGTCAAGTGGCCTGAGGCGAAAATGCTCTTTATGAAATATCTTCAACAACGGCCACTCCTTTGTACAAAGTTATTTCTTTATCGCGGATGGGATTATAAAGGTCTGGCTACCTGCTTTCAAAGATGTCCTTTTAACTTATTTTGCCCTGGTATAAAACCGGGTGGGTAAAATTACTCTACCTATTTTTATTTCAGTTAGGACGTACACATTTTCATCTCTTGCAACCTTTATCGTTTTATGTTTTCCTGTAGCCTAGAGTAAAATGTTTATACTTAACTCAAGTTTGTTTACACTTAACAAAGAAAATCCATTAACATCACGAATATAACTAAATGATTGCATAAATGCAATCATTTGCAATGCATTGCTTTATATTCGTGATGTGAATGGTTTTGCATCAGTACTTTTTAGAAAGAATATTATATTTTGTTAATTTCTGAATACTTTCTTGCATTTATGTTATCCTAACAAACGTGTGAATTCCACTATAAAGATCAGCAATCTTTTTTCGCTTCAACGGTAACGGCATCTCCCGTTTTTGTGACCCGCCCTTAGGGAACCCTTCATTCTTGGGAAGCTTTATTTTATAGCTTGCATTCTTGGTAGTTATAGTGTCCTGGTACTTATGAGGAAGCCTGTTATTGATATTACGAATGGGATTTGAGTAAAATATGTGATTTATGGAATCAAAAGTGTATTGGAGGCGCCGGGTATCGATCCCGGTACCTCTCGCATGCTAAGCGAGCGCTCTACCATCTGAGCTACGCCCCCTGTGAATATTACCAGTGAAAGATAGCATTACTTTATGAAACTTGGCAATGTGGCACAACTGGTCGCATAGCCTCCAGCAAGGTCGCAATAAACTTTACTGTGTTTACGAGTAGAGAAACATAGCTATGTCTCTGTTAAACCATCAGATATCTCGTGGATATGGTCCGTCTTCAATATCTATCCGTTAAAAATCTTTACACTTTGTAGATCAGCTTGCCTGTCATTTATATGCGAGGACTTGTAAAATGTCTTCCTACTGTCTCTTATCACTAGAACTAAGTTATTGGTCTTCCTAAAGATAAATAAATAAATAATCCATGGTTTGACATTACATGTATGAAGTATCAATTACACAATTATGCAAAATGAGTAATATGATATAGAATCCTTACTAAGTACTCCTACGAACCTTTTTACCTTGTTATCGAAATTAATAGCCTATACTGAAACCACCTTACGATACCTACCGATATCATTCACAAATTGGAGCGTTTTGTTTATGCGTATTGTTGAGGACAATACAATAGCTTCATTAAGCACGTCTTGTGTTCAAATAATTGAACTGTCTTTATTTTCAAACCTACATTCCAATTTTTGAAACGTCGAATCGGTCGAATCTAATTTAGATCAATATAAAAATTCGTAAATGACAACGCCTACAGTTTGTTATGAATTATAAATAAGAAGACGATTGCTTATTTTTTATGTATACCGACGACGCTGTCTTGATTTCCTTCATTGGAAATCAGTCGATTTAGACTGGAATCCGTCTTTACGAAATAAAAGGCACTGATCGTGACACAAAAATGTGATTCGATTTTGCTTGGTATTTCCAGTTGTGATTGGATAAATTAATGTATGTGTACTACATACACGTTTATTGCTTTGATGAAACACCCCCGGATTAGCTTGATTTAGTTAAAATATGAGTTTATTTTAGATTTCATTCAACTTCTATAATCAAACTATTTTATTGTAACTTACTGTTTTATATAAATTGTATTTCATGCTATTCACCTATTCAGGGCGGAAAATTAAATCTTATTCTGCTCTGTTTAAGGAAATAATAGGGTCAAACTAGTAACCTCGGCTTTCGCCTCATCAGAAAAGTTTTCAAGTATTGCGAACGCAGATGGGGCTTTAATTATGCCCCTGGCTTCCGCCCCCGAGCCGCGGCGGCGATGGAATTTAAATTCCATTCCTGTCTTCATTGTGAATTTCAATCTCAGAAAGTTTCGATGTTGTAAACAGCCTGTGTTGTGGGGTAATCGGGAAGGGCGGGACCATGTCGATGTTAAGGTGTTTGCTTGGGTAATTGAGATATGTTACCCTATGGGGAGATTGCAAATGAAGCTACGCATGTATGAAGCTGGTTAATGATGTAGTTTCTTTTGAAGTCTCCTCATGCCTCTGATTTTAATCGATAACCACAGAATAAGAAAAATACGCAAAACAGATATTACTGGGATACGCAATGAAATGAAATACTGTTCAAGTAGTATTGTTGTATAGTCTGTGCCATTCACGCAGTCTTTTGATGTAAGTATATTGTGTTTCCTGCAGAATATGCCTCCGTGAATTTCACAAAGCTTGTATCCCTCTGATTAATTAGTAAATCGGGGACTAACGAAAAGCTATAGATAGATATTCCTCGGATTTCGATATCCGTTATACAATTAAATAGGTGCCAAAGGATTCCGTGCTGTCTTAAGCAGGGATGGTATTGTGGGTAAAGGTGTCCTTTAGGAATACATAATTCCTATAACAACGTGCTAAGAAATCTGTATTTACAACTCAACAAATCCAATATTACTCAAAGTGAATCAAAGAAACTTCTACGATTGAGAAACTCCTTGGTCGGCTTAACAGGTGCCGCGGCCCTAGCTTGAGGGGCTAAAAGCGGGTATTAGCGCCCGCTTTATTTTTCAACTCGGCCATATTTCAATCTCACCCGTAATAGAGAGGTTCGCTCAAGCTATTAAGTAACGAGTTTGGTAATTTATCTTCTTGCGTTCCTTGTTTATAATTTTATACATATTTATGCTGTCGGGATTGGGATTTACTCTTCACAAACTTAATTTGTAACATTCTTTACAAATCACCAATTTTGTATTTGGCGTGGTGTTGTCTTACAATATTAATAACATTTATTATATTTTTTGTAGTACCTAATCAATCATATAATGCAGTGAGTCTACTTTCCTCTGTTGCTCAAAACTAAGCGACTTCTTTTTTGTTCTTTTTCCTACTTTCCTCTGTTGCTCAAAAGTAAGCTACTTCTTTTTTCTTCTTTTTCCTCGCCTTATCCTTTTACTAGGCTGACTGGCTTTCCTAATCTTGAGGCGCCATTTGCTTCGTTGGTAAGTGTCGTCAATTGACAGGCCCAATACCTTCATGTCATTCTGGACATTCGTCATCCACGTGGTTTGTGGCCTGCCTCTTCCTCTCTTTTGCGTAGCTTTTGCTTTTTCACAATATGATCATCGGGTCTTCGCATTACATGTCCGAACCATCTGAGCCTGGAACTAAACAAAACTAAGCGACAATAACTAAAAAAAGTTTAACTTCATGTAATTCTGGACATTCGTCATCCACGTGGTTTGTGGCATACCTCTTCCTCTCTTTTGCTTAGCCATGGAGAGGTACTTTTTCACAATATGATCATCGGGTCGTCGCATTACATGTCCAAACCATCTGAGCCTGGAACTAAACAAAACTAAGCGACAATAACTAAAAAAAGTTTGCTCTTTGCGATCACTGCGCCTTATTAAGATCCTCCTCCCGCCTAATGGAAAAGATTATCCTGTTTTTCTTGGGCTTTTTCTTCTGATCCTGACTTATTCAAATCGCGGGGCGTTCCTTCCATCACTATTATTAATTCTTTTTACTTTGTTAGCTGAAGAATTAATTTAAGCTCAGATTAAAGAGCATTTTTTGACGAGAGCAAATTAAACTCGACCTTCAACAGACGGCGGGTAATTATTTAAACAACAGGATCCGAGGGCACTTTTGGAAAGGCTCTAATTAAATCATCTTGCTAATGGGATTCCTGCTCGAAGAATTGTTAACTTTTTATTTTTGGCCATTTTGTGCTTTGGATACGAATAGATTTATAATAAAATTGGGGTAAGTAAGAAACTTTAATATATCCTGTTTCTAATATTCATTCTGAGACAAGGTGTAAGTTATTGGTATTTGTATTTCTTATGCTACGGCTCCACCTGCGTCTTAACGCGTAGCTTAAAGCGTTAATCTAGGCGTTACGCAGATGTGGCCAAGACTTAACGGCGTTAATTTACAAACGATAGTACTGAATATTTATAATGCCCGATCTTGGACATTACCATTAACATTAACGTTAACGCAGGTGGCTGGTGGAGCCGTAGCATTATAAATATTCACATTAACATTATCGGTGTGTAATTATTTCCGATAAATAAGCTTGTTTTATCCTTGCTTAACATTTAAAAACATAACCTAGGCTCGAAACTATGTTTTTATTCAGTTTTTTTTTTCTTCATTTTCAATAGTAATTTAGCTCAACCCGACAGAGTAAAAAGCATTTCATCATTCCTATTACAAAAAGTATTACTTATAGCAGGAGAACAATGTTACGTGTAATTAAAAACTGCTCCTTTCACGTCTGTAAGAATGATTCAATTCTTTCCTTGCCCCGCCTGAAGCCGAGAAATCCACCGCAGAAAAATATTTTCCCAGTGTGGAAAATGTTTCCAGTGAAGCCTAAGCAGAGCTTAGCAGGTAAGAGCTTGATAGGAATAAGATTTCCTATGGTGCATTGGAATTTTTATCTCGACTTCGGTGAAGCAATTTTTGTGGCATAGATTTTTTAAAGCACAACGGGTTAATGCTTGGCCTTCACTTTACCTGATGTTAAGTGACGATAAGGCTGAAGGTGGAAGCGCACTAAACCCGGAATCCTCACCACTGAGGAACTGGCTATCTTACCTCTAACTGCCGGAACACAGAAATTGTTCTTATGGCATCAGACTTACTTAAGATTGTGGTAGCTAGCCAGGCGGACTTGAAATAAGCCTTACCACCAGCCAAACCGTGTACAAATAAACCCCCTCTAAGAATCGAACCCGGAACCCCTGCGTCTTAAACGGGTGGGTGAACCACTAGACCACAGAGGCGGTTATAATTATTTTTGATTAATTCATTTGAGATTCAAACTGTTGAAACAATATGGTGAGTGCAAATGGATATTTCATTAACTAAATTACGTTCTGTTGTGATTTTGGATGTTAAATGACATGTCATGTCGTAAACATTCTCATTAGTAAGAACACAAATCCTAACCAAGCCCATAACGTGATTAATGCGCATAAATCACTCTTAGGGAGCATGTTACCCAGTATTAGGGCACCAGGACGGCAGACGCCGCTAAGAAGCGTCAGTCCGCCGTCAGATCTCTGGATAAGCACGACAGAGAGAAATGGACCGGCCCTCGGCGATAAATAAGGAAAAAACGGACATACAGATAACCCAGTATGTCACGCGGATTACGCCCAGCGGTCCGTATTTGAATAAGAATTGCCAATAAGGAGGGAAGGCCGCTTTAACTGAACTCCAACAATGTCCTGTCCGCCTAGTAGCATCGATCCGTTAAAACGATGAGGTTTTAGGTGCTCGAAGAGACGATAAATGGGGGTTTTGTTTATTGCCATCGTCTCGTTTCGAAATCCAAGGGTAGTTTATTGGAACAAAATTCGATCAGAGTTTCATCAAGTTCAACAATCTAAATTAAATTTTGAAAGGAAGTTTCTTTGAACAACAGTCTATGCAAACAATTTATGAAGTGATTACTGACTTTAATATCTGTCGGGATGGGAATTGCTGTCGTGCCAAAACGCGCCGTCGCCCTAACACCCAATAGACAAATATTGTCATTATGAATAGCGTTGTTATTACAGCGGGCGCAGATATGAGCGATGTGGTTGGCAAGAAATACGATATGACCGAGGCAAGTTCAAACAGTGGCGGTTCAGTTAATAACGATGGTTAATATCTCACTTCTGCTGGAGCGTATTGTATGGGAATGCCGCGCCATTTGTCACACTAGCTTAGCGAGCAAAGTGCCTGTGATTTATAAGATTAATATACACGTCTTTGCATATATTTATGTAAATATGAGAAACTACGCAAATTGTACTTCTACAGTACCTAAATTCCTCTCGAGAAGTTTTCAATTCGTCGCGTGTTCTTTTTATACTGACACTAGCAACCGCCCGCGGTTTCACCCGCGTGGTTCCCGTTCCCGTGTGAATATCGGGATTAAAAGTATTCCATGTTTTAATCTAGGCTATCTACTATCTGTGTGCCAAATTCCAACCAAATCCGTTCAGTAGTTTTTGCGTGATTGAGGAACAAACTTTCAAACATCTAAACATCCAAACCCACAAACTTTCTCATTTATATTATACTAGCGGCCGCCCGCGGTTTTACCCGCGTGGTTCCCGTTCCCGTGGGAATATTCGTATAAAAAGTATCCTATGTTTTAATCCAGGCTATCTACTATCTGTGTGCCAAATTTCAACCAAATCCGTTCAGTAGTTTTTGCGTGATTGAGGAACAAACATCCAAACATCTAAACATCCAAACATCCAAACCCACAAACTTTCACGTTTATAATATTAGTAGGAAGTAGGATAAGTATATTAGTAAGATTATTATATAGACAGACATTATAAAGACATTATATATATTAGTAAGATTATTAACTGTCTTCGTCGTCTAAGTTAGTTCTTACATATACAAAGATGCCACATCCAATTCTTAAAACTATTTTCCACTAACTTTCATAAATTGTTAGATATTCAAATGAACTTCATGCACGCTGATAAACTTCACTAAGATTTATGGCGCGCTCTTCTACTTAACTATACAAAACCTGCGGAGCAACTCCAAGTATAGAGTTCAGTTTTGACGCAGTCCTTTTCAGGGTTAGAACAACAGTATATTCTTCTTGAAGCTTACTCGTAATATTATGGTTGCTAATACAACATATAGATTAGTGGAACTTTTTGAAAAAACCTCGGTTAACGGTATTGAATGAAACTTTTTGCCACCGGGTTTTTTTAGACTAATTTTTATTTTTTCAATTTTTTTGGCATTTGCAGTTAATTTATCAAAAAATGGTCGAAGCTGGGATAAAATAACCAAGGAGCGAATTAATCTTCATACATTTACCTACAAAACAAGACCTTATTTACTATTGTTCAAGTATTCGTTCACGATTCGCAGCGCAGACGCCCTGCCGCCGCGAGTTACGAAGTTTAGATATTGTTATAATTATTAAGTACTCGTATAGTAATATTTTGTAGGTGATATGAAAGACAAAAATAATTTATTTATTATACTAGTTATTGCGCTAAAAAATAGTTATCTACACTTAAGATTATTGTATACCTAAACTATAATTATTTAGTAATTTGGTGCTTCAACTATTTATAATTGAGTGTCTACTTTAGGTATAGATCTGTTGTTGGGTTATGTAACCATGTTTCATAATAAACACACTATTAAATTAAATTAAATTATTAGTTTTACCAACCCTGAAGCGGGGATTCTTTGCTGAGACGTTGATCAGATCGAGCGTAGCCCACGAATACGTTATCCATTCCTAATAACTTTTTCTTTCTTTCTTTGCCGATTATGTGGTTCTTGTAGCTCAGACCTTGGAAGTCCTGTACCTGCACAGTTTCCTCAGACTTAGGGTCTATACAACATGGGGAGATGTGTCGTGTCCCAAGACACATTCCCCGGATGGGCCGACTTGACGGACTTATCTGCCGTGGGTGGATATGTCGTCAAATGACGAAGAATGGTTCGATGTTCCAAGACGATTCAAAAGGACATGAACTGATTTTAAAAGATATGGCCCACACTATGAACAGAGTCTAGAGAAATATTTAACCTCTCTTTGTCTCACTCTCCCCTGCGATAGTATGGGATTACCGAACGACTGAAATCGTGTTAAATACTTCGCAGTTCTTTTCGTATCCGGACTGGAAAAGAACTGCGAAGTAATTAACACACTTTCGGTTTGCCGGTGATTTAGTTCTTGTTGCTAACATCTTGAAGGACAAGGACAGCGCTCAAATATGTAAGTAGTGCTTTCCAAGAAACGTCTTTACCAGAAAATAATGGGAACACAACACTCGAACCTAGCACCTACTTATGGTCTCAGTTGATGACAATAAGTAGGTGCTAGGTAGGACAGGCACAATCCAGAACTTTTTCTAGTAAGAGATCTTCGTTGAATACAGCTTGTACCTATGGGCGGCATAATTTGGTGGGGAAATAACGAGTAGTCAAAAAACTGAACTGAACTGTATTTAAACAGTTGCTATTTTTCTGGGTTGTAAAAAGTTGTCACGGAGTTAAAAATTGTTAAAATACCTAGTAAAGTATGCTAATAAAAGTATTAAAAAATAGGTATAGGTAAGTACCTACCTGTATACTTAATATTTTATTAGGTAGGTAGGTACTAGTATCTTGTCATATTATCTAACTTATCTGCATATACCTAAGTACCTACACAAGTTTATTTTGTTTAATGGGTTAAATCGAAAGGACAAAAAATATAATGAATAATAAAAAAAAATAAAGACATTTATTTATGGGATTAATAAATACTTACTTTACTATCAAAAATAAAAAATACTTTGAAACCCTAAGCTCTCTTAACAAAAAAATATACTAAACACCAAAAAATAAAGTCTAAAATTACAATAGCAGTTGTTTTAGTCACGACTGCACTTCAAATCGTATTCAAAGACAAAATGTAGTAAATGTACACATTTAAATAATATTAGGTACCTATTGTTTCTTATTTACTTAAGTATGGCTATTTTCGAATAGAAATCAGTATTCAGTATAAGTACGTCAAATTGGCATATAAATAAGGTAAAATTATTATTGTATTGAGCTGTTGATTTAGAAACAACAATTAATGAAAACTGCCCTTTTTATTTAACTGCGTATTATATAGTCATAACAGCTATCACAAAATTCACTATTTGCTTACCTTTCTGGCTCCACTGGTATCGTAAAAAATGTATATTCTGTTATTAAAGTTGAGTTTAGGCAACTGCTTACTGAGCAATTATAGTACGTTTTATTTTTGCCTTCCATTTTTACTGAGTCTCGCAAAGCGTACAAATGACCGACGACGCGGTGGTCGGACGCGCTACAACTGCGTCACGTGATACTCGCGCGTGAAGTGTTTTGAGCGTGGCAAAGATTCCGTGTCGGTGAGAGGTGTCTATGTGTGCGTTGCTCGAGCGCACAAAGTACTAAGCTAAACTACTGTACTCTCTATATATTGTGGCCCGACTGACTGATTTATCAACGCACAGCCCAAACCGCTGAACCTAGAGACTTGAAATTTTATACATAGATACCTTATGCAGTGTAGGCATCCACTAAGAAAGGATTATTTTGTGTTTAGGTTGACGATTGAAAATCAATATATCCGTGATTCAGCATTTTTGATAATTCCACCCTCGAAGGGGTGAAAAGGGGATAAAGTTGTGTATGGAAAGTCCCTAATTTTCAAAATAAAAATCACCAAATTAATTGTTATGGTTGGAAATTAAAAAAATAAGCAAACATATTTCACAATTTTCCGAAAACCAATCCTTTAAGGAGGTAAATGGAGTAAGTAAACCTAAAAATCCACATGGATATAGTTTTGAAGTTTTATGTTCTCAGGTCAAAAAATTTTGAGATGAACATAAAGCATCATTTTTTTTGGGTTACCTGTAAAATTTTAGAGTTGAAAGAAAATTGCTACGTACCAGCTCAGCGTTACTTGTCTCCCTGTTTCATAATCTGTCTTTTCTTTGAGAGTATTATAACAGGCTCGCTACCGAGCTACGCGCAACGTGTTACACATTGATATGTTATTGGAGGAGGAACGATCCTTCCAAATAAAGTCCCGAGACGTGATTCCTGTGGCGTGGAAAATTAGTTTTTAATACATAATATCGATATTAGCAGACACGGGGTTGTCATGTTGTATCCCCCTTACTGAAGAAATGTGTTTTTTATAAATGTGATCACGGATTTTCAAAAATCACAAGTTAGTATTGTTTTGTACAACGTGTTACAAAAAAACCCTAATGCCGTATGGTAGATAGGGACCATCAAACTGAACAACTTTTATTATGGGATCAACTCTGAAATCGCGAAAAAAAATTACAGCTGTTTCATACAAAAAAAATTAATGAAAATATCAAAATGTATGAAACAGTCATTCAGTGGTTAGTAATTCTGGGTAAAGTGTGCTTCTACCTTCTGCTATACCTTAGCATCAGATGAAAACAAGAGAAAGCGGTTCCCCTATAGGAATATCTAGTTATCTAGTCATTGTTTTGTTACTAAATGTTTTTTTATTGTCGACAGGCGGTAGTGCTGCCCCCATTGGCACGGTGGCCGTATGAGAACGGCTTCACATTCACCACGTGGTTTCGGCTCGACCCCATCAACTCCGTCAACATCGAGCGCGAGAAGCCATACCTTTACTGGTTAGTCACAACTCATACTTTTATCAACAAACCTTTCCCTATATACACTTCTAAGGCTTCCGCGCGTACAGTTCATTAGAAATAAAACACATTTTACGGATTACAGCGCGTTTCACATCATCTCATCGTTCACAGTCGTCCCGTGACCACGGCCTTGGAAAGGTACATGTCGAAACGTCGTCCGGAAATCCAAAGAACCAACAAATCAAAACTATTTCGGTGATGGTTTACGCACGATCTAACTCCTGAGGATGCCCCGGGTTGGGGCGAAACACGTGTAGAGTAGCCTAATTGGTGAAGGTGCAAGGTGTCTTGCTAAATGCAGGTATTGTGCACTGATATTTTGTGGTGTGCATGTGCATATTTTTACGGGCGGGCGGGCGGTGCATCTTGCATATATTGTTTGCGGAAGCTACATAATATATTTCGTTTTTCAAAATCAAAACTAAATAATTCTAAAATAATATCTAATAATATAATATACACGGTGTAATCCGTAAAAAGTGATTTATTTCTAAACCTTTTCCTTTGAATCAGTTTTCCAACTAGATTGAGGTTCTAAATTAAATAAGTTAATAAATTCCACTATTATCAGTCCAAACTTTGATAAGACTACCTGAATCAAAACAAAGTTTAAAAGTGTTCTTTGCTTTAAGTTTGGAACTAATATAAATCGATGGGACACAGATAAGATTGAAGTACATAGGTTCCCAGGAACATGAAAGCTAGCGTCCGCCATCGAAACTGGGAAAACAGAACTCTCAAATCTAGACGAGAATTTGTACTCCACATAAATCATGTGCTCCTAACTACAATTGCCGTGTATCATGCTCGCGTGGGTAACTTTTCATTTGATTCGAGTGGCTCCGGACGCTGAGTATTTGCTGGTCGGTTATGCTGCCCTGGTAGATACTCTCGACGCGGACTCGGCTTTGTGTACGTTTACGCAAATTGAATTGAGTTCCTGTACGCTATTTCATGAAATGATTTTCAACGAAGGGTGGTTTAATTTCCCACAGTAATTTTGGTAGAAGTTATTTACAACATTCGAATGCAAATTGTGTACATGAATAATATTGATCAACAGCTTCAAAACGAGTAAAGGCGTGGGCTACACGGCTCACTTCGTGGGCAACTGCTTAGTACTGACGTCGATGAAGGTTCGAGGGAAGGGGTTTCAGCACTGCGTCAAATATGAGTTCCAACCTAGAAGGTAAGAGTGACAAGTTTTGTATGTAAGGACATTAATATGTCCAATCATCATCCCCACTACACTTATACCAATTTATTTGGGGTCGGTGCAGTGCGTCCTTCTCTTCCTTTCCTTCCTGTCACTCATCATCTCCTCATCCACTCCCATCACATCCGCACACAATACATCTACCTTTTCTGTGGTCTTCCTCTTACTTTCCAGCCATCAACATCCACATCCATTACTCTTCTAGTAACATGCCTTGTAAGTTTAATTAATTCTTTTAAATTAACCCCGTTGCTAAAATCTTCTGCTTAAAATATAATTGTAGTATTTTACTATAGTCCGGCAATATCTTGCGCGACCGTCCCGCGGGGTGACAGACGGTGGCGGGGACGAGGTATTCATGATGTCAGCGGCTAGCGGATGGTGTAGCGGGGAAGAGAAACTCCCCCGCCCCCCATCCCCGCGGGGCGGGGACCTCGTCCCCGCCACCGTCTGTCACCCCGCGGGACGGTCGCGCACGAGATTGCCGGACTATAGCAAAGATTTATTCAAAAATTGTTTCTGAAACAATATACTAAGTATTCATGATATGAAAATAATTTATGGCACTGATTGTTTTTTTTCCGTTACCGTTAGAAGTACACCATTGATCAGTACCATTGATGGTACTACTGACACATCTGTCAGTAGTTTATCATCACGATTTTATTGCGAATGCTTTAATAAATCTCTCCAAATGTGTCGCGCTCGAACTTCTAAAACATCTATGGAAATACTTTTAGCGGCCTATGTTAGTCGTTTAACCGCCTCTGTGGTCTAGTGGTTTGCCCACCCATATAAGACGCAGGGGTCCCGGGTTCGATTCCCAGGGGGATACAATTTGTACTCGGTTTGGTTGGTGGTAGGCCTTATTTCAAGTCCGCCTGGCTAGCTACCACTATCCTACCTAAGTCTGACGCCATAACAACGATTTGAAAATTATTGTGTTCTGGCAGTTAGATATCCCTAAGTGGTGAGGATTCCCGATATAGTGCGCTTCCACCTTCGGCCTTATCGTCACTTGACATCAGGTGCGGTGAAGGCCAAGCATTATCTCGTTGCGTATAAAAAAATGCATATTTTTAGAGACACAGTACACCCTATTTTTTTTTTACACAGGTGGTACGCGATAGCAGTAGTGTACATATACAACAGATGGACGAAAAGTGAGATCAAATGCTTGGTCAACGGGCAACTCGCTTCCAGTACAGAAATGGCGTGGTTCGTCTCCACAAATGACGTGAGTGATTTCTCTTTATATTCATTCATTCGTTTTTGGTCATTAATCACGGAATTATCCCAATTGTGAGGAGATGTTTGAGTAGATTTTTCGATCAAGAATATCCTTGATAACGCTTCACTTTTTTTACATTAAAGGGCTTACTCTTGGCCACATTCGAGAACCATAAGGCTAAGAAGAGGCCGAAGATGGAGCGACCTTGCCCAGAAGAAGCCTATTCACTCAGGCTTTAAATATCGCTGGGT
Organism: Agriphila tristella; assembly: GCA_928269145.1. NCBI lineage: Eukaryota > Metazoa > Arthropoda > Insecta > Lepidoptera > Crambidae > Agriphila > Agriphila tristella. The sequence goes on from OV743435.1 coordinate 1,681,876, forward strand.
TGTGCTTCCGGGAATATAGACGCGGGCAGGGAATTCCACTCCTGAGCTGTGCGCATTAAAGAAGATGAAAAACGCTAACGAACTTAAACAGCACGCAAATATGGTACCGCACACCGACTGACAAATCAAAAAGCGATTCGAAATTTAGAAATTCGATTCTCCACCGAGATGCCGATTTTGAGACTAGACCAGACATCTAAGATATTCTTGATCGAAGCTTGGATTAGAATTCGACATAATATCTTTGTGTTACGCGCATCATGTAGTGACAGGTCGTTAGCCTTATCGCTACATTTTTAAGTTTAAATTTTAAACGTAAAATGTAGCGATAAGACTAAATCTTGTTAAAATTTAACAAGAGTTACAATGTGTTTGTTACTCTGAAAATAGGTCGTGTGCTTTTCGTAAAATTAAGGATCCAATATTGTTTCAAGTTTCACTGGGTCTCAAAGTATACTTGGTTATCTTTCTGAACAATATTTAACTTTACTCTCTGCATCCAAAGAATTATTTATCAGAGTAGAGATAAGCCCACTGACGGCCTATAATCCCACCATTTCTTATTAGGCAGTTTGTAAGCCATTCATGTAACTCCTTAATCCAGCCTCGAGTACTAGGCGCTCATAACTCGATGGGAGCTTAGCATAATATATTTCGTTATCAAGACGGAACATGCCTTGCAAGACTTCCAACTTCCAACTTGTGCCTTTGAATCGTCACGTGCGTGTCGTTACAGCAATTTATTGCAAGTAATGGATGCAAATTTCCCCAGTTTTACGCGGATATCATGGGTATGTTGGAGATTAAATTTCCAGAGCATGATATGAAAAAAGTAGAATCCAATTTCGTTAAGCGCATGCAGTTTAATATTTTCGTATTTTGAACTTGCTATCGAGTTTACCCGATTATATTTTTAATTTCCATTTTCCTTTTCAAATAACTATGCTAATATGTTTTACTGAACTTTGAAAGGGTGCTAAAAATTAGAGCTCTGTTAGCAAATGCTAACAATGTGTGAGGTACGACCAAATGTATTATTCCTCTGTTTGAACGCAAGCGTTTGATGCCGATGGTGTTTGGATAGCTGAGCCAATACCTTAATAGCTCAGTCAATCAGAACGATAGATCCCAAATGGAGGAACGATAGAATGAATTTAGTGATTAGAAATGGTTAATACATTTCTTTTAACCTTGATCAAGATGTTCTGACCATAATCTACTGGCCTTCTTACCTAAGAATGCCCATTTTCAATTTTTTAAATCAAGTATACTTAGGACAAACATTTTGTCAGGATTGAAACTCCTAAGGTGGTCTGTGCTCCTATTACTCTGCACAGGTGTAACAAGGGGTCCTCATAGTTTTAATTCCGAAACTTAATTTTTTGTTAGGCGATTCGTAACCATATTATGTACGTAGGTACATGTTCTGCAACCATTTTGTTACTCGACATTTTCATGTCACCACGAAACATATTGATTTTTACAATTTTATTCGCACTTCCATATTTTTCACGAGCAAAGCTTGTGATATGGATGTTAGCTAGGCTCTCGCCTCGATGGAACAAACATGGATTTTTCAACGACAGCTCAATTTGAAACTGAAGCCGAAACTCACGAGCTTGCATATTCATTAATAGTTTCGAACCTCCCTGAACCTGCCTACGCAGTAGTTTTATTTTGCAATACAAATTGATACAAAGGAATATCAGCAGTCAGCGAAATTGAATCCTGCTTCTAAGGTGGAGAATATTGCACTTCTTGGAAAATAAAATTGGGTGCGATCCCGTTATACTTTTCAATGCGATCATAGACATTGCACTCAAGTAATAACATTTTTATTTTAATCTTTTTCTGGTAACTTAATTGAAAAAGTACTTCAGAGCCACAAATAAAAATGGTGTATGAACGCAATGAAATTGTGGAGTTTTCATAATATTATTTTAAATCTGGCGTGTTTTAGTTGGTCGTGGAAATGTTCTAAGCTAAATTTGCACTAAGCGGGCTGCATGAATATTCAGGAGGTGGTACGTGGCCTCGCATAGTTCGTGAATTTCCACTATCACACTTATGTATGGAGATTTGAAATGGCTCTATTATACCTTGTTTGATGTTCAACAAACTGCTAACTACTATCTGTTGGGGCAGCTGTATGAAGACCGAACGATTACTAATTATCATTATTACTGCATTTTGTTGAAAAAGACAAAAATATGAGGAAAGGATTTCTTCTGTTTCTTTATTATGTTCAAAGGTTTCTCCTTGATTCATAAACTAAACGATTAGGTATACGTTAACGTTGTGCCAAAAAAGAGTTGAAAGAGACTCGTTTTTAGAGACCGGGAAGAACGAGAAGAAGGGTAAAAACGAGACCCTATTAATTTTTAGGGTTCCGTACCCAAAGGGTAAAAACGGGACCCTATTACTAAGCCTCCGCTGTCCGTCTGTCTGTCTGTCTGTCACCAGGCTGTATCTCATGAACCGTGATAGCTAGACAGTTGAAATTATCACAGATGATGTATTTCTGTTGCCGCTATAACAACAAATACTAAAAACAGAATAAAATAAATGTTTGAGGGGGGCTCCCATACAACAAACGTGATTTTTTTGCCGTTTTTTTGTACGGAAAACTTCGTGCGCGAGTCCGACTCGCACTTGGCCGGTTTTTAATGTTACATTGCAAATTAAATCATGTCATATTGTTTTGTCTAAACCATCGGATCCCATTTAAAAATATTTATTTTCAGTTGTGAAAATAGTCTAAAATTATGTAGGATTATGTCAAACAAAATACATAATTGTACAAGTGATGTTAAAATATTATCTATTTGTTAAAGATACATTCATAACTTTTATCTTTATTCGAAACGTTAGCTTTAATTCTTAACTTTTCGTGCGCTCCCCACACTTAAGGTTAGGTCGCGGTATATTTTGGCTGTAAACATGAATTTACATGCCATTACCGCCCAGCCGCTCGAGAATTACGCTCTGGCGCACTCTAGGTTTTGTTGTTTGCGGTCATGAGTGCAAAAAATGCTTAAACTCTTTATTATCTTCGCATTATTTCACTAGCTTTTTATGAGCCCTGTGGTATTTCTTATGACAATAGTTGGCTTTTCATCCTATTCAGAAGTATGACATTCATAGACTTGAATACTGTATATCTCTACAATAATAGCGTCAAATTTATCTCGCTTCGTTTCCAGATCAGTTGTCCCATGATCTATTATGAACTCGGTAAATCTTATAAAAGCTTTCGAGGATTCGTTTATCGCTGAAGCCATCGCATCGGTATCAACTCCTGGCGGGTTTGTGTCAAATCGAAAATATTTACTTTAGCTTGCGAAGAACAAAGGCGTTCGTCTCTCTTTATTTGTGTTCTTTCGGTCGGAAGCGTGAAATCGCTGTGCTCAAATTAGTGTTTGAGACAAAAGGACTTAAAACTAATGGGAAAACTCTTCTACACGCTGAGGTAAAAAAATATTGTTTTGTCTGCGAGATGATTATGGTATCTTAGTTGTCTTCTTATTGGTTAGTATCTGAATATTATATCAGTTTTATGAGGTTATTTCAATGTTATATTGATATAATTTCCAACAAAACACGTCAACTTACCCACTTGACCATCATACACCCAATTCATCACCCGTGGTGAAATGGGGTTATTCACACCACTGGTGGGTAAAATGGGAGTAATACCTAAGGTGTATGCCTCGGTTTATAATGATTATGAATGCACATAAATATACTGCTCAAAAGAAAATAGAGGCCACCCTATGATTTTCTATACAAAAGAGCTAATTTCTGAAAGGTATGTATTTTTATGGAAAATTCAATTTTAATTGGATATTGCTCGAAAGTTGTTTGACTTGCAGACTTCACGGTCGATTTTCTGTATAATTTCGCCGTGTGTGAGTTAGAATTAAAAAATGTTAAATTTTAAACTCCAATTTCTTTCTAATCGACGCACTACGAATAGATTTAGTATAGCAAAAAATTGAAAACACCGTTTCCAAACCGACCATTCCACCGTTCGAAATATATCAAATTTAAATAAGATCAGATTGAATTTATCATAAAAAAATACTTTTCAGAAATTATCTCATTTGTCTGGAAAAACATAGAGTGGCCCTCATTTTCTATACCAGCGGTTCCCAAATTCTTTTGGCTATGGAACTCTAATTATTGGAACCCTTTTAGGTTCACCGTTTTTGGGCGAAACCGTAGCTCAAGCAAGAAGTAAACTAACTGTAACATTGTTTTTTTACGTGAAATCACACCATACTTAACTGAGGCTTTTTGGCTTGGTTTTCACATCTTGTAAGTATAGTTTGACTTTAAAAGAAGGTCTTTTTAAGATAACAATATTTATTTAGATAGAACAATGAATTTCCGCGGAACACCATTCGGGAACTGCTGCGCAGTATACTACCAGTCGTTATCAAAGACACTCATTGATACTCTTCTTTCCAGCCTTTCGACAAGTGCTACATCGGCGCGACCGCAGAGCTGGATGAAGAGCGAGTGTTCTGCGGTCAGATGGCGGCCATCTACTTGTTCGGGGAGGCCCTCACCACGCACCAGATCTGCGCCATGCATAGGCTCGGCCCGGGATATAAGGTGCGTGTTTAGTACCTCTATGTAGCTGATAACTTGAGAGCTGGTTTATACGGGTTCAGTGACTGGACCCAGTGACTCGGAATCGCAGATCCATTAACAGGGTACATGTAGACAGGATCGGCAGTAAGTCGTACTGTGCCCGAAAATAGAACGGGTGGTTAGTCAGCTGGACTGACTTGCGAGAGAGAAATCAGCACTGGACTGGTTTGAAACTAGTGTCTACACGAGTCCAGTAGCAAGTCAGCGCTGGACTGGATTACTGTACTACCATGTTATTGACCGCGTATAAACCAGGCATGAGTTCTTCCCTTACGGTGGAATTATAACGGTTCAATATTTTAAACATGAACTGCTCAACATTTCGAAAAAATAACACAAATTTTAGGATACAGTAATTTGATTGGGCTGATTTTTTTTATGCCTAGATAAAGCTTTTTCTGATTGATAGTGTATTATATCTCCAATTTTAGAATGTTTGTCTATCATTTGTCTATCACATAATCACAATTTAGAATAACTTAATATTTAAAATTAATCTGGCTGATATCTGTTAACTGAGGATTGAAAAATCGGCTCAATCTTTGAGTAAGTTTGTATAACTGTTTACCTGTTAAAGATGAGAAACATACGAGTGATAATGTTTGCAGCTTAACCGCTTTTTAACTTGCAAATGAAAGATTTTGCAGTCGTATTTTTCCTGCACTTTATTAACCTTTATCATGTATTTTGTTTTTCGCTGACAATGGATACAGAGTCAGTTTCGATTTGACAACGAATGCAACATCAGTTTGCCGGAAAACCACAAAAGGGTGAGCGAGCCGACCGCTCCCAAGCTTGAAAGCGCTGATTTTCCATCTGACCCTGAGTCCTCCTCTCCTCCTCCCGAATACCAGTCCCTTGAACCCGCTTCGCAAGAAGAAGATACCAAGACAACAGAAACTGAAGAAGCATGCGTAGTTATGAAGGAAGACGCTACTCCCCGAGGTCGACGCATGGCCGACGAAGCGCGCGAAGTTGCTGCTGCTCATGCGTCCCTGCTCGTAGATATTGAAGCATGCCAGCGTGTAAGCATGCCGCGCCGCCGCTCTTATATAGTTTTATACTGTTTGTCTTGCTTTTTGTGTTGTTGCACTGGAAATCGAATGGTCATCTGAACTGTTAACTAAAGATTTTATAATTTCAGCTTACCAATCGGTCTCCGAGCACATTGTGCTGTATAAACACTTGTCCATTTGCTATAGTCATTGTGTGGTCCAGGGTCTGTTCCGTTTCGACGCCGAGTGTAAAACCCTGCTGCCGTCCACCGACCTCCAAGTAGACCGCTACGGTGAACTCATCTACGACCCAACACAGAACATTCATGACGTAAGACAGGCCGCGAATTTTCACTTATGGGAGAACGGTGAAATTTACTTGATGGATAATAAATATACCTACTCTACTAACTTTATGTTGTCCTAATACATTCAAGTGCTATTTGGTAGTTCTAAGTTCTAAACCACTAATTGATATCTTCATAGTTAATGGGTGCTGGCTTGAATTTTTAAAATCTTGAAGATAATTGCATGATTTATAAATTTCATCTTCAGAGCCATTGAAAGATATAAGTAAAATGCTTTTGTTTGAGACTTCGAAAAATAAACCCCATTTCTTGAGACAAACAGTTTGAACAGTTGCTATTAAAACTGTTCTAGGGAACAAAGGCGCTTAAGATCTCAGTTAATCCGACTAGCATATTAAACTTTGCTCTTGCTTTTTCTAAGCTCGACTAAAAACAACTTTCAGCGAAATAATGAGCAAGTTTACATTCTAATTACTAATAGCTTAAGTCTGAGATTTTCATTACACTTGAAGCTTCTCGGAGAGATTTTACCTTAATTTTAATGTCACTTTCATCGCACCATTACCTTCCCAAGTATATTGTTACTGACTGCTCCGAAAGGTCCATTTGTCAGAATAGAGAACGCCTCCTGAAACGGTCCGTTGATTCTCAAAGTTGTTTAGTACTTACCCTGAATTTCACTAGTTTTGGGTACAAATTAACAACTTCTTCAATCCTAAGTAAATATGTGAAAGTACCTTGTGTTTACATGGTTTGTTTTACAGGATACATTTCAATGTTTTGCTAAACGCCAAAAAAACAAATGTAAATTATTCGTCTGTTATGTTTTTGGAGTAAATTTTTAATGACGACGGCCGGAAATATTTGCAAAGCTTACTCACCACACCAGGACCACAACAACAAACAAGAGTATGTTTGAGAAAGTTTGTCCACTAAACAGTCGTAACGTAACACGAGTTTGGGACATGGCCCGAGCGCTGGATGCCTATTGTCGGTTCAGCCGCTTCGCATGTTATGATAACTTGGTAAATGTCACTTAGTTTTATTGCACTATTTTATAAAAATAATGGCGGAGAAATAAGGTAAGTATTAGCGTAACTCACATAATCGTATTTTCATTCATGACGTAAAGATTTTTCCTGAAAATGTTCTTCTCTTTTAAAAGTCAAACCAATCGCCATTTTCGATGTAAGGTTGAAACGAGTAAAGCATAAAAGTGATTAATGGGACATTTACCAGATTCAGGTTTACGAAAGCCAACCATTCTTGGTGGTACCTACGTAGGGATAGAGAATTTATGAGCCTTCATTCCTGAGGTACACTTTTTTTAAATAAATATTACCAACACATTCTAAGATTTATGATTTTCTCTTTCAATATGATCTATGTTTAGGGTTTAAGGAATTACCTCAACGACAAGGCTTAAATAATGTTTAAGCAAGATATTCAAAGTAATTTTTACTTTTACACTAATTACGAAGATTGAGTACTCTCAGCCTAAAAAGTTGAGTAATTATTTTTTCTCTCAAGTTTCCAACATTGCTCCTGTTATAAGTTCCAAACGAAATAAAACATGCTCACCACTTATTCTGCGACTTCGGACTTGTACAATTTAAGGTTCCGAAAACTTTTTCATTGGTTTAATTTTCTTGTAGCCCAGTAACTTCTTTGACGACTCCAATTTAGTTGATTTCCCTTACAAAATCAAATTCCGAAAAAAAATCTAGTTGGGTAAGTTCATTTTTATTATTCGACCTTTTTTAATAAAGAACTTTGGAGTCATTAAAACTTTGCCAATTAAATATTAAAAGTTAACTGTGACTTGGAAAGATAAATGGAGTATTTTGTCCTTAAATGTATCATTAATAATCATTACACGATTATTCTAGGTTAGGTACAAATAACTACATACTAATTCAGTTAAAAACAGAATTGCAATAACTAAAGGTAGCAAAGATGAGCTCTTTATGTTGCTGCGCTCCTCTTACCTGTATTACGCTCTCTTTTCACAAACATGCGCACTCTCTCACCAAACAATACAAAATAGGGTGTTTTCATAACAACAAAAGGTTAGCTTAAAAGTTAATATATTTATTTACTTAATTGACCGAACGAACGCAAAGCGCGACCGAAGCGTCTCTGCTTCAGCTGCTTGGCCAAAAATTATTTCGTATGTCCTTCCTTCCGGCTTTCCTTTTGTTCTCCTCTACAGGTCGCATTTGTCAACCGATTCTCGTGAAATTTCATGAGCAGGTTCGATAATTAAATGGATTTTTTGAGTCGAGCCAGTTTTACGAAAGTTATCCAAATAAATAATTTACACATTTCGAAAAATATTCATAATTAAAAACGCCATGTAGCTGCGAATATACCAAATACTTAATATACCAAATAGCACATACTCTACTATGTGTGAGCTTTCAAAACCTCGTGGTGATGGCCACATCTTTTAATTTTTAAACAACTTACAATTTGAGTTACTTTTTAACACGAGGTCTACAGCTCACGGAGCCTCTAGAGTTTGGTCAACGAAAGATGAGTCTCGGTTGGAAATGGAACTAATTTTGCGCCTTATTTTTAGGTTCAGTTTTCAATAACTTAACCTCTAAACGTTAATTTAACAGGGAAAGTGGCGCCTCCATTTCCGGTTCATCTTTCGTTGACCAGACTCTAGTTTATAGGAATCTTAGGAATTTTGCTAGAATTTTAGTATTCTCTACCTATTCCTAAATTCATTGTCTAGCCATCTGGGAATGTCGTTGCTTTTTATTTCCATATAAATTAATACTTTATTAGCTTCTCTGGCGAATAGATGCTCGTTAAAATGGGATATTATAAAGGCGGACCCATTGTCTTTCGCCCGTTATTGTAAAGACAGATGGGAGCGTATTTGCAAATCATTTGCGGAACGGAGACAGTAATGATACCTATTTTTTTGGTTTTGTGATTGAAGATGTGGAATGAAACAATGGGGATAGAAGCTGCCTTTTTATTACGTCAGATGTCATCTCTGTTATAAGTAAAGTAAAGTAATCAAAGTTTGTGTTGTGGTTCAGGTTTAAGTATTCTTCGACAATGTAATATTCATTTATTTGAAGCTAATGGGGAAGGCAACTGTCAAAATGGCGCTGCGTAGTTGCGTACGCTTGTTCCACGAGAACTATGAAAACAAAGGACTTTTACTTAAAAAATAGTTTTTTAAGCTTAAAAATGATTGAATTCTGTGTTATAGGCTTTAACAATGTTGGCACTTACATATTTTCGAAAAATCTGGATATAGAAAAAAATGATAAATTCTGTAAGTTTAAATTCCGGCATTTGCATTGTAGAATAGTCTTTTATATCCATTGTGGGTCATTGGGTCTTTTTCGGTAAAAAAACAAATATCTATTTTCCCACACATTTTGTTCTGAACGTCTACTGTCTTAGGAACAAGCGTACGAAGCGACATCTACAATTAGCTTTGCGTTGCCATCCCCATTCAAAAGTTTTTGATGTGTTTGATGTTAATACCGACTTTGATTGAATGTCGGTTATAAAGTTTTTACAATAAAATACTATTGATTTTGAGTTAATCTGACGTTTTAGACATATCAAACTTTGAGTTACTATAGTAAACTCTGTTAACAGTTACAGTTTGGCAACTATTTTGCATTGTCCAATGAGTTTTTTTAATTCTTATTACGTTCTTTAGTGTTTTAATGAGAACGAACAAGCCATAGCCTTCTATATTTGCAAGCCGTGAACATAAGTTTGGCAACGTCTGTTACTGTCAGTTCGTGGTCATGTCGTCGGCCAGTCTCCATACTAAATGTATGGGAATATTTCAATTTTAAGAGGTCGATATTTTTTTTCCTAGCAATCGTGTGAGGTTAAAAATATGAAAATAATTTAGTTCCTTTATTGAAATGCTTTGTATATTAAACAATAAGAAAAATATCAATGTTAACTAGGAAAAAATGGCTGTCAAAGATGTCATCTTTTTTGTTGATTTTCTTCAGCAAGGAGTTGATTAACACCCCCTCTAGCAATAAATGATATATCATTAGAAAGGTCCTTTAAAGACAAATATTTGCTGTTTATATACTTTATATCAATTGTTTATACTTTTGGAGTTAAAGGTTATTAAAATATAAAAGTGGTTTATTGTCTATGGGAGTTAAATTACCCCACCTCTAGCAATAAATGATATATCATTAGAAAGGTTTTCATATGATAAATATTTGCTGCAAACACACTTTCTATTTATTATCAGTATTTTTGGAGTTTTAGGTCATAAATGTTAAAAAAATTGGTCAAGTTCAGAGCGTTATAACTCTCAAAGTACTAATAGTTGACGTTTATTGTAGTACAATAAAGTGTTTCAAATTTAAAGACCTTTCCAATGATGTAAGATTTATTGCTAGGAGAAGCTTAGATCAAAATGCTCATCGTACTAAAGGACCCCCGAAAAGTTCAAATAATTTGACTCAAACCGTATGTCCTAATAAATAAATAATAATAATAAATATAGAACTTTATTGAAATAATCTTACATCACAATTTACAAATAGTTTAAACATAGATAATATAGGAAAAACAAATAATAAATAATATTTAAAATAATTGTATACTATGTGCTTGACCACATGCGATGTTGCCGTTCTGCTCAACTTCAGGGCTTGGAAGATATAGAAGGCTATGAACAAGCGATCTGTATTCCTTGAACGAACAGCTGACTTATCATTATGAGTACCTCTTTAAGATTGTTTAATTATATTCCTGTTTCAGAAAGTAACTTTCTTAACAATTACAAAGCCAGTGGTACCGTTGATCCAACCACAACACCTGGTTATTAACTAAGTAACTAAGTTCGCAGCACCGGAGCGCCTTTAAAACAACTCAAGAGTGTATCCGAACAAATCCTCAACTGTTTTAATATTACAAGACGTTCCAACGGTGAGGCGGGGTTCATCTCATTACATAGATTGTTCGCTGTAAAGTGCTGCAAGCTGGGTTAATCTCTGGATGTGACACGGACGAATTGCACCAGGATTGCAGAGGATGCGACTGATTTGCTTATTCCGGTTTCTTGTTCCATTCTTTTGTTTACGATTCCTAGTCTCGGGATTAAGTAATCCCGACGAGTCCAGGCTGGAGATAAAACTTCTGCCGAACTTGTTATTCAGTTCAGTGTTTTGTTTTAGTTTCAATACTAGGCTGTCTGGGTGCCTCAAGGAATCCTTCAATAAATTTAAGAGAACGTAATATCGTCTGCAAAGTTTCAGTCCGTTTCGAAAAACTTAATACGGCCATTAGAAAGTTCCCACTTAGCTAAAGAGTTCAAGTTCAAACTCAAATGTTGTATCCAGTACCTTTAGGGTTGTGCTCGGTGTCAAGAGCCTCCAACTTCCTTAATAAAAGTTGGACGTAACCGGTTATGAGAACTCACAGCCTATTCCCTGAATCGTGACGAACAAAAATCTCTGTTTGTCTTACATAGCTCTTTGCTCCTTCTACGATCCTCGTGTTCAATACGCGAACATTGAAATGGATCGGAAATTCAGTTTTCCTCTTGTAAATTACAACCATTTCCTGGAAGACTGTTGTTTTATGTTCTGCTTCTTTCGCAAATTGTTTAGGTTTCATTAGAATATTTTCCGTTTTGTAACGTTTTCAGTTTGTTCAATTCGGATTGAATTGATTAAATTTAAATGTTAAATTATGTATGCAAAGTAGATCTATCAATCGAAAAAGAAAGTGTCCATATTCTTCTCAATCGTCTTTAATTATTTGTATATTATCTTTCATCTCAAATAATTTATCATAAAAAACAAAAGAAACGCTTAAAACATATCGGTGTTATTACAAAAGATTGTTCAACACCTGCTTAACTAAACACTGTTTAAATGTGATGCTGTCTCTGTCAAACAATATTGTCAAAAAAGTGACAGCATCACATTTAAACATGTGTTTAGTTAAACAGTGTTTAAAAATCTTTTGTAATAACACCGCAAAAGTCCAATCAACGGGGCTTATGCAACCCGAATAATTCTTCCGTCTATGAAATTTGGCATGTGATGAAGTTAGGTAATACAGATTACAGATGAACAATAATCCAATAAATTTTGTTACGAGAAGTTAGGTATTTTTACCTAAACATGAAAATCGCTTATATCTCTCTGTGAATATTTTCTCGGGCTAAAGTACTTTCTGTATACGTACTTATGTATTATTTATAATAAGTATGTAAAGAAACCCAATATTTTTTCGATTTCAGAGATACCCCAAATTTAAATTTAAATATTTTTCAATATATCTTCTGTTGAAAATTTTATTTGCTGATTATTATTTTTTAATATGTTTTTATACCTTTAATATATAGCTTTGTTCAGTAAGGTAATAAAATTTCTTCTTTAATCATATTTATACATAAACGTATAAAAATGGATCGACTATTTTTTCACATTACCTCTTTAGACCAAAAAATAAAAAAATATGATTAAAGAAGAAAATTTATTGGCTTTCTGAACAAAGCTATATATTAATGGTATAAAAACATATTAAAATATAATAATCAGCAAATAAATTTTTCAACAGAAGATATATTGAAAAATGTTAAAATTTAAATTTGGGGTATCTCTGAAATCGAAAAAATATTGGATTTCTTTACATACTTATTCTAACTTATACATAAGTACGTAAACAGAAAGTATTTTAGCCCGAGGAAATATTCACAGAGAGATATAAGCGATTTTCATATTTAGGTAAAAATACCTAACTTCTCGTTACAAAATTTATTGGATTATTGTTCATCTGTAATCTGTATTACCTAACTTCATCACATGCCAAATTTCATAGACGGGAGAATTATTCGGAAGTCGCCATACAACAAATATCCTCATTGATTGGACTAAAAATACGCGAGTCGTTCAGTCTTCTTCTAAATACCTACTTTATTAGCTTAATGAGCAGTAGTCAAGAAATAAAAAAAAACAAACCCCGCTTTGAAATTCCATAAGTTCCCCAGTCACATAGCATAGTTTACCACAAGTTCCGCCCCCCTATTGGAAAATCGGTAAACTTGGTAGTGCGGTTCTGACGCCTCCGATGATCGTAGGCGAAGTTTGATTATCGTCGTGACACCTTTGTGAAGACTGCACAACTCTGAATTGCGAAGTAGTTACTCAATAATTCAACGAGGTAGTGAGGTTGAATTACTAAAAGTATACGAGGGTGGATTGATAAGTCCATGACTTTGTAATGAAGAAACACTTTTTTTCGGAATATTTTGTTTTATTTCTCTACATAATCTTATTGTAGCTCTGCGTATTCAGTCCAACGAAGTTTCTACCTCTTTAACCCATTATTGGCTGGTTAACTGGTAACTGAAATGAGGGCCCATTTCAAACACCACCTTTTTGCTTGATGAAAATCTTTGCCCGCCAAGACATTTATTTATGTTTGATAGGACAAAAAATCTCAGTGGGTTGAATCTAATTCTAGAGAATAGGAAGGATTCGCATCTTCATTCGATGAGTTTTGATGTCATGAGTGCCGAGGGGTCGACAGGGTTATTAAGAAAAGTTAGAAGTCGCTTGAGCTTTTTGTTTCCAAATCTTCTTTTCAAGTCATGGACTTATCATCTTGTGATTGTTCTAGTACAAAAAATAAACAAATGAACATCTTTACTATAGCTGAACCGACAAACAAAATTCTAAATACCTACTCTAGAATTCTAAATACAATGGAACAGCTGAATTCTTCTTTTGTGATTTCGTAGTTGGATCAAATATCTTGGATAAACTAAGCTTTATCACTATGTAAAGTAAATAGTAGTTCCAGCAAAAAAGGTCTTACAATCGGAATGCTAATAAAATGAACACACAAAGTAGAACCCGCTCCTTTACGATTTGATAGGCATTGTGTTGCTCGATACAACCTTTTGTGCCTATTGTTGCTCTCAATCGAGATTTTTTTCATGTATTTACTCGGTAAATGAACGAATGCCCTCCTTATTATCGAAGAATCGTGAGCTATATCATTTCCGGAGCGTACATGAATATTTACTCACATTTCTAAGGCTTCCTTTACCCCAGTGCCTGTTATCTTTGTGTAATCATTTTGCCAGAATGTTTCCAGTCCCCTAAATAATTCGCTTTGTTTATCTATTTTGGAATCTGAGCTTTTGTAATGTGTTTTTATCACATTTAGCAGGGTAGCGTAATTAAGTTTGTGTAGAATAAATTGCGCGGAGCTTATAAGCTTTTAGTGGCATTAAATATTTAGAATTCATGCTAACTTGTGACGTTTATTTCGAAACATTATCGTCCATTTATCATAAGGGCTCGGTATATTTCATCAATACCTTATTGTTCATTTGTATTGTATTACTAATGGCTACATTATTAATATTATTGTGGAGTTCTTATTAATGATACCTACAATAATTCTAATAATTAGTAAATTACTTCTAACACTATTCAGATAATAATTATTTTTGTTATGGGGGCTGTGGAAATTGTATAACTTGTGTATCATCTATAATGTGTCTGGTTTGTTGTAGGTACTTCTTTTGTTATTAACATAATGCACGGTCTTTCTTTTATGAGATTTGATATTGTGACTGATTTTTAGATATAGTTTTCTAGTGTAGTTTTTGCATGCATTTGTTTATATGTTAGTTAATAAAAAAATGCTTTTGTCTTATTTTAATTATTAATATTGTGTTTTTTATTAACAATTGCTTATATGTTTTATTGTTTTTGTGTATGAAAATTATATACTTATTGAATATTGTCATATTAACTTTTGTAATCTTTATAAAACTTATGTTTTGCTCACTCACTTATTACCACTTTGTTAGCTACTACACTCACATATTTAAGTGTTTGTTTTTCCAGCACATTTTCTAATTATTTTACCGTTACGACGCAGGTGTTATACGACGGCAAACTGTCGTCGGCCATAGTCTTCATGTACAATCCAGTAGCCACTGACGGCCAGCTGTGCCTGCAATCTGCGCCAAAGGGAAACGTTTCATACTTCGTACACACACCCCATGCTTTAATGCTCCAGGTTAGTTCCTTTATAATCATGCATCCCTGGTACTTTTATGGTTGGTTTTTCTATTAAAAATTACGCTGCATGCGTAGGGTATTGTTTATTATTGATCATACCTCTCTTTCATTCACAGGAAGTGAAAGCGGTGGTGACGCATTCAATTCATAGCGCTTTGAATTCAATAGGTGGGGTGCAGGTTCTGTTCCCCTTGTTTTCGCAACTCGACTTACCCCACGACGCGCCCTCGTCCGAACCAAAGAGAGACCCCATGCTGTGGTATGTTGTCCTGGTACAGTTTCACAACTAGAAAGTTTCCCCATAGCAACAACACATTTAAATTAGTATTAGTCAGATGTGGCCTAAGTTTACGAGTACCCCTTATTTTAATCTCTGACCTTTTGGCGACTAATGCTCAGATTTACGGAGCATCATGGTTTTACGTTCATAAATGAAAGGGATCATGTACAGACGCCCCTAAATAGTAAAGTTTCTAACTACAGTGCGTAAGTACGATCATCAGAATTAGAGTTAAATCCTCTAAACTATAAAGGATGTGTGAAATTTACCTAAACAAACTTCTGCCTCGGTTCCAGTTTAAACAATATAGAAGGACATAATAGTTCACTCAACGGTCGAGTTAAGTTCAGAATTACGATGCTAAATCACAAGTATATTCGGCTGAGAGAGAATTTGCGTCTCTCCAGCTGTAAGTCCATTCATTAATATTCGAAGTGGCTCCGCCCTCATTAGTCGGCTAAATGCACTTTCACTGTCGCTTCGCAATCGCCCCTGAAACTCAACCCTATCCCGAGGTGGCTGGTTAATAGCAGCTATGAACTAACTCCTCGCAACTCCTAATTGCCTGGTGTCGACTCCGCGTACCCGTCGAGATTTATTGGGGACATTTTGCGGGTACAATTTATAATTTAAGCTCAGGGCCGCTTATTAAATTAGATATCTTTCATAACATTAATTATGTGCGTGCGCCCCTTAAAATTTATGTTACGACTTGTGACCGAAACATCTTAAATATTGTTAAAATTAATAAAGAAAAAATATGAGATCGTTACCTTCGCAATTTTCCTATTAATTAAATTTGGAGTGGAGAGAATCTCAAATTAGGTGGAGTATCTATATAAGTTGTATATTTTGTACTAATTTATATTACCTAAAACCAGCGAACTAAAATCTATGGAATAAGCATTCTGCTCAAAAAATGGCACCATATGAAAAGTACAACTAAGTGGATAGAGCTAAAAATGCTGGCATTTAATTTTGTAGCCCAAAGCGTCTGAACACTGGTTGCTTATTTACGACCATAATTTGTATACTTAAAATAGATATTTTCTATATTTAAATGAAAAAATAAGATCCGTTTTTTCTGCATCTTTTTACTGCCTTCTTTGCATCTTTCACACCATTTGACTATAAAGGACATCATTTCTAATAAACTCTCTCTTCCTATCTTTTCTATACAATACAAACTGCAATTTATTGAAAAGAACACTAACGTCAGTCACCGGGTGCGTGGCTGGCCCGACTAAAGCTGAGCGGGTTGTACTTTTTCGGCCCCGTCGTGCCATTTTTTAAGCAATATTTGTTTGCAATTACACTTCCATAGATTTAGGTTCGCTGCCTAAAACTAAGTTGATATAATGGCTTCAAAAACATCTTTACATATATGCAAAATCTTTTTAACTCATCATAAGATGAGATTCTTTTGAGTTCAAAGAGATTCTCCCCTTTCGAAATATGATAAACCTGTATCGCGCTTCAAAGATGATTCGAGACTTTATACATTTTATTACTAGCATATTCCTGTCTCTAATCAGCTGAAGTTCGACTTCGATCCGAAGACACGTTCAAGGTTCAATTCTTTGGATTTAAAAACTGCTTTGATCGCTCGTTTAGAAACGCATTAAGACCTCGTTAGTCATGTATGAGCATTCAGCGTTATTTTGAATTCGACCTGACTCAGATTTTATCTCAAACTTTTTTACGTGAATTTTCGTCTATGTTTTCTGGATAAAGAATTTAGAGTGATATCTCCTTGTACTCAATAGTTTCTAAAACTAAAAAAGCTAGTTTAAGGTTTAAATGAAACACCAAAAAATATGACTGAATTTACAAGGCTTCCGCGCGTACAGTTCATTGCGAATTACAGCGCTTATATTATTGATTCAGATGTTATTTTAGAATGAGGGCTTTTCAAAATGACGTTTAAAAAAAAGAGTAACTATTTGACTCACTAGATGGCGTTGATGGACAGAGAAGTGTCAAAATTGGCTTTTAAAAATAAATGGCCTGTACCAAAGAGGAAAGTAAGCGGTCGCTGGATGATATCTGCCCAAAGAGAAACATTTTAGGCTTACATCTGCCTACCTACCTGAGTACTATTCGAAGCTTCGTAAAAAAACACATTGACACATACATTTTTATCAACGCCATCTAATAAGCCTACAGTTTTTTGTCGTTTTGAAAAGCCCTCATTTTAATCCGTAAAAAGAGACTTTTTTTATTGTAAACTGGGCAGGCATTTGACACTACCATCTTGCTTGGTAAACAGGATGTGGTCTAAGGTGTAGCACGCTTACCCAGGAAATGCTTATACACTCTTGTCTTAAAGAGACTAAGGTTGTAATTATCCGGGAATACATGAGCAGGCTGACTGAATTTGTTTGTATCAGTTCCGTTTTGTTTCACAGTTCGAAACTCCTCGGCTTCGTATGCTCCCTGGTGGAGTCCTGCAGTACGGTGCAACAACACATGCTGCAGTGCCGTGGGTTCCTGGTAATCTCGCACATGCTGCAGAGATGCAGCCGGGACCACCTCACGCCCGATACGCTAGCGTCATTCCTACATCTAACGAAACATCTTGTCACTTGCTGCTCTCCTAATTCTGATCTGCTATTAAAACAGGTAATGTACATTTTTTTTATCATAGTTATTTCGCACATTAGTTGTCTATAAATGTTTTTTCACCTCTCCAGCACGAAAAGGGCTCTTTTGGCGCGTAAAAACTCGCAGCAAAATCGATTTTTGCTGCGAGCATGAGGCAAAGTGCTTTTTTAATTTCTAACACCAACTTTTAAAATAAAAAAGAAAAAAGAAATAAAGTGACAAGGACAGACTTATAAAATTGATATGAGAGAAAAGGATATAGAGTGCTTTATGGTGTCACACATGGATTAAAAAGTAAAAAAATAAAATGCACGGATATACCAAGGAGTTTTAAATAAGGATTATTAAAAAAGAAGGTTGATAATTCGAAATAAAAAGTATCTAATATAAATAAATGTTGGTCACTTGTATAACAAATAACTATTAAATAAAACACAAAATTGTAAAGGTAAAAAATGGCTACTTTAAAAAAAATTGAGGTACCGCACAAAAGCTATCATCACGGGACAAAGGGAATTTTTAAAATGTTTTCATAGCTATACCTATTATACTGTGTTAGGCATAAATATTAAATATTAAAATGAGAATGACGCCCTAACCTAAATTACGTAGGTAATTGAATTGACTTGCCAACCTCAAGATGTTTTTTCCTTTATTTTGGCAAAGATATTATGCAAGTCAAAAACATTTTCATAATTTCGACCCATAAATTGAGGAAACATCCTTAAAAAAAAGTAAAAATCTTTCATTCGTATTACTCGTGTATGTACTATGGGCAACAGCGACGCTTAACCAGTTTGCAACAAAATTCGTGTGCGCGCGTATCGCCCCTACACGAACTAAACGTATGGTTGTGACGGCGCGGCGTGCAAGCGATTTTGACCTTAGCAGTGGTTAAGCGTCGCTGTTGCCCATGGTACCTACCGTGCTTACAAAATGGAATGCAGAATTAATGAATATTGGTTTGTTAAATTGCAGTTTCTGTGACATAGGTACCTATATTGATCAATTAATTTAATAAAGAAAAGTTTGCGGACGTGAAATCACGTTTTTGTTTTCAGAAAGCTATATTGCTTTAGAAAAACAAAATCAGCAATAATTCACATGGCAATTTAGGTACAGTCACGTCTAAACAGTTAAGAACTTTGTCACTTTAAAGCTATTACTTGTTTGAACAGAAATCAATGACAAATGACAATTACAACAATAAAGTTTTTACATATTTTTGACGTGACCGTACCTACTTTCTGTAATTAAAATTAAATTAAATTCATCATTCTAAATTTATCTGCAATTTTCACTCTATTTTACTTGAAAAGGAATAGGAACATGTTTGTACTCAGCGAACTAAAATCTATGGAAGTGTAATTGCAAACAAATATTGCTTAAAAAATTGCACCACGGGGCCGAAAAAGTATAACCCGCTCAGCTTTAGTCGGGCCAGCCACGCACCCGGTGACTGACGTTAGTGTTCTTTTCAATAAATTGCAGTTTGTATTGTAGAGAAAAGATAGAAAGAGAGAGTTTATTAGAAATGACGTCCTTTCAATAGTCAAATGGCGTAAAAGATGCAAAGAAGGCAGTAAAAAGATGCAGAAAAACGTATCTTATTTGTTCGTTTAAGTATAGAAATTATCTATGAGTAATACAAATTATGGTCGCTAATAAGCAACCAGTGTTCAGACGCTTTGTGCTGCATAATTAAATGCCAGCATTTTTAGCTCTATCCACTTAGTTGTACTTTTCGTGTGGTGCCATTTTTTGAGCACAACACTTATTCCATAGATTTTAGTTCGCTGTATGTACTTTGGTACTCTACTACTAACACATTGATTTGCCGCAAAACCAGACACTACTTTTTTTTCGTTTTGTTTTTAATTGTTTTAAAAACAACAATTTAACATTTTTGGACTTTTTGTGACTGGCTTGGTTATAAATACGTCGCAGATAATTACGCTAACGGAGCGTACATTGTTATCTGAATGTTATGAAATTGGCCCTAAATATTCGCCGGGTGCTTAAAATTGTTTCACGGCGTATTTTACGATGCTTCGTCGGGAGACGCCGGGTTATGATACTCCGTAATGTACACTTAACGTATCGTTAACGTGGCTTTACTATCGTTAATGAAAATCGCTTAGATACGATCTCAATTAACGTCTGATATTTTAAAAAATAGTTGATTTTTGTAAAGTTGTGTTTTCGTATCCACATAACAGGAATTTAAGGGCAGATTTCACAAGAAAACCAGCCCCTTTACTTTACTTTATTGCAATAAACTCTTACAGAAATAGCAGTTACATTGCTGCTTTAGTAAGAACCAATGTGACAGCTATCTTACTTATAGCCAATGTAGCTGTGGTTTCAATCGATTTCAATCGAGAATTGTTAGCAACAGAGTTACGTAATCAGGGGGCTGGAAACAGATAATGAAATTATTTAATTACCCGTTTGAATATTTATACTCCATCATACATAATCAATTATTATCAGCCTAAAACACCATCGAGGATATTATTGCGTACTTTGCTTTTAATTTACATAAATTTCAGTACCTATTCTAAGAACAAGAATACGAGGTAGTGTGAAATCGGCCCTTTATTATTTACAAAATGGGAATTTCACTTGTGTTTTATTTTTATCAAAGTTCTCTCTCGATCTTATTTCTGACTCGGTCTCATACATTTTATATCAGTCTTAGAGAAAATCTAGTTGAAGTTATTGGGTAAGTTCATTCGCCGAGATGCGATCGAGAGTTAACTGACAAGACTGCACGTCAAAAACTACTAAAGACACGCTACTTTGGAAATCGAAACGAAAATACACGTTCTTTGTGGTTAACTTCTAGCAGAGACTACATTCCTAGTACTTTCAATGAGAGATACAGGGGTTATTTCGAAAGCTAAACTTCAAAATTATTGTAACTTTTGCATTTTGGCTGTCGACGTTGATATATTGAAAAATGGAAGTATAGCCCTGTGTCAAATACTTGCCTTATGGCCGAATACTCAAACGCTACTTAACTTTGAGCGGCTCTCAAACAGCATGCTGTCTTTGTCATATCTTTGACATTGACAGAACGATGTTTGAGAGCCCCTCAAAGTTAATTAGCGTTTGAGTATTCGGCCAATATACAGACAAATCATAAGTAGATAAGTAGCATCTCTGCATTTGCTGACATTTTAAACTTTCGAATTTGACAAATTTTGTGATAATAAAAGCTATAAATAATATAAAATTGAAGAACAGAAGAAAAACATTGTGTTCATTTCTAGTCAAATACTTTTAAATATTTCAGTATATTTCTTGTGCAATGTTTCGTGGTTTGTTCTGTGTTTTTGTATCGATTTCCAAAGTAAATAGTTACCCATTTCTATAAAGTGTACCAACATTATTTTTTGATGGTTGTTAGCGCATGCTCCTCTTGCTTTACCCACTTGTTTCGAGAAAACCCTCACTTTTGTAAAGAGAAATAAACGAATATGAAATTCAATTACCCATGTAAAGAAGAATATGGTTCCAGTTTTATTCTTTTTAATTATATTTTATAACAAAAGTACTTCCACAACAACACGCCAGGGTTTTCAAAACTGTCATATTTCTTCAGTTGACTTTAAACCTTATTTGATTGGTTGTAAAGTTTAATATAGATTGAGGAAAAATCATTTTGTGGAAACCTAATGTGTCGCTGAGTATCCTACATATTCGTTCGTTTAATTCTCTTTCACCCATTCAATCCCATCACTTCAAAAAAGTTTTGCAATTTTGGATTGAATAGCTTTGAGTCCCCAATTTTTCAACAAACCCTAAACCTTCTTTTTTAAATACACTAACCTTATAATGTCAAATAAACACTTTTTATTATTCACATATTTTGTTTTTACACTGGTTTTCCCTTTAACTAGCTTATATGGGTGTTGTATAACCACGAAAAAAGGTGTTCAAATTTTAAATTAGGCACTAGTGAATTTTAGAAGCTGCGCCATATAATTTTTCACTGTACAAAATACACTGAAGAGATAGAAATGGCAGTGAATTGAGTTAACACTGCTTTTGCAAGAGCATTGCTTCATGGGATATTGGACAAAGTAATTAATCTTGGGTGTAAAAATTGCTTAAACCAAGTTAGCAACTAACCATAGTTTACCGAAATTCTTAACATTGGTTTTGTAAAGAAAACATATTTTATTAGAGAGTATTAGTACCTAAAGAACTTAAGTGGAAAGCTTTCAGTATTTCTTAGCTTTAGATTAACAATGACACGAAAGCAAGAGAGCTACGCTATCAACCATTGAACAGTAAAAAGTTAATATTAATTGTAGTCTTTCTGTCAATCTTTTCTGACCTGGCAGCTCCTAGACCACATCTTGTTCAACCCTGCGTTGTGGATCCACACACCGGCCGCCGTCCAGGCCAGGCTGTATTGTTACTTGGCCACGGACTTCTTGGCTGATGCCCACATTTACGGAAGCGTGAGGAGGGTCAGCACAGTTCTGCAGACTGTGCACACGTTGAAGTTCTACTACTGGGTCGTGAATCCAAGGACGAAGAGTGGCATCACACCTAAAGGCATGGGTAAGTCCTAATCCTAAGGCAATGGCATAACAACTGACAAAAGTTGTTTACTTATAATAGGACAAGTAAGCATAAATAGATACTTTATTTTTGTTACTATACATGCAGTAAAAAAATTGGATTCCCGAGGAGGGTTGGTGTCAGGCAGGCGGCCGACCGTAAAACTTTGCCAAAACCTAATGCAGTATGAATTACATGCTGCGCCGACCCCAATAGTGGTCGTTCTACGAGCTCAAAATTTTATTTTGTGTAGAACACTATAAATAAATTGGGATAAGGGCAGGAGGATGAGGATGACATGCAGTAAAAAATATTTTAAAAGATTTCTGAGGCATTTATTGATGTGCAATACTTTGATTAGATATGTTGAGGGTTACCATTAGAAACCAATGACGAAGGAATAATATGGACCTGACAAACCTACGAAACAGCCTGTACCTACTTCATTGTTCTCCATTCAAACGCAACTAAACATGGCGGCTTAGCTTAGTGTACATATACCTTACGTAAACAGCATAGAGTCGAAATCGTAACATGTAAACGCAACACAATATGGCGGACACGGCACGCGCCTAGGCTGACGACACGAATCCTTTGTTAATGCAGTTTGTGTCACTTCCTTTCCTTTTTCTGAGCTAGAAACAGGTGTTTCTAGTGATAACCCTCAACATATCTAATCAAAGTATTGCACTGATAAGTATCAGATCATAGAAATAAAATGCCTTGTGCAAGAAAAATTTATTGAACGTTTAGGTAATTTTAATAATTTCGTAGCAACATTTCGAATCAAAACGAATCACAGCGAATCAAAACATTGCTAGGTGGTGGATATTTAACTTTGTGCTATAAAATCGACAGCACTTTAGCAATCAAAACTTTCTCATATTCCTTAGCTTCGTATTTCTTATTACCTAAGCCCTCGATACTCAGATTCTAATCTTATTTCCAATTAAACTACTTACTTTGTCCCTAAAAATGGATACAAAGTCGCCCTTAACGAAGCAATCTGTATCTGTCTTTCCTCAAATTATTTCGCGATTCCAAGCGACGATAATAATTGGGCTAAACGCCATCTAAATTTGCGGTCCTTGATCCATCTCTGTCAAAAGCAAACTTTATGATACGGAAACCATTATGTCGTTAACGATTGCTTCTTTGCCAAACGGTTTAATATTGAAGATCCATTGAATGGTGTCTTCACATTGCCAAGTTACTAATTTGTAACGCTTCAGTTGTTCAGCTTTTAAGGGTATCAAAAGATCTGTTACAGATTTGAAAGTTAGTGGCTTTATCAATTAATTTTAATCAGAAGATGATATTTGAGACTGGGAATATTTTATCTTGAATCATTTTCGGTGAATCGGAATCAAATTTCTTATTTACCGTGGCAACAAAGTCATTTTATTCGCTGTATATTTTGATAGTAGGTTTAGGTTTAGGTTTAAAGACTTTATTTTCAAAAAAGACTTACATAGGTCACTTACATGAAAATTAAAAAATACAAAAGTAATTTTTTTCATACATCACCACCAAGCCTTAAATATTAGAGTAACTTTTTGAATATACTCGTACATACTTATATTATATGTTCAACGAATCTATTACATAAAATTAATGTTGAATAACTCAGTCAATTAAGTCCTTAAGAGCCATACATCTCGACTGTGATTTTTGCGTAAAATGGATAATTTTAGCGTTCTTGATTTCAGAAATCAAAATACATTAACAATTTTGGTTTATTGAATAGTGCAGAATAGTTATTGAAATAGTCCGTAGTGGTCTAGTTTTTTGGAAATTAAACCCAAAATTGCTGAAAAATATTTTCATAAAATGCTAAAATCCGTCAAAATCGAAATTTCGACAAATAATGTCATAGAACCCTTAATAGACAGATAAAAGGAGGCTAAAATAAGATGCTCTATTTTAATAAACATAACCAGGAGATCATCACTCAAAGGAGTCGCTCATTTTTCTTTATCCTTTACAGATGGTCCTCGCCCCGCCCACAAGGACATTCTGACGATACGCGCCTACATCCTTCTCTTTCTAAAACAACTTATCATGATCGGCAACGGAGTGAAGGAGGACGAGCTACAGTCAATACTCAACTATTTGACTACTATGCATGAGGTATGCTATCCTGGTAGCGTCGATTTGTATTTGAAAGGGTAAATTCAAACAGGTTTTTTGTAACCTTCACCGGCAGTCGGAAGACACAAAAAAGACGAACGTAACTCCTAAGAATTCACTTATAAAAGTTGTTGCGTACGATATTATGTTTATTTACTTTGTATGTAAACTAAATTTTTTTCTTCATTTTTCAGGATGAAAACTTGCATGATGTCTTACAAATGTTGATCTCATTAATGTCGGAACACCCGAGTTCAATGGTACCTGCATTTGACGCCAAAGTGAGTTTTATTCGCAATAAATATCCCATAAACCATGTGGAGGATAAAAATAATTTAAATTTCTGTAACTTTCAGGGTGGAGTTAGGACAATTTTCAAATTGCTGTCTTCAGAAAGCCAACTTATAAGATTGCAAGCTTTAAAGCTCTTAGGATTTTTTCTAAGCAGAAGTACACACAAGTAAGTTATGCTAAGTAATACTATTAAATAATTACACTAAGCATTCTAGAAGATCAACCACTTACCTAAATAAACATTTAGCCAAAATATTTGAAAATAAGTTACCTCTCTTGACTACATAGTATAAAACAAGGTAGCTTATTCCGTCCCTATGTCCCTATGTATGCTTAAACCTTTAAGTGTCCGGACACGAAAGTGGCGGCGGCCGAGCGGTGGCGGGGCGGCGCGGCAGCGGAGCGGCGGCGGGGCGGGGCGATGAGAACGTGGGCACGAAACTTAGCGGTCGGTCAGCCGCGCTAGTAGTGTTGTGACAGATGGGCTAAATACCATTAAGGGCCCGTGGACCTACCGATTTTGGTAGGACCACGGTATACCACTAAAGTAACTTCTTATTTTTTTTATTTCTATTGATGTGTCAAATGTGATGTTGCTATGGAAACAATTTCTTGTTAAATCAATACCGAAAAATATTCAAAGCACGAAATATATCCTATGTCTAAAAATTTTATTTAGTTCGAAAAAATGGTCTAAGTATAGGCGTTAACTAGTTTCAAAACCGGATTCTTTGCTCATCTTGTGTTTTTTAAATGATGTCCAAGATGCCGACATCCATACTGAATAAATAGGTACTACCTAGTAATCAAACAGACACTATTATATTATTCAACACAACACTACTGTAATCGCGGGCTACCAAATCAAACTACTTTGTTCATTTGTTTTCGTCGCTCTCCTCCCGCCCGTGCATCGCTCGTCGCCCCGCGCCGCCACCGCCCGTTTCGTGCGCGTCTCCATACTGTGCCATACTGTTGAATGCATCGCCGCCGCTCCGCTGTCGCGCCGCCCCGCTGCCGCTCCGCCGTCGCAGTTTTCGTGCCCGGACACTAAGGGTTTCCGCTGACGGGCGCTTATTTGTAGCTGCGATAATCACGGCGTTAATCGCGGCGATATCGCGGCGATAAACGCGGCGATAATCGCGGCGACAATCTCGGCGCTTTTTTGTCGCTGGCGTAAGTTAACCCTAAAAGGCACCCGGTAATAATAATATAGAACAATCACTTTTATTATTGCTAAAGTCTATAAATAAAGTTTATGATTTATTTATGTCAGTAATTATATACTTTTTCACAAATGAAGCAAACAATGTATACGATTCAAATGTCTTCAGATCCTTTTATCATCAAAATAGTGTGAAGAACAAAAATTCTGCATTTACTTTATATGCGCAAATGCAAGAATTAATAAAAAAAAATCGATACCTACTGGAAGGTTTTGACCCGGAAAAAATATTGCGAGTCGCTAGAATTAAAGAGATAAGCTAGTTTTTGTATTACTTACATCATTTTACGACATATTAAACGATCTTATTAGCGACTAGTCAAATTCTTTAGCTAACTTGATGTTTCTTTTGTTACGTTTACGTTAAGTTTTCCATAATAATATAGGTAATATTATAAACTTATGACAATCCCAGAACAATAATTGCCTATAACCGACCTTAGGTTCGTAGTGTGATCCTACCCTTTTTGGAACAGGAATAAAAACTATATAAATTGGTAAGCATATCAGTAATAAAAATTCCCTTACTTTTTATTGCAAGCTAAACCATTACAAAAATAATTATGTCAGCCGGCGAAAAAAATTGTGGTGTCTTTTAGGGTTAAAGCCGCTTGTCACTCTTGTCAGTGTCATTTCGTGGGCGATTAGTCGCCGAGTTATGTGTCAGCTACTTTTTGTAGCTCGTGGGCGTTTACGTATTTAACTCCATATGTTCTATTCTGGGCTACAAAAAATTGCTCAGCGATTAATCGCTCGTCAGCGGTGACGCTAAAACTACGCAACGGATTTTGATGCGGTTTTTTAGTAGAGTGATTCAAGAGGAAGGTTTATATGTATAATACATGTCAAATTCCACAATACACCGAAGTGAAGCGAGGGCGCGGGCGGGTCGCTAGTTGGCTATATAAAAAACACAGTCAAATAAGCTAAATAAGCTCATAGCCTTATACCTACCGTTTAAGTTGACCACTTAACAGTTTTTTAAACACCACCTGTTTATTAACACGCATAGTCGATTTAAGTTAGCACTAACAAAGCAACCATATAAATTCTTAAACTTAAGTTCTTATTATATTCAAGTTAAGAGCAAATTGCTAAGTCAATTAAGTTAGGTCGCCCTTGACCTAACTTTGGGTGTTTGAATAGTTTCAAATTAGTCAAATTTAAGTTCTAAAACATTTCTAAAGGGCTTTATATGAAGAGGTCAGTAGACTGTTTACAAAGGACTTTAATTTTCAATTCAATTATGATCACCTAAACTTACTTACTTTAACTTTTACTTGTGTACTAAAAATGGTGAATTTGAATTATTCACAAGTTTTTTTCTTGGAAAGTAAAAAGTTCTAGCCTAGTTTTTTTTTAAATCATTTGTGTATTTTTTATTGGGTAACTAGTTACTTTATTCATTTAATCAGTCAAAGTAAGCTATGAACCCCTTTTTCAAATAACCACGTTAACAATATAATGAAGAAACGGAAATTTTATTACTATTTAGATTAAAAAAATCCCGTCTAAGTTGCTACGGGTGAGCCGATTTTTTCTAATATTTTTCATTATTTATTCATCTTAATATTTAGATTAAAGTTAACGTATCGTACCTAGCCTATGTTCTTTTCAGTTTCAATCTATCTCTATATTTAGCAAAATTCGTTAAAATAGGTTGATCAGTTAAGAGTCCGTACACATTTTGCCACTGACTGCCGCTCTCTCGCTCGCACATATCATGTTTTCTCAAGATTTCTTAAATTTGAGTTCTTAAAAATGTTTTTCAACTCATTTCCATTTCAACATATATTTCAGTTTCGAGTTGCTGAGGTACAAAAATTTATTGTTTTTGCCAGTTCAAATAACTGTAAGAAACGACAACTTTTTGTAAAATTAGCAACAAAAACTGAAATATATTTTAAAATGTAATCTTATATTGCGAAAAGCGGCCGAGACACATTTTTCAATTACGCATTCAGATTTAAGAAATCTTGAGAAAACATGAAATGTGCGAGCGAGAGAACGGCATTCAGCGGTAAAATGTAAACTAACAAACAGACATAATTAGGGACAAGCAAGACATTATACGCATCTCGTAGGTATTGCAGATAAAGCATAAAGAGTCATAAAAAGAACATAAAACGCTTTGACAGTAAAACTGCAGGCCTCTGCGATACCAACCGCTGCCTTTAGTGTATTGCTTGACCCTTCATACTAATTTTAATTCACATTCCGTTCCTAATCTCCAGACGCAAATACGACGTGATGTCGCCACACAACTTATACACGTTGCTGGCGACGCGGCTGGGCGCGTGCGGGGAGGGGCTGGCGCTGCCCGTGTACAACGCCCTTTATGAACTGCTGACTGAACACGTCGGCCAGCAGATACTGTACACCAGCCACCCTGAGCCGCAGCCGCACTTCCGGCTGGAGAACCCGAGTGAGTATAATAGGTGGACCCAGCTGAACTAAACCATCCTGACATCTCTATGATTGGCAATTGTGAGGCTGTCCAATCTTATGTGTACCTCGGTTCCACTATCACAAACTCTGGAGGTTGTGAAGATGAGACTCCAAAGATATGTGCTATCACACGATATGCCGTTGACTAGCTGAAAAGAGTCTTGTAACCGTAATATCACCAAAGCCACGAAAGTCCGCCCATGAGAAGTTTAGTCTTCCCGTCATGTTTGGAAACCCAAACATGACGAAGACAATATACTCGTAGTCGATATAAATCTGAATGCCGAAACTATTCATGTCTCATCAGAGTATTCCTTATTATGTTCTTCAACCTCATTTTATGATTGACCAGTGATCCTGAAAGTGGTTGCGACGCTGATCCGGCAGTCGAAGCAGACGGAGCAGCTGCTGGAGGTGAAGAAGCTGTTCCTGTCCGACATGACGCTGCTGTGCAGCAACAACCGCGAGAACCGCCGCACCGTGCTGCAGATGTCCGTGTGGCAGGTGAGCATCGTCCTTCTGTGCGCCCGTACGACGCACGAACTATTTTTTTTTATCAAAATCAAAAGTGTAATGCATGAGAAAATCAACTGTAATAATAAAACTTTTTTCTTGCGCTTTTTTCTCGTGATATAGTTACTTGAAGTTAGCACGCAGCAGCAGCAACCGCCGAAAACGCTCCATACAAAACGGACATGATATATGACGTCACATGTCACGTTTCAGTCGCGTTTACTATGAAGTTAGCCAAGAATTTTTAATTATTTTTAATTATCTCCCTAAATTTTACGTTTAAGCACATATGTGTCATACAAAAAATATTTCTTATTCGATATTCTATCTGACTGTTAAGTACATTATATCCGAAAATGAAAAAAAATCGTTATTTTTCCCTGATATCATCGTGTGATATAACAAAAATAATACATTATTTTTTTATTTTTCTGTTCCATCATGTTGTTATACGTGTCCGAAGCGATCAAGCTCAAATTTATCAAAATTGGTGACTTATGCATATTCTCGATTCTTCATTCCAATAAGCACACAAAATAAGCATTTTTAAATCGTCAATTAGTTTACCCTACCCGTCATGACGTCTTTTAGCTGACAAGAGAAACGGACGCAAAAAAACTTATGAGCTTTCTCAGATGGAACGATATTTACAAATATGTTTTTCGTTTCTAGACATTACATTCATATAATATTACAATAAACATAGATAAATAAATAATTATAATATTATTTAGTTAGATAACTTCTTGATTAATCAATTGACAGGGTACAAGCTAAATTCAAGTCATTTATTTTGTCTAGGCTGTTACAAAAAATGCAATTCATCTTATATCTTTAAACGAGCAATTCTTGTATATATATATATATGTTACCGGCAATGTGTATTCTCCGGCATTGTATACAATGCCTGCTGGTCCACCGGCAATGTGTAAAATAAGTTAATTTCTGTTGTCTGTTATAAAAAAATAACCTCGAAATTTAAGGCTCACGCTCCGCTGCGCTACGCGCTCGCCTTAAATTTCTAACCTAACCCGGGACCTACAGGAGTAAAGCAGGTTCTGTTCCAAACTCAATAAGCCGCCCTCGAGTCCCTCTCGAGCCCCCCCCGAGGCCCCCCCCGAGCCCCCCTCGAGCCCCCCCGAGCCACCCCGAGCCCCCCACGAGCCCACCCCGACCCCCCCTCGAGCCCCCCCTCGAGCCCCCCTCGAGCCCCCCCTCGAGCCCTCCCCTCGAGCCCCCCTCGAGCCCTCCCCTCGATCAAAATCTTTTAAATTTACACATTGCCTGTGGACCAGCAGGCATTGTATACAATGCCTAGGTAATGTATGAAATAGACAAGACTAAATACACTAAACAATAACTAACAATAACAATAACTAACAAACACTAAATACACTAAATAAACAAGACAATAGACTAAAAGGGCCAGGCATTGTATACAATGCCTGCGTTTCATACATTGCCGGTGACATATATACAAGGTGTTTGGTAAAAGCCTTATAAAGCCGAATATGGTAGATAGGGACCATCAAACTGAACAACTTTTACTATGGGACCAACTCTGAAATCGCGAAAAAAAAATCAGCTGTTTCATACATTTTGATATTTTCGCTATCAATTTTTGTATGAAACAGCTGATTTTTTATTCGCGATTTCAGAGTTGGTCCCATAGTAAAAGTTGTTCAATTTGATGGTCTCTATCTACCATATTTGGCTTTATAAGGCTTTTACCAAACACCTTGTATATATATATATATATGTATATATTTCAGTGATCTCGGAAACGGCTCTAACGATTTCGTTGAAATTTGGTATATGGGGGTTTTCGGGGGTAAACAATCGATCTAGATTAGTCTTATGTTTGGGAAAACGCGCATTTTCGCGTTTTTTCTTTCGACGCAGAATATGGTCGATTATTTCGTCCCCGGCCTGCCAATGTCCATTTGATTCAGCGGGTTAGGACCCGGACCACAAGAAATGAGTGTTCTGAGTTTGAATCCCGCTCGGTGACTTGCTTTTTTTTATATGTTTGTTCAAGTTTATATTTTTTTTTCATTTTTATTGTTTTTAGACAAGTTTAAAATATTTAGTTAATGTTGCTTTCGAGTTTTTATTTTATTGAGACTTGTGAAGCAATAATGCAAAACAAAAAAATTACCGATGCAAATTTTAAACACAGTTTTTCGGATACGTTTTATCACGCCATCTCTTGGATGATGCCATCAAAACTAACTACTACGCCTCGCAGAATTATTATGTAATTAACTACATCTTACGAGTTATGTAATAAGAGAAATTGACAATAGATGTGCGTTACTCTGTGAAAAGTCCTGTAAGGTTGAGATTACGAATATCGAAAAACATCACATTGCTCTGATCCCAACGTAAGTAGCTAAAGCACTTTTGTTATCACCTAAACACCACCATATTACACCCAGATATTATAATTTAATATGCGTTAACCTAACAGTTCACGAGCATGACGCATCAACCAGCCATCACTTCGCTCAACCATATTAAAGATTACGAGAAAGCTCGATTGATAGATGCGCCTACTAAAACTCCCTAGTGCCTTTTTTAGGGTTCCGTACCAGAAGGAGTCTAACGGAACCCCATTTCTGTCACTCATGTGTCCGTCTGTCTGTCAGTCCATCTGTCGTCTGTCACAAAACTCTACCCAAAGCAAAGTATAATAATGAGTACTGGCGTACCCGAAGCCAGGTAAACCATTATCTTATTTGTCATTAAATGTCAACATGTTGGAAAATAACGTGAAAATTGACACTTCAATCAGCTGTTATGTAATCGGCCATATAATTCACAATTAGGAATGGGTAGTATTTAATCGGGTAACAATAAATTCCCATTTTGGGTATCAAAAATACTGAATATGCAGGGTTGATATGATTTAAATCACTTGATTTAAATCAGTGATTTAAATCGCGATTAAAATCATGTGATTTTTTTATAAAAATCAATGATTACTGCAACCAAATCAGCCAAAATGTGTCAAAGAACGTCTTGGTTCCTTAAGCAATAAAAAGAAATAGATTAGGCAGGCACCGAGAAGGCAGCCAAATTAGTCTTCCTTTTGAAACAACTAAACAAAAAATATTTTCCTTATTCATTAAAATGATAGTGTGTTTTTTAAAAAGTGGTTTGATTTTAGAAGAACTTTTTGATTTTTGATAATTTTATAATATTTTTGTTACTTAAGTAAGTAGGTATTAATTCGCTGTACTTATGTATGTTAGGTACTCTTTAAATGTGGAACTGTTTTGTTAAAAAAAAATAGTTCATTTTATTAATAATTGTTGTTAAAAAAATCCTATGTTGTTTTTGTATTATTAATAACTAACTACTAAAATAAATAGATCAGAATATAAAAAAATATAAAAAAATCCGATTTAAATAAAATAAATCCGATTAATTTGATTTATTTAAAAAAATCAGGATTTTTATCAACCCTGGAATATAGCGTACTGAAATACTAACTGGGCGACGGATTGAGGGCGACTACAGATATTGAAAATGGGTAACTTTAAAATACAAATAGAGTAACTAGTTATTCAAAACGGGCGACCAAATTACTATTTGGGCGACAACCTTAGGCCATACAAAACATTTAAAACTTGGCATATATTTTATTTAAGGGGACTATTATCCTAATCGAGATGACAAAAATACCATGTTGGGAAGCTTAAATCAGTTATATAGTTACCTACTTGAGATAATAGTTGCCCATTCAGTATTATTGTCGCTCATTTAGAAAGTTCACTGCCAATTTAAATTATTTGTCTCCCACGTGTAGTCACCCGTTTTACGTATTTTTGTAATCTACAGTTGGTCGCCCGTTTAGTTATTTTGTCGCCCAAAAAATAAACCGCTGCCCGGTTTAGTATTTAAGTATCCCATTACCAGTCGCCTTTAATTATTTCCAGTCACCCAATTAATTAATTCCCAATAGGGAATATGCATAAGTCACCGATTTTGATGAAATTGAGCTTGATCGCTGCGGACACTTATAAAAACATGATGGAACAGGAAAAAAAATTAAAAAAACGTATTATTTTATTTTTATCACACGATGAAATCAGGGGAAAATAACGATATTTTTTTTTCATTTTCGGATATAATGCACTTTACAGTGAGATAGAATATCGAATAAGAAATAATATTTTGTATGACACATATGTACTTAAACGCAATATTTAGGGAGATAATTGAAGATTATTGGCTAACTCCATATAAAACGCGCCGAAACACACCTGAAACGTGATGTGTGACGTCACCGTTTTGTATGGAGCGTTTTCGGCGGGTGCTGCTGCGCGCTAACTTCAAGTAACTATATCACGAGAAAAAAACGCAAGAGAAAAGTTTTAATATTACAGTTAATTTTCTCACGCATTATACTTTTGATTAAGATTTAAAAAAAAATTGATGCATATTCCCTATTGATAATAATTTTTCCGTTACAGGAATGGCTAATAGCAATGGCGTACATCCACCCTAAAAACGCAGAGGAGCAAAAGATCTCGGACATGGTGTACTCTCTGTTCCGGATGTTGCTGCACCACGCCATCAAACACGAGTACGGCGGCTGGCGCGTGTGGGTCGACACGCTGGCCATTGTGCACTCTAAGGTGAGAGGCATAGGGGGTATTTTATCATACATTCTACGCAACTTAACTTGAATCTTTGAGGGGATACATCTAAAAATGTTCACTTTTTGATGTAATGCCATAGGTTGTGGAAAAATCCTAGAGATCTGAAATTAAGATATATATTTCTTTATATCTTTCTCCAGACGTATTCCTCGGATTCCTCCTACCTAATACCTCTTAAAAATTCTTAAAATCGAAATTATTTGGAAACAACATTAGTTATTCAAGTCGAAAATGCTTTAAATAATTTGTATCATCATTATTCAGAATCGTGTCGAAGCGTTACTCTTTAATCGCTATAGTTATTTGCGAATTGATTTAGTGATTTTTGTGCCAAAACTGCCGAATCGGTCAAGATCCTGAGCGCGTCGTTTTCTCATTGTTATCTCGCTTTACGCTTTATGATACAGCCCCTTAAAGTTACATACAAAAACTTTCGATTTTTGGCACTGTTAGGTCTGTTATGCTGCATGCTTTTAGATATGGCAGTTTGATGTCAGGAAAAATTAAAAAACCGAAATATTTTCTATCGGCAGGGACAGTTTCCTTGTAACTTATGATCGCTTGGTACTTTCTAATAACTTCTAATAGTATCGATACTAATACAAAGTTATTTTATAAGAATTGATCTTTTTTGAAAATATTATCTTGTTCATGGAAATTATTTGAGACAAGATCATAATACTTCTTGCTACCTTCGCCAGGTGTCATACGAGGAATTCAAGCTCCAATTCGCTCAAATGTACGAGCACTACGAGCAGAGGCGAGCCGACAACATCACGGACCCGGCGGAGCGGCAGCAGCGCCCCATCTCCACCATTTCGGGCTGGGACCGACTCGCCGACCCCAGGCAGGCCCGAGTGTTGCCGGAAACTGACGACAGCGCCCAAGAATCGCCAGTTTCTATCAAACAAAACGTCCTCAACCACGGCGCTCAAACAGAAATAGGCAAAGGCCTCTCCCTCCGCGAAGTCGAAGCCTGCAACTGCAAAAGTGAAGAAGACAGTCGGACTACAGTAGTGTACAGTGAAGTGTGTAAAGTGCATACCCCGAAACAGACGAACACCGATGTGCCCGCCGACGGTTGTGATAGTGTTAAATTTAGTAGCGAAGTCGAACACGCGGTCGACGAAGAGACTGAAACTAAGATGCTCGACGCCGATAACGAATTAGTCGATTCTATTATTAATGAAAACAAATTTTTGGAAAGCTCCGAGTCGGGGATCGCCACTGTAGAAAACTCCGAAAAGACGGACAAACCTTTGACGCGACAAGGCAGCTTGGATTACATTCCAGTTAGAGATGTAGGAGATAACGTGTCGAAAGACGATAACACGGATAAGAGTGAGGGTATACCCTCCAGTTTATCTGCCAGTGAGACTGCGAGCCCCGAGAGAAATGCGGAATTAAATGTGGCAGCTGAGAGGGAATCTGAGCTGTCGGATCCTTCTGAACTATATTTGACGCCCAGCGAAGCCACTAGTCCAAAGAAAATACAAGACAAGACTGATGTAATCATTTCAGAAGACAGCGACGACCCGAAACACGTCGCGATTAATATTGTAAATGATGTTCTGACGATAGCATTAGAAACAGTCAGGTTAAAAACTGACGATGACACGGACTCTGGAGCAATATCAGGGTTTTTACAATCTGAAGGTAACACACCGAACGGCCGTGAAGATTTCGAACAGGAAATCGAAGAAATCGTTAATGAGAAACAGACTGCGGAGCGAATAGCCCACGAAATTATAAACGATATCTTATCGACTGTAACGTTCAGAGATGATAAAAAAGATGAAGGTGTTAGTAAAACGCCGGATGACAACAGTCCACAGAGAGTGTTGCCTTCGGATCACCCGCACGAAGGCAACGTTTTACCTTTGGATGGTGAATTTTTAGTCAATTCTAGAGAGGAGGAAGTAAATAAGTCTGAACCGGAAGTAGTCAATGACGTGTCCGAAGAGAACGCGAAGAACGTCAGCCAAAGAATAGACATTCCAGAGCAAGACGAACCAAAGACTCCGGAGATACCGCCGATATCTACGATCAGCGAGAATATCTCCTTAGCCAATAAGAGTGAGCAGACCGACGATGAGAGGAGTCGGGAGAATGAAAGAGACAAGAGACGCGTGAGTTTGCCGGGCGACAGTGAGATGAAGCAGGATAGTGCGAGGAATGAGGGGGTCGCTACACAAGGGACGAATACTTCGGTATCGCCTAAAAGGCCACGTAGTGCGTCTACCAGTACGCAGGTGGACTCAAATCATTTTGGTAAGAAAATTCATTTATTTTATTTATGTCTCTTTAATCGATATTAAGAAGAATTGGGTATGCTATTATCCTATACACAATACACATAAATAGTAAATATGCCGGCAAAAAAATTACTTAATATACAGGGTCATTCAATTCAATTCAGTAAACTTACTATCCAAATTTCAAGGATGTGTCCAGTCCATGAAACTAAACAACTTTCTCCAAGAAACATGTGTCGAATTTCGCCACAAAATTTTGGTCATCCGATACTAAACCACGTGATCTCTTTGATTTGTATGGATAGTCTTTTTTTACATATTTGGCCCTGTGTTCCTTAGAGAAAGTTTCATGGACTGAACACAACCTTGAAATTTGGAATTTGGATGGTGAATACAAAATGACCCTGTTTTAACTTTCATTGATTTAAAATCTAAATTCAAAACTGTTACATCTACAACAATCAGCATTGATAAAATAGTTTTAAAATATGTCTCTAACATTGTATCGCTCATCTTGAACATACATCGCGTAATGTTCACGTCTGTTTTCACCATGTTCAGAAAAAGATAGTTAATATGCTAGAAAAAAAATACACATATTAACTTTAATTGATTTACAATCTAAATTCAAAATTGTTATATCTACAACAAT
Source organism: Agriphila tristella (assembly GCA_928269145.1). NCBI lineage: Eukaryota > Metazoa > Arthropoda > Insecta > Lepidoptera > Crambidae > Agriphila > Agriphila tristella. The sequence continues at coordinate 1,718,537 of OV743435.1, forward strand.
CAACATTGATAAAATAGTTTTAAAATATACTTTAACATTGTATCTCTCATCTTCAACATACACTGCGTGATGTTCACGTCTGTTTTCACCTCGTTCAGAAACGAAGCGGCCGTCGAAGTGTTCGCGCGCGATGTTCTCGCCGGGCCCCACGCGCCCGCCGTTCCGGATACCGGAGTTCCGGTGGTCGTACATACACCAGCGACTGTTGTCCGACGTACTGTTCTCACTAGAGACGGACATACAGGCCAGTATTTTACACTTTTCAAATTAATTATCAATACTTTAATAATTATTTTTGCAGAAACTTGTATTGGTTATGTAAACGTTTTTATAGTCAGCCCTCTAATGGAGAAGGCAAATGGGTCTGCTAAATCATATGAAAATTTATGTCCATATGTAGCTAAATGTCTAGCAATACACCTCTTTTTTTGTTTCATTTAAATCAAGCGAGTAGTTTTCAAGTTACAAGGGTTTGAAGGAAATGCCAAGCGCGCTGAAATATGTGCTTTATTACGTATGATATAAGGCTCATCGCTAGCTTTATGACGTCATTACCCTAGTCAAAATATCTGTTTTCTAGACCACATAACTTTTCCGTTTTAAGAGATATCACCAAAATTTCTTCACAGTTGTTCATGTGGTACAATAAGCTATCGGATAAGTCACTAAACAAAAACCGATTGTCTTCTAAAAACAACTATTAATTAACATGTGTTTTAATTTGTCAACCTGTAATAGGGTGTTTTATTTGAATGATTATGAATTTTGATATTTTTATGTATCATAGGTTTGGAGAAGTCACTCAACGAAATCGGTGATAGACTTCGTGAACAGTAGCGAAAACGCTATATTCGTAGTGAACACCGTACACCTTATCAGCCAACTGGCGGACAATTTGATCATCGCCTGCGGAGGACTGCTGCCCTTGCTGGCGTCTGCGACTTCGCCTAACGTAAGCTCTTGTTTGTTTATACTAGCCTGGTATCTCCCTACAACCACCTATAACAATAACATGCCTAGATTTGCATGATTTGTATCCCTCGTAAGTTTAACCTCATTGGTTTATGCTAACCTAGTACTACTACGGTTAACTGATTCAACTCATTGTTGATCAGTGTTCACGAAATACTTAAACAGCCGATTTCTCCATAGTCAAGTCAAACAGATGGTTAAAACTGAACTTCATCCATATGTTTTGCTCACATCTTCATCGATTTATGCTTACCTAGTACAACTATGATTAACTTATTTAACTCTCTGTTAAATATCTTGTCGAACAACCGACACAGATTTAACAGAGAGTTAAATAAGGAAACCGTAGTTTTATGTACTAGGTTAGCATAAACTAATAAGGTTGTACATCATTCCCTGTACGAAATGACAGTCAAAATCGTCCAAATCTGGTGAACACGCTAGGCGAGTCGCTGTGATAAGTAAATATTAGGGAAGTATAACACAATAAGATATTAACGTCAACGATACCACAGAATTCGGTCGCGGCCGCGGCAATGACGAACTCTTTATTATTTGGCTAATCAATAGTTTAACCATGGGTTAACCAATCAATTCTGAATTGAGTCGTCTGTCGTGTCGCTGATGTTAATATCTTATTGTTTTACGCTCACTGATTATCTACTTATCGCGGCGCGGCGTCTCGCCTAGCGTGTTCACCAGATTTGGGCGTTTATGACTGTCATTTCGTACACGGTACAGGGGGATTAAGTAGGTGTACAACCTCTCATTGGTTTATGCTAACCTAGTTCAACTACGGTTAACTGATTCAACTCACTGTTGATCAGAGTTCACCAAATAAACAGCCGATTATTTTTCAGATGGAAAAAAACTGAATTTCGTCCATACTTTATGCTCACAACTTCATCGATTTATGATAACCTAGTACAGCTCCGGTTAACTTTTAACTCTCTGTTAAAAATATCTTGTTGCACAACCGACATAGATTTAACAGAGAGTTAAATGAAGTTAATCGTAGTTGTACTAGGTTAACATAAACCAATAAGGTTGTACTTCATTCCCTGTACGAAATGACAGTCAAATTCGTCCAAATCTGGTAAACACGCCAGGCGAGTCGCTATGATAAGCAAATACTAGGGGAGCATAACACAATAAGATATTAATTAACGTCGACGACACGACATAATCCTGTCGCGGCCGTAGCTATGACTGAACTCTGGATTATTCGGCTTATCTATTGACAAGCCGAATAATCCAGAGTTCAGTCATAGCTAAACGGTTAAACTATTGTTTAACCGTGGGTTAACCAACCAATTCTGAATTGGGTCGTGTGTCGTGTCACTCATAATAGTAGTTTATGAAACTGATTCATAATACCTAGTTATGTACAGTTTCATACACTACTTTATCTACTCTCATATAATTTGTGATTAAACCGATTGAACCTACAAAATAAAATATCAATGATAAAAAGAGTACGTCCTTTCTCGGCTTGGACGAATTAACCACTGGACACGTAACGTAAGAAAAATGTATGAAATCACGATCGACCAATTTTTGCGATGTGAGGGGGGATTAACTTGTCAAATAATGACAATATTATAGGGTGATTTAGCCGGTTTCCGGCCATAATTGCCGGCCAAATATTATGGATTGTGAAACTCATACATTAGTTCTCGGCCAGGCGGCCGAAAAGCAAATGACCTCCCAAAAATGCATTTAGTTACCCGGCCATCAAATTTAAATGTATCACACCGAAAACTTAACGCGTTTAAGTTAAACAGTACTAAAACTAATTTACCATAATCACACTCAATTGAAAGAAGCTTCACTTTAAATCTTCTTTAGCTAATGCCACTTTATAGCTAATGAAATCATTAAAATATTGAAAGTGAAAGTGAAAGTGAAATATATTTTATTTAAATAAGCTCACATAATAAGCATTTTTAAATCGTCAATTCTTTTACCCTACCACCCATTATGACGTCTTTTAACTGACAAGAAAAATGGGCGCAAAAAACTTGTCAGCTTTATCAATCAGATGGAACGATATTTACAAATATGTATATCGTTTCCAGACTTTATATTAACAAAGATTAACAAATAAATAACATTATTGAATTAGCTCATTTCTTAATGAGTTTCAAATTTCTTAATCAATTTACAGATTTTAAGCTAAATTCAAAGTTTGAACTTGTTATTCAGTCTAGGCTGTTACAATAAATAAAAATAAAAGAAAAACATACAATTCAATATGCATTAAGATAGGTAGTCAGAAGCAGACCCATTCCCACTGGCAGCACCAGTTCCCGAACATGACGCATGAACCAGCCATCTCTTCGCTCAACCATATTTGAGGGAACGTAACGACCCGCCTCATACGACACCACCGCAGAAATGATTAAAGATAGCATGACATACTAAGACTACCTATGTTAAGGCATCGAATTGAAAATTTATATCCAAAAGCTTTTCATAGGTCTTTCACTAAACTACTGACTATAAAAAGTAAAAATATTGCAATTAAATAAATCAAAACAAGGTAAGCTATTAAGAATTATATTTTTTGAGTAAGAAGTGCCATACATACAGACAATATAAAACAGATCTTTTATATACGAGTTATACGACGCCCTTAATACAAGCAGACAGAAGCAGACCCATTCCCACTGGCAGCACCCGTTCACGAGCATGACGCATGAGTGAAAGTGAAAGTGAAATATATTTTATTTAAATAAGCTCACATAATAAGCATTTTTAAATCGTCAATTCTTTTACCCTACCACCCATTATGACGTCTTTTAACTGACAAGAAAAATGGGCGCAAAAAACTTGTCAGCTTTATCAATCAGATGGAACGATATTTACAAATATGTATATCGTTTCCAGACTTTATATTAACAAAGATTAACAAATAAATAACATTATTGAATTAGCTCATTTCTTAATGAGTTTCAAATTTCTTAATCAATTTACAGATTTTAAGCTAAATTCAAAGTTTGAACTTGTTATTCAGTCTAGGATAAAAATAAAAGAAAAACATACAATTCAATATGCATTAAGATAGGTAGTCAGAAGCAGACCCATTCCCACTGGCAGCACCAGTTCCCGAACATGCCGCATGAACCAGCCATCTCTTCGCTCAACCATATTTGAGGGAACGTAACGACCCGCCTCATACGACACCACCGCAGAAATGATTAAAGAGAGCATGACATACTAAGACTACCTATGTTAAGGCATCGAATTGAAAATTTATATCCAAAAGCTTTTCATAGGTCTTTCACTAAACTACTGACTATAGAAAGTAAAAATATTGCAATTAAATAAATCAAAACAAGGTAAGCTATTAAGAATTATATTTTTTGAGTAAGAAGTGCCATACATACAGACAATATAAAACAGATCTTTTATATACGAGTTATACGACGCCCTTAATACAAGCAGACAGAAGCAGACCCATTCCCACTGGCAGCACCCGTTCACGAGCATGACGCATGAACCAGCCATCGCTTCGCTCAACCATATTTGAGGGAACGTAACGACCCGCCTCACACGACACCACCGCAGAAATGTTTGAAGTGAGCATGACATACTAAAGCTACCCATATTAAGTCGTCGAGTCAGGAAGCCAGAAGTACGTTTTTAAGTAGGTAGGATACTTCTCACAATTTTATACTTAGAAAAGAAAATCACGATTCGAGTTTAATTAAAGGACTTTTATCTAGACCTATGAAAGAATTCCGGACTTGTTCTAATCAATACTGAGGTATTAGAGTAATAATTAACAATACAAAAGCTATGCCCATGCCTTTTTATCCTTCAAATAATCGTCAACAGTGTAATAACCTTTACTCATTAAATTGGATTTAACAGTATTTTTAAATTTTTCCAAGGGCAGTTCTGTGACTTGTTCTGGTATCTTATTATAAAAGGTAATACATCTACACAAAAAAGAGCTTCCGGTTTTATGCAGTCTGCGCCTTGGAACAGCAAGTTTGTTCTTGTTTCTTGTATTGAGTTTATGAACATTACTATTTTTTACAAAGCTATCTAAATTTTTCTTTACATACATTATATTTTCATAGATGTATTGGGAAGCTACCGTTAATATTTTAATTTCTTTAAATAGGTCACGAAGAGTATCTCTAGACCGTAAGTTGTATATAGCGCGCACTGCCCTTTTTTGTAAGATGAATATGTTATTAATATTAGCAGCTGAGCCCCACAACAACAAACCGTAGGTCATAATACTATGAAAATAACTGAAGTAAACCAATCTTGCTGTTTCAATGTCGGTCAGAAGCCTTATTTTCTTAACTGCAAAGGCAGCAGAGCTAAGTCTGCTTGACAGGATATCGATATGAGGGTCCCATTGCAACCGCGAGTCTATAGTAATACCTAAAAATTTTGTTGAGTCAACAAATTCGACTGCTTCGCCATTTACATGTATAGTCATATGAACCTGCCTCACATTAGGAAGTGAAAATTTGACACATTTAGTTTTACTAGAGTTAAGCTTCAGATTATTAATAGTAAACCAATGCATCACCTTGCTTTTTTTTTTCTTTTTTTTTTTTTCTTTTTTTTTTTTTTGGTCTGGCAACCCTGGCCGATACACTTGTCAAATAAACCAGTTGATATTTTAATTAAATTAAATTGTTTAAACTTAGCAATTTCTTTAATAAGTAGTGCTTAAATTGTTCTTTACTGTATAAATAGTCGTGAAAAGTGTTATAAGTACAATCGGTGTGGTATAAATTGAAAAACAAGTGATCTCAAATTTGTAACGGCGGGGCGGCATCCAAATGTCACTGGAGAAGATATAAAAAGCGAATAAACTTCGTAGAAGAAACGACAATTTGTGATCTGCTGCATATTAAACCGGGGGAGTACTTTTATTCCTTAATTTTAGTTATTAATAGGTACCCATAGGTATAGGTTATATGGGAAAATATCAAGTCAGAACTTTGTGACTGAATTGAATTTGCTTATACCTACCTAAAACCACAGTGGCGGATTGTTTCCCAATTTAAACTAATACATTGACCATTCCACTTGTACAAAACTCACTAATAGTGAGTAACGTCACAACTCAATACAATCTGGCACAGTTATAACCTCTCTTTACTTGACAATTCGTGGAAGTAATGTAGACGGTGGCTACTATTGTCACAGACATTCGATATACTGTTACACTTCACAAGCATTATATTTGTACATAAACACGTCAGATCTACTTCACTTTTAAACAATAATTTTGGGCAACCATTCTGCTCCTTTTCTTACAATATAACTTAGTTATATAGGTATAATATTGTTCAGGTATTAATTAATTTTCATTCTAGACTATCAGTCACTCAGTTTTAACTTCATTTAAGTATAGTTTAAGTATAGATAGGTACCTACATTTGTTTACTAAATTCATAGGAACTGACTGACTTATACATTAAAAAGAAAGGTTTGACCTTGCTTTTATAGTCAAAGTTGATACCTAGTAATAGATAAACTTTTGCTACAATTGCACATCAAATCTATTATAAATAATAAACATATGTTATAATTTACTGCCCTCACTTTGCTTAACTTAGTTTTATTTTTATTTTTTTTTATTTATTTTTTTGTAACATAGGAATCACACTGACAACTTGTAATAATATTTGATTATTGATCACTTATTGTATACTTGCAGTGATTGCGGATTGCAAGTTCCATCTAGCTCAATAACAACATGATGACCCGTAAGGCAACTGCAAAGGATGTGGAGATCAAACTCAAAATGGCACTAGAGGATTTGAAGGCAGCCAAAGAGCTAAATGACACCTTATTGCTGGAACGTGAAGACAGTGAACGCGAGATTCTTAAGACCATATCCCGGAACACTGACCTCAAGAATGAGCTTGCTGAAGTTCATACAAAGTATTCTGAGATTGTAGATAAATACAACCAGATGCAATTGTATATAGAAAAATTTAGAGAATGTCACTACACTCATGAACAGGCATTGAGTCGCATTACCGACCTTGAAATTAGTTTGTCTCTTGCTCAAAAGACCATTTTAGAGTTAGAAAAAGAAAATAAAACTTTTGTAGAAGAGAAGCATTCTCAAAGCCTTTTTAGCGAGTTACATCAATGTGATTCTGCAATATATTATGACAATTCAACCTTGGCATGTAATAACTATAATGACAAATCTGTTGTCATTAGAAATAATTGTCAACTTAATAGTGGAAAGAAAATCAAAAAATATATCCGCTTAAATAGATATATTAAGAAAACTCAAAGGTTGATAAAAAGACAAAATTATTATAGCCAATTTTCAAAGCTGAGGAAAGAGCGTAAGCAATTATTAGGGCAATTAGATGTAATTAATAGGGCATCATGTAATAACAGTAAAGAATGTGAAAAGGTAAATAATCAATTAAGTGAAAAAATTGATAATTTGGAACTTTCACTCAGGGAAATGTACAATAATTTAAGTGATTTTTCTCGCAAACAGCTAAATTACCAAAAGCTAGCTGCAAATGACATGATTGACATGTGTAACTATAATACAGACCGGTTCGAATCCCTTGGCAAAAAACAGAATTGTAGCTGTTTTAACCAAAATACTGTTGTTGTAACACAGCAGTGTGATGCAGTTGTCCAGGATGCCCCAGAGCACTTACCTACCCACTCAGTGTGTGAGCTTAAAGTTTCTGATAATGACCCAACTAACTTAACTACCCACTCAGTATGTGAACCAGAACCAGAGGTCTCATACACTTGTAACGATTTGAAAAACTCAACAAAAAATAATCGATCTTCTGATAAAAACTGTTGTGAAACAATTATGTTCTGCGATGAGATGGGTAAGAATTTAGGCCAATTAATTCAAAAACACACCAAGGAAAACATAATTAATTATTGTATGCCTGGGTCAACTTTGGATGACTTGATGAGAATTATTGTTAAAAAAACATTTAATAAAAACACTAATTTGATAATTTTGATAGGAAATAGGGGTAATGTGAACAAACACCAACTGATAGCTTATTGTAATTCCTTAATGTCTTTAAAAGTAAAAAAAGTGATTTTGTTCACATTCCCTTATTGCAAAAGTGTGTCACAAATGGAAAATAACTTTAGGTATCAGTTGAACGTAACATTGAATACGGTAGCATTTCATAATAGTGAACAGCTACACATAATCGACATCAATAAATTATTTAATAGTTTTTACTTGACAAAAGATAAGTTCTATCTGCCTAGTTCTTTTAGGAGACAAATAGCATTATCGCTATCTTTTTATTTTAAACATTTAGCCAATAATCTGGCTAGTAAAACAACTGCTTTTATTGAGCAGTCAACTATTGACATTAGTCATTCAACGTTGGAATCTGTTCCAAATAAAAATAATTATAACATTTTACTTAGTTCAAGTAATAATAATGTTTCACATTTAAATTACCATCTAGGACAATAGAGGCGTCCTCTAGCCCTGACTTAACAATAGAAAAGCCAAAGTGTTTAAGAATTGTACACCAAAATATGCAAGGCTTTTCTGGCAAAGATTTAGAAATAAGCTTATTCTTAAACTCTGAAGATATTGATGTGTTATGTGTTACTGAGCATTGGTTGAAAAAGCACGAATTACTTTTAAGTTTAGATAATTATAAAGTTGTTAGCTCGCTTAGTAGGAAATCTACTATAAGAGGGGGTTCACTTATTATTCTACACAATAGTTTACAATGTAAAGAGCGTAGAGATGTAGTATCCCTCTCAATTGAACGAACCGTTGAGTTATCGTGCGTGGAACTTGATCAAATAATTATAGTATGCGTATATAGACCCCCCAAAGCGAATTACTCTGAGTTTGAGTCCACTATGGAGGAAGTTTTAAAAATAACTTGTAGGAAGAATAAAAAAGTCGCAATTTGCGGAGATTTTAATGTCGACATCTTAGACCCTAAAATAGCCAAACTGTCGAGTAGGTTCATAAACCTATTTAAATCATTTAATTTGCTACATATTTTTAATGAACCAACGCGTATCACACCCACATCGGCAACCTGCTTAGATAATATTTTCTGTAACTGTAATGTCATTGAAAAATCAATTTTAAATTGTATTAAATCCGACCATAGTGGACAATTAGCCTCCATTGAGCACCATCATGTTCCGCCTAAACGGGAAATAATGTGTAGGCCAGTAAAAAAACACTGTATTGAAAAATTCAGAACCAATGTCACAAGTAAAATTGAAACATTACCAGAACCAAATTTTGAAGCCAATAACCTATATAATCATTTATTTAGCATAGTTCAAACTGAATTTAGTAAAACTTTTAAACAAAAAGTCATCAAATGTAATGATAGTACGAAATTTAGTGACTGGGCCACACCCGGCATATATAAGAGCAGAAGGAAATTATACGAACTTTATGCAGAGAAAGCTACTTCTAGTGATCCTAACTTCATTGAATTTGTCAAGAAGTATTCACAAACATTCAGAGAAGTCTGTATCTTAGCAAAGTCCAAGTACTTTGCAAATAAAATTAAATTAGCAGACAATAAAATTAAGGCTACTTGGAATATTATTAACAAAGAAACGGGCAAATCAAAATCCAATATAAATTCCTTCTGTTTAAAAACTGGTGATCAAACTTTTGAATCTGACAATGAGGTCGCTAAAGTTTTTGAAGATTTCTTTGCTAGAATACCTGTAGAAACTACCAGTACTCTTAGTGCTTGTCCCAACATCGCTGTCTCCCTTCTGGAGTCAAGTGTTGATAAGTGCAATGAAAGTTTTTCCTTTAAATATATAAATAGTGCAGATATCATTAAAGCTTTTAAAACAATTAATGTTAAAAAAACAGAAGATCTTTGGGGCATGTCAACAAGCATAATTAAATCAATAATTGATATACTAGCCCCTTACTTGGCTTTTATTTTTAACAAATGTATTGACGAAAGGGTCTTTCCTGATCTAATGAAAAATAGTAAATTGATTCCTCTTTTTAAATCTGGGGATAAAAGTGACCCAGCTAACTTTAGGCCAATATCTATACTACCAGCACTTAGTAAAATATTTGAAAAAATTATATATTCCCAATTATTAGATTACTTCACATACAATAATATACTTCATAAAAATCAGTTTGGTTTTTCCAAGGGTAAAAGTACTACTGATGCTGGAATTGCACTTCTCAAACATATTCTGGATGCTTGGGAAGAAAAGCAAGATGTAATTGGCATTTTCTGTGACCTTTCTAAGGCATTCGATTGCGTTGATCATCAAACACTATTAAAGAAGCTAGAACATTATGGTGTCTCTGATAAATCAGTTAGTCTTATGAAATCGTATTTGTACAAAAGAACTCAGAAAGTAGTGATTAATAGAACTGAATCTACTGGAGCCCCCATCAATATGGGTGTGCCACAGGGATCAATATTGGGCCCATTGCTGTTTCTAATTTATATAAATGACCTTCCCAACTACGCGAATAATTTATGTGAAACAGTACTATTTGCGGATGATACTTCTTTAGTTTTTAAAGTAAACAGAGGTAATAACTGTTCGGACGAAGTAAATAGTGCCCTCTCTAAAGTTTCATACTGGTTTAATAGTAATAATTTAGCACTTAACCCCAAAAAAACTAAATGTGTTAAATTCTCATTACCTAATGTTGAGCAGACAAAATTAAATATTAATTTGAAAGACGATGAAGTCGAGTTTATCGAGAGCACAAAATTTCTAGGTATCACACTAGATTCTCGACTGCAATGGGATCCACATATTGAAGCCTTGTCAAGTAGACTTAGTTCAGCGGCATTCGCTGTTAAGAAAATAAGGCTTTTAACTGATATTGAAACGGCAAGGTTAGTATACTTTAGTTATTTTCATAGCGTAATGTCGTATGGACTGCTATTGTGGGGCTCAGCTGCCAGTATTGAAAATATTTTTGTACTCCAAAAAAGAGCTGTTCGCGCCATATACAATCTACGGCGGAGAGATACCTTGAGAGAAATGTTCAAAGAAATAAATATTTTAACTTTGGCAGGCCAATATATTTATGATAATTTAGTTTATGTAAGGAAACACTATGATTCATTTGCTAAGAACAGCAATATTCACCAGTTCAATACAAGAAATAAAGATAAACTTGCCGTTCCAAGATTTAGGCTTGCAAAAACTACAGGTTCATTTATGGGGAAAGGCATAGCCTTTATTAATAAAGTTCCACAACAAGTGATTGATCTTCCTTTGCATGAATTTAAAAACCATGTTAAAAAAACGCTCATGGGTAAAGGTTATTATAAAGTAGATGATTATCTTAAAGATCTAAATGCGTGGAAATGATGTAACACATAACTTGCTAATAAGTACTTTGTTGAAGTAATATAATAAGTCTATGTTGTTGCCAATAATCCTGTCACCCTGTTGTAATTTTCTGGTAACGATATATTCAAGTTTGTAAATATCGTTACTTATGGCTGTTACAGCTGATAAGTTTCTTGCGCCCGTTCTTCTTGTCAGCTAAAAAAGTCTGGAACGGGTGGTAGGAAAATATAGACGATTCAAAAGTACTTAATAATTAAGTTTATTTGAATAAAGCTTATTTGACTTTGACTATTTGACTTTGACTTGGAAAGAGTGCTGTTTACATCGTCACTGCAGTTACATCATCTATCAACTTTAAAAATTAAAGAAGTATCATCAGCAAACAGTACTATTTCACATAAGTTTTTAGTATAGTAAGGAAGGTCATTAATATAAATATGAAAAAGCAATGGACCCAATATCGATCCCTGCGGCACGCCCATGGTAATAGGTGCTTCATAGGATTCTGTTTTATTTACAACAACTTTTTGGGTTCTCGCCGACAGATACGATTGCATAAGGCTTACTGCATTTTTTGATACACCATAATGTTCCAATTTATCTAATAAAGTACTGTGACTGACACAATCAAATGCTTTAGAGAGATCACAAAATATACCAATTGCATCCTGTTTACTCTCCCATGCTTCAAAGACGTGTTTGAGAAGTGCAATTCCAGCATCAGTTGTGCATCTACCACGAGTAAAACCAAATTGTTTCTCGTGAAGTAGTTTGTTGATAAGAAAATGTGCTAATAATTGATCATAAATGATCTTTTCAAAAATTTTGCTTAGTGCTGGCAAAATGGAAATGGGTCTAAAGTTAGCGGGATCGCTTTTGTCCCCAGATTTAAAAAGAGGGATGATTTTACTATATTTCATTAAGTCTGGAAATATCCCTTCATCAACACACTTATTGAAAATAAAAGCAAGATGGGGAGCAATGGTAGTTATTATAGACTTAATTATGTGAGTTGAAATGCCCCAGAGATCTTCAGTCTTTTTTATATTTATTGAATTAAATGTTTTAAGAATGGTATCACTATTGATATGTCTAAATTTAAATACATTATTGCACTTATCAACACATGATTCCAAGAGGGAGACAGCAATTTTTGGAGATGAATTTAAATTACTGGTAGTTGCAATAGGTATTTTAGAAAAGAAATCTTGAAAAATTGTTGCCACTCCTTCATCTGACTCAATAATTTTATTGTCTGATACTATTGAGTATTCACGGTCATTATTTTTAGTTTTCCCAGTCTCTTTATTTATAATATTCCAAGTGGCTCTTATTTTATTATCTGACTGATGAATTATTGTAGATATACATTTTGCTTTTGCTAAAGTACATACTTTATTAAACATTTTTGAATAGTTTCTTACATATTCATGAAATTCGGGATCATTTGAAATTGTTTTCTGACCTATATGGTCATTCAAACAACTTATTTCTGCTAACATATATGCCTGGTGTTGCCCAATCACTAAATTTCTTTTTAAAGTCTTTGGATTTAATAGATCTTTGCTTAAATGTTTTATCAAATTCTACTTTAATTAAATTAAATAAATCATCATAATGAGTATTGGGATTATCATTACTAGGTAAGCAAAGAGTTTTGGCAGTGACATTATTATGAAAATTTTCCAATTTATTTTTAGTTAGAGGTCTGCAAATTATATTACACTGATGAGGAACATGATGGTGCTCAAGGGAAGCTATTTGTCCGCTATGGTCAGAACGAATACAATTTATTATTTCTTTATCAAGTACATTACAGTTGCTAAAAATATTGTCTAGGCAAGTTTTAGATGTAGCAGTGATTCTTGTAGGTTCACAAAAGGTGTTTGCTAAATTGAAGGACTTAAACAAATTCAGAAACCTACTTGCAATTGAGGACGGCTTTAAGATGTCTACGTTAAAATCACCGCACACCACAATTTTTTTATTCTTTTTGATGACTAATTTTAGAGCGTCCTCCATAGCGGACTCAAATTGAGGGTAGTTACCAGTTGGTGGGCGATACACACAAATCATTATCAACTGATCTAATTCCACACATGACAGTTCAACGTGTTGTTCAATAGAGAGGGATATCACATCTTTTCGTTCCTTAAAATTCATATTGTTTTGCAAAATTATCAAAGATCCCCCTCTAGTGGTGGATTTCCTACTGAATGAACTAGCAATTTTATAACATTGAAATCCTGTAATTAATTCATATTCCTTAAGCCAGTGCTCAGTGACACATAAAATATTAGCATTTTTTTCAGTTAAAAAAAGTTCTAATTCTAATTCTTTGCCAGAAAAGCCCTGAATGTTTTGGTGAACTATAGTTAAATATTTAGGCTTTTCCTTAGTCATTACACGGCTAGAGACTTCCTCTATTGTCTTATTATGTAATTTAAATTACTAATAAAAGAATTACTTGGGACAAATGCCAAAGTGTTATTTTTAATGTCAACAATTTTTTGCTCAATAGGAGCAGGAGTAAAAATTGTATTATTATTACTTGGAACGGATTCCAAGGTCACATTTAAAATGTCAAAACTATTCTGCTCAATAGAAGCAGAAGTGATAGCCAAGTTCTTGGCTAAATGTTTAAAATAAAATGATAGCGCTAAAGCTACTTGTCTTTTAAAATAATTTGTAAGATAATATTTATCTTTTGTCAATTTAAAATTAAATATTAATTTATTTATGTCTATTATGTGACATCTCTGACTATTATAATAAGTCATATTGCTTAATGTTAAATTCAAATTATATCTGATATTATTTTCTTCCTGTGGCAAGCTAGCACTGTAAGGTAGTGTAAACAATACAAATTTATTTATATTTAAACTGCATAACTTATTGTAGTATGAAATGAGATCCTTCTTGTTTACATTACCTCTTTGACCAACTAATATAATTAAATTAGTATTTTCATTTAAGTTTAGAGTTATTACTTTTCTCATAATGTCATGTAGGGTCGCACCCGGTATACAATAATTTAAAACTTTTTCTCCCAATTGATTATTGAATAAGTAGCCTAAATCTTTTCCAATTTCATCACACAACATAATGTTTGAACATTTGTTAGTGGTAAAGGAATTATTTTCACTTGTGCTTGCTAAAATATTTACATGTTCAGAGATTAAGGGCTCATACACTGTTTGGTCTTGTAAATGGTCCCGAGCATCTAGGCCTGACGCTAAGGAGCTATCATTATGGGTTGAATGGTTTTCTGACAGAGAGGGGGTGGATAAACATTTAAGTGCCAGTATATATTCCCCTATCTCTTTTTTGGAACGGTCATAATTTTGGGTCATCCTGGATAATGACTCCTGTAATGAGTGAATTTTAGTATTTAACATAGCAATGTTATTTTCATATGTCAGTCTATTCTCATTGATTATAATTTGACATGTATCCAGCTTTTCAATTAGTTGTCTACGCTCTCTAATGTGACTAATATTTTTGAAAAAGTGTTTCTGCTTATTTAGTAACTTTTTTGTTTTTGAAATATAATTGATTTCATTCGTTTGTTGCATCAAACTACTTTAGGCTAAAAACTTTAACTAATGAGAGCCCTAAACATTGTTGCCAATAATAAAGTTAAAAAATGAATGGGATGACCGAATGGTTAAGTTTTGTTTTGAAAAGTATTCAAAGTTTGTATATAAATTGGCCAAAAAATTTTTTCGCGTTTGACACACAGTATGGTTTGACAACTGACATTTTTCTTTCAAATTCGTTGGTTGTGAAATTTTTATTATTTCGGTATTATTTTCTTTGTGAGTAAAAATCTCAAAACGAAAACAAAAACGTGAACGAACGTGAACAAATAATTAACTCAACAATTATTTCGCCATTGTTCTTTGAAAAAATGGTCAGCGAAAGTCAGGGAAAAGTCAGGGAATTTATTTGGACTTTAACAGTGGACACTCTGGTAAACAATATTGTAACTTACGTTCCAAATAACTCACATGCACATTTTTGCTACTTTTAACGACACACCTACCCTGTTCAATTTTCGCCCTTCTTCCCCACGACACTACCAAGGCGCACCACTGGTAGTGTCGCGGGTATTTTTTTCCCTTCTACACTACCGGCCCAGTAGTGTCGTAGGTAAGTGAAAAATTCCATACATATGCATTCCCCACGATACTACCATTAAAAACTTAATTATTGTTAATTAAACTTAATTAATAA
The DNA here is from genome assembly GCA_928269145.1 of Agriphila tristella. Classification (NCBI taxonomy): domain Eukaryota; kingdom Metazoa; phylum Arthropoda; class Insecta; order Lepidoptera; family Crambidae; genus Agriphila; species Agriphila tristella. The sequence continues at coordinate 1,734,068 of OV743435.1, forward strand.
ATTGTTAAAGTCCTTGTCCGCGCGACCTTGAGCAAGAGAAGGAGGCCTGCCCCCCTACTCAAATGGCCACTTTTCTATTCGTTCGCTAACTTAACGATTAAAAATAAGCCATAAACCCTAAAATTGCGTGTTGGAGGCCTGACACTTCCATACAATACTACAATGTCTACTTGCGACGTGTTACTTGATCGTTTAATTGCTTATTTTCAAGCTTTAAGTTAGCGAACGAATAGAAAAGCCCCCCTGGTTATATTTTCGAAATGGCCGCAAACCATAGGGGGCCGGCAAACCGGCTAGCTCACCCTACTTTGTTTACATACCAAATTTTATTTATTTTACGAAAAATAGCTACTATAATAGGTTGAAATTGTGCTTACGTGTGAAAAGAAACATTTCTAGATTGCCCGCTATTTTTTTTGCTGAACAATACGGAGCATTTTGCCCATTTTTGTACCAATGTTTCGCCACGAGCTCTAGCATCACACTGACAACGCGATATCGTTTACTGAGGCTATCGGTCACAGTAAGTGGCTAAGGGGTAAAGGCGAATATGGCTGTCATTTCGCGTCCAGTGGTTGATTCGTCCAAGTTTCTCGGTACTAGGTTAAGTAAGACGTTTTTCCGTCGCCGCATCTAAAATATCGGGTGGAGTCAAATTTTCACTCACCCTACACTCACAACTATGACATTATTAAGCAAAAGTAAAAATTAAAATCTGAAAATGGCGCGTATTCAATGGGGTGTATCACGCAAAGCTAATCGCAGATGGCGCCAGCGGCGACCTGTCACCTGTACCTTAATTACGTAAAGCTGTTGCTAACAATTCTCGATTGAAATCGATTGAAAGCGCAGTTGTATTGCTGCTTTAGTTAAGATTGTTGTCACATTGGTTCTTACTAAAGCAGCAATGTAACTGCGATTTCTGTCAGAGTTGATTGCAACAAAATTACAAAATCACCCCCCTGGCCTCTTTCAATGGTTTTGATTGGTTAAAATACGTCATAAATGACATTAGACGTTTGAAACAACCAATCAAAGTATTTTGGGACTGTCGCTTGTGGCGCCATTAGTTCCTCAGTATCACACCCCATATGAGATGAGTGCATTCCAGAAGACTAATCGCAACGCTAAGTCATCGATCACCATAGACTACATTTTAATCATGGAAAGTATGTGGGATTTTCGTTGTTTCTTTTTAATATCACGGCACTGACTTCTTCTTCGATTTGACCTGTATCGTAATGAGAAAAAAAGTTATTTTATAACATTGCTTTAGTATAGCGAAGGTGTATCATAAAATAACTTTTTAATTTTTTTTCGGTATTGCGTGTAAAAAGTATGTCAATATAAATTCGGTTTGAAATTCATAATTCGAATTTTACGATATGAGAGTAGATAATAATATGTTATTGTTTTAAGGCTGGAATACACATGCTACCTAGTAGCACATAAGCATGCCAGTTTCGAGCAGATGCTACTTAGTAGCATACAATTAGCACGTGTATACGAAAAGATCATACTTGTGATTAAGCACGCTACTTAATCGCAAGCCGGTCTATTTTTCGTGCTAATTAGCACACGGTGTAAGGTGGGGGTGGGAGGGGGGTGGCTCCAAAGCAAGTCTGAATGCGTTCTATCTATTCTATGCGAGCATGCTACTAGATTGTATTGCTACTTGATTTGTTTGTTTAGGTAGTTCGCGATGGCTCGATGGGGCGATGATTAAACTTTTAATTTTATAGATTTTTACCGAAATTATGTAGGTATGTGTCTGGAAGACCTTTTCTTCTGCTAATCCAGTTCTAACACCCAAATTATTTTCCTTCGTCTATTGTACCTGTTCATTAAAAGTTTCATTATTAAATGTGTTGAGATTGATAATATAACTGAATTAATATAATTCTGCACATGATTCCACAAACAAACGCTCATTTTAAATGCTGTGATGAGCATTTGTATCTCAGACATGCCAGAAAGAAGTATGCTCGTAAAGGTGCCTTCCCACGGTGCGTGCTACCACGCACCGCTCCGAGCCGCACGAGGGCGAGCACGCACCGATCCTTTGAAGTTACCGGCGAACGCGTCGTTTCCCACGGTGTGTGGTCTTGTCTGGTGCGCTCTCGTGCGTCTACGGACGCACCGGTGGGAAGGCACCTTAATAAGTATGCTTCTGAGGTCTGTGCTTTCATGAGCAAATGTACACACTTGGAGAGCATGCTATAAATGAGCATACTATCTAGTAGCAAACAAGCGTGCTTTTTTAGTAGCATGTGTATTCCAGGCTTTACACTAGCCGATTATCTACTTACCACGGCGACTCGCCTAGCTTGTTCACCAGATTTGGACGATTTTTACTGTCATTTCGTACACTGTACAGGGAATGAAGTAGGTACAACCTCATTGGTTTATGCTAACCTAGGACAACTACGGTTAACAGATTCAACTCAATGTTGATAAGAGGTCACCAAATAATTAAACAGCTGATTATATTTCTCGACTGAACTTCGTCCATATTTTATGCTCACATCTTCATCGATTTATGATAACCTAGTACAGCTCCGATTAACTTATTTAACTCTCTGCTAAAAATATCTTGTTGCACAACCGACACAAATTTAACAGAGAGTTAAATAAAGTTAATCGTAGTTGAACTAGGTTAGCATAAACCAATAAGGTTGTACTTCATTCCCTGTACGAACTGATAGTCAAATTCGTCCAAATTTGGTGAACACGCTAGGCGAGTCGCTGTGATAAGCAAATACTAGGGGAGCATAACACAATAAGATATTAACGTCAACGACACGACAGAATCCTGTCGCGGCAGCAGCAATGACTGAACTCTGGATTATTTGGCTAATCAATGGTTTAACCATGGGTTAACCAACCAATTTGGAATTGAGTCGTCTGTCGTATCACTGATGTTAATATCGTATTGTTTTACGCTAGCCGATTATCTACTTATCTCGGCGACTCGCCTAGTGTGTTCACCAGATTTGGACGATTTTGATTGTCATTTCGTAACCGGTACAGGGAATGAAGTAGGTACAACCTCATTGGGTTATGCTAACCTAGTACAACTACGGTTAACTGATTCGACTCACTTTTGATCACAGTTCACCAAATATTTTTATTTATTTTTCAGACGGAAAAAATACTGAACTTGGTCAATATTTTATGGTCACAACTTCATCGATTTATGATAACCTAGTACAACTACGATTAACTTTTATTTAACTCTCTGTTAAATCTGTGTCGGTGTTGTTCGAAAATATATTTAACAGAGAGTTAAATAAGTTAACAGTAGCTGTACTAGGTTAGCGTAAATCGATGAAGTTGTGAGCATAAAATATGAATGAAGTTCAGTTATAACCATCTCTTTGAATATGGAGAAATTTCAAAAACAGATGGTTAAAGATTAATCGGCTGTTTAAGTATTTGGTGAACTCTGATCAACAGTGAGTTGAATCAGTTAACCGTAGTTTTACTACCAATAAGACTGTACTTCATTCCCTGTACGAAATGACAGTCAAACTCGTCCAAATCTGGTGAACACGCTAGGCGAGTCGCTATGATAAGTAAATACTAGGGGAGCATAAGACAATAAGATATTAAAGTCAACGACACTACAGAATTAAACATTAAACCCAAAACCGAAAGACATAGTGTTCCTTAAACCCAAAACCGAAACAGATTGTGTTTAAGTTTTGGTTTTAAGTTACGAATTGTGTCAAAAAGCATTACCATTGAAACACGATTATGTCGTTAACATTTGACGCCTTGGTCGATAACTAATTCACCAAAAACGACAGGCGCACAAAGCTACTCGACCACAGAGGTTGTCAAATTATGTTATTAATACAATTTAATTTTATAAAACGGTGTGTTCTCAGAATGAACTCGACGTGATCGAACCGACACAAGGCATGCCCGTAGAAGTGGCAGTCACGTTTCTGCAGAGGCTAGTGAGCATGGCGGATGTGCTAATATTCGCGAGTGCGTTGAACTTCGCCGAGCTTGAAGCGGAGAAGAACATGTCTAGTGGTGGAATTCTGCGGCAATGTCTGCGGCTGGTGAGTGCAGTAGAGGCGTGGGCTATCCAGGAAACAGACTTGTTTATGGTTTGACCGCAAACGCTGTTCCGCGTCTTGGGTTGATTGAATTGGCAGGGGGAGCTTTCCGGCGATAGACGTACGTGTGGGAGGGAGAAAGAGGAGGCTTTTCTGCCCCCTCGCCGCGTTATTATCGAAGGATTTATTCCTCCTTCGCCCCAAAGGTACGCCCTACATTCCAAAATTTTCCTGATTCGCCCCACCGCGTGGCACTGCTCTTGCGGTCAGACTATACTGGAAACGTTTGTCCATGTTTTATCAAAATCAGTGTTGTTTTTTGGATTTTGTGGACAGCATAATATCAATCGACGATTCTTTCCCAATAATAATAGAAATATACTAAAATATTTTTGTAATGGTATATCTAGCAACTTACTTCGCATTAGCAATAGATTTTTCTAGTCTTTCATCTGATAGTCTGTAGAATTGATTCGGCAAAATTAGATTTGTGTTTATAAAAAAGTATATTTCACAAAATCTTTCAAACTTAACTGATGATTTTTCTACTCGTTTATTAATGTATCTAATAAATGTTGAAGTTTTTTTTACTTTAGATCACTCTATACCCGTAACTCAAGGTATAGAGACCTTGTGATATTTTCAGAATCTCTTACTGACTTTTTGGATGCCTAGAGAGATAAGTTTCGTTTATTTCCTATCTATTAATAGTTCAGCCATAGTTTACATAAATAGTGAACTATAGAGCATCTTACTGTAGATACACTTTTCTTCGTAAATACTTCTTATTGTTTTTTTTAGTTAAATTTCTTATTTATAGAATGCCAAACTTCGTACCTTACTTATTTTAATGAAATTTTTAGATATTCAAAAATTATAAACAGATATATTGCGCCATTCGATTCGTTTTCATTCGTTCATTACCTTCAAAATTGTTTTCCCCAGCAATACACATCAACTTTGTCTAGGTATCAAGGTATTTTTTTCATACAAACAAAGTAACTTTGAAGCCTTGGTTTCCTGCCAGCGTGCTGTCATCTGATGATGGATTGAATAGAGGAGATCCAGATCGCTATATATGTTACAGTCAAAACTCATATCCGGTCAAAACCACTTTTGACTGCAAAAATCAGGCAAAAGTGGTTTTGACTAAGGACGTTGGTCAAAACCACTTTTAACTGATTTTTGCAGTCAAAATTGGTTTTAACTAACGACGTTGGTCAAAACCACGTTTAACTGCAAAAATAATGGGTAATATTGATTTTGACCAAATTATGTAAGTTAAAAGTGGTTTTGACTACGAATGTTAGTCAAAACTACTATTGAGGGGGACTGGGAGCCTATTTAATAATTAAACAAGTGAAATTTTATAAATGGTGAGATATAAGTAATTGTAAATTAAATCTTCACACATTTCAGTGTATAATCACCGCTCTATTCCGCCCAGCTTCACATCAGTGAAACAGTGAAACGCAACCTAAGCCATGTTAACGTATAAATAGCATTTAAAAAATAATAAAAATAAAAACTACCTGTTAATTATTTTTATTTTTAAAAGTAATTTATAAGTTAGCATGGCATAGGTTGCGTTTTAACTGATGTGGAGCTGGGCGGAAAAGAGCGGTGATCATACACTGAAATGTGTGAAAAGCCCGCTTCTTTCCACCTAGCTCCACTGCGCAGTTGCTGTTGCATTTAGCCCTGTCAGGTGTAGGTATCTAAAGTAAAAGCCCATGGACGCAAATAGCTCTATCTTCCAAAAACTATCAAAATGACATAGTTTCAATATTATATTTAAAATTAAAAATAAAATAAATATTTTGAGATCGAATTTCTGCGTATTTGCTGTTCACAGGTCTCCGTACAATGTCGAATTTGCATGGACAAAACACTTAAACGTTACACCTTATAAATAGTTTTATGAAACTTTTTTGATGATTTTTCTGGTAATTTTCACTAACCTCCATAACTTTTTTATGAGTTTTGACCGATAGTCTGCCTTGAAATCAGGCAAAACCACTTTTGACTGAGAATGTTGGTCAAAACCACTTTGGACTAAGAACGTTGGTCAAAACCACTTTTGACTGCGAAAATCAGTCAAAACTGTTTTTAACTGAGAGCATCGGTCAAAACCACTTTTGACTGATTTTTTCAGTCAAAAGTGGTTTTGACCGGATATGAGTTTTGACTGTAACATATACACCTAACTGATCTGATCTTTTAAGATAGAAGGGCATGTTTAAAAAAACCGCAAAACCTAGACAAAGTTGATGAGTATATATCTTTCATGGGTGTTACAAAATGCCGTTATGACGTCATAAACGAAGTCATAAATAGCGAAAAGCATTCAAGTTTCGGTAAAGTTGCCGTTCATTCATCTCTACCAATACCAGGTAGACATAAGTCCCAGGAGCATGAGCTGACATTTTAAAAGGATAGAAAAGGATGGTCGCTAATAAAATAATGATGCTGAAAAAAGGATTCGTTCCATATTCGAAGTTCGGTGTTCTTGTAGTGTGTAGTATAGCTAGCTAGCGTGTGCGTGTGCGTAGGTGTGCACGTGCGCGGTGCGCAATTGTCTCGAGTGCAAGGAGCGCCAGCGCTACGCCGCCGCGCGCGCCGCGCGCCCCAGCGACGAGCCCGACCCCAAGGTAAACTACCCCTATCGGCATTGACTTACGGTGCACATTCGCCTGTAATTGGGGTTTCGACTTACGACTCTCACAGGATAGTTGATAGTTCGGGTTAATTAAAGAGGGTTTTGCGCTACACTAGCGCCGCCAATGGAAAAAAATCATAAAGACGAAATTGGTAATTGTGTTTTTCCAGTCTACTCCGAAGAAGCTTTGTGGTACTTTTTATCGCTTATACAATATTTTATAACCTGTCGTTTAGTTGTCGTTTAATTTATTGTCAAAAGTGGCCACTTTTAGCAATAAAACTCCATTAAGGGGCCATAATTGGAAAACATGGTTTGCGCGGGCCATATTTTATATAGAAAACGTAAAGTTGTAGCCACAAAAAAAACATACGACAAGCTAAAGAGATTATCTAGTAGCTACAAGTATTAAATTGCGTATAAACCTCACAGATTATTGTACAATAAAAAACAGAACATCAAAAGCGCTTGTCGCGGGTCATATTTTTGGCGTAAATAATAGCGGAAACGAATTGAATTCTACGTACTGTGCAGTTGCTCCAATAACTTTTTTCATGAAATATAATTGTGCTAAAGATTATGATGAAAAAACAACGAAAAACATCAAAAATGTGCAGAAGTGAGGTTATTTTCCATACTCTTTACACGTAACGAAAAAGACAGAGACAAATGATTTCGCATAAGGGTATTTATCAGAATAATTGTACCTATGAGTCAAAATGTTTGTCCAACACCTTTATTGCGTAATTGTGAGAAAGATTTCAATTCTGAACTGTTTTATGAATATTTTTCCAGCAGCTTGGTTTACTTATTATAACTTAAGCTTATAATTTTATTATTTAATCAAATAGTTATGGAATATGAGCTAAGAAAAAAAAAATTTTTCATTTCATACAAAATAAGGATGTCCTTTTGCTGCCTTTGTCTAGAAAAATGTGAACAACTCTTTCATAAATACACGTACCGGCAAATTATGAACTTTGATCTTTAGATTAAAGTACAGACTAACCGTGACTTGCGTTGAGGTCGTATTCAGCTTATTGTTTGTTTTTTTACATTTATTTAAAGAGATGTCCAAGGTTTTGTAACATGAGAGTAACAATGCGTGAGTAACGGTATTTGGGACTTTAACATTGCAAAAACTACCGTTGAAAATTTTTTTTCGGTTCTGGTAACCCCGGACTTCCATTTGGTGTTAAAAATAGAACAAAACGCCTGTCTTTGCCAGAGTTTAGTGAGGTTATGTAAATGAGGTCGTAAAATTAACATCGAAAACCTGTGAAAAACGACAGGATTATAATATGTAAGGTAAGTGAAGTTATATATTAATATAAGTGTATTCGAAAGAACTAATTGTTGTGATTAAAATGGCAATTTTACATTGTTTGCAGGCTTTGTGGTTATGAGGTTATGTTTACTGAGATGTAGTAAAACATCAATATTTACTTACATGTGAATAACGTTACGTGTCTCACCATGGTAAAGACTCGTCCACATTGAGGTTCGTTACTCACATGTTTGTTACTCATACAGTGTTATTCACAATTTCGTCACTCACAATGTTCGTTTTTAATCGACTTCAAAAAAAGGAGGAGGTTTTCAATACCGGATACATACCAAAAGTTATCCATATCCCTTTTCCCACTAATATTACGTGTGTGTGTTTGTTACCTCTTTAGGTACGCCTAAACGGTTTTAGATGTTTGGCACTCAAATGGATTAAAACTTATGACTTTTTTACCCTTGTCCATGGTCCACGCAGAGGAAGTCGCGGGCAGCCACTAGTTTTAATATGATGGGAGAATATTATGTTGTGAGAATTCACCTTTATGTTACATGTGAGTAACATTTTCAACATGTGAGTGACGTTACATGTGAATGCCATGTGAGTTATGGTACAATTAATATTTAAAACAACCCATAACGAAGCCTCAAACTAAACGACAGACTAGAAAATATTGTTTAATGAATAAAGCTCTTTCTTCCAAACACAAAGCTTTTTCGGAGGACACTAGAAGATTCACAATTTCGCCTTTATTTAAGCACTATGATTGTTTTCCATTGGCGGCGCTAGTATAGCGCATAAACCCTCTTAATTTGAATAAAAAATACCTACTCCACTCCAATTTCATTATATTTTACTAGTTGAGGAAACTAATTATTATTAGTATTATTACAAACAATGTTAATCACTGACTCTGTCATTGAATACCATACTTATAATATAGCCAATAGGACTTGTCAGAATGGCTTCTCTGGTCCTATGTTAAATAAGCCCAACCCATGCCTTACTTATTTCCTTGTTCAGTGAGACGGGCTCAAAGAAATACCATTAATTTTTTCAATCAAGAAATCGGTCGGAGTCGAAACCCAAGGCTAAAAAAATATACCCCTCTCTTTCACCCACGTCTTCGGTAACCATAAGGCACTTCGGTTTTTATGACGTCTTTTCAACACCGCCATTTTGATACCGTTTGCTTACTCGCACGCGTTTATGAAATCCTGGTACACAGATTCACGCTAATTGATTATTATGTCACTTTCGAATATTATTGGAAATTTATTGACGTTTCTGTCACTTTTTGTACCAGGCTTGGAAAAAAATACGGCACTTTAAAGCACCTTTTGAATTTAATCTTTTATGGCTAAAAAAAGTTAATTTTTGAAGTATACAATCACCACCCTGCATTGCTCACCTATTGAAATTATCACAGCACACGCAATCAATGTAATTTATGAAAATGCATGTGATACCTATTTATTTTTTAATCTATTAAAAACTCTGTAATTATTACTCTTCTATAACATTGTCCTAAGACACAATTTACCAATTTAGATGCACTCAATGTGATTATAATCTTCTGTATGCCTAAAACTTTCAATAGCAAAATGTATATACTTACGCACTTTTCTTGCTTAATCTGTTTTTCATAACGTTAGATAATAGTTCTACATTCGTAAATAAAGTTAGAATAACTTCTACTTAGTCGTGTTCTCCTAGTACAGTGTTACTATTACAAGACTTTCGATTTATAGATGGACGAAAATAGAATTTTACAAATTGTACCGTTAACTTTTTTGTAAGGAAAATGTGTCCGCCTTCTGGGGGCTTAGATATATTTTTTTGTTTAGATCCCAGGTAGTCAAGGATGAACAGGAATATCTTTGTATTTATGTTGGCCTGGTACTTTGTGGTCGAATTCATAACGCTCGTGGGCTTGAAAAGTTTTGTGGTTTGTTCGAATGTGTTTTTTTTTTTCTAATATTTTTTTCTCTTTTCACTGAAGAGTGTTGTGGCGAGTCTAGCCGATGCCTCCAGTCCAGTCAAAGATCCAGAGAGGTTACTTCAAGATATGGATGTAAACAGACTTCGTGCAGTAATCTACAGAGATGTGGTGAGTATTGAACTTTTTATTTATACCGTTGTAATAATGGAAATAGGGTAAAATTTTAATAGCACTTGTGAACCGATTTTGTAACTTAACAATTTTGCTCCACTCATTTCTCTACGATCCATCGATTGCCAGACACTTGACGAACTTCTTGACTAACTTTTTAGATAACTTCCTGAATAATGAAAAATCTGTCAACAATATATATGTTACGGCTAATACCCGAAGTGCGGCTAAACCTAGTTTTAGCCGGCTAAAACTAGGTGTAGCCGCTAGCTGTTGGCTAAAACTAGGTGTAGCCGATTTGCTCGCGGCTAATACTAGGTGTAGCCGGCTAAAACTAGGTGCAGCATGGGATATAAAGAAAGTTTTTTCTGTTGTCTGTTAAAAAAAATAACCTCGAAATTTAAGGCTCACGCTCCGCTGCGCTTCGCGCTCGCCTTAAATTTTTAACCTAACCCGGGACCTACAGGAGTAAAGCAGATCGGTTACACCTAGTTTTAGCCAACAGCTATCGGCTACACCTAGTTTTAGTCAACAGCTATCGGCTACACGTATGCGTAACCGCAGCAAAATGTTGCGTCTTAGAGAAATGAGAGTATTACAGATAATTAGTTCATAGTAAGATGCAATTTGTTTAAGTATAGCAAAATGTGTGCAAGTTGTACTTTCGAAGTTATTCGAGAAAAACTGATTTTGCTGGGGTAACGTTACCCCAGCAAAATGTTTTTTTAAAAAGGCGTTTAGCCTGGAACCAAGTACATCAAAAGATAGCTTTTGACGAGTTGTTAATGAATACCAATAGCAAAATCTGTGCATCTTAAAGTTTTTGAGATATTCAAGATTATGCTGCGGTAACGTTTAGGGATTTCCCATATCTCGAAAACTGTTTGTCGCAGAAGTTTGAAAAAAATACCAGTTATAGGCCTTAATTTGTTTAAATTTGTTTAAATATAAGTATTTCGATTCATCAACAGATATCGATATAACTAATTGTTTTTTAAAAACTGAAAAAAAAACGATTTACTCCTAAACTAGTACATTTGAAAACAAATAAAAAACAATTACATATACCTATGATCTACCCGTTTAAGGTGTACAAATCTGGATTAACAAACTTTACGCGATATGAAGATATAAAGACATTTTATCAAATTTCAAGCTACCTATCAATTTTCTACTTTGGCGATCGAATACGCAGCTCCCTATGAATACAAAACGATAGACTATAGTGAACACATTAGTGTATTTTGTTAAAAAACATCCCTGAAAGTTTCAGCTTTAAATCTCTGATGGATTAAAAATTATTCAAAAACCAAGAAAGTGCCAGCAATTCTCTTATAAACCGACTAAATTACGGAGGTTACGAAAAAGCGATCGCGCCATACTTGAGCGTAACCATCTGAAAAAAATAGCATAATAGTCATTTTTAGGTGGTACAGTCGCGTATAAAAAGATTTTGTTTCTTTGTTTGTTTGTCCACTTTAGCAAACTATTTTATACTAGCTTACCGATAAGATAGAAACTTGAAACTTTGAACATAGCTCCAGCACTGGAAGACAATGCAATATTATTGTGTCAATGACAAATTTTTAGGGTTCCGTACCCAAAGGGTAAAACGGGACCCTATTACTAAGCCTCCGCTGTCCGTCTGTCTGTCTGTCTGTCACCAGGCTGTATCTCATGAACCGTGATAGCTAGATAGTTGACATTTTCACAGATGATGTATTTCTGTAGCCACTATAACAACAAATATTTAATTTACCTTATTTTATATTATAAAGTCCTTAATTCCGACCGATATAAAGTATAATAATAATATGTTATGTTTGTGTGTTAAATAAAAGGTGAAGTTTGATTTTCCTCAATAACCTACCTACAGCTCTGAAATCGCAAATAAAATCAGCTGTTCCGTACAAAAATTAATGACGAAAATATCAAAATGTAAAGAACTGCTGATTATTTTTTCGCGATTTCAGAGTTGGTCCCATAGTAAAAGTTGTTCAGTTTGATGGTCCCTATTTACCATATTCGGCTTTATAAGGCTTTTACCAAACACCTTGTAGAAAAATTTCAGTTATTTTTTTCTGTTTAAATTTGGTTTATTGAGAAACTCAGTTTTTGAACTAAGGGAGTTCTGCATCGGGGCATGTAGAGCATGTTGGTGTTATCAGATGAAAAAGTACGGACTTCTGAATCTGGGTCCTTCATTTATAGAAAAAGGGACAACTCGTGTTGGATGCCGTGACGTGACGTGTGATAAATTTTTAATTAACAAAAAACAATGAATGCAAAAATCTCAAATTTAAGAATATTTTTATTATTTTTTTATTTTACAAAAGTACTCGTTCAACGCATTCATCAATTAACTAATACTATTAGATAGGTTGAACCACGTATCCTTTTAGTTCTGGTCTAAAAATGTGGTAGTAATTAGGTAAGTATAGCTAATAACGAATGTAGTCGAAAATAGCTAAAGTAATAATATAACCTCTACATAAAACAATTTAGATTTCGGCTACATGGGTATTTTTCTGCTTGACTGTACTATTTATTGGTTATTAGGTTGCTAATTTCAGTAGGACATCCGCAAGTATGGCGCGATCGCTTTTTCGTAACCTCCGTAATTTAGTCGGTTTATGGGAGAACTAGCTTCCGCCCGCGACTTCGTCCGCGTGGATATTAGAGAAAATCCTTAGGGATCCTTCAACCAGAATCCGACCAGGCGATTTTACGCGATTAGGCGGGTCCCCACCAAGCGCGCTGCCTCGCGAGGCAAAACGTTTGCTGCGTGTGGAAGGCCTCGCACGAGGCTGCGCGCTTGGTCGGGACGGGACCCGCCTAATCGCGTAAAATCGCCTGGTCGGATCCTGGTTGAAGGATCCCTAAGGATTTTCTCTAATATCCACGCGGACGAAGTCGCGGGCGGAAGCTAGTTTATTACAAAAATCAGAATTGGGTCCAGAGATATTAGTAGTATTCCGTTTCCGTTTCTTTACCCATTCCCGTTTCTTTACCCTTTCCCGTTCCCATTCCCGTTCCTGTTCCCGGTTTCCGTTCACGTTCGCGTCCCCATTCCGCATCGATTTTCATGTTTACTTACCCTATTTACCCCCTATGGGATGATTTACAAAATAACAGAATATGTGTTTGACTTTTTATTTTTAGACATGCTTCTACGAATATTCAAGTTGTAATGTCTATTTAATATTCTTTTTCCATAGATAATTTGAACCCCATTTTCACCCCATTAGCGGTTAATTCATGTCCACCGTGTTGGACTTCAAAATAAATGTCATTTTCGCAATCACCATCCCATAAAACCTCAAGAACGACATCCATATCCATATTATCCATATTTAAATTTACTTACCCCATTTACCCCCTAAGGGGTTGATTTTCAAAATCACAAAATACATGTTTGCCTATTTATTTTTAGACATGCTCCTACGAAGTTTAAAGTTGTAATGTCTATTTTATATTCTTTTCCGTACCAAATTTGAACCCTATTTTCACCCCTTTAGGGGTTAAATCATGTCGACCGTGTTGGACTTCAAAATAAATGTTACTTTCGCAAGGGATCCCTTGTTTTCGCATAATGCTTTTATACCTAATTTGATTTGGCATAACGGATTTGGCATAATTTTTTTTGTCATAATAATACTTTGGTATAATTGTTTTTTGGCATACTATTTATGTAAGCATAATAATCATTTAGACTAATTTGTTTTCGCATAATGTTATTAGGCATATTGTCTATTCACCTAATATTATTTAGACATAAAAATCAAAAACAATCAGAATAAATATTTTTACGTACTTACTTATTTATTTTCTTGCAAAAGGGGTATGTATTAAAATGCCGAAAATTCATAACACATACGACCGAAATATCGACGTATAAAACACCTATTTCCAAAATACCGAAAATCCTAAATATCGATATCCGATAGACCGTAACTTAAAAGATCGATTATAAAATGACCGATAGTTCGAAATCCCGAAAGTTAAAATGCCGATAATTCAAAATCCCGAAAATCTGTTTAGGTCTGTTAGGTGCGACGACGAGCGAGCGTAGTGAGCGAGGAGGAGGTTAAGTTTCATTGCGACCTACAATGCACGAGCCGAGCGAGCGAAGCGAGCGTGCCGCGGCAGCGGCCGGCGAAGTGCCAGAACCGACCTGCTGGCATGTAACTCTCAATTAACCTTAAGTTTTTTAAGCTTTGGGATTTAGTATTTTAGTTAAAATGTCCTTTCGTGATTTTAAACGTACGGCCAAACAACCGTTCGACCATTTAATTTTCGGTGTTTCGTCCATGGCTCTTGTAAAATTCGGTCTTTTCAACTTCGGCATTGTAAATACATACCCCTAGCCATTCATGAGACAAACAATATTTACATTTATTTCAAGTGTAAAATTTTAGCAATAGCTTTTAAATGTGCAAGTTTCGAAGTGTATATATTTTTTTGTTTATAAAAATATGCGTTAATCACATTATGCGTATTTAAATTTATGCTAAAGAATATTATGCTTAAACATGATTATGTCTAAATTAGTTATGCCTAAACAAATTATGCATAAGCTGTTATGACTAAGTAATATTATGCGTAAACATCATTCGGCGAAATCATATTATGCCATGACATATTATGCCTTAAAATTTTATGCAAATACATAGGGAACCCTTTCGCAATCGTCATCCCAGAAAACCCCAATAACGACATCCATATCTATTTAGGTTTATTTACCCCATTTCATCCCCATAGGGGTTGAAATACTACCAATAACAATATACGTTGGGTTATATTTCCATCCATAAGCCTAAATTATAAATTTAGCGATTTTTACTCCGAAAATTGCGGATTTTATCTTTACACAACTTCATCCCCCTTTTCACCCCTTCAGGGGCAGAATTTTGAAAAACGCTGAGACCCGTATTTATTAAATTTCAATCATCAGCCTAACCACAAAATTTGAAGAACCTAGCTTCAAATCTGAGGGACTTTCATACAAACTTTCATCCCTTATTTCATCCCCTTAGGGATGGAATTATCAAAAATCCTTTCTTAGTGGATGCCTACACTATATAAGGTATCTATGTGCAAAATTTCAAGTCTCTAGGTTCAACGGTTTGGGCTGTGCGTTGATATCTCACTCAGTCAGTCAGTCAGGACTTTGAATTTTATATATACAGATTGCTGGCACTTTCTTGGTTTTTGAATAATTTTTAATCCATCAGAGATTTAAAGCTGAAACTTTCAGGGATGTTTTTTTAACAAAATACACTAATGTGTTCACTATAGTCTATCGTTTTGTATTCATAGGGAGCTGCGTATTCGATCGCCAAAGTAGAAAATTGATAGGTAGCTTGAAATTTGATGAAATGTCTTTATATCTTCATATCGCGTAAAGTTTGTTAATCCAGATTTGTACACCTTAAACGGGTAGATCATAGGTATATGTGATTGTTTTTTATTTGTTTTCAAATGTACTAGTTTAGGAGTAAATCGATTTTTTTCAGTTTTTAAAAAACAATTAGTTATATCGATATCTGTTGATGAATCGAAATACTTATATTTAAACAAATTTAAACAAATTAAGGCCTATAACTGGTATTTTTTTCAAACTTCTGCGACAAACAGTTTTCGAGATATGGGAAATCCCTAAACGTTACCGCAGCATAATCTTGAATATCTCAAAAACTTTAAGATGCACAGATTTTGCTATTGGTATTCATTAACAACTCGTCAAAAGCTATCTTTTGATGTACTTGGTTCCAGGCTAAACGCCTTTTTAAAAAAACATTTTGCTGGGGTAACGTTACCCCAGCAAAATCAGTTTTTCTCGAATAACTTCGAAAGTACAACTTGCACACATTTTGCTATACTTAAACAAATTGCATCTTACTATGAACTAATTATCTGTAATACTCTCATTTCTCTAAGACGCAACATTTTGCTGCGGTTACGCATACCGGCTACACCTAGTTTTAGCCGGCTAGAACTAGGTTTAGCCGCACTTCGGGTATTAGCCGTAACATATACAAGCTCGGTTATATGAGTATATTATATGCATAGGTTTAGAGATATAAGTTTAATTTTATATTATAAAGATATTCTAAACTAAACTAGAAAATAAAGGAAATAATTATTCTGACAAAAAAATTTAACCCAAATCTATCGCCAAATAAATCAAGAAATTGTTTATGCCAATCTAATCTTATGTATTAAGTCGAGTCTCCTGCGCTTAATTTTCTAACAAAACTTGTTAGCAAAACATTATTATCAAAACATGTTAGCAAAACCGCACGTCCGCTGCGCCTAGATTTTGAAAACATATTTTGTTAGAAAATTTGCGTCCAACGAGGCTTTGTCCGAACGCAGGTGAGGCGTCTGCATCTAGTGAGCGCTAACACAAACGGGATGTTATCCATTCGCCTCGGCAAACATGTTTTGTGTTTTTGCTAAACAAAACTCATAGGCCACGTCCCTAACATGTTATCAAAACATTGTTTTTATGTTTGCAAACACAAAAACACGGCGCAGGAGACCCGGCTTTAATCTTAACTATTTATGATACAAAAACTGCTTATCAATCAAGTGATCCTCTTATCACCCATGCCCAGGAGGAGACGAAACAAGCGCAGTTCCTATCTTTGGCGATAGTGTACTTCATCTCGGTGCTGATGGTGTCCAAGTACCGCGACATCCTGGAGCCGCCCGCGCACGCGCCGCCCGACTGCGCGCGCCGCCCGCACCACGCGCACGACCACCACGGTACGGAAACAAGGACCTTTTTAATTGAAGACAATTGGTTACTTGACAAAAATATTTTTATTACATAAATAAAATTAGTGCATCGTACAAAAAATAACTCTATGAGGGTTGGAATGTAGGTATGGTAGTAACGAGATGGGTAGCTACTGATAGGAAGGCCGAAAGCCAAATGGAAGATTTTTCTCCGGGCTGGGTGGTATTAGCCCGGGGACCGCGGTCCAACCGATAATGGTTGGAGTTGTTTATATCCTGAGTCGCTGGGTGAACTCCGTTAACGAGATGTAGCTTCTCCATACACCGTTATTTTTAAAGTATATCTAAAAATGAAAAAGGGTGTTCAGACCAAGTTAATGAACAACTTTTACTATGGGGCCAACCAAGAAATCGCGAAAAAAAAATCAGCTGTGCCATAGAAAGGTACAACTGAACATCGACTCGACTTTAATGTATGGAACAGCTGATTTTTTTTCGCGAATTCGTGGTTGGCCCCATAGTAAAAGTTCTTCATTAACGTGGTCTGAACACCCCTTTTAATTTTTAGATATACTTAAAAAAACAACTGTGTATATTTTCCATACTACGAGGTGCTACTCCATACTATCTTCTTGTTTCTTCAACACTAACGCTATGTAGTAATTAACACGGTGGTGAATCTTGTTGCAACCGTGTGTTGGTACGACGTACGGTAGATGCCGCCACAAGTATTTTTTTTTCTGCGATCAATTAGATCAATATTATTATTGAGAATTATGCTTTGAATGTTGGTCAAAATCGAGAAAACGCCCCATTCAAAAAGTATCAGAATAGTGACGTCACTTTTTTCACCGCACGGCCCATATGTATGGCGCCCAAATTTTGTGATTATCTAAGCAAAAAATGTTTGATAACAACATTATTTTCTAATAACGTATGGATTCTAATAATCAACTCTAGTTTGTCACCGGAGAATTTTGACATTTTACCAACTTTGGAGTCTTAGGCCGAAGTTCACCAATACCATAACAGGCGATCAAGTCCCAAACGTCTGTTTTTGACGTTTTTATGTATGGAGAAAATGTCAAAATCAGACGGTTAAAAATTAATCGGCCGTTCAAGTTGTTGGTGAAATCGGGTCTTAGAAATCACAGTAAAATTCGTCAAAACGAGCCAAATTATCACGTAGGGGTTATTTAGTTGAGCAAAAAGGGTTTGCTCTATTGTACCTTGAAATTAGAATCCATTCTCAAGGTAAATACCCAATTATTGCCTGGTGAAACTCCCCCATCGAGATAGTTCTCCCATGATCATGAACGGGTCTGCGAGTTCGGACTTCCCCTTCGTGTGTTCACTTGGCCTATTTCCGTTGTTCCCCACTTGTGTCCCCCACTTGGGAATATCGGGAAAAATGTATGGAAAAAGTAACTTTTCCCGATATCCCCCAGTGGGGACAAAAGTGGGGTTCCAAGGGAATAGGCCGTCCACTCAACGTGCAAACGCTCGAGTTGTAGAACGCGCGAAAAAATATATCTACGAACGGCTACTGAACGGTCTCGATGTGTCTCCTTTATTTTGCTATACAGCGAGAAAGAGATCAATTCATAAACCTGGCAAGTTTTAAGAGGTTGTAATACCCCCCTGTAGCCAATGTCACATTTTCAAATCTTCGCCATCACATCATTTTTGATAGATGTGACATTGATTGATAATTAAGTTTACGCTGACTATAGAGTTTTAAACTTTTGAAAGCGAAGCGAAAGCGAAGATTTGAAAACTGTGGAGGAGAACTTAACCGACAGACGTATGTACATACAACAAAGTGAACGTGTGAAAGTGTAAAGAACCCTAAAATACCCATAAAACTGGGTGCCGTCGCTTTAAAACCGATTAAGCTAAAATGCAAACCAATGCAAAAGCAGCTTAAATAAGCGATTATTGTGTTTTGTGGTTCATCGAAATATAAGTTTTAAGTGGTTTCTCAAAATACGAAATTTCGTCTTACGAGAAACTTCTTTATTCTTCTTACTTCTATTATATAAGACGATTAGCCGTGTGACTTTAGCATAATTAATTAAGGGGAGATATAAAAACTTTGTTTATTATATTTCTTAGGTTTATTGAAACACTTTTTCGCAGCTAGTGACTCGTCAGTGTAGTGGTTTGAATAGATCCGTAATGAAGTGAATGATGCTCGATTACATGATTTAGTATATCTATTAGTGTTTATTATGTTTACTAGAATTATTATTACACTATTTTAGTATATTTAATCAACCACTGACTCATTTAGGTTCTTCATACCTTAATTTTTTTTATTGTAGACTGTAAGATTATTTATTTAATTATTTTATTAGAATCACTTATTATACGCATATGTGTTGACATATCAAAATAGTATAAAAATAATTTGACGATTTTTTATCTGTGTCTAATTTTGCTCTACAAATAGTTCAATGGGGTTTGTTTCTTTTAGCATTTCATTTTCTGTAAATATAAAATAATTATGCTTCTTTTAATATGCTTTAATGCACTTGAAATATGACATATTTTCCATAAAAATATCGGTACTTAGATTATAATATTATTCTTATTGAATTTTTATCTGAAAATCATTGCCATCTAGTACAGTCGCAGTCAAGTGTTTGTTTCCAAAAATATTGTAATAAAATGTCCATGCACCAGAAATATCAGATGACCCATTACAATTATTTCCAAATTATTTGATATTTCTGTTACATGATAGATTGACGTGTTTTAGACTAATAGCATGCGAACATCATTCGAGTGTGGTGCCATCTAGTTCATAATATTTGACGGCGGCGGTACACCGAAGGTTACTGATATACTGTATATCTGAAGTGTGTCGTTTCTCCTTTTTTCACGCCGCTTGATATGCGTCACGATTTGGGACACTGGTAAAATCGTCAACATTATAATACACTGTGGCACGCATCGTTCGTACTCAACTATTCGATTATTCGATTGTACTCTTTCGAACGATCGAATTTTACTATCCGTGGACGTAATCACCCTGAACCCTTCACTTTTCCGATGTTACTTTTATATCCTTTTTAAATACTGTTCCGTTAATGTTTTGATTATGTGGCTTATTTTTTCTTCCTGTTTATTTGAATTAATCAAACTCCGTCTCTTTTCGTTATTCAATTTGCCTCTTATTGGAATATGCGGCTCTGATGCATCCATATTTTCCAATCTAATTCATTTGTACAAATTCTTCCATCTCTTATTGGCTTCTGCTGCCTTGGTAACGCCACTCGCAATCATTCAATCCTGACTTCCGCTGGAGTAGGCAGCCGGCCGCTGTTCCCCCAGTGGTCGCACCACGTGTACCCCCAATTCCTGCCTGGTGGGCATCCGGCTCACCGCCACCCTCACACACACTGCAAGCTCGACTGCAGCCAACACGTTAACAATAACACGCACGCGCACACACGCATCGCTAACTACCACCGCGCTCACGCAGGTAACGCGACCACCTGTTACTTGCTGATATCCTAGTACCTGTTAATAGACCTTTTGATTGAAAGTTTATAGTTACGCTATCAAACAACCAAGTAATTTTAACTGATCTTGCTATAATGAAAAGGTCAACTCATACTGGGATATCAGTATATTGTCAGCTTAAAATACCGTTTGCTGTAAACATAATTGCACTAATTTACAAATTGCAGCAAATGGTAACGGCATTCGTGTTGCTGAAATCCTCATAAGCTTTTTAAGATGAACTAAATAAGATGAACACAAGAAGATAACCACCATTCGACAAGCTTTACCTGCTTTCACGCTTTATAGATCAAAATTATTTCTTCATGTGTTCAAAAAATAAAGGTATCGGGATGCGAATGCCGAGTAAAATATGTGGTCGATGTTTCGTGCGCACTGTTTTGTCTTGCTTGTATTTTGCTCGAAAACATTATACACTAACACATAAATTACATCACACTTTTGTATTTCTAAATTACTATTTATATCATCTACATAAATATTCGTAAACTAACATAATAACAATTGCTGCTAATAATTTTATTTAACAGTTTTTTACCAATTTTCCAGTTAATTAAAGAAAAAATTGTATTGTTTATTCAAGCTCTACGTTATTCTGATAACTTGCAAATTTCATTTAACAGAAAGACAAAACAGTGTTTTTAAAAATGCACTGCTAAGGCACCGCTTCGATTTAATTTATATTTCTGTTTTAAGTTGCAACATCATTTTAGTAAACCTCATGTTTGGACAGTGCATGGATAAGAAATTTTACTAATTGAAAAAAAATGCGTAGCAACACTTATTCAGTGACGCTAGAAATTCTGTGCACAATTTAACGAATCTTTTATTTAACTGGCAATTCAGTTTTGTTAAACTTGTCGATAAGATCATCTCGGTGATATCACAGAATTTCAAATAGCGAGAAAGTATTATAGTAACCCCCTTAGAATATAGTCAAAATACCCATAAACTACCTGCTTTGTCAAAGCAAGCTTCGTCAATGTTGTTATGCTTTCACAAAATTGTTACAAAGTTAAATTAATTTTTTATTTGATGTTTCACCCCAGAACACAATGGAGATGACGTGGAGTACGCCATGATCGTTGTTGACGAGAATAATTCCACCATTAACGATTTGGATTCTCCATCCATGAAGGTACGTATCTTTTTTATTTTGGAAAATGATTGTTTCTGAATCCTTAGGGAGTGAAAGGCATGTAAGTTTGTTAGAATCCTTCCGTGTTACTATAGTTTTATTGAATACCTATCTCTTATTGGAGTTTTATTTACATTTCAAAGCTGTACATAAAAGTATGATACACTTAAGAATTAATTCTACAATTAAAAATGTTCTATAAACTTGCCATATTTTTATGGCCAGCTTTTTTTCGTATAAAATAATTTTCCATTCATATTTTCCAATTTCTAATTAGAATCTTTTAAAATCCATTGACCGAAATGTTCCATGGCATGATAACCCGACCAAATTAGGTAAAGCATTTCAAAATTCTCGTAGCTTAGATCATCATGATAGTTTTCGATAGTAGTTAGCATGTCGTACGTAAACCTTTAAATGGTATCGTCCATTATGTGTTTTGAGTTGCGCGTAAGTTGGTTTACTTGATGTCGCATAAGTGAAGTGGTGTAAGCTTACGATTTTTTCCGTTGCAATAAATTTATGAAGGACGGGAATAAGGAAGAGGGAGTGGCGAAGATTGAGACGACCACCGACGAATTGAAGCCTGCTGCAGCGGAAATGAGCAAAGATGAGCGACTGGTGCTGCCGGCTCACGAAATAGAAGAACCTTTACACAAATCTAATCTCCACGTCAAAAAGCCTAAGGTCAGTTGGTGTGGGGTTCGGCTGTCCCTTTCTCTATTAGCGTTTGTCTCTTTCCAACCTGTCCAATGAGTGTTGTGGGTTTAGAAAGATTGGTAAGGGGATCCAAAATGTAACTTGGTGGGGTGATGTGTAATTTAGAAGGATTATAAATTGAATTGTTTTAGAGCTATATAATTGTTCTGTTGCTATGAAGGCGTGCAAACTAAATGCAAATTCAAACATACTTTATTTTGTCTACTTACATGCAACTACGTATTAACCTATTTCCGATGTCGCCCACTTTTGTCTTCCACTGGGGGAATATCGAGAAAAGTTTTTTTAATTTTCTTTTCGATTAATCCTGACTTGTAATATTTAGTTAACAGTTTTTGACAGTTGTCATAAGTGTTAAGCTTTAATCGCAGTTTAAAAATATGTTAACTTATAAAATCAAATTTTCATGAATAACTAATTATGTCTTTCGTATTTTATGTGTAGAAAACTTGTAGAAAACAATTTGTTGTATTTTTATAAGCACAACGAGATAGTGTTTGACCTTCACTTCACCTGATGTTAAGTGACGAAAAGACCGAAGGTGGAAGCGCACTACTACCGGAATCCTCATCACTGAGGAACTAGCTGTCTTAACTGCCGGAACAAACAAATTTTAAAATTTTTGTTATGGCGTCAGACTTATGAAAGCTAGCTACCCAAGCTAGGCGGACTTGAAATAAGCCCTACCACCAAATAGGAATCGAACCCGGGTCTAGTGGTTCGCCCATCCGTGTAAGACGCAGGTCGGCGAACAACTAGACCACAGAGGCGGTAAATTTTATAAAATGATTATTTCAATAAACAGGTGGGTGAAGATTGTTTACCAAATAGAACAAGTAAGGAAGGATAAACAGACTATTTACCTTTTTTCTACTAGTTCCCAATATCCCCCCAGGGGGACAAAATTGGGGGCCAACGGAAATAGGCCCGTATCTTCATAATAATAAAATGGGACATACGACTTCATAACATAGAACAATACAAGGTGTTACAAAATAACCCCTAACGCCGAATATGGCAGATAGGGACCATCAAACTGAACAACTTTGACTATGAGACCTGAACTCTGAAATCGCGAAAAAATCAGCAGTTTCATACATTTTTAATTTTCGTTATTATTTTAGTATGAACCAACTGATCTGTTTTCGCGATTTCAGAGTTGGTCCCATAGTAAAAGTTGATCAGTTTGATGGTCCCTATCTACCATATTCGGCATTAGGGGTTATTTTCTAACACGTTGTATAACATAATGTCCTTTTTCCTAGACAGACAGAAATTGAACTTCGAATTCGAGAAGTAGTAAAGGGGTATGGGCACAAATATATGGACTCTGGTTCTGGACCCAATAGATATAAATAGTACATCGTTAGAATGGTATATTCTCATAGAGCACGAATAGGTATGGCGCTTGTTCTGAAATGTTGTCCTGATATTCTATGGATCCGCCGCCGTTAAGCGACTTTCATTGCTGACTGTACTATTCGAGATACTGAAAACACATACTTATAAGCCGATATCTCGATTCGGACAACAAATCCAAATGTAACCCTATAATAACTTTTTTCCTCTTGAAAAGACCTATCCATCGATGTACGATTCAAGTCTATTGGTCATAAGTACTAAAGTGCCCGAACCTCTTTTACCTAGTGTTTCATTGGGGTTATTAAATACTCCTTTGGTGTATGGTTTGGTTTCCCTTCCCCTGTATTAAAAGTGTGTTTTCCTGTTAAAAGCAACCGCTACCAAGGTCGAAGACCTTGTCCGGGGTCACGGTGTCAGTGGTCGATTTGGTTTGTAAACAAGTAATTATTGACCGATTACTTTCTATGCTAACGTCACTTGGTCCTTCGGAGATTCGTTTTGTGGAAGAGATTTTTTCAAAAACGACACTTGTCTCAATAAAATTTCTACGGGGTGCGATAGATGGCGGTATTATGCACATTTTTGTATATTTGTATTATACAAAAATAGCACTAATCACACGTATTGTCATTTTTATGGGCATTTTTATAAGAACAACACATGACACTGACAAGTGCGGTTTTGGTTACAAACTGTCAACCCGCCTCAAAGGAAGACAGTACACGAAGAAAATTATTGTATGGATAGAACAAAAACAGCACTTGTCTATTATATGGGTATTATACAGATATTACCCCATCTTGTAAAACAAGTTTTTTTGACGTGTCATTTTTGGAAAAAATATCTTCTATGGACAATTTATAAATAAATTAAATTTATTATGAATTGGAGAGCCTAGAATAGAATGAGTGTTTGTAATATGTTGAATACTCATACAGATGATTCGTAGCGCATTAACACAAGTTTTAATTTCGTAAACTTTACAAAAAGTTACGCACAGTTTTTGTGGGATTCCACACGTCTTAAAGATTTTGCGTAAATATACTCTTTGAACTCGTTGCGATTGAACCAACTTTGAGTGTGATTCTAAAATCTTTGTAAAAATATATAAGAGTTTTTAGTTAGGTGTCCTAAGGCTTCACCATTTATATCGCCATTGCTAATGAAAATTAATCAATCATTTTAGTCCTTTTTAATCGACCCTCAGTAATGAGGAATAGGACGTGAACAGTAGAGGAGGCCAGTTAAATTTTAAAATATAAAAAAATAGATTTCCATAGTTTACACAACTAACGAATCTCCGACCGATCTACACTCTATTGTCAACGAACACAAGCTTGTCACAGAGCAACAAAATGGCGTGTTAACTCAATTTAATTAGGCTATGGCTCACTCACAAACTGTACATAACAAAAAGCTATACAGCTCTGCACAACACTAACATAGTCACTTATTATAATAATGCTAAATGAAACAATGATTATGAAGGCTCTGTCTGTTATTATGTGTCTAAGGGTGGGTACCCAACCTTTTATCCCCCCCCCCCCTCAGGTGAGCAAGGCGGTATGTGGGGCTTGCCAAGAGGGGACCGTAACATTTAACGTTGCGGCTCCCTCCACGACCGCCTCCCGTGGTCCTACACAGCCAGTGGCTCGAAGGGACCCCGGGAGGAGTCAATACCCACTAAACATGGTACTTACCTCATGTGCCGCCGGTTGGCCCTGAGGGTCCCCGGTGGGAGTCGCCTTGTTAGACCCAGCGGCTGCCCTTTCCGGGCCCTGTCGTGGTTGGGAGATGGCCGAGCAAGTTTAGCCAGCGCGCGTAGGTTCGCGAACCTAGGGCAGATCCCTAGGTTCGCGAACCCACGCGCTCTACGAAAGGCTCTGGAACATTGCGTGTCGTAGCAAACATTTTTTTTCACTCTGGCCATAGTGTGTAGGTGTGCGAACCAGAGGCTATATTGCTTAACTCAACATCTATCAAGTTCGTTTTCAATATGGCAATCGTGTACCATGGGCAACAACGTCGCTTAACCACTCTTAAGGTTAAAATCGCTTGCACGCCGCGCCATCAAAACGTACGTTTAGTTCGTGCAGAGGGGCGCGCACACGAATTTTGTTGCTAACTGGTTAAGCGACGCTGTTGCTCATAGTACATCCATCACTGGATCTCAAAGACAGTTTTTCTCAGTGCCTTGTAATGCCACAGCAATGGATATAGCATTCGTGCCAAATAGATTTTGAGTTAGGCAATTAGGTGGCAGGTTAGCATACGTGTTTGCACACGTACACACTATGGCACGCTGTTGCAGAACAGGGTAAAAATAAATTTTGGTGCAAGTTCGTAGAGCGCGAAAGTTCGCGAATAAGTGAGTACCCACCGCAATACTCTACTCGTATCGTAATATGATAAAAGAATAAGTTACAGAACATCATTTATGTATGATTTATCAATAAAGCCAATCGCGTTGTTATCAAGAATTTACTGTATTTTTGGGTCATTTTATCACTACCTAAGAACCTACTTACTAAAAAATTTGGTATATAATAATAGTTTGGTTTGTATCTACAAAGAATTGAAAGTCTTTTCACAACATAGTTTTCTATTAATTTTCAACGACAACCAACATCAAAATTTGACACTATCACATGATAATATTATATTATATAATATTTAGCTAAGACACAATGGAGAGACGGTAAGGTTTAGAATAGCATGTTATGTAGCTACGCTTGCTTTTTTCACCCCTCCACCAGTCTGCATGTTAGACCCACTTTTTTATTGCAGTCAACAGCAAAAATAACACAACACATATATTCGACAGTTTCAAAATAGATACATACTGAAATAATTATCATTATAATTAAAGAATTGTTGCTTTTTTGTAATTTGAAGTCTTAGAGTCTAAGGTCCGTATTTATAAACTGCTCTCAACGATGAGAGCTATTGTGAGATCGTACTTGAGATGTTCTTCTTATAGGAACAGCATCTCAGGTATGATCTCAAGATAGCTCTCAACGTTGAGAGCGGTTTATAAATATGAGCATATGTTTAGACTGTAATCGAATTCTGTTGTTGACTGTACCCTCACTTCAAAAACCTATTGTATGTTTTTTTAACTACTTTTTGATGTCAGTACTAACACCCGTATTCACAAACATTACTATGAGGTCTCACAGTGCCCGCGGACGCACAGCGTCGCAACCACCAATCACACGTAATATTTAAAACGAACCAATCACAGTGCTCTATTTTAACGTAGTGCGTTCGTATGGGCAAGGGTATTTTGATTGTTGTTATTGAATAGGGGTGTAAGTACATATTATTATAATAACCAATAAATATGATAATTTAAAATGTGAAAACTGGTGATCTCAATTTCTTTTCAGTAAAAGATTTTTTTTTGTAAACTGAATAGATAGATCAATAAATTGTAGAAATCATATTTTCGAATGGAGAAGTCCCCAATAAATTAATTAAATGAAACTGTCATTTGTTCTGTTACCTACGCTAAGCAATGGAAGTCACTTAGCACTTTTT
This sequence comes from Agriphila tristella, assembly GCA_928269145.1. Classification (NCBI taxonomy): domain Eukaryota; kingdom Metazoa; phylum Arthropoda; class Insecta; order Lepidoptera; family Crambidae; genus Agriphila; species Agriphila tristella. The sequence continues at coordinate 1,761,224 of OV743435.1, forward strand.
TGAATAATTTGTATCCAAAGATATATGTACCAAAAAGTGCTATGACATAGTTTTAAGTGCTAAGCGACTTCCATTATTGACAGTGCCATATTTGTACATTTATGAAACAATTTTAAATACTAATTTAACTAATGGGCATTCATAATTTGAAAAACGTACAGTCGGCAGCGCATCCAATTATACCAAATTGTCAAAAATCTACAATGAAACTTAAAGTGATTGCCTTTAGGCTTAAAATTGATTGAAGAAATTTGTCATGTTATGGAAACCCAGCGTGCTGTAACAAGATAGAGAAAGGACTAAGCTTAACTTTTGTCCTCTCGCTTATTTTGTGACGCCACCCTGGGCTTCCACAACATGTCATATTACTTCAATCAATTTCAAGCTTAAAGAGGATCACTTTAAGGTTCAAAATTCATTGTAGATTTTTCACAGTTTTGTATAGGTATAGTTCTTGCAATTCACGACTGTGCGTGGGCTATGAATGTTGTTAGGCGTGCACGTGCACATTGTTTAGTGTGCGTCTGCACGCTTTCGTATTACGCACACTAAAACAATGTGTACGTGCATGCCTAACAACATTCATAGCCGACGCGCAATCGTGAATTGCAAGAACTATAACTTGATGAACTGCCAACTAAATTATGGATGCTCATTAGTTAAATTTTGTGGTGCCGTTGACTACTTTATCAGCGACGACATGTTTGATTACGGTAATTGTTGGATTCGTGTACTGTAGAGCGTGGACTCGATCGAGGACGCGGGCTCGTTCCACCTCAACTCCACGGAGACGACCAACAACGACCCGGAGACCTCCAGCGAGATCGCCATGGACGACAATAAGCACCCGGTTAGTGACATAGGATACGTGCGTGCGTGCGTGCTTGTTGGGTTCGTGTACTGTAGAGTAGTGATGGGCCAAATCGAGTTCCGACCCGGGTTGACTCGAGTTGCAGTTGTATCGGGTCAACTCGAGTCAGCCCGTTAAGAACTCGAGTCAGCCCGTTAAGAATTCGAGCTATGAACCTTCGCTTCCGCCGCCGCCGCCATGCTCAGCCCGGCGGCGGAGTTGGCCGATCTTATTCGAGTTTGCCCATAGCACCCGAAGTTCTGTTTTCTTACTACCGGCGAATTTTTATATTTTACTGTTTACTTGTTTTGTTTCTTTTAATGTTTGGATAGACAAATATTAAAAATTGGTTTTTATAAGCTCTTTTTACTTAGTAATTGTGTTGAGTGTGTAAGGTTTTTTGTGACGTGTTTAACTTTGAGACAAATGTCATCCAGTTGGAAAAAGAAATCAACGGTTTGGGAAATATTTGATTTACCTGTAGATGACAAAGTAAAGTGCAAAATATGTTCTGAAATATACAAATATTCAGGAAATACGAGAACTCTTAAAAATCACATAAAAAGAAAACGCCCCAGTGAATGATAGTGAATTTTTTTTTTCACCAACTTACCTTACCTGCCCAGTGTCCAAACTAAATCACAATATCGTCATAAATAATAATAACAACCTAGGTAACCTACTTAGCTAGTATCTAATCTATGAACAAAAAGGTAAAGGTCTCCACAGTTGCTGACTATCTGTGGTTGGTTCCAAACCGATTAGGCAACTCCGTCTGACTCGCTTACAGCTACGGAAATTGCGTAACTCGGTTTCAATTCGACTCGAGTTGGCTAACGGGTCAACCCGCTACGACCCGCTAGCCAACTCGGGTCGGCTAACTCGAGTTGAATTGAAACCGAGTTACGCGAATTTCCGAGTTGACCCGCGGGTCGTAGCGGGTCGACCCGTGAGCCAACTCGGGTTGGCTAACTCGAGTTGAAACCGAGTTACGTGAATTTTGAAATGGGTTGACTCGAGTTGGAAATAAACCGAGTTAGCCCATCCCTACTGTAGAGCGTATGGACTCGATCGAGGACGCCGGCTCGTTCCACCTCAACTCCACGGAGACGACCAACAACGACCCGGAGACCTCCAGTGAGATCGCAATGGACGACAATAAGCACCCGGTTAGTGACATAGGATACGTGCGTGCGTGCGTGCTTGTTGGGTTCGTGTACTGTAGAGCGTATGGACTCGATCGAGGACGCGGGCTCGTTCCACCTCAACTCCACGGAGACGACCAACAACGACCCGGAGACCTCCAGCGAGATCGCCATGGACGACAATAAACACTCACTTAAAATAGATAACAACAACATTGGACAACAATTTTCCCCGATTAGCACTTGTTTTATGAAAATCAGAGACAACAAAGGTAGCATAAACCTGCGGCAATATTAAAAATTTTTTTTTCAAAATCCCATCCCAGCTGGGGGTCTAATCTGTCAGAGATGGCGATACCATCCGGACTTTTGCTTACACCGATTAGTATCAATTTAAGGTGGATTTAAACTGTAAATTATCTCAAAGATTTGTACAGATAAAAATTTAGAAAGCTAGGGTTCCAATACGTCATACTCTCTGTGTTCCATGAGTATGATAGTGAAAATGTTTTATTGTTATGTTTTGTTTAGGTGAGCAATGACGAATCGTGGACGGATGTGAACTTGAACGAAGATGGGGAACGAGGACCGGCCACCATCACCGGCAGGAGTAGAGACCACGAGGGCAATATCCACGAAGGTAACAACTTGACTATTTTTTAAAAAAAAATGTTACTTGCATTACTTACTCAAAGAAATGGCCAGTTGACGTGATGTGGACCACATACAGGGTGCAAAAAGACCCTCAGCGAAGCCGAGGTCTACTTATTCTGCCCATCATCAGGACTATTTCTGTTCAAAATTATTGCTGGGAAACGATTTTGATTTTTGGTGTTAAAAAGCATTGCATCCATTACCACGCAATGTAATGCGCACAACAGACTGCACCTGCGAGAGCGTGCATACCACGTGAAATGCAGCGTTTTTGTGCGTGCGCATGAGATAGATTTAGTGATGATGTATTGAAGTCTTTGTTTGTTACGAAATACTTTTAGTAACAAGTGTTACTAGATGAGAATAAAAATTCGCATCGAGTTAGTGTTCAATGAAAGAGAGATAAAGAGAGAAGATTAAGTTTATTATTTACAGATATAGATAAACAAATTCACATGAGAAATTCGGAACAACACCATCACCAATTGCAACAAAGGCATCAAAACCGAAATCTACAAGCTGCGCAAAGGCATTTACATCCGGTAAGTTACAATTTTGTCCTGTATTTTATCATTTTGACAGGGGGTCTCACTCACTCCGCGCTTAAACTTTTAAATTAGCCTACTGCTCGCGGCTGACTCAGTCGAGCCAGCGCTCGAGGGATGTCATGTGTCGGTTGAGACAGAGCTACGCGACAGAAAGAGAAGCGCTTCGGAGGCGCTTAAAATAAGCACGCAGCGCTGTGCAATTTGAAGTTGTACTTTATTGGCGTGCAGCGAGAGTAGCTTATTATTTGATTGTCCTCGCGCGGATGAACTTCTGTACGTTTAGTACTAATTATACATTCTGTGGTTTTGATACGATTTTATGAAAGTAATACTGCTGTGCCTAGTATAAAATTATTTAACCTAATTTTTATAAACCGTAGCAATTCGCCCCAACCAAACTCTTGAATAACTTTACAAAGCCATCTCTTAGGATTCTAAAGGCTGATTTTTCAATCGTCAGTTAGCAGATATCAGTCAGTTTAAATAATAACCAAATATAATAAAAGTAATTCTAAAAACGTGAGAGACAAGACAAATGAATAACAAACATTTTCAATTTGGCAGTATATATAGTATGATAGCGTATCAAAGGGATAAAGCTCTATCTAGGCATTGAAAAATCTGCCCTAATGCCTTTTTTAAACTATTTTGATGTATTGTAATAGCAATTTCTGTCATCCATATACCTAATGTAATGATACTTCATACTCATTTCAAATATTTTTTTTTTGCTAAGGCTTATTTATGTATTTCAGGACAACGAAACGTTAGCAGGCCTCAACGCGATGACGAGTATGACGGCAGACGGTGCCTCAAGAGAAGCGTCCCTGACACACAAGCTAGAAACAGCGCTGGGCCCGGTCTGTCCACTGCTGAGGGAAATCATGCTGGACTTCGCGCCTTTTCTGTCCAAGACGCTGGTGGGCAGCCATGGACAGGAACTGCTCATGGAGGGTAAAGGTATACTTTTGTAAGCATGGTAGTTTAATGGGATGGTGTGGGGAGATAGTCTTGTTAGTCCGTAAGCCCGCGACAATTTTGCCTACATAATATGACATCACTGAAATGCATGGCACACGGTCGGAAAAGTTGTGCTGAGCAAGGATCAGAAGTTTGTCGCAAATAAAATTGGCCGGAAGCTTGAGAAAATCCTTCACTTCCAGCTAAAAATCACTTTTGAAGGACTTCCGGCCAGATATAAATAAATAAAAACCATCTTTGGCACCGTCTTTCAAGTACCCTTGGCCATTTCAGAACTGACAAATTTATGTAAACTCTCTCTACTAATAGTGTGTTGAGAATAAATAAGTCTGCCAAGCCATTTCTGGCCGAAAGTCCTTCAAAAGTAAATTTTAACCGGAAGTGGAGGAATTTCTGAAGTTTCCAGTCAATTTTATTTGCGATAATCTTCTGATCCTCGCTCTGCACAACATTACCGACCGTGTGCCATGCATTTCACCGTGATGTCATATGACGTAGGCAATATTGTCGCGTCAAGGAATATTTAGTGAAAGAAAAGTCTAAAAGAGTTTGGACTTGTGTGAAAGGCTTGACCTTTCTGTAGAAAGATCAGTATCCTTGGCGATGGCTTATGGACTTAATTGCTTTCTACGGTTTTAATAAGAAGAAAGAAAGAATTTGGCGCGTTTCTGTTTTAGTTTATGTCAGCCTTAAAAATATGATAGGAAATCCAGAATAGGTGAAGGTAAAGGTATATTTGTGAGCTGATTCAGGGTAGTTTGCCGAAAGTATTGCAATGGTGCCATCAGCTGTTTTATACATTTTTATATTTTCGTTTTTAATGTCTGTTCTGCTGATTTTTTTTCTCTCGATTTTAGAGTAGGCCCCCGTAGTAAAGTTGTTCAGGTTGATGGTCCCTATCTACCATATTCGGCGTAAGGGGTTATTTTGTAACACGTTGTATACTGACATATCGCCTAACAAACAATAAATTATGCTTGCTAGAGTAGCTTTGCAGCAAAATGTCTTCAAAACGGCGTTCAAAAAATCATGCTTGATGCTTGCCAGGTTTTCGTGACACCACATCACTAATTTTGTCTATGATTTCTCCCACAGGTCTTCAAACCTTCAAATCTAGTACTTCAGTGGTAGAACTAGTGATGCTCCTCTGTTCGCAAGAGTGGCAGAACTCTCTTCAGAAGCATGCAGGACTTGCTTTTATTGAACTGATCAATGAGGGAAGACTGCTGTCACATGCCATGAGGGACCACATAGTGAGGGTGGCGAATGAAGCAGAGTTCATACTGAATAGGATGAGGGCTGATGATGTCCTGAAGCATGCTGATTTTGAGGTTGGTTTTATTATATTTTATGGCCTTTTGATTTTGTTAATTGTTGTTAGAGCTTTCATACTTTCACGGAAATACCTTTAAGTTCTTTAGTTTTTAGGGTTCCGTACCCAAAGGGTAAAAACGGTACCCTATTACGAAGACTTCGCTGTTCGTCTGTCTGTCTGTCTGTCACCAGGCTGTATCTCATGAACCGTGATAGCTAGACAGTTGAAATTTTCACAGTTGATGTATTTCTGTTGCCGCTATAACAACAAATACTAAAAACAGAATAAAATAAATATTTAAGGGGTCTCCCATACAACAAACGTGATTTTTTGCCGTTTTTTGGTACGGAACCCTTCGTGCGCGAGTCCGACTCGCACTTGGCCGGTTTTTTTTTATCTTCTTGATTTTGGCTGATATGGATTAAGAAACCATATTGGTCAGTCAAGTAACGTATTTTGCTGAAGTTTTATCCCCTTTTAGTAAGGAAGAGCGGGGCTATTTCGTCAAATGGTTTTTTAGCCTCTAATTGAACTAATTACTAGTAACATCTATTATGTGAATGCAAAGTTATATTCGATTTAGAATAGTCCATAAGAATTCGATGTATTGTCCTCAGTGCCTATGCGCAACGACAAGCGCAGAGCGACTAGAAGAAGAGCGCACTTGCGAGCGACTAATAGCCGCGGCGCGCCGGCGCGACGCCGCCGCGGCGGCGCGGCTGCTCGACAAGCTGCGCCACGCCGCCACGCACGCGCACCCGCAGCCAGGGTGCGTATAAACAATAAAAAGAGAAAATAGGAAAGGAAAATTGAAATCAACCATATTTACTTATTTATTTATACTTCAAACCAATAGACCATACAAAAGAGCTAAGTTCTGAAAGGGATTTCTCTGATGAATTTAATCTGATTGTGATTAAATCTGATAACGTTCGAATCGAAAGCTGTAATGGTCATTAGACTAAACTATATCGCCTCGGGATTTACACCATGTAATTGATGATTTGATATTTCGGCGCTTACCGACTTTACTGTCGAATTTACATTGGCTTCTTAACACCTGATAAATAATACCTATAAGCACAGAATACATAATAGTACAAAGCTATTAGTTCTTTACCAACTTTATAGTAGCGAGAAATTGTATTTTTGCCATACTCTATGATAACGTTCGAATCGAAGGCTGTAATGGTCAGCTTACCGACTTTACTGTCGAATTTACTTTAGCCTCTTAACACCTGATAAATAATATAAGTTTTTTACGAACTTTACATTAGCGAGAAATTGTATTTTTGTCTGACTTGATGATAACGTTCGAATTGAAAGCTGTAATGGTCAGTTTACCGACTTTACTGTCGAATTTACTTTGGCCTCTCAACACCTGATAAATAATATAAGTTTTTTACGAACTTTACATCAGCGAGAAATTGTATTTTTGCCTGACTTGATGATAACGTTGGAATCGAAAGCTGTAATGGTCAGTTACCGACTTTACTGTCGAATTTACTTTGGTTAAGAGGCCAAAGTAAATTCGATAAATAATTATTACGAACTTTATATTAGCGTGAAATTAATTTTTTGCCTGTCTTGATGATAGCGTTCGAATCGAAAGCTATATTGAATTTACTTTGGACTCTTAACACCTTTTAAATATAATGAAGTTCTTTACAAACTTTACATTAGCATGAAATTGTATGTTTGCTTGATTTGATGATTTATGTTGTGAACATCTTTTCTGTTGTAGAAGTAACACGCAATTCTGGAAGCTGGACTCCTGGGAGGACGACGCACGAAGACGACGAAGACTCGTGCCCGACCCACGGGCGCGCTCCTCCCCCTCCACCACGCCCCGCGTCAACCCGCCCCCACCACCACACGATGCTATTCTACAGGTAACTATCAAACAATATGTAGGAATACCTAGTATTATCTAGAATCGTACGAAAACGACGATTAATGCCAAACCAAATCCATGAGCGCGCTCCTCCCCTCCACCACGCCCCGCGTCAGCCCGCCCCCACCACCTCATGGTGCCATACTACAGGAAAGTATCAATCAACATGTAAGAATATCTAGTACTATCTAAAAACGTACGAAGACGACGATTAATGCCAAATCCATGAGCGCGCTCCTCCCCTCCACCACGCCCCGCGTCATCCCGCCCCCACCACCACACGAAGCCATTCTACAGGTAACTATCAATTAACATAAAGGAATACTTAGTACCTACCAAAGAGAATGTAAAAAACTACTTAGTACTATCTGGACTCGTACGAGACAGCGACGACTCCTTCCTCTATAACGCCCACCGTCAATTTTCGTTTACCTTGAATTTTGCTCTGGATGATGAGTTGTCGATCGTATTTTTTGTTCATCATTAGGTGGACCCAGATATTGGAGCTTACACATCTTTACAGCCTCCAAGACATAGTAGAATCAAATAAGTAAGTCATCTTACTCATTATACGGACCGAACGCGGTTTGTATGTAGGCGCGCCCGTACGTATGCGTCGTCGCATACATGTACACACTGACAAAGAACACAACATTTTTTTCGACTTTTTTTTTCGGTGCCGATTATGGTGCCCCCCAGACGGGATGCCCTAAGCAATTGCTTAATTTGTTTAAGGGTTAATCCAGCACTGCTCGCAATAATTTGTACGTGTACCTACCAATATGCTTTCCAAAGATATTTTTGCAAGAAAGATTTGTAAGAGTGAGGATGTATTTCATATTAACTTGCAATAATAAGGCATTTCGTACTTGTCGAAACAGACGGATTTTTTTCTGTGTCAATTGTATAATTTTGTTAAAAAATCACAAATTCCTTCAGGAATAAGTACTTTAATACCTGTTATTTGAGTTTATTGTAAAATATACAATTACTGAATTTAAAGATTATTGATAAGTGTAGGTACTTAAATGAAAATGTAAAAAATTGTTAGTAGTAGTGTAAAAAATAAAATTTCATAATCATTTAATTTTATTTGAATAAATACAAGATTTAGTAAAGCCACGTTTTAATTAATCCTATTTCGACCGTAAGTTTTCAAATCATATAACATTCATAACGTAGGTAATTAAAACATTGTAGGTAGTCAGTTCCTGCAGGACTATAGGCTAAAAATAATAAGTTAATGTAACCTGTAATTTGACAGATGTATGTGATTACATTGCTACTTTTCTGTAGTAAGTTTTAATTGGTGTTAAAACGAAAGTGGCAATGTATCATATACATCTGTCAAATTACAGCTAACATTAACTACATTCTTTTAGCCGATAGACCTGTACCCTTAGAATAATAAAGCCAAGAATGATAGTATCCTAAAAGGCGGTCTGTCAAAAGTGAGGCAAAAATGAAATTTATGTGTGCGTAAGGTGCTTGTGTTTACGCTCGACGAAACGCACACAGCAAAAAACTAATGTTACCAGTACATGAAATTTTCCCTTAAAAGTAGGGAAATTGAAACCATCGTCGTACTTAGAGTTGCGATTGTGTAGATTTCACCATTTACATGTAACTAGAGTTTGCTTGTCAAAACTAGAGATGGGCTAGGGTATAAACAGAAAGTCTATATATTATACATATTTTTTAAATAAGATGTCGACTGTGCAATGCTAAAAATGACAAAATTAAAGATAGTGCGAACTTTTTTGTTTATGAACCGATTTTGATGAAACTCGGTTTGGGGCACTATTTTGACAAGAAAACAGCAACGCAATGTTAAAAATATAAAAATCCAAAATGGCAGACAACTTTTTGTTTGAGAGCCGATTTCGATGAAACTCGGTTCGGGGCACTATTTTAACAAAAAAACAGCAACGCAATATTAAATATATAAAAAATCCAAGATGGCGGCCAACTTTTTTGTTTGTGGGCCGATTTCGATGAAACTTGGTTCAGGGCACTATTTTCACAAAAAAACAGCAACGCAATGTTAAATATATACAAAATTCAAGATGGCGGCTAAATTTTTTGTTTGTGGGCCGATTTCGATGGAACTCGGTTCGAGGTTCTATTTTAGCAAGATAACAGCAACGCAATGTTAAAAATATAAAAAATCCAAGATGGCGGCCAACTTTTTTGTTTTTGGGCCGATTTCTATGAAACTCGATTTGGGGCAATGTTTTAACAAAAAACAGCTATACAATGTTAAAAATATATAAAAATCCAAGATGGTGGTCAACTTTTTTGTTTGTGGGCCGATTTTGATGAAACTCGGTTCGGGGTACTATTTTAACAAAAAAACAGCAACGCGATGTTCCAAATATAAAAAGTTCAAGATGGCGGCAAACTTTTTTGTTTTACGGGCCGATTTTGGTGAAACTTGATTTAAGGCACTATTTTTCCAAGAAAACAGCAACGCATGTTAAAAATATAAAAATTCCAAGATGGCGGCTAACTTTTTTGTTTGTGGACTGATTTTGATGAAACTCGGTTAAGAGTTCTATTTTAACAAGAAAATAGCAACGAAATGTTAAAAAAAAATCACGATGGCATCTAAGTTTTTGTTTGTGCCTGATATCGATGAAACCTGGTTTCGGGTATTATTTTTAAAAGAAAACAGCAACGCAAAGTAAAATACCGGCCAAGTGCGAGTCGGACTCGCGCACGAAGGGTTCCGTACCAAATCAGCAAATAATCACCTTTGTGGTATGGGAGCTTTTCTTATTTGTTTTTCGTTTTTCAACCGAGTTACATCGAAATAAACCCAAAAACATAGTTCACCGCTATCAACCCTTTGTCATTTTTAGGGTTCCGTTTTTTATATTTTTAACATTGCGTTGCTATTTTCTTATCAAAATAGTACCCCGAACCGAGTTTCATCGAAATCGACCGACAAACAACAAAGTAGGCCACCATCTTGGAATTTTTATATTTTTAACATTTCGTTGCTGTTTTGTTGTCAAAATAGTACGCCGAACCAAGTTTCATCGAAATCGGCCCTCAAACAACAAAGTTGGCCGCCATCTTGGATTTTTTATATTTTTAACATTGCGTTGCTGTTTCTTCTTTGTCCTCGCCTTTTCCCGTTACGCGGGGTCAGCTTTCCTAATCTTGAGGCGCCATTTGCTTCGATGGTAAGTGTCGTCAATAGACAGGCCCAATACCTTCATGTCATTCTGGACATTCGTCATCCACGTGGTTTGTGGCCTACCTCTTCCTCTTTTTTGCGTAGCCATGGAGAGGCACTTTTTCACAATATGATCATCGGGTCTTCGCATTACATGTCCAAACCATCTGAGCCTGGATTCTTTAAGTTTTTCAGTGATTGGTGCTACTTTAAAACTCCCACGAATATATTCATTACGGACTTTGTCTTTAAGGGTAACTCCACCCGCCCATCGGAGCAAGTAATAAAACCTCGTATAAGGTACTATTATTTTATAATTTTAATGTGATTACATATAAAATAAACAGTTATATATTTTTATTAATAACACAATTATTCATAACAAATAAACCATTATGTCATTTTATTATATGTAGGTTGCAATGCAAATCTAAAGATCGTTGTTGCAATTATGAACTGTTGAACAATATACTATTTATTTCATACATTAATGTTCCTACTTATAACAGAATCAAGCATAATTATATATTATTTCAAAGAAAAAGTAACTGTAATATATTTTTATTGTTAAAACGAATTTTGGTTATTATTATTTTATGTTTCGCGTTATTATTATGTTTATGTTATGTACAATTTAGACAAATATATATTATTATTTTAAATGGGTATTTCTCTTTTTCCAATGCACTATCTACTACAACAGGCGTGACCTTGATATTATTGTCTCGAAGTTTGAACAATCAAATGTTATTTTTTCAATTACTAATAATCGGTATCAGTATTTTATGTTTCAATGGGACCTAAAAGGCAATTTCTAAAATTAGGACTTTATAATGCTGGTTCGTTAGGGACTGGACATGATAACTTTCTTATGGCTATGGACAGGTTTGATGCCGATTTAGTTGCAATTAATGAGTCGTGGATACGAACGGGCGAGGAGGCTCGCGCGCCTGCTGCGCCCGGCTATCGCCTGCGCAACACGCCGCGACCGACCTCGATGCGAGGTGGGAGAGGGGGAGGGGTTGCCTTCTATGTCAAGTGTGGCATACGTGCTCGTCTCGTTGAGGTTCCTGATGCTCCCATAGAACAGATGTGGTTGTCTTTGAAGATAAATGGTTATAATTTGTTTATAGGGACGGCATACAGACCTAATTGGATAAACGTCGATACTTTCCTTGATGCATTAACAGCTTCGATAAGTAGCTTCGCCAACTGTGATTATCTCGTTTTACTGGGAGACTTTAATATTAACATGTTCGAAGACAATAGCAATGTAAAAAAACTCAAATTCTTTCTGAATTATATGTGTCTTGAACAGTTGGTGACACAGGCAACACACTTTACAGACGAGTCGGAAACACTCATTGATTTAGTTTGTACAAACTGTCCTGTTAATGATCTCACTGTAACTAATATCACTGGTTCCATTGGTCACGCGATGATCAACGTGTGTCTCAACATAAAGTTTAACAGGCCTCCGCCTAAGAATGTAACATACAGACAGTTGAATAAAATTGATTTGAGTGATTTTAACAGGGATTTACATGATATTGACTGGGAATCGATATTTCAGCAGCCCTCTCTGGACCATATGGTTCATGCTTTTAATTCTTTTATTTTGGCTCTCTTTGATAAACATGCGCCTTTGAAAAAAATTACCATTAATAGTAAGTCTCTCCCTTGGATAACAGATACGTTAAAAAAAATATTTAAATTCCGTGAGGAGACACATGATGCATACCGTAAAGAAAGGGACTTGGATAAAAAAGAAATTTAAAAAAGGCTATTATAAGGAAATAAAAAAATTTGCTGAAACAAGTACATATAATGAAATGCGTGCATACTACAATTATCACATTAATAATTTACAAAAAGACCCTAAATTGTTTTGGAAAAATGTAAAAGAAAAAATATTAATAAACCAGAATAAGCAGATTTCCGTCCATGAATATTTTAGCAATGCAAATGAAATAAATGACCACTTTTTAAACATTCCTGGGTCTGCTGATGTGCCATTGTCTGAATTAACTTTCTTTGAACATCACAGACATAGTGATGCGTCCTTTTCTTTGACCACAATTAGTGAAAATGATATTGCCAAGTATATGTTATCCATTAAGAGTAATTCTACCGGAATTGATGGTATAAACAGAGACATGATACTTTTGACACTTCCTCGAACTTTGCCTATAATTACTGGTCTGATCAATAGATCTATTTTGAACGGTACAGTCCCTAGTTTATGGTGTGCTGCTTTAATTACTCCTCTACCTAAAGTCGACACTCCTACTAATCTTAAAGACTTGAGGCCAATTAGTATTTTGCCATTTTTGTCTAAGGTGTTGGAGAAGGCTATTCACCATCAACTGAATGACTTTGTAACGGAAAATAATTTATTGCCACTGCACCAATCAGGTTTTCGTAAAGGTATGGGAACTGAATCCGCGCTGCTGGATGTGGTGGATAACATTCTTGTAGAGCAAGATGCTGGAAACAGCACTTGTTTGGCGATCCTTGACTTTTCCCGCGCTTTTGATGGTATTAGTGTTCCGTTGCTTCTTTCCAAGCTTGCATATTATGGATTAGATCATAACTCCCTGAAATGGTTTGATAGCTACTTCAAATGCCGCACTCAAGCTGTAAAGCTTGTGGAGCCGAATGGTAATTATTCTTTTTCTGAGTTTAAGTCTGTATACAGGGGTGTACCTCAGGGCTCTATTTTGGGACCTTTGCTGTTTGTGCTGTATAGTGCGGATATTGCGAAAGTTATTACAAACTGCAGATATCATCTGTATGCAGATGATGTACAGTTATATATTTCATCTTATCCTTCAAAGTTCAGTGAAGCTGTAGTAAAATTGAATACTGATCTTGACTGTATTGCGCGGTGGGCAGACAGAAACGCATTGGCTCTTAATCCACTAAAATCTAAATACATGATACTGGGTTCTAAGGGGCAGCTTTCGAAAATTGATCGCACCTGCTTGAATGTGTCTATTCGAGATGAACCGATTGAACGTGTCAATGAAGCAAGGGACCTTGGTATAATAGTTGATAGCAATCTACGCTTTGAGACGCACGTAGCTAATTTGGTGCGATCTTGCTTCTATCGCTTAAAATTGCTTTATAAGATTCGTCATCTACTTAGTGAACAGGTTCGTATAGCTTTGTGCGAGTCATTAATACTCTCCAAACTCAATTATGGAGATCTTGTATATGGACCACGATTGTTATCTAGTACTCAGAGGCAGTTGCAGCGAGTGCAAAACGCTTGTTGCCGTTTCTGTTTCAACATACCGCCGCGTAGTCACGTTACTCCCTACTTAAATAGGCACTCCATTCTTAAAATTAGTTTTCGTCGACATATACATCTTGCTGGGTTATTATTTGACATTATAAAATATAATGAGCCCAAGTATCTTTTCTCTAAGTTGAATTTTATGCAGGGTCGTGGTGGTAGCAGTATGAGACCGAGGCGCATAGTGTTGTCTACCCAACATCACCGTACGGTAGCTTTTACTGGCAGTTTTCGATACCAAGCCACAAAATGTTGGAACACCATTCCACCTCCTATAAGACGTATGTGTAAGACCTCTCTCATAAAATACCTTAAACTAGAATTTTTAGAAAAACAAAAATTAGGATTAGTGAATGTTTATTAGCTTGGTATTGAAACTAATTGATTTGCTGCGAGTATGCCGAAATTGATGTTATTGCTTAAGCTTGTCACTTATATAATAATACCTGAACGTGCTTTTAAATTACTCTAAATATTATCTTGTTGTACCTGCTGCTTATTTATTATTCACTGTGACACATTATTACCCACTACGTATCTAAATTATATATGTATATTTATATAATTAACAATAAGTATAATTATTATATATTTTTAATGTATTGAAGTACACTCTTTTGTTTTGTGTTATTGCTTGCGACCAAACGATGACAGGGACTTGGCTGAAAATCAGTGTCTGGTTCCTCGGAACTATCAACACTGAGCTGAGTTCCTTTTCAGACTGCCACTGCTGCACACTCCGGTACGGTACAATCATGGACACTGTGTTAGTTTTAAGTTATCTCTGAATTGTTCCTGTTATTGTTGTTTTGTGTTGTAGTGGTTTATGAATAAAAAATTATCTTATCTTATCTTATCTTATCTTACGCATTTCAGTGGTATGTAACTTTTTCTCGTGTGTTTTATTCAGAGCCCATGTTTCACTACCATAAAGCAGAGCTGGTCTTAGAGCACTCTTATAAACCTTTCCTTTGGTTTTTACCGGCAATTTTGGATCACACAAGACACCTGTAAGCTCTCGCCATTTATTCCACGCAGAAGATGTTCTGTGTGTAATTTCGGCTGTTATTGTGCCATCTTCTGAAATGACTGAGCCCAGGTATTTGAAACTGTTTACTCTTGGCAATGATTCGCCGTCTAGTTTAAGGTCGGTGTTTAATATACTAGATCTGTCTGGGTTGAAGTTGAATACCATGTACTCGGTCTTAGTCCTACTTATGGGAAAGTGAAAGTGAAGTGAAAGTGAAAGTGAAGTGAAAGTGAAGTGAAAGTGAAGTGAAAGTGAAGTGAAAGTGAAATATATTTTATTTAAATAAGCTCACATAATAAGCATTTTTAAATCGTCAATTCTTTTACCCTACCACCCATTATGACGTCTTTTAACTGACAAGAAAAATGGGCGCAAAAAACTTGTCAGCTTTATCAATCAGATGGAACGATATTTACAAATATGTATATCGTTTCCAGACTTTATATTAACAAAGATTAACAAATAAATAACATTATTGAATTAGCTCATTTCTTAATGAGTTTCAAATTTCTTAATCAATTTACAGATTTTAAGCTAAATTCAAAGTTTGAACTTGTTATTCAGTCTAGGCTGTTACAATAAATAAAAATAAAAGAAAAACATACAATTCAATATGCATTAAGATAGGTAGTCAGAAGCAGACCCATTCCCACTGGCAGCACCAGTTCCCGAACATGACGCATGAACCAGCCATCTCTTCGCTCAACCATATTTGAGCCTCATACGACACCACCGCAGAAATGATTAAAGAGAGCATGACATACTAAGACTACCTATGTTAAGGCATCGAATTGAAAATTTATATCCAAAAGCTTTTCATAGGTCTTTCACTAAACTACTGACTATAGAAAGTAAAAATATTGCAATTAAATAAATCAAAACAAGGTAAGCTATTAAGAATTATATTTTTTGAGTAAGAAGTGCCATACATACAGACAATATAAAACAGATCTTTTATATACGAGTTATACGACGCCCTTAATACAAGCAGACAGAAGCAGACCCATTCCCACTGGCAGCACCCGTTCACGAGCATGACGCATGAACCAGCCATCGCTTCGCTCAACCATATTTGAGGGAACGTAACGACCCGCCTCACACGACACCACCGCAGAAATGTTTGAAGTGAGCATGACATACTAAAGCTACCCATATTAAGTCGTCGAGTCAAGAAGCCAGAAGTACGTTTGTGTATGCGTAGTAGTATGCGTAGCCCATTCGGCTCGAGAGATCTACGCCACTTTTCCAAGCTATCTTGTATTTCGTGTATGCTACCGGAGATCAAAGCCACGTCGTCTGCATATAAAAGGTTCCATGGAACGGGCATTTGGATTTTCTCTGTGAGGTAGTTCATGGTGATGTTATTTTCTTATCAAAATAGTACCCCGAACCGAGTTTCATCGAAATCGACCGACAAACAACAAAGTAGGCCACCATCTTGGAATTTTTAAATTTTTAACATTTCGTTGCTGTTTTGTGGTCAAAATAGTACGCCGAACCAAGTTTCATCGAAATCGGCCCCCAAACAACAAAGTTGGCCGCCATCTTGGATTTTTTATATTTTTAACATTGCGTTGCTGTTTCCTTGTTAAAATAATATTCCGAACCGAGTTTCATCGAAATTGGCCCACAAACAAAAAAGTTGGCCGCCATCTTGGATTTTTTTATATTTTTAACATTGCGTTGCTGTTTTTTTGTCAAAATAGTACCCCGAACCCAGTTTCATTGAAATCGGCCCTCAAACAACAAAGTTGGCCGCCATCTTAGATTTTTATATTTTTAACATTGCGTTGCTGTTTCCTTGTTAAAATACTACTCCGAACCGAGTTTCATCGAAATCGGCCCACAAACAAAAAAGTTGGCCGCCATCTTGGATTTATATATTTTTAACATTGCGTTGCTGTTTTCTTGTCAAAATAGTACCCCGAACCGAGTTTCATCGAAATCGGCCCACAAACAAAAAAGTTGGCCACCATCTTATATTTTTTATCATATAATTTTTTTCAAATGAGAACATTGCGTTTTTTCAATGCTAGCAACCATTTTAGTAGATAAGTATTAGTTGTCGAATTGCGTGGAATCTTAATTATGTAATTGAGATGTGTTTAACTTTTAATTGATCAACTAAGTAAATGCGGGGGAATTTTTTTCCCCGTACTGGCAACATTTTCATAAAATATGAAGTGACAAATATAGTTATTTTTGATGAATGATTTACGTAAAAATGTAAGTGAAAACACGTTAATTAGACGTGAAATGTTATCTACAATCTTTCTAGTGTTTTTTCGATGTAATGTGACCTGATTGTGACATCCGTTCATTGCGCAAACCCTCATTTTTATTGAAATTTTCGGAAGTTGCGTTCGACACGAATATCACTTGAGAAATGGCGGGCCGAATAGTCATACTTAGCCATTCTGGCTCAGTTTGAGTTGCCTCACCATGCGGACTAGCTATCTGGGTCTTATTAATCTAAGCCTGTACCTTGATTACGTAAAGCTGTTGCTAACAATTCTCGATTGAAATCGATTGAAAGCGCAGTTGTATTGCTGCTTTAGTTAAGATAGTTGTTACATTGGTTCTAACTAAAGCAGCAATGTAACTGCGATTTCTGTCAGAGTTGATTGCAACAAAATTACAAAATCACCCCCCTGGTCTATGTACAAAATATTGTATTGTAGATCCCTGATCCCTTACCCTACAAGGAAAAAAATGTTTTGTATAGAGATTGGCTATGCATTTTTGACGATTGAATAAACTAGCGACAGCCCTGCGTGTTTAGGCTGTTATCGTTCGCTCGAGGCGCGAGTTGGCCTACTTATTTGATTCTACTATGTCCAAGATCTCTGTACTTTTACTCATTTTTTCTAGCATAGCCCTCTTAGCATGACCAGCGAAACGCGATACGATATAGCGATTTATTACGTTTAACTGTCGGAAAACAATGGATTTTGACAGTTGAGTGTCGATAAAATGCTATATCACGCGATACGTTAGCCGTATTATTTTCCCCAGGCGACAGAAGAGCTGCACGCGCGGCTGTGCGCGGGCAGCGCGGGCATGCGCGGCGCGGCGCTGGCCACGCCGGCCGCCGCCGACCTCATTGACGACGCTGAGCTGCTGCTAGATGACCGCGACCTTGATGCGGACCTCACCGGTCAGTACCACACGTATACAGCGCGGGCATGCGCGGCGCGGCGCTGGCCACGCCGGCCGCTGCTGACCTCATTGACGACGCTGAGCTGCTGCTAGATGACCGCGACCTTGATGCGGACCTCACCGGTCAGTACCACACGTATACAGCGCGGGCATGCGCGGCGCGGCGCTGGCCACGCCGGCCGCTGCTGACCTCATTGACGACGCTGAGCTGCTGCTAGATGACCGCGACCTTGATGCGGACCTCACCGGTCAGTACCACACGTATACAGCGCGGGCATGCGCGGCGCGGCGCTGGCCACGCCGGCCGCCGCCGACCTCATTGACGACGCTGAGCTGCTGCTAGATGACCGCGACCTTGATGCGGACCTCACCGGTCAGTACCACACGTATACAGCGCGGGCATGCGCGGCGCGGCGCTGGCCACGCCGGCCGCTGCTGACCTCATTGACGACGCTGAGCTGCTGCTAGATGACCGCGACCTTGATGCGGACCTCACCGGTCAGTACCACACGTATACAGCGCGGGCATGCGCGGCGCGGCGCTGGCCACGCCGGCCGCTGCTGACCTCATTGACGACGCTGAGCTGCTGCTAGATGACCGCGACCTTGATGCGGACCTCACCGGTCAGTACCACACGTATACAGCGCGGGCATGCGCGGCGCGGCGCTGGCCACGCCGGCCGCTGCTGACCTCATTGACGACGCTGAGCTGCTGCTAGATGACCGCGACCTTGATGCGGACCTCACCGGTCAGTACCACACGTATACAGCGCGGGCATGCGCGGCGCGGCGCTGGCCACGCCGGCCGCTGCTGACCTCATTGACGACGCTGAGCTGCTGCTAGATGACCGCGACCTTGATGCGGACCTCACCGGTCAGTACCACACGTATACAGCGCGGGCATGCGCGGCGCGGCGCTGGCCACGCCGGCCGCTGCTGACCTCATTGACGACGCTGAGCTGCTGCTAGATGACCGCGACCTTGATGCGGACCTCACCGGTCAGTGCAATCATACGTAAAAGACCCCTCTGGCCGCGTGGTCTAGCTTCTTTTATGTTATGCGACCCTGGTACCTACCTCACATCACGTTCGTGTTCCCTTGCAAGATTTTAAGTTCCTGGACTTGTTCAATTGAACTTCTAGAAACCCTTACACATAATTTTATATATATTTCCTTGCTATGTCTTCCACCATACATGCATCTAACTACAGTAGCCACGCCGACGACGCTGAGCTGCTGCTGACGAGAACTACTCAGTTCAGTTCACTCGCACACCAATTACTTCGCTGCATCTTAATGTTATGTGATCTTAGTTGTACACAGATTTTCGAATTTTCTTTTGATTTAGGTTTACTGCTAAGCATATAATCAACTAGCCACGCCGATTGCTACTGACGTAAAAAGATCTGTGTCTAAAAGCAATACCTTATTGAATTGAAACACCATTGAAACATGATTGATACATTAAAATAAGCAGAATCAAAGCCCAGGTTTTTTTCCAATTCTTTCGACGACCTCCGTGGTTGAGTGGTTTGTACACCGATTTTTATGGTGTCGCTATGTCGCTAGATCCCCGGCTGGGTCAATTTAGAAAACGAACTTTTCTATATTAACTCGGGTCTGGCTGTTTGTCTCTGATATCCATTACATAAGTGCTTTATTCGAATCGGAGTAATGTTTGTGATATTGTGTTATATTTATTTTATTCTACTTCTGGCAATTAACTACAATCACCCCTGTATCAAATATTTCTTGGTAAGTGGTGAGTAGAGTTCCAAAACGCCTTTAAATATTTTAAGAGCAATGCTACAAGTAGTACATTTTACAAGTATGATTCAGTGAGGCATAACCTTAACAAGCCAACTAAATTATAGTACATATACCTAGACTATAGTTGTTGCAATTCACATTGTTTTAGTGTGCGTCTGCACGCTTTCGTATTACGCACACTAAAACAATGTGTACGTGCACGTCTAACAACATTGCTAGCCGACGCGCAGCGCAATCGTGAATTGCAACAACTATACCTAATCAAGGGTTCGAACAAGGTGCACTTAAAAATAAAGGATAAATTATTTGTTTTTATACACTCGACGTCGGAAAAATAGCACCTCTTCGAAAATAAGTTTAGACTTGGCCACCTGCTATTGCTAGATAACGTTTTATTGTGAATATGTTGATATCTATTGAAAGTACATCTAATGAGCTTTCAATTAATAATTGTTTTATTTAATTAACATAACAGTTACCTTAAATAAACGCTTAAACGCTTAAAGCGTTATTGCTTACGCCCGCCATAAAAGGGAAATAAAAGGGGTCAATTCAGGAAATGTGGGTAAATTTGATATCGAAATGATGGAGAAAACACATTTCAACAGTTCAATAAAAAAAAAGGAATACCCAAGACACTATTGAGGCAATCAATGTAATGCTGCTCTCGGAAACTGAATCTTAGTAATTGATTCCGTTCGACGAGTATTCCAACGGTTTCTAGAGTTTCTAGAACTGTTTGCTATGTCCGAAGGGGAAGAAGTATATACCTAACAACACTTATTATTAAATTAGATAGGAATAAATTAACTTTGAAGATTTTTTTTAAAAGGTGCTATTTTTCTGACGCCCCGTGTAGTTTGCTGTTTGCCACATACATATTGTTTGCGTCTTTATAATTCAGAAGCTAACAGTGAAAAAAAAACACACATTCAAAAAAATCTACAATGACATGTGAGGGTCAGACATCTTCATTCCCAGACGATCCATCGGCAAGATCCACAATGGATCTAGTGAAATATTTTTTCATAAGATATTTCTTAAGTACTTAAAATGGATCTAATGAGATCTTAAATCTCAGAGATTCATACCTTCAGACCAACAGTAACTAAAAAAAATTGCTAGACTAAAGTTCCCATAGCATTATTTAACCCGCCTTCGTCCTCCAGGCCCGGTGAACATCAGCACCAAGGCGAAGCTGGTGGCTCCAGGATTAGTGGCCCCCGGCACCGTGTCGCTCACCTCCACGGAGCTCTACTTCGAGGTGGACGATGATGACCCTGAGTACAAGAAGATTGACACTGAGGTGAGTGAGGCTATTAACAAGTGAAAGTAATGAGGATCAGCGACGATTTTTGTTCAGTGGCTTATCAGAAAGCTTATGCCACCAGATGTGAAGAAATTTTCACAATATCTCTTAAACCTGAGGAGTTATACAAGCTAGAAAGACTTATAAAGACTTACGCCCTATTAGTATCTTACCTTGCCTCTCAAAAGTTTTGGAACGAGTTGTGCAGCTACAACTTGTGGAATTCCTTGAGCAGAATAACATTCTACCTCATGCTCAATCAGGCTTTCGGAAAAATAGAAGCACAACTACTACTTTATTGGACATCACTAGTAACATTTTGGAGTCACAGGATATTGGTATGGGTACTATTCTTGTTTTACTAGATTTTTCGCGTGCCTTTGATACGATTAACATACCTTTACTTTTATCTAAAATGTCCTATTACGGTTTTGATAGTTCTACTTTAAAGTGGTTTGACAGTTATTTATGTAATCGGTATCAGTACGTTGAGGTTCTAAATAGTGATGGTAGCAAATCTACTTCTTCTGTCACCTCAGTCACCCGAGGTGTGCCTCAAGGTTCCATTTTGGGTCCTATACTTTTCATTCTATACACAGCAGACATTATCAATAAAATTGTAAACTGTAACTACCACTTATATGCTGACGACCTTCAGCTTTATTTGCCTTGTCACCCAAACGATGTCCAAGGTGTAGTACAAAATATTAATGAAGATTTGGAAAGTATTACTAAGTGGTTAAATGATAACTGTTTAATGTTAAACCCTTCCAAATCTAAATGTATGGTTTTGGGCTCCAAAAATCAGGTACAAAAAATTGTTTCAGCTAATCCAATTATTAAAATAAACAACGAACCCATTTGCTTTACACGGGAAACGCGTAATTTAGGTCTTGTATTGGATTCAGAGTTCAGGTTCGAATCACATGTCAAAGTGTACACATGTGTAAAGGAAACAGTCCGTAATTGTTTCTACCGACTGAAAGTCCTCTATCAAATTCGCAATTTTTTATGCACCAAAACTAGACAAATTTTGGTAGAATCTCTGGTGCTATCAAAGTTTAATTATATGGATGTAGTATATGGGCCTAGATTGTTGTCAAAAACGGAAAATTTAATACAGAGGGTGCAGAATGCTTGTGCCAGATTTTGCTATAATATTCCGCCTAGAAGCCATGTATCCCCCTATATTAATGGTACTAACACACTGAATATGCAGTCTAGACGGGATGTACACTTAGCTCTGCTTTTGTTTGGTATAGTGAAAAATCGAAAGTCACTCTACTTGTATGAGAAACTCGTATGGTCTACTCGCACCCGCTTAGCTTTGCTTAACGTGCCCATCCACCAAACCGCTGCTTTTAGGGGTAGCTTTAAATATGCTGCAGCCAAAATATGGAACGACATACCACCTCCCCTGCGTCTCCTTACTTCTGCGACTTCTTTTCGGGTAAAAATAAAAGAGTTGACTCTATATAAACAAAAAAATAGCGCTACCTAATGAATACTGTTTGACCTATTATATTGGAATATATTATCCCTTCCCCGACCGGATGGCATCTCTGCATGTCAAATGAGTTTTCACCCCTAACGACCGGTGCTCTCAAATGGCATTTATAAATGTCATGTGTTTACTCTAATAAACTTAATAATTAAGCACTTTTGAATATGTTTAATTCTATTGTATAAGCTTAATATTGTTTTATATAACGATACTCATCTATCTCATTACAGAAGTGAAACACCGTACTAAGTGAACTGTCGTGTTAAGTTTGCATAAATTTATTTATTATGTTATTGCATTGTTGGCGAGTGTTGTCGCTTGAAAAACATCTGGCTCCACCTGAAAATCAGTGTCGCACAGGCTGTGACAATAGCTGAGGTTGGAGACCATTTCGGCTGATTTCTTTTTTTTAATATAAAATTTGTGTTATAATAAGTATTATGTAAGTACTTTTTGTCAACAAGTGTACTATAAACAAGTGTGCTGAATAAATTATTTCACTTTCACTTTCACTTTCTAGAATGCTGTTATTTTGGGGGGGGGGGGGGTCCTAATGACGTTATCCGCCACATACGCAAACCTTACGTCGTACGTGATAAAGCACATATTGCATTGAGCTTGACATTTCCTTTAAACCCTTATAACTCGACCATTTCCAAAGGTTTTAAAAAAATCTTTCACTAGGGTTCATAGCTCTGAATATGGTTTTTTTATATATTATATCAATAAAACTTTAGAATTCAAACCTTTCGCTGGTCCTCATTGACCATCAGCTCACGATATGATTATCGAGAAACGCACTTTACTCGTAAATCTAAATGTTTTCGGACACAAACTTAACTACTCTCAGAATTACCTTCGGTTCACGTTATCGAGAAGCGCACTTTACTCGTAGTATCAACGGGTATTTTACGTACGTACGTATTTTTTTCGAACACAAAATGTTCATATACTTCAAATAACTTAATGTCAAAACATCTTTATAGTTAGTAGTTACAGCTTTAGGTAAACTTTACCATGAAATGGATCGGAAAAAACTATCGGATATCGTGAGCAGTAGCTCACAGTCAATGCGAGTGAATGAAAGAGAGACAACGGTAGTGTATGGTAGCAAAAAAAATAGTTTGCATCAATTCATGGTAAGGCCACTGTTGACCGAAACACAGGAACTCCGACCCGAGGGCCCGACACAGGTCTAGTTTCGGTTGATATCCGGTCGAACTTCGGTGCCATCTACACGAAGCCGCATCACTTCGGTATTTTTTACTTCATAATTATTATTATTACTTCGGTATTTTAAATTGTTTCAAAACTAAATTATCATTCATATTTCAATAACCAGTTACTATACAACAAATTGCATCACAATAGGCACCCATTCACTCGCGACATTATCACTCCTCAAATTCGAAGCTACAACGCATTAACAATGACTTATTCATAAATCAGACACTTTATAGCTTTATAAATAAAGGTTTTTTGCCCTCAAACTATTAAACAAATATTATAAATCGAACACAAAAGCGAGACAATCGTATGACAAAACGACGCTCAAATAAGGTGCGACGTGCGGTCTTTGTCCAATAATTTATTACAACTTTTGGATGTTCAAGAAGTTGTAAAGGGAAAATTATATCATTTCATAGTTTTACTTTAACATCCTAACCACCATCTTATGATACAAACAATAATAAACTTTATTGCCTTCAAAATAAAGTCGGAAATTGCATACGATAGTACAGTCAATAGTGTTGTTCGTAAGGGTAAGTTTAGTGGTATCGATGTACCGTATAGGCGCGTGATATAGTCGGGTAACCGAATATGAGGCACTTAGGTGCACGAACAATACAGTCCTGCGGCGCGCGGGCCTGACAGGCGCCAGGCTAGTAGTGATGTGGTGTGATATGCAGGAAATTATCGATTACTAGCGACCGGCCGCGACTTCGTCTGTTGGAATGTTTTTATGCTATTCCTTGGGAACGAAAATTTTTTTCGGGATAAAAGATATGCCCTTCTCTGTACCTCTGATAACGTGTATGCAAAATTTCATGATGATTGATTCAGATGTTACGTGAAAGCGTAACAAACAAACAAACTGACTGTCGCATTTATAATTATACCTAGTAAGGAGTAAGGAGATTAGATTTCCTCTGAGATGGGCATCATGTTATTAGAAGGGATGAAAGGCATGTTACGAGAAGAGTAATGGATATGGATGTTGAGGGCTGGAAAGTAAGAGGAAGACCGCAGAAAAGATGGATGGATTGTGTGCGGAATGATATGAATGAGGAGATGACGAGTGACAGGAAGGAATGGAAAAGAAGGACGCACTGCACCGACCCCAAATAAATTGGGATTAGGGTAGGGGGATAATAGTGTAGTTCTAAATGGCGCTATCGCCCACTTTGAGAAGCACTGATTAATAAGGAAGGCCTGTATCTCAGCAGTGGGGACATTAAAACGGCGAATGATAATGAAGAGGCTAATATTTTACTCCATTTTTATAAAATAACTAATTGATTTTCTTCTAATTTCCCATTTCTTGCCTCAACATTCGCATGATTTAAGTATCGATTACCGATATAACTATAAACTTAATATTATCGAGTATCGATATCCCCGTGCCCCCTCGGCGTGTGGGGCGAGCTGTCAGTCCTGTGGACGGACAATGGCGCCGGCGGGGCGTGGACGGCCAACGGCCGCCCGGCAACCATCGCCGCAGCGTATGGTTACTATACGGCACGGCACACCAATAGTTTTGCAAGATACGTGTGCATATTAATGTGTATGCAATTGCGATTGGGTTCGCTGACACGCTAATGCCAAAAGGCTGCAAAAAACTTATATTAAACGTATATTGGGGACATTAAAATTGGCTATTTCACTCAGTTATCATAAAATTTCGATTTGCCTTAATAATCGCATGATTTAAGTATCGACTGCCGATATAACTATAAACTTAACAGTATCGAGTATCGATATCCCCATGCCCCTCGGCGTGTGGGGCGAGCTGTCAGTCCTGCGGACGGACAATGGCGCCCCGCCGCGCGCCGGCCGGGCGTGGACGGCCGACGGCCGCCCGGCAACCATCGCCGCAGCGTATGGTTACTATATTTATAGTAATACGGCCAATAGTTTTGCGGGCTACGTATGTAAATGTGTGCGCAATTGCAATTCGGGTCGGTGATACGCTAATGCTAAAATAGTACAAAAACGTAAGGTACTCTACGCGTATACGCGTAGTCTATACGTCGTGGATGATCTTGAAATGTTATTCCAAAATGGTTCTTTAAAGTAGGTACCTACAATTAGCATTAATATTTTCAAGTAGGGTACTGCATTGAAAGTGACGACATAAAAGTTAACAAAGTGTTTTTCCTTCTGTGGTTGTATTTAAATGAAGGTATTGAAGAAACGTCACAGAATACATAGTAACGTACAAAATATGAGACGGGGCGGAGGTAAAAGTTATTGGCGGAAAGCGGAAGAGAACAATACTAAATAATTTACTAGAAAAAATTCGACTCGTCACCACAAGTCGATTTTTATTCTAGTTGCTATAATATTATTACTATTGTATAAAAATTGCGTTGTGAATGCTAAAATCTCAAATAAAAAAGCGGAAGAGAACATAATGAATACGTATCGTCTCGCTGTGAAAATACATTTTACCACTTTGGCGGTGTATATTCAAACGGTTGACTTTGAGAAAAAAATGTCTTAGGAATCTCATCTCATTTTTCAAGACCTATCTATAGACACCCCGCACGTATTGGTTTGAATAAAAATATTTTTTTCAGTTTCAGTTCCATGTATGAGCCCCCCTTAATCCTTTTTAGGATTCCGTAGCCTAAATGGCAAAAAACGGAACCCTTATAGATTCGTCATGTCTGTCTGTCTGTCTGTCCGTCCGTATGTCACAGCCACTTTATTCCGAAAGTATTAGGATTACACAGTTGAAACTTGGTAGGTAGATGTATTCTGTTAACCGCTTAACGAATTTAACACAAAAATAAAAAAATTAAAGATTAAGGGGGGCTCACGATACATGGAACCGAAACTGAAAAAAAAATTTTTGTCCCAACCAATACGTGTGGGGTATCTATAGATAGGTCTTTAAAAATGACATTGAGGTTCCTAAGACGATTTTTTTTCAAAGTCAACCGTTTGAAAGATAAACACCGCCAAAGTGGTAAAATGTGTGTCCCCCCCCCTCTAACTTTTGAAATAAGAAAGTGAAAAATTAAAAATATATATATTCTGTAGATCTTAATAAACACTTTCAACGAAAATTGGTTTGAACGAGATAAAATAATTAGTTATTGAGATATAGCACATTTTGCAAAACCGCAAATATAACTTTGTCATTCATACCAACATTGTGAAAAACAAAGTTATTTTTGCAGACGAAAAATAGTAGTGGTATTAAATATCGTATGGTATAAGGTAACTACGGAACCCTACTGCGCGTGGCCCGACATGCACTTGGCCGGTTTTTATTTTTATTTTTGTGTTAAAATATACATCTACCTACCAAGTTTCATTTGTGTAATCTTAATACTTTCGGAATAAAGTGGCTGTGACATACTGACGGACAGACGGACAGACAGACATGACGAATCTATAAGGGTTCCGTTTTTTGCCAATTAGGCTACGGAACCCTAAAAAGTGATAAATCGCTGGATCATCAGTCATCACACGTTTCAATGGCTATGCTGGGGGGCTGGGGATAGGCATCATATAGTTTAGTATTTTAGACAATGACACAAATTAATAATGTTCACTACAAATAAGTCCGATTTGAAGTTTTGTTAGAATAATACCGAGAGCCGAACACATGTTTTAATATCGTCCACTTCATTTTCTGAAACCGATAATTTGTTAACCGCTAGTGCCTTGTACCACAACGCTATTATCGAAACTGTATCCGAGGTATTATTTACTGCGACTAATTCAACCGATTTCGAAGATTGTAAATTGAATTCGTAATGGGGCATTTTATTTGTTTATGCTAATATACGGTTTTAATTATCGTGTCGTGTTTATGACGCGTGCGAGCGAGACGAAACATGCACCTACTACGTAGCCGTTAGCCTACACGATTTATTGGGCATAATATTATAATTAAACGGTATGATGTATTGGTCATACTATGCTAATCGATTTTTTGTGACATTGTTAGGTGGGTGGTATGCAATTTGATGTGTTCTGTTGAATTGAAATTTTCATATTCATTTTGGTTCTGTGCAAGGAATAAGGATGGGATGTAGGTACTTTAGGGAGGTGCAATTTCGAAATATCATTTCAGTTTTTATTTACTGTTATAATTTTAATAATTTGCGGTAGGTACTTATCTAAAAATATGATAACGTAATTAAACATGGAATAAAAGTTTATTTTCGTTATGAAAATCATAAAATAAAATTAAAAAAACTGTGAAAATATCTAAGTAAAGTATTATGGACAATCCTGAACGGACAAATTAGACAATACGAATGTATTCAGATGGCCAATTTATTCAGATTCGAAGCTTGGCGTAATCGTTTTTAAATGTTCAATATTATTGGTTTTAGATTAGTGCGGTAAATTAAAGTTTTAGTGAACAAAAAAACAAATTCTTTATTTCTAAGTACAGCGTATGAATGAATAAATAAATATTTCATGATTGTCGTTAACTTAGTTATAAAGTGTTCTTTTTTTTTTCAGAACTTCAAATCACTTCAATCAATACATAAAAAAATCAATATAATTTATTTAGTCTAGGCAAGCACATGTGAATGTCATAGCTACGCCATCGGTTTGCAAAGCCTATAACATTGTGAATTAAGGACTTGCACCATAAATTAAATATTGTGTAAGTACCACTTGTGGTATATTAGTGGTACTTAAACAATATTTAATTTATGATACAAGTCGCCCTAAAAGCGACAAACAAAACACACATTACTATTACGTGCGCCGCCGTCTTTTTAGTAGGTATAGCTAAAATATAAAATAGCTGCCACCCTACAATGACTGTCAAAAGTAATATCGAAGCAGTGTTGTGACTGAGATGGCGCTATACGCATCCTCTGTCTCTATAACAACCTCACTTTGAGGTAGCTATAAGAGCTCAGAGTACGGCCTCTGGTTAATCCTTATTTTCATAAAACAAATGCTACGGTCATTGATCCAAACCACCTTAAAAATAACAACAACATTTCAAGTAGCCAAGCCAGTTCCTAAAAAGAGTACGCCCAAAAATTCTCACGTCATCGATGACAGATACGCCGGCGTCAATAAACATATTACGTCATTTAGACAGCTTATGCCGCATCCGACTGCAGCAGACAGACAGCCACTAATTTACTGTTAGGTTCAATTTCGACCTTATTTTGATGAAGAGTGGGATTAATTTACGATAAAGTTTTTTTAGGTGGAGGCTAACTACCTGTCATTTCTGCATTGCATGTATAATTTTGATTGTCAGTGGTGATAAGGGATGGCGTAGTGCGGGAGTTTTTGTGTGAGTTAGACAATGTGTGTATGTATTAACGATTGTATTTCTTCCAAGTGATAAGAACTTGTAAGTTTTTTTCGAATAGAAAAGGTATCTCTTAACGAAATGATATAGTAGTATGATAATGACATAGTAGTGCTCTCAAAGAAAGATACCTAGGCAAACACGGAAGATCAGCGTCGCAATGTTTGCGACACCCGACACATGCTGAGTAGGATGCCTTTTTAGTGTCACATTCTGTACCTATTTTATTTAAGCATGTACCCATGTATTTTGTGCCGCTAAATAAATCAATTTCTATTCTATTCTATTTTAAATGCGCATTGTTTGGCCCAGTTTTCCTCTTATTTTAATGCAGAACGGGATAGTGCTTGGCCTTCATCATAAGGCTAAAGGTGGAAGCGCACTACACCCGGAATCCTCATCATTGAGGAACTGGCTATCTTTCCTCTAACTGCCGGAACACAACAATTTTAAATTGTTGTTATGGCGTCAGACTTCGGTAAGATGGTGGTAGCTAGCCAGGCGGACTTGAAATAAGCCCTACCATCAACCAAACCGAGTACAAATTGTAACCCCCCTGGGAATCGAACTCGGGACGCCTGCGTCTGACACGGGTGGCGAACCACTAGACCACAGAGCACACAGAAGTGGCTCTTGGTACTAAACTGCACATCGTCCCGAGTTCCCGACGTGTATCACGGTTGTCATACGAGACGAGGCGCCATCCACCGACGCGCTGCCGGGAGCACCCCGCGGCGCGCCCGAGATCTCCCCGATACCAGCGCCTGGGAATACACCGGATCTTCACATTCCAATTCCACCTGCTTTACATTACACTACGTATGAAATAATATTTGTTTTGAAAACGAACTCAAATTATGCATCGGTTGAAGAGACCGAGTGTGGCACTGAAAGCTTTCGATGTACTGAAGTTTGAACCTTTACATTTGACCAACCCAGTAGCATGGAGATCTCGAAGGACTAAATGTCTACAGCGAAATATCAAAAACTAGCGGCCGCCGGCGACTTCGTTTGATCGATACGATCCTTGGAACAGACAGAACACAGAGAGGAACGACCGGCTGAGTTGACTCTCTGCTGACTGGATATTCTGTTTTTATGTCATGTAGCTTAATTGTCTTTCGGCTATCTATGTATCTTACTTTCATGTCATCCAATGTGAATGGTCTTTCAGCGAAATGCGAAAGGGGCATTCTGATAGAGAGGGATTAAAACGAGCCCTCAATTTTATTACATTACGTTTTACGCGTTACATTAGTGAGTGTATGTACCACTTTGCATGACCATGACTGCATATAGACCTGCATGTGCATGATGCAGTGTTCAGAATGAACCTTAAGTTATTGCAATACA
Source organism: Agriphila tristella (assembly GCA_928269145.1). NCBI lineage: Eukaryota > Metazoa > Arthropoda > Insecta > Lepidoptera > Crambidae > Agriphila > Agriphila tristella. The sequence goes on from OV743435.1 coordinate 1,791,738, forward strand.
GTAAAAGGTTCAGCAATTAATAACACATTACAAAACTTTCCTCTAAAAATGATGACAAATGAACCTACAAGAAAAAGTTGCAACCGAAAATAAACATGTCCAAATAAATCAGTAAATATTAATCTTAATTAGTCACCAGGCGCATTGGCGCATGCGCATAGCGGTCGTAATTACCAGGCGCGCATAACCGAGCAGGATGTTGAGGCATCCCAACTATGCGAGCGCTCCCGGGGGTGCCGTCGTAGCTGTAATATACGGGGGATAGCTAACTCATGACAGTATAGCAGCTTTGGAAACACATTTATTATAACCCGCGCGGATAATGATTTGATTTAATCGTCGTCGTGTCGCCTGTGGTCTAGTGGTTTGTCCAACCGTGTAAGACGCAGGGTTCCCGGGTTCGATTCCCAGGGGGGTACAATTTGTACTCGGTTTGGTTGGTAGTAGGGCTTATTTCAAGTCCGCCTGGCTAGCTACCACTATCTTACCTAAGTCTGACGCTATAACAACAATAAAAAAATGTGTTCCGGTAGTTAGAGCTAAGATAGCCAGTTCCTCAGTGATGAGGGTTCTTCCGGGTGTAGTACGCTTCCACCTTTGGCCTTCTCGTCACTTAACATCAGGTGAGATAAAGGCCAAGGACTATCCCGTTGTGCGTTAAAAAAAACTATAATATGAGCCTTAGAAAACAGTAAAATTCGTCAAATCGAGCGAAAACTTCGCGTAAGGGTTTATTTTGCTTCCCTTTTTTGCTCTACTATACCTTAAAAGTAGAATCTATAATGCCCGGAATACACGAGGCTAGTTTTTCAAGCTAGGATAGCAAGCTAGTGTCAGTAAGCTAGCAAGCTAGTGCTTCTGGCTTCGTGTAGACAAAACTAGCTTTATTTTTAACCTAGTAAGCTAAGCCAGAAGTACTAGCTTGCTAGCTTACTGACACTAGCTTGCTATCCTAGCTTGAAAAACTAGCCTCGTGTATCCCGGGCATTAGGGTACCTAGCAGAATAGGTAGGTAAGTACCCAATTAGACTGAATTTATCAAAGTAGGTAGGTAGGTACCTGGCTCAGTTTGCTAAGACTTACGAAGATTCCTGGCTTCAGTATCAATCATTGCGAACTATCTTGAATTTCAGCTAAATTTATTTTTTTTATTTACAAAAACCTACGACGGCCATACACTGTTCTACTGTTTCAGTTTGTGCACTATGTCTAATAGTTTGAAACGGAGCGTTCACTCAGGGCGGGACGAAACTACAGTTTCTAATTGATATTCTAAAAAAAAAGTTGAAAAAGCTGCTCGTTTGTAAACCACGTGTTCCTGGTTACCAATGGGAAATGGGAATTCCGGGATGGTTCCTGCGGGACCAATATTGTGGTTTCCTTTGAGCTAAAAGTTATTGATGGGTTGGCTAATTTTTAAAATCGTTATTATGTGTTGCAATAATTAAAATCGTATTTTTTTGGAATTTTGATTTCCATGTTGATGTGTAAGTGCCCTAGTCGTAGGAGGCAAAAAGACGAAGAATACGGCTATCCATGAACCAAAGATTTCCTTCGGTAGGATTGATCCTTGGGTTCCTAAAATGGGTTTACGAAGTGGAGCCACCTGGATTTTTCAAGCAGGTGGGGGGGAGGGGGAATTCTGCCTTAACGAAGTCCGAGGTTAATAACTGCCTAAGTTTAGATAATAAGCCAAGTTTGGTATCATTTTCGGATAAATCAATGACGTAGAATTCATTTCTGGTATAAAAAAAAGCAATTTATTAAGAAGTTTCCTAAACATTACACAATAACCAATATTTTCAACTACATTTTTTTTACTTTAAGTCACCATAAATATTAAACTAATGTTCTTATTTGCAAACAAAAAATACGATAACAAAGCTTATAGAATGAAGAGTTGAAAACATATAACTTACACATTTCTTTATTAACAATAAATAGCGAAAAAAAAATTCACTGTCCCGTGCCGTCAATTTCTTTTACACCTATGGAAATATTATTATTTTTTATTATAACAATATGGGTATCAAATGAAAGGTAATAAATAGCCAATTCCAAATATATATACATTATAACACTTTTATTTAACTGTTTTGAAATAAACTTAAAAAGTATAACGCAGAATTAAAAAATATCAGTAAATTATTAGAAAAACAAAAAATGGCAGTCAATATCGACAAAAAAGGCAAATATCACAAGCGCGCATGTAACTACGATTTTTTTCAGATGTTGTTAGGTACCTTGAGAGTAGTTCTACCCAAGTTTTAACCCTTGGAAACCCTGTACTGCTGGAAAAACTTGGCACTTGTTTCAGTATTTTCGAAAAAACTACCTTAAGGAAGCGTTTTTCAGGTATTTCTACTCTATACTTTTATAAAGCTAACTAAATTTGCTACAATTTGAGCCTATCACAAACAAGTTTCGAATTGATATTTAAAATTTTGATATTTAATAAAAATAATAACTTCCTTACAACGGTAACGAAGTAATTTTTTTTTTAATTAGCCAAAACAATATTTTTTTCTTTTATTACTATTTTAAAAATAAAAGGATATAAGAGCTCCTACGAGGTATTTTTCTTTTTCAAATATTCCAATTTGTGTATTTCATGGCAATTTTTTTCTTTAATCAAGCGAGTATTTTATTTTTGTTTTATTTTTTTTTAAATAGTTTAACAACTGAATCGTACAAATATGAATCCAAAAATGAATTCGACACCCTAAATTCATACGAATATGATATCAAACTGGGCATAGCAGCTTAACTAATACATCTATCGAGATTGGGCTAAAAGCCAAAACTTCAAAAAATTTACTACAAAAATCGTGGTGGCTCCACTTCTTATATGCATCCTAGGGTCCTAAGGACCAATCCTACCAAAGGAAATCTCTGGTTCACAAAACGCCGTATTTTTCACCTTACTGACGCCGCTAAAGCATGCAAGAACGTAAGTTTACCAACTTTATATCATAGAGGTACTAAGCTAGTTGTATTTTTTCCTATTAAAGCGCCGATTACGTATCCCGATCTAGCATCCCAGTTAGGAGCCCATTTCGGGTTGCCACCCGTACTTGACAATAAACTGTAATATAATATATAATATAAACTGTATGTAATATAATATATACTGTATGTATAATAAGTTCGATTTTGAAAGTGAATTTACACTATAACGGAAAGGTATACATACTTATACATTGTATAAGATTGGAGAGGAGAATCGATTTTTTTTTAAATAATGTTGAACTTTCCGTTCCGTTTGCAAATTCACTGTTGACATCAATTCTAAATTGGTTCCTTACTAGGATGCTAGATCGGGATATGTAATCGCGGTACTACACATAGTAATAATAGGCAATAGCTATGAGGACCTGTCTCTATTTCGTGCACAATTTACTCAAAAGATTCAACGCTAGGGTACGATAATATTACTAAAAGCTAAGATCAATGATAGATGCACAGATTGATCTAGGACACTTTAGTCAGATTCCTTTTGCTCCACCGTTTTTGGTGGATTGAATACTTCAAAGATTCACACTAAGCGTTTTGCTTCCATCATTCGTACCGCTAGAGAGTACTCCTTGCCTGAGCCTGTGTTTCCTGATAGGCACAATATGGGGGCCTTCAAGTAGCTAGTAAACAGGTATCTTCTAGGCAAGCGCGTTTCATCGTAGATCACATCATCGCCCTGCTTTCCATCGGTGTGATAGTGGTCAAGCGCTTACCTTTCTGCCATAAAAAACCAAAGTCCAAACTTATTTATATCGGTAATTTAATCACCACCTCTTACATCTAAAGTTTTAATATAAAATGGGACATATGGTGTAGTATTCCCATCGATTCCCTCCAACCTTGACACTCCACCTGTCTGGCGGGCCATCCTCACGCGACACTGCGTGCTCCCAAACTTGGCTCATTCGGCCACCACACGCCATACTGTTTTAAACACTTTCTTAGAAACACTTTCATTAGGGTATCGTGTATTGGTTAGAACATGGAACCCTGAGGGCCTAGCCAAAGTAACATTCACAAATCTTCGTTATCGCTTCGCTTTCAAAACATGTATGGAATTGACATAAGGTTTCGTTAACTATCGAATTTTAAACGTCAAATCCATACATGTTTCGAAGCGAAGCGATAGCGAAAACTTGCAAATGTTACTTTGGCTAGGGGGGCTGGTAAGATAATACAGAATTTTTCAGTTATACCGAACTTTATACCGTTCTTTGGAGTAACATAATAGTGAAAGTGAAAGTGAAAGTGAAATATATTTTATTTAAATAAGCTCACATAATAAGCATTTTTAAATCGTCAATTCTTTTACCCTACCACCCATTATGACGTCTTTTAACTGACAAGAAAAATGGGCGCAAAAAACTATAACAATAGGTACGCATATCAGACTTTTCAAGTCTACGTAAACGAATAAAATAGCAACTAATTCACTATCAATAAATTGTAGTTAACAGACTTAGCACATAATAAATAATAGTACTAGCGTAGTTTTAGCAAATGAATATAGCGTACTAAGTACAACGTAAAACTTGTCAAATAGTAAAATGCCTACCAAATTAATTATAACGTTTACAAAATATGACTAATAACTTGAATTCCTGAGTTATTTATGAGACCCTAACAGAATAATATTAGTAAGTACGGTACGACATAAATAATTTACCCATAGTTAATTAGTATAGCTTGTGCAAAATAGCTATACAATGTTCGGTATAGTTGTAGTAGAAAACTTGTTGAATATCTGTTTATTCGACTGACATAGTTTTTCTCGCAGCGACGACGAACGCCATACGCCTGTGATATCTCCAAATTAGACCAGCTTGGAGAAGACTGGCTACCCTCGAGGACCCTCGAAGTTTAAAAAGGTTTAAAAAATGAAATAAAACATTTGTAACGGATACTAGCGCGGTTTTATTGAAAGTACTTTGTGAATTAGTTGGTATTTGGATTGTCCCCCGTGACCACGGCAGCTGCAAAGGTGCCGAAACGTCGGAAAAATCAAAAATCAAACCAAATACCAACTAATTACCAAAGTACTTTCAATAAAACCGTTCATGTCTAGTGAGCGCGTAAGCTTGAGAAGTGAATAGGTTTAAAAAATCAACACACAGTTTTGTTTTACCAAAAACTACCATGAGTGAAGTGAATGCTAAGCAGTGGGCGTCATGCAGTTGATTGACGATGATGATGATGAAAGAAACTACTCATGGGAAAATAAAAAAGTATACAGCACAGAACCCATATCTCATGTTTACACACTCGAATTGACAAACGCCACTGTTTTGATAAATCAAAAGAAAACTCGCACAATTCTAAAGTTTCGCTGCCAAACTGAAAGATAAGTTATTGTCATTTTTATAGCCCTTCTGGCAAAAAACATGTGTGAGTTTTTTCGGAAATTGTCAAGCTCTGGCTGGTATAATAGGCTAACTTTAACAGTACCAAACATATAAATTATATAGACACTGTAGCTTTTAAAATTTAAACAACCCATCAACTGCATAACTCAAATTAAGCCTTTCTCTTCGAGCGTCCGTGTTGAATACTAAACGATAAGGAGGAATTAGTGAAATATTTAATATCATCGGCGCCGACATTGAGGCACGTAGTGGATAAACAATGGACGATAAACTACCTATCACTGTGCAATATCGAAATAGAGCCATCTGCGTACGTGAGCCGAAATGCGGATTGCATGTGAACGCAACATCGCGGTTCCTGGAATTTCGGCTAGGTGTATGAGAAATTGGATATTGAACTCGGTTTAGTCATAGTAGATGAGAACTATTTCTGTACGTGATTGTTTTATCGTCTATGTTATGCTTTGTGAATAGCAATGTTTAGTTATTAACCATCATATTAGACGACCTCCGTGGTCGAGTGGTTTGCACGCCGGTTTTCAAGGCGTCACCATCTCTTGAGGTCCCGGGTTCGATCCCCGGCTGGGTCAATGTAGAAAATGAACTTTTCAATATTGTCTCAGGTCTGGGTGTGTGTCATACCACCGTTGTTTCTGATTTCCATAACACAAGTGCTATAGCTACTTACTTTGGGATTGGAGCAATGTATGTGATGTTGTCAAATATTTATTTATTTATTTTATTTATCCAGCCAATAGAAAAGAAAGTACCAGGTTTGCATACCACCCTTGGAGAAACCGTTGCACAACCTGTACAGACAGTGTAGGGGCATTTTACCGAGTACACAGGTAAATTTGCAAGAGCTCGTGCTTGCCCCGGGCACGCGCGGCGGGTGGCCGGCTGGTTTGTCTCGCTAAACATACCTTCTGTCAGACTATGATTGCTTGGTACCGCTGAGTGAAAGATTTGCACTGGTTTTGAGGAAATGGTGGCTTGAGTGACAGGTGGCTCTTTTTTCCATTGATCCACTTGTTCTAAGATTTTTAACGGTATCGTTACTAACAAATATCACATTTTGTTCATTTGAAATATCATATTTCGTATCCGACATATTCACACTCGAAACTATTGGAGCGTGTCTAAACTTGAACGTAAAAATTATAACTTTTAATTACGGTCAGCGTTCGAAATTAATATACATAACCACGTGCCGTGAAATTCCTTCATCTGACCGGCTGATCAAATAAGTAGTTTAGAAACCTACGCTATCCAATTTCTATTAAGTATAATTACTAAAATGCCAGTAGCAACTACCGAATTAGTTTCGCTAAGAAATCAATCATAGTTTAATGAGTCCGCGTCCACTTAACGTTTGAAGTGAGTACCGGGGGATACCAGGGAGTACACTGAGCATCTATTACCATATGGTAGTTATCCTAAGCTTTTTCTATCTCATTACTCATTATTAATTAAAAGTGGCTACCGTTAAAGATAGTAGCTTTAAACATATAGAATTGACAGCGACTATAATCTATGGTGTATCGACAAACTTGTGATCATCTCCTTTCCTTATCATTATAAAACACTATCAATATTTTTAAACCCAGTAAATTGAATTTTAAAGTTGTGAAAAATGACACGTGTTACTTTGTTTCACTTTTTTTTAATAATTACACGTCTTTTAATTAATATTTTGACGCTTTACATGTCCAGAGTTTAATAAAATTCTCCTTATAACACCCAATAAATAAACGGTTGATAACAAGCCACTTCTGCGACTATCAGTATTCTGTGCGCGGCATGTAATTGGTAATTTATATGTAAAACGCTGCGCGCGGCGGTGTCAATCATACGTACAAATAAAGCAAATGCTCCCATGCGCTGCGAGCTACCGTCATACCTCCTGATTATCATTTAAATGTTTTTGGAGAAATATTACGTTTCGTTTTGTCGATACGTTAATATTGGATCAAAGAATTTGTGGTCCTTTATTTAGGTCAGTGGCCTCTGGAATATACCTGTTTGTAGGTTTTATCTTTGTAGTTTTTATACAAGGTCATTCTAAACTTACCATCCAAATTTCAAGGATGTGTCCAGTCCATGAAACTGTACAACTTTTTCCAAGAAACATGTGTCGAATTTCGCCACAAAATTTTGGTCATCCTATACTAAATTGATCACGTGATCTCTTTGATTTGCATCGATAGTCGTTTTTTTTACATATTTGGCCCTGTGTTCCTTAGAGAGGGATTGAACACACCCTTGAAATTTGGATGGTCAGTTTAGAATGTCCCTGTATTATTTATAACATGGTTAAGTTTATTTAAGGACGGAAGAAGTGGTATTTAGATTTTTGCTTGTTGTATTTCGATTACTTAACCATTTTATTTCATAGTACCTACCTACTAAACAAGTCTTAAAATTGATTTGCTTGATTCTTGTACGGCCTCGTGCTAACAAGCAAATTGAAATAAAATTTATGATCCATCCTATATATCAAGATTACTAATTGATATTCGGTAATTGGTCGTAACTTTCAGTGTTGGACCATTCCTCGACCATTCGCATCTTCAATAAAATCCCAACAGGCGCCATTTTTATTACTTCTCCATAATGTACCATAAAACGATCTCGTGCCTCGTTAGTGTTTTGTTAAACATTAAAAAAAATCTATAGGTTTAATAAAATAGGGGGCCTAGTTTGAATCCTTGTGGGATACCTTAGTTGTTTGTTTTGTTTGTAGATTGTCGTTTACGATCATTATTTTACTGAATAAATAGATGTATGAATTGAATGCCTTTATTTGATTTCTAGTTTTATTTTGTTTAACTAACCATTACTACATTTGAGATACTGTAGCGACAGCACTGGCCATTTGACTGGAAACCGCGATGCGCAGTTTGCTCTCTACGGATACGTCTTTGATTTGCTTCGCTCGTTTGTTCCTGGCGATTTTCCTTGCGTTCTGTCATGTGAAGAAAATATAAAATTCCTTCTCATTAATGTTTGCCTTGCCTCAAACTTTGTGTATTCACGGTGTCGCAATACATTTCAGATACCAATAAAGTCGTTTTATTGTTTGGCCCGCTAGCGAAAGACCGCACCGCCGTTAGGTCCCTATAATACTAAGGGCAAAGGAAGTGTACACAGCATTTATTATATGGGTTTTGCCCATGATATTTGTGACAGGCTAAAACTTGTTAAAATTAAAACCCAAAAAATATTATAAAAAAAATCCACCTTACAGACGACGAAAAGCAATAATTTTACATTATAAACATTAATTGAGAAAATGATTCCATAAATAAATGTCATTTGAATATATCCAAGGCACATGCTAAAGATAACCGTCGTGAATCCATTTAGGGTACGATATCAACATTTATGAGATAAGAGCCCGCGAACCCTGCGCAGTGACAACTGTTCGTGACAAATGCCGTTCATTATAGATATCCGAGGAATGCATTAACTCTTATCAACCCTGAATCCACAGGTGATTCGCCACATGACACTGTAGAGCCCGTAGTCTTATTAAAAGTGATAAAAACGAGAAAAACTTGCTTAGTTGGCATGCTCAGATTGTAAGAACATTAGAAGATAGGTTTTAGACATGATGAAAAAATTGATACGTTTGTTAAGCTATCTTTCAGCTATATTCTGAATTTCATTGAGTACTTACTGACATACATTCACTTTGATAGATATATCAATGTAGTATGTTATCCACTATCTTTAAAAATGTATGATGATATTTGAGAGTAGACAATTTGCAAATCTCCCATTATATCTTGTTGTACAGTGGAATGCAGAACAACCTCTTTTTTGCAGTTGAATATGGTACAATCAACGGTACCTCAGACTATACTTGACCTTCAGACTGTATTTATGCCGTACGTAATAAGAGCTGTTTTCGTAGTGCAGCTGTTTAACTTACCGTGCTGTCGTGCGTACCTACCTAATCTAATATGAATAGGTACCTTGAAGAAGCATTCATCTTTTTAAAAGTGATTAGTTTTTTTTTCTTTTTTGTCACTGACCTATCATTAAGTGATGATACACTTAATTCAATTGGCACACATGTCGCAAACAAATTTAATAGCACTCCATCCACCTAACGAGTTACTAATCGAGAGCTTTGTCTCTGTCTAACGCCTTATAAAAGACTGCGATAGCGATATAAATTTGAAAACTATGGCGTCCTACGAAGGTTGATTGAATTGCCCTCTTTTGTAAAGGGTTGTGTTTGATTGTCTGTTTGTGGAAACCAAACCCTTTTCAATTAGTTGAATGGACTTTTTCTCAGTGATATCGTTAGTATTCATTATTTTGTCGTTATTTTTAATTTCTTCGTTGACTAATTCACTAGTTTCATTGGCAAGACAATTCATGTTTTTGTTACGTATATAGCTGGTTATGTTGTTTAAATTAGATAGATAAGATAATTAGAAACAAAAAAACATTCTTAGCTGTATATCTTTGATTGATAAACGGTGTATGTTTGTTTTTATTTTTATTCTGCGCACGTGCCGCTTTTTATATTGAATCTCGACTGTAGGTATAATAAAGACCTTACAATATTATGTCCCATGAGGAAATAACTTGTTGCATATTTGCATATGAAAGACGTGTTGAAAATAATGGACATGAAATGCGTCATGCCGTTGATTTGGTTACTTCAAAATAATGACTGTTTAAAGTTCTTTTAGCATGAAATATCTGTGAGTTATACTTAGGTAGCTACCTTACCACTCAAAAATATGAATTGAATATTCCGTCAAAAAGAAGAAAAGAAAACATAATGGAAGAAGTCTCTAAGGAATTTCTTTTAATAGTGAGCTTCGTTGGTGAGTTTTGGCAACAATGCGATTAATTTGACTTTCTACAACAGAAGTGACCTACTTCAGAGCTCTTGCAGTGAAAGCGATGTATTTTAATCTGTTGCAATCGAGTGTAGTTGCCGCGAATCACTGTCTATTGTCAATTTAATTGCGTATAATCAACAAGAGCGGATCTTATTAGATAAAAGTCTGGCTAAGACAAACACTGATTGTGAAAATACCTCCGATTAGTCATTTTACTTTTGAACTTAGCTTCAATAGTTTTTTTATCGTCGTCAATGTAAAATGATAAGACTTCGACGACAGGTGGCGTGATGCGGACGAGACACCAACGATGACGCGACTGATACGATACGAGGCAGTGAAACGTCTACGTCCTACGTAATAAAGACGGACAGGCGGCGCTTGAGTCCGTGCCACGAAACAAGTCCCTTGGAAAAGGCTCCAGTATCGTTTAAGTCATTGGGTAAAAAGCTTTATTCCAAAAGCAATAGGCTTCGTATATTTTAGTGCCATCAAAATTCCGTGCGACCTCTTTCGTGGTGCAGACTCTAGTTATTTATCGCAGGGAGTTTATAACGGGCTGGTTATCGAAGCGGATCCGTTTTTTCGATTGATCGCTTATCAATGTGTTCTGGTGTATTTTGTTTATGGCGCGATAACATTTAGATAGTTTAGTGTTAGTGTAAATAAGCAAAGTCGATTTTACATCGCTATTGTACAAACAATAACAATAATAGGAAATCAAAGACTTCTATGTTGAATTCTAGTCTTTGTAGGAAATAGCTCATTTTGTTTTATAAAGTGTCACAAATGTATCATGTATCAGAACAGAAATAAGGAAATCCAGATCCCAATGAATTTTTATTGAGTTTTTGGATATAACACTTAGCGGTTCGTTAAAGGGACTAATAATAAAAATCTTTATTGCACACGAAAACACATTAAAAACAAATAAACAGAACCAACAGTAAGTACACAACAGGCAGCCTTATTACTTCTTCTTTGCGTGTCGACTCGGTATAATTATATTTGTGAGGACCAGACCAGAACTCAGCATATCATATAGCATTATATCAGTGGCTTTATAAAGATTCTCGCGTGTGCAAGTGTTGGGCCACGCAGGGCATGACAGAAGATGTGCCATTGTCTGAGGGGAAATACCACACAGAAACGCGTAATGGGTGCATAGAAAGAGCCTCTCTGAGTGGCGCATCATGATAAGTAAAGTCTGTCCATCCTTACTTGTCTTATATGGTAAACAATCTTCACCCAACTCTTTATTGAAATAATCATTTATAAAATACAACAAATGGTTTTCCACACATAGATTACGAAATAAATTGTTAATAAACTAACAACAATTTCATAAAGTTACTAACATATTTTTAATTAATGATTTAAGTTTAAAAGACGTATGACAACTGTCAAAAACTGTTTACTAAATAAGACAAGTAAGGATGGACAGACTTTAGGTATGCGTCCGGCGCACCCTGGACAATGGTCTGCGGATAGCAAGTCGGTAACGCAGACTAGCAGATCCTCCCACCACGACTCAATGGTAAAAAATACCCTGTTCAAACAGCCTTATTGCTAAACAGCAATAACTTCCACAGGCAACATTGGGAGAATGAGATATAAGATATAGGACAATAGGGACAATTGGGCTAATTAGTTGGAGGTACATACAATAACGCAACACCTCCGAGACCACATTATAGACATTAGCAACATTTTCCGATGAAAACCATCGAAAACTTATGCTCTCCAATCTGTATGCCAAACACTGGTATTATGGAAACATCCAAGGAGGTCTAACTCCTCGGTTACGATGATGCTATAAAAAGCTCCAAGTTTGATCGAGAGCTTTAACCTCATATTACACATAATTATTAATTTACATTTACTTTAAAACTACGGAATGCCTACGCTGCGGGGCACACGACTGTTTTTTTGTAGTGGATCAAAAAAGGAATGATCACAGAAAAAACTGATCAAGTGCGAGGCTTACGCGCGTGCCATGGGTTCCGCACTAATATTTTTTATATTTTTTTATATTATTAAATTACATGGAGGCTTACAGACTAGGAAATCCAAAACACCATCAAGTTAGATAACGTGACAATATCATACAAAGCAAAGTAAAAATAAACAACGTAAGTACTATAGAACGTCAATTTTAAAAAACCTTTTCTTGGCTTTGCTGTGTCGCGTTTCCTGGCTTTCTTGATCCGAGGCCAAATTACTCTAGTTCTAGTTTATTTTTTGGTATATAATGTAGAGTCGAAACACTTGTGATTTGTATTACCTTAGTTAGTATGATAATTAAATAGAGGTAGCCCAGAAACTCATGAAACGGCAATAAATGTATTTTTACTGAAAACACGTGGTTGTCCGTCCTGTCAAGAAAGTCATAATAAAATTACTTTCTTTGTCATTAACTAGTGTTATTGTATAATGAGTAAAAATAATTTTACTTCTGTCTTATGACTTTCTGGACTACCTATATACATTTTTAAAACGGAAACGGAAAACGGTTTTGCCCGAGAGACCGACAGACAAACAAACAGGCGAAAAACCAAATGATCCAATAAGGGTTTCCTTTATATTTATCTTTCTCTATGGGATCAGTTTTTTTAGGCACGGAACTCTAAAAGGGCCGATCACACGTGATGGATGGGGGGGCGCGGTGGGGCGGGAGCACCCATTAAAAAACAATAAGCTACGCGGACTTAACGTCTCGCACAATTTGTACCCTCGCTCACTCCATCTTTATACCACGAGACAAACAACTTTAAACTTTATTTTCATAGAAATGTTGATGAAATTACATTGGTTGGTTAGTTAGTTGGTGTTATAAAAATGGGTGATTGTTAATATGATTTTAATTGATAGTGAAAAAGGTCAGTGTTTGCTTTAAGTGGGCGGTCAGGTGTCGCGTGTTGATGTTAAAGTATTCTGATAGAAAAACAAACAGAACTTCTTAAGTTTTGTTACAACATCTTGTATTGTAAGGATTTTAAAGAGTAAAAGGTCCACTTGATTTGTTAAGCAAAATCGTTGGACATTTCAATTAAAGAGCAAAAGCCAATTCTAAAAATAACACATTCACTTTTCGTGTATTTCGGATATCCCAAGAACACAGTATTTAACCTAAATAACTAAACAATAACCTACGATGTTACTATATCATTATCTTATATCTTACTGATATAAACTTTTTAGTGACATTCCAGATTATTTAATTATTAATATAAGTATTTCTTTGACTTTAACAAAGACATATTTTAAATGAGAACCTGGTTCTACTAAAAATTTAAGATTGTCGTAATGTAAAGGTACCTAACTTAAACATTTTTTTTTCTTCCAGGTAAGTCCTATATGAATGTAAAAGGATCAAAGCACCAGTCAGGTAAGTGTTGACTTAAGAAAATATTAAAATTATAGGAGGAAAATGAAAAGGAAATCAGCTTCACCTATAAACATACATAATTGCCTTTTATTCCCTCAGACAAAAATGCCTGAAACTATTGAACTGCAGAAACCTTAGTACCTACAGATATCGAATGTGAAAGTAAATAGAGGTATTTTTTTTTAATTACACAGGGCAAAATAACAAAATTAACATGCGGAGTTTCTTGCCGCTTTTTTCGTTCGTTAGGTAAGATTTCCCGCAGACATATAAACCGATATCGCTGCTCCTACCCTGAAAGTTTATTATAAATTTCTTGTAATAAATGATACAGTTTGATCTAATTAATGCTGTGGCAATCGACATGTAGCAGTAAATAAGTAAAGAAAAATACTATCTGCCGTACAAATAAACGAAGGGTAAGTTTATACCACAGAACAAGAAGTGTTTAATACCTAGTTTGTGTGAGTTTTATACTATTGCATATCAATATTTCACGTCTCAAAGCATCATATTCCTAAACACTTTTTGGTTATTCTAAGTATAAACATATTCTTCGTTTATTTGTACGGCAGCAAGTAAATAAAATTCAGTATTCTTTAGGCCATGTACTGGAACAAGTCGTAGTTTAGAACTTTACACATAACAAAGAAGATATAAATTCGTCCCCGGCTGGCGTTCACAGTTTTAATCAGCGTTAAATTACCAAAACAAGCAATTAGTCCGCGTGTGCGCCGGCGCATGTGACGCGTCTCATTGTGCTGAGTGCGTTCACTCATTAACTCGTCACTGCTGTATTTATTGAGATATCAGTTGGTTTCAGTGACACTTTGCCAGCAATAAAGGAATATTTAGTGGTATTTTTTACAAAGTAGCTCTTTAAATATGCCCCAGTAGTATGCTAAATGCGCCGATGCTTTCTAAATGACCATTTATAGAATACTAGCGGCCGCCCGCGGTTTCACCCGCGTGGTTCCCGTTCCTGTAAGAATATCGGGGTATAAAGTATCCTATATTTTAATCTAGGCTATCTACTATCTGCGTGCCAAATTTCAACCAAATCCGTTTAGTAGTTTTTGCGTGATTGAGTTACAAACATCCAAACATCCAAACCCACAAACTTTCACATTTATAATATTAGTAGGATATTAGTAGGACTAGCGACCTGCCTTCGCTTCGCTTCGGTGTAGTGTAGAATTTTCACTATGAATTACACATACTTATAAACCTTTCTCTTGAATCACTGTATCTATTTAAAAAAACCGCATCAAAATCCGTTGCGTAGTTTTAAAGAGCTAAGCATCATAATTCATAGGGACAGACAGCGGTATACGATTTTGTTTTTTATATACTATACAGTGATAAATGTAATGTGCTAGTCAAGCGTGGAGCTTAATCTTTTATCATTGTTCCGTCGTTTTCTTTAAAAACTCTGCAGCCTTTAAAAAATCTCATATGTTTTTGAAGTGTTGATTCCACTTACAAACTACGAGTAGTTACAACAAAAATCCCGTTGAATTTTCGCAAAATGTATCCACTTGGCACTAAATAAACAGTGGTACGCCAGGGCTGGCCAGCCGGCAGTAGATCATGGCCTGTGTAATAACAGTGATCAGCCAGTCGGGCCACATCGGGAAGGAGAGTGATGGCCCCACGCGATCGGTGTCTTACCAACCGCCGCTGCTCTGTTGGGAAACAAACGACAACAATTAGCGAATGATATCCATTTATGAAATAAAATTTCATCCATCCTACTAATCCTATCCTACTAATATTATAAATGTGAAAGTTTGTGGGTTTGGATGTTTGTTCCTCAATCACGCAAAAACTACTGAACGGATTTGGTTGAAATTTGACTTCAAAAGCCTACGCTACCTCTTAAAAAGCAAGAAATAATATTCAAATCACTAGATACGCATTATCATTGTAAATAAAACACGTATATTGAAGTCGGGTGGGGCTTTTAGAATAAAAAAAAGCTGTCCTCCAGCCCCACCCGACTTCAATAGACGTGTTTTATTTACAATGATAATGCGTATCTAGTGATTTGAATATTATTTCTTGCTTTTTAGAGGTAGCGTAGGCTTTTGAAGTCGGTTTTTGTTTTTTAAAACAATTTTTTATTTGTGGCTACAACTTTACGTTTTATATATAAAAAATTATGGCCCGCGCCAACCATGTTTTCCTATTATGGCCCCTTAAGCACTGTGATTCTCGTTTCAGTGGCGGCGCTATGTGCAGACAGCGCTCTCTTAATTCAAATTTCATAAAATGCCCATAGATAACGCTCATTGTAGATTATAGAGGTTTAGAATACTATAAGGCCAAGGATATCATTGCGAGTTGTCGCAAGACCCAATTTTCCATCCCTAACACCTTCAACACCAAACTCACAGACAGCTGATTCACAAGAGATACTGTTGAATAGAAAGTACGTAGACGTTTTGGAAATGAACGAGCAATTTGCAAAAAAAAAATGACATGATAAATAATCAGCAAGGAAAATTTGATTCATAAGATTTTGTCTGTTGGATACTTGATTTGTGAAGCGTTCAAAGGGCTGCAAATTTTCCAAATCTCAGCTACTTAATATATGTTGTTCTTGAGCAATATTTTGTTCTCAAACGAGACATGGTCTCACGGTACTAAGGCGTCAGCGCTGATGCGGAGATGTCCGTCTGTCTTACGCACGACACACGGTGCGGTGAAAACCACCGCCTCCCTCCTGTGTGGTCCTGGTACTTAGAGCTGCTGGGTTACATGCAATTGTCTATATTTTTATTGCCTTTCTTTAACGTTTCGTCGGAGCATGAAACAAAATTTCACATGTGCAAAGAGAAACCTAAAAAAAGTCCTAGACAATTCTTTCAATTCCCTTTCTTCTGCTTTAGAGGTTCTGGTTTCGAATTCTGATAATGCCATTACAATTGCACTGATTTTTCTAAGAATAATTAGGTATTTGGTGTTTTAACACGTTTTTAGACAATAAGTTGGGATTGAACAATTGATTTGTTTTTCACTGTATTTTCTTCCAATGTAGTAGAGTCCACTGCAGTTACGATGAAAGATACTGACATTATGTCGTTATGTATTCAAGTGAACCGAACGTCCAAAGACTCCTATACTAATTTAAAACACTTTCAGTTTGATAAATCATCCAAGTGATGAAATTCGCGTTATTAACGTAAAATCAATTTTCTCCTTGCATTTTAGGTGAATCCGCAGCCATAACTCAGCCTGTGCCAATAAACAATAAACAACAATTTTCCCGTGGGTCCTCACGCAAAAATATGTTTTCCATCAAATAAGCCTTATTAACTTTCACTTTAAATTGAAATTGGCCTTTCTTGTATAAGTAGTCAGTAAAATAAGTCAGTAAAAGTGCTGATTTAACCCTTGACTCGTAAGTGCAGTTCAAATAGGTCGTATTATGTGGGGGGGTAAGGTTAGTTTTGGCATGTGTCTGCGGTAGTTAAGTTTGGCAAGGTATAACTAGCTGGCAAACTGCATATTAGTGGGTTAGTCTTTTTGGCTCGCGCCTAATTGTAGGTTCTCGACGCCTGCGCGGACGGCCTTCGTTACTAGGGTTGACACTTTGAAGAAAATTAATATTTTTAAAATTTTTTTTGGCTAAATTCTTTATACTTTACTCGTTATTTTGTAGTAAAGCATTTAATGAAGTTGTGTGTTTATTCTTAAAAAGTTCAGATCAGGCTGCAATTTTTACCTTACTGATATTTAAAATGAGTGTAGTTGACTAGGATTACAATTTAATAAATGAAAGATTTTTAATCCTCTCGAATTCATATCATTTTAGAACATGTAAGGTCACTTTTACATATAAACAAAAATTATATAATACTATAGTACAGCTACCTCATCCCATACTAAAGAAATGGCCGTCGTAAGGCGACTATTGGGGCGATTTAAAATGTTTTTCTTGTAGCATGCTAGATGGCGCCGCTATCGTCGCAGCATGCCTAGCACAGATAGCAACAAACTTTACCAAATTTTCAACGCAAAAAGCAGAACAATCTTATTAGTACAAATTAATGCCGATAGGTGTCACTCAATTTTTATTGAAATTTGTTAAAAAACCCTTCATTTTACTGCTTCACTACGATTTTGCATTTGCTGATTTTTTTAAGAAACAATTTAAAAGTTTCATGGCTTTTTTTTATCTGTATTTGAATATTACAAAAACAAGTCGAAGCAGGTACCGCCATCTAGTGAGATAAATTTAAACTAATTCTAACATCAGTTTTAATATACCACTACATGGCGGTACCTGCTAACTAAGCCACATCTGTTGTTCCTGATGAGACCGCATGATATAAGTAAGAAAATAAATAAAAAATCTACTTCTTGATTTCCATTAAAATAGTAAACTTCCATGTCTCTCATGCACAACTTTCACCTTACAACTCTAAATATTTACTTTGAGATAAATCGCTTTTAATTAATATCATTTTAACATCTCATCGTTGTCTTTTCACCGTTCACAATCTATTACAAACAACCAGCAATTAAAATCTATTATTAATAATAGGTTGTATCAATAACAACGGTAATCATATGATTACGGGACCCGGCAATTAATAGCGGGCAGGGCTGCCTTGAGCTAAGTTGAACCCTATACTATTCTACAAATAAAAGAAAAAAATCTCTTTGTTCAGTTTACATTGCGTGTTTACGCTATCAGCTTTTCAAAAGCTTACAAACAAAGGAGGATATGTAGAAGATGTTAAGTTAACATTCGGTTTTTTTTTCGTTAACCGTGTAGGTGGTATAGGGCGGGGAGCCACGAGCGGTAATCTGTCGGCGCCGTGTGTGGCGGCCCTAACTCAGCGCTGCCCGCGCGCAGCCAAATTGAAAAATAAACACGCTGAGTGACGCGCCGTGATGGCCGAACGGTCGATGACCCTGCGAATTTGCGGGATACGGGAATCGTGCGAAACACTTAAGTTTGGAGGATTTTTTGCGTGAAGTTATACTTTTTTTTTTTTTATAAATATTTGACAACATCACATACATTGCTCCAATCCCAAAGTAAGTAGCTATAGCACTTGTGTTATGGAAATCAGAAACAACGGTGGTATGACACACACCCAGACCTGAGACAATATTGAAAAGTTCATTTTCTACATTGACCCAGCCGGGGATCGAACCCGGGACCTCAAGAGATGGTGACGCCTTGAAAACCGGCGTGCAAACCACTCGACCACGGAGGTCGCCAATTACGTGGGTATATACTTATGTGGGTAATTCATTTTACTAACATTGTGGACTAACTAAACGAGCGTAAATATACAAGGTGCATTTGTAACCACTCTCCAAATTTTAAGGATGTGTTCATTCTATGTCACTGAACAACTTTCTCCATGAAACTTGTGTCGAAATACGCCAAAAAATTCTGGTCATCCCATACTCTTTGATTTGTATGAAAAATTTTTTTTTTACATATTTGACCCTGTGTTTCTTAGAGAAAGTTGTTCAGTTACATGAACTGAACACATCCTTAAAATTTGGAGAGTGGTTACAAATACACCTTGTACCTATAGTTGTTTGGTTTGTAGTTTCAAAAAACCAGCCAAGTGCGAGTCTGACTCGCGCACGAAGGGTTCCGTATTGTATACCAAAAAACGAAAAAAAAAGTTTGTTATATGGGAGCCCCCCTTAAATATTTATTTTATTCTGTTTTTAGTATTTGTTGTTATAGCGGCAACAGATATACATCATCTGTGAAAATTTCAACTGTCTAGCTATCATGGTTCATGAGATACAGCCTGGTGACAGACAGACAGACAGACGGACAGCGGAGTCTTAGTAATAGGGTTCCGTTTTTACCCATTGGGTACGGAACTCTAAAAATGACAAAATACATATACAATACAGTGAAGTAGCAAAGAAAATATTGATTTCAGAGATGCCTCTAGTTGAGCAAGTGACTTCGGAAAAGAAAAACCCACCCATTTATGCTGCTTGGAAATTTCTTAAAAATTGATTGTTGTTGTAGGAAGGTAACCAAATAAAAATTGCAGCAAATTAAGGTACTGTTAGCAAAGGTTTTATTCAATAATTTATTATTAATTACACGGGTACTATCAAACAGGTAATAAAATAGACAATACAAAACGAAAATAAAATTGCATCGCAGTACCAGGGCCGCAGAAACTCGAGCGAGTGCATCAAAACCTGTGTTCTCACAAATAAACAAACAATTAATTACGATCGCGGCGGCTGAGTAAACAAAGCAAAAAGCGATAAATCGCCCGCGCGGTTATATGCGCCTGCGGCCGCGATATTACCGGCTCGCCCGCTCATAATACCGGCCTACTAATGTTGCTTTGATCGATTTTAATAACCCTGGATATATTTAAAAAAGTAATCATTTCTGGACTTAGTACTGAATGATGAATAAAAAAAAAAGAAAACATATCCTTGCCTAAAAATATATCCTCTTCATTACGTAACTCTGTTGCTAATAATTCTCGATTGAAATCGGTTGAATCCGAAGTTACCTTGCTAGTTGTCGGTGTCGTTGTAAGTTGGTAATCAAAACAAATCAAATAGTTTATTGGACAGAAACAACGAACTATTGGACAGAAATAATGAAAATACAATTTGCATGCCTTATGACAAACGTATCAAATTATTAGGAAAATAATGTGGAACAGGGGGCAATATGACAATTTTTACAGTAATATCGGTCACTAATGTTTATTTATTGTCAAACAATAATTTATTTTTTCTTTTCTAAAATATCAAGAAGCTTATTTAGCATGAATTTGCCTAAACATTTAAGCCGACGTAACTGTCAAGTCAATAAATTTTACACGTGAACTGTTGCATTATTGAGTAACATGAGAAAACTGGAAAATCTTATATTTTACTTGATTTCAATATCATGTTTCAATAGGTAATATTAACCTATGAAATTGCCGATATTTTTTCACAAACAGAACCTCATAACTTCTGTGATTTGAAATAATCATCAATTGCTTGATATTATATCGAATTATGACCATGATAGTCGACTATCAGTAATAATAAGATTCTTATTTTAGTTTTCTTAACATTAAAAAAATGCTAGAAAGTGACTCCTTTTTTAGTAAGCAAAAATTACAACTTTATTTGTTGCAACTTAAACGTCCAAACAACGTCCAAAACCGGTTAAGAAAATTCAAATAAGGATTTTATTATTACTGATAGTTGACTATCATGGTCATAATTCGATAATATCAAGCAATTGATAAATATTAATTTTATATCATAGAAGTTACGGGATTCACTGTTTGTGAAAAAATAATGGCAATTTCATAGGTAAAGATATTATGAAGTAAGTAGTTAAAGTGAAGACATAATTTATGAAACATAAATAAATAGATAAGAAACACTTTAACGCACATTAAAATTAGAGGATTTTTCTATCAAATGTAAAAAGTTGCAAAGCTCTTGCAAGTAGCCTCAACTTTTAAAAAGCTTTTCCTGATTGATTATGTGATGCAATTAGTTTAATATACAAAACATGATTTTGTAACAACACAAAAAACGCAATACAAAACAAATCATTACTCTAAAGTTGTTTCTAAATGATTGTACAATCTCGCACATTTTGAGTTCAGCTTTCAACTTTATCAAGTTTATTGCAGAAATAACTTAAAAAGTGCATTCGCCTTATCTTCGCGTCCCGAAGTGGAAAAAGCGATGCGAATATCAGCAAATGTATTTATTTTTGTATAAAATGTCATACTGTTAAGAGGGCTATGTAGTTCGTAAAAAATACTTATGGTAAGTAAGTATAGTAAGTAATAATAGTCATTCATACATTATCTTGCCTAAACTAAACAGTTTTAACTTGTAAAATAAATGTTAACTTCTCAAGATAACCAAGACCGCAGATCTAGTTAGAAGGTAAGTAAGCGTAGGTACCTTGCGCGTTCCCAAGTAGTTGTTTGATGCGTTTTTAAAAGCTCCTCAAATTGCTAACTGCCTGGTGTTTATCCCCAATGATAAATTGGTTTATAATTCATTATCGGTCCTTGTTAAAATAAAATCTTATGAACTAGAAATATCTGTGAAAATATCAAATACATATCTGTGTAGGTGTAGATAATTTTATTCATTAGCCAACAATTTGTATTGTTTATTGCTCAAGTATGAACTTAAGGTCATATTAGATGCAGATGGGGTGTTTAACCATCAGAGGTTACTGTAAATAAGTTTGCATCTTGAATTAATCTCAGTACATTATATTTACATACTGCTGAGGGTTGGCACTTAATAATTATTTGGATGAAAATACGGATGTATTTACATCCGTATTTATATATATATTAGAATCACTCGCTACGCTCGTCATTCAATTCTAGACTACTTCGCTAGTTCGTGATTTAAAGTCGTCACTCGCAGCACAAACTGATTTTGGTCACTTTTATAACAATAGTTATTTGTTATACAAGTGACCAAAATCAAATTGTGCTGCGAGTGGCGACTTTAAATCACGAACTAGCGAAGTAGTCTAGAATTGAATCACGAGCGTAGCGAGTGATTCTAATATAGACTACTGAGCACAGTGAGTGATTTAAAGTCACGAGGCAGAACAAAATTTTGGTCTCGTGTAAAACATACAACTTTTCACCTCTACCAGCGAGAAATTTTTTACGTGAGTTTCCTGGTAAAAAGTTAAATACAGCATTAGAAACTTGTTCACTCAACTCTTTTGGAGTTAGACAACTATCTTCATCGTTGGACGCACTCATTTTTTGTAATTTATCACTAAATTAGTTCGATCAAACCTATGCTGACAAATTTTATTCATAAAGTAGATTCCCGCCGTTTTGTTTTACATTATTACGTTGTGCTTTTCTCTAATTCATTAATATCCCATCTTATTTATTTATTTATAGTCATAAAACACTTATTTGTTATTAAATTTCATTAATTTTTCTTATTTTATATTTATTTCATACATGCGACTTCATTTCGTCCATACTCTTTATTCCAAATTATCAACCTTCTTTTTTAACAATCCTTATTCAAAACTCCTTGGTATATCCGTGCATTTTATTTTTTTTACTTTTTAATCCATGAATGACACCATAAAGCTCTCTATATATCCTTTTCTTACATATCAATTTTACAAGTCTCATCCTTGTCACTCTATTTCTTTTTTTTATTATTTTAAAAGTTGGTTTTAGAAATTAAAAAAGCACTTTGCCTCACGCTCGCAGCAAAAATCGATTTTGCTGCGAGTTTTTAGGCGCCAAAAGCGCCCTTTTCGTGCTGGAGAGGTGAAAACATATTAGTTAAATAAACAAAAACATTTGTAGCGTTTAATTTAACGTGTTTTGATAAACGGATTTGTGGATTAATTATTTTCACTAGGAAAATGCTTGTTTTTAAAAAGTACAAGACTTGTACGTTTTGATAAAGAGGACACTGACCTTGTTTTCTTGGACCATGCTTACTACGTAAGCCCAGATAATTATTTTTTATCTGAGTAGGTACGTACGTAGATATTCGTGGCCAAGATGAGAATTGAGATGGTGACGATGGTGTTTACAATTGACATTTAAAAATCTTAATATTTTAAAGTTTTTTTTAGGGGATGTATTTAATAGCACTTTAAATTTGATGAAAACAGCTATTAAATTGTATATCAGCACTTTAAAATAATAATAGGCCTAAAATTTAATATTATTACTACAATAATAATGGTTTGCACTTTAAAATAATAACAGATCTATAATTTAATATGATCACTACAAAAATAATGGTTTGCACTTTAACTGTGTCCCAACCATTGGTCCCAACTCCGAAACCATTTAGTTTCTGTCCAACCATGTCAGACTGACCACTGTTAAAATGAGATGGAAAGATGAAAACAACTTGTGGCATAATGCATATACGCCATCAGGTCGGTTCTGGTGTTGTTGGTCACAATGGAACCTAACCTCCTCCTGGGCTCCTCTCTCGCTGCGCCCGCTCGTCGTCGCACCTAGACGTCTGTTTACCAGTGCTAAAGTTATAAAATTAATTTGTATGGTGCAAAGTATTAATTTTAAAGCCAAGCAATTAAATTGTATAGTGCAAAGTATTAATTTTAAAGCTTAGCATATTTACAGTGGAAACCATTATTTATAAAGTTCATTCAATATATTTTGAAGCTAAACATTTTAAAGTGTGTTACATTATTTTTAAAGTGCATTTATATATTCCCCTTTACAATTGACATTTAAAAATCTTAATATTTTAAAGTTTTTTTTAGGGGATGTATTTAATAGCACTTTAAATTTGATGAAAACAGCTATTAAATTGTATATCAGCACTTTAAAATAATAATAGGCCTATAATTTAATATTATCACTACAAAAATAATGGTTTGCACTTTAAAATAATAATAGATCTATAATTTAATATTATCACTACAAAAATAATGGTTTGCACTTTAACTGTGTCCCAACCATTGGTCCCAACTCCGAAACCATTTAGTTTCTGTCTAACCATGTCAGACTGACCACTGTTAAAATGAGATGGAAAGATGAAAACAACTTGTGGCATAATGCATATACGCCATCAGGTCGGTTCTGGTGTTGTTGGTCACAATGGAACCTAACCTCCTCCTCGGCTCCTCTCTCGCTGCGCCCGCTCGTCGTCGCACCTAGACGTCTGTTTACCAGTGCTAAAGTTATAAAATTAATTTGTAAGGTGCAAAGTATTAATTTTAAAGCTAAGCAATTAAATTGTATAGTGCAAAGTATTAATTTTAAAGCTTAGCATATTTATAGTGGAAACCTTCATTTTTATAGTTCATTCAAGCTTAACTTTTTAAAATGTGTTACATTATTTTTAAAGTGCATTTATATACTTATTCTCCTTTTTTTTAGTAGCTCACCTTATAAACCTTATTTTGTTATAATTTTTTGACAAAACTACCAGATTTTACTCATCAAATCAGTGTTACTAAAATGAGTTTCCAATCACATCTTTGGTCGCAGCAGCCCTGCTTCGCTAAGTGATTCCACATACAGTGCCCTTTTGCCCCCCGATTTCTGCTGGTGCAACATACTCGGAGCGGCCTCATTACCATGTTACATTCCGCCGGTTATGCGATTCTGGTATCGCAAAACCAATTTGCTTACAAGTTTCTCAACATCCTTTAAGATAACCGAAGCTATTTTTGAAAATTCTATCTTTTATTTTTATAGCGTTGTGTTTCTGTTGGCAAGGATGCCAGAGCTCCAAAGTGGTTTGCTGTTTGGTGTATGATGTGAGGACGTTTTTCGAAATGATCCCACCTCTGATATATATCGTCAAAATATCAGCTTGATATTTTGAGCGTTTTTCATCTTCCTTTTTAATGCGCACAGCCAAGGAGTGGAATTCCCTGCCTGCGTCTGTGTTCCCGCAAGCATTCAACCCAGCGATATTTAAAGCCCGAGTGAATAGGCTTCTTCTGGGCAAGCTCGCTTCATCTTTGGCCTCTTCTTAGCCTTATGGTTCTCGAATGTGGCCAAGAGTAAGCCCATTTAATGTAAAAAAAAAAGTTTTAGGTTTGTTTCTTTGTATCGAGAAAGCAAATAAGAAGCGAAGCAATAATCACCCGAAATACTGACACCAAACTCAACAGGCCCGTATTTGTAAACGGCTCTCAACGTTGAGAGAGAGGCTGTTTCTGTATACCTGAGAACTTTCAATGTAGAAAACATAACTCGCTATAAATTATTTAAGTAGGATACTAACCGTTAATTTCTTCGTAGCCGTTACTTTACTACCCATTATTTTGTTTATATTGTGAGCTTTTTATTCATGTCGCTAATCATTTTAATAAGACAAAAGGCTTTTATTTTATTCCTACCTCTAGCAAAGGTGTGTATTGTTTTTGTGACATATATGCATACTACGAGACCGAATAATGTGAGGCCAAGAAAACAGCGATCAAAGATATAATTTAATAAGTTGACCGCATTGTTATAAAAATACACTTATAATTTTGTTAAGTATTTATTCCGTTAGAGCTAAGATAAAATAACAAAGGCTAAGCTCTGCCCTGTCGTTACGAAAACGTTTCTAACAAAAAGGAGAACAATAAGCATTTTACTTAAAAATCTTCCGCATTGCATAAGATCAGTTTTATTTATTCTTATGCACATTGTTTAAAACAAATCTTTTTAGTAACAAATTTTATAGTTTTGGATATCATCAGGGCCTTTCATTTGATAGGTACCCATATTTTAATAATTGACGAAAAACATTTTTTTTTCACGTTACATAATAGCGTTATGTAGCCGCCATATAGAGGGTTCTTCTTAAATAGTGTATGAAATTTTAAGGGGCCAATGTACTCTACATTGCATACAAACAACTTTTACTGAAATCGCGAAAAAAGTTACCTGTTTCATAAATTTTGGTATTTTATTTATTAATTTTTGTATGGAACAGCTGAATTTTTTCGCGATTTCAGAGTTGGTCCCTTATTAATAGTTGTTCAGTTTGATGGTATCTATCTACCATATTTGGCATTAGGGTTTTTCTTTTGTAACACTTTGTT
Source organism: Agriphila tristella (assembly GCA_928269145.1). Taxonomy (NCBI): domain Eukaryota; kingdom Metazoa; phylum Arthropoda; class Insecta; order Lepidoptera; family Crambidae; genus Agriphila; species Agriphila tristella. The sequence goes on from OV743435.1 coordinate 1,817,919, forward strand.
GTATTATTGTATAAGCCTCTACTTTAGTGGCTCCACCCGTCACGTCAGCCAGCAGTTGTACCTCAACGAAAGGGGAATGATTGACCGCTTCCTCCTCACAAACGGCTGCTATGATTTATTCCCTAGACTCCCTCTGTTTTATGCTCGCCTGGTGCTCCACGAATTTAGGGCCCTTAATTTATGGTAATTTAATGAGATCATTTTCATTATTTTAAGTTTGTTTTAGTTTTAATGGGGTTAGAAACACCCGCCTTGTTTGTGTGAAGATTTTAACGATTAGAAACTTGGTTGCCATTGGTGGTTTTGAGATCTGATAAGCTTTGTAAATATGGAAGAAAAGTTCTTCCATGTTAAGTTAAATAGACCATAACAGTTATGATAAATGAATGTGATACTCTTAAAGAATAAATTCTGTTGCCAGAGACCCCAAGGGCAGGGAATTATTTCTTGATTAAACATATGCCTTTTAGAAAACTACGAAATCATAACAGTTCTCGTTTATGTATTTTTACGTTAGATTGTATGACTTCAGCAAATAATCACTGAGTATAAGGTTTATATGCATTTACCAAGTCCATAATTAATTTAGGCTCTTATTATCATTTTTAACAACATTTATCGAAAGCAGAAAAACATATCCCACCAAAAACATTTTCATGTATAATAGGGTATTTTCCACATTTTTGAAAACTGCTTATATTTAAGGATTGGGACGAACAATTTAACAGAAAAATAAAAATAAATTAATTAATGTCTTTTTTTCTCCATTAAACCAATTAAAATCAAATTTATTTTTAATTGTTTTGAATTTACCGTCAAAACGCTCGGTTCACTGACATCTACTGAGTGACGTCAACTTTGTGTCAACTATAGAGTAAATTGCAAAGTAAATTGTAACTTGTTTACACAAAGTTGACGTCACGCAGTAGACGTCATCGAACCGAGCGTTTTGGCGGTAAATTCAAAAGCATCAAAAATATATTTGATTTTAATTGGTTTAATGGAGAAAAAGACATTATTTAATTAATTTTTATTTTTCTGTTAAATTGTTCGTCCCAATCTTTAAATATAAGCAGTTTTCATAAATTTGGAAAATACTCTATTGTTGCCAAGACTTCCATATGGAAAGAAAGAAAGAAAGAAAAAACATTTATTTCGAAATCACACAACGATACACAACATTACAAAGACAGTACAAATAAATAATAAACACAAGACAAGGGCAAAAACAAACATTGTGCATCGTCGCGTGATGCCAAAACTGTACTCAGCTCAGTATAAGCAGCAAGCTAGGCCTGCTGCACTGATATTCTGCCGAGCACAGAGATGACATCAGGACAGAAAAACACCAATTTTTACACGGTGAAAAACACACATTCAAACATTTAATACAAAAAGCAACATAAATTAAGTACTTAATTAAAACTAATGAATCCCTTGTGTTTCATATATGGGAGAATACAATACAGAGGGCCTAGTACGATATGGCTCGCACTGTCTAAAACTTATCAGACCTCATGTAGAGCCAAGCTTCTAACTCTACGCCGTAACACAGAATAAATAATAGTACAAGTACAGAAGCAGCACGCCGCATATTAATTTAAATAAATAGCGACTTTTGCTCCGACACAATAAAGTGCAATTCAGGTCGCGCAATGGCCTGCAGTACAGTTTATATTCACCTATTAGTTGCCTCTCTTTCTATCGCGTGCTCTTACCTTTTCTAATGATGCAACGTTTGTCTTCTTATAAATGAACTGCGTAGCATATATCATAATTTGAAAAACGACAATTGTTTATTGGTTTTTTGATTTTGATATCCGTACACGGCACAGAAATGTCGACGCGACATTGTTACTAGTATAAAGAGACAATACCTACGCAGGCAGTAAGATGCCGCGCGACTACACAGGCGGGCGTGTGGCGGCCCTTTGCTCACTTGTCCCGCCGGCGGAACGGCTAGTGGTCGGTGCTTATCGCGCGACCTTGAGCGAGTGATGGAGGCCTACCCTAACTCTACAAGCCCTAACTTCAAAAACTCTACAGCTTAGTCAAAATAATTGTGGCTTGGCCATTTCGCTACATGGAAATATTGATTCACTGTTTTTACCACGTCCATAACTAATTTAGGCTCTTCATAATAATTTTTAACAACATTTGTCGAAAGCAGAAAAACATATACACAACATCGAACATAAACCGCGACGAAAACAACAATAAATTAAGCGAAGGATACACGAAACGCATAAAAAGCCCAGATATTTTAACGAATTATGAATTAACATGCGCGTTTTTGCGTTTCGTCGTGTGCGTCCGGCCATTAGCCGGGTACCCCACGAAGAGCGTTGCCCGTACGGATACCCTACTGGGCTATAGCCGACTGGGGTTTCTAGTCATCTTCCTTCAATTAATAGAAATCCCTGCATTGATTGCTTGATTAATTAATTAGTGAAAAGCTGCATTTTGGAGTAAGGTCTGTTTCGATCATTGTGTACCTATTAATTTTTGTTTTAGAAATTAATCTGTCGTGAAAAATGTTGTTGTGTTTGACGCTATACAACATACAACGTGTTAATTGAAATAGCGCAAAATGAGAAAACCGTTTCTTTGGACTTCGGACCATCAAACTGAGCATCAAACTGAACAACGTTTTACTATGGGACCACTCCGAAATCGCAAAAAAAAACAGCTGTTTCATACAAAAATTAATAACGAAAATATAAAAATGTATGAAGCAACCGATTTTTTTTTCGCGATTTCAGAGTTGGTCCCATGGTAAAAGTTGTTCAGTTTGATGGTCCGAAGAAACGGTTTTCTCATTTTGCGCTATTTCATTAACACGTTGTATAGTTCCTATTATTATTTATTTGATGATTTTGTCTGATTTGTTGCCAGTTTTCTAATTTATTATAGTCTTTTTTTATCTATCGTATTCCGATGATTTTTAGCCTTCGATCAAGAATACCTAGATGTCCGGTCAGAGTCTCAAAAACGCCACCCGGAAATTACGCCCTCCTTTCAATCTGGGTGTTTATTTTGTATCCAGTACTCTCTTCTTTGTTTTTTACTATTCAAAGTTGAATTTCGAAAGAGTATTACAAAATACTTTGTATTACTCTTTGTATTTTGAAAGAGTATTTTGTAATACTAAATAAATAAATAATAAATAAATAATACTCTTTCGAAATTCAACTTTAAATAGTAAAAAACAAAGAAGAGAAGAATACTGGATACAAATCTAGATAAAAATATTCATGCGGGGATTCAAATTTCCGAATCGCTTTTTGTTTTGTCAGTCGGTGCTATATTTTCGTGCTGTTTTTGTTCGTGTAGCGTTATCTAGGATATACTTGATCGAAGTTTTTACTGCAATTTTCATAGTTCCTTCAATTATTAAAGATGTATAGCTAATCACTAATTATAGTTATTAGAGATAGTGACTCATTCATTTCAGCACTTACATAGCAAGTAAACAAAAACCTGTACAATTACTTTGCTCATAAATCTCAGATTTATCTCATCCATCGGTGTTACTTTGAAAAAGAGGAAAACTTATATGTTTGTTGGTAATTGCGAGCAACTACGGAAACTTGCTATCTTATAAATGTACTATCCCACGCTACAAGAAAGAATTAAGTTTCTCACAAACATGGAATTATGATAAATTTTGACGTATCTACTTGCTACATTGTTTATTTCTTAGCTATATGGTTTTTGTCACTTGAGGACTTTTTACTCTATTGTTTGGTCTAGTTCATTGGCCGCCCATGAAATATTAATTGATCTTGGTATTGGATCTCTCTTTTCTCAAACGACTTTTAAAAGATATTAATAATTACAACCTTTCACACAATTGTTTCTGTACAATTGTCTAAATTCATTGATTATTGTTATATCCACTTACAATAGGTACGAGTAATCTTTTTTTATGTACATATTGCTTGGCCATCACCTCACCTGATGTTAAGTGACGATAAGGCCGAAGGTGGAAGCGCACTACAACTCTGATTCTTAACTCTGACTCTGATGCCAGGTAATGCAGTATTTGGTCAAGGGTTTCATCTTTTATAAGCTATTTTTGAGCTATTAGGAAGGAGCATAAACACGAAAACCGGGACCTGTAGAATTAGAAAAATACTAGAAAAGTCAACTCACCTCAGACGGATGATTTGACATTGTGAATGCAAAAAATCTCAATTTAATAAGACCGATCTCTCATTGGGTACAGTAATTACTGGTAATCGGAACATGTGGTAACGTCGTAAGTGAACATTCCATACAAATCCAAACAGTCTCGATTCGTATCAATAAATAATACCTAAAAGGACGCAACGCTTATTAATAGAAAATATATCGATTTGAATTGAAAGTACCAGGATACCAGAACCGAACAAGATATTAGTAAGCAGTGTTGAGCAAATAAAAAAGATTAAAGCACGCCAGCCGAAGGAGGTCGGCATTCGTGGGTCGGAGGTGAACATTAATATCGAAAAACTCGATCGGAAGCTGCGTGAGTGATCGATCGGCTCCCGGTGTTCGACAATTACTTATCTATGTGCTTTAAAAAAAGAAACCTATCGAACACTCGGGCGATCGTCATGCCGCATAACTTAAGCGCTTCAAACGGTATGTCGTTTTTTTATTCTAAATAAACTTTGTTTGTTTTATGAGAAATTTTGTGGTGAAGGTGTGTAATACAAAGTTTAGAAACACCTTAGCTAGTCTTCCCATCTACTGTACCTACTCATTAAGGATTTTTTCTAGTTGTTGAAGGCAGTCAAAATGTTCGTTTTCCAAAATGATCCACCACCAAAATGTTCTAATTTTGACCTAGCCAGCAACTATGAAAATGTCATCGAATGAAGTATATTCCGATATTTTAATGACGTTTCTGCTTCCAATGGGGAGGAAAAGCGCAATTTTATCCCGATAGGTGGCGTCTTGTCGTTGGTACCGAGCCGCCTCAAAGAAACTGTCAAAACATATGGGAATCTCTTGGAGTATTGCACTTTTTAATTTTATACTGAGAAAATGCCGCATTGTTATGGATGTAACTTGTAAAATATTGGAGTTCATCGATTTCCCAGTAACAAAAAAAAATGGTGAGCAAAAAAATATAAAAAAATATGCTTTTTCCTCGATTTTCTCCTTTGCTGAGCCTGAGAAACATTATAAATCAAAAGGAATGTTTCATGAATTTGATGAAGCTTCGCCAAAATAAAACAACATTTGAATTATAACAGCTTTGTTCTTTAATATTTCAACCTCAGCAGTTTCTAACATATTTATAACTTGGATGAATTTGATAAGTATATCAAATATGGAATAAGCCCAATATTGGGGCCAAACAGAGAAATAATAGAATTTTATATGCCAGAGTCATTCAAGAAACTTAGAATAATAAAATAAATATGATAAAACGGTTCGTGTAATTTTGGATGGTACAGAAGTTCCATTACAGAAACCTGAAATTACTATTGCACACACTGAGAAAAACGGGCTACTTAAAATTGGCAAATTTGTAATGCACCGGCAGCCAGATACGTATAATGTGCTTTTCACATGAAATAAATAAGAGCCATACTTATAATGAGCCGACACCATGTCCAGTAAGTATGCGGCATAATGCCCTGTAAAGACAATGTAAACGAGTTACTTGTAATGAGGCCGAATCCTTAATACGTAAGCCGCATCATGAAATTACTGTGCCCGCACTGTTAACGTTTACGTATGCGGTTTAATGATGCCGCATATGTATTAACGGAGCAGCATACGTAATTTACTTAACCCGCAACAGGAAATATATATGCGCTATACGTACGAAGTTATACAGCCGCATTATTTCAGTATCCAGGCTCTTTACAACAGTAACTGGTTGCCAAATCATTGTACTGACTCCGTCTCATTAAGTAATAGTCCGGGTTACGTACATAATGTACGAGCAGGGTCGGAGATATGCCGATACATTTTACGTACACGGGATAATTAATAATGTCTCCGCCTACATAAACATTTACGTATCCTGGCTCATTTTACGAACTCCGTTTACTTACTGGCAGTGTTCGGTACATAGAATCTTTATGACGTCAGCCGCATCATGAAATTACTGTGGCGCACTCTTTACAGTTACGTATGCGGCTTAATGATTCTGCACGGAGCAGCATACGTAATTTACTTTACCCGTAACATGAAATATGTATGCGCTATACGTACGAAGTTATACAGTCGCATTATTTCAGTATCCAGGCTCTTTATAACAGTAACTGGTTGCCAAATCATTGTACTGACTCTGTCTCATTAAGTAATGGTCCCGGTTACGTACATAATGTACAAGCAGGGTCGGAGATATGCCGATACATTTTACGTACACGGGATAATTAATAATGTCTCCGTCTACATCATCAGTTTTTACGTATCCTGGCTCATTTTACGAACTCCGTTTACTTACCGACTGTGTTTGGTACGTAGAATCTTTATGACGTCAGCCGCATCATTAAATTACTGTTGCGCACTCTTTACAGTTACGTATGCGGCTTAATGATTCTGCACGGAGCAGCATACGTAATTTACTTTACCCGTAACATGAAATATGTATGCGCTATACGTACGAATAGTTATACAGCTGCATTATTTCAGTATCCAGGCTCTTTATAACAGTAACTGGTTGCCAAATCATTGTACTGTCCCTGTCACATTAAGTAATGGTCCCGGTTACGTACATAATGTACGAGCAGGGTCGGAGGTATGCCGATACATTTTACGTACATGGGATAATTAATAATGTCTCCGTCTACATCATCAGTTTTTACGTATCCTGGCTCATTTTACGAACTCCGTTTACTTACCGACTGTGTTTGGTACGTAGAATCTTTATGACGTCAGCCGCATCATTAAATTACTGTGGCGCACTCTTTACAGTTACGTATGCGGCTTAATGATTCTGCACGGAGCAGCATACGTAATTTACTTTACCCGTAACATGAAATATGTATGCGCTATACGTACGAAGTTATACAGTCGCATTATTTCAGTATCCAGGCTCTTTATAACAGTAACTGGTTGCCAAATCATTGTACTGTCCCTGTCACATTAAGTAATGGTCCCGGTTACGTACATAATGTACGAGCAGGGTCGGAGGTATGCCGATACATTTTACGTACACGGGATAATTAATAATGTCTCCGTCTACATCATCAGTTTTTACGTATCCTGGCTCATTTTACGAACTCCGTTTACTTACCGACTGTGTTTGGTACGTAGAATCTTTATGACGTCAGCCGCATCATTAAATTACTGTTGCGCACTCTTTACAGTTACGTATGCGGCTTAATGATTCTGCACGGAGCAGTACACGTAATTTACTTTACCCGTAACATGAAATATGTATGCGCTATACGTACGAATAGTTATACAGCTGCATTATTTCAGTATCCAGGCTCTTTATAACAGTAACTGGTTGCCAAATCATTGTACTGTCCCTGTCACATTAAGTAATGGTCCCGGTTACGTACATAATGTACGAGCAGGGTCGGAGGTATGCCGATACATTTTACGTACACGGGATAATTAATAATGTCTCCGTCTACATCATCAGTTTTTACGTATCCTGGCTCATTTTACGAACTCCGTTTACTTACCGACTGTGTTTGGTACGTAGAATCTTTATGACGTCAGCCGCATCATTAAATTACTGTTGCGCACTCTTTACAATTACGTATGCGGCTTAATGATTCTGCACGGAGCAGCATACGTAATTTACTTAACCCGTAACATAAAATATGTATGCGCCATACGTACGAATAGTTATACAGCTGCATTATTTCAGTATCTAGGCTCTTTATAACAGTAACTGGTTGCCAAATCATTGTACTGTCCCTGTCACATTAAGTAATGGTCCCGGTTACGTACATAATGTACGAGCAGGGTCGGAGGTATGCCGATACATTTTACGTACACGGGATAATTAATAATGTCTCCGTCTACATCATCAGTTTTTACGTATCCTGGCTCATTTTACGAACTCCGTTTACTTACCGACTGTGTTTGGTACGTAGAATCTTTATGACGTCAGCCGCATCATTAAATTACTGTTGCGCACTCTTTACAGTTACGTATGCGGCTTAATGATTCTGCACGGAGCAGCATACGTAATTTACTTAATGGCCGGTATACATTTTGATTAGTAAAGTGCTTAGTGTTTAGTGTTTAGTGCACTGTTAAGTGTTTAGTGATTAGTAGGTGATGTCCCATACTGTTTAGCATACGCTGTTTAGTACAGGCTTTGTTGATATAAACTAAACACTTAACAGTCCTGTCCAGACGTGCTTAGTGCGTGTTTAGCTGCAAGTGAGGGGTGGAGGCGGGACGTGCGGGACGCGCGGGAGGAGCTACTCGCAGAAAAAATAGAACGCGCTTCTAAACACTGTACTTCGCTCGCACTAAACACTTAACACTAAACAGAGACTGTCCGAACGTGTTTTTTGCTAAACACTAAACACTAAACGAGCCACTCGCACTAAACACTAATCAAAATGTATACCGGCCATAAGGTGAAGTCGGCTCGGGGCTACCGAGATATTGAGGGGGCGAAGCAGCGGGCGGGCGGAGCAGGCGCGGGGGGCCGCGCGCATATTCGTAAACATGCGAGCGCTCGTATTTACGTAGATGAGCATCAAAGTATCGAGCGATGACCAATTTTGCCACAAACTGTCAAGTCACTGTGGCGTTTCGGTGAGGCTGCTCGCCTGTTACGCGAGAGATCTCGGTTCGAACCTCTGTCGGACCAAAAGTTTTTTGATGGTTTTTACGATATTCTAGAATGTTTACATTGCTTACACAATATTTACCTATATAAGGTTATTTATACACGCTGAAATTTTAATCATTTGGTTCCCGCCGTGTGGTGGTTCCACTCATGATTACAAGCAACTTTTACTATGGGGCCAACACTCCTGCTCGCAAAAAAAAATCAGCTGTTCCATACATTAAGGTCGAGTAGGTATTGCACTTTTGTATGGAACAGCTGATTTTTTTTTGCGAGCAGGAGAGTTGGCCCCATAGTAAAAGTTGCTTGTAATCATGAGTGGAACCACCCCACGGCGGGAACCAAATGGTTAAAATTTCACGCTGTATAGGTAGTCCATAATTTTTATTTTAGCTGTTGCACCTTTAAAATATAGTTTTATCTTTATCATTTGTGAAAAGAGTAAAATAACACTTTATAAACCTATAACTTTGCTTGTTTTTATGAAAAAGACAGTTAGTTTATAAAATCTATAATAAACTCTAAAAAACAATAAGCATTTACATCTTTTGTATTTTCTTTTATTATACTGACGCGGTACGTTTGCTGTTTACAAAGCACTTCGGGGTCTTGTAAATAGCAGACGCATTAGTCTGACACGTCTGCTATTTACAAAGCAACTTCGGGTGGCTAACGCATCGGGTACCTATTTACGAATATGCGGCCCGCGCAGCGCGGCTGCTACTTCCGCGGCACTGTAGGCTGTTGTAGGCGAGATGTCGTAGGGTAAATGTGCCAATAATGATTCCCAAAAAGTAATTGCAAAAAAATGTTTTAGTTAATAATAAAAGGTTCTCGAATACTAATAATAATTCGCTAGTTTTATTACAAAGGTATTTACTGTAATAGTCTAATAAATATCACATTGACGTATGTACAATTAATAAACACTACACAGGGTTATTTGTAAAACACCAACAACCTTGCAGGAGTAGATTACTAACATCATAAACAACGACATTAATTTGTTCTACGACTTTTCCGAAAACAAACAAAAAAAACTACTTTCCATACAAAGCTCGATCAATAATTGCATGGAAAATTTCTCGAAAAGTACTCATCCCAGACTGATGGTGTTTATGATAAAATTAAAGGTCTTGGTGAGATCTTCATTTTAGATGACAGCTGTCAAATTCAAGTTTGATAAATTTGAATTTGACAGCTGTTAAATATGTAAAGTTAAGATCTCACCAAGACCTGAATTTTGTTTTTAAATTCTTTGGTCAGCCCCCTAGCACAGAGAAACACAATATAATATAGCGTTTTATCGAAAAATACAAGTACAATTCCAAGATAGCGGATAGCGGCCAACTTTTTTTGTTAGTGGGCTGATTTTGACGAAACTCGGTTTGGGGCACTATTTTGACAAGAAAACAGCAACGCAATGTTAGAAATAAAAAATCAAAGAAGGCGGCCATCTTTGTTGTTTGCGGGCTGATTTCTATGAAACTCGGTTTGGGGCACTACTTTGACATTATAACACCAACGCAATGTTAAAAATTAAAAAAATCCAAGATAGCGGCCAATTTTAACATTGAAAATGTTTTTTCGATAGTTTCAGTAAAGTACCCAATTTCAGCCAGAGTGAGACATCGCCCTGGTCCAGTGAGTTTTGGGTCTACGTGAATGTGATAAGCGTCAAAAGATGCGTCTTGGCAAGGGCTACAATATGGTGAAAAAAATTTTTTTTAAAGTCCAGAACTTTTTCGAAAATCGCATAAATGTAGAAAAATGACACACTTTTTCGGGGTCTTTTTTCACTAAATCTAAAATTTCTCAAAAACGAAAAGCTTTATTGAAAAAATGAAAAGAAACGTTTTGAAAATATTAAATGTCCCTCACTCTTACGGTCTGGGCTGTAGCTTATCCTTTATGTAGCGAAATGTCGGGATACTGCCTATTGTTATAGTGATTTTATATTTTGTATTTTTTATTTATTTCCACAGTTCTTTTTTGATAAAAAAAATTAAACTTTAATTAATTAAATAAAACTTGTAATACTTGTCAGTGTTATTAAACTCGACGTTCGTATGGCCTAAGGTGCGTCCAGATATGTTCTTTTGCCCGTACCGTACCTCCGTTCCGATCGGCGTCGCGATCAAAGAACGCTAGTCTGGACGCATGTTCGGAACGGTGCGGAGGTACGCCGTTCCGTTCGCCAAACAGGTACGCCCCGATCCACCTCGAATCTCTCGCTCTTTTGCCCGTACCCGTATCTCTCGCTCTTGAGCGTCGCGAACAAAGAACGCTAGTCTGGACGCATGTTCGGAACGGTGCGGAGGTACGCCGTCTCGATCGCCGACAGGTACGCTCCGATCCATCGCGAGTCGGTTTTTTCGCCCCGTTCAAAGGAAAAACGGAACGGAGGAACGGTACGGCGCTAGTCTGGACGTGATCGCGGCGACGCCGACGTTCGGAGGTTGTAGTACAGTAGCCCGTAGTACATTTAAATTACGAAAAAGGTTAGGTACCGTTTGCCGTTGTGATGTAGTTATTTATTATGAAATTATAGATACTTTAACCCAAGTTTTACAGATCCTAACTCGCCGTAACCTATATTTGTATATCTCCAAAAATGAGATTTTTTATTTTTCGAGGTTAATCACATGGTTTAGCTATTGTCGTGTTTTACAGCGCTGTGTTTGATTGCCACTGATAATAGTTAGACTGTGAAAAGTAGCCATACACAGATTTAAGACCAGATGAAATGGATGGACTTTATCTGGTCTTAAATCTGTGTATGGATACTTTTCATAGTCTTAATATTATCAGTGGCAATCAAACATAGCGCTGTAGAACACGACAATAGCTAAACCATGTGATTAACCTCGAAAAATAAAAAATAATCATTTTTGGAGATATACAAATATAGGTTGCGGCGGGTTGCGATCTGTTAAAGTATCTATAATTTTGTAATAAATAACTATATCACAACGGCAAACGGTAACCTTTTTCGTAATTTAAATTTACTACAGGCTGCTGTACTATTGGATCGGAACGTTGATACGGAACGGAGGTACGGTACGGCGCTAGTCTGGACGTGATCGCGGCGACGTTCGGCGGTTTGATCGGAACGGTGGTACGGAACGGAGGTACGGAACGGGCAAAAGTAGCGTCCAGACTTATTTGATCGGAACGCTGGTACGGAACGGAGGTACGGTACGATCAAAAGAACATATCTGGACGCACCTTTAGCGCCAAGATGATCTTTGTTGTGGAAGTTTTTATTTTCCTTTTGAATTGATTTACTGTTTAATTTTGACGCTATAATAGCACTGGTCGGATGGTCATAATGTTGTACATGATTCAATAAAATTAAATTACCGGATGCATTTTTTACTGCGTCCACTCGCACACATTTTAGAGCGATCGTGACGCGACCCTGGTACGACCATTTATCACAGAGCTACTCTTCCGAGGCAAATGCTACTGCACGATAGGTCCGACATATTTGGCTAACCATAACACGATAACTATTTGTCTCGCGGAATCAGTAAAGCCAATACACTGTAATTTGAATTAGGTAGGGTGTTTTGGCATGACAAAACATAAATAAAATTATATTGCATTGTTTTGTATGTATATGCTTATATCTCCTTATATATTATATAAAACTAAAAAAATAGGGATATAAAAGACACTTAAATTAATCGATTTAGGCCTATAAATCCAAAACACTGTATTTCAAGTTACAGTGTTTTGGATGAATTAATCGAAGTTCTTGACAATCTTTTTTCTACCTACTTATTCGTTTGCACGGCAGTGTGGTGTGACCCAATTTTTTTAAAAGTATGGTACAGGTTTGAAACTTGTTTCCAAGTATCGATATTATCATTAGGGCAGATTTTTACTATGCACCAAAAAATCTATCCTGGTTAAAAAAGTTACAACTAACTGCACTGAAGCCAAAAATATGAACGTTTTTTTTTGTTAGCAATTACTGTAGGAGCAAAAGAGATGACGCTATTATCTCCAGTACACATGGCGTACATCTCTAGGCGTGTCGTAGTGAGTTTTTGTGTGTAGGTAAACGGATAAACGAATCTTGAGCGAAAGTTGAACAGAAGAAGGGTTTTAGTTTGAGGCCCGAGGCCAAGCCGAGGGCCACAATAGGTACTTACGAGTAAATACAGAAAAGTAGATTCAAAATATTATATCGTGGGTTGCTGTTATTTCAATTTCGAGATTTGAAATGACTTGATCAGTCATGTCACATGTCTTTCTTAGTTACTCTGCGATTCCAAACTGAATGAGAGTATGACGATGATGCCTAGGTAAACATAGTTTGCAATTGCAATGAGGGTTGTTATCGCACATTCGAGTGATGATGAAGTCGGCGCGAGAGTCTCGCATGCTGCATTTGATTTTGATTAGTTTTTTATTAGGTTATTTTATGTAGAAATTCAGATTTCATTTGTTATACTTACATAGTACTTAGGTTACCTTTCAATAAAATATTAATGTTCTATAAGAATGGAATAAAAAAAAATATTTATTAAAAGTCATTAACTTCATTTTCAAAGTAACAGAAGGTCGTGAAAGGCAAGAGATGTGTGATTTTATTGTTTGTGGGCTAATTTCAATCTAACTCGGTTTGGACACTATTTTGACAAGAAAACAGCAACGCAATGTTAGAAATAAAAAAAAGTCAAAGATGGCGGCCATCTTCATTGTTTGCGGGCCAATTTCTATGAAACTCGGTTTGTGGCACTATTTTGACATTATAACAGCAACGCAATATTAAAAATATAAAAATCCAAGATAGCGGCCAACTTTTTTGTTTGTGGGCTAATTTCAATGTAACTTGGTTTGGGGCACTATTCTGACAAGATAACAGCAACGCAGTGTTAAAAATATAAAAATCCAAGATGGCCGCCAACTTTATTGTTTATTTATTTATTATTTATTTTATTTAAACTTTATTGCAAACAGAGCAAATGGCGGACTTAAAGCCTTAAGGCATTCTCTTCCAGTCAACCGGTAAGGGTGTTTAGGAAAGAAATCGTGGCGGCAATATTAATATAAAATAAAAATATGTAGTAAAATACCAATACATACATAAATATTATGAATATATAATACAATATAATACATATATATACACACAATATATACATATAAGAATGTACAGCACAAATGTCAGATATGACAAGCTAAAGTGTAGAACTCATGTAATGTTCACGAACCAATCTCTTGAACACGAACTTGCTAGGGGCGCTTCGAACATTCACGGGTAAAGCGTTTGTGGTCCAATTTAGATGAAACTCAGTTTGGGGCACTATTTTGACAAGAAAACAGGTATACAATGTAAAAAATACAAAATCCAAGATAACGGCCAACTTCTTATTTGTTCTCCTTTTTTTCAACCGAGTAACATCGAAATCAACCTGAAAACAGAGTTGACTGCCCCTTTTGTGTTTTTTACCATTGCGTTGCTGTTTTCTTGTCAAAATAAATAATAAATATTTGACAACATCACATACATTGCTCCAATCCCAAAGTAAGTAGCTACAGCACTTGTGCTATGGAAATCAGAAACAACGGTGGTATGACACACACCCAGACCTGAGACAATATTGAAAAGTTCATTTTCTATATTGATCCAGCCGGGGATCGAACCCGGGACCTCAAGAGATGGTGACGCCTTGAAAACCGGCGTGCGAACCACTCAACCACGGAGGTCGTCGAATAAAAAATAGAACCCAAAACCGGGTTTCATCGAAATAGACCCACAAACAGCAAAATTGGCCGCCATCTTTAATTTTTTATAATTTTAACATTGCGTTGTCGTTTTCTTGTCAAAATAGTGCTCTAAACCGAGTTTCATCGACACTGGCCTACAAACAACGCAGCTGGCCACCAACTAGGATTTTTATATTTTTAACATTGCGTTGCTGTTTTCTTGTCAAAATAGTGACCCAGACTGAGTTTCATCGAAATTAGATAAAATTATAATTATCATCTATAATAATTGCAAGAAAAACAAGAAAATAATAATAATAAATGAAAGTTTGACGAGTGACGGAATTTTCTTTAATTCGGCCGCTTTTGCCCTAAATTCGAAAATTTTTATGCAATGTTGTTAAAAATATAAAAAATCCAAGATAGCGGCCAATTTTTTATTTGTTCTTCTTTTGTCAACCGAGTTACATCGAAATCAACCTAAAAACAAAGTTTGCTGCCTTTCAGAGAGAGTCTCAACCTTTTGTGTTTTTTACCATTGCGTTGCTGTTTTCTTGTCAAAATAGAACCCGAATCAAAAATTTATTTGCTAGACTGCGATACATAAGGGTCTTAAAATATTTCATATGGTCACATCACATTCACCAGGAGCTGGCATGCAAAATATAATAGTGATAAATATAATATGTCAACATTAATGTCATTCAAAATTACAAGTCAAACCGGGTTTCATCGAAATAGGCCAACAAATAGCAAAATTGGCCGCCATCTTTGATTTTTTTATAATTTTAACATTGCGTTGTCGTTTTCTTGTCAAAATAGTGCTCTAAACCGAGTTTCATCGACACTGGCCTACAAACAACACAGTTGGCCACCATCTAAGATTTTTATATTTTTAACATTGCATTGCTGTTTTCTTGTCAAAATAGTGACCCAGACTGAGTTTCATCGAAATTAGAGAAAATTATGATTATCATCTATAATAATTGCAAGAAAAACAATATAATAATAATAATAAAAAATGAAAGTTTGACGAGTGACGCAATTTTCTTTAATTCGGCCGCTTTTGCCCTAAATTCGAAAATTTATGTCCCTGAATTCGACATAGAATAAAGGAAAATGAAGTCAGAAACTTTTGATGATATTACATAAATTTTAGAGTGCAAAAATTTACGTCATTATTATTATCAACATGCTTACAAAAATAAGCTTAGCTACAATAAAATATACATTATTATTACGTGGCTGAAAATAGAAAACTTTTTACTTTTGCTTAGAAATAAGATTTCTATCGGTATTAATTACTAATGTTGTTTTAAAAAAAATCTTTACGTTTTGTAAAATCTATGTCTGGTACCACAACAGGAACAAATAAGTCAGTGTCAATTCCAAATCTAATCGTCAGTTATTTTGTTATTTTTCGAATAAAGGCAGCTGCTAAAATAAGGTCTAGCATTTGCTCATGATTACAATATATTTGACCAAGAAACAGGGTCGATATATTATGAAGAAAAAAGCCACGAGGTGAAAGCGAGCATTATTATTATTTCGCTGTAGTCCATCAAAAATGTTTGCTGACAATCACACAGGGTTCCATTCCATGCAATTATGCGCAAAAAACTTGCTTCCCTACTGCGGCGTCAACAGTGGCAATGGCATCCTGAAGGTGTTTGCATCCAGATTCCAGACCAACTGTCCCATTCAAAGGCAGAGGGCTGAAATAGCGACAGGGCTAAAAAGTAGGTACGGTATTGCTTACTAACATAGGTTTAAGAAAAAAAAAACTAATTTAATGTTGAATTCATTGTAGTAGCATCAGAGATTCAAAGTTGAAAACCCTTGGGGGGCTGGTATTTGGCGTATTCACCCTACCATATCATCGAAATCGACCAAAAAACAAAAAAGTTGGCCGCCATCTTGGATAATTTTATATTTTTAACATTGCGTTGTTATTGCCTTGTTAAAATAACACCATAAACTAAGTTTCATCTAAATCGGCCGAAAAACAAAAAAGTTGGCCGCCATCTTGAATTTTTATATTTTTTACGTAGCTTTTTTGCGTAGCTGTTTTATTGTCACAATTGTGTTAAAAACCGAGTTTCATCGAAATCGGCCTACAAACAAAAAAGTTGACTGCCATTATGGATTTTTCAATATTTTCAACATTGCGTTGCTATTTTCTCGTTAAATTAGTTCCAAAAACCGTGTTTTATGGTAATCGGCCCACAAACAAAAAAGTTGCCCGCCACCTTCGATTTTTTTTATCATTGCATGTTGTTTTCTTGCCAAAATAGTTCCAAAAACCGAGTTTCATTTTAATCGGCCCTTAGGCGACGGCTACACGTCGTGGTAAATATCGTGATCCAACGCCATAGAGCAAATTTTAACCATGGAAAGTAAAATATTGAATATTCCATACAAACTACTTTCAATGGTTAAAATTTACTCTATGGCGTTGGATCACGGTAAATACCACGCGTCTAGCCGGCGCCATAAACAAATTGGCCGCCATCTTGGATTATATGTTCTTAGCATAAACTTAATATAGCGAAAAATTTTCGAAGTCTATGGTTCTTAGTAGGTAAGGTAACTCGACGTATAGATATCCCGAAACATTTTAAGTAGTCGCATTAGTTAAAAGATACCCTGGAACCGGAAAAAAACAGCCGCTATGCGTATCGGAATAACCGCAAGCATTATACTGCAGCCCTATTACGTAAATAAGTAAGCGGCTTCATTATAATGAACCGCGCTATTTATAAATAGCTCGGTTACTTACGTCGTCGTACTGCGCATTTAACGTATTTGGGGTTGCCATCACATTAAATTATGTTGTTTGGTGGTCATTAGCTACTTTATAAGTTTATTTAGCGTATTTGTGTTTGCTCTGTTTTTACAACCAAGTGGGCAACCACTTAAGTTGACTAAAAATATAAGCGAAACTAAATAATTCTGTTTCTGGCTCCAGGGGGGGCTCGGGGGGCTTGAGGGGGCTCGAGGGGGGCTCTGGGGGGCTCGAGGGGGGCTCGGGGGGGGGGGGCTCGAGGGCGGCTTATTGAGTTTGGAACCGAACCTGCTTTACTCCTGTAGGTCCCGGGTTAGGTTAGAAATTTAAGGTGAGCGCGTAGCGCAGCGGAGCGTGAGCCTTAAATTTTGAGGTTATTTTTTTATAACAGACAACAGAAATAAACTTATTTTACACATTGCCGGTGGACTACCAGGCATTGTATACAATGCCTAGGCATTGTATACAATGCCGGAGAATACACATTGCCGGTAACACATACATTTTACTATGAAAACCGATGTTATCTGACGGCGTGTTAACGCGTGGCGTCAGACAAATGTGCCCACACCTTAAGTCTGATGTGCTGCTTGTTGTCCATTATAATAATATCATTTAAGTATTGTTTTGTAAGATTATATCCAAAAAAATATGCTATTGTGCTAAACGACAAAATAATATGCTAGACAGCAAGAAAATCTACCTTGAGCATATATTATGCTGTTACCTAAAGCAACCCAATAAAACTTTGTGTTAATTATAATCGATGATATTGAAAGAAAGCTGTAAGTTTATACAATAATCAAAATGAAAGAGGGAGTTGCTTCCTTTTACACCAACGTACCGCAGTATTGCCGTGGCGTTAGTATCAAATCAATGAAATAAAATATCTACAATACTAATTATTAGTAATAATATGTTAATGGTCATTCGAATTATTCGAATGATTGAGATAATCGAATGATCGTTCATAATCGCGCATCGGTAGCATCTGGCAACACCGGATCTCACTCTTGCTTGCCAAAAGGTCGCGTCGTTCGTCTTCGTCGTAGCAGCGATGAATTTTGAACAAGAGATTTGTGAAGCTGGTTTACAAGATTTACTCCCAATCCTTCAAGGTAAATGTCTCGGTTTTATTTAGTCATGATTTTTTGTTTTATTTAGACATTGAAATGTATGTATTTAGATTATAAATTTTTGTTAGATCTGTCGTACTCGCACTGAAATATGTATGTTGCGTCATACATAAATTAACTCTTCGTTTTCACCAAGAAACAGGTATTAGTTTTCTGAGATTATCTAAGCTAGTTTTATGCAAAACTTGTAGAATTCTCGTTTGTAAACCAAAGATTTAAATCGTCCGTCCGTAAACATAACAACGCATCACGCATGCGTGCGCCATCAGCGCCATTGCACGCACGCGCACTTGCTTTTTCCAAGACCTATTTGGATCATGTAAACGAGCAAACCAAGTGAACTTTGACGTCGCCGTATAGGTACAATACAAAAAGCTACTTTGTCCAAGTTTCTTGGTCCAAGTTTACTTGGATCGTGTCAGCGGGTATCCAAGTATACTTTGATCAAAGTTTTTTCACCCACAAACAACAGACATACGTATTTTACAAGTAGGTATTTGTTTGTTTTATTGAAAAAATCTGTATAATACTAATTACAAACAAGTTTAAAACCTTTTCTTGTTGAAAACTAGGAGACCGCCCCGACTGAACGCATGTAGGTAATTACAAGTAGGTAGGCACCTACATAACTAGTTTTGTACATATTTGTTTTATTATTTGTATTTTTCAGACAATCTTATAACAACACTGGAAACAGCCATTTTGTTAACCGACGTGGATTTGAGAGAATTGTTTCCCCAACTTGGCCCCAGAAGAAAACTAAACAATTTCCTATTAGAACATAAAAAAGTGACCGGTGTCAATGTACGTACCTACTTGTTTATTGTACATCTTGTATTTAGTTAATAAAAATGTTTTCTTTTTTTTCCCTTGGACCGATGCTGTATACTTTGTAATAAAGTTTTTTATTTATTTTTCTAGGACCTTGAAATTAACAACTCTACTGAAAACGCTGAACATGATGATAGGACACTGGACACTGATGATGATGATGATAATGCAAAAATATCTGCAAATTGTACTTCTACTGCAGCTAATAACACTGTGAGTTACTCATAATCATAACATTAGGTACTCAGTTTGATAACATAACGTACTTAAAAATTTGTCAAATTGTAGCCACCATTTAACATGTTTCTCTTCGAAAGATTTTTCTGTTCCAATAGATTTTCTCTTGATGGGCAAAAATTTTTCAGTCATTGTAGTTACAAGTTTACAAGATTGTAGAATTGTAATACAATTCTGACAAGCGGCCTCACCCTTTTTTGGTGCTCACTCAAATTTTTATTTTGTAGCTGAATTTGTTAGGTACTTTATGTTTGTGATATGGACCAAAAGCATTGTTTACACAAGGCCATCACTGGCTTGAATAATTGTTTAGACAAGGCCAATACCAAGCCATCGCTGTGACTGGCAGCCAGCGATGGCCTCGTGCAAACCTTACTTAAGATAAAATTGCCCGTCATTAAGATAGGACCGGGTACCTATGTATGTATGTTTGTAATAATTCTAAGATTAAATTTTTTTGTTTCAGGTATTGAAACTATTAAATGTAATGTTATTTTCTTTTAGTAGCTTGTATGAGTATTTAGAAGGCACAAGTCAAAGTTAGTGTGCTAGTAGAGTTTAGGTATATTGTTTAACCAGCAAAATGTAAGTACATCCGTATGTATAGTATTAATTTAGTACATTATTAAAACCAGTATTATTACAACCCGTATAGTTATGCAGGTCACACACCATCAATTCGATCCTCCATTTGGCATGATACTGCCGATTGGATCCAATCGAATTGACCGTGTGTCAGCGGTGGATCGGCTTCGGTTGGACAGATCGAATTGACGGAACAATCAAAATTCAATCCTTTTGGCTGGATCATGCCGATTGGATCATGCTGATTGGACCGTGTATGTCAGTGGGCGATCGATCGTATGATTTTCTTAACCGACTTCAAAATAGAAGGAGGTTCTAAATTAGATTGAATATATTTGTTTTATCATTGTTTGCGGGTATCTTCGACATTTGTAGACCGATTTTGATGTTTCTTTTTCTTTATTTTTTATTTTTAACCGATTTAAAAAGTAGGTTCTCAGTTTGACCAGTATATCCACGATTATCTCACGATTGGCTGAACTGATTTTAATGCGGTTTCTATAAAAGTATTTGTTGCATTAAGGAGGTTTTAGTATTTTAACCGACCTTAAGAAAGAAGGTTCTCAATTTGATTGTATTTTTTTTTTCTCGTTGTTCGTGCCTGTCTTAGATATTTAAAGACCGGTTTTGATGATTATTTTTTTCTTTCTAACCGACTTCAAAAAAGGAGGAGGTTATCAAGTCGACTTTGTATGTTTTTTACCCACGACGGACGGAACGGAACGGAGACGGTATATGCGTTTGGGGTTAGGCTGGCCCCAGACCTACCGGTTTCATTTCTTTGCTTTGCTGTTCTACCATGGACCGCCGGCCAAGAGGCTCATTTTCAATTTATCGCATATTTTGACCAGACCACATTGGCAAGATAGCCATTAGTTTGGTGTTATCAAATATCGTCATCTGGGTTGCAATGCGAAGTTTTAGTTTAAAAAAAAACTGCTGTTTCATACAAAAATTAATAACAAAATTATCAAAATGTATGAAACAGCTCATTTTTTTTCTCGATTTCAGATTTGGTCCCATAGTAAAAGTTGTTCAGTTTATGGTCCCTATCTACCATATTCAGCTTTATAAGGCTTTACCAAACATCTTGTATAAATAAGCGATCGATTTATTTTTAACGATTGGAGTCCATGTTCAGGGTGGCATATCTCCTAAAAGCTTCCTACTTCGCAATCCAGGCGATGTTATTTGATAACACCAAGCTAATGGCTATCTTGCCAATTTGGTCTAGTCCCAAAATGCGATAGATTGAAAACTACCCTGGCTGGCCGGCGGTCTTTCAAGCAAGGTAGAACAGCAATGCAAAGAAATGAAACCGGTAGGTCTGGGGCCAGCCTTAGAGGCATTGGCGGATCCAGGGGGGGGGGCATGGGGGCCATGGCCCCCCCACGAGGTTGGTTACCTTTGCGGATTGCATTGAATTTTAGGCTGAATAATGGAGCTCTCGTGTTATCCTGCTGACTATCGCTCGAATTCGGAACAGTTATTATTACGTTAAAATTTATTTATTGAGATATTATTAAAATTATTATTTTCCGTTTACTTAATTAAAGGCTGTGTGCTTTGTAGGTTATCGGCAATGATTCTCAGATAGGTGTTTTGGTATTAAGCCGCTAGAGGGCGCTGCAGTTATCATTTTCCTATTTATCTTCAGAGCGATTTGACTGATTAAGATGCGGTTTTCTGTAATAGAAATAGGTTTGTAGTGTGTCGGCGATGGCTTTTAGTTTTATGGTGTTGAACCGCTAGGGGGCGCTGCAGTTATCATTTTCCCATTTATCTCCAGAGCGATTTGACCGATTTAGATGCGGTTTTCTGTAATAGGTTTGTAGTGTGTCGGCGATGGTTCTTGGTGTTATGGTGTATAGCCGCTAGAGGGTGGCAGTAATAATTTTCGATACGGTTTGACTGATTTAGAGGCGAGTTTTAGGGTACTTTGATAATCCCTGGACCTACTGGGATAATTACGATGCGGTTTTTTACATTCAAAAGGTTTCATTTCAGAGCAGGTTCTTAGACATGTTTCATGGTGGTAGACCACCAGGGGGCGCTGCAGCAACCAGATAAGTCATGTTTGTCTATTACCATTTTCCTCGGAAACTACTGAGCCGATTACGATGCGGTTTTTTGCATTCAAAAGGTTTCATTTCAGAGCAGGTTCTTAGACATGTTATATTGTGGTAGATCACCAGGGGGCGCTGCAGTAGCCAGATAAGTCGCACTTTAAAAGTTCTCAAAAACTACGCAACTGATTTCGATGCGGTTTACTTCTGTAATGGGTTTGTAGGTTATCGGCAATGATTCTCAGATAGGTGTTTTGGTATTAAGCCGCTAGAGGGCGCTGCAGTTATCATTTTCCCATTTATCTCCAGAGCGATTTGACCGATTTAGATGCGGTTTTCTGTAACAGGTTTGTAGTGCGTCGGCGATGGTTCTTGGTGTTATGGTGTATCGCCGCTAGAGGGCGGCAGTAATCATTTTCCGTACGGTTTGACTGATTTAGATGCGATTTTTAGGGTACTTTGATAATCCCTGAAACTACTGGGCCGATTTCGATGCGGTTTTCTGTAATAGGTTTGTAGGCTATCAGCGATATTTCTTAGATAGATGTTACGATGTTTAACCGCTAGGAAGCGCTTTAGTTATCTGTTCCCATTCATCCCGAGAACGGTTTGAATGATTTGATCAGAGCATTAAAATTATAGGTTTCTTAGTCTTTCTAACTCTTGCAACGCTACGTTTTCTTTAAACCTTTTTCTTTATTTTATCTTAATAACCAATTAAAAAAAAGTAGCTTCTCAGTTTGACCTGTATCTGCGATTATCTCACGTTTGGCTAAACTGATTTTAACGCGGTTTTCAGAAAAGTATTTGTTGCATTTGAGAGAAGGTTTTAAGTATTTTAACCGACTTCAAAAAAGGAGGTTCTCAGTTTGACCTGTATAATATGTATGTTTGTCCGCGATTACCTCGTGTATGGCCTGCATTACTAAGTAGTATACTGGGTGATCCAGATAGTGTCGTCCAAGATTTTTTTTAGATTATTCACACCTGGGTGCATCTAAAAATACCCTATGTATGTTCCGCGATTTTTCTTAGTTTAGAAGTTATGATTTTTTAAATGTGTTTTTGCGAATTTTCTACCGGACGGACCAAAAAAATTCATAACTCCTTTCATATTAATTTTTTTTGGGTTTTATTTTTGCAACATAATTGTCTTAAAACACTCTTCGACACATAAAATAATCAATTACATAACATCCAGATAAGTTCCTGAAAAAAGGGTCGAAAGTGAAAAAATTTTGGTTTTACTTTAGGCGAGTCTGACTCGCACTTGGCCGGTTTTTGTTTTATTTGCTAAGCTAAGAAGCCACTTAAGTTTTTAAAATCAGTTTGAATTGATGAAATATCCATTTTGTATTTTTAAAAGAATTGTTAAAATGTTACTTCGTCGAAGTAAAACCAAAAATTTTCACTTACGACCCTTTTTTCAGGAACTTATCTAGATGTCGTGTAGTTGATTATTTTACGTATGGAAGAATGTTTCAAGACAAATATGCTGCAAAAGGAAAATTCAAAAAGTTCTTAATATAAAAGGAGTTATGAATTTTTTTGTTCAGTCCGGTAGAAAATTCGCAAAAACATTTAAAAAATCATTACTTCGAAACTACGAAAAATCGCAGAACATACATAGGGTATTTTCGGACCTTTGTTCGCAAATACACCCAGGTGTGAGTAATCTAAAAAAAATTCTTTGACGTCACTGTCTGGACCACCCTGTATATTTAGTATTCAATAGTATTCAGTATTTATCATTAGCTAGCTTAACTCAATAACTGCGCGGCATTTAACCGACATTAAAAAGGAGGACGTTCTCAATTCGTCGGAATCAGTTGGAGTGTTGCCTTTGGGGCGCTATGGGAAAAAAAGACTTAGTTTTTTTTTAAATCGGTGACCGATGACTGTTTTTGGTCTTATTCGATTTAGGGCATATATAGGAACATGTTTAAACTTGTAAACTGTTTTTGTTAAATGCATATTCAGTGAGTTGTATCAATTTTCGATCATTGTCCCCATCAATTTATGTCATGGCATAAGAATAAAATTAAATAAACTTTTTATTCTTATGGTCATGGGCATGACTTATCCCCGACTTGTGAGTCGGGGATACGTCATATTTCATTATTAATTATTAAAAAAAGTAAAAAAATCTTTATAGTTAAAATTACTCGAAAAATATACATTTTACGAAAAAAGTGTAAAAAGCCTAAATTGTTTCTACGGGTATCATTAATTGAATAAGAGCAAAAAAAGGAGGTATCATCGGCCCTCAGGACGACTTTGTCATTTTCTTAAACTTGACAGTTTCCAAACTTGTCTCATTATTAACTCGGCTCTTTCTAAGTTGATCTCTTTCTTAAACTTGACACTTTCCTAACTCGTCTTATTTTTAACTTGGCTCTTTCTTAGTTGGTCTCTTTTGTAATATTGACACTTTCCTAACTCGTCTTATTTTTAACTCGGCTCTTTCTACAATTTTCTAACTCGGCTCATTCTTAACTCGACTCTGTCTCTTTCGCTGTTTTTCCTCTCTTCTTAGCCGTGGTCCACCGGATCATTTCACCTAGGTGAACTACGGACCATTATTTACAAAATAATGTTTTGATATAAAACAAAATAAATAAAATTCAGTCAAAAGTACCAGGGCAACATAACTTAAAAGGAGTTATTTCGATTTATATTTTTGATAGATTAAAGAGCTAAAAGAAATCTTCGCGGCATGAAATCAAAATAACTCCTCGTAAGTTATGTTGCCCTGGTACTTTTCGTGTATTCTGAATATAACATTTCGCATGCCCTACCCTACCTACCTTATGGTACTGGTAGTGGATCGAACTTCGTTCGCAAACTTTGTGGACAAACAAACAAACAACCAATCAAACAAACTAACAAACGAGAAAGCAACCTAATAAAAACGTGTTAAAATGACGAAGTCATCCAGACAAGTTTAAGAAAGAAACCAAATTAGAAAAAGCCTAGTTAAAAATAAGACAAGATAGGAAAGTGTCAAGTTTAAGAAAATTACGAAGTCGTCCGGAAGGATCATCGGTCATCGAAAAAATATTTTTTTACAATTCTAATATTTTTTGGGTTATATTACTGCTTACAGAGCCCCGAATGCTATACTCCGACTGGACCATTTACTCATTAATTTATTAATTTGTTCAATAACTTTAAAAAGTTGGTATTAATAGTGTTTGTGTTTAACATCATACAGGATAGTTTAGACGGCAGAGCAATACTCAAAGAGGGAAAAGGAGGCTTACTGACGGAGGGTTCCCGACGGAAATTGAGCCAGCTGCTAATACACCACAAACTAGAGAAAAATTGTGCAAAGAAAATTTCCAGTGAAGAATTTTATAAATTAGCTACCGAAATTGTGGAAATATTCCACAAGGAACGCGTTGTGGTGTATTATTCTGCATATTTATCAGCTACAAATAAATTAGCTAAAAAAAATGCGTCCGGAAAGCTGTACGAAAGCTATATAGCTCGAAGGAGAAAGTTGCGAGAAGGCGGACAGTTGCCGGGAACTAGCCGTTCATCCTCAAAGTCGTCCAGATCATCGCTCAGATCCACGCCAACTATTACAGATGATGACATTTATAGCCTGGAATCTCTGGAAAGTGGTAAGCAAATAATCGCTAGTCACTTTTTTGTGATTTAAATGTGCCACGGGCGACTGTACGTACTATGATGCCCTTCTTCTAATTAACTTATCCCACCATACACATATAAATGAATTACAGGTATTGTACATGAAGAATCGTTACTATGGCTGAAAAACAATGTCGATCCATGGAAGTCTGTTGAAGAAAAGTGGGCAGAAACTGCAGATCACCGCCTAAATCGCATCCAATGTGGAAAAGGTGATATAGCGGATTACTTCAAGGATTTCCCAGCCTTAAAACAATCACAAGGCTATACCTTGGTAAGCATAATTATACCGTAGCCTTATTTTTTTACATAATCCTTCTGGTTTTTCTATAAAAACGTACGCAATGATATGATTATAAATGACAAAAGTTTGTTTATTTCTTATAAGACAAGTGTCTGAATTACAAAGGCACTAAAAGAGTCAAACGAACAACCCAAGCTCTGGACGTAGCGATCCAGACCTTTCTAACCAGTGGAAATAACATAGCGTACATTTATTGTATTCTTTTTTTCAGCTAATGAACGATTTCAGTCAACTGTATCCGGGAAAGGAAAATAAATTATTTTCCTCTATCACCCTCAAAAATGAAGAAATTATAAAATATGCTTCATTAAAATTACGAAAAATTAGGGACCAAGATACGAGATCAAAAATAGCAAATATAATTGCACTGATTGACGGTAAGAAGTTTTGCTCAAATATTAGTTCTTATTCATCATATCAGCCACACGACACCCACTGCTGGGTATAGGCCTCCCCTAAGGATCTTAGTTCTTATTATTAACCTTTAACTAATCTGGGTCTGGTTCATCACATTCTAAATTTGAAATACAGTGCGGAAATGAAATTCAATACTTACTTCGTGCGGGAAGTATTTCAAACCATCCTCGACAATGCAATCGCTAGCTACCCGTTCTTGGATGTAATGTACTATTTCTTTAAAAACATCATGAGAACTACAGTCATGAAATACAAGGATCTCAGATCAGAGACTCCACGACCATATTAGTGTATTGAAAAAATGACGTCCATAGTTGAAGGCTAAAACCTTCATAAAATTAAGTCTCAAAAATTAACCGAAACTTTTTTTTCTTTGAATACAGAAGATGAACCAGAGACATCTAGCAATGTTGCTTTGATGTTGCTGGCTTATGTCATCAACATTTCACCTGCACGGAAAATAAAAGGAAAGCCAGCGTGGAAGCCATCTAGAGCAGAGGTCTGCGACGGCTATATAACGCAAGCTGCTTCTGAAGCCGACGTTACCAACAAGATCATTCAAAAAAAGGAGAACCTGCAGAGGCTAGGCCGCACAGTTCAACCCTACGTTATTTTTGTTGGCCCTACCGTTACTGAGGTAAAAGTAGCATATGTAGTAATAAATGACACATTTTATAGTTTCAACAAATTAGTAACAGCAGTAGACTGTGCATTTAAAATATTTCAATCGATAGGAGCTTGTTACCCGGAAGAAGCTGGAGACATATGGCTTTTTATTCAATTGGGTTTCTACGATATTAAAACTAAATTTGACAGGCCCACGCAGGCTGTGAATACTCTTTTAACTGATCTAGAGTTAATACTTTAAAAATGTTTACCTGTTACTATTGCAAAAAAGCCAGTGCGTCTCCGAATTTACTTATTACTCATGTGCGAACTTTCTGTAAATTAACGGTAGGATTTTCGGGATTTCGGTGTGGTGAACAAGGGTGTTATCGTCATTATATTTCCTCTGCATCTTTCAAAAAGCACTTAGTTAGAGACCACCAGTCATTATTGTCAACCTTGCGTCATCCAAATAGTAACAAACCGATCGATACAGATACAGAAGCCAATATCTCAAATTTACCTTCAACGTCAAGCAAAGAAACTTACAAAACAGCAAATACGATGGAATCTCTACCAACTCAAAGAGATGAAACCTCTCTTGGTCACCATGCTGCATGTTTTGTCTCCACTCTATATGCTAACCCGATAATACCGCGTAAAGCCGTACAAGTTCTTGTAGAAAATCTTCAATTATTTCATTCTAAATCACAATGCATTATAGAGCGACAGTTGAATGATATGGTACCACCAGATCAAAATAATGTTCATGTTAAAAATGCTTTCAAAAAAATATTTAGCGCGTTCAGCGATGCTTTTGAGAATTTAGATTCGGAACACAAACGTTTAAAATATTTTAATAAAATAGGAACTTATTCTGAGCCCCTTGAAGTGGTTGTGGGTCAACGTAACGAGGCTAAAAAAACAGCGGCTGGTTCATTATTAGTACAAGTAAATTGTACAATGCAGGTGATTCCGTTAAAAGAAAATTTAAAACGAATTTTTTCATCAAAAAATTTCATGAAGGACACTCTTGAATATTTGGACATAGTACAAAATGACTCTTTCGGTATTGAGAATATTGTTCAGGGTTCAGTATGGAAAAAAATGACAGAAAGTTCTGTAGAGCATGATGCAATGATTTTACCATTAATAATCTACTTTGACGATTTTGAAATAGGCAATCCCTTAGGAAGCCACGCTGGGGTTCATAAACTTGGAGCTATTTATGCTTCAGTACCATGTCTTCCACCTCACTACGTGTCGCTTTTGCAAAATATTTTATTATTGGCTCTTTTTCACTCATCAGACAGAACAAGCTTTGGAAACAACATAATTTTTCAAAAAGTTTTTGATGTTCTTAATGATTTAAAGATCAATGGTATTCATGTTGAAACTGATGTGTACACCGGCAAAATAAAGTTTTATGTTGCAGCTGTGACCGGAGATAATTTAGGATTGAATGCTATGTTAGGTTTTGTTGAAAGTTTTTCTGCAAATCGGCCATGTAGAATTTGTACTGCTAATAAAGAACAAATAAAAACACTGCTTTATGAAGATGACACGTTGTTGAGAAACAATGTCAATTATGAAAATGATTTACATTTAAATGACATTTATATGACTGGTCTTAAAGAAAAATGCTCGTGGCTTGCTTTAGATGGGTTTGACTTATTTCAAAACGTCGCCGTAGATGTTTTACATGACTATCTCGAGGGTGCTTGTCGATATGTAATGTCATTTGTGATACAAAATCTAGTATGCACTCAGACTCTAATTTCTTTTGACAGTTTGAAATCAAGAATACGATATTTTAATTATGGACCTGATTCTGCTTCGACACCATGCAATTCTGTAGCAAAAGAAGGCTCAACATTAAAATTAAAATGTTCGGCTTCTGAAATGCTTACTCTTGTTCGATATTTTGGACTAATTGTCGGACATAATGTCCCAGATGAAAACGAAGTTTGGTTCTTATACATCAAATTAAGACAATTGTTGGATAAACTTTTGAGTCATAGAGTCCATGAAAACACTATTGATCAAGTAAAATTTTCAGTAGCTGAATTAAACGAGCTCTATCGTCAATTTGCTGAAACAGACTTAAAGCCAAAGTTTCATTTTCTTACACATTATCCAGAAATGTTAAAAAAATTTGGCCCACTTACCCAAATCTGGACGATGAGGTTTGAAGCCAAGCATCGTATATCAAAATTTGTGGCCAGAGCATCGCACAACAGAGTAAATGTTTGTAAAACAATAGCTATTAAGCATCAATTAATTTTAAACGATACTTTTCTTAAAAATGAAACTTTTAAGACGATCTCTTATGGCAAAAAGGCAAATATGACAGAAGCGCAAATTGAAAATGTAAGACTAAACTTTCATTCTCGAGGTATAATCGATAATAATTGTTGGTACTCATTATCGTGGGTGAAACTGTATGGTGTCCGATTTGAGCTGTCGTCAATTATAATTCTAGATATTTCAGAATCTTCAGGCTTACCAAAGTTTGGTGAAATAAAAAATATTTATTTACTTGACAATGATGAAGTTATATTTGAGTCTGTTTCATTAGAGTGTATAGATTTTAATCAGCATTACTATGCGTATCAAGTGCAGAGAACCAACGATTACCAATTACATAATTATAATACCCTTGTTTCACCTGTACCGGCTACAATTACTATAATGTCAAATTTAAAACTTTATGTCACTGTTCGATGGACTTTAGAATAACAACGAACCATTACACATCACATACGACATACGTACCCTTGGGTTTCGTACACTTACGTACACTTCCCATCATATTAGCACCAACAGTCTTTGTTTATTTTTCTCTCATCACACACTTACATGCATATGTAGTCTAACCCCGAAGTCCCGGCGCTCCTAGGTTTGCCTAGTCAGACCTCAGGTTTGACAAGAAGCCTTATCCTTAGTTCGCAAAATATTACATTCGCAAAATATTATACTTTGTACAATCACAGTCAAAGTAGTTTCTGCTTCTGCAAATGCCAGATTTTAGTAGATATGGAGAAATATTATTTTCAATCACTTTTTTATTTTTTTATATATATTTTATGTATATGTTACGGCTAATACCCGAAGTGCGGCTAAAACTAGGTGTAGCCGCTAGCTGTTGGCTAAAACTAGGTGTAGCCGATTTGCTCGCGGCTAATACTAGGTGTAGCCGGCTAAAACTAGGTGCAGCATGGGATATAAAGAAAGTTTTTTCTGTTGTCTGTTAAAAAAAATAACCTCGAAATTTAAGGCTCACGCTACGCTGCGCTTCGCGCTCGCCTTAAATTTCTAACCTAACCCGGGACCTACAGGAGTAAAGCAGATCGGTTACACCTAGTTTTAGCCAACAGCTATCGGCTACACCTAGTTTTAGCCGGCTAGAACTAGGTTTAGCCGCACTTCGGGTATTAGCCGTAACATATATAAGGGAACGTACCCATACTACGTGACTCGTTAAGGGGGGGGGGTCTTTAAAATACCACGCTTGGTCACGGGGGGGGGGGGGGAAGGGGCCTATGCTTTGTCACGTTTTTTCATCTTGATACATTTTTTCACTTGTAAATTGTATGTAAAAATAAAGTACACACTCTTGGTATTTGTGGCAAGCGCCTTACTAATAAAAAGACAAAAATGAGCAAAATTTTTGTAGCTTTCTGTTAAAAATAAGGTAAAACCATTATCTATGAAATAGTACGTGAAAACCAAGGGGGAGGAGGGGGTCTTGGAATATACTACGGGTGGTCACTAAGGGGGGGGGAGGGGGCTCAAAAATTGTAAAATGGGTCACGTAGTATGGGTACGTTCCCTAAATTATATATTTTTATTTGTATGTCACCAAAGTACTAGGGTCACATAAATATGGCGAATGTTTATTTCTACAATCTTCAATCACTTTTCGTTTTTTTTCTTTTTTCCGTAATGCATCAACTTCTATAATTTTCTTCCCTTCCTCACTTTTTTTTTCCTTTGTAATACGTCACCAAAGTACCAGGACCACATAAATATGGAAAAGGTTAAATTCTATATTTTATTTTAACACATAATTTAAAAATATCAAAATGTTATTTACAGAACTTAACCCATGCCATATTTATATGATTCTGGTACTTTGGTGACGTATTAGGAAGTAAAGAAATTAAACAAAAACACTTAGGTACCTACTCTATTTTGTTTGTGTTTGATTGTATTTATAATATTTTGAGAATATAATATTTTGCGAATGTAATATTTTGCGAACAAAGGAGACCAACTTGGTTAGTCAAACGCCGAAACTCAATACGATCAAATCGGGGTTTGATCAGGACCTAAATTAGGGACAGAATGAGTTATATGTATAAAAAATACGTTCTATAGAGAGAAAATTTAACTAAATCAGCAATCTTCCGGTGAAACAAAAATTTCTGTTGTCTGTTAAAAAAACTAAATATGTATGAAAAACATCTTTCAATTCCGATGTTACATTTAGTCAAAACTGCCTTACTCCTGCAGGTCAGGTCACGTGGTCCTGCATGCAGGTTGGAAATTTCGCAGAGCGTAGCGATCGTCTTAAATTTCGTGGTTATTTTTATAACAGACAACAGAAAGCTTTGTTTCACTGGAAGATTGTTAACTTAATTTAATTTTCACTCTAAAGAATGTGTCTTTCATACATTTAAATACAAAAAAACAAACTCTGTACCTAATTTAAGTCTGACTGGCCAAACCCTGATTTGATCAAATTGCGTTTCGACGTTTGACTTTCTAAGTTAGTCTCTCCTAGGTTTGGACATAAATGCGTTAGGCAAAGGTCGAAAAACGCTATTAGTTTTGGACTTTGACTAAGCCTTCTTGTCAAACCTGAGGTTTGACTAGGCAAACCTAAGAGCGCCGGGACTTCGGGGTTTGACTATAATACATACAACACGTGCAAAAATTCACAAACACACCCACCTGTGTGGATCTGTTGCCCGCAGGTGATACAGTATACACATCTTACTTACCCGTAACTTACCGTTTTACAAAAGCGTGAATACGGGCCCACCACCAATTTGTTTCTTTAACTTAACTTCAGATTAAACATCAGTACTGAGTTTCATTTGTTGTTTGTATTATTTCATCGTATTGTGTCATTTATGCTTTTAAAATCAGTCAAATTTCTTAAAAGTAGAAATATCGAAACTCGGTACTGATGTTTAACCTTCACCTAGGCCCTGGGGTAGGGGAGCACCGCCCCTACTGCCAAAAGGTGGCTCTCGGATCGCTACCGAAACGGGGCGATCTCCACATTTTATATATTTTTTTTGTAGAATACCGGTTATATCAGTATAAAGTCGGGCCTTGCGACATAGGTTCCGCAACTAGATAGGTTTATGCGTTCGTACATACTCGTTCACATGAACGAGCTTTAAGTTAAGTTTACCGTAGGCCTAGACGCATTGGTTTCCAGCGACGACCACGCGGACTCCATTGACGCCAAGGTACCCTTACTAGTGATTCTTTGGTCGGGAATCCTAGGTTGCTCTGACTTTCCCACCTCCGGCTCGCGCTACAAATAACTGAGATCTGAGACATTGTTAATGTTGATAATGGACTGTCTATTGTTGTACCTAATTAATCACACACTTACATGCATATGTAGTCAAGCCCCGAAGTCCCGGCACTCCTAGGTTTGCCTAGTCAAACCTTAGGTTTGACCAGAAACCTTATTAGTCAAAGTCCAAAACTAAAGCGTGTTTCGGCCATTGGCAAAAAAAATATGAATAATCCTAGGGGAGACCAACTAGGATAGTCAAACGCCGAAACTCAATACGATCAAATCGGGGTTTGACCAGTCAGACTTAAATTAGGGACAGAATGGGTTATATGTATAAAAAATACGTTCTTTAGACTGAAAATTTAACTAAATCAACAATCTTCCGGTGAAACAAAAATTTCTGTTGTCTGTTAAAAAAACTAAATATGTATGAAAAAAATCATTCATTTCCGATGTTACATTTAATCAAAACTGTCTTACTCCTGCAGGTCAGGTCACGTGGTCCTGCATGCAGGTTGGAAATTTCGCAGAGCGGAGCGATCGTCTTAAATTTCGTGGTTATTTTTTTAACAGACAACAGAAATCATTGTTTCACAGGAAGATTGTTAATTTAATTAAATTTTCACTCTAAAGAATGTATCTTTCATACATTTAAATACAAAAAAAACAAACTCTGTACCTAATTTAAGTCTGACTGGCCAAACCCTGACTTGATCAAATTGCGTTTCGGCGTTTGACTTTCTAAGTTAGTCTCTCCTAGGTTTGGACATAAATGCGTTAGGCAAAGGTCGAAACACGCTATTAGTTTTGGACTTTGACTAAGCCTTCTTGTCGAACCTGAGTTTTGACTAGGCAAACCTAAGAGCGCCGGGACTTCGGGGTTTGACTATAACACATACAACACGTGCAAAAATTCACAAACACACCCACCTGTGTGGATCTGTTGCCCGCAGGTGATACAGTATACACATCTTACTTACCCGTAACTTACCGTTTTACAAAAGCGTGAATACGGGCCCACCACCAATTTGTTTCTTTAACTTAACTTCAGGTTAAACATCAGTACTGAGTTTCATTTGTTGTTTGTATTCTTTCATCGTATTGTGTCATTTATGCTTTTAAAATCAGTCAAATTTCTTAAAAGTAGAAATATCGAAACTCGGTACTGATGTTTAACCTTCACCTAGGCCCTGGGGTAGGGGAGCACCGCCCCTACTGCCAAAAGGTGGCTCTCGGATCGCTACCGAAACGGGGCGATCCCCACATTTTTTTTTGTAAAATACCGGTTATATCAGTATAAAGTCGGGCCTTGCGACATAGGTTCCGCAACTACATAGTTAGGTTTATGCGTAAGTATAAGCGTTCGTATGCGAACGAGCTTTAAGTTAGGTTACACTCAGACGAAATCTATATAAGATAGGATTTCTACTGACGCCCTTATTTTTGATAAATATCTAATCGCCAATCCTCTCGTCCTTCCCGTATTACGTATTGTAAAGGCCTACTCAAACCTGACCGGTATCTTGTACCAGTGGCGGGGCTCCGTCGCAGAATGTCCTTTTCGCAAAATGTCCCCTGGTCGCAGATTGTCCCTTTCGCAAAATATTTCTTTCGCAAAATGTCCCATTCGCAAATCGTCTCTCGCAAAATGTCCCTTTCGCAGAATATCCCTTTCGCAGAATGTCCCTCTTGTAGCTAAAATATCATATCACACTCTCGCCAAATTGCCATTTTGTTCAAAATTTTCTATTGTCGCGTAGCGGGTTGCTAAATGAGTAAACCACAACTTACGTTCACAAATTTATTTATGGCTTGAGCATGGGGTCGTGAGTTTAAGGGGCCCGACTGGTATTTACTTGGCGTGTCCCAACTTATCTTAAGGGGGCCCTCAGGTGGTAGGTGGCCCGACGTGGCGTGGGAAGATGCAGCTCAGGGTGTGAAGCGCGTCGCAAAATGGCCGCCAGCAGAAAACCAAGTGGCCAAAGTTGGTCGGCCAAAGTTGGTTTGGCCAAAGTTGAATGGGTCAAACTGGATCCCCTTTCGGGGATTGCACTGAATTTATATTTAAAATGAAATAAAGTGACAAAACACAATTTTGATCACTGAGGTGTCCTTTTTCAAAAAAATTATAAAAATGATTTCCAACGGCGACTTTATGACGAAGTAAGTTCGTGTCGTCCGCGGGAGCTCAGGAAGCGGTGTGTGACAATGACGCAGCAAACCACTGCATCGCGAAATTAGTACGAGCTGCGCAGTCTGTTGCGCACACGCATTGTGTTATTCGCAACCACTGCCTTCACGTCGATACGCGAACAAAGTAAGATTAGGGTACTGTTCTCGAAGTGGTAAAACGTTTAAATAAACAATACGTTCGATTTGCAGTTTAATGTGCATTATTATTTTAATTGTAGTTATTAGTTTAGTGTTATATTAAGTTAGAAATAAGATTAGGTTAATTTAGCTATTTAAAAAAAATGGTTTGTTTTTATTTATTTTATTTTATTTTAATAAAATGAAGATTTTGTGTAATTTTAACTAAAAATTAACTTATAACGTTACAATACCCCCTCGCGCGACCAAGGATTTTATTCCTCTTAATAAAATCCGCACTTAGTAATTAAGTTAATGGTTCGTATTAACACTTTCATACTTCATCATTCATGCATCTCATACTTCACGCTTACAAAAGGCAACAATAAACAATATTATAGAATATTGACGCATCCTAACAATACGGTAGGTTCCTGTTACATATGAACTGGTAAACCCCTACAAACACGATTACTTTATTTAGATGTTACACATGCGAAGTTTCAGCTTTGTAACGATATGTTAAAGATATTGAAAATGTTCATTTTATAATTTATAATTACTATCTACTGTTAAAAAAAAATCGAATTTATTGTTAAAAAAAAATATTTACTTATTAAGACCAGCTAATTTCAAATCTTTTATGTGCCATGTTCCCAAATCTTTACCTTTCATATCCTCTAAAACGTAAACTAAAGGTGATTTTTTAGCAGTGACACGACATTTTATGAATTTCTGTGCCAACTTCTTGCTAAAATATTTATCTTTATCACTAAGGACATAGGCTCGTTTCATGACGATATCGCCCACCTGAAATTCGGCTGCTTTACGACGCAAATTGTAATGTGCGGTGTTCTTTGCATGAGCATGCCAAAGTTTTGCTTGTACATCGTCAAAGATACTTGACAAGCAACCTAAGTTATCCGCATAAATATCGCGCGGTAGGAATAAGACCTCATCACCTAAATCTGTGTCTGTGTAATGAGTACCACAGGTAACGAGCTCTCTGCCGAAAACTAAAAATGATGGCGTGAAACCAGTTGCTTCATTCACAGCGTTATTGATGGCAAACTGCACTTTGGGTATATAAATATCCCAGGTTCTGTGGTCATTCTCGACAAAAGTTGATATGCAGGTAATGATCGTTCTATTGTAGCGCTCTACAGTGTTTACTTGCGGTGTATACTTTGGAGAGAAATATACATTAGGTACGCTATATTTTTTGAAAAAAGCAGTTGTGTCACGGCTAATAAACTGAGTACCATTATCTAGAAAAATTGTCTGTGGGACTCCATGAACAAGAAAAACGTTGTCCTCTAAGATTTTAATAATGACGTCCGAAGTAGCTTTTTTAATAGGGTAAATTAAACAAAATTTGGAAAAAACACACGTCACAACTAGAATGTAGTTGTTCTGTTTACGAGTTGTAGGCAAAGGTCCCATAAGATCAATTGAAATTATTTGCCAGGGGCGTGAACACTGTTTAGGACGACCCATTTCTCCTAATGTTTGATGGTTATGTGACTTGTACTCAAGACATTTATCACAAGAACTTACAAATTTTACGACGTCTTTATGCATGCCCGGCCAAAAATAGCGAAGCATAAGGCGATGGTATGTCTTAAAAATACCTAAATGTCCAGCAGAAGGCTGAGAATGATTTTCCGAAATTACTTTCTCCCGCAACTCGGAAGGAACAACAATTTTCCATGAAAATTCGTCATTAAGGCTACATTTACTTTTAGTCAATCTATATAAAATATCATCTTTAATTAAAAAGTTTGGATACTGTTGAGGACTATTCAAACAACCGTTGCGAAGTGTCTTGTACCACTGGTCTTTAGAGTCCAATATGTCGGAAGAACTAATGGCACTAACTGGAAATGCGCGTGAAAGAGCGTCAGGAATAACATTATCAACCCCGCGACGATGTTTGATTTCGAAGTTAAACGATGATAATCGTACTCCCCATCGAGCTAACCGGCCTGTAGGGTTATATAGAGTCAGGAACCATTTTAAAGCACTATGATCAGTATATACGGTGAAGGTTTTTCCGTTCTCTAAATAACATCGCCAATGCTCTAAGGCAGTAATCACAGCCAGAGTCTCACGCTCTGTAATGCCGTAATTACGCTCTGAAGGAGCTAACGAACGGCTCATATAAGCAATAGGGTGCTCTTTTCCGTCCTTGGTCTGCGTGAGCATAGCGCCGACGCCATAACTGCTCGCGTCTGTATGTACCTCGAATGGTTGGTTGTAATCGGGGCAAGTCAGAACCGGCGCGGAAACCAAACATTCTTTCAGCTTCTGAAAGGAAGCATCAGCTTCGGCAGACCACTTGAAGGGGGGTGCGCCCTTTTTGTTAGAAGTGAGTCTATTTAAGGGACCTGCAATAGTGCTGAAATTGGGGACAAAACGACGGTACCATGTAGCTGTCCCGAGAAACCTTTTGACGTCCTTCCGACAAGTAGGTGTCGGATAGTTCAATATGGCCTCCACCTTCTCGGGATCGGTCCGTAGTCCACGACTATCGACGACATATCCTAAATACTTTAGCTCACTACGAAAGAAGTTACATTTTTCTAAATTTACAGTGAGATTAGCGTTCCTAAGCTTTTCTAAGACCTTTAACAAGAGCGTGACATGAGTCTGGTAGTCATTACTAACGATGATGACGTCATCGATATATGCGAAAACATTTGCGCCAAACTCGCCAAACAAAAGGTCTACTAACCGTTGTTGCGTTGCCGGAGCATTGGTCAAACCAAAAGCAGTTCTCTTGAAACGAAGTGTACCTCTGCCTGGGACGTAAAAAGCGGTCTTATCTCGGTCTTCGGGCGCAATCTCTATCTGCCAGAAAGATTTGGATAAATCGATGCTGCTTAGATAACGCGCATCACGGAGGTTATCCAAAATCTCAGATATGTAGGGTAAGTTATAGGCATCGCGTTTGGTGACCGAGTTTAACTTTCGGCTATCGAGACAGAACCTAGGCTGTCCGTTTTTCTTGGTCACGAGCAAAACTGGGGAAGACCAGGCGCTTTCGCAAGGTTCGACTACGTCTAATGCTAGCATTTCATCGACCTGCTCAATCAAGGTTCGCTGTTTTTCCGGTGACATGCGATAGTATCGTTGCCGGATTGGTTGAGCATCGCCGGTGTCAATTCTGTGCATTATTAAACTAGTTTTGCCTAGACCCCTTTGTTCAAATGAAATTTCTTTAAATTGCTCAATAATATTGTCCGCAATCAATTTTTCCGATTCACTTAAATTATTATAGCTATGTAATATAATATCGGATGAGACGTCCACTGGAGTATTAATAGCATCGATTGAAATGTTTCCTAAGTATTTAGGGCATATATTAAATTTACGCCAAAAATCAACGCCTAGTATAAGAGACGTATCGATACCAGGTACAACAACAG
This sequence comes from Agriphila tristella, assembly GCA_928269145.1. NCBI lineage: Eukaryota > Metazoa > Arthropoda > Insecta > Lepidoptera > Crambidae > Agriphila > Agriphila tristella. The sequence continues at coordinate 1,856,302 of OV743435.1, forward strand.
CTTCAATAATGTGAAACTGGTTTTCAAAGTGCACAGGTATATTAATGTAGCCAATACTATTTAAAGACTGCCCACCTGCAGCAGTAACCGATATATAGCGGTCCCTTATCAATTTAAATCCCTGGGACTCTAAAACTAAATGTGAATTGTTGCCTAAAATTGTGACTGCGGAACCAGAATCGAGTAAGCCAGTAAAAGAGAGGCTGTTAATATTAATGGTGACATAAGGTCTGATATCATTATTAGGTTTATTATGAATTGTGGCAGTTCGGTATGCTTGAAAGAAAACACTTAAAGTTTTAAGCCACTTTTGCCAATCATCTTTATCAAAGTAATTGTGATTGGAACTACCACAATTCAATTCTATTAGTTTTTTGAACTGGATGGTTTACTCAAATTACAGTCAGGACATTGAGGAGTCTTAACATTCTTTCGACCACATTTAAAACAGTAAATGTTGTCCTTACCTTCTGTACACTGTCTCAAATTATGAGTATCTACACGACATCTAGGACAATAACGAGCTTTAGGAGCTTCGATAGCATGTAAATACTTTTCATTATTTGTTTTACTAGGATAATTGTTTGTATTATTAGGATAATTTGTTTTATTGTTGTTATTATAAGTGTAGTTATGGTTTGAATTATATTTATATTTTGTAAAAGCTTGATTTTTATTAAAAAGTGTATTGAAATTTTGTTTATATGTATTTGATTTAAAATGACCACTATTTTTATTACGATTACCATTGTAGGCAAACTCTGGAGCCAAAGTATTAGAAGTAGCTGTACTAGGCTCATGAAAGTTTGCAAGACGTGACTGTACACTTTCATAATTTCGGCATAAGGATTGTAAAGATTCGAGTGTTTTAATTTCACTAACTGAGGCTAATGTACTAGCATAACAAGGTCTAATGTTATGGAGAATTATTTCCAACTTTTCGTCATCGGACAATGTTTTCGCTAAGCGTGAAAACAAACCAGACATAATTGATAAATAAATTGTTATGTTCTCCGTTTCACCCTGTGTTCTTGCACGGATTTCTGAAAGCAGTCTGTAATCGAAGTCAGACTGATCAAAATCTTGCCTCAGCAGAATAATGAGTTCACTCCAAGAGGAAACTCGGCTCTTTACACTCCTATACCAATGCAAAGCGTCACCTGTGAAAATCTCAGTAACGAATGAAAGCGCTTTAGGGCCTGAAATGTTCCTTGCGTCACAAAATTCCGTTACGCGTTGAATAAACGCCCTGACGCAAGTCTTTCCATCATATTTAAGCTTACTCAAATCACTAGAACCCCCACGATCGCAAGTGACCGAGATGTTCACAGGCAATGCAGGAGTAGAAGACTCGCTATTGCTGGCAGAAATTAAAGGATCAATTCCACTGTCTTTAATAGAATTAAATTTTTCAAAACAACTTTTAAACTGCAAAACGCACGTATCGTATTGAGGCTTGACAGACTCGTCCGGAATAATTCGGTTGATCCGATGATACAAATGATGCAACAGATTTTGCGTACGTAACAATGTATTTTTATCCGTACCCGAATCTAAATTTGTTTTTGTTTTAGTGAGGGTATCACTAACCCCAACTAAATCAACTGCAGCCTCTAATGGACTGTCCAAAATGTCCTCAGAAGGAAATAAAGGTGCTAACTTCGCGATCTGCTTGCGTAGGTCTTGCACAGTAGCACAAGGTGTGGAACCTCTAATGGTCACCTCGTATTCTAGCTCCGACTTTTGCAAGGACAGAAATTTTATTGGAAAAGCCATAGCAACAAAAGGAGAAAAAATAAATTACGAAACTTCGGTAAAAGACGCGAAAGAAAGAAAAAAAAAAGAAAAAAAATATCCGTAAGAGAGGGTAAATGTTGAACAATTTACTATCTACTAACAACTAATTAAAACTAAAAATAACTACCTAACTCCGTCTGTTACAAAAAAACAAACTAAGGCAACAGAAAGTAAAAAAAACTGTTATATAAAAAAAACAACACAGATTTGCAAATAAAAAAGAAACAAACTAAAATAAAACAGGTTTGCAACTAAAAAAAAAAAGACAAACACAGAACTTAAAAGAAAAAACACAAAAAAGCACACAACACACTAACTACAACTCACTGCGAAAGCAAATACCAGCCCATACCAAACCAAGTTGAGGCGCCAGTGTATTTGCCCGACTGGTATTTACTTGCGTGTCCCAACTTATCTTAAGGGGGGCCCTCAGGTGGTAGGTGGCCCGATGTGGCGTGGGAAGGTGCAGTGCAGCGTGTGAAGCGCGTCGCAAAATGGCCGCCAGCAGAAAACCAAGTGGCCAAAGTTGGTCGGCCAAAGTTGGTTTGGCCAAAGTTGAATGGGTCAAACTGGATCCCCTTTCGGGGATTGCACTGAATTTATATTTAAAATGAAATAAAGTGACAAAACACAATTTTGATCACTGAGGTGTCCTTTTTCAAAAAAATTATAAAAATGATTTCCAACGGCGACTTTATGACGAAGTAAGTTCGTGTCGTCCGCGGGAGCTCAGGAAGCGGTGTGTGACAATGACGCAGCAAACCACTGCATCGCGAAATTAGTACGAGCTGCGCAGTCTGTTGCGCACACGCATTGTGTTATTCGCAACCACTGCCTTCACGTCGATACGCGAACAAAGTAAGATTAGGGTACTGTTCTCGAAGTGGTAAAACGTTTAAATAAACAATACGTTCGATTTGCAGTTTAATGTGCATTATTATTTTAATTGTAGTTATTAGTTTAGTGTTATATTAAGTTAGAAATAAGATTAGGTTAATTTAGCTATTTAAAAAAAATGGTTTGTTTTTATTTATTTTATTTTATTTTAATAAAATGAAGATTTTGTGTAATTTTAACTAAAAATTAACTTATAACGTTACACTATGAAAATGAAAAAATGAAAGTCAAATATGTAGGTCATTATGTATATTATTAATCATATAAAACTAGTAAATATGTTCATTATGTTTAAAAAAAACAGGTTTTCTAAGTAAATACGCATATCTTTAATTCAACTTATCTTACAATAAAATTCGTCACACATTAAAACATATTTTTACTTTAAACACTAGGTACATGTAATTGCAACCATACAAGATTTATTCGCAATATTCGCTGACAGAAACAATAAAAAATATTTTCATAAGTACCTTCCTATCTGATGATTATTACAATTTAGTGTTGTCAGTAGCTTAAAAATTCTCCCAAGCAGTTAGTATATTTTTGACTTTCATAGAACATTTCGAACAAAATGGAAATTTGGTACGAGTGATATTTATTTGATACCAAGGGGACATTCTGCGAAAGGGACGTTTTGCGTAAGGGACATTTTGCGAAAGGGACATTCTGCGACGAAAGGGATGGCGGTAGTGGTATACCCGACCGATATCCCGACCGGTATTTTGTATGGCATTACCGGCAGCAGTTGCGGAACACCTTTGAACAGCGCGTTACCGCCACCGGTATCGCCACCGGTACAGGATACCCTGTCAGATTTAAGTAGGCCTTAAAATCTTGCAATGGTGGATGCCTGTCAACAACCGACAGACAGTGAAATTCATCGTTCATAGTTGACGACCATGTAATTCTAGAATAGTATGATTAATTAAGCTTGTTGTGGTTTGTTATGTCTCAGTTTTACGATTGAAAATAAATAATATGAAGCTTTTATTATGTTTAGCGAATACGCCAAGTTGACGACTATGTAATTTTAAAATAGTATAATCAATTAAGCTTGTGTTTTTTTTGTATGTCTCAATTTCACGATTGAAAATAAATAATATGAATCTTTTATGTCTTTTTCCTTTTAAGCATTTAAAGCTATAAAACTTGTACAGGGTTTGAGAACGGAATTTCTTCTGTTAATAACCTTGTAAAAGTTAAAAAATAAAAAATGTTGTATCATGGCTGACTAAATGTATATGTATCGTGAAGTATGATTTTATCTAAATTACCAATTATTATATGCTTTTCGCTTACAGGTCTGGACTTTGGTGCTATATCGGTGCAGCTGTTAAGTTTGCTATAAAATTATTTTGCATAATAATAATAATAATAGCCGCACTAATATCGTACAAGTTCAACAAAAGTAGATAAAGCTTGACCAGAGTTTAAAAAAACCCTGCAATGAGGACGCGACCTTTGTGATTTATTTATACGTAACTATTGCCAGTAAAAGAAATTAAATGTGAAAAATGCCGCATGCGGGTTTTTAAAACATCTGGTCAGCTTTAAAATGATACATCATTCTTTATCGTACCCGCACCAATATTTATAAGTAGATATCTATGTAATCAGTGCAGGTTATACTACAAAGAAGCATAATGTTGTATAAAACTTATTAACTGTTATAGTAGAGGTATGAACGGGAAGTCGAAGCGTGGGCAGACCGCCATTCCTAAGATGTCAGGGCCTACCTCAACCAGATACGCCGCAACAAGGACGACATAGAAAAACCATGGGATAAGCATATCTCCAGCAGTGGACAAATATATATGCTGAGAAGACAAATAGAAGGTATGATACTAGTGTGGGACAATAAGGCACCATACCATTCACCATACGTATGTACATAGATAGACGGCTATTAGACATACTTGATTTTTAGGGTTCCGTGCCTCAAAAAAAGGAAAAACGGAAACTTAAAAATCAAGTGTGTCTAATTAGACTCACGCCCGAGTACATGCGATACTGCTGCGGGTATAAGGCATGATGCACTATTGCACTACGTGTTACGTATTGCACTCTATGCCTTACGATAATTGCACCTGTATTTTCCTTATGTTGGCATGGTACAGTCAGTGTCATTTATATACATGTAGGATCGTCAGGATTTAGACCCGAACCATCAGCCATCATGTGGGCAGATATGGGTATCGTGCAATGAGAACATGCGTTGATTTAACAATGTTCAATTTAATCGCAATCAGAAGCAATGAAACGCAGCTAGTATTAAGCTTAAGCACTGAACTAAAGTGTGAACTAAGACACAAGGCGAAACGTGGGACAGTTCCGTAACGACGTCTTCACTCCACGGCGACCCGAGCAAAAGTGAGCTTGATCCAGCCCGCCGGTAACGTCACGACTCTGTCGAGGCGCTGTCACTGTCACTTAACGGCGCGAAAACTGCGCTGTCAGGTGGCGCGCCTGCGTTTCGTTTAGTGTCCGTGCTCATGACCGGCTACTACACGGCCGTCCTGCGTGACGCACGTCCTCGTGTGTTAATCTGCAATAGAAACAGAACAGCACACCTTCTGTTCGAGAACAACAAGCACAACTTACAAACTAGGTGCTTAGGTAGGTACCTACTCTTAGGGACTATCAACAAACAACTTGATTTTAAAATACCAAAGATAGCTGAGGCCACGCACCATTGAGTCTTATTTCGATTTCAAGATCAAATCCCACACAATCACAAAATAAACAATCAAAGAGCACCAGGTATCACATTCGCAGTCTTACAGCTATCACTATAGCTTTGGAAAACATATTTCCATTACACTCTTCCCACAGGAAGCTCGAGTCAACGCTTGACTCTATGATCTTTGCTACTAGGCAAGACCCGACTGCACCACCCAGAACTACTGCCTACCGCTTACCCACGGACTACTCAAAGTAGACGCCGATTTCTATTAGGCTACGGCTACAGCATTCTGGTACAGTCTCCGACCTGACGAATTGATAACCTGTGCACACAATGAAATTCAACTAGACGCAACTTCGTCATCTATCTCACTTTCATCTACAAACTCAATGGGTACCTGGCCCTCAGGCATCTTCTTCAAGCGATCATACTAGCTTTTGTAACTCGATTGAAAGTACAATTTAAAGCGAGTTGCCCCTCCCCTAGGGAAACCTGCCATGACTTATTTTTGTCAGCCTTTACCGCAGTTAGACTTGAGAACGCTCATCATCCGCTTGACCTGACTGTTCGCACGACATGACCCTATAGCAATAATATGAAGATGGATATTCTATACAGAGAACAGAGATCACGCTCCTTGCTCGCGAAACAGCGACCTTGATCGGCTATCATGCGTGCTGGAGCACCGAACAACGCCACACTGTCTTTCACTGCCTTGATGCTGCTCCTAGAGTCTAAGTTTGTATTTAAGTGTAAAAGAGCAAAACATACTTAGTGAATGCGTCAATCATCACGAAGACGTATTCTTTGTTATCGCTCTTCCCACTGAGCTTACCAGTAGCATCAATGTGCACTATGTGCCATGGAACCGCAGTCTTCGGGATAAAGTGTAGCTCAGCCTGTACCTTACCTGAATGAGACTTGGCTATCTTACAGGTCACGCAGTTATCCACGAACTTTCTTACATACCGGCGCAAACACTCGAACCAGTAGTGATTGTACAGCTTCTCCAAGGTTTTTTTCATCCAAGGTATACAAGAGACTCATGGACATTATTTAAGACTGACCATCGCATAGTACGGAGGACGATGGGCAAGCATCTCGTTCGGCCATTCCTCTGGACTTTACGATGAAGTATGTTAGACCTTACCTTATAAGTTTTAGCAACGTCATCATTGAGCTGCCCTTCGTTCACTATCGTCATCATCATCACCTATATCCGGTGAACGTCTAGACTAAATGCTTGCCACTCAGCCGTGACTGTATCATAACTTTACAATAATAGAAAAAACAAAACTTTGATCTGATCACCTGATGGAAGCATAGTGACGTCGTCTACTCCCACCTCCTCGTCTCGCAGGCCGTCGAAGACACGAGTCGCAAAGATGTACCGCTTCACGCCGCTTGGTGATGAAGTCACTTCTTTTGATACCACCATCGTTGTCAGCACTCTTTGCCGCTGGTACGCTGAAACGGAGAACAAAACACACAGTACGCGCTCCAAAACCTTTTTCACTCACATTTTTGAAAATCCAATCACTTTCCAGATAATCAAACATAAACGTTGTTAAATCAGGAATTAATTAATTTCGTGATTATGAACACTGAATTCATATTCCTACACATAGTAACAGCTGCTTACTCAAATTCACCACACTATGACTAAAAGTGTAGGTACTAACGGTGTACTAACAGTGTACTAACAGTGTACTAACAGTGTACTAACAGTGTACTAACAGTGTACTAACAGTGTACTAACAGTGTACTAACAGTGTACTAACAGTGTACTAACAGTGTACTAACAGTGTACTAACAGTGTACTAACAGTGTACTAACAGTGTACTAACAGTGTACTAACAGTGTACTAACAGTGTACTAACAGTGTACTAACAGTGTACTAACAGTGTACTAACATTGTACTAACAGTGTACTAACAGTGTACTAACAGTGTACTAACAGTGTACTAACAGTGTACTAACAGTGTACTAACAGTGTACTAACAGTGTACTAACAGTGTACTAACAGTGTACTAATAACAGTGTACTAATAACAGTGTACCAACACTGTACCAACACTGTACGAACACTATACCAACACTGTACCAACACTGTACCAACACTGTACCGACACCGTACCGACACTGTATCATCACTGTACCGACACTGTACCAACACTACCAACACTGTACCAACACTACCAACACTGTACCAACACTACCAACACTGTACCAACACTACCAACACTGTACCAACACTACCAACACTGTACCAACACTGCAGTAACACTGCACCAACAGTAAACATATTCAGAAACATTGATGCATCTACCAACTGTTAGCAGTGAATTCGAACAGAAAAGTGGTTACATTACAATTACAACAGAACAGTGCTATTACATTACCACAGAATATGACATTACTAAGAAAGATTTCATTCTGTTTTCCTTATTTTTGCACTAAATGTCAACAACAATCTCTGTTGAATTAATTCACCAACAAAAATTACTAAGCCCTTTTAATTTTAGTTAAATTCACTCCCTTGAATAATTTTGAAACATAATGAGAATTCAATCTGTACCGTTTTCATAATCACAACCAATAGAAATACTTAGTGACTTTCGTTTAAAAATAAAATCGTTACGACTGACCTTTATAAAGTGACCTTGTAGATTCGCCATGCTGGCTGCGCCGAGTAATAGGATGCTCTCAGCTTGTAATACTGCACTCGCACCCGCCACAGCGTCGCCATCGCCATTGCATCGCTGCCGCCATTGCATCACCGCTTGCGCTGCCAGTTGCTTTGCTCAGCTCCACAACTGTTGCCGCTGTAGCTGCACCACTGTGGCCACTGCGCCGATGTTGCATCACTGTTGTCTTGTGAAGCACCTGAAGCAGATAATCATAGGCGCATTTGGTTGTTGTTTGACATGAAAACAAGCACCAGAAAAAGTGGAACGATTACATGACCTGTTATCCTTGGAATAAGTCGGTACTATGCGATGTCCTGGAATGCTACACCTTTTCATGAGCAGCTGCTTAAAATCGCTCCATGTCATCCATCACCATAGCTTCTTTACGTCGTTATCCAGGCACGCACGTCAACATCTTTTCTTTCGGGGTCAAAGTCAGGAACGAACATTGGCACTCAAAGTAGGCACACGCATCGCTTGTAACCAAGCAATAATATTGCGATTTGGTCAAATAGACGCCACTTTTCGTCGATCACATTGATTTTCCGTTGCACTTGATTCACTTTTCTCACCACGTGGGACGTTTGGATTGTATCCCAACTTCTGATGTAGGATCGTCAGGATTTAGACCCGAACCATCAGCCATCATGTGGGCAGATATGGGTATCGTGCAATGAGAACATGCGTTGATTTAACAATGTTCAATTTAATCGCAATCAGAAGCAATGAAACGCAGCTAGTATTAAGCTTAAGCACTGAACTAAAGTGTGAACTAAGACACAAGGCGAAACGTGGGACAGTTCCGTAACGACGTCTTCACTCCACGGCGACCCGAGCAAAAGTGAGCTTGATCCAGCCCGCCGGTAACGTCACGACTCTGTCGAGGCGCTGTCACTGTCACTTAACGGCGCGAAAACTGCGCTGTCAGGTGGCGCGCCTGCGTTTCGTTTAGTGTCCGTGCTCATGACCGGCTACTACATACATATATACAGCCATTGAGTCAAAATATGTAAACACAAACCTTATTGTCAGTGACATAGAGGTGTGTAGATATTTTTGAGCTCTTGTTAACGTATATATATTTATGACGCTGGCCGTACATACATAGGTGTTCAGATAATTATTTTGAATATTAACCAATCAAAGTCAATTAAATTTTGTAGACATGGTCTAGAAAGTAATACCTAGGTCTGTGGTTTAATACATTTTCGTAAAAATTTATAGTTTAAATATTACAGGGGGTTTTCATATTTTCATTAAAAACTCCCTGCAATATTTAAACTATACATTTTTACGAAAATGGAATAAACTATAGATATTAGTTTCTCGATCGTGTCTACAAAATTTCATTGACTTTGGTTAATATTCATACTAATTATCTGAACACCTTTGTATGTACCATGCCAGCATAAGGAAAATACAGGTGCGAGTATCGTAAGGCATGGTGTGCCATACGTAACACGTATAGTGCACCATGTCTTACTATACCCGCAGCAGTATCGTACGTACGCTGGCGTGTTACATAAGTATGGTTCACCGTGCTTTACTGTTCCCGCACCAGTATCGTACGTATGCTGCCGTAGTATATACGCACGGTTCATCATGTCTTACTGTACCGGCAACGGTACCTTACCTCTACTACGACAGTTAATACGTCTGGCACATCATGCTTTACTGTGCCTGCCACAGTATCCTACCTATGCCGCCATGGTGCACACGTATGGCGCACCATGATTGACTGTGTCCGCCATAGTATCGTAAGTATGCCGCCGTGGTGCAAACGTATGGCTCACCATGCTTGACTGTACCCGCTACAGTATCATACGTATGCCACCATGGTGCACACGTATGGTGCACCATGATTTACTGTGCCCGCCACAGTATCGTACGTATGCCGCCGCGGTGCACACGTATGGCTCACCACTATTTACTGTGCCCGCTACAGTATCATACGTATGCCGTGGCGGTACACACGTACGGCTCACCGCGCTTTACTGTGTCTGCCACAGTATCGTACGTATGCCGCCGCAGTGCACACGTATGGCTCACCATTATTTACTGTGCCGGCTACAGTATCGTACATATGCCGTCGCGGTACACACGTACGGCTCACCGTGCTTTACTGTGTCTGCCACAGTATCGTACGTATCCCACCGCGGTGCACACGTATGGCTCACCATTATTTACTGTGCCCGCTACAGTATCATACGTATGCCGCCGTGGTGCAAACGTATGGCTCACCATGCTTGACTGTGCCCGCTACAGTATCATACGTATGCCACCATGGTGCACACGTATGGTGCACCATGATTTACTGTGCCCGCCACAGTATCATACGTATGCCGCCGCGGTGCACACGTATGGCTCACCATTATTTACTGTGCCCGCTACAGTATCGTACGGTTGTCGCCGTTGTACTCACGTACGGCTCACCGTGCTTTACTGTGTCTGTCACAGTATCGTACGTATGCCGCCGCGGTGCACACGTATGGCTCACCATTATTTACTGTGCCGGCTACAGTATCGTACATATGCCGTCGCGGTACACACGTACGACTCACCGTGCTTTACTGTGTCTGCCACAGTATCGTACGTATGCCACCGCGGTGCACACGTATGGCTCACCATTATTTACTGTGCCCGCTACAGTATCATACGTATGCCGTCGCGGTACACACGTACGGCTCACCGTGCTTTACTGTGTCTGCCACAGTATCGTACGTATGCCGCCGCGGTGCACACGTATGGCTCACCATTATCTACTGTGCCCGCTACAGTATCATACGTATGCCGTCGCGGTACACACGTACGGCTCACCGTGCTTTACTTTGTCTGCCACAGTATCGTACGTATGCCGCCGCGGTGCACACGTATGGCTCACCATTATTTACTGTGCCGGCTACAGTATCGTACATATGCCGTCGCGGTACACACGTACGGCTCACCGTGCTTTACTGTGTCTGCCACAGTATCGTACGTATGCCACCGCGGTGCACACGTATGGCTCACCATTATTTACTGTGCCCGCTACAGTATCATACGTATGCCGTCGCGGTACACACGTACGGCTCACCGTGCTTTACTGTGTCTGCCACAGTATCGTACGTATGCCGCCGCGGTGCACACGTATGGCTCACCATTATTTACTGTGCCCGCTACAGTATCGTACGTATGTCGCCGTGGTACACACGTACGGCTCACCGTGCTTTACTGAGCCCGCTACAGTATCGTACGTATGCCGCCGCGGTGCACACGTATGGCTCACCATTATTTACTGTGCCCGCTGCAGTATCGAACGTATGCCGCCGTGGTACACACGTACGGCTCACCGTGCTTTACTGTGTCTGCCACAGTATTGTACGTATGCCGCCGCGGTGCACACGTATAGCTCACCATTATTTACTGTGCCCGCTGCAGTATCGAACGTATGCCGCCGCGGTACACACGTACGGCTCACCGTGCTTTACTGTGTCTGCCACAGTATCGTACGTATGCCGCCGCGGTGCACACGTATGGCTCACCATTATCTACTGTGCCCGCTACAGTATCATACATATGCCGTCGCGGTACACACGTACGACTCACCGTGCTTTACTGTGTCTGCCACAGTATCGTACGTATGCCACCGCGGTGCACACGTATGGCTCACCATTATTTACTGTGCCCGCTACAGTATCATACGTATGCCGTCGCGGTACACACGTACGGCTCACCGTGCTTTACTGTGTCTGCCACAGTATCGTACGTATGCCGCCGCGGTGCACACGTATGGCTCACCATTATCTACTGTGCCCGCTACAGTATCATACGTATGCCGTCGCGGTACACACGTACGGCTCACCGTGCTTTACTTTGTCTGCCACAGTATCGTACGTATGCCGCCGCGGTGCACACGTATGGCTCACCATTATTTACTGTGCCGGCTACAGTATCGTACATATGCCGTCGCGGTACACACGTACGGCTCACCGTGCTTTACTGTGTCTGCCACAGTATCGTACGTATGCCACCGCGGTGCACACGTATGGCTCACCATTATTTACTGTGCCCGCTACAGTATCATACGTATGCCGTCGCGGTACACACGTACGGCTCACCGTGCTTTACTGTGTCTGCCACAGTATCGTACGTATGCCGCCGCGGTGCACACGTATGGCTCACCATTATTTACTGTGCCCGCTACAGTATCGTACGTATGTCGCCGTGGTACACACGTACGGCTCACCGTGCTTTACTGAGCCCGCTACAGTATCGTACGTATGCCGCCGCGGTGCACACGTATGGCTCACCATTATTTACTGTGCCCGCTGCAGTATCGAACGTATGCCGCCGTGGTACACACGTACGGCTCACCGTGCTTTACTGTGTCTGCCACAGTATTGTACGTATGCCGCCGCGGTGCACACGTATAGCTCACCATTATTTACTGTGCCCGCTGCAGTATCGAACGTATGCCGCCGTGGTACACACGTACGGCTCACCGTGCTTTACTGTGTCTGCCACAGTATTGTACGTATGCCGCCTCGGTGCACACGTATAGCTCACCATTATTTACTGTGCCCGCTACAGTAACGTACGTAAGCCGCAGTCGTAGTTTCAGGAGTATTCAGTGCGACTTGCGCACTACGTATGTACGTAGCCGGATGTCGGGCTACGTACGTACGTACAAAAATCGACCACTCGTAAATTACGTAACCCGCCCCATGATGAGCGTCAGTATGCCGACTACGTATGACTGACTACTTACGCGTAATGTAGCGGGTTACACACGTCATAGTGGTCGATTTTTATCCTTATTTTACGTAGTGCGGCAGAGGAAATTTTTCTCAGTGCAGAAGGCATCATCAGGCAACTATAAACACGGAAATTCACACTCAGTTGCTTTGTTAAAATTTAAATCATATGCTTCTAATCTGAAATAAAAAGATTACTTGTAAATCTTACACGAAATTTAAAGAAATGTAATGCTTGTTAGCAATTTTATGTAAGTTGCTATAAACTTTCTTGCCTGTTGTTTTGGCTTTTCTTTTCCGTAATTCTTCTTTTATATGAGCTAAAGTTAGCATAGAATACATTGTTTGTCCGCAAAACCGAAAAAAATACAATCTAAGAAAGTAAAATCACGTAATACACAGTCAAGACAATATGAGCTCAAACTGACAATTGTTCCAAAGACTGAGCGCCATCTGTAATTCACTTTGCCTTCGCCTCCCCATTGACGAAATGTGAAAGTATTCACGACATGCACAATTTTTATTGTGTGATACCAAATTTTAATTTAAAAATCTTTCGTATTCGTATCCCCGATTCGTCGCAGCAAGCCGGCACGCGGCGGGCGACGAGCGCACCGCGGGCGCTTGTAATTGCCGCCCAATGTTTGTTTTGTTCACCTCTTAACTCTTCTCAATACACCCGTCCCTTTCTAACACAGCCGACTTACCATAAACCCATCCCGCTCCCACCCATCGCCGCTCAGCTACTTAAACTTTATTTATCACAGTTAACTCGCTGATACTTTACGTTGATTCAATGTCTTAACAGAGAGTTGTTAAATTGGAACTTAATTCTTAGTGCTGAGACTTTAGGATTGTTTTTGAGATGTTGAAATTAAAATGGCCATTCGAGAGAGCTTGGTAATCGCCAGATTAATAGTTGGTATTCAGTTTATGTATCGCATAAGCGATTATTGATTGTAATTATCATGGCGGCCTAAGTTAAACACTGGCCGGTCACGCAACGCTCCTGGACCATCGATTTATTGAATTCTCGGGAACTCTCGATATCGTTATGTATTGCGATGTGATATATCGATACAGCAATTATTAGATTCGTTCACATGAATCTGTGGAACCAAAAATAACTTATAAATATAAAAAAAGTTTTTTAAAATATTCGTCATATTACAATTTAAAATTAGTTCCATTTGTACATATAAAATTTGCCCAAACTGTAAATACTACTATCCAATTGTATTGTCTTAAAGAAATACTATCCCCGTCAATTGGTAATGCGCTGGAACCTTGTCAAATTAACATACACATCATCGTCATCCGCAACTAAAAATGACAAAAAACAGTAAAATTCTAATAGGTAATATAATATATTAATTATTGAATTCTTATTTTCAATAAGAAAGGGTCTAGGTATGTGAGAAAATTACAATTGTTTTTCGTTTTTGAGGTTAAAATCATGGCCGCCAGGCGCATTACCAATTGACGCGGATAGTAAGTTGAAAATACAATTTTATTCAATTCAAATCAAAACCTGTAAGCTTTAATCGAACGCATACACTCAACGAGTTTACTATGAGCCAAAGAAATATTACATTGGTTTTATAATTGTGTTATTTTCTTGCGTTCGAGTCGGCGCAATGTGCTGATTGTAAATTTATGAGTCGCGATTCGATTCACCGACACAGGCGGTGGAGAAAAACCGCGACATGTGTTTGTTCCCGCATAAAACTTTTCTTTGTTCGCACCACCTTATTCGGCGCTGTTAATCCGCATCTTTGTTTGGAAATTCTGTGTGAAATCGACTGGAAAGGGCACACAAATAATAAATAAAGCGGTTAAGTGGTCCGCATTTGAATTAATTAACATTAATAATATTTTCCTTGCCTTTTTGACATTGTTCGTTGTTTTCTTAAAATTATAGCAAACATGCCTGAATTAATTAGGATCTTTTTTAATTTATTGACATGAAATTTGAATATACCTATCTTCTTTGCGATAGCAAAATTTATGTCAACTTGCAAATAAAGGAATCGTTTAATTTGATGTGATTTATAATGTTAACTATTTTAACATAGTTTACATTTAATTTTAGAGAAAAATCATACAGCGGAAAGACAACAAATTATTTTGTTCCTTTTTTATATTTAAATGGTTAACAATGTTTCTTACTTATTTTGCCTACAAACTTGCTGTACCGGACTCAATGTGTCAATTTTGTTGAAAAAAAAAACATTTGTATAATTATTAATCTTTTTGAAATTCAGTGAAGCTTGAAGAATAATAATGAACGTATATTTCAATACAATTTCCTTAGTTTCAGTTTCAATATAATGGTAGGTATTAATCTTGTCTACTATGAATACAATGACGATACTTCGCCCGGTTTATAATTTAACGGCCCGTAGTTTGTAAACTTTACATGGAATAATATTAAACTTCGTTTATACCAGGTAACCTGAAATTTCCTACATTAAAGTTATCTTTGAATGCTGCCTCCTATCTTATAAAAGTTTATTGGATTTATTTATTGTTATAATTCTTATATTCTGTTTGAAAATATATTCTGTGTCTAGGGTCCATCCATCTATGCCCATTATTTTTTATGTAGTTTTATACCTATAGTAATAACAACAGGTACTAACTGCTGGGTGTAGGTTTATTTGTTAAGTTCTTATTTTCTAAATATCATATGCAAATCATGTTTTCAGTTACTCACTCTTACGTCTTTATTCGGTTTCAAAAACGATCCATTTGAGGTGCTCGATGCCATGGGGCGTAGGGGTTTAACCCATTTGGCTTTCGATGGTAACGAACGATGCAGCAACTATCGCTAGGGTAGGTCAGATGGGTGACCAAATTTTATTATTTCGGACTGGGGCCCTACTGGCAAATTTTTCGAACTTCAGCGGGTCTGGAAGTAAGGAATTTCGCATTGTTCTACCTCTTTTCCGAAGTTATTTGGAAGATATCGATGTCCGTGTAACATCATGAATTGGGGTTCACCATTTTGGCCTGATTGAGGCTCGATTTTATGTGTTTTAATTTGAAGCCCGACAGACTTGCCGAGGCTCGGAACATTAGGAGTTCGGGAGGCACGTTAAAGCTGGTCCCAGCTGCATTTACAGTTGTTAGCACCCATAAAGAGGACCTATTGTGCCCCAGCAGTAATGGTGACGTTAAAACGACTCCTGGTCATGTCACGACCAGTTTCGCTCTCATATGAACCGGGCGTTTGTCAAGCAGCGTTGCACCTAAGCAACCATTATCGCCTCGTTAGCGTGACGTCACTTAGCTTTGAGTTAGGCGGTAGGTTATGTAACGACCCGTTTCCCTCTCATATGAACCAGGCGTTGTCAAGTAGCTTTGCACCTGAGCAGCCATTATCGCGGCGGCTCGTTAGCGTGACGTCACTTAGCTTTGAGTTAGGCGGTAGGGCACCTGGTTATGTAACGACCCGTTTCGCTCTCATATGAACCGGGCGTTGTCAAGCAACGTTGCACCTGAGCAGCCATTATCGCGGGCGGCTCGTTAGCGTGACGTCACTTCCAGTTAAGGCTGCGTCCGGAGACAATGCGCGGTAAATCTGTCCACTGTCAACCCTGCTGCTAGGGTTGCCAATTTTATTTCTGTAGCGGTTAAGCTTGGTCCTAGGCACATATTTTATTGTGTTCCGGCTGTTAGAGGTAAGATAGCCAGTTCTTCAGTGATGAGGATTCCGGGATCGGCCTTATCGCCACTTAAAATCAGTTGAGGTGAAGGCCAAGCTCTCTCCCGTTGTGCATAAAAAAACAGCCAGCAGCCAGTTGGAGAGAAGGGAAGTAAGGGGAGCAGGCATACCTACGAAAAAAGCGTGCATACCTACTTCATTGTTCTCCATTGTAATGGAACAAAACATGGCGGCTTAGCTAAGTGTACATACACCTTATGTTAATAACATAGAGTTGAAATTGTAACATGTGACAGGAACAATAAATGGCGGACATGGCACGCGCCTGACGTCACGAATGCTTTGTTATTGCAGTTTATGCCTGCTCCCCTTACTTCCCTTCTCTAAGGGATAGATGGATGGAACAGATTCACTCTTGTTGTTTTATTGAAAAACAAACACGGAACTATAAAAAAATGCATCACAGTTATGTAAACAATTAGAGGTCCGAATCACCTGATATTACATACAATGGCGGCGTGAAATGAGTTTATTGTTTATACCCCATTGTCTCCGCCGCTAAATATTTATAACCACGGTTTTTACTCACCGTTCCGATCTCGTGGGATGGTCGTTTGTGTTACTATAATTGTAAGAATAAATAAATGAAAACATTTTTATGTCAACGGCTTATCCAGAAATTTCAACCTTCTGTTGGATGATGTTGTAGTCATAATCTCTACGCATGGCATGGTTAGAGATCACCTTGCGACATTTTCATCAGAAACAGGAAATTCATGCAAGAGATAGATGCGAAAATAAAAGCAAAGCAGCTACAGGCTTCAAGTTCGACATTTTCATCAGAAACAGGAATTCTTCAGGTTGAAATTCATGCAAGAGATAGATACGAAAATAAAAGCAAAGCAACTACAGGCTTCAAGCTGAACAACTTTGTCTACGGGACCAACTTATTCAGAGCAAAAAAATTATCATCTGTTCCATACATTTTGGTCTAGTAGATATTGACGATTTCTGTGGAATAGCTCTGATTAAGGTGGTCCCATAGACAATGTTTTTACGTTTGAGGGTCTAAGCTACACCACATAATTTGTCGAGTGTTCAAAAAATCACCCTGTCATCAATCAATCAATCGGGTTATTGTAAACTTGTCCTTGTGTTGTACTTGTGTGTTGTACTTGTGTGAAGATAATTCGTCATCAGAAAATCGATAAAAAAATATATCACACTAACTCTTAGTGTGACTTTAAAAGCAATGACAACATTAAGTGAAGTGACTGTTCCAATTACCCTGTGATCGTTACAAATTTACAAGAATGCCTGTTCTTCCACAGCATTCTGAACGATCCAACAGTTTGTCTTCAGTAAAAAAGCCTGTCTCGCGAGGCGCGCCCGCAAACACTGCGACAGATGTACCTACATGTTTTAAACATGATGACGCGCAGAAAAACGCCATAAACTCCTCGTCGTGATGATGTCGCTGGTGAAACTGACGGTCGTCGAGTAGTGACGTGCGACAAAGAATGTAGTTTGGCGACACAAGGCCTAACTCCGAAATCACGAAAAAAATGAACTGTTTAATTTTTTTCGCGATTTCAGAGTTGGTCCCATAGTAAAAGTTGTTCAGTTTGATGGTTTCTGTCTACCATATTCGGCTTTAGGGGTTATTTTGTAACACATTGTATAATAGAGATTAAAAAAAAAAATTTTTGGCATCTTACAAAACGCTTTTCACATTATCTCCTAGACTTTCTCAATGCAATATCTAAAGCACAAAATCTTTCACGGTTCAAGAGTTCAGCACATTTACGAGAATGACGAATGATGATTACTTTTTTGTCTACATGTACAATAGTACCGTCTACAAAATCGTTTAAATCAGTACCAGCTATTGCTCCAACGGTGATCTTGAAGTGTCGGCGCTTTTGTGGTGCACCAACATCGATCACTCGGCGATGGATCGGTGTCCAGCCGGCGATGTAATACGTCAAATCTGTACATCTAGCTAAAGATTGCTTGCGATAGGTACTTGGCATGATTTGGGAAACGTAAAACCTTATTGTTATTATTATTTAACATAGCCATAATCGTCAGTAGATGTTTCCTAAAGTCTCTGATGTACAATAATAGTTTTAAGATTTTTTGGTTGCGATAGTTGATACATGGAAATGCATTGACACGGTTTTGTTCTTATACTCGTAGCTAGTTGAAAGACATGTTTTACAGAACTAAATTGACAGAAGCCAACTTACTTAATATAACTGCTGTAGTTGTTTTTATAAATTAAAAGATTTCAACTACTAAAAAAATCAACATGTGCCATCAAAAGATGGCTGACAATAAATCTATTAAACGCCGTCGTTAAAATGTTT
This sequence comes from Agriphila tristella, assembly GCA_928269145.1. Lineage (NCBI taxonomy): Eukaryota > Metazoa > Arthropoda > Insecta > Lepidoptera > Crambidae > Agriphila > Agriphila tristella. The sequence goes on from OV743435.1 coordinate 1,875,139, forward strand.
TCTTGTTATGTATGGTTAAAAATGAAGCGTCTGAATTAAACTAGTCTAAATTTAAATATTCTTAACACGTTTTTAACACATCGTCAAATTAAAACAAACCAATTAATTACAAGACGCACAACAAAATTCTTATTCTAATATTGTCAACGTAAAAAACTCTAGATCGTATCAATCTTGATCTTAACGACGTCTGAAAAATGAGGAGGGGTATGTCGCCGGTTCAATACGGCGATTAAGCAGAATATCTTGGACCCTGGCTCCCTGGCCAATGAAATTTTACAGCCGCGTCGAGCGCATAACTTGGGACGAAAAAACGCGCGAGGCCGGTCGGCGTTTCGGAAAATAAACAGAAATAAAACACAGATTCTTGAACGTTATAATAGTGAAGAGTTCCGTATATGAACTTTCTTCTTTGAAGAAATAAATTAAGAAAGAAATAACTAAATTTTTGGTCTATAATAGCTGACATGTTGGTGACATACGTCCAAAGTTAACCTTAGCCACACCCTTTTATATTCTACTCATTTTTTTGTTCGTAATCCTTCGTATAAAAAAGACTCAATGTTAGTGTCATTCTCTGAGAGAATCCGGGGCCTGCAGCACAGTTTTAAACTACCGTGGGCTCTCGCGTCCTATCATTATTTTTGTAAAAAAAAATTGTGTTTAAATAAATGAATGGTTGTTATTGTTGTAATATTTTGTTATTTTTCCTTTCTACAACTTTTAACTATATTTTGTGTTTCCTCATCACTTATTTTATTTTTGATTCAACTGATATTGGTCCATATTACTCTGCTTTTTAGTCTAAAACAGAAATATTGTGTTTGTTACGAATTTATGAAAACAAACCGCAATGAAGATTTTTTATTTGCTTCTGATATTATGACACCTACCACTAAAACAGTCAGGGACCTATGAAAGAACCCTGAAATAGTTCCGAGATCTCCGAACGCTTATCGGCGGCCAGCGCGTTTCCCGAGCGTCGGGGAATTAAAACATTGCATTTTTGCTGCGGCATCTAAGATGCTATCTGCGGCTTGTAACCGCACGATTTATTTAACGGGTCAGCTCGGTTTGTTGTCTGCTACAGGGCTACCAACTCTATAAAACTTTGTTTATTTAGTAGTCTTTGTTTATATCTTTAAAGAAAAGCTAAAGACTTGTTTGCGGCTGGTGGAAATCCTTCATTTTCTTTCATATGCAAGTTTGAATCATATAATCTTTCTAAATTTTATCTACACTCACAACGTAATGTTCCAAATATGAATTCAAAAAAGGTAATATAAATACGTACTTTATTTTCGTGGATAGGTAAAATTAAAAAATAAACTCATTACGATGCAGTCAACTGCATCATAAAATAACTTTTTTTCTCATTACGATACAGGGCAAATCCAAAAAGAAGGCAGTGCCGTAACATTAAAAAAAAACAACGATATTTTCCCACATATTTTCATTGATTAAAATGCACTCTATGGTAATCGATGACTTAGTGCGATTAAATTGTTGGAATGCACTCATCTCTTTTTTTTCTAATGGAATGCGCGCCATTTCTAAAGCATTTCAAATAAAGTTTTGATTTCAATTTTTACATTTTGTTATACTTACTGAGTTTTGTAGGTTTTTTTTATTCGTGCTTTAAATTGTGAAAAAAAAATGGACTCTGCCCGATATTTTAGATGCAGCTAAGGAAATGACTTATTACAAGGTAGGTACCTAGCTGATACAAACAAAGTCTCTCTCTCTCTTTTCTAACGTTGATCTTTTATTGAGTAGGTTCAATCCCAAATGTATGAGTGTAGAACTGCACATAACTAGGTATTAAAACACTCGTGTGATACTATTAAAAACCTCGCCTGCGGCTCGGTTTTTAAAGAAGAAAGAAAGAAGAAAGAAATAATTTATTTTGTGACCAAATTACATCTTCTTAATTATTTTTAGCTTAGTCTAAATGGAACACAAAAAAGGCTCACACTCAGCATAAGTTAAGGCACCCAAGAGTGTGCCCTAACACTGATCTTCCGTGCTCACCAAAATATAATAATTTAACATTCGGTAGATAGGTTGTGCATAATGGACATGTGAAAAATGTAAAGTCGTACAAAAATGCTTTAAACACACACTCGTGTTTTAATACCCCTCTTTATGTGTCGGTTTCATAAACTACTATTAGAAGCAGTTGGTACCTTCATTATTGTTTATTTACTTAGTCATTACTTATTTCAGTTTCTCAATCAAACCATCCAAAGGATATAACCATAGTTCTTTCGTAGGCATATTATAGTTTGGTAACTATTTCTCATCGTCATCATCATTCCCATGTTAAATGTGCGATAGCTAAATTTTTATCAAATTATATTCTCTAAAGTCACGAATACTTTTATCTGTGTTAGCTTTTATGAAAGTTGTTGGTTGAATTGGTATTACCATTATGGTATTAAGCTTATTCAGTCAACGATAAACTAATATTTTTATTTAAAATTATATTTTTTTCCACAATTGGGTTCACGTTAAATTGGTACAGCATTTTTATTTATGTCAATTCAATTTAAGTCATCAATTTTAAAGTGCCCAAAATCGTCTCTTTTTGTTAACTGCATGTTGTTTTCACTGGGACTTAAGGGCAATTATCAGAGTCTCGATTGGCTCGCCAGCGTCGCGAAGCATCCCTTTGTCTCCCGCGGCCCATACCTCCGTAACCGTCGCCGACGCAAAAACCGCTATAATCACTTCATCGCTTGCGCTTGCGCTCACGAGATTTTCCCAAATCTTTTGAATGTTGGCTTTGAAGCAGTTTTTAATTGTATTGCTTCTAAATGGCAGCGTAACTGAAAATTTATCCCGCTTGGTGGCGTTACTGTAGATGGAGGCCAATATACTTGTGCATATGGGTTTTCCCCATTTGTTTTTCGAATAAGTCTCAAAATGGTCGATTAAATAATTATTATTATGGAAATTGGTAAACGAATTAAAAGAAAACCAAAATGTATTGGAAGAAAAATTCAAACATCTAAAAACTGATAGCAAACACACAGAAAACGTTTACATCTATACTAGTGCCAAGTTGACGCTAGTGCGTCGACTGGTTGACGATTTGTGAATCAGCCAAATTATCCTGCCATTGATAAAACATTTTTGAGAGAACCATTTATATAGACATACCTATACTACTAGTATAAATTTCAAAATAAACTTTTCCAGGGTAAGTTTCTTTTGAAATGGTTCCTTCGGCTAAGAAGTGGAAGGCTATAGAGCCTGATTATTAAATCTCTGTAAAATATCACAAATTTTAATAGTGTAGGAAATGCAGCGATCTTTTGTATGGAGACCTCAACATTAAATCCTCAGTCGATGAAACTTTGCAGGGATGTAATATAGTATGAACCAAAACTTATGTAGTACAAATATCCAAAAACAGAAAAAAAAAACGATTTAGATAATTTAAAAATATGTATCATTTATGATACTTTATCATACTGCAAAGTTTCGTCTACTGAGGATTTACTGTGGGGGTCCACTACCTTCCTTTCCTACACTAAAGGTTCTACCTACTACGTCTAGTTTATTGAAATCGCAATGAAATTAATTCTATGGACAACAAACGCTAACCCACATCAGATCATTAGCCTGCCGAATTCCCAGTCTCTCTCGCTCGGATCATTCCAATATTTTATTCGTGCGAGTATCGATTTATTTATCGTGACGATAAATCATTCGCGTTGATCATTACCGATAATAATTTATAGTAGGCAGCGAGCGGTGCTTTGGAACTATAAATCAAATGAGGCGCCCGCGCACTGCAGCGACGGCTCTCATAGATTTCCTGCTTGTTTGTTTTAAGCTATGCTGAGCTTTTTGGAATAGTTTACACTTTTTGTTGTTATTGGACTGTTTTAATCTCAGTTCATATGTGATGGTGACGCAATACCCTATGTTATTGTAGAAGATTAAGTATTTTGCGAATTATCTTGGTTATATGTCACCTTTGTTATTTTTCATGTATTTAGCTAGTAGACCAGAAACTTTATTTTCGTTCACGAGTTCATGAACACTAATAGTTGGTTCTTTGATTTCATCCTCACTTATTGATTTGAAGCCATCATCATAGATTGCGTAAACAAATCAATCATCAATAATTGACCGACTAACACCCACTATATTTACAGTAATCGTTTTAATATCACCGATTTCAATTACTTATGCATTACCTACTTACTCTTCCCAAGATCCATCAGGGATATCGATATGCAAATAAATAACCGATGCGTTTAGTCGGTGCGCACAAAGGCGGCGCCGGCGCAGCCCGCGGCCGCGCTTGATTGATAAATCAACCAGAGCACGCGCGTATGGGCTTTGTAAACGCCGCTAATGTCGCGTTAATTCAAACTTTAATACCTTTGCAATAGAAGCTTTGAAGATAGTCGATTGGGTTTTATGCACGCCGCTAGTGTCGCACTAATTCAAACATTAATGACTATGCAATAGCAGTATTTGGGTATAGTCTTTTGAACAATTAATTGATTTCGCGATGTCGCTTGGTTACTAGAGGTTACGATTACGAGAGGACTCCTTTTTAGGTGATGCTGATATTCATAATTTTATGTTTGGTTTGCGATATGTGTTACATTTTAATTCGGAACACAAGAGTCAAGGACACACAAGGTATTATTTCTTGATGAGAGATTTAAAAAACGCACACGTGAGACTAAGCTGATAAAAAATGCCTTCTCGTTCTTGATTTCAGGACTTAGTTTTCGCGACTTTTAAACGATATGGATAAAGCTAGAATTCAGATTCTAGTTTCATTCACAAAAGTTACAGGAAAGTCATTAACGCCCCTCCAAGATAGTGGTAGATCAACGTCAGTTTTCTATCCCGATTTGTCTCAGCTTTGTAAAATTTAAGGTTTCTGAACAAGAAGAAGCCGTTTGTAATCAATCGTAACTAAAAGGTACCACGTATATCAGATTTTTTCTAAAAGCGATTGCTCTCTAACAATGAAAGAATAATCTGTAAGCAGCAAATCATCGCGTCCTCTCATGGGGTTGCATGTAATCACTTTACCAGTGCACTCTCCCCACCCCCGGTCATTAGCCCCCTAATCTAATTCCGATTTCATTACTGCACACCCCATGCTCTGTTTGTTGTTGTTTTGTTTTTCGTGTTCGTCAAGTGTCTCTTTGCTGTGAATGGGACATGTCGGGGATCTGAATGCTTTTGTTTTCTGTTTTAATATTTTTTTGATGTATTAAAATATCTGTGATAGATTGTATTAAGCCTTATAATGGCATCTGCTACCTTTCTGAAATGAGTAGAGAGATAGAGAGAATTTAAATTAGTGTTATCCGTTTTCCCAAATATTATCTTAGTGATATGAATGAAAGAATTCATAGTTACATAATATAGCTTTCACTTTGTTTATTTTTATTAAACACAGTTTATACTTACGTTTCATTTAAAATATCTGTCTCTTTTCTAGTTACTAAATCTCGGAGACTTTTTAATATATTTATGATGATTTATTATTGAGTAATCTAACTAAAAAATATGTATAATCCATTTATGCCAAAGGGTATAGTCATTCTAGTAATGATCAGATTGTTGTCAGCATGATACTCTATAATGATCAACATTACATAATCAAAAGTTCCTAAACTTATGACAACAATAATTTGAAACGCCCACCCATTTGTAATAACAATGAATGAATAGTTTTTTTTATGCACACTAGTCATCAGACCACACCTTTTAATGTAATTGCCTATCTATTGTTAAAAGAATAGAAAGTTTGTATAAGATGTAACAGTAAGTTTTAGGGGGATTCTTTTATAAAAATAGTAATTTTAGAAATCCTAATGATTTCTGCCAATTATTGTTGATGACTATTGAAAAAGAGAATGTGACGTGACGTGAGGAACTCTCGACTTCAAGGTATACTGAACACTTAACCATACTGTCGCGGCGTCGAGCCTCGTTTGATTAATGACTAACAGGGATGACGTACCGGATGGACGGATACATGACAATCGACTAAAAGACGGAACTGGAACTGAACTTGCGGAAGACTCTATCAAGTCAAGATGACCAGGACTGACTCCTGACCCGCAGGCCGCCATCGCCACTTGCGACAGAACCCATACTTAACATCAAAAGAAGAAAACTCCTCAGTGTGGCTTATTCCCTTTACCCACCCTGAAACAGCCACCCCAAGGTATGATGAGGTGGATAGATCAACATACGTTATCCGAGTATCCACCTTAGGGTGGCAGGGTAGGTAAACGGAATAAGCCCTCAGTGTTTAGAGTAATACAATGTCTGACGATTCACTGTCTGTATTATGAATTTTTTTTTTCTATTATTAACATTGGAAACGTCATTTTCTATTCCATCTCAAATTCCTCCAAAAGTCCCGCGTCCGCTTCCCGGGGGTTGTAATTAGATTTGCAGTTTCCGCGCGAGAGGTCGCCCCACGACATTAGTTTTCATTTGCGCGCTTATTTCATTATACTCTTATTAACTTTGCGAAGTGCACTGGGATGTGTATTGTGTATGAGATGTATGGAACGTTTTATTGTCAGTTGCTGTAATTATGTTAAAGGTCGTTGTGTGTCTGGTGAAAAACCTAACTTGGGAGCCGGAAGAAATTCTTTAAGTTTTATTGGATTACGAATTTTTGTTAATATAATTAAGACAAACCACATTTCTCAAAAACTCTTTAATTCTTCAGTTAACACTGCTGAAGAATAAGTATAGTCCGAGATGATTATTATTATTTGAGTGTTCGGGGCTATGCAGCTCTGACAGTCAGTGCAACCTAAAAGATCTAATGTGACGCGCCTTCTAATTATAGTAACTCTTTAAGCCCTGCTGGGTGGGTACCCCCAGAAAGTCTAGTTACTTCCTGGTTTTAAGAGTTTTTATTTCCTCCGGGTCGATTACGTGTCGCCCCAGATGGATACTACGCTTGTGGATTAGGGGTCCACAATCACATAAGAGGTTCTTGAGCGTTTCCTGCTTCTCATTGCAGTATCTACAGACGTCAGTATCACTTAATTTCATATGAAATAAGTGTCTGTTTATTTTGCAGTGTCCAGTTAGTAGTAGTCAGAGATGGATCTATTAAATATATTGACGAATCAGCCTATCAAAGATTATATTGAAAGAATATCATATTACCGACTTCTGAAATAAATTTTTTAGTGAAATTCAATTTACTCTTTTAAGGAGACAATACTCTTAAGAGATAAAAGAGTTCAAATTATAATGAAATTGGAGGACACCAAAACACTCAAATAACCTATTTATTTGGCCTAATCTAATAAATAATAATCTTTAATCTAATAACATATTTATTTGACTTCGAAAGTTAACGCTATTTGATTTAAATCGTCACCCAACAATGGTCCAATCATGTAATGATTATATGGCCTTCCGCTGGCTGTTGCAGCTCGGCCGTGCGTGAAATCGGATCGGCGTCAGATCGGGCTCGCCACGCGACCGCATCGGACACGCCTCGCGATGACGACGTCCGACTCATGTGCCGTGAAACGAGATTTCGATTGTGCTGCATTGACTTTATTATGTGAGGGAGGAAGAGGATTGTCATTTTTCGAACCACTTGTGATTTTTCATTCTCTATCATTTCTGCTTCATAGAGTTTTGTTTGGTTTGGACTAAGCTTTCGACCATTTTAAGGATTTTATGATATGTCTAGCAACCGCCCGCGGTTTCCCGTTCCCATGGGAATATTGGGTTAAAAATATTCTGTATTTTAATCTCGGCTATCTACTATCTGTGTGCCAAATTTCAATCAAATCCGTTCAGTAATTTTTGCGTGATTGAGAAACAAACATCCAAATATCCAAACCAACAAACTTTCACATTTATAATAGTGGCGTCAGTAGGGTGAAAAATACGGCGTTTTGTGAACCAGAGATTTCCTTTGGTAGGATTGGTCCTTAGGACCCTAGGATGGATATAAGAAGTGGAGCCACCATGATTTTTGTAGTAAATTTTTTGAAGTTTTGGCTTTCAGGCCAATCTCGATAGATGTATTTGACGGAGTCATGATAAGGTTATTCACCGCCGAGCACAAAATAATAGTTTCTTTACAATGCACAACCTCTATTCTTACAATCAACATCGAGTTAGCTCAAAATAACGGATGATCGAACAGATTCACACGGATTCAAGTCGATAAACGCGGCAAGTTCGACACAGCGAGGTGAACTCAAATGAACGACCGTTCACTACGGCTGCCGGTAACAGAATGTCCCACGGCACCGACTACCCCCCGATCGCGCTCTCCACATTTTTCCGCCTCCGGAAACGTCAAGGCTGTCAACTGTCAAACTGACAAACATCAAACCTGTCAACTGTCACACGTCCTGCACAGATCACACACTCGCTGTATCGACCTTACCCAAGTGAGCCACTTGCCGTTTCCGACTTGATAGTTACGACTAAACTCAATAGACGGCGCTAGAAGTTCCAATAATCTTGAGCAGCACGGTGCTTACGCTCCGACACGGCCATCCTGACATTTCACACGTCCTCGTGTGAGTTGGCTGGGGAAGGTCCTGCAAAGGGAGATAGTACCAGAACAGTAAAATGTTCAAACGCTCGGCCTTCCTGACCAAAAGGGTCAGGTCTTGTAATACCACAATTTGTTTACCACAACTTTATTCAAAATTACAACATTGCTTACTCCATTGCTAATCCATAGGTACTCATGAAATAACAGTGATGAAAGTAAACAAATCAAAATAACTATTCACTAAAAATTCAAGAAAACTCATCAGACCAATATTTCAAAACTAAATAGATTGTGTAATCAGTGTAGTATGCAATACTCTACAATTCAGATGCTTCCATCTAGCACCCAATGACAACCTCTATCCGGTGATTACCCAAAACAAGGGCTACCTCCATCCGGTACCATTACACAACACAGCGCCTTTATCCGGCGATTCAACAACGATCGCTTACATCTTTGAGCTAAACGCACGCCACTCACAAGCGTGGCCGCAATGCGACGGGAAATCAGGCCCGATTTACACCTACGACTACGAATGCACGAAAAATGTAACCAATCTGAGCGACTAGCATACTATTGAATAAACAATCACAAAAATGAGTATTGTTTGAACTAATTAAACTAGTTTAAAGTCTAGCCCCTTCGTTTACTATCATCACTATCATCATCATCACCATCATCACCATCATCATCATCATCATCATCATCATATTCCCCATCATCACCATAATAACTAATGATAACTTTTTACAGAATTTACAGCCAAATATGCTGGAGGGCCAAGTACCCAATTGTTTTTTTTCTTTTTTTTTTCAAACAATTGAATTATCAATTTACTGTGTACCACTTTAGTCCGGCTATCCCTGTAGCTCATAAATTAAGTCATCCCTGTGACTCCTCAGAACCATCCCTGTGGCTCTTACACATTTGATCATCCCTGTGATCTCACACATAAGATCATCCCTGTGATCTTACTCAACAAGATGACTTAAGAGGACACAATAAAATAATCAGTTAAGACTCAAAATTTTCAGAACACTCCGAATCGCTGATGTCATTAGGTACTTGTCCCTCAGGCATCTTTTTTTTAACCTATCATGTGCGTACTTGTAAGTACGCTTTGAGTTAAGGGCTTTTAAAACATAACGATCGTTATCAAGTATTTCTATGACTTTAAATGGCCCCCTGAACTTCGGGTCTAACTTTGTTAAATCAGGAAGTAATTTAATTTCATGATTATGAACAGTAGTTACTAAACTGAATTTATATTCCTACATAGCAACAGCTGCTTACTCAATTTCACCACACTATGACCAAAAGTGTACTGACAGTGTACAAACGGTGTACTAACAGTGAACTAACAGTGAACTAGCAGTGTGCTAACAATGTACTAACAGTGTACTAACAGTGTACTAACAGTGTACTAACAGTGTACTAACAGTGTACTAACAGTGTACTAACAGTGTACTAACAGTGTACTAACAGTGTACTAACAGTGTACTAACAGTGTACTAACAGTGTACTAACAGTGTACAAACAGTGTACTAACAGTGTACTAACAGTGTACTAACAGTGTACTAACAGTGTACTAACAGTGTACTAACAGTGTACTAACAGTGTACTAGCAGTGTACTAGCAGTGTACTAACAGTGTACTAACAGTGTACTAACAGTGTACTAACAGTGTACTAACAGTGTACTAACAGTGTACTAACAGTGTACTAACAGTGTACTAACAGTGTACTAACAGTGTACTAACAGTGTACTAACAGTGTACTAACAGTGTACTAACAGTGTACTAACACTGTAACAGAACTGTACCAACACTACCAACACTGCAGTAACACTGCACACCAACAGTAAACATATTCAGAAACATTGATGCATCTACCAACTGTTAGCAGTGAATTCAAACAGAAAAGTGGTTACATTACGACAGAATGGTGCTAACATTACAGTACCACAAGATAAATGACATTACTAAGAAAGATTTTATTCTATTTTCATTATTTTTGCACTAAATTTCAACAACAATTTCTGTTGATTGAAGTCACCATTCACCAACAAAATATTACTAACCCCTTTTATTTTAATTAAATTCACTGCCTTGAATAATTTTGAAACATAATGAGACTTCAATCTGTGCCGTTTTCATAATCGCAACCAATAGGAATATTTAGTGACTTTTCGTTTAAAAATTAAATCACAATAAAATCGTTACGACTGACCTCTATAAAGTGACCTTGTAGATTCACTATGCTGGCTGCGCCGAGTAACAGGATGCTCTCAGCTTGTAATGCTGCACTAGCACCCGCCACAGAGCATCGCCATTGCCATTGCATCGCTGTCGCCACTGCATCACCGCTTGCGCTGCTAGTTGCTTTGCTCAGCTCCACAACTGTTGCCGCTGCCTGTTGCACCGCTGTTGTCTTGTGTTGTGAAGCACCTGAAGCAGATAATCATAGGCGCATTTGGTTGTTGTTTGACATGAGAACAAGCACTAGAAAAAGTGGAACGATCACATGACCTGTTATCCTTGAAATCAGTCGGTACTGTGCGATGTACTGGAATGCTACACCTTAGCATGAACAGCTGCTTGAAATCACACCATGTCATCCATCACCATAGCTTCATTATGTCGTTATGATCCAGGCACGCACGTCAACATTTTTTTCTCTCGGGGTCAAAGTCAGGAACGAACATTGGCACTCGAAGTAGGCACACGCATCGCTTGTATTGTAACAAAGCAATAATACTGCGATTTGGTCAATAGACGCCACTTTTCGTCGATCACATTGATTTTCCGTTGCACGTGTCTCGTTATCACACCTCATATCGTTTGATTCACTTTTCTCACCACGTGGGACGTTTGGATTGCATCCCGCTTCTGATGACGGAGTCATGATAAGGTTATTCACCGCCGAGCACAAAATAATAGTTTCTTTACAATGCACAACCTCTATTCTTACAATCAACATCGAGTTAGCTCAAAATAACGGATGATCGAACAGATTCACACGGATTCAAGTCGATAAACGCGGCAAGTTCGACACAGCGAGGTGAACTCAAATGAACGACCGTTCACTACGGCTGCCGGTAACAGAATGTCCCACGGCACCGACTACCCCCCGATCGCGCTCTCCACATTTTTCCGCCTCCGGAAACGTCAAGGCTGTCAACTGTCAAACTGACAAACATCAAACCTGTCAACTGTCACACGTCCTGCACAGATCACACACTCGCTGTATCGACCTTACCCAAGTGAGCCACTTGCCGTTTCCGACTTGATAGTTACGACTAAACTCAATAGACGGCGCTAGAAGTTCCAATAATCTTGAGCAGCACGGTGCTTACGCTCCGACATATTAGTTAAGCTGCTATGCCCAGTTTGATATCATTGTATGATATTTAGGGTGTCGAATTCATTTTTGGATTCATATTTGTACGATTCAATTGTTAAACTATTTAAAAAAAATAAAAACAAAAATAAAATACTCGCTTGATTAAAGAAAAAAATTGCCATTAAATACACAAATTGGAAAATTTAAAAAAAGAAAAATACCTCGTAGGACCTCTATTATCCTTTTATTTTTAAAATAATAATAAAAGAAAATATTCTTGTTTTGGCTAATTAAAAAAAATAACTTCGTTACTGTTGTAAGGAAGTTATTATTTTTATTAAATATTACAATTTTAAATATCAATTCGAAACTTGTTTGTGATAGGCTCAAATTGTAGCAAATTTAGTTAGCTTTATAAAAGTTTAGAGCAAAGATATCTGAAAAACGCTTCCTTAAGGTAGTTTTATCGAAAATACTGAAACAAGTGCCAAGTTTATCCAGCAGTACAGAGTTTCCAAGGGTTAAAACTTGGGTAAAATTACTCTCAAGGTACCTAACAACAGTTGAAAAAATCATAGTTAGATGCGCGCTTGTGATAGTTGCCCTTTTGACCATATTGAGTGGCATTTTTGTTTTTCTAATAATTTACTGATATTTTTTAATTCTGCGTTATACTTTTTAAGTTTATTTCAAAACAGTTACATAAAAGTGTTATAATGTTTATATATTTGGAATTGGCTATTTATTACCTTTCATTTGATACCCATATTGTTATAATAAAAAAATATATATTTCCATAGGTGTAAAAGAAATTGACGGCACGCGACAGTGAATTTTTTTTTTCGCTATTTATTGTTAATAAGGAAATTTGTAAGTTATATTTTATCAAGTCTTAATTCTATAAGCTTTGTTAACGTATTTTTTGTTTGCAAATAAGAACATCAGTTTAATGTTTACGGTGACATAAGTAAAAAAATTGTAGTTGAAAATATTGGTTATTGTGTAATGTTTAGAAAACTTCTTAATAAATTGCATTTTTTTATACCAGAAATGAATTCTACGTCATTGATTTATCCGAAAATGATACCAAACTTGGCTTTGTATCCAAACTTAGGCAGTTATTAACCTCGGACTTCGTTAAGGCAGAATTTTCCCCTCCCCCCCACTTGCTTGAAAAATCCAGGTGGCTCCACTTCGTAAACCCATCTTAGGAACCCAAGGATCAATCCTACCGAAGGAAATCTTTGGTTCATGGATAGCCGTATTCTTCGTATTTTTACCTTCTACGACTGGGGCTATTAGTAGGATTTGCAAAGAAGAAGTCTCTGAAAGCCAAAAAAGCCAATTTTAATGATTTTTTACATTAATTTGTTGTTGCTACTTTAGTTACAGAATGCATAATAGAATAGTACGTACAAATCTTTAGTGAAATAGCTCTCTCTCTCTCTCTCTCTCTTCTACTCTAGGTATAGTACTCTACTCTATACTATTGACGGAGTTGTATGAATCCAAGGACTATACAACAATACATGAATCAAACTCATACATAACTTGCGCAAATATATTTTAGAATTTCTAAGACGACGCCTCTGTGGCCTAGTGGTTCGCCCACCCGTGTAAGACGCAGCGGTCCCGGGTTCGATTCCCAGACAATTTGTACTCGGTTTGGTTGGTGGAAGGGCTTATTTCAAGTCCGTCTGGCTAGAAACCACCATTTTACCTAAGTCTGACGCCATAACAACAATTTAAAAATTGATTGTGTTCCGGCAGTTAGAGGTAAGATAGTCAGTTCCTCAGCGATGAGGATTCCGAGTGTAGTGCGCTTCCACCTTCGGCCTTATCGTCACTTAACATCAGGGGAGGTGAAAGCCAAGCCCTATCCCGTTGTGAATAAAAAAAGATTTAAATCATTAATTTTGTTCGCTGAACAGATTGGAGTTATGTTCCTTTCGGTGTACTCATAAAGATTACTTAAATTCACTCATTTCCTACAGCCACTTCATATATCTCCTTGAATCCCTGAACTTCACCCGATAACCACAAATCGTTCTGTCACCGGGATCCCGCTAACGCCCGTAATCCCGGGATTAGGGAATGCTCGATGATTTAATGTGACCAGCTGTCATCGCCTAATGCCGCATAAGTACAGAATAACTCTAACAAATCCCGCACGACAGATGCTTATGCTCCCAAAAAGATGATGATTTTACAGAAAGCGTAACTACTTATAATGGATCTTTTTTTTTATATAAAACTTCATGAATGGCTTTTTAAACTATTTTAGACCGTTACAGTACAATTTTACCTTGTTCCAATAGGGCTTTAGGTACCTGTTAATAAAACAGCGCTTTTAGGGACTAAAGCTAGGGTTTCCTAGGATCACTGTGCTGTCATATTACGGCCGTAATTTAGCGGCGTAGAACGCTGTCTATGTAAACAATACGGCGCGGTTTCTGACGTTACGGTGTCGCCGTATTGTTAACATAGACTACATTCAACGCTGCTATATTATGACCGCCGTAATATGACGGCACCGCTTTCCTAGGAAACCCTAGCTTTACGATTTTCTTCACCCCATAGCTACTTTGAAAGACAAAAACGGCTTATGAAGGGGTTTCAGAGTCAAGATGTACCATTGAGTACTTGTGTTATTAACACGTTTTTATTAGATTGCTTTCGCGTTTGTTTGTTTGTTTGTGTGTTTCTCCACAAAGTTTGCGAACGATTTTATCCTAAGTTCCCGATGAGCTAGAGACTTAAAACTTTGAACATAAATAAATAAATAAATATTTGACTACATCACATACATTGCTCCAATCCCAAAGTAAGTAGCTATAGCACTTGTGTTATGGAAATCAGAAACAACGGTGGTATGACACACACCCAGACCGGAGACAATATTGAAAAGTTCATTTTCTACATTGACCCAGCCGGGGATCGAATCCGTGACCTCAAGAGATGGTGACGCCTTGAAAACCGGCGTGCGAACCACTCGACCACGGAGGTCGTCGTGGTTCATAGGCCAGAACTGGCAGGCAATGCAATATTATGGTGTCATTGAGCTGATCTGATGATGAAGCCGGAAGAAGGCCACAGGAACTCTATGAAGAAACCATACAACCCCATCGAGTTTGGGCTCGTTAGAATCGTCTTGACTAGTACTCTAATGGGAGACGTGGTTTAGGGACTGATGATGAAGCCGAAAGGCCATGCCATAGGAACTCAATATTGAAACCGTGCAACCCCATCAAATTTGGGCTCGTTTGAATCGTCTTGACGAGTTCTTTGTTGGGAAATAGTTTCCAGGGTCTGATGATGGAGCCGGAGGAAGGACTCAGGAACTCTTTAATAAAACCATGCAACCCCATCGAGTTTGGGCTCGTTTGAATTGTCTTGACGAGTACTTTGTTGGGAAGTTTCTAGGCTCTGATGATAGAGCCGGAAGAAGGCCACTGGGACTCTGTATTAAAACCATGCAACCCCATCGAGTTTGGGCTCGTTTGAATCGTCTTGACGAGTGCTCCGATAGTAAATGGTATATTTTTAGTCTTAGCTCGTTAACTAAAAAGCAGAAAATAAAAATTTACTGAAAAAAAAACTTTTTTAAAAACACGTTTTTATTACAAAAAAGTCCGACTAAAAACATTAAAACGGACTAGTAAAAACAGACTAAAAAGTATAAAATAAATTTTTCTTTAAATATTTATAATATAACCGTTTAGCACGGTCATGTGGTCTTCCAGCTCGGTGTTTTTCCTCCTCCTCCACAATCCATCTTGTGTACGTACTGGCCCCAGAATCTTCCTCCAGATCTTTCTCTCCACCACCAAGAGTTTGGTCTCTTCTTTGAGTGTCATTGTCCAGGTCTCAAATCCGTGCATCAAAATTCAAGACGTAAATAACAAAAAATTTACTGAAAAAAAAACTTTTTCAAAAACACGTTTTTATTACAAAAAAAGTCGGACTAAAAACATTAAAACGGACTAGTAAAATCAGACTAAAAAGTATAAAATATTTTTTTCTTTAAATATTTATAACCCTACAGAAATTTTAAACCTAAAAACGTGGGGCGTGACGGATTTTAAGTAAAGCTTTTTTCGAATAATTGTATTTTTGGCTGTATGTACATTTGCCTTTGCCTTACACGTTCAGATAAATAATGTTTGGTAATAGTATGATCAAATCATGTATTGTTTAACATTTAAATTTGATTCAGTTCTTATAAAAATAATGTAAATATCTTGTACATATCTTAGCAAGTTTTAAAAGAGTTACCATTTATTATATTTGATAATTTCACGATAGTTAGTTGTAACGCCTATCATTGGCTGAACGTATTTTCAAGAATTTAAGCAAGTAAGACTACAGTAATTAATATAACAAGTATTGTAATTCATTGGGATTTAGTTTCAAAAAGATTACAACGTAATTGTTTTATAAAATATTATCTCTGATATTACTTTTTCATACAAATAGTATGGTCGATTATGATTGGTTAAAAAAATGGTGTGAGGGGTAAACCTTTTGTGTTGAATTTAGTGGGTATTTAAGGAATGGAAAATGGAGCATACGTTTCACTTTTAAGTTTGGAGCACTACGGGATTTAAGTTAAGTAAATTCTTCATTGTATTGTGTTATTTTGAATTAATTGTTTTGTGTGTGAGTTGATTGCTTTTCAAAGGCTATCCGCTGTTAATTTTCATTCCCAATTTTATGATTATTCCGATTATTTGTAGTATTAATAAGTAAAGTACATTATATACAGATTTCTTTTGCATTTGCTTGGTAACTAGTATCATAGTTTAATAAAGAGATTAACTGATAACTTTAAGTTTATATTGTTGTAGTTTGTAACGATTTAATTGTAAATATCTGATTTGATAAAGCTGACGAGTTTCTTCCGCCTGTTCTTCTCTCAGCTAAAAAAAAGACGTCCGAACAGGTGGTAGGTTAAAAGAAATTGGACGATTCAATTTAATAAACATTACTTTACTTAAATTGATTTATTTTGTTTTAATTCTCTCCATGTTTCTGACTATTTCTGACATCAGAAGTGGGTATCGACTCGGTCCATTTACAAAATATTAACACCAATTCCTGATGATTTTCAGGGTGGATGCTGACGAGACCTCGCTCCGCTGCCGTTGCGATCCTGAGACCTGAGTAGCAGCCAGCTGGTGTCAGTGAAAGAAGAATGAGAAGTAAAGGAGAAGTCTTCAGAGATCCTCTTTCAAAGTCCGCTAGCCGGTAAGGCCATTAGTGGCTGTGTTTTAATAATTTATTTTACGAGATTGCTACTTTGTTAGTTTAATACTTATTTATTGTTTTGATGTGGAAAAAGAATAAAATTTGTTGCGACGAAATTACATCAAATACATTGAGAAATTAATATTAACTAAAGATGTTTATAAAATTAATTTGTGACGGTATTTGTGATACTGATGTGGTTTATCAAAAGCCTGAGTAATTGGTCTGGCGTCTAAGTAAATGCGATTAAAACGAGTTTAAATTGTTCATTTGTAGGTACGTAATAAGTAGGTAGATCTTTTTACTAAGTCTGTGTAAAGTTTACAATGAAACATTTGGGTTTGTAGATACTTTAGACTTAGAAAATTTAAATTTTATTGAAGCACAGCCAATTTACTTCTGCACTAGTACCTATTATTATTCAATGCTACCAAATTTTTTATAGTTAATCATTTCTTAATTTTTAATTTCTACGTATGTTTCGAATCGCAAAGTAGGTAGTAACATTTAAGTAAGAATTTAATGTTTTTCATTTGAGGGTTTATTTTGTTTCCCTTATTTAAAGCAGAGTGTCTTTACTTTTGTCCTTTATTTACTTACCCTGCCACAGTATTTAGCATTCTCATTCTCAATTTAAATTTATTGAAAGTTTTTATTTTGTTCTATTATTTATTTTGTCGACCAACAATGTCGAGTGGGTAGTACACTGGTTTTCATCGTGTCTGTCTCTCGAGATCCCCGGGTTCGATTCCTGGCTGTCTCAACTAAGACAACGAATATTTCTGTAGGCGCTGTCTTGGGCGACAGCGACACAAATGCATTTAGTTTCTTTATTTAGAATCGGAGCAATGTATAATAATATGATGCTGACCAATATTTCTTTTACTTAAAAAAGTTAGCTATAAAATAGAATTCCGCTCAGTAATGTTTGCGCAGAGTAATACTAGCATTATTGGAAATTCAAAATAATGATAAGCAATTTATGTGTGACTAAAAAGGCTGATATTGTTTCTTTTTAATTTGTGCTTTTTTCTGATAAGAAATAAGCTTATATGCTAAACTAATGTTCACACAATAACACAATTATTAATCTTATTAATCATAATTACTTAATAATAGTAATTATAATTGTACTTTATATTAATTACTTTATATGGGTACTTTATAGATATAATTTTGGTAAAAAATTAGTAAATTTTCAATAATTTTGTTATTGATTACACGACAGGTAGTCAACCTATTCAGGTGTATCTAAATATAGATTTAATTAAATAGTTTAGACTTGATTATGTTGTCTACGCCAAGAAGTTAAAAGTTTAAAATGTATGATTCGATGTCATTCGGATTTATTATTTACGATTGGGTGGGTTTAAATTGCAACAGACGCGTATGTTTTGAGTAATTTATTAAGAGACTTTTGTTTGTACCCAAGTTCATGATAATATTATATTTTGATTTTTGGTTATTATTTTTGGTTTTGATTTTCGGTTTAAATTTTTTATGTTGATTTTAGATTTTAGATTTTATTTTCGATTTTGATTTTCGGTTTTGATTTTTGATTTAGGTTTTGACTTTAGATTTTATACTTTCGGTTTTGATTATTTATTTTATTTTTGGTTTTGTTTTTATAATAATGATTTTTGGGTTTCGGATTTGATTATAGGACTTGATTTTCAGATTCGATTTTCGAATTTGATTTCTATGATTTGATTTTCGGTTTCGATTTTCAGTTTCAATTTTCGATTTCGTTTTTAAATTTAGATTTTGATAGATTTAGATTTCGGTTTTTATCTTGAATTAGATTTCGGGTTAGATTTCAACTTAGATTTCAATCTAGGTTTAGGTTTAGATTAAAAAATAGATTTAGATTTTAGTTTTTTTTAATTTTGATTAAGGTATAGATTTCGATTAAGGGTTCGATTTTTTGGTTTAGATCTATATTTACATTTTACTAAATTCGATTTACATTTTGTTGATTTGGATTTACATTTTGATTTGGATTTACATTTTGATTTGGATTTACATTTTGATTTGGATTTACATTTTGATTTGGATTTACATTTTGATTTGGATTTACATTTTGATTTGGATTTACATTTTGATTTGGATTCACATTTTGAATTGAATTTACATTGAATTGACGTTTTGATTTGAATTGAAATTTTGACTAGGATTTTAATTTTGATTTGGATTTTTATTTTGATTTAGATTTACATTTTGTTTTCGATTTCCATTTAGATTTTGATTTCCATATTGATTTTGATTCCCATATCTTGATTTTGATTTCTATATTGATTTAGATTTCCATTTTGATTTTGATTTACATTTTAATTTTGATTAACATTTTGATTTTGATTAACATTTTGATTTTGATTAACATTTTGATTTTGATTAACATTTTGATTTTGATTTACATTTTGATTTTGGTTTACATTTTGATTTAGGTTTACATTTTGATTTTGGTTTACATTTTGATTTTGATTTACATTTTGATTTTGATTTACATTTTGATTTTGATTTACATTTTGATTTTGATTTACATTTTGACTTTGATTTACATTTTGACTTTGATTTACATTTTGACTTTGATTTACATTTTGACTTTGATTTAAATTTTGATCTCAATTTCCATTTTGATATCCATTTACGTTTTACATTTTAGTTTCGATTTTGAGTTTCGATTTATAATATTTTAGTTTCAATTTACACTTATTATCGATTTATGATATTTCTGATTTCGATTTTGTTTCTGGTTTAGATTTCGATTTTGTTTTCGATTTCCATTTTGTTTTCGATTTCGATTCTGATTTCTTATGACTTGATTTCGATTGAGATTTTGATTTAGTCTGATTTCGATTTCGATTCTGATTTCAATTTAGATTCTGATTTTGATTTGGATTATGATTATGATTTGGATTATGACTTCGATTTAGATTTTGATCATGATTTCGATTTACAGTTTGATTTCTATTTAGATTATGTAATGATAATATGAAAATTATAATAATGATGATAATTATGCTAATGAGGATTATTAAGATAGTGATGAATATAATGATGATGGTTGAAGATGATGATGATAATTGTTATGATAATTTGTTTGCAATGAGGATTATTAAGATGGTGATGATTATAATTATGATGATTGAAGATAATGATGATGATGATAATGATGATGATAATGGTTATGATAATTTGTTTTAGTAAGTTTGTTTTCTGATCATATTGATTGAATTTCATTATGAGGAGTTATATTGATACAGTGAATTTATCTTGCTGCTTGTCCTATTTAGTAAACAGCTTCTGACAGTTGTCTTTGTCGATTTATATATATAATATTTATATATTGTGTCTTATTAAATCAAAATTGTTACTTATAATAGGTTAATAGTTTTACATCAATAAAGAGATGCGTGAAGATTGTTTAACAAATGAGACAAGTGGGAGATTATATTGATAATAATTATGATGGTCTATTGCCTTATGACTTATGACTTGAGATGTGCCTGCGGGCAGAGGCTTGCGAGCCATGTTAAGAGGCTTGCGAGCCATGTTAAGAGGCTTGTGAGCCATGATTGAGGAGCTTGCGAGCCATATTTGACTGTGACTATTTTTAAGACTAATGCCCATTGTTGGCAGTAGTGGTTTTAACAGTGACTGTTTTGTAACTTTTAAAGACCATTATGATTGTTATTAATATATCTAACATAAGTTTAAAATTGTACTTCGAGAGCGAAGTACTTGTCAGAATGGCCGTGACGGATTTTAAGTAAAGCTTTTTTCGAATAATTGTATTTTTGACTGTATGTACATTTGCCTTTGCCTTACACGTTCAGATAAATAATGTTTGGTAATAGTATGATCAAATCATGTATTGTTTAACATTTAAATTTGATTCAGTTCTTATAAAAATAATGTAAATATCTTGTACATATCTTAGCAAGTTTTAAAAGAGTTACCATTTATTATATTTGATAATTTCACGATAGTTAGTTGTAACGCCTATCATTGGCTGAACGTATTTTCAAGAATTTAAGCAAGTAAGACTACAGTAATTAATATAACAAGTATTGTAATTCATTGGGATTTAGTTTCAAAAAGATTACAACGTAATTGTTTTATAAAATATTATCTCTGATATTACTTTTTCATACAAATAGTATGGTCGATTATGATTGGTTAAAAAAATGGTGTGAGGGGTAAACCTTTTGTGTTGAATTTAGTGGGTATTTAAGGAATGGAAAATGGAGCATACGTTTCACTTTTAAGTTTGGAGCACTACGGGATTTAAGTTAAGTAAATTCTTCATTGTATTGTGTTATTTTGAATTAATTGTTTTGTGTGTGAGTTGATTGCTTTTCAAAGGCTATCCGCTGTTAATTTTCATTCCCAATTTTATGATTATTCCGATTATTTGTAGTATTAATAAGTAAAGTACATTATATACAGATTTCTTTTGCATTTGCTTGGTAACTAGTATCATAGTTTAATAAAGAGATTAACTGATAACTTTAAGTTTATATTGTTGTAGTTTGTAACGATTTAATTGTAAATATCTGATTTGATAAAGCTGACGAGTTTCTTCCGCCTGTTCTTCTCTCAGCTAAAAAAAAGACGTCCGAACAGGTGGTAGGTTAAAAGAAATTGGACGATTCAATTTAATAAACATTACTTTACTTAAATTGATTTATTTTGTTTTAATTCTCTCCATGTTTCTGACTATTTCTGACAGGCGCATGCTAAAGACAATATGGATGATAAATTTTACAAAACGCGCCCCACGTTTTTAGGTTTAAAATTTCTGTAGGGTTATAAATATTTAAAGAAAAAATTATTTTATACTTTTTAGTCTGTTTTTACTAGTCCGTTTTAATGTTTTTAGTCCGACTTTTTTTGTAATAAAAACGTGTTTTTAAAAAAGTTTATTTTTCAGTAATTTAGTTTTAAAAACCTCGAAACTGTCTTGGAATATTGCATGTTCATTGCCATACCTTGTTTTGCCTAAGATCCATATCACTGCTACCTATTCTGTTAGGATATTTTTATCCTTTTAAGTGTCTTTTTGTGAAACTAAGACATTTATTTATCCCTAATTTTACTGCTCCATTCGGAGTTAACAAGTTAAAGCGATTACTATCATCGTAAAATATATTTAAATTTTGATGCTCTTCACAATTTCGGTGTTAGCTTCCCTGTAATAAATTATGCTTAATTTACGATTAGGCAGCGTTGGGTAATTAAATCTTCACTACACTGTGGGAGAAAGAGATAGGCGATCATTAGTGAGCTACGCACGTTATGGGCGGGGCTTGCGACGCCCTGCGGCCGCGTAGTGTTGTGTTGTCACATAAAAATTGTCGATGTTTTTACCGATCGTAACTCTCGAGTTTTATCGATTCCCGGGACGCGTGTTGTAGGCGCTTTACTAGTGTAACGTTGGTCGCAACGGGGCGCTTACAAAACATTGCGGGAAACGAGCATTCTTTATTAGAACATGCTTTTAATTAGATTCATAGGGTTTATATTGTTTATTTGCGTTGGAGAGAGGTTGTTACATGTTTTCTATTAATTTTGTTGTAGTACAAAATCTTGATTGAACTAATCATAAATTAAAATTGCGTGCTGTAATTGTGAAGTCTTAGCTTAAAATGTCGGTGCAGCAAAGACAACAATATGTTTTTTTCAAAAGCTTTTTACTCATTGTCTAAGATATCTGATCGCAGATGTTGGAATTGTAAATATTGGAATATTCTCAAAAAGTCCTAAATAACCCTTTAACTAGTATAAGGCGGTATGACTTTGACATTTTGCGGATGTAACATTTTAAGAAATGGTATTTTGCTGATTTTTCATTTTGCGTCAAAATTTCACTTCGTTAACGAGGCACTGAGTGCCTAATCCATTGATGGAACATTGCACTGAAGGTATAACTATTAGGGTTTTAGGTATTACCACAGAATAGATATAAGTACTACCGTACAGAAAGAAAACTCCGCCTCGCCCTACAATCAATTACTTCGCCCCACCGGCGCCCATCCGTGTGTCGATCCGTGTGCTCATTCAATAGCACGCACACAGTTGTGCGTGTGCAAAAACGTCACTGTGTAGCGTCTGTGTAATTGGAGTTGAAACGCGACGCTTGAATGGAGTGCCCGAGGTGTGGTATTACTAAGATTGACTCTACCATATAAAATATAGAGAAGTAATTAAATTCGTCATAAGATAGAAGGTACGTACACCTTTTGATCAGAAAGCCTAACTTGCAAAGCGTCTTTAAAGCAAAACGTCTACAATGCTTAATGACTAAAATGCAGATAACCTAACTTGCATAATGTCTTTAAAGGAATACATCTACAAGGTGTTTGGTAAAAGCCTTATAAGCCGAATATGGTAGATAGGGACCATCAAACTGAACAAATTTTACTATGGGACCAATTCTAAAATAGCGAAAAAACAAATCAGCTGTTGCATACATTTTGATATTTTCGTGATTAATTTTTGTATGAAACAGCAGTTTTTTTCGCAATTTTAGAGTTTGTCCCATAGTAAAAGTTGTTCAGTTTGATGGTCCCTATTAGAGATGTTATGAATGTCAAATTTTACACATTCGCGAATGCGAATGCGAATATTTAGGATGCGAATGTGCGAATGCGAATGCGAATGTTAACACATTAAGTATTACAAAAAACATATAAATTATAAATAAAAACATTTTTATTACTAAAACGGGAAAAACATATACTTATACAAAATAAAAATATACATACCTATAATTTATGACGACATCCATTAGTGAATTAAATTTGTATAAACTTGCATGCTTTTTAATGCACATGTGCACTTTTATATAACTGTAAAAGTCGAAGTTCAATAAGGTAAAATAAAAAAATCGCTATCGATCACTTTTCTTTCCCGGTGACATAAGGAATAACTGACTAATTTTCACAAAATACTTTAAAACAAAAAAGAGGAATTACAGAAGACTGGCAACTAAAACAAAATAATCAACAAACCAAGCAACAGAGTGGACACATCAACAAGCAATCACAATAATTCACAAACTACTCGCGTGAAATAAATAAACCCTTTCTACTGGTTGAATTAATGAAGTTATGCACACATTCGCATTCGCATAAAATTCGCATTGATTGATGCGAATGCGAATGTCGATGCGAACGTTTAAAACGATGCGAACCATTCGCATATGCGAATGCGAATATTCGTAACATCTCTAGTCCCTATCTACCATATTCGGCTTTATAAGGCTTTTACCAAACATCCTTGTATATTGCTTGATGACTAAAATGCAGACAGTATAATGTAAAGGTATTGGTACCTAACTTTAAAATGTATTTAATTTGTATCTGATTTTATTCTGTACTAGCTGCCGCTCGCGACTTCGTCTGCGTTGACAGTTATTGTCTATCACTCGGGATCAGTACTTTTGTCAGGATTAAAGATATGTCTATGTCCTTATGTGATTGTGAAACCTTACGTCCTTTTCCGTACCCTTGACAACGTGTATGTAAAATTTCATGAATGTCGGTTCAGTAGTTAACACATGAAGGCGTAACAAACTAGCTTCCGCTTTTATTTTAAAGTCTAAAGTATTTTTAATTATATTTCTATTCTCTTACACAGTTCTAAATTAATTGAGAGATGCCTACATAGTAATAAATCAGCCATTGGCAGCATTTTGTACTTGTCTGTGATAAAAGTTAAATAAATATATACTTGCAATAAAGGTTACTTTATTACAAATATATTTACTTTATTGACTAGTTTTATGACCCTGTAAACCGAACATCGCGATGAAGACATTAAATACATGTTTAATCGTTACATGCCGTTAAAATGGCCGTTTATTAACTAAAACAGAGATGGGCAAAATCATTAATAATATAATTCGTATTTCAAAAAGCACACAATCATTAGATAGGTATAATCATAAACAAGGTGTTTGGAAATAGCCTTATAAAGCCGAATATGGTAGATTGGGTCCATCAAACTTTTACTGAGAGACCAATTCTGAAATCGCGAAATAACTCAGCTGTTTCATACAAAATTAATAACGAATATATCAAAATGTATGAAACAAATGATTTTTTCGCGATTTTAGAGTTGTTGGTCCTATAGTAAAAGTTGGTCAGTTTGGGCCCCATCCCAAATATCCAAAAAATATCGGTGGTCGTACGGAAAATATTACGTTTTTCAGAAAAAAAAGTCAATTGGGTTGGGATTAGTTACAACATTTTCTTAGCGAAGGCTGCGAACGCACCGACAGGTGTCTAGGTGTGCCTAGATATATCCAGGTTACTTGGTGACCGCACTGGTAGGAGAGTCGCTAGGATAGTCGCCTTTGTCTCATAGTCTTTGGTTGTAAGCCTCGCGCCCACGATACATTTTAGGTAGTCGCCTGGATGTATCGAGGAACCAAGTGCGCAGTGCGGCCGGTTGCGTACATTCGTGAACATTCGTTTTACTTGGTTACATATCTAGGCTCCAGGCACTGATCTAGGCACCTGTCGGTACGTAGGCGGCCGGTTAACGCTATTGCAGTTGAAATATTACTTATTTTTACTTGTCTGCGCTCCATCGTTCCTCATATCACGTATCACCTAAGAAAATTTATTCTCCAGTAATAAAATTTGAGCTTTATAATATTATTAATCATAAACATTGATTATTAATATTTTCACTAACTCCAATAACAGAGTAATCGACAACGTCCTCAACTGATGTGCCGCGGCGCCGCGCGCATTAAGTCGGGTCTGGTGCGCTAATCCGCTGCGCCGGCGCATAGGCGCTAGCGGAGTAAAATATAAGCTGTAGCGGTTTTAGAGAACGTACGAAAGAGATCACAAACAAAGAAATAGAGAAAAGAAGAAAGTACACAATAGGCGGCCTTATTGCTAGACAGCAATCTCTTCCAGGCAACCTTGGGAGAGAGAGATATAAGATACAGGACAAACAGGGAGTGGGTGCAACTATGTAGAGGACAAACTAAGTACATATATAAAATAAAATAAATAAAAAAAGAAAATTCAGGAAAATGGAAAAATAATAATAAATATATTAGTGAGGAATAGAAGAAAGGAAATGACTCCTGACTTGAATGCGAAAGGATCCAAGAGTTTGAGCCTTTCTGATACCTTCTGGTAGATTGTTCCAAAGACGGACTGCATGAACAGAAAAGGAATAGGAGAAGAAATCAGAGGAATGACGCGGAAATTCAAGAGTGAGGTTAGAGGAAGAACGCAAGGTACACTGCGTGGACGAGGAAAGGAATGAGAAACAATCTTTTAGGTAAGGAGGGGAAGTTGGTAAGAAAAGTATGGAGTAGAGAAGGGAAAGAGTGTGCAAGTCCCTGCGCTGGCGAATAGGAAGCCAGTTAAGTTTGGCGCGGAAGTGTGACACATGGTCAAATTTGCGAAGTTTGAAAATAAACCTGATACAAATATTCTGCAGACGCTCAAGTTTATCGAGCAGTTCCTCCGACAGATCTGTGTAACAGACATCAGCGTAGTCAATAATGGGTAGCAGGAGAGATTGTGCCAGGGTAATTTTGGTGCTGGTAGGTAAAAAGTTGCGGAATCTGTTAAGCGAGCCGTACGCAGCAAACACCTTTTTTCTCAATGTTTCTATCTGAGGCCTCCATGATAGTTGCTGATCAAAAATAATACCCAGGTTCTTGACGGTTTTGGAGAACGGGATAAGAGTGCCATCAAAATAAACCGAAGGGAGCTGTTCGAGATCAATCCGTGAAACGAAATAAGAACTGCCAATAATAATGCACTGAGTTTTCGCCGGGTTGACAGTCAGACCAAAAGATTTACTCCAGCTGCTGATTTGTGATAAGTCGGAGTTGGTAGCCGCTATTGCCCGAGAAAGCTCAGACAACGGTGCTTGAGTATAAATCTGTAAATCATCAGCATATAGATGATAGGAACTGGAAATTGATTGTGTAATAGAATTTATAAAGATGGAGAAGAGAAGTGGAGATAAAACGCCACCCTGAGAAACGCCGGCATTGATATCACACCACCCGGAGAAAGAATCTCCGTTGCGGATACGCTGCCGTCGCCCTAGCAGGTAACTCTGAAACCAATCAATTACAGCCGGAGATATGCTCAGAGAACGTAAAATGCTGAGAAGGATATCGAAATCAACAGAGCTAAAAGCATTACTGAAATCAAGTAAAGTCAGCACCGTGAGCTCTCGACGTTCCATTCCCATACGAATGTCATCAGTGATCTTAACTAGTGCTGTAGATGTGCTGTGGCCCTTACGAAAGCCGGACTGAAAAGGATTGAGGAGATGATAAGTATTGAGATAATCAAAAAGCTGATGATAAACAAGTTTTTCAAGGACTTTGGAGAGAAAGGGCAGGATAGAAATGGGACGAAAGTCGGAGTAGGTGGTAGGTTTAGGTCTTTTTGGAAGTGGAATAACATAAGTGTCCTTCCAGGATGTCGGAAATGTTCCAGTGGAGATAGAGGTATTGAGGATATGGGTAATTATAGGAGTAAGGACGTCAAGGATAGGAAGGATCATTTTACGGCTAATGGAATCAGCACCTACAGCAGACGAGTTAATTGACATTATGGTTCTCCTTACATCACAGTCAGTAAATTGATTAACAGTGAAAGAGGATTGATCATGGGTTGGCAAATTAGAAAGATGTTGCAAAGTTATAGCTTTTAGGTTGCTCTCAATAGGCACGGACGCAGAGAACTGACTGTTAAGTTGGTTGAAATCATCAGTGGTACTAGGAGTGTTAACATGAGTTTTGCCAATCCCAAGAGATTTTAAAAACTTCCAAACCTTAGCTGGATCTTCATTTTCAACAGATTTATGAAAGTGGCGTATTTGGGCATCCCTAATCACTGTATTGCACCTATTCCTAGCGCGGATGTATTTAGATTCATTGCGCTCCGACGGATCGATCTTGAATTTGGATTTGGTTCTGTTCTTTTAGTATTTTTAAACGGTATCATTACATTCCCAAGTAGTCACTGCTAGAAATAAATGGCAAAACTGCTAAAAGTGGCTGTTTTTGACACATTTGCTATCTACTTCTACCACAGAATACATAATAGTACAAGCTTCTACGAATGACATATAATATCGTGACCGTGAATATAGTGATACCTCCTAAAAATACTAGACCATAGGCCCTAAAAATTCTTCGAAGTTTTAATAAAAGGCGCTTATTTTGGTGGTATAACCACCTTAAATTAAAAAACTATAGGGTCCTGTCTTACCAACAAATCCAGTTGACGAAAAATCATGAAATTTTGTAGGGTGCAAGGTCTAACCCCCGTATCTATAGACGAGTAAGTAATGACTTGAGTAAAACTTGCAATTTTCAAATGCTTCTAAAATTATATTCATACGCATTTTATAGTATCAATTAACCTTAAAATCACCAAAACTGTACTAAGAAGTCATTTAAGATGAATTTTACTATAAATTGCATGTGAATATGATATGAGAAGCATTAGAAAATTTCAAGTTTTACTCAAGTCATTACTTACTCGTCTATAGATACGGGGGTAACAGTAGAAGTAAAAGATAACAATCTAAAAAATAATAGAATCCTCGACACGTGATTTAAATACATACTTGGTCCGGATTATTGTGTTCACAATGCGAAAAATGAGCTCTACGATGAAACGCGCTTGCCTAGAATTCACTCGCGACTTGAAGGGCCCTAGATTGTACCTATCAGAAAACACAGACTCTAGCGGTACGTACGAATGATAAAATTAGAAGCAAAATTCCAGAGACTGTAGTTCCCTCTGTGACTAGTCTAGTCATCGAAAGTAGAGATAGAAATGGTGGCGCCACTTTCCCTGTTAAATTAACGTTTACAGGTTAAATTTATTGGAAACTGACCCCTAACATAAGGCGCAAAATTAGTTCCTTTTCCAACCAAGTATCATCTTTCGATAGCATAGCTCGATGGCGCAGAGGCTTAGCGCCTAGTCCAGCGATTGCGGAGGTTAAGCAAGTTTCGCAAGGGTGTGTCACGGTATGGGTGGCTAAAAATTTATTATCTCTAGCTCTCCGTGCTTCGGAAGGCACGTTAAGCCGTTGGTCCGGGGTGCATTTGCATTTTGGCCCGCGTTGTAGGTTATAGCCCATTCTCCTTATCTACCCATAAGGAAGGCCTGTGCCCCAGCAGTGGGGACATCAAGAATGGTTGATGGTCAATCATCTTTCGTTGACCAGACTTTATTAGCACAACCTCCTTTACCTTGGACAGTAGTCCTGATATCTTGATTAGCAGCCGCTTTGTCGACACCGACCTTTGTCTCCGCCACTTATCGGCCATCGCGTTTCACGGCCAAACGCACAACCAGCGCGGGCCCTTACGTATGATTGGATTTCAACGGACCACTTGCATTACTTATCTTATTTCTAACTTATGGAATAGACCACACCAGTTTAGTGTTTGGTTTCTTAACATTACAACGAAGATGTTTAATGAATCTGATCTTGATAAGAATTTTCTGTTGAAATGCAATGATATTATCATTGTTGAAATGTTGTTTATATTCTGAAATGTAACAATATCAATACTGAAAGAAGAAATTGTTAGGATAATTAATATATGAGAAAAAAATATTATGGAGTGCTGCAGTTGAATGTGTAGAAACTTGCGGATGCATTTTCTTTCATTAAAAATTAAAAGGGGGAATCCCTGAGGTTGCATTTAAGAAACAACACAGTAATCACTGTCTTCTAAGTAATGATTTGGCCAAAAAGGTTCCTTCTAATCTAATTTGCGTCAATAAGAATAAAAAACAAAACATAAGGCTTAGCTTAGCTACTCGAACGTTAGCAATTTGTATATCTATTTATTATCCACAATATTAAAGACAAACCATTTTAATATAGAAGGCGTGCAAATGCAATGTGTTTATAAGGCAGTCGCAGCCGCCTTTTTGTCGCGCGCAAAAAATGCCCCATTACGCGCACACACGCCCGCGGTGCGCACAAAGAGACGCACGTGAAAAGGCTCTTGTCGGTAAAGACGCGGTTACGATGACAGCGATTACGATCCTACCTATGAGTTAGTCAAAGTCAAATAAGCTTTATTCAATTAAACTTCATTATTAAGTACTTTTGAATCTTATTAATATTATAAATGCGAAAGTCCGTTTGTTTGTTTGTTTGTTACGCCTTCACGTCCTAACTACTGAACCGATCATCATGAAATTTTGCATACCCGTTGTCAGGGGTACAGAAAAGGACATAGGGTACCTTTCATCCCGAAAAAAGGAACTGTTCCCGAGGGATAGACAAAAAACTATCCACGCAGACGAAGTCGCGGGCGGAAGCTAGTCGTCTATATTTTCCAACCACCTGTTCCAGACTTTTTTAGCTGACAAGAAGAACGGGCTCAAGAAACTTATCAGCTGTAACAGCCATAAGTAACGATATTTACAAACTTGAATATATCGTTACCAGATAATTACAACAGGGTGACAGGATTAAAGTAGAATATATAGACTGTACTGTACCTATAGAATCTTATAAGGAGTAGCTTATAACCTCGTCACCTCTAGTTAGAATTGGGTAAAAACTTCACAATCTGTAGTGAACAATCTATAACCAAACACGGTAGTGAAAATTTGGGCCATACCATGCCATTTATTCGATACCCAAAACAGCAGATAATTGTTTCGTTAAGTCTACCCTGACCAGTCCTTGCAATGTGATCTGTTCGTACACTTCATTTACATTTTTATCTGATCTAAAAGTAAGCAGAAATAGGTAGTCCAGATATTTTTATCTTACGTTAGCTAATTTAATGTTTACTATTTCTACTAGTCTAGATTTTTATATCTACTGTGGTTTCAATTTGATCTAATTCAAATAGAAGAATTTTTAGATTCGCTATAACACAGACTCCATCTTCCCCCAACTCTTCAGATTTTAAAGGGCCTTCAGAAACAATGAACAGTATAGTCCTTTGAAGCGTAGCCCGTCTTAAGCCCATCCGCCATTGTTGGCCTTTTGCCCAAAAGCAGTAATGTAATATCTCTTTGTGCCTTAATCCTCGAGATCATCTATCGAGTAATCTCAGATTTGTTGTTTGCTAGTCTCGAGTGTTATATTGTTAGCTTGGAGTGTTTATATTGCAACTTTATTATACTTGGTATTATTAATATCTGCTTTTATACTTGGTATTATTAATATCTGCTTTTGTTATGCTGTTGTCGATAATATGTTCTCCAAGATGTGTTTGCACAAATATCGGAGCTTATCTTGAAAAAATTTTTAAGAAAAAGCAAGTATTATTAAAACTTGAAACTCACAGCGCTCTGGAGTAGTGATTTATATAAGGAATTTTCTTTTTCATACCTTTCTATTTATGCTTAATATGCTTATTATATTCTTGGGCTGCTGGCACTAGATAATACTATTAAGATTTTTTTTTTATCAAATAAGCTGACGATCCGACGTCAAATTTTATTTTTCGAAAGAAACTGTTTCTCGTTTACAAGGTCTCTGTCACAACTTTTACATTTTCTTCTGCATTAGTGGTAATCTAGGAGTCTGCGTCAGGAGATTGTTTTCCAAAGATTGCGTCACATCTTTATTCAAATAAAAACGCAATAACAAACAAAAGTTATCTGTAAAAAGTATCTTTTTGATGAACAGCTATTATGTTATTGATGCTCAACAACCGCTAAGCGCCGTTGTCCTTTTGTGTGTCTGTTCGTCATAATCCCCGCCCATACTCTGTCTCATGACGCGGCGTTGACACGCATTGTGCCTGCGCCCGCGCAGATCGTATCGCACTATAATGATCTACAATCCTTTTTGTCAACCCTACCTTTAACGACAGTAAAAAAGCCCCTTCGTTAAAAACCATTGCGTATTTTTACCAGTTTCCTTACTAAATCCAGTTTTATTTTTGACCAAAAAAGTTTGCCAAATTCGGCCTTTTTAAAAGTTCGCGTTCGTCGGAGGATTTAAAATGCGTCTTGGAGTTTATTTTTTGTGACTTTAACAAAACTCTTGAAACACAACCTCGGAAATGCATTTGCAAAAGTCGTTATCGCGGCTCAAATTTCTTAATGTCATCGTTGTCCGGTAGAATTAAACGTTGCATCGTTTTTACTAATCAAGCAGGGAGACGGATGAGGATCCATATTGGAGAATATTGCAGCGTTAATGACGAGCCTTTGTCCGATCGATCTCACTAATTTAATAAACTATACCTCCACAACGGAGTCGACGACATTCGAGAGCGAGGGCATAAAAATGTCGGGTCGTGTCCAATCAATCTTGCTCCTCTACCTGCGCGCGATCGGACCCCAGAGATAACCCTTCTTCAATGCGTAATACCATTAAAACAACGGTGACAATCCAACCAAAAAATAATTTTCAACAGCTCTTTATCTACAAGGTCCATCCACTCCCATCTCTAAACACTACTCATTTAAGGTCAACATTGCATCGACCGCTATAATTTTATGTCCGATGATTAAAAATGTGAGATGATGATCATTGCGGGGGCTCCCACTGCGAAGGTTTGTTTAACTTCTTTGTTTTTCTGGATTCCTGGTCGTGGGTCCGTTTTAATTAATGCCCATCACGTATTTTTTTCGATGTTGCTTTTTCTGTATTTGTTTTATTTTATCGTTGTTTTTTCTTGTCGTTTTATCTCGAGTTTTTGAAATATGTCCATGGGTCGGTGTGTGATGCGATATCTCGATGTCTCGCTATTGTTTTCGATTTGATATATTTATGCGTCGTGTTCCCGGGAGTGGTGTCCGTGTGTATTTTTTGTGTCCCCGGTGAGTGGTCGGTGACGCGGTTCCATGGATCATCGATTGTTCCTGCTCGCCGACTGTTGATGTAATTTATGTGTGTAGACGGAATTTAAAATGGCTAGGAAAGTGACAGTTGTCTCCTGCTGTCGTCCCAGCGGACATTAGCATTTTTATGTCCCCGCGAACAGTTCGGAAATATTCCTAATATTCGATGTCGTTACGATAGCTGGTGGGGTGCTATCATCAAATGTTTAAATTGTCAGTAATTAAAATGAAAGTTGGGGACTTAAGATGTATCCGTGGACAGGGCCCTATATCAAAGTGGACATAAAATAGTACCATAAAACCCGGTGTCGCGGCCATCGCAGCACATGTATAGATAAACTGGCTCCAATTATAGTAATTAAGTTATTTATTGCATGGTTTATCGGAAACGTGTAAGTTTTAGATAAAACTTGAGAGAATCTCTATTGGAAGTTAGTTAGCGTGTTGAATTTAGATAAAAACGTTTTGGTTGTGTAGATGTTTTCGTTCACTGTTTTGTCGGGCGTGGGCATGAGTCTTGTCGTCTATAGATTCTTCGAAAACATTACTGGCCTCTAGGTGTCTTACAATGCGTAGATTTCGAATAGGAATTACCTTATTAAAGGGCGTTCGAGGAAATACATGCATTGAAATGTATAAACATCGAATGTTTTGTTGAAAATGAAAAGGCCGATCTGTAAGAGCTTGTTTGTGCAATTTACAATGTTTTGCAAGCACTCAATGTCTTGTGTAATGTCTAAGTTGCAGCAATTGTATTTGTACATACTTCTCTATTCTACATTTTGACGTTTAACTATTTATCCGGTTCTCGTAATACCAAACCCAGTAAAATATTGATGCTTGTAATAGAACTAGTTTAAACTATCATGGGAAATAATAGATAAGAGTTTATAGTTTCAGTTATTACATCTGATTAATGTTTATATACTTACTTATTCATTTGTAAAAAAGTGTATTTAATCAGATTCTACTTATAATTTATTCACTGCATTAATAATATATGGACGACTGCTTCTGTTCTAAAGAATAGTTTTTTAATCTTTATTCGAATCCTCGACCAAAATATCATTCCTATTTGTGATCCGGTCACATTTCTTTAAAAGAATAACAAGAACTCATTCATTTATTTCTGTACACTTTGTTCGAATTTCCAACCGTTTTTGGGCTACTTGCTCAGGAAATGTGAAAATATGGATGATGGGCAAGATGGCCAAGGGAGTTGTTCTACACACCCTCTACCAACGAATGATATATCATTGGAAAGGCCTTTTTAGACCAACATTAACTGCTAACAAACTTTAAATCAATTGTTAGTATTAAGATACTAACAATTGATTTAAAGAACGCGCTTGCCCAGAAGATACCTATTCACTCGCGACTCATCCTAAAAGAGTTTGAATAATGCATTATTACACTTTGATAGTCCATTTCATGTTGATATGCATCCTTCGCCATAACATCCTGTAGAATAAACTTCATCTTCAGTGTCCACATTGTAATGTATCCTTTTTATCTTTCCAGGTAAGTGACGAAACCCGATCCGGTGCGTATGCGCAGTTTATGCCCGCGTGAACGATCGGAGATAACGCCCCGTGTGAGCCGATCCTCCTTTTGGGAAAAGTATCAGTAAAGGTAGGTTTAGTGTGAAGTTTAGTGGGGAATGTTAAATGGTCATTTTTAGGTTAGGTCGTTTAGATTAGACGAGTTTTGAGTCGGTGTGATGTCGATTAAATGGTGATTTTTTGAAATGAGGTCATTAGGTGACTTTAAAAAGTGATAATTTAATTTTTAAAACTACTAAGTACTAGAAATCCCACTTATGTTGTGTTCTAGTCACTTCAGCTTTCTAAATTATTAATTAGGTCATTGCAGGCTGCACCGTAACGTAAGCAAGGGTCAATATTTTTTTGGAAATTCAAGCTGTATTTTTTTTCTCGCATCACAATCAATGAAGAATAACAGCGATTTTTGTTTAGTGACCTATTTAATATCTTATAGGACCACATGCACAACTGTGAAGAAATTTTCGCGATATCTCTCAAAACAGAAAAGTTTTATGGCCTAGAACACTGTTATTTTGTGTTGTATAATGACGTCATTGGTCATACAGGTGAACCTTACGTCTTGCGTAATAAAGCACATATTTAAGTGCGCTTGGCATTTCCTTCAAACCCTTATATCTTCGAAAATACTCGCTTGATTTAAATGAAACTAATACATGTGTAGGTATTGCTAGATATTTAGCTACCTGAGGGCCTAGCCAAAGTAACATTCGCTAATCTTCGTTTTCGCTTCGCTTTCGAAACATGTATGGGATTGACATAAGGTTTCGTTAACAATCTAATTTTTAAACGTCAAATCCATACATGTTTCGAAGCGAAGCGATAGCGAAGATTTGCAAATGTTACTTTGGTTAGGGGGATGGTCATAAAGATTCAAGTGATTTAACAGACCCAGTGACATTCTCCATTCTGAAACCATGAGAATGTTGTAGGTATGGGTTATTTAATAATACTTATAGATTTTTTATAAAATTAAACTACCTATCCTTAAAAATCTATATTCTTAACAAATAATAAAACGAACGTTAATAACTTCCCACCCCACCTATCAAATCTCATTACAAAAAGTAACATGAACTCTCCTCAAGTTTGTAGCGTAACATAGTGTTATTTGTATACAAATTTATCTGCCTGTCCGTCCGTCTCGTGTTACGACTCCCCGGGCACCGAACCCCGACCCTCTGACTAAATAATGCACCCGTGGAATCCACTAAACATATTTTTGGATCTAATCTGGGAGTTTTGTGAGCATATTAAATTTCCATCATGAATTTTCGGTAATTGGGTTTGTCATGTATTTGTTACATATACTTATGTACGAGTATGTAATAACAATGTACAATGGTACTCCACAATATTATAACTAGTGGCTCCGTGAGCTGTAGACCTCGCGAAAAAAAAAATTAAATGTCGCCATGAATTTTTCAAAGCACACAGTAGGTACGTGAGTATTGCAGCTAGCTGGTGCTTCTAATTTTGATCATTTTTCAAAATGGGTGAGTATTTTTTTTTATAAATTTGGATAAATTGGCTTGACTGAACAGTTATATATAATTATCGAACCTACTCACAAAATTTCACCAGAATCTGTTGAGAAATGCGACTTGTAGAGGAGATCAAACAGCCGGAAAGCTGGAATGAAATATGGTTTTTTACATATCTCCGTCATTTTCACAAATTTCGAAAAATTGTCTCGACAATTTTTTTTTATATATATTTATCGAACCTGCTCACAAAATTTCACCGAGATCGGTTGAGAAATGCGACCTGTAGAGGAGAACAGCCAGCGCTGGAAATACGGACTGAAATTTGGTTTTTTTACATTATCTCCGCCATTTAGAAAAAAAATGA
This sequence comes from Agriphila tristella, assembly GCA_928269145.1. Taxonomy (NCBI): domain Eukaryota; kingdom Metazoa; phylum Arthropoda; class Insecta; order Lepidoptera; family Crambidae; genus Agriphila; species Agriphila tristella. The sequence continues at coordinate 1,911,511 of OV743435.1, forward strand.
AAAACTGGCTTGACATAAGAAATCTATACAATTTTCAAACCTGCTTACAAAATTTTACGAGAATCGGTTGAGAAATGCTACCTGTAGAGGAAAACAGACAGCCCTGGAAAGCCGGACTGAAATATGTATTTTTAACATTTCTCCGTCATTTTGAAAAATTTCCAAAAACTGGCGTGACAAAAAAAAATCTATATTATTTTCGAACCGGCTCACAAAATTTCACGAGAATCGGTTGAGAAATGCGACCTGTAGAGGAGAACATCCAGCGTCAGAAAGCCGGACTGAAATACATTTTTCTTACATATCTCCGCCGTTACGAAAAATTTAGAAAAACTGTCTCAACTTGAAAAAATCTATATGATTTTCGAACCTGCCCACAAAATTTTACGAAATTCGGTTAAGAGATGCGACCTGTAGAGGAGAAAAGACAGAGCCGGAAAGCTGGACTGCAATAGGTTTTTATATCTCCGCCATTTCGAAAAAAATCGAAAAAGTAGCGTGACAAAAAAATTCTATATCATTTTCAAACCTGCTCACAAAATTTCACGAGAATCGCTTGAGAAATGCGACCTGTAGATGAGAACAGACAGCGCTGGAAAGCCGAAAAACCTGTTCTTTTAACATATCTCCGCCATTTTAAAAAATTAAAAAAATCTGGCTTGACAAAAAAAATCCATATAATTTTCGAACCTGCTCACAAATTTTCACGAGAGTCGGTTGAGAAATGCGACCTGTAGAAGAGAACATACAGACATACATACGAAAGAATTTTTGCCCAAGCTGAGCAGAGACGCTTCGCTCGCACTTCGTGCTCGCTCGGTCAATTACTAGAGACCTGATTATATGCAACATAAAAAGCCCAAAATATGCATGCAAATATGCAAGAAGAATAGCCAAAATATCGAATAGCGAAAATCCATAAAAAGGGCCAAAATATGCAACATGAAATAATAAAAAAGTCGTTTTTAAAGATTTTTTTTATTCTTAAAAGGTATTATTACTGAACGATAACAATCGTATTTGCGAAAATATCAATTACAAAATGTATTTGACATAGTAATTTACCTTAAAAAAATTATATGACTAAGGGTCGTATTTTAGAATCAAACTCAAACTCAAATCTTTGCTTAAGTAAGTACAGTTAGAAAGGGATGATGCATCGCATATAGCACCATCCCTTTTTAACTGTACTCAAGCAGAGATTTGAGTTTGAGTTTGATTCTATAATACGAGCCTTAGTATTGTTCCAAATGTTCTGAACGCAAATTGTGTTTATGATCGCTTTATATATTTTTTGTAAGCGATAAGGACTGAGATAACTGGGCAGAATTTAAATTTGAGTGCCATTGTTTGGACATGTTAGACATGTAAACGATGAACGACATCAAGCTTAAATATGCATGATTTCAAATATTTTTGCCAAAAAGGGGTTAAATATGCAAATGCAAATGCATATGCATTTGAATATTTAACCCCTTTTCAGTTGTAGTTGCATATTTTGGCAAGAAAAAAGTATGTAATAACTAGAGACCGGATTATATGCAAATGCATATTGCATATGCATTTGCATATAATCCGGTCTCTAGTTATTACATACTCGTACATACCTTAACTACAACTACTTACTTTTTGTACATAATTAGATAGGTAATGTTGCAGTTATTTTAATAAAACTAATGAAGGGAAGTAATTAGGATGGTAAAAGTTTCAAGAAAAAAAATGAGATGGGTAAAAGTTTTCTGTTCTGTGTTATTTTGTGATTTTTTTTTCAAACTTACAATTTTAACTTAGAAATTCAAGTATAAATTACTGAAAACTTTGGATGAGTTAAGATTGGCTTGAACTAATTATTGTCCCATAATTTATATCATTTGGTAAACACACATCAGTTAGCTATTAAATTAATGATAAATTAATTAAAAAGGATGAGTATTTTAGTTTCAACATTAAACACTTCTTTCTTACATTATGAATAATGGCTTTGTTTCATATTAAACGATTAGTCCGGGAGTCGGGTGACAAACTAATTAACTCGTGATGCATTGCTGTTTCGCAGACATCTGCGAATCTAACGTTACTTGTAAACTGCAATCTCTACCCGACAAGCCCATTGGGTCGGAAAATTGAAACAAGGGCCGGAATCGCACATAATGTAACATTACTGATGCTAAAGTCTCTATTGCCAATGCAGTAAGATCTAAAATGGCTTGTCTTTTATTGAGATGCTAGAGATTTTGGAGAGATTACGGTCGTCCCATGCAATTTTAAGGATTACAGATCAGTTATAATATTCAAAGCTATTTTCGATTAACATGGTAAATAGAGAAATAAATTATTAAAATATTTTTGCTATACTATCTAGTACTTATATGTAACTAGTACTTATGTGTACTTATGCATTATGTTTTTATGACAACAAAAACCAAGCTAAATAAGCCTCAAAGAATTATTTTAAGAAATATTACTTAATTAAATTCCAAATATGAAAATTTCACTTAGAAAACCTATTTAGCAAATTGCAGTACAATAATAAATCACGATGTTTCTTGATGTAAAAAAACAAAACTTTTTTTGCCCCCCTCGCAGATAGTCCCTTAAGAGCAAAGAAAATCGCAACACGATCGTCATTTGAAAAATAATGATGTCATCAAACACTAATCCGAAAGCTTTCATGTGGATTACACGTTTACAACCAGAAATAAATACATGAAACTAAAATAAACACGCGAAACTGAACCTTCTCTAAATGCCGTAAGATTCACACATAAATCTGCAAGTGCAAAAATACATTGTCACACTCCTGTTCTCAAACCACGATTGTCTATGTTCTCTACGCACAAAAATGATCCTTAGTTCTTTCACTTACAACTGACTTTCTTTTAATATTCCGTCTACCCATAACTCTAACCAAGACCTCGTTTGAAAGGAATTTCATCTGTATTTTTTCCGTGTTAAAGGTCATTTTAGAGTGTTTGGATGTAAGGGTATGAACACACTTGCGCGCTGGTGCGTCATCTCGATACATTAGGCGTGTGATTTATACGCGGGAAACGGCGGAGTCAAAACATGCAGGGTGCCCTACACGGCCTACTCAGTAGGGCTGGCAAATATAGTTTTTGGATGCCGCTCGGAGCAAATCGGGGTTTTCCAAGCACGCACATACATACATTTGGTACAGGCAATACTCAGGCCAACCCAAACTATTTATTTCAGTACTGCAGTAAGAAGATACGTAGGAGTTTATAACACATCAAAACAAATGAAGGTTTTAACGAAAGGCGATTTTCCGAAAAAGAAAGAAATTAGTTTTAAAAACCTCGATAGATGGCGATTTATATGTGAAGGGGGCTTAACTTTACGGCTCGGCTTTCATAAAACTCCATCTATCGTTGTTTTTTATTTGGACTGTCAGAAAATTGCCTTAATTTTGTATGCTGTCCTAAATATCATGAATCTATCAATCAATACTTTTATAAGGAGCGATGTCCGTAACCATTAAAAAAATTGTCACTTCAGAATTTATATAAAGGTAAAAGATGACAACTTAATTTAACAGCACATTCTTCAATCTCAATCAGTCTCTTTGAAAAATTGCTATGTCCTATTATGATCTGACTGCTATTATGGACTGATGCTAATGAAGTAATTTGCATTAATTAAACATTGAAAAGCCAAAGGCTCTTTGAATATTTTTTACGATTTACTGCACTCTACATTTTTTCTGCCTAACGGCCGAATACTCAAAGGCTTCTTAACTAAAAATCTTTAGTTAGTAGTAGAAGCTGTCAGTTTCATAGAGTTTTTGTCAAAGACAACTTTTTAACCGACTTCAAAAAAAGGAGGAGGTTCTCAAGTCGACGGTATTTTTTTTTTATTTTTTTTTTTTTATGTATGTTTTAACATAGCTTCGTCAGTTGTTACCCGATTTGTACAATTCTTTTTTTAACTCAAAGAACATAGTTCGTGTGTGGTCCCATAAATTTTTTACAGAGATCTGGCCAGTAGTTTTTTCATAATCCTGAAAAATATCAATTATTTAGCTCGCCATCGCACGAGTTTTTATGGAATTTCGGACATAACTTCTTTGTTTATGAACCGATTTAGATAATTCTTTTTTTATTTGAAAGGGTATACTTCAAGAGTGGTCACAATTTAATTTCATTGTTATTGGACTTCGAACTTCGAAGATACATAAAGGAACTCTTCAAAATCAAATAGTATAAGTAAAGTGATTTAGGTTTTGGTAAGTTTATGGCAATCCAAAACAAACCAAATCATGGTTTGCGATGCAACGTTCTGGACTAGACTTGGACTACGATGACACAACGGAACTCCTCAAAAACAAACAGCGTAAATTTGGAAATTAAGTTCTGGGCATTTTACCATTGAAAATATTATAATATAAAGTTAAAAAATATTTACACGCTGCGCTTACATACCTACCACTAAAAAGTTGAAAATAAAAAAGCTTTTTAAAAAAAATAAAAACCGCCTTCAAAAAACTGAAAACAAAAACAGCTTAAAAATTAAATACCTCTAAAAAGCAAGAAATAATATTCGAATCATTCGTTACACATATCAATATTAATAAAACACGTCTAATGAAGTCGGGTGGGGCTTTAAGAAAAAAATTTAGTTGTCCTCCAGCCCCACCCGACTTCAATAGACGTGTTTTATTAATATTGATATGTGTAATGAATGATTCGAATATTATTTCTTGCTTTTTAGAGGTATTTAATTTTTCAATTTACGATAGCCTTAACTTTAAGATTCGATTGAGTATTTGGCCGTAAGTTTATAAAAGCAAAGTTTTGAATAGTTGCCAGCCCTGCCCTCATTTGGCAAATGGCGAACTCGGGAGCCCCTAGAGACTAGCTCATCCCGCGGCTCCGCTCTCCAAATTACTATAAGCGGATATAGCTTTTTGTGACTGTGAGACTCTCTTATCTGATACTCCATCTGTGGCTGTCACAGGTGCTTGAGTTTCTATTTTACCTGAATATAAAAAACAACCTTTTTGTTTTTTCATTGTTTTTAAGTTTTTTTTGGCAATATTCGAAGTGTCGTCGCCAACTTAGATTTTGAGTCCCCCACCCGATGGGATTTTTTTTAACAATGAAACGGTATTAGTTTTATGTAGACATATTTTCCAGAGAACACGAAAATGTTAATACTTAATAAATCAATGAAAAAAACAAGATCCCGCAAGGAGTACGTATTGGAACATGAAAGAAAATGTTTCAGACCGGAAAAATAATATTATAATAAGTATAATTTTAATATTCTATTACCACTACCCTATTTCTTAACACTTTAGAACCACGTGGCGAATTTGCAAAACGACAGTAGAATATTCCATAACTACATTTTCCAAACTACACACAACGTCATAAAACGTAGTGTTCACGATCACGAGTGAGCGCGGAGCGCGAGCGAAGCGTCTCCGGCTGTTCTCTACAGGTCGCATTTCTCAACAGATTCTCGTGAATTTTTGTGAGCAGATTCGATATTTATATGGAACTTATTTGTCAATCCAAGTTTTCAAAATGGTGGAGATATGGGGAAAAAACATATTTCAGCCATTTCGAAAAAATAAAAATAAATTATAAACACGAGGTCTACCGCTCACAAAGATACATAAAGTTACATATTTAAAGGCACAGTATAAAATTTTCTCAAACATAAACTTGGAAATAGTTCCTTAATTTATGCTGATTAAGCTGGAGAAAGGTTGTATGTTGTTTCTTGGCACAACCAGCTGGTCTGTGCAATTGAATATTAATATCTGTACGTCGGTCTGTCTGTCACCGAAGACGAGGGTTTCTACATGCTAATTTTATGTGGGAACTTAAAGCGAAAACTATGTGAGTACCTAAAACGAGTAAATATATAAATGAAACGAAATTAAAAAAAATAGTGTCAAAATAACATTTGGCCTGTGATAGACGGACATAGGTACTTAGATTTTTTAAAACGAAGACGAAGCATTATGCACATGTCGTTGCCAAGCAAAAAACATCAATTTGCAATAAAAATATAAAAAAAAATAAAGAAAAGACTTTAACGACACACATACACTCACGCCTGTTTCCCATGGGGGTAGGCAGAGACTATGGATCGCCACCTGCTACGATCCTTGCACACTTCTTTTGCTTCATTCACATCCATCAATCTCGTTTTAAAAAAAATAGGCAAATCGAGTGTTATGTTTTTTTTGTACCATGGTCTGCAGTATTTTCTTTATTGTAACTTACTATTATGATTGAATAACTCCAATTAATTATAAATAAAACAAAACCAATTTTACTGATACATCTGAACTTTGACATTTTAAACCAATCTGTCATAATTCAAAAAGGGTTCTTGCAAACTACGACGTTTTATCAGGGGCTGCGAGGGTTAATTCTCGAGAGTAATTTTATTGCGAACAACGAAGGGTTAACGTGGTTCAACACTAAATCGTGTTTCGTGCTTTGCAATTTGTTTTTGAAATGTTGTTTTGGGGTGCGTATAGTGATCTAACCCTTTCGTTTTATGATGCTCTAGTACTGTTTGTTATTCAATTCGTATTTTTTTATTCAAGATTCAATTATACCGCTTCAAAGGTCGTAAAGTATGATTTATTATGTGGTTTATAGAGCCTTTTTACGACTTAGCATTCCCTATAATTAATTTATGTATCCCAAACAGCTTGCAGTATTTGTTTTTCCTTTGTAACGGAAATAAAATAAAATTGATTAAGGACACCGGTGTAATGTTAAGGGAACGCTTAATTATTCTTAGGCTTTTATCGGTAGTATAAAATCTTTTTTCTATAAATACGGGATACTTTAACGATAAAGTCAACCTGAGGGCTTTTAAAGTGCCACCCTCGTTCCTAATGAGTCGTTGGTTATTAAACAATTACCATTGAAACGCCAGCACCTGGCTCCCGAGTACAAGGATACCATATTCTATTAATAAGTTAACAGTGCAAGCGCCTTTAATGGTTCACTTCCATTAGGACGAGCAGTAAATTACAGCTTCTGTACAGCTCTGCACTCCTGGTACTTTACTGTGACAACTTTTATGTTTTTCTTAAAACAACATGAAACAAATATTTTTTACCTTCAATACTTGGATAATTTTATTTGCATATTATTATGTTGTTAATTGACATAAAGGTTAATTAAGCTTACACCATAATACTAATATGTTCCATATAAGGTCACGTGATACGGTAACACATACTTTTTCATCATACAAGCAATTGCGATGTGGGATGTTCGCGCAACGGATAATCAATAACAAGACAGAATTTAAAGTAGTAATGAGCGTTTATTAAAGGCATACAGTGCCTTATATATTGGGAGAAGGTGAGTGTGTGTGAGTACATGGTACACACACTACACCTCCCCCGTAAATTAAAAAAAATACAAACTAAAAGAATTTTTTTTTAGTACACATCAAAATAATTCGAAAAAAGGATAAGATTTAATCATCCATCAAAACATCAAAAAATATCTTAATGCACTTTTTTTTTTCAAACTTTCAAACACAAAAAAATTGACAAAAGACAAAAGCTAAGTTACACCACAAAGAAGTTACTTATTTTTATTTATTTAACCAGTTGCTGACGATGACCTATAGTTAACGATTACATTAAAGAACAATCATTTAAGAAAAATCTTGTCACATCCGAGTTTACTTACAAAATATTTCATAATCCATTATTTGTGGAGGGCCAATCCACATTATCTAGACAAATCCATGTACGCGTATCTCATATTTTACAATATTAGGTTAGGTGGTACCTTTATTATCATTATAGTCGACTCATTTCATTATAACATTTTATCATTATTTAATATCAACATAGTGGCACTTTTATTATCACATGTGTACACATTTTATAACTTTTTCATTTCATCTTATACTTTCTTCATAATATAACAATACAGGGACTTTATTTTAAGGTCATACTCTGACGCTGCGTCGCTCGCGCACCTTCGTCATCAGTCGCCTCCAACTATTCTCACAGAGAAATCTCGTTTCTGCTATGATCGAATGAAGGATCAGAACCCTTATTTCGTACCACTTATATTCACTTTCAATACATCATCAATAATTCTCTTTTAATACATCTCTTCATATTCACATATAAGACTTCTACTTATTTCACTTTTACTTCATCTCGATCCCAAAGCAATAAAAAAACTATTCATTTGTCCAAATAAATCATTAGTTGATCAGAATTTTAACTAAAGGATGATCAGTCCAAAAATAAAGATTCCGATTAATTAATCAATTCCTACTTTAAAACTTATCATAGCGATTCCAATCCAATACCTTATATTTATCCAATACTTGTCATAAAATTTCTTTCGCTATTCCATACACTTTGAAATACCTACTCAAACTTAAAAAATCCATCTCCTAAAAAAACAACGATCCTAAACCTTACTCATATTTCACATAATTATGGTTATTTTCTCATTTCCATGTTTATTTATCTTAATCAAGAAATAACATTTCATAATATTTTTCTCCATTACAAACTCTTATCAAAACAAAACTTAGTTAATATTGTTTAGTAATGTTACAAGACAATCAAAGTCATTCCCGAGATTAAAATTACATTTCTTTAACTGATACCTAAAATGATACGAAGTAGCAACATGAATTCAAGTCTAATAATTTAACTTGATACTTCTAATAACAATCTTGCATTCTTGCCACATGAACTCGTTAAATGAAGTTGTTGCGCTGACGCGTTTTCGCTGACACAATGAAATATAAAACAAACTGACGAATTCTAGACTTAACTCTGGGAATTGCTAACTAATAAACTATATTTAGAACAATCAATTATTCAATTTGGAAAAAGTCATTATCGCTTTTTAACACAATAAGATTGAATTTAAAGTATCTACGTAAGGTTTCGTTTTATAATACCAAATTATTAATTACAAAAAAAAATATGTTCAAATTCTTTGAAAAATAAATCAGAAACACATTAAACTTTCAATAAAACTTTTTCACTTCTTTTTAAATAACATTTAAAATTCAGCTTAAAACATATTCAAAATAAAAATAACTTATCTTCTAGCCAAATTACATCGTCAACATCTGTTCTGTTATTTATTTATAACACAATGCATAGTGATTATATTGCATGTGAATATTAAATTTAGTATAAACTAATACAATTACAAAAGAAAAAAAATTACAAAAGACACAATTAAATTCTTCAATAAAAAAAAGGTTCTAAGGAAAATTTTATCTCAGTAATACCAACAATGTTCTTTATGGATTAATTACTTACACAAAATCCAATAACACATATTTTATTTGAACGAAATAAAATGCACTTAACATTTATTTTTGTGAGAGAGAAAAAAATCGAAAATAGTTTTTTTTTAGCACTGGATCACAAATTTCCGGTAAATTTTCCAAATTCTAATAGACTGGAACATCTCGCGGCTGCATCCTCATCAGACACCTGCATCACCCGGCGCCCTGCTCTTATCACCTTTCATCATCACCTCGACACCAGCACGCAGATATTACAGTTTATTTCACCTCAGTTGTTAAATTTCATTTTGTTAAGTTTTTTATAGCGTTAAATTTCACATGTAGATTTTTTTTTTCGTGCGAAGAATTTAATCACTATAATAATTATTTAAAATATAAAGTTCAGAACGATTTCTTATAGTATTTTTGTAGTCACATAATGTCTGGTTTCTTTTACTTTAAAAGTCACATTTTCACCTCTCAAAGTCACATAATGTTTTTGGTTCACTTTAGTACTATCTGAAAATTGGCTAAACCATCTGCCCAGCGCCGCCGACGGGCAGCACTGGCAGGGTCGCCATGCGATGTGGGATGTTCGCGCAACGGATAATCAATAACAAGACAGAATTTAAAGTAGTAATGAGCGTTTATTAAAGGCATACAGTGCCTTATATATTGGGAGAAGGTGAGTGTGTGTGAGTACATGGTACACACACTACACAATAACCATTCATCATGTAATCACTTAAAAGACACTGTCTATTATTTTCACCAAAAAGTTCCATTTCCCGCCACAAACGAGACATTTACGTCTTCATAGACAAAGAACACAGCTGATTCCAACTGAAATTCAATTATAAACCGTCATATTTCACGAGCGCGTTCATCTTAAAACCGCAACATAAAAAAACATTCACGAATATTAAATTCTATACGCGTTGCTCCTATTTTCGTCCATCCATGAATTGATTTTTTTATGGGACGCGCGTGAGAGACTGTCATTTATTTTCATTAGCTGCAACCCCAAGAAAAGTTTTGTGTAAGTATGAACGAACGTTGATGAAAAATAAATGTATGGATCATACAAACTTTTCAATGTTCTCTAAAGCAATTGATGGACATTTCATTGTACTTAATTATTTTATTAGGCTACATTTAATTGCATTCGATCTAATAGCATAGCAGATAGGGTTTTTTTCTTTCGATATTGCTTTTTAAACGTTATTTTATCGCAAACGCGTTATAATTGACGTTGGACTGTAACTACGTTGATTATGATATCGGTGGCAGGAATTTTTATTGTTTGAAAGAAGTTAAATATATTGAGATGGCGTTGTGATTGTGATATTCCCGTCAGGAATTTATGTTCGTTTCGCGTGAACAAATGTAATAAAAGAAAGTTTTGTTTCAAAAGTTTGAACGATATTTCAAACGCTGAAAACAGCTGACATTTCACCGTATGTCGACACCAGTTTTTAATGTCCCCTGCTGGGGCACTGGGGCACAGGCCTTCCTTATGGGTGGATAAGGAGGATGGGCCATAACCCACCACCCAGGCCCAATGCGGTTAACGACTGCAAATGCAGTCGGGACCAACGGATTAACGTACTTCCGAAGGACGGAGGAACTAGAGATAAGTAATACATTTTTGGTCACCTATCCCATGACCGACCCGTGCGAAAGTTGCTTAACTGCAATCGCAGGGCCAAGCGCTAAACCGTACGTGTATTCCTACAATGACAGTGATTAGTTGCAACTTCACTCAAGAATGTATAGCAATAGAAAAATTTCATATACGTCGTCGTTCGTCGCTATGTACCGCTAACGCGCTGAAGTTGGTCACTCCTATTTAATTTAATTAACGAATTGTACGCTTATTTTAAAGAAAATTAACGAATTGTTTGTGTTTTGTGAAAACTTAAAAGCCCTTAAAAGCCCGTAGCGCTGACAGCCGCTCTCTCGTTCTCACATTTCATGTTTTCTTAAAATTTCTTAAATTCGAGTGCGTTAAAAATGTGCCTCGGCCACTTTTCGCAATATAAGATTACAGACATTTTAAAATATATTTCAGTTTTTTGTTGCTAAAGTCCAAAAAGTTGTTGTTTCTGACAGTTATTTGAACTGGAAAATACGATAACTTTTTGTACTTCAGCAACTCGAAACTGAAATATATGTTGAACCAAAATATGGTGCGGTTAAAGTACTAGCTTTTTTGTTAATTTTAATAAAAAGCTTTGTCGCTAGTAAAGAAATCAGTGGACTGTATGTTTTGGAAAATTTGAAAAGACGATAAGGGTATTAAAGTCAGCTAATAGTCCACGTATAAAACTATCATACGGCAAGGCACTTGTTATACAACTATTGAGATGGAATCCAGCTGTTTTAGGTATTTTGAAGGGGAAAAGATACAGCTGAAAATTAAGGAAAAAATACATGCACTCACGTGCTCGTAGAATAGCTGCAGTCCTGGATACAATTTAAAACAGCACTTCACACCACGTGGCAGCAGCCTTTTTCCAAGTGTCCATTCGACGTAGCTAAAGCTTCATTAATACACCAATCAGTTCGTAGATATTGCAGACACAACACATAAATCACTACTATGCTGAAAGTACTTTAGAAATATCAAAATTGTCCAAAATTGTAGGGAAGGTTGCACGCCTATAAGATTACGGACATTTATTTCAACATATATTTCAGTTTCGAGTTGCTGAAGTACAAAAAGTTATCGTATTTTCCAGTTCAAATAACTGTCAGAAACAACAACTTTTTGGACTTTAGCAACAAAAAACTGAAATATATTTTAAAATGTCTGTAATCTTATATTGCGAAAAGTGGCCGAGACAAATTTTTCAATTACGCACTCAGATTTAAGAAGTCTTGAGAAAACATGAAATGTGCGAGCGAGAGAGCGGCCGGCAGTCAGCTGCGAAATCACTACGGGCTCTTAAGAGAAGACTCCTCTTAAATTTTGTAGTGGTTTCCCACCCTCCTTTACATAACAGTTATAGTTAATCGATTAAAATCAAGAAACGATATTTTAATAAATGTTTTAATCAATATAAAACTAATCGTTGAAATGAAATTACGGTTATCATTCTTTAATTAATGAACGGGTATTAGTGTTCTAAAACAGCTTTATTTTGATTAATTAATGATTCGTGCAATTAATATAAATTTTAAGTTTCTTCTTGGGAGCGAGGTAGTTTTTTTCTCACGCGGCTATGGATATTATTAAAAATTCAAACAATGTGGCCTAAACGCGTAAACAAAATATAATAAAGATTAACGAGCAGCGATTAGATAGAAATGTAAAGTTATTGAATATTGGATACCTTTGCCACAGTGTAAGAAAGGGCAGTACGACAGATGCTCCCATGCCTTGCTGTCACCAAAAACACCTATACTTACATGGGCGTATCTAGAGATTTTTTTAGGTAGGGCACTCTGTTTCTCCACTATTCACTCCGTGGATGGCCATCATCAGATCATAGCTAGGTCAATCCTTGGCGGAGAACCAGGGCTTCAAAGTTACCTCATTTGTAAGAAAATCGACTGGTGACTTTAATTATGTGACCGCCACTGTATACGTATGTCTGATTTAAAAAACTACAGATAAACGGTATGTTTTATTCATTAAAATGTATTTATTAAGGAACACCAATTAACCCTATGTACCGATTAGATTAACAGCTGATAAGTTTCTTGCGCCCGTTCTTCTTGTCAGCTAAAAAAGTCTGGAACGGGTGGTAGGAAAATATAGACGATTCAAAAGAACTTAATAATTAAGTTTCTTGAATAAAGCTTATTTGACTTTGACTTTGAAAATTATTACTCACACAAGTTTAAAATATGAATCTGTTGTATCCATACTGTTATGTTCTTCACTGTACCTAGCACAGTCCCCTCAAGCCAGGCGGCGCCTACCGCCCGCCGCGCTGCATTGTGGGTAACTTGAACATTTTTATTATGCTCAGCCAAACATACCACCGAGATTAGAAGATAATTCTGATTATTTCACAAAAAAAATATGACGCTGAATAAACCTAAAAATGTCCACTTATTCTGTTTAAATTCTAAAATATTTTATCAAATCATCAAATAATTTATTTGCATGATTATGGGTGCATTACAATAAATGTGACGTAAGGAAATTTTAGATTAAGGAAATCTGAGGTGGTTACAATAACTAACAAAACAGTGTCAAAGATTGGTTATTGTGATCGGTTTATAAAAAGCGTCTCTTATAAATAATTATATTATGTTATGTTTAAACAACAATGATGTTAGATCACTATCAGTGTTATGTCGTGCCACATAACATTAAAAGCTATATACTTACGGTCGCTCGCAATCGGAAGCGAAAAAAGAGTTTGAATAATTGAATATTTATTATTGTTGTAATTATAATTACGCCTGCCTACGCATTGTGTAGTGCATAGCGGAACACGACAGATGGCATGACGTGCGCATCACTACGTGCTACCGACTGGCTGAGCTGGTTATTTTTTTGGCTGTGATTCAGGACAGAAATATTACTATTGGTGTCTAAAATACCTTCTATGTACCTATACAAGATTATTTTTTAGTTAATACAAAACCTCTCGTGGGGTTGATCAGACCATCAAACTGAACAACTTTCATTATGGGACCAACCTTGAAATCGCGAAAAAAAATATCTGCTGTTTCATACATTTCGATGGAGTAGGATTGTACTTTTGTATGGAAGAGCTGATTTTTTTTTCGTGATTACGAGTGTTCAGTTTGATGGTCTTATCAACCGCAGGAGAGGTTTTGTATTCACTAAAAATAACCATATTTTATATTTCTTCTTATCAATTAAGGGCGAATATTTATACTAGTAGAAAAATCACTTGTTTTCCTTGGACAGAGCAAAGTTATCCGTTACAATCTTACCCATTATAGTTCAGTAGCGTTAAACCAAGAAACACTTCAAATCGGATTTAATTCCTACAAAAGGTTTTATGGTTTTAATGGCATCTTTTGTTGCCCAATATGACTATCCTAGGTTTTCCCCTCCGGCGGAGTTGTGCTTAAGTGGTGGGGGGTAAAAGTGTACCCCAAAAGGGGATTTGACCTGGAAGGACTAGTTGTTCTTCAAATTGTGTAAGAAGGTTTTAAAGTTGGTTAAATATGAAACAATTTGAGGGTAGAACGGTTTTGATACGAGCAATAGATTTGGAGACACAGCTTTTCGAAATTAGACCAATTTTTTTAGTTACACGATTTCTACCAAAATTTCTCTTGTGTATCCCCCACGTCTAACTATTGAAATAAGAGAGTGAAAAATCTAAAAAATATAAATGCTGTAAATCTTAATAAACGTTTTCAATGAAAATTAGTTTGAACGAGATATAATTAGCAGTTTTAGAGATATAGCACATTTTCCATAACCGCAAATATAACTTTGTCATTCATACAAACACTATGAAAAACAACGTTATTTTGCAAACGAAAAATGTTAGTGGTATTAAATATGGTATGCTTTGTGTCACCAAAACTATCGTTCGTATCAAAACCGTTCTACCCTCAAATTGTTTGGAATTTACCCAACTTTAAAATCTTCTTACACAATCTTGATGAAAAACGAGATATAACAGAAACACCGCAAAAATTCCCCTTTTGGGGTGCATTTTTACCCCCCCACCACTTGAGCACAACTCCGCTGGGGGGGAAAACCTAGGACAGTCATATTTGGCAACAAATGAAGCTATTAAAACAATAAAACCTTTTGTAGGAATTAAATCCGATTTAAATTCTTACCCTACTGACCTATTAAGACCAAGCTTTACAATTACAATCTTACCTTGTGCAAGCAGTCAAGTGTTAAATCACTGTTTGTTTTTCCCAACCAGCTTTTATTATTTCATATTTTATACTTAACTGTTTTTTTTCCCAAATTTAAAATTATGAAACACGGGAATTTGCCAATCAATTACACTTTGTTTTCCTAAAGGAAATTCACTGATGTCAAAACACTCCGAATTTGCAATTAACAAATACGCATCACATTTTTCTTCAAACTCGTAACTAAATTATTTAATTAATTTAATTCAGTTTCAAGCCGGACTACCGTAATTATTCAAACAATTCATACTAATCAAACAGCAAAACTTATCTTCTTTTAAAAAATATATATACTAAGAGCTAGCCCCGGAAATAGGTAGACAATTTACAGAGCGACGAAACCCCTCTTGTTAGTATGCTATACTATCATTATTAACAGATCCGGGTACCTAGCAGATTTTTAGTGGTGGAGGTGGGAGTGATTGAGCAACAAAGGGGCTGAAAAACCGATTGAAGGTATACAATTTACAGAGCTCTGGATTTGTTGTGGTATAATAGCAAGCCAATCATGTATCTAAATCGAATAAAACATTGCCAGGCATTTTGGCTGGTAGAAAAGTAGTGCCAGGCGGCATCAAACTTTACCACTTTTTGAGCACCGTTGATGCCGCCTGGCACTACTTTTCTACCAGCCAAAATGACTGGCAATGTTATATTATTAACTAGCGACCCGCCCTTGCTTCGCTTCGGTGTAGTGTGGAATTTGACACCATGTATTTTACATATAAACCTTCCTCTTGAATCACTCTATCTATTAAAAAACCGCATCAAAATCCGTTGCGTAGTTTTAAAGATTTAAGCATACATATGGATATAGGGACAGAGAAAGCGACTTCGTTTTATACTATGTAGTGATGATAGTACGGCACACTAACAAGAGGGGTTTCGTCGCTCTGTAAATTGTCCAATTATTTCCGGGGCTAGCTCTTAGTCCAATACTATAATACGCCGAAGTTTAAAGTTGCTAATCAAGTAGCTAGTTGTGAATGAGCAACCGTGTTCGAATTAAAATAAAATAAATATTTGATGTTTTTTTTGAATAATTATTATGTGAATCTATAAAGAGGGCAATAAACTTTGAACATCGTTTGTAACCACGTGGAAGTCGTTATGATTTCGAGGTGGACGCCTTTTTATCTCTGCTATGTTATTTTTAATATTTTTGAGACCTCTCAACGGGTTTTTGTGATTAGTGTTTTGACATTTGGTTAGGCTTGTTAAGATATATACAACTTGTAACAGAATTAATGGCTAAACCAGAATTATGGTAGATAGGGACCATCATACTGAACAACTTTTACTATGACACCAACTCTGATATCGCGAAAAAAAAAACAGCTGTTTCATACATTTTCATATTATCGCGATTATTAGGTACTACTATCACATATTTCGATCCTGATTTTATAGGCAACCACAGTGAGCACATGATTTTGCATTTATTTTAATGTAGTTTTAAGAAACTAGAAAACTGTGTCTCATATAGGTAATGTACAAAAATAATGCTAATGCTAAAAATAAATTTTAATAAAATTGTATGTAATTTTAATAAGAATCGGACAAGTGCGATTCGGATTCATCCACTGAGGGTTCCTTTCCGTTCAAATTTGTAGGTAGGCACTGAATATAGTTTTCAAACTTTTCCCTCGCTGGGTGCGAAAATATAATAATCGATCGCAGCGCTCATGGTGGCAAAAAGTAGAAATAATGTAGGTAGGCTCTGTTTGAAAACGATATTTTAATTTATTACTAGCGATACAGAAACAATAATATTATGTTCATTAATCACTTAAATGTTTATTAACAACTTGTATACCGTGTTTTATTGCAAATAAATAAATTTCAATTTCAAATTAATAAATCCTCTTGTTTTACAAAATTTACAAACAAAAAAGAAGTAAACAAACCCTATATAACCAAAATAAAACACTATTTTTGAATAGATCTTACTTGCCATATTTAATTTAAATGACCAAAAATGATTTCACAACACTTTGTCCACCCAAAATCACAGTAATTTTGAAATTTACATTAATAACACAATATGTAAAATATTTTTTAATATTTTGTCACAATGCCGCCATTACATATCAAAACGTCAAAACGGTCAGGTCAGAGCACAGACCGTACCTACAACAAGTACCCCTGTGGGTCAGAGCCAACAAAGTTGCAAAAAGCTAGGTGGCGCTAAAAGCGTGCACGGTGCCACATCCAAATTCATCCAAGGTCAACGGGAAGTACCTTATAAACGATTCCCTTGAGTGTCGAAATATGCTAGTTTTTTGCGGCATGAACGGAAGTTTGATTTTTTCACAGTTTCAAGGGACTGTAGAGTAGACCTGAGTAAAATTTGATTTTTTCACAGTTTCAAGGGACTGTAAAGTAGACCTGAGTATATGGTTTTAATATCAATTCGATACCTCAACGCGTTTCCGAGATAAAGGATTAGGACATGATGACATGACATACAGACGAACAACAATGTGATCCTATAAGGCTTCCGTTTTTCTTTTTGAGGTATGGAACTATTTCATATAAGTGTATTTACATATACGATATTTTTAGTGTTCCTAATAAAATTAAAAAAAAGTAAAAAAAAAGTACGCTTAAACAGTCCATAGGAAGTAATTCATTTGCATAACCACGATTCCATCGATTCACACCTTTCG
Organism: Agriphila tristella; assembly: GCA_928269145.1. Classification (NCBI taxonomy): domain Eukaryota; kingdom Metazoa; phylum Arthropoda; class Insecta; order Lepidoptera; family Crambidae; genus Agriphila; species Agriphila tristella. The sequence continues at coordinate 1,929,321 of OV743435.1, forward strand.
CTTAGAACACAGCTATTCGTTATTCTCAGCTTAATTAATTGCAACGTTAGATATTGTAGTTGCAAATGCAGTAAATGAATGCGTAACGAAAAAACGATAGACACGCAACCAGCGCGGTGATCCTCTTTTATGTTAATACTTTCGCATTTATAATATTAGTAGGGAAGAATGAAAACAACAGAATTTCAAATACATTTATCGTAGAATTGTTTTTAATTTTACACCAGTTTTGTTATATTATTGTAGAGCTTTTTGACTGAAAAAAAAAACTTATAAGTATTACACAAAATACGCAAGCAAAGCATAATGTGGTATGACGAGGAAACTTTCAGTTTTACATGGCTGTTTAACTAATTTTCATCAATTTGAGCTTTACTAGAAAAAATTTTTTACATTATATATATTAAAAAAAGTTTCGATTTGTTAGTTTTTTGAGTTTCCCGACGTTTCGACACTTCTTTACAGGGGCCGTGGCCACGGGACAACTAAAGCAAAAAGGCTGCTCTTATTTTTATGAAATTACCCGCTCGGAACTTAGTAAAAATGCATTCTTCTTCTTCTTCTTATTTTTGTTTTGGCAAACTACTTTCCTCTTGGAAGTAATTTTTGCAAGTGTCAAGTATTGAATAGTTCAATGGTAGATATTGTTTCAATTTTCATTAGAATGCGGGGTGCATCACATTCTAATGCTGCTTGGAGCATTTGGCATCAATTATATAAAGACAGTTTACTCGGTTAGTTCTGCCGAGCCACACTACAATAAAAGTCTCCAGCTTCACACAACCAAGATCGCGCCTATTTCAATTATCCCACATATTGTTCAGTTGCGTAGACACTTGTACCACAAAACGGCACCGATTTTAAGACACAATATCCACTATGAATCAATTTGCAAATAATTAAAGTAGACACCGACCTGAACTCGATAAAATGGCGCCAAAAACCCCAAAACTGCATTCAAATTCATTATACAGCTGCGTTCTGATTTTATTAATTTTACTACGCTATTTTACTGGTTTCTAATCATTTTGTGCATTATTCAATCAATAAAAAAAATATTGAATCCCATCCCATACCACATTAGTCGCAAGAAAAATGCGTTATTTCTGAAAATATGAAATTAAACGAAATATAAAATCCTTGATTCAAATTAACTTCTAAGTTAAGTTTAGTTAAGTTTCTAAAGTAAAGAAATGAGGGCTTTTGAAAGTGACTTTAAAAAAATAAAAATAGTAACTATTAGCCTCACTAGATGGCGTTAATAGAAAGAGATGAGTCAAAATTGACTTTTGAAACACTTTATTGTAAGACTATAAACGTCAACTATTAGTACTTTGAGAGTTATAACGCTCTAAACATGACCAATTTTTTTTAACATTAATGATCTAAAACTCCGAAAATACTAACAATTAATAGAAAGTATGTTTGCAGCAAATATTTGTCATATAAAAACCTTTCTTATGATATATCATTCATTTCTATAGGTGTGGTAGATCAACTCCCATAGACAATAAACCACTTTTATACTTTAATAAGCTTTAACTCCAAAAGTATTAACAATTGATACAAAGTATATTAACAGCAAATATTTGTCTTTAAAAGACCTTTCTAATGATATATCATTTATTGCTAGAGGGCGTGTTAATCAACTCCCTGCTGAAGAAAATCAACAAAAAAGATGACATCTTTGACAGCCATTTTTTCCTGGTTAACATTGATATTTTTCATATTGTTTAATATACAAAGCATTTTAATAAAAGAACTAAATTATTTTCATATTTTAAACCTCACACGATTACTATGAAAAAAAATATCGACCTCTTAAAATTGAAATATTCCCATACATTTAGTATGGAGACTGGCGGACGACATGACCACGAACTGACAGTAACAGACGTTGCCAAACTTATGTTCACGGCTTGGAAATAAAGAAGGCTATGACTTAATCCATGAAGTAAGCGCTCGCTTTTTGACATCTGCCCAAAGAGAAACATTTTAGTTAGGGTTACATCTGCCTACCTACCTGAGTACTCTTCGAAGATTAGTAAAAAAAATACATTGACACACACATTTTTATGAACGCCATCTATCGAGCCTACAGCTTTTTATCATTTTGAAAAGCCCTCATTAAGTGCTTTTGAATTGTCTATACTTTGCCAATCACTCATTTGAGAGTTTTTCAGTGGACAAGAAGAATATGTTATTTGTCAATGAAGTGGGGCAACATTGTTGCATTCGTGTCGGTCGGCTAGTTACCACTTTGCGCGGGAAATACTTTTTGCAACCCCGTCGACGTTCCACATTTGAATTGTAAATATTTAGTCTGTGGTGTTTTTGTCTTAAAAAACATTCCCTACTAAGTGCCCGTAACTGTGTATAATAAATTAAATTGCCTTTTTATATTTTTCTTTGAATTTTTGTTCTATTTAAGACTATTTTTAGGGTTCCGTAGCCAAATGGCAAAAAACGGAACCCTTATAGTTTCGTCATGTCTGTCTGTCTGTCTCTGTATGTCACAGCCACTTTATTCCAAAACTATTAGGATTACACAGTTGAAACTAGAAAGGTAGATAGATGTATTCTGTAAACCGCTTTTTTCGATTTTTACACAAAAAATCTAAAAAAAATATGTGCTGTAGATCTAAATAAATACTTTTAACGAAAATTAATTTAAACGAGAAATATTTAGTAGTTTAAGAGCCAAATTCACCATTGATTTTAAACGCGATCAAGATCACGTTTTACGTTATGTAGTTTAAGTGTCGAGTTTGATACCCCGTTCCCCGTTTATTCCAAAAATCAATTTCACCAGGTCATTAAAAAAATTGAATCAAGATTTAACAAGGCATTGTTTATAACATAATTGTACATTTTTGTAACAAATTTTACTTTGTTGTTATGACAGTGACAGCCTTAAACTTGTTTTTTGGCAAAGCGCGTTTAAAATCAATGGTGAAATTGGCTTTTAGAGATATAGCAATTATTTTCCGCAACCGCAAATATAATTTTGTCATTTATACAAACTCTATGAAAAACAAAGTTATTTTTGCAGATGAAAAATGATAGCGGTATTAAATAAGGCATAGTATATAATAACTACGGAACCCTACTGCGCGTGGCCCGACATGCACTTGGCCGGTTTTTTCTATACGGATCTACCTTCCATTTCCAGTACTTATTTGATTTATTACTTAAAGAATGTCATTTAAGTACCATACTTTACACATTACTTTTATTTTGTAAATTAAACTACTACTTAACCGCCTCTGTGGTATAGTGGTTCGCCCACCCGTATAACACGCAGAGGTCCCGGGTTCGATTTCCAGGGGGGTACAATTTGTACTCGGTTGTTTGGTGGTAGGGCTTATTTCAAGTCCGCCTGGCTAGCTACCACCATCTTTCCTAAGTCTGACGCCATAACAACAATTTAAAAATTGTTGTGTTCCGGCAGTAAGAGGTAAGATAGCCAGTTCCTCAGTGATGTGGATTCCGGGTGTAGTGCGCTTACACTTTCGACCTTATCGTCACTTAACATCAGGTGAGGTGATGGCCAAGGACTACTGCGTTGTGCATAAAAAATAAAAGGGCTCGCCGTCAAAGGAAATTTTGAAAAAAAAAGACATTAATTATTCGTAAAGTGTACCGCCAGTAGAGTTTGTCTCTAAAACGGTTTCTTTATGCCAGTATATTAAATAATAGCTCCGGAAGCCACCCATAACACACACACTTAATATAAATCATCCACTTAACACTTTTTTTACAACGACAATATAGTCTAAATATACCAGGAAAGCATAAAAAGCCAAGAGTTTATTTTCGAGGACCGCGATGAGAAACTATACGGGGTCGCTTGAGCTACGAGCGTCTGTCGCAGCGATGGACGTCGCGCGTCCATCATACATACGTGCGTCTCGCTCGCACGTACGCGCCGTCGCGTTTGACAAGTCATGCGTAAACGACGTAAAACAATAACGTTAATAATTTCCGAGCTATATTTGATAGTCTGTTCGAAATCATTAAACCGACGACCACAGATTTAAACAACAATTAGTAAGTATATGGTTCATGAGTCAGGAGATCGTAATTTGCAAGCAAGAATTTTCACATCATACAGCAAATACAATCCCAAAGTATCAATCTACCTACCTATCTGAAATGATTACAATTTAAATAGAAGCTATGCATGACATGTACCACAAAAAAATTATAAACACGTAAGTACGATCTCTATTATTTATTTGATCCAAAAATATATTTATGAAAATTCGTGAAAATTTATAAACAAACGGTTTCAATAAATGAAACTTGCGTGTTTTTAATAAACATTATCTACAAACAGATATATTTCAAGCGTCTCTCTATGCGATAAATGAAATGTCAAAACAAAACTCTCGCAAGCATTTTAGTTATTTTCGAACCTCTTATGTTATCCTAATACTTTTTTTGCGCCGATATTGAAAAATGTCGGACGCGTCACGGTCGCATCGGCCCGTGTATTTCATTTTTTTTCTTTTTTGCCAAAGGAACTACACAGAAATGCTTTTGCCTGTTCGCCGTTATCGGTCGTTTTAAAAAGTTGGCGGAGTCTGTCTGTGGTCTGATGTCCCTCGAATTCAACTTTGTATTCAAATTCGTTGCAACTTAGGATATGCGAACACTGGCCACTCGTAAATTTAAGGCCTTTACATAAATCTTGTATGCAAAACCTTAGGCCAACGTTTCGCTACCGTTTTCTAAAGTGGATACCATTTTTCTTGGCAAAAACGGATGTGTGTTTTCAACGAACTCGCTATTATTATGAAAAATTACACTTCCATTAGTATTTTGTTTTAGATTGTATATTTTTTCCGGTTAACAAAAACATGCATTTTAATATCTTTCTTAGTAAAAAAGATACGTCCGCTAGACAATAAGCTGATAGTAACAACAAATTGTGTTTTTTTTTACATTTTAAAGATGGTAAAACTAATCAGGCTTGCATTTGCCGGGTCATTTAATTATACATATTTGAAATTTAAACCACCTCGTCTCTATTACTAATATTTAATACGAAATACAATACAGCCTTTCTCAAAACTCAATAAACCATCCAATAACAAAAAAAAAACTGCGTAATTTAAACATATTTAAACCTCTTTATTATATGCGATGAATACAGACTGACCAACTTTTCTGTGCGGCTGGTGGCTTCGCTAGTGGTGAAGATAAAAATCAAATCTATGGCATTAATCGTAGTTCCATTTTTCACCACCGCACACAAAACTTGGTTGGTCTGTTAGCTCCGTATCCTCGTCAATCCGATCCGATCATCGGAGGCAGTCGGTCGTCGCAATTATGATAATTCTCTTATGACCCACCGAGCGGCAACAATGCGAGGATAGAACCTGGTGCTTTACTTACATTACAATGCGCCATCTTTCGATGGTAAGATCTTACGTTTTATACAGAAGCGGGTGAGTGGCGTCAGTGATGGCGGAAGGTGTTTAATAACATATTAAATGTGCTGAATGATATGAATGTGAAGGGAATGGATGAGATGACGAGTGACAAGAAATAATGGAAGAGAAGAACGCACTGCACCGACCCCAAATAAATTGGGATAAGGGTAGGGGGATGACGATGATTAAATGTGAAATCTTGTTTGTAATTTGGCTTGACTGTACCTTTATACTTTTTACCTAGATCAACTGCATCCTATGACTTATGTTTAATGCACATACAGGAGTGCAATATCAATGTTGTAATCTAGTCAATAAAAACAGTTATTGGGTATAATCGAATTAAAGATTAAAAATAGTTCTACTTCCCTAACTATGCCATTAGTAATAAAATGCTATTCATTTTGAATACTAGACATTTTGAACACTGATCATTCTGAACAATAGACACTCTGAACACTAGACATTCTGAACAGGTGTCTTTTATCTCTCTCAGCCACTGATTACTTATTTGCCATAAGGTACTATTCCACTTGCAATACAATACTGTTCATTTTGAATACTAGACATTTTGAACACTGAACATTCTGAACACTAGACACTCTGAACACTGGATATTCTAAACACGTGTCATTTATCTCTCTTAACCACTGATTACATATTTGCAATAAGGTCTTTCTAAGCTAGCAATCATTCCGCTCCGCTCATCTCCCCGCTGGCCGCTCGCACTGAGCCACGCATCGGCGCCGTCGGAACGAATTAGACGGCCGGACGAGCACAATGTTCGGATGAATTATTTAATATCAAACTGACGCGGTGTTTTGTTGCGCACACGCCGCGACGCCGCGCTCCGCAGCGTTGCAGCGTTTTTTTTGCTGTTTTTGTATGAACAGACGGACGCATTTAGACGGCAAATATAGGCCTCGAAAGGTAAAACGCAGACAAAAATGTGTTGCATAGCAAATGCCATTAGATATTGTATAGTATTTTTTTGCCGAAATGAATAAACTAAAATTTCGCCGAAATGAATGAATGAATGGATTTACTATTCATTTTCACAAAATCCATAATTTTCTAACAAAATTATCTTACGGCTAATATATTATATCTGATATAATAATCTGATTTCTAACACAGTCGATATTGTGGTGTAGCTTGTCCATCAGCCATTTTTGATGTCCCCACTGCTGGGGCACAGGCCTTCCTTATGGGTGGTAAGGAGGATGGGCCATAACGCACCACGCGGGCCCAATGCGGATTGGTGGGTGTTAACGACTGCAAATGCAGCCGGGACCAACGGCTTAACGTGCCTTTCGAAGCACGGAGGAGCTCGAGATAATAATTTTTTGGTCACCCATCCCATGACCGACCCTTGCGAACGTTGCTTAACTTCCGCAATCGCTGGGCCAGGCGCTAACCCACTGTGCCACCGAGCTCCTCGTGGTGTAGCTTAGACCGTCAAAATTTGTCTATGGGACTATACCATACGCACAAGTAGGTATACCGGGAGTTTTGTTAAGTAGACGAACTCCGGCTCACCATCACACCAAGACGGACACACATTACCACCAGCACTTCTGTACACCAGGAAACTCCAGGAGTTTCCATACATTATATTATTTTGCTTTTATCACATCCAACATAAACAGCCGCCTTCGCCATCCTCTGACAGTGACAGTTCAGTGTTGCCATATACTGAGTGTTGCCCTCTTGTGCGTGTGAGACAGAGTATTATATCTATTCCATAGATACAAACACTACAGGGACCAACTTAATCAAAGCAAAAAAACAGCTGTTCCATAAAAAAAAAATATCTACTCGACCAACATGTATGGAACAGCTGATTATATTTTGCTCTCATTAAGTTGGTTCCATAGACAAAGATGTTCAGTTTGGCGGTCTAACTAAGGCCACACCACTTTGTTAATTGTTTTCGATTTCACCCTAGAATTGGAATGTGATATTTTTACATATGGTACCTGTAAATCATTATCATTATTCATAATAATAAGAATACTTAACAAACTAAAGGAACTGAAAGATATAATATTCTTAAAATATAAAGCCGAAATATTTTCGCTGTTACTTAATAATATTATTGCATTTACTTTTGGCACTAGAAAAACAACAACAAACAATACAAATTTGGAGCACACATTTTTTTAGAGTTCTAAATTCAGACCCGCATTAGGTGCACTTAAGTGTTCAGTCATTGTATTACAAATACTAGAATACATTTTGATGTCTAGACTTGGGAACGATTGGCTAAATCTAGATTTATAGCCGAATTATTTGTCTGTTTCGCGAAACGGGTACAAGGTGAGCATTTGGGGTGATTTGGATAGCAACATGTACTGTTAGCGACAAATATTTGGGTCCCACCACTCCCACCAATCCCAAAGTAGTTGTATTATATACTAGCGGCCGCCCGCGGTTTCACCCGCGTGGTTCCCGTTCCCTAAAAAAAAGTATCCTATGTTTTAATCTAGGCTATCTACTATCTGTGTGACAAATTTCAAGCAAATCCGATCAGTAGTTTTTGCGTGATTGAGGAACAAACATCTAAACATCCAAACCCACAAATTCTCACATTTATAATATTATAGTAGGATCTAAACTAGCTTTATGCCCGCGACTTCGTTCGAGTGAACATTCAGAAAATCGCTATGGAACCTTTGACCGAGATAAAAAGTATCCATGTTTTACCACAGGCTATAACTATCTGTGTGCTACGCCAAATCCTTTCAGCCGGTTTTACGTAAGTAATTGAGTAACATAACATCCAAACATTAAATTTCACATTTATAATATTATTAGTTCCCGTTCCCGTTCCCGTTCTCGTTCTCATTCCTGTTCCCGTTCCCGTAAAAGTAATAGCTATAAGACTTTTAAGGAAATACTATGATTTATTTGCTAAGAACATCGATAATCACCATCTTAATACCTACAAGAAATAAAGATAAACCAGCCGTTCCAAGATTTAGACTTGCAAAAACTAGAGGTTTATGGGGAAACGCATAATCTTGATAATTCGTCCAAGCCTTGATTAATAAACTGGGACGAATTCGTCCAAGTTAATAAAGTTCCTCAACAAGTGATTGATCTACCTTTACCTGATTTTAAAAGCTGCTAAGTTTCTTGCGCCCGTTCTTCTTATCAGTTCAAAGGTCTGGAACGGGAAATGGTGAAATGATTCAAAAGCGCTTAATTACCAACTTTATGTGAATAAATATATTTAAGACTTTGACTTTGCAATTAATGATGTAGTCAGTAATTACAAAATTTTAGCTTATTGATATTGTTGAGCACTGTCACCAGTGTGAGCCGCAGGGGTCTTAGGTTCAATTCCTGATAGGGGAGTACATTTGTTAATCGGTTTGGTTGTGACAGGGCTTATTACAAGCTTTCTATCCTACCGAAGTCTGACTCCATAACAACAACTTCACATTGTTGTGTTCCGGCAGTTAGAGGTAAGATAGCCAGTTCCTCAGCAATTGAAGATTCCGGGTGCAGTGCCTTTCCACCTTCGTTCTTATCGTCACTTACCATCAGATGAGATAAAGGCCAAGCACTGACCCGTAGTGGAAAAAACGTCTTTACTGACCGTTAACGAAACGTAGCTAGATAAGTTAATGACTTCGGCCGACGCCAGGACACCGTTTTCTTCAATTAATTATCACTTATAAATTAATAATCGCCGTATTATAATCTACTTATTTGAGTACTTAATGCCTTGCCATTTTAATGAACTAGAAAGCGGCATTAAGTGGTTGAAATGTCTCTCATTTCCATCGTTAATGATATGAAAAAACCTTGGATGTGTTATAAAGAGACTTTTAATGACTTTTGTAAACCTCTCACGCAAATAAACTCAATTTAACATAATGACATCTTAGTTAAAATAGAGGCAAGTAACTTTAATATGTTATTGAAGTCACCGAAATATTTTTAGTTGCATTTCTTGGTAATGGGAAATATCAGAATTGGTTGTAAATCTAAATACAGGTAAAGCTATGTGAACTGAACAGTTTCAATAATATATTTATTTTATTATTTCGTATAGTTCATGTAATTTTTACTCTTTATATAAAATAAGAAAATAGTAAAAATCAACTACCTTCATAGGGAGGTCATGAATAATCGATTTGGTGATACAATGTATTCTACTAGCTTTTGCTCTCGACTTCGTTCGCGTAGTCATTCGGAAAAATCCAAAGGGAATAGGGAACCATTGACCTGGATAAAAAGTATTATATGTTTCAACCCAGGTTATTTCATCCAAATCTGTTCTGTCTTTTTTTACGTGATTGAGTAACAAACAACCAAATACCAAACATCCACATTTTAATATTAGTAAAATTTGTAGGATGTAGAGCTAAAATAGAACGTAGAGGCAAAATGTCAATCTCTCTAGCCCTTAGTTTAAGCTGCATAATTTGTTTGTATTTCTCTGATTGCTTTAAATCTATTAATAGTTTAAATTTTCCAGATCTGCGGGCATAAAACTGCATTAACTTACGCATATAATCACGAACAGGTCCGCGCATATTATGTGCGTCTGCATGTAAATACCATAATCGAATAAAGATGGCGCATACGCCGACCACATTGAATAATTCATCTGGCAAATTGTTATATTATACGGATTACTTTGAAATTTGTCGCCGCGGACGCAGAAAAGTATACACAGTGCTAACTTGAAGTAACATTGATTTTATGATATGATGAAATTATGATAAAATTCCAGCTAAAGGTAATCTGGAAATCTATAGAAGCTCTATTTGCCAATTGAATTTTTAAATTACCATCTTGGAAGAATCCAATCTAAAAAAGTCTCTATTAAAAAAAAGTAGAAAGAAACCTATCGTTTCGGATTCTTTCATTTCTGATGGGGCTTTTACTTATAGGGAATATGCATAAGTCACCGATTTTGATGAATTTGAGCTTGATCTCTGCGGACACTTATAAAAACATGATGGAACAGGAAAAAAAATAAAAAAAAAATTATTTTAGTTTTATCACACGATGAAATCAGGGAAAAATAACAATTATTTTTTTTCATTTTTGGATATAATGCACTTTACAGTCAGATAGAATATAATAAGAAACAATATTTTGTATGACTCATATGTACTTAAACGCAAAATTTAGGGAGATAATTGAAGATTATTGGCTTACTCCATATTAAACGCGCCGAAACACACCTGAAACGTGATGTGTGACGTCACCGTTTTGTATGGAGCGTTTTCGGGGGGTGCTGCTGCGCGCTAACTTCAAGTAACTATATCACGAGAAAAAAACGCAAGAGAAAAGTTTTAATATTACAGTTAATTTTCTCACGCATTAATACTTTTGATTAAGAGTAAAAAAAATTTGATGCATATTCCCTATTACACAATTTATTAACACCTAAAATCCTCACAAACCTCCACAGATTATTATAACAAACGAAAATGACTGTTGTAATGAATCTATTTAGTTTTTAAATATTTTACAGTTAGGCTGAAACATATAATTAGACCATTTGTTATAAGACTGCAAACAAAAAAAAGTAAGCTTAGCTATAGTCATCACAATTAAAATTGTTTTAGGCCTAAATAAAAAAAGGTATCATTTAAAAACTCTACAGCGATGAAAGTATTATAAAACATGCTTTATTTTGAATAATCCATGAGTCGGCATTGAAATTCATTATTCAAACATGGTAACTGTGACCGCCACTTGCATTCGTGACGTTTTTCCTAAATTTTATTGAACCTCAACTTAATATTTCTGAAAACAGTTCTTTATTGAAAAAAATACAAGGTCATTTTGTATCCACCATCCAAATTTTGAGGATGTGTTCAGTCCATGAAACTAAACAACTTTCTCTGATGAACACATGGTCAAATATGTAAAAAGAAGTCTATACATACAAATAAAAGAGATCACGTGATCAATTTAGTATGGGATCTCCAAAATTTTGTGGCGAAATTCGACACATGTTTCTTAGAGAGAGTTGTTTAGTTTCACGGACTGGACACATCCTTGAAATTTGGATGGTAAGTTCAGAATGACCCGATAATGGTATATTGATCTTTTTGGTTATGAAAAATTGTTTTTCTCCAAAAAACAATTGTTAGAACGTTAAAGAAATTAGGAAGTAGGTTAAAAAAGAATGTCGTTTTAGATTCAACTATGAATAAAAAAAATGTATTTGGAATATTCGTCACAGGCAGAATACCTATCTTTTTTTATAAAGTTATCTGATACCTTCATACTTAAAAGACAACTTACGCATAATCATTAATTATTATTTACTAGCGGCCGCCCGCGGTTTCCTTTCCCGTAAGAATATCGGGATAAAAAGTAGCCTATGTTTTAATCTAGGGTATCTACTATCTGTGTGCCAAATTTCAACCAAATCCGTTCAGTAGTTTTTGCGTGATTGAGGAACAAACATACAAACATCCAAACATCCAAACCCACAAACTTTCACATTTATAATATTAGTAGGATAGTAGGATTTAATTTTGCAGTATACATTTTATACTGGGGAATACTGACCTAGACGTATTTGTTATAAAAAAAAACGTGGTTCTCCATTCGACCCATATATTGTCGTAATTTTCTCAAAAAGGTTTTTGTATTTTTGTTGTATTAATTGAATGATTTTGTGTCTAGTTATGGGCAGTCACGGTCCCTTAGGAAATAAATCACGTTTTACGATAAGACCTAAAAAGGCCAGCGGATTAGGCGCAGTGCCGTGGCGCCTAGCCTTATATGAGACGCATGCTAAATACTTTCCTATTCAAATTATATCGGGTGACAATGTTTGAATCTATAATGAGAAAAAAATATTAAAACTACCTATATTAAAACTGCATGTCTGATCTATGCCAAAATGTCGTTAGGAATATATTTCTAAATACATTTTAATACATATACTTTTTTGACTGGTATTTATTGGTATAGTGGGTATAGGATAAACTAACGTCATACATTTTATATGATCTTTTTAATAATATATATACTTCTCTGTGCTTTTGACAAAATAGTTTTTTTGAAAGTAATAACATATTTGTAAAAATTATGGCGCATCAAAGAATTTAATTGAAAATACATAGATACATTCCGGTCAAAATTTTTCTTCGCCGTAGTCCAGTAAAAAATCTACAAAATTATTATTCTCAAAACTTAATAAATTGCATAACTCAACTTTTTCATAGTTATATTTTTTGAAGTAAATATTTTTTTATTACTAACGTACGGGTCACCTATTTACTGAAATCTTTTTAATGGTTCAAAATTTCCCGACGTTTCCACACCTTTTCATGGGTCGTGGTTAGGCTGGAATAAATAAGAAGTGAATAAATATATTTATCTTTTGGACAATCTAAACTGGCAATAGATAGGTGTTGAACAACAGAGGATATCTGTAACTGCAGTTACCTTATCTGTAACTGTGGTAATGATAGCTGTAACTGCTTTCTTATTGTCCAAAATACAAAGGAGAACGTACAATGTCCTAACCTGCAGTTAAATTTATTCGATTTTGATAAAAAAAAATAGGAAATGAATTAATTAGGTAGCTAATTTTCATTTTATAAATATTTGAAAGAAATTACAACTCTAGTGAACAAAGTTGCAATATATCGAACTCAATAGGCATTGTGATAATAGGGAATATGCATCAAATTTTTTTTTATCAAAATCAATAGTATAATGCGTGAGAAAATCAACTGTAATATTGAAACTTGTCTCTTGCGTTTTTTTCTCGTAATATAGTTACTTGAAGTTAGCACGCATCAGCTCCCGCCGAAAACGCTCTATACAAAACGGTGACGTCACACATTACGTTTTGGTGTGTTTCGGGCGCGTTTAATATGGAGTTAGCCTATAATCTTCAATTATCTCCCTAAATTTTGCGTTTATGTAGATATGTGTCATACAAAATATTATTTCTTTTTCGATATTCTATCTGACTGTAAAGTGCATTATATCCGAAAACGAAAAAAAAATATCGTTATTTTCCCCTGATTTCATCGTGTGATAAAACGAAAATAATCATTTTTTTTTATTTTTCTTTCTGTTCCATCATGTTTTTACAAGTGTCCGCAGCGATCAAGCTCAATTTTAGGAAAATCGGTGACTTATGCATATTCCCTATTGTGAAAAACGTTGTATTTAACATAACTATTATTTTAGTACTATTAAAAAGAACAGGAAGAAAAATGCAGCCCTTGACGAGTTTCTTGCCGGTTCTTCTCGTAACAAGGTCTCCCGCTTGGGGTTTGCGAACTGATGACGTAACTTCTTTAATATTCACAAGTCCTTGTAACAGCCTAGACTGAATATATGATTTTGTTTTGAATTGAATTTGTAAGTCCCACTGGTACCATTCGGGTACCTAAAATTGTTAAGTTATACTTTTTCATAACCAATAAAATTCCGAAATTTCACTTCTCTAAGACCCTATATTTTGTAGTGGAGTATATCATAAAAAGTGGACAAACAAACACACGTACAGTTATAATGGAAGGGTATTTAATGTGATGGTTCAGTGATCAGGGTTCAGTGATAAATAATTGAACGATTTCTATGATTCTAACTTTTTTAATAGCAATGTTATTTATAATACCTAAATGTTTTTAGACAATTTCAAATAATGTGATTTAACATCCTTACCTGATGACTGAAAGAAAATACCTGAAGGCTTCCAGACCACACCTTTCTTATATTATTTTAGGTGGCACCCTGACAGTGGCCCCGTGGTGAATTTTATTTAATATTGTAATTCACAATACTTCGTGGAATATTTAGGGCCCAAAGTCCAGTATTTTTAGACGGTATCATTACATTTCCTCGTAGTCATTGCCAGAAGTAGATAGCAAAACTGCTAAAAGTAGCCGTTTTTGACACATCTGCTATCTACTTCTACGAATGTCTACGAGGGAATATAGTTGATACCTTCTAAAAATACTAGACCACAGGCCCTAAAAGTTCCACGTAAAGTATTATTAAAATAATTTTCTATTCACAACTTATTAAATAAAAACCTCTGAGGGCGCCACATTTGGTGGTATAGCCACAGACAGAGCCACCTCAAGCAATAAAATAAATAAATTAATGTAGGATACATATTTAATAAGTATTTTAAATCGTTTTACAAATCAAACTTAAACTTAAAAGCTTATATGGCGAAGCGTTTCTCGTTGTTTGTGAATTTATTGAACTTCAATTTATCGATATAAAAAACTTACAATAAAATTATACAACCTCCGATCTAAGCGATGTGAAACTAGATACTACTCGTACCAGCAATTGCTGATTTTATGGCGATTTCTCTGATGGCGCAGTCTAGCTCTCCCATAGAAAATGTAGCTGGTAGGCGATTTTTACTACTTTTTAATCTATTAAATACCGAGTTCTAGTCAACTTAAGTGTTGTTGTTATAGCTCCCTATGTTTTAAATCAATCAGTCTTTAGGTTATAAAATCAAATAATTAAACCAAATTAAATGAAGACAAAGTTAATATTTTGGTTAATAATATATTGGCTTCGGAGAATCCCTAGGTAACCTTTGATCGTATAAAAAGTATCCTATGTTTTAATCCAGGCTATAAATTAAATGAGTGCATCTCATCCAAATCCGTTCAACCGTTTTTGCGTGTTTGAGTAACAAACATCCAAAATTTCACATCAATATTATTAGTATCGAGTGGTAAACTTTTTTCTCAATCAGCAGTAATTTAACCACATAATATTTTGTTCCAATCCAACAGAATCGCGCTTTGGCCATTTTCGAAAATACTTACGTCATTTTGTTCTGTTCCGCCATGGAGTAGCAACGAGTTTGTAAAAAAAAACTGTGAACTATCTATGTGCCTCTCATCAAAATCCGTTCAGCCGCTTTTGCGTGATTGAATAATAAACATCGACACTTTCACATTTATATTATAAGGATCGTCGGGTAAACTTTTTTCTTAATCAGCAGTAATTTAACCACATAATATTTATATATTCTGTGAGACTAGGCGCTTTGGACTTTTCCGAAAATACTTACGTCATTTACTAAATGTAATTTTTAGCTCTAACTAGCCACTTAATATTTAATTTGGTGACTGAACCCTCTCACGCTTGTCGGTTTTTTGCGTCGGTGCGCCGGCGCTCGCTACGCCCCCTTTCGCCTCTTCATTATTACAATAATTCGTGTTACATTCAATTCTCGGCGTGCCCGATCCGCCCATAACGTTATTTATAACGGCTATTTGTCATAACAAACTTAATAAATTATAAATAGCACGCTTTCTATGGTTGCGTAATGGGAACCTCTTGTGTTTGTGGGTTTTGGATTTTTTTTTGACACTAAAATTAACAGTTTTTGGGATTTATTGTTACTATAGTCGTGAGTTTTTGGATCAGCAAAGTGTTAATGAGAAATTCAATAGATTTCAAACTACGGTGGTAATTTCCAATGAAACAGCTTAAAATTATCTGATTGTATTAATGAAAAGTTGTTAAAACTGTGCATTAAAAGATGCAAATTTTCTCTGTACTGTGTGTGTGTGTCTTTGCATAATAAAGTGTTTATTATTAGAATAACAAATCAAGTAATTGATTTCTATCCTTATCCTTACTAATCCTTATCCTTACTAATATTATAAATGCGAAAGTCAGTTTGTTTGTTACGCCTTCACGTCGTAACTACTGAACCGATCATCATGAAATTTTGCATACACGTTGTCAGGGCTACAGAAAAGGACATAGGATATGTTTCGTCCAGAAAAAACGCACCGTTTCCGAGGGATATAAAAAACTGTCCACGCAGACGAAGTCGCGGGCGGCCGCTAGTAGGAAATATTTGTTAATTTTGCTTTAAAACCTACACGTTAATAAACTGCACAACGGAAATTAAAACAGTTTATTAGAGCAAGTTCTGGTTTTTATATTTATCAACACAGTATGCGGTCGTTTCATACATCTAATTAAACTCACATAAAATCCCTTTTTGATACATTTTCCTTTTCTGTATTATTTAAAATTTTGGCAAAATGTCTATAAAATGCGACCAATATAATGTTTTTGGGCCGTCCCTACCTACGGGCTGCGATAAAACCGCTAAAACAAATGCGTGCGTAGGCGCACGTCGGTAGTTGGTGACTAAACCTACTAAGTATAAAATCCAAAAGGACTTAATCGCATAAAGGATATCATCCACGTTTCATACATTTTTGGTCCAAATATGAAAGTGCCGGCCAAAAGACAAAAGTGCATTATTCTGATAGATTTTGTCCATCTAAGCATCGAAGCTGTAGCACCGCTTCACATTTGTGTCCAAATGTATGAAAAGACAGACTTTTTGAACTCAATCAAAATCAAGTGCAGCGGTGCTACAGCTTCGGTGCAGTGATAAGAAATGCTTAGGCGGACAAAAATCTATCAGAATTTGCTTTTCGGCCAACTTTTTTACATTTGTGCCAAAATGTATGAAAAAGCAGATTTTTTTAACTTATTTAAAATCGAGTATAGCGGTGCTACAGCTTCGGTGTCATAATAAAAAATGCTTAGATGGACAAAATCTATCAGAATAAAGCACTTTTGCTTTTTGGCCGGCACTTTCACATTTGGACCAAAATGGATGATGTCCTTTTGTAGAAAGTGTCCCTCGGAACGTGGTTTACTGCATAGGTATATATGTCGCAGGGAAATTATAAAATCGGGATTTGATCAAATTCGTATGTGATCTGGCCAAATCCCTGCCGATGTCAAAATGACGACACTATTTTAATATTTCCTCTAAAAAATAAAGATTATCCAAATCCCTGAACTACTCTAGTGAAATGTTAAAAATTAAAAGATCTTTATTTGGAGAATCCAAAGATCGGTGCATAACAAATAGATGTGCCTGTAAAAAAATAACGTTCGTTGCAACTCCAGAAGTAAAAACAAGCTTAGTAATTATAATTTACTAGCGGCCGCCCGCGACTTCGTCTGCGTTGACAGTTTTTTTTGCTATCCTTCGGGAACTGTACCTTTTTCTGCATCCCTGACAACATGTATGCAAAATTTCATTATGATCGGTTCAGTAGTTACGACGTGAAGGCGTAACAAACAAACAAACAAAAAAACAAACAAACAAACGGACTTTCGCATTTATAATATTAGTAAGGAAGTAAGGATTGTTCTTTGGTACTCTTGAAATAATCTACCTTCTTTTTGGTTAATATAATTACCTATCTGACGTAATTTCTATTATGTTTGACCTTTTTTGTACATTTCTACATCTCAATGTATGACTTACTAAAAATAAAACTCTTCTTTAGTTTGGTATTTTTATTTTTGTTAAAGCAGTTCCGTTCAATTTCATCAAATCACTTTATTTCGTAAGGGATATGTTAAAATCTAATTTTCATTTGAACATCGGCAGGGATTTGGGATTTGATCGATTCCCCTTTTTTATCATATTCCCTGCGACATTAGACATTTAGTGCAGGCAATCTAACTCAGACTAAATAGGTAAAAACCAAGTTCCTTAATTGTGTATCAAAACAAATGAAGGTAGCGTTTTAGTTAGAATACCTAACGGCTAGCACAGAGATAGCAATAACTCGGACATTTCTGTCTAAGGTACCTACAGTACAGACTAATTCTACTGTCTTTTGTTTCTAAAGAAGAGCCATCATGAAGTAATTGTTAGTTTTGTTTATCAATTTACAATCTCCTTTAATTTGTACGAAGCTAAACAATTTAATGAGAATTTAGAGGCAATGTGTTCTCATTGCCGGAGGCTGGTGGAATGTTTGTAAACTGGAAATAAAGCGCAGTGGTTTGCTCTTAATCAGCTTGGCCATATTAGACGTTAATTAATGCTATTTTAGGTATAGTTTTCATTGTATCATCGTTGTGGCTGAGATACTTTGCAAGTGCAATGAAATAGAAAAACGGATTTTTATTTTTTAATGATAAATTATGATTATATGTCATTTTCTTCTCGGTTTTTGTTGTTTTAACTGATGGAATAAAAAAACTAATAAGATCCGTTATTGCCTTGTTCTAACAGATTTTTTTTATATATTTTTTTAAATCATGCGACATTTCTTAAACAAAAGACTTCAACGACATGGTACCTATTAAGATGTAAACTTCATAAAAGTTTCTATCTATGAAATGAAGTTAATGTGATTTGAAATAAAAAATGTAAATAAATAATTTTAAGTACCAAAACTTGGCAAGACATTTGTGAATTTATTTTGAAAATTAGAAATTGCAGTAAAAAAGTCGAAAATAAGAAAATATCAGAGACTGTCGAATTTTAAGAAAATGAACAAAAAATACTCGTATTTTTTATTTAACTTTAAAAAACAGTAGTTAAAATCCCTCAATTGGAATTTGAGCCTTATGAGGTCTTTCTGTAATAGAGTTATTGTGAATTTCGTTGAATTTTCTAATCTCTTTAACTACTCACTTTATGAATTTTCATTTCCCTTTTATCTCTACTTCTAAATTTTCTGTCTTTCTCTAACTTCGTAATACTGTTCAAGTCTTAATTATTTAAAACTGACACTGAAACCTAATCCCAAAGCTACAACCTCCACCATCCTTTCAAAAGTCTCCTATTTCTCTCCATCCTTTAACAACAGTTCTCCTACGTTCATTATTGTTTTTCATACAAATACATCCAAGAACCGTGTAGATTACAATCGTAAATGAATTGCTTGTGAGACACAAACTCTTAATATATGTTCTAGTAACATGATATTGAGCGGACAAAGAAACGAATATTCTCATTTATTCAACGTTATACAGCCTTAAATAAAGATCAAATTCCTTTGTTTTTTCTTAAAAAGACGTGGGCAGGGTCTGGAAGAATGCAGCATATGTTTGCATTGCATTTTTTTTTGTATCGATATTGCTCGTAACTTATGAATAAAACTATAAGAAAGAGATTAAATGTCGTTCTTTTCAATTGAAATTACTAACAAGCTTTGATTATTTTAAATCATTTAATAATCGTTGTATTTCTTTTTTAATATTTTTACCGTAAACAGTACTAGCCTCGTAATCTTTGCAAACAGTCAAATAGCTAATTTAATTTGTTAAGTGCTGGGTTTGTTTTGACCACTGTTCAACTTTGGTTTAGTAAATATTCCTAAAATTTACTATATACTATATACCTATATATACTATAATTTACTTTATTGCCTACTTAATTTTAATGCTATATTTTTATAGAAAGCTTGTGTATATGAAAGATTTTTAGCTTTAAAAGAACAAACTACCCTTTGACCACGCTACCCATGTAGGCCTATTTAGTTGTACTACTGTTTTCAACTCATTGTTCATTATATCAATGAATTCAATTTTGGGATTGTCTTTAGGAAATATTGCAAATCAAAGATAGTTCTATAATTTCATAATTATTTATTTTAACTATAGAATATAGGTAAGTAGTGCGCCTACTTCAAAAGATTTCAGTCAAATAAATACAGATCGCTTTAAATTAAATATATCACTAACATTGTACAACGATATTTAAGCTATTTACATTATATATCACAAAATTATATTTCGAGAAGGTCCTATCCTATTAGTAGTATCACTTCTACTTACAGTCAGTCCGATCCGAATGGAATTAACGACTCACGAAACATCGTATACATAATCACTGTAACGTATACATAATCATCATCATCACTGCCACATGTTCCTATTGGATTCAAGCACACAAAGAAATGCCTCTTCTCCTAAATCTACAGAAATGACTCGAGGATAACATTATCGGTACACCACATTCACTGCTTGGCAGTTACAGTTCACAACTTCTCAAATGCCCTAGAGTTGGTGAGCATTTCTCTGGTAAGCCTCCATACTTGCTTCGCGGCATTCTCCAAGGCCGTCGGCGACTTGCCCTTGAACAAGTCCACGTGAGGCAGGAAGTAGTGCGGACACCTTCGGCACTGAAGAGACGAGATCAACTGTAAGAATATCCCGTTTATCCTGTCTCCTATTGCACCTTCGTCCCATTCATGTTCCCGTGGGTGCTTCTCGCATTCATACAACAGTAGCGTCTTCATGTGGTAGCACGTCACCGGATTCCCCGGCAAGTCCAAATGTCTGTCTCTGATCGTCTTGAGGATACTCAGACATTTCCGCCGGCAGCCGCCTTGCAGTAACCGGTTTTCAGCCTCAAAGAAACTTAACACCCAAGCGTCGCCTTCCATAGCCGAGTTTTTTCCTTGCAACGCTAAACACTCTTTTGATAATAAATCGAATCCTTCCGTTTTCACTTCGGCAACTATGTTAGGGTGTGGCCAGGGGATAGCCGGAAGAGGCCAGTGGGCCGCGGACCGAGGCCACAGGCCGGCACATTTGAAAGCAGGCGTTATTTGCACGATGTACCTCTCACGGATTCGCAATTTCACTTCGGTGGTTTCCGCGATCATTTTGACGCAATCCCGGTAGGAGCACTTGTCGCAGGCTTGGGCTACTAGTGTCTGGAAGCGAGATCTGATCTTTCTCGCTGATAAGTAGCCGGAGGCGGTGATAAATTCAACCCACAGGGACATGGAGCGTTTGCGGCCGTCGCTCAGCTTCAAGACGGCGCACCCAGGAAGGGAGCCGTCATCGACGAAATTTAAAACACCCATTTGATTCAAATATATCACGATTTCAAACTCGTGTGGTGACACAACTTCTAGCCCGTCGAAACGGCCGTTGTAATCCGTCAAGGAGGATATAAACCTCGGCTCCTGCAACTCCACTTCTTTGAGGACATCCTGCACTATTCTGCAGACTTCGTGGATGGTTTTCGCGATCTGCGCCTTCCTATTGGCGACCCGTTCGTTGTAGTACTTGTTCATCTGGTAGACGAGCTTAGATTGAGCCGCCATCATCTCGGGGGGCACGAGCATGGTGGCCGTCTGGGAGCAACTACCCGGTGCGCATAACGACGGCGACGCACGCGCGCGGCACGCGGTTCTATGCCGACTGAACCGTATCCACACCGAACTCCGACGCTAAAGGTGGGCAACGCCCAGAGAGGAATGATTTGGCGAATAGCAGGGTTATCTTGTACCTCGCTCGCGCTTACAGATCCCTCCCCCAAGGGGAAAGAGGACAGCAGTCTGTTTTCAAGTCGAGGAGTATTGATCGCTGTTAGGCCCCTCCTTTCAGCGCAGTAGGTATCGTTGCGAGCTTGTAATTACATGATCGGTCGCAGCTTCGGTAGCTACAAGTTAGGGCCTATTAATGTCTCCCGTTTTTTCAGGCTTGTTGGCCTATCATTTAATTAGAGCTACGTTTTTGTTATTTATTGGATTAAGAATTGATTTTGAGATAAAGAAAGAATTTACACTAATATTAATTGCGTATAGGAGGTACCTATAAGGATAAAGTCCTCAAGATATTTCAAAAAAATGTATTAATTACTGTTTTGTTTCTCGCGTGAAACCCGTAGCTCGTGCCATTACAATGTTTTTGATAATTTAAACAAAAAATCTAAAGTAAAGTAATATTTCTATCTACCTGTGACTTTTTTACTTCTACAATTTCTGGTCAGTTCCAAACCAATTAAATTAGTTTCAAACATTTTATTAGCGAATGATTGATGGTTTTTTGCTGTTATGATATTATTTAGTCAGAAGTTAATAAGATATTGTTATATCAATAAAATTTATAACAATATAATATTTTGTACTGAATAAACCAAAGTGCAAATTCGTCTTAAAAATAATCGAAATTCATTTTTTCTGTAATATAATTTATGATCCTTTTTTTGTTAGCAAGTGTTTAACATTTTCGTTGTACTTATTCAACTCGGTTATAAGTAGTATATCGACTTTGTCAAGATAATTATCATCATCAATAAATTCCAAAGCAATTACATCAGGTTTGCCAGTTGTTTTCTTAAAATATTAATTCCCTAAAAGAACTTAAATTCTTCTATATACATATTTGGTATAAAACTAGTGAGATTTTTCCAACCAATGAGAATATTATTTCCTTTAACGTAGGTACTTGAAATTCTCTGTATACTTATTTGGTAAGCATGCCGGTTCTCCATAAGCATTCCATAGGTGAGAATGTCTTCTATTTCGGTCGGCATATTGATGGGGCAGCGTCGCGTGATGGATGGCCGGCAGTGTGCTGATTTACGCGCCCGCTGTCTCCTGCCGACTCCTGCGCCCCTGGTACCGAATCACACAAATAACTAGAAACTGCTATATGTATCTATACTTTGATCAAAGATAAAAGTTGTGTGTGTGTGTTTTTTTTATTTAACTTACATGCTGCGAGAAATACCAAAATCTTGGGATGCTTGCTTCCTATTTTTATTGAGATTACATTATTTAAAATGGGGCTCACTTCCTTATAACTCTTGCATCCCTATATACAGATAGAGACAGAGAGGTGCGATTTTTCTGACGTCGAGTGTATATTATACATACATCTTGTTTTCGAGTTTCACACTATCTCTCGTATTAAGCTCGTATTATTATAATATTACAAGAGAAAGTGGGAAACTCGAAAACAAGAAACTGCCGCTTACTATAGGTAAGTATTTGCTTTTAGATTCTAAAGAAGTAATGATAAGCCCCCCTACTCAAATGTCCACTTTTCTATTCGTTCGCTAACTTAAAGCTTAAAAATAAGCAATTTTACTTCAAAACATTTCCAAGTTTGAGCACAGAATATATAGGATTGAGCTTCAGTTTTAGAAGTCATCGTATTTAACACTTTTAACACTTTTTTGAGTTGCATCTCATATTGATCTTGTTACCAAAATTAGTGCAGATGTTTAAGATACTTACATACATTGCGAAGTAGCCCAAGAGAGATGTAAGAATTATGTAAATCAGAGAATATGACTGAGCCATGGGACTTAAAATCAGAATGCTGCAAATGCAAAATTACCACAACCCCAGACAATTATGGTTATGACAATATGAAATAGTTTGTCTCACTACTTTAAACTCGCTGAGTGATGGCGATGATGACGTGGACAAAATTGATGCACTAAAATCTTAAAATAATATTTTTTCTGAAAATAACATTCTCTCCTTAGAATAATAACACCTAGAACGATAATTCCTTACAAAGCGCACTGTCAAAAGTGAGGCAACTAAAACAGCCAAAATGGCGCCGTTTTCATATTTTTACTACCTACTACTTACCTATTAAGTACAAAACAGTTTCAATTTCCCTACCTTAAAGAGATTAGTTACTATATTATTGGATTTTAGTTAGGACTATATGTAAAGTATGAAGGATATAAATCTGAATACTGAGCCATTTTGGCTCAGTATAAGTTGCCTCACTTTGCATACGCGGACACGGCTTCTAGGTGTAATTATTCTAAGATTTTCTCTTAAGATAAACTTTTGACATATTAAAAACCGGCAGAAATTTGTCGACTTTAATATTATGGAATACATTGGTTTCTTCAAATAATTTCATTGCGTGTGTGAGTGTTGCATTCAGTTAAATTCAGTATACCTACCTAGGTACTTAAAGAATGTAGTATTTTTGTCTTTAAAGCCTAAAAGTCTTTAGATTTTTAGGTTTTAAGGACAAAAATACTAATAGACATTTACATAAAAGCTGAAGTATTTTAGAATAAAAAGTGCTTTTCGGTGTTTTAAAGTTTGCCCAAGACTTTTTATATCAGGTAGGAGAAATATTCAGTGTTATTACCTTAAAAAAATAACTCCAAGCAACAACCATAAATATTATACAAACATTTCCAGAACCTTTGCCCTATCTATCGAAAAATCTTCAATTTTCAAATCCATCCTTATCATTACCAATCTTCCCTCCTTCCCCAATAACAATAAACATTGCCGAAAAATGTTTCTCCACAATCCGTTGATTTCCCGCGGGCCGCGCGCAGTCAAGATGGCGGCCGGTCGCCCCGCCCCTTCCGCCGGACGTCCGATACGCCCCGACACCCGCCGGACGAATTTTGATGGTTCCCGCATCGATTGAGGGTTGGAAAGCAAAACCTTTGTTTTCCTTGAGTGAAATGAGAGTGAAGACGATATGAAGAAACGGGGATAGGCTATGGACGCGAAGGAAAAAAATCGTCACGTTTTTTTCTTTGCTTTTTCAAAAGAAATAGTCAATTTCCATTGGGTTTTTCAAGTTCCAGATAACTTTAAATCCCTGATACCCACCCCGATAAATTTATATGGGTCTCGACTCGATTTGAGGTTTGTAAAAAAGCCTTAGAGTAAAATGATTGTTAAAGAAATATTTATTGACGCGTTTTTGGTTTTTTAAGAAAATTTATAATTTTGTTTGTTGATCCTTTTCTTTATAGAGTTTCTTCCTAAATATTTTATGGTAATTAAGGTTCCCGTTCAGATTCCAGTCATCACCTCACCAGATTAATTAAAAATATAGAACAAATTGATTGTAAATACTGACAGAGCGTTAGAAAAACTAATCCTCGTTATTCTAAAACAGTTAATTTAATGTAAATGTAACCAAAATCAAAGGTTGATTTTGGTTTTGGTTACGGAAATATCCGGATAATCCGGAAAACTAAACACTTAGGTATAGTTACGGCAGTTAAGGCTCCGTAGCGATTTTGCCGCTGACTGCCGCTCTCTCGCTCGCACATTTCATGTTTTCTCAAGATTTCTTAAATCTGAGTGCGTAAATGAAAAATGTGTCTCGGCCACTTTTCGCAACATAAAAATTCCGGACATTTCAACATATATTTCAGTTTCTAGTTGCTAAAGTACAAAAAGTTATCGTATTTGCCAGTTCAAATAACTGTTAGAAACGATAACTTTGTGTTCTTTAGCAACAAAAAACTAAAATATATTTTAAAATGTCTGTAATCTTATATTGCGAAAAGTGGCCGAGACACATTTTTCAATTGCGCACTCAGATTTAAGAAATCTTGAGAAAACATGAAATCTGCGAGCGAGAGAGCTGCAGTCAGCGGCAAAATCGGTACGGGCTCTTAAGCTAAAATTGTATCTTAATAATTAATTAATTTCAAGTACCTATCTTTCACAAAAGTAATGCGAGAATCTTCAATTGCACATCAAAATCTGCAGTTAGCGAGAGTTTCGATATTGATAGAAAATCTTAACTATTTCAAAATATTACACTCAAGTAAAAAACTGTGTTCTATATTTTTTGTGACATAAAGGCACTATGAAAAACCGTTACAAGAAGCTTATTTTACGTTCCACAAATATTTTGCACATTCGAAAACATTCCAATCGATTATCGCTAAAATAAATCGTCGCCTAAAGACGACATGTCGCGAACGCGATGCAGTAAATTTTACACCGCGAATCGACTCCCGCGCACGAAACTATTGCAATCACGTCCAACACATCGCCGCGAACTACTACCGGACGAATTTATATCTGTTCTAATGAGACACGACAAGTGTTATAAACATTTCTACTTTACATCTACTAATTCACTGAACATCGACAATTTCCAAACGACTGTTGCCATTTCATCGAACCGTTACAACGATGGATCTGCTACAAACTGAGCAACATGACGCCGTGTAGATCGAACAACATCGCAGGCGTATGTTATTTATTGTGAATTGAATTCGGTATCTTGTTGCGGTATGAACGATGGGCGCAGACAGACATCTGTCTTCCCCCACCGCGGGGAAGAGACTGACGTTTGTTGCCACCCCTCCACGAGTTATCTGGAGGGGGGACGCTCCGCCCTACACACAAAACCGCCCGAGAGGAGTACGATGCAAATCCACATTGCTCTACATACAACTTTGTACTTTATTTACATGTCTAATAGAGTTAACTTGCTTTGTTTTTTGGTTTGTATAGTAGGGTTGTGCATTGCCACTTTTTTTTTAAATTATCATTTTTTCTTGCAACGAAGATATTTCGGTTCCCTGCGCAAGGTAATTGGATTCAGGAGATCGCAAACGATGCCCGATTGAGACGTCTACATGTCTGTTGTAATTATTATAAAGATCCGAGATAAGATCCGGTCTCTTTGTTTCGTATGGGAATTTTGTTTCGGTATCATTAGTGGATGTGGTGCGGCATTCGTATGTAAACGATGCAACGAATGCAACTCTTAATATAAATACTTTTGATATTTTCATTTTAGCAGAAAATAACTCACTATATTATTTTTTCGAAGGATTCGATAATATCCCCAACTCTCGTTGTGAAGAAAAAATGCAAACTGTACCTATATTTTGATGAATTCCTCTATTTCCAATGGGGTTGATTAAAGTATGAAATTTGCCGATTTTTTTCTCACAGACACAGAGGCTCTCATATCTTCTATGATGTTAAAGATGCTTCGGTTACTTGTTGTTATTTCGAATTATGATCATAACGGATCATCAGCAATAAAAATATTTCTGTTTTTTTTCCTGCATGAACGTTAAAAAAGGTATCTCAAAAGTGACTCCTTTTTTCGTTAGCAGTAATGACCACTTAATTCGTAGTAACTTAGCCGACACTATTTTTTTTTCACTTAATACATGTGGCATTAGTTAAATGAGTGTTTAAACATTTGTGCATAAAAGATTCAAAACATAAGTGTTTATGGTTGTCAAATAAATTAAGACAATGTTAAGTATGGAAAATGCAATCTTTAAAATTCTCCGTACAAAACGGCAATTTTATACTTAAACCCCTAATATATCTAAAATAGAATCGAATTATGACCATTTATAATATTTTTATGCCCACCTGGGGCCGTATTATGACCTCGTATTTCCTGGCAGTTTTCTGACTGGTTCTCTATCTATCTCTTTTATTTGCTATACATCGAGAAAGAGATGTAACTATAGCAATTCATAAACCTGGCAAGTTTTAAGAGGTTGTAATACCCCCCTGGCTACATTTATAAACCACAGATGGATGTATCTCTGACAAAAATCTCCTGTGGTCAACTCATAATAATATCTATGCTAAAATAAAAGCGTAAAACACAACTTTACAGATAAAACTTATGAAAAAATACGCCATAAACTAATAATAATCCAATAAGTGTTTGATGTCTGAAGATTGTTTGTTACTTATGTAAAACCACATAATAAAAGGCTTTTAAATAGGTGATTTCATTTAATACCTGTCCACTGGTTTAATAGAATGTCGACAAATATCATAAAACGCACTTATTGTGGAGACGCATCTCAATGTTATTAACTAGCTATTTATTATTTAATACCTATGATAAAATATGATTAACTTTATGTTCTCTTGTTCTATTAGGTACAATCCAAGTTAATGTGAAACTTTTAGTTTCTGGGATTTAAGGAGGTATCCTTACTTCCTTACTATATATATATATACTATCCTTACTAATATTATAAATGCGAAAGTCCGTTTGTTTGTTTGTTTGTTACGCCTTCACGTTGTAACTACTGAACCGATCATCATGAAATTTTGCATAGGCGTTGTCAGGGGTACAGAGAAGGACATAGGGTACTTTTCATCCCGAAAAACAATATTGTTCCCGAGGCATAGCAAAAAACTTTCCACGCAGACGAAGTCGCGGGCGGCCGCTAGTATGAAATAAATATTACGTAAAGATATTTTTTGAAGAAAAATGTTTGTATTAGTTAATAAATTTGCGTCATTAAGGTAGTTAACCTATAGAAAAAAGGTTAAAAAGGACAAAAACTTATAAGTTTTCATCTAGTTCTATTCCCCATATGACCTACCAGACCATCTCGTTATCTGTGTTCTATCTTACTACTACTAGTTCTGTTATCTTGGAGATGTGTAAAGAAGAAGCCAAGAAGCTTATACCTCCCTCCAATGGAGATTGCACGGCCATATGTCATAGTGAAGATTGAAAAAAGCTCCTTTAGTGACGTGACGGCTTATTGCAACCTCTTTCTTTAGTGTTATAATACGTGTTCGTTGTTCGTCGTTCGTTCGTTCGTGAGAAACGTAAACGTATTGTAAAACGAAAAGAAAGAGATAGCAATACGCCGTGACGTCACTAAAGAGTCTTTTTCAATCTTCAGTATGATACTAGGCGTGCAATCTCCATTGTGGATTTAAGCTTCTTGGATACTGCACTGGTTTAACGACGCTTTATCTTGCCTTTAAGATGCTGCAGGGTTGCCAGCTTAGATCCTAAAAGCGACAGATCAATACTAGTGACTCTATGAGCTGTAGACTACGCGTTTGTGACATTTTACATAATTTTTCGAAATGGCTGAAATATGTTTTTTCCCAAAATCTCCACCATTTTGTCAAATTTCCAAAAACTGATCGATTAAAAAAATCTTTGTAGTTATAGAACCTGCTCACAAAATTTCACGAGAATCGGTTGAGAAATGCGACCTGTAGAAGAGAACAGCCGGACAGTGGGACAGCCGGACATACGAAAGCATTTTGCCCAAGCTGAAACGGAGACGTTTCGCGCTCGTTTAGTCAATAAAGTCAAGTGACCAATAAAATAAACCTCGCCATGTTGTGGAAAAATAAAAAACTAATTTCTTCTACTGAAACTGATGTAAATCTGACCTAAGAACAATGAAATAGCAAATTATGACTGACCTACAGTTATTGGTTGCTACTCACGCTACGAGAGTTTGTTGGAATCAAACTCTACCATGTTTAAATTGATCCGATAAATTACTTACTATTTAATCAATATTTTTATTGTTTTTGCTACGATTTTTCGTAGCAAAAATCTCGTAGCAACCGTAACGAGATCAACTGTCAATTTTTTTATGCACAACGGCGGGCTGATTATCTAATTAAAAACCACCTAGTGACTGGTTGCAGTTCACAAATGATTATGATCCATTGCTACTTCTTTTTGGGTTAAAAAAAACATACCAAAGAAAAGTGGCAATGTATGTCAAATGAAACCGGTCGCTAAATAGTTTCTTTTTAGATAATCAGGGTGCCGAATAGTGCTTGGCCCGCACCTCACCTGATGTTAAGTGATGATAAGGCCGAAGGTGGAAGCGCACTACTCCCGGAATCCTCATCACTGAGGAACTGGCTATCTTACCTCTAACCGCCGGAACATGACAATTTTTAAATTGTTGTTATGGCATCAGGCTTAGGTAAGATGGTGGTAGCTAGCCAGGCGGACTTGAAATAAGCCCTACCACTAACCAAATCGAGTACAAATTGTACCCCCTGGAAAGCACAATACAACAATACAAAAAAAAAAAAAAAAAAAAAAAAAAAAAAAAAAAAAACTTTACCGGTAACGGACGTATTTTCTTATCTTAAGAACTAAATTAACTAAAAGTGATATTTGTTCTATAATATGGGTGTAAAGTGCAATGCTTGTGGTGCCCCTGTATCTAACATCCAATACATGGAGTGTTCTAGGAGTGAATGTAAGAAAACCTACGATCTTAACTGCATCTCAATGGCAAGTGACGTTTTTGAAAGTCTCGCTCAAGATTTAAAAAATGAGTGGATATGCCCTGAATGTACTTGTATGCAACCAAAATGTGGTAATTCTAATACCCCACTGCGAGCCCTAGACAAAACCTATGTGGCCAACACCTTCGTGAATACGCAGCGTGGAAGCCGCCAGCAAATGCAACATACCCTAGGACGGGACACTGAGTATGACTTGGTGGAAGAAATTCGAGAACTCCGCTCCGAAATAACATCGCGTTTTGATGACCAGGCGCAGCAATTCCAACGAATGTGGGATGTTATTTGCAGCACTAGATGTGAACTCAGCGAAGCACAATCAAAAATTGCAACTCTTGAAACCAAAGTATCGGCACTGGAGGGTTTGGAAATTAAAGTTAAGGAATTAGCAGCACAAAATCACTCCTTATCGCAACTACTGCAATCTATTACCGACCCAAAGTCATCTCAATGCACGTACACATACTCGCAGGCCGCAAGCGCAACTGTTGCGAAATCAACGCCCAGTACCGATATCCCTAACGTTGATCAGTGTGGGGCCACGAAAACAGCAGCGGCAACGCGTGAAACTGCCCCGTCGATTACTTTGATAAGTAACGAGGGAAAAGATAGTGCAAACAATAAGGAACCGCAACGCTATGGCACAAAAATAGTAGCGAAAAACACTATAAATAGCGATAAGAATAACATGAATAATAAAATGTCATCCAAAAAGGTTTCGAAGGGAGAAAATACAGCTTTAGAGTTACAGGCGATAGAACGGAAAAAACATCTTCATATTTGGCGATTGCAACCGAATACAACGGTGGAACAAGTACAAAAACACGTAGTAAATGTTTGTGGACCGCAAACAAATATTAAGGTTGAAAAACTAAAACACAAAACTGAAAGGGACTACGCATCGTTTATCGTTGGCGTCCCAGAAAGAGTATTCGGAAAGATAAATCAGCCAAGTGTGTGGCCCCGTGATGCCGAATTCAGTGAGTGGATATGGTTTCGGAGGACAAGTTTGCCAAGAGAGGGAAAGTAGCAATATTGAAATATTCTATCAGAATGTTAGAGGACTACGCACAAAAATCACAAACTTTTCAATCTTTCTTCAGTCATCGGAAAGCGACTTATTGGCTATAACGGAAACTGGATGCAACTCGTCAATCCTCGATGCTGAGATAGTTCCACCTGGCTATAAGATATTACGCTGTGACCGAGCGGACGGTCGCAAACTGGGAGGAGCGTTTTTAGTGGCCGCACCGCAGTACGAGTTACGGAAGATACCCACACCCGATAATGTTGATATAGATACTTTTGCATTTGAAATGGTTTGTGCGACAGTTCATCTAAATAATAAGTTTTTGTTTGTTTGTTGCGTTGTATACATTCCCCCACGAACAGAAAGTAGTGAGTATATGATGATGTTTTCGTTAATAGAAAAATTATGTGTAAAATTTAAAAGTAAAGTGTTAGTTTTGGGAGATTTCAACTTGAATTCGGCAAATGTAGATGTAAGTAATTATTATGAATATTTTGTTACGTTTTGCGACCTTGTTCAGAGCAACAATATACCGAACTGTGACGGAAGCCAGTTAGATTTAGTTCTGTCCTGGGATGATGCGCGCGTGTCGGTGTGCG
Organism: Agriphila tristella; assembly: GCA_928269145.1. Taxonomy (NCBI): domain Eukaryota; kingdom Metazoa; phylum Arthropoda; class Insecta; order Lepidoptera; family Crambidae; genus Agriphila; species Agriphila tristella. The sequence continues at coordinate 1,960,744 of OV743435.1, forward strand.
AGTCGGTGGGTTTCCAGCCGGTAGACAAATATCATCCACCACTGACTGTGAATGTGACGATGTCGGATGTTACCGCACATACTTTAAATAACACTGACCAGCCGCGTTTGCCGAGAGACTGTCAATGGAACTTTAAAAGGGCTAATTATCCTCTTTTGTATAAAAACTTAGCAGCCGTAGATTGGAATGAATTATATATGATTGAAGACCCTGAAGAGGCCTTAGATTATTTTTATATTATTATTAATAGCATATTTAACGAGTATGTGCCTCTTAAAAAATCAAAGGGAGAAAATCAGAAGTATCATTATCCGGAGTGGTACACGACTGATATTATACGGGATATTCAATTAAAGCATAAGTTACATAGGCAATATAAACGAACTAAGTTAGTACATGATTATAATGAGTTCTCCCGGTGCAGAGCACGGGTAAAGGAGAGATTAGAAGTAGCTCACAATGTGTATAAAGAGATGGTCCAGGAAAATGTAATGAAAGACCCTAAAACGTTCTGGAATTTCATAAAATCTAAGAGAAGTAGGTTCAATAGGCAAACAATTACAAAGGATGGTCGCCACTTATCGGATCACGAATGTGCAAAGGAGCTGAGTGATTTCTTTTGTTCAGTGTACAGGCCCGAGCCCGCTGTATTAGACGTGGCGGCAGCGAGTGCAGCGGCACCAGCCAGCGCGGCTCGGGTGCACGTTGACGCGCTGCAGCTGAGTGACGTGACTCGCGCTTTGTTAAAACTTAAGCCCAAACAGTCCTCGGGACCTGATGGGATTCCACCTTTTATTTTTAAGGACTGCGGCAGAGTATTAGCCGATCCTTTGTTGTATATCTTTAATAAATGTCTCGACAAGGGTATTTTTCCGGATCGATGGAAGGTGACCAGAGTTGTCCCGGTGCCCAAAGGTAATGGTGGAACCGAAGTCAGTGACTATAGACCTGTTGCGGTCCTGTGTACTGCGGCGAAAGTTTTCGAGTCCGCGTTATATTACTGCGTGTACCTGCAAATAAGAGCCCAGTTATCAGATGCGCAACACGGGTTCTGTCCTTCGCGCAGCACTGCGACCAATTTACTCCAGCTGATAACCCAAACTGTACCAGTAGTGGACTCGGGAGCCCAGGTAGACGTTGCGTATTTCGATTTCCGAAAAGCCTTCGACACGGTGGATAATGACATCCTTCTCATGAAACTGGCTCAAGTGGGTTTCACACCGAAAACACTTTCCCTTTTTGCCAGTTACATGAGGGACAGGCGCCAATTTGTCGATTGGGCTGGAGAGCGTTCAGATCTATATTACGCACGGTCGGGAATAAGCCAGGGCAGTAATTTGGGTCCATTGGAGTTTGTGATAATGGTTAATGACTTACCGGAAGTCGTTGAGAACTCTGCTTGCCTTCTATTCGCCGATGACTTAAAATTAGTTAAAGAAATTAGGAGCGGTGATGACTGCATGCAACTGCAAGCGGATATTGACAAGGTAGTAGAATGGAGTCACAAAAATCGGCTATATTTTAACGTCGCTAAATGTTCCCTAATGTCATTTACATCGTCACGACAACCTCAACAATTTAAATATTGTGTAGACGGAGCTCCTTTGCAACGTGTGACAGAGGTAAGAGATCTGGGGGTTCACTTCACTGCAGATCTTAAATTTCGAGACCACATAGTAAAAGTCTGCAAAAAGGCCTATCGAAATCTAGGGTTCGTTATGCGACAGTCTCAAGGCTTCACAAATATAAATGCCATACGTGCATTGTACGAAGCACTAGTAAAAAGTCATCTGGAGAGTAATGCTTTTGTCTGGAGTCCTAATGAAATAAAATATAAATTAATGATGGAGAGGATACAGAATAAATATATAAGATTCCTTTATCACAAACTTTATGGCGTATATCCATTTTACCCATTGATGTATCCCACATTATTCGTACTAGGAATGGTGGGATACAATAAACTTGAGGTGAGGCGAGAGCTAGGTTTGACTACCTATATACTTAAATTAATACGGGGTAAGACATATAACCAAGTGGTACTGCAGGCGATAAGCATTTCTGTGCCGGACCGGTATGTGTGGCGACGTCGGCGACCACCATTGTTTGCTATACCGCGCGGGCGCACCAACTTGTTAAAAGAAGCACCTCTTATTCGATCATTGCGAACATTAAATATTGTTGCCAATACTGTTGACGTATTTTGTTGCTCATTGGATGAGTTCACAAAAGTTACTCTGTTTGTGCTGTGTTACAGTCAAAGTTAAGATAATTTAGTTTTTATTTTTATAATCATATAATATTTTGTCCATATAACAATAATATTAGTTAAGTATCTTAAATTTTGTCTACTCTATCGCATTGGGTGTACCTGTAAAGATAGATGTGTGTTATAAATAAATAAAAAAAATAAAAAAATAAATACACGGGTAGGCGAACCACTAGACCACAGCGGCAGTATATTTTAACATTTAATAAATTTGAATAAAATGCCTAGCTTTTGACTCTGTTATACTTATTTCTCCTTTGAAATCAGTCTTCACAAATAAACGCTAACTGAATTTAACGTACGGTTTAGTTGCAGCAGCATCGACTGCGACAGTTCTGGGTACGGCTTAATCTGTCACAATTAGTGCAATTACAAATGTCGCGACATGTCGAGATGCGGCCAGGTTTGACGACGACGTATAATCTAACGCACGTGGGTGAGATAGGCATTGCGCACTATCGATAAAATATATCGATATTAACGATACTATTTTAGATCTAACGTTATCATCGATAGATCTATTAGTAAGATCAGTGAGGCTTAATGGCTAAATGGGACTCCGGACTTTATACATTTTCTTGAACATCGACTATCGCATAAGTCTAGAATTAGTCTGTTTATATCATGATGAGTCCAATAATAACGACCCCCATACATTTCTAGAAATATGAACAGATTCAATTCAATTCAAATTTATTTATTCAATCAAAAACAATTACATTACATTTTACTTTACAACATTTACACAGATTTTACAATTTGAGTGAACAAAATAACTCCAACTCCTAAACTAGGATGAATCCTGTATTTTAGGAGTTGGTGCTTCCTCCTTACATCATTTTCAAAAACTTTGTAAAGATATTCCGTTTTTGAGTCAATGAATTAATCAATCAATCAAGTCAATGATTACTTTGATTAAAACCAATCATATTGTTCAGGCATAGTTTTTTCTTTATTATGTGGGTAAACCGCGAAATCCGCGACCCGGCGGCGGTGGAGACCTGCCACCCACCACACACATATCTCGGCGGCCGACGGCGCGCGTTGCGTGCAGTTTTCGGAGCGATTTTTATTTGGAATACGGAATTTACTTAAATTATAAACTTTTTGGTGTTATTCTCATGAAAGACAATTGGAGTTGTGAGGCTTGTGAGATCTAAGTGCGACAGACGTTGAAAGCGGAGCACGTGGTGGCTATTGGATTCAGTTCCGGTTGGACATTGCTGGACTCAAAGCTGTCGGCGTCAAGGGTAAGTGGTTCATCCCTTAATGAGGAATTGCTATGCTTGAACTTTACCGTTAGAAACAATGGATCGGTGACCTTTTACTGCTCGGGAGAAGCTATCGAAGGTGTTCTCGCGAACATAATTATTTTGGTCCGTCTCGTCGGATTATTGTTTCGTATTGATTTCGGTAAGCTTCAGAATATAAAAATATCGGTATTTATTTTGTTTCGGTTTCATCGGTTGTTATTTTAATTCGTAAAGTTCACGTCGTGTTCCGTATCACTATTTCAAAATGGCGTCTAAGGTCGTAGAAAATAAATTTAAAATACAGTGCGATTGGTTCGTAAATACTAACGAAGTCGTCATCAATAAAAGTCAAACAACGGGTGTAATATCGGCTCGGTTGCGTAAAATTGAAGAAAGGTATAAGATGTTGAGCGAGGCATACGAAGCAATATTGAACTCGGTAACGGATGAAAAACAAATTATTTTATTTGATACTCAATTTAAAACCGCGGAAGAAATTTATTATCAATTGGAGGCAATTTCATCTGCCTACCCGAACTTGGACGGCACACACCAACCCACCGAAAGCGCGCAAAACGCTCGCTTGCCAACAATAAGCTTGTCTGTTTATGATGGAGACATATTCGGTTGGACTAGTTTCATTAGTTTGTTTAATTCGTTGGTAATGTGTAGGAAAGATATCTCTAAAACGGAAAAGTTTCATTATTTATTTTCTAATGTTCAAAAGGAACCTCGCGATTTGATAAAACATTTACCAATGGTTGATGAGTCATTAGACACGGCTATGGATATTCTTAAAAGTAGATACGAAAATAAAAGATTATTGTCGGATTCTCATATTTCGCGTATTTTAAACTTGCCATGTTTAAATAATATATCGGGTCTTAGGACAAAAATACTTAACCCTTTATTAGAATCTACACGCGCATTGAATAATCTTGATTTTCCTATAAATGAGTGGAGTTATTTATTATTGTTTATTAGTCTCACGAAACTTCCTTTAGATATGAAGTCACGGTTTGAACATAAATACGGCGGAAATACGGCTACTTTGCCTAGCTTCAATCAATTAATAGACTTTTTGCAAAATGAATGTCGATTGTTAGACACGGCGGCTTCGGATTCATTAAATAGAAATAACAATAACAGCTACTCGGATCGCGGGAAACGCGTAGCACGAACTGGGTTAGTCACTCATGCTCATGGTGATAACGTCGTCGTGGCAACGAAGCGTTGTTTATATTGTCAGTTTACGGGGCACACTATACTTGAGTGTTTTAAATTTAACAAGTTAACTAATATCGGTCGTAAAGATTTCATTAAGGATTCACGTTTATGTTTTAAATGTTTCGGACAACATAATGCTGGGTCTTGTATTAGTAAAGTCCCATGCAATAAATGCGGTAATATTGGCCACAACAAGTTAATTTGCACGATGCATATTTCGCGTGAATCTCCTGCGCGTTATCATTCTCAATCATCAAACCGGTTTTCTAACTTCACGGCGGCGGCGGGCCGCGGCCGGCGCGTGCGCAGCGCCAGTCCACCCGAAGTGCGGGAACAATTAAGTCGTATGCATGCGCGTCCTACTTATGATTCATTTTCTTCGCGTTATCAACGGCCGGAGCGCATTGATAACAACAATGGCGGTAATAATAATTTATCGACGGATGCCGGAAGGTCACGGCACGGGCAGCAGGACATACGGAGTGCGAGCCCTAGGGACACACGACATCAGCGTACTACTTCGGAATAGCAATTACAGTTATGTAATGTCGCTTCACAACCTAAATTAATCGATAATGTAATTTTGCCAACGGTTATAATTGAAGTAAAATCATCTCAAAATTCTTTTCAACAGGTCCGTTGTTTGCTGGATATTGGTTCTCAAATATCCATAATTAAAAGTGATTTGGTAACGAATTTGGGATTAAAGCGACATTACTCGAATGTTCCTATTGTGGGAATAGGCGGTGTTCACACTTGTGAAAGTAACAATATTGTTAAAATTCATTTTCGGCCAATTAATTCTAAAAATATTTTGTTATCGGTTACGGCGGTTGTTTTAAAGAAACCTACTTCTTATTTAGTTCAGAAATTAAATATTTCGAATAAAAATGTAAACATTTCGGATGACGGTTCTTCTCACATGAGACATATAGATATTATTTTCGGATGCGATATTTTAGGACAAATCTTGAACGGCGAGAAACTTGACTTAGGCGCAGGTGGGCCTTATGCCTTAAGTACTATTTTTGATTTTGCGGTTTTCGGGCCAAGTCAAGAAATTAATTCGGATACTATGAACTTTGCTTCTAATGTTTCGGCTATCCAATTATTGGAAGCGGTAGAAAAGTTTTGGCGTTATGAACAACCACCTCAATGTAAATTTATTAGTCCGGCGGACATAGAATGCGAGCGTTTGTTCAGTTCTAGTACTACACGCGGCGCAGACGGGAAATATACTGTGCGCCTGCCGCTGATACCGGATCACCAGCGGCTGGGTGATTCTAGGCAGACTGCTTTAAAACGATTTTTGTCGATTGAAAGACGTATGCAACGTGACTCGGAGTTTAGGTTGAAATATACAGAATTCATGGCGGAATATATAAGATTACGGCATATGACGGTTTCAAAATTTAATTCAGAAGAAGAACATTATTTTTTAGCTCATCATGGGGTATTTAAAAAATCGGGTGATGAAAGTAAAATTCGGGTTGTTTTTGATGGTAGTGTTTCCAGTAGTACGGGCGTTTGTTTAAATGATTGTTTATATTCGGGTGAAAAATTACAAAAGGATATATCGGAGATATTATTAAATTTTTGGTGGCCACGCATAGTTTTTACTACTGACGTACGAATGATGTTTAGACAAACTTGGATACATCCGGATGATCGTAAATATCAGCTCATTTTCTGGCGATCTTCGCCTTCGGAACCCTTACAAATATTCGAGTTGACAACTAATACTTACGGTTTAAAGTCTAGTCCTTTCGTAGCTATTCGGTGTTTGCATCAGCTTGCTCAGGACGAAAAAGAGAATTTCCCATCGGCGGCGAATTTATTATTAAAACAAAGTTACGTGGATGATCTCAATGGCGGTGCGGATACACTCTCCGATGCAATTGCACTTCGCGATGAGTTAATAAAACTTATGGATACGGCCGGTTTTGAATTGCGGAAGTGGTCTTCCAATGTCCCGGAGCTTTTGGACGATTTACCATCTACTCATTTAGAGACACCTAAAAGCTTCGACGGCTCAAGCGATTCGGAACTTATAAAAGTTTTAGGTATTTTATGGGATCCAATTTCGGATAGTTTTACTTATCATGTTAATTTGACTGCGGAGTCAACGGTGACGCGTCGTACTATATTATCTTTATCGGCTCGTTTGTACGATCCCGAAGGATGGATCTGTCCGGTCATTTTCAAAATTAAAATTCTTTTACAACAATTACTCGGTACTAGTGACAATTCTAATAAAATTGATTGGGACGCACCTGTTTCGGACGATATTAAACGGCAATGGCATATGATTGTTTCGGACTTACCTAATTTACGTAACATACGGATCCCTCGGTGTTTGAAGCCTGACGGAAACGGATCTGCTCGATATAGTCTACACGGTTTTTGTGACGGTAGCTCGCTGGGCTACGCCGCAGCGGTTTACATTCGGTCGGAGTTATCGGACGGAAATGTTCTCGTGCGACTACTTATTTCTAAATCGCGAGTAGCCTCACTGAGGAAAAAATTAACAATCCCAAAATTGGAATTGGAAGGTAGTCTGCTTCTCACCAAACTTATCAATCATGTCGTCTCCTCTATGAAAGACCACATTGTATTTGATCATGTCGTTGGTTGGTGTGACAGCACTATTGTTTTGGCATGGCTCAGGCGACCAGTACATACCCTTCAGGTATATGAAGCTAATCGGGTATCACAAATAACATCGCAGCCTGTTGTAATTCGGTGGAGACATGTCCCAAGTGACATGAATTGCGCGGATGTAGCGTCACGCGGTACTTTGGCGTCGGACTTGCTGCAGCATCATCTTTGGTGGCAGCCACAGTGGTTGAGTGAATCACCATCAACCTGGCCACGGGATTACTTAGAGTTCCCCGAAGAAATGTTACCCGGAATTAAGGCAAAGGTAGCTAATGTAGGTACCTTAAATTCGGAATTTGAGTTAATCGAAAAATATAGTTCATTTCAAAAATTAATTAATGTTACGGCTTATATTAGAAGGTTCATTCATAATTGTAAGAATAAATCATCACGTTTTAGCGGAAATATTTCTATCGGTGAGCGTAGAAATGCGATTTCATTTTTAATTCGGACTGTTCAACATAAATATTTTAGTGACGAAATTGAGGCTTTGTCAAATCAAAAACAAATTAAATCATCATTGGTTAGACTAAATTTATTTATTGATAAAGATCGGATTTTACGTGTCGGCGGTCGGATCGGAGCTGCGGATTTGTCTTTTAATGCAAGACATCAGATTTTATTACCTGGTCATGGACATTTTACGAAATTGTTAGTTACTCACTTCCATAACATTCATTGTCATGTCGGAGCTAACACATTAGCAGCTATTCTCTATCAAAACTACTGGATAATTTCGGCCCGACGAGTTACTAGAAGCGTCACATTTCGGTGTATTCAGTGTTATCGGTCTAAGGTTCGGTGTACACAACCATTTATGGCGGATTTACCTCGGGATAGGGTTAATAGCGTGCGAGCTTTTGCAGGAACCGCTACGGATTTTGCGGGACCATATTTTATAAAATCTAATTCATTACGGAATGCCAAAATTCAAAAATGTTACTTGTGCATTTTTGTATGCTTATCTACGAAAGCGGTTCATTTAGAAATTGTTTCGCATTTGTCGGTTGAAGCTTTCATTGCGGCTTTGACAAGATTTGTTTCTCGGCGCGGACTTCCTTCATTAATCAGATCGGACTGCGGTACTAACTATACCGGTGCAAATAGGTATCTTAAGGAATTATTCACATTTTTACGGGATAATAATTCGGAATTGGAACGGAAATTGGTTCAACAAAATATTAAATGGTTATTTAACTCTCCATCTAGTCCAAATCAAGGCGGTTTATTTGAGGCAGCGGTAAAATCGGCAAAAACTCATGCTCGGCGTGTGTTGGGCGAGACTAAGTTGACGTTCGAAGAACTGGCAACTTTCTTTCATAAAGTAGAGGCAGTCATGAATTCACGACCCTTGTGCCCTCTAAGTACGGATCCGGCGGACCTTGAAGTATTAACACCCGGTCATTTTTTAATCGGCCAACCTTTGGTGGCATTACCCGAATATCCTTATGAGGAAGTTAAGTTGTATCGGTTGTCTCGCTTTCAACAGATTCAAAAAATGTCTCAACATTTCTGGTCTCGGTGGAAAACGGAATATTTACACACTTTGCAACAGCGGTACAAGTGGAATACGGTTACGGAACCTCCTAAATTAGACGAATTAGTTTTGATCAAGGAAGATAATATTAATCCTCTTCAATGGAAACGCGGTCGGTTAGTTAAACTTCTTCCCGGTAAAGATGGAATTGTTAGGGTCGCGGAGGTTCGAACGCAAAACGGTACTTTGCTTCGGCCTATTTCTAAATTATGTCGGTTGCCTGTTGCTGATTCTTAGGAACCAAGGCGGACCTTGGTTAGGGGGGGGGATGTTCAGGCATAGTTTTTTCTTTATTATGTGGGTAAACCGCGAAATCCGCGACCCGGCGGCGGTGGAGACCTGCCACCCACCACACACATATCTCGGCGGCCGACGGCGCGCGTTGCGTGCAGTTTTCGGAGCGATTTTTATTTGGAATACGGAATTTACTTAAATTATAAACTTTTTGGTGTTATTCTCATGAAAGACAATTGGAGTTGTGAGGCTTGTGAGATCTAAGTGCGACAGACGTTGAAAGCGGAGCACGTGGTGGCTATTGGATTCAGTTCCGGTTGGACATTGCTGGACTCAAAGCTGTCGGCGTCAAGGGTAAGTGGTTCATCCCTTAATGAGGAATTGCTATGCTTGAACTTTACCGTTAGAAACAATGGATCGGTGACCTTTTACTGCTCGGGAGAAGCTATCGAAGGTGTTCTCGCGAACACATATTAATAAAGTTTGCAATAGTGATTAACTAATTTCCAAAATTAACTATCGTTATTAAAAGAATTAACTCACTTGACAGATAATTTCATAGAAATTCTCTTTCATTTTAAATTAAACCAGAAGTTAATGTCTATTTTTTTCGACGCGTTCATGGCTTCGACTTTCTATCTATAGCTAGACACATAAATAATAAAAATTAATGACAAAAAATTTATATTAAAAATAGTTGAAAGTTTATCGATAGTTTGAGCTTCCCTAGTGCTGGCTACATATGTTCGCGGTTAGCGGCGCCACCGTCTCGCCGCTGTTTCCGGGGCCGGCCAATTAAAACTTTTACCTGAGACGAATCGACTACTTCTGAATACACAGTCTTTATCATCATTTAATTTATACAAATATCTTCCGGAAGTACGGAAATCAAATTGTTGCAGCTGTTTAACGTTTGTAAATTGGTCCAAAGTTTAGCAAACAGTAATCAAATCGTCACGATGTTGTCTTGAACTTGACCATTTGTGCAAGTTTTAAAATTACTAAAATGTTGTTTAAGATTTTGAGTATTTTTTAAAGAAACGTGTTAGATTCATGATTTTTAATTTACATGCATATTAAATGGTTCTTTAATTAAATTCAACTTCAAACCATGCAAAACATGGATAACAGAATTCAATATTTCTTATTATTTTTCAGAATCAGACTAAAACTTGTGGCTCTGTGAGCTGTAGACCTCGCGTTTTTTTAATGTTTTGGAACATTTTCTTAAGGGTGCACCGAGCGTCCACTAGCGCCGCCAATCAAGAAAAAATCATTACAACGAAATAACTATGTTTAACAAAATTCTGAAACATATAAAAACTAGTATTAGTTATAAACTATTTTTGTATGCGTTTTTTTCCTGGTTTAAATGTGTTTGTGTAGTTAAAACCTGGATTAACGCCTAAAGTGGCCACTTTAGGCGTTAATCCAGATTTTAACCACACGAACGCATTTAAACTTAGAATTTTACGCATACAAAAATAGTTTATAACTAATACTAGTTTTTATATGTTTCAGAATTTTGTTAAACATGGTTATTTCGTTGTAATGATTTTTTCTTGATTGGCGGCGCTAGTGGACGCTCGGTGCACCCTTGAATGGTTGAAGTATTGTTTTTTTTTTTTTCGAAAAATATCGAAACTTAATCAACAAAAAATCTTTATAATAGGGAATATGCATAAGTCACCGATTTTGATGAATTTGAGCTTGATCGCTGCGGACACTTATAAAAACATGATGGAACAGGAAAAAAAATAAAAAAAATGTATAATCTTAGTTGTATCACACGATGAAATCAGGGGAAAATAACGATATTTTTTTTCATTTTCGGATATAATACACTTTACAGTCAGATAGAATATCGAATAAGAAACAATATTTTGTATTACACATATGTACATAAACGCAAAATTTAGGGAGATAATTGAAGATTATTGGCTAACTCCATATCAACCGCGCCGAAACACACCTGAAACGTGATGTGTGACGTCACCGTTTTGTATGGAGCGTTTTCGGCGGGTGCTGCTGCGCGCTAACTTCAAGTAACTATATCACGAGAAAAAAACGCAAGAGAAAAGTTTTAATATTACAGTTAACTTTCTCACGCATTATAGCTACTTTTGATTAAGATTAAAAAAAATTATGCATATTCCCTATTATCGAACCTACTCACAAAATTTCCCGAGTAGTTTTTGGGAAATACAGGTCGCATTTCGACATATCCGGACATACGAAAGCATTTTCGCCCAAGCTGAAATGGAGACGCTTCGCCCACGCTTCGCGCTCTTGAATCGTCATTTTATTTCAAATAGTTGCATTAAACGTGTCAGGCGAATCTATTTGTTTCCATTCAAGTGTATTAAATTAATTGTGCAGTCTCGCCGTCAAACTCCATGCGCGTGCGCACGACGCGCGTAAATTATTGCACCGCACGCAGCGCACCGCTAATGGATCTTTTATGACACCGATTTGGGAACGAATTCTTTCAGCGCCTGGATGAGCGTAAATCAACACGTAACTTTCATTGAAAATAAAAATGTTTCTCGCCTTTGAAAATGTTTTGTTTAGGAAAACACAAATGAGGTAGGTACCAGTTAACGTAGGTAAACGATTATTTAAATTTTTCTGAAAATGCAGGGTTTTTAGCGACCGGTAAAAAGTTGTATTTTTTATAGATCAATAGGCATAGGATAAGCTAAATAGTATAAAAAATAAAATGCAGTTACGAGTAACTCTCTAGCCCACACTGGGAAAAAAAAGGGTCGATTTATCGGCTCTGCAGAGCCGTGTAAACCCGGTACTGCAGTTGCAGCCGTGTCAACACGGTAAAGTTTGCCGTGTGTCGCTGACACGGCTCTGGTAGACACACGGTTAAATTTGCACACGGTACTGCAGTATTTCAATTTGTCAACACGGCTATGAACATACACGGCTAGATTTGCACACGGTACTGCAGTTGCAGCCGTGTCAATTTTTCAACACGGCTATAATCAGACACGGCTAGATTTGCACACGGTACTGCAGTTGCAGCCGTGTATTTTTTTCAACACGGCTATAATCAGACACGGCTAGATTTGCACACGGTACTGCAGTTGCAGCCGTGTAAATTTTTCAACACGGCTATAATCAGACACGGCTAAATTTGCACACGGTACTGCAGTTGCAGCCGTGTCAAATTATCAACACGGCCAATGATCAGACACGGCTAGATCAGACACAGCCGTGCCAATAGTTCAACACGGTTATGGCCAACATGGCTGGAGTAGCCGTGTAAAACGGCAAATTACACGATTGGTTGAGCCGTGTGACGCGGTCTGAAGTGGCCGTGTAAAATGGTTGCCTCAGCCATGTCAACACGGCCATCCCGACCGTCTCCCTACGTCCCTACGCAGCTGGCGGAGCCGTGTGACGCGGTTTGAAGTGGCCGTGTAAAACGGTTCCCTCAGCCACGTCAACCCGGCTATTCCAGCCGTCTCCCTACGTCCCTACGCAGCTGGCGGAGCCGTCTGACGCGGTCTGAAGTGGCCGTGTAAAACGGTTCCCTCAGCCACGTCAACACGGCTATTACAGCCGTCTCCCTACGTCCCTACGCAGCTGGTGGAGCCGTGTGACGCGGTCTGAAGTGGCCGTGTAAAACGGTTGCCTCAGCCACGTCAACACGGCTATTCCAGCCATCTCCCTACGTCCCTACGCAGCTGGCGGAGCCGTGTGACGCGGTCTGAAGTGGCCGTGTAAAACGGTTGCCTCAGCCACGTCAACACGGCTATTCCAACCGTCTCCCTACGTCCCTACGCAGCTGGCGGAGCCGTGTGACGCGGTCTGAAGTGGCCGTGTAAAACGGTTGCCTCGGCCACGTCAACACGGCTATTCCAGCCGTCTCCCTACGTCCCTACGCAGCTGGCGGAGCCGTGTGACGCGGTCTGAAGTGGCCGTGTAAAACGGCTGCCTCAGCCACGTCAACACGGCTATTCCAACCGTCTCCCTACGTCCCTACGCAGCTGGCGGAGCCGTGTGACGCGGTCTGAAGTGGCCGTGTAAAACGGTTGCCTCAGCCACGTCAACACGGCTATTCCAACCGTCTCCCTACGTCCCTACGCAGCTGGCGGAGCCGTGTGACGCGGTCTGAAGTGGCCGTGTAAAACGGTTGCCTCAGCCACGTCAATACGGCTATCCCAGCCGTCTTCCCATGTCCTTTATACAGTCGGTGGACCCGTGTGACGCAGTTGTGGCAGCCGTTTTGTACGGCTACTGTACACCGCGTCACACGGCTCCACCAGCTGCTTAGGAACGTTGGGAGACGGCTGGGATCGCCGTGTTGATGTAGCTGTGGCAACCGTTTTACACGGCCACTTCAGACCGCGTCACACGGCTCCGCCAGCTGCATAGGGACGTAGGGAGAGACGGCTGGAATAGCCTTGTTGACGTGGCTGAAGCAACCGTTTTACACGGCCACTTCAGACGGCATCACACGGCTCCGACAGCTGCGTAGGGACGTAGGGAGACAGCTGGGATACTGACACGAATTTCTCAGGTTCATACCAGCTGTATGGCACAAAGGTAGAAGAGTCAGATATACTTGAACACCTGCGAAAGAAAGCTGCAGTTGAATTATACAAGATAAACACTAAAAGAATACAATGAATCTCTTAAAATAACTTATTTCCTATATTAGGGTATGGTGAAGAGTGATATGATTTGTAAATGAAAAAACATGAATTTTAAGAAACTGACATTTTATTTTTCAAAATTTAATGATTTACACAAATGGTTGACAATTTCAAATTAAAATATATTTTCTACACAAGAAGATTTAGTGAGCATTTTTGTATCAAACGGAACTGGGCAGTAGAGGATCTCGCGGTCTATTTGATTTGAATCACCCCTTTGTTTTCTCTGCAGTTGCCTGTACCACAGCATAACTAATAGTACAAGTCCTGTACGTTGAACATCCATCATGTACGTGTTATGTTTATAGGTGTACTTTTACCGGTAAACGAAATAATGTACATTAATTGTAGCGTCGCTGGGAGTACACTCTGCAGCGGCGCCACCCAGTACTCATAGAAATGGTATTAGCAATTTTTTCGTATGGGAATTGGTGTACGATGCTGTTTATTGTGTAAGTATTGAAAAATTTTTTTTTTTACTTAATGATTTCATATATTTTAATTTATTCAGCTGAACGGTTTGAGCTGTACGTCAGAGAGGTGCGCGGGTTAGCGAGAGGAAGATATAAATCCTTCTCGCACCCCCGCGCACTGCTCCGATTTTCAATCATGATTTATATTATTATAATAATATGAAATCAATAAGTAACAATGTTTTTTTTAATACGTACACAATAAACAGTATTCGTACATCAATTTCCATAAGAAAAATATTGTTTATATAATTTCTATCTATGATTATTGAGTGGCGCCGCTACAGAGTATACTCCCCAGCGGCGCCACAATTAATTTCCATTATTTCGTTTACTGGTAAAGTTACACCTATTAACATAATACGTACATGATGTACGATCAACGTAGTCAGTTGCAGAGAAACGTGACCATCTTACGATATAACGAAAGTACCGCACGCAGGGGGGTCAACTAACTATCTCTGCAGCTGATTGAACATCATTTTAAGATATAATTAATTAATTTTCATTATGGTGGCGCCGCTGCAGAGCATCACACGGAAAATCCTCTTATACCCTGTTGCATGGACACTACTCAACAATTATAATTCAAAAGTATTTAAAGCTAGTTAGATATTTCCAAGCTCTTTTAAGTCTTATTCTCTTAGGTCATTGTATAATCTACTAACATTATTAATTTTCGATTATCTGCTAACAATTTTAAACAAATAATCATTTTGGTTTTAACTTATTGAGTAGCTTAACAAGTTAATTAAGATATTTCCGAAAAACGCACATTAAGGTGGATCGATGAGCTCAGTAGCGCCACCAATGGAAATAAATCAGTTACGTTTTATCAAAGCCTTAGATTAAAAGTTTTGATAATTTTGCGCAAATAGAAGAGTAAAGTGCAATATTTAAATATTTTTTCATGGCCTAAAATATAAGCAATAAGTTATGAATGACGATATTGCCAAAAGTGGCCACATTTAGCAATATTGACATTCATAACTTATTGCTTATATTTGAGGCCATGAAAAAATATTTTAAATATTGCACTTTACTCTTCTATTTGCGCAAAATAACTAAAACTTTTAATCTAAGCCCTTGATAAAACGTAAATGATTTATTTCCATTTCCACTGAGCTCATCGAACCACCTTAAAGCGGAAAAGCATCTTACACCCTGTTGCATGATACAACTTAATTACTTAGTTTAGTTTAATTGTACAGACATTAGAAATATTTGACTTAATACAAGTTATACATATAACTTATATTATAATATCACAAGATTTCGGATTAGGAACATCAAGGTGGTTATACAGAGCTATTTATTTTTAGACTCATAAGTCATAAAATTCACTTACCTACATGTATCAACTATTTAGGAAACTAAATTAGATAGGTACTTTACGACTACCTTACATAAAAAAACACCTTCATGATTAAAAAGTTTTCTAAAATGTAGTTTTCATTCATGTAATAAGATCAAATACTAAATAATATACATAGAAGTGTAACTAGTGTAAGCATTTATAAACTGGATTATATTGTGAGTACAGTCAACAACTAAATAAATTTTTAATACTTAACTCGAAAACATTATAATTATCTGATAGAAAAACTCATTTTTGTACAATCACCGGCAATAATATCACATGGGACAAAGCACTCAAAAATATCTGAAACGCTCTAACGGCCATACAAATGAGTTGCGTTGCGTTACATATTTTTGAGTGCCTTGTTTCATCATATTATTATATTAATGCCGGTGACTGTACAGGCGGACACTTTTTTTTATATGTCATGGAGAGAGATATAATCCCATCATTTTGTCAGTTGATAATTTACGGTCACCTATTTTTCAAGAGCCGTCTTTAAAAATATCTCATAAATTGAGATACATACAAACACTTACGTTAAGGGTAGCTGTCATCTGCTATAAATAATTTACCGCCCTCGTGAGGACCCCCATATGACAACGCCATACAAAAGCTGACCCGAGAGACAAATAACCTTACTTTACATACGTACTTTGCTGGCCAAATTATGAAATAAGATTACACTACTCACATTTTCACACAAGACAGCATAACCAAACGTCATCTACAACAACGAATGCGTTATCAATGTTCGCCAAGTCCTCACCTATAGCAATAACTAGAGGCTGCACTCCGACACCTGCAAGTGCTGATTTGTTTGAAGCTTCCTTTTGGAGTTCTTGTAAGTGAGCCTCGCCCTCGCTGCGAGTTTTGGCAACGAAAATGAAGCGGATGGCTGCGTCAAACCGCGAAGCTTTAGTTCGAACACCGGTCTTTCCTCCGACGATTGCAAATGGCAGTAAAAGAAGTACTGCAGTTAGCTTCTGTAACTCAGTGTCTGAAAAAAAGAATTTAGAGATAATTAATCAAGCAACTATCCACAAAACAGTATTTGTATAATAAACTAGTTATTAGTTAGTAAATATATTATTTTAGTTTTTTTTTTTCATTACGTAAATGAACGAGTTCCTATAAATCTTATCTTACCTTTTGGTAGGTCGTGAATTCTTTGTTGCTGAGCCCGTAAGGGCTTCGATAACTATTTTCAATCAATTCTGAGTTTTTTCTTAACCCAGTGTACAGCGCTGAGGAGCTAACATTTGAATTGAGATTTGTAAAGTCAATGTTTATCTGTGAAGCAAAAATACAAAAAGTTAATTTAGGTAAAATTTCAAATAAGATAATAATTTATTTATTAATTTTCAGCATAGGATATGAATCACAAATGTGCAAATCCCTTACCAGGTGTGGACCAACGCTCGTCAAACAAAGCAAAGGAAACTTTTTCAAATACTGTGCCGCTGTAACAGTCATTAAGTACCACTTGCAAAGTGACCATGTGGCTTTCCAAGCCGTTTCTAGTATAGATGAAGATTCTAATCCCTGGTACTTGGTTATTGTGACAATGTCGCCATTAATTTTCAGCTCCTCTGTGGAAAATGTTGAGATATAATATAAAAGTGAAGCGAAGAATTGGTCGGAGACACAGGTTTGGGGCGGCTTGGTCCAGTTAGACCTATAACTTTTTCGTTAAATGCATATTTACAGAGTTAAATCGAATTTAAGTTCTTTTAGACTGAAAAATTTTCGACGCGTCTTATGTAACACAATAACACCTGCTTTTTTCATGCCTATCTTGATGGGACTCTCAATCTGAACAACTTATCATAAGACTGTTTTTTTCCTGCGAGATATATTTCAGAGTAATTTAACTTTGTACATAGTATTTTTTTCATAATCTCGAAAACTGTGAGTCGGGGGTACATCAAGCCCTTAGCATAAATTGATGGGGACGATGATACCAATATGTGGAATAAAAAAGTGAGTCATCGGTCATCGAAAAAAAAATTGCGAAAATTTTACAAGTCTAAAAAAATCTTTAAATCGATATAACTCTGTAAATATGCA
Source organism: Agriphila tristella (assembly GCA_928269145.1). Lineage (NCBI taxonomy): Eukaryota > Metazoa > Arthropoda > Insecta > Lepidoptera > Crambidae > Agriphila > Agriphila tristella. The sequence continues at coordinate 1,978,495 of OV743435.1, forward strand.
TTTAACGATAAAAGTGTATAGAACATAAATTGTTCCTACGGGGATACCCGTAATTGAATAAGCGCAAAAAAGGGGGGACAGCGGCAATTGATTTTTTTCAAACGTACAAACATACAAAGAAAAACCATAACCCTTCTTTGCAGTCGGGTAAAAAGAAAAAAATAAACAGTAGGGACTTATACGTTGTTACCTACCTTCTAAATTATGGTCCTGATCAAGTTCTTTGTCCCGTAATGGCAGCTGTGATTTTTTTCCTTTACGGCCACGTGACTCTGTACCAATTTCCTCTGAATCTTCAGATATGCTGGCCGATGCGATCTTAATGGTCTTGTTTACTAAACCTCTACTCTCCCGCCAAATAGCCTGCCTTTTGCCGTATCTTCATCCGCACATGAAATAAGAGTAAAGCAATTGGATCCAGTCAACCTTAGTGTAAATTAAAATCTAAATTACCAAAAATACTGCAAAAAAGTTTTGAGATGCAATGTTAAACCAAGTCAGGTATTTAGTCAGTCAGTACCTACCGGTGGGTGTCCATAGAACTCGATTTCTTCCCCTCATTTTTAAACCATGGAGAACACATTTTATTGAAATAATTACATATTTTTTTATATATATAAAAATCACATGCAAGATTAAATAAATTTATTTGTTATAAGTACCTGTCATATAACTTCCCATGAGGGTGCGCAGAGGCGGATGGAGGTGCTTTTGCTCCTGGAGAAAGTTGGGTCAACTCTTGTTTCAAGGGAGGGGTGACGCTAAACCAAATAGCCTCTGGTTCCTTTGTGAACAAATCGTGTACGTGCTTTGCCCATTGAATGAAAACACTGTATGCAAGTTTTGGTTTCTGATTGCTCCTGTCCGTCAGGAGGTGGTCAAGAATGATGTCACAGAGCTCGCTCTGCTCGCTTCGTCGGAATTCTCTTTGCAGTCCAGTCTTAAGTAATTGCCTGATTGTAAAAGATTTCTCCAGCAAATTTCTAAGTGGATTGCAGATGCCCGGTGCGGATACTGGGAGTGCCGACTCATGAACCTCAGGATGAGATTATGATGGGCGTTTGTAGGGAGGACTGCAAATTAAATTGATAATAATTATTTTCTAATATGTAGGTCAAATGTAGGTATTTAAATTTTATTTTTATTTTCGCCAAGTAGGTTATAGTATAGGTATAGTGTCACATGATCGGTCAAAGGGCGAGGCTAAGCAAAAAAATATTGAAAACTCTCATACAAAAACTGTCATTTCAATGCGATGACGAGTGTCAAAATAGTTACATTATTAAGATTGGACGATACTACCCTCTCATAGCTCATACCTGGTGAACAAATCAACTTCACTGTCAGAGTTGCTGCATTGCCCAACTAGATCAAATTGGTTGTACCCGGATGGAGGAGTCGGAGTTGTCAAAGGATTTGATAGTTTTTCAGCCTGCGATTGAAAAATACATTGAAAGTAAGCTTTATACACTAACATGCTATGGATCATTTGGTCTGAAATTAAGAAATTTATTAATGATCATTAATTATACATATTTAATGCCAATTTCTATGTCTGGATAACACTATCTGAGAGATAAACATTATTATGGCTCTTTTCATTTCAGAAATTTTAGTGAATTATGTGATTATGTTATGGTATTTATCTGACAAACAAAGCATTCAGACATTTAGAAATTTACCCTTAGCTTTTGACCCACTCATGCGCAGCCACACCAAATAAATGGTACCTAAGTATATTATGCAGATTAGAATTTTAGGATTTTTAGTATGTATGATACATACTAAAAAAAATACAATGAATAACATGCTGTTATTTAAAAGTACATAATATACAATCTTACTTGTACAATGAGAGATGGTCGGTTGAATATTCTGAAAATTACAATGTATAAATGTATAAAATGAATATCATTTCATACATTGTTGTATATGTTACCGGCAATGTGTATAACCCGGCATTGTATACAATGCCTAAAACGATCAGGCAATGTATGAAATATGATTCACTTTATACACTGCCTAGGCATTGTATACAATGCCTGCTGGTCCACCGGCAATGTGTAAAATAAGTATATTTCTGTTGCCTGTTATAAAAAAATAACCTCGAAATTTTTAACCTAACCCGGGACCTACAGGAGTAAAGCAGGTTCGATACCAAACTCAATGAGCCCCCTCGACCCCCCCGAACACCCACTCCCCGAGCCCCGCCCCCCCCCCAGGCCCCTCGAGCCCCACTCGACCCCCCCGAGCCCTCCTAGAACCCCGAGCTTTTGTGTCTGCCCTCTAACCAACTAAGATCAAAATCTTTTTATTTTACACATTGCCGGTGGACCAGCAGGCATTCTATACAATGCCTAGGTAATGAATGAAATAGACAATAATAATATTTATTTCATACATTGCCTAAAAGGGCCAGGCATTGTTTACAATGCCTGCATTTCATACATTGCCGGTGACATATACAATGCCGGATTATACACATTGCCAGTAACATATTTATTAACATATAACATATTTTATATTATGTAAAACAAAAAGTAGCATATTATAAAGAACTGACCTGTCTAGATTCATTCATCCATTCAGTCCATTTTAGTGCATACCTACATAGTCCGATCTGGCATATGTGAAAAGTTTAATAATGTGAAGTTATCAACAGAAGGTACTAGAGACTTTAAAAGCTCTATTGAAGTGTACCCTTTATCTGAAAACAATAGCAATATTCATACCTAAGTAAAACTTTTCTCTGCTTTTATTGATTAAAACTTTTTTTTTGCTTAACTTGACTGTTTACGAACTGGAGCGGATCAAAGGTCATAGAAATACTATATAAAACCAGAATAAGATTCACATCGAAGCGCAGGCCGAGACAGGTATTTTTGGTATTCGAATATTTTAGTATTCGTTAAAAAAAAATATTAATCAGTATTCGAGTACAGGTACTCGCATTGCGTATTCGAGTACTAAGATCAGTATTTGAATACCTACTCAATTTGACACGAATACTGTTTGGCACTAGTGAAAACGTAAATTTGCATTGTTCTAAATAATAGTTCAATAAGTAAGTATTACTACACAAAATGACACTGGTTTTATGTATTAATTCCAATACTAAACAATTAAATTTAGCACTAAACTGATTGTCGACCCGTTTTGTCTGTCGTGCATATGCGGCTTTGAACGTACATAAGGACTTAAAATAGTAAGTACTATCCCCGTCAATTGGTAATGCGCTGGAACCTTGTCAAATTAACATACACATCATCGTCATCCGCAACTAAAAATTGCAAAAAACAGTAAAATTCTAATAGGTAATATAATACATTAATTATTGAATTCTTATTTTCAACAAGAAAGGGTCAATGTATATGAGAAAATTACAATTGTTTTTCGTTTTTGAGGTTAAAATCATGGCCGCCAGGCGCATTACCAATTGACGCGGATAGTAACAATCCGCGCACGAAAGATGAGACTGATGGATAACAATGGTTCGACAACGCAGTAGCGATTTCTTAGAAAAAGATAACAAATCGTCTACAGCGCAAGTCAAATAGGCGGTGATGGTGATTGTACTAATTTATAATTAATGATCCCAAAACGTAGGTACCTACGTACCTGGATTTGTTTGGATAAATATCACGCTTGACGCCATATTGACGCTCGCCATGCCACGGTACCCATGAAATCAAGTAAGCTATAGAAACAAGGACTGTTCACTTACCAATAATAACTTTCGCTGCTTCTTCTGATATATTCCATTCCAACTTTTGAGAAGTGCAGAAACCATCTTCAACTTATTATCTTTTGTCAATTTCACCGCAACTCAAGCGCAAGCCGCAAACAGCCAGTGCTTTGCAGTTTTTTTCTTTGAAATGGACGGTCGCTGGTGTGCAGTGTTGCCACCTCAGATTTAGTATTTACCGTAACGCTTCGCAAAATTACCCTAACTACGGTAAATGCCCATCAAACTTGACCCCAAATCCAAAATCTTAAATAATATAAAACCTGAATAGAACTAAATGCACAGTGATGTCAGATCTACTGATAAAGCAGTAGATTTAAGGCCATGTTTACATGGGTCAAGCGATTCGGTAGTAGCTAAATGGGCAACTTAGTTTAAAGTTACATATATTATAATTTGGTAAAAAGTCATTCACACGGCTTAAAAGTGGGCACACACGGTCCTTCAATCGCGACAAATGGATGGAAGTATGTCCAAAATTTGATCGTGTGTGTCGAATCTGTCATTCAAATTTAAGTTTGTCATCTAAAATGAAGATCTCACTAAGACCTTTCACTTCTTCAAAGACACCATCAATCTAGGATGAGTGCTTTTCTAAGTTTCTCTGTTTTAAGTTTGACATATGACAACTGTCAAACTTAAAACAGCAATGTCTTCATCAATAAGATCTTCACCGTTTTTTAACTAGTGAAGTTAAAAAAACAGGTGTTAGATGACAAACTTAAATTTGACAGCTGTCACCTAAAGATATCAATAAAACCGGCCAAGTGCGTGGCGGGCCACGCGCCGTAGGGTTCCGTAGTTACTTTATACATACTATATTTAATACCACTATCATTTTTCGTCTGTAAAAATAACTTTGTTTTTAACAGTGTTGGTATAAATGACAAAGTTATATTTGCGGTTTTGGAAAATATGATATATCGACTGTGGAAATATGAAACGGCGTAAGGGACAAAACCTCGAATATCAGTTATATACATTATTAGAATCAGATTTTCAAGCTCTGTCGAAAGGTATATTTAAAATTGCGATATCTCAAAAAAAGTGTCCTTTACGACCTTACTTTTGAAGCTTCATAAGTACAATTTTGGCAAACAAAGTAACTTATGGCACAAGTTAACAATACTTTCTTTTTTAGTTTAACGGAACGTACATAAATATTGTAAAGTCACTGTCATAATTATCAATTACGATAAAATTATGCTTACGTCTTTCTTCAAATCAATTTTTCAAAGTTAATGTCCCTTACGCCAAAATTGAAATACAATATTGAGTAGAACTGCACCTTACGACCTAATTATAGAAGAGATCATAATCGTTCAATCAAATTCGAGTCACAAAGAGTTGGCTCGTGCGCTCACTGGACAAAAAAAAGTGTCAAAACTATATCTTTCTCTATCCGTTACGCTAGCGAGATCGCTACGCGTAAAGAGAGGAGTTGTGTGTTTATTGTGATTTAGTCGGGAACGTTACTATTTAAGTGCAGGCTGCAGTTTAAATTATCTTTTTGCGGTGTTGACAAGTAGTGGATCGTACGTACTTAGATTTTGATACTCTTTATTTCTAAATACAAATAACTAAGCTATATCTTTTAGTTCTCAAGATAGCATGCCCCTTACGTCAAAAAAAATGTTTACATGTCTATTACACCCGTCAATTTAAGATAAAATAACAAACCAATTTGACGTAAAGTACTACTGTATCTAGTTTTTTTGTTAAATTTTAACGTAAGTGCATTATTCTTTCAAAAACCGTTGCTTTTGTTTTTAACTTAGTATATTGAACCTTAAAACTACATATTATTAGAGTTGAAATTTAAAATTCATTTTAGTCAGGAAAGCAAAGCAACCAAGAATAAGATTATAATTCTGACTAAAAGTTGTGAGGATAAAATTAAACCAAATTTAAGTACGTATGTTTTATTAAAAAAAATGGTCAAAACATATTGATGTTTGTGAAATGTGAAAACTGAACTGTGAATTGTCACACTTTAACAATATAAAAAAGATATTGTAACATGGTAATAAATTGAAATATGGCCCAAGTTCAACAAATAAAAAATTTAACTATTTCTTCGTCATCTTTTATATTATCCTCTTCATCGGTTTCTAATAATGTATCGACAGTTTTATTATTATGAGGTTGATTTATATATTCGCTATGAAATCGTTTTGGCATTAAGTAAAGAGCTGTCTTCTGCCATACTGTATGTAATTTTCATCTTCCTTAGATTTTTTTTAAAGTGCAGACCCGAATATCTTTAATTTGTAAGTTATCGTCTTTTTGATTAGTAGGAGTAAACATTATTTCTGTACCATAATTCTGAACTATCCCCTGAAAATCTTGTAATACTTCGTCTTCTATATCTTCCAGACAGGACTGCAAAAAAATTGTGTTCAACTGACGTTTTTTTCTTTTCTGATTTGTGACAGATATTGTACGACTTGAAGACTCCAATTTTATTTCAGATGCTAACTCGTTCGAATTAGAAGCTTTATCTGTGCAATATCAGATGTAAAGCGTGGAAGCAATGAAATCGGTACATGTCTACAAAAGTACATCAAGGATGTGGATGATCGAGGAGTGGAGAAACTGATTTTATACTGTGATAATTGCAGTGGACAAAATAAAAATAAAGTGATTTTATCTATTTTAAGTAACTTTCTGGTGCAATCAAAACATCTTACTGTAATACAAGTTAATTACCTACTCACAGCGTTCATGCGGTAATCAAAAGAGAAGTAAGACGAATAATTGTATGGGCCCCATCTCAATGGCCAGGGTTCATGGAAACTGCTAGAAAGAGGCCATACCCATATCGAGTAACCACTTTAGAATTCCAAGATTTTATAAATTGGGAAAAAGTTTCAGAAAAAATGTTTACTCCTACTACTCAAAAAGACGATAACTTGCGAATTAAAGATATTCGGGTGTGCACTTTAAAAAAATTAAATTAAATACAGTATGGCAGAAGACAGCTCTACTTTCGAAATAAAACTAGCAAAGAAAGCTACTGGCAAGACTACTAAGAGAAGAAGAGGATCGAAAATTGCGCATAGAATGGAAACTAGAGGTAAGCAAAATAAAGAAGAGTAATATGAAGACTCTTACCAAGAAGATGATTCCCCCGTCTGTATAAAGATAGGTTAGCGATCTTTTTAGCAAAATATAACGATCTAATGAAACTTTGCAATACTAATATAATGCCAAAACGATTACATAGCGAATATATAAATCTACCTCATAATAATAAAACTGTCGATACATTATTAGAAACCGATGAAGAGTAGGGATGTCGAAAGTGAAAAAAAATATCGATATATCGATACATCGATATTTATAAAAATATCAATATCGGCCTCGATATATCGCGAAAAAAATATCGATATATCGAACCAATTTTCAAAGAACGTTTGCGGTTTTTAAAGAACAATGTATTTATTTCAGTCTAGCTCAGTAATTACAATAAATTTTATCAGACAACACATATTACTTTAATGTATGAAAATTACTTTAATGTATCAATAAAAACGAAGATAATTTATAAAATCAGGCGCATATTTATCACATAAGATATTCAACGCAGCAAAAAAAACATACCAGTCATAGACAATATTATGTTTTTAATATTAAAATAAACTATGAATTATTATTAAAGTACATATAAGTTTTTTCCGTTCCAAAAATATATCGTTTTTGATACGATTTTCGATATTGGTTATTTTGTATCGATATATCGGTTAGAAATATATCGGCTAAAAATATTGTCGAGGACAGCAAAGGAAACGGCGGTTGAAAGGGGAAAAGGAAGATATAATAGCAGATAAAAGGAATCACATTTACAATAGGCAAAGGAAGGAAATATGACAAGAATAGAGTAAAGAGACAAAACCACAGTATAGGTATTTACATACTAATTACAGAGTAAAATATAAGTCTATACATGGGTGGGCCTGTCCTTGACAAATATCGATATATCGAACAAAAAATATCGATATATCGATGTATCGATATTTTTTCAACAAGCCTAATGAAGAGGATAATATAAAAGATGATGAAGAAATAGTTTTATTTTTAATTTGTTGAACTTGGGCAATATTTCAATTTATTACCATGTTACTATATCTTTTTTATTGTTAAAGTGTGACAATTCACAGTTCAGTTTTCACATTTCACAAACATTAATATGTTTTGACCATTTTTTTAAATAATAAATAAAACTTTTAACGTTTAATTTTATCCTCACAACTTTTAAACTTTTTTAGATTTTTGCATTCACAATGCTATTTTTATATTAAGATGAATAAATAATGAAAAATATTAGAAAAAATCGGCTCACACGTAGCATCCCGTCTAAGTTGCTACGGGTGAGCCGATTTTTTCTAATATTTTTCATTATTTATTCATCTCACAACTTTTAGTCAGAACCATAATCTTATTCTTGGTTGCTTTGCATTCCTCACTAAAATCAATTTTAAATTTCAACTCTAATAATATGTAGTTTTAAGATTCAATATAATAAGTTAAAAATAAAAGCAACGGTTTTTGAAAGAATAATGCACTTACGTTAAAATTTAACAAAAAAACTAGATACAATAGTATTTTACGTCAAATTGGTTTGTTATTTGATCTTAAATTGACGGGTGTAATAGACATGTAAGCATTTTTTTTGACGTAAGGGGCATGCTATCTTGAGAACTAAAAGATATAGCTTAGTTATTTGTATTTAGAAATAAAGAGTATCAAAATCTAAAAAACTTTGCTCTAGAAGTCATCAAAAAGATTCGTACAGGAAAAAAGTTACAGTTAGTTATTTGTCAATTTTTTTGGTTTTAGGCTCTCTTGTAAAGTAGACCATTGTCCCTTACGCCGTTTGATACTCGTATCTCCACAATCGAATATCTCAAAAACTAATTACTATATCTCGTTCAATCCAATTTTCGTTGAAAGTTTTTATTAAGATCTATAGCATATATTTTTTTAGATTTTTAACTCTCTCATTTCAAAAGTTAGACGGGGGGGGGGACACATTTTACCACTTTGGCAGTGTTTATCTTTCAAACGGTTGACTTTCAGGTTTTCTCTGCTTCAGCTTGGGCAAAAATTATTTCGTATGTCTGTATGTTCTCTTCTACAGGTCGCATTTCTCAACCGATTCTCGTGAAAGTTTGTGAGCAGGTTTGAAAATTATTTATATTTTTTTTTGTCGAGCCAGTTTTTTTGAATTTTTCAAAATGGCGGAGATATGTTAAAAAAACAGGTTTTACGGCTTTCCAGCGCTGTCTGTTCTCCTCTACAGGTCGCATTTCTCAACCGATTCTTATGAAATTTTGTAATCAAGTTTGAAAATGATATAGAAATTTTTTGTCACGCCACTTTTTAGATTTTTTTCAAAATGGCGCAGATATGTAAAAAAAAACATATTGCAGTCCAGCTTTCCGGCTCTGTCTTTTCTCCTCTACAGGTCGCATTTCTCAACCGAATTTCGTAAAATTTTGTCGGCAGGTTCAAAAATCACATATATTTTTTTTGTTGAGACAGTTTTTCTAAATTTTTAGTAATGGCGGAGATATGTAAGAAAAATGTATTTCAGTCCGGCTTTCTGGCGCAGGATGTTCTCCTCTACAGGTCGCATTTCTCAACCGATTCTCGTGAAATTTTGTGAGCAGGTTTGAAAATGATATAGAAATTTTTTGTCACGCCAGTTTTTTGAAATTTTTCATAATGACGGAGAAATGTAAGAAAACATATTTCAGTCCGACTTTCCAGCTGCCCATTTTTCTCTACAGGTCGCATTTCTCAACAGATTCTCGTGAAATTTTGTGAGCAGTTTCGATGATTATATAATTATTTTTAATTTAGCCAGTTTTTCTAAATTTACCAAAATTCACCATTTCGAAAAATGTTTAAAATTAGAAGCGCCATCTAGCTGCGAATATACCTACCAAATAATACCAAACAGCACGTACCTACTACGTGCTTTGAAAAGCTCGTGAACAGCGTGGAAAAAGGGGTGGTGACATCTTTTAGATTATTTTATAAACAACATACAATTTAAGCTACTTTTTAACGCGAGGTCTACAGCTCAGGGAGCCACTAGTTTATCTATGTGTTAAAATCGTTAAGCGGTTAACAGAATACATCTACCTACTAAGTTTCAAATGTGTAATCCTAATACTTTCGGAATAAAATGGCTGTGACATACGTACAGACAGACAGACATGACGAATCTATAAGTGTTCCGTTTTTTGTCATTTTGGCTACGGAACCCTAAAAACCGTCCAAATGCGTGTCGGGCCGCGTGCAGTATAGGGTTCCGTAGTAACAATTCTTTTTCATGGTTCAGTAGCCTAAATGGCAAAAACGGAACAATATAGATTCGTCATGTCTGTCTGTCCGTCCGTCCGCATGTCACAGCCATTTATTCCGAAAGTATTTGGACTACACAGTTGAAACTCGGTATGTAGATGTATTCTGTGAACCGCTTTACGATTTATAGACAAAAATAAAAAAATAAGGGGAGCATAATATTTATACATGGAACTGAATTTAAAAAACATTTTTTTCTTCAAAACAATACATGTGGGGTGTCTATAGATTGGTCTTTAAAAAATGACATTGACGTTCCTAATACTATATTTCAAAGTCAACCATTAGAAAAATATACACTGCCAAAGTGATGTGTGCCCCCTCCATATATATAATATAACATATATATATAATATAACTTTTAAAATAAGAGACTGAAAAATCTAAAAAAAATATATGCTAAAGATCTTAATGAACACTTTCAACGAAAATTGGTTTGAACGAGATATAATAATCAGTTTATGAGATACATTTGATTTGATAGTACATTTTTCAAAACTGCAAATATAACTTTGTCAATCATACAAATGATGGAACAAAACACTGGTTTTCAGCTGTCACCTGATTAGCTGTGCCGTAATAAAGATAAAGTATTAAAAACTAAAAAAAAAAAAAATTACTATTATTTTAGATTGATTCATATCTATTAAACTATTTTTATCGCTAGATATTTTAAAATTATGGATTTTAATAATTATGGCTTTTCATATTATGAATTTAAAAGTTATAGTTTTTATAATTATGGAATTTAATAGTATGGGTTTTAATTGTTATGCTAAATAATGGTATACATTTTTAAATTATGCATTCTTATTGTTATGCGAATTAAAGTTATGGCAAGTCTGTTATGGATTTTCAAATTAGGATTATCATTGTTATGCAATATAAGGGACACCGAAGTTTCCATGATTTGACATCCCTTTTAATTTCACACCAATTGCCATAAAATTACACCCGAACCGAACTGATACGATTAAAAAAGATGTAAGGGAGGTATCCACATCGAAGGCAGAGTCAGGGTCATCTCAGCTCAGATCTTTAGTTCTTAAATGCCTTACCAGTGTGAGTGTCAACGAGGATGATGTCGAGGGGATATAGGGCCCTTTCTGGATGAACTTCCCTCCACTGATGATGGGGTGGCCAACAATGAAGATGTCACCACGAGGATGAGGATGCCATCAACTAGGGTAAAGAACCCTTGCCAGGACCCTCACGACCTAAGAGGATAAAGACTTAAATAACGTTAACATTTTTTGTAATTAAATGTGATCTTTTTAAAATGAACGATTAGATATAATTATAATATGTTTTTTTTTGCAATGTTCACTTTTCCGGAGCGTGTGGCTCGGAAACGGTTAGTTAGGATTTAGGCAAACCTGATAAAAAGCAAAGTTGTAGACAATTTTATGATCTTTAATTTAGTAGAAAAACTCTTTTTCCTATGACGCACCGTTTTTGAGATATTTGCGAAAAATCCAAAAGTGGTACCTTCTCCCCCCTCCGGCTCACCTCCGAGACGTCAGGACTTTTAGTATGTTTACTTCCTAAGCACCCTGAACAAGTTTCAGAAGAAATCGCTTAGGTCCCCTCTCATGCGTTCTATAACTCCTTTATTGATTGGACTATTAAGCATATTTTCCAAAACCGCAAATATCATATCAGGGTACATACAAACTCTATGAAAAACAAAGTTATTTTTGCAGAAGAAAAATTATAGTGGTATTATATTTATATATATAAGGCACGGTATATGGTAACTACGGAACTCTACTGCGCGTGGCCCGATATGCACTTGGCTGGTTTTTTTATTTTTGTTGAAAAATCGTGAAGTGGTTTACAGAATACATCTACCTACCTATTTCTTATCGTCATTGAACAACTACCTAAGTAAATGCGGGAGATTTTTTCCCGTACTGGCAACATTTTTATAAAATGTGAAGTGTCAACTTGACAATGGGTGCATTCTACTAGACAAATCTCTGAGTCATCAATCGCCATAAAGAGTAAATTTTAACCATGAAATTTTATTTGTATGGAATGTTCAATATTAGGCGCCGGCTACACGCATGGTAAATAGTGTGATCCATCACTATTTATCAAATTCCATGGTATTTACTGTGCGTTTGTGTAGACTAGTGAAATGATGGATTTCAGTATTTTCTTGATATCTGAATTCCGGAATACAAATTCCACGAATTCTAGTGATGCCTAGTCGTTTCTAAAAAAGTACATTTTACGTTACTTTTGGTTGTCTTTTTGTCTATGGGCCGATTTGACCGTTTTCGGTGAAACTCGGCTTTTGGTGCTATTTTGACAAGAAAATAGCAACGCAATGTTAAAAATATAAATAAATCCAATATGGCAGCCAACTTTTTTGTTTGTGGGCCGATTTCAATGAAACTCGGTTTTTGGTACTATTTTGCCTAGAAAACATCAACGCAATGTTAATAAAAATATAAAAAAACCAAGATGGCAGCCAACTTTTTTGTTTATGGGCTGATTTCTTTAGAACTCGATTTTTTGTACTATTTTGACAAGAAACCATCAACGCAATGTTAAAATATAAAAAATCCAAGATGTCGGCCAAATTTTTTGTTTGTGAGCCGATTTCGATGAAACTCGATCTTTTATACTATTTTTAACCGACTTCAAAAAAAAAGGAGGTTCTCAGTTTGACCTGTATCCTGTATGTATGAATGTTTGTCCGCGATTATCTCGCGTTTGGCTGAACCGATTTTGATGCGGTTTTCAGAAAAGTATTTCTTACATTTAGGAGAAGGTTTTGGTATTTTAACCGACTTCAAAAAAGATGGTTCAGTTTGACCAGTATGTATGGATATTTGTCCGCGATTATCTCGCGTTCGGCTGAACCGATTTTGTTGCGGTTTTCAGAAAAGTATTTGTTAGATCTAGGAGAAGGTTTTGGTATTTTAACAGACTTCAAAAAAGGAGATTCTCAGTTTGACCCATATGCATGTGTGTCCGCGATTATCTCACGTTTGGTCAAATCCGATTTTTCTACCTACATAACATATCTAATACAGAAGGTACTTAAACTAAAAAGAAAGAAATAAAAAATTGTTTTAAAAAACAAAAAACCGACTTCAAAAGCCTACGCTACCTCTAAAAAGCAAGAAATAATATTCAAATCACTAGATACGCATTATCATTGTAAATAAAACACGTATATTGAAGTCGGGTGGGGCTTTTAGAATAAAAAAAAGTTGTCCTCCAGCCCCACCCGACTTCAATAGACGTGTTTTATTTACAATGATAATGCGTATCTAGTGATTTAAATATTATTTCTTGCTTTTTAGAGGTAGCGTAGGCTTTTGAAGTCAGTTTGTTTTTTTTTAAAACAATTTTTTGCCAAGAAAACATCAACGCATTGTTAAAAAAAAACCAAGATGGCGGCCAACTTTTTTGTTTATGGGGTGATTTCGATAAAACTCGATTTTTTGTACTATTTTGATAAGAAACCATCAACGCAATGTTAAAATATAAATAAAAAAAATCAAAGATGTCGGCCACAATTTTTGTTTGTGTGCCGATTTCGATGAAACTCAGATTTTAGTACTATTATGACAAGAAAATATCAACGCAATGTTAAAAATATAAAAAATCCAAGATGTTGGCCAACTCTTTTGTTTGTAAGCCGATTTCGATGAAACTCGATCTTTTATACTGTTTTGCCAAGAAAACATCAACGCAATGTTAAAAAAGTAAAAAAACCAAGATGGCGGCTAAATTTTTTTGTTTATGGGCTAATTTTGATAAAACTCATTTTTTGTACTATTTTGACAAGAAACCATCAACGCAATGTTAAAAATATAAAAATTCCAAGATGGCGGCCAACTACTCTGTTTGTAGGCTGATTTCGATAAAACTCTTTTTTTGTACCATTCTGACAAGAAACCATCAACGCAATGTTAGAATATAAATCATTGAGCTTGCGTCTTTCGAAAGTAAGTTATTCGAAACAACGACTCTTCGACTAATAGTTTGTCGGTCGATAATTCATTTGAGCAATCGTTCATCGAGCCTGTGTCATTCGAAATAAAGTTGCAGACCGCAATAATTTTAGCCGCCATCTTGGATTTTTTATATTTTTAACATTGCGTCGATGTTTTCTTGTCAAAATAGTACTAAAAACCGAGTTTCATTGAAATCAGCACACAAACAAAAGTTTTGGCCGACATCTAGAATTTTTTGATTTTTTTACATTGTCTTGATGGTTTCCTGTCAAAATAGTACAAAAAAATCGAGTTTTATCGAAATCAGCCCACAAACAAAAAAGGTGGCCACCATCTTGGTTATTTCAATATTATAAAACATTGCGTTGACGCGTGTGAAAGTAAAAGTGCAAAATACTTTATTTAATTAAACTCACATGATAAGCATTTTTAAATCGTCATATCTTTTACCCTACTACCCATAAAGACATCTTTTAACTGACAATATTTTTAACATTACGTCGATGTTTTCTTGTCAAAATAGTATCAAAAACCGAGTTTCATCGAAATCGACACACAAACAAAAATTTTGGCCGACATCTTGGATTTTTTTTAAATTTTAACATTGCGTTGATGGTTTCTTGTCAAAATAGTAGAAAAAAATCGAGTTTTATCGAAATCAGTCCACAAATAAAAAAGGTGGTCGCCATCATGGTTTTTTTATATTTTTAACATTGCGTTGTTGTTTTCTTGGTAAAATAGTACAAAAAATCGAGTTTTATCGAAATCGGCTCACAAACAAAAGAGTTGGCCGCCATTTTCAATTTTATTATAATTTTAACATTGCGTTGTTGTTTTCTTGTCAAAATATTACTAGAAACCGAGTATTATCAAAATCAGCCCACAAACAAAAATGTTGCCCGCCATCTTGGATTTTTTATACTTTTAACATTGCATTGATGTTTTCTTGTCAAAATAGTACCAACAACCGAGTTTCATCGAGATCGGCTCACAAACAAAAATTTTGGCCGCTATCTTGAATTGTTTTTATTTTTAACATTGCATACCTATCTGTTTTTTTTGTTAAAATATTATCAAAAGCCAAGTTTTATCGAAATCGACCCACAAACAAAAATGTTGGCCGCCATCTTGGATTTTGTATTATTTTAACATTGCGTTGATGTTATCTTGGCAACATAGTACCAAAAATCGAATTTCATTGAAATCGGCCTACAAACCATAGAGTTGGCCGTCATTTTGAATTTTTTCTATTTTTAACATTGCGTCGATGTTTTCTTGTCAAAATAGTATAAAAGATCGAGTTTCATCGAAATCGGCTTACAAACAAAAGAGTTGGCCAACATCTTGGATTTTTTATATTTTTAACATTGCGTTGATATTTTCTTGCTATAATATTAATATTTTCTAACTATAAACAGAGTTTCATCGAAATCGGCTCACAAACAAAAATTTTGGCCGACATCTTGGATTTTTTTAATATTTTAACATTGCGTTGATATTTTCTTGGTAAAACAGAAAAAAAAATCGAGTTTTATCGAAATCGGCTCACAAATAAAAGAGTTGGCCGCCATTTTCGATTTTATTATAATTTTAACATTGCGTTGTTGTTTTCTTGTCAAAATATTACTAGAAACCGAGTATCATCAAAATCAACCCACAAACAAAAATGTTGCCCGCCATCTTGGATTTTTTATACTTTTAACATTGCATTGATGTTTTCTTGTCAAAATAGTACCAACAACCGAGTTTCATCGAGATCGGCTCACAAACAAAAATTTTGGCCGCCATCTTAAATTGTTTTTATTTTTAACATTGCATACCTATCTGTTTTTTTTGTTAAAATATTATCAAAAGCCAAGTTTTATCGAAATCGACCCACAAACAAAAATGTTGGCCGCCATCTTGGATTTTGTATTATTTTAACATTGCGCTGATGTTATCTTGGCAACATAGTACCAAAAATCGAATTTCATTGAAATCGGCCTACAAACCATAGAGTTGGCCGTCATTTTGAATTTTTTCTATTTTTAACATTGCGTCGATGTTTTCTTGTCAAAATAGTACTATAAACAGAGTTTCATCGAAATCGGCACACAAACAAAAATTTTGGCCGACATCTTGGATTTTTTTAATATTTTAACATTGCGTTGATGTTTTCTTGGCAAAATAGTACTAGAGTAAGAAATTTAAGTTTGTCATCTAAAATAAAGATCTCACTAAGGCGAAGGCAACACGCATGGTAAATACTGTGATAAATCGCCATAAAGTACTTTTTAACCATGGAAAGTAAAATATTGAACATTCCATACACATTACTTTCCATGTTTAAATTTTACGCTATGGCGATGGATCACAGTATTTGCCATGCGTGTAGCAGTCGCTTAAGATCTTTCATTTCTTCAAAGACACCATTAGTCTAGGATGAGTACTTATCGAGATATTGCTGTTTTAAGTTTGACAGCTGTTATCTGTCAAACTTTAAACAGAAATATCTCAAAAAGAACTCATCCTAGACTGGTGGTGTCTTTGAAGAAATAACAGGTCTTGGTGAGATCTTTATTTAAGGTGACAGCTGTCAAAAAGTTTGTCAATCTAAAATGAAGATCTCACTAAGATCTATAATTTCTTCAAACACGGCATCTGTCTAGGATGAGTATTTTTTGAGATATTGTCGTTTTAAGTTTGACAGATGACAGCTGTCAAACTTGAAACAGCAATATCTCTAAAAGTACTCATCCTAGACTGGTGGTGTCTTTAGAGAAATGAAAGGTCTTGGTGAAAACTTCATTTTAGGTGACAGCTGTCAAATTTAAGTTTGTCATCTTTAATGAAGATCTCACTAAGACCTTTAATTTCTTCAAAGACACCATCAATCTAGGATGGGTACTTTTCGAGATAATTGCTGTTTTAAGTATGAAAGATGACAACAACGAACGATCGTTTATTACTAGGAGATCGTTGGCTAGGGTAGTTAAAAAAACAGGTGCAAGTGATTTTCGACCTTATTTATAGCTCGGCATTCGGCTATTTTGACCTTTCGTAATAAGCAACACTGGGCACACTGGCTACTTACTATTTGAACCACGTGAACGACTTTTCAGAAAATTTTAACTTAAAATTAAGTTGCCCATTTAGTTACCACTTAATCGCTTGATCTATGTAAACAGGGCTTTAGCCATTCTGACTTAAGTTTGAGTTGCCTCACCATACAGACGTGGACTCGGCTTCGAGCCGATTTCACCGCTTAAATTAAACGCGCTCAATTCGAGTTAACCTCAGCTCACGCGCTTAAACTTTTGAATTTGGTTTCAGTTTCTGAACGGCCGATTTACGCCGGTTAGCGTATTTGAACTTATCTATGGTTTGAACACGTTCAAGAACTGTCTGTCATCTGTCTGCCATGATGTCTTCTTCTTCTTCTTTTTTGTTTTGGCAATCTACTTTCCTCTTGGAAGTAATTTTTGCCAGTGTCAAATGTTGAATAGTTCAGTGGTAGATAATATTGTTTCATTGCCATGATTGTGGAGTAGGTATGTACGTTGAACATGGGAGAATTGATTATTGCATAGAAAGAAATAAGTAGTGGAAAGAAATATTCTTTTCGTATTTGAATAAAAAAAAAGATGAATAGAGCCTTAGCTAGTGCCAATGCTCTATTCAGCTTTTTTCTATTCACCTTTTTTCCTCAACCACCTTTCTTAATTTGCCATCATCAGATCAGAGCCCGTTTAATCCTGGGCGGAGAACCAGATCTTCAAATTTACCTCGTTTGTATGAAAATAGGCCTGTGTGGTGCGATTTTTCTGCTCTCGAGTTTATTATGTTTTGAATTACGAGCGGCGCCTTTAAAAACAGTAATTAAACACCCATTATAATAATAAGCGTTCAAAACATTATGAATCCAATGCCTAATAATGTTTTATAGGCACCGTAAATCAAAACATAATAGAATATTGTAAAGTACACTTACTTACCTATGACCTACCTAACTTTTACTATTATGCTAGTAGATATCCCGTTAACTACGTACCTAGTTCTTCTACATACAACTAATAATAATAAAGAAAAAACGGACAACAATTTATTTCACTGATTTATTACCTACCATGTAAAAAATTCACAAGTTTCACGACACTTACTTAAATAACATGTATTCAGTACCTAGGTACTTAAATTATTATATCCACAATCCGTTCGAAATAAACAATTGAGCAAAATATCACTGCGGAAAATAAAAATACTGCATAAAACTCAAAAATATCAGATAAACATTGTTTTAAAATTGACAAACTGACAAAAACAAATTCCATAGAGAAATTTGACAAAAATCAAAGAGATTATAAGTCAGTGTTTCCACTACCAAGTTTTAGTTTTACCCTAAATAATTTCGATCATTTCAAAATTAAAAATTATACTTGGGCCAGAAAGAATTTTAATGGAACTAATATTTTTAAGTACAAAAGATAGTCAATGTGATTTTGAAGTGTTGACCTATGCAAAAGAAAGTTGTTATAAATTATTGGAAAATAATAAAAAATGTAAGTTATTAAAAAATAAAGTGGCGACCTTTTTTTGTCAACTCTTTACATGCTGTTTATTGTTCTAAATTTAAAAAGGCCGCCGTAAACTTGACATCAAATTTTTCATTACTTACTTTTGATTTTGACGTTCTTGACAACTGACCCTGAAATTTATTTTTTGCGTGAATAAGTGCGTAGCCTATTTCTTTAAATTCACTGAGTAGGTATGTTTCACAGGGTTCACACCACGAGTGAATGTGGTTTGCGCCACGAAGAATATCATGATCTGTATTTTTTTCCCATTTATGTAGGGAAAATTTCTTTAATTGCAATACTTTGAACGCAACTTCATTCTTTGTCAAAGCTGAACTACGGTTATCAAAATGAAGACGGTGAAACCGGTGCAACGTAGACCGCGATCAAAACGAATTTCTGAACTCGCTTAAGTAAAACCAAGTTCAATTTAACTCGGTTAACGGTGAAATCGGCACTAAGTTTAATTTAAAACACGGCTAACGTAGCCAAGTTTTGATAAGCGCACGATCCGCCTGTGCCGTGTCTTAACGGCTCCGACAGTCATGAAATTGCGAGATTAATTTATGCCACGGCTAACGTAGCCAAGTTTTGCTAAGAACACGGTCCGCTTTGCCGTTTATAAAACGGCTGTGATAGCCATGTTTGAGAGTTTAATTTATGCCACGGCTAACGTAGCCAAGTTTTGATAAGCACACGGTCCGCTATGCCGTTTATAAAACGGCTGTGATAGCCATGTTTAAGAGTTTAATTTATGCCATGGCTAACGTAGCCATGTTTTCTTATGCACTCGGTCCGCTGTACCGTGCCTTGTCGTCTCCGACAGCCATGTGGGCGAGATTTATTTATGACACGGCTAACGAAGCCAAGTTTTGTTAGGCACGCGGTCCGCTATGCCGTTTATAAAACTACTGTGACAGCCATGTTTAAGTATTTAATTTATGACACGGCTATCGTAGCCAAGTTTTGTTAAGCACGCGGTCCGCTATGGCGTTTATAATACGACTGTGACAGCCATGTTTGATAGTTTAATTTATGACACGGCTAACGTAGCCAAGTTTTGTTAAGCACTTGGTCTGCAATGCCGTTTATAAAACGACTGTGACAGCCATGTTTGACAGTTCAATTTATGACACGGCTAACGTAGCCAAGTTTTGTTATGTACGCGGTCTGCTATGCCGTTTATAAAACTACTGTGACAGCCATGTTTGACAGTTCAATTTATGACATGGCAAACGTTAGCCAAGTTATGTTAAGTACACGGTCCGCTATGCCGTTTATAAGACGGCTGTGATAGCCATGTTTAAGAGTTTAATTTATGACACGGCTAACGTAGCCAAGTCATGTTAAGCACACGGTCCGCTATGCCGTTTATAAAACGACTGTGACAGCCATGTTTGATAGTTTAATTTATGACACGGCTAACGTAGCCAAATTATGTTAAACACACGGTCCGCTATGCCGTTTATAAAACGGCTGTGATAGCCATGTTTAAGAGATTTATTTATGACACGGCTAACGTAGCCAATTTATGTTAAGCACACGGTCCGCTATGCCGTTTATAAAACGACTGTGACAGCCATGTTTGATAGTTTAATTTATGACACGGCTAATGTAGCCAAGTTATGTTAAGCACACGGTCCGCTATGCCGTTTATAAAACGGCTGTGGTAGCCATGTTTGCGAGATTAATTTATGACACGGCTAACGTAGCCAAGTTATGTTAAGCACACGGTCCGTTATGCCGTTTATAAAACGGCTGTGATAGCCATGTTTAAGAGATTAATTTATGACACGGCTAACGTAGCCAAGTTATGTTAAGCACACGGTCCGCTATGCCGTTTATAAAACGGCTGTGATAGCCATGTTTAAGAGATTAATTTATGACACGGCTAACGTAACCAAGTTATGTTAAGCACACGGTCCACTATGCCGTTTATAAAACGGCTGTGATAGCCATGTTTAAGAGTTTAATTTATGACACGGCTAACGTAGCCAAGTTATGTTAAGCACACGGTCCGCTATGCCGTTTATAAAACGGCTGTGATAGCCACGTCTAAGATTTTAATTTATGACACGGCTAACGTAGCCAAGTTATGTTAAGCACACGGTCCGCTATGCCGTTTATAAAACGGCTGTGATAGCCATGTTTGTGAGATTAATTTATGACACGGCTAACGTAGCGAAGTTTTGTTAAGCACACGATCCGCTATGCCGTTTATTAAACGGCTCTGACAGCCATGTTTGAAAGTTTAATTTATGACACCACTAACGTAGCCGAGTTATGTTATGCACACGGTATGCTGTACCGTGTCAACAACGTTACCGATGCCGTGTTTGTTGTTTGCCCACGGCTCCGACAACCGAGTCAAAAGGTAGCCGTGTAATTTTGCACGGCTACGGTTTCAACACGGCTGAAAAATTAATGAACATGGTGCCAGTAGCCGTCTGTACCGGCTATGTTAACCGTTTACACGGTGCAGGTAGCCGTGTAAAATCTCGAGCCGTGTACACGGCTCTTCACACGGCTGGCAAACTCGGCTAGCAGAGCCGTTTACACGGCACCACAAAACGTAGCCGTGTTCGAAAGCCGTGTATTTTTCCCAGTGCAGTTTTACAGAAGCTTTAGGTATTTTTTTCAGAATTCAAAGAGATTTGTGAGAAATAATAATTTGAGTTTGCCAAAGTGTGTATAACGTTGAGTACGACCCTGAAAAACCGTTCCAAGTTTGTGTTTTGGTATTATTATTTTTTAATTCTGTATTTAAAAATATTGTTTCATTACTTCTCGACAGCTCTTCAAGATTAACATAACACATTAAGCGTAGATAAATCAGATTTTCATCAACATCATTAACCAACCAGACTAACTTCATCAATCTCGACTTGATTAATAAATCCAGCAGCTACAAAAAGTCCGAATTCTTTCATCTCACTCGAAACGGACGCATATTCGAGATACCATTCCACCAATAGACGCGGATTTATCCAAACAGTCTTCATGTTAAAAAAAGTGGGAACGTGGTGTAAAAAAAACCATAACTCCAGAAATAGCCCGGGGCCGATGACAGCGAATTTATTAACCATTCGGGATGACAAACTGCGAAATGGGGAGCGGTACCATGGTGCGCGGGAGCACGGTAGGGGATATCCAGGATAATATTTGGAAATTAATTGAAATGAAACTAAAATTATTTTCCTCAAACATATTTCTCAATGAGATTTTGTTGTGTTGTCTTTTACAACCTCTTTTTAATCCTTATCTAGGCGTGATAATCTAAATCTGCATAGTATCCATACCGCTAGAGAGTGAAACTCCTTGCCTGAGTCTGTGTTTCCTGATAGGTACAATCTTGGGGACCTTCAAGTAGTATTTAGGTTACTTCTAGGCAAGCGCGTTTCATCGTAGAATGCTTCATCATCGCTTACCACCAGGCGTGATGGCTGCCTATCTATCATGCCAATGCCGGTGAAAACCGAGGTAGTATTTTAACAACTTTTTAATACTACTTAGGTATATATATATATTTTTTTTTTTTTTTTTTTTTTTTTTTTGGGGGTAGGCAGTAAAACTAGAAAGACGTTTTTTCAAATTGCTCTGCGGTTTATTTATTTTAAAATTAATAATTCACAGTTTTTTTGTACTATTTAAGTGTTTATATTATGTACTAACACTGTACAGTACCTGCAGTTGATCTTCTCCTTGTAACTACTGTCACTTTTAACTTAATCAACTAAGCACTGCACTACATCCTCCTCACAAAATGGAAGACATCAAGGGCACAATTGAGTCTCTGTCGCAGTCCTTCTCACAGCGGATGGCAAAGTTTGAGAACGAGCTGAAAAATACGAGCACCCCGCAGCAGCCATCACTATCATCGCTGTTCGCCGAGTTCGAGGCCTTCCGAAACTTTGTAATGGCCACGTTGAAAAACCTCGAACGGCAAGTCACAGTATTAGCTTCCGAGTGTGACAATGTTGAGATGAGGAGTCGGCGGGCTATGCTGCTATTCCATGGTGTCCCAGAAGTCAAAGATGAAAACCCAACTGAAACTGTGCTGAAGGTGGCCTCTCAACATCTAGCGTCTATTAAGGTATGCGGAGCGGACATCAACCGGGCCAGCCGTCTGGGCAAGGCACGGCCAGATAAGCCAAGACCGCTACTAGTTAAGTTTCAGTCGGAGTCGCTGCGGGACAGTCTGTGGGCTGCGAAATCCAGCCTCAAGGGTACCGGCATCACATTGTCGGAGTTTTTAACTAAACTCCGCCATAAAGTGTTCCTTGCTGCACGTGAACAGTTCGGAGTCTCAAGATGCTGGACAAGCGCCGGTCGCATTATAGCAGTGGCTGGTGATGGCAAGCGGCACCGCATCATGTGCTCAGCAGACATCAGTAGGTTGGCAGCTGAAGAAGCCAGTACGGCGGCGCCGGCGTCAGCTGCTGTGCGCAATCCGCCCTCGGCTCCTGCCCCAAGGCCCAAGAGGGCTGTCTCTGCGAAGAGAAAGTAGGTGTTATAAGCTGTATAGGTATTCTTTGTAACCTACCTGTTAGTTACTGATGCTGAACATAGCTATAACTCAATGTTTTTCCATACTTACTTAGTGTTTGTCAGCTCCTTCTGTCTGTATCTATTGCTTTTGTGTTGGATTTTTTGTTTGTACCTATTACTTTTCTTTCGTATGTAGTCAAAAGTCTATAGTAGGTAGTTTCTTTTTCTTTTCGTTTTCATCCGACTTGCTTTCACATCTATTATTTATTTTATTTCACGACTCACGTCACTAAAAAAACAAATGTCAGTGTCACACAATGCATGACATGACAGAACAGACCATTTGATTGAGACCATAGACAAAATGTGCATTCCAGCAGGCTAATCGCTGAGTCATCTAAATACTGCTGTTGTTTTTTTTTTTTTTTGCTTTTTTTTTTAATATATATTGTGTCTGTCATGTGATGCCTAACAATAGTTTAGAGCCAATAAGTATTGTTTTCTCTATGTTTAAAATGCTTTTTGTGCCTATTTCATGTTTGTGTTGTACCATAGTTGTTGTTAACTTCTGATTTTCTTTCTTCTTTATGTTCGATTCTTTCAGACAACCTGTGGGTGCTGTATATAAGTATGTTATTTTATATATTTGTTATACTTAGTAATTTTAAGTATATTTAAGTAAGTTTATGAGTATATCTTTAGATAATAGTAACGACCTATTTCTATCATGTTCTTCTTCTGTAACTTCTAACTCGAGCTTTCAAAGCTTAGATCCCCCTCTAAACGAGTTGCTAGATAATACATTCCATGATGTCCCTAAAAATTTCAACGTTGTTCATATTAATGCGCAAAGCATCCCTGCCCACTTTTCTGATATGCTTGCGTCATTTGACTGCAAACATATTCAGGCTATACTTATCTCTGAGACTTTCCTTCATCCTTGTCTTTCTTCTATCTCCTACTCTTTACCCGGTTTCCAGTTAATCCGTAATGATCGTGTAAGTTCCTCACATGGAGGTGTGGCTATATATCTTCGCTCTCATATCCCTTACACTGTCCTTAGTCACTCCCCACAGCCACCACCTTCCAATAGCGCCGAGCACCTTTTGCTTGAGGTATCTCTGTCCCATTCAAAAATTCTTTTAGGGGTTTTCTACAGCCCTTCGCTCCGAGTTGACTATTTTGAGTCTTTCGAGCAACTCTTAGAAAATTTCGTTCCTTTATATTCTCAAACCATAATTATGGGTGACTTCAATACCTGTCTAATTAAAGACGATATCCGTGCCAAAAAGTTACATTCTTTAGTGAATTCTTCTAATTTACATATTTTACCCTTGGAGGAAACCCATCACTTCCCCAACTGCACTCCCTCCCTTCTAGACCTTATGATTGTCTCGTCGCCTTCTTTAGCTGTTAAGCACGGTCAACTTTCTGCTGACGCATTCTCTTACCACGATCTGGTGTATCTGTCCTACCGGCTCCGTCCTCCTAAACAAAAACCAACCGTGCAGCTTCAGCGTAGCTTTAATAGTATCGATCAAGACCGTTTACAAGAAGATGCTGCCAACATTGACTGGTCGCCAATTTTTTCATCCAATTCCGTGGACGAGCAAGTTGATTTTTTTAACAAATCTCTTACTGAGTTATTTGATGTGCACGCTCCTGTCCGTCCGGTGAAAATTAAACATCTTCCGGCACCGTGGTTGACAGATGAGATACGGACGCT
This sequence comes from Agriphila tristella, assembly GCA_928269145.1. NCBI lineage: Eukaryota > Metazoa > Arthropoda > Insecta > Lepidoptera > Crambidae > Agriphila > Agriphila tristella. Next base: position 2,003,353 of record OV743435.1, read on the forward strand.
AATGGCAAAAAAGAACAGTACGAAAGCTAAATTCAAACTCGATTCTTCGGAAGGTAATGAGTCACGATACCATCGCGCTAGAAATCGGTGTAACACTGTGATTAGGGACTCTATAAGACGCCATATACATAAATCCATTGAAGGTGAAGAAGATCCTGCGAAAGTTTGGAAGTTTCTGAAAACTCTTGGTGTTGGCAAATCTCAGTCAAGCAATCCCGATAATAATATCGATCTCAACCAACTTAACAGTCATTTCACCACGACGATTCCTATAGATGGCAACTTAAAAGCCAATACCTTGCAATATCTTTCAACCTTGCCAACCCAAGATTCTGCTCCTTTTATTTTTAATCAATTTGCAGACTGTGATGTAAAGAGAACAATTCTGTCCATTAGTTCCTCTGCTGTTGGTGCTGATTCCATTAGCCGTAAAATGATCCTTCCCATCCTTGACATCCTTACTCCTATTATAACCCATATCCTTAATACTTCAATTACAACTGGTACCTTTCCTGATTCCTGGAAGGACGCGAATGTTATTCCTCTTCCCAAAAGTCGAAACCTACCTTGTTTGCTGATTTCCGTCCAATTTCTATCCTTCCTTTCCTTTCCAAAGTCCTGGAAAAACTTATTCACAGACAGCTTACGGACTATCTCAATATAAACCATCTCCTCAATCCTCTTCAGTCTGGTTTCCGCAAAGGCCACAGCACCTCTACAGCGTTAATTAAGATAGCGGACGACATACGCCAGGGGATGGATAAACGACAACTCACACTACTGACATTACTAGATTTTAGTAATGCATTTAACTCCGTGGATTTTGACATCCTTCTTGGTGTGTTACGTTCTCTGAACATATCTCCAGCTGCAATTGATTGGTTTCAAAGTTACCTGCTAGGGCGACGGCAGCGCATCCGCATTGGAGATTCTTTCTCTGGGTGGAGCGATATCTGTGCCGGCGTTCCTCAGGGTGGCGTCTTATCTCCACTCCTTTTTTCAATTTTTATAAATTCAATCTCAGATTCTATTTCAAGTTCCTATCACCTCTATGCGGATGATTTGCAAATATACACACAGGCACCTTTATCAGAACTTTCACATGCAGTAGCTGTTACCAACTCGGATCTTGCACTAATCAGTAGCTGGAGTAAATCCTTTGGTTTAATTGTTAATCCAGCTAAAACTCAATGCATAATTATAGGCAATCCTTACTACGTTTCGAGGATCGATTTTGATGAGCTTCCTTTGGTCACCTTTGATGGCACTACAATCCCGTACTCGAAATCTGTTAAGAATCTTGGTGTTGTCTTTGACCAGCATCTGTCATGGAGACCACAGATAGAGTCAGTAAGAAAAAAGGTATTTGCTGCTTATGGATCGCTCAACCGACTTCGAAATTTCTTGCCAACCAGCACTAAAATTACTCTGGCGCAATCTCTACTGCTGTCTATTATCGACTACGCTGATGTCTGTTACACTGATCTTTCAGAGCAACTTCTTGACAAACTTGAGCGACTACAGAATGTCTGTATAAGGTTCATTTTTAATCTTCGCAAATTTGACCATGTCTCTCACTTCCGTTCTAAATTTAACTGGCTCCCTATTCGCCGGCGCAGGGACTTACACACTCTTACGCTTCTTTACTCCATACTTTTCCTTCCAACCTCACCACCTTACCTTAAAGCCTGTTTCTCCTATCTCTCTTCGTCCTCGCAATGTAAACTACGATCTTCTTCAAATCTTACCCTTGCATTTCCTCAACACTCCACCGATTTCTTTTCTTATTCCTTTACTGTCCATGCTGTCCGCTTATGGAATTCCTTACCAGAACCTATCAGGAAAGCTCAGACTCTTAGTTCCTTCCGAGATAGAGTTAGAAGTTATTTCCTTTCTTCTTATTCTGACTGACTATTTATGTAATTCTCCTTCAGTTTTATTTGTATTTATCTGTAGATATATTTATTTTCTAATACACTACCTATTCCTTTCATAATTGCACCCCACTCCCCCTTTTAGTCCTATCTTTATTTATTTTTCACCCAAGGGTTGCCTGGAAGAGATTGCTGCTTAGCAATAAGGCCGCCTCTTGTATGCTTTTTCTCTGTAACTGTCCTTCTTTCTGTAATTCTTTTTCTTTTTGTGTGCAATAAAGTGTATTTTATTATTTTATTATTATTATTATTATATTTTTGTACACCAGTAGAGACTCGTACTTGTACAAGTCCACAAGAAACTGTTTAAGATTTAAGTGGAAAGCTTTTTGCTATCCCTCGGGAACAGTACTTTTTTCATGATGAAAGGTACCCTATGTCCTTCTGTGTACCCCTGACCACGTGTATGTAATTCATGTTGATCGATTCAGTAGTTAAGACGTGAAGGCGTAACAAACAAACGGACTTTTTTTAATATTAGTAAGGAAAAAAGTAAGGATAACGTTGATTTTAACATTATTCTCACTCATCCCCAAATTGAATCGAGAACTGTTAGTACAGGCGACGTCGCGGCGCGGGGTGCAGGGGCGACCGTGATGTATAGGTTTTTAATTAGGACTTCCCTTTGAGTCCACCGCGCGACTCCGCGACGTCGTCTGTACACGACACTGGATTTCAAACGGGATGCTACTTCTAAGAAACATGGATGCAGATTTGAATACTATGGATGCAGATTTGGATTGTTATGCCCGGATTAGTAGAAATCGCAAAATGCAGCACTACAAACAAACCATTTTATTGAAGGTTGAAGGTTCTGATTTGTAATAGATGTTAAAGAAGATCATGAGATGATAACATTCTTAAGTATATTGGGCATGTCAAAACTACTTGTAAAAATTCATAAAGTATAACCCTAAATTATTGCTCTTCTTAAAAATATATTGTTATAGATTACTTTAAAGCACTTGAATCAGTTTTCAGGATACAATAAGTATCAAAACTTCATTAACCTACCAATGACTGTCTTTCGATAAAAAGGCTTTTCTTAGATAGAGAGAAAGAGTAGCTATGTTTCAAAAATGTTACTCTCGATAAAGAACTAGAGGTCAAAACAATTTTGTCTCTTAACAATAGGTAATTATTTTGTTAAGATTAACTTAACCAAGACTTGCGCGGGAGTGTAACAGGCGCACATGTCACGGGATATTTACGATTGGACGATAACGATCGCGGATCAACGTTCGATGTTCGGGTATACACGAAATACGTAGGTTTCTACCAATCTGGAGATATTTTCTTGTGATATGTTAAGTGAGTTACATTTGGTCTCCGGTCACTTGTTAACCTAATAGTGTAGTTAATAAAATGAATTCTACACAAGTATAAATTACTATAGTTGAAATGTTTTTTGTATTAATGAATAACAATTTTTCACAAACTACTTTCTCGTGTTTTAAACAAAGATTATTTCAAAAGCATTTTTGTTTCACATCAAGATAACGCAGTTCTTACCAACATCTCACTTATGAAACACGAATATGAAAACCGACATCAAAAACCTCAAAATAAAAACTATAAATCTTCAAAATTAAATACCTCTAAAAAGCAATAAATAATATTAAAATCACTAGATACGCATTTATCATTGTAGTAAAATACGTCTAATGAAGTCGGGTGGGAATTTAAGAATAAAAAAAGAAGTTGTCCTTCAGCCTCACCCGACTTCAATAGACGTATTTTATTATTTACAATGATAAATGCGTATTTTTTTAATATTATTTATTGCTTTTTAGAGGTATTTAATTTTGAAGTTTTTATTTTGAGGTTTTTGAAGTCGGTTTTTTTGTTTTTAAAACATTTTTTATTTTTTAATTTTTAGTGTAAGTAAGTAGCTTCTGTATTAGGTCATCTCATGCTGCTCATCACCTTTTACAAAATACGGCTTTTCCCGACGCAGGGGCATTTATTGCTGAGGAGTTCTCCTGGTACTTCACTTTCAGCTCCACTCCACCATATGCATTATGACGAACATAAATAGCCTAGCAACCATATTAAAGTAATCGTATAGCATCAGTGAAATACTTAGTACCTATTGAATAGTTCCAATGATCATCTATGGTCTTCATCATCAGTTCCACTTCACCAAAGACGATATTATCAAATTTACAATAGTCTTATGTCAATGGCTCATCACCTTTTACAAATTACTGCTTTTCCCGACGCAAGGGCGTTAATTGTTGAGGAGTTCTCCTGGTACTTCACTATCAGCTCCACTTCACCATATGCATTATAACGAACATTAATAGCCTAGCATCCATATTAAAGTATAATCGTATCGCACCAGTGAAATACTTAGTACCTATTGAATAGTTCCGATGATCATCTGTGGTCTTCATCATCAATTCCACTTCATCAAAATGGTACTTTTCGAAAGCAAACGCACGCGTACCTTAAGAAAATACCAAAATCGCTATAGGTGTGCCTATAATATTTGAAGAGTTTCCTTGATTTCTCCAGGATCCCTTCATCAGATCGTGATCTTATGACAATGGGACTAATCTGTAGTAATAAGCTTTCAAACGAAAAAAGAATTTTTAAAATCGGTTTATGATTGACAAAGTTATGAGGTAACAAACATAAAAAAAATTTAAAAAAAAAATTCAGCTGAACTGAGAACCTCCTCCTTTTTTTGAAGTCGTTTAAAAAAGACTTTAGTTACTCACTAGCGGCCGCCCGTGGTTTCACCCGCGTGGTTCCCATTCCCGTGGGAATATCGGCATAAAAAGTATCCTATGTTTTAATCTAGGCTGTCTACTATCTGTATGCCAAATTTCAACCAAATCCATTCAGTAGTTTTTGCGTGATTGAGGAACAAACATCCAAACCCACAAACTTTCACATTTATAATATTAGTAGGATAGGATAGGATAATCATAAGTTACTGACGCACTTAGGCAAAATAGTATATACCTATATTTCGAAGAGCTCCTCCAGTAATGGGTATATGCCACCCAAAGAGTACTTTTTATAATACATGAAACCAGACAGTGCTGTTGCAGCGATGAGTTTGACGTTTCTAACCTTAGATAATAGCATAGCTGATCCTGACGTTGAGATATGCATATGTAACTCGGGATAATGGATGATTTCCTCATCGTACAATTACTAGACAATACTGAAATTAGAGTGTGATGCTGGTTCAAGCACGCTTCAGGCTTTTAACTAGAATATGTCTTCAATAATAACAATTAGCTAGCATCTTTCTATAATAAAAACCATTCACAAGAAAAAACATTGCAATAACACCAAGAATGAAATTGTATCAAAATAATTCACGACAATCTACATCCCTCTCACCAATTTGTTTCCACGTTGCATTACCAGCATCGCCATAAATCACATCTTTACCACCTGGCCTGTTCCCATATCCTGATTCACCCGTGTCGTGCTCCTCTCCATTAACCGTTGCATTAACCACCGGCTATTGTTGCAGGCACTTAACACCCCTTGGGATTTATAATGGCGATGATATTAGACGACTAATTGTTTCAACCGTAAGCATAAAAGACGGTCTCTTTGAATGAAAAACAGAGATTACGAATGCAACTATTAACTGACCGAGAGCAAAGCGTTTCCGTTTTAGCTTGGGCAAAAATCCTTTCGTATGTCCGGATGTCCAGCTGTTCTTATCTACACGTCGCATTTTTCAATCGATTCTCGGGAAATTTATAGAGCAGATTCGTTAATTATATGGATCTTTTTAATGGATTCAGTTTTATGCAATTTTTAATATGAAACGTTAAAAATATCGTATTTTAGCCATTTCGAAAAATTCACATCTCGGAAAAAAGCTCACAGAGCCACTAGTTTATTTTTGTATAGGCCGTGTCGCATAATAAAAACAATCAATTGTTTTGGAAAAGATGTATATTTCAGGCTAGTTGTTGATCGTAATTTCCTTGGCAATGCATCAACAATCTCCACTCGGTAAGAAATCCCATTTTTATTAGGCACAGTCGAATATTTCCCACATTACTCTCCCAATAAGAATCTTATTGTCAACAATCATATACAAAACAGTAGCTCCATTATTAATCATACTCGCGATCTCTCCAGCCATCCCACCCCAGTTTGATGCATGCCGTATCTACATCCGACCTCGACCAATGTTTGGGCAAATATTTGAGCAAACAATGCGTATAGTTGATATGATGATGGGTTGGGTACACGAGGCGTGACATTTATTACCATTGAATTCGTGACCAATTTCTCATCAATCAGATTATGAGTGTTGGGTCTTGAGTTGCAGTGAATTAGCACTACTGTATTGATACTGAAATTGTCTGTCCATAATATCATTTGTTACATTTTTGGTTGAAGATTTTTTTACTTTATTTTTTTGGTTTTTGAATGAATACAGTTAATAAAAAGTTCTACAATTAAAATCATATACTTTTGAAAGATCTTCATTGACTATTTGGTTCTATTTCTTAACAGCAATAAAATCATTAAGTTTGTATTAAATTACGATAATTATACGTTGAATAACACATTCGTAAAATTAGATATGTCAATAATTAAAGACTTGAAATGGTTAAACAATGTATGTCGTATTTGTAGTTATTCAGAGAGTGTCGTAATACATGAGCGGGGGTTCCGTAGGAGGGTCCTGAGTCCTGACAAATTGCGACACAATTGGACCCGACGGGTGTCCCTACGACTCCCTGGAGATAAGGGCATAAATAGTACTTGTTATTTGCAAAAATATGTTACTAGATGTATGAACAAAAGACGGTTTGCCTATTTATTTAGAAATTAGAAACCATTTTTTACCATTTGCCGTGGCAATAGCATAATAATAAATAAAATAATAATAAAAAATATGAATGCTGCTAGTGCTCAAAGAAAAAATTTAAATGTTAATGGAAAAGATGCTTTATTGAATACTACTGGAAAAAATGGTTCAGCAGTAGAGATGGGCTATGACTATGACTTTGGCCGACTAGCCGACTGGCCGACTAGTCGGCTGCAAAAAGGCCGAATAGTCGGCTAAGCCGATCATTGTTTTCGGTAAATTTATCACTTGCTTTTTAGTTGAAAGTTCTTACGCACAGCTGCGTCTAAATGATGGGCATCTCCCAAATCTTTATAAACAGATGTTTTACAACTTAAAAATCCTTGTGCAAACAATAATTTTTAACCTTATTTATTCATTCACCAAATAAATTGTTAAATTAGCTTTAAAAAAATTACTTTTGAGGACCTATTGTCTTGTACACATTTTATTTCCTTTTTTGTTTGTTATTGGTTGTAAAGTTTTACTTTCAACATAAAAATATGAATAGAGTAAAAGGCCGACTAGTTGGTGCTTTTTGCCGACTAGTCGGTACATCTCTATTCAGCAGCTTCAGGTCTGGAAATTTTGATGATAAAGATGTTCCTCGCTGTGGTATCTTTATTATTTTGGTTTAGTACAAAAAGGCTGCGAACTGTTCCGACTACCTAATATTAAAAGGATTGTCAGAATAATCCTAAATATGAAACCTTCATAAACAATCATAATTGACCGAGCGAGCACGAAGTGCGAGCAAAGCGTCTCTGCTTCAGCTTGGGAAAAAATTCTTTCGTATGTCTGTATATTCTCTTCTACTGTATGTTCGAAAATCGATTATATAATCGATAGATTTTTTTAAGTTGAGACAGTTTTTCAAAATTTTTCGTAATGGCGGAGATTATGTAAGAAAAATGTATTTCAGTCTGGCTTTCTGGCGCTAGATGTTCTCCTCTACAGGTCGCATTTCTCAATCGATTCTCATCAAATTTTGTGAGCAGGTTCGAAATTACATAGAACTTTTTATTCACGCCAGTTTTTTGAAATTTTTCATAATGACGGAGAAATGTAAAAAAAACATATTTCAGGCCGACTTTCCAGCTGTTCATTTTCCTCTACAGGTCGCATTTCTCAACAGATTCTCGTGAAATTTTGTGAGCGGTTCGATAATTATATAATTTTTTTTAGTTTAGTCAGTTTTTCTAAATTTACCAAAAATCACCATTTCGAAAAATGATTAAAATTAGAAGCGCCATCTAGCTGCGAATATACATACCAAATAATACCAAATAGCACGTACCTACTACGTGCTTTGAAAAGCTCGTGAACAGTGTGGGGAAAAAGGGGTGGCGACATCTTTTAGATTATTTTTTAAACAACATACAATTTGAGCTACATACTTTTTAACGTGAGGTCTACAGCTCACGGAGCCACTAGTAATATACATTTTTCTTCGACTAGTTTAATAAACAACATTAATACATCAAAATCATTCTCACTACCGTTATTCTTCCCTAATCACTAATCAACAAATCACATCGTTTAACACAGACTAGCACAAAGCTACATGCTTAGAGCGTGAAATTGAGTCACTCCGGCGATGCGTAGAATCTGCCCGCCATCAATCGATCAGCATCGTCGATCGGCGACCGTCTATCAATCAATAGGTGAACGATTAATGGATGGCCTACCAAGGGAATAGACGCGCCAAGAGAACTGGCCTGGGGCCGTATTATGACCTCTTATTTCCAGGCAGTTTTCTGACTGGCTATCAATCTATCTCTTTTATTTGCTATACGACGAGACAGAGATGTCACTACAGCAATTTATGAACCTGGCAGGATTTAAGAGCTTGTAATACGGCCTCTGTTCAGATTTGTATTGAAGGGCAAAATCTCTGTCGAATTTACTTATAATTTAGTATGCTGGTTGGGCTATTCCATATATCCCAACTGGCTATCCCAATCATTTATGATACATGGTTTTTTTTCACTTTTCCCAATTTATTTCACTCACAATCACAAGTTGGGATGAGTGAAAAAAAAATCATGTATTTCAACTTTTAGCTAAAAGTAGATTATAAACAGTAAAGGGTTACATATAAATATACATTATATAGATAGAGAGACAATATTAGGCTGCAGAGCTGATTGCATGACAACAAGAAAACATTAAGGCCTTCTTATAGGAACAGCATCTCAAGTATGATCTCACTCAAGATAGCTCTCAACGTTAAGAGCAGTTTATAAATACGGGCCTAAGTTACATCTTTTTACTATGGTTGCAAAAAAAAATCGTTAGATCTTACACGTTTTTAACCATCAATAGTTCAATATCTCCCACTCTAGTATTATCGCAAAAGAATCATTTTTCCAAAATTAAGTAGCTTAAGTTATGTAATCTGATACTAGGAGCAATAATCCCTTTCCCATAGAATTCAGCACAGAAGTCCCTTATCAAAGCGTGCACCCTTGGAGTACCGCAGGGATGCACCATAGGGCGTAATTAGTATAGTTAGTATAGGGGAGGATTTGAAGGTGCCAAGAGCATAATCGGTCTAATGGGAGAATGGAATTTTATTAGATGTTATTGTGTTTGTATTTTATTATGCTCGTTATTGTAAAAAAGACGCTAATATGAAAACGAGTAGGTAATTGAAATTGAAAATAGACACTATATGTCTTGTCAGTTTTATTCTTCTATATTTTCATGTAATTTTTAATATGTGGCTGTAGTTAGGTTTAACACAATAAAATTAACTTTATTCAACAATTTGATCATAATTTAGGTCTTAGATCATAGATGGTAGAATTGGAAGTAGATTATTCCTTTTCCTATAAGTTTAGTTCTCAATCGAATATTCACTTATATTCTTCCTATCTGATTGTCTTGTCGTTATTAAGTCATATCTCCCCAACTCGTTTACACAGCTTCATGTTTAACTTTTAGTGGTATATCAATTGACGATATAATTTAAGAGAAAAGTCTCTGAGTATCGTAATGTTGTTCATGTCATTATTGCGCTTATAAATTCATCTACTAATGAACGTTTTACGGCACCTTGTCCGTCTGTCTTTACGACTTAGACACGGTCGGTGTTTATTTTTATTTCGATTTCGGCGCCATGTTGACTTAATAGAGAACGTGTTTACGTTTGTCTCTTGTTTTTTTATGAATTTATACTTTTTTAACACCTACGCAAATGATTTGATGTTGGTGACTGTATTTTAGGCATCAACGATACATTTTACTAAAGAATGCCAATTTGAGCATTATTTGGTAAGTATCTAACGTTTTTAAGTCAACGGTTAGCAATACCTTCTGCACGTCTTTTTGCGAACGACTCTAAATGTCTTTCTCTCTTTGATAAATCGTTCGATTCTATTGATGATGGAGACATACAAATTGAGTAATTAGTTATTCAAAACGGGCGACAATCTTAAGGCACCCAAAACATTTAACATTTGGCATAGGTATATTTCATTTTAAAAAAGTTGACTATTATCCTAATCGAGATGACAAAAATACCACGTTGGGCAGCTTAAATCAGTAACATAGTTACCTACTTGGTATAATACTTGCCCACTCAGTATTTTTGTCACTCATTTAGAATTTTCACTGCTAACTCAAATTATTTATCTCCCACGCGTCCGTTTTACGTATTTTTTGTAATCTACAGATTATCCGTTTAGTTATTTTGTCGTCCAAGAAATAAACCGCTGCTAGTTTTAGTATTTAGGTATTCCATTAAGAGTCACCTTTATTATTTCCAGTCACCCAATTAAAATATCCCATTGAAATGAAATGGTGTAAAATGATTGTTTGTTTGTTTCCAGGTGTTGAAGTACTGCGAGCACCTGCACGGCAAGTGGTACTTCAGCGAGATCCGCGCCATCTTCTCGCGGCGCTACCTGCTGCAGAATGTGGCCATCGAAATGTTCCTGGCTAGCAGAAGTGAGTAGCCTGTTCCTTGTTTGTCAATGCTGTTAGTTAGATAGAGTTTCTAGCTTCTAAGGTTTCTAGGAAGTATTTTATCATCAAAGTTCTAATAGTATAGTTATTAATATAAAAATTTGTTGTGATCTTAAAAGCTTAAGAAGTAAAAGGCTATTCACGCAGATCTCGAGAAAAAGTATGGTAATAAATAAATAATAAATATTTGACAACATCACATACATTGCTCCAATTCCAAAGTAAGTAAGCTATAGCACTTGTGCTATGGAAATCAGAAACTACGGTGGTATGACAAAAAACCAAGACCTGAGACAATATTGAAAAGTTTATTTTCTACATTGACCCAGCCGGGGATCGAACCCGGGACCTCAAGAGATGGTGACGCCTTAAAAACCGGCGTGCAAACCACTCGACCACGGAGGTCGTCATCAAGTAATGGATGTGTTACTCAAAAAAAGTAATCCTTGAGTAACCCTTTATCGTATTTTTTTCATCTTTGGTGGGTTTTATTCCTGGTTAACGCAAGCGAAATTGAAAAAACTTTGAATGCCGTTCAATTATTTTTAAAATCAAAAGGAAGTTATCTTTCAGTAAAATTTCCTACCTTCAATGTTTAAGGTACTTCTCCTTCGTATGGCAGAGTTTTGGGACAACCTATACATAAGGTTGTTTGTTTTCTAATAAACCATACGTTTTTGTAATAACATTCCGTTGTGTTTATTTCCAGCGTCGATATTCTTCGCGTTCCCCGACCAGGCGACGGTCAAGAAGGTGATCAAGGCGCTGCCCAGGGTCGGCGTCGGCATCAAGTACGGCATCCCGCAGACCAGGTCAGTGCCTAGCTTAAAATTTTAACCGCCTCTGTGGTCAAATGGTCGCCCACCCGTGTCCAGGGTCCAGGGCTCGATTCCCAGGGGGGTAGAATTTATACTTGGTTAGTGGTAAGCCATTTTGGCTCAGTTTTTGTGCCTCACTTTACATACAAGAACTCGGCTTCTAGGTGTTATTATTTTAAGTTCCACGACCAGACTGGCATCTTCTAGTCTGACAAGACCATTGTGAGGCACAGGTATGAAGAAAACAGAAGAATAAGAAACTAAAAATAAAACTTTGAATAAATTTTATTGTTTTATAACTTAATACTAGCTTCCGCCCGCGACTTCGTCCGCGTGGATATTAGAGGAAATCCTTAGGGAACCTTCAACCAGGATGCGACCAGCCGTTTTTACGCGATTAGGCGGGTCCCCACCAAGCGCGCTGCCTCGCGAGGCAAATTGTTAGGATCGTGTGGCAGGCCTCGCACGAGGCTGCGCGCTTGGTCCGGACCCGCCTAATCGCGTAAAAACGCCTGGTCGGATCCTGGTTGAAGGTTCCCTAAGGATTTCCTCTAATATCCACGCGGAGGAAGTCGCGGGCGGAAGCTAGTTTATTACAATTATCAGAATTGAGTCCAGAGATATTAGTAGTATCCCGTTCCCATTTCTTTATACTTTCCCGTTCTCATTCCCGTTTGGTCCCGTTCCTGTTCCCGGATTCCGTTCCCGTTCGCTTTCGCTTTCACGATCTCGTTCCCGTTCCCGTCCCCGTCCCCTGGGGCTGAATCATGTCCACCGTGTTGGACTTCAAAATAAATGTGATTTTCGCATTCCTCATCCAATAAAACCTTAAGAACGATATCCTCATCGATTTTATGTTTACTTACCCTTTAAAATATGTGTTTGCCTATTTATTTTTAGACATGCTCCTACGAATTTTACAGTTGTAATGTCTATTTTTTTTTATTTTTTTTCCATACATAATTAGAACCCCATTTTCACCCCTTTACTGGTTAAATCATGTCCCTGTGTTGGACTTCAAAATAGATGTCATTTTCGCAATCACAATCCCATAAAACCTCAAAAACGACATCCATATCGATTTTTATGTTTACTTACTCCATTTACCCCTAAGAGGTTGATTTTCAAAATCACAAAATATATGTTTGCCTATTTATTTTTAGACATGCTCCTACGAAGTTTAAAGTTGTAATGTCTATTTTATATTATTTTCCATACCAAATTTAAACACCATTTTCATCCCTTTAGGGGTTAAATCATGTCGACCATGTTGGACTTCAAAATAAATGTCATTTTTGCAATCATCATCCCTGAAAACCCCAATAACGACATCCATATTTATTTTAGGTTTAGTTACCCCATTTCATCCCCATATGGGTTGAAATACTAACCAATAACAATAAACGTTGCGTTATATTTCCATCAGTAAGCCTAAATTATAAATTTAGCGATTTTACTTCGAAAATTAAGGATTTTCTTCTATACACAACTTCATACCCCTTTTCACCCCTTCGGGGGTAGAATTTTGAAAAACGCTGAGACACGTATTTATTAATTTTCAATCATCAGCCTAAACACAAAATTTGAAGGTCCTAGCTTTAAAACTGAGGGACTTTCATACAAACTTTCATTCCTTATTTCATCCCCTTAGGGATAGAATTTTCAGAAATCCTTTCTTAGTGGATACCTACACTATATAAGGTATCTATGTGCAAAATTTCAAGTCTCTAGGTTCAACGGTTTGGGCTGTGCGTTGATATCTCACTCAGTCAGTCAGTCAGGACTTTGAATTTTATATATATAGATTAGAAAAAAATCAAGTCTTCATAGACTCATTATTTTTGTAATGAACCTACAATAGTTTTAGATTTTTATTCCTATTTAATTTAGTTGCAATACACAAGGTTTAATTTATTGAATGAGACTGTCTAAAATAATGAAACCAAAATTAAAACACTTTTTAGGCCCGCCACATCAGACGGAATCTTCGGAATTCCAAAACGAAATTATCGATAAGTAATGTACGAAAATTTCGGATGGAAAATTACCGCATTTATGTGGTAGGTCTATAGATTTGTATGGATTTGCTGATGATTCCCAAATCAAAATTCCGTCTGTATGTCTCGCCTCCGGCTTTAAACTACTTGAAATATTACAGTGCTGCCACCTGTTGCAATGTCGAGGCTCTAGAAGGCTGTACAGTAAGGCTTCTTGTTAGTATACTTCGATTTATCAACTAGTTGGTTGTAACTGAAGATAATTCTACTAGATGGCGTTGCTAGTAAAATCATGATTTTACTGCTTGTTGTTAATCTTTATTTCTCTTACAAAAATGGAAGTACGGACCGTTGCATATTTTTAGATAATGTTATATTATTTATACTTAAGATAATTCATATATTTAAAAAAATACTAGAAAAAATCGACTCACCCGTAGCACCTCAGACGGGACTCGATCGACCGGTCGATCGCGAGAGGTTTTAGGGTCGATTGCCAAGGATAACACATTTGACACTTTGCACCCAATGTAGTTTTACTTATGCAATTTTTTTCTTGGTATTTATTTGGTGGGTCAAAATGTCGATCTCTTTGTCATAAATTTTTGCTAAGTCGATTTCCTTATGAAAAAGTATGGACACCCCTGTTTTAAGGCATTCACAATGTTATTTTTATATATGAAAATGTACTAGAAAAACTCGGCTCAATCGTGGCACCTCAGACGAGATTCGAAACGCACCCTTGAGATTCCGGCCCAATGCACTGACCAATTATGCTACGGACACAGATATTATCTGTGGCTACGGAGTCGCTAATGGGAGCGGCAAAATTTTTCTAGTACTTTTTACGTTTTCGCTGTAAGCCAGCGTTATTTCATCAATGTGAAGAATTTACCTTAGACACTACTTATACTTATTCATAGTTATGATATTTTTATGATAAATCAAAAAACATTTAACTTAATATTTTATGAATATTGCCCTCCTATTATGGCAATCAAATATTTTATACCAATACTTACCTAATATTTTTATAATATTATCAAATACAAAGTGCCTAATGAGGATCAGTAACGATTATTGTTTAGTGGCTAATTAGAAAGCTTATGTCACCACATGATTAACTGTGAATTTTTTTTACGATATCTCTTAAACCTGAGAAGTTATAAGAGCTAAAATACTAGTTTTTCGGGGGTCCTTATGACGTCATCGCGACGTACGCGAACCTTATGTCGTACGTGATAAAGCGCATATTGCATTGAGCTTGGTATTTCCTTCAAACCCTTTTAACTCAACCATTTCTAAACGGATTTCAAAAATTATTTCACTAGCTTTTATAGCTATCAATGTGTGTTTCTATTATGTCAATAAAACTATAGGATTCAAACCTGTTACTGATCCTCATTGGCTCCTGGCGTAAAAAAGAGGTACTTAAATAAGAAACAAAGTTTGGAAAACAACACAATCTTTTTATTCACACATATAAAATGATCACTAACAATAATATCATTAATAATTGCTTTCATCACAGTTAAAATTATCCAAGATCACGCGACATACATTCTTATCACAATAACTTATACAAATCTTTGATTCGTAGCTTATGCATTTAATTTGTTGCTATGAAATTTTAAGTAAATAATTGCTATAATTTCATAAATAAGTAAATATGTAATTAAACTGTCAGCTACGCTTTCTATACTGAAATGCTGATTTCGACATTTATTTTGTGAAAATCTTTTATACAAAAAATCCTCCTCATATGATCTGAGAAGGAATATTTCAGTATTGCTATTAACTTTGTACTTACTTCTATTTAGAATAGTAAATAGACATAATTACATTATCGTCATCTTTTAGGAACTAACAGCTACTTAACTTAGGAATGTAATCTCTCTTAAATCTAATTATAAAAATCACTCAAAAATACCATAAGGCAAAGATCACAAAACAACAGTAACCAAACATTCTGGTAACCAACTTTTGCACGTAAATATACAATCGACCCTGTATAAACATACCAGTTAATTTAACCATTACTATAAAACTCTCTTAAATCATAATCACAAAGAATTACCTATATGCAAAAATATTATCTGTCTTATTCAAAGTGCGTTCGTTAAACTAGGGCCAAAGTTAACATGGCGTTAGGCTGCGGACTAACGCCATTTTAGCGCAAATCGTATTCAGAGTGACAGTTTAACGTTTAGTCCCACCGTTTAAGATTAAAAGGTGCATTGTGATTGGTTTACAAGCATTAAACCAGGTTTTGTTAGAAAAGTCTTGCACCCCAGTTTTGTGAATCATCTCTGAATAAGACAGTATGAGTTTTGCGCCCAGAGTTGTAGCATCATAAACTATTTACGTGTTAATTTGAATAATGAATAATTAAACTAGTTGCTCTGTAGAGCTGTAAACAGATCGTTTGTGACATTATCAAACACTTTCAAAATTACTGAAATATATTTTTTCCCATATTATCACCGCCATTTTGAAAATTTTCGAAAAACTGAATCGATCAAAATAAAATTATAATTATATAACTAGTTCACAAGAATCGGTTTAGAAATGCGACCCGTAGAGGAGAACAAACGGACAGATAGTTAAATATGAAAGCATTTTTGCTCAAACTGAAACGGAAACGTTACGCTCGCACTTTGCGCTTCCTCGGTCAATAAAATGCAGTGCAAAGTAAGGTTCAAAATTTTCTATAGACAGGAAAGTGCTACAGTCCTGAGCATTTTGCACATCATTCATTTCTTCTCACCCTTCTCCTGAATCCAGTCTGCCGCAAAAATCTCATACTTCTCTAAATTCACAGCTGCTTCGGCGCTGTGCCTTCTATGCACTGGTTTCCCTTCAATTCCCACTATACTATTATTTTTCTCTTTGTACCCTACTTCGAGATCTGTCTCCTTCTTCTCTTCATCAAATTGCTTCATAATTTCAGTCAAAGTCTTTCCTTTAGTTTCTGGCAAGAAGAAGTAGCAATACGCCGCTCCTAAAAGAGCACAACCTCCGAACAGATACAAAGTCCCATTACTGGTTAACAAATTCTCCAATTGTGGATAAGTTTTTATGTTAAAGAAGATTAGGATGTAGGCACAACATGATGTAGCACCAGACATCACTCCCCGAATGTCCTGAGGGTATAATTCTCCGGACATTATCCAAGGTAGTTGTAAGAAGCCCACCATACTGAAAGACACGTGGAGAAGCACGCAAGCTAGTTTCACTAAAGGGGGTCCATCCACACTGTCGCATATAGCTGCTCCAAGCATCGCGACTCCAAGCAAAAGCCCAGAAACCGCAGCTAAAGTCTTCCTTCTGAAGCTGTTAATCAAACACGCACCTACAGCTCCCATGAAAACTCTCACGCCTCCAACTATAATCGAAGCCGTGAACTCATTCACACTCGTCCCGACGGATTTGAAGAAATCCACAGCGTAATACAAAATGACGTAGATCCCAGACATCTCCTGGAAGATGAAGAACACTATCAACAAGACGAACGGCTTCATCACGCTTCTCCTCTTAAAAAGACCAAGTTTCTGTCGGAAGGTCATAGTTTCCCCCATTTTTCTGTCTTTGGTAAACTCCATGAGCTCCTGCTGCGCTGTGCTATTGTTCTGCCGCAGCCAGAACATGGCGCTGTAGGCTTCTTTCATGTGGCCCTTTGACGCGAGCCAAAGGGGAGACTCGGGAACGAAGTACATGAGGAATGGTGTTAGAAGTGATACTCCGGCGCATATGGCGGCGACTTTCCTCCAGTGGACGAAGGCGCCGAGCGAGTACACCACGAATATCCCGGTGGACACCAATCCAGGACCCAAAGCGCTAAGGACCCCTCTTTTTTCTGGAGTAGTTATTTCGGCCACGTAGATGTACGAGACGGTTGACATGCCTGAAAAATAAACAAGAAACTTTAATTCTCATGGTCTAGTCTAATCCTTGGATAGACCTTTACTGGTGATAGAGTCACAGGTCCTGGGTTTTTTCCTGAATGAGATGCTGACAGACACAAGAGTGCTCGATTTAGTTGGTGGTAATTTTTGTTTTCAAAGCCACTGATAGGCTACTACCATCTTATCTAGACACACCTAGAGGCAAGATAGCCAGTTCCTAAGTGATTGAGTATTCCTGGTGTAGTGATTACATCTTTACTGAATTGGTTGGTAGAAGAGCTTATTTCAAGTCCGCCTGGCTAGCCACCACCATCTTACCTAAGTCTGTCGCCATAACAACAATTTAAAAATTGTTCTGTTCCGGCAGTTAGCGATAAGATAGACAAATTCTCAATGATGAGGATTCCGAGTGTAGTGCGCTGCCACCTTCGGCCTTATCGTCACTTAACATCAGGTGAGGTGAAAGCCAAGCACTATCCCGTTGTGCATAAAAAAAGAATATCAAGTGAGAGGAAAGTCAAGCTTGTTATATTGTGGTTAAAAATGGAATAATTTTAAACTTTTAGATTTTTGCATTCACAATGCTATTTTTATATTAAGATGAATAAATAATGAGAAAATATTAGAAAAAAAAATTGGCTCACCCGTAGCAACTCAGACGGGATTCGAACCCGCACCCTTAGGATTCCGGCCCAATGCACTACCAATTATGCTACTGAGCCACTAATGGATTTGGCGAAATTTTTTGCCTGGGCCGGAATCCTAAGGGTGCGGGTTCGAATCCCGTCTGAGTTGCTACGGGTGAGCCAATTTTTTCTAATATTTTCTCATTATTTATTCATCTTAAAAATAGAATAAGTTAAACAACTGATCATGATAAATACACCAATCAGACAGACTAACAGAATTAGCAAAGTAAGTGAAGTGAAGCCCGTGATGAATTTCCCAACGCAGAGGAAGACAAGTGTCGGTGGAGGCGATGATGCTAAGCTGATTGAGCAGCACTATGTACCTCTACAACTAGTAGATCAACTAACCTATAGTGAAGCCCGTGATGAATCTCCCGACGCAGAGGTAGACATAAGTGTCGGCGAAGGCGATGACGAGCCAGCCCAGCAGGTTGGGCAGCACGATGGACTGCAGCAGCAGGCGCCGCCCCAACGCGTCCACCAGCATACCGCCCAGCAGTGCGCCCACCGGGTTCGAGATCACGCCCAAACTTGCTGCAACCAAAAACATGTAACTTTTGTGAAAAAAGAGAAATATATGTAGCTTACTTCCGCGAAAATATATGCAAGATGCACCGCCCGACACCGCCCGCAAAAATGCAAATGCACACCACAAAATAACAGTGCACAATACCTGCATTTAGCAAGAGAGCAACACACCTTACACATTCACCAATTAGACGTGTTTCGCCCCAACCCGGAGCATCCTCAGGAGTTAGATCGTGCGTTTACCAACACCGAATGCTTGGTTTGGATTTGGGTAAATAGTTTGGGACTTCCGCCAAGTGACGCCTGATTCAATCAAATACATGTAACTTTAATAGGTTTTCCTACTATTTGAATCCACCTCGTTATCCATCCGGATAGAAAGCCTGTGCCTAACTCGGCAATGGGAAAAAAAACGTGAATAATGGAAACATATAAACTCTATATATACAGACTTTGCTGTATTCTGGGGCTTGATTGTGTAACTTGACATATAACTAGTGGCTCCGTGAGCTGTAGACCTCGCGAAAAAATAAAATAAAATGTCGCCATGAAGTTTTCAAAGCACACAGTAGGTACGTGAGTATTGCAGCTAGATGGTGCTTCTAATTTTGATCATTTTTCAAAATGGGTGAGTATTTTTTTATAAATTTAGAAAAATTGGCTTGACTGAACAGTTATATATAATTATCGAACCTACGCACAAAATTTCACCAGAATCTGTTGAGAAATGCGATTTGTAGAGGAGATCAAACAGCCGGAAAGCTGGAATGAAATATGTTTTTTTTACATATCTCCGTCATTTTCACAAATTTCGAAAAACTGTCTCGACAAAAAAAAAATTTATATTTATCGAACCTGCTCACAAAATTTCACCGAGATCGGTTGAGAAATGCGACTTGTAGAGGCGAACAGCCAGCGCTGGAAATACGGACTGAAATTTGATTGTCTTACATTATCTCCGCCATTTAGAAAAAAAATGAAAAACTGGCTTGACATAAGAAATCTATACAGTTTTCAAACCTGCTTACAAAATTTTACAAGAATCGGTTGAGAAATGCTACCTGTAGAGGAAAACAGACAGCCCTGGAAAGCCGGACTGAAATATGTATTTGTAACATTTCTCCGTCATTTTGAAAAATTTCCAAAAACTGGCGTGACAAAAAAAATCTATATTATTTTCGAACCGGCTCATAAAATTTCACTAGAATCGGTTGAGAAATGCGACCTGTAGAGGAGAACATCCAGCGTCAGAAAGCCGGACTGAAATACATTTTTCTTACATATCTCCGCCGTTACGAAAAATTTAGAAAAACTGTCTCAACTTGAAAAAAATCTATATGATTTTCGAACCTGCCTACAAAATTTCACGAAATTCGGTTAAGAGATGCGACCTGTAGAGGAGAAAAGACAGAGCTGGAAAGCTGGACTGCAATAGGTATTTTTTACATATCTCCGCCATTTCGAAAAAATTCGAAAAAGTGGCGTGACCAAAAAATTATATATCATTTTCAAACCTGCTCACAAAATTTCACGATAATCGCTTGAGAAATGCGACCTGTAGAGGAGAACAGACAGCGCTGGAAAGCCGAAAAACCTGTTTTTTTAACATATCTCCGCCATTTTGAAAAATTAAAAAAATCTGGCTTGACAAAAAAATTCCATATAATTTTCAAACCTGCTCACAAATTTTCACGAGAATCGCTTGAGAAATGCGACCTGTAGAAGAGAACATACAGACATACGAAAGAATTTTTGCCCAAGCTGAAGCAGAGACGCTTCGCTCGCACTTCGTGCTCGCTCGGTCAATAATATAGGTGTTAAATCCATCGATTGGCGTGCTCTCACATTGTGTTGTGCCGATACAACTTCATAATTGGTCCAAGATTTGACTTTTCTTTAGGTCTTTGTTGCTGCGTTTGTTCTGCGTTGGTTGTTTACGTGAATATTGTTTAAAATGTAGATTAAGATAAGTAAGATGTTCAAATTGCTGATGATAACAGACTTTAGTGGTTTGGCTAAACACCAAATTTTACTGTGAACGTGGCAGTTTGCTAAAGAAGGATTTGTAATTTTGGCTTTTCGCCAGTGTCTGGTCTTTCTGGCGTAGATTTATTTTTACTACATGTTTACTCTTACATATAGTATTATGTACAGGAATTAGCTTCCGCCCGTGACTTCGCCCGAGTTTATTTCCACTTCCCATGAGAATTTCAATTTTAACGGATGCTTATGTCCTAATAACTAACTGTATGCCAGAAACTTAGTTTCACCCCGATCCGTCCATTGGTTTGAGCTTTGTTATGATGAATCAGTAAGTGAGTCAACACCTGACTGTTGTCTGAACAACATAACTGTTTTTTAAAAGGGGTTCTTTACACACTTATTGATTTGTTTAACTCAACAAAAACAATGAACATTGTTCATGAATATATTAGCAAAGATACACACGATTAGAACACTAACAAAAGTGTTCCTATTGTTAACGCTTTCCACGAAAATTATTACTAAAGTTGTATGTTTTTCATGAACATCATTACTCATAGAAATGTGGTGTTAAGTGTGTCATAAGTATAACAATTCCTAAGATAAACCTATAAATTTAAAAAGTTTTAGGACGGAATCTCACTCAGCTACACTAATAAATGAAAAAAAAAATTTAGTTTGGACGTCGTTGGAACTTGAAATCTATGGAATCTTTTCACCGATAGAAACCTACGCTGCCCTTGACTGATATGAGTCTTTTTTATCACCGATATACAAACGGAAAGAGGATCTAAGCGGATAAAGTCACGGGTGGAACCTAATCAGACATTTTATAATGCACTCTCTAAATTTAAATATTGACTCTAGCTCTGTTTGCACACTTGTTGATATTTCCCCTTGAGTATGCAATTGTCGATAAGATATCGCGGCTATTTTTAATTATAACAGTGCAAATGTTAGAGAAATTAAATAGGATGCCATATTTATTTCTTATTTGTTGCCCGCCAATCTTAATAGCCTTCTTTACATAACAATATCAGTTTTCACAATTCACGAAGTGTGTGATATTTCTTAGAAAACGTTTGCATACTCCGATATTGCACATAAAAAATAATAAAATATTACGTAAATCGTTCTTTAGATTATTCTTATATTTTATACATAAGGTACTTAAATGGTTTATTGGTTACGCTATCGATTTGATTGCAGTAATTAGATAAATTACTGTAATAATAATATATTCTAGCATCTTCGTTGAGTAATGGTTATGCAGATCTATAATCATTGAAAACTGATAAAATAAAGAGCAATCTTTGTCCTAAAACATTTGTAGTTTCGTAATTTTTGAACGAAAGATAGTCCCGCCATATTGAATTTTTCGTTTTTTTTTCTCAGAAATAGCGAAATATATATAAAAAAATGTACTTAATAAAAAAACTGTTTGTCGAGTCCCTTACCTATCCATGAACTCTGTTCATATGTGATGTTGGGGTGTTCAAACGTGTACTGGGGTAGCAGGACCGCAGAGAAGCCCTGACAGAACCCCACTGAAATGTTGATGGACTGCGCAGCGAGCGCCGCCAACACCTGAAAACAAGAAAAGTCTTACTTAGTTTTTAACCCCTTGCATTTATGAAAGCCTAGTCTAGTACAAAATTTACAATAATTGGTTTCTTGTGTGAATTTCAAGTTGCGCCTAGTAGTTCCTTCACAAATACAGTTGTTGCCAGTTGCCACAATAATATTGTGTCGCTTAGATCATATAAAAAATCATACCTGCTTCGGAGATAAGTCTGATTTCAAGCTCATCAGAGTTGGAACTGTTTATCTTAAGAGACGAACATAATCTACCTATCAAAATACTAGACAACGCATACGCAACATGCTTCATGAGTGTTAAGTACTTACCTATAATAATATCCTTTTGACTAACTAGGTAGGTAGCTAAATTCATAATATAAGGTAGAACCAAAGGATGTGATGATACTCAAACAGGTGACAGTGTTGCTTAAACTAACAACTCTCTGTCGAAAAACGAAAAAAAAACATACTCCCATACAAAATGTATTGGTAAGCAGACCGACTTATTGTGGAAAGGCGAAGAAAATCGTTTTTCGACTTATGTTCCTTGGAGAATCATATTTAGTTTTAGCAACACTATCACTTGTTTCAGTATCATCACCTCATTTGGTTCCATCTTATATAAAACATAAATTAATAAGGGTTTATATGAATTTAACAAGTTGATTTTGAGAGAAGATTGGAAATACATTAATAATAAATAAATAGATACCAACTACATCGTACCAACATGAATAAACAAAAAAGTTCAAGAAGAGAACAAACAAGAAGTTCAAATACCTTCAAATTGGGCTGAACCTAATTCCACAACGGAGATTCACAAAACAATACTGGGTCATTTATCCATAATGACAATAATGCCGTCAGATAACCAGCTGTTACTGCGTTTAGCGAACAATTACTGTGAAGCGGGGTGTAATTGCGGCGTTGTTATTAATGTCATTACTTCGCGTCATGACAGATAAGCACCGGTCATCGTGGCGTTATACAATCGTTGTAGCTTCGACAGGTGACACAGAGATGCGATCGAAGAGTAATATAATAATGCATGCTGTATCTTGCCGCGCACCGGACGACGCTCCGTGGGTAGGCTCCCGACAAGGTGGACCGACGATCTAGTGAAGATTGCCGGAAGCCACTGGATGCGGGCAGCGCAGGACCGATCGTCGTGGAGATCCTTATGGGAGGCCTATCTATACCCAACAGTGGGTGTCGTGCGGCTGATATAATGATGATGATGATGCTGTATCTGGCTTTGCCATTTTGAGTTAGAAAAAAGCGGCATTTTTCAGATCAGATACCTAGGTAACTAGGTAATGTCAGTAATATAATTATGTGCTTCTGAGTTCTGCTGCCACAGATCACCTATACTATAGGTATGCTGCTTCTGCTTTATGGAAGCAACTTCATGATCATTTTCAGTTCAGTAAGGTTTTAATTATTTTATTCCGTTAATTCCGTTATTCTGTACCACGTAAGAGAGCCATGCTCGGCGTTTCCCTGCGTGATCGATTCAGAAATGAGGAGATCCGCAGGAGAACAAAAGTAACCGACATCGCTCGAAGGATCGCTTAGCTGAAGTGGCAGTGGACTGGACACAGCGAGAAGAACCGATGGCCGTTGGGGCGGAAAGGTTCTGGAATGGCGACCGCGCACCGGACGACGCTCCGTGTGTAGGCCCCCGATAAGGTGGACCGACGTGAGGGTGAAGGTCGCGGGAAGCCGCTGGATGCGGGCAGCGCAGTACCGATCGTCGTGGAGATCCTTGGGGGAGGCCTATATCCAGCAGTGGATGTTGTGCGGCTGATATGATGATGATGATGATTCCGTACAAAGGAGAAGGTTAGCAAAGTTAGTTTAAAAAAATAAACAATAGGCATAAATTTCGAATTAGCCAAAGCCAGAACCGATGATTTATTTTGCCCGCTCGAATCGAATCGTATCTTTGTGGCGTTCAGCGCAATCGGTCGACTTATACCATCGTTCCGGTTGTTAAGCATGGCGAGTCCAAACCACTGTTTATGTGATCTCGATTAGAAAAAAGAAAATTGCAAACCAAAGAAGATGATTGCCAGATTGCCCCTAATGTCTTGAAATCAAGAAAACGACGTCATGTTGAACCTAGAAGCTATTTTTTATTGTTTGAAGAACTTTTGTGCAGAGATTAGTATACTGTACAGATTACTTGAAATAGCATGACATTTAGTTTTATAGTATGCTTTGGGACAGTTGCAATTATTTTAATAGATTACAAAGACTTTTCAATCAGTGACTTTATCTATCTTTAGGTGGGTATAATAGGCACTCCCGCACCACAAAAAATACTTGATAGTATAATTTTATAAATAATCAGCAGGTATTATGTACGACTACTAGCTTGGAAACAAAACGTCAGCGGAAAAGACAGTCATTCCATACGATTAGCGCAAGTGCCCACTCACTCCACGTGCCTCGTGCTCTCCTAGTACCTTCGACGTAATTATACGCCTATCTTGTTGATTATTAGTGACAACAATGATTGTCATGTAACCTACTATTGACAGATAGCTAAATGGCTTTAGGTCGATCGACATTCATCATCATCATCATATCAGCCGCACGACACCCACTGCTGGGTATAGGCTTCCCCCAAGTATCTCCACGACCGACCCTCGGTCGGTCCTGCGCTGCCCGCATCCAGCGGCTTCCCGCGACCTTCACCAGATTGTCGGTCCACCTTGTTGGGGGCCTACCCACGGAGCGTCGTCCGGTGCGCGGTCGCCATTCCAGAACCTTACCTCCCCAACTGCCATCGGTTCTTCTCGCTATGTGTCCAGCCCACTGCCACTTCAGCTGAGCAATCCTTCGAGCGAAGTCGGTTACTTTAGTTTTCCTGCGGATCTCTTCATTTCTGATTCGATCACGCATGGAAACAGTACAATGTAACCGCCTCTGTGTTCCTATGGGTTCGTCCACCCGCGTAAGACGCAGAGGTCCTGGGTTCAATTCCCAGGAGGGGGTTACATATGTACTCGACTCGGTTTGATTGGTGATAGGGTTTATTTCAAGTCCGCCTGGCTAGCTACCACCATTTTACCTAAGTCTGACGCCATAACAACAATTTAAAAATTGTTGTGTTCAAGCAGTTAGAGGCTTACCTCTCTCGAATTGGTTATCTTAATAACCAATTCCTCAGTGATGAGGATTCCTGGTGTAGTGCGCTTCCACCTTCGGCCTTATCGTCACGTAACATTAGGTGAGGTGAAGGCCAAGCACTATCCCGTTGTGCATTTAAAAAACAACAGTATGTCTTCAGTATTATCAAACAGACAGGTTAAATTCAATTTTTAATTTATAAACCCCATCATTAACATGGTCACTCACTATGCCCAGCAGTGGGAGTGCTGATCAATGATCGATCAGTCACTCCCACTGCTGGGTATAGACAGGCCTTCCCCAAGGATCTCCACGACGATCGATTCTGCGCTGCGCACGTCCAGCGTCGTCCTGCGCTAATTTTCCAACTTGTGGGAGCGCGAATAAATAAATCACCTTTTTTGTAAAATTTAAGAGGCAATAACAAATTCATTTTAATTGACTCTGCTTTGACCAATAACTAATATTCAGTACTCTTTTAAAACTCAAACTAAGTATGTACGATCCTTGAATTTATCAGTTAGTTCTGACCAGTCAACGCCCATATAAAAATACCATTATAATTATGAAAACAGAAAATAGTTTTCTAACCTTGGTAGGCAAGAGAAATTCTTATCTTCTTAGTAATTTTACACGTGGCACAATATCATGATGTCTTATTAATTTCATAATTTCATTGTTCATTTATAATTTAAACATCATTCAGGCATGTTTGACTTTATTTATAATACCTAACCTGTTTCGAATTGTTGTGTATTTTTCAGCTGCCTAAATAATTCATTATTCAAACAAACTAGATTTCTGTTTTACCCGCGCCTGTCAATATTCTATTTTGTATTCAATAGATAATCGACAAACCAAATATTTCGACACATTTGCTTTACTAGGAAAATATAGATAAATAAAAGTAGAGGCAAAAAAACTCCCAATCTTTTAACATTTTTTTCGCTGAATATTCGCAAATTCTGGAAAACCGGACTAGAGTCAATAAATTAATTAATGAAAAGTATGTAAAAAAGTGCAAAATAATCAATTAATGACACCAAGATAACCATGTAAACATTACTGTAGTTGTAAACTCTACAAAGAGCAGATGTCAAAAATTATGTAATGTAGAGAAGGCATGTTTTATCGATAAGACAATTTCATTTAGGCAATGTAAAAAGATTGCTATAACTTAAAACGTAAATGAATATTAACCATGCAAGCGCCGGAAAATGAGACGCAATAGATTTTCCATTATAGTGCGGCTGGATTCAGCCGCTTTTAATACGATTAAAGTGCTTTTTTGTTTTAGCAGTTTTTTGTAATTAATACTTACAGTAAGATTAGCTGCGGCGGTCGATTTTGTTTGTTTCCGTTGTTTCGAGTAAGTCATGCCACGTTCGACGGAGAAATCGACACACTGACTGACAACAAGTTAGTTGTTGTTTATATATCAGTTTATGACAAAAGATCAAAAAATATTCTAGATAGGACGAAAAACTGCATTTTGCACTGAGAACAGATTGTACGCCAAAACAATTTTGAAATCCTTAACTGCAAACAGGTTGCCGACTAGATACTTTGAATTCCGCTAATTTATTAACCATTTTCTGCACTTTTTTCCCTTTATTTTGATTTAATTCCCATTCATTACGCTGAAAATGTCCTGACATGACATATATGTCAAAAAATTATTAATTTTAGTCAAACTATTCCCGTCAATAAATCCGTTAGGCGTCAAAATATATTTTCTCCCGTTAGTGCCTGACCCTAATCCGTTAAATTTGATGGGAAATCCGTTAAGTTAGCAACACTGACTGCAAATGACAAGCAACCAAAATTAATACACTTTTGATGTATATTGAAGTAGCGCATCATACGTATATATCTTATTCCTTAGTTCATGGGCATTATTATGTTGGGCTTCTAGGAATTTTATCTCGTGCAACCCATGAGAGAACGTAAGGCCACGCTACACATGGTTTTTCTTAACATATAATAAGATCTAGAACCTTGTTTTATTAATGTTCTAAATAATACTTATAACCGCCTCTGTCTCGCCCACTCGTGAAAGACGCAGGTCCCGGATTCGATTCCCAAGTGGGGGGTACAATTTGTATTCGGATTGGTTGGGGGCTTATTTCTAGCCTGCCTGGCTAGCTACCACCGTCTTACCTAAGTCTGACGTCATAACAACTATTTTAAACATTGTTGTGTTCCGGCAGTTAGAGGCATAACTTACGTAAGAGGTAAGATAGCCAGTTACTCTGTGGTGAGTGTGTTTACACTTTCGGCCTTATCGTCACTTAATATTATGTGCGGTGAAGGCCAAGCACTATCCCGTTTGTGGATATGTTTACTAAATTAACAATGACAATTTTTTTTAAATATCTAACACTTACATTTTCAATCTGGACTACTACTGGAAACATTATTTAGAATTATAAGACATTCCTAGTCGAAAAAAATATTAAGTAAGCAGTTTTTCGTAAGATAAACGAACAGAAAAATATCTTGAAAAATAATAATTTTAGAATGTTGTTTTATTTCTGTAAGTATCAATTTATTTCTGATTTGTCATGCAAGTACCAGGCCTTCATAAATCGGAAGGATATGTGCGCTTGGAACTTGGAATCGAAACCTTGACCCTGCCAGCCACACCTACGGCCGTAATCACCGAGCTTTATCTTCTCGAAGCTTATGCGCTCCTAGTGATCTTGAACTACATTTTCAATACTTAACATCTTTGCTTACACAGTATTTACCATGAAAATGTTTGTTTGACATGGAAATGTTAAAAAAAAAACATTTTATAATCCCATTGTGCCAAAATTGAGGCCGGTCATCGACACTAAAACGTAAATTGTTGGCATCAACTCTAATGACTGCTTTTGGTACATCGTATTGTTTTTCGTGCCAACGGTATAGTTTCGTATTACAATAGAAAATAAACGATTTGTTAATTTAAATGTCAGTTGCGGACTTTGTTGTCCTATGCAAATCTATGAGTTAGCATTGAAGCTTACGTTATGACCCCATTATTTGTTCCAGGTACGTATTCCTCAGATATTTATTGACCGAGCGAGCACGAAGTGCGAGCGAAGCGTCTCTGCTTCAGCTTGGGCCAAAATTCTTTCGTATGTCTGTATGATCTCTTCTACAGGTCGCATTTCTCAACCAATTCTCGTGAAAATTTGTGAGCAGCTTCGAAAATTATATAGAATTTTTTTGTCGAGCCAGATTTTTTTAATTTTTCAAAATGGCGGAGATATGTTAAAAAAACAGGTTTTACGGCTTTCCAGCGCTGTCTGTTCTCCTCTAAAGGTCGCAATTCTCAACCGATTCTCGTGAAATTTTGTTAGCAGGTTTGAAAATATTACAGAATTTTTTTGTCACGCCACTTTTTCGTTTTTTTTCAAAATGGCGGAGATATGTAAAAAAAACATATTGCAGTCCAGCTTCCCGGCTCTGTCTTTTCTCCTCTACAGGTCGCATTTCTCAACCGATTCTCGTCAAATTTTGTGAGCAGGTTCGATAATTATATGGATTTTTTCAATTTAGCCAGTTTTTCTAAATTTACCAAAAATCACCATTTCGAAAAATGTTTAAAATTAGAAGCGCCATCTAGCTGCGAACATACCTACCAAATAATACCAAACAGCACGTACCTACTACGTGCTTTGAAAAGCTCGTGAACAGTGTGGGAAAAAGGGGTGGCGACATCTTTTAGATAATTTTTTAAACAACATACAATTTGAGCTACTTTTTAACGCGAGGTCTACAGCTCACGGAGCCACTAGTTGAATAGATTTTATATCTTAGTACCACATGTTAGGACTTTCAGAAGAGGTATTATTTCAGAGTCTACATACATCGTCAAGACTGTTTGTAGAACAGGTCAACAAACTGTTTGCGCAACATTTCTTTCAAATAGACTATCATCAGTGGGTATTTTTGTAACAGTTGTTTTAACATTAAGGCCACTTCAATTCCATTCATCAGAATTTTTCCTTTTTTATCTAAGGTTTATACGAAATTTCTTTATAATGATGAATGTCCTAAATGATATTGTTCTACAATTCCTCTTTTTACAATTTGTTGAATTGGGTTCGAGCTTTTCAAACGTGTTGAAAATATTATAAGTACTTAATATATTTGTGTATTACCTATTTATGTATCTACATTCTAAGATACTGTATTATAAAAGATATGCACTACATATTTATAGGAATTACGAGACATCAAAATAGCAACCTAGCCTACATACTAATAAGTACGAAAAGCTAATCAAATCGTTTTATACGAATGTCGATGCAGTTTGAATATTCTAATAATGCGTTCATGGTCTCATTGACTTATTTATTATTATTTGTTTTGCATTTTTACTATTAATTTGTTTTTAGCTATTATTAAATTATTAAAAAGCCACTGGATGCGGGCAGCGCAGGACCGATCGTCGTGGAGATCCTTAGGGGAGGCCTATACCGGCAGTGTGTGTCGTGCGGCTGATTGATGATGATGATTAATATTAAATTATCCTCGCTCTAAAACACTGACCTTACTTAACAAGTTTTAATGTTATTCCTTTTCGAATATTTCAGTTACTGTTGAAACGCTACACTACGATATAATCTGTGTTGGTGATTAATAAAAAACCTACCTTTGCTTACTTACCCATATTCAACTACATGTAACAAAAAAATATGCTAAATTTTAGTCAAGAAATAATAAATTTACATCCGCTAAACGCTGACCGAATACGGAAAAAAATACAATAATAAGCGATTCAAAATTTCAAAATACAATGAAAAAAATGTTTTATGAGGCCTAAAAATAGTGTTTAACTTCAGTCACGGACTATTACTTCTTAAATTGGTACAAGTATGCGATTAAGTTACATGGTGTAGTAATTAAGTTACTAATTCCAGTACAAAGATTTTTTTACCATCCAGAAGCTATCTGCAACGGAAACTGAAAAACTTTAGGTAGCAATTTTTTTGTGATGAGATAAATAAGAATTTTGTGTTGTTCTAAAATTCGTCTACAATGTAGCTACTATTTCTATCACGAACTACCTAAGTAGGTAGGTATTTAGATTAATTTCAAAATAATGAATGAATAGAAAACCAGTGACGTTGTTTAGTTCATGTTACCGCTAATGTGCGTAAATCAGTTATACTACTGCTCCACCTGCGTTAACGTTAACGTTAATGGTAATTAAGATGAATAAATAATGAAAAATATTAGAAAAAATCGGCTCACCCGTAGCAACTTAAACGGGATACGAACCCGCACCCTTAGGATTCCGGCCCAATGCACTACCAATTATGCTACCAAGCCGCTGAGGGATGTGGCGAAATTTTCTAATACTTTCCACGTTTTCGCTGAAGATCAGCGCCATCTCACCAATGTGAAGAGAACTACTTCGACATTCGGTTGTAGCACCTTTGCAGGTGCCAGACAATCAATTAAGGTGAAACAGTACAATTTTAAACTTTTAGATTTTTGCATTCACAATGCTATTTTTATATTAAGATGAATAAATAATGAAAAATATTAGAAAAAATCGGCTCACCCGTAGCAATTTAGACGGGATAATCCCGTCTAAGTTGCTACGGGTGAGCCGTAAAAGTTTAGTTAAATCTAAAAGTTTAGTTAATGGTAATGTTCAACTATGCTTTAACTAAGGCGCTATTTAACATGTTAAAGTCTTTGCCACATCTGCGTAACGCCTAGATTAACGCTTTAAGTTATGCGTTAAGACGCAGGTGGAGCCGTAGCATTAGAGTGCAGATAAACTAATTTTACTAGTTAATCTGTAGATTAACAGGTCGAGACCATCCGAAAAAAACGTTTTTGTAAAATTTACAATGAATTGAGGTCTTTAACTAAAATTTCCTGAAGCCTTCTTCCGCGGTTTAACAGTGTAGCATCCGTTAATATGCAAATTAACTAAGTAAGGTGCAGAAATCTACTACTTTAATGATACCTGGTAATCAGCAGATTACCTAGTTAACAAATATAGGAAAATAAAATTTGATAAAGAAAAAATTTGGAATAAGGAATTATTTTTATACTCTTGTTATACACACACAGCACACCTATTTTCTACATCTCGAAGGAAAACTCGAGACCATAATCCTTACTAATATTATAAATGCGAAAGTCCGTTTGTTTGTTTGTTTGTTACGCCTTCACGTCTTAACTACTGAACCGAACATCATGAAATTTTGCATACACGTTGTCAGGGGTACAGAGAAGGACTTTTCATCCCGAAAAAAACTAATGTT
This sequence comes from Agriphila tristella, assembly GCA_928269145.1. NCBI lineage: Eukaryota > Metazoa > Arthropoda > Insecta > Lepidoptera > Crambidae > Agriphila > Agriphila tristella. The sequence continues at coordinate 2,035,001 of OV743435.1, forward strand.
CCCGAGGGGTGGAAAAAAACTATCCACGCAGACGAAGTCGCGGGCGGAAGCTAGTAATGTTTATAAATAGACGAACTTCATCAATAACGTCAACTAGGTATAAAAGTATTCCTCCACAGACCATCGAAATTTCAATGCTCTAGACTTATTTTTTTTTATCAAATATAAAATTTTATACATACTTATTCTAATAAAACATTGCGCAACAAACTAAATACTTCCATTAACAAAAACTAGATAAGCAAATAACAGCACGTGTGCTATATTTAACCAAAATTGCTTAACTACAGTATAATGGCGGCATTGACGCGGCCAAGTTCAATGTTGGTCGTTAACTGCGTTGGCGCATCTTTGTGACAGAACGAGGTTATGAGTGTAGCAGACCATAAAGTAACTATTGACTTATGTATGACCATGATGGAGCACAGGCCTTCTTTATATGTGGATAAAGGGGGATGGGCCAGACAGAACCCACCATGCGGGCCCAATGTGGATTGCTGGGTATTAACGACTGCAAATGCAGCCAGGACCAGCGGCTTAATGTGCCTTCCGAAGCACGGAGGAGCTCGAGATGATAAATTTTTGGTCACCCATCCCATGACCGACCCTTACGAAAGTTAATTAACCTCCGCCGGACCAGGCGCTGAATCACTGCAACATTGAACATCTGACAGTAGACAGTTTAGTTTGTACAAGTGCGGGAAAATGATAATGCTATATTAATCGCCATACCCGACTTTTGAAACGGGCTTTAGAAACCAAAATAAGGCCTATAAGTAATGGTATCTTATCATTCCCGTCTTTCGTCTCTATAATGAAGCTATATTATTCAAACCCACAATTTTTTTTAGTAGTACTGGACTTTCACGCATACCCCGTGCCTGGTAAGCACCGGGGAGAATGGGAAACTCCTCGAAAGAGGCGGAAATACCCACTAAACTCTCTAGTATGTGCCCTCAGAAGCACCCCTGGACACAATATACGGATAAGCGAGGCCTGGAGCGGAAGCTAGCACTTGTCACATAACAGCTAGCTACCCACTATTTACTAAATTATGTTATTTCAACAAAATACCCGTTTCCGAACGCTTAAAAAAAGATGATCCTATAAAATTACCACATCAAATCGTTGTATCCAAAAATAGAACTTCGATCACACTCATTTAACTGCAAATTGTTATAATAACAATAACAGAAATGTTAAGCAATCAGTAGAAATTAACGCAAACCACGGTTCAAGGTTCGATATCCGCTAATAGGTTTACGGAAGCGGAAACACGTGTGACATTTAAGGCTTGCTTGCGAGGAGAGACGGGCGCCTGCGCTAGTGAAGGGATGAGGTCAAGTCAAGTCGCCGGTAATTTGCTAACTGCCGGATAAATAGAAAAGTTCCGAATGCCGCACCAAAAAAGTTTTAACTAATTAATATTGCCTAATAAATGGGAGGAAGATATTTATTTTAATTTACTTATATGGTAAACAGTTCAATTTGTTAATAGTTTTAAAGGAGTTTGTGGTTTTTATGTTTGTACGGAATTCCTTGTCAATAAACTATTGCCCATACATATTATTACAACCTAAATTAGTGATGGTAAAATAAATAAATGGGATTATAAGTACAACAGAGCAGAACATGAAAAAGAAATTTAGTATTTTTAAAATGTTGCATTCCGCATAAATTTTAACCTTTGCAAAAAAAATTAAGGTTATTTTGTAATATAAAAAAGAGGCCAGGCATTTTGTGCTAAATGTGAACAAAAAAGACTAGAAAACTTTAATATAGAAATCGGACATTTTAAACTATACTTAGTGGTGGCCTTGACTCTACATTAAAATATTGTCAAAGAAAAGTTGCGAAATCCAGAGCAACATAAATTCGCAAAAACGCACAATTCGGTTTTTTAAGTAGGTGTCCGTTATAGTTATTGACCATTTCAGGCGGCTATTGCGAAATAGCGTATCGCATTTTATCTGTAATGCGTCGAATAATGGCGAAAATTACCGATTGAACATATTTATTACGACTTTAATTGAGTTAGTTTATATTCATTTGTTTTAAATCACCCTGACCTACTTATGTTTGCTTTGTATTTATTTGCCGGCGCTAGAATTCCAATGCAGTGAAAGCTCAAAAGCACTTTTATATATAGCAATATTGATGGACTGCTAGGCATTATGTGCACGATGTTTGGTCGTAGTTCATTTACGACTGCAGTTTTATTGCAAATGTGAAACAAATTAATATCAATATACTACGCATTTTAATATGAGGGATCCGGACCACATGCAGGTCGTCATAAAACCAAGTGGTTACATACGCATTTCGCCACAAAACGCAAGTTCTGCACCTCAGTGATGAGGATTCCGGGAGTAGTGCGCTTCCACCATCGGCCTAACATCGGGTGCAAGCATTATAATAAAATATAAAAGTCTTCACAATCGCAACTCGTCAGATTTGCAACTTTTAACATTCGCAACTCGTCACATACGCAGCTCACCAGCAAAGCAACTCTTGAGAGAGGGATGAAAGATCCATCATACACTCTCATTACAGTATGAATGAAGTCAATGCTGATGCAATTCGAAACAACCGAAGGTTGGCTGTTTGTTTGTAAATAAATCTTAGATGTCTACAGGTATCCAATTATTTCACCACAATGTGCAACGGTCTGAGCACATTAGGTGCATCTGCCTGTCACATCTGCGCGTTATGTCATGATTTGTTGGTAACTGCGCGACTTGCGCAACGCAGGAAAACGTATGTACTAACTCTGTCCCTAATTATATACAATTGTTGGCTGCAATTACCTCTGACACATTTTTAATTTCTTCGATCGTGTGGATAAGTCAGATTTTCAGAAAATGTGTTTTTGCTATTTACGCGATCCCATGTAACAATCGTGATCGAATTGTTACGTGATTCTAACTTCCTGGTACTTAATACTAAGAATAACATTATTGGATTCAATTATGACTTACGACACAGAAACAAACGATATCAATGAATCACTGAAGACTAGTAGTAAAATTATTGTAAATGAGGTAGGAAGAAATTATTCCGTTACCGGAAAACGCATGGTTACATCCAAGTCCTATTGAGTAACTTTCATAATCGTGTAAAACAAAAAGGGATGCAAACTTGGGTTTACTTTTTTCGATGACACCATTTACGAAGAAATACTTAATGTGTTCCTTTTCTCTCACTGATGGCGGTATGTTAGGTATTTATCAAAGAAAGCTTGGCTGCAAGTAAGGCCGTGCGCACTTTGGATATGTTTTCGTACGAATTTCTCTCTAACTAACTCGTACGAACATCCCAAACTTCCAAGTACTATGGGAGTGCTCACACTGGGTGCGAGCGCATTCCCATAGTAAAAAAGTCGTCTAAAGTGCGCACGGCCTATGTCCAAATATCTTTAAACGAGCAATTCTTGAATATATACAGGGTGACATGGAAATTCGACCTATTCCTTGAAAGGGGTTATACTAGAGATCATTAGCAATAAATTAAGTCCAGTGAACCAGGGGTCAAAACTTGATGGTTACCGAGCTGCAGCAGTTCTTCGATATTTAAGAAATTTTCCGACTTGTTACCATAAACCATTAATTATGAATAAACTACTTCACTCTAAATATTGAATTGATACTTTTCTGAAATCTGAAAAATAAATTATCAATTTTAAAAAAAACGTTGGCCCAAAACATACATAATCACAGAAATAAAACGTCCTAAGTAGCAATAACTTTTATTTTCTGTATTTTTTCCCAAACATCGTCGTAAATTATTGAAAAAAACTGTATAAAAGTTCGCGTACAAATTAGTAGAATAACTAACTAATTTCATAAGCTTTCCAAAAAGGTACAAATGTCATTAACTTTCCCAGCTGTTTTAAAAAAAATCGGCAAAAGAGCGCCGTAGGTCAAAGTTTTTATTTTGAATTGTTAATTGAATTCAGCTCGAATGTCAACAGTGTTACTCTAACTACACTAAAAAATAAATGTAAGTTGATAAAGTTTAGTAAAAAAAAAAACCCGTTCAAACTGCCTACCATTGTTGCGTATGCAAGCACGAAGCCTACGACGTCGTACTTCACTCACTGTTACTCGCGTTGAAAGTGAGGTTTTTATTTGTTCGGCAACTGCCAAAATTCTCTCCCGTAACTATTCAATGGATGTCGCTGGTCGAATCGCAGGGGGTACACTTAGTCCTTCATGTGACCCTAAAGATACATCTGGGCTCCCATCGTACAGCATTTTTGCGTTTTCATGCGGTTTTTCTTTCGACGCAGAATATGGTCGCTAATTTCGTCCGCGGCCGGCCAATGTCCATTTGGTTCAGCGGGTTAGGACGCGGACCACAAGGAATGAGTGTTCTCAGTTCGAATCCCGCTCGGTGGCTTACTTTTTTTATATGTTTGTCAAGTTTATATTTTTTTTTATTGTTTTTAGACAAGTTTAAAAAATGTAGTTAATGTTGCTTTCGAGTTTTTATTTTATTGAGACTTGTGAAGCAATAGTGCAAAACAAAAAAATTACCGATACAAGTTTTAAACACAGTTTTTCGGATACGTTTTATGACGCCATCTCTCGGATGATGCCATCGAAATTAACTACTACGCCTCGCGGAATTATTATGTAATTAACTACATCTTACGAGTTATGTAATAAGAGAAATTGACAATAGATGGCGTTACTCTGTGAAAAGTCCTGTAAGGTTATTACGAATATCGAAAAACATCACATACTCGTACATTGCTCTGATCCCAAAGTAAGTAGCTAAAGCACTTTTGTTATCACCTAATCACCACCATATTACAATAAATAATAACCGAGCGAAGCTCGGTTCACCCAGATATTGAAGCTTTAAGACGATAAGGGTTTTGAAAGCTTTTGGAATAATAATCCTCGTACGAAATTTTTAAACCTATTGAAAATAGCTCATTCTTTAAACCCCTGTATTGCGCATTCGTAGTGCACCATTCCTTTCCGAAAACTCGTTTTCGATCGTTGTTCTTACTGGTCGTTTTTCTAAATTAAATCATAAAGGTCCCTCACCATGTAGAGGTCTCCATAGCGGCACGCCTTCCAGAACCCTTTGAAGCTCGCGAGCATGTTACGCGCTCGCCGCTGGCCCCACCGCGCCGCGCCCCCGCCGCCCACCGCCCGCGCACCCCTGTAACACACAACACATCTGTTTAGTATTTATATCCAAAGAAACTAAAGCAGAAAATGCTATACAAACATTATTATGTAATAGGTGTGGCGAAGGGTCCTCACAAGCCGATTCTCATCGGCTAACCTTTGGAAATCCCACCCTACTAATCCACTATGCAGATCATAACATTTTTTATCAGTTTTGTAGAGCGGCTTACCTTCGCCATAATTTCACCCTTCGCCACGTAATCGATAGTGAAAAACGAGTCGACAGAAAAGTTGAAATTTTTTGCTGTATATAGTACGTTTTTTTTAATTTTTTAGAAAGTAAATAACAAAAATTGTAGAGATTCCTTGTTGACCAAAAAATCTTTCTTCTAAATGACTTGTAAAAAATAACATATTTCGCACAATGTCTCTTTAAAATGTTGTTCAGTTTCATGAAACTGGGTTTCATGAAACTCTAACCTCAAACTTCAGTCCATGGGCTGAAGTTTGAGGTTAGAGTAAGTACTCTTACACGCGTCTGGCTTTATTGAAAATAGGACAGTATTACAATTATCTAAAGCAGAAAATTGTATGAATATCGACGCATGCGCGGGACCACTGTTTGTTACGGTTATTGTACAAAATGTACAACCAATTTTCAATTAAGCCAGAAAATTGCTCGGGCATTTTTCCGTTCTGTCTGAACTGACCCTTAGGCGATTCTTAAGTTTAGTGAAAACGGGTGTTTGAGTTTTTCGGAGATTTTAGAATCACCTGTATATTCTTTTATAAAATAAAGGTAAATAATTTGCTACCTTATCCAGTAAAAAAATATTTTGCTTTAATCTTATGAAAGAGACTTTCAATCTTCCTGGTTTAAAGTCGATTTAAATTGCTAAGCACTTAATTCATTTAAGTATTAAGATGGTAACATAAAATTATTGTAAGGAAGATCTGCCATTTAGCTGCAATTAAGCTGTTAGGAAGAGCGTGCTTAGATACTGTACTAATCGCACGACGCAAATTATGGAGCACTATATTATCCCGGAGGGTGCGGTCGTGGTCACAGCGACAAGCGGTCGTCGGATTTTGAGAAACTCATAATCATAAAATTCTTGATACGGTTACTTTATACGGCAAAATGTATCATGAAAAGGGTCTGACGCTGAATGTAATCAAGTCAAAATATCATTATTCAAATGAGCTTAAAAACTTTAAGCGCTTTTGAGCGTAATACCACAAAATATAATATACCTAGTTGGTTACTAAGTTCTGTAACTATGGAAAACATGAATAATACTAAATTTACAAATAATGCTACAATGAATTATATACCAAATGAAAGCACAAATATTTAAGATTATCATGTATTAAAATTATTCGAAATGACCGCCTCTGGCATGAATACACGCCTTTAGACGACGAGGCCAGTCATCGATGGCAGCACGAACTACCACCATATCCAATTCTGCGACTGCCTTGAGAATAGCGCGCTTAAGAGAGTCGAGATTCATGTGGGGCTTAGCACATGCTTTCTCCTCAATAAGTTGCCATATGGCATAATCCAGAGGATTTAAGTCTGGGCTGGAGGATGGCCATTCTTCCTGCGCGATAAAATCAATTTTGTTAGCCCGAAACCATGCTTGTGTAGATTTTGCTTTGTGCGCAGGGGCAGAGTCCTGCTAAAGGCCCATGGCTGGTTTTGAAATAAAGTGTGGCTTAAGGGTTTGACAACAGGTTCCAGAACGGTATCTTGATAGACTCTAGCGCCAGTTTTCACACCTTTTTCACAGAAATGAACCTTACTTAGCCCTGAATAGGACACCCCCAGCCAAATCATCACTGATGAGGGGTGGTGACCTCGTTGGACCCTCGGAGCAATCATGCTGGCTTCTTTACTATTCTTAGCGTATACTCTATCATTTTGACGGTTAAAATTTTCTTCGACTGTGAAGATTTTTTCATCAGTAAACAAGATTTTTCAATGGCCGTTTTGTGCGTACCGCTTTAGTAGAGCGCGACTTCGTGCTAACCTCATAGCCTTCAATCGTGCGTTTAGCAGATGGCCCTTTCGTCTACGGTAAGCGTGAAGCCCAAGGTCATCATTAATAATTTTTTTAAGGGAACTTCTCTTCACAGTCATCTGTATTGCCAATAACTTTTGCTTCCGGACGGGATTTCTCGTGATTCTCGCCTTCACTGCCTTGATCACAGCTGGTGTCCGAACGGTGCGTGGTCTTCCTGATCTTTTTCGGTCATCGACGGTCATGGTATTACTGTACCTATGGATAGTGCGATAAATAAATTGCTTGTTGATTTTCAACTTTTGTAGCAACTTGAAAATCATATTCGGTGGCTGCCCACATTTGTGCAGAGCAATTACAGCGACACGATTCTCCTTCAACCCCCATTCCATGGTGATATAAACAAAATATGATATACGTGTGGTATGGAATTATAGCTTATAAAACTGTCAATAATATGTCATTTTTATTTTTTCTTTTCATTTGTTTTAATGGCCAGTAATCGATAAAGAAACTCAGTAACAGAACTTTTGACCAACCTGTGTAGTATGGTAATACAATACTTACAAGCTTAAGTATACCTATGCCTAGCTCGGCATCGGCAGCTTAAACTAAGGAATTTTAATATAAATATCTATTTATATTAAAATTCCTAGTCCTAGTTTAGCTAAGTAAATGAAATTATTTGAAGAAATATTATTATTTATTTAGAAAAGGCACTCCTCTGAGGCGGGCTATATTGATCATGATCTTTGATATAGTTGCACAGAATAAATAATAGAGTTGTTCTATCTAAATTCATAGCCAAACGGACTTCATGAGATAGAAATACTCGGCCTCACCACAAAAGATCTTAAAACACTGTTTAAGTGTGATGCTGTCTCTTTTTTTTAATAATTATGTTTGCGATTGCTGAGCTCGCTAGTCGCTGTGCTCATGGCCGTACCCTTATCATTGATGTTCATTGGCCGCAAGACCATTGATAGCTCAATTAGCTCATGCATGACTACACACTTTGCCGTTTAATTCCGGTTGCGAAGCACCTACTCTTGGAATGTTATTATTATTTAAAACAAAGAAATCATAATTAGATGCACTCTGATCCAGATTATAGCATTAGATATAATTATAATCATTTTGTTCCAAATTGACAACAAATAACTTAATTACAGAAACAGCCAAATTGTGGTCGGTCTACATTGAAAAAAAAATTACCTACCTACCTAAAATTCCATAAGCAAATGTGGTAGACGCTCAAAATTTTACAAATCTGCTTTTAAACTCAAAAATTATGAATCATAATATTGAATGAATAATAATGATTACGAACTATTCATAATCTAATGGCTCGTATTACGTAGCCGCTATATATTCATCTGTTTAAACAAAACGGTTAAACATCGTCATAGGATTATACTTACATGAATTGTTTGAACACGGAAATAATAAGTTTACACTCGTTAGGGAGCATTATTGAAATATAACAATAAGAACACAAGAAAAGAAAAAGAAAACAATTCATAAACAATAATAACACTTTGTTGTACCACGAACCTACAGATTTTCTTAAAGGCTGTTACACACAGTGACGCATGTGCGAATAAACTATAGCGTAGCTGCATAATAAATCATTGTCATGCACGTTTCCTTCCTGCGTCAAAGTATTCTTTATAAATATTTGAAAGAATTTTACAATTGTGCTTACATAACTAGGGACAATATGCTGTGAAACAGGTGTGACTTTTGCGTCATCTAATGTAAATATATTATTTTAGGGACGGTTAATAATCAACGTGAATGCCAATACTCATTTTATTATAAGGTCATTCAAATACAGTCAAAAGTCAGTCACCAGACTCACCAGTCACCACACAGATATTTTTTTACAAGTCGACATATTTGTAGATTAATTAGTAATTTAATTAGAGGCACAATTATCGACTTGTAAAAATTATCCCTGTTTCACAACATATTTGTCCCCGACTTATGTCACTGGCAAATTTGAAAGAAATAAACTAAAAAAAACTGTTATGTAATAGGCCCTTATACACAAACGTCCAAAACTTTCCGTATGCGATGCCATTTTGCCATGATTTCCATATTTACTCTATGGTTGCCTTAACTTTTGACAGTTCGATTCGAAACGAAGACTATTCGCGGATTCATGTCCGACAGCTATTTGGTGTCGGGATGGTGTTAAGGTCGCTGTATTCGTGACGGGAAAATATGTCGGACTCCCGTCCGAGCGAGGACATGCTGTGCACCATAAACTTTTCCCCGTCCGTCCACGTCCCGTCCCGTCCGTGTTCTCGTCACGTATACATATTTGTTACTATTATATGCAACGATGTCAAGAAATCGCCCAGTTCTGTCTGGGACGTGAAAAAAACCCGTGACTTGACTTGACGTGACGGGTTTTTATGTACTTATTTTTTAGTACTTCATATACTTAAATCCGTCGGGAAGAAAATTGACATTTCGAATGACGGAACCATAGAGTAAATATGGAAAGGATAGCAACGGATATAAAAAGTTTCGGACGTTTGTAAATAAGGGGCCAATACTGCTACCGGTGCAGTGCATTTAGTGTGCACGATCCTTAGGTACAGCTATCGATATAGGGTCACACGCGCCGGCTATCTGCCCAGTTTCTGATTAGGAGACACCTGTTGTTATGGCCCGCACACATGTGACACAATCGCTATTGTTCATTGAGACATTCGTGATTCTTCTTTTATCTCAGCAATTGAAAAACACTGCGTTTCGCGTTATCAATTAAAAAAATTACGAGTCATCGGATATTTAAAGCCTACTTCCGATTTAGTGACACACTACTTAATAACCGTATTCGTAGAGGTCCCACATTGCCCGCGGACGCAGTGTCACAGGAACCAATCGCACATAATACGTGTAAAACGAACCAATAACAGAGCGAGCTCTATTTCAACGCAGTGCGTTCGGCGTAGACAAGGGTCGCGTCGTTTGAGTTGAGTTTGAGTTTTTTTAATATGAAGTGTTGCTGATTTGTTTGTTACCGTTGTGACCGTCAATATCAAGTAAATAGCTATATTGCATGATTATAATACATCCTATAGTTTTGTACTTCTTTCTTTTTGCCTAGTACATTCTCTTTTGCCACATTTTTGAGACATTCCATCCAGTTAGGGGTCGTCCATTAATCACGTGAGCCTCGAAAGGGGGGGGGGGGTAGTTGAAAAAATCACGAAGTATCACAAGGGGGGACGGGGGGGGTGTAGCGAGATATCACGTGTATTTTTTTTCCGATAACTGCGTGTGATTGTTGACTCACCGTTACCAGGACGATTTCCCCGCCCACCGCGACATATTCGTACTGAAAAATGTTGAGATCAAAAAAATACACGTGATTTAGAGGGAGGGGGGGGGGGGGGTTAACGTAAAACCTCACCATGCATCACCAGGGGGGAGGGGGGGTTAAAAATTGGGCAAAAAAACATCACGTGATTAATGGACGCCCCCTTAGGTACAAAAACTTACTTCAGTTCGATACTTGAACACTCTTTGCATTGCAAACATGAAATAAATACGTTACAAATTGATTTTTTTTAACACTTTGTACCTTGTTTTGTTGTTATTTCTTCAAAATACAAAAAAATATAGAAATTGCCAAATATTTGAGAAAAGAAACCTGTATTTTGGAGAATGATCCTCTTATTTGCAAATAAAGTATGTTATAGACATTTTGCAGTTTTGTTTAATTAAGGCGATCTTATGGATCTTAAATTAAGATATGTGGTTTATGTTTCTATCATTATTTTATATTTTCTATCTTTATTCAGACATGTATTGAACCAGAAACACTATTTAATGATTTTGACTCGATACGTTTTAATTTCGAAAATACTTCTTGTTTACCTCGTGTAGTAAGTAGCATTTCTCTTTATATTAATCGCTATCGGTATTTCCTACAAATTAATTTCGTGATTTTTGTGCCTAATCTGCCGGTCTCGCGACGCGACGTTTTCTCGTTGCTATCTCCCTTTAGGATGATGAGGATGAGGATTAAGGAGCTATATCAGTATAGATCCGTAATCCTTCATCATTACATAATTTTATCGTTTAGTCGCATAATGCCTAATTCGCAAAATTGCAACCGAGTCTTAAAAGGACTAATTCGCAAAATGGAATGCCAACAAAAACTGCTTTTAATTTACATATAAAAAAAAAATAATCAGTTTTTGTTTTGTTTGATTTTATTTATGAAATGCATAAAAAATCTGTATTTATTTTAATTAAAAGCTTTGTTTACATTTCATTTATAAAAATAATATCATTAAACATAATAAAATGTTTTGTATGTGCTGTCATGCATTGGTAAAAGTTGGTCATTTTTAGAATTAGTCCTTTTGAAAATTAGCCTTTTTGCGAATTAGTCCTTTTGAGAATTAGCCATTTTGTGAATTAGTCCTTTTAAGAGTCGGTTGCCATTTTGCGAATTAGGTATTATGCGACTTAACGAATTTTATTAGTTTATTTCTCTCATTATTCTTCTATTGTGGCATTAAACATTTGAGTTCACAAGAAACACAAAATATGGGTGCAATGCAGTCTGCATAAGTGCATTATATTAAGAACAAAAACATTCCGGTGTATAGGTCAGGGCGTAGCAAGTGATATTTTACGCGTTCGTTGCGAAAATGTCGTGAGATCGGAAGCTGCAATTAAAATTTCGAAATGAAAGTACTTTGCGGTTTTGTCTTAAAGCGTCGAAGGGACATTATAGACATACAAAATGCCTACCTACCTATACAACGTATTACAAAAAACCACTAAAGTTGAATATTATAGCTAGGGGGGACCATCAAACTGAACAACTTTTACTATGGGACCAACTCTGAAATCGCGAATAAAAATCAGCTGTTTCATAAATTAAGATATTTTCGTTATTAATTTTTGTCAAATGATTTTTTTCGTACATAGGTACATAGTATCTACCACATTGGGCTTTGGGTTTTTTTTTTGTAGCACGTTCTATACTTACAAAAATATAGATAAAGTAAAAAAAGTGTCAAGTTTAAGAAAATGACAAAGTCATCCGGAAGGATAGAAAACCATATGTCAGAAAAATGAAACGGTGCTTTGTCTTTAAAACTTTGCTTTAAAAAACGTGTAAATGAAATAAAGCAAAACCTTTAAACTAAGTATAGGGCTCATACGAACAATTTTTTGTATGGAAACAATCCTGAAAACGCGAAAAAAACAGCTGTTTCGTACATTTTAGCAAAGTTCGCTATAAACTGGTATGATTAAGTTGTTATTCGTAATTATGAGCACTATACTAAGTTTAAAGGTTTTGAATTTACACGTTGTATAACTAAAAATTTTATTTTCAACTAGCTGATGCCCGCGACTTCGTACGCGTGGACTTTATGACTTCGGCCGGCATATGATGAACTAATGTAGTTACATAAGAAAAAACTTGTAGCAGTGTTATGGTTCTGCGTCGAGTATTCCAGATCTTCGATTTTTATACCTCAACAAAAATGCTCATCAGGATGAACAACTTTTGCTAAGGTGTCATTTTTATATTTTGTATAGTTTAGGTGGCCATTATGGTACTGCATCAGGTGTTCCAGATCTTCGATTTTTATACCTCAACAAAAAATGCTCATCAGGCTGAACAACTTTTGCTAAAGTGTAATTTTTATATTTTGTATAGTTTAGCTGGATCATTATGGTACTGCATCAGTTGTTCCAGATCTTCGATTTTTATACCTCAACAAAAAAAAATGCTCATCAGGTTGAACAACTTTTGTTAAAGCGTCATTTTTATATTCCTTATAGTTTAGTTAGACCATTATGGTACTGCATCAGGTGTTCCAATTTCCAAAATCAATCATACCCTAAACTATGCCCAGGCTTAACAGCTATATAACAAATAAAGTTTCATTCGAATCCTTTCAGTATTTCCGGAGATTAGCGTGTTCAAACAGACAAACAGATACACTTTTTTTTATTCTTAATCTTTACTATGTCTCCATCGCCCCAGATATTTATTTTTGAAATATTTGTAATGTACAGACACACTTTTTCTACTGTTTTATTATATGTAAGGAATATCTCCCTTTCATTTAGGCTACATCCATCCTATCTGGTATTCGCGGGCGCTCATTAAAATCTATATTTATTCAACGAATACGTGATAGATAGATGTTTGTTACTCAATCACGCAAAACGGCTGAACAGATTTGGATGCCTTTTCTATAACGTGAATTTAAACTAAAACTTAAAATTGTTTAGGTTCCTTGAAGATTTTTCGGATGTCTACATACTACGAAGTCGCGGGCGGATGCAAGTAAAATAACATGTCTGAATGAACTGACTAGATTCGAAATTCACAGCTGAAGCCACTGACCGGTCGCGCTGAAACTTGGCATACTGATAGTTTTTATGACGTAGACATCCGCTTGAGGAGCTCGGTGGCGCAGTGGTTTAGCACCTGGCCATTAAGTTGGAAATTAAGCAACGTTCGCAAGGGTTGATCATGGGATATGGGTGACAAAAAAAATATTATCTCGAGCTCCTCCGTGCTTCGGAAGGCTCGTTAAGCCGTTGGTCCCGGCTGCATTAGCAGTCGTTAACACCCACCAATCCGCATTGGGCCCGCGTGGTGGGTTATGGTCCGTCCTCCTTATCCATTCGTAAGGAAGGCCTGTCCCCCAGCAGCGGGACATTAAAAATGTCTGATAGACAGACATCCGCTAAGAAAGAAATTATCGGGTTTCTTACGCGAAGTAGAATCGAGCTAGTATCCATTAGACCCTCACAATTGGACCCTACCTACATGATAGGACCCATTCGACTTCCTATCAAATACATGGTACTCATTGGACCCTCGTATTTGGTTCTTGTTTTCAGAAAACAATATGGTCGTAAATCAACTGAGTAGAAGATCGACTAATAGGGACCAACAAACTGACCACCTTTAACTTTGGGACTAACTCTGAAATCACCTGTTTCATACAAAATTTAATAACGAAAATATGAAAATGTATTAAACAGATGATTTTTTTCGCGATTTCAGAGTTGGTCCCATAGTAAGTGTTCAGTTTGATGGGCCCTATCTACCATATTTGGCAGTAGGGGTTATTTTGTAACACGTTGTATATATTTTTTCTATAAACTAATATTTATTTACACAGCTTTAAATTTTCATCATTTGGTTCCCGCAGTGGAGTGGTTCCACTTATGATTACGAGCCACTTTTACTATGGGTCCAACTCCGATATCGCGAAAAAAGTATCAGCTGTTTCATACATTAAGGTCGAGTAGGTATTGCGCTTTTGAATGGAACAGCCGATTTTTTTCGCGATATTAGAGTTGGCCCCATAGTAAACGTTGCTCGTAATCATGAGTGGAACCACCCCCTGCGGGAACCAAATGATTAAAATTTCAGCGTGTGTACTGTGGAAGAATGCGGATGAAGGCATGAGCGGAACCTAGGTATTTATGTTTCAATTTGGACGGTTTATTTTTATAGCGATCTCATTCATCATGTTATGACATGTGTTTTTCGAGTTTGAACACGTATTCATTTATCAAAACAATCCAGTTTTATTTATAAATATTCGCATTGTTTTTTATTTATGTAATTACATTATGATTGCACGGTACGCAATTATTAAATATTAATTTCTTGTTAGTGACCTGCGCTTGACATTAGACTGCCATTTTTACATTAGTTTTGTGTCGAGACAACCATATTACTTAATTACAATACGTTAAAACATACTATTGCGTATAAAACTACTGTTTTTTACAGAAAAAAAATAAAGTTTCGCATAGACCACATTTTTCATAGTATTTTTTTTTGTTTAGTAGAGCAAGAGTATGCTAGATTTCTTTTGAAATTGAATGGCTAACAGCTAAACTTAAGTTCTATGTTTAAACTAATTAATCGAGATGAACCTCTACTTTGCGATCATAACAATATAATTATACAATATCAACTATTAATTCTTGTTATTTATCATCATCAGCCCTGCTGAGGCACCAGGCTTCCCTTAAGGATGGATAAGGATATTTTTTTAATTTATTTTTTACATAAATTCAATCTGATTTTATTTGAATTTGATACTGTTCGAAAGCTGTAATAGACAACATTCGCCGCGTGTCAGTTAGAATAGAAAGAAATTGGAGTTTCATTCAAAAAACGCGAAATTAAACATTTTTGAATTCTAACTGACGCACAGACATGCCGCAACGTAAACCAAATTGTCATTGCAAAAAAATCGTCACCTTTAATAAAAAGGGCCCAAGAATCAAGAATCAAAAATAAATTCTTGATTCTTAAAATGTCTCTGCCTCTACAAAAAGGGGGGAACTTCCAATCTCCCTTCGTCAATTGAACAAACTACTTCTTACTTATTTAATTAGTTCGCGAGTCAATCGTCCACGGCTGATTTACTGAACGCTGCGATAACAAGCCGTGACGGCGCTGATTGGCGTATGTACACGCATGCGTATCCGATAACCAGTGTGAATAGCTAAAATTATTACCTAAATCACTAGGTAATGAGAAAAAAGGGTTGTAGTTTTTTTTTACAAATTGTGGATTTAGATTTTTTTTTGTTTAAAAAAGTGTTTTCGTTTTAGTCAAACCGATTATGACAAGGCATATGACGGTCGTTTTTCAGTCTCTTAAAGCCGATCTATTTATCTATTTATTTTTAACGTATTTTGCCTATATTTTTAGTCTTCAAAACATCCTAAACAAATCACAAGTACGTATCATCCATTTTTGCATGTTACAATTAATTTAACACCACAATACTTACTTATAAAGGAAAACTTCGTTTTATCACAATTGTACTTATATTGAAAACAAAATATCACTGCAAAGTCTTTCTCAAACGTGAAAATTCATGAACTCAACACCAATTTTCTTCCCACAGTCACTGTTTACGCGGGAAAAGCCGTTCAGAGAAGTTTCGGGCGTTTAAATTTGGAACGACCGCCCTGGCGCACGTGCGCACGAGATTTTTAAATTAAGAACACGAGCTGTGTTCGATTGTTTTGAATTTCTTTTTTTACTTTTTTACTCTTTTTTATAAGACGAGGCTGTCACATCGCGGCTGGGAACAGACTGTTTTCAAAAGAGCACATATGCTCTTGACCTTGCGCGGTCTGTGGCAAACTGAGGCGGGTTTTGGTTTGCGGAGTCAGTTTTATAACGCATTATATTGTTGTCATAACTTTTACCCCGCGAACGCACAACAATGGTGCGATGCGCGGGCGTCGATTTGTCAAACCGAAGGCGACAATTTTTGCAAGCATTTCCTTGATAGTTTTGGTGACTTATATTAAATTTTCGATGACAAATTATATTTTTGTATAATATTAATTAATAGGTATTAATGGTAAGTACAAAAACATTTGCCAGTATCACGTGAAATCTCTATGTACTGCAGAAGAATGTCATTTAGAAAGATCACCTGTTTCAGTTCCCTCAAAACCTAATTTGTAGAGAGAAAATAATCCAATTTCAAAAACTACTAAACGTAAATAGACTCTACGAAAATCTACGATCTATGAAAATATATCTCCTTAAGACATAAGTATTTTCAATGCGATTAAATTGACAATATACAGTGATCCTCCGCAACTTCACTATGAATGAATGAATGAATGAAGAAATGAATGAATGTATGGCAAAGAGATTTTTACGGAGTAAAATACGTTGCTCTGTACTGCAAGCGCTCTGAAGTTAGTCACTTCAGTTGTCCATTGTTAAATTAATCGTAATGTAAATCATATAGGTAGGTAGCTATTCAAATGATAATTATGAACGCGCACTATCGAATACGTAAACAAACTATTTAAACAGCGAAACCCATGCTTACACCTTTCTATATCAAGACTAGGAGATAAGCAATCAAATAGTATATTTGCTCAATATTACACGTCAATCTTAGACAAACAATCAAATCAGTACCTTTATGAGTGACAGTTTTCATGTAAACTGTTCACGTTCAGGGCAATAAACTGTGAAAAAAATTCAAAGAAACAATAAAATAAGTACAGTAATATTATAAAAAACAATATGTTTGAAAACTTACAAACAATGGCCCAGTGCATAATGAAAACAGAGATAATTGACCGAGTGTTTGGTATGTCCGTCCGGCTGTCCGTTTGTTTTCCTCTACCGATTCTCGTGAAATTTTGTGAGCTGGTTCAATAATTATATCTGAACTGAGTAGTGTAACAAAATGACACGTCAGTGGTTAAGGGTTAATGAGGATCAGCGACAGGTTTGAATCCTAAAGTTTTATTGATATAATATAAATGCATATTCAGAGCTATGAACTCTAGTGGAAGATTTTTTGAAATCCGTTTAGAAATTGGTAGAATGGTTGGTAAAAATAAGGGTTTAAAGGAAATGCCAAGCTCAATGCAATGTGTGCTTTATCACGTACTACGTAAAGTTCGCGTACGTGGCGGATGACATCATCAGGACCCCCAAAATAACAGCATTTTAGCTCGTATAACTTCTGAGGTTTAAGAAATATCGTGAATATTTTTTCACAGTTAATCATGCAGTGGCATAAGCTTTCTGATAAGCCACTAAACAATAATCGTCGCTGATCCTCATTGTTTAAACTGTTTGACGAAATTCACAAACTACTCTACGAAAACCGCACATTTTGAAAAACCAAAAACACGTATGTCGCTTAAAACCCATTTAATTTTTAACACAAACACAACAAGAATAATACGAGGATAATTCATGAAAAGACACAAAAAGAACTTTCTCGTCTGTTATTATTCAGATGTCATATTATTTTAAGGACATCTGAAAATGGGGCAGTTTTTCACTCCAGCATTTTACTGACTTTTCTGTGTACAACTATCTCGTAACAAATACTTAGTCAATAAAATAATTATCGTATTATGTTAAATGCATTACATCACAGACGTCGGTAGATAAGATCTATGAGATGTATGCTGATTACTCGTCGATGTATGGCGAAGGAAATTGGTCTTATTACGGTCAGACAGAGACCTTGAGTTGTGATGGACAGCAGTGACGGACGTGGATGTTGAATGATAGTATAGTCAAATTAGATCGAATTTGCAAAAAGATTAGAAGTAATTCGTGTAGTTGTATTTTTTTATGGAATCATTAGAAGACATATGAATCCCACCAAAAACATTTTCATGTAAAATGTAGCCAAGGCGCACGCTTGCACTGTCAAAAAGTTATCAGACCTCATGTAGAGCCCAGCTTCTAACTCTACACGCCCTAACTCTACAAGCCCTAACTTCACAAACTACATCATCATCATCATCATATCAGCCACACGACACCCACTGCTGGGTATAGGCCTCCCCTAAGGATCTCCACGACGATCGGTCCTGCGCTGCCTGCATCCACTGGCTTTCCGCGACCTTCACCAGATCGTCGGTCCACCTTGTCGGGGGCCTACCCACGGAGCGTCGTCCGGTGCGCGGTCGCCATTCCAGAACCTTTCTGCCCCAACGGCCATCGGTTCTTCTCGCTATGTGTCCCGCCCATTGCCACTTCAGCTGAGCAATCCTTCGAGCGATGTCGGTTACTTTAGTTCTCCTGCGGATCTCCTCGTTTCTGATTTGATCACGTAGGGAAACGCCGAGCATGGCTCTCTCCATTGCACGCTGAGCGACCTTGAGCCTCCTTATGAGACCCATAGTTAGCGGCCACGTTTCACTGCCGTAAGTCATCACTGGCAACACACACTGTTCATAGACTTTCGTCTTGAGACACTGAGGTAAGTCGGACGCGAAGATTTTTCGAAGCTTCCCGAATGCTGCCCACCCGAGTTGGATTCGGCGAGAGATCTCTTTCTCGAAGTTGGACCTACCTAACTGGACTGCCTGTCCTAGGTATACGTAATGGTCAACAACTTCAAGTGTAGTGTTCCCAACATGAACTGGAGAGGGTACAACATGGGCATTTGACATAATTTTCGTCTTTTCCATGTTCATCCTAAGACCCACTCTTTGGGAAGCACTACGGAGATCTTCGAGCATTGTGTTCAGGTCTTCCATGGTCTCAGCCATAAGGACTATATCATCGGCAAAACGAAGGTGTGTTAGGTACTCGCCATTAATGTTGATGCCGAGTCCTTTCCAGTCCAAGAGCTTAAAGATGTCCTCCAACGCAGCTGTGAACAGTTTCGGAGAAATAACGTCTCCCTGTCTCACACCACGCTGCAGTTGGATAGGATTTGTGTTCTGGTTCTGTACTCGGATCGTCATGGTGGCATTTTGGTATAAGTACCTCAACACCTCGATATACCTATAGTCCACTTGGCACCTTTGGAGAGACTGCAGCACCGCCCAGGTTTCAATCGAATCAAAGGCTTTCTCATAGTCCACGAACGCCAAGCAAAGTGGCTCATTATACTCCTCGGTCTTCTGTATAACCTGCCGCAGCGTATGGATGTGATCTATGGTGCTAAAGCCTTTTCGGAACCCGGCTTGTTCGGGAGGTTGGAAGTCGTCGAACTTGCGAGCGAGACGATTCGTAAGGACTCTCGAAAACAACTTATAGACATGACTCAGAAGCGAGATGGGTCTATAGTTCTTTAAGAGGGACTTGTCACCCTTTTTAAAGAACAAGATCACCTCACTTATGTTCCATGTCTTTGGCGTTCTGCCCTGGACGATGACGGAATTAAAGAGCTTCTGGAGGACTTTGAGTATCGGCTTACCGCCCGCTCTCAGAAGTTCTGTAGTGATTCCATCGTCACCCGCCGCCTTGTTGTTTTTCAGCTGTTTGAGAGCCATACTAATCTCGTACAGGCTGACGTCCGGGATATCTTGAGTATAGTGTCGGGTAAGCTTGGCTCTGGGGTCTTTAGCCTTGCTTTCAACAGGTGTCTGCGTGGAATATAACTGCCCATAGAAGCTCTCGATCTCCCTCAGGATTTCAGGCTTTGATGAAATGATGCGTCCGTCGTCAGTTTTCAGCTTCGTCATCTGGCTTTGCCCAATAGACAGATCTCTCGCGAACACTTTGGAGCCTTTATTCCGCTCGATAGCCTCTTTAATACGATTCGTATTAAATTGGCGAAGGTCGCTCGTCAAAGACTTAGATATCTGTCTATTAAGCTGCCGATAACGATTAGCATCTACTGAACTCTGGAGCCTCATTTCACGTCTCTGATCCATGAGTAGGAGTGTGTGGTCGGAGAGTTTCTTTATCTTGGGACGGCGGGTCTTAAAGAGCTTGGACCCTACCGTACGGACAGTATCCACCACCATGTTGTTTAGATCGTCCACATCTATGCTGTTCTCAAGGGCTTCGAAGCGGTTTTGGAGTTCGAGTTGAAAGCTCTCGGGGTTTTGAATATGGGCCGGCAATGGTCGAATTGTTGATTTTATCAGTCGAGATCTTTCCAGCTTTGGGTTGATATTCAATGTGCCACGTACCAATCGGTGATCGCTCCCCGTCTTAACAGCGTTGATCACAGTGACATCATTGAATATTCGCTTTTTCGTCGACATGATAAAATCTATCTCATTTCTGACTTTACCGTCCGGACTGACCCAGGTCCACTTCCGGCATTCCGGCTTTCTGAAGAAGGAGTTCATCATAAAGAGGTTCTCCTTCTCCATAAAGTCAGCCAGCATCTGGCCTCTGTCATTCCGTTGCCCAACTCCAAATTGCCCCACTCTCAGCTCATCACCGCATCGTTTCCCCAACTTTGCATTGAAGTCCCCCATCACAACAGTGTAGTGGGTTTTGTAGCTATGCATGGCTTTAGAGATCTCCTCATACATAGCCTCCACTTCGTCATCTTGGTGTGTCGAGGTCGGTGCGTAAACCTGTATAACATTCAGCGAACACCGTTTGGATATTCTGAGTATAAGGTACGCCACCCTGGTCGACACACTTCCGATGGTAATCACGTTGTTGACAAGGGACTTGTGGACGATGAACCCGACACCACCTTGGGACTGTTGGTCGCCCTCCCGGTAGTAAAGCAAGTTACCGGAGTTGAGGATTATCGAGTCCTCTCCCGCTCTTCGGACTTCAGATAACCCGATAATGTCCCAGTGTACCTTGCTGATAACTTCTTCCAACTCGGTTAACTTCGCGTCTTCCCTTAGTGTGCGCGTGTTATAGGTTGCCAGGTGCAGTTGTCGTCGTTTTTGGTAGCCGAGCCGCACCCGGGGATTCTTAGCACCCCCTGCCCCGCCGTTACCGTAGCCGCTACCGTAGCTAGGAATAGCGGGGCTGCCGGGGACTGGGGGCCAATTTTTTTGATCCATTATGCATGAGGGGGGGGGGTTTGCCATAATCGCCACGCTTGGCAGGCGGGTTGGCGATCGCAGTAGGCCAAGGTTTTTTGGAGACGCTGCTGCCCGTCTCTTGAAGGCTATGCTCCCTTAGTCGCCTTTTACGACACCCACGGGATGATAGGGGGTAGTGCTATTCTAGGCCGGCACATACACGGCATTCACAAACACAAACTACACCTTAGTCTAAATATGCGGCTTGGCCATTTCACGACATGGGAAAATTTATTCAGTGTTTATTACTTTTCTGATAAACAATAGTTCTTGTAGTAACGAAACAGCCAAGCCCTAATTTTGACTAAGGTGTTGTTTGTGAAGTTAGGGCGCGTAGAGTTAGGGCGTGTAGAGTTAGAAGCTTGGCTCTACATGAGGTCTGATAACTTTTTGACAGTGCGAGCGTGCGTCTTGGCTACGTTTTACATGAAAATGTTTTTGGTGGGATTTCACTTCTTTTTGTAAGTTCCTTACGACAATATTTTTTACGACGCCTTTTTTCAATGCCCACTCCCTATCTTTCCCTTTTATTTTGTTAGTTTACTGTTTGTAGTGATAAATCAGGGCGTTATTAAGCTCTTAAGCGATTCTAGTCGACTATAGCGTTTTTTTGTAAGGAGTTCTGAAATTAATGTTAGGTTTACAACGATATGTCAAAACAAGTTTAGATGCGTCATGCGCCAACATCATGCAATTTAAAACAGCGACAGGTAGGCTGCAGATACACACATTGACATATTATGTCGAGAGATGGACGAAAATGAACGCCACCATACAGAATACTTGTCGTTAGAAAGAGATAAACAGAAATCATAAGTTTCGTCTGATACGCTGCATGCTCATTGGCGCGATCATAGGAGTGACAGTCGCAATGCTCGCTCTTTGTAAAAATATGGCCGATTAGAGCAATACAAAATACATTTTACGGTTAAATACAGTACTTACGTATGAAATGAAACATTTTTCCGATCTCTGACTGTTGCTGTATAATTTGCATATCGTTTAAAGACGCGGGAAGGCATTTTTGATAAAGATGTCACGGTTTTTTAGTGTCTGACTGACGAGAGTGGTGTGTGTTTACGTGTCACGAGCCTGTGCCTGACTAATTGAAAGTCGGGCAATTACCTGACTTTCGTCTTGCCATTGTGGAGCGCGGGTAACGTATCTAAACTTGTTTTAACATATCGTTGTAGATTTAGCAATTTGACAAACATAGTGGAACAATACCTACGACGTCACAAAGGTGGCGGCTCTTAGGTTTAGATTTTGACAATTATTTCGTCAACTTATGATAGTTAATATATTAATTTCTTTCAAGAATATCGCGGCCGAAGGTTATATGTATATGGCGCGATCAGCTCCTTTTTACCCGACTGCAAGAGGGTTATGTTTTTCGCGCGTATCTTGTATGTATGTGTGTTTGTATGTAATATTCAAACGGCTTATTATTTCAAACGGCTGAACGGATTTCCATGAATAACATTTCGTTAGATTTGTCTCGACAGCTCAAGTGTTCTTAAGAAGGTGGCGTTATAAAAAAACCATCATGGCGGCTGTACGGTGCTATTATACGTAGTGGGAAAAAAAAATTTTTTAGAATACTGCAATATGGGTGTCTAATTAAAGGGCTTATTATAAGGATTTCAAAAAGGTAGTATATAATAACTAAAAAGAAAAAAATTAAAAACCCGCCTGCTTAAAAAAACAAGTCAACTGAAAAGATGCAAACAAGATTAAATATTAAAGGCAACATTATAACTTGCAGTCGGAGGCATATAACTCAAATCATTCATAATGTCACTTTCTTTATGCATGCCTCCGACTGCATGTTATAATGTTGCCTTTAATATTTAATCTTGTTTCCATCTTTTCAGTTGACTTGTTTTTTTATGCAGGCGGGTTTTTAATTTTTTTAATTTTATTTTTTGAAACACAAAAATATTTTCAAAATTAGCTTCTGAGCCCCACCACAACATTCCATCGGACATTACTATATGGCAATAACTAAAATAGACAATCTCCTATTTTATTGCCAACTATGAGTTTATGGAGAAAATTGTGGTTTACATTAGTGATAACATCTCACATTATGGTTTTTCCCATATCAAGGCCATTGATGTGCAATACGGCGGTCATAATGAGTGCTTGCAGGCGGAAGTGCATGACTGCGAGCTGAATATCTTGAAACTGGTCATTAATATCGAAACTAATCATTTTGTTCATACGTAATACGAAAATGGTCAGGAAAATTGATTTGACGTAGCCTAAACCTACGTACGCTTGCGGTACCTACTTATAAAATTTATAGTTTTTTAACATACCTACTCTTCAAGAATAACCAACTTTTCAAAAGTTTAAAAAGATTGAAATTGTAAATAGCCAAAAATAGTTTCAATACACGTATGGAGCAGAATAACGTTTCCCTTTGCAAATAAAAAAATGACGCATTTTAATTTAAATAAAAAACCCAATAAATTTCCTCTTTTAGTTTCGTAAATCGGCATTCTGCTAAAAAAGCGTCTTATTATTACAAAAATATGTTTAGTAAGTGTCTCTCTCTAAGAGATCGGGTCCGGAACGAGGTGATCCGACAGAGAACTAAAGTCATCGACATAGCCCACCAGATTAGCAAGCTGAAGTGGCAGTGGGCCAGCCATGTTAGCCGTAGAACCGATGACCGCTGGGGCACACGAGTTCTTGAGTGGAGACCACGTATGGGCAAACGTAGTGTGGGACGCCCTCAGACAAGGTGGAGCGACGATCTTCGCAAGGTAGCTGGCAAAAACTGGATGAGTATAGCCGCGGATGGTGCTCAGTGGTGTGCACTCGGAGAGGCCTATGTTCAGCAGTGGACGATGATGATGATGATGATGATGATGTATAGTAATCCATTGACAGCCTTTACAGTACAGCCTCTGAATAGGTGCGGAAATGCCGGAAAATGCATAATTAAAGTAAATACTTAACAACAAATTGTGTGCTGTAAAACGCTCTTTTTCAGTTCGCGGAAAAGCCAGAAGCTTAAAACTATTTTAGACCCATCCATACTTTTTCTGCTAAATTCTTAACTTATTTTTAAGCCTGCCTGTCTGTAAATAAATTCATTCTACTTACTCGCCAGGCATTTTCTAAAAACCGCACATCAAATTACTTTCACGTGGTCACTGAATTCCCAAAACACATTACATTATCAGTTTATCACCAATGCAACAATGCAAGTCTCATTTCGTATTAAAATTTGTACTTTCTCGGATAAGATCTGTCACAGTTATTTCGTACGATCTCGTCGACTGCACGAATCTTTGTGCATATCTTAGTCTCAATATTATTGTTGTTTCTTATCAGATAAACACATCTCAGCGTATTTAGGGCGATAGGAATACACTCATGGAATATTTTAATATTAACTGTTTGACAGTCTTCATGTTTACTTTCATATTAGATTTGTATGAACATCTTAAAGTTGCATTTTCAATTTTAGTTTATTCACAGTGTTGCAAATGTATTGTGTTCTAATTTAAACGATGAAACTAACCAAAGGTTTTTCGGTGATTGGAAAACGTAACTGAATCGATAATGTTTTTTAGCTTTGCATTTATGGTTTTAACGCGATTTGACCTTGATTCTCTAATGTTTAAGTTTTTCCATTATCTATACTAATCGCTAACAAAAGTGGAAATCCTCAATGGTCATCCATGGGCCACCATTAACATAAGTACAGCCGCTTATTATTTTTCCACACTAGATAATTTGTTATTCCTTCCTATTAAAGGTTTTTACCCATTACATACAATTTGCAAGGTATTGTCACAGTTCATGAAGGTATTGTGAACTCTTTTGAACAGTAGTACTGAAACGGTCTGATTTGCATAAAATTCTAAGAAGTCGGGTATTTTTTTTAACTAAGTGCGTAGTACTACTGTAATGAAAAAAAATCTTGGAAATTATGGCGACGTCTCTTTGATGCGAGAACTAACTTATGGTGAAGGAATACTTATTATAATTAAGAGAATTAAGTTAGAAAAAATCTTAAATATGTAGTTTTTTTTATCAACATCGGCGGGCTTGACTTTCACCTCACCTGATGTTAAGTGACGATAAGGCCGAAAGTGTAAAGTAAGCGCACTACAACCGGAATCCTCATCACTGAGGAATTGGCTATTTTACTTCTAACTGCCGGAACACATTTTTTTTAATTGTTGTTATGGCGTCAGACTTAGGATAGTGGTATCTAGCCAGGCGGACTTGAAATAAGCCCTACCACCAACCAAACCGAGTAAGTACAAATGTACCACCCTCCTGGGAATCGAACCCGGGTGCCCTGCGTCTTACACGTATTTTGGGCTAGATTAACGATCTAATTACATATTTGATTTGTTTTAATAGCAATTAATTTGTCATACAATTTATTTTTTGCAATATACTATCAAACATACTTTTATTAACTGATGCGATGACTTTGTTCTATTTTTTTTTGTTAACTGACAAAAAAAATAGAACAAAGTCATCGCATATTATCTAATCTATTTTACATCAGCGAAGCTAAAAAAAGATGGTACGTAGTTAAACCATTATTGATGTGTTTAGAGAAGGTAATGTATAGAAAATCGTTGTAGATAAAAAAACGTAAAAATGACTATTTGCCTAGTATAAAAAGCTCCTAAACGACAGTTTAAATCCATGACAATTCACTGTTGAACTATCGTCAGCGTGACAAATGATTAATTTAAAGTTTGTAAAAGCAATGTAATTCAGGTTGGTTGAAGTTTTGTGTTGCTGTCTGAATAGGTACATGATAAGAATTATTTATCAAAGTAAAGTTTTAATTTCATCAATCAAGCGATTGACGCATGTTCGTTTTCCCGAATATAAGGAAAATTGTAAATGTTTTCTGTATTAAATAAAGGTTTATTGAAATACAGAATATATCCTGTGGATTTAATGACGTAGGATGACGTATAAGCCAACATGAACTGTATTTATTTTATGTATGGTGCTTATAGGCCGTGAGCCCGCGACAGTATTGCCTACGTCATATAACATCACGATGAAATGCATGGCACACGGTCGGAAAAGTTGTGCTGAGCAAGGATCAGAAGATTATTGCAAATAAAATTGGCCGGAAGCTTGAGAATATCTTCCACTTCCGGTCAAAATTTTAAGATTATATTTACATCATGTGACATCAGTAAGAGACCCGTGTCATCATTTAGTTTTCAATCGTAGAGAGAGTAAACATAAGTCTGTCAGTTCTGAAATGACCGAAATACCTTAAACTTAAAATTTTTGTTTTTTGGTCATTTCAGTCACTCAGTCAGTTTAATATAATCTTAAAATTTTGACCGGAAGTGGTAGATATTCTCAAGCTTCCGGCCAATTTAATTTGCGATAATCTTCTGATCCTCGCTCAGCACAACTTTTCCGACTGTGTGCCATGCATTTCATGGTGATGTCATAATTATGACGTAGGCAATACTGTCGCGGGCACACGGACTATTAGTGCTTGTTATTATTATATCTGGGTATGCTTGGTCAAAAAAAAACAGCTGTTTCATCATCATCATCATATCAGACACACGACACCCACTGCTGGGTATAGGCCTCCCCTAAGGATCTCCACGACGAGCGGTCCTGCGCTGCCTGCATCCACTGGCTTTCCGCGACCTTCACCAGATTGTCGGTCCACCTTGTCGGGGGCCTACCTACGGAGCGTCGTCCGGTGCGCGGTCGCCATTCCAGAACCTTTCTGCCCCAACGGCCATCGGTTCTTCTCGCTATGTGTCCCGCCCATTGCCACTTCAGCTGAGCAATCCTTCGAGCGATGTCGGTTACTTTAGTTCTCCTGCAGATCTTCTCGTTTCTGATTTGATCACGTAGGGAAACGCCGAGCATGGCTCTCTCCATTGCACGCTGAGTGACCTTGAGCCTCCTTATGAGACCCATAGTTAGCGGCCACGTTTCACTGTCGTAAGTCATCACTGGCAACACACACTGTTCATAGACTTTCGTCTTGAGACACTGAGGTAAGTCGGACGCGAAGATTTTTCGAAACTTCCCGAATGCTGCCCACCCGAGTTGGATTCGACGAGAGATCTCTTTCTCGAAGTTGGACCTACCTAACTGGACTGCCTGTCCTAGGTATACGTAATGGTCAACAACTTCAAGTGTAGTGTTCCCAACATGAACTGGAGAGGGTACAACATGGGCATTTGACATAATTTTCGTCTTATCCATGTTCATCCTAAGACCCACTCTTTGGGAAGCACTACGGAGATCTTCGAGCATTGTGTTCAGGTCTTCCATGGTCTCAGCCATAAGGACTATATCATCGGCAAAACGAAGGTGTGTTAGGTACTGGCCATTAATGTTGATGCCGAGTCCTTTCCAGTCCAAGAGCTTAAAGATGTCCTCCAACGCAGCTGTGAACAGTTTCGGAGAAATAACGTCTCCCTGTCTCACACCACGCTGCAGTTGGATAGGATTTGTGTTCTGGTTCTGTACTCGGATCGTCATGGTGGCATTTGGTTTGTTTCATACATTTTAATATTTGCGTTATTATTTTTTGTATGAAACAGCAGTTTTTTTCGAGATTTCAGAGTTGGTCCCATAGTAAAAGTTGTTCAGTTTGATGGTCCTCATCTACCATATTCTGGTTTAGCCATTAATTCTGTTACACGTTGTACTTTAAGTGAAAATATGTTTTTGATTTTTTTAACATAAATAATCTTTACATAAGCTGAAAAAGATTTAAAGCACAATGATAATTACTCTTATTCACTTGGGTTTTTACACATTATACTTAATATGCAGCCCGGTGCGCTCGTAAAGGCGGCTGAATCAATCGTTCGTCATTATTTGGGTGTATTGTCACAGAGTACGTAAAGATATTAACATTGTATTTGTATGTTTGACAGTATCACTTGCGGTTTGCGGTGAGACAAGGCTCTTCCTCACAATGTCTTTATAATGTCGGATATGGAATGATTCAGATCATTTATTAGTCAATACGCTCGATATATTTTTTACTTGATTATTACACACATCAACACCGTCTAGGGATATTCTGATTTTTTCATTTTACTCAAGATTTGTTATAACTAACATACAGCATGTATATATTAAACTTTTAGATTTTTGCATTCACAATGCTATTTTTATATTAAGATGAATAAATAATGAAAAATATTAGAAAATATCGGCTCACCCGTAGCAACTATCTTGTCTAAGTTGCTACGGGTGAGCCGATTTTTTCTAATATTTTTCATTATTTATTCATCTTAGCATGTATATATTTTTGTAAAACCTATCAGACTATTCTTTAGAACAAAACAAAATTCTTTTTTTTTCGTAAATATTTTTTAATTGAAATTAAGACAAAAAGTGAAATAACGGTAAGCCTAAACATTAATGTCTTTTTAAGAAAAAAATAAAAGTAGAGCGAAATTATCAGGTTTTTTCAGTTACGTGAAAAATTAGCAGTCGGTAAAACCACCCATGATGTTTATCACGGTCCTGCAACGGTTTTTCATGCTTTGAATCAAGTTATCAAAGTCTTGCTGCGGTATATTGTCCCAGGTTCTGCTAAGATGAAAAAAAAGTAAGTTGCTCTTCAGAAATATCCTTAGACGGTGTTGATGAGTGTGTATCCTTTTAGAACTTGATGAGATACCTATAGAATCATCGATAAGGGTATAACAGTCTCTTTTGAAAGATTTCTCTGCTACGCATCGTCGTTTTGAAGGTTACACCAATGGTTATCTACTCTACACTATATTGTGTACGGTTAAACCATGATTGTTATGAGGTGTTAATATAAAAACTTGGCTTTGGCTTGGTACAGTAAATTTTTTAGATTTGCACTCGTGGTAGAATGTGTTCCTATGGCTTATCCCCCGGACATGGAGTGGTTAGAGTTTTCAGTACCTACTTGTCGCAAGTTTTCTCAATTGCAGAATCTCATCCCATGATTGAATGGAGCGTCTTTATAATGTAGAATATAGATTTTTTTATATAGTTAATACCAACGAAACCATTATTAATGACTACGTCGAATAAAATAGTATTATCAAATTGTACCAAATATCACCAATTATCATCGAGTTTTATTAAATCATGTCATACAAAACAAGCGATATGAAATTATTACAAAGTAAATAAAGCGATTAAAGTAAAAGTAGGAAATGATAGCCGGGTCAACAGTTCACCTTGTCACCAACATGGACAGACAGACAGATAAGTATAAACTCGACATGTTATTATAGGATATTTGTCGGATATATCAATTAGGTGAATTAATTTATCCTGCATTTTTTTGTATATGGATAAAGTGTCGGAAGAAAGCAGATATCCTGAATCCATTTTTTTCTGATTTTTACTTGATCACTGATAAAGTTGACCTTATTGTTAAAAATACCTACCTACCTAGGTATATCAAAATCGACCGACATTGGAATTATAATATTTGTTAGGTTTTGTACCCTAGATCCATTGTGCAAGAGGGGGGGGGGGGGGGGGGTTGGTTGCCATAATCGCTACGCTTGGCAGGCGGGTTGGCGATCGCAGTAGGCCAAGGTTTTTTGGAGACGCTGCTGCCCGTCTCTTGAAGGCTATGCTCCCTTAGTCGCCTTTTTCGACACCCACGGGATGATAGGGGGTAGTGCTATTCTAGGCCGGCACATACACGGCAAACTAGGCCTACACTCATATATAGGCCTAGGCCTATACCCAGCAGTGGGTGTCGTGTGGCTGATATGATGATGATGATGATGATGTACCCTAGATATGCGACACGAGTTTATTGAGTTAATCTAATTGCTATTGAAACTGGAATCCTCTAATTAGGTTTTTTTTATACACAACGGGATAGTTTTTGGCCTTCACCTCACCTGATGTTAAGTGACGATAAGGCCGAAGGTGGAAGTGCACTACACCCGGAATCCTCGTCATTGAGGAACTGGCTATCTTACCTCTAACTGCCGGAACACAAAAAATTTTCAAATTGTTGCTATGGCGTCAGACTTAGGTAAGATGGTGATAGCTAGTCAGGCGGACTTGAAATAAGGCCTACCACCAACCAAACCGAGTACAAATTGTACCCCCCTGGGAATCGAACCCGGGACCCCTGCGTCTTACACGGGTGGGCGAACCACTAGACCACAGAGGCGGTTAAAAGATGGCACTCTACGTACGTAAGTTAGTTTATGGAAATTTTCATGAGCTATGATTAAGGACCAGACCTACGTGGTCTGAACCTAATTCTAGGTGAAGACAACGGTAACCTTTGTAATAGATTAAAAAAAGCTTTCTAATATCACTTTCCTTAAGCTTCAAAGAAAATTATTTACTTTAAAAAAGGCTTCTTTATCTATAATTTTATTACCTAACTTAAAATTTAAACGCGCAAACTTGAGTCATAAAGTTAAATAAAAAATAATCAAAAAGCTAATAAAATCGAGAGTATAAAAACTTTTTCGCGGTAGCACCTTCGTTAGGATTCAATTACTGTGCGTGGGTGACGACCAATTAAATTAAACCTTCTGAGTGTCAAACTTACTGTAAATTAATTAAACCCAAAAACAGTTACCAAGCCGTGTCAATATTGAATGAGGTAAGGCCAAAATAGGTCAATTAAGGTCTTCGTTTATTTTAATTAAAAAAAAACTTTTTCTGTAGGAACAGAAGCAATGTTCTTCCTGATATATTGCTTTCGATACGTCTAATTAAACAAGTAACTATCTAAGTTATTTTATCTTTAACTATCAGAACAAAATGCGAATTTATTAACGTGAATTCAGTAAGTCTACAATTTTATTTGTAAAGTAAGCTGACCCGGTCATTTTTAGGGTTCCGTACCCAAAGGGTAAAAACGGGACCCTATTACTAAGCCTCCGCTGTCCGTCTGTCTGTCTGTCTGTCTGTCACCAGGCTGTATCTCATGAACCGTGATAGCTAGACAGTTGAAATTTCACAGATGATGTATTTTTGTTGCCGCTATAACAATAAATACTAAAAACAGAATAAAATAAATATTTAAGGGGGGCTCCCATACAACAAACGTGTTTTTTTGCCGTTTTTTGCTCCATATTGATAACGACTACAGATAGACAGTTGAAATTTTCACAGATCGTGTATTTCTATAGCTGCTATAACAACATATGCTAAAAACAGAAAAAAAAAATATTTAAGGGGGCTCCCATACAACAAACGTGATTTTTTTTGCTGTTTTTTGGTACTGTAAGGATTATATGTTTATATGCTATATTGGCTGGTAGTAAATGTTTACTCTGTATGTATGTAAGCCTTTTTAGAACGGTTGGTAATTTCAAATCATTGAAACGAAAAGTAAATTAAAAATGGAGGCTTGCGAGGTGACAGCTAGGGAGTCTGTTACGAACCGGCTAAGGGCCGAGATCAATAAAAATATAAAATTGTTTTAACCACAAGTTCTCTTAAATAAAATAATAGTTTGAAGTTAAAGCATTGCGTTTTTATTATACTTAGGGGCGCATAGAAGCGCCACAGTACGGAACCCTTCGTGCGCGAGTCCGACTCGCACTTGGCCGGTTTTTTACTAGTTATTATTACTGAAAGCTGAACTTTCATTAGTGCCAATCATTCACAACAATCCATTATAAACATTCATGACTCGAGAACCTTACGGCTTCGCTCATCATATGTACAAACATGAGCCCCATCCATTCCAGGATTCGAATTCGGGACCTTTGGTGTAGTCGGCAGGACTAAACGTTTGATAAAATATTGTTGTATCCACAACGGGATAGTTTGGCCTTCACCTTTCCTGATGTTATGTGACGATAAGGCTGAAAGTGTAAGCGCACTACACTCGGAATCCTCATTATTGAGGAACTGGCTATCTTACCTATAACCGCCGGAACACAACAATTTTTAAACGTTGTTAAGGTGTCATACTTAGATGGGATCAGACTTGAAATAAGCCCTACCACCGCCACGCAAAAGTGACTGAATGGATTTGGATGAAAACTCGTATATTGTTTTAAATTTCCATGGTTATTGACGTTGATAGAATAAACTATGTCGGGATTTACACCATGTACCTGTTTATTTTTGAGACTCCGATATTTCGGCGCAGTTGCATGCGCCATGATCACGGAAGAACTGTCGATTGTTGCGTGCGGGTAGATGTTATTGGCAGATGAATCGGTCTACCCTCCGTCTAGTTCTTTTATTATTACGTTCGATACCGGTACCACTGTCTGCAAACTCACTATTCACTCGAATTTGTTCTCGACACACGACACTCACTGTATCTGTACGCGAAACGGCACGTTTTTTATTTTTGTTGTTTTTACACAACCGGACTACTGGATTCCAGACACTCGACAATTTAAACCCATCCACACGATTGAAATTTTTGTATTTAGTAATATCGCTTCCCTGACCATTCTTGGTATGTAGTGGCGTTCTGTTGAAATAATCTGGGGGCTATGCAACTCGATCCAGTGATTATTGCCCCCAGATTATTTGCTGCTTATATTAACATTATATTAACTGCGCCGAAATATCGGAGTTTTAAAAAAAAATAAACAGGTACATGGTGTAAACCCCGACATAGTTTATTCTGAAAACTCGTATGACTATGACGTATGGATGATACTTTTCATCCCTTACAAAAGTTCACTAGGGATTTTCTGAATGTCCATGCGGATGAATTTGCGGGCGGGCGGAAGTTAGTTTTTTATACCTAGTTGGTTACTAAGTTCTGTAACTATGAAAAACATGAATAATACTAAATTTACAAATAATGCTACAATGAATTATATACCAAATGAAAGCACAAATATTTAAGATTATCATGTATTAAAATTATTCGAAATGACCGCCTCTGGCATGAATACACGCCTTTAGACGACGAGGCCAGTCATCGATGGCAGCACGAACTACCACCATATCCAATTCTGCGACTGCCTTGAGAATAGCGCGCTTAAGAGAGTCGAGATTCATGTGGGGCTTAGCACATGCTTTCTCCTCAATAAGTTGCCATATGGCATAATCCAGAGGATTTAAGTCTGGGCTGGAGGATGGCCATTCTTCCTGCGCGATAAAATCAATTTTGTTAGCCCGAAACCATGCTTGTGTAGATTTTGCTTTGTGCGCAGGGGCAGAGTCCTGCTGGAAGACCCATGGCTGGTTTTGAAATAAAGTGTGGCTTAAGGGTTTGACAACAGGTTCCAGAACGGTATCTTGTAGACTCTAGCGCCAGTTTTCACACCTTTTTCACAGAAATGAACCTTACTTAGCCCTGAATAGGACACCCCCAGCCAAATCATCACTGATGAGGGGTGGTGACCTCGTTGGACCCTCGGAGCAATCATGCTGGCTTCTTTACTATTCTTAGCGTATACTCTATCATTTTGACGGTTAAAATTTTCTTCGACTGTGAAGATTTTTTCATCAGTAAACAAGATTTTTCGATGGCCGTTTTGTGCGTACTGCTTTAGTAGAGCGCGACTTCGTGCTAACCTCATAGCCTTCAATCGTGCGTTTAGCAGATGGCCCTTTCGTCTACGGTAAGCGTGAAGCCCAAGGTCATCATTGATAATTTTTTTAAGGGAACTTCTCTTCACAGTCATCTGTATTGCCAATAACTTTTGCTTCCGGACGGGATTTCTCGTGATTCTCGCCTTCACTGCCTTGATCACAGCTGGTGTCCGAACGGTGCGTGGTCTTCCTGATCTTTTTCGGTCATCGACGGTCAAGGTATTACTGTACCTATGGATAGTGCGATAAATAAATTGCTTGTTGATTTTCAACTTTTGTAGCAACTTGAAAATCATATTCGGTGGCTGCCCACATTTGTGCAGAGCAATTACAGCGACACGATTCTCCTTCAACCCCCATTCCATGGTGAAATAAACAAAATATGATATACGTGTGGTATGGAATTATAGCTTATAAAACTGTCAATAATATGTCATTTTTATTTTTTCTTTTCATTTGTTTTAATGGCCAGTAATCGATAAAGAAACTCAGTAACAGAACTTTTGACCAACCTGTGTATAAATGAACTACTAATCGAATGCATTGACAACTAATAGTGTCACACACAATTAACAGGCTCATATAACACTGGGTTGGCAATGTTGGCATTGAGTGTTTGTCCCGTATCGTGACACGCTGCGCGGGCGCCGACCGTTGATCTCCGATATCGATCACTTGGCTGAATCTCGGCGGTACAGTTGCGGGGAAAACTGTTGGTGATTTATTTATAACAATTAAACTCTCCGAAGTACATTCTGTGTACTAAGTATCGGGAATTTGACAATAAAACAAAAAATACAAATTATTCATCTAAATTTATTTTATTGCCTTCAAAGTAGGCCCCATCGCTTGCAATACAACATCTCCACCGCTTCACCCAGTCTTCCATACATTTTTCATAGGCTATTTGCGGTATGGCCTTTAGCTCATTCAGCGAATTTTTTTATGGCTTCTATCGACTCAAAACGTTTTCCTCGAAGTTAATTTTAACTTGGGAAATAAAAAAAGCCAGACGGAGCCACATCAGGTGAATACGGTGCTTGGTCGAGAACTTTTATTGAATTTTTCGCTAAAAACTCTTTCACTATAATGGCTGTGTGTGATGGTGCATTATCATCAAAATCGCCGAGGACTCAAAACTATCACCAACAAAAAGTGTAGTTTAAAACAAATTAAATGACAGATCCCGCTCAAATTTTGCGCGCTTAATCAGTACAGTGCTACCAACATGCAGTAAAAAAATTAGAACGACCTCTTTTACGCGGGTCTTTTTATTGACATATTCCCGATACTTTTTACGCAGAGTAGTAATCTTACTCCTGCCCTCAATTAAAGTCCATACGGTCGATCGCGAGAGGTTTTAAAGTCGATCGCAAAGGATTGTCAGTAATGTAATTAAAAATTTAATACAGATTTGACACTTTGTACCCAATGTAGTTTTATTTATGCAATTGTTAAATATTTGGGTAAGTTGAACGGTCAAAATGTCGATCTTTTAGTCATTAATTTTTGCTAGGTCGTTCTCCTTAAGAAAAAGTATGGGAAAAGAAATAGTACAGCGATTTGAGATTAAATTTTATCTCATCTAGGTACTTCATTAATATTTAACTACTGTACTGTCATTCGTGTAATCAGCATTAAGTCCACATAACAGTCTTTAAAGTGTGTGCTCGCGCCTGTACCACGCACCAATGTCAATGTTTGCCGGACGCACTGCTTCATATTGGTCGTGGCCAATTTGCGCGTCGCGACGTGACTTAGGCCCGTCGAACACTCACGACCGTTTCAGTACAATGATTAATAACAACATAGGTATAATAAGTACTTCAAGTAAGCGAATCAGATTTATGTACATAAATCTGATTCGCTTACTTGAGGTAATCAGAGGCCGTACTCAGAACTCTTATAGCAACATCAAAGTGGGAGTTTTTGGCGCCATTTTATCGAGTTCGGTTCGGTGTTTTTTGCAATTTGATTCATAGTGGATATTGTGTCTTAAAATCGGTGCAGTTTTGTGGTATAAGTGTCTACGCAACTGAATAGGATGGACAGGTGTGGGATAATTGAAATAGGCGCGATCTTGGTTGTGTGAAGCTGAGACTTTTATTGCAGTGGCTACCTCGGCAGGACTAACCGAGTAAACTGTCTCGATATACTTGATGCCAAATGCTCCAAGCAGCATTGGAATGCGATGCACACGTATTCTAATGAAAATTATTGAAACAATATCTACCACTGAACTATTCAACACCTTTTGAGACTGGCAAAAATTACTTCCAAGAGGACAGTAGATTGCCAAAATAAAAAAGAAGAAGAAGAACATCAAAGTGATATTGTTATAGAGACAAAGCTATACATCGCGTATAGCGCCATCTCAATCACAACATTGCTTCGATATTACTTTTGACAGTCATTGTAGGGGGACTCTTATAGCAACATCAAAGTGATGTTGTTACAGAGACAGAGCTATACATCGCGTATAGCGCCATCTCAATCACAACATTGCTTCGATAATACTTTTGACAGTCATTGTAGGGGGCTCTTATAGCAACATCAAAGTGATGTTGTTACAGAGACAGAGCTATACATCGCGTATAGCGCCATCTCAATCACAACATTGCTTCGATATTACTTTTGACAGTCATTGTAGGGGGCTCTTATAGCAACATCAAAGTGATGTTGTTACAGAGACAGAGCTATACATCGCGTATAGCGCCATCTCAATCACAACATTGCTTCGATATTACTTTTGACAGTCATTGTAGGGGGCTCTTATAGCAACATCAAAGTGATGTTGTTACAGAGACAGAGCTATACATCGCGTATAGCGCCATCTCAATCACAACATTGCTTCGATATTACTTTTGATAGTCATTGTAGGGGGACTCTTATAGCAACATCAAAGTGATGTTGTTATAGAGACAGAGCTATACCTTGCGTAGAGCCACAGCGGCGGCACTCCCTGTATGTGTGAGCTTGGCGCCAGTCTGGCGGCGGCTACGTCACGTGCGTCACGCACCACTTGTGATAGGGTTGGCTATTAGCATCGTTACATATTAACGCAAGGAAATAATAAAACGAAAGTTTGATGAAGTAAATTTGTATTGATTTTATATTAATTTAAATGCTAATACATTACAATTAATGGATCAATAGCTAATATGATTTCTTGATTTACACCAATTTCAAGGTTTATTTTTCGTTTGCCCGAATTGTTATTTTTATTAAAATACTCGTATCAACTTCTGCAATTACTACATTTCCAAGATTTTTGCGCGTACAGTTTTAACGGATTACCGCTTTTATATTGGTACTAGCTTCCGCCCGCGACTTCGTCTGCGTGGATAGTATTTTGACTATCCCTCGGGAACAGTTCCTTTTTTCGGGATAAAAGGTACCCTATGTCCTTCTCTGTACCCCTGACAACGTGTGTAAAAAAATTCATGATGATCGGTTCAGTAGTTAAGACGTGAAGGTGTAACAAACAAACAAACGGACTTTCGCATTTATAATATTAGTAAGGATTAATTCTTTAGAATTATTTAGTTTAATTAATCTTAATTAGTTTAATTTAGGTTTAATTCATTTGGTTTTAGTTTAATTAATTAATTACTTAATTAATGTGTATTAAATTCTACTATTGCTTTTTCAAAAAGGAGCAGAAAGTCCTTCTTTATTCTTATACATAATGATTGTAGCAACTTGAATTCAATAACATTTTAAGTACTTATTTATTTTATTTTTCTGTAGTATAAAGCAATGTTTCATTCGGAAGAAAATTACCACATCACCCCTCAATGTACAAATACTATTATTGAGAAATGCAATAATATGCCCTGCATTGTATTGTATTGTATGGAAAGCGAATTACATTGCCTGAATGCTCAATGATTAAAGCCCTCGCATGCGGCTCGACACATATCACTTTAGTTTGTCGTTCTTGCCTGTAATGTTATGTACTATTGCGCGGTGCGAGGGAACTAGGCAAGCGGCAAGCCTGATAGCGCGTGACTCCGCGGAGGAGATTCCTCGCCCCGATGGCGTCGCGGCACCCCCGCGCTCGCCCGGCGCACTCACACATAGCCGCGAGCACTTTTACAGCACCCATGCGCAAGTGTCGCTTCTTTTTACGTTAGTATATATTTTCTTTGGTAGAGCGCCATCTCAATCACAACATTGCTTCGATATTACTTTTGACAGTCATTATAGGGGGGCTCTTATAGCAACATCAAAGTGATGTTGTTATAGAGACAGAGCTATACCTTGCATAGAGCGCCATCTCAATCACAACATTGCTTCGATATTACTTTTGACAGTCATTGTAGGGGGGCTCTTATAGCAACATCAAAGTGATGTTGTTATAGAGACAGAGCTATACATCGCGTATAGCGCCATCTCAATCACAACATGGCTTCGATATTACTTTTGGCAGTCATTGTAGGGGGAAGGAATTTAACATGCATGATTTACACCGAAATTATAAGAACTTACAAATGAAACTGATGTAAATGACAGTAACTATAATAGTGACGGATTTCGCTAATTCTTTTTTGTTGTGTTTATTATTATCAGGATAAGGTTGACAACCTTCTCGTGACAATAACAAACACTTTTTTAAGAAAAAAAATAAGAAAGTTGTGCGGAAAATTAGAAAATTTAAGAAAAATTATCGACCATATTAATTAACTTATCTAATACAACCTTAGCAACATAACTTTTTTATATAAATGTCAGGGCAGTTAAAGCAAGACAACGTCTGTTGGGTCAGCTAGTTACAAATAAATCGCGTCGGTTCAAAAATGTAAAGTGTTTAAAAATATTAGTCATGTTGCGTAATCTTTCAAGTCCAAGAAGTAAGTAAAATTATAATATTATAGTTTATTTTTATTTGTTTATTTATTGTTAAGAAACAAACGGTCTCACAAAAAAAAACTTAGTTTAGGTTTACATTCTAGACCTATAGTTTCCTTAATATAACTTAGATATATTTTTATATAAGCCAAACCTTTGCAAAGAAGCAACATTGTAGGTTGTAATGACAAAAAAACATTTAAATTAAATCATATAGGTACGGTACTTACTGAGTGAAAGAAAAAAAGTTAGGTAACAATATTAATAACAATTACGTCGAACACAAGACCAAAAACAACTGTTTTTAAAGTTAAACAACTAAATATTACTACTGTCATATTAAATCAATTTTATACTTAAATGAAAAGATATTAACGTTCAAATTACATTGCAAATTTTTGACAGTTTTGTAGACTATACCTAAAGTAAAACTAATTTATTTGTCTTTCAAACGCTGTTAATGTGCAGCAAAATAAATCCACATCATCTAACTTATTATTACAAAGTGTACAGGCACGCCTTATAAACATGTTCCTGCAGTAACACGTTCTACTAGGGGGATATAAAACAAATTTCTTTTACGACATTTGCGTTCTTGTCTACGAGGCACTCTAAAGAAAATATCCTGCAACAATGAGGGGGTATCGAGAACATTATGAATTATTTTATAGATCAGAACAAAGTCTACACGATCACGACGTACTTCCAAAGATTTAACCTTATGGTATTCAAGGGAGGCTTCATAATTAAAATGAGTATGGCCAGTTCTGTAGTCAAGTGTCTTTATAAACTTTTTCTGAATTCTTTCAATTCGGTTTTTATGAACTTTAGAGTAAGGTTTCCAAACAGCACAGGCAAATTCGAGTCGACTGAGAATAAAACTGTTGTACAAGATTTTATATGTTAAGGAATTTAGAAAAGGTTTTCCTACACGCAAGATAAAACCTAGCTGTTTGTAAGATTTTTCTACAATGGAATCAATGTGAGGAATAAAAGTCATTTTCGAATCCATAATAACACCAAGGTCACGTGTCTTTGTAACTCTATTCAAACATTTTCCATTTAATTTATAGTTATAATTAAAGACATTTTCCTTTTTAGTTACAATTAAAGACAAGTTATTGTCAATACAAAATTCTTCAAAATTATCTAAATCATGTTGTAGTAATTCACAGTCATTTCTATCCCGAATAATTCGAATTTTTTTTGTATTATCCGCATAAAGTAGTACACTTGAATGTGACATATAGTTGCAAATGTCATTAATATACAATGTGAATAAAAGGGGACCGAGGTGGGACCCTTGTGGAACTCCAGAACTGACATGTTTCTTTTGCGATGTGAAACCAGAAAGTACAACACATTGATTCCTATTCTCCACGTATGATTTGAGCCAGCGGAACAGATCACCGTGTATACCAAGTCGCCAAAGATTCATTAATAAGGTTTTATGACAAATTTTATCAAATGCTTTGGCGAAATCAGCATACACGGCATCCACGCTATATCCACTGTCCATAGCAGTTATATAGAATTTCATTGGTAGAAACTAATAAATTTATGTCCACCGAACGCCCTTTGTAAAAGCCATGTTGATTAGGTGTAGTATGATGTCGAACTATTTCAAATAGTTCTTCAGTAACTATTTTTTCTTATATAGTTGTGTTAATGAAAATATAAGTCGCAGTGCTCTTTTCCCTAAAGTCGCCCGACTGTAGTCGGCCTTACACACTGTCTTCCGCCCCACAGATAAATAAAGCATTTCGATAGGAAGTGGAAGCGGTGACACTTCCGCGTGCGACTGTACTTTATTGCTACAACACTGCAGATTATGAGAAATCTTAACCAATAAAGCATAAGTATATAGTTACTGAACTGTACCTTGCAATGAACAAAAGGAAATAATCATAACATATTATTGCAATTATTATTTTTTATTCAATTAACAGGTTAGGTATTTTACAGACGAGATATTTTGTACAATACGTAACATCCGTATTTATTTCTATAGCATGAAACTCGTAGCGAGTATAGTAAGCGAAACGAGCGATGGATGCGAAAAATATGTTTATTGATAAAACAAGAAAATATATGTACACCGTCATTTTGTAGTCGTTTTAATTAACTTAAGGGTGTGTTGTACCAATGAAACTAAACATTTTTGCCCAAGAAACATGGGTCGAAAAACGACAAAAAATGTTGGTCCTCCCATACTAACTAGACAGCTAAAACATTGTATTTGTATGGGAAAGTCCAAAATTTTTGTCGTTTTTCGACCCATGTTTCTTTGGCAAAAATGATTATTTTCATTAGTAGAGCACTCCCTGAAGTTAATTAAAATGACTACAAAATGACGGTGTATAGGACCAAAGGTTCATTCATATATTTGACTTTTTTACTTATATCTACCTTATTATTTATTTTTGCTGCCTTTTAAGTCTAATTGAAATTATTTTTAATTAATAATAATCGATTAATTAAGAAGTAAATTAAATAAATGTGAAAGCCAGAAATCTGTTCTTTATGCTTAACGGGATAGTGCTTGGCCTTCACCTTACCTGATGTTAAGTGACGATAAGACCGAGGTCCCATCGTCACTGAGGATCACAACAAAAGCACCATTATTCTCAAAGATATTTGGGTATCTCAAAAGAACCGTTACTTACGTAGTCACATGATAGAAAAGGATAGTGAAATAACTAAACCAAGAAACAACACATATTAATAAAACTCCAAAACAAAGTCACTTGAATGAAACTATTCGAAAATTATGTTCCGCATAGAATACTATTATTAGTATTTTATATTAAGTTATGGACACGTTAAATATTTAGCATAACCACTATAAACCGGGTGTCCCAAAACTTTGCCACATGGAGGGAAAGTGCCTTAAATATTGAAGATAGGAAATT
The DNA here is from genome assembly GCA_928269145.1 of Agriphila tristella. NCBI lineage: Eukaryota > Metazoa > Arthropoda > Insecta > Lepidoptera > Crambidae > Agriphila > Agriphila tristella. The sequence goes on from OV743435.1 coordinate 2,076,764, forward strand.
TTACTGAAAGAAGATATCATTTTGATTTTTAAAATAATTGGAACTGTATTCAAAGATTGTCGAAAAATCGCATACCTTAACCAGGAATCGAACCTACCATATTAGAAAAAAAACAATCTTTTATTTTTACGATACCGATCGAAAGGATTACTCGTTAGGATTATTTTTTGTTAAGTAACACAGCAACTTAAACAAAAGGAAGACCATGAAATTTTACATTTAAATTTAAATGATTACGTATTGTATCAATTTGTATAGGAAATAATACGATATTTAAAAAAAAAAAAAAAAAAAAATCTTTGAATACAGTTCGCATTAATTTTTTAAATAAAATGAAGTCTTCTTTAAGTAAAATTTTCTATCTTCAATATTTAAGGTACTTTCCCTCCATGTGGCAAAGTTTTGGGACACCCGGTATACTCGTATCTATTTTGTGGCATAACTGCAAATCTATCGCGTGGGGTTAACTGATATCGCCTTGGAGCATTATAAAAAATGGTTATTGTTAAACACTACCATAACAGTAATTTACAAATCTGAATAATTCATATGAAAACGAAAAAACGTTTTAACAAACAGTTCCTCGTGGTTGTTTATTTGTATTTTGGTCACAGGTTCAGATCCCACGACCTTATGCGCATAAGTATAATGTTACAGTGAAAACTCATATTCGGTCAAAACCAATTTTGACTGTAAAAATTAGGCAAAAGTGGTTTTGACTGAAGCTCTTAGTCAAAAAACAGTTTTGACTGATTTTCGCAGTCAAAAATGCTTTTGACCAACGTTCTTAGTCAAAAGTGGTTTTACCTGATTTAAATTTCAGACTATCAGACATTAATATATTAGTTATTATTATTATTTTATACTTTACCTAGGTATTCTATACAATACCGAATGCGCAGCCGGCAATATGTGTAAAAGACGAGAACAAGGAAGTTTCATGTTAATTTTATTCTGATTTTGTTGTAGTTATAGATAGGAAGTGTATTTATCGGTGCACCCTGACGAACACATTATTTTCTATTAAGCGGTACCTATGATATTTTAACGGCAGAAGACCACTATTGATAGTGTTTTTTTACAAAAACTTCGTTTCTGGTCTGGTCAAAAGTGGTTTTGACCGGTTTTGAGTTTTGGCTGTAACATATTACAACTTCCGGTGTGCAAACCCACAGCTTATAACAAGATCATTTCCTTTGATTCATTAATTATAGCCTGCTTTGAGAATATACAAGATATAAATAAAGCTAACAATGATTTATAGTTTGAGACAAATGTGATTTTAATTAACACAGAATTTAATTAATTAGCTGTTGGTTTACTTTAACTTGTTTATGTAACTGAACTTTTTGTCATATATCTTAAAACCGGAGTACCTGCTTATGAATTTAACTTTATACATTTGACAGAATAATTTTACCTAATATGTAAGTTTTTTGTAAACTTTGATGTAGATTCTGACATTCAATTAATTAAGTACTTAGTGCAAGCATTATTATTTTTATTTTATTCTATCACATACAAAGTTTAAAGGAAATCATCTGGTTTGTAGGTAATGGGCATGTTACGAGAAAGGATGAAAGACATGTTAGGTACTAGAAGAGCTATAAATATGCAGCCATCAATGGCTGAAAAGAAGACCGCATAAAATATAGATGGATTGTGTGCGGAATGATATGAATGCGAAAGGAGTGGATGAGGAGATGACGAGTGACAGGAAGGCTGGCGTTACACCAACCCCAAATAAATAGGGATAAGGGTAGAGTGATGATGATACATTTACAGTATTAACGGCACCACAATCAATTAAAATGAATACAATCGAAGGTTTTCTTCTGGAAACCGAAGTAGAAGGGTACGAAGACAGTCGATAGGCAATAAGAACGTTTGAACTGACGGGAAATGTAAAAACCCAGAGATAATAATGGCAAACTTTAGCTAGTTTCTAGTTTGCTATGGAGATAGACTAGGAAATTCAAACACGCACTTGTCACCATGCACATAAACCATACACACCATGTCCAAGATCTGATAGTTATAATATTGATCAATATTTGTAATAGGTCTTTACCTATGAAATTGCCGTATTGCAGTACAGACTTTTTCAAACAAAAAAAAGTTTTGATTGGCTATGAATTCTAAATTCAAATTAATTTTGTTTTAAAAAATATGACATTCTATTTACAAAATCAGTCTTTTGTTTATTGATTAGCGTTGTATTTTCATTACATTTCAACATTTTTCCTCATAATGGGTACTTCGAAATTTCGTGTAATTATGGAATATGAGTTCCGTCGTGGCACCAACGCGGCACAAACGACACGTAACATCAACGACGCTTACGGAGAGAACTGTACAAACGAACGTACAACCCGTTCTTGGTTTGCTCGGTTCCGTTCTGGGAATTTTGACTTGAAAAATAAACCTCGTGGTCGTCCGGAAACTTTGGTCAACAATGATGAATTAAAGGCGATTGTGGAAGCAGATGAATCGCAATCTACAGCTGAGCTGGCAGCAGCTTTTGATGTTAGCATCAAAACAATATTGGTCCATTTGCGACAGATTGGCAAGATAAAAAAGCTTGATAGATGGGTGCCCCACTGCTACTTCACGACAACGCGCGACCCCATACTGCACAACCGACTGTCTCTAAGCTGCATGAGTTGGGTTTGGAAGCTCTCCCTCATCCGCCATACTCACCAGATCTTGCGCCTACCGACTATTACTTTTTCCAAAATTTGGACAACTTTTTAGCGGGAAAAAAATTCAATTCCCGAGAGGCAGTACAAAACGCCTTTGAAGAGTTTGTTGTCTCCCGTCCAGCTGATTTTTTCGAAAAGGGCATCCATAAACTGCCACAGCGTTGGCAAAGATGCATTGATTGCAGGGGTGATTACTTTGAATAAAAGAAATAAATAATTTCGAAAAAAAAATACATTAACTTTTTTTCAAACAAAACGGCAATTTCATAGGTAAAGACCTATATGATCATGATATCATCATAGAATACATTATAGTACTAAACGTTTATGATTACATGCAAGTGGTAAAAAGTTAAAAATCACCGAAAAAAATTACGTGTAGCTATAAAATCAAAATGCTTCAACTACTCCTCGTCCCAATTTTTTTTATTTTAATGTAAAGCCTTTTCTATGGAACAATATGTCTATTTAAATAAACCCACATTTGTCAACTGTCGTAGATAAACTGGTATATTTCTCCAAAAGTAAGTTACATAATGTGCAAAGTCAGACAGCGCGGCGCGGTCGCTGACACCGCGCCCTTGACACACTCCGGGCGGCTTGCGCAGGCGCAGACACGCGGAAGACAACACCACAAAACAAATAGATACTCTCTGCTCTTTTTAAGTAGCATACATAGGTAGACTCAGCGAACTAAAATCTATGGAAGTGTAATTGCAAACAAATATTGCTTAAAAAATGGCACCACGGCGCCGAAAAAGTACAACTCGCTCAGCTTTAGTCGGGCCAGCCACGCACCCGGTGACTGACAATAGCGTTCTTTACAATGTTTGTATTGTAGAGAAAAGAGAGAAAGAGAAAGTTTGTTAGGAATGACTTACTGCGTAGTCAAATGGTGTAAAAGACGCAAAGAAGCAGTAAAAATATGCAGAAATAACGTATCATATTTTTTCGTTAAAGTATCGAAAATATTGTATGAGTATACAAATTATGGTCGCTAATAAGCAACCAGTACTCAGACGATTTGTGCTGCATAATTATTTGCCAGCATTTTTAGCTCCATCCACTTAGTAGTACTTTTCGTGTGGTGCCAGTTTTTGAGCTCAATGCTTGTTCCATAGCTAACCTCGCGTTAGTCACATTTTTCGAAATGGCTGAAATGTGTTTTCTCCATCCATATCTCCGCCGATTTAAAAAAAAAAATTGGAAAAACTGAATTGGCAAACAAAAACTATATAAATAGAAACTGCTCACAAAATTTCATGAGAATCGGTTGAGAAATGCGACCTGTAGAGGAAAACAAACGGACAGCCGCATAGCGGGACATACGCATACGAAAGCATTTTTGCATTAGACACGTTTCGTTATACATGGCTCGCTTAGGACTAGCGACGTCAGCAACGTGTGCAATATTAACAGCAGTGTAACCAAAATCGCGCAAAATTTCGCAGCACATATTTCTACTTTTGCAGTCTGGTAGAGACGCTTTCTATATCTTACTATGGATTGGAAGTTCGGGAGTTGAGCCATGTAAGGTTTGTCTTACAAGACTATTGATAGAAAAGATGAAGAATGTGATAAATAATCCAAACCCACAAATGTTCAACATAATTCGTCATCAGATAAGGGTTTCCCAGCGTAGCATTCTTGGACCACTACTTTACATATTATACGTTAATGAGCCCTTAGCTTAAAGTTATTGAAAAACAGCGTATCGTTATCATCACGAAAAACTTCATCAAGGGCTACAATTAAACTTTTGTATTTCATTTTGCTGCCTTACATCATCACCTGTTGCCCTCCAGTATCTGTTATACTTATAAAACTAAATTGAGGTCACTGGAAGTCAACTTTGTGATATTTGCTTTCAAAAGATCCAGTTTCCACAAAGAAATCGTAAATGAATATGTAGTTGACAATGGAAAACGATTTTTTACGACTTCCCGGTTTTGTGATAGTTCAAAAGTGCACTAAATTCTCAATAACTACATTACCTACACATATGTCACTCGAAAAGCCAACGTTTATTTTAAGCCCTTTCAGCTTAAGTTAATGCTAATTAAAAATACCTAAATCGGTAAATAGGTATTTTTATATAAAGTGGTATTTTCATGTAATGTGATTAATACAAATGCGTTTATGACAAATCGATTAAACCTACGATGGAAGTTATTACAAAAACATATTGTTATATAGAACTCATTTCAAATCATTTTTATAGCTTCACGGCATTTCTTTATCAACGCGAATTTTTAATACTGTTCGTGAATTTATTCTACTTAAAATAGTCCATTTGATTCACTTTGATACAAGGACACGTAAATACCAAAAAGATCACGTGAGGAAATTGCAACAGATTTGAGATTGGTTTCATCCTTTTTATTGAGAGATTTCTCGTTGTTGCCTTGCTAATAAAACTCCATTAAAACCACTTTTTATTACTTTTATTACAATTACCATTTTAATATTATAAATACGAAAGTAACTCTGTCTACGTTTTCACACCCAGACCGCTGAACTGATTTTGACGAAATTTGATATGGATATAGATGGGACCTTGGGGAAGGACATAGGCTACTTTTTATCCCACTTCTGGGTACAGGTCTCCGCCCGCTCGATATAACCTGTAGTCCACGCGGGCGAAGCTGTGGACGTAAAGCTAGTGTTCTATAAATAAGTTAATCGAGAAATCTTCTGTATAATTAAATAAAACAATAATCTATTGTGGATCCATTAAACGGTCGCTTGGTAACACCTCAAGGTCCGCCATGGGTCGGCGTTACCCCATCGCTCGCAATACGACCTCGCAACGATGTAGGTCAGGTGACACCGATTGAGGTTTGCTGAAACTGTTACGGTGGCATTGTCTGATGCGGGTGAAATTTTCATTGAACAAGAAACAAAAAAAAATACAATAGTAATTTAATATTGACTTTGATCCCAGAAAGCAAGACTAACTTTGCTTCTTATTAAGGTGGCCGCACTTGTATAAAGATAAATGATATACTCGAAAAAATCGACTCACCCATAGCACCTCAGACGGGACTCGAACCAACACCCTTGGAATTCCGGCCCAATGCACTGACCAATTATGCTATTATAGTCTTTGGTTGGAATACCAAGACCCGTCTGAGGTGCTACAGTTGTGTCGACTTTTTCCCTTCCTGGTCACGCTGCCTAAAAATCAGAATGTCTACGAAGCAAAATGCCTAAAATTCATGTCAAAGAGCAAAATGTCTACTAAGTAAATTGTCTAAAACGCAGGATGACAAAACAGTAGTTTGCCTAAGGATTAAAAAGGTCTAAATTGCAAAAGTCCGTCGCAAATAATATGTTTGTTCATTGATTTTTAATCAAACAATTACTGGCCATTTGATCTTATTGTTTACGGCATACTGGAAAGAAGTTATTTAGTTATTCTCCATTTTACTCATTTTGCTATCTAGTCATTCTGAATTTTAGTCGTTCTGCGTCTAGTCTTTTTGCCTTTTAGGCAGCGTGATCAGGAAAGTTAAATTTTATGAAACTTTTTTTAACTCCTAATTGTGAAGAGTCTAGGATTGACATTGATCTATGAATGTTGTCGTTGTTGCAGACGGGCGTCGATGATGTCGCCCCGACAGCTGATGCGCAACTCCAACATGACGCAGAAGTGGCAGCGGCGGGAGATCTCCAACTTCGAGTATCTGATGTTCCTCAACACTATTGCAGGTTTGAGTCATAATTTAAACCATTTAAAATCATTCCAGGCTGTTACAAGCACATGTGAATGTCAAAGAAGCTACGCCATCGGTTTGTAAGCATTTATCAGGAAACTTAGTATCGAGAAGAACCTCGTCAATGGCTGCGTTCTCCCTGTTTTAATCCTTACAGAGTCGTCAAATTGAAAATTAATGACCTCAGCAGATAAAAATTCTCATTCACATATTCTATGCGAAGCCATTCAAAAATTTTACTTGAAATGAAGCACATGGGAGACTCGAAAATAAATCTCAGTCTTTGTTCTTGTCGACTTTGAAATATCAAAACAACATTATATTTATACTGATACTGTATTACGTCCTTGCACGTAATGCCAGTTTATTTGTCCCACGATAACGCAACGGTTGACAATGCAACAGATAGCATCTTCACATAGGTAATTGTCCCCCTTTCTCCATTCGTCTGACAAGACAAACATTATCTTTATTGCAACTCCATTATACAAGCTTCATAACAGAACATGTATTGAGAAATACAGACGTCTTTTACATTAACAGTAATAAATGCGTTTGACACAATATGCTTGAATAGAAATGTCAATTTATTATAGTATGTAATCGAAGAGATAGAAACAAGAATCGATTCTGAGTCTTCCACATAAACTGCGAAGAAAGAATAAATAAATAAATAAATAATTAAATGCTTGGACAATTTCACACAGCGCCATCTAGCCCCAAACTAAGCAAAGCTTGTAATATGGGTGCTAGACAACTGATATAGTACGTAAATACTTTTTAAATATATACTTATTATACATAATAACAAAAGAAAGGAGAAAAGGGCATAAAAATAATAATTTAGATTAGTGGCAGCAGTCTAATAAGGTGGAAAAATCCAGACATCACACAATATTTTTTTTCCATGGTTTCATAGTCCCTTTCGATCGATATGTCTTTCAGTTTCGTTATAGTTCTTGCAACTCAGGAGTGCGCGTGAATTCAACGAGTTTCAACCTTATTGCATTGCCTTTAGAGTGTTCACGCGCGCATTCGTGAGATGCAACTATACGAGGGCAAATCAAAGAAAAAACAATATAAATCAATCAATCTATCTCCATTGAGGGATATTGCAATAGCATCGAATAGTCTGATCACCCAAATGTATCTCCGAATCCAAATCTTCCGAATTTCCCGAGAATATACTTCGATCTTAAATTATTTTACTAATAGTTATCTATCCTATTTATAAATGGGATCACAATAATATGTGCTCTTCTGTATGTGACCGCTAAATTGAATTAGTCGGCTGAGCCAAATGATATGCTTATTTTTCAATAAACGATCTGCTATTGTAGCTGTTGGTCTGTTATTGAGGTAGGTACGAGTATTCCGCTGACCCTCTAGTACAGTGCAACCTCGCTGCCTATTGCGAAAATTGATTTGGCTGCTTTCGATAAGGTCGTACAGAATGCACAAAAACCCTCTAGGCTCTAACCGTTTCAGTTTTGGGCAGGCTTTTGTTACTATTTTTTTTACAAATCACAGATTCAATTCTAATTTACCGTGTAGCGTTGGGCAAAGTATTAAAATAATAAGTAGCGTTTTCCGATGATACGGCCTAACACTGCAGTCGCTTTCACCAGCTTAGATCCTAACGATCAATGATATTAAAAAGTTGTCATTGATCGTTAGTCTATTAGATAGAATCTATCTTATTGACCCACGGAGCACGAGCGTCGTCCGGTGTCTAATAATGCCATTCCAGAACCGCCTTGCTTCAACCACCAGAATATATTTTCTTTTCTTTATTTCGTTTCTGACTCTAGGGGTTGAAGTGGCATATAAATTCTAAAATTATTCTTGGACCCACTGGTAGAGGTTTCAAGTGTAATAGTGAGTTTCCATGGACACCCCAGGGGGTTTAAGAGGGGTTATCAAGTGGAAAAAAGGTGTTAGCTAATACAAAAATCATGTGTTCTAAGTCATCTTAATTGTGTTAATTATGTTAATTTCATAGTTATTATTGAATTATCTTTAATAAGTGACTATGTCAATAGATTTAGCCTTCAATTAATATTTGAAACAATAATCATATAGTAAATAAACATTAAACGTACTATAATTAGCAATTTAAACACAAATTAACTTGCAATTGAGGGCTTTGAACTGAGTTTTTGTCTTAATAATCGACACGTGCTTAGAATTGGTGACGCTATTTACCTAAAACGGGAAAACGTGAATCTCCCAATTTGCATACAATCGAGTTGGACCGGTCATTTTACAAAGTGCCCGATAATGAGGAACTTGCTCGTTGTGCCTGCGTAATAATGCAAATGCAACGATTATTCCGTCGGACAATCGACTCGCAATCGTTGTTAGTCGAGATAATCGTTTTTAATGTCATCAGTTATTATTTACGGATTGTACTTAGTTTAAGTATTTTTATTTCTTGATTTTTTTATATTTTCGTATGGTTTATTAATGTGTACCTACTTACACTTATAGATATCGCACGTTTTAATATAATGTTTTCTTATCAACTGGGTCAGTGAGTAGTGACGTACTATTGAAACTTATAAAAAACAGATAGTAGGTATAAATGCCCAATGCGTCGTTAGAGCATGTTTTTTATTATTAATCAGATGTTATTGTTTATTATAATTTCTAAAAGTGATTTTGACTTGGCCAAATCTTGACGAAGTTTATAAGTTTATTAATCCACGATTTTTTCTATCTACTTGCTAGTCTACAGCTACATTGTACATTTTACTAGTGGTCATATAAATTGTTTTTTTTTCTAATTTATATTAACAGACTTTAAAAAAAAAGTGGCGGCTCCTTGTTTATACATGTGATATATAATTTGAAATATAATAATCATGGGTAAATCTAAATCATATTCGCATTCTTAAACGAATGGTATTTTGAGAGATCAACTCATGTCTCTTTTGAAAAAAATATCAGTTTAATTGCAAGAACACACTTTTAAAAGATTGATATCCATTTCGCCTCGTATATGGAAACATGATGGAAACTCTTCTAACTCCAAGGACATCGGTATGACGGAAAACATATCTAATTACATTAGTTACGTTGCAGCAACTCCGTCACGTTTATGAAAATGTTTCACTTTATTTATACACCATTAAACATTAACCAACGGAGTCATTCAACTGTACATTATTGTACGCGACATTTTAATGAAGTAATAAACGATTTCTTACGGTTACTTTCAAAGTTACGGTATTTACTTTGATTATATACCTAGTTACGTAATCGTAACTCGAGAGTTGTTAATTAAACATGAAGATGAAATGTATTTTATACGTAGGTAAACTACTATGTATAAGTATAGTATATTCACGGGCAATTTAACTAGTAACTATATCATCGTGTCATTCATAAAAACCAAAAATATACTGACTGACACCCAATAAGCAGCACATTTTATGGCATGTATTACCGCTTTAAAGTTCGTTGGTTTAAAATGATTTAGTTGTAGGTATACCATTTGTACTGTCTTGAGTGTTTACTATTAAGTAAACACCCTTAATTTAAGTTTATCTAAATTGAAATAGGGATATCAGACCACTTTACTGAATATGATCATGTTCATGTCTGAAATATCGGAAAAAAATCTTTATTAATCGGCAAACAAAGATAGCAAAACGCGTGCGTAGACGCATTCATTATTTTCTTTCCATGATTTACGTAAACAAAATACTCTCTTTTCATTACGCGTGTACCTAAGTCTATGAATGATCTGTAAATCCATAAATCAGTAAAATTTTGGGACACAAACCTTAAATGATGAAATATTGTAATTTTTTACCGCTCTTTTTTTGATAGACTTAAAAATTTACCGTGTACAATAATGAATTTATATTAATTGATTAATGGCCTCTCCCTCATTTTATGATTATTGCAGTCATAAACCAAAATGAACACTTATAAGTCTCGATATAACCGACTTATTATTCGTTATGCGTAGGTATTATAAGTTTCGTAAGTTAGGTCAGTGCTCAACTCCCATGTGCATTATGCATTGATCTGGATATTAATAAATTTGAATGTGACAAGATTTTAATGTAAATGTAAAACAAATGCATCCGAAAGTATTCATGATAACGTTAATAGTGGACATAGAAGTACTTATAAAAGTAAATGTATTGTAGACTGTGTTGAATACTTATCCCGTGCACTCAGTGACGTCGATAAATGGGTTGCAAACTGATGGATTTTTGTGCAGAAGATAGATGCAGGCGAAACAATTGCAACCTACCACCATTTGGTGCTCTAAATTACTCGAATATTGGTACCTTATAGAATCTACCGAACTACATGCCAGGTGTACTGCTCAACTCCCTGTGGGATATATAAGAACATATTTAATCATCTACGAATCCTATAAGGTTCCCTATGATTTTGCATAAAAAAAATTGTCCTAATATGACATAGCATAATATGATTTCGCCGAATATTATTTACGCATAATATTACTTAGTCATAACAGCTTAGGCATAATTTTTTTAAGCATAACTACTTTAAGCATAATCATATTTAAGCATAATATTCTTTAGCATAAATTTAAACACGCATAATATTATTAACGCATATTTTTAATAGACCTAACACTTATACGCAGAATAATTAACTCCTAAAACTTTATACATTATATAACATCTTATAATTATAATATTGCTCTGATGAAATTTGTAGGCGTTTTACATTTTAGGTAGAACGTAGCAATTTTTTATTTTTCAAAGACTACGGTGGACGTATCGTTAACTATTCTGGGTCTAACTATATTATTGCAAAGTTGTAATTTAATCATTTTATATTAAAAGTAAAGTGAATTATAGTTACCAATGCACACTTTTATTAGTAAAAGAGGAGGAACTAAATTAAATGTTAATGGTTTCATATATGAGAAAAATCGTGAAGTAAACAACAAATATTATTGGGTGTGTGAATTGAGAAGAAATAACAATTATAAATGTAACTGTCGACTTATTACGAAACTGAACGACGACCGACATGAAATTTTATCAAAAAAATTACAGAGTCACAACCATGAACCAAATGCTCTCAGAGAAACGGTAAATTTTGTGTTTACATTTTATGAAATAATTATCGTGTGTATTACAATCATGTTGGCGGCTTACGGGTGGCCCAAGGGCCACCCACGCCGCACCTTAACCTATTATTACTCTATATTACCCAAGTAAGATTGGTTATAATTAGTACTTTATTTTTGTGTTTCAGGTTCAAAATACCATGAGTAAAATAAAAGAAGATGCAAAATCAAATCCTAATAAAAAAATAATAAAAATCAAAAGATAATAAAAATAAATAAATGTATTGGCGGCATATAATAATTTATAAATTTCATAATATTAATTAATAAATTTCATTAACCTTATATTTTTGTATAATATCTATGTTTTTGCATGAAAATAAATGAAGTAAATTTATTCTTATTGTTTTTTTTAGTTTTATGACTAAATAATATTAGGCGAATAGACAATATGCCAAATAACATTATGCGAAAACAAATTAGTCTAAATGATAATTATGCTAATATAAATAGTATGCCTAAAAACAATTATGCCAAAGTATTATTATGACAAAAAAAATTATGCCGAACCTGTTATGCCAAATCAAATTAGGTATAAAAACATTATGCGAAAACAAGGGATCCCATCCTATAAACCTATTTTCACTTAGCCGTCAGCATCATGTGGGTTTTGTGATGGCTATTACAAGTGCTATAATAGATGACAACTTCAAATTACGTTAGATGTAAGACAGACAACCATTTGACTAATGACCAAATCTAATCATGACCAATTCTAATCATTTGGTTCCCGCAGTGGGGTGGTTTCAATCATAATAATAAGCAACTTTTACTATAGGGCCAACTCTGATATCACGAAATAACAGCTGTTCCATACAAAAGCGCAATACCTACTTGACAAAATTATACGCGCTGCTAATCCGTAAATAGTAGATTATACAACAAGTGAATAAAAAGGGAATTTAGTTCGAGGGACTAAGTTGGATCCCGAGAGTAGCGAAAGATTCTAGAGTTGAATCCCGCCCGAGCGTAGCGAGGGATTCAAAAGTAGAATCCTGAGCGAAGCGAGGGATACAAAGGACCGAGATGAAATTTTTTTTCACGAGTTGTGTAGGTACTCTACTTTTTACCATTGACTGCGAGAAAACTAATACCTAGCAGTATCTACTTTATACTTAGTATTTATAGTTGACCATCAGCTATTTTAATGTCCCCACTGCTGGGGCACAGGCCTTCCTTATGGGTGGGAGGATGGGCCATAACCCATCGCGCGGGCCCAATGCGGATTGATGGGTGCTAACGACTGCAAATGCAGCCGGGACCAACGGCTTAACGTGCCTTCCAAGGCACGGAGGAGCTCGATATAATAAATTTTTGGTCACCCATCCCATGACCGACCCATGCGTGAAATTAGAAGTTTTCCAATGACATAAAACAACCAAGCTAAGAGAAAGATTACATGATCAGACTGGGATCAGTCCATTTCATCAGTCTGTATAGACTTTGAACTTTTCAGGCTGAATATCGTACCAGACTGATGGAATAGACTGAACATTCAATCTCCCTCTAATAGATGGAAAAGAACTCAAAGACACTAAAAAGAACCTAATTAAATTGACACTAAAAAGAACCTAATAAAATGTGGCGGGATATTTTTTTTCGTTTAATTTTATTGTGTAACTATGGCTCTATGGAATAGCTCCATAGCAGCCAGTAGGTATAGGAACTTTTTTGTACTAAATAGTTCATGATGCGCGCTTGTTCCAAATAAAATTATTTTTATTCTCTCGGTGAATAAAAACACTTTTTTACCATCGCCACTCTAAAAAGTGCGTTTAATTCAACGATAAGAGTGAATAATAAGCGATTTTATTCACCGAGTGAATAAAAATAATTTGAATTTGGAACAAGCGCGCATCGTATGAATTATGTACAAAAAAAAATAAAACGTGCTGAAAGTATGGAGCTATTCCATAGATAAAGCCATAGTTATAAAATATCCCGCCAATTTTATTTAGGTACTTTTTAGTGTCTAATCTTTGGGTTCTTTTCTAAAAAAAATATCTCGCCAAATTAATTAGGTTCTTTTTAGTGTCTTATCTTTGGGTTCTTTTCTTTATAATATTAGAGGGAGATTAGATGTTCAGTCTTGCATCAGTCCATTCCATCAGTCTGGTACGATCTTCAGTCTGTAAAAATTCAAAGTCTATACAAACTGATGAAATGGACTGATGTCAGACTGATCATGTAATTTCCCTCATAGCATGGTTGTTTTATGTCATTGGAAAACTTATAGTTTCACTATTTTCTAACGGTTAAATTACCGATCACCTATCTATATAATAAAATTTGATAACTATAAATAGGTACTATAGGTGTAAGTACTGCTATTATGTTTTCTCGCAGTCAATGGTAAAAAGTAGAGTACACAACTCGTGAAAAAAAAATTCATCTCGGTCCTTTGTATCCCTCGTTTCGCTCAGGATTCTACTTTTGAATCCTTCGCTGCTCTCGGGATCCAACATAGTACCTCTATTCCTTCTTTTTTCACTTGTTGTATAATCTACTATTTATTTCTAACAGCTGTTTTTTTTCCCGATATCAGAGTTGGCTCTATAGTAGGTAAAAGATGCTTGTAATCATGAGTGGAACCATCCCACTGCGGGAACCAAATGATTAAAATTTCATGCTGCAATACCTACCTACACTTGGACTGTACCGATATTATTGGTCACATTGCATATTTACAAATATGTAGAACACATCTTTTTATTCATTGGCTTTATTTGACGCCAATTTTTATTTATACTTTGCTGAAGAAACATGATTCATATATTTAGCTATAAGATGTTGACAATCGATTGCCATGGTTTACTGAGTCACCATAATTTCCAGAAAGACTTCCACCCATGAATACATACATACATATGCATTAACACTAAAACACATGTGCGTATATTTACTCAAGTGCAGTATAAATTGAATATTCCTTATCTTGAATTTTATGTATAAAGGCAGTAAAATTATTTTATGAAGAAGAATGAAATTCATTGAATCAGCGATATGTAGTAAAAACGTCATGTGAACTAAATAACTGAGCAAATCCTTATACTGAAGCTCTTCTCAAAAAGTTACTCCTTGTTTAATTGAGTTATAACCAAGTTATATTCGTATAGTACATTCCATTCAACCAGCTAATAAAGTAAAACTATTAACATGAGGTACCTGTAATGATGAGGTGTGACAATTATAAACTTTTCATACCTTTTCAGGACCTCCATTGCTTTCTTTCTCAACATATCACCCGTTGTTTTCAACACCGCGTTCATGAACGACGCACGCAACTGTCATTTGTTTTCCTTCGCTTTCCCACCAAAATATGACACTACTTTTTTTAAACACTGCACTGAATCTCACAAAGGAACACACTACCGTACAGCCTTTTCACAGAGACTGTGGCTTTTTGCTCGGAAACACTTTCGCTTTTCGAAACACCTGCTTAGTTTTATTGTTAAAATTCGCGTTGTATTCTTATTATTGCTGGTTGGATGGTGCGACTGCGAAAGTTGGCAACCGCTTGAGGAATGGACCGTCTCGAAGCGAGACGGGAAAAGCAATGCCACGTGATGACAACAATAGGCCCGTGATGCTGCATCGGTCGCCAGATAACGCTATCACTGACGATACTTGAATAACATCATTTGAGGTCAAAGTGTGCTCTTTGCCACCCATTATTCCCTGGTACCCTGCGAGCGCCGCAGTTAGTTTACTATTCATATTGTAGGTAGGTAATTTTAGTTTAAACGAGTACCTGTACTGCTAAAGATTGAAATGACTTTTAAAAGGTTACAAAACTTTTAGCACGAGCTGAACTTTGACTTTCTACAATCTAAATCTAGGACACTTTCATAATTTGTTTCACGATTTGAGAAAACGGTACAAATGAAAAGTTTAAGCGATTGCTGATAAAGATGCAGTTCACATCAGACTTCAGTTTATAATAATTTATAAACTCTACACAAAGGCAGGAGTCGTTTTTCCTGATTTGTAACAGCTTAAAACCAGTAACTATTTTTGTGACCTTATTATTCGCTTAGTAGCAAAAGGACCTATTCGCAAAATGCCCTGCAGTCGCATATTGCCTTATTCGCGATATGCCTCATTGTCAAAACGCCCTATTCGTAAAATGCCCTATTCTCATTTGGACTCATTCGCAGAAAGACTTTTTCTCAAAATGACCTATTCTAAAAATGCCTTATTTTTTTAAGTGTTTGTTAATGAAACTATGCATGTATACAGTGTGTCCCTCGATAAAGTGCAACCCTGAAAGAGGTCAAAGTAGATTGGACACACTGTATTGTTCATAAAACCAGAAATTCAGAGTAAGTATTTCAGAAAGATAAAATAATTTACTAAGTATTGTACTTATTACTTATGTTGTTTTATTATCCTATCTTTGGCAAAACAAGTTGTTTTTAACGGACATACATTATTCTATTGACCTTTTTTAAATTGTTTATGAATTTATTTACTACCTACGTCATATAGTTGTTTTACGTCAAGAAAAAATCAGCATCAATATTCTTCATTGCAATTAGTTTTCCTTAAAAAATCTTTAATTCTTAAATTAAATACACAAAATCATAAAGTACCAATTAAGAGTTACATGAGTTTTTGTTATTGAATTATTCTTGTTTATTAATAAACATTGATTTATTATGTAACAAGCGTGTTCATCGTCTAAGGTATATCAATTATACTTTCTTGTGTGCAATTAAAATATAATTGCTTTTAATCGCCGACTTGCTGCATATTAATTCCATAAGCAAATCGTAGATAGTATGTAAAGTAACAAATAAAATACATTTTGCTCACGTTTTTTAGTTCAGTGCATTTAAGAATAGAGATAGCGGATCATTTAAGGCACGATTGTCACAAAAGCAATAGTACACTTAAAATAAATTATAAGTAAAGAAGAAGTAGGTAAAGAAAATTATAGTAAACTCTGAAACCACCACTTTTTTAAAACAGATTTTTTCTTCTTTTTATGATTTTGCCTATTGCGTCTAGGATTGTCATTTTGCTTTTTTCCATTCAAATAAAAAAACTAAAATTTCTTATCATTTTGCATTCTAGTCATTCTACATTTTAGTAATTTTTCAAACTTAATAAATAAATAGTTAATAATGTGTTCTGTATGACGTACATACATTTACGTTCATATATCATACCAATAATGATATCTTTAGTAAACAATGCCTTCAATCTAATGTTTGGACGACCTAATAAGTAAATAACGTTTGCACGTTTGCTTCTATTATTTTTAACCCCCGACGCAGCGCAAAGAGGGTGTTATAAGTTTGAAGCCTATGTCTGTCTGTCTATAATACGTATCATCGCAGCGCCTAAACGGATCAAGCGATTTCAAAGCGGTTTTTTTAATTGTTTCATAGCCACGTCTAATGGAAATCTATCCAGCCATTATGAGATGGTCAACTGCCTGCCTGTCGAAACGGTAAAAGACAGAGGTGGTGCTTTGATTGACTTAAATAATAATGTACACCCTGGGCAAATTTAGGTGCAATAAACAAAAACAAAATGGCGGAGAAAATGGCCGCCATAAATTAAATTTAAAAAGCTTCAAATAAAACAAATCATAAATTTAAAAAACTCTCGACACAAAAAAGCTAACTCTAAAAAGGTAAAAATAATATCATCAAGTCATATAGTTGGGGGACCGTTAGGTAATGCTAGACAATCTAGACATGTGACGAGCTTAGATGTAAGCTTTTTTGCATCAGAGGTTTTTTTTATTTTAGTTTTATATGTATTAATAAAATATTTTTCACTCCTCTTGCTCTAAAAGTCCGTCATTGTAAGGTACAAGAGCCAGGATAAAATAGCAAAATTACCCCTAGGGGATAAAGTTTTTTCTTTTTTAATGTTTGTCTATTACCAATGAGCCTACTAAAACGAAAAAGTCTTTATTCATAATCACGAATAAAGACTCGCTCGACTTATACTGTTTCTCATTTTAATTTTTGAAAATGGAACTAAAAGCAGCGATCTCTTTAGTGAAATCATAGACTTATTTATACTCTGTGACTTTGTTTGATCGTAGAATGCGTGCATTGTGTTTCTTAGCTGCTACAGTAGAAATTAAAAAAGGCGCGAAGTCTTTAGAATTTTTCTCTAATACCAAACTGATTTCATGAATTGTGTGACTGTAAGTAAGTAATAGGAAAGAAATAATTTTAATCTTTTGCCGTCAAGCACAAATCATTTATTTAAATACTGTATGAAAAGTTTATGAAGTGGAGGATAGAAAAATGAGTGGATTCGTTTACGTAAGTATAAACCAGGTATTTAATATTGTATTTTATTTTCTCGCCTTCGTAGTGAAAAGTAGAGTGTAACACACGACGCTAAAACCCATTGTAACTCGGTTTCTATTTATTCCCTCGCTAAAGCTCGGGAATAAAACTACCTCGTATGCAATGGGTCATTTTAGCGTCTTGTATAACAATCTACTATTATTTGAAACCCATAAAGCCAATGTCATATCTTAGATTTTTTTCAATATAAAGAACAAAAACGCCTATTATTCAGACCACTTTTGTCATCTCTAGAGTTTTAAAGTTTCATATTAATAGAATAAAATAACTTAATCATAGGAAGTAGTGTCATTTTATCTAACTTACAAAGTCTAGGCTTTACCTCAGACTTATTTAAATTTTCGCGCTTAGTATTTTGCTTCAAACCAAACAGTTTTTTAGTATGTACTTATCATCCATAATAATATATGTATTTTATTACTAATGTAACCTAGATTACTTCTTATTTCTATTATAATGCAAATGATCTATAAACAGCATTATAAGGTACAAAGTAGGTAAGAAAATAAAGTCAAGGAGTTTCTGAAGGATTTATCCAAGATCAGTAACAAGTAAACAAAAAGATAAAGTAAGTAGTTTACATTACATTGCTGTCGGTACTCGATAATCTTTAAAATGTTACCTATAAATAACGCAATGTTCAGAGCTAGATTCAATTGATAGTTTCGCAAACTTCACGACGAGGCCAAGCTGCGCAGGCGCAGTGTCATTGTTAGTTAAATTTGGCAGTAGAAAGTCAATTGTGTCACAGAGAATGCAACGAGACCGTTACACTTTCTTAAGTGCTTAAACCACGCTTAAACTAGGTACCACAAAAGGCCTTACCACAAAAGATTTTAAAACACTGTTCCTTAACAAGTGTTTAACTTAGACACTGTTTAAATGTGATTTTAAATGTGATGCTGTCTCTCTTTTGACAATATTGTTTTCGAAAAAATCAAAATTCAAAGATAATTTATTCAGTCTAGGCTGTTATGTCTTTGAAAGAGAAGACGTCATCAACTAAAATGTTTATTGTTCTGAGACGAAAGCACCTGGACAAGTAAATGCTTAGATAGTCACAGACGTTATTTTACTTAATAAAAAAACCGGCCAAGTACGAGTCGGACTCGCGCACGATGGGTTCCGTACCAAAAAACGCTAAATAATCACGTTTGTTGTATGGGAGCCCCCCTTAAATATTTATTTAATTCTATTTTTAGTATTTGTTGTTATAGCGTCAACAGAAGTACATCATCTGTGAAAATTTCAACTGTCTAGCTATCACGGTTCATGAGATACAGCCTGGTGACAGACAGACAGACGGACAGCGGAGTCTTGGTAATAGGGTCCCGTTTTTACCCTTTGGGTACGGAACCCTAAAAAACAAAACATTCAGCTGCTAGACGGTTTTTTGTGCACTGTGGAAATTACATCACAGTACCTATATATAGGCATTAGGCATATCAAATTTTAGAGTTGTAACAATATAGGTATGAATAAAATGACAGAAAGAAAAGAACATAGGTGAAACTCTTCTCCATTTCTGGCAGTTACTGTTGATTTTTTTGCGTGTCTGCCTCTTGTGCCATTTGCCCCAGAGAAAAATCTTGGATCTGCCCTTGTCCCAGCATCTTATGATCTTC
The DNA here is from genome assembly GCA_928269145.1 of Agriphila tristella. NCBI lineage: Eukaryota > Metazoa > Arthropoda > Insecta > Lepidoptera > Crambidae > Agriphila > Agriphila tristella. The sequence continues at coordinate 2,096,264 of OV743435.1, forward strand.
TTATGACGTAACAGTGATACTGTTACATATAGGTACCACTTACAAAAATTAATCAGTACTTTCTTATCACTATTTACTTAGTACCGAGAAGTTATCCTGGGCTCTTCAAAGCCATAAAACCCTAACCTTCCATTAGTAACAAGAAAATATTGCGTACCTATAAATGATTTGTTGTCTCCAGGTCGCACGTACAACGACCTGAACCAGTACCCTGTGTTCCCGTGGGTGCTGACCAACTACGAGAGCGAGGAGCTGGACCTCAGCCAGCCCTCCAACTACAGGGACTTGTCCAAGGTGAGTTACCTACTGTTGATATCATTATTTATTCTCTGCTGATAGTATGAACATGATTATGACTATACTTTTTTATACACTAGTGGCCCGTCAGCATTATGATCATAAAATAGTCTAGGAAAGGAAGGCAGTGGACCGGGACGCGATATTAGAAATGCCTGTGGGGTACAGACACTACCTGCTCTGTACCGCTCTGGGTTTTTCTAACCAATAACGTTAGAAAAAGCCTGTGTGTTTCAGAGCATCGCTTGCTCTGGAGCGCGCGGGGTTTTTCGACTAAAAATTTAATAATATCACCGTAAAAAGCCTGTGGAACAAGACAATTCAGAAAATTACAGTTGTGGTTAAAGCATTCCTTCTTCATGTTTCGGTAAATTATGTAGTTAATATTAAAATAGTGATTTATAGTCATACTAGCGATATTTTTTTTAAAGTGGTATATTTTTTTAGTTTATCCTCCTATTAATATTAATTTATTGTGTATGTTAAAATATTTTTTCTCTTAAACCCATAAATGGCAGGCTATGCTAAATGGGATGGATTGGGATGAAAGGCACACAGATAGTTTTTTTTAACCTGGATTAAAATATAGAGAGACAGACTTTGGTTCCTAAGAACGTCGCGGGCGGTAGCTTGATAGAGCGCATTTTCAAGTTTCTTGGATAATTAATAAACAATGCCTAATTATGTTTTATTGTATCACTAATCTGACATAAGTAATATTTAGTTTTTTTTAACCTGGATTAAAATATAGAGAGACAGACTTTGGTTCCTAAGAACGTCGCGGGCGGTAGCTTGATAGAGCGCATTTTCAAGTTTCTTGGATAATTAATAAACAATGCCTAATTATGTTTTATTGTATCACTAATCTGACATAAGTAATATTTATGTGATACTTAATGTGTTTTTCATTTAAATTTATTATTTTTTCATTAATATTTTTGTTATAAATAAAGAATATTACAAAAAAGACAAAAAACACATTATCAGTGATTATAATTGTCTTGTTAACAGAAAAAGCCAGCAAGATTCTTTATTTCTTATATTACAAAAGTATTCTTTGATGTGGGTATACAAGACAGCACGTTATAGTTAAACAGTTGAACTGCAAAACAGCTTTTATAACGTACGGCATAAAGGCGGTCACAAGGTCAAGTACCTATAGTCTAAATCTGACGTGCTGTTGACTGTACAAACATTATCAAACGAAATAAAAAAAAAAACGTTCGGCTGTTAGTTATTGCACTCGGAAATTGCGAAAAACTAACAAAATACTTTTCTTTTATAAAAATATAAATTTTTGTAAAACTCTCAATTAATATTATTTATGGTAGGATATTTTCAATTCCCTACACACATTACACACATTTTTAGGTAAGGTAGGTAAAATGAAAAGTTTTGATTGTGCTATGCCGTTTTCGAGAAATTTTGCAAATTACGATAAAACAGCTGTTCTTTGGGGATTTATTTCTAAAAGGACCTACCAAAAATAAATTATGTCCCATGTTTTTTGACGAGTTAAAAGTTTTTTTGATAAGAGAGATTTGATATTTTAGTTTAATAGGTATCCAAGTTTCACGATACTTAGTGCCTTACGCGTCTGTATCGCTCGGGATATTTATATATAGAAAATCACTGTGGATTTTTGTTGAAAAACCCCGCGTGATACAGAGCAAGCGGTGCTCTGAAACACACAGGCTTTTTAGTTATTAATTTGAAATACCCAGAGCGGTACAGAGCAGGCAGTGTCTGTACTCCACAGGCATTTCGAATATCGCGACCGGGACCCCCACAGTAAATCCTCAGTCGACGAAAGTTTACAGTATAATAAAGTAGCATAAATAAATAAAAAGTATTTTGCAAATTATAAAAAAAAACTCTAATATCATTGAAATATTTTTTAAGAAAAAAATTCAGCGTAAAATTTCCTTACCAATAGTACTCATGTAAGGTATGAAAACAATATGAGAAATATACAAAAAAATATCTTAGCTAAAGACACCTAATTATAATATACAATACACCGTGTTACAAAATAACCCCTAATGCCGAAATGGTAGAGACCATCAAGCTAACAATGTTTACTATGGGGCCAACTCTGAAATCGCGATGCCACGAATACCCATGAAATAGGTAGGTTTATCATTTCACGCTTTATTAATTGCATCATAATATACTTGCCTGCATTCTTTGCATCCGATTATAATATGGTGAGCAAACAGAAGATGATCAATAACAGTTTTACATTACAATTGTTGTGACGTTAACTGCCGTTCAATCGTAGACATAATAAACCATTCTGAATGATACAAAACAGATCTACTTAGTGTGAGACATTCAAACAGCGATTGTGATCATTTCTTTTATATCAGAGTCGATCTATTAATAAGAGTTATCAAAGTTCTAACATAAGTATAGTTCGAACACAATTTTTGACTTTGTAACTCTGTTAGGAGGTGAACATATCAAAAGTCCCGACCCGTATGCGGGGGGGTTTGAAGGTCGCATTTTTCGGTTTTTCACATATATCTCAGAAACGCATAGTTTTAGCGACGAGACTTTATACAAAATAAAAGGTGATTAAATTTGCTACAAGTTTTATTCAGTCAAGTTTTTCGATATCTTGTATAGTTTTTGAGATATCCGCTCCTGATTTGTCAATCCTTAAGGTGAAGCTTGAGAACAATGGGATCGGACCCTTCAAGCAGTAAGTGATGCGGACATTCTGGTTGTGGATATGGCTGTGAAAATGTTATTTTCATCGAGCCTGGACAGGGGAAGACAAGGGATTCCTTATTCTCGTCCCAAGAGCTTCAGCAACAAAGTTTCAAGGACTTGATGTTTATTTCCGAGATATGTGTGAAAAACCGAAAAATGGGACCTTCAAACCATTTTATTTAATATGCCCACCCTCCATATCAATTTCATAAGTAAAGCTTGTGCCCTAGCATTGGAGATATTAAGATAACTGATGAAGATTTAACACATAAACTCCTTGTGTACAGCCAATCGGTGCGCTGAACCCGAGCCGCCGCGCATACTTCGAAGAGCGCTACAACACGTGGGAGCACGAGTCCACCCCGCCCTTCCATTATGGAACACACTACTCCACCGCCGCCTTCGTGCTCAACTGGCTCGTCAGAATCGTGAGTATCCAGAACTACACATTACTACACACAATATACAGCCCATCGGAGCCTTGAACCCGACCCGCCGCGCGTATTTCGAAAAGCGCTACAACACGTGGAAGCACGAGTCCAATCCATTATGGAACCCACTACTCCACCGCCGCATTTGTCCTCAACTGGCTCGTCAGAATCGTGAGTATCCATTGCTACACATTTACTACACACAATGTGCGGCCAATCGGTGCGCTGAACCCACAGAGGTGATCTGTGGCTGAACCCGAGCCGCCGCGCGTACCTACTTCGAGGAGCGCTACAACACATGGGAGCACGAGTCTACCCCGCCCTTCCATTATGGAACACACTACTCCACCGCGGCATTCGTGCTCAACTGGCTCTTCAGAATTGTGAGTATCCATTACTACACATAATGTACGGCCAATCGGAGCGCTGAACCAGAGCCGCCGCGCGTACTTCGAGGAGCGCTACAACACGAGGGAGCATGAGTCCAAGCCGCCCTTCCATTATGGAACTCACTACCACAGAATATATAATAATACTAACACTACTCCACCGCTTCATTCGTACTCATCTGGCTCGTCAGAATCGTGAGTATCCACACCGTGTAAATAAAAAAAAATCACAATTGAATTTGGCAAAAGGTGTTCCCATTATTGGGAAGCCAAAGGAATGTGTATACATAGATAGGCTATGTCTATTGCCAAGGCATTCCTGTGGACTGGGCTGTCTAGAGCCTAGGTACCCAAGTCAATATGCATGCAATCAATGACTTCTATTCTATTGCATGCAATACATCTAATTTTACCATCAAGCCTCAGCCTCTCATCTTAGTGAGTTCTTATAAAACGAAGAATACATCCATTGTATAATTTATTCGAAGTTTATAGCTGACATTATTCAAAACCACATACTTACATTTAAATGTTAATTATATTTTAAATGAAACGTTTCCATTTCTCTCGCATGGACGCCGCTGTTGGTGCGCTAATTGAAAACTCTTTTCAGTTTATTTATACGTATCTCTTACAATTTATTTCAGAAATATCATAAATAAATAAAAGGATGAGATACGACTTTAGTTTATTTTGAAATGTTACTTTTAATAACATCGCGAGAATAAGTTGAACCCAATATTGTGATACTTTAATAGACAATCTTGCCTCAATAAATTTTTTATATTTTAATTTTTTATATAGCTATAGGAATAGATACAAACAACCATAACATTGATTGATTTATGCAATTTACTATTGTATGTTATATTCATTTAAATATTATTAGATCATCTAAATCAGATCGATAATAAGTAATATTTGAATCTTCAACTATTTGGCTTCCACCCAAACTGACAATCAAGTTTATGCCAGAGCATTTCTATACATTATTCATCGTCATATTTACTATCGGTGGAGTATCTATTTCAGCTTTATTGACTGCAATGGTAAATGCATCTCTGAGTGAGTGAGTGAGTGAGCGGTGAGTGAGTGTATCTTCAAAGCGATCATTGTGAATTAGAGTGTGCATCACCGTTTGGGTCGGTGGTGGCGTGTCAAAACAATATGCGATGCGCAAGCGACGCGGCGCGACAGATGCGCGGCATAGGGCTGCTGACTTGCTTTAATAAACAAATATGGGAAACAAAAATACTATAAATTAAAAAATGTTTTTTTCTGATAACCTAACGAATAATGGCAAAAAATATTTGATTGAATCAGGCGTCACTTGACGGAACTCCCAAACCATTATGAAAAAAGAAATATATTATGTAGCTTACTTCCGCAAAAAATATATGCAACATGCACCGCCCGCCCGCCCGCAAAAAAATTCACAGATCTCGTGCCTTTCACGTCACGACCTTCTGGTACATTGAAAATGAATTTAATGAATTTAACAAAATATTTTATTATTCTTTTGTTATAGACATTAATATTTTATTGAAAGGTAACCTAAGTACTATGTATAACTAAAACATCTGAATTTCTAAAAAAATGAACCCTAATAAAAAAAAAACATAATCAAATGCAGCATGCAAGACTCTCGCGCCGACTTCATCATCACTCGAATGTGCGATAACAACCCTCATGTTTACCTAGGCATCATCATCACACTCTCATTCTAAGAGATCGTTGTAAAATTTGGAACGCAGAGTCACTAAGAAAGACGTGACTGATCGAGTAATTTCAAATCTCGAAATTGAAATAACAGCAACCCACGATATATAATATTTTGGATCTAGTAGAGGCCCTCGGCTTCGCCTCGGGCCTCAAACTAAAACCTCTCTTCTGTTCAACTTTCGCTCAAGATTCGTTTATCCGTTTCTCTACACACAAAAACTCACTACGACGCCTAGCGACGACGTGTACTGAAGATAATAGCGTCATCTCTTTTGCTCCTACACTTATTGCTAACACTACTTTCTCTTTCGTTTTCACATAGTAAGCGACGTCACTTACTTGAATATGGACTTATGGAGACATTTCAGTGCAGTCACACTATGGTACCGCCCCGCGCCGCCGCTGGAATCAGCTCTTGATTCACGCTCTATTCACGTCATACCATCTGTTGACCTATTAGAGCTAATCAATATCAATATCAATATTATGGTTTTAATATATAATATCTAAATACTTTTTTATTTATAAAAAATGTGGAAATAAATAAAAAATACAAAATTTAAACACTATTACAAGTTTTGAAATATACAATCATTTAAAAACTTCAATCGTACCTACTACGTATTACCACTATCTCGCGCCGCGCACGTCGCCCGCGGTATCCCAACATTTCGCTTCATAAAGGATAAGCTACAGCCCAGACCGTAAGAGTCAGGGATATATACTAATTTCAGTAGGTAGCCCAACTCAATATATCTAAGGGTTTTTTTTTTCATTTTTTCGATATCGCTTTTTGTTTTTGAGAAATTGACGATTAAGTGAGAAAAGACCCCGAAAAAGTGTGTCATTTTTCTACATTTATGCGATTTTCGAAAAAAGTTTTTGACTTTTTCAAAATTTTTTTTCACCATATTGTAGCCCTTGCTGAGACGCATCTTTTGACATTTAGTACATACACGTAGACCCAAAACTCACGGGACCAGGGCAATGTCTCACTTTGGCTGAAATTGGGTACCTTACTGAAGCGATCGAAAAAACATTTTCAATGTTAAAATGTACATGCACACCACTGCATATCAGTGCACAATACTTGCATTTCGCAAGTCGATTCGAACGGTCGATATTTTTTTTGCATCTTGCATATATTTTTTGCGGAAGTAAGCTACATATATTTCTTTTTTTTTACATTGGCAAAAAAGAAGATCTTTTCTTATGTTTACAAATTTTGTTTGGATGAACTAATGAGTATTCTGTGCTATGGATTTCACTCACTACTCAAACCTCCATTGTCAAACTTTTAAATAATAATTAATTAAGCTTTAAGCTTAAAAGTTAAAAATACTTACTGCTTTTCATTCCCATATAATGGATTTAATGGGGAGGCGAAGGCAAAGTGAATTACAGATGGCGCTTAGTCTTTGGAACAATTGTCAGTTTGAGCTTATATTGTCTTGACTGTGTATTACGTGATTTTACTGTCTTAGATTGTATTTTTTTCGGTTTTGCGGACAAACAATGTATTCTATGCTAACTTTAGCTCATATAAAAGAAGAATTACGGAAAAGAAAAGCCAAAACAACAGGCAAGAAAGTTTATAGCAACTGACAAAAAATTGCTAACAAGCATTACATTTCTTTAAATTTCGTGTAAGATTTACAAGTAATCTTTTTATTTCAGATTAGAAGCATATGATTTAACTTTTAACAAAGCAACTGAGTGTGAATTTCCGTGTTTATAGTTGCCTGATGCCTTCTGTGCAATAGTAATTTCAGGTTTCTGTACTGGAATTTCTGTACCATCCAAAATTACACGAACCGTTTTATCATATTTATTTTATTATTCTAAGTTTCTTGAATGACTCTGGCATATAAAATTCTATTAATTCTCTGTTTGGCCCCAATATTGGGCTTATTCCATATTTGATATACCTATCAAATTCATCCAAGTTATAAATACACCGTCATTTTGTAGTCGTTTTAATTAACTTAAGGGTGTGTTGTACCAATGAAACTAAACATTTTTGCCCAAGAAACATGGGTCAAAAAACGACAAAAAATTTTGGTCCTCCCATACTAACTAGACAGCTAAAACATTGTATTTGTATGGGAAAGTCCAAAATTTTTGTCGTTTTTCGACCCATGTTTATTTGCAAAAGTGATTATTTTCATTAGTAGAGCACTCCCTTAAGTTAATTAAAACGACTACAAAATGACGGTGTATGTTAGAAACTGCTGAGGTTGAAATATTAAAGAACAAAGCTGTTATAATTCAAATGTTGTTTTATTTTGGCGAAGCTTCATCAAATTCATGAAACATTCCTTTTGATTTATAATGTTTCTCAGGCTCAGCAAAGGAGAAAATCGAGGAAAAAACATATTTTTTTTGATATTTTTTTGCCCACTATTTTTTTTGTTACTGGGAAATCGATGAACTCCAATATTTTACAAGTTACATGCATAACAATGCGGCATTTTCTCAGTATAAAATTAAAAAGTGCAATACTCAAAGAGATTCCTATATGTTTTGACAGTTTCTTTGAGGCGGCTCGGTACCAACGACAAGACGCCACCTATCGGGATAAAATTGCGCTTTTTTTTACTTTTAAAATTGCGCTTTTTTTTTTGTCTTTTACTTAAATCCTTCGTAAGTCTCGAACAAAAGAGATTATTTAAATTGATATCACAGGATAAAAATGAGTCAACCCTATAAGTTGAAGACAATTTGAAGTGACATGTTAATATACGACTGGTAGCTCGAAGATTTCTTATACCACCGGGCTATTAAATACCCTAAATGACATTGCATTGAAAGTGAGACAACCTGGCTAAAATCGTCCGCTCTATATTTATACAGGAAAAGGCAAAAAAGTTAAAAGCATCGCGACTTTTTACTGTTCCTGTGTTTGTCGTTAAGTGCATAAAGATGTTATTTATTTTTACTGTTGGAAATAGTGAAATGAAAAAAATTAAAGCGCAAGTTTTGTCTAAGTCCTTTATATTAATATAACTTGATAAATTGTCTAGCAACTCTAAATATAAACCATGACTTACGATGCGTTTAATTTGACCTTGTACAACAGAACTGACTAACTTCAGAGCGTTTGCGGTACAAAAAGATATATTTTAATTTATTTTTTACCCTTCGGACCATTTAGCCAGCCTTTCTATTGTCTAATTTCAAAATCTATCGCAATCGCTTTCAGAATGTGATACATTGATACATCTTTTTGGCATAAATAAAAACTTATCAAATAAATGTAGCAATGTGTCACATCCATCTGTCAAATGAAAGCGATTGCGATAGATTTTGAAATTAGACAATTAGACCCCAGATTTCGTAGCTGGATTTGATGCGACAAATAAAAATCCCATTTCGAAGCTGGTTTTCAATCGGGAATAAAAAACCGTTTCAAAGCCGGCTAGGAAACGAGAATAAAACAGTCCAGTTTCGACGCTGGCTTCTTGCTGGGAGTAAAACTGAGTAAGAAAGGAGTGAGACAAAATAGCATTACTGTGAGTAAAACGATCCCATTTCGTAGCCGGCTCCGAAATAAGACCAACTATGGATATTACTGGGAGTAAAACGATCCCATTTCGTAGCCGGCTACGAAATAAGACCAAATAGGGACATCACTTCTTTGTTGGGTACTTTCTGATTCGATTTATTTTCTATAAGAAATCCATGACTCGTAAACAATGCAGCTCATTCATTACACAAACGTGTGCCTCTACCAGGGACCTTCTACAAGAGGCAAATTACCGCCACTTTGTTCATCATACCATTGTCTATCCTTCCCCAGGAGCCGATGACGACGATGTTTCTCGCACTGCAGGGCGGCAAGTTCGACCACCCCAACAGGCTGTTCTCATCTATCGCCCTCTCCTGGAAGAACTGCCAACGGGACACCTCCGACGTCAAGGTGAGTACGAATATAATACCAATTGATATCCTTGGTTTTACCATTGATTTTATTGTCATACAACAATGGGGAATGTCTGAAAAAAATCAAATTGGCTGAATATTTTTTATAGGTAGGAATGAAAACCAGCCAAGAGCGAGTCGGACTCGCGCACGAAAGGTACCAAAAAACAGCAAAAAATCACGTTTGTTGTATGGGAGCATCCCTTAATTTTTTTTTCTGTTTTTAGTATTTCTTGTTATAGCAGCAATAGAAATACATCATCTGTGAAAATTTCAACTGTTTACCTGCAGTCGTTATTAATAGCGAGCACAAAACACCAAAACAAACCGGCCAAGTGCGAGTCGGATCGCGCACGAAGGGTTCCGTACCAAAAATCAGCAAAAAAATCAGTTTGTTGTATGGGAGCCCCCCTTGAATATTTATTTTATTTTGTTTTTAGCGCGTTTTTATAGCGGCAACAGAAATACATCATCTGTGAAAATTTCACCTGTCTAGCTATCACGGTTCATGAGATACAGCCTGGTGACAGACAGACAGACAGACGGACAGCAGAATCTTAGTAATAGCATCCCGTTTTTACCCTTTGGGTACGGAACCCTAAAAAAGTTTCAGTATTTCCGGTTGCGTGAAAATTAAAAACAAATTAAAGTCACTTCATCTTCACAAATGTACGGAAGTAACAGCAGAAAGGAAATTATATATACCTTAGTAACCGAAAATTCTGATACTTTTTTTCTATTGTTAAGGAAACTTCCTGCCTATAAAAATATTCAGCCAATTTGATTTTTTTCAGACATTCCCTATTTGGGTTGCCAGAAAACACTTAGCAGATCAAGTTGCTGCGAAATGCAATAAAGGAGCAACTGTGTAAGGAGTACCTGTTTGCTTTGAAAGCAATTTAATGTTATCAGTTATTTAACTCTACCAAGAAGACTGAACTTAGACCAAAGTGTAAAAAAACTTGGTTATCTTACCACTTTGCTAGCACTAAATTTGATACGATGCATTCAATTCAGGGTCTATAACTGTTATTAGATTCGATAAATAAGTGTTATTAAACTTACCTTAGCATTGTCATACCATAACTAATTGTAGTGTCTGAATGATCGCGGAGATATCGTAATCTTTTGTTCTAAGTGCTATAATCGAATATTTTCGCAACGATCAAATGAGTCGTATCGGGGCCGATGCGCTCGGCTTCAAGCCGCAGCCTACTTGGGAAGTACTTACGACATGACACAAACGAATGAGATACAGCCATCGAAACAGCATTAAATACTTGATTGATGATGCGGGCGGTGCATCTTGCATATATTGTTTGTGGAATTAAGCTACATATATTTCTTTTTTCAAAAAGTCTAAGTTAATTGAAGATGGCATATGTCGACTTGTTTTTAATATAAATACAGATTCCGGCAAACATTTTGACGCTCTTTCGGCGGAGTGGGGATAAGTTCAGGTATGTGCACTTGCATTGCAAGCGACCAAAAGCGCGTGCCCCTCTCCCGCCGCCCCCGTACTTCACCGCATACCCAAAATACGCGTTCTGTGCAATCTCCACCCGATTTCAAGATGTTTGCCGGCTAACTGTACTTAAATATAAAAAACATACTTTTAAAAATTGGGTTTGTATGTAATGCATTCACACTAAAGATATGTGAATAAATTATTAATTTATACACGAATCTTACAAATTTCACAATTTACTTCTAGCGTTGTATTACTTATAAAGTGTGAAAGATGCTTTTGGATATTCTTCCCTTACCACTGATTGCTAAAAATACCAAAATCCTTTATACTAACAGGCCTAACATATCCAACGCGTCTTAAGAACAGTATACACAAACTTCAATACGTAAGGTATTCTATCGTTCAGTTGAAGATTCAACGACATTTTTTCGTGTCCCCCAGGAGTTGATCCCAGAGTTATTCTTCCTCCCGGAGATGCTGATCAACAGTTCCGGGTACCGGCTCAACATCCCGGAGTCTCCTTCAGGCGACGTCATCCTACCTCCATGGGCCTCCTCCGCAGAAGAGTTCGTGAGGATCAACCGTATGGCGCTAGAGTCCGAGTTTGTTAGCTGTCAATTGCATCAATGGATTGACCTGATATTCGGATATAAGCAAAGAGGTAAGTATCAGACTTCCGTCGTAGTATAATATCTGTACCGACCCAACATACCGAAATCTGCCTCCATGGGACTCCTCCGCAGAAGAGTTCGTGAAGATCAACCGCATGGCGCTCGAGTCTGAGTTCGTTAGCTGCCAGTTGCATTAATGGATTGACCTTATTTTCGGAAATAAGCAAAGGGTTAAGTATCAGACTTCCGTCGTAGTATAATATCTGTACCGACCCAACATCCCGGAGTTCCTCCGCTGAAGAGTTCGTGAGAATCAACCGCTTGGCGTGGCTTGGCGCTTGAATCCGAGTTCGTTAGCTGTCAGTTGCATCAATGGATTGACCTCATATTCGGATATAAGCAAAGAGGTAAGTATCAGACCTCATTCGCAGCAAAAGACTTTACCGGTTTAACATCCCGGAGTCTTCTTCAACATCCCGAGGTAACCGTAACCTGTTCGCTGAAACTTATTGATACAAAATGTAGGTAAAGGGTTTCTAAACTCATTACAAAATGCGGCCCGCTCAGCCCGTAATTCATACAGATTGCAATAATTTAGTAACAGTCGCTATTTCGTGACATAGTCCGATCAACGGGGCTTATGCAACCCGAATAATTCTCCCGTCCATGAAATTTGGCATGTGATGAAGTTAGGTAATACAGATTACAGATGCACAATAAGCCAATAAATTTTATTACGAGAAGTTAGGTATTTTTACCTAAACATGAAAATTGCTTATATCTCTCTGTGAATATTTCCTCGGGCTGAAACACTTTCTGTATACGTACTTATGTACTTGTTATAATAAGTATGTGAAGGAATCCAATCTTTTTTCTATTTCAGAGATACCCCAAATTTAACTTTTTACATTTTTCAATATATCTTCTATTGAAAAAATTATCTGTCGATTATTATTTTTTATTGATGTGCCTCCGGAAAACATACAGCATTGATTATGAAGAAGCAGTGTGTACTTAGCTTTATGTTGATAGTCTGTGGCGCAAACCATAGACAGACTCGTACTTCCGGCTGCTGTCCGCTAGGTGTCGCCACTGTCACCGGCAAGGGCGGGGAGGTGCTTGCCGCCATGTTTATAGCTCATAGCGTTGTGTACTTTTGCCGCGAGCGGACGTAAATCCGTTGATATCTACTCAATCTTATAAAACGAACGCGTTTTGAGCTCGGTTAATCGTATAAACGATTGTTCAAAATTTAAAAATAAGTTTATCTTTAACTTGCACCTTTTTTATACGGTTTTTGTGAAAATATGGCGTCATCGGCACATGACTGACGCACATCAAAGCCAGAGAAGGATACAGCGTACGAGATTGTAGCAGCAGCAACAGCGAGCAGCAGCAGCTAATCCACAGGTAACGGTCGATCCTCGGATCGACGCGTTAGTAATCAGGTCAGTCTACCCACAAACATTATTATTTTATTTTCGTGCAACGAATACTTATGGAGTTTTCCTAGCAAATCAATAATGCGAATACTGAGTTTCAATCTTTGTTTGCTTAAAACAAATGGTGTTTGTTGTTTAATAAGCGTTTAACGCTGTTCAATCAGCAAGAGACCGTCGACGGTCGCACCACTTTGCTTACAAATTCTTTAAATTCTCTAGACCTGCTGACGTAAAAAGATAAGAGCTTTTAACTCGCCTACAATACAAGGAAAAATTGTTTGATTTGCGTGATACGATAGCCCGGTCGGGTTCTGCAATCTAAAATTGAACGATCCGTTATGTCGGCTCAATAAAAGTACGGCATTTTAGTATCCACAGAACAAATCATAGCTGCTCTTATGAATGCTTTTCCTGTTTAGAGAATTATTATAATCAGACTCACAATGCATTATTGATTTGGCTCACAAAACTTGATGGTACTAACAAAAATCTTGAAATTGATTTGCTCCGTTTTTAATTGGGATGATTTGTCTCGTGAAAATTTCTTTGCTCCTTATTTTTGTTTTGGAGATAAGGATTGTTTTCTGAAATTATCGTCGCTAAGATGCTTTGTGGTCAGTACGATAGTTTAGATTTTTCGAAAAGAATTTATCGAAAGTTACCTACTATTTTCAAAGTCATAAAACAATGACTAATAATATTGGAAATTATTGAGAATGCTAAGGAACTAATAACGTTAAGACCTTTAACAGGCGCGGCGTTACAGACGTCCTTACGCCCGTTCTTCTTGTCAGTTAAAAAGGCTGGAACGGGTGGTAGGAAAATATGGTCGATTCGAAAGTGCTTAATTGTAAAGTTTATTTGAATAAAGCCATTTTAACTTTGACTTGATGTATTCGCAAGCTTTTTCTGCGGAAGAAAAGCGTAAGCGATCAACTTTTGACTTCCGAATCTGAACGAATTCATTAAAACCGAGTCGTTTTGAACAATTTCACATTCAGTTAAATTCCTCCAATCTTAGTATTGAATTGAATGACAAAGTTGGACACTTCTCAGTTAGATTTTATAAAGTCAATTATAAAGGTCAATGATCAGGGTCAATTATCAAGGTCCATTATCAAGGTCAATTGTCAAGGTCAGTTATCAAGGCCAATTGTCGAGATCAGTTAACAAGGACAATATAGTCAAGGTCTGTTGTCAAGGTCAGTAGTCGAGGTCAGTTACTCTAAATGACATGCATCCCTTGGGTCATCAAAATTTCGCTTCTTTCCATCAGGAACATGCTAGGTCGCGGAGACCTTGCGTGCAAAAGGTTGTCGAGTGCTAGTTTGCCTAGACGACTTCCTTTTTGGTCATTCAGGACCTAACCAAGTCATGTCTCAGGCTGCGGAAGCCGTGAGGCACTTGGTCCAATATAATCTATGTCTTGAGGCTGCGGAAGCCGTGAGACATGCTGTCTTGAGACTGCGGAAGCTGTGAGACACTTTATTTACTGATTTATGCACCAAGTGAGATTCTTGAACCAAACATAGCTTAGCTTATGACTTCAGGCTGCGGAAGCCGGGAGACACCTAGATCAGTACAAGTAATTCGTTAAGGCTGCGGACATGTGTGATAAATATCTAAGTACCGATCTTAGAAGACTTAGAAAATACTATACACGTATTTACGATAGGAAAAACAATGACCTTGCTAAGTCACACACAAACAAGTTAACCTAACAAGTTACAAGACCTCGACCTTGCAACAAAGATGTATCAAACCCTTTTGCAGCTCCTAAATTGCTTGGGTAAACTGAACTTTTCCAACTTTGAGTTCGCCAACGCAGACCTGACTGCCGCTACTCGCATTACTACGCACTTAAGGTGGCTCGACATACAACGACCACGACATACACATCAATCGGTTGTCGTTGGTACTAAGTACCTACATCACGACGTGGTATGGTGACGCGGAGCTTCATATCATTCCGTAAATTATACTCTATCTTAACTACAGATTTGGGGAAATGGGTGAAATGGTTCCGACCAGGGTGACTGATCGCCCGTCCGGCTTCGCTGGCGTCCCCCCTTATAAATAATAATTATAACTACAGATGTTTTGAATTCAAGATGCTCTTATAGATAGAACGTTTATTCCAGGCATGTGGACAATAAAGAACTATTTTTAGTAAACTGGACTCGTCGAATACTAGCTTTCTCCGACATGACATGAAGGCTACAGATACGAAAATAACATACCGCCTAGCACTTGTCAGCAGGACAAGTACCAGCGAAAAGGCATCTCTAGCTCGGAGCAACTACATAAGTCTTCGGAAGACTTGTTTGCATAACGAGAGATTGCACAACCAAGGCAATTTTATTCAGAACCGTATTCATAAATTGCAAAAAGCTATCAGCAAACTATATTCTCATACAATTTTATTATAACTATAAGCCTTCAGCTTCTAGATACCACTTGGCCTAGGTAGCTCCACCAACCAACATCTTTCTCATGATATTTTTAATGTTTAAATATTGATCTAACTATACCGGGTACGTACCCGTTAGTCGCACCAGATTATCCTGAATCACCTCGGGCCGTTTGGATTCAGGGGACCTAGTATCTGCATCGTTGGATGACCCCCACGACATGTGAATGACCCCACGACGATGAATGCTTTCACCTGTACATACAGGTGAAAGCATTCATCGTGTAAGTCTTGAAAATTGGGGGAGGGGGTAGTAAAATAAAATAAAGCTCAGAAGTCTCCTTCTCTTGAAGGTGTCCGGTGAGTAAAAGTACGAGAAATTCGGCACAAATACTCCCTAATAAATCACTTACCAGCGATCAGAAGACAACTTTGGTCGTACCCCCTGATTGACCACTTTGGCTACATTTGCCTTGAAACACCTCAACTTGACAATTTCGTAAACGTTTCTATTTTAATCTTTTAAGGAACAGTGTTTGAAAGGTGAACTAGCTTATAGTAGTAGTGTAGAACTATTGTAGTACTTACAAAAAACAATCACAAGTTTTTTGTGAGCCTTGTTTATATTAAAACAATAATGATTTTAATTATTTTTTAATTAGTCACAATACAATATATTATGTTCCTAGTATGGCTATTGGCCAATTTAGTCTAATTTAGTCAAAGAAACACTTTTAAACCTCGCTTGTAGAACAACAAAAAAATTTACCGCTAGCGTCTGGGTGAAAAGTCCACAAGTCACTCTATTAAAGTTTCTAATAACGGTATTTATTGTGACCAAATATTCATTTTATATTTAGCTTTCAGTTTAAAAACTGACTCATTCCCAGATTCCCACAGACAGTCAACTTAGATGCTGTCGTCCAATATATAGGTAAATATTTCCTGGTAATTAATACTGCTTAAAAGGAACTTAATCATTTTGTTTTCTCTAGGAGACCTGCATTATTTCGATGTACGCGTGAAGATGTAAATTAATCAGGTTACTTAATAAATAATTGTATCACTGTATGTGAAGCCATAAAAGCTGCATCACCTGTCCTATCCTAATAGAGAATTAGGTATGTATCACCTATATAGATAGCAGAGTCAGAGCAACCACGAAAATGCGGATGTGCTGTGGCTGTTTTTAGGCTGGTACGAGGACCAAGCTGTTGAAAAACATTATATATTTGTTTTCTTAGCAAACCAACAGCGTTTTTTCTATCATTACATTCCTTGAAATACATTAAAGCAAAGTATTAAAAAAAAAAAACTAATTCATTACAGTATAAGCAGTAAGTATAATGATTGGTCTCATATTAAGACTTTTGCATATTTTTTTTTCAATGCTACATTTTACACTAGAGAAGAACATTCTTCTTCTACCTATGTACTCGGGTGTAATTGATCAATCTACTTAGTGATAAGTGGAACTTATTCTTTAATTATATTAATCGAATTTTGCCTTTTTGTTACTTCATAATTAGATAGTACTAATCAGTACTATATTATGATAGATTTTTATAGAAAATACTATAAACAAAGTAATATCAATACCCATTAAGTTATATTTTACATTATCAAAGTAATATATACAAATAATCATCATAGCGTTGTGTTAATCATTCTCACCAGCAGATAACAAACACGTCTTCATAATCAATGCTGTATGTTTTCCGGAGGCACATCAATATAACGGTTTTACATAACAATAAAACCGATATTATGTGCCGAGAAGGAAAACATACAGCATTGCAGGAAGTTCTTCCTGGTGAAGACTATGAGCTATAAACATGGCGGCAAGCACCTCCCCGCCCTTGCCGGTGACAGTGGCGACACCTAGCGGACAGCAGCCGGAAGTACGAGTCTGTCTATGGTTTGCGCCACAGACTATCAACATAAAGCTAAGTACACACTGCTTCTTCATAATCAATGCTGTATGTTTTCCTTCTCGGCACATAATATCGGTTTTATTGTTATGTAAAACCGTTATAATATGTTCTTATATCCTTAAATACATAGCTTTATTCAGTAAGCCAATAAATTTTCTTCTTTAATCATATTTTTTTAATTTTTTGACTTTAAGAGGTTATTTACGTAATGTGAAAAAATAGTCGGTCCACTTTTATACGTTTATTAGATAAATTATTTTATATTAAAACAGATTTAACAATAATCCAATCATTTTTTGAACGCGCATATATTTTTTTAGTATAGTCGCCGCTTTATGATAGAGCATAAGGGTTGACTTTCACTTGACTACTCAGCGCTGCTTTGTCACGCACTTTTGGACTAGTGTAGGCGAGTTTGGTGGCCACTGTTATCAAAAATAATTAAGAGTTTCAAGAGTTCAAGAATAGTGGTAGGTATTTTTGAATAAAACAATTAATAAGTGTGTTTATAAGTAGATATCAGATTTAATGCATTTGCATATAACTGTCTCTAATTACGGCGTTAATGCATATTTTAGCCTTTTTTCCCAATTGTTCATATTTATTTAAGTAGCGGGAGCTAAATATAGGCAGCTTTTTAAGCTAGCCTCTATTTAAATCAATAGAAATACTGTAAACAATGATTGAACATGCCAACGCCATTCCTCATTCCTTAGCCGAAAAGTTGCGAATAAAGTTAAAGTTAGACGCTATTTCGCGCAAAAAACCAGAGCTTCGAAGAAAACGAAGAACATTAATGCCTTCATCAATGGCACAGGTACCCTGCGTAAAAAGTATCTCCAGATTCTCCAGAAATGGCGCCAAATTTGGCCAATGACATCAGTTGATATAGAGAGGTCGTTTTCGGCGTTCAAATTGATATTGGGTGAAAAATTTTTTTTTTTTAGTTTTCATTGTGCATATTTTGGACATATTAATAGTTTTTAGGACATATTTTAATTTTTTGGCACTTTGTTAGTGCATATAATCCGATGTCAATTTATTAGTAATGACTATTATGAGTCACTAATTTTTATTTAATTCTAGCCAATGGAAATTGGTTTACACATGACTGCCCAAAAAGTTCGCATAAGAAATGTATTGGCAAAGCGCTTGGTACTGACCCTTGAAGTATCTACTTTGTAAGGGTGATATATATCACACCCTTTCTCGGAAAAAAACAACTATAAAGTTTATACTCTCCAGTGTTTCCACGCTCAACAAATTTGCAGACAATCCAGGGACATACTTTACCTCTCTCACTCCAAATTGCATACTCTCATCTTTAATGACATCACCTGAGCCACATGCATACAACTTTTGGCCGTTTGCTACATTAATATCAACATCACTGTTAAAGTCTCTATAATTAGCTTGCGGTAGGTCATGTGAGATGAAAGGACGCTCCTGAGTCCACTACCCATTCATTGTCATTACTCTTGATGGTGCTATAAGCAGCTAGAAAAGTGTTACCCTTTTTCTCTTTGTTTGCATTAGGATTATTCGGACATATCAATGCTTTATGCGGTCCATTGCATATAAAGCATCTTATCTCTTTCTCCTGCTTTTCACGCTTCTGCTGCGTTTGTTTTTGCTGATTGCCTTTACTTACTGTTCGTGGAACTACTCTTGTACCTTGAACGGCTATCTCTTGCAACCAATGCATTCTCAGTGGATGTTGAAGGTATTGGACTATACTGTTGAAGCAATATTGTTTTGACGTAGTTAGATGTCAGTGTGATGTTTGCATTCTCTATTGTCATCTTCAGGGGTGTATGTATACTCTTCAGTAAGTCCTTGTAACATAAGCGCTGCTAGTAATCCAACATCTACTTCCTTACCAATATCTCGTAACTGTTGAGCTACTTTCAGTATTTGCGTAACATAGCCTTCATACAGCTGAATTGCTCTAACTCAAAGCTTACACGATCCTATTTGATTTTGAGGAGTTTTCATGAATATCTTCGAAGTCCAAGGTTCAATGCCAATGAAATTAACATGAGACCACCCTTAAGGTATTCCTTTCCAACAAAACAAGAATCATCTAAATCGGTTCTTAAACAAAGAAGTTATGTCTGTAGATCCATAAAAACTCGAGTCATTTTTATTTTACCAGTATTTTCAGGATAACTCGAAAA
This sequence comes from Agriphila tristella, assembly GCA_928269145.1. Taxonomy (NCBI): domain Eukaryota; kingdom Metazoa; phylum Arthropoda; class Insecta; order Lepidoptera; family Crambidae; genus Agriphila; species Agriphila tristella. Next base: position 2,115,784 of record OV743435.1, read on the forward strand.
CTACTGAACCGATTTCAAATTAAAAAAATGAGCGTGAACGTAGAAGGAAGAAATAACTGAGGTTACTGCCAATATAATACAAAAAGTTTTGTTCAAATCGTTCCAGTAGTTTAAAAGTTAACAGAATTGGCCTCGTTACGATTAGGGAATGCAAACCGGTTTCACCGAAACCGAAAAAACGGTTTTTCGGTCGATTTCACACGCAAAATAAAACCGGTTTTTTAAACGAATAACCGGTTTTGTCCAGTTTTTTTCTGATTAAATTAAGTTAAGTTTCATGCTTTGCAATACATACAAAACGAAAAAGCACCGCCCCATTTTAATTGACTGCTTCAAGTAGTTCAGTTCAGTGACCTACTTGTGCGGCTGAACGGGTCGAAGGTGCTTATAGCGACTTACGTAAGTCAATTATGGAAATTTATTATTCATCATCATCTTCTTGCTGTGCTGTGCCTTTTCCTATTTACTTTGGGTCGGCCTTCCCTGTCCTTCTCTTCCACTGTGCATGGTTGAGTGTCAGGTTGGGGTCGATGTCGGCTTCTTTCAGGTCGCGCTGAACCGTCATCAGCCAAGTGGCAGATGTTCCATCGCGCCTACGTGTCGTCGTTGGGATGTTTAGGGCTGTTTCCACCATGTGATCGTCCGGCGCCTTCGGTACATGCCCGAACCACCGTAGACGTCTCTTTCAGCTTTTCTGTTATGGGTGCTACTAGCCAGCATAGTGACGCCCGCTGACCAGCGTCTCTCTGACGTATGGAGTTTGTTTAAATGTTGTTTATTTGTGGCCCAACATTCGGATCCAAACAGCTAGTCCGGTCGTGGGACATTAAATTTCATAAAGAAGTTTTGATAATACTAAAAGTTTTAGTTTTTGCTGAGTGTATAGATTATGTGCATTGTGAGCTATTGTTGAAAAGTTAGAAGTTTTATGCCGGTGCTTTAGGTATAGTTTAGGTATTTCGTAATATTTCGTTTAACGTAATATATATAGAATTAAAGTTTGAAATGTTGATTGTTTCATAACAAGAACTATGTTATCTTCATGTTGTAAAATATTTAGAAAGTTATTATGTGTGGAAGTGCGTAAATCAGAAAATCACTCTTTTGTGTTCGAATAAAATTTTAAAATTTCTGAAATCTTATTTTAAGACTTTCAGTGGTTAGATATACCAGTTCAACAAAGTTTAGAAAGTTAAGTGGTGTGCTTCTTTGATATTTTCATTTTTCCTTTATAACATACGGAATAATGAATTAAAAATTGATAAGATCGCTCTTACAATACCTTTTCAATGCACTTATATACTACACAAAAAATTAGAAAAATACATACAGTGGCTTTTGTTTAATTACGGATAAAATATGTAGTATTGTCGCTACAGGCCGCCCGCGCCAGTCCGGTGCCGCTGGCGGCGCGCGGCGGCCGGCCGCTAGTCCAGACCCCCTAGCCAAAGTAACATTTGCAAATTTTCGCTATCGCTTCGCTTCGAAAAATGTATGGATTTGACGTTTTAAAATTCGATAGTTAACGAAACTTTATGTCCCATACATGTCTCGAAAGCGAAGCGATAACGAAGATTTGCCAATGTTACTTTGGCTAGGCCCTCAGGAGCCCTATTTTTGAATCGCTCGACTGGTGTCGAGCGCTCGTTTCTACTGATTTTCGTTCGACATCCCATACATTTGAGTCAAATGTCGAACGAAAATCAATAGAAAAGAGCGCTCGGCGCCAGTCGAGTGATTCAAAAAAAAAATAGGGCCCCAGGCCCACTCGCGCCATAAATAAGAATAAATGATTATTAAGGTGGCGACTAATCTGTAACATTCCGTCGTAACGCAACGTAACGTTACGTTATGATGAAATGTTACAGGTCAGTCGCCACCTTTATGCTCGCGCGCGAAGTGTAGTGTATGAAGGTACCTTACACTGCCTACAGCTACCTACTTACTTACAAGTTGTACGCTCGGCTACTTACAAGACGTGTCGACTCCTATCTGACCTATCTCTATTATTATGATTCCACTAGTGGCCGCCCGCGACTTCGTCTGCGTGGAGTTTTTTTGCTATCCCTCGGGAACCATACTTTTTTCGGGATAAAACCCTATCTCCTTTTCTATACCCCTAGCAACGTGTATGTAAAATTTCATGATGATCGGTTCAGTATTCATGACGCGAAGGCGTAACAAACAAACAAACAGACTTTGGCATTTATAATATTAGTATGGATAGTGCGACTCTAATCTACCTTACTCTCCAACTAATGTACCTACCTACCTAATTTATACAATTGCCACAAAATAGAAGGCCCTAAAAGACGACAGTAATTTTATGAAATTAGCCAGATGTAGGCAGCTACATAGATAAATAAGACAAGTTAGTTGGTTTAAACACTTTGATCAATACCGTAAACTGCTGCATCTTTGCACAAAATTTAAGGTTTTTTTTAAATATCTCTTCAAGTATTTATTATCTGTGTCCATTTTTACATTAAGGCGCGAATTGGAGATGTATGCCATATATCTTAAGGTTCATAACGCCGAAACGGCTGTTAGATTGATCTCCAGAAACCGTCAAAGTCGTAGGCAAAGTTGTAATAAAATATCCCAACTTTGCTTAGAAGATTATAAGCAAAAATACGAGCCGCATTTAAAAACTGGTCTTAATTATAGAGCTATACAAATTGCGTTACCATCGAGATGTGCATGGATTACCACATATAAGCATCAATATTTTTTTCTGGCAAGCAGGCGAAGTTGGGCACGAGCAGGCAAACTTTGAGCATTATCAGTAAATATTTCCAAAGTAAATTTGTAGTATACTACGGGTTGCCAACTTGCCACAAATAGAAAAACACAAAATTTAAAAGACTTACTATAATTTCAATAAAAATGGGTAAATCCGGACGTAAACCAACTAAATTCACAGGACTAAACTAATTTCATTTGATTTGTTTTAATTTCTTTATTTTGAATTTATTATTTTCTTTTGAATTTATTTTTTTATAACTATTAAACCTTTAAACATTTATAATTACTTTTGTAAGATTGTTTTCTATTTTTATAGCTGTATATCTTTTTATTTAATAACTAAACAAAGTAAACATAGACTGCCCTCCAAACCGCTTTACTGTCGTTGAGTAAGTAGTGACAACCCTAGGGCTAGGCAAACTTGAGTCACTAATGCCCGAGAAGCCTTTTACAACATTGCCTACCGTGGTTCTAGCCGTAAATGATTGACATTAACAAGAAAAACCCTTATAAATAGAAGAAACAGCATATTTTCTTACCCCGTAAATACTAAGAGAGCTGAAATTCTCGATTTTTCCAAGGAAAAACTAAAAGTTTAACACTCACCTAAAAAACGTGCACTCCGTCACAGAATACATAATAGTACAAGTACAGAAGCCGCATTCTGCAACATCATTTAATTAAATAGCGACTCTTGCTACGACTCAATAAGGCGCAATTCAGATCGCACACCGCTACAGCGCCTACAGTTATATTCACCTAGAAGTTTTCTCTCTTTCTATCGCGTAGCGCTCATCTCTTCTGACGCCGTTAGGGTTGTCTCCTTTTTATCTGTTTATCTGTATGTTTGTGCGCTAATAACTTAAAAAGTGCTAACTCAATCGTAATGATGTTTACATAGAAATATACTATGTATTTTGCGAAGTAATTTAGTCTTTATCTTATCGCAATCGGTTTACTCAATCAAAAGATATACGACTTTTAAGTTTTTAAGAAGAGTTTACGATGAATTCGTTGTAACAATATCTTTTGGGAACTATACTGTTAGAACGACGACTACCTGGACCTGGTGTTCCCACATCTGGCACGGTAAAATGGTCAATGGCTTAAAAGTAAACAATAAAGTGTCGAGTTTTGGGGTCTGTCTTTTGTAATTTCTCAGAAAAAAAAATGTACTTGAATGCAGTTGAATGCACTTGAAAAAAATCTAAGCCCGCTTTCTACGTATTATATTATTTTATACTACTAGCTTCCGCCCGCGACTTCGTTCGCGTGGACATTCGAGAAAATCCTTAGGGAACCTTTAACCTGGATAAAAAGTGTAATATCCTGCCTTGCTAGCTAGCCCGCTTGGTGTGAACGTGCCTTGCGCGCAGCAGGCCTCTGGCTGGTAAGCGCGTACTATAACGACCGAGTGCGATGTCGGGCCGCATCCTCACGCGCAAGTGGCAAACGCCCTGCCTGCAAGCGAGGTACGTCCACACCAAGCGTACTGCCTCGCGAGGCAGGACGTTAGAACATAGAATACTTCTTATCCTGGTTAAAGGTACCCTTAGGATTTTTTCGAATGTTCACGCGGACGAAGTCGCGGGCGGAAGCTAGTATTATCTAATTATTTTCTTTTCTCTAGAGTTACTATATTCTCTAGTGTTACCCTGGTGTCCCCTAATTTTTGATTACTTTTATCTTTGATCAAGAATACCCTAGATGTCCGGTCAGAGTCTCAAAAATGGCACCTCAAATAGCGTCCCACTACAAACTGGGTGCTTATTTTGCACAAAGTAAGTGATAAAAAAATTATTTTTGTAAAAAATAAGCTTATTTTGTGCAAAATAAGTGATATAAAATGTAAGTTTGTACAAAATAAGAGGTGATCATGTACAAAATAAGCGCCAAGTTTGTAAGTGGGACGCTATTGAGGTGCCATGTTTGCATACTGTTTTAGTTCGTAAGCGTTATCTAGGATATACTTGATCGAAGGTTTTTATGTATAAATAATTTATACAATTCAATTATACTCGTAAACAATACAGTGAACGTAATATGTATAAAGAAAAGAAAGGTACTGCCTGACATCCCAAGTAGCATTCGGGGTTCTATATAAGATGTCTAGTCGTTCACATGTACTCCACAAGCTGTGTAAGTCAGCTGTATAAAAGCTGTATAGCTTGCTATAATGCTCTTATAGAACCAGTTTGGGCACAAATTAGACAGCTTTAAGTTCACTATGCCTCTACATTAGCAGTATAACAGCATTATAATAGCAGTTTAAGTAGTAACATCGGACTTAAGGCTGACTTACGGCACTATATGGGACGCAGTGTGAACTAATACAACATACATGAGTGTAATAAAGAGTAACAAGTGGCTATACACAGCCTTCACAGTTATAAAATCCGACAAAAGTACTCCAGTGCTACCTAAAATTCACGTGTGTCCTAAATTATTTCTATTTATTCCACAAATTTAATATGGTTTTATTGTGTCGTAATAATTAATAGCGGAACAACTCTTATTTGGATAAAAATTAATATAACACGAAAGTACCTGTTTTGAATACTTAATATGTGTTAATGCCATGGGAATGCAACTTTATCGTGAAATGTATACATATTTACAGCTAAAATATTCACGCGCCTCTGTAAAAACGCGATATTCATTTTAAAATATATAAAACTGGCTGAGAGGAAATCTACAATTTTCAGTTTTCGATATTCTATTGGCATTATAATTATACTACGGTAATTAATTATATAGCCTTCAAGAGACGGGCAGCAGCGTCTCCAAAAAACCTCGGCCTACTGCGATCGCCAACCCGCCTGCCAAGCGTGGCGATTATGGCAAACCCCCCCCCCCCTCATGCACAATGGATCAAAAAATTGGCCCCCAGTCCCCGGCAGCCCCGCTATTCCTAGGCCCTAGTTACGGTAGCGGCTACGGTAACGGCGGGGCAGGGGGTGCTAAGAATCCCCGGGTGCGGCTCGGCTACCAAAAACGACGACAACTGCACCTGGCAACCTATAACACGCGCACACTAAGGACCCACGCGAAGTTAACCGAGTTGGAAGAAGTTATCAGCAAGGTACACTGGGACATTATCGGGTTATCTGAAGTCCGAAGAGCGGGAGAGGACTCGATAATCCTCAAATCCGGTAACTTGCTTTACTACCGGGAGGGCGACCAACAGTCCCAAGGTGGTGTCGGGTTCATCGTCCACAAGTCCCTTGTCAACAACGTGATTACCATCGGAAGTGTGTCGACCAGGGTGGCGTACCTTATGCTCAGAATATCCAAACGGTGTTCGCTGAATGTTATACAGGTTTACGCACCGACCTCGACACACCAAGATGACGAAGTGGAGGCTATGTATGAGGAGATCTCTAAAGCCATGCATAGCTACAAAACCCACTACACTGTTGTGATGGGGGACTTCAATGCAAAGTTGGGGAAACGATGCGGTGATGAGCTGAGAGTGGGGCAATTTGGAGTTGGGCAACGGAATGACAGAGGCCAGATGCTGGCTGACTTTATGGAGAAGGAGAACCTCTTTATGATGAATTCCTTCTTCAGAAAGCCGGAAAGCCGGAAGTGGACCTGGGTCAGTCCGGACGGTAAAGTCAGAAATGAGATAGATTTTATCATGTCGACGAAAAAGCAAATATTCAATGATGTCACTGTGATCAACGCTGTTAAGACGGGGAGCGATCACCGATTGGTACGTGGCACATTGAATATCAACCCAAAGCTGGAAAGATCTCGACTGATAAAATCAACAAGTCGACCATTGCCGGCCCATATTCAAAACCCCGAGAGCTTTCAACTCGAACTCCAAAACCGCTTCGAAGCCCTTGAGAACAGCATAGATGTGGACGATCTAAACAACATGGTGGTGGATACTGTCCGTACGGTAGGGTCCAAGCTCTTTAAGACCCGCCGTCCCAAGATAAAGAAACTCTCCGACCACACACTCCTACTCATGGATCAGAGACGTGAAATGAGGCTCCAGAGTTCAGTAGATGCTAATCGTTATCGGCAGCTTAATAGACAGATATCTAAGTCTTTGACGAGCGACCTTCGCCAATTTAATACGAATCGTATTAAAGAGGCTATCAAGCGGAATAAAGGCTCCAAAGTGTTCGCGAGAGATCTGTCTATTGGGCAAAGCCAGATGACGAAGCTGAAAACTGACGACGGACGCATCATTTCATCAAAGCCTGAAATCCTGAGGGAAATCGAGAGCTTCTATGGGCAGTTATATTCCACGCAGACACCTGTTGAAAGCAAGGCTAAAGACCCCAGAGCCAAGCTTACCCGACACTATACCCAAGATATCCCGGACGTCAGCCTGTACGAGATTAGTATGGCTCTCAAACAGCTGAAAAACAACAAGGCGGCGGGTGACGATGGAATCACTACAGAAATTCTGAGAGCGGGCGGTAAGCCGATACTCAAAGTCCTCCAAAAGCTCTTTAATTCCGTCATCGTCCAGGGCAGAACGCCAAAGACATGGAACATAAGTGAGGTGATCTTGTTCTTTAAAAAGGGTGACAAGTCCCTCTTAAAGAACTATAGACCCATCTCGCTTCTGAGTCATGTCTATAAGTTGTTTTCGAGAGTCCTTACGAATCGTCTCGCTCGCAAGTTCGACGACTTCCAACCTCCCGAACAAGCCGGGTTCCGAAAAGGCTTTAGCACCATAGACCACATCCATACGCTGCGGCAGGTTATACAGAAGACCGAGGAGTATAATGAGCCACTTTGCTTGGCGTTCGTGGACTATGAGAAAGCCTTTGATTCGATTGAAACCTGGGCGGTGCTGCAGTCTCTCCAAAGGTGCCAAGTGGACTATAGGTATATCGAGGTGTTGAGGTACTTATACCAAAATGCCACCATGACGATCCGAGTGCAGAACCAGAACACAAATCCTATCCAACTGCAGCGTGGTGTGAGACAGGGAGACGTTATTTCTCCGAAACTGTTCACAGCTGCGTTGGAGGACATCTTTAAGCTCTTGGACTGGAAAGGACTCGGCATCAACATTAATGGCGAGTACCTAACACACCTTCGTTTTGCCGATGATATAGTCCTTATGGCTGAGACCATGGAAGACCTGAACACAATGCTCGAAGATCTCCGTAGTGCTTCCCAAAGAGTGGGTCTTAGGATGAACATGGATAAGACGAAAATTATGTCAAATGCCCATGTTGTACCCTCTCCAGTTCATGTTGGGAACACTACACTTGAAGTTGTTGACCACTACGTATACCTAGGACAGGCAGTACAGTTAGGTAGGTCCAACTTCGAGAAAGAGATCTCTCGTCGAATCCAACTCGGGTGGGCAGCATTCGGGAAGCTTCGAAAAATCTTCGCGTCCGACTTACCTCAGTGTCTCAAGACGAAAGTCTATGACCAGTGTGTGTTGCCAGTGATGACTTACGGCAGTGAAACGTGGCCGCTAACTATGGGTCTCATAAGGAGGCTCAAGGTCACTCAGCGTGCAATGGAGAGAGCCATGCTCGGCGTTTCTCTACGGGATCAAATCAGAAACGAGGAGATCCGCAGGAGAACTAAAGTAACCGACATCGCTCGAAGGATTGCTCAGCTGAAGTGGCAATGGGCGGGACACATAGCGAGAAGAACCGATGGCCGTTGGGGCAGAAAGGTTCTGGAATGGCGACCGCGCACCGGACGACGCTCCGTGGGTAGGCCCCCGACAAGGTGGACCGACGATCTGGTGGAGGTCGCGGAAAGCCAGAGGATGCAGGTAGCGCAGGACCGATCGTCGTGGAGATCCTTAGGGGAGGCCTATACCCAGCAGTGGGTGTCGTGTGGCTGATATGATGATGATGATGAATTAATTATAACATGAAACCAAAACTCAATCGCTCTATCTGCTTATTTTGCGATAATCTGCATGATAATTTTGGAGATTTTTGGTAAATATTTTAGGTTGTGTAGAACAAAATTGTGGAAATGAAATACGGTGAACTACTATGTGAACTGTTATAACTCCAATTTAATGCGGGTGAGCGTATATAGGTTCACATGTGTTCTGTTAGAATGCTGTTATCTATATGAAGTCCCACATTTGTACCACAGAGCCAATGTCTATAAATTTATTCTGATGTGAACTTATGTACAGTTTTAAGATGTAATTCAGGTCAATTGTGTATCATCGTTTAATCTTTCAATATTACTGAAATTTTAGAGATCCGCAATAATAAATTTGTCCGTTATTTGGCCTAGCCCAGGTACTAAGTCAAGTATGAATACCTAAAGTACAAATTGTGTAACAAACTAACAAAAAAACACTTTTTGTTTTCGTGTGAGACACACAATTTGGTGTCAAAAAAAAGTGTAATAGAATATTCACATTCACATTCATGTTCAGCTTACAGCAAATAAGAGTAGTATTTGTGGACAAATAAACTGCTATTGATGTTAATGGACAACACATATAGTCCTTTTAACAGCTACACTCCTATAAGTCCCTTAGACAGGTATAGGTGTAATAATTAGAATAATGCAGCTTATACATCACGAGTGAACTGTAATAATGCTTCAAGTACACCTGGGAACTAAATGTGTACTCTTAAATGGAGTAAAATGCTAGGTACTTGGGATAGACGTAAGTTTCAAGTGGCTGTTTAATATCAAATTATTTTAAAGTTTAACATACATTTATGTCAAAGTAACGCAGTGGAGTTAAAATCATGTAAATCTTAGAAACTATTACTATAAACATAGATACATTATTTTGGTAGGATACTTTCTTGTTGTATTAAATACTAAATGTAAGTACCGTAAACTACTGCAAGATTGCCCCTAAGCCTCAATTTTGCCTAATCTAGTAAAACTAACATTACTTCATAACCGCCATCTATTTTTTACTTTTGATAATGAGAGAAATACCTTCGTTTTATTGGCAACCCATTTCATTATTATTCAAAGTGGCAACACCGTTACTTTTTTGTCTGTCAGCTGTCAACGGTCGCAAACTTTTAGTTTTTCCTTGGAAAAATCGAGAATTTCAGCTCTCTTAGTATTTACGGGGTAAGCAAATATGCTGTTTCTCCTATTTATAAGGGTTTTTCTTGTTAATGTCAATCATTTACGGCTAGAACCACGGTAGGCAATGTTGTAAAAGGCTTCTCGGGCATTAGTGACTCAAGTTTGCCTAGCCCTAGGGTTGTCACTACTTACTCAACGACAGTAAAGCGGTTTGGAGGGCAGTCTATGTTTACTTTGTTTAGTTATTAAATAAAAAGATATACAGCTATAAAAATAGAAAACAATCTTACAAAAGTAATTATAAATGTTTAAAGGTTTAATAGTTATATAAAAATAAATTCATAATAAAATAATAAATTCAAAATAAAGAAATTAAAACAAATGAAATGAAATTAGTTTAGTCCTATGAATTTAGTTGGTTTACGTCCGGATTTACCCATTTTTATTGAAATTATAGTAAGTCTTTTAAATTTTGTGTTTTTCTATTTGTGGCAAGTTGGCAACCCGTAGTATACTACAAATTTACTATGGAAATATTTACTGATACTGCTCAAAGTTTGCCTGCTTGTGCCCAACTTCGCCTGCTTGCCAGAAAAAAATATTGATGCTTATATGTGGTAATCCATGCACATCTCGATGGTTACGCAATTTGTATGGCTCTATAATTAAGACCAGTTTTTAAATGCGGCTCGTATTTTTGCTTATAATCTTCTAGGCAAAGTTGGGATATTTTAACACAACTTTGCCTACGACTTTGACGGTTTCTGGAGATCAATCTAACAGCCGTTTCGGCGTTATGAACCTTAAGATATATGACATACATCTCCAATTCGCGCGCTAATGTAAAAATGGACACAGATAATAAATACTTGAAGAGATATTAAAAAAACCTTAAATTTCGTGCAAAGTTGCAGCAGTGTACGGTATCTGATTTTCTTAGAAGTATCATTTTCATTCACAAAAAAAACACTAAATGGGTAACAGAGAGGAAATTTTTAAGACGATCTTTTGTTATTCTCAAAAATCTCAAAAACTAAACGTCAAACAAACATCGTGGCCATTCGTGGCCACCTTTAAAATCTAAAAATTAGATAAATGATATAAATTCTTGTAAATTCAATTAAATTTATTTTTGTTTTTATTTTCTGTTTCAAAATGCTCTGAAAGGAGTGCCTTAAAAGTTGATTCGCCAAACTACCTTAGAAAAACAATTATGATCAGCTTATTTAGTACCTACTAGGTAGGTAGCTTTATTTTATTTTATAATTATTCTGTGTAATTTCATCGATTACGCGACAAAAAGAGTGGCGCTTCGTAGGTGCTTGTAATATCAGGCACGCAGCGCTGTGAAATTTGAAATTGTACTTTATTGCCATGCGACGAGAGTAGCTTATTGTTTGTGGCCCCGCGCCCGCCCGCGCGCCGCGTGGCAGTCAGCGGCCCCTGCATGCACCCGTTCGCGCGTCCCGTATAATTCGTATTTTAGCGCAATAATTTATCTGTAATTTAAACAAAACCCACATTATGTATGTTTCTAATTTTTTGTGTAGTATATAAGTGCATTGAAAAGGTATTGTAAGAGCGATCTTATCAATTTTTAATTCATTATTCCGTATGTTATAAAGGAAAAATGAAAATATCAAAGAAGCACACCACTTAACTTTCTAAACTTTGTTGAACTGGTATATCTAACCACTGAAAGTCTTAAAATAAATTTTCAGAAATTTTAAAATTTTATTCGAACACAAAAGAGTGATTTTCTGATTTACGCACTTCCACACATAATAACTTTCTAAATATTTTACAACATGAAGATAACATAGTTCTTATTATGAAACAATCAACATTTCAAACTTTAATTCTATATATATTACGTTAAACGAAATATTACGAAATACCTAAACTATACCTAAAGCACCGGCATAAAACTTCTAACTTTTCAACAATAGCTCACAATGCACATAATCTATACACTCAGCAAAAACGAAAACTTTTAGTATTATCGAAGGTAATTTTTCTCTGGCTACGCGACTAAGCATGGCAGGTCTGATGGCTGTTTTGTAAACTCGTCCCTTCACAAAGATCTCTATAAGATGGCTATGCCTCTAAAGAGAGGCATTCGACTATCGCACATGACGCCTGTGAGCTGTCGCCATTTCATCCAGCCCGTTTGAGCTATATGGAGGACGTCGCTGTCAATCTTTCCGTCATAGCTTAGCACGGAGCCAATGTATTTGAACTGGTTGACTGTTGGTTGGTGGTCATTTCCCACATAGAAGCTAAAGTCATCGGGGTGTGATGTGCTATCGAAAATACATGATACGTGCTCCGCTTTCTTTCGGCTGATTTTGGGGCCATTTTCTTCCAGCGACTCCACCCAGCCGTTTAAATCACGCTGGAGATCTATCGCATTGTTAGATATGAGGGCCACGTCGGTCGTCTGCATAAAGAAGATTCTAAGGCCCTCCTTTCGTTGACACTTTTTATTAGTTAAATAATCCATTGTGACGTTAAATACAAGTCGACTGTGGAAAGGAAAAAATGCTAAAGCGCCAAAATGCTAGTTGTGGGAAATGAGGTTCAAAGTTTCATTTTTTCGAACAAAAATCATCTTTTTTGTTATTAACGTGAGCAAATTCATGTGTATGAAAGACCATATTATTTATTTATTTCCCAAATTTAGGAAATACTCATTGGTTTCTAATTCTATTATATCGCGAAATACTTGTCGCTTAAGCAAAAATACTTTTTTTTTTTGAGAAAACTCCAGTCAGGAAAAAATTACTTATGTCCACAATATTGTAAGAACCCAGTCAGTGAAAACTGATTATAAGTCGCAATGATCTTTTCTAGGGCAATGACAAAATGCTTAATGACCTTAACTTTAACAGATGCAGTGAAGAAAAGTTTACTCAATTACCCATGTTGGCGATGATTTACCCGAACCCTTTAGGGAAAATTGCTTAAATGCACCAATGCTGTAGAATAAATGCAAACAAGTATTGCTGAACACCAACTCAATTACTCTATATTGGATTTCTTTTTTACTTATCGATATCAGTAATAAGTATTTACTATGTTTCAGTTAATTGTCTATTATTTCGCCCTGGTGCGCGGGCTGCTGAAGCAGCCCGCGGGCATCGCCCTGGTGGACTGTAAACGGCGGCCTTTGGAGAGGCTACTGCTATGCTACTGCTCGGCTACTGCCATCCGATCAAATCACATTGGAATTTGTCTGCAAGTTGCAGTGCGGTGTGGTGATGGTGATGCACGGTGAAAATTAATGCTGTATTATTTTTTCTGAAAACTTGCTGGCTAATATTAAAATCATCATCATATCGGCCCCACGACACTTACTCCTGGGTACAGGGCTCCCCCAAGGATCTCCACGACGATCGGTCTTGCGCTGCTTGTATCCAGCGGCGCACCGCGACCTTCACCATCGTTGATCCACCTTGTCGGAGGCCTACCCACGGAACGTCGTCCAGTATGGGGTCGCGATTCCAAAACCTTTCCGCCCCAACGGCCGTCGGTTCTTTTCGCTATGTGTCCAGCCCACTGATACTTCAACTGAACAATCCTTCGAGCGATGTCGGTAACTTTAGTTCTCCTGCAGATTTCCTAATTTCTGATTCGATCACGCAAGGAAACGCTTATCATGGCTCTTTCCATTGCAAGCTGAGTGACCTTGAGCCTCCTTATGAGACTCATAGTGAGCGACCACGTTTCACTGCGGTAAATCATTATCACTGACAACACGCACTGACTTTCGTCTTGAGACACTAAGGTAAATTTGAAGCGAAGATATTTCAAAGCTTCCCGAATGCTGCCCATCCCACAACTTCAAGTGTAGTGTTCTCAACATGAACTGGAGCGGGCACAACATGCGCATTCGACATAATTTTCGTCTTACCCATGTTCATCTTGAGACCCACTCTTTGGGGAGCAAAGCACTACTGAGATCTTCGAGCATTGTGTTCAGTTCTTCCAAGATCTCAGCCAGTACTATATCATCGGTAAAACAAAGATATGTCAGGTATTGACCATTAATGTTGATGCCGAGTCCTTTTCAGTTTAAGAGTTTAAAGATGTCCTCTGATGCAGCAGTGAACAGTTTCAAAGAAATTACATTTCCCTGCAGTTGCATTGGATTTGTGCTCTAGTTCTGTACTCGTACTCGACCGGATCGACATGGTGGCATTTTCGTGTTAGTACCTGAACATCTCGATATACCTGCAGTCCACTACCCTTGGCACCTCCGGAGAGACTGCAGTACCGCCCAGGTTTCTATTGAATCAAAGGCTGTCTTTTAGTCCACGAACGCCAAGCAGAGTGGCAAATTATACTCCTCAGTCTTCTGTATGACTTGCCGCAGCGTATGGATGTGGTCCATGGCGCTAAGCCTTTACGGAACCTGGCTTGTTCGGGAGGTTGGAAGTCGCCAAACCTGCGAGCGAGACGATTCGTAAAGACTCTCGAAAACAACTTATAAATATGGCTCAGAAGTGAGATGGGTCTGTAGTTCTTTAAGAGAGTCATGCCTTCGGCGTTCTGCCTTCAACGATGACGGAATTTAAAAGCTTCTGGAGGATTTTAGTATTGGCTTATCACCCGCTTTAAGAAGTTCTGTAGTGATCGGTTGTTATTCAGCTGTTTGAGAGCCATACTCCGACGACCTGAGTAGTGCAGAGGTCAACATTATTTGGGTGGGTGAAACCAGGGAAGCATCAAAATCGGTGACTTCCCATTGAGTGTCTTGGAAGCGTGAAGTAATTAGTATTACTATGTTTCAGTTAATCGAAATAATGTCAAATTATGACTTCTGTATTGTAATATACGTTGCATCAATAAATCTGAGAGTAGTATTTTCGCTAACGTACTAGAGTAATAATAACACAAACAGCTAGCAAAAATTGCTTAAGCGCCAACCGTTCTTACTTCTTAAACCAATGATGTTTTGCTAAAGCGCCAAACCATTGTAGTCTATAAAATGCTTAAATTACTAAATCACCATTACTTTTCAAATTTGAATAAACGAAAATTGCTCAAGTGGTACAAATGAAATAAAGGTGGACCGGATAAAAATTCTTATGCTACATTTGTTACAAAAATAATTAAAATACGTCGCTTTAGTCATATTGACAGCGTAAATTTGTGAAAAACGTAGAATTTTAGAAATACTAAAGCGCCAAAAAAGTGCTCCGATTGCTTTGAAACCTAGACAGATCGACGCAGAAAAAAAAGCGCTATCCAATGATATATATAACTCATAATGGCCAAAGTGGCGCTTTAGCATTTTTTCCTTTCCACAGTCGAAGTGGACTCAGAGTAGACCCTTGATGTACCCCTACCATCAAGTCAAAGCTTACACTCGTGCCTGCAGGTCAGACCAATTGTGTTGAGATTGAGGCATTTGTGACATGCCGATGAAAAGTGCGATGTGTAACTCCAGGACAGAATGCGCGTGGAGGGCTTTCCAGATCGGGCCTAGCCAAAGTAACATTGGCAAATCTTCGTTATCGCTTCGCTTTCGAAACATGTATGGGATTGACATAAGATTTCATTAACAATCGAATTTTAAAACGTCAAATCCATACATGTTTCGAAAGCGAAGCAATAACGAAAATTTGCAAATGTTACTTTGGCTAGGGGGGCAGATCGCGAGGCACGTGGTCGAACGTCTTTACAAGTTCTATAAACACCATAATGCAGGTTCGTGCTATTAGCTTTTGCCTTTTTGATGAGAATTCTTATGGCTTGAATTGTGTCTGATGTGCGTTTGCCAGCCACAGCATTTCAGAGCAATGATTTTGATGTCGTTTTGTAGATAATATTTCTATGTATTGTAAAAATGCAAAAAAATGCACATTAATGTCCTAGTTTTTGAGATATGTGAGAAAAATGAAAAAAAAAACCACACTCATTTCGAATTAAAAATTATTTTAGTAATTTTTTGACATACCTATTTAATTCACTTCTCAAGCTTACGCGCTCACTAGACATGAAATAAAAGACTTTTTAACGGATACTAGCGCGGTTTTATTGAAAGTACTTTGGTAATTAGTTGGTATTTGGTTTGATTTTTGATTTTTCCGACGTTTCGGCACCTTTGCAGCTGCCGTGGTCACGGGGGACTGAAGCTACTCGTGAGCCTACCCTCAAGCGATGTTTTTTTTTTTTAAGACGTTCAGAAATTAATATTTTACAATTTTATTTATCTTTTTAATTGGTTTAAGTTGATTTTGTGATTTAATTAATGCTAAAGAGAGAGAATCTACTGAAACTACCACCATTTCACAAAATTAGGAGGCCCCTCCAAGAAAGAAATGGCGAAATAAAACTTGGAGAGGAAAGGCGACCTCCGTCTTTTATATTTATTAATTTATTTGCAAAAGGAACTAACCGTATCATTAGATCTTGCAGTGTGTGTATGGGGCTTCAGCTTGTGAATGATGGGGTCCCAAGCTGGTGGAATTTTCCAACCATCATCTCTATTGAAATTAGGATATTTATTTATTTCGATAGCCTCGCGGAGCATTCTAGGAATAAATCTACGTTCCTTAGCAAGGATTTGGGGTTTGTCAAATCTAATGTAATGGTTGGGCCCCTCAAAGGCGTGATCACACACTGCAGACTTGTTATCGCGCCTATGTTTCATGTCAGCTACATGCTCTTTAACGCGGGTCCCTATACTTCTCTTTGTTTGCCCGATGTAGGAGAGCCCACAGTCACAATCTAGTTTGTAGACGCCTGCGGCTTGAAGGGGGATGTTACACTTGACAGGTCGTAAGAATTGGTTGATCTTCTTCGGCGGCTTGAAGTAAGTTTTGATTGACGCTCGCTTCAGAATGTTTCCAATCTTGTCAGTGACACCCTTCAAATAAGGTAGGATGGCAGGTTGACGCTCTACTGTGGCTGGTTTGTCGCGTTTTCTGTGACGAAAGCGTGGTACTTGCAACTTGTTTTTACGCAGTACTTGTTTGACGTGCTGAAGCTCAGCCGTCAGGTGTTGTTTGTCACAGATGCCGCGGGCTCTCTGAAACAAAGATTTCCCTACGGTAGCTAACTGTATAGGATGATGGTGAGAGTCACCATTGAGGTATCTGTCTGTATGGGTTGCTTTACGATACACTGTATGGCTCAAGGTTTGGTTCGGATTCCTGATAATGAGAATGTCTAGGAAAGCTAGTTTATTATCTGTCTCTAACTCCATAGTAAATTGTATGTTGGGGTTTATGGAGTTAAGATGGTTAAGAAAAGCAGGGACACTGTCTCTAGGTAGTATTGTGAAAGTGTCATCTACGTAGGCTCACGAGTAGCTTCAGTCCCCCGTGACCACGGCAGCTGCAAAGGTGCCGAAACGTCGGAAAAATCAAAAATCAAACCAAATACCAACTAATTACCAAAGTACTTTCAATAAAACCGCGCTAGTATCCGTTAAAAAGTCTTTTATTTCATACCTATTTAAGTTAAAAGTTTACATAATTTATTTTTTTACTTGATAGATGATATTGTTAGCTTTCGAAAAGTATTTTTCTTTTATAACTGTAGGACTTTTAAATCCGGAGAAATTAATAAATTTTCGGCAAGGCCATCTAAAATTAAAAGTCAAATTTAAAATGCGGGTCATTCCAACAGGAGAGGGGATAGACCCCAACATGTTGGGGGTTATGTCGATAAAATTGATCATTAATATGATCAATATTATCAACGGCATATAGCTCCGACATCGCTAACCAAACAAATTGTATGTATATTTTGTTTTATTTATATGAAAACAATGAGCTCTTTAGTAGCTTATTACGTCTACGTAATCATTTGCCCTTAGTTATATTTTTTGTATTTTAGTTACACAAATTATTTCCTAGGACCTGCAATGATTTCCTACGAAATATATGGGAGTTTGTTGAGATGTCTGACTTTTTAGTCTCAAACTTGGGTTGGTCCCATACCATAGAAGTATTTGATCATCGAGAAGCAGGATCGATTGGCGTTACAAAAATTGTGTAAAATGGTAATGTTCTTGATAACTGTGCATTTTTTGATAAACTGTGAATAGGGATACTCTTAAAATTGTAAACATTTTAACTAAATCAATAAAAATTTAGTATTGCACAATTTCCAATATTTTCTTCAAAACCGGTTTTAACAGGTTTTGGATTCAAAACCGGAAAAAAACCGGTTTTCATTTCACTTCGGTTTTGCATTCCCTAGTTACGATACTGTTTTTACCTATCTCCTTTATGACATAGCGTAATGAATTGTACCTAAGATTATACTGCCAACATAATAAAAAAAGGTTTGTTCAAATCGGTCCAGTAGTTTAAAAGTTATGCGCGTACATACAAACAAACAAACAGCCAAAAATTCCAAAAACGATTGTTTTGGGTTTAGTATCATATACTTAACATGGAGCACTTTTTTGAAAAAATGTTGAATGTACAGAATTGGCCTCGTTACGATTTTATTATATGTATATGTCACCTTAAACCCCGTTTTCACTAGTCAAAACTAGTTTTAACTAAGTGCCTTTGTAAGAACTAGTTTTACCTAGTCAAAACTAGAATTTACTACAAAGTGTATTTCAATTTGAGTTAAAACTAGTTCTTACTGAGAGCTTTAGTTAAAACTAGTATTAGAGAATCGTGTTTGGAGAAATGACTCAATCACAAGCGAATCGAATCGAATAGAACTTGCTTTATTCCTGTAGGACCTGGGTTAGGTTAGAAATTTAAGGCGAGTGCGAAGCGCAGCGGAGCGTGAGCCTTAAATTTCGGGGTTATTTTTTTATATCAGACAACAGAAATATTTTCTTTTATTATAATAACTGACAGCAAACGTACCTACGTTTGACGGACGTATCTACGTTTGCTGTTTACAAAGCAACAGGTGTCACCCCCGAGTCAGGTGACATCTCTTGACCAATCAGAATGAGGTACGATGAAGTTTGACCTAGCTCGAAACAGTTCTTACTGAATCAGTTTGTTAAAACGCGTTTTGACTAGTCAAAACTAGTTTTAACTAATAATATTTATTTAGCAGCAGTAAATACTAATTGCAACAAAGGCCTTAAGTAAAAACTAGTTTTGACTAGTCAAACGTTTTTACTAAAAACGGGTTTTTACTGTAACATATAGATACCCGCCCTCGCTTCGCTTCGGTGTAGTGTGGAATTTGACACCATGTATATGTTACGGCTAATACCCGAAGTGCGGCTAAAACTAGGTGTAGCCGATAGCTGTTGGCTAAAACTAGGTGTAGCCGATTTGCTCGCGGCTAATACTAGGTGTAGCCGGCTAAAACTAGGTGCAGCATGGGATATAAAGAAAGTTTTTTCTGTTGTCTGTTAAAAAAAATAACTTCAAAATTTAAGGCTCACGCTCCGCTGCGCTTCGCGCTCGCCTTAATTTTCTAACCTAACCCGGGACCTACAGGAGTAAAGCAGATCGGTCACACCTAGTTTTAGCCAACAGCTATCGGCTACACCTAGTTTTAGCCTGCTAGAACTAGGTTTAGCCGCACTTCGGGTATTAGCCGTAACATATACATATAAACTTACCTCTTGAATCACTCTATCACTAAAACCGCATCAAAAGCCGTTGCGTAGTTTTAAACATCTAAGGATACATAGTGACAAACAGCGGGAAGCGACTTTGTTTTAGACTATGTACTGTAGTGAGCACGGTGGCCACCAAACTCGCCTACACTCTACTCAAAAGTGCGTGGCAAAGCAGCGCCGAGTAGTCAAGTTGAGGTCAACCCTTATGCTCTAGCATAAATCGGCGACTATCCTTAAAAATATATGCGCGTTCAAAAAATTATTGGATTATTGTTAAATCTGTTTTAATATAAAATAATTTATCTAATAAACGTATAAAAGTGGACCGACTATTTTTCACATTACGTAAATAACCTCTTAAAGTCAAAAAATTAAAAAAATATGAATGAAGAAGAAAATTTATTGGCTTACTGAACAAAGCTATGTATTTAAAGATACAAAAACATATTAAAAAATAATAATCAACAGATAATTTTTTCAATAGAAGATATATTGAAAAATGTTAAAAATTGAATTTGAAGTACCTCTAAAATCGAAAAAAGATTGGATTCCTTTACATACTTATTCTAAAACGCACATAAGTACGTATACAGCAAGTGTTTCAGCCCGAGGAAATATTCACAGATAGATATAAGCAATTTTCATATTTAGGTAAAAATACCTAACTTCTCGTTACAAAATTTATTGGCTTATTGTGCATCTGTAATCTTTATTACCTAACTTCATCACATGCCAAATTTCATAGACGGGAGAATTATTCGGAAGTCTCCATACAACAAATATGCTCATTAATTGGACTAACATTTTCATAATATTAATCAACGCTCTGCGAACAGACTACATTTGGTTTGTTAATTAAAATTGTGTACCAAACCCACCTTTGTAAATTCAAAATGCTTTTTGAGCCTTTCCATTTTTTTTCAAACTATATTTCACTGTACAATGCCATTATCTAAATTGACAGTAGACGCTGCAACTTCGCTTGAGACTGTGTAGCAATGAGAAAATTTTACAGATTAAAATACGTCGTTTTGTACCGCTAACGCTCTGAAATTGCCGCAGATCATTGTATCGTCAATTTGATTGAAATTGAAATTGTAATGTTGTTCATACCATTTTTTTCGTCTACCAGGGCCCGAAGCAGTTCGAGCAACGAACGTATTCTACTACCTAACCTACGAAGGCGGGGTGCGCCTCGACCAAATCACTGAGCCCGTAACGCGAGCAGCGGTCGAAGATCAGATCCGTTCGTTCGGGCAGACTCCCGCGCAGTTGCTGAGCGAGCCGCACCCGCCGAGAGCGTCGACGATGCACCTCGCGCCGCTAATGTTCGCGGCCGCGCCCGATGACGTGTGTCTGAGGCTTAAGCTACCGTCGAACGCGGCGGTGGTGCACGTGTCCGCGAACACTTATCCGCAGTTGGCGATGCCGGCTGCTGTCACTGTAAGTCATTTGATTTTATAGCTTATGGATTATTTTTTAATGTTAAGGGGCCATAATAGGGAAACATGGTTTGCGCGGGCCATATTTTTATATAGGAAACATAAAGTTGTAGCCACAAAAAAATATACGACAAGTTAAAGAGATTATCTAGTAGCTACAAGTATTAAATTGCGTATAAACCTCACAGATGATTGTAAAAAAATATCAGAATATCATCATATATTTTTGGCGTAAATAATAGCGGAAACGTATTGAATTCTACATCAAAATACACTTTAACGTACTCTGCGGTTGCTCCAATAACTTTTTTCAAGAAAGATAATAAAATTGTGCTAAATATTATGATGAAAAAGCAACGAAAAACATCGAAAATGTGCAGAAGTGAGGTTATTTTCCATACTCTTCACACGTAAAGAAAAAGACAGAGACAAATGATTTCGCATAACGGAGCCTTAATCTTGAATAGAAAGTTGGCCATTTGAGATACAGATAATGGTATCGTATAGACAAACGCGCAGTTGCTAAGCACCTCGCGCCGCTAATGTTCACGGCCGCGCCCGACTACATGTGTCTGAAGCTTAAAGCCTCGTATTCACTAGGGAACAAAGTCGCTCGACATGTCGCGAGCTTTGATGTCGCGAGCAGTCGCGGGACATTTACGTAAGACTGTCCGGCGACAATGTCCATCGACATTTTGCTCGTCCGCATACCGAAGTCCTGGTCGCGAAGTAAGTACACTGCTGCCATAGTCGCAAATGTCCAGGAATACAGAGCGACACGCGTCTTGTCGGGCGACTGTCCAGGGACATGAAGTCGCGCAAGGTCGACGTTCGCCGAGCGTCGACACGCGACATGTCCCGCGACACGTAGATGTCGCCGGCGATGTCGGGCGATGTCTCCCGCGACGTCGCCCGACACGTAGATTTCGTGTCGGGCGAGGTCGCCGGACAAATGTCCCCTAGTGAATACGAGGCATAAGATGCCGTCGAACGCGGCGCGGCGGTAGTGCACGTGTCCGCGAACACTTATCCGCAGTTGGCGATGCCGGCTGCTGTCACTGTAAGTAAAGATAAGTATTTTATGAAAAAACTAGCGCAAAATACTTAAAAGTCTGTACGGTTCGAGTAGCCAACGTCTTTCGTCTTGACCGCAGCCAGCCGTAGAAAACCAGATATAGTATCATTCGAATAGACTCCCGCGTAGTTGCTAAGCACCTCGCGCCGTTCATGTTCGCGGCCGCGCCCGATGACGTGTGCCTGAGGATTAGGGTCAGTTCAGACAAAACGGGATAAATTGCTCGAGCAATTTCTGGCTCAGTCAGAGAATTGCTCGGGTACTTTTTTGTTCTGACAGCAACAGACAGAACAGACTACCCGCAGTTGACGATGCCGGTTATGTGATAGGTTATGAGGTGCCGCCCGACGGCCTAGGGTCAATTGCTGGAAGACTAAAGCCGTTAATGAAAGTCGAGCTTGCTGCCGAGCACTAAGGAGATTTGGGGATAGTCATATTTCAGCCATTTCGAAAAATGTTCAAAATGTCACAAACGCGAGGTCTACAGCTCTACAGAGCCACTGGTGAACTTGTAGGGGTCATCAATCGTACTCTTTACCTACATAAAGTCCTATTAAAATCTCAGCGGCATCCTTTACCGGTGGCGCTAACGAGGAATTTTATCGCTACCGGAGGCGGTAGCGGTACTGGCGCTCGACGCGAGCTTAACGGGCGGGCGGCGCGGGGTGTCCGTTGGGGGAGTAAAAGTATCGCCGAATACGCGGTACGTATCGCGTAACCATCCGGTATGCAGCTCCGGTTTCGCGACAACTGCGAAAATGCCATACAAAATACCAAGCGGTATATCGCTCGGAATCACCGCTACCCATAGCGGTAGTGGATACCGCTCAGATTTTGAATAGGCCTTAAAGCTTGGAGCCTATTGGAACATATTTTTTCGTCCATGGAGCCTACTAAATGGTTGCTAAGCGGCCTACGAGGGGTGCTATTTATGTATCCGGAAAATTAAAAAAATAACAAAAAATCTATCATCTATTTGGGTTTTATTGATTTTAAATTTATTCGCCATGATGATCCATGCACTTTTGGATACAATCAAACCAATTCTCATAGCACTTTTTCCATTCTGATTGAGGTATCTCCAAAACATGCATTTTGAACGCATCAACGGGTTTCGGCTCATCTTGGAACGCCCACACCGTTAACTGATGTTTAGTTTCGGGGTCCTACCCATAGATCCAGGATTCATCACCTGTATAGATGCTGTAAACAGCAGTAGCCGCACCACGATCGTATTTTTTATATTTTTTTTGCACCAATCGACACGAGCCTGTTTTTGATCAATTTTAAAATTGTGCGGAATCCAACGCAAACAATTTTTTTTTGCAACTAAATGTTTGTGTAATATCTAATGAATGCTCGTCATACTTATGCCCAGAGACGCCTCTATCTCATAATATGTAACATTACGATCTTGCATTATTAGTTCTCGTCCAGCATCGCTGTTTTGTGGAACAACCACCGATTTAGGACGACCTTCTTTAGATTCGTCCGTGAGCATAGACCGTCTACGATTAAACTCACTGAATTAGTGATTTACAGTGGTTATCGATGGTGCTTCGTCCCCAATAATCGAAGTCAGTTGTTAGATGCACTGTTTTTGAGTTAGTCCACGCCGGAAGTCGTAATAAATCATCGCATGAAAATTTTGACGATGTAAATGCATGGTGATTAAGACAAGCAATTTTAAAAATGGCGCCACAATGGAAAAACAAATTGACATTTGCATGGAACAAACTATATTCTACCGATAAAGAGTTAAATTTTCAAATAAATATAATAACTTTTTAAATATTGTTTTGTAAGT
Organism: Agriphila tristella; assembly: GCA_928269145.1. Classification (NCBI taxonomy): domain Eukaryota; kingdom Metazoa; phylum Arthropoda; class Insecta; order Lepidoptera; family Crambidae; genus Agriphila; species Agriphila tristella. Next base: position 2,139,423 of record OV743435.1, read on the forward strand.
GGCCAGTTCCGGATACATAAATAGCAGCCCTCGTAAGAAGGTAAAAATCTCAAATGAGGGGTGTGTTACAGGTGAGCGCAGCGCGAGCATTCGCGGCGCACCGGTGGGTGGGGGGTGGGTGCTCGCACGTGGCGGCGCGCCACGCCGAGCACGCGCCGCCGCCGCCGCACCCGCTGCTCATGGACCCCGTGTGGGGTGAGTACTGGCACTGCTCCATGTAGGTGTGTAGCTATAGGTACAGCGCGAGCACTCGCGGCGCACCGGTGGGTGGGGGGCGGGTGCTCGCACGTGGCGGCGCGCCACGCCGAGCACGCGCCGCCGCCGCCGCACCCGCTGCTCATGGACCCCGTGTGGGGTGAGTACTGGCACTGCTCCATGTAGGTGTGTAGCTATAGGTACAGCGCGAGCACTCGCGGCGCACCGGTGGGTGGGGGGCGGGTGCTCTCACGTGGCGGCGCGCCACGCCGAGCACGCGCCGCCGCCGCCGCACCCGCTGCTCATGGACCCCGTGTGGGGTGAGTACTGGCACTGCTCCATGTAGGTGTGTAGCTATAGGTACAGCGCGAGCACTCGCGGCGCACCGGTGGGTGGGGGGCGGGTGCTCGCACGTGGCGGCGCGCCACGCCGAGCACGCGCCGCCGCCGCCGCACCCGCTGCTCATGGACCCCGTGTGGGGTGAGTACTGGCACTGCTCCATGTAGGTGTGTAGCTATAGGTACAGCGCGAGCACTCGCGGCGCACCGGTGGGTGGGGGGCGGGTGCTCGCACGTGGCGGCGCGCCACGCCGAGCACGCGCCGCCGCCGCCGCACCCGCTGCTCATGGACCCCGTGTGGGGTGAGTACTGGCACTGCTCCATGTAGGTGTGTAGCTATAGGTACAGCGCGAGCACTCGCGGCGCACCGGTGGGTGGGGGGCGGGTGCTCGCACGTGGCGGCGCGCCACGCCGAGCACGCGCCGCCGCCGCCGCACCTGCTGCTCATGGACCCCGTGTGGGGTGAGTACTGGCACTGCTCCATGTAGGTGTGTAGCTATAGGTACAGCGCGAGCACTCGCGGCGCACCGGTGGGTGGGGGGCGGGTGCTCGCACGTGGCGGCGCGCCACGCCGAGCACGCGCCGCCGCCGCCGCACCCGCTGCTCATGGACCCCGTGTGGGGTGAGTACTGGCACTGCTCCATGTAGGTGTGTAGCTATAGGTACAGCGCGAGCACTCGCGGCGCACCGGTGGGTGGGGGGCGGGTGCTCGCACGTGGCGGCGCGCCACGCCGTGCACGCGCCGCCGCCGCCGCACCCGCTGCTCATGGACCCCGTGTGGGGTGAGTAGAGTACTGTCTCGACTTCGATAATTCGACTTCGACATTACTACTTCAACTTCGATACTTCGACTTCGACACTTCGACATTAATACTTCGACTTCGATACTCGGACATGGACACTTCGACTTCGACATTTCAACTTCGACACTTCGTTCGACTTCAATATTTCGACTTCGATACTACGACTTCGATATTTTGACTTCGATACTCCGACTTCGACACTTCTATATTAATACTGCGACTTCGATACTTCGACATCGATACTTAGTTAAAAAGTGTTTTATTTCACGACACTTCGATTTCGATACTTCGACTTAGATACTTTGACATTGACAGTTTGACTTCGATTTCGATTACGACTTCGATACTTCGACTTCTACACTTCGACTTCGTTACTTCGACTTCGAATCTTTGACACTTTTACTTCGATACATCGACACTTTGAAATTGTAGTCCCATATTAAAAGTCATTCAGTTTAATGGTTCCTATTTACCGTATTCAGCTTTAAGAGTTTTTTCAGTGTCAAATTATTGGTTCCTGTATTAATATTTATTCGTTTCGCTTAGCGGCGGGCGGCGCGCAAGCACTGGCGAGGCGACAGTTAGGCGACAACTTCTCCCAGCGCGTGCGCGCGCGAAGCAACTGCTTCGTCACCACCGTCGACTCGCGGTTCCTCATCGCAGCCGGCTTCTGGGACAATAGCTTTAGGGTCTTCTCCACTGAGACTGGTCAGTACATTTTGTATACTTTTTTTACGTAAATGTTTTTTTTTTAGTAAATGTCCACCTCCCTAATTCACAAAATGTAAGGAACACTCCCAATAGCATCTTAAAGACTCTGGCACACTACACTTCCCCACTGTGAAGTGCTTTATTCGAAATGTGACAGCCACGGGAACTTACCCTATCCTTTTTATGTGATATCCAGTCTTGGCACAGTAATGTTAATATTCAATAAATAAATAAAACACGATCACTTGATATTAATTTTGGTCAAAGCTCTATTTAACATACATAGAGTTTTTTTTATTATTATTTTTTATTTCTTTTATCCAGTGTTTTTTGATAAATATTGCCTACTTAGGTGCACTTTCGAGTAGCATAGCAAGTTATTTACTCTCACAATTTCCTATCCAATATGTAGTAGGTAATTAATTTCAATCTACCCATTGCGTGTAAACTTTTGTTAATTATTGTGATGGAAAATGACCTCACTTTAATAGTGGAGGTAATTTTTCAATGTTGACGACTATTTATGATGATGAGAAAAAAGCAGCCCTTGACGAGTTTCTTGCCGGTTCTTCTCGACAAGGTCTCCCGCTTGGTTTGCGAACCGATGGCGTATAAATGATTTTGAATTTTGAATAGCGATACATACCAATCGCTCGATCAATCATACTAAACAGTTAATGCCTAAATATTTCTTTGCTAGCCGACTTGCTAGCCGAAGATTGTAGACTCTCTTGTTGAACATAGGTAATAAAATTCGGCCGTTAGTGGGTTTTAACCGTGTGCCCACCGCTATAAAAAAAAACATTTTATTTCAGACAGTGTCCATACAAATGACAATTACACATAACATTAATAATTTAAAAGCAGGTAAAATTAATGCTGCTACAATAATTTCATTATAGAGGTAAGTACTATTTTTTTTTCAAAATAAGATCTATAAAACCTAAATAAAATCAAAATAATAAGGTATGAAATCAAAGCAATATAAAATTAAAAATAAAATCAAATCAAATTAAAATCAAATCAAATAAAATCAACACAAAATCAATTTAAATTCAAATTAAAAAATACAAAAAAAATAAAATAAAATTCAGTCACTATTTATAATAAATTCAAATTTTAATTCAAGTAGCGACCTGCCGCAGGCGCACCGGGTACTAGCACATGCACTTGTACCCAGTGCCTCCGCAGTGGGCAGTCCGGCTTCTCGCTGAGCACCTTTAGGATGAGGCTGGAGCTCCCGCGCACGCACTGCAGTAGCGCGGCAGCCCCAACATCGCCCTAAAGGCGTTATTATATTGCACTCGAAGAGCGTTGATGGCCCGCTGGGTGTAGTTGACCCACAGATTGCACGTGTACAGGGTCTGGCAAAACGCTTTAAAAAGTGTGATTTTTACGTCTGCGCTACATCGTGCGAATCTGCGTGCCAACATATTACAGCGGACCGCCATCGCTCTCCTTTCCCTCTCAATATCTCTGTCATCTTTCAAATCCTCGGTGACAACATGGCCGAGGTATTTGAACTCCCTCACCCTACCGAGAGCGACCCCGTTCAGCAGCACAGGTGCCACATTCTCCAGCTTACGACCCTTGGCCTGGAATATCAGGAGCTCGCTCTTTTTGACATTGTACAGGAGGCCGTGTGCGGTAGCGTACTCTTCACATACTCCTATCAACTTCCTGAGACCGGCGATTGATGGGCTGAGCAACACCATATCGTCAGCGTAACTAATACTGTTGATAATATGACCGTCGATCGAACAGCCGACACCGGTGTTGCTCAGTTCAACAATCAGCCGGTTCACGTAAAGGTTGAAGAGTGAAGGAGACGTCAAACCCCCCTGCCTCACTCCACACTCCAACCAGTACTCATCAGAAAGCTCACCAAGCCATTTGACCTGGTTAGTTTGGTGACTGTACCAATATCTGAAGATATTGATAAACTCACCCGGCACACCAGTACCTTTCAATTTGTGCCAGAGAATATCATATCTAACCAGGTCAAATGCCTTAAAGAGATCAATAAATGCTGCATAGACTGGTGTATGTCTGTCGGTATAATACCTGACGGTCTGCTTAAGGGACATAATAGCGTTTTCGGTCGACAGTCCCGGTCTGAAACCGAACTGACCATCGTGAAAGAAAAGGTGTTCTTTAAGTTGTCGCTCAAGCAGGCCGTCAAGCACCTTAGATGTTATGGTGGCTAATGAAATCGGGCGGTAGTTGCTCTTGTCAGAGGTATCACCAGTTTTATTCTTAATTATAGGCACTACCACCGTCTTCATCAGCTCATTGGGTAGATAGCAATCCCAACATACATGAAATGTTCAATGCTGAGGCCGTCATGTCCGGGGGACTTGCCTCGAGTCATGCCCTTTATTATAAGTGCGACTTGCTTGGCTGTAACTCGGTCCGGCACCCCTGACACCACGGCCTCCGCATCCCTAGTCTCATCACCTTTCATTGGAGACTCCACTTGAAAATGACATTTAAACATGCTTGCTATGTCACTCGCGGTACTAATGCCATTGACACTCACCGGGACGCTAGGTTTAGAGTTTAACTTTTTTGTATGTTTCCAAAAACCCCGAAAGTCTTTATTTTTATGTTTAGTGGCCAAAATATTCATTTTAATAATTCCTGATTTCTTTGACAATATTTTAACTTAGATTTAAAATTTATCCTGGATTCGCGCATTTCATTGTAGATGTTACCACTACTGGGCCGACCGTACCATACCCAGGTCAAAAACTTTTCCCTAGCATCACGGTGAGCGTCACGGACGTATTTGTTCCAACCTACAATAGGACGGCCCCGGTTTGGTTTACCCACGGGACCCACATAGCTAGAGACAGCGGCCTCCTGCAATGTCGTAACAATAGTAGTGTACAGAGTGTCTATGGCAGCTAAGTGAACCGGACTCTTATCGTCACACATATAATCACAACAATCATTAAATTCAAAAGGAAAGTCAACATTTTTAAGTTTGTCATTACAAAGTTTTCTATATGTCTCAATTATACTTGAGTCCCTGTCACCCCACATAACCATGTTAGTTTTAGCAGGCGGCAGCTTGATGGCCGGGCGGACCGTCTGTAGATTACACTGAATCTCAAGCGGATGATGATCAGACCAGTAAATATCATAATGTACCTTTACCGACAAAACAGACTTCAACGCTGCCTCAGTGACCAGACAGTGATCCAACCACCTGCGGCTGCCGTTTGCGTCACTAGACTATGCCCCACTGGTGGGTCCACAGGTTTATTTTTTTCCCTGTAGACCCATTGCACTAGATCCTATTCAATCTGGCAGTTCCCGTGGGTCCACGGTTAATTCTTCTAATACTTTCTTTCCCCGTTGACCCACTACACTAGAGATATGCCAAAAATGAGCCTTTTTACCCACTGCTATTCCCCATTTGAATCCCCATAAAATGAACATCGGAAGTATACGTGAAAGGTGAATGTGAAGCGTTCAGTATTGATTAAGATAAAAAATAGTTATTGATAATGTTAAGAAATAAAATGCCATCTTTTACGAAAATATCGATAATTACGCAATCAAGCTTTATGTTATCTTTCTGTAAAAAGTGATTTATTTGTGAATACTTTTTTCCATTTTCCATTAAACGAATAGCCGATATCTATGAGAAAATAACGGTTTATCGATGCTGTATCTATGCCGTCATGCGTCCGCGCGGCCGTTGACGGAACGGTTTAAGCGATTTTGGTCTGGACGCATGCGTCCGGGCGGTCGTTTTAGAGGTATTAAAAATAAAAAATAAAAGACATAAAAAAACACTTGTTTAAAACATTTTGAAGGAACTGTTTGTTTTATAAAATAAAAATAAAACCTGTTTTATTTCCACCCCTGATAATGATCTTCCTTCATACTTTTCCATACATGACAGCAGTAGTGAGACCACGGTTAAAAGACGGTTTTGTTTCAATTACCCGTAGACCCACTGTAGTGCAGTGGGTTTACCGGGAAAAATATTTACCTGTGGACCCACCAGTGGAGCATAGCGGTGGGACCACGGTTAATAGGTCATTTATTAACATAACATACTTACCTATCTTTGTTGTTTGTCTGCAGCTAAAATAGTACAAATAATATTCGGTCACTACGGCGTGGTGACGTGCGTGTCCCGGTCCGAGTGCAACATTACGTCTGACTGCTACATCGCGTCGGGATCAGAAGACTGCACTGTCTTATTGTGGCATTGGTAAGTTCAATTATTAGCTGTCAGAGGAAAACAAGCTTTAATGCGTGGAGATTAGGTACATTTGCAAATTCACTTCCAACTGCCACATTACGTCGGGATCTGAAGACTGCACTGTCTTATTGTGGCATTGGTAAGTTCAATTATTGGCTGTCAGAGGGAAACCAGCTTTAATGCGTGGAGATTAGGTACACTTGCTATATCGCGTCGTGGTCTGAAGACTGCACTGTCTTATTGTGGCATTGGTGAGTTCTAACGCTTGTTAACGCTTTAGTGGACTTGGCACAGTAAAAGAAAACATAGAGCACCACTAAGATATTGGATAAGTAATCAAATTGAGATTTGGCTAGGTAACGGGGATTTTAGTACTCTATTTAATGACTTAGATAATGAACATTTTAATCCAAACACATTAACAAAGTGTCTCTACAGCGAGCGAGGGGCGTGGGCGGGGTATAGGGGCATCCACTCTCGATTCGCTCGAAATTCGCAACCAACGCGATGACACAGCAAGGCCTCTTTCGCCTATTTTTGCTCATTCAGCCCGCTCCATTCGACTCTTTCGCAGTCGAACCTCAACTTAAAGGTCTCTGTCCACTACACCGTGCCATACCATGACCGTGCTAGGAACGTGTCTGGCAAAAAAAATCTTTGTATTGAAAAGAATGACACTAATCCCACTTGGCCGTTCCGTCACCGGCGGCCATGCACGGAGCGTCAACAAATTGTAGACTATTTTGCCGGTGCTGACACGCTTTGTCAGTCTATTCCTGTCGGTTTTGGATGTTGCATCCGGGAACTATACGGGTTGCCTACGGGCTGCATACGGGCATCATACAGGATGTTTATGGGCACAGAACGCCGTCGATTCGTTTCGGTGGGCATAGTATAGCGTATCGTGTTGCTTTTCGTGTCTGATACGTTCCTAGCACGGTCATGGTAGGGCACGGTGTAGTGGGTAGAGACTTAAGGTCTCATTGACTCCTTATTGGTACAGGTCGGCGCGCGCGGGCGGCATCGTGGGCGAAGGTGAAGCGCCGGCGCCGCGCGTCACGCTCACGGGCCACCTCACCGCCGTCAACGCCGTGCTCGTCTCCGCTGAGCTGGGGCTCGTCATCTCCAGCTCTGTCAGTCAGTACACAGCGATTCACCTTCAAACTTAACATCTCCGCCATTATACAAGCTTCGGCATGTTTTATCGCTGCCATTTTGTGCGCAGAAGAAATGTTTGGGTCTCATTGGCGGGAGACGTGGTGCGATCTACTGCAAATATGCGCAGTAATCTCCTCCGATTTCTCTCACCCGCTAAACTTACGTGCCGCGGCCTATACAAACATATTGTTTGCAACCCTTGAATACAACACTAAAAATAAATTAACAATAAGAAAAACGTTTGTAGAAAATCATCATCATCATGTTAGTCTCAGAGTTGTTTTGCGGGCAGACGTGTGTCACATCGCTCGCATTTTTCTCGTTCCATCGCATTGTGATTTCGCACTTATCACCGAAGTTACATGGTTCAATTTGCAATAACCACTATATCGGTATTGGTTTTGCACATAAGTAGTGTCGTCCCGTACTGACAGTGACTCGTAAGTTGTCGTATAGCCGAGGTAGTCCGGTCGTGTGAAACGGGCTGCTGAGTGTGACAAGGATACAAAACAAGTCTGCCGTGAACAGCTGCTCACGCCTACGGTTCTATACAAATCTACGTATACACAAAGCATCCTTGTTAACTATGAGCGGTAAAAAAAGCCCTCCGAAAAACACTGGATCGCATCCTGACCTATCAAAACTTCGTGATGATTTACCATTAAGTGTCACCCAAAGAAAAAGGAAGACTCCCGACTGCCACTGCGATATGGAAGAAATGTTAAAAAACTTTCAATGTCAAATCACTTCTTCATTGAAAGCTACCTTCGAGACCCAACACGAAAATGTAAAATGTACCTTGGATGCATTGCGTGAAGACTTCGGAAACTTTAGACAACAACTAAATGATATCAAAACTTCGATTCACGATCTCTCCGCGGAACAATTGTTGATCAACAATGAAATTCGTTTGTTGAAGTCTTGTAATGAACAGTCTGACCAGAAAATGCAATCTATAGTGCAAGACAACATTGATTTACAAACGAAATTTGATAATTTATACGAAAATTATAAGTTGAGAGAACAACGGGGAAGAATTAATAATATTGAAATTACAGGAATACCAATGCTTAAAAGCGAAAATTTGCTTAATATTATTCACAACATAGCCAAAAAGATTGGTTTTTCACTGTCAACTACTGATATCGACTATATACATCGGGTTCGCCGCTTTAACTCAAAACACGACAAGGTCGACCAAAGCACTTCCCAAGACGTTTCCTCGATTCCGAACATAGTAATAAGATTTACGCAAAGACAGCGTAAAACCGAAATGCTTGCTGCCGTGCGCGCTCGCCGGGGACTCACCACCACGGATGCGGGCCTGGACGGGCCGTCGAGGCCTATTTACATCAGCGAGCATCTTACTCCGGAAAACAAATTGTTGTATAAGAAAACTCGCGCCCGTGCAAAGGAGATCAACTGCAAATACGTTTGGTTATCTGAGTGCAAGATTTTCGTACGTAAAAGTGACACCTCGAAGATTTGGCTTATTTCACGTGAAAGTGACCTTGATAAAATCAAATGACTAAAATTGACTCATAAAATTGCTAATCATATTATTATATTTACGGGCCGGCGAAATGTCGCTTTTTCACTTGCAAGTTATTGTTTTGTATGTTTGTTTATTGAGCTTTTATTTATAACATTATTATCACCTCATAGTTCTTATTGCGCTACCCACCTATACAAAAAAAACGAATATAAATTGCGTTACTTAGTGCTGCTCAATAGTAAATATTCTGTATTATGCTGCTTTTTGAAATTTTGTGTACATGTTGGTGGAATCTTTTTTTTTATTAAAATATGTAAAATTCGATAACATAAAAAAACTTAGTGTTTATTATCAAAACGTGAGGGGTCTCAGGACAAAGTCGCACGATTTTTTAAGAGGTGTTTTGAGCTGCGATTATGACGTAATTTGCATAACAGAATCTTGGCTAAATGCTGATTTTTATGACCGTGAATACTTTGACGACCGATACGAGGTATTCCGGTATGATCGTAACACAAAGGTAAGTGGTTTACAGCGCGGTGGCGGTATCGTGGTGGCCATCAAACGAGAACTTTGTCCATCAGTTCGGAGGGACATGTCTCTTCCTGATAATTCTGAAGCAGTATGGACTACCGTGCCTTTAGTGACCTCCCCGACCTCTCGGTTAAGCACACCAAGCTCTGGTAACCTCCATATAATAACTACGTATATAGCACACGGTAGAAGTCACGAATCACTGCTACATTCTTTTTATGAGATGGTTAACGAGTTTTCAGTTTTAAATGCTAACGATTCTTATTTAATTCTCGGTGACTTTAATATCACTTACGCTCTATGGTCATATAACACAGATACATATAGTATGGATATACATACTAACAATAATAATTTAGCTCAGCTCACCGCTGACTTTATGAATGAATCATTATTACTGCAATACAATAAACATTTTAATAAGAATAATAAACTTTTAGATCTTGTATTTAGTAGCGTTCATTGTAATACAAGTCACTGCAAAAATCCGTTAGTACCTGAAGATGCGCACCATAAGTCGTTGGAGGTTGCTCTAAGCCTAAGTACTCCGTCTAATATTCAAGTTGCCAATTCTACAAAAAAACTTTTTCATAAAGCCGACTACATATCAATAAAAAAAGAATTAAAATCGATTCAGTGGCATAATGTTTTCTCTTCTACAACTGATGTAGAACATATGACAAACAAATTGTATGAGATCCTTAATAACCTTATTGATAAATATGTACCTGTGTGCAAGTTGAAACATTGTCATCGCTATCCTCCTTGGTACACTCGTTCTACAATAAAACTAGATAAAGAAAAATGTAAATTTCATAAGAAATGGAAAATGTATGGTAACTCAAATGACTACAATAAATTTTCTATATTAAGAAAACGCCTGAAAACCATTGAAACTCAAAATTATGATAAATTTATCGATATATCTGAAAATAAAATTAAAACACATCCAAAATTTTTCTGGTCCTTTGTGAATTCTAAAAAAGATTCAAATAGCATCCCCGAACGAATGAAATTCAATGGTAAAGAATTATCTGGTGGAACTGAAATATGCGACGCTTTCAATAATTATTTTCATTCGACCTTTGTTCCACCAAATAATCAATCATTACCTACCGATGTACCTGATGTTTCTCTTTCAACTATTGTTGATATTAACTCTGTAGATGTCAATGAGGATATAGTGCTTAAAGAATTAAAAATCGTTAATCCACATAAAAGTTCTGGCTCAGATGAAATTCATCCGATTTTTATCTCAAAATGTGCCGAAGAGCTTGTACTACCACTTACTATTATCTACCGTGCCTCACTCAGCTCTGGTGTCTTCCCCAGTGCTTGGAAAAAGTCATTAATAACTCCTATTCCTAAGAATCGATTAAAAGATCAAATTAACGAGTACAGACCTATCTCTAAATTATGTATTCTGGGCAAAATTTTGGAAAAACTAGTTACGCTGCAAATTGCTCTTTCCATTCGAGCCTTCATTTCTGAAAACCAACATGGCTTTATGAAGCACCGAAGTGTTGACACAAACATGGTAACTTTTATTGACTACCTGACGCATAAAATGGATGAAAACCTACAGGTGGATGTCGTGTACACCGACTTCTCAAAAGCTTTCGACAAAATTAGTCATGATTTACTTATTATAAAGCTTTCGAGGGCCGGTGTGCACGGCAGCCTCCTCAGATGGGTGGAATCCTACATTAGAAATAGGAGTCAAGCGGTTTGTCTTAAGGGATATACTTCACAATTTTTACCAGTCCCCTCCGGCGTGCCGCAAGGTTCGCATATAGGGCCTCTGCTTTTCAATATCTACATTAATGACATTGGACAAGTATTCAAAAATAGTTCTCATCTGCTTTATGCTGATGATGCCAAATTTTTTAGAATCATTAGATCCGATACAGATTGTCAAAGCCTGCAAGATGATCTGATCTCCCTTAATGTATACTGTGCTCGCAACCAATTATTTCTTAATGTTGATAAATGTAACGTAATATCTTACACCCGTAAGAAAAATCCGATCACTTTCAATTACCAACTTAACAACAGAATCCTTAATAGAGTTAACAGAATACGAGATTTGGGCATAATTATGGACTCAAAATTAACTTTTAATGAACATATCGATCATATATTGGCATCAGCGTTTCGAAGATTAGGCTTCATCCTTAGAATCAGTAAACCCTTTAAACAAATTCATACGCTAAAAATCTTATACTTTTCCTTTGTTCGATCTATCTTAGATTTCGGCAGCATCGTTTGGAGTCCTAATTATCAAATTCACATCGACAGACTCGAAAAAGTCCAAAAAAAATTTATTAAATCTCTTCAATACCGTACTTTTGTCAAAGAATCTTATAACGAATCCCTTAAGGCTCACAATCTACTATCACTGTTTAACAGACGTAAAATGTTTGATATTGTCTTTTTATTTAAAATTTTAAATAACCTCGTAGACTCCCCCATACTGCTCAGCAAAGTATCCTTTATAAATCATATGCGGCTTCCTTTACGCTCCTCACGTACTGTCTCACTTTTTGTACCCCCTAGACTGCGTAAGCAGTATACTAGGAACAGTTTTATTTATCGATCCACCAACACGTACAATAAACAATTTATGGATCTTGATTTATTTCATGTATCTATTAACACACTGAAGCGAAAATTAGCGCAAATGTTATAATGTTATGATTTTTTTTCTGCTAGATCATCTAATTATCTTAGAAGAGAAAAAAAGAGTTATTTAGTTATTATGCCTGATAATTTTGTTTGTCCGCAACTCAACCTAAATCTTTAAATTTATATAATCTTTAGATTTTTGGCACTGCTAGGTCTTTTTGTTTTTAATGTCTACAATGTATATCGAATGCTTTAGATATGACTGTTTGATGCCATAATAAATGAAAAAAAAAAAAAAAAAAAAATTCAGATTTCATATACAATATCAAAAATAAACGAGAACTTCCTTTGGGGAAAAAAGATATAACATATTTTTTAAACGTAGGTCACCGGTGACCTACGCAGCGACTAAAGTGTTAAAATAATCTCTTCACAAATCTTATTTTTCCCCTCTGGGAAGATTATTTAATTAGCTTTCTATCTCGCTTTTTAAGTACCCGAAATAACTGTGATCTTTCCTTTCATCATGGATCGGCTCGTCATTTCACTTAACTTTTTCTAAACATTTGCTCGAAATCATTTGCTTTGTGTTTTATAGACGGTCCAGTGCTAATCCACACGACATTTGGCGAAGTATTACGCGCGCTAGATGGCGCTGCCGGTGCACCGACGCAACTAGCGCTATCTCGCGAGGGACTCATAGTAGTGGCTGGTGCGAGAGGACGACTCGCTGCGTACACGCTCAACGGACGGAGATTGCGCACGCACACGCATAACGACCATTTCCAGGTTAGTACACTTTATAAAGATAATGTTTCGCCATACTGATATCAATTTTTATTTAATTCGTGCACTCCGTCTCTCGAAAACAAAATATTATAATTTAAATGCGCTCCGTTTTTTAAACCTTTCCGCTCCAACTATGCGCAAAAGATGTGCTTCCCTGGTGCGCAGAATGCGAGGTAGCCCCAACAGCATCCTGAACATGATTGCAGACTCGACTGCTCGTATATCAATCATGCTGTGTCATATCAAGTGGCATGGCAAAAACATAAGGGGTCCGTAGGAGAATTAAAGTAACTGTTATCATCATCATCATATCAGCCGTTCGACACCCTCTGCTGGATATAGGCCTCCCCCAAAGATCTCCATGACGATCGGTCCTGCGCTACATCCAGTGGCTTCCCACGATCTTCACCCTCACGTCGGTCTACCTTGTCGGGGGCCTACCCACGGAGTGTGGTCCGGTGCGCGGTCGCCATTCTAGAACCTTTCCGCTCCAACGGCCATAAATTCTTCTCGCTATGTGTCCCGCCCATTGCCACTTCAGCTGAGCAATCCTTCGAGCGATGTCGGTTACTTTAGTTCGCCTGCGGATCTCCTCATTTCTGATTCGATCACGCAGGGAAACGCCGAACATGACTCTCTTAATTGCACGCTGGGCGACCTTGAGCCTCCCTATGAGACCCATAGTTAGCGACCACGTTTTGCTGCCGTAAGTCACCACTGGCAACACACACTGGTCATAGACTTTCGTCTTGAGACACTGAGGTAGATCGGACAGGAAGATTTTTCGAAGCTTCCGGAATGCTGCCCATCCGAATTGGATTCGACGAGCATCTCTTTCTCGAAGTTGGACTTGCCTAACTGGACTGCCTGTCCTAGGTATACATAATGGTCAACAACTTCAAGTGTAGTGTTCCCAACATGAACTGGAGCGGGCACAACATGGGCATTCGACATGATTTTCGTCTTATCCATGTTCATCTTGAGACCCACCCTTTGGGAAGCACTACGGAGATCTTCAAGCATTGTGTTCAGGTCTTCCAAGATCTCGGCCATAAGAATAGAATAGAATCATTTATTTGCGAATACTGAAATAAGAACTATATCATCGGCTAAACGAAGGTGCGTTAGATACTGGCCATTAATGTTGATGCCGAGTCCTTTCCAGTCTAAGAGTATAAAGATGTCCTCCATCCAACGCAGCTGTGAACAGTTTCGAAGAAATAACATCTCCCTGTCTCACACCTCGCTGCAGTTGGATTGGATTTGTGCTCTGGTTCTGTACTCGGATCGACATGGTGGCATTTTCGTATGAGTACCTCAACACCTCGATATACCTGTAGTCCACTTGGCACCTTTGGAGAGACTGCAGCACCGCCCAGGTTTCAATCGAATCAAAGGCTTTCTCATAGTCCACGAACGCCAAGCAAAGTGGCAGATTATACTCCTCGGTCTTCTGTATAACCTGCCGCAGCGTATGGATGTGGTCTATGGTACTAAAGCCTTTTCGAAACCCGGCTTGTTCGGGAGGTTGGAACTCGTCGAACCTGCGAGCGAGACGATTCGTAAGGACTCTCGAAAACAACTTATAGACATGGCTCAGAAGTGAGATGGGTTTGTAGTTATTTAAGAGGGACTTGTCACCCTTTTTAAAGAACAAAATCACCTCACTTATATTCCATGCCTTCGGCGTTCTGCCCTCGACGATGACGGAATTGAAGAGCTTCTGGAGGACCCTGAGTATCGGCTTACCGCCCGCTCTCAGAATTTCTGTAGTGATTACATCGTCATCCGCCGTCTTGTTGTTTTTCAGCTGTTTGAGAGGCATACTAATCTCGTACATGCTGACGTTCGGGATATCTTGGGTATAGTGTCGGGTAAGCTTGGCTCTGGGGTCTTTAACCTTGCTTTCAACAGGTGTCTGCGTGAAATATAGCTGTTCAAAGAAACGCTCGATCTCTCTCAGGATATCAGGCTTGGATGAAATGATGCGACCGTTGTCAGTTTTCAGGTTCGTCATTTGGCTTTGCCCAATAAACAGATCTCTCGCGAACACTTTGGAGCCTTTATTCCGCTCGATGGTCTCTTTAATACGATTCGTATTAAATTGACGAAGGCGCTCGTCAATAATAAGTCTTTTGGGGTCTTAACATCTATCTAAGGATAGCTGTTTATTAAACTGCCGATAACGATGAGCATCCGCTGAACTCTGGAGCCTCATTTCACGTCTCTGATTCATGAGTGTGTGGTCGGAGAGTTTCTTTAGCAATCTAAAGAAACTCTCCGACCATACACTCATGAACCAGACATGAACCAGAGACCTTAAAGAACTTAAAGAACAGAGGTCTTAAAGAACTTGAACCCTACCGTACGGACAGTATCCACCACCATGTTGTTTAGATCGTCCACATCTATGCTGTTCTCAAGGGCTTTGAAGCGGTTTTGGAGTGGTAATCGTAGTGATAAAGGTGCTTATCACGCGACCTTGAACGAGTGAAGGAGGCCTGCTTAGGACTTAGTTTGCTTTGCAGTTGGTTAATTTTTTTTTTTTTATGGTAGGGGTAGCTGCTTCTTCCTGCTCCTCTTTGCCGTCGCCCTTGAACATGTGTATTGCTTGTGCAGTGCCTGGTGCTGTCGCGCTGCGGCGAGTACCTGGTGTGCGGCGGCGCGGCCGGCGTGGTGGAGGTGTGGCGCGCCTGCTCGCTCGCGCCGCTCTACGCCTTCCCGCCCACCGGCGCCGCCGTGTGCTCCATCGCGCTGTCGCACGACCAGAAGTGAGTGCGTGTGTAGTGTGGGCCTCATGTAGCGAGTACTGGCGCGGTGGAGGTGTGGCGCGCCTGCTCGCTCGCGCCGCTCTACGCCTTCCCGCCCACCGGCGCCGCCGTGTGCTCCATCGCGCTGTCGCACGACCAGAAGTGAGTGCGTGTGTAGTGTGGGCCTCATGTAGCGAGTACTGGCGCGGTGGAGGTGTGGCGCGCCTGCTCGCTCGCGCCGCTCTACGCCTTCCCGCCCACCGGCGCCGCCGTGTGCTCCATCGCGCTGTCGCACGACCAGAAGTGAGTGCGTGTGTAGTGTGGGCCTCATGTAGCGAGTACTGGCGCGGTGGAGGTGTGGCGCGCCTGCTCGCTCGCGCCGCTCTACGCCTTCCCGCCCACCGGCGCCGCCGTGTGCTCCATCGCGCTGTCGCACGACCAGAAGTGAGTGCGTGTGTAGTGTGGGCCTCATGTAGCGAGTACTGGCGCGGTGGAGGTGTGGCGCGCCTGCTCGCTCGCGCCGCTCTACGCCTTCCCGCCCACCGGCGCCGCCGTGTGCTCCATCGCGCTGTCGCACGACCAGAAGTGAGTGCGTGTGTAGTGTGGGCCTCATGTAGCGAGTACTGGCGCGGTGGAGGTGTGGCGCGCCTGCTCGCTCGCGCCGCTCTACGCCTTCCCGCCCACCGGCGCCGCCGTGTGCTCCATCGCGCTGTCGCACGACCAGAAGTGAGTGCGTGTGTAGTGTGGGCCTCATGTAGCGAGTACTGGCGCGGTGGAGGTGTGGCGCGCCTGCTCGCTCGCGCCGCTCTACGCCTTCCCGCCCACCGGCGCCGCCGTGTGCTCCATCGCGCTGTCGCACGACCAGAAGTGAGTGCGTGTGTAGTGTGGGCCTCATGTAGCGAGTACTGGCGCGGTGGAGGTGTGGCGCGCCTGCTCGCTCGCGCCGCTCTACGCCTTCCCGCCCACCGGCGCCGCCGTGTGCTCCATCGCGCTGTCGCACGACCAGAAGTGAGTGCGTGTGTAGTGTGGGCCTCATGTAGCGAGTACTGGCGCGGTGGAGGTGTGGCGCGCCTGCTCGCTCGCGCCGCTCTACGCCTTCCCGCCCACCGGCGCCGCCGTGTGCTCCATCGCGCTGTCGCACGACCAGAAGTGAGTGCGTGTGTAGTGTGGGCCTCATGTAGCGAGTACTGGCGCGGTGGAGGTGTGGCGCGCCTGCTCGCTCGCGCCGCTCTACGCCTTCCCGCCCACCGGCGCCGCCGTGTGCTCCATCGCGCTGTCGCACGACCAGAAGTGAGTGCGTGTGTAGTGTGGGCCTCATGTAGCGAGTACTGGCGCGGTGGAGGTGTGGCGCGCCTGCTCGCTCGCGCCGCTCTACGCCTTCCCGCCCACCGGCGCCGCCGTGT
Source organism: Agriphila tristella (assembly GCA_928269145.1). Taxonomy (NCBI): domain Eukaryota; kingdom Metazoa; phylum Arthropoda; class Insecta; order Lepidoptera; family Crambidae; genus Agriphila; species Agriphila tristella. The sequence goes on from OV743435.1 coordinate 2,156,443, forward strand.
GCTCCATCGCGCTGTCGCACGACCAGAAGTGAGTGCGTGTGTAGTGTGGGCCTCATGTAGCGAGTACTGGCGCGGTGGAGGTGTGGCGCGCCTGCTCGCTCGCGCCGCTCTACGCCTTCCCGCCCACCGGCGCCGCCGTGTGCTCCATCGCGCTGTCGCACGACCAGAAGTGAGTGCGTGTGTAGTGTGGGCCTCATGTAGCGAGTACTGGCGCGGTGGAGGTGTGGCGCGCCTGCTCGCTCGCGCCGCTCTACGCCTTCCCGCCCACCGGCGCCGCCGTGTGCTCCATCGCGCTGTCGCACGACCAGAAGTGAGTGCGTGTGTAGTGTGGGCCTCATGTAGCGAGTACTGGCGCGGTGGAGGTGTGGCGCGCCTGCTCGCTCGCGCCGCTCTACGCCTTCCCGCCCACCGGCGCCGCCGTGTGCTCCATCGCGCTGTCGCACGACCAGAAGTGAGTGCGTGTGTAGTGTGGGCCTCATGTAGCGAGTACTGGCGCGGTGGAGGTGTGGCGCGCCTGCTCGCTCGCGCCGCTCTACGCCTTCCCGCCCACCGGCGCCGCCGTGTGCTCCATCGCGCTGTCGCACGACCAGAAGTGAGTGCGTGTGTAGTGTGGGCCTCATGTAGCGAGTACTGGCGCGGTGGAGGTGTGGCGCGCCTGCTCGCTCGCGCCGCTCTACGCCTTCCCGCCCACCGGCGCCGCCGTGTGCTCCATCGCGCTGTCGCACGACCAGAAGTGAGTGCGTGTGTAGTGTGGGCCTCATGTAGCGAGTACTGGCGCGGTGGAGGTGTGGCGCGCCTGCTCGCTCGCGCCGCTCTACGCCTTCCCGCCCACCGGCGCCGCCGTGTGCTCCATCGCGCTGTCGCACGACCAGAAGTGAGTGCGTGTGTACTGTGGGCCTCATGTAGCGAGTACTGGCGGATGGGCATTAAAAAATTAGTGCATCACTATTATTTTTTATTATTTAGATAGGGTTCCACCTTTCTAAATAATAAAAAATAATAGCGCCAGCCAAGCCGGACGGGTGGTCAGTCACCTTGATCGGAACCATTTCCCCAAATCCCCTAAAAGCTGAAAGCAAGGAGAGGCGGGTTATAGTTTACCCCATATCGGCATCGTACTCTCGAACTTACCTATGAGTGCATTACTAGTAAAGTGTCATGTTTCTATCGGTCAGACTGCCTGATACCATAGTAGAATCAAATAAGTAGGCCAACTCGAGCGGTAAGCGAGCGATAATAGCCTAAACACTGGCTGACTGGTAGGGCTGTCGCTTATAGTATTCAATCGTCAAAATGTATGTATGTAGGCAATCTTTATGTAAAACAATTTTCCCCTGTAGGGTAAGCATCAGGGATTTATATTATATAGTTTTTTAATTATTTTTTGTACATAGACCAGGAGCTGACTACAATGTTTTCATTACCTACGTCATATTATATGATTAGTGATTCATTATGGGACCAACCTTGAAATCGCGAAAAAAAATCAGCTGTTTCCTATATTTTGATGGAGTAAGCATTGTACTTTTGTATGGAACAGCTGATTTTTTTTCGTGATTTCTAGGTTGGTCCCATAATGAAAGTTGTTCAGTTTGATGGTCTCATTAACTCCACGTGAGGTTTAAAAGTTACCCTGTATGTATAGCTAAGCACGTTTATTTTTTAAACGGTTGTTACCTACCTAATTTGAAAATTTAAAACGGAATGAGGTGGTACGCACGACAGCACGGTTAGGTAAACAGTTAAACTACGAAAACAGCTCTTATTACGCACGACATAATGACGGTCTTAACTCAAGGTCAACGTGTATAGTCTGACGTGCCGTTGACTGTACCTAATTTTTTATACCTAATCATGACGAAATAATAATTAACCCCGCCCTCCTATGTAGGAACCTACTTTTTACCGATTTGTTTATTTATATGTAGGTACCTATATAATAATTATGTAAATATAGAATGCAATATCAATTGGAAAATTTTGACAGATTTGGTTTAGGTTGATAACCAACCGACATGTTAACTGATGAGATGAATGAAACATAGTTAGGTAAGTACCGACCTACCTACTCAAGTTTATTGCTAATACCTAAGATTTAGTTTGATTTATACAAATTTCTACTTAAGTAATTTTTGGTCCCTTCTTTTCGCGGTGAGGCATACTTTGTGATCTATTAAATCAAACCACAAATTGGTATCTGGTCAATGAAATTCGGAGCAGAACTAGGTATTTCCTATTCACTTTCAGATATGTAATAGCTAACCATCGAAATGTATTACGCATTTCAATGTAGCTAACACAAAATTATGTACGTTCCTACGTATGATATAGTAGGGTACCTAGTAGATTAGATAGGTACTCACTGTTCTTGTTCGCAAGGTAATGCGAAGAAAGACAATTCCGGATCAGACAAACTGCTATTTAGACATCCATAAACACTGCAATATTTTCTACAATTCACCTTCACGAATTTGTATTAAAAGGAGGTAAGTAGGTAGTGTACATTTTACGGCGTAGCGTGCGTGAGCGGCTGAGCGCGGGCGGTATTAAGTACGGCGCAGCCACGACTGACGCACCGCTATCACCTTTAAGTTGTGTCAGGGTGTGCGTGCGACGACGCATACGTACGGCCGCGCTCACATACAAACCGCGTTCCGGCGTATAATGAGTAAGACGACTTACTTATTTGATTCTACTATGCTGATACTGCCCACGGTTACTGATACCCATACTATTAATATCTATTTTGTGCCCATACCCTGGTGTGGTCGGAAGCGTTTATACCTTGTAGACTTTCGATCTCGCGGCGCGGACATGATCACGGTCGCCATACGACGGACTACTTAAATTTCTATGAAACAAACCAACACTTCACCGATTTCTTCCAGGTTCCTGCTCGCCGGATTAGAAAACGGCTCCCTAGTAGTGTTCCACATAGACTTCAACAGATGGCACCACGAGTACCAGCAGCGGTACTGAGGCGCAGCCTGCCCGCGCTGCCGCCTGCGGCACCTGCATCGCGCGCCCGCCAGCAGATGGCGTTAGGGGCGCGCGAATAGCATGCTATTTACAAAAACAAAGCGTTGTTACAGAAATTAATAATACAGCTTGGCCAAAAAGCGTAAAAATTAAATAAAATGTAACAATTTTTTTTCAGATGATAATATAAAGTCTAATTATTAATTCAGTAGGGTAAACTGACAGATTTAATGTCACATTGTAAAATAATATTGCCTTATTTATTGTACTAATGCTGCGTTTCGTTCATTGTGATTCAGTTCACTCACACAAAGTCAGTAGCATTCATGGACTGGGACATTTTTTAAACAAGCCTCAAGCGTTCATGGTTACAACCGTAGACGTCTGATTACTCCAGTAAATTAATAACTCAGAAAAAGAAAACCTATGGAAGTGACATAATTTGCAATAACAAAGCATTCGTGACGTCAGGCGCGTGCCGTATCCGCCATCTTGTGTTGCGTTTACATGTTACAATTTCGACTCTATGCTGTTTACATAAGGTGTATGTAAACTACGCTAAGCCGTCATGTTTAGTTGCGTTTGAATGGAGAACAATGAAGTAGGTATCCACGCTTTTTTCGTAGGTGTGTCAGGTCCATATTATTCCTTTGTCATTGATTAATAATTAGACTTTAAATCAATGTTGCCAAGTAATTCGTGATTTTGACATGCATAGAAAGTGGCGCCGTCATTTTTTGTCTTTATGGCCAAGCTGTAGTGTACTAAAATTTTAAGAGGGTAGTTGCAATGAATTGCTCTTGTAAATAGCATTGTATAAATAATATTAAGTGTTGACAATCATCGTTTGTATCGATCGATCGATATTTGTAGTGATCATAGTTAATGCCGTTTTGATAATTCTTCTGCTCGTTTCGCGGATGGTATGAAATCAACTTAAGGTTAAACGTCAGCATTGGACTCGAAACTATAGGCAATAGATGGCGTTGCTTTAATTATAGCGTGCTTTTCTATGATTTTAGCTTTTACACAATATATTTTAGCGTGTCCGACAACTAATCCCAATTCTTCGCTATGAAATATTTTATCAAAGCAAAATTATCTCTTTAAACGCAATATGTTTGTAGTATTTGCCGAATACAACTGATTTTCGGATGAGCGCCATCTATGCTGACAGCATTTGGTCTATAGTTTCGAGTCCAGTGCCATTATAACCCATTATAAGTGTTTTGACGAAAACGGAATTCCATACACAATTTCAAGTCCTTAGTTTTCGAAATGAATGAACCTATATTAATGAAACTTCATACGCATGAGCAGGATACATAAGGTCTAAGATTTTAGTTAAAAACATTTTTCAAGTGTCTTATTTTGAGAAAGATAATTGGAAATTTCAGTTGTATCGGAAAATTTAAAATCCGCCTAATTTAGAGAAAATGTTTTCAATTAACTTTTTAGTCTAATGTATTTTGCTTATGTGTATGAAGTTTCATTAAAATCGGATTAAAGACTTGAGAGTTTGCATGAAATGCCGTATTCGTCAACGCTCCTAAGCGATTTACTAACTTATGACATTCCATTGTTTTATGTATTATTGATTATTCAATTGTACCTAAATGAAATTTTATTTATATCATAATGAAGTGATAAATTTACATTCGTTTTTTTATTATTTAGTGCCATAAGGGTAAATATTTACTGTATATCTTAACCCGATAAAAGAGCCTTAATTTATTTTAATCTTCTATCTAAATACGTCCATTGTGTGATTTTGATAAAATTTTCATATGTACTTAATTAATTTTTATTATGTATAGTGAGATAATTATAAATATGTGCAATATTTTGCTGACATTTAGATTTATTGGCATAATTTTGATTTTTTTCTTCGTATATATTAATCAGAGGCTCATAATTATTATGTTTTTTATACCTCTATAACTATTAATATCAGTCAGTATGAATTTAAAAGTATTATTATTTCGAAATTATTTTATTTCCATGATTTTATTGTATTTTGGTGACGGGTAGCTGTACTTAATTTTTAAAAATTAAAATTGTTGTATTTTTGGTTTTATTAAAAGATTATATTGAATTATTTTTGTTTCTTTTTTATTAATAGTTGATTTTTATTTGTCTTTCTAAGTTAGGTATGAAAAAAAATACAGTTTAAGAATTGTCAAACTAGGCGTTTTAATGATAAAACTGAATTACCGCATTAGATTAGTCAAGAGTGCAATATCTTAATGGATCAAGGGCGGATCCAGGGGGAGCCTATCCCCCCCTCCCCTCCCCCCACACAAGGCCATCACATTGAAAATTACAATTAGAAAAGATGATTTTTTTTCAAATCCTTTTATTTAATGTTTTTTTTTTGGTGGTGCCTTTAACTTTATATTAATCTTTAAACGTTATTAAGTCTTAAAATTTAAATCCTGGATCCGCCCCTGTAATGGATAGGTACCGCGAAAGTGCCAATGAGTTAGTCATTTTCGCTAATTAATCGAAGTCAATAAAAGTAGGAGTCTAGATATTAACTGTATGTAACGCTGACGACGTTGTGTTATTGCTACTGAATAATAGTTTTTTACACAATCATCGTGTATAATGTATTTATTGTACAATTTTATAATCTAGCAGCCGTGTTTATGAAAAGTTATAATGCTTAAAACCTTTTTGGTCACCTGTCTCGCTCTAGCTGTCTATGGCACGTACGAAAAAGACAACACGAGGTCCCGTTGTCACTTTTTATGCATACGGCCGTATATTTTTGCATTCACTCCCGCACGCTCCTTCCGTTCTGTGATCTAGGCTAATATAAAGCACCTAGTCATAGTAAACCCTCATCTACCTATTTCCTATCTCTGTGCCAAAAATAATGTATAAATACTTACAAGATAACAATACAAACGAAATCAGTTTATGCAAATTAAAGTACGGTAACCTAAAAGCTTCTATGTAAACTGTTCATAACTAGCTTAGTTAGAACTTGTCTAAAGTTATTTCTAGATAATTCTATACCTACTAGAAGTTGATGCAAACTGTCTACGCTACCGAAAACTATACGGATATACCTACTGCTCACAGTCAATGCGAGTGAAAGAGATAAAACAGTTTACGGTAGCGAAAAGATTGCGTCAACTCATGGTAGGGCGATAGGTGATTTTTTGTTAGTACCTACTTCTAGTGAATTGTACAAAACACTTGACCCTTATTCTCACGTCCCACTGTAGAATCTATCTATTAGAGCCCAAGTTATACATACGTAGTTTATAGTCGGTAGATCACTCTATTTTGAACCTTACCTCTATAGCTATAAGGCATAGGGTGATCTAAGGCGACACTATATTTAGGTAATCAAGGCTTATTCTCATTATCACTTTTTTTATTATTATAATAATTTTCATAGTCCTACATTTATAACTCTCTACTTTTCTTAGTAAATTTTCATTGAAACTTGGTTTTGGCAATAAGTTATTTGGTTATACATAGTTCCTTCCAATATCAGTAATTAATTTGTAGATAACAATTAATATTTCTTACAATATTAAATCATAATAATAAAAAACTTTCTATTTAATAACACACAGCTTTCCAAAATGTTTTCTAGGCATTAGGGAGTGCTTTTGCTTTTTTAAATAAATGTTAAAAAGCTAAACTAAAATAGAGTTAGTCATATTCCCACACACCGCAATGCGCCCAACACCGAAAAATCCACACGCTATACACGCAATCTGTCCATTAATATTAAGATAGTTCATAAGTCGTGAATGTTGACTTAGAATTAATAAAAAATATACGTTTTTTAATTATTATTTCATAGGGTAAGTAACACCTTGTGTATAATGTAATAATCACTGTCCATTTAAGTGTAAGCGAAATTCAATTTATAAGCATTATCTACTTAACTGAAGGTATATTATTATATATACCACACCATTTCGTTGGCGATTGGCCCGCCTGATGAGTAAACAGTTACTGAAAATTATGAACCCCGCAAACTTGCCCTTAAAAGCAATTTAATTAATCGAAGTGTGCCATTTCTAATATCCACAAGGCTTTTATCTGTATTTCTGATGTCGACAAAATTACTACAAAAGTTTTAGTTTTTACTATAACGTTTGCTTCTCTAGTTAAGTATAGTTAATGTACCATGGGCAACAGCGACGCTTAACCACTGCTAAGGTCAAAATCGCTTGCACGCCGCGCCGTCACAACCATACGTTTAGTTCGTGTAGGGGCGATACGCGCGCACACGAATTTTGTTGCAAACTGGTTAAGCGTCGCTGTGGCCCATAGTACCTACCTACACCTATATTTTGCATCTACGCTTTTGGTAAGTCTCGCAAAGTATTTTCATCCAAATTATTACAGAATTAAAGAAAAGAAAAAATAGTTTAGTTAAGTACCTTTATAATGTTGTTGAGCGTTTATTATTGTAACAATAAAAATAGTATAGTACTTTGTAGATGTAGCCGCTGTAGAGTATCTTCGAAATTTAGTAATTTGTTAGTTGTTTTTTTTTACATTTCAGTGTGGCATAGCCTTGCTGCGTAAAATTATTTAAAAGTTCGTGTTTTTAGATGATTGAGAGGACTTCCTTTGTGGCGTGCTTGTACTATCTATATAAAATAATAATTTATAATACCTAGTATAATTGAAAAGTAACTGCCATAAATTCGTCGTGAAAAAAATGAGTAAATTCATATAGACAGCACTAGGATCTAGCGCCTGTAGAAATTAACAAGCAAAACTGTCAATGGTTCGCTTTGCCTATTTTTTTAGGAAATTGAAATGTTATCGTTTAGATGTATTGTTTTTATTGTTAATCACAATATTTGATTCCCTAATCATAAGCAGTAGGCTAATATTAAAAGTTTCATTAGTATAATTTAGTGACATAGTTTCATAAATCTAATTAGATTTGTTCTTATGTGTGTTCGGATATTGTTGAATCTTAAATAATTACGTAACACCTATAAAATTAAAAATCTGCACACGCTTTTTTTTGAACTGACTATAAATCTACCTACAATGATTTCATGCAAAATATTTTAAGTTTCTTACATTTTAACTTTCAATATTTTAAAGGATAAAATGTCCTTAATAAATAAATTATTGTTATGCTAAGTATATGGTGCGTTTGTATGTAATGAAAAGATCTTGAGTAATAAATAAATTGCATTGAGTATATTATTTGTTTCATTTTGTATTTGAGATTGTTGTTGCACAATTTATGTATTTTCTTTTTAAATAATCTGCCCCCCTAGCCAAAGTAACATTTGCAAATTTATTTATTTCGCTATAGCTTCGCTATCGCTTCGCTTTCGAAACATGTATGGGATTGACGTAAGGTTTCGTTAACAATCGAATTTTAAAACGTCAAATCCATACATGTCTAGAAGCGAAGCGATAGCGAAAATTAGCGAATGTTACTTTGGCTAGGCCCTCTGTCTATGTATTCTCAAACCAAATTATTTCATTTCTCTGAAAGTTTTCAGTATAAAGAAGTTTCAATAAGTTATTGAAACTGAAATTAAGTGCGTCGCAAGGGAGCATTCTAGAACCGCTTTGATTTCTTTTTCATACTAATTGCTTTAAATAATTCAATTTACCAACGTTAACACTAAGTAACATTCCATAACTACTTATGACTACTCGTTACTTTATTGAATGTTGCTCGCGCGTCCATATACTTACCGCCAACCGCTAATGAGCGGTTTTCAAAAGGCAGTTTAAGAAAAAAAAGTAGTTCATAAAATAGAACTAGATGTCGTTGTACCTAGTAGGTAGCTTTTTATGAAAAATATGAAATGTACCTAATTACTTTTTTATTATACGTTTGTTGAGTACCTATGTGGTTTGTTGCTTTGTGCGTTGGTTGTCCGATGGCGTGTTACGAAAACTTTTCTATGACCAATATGACCATTAGTGGGAAACAATATTGAAAAAATCGACTTAGTTGAAGTAACGCCATCTGTCGACATAAAATTATACTAAAATTCTCTGCTGTCAGAAAACCGCTCATTATAAAGTAACAAAATAATAACTTTCAGCAACACGCGAGTTGCATTGACCTATTTAGTGTTCCCTATGTTACAAGTACGAGGCAAATATCTTGAAAATGGGTGGGGATTGCGCGGAACGCGTATTGGGCATGCGTGGCGGTGAGGGGCGCGGGCGGCGGAAGAGGGGTGGGCTATTGGTCGCTCGCAAAAATTCATGGGTAAATTTTTGTGAATCACGGATTAAAGTGGACATAAGAGTGCAAAAAGATCCATCAATGGATTTTTACAATGGATTTTAATGGATCTACTTACTATTCTATGACACGTCGCTCACTAGTCCACATGCGCGAACTTATCCCCACTCCGTCGAAAAAATTTCAAGATATATGCCTCGTACTCTTATATTCATGTTAGAATCGTATAATCGTAGAACTTTGTCACTTTGTTGTAGTTGTCATTGAGTGCATTGAATATAAGATTCTTGATTCTCAGATTGACCGATCGCCATTTTCATGGTCAAAACACAGAATATATTATACTCTAACCCCGGTCACTCACATGTGCGCAAAGGTTCGCGAATACGTTAAACCCACATGTGTAGGACGACCTTCGCGAATGACTTCGCGAAGTTTTCGAGACATTCGTACTTTTCCAAGCTGTGTCGGTTTTTTGACGCACATCAAAGCGCGCGAACCTCGAACCTTCGCTTAGCCAGCCTTCCACACATTCGTGCCACAGACGAAAGCATTCGTACGACCATTAGTAATCTGTGGTTACACGTATTTTCGTAGTTGTGGCGACCTTTATTTAGCCTTTATTTTCTAAATTGAAAATAGTAAGCATATGAGCATACATAAAACAGTCCAACAGCTCTATTAAAATCATCTTCACCGTTCATTGTTCACAAAATCGCAAGTAAAAATAAACATTCGTGAACAAGTGTAGGAGGAAGTGCAAATGGATTCGCACACTCATATGCGAACCTATTCGCGAAGTTTTTGACTTTGCGAATGAATTTCTGACAGCCACTTACATGCGTGCAAAGGTTCATACATTGTACGAATTATTAATTATTACAGATCAGCCGCGGCTTACTGCCGCGGCTGATCTGAGGCAGGGACCGCTTTTTCGATACTTTTGAATACCGATATTTTAAAGAAAATATCGATAACGGTATCGATAAATGAAATATATACCGATATTTGTATCGGTAATATAAAGTACCGATATTTTGTATCGGTAATTTTATCGATACCCAGTACTGATAAGCTAGGCTGCGAAGCGACGTTGCATGTTTGCGCGCTGCGGGGCGGGCGGGTTGCGGGGAGGTACGGTATGGCAACAGCGCTCAAGCAGCTAGTAACTATAATTAATTTGATGTTTGATTATTCTCGCGCGACTACTTACTTTCGTTCGTTATTTTTCTACATTTTTATTTATTATGGGACGGCAAAAACAGAACACTGTTTACAAACACTTTGACATTAACAAAAGATCTTTTCACTTCTCATGCTCGTAAAGTTCGTCTTTATGTTGGGTATAGGCTGCATAAAATCGCTCTTTATGCTTTAGTGTATAAAGTAAAATCTACGTCTTAGGCTGGCCCCAAACCTACCGGTTTCATTTCTTTGCTTTGCTGTTCTACCTTGCTTTAAAGACCGCCGGCCAACCAGGGCAATTTTCAATCTATCGCATTTTGGGACTAGACCAAATTGGCAAGATAGCCATTAGCTTGGTGTTATCAAATATCATCGCCTGGATTGCGAAGTAGGAAGCTTTTAGGAGATATGCCACCCTGAACATGGACTCCGATCGTTAAAAATAAATCGATCGCTTATTTATACAAGATGCTTGGTAAAGCCTTATAAAGCTGAATATGGTAGATAGGAACCATAAAACTGAACAACTTTTACTATGGGACCAAATCTGAAATCGCGAAAAAAATTAGCTGTTTCATATATTTTGATTTTTTTTTTCATAATTTTTTTTTTAAACTAAAACTAAAACTTCGCGTCGCAACGCAACCCAGACAAAGATATTTCGCCGCACTAGTGCTTGAATGGCCAATCGACCATTGAGCAAATTTTACAGGAGACGTTTTTTTTAGTTAGTTATCGCTATTATTTAAAATTTACTAAAATCTTTCCTGAATTAGATACATGTAGTATTTCTTTAGATGAATATTGAAATAGCAATTGGGTTGGTAAACTTTTTCAAAACTCTTGTGAATTATATATTTTCTGGTAGCTTTTGGCTTTGGAGTCAGGAATAACCAAATGCGGAATTTTTATAATACGTCATTTTAATTTTAATAATAATTTGTACCCTGTACGCGAAATGCTTTTGCTCAAATAAAAAAAAAATTAAAACTTTGGCATTGGCAATGTCAGGCAACTAGTTGTCACGTTAGTCACAGTCAGCTAAAATAAATAACTCTTTTGTAAGTTTGTAGATATACATATATTTACGTGATCATCACAAACGTATGAAGCTCTCTGAAGGCAATTCCTGTTTAGTCCTCTGCACCACGTCTCTTTCAAAGGTATGGGAATTCATCGAAATGTATTTTCAATGTGGGAATTGTACGTTCTGCGGATGGTCACATCTATATTTTAAACAAAACGGAACAAAGCAGTGTAGGTAGGTACTTCATCGGCGTAATAAGCTGGATAATGGATTTCTTCAAGCTGATCCATTTCCCATAACTGAACAAGAAAAACACAGAAAATCAAAATAAATAAGCTGAAAAACAAACAATAACATTAGGTCGTGATTAATGATTACCAAAGAGTAAAATAATTGGATTATTCTTTGTCACTTTCTGTTAAATCTGTCCTGTCAATCAGTTTCTTATTAGTAAATGCAAGGGAACTTCGTGTTCAGCCGTTCGTTTGATATTTTATCGCAATAATAATATAAAAAAATATATTTGATTAACAAGGTGAAATTAAAAAATCATAACAATATTTTCTTTATTCTTTAAACTTGTGCTATCAAAAAAAAAGACAATTCTCTTCAAAAAAGTTTACCAACCCAATTGAAAATAATAATTATAGTACTGATTAAATTTCACTTATTAATGGAGGTTGGACAAAATGTCTTCAACCAAATTTTGTATATGGATACTGAGCACAATGACATGGAGATAGTGCTCTAAATTGATATGCAAGTTTAGTGCTTGTTTGTCCAAACTACCATCATATACGCTATACAGCATGTTCAATTTTCTGTAAATACGATACGAATACAAGATTAAACTGCGTTAAATAAACTTGTTATTTTCTTCATTTTTAACATCATCCATGTTTTAATACTATTTAAAAAAAATTTGGAAATGGGTATCAATTGAAAAACCTTGAAGAAAATTTTTATTTTTAATTTTTTATATGAATAATGGGTATCAAATGTTTTCATTTGATACCCATACCCATATAAAAAATTAAAAGCCTTGATGAGCACATCCCAAAATTATATAATTTGTCGCTAAAATAAAAATAAATAATTCATTTCTTGAATATGGGTATCAAATGAAAGGCCTTGATGAGCAGATCCCAAAATTATATAATTTGTTACTAAAATTTAAGATTTTATTTTTATTTTTTTTAACATGGGTATCAAAATAATCATACACTACTAAGACAAATAACCTTTACTTGTTATAGATAAATGTATAAGTCTTTACTTGTAGCTATAGTATTACATAATCTGTGCTTGTATTGTAGTAAGACTAGTAAGTAAATAACTCGATGAAGTTCTAAAATATCATTACGTACTTACCTATCTAAGTAATAGTATAATAGTACTTACGTACCTAATGTTGTCATACGTACTAACATCAAATCAACCCGCACCGGACAAATCTACGTGATTTTTGGTGCGTGTAACACTAATGTAATGTTTTATTTCTGATAAATAAATAAAAAAAAAATGAACACATACATCAGAAAAACTTCATATCATAATGGGTACATCTGCAGAAAAACTGCGTGATGGGGTACGAACCAGTAAGCGATCGGATTATCAGCATCAAGATAAAAGCTTCACCGATGAACCTTAACATCGTTCAAGTGTATGCCCCCACCTCTACCGCGAGTGACGAAGCAATCGAGAAATTTTACTCCGAATTACAGTCCACAATAGCAAAGGTACCCAATAGAGAATTATTGGTCGTCCTAGGAGACTTGAACGCTAAGATCGGAGAAAACGCTCATCAGCTGGGTAAATGCGTCGGGAGATTTGGGCTCGGGAGGCGAAATGAACGAGGTGAACGCTTAATACAATTCGCTTCAGAAAACGATCTTCTGATTGCAAATAGCCTTTTCCAACACCACCCTCGAAGGCTCTACACTTGGGTATCACCCGATGGAAAAACCCGCAACCAAATAGATTACATCATGATTCGGTCGCGATGGAGATCATCTGTAACAAATGCCCATACGTTACCTGGAGCTGATTGCGGGTCTGATCATCAACTTCTGATCTCTAAAATAAAGCTCAAGCTAACAGCAGCCAGAATCACAAAAAAGCCGAGGAAGCTGGAGGTAAAAGATGTTCAGAGATTCCGTTCAACTATTGAACAGAACTGGTCACGGTGGTCTGAAGCAGATCTGGCTAACGAAACACCCGATGCACTATGGGATCGAGCTAAGACACTCATCGCCACAACTGTCTCTGAAACAACACCACTAATTACAACCCATAAAAGACAGCACTGGATGACCGTTTAAACCTTCAATTTTGTTGTTAATTTTCCTTACAATCGAAATGAAAAGAAGTGTATAACTTGTACATAAAACCCATTTTACCCTCGACTTGACTATCCGGATATATACGTCTCGGGTAAAATGGTGCGGTAAATAAGGTAAGGGTTATGCACTTGCTGTACAATCAGTAGATTGTACAAGAAGTGCATTAATAGTATTAATACTTAAGATAAGGCCTATTTCTTCAATACTTTTTGACTAAATTTTTCTTTTATATTTCTTTTCTTGTTTTTACTGTTTGTTGTTTTTTGTTGCTTGTTTGCATATTTTTGACATCTTTATAGGCTTCAACCTTATTTTTCATTGATGCTTCCATGTAAGTTTTATCTTCTAGAGCAGCGGTTCCCGAATGGGGTTCCGCGGAACCCTGGGGTTCCGTGAGAGGTTCTCAGGGGTTCCGCGAAAATTCAAGAGTTTAGGTATAAAGACCGACCCAATTTCGATGATATTGTCCCGCGTCCCGACCATTAGTTTTGTCCAGATTTTTGATGATGACTCGCGATCAAAATCAAAGTGTTAATAAAAAAATGGGTCCAAATATTTAAAAGCATAAAGGACAACAAGTTAAATGCCTTATTTTGCGTTGTACCTTTTAAATGCTTATGTTGAGCGAGGTTTTTGCCATATGACGCATAAATTAATGTTCTAATGTCAAAAATCGTGGCTCTGTAGATTTAATGAAAGCAGAATTGCAAAAGACATGTCATTCGTAAGTAAATATTAAAATGACTCACAATTAATGAGAGGCCCGTAGTAATAGAAAATATGCAAGGAAACAGAGTCAAAATAAAAATAGGTACCTAAACATTAAGAGCCATATGACAAATCTGCACTCTGCGTATATTCACAGACTAGTAAGACATACTGAAGCGTTCTTTTTTTTCCTTCAGTTAGATAGTTCTCCTTTTTTTATTTTACTCTTTGCTGACCCGCCCGTTTGTTTCCATTGATTTTAAGTATTTTAATTTAAAACATTCACATACATTCACCATGTCCTTCATTTACTAGTTATCAGACTCTAGAGTGGTTTTACTGTCAGTTTTGATGATTTCAACGTACATTTGACATCATCAAACTATCTGTGTGCCATATTTCATCCAAATACGTTCAGCCGTTTTGCGTGATAGATTAACAATCATCCAAACAAGCAAACTTTCACATTTATGATAAAAGTAGGATAATACGGCCACCTCTGAAGCGCTCGAAGTAGGAAATTTTTGCTACATGAAATGGGACTGCAATTTACTTAAGTCTTAATTTCTCATTTTTTATTTAAGTTATTATTAAGTTGTATACCTCAACTGAAAGCTGAATAGATGGTGATGTTTTTAAAATATTATGCACGCTTAGTTACTAGGATTTTTTTAAAGATATTTGCTGCCGTTTCTAAAAAATCTGAAAAATAAAAATAAAAAATATTTTTAAGGATTGAATTTTTTATAACCACCTGTACTTTTTGTATTTTTTATGGTTACCTATCTTAAGATCGAATTTTGTGTTGGTCGAATTTCATTTTACCGCCAACTTTTTGACTATTTTCGTTCCGCCTTTTTTTACTTCGTCGAAATTACGTTTCCCACTGTATCAGTTGACCTAATATTAATTCGATTTTTTTCGTTACTCCGACGTCTCATTTGGCCGAAAAACTTTTTACCGAGGTAATGCACGGTCGAAAGAATGTTTCGTCGAAGTATTATATTCCCGAAGATTCATTACACCACTGATTTATTGACCATAATTTCAGTTCACCAAACGCCTTAAAAACTTGTAGCACACTTTTTCCGATTTCTAATCTTCGTAGCGAGTCGTATTTTTTCTAGTATAATATTCAGTAGTCTAATGTTATAAGTTGATTTCCAAAATAGTTTTAAACTGGTATCGGATAAATTTTCGTGATGTTCTGAAAATTAATTATTTATTAATTTAAATTATTTTCTGTTTGACTCATAAAAGCAGGCATGCAGCATGCAAGCAGGCATGCAGCATGCAAGCAAGAATGCAGCATGCAAGCAAGCATGCAGCATGCAAGCAAGCATGCAGCATGCAAGCAAGCATGCAGCATGCAAGCAAGCATGCAGCATGCAAGCAAGCATGCAGCATGCAAGCAAGCATATGCAGCATGCATGCAAACAAGCATGCAGCATGCATGCAAGCATTTTGAAGTGGTCTGCGATTCTGCGAGTGGTCAAAATACTAACCTAATTAAAAGTTTAAGTGCATTAAAAGTTTTTCTTTGTAGCGAGGGGGCCTCAGGCCGCCCGACCCCCCCGAGCAGGGGGGCCAGCCCCCCTGCACCCCCCGGCAAGCATTTTGCAAGCAAGCACCCAACATGCAAACAAGCAAGCATGCATCAAAGCGAGCAAGCAAACAAGCAAGCAAGGAACATGCATGCAAGCATTATTAAGTTCCACCCGCTTCGCTTGCTCTGCTACGAGTGGTCAAAACACTGACCTAACCTAACCCACCAATGTCAAAGTCAAAGTAAAAAATATCTTTATTCTAATATACTTGCGGCCAAATGATATTCGGTAAAATGTTGTTCTGGTTAAGTGAAAGTAGGGCAAATAAGTTATCTGGAAAATGAAAAAAAGTTAAAAGAGACTTCGGCCAATAGTAAAAAAGGAATTTTGAAAATCGGTGAAACGTGGTTCAGTAAAATGAGACATATGCCAAATGATATTTCGATGATTTAAAAATATGGCAAACAAAACATATAGCAACAAAGACGTCGGTCAACAGTTTTCGGTCAAATGAAATTAGGACAAATAAATTTCGGACATGTGATCGGTTACCATTTTTTTTATTCATTATCAACACTTAGAGTGTTTTCTATCCCAAAATAATAAAAAAACCGGAATGGAACGAGTAGTTATTTGTTATTTAAATTTTTTGTTTTTGAAAACGTACTTTTGGTGAAAAATTACTTAATTTCAATTAATTCAAAAATTATGAACTTTTTGAGAAAAAGTAATATTACAAAAAATATTTGTTTTGACTTCATCTATAACCCCTTAGCAGGATTACGTTATATTTCCAGTGACCCTGTATACTAGGTAAATTATATAATTTTGGAATGTGCTCATCAAGGCCTTACCCATATTCAAAAAACGAAAAAGAAATGTTTTTCTTAAATTTTAGTTACAAATTATATAATTTTGGAATGTTAGATACTAGGGCTTGAAAATCGGAGTATTTTTCAGCTCCGGAGTTTGGTTTCGATGTTCAGAGTTTCAACTCCGGAGCTCCGGAGTTCCGGAGTTTTCAGTCTGTATTTAAATAAAATTGCAGTAATATTTTTAGCGTGTTTAATAGAGGTTATTAACTAACCAAAAATCAATATATGCTTTTATCATCGATAAATAAATACATTTAATCACTTAGGTACCATGGGCAATAGCGTCGCTCAACCACTCCTAAGGTAAAAATCGCTTGCACACCGCGCCGTCACAGCATTCGTTTAGTTCGTGCAGGGGCGATACGGGCGCACACGAATTTTGTTGCTAACTGGTTAAGCGACGCTGTTGCCCATAGTACTTACTTGCTTATTGCGCAAATAATTCGACTAAAAATACATTTAACTTACATTTCACGCCACTCTTTGCCGAGTGTTGGTTCATATCATCATATCGGTCACACGTGACACGGCATCTATTGCTGGTTATGGCCTTGCTCAAGGATCTCCACAACGTTCGACCCTGCTCTGCTCGCATTCAGCGGTGCTCCGCTAGCCTGCGACCTTCACTAGTCACCAGATCGTTGGTCCACATTGTCCGGAGCCTGCCCACGAAGTTTTTGTGTTCAGTCACCATTCCAGAACCTTTCTTTCCCAATTGCCATCGGTTCTACTTGTTAAGTGCCTCGTCCACTGCCTCTTCAGCTGGTCAATCCTTCGAGAGACGTCGGTTACTTAAGTTCTCCTACTGATTTCTGATTCGATCACGCAGGGAAACGCCGAGCATGGCTCTCTCCATTGCACGCTGGGTCGCTAGGTCAAAGTCAAAGTCAAAGTCAAATAAGCTTTATTCAAATAAACTTAATTATTAAGTACTTTTGAATCGTCTATATTTTCCTACCACCCGTTCCAGACTTTTTTAGCTGACAAGAAGAACGGGCGCAAGAAACTTATCAGCTGTAACAGCCATAAGTAACGATATTTACAAACTTGAATATATCGTTACCAGAAAATTACAACAGGGTGACAGGATTATTGGCAACAACATAGACTTATTATATTACTTCAACAAAGTACTTATTAGCAAGTTATGTGTTACATCATTTCCACGCATTTAGATCTTTAAGATAATCATCTACTTTATAATAACCTTTACCCATGAGCGTTTTTTTAACATGGTTTTTAAATTCATGCAAAGGAAGATCAATCACTTGTTGTGGAACTTTATTAATAAAGGCTATGCCTTTCCCCATAAATGAACCTCTAGTTTTTGCAAGCCTAAATCTTGGAACGGCAAGTTTATCTTTATTTCTTGTATTGAACTGGTGAATATTGCTGTTCTTAGCAAATGAATCATAGTGTTTCCTTACATAAACTAAATTATCATAAATATATTGGCCTGCCAAAGTTAAAATATTTATTTCTTTGAACATTTCTCTCAAGGTATCTCTCCGCCGTAGATTGTATATGGCGCGAACAGCTCTTTTTTGGAGTACAAAAATATTTTCAATACTGGCAGCTGAGCCCCACAATAGCAGTCCATACGACATTACGCTATGAAAATAACTAAAGTATACTAACCTTGCCGTTTCAATATCAGTTAAAAGCCTTATTTTCTTAACAGCGAATGCCGCTGAACTAAGTCTACTTGACAAGGCTTCAATATGTGGATCCCATTGCAGTCGAGAATCTAGTGTGATACCTAGAAATTTTGTGCTCTCGATAAACTCGACTTCATCGTCATTCAAATTAACATTTAATTTTGTCTGCTCAACATTAGGTAATGAGAATTTAACACATTTAGTTTTTTTGGGGTTAAGTGCTAAATTATTACTATTAAACCAGTATGAAACTTTAGAGAGGGCACTATTTACTTCGTCCGAACAGTTATTACCTCTGTTTACTTTAAAAACTAAAGAAGTATCATCCGCAAATAGTACTGTTTCACATAAATTATTCGCGTAGTTGGGAAGGTCATTTATATAAATTAGAAACAGCAATGGGCCCAATATTGATCCCTGTGGCACACCCATATTGATGGGGGCTCCTGTAGATTCAGTTCTATTAATCACTACTTTCTGAGTTCTATTGTACAAATACGATTTCATAAGACTAACTGATTTATCAGAGACACCATAATGTTCTAGCTTCTTTAATAGTGTTTGATGATCAACGCAATCGAATGCCTTAGAAAGGTCACAAAAAATGCCAATTACATCTTGCTTTTCTTCCCAAGCATCAAGAATATGTTTGAGAAGTGCAATTCCAGCATCAGTAGTACTTTTACCCTTGGAAAAACCAAACTGATTTTTATGAAGTATATTATTGTATGTGAAGTAATCTAATAATTGGGAATATATAATTTTTTCAAATATTTTACTAAGTGCTGGTAGTATAGATATTGGCCTAAAGTTAGCTGGGTCACTTTTATCCCCAGATTTAAAAAGAGGAATCAATTTACTATTTTTCATTAGATCAGGAAAGACCCCTTCGTCAATACATTTGTTAAAAATAAAAGCCAAGTAAGGGGCTAGTATATCAATTATTGATTTAATTATGCTTGTTGACATGCCCCAAAGATCTTCTGTTTTTTTAACATTAATTGTTTTAAAAGCTTTAATGATATCTGCACTATTTATATATTTAAAGGAAAAACTTTCATTGCACTTATCAACACTTGACTCCAGAAGGGAGACAGCGATGTTGGGACAAGCACTAAGAGTACTGGTAGTTTCTACAGGTATTCTAGCAAAGAAATCTTCAAAAACTTTAGCGACCTCATTGTCAGATTCAAAAGTTTGATCACCAGTTTTTAAACAGAAGGAATTTATATTGGATTTTGATTTGCCCGTTTCTTTGTTAATAATATTCCAAGTAGCCTTAATTTTATTGTCTGCTAATTTAATTTTATTTGCAAAGTACTTGGACTTTGCTAAGATACAGACTTCTCTGAATGTTTGTGAATACTTCTTGACAAATTCAATGAAGTTAGGATCACTAGAAGTAGCTTTCTCTGCATAAAGTTCGTATAATTTCCTTCTGCTCTTATATATGCCGGGTGTGGCCCAGTCACTAAATTTCGTACTATCATTACATTTGATGACTTTTTGTTTAAAAGTTTTACTAAATTCAGTTTGAACTATGCTAAATAAATGATTATATAGGTTATTGGCTTCAAAATTTGGTTCTGGTAATGTTTCAATTTTACTTGTGACATTGTTTCTGAATTTTTCAATACAGTGTTTTTTTACTGGCCTACACATTATTTCCCGTTTAGGCGGAACATGATGGTGCTCAATGGAGGCTAATTGTCCACTATGGTCGGATTTAATACAATTTAAAATTGATTTTTCAATGACATTACAGTTACAGAAAATATTATCTAAGCAGGTTGCCGATGTGGGTGTGATACGCGTTGGTTCATTAAAAATATGTAGCAAATTAAATGATTTAAATAGGTTTATGAACCTACTCGACAGTTTGGCTATTTTAGGGTCTAAGATGTCGACATTAAAATCTCCGCAAATTGCGACTTTTTTATTCTTCCTACAAGTTATTTTTAAAACTTCCTCCATAGTGGACTCAAACTCAGAGTAATTCGCTTTGGGGGGTCTATATACGCATACTATAATTATTTGATCAAGTTCCACGCACGATAACTCAACGGTTCGTTCAATTGAGAGGGATACTACATCTCTACGCTCTTTACATTGTAAACTATTGTGTAGAATAATAAGTGAACCCCCTCTTATAGTAGATTTCCTACTAAGCGAGCTAACAACTTTATAATTATCTAAACTTAAAAGTAATTCGTGCTTTTTCAACCAATGCTCAGTAACACATAACACATCAATATCTTCAGAGTTTAAGAATAAGCTTATTTCTAAATCTTTGCCAGAAAAGCCTTGCATATTTTGGTGTACAATTCTTAAACACTTTGGCTTTTCTATTGTTAAGTCAGGGCTAGAGGACGCCTCTATTGTCCTAGATGGTAATTTAAATGTGAAACATTATTATTACTTGAACTAAGTAAAATGTTATAATTATTTTTATTTGGAACAGATTCCAAAGTTGAATGACTAATGTCAATAGTTGACTGCTCAATAAAAGCAGTTGTTTTACTAGCCAGATTATTGGCTAAATGTTTAAAATAAAAAGATAGCGATAATGCTATTTGTCTCCTAAAAGAACTAGGCAGATAGAACTTATCTTTTGTCAAGTAAAAACTATTAAATAATTTATTGATGTCAATTATGTGTAGCTGTTCACTATTATGAAATGCTACCGTATTCAATGTTACGTTCAACTGATACCTAAAGTTATTTTCCATTTGTGACACACTTTTGCAATAAGGGAATGTGAACAAAATCACTTTTTTTACTTTTAAAGACATTAAGGAATTACAATAAGCTATCAGTTGGTGTTTGTTCACATTACCCCTATTTCCTATCAAAATTATCAAATTAGTGTTTATATTAAATGTTTTTTTAACAATAATTCTCATCAAGTCATCCAAAGTTGACCCAGGCATACAATAATTAATTATGTTTTCCTTGGTGTGTTTTTGAATTAATTCGCCTAAATTCTTACCCATCTCATCGCAGAACATAATTGTTTCACAACAGTTTTTATCAGAAGATCGATTATTTTTTGTTGAGTTTTTCAAATCGTTACAAGTGTATGAGACCTCTGGTTCTGGTTCACATACTGAGTGGGTAGTTAAGTTAGTTGGGTTAGTAGGTGACCTTGAGTCTTTTTAAGATACCTACCCATAGTTAGCAAGCACGTTTCACTGCCTTTCGTCATCACTGGCAACACACGCTGATCAAGGTCTATCGTCTAGAGACACTGAAGTAAGTTTGACGCGAAGATTTTAAACTTTGTAAGCTTCCCGAATGCTGCCCATTCGAGCTAAATTTAACGAGAGATATCTTTCTCCAAGTTGTACTTACTTAACTGGACTGTTTGTCCTAGGTCTTGAACTTCAAGTATTGTGTTTGTTCCCAACATGAAAGAGTGTGTAAATAGAACATGGACATTTGACATGATTTTTGTCTTATGATCATGTTCCATCCATCCATCCATGTTCATTTCGGAAAACACTACGGAAAATATTCGAGCATTACGAGTATGTTCAGGTTTTATAAGGCCACAGCCGTGAGAACTGATCTGCAAAATGAAGGTGTGTGAGGTACTCGTCGTTAATGTTGCTGCCAAGTCCTGTACAGTTCAAAAGCTTATAGTATCCTCCAAAGCAGTTGTGAACAGTTTCGGAGAAATGACGTCTCCCTGTTTCACACATCGCTGCAGTTGGATTGGTATTTGTGCACTGGTTCTGTAATCGGTTCGACATGATGGCATTTTCGTATAAGTACTTCAGTCAGCACCTCACACTACAGTCAGCACTACACCTGTAGTCCACTTGGCACCTCTGAAGAGACTGCAACACTGCCCAGGGGTATATGACCACGGCGATAAAAATGCTTTCTATTATTATTTTTGAAAATCGAAACTCCGGTTTTTGTTGTGAAACTCCGGTTTTACAAAACGATGCTGAAATGCTTCGAAACTCCGGAGCTAGACCAAAACCGGAGTTCCGGACTTCAAGCCCTATTAGATACCCATATAAAAAAATAATAGATTTTACTAAATAATATACTAGAAAAAATACGACTCGCACCAGATCAATTCTCGGACAGGATCGATATCCGGTCCAATGCTCTGACCACTGACACTGAGCTACCTAGTCACTAGTGACATCGTCGAATTTTTTCTAGTAGGTATATCCAACTCTTACGCTGTAAGCCAGCGTTATTCCCGTCCGAGAATTGATCTGGTGCGAGTCATATTTTTTCTAGTATATTATTTAGTATTGTTTAAAAATAGCATTGTAAATGCAAAAATCTCAAATTTAAAAATTATATAATAGATTTTCTTAAATTTTTGTAATAAAATAGATAATTTTGGAATGTATGCTCATCAAGGCCTTTCATTCGATACCCATATTCAAAAAATTAAAAAAAAAATCATCAAAGTTTAATTGCGTGTGTGGCTGTTTACTTGTCGACCTTTGTCTTACGAGTTTGAACTTAGACGAAGATTTCATTTTATGCTCTAGAGCACGAAAAGCTATTTTATGCAGCCTATACCCAACATGAAGACGAACTTTACGAGCATGGAAAGTGAAAAGGTTTATTATTTATTCTAACAGTTACAGTACAAAAATAGGTAGGCACTTATTAAGAACAAATTTCATCACGACAAGCAGAATTTTCCATTTAAGGTATTCGGGTAAAAAGTAGCACGCAAAGTAGCACCATAATGACTTAAGTGTGTAAAAGTAACAATCATCCTGTGTATATCACAGATAAAGTAACTTCGAACACTAAAACAAAATAATATCAATTATATTTCGTCGCTTCATACTCAGATATAAATAAATATATAATTATATGGTTTACTTGTAGTACCTCCCAGGTACTCGGCAGATTCGCACTATTTTAAAGAGTACTACTTGTTTTAGAAAGTGTCTCACCACTTCCGGCAATTACGTCACCAACACCCCACCCCAGCTTACTTGGTTACCGGTCTTGTGATCGTACCTCATTCTTTTTTGCTTTTTTGGTGCGCGGCAGTGTTCGCACATCTCGCTTCTGCGGGTCTCTATAGATAGAGAGACACCATCGGAGAAACAGCGGACTGGACGGACAGGTCTTATGTATTTGCTCGATTTAATAATTGACAAATTTTGAGAAATAATTGTTTTTATTTCTAATAAGAATAATAATCAATTCACTATTACTTTTCCAAATAACAAGTCACTTACATTATTGTAATTTTGAGATAATTAATAATTATCTACATTATGAACGAATAATAACGCTTTGAATTGATTAAGTACATTATATTCTAAGAATCTTTTGTTTAGCAAAACTTTTCTTATATCTCTAAACATCTACAAGTAAACCATAAATAATTATATATTTATTTATATCTGAGTATGAAGCGACGAAATATAATATAAGATCAAACGAAATGAAATGAAATGAAATGAAATGAAATGTATTTATTTGCAATAAAACACGGTATACAAGTTGTTACAGATATAAAGGTCAAGCGTATTTTGTCAAGTTTTGACATGCAAAAGTTTTAATTATAATTAACATCACATAGTTTTAGGGTTTCAGATTCATAAAATTCCTATTAGGTATATAAAGTCAAATAAATGTCAAGACTGCAACAGTGAATTATAAAGACCCATTTCATAATAAATATAAGTATATGTATGTCAACTAAAATAAGTGAAATAATAAAATAAAGTAAAATAGATTAATTAAAGATTACCTATAAATTATAATAATGTCATATCAGTGGATGTCAAAATATTCATTCAGGTCATAAAAACTTTTGTCAATCAACCAGACCCTCAATTTATGTAAAAATCGTGTAGTGGGTAATTGTCTGATTTCGATAGGAATCCTATTGTACACACGTATTGGCATCACATCGCAATTTTTCCTATATAAGCTTGTATTGCATGACGGGACCTGCAGTTTATATGGATCTCTTATACGTAAACGTTGATTTTGAACAGGTTTTTTAAACATTTCCATATTGCATCTTAAAAATTTTCCTACTTCATAAATATACAGGGACGTTAAAGTGAGCAAGTTATATTTTTTAAACATTTGTCTACAGCTGTCAAGAGGACCGAGGCCAGCTATGGCTCGGATACATTTTTTTTGTATTATGAAAACTTTTTTTACTTCCGTTGAGTTTCCCCATAGAATTATTGCGTATCTAAGTACCGAGGACACATAACCATGATAGGCAATAAGCGCCGTTTTCTCACCAGCATTAACTCTCAGACGGTAAAGAGCGAAAACGAAACGACTCAATCTGCTGCAAATATCGGATACATGACTTTTCCAGTTACAATGGCAGTCCAATACAATGCCCAAGAATTTAGTTTCATTAGCCTCATTTAGTTTCTCGCCTTTACATTGTAAACTAAGATTATACTTGTTTGATTTATAATTTAAAAATTGAATAAAATTCGTCTTAGTTACGTTAATACTGAGACTATTTGTCTGTAGCCAATGTTCAATTTTTTCAATAGTTCCATTAATAATGTTTTCATAGGGAATTTGTGAAGCAACGTGAGGAACTATCAGCGAAATATCATCTGCATAAAGAATGGTTTCAAAGTTAGTGACCCTAGGCATGTCGTTTATGTATATTAGAAACAATAGCGGGCCAAGGACACTCCCCTGAGGAACTCCAGACTCATTATGCAGGAATGAGGATCTATAGTCAACCATCTCATTGTCTTGATTAGTTTTAGTGATGTGGACGCATTGCGTTCGATGAGCGAGGTAACTTCTAATCCAATTAAGAGCTATTCCTCTGATACCATATCTTTCACATTTGGCGAGCAAAACGTTGTGGTTAACAAGATCAAAGGCTCTACTCATATCAAAGAATATAGCTGTAACTGGAATCCTATTATCTATGTATTGTGTAATCTTTCGAATCAAATTGTATCCAGCGAGATTGGTAGACTTCCCACTACGAAAGCCATTTTGTTCAACAGCTAATAATTTATGTTTTTCTAAAAAATTAATTATTCTGTCTTTAAAGACCTTTTCAAATATTTTTGAGAGAACAGGAACTAGAGTTATAGGTCTATAGTTATTTATGTTTTGTTTAGAGTTTTTCTTTTTATGCAGAGGTTTAACTACAGATTGCTTAAGCCTGTCTGGAAAAAGGCCCTGAGTGAGAGATAAATTAACCAAATAAGCAATTACTGGTGCAAGGTGTTCAGCGCAAGACTTAAATATATTAGCTGGCAGATTATCAATACCTACTGATTTAGAGTTATTTAGGCTTTTTATAATTTTCACTATTTCCGTTTCAGTACACGGTTTTAAAAAAATACTAGAACTCAAATTATCTAAATTACTTAGCACTACACTACGATGTGCAATCGAGCTTTGTGGCTTAGTAATAAAGTGATCGTTAAAATTTTCAGCCATTTCATTAGGATCTGTGATTATTTTACCATTTACGTTTATTGAATTCATCTCCATAGCAGCACTATTCACACTAGCAGTTTTATTCTTAATAATGTTCCACGCAGCCTTACACTTATTTTTCGCTTTATCCAGTATGTCGGCATTATATTTTTTTCGTGATAATATTATACAATTGCGTAGAAGCTTGCACGGTTTCAATATTGAGTGCCTATGGCATGCCATTTCAGCTTTATCATCAGACCCTGGACTTCCTCTCCTATTAGAGTACTCGTCAAGACGATTCTAACGAGCCCAAACACGATGGGGTTGTATGGTTTCATCATAGAGTTCCTGTGGCCTTCTTCCGGCTTCATCTTCAGATCAATTCAATGACACCATAATATTGCATTGCCTTCCAGTTCTGACCTATGTTCAAAGTTTTAAGTCTAGCTCATCGGGAAGCTAGGATAAAATGGTTCACAAACTTTATGGAGAAACACACAAACAAACGAGAAAGCAACCTAATAAAAACGTGTTAAAATATTGAAAGCGCAAGAGGCATTTTATCGGTACTATATCGGTTTTTCAGTATCGGTATCAATACTGATAATTTTCTATAATGTATCGATATTCGTGTACTGAAATAAAATACTGATATCAGTATCGATAAATCGATACCAAAATACCGGTATTTTTTTCGATATTTCTATAAAGGTACCGATATCGGTAAAAAAATATCGGTATTCCGGTCCCTGATCTGAGGTGAGGTGTGCAAACTATCGGAGTAGGTCGCGGACGTAACCATAGACTAATATGACGTCATCGGACGTCCGATAGCTATCTGGCACGCAGGATGTTATGATCCGCGTCCGATAATTTGTTTGCACCTTCATTCGCGAAGGTCGTCCTACACATGTATTAAGGTCCGAACAAATTATCGGACGCGGCTTATGGACGCGGCTTACTGCCGCGGCTGATAAGTGTGCACGCTCTCATAACATCCTGCGTGCCAGATAGCTATCGGACGTCCGATGACGTCATATTAGTCTATGGTTTCGTCCGCGACCTACTACATCCGATAGTTTGCACACCTCAGATCAGCCGCGGCAGTAAGCCGCGTCCGATAATTTGTTCGGGCCTTTACGCGAACCACTCTACTTCGATCGATGACCCAGCTATTAGCCTGCTGGAATGCACCCATTGATTTCTTAGGTCCGTATTATAGGACGAGACTCAAGCACTGCTTGCTGCTTGAGTACAGTTAGAAAGGGATGGTGCTATTCATCGCATATAGCGCCATCCCTATCTAACTGTACTCAAGCAGAGATTTAAGTTTGAGTTTGATTCTGTAATACGAGCCTTAGAAAAGGTAAGGCTGCCCCTAGACGACACAATTACATTGCGTAATATTTAACCCCCTGTAGACTCGTGTGTCATTTTTTTAACTCACTACTCGGTTCGGAACGTAGACAGAGAAACCTGTTCGGAACGACCAAGAACTTTAAATGTCATTAATAATACAAAGTCTACGTTTTCCATTTGGAATACGAATAATTTAAACTTTCCTATAATCTAAATCAATTAAAAACTGTTTTTTGAGAAGCTACCATGAACTTATTTATTTATTTATTTATTAATCTTAAGGAAGACCAACAACTAGTAACAGACAGATAGCACTCGTAATAGCAGTAGGAAGTCATTTACAGGTCCTCGCATATTAATATGTATATATATTAATAGGTATATAAGTTTAAAGTTCATAGTCGTTCCGAACCTTGGAGTGAGTTAAAAAAAATATTAGAGGTTTTTAAAAGGGTTAAATATTGCGCAATGTTATTGTGTCGTCTAAGGGCTGCCTAAAGGAAGGTTTATGGGAAAAATTTAGGAGATTTTTTTCCAGATATATTTTTACCTATCTATGTAAAATCTGGATTTTATTTTCCATAATTGCGGTAAATAACGAAGTGTAAAATAATAAATTGCATCATTAAGTTCCGTATTTCGTAAAAGCAAGGTCGCATTTGCGAAGTTGTATCTGAACTCGCCAGAGGTCCAGAAAGCAGCAGCAGTCCTTTCGGACCCTTCCTCCACCATCGCCCAAGTACAAAAGACTGATGAAACCTGCATCTTGTGGTGGTATGGGGCTCCAGCGAAAGAGGTCTCCCTCAATGCCTACAGTTTCAAGTCATAGGTATACTTTTTCTTCGTTTATTTGTACGGCAGGTAGAATACGGAAGATGTTGTATCTTGTATCGCATCCAGTATCCAGTAATGGCGTGCAAAAACAGCACGTCCTTTAAATCTTGTTGCTGAAGCTCTTGGGACGAAAATAAGGAATCCCTTGCCTTCCCACGCCCAGGCTTGATGAAAATAATGTTCTTATGCGCATCAGCTTGAGCCATCAAGAGGATGAGGTCGACATCTTCACCCACATTGCCAACAGCTGTCGTATCCGACATTTCCATAGCCCTTTCCACAATCAGAATGTCCGCATCACTTTCTGCTTGAAGGGTCCTGATCAGTGCCGGTTTTAGCACTACCAGCGCCCCTGGGCGACATTTCTACGAGCGCCCCCTATCTGCGATTCCAGGATTTTCAATTTCGTCTGTTAGTTAAAAAACGGCCACGCAGCGCGATTTTTAGCTAGTTTCACCTACTAATCTTGTAATCTTGCTTGCTTATAGTTAAAAAAACAGCCACGCAGCGCGATTTTTTAGTCAGTTTCATCTGCTAATCTTCTAATTTTGCTTATTACAGCAAGAAGACCGCCGCGCAGCGCGATTTTTAGTCAGTTTCACCTTCTAATCTTGTAATCTCGCTTGTTTATGGAAAGAAAATGGCCGCGCAGCGCAATTTTTCAGTCAGACTCGCTCAATGAGCGTGTGCGTATAAAGGGACATAAAGGGACATAAAGGGCAGTCGCCCGTGCTCGCCCCCCCCCCCCCCCCCCCTAACGCCGGTACTGGTCCTGACTGATCCCATTGTCCTCAAGCTTCACCTGAGGCCTCGTTCACGGAGACGCGGGGCGTCGTGCGGCGGCCCGCACTGAATTCAAACATATGGCGTTGCATGAGTGTGTTTAGTTTACGGAGAGGCGATTTTACACGCGTTTGCTTGAAATGGGGCGGGGCCCGCGGATGGCAACGTCGCGGCGCACGCGGCGACGCCCGCGGCGGCACACGCGACAGCGCACGCAACGGTGCACTCGACGGCGATTCTCGATGAAGCGATGCCCGCGGCTGGTGGAACCTTCTGCCAGTCCATACAAAACACAGACGTAGTCACCATCGCAATGGAGTACAATTTGATTAACTTTGTTTGATTAAGCGCCGCCGCCACCGCGGCAGCGAGGCCGTTGCGTGCACCGCCCACGGGCGCCGCGGGGCGGGCACCGCCACGCTGCCTCTTTAGTAAATTTTTATTTGTACGAAAATGAACTAGCAATGCATCACATCCATCTGTTTCAAATTACAGTTAACATGAACTTCAATGTTTTCTTTTTTCATTTTTTTCGAAAACGTTCAACAAAAGCACATAAGTGCCCCCGAGACGGTCAAACGGTTCGATTCAAACACGTAAAATTTGGTTTGACTCAAACAATTTTGATCGTTTTCAAAGGTAGTTTGAACGGTTTGTCAAAAATTTACGGGTTTGAGCATGTTTGATGAAATTACATATTTTTGTTGTGTTTAACGCGCCGTTTGATCGTGTTCCGCGCGTTTGAACAAACTTAGTTTTGTTTGCGTTGAATTTTGTAGCGTGAGCTTGTACTTGTATGTGTGTGACGAAGATGTCGGACGAAGGTATTGAAATTGAAAGCCTGGAGTCGTCGGAGCGTCATCATTCTGACCGTGAATTAACTTCGTTGCTATTATCATTGTATTAAGAAGCACCTGAATCTTAATCTATTCTGTGCCTGAATTGTGGAAGGTGAAATCAAAAGAATGATAAAAAACTACGATAAAAATAAAAAGGCGGTAGCGATAAAAAAATATACAAATGCGTTAAAAGTATATTAGATATAAATTGTACCGAAAATGATTTGAGAAAATCATGAGAAAATTGCGATCCTTGTTCGAGGGCATCTTGTCTGCGTCACAATCACAAGTCTAATTACAACAGCGCACTAGCGGATCCAGGGGGGGGGCTAAGGGCCTCAAGCTAAACCCCCCCCCCCCCCAAATCATTTGGGTCCACCCAAGAAATCTGTTGATTACCTTGGTAAAGCCTGCCCTCACCTACGTTAAGCCCCTCCCAAACAAAAATCCTGGATCCGGCACTGCAACAGCGAATCGAACTTCGCAGTGCCGTTGACAGATCCTACAAACTGACATCAAACTGTTTGATCAAACCATAGCCTTCTTTATTTCCAAGCCGTGAACATAAGTTTGGCAACGTCTGTTACTGTCAGTTCGTGGTCATGTCGTCCGCCAGTCTCCATACTAAATGTATGGGAATATTTCAATTTTAAGAGGTTGATATTTTTTTTCATAGTAATCGTGTGAGATTTAAAATATGAAAATAATTTAGTTCTTTTATTGAAATACTTTGTATATTAAACAATAAGAAAAATATCAATGTTAACCAGGAAAAAATGGCTGTCAAAGATGTCATCTTTTTTGTTGATTTTCTTCAGCAGGGAGTTGATTAACACGCCCTCTAGCAATAAATGATATATCATTAGAAAGGCCTTTTAAAGACAATTATTTGCTGTTAATATACTTTATATCAATTGTTAATACTTTTGGAGTTAAAGGTTATTAAAGTATAAAAGTGGTTTATTGTCTATGGGAGTTGATCTACCACACCTATAGAAATGAATGATATATCATAAGAACGGTTTTTATATGACAAATATTTGTTGCAAACATACTTTCTATTAATTGTTAGTATTTTCGGAGTTTTAGGTCATTAATGTTAAAAAAATTGGTCAAGTTTAGAGCGTTATAACTCCCAAAGTACTAATAGTTGACGTTTATAGTATTACAATAAAGTGTTTCAAATTTAAATACCTTTCTAATGATGTAAGATTTATTGCTAGAGGAGGCTTAGATCAAAATGCTCATCGTACTAAAGGACCCCCGAAAAGTTCAAATAATTTGACTCAAACCTTATGTTCTAATAAATAAATAATAATAATAAATATAAAACTTTATTGAAATAACCTTACATCACAATTTACAACTAGTTTAAACGTAGATATTATAGGAAAAACAAATAATAAATATTTTTTAAAATAATTTTATACTATGTGCTTGACCACATGCGATGTTGCCGTTCTGCTCAACTTCAGGGCTTGGAAGATATAGAAGGCTATGATCAAACACTAAGGTCCGTATTTGCGTATTTCCGTATTACAGAATCAAACTCAAAATCAAATCTCTGCTTGAGTACAGTTAGATAGGGATGGCGCTATATGCGATGAATAGCACCATCCCTTTCTAACTGTACTCAAGCAGCAAGCAGTGCTTGAGTCTCGTCCTATAATACGGACCAAAGTTTGAGTTAAACCGTTTAATATTACTTTTGAATGGCCATAGAGGTTTGTTTCTGAAACATGTTTCGCTACACACGCCGTTCACAGCGATTGCGTGGCTTGTGTAGATATAAGGCGGCTACTCACGATTCAATGTCTTATCCAACTTGCTGACTCAATCTGCTGAGAGTTGACAGATTGAATCGTCAGTAGTCGAATTGAGGACGAACGTGAGTAGAGCAGAGCCAACCGCGACTTCAACTAATTGTGTCAGCAGATTGTGGTTGGGTTGAATCGTGAGTAGGCGCCTATAGACAAAACTTCAGTGTTGCCAATTTAGCACTTTTTTAAATTAGCATATTTTTTGCATTTTTTAAACAACTCATTAGCACATTTTGTATTATCCTAGTTGGCAGCACTGCAAAATATTGATTTCTTTTGCGTTTATAAAAAAGTGACGCTTTCAAGTTATACTCTATAGGTATTTACCTCAACCTATTTACAGTAACGAAATTTTTAAAGATTTATTTTCAGGAATAAATTAAAAGTAGAAGATCTATTTGGCAAGGAACTTCGACTTAAAATAATTTAATGGTAAATAAAATGAGAGCTTTTCAAAATGACAAAAAACTGTAGGATCTATAGATGGCGTTGATAAAAGGCAGGGTCCATAGCGCGTGTTTTGCCCTACACAATCAACAAAACATTGTTTCGAAAAACCAAATCCTCATACGTTTTTTTTGTTGAATGTTGAGATGTTTTTGTTGATTGTGTAGGGCAAAACAAGCGCTATAATAATAATAATAATCGTTTTATTTCAGACCATAGATCCATTTGTTAGTACATACACTTAAATAACTATGTTAGTGGTATGGGCACATTAGATTTAAAATAAAATAAAATTAACATTACTACATCATATTATTACAAATTATTAATTCAAATATTTTTGGGATCCGTTCATATGCAGTTGGATCCAGTGCCTGAACAACTGACAATCAGGCCTGTCCTTTACAACTGTCAAGATGCTGTTGGTACTCCCCCGAACTCTTCTTAAAATCGAGACTGTTCGCTTCCTCAGGATGCAGTGAAAATCATCCACACCTGCTTCTGCGAACATGGCAGACGCACTGCAGTATCTGGGGAGCCCCATCAGCATCCTGAAGGCATTATTATACTGAACACGGAGTGCATTGACAGTCTTTTGCGTATAGTCACACCACAGGCTGCAAGTGTAAAGACTCTGACAATAGGCCTTAAATAGAGTTACTTTTACTTGTCTTGTACACTTAGCAAACCTGCGGGCAAGCATATTGCATCGGACTGCCAATGCTCTCCGCTCTCGTTCTATGTCAAGGTCATCTGACATGGTCTCAGTTACAGTGCCTACAATGTGCCCCAGATATTTGAAATTCATCACTCTGTTTAGAGCAGTATCAAGCAACTTAATGGGTGGTACAGTAGCTGGTGTTTTCCTTCCTGCCCGAAAAACCATAAGATTACTTTTGCCCACATTGTAACGTAGACCATGCCTAGTGGCATATTCTTCACACACCGCCAGCAGTTTACGCAACGCGCGCACTGACGGACTCAACAACACCATTTCATCGGCGTAACTAATGGTGTTAATCATATGCCCATCAATTGAGCAGCCGACTCCAGTGCTTCTGAGACCGTCAATGAGCCCATTGACGTATAAATTGAAAAGTGCAGGAGAAGTTAGCCCTCCCTGTCTGACCCCGCATTCAAGTACATATTCTTCTGATAGTACCCCCGACCATCTGACCTGATTAATTTGATGACCATACCAGTATTGGAAGGTTGAAATTAGTTCAGCTGGCAATGGCACTTCATGTAGCTTTGACCACAGTAGGTCATAATTAACCAGGTCAAACGCCTTGGAAAGGTCCAGGAAAACCGCATACACCGGTGTTTTCCTCTGCGTATAATACTTCACAGTATGCTTCAGCGACAGAATAGCACTCTCCGTTGATAGGCCAGGTCTAAAGCCGAACTGTGCATCGTTTATTTTCCCACACTCACTAAGCCGTCGCTCAAGCAAACCGTCAAGCACCTTTGCAAGTACAGTAGCTAATGAAATCGGCCTATAGTTATTTTTGTCCGATATATCTCCAATCTTATTTTTAATAATGGGTACTACTACAGTTCTCATTAGCTCAAGCGGTAGGTATGAATGCCTTATACAAAGTGTGTACAGTAAGGACAAAACTCTTGGTAAATGATGCCCAGCATAGTGGAGGTGCTCTACACTGAGGCCGTCATGTCCTGGTGATTTTCCTCTATGCATGGCCTTTAAAACCGATCGTATATCGTTAGGTGTTATTCGTACAGGCACCCCGGACACAACGCCCCCATCATATTGACACTTCCCCTCCGTCGGCTGAAGCAATGATATGACGCGGAAATGGTTCTTAAATAGGTCTGCTATTTCTTTAGGATCATGCATTCCATCCACACTCAAAGGGGCAGTCGACCTTGGGCTGAACTTTTTTGTCTGTTTCCAGAATTTGGAAAAGTTTTTGGCCTCATGTTGAGTTGCAATTATATCAATTTTTATCTGTTCCTGATTCTGTTGGCATGCTTTTAATTTAGCCTTAAATACTTTACGCGTTTCGCACATATCTTGATATAGTCTACCTACTCGCGGCTTCCCATACCATACCCAATTAAGAAAGGCTTGCCTAGCATTCCCATGAGCTTCCTTAACAAATTTATTCCATCCCGCAACAGTACGACAACGTTTCTTAACGGTTCCCTTGTTGTAGCTAAACTCGGCAGCCCCCTTAAGCGTGCTTACAATAATATCATACAACATATCTATGACTTGGTTATGGTCTGAATCCTCACACATCCCATCACAGCACGAGCCTAGTTCTTGGGGAAAATCTATTTCTTTTAGGCCCTCCGTACAACTCTTAGTATAGGCTTCGATCTGACATGCATCCCTCTCACCCCATATAACCTTATTTCTCGCGTGATTGTCTGAAGGTGTATGTACCGTTGGCCTGATCTCACCCAAATCAGCTTGTACCATCAGTGGAATATGATCTGACCAGTATGTGTCATAAAGAACTTTAACATTAACAACAGACCGAAAAGCTGCTTCTGTAACTAGGCAATGGTCTAGCCAGCTCGTGGTTCCATACACATCGCTAACAAAGGTGTAGGTTCCAGATTCAATTCCTACTTTAATCTGGTCCACGCAATACAAATTTTGGTCAGTACAAAAACTTTGTAGTTCTTGTCCAAACAATTCCTTGGAGTCGGCATTAAAATCTCCCAATACAAAGACTGATTGTGAGTTGCAACCTTCCACTATTGAAGTTATTGTGCCCATACAATGACAAAATTCAGCCAGATTATCAGCCTTGTAAAGGCTCAATTACACTATACAATTTTAAGCAAGCGATTTTAAGACTGTCTTGAAAACGACTAAGAATGCGCGCATTTACACTACACAATTTCTAGCACGCTCGGCCGTGCTTACTGTTATAGTAAAAGAGAAGGCAGTAAGTTTCTAATGTCTTTTTCAATCAAGGTAGTATTGGAGTTATTTACATTGTAGTTTTTGTATTTGTTTTATTTTCTGTTTTAGTTCTTTAAGCACCTACCTAATACCAAATTCCTTTTCTTTAATAATTGTTTATTAAGAGGTTAATTATAAATATTTTCAATTTGCAGTCGTCGTGTCAAATAAAATTTTAGGTACCTATCTCCTTACTTATATATTAATCAATATTTTTTTTCAACTATTATCTACCTATTAGAAACCTACATAACATTAATATCTGACTAGGTTGAAAATTCGAAAGGCTCACGAATAGAAATATTTTACCTAGTAGATATGAAGTAGTAGTAGGTATATTTACCTAGTATCATTTTATTTAAGTAGATAAAAACCTCTAATGTGTAGGGTACTTACTTAATGCAAATTGCAAGAATCGTATCAAACAAAACAAGACTGTCGCTCTTGTGAATAACTCGACGGACATACACGCCGCACCGCACCGGCAGCGGCACCCGCCCGCCCCTCGGCGTGACCCGCCCGCCTCTCGGCGTGACCCACCCCGCGCCACGCCCGCCCACGGCGTCCGGCTCAGAAGGTGCACATCGTCGTTGTTGTTGTCGGTCGCGCACGTATCGACCTACCTAGATATCGCGTTATTATACGTTACACTATTTCACGACGATTCAAACGAGCCTAAACTCAATGGGGTAGCGTGGTTTTATTAAAGAGTTCCAGTGTCCTTCTTCCGGCTCCATCATCAGACCCTGGACACTATTTCCCAACAAAGCACTCGTCAAGACGATTCAAAGGAGCCCAAATTCAATGGGGTTGCACGATTTCAATATTAAGTTCTTGTAGCATGGCCTTCCAGCTAAATCATCAGAGCCTGGACCTCATCTCCCTTTAAAGTACTCATCAAGACGATTCTAGCGAGCCCAAGCACGATGGGGTTGTATGGTTCCATTATAGAGTTCCTGTGGCCTTCTTCCGGCTCCATCATCAGATCAGCCCAATGATACCATAATATTGCATTGCCTTCCATTTCTGACCTATGTTCAAAGTTTCAAGTCTCTAGCTCATCCGAAAGCTAGTTTAAATTGTTCGCAAACTTTGTGGAGAAACAAACAAACAAACACACAAGCAAACGAGAAAGCAACCTAATAAAAGCGTGTTAAAAACAACCTACCTACCTATAAGTTTCAAGTCTCTAGCTCATCGGGAAGCTAGGTAGGTAGAGGTACTTACCTAGTAGGTATAAAATACTCTTTTCTAAAATTACGGACAAACAAATAAACGAACCTACTTATAAATATTAATAGTATAAATAAATAAATAAACAAGAAAACGTCCATATGAAAACGTGTTAAAAAACCAACATTCCTTTTTGAACTTATCTTGTACTGTGGCAGTATCGTCATATTAAGTCGTCTTACTCATTATACGCCCGAACGCGGTTTGTATGTGAGCGCGGCCGTACGTATGCGTCGTCGCACGCACACACTGACACAACTTAAAGGTGATAGCGGTGCGTCAGTCGTGGCTGCGCCGTACTTAATACCGCCCGCGCTCAGCCGCTCACGCACGCTCCGCCGTACATGTACACTACCTACTTACCTCCTTTAAATACAAATTCGTGAAGATGACCTCTAGAAAATATTGCAGTGTTTATGGATGTCTAAATAGCAGTTTGTCTGATCCGGAATTGTCTTTCTTCGCTAATGCGAAGGTAGGTAAGGTAGGTAATCCTAGTCGCTAGGTAATCCTAGTGAACAAGAACGGTGAGTACCTATCTAATCTACTACCCTTTTATATCATACGTAGGAACGTACATAATACATAACTGAAAGTGTTAAGGAAATGCCTAGTTCTGCTCCGAATTTCATTGACCAGATACCAATTTGTGGTTTGATTTAATTGATCACTAAGTATGCCCCACCGCGAAAAGAAGGGACCAATTACTTAAGTAGAAATTTGTATAAATCAAACTAAATCTTAGGTAGGTATATAAGCAATAAACTTGAGTAGGTAGGTAGGTACTTACCTAATTATGTTTCATCAGTTAACATGTGTACCTCACACGGTTGGTTATCAACCTACGCAAATCTGTCAAAATTTTCCGATTGATATTGCATTTTATATTTACATAATTAGGTACCTACATATAAATAAACAAATCGGTAAAACGTAGGTACCTACATAGGAGAGCCGGGTTAATTATTATTATTTCGTCATGAGTACCTACGTATAAAAAAATAGGTACAGTCAACGGCACGTCAGACTATACATGTTGACCTTGAGACCGTCTTTATGTCGTGCGTAATAAGAGCTGTTTTCGTAATTCAACTGTTTTACTGTTTACCTAACCGCGCTGTGTCGTGCGTACCTCATTCCGTTTTAAATTTTCAAATTAGATAACAACCGTTGAAAAAATACCTAACCCTTTCCTCGCAGTCGGGTAAAAAATAACTTTTAATGCCTATTATTTGAAGTTATTGTAAAATTATTCAATTTCCTAATTTGAAGATTATAACTTAGGTAAATGAAAAAGTAAAAAAATCTTTAATAGTGTAAAAACTACAATATCATAATAATTATTTTATTTTAATAAAAACATGATTTAGTAAAGCCACGTTTTAATAAATCCTACTTCCATCGTAATTTTTCAATTCAATAATCATATAATATGACGTAGGTAATGAAAACATTGTAGTCAGCTCCTGGTCTATGTACAAAAAAAATATAGGTATTATAGATCCCTTATGCTTACCCTACAGGGGAAAATTGTTTTACATAAAGATTGCCTTACATATGCATTTTGACGATTGAATAAACTATAAGCGACAGCCCTACCAGTCAGCCAGTGTTTAGGCTATTATCGCTCGCTCACAGCTCCAGTTGGCCTACTTATTTGATTTTTCTATGGTATCGTCTATCTGTCGCGAGTCAGACAGAGTCTGTCTCTGTCTGTCACATTACCTCTACACGTTGACCTTGAGAACGCCTTTATGCCTTAGGTATAAAGTTGGTTTTTGTAGTACAACTGTTACGTCTGACGTGCCGTCGTAGGTACAGTTAGACTGTCTTGAAATCGTGCGTGCATTTAGACGACACAATTTTAAGAATCTTATTACCGAGCGGGCTAGGCCGCACGATTTTAAGATTCTTACTGTCTTAGTCCGTTTACACCATGCTTAGTCTTGAAATCGCGTGCTTAAAATTGTGTAATGTAATTGAGCCTTTAGTCGGCATATACACACTAAATACTAAGATGGTTCGTTCCGCTAAAGTTATTTTAATCGCAGCTATTCTATCATTCGCACATTCAACCACCGACACAGTACTAAACATGCTCTTTCTCCACAACAGGGCTACTCCACCAAACGGGCGACCTCTTATCAATTGGGTTGGGTCCATGGAAGACTTACCATGGAAACTAAATTCCTTATCAATATCACCTAGAATGGGTATTTCATCAGGCCACAACCAAGTTTCTTGCAACGCTAAAATATCGTTAGATTGACAAAGCGCTCTCACACATTCAAGTGATCTATTCACATTTTTGCAATTAAAACTAATAAACTTAGTTAACATATCAGAGTTAACATTACTACAGTGTTCCGCCATTAATCAGTCAGAATGTATATAAATAAATCCAACAAAAAACTAGATAGCTTTAACCTAATATGAGTAAAAAAAAATGTATGAAATTGAAAACAATAAATAATTCAAATTATAAAGAATATGAAATAAAATGATCAAATTAAATACTCAAGTCAAAATAATCAAATCAAATATTAAATCAAAATAATCAATCAAATCAATTAAATATAGACAAAAAGGAAAAATGTATATAATCACAATTAATCTAAATTAGAATTATAAAAATTAAATATATTTGTCAAATCAATTAAATAAAATTACAATCAAAATAATTTATATCAAAATAATCAACAAGTGATATCAATATTTTAAATTTTCCTATAGTAGCTCTGCTTGTTATGAACGAGTTTTATTAAACTCGACAAACCTACGAAAAGACACACCACTGGGCCATAGATTCTCATCCATGAAAGTGGACAATTTGTTCTTAGGTATGAGGAACTTATAAGCTACATATTCTCTCTCGTACCTCATATCCACCTTTTTTAGCGTTACATTCACACACGTTTTATTTTTTATATAATTTGTTATATATATCACCGAAGAGTCCTTGTTTACATTATAAATATAAAATGGAATTTTTACCTCTGCGGCCTTAAAACTACATTCCGGCACCATAGGCGCTTTTCCTGTCATACCAACAAACTTATTCTGTAAGCGTCTGCGCTGCACTTTAATCCATTCATCATCAGGTTTTTCACTTTTCCATTGTCCATTTTGCACTATTTCAGATAATGTTTTTGTTTTACACTCGCGATTCAATAAAACGGGAGCAAGCGTATTAACCGTGTTGGTGGGAGGGGCGGCTTCTCGATGTACGCTCGTATCAGACGAAACTACAGAGCCCTTATCGCGCTGTGTCGCTGCCGCCGGTGTCGATTCCAATAAGGAACCGGTTTGTCCGAGCTCCAAAGACGAGTGAGCGCGCGAAACCACCGTCTCATTAACGATGTCAATATCTGCGGTTACCGTTTTATTGTTTATTCATTGCACTCGATGCGTCGACTGATGCGCTTACTTCTTGATCAATAGGCCGATATGCCGGTATATGTAGTAACCCTATAGGTCCACTATCGAAACTAAAGCTATCTCGCATGGTTGCACCTCTTTTACAATTAACATTCTCGTTTAGATCTTTTACAAGTACCATCTCCTTCGTAGCGTACGTCTCTTTTATTACTGCTACATCATTTTGTAATTTTATAACATCTTTCAACAATCTTGATGCGTCAATATGGTCAAAAGTAACCGGGGGTAGTTTTTGAAGGTCTCTCGCCACATATATCGGCAAAGCTTCAGGATCGGTTTCCTTGATCACAGCAATAAGGGTGTGTCCCCACTTAGGCCGCGCTCCGCGCTCCGCGAACCTCGGAGCATATGTGGACGCGCGAACTCCGTCTGCTCCGCGCTCCGCGCTCCGCGCTCCGCGCTCCGCGCTCCGCGCTCCGTTCCCGTAATCAAATAAG
The DNA here is from genome assembly GCA_928269145.1 of Agriphila tristella. Classification (NCBI taxonomy): domain Eukaryota; kingdom Metazoa; phylum Arthropoda; class Insecta; order Lepidoptera; family Crambidae; genus Agriphila; species Agriphila tristella. The sequence continues at coordinate 2,196,510 of OV743435.1, forward strand.
CTTTATTCATATAAACTTAATTATTAAGTACTTTTGTCTCCACAGTATTATTATTGTGTAATTAATAATGAGTGGAAAAGAAGGGGTAAAACTTTGAATGGGGAGGAAAAGCGCAATTTTATCCCGATAGGTGGCGTCTGGTCTTTGGTACCCGGCCGCCTCAAAGAAAGTGTCAAAACATATGGGAATCTCTTGGAGTATTGCACTTTTTAATTTTATATTGAGAAAATGCCGCATTGTTATGCATGTAACTTGTAAAATATTGGAGTTCATCGATTTCCCAGTAACAAAAAAAATAGTGGGCAAAAAAATATCAAAAAAAATATGCTTTTCCCTCGATTTTCCCCTTTGCTGAGCCTGAGAAACATTATAAATCAAAAGGAATGTTTCATGAATTTGATGAAGCTTCGCCAAAATAAAACAACATTTGAATTATAACAGCTTTGTTCTTTAATATTTCAACCTCAGCAGTTTCTAACATATTTATAACTTGGATGAATTTGATAGGTATATCAAATATGGAATGAGCCCAATATTGGGGCCAAACAGAGAATTAATAGAATTTTATATGCCAGAGTCATTCAAGAAACTTAGAATAATAATAGTACATTACTGACGCGGTCAATAATGACTGCATTGCTGGCAGCGCGATGATGATGGCCGATAGCGTAGCTTAGCGCAGGTCCAGGCCGTCACAGCGCGGTCAGCATTGCAGCCCTTGATGGCCAAGCTGGAATAAAGGCCGAGACCGGAGGTCGAGGCCTTTATAGCGCGGACAGCAAGGGCTGCAATGATGACCAAGCTTGATGGCCGAGAGCGTAGTTAAGCTCAGCTTGAGGCCATCATAGCGTGGCCAGCAGTGCAGTCATTATGGACCAAGTCTTGTATCCAAGTAATCCAAGATGGCGGCCAACTTTTTTATTTGTGGGCCGATTTCAATGAAACTCAGTTTTTCTTTTTATTTTGGCAAGGAAACAGCAACGATATATTCAAAAATATAAAAATTCCAAGATGCCGGCCAACTTTTTTGTTTTTGGGCCGATTTCGATGAAACTTGGTTTTGGGTACTATTTCGAAAATAAAACAGCAACGCAATAATAAAAATTTAAAAAAAATTCAAGATGGCGGCCAACTTTTTTGTTTTTGGGCCGATTTCAATGAAACTCGGTTTTTAGTACTATTTCGACAAGAAAACAGCAACGCAATAATAAAAATATAAAATATCCAAGATGGCGGCCAACTTTTTTGTTTTTGGGCCGGTTTCGATGAAAATTGTTTTTTGGAACTATTTCGACAATAAAACAGCAACGCAATAATAAAAATATAAAAAATCCAAGATGGCGGCCAACTTTTTGTTTTTGAGCCGATTTCGATGAAACTCGGTTTTGGGTACTATTTCGAAAATAAAACAGCAACGCAATAATAAAAATTGAAAAAATCCAAGATGGCGGCCAACTTTTTTGTTTTTGGGCCGATTTCGATGAAACTCGGTTTTGGGTACTATTTCAAAAATAAAACAGCAACGCAATCATAAAAATAAAAAAATCCAAGATGGCGGCCAACTTTTTTGTTTTTGGGCCGATTTCGATGAAACTCGGCTTTGGGTACTATTTCGAAAATAAAACAGCAACGCAATAATAAAAATTGAAAAAATCCAAGATGGCGGCCAACTTTTTTGTTTTTGGGCCGATTTGTTGGATTGTTTACATTAAGATAATACTGAGAACATGCACGTGTGCTGTGGGACAAAAATTAATTGAACAGAGATCCTTTGTTCTCCAGTTAATGTTATTATTTCTCGGAGCTGTGATGATGGAATTTAAATCCATGAAATGAAACTATTGTTTAGTTCTGTTAGTATCCCGCAGGCCTCCATACCGTTACGTATCGTTCGTTCCTTGTGGAATTTTAAAGATTAATATACGGGCTTATTTCATCACAGTTAAATAGTGAAGTTTTATTTAACGACCCATTTCCAATAGGTTATGGGCCCAGAACGTTTGTAAACTGCGAAGTTGAACATTTCATTGTGATTTATGTTTTATTGAGACTTTTAAAAGTGACCTATTTTTAGAACTTATACAGTGTGGTCTTGTACCAAATATTAAAAAGGTGTTTCTTGTGATGAACTTTTGAACTGTGTCATAGAACTAAATTATACAGTGTGTTTCCTGTATAGAGTGTATACAGGGTGTTTTTCGTAAAAACTTATACAGTGTTTTAAATAAGTATAAATTACATATTCAACAAAATGGACAGTCTTAAATTAAAAAGGAATATTAAACCTTTCGATGGTTCAAAATATAGTGTATGGAAATTGCGAATACATGCTTTATTGACTGAAATAGATGTAATTAAAGTTATAAACGAGGAACCTGCCGAGAGAACTGAAGATTGGCTAAAAGCGGAACGCGTTGCCAAAAGCGTTATTGTGGAATACTTATCTGACGCATTTCTTGGTTTCGCAAAGGATGATTGTACTGCGAAGCAGATTTTTCACAATTTGGATGCAATATATCAACGCAAAAGTCTTGCCACCCAACTGGCTCTACGAAAACAGCTTTTGAGTTTAAAACTACAAGGAGAAACATCATTGATCAAACATTTTACGATCTTTGATGACTTGATCGCGGATTTAGCTGCAGCAGGCGCTAAATTAGAAGAACCTGACAAGGTGTGTCACTTGCTACTCACCTTACCAAAATCGTATGATGGCATAATTACTGCAATTGAAACATTATCAGAGGATAACTTAACTTTATCTTTTGTTAAGTCAAGACTTCTTGATTATGAAATAAAATTAATAAAAGAAAATCAAGACACGAGTGCAAAATTACTTCAAGTCACTTCAGATAGATATGACACAACAAAGAATAATTTTGAGACACAGAAATCACTAAAAAGCACCTACCAAGGTCAATACAAAAGGCAATTTTCTAAAAACAAAAAGGCACTGAACACTAAATGTCATCATTGCGGGAGAAAAGGCCATATCAAGAAAAATTGCTTTTTCTACAAAAAGTCACTCCAAAATCAATCGAAGCATACTGCAAAGAACAGAACTATTCAAACTGTTCAAACGATCCAACCATCTAATTCAAGAAATGATACCTCTGGTTTTGCCTTTATGCTTGGAAGTTATGAATCCACAGCTGAAGATAAAAATGAAATTACTTTCCTTCTTGACTCTGGAGCATCAGATCATATTATTAATAGAGCTGATCTTGCTGAAGGCTTTACTGAACTTCAAATGCCAATGAAAATATCTGTGGCGAAGAATGGAAGCTTTATAAATGCTACAAAAAGAGGCACATTGAGCGTAACCAGTAATATGGGAATCCAAGGAGAGCTAATGGATGTGCTCTATTGCAAAGACGTTCCATACAATTTGCTGTCTGTTAGGAGAATGCAACAGGCTGGTATGACCATTGTTTTTAATCCACATGGTGTTGAGATTATTAAAGAAGGCAAGGTCGTCATGACTGGTAAGTCTTTGAACAATTTAATTGGTGTTGATTTCATTGTCAAGGTAAATGTATGCTATGATGTTAGCCAAATACATAGTTCTATGAAAAATGATTATGAATTATGGCATAAGCGTTTAGGCCATATTGGGAAATCAAAATTCCTTGAATTAAAATATAATCATATGGTTGAAGACATAGGACAGATTGAGCATGTTACACCTAATGATGATTTATGTGAAGCTTGTGTAAAAGGTAAACAAGCATGACTGCCTTTCAATAAAGCTAAAAACAAAAGCCATGTAAAACGACCTCTGTTTATAGTACATTCTGATATTTGTGGTCCTATTACACCTTCTACAATAAATAACAAAAAAAATATTTTGTAATTTTTGTGGACCAGTATACTCATTATTGTGTGACATATTTGATTTCATATAAATCAGAAGTATTCTTGATGTTTCAAGATTTTGTTGCAAAAGCAGAGGCTCACTTTAATTTTAAAGTTGTTAATTTGGATAGTGATAATGGCGGAGAATACTTGTCAAACGAAATGAAAGAATATTGTGTACAAAAAGGCATTAGTTATCACTTGACAGTTCCACGAACCCCACAGTTAAATGGTGTGTCTGAACGCATGATAAGAACAATAACTGCAAGAGCTCGTGCAATGATAATTGGTGCTGATTTGCAAAAGTCATTTTGGGGCGAAGCAGTTCTGACTGCAACATTCCTAATTAAATTGACCCCTACTAAAGCTCTAAAATATTGTACAAAAACACCATATGAATTGTGGCATGGTAAGAAGCCGCAAGTTAAATATTTAAAGGTTTTTGGTTCTACTGTATTTGTACATAATAAAACTAGTAAAACAAAATTTGATGAAAAATCTTGGAAAGGAATACTAGTAGGGTTTGAACCAAATGGATATAAAGTGTGGGATGTGGAAGCTTGTGTATGTTAGAGACGTTATTGTAGATGAGACCAGTTTTATGGTATCCAGACCATTGGTTGGACCTGAAGAGTTTAAGTCTAAAAACTCATGTAATAAAACTGATGTACCTGAAAAAGGGTCAAAATCAGTAGATTGGTCACATAAATCTGATATTGGTAAATCAGATACATTAGTACAACACATGGTACTGATGGTAATAAAACTGATGTACCTGAAAAAGGGTCAAAATCAGTAGATTGGTCACATAAATCTGATATTGGTAAATCAGATACATTAGTACAACATGGTACTGATGGTAATGAAACTGATGTACCTGAAATAGGGTTGAAATCAGTAGATTGGTCTCATAAATCTGATGTTGGTAAATCAGATGCATTGGTACAAGGTGGTACTGATGGTAGTGACTACAATAACGAAAATGTCGAATTAGGAGTAGATCCTAAAGAAAGTACACATAAATATTCTGAACTAAGACGGAGTGAAAGAATTAAAAACCGTTCTTCTGTATCTTATAATGAAGACATTGAATATCTTTTGTGCGCTCAGTCGATAAAATGTAAATTACCTACTTCTTTTCATGAAATTCAAAGTAGGGATGATAGAATACAATGGGAACAAGCAGTTAGAGAAGAGATCAATTCTATTTTAATTAATAATACTTGGTGTTTAGTATCAAAGCCTGAAAATAAAAATATTGTTGATTGCAAATGGGTGTTTTCCATGAAAAATGATGAATATGGAAATCCAGTAAAATATAGAAGCTAGACTTGTTGCTCGGGGTTTTAGTCAAGAATATTTAATGGATTATAATGAAACTTTTGCACCAGTTGCTAGAATTTCAAGTTTCAGGTTTATTTTAGCATTTGCAAATCAAAATAACTTGTTGATCCATCATATGGATGTTAAAACGGCTTTCCTTAATGGTACATTAAAGGAAGAAATTTATATGACAGTTCCTGAGGGAGTACCATGTAAAAGTAACCAAGTGTGTAAATTAAATAAAGCTTTATATGGATTAAAGCAAGCAGCAAGATAGATAATAGGGACATATTTAAAAACATTTATGTAGTCCTGTATGTAGATGACCTAATAATTGCTACTAGTGATGTAGCCAGAATGAATAGTTTTAAAGGCTATTTAATGAATACATTTTGTATGGTAGATCTCAAGGATATTAAGGTTTTTGTGGGAATAAGAATTCGAAGAAGTAATAACCAGATAACTTTAGATCAAAGTGCATACATAAAAACAGTTTTACATAAATTTAATATGCACGATAGTAAACCTGTCAGTACACCACTTGAAAGTAAACTGAATTATGAAGCTTTAAATTCAGAAGAAAAATATGATGCCCCATGTCGAAATTTAATTGGTTGTTTAATGTATATAATGCTGTGCACTCGACCTGATATAAGCATAGCTGTTAACATTTTAAGTAGATATACAAACAAAAATAATAAATACCTATGGCAATGTCTAAAAAGGGTATTAAGATATCTAAATGGTTCAAAAGATATCAAGCTAATCTATACAAGGGGTGATTATAATCATATGTTGAGTGGTTATGTTGACTCTGATTGGGGAGGTAATGATCAAAATGACAGGAAAAGTACAACTGGTTATATATTTGTATTATTCGAAAAATGTACTATATGCTGGAATACAAAACGACAAACATCAGTGGCTGCCTCATCCACTGAAGCTGAATATATGGCACTTTATGAAGCTGTCAAAGAAACATTGTGGTTAAAGTCGTTAGCAACCAGTATAAATGTAAATATTGTCCGACCTATTGTCATATATGAAGACAATAATGGTTGCATAAGTATAGCTAATAATCCCACGTCTCATAAGAGATCTAAGCATATAGATATAAAATACCATTTTTCAAGGGAGCAAAAAATGAGAAAACAATTGAGAAAAATGTAATTGTATTGAAATACATTCCTACTGGTGCTCAACTGGCTGATATGTTAATAAAGCCTTTGCCTACAGCCAGATTTATAGAACTAAGAAATGGTTTGAACTTAGAATAGCATTGATTGTAACAATGTTAATGTGATTTTGTTTTGATGGTCTGATTAGGTTTTCCTGGGTTTCCCTAATCCTTGCAACAAATGTTGGACCATATGTATTTCCCAGGGAAACACAAGGAACGGACGCTTTTGTTTTCAAATGCTATGAGATTTTTTTTTATTTTTCAATTATTTTTTGAGGGGGCGTGTTGGATTGTTTACATTAAGATAATACTGAGAACATGCACGTGTGCTGTGGGACAAAAATTAATTGAACAGAGATCCTTTGTTCTCCAGTTAATGTTATTATTTCTCGGAGCTGTGATGATGGAATTTAAATCCATGAAATGAAACTATTGTTTAGTTCTGTTAGTATCCCGCAGGCCTCCATACCGTTACGTATCGTTCGTTCCTTGTGGAATTTTAAAGATTAATATACGGGCTTATTTCATCACAGTTAAATAGTGAAGTTTTATTTAACGACCCATTTCCAATACGATTTTGATAGAACTCGGTTTTTAGTACTATTTCGACAAGAAAACAGCAACGCAATAATAAAAATATAAAATATCCAAGATGGCGGCCAACTTTTTTGTTTTTGGGCCGGTTTCAATGAAAATTGTTTTTTGGAACTATTTCGACAATAAAACAGCAACGCAATAATAAAAATTGAAAAAATCCAAGATGGCGGCCAACTTTTTTGTTTTTGGGCCGATTTCGATGAAACTCGGCTTTGGGTACTATTTCGAAAATAAAACAGCAACGCAATAATAAAAATTGAAAAAATCCAAGATGGCGGCCAACTTTTTTGTTTTTGGGCCGATTTTGATAGAACTCGGTTTTTAGTACTATTTCGACAAGAAAACAGCAACGCAATAATAAAAATTGAAAAATCCAAGATGGCGGCCAACTTTTTTGTTTTTGGGCCGATTTCGATGAAACTCGGTTTTTAGTACTATTTCGACAAAAAAACAGCAACGCAATAATAAAAATATAAAAAATCCAAGATGGCGGCCAACTTTTTGTTTTTGGGCCGATTTCGATGAAACTCGGCTTTGGGTACTATTTCGAAAATAAAACAGCAACGCAATAATAAAAATTGAAAATATCCAAGATGGCGGCCAACTTTTTTGTTTTTGGGCCGATTTTGATAGAACTCGGTTTTTAGTACTATTTCGACAAGAAAACAGCAACGCAATAATAAAAATATAAAATATCCAAGATGGCAGCCAACTTTTTTGTTTTTGGGCTAATTTCGATGAAACTCGGTTTTTAGTACTATTTCGACAAAAAAACAGCAACGCAATAATAAAAATATAAAATATCCAAGATGGCGGCCAACTTTTTTGTTTTTGGGCCGGTTTCGATGAAAATTGTTTTTTGGAACTATTTCGACAATAAAACAGCAACGCAATAATAAAAATTGAAAAAATCCAAGATGGCGGCCAACTTTTTGTTTTTGAGCCGATTTCGATGAAAGTCGGTTTTGGGTACTATTTCGAAAATAAAACAGCAACGCAATAATAAAAATTGAAAAAATCCAAGATGGCGGCCAACTTTTTTGTTTTTGGGCCGATTTTGATAGAACTCGGTTTTTAGTACTATTTCGACAAGAAAACAGCAACGCAATAATAAAAATATAAAATATCCAAGATGGCGGCCAACTTTTTTGTTTTTGGGCTAATTTCGATGAAACTCGGTTTTTAGTACTATTTCGACAAAAAAACAGCAACGCAATAATAAAAATTGAAAAAAATCCAAAATGGCGGCCAACTTTTTTGTTTTTGGGCCGATTTCGATGAAACTCGATTTTTAGTACTATTTCGACAAATAAACAGCAACGCAATAATAAAAATATAAAATATCCAAGATGGCGGCCAACTTTTTGTTTTTGGGTCGGTTTCGATGAAACTTGTTTTTTGGAACTATTTCGACAATAAAACAGCAACGCAATGATAAAAATATTAAATATCCAAGATGGCGGCCAACTTTTTTGTTTTTGGGCTAATTTTGATGAAAATTTAAATGCTTCTGGAGGACTTTAAGTATCGGCTTACCACCCGCTCTCAGAAGTTCTGTAGTGATTCCGTCGTCACCCGCCGCCTTTTTGTTTTTCAGCTGTTTGAGAGCCATACTAATCTCGTGCATGCTGACATCCGAAGTATCTTGGGTATAGTGTCGGGTAAGCTTGGCTCTGGGGTCTTTAGCCTTGCTTTCAACAGGTGTCTGCGTGGAATATAACTGCCCATAACACAATATTGACAGTCGATGACGTTTAAAATTTGCAATGCTGCTGTATCAATAAGCCATTTTTGACAAATACCCTACATTGCCGCCTTTGATTCTATACGACTCACTTGTTATAGATAAATGTTATAGTCTTTACCTGTTTCTATAGCATTATTTAATCTGCGCTTGTAGTAAGACTAGTAAGTGAGTAACTCGATGTTTTTTGTCAGTTCTAAAATATCTTTACGTAAAACGCTAGTTTTTTTACATTCTCTTTGTACTTACCTACCTAAGTAATAGTATAATAGTACTTACCTACCTAATGTTGTCATACGTACTAGCATCAAATCAATCCGCACCGGACAAATGTACGTGATTTTTAACACTAATGTAATGTTTTATTTTTGACTAGCTGATGCCTGCGACTTCGTACGCGTGGACATTATTACTCCGGCGTATTCATATAAGGTCATCCAGGTATTCCAGATCTTCGATTTTTTTACCTTAACATAAAATGCTCATCAGGCTGAACAACTTTTGCTAAGGTGTCATTTTTATATTTTGTATAGTTTAGCTGTACCATTATGGTTCTGCATCAGGTGTTCCAGATCTTAGATTTTTATATCTCAACAAAAAATGCTCATCAGGCTGAACAACTTTTGTTAAGGTGTCATTTTTGTATTTTGTATAGTTTAGCTGGACCATTATGGTACTGCATCAGGTGTTCCAATTTCCAAAATCATTATACTCTAACTAAACTATACCCAGGCTTAACAGCTATATTACAAAAAAAGATTCATTCGAATCCGTTCAGTATTTCCTGAGATTAGCGTGTTCAAACAGACAAACAGACACACTTTTTTTCTAAATTCTTACTCTATTACTATGTCTCCATCGTCCCACATATTTTTTTTTGAAATATATGTAATGTACAGCAGACACACTTTTTTTACTTTTTTATTATACAGGGTAATTTTGCGACCCCTTTACAAAATCAAATATAAGTTCAAGGAAGTAATAAAAAGAAATTAGGTGAGCTAATTCTAATTTATTTCTTTTTAAATTCTCAGTTTTCAGCCACTTTTTATATCCTAAAAATCTAGGCGCGCACGCTCACCGTCACGAACGGGACGCGAGCGGGGGAAGGCGAGTGGCGGGAGGGGGGCTCGCGCGGGTCGACCGTGCGACGCGCAAACGGTGACAACAATTTCAATTTGTGTAGGGAAAAGTTTGGGGTAAAAATGTAAAAAAAATGTTTTTGTTTTACTTCATAAATTGATTGTACCGCTGTTATAGAATGACCTGACAAAATTTTAAAAGGGGTCCAAAAATGACCCTGTATGTAAGGATAAATAAAAAAAAAAAAGGGAAACATAGTTTACAATTGCAATAAAATGAGGGTTGTTGTAGCACATTCGAGTGATGATGAAGTCGGCGCGAGAGTCTCGCATGCTGAATTTAATTTTGATTATTTTTTATTAGGTTATTTCAGAAAAGTTTTTTAATTTTCAGAAAAAATCAATAAAATAAGTCACCTTTCAATAAAATATTAAAATCTATAAGAATGGAATAAAAATAAATATTTTGTTAAATTCATTAAATTAATTTTCAATGTACCAGAAGGTCGTGAGAGGCACGAGATCTGTTAATTTTTGTTTTCAGATCATTTTGGCTACTCTAGACGATCAAATCAATTTAACGCTGACTGTACTTTAACCCAATTAAATAACACCCAAACTTAATTTCTCCCATAAAGGACAAGAATAACGCAATGTAAACAATGACAAAAGGTCAAGATGACTGCGAACTTACTTGACTTTGATTTTGGTTTGATTTTGATGTAACTCGGTTGTAAAAAAAAAGTAAAACAATTAAAGAATTTGGCCGCATCCTGGAATTTTTAATATTTTTATTATTGCGTTGCTATTTTCTTGTCAAAATAGAAACAAAAACCGAGTTTTATTCAAATCGGACCACAAACAAAAAGTTGGCCGCCATCTTGGATTTTTTATTATTATTGCGTTGCTATTTTCTTATCAAAATAGTAACAAAAACCGAGTTTTATTTAAATCGGACCACAAACAAAAAAGCTGGCCGCAATCTTGGATTTTTTATATTTTTATTATTGCGTTGCTCTTTTATTGTCGAAATAGTACCAAAAATCGAGTTTCATCGAAATCGGCCCAAAAACAAAAAAGTTGGCCACCATTTTGGATTTTTTTTATATTTTATTGTTGCGTTGGTGTTTTACTGTCGAAATAGTACCAAAAATCGAGTTTCATGGAAATCGGCCCAAAAACAAAAAAGATGGCCGCCATTTTGGATTTTTTTTCAATTTTTATTATTGCGTTGCTGTTTTTTTGTCGAAATAGTACTAAAAACCGAGTTTCATCTAAATTAGCCCAAAAACAAAAAAGTTGGCCGCCATATTGGATATTTTATATTTTTATTATTGCGTTGCTGTTTTCTTGTCGAAATAGTACTAAAAACCGAGTTCTATCATAATCGGCGCAAAAAGAAAAAGTTGGCCGCCATCTTGGATTTTTTCAATTTTTATTATTGCGTTACTGTTTTATTTTCGAAATAGTACCAAAAACCGAGTTTCATCGAAATCGGCCCAAAAACAAAAAAGTTGGCCGCCATCTTGAATTTTTTTCAATTTTCATTATTGCGTTGCTCATTTATTTTCGAAATAGTACCCAAAACCGAGTTTCATCGAAATCGGCCCAAAAACAAAAAAGTTTGGCCGCCATCTTGGATTTTTTACAATTTTTATTATTGCGTTGCTGTTTTATTTTTGAAATAGTACCCAAAACCGAGTTTCATCGAAATCGGCCCAAAAACAAAAAAGTTGGCCGCCATCTTGGATTTTTTTCAATTTTTATTATTGCGTTGCTGTTTTATTTTCGAAATAGTACCCAAAACCAAGTTTCAAATTCAAATTCAAATTCAAAAATTATTTATTCAGTCTAGGCTGTTACAAGCACTTGTGAGTGTCATAGAAGCTACGCCATCGGTTCGCAAACCCTAAGCGGGAGACCTTGTAACGAGAAGAACCGGCAAGAAACTCGTCAAGGGCTGCTTTTTTCTCCCTGTATATTTCATACAGAGTCGTCAACATTGAAAAATGAGCTCCACATTTAAAGTGAGGTCATTTTCCATCACAATAATTAACAAAAGTTTGCACACAATGGGTAGGTAGGTTGAAATTAAATACTACTAACTAAATACTACTAAGTAATGAGAGTAAATAACTTTCAACTAGTTGAGAAATCACTGTGTCTGCTACTCGAAAGTGCACCTAAGTAGGCAAAATTTACCAAAAAAAAAACCACATGTTACAAGACATAAAAAAAAAAAAAAAAAATGCAATTCTTACAATTCAATATGCGTTAAGATAGGTACTCAGAAGCAGACCCTTTCCACTGGCAGCACCCGTTCACGAGCATGACGCATGGACCAGCCATCGCTTCGCTCAACCATATTTGAGGGAACGTAACGACCCGCCCCACACGACACCACCGCAGAAATGATTAAAGAGAGCATGACATACTTAGGCTACCCATCCTAAGGCACCGAATTGAAAACTATTATCCTAAAGCTTTTCATAGGCCTTTACTTACAAAACTACTGAATATAGAAAGCAAAATGATTGCAATTAAAAAAAAAAATAGAAATCAAAACAAGGTTTAGTTATTAATTTAAAATTTAAGTAAGAAGTGCCATACATATTGATAATATTAATCAGAAAAATAATATATATAAATATACGACGCCCTTAGTACAAGCAGACAGAAGCAGACCCATTCCCTCTGGCAGCACCCGTTCACGAGCATGACGCATGAACCAGCCATCGCTTCGCTCAACCATATTTGAGGGAACGTAACGACCCGCCTCATACGACACCACCGCAGAAATGTTTAAAGTGAGCATGACATACTAAAGCTGACTTCATCGAAATCGGCCCAAAAACAAAAAAGTTGGCCGCCATCTTGGATTTTTTTCAATTTTTATTATTACGTTGCTGTTTTATTTTCGAAATAGTACCCAAAAATCGAGTTTCATCGAAATCGGCCCACAAACAACAAAGTTGGCCGCCATCTTGGAATTTTTGCTATTTTTAACATTGCGTTGCTGTTTTCTTGTCAAAATAGTACCAAAAATCGAGTTTCATCGAAATCGGCCCACAAACAGAAAAGTTGGCCGCCATCTTGGATTTTTGTATTTTTAATATTGCGTTGCTGTTTTCTTGTTAAAGCAGTAACAAAAACCGAGTTTTATAGAAATTGGCTACCAAGCAAAAAAGTTGCCCGTTATCCTGGATTTTTTATATTTTTAACATTGCGTTGCTATTTTTTTGTCAAAATAACACCAAAAACCGAGTTTCACCGAAAACGGTCAAATCGACCCATAAACAAATAGACAACCATACTCCATAGTAACGTAAAATGGACGTTGTTAATTGAAAAGGTTCCAACCCACACAAAGTTAGTTTTGAGATATGATTTTTTTAAGTTCAGACTGTATTTCTTCTGAGATTATGTACTTTATCTTTTTATGATTTATTTTAATTAAATAATAAATTTCTAATATTTAATATATTTGATATTTTATCAAGTTTTGATAGATATGTTGTGATATTTGGACAAAAATATGACGTTGGATCGTTATCGCTAAATCATTATTTCTATAGCGTAAGGCTAGAAAAGTATTAAACAATAAGGATCCAAACTAAAAAAAAATTAAATGAAACAGTGTGTTTATTACTTATCAATGGTTTTTTTTATGTTTCTGGAATCATTTCTCATCTTTATTATCTATCTTTATAAAATTCTCACTAATTACCTTCAATTTGTAACAAAAGTAATAGCTTAACCGGTCCCTACCTACCTACCATATTCTGGTTAAGACATTAATTCTGTTACACGTTGTATATCTTCATAAAAGTGTCATTGAACACATAGAAAACATCTCAAAACAATATAAAGTCAACATGTCTATTTAATATTTTTCTTTTTACAAAGTTTTAATCCTCATTTCACCCTTTTAGGGGTTGAATCATGTCACCATCAAAATAAATGCCATTTTCGCAATCAACATTCCATAAAACTTCAGTATCGACAATCACATCGATTTTAAGCTTTTTTACCCATTTGCTCTCTTAGGGTTGATTTTCGGAAATTCACGAAGTACGTGTTTGCTTGTTTGTTTTTAGATTTACTACTTTGAAGTTTCAAGTTGAAATGTTAATTTACATTTTTTTCCCATTCAAACTTTGTACTCCCATTTAACCCCTTTAGGGGTGGAATTTCTTAAAATCCTTTCTTAGTGGATGCTTACACTATATGTATAAAATATCTATGTACATGTAAAAAAAAACAAGTTTAAGTCCAGTGATTTGGGCTGGGCGTTAGTCTGTCAGTCACCCCACCCCTCCACTTTCATATAATAAAAATATCGGATCAAAATATATCGGCTAAAAATATCGATAAATCGAATAAAAAATATCGATATTTTTTCAACAAGCCTAGAGAATGCACGATAGATCGAAAACTTTTTAAATATAATAATATCCTTAGGGCAGGCAAAGAAACTAAAGTTTAGGCAGCCATATCAAATTAATTTTTAAAATTAAGTTTCTGGTCAAATAATACACTTTTAAAAGTACCTAATTAACCCGGATATTAATGACTGGAACGATTTAAGCAGTTTAGTTTAGAAAAATCAAATTAAATAATGAAACAAAAACATTTCATAGCACTTGAATCGTTTTTCCGAAATTATATTCCTTTATTAAATAAATCAGTTGAATTTAGCGATACTGATCCAAGTGACATGGATTGTTTCCAATTTAATATGTATTTCAAATAAACAATTATCCATGTTGTTTGGATCGTTTTTGTGATTTTTTTCTTGTTTTTTTTTTGCTGAATATGACTTTCTTTACAACGATCCAAGTAGCTTGGAGCGTTAAATATGACAAAAATAATGACCTGTCATATAAGTGGGTTGGTAACATCTGAATAAAAAAACATATGACACTTGAATTTTACTTGGATCTTTGTCGTGGTTCAATAGTATTGACCTTAAGGAGTATTTTGGTATACTTAACTCATTTTCGATAAACTTGTGGGTTGGATCCTTTTCAATTAACAACGTCCAAATGTAAGCCTTCATTGTCAAGACAAGGTCCAAAATAAATTGAAAATTACAACAAACATTTTGAATTTGGCTATCGTAGCCCATATACTTGAAAGTGATTTGTAATAGGAAACAATCAAAACGAAGCACGGACGCAGCTGCGTCCGTGCTTCGTTTTAAACTTCTCGTAATAGACCCCTGCGCATTAAACTTTTCGTAATAGACCCTGCGCTCCGCGCTCAGCGAACCGCGCTCCGCGCTCCGTGTCGGATCGCAAATTCGGAGCGCGCTCCGAGGTTCGCGGAGCGCGGAGCGCGGAGCGCGGCCTAAGTGGGGACACACCTTAATATCTTCCATGTTTCTTTGATTTTTCCCATCTTTTTTTCGTTTAATTAAGCGTCTTGAAGTATTGACAGCTTCAAACAGAAGTGTTTTTGCTTGGGTAATTTCTTCCTCCGAAAAAGTGGTCGAACACAGTCGGATTATACTTTCTTCGTCCATCACGTCGGCTTTATTTTGAACAAAAGCTAACAGCTCCGAAATCACAACATTGCAAGCTCCGCATTTCACAATACTCGACGTCATTTTTATACACACGACAAAATTACGTAAGTACTAAAGAATGCATGCGCTCGCGACCCCCGCGCGCGCGCGACTGACCATGGACCCGGCACAGGGGCGTAGCGTGCCTTGGCGGGGCCCTGTATAAAAGTTTGTTTGGGGGCCCTTAGGAAAGGTAAAGATTTCTCACAAAAGAAAAGACAAGGGCGGCGGCGAGCGCGAAGCGCGAGCCGCGAAAAAAATTTTGGTCTATTTTCTATATGTTTACTGGCAGTAAAACTATTGTAGAGACTGGTAAGTGATAAATGAAGGACATATTGAATGTATGTGGTGTGACTGTTTGTTATTAAAATACTCAAAATCAATGGAAGCAAACGGGCGGCTCAGCAAAGTAAGAGGTAAATAAAAAATGAGAACTTACCTAGCTGTAGGGAAAGAAGAGACATTTGATTTAATGTTTTATTTTTATTTTGACTATGTGTCCGTGCATAATTTGTATTACTACGGGCCTCTCTCATTAATTTCGCGTCATTTTTATATTTACTTATGAATTCCGAACAAGACATGTCTTTTGCATTTCTGATTCATCATCATCCATTTCAAAAAAGTTTAGTTTTATTTTTTGCTTACGCACGTTGGGGGCCCCCGTAGCCCGGGGGCCCCGTATAATTGATACGGCTGATACGGCGGTAGCTACGCCCCTGACCCGGCATAATATAGAAAACTTAGAAAAACTATTTTTAAGCACAGGGTTGACTTCAACGTTCAACTTGACCTTAGAGAAGGGAAGTAAGGGGAGCAGGCATCCCTACGAAAAAAGCGTGCATACCTACTTCATTGTTCTCCATTGTAATGGAACAAAACATGGCGGCTTAGCTTAGTGTACATACACCTTATGTTAACAGCATAGAGTTGAAAATTGTAACATGTGACAGGAACAAAATATGGCGGACATGGGACGCGCCTGACGTCACGAATGCTTTGTTATTGCAGTTTATGCCTGCTCCAATTACTTCCCTTCTCTAAGAACTTGACCATCAATTTAACGCCATCTAGTGAGGCAAATAGTTACTTTTTTTTCTCAAATATTACTTGAATATCACTTTGAAAGGCTAAGGTGCAAAAGCACTAAACTTAAGAATCGCCTAAGTCTTTTCTTATCTACAACTCGACCAAGTTAACTTAGCGTATGACAGCTACATAACGGCTAAGTTTATGACACCGTTTTAATTTGGTCATGTTGTAGTTAGGAAAAGACTTAGGCGATTCTTAAGTTTAGTGCAATCGGCCATTACAATCCATGGTTAAAATTTACTCTGTTGTGATCGATGACTTAGCGATTGGCCTGCTGGAATGCACCCAATGTCTGACATTGACATTTGAGTGTCCTATTTCCGGTCTTTTCGATTTTCTCGTCTCCCGTTGCAATCATGGCGGTGGCTAACATTTCTAAAAAGCGAAAAGTATGTTATTTTTACGTGTTTTGAAAGCAAAATAATCTTTCAGATCCATTCAAAAAAGTCAAATTAATGTGTCGGTTCTTCTGACTGCTAAATATCGACAGTGAAAGTTGTGATGTTCATGGATGTATCAGTGGCGAACCCTAAATATTTTCTAATTTTTACATGTTATTCTTTAAATGAAACGTTTTAATTTACCTATGTGAATAATGTTTCAATGTGGTGAACCGTGAGAAGTGACAGTGGTGCATGGAAACTTGTGATGACAAAAACATAACCTCAACTTTAACTTTCAGTTTGTTGGAGACGGAGTCTTCAAAGCAGAACTGAATGAGTTCCTTACTAGGGAGCTGGCTGAAGATGGTTACTCCGGCGTGGAGGTGCGAGTCACCCCTACACGCTTGGAAATCATCATTATGGCAACCAGGACACAAAGTGTGTTGGGAGAAAAAGGCCGTAGAATTCGTGAGCTGACTTCCGTTGTCCAAAAGAGGTTCAACATTCCTGAACAGTCCGTAGACCTGTACGCAGAGAAAGTGGCTACTCGTGGTCTTTGCGCAATCGCCCAGGCCGAATCTCTGAGATACAAATTGATTGGAGGTTAGTTTTGTCAAATAAACATCATGTGTTACCTATTTCACTAGTGCATATCTGTTAAAATGTAACTACAAAGTTTTTGCGATAGGAATTTTACATAAATTCACTCACTGCAAACCTTTTTTTGTGTTTCCCAAACCTGACATTGCAGTTTCTTGGTGATTGTTTTGTTTTTCATTGGGAAATAGAAATATTTCTTTTTGCTATTGTTAGATTTCACTTTTTGAAGTTTAAATATTGTGAAAAGGGTACATTTTATTAATATTTTAAGTCATTGTTGAATTTGTTGCCACTTCTTTTTTCTCATTCCTGCAGGCCTACTGCCTAAGACCGTTTTCACATTATCTGAAATGATATCGGAGGAAGTAAAAATAATTAAATATGTATCTGTCTTGCACGTTGTCCGGCCCAATATCGGATATTAGAGCCACATATTTCATACATTTTACTTCTTCCTTTATCGTTGTCCGACACCAATATCGTATCAGATAATGTGAAAACGATCTTACTCAAACTGCTATAGTTTATAACGTCAATGCACTGTCCGTCCTTGTCATTGTGTTATGATAAGACAAAGACGGACAGTGCATTGGTATTGCTATCTATATAGCTTTGAGTTAGGTGGTAGGGCCCATGGTGAGGTTTTATAAAATAATAAAAAACTTGATTGAATGTAATAATTTTCATGTATAGAATGTTGTAATAAGAAGATTTTTAGAAACATTGTAGTATTGTATTATATTGCAATAATAGGTGTTTAAATCTCCTAAAAAAAAACTGACTATAAATGAAATAATTTCAGGACTAGCGGTACGTCGTGCGTGCTACGGTGTGCTTCGTTTTATCATGGAATCTGGCGCTCGAGGCTGTGAAGTCGTTGTATCTGGCAAGCTCCGTGGCCAGCGTGCCAAGTCAATGAAGTTCGTCGACGGACTCATGATCCACTCCGGTGACCCTTGCAATGACTACGTCAACACAGCTACGAGGCACGTACTGCTTAGGCAAGGAGTACTTGGTATCAAGGTATGTTCATTCTTAATTTTAGGCTCTTAGTACAGTGAGAAAGGAATGGTGCCATTCATCGCATATAGCCTTCGATCAAGAATACCCTAGATGTCCGGTCAGTCTCAAAAATGGCACCTCAAAATATAGCGTCCCACTTACAAACTGGGCGCTTTTTTGCACAAAGTAAGTACCTAATAAAAGATGTGATTACAAAATCACATCTTTTATTAGGTACTTACTTTAGTAAATAAGTGATATAAAATGTGAGTTTGTACAAAGTAAGAGGTGATTATGTACCAAAATAAGCACCAAGTGGGATGCTATTTCGAGGTGCCAGTTTGTGTTCTGTTTTAGTTCGTGAAGCGTTATCTAAGATATTCTTGATTAAAGCATATAGAGCAGAGGTGCCCAAACGGTTGATCGTGATCGACCAGTCGATCGCGAGAGGTTTTGTGGTCGATCGCCAAGAATTTGCACCCAATGTAGTTTTAATTATGCAATTTTTTTCTTGTTAAATATTTGGTGGGTTAAACGGTCAAAATGTCGATCTCTTAGTCATAAATTTTTGCTTGGTCGATCTCCTTATGAAAAAGTATGGGCACCCCTGATATACAGCCATCCCTTTCTAACTGTACTCAAGCAGAGATTTGAATTAGAGTTTGATTCTATAATAAGAACCTTAATGATTTCAAACAAAATAGATGGTCAGTTGAGTATGTATAGCCTTTACGTTATAAGTTTTGCTATGAATGTTGTTAGGTGTGCACATGCACATTATTTTGGTGTGTGTGTAATATGAGAGCGTGCAGACACACTAAATCCAATGTGATAAAACTGCAGTTAAGGCACAGAATACATAATAGTACAAGTACAGAAGATCCACTCCGCAAAGTCTTTTAAATAAATAATGACTATTCCATACCCAATAAAGTGCAATTCAGGTTGCACGCCGCTCTCTTGCCTACACTTCTTCTTGTCTTGTCAGTGCAGGCGGTTTCCGCAACTCGACGTCTATAGCGCCTATTTTGCGTCGGAGGATGGATCACTCCAGCCAGCCCAGCTCAGCCAGGAACGCTCCAAGGGCTTTCACGTTCGTGATCGCTTCCTGGACGCTGCCCGGCGAACCGAGGTACCTCGCCCGGTAAGGGGCCACCCCTCTGCATTCCAGCAGAACGTGGGCGGCTGTTTCTTCTTCCTCCATGCATCCTCTGCATAGGGGACTGTCCGTGACACCTAAGTTAAAAAGATGTCTGTTAAATTGTCCATGACCAGTAATAGCACCTGTTACTAGGCGAAGTTGCGGTCTGCACAGTTGTATCAGGGACCTGGATAGACGAGCGTCCACGCGCGGTAGAGCGAGTTTCGCCTGTCTGCACGAGTCCAGCGAGCTCCAGTTCTGTTGGTGTAGTTCTATGGTATGTTCACGGATCTTACTTGCAAACCAGCTGGTCGGGATAGGCACGATCGGCTCTGGGCCAGTAGGCGCCGAACCAGATGCGCGTCTAGCCAGTTCGTCGGCTGCATCGTTTCCCCGTGATCCACTGTGACCTTTGATCCATTGGATAGTAATAGTATTAAGTGTACCTACTGTATTTAGGGCGTGGTGACACTCAAGTAAAAGGCTCGATGTGATGCGACTGCCCTGGAGAGCCTGTAGAACAGATTTGCTGTCAGAGAGAATTAAGATGTCGCGGTCTTTTACCTCTCTTGTTTCGATTGCCCGAGCCGCCATTATTATGCCCACGCACTCGGCCTGAAAGACCGTGTTGTATGAGCTTAAGGGGGATGCAATTTGTATGTTGAGGTCCTCTGAGAAAACACCCGACCCTGTGCCCGATGAGGTCTTGGAGCCGTCGGTGTAAATCAGGAGAGCCTTGTGTCTTTTCTTAGAGCTGATGTCGTCTATCAGGTGTATTCTGTATTTTTTGTCGAAAATGAGGGTTGGCTTAACTTTGTCGCATGGTGCTTCAATAAGAGGGGTGTTCAGCCAGTCCTCCAGTAGTCCACTGAGATGTTTTACCCTCTCGAATTTTAGAGATCCCAGTTGTTTTAGTCTTAACGCTGTTTTGGCTGCCTCCTGTTGGATGTGGAGGTGCAGTGGTGTTAGGTTCAGCATTACCTCTAGAGCAGCTGTGGGAGCTGTGCTCATGCACCCAGTGAGGGCGCAGCAGGCCTGCCTACACTTATATTCACCTAGAAGTTGCCTCTCTTTCTATCGCGTAGCTCTTATCTCTTCTAACGACTTCAGGGTTTCTTCTTTAACCGACTTCTTTAAGTAATAATTAAATAACTGGTAGTTAATTTATTACAAGTTATGTGTTTGTGAAATAATGTGTAGTTAAATACGTTTAAAAAAAACATAGGCTAGGTACAGTCAACGCCACATCAGACTATACATGCTGGCTTTAAAGCAATTGGCTTTATTACGAAATGGAATTGTAATTATAATTAATTTTATTTCGAAAGTAGGTAGGTAAGTAAGTAACTACCTACCTATAATCCATAAATTATTATTTCAATAAATAGTTGGGCGAAGATTGTTTAGCAAATAAGACAAGTAAATACCTAAGAATAAACGGATACTAGTTACTAACTAGGTATCTAGTAGACAAGCACTTCTTACGTTTTGATGTCGTTTGGAACTTTTGGAAGAGTGAAAAACGTGAGGTTCGGATCCTTTTTATTCGTATTAAGGCATACTATCGAAATCGAACTGCTAATGTGCGACCCAGCCGGCACGCGGTTGCCCTCTGAAATTAGTCCGTCCGGACGGACCCGCTACCTACTTGTAGCTTTGTACCTAAAGCGCGGAGTGCGCCTAGCCTGGTTAAGGTTGTTTACCAAATAGACGAGTAATAATGGACTATAATAATCCACATTTCAGGGATTGCAGGCTCTTTAATAGCTTGTGGTCTAATTAATTGTGGTATATTAATTTAGCAAGTTTTGTTGGAGGGCTTGTTCCATACAGGCTCTTGTTCGGTGCTTGCTAAACAATTACTTAAGTTTTCTATTCATGAGTATTAAAATTATAGCAAAGAATTGTGCAGGATAAAATCCTTTAGGACAGTCAATCATAAACATTTAAACGGTTAACAATACTTTATGCAAAATGTTTTTTATTTTAAATGTAAACCAAGCTATCCCTTGAGTATTTGATTGCAACGGACTATTGCATCCTAATGTTTGGATGTTTGTTCCTCAATCACGCAAAAACTACTTAACGAATTTGGTTGGAATTTGGCACACAGATAGTAGATAGCCTAGATTAAAACATAGAATAATTTTTATCCCGATATTTCCACGGAAACGGGAACCACGCGGGTGAAACCGCGGGCGGCCGCTAGTCTTCAATAACTTAAAAAAAATGTGATGAAGTTTTGGATTGTTTTTTTCCCCTCCGTATCAGAAGGACAATTTAGTAAAACGCCCTTGTAGTATAAATGACGTTAAAGTAAAACGACCTACTAGTAAAACGTCTGAAATTTAAAATCGTCATGCTAGTAGAACGTCTGAAATGAAAAACGGCATGTTGGGCAAAAGGACTTGCCTTTACTTTATTGTACATTCAAGTGCACAAAATTAAAATTCATTAGGTAAATTGTATGGGTGGGTGTATTGTGCCACAATCCACTAATAGTACTCCAGATAAATACTCCTTTGTTTTCCTTATTATAAAAGTGTCTCGCTTCATTTAGGTACTGGCCACTTGTAGAAGTAATGCAAAAAACAGATTTTTCAGTTGTAAGTGAAGTTGAGATACCAGAATTATTAGCCGAAGACTTTCTCTACTCTGTGGATAGGACGGAAAATGAAAAATATTTGTTTTTGTTACAAAATTTATCCAACAAACTATAACGAATTTAAATAATGGCGATGTACTGTATTTCGGAGACGGTACTTTTAAGGTTCCAAGCCCTTTCTATCAGCTATATTCGATTCATGTCGATATTGTTAATAATAAAATAGTCTTGACACTTTTTAAATATACATTTAATTAATGTTCTCACAAATAAGTAGGTAAGTACACCTCTGTTACTTAAAACAAGCTCCGGGAACTGAACTGTCGTGGCGTGGATGCTTCCAGCGCCCCGTTGCCTTACTGCAAAGCGTCACAGCTCATATTCCTAACACGGCCATACTGACGACTGCTTCGCCCTCGGAACTCTAGCTAAAATAAAATACAGGAGGGAGGGGGTTATGATCCTCTCACTGTCTGCCTTCTGCCTGACATTAGTCAGGCATGCTTCCCTCAACATATATTCATGAAGTTTGGACTAAAATTGTTAAGGAAGCATAACAAAAAGGATCTGATTGCATTTCTCGATTCATTAATTATTTTTCCAAACAGTGGATTGTTAAATTAAAACCGGTGAAAATCACCTGTTACAAACAAAGGCACAGGACCAATAATGCATTAGAGGGCTGGAACAGGCGTTATATATAATGCTAGAGTTGGACGAAACAAAGGTTTGCCTTTATATGTTCATGCATTGCGTAAAGAAGCCAGGTGGCAAGAACTAAAATATAAACGCACGTTATTTGAGGGGCAAAAACGTAAGAAGAATGACCGTATTTTTGATAAAAAAAAATACAAAAGGGAAGTGAAAAAATTAGAAGAAAATGAAATATCTGCCTTTAATTTTTCAAAACGTGTTTCGCACTTAAAAGTTTAAAACGCATTATTTTCGAGGACGATTGTTAAACCCTCAGATTTTTTTTATTTGTTATACCTATATTGTGATAAAATAACGCATTTTAGTTGTCACTATGAGAAAAAGTGTTTTATTTGTTATATATAATTTAAAAACTACTTAAAATTAAAATAATTTACTCATTATCTTTGATTTCTTTTCTGCGTCAGTGTAGCAGTCCTTTTGCCCAACATGCCGTTTTTCATTTCAGACGTTCTACTAGCATGACGATTTTAAATTTCAGACGTTTTGCTAGTATGACGATTTTAAATTTCAGACGTTTTACTAGTAGGTCGTTTTACTTTAACGTCATTTATACTACAAGGGCGTTTTACTAAATTGTCCTTCTGATACGGAGGGTTTTTTTCTACAGTTAACAAGTAAACATTTAAGGCACATGTTTCATGTTTTGCTATTGTGACACATTTCTCAAATTGATGGCTCAGGCGATTCAGATTTTCTTATATCTGTTTATATAAATTAACTGTTTATTGCAGGTAAAAATCATGTTACCGTGGGACCAACAAGGCAAGAACGGCCCCAAGAAGCTACAGCCCGACTACATAATGGTGACCGAGCCCAAGGATGAGCCCGTGCCTTCAGAGCCAACCAACGAAGTCCGCTCGCTGGCGCCCGCGCCGATGCCCGCGCCCGTCGCCGCCGTCGCGTAGGAAATAAGACTACATTAATAAAAACATGTAAAAAATATTGCTTCTTTTATTGTTGGGTAAGGGGAAGGGTTGCGTGAGACAGAGACACACTATGCCGAAGTTACGCGACCGAAGTTCGGCGGTAACGCTTTTATTATGAAAAAAATGCGACGTAATTTACCCTAGATCCACTAAAATCCATTGATGGATCTTTTTGCACTGTTATGTCCACTTTTTTCGGCATAATGTCGTCAGTCATTCAAATAGCGTTGCAGGCGTAATATTGCCGAACTTCGGTCGCGTAATTTCGGCATAGTGTGTCTAGACACTTACAGGAGGCCCATGCCAAAAAGTGCTGAACTAAGGGACATTCTTTAGACAACTAACATTACAATATTTACCAGAACCTACCTACTACGCGTTCACTTCATTCTTGCCGCTACCTCCCGGCCCGCTTCTTCATTCCGCGCCCCCGGCGTCGCCTGGGGAGGCGTGCGGGAGGGCGACACAGGGGGTGCGGATTGATGAAGCGGGCCGAGAGGTAGCGGCAATGATGTGAACGCGTAGTAGTTCAGAATAAAGGGCTTTATAATAAAATTAAAATCACACATTATTGGTATGATATTGCTACTCGTATGTTTAGAATCAAAGAGCAAAATATTTACTCCTTCAGGAGTTTTTCATAAAATATGTGAGAATTAATAAATAAGTATTTTTTTCACAAGTTCACTATGAAAAATCCTGATGATTGCAAACATTTTTTTTGTAAGTGTTGCCTGGAGTTTAGTTTTTAAACATGAGTCGTGGCAGTAAATTCAAACCGTATATCTAAGTTTGAGCCAAAGTTATCTTGAGTTTTAAATAATCTTATACTGTAGCAATTTTGCCCTTCGGACTGTAGGTTCCACTACTTCTACTAGTTCAGTAAAATTACGGGCTCGCAAAACATTAAATGGTACGAGGGGAGGCCCAAAAGTTCGCGGAATGGAGGGGTTGGGGGGGCGATAGGATGTTTTTTTTACTTGCACTAGTTGTGACACTCATTGAGAGTATATTTACAAAGTTTTATAAAAATCGGGTCATTATTCACTGAGATACAGATCAATAAACAAGCGAATCCGGAAGTAACATTTTATCATGGGAAAAAAAACTAGTTTCGCGCTGTCATTACATGCCTTACCAATCGAGAAAAACTCCTCCTATTATTTTGGAAGAGATATTTTCTGTTCAAGGGGACTCTTGTCCTGGCAAAAAAAAATTAAAAATAATTTAATCAGAACAAATTTTCCAGTAATGAAGAGAGCAACCTCTGCCTAGGGAAGAAAGTTCGCGGAACGAAGGGTATGGTAGAGAAAGGGTCACTTTTTTAAAGTAAACTAATTTGTGACACACATTAGGATTATAATAACAAAGTTTAATAAAAATCAGGTCATTAATAATGATATAAAAATCAATAAACAAACCAATCCGGAGGGGAGTTTGCAATTCGAGTTTCGCGTTGTCATTAATGCCTTACCAACCGAGGAAATCTTATCAGACTTTATTGAAAAATATGTCTTTCGTTTATCGGGACTCTCGACTTGGTAAAAAAATAAAAAAAGATTTTCGTGAGAAGTATTTTTTTAGTGGTGACGTGTGATTCGACCAGAGATGTAAAACATTTTTTTTCGACGGTATCAATAATGTATTAGAGTTAAGGAAGAATACATTCCATAGGAAAAATATTTTTGATTTTTAATTCTTACTTCATACCGTCCGTCCATTCCGCGAACTTTTGGCACAGAATAACTAATTGCTTTGGATAAGCTGTAATTTTGCAATCTGACTTTGATGTGATTATAAAACAAAACCTGTCCCTGCCAAAATGAAGGTTTGCTTTGGCATGGACCATTTAAATCGCTTATATCTTTCAGTCCTTTTTGGGACGTGGCGGACTACAGCTGGGCCACAAAAAAAAAGTTGGAAATCTGACTTTTTGACTATGCCATGAAGTCGATAATTTGTCGGAATTTGTCGCCAAAAACCAGAATTTGTCGGTCTTGCGTTTAGGAGATACGTGTGGCTCAGCTGTAGAGACGTCTCTACAGCTGGGCCACACAGATCTCGAAAACGGAAGGTCGTAGCGAAAATCTGATTACTCGTATGTGTAGCCGGTAATTTGTCGGATTTTGTCGCCAAAAACCAGAGTTAGTCGGTCTTGCGTTTAGGAGATACGTGTGGCTTAGCTGTAGAGACGTCTCTACAGCTGGGCCACACAGATCTCGAAAACGGAAGGTCGTAGCGAAAATCTGATTACTCGTATGTGTAGCCGGTAGTTTGTCGGATTTTGTCACCAAGAACCAGATTTTGTCGATCTTGCGTTTAGGAGATACGTGAGGACACGCTGTGGAGACTTTTCTACCTGGATCTTGAGAAAGAAAGGTCATAGCGAAAATCTGATAACTCGAGTGTGTAGCCGTTAGTTTGTCGGAATTTGTCACCAAGAATCAGATTCTGGTTTTTGGCGACAAATTCCGACAAATTATCGACTTCATCATGGCATAGTCAAAAAGTCAGATTTCCAACTTTTTTTTTGTGGCCCAGCTGTAGTCCGGCACGTCTTTTTGGGACTAATTCCGAAAAAGTAGGACTAATTGGGGAGAAATTTTCCATGTAGTCAGAATTGCAGTTTTCAAAGTGGTCCATGCCAAGATGTAGGACACATGCTAACGACAGGCTAGAAAATGTTGTTTATGTGAAAAAATACCACATAGCTTGTTTGGGGTACACTACAGAGATTTCACAATTTCGTCCTTATTTAAGCACTATTCTCGTTTCAATGGCGGCGCTTGTGTACAGTCAGACAATATAAGATTCTTGAGACAGACTGGACTGAGCTGAGAGCGAGATTGTTAAGAAAGCGGGGGTATTACAACCTATAAAACTTGCCAGGTTTATGAATTGCTATTGCTACATCTCTTTCTCGCTGCATAGCAAATAAGAGAGATGCATTGATAATTATTCAGAAAACTGGCAAGTTTTAAGAGGTTGTAATACGGGGGCAGGAGGGGGGACAAAATGGGCCCAAAAGGAAGGCTCCGACCAACTGATAGTAATTTTGCCCATAGCAACAGCATTTTTATAAGTATTTTTTACTGTATATCGAAATAACAAAAAGATAATTTCTTTTAACATTTTATTTATAAAACAATATGACTACATACAATCACCCCAAACCAAGTGCATTATTATATCAATGTATACAGTGTCATCAGCATGCCATAATCATTCCAATTCACAAATATAAAAATACATCATGGTGATTTAGATAACGGCCAAGTTCCATACATTAGGAATAACTAATGAAAAGAAATATGCTTAAATTTTAAGTCTTTCAAAAACCGATGCTTTACTGGAAATGTAAAAACTTTTCTTATCTATTATTTGAAAACCTTAACTTCTTATGAAATCTAACATAAACAATCTTAACTTAAATTGGACCAAAATTCTTCTTAACATTAAACTTAATACCGTAGTTTATCCCGTATAAAGACATAAGAAATGCAAGCGATAGTTTTATATCGAAGGTGCACTTTGGTGGTATAACACGTGCGTTTTGTACGAATAATGTTTAAAAAAAATAAAATTTGCTATTGTTTTCATTATGACATCACAACTTGTTCGATTAATACTGCGTGATGGGTCATTACATAATTTAAGGTATAAATAATAATAATTGAAACTCGATTATAAAGTTATTTAGTCAAAGTATGTATAATATATGTACCATGGGCAACAGCGTCGCTTGACCACTGCTAAGGTTAAAATCGCTTGCACGCCGCGCCGTCACTACGTACGTTTAGTTCGTGCAGGGGCGATACGCGCGCACACGAAATTTGTTGCTAACTGGTTAAGCGACGCTGTTGCCCATAGTACGTAGAGGTCTTTCTGTTGAGATGATCTGTTCCATCTATCTCAACTGGCATGTTAAAGTAAATAAAGATTTTTGATTTTTTTTTGACTGGCTATCCCAATCAATCTTACATGTATTTTTTCCGCTCTTCCCAAAATGTGAAATTTGTTTTGATTTTATGCAGAAAATGTGGTTGAAAAAGATTGAACGATAATGAGGATTAGTCATTTGCTAGAGTCCTATAGTTTAATTGATACAGTGTAAATGAATGTGTCATGAATGATCACGTCATTATACACCCTATGAACCTTACGTAATACGTATTAAAGCACATATTTCAGTGCGCTTTGCATTTCCTTAAAACCCTTATAACTCAGGCATTTCAAAACAGATCTCAATAATTCTTTCACTGGGTTTCATAGCGAAAATGTGTACACACTGTATCAATAAAACTAGGACTATGGTTCTGCAAAATTGAAG
This sequence comes from Agriphila tristella, assembly GCA_928269145.1. Classification (NCBI taxonomy): domain Eukaryota; kingdom Metazoa; phylum Arthropoda; class Insecta; order Lepidoptera; family Crambidae; genus Agriphila; species Agriphila tristella. The sequence goes on from OV743435.1 coordinate 2,224,653, forward strand.
TTACTTATGTTGGAAAAAACTATGTTTCCCAAATGATGTGGATAGCCAGTTGGGTTAAATGGAATAGATCTTAGAGATTTGTATAGCGGCGACGCCGTCATTGAGGAGTGAGCCGCGTGGCTCAGACAGTGATGCGGTGGCTCTTTCACCAAGTACAGTTTGATTTCGGGCGTTATCTAGAAAGGAATGACACATGAGTAAGTTTTTTTATAGATTTTGACCAAAGAATAGACTGGTAGAAGTTAAGCTTAATACTACGGGCGCTCGAGCATCACACCCAAAGACAGCTCTCACCGCTGCGTCACGTATGGTGCCGGCATATAACTTGGCAAGACAAAGATGAGACAAAACATGCGCCGAGTTTAGTGTTTGTAGCCACTGCGCATCTTTTATCTCGTTTTTATTTTGCCAAGTTACGTGCACGGCGGTATACTCGAACTACACTTGCATGCAACCAAATCGACTCGGAAGGTTAATTTCATACAAATGAGGTAACTTTGAAGCCTTGGTTCTCCGCCAGGGATTAACCTAGCTGTGATCTGATGATGATGGCCATTTAGGGAGTAAATGGAGGAGATCCAGATCTCTTTACACACCCAACTGATCTGATCAACATTCTAAGAGCTATTTGGATATAAAAAAACCATGAAACTTGCATTAAAATGTATGGAAATCCTGAAACTGAGAACTCTGATCCTTGCAGCTCTTAGAATGCTGATCAGATCAGTTAGGTGTGTAAAGAGATCTGGATCTCCTCCATTTACTCCCTGAATGGCCATCATCAGATCCCAGCTAGGTTAATCCCTGGCGGAGAACCAAGGCTTCAAAGTTACCTCATTTGTATGAAATTAACCTTCCGAGTCGATTTGGTTGCACGCGAGTGTAGTTTGAGATTCCGGTTATACTATATTGTGTCGGTGAGAGGTGTCTGTGTGTTGCTCGACCGCGCGAGTGCTAAGTTTAACTACTGTGCTCTCTCGATATTGTGATTTGGCTTTTAGTAGTACAAATTCCGGCAAACATTTTGACGGAGTGGGGATAAGTTCGCGCATGTGCTCTTGCGAGCGACCAATAGCGCGCGCCCCTCTCCCGCCGCCCGCGCCCCTCACCGCAACGCATACACAAAATATGCGTTCTGCGCAATCCCCACCCGATTTCAAGATGTTTGCCATACGCCATACTATAATGTAGTTATACTGACTCTTGCGCGGGTTCCATAGGCGGCGCCATACGGCACACCAGCTGTATGGCCGCCAGCAGGCCGGACTTGAGCGGCCCTGGCAATGCCGGCTTGGAGTTGCGCGTATATAATGTACTATAATGTAGTTATACTGACTCTTGCGCGGGTTCCATAGGCGGCGCCATACGGCACACCAGCTGTATGGCCGCCAGCAGGCCGGACTTGAGCGGCCCTGGCAATGCCGGCTTGGAGTTGCGCGTATATAATGTACTATAATGTAGTTATACTGACTCTTGCGCGGGTTCCATAGGCGGCGCCATACGGCACACCAGCTGTATGGCCGCCAGCAGGCCGGACTTGAGCGGCCCTGGCAATGCCGGCTTGGAGTTGCGCGTATATAATGTACTATAATGTAGTTATACTGACTCTTGCGCGGGTTCCATAGGCGGCGCCATACGGCACACCAGCTGTATGGCCGCCAGCAGGCCGGACTTGAGCGGCCCTGGCAATGCCGGCTTGGCGGCGGCCCGCTCGGCGACCACGCGCAGCTCCCGGAATGTGTTGCGCGTGTACGGGTTACGGCGGGACGCGTACCGCCACGTCACGAAGTAGTAGTACACGAATGGAGTTAGGAGGCTGCAGTAACCGCTGTGGAGATAGAAATGGGTAATTAGCTTAACATTGTACAAATGTGTATAAGCAAGCGTTCCCGCTGACGATCGCTTTTTTGTAGCTGCGATAATCGCCCGCGAAATGACGCGACAAAAGGTTTCACTTAGAGCCTGTCCAGAAGACGCGTTTTACGCGCGTATCGACTCGCGCGATTCTATTTGTAGTGCGTCCACATACAGCGATTTGCGCGCGTTCCTACGCGCGAGTTTTATGGATCAGACTCAGTCAGTTAATTACATGGAGAGAGAAAATCGTCGATTTCACGTGCATCCAATTCTACGTGACAGAATAACGCATAGTATGTTTATAACATTATACCCAAAGCTCAGAGAACACAGTGAAAAGTTTTTCAACTACTTTCGGATGTTAGTACGGGATACTGTTACTGCAGAAGAAAAACTCGTGATTACTTTGAGGTAATAATATTTATTGTTTTAAACTTAAATTGAGAATCAAATTAACAAAATATCCTTCATAATTAGTTCAAATACGTCCACTCGCGGCGGACTCGCGCGTAATACTGAACGCAGCAATGGCGCCAGAGTATCTCGACTCGCGCGGCTATCGCGCGTTGAACGCGCGAGTCGAGAGTCAAGCGCGTTGCACGCGTTTTACGCGCGAGTGACGAAACGCGCGAGAGCATCTGGACGGGATGTATGTAGCTCTAGTACCTAGCAAACGCGCGAGTTCTTACGCGCGAGTCGATACGCGCCATCTGGACAGGCTCTTAGCCAGCGACAAAAAAGCGCCGTGATTAACGACGCGTTTGTCCCAGCTACAAAAAATATTTCGTGGGCGTTTACGTTTTGAACTCTGTATGTTATATTCTCGACGACAAAAAATCGCTCAGCGATTATCGCTCGTGGGCGTTATCCCTAACACGATCGGCCACAATGGCTCAATAAGGGCTTTTCAAAGTGACATATAAAAATAGTAACCATTTGCCTCACTAGACGTATTTGATGGAAATAGAAGTGTCAAAATTGGCTTTTAAAAATAAACGGCCTGTACCAAAGAGGCAAGTAAGCGCTCGCTGGCGGACATACGCCCAAAGAAAAACATTTTAGGGTTACATCTGCCTGCCTACCTAAGGCCGTATACAGAGAGAAAGCAGTTTGCTGCTGGTAGATTTAGTTCGCTATACTAAAATGGACCTTATTCCGGCGCATTATATTATATTTTCGCTATACTAAAATGGACCGGCGCATGTAAGTAATACGCCATGATAAGGTCCATTTTAGTATAGACAACTAAATCAACCAGCGGCAACCTGCTTTCTCTCTGTATACGGCTTAAGTACTATTCGAAGATTAGTAAAAAAAAACACATTGACACATACATTTTTACCAACGTCATCTATCGAGCATACAGTTTTTGTCATTTTGAAAAGCCCTCATTGAATAAAACTGAAGCATTTCCTTTTGCTTCTATTATTTCAAATAAATAATTTGATGAATAATGACGTAATTTTTCATCAAATCCGAAACATTTAGTTCAAGTTATAGAAGCAAAAGGCAATGCTTGTTTTATTGAAACGGCCCAATATCTGTGGACCTGCCCCTAGCATAACCATTGAATCGCGATATGATATATTTATTTATTATGTTTAAGGGTCAGTTCATACATACGGAGAAATACCCGAGCAATTTCCTGGCTTCATTGAAAATAGGACCGTATTACAATAATTATTATTGCAACTGTGGTCTCGCGCATGCTCGTGAGTAGCGACTCTAAACTATCAAAAGTCGATGGATTTTGACAATGGGGGATGTTACAAAATTTATCCCGCTTGGTGGCGCTACTGCTGCTGAAGACCTTTGTACGGGCATTTATCCCCGATTTTACCATTTATTTTAAATTATATCCAAAAATATAATAAATAATTAATAAGGAAGTCAGACGGTAAAAGTATCAAAGATCGAAGAAAACCAAAATATGTTGGGGCAAAAATTGATATTTAAGAAAAATCGCTTCCAACATCCAAAAATTGATAGAAAACAACAAAATTACAAGTCTACAACACTACACTATCGCCAAGTTAGTGGACTACCACTCGTTCACCAGTCGGCGCATTAGCGCTGTCTGGTGGACGGTTTGTGAATCAGCAAAATTATCCTGCTATTGAGTGTCGATAAAATTTCGATGGTCATGCTAGGTGGTGTGAAAAAAAGCATCATTAGTAATGAGAAAGTGAAGAACAAAGCTCACTTTTCCAAATTATATGAATGAAATTTTTATTTTATTTTTCGGAACAGCTTGTAGGGATGAGGAAGGGATTCGCGTTTCAGTGAGGTCTACAGATATTGTGACCGGTTATAAAGAAATACATGACATTACTGTGATCCTTGTAATCTATAATATTGGATAACATTGCATAGGTAGCATAGGCAACAGCGTCGCTTAACCACTGCTAAGGTTAAAATCGCCTGCACGCCACCCCGTCACAACGCACGTTTAGTTCGTGCAGGGGCGATACGCACGCACACGAATTTTGTTGCCAACTGGTTAAGCGACGCTTTTGCCCACAGTACAGCCGGCCCACGAAAATGTTGAGCACTTTAGTTAGTACCTACTGTTTGAATACAGGCAAAGAGTGATAGGTAGTGAATTAATATGATAAAGGTGCACTCACAAGAAGGCCATGATCACGACGAGAGGGAACAGCACGATCTCGGCGAGCGCGGCGGCGCGCAGGATGTTGCGCGACTGGAACTCCACCAGCGAGATGAGTAGTCGCGCCACCCATAATGAGTTTTGTCCCAGCGTCTGAACATAATACGCGTACAATAAAGTTGATTAATGTATAGAAACTTTTCCTCACTGTATAATAGTGTCCCGATGCATGACCGAAACACGATATACAGTGCCGGTCTCATAATTAAAGACACTAGTCGATTTTCATACAAACAAGGTAACTTGAAGCCTTGGTTCTCCGCCAAGGATTGACCTAGCTGTGATCTGATGATGGCTATCCGGGGAGTGAATGGATGAGATTCAGATCGCTTTAAACACCCAACTGATTTGATCAGCATTCTACGAGATATAAGGATATGTTTAAAAAACCGCGAAATCAGCATAAAAATGTATGGAAATCCTGACACTGAAAACTCTGATTCTTATATCTCTTTAAGTGCTGATCAGAGGCCGTATTACAAGCTCTTAAATCCTGCCAGGTTTATAAATTGCTGTAGTGACATCTCTATCTCGTCGTATAGCAAATAAAAGAGATAGATTGATAGCCAGTCAGAAAACTGCCTGGAAATAAGAGGTCATAATATGGCCCCAGATCAGCAGTTGGGTGTGTATAGCGATCTGAATCTCCTCCATTCACTTCCTGGATAGCCATCATCAGATCACAGCTAGTTCAATCCAAGGCTTCTTTACCTCGTTTTCATGAAAATCGACTGGTATAGGCTAGTTGACAAAATTTGGAAAATAGTTTAAAAATAAAGTTTGGTATCTATTTTACCCCAAAAATATGTTATTTTAAGAAAAATAAGTCATTTACCTATGAATTTTGCGTTTTAAGAAATGAACTCAAAATGACATCGAAAAAGGCCAAAACTGTCATGGCGTCTTAAATGACGTCACGCCTCACGAAACATTCGTGTTTGACACGTCTACACACCTACACCTGTGTGTGTGTGTGTGTGTGTGAAAATGACAGCAACAACAAATGTTTCGCGAGGCGTGACGTCACGCGCCTCTGATTGGTGTTCAATGTCACGTGATTAAATGGCCAATTTTGCCGATTTTATTTTCCGTAAATATTGGTAATCTTTATTTATTTTAATGAAAAAAGTGTTTTTTTGGTTACTATTTAACATGCTCAATCATTAGAAACCTTATGCTAGCCGATTTATTCTTAGTGGAAACAAGCCTATTGTAACCGCCACTGTAAATATATCGCGTGATATAGCATTTTATTGACACTAAACTATCTAAATCAATTGTCTTTTGACAGATGAACGTGATAAATCGCGTTTCGGTCATGCTAGGGGGCTGTATAAAATAAATCGGGGAGAAAAAAAGAGCACCCCTTTGTGCACGAGTTTCTTGCCGGTTCTTCTCATAACGATGTCTCTTGCTTAGGATTTGCGAACCGATGGCGTAGCTTCTTTGATACTCACAAGTGCTTGTAACAGCCTAAAATAGACTGCTTAATGATTTTTAATTTCATCAGAATTAATGATTTTTAATTTCATCAGAATTACCTAATAGACTTTTCAGTTATTTTAATTCGATAACTTTGTAGCTAGTTTATGTTCCATATGGAATATAAGTATATATACTTACTCTGATCAATTTAATTACAAGATAATTATGTTAATCACAAAATTAATAATTTGGTTCATCCAAAGATTACATCTTACTCGGTAGAGTTACTGTACCGTGTCAGTTGTGGTTTATTGTACTAATTTGTACCGACAGAAACGACTTTCTCTAAGCTCTAAACCGAATTATGGTGAAACAGTAAGATGGCATAGTTTACTTTTATGTTAACACCAACTGTTAAGGTGGTACTTCAAGCTCAGTAGCGCCACCAATGGAAATAAATCATTTACGTTTTATCAAGGGCTTAGAATAAAAGTTTTAGTTATTTTGCGCAAATAAACGAATGTACGAATGTTGAAATTGCCAAAAGTGGCCACATTTAGCAATATCCACATTCGAAACTTATAGCTTATATTTGATGCCATGAAAAAATATTTAAATATTGCACTTTACTCTTCTATTTGCGCAAAATAACTAAAACTTTTAATCTAAGCCTTTGATAAAACGTGATTGATTTATTTCCATTGGTGGCGCTACTGAGCTTGACGTAGGTACCACCTTAATAACTAACTTTTACTTAATTATATTGTACTTTGTAGGGACCTACCTAAATACAAAGCAACCAGTATACCACATAGGACTGTATAAATTTATTTAAGCTGTAGGTAGAAAAAATTCGTCCAATCAATAACGATTTATTAACAAAAGTAAGTTTGAATTTGAAGCAACTGACTGTTTAAGGAAAATCAAACATTAAATCTTTTCTTGATTTCATAGATTCCTTTTTTATGTTTGTGTTATCAGGCAGTCATTAGACGGTCATTCAAGCATTAGTCATGAGTTCAACTAGTCAACATTGTGTTTCATTATTATTATCGTATGAGGATTAGTGGCCACCTCTGGTGTTAGAGTTTATCAAACCGCCTGTAAGGCCAAACTTGGCTTAACGACTGTTATCAGATGACAACAGCCGGGACCGACTCCGAAGCACGGAAGCGCTCAGTTGTAATGCCACTTAACGGTCAATGTAACTTAACGGTTAATGTAACTTAACGGTCACCCATCCGACACCTGGCCGGACCGAGCGTTGCTTAACGTGATCGAGTACGATCAGTCTCTCAAGCTCCGCCTGAGCGCTTCAGCAAATAAACCAAAGAAACTGTGACTCATTATAACGAAAAATATTCAGAAATGTACATCCAATGTGAATATGGAAGCTAACTGACACCTACCTACACCAGGAATCCTCAATGACTGAGGAACTGGCTATCTTACTAATAACTGCCGGAACACAACTATGTCAAATTGTTGTTATGGCGTCACGTAAGATAGCCAAACCGAGTAAAGATTTGGACCAGGGGCCCTACCGCCCAACTCAAAGCGATAGCCAAAGCGATAGCTAGACTCTATCCGTCCTTGTCATATCATAACAGGATGACAAGGACTGACTTTGACTCTGGCTTTGGTTTATGACGACAGTGCACTGTCCGTCCTTGTCATCGTGTTATGATATGACAAGGACGGATAGTCTAGCTATCGCTTTGAGTTGGGCGGTAGGGCCCCTGGAACCCGGAACCACTTCGTTTTAGACGGGTGGGCGAACTACTAGACTTCAGAGGCGGTTAAAATAGTTCATTATCATTGATAGAACATTAACATTCCCTATAAGGTTATGTCAATAATTTCGATTTCATCTCGTAATACTAAACACACGTGTGACGTATGTCGTCATACAGTGACACCGGTTGTGCTCACCTTGACACTTCTCCTCGTTACTAATTTGCCGGTATGTTTTTACATAGCTTACCATACAACTATATTATATGAATATTGTGCGACTGGCGTTTACTTAGAATTCGCACTTTGAACTGACTTTTTTCAAATATATGGCACAAAGTAGACCAAAGAAGTACCTAAGCAAATCATTTTTTTGCTTAAAAAATCATCAATAATTCAGGCGTGAAAAGTATACTACCTATCTATGTATAGACAGACGGACAAAGCTACAGATTTATAATATACTAGCGGCCGCCCGCGACTTCGTCTGCGTGGAAAGGTTTTTTGATATCCCTCGGGAACAATACCTTTTTTCGGGATGAAAAGTACCCTATGTTCTTCTCTGTACCCCTGACAACGTGTATGCCAAATTTCATGATGATCGGTTCAGTAGTTAAGACGTGAAGGCGTAACAAACAAACAAACAAACGGACTTTCGCATTTATAATATTAGTAAGGAAAAGAATGCCGTAAAGTAGTATTTTACTGCCCTAGTCGTGTTTTACGTAATATTCAGTTCAGACTTATAAAGCTAAATATTATGTGCTATATTCTATGCTAAAAAATACTGTCATGGCGGTTTTTAATTGCAGACTGTTGTGACATAATCGCAATTAATTGCCGTAATTACACCAAAAGAACTCACGCTGGGATAGCTATTATTACAAAGAAAATATAATTGTGAATTATTTCTAAGATCTACGACCAAAAGTACATAATAAAATAATACTTGTCATTTACAAAGAGATCGTGATTCGTGCATAATTGGTAATTGTTACCAGTTTTTGTAAAATAAAAGAAGTCGCCAGCAATCAACCGCCTCTGTGGTCTTGTAGTTCGCCCACACGTGTAGAACGCAGGGGTCCCGGGTTCGATTCCTAAGAAAGGGGTACAATTTGTACTCGGTTTGGTTGGTGGTAGGGCTTATTTAAAGCCCGCCTAGCTAGTTATCACTGGACTTACAAGCCGATTCCCATCGGCTTACCTTTTAGAAATACCCCCACCGATCTAAGTACTATGCAGATCATAACATTTTTGCTTACTTTCGCCATTATTTCACCCCTCGCCACTGCTAGCTACCACCATCTTACCTAAGTGACGCCATAACAACAATTTTATTTACATTAATTTTATGTCTAATACTACTTAACTAGGTAAGTAAATAAGTAATACATAATATGTACTTACATCCAAAATAGTCAGCGAGTAGGAGGCAGCGTGAAGTAGTGCGAACAGAAATATCGGCGTCAGAATTACTGTAGTACAAGTTAAGGAGTTGTGATTTAAAAGGTTATTGGATTAAGTTGTACTTAAACAAAGTTGGTGCTATCCCTTTCTTTTCCAATGGTAATAGTATAAGACGACACCACAAATATTGAAGCATTATAAAATTGTCATCTCTGACGGCCTTATTAACCTGCTCACAAAATTTCACGAGAAATGCGACCTGTAGAGGAGAACAGACGGACATAAGTTTACACCTGATTTAACCGAAAATTTAGCTCTTTACCTTTGAGGTCCCAAAGCATCATATTCCTAAGCAAAGTTTCTGGTTAAACTGGGTGTAAACTATCTTCGCTTATTAATAAAGGGGTGAGAGTGTTGGCCCAAGTCTGCTATTGTTAACGTCATAATCGTGTTTCAATCGTGTTTTAGTTGTAATGCTTTTTGACACAGTTGTTGTTTCTTAAACCCAAAAACCGAAACACGACGTTATGACTAGAGACCGAATTATATGGAACATAATAAGTATGTAAAAAAATAGCTAAAATATGCATGAAAATCCATAAAAGTGCCAAAATATGCAACATGAAGTAATAAAATAAAAAAGACCTTTTGTTAGGTTTTTTGTTCTTAAAAGGTATTATTACTCAACGATAACAATCGTATTTGCGAAAATATGTATAACAAAATTTATTTGACATTAAAATTTACTAAGATGAATAAATAATGAAAAATATTAGAAAAAATCGGCTCACCCGTAGCAACTTAGACGGGATTCGAACCCGCACCCTTAGGATTCCGGCCCAATGCACTACCAATTATGCTACCAAGCCGCTGAGGGATGTGGCGAAATTTTCCAATACTTTCCACGCTTCCGCTGAAGATCAGCGCCATCTCACCAATGTGATGTGAAGAGAACTACTTCGACATTTGGTTGTAGAACCTTTGCAGGTGCCAGACAATCAATTAAGGTGAAACAGTACAATTTTAAACTTTTAGATTTTTGTATTCACAATGCTATTTTTATATTAAGATGAATAAATAATGAAAAATATTAGAAAAAATCGGAAAAAATATTAGAAAGATCTTCAGCGGAAGCGTGGAAAGTATTGGAAAATTTCGCCACATCCCTCAGCGGCTTGGTAGCATAATTGGTAGTGCATTGGGCCGGAATCCTAAGGGTGCGGGTTCGAATCCCGTCTAAGTTGCTACGGGTGAGCCGATTTTTTTCTAATATTTTTCATTATTTATTCATCTTAATATAAAAATAGCATTGTGAATGCAAAAATCTAAAAGATTAAAATTTACCTTTCTATATGTATACTACTAAGTATTGTTCCAAATGTTCTGAAGACAAATTGGGTCTATGATCGCTTAATATATTTTTGTAAGCGAAAAGGACCGTTCTACGTCCACTGAGGCATGCTCTGAGGTTACTGGTCCGAATTTAAAGAGTGCCATTGTTTGGACATGTTAGACATTTGAACGATGAATGAGATCGAGCGTAAATAAGCATGATCTCCAATTTTTTTGAAAAAATATGCAAATACCACTGAAAAGGGGTTAAATATGCGAATGCATATGCATTTGCATATAATCCGGTCTCTAATTATGACGTTAACAGACTTGGGCCCCTGGTAAGTATACAATAGGAATTTTATTCTAAACAAAGAAAGGTGAAATGGTATGCCCATATTGATACAAATTAAATGTTTTTGAATATCTTAACATATTCAAGACCAAATGTTAGTATCTATTTTGATTCAATATATTGTGTAGTACATAAAATAACATGGACATTAGTTAAAGGATCTTGTTAAATGTAAAATCACCAATGAGGTTAGTAAAATTAACCATAATTATATTCAAGGTAAACTTGTTTGTTGAGGTGTCAGAGGTGCCTTTGTAAATTCACAGTTAGACAAATACATTAGCATTTTCAAAAAAAAATTAAATAGGCAATACTAATAAAAAAATGCTTTCAGTTTTAAATAAAATGGTGGGCCATAGCTGAATGGATGACATTGAAGAGTAAGGGTCGGTTCAGACAAAACGGAAAAATGCTTGAGCAATTTTCTGGTTTCATTGAAAATAGGATGATATTGTCGATATTCATAAAATTTTTCACTTTAGATTATTGTAATACGGTTATTTTAATAATATTTTCTATAAAACCAGAAAAATTATCTAACATTTTTCCGTTTTGTCCATACTGACCCTAATCTTAGGGTGTCCATATTTCCATATCTCTCTAGGACACGTGGCAGGGCAGCGCTACCAACAAAAATAGAGATGTAGGTACAATACGATTAATTTAACTTTATACATTAGAATTGACCAACTTCAGATCGCTTCGACAAAACGAAGTATTTTAATCTGTAAAATTTTCTCTTTGCCACACATTCTTGAGTGAAGGTGCAGTTTCATACAACATAGTTGCAGGAACAGTTGTACAGAGTTAAATTAACCGCATTGTATGAAGGGTACAACAATTTGGGGGTGGCAAGCAAATCACCCGATGGTGGTCGGTTTCTTCATTAATGGTATAGTGACGAAGTTACAAAGGATACACAAGTTAGGCGCCACATTCATGAATATGAGCGAGTAAAACAGGTAGTGTGCGCTGTCCTCCAGGAAGAAGCGAGCCAGAAATTCCCTCGAGACTGAGATCTCGCGCGCCGGGATGCGCTGGTGTAATCGCAGCGCTGACGTCGCCGCGTTGCCGAGTAGGGCCTTGTAGAATGCTGATACGGGGCTGCGAGAGGACACATTAATGTTAGTATGGTTGATGGTTGAGAAAACGGGCTGGGTATGGTTGTGGCTGTCTTAACGCCTTTAGTTCTGCCATGAATTGTGAGTTGTATGACAAGCGAAACAGAAACTCTTTTACGCGCGATTCTAACCGATCGGCTCGGACTGTTGCACTATGGTCCAAAAGCTTGAGCTAGCTAGACAAAATGGGTCACTTCAAATCTATAAGTACTATCAAAAGCGATAACAGACATTCCCGAGGTCACTATTCCAGTGATAATTTTGTGCAAATACCTTCTGATAAATCAATTTTAAAGTGTCATTACGAGTGTCATACTACACAGTGAAATCATTCAATTTTTGCGAACCACACAGGCTGAATGCAGATTGGTGGGTGATAATGATGACAAATGCAGCCAGGACCAATGGCATAACATGCTTTACACAGAAGAACTTGATCTAATAGATTTTTGGCCACTCATCCCATGACAGACCCTTGCGAAAGTTGTTTAACCTCTGCAATCGCAGGGTGAGATGCTTAACCACTGCACTACCGAGCTCCTCATGATCAATCGATCGATCATGGCACATAAATTAAAAAAGTATTTATTTATTTTTTTATATAGCTCATTAAATGAGGGTAAGTAATACACTAACAGTCTTATTAATAAACGTAGATTAAAGCAAGAATAACTTTACTCCAAGTTGTAAGTTGAAAGTAATTCACTTCCGTATTAATAAATGCGGAGTAAGCAGAGAGTAAACTAATCCGACTTTACTCTTTGAATTAAAGTTAATCCTAGGTGCCACATAGTTTAACGAGTGATTAAGCATGGAGTAGCCGTCTATTTTGACGTTTGTTTCGAGTAATTATAACCTCTGGGTGCGTCTGCGTGTGAATATTTTTGTTATTGTTCAAAGAAAATGGAAAGAGATTATTTTATTGATGATTTAAGTGATTTAGATGAAATAAGTGAGATGGAGAACCTGATGCCATTAATGAGGCGTGTAAAATTTTATAAAATACGTAAGAATCCACTAGAAGAACTTCAAGAAAATGAGTTTAAATCAAAGTACAGATTTTCTCGATCTACTGCAGTTTTTATCATCGATATGGTGAAAAATTATCTAGCTGGTGATGCAAGAGGTGGCTTTATACCACCCTACCTGAAAGTTTTGGCAGCAATAAGAACATGGGCCCGTGAAGAGGTAAATAAACTATCATCAATTTCATCATATTAAGTAGATCCAGGGGCATATTATATTAACCTACATATTTTCACAATTCAGTACCTGTTGTCTTGTTTTTAATTTGTAATCCTATGATTTTATGTCAACAGTTTCAAGATGATGCAGGAGATATTAGTGGAATGAGTCAGCCAACAATATCACTTGTATGCAAACAAGTTGCCTTGGCTATAGTTGCTCAAAGAGCTCAATGGATTAAAATGCCACAAACCGATCCAGAACAGAATAATGTGATTGCTGGTTTCTATGCATTGTGTGGGTTTAGACAAGTGATAGGAGCTATCGATTGCACACATATTCGAATACCAAAAGTCGGAGGAGATGTTGGACAGTACTACGTAAACAGGAAAGGATATAGTTCAATAAATGTACAAGTGAGTTTTTATTACCTAAGTCACCTACTTTTGTAAAAAAGAAATTAGGTATTAGTAATCTGTTACTTATATGTCGTATGTATATTGTTTCAGGTTGTGTCAAATGCTAATTTAGAGATAATGGATATAGTTGCTCATTGGCGAGGCAGTACACATGACTCGAGAATATTTAACGAATGTCGCTTAAAACAAAGATTTGAGCAATCAGAATTTAAAGGCAGGCTTTTGGGAGACTCGGGATACGCTTGTACTCCTTATTTATTCACTCCTATCCTTCGTCCTACTACAGAAAAGGAAGAAATGTATAACAAGGCACACATAAGGACCCGTAATGTAGTGGAAAGATGCTTTGGAGTATGGAAACAAAGGTTTCAGTGTTTACTAAGAGGATTTTCAACAAAATTGGAAAATACAAAACTATATATTGTTGCATTGGCAGTACTCCACAATATTGCAATGCACAGGCAAGATCTTGAAGAATTTGTAGATCTAGAAGATAATGACATTGTCCCAGTAACTGAGGCAATTAACAACTCCCTTAGAGGAAATTCTGTGCGGACAGCCTTTATAAACGAAAATTTTTAAAAAAGATAATTGATTATAATAATAATATGTGCATCTGCTGTACAGTCCTTTTGTGTAAATAAAAGTTTTGAATCATCAGTCTTGTTTTATTTTGGAATCTTAAAACTTTTATATAAAAATAGGCAAATTAACTAAGTATACAACTAAGAATTGAATAGAGTGAGATTTTTATTTTATAGAGCCTCACGGGCCTTTTTCAATTCCAAAATTTCCCGTTCTAATATTGCAGACTTCAATTTTTCTTGATGGATTTCCATTTTGATTTTATGTTCTTCTTCAGCCATTTCCATCCTTCTCATATGCTCCTCGTCCTTTAACATTCTGCTATGGCTTATCATGCTGTTCACATAGTCCTCGTGGTCCTGTATATAACAAATAACCCAAAGGATAGCTTTTTGTTATTAGAATAAACTATGTCGGGATTTACACCATGTACCTGTTTATTTTTGAGATTCCTTTCTGGACTCAGTTCTTCCGTGATCATGGCGCATGCAACTGCGCCGAAATATCGTGGTCTCAAAAATAAACAGGTACATGGTGTAAATTCCGATATAGTTTATTCTAATAACGTTAATAACCATGGCAATTTAAAACAATAAATTAATAGCTTTATGGTTCTGTTATAAACAAATTTAAAAAATAAGCAGGAGTTTACCTTTCTCGGTTTCATACTGCTATCCACAATATTATTTATCATTATTTTTCGCTTGGCGACCTGCAAATATAAAAAATAGGTTCATAATTATTACAAATTTCAAACAGAGACTTCAAATATTCAAATACACAATTACAATCTGTTAAAAGTTATTTTTGCAGCTGTACTATAATGACGGGTATTAAAACACGAAAGTTGATCATGTGATCATGAGTGTTTTAATACCTTATTAATACCTTATGATGTACAAGACTTTATTTACACCCATGCCTACCTAAATCCTCTGTAAAGGGTTCTGAAACGGTTAGCTTAGGTACTGACATCATTATAGTATCCGAGCGAGAGGAGGTCACGCTGCGCCGGCGCACGAAGTGTTACATTTTTATAATTCAGTACAACAGGAGGAAAGTCAAAGTCGAAACCATTTATAGATGATACATATCATGGGTGCAGGTAAATGTCATGGGTGTTTTGATCCATATATATTAAAATATTGTTTTCCAAATAAAAAAATACAAAAACTTGCATGCAACTGGACGTAGGTAATTAGGTATTATAGTGCAGTTGCATAAATAACTATTATCTACTACACCCATGATGTATCCTCTATAAAGGGTTTTAAAACGATGGTTTATTGGCAACACTGAAACAACCAGTGCCATGGTAGCCGTAATGAGAGGAGTGAGAGCTTGTTGCGCTCCTTTTCCTCCTCTTCATTATATCGACCGGACGAGTGTATAATGTTGTACTGAATTTTATAATGTACGTGTGGGCGCGGGGAGGAGCGTGACATGCTCTTGCTCGGATATTATGGTTACTATGAGACAGGTTGTTTTAATGTTGGCAGTAAGCTAACTGTTTCAGAACCTTTCTATAGAGGATCTAAAGCCATTAAATACCTTTAGCAAAAACAAATAAATATTTTGAAAAGGTACCTTCTTTGCTGATTTTGTGCCCATACTTTTTTTCATTGGCGTTTCCACTGTTATATTTTCATCTTCAGAGGTCTGTAAAATAAATCATAAAAAGTTAATAAAAACAGATAATATTTTTTTATATGCATAGCACACACTAAATCTAAATATCTAGTTTATTAATTTTACCTTTACTGGAATTGAATCAACTTTATTTTCTATTGGAGTGGCAACAGTTGCAGTTTCTTGAGAGATCTGTAAAATATTATGTGTTAAAAAACTAAAGATTACACAATCATACGTAACGTATTTATGTCGCCGCCCGATGGTTAAATAAATGGAAGAAAAAAACAACAGAATACAGCAAAATAATGACCTGGGGCCCTACTTTTCCATCCCTCGACGGTTCACACACCGTTCAATTATCAAACCCGTTAATGAACTAGGTGTCTAATGCTTAAAAAAACGGCCTAGCCATTCAACTGAATGGCTGATTTAACCATATGTTTAGCTATGGCATAATATATGTATATAACTGTTGTATGCTCACCACTAATGGAGTCAATTCCAGTTGTGGGAGGAGACCCGTGTCCAGCAGTGGGAGACTTTGCTCACTGTTATCAATTATTCGATTCGAATCCTAGAATAAAAACACAAATAACAAGTTAGCCACACAAAGACAAAATTTATGCTGTTGATAAATGCTTGATTATTATTGCCTGACAGTTGTAAGAAACTAAACTGTCATTTTAATGGGACACTTACAATTATGCTTGGTTCAAATTCTCCAATCATAATTCCATCTGAATCATATATATTGTGATCGATTAACAGCTCAGCAGGATTTAATAAATCTTTCACTTCAATGATTGCCTCATTAGGAGTTGCTGGTCTTGCCCCGCCACCTGTTTTGTTGATTTCCTTTTTAAAGGTGCCGTATGTCTTCCTGGCATTTATTTTCATCGTTTTCCATTGAATTTTCAATTGGTTCAGATCTCGAGGTCGGCTATTTAATTGATTAAACCTAGAACAGAAGATATAATAGAAAATTAAAAATTGTACAGGGGATACATCTAGCAGAAATTTAGTTCACTAGCCTTATGTCTCGGCCTGCATGGTTTGTTATTTTCAGCAGTGAAAGAATAAAATTTATGTCGCTTCCTAGCACTTCAACTATCTCTATGCAAAAAACTAGATATTATTATGAATAAAGGATAAACAAACATCGTGTGAAGGTGTGGTATGGGTCTACTCCTACACAGGACATTTATAAGTCCAAACGTACGGAATTACAGGCAAACCAAAGTATAATATAACATAGATAGACCATTTACTTACTTTCTGTGAACTTCCTCCCATGCGTTAGTTTTTATTTTATTTGTATTTGTGTTTAAGGATTTATTTTCTATAATTTGTGCATACTCCTTGAGCACTGAGCGAAATAATTGCTGAAATAATTAAATACATTAGAAATAACAACCACACGGAAGAATTAAAAAAAGACCATGCAATAACCATGAACGTAATTTACCTTTTCTTCTTCATCCCAGTTAATAGAACGATTGCGTTTTTGACTCATTTTAACTAAGAATATAACTACTATGTAATAAGGATAACTTGAATAAATTCTCTAACACTACAAAATCTTATATTTTCACCGAAAATCGCAACGAAGAATTCAAAGCAACAAACGAAACACACCAACGACTTGTCAGTTTTCAACGAGTTTGACAGTCTGCTGTTGACGTTTAATGTCATCTGTCATTCAGTTCATTCAATTGCTCACTCTTTTTACTTTTAAATATTGTGGGTTGCCACAACATTCGTTTTAATCCCGGTGTAAGGAATGTATTGCTACGCGAAGGTTACTCGATGTTTATTAATAACGTTCTAATTACAAAGTTAATACTTTGTTACTCTCGGAGTAACAAATCCAAGCGTAACGGTAGAGTAACTTTGGAGTAAGCGATTTTTATTAATAAGACTGTAATAGACAGAGATACAGAGAGGCCGTAGAAAGGAAATTGTGGCGCCAAATGGAGGAGGCCTTTGCCAATGGGCAAACAGACTAAGGCTGCGGTCCGCATGGCAATAATTTCGATAATTGGCGCGTGCAACGCTCAAGCACGGTCCACATTCGATATCGCGCTTAAATTGATAAAATCGACAATGACAGTTGGTGAATGCGGACCGCTCGTAAGCGCGCTCACATTTTATCATAACCTCAAATACAACACGGAATGATTGCTAGAAACTATATTTGGTCGCTAAAGCGATGATAGTGACGAAAAACGTTTAATTTTTTAGTCGTGTGCACCCAACATCTTTTTTCACCTTTTAACATCAGTCACCTTTTCTGTTAAGCTCAAAATTAATAATAACAAAATACTAACCAGTAGTATAATGCTATATCCTTTTGTTGTGAAGTGAGTAAAAGCTCATTTTGTTACGAACACTATATTTTTTTTACTTTTTGACGAAATAAAATTCTGACACTCGATTCGTTTGACAGTCACTTGAAACTTTTGACAGGACGTTCACAGTGATTACGCTC
Source organism: Agriphila tristella (assembly GCA_928269145.1). Taxonomy (NCBI): domain Eukaryota; kingdom Metazoa; phylum Arthropoda; class Insecta; order Lepidoptera; family Crambidae; genus Agriphila; species Agriphila tristella. The sequence continues at coordinate 2,242,861 of OV743435.1, forward strand.
CGAGGCATGGTCGCTGTGAGCACAAGATGGCGCTGGTAATGACGTCATGAGTGACGTCACGCTAGATATTGTAAACGCGCTAACGTGCATGCGGACCGGCTGTTATCGCGATAATATCGATATTATCGCTATGCGGACCGCAGCCTAACAAATAACTATTAATTACAATAACTTTTTATATAAATCAAAGTCTGAAGAAGGGTTTATTATACTACTAGCGACGCGCCCTCGCTTCGCTTCGGTGTAGTGTGGAATTTAACACCATGTATTATACATATAAACCTTCTTCTTGAATCACTCTATCTATTAAAAAAAAAACCGCATCAAAATCCGTTGCGTAGTTTTAAAGATTTAAGCATACATAGGGATATAGGGACAGAGAAAGCGACTTTGTTTTATACTATGTAGTGATATAATACACTATAATTCTCCCAGGATATATATTTTTTTGTACTTATAAAAGGATAGTGAATAAACTCTGATGTAAAAAATACACAACATTGTTTGATGCCAGTTGAGCCAGAATCCATACAAAAATATAACTCCCAAGGTGGTTAAATTGTTGAATAAAATTACAAAATAGCATAAAAAAAAGTAAAAAAGGTTGTTTACCAACTTTCTAAGCATGAGAATTAATAATTAATATTGTTAATAAATAGAAGACGACCTAAAGTTGACCCTAGGGCCATTCTGGACGAGAGAGGCTGCTGATAGGCTGTACTGGAGAGGATTGGAGGAGGCCTTTGCCAAAAGGCACAATGAGCGGAGAGATGTTATTTAAATACAAATATTTTTATTTATTTATTTATTTATTAACCTTTATTGCCAACTAATTCTAAAATTTATTACAAAAGCTATTTATTTATGGTGTCGGCGTGTTTTGAAACACAAAGGCCTCCTCCAGCATTTTCCATTCTTGTCTTAATTTAGCACTTCTACTCCATAATGGGCCCGCAACCTTTTTTATTTCATCAGACCAGCGTTTCCTTTGTCTTCCTCTTCTTCGCTTTGTTTTGAATCTAGGGGTCCACTCTGTTATGTCTCTTGTCCATTTGTTTTTCTTTTCTCTTAACATGTGACCCACCCATTTCCATTTGAGTTTTTTAGTTTTGAGCACCACATCTTCTATTTTTGTTACCTGTCTTATGTCCTCTGCCCTTTTCCGGTCCCATTTTGTAAAGCCAAGCATGCTTCTCTCCATGGCTCTTTGGCACGTGATTAGTTTACGCTGTTGCTCTTGTGTGCTTGCCCAAGTCTGGCAGCCGTAAGTTAGTATCGGTAGTATGCATGTTTGGTATATTTTTCTTTTCGTTGCAGTGTTATATTGATTACTTTTCATAACCTCTTTAAGAGACCAATATCTTTTCCATGAGTTGGCAACACGTCTTTCTATTTCTAACTCCATTTGATCATTAAAAGCGATTAGTTGGCCCAAGTATATGTAGGAGTTTACATATTCTATTTCCTCCTCTTCAAGTTTGATTTTCGTATGGGATCTGTTTGTTATTAATTTAGTTTTGGTCTTATTCATCGTCAAACCCACTTTTTTGCTTTCTTGTGACAGATCTTGTAGCATGGTTTGAAGGCTTTCTGGATTATCGGCTATAAGTATTATGTCATCTGCAAATCTTAGGTGGTTTATAAGAGTTCCATTGATGTTAATTCCAATGTTTTCCCATTCCATCTTTCTAAAGACTTCCTCTAGTACCGAAGAGAAAAGTTTTGGTGAAAGAGGGTCTCCTTGTCTCACTCCTCTACGTATCGGGAAGGATCTACGTATAAAGTTAGAAACCGAAGGGGAAACTTTCCCGAAATACAAATATATTATGTAACAAAAGTGTAGCTTAGAACTAAACGGCTTATTATTATTATTGTCAATAATACTTACTTATTAAATATTGGTAAAACATATCCTATTGTGCATAGCACTGTGAGCAGCCGGATGCCCCAGAGGGCAACATCGATTTTGTTGGCGACCACGTGGGCTTTCAGTGCTGGGATGCCTTTTGGTGGGCCAGTGTCTCCTGCTTGAGGGTTTGGGTCTGCCATTTTCTGCACAAGCATTAAAACATAAAATAAAAATGTTTGCCTGTGATTTTTCTTGTTAAGGGTCCATTATAGGAAAACATGGTTTGCAGGGGTCATTTTTTTATATAGAAAACATAAGGTTGTAATCACAAAAAAAACATACGACAAGATAAAGATACTTTCTAGTAGCTACAAGTATTTAATTGCATATAAACCTCACAGATGATTGTAAAAAAATCAGAATATTGTCATCAAGACCGCTTGAGTAGGTTCATATTTTTGGCATTAATATAATAATAGCGGAAACATATTGAATTCTCCATGAAAATACATTTTAACATACTGTGAAGTAGATCCAATTACTTTTATTCAAAAAAGATAATTGTGATAATGATAATGATGAAAAAACAACAAAAAACATTGAAAAAGTGCAGAAGTGAGGTTATTTTCTTTACACTTTACATGGAAAGAAAAATAAAAATGTTCCAGCGATACAGAGCCCTAAAAAAGGCTATTAAATCAAGCACTGACTGTTTATAGGCGTAAAAAAACATGTATGATGAAAATTGAGACGGAATATGACATGAATTCTTAGAATAATATCTTTAGTGGTATAAAGATCTGTAACTGCACTAAAAAAAGACATAAAACTACGACGACAAGTGTAAAAAGGATACTCAGTTAACTTATCTCTTGATAATGGTGCTGATAACAACATTCATTACATGAACTTCAATGATTAGATTCTAAAGTCAACTTTCTAAAAGAAGACTTTAATATCTTTTTACACGTGAAACAAAAATATGAAAGAAGTAGAAAGTTACCAATTACATGTTACAAAGTAGATCATTGGGTCAAAAAAGAAACAAAGTTATTGAACATCCAAATGACAAACATTAGAACACTTCTAAGATCACTAGACGAATATCATAATTTACATAACAAGAAAATCAAGGACTATTATAAGGAAAACTGGTTAATCACCAATTAAAATGTATATCATAAAATCTATTGAGAAGAAAAACCATTGTCAGAAGTATGCTGGTTTCTGATATTCCAAAAGCACCAGATTATTTATAATTTATTACTTACGCTATATAATGTAGTAGACTATTGTAAAAGCAGCGATAACTATGATTAATTATATTAAATACAACAAAATTAATCTTTTCTAACGCAATCAACTCGAATTCGAACATGCATGATTTGCTAAATGTCAATTTTGACATTGCTGCTTTTTTTAATTTTAAATAGGGAAGGACTTACCGAATTTTACCGAAAAAAATCTCAATAACTTAAAGGGGCCCATTCACTGTCCTGCATAGAAGACGTAGCTTGAAATCAGGGGGGTAATCACGTAACTTTGTTGCAATCAACTCTGACAGAAATCGCAGTTACATCGCTGCTTTAGTAAGAACCAATGTGACAACTATCTTAACTAAAGCAGCAATGCAACCGCGCTTTCAATCGATTTCAATCGAGAATTGTTAGCAACAGCTTTACGTAATCAATGTACAGTAGTCCGTTCCGTTAGGGACCCGCGGGCTGATTGATTATCTAATTAAAAACCACCTAGCGACTGGTTGCAGTTCATAGATGATCGGCACCCTGATTATCTAAAAAGAAACTATTTAGCGACCGGTTGTGTTTAACATACATTGCCACTTTTCTTCGGTATGTTTTTTTTGAACCCAAAAAGAAGTAGCAATGGATCACGATCATCTGTGAACTGCAACCAGTCGCTAGGTGGTTTTTAATTAGATAATCAGCCCGCGTGATCCATTGCTACTTCTTTTTGGGTAAAATTCACAAAAAATCTCAGATTTTACAGTCCCCGCAAGAATCGGAGCATTGAAAATGAACACAAAAATTTACGAAAAACCAAAATCAAATCAAATGCAGAGTCCTATTATATTTTTAAAGTTACCTAGGTAGTACCTATTTATTATTACGATTGTGAAAAAGCGCCCGCTGACTGCCTCGGCGGCGCAGCCGAAATAATATTAACCAACTAATAATATTTCCAACGAATGCACTTCTTTCTTGTCTGCTTCTGCATCTTTTAACACTATTACCATGACGATCGGTCAATAATCATAAAAGCTAAATCACTTTTTATGTACGGGAACGGTCACAATGAGGGGTTTTCAAATTGACATTTAAAAAAAAGAAAAGTAACTATTTGCCTCACCATCTAGTGAGGCAAATAGTTACTTTTTGTACTTTTCTTTCTCGTTGATGGTAAGAGGGAAGTCAAAATTGGTAGTAAAAAATACTTTGAATCCCTTATTTTTTTCATCGCTATCTATCGAGCCTACAGCTTTTTGTCATTTTGAAAAGCCCTCACTATAAACCGATTGCTTCATGCTCGTGAACGGGTGCTGCCAGTGGGAATGGGTCTGCTTCTGTCTGCTTGTACTAAGGGTGTCGTATTATTTATATATACAGGGCGTTTCTTTTAGGGTGTCGGGCCGGTGCGGGGCGATGGCTGGGTGCTGTACCTATCGGTTGAGCCCCTATGTGTGTTCCGCGATTTTTTGTGGTTTGGGAGTTGTAATTTTTTTTCATTATTTTTTGTGATTTGGGGTCTGAGCGGCTTTGAAGAATTGTATCTTTTTTTTTTGGGTGGGTTTTTCTTGGTATTTTTTTTTGCAGCACAATGCCTATTAGTTGTGGTTTTGTGAGTGAAATAATCACTTTCCTTACTTTGGCACTGGTTGCAGAATGTTTGATCGATGGTGAGGAAATTAGGAGCAAGCAAGGCAGAGTGGAGTCTTCAGCTGTGGAGATGAATTAGTTGGAGATTGTTCCATGGCTTCTGACTGGCTTTGGAAACTGTGCGGCGGCCTAGGCTTTCATAGTGGTACGGAGAAGTATGTGCTTTGTGGGGTATTATTTGCTGGAGTCGGGCCTTGAAGGTGGTGAATGGGAGATTTTGTAATTTTCGTGTTTTATGATTTGTTATTATTTTCGCATATTTTTGTCATTCCAAAGCTAACATGCGGCCATAGAGTAAGATAAAAAAAATAGGGGTAGAGAGCCCTCTGGCGATTTTAAAACTTACTCATTTTGAAGCGCCATCTCTGATCGGCGATTTTCTTGTTAGTTTGTTTTTTTTTTAGTACCTAATCTAGCAATCCTACCTACGGCTTTGTTCTAATTATCTTTTATAACATTCTAAACGCCGTGTTCACTAGTATTAGTATTTTTTCCGAAGAAAATAACTAACACATGAGAACAAACGTTTCAAATGTTATAAGAGATAACTAGAACAAAACAGTTAAAAACATAATTACAAAAGGGAGAAAAGAAATGGACACAAAATTAAACAATTAAGTGAAAGAGTCATTATGTTTTTATTTATTCCTCTCAGTTTATGCCTAGGGATAATTTTATTCAAAATTGTTCATATTCTTATTTCTTAATATTTATTCATTCACAAACACGGTCAGGGTGCCTACTAGCGTAGTAGGTACCCTGACCGTGTTTGTGTAGTACTTTTAGAAATCCCACCCTACCGATCCACTATGCAGATTATAACACTTTTGTTGAACGGCTTACCTTCACCATAATTTCACCCCTCGCCACAGCCATTAATTTTTCCCAGGTAAGTATAACATAATCTTGTTAAATGTAACCTATTAAAGAACACATCACTAACACTTAATAAGTATTGCTAGCAGTTTTAATGAAAATACATTTTCATCAAAACATGTTGCGCAGCCAGTAATTGATAACTGAATATTAAAACCATTCCAGTAAAATTATTCGTAAATAAGCAATTAATGCTTCCGCATAGAAAAACAGGAAGGATGGTGCAAGGTCGAACCAAAATAATTTAACTGACACCTATACGAAGTCCTATATATTATTACGAGATATAATACAATCATTTTACTTACACCCTTACTTTAAGTCTATAAAACGATTATGGAGCCAAAGAGCCCCGGAATTGAAACAAGTAATAATACTTGTTTTTTATAAAAAAAAAAAAATTTCATCATTTGCGGTTGCCACAACTAAACTGCTCGATAGCTCGTACTGCACCTGTATCAGGATGACAACAGAGTGGGATAGGGGTGGGCTGTGATCTGAAAAAAAAAATGTTTGTAATTTTATTATTAAAAATATTGTAGCTTATGAAATTGATGCATAATGAGGGCATTATGCATGATGTTTGCAGTTACGTCTTTGTAATTCTAGAGGAGCGATGTTCATAACAAAACGTGTGCGAAAGTAACTGCGTTTTACCTGCACGTAACGGTACAATTATTTTGAGAAATATCTACCCTTAATTTGCGTAAACAAAACTTACATGATATTTCTGGTATATGAAGACGAAGTGGGATGGGTTGGAATTGAAATGGGTCTGGAACTGGGATGGGTCTGGTTGCCTGAAAAAATATAACATAAAAAACTATATTTTCATAAACACTGTTTTTATTATAATAGTCCAATCAACGGGGCTTATGCAACCCGAATAATTCTCCCGTCTATGAAATGTGGCATGTGATGAAGTTAGGTAATACTGATTACAGATGAACAATAATCCAATAAATTTTGCTACGAGAAGTTAGGTATTTTTACCTAAACATGAAAATGGCTTATATCTCTCTGTGAATATTTCCTCGGGCTAAAATACTATCTGTATACGTACTAACGTATTAGTTAGAATAAGTATGTAAAGAAATCCAATATTTTTTCGATTTCAGAGATACTTAAAATTTTAATTTTAATATTTTTCAATATATCTTCTGTTGAAAAATTTATCTGCTGATGATTAATTTTTAATATGTTTTTATACCCTTAATATATAGCTTTGTTCAGTAAGCCAATAAATTTTCTTTTTTAATCATTTTTATACATAAACGTATAAAAATGGAACGACTATTTTTTCACATTACCTCTTAAGATCAAAAAATAAAAAATATGATTAAAGAAGAAAAATTATTGACTTACTGAACAAAGCTATATATTAAAGGATATAAAAACATATTAAAAATAATAATCAGCAGATAATTTTTTCAATAGAAGATATATTGAAAAATGTTAAAAAGTTAAATTTGGGGTATCTCTGAATTCGAAAAAAGATTGGATTCCTTTACATACTTATTCTAACTAGTACATAAGTACGTATACAGAAAGAATTTTAGCCCGAAGAAATATTCACAAAGAGATATAAGCGATTTTCATGTTTAGGTAAAAATACCTAACTTCTCATAACAAAATTTATTGGCTTTTTGTTCATCTGTAATCAGTATTACCTAACTTTATCACATGCCAAATTTCATAGACGGGAGAATTTTTCGGATGTCTCCATACAACAAATATGCTCATTGATTGGACTATAACAATGATAATGCATATCTAATGATTTGAATATTATTATTTCTTGCTTTTTATAGTCAGCTTTTTTGAAGTCGGTTTCTTTGTTTTTTAAACAATTTTGTAAATATTGACAATTTTAGTATTTTATTTTTATTTTTTGGTTTTAAAGATTACAAAGCTTTTACAAAGTGATTCAGCACGTCATGTTTTAAATTAAACCAAAAAATCATTTTCAAAAAATACCATGTATAAGTTTGGGCAAAAATTAGAATAAATAAATACTAAATGTGTAACACGACGTTTTAATTTGTTCATAACATATGTAGTTCCCCAACTTCAAACTAGATGGCGCTGTTAGATTCTACATCGCGGTGGCGTTGTTCGACCGCGGTTTAATAAGATCGTCACCTAATTTTGATTTGTATTCATCATTCATTCAGTGAATCATTCATTCATTCGCATTCGTAGGGAATCTACTTTTGAGACGGAAGCCTACAAGTGAGCCAAGTTCAAAGCCTAGTGCTGCGTTCGGGGCCGCTCGTATAGTAGGCATGGGTCGTCGACGTTTTTATCGTCGACGAAACTAGACCGTTGAATTTCGTTCATCGACTAGTCGATCAACTAGTTGAAATCGTCGACTAGTCCACGGGTCAACCTAGGTTATTTGCCTACCTAGACTAGACGTAAGACGTTGCAGAAAGTTTAGACGCGGTGTATTGAATGGGTCACGACGAACGTCGAATAGTGCGTGCACATACAACACATACTGCCGAGTTTTTTCTACATTGTTATCGTTACTTTTAAACGCTAGAGACAGGCCGAAAAATGTTTATTTGCTTAAAATATCATGTATTAAAAATCAAAACAATCAAAATTTTCGAGATACCACAGAATATATAATAGTACAAGCAGATACCGGCATATAAATTGGCAAGAGAAAGTTGAGACAGAAGATGCGCGGAGTTTAGTGTTTGTAGCTACTGCGCATCTTTTGTCTCAACTTTCTCTTGCCAATTTATATGCCGGTATCTGTACTCATATTTAATAAAATATATTATAGTAATTTTTACTTTCTGTCTATGAAATAAAATTAATGAAAATATGATCTTCTCTTCATCCTTTTACAGGCTTAGGTCTGTCTGAATAGGAATAATGAAATGATTTAATTTAATTTAAACCAGAATCATATAAACAACAATAAACTCTTAATAAAAAATAATTGTATCTTTGACATTATAGTCAGCCATTTGGTCTACAGTTGAAAAAGCCGACTTTAATTTAGTATAATATAAAATAAGAATAAGAAACTAGTATGAAACTTATATTATAAAAGAATCATGGAACAACTTAACAAGTAAGTTAGGTGATTTCTCTTGCACGCAAGTGTACTCCGACGCCGCCCCCGTACCTCATTGCAACAATCTTAATAAGTTTTCTGCGCGCGCAGGTAACGCCAAAAAGCGACATCGTTCATGCAACAGTGCGCAAAATTGTCCGACCGTCCAGTCCCACGCATTCTCGCTCTTTCGCGCTCGCGAAATAACCCTATCGGCATCCTTGTCTACGTTTCATTCAACGAAGAGAACAGTCAACGACCGATCGTCGGCCAAACGAAGTTTAGTAATAAACGACCAAATTTTTGCGTCGAAGTCTCTTTGTGCGTTGATACGAAAACAGAGTCTACTCGTTTAGCCGTCCACGAATTCGACTAGTCGATCGGAGAAGCGTGGACCGTCTATCCGTTGAATGTACGTCGACCGGTTGATTGAACTAGTCCGTCTATTCAACGCTCATCTCTATCGTATAGTCCGTCCATTGGTATTCAACTATATATACCTAACTGTAGTACTGTACGTTTTCGATATTATAACGTCCGTTCGTTTAAACTGCCATTGTTGCATTGCGCCGCCCATACTCCACGTTACAATTGGCGCCCAACGTGGGGCCTCCTGGACTGCTGGAACGAGCACCTGGAAGTGGAAATTCCTAACTGTAGTACTGTACGTTTTCGATATTATAACGTCCGTTCGTTTAAACTGCCATTGTTTCATTACGCCGCCCATACCCCACGTTACAAATGTAAATATATTCAAAATTGATTTCTTGAGGATTGATATGAATGAGTATAATATTGAGTATTATATATCTTTTTATTTTTTTACAAAAAAATAACTTAACTACATCGGATCTGAAGGAGCCCAAACATTGAATGTTTTGAAATATAAGAACTGGCTTAGCAAGCTCTTCCTTTCAATATCATATACGATAGGATTTAGAAAAAATCCCCATACAAAAAAGATGACACCATAATAAATAACTCGTCTTCCAAGGAAAGGTTTTTTAAGAACTGCGAGTCCAAAATATTGTTTTGAGCTCAAGTAAAAGTGCCGTATCAAACGGCTTTGCTGTACATGGATTCGCGGATTTTTTTGCGTACACCTAGCACTATTATGATTAAATAAAGAATTTTAATTTAATTTAATGTTTAACTTTTAGATTTTTGCATTCACAATGCTATTTTTATATTAAGATGAATAAATAATGAAAAATATTAGAAAAAATCGGCTCACCCGTAGCAACTTACCCGTCTAAGTTGCTACGGGTGAGCCGATTTTTTCTAATATTTTTCATTATTTATTCATCTTAATTTAATGTGTTTTTTATCAATATTCGCCATTTTATAGTAACATTTTAAAAAATTCAAAAATTTCGGTCTTGGTCTCGGTCTCGGCCGAGACTTTTTTTATTCTCGGTCTCGGTCGCGGTACTCGGCGAAAAGTGGGTTCGGTCGGTCCCTAATTCTTATGTCATGCGTCTAGTATAAATGTCAATATTACAAATAAATGTGCGGGCACATTTGTCTGACGCCACGCGTTAACACGTATTAACACGCCGTCAGATGACATCGGTTTTCATAGTAAATGAATGCACTAGGATCTTACACTTATAACACGTCCATATTAATACGACGTGTTAACACGTGGCACCAGACAAATGTGTCCGCACTTATAATATTATAACTGGATAATGAAATTATTACAAATAATATTACCTATGATAAATGAAAGAATACGTAGAAAAACATCTGCCAAAAGAGAAAAAAGTGATTTGATATTTGAGTTACCTGGAAAATGAAACATACGTGAAATAAGTTATGGCCGATTGCACTAAACTTAAGAATCGCCTAAGGCTGGCCCCAGACCTACCGGTTTCATTTCTTTGCTTTGCTGTTCTACCATGGACCGCCGGCCAAGAGGCTCATTTTCAATCTATCGCATATTTTGACCTGACCACATTGGCAAGATAGCCATAGTCGTCTGGGGTGCGATGAGAAGTTTTAGTTTTCGTTTTAAAAAAAAACTGCTGTTTTATACAAAAATTAATAACGAAATTATCAAAATGTATGAAACAGTTAATTTTTTTTCGCGATTTCAGATTTGGTCCCATAGTAAAAGTTGTTCAGTTTTATTATGGTCCCTATCTACCATATTCAGTTTTATAAGGCTTTACCAAACATCTTGTATAAATAAGCGATCGAGTTATTTTTAACAATCGGAGTCCATGTTCAGGGTGGCATATCTCCTAAAAGCTTCCTACTTCGCAATCCAGGCGATGATATTTGATAAAACCAAGCTAATGGCTATCTTGCCGATTTGGTCTAGTCCCAAAATGCGATAGATTGAAAATTACCCTGGTTGGCCGGCGGTCTTTTAAGCAAGGTAGCACAGCAAAGCAAAGAAACGGAACCGGTAGGTCTGGGGCCAGCCTAAGTCTTTTCCTAACTACAACATGACCAAATTAAAACGGTGTCATAAACTTAGCCGTTAATGTTCTAACAAAATTATGTAAAACAACCAATCTGATATTCAAAACTTTGACATACCTACTGTTGTCTAAAAATTTTATTGAAATTCGAACAGAAAACTATTGAAAGTATGATAGGTTACCAAGTAAACCATTTGTCAAAACAAAAATTTATCAAAAGTTACTTCGATCGTTAATAATTTTTAGAAAAGAAAATTACATTCTGCCAAAAAAAGTGATTCTTGACAAGCACCACAGAAACAGATAATTCACCGTGGCCAATCAAAAGTAGGCCACGCCCCCTAATGGTAAATGCAATGTAAATGATTAACAGGAAATGCTTGGATCGTCGAGAGGTTACGTAACTTTCAATTTTATTCTTTCCATAGTTTTCACTCTATTGTACACCCTAAACCACAGGTGCCCAAACGGTCGACCGCGATCGACCAGGATAACAGATTTGACACTTTGCACCCAATGTAGTTTACTTTGCAGCTTTTTTCCAATATCAGTAAAAATGTCGATCTCTTGGTCATGAATTGTTGCTATGTCGATCTCCTTAAGTAAAAGTATGGACACCCCTGCCCTAAACGGTCAAGCACGGTATGTCAAGCACGTTCAACTTGTCAATCACATCTTTATCGTCTAGGAGCAATGCTTGACAAGCATCACATAATATATAGATTACCGACTGGCCTATCAAAAGGAGGTCACGACACGCCCCTCCAAATGGTAGTGGTGTTAATATTGGGCTTCTATTTCTAGCGACTATTCTATCCCATAGAAAGCCAGTTCACATTGATCTATTTCATAGATTCTAGCATACAGTTCGCGCAATATGACAGCTTGGTCATAAAGAGTTGAAATTAAATAAAATGGAACTAAATATTTTCAGTACAAAATGTTGTTGCTAAATTATTCGTGATTTTGACGTGAAAGTGGCGCCCTCAATTTTCGACAACTTTTTTTTTTGGTCAAGCTGTAACTTGAACCAAAACATAAACAATGAAGCTTGCGCGCGCACTAAACATTTTTGTATCTAAAATTGCTACTGCGCTGCGCAGGTCACGTGGTACCGTAAAATGGGGTGAATAACAATTTTCTTTAGATTCAACGCTTCATATATTTGTCAATGTTTATTGTATGTCAAGAATTTATCAATAAACACGATAAAACAGGTGATTTTTATTGTTTCTTCTTCTCTAAACTGTAGTTTGTTATTCACCACCACAGTTACGAATCACCCCATTTTGCCGATAATAGGGTCAAGTTATGTTTCGCGAGCTGGGGGTTTACCATCAGAAAATAAGAAACCGTTCAGTTCAAGAGCAGGCCTTAAGCAGGACTGCTTAAGGCCTGCTTTCATACTAACCTTTGAGGTCATAGTACGAAAAAGTAAGGCAGTTCATAAGTCCTGCTATAAGAGCTCATAGTAAGGCCCCGGACGTGAACGTGCTTGACAAGAAATGAGCGGTTTTTAAAAGGCAGTTTAAAAGTGAACAGAACAAAAAGTGGTACTTAAAAAAGAACTAGATATCGTTGTACAACTAAGTACTAAGTAGGTAGGTTTTTAAGAAAAAGGCATAGGATGAAACGTGATTACTTTTTTATCATACATTTGTTGAGTATGTGGTTTGTTGCGATGTGCGTTGGTTGTCCTATGGCATGTTACGAAAACTTTTCTATGACCAGTAAGACCATTAGTGGGAAATAATATTTAAAAAATCGACTTAGTTAAAGTAACGCCATCTGTCGACATAAAATTATACTAAAATTCTCTGCTGGCAGAAAACCGCTCATTGACTTAAGCGTAATGTAAATAATAAATGGTCTACACCGTCATTTTGTAGTCGTTTTAATTAACTTGAGGAAGTGTTCTACTAATGAAAATAAAAATTTTTGCCAAAGAAACATGGGTCGAAAAACGACAAAAAAAATTGACTTTCCCATACTAATACAATGTTTTAGCTGTCTAGTTAGTATGGGAGGACCAACATTTTTTGTCGTTTTTTGACCCATGTTTCTTGGGCAAAAATGTTTAGTTTCATTGGTACAACACACCCTTAAGTTGATTAAAATGACTACAAAATAACGGTGTATATTTATGCATTTTTTCTTTATTTTTAGAAGATAATTTTAGTAGAATATGCACTTGGCCAAAATACTTGAAGCCAAGTTTATTTCATCACGCACATTTAATCACGCACGGAAAAAAACCATTCCGAACGCAAGACTTCCATAGATTTTGTATTGGTCGCCACCTTGGACGAATCGTGGTTAATTCGTCCAAGGTCGCCACACACAACCGTTTTTTAGGGACCGACCGAACCCACTTTTCGCCGAGTACCGAGACCGAGACCGAGACCGAGATTGTTGATTTTTTTTAAATGTTACTATAAAATGGCGAATATTGATGAAAAGCACATTTAATTTAATTAAAATTCTTTATTTAATCATAATAGTGCTAGGTGTACGCAAAAAAATCCGCAAATCCATGTACAGCAAAGCCGTTTGGTAAGGCACTTACTTATACTTGAGCTCAAAACAATATTTTGGTCTCGCAGTTATAAAAAAATCTTTCCTTAGAAGATGAGTTATTATGGTGTCATCTTTTTTGTATTTTTAGGATTTTTTTTTTATTTTTATTTTTTATTTGAAAACCAACAGCGTTACAATTTATTTTTACTACTAATTCTAACCACTAGCAAGGCCAATTACAGGTTTTCCATAAAATTACCTTACTTAGTAAATTCCAAACAAGAAATTAATACAATAATGCAATGATAAGACAATGCAACGATAGGATTTTTTCTAAATCCTATCGTGTATGATATTAAAAGGAAGAGCTTGCTAAGCCGGTTCTTGTATTTCAAAACATTTTCAAATTATACAATGTTTGGACTCCATCAGATTTAATGTGGTTAAGTTATTTTTTGTAAAATACACCTTAAATTAAAATATATATATTTTACTCTTACTCATATCAATCCTCAAAAAAGCAATTTTGAAAATATTTACATTTACAGCTTGACCATAAAGAGTTGACAAAAATTGAGGGCGCCACTTTCTATGTAAACACGTCAAAATCACGAATAATTTAGCAATACTGACTATGTACTGAAAAATTTTAGTTCCATTTTATTTAATTTCAAATCTTTATGGTCAAACTGTAGTATTATAATTTTTTTAATTTAGTCCCAAATTCAGAAAAAATAGCATAGTATTTTTTTATGAATTTTGGTTTAATTTAAAACAAGTGCTGAAATGTAATTCTGAACATGCTGAAATATATTTTTAGAAACAGCTCAGAAAGCCCTTTTATTCAATATCACACATGATAGGTTACATAACAAATATATTTTTTTATCATACATAATCACTTTGTTAAAGCTTTGTAATCATTAAAAATAAAAATAGTTGCACCAGCTTACTATAACAATAACAAGCTTGTTAAAGTACCGGTTAAGCACAAGTTACCCAAAAAAAGAGGTTGCCAGCCAACATGATGTCCTTTGACAAGTCTGACGTGACAAATAGGTAGCATTATCATTTAACGATAACTTTAACTTTGAGAGCGTTTTGGTGCAACTCACCCTAAATGTCAATATTTACAAAATTGGTTTTTTGAGGTTAAATAATTATGAGAAAATTACATATGATTTGAGATATATGTTATGAAAAATATTAAACCATATCGTATCTGTAGGAGCCCAAACTTGGAATATTTTAAAAATATTGTTTTGGTATAATTTAAAGCAAGTGGCTGAAATGTAACGATGTGGCTCAGAAAGCCCTTTAATTGGATACCACACATGATAGGTTGTAGAACAAAAATGATTTTGCCAAACAAAAAATATAACAGCATAACTCCTCTCCTAAGGGAAGAAATTTTAAGAAATGCGGGCCCTATTATTTTTTTGAATTCAAGTATACTTGTCCCAAACAGCTATGCTGTACATCGATTTGCGGTTTTCCATTGATTTTAAGCTCGTACGCGACCACTATAAAAGACAATTAAAATAACATTCACATTAATTTGTAAAACTAAAGGTACCTATTACAAGTCGACAGCAAATTACCAAAGACAACAATTTTGATTTACCTAATTTGATTAATTACAGTGAGGAATGCGTCAGCGTATGCCCTGTGGCCAACCTGTGGCATGCATAACATGCGTTAATTCCAATGACGCATGCCTCAGCACAGAGGAAAGGAAAGTGCACGAGTGTAATCTCAGGGGGGTAATTATGTGATTTTGTTGCAATCAACTCTGACAGAAATCGCAGTGACATTGCTGCTTCAGTTTTGAACCAATGTGACAACTATCTTACTTAATGCAGCAATTTAACTGCGCTTTTAATCGATTTCAGTCGAGAATTGTTAGCAACAAACTTACGTGATCAACCAACAGGCCTACATAAATAGGTACTTATAGGCCGAGATTCTCGGCCATTTTGGCCGAGACCGAGACCGAGACCGAGACATAATTTTTGGCCGAGACTGGCCGAGACCGAGACCGAGACCGAGACCGAGATCTCGGTCGGTCCTTACCGTTTTTATACCGTACGGAATGCTACTTTTTTATTACAGCTCTGGATACCAGACTTTTGGCCATACTTTATTATTGTTTTGCTAATTATTAGTTCTATTTTACCAAAAAAAACAATAGAATTGACCACCGAAGGGATTTGTTACATCTATGCCTAAGCGTAATGTAAATAATAAATGGTCTATAATTATGCATTTTTTCTTTTTTTTAAAAGATAATTTTAGTGGAATATGCACTTGGCCAAAAGACTTGAAGCCAAGTTTATTTTAATTCCGATTTTATTTCACCAACAACTTGAACGGCCGATTAATTTTTAACCGATCTGATTTTGACATTTTCTCCATACATAAAAACGTCAAAAACAGACGTTTGGGACTTGATCGCCTGTTTTGGTATTGGTGAACTTCGGTCTTAATAATAGCTGTTGTAGGCTACACATGCACAGCTTTTTGTGCACAGGTAAAGTAAAAGCGAAATCGCTATTAAAATAGTACATCTTCGTCAAAATAATTAATCTTCTTTCAATGTTTACTCTTCAAAGTCTAGCATCTGACTGAGCCGTGATTCCGAACGAAAAAAACGTCTGTGTGGCTAGTACTATTATCTATTCTGTGGTGGTGGTGCGTACGGATTATCGTACGTACGGAATTCCGAAACGCGATTCCGTCTGTATGTGGCCAGCCTAATACGAACCTTAATATGCAAGCGTTTTATTTGATCACGACCTACTTTATAGTAAGAATTTAAACTTGGGGGTTATTTAAGGGAATTTTGAAAATTTCTTGTAGAAAAATTTTGGCAGAGGCTGGCAACACTGGCTTACTCTTTGTTGCGCAGTGCTGCCAGCTTAGGGTAATTTACCCTAGATTTAGGGTAGTAAATGTCCAGCAGGGTACATTTTAGCTTTAGGGTATGGATTTTCTTAGGGTATTTCTTGGGGTATAGATTTTTTTTGGGGCATTTCTTAGGGTAAATCTTGTGTTAACTCTAATCATACAAAAATAATGTTATACAGAAGGATGATCATTTCTGACCTGTCAAAATGTTGATTTTATCCATTATCGTGTACTTATAGATTTTTAATTACTTCTCTATACACGGTAATTACTTATATTAATATACTTAGCTCATAAACATTTTTAATGTTCTTTATAAATTGCTAACTAGAATAAAAATGTGCAATGTAAAAATAGAGACAGTTAATAAACTAGAACATAATTATTGAAAATAATATTAAATATTTTTGTGATTGTCAAATTAAAATTCAATAAACATTAGTATGTTCTATGGTCATAGCAACTATTAAAATCTTTTTTAATTGCTATATGTATTAAGCGCGCCAAATAAGAATAGTACTGTCAAACGACAATCTTGATCTTTCATCCTTTTCTAAGCTTGCACATCCCACACCCTGTAGAAGCGAAACGCAAACAAAAATATGGCCGTTCTGACAGTACTATTCTTATTTGGATCGCATAGAGATATACAATATGTAAAAAAAATCGTGTCAGATCTGAAACAGGTGATTGTGTTGCTAAAACCGAACAACATTCTCCATGGAACATAGGTCGAAAAACGAAAAAGAAATTTCATACTCTCATACAAAATGTATTGTTCAGCTAATTGGCTTACTATGTTCCTTGAAGAATGTTGTTCAGTTTTATCAACAATACCGCCTGTTTCAGTATCTTACTGGGTTTTGGTTACATAATAAATACATAATTATCAGCTTTAAAAAATCTATTTGACAGGTCAACGTTTATATGAAATGTGTTCATTGTTCTATTAATAATATGTAAATATTTATTGTTTTATTTGTAATGGAAAAAACTCTTTGATGGAATAAAAATTTTATTTAGGGTATTTTTTTAAAATTATACAGAATCTAGGGTAAATTGAGACCAAGCCTAGGGTAATATAAAAATCTGTCTGACCTGGCAACACTGTTGTTGCGTTTGCTTTTTTCTAGGGATGTTCGATCCGGGTACCTTGTATCGATATTCTGGATCGCAATGGATCGTAATCCATTGTATCGATCCATGGATCGATCCATTGAAATTTATACGATTTTTTGGATCGATCCAGTATCGAATCAAATATTTTAGGAATGTCGAATTTTTTATCATGTGATATTAGGTACCTAATATGCTTAGTAATGTTTAATGAATTTTGAAATTTAATGAGTTAAATTGTTCTCAAACTAAACAAAAAGCTATATACATAATAGTTATGACGAATTTGATAGTACATTGAAATATGATATGGCAACAATTGATAACAGGATTTTTTTATATAAATAACATGGATCTGTCCGCCCGCTATACCATAGTATTTTAAACAAGGGAAAAGTTCAAGTTCAAATATTCTCTAAGTAATTATTATACCTAGTTGGTTACTAAGTTCTGTAACTATCGAAAACATGAATAATACTAAATTTACAAATAATGCTACAATGAATTATATACCAAATGAAAGCACAAATATTTAAGATTATCATGTATTAAAATTATTCGAAATGACCACCTCTGGCATGAATACACGCCTTTAGACGACGAGGCCAGTCATCGATGGCAGCACGAACTACCACCATATCCAATTCTGCGACTGCCTTGAGAATAGCGCGCTTAAGAGAGTCGAGATTCATGTGGGGCTTAGCACATGCTTTCTCCTCAATAAGTTGCCATATGGCATAATCCAGAGGATTTAAGTCTGGGCTGGAGGATGGCCATTCTTCCTGCGCGATAAAATCAATTTTGTTAGCCCGAAACCATGCTTGTGTAGATTTTGCTTTGTGCGCAGGGGCAGAGTCCTGCTGGAAGACCCATGGCTGGTTTTGAAATAAAGTGTGGCTTAAGGGTTTGACAACAGGTTCCAGAACGGTATCTTGATAGACTCTAGCGCCAGTTTTCACACCTTTTTCACAGAAATGAACCTTACTTAGCCCTGAATAGGACACCCCCAGCCAAATCATCACTGATGAGGGGTGGTGACCTCGTTGGACCCTCGGAGCAATCATGCTGGCTTCTTTACTATTCTTAGCGTATACTCTATCATTTTGACGGTTAAAATTTTCTTCGACTGTGAAGATTTTTTCATCAGTAAACAAGATTTTTCGATGGCCGTTTTGTGCGTACTGCTTTAGTAGAGCGCGACTTCGTGCTAACCTCATAGCCTTCAATCGTGCGTTTAGCAGATGGCCCTTTAGTCTACGGTAAGCGTGAAGCCCAAGGTCATCATTGATAATTTTTTTAAGGGAACTTCTCTTCACAGTCATCTGTATTGCCAATAACTTTTGCTTCCGGACGGGATTTCTCGTGATTCTCGCCTTCACTGCCTTGATCACAGCTGGTGTCCGAACGGTGCGTGGTCTTCCTGATCTTTTTCGGTCATCGACGGTCAAGGTATTACTGTACCTATGGATAGTGCGATAAATAAATTGCTTGTTGATTTTCAACTTTTGTAGCAACTTGAAAATCATATTCGGTGGCTGCCCACATTTGTGCAGAGCAATTACAGCGACACGATTCTCCTTCAACCCCCATTCCATGGTGAAATAAACAAAATATGATATACGTGTGGTATGGAATTATAGCTTATAAAACTGTCAATAATATGTCATTTTTATTTTTTCTTTTCATTTGTTTTAATGGCCAGTAATCGATAAAGAAACTCAGTAACAGAACTTTTGACCAACCTGTGTACAATATGTTTGGTTAGCGATGTCGGAGCTTTTAAAGGCAGATAATATGATCAATTTTAATGACATAACTCCCCACATGTTGGGGTCTATCCCCTCTCCTGTTGGAATGACAGACATTTTAAATTTGACTTTTTATTTGAGATGGCATGACCCTGCCGAAAAATATTAATTTCTCCGGATTTAAAAGTCCTACAGTTATATGTACTAGTTGATATTATTAGCTTTCTAAAAGTATTTTTTTTATAACTGTAGGATTTTTTAATTCGGAAAATAAAAAATCAAATTTAAAATACCGGTCATTCAAACAGGAGAAGGGATAGATCCAAAAATGTGGGTGGTTTTGTCGATAAAATTGATCATATTAACTGCCTTTAAAAGCTCCGATATCGATAACCAAACATACACTCGGCGTCAGGAAAAATCGCACCTTTCAAAAAATTTCTTCAAAGATAATTTAATCTCATCTAATTTAATGGTAAGTGTTGTTATAAATACTTCTTCCCTTCGGACATAGCCAACAGTCTCTAGAAACCGTTGTAATAGGTACTCGTTAAATGGAATCAATTAAGTGAAATTCAGTTTCCGAGCAACATTAGATTGCCTATTTTTTTGAAATATTTAAGCAACTTCATGGGCAATAATATCCACTTGGGTATTCCTTTTTTAATTGAACAGTTGAAGTGTGTTTTCTCCATCATCTTGATAGCGAATTTACCCGCATTTCTTGAATTGACCCCTTTTATTTCCTTTTTATGGCGGCGCAAGCAATAACGATTTAAGCGATTAATTATGGTACTTGTTATGTTAATTAAATTATTAATTGAAAGCTCATTAAATGTACTTTCAAATAAAAGGTTAGCTAGCCAAGCTAAGTAGGTGGCCAAGTCTAAACTTATTTTCGAAGAGGTGCGATTTTTCTGTCGTCGAGCGTATAATATGATAAACTTCATACGATTTTTTCGATCCGATACTCTATGTATGTGTATCGATCCGCCAAAGGATCGAATGCTATTGTATCGATACAAAAATCGAGTGGATCGTAACGTATTGTATCGATCCACGCAAGTATCGGATCGGATCGAACATCCCTACTTTTTTCTTCTTTCTTTCTTTCTTTTTTCTGTGGTTTGTTGCGTGCGGGCGTGCGTGTTTTTATGGTATTTTATTTTCTGAAAATAAAAAAACGATCCTTGTTGTATTTTCCTACAAAAATCAAGAGAAACTGAAATATGATAGGCTCTCTATACTTAGCAAGAATTAAAATTAGTAATAATAGTTTCGTTCGACAAAAATGTATCAGTGCAATTACATCTATTGTCGAAAAACCAAATATCGGTGAAGTTACCGAAGTTAAGGTTAGTGTTTTTTGTTTTATGGGGTACTCTTAACATCTTTGACCATCATAATTTAGTTGCTTTTATTTCTGTAGAGATTTATGGATTTGAATTTTAACTGTATATTACAGGGTTGGGTGAAAAATTTAAGAATACAAAAGGAGCTTATTTTTGCAGATGTTAGCGATGGCTCGTGTGCAAAAAAGTTGCAGGTAGTGATACCTAAACATCTGAAAAACGACGCGTTGAGTTATGGCAGTTCAGTGCACATTACTGGGCAGTTATCAAGAAGTCCCAAAGGTCAGTTGGAACTTGTTGCTGAGAGCTTAAAAGTTTTAGGCGGTTGTGTCGTCTTAGATGGGTATCCATTCAACCCCCGAACAACACACCCACCAGAATACATTCGTCAATATTTACATTTACGGTCTAGAACAAATTATGTATCGGCTGTTCTAAGGGTAAGAAATGCAGTTACCAAGCATATTTATGACTTTTTTCACACTCGAAATTACATAAACATACACAGTCCAATATTGACTTCAAATGACTGCGAAGGAGCCGGTGAGGTGTTTAAAGTACAGCCTGATAATGAGGAAACTGTTAAAGCGATGATGCAAGAAGGTAGAGACAAAGATTCTGTGTATTTTGGTTCAAAAACTTTCTTAACTGTATCAGGTCAGTTGCATTTAGAAGCGATGTGCAGAGGTATGGGAAATGTGTACACTTTGGGGCCTACGTTTAGAGCTGAAAATTCTAGATCTCGGCTGCATTTGTCCGAGTTTTACATGTTGGAAGCTGAGTTAGCGTTCTGTGATAATTTAGAACAGTTGCAATTAGTTTTAGAAGACTTATTGAAATATGTTTTTACTAAGACGAGGGATACAAATGAAGCTGACTTGCACACAATAGATAAAGAAAATAAAAAGCTACCTCTTTGGATTGATAAAACTTTTGTTACTATGACTTATGATGAAGCGAGAAACATTTTGAAGAAAAAAGGGATAAATATGACTGAAGAAGGAATAAATAAGGAACAAGAGTTAACACTTGTAGAGCACTGTAACGGAATGCCTGTGTTTGTCGTTAGATGGCCAAAGGAAATGAAATCCTTTTACATGAAGGAATGTCTGGATGATAATACAAAGGTATATGAGTTTTAGTAAATACACTATATTTTTCCTTATTTGTCCTATTAAGTAAACCGTTTTTGCCAGTTTTATATGTCTTCTTAACATAAAGGTTATTTAAAAACATTTTTTCATGTTAAATTGACCGTTTAACCACAAGAGTTGAATTAATCTGAGAAATACTAAAGTTAAAGTGTCTTCGTGTATCTCAAGCTTCTCCGTGCTTCGGAAGGCACATTAAGTCATTAGTCCCGGGTGCATTTGCAGTCTTTAACACCCACCGATCCGCATTGGGCCCGTGTGGTGGGTTGTGGCCTATCCTCCTTATCCACCCAAAAGGAAGGCCTGTGCCCCAGCAGTGGGGTCATCAAAAATGGCTGATGGTCATACCATATATTACAGGGTTATTTTGTAAAATACCAAAAATCTCGCAGATTACTAAGACCGGGTCCATAGCACGTGTTTTGCCCTACACAATCAACAAAACATTGTTTCATGAAACAAAATCCTCATACGTTTTTCTTTTTTTTGTTGAATGTTTAGATGTTTTTGTTGATTGTGTAGGGCAAAACATGCGCTATGACCCGGCATAACATCATATACAGCAACATTTGTTTTATAACTTTTCTGAAAACAGACAAATAAAACGACTATTCATACAAAACTAAATCAGCTGGTTGGACATGAGTATGGAAAGTTCCATACATTAGTATGCAAAGTTTAAGTTTTTTAATCTGTTTTTGGAAAACTCTTAGAACAAAATGTTGTTGTTTATGATGGTAGTAATCTGTAAGCTTACAGGTAGGTTCGAGGGTCCAACGCCGGTGGGGTAAATGATAACCCGCCTCCCCCTGTGGGGATTTGGGGAAATGGGTGAAATGGTTCCAATCAAGGTGACTGATCACCCGTCCGGCTTCGCTGGTGTCCCCCCTTCTAAATAATAATGGTAGTAATCTACTCCTGTGAGTTTGTTGGTGTTTTACAAAAAACCTTACAAAAATATTAAGTTTTTTCTATTGTGTTTTAAGTGATTTTTAAATCACCCTCAATAAAGTAATTATTGTAAAAAAATTAAGATACTGTTGTCATAATGTGTATTAAAATTTACCTTTTTTTTCCAGGTCGATGCACTAGATCTTCTTGCTCCGATCACGGGTGAAGTGGTCGGTGGCAGTCTTAGAGAAGACGATTATGAAAAGTTGAAAGCAAAATTGCCTTCAGATAGGCTAAATTGGTACCTCGAGCTAAGAAAGTTTGGTAATATACCCACTGGAGGGTTTGGGTTGGGTTTAGAGCGATTGTTACAAGTTCTTTGTGGTGTCCCTAATATAAAAGACACTCTACCATTCCCTAGGTGGCCGCATAATTGTGATATGTGAACTCCCAGTCTTTCATTGTTGTCGGTTGATCTACACTCGAGAGCAAAAAATTCGCACAACAGGCCTATTTTCATACAAACGAGGTAACTTTGAAGCTCTGGTTCTCTGCCCACAATTAAACGGGCTCTGATCTGATGATGGCAAATTAAAGAATAAATGGACAAGACTCTGATTGCTAAAGAAACCCAACTGATCAGAAGCGTTGTTTACACCAGAGCCTGTATGGAGTTTTTAGTGTTACATTTTACATATTTTTGATGTCATTTTAGCTTGTATTTTTTTTTTCAAGTTTAACCCTGAGCTAAATGACTCGACGAATCTGTTAGGATTCCTTAGCATTACGGGCCGACTCCATTTATTCTTTAATTTGCCATTTGGGTGGAGAACCAGAGCTTCAAAGTTACCTCGATTGTATGAAAATAGGACTGTGGGGCGATTTTTCTGCTCTCAAGTTTATTTTGTAAGGGAGCGTACTGACGAGCTACAGCTACTCATGCGCAGTTTGCAGCGCGTGTCGAATGCTGTTGCTCGTCAGTAAACTACCTTAATAATACCTAAATGATAAAATATTAGTTTTGTTGTTCTGGTAATAAAACTTTCTGTCTTGTTGTTGACACATTTTCCGTCTATTTTATTTTGTGGTTTTTGTTTCTATATTTTTTGTTGCAACTATCTGAAAAAAGTTTCCTTTTTAGGAAACTAAAAATATTCCTTTTGTTATGTAGAATTCTCACCTTTATTCTCTATTTTCGTATTTGGTCAAGTTATTTAAAAAAATGTTTATAAGGAATGCCCATTGACAGTAATTCAATAAACTGAATCAGGAATTGTATCAAATAACTTCTCAGGGTATGGTATGGGCTTGGCTGCGAAACAGTAGACCCTGTTCTGCGTTGGAATTTGCACACCAGTTTTCTGTGTTGGCAACAACCGGTTTCGAAAATGGTGTTTTTTTATTTTGTATAGCCTTTGTTTACTTCAAAGAAAGAAATATAATTAGTTAATTACAGTTTTACAGCAGTCTTTCCTTGTAAGTCTGTGCTGTCATTTGGACCCAAAGGCTTCCTCCAGTCCTTTCCATCTTTCCTCATCTCTGACCAGAGTGGGTCCTTTAATTTCTTAAACACGTCCGACCATTTTGTTATCTTTTAACATTTTCTCGAGGGGGGTCCATTAAACTATTTATTTTTGTCCATTTTTGTCTTTGCAAAACAGTGTACCGGGTTTTTAATAAAAACTGTGTCTTTCTAGAATCACAAACGTGTAACATGTGCATGATGAACATCTGTGATTCTAGAATTGATAGGTAATAAATAAAATAAAAAAAACAATAAACCAGGATTTCAGAAATCATTGTTGATGACAATGAAATATGAACATTACATAAGTTGGTAACCGCAACATATGTAATGTTTGCTGTCATGAACATTGTCAAACTAAAAAACAGAAAAAGGGTGAATTAAACACAGACATTTATCCTTGTAACTAAAATGTGTCGTGTCAGAATCAGATTGTCTACAAAAGTGGTATTTTTTGGGGATTTTTTTGATACCTCCTGCGTTGAGATGATTTTGGTTTCTTTACTTCTTCTCTGTTAAGTTGGATATTTTGCGAAAGTAATTTATTTTGAAATTATGTTGTGGCGTAACATTATCTCAATATCTTTACTTTGATAAATTATAATTATTTATTGAATTGGTTGCAATATTTGTGTATTCCTAGAATCACGAACGTTCAACATGTGCATGATGAATATCTGTGATTCTAGAACTAATAGGTAGTAATATATATAAAAAAAAGCCAGGACTTCAGGAAAATCATTGTTGATGACAATGACATTACAGAAGTTATTGACCCCAACCTCTGTAATGTTTTATGTCATGGACATTGTCAAACTAAAAAACAAAAAAGTGGTGAATTAAACACAGACCTCCTTGTAACTAAAATGTGTCGTGACATAATCAGATTGTCTGCTAAAGTGGTATTTGGGGATTATTTGGATACCTCCTGCGTTGAAATGATTTTGGTTTCTTTACTGCTTCTCTGTTCAGTTGGATATTTCGTGAATGTCATTTATTTTGAAAATATGCGGTGACGTAACATTTTCTTAATATCTTTACTTTGACAAATTATAATTATTTTTTGGATAGGTTGCAATTTTTGTGTCTCCCTAGAATCACAAACGTTCAAGTAGTCTGTCGAAAATCTGTGATTCTAGATTTGGTAGGTAATAATATAAAAAAAAATCCAGGACTTAAGAAGTCAGAAACATTGTCGATGACAACGAACATTACAGAATTTGGTAATCACAACTTCTGTAATGATTGCTGTCATGAACATTGTCAAACTAAAAAATAAAATAAAAAAGGGGTGAATTAATTGTCATTTTTCCTTGTAACCAAGGGCATCCAATCTCGCATGTTATTTCTGATCTCGGTATTTGCGGGATCCCGCATGTGTAAGATGAGCTGCCTATAAGGTGTTGTGTAAAGAGGTATTTATTGTCGTTGGTGAGAATTAGGGAATGCAATCCCGCACCAAAATTTCAATTGCTGGATCCTGCGGGATTGAGAGGTTCAATCCCGCGGGATCCAGGTATTTGCGGGATCCCGCAAGTTTTTTGAAAGTCATTGAGAAAAGAGAGGAATCCTGTATCATAAACGAGTCTATAGAACTTAAAATGAAACTAAAAAATATTATTGAATGAAACTATTTATTAAGTAATCAAATCACTAATCAATCAGAATTAACAATTACAAACAAAGATCCCAGCAGCAGAAAATGCCCTTTCCGCTTCCACGCTGGTGGGCACAACTGTTAACAACGCATTGTAGACGAATTGAAGATTTGATCCCACCAGATTGCAACAAATTCATTTCTTTTCTGATTATACCTTCAAGAGAATGAAGCCCCGAAGAAGATCGACCAGCGGTTTTAGAACGCGATAGTGTTTGTTCCAGTTCATCTCTAAGAGATATTGCTTCAGGCTCCGTGCTTTCTGCTCGCATCATTGCGGCCACTGTAGAAAGAGGTAAATCTTCCTGAGATTCCTGAGTAGAGATAGAAGATGTTGAAGCCTCTGATGAGATTAACGTTAATGGTAATGCTGCGTCTCTCTTATTATATTGTAGTCTTTCAATAAGATTTATAATTTCTTTTCGGATTACACTCTTTGCAGGTAACTTAAAAGTTTCGTCATGTATGAATTCAATTCTATCTTCTTCGTACTTTACAGGGTCTTGTAAGTACAATAAAACCGCAGTCATATTGGTCCGTCGCTCTGTAATTCGTTTTCTTAATGAAGTAGCAAGTTTCTTGGCTAAAACTGAATCTTGTCCTTCCAACTTGCCGATCACGAATCTCAATGTTGTTTCAGCTGTGATCAGAGTCGACTCCCGCCGACACAAAACTTCTACAGCTAGTTTCATTGGCTGGAAAACTCGTTCTAAGTCACTTAACACAGTATATTCCTCTTCACTAAAGAAGTAATCTGGATTAGCAGACAGGCCTAGATCAAGTAAAGCTTTAGATACACACAATTTAACTTTATTGAATGTAGTTATCATTTCTGAAAGACTAGACCATCTCGTTTTACAATCTAACCTTAAACTTAAGTTTTTTCCGAAGTCCTTTACAATATATGTCTGCAGTAAATCATTTTTGGTCGGTGAATTTTTAAAAAGCTTGACGACCTTTCTCATTTTTTGTATTATTTTTGAGTATTCTAATGACAAATCTACTTCTCTCGTGGGAAGAACCAGATCAAAGCCGCTGTCCACACTTTCAAGGTTATCATCATCCGATTCTATGTCTGATGAATCGTTCTCTGCCCTTACTTCACCAGTACCAGTATCATTGTCTATCTCGTTTTGTTCATTTATTCCGTCTTGTAACGTTTCAGATGAGTCTTGTTTTTTATAAATAACATCAATTATAGCGAGCTGTATTCCATGGGCATAACAAAGTTGTTGATTGGGCTTGATAAGGCGGCCAAGGTTCACCATTACCTTGGCACCGTCTGTAGTAATATTGACGACATCCTTGTCCATGTCCAGGTCATACTCTGAGAGTTTTTTTATTAACATTGTAATACAGGCTTCTGCAGGTAAGCTACCAAAAATGCGTATCAGGCCTAAGTTCCAAAAAATGGGCTTATTTTTATAAAAGGCATGAATATTTAGATTTAGAAAGCGCCTGTTTAGGAAGTCCATTCGTCAAATGTCAGTGTAAAACGAAGGCTAGTTTCTTTTAACTGCAAAAGGTCTTCTCGAACTTTTAGTTTCAGTGTCATACCGTAATTCATGACCATAAGTTTTATCGAGTTTGGACTTGTAGGTAATTTATAACCACCTGCTTTAAAAAGCTGTCGCAAATCTGACGAAGTGCAGAAAACTCTGAACGGCAAGCCATCCTTCGACACCATTCGTGACACTTTATGTTCGACGGTATTATCTTTTCTTTGGAAATGATCAGTTATTTTCCGTTTTTTTGATGACGAAGCTGAAGAAGTATGAGTATGAGCGTCTTGTGAATCCTCGTCCTGTGTAGGTTGGTGGCTTCGGGGAGTAGGTGGTGGTGCCGAAGAATTAGAGGTCGACGTCGTCGCAATATTTGAATCTGGCGCTGAAGAGTCATTTTGTTTGCTGCTGTCGATCTGATGTTTTGATTTTAAATGCACATGTAAGCCTTTAGTTGATCGACCTGTAGTTTTAATTATTGATTTACACAACTTGCATTTAGCCGACTGGGAATCTTCAGCCTTCAAGAAGTACTTCCACACAATAACTGGACTGACAAAGTCTTTATAAACAATGTTCGAATTGTTCGACATAACTGAAAAATCTTCTTTCTGTTTATAGATCAAATAAAACCAAGTATTAAGTTACTTCAAAACGTCCTGATTAGTTCACTCAAACAAATATAGAAATAAGCACGTTATTAGATTATGTCCATAATGTCAAATCGTCCTAATTCAATCACTAAAACAATTAAAACTATGCACGTTATTAGATCGCGTTACGTCACGGAACAATTGCTAATTACAACTGACAAAAAATAGGTAAACAAACGCCACGGGCGCGAAAGAAAGCCACCCCCCGGCGCCCCATCCCCCCCGCCCGTCACTCGGCGAAATCTTTCGCGAGCCTACTCAGTCCGCGCGCTTCCGCGTGCCGAATAACACGTTCTGTATGTCGCTGCGCAGTCCCGCAAATCCCGCGGGATCCCGCACGATTTAGGCGCGGGACTGGTCCCGCAAAAATGGTGCGGGATCCCGGTATTGCATTCCCTAGTGAGAATGCCAGGGATTTTTCCCCTGAGGATGATGGCGAAAACGGTGGTCCTGCTGAGGGTAGTGGCGGTATGCGTGGTTGACGGGCAACGAGAGTGGGTGGGTGGAGATGATAAAATCTCCAAGAAGTCGAGAGTGCGCTATAGATGGGGTGGGCGGCAAAGTGGGCGAGTGTGTAGCCCGAGAGCGAGGGGAGGCAGCAAGTGCTGCCGACCGACGACGCAAGAACTGATGTTTTGTGGGTGAGCCGCGGGGGGGGAGTGGAAATGGGAGAAGAGATATGAAAGTGATCTGAAAAAAGTTTGAAGCTCAAGTCAAGGGGGGAGTTGGTGGAGGGGGGAAGAGTGTTGGTGTCACAGAAGAGGTGTTTAGCCTTTCTGGAGCCTGGTTGGTGTCAGGGTCAGATGTGTCCCGGTTATACTATACTAGTAAATTGAAGTATTTAATAAACAAACAGCATTTAGTTAAAAACTTAAGACTAGTTACGCTTTAACTTCTGTTCTTGTTGTTGGAAATGTTTACGAAAGAAACATAAAGTATCTGATGTTTCGTCTGCCAGACTGCTTCGAATGTGCGACGATAGATAGCTTTATGAAATTATGAAATTCATCCTCTGGACATACTCCTTTAATTCCTTTCCATTCCATTTCCATTTTTCCGATGCTAAGCTGAAAGTTTCGTCGTTTATCAAGGCTTGTTGGTATGGTAGTAGCTACCAGGATTTTGGAAATAATAAGTGCAGTCATGTTTGTACACCTTAGTAAAATACGTTGTCGTAATGAAACAACCGATTCGGCAGCCAACGTCGAAGTTGAACTGATTTCTTCTAATTAGGCCCTTCTTACATGGCGCTACTCAAACTAAACTAGTTTCAAACTCTAATCACCAATGAGTTTCTAAAATGTCACAGCACTAGTATTTCAATGGCGCTCCGTACACGACGCTACCAATCACAAACTGGTTGTCACAGTCTGTGATTGGTAGCGTCGTGTACGGACCGCCATTGAAATACTAGTGTTGTGACTAATTCGAAACTCGTTGGTGATTAGAGTTTGCAACCAGTTTAGTTTGAGTAGCGCCATGTAAGAAGGGCCTTAATCGACCATGAACTTTAAAGTATCTGCTGTAATAAGATTAGCATCTTGACGACAAAGAACCTCGACAGCGATCTTGACTGGTTAAAGTGTTTGTTCCAATTTTAACGATGTATCCAGTTCAGTGGCCGAAAATCGATAATCTGTGTTGGTTCCAAGGTCAAGATCGATGAAAGTTTTAGCGACGCATAGTTTCAGTCTATTAAATGTTTCGATCATGTTGGCTAGACTGCACCATCGAGTTTGGACGTAGGGTAGACTGGGTACGGTTGTAACAATTGTTCACAAATTTTTCACAGCACAGCTATTACAACTGCAAACAACCACCAAAGCTTTTGAAATGAAAGCATACTCATTTGTCTTTGAATTAATATCAAATCAAGAGCTTAGGCAAGAAAGTTTAGCAGGAATAGGTCATTTTAAAGAATGTGTGCGATTGTTACTACCGACCCCATACCAGGGGCGGTTGTAACACCCATGGGGGGCAGTTGTAACGCTCAAAAATAATATATAAGTTGCTCATAATAAATCAGTTTTATTCATAAAAAAATAACAAAATGCACTTACTACAAATTAACAATATTTAAGGCCCATTTAAGTAGTCTTTTCAGATAGTTATTAGAACTAAACTAAAATAGATCAACAGAAATAATAAAGTGTTTTAATCGAATAGATACTTTTATAATCAAACTAACCAAACAAAAGTAATCTAGTAATAATTATAATTAAACAAAGTTAGTCAACAAAATCTGAGGTTATACAAAATAGTTCTTTTCTATATTTAATCAGACTCATCGCAATTATGGCATATATAATATCTATCTCCATCAGTACAAGCTACGTGAGACCATTGTTTGCAGCGTCCTTGACACTGAATCCAACTCTCTCCAGACCGACTCGCAGAATACGTCTCTAGGCAAAGAAGGCAATAATATTCTTCTTCTTCTGATGATTCTGGAGGTGTATTAGCCTTTTTTTTCTTTGCTTTACCTTTCCCTTGCCCTTTATTTGTCTTTCCTGGAGATGATTCTAGAACTTTTTTCTTCGTTTGTTTATTTTTCAATCGTTTTTGTCGCTCTTCATAATCTTTTCTTACAGCTTCCTTTTCAGGAGTATCTGTGTAGATTGCTGACTTTTTGGTTTTTCGACTCCTGTTTCCTATTTTTCTAGGAGGAGCTTTAGGGTAGGGCCGTAATGCCTCAGGCGAGAACACAGACTGGTTGCTTGTAGACGGACGAGGTTCTAATTGCTGACACATAACAGCTTCACAGGGAGAGATGTCTGGTTCCCGATCGAGTGCAACAGCTTGCGACTCCTGGTTAGCTTCTAGAGATGTTTGTCTGGGCGGCGTTTTTGCTGCTTGGAGCTCAACGATTTCACGTGGTGTAGGTAATTGACTGTCAATTTCAAGATTGGCTGGACGTACTATGCTGTTTGAATCCCTGTTAGCCAATGTAGGCTGCAAAGGAGATTGTTCAGTTGCTGCTCTATTTTCGAAAGAAGGTGTACCCGCATTCAATATGGAAGGTGATAGAGGTGGGGTTTCATCATCAGGTGCAAGTCTAATGTTATGCTGATTAGAAGTGATCACCTCTTCAGTAGCATTTGGATTAGGCCTGTCTGTCACGAACGATGGTGCAAAATCAATTTCTTGGAATAAGTTGCGGTTGAATGGGAAAATCCCTGTCTTTCGAAATCCGGCCTGTATATTCGCCTGAGTAAGAGCAAGTGGCATTGCGGTGGTTATAATACTCGGTATGTCATATATAGTCATAGTCTTGCCTGGATGGTTTCGCATCCAGGCGTCACAGGCAGTATTAATGGCTTTTTTGAAAGGCCCATAAACCGATCTATCCAACGGTTGTAGTTTGTGTGAGCAGTGGGGCGGAAATGACAGTAATACTATTCCATTCTCCTTACAAAAGTCTAAGGAGTTGATATGTATATGTGAGGAATGATTGTCTAGCACCAATAATACCTTATGCGACAGAGAGGCATTCGTATGTTTTTGAAAATGTTTAAGAAATACAATAAATGTATCATCTTGCATCCATCCTGATGGATTGCCGGTACCGATAGATCCCACTGGTCCGTCTCTAATGAAATGCTCTTGATATCTAATTCGAGGAAATACGAACATAGGCGGAATGGCGTTGCCCAATGCGTTAGCTGCAAATGCTAGTGTGACCAAAGTGCCTCGTTCGGCAGAGGTTAGTGCGCCCACCTGCCTTGTGCCACGTCTTGCAACAACTCTGTCAGGTTTCTGCACTGTAGTAACGCCAGTTTCGTCGACATTATATATGTCTTGAGGTTCAAAGTGGTCGCGATCCATAACAATCTGAAGATTATCATAAAACGCATTGACATTATTTCGGTTGAAACTGGTCGCTCTAGACAAACTAGTGGCTTGAGCAGCGCGCACAGATAGTTCGGGATTTCTCTTCATGAATGAACGAAACCACTCTTCTCCAGCCATTTCATTATCCTGCCACTTGGAAGGAGCGTTTAAATTGTATTTTACGGTAAGTTCAAAGGCCATCTTTCTTACCTCTTTTGTGGAGAGACCAAAATATATGTCTGCGCAACGGATCAGGTACTTTGCTAATTGCCGCTCTTGGTCTTCGCTAAAAACTCTGTTATGAGCTACATACCCCATGCTAACATTTTCAACCTGTCCTTGGTCATCTTCATTAGCTGCTTCCCTCTTTCGCTTGTATCTCAAAAGAGATACATAGTTAACGCCGTATTTCTCTGCAGCTTGCCTTAAAGAAGCCCCTAATTTAACTTCATCGTAAGCGTTCTTGTACGACAAAATGTCACTTTCACCTCTCGAAGTCTTTCTTATGCGTTTCCTAGGCATCTGCAATACAAAAATATTATAAAATTAATGTTACAACCGTCCCCATGAAAATCGTTACAACCGTCCCCACCCTCCCATTTTGATAATAAGTCTGTCATAAGCACGAGTTAGCATAACCTATACAAAAACAAATGAGCTTATTTTAATCTCTGAAATACGACGATTACATAAGCACATTTCGAAATACGATACTTATAATAATATTTAAGCTATATCATAAAGAAATACGTCAAAAAAACTTACTTTTAGTTGACAAAACACAATAGGCTTCCCTGTAAGCGTTATTACTGCGCGAAAGGTGACGCAACACTGGCGATCGTGTCGAGACCTGTACTGTAACGTCTGTAACCCGCTTGCCCCTCCCCTTTTACCCCTCACCTACCGTTCATAGCTTCGACGATATTTGCGTTGTTACAATCGTACCCTTTTACGACCGTACCCAGGCTACCCTACTTTTGAAGTTTATCATTTTTTATTGGTGTCTTCCTAAACATACTTACAACTTTTCGGACTTTTTAATAACATTATTGAAGTTTGAAGCAAGAGCTAATTAATATTTTTTTGGATTGGTTGCAATTTTTTTAAAGGGGGTGAATTAAATACAGACTTTTTTTATTGTAACTAAAACGTGTCATGTCAATATCAGATTGTCTAAAAAAGTGGTATTTTTTGGGGACTTCGGTTTCTTTAGTACTGCTTCTCTGTTGAGTGAGTTGAATATTTGAGGAAAGTTACTTATCTATTTATTTTGAAATCTAAAGAATAATATTTTTTCTTATTTCGAAACCAATTTCAAAGAAATAATATTAATTCCTCTCTAGTAACTGGTTTCAAAACTTGTTTTCGAAAACAGCCGAACGAAGGGAATTGTAATATAGTCGTCAAGCCTGTAAATCCTTTGATTGTACTTCAAGGCTCTCAATACCACCGAAGTCTTAATCGAGTAACTGTTGATACCGTACCGAGTAAAGAAGGCGAGGCTTGATTTTACACGACGATATAAAGGAACTTGTCCTTATAGTACAGGTCGAAACTTAACTCAGTGAAAACCAGAGTATTTATATCTAAAAGGATTTACAAAAAATATGACTAACATCGAAAGGGATAGACATTATCTTAAAAGTTATTCGATTTATCGAATGCACTTTCAAGAATATCGAAATGCTCTTTTCAGACTGCAAGACAATAGTAACTAAAGGATACAATACTAAAAGATTTGTGATAACCTAATGGCGTCCAGCCGGGTTGATAGCTAATACAATGTGAAATAGTTAAGTGGGTGTCGATGCCAGGATGCAATATCAACAACATTGTGTCATGGGGTTAGTAATAATTGGAATGTCGGAAATGTTGGAGTTGCGATGGTTACACAACACTGTGGCTGTAGCCTGGCATCAAATACTTATAGGTAATAGATTCCAGCTTTGGTTTTATCTCGAGCACATCTTTCATCATGAGAGTGATATGGTCTAATCTAATCATCTAAAATTAGAACTTCATGTTAATAAATTGCTGTAAGTCATTTTAGACAGAATTGGTAATCACAACTTTAAACAACAAACATACCAAACAAACTAAAATCAAACAGAATTCAACAGTCATTTTTCCTTGTAACTAAAATATGTATGGTGGAGCTACGGTGGCTCACACGACTGTTGCTACGACTGCTCTCAGCAGCGTCGGCATCGATGGCAGCCAGCTCCGCACGCAATTCGCACTCCTGCAGTTGTTGTTGTAAGGACGCAAGCTCTCGTTCGCGCTCACGCTCGCGAGCAGCAAGCTCCTGCTCTTGCTTTAGACGGTGGTGTAAGGTGAGCGCCTCCGGCGCAGCCTTTCGCGCTTTTATTGTCGCTTTTAACCGCGACGATTTTGAAGACGAGACTGTTGAGCTCTGCTGGAGTGGGACCTCTGCTGCTCAGCAACAGAGGGCTGCACAGGCTCTACAACCTTATCACCGTTAGGCGCGGTGGGGTCTGAGGACTGAGCTTTGCCCATGCTTCGGGTGAACATTATTGATTAGAACGTGAAACGACGTAAACAAAATATGTAAGCAAAATAAACCTTTGAAAATAAATGTGATATATGGATGACAGATGTTGAAAAAATTGTGAAAAAAGCTGGTTATTGATGGGAGATGGACCAAATGATAGCGACAGGAAATGAAATGAAAGCTGAGAGGACTGTAAATCGATATATTTAGAATAGTTATGTAAGTAAATTACCTTTCGAACAAGCTTTCAATAATATGGAGAAGCAACGAAGACAGTTGCAGTCTTTTTTTGACAGGTAAAAAAGAATCAAAATCACAAAAAATTCCTGAAAAATAAACATACACTAGCACAGCAAGGAGGTGCGCAACAGTAACACTTTCTCAATATCTTTACTTTGGCAAATCCTTACTAATACTATAAATGCGAAAGTCCGTTTGTTCGTTAAGGGCCCCCGAGACGGTCAAACGGTTTGATTCAAACTTTACGTGTCTGATCAAACAGTTTGATGTCAGTTTGAAGGATCTGTCAACGGCACTACGCAGTTTGACTCGATACGCTGTTGTAATTAGACTTGTGATTGTGACGCAGACAAGATGCCCTCGAACAAGGATCGCGATTTTCTCATGTTTTAAAGTTAACGTCCTGCATAAAGAGAGAGAGAGGAAAAAAGAAAGGAAAAAGAATTTGGTCCAAAGAATGGTACAAATTAAGATACTATGTTTTTTTTTATCGCTACCGCCTTTTTATTTTTATCGTAGGTAGTAATGTTTTGATTTCATCTTCCACAATTCAGGTGCTTTTTGATACAATGATAATAGCAACGAACTACATTCACGGTCAGATTGATGACGTTCCGACGATTCCAGGCTTTCAATATCTTCGTCCGACATCTTCGTCACACACAAGCTCACGCTACAAAGTTCAACGCAAACAAAACAAAGTTTGTTCAAACGCGCGGAACACGATCAAACGGCGCGTTAAACACAACAAAAATATGTAATTTCATCAAACGTGCTCAAACCCGTAAATGTTTGACAGACCGTTCAAACTACCTTTGTAAACGATCAAATTGGTTTGAGTCAAACCAAATTTTACGTGTTTGAATCAAACCGTTTGACCGTATGACCGTCTCGGGGGCACTTTACGCCTTCACGTCCTAACTACTGAACCGATCATCATGAAATTTTGCATACACGTTGTCAGGGGTACAGACAGAGAAGGACACCAAGGAGAAGGATACCTTTCATCACGAAAAAAGGATAGTTCCCTAGGGATAGCAAAAAACCTTTCCAAGCAGACGAAGTCGCGGGCGGCTTGTCATAAATATTTTTTGAATTGGTTGCAATTTTTGCGTTTTCCTGAAATCCTGTAATTTTTTGTTGATGACATAACAAAAGTTGGTAATCACTAAATTTACTTCTGTAATGTTTGCTGTCATGAATATTGTCTGACTAAAAATAAAAAAGGAATAAATACAGACATTTATTCAGAATCGGATTGTCTACAAAAGTGTTTTTTTTGGAGATTTCGGTTTCTTTACTGCTTCTCGGTTGAGTTGTATATTTCGTTCGTGAAAGTAATTATCTATTTATTTTGAAATCTAAAGAATAATTATTTTTCTAATTTGAAAGAAATAGTTTCAAAACTTGTTTTCGAAAACAGCCGAACGAAGGGAATTTGAATATAGTCGTCAGGCGTATAAATTCTTTGATTGTACTTCAAGGCTCTCAATACCACCGAAGTCTTTATCAAGTAACTGTTGATACCGTACCGAGTAAAGAACGCGAGGCTTGATTTTACACGCCTTTATTAGGGAACTTGTCCTTATAGTACAGGTCGAACTTAACTCAGTGAAATCCAGAGTATTTATATCTAAAAGGATTTACAAAAAATATGACTAACATCGGAAGGGACAAACATTACCTTAAAAGTTATTCGATTTATCGAATGCTCTTTCAAGAATATCGAAATGCTCTTTTCAGACTACAAGACAATAGTAAGTAAAGGATACAATGCTAAAAGATTTGTGATAATCTAAGGCGTCTTCCCAAAATTTAAGTTGATTGGCTTTTCTATTTAAATACGGTAACTTTACGTACTGTTTTACCTTGATAATTGCTGATGTCGAAATGTTTTCCATAGAAGAGTTTTCCATTACCCTTTTATCTAGCTAGGTGCTCCCATAATAAATTCTCGCTAATCCCCTCGTGAGCTATCTACCCTGATTCTGAAGTTGTAGGCATTTCGAAATAAAAGGTGGCTGACTGTGGTTCTTTATTTGGGACCTGGAGTTGAGATTGTCATTCTAACATTATCAATTCCTCTACAGCAAATTTTTGAGCCTTATCAGCATTTCTCTCGATTCCAAAAGCAGATTTCTTAAATCTTGGGTCTATGAATGTTGCTTTAGCAGTAGTTTTGTTCATATCAAAATCAGTCAATAAATCCAATTCAATTTTAGTGTTTTTTAACATGGCATCGCAAGACCTGATGCAGTGTAATAGTGGGCTAGATTTAATTCATATGTTTTTAAACAAACGTCTCAAAACTCGAAAGTTTTCAAAAACGTCGGTCAAAAGTAACTAGTTTTTAAATAAATATTTGAATAATTTAATATACTCTTACATTGAAAATATTGCCATACCTCTTGTAGCTTGTGCATGTTTATAGTCTTTATTAGAAACATTGGATTCTGTTAAGGAGCTGTAAAAATAAGATTGGTTGGGTAGGGTCGTTGTATTTAGTGACTCATATGATGCTATTGACTCATATGGAAAAAACCTTTTCTAATCATTAATAGTTTGGAATCATCTGGATTCGGTACTTGTTTTTAAAGTTCTCTGAATTGTTCTACTTGAAGATTTTTAGATAAGCTGTCTTGATTTTTGATTTTCCCGACGTTTCGGCACCTTTGCAGCTGCCGTGGTCACGGGGAACTGAAGCTACTCGTTAGCCTACCCTCAAGCGATGAATTTTTTGAGACGTTCAGAAATTAATATTTTACAAAAAAATTTATCTTTTTAATTGGTTTAAGTTGATTTTGTGATTTAATTAATGCTAAAGAGAGAGAATCTACTGAAGCTACCACCATTTCACAAAATTGGGAGGCCTCTCCAAGAAAGAAATGGCGAAATAAAACTTGGAGAGGAAAGCCGACCTCCGTCTTTTGTATTTATTAATTTATTTGCAAAAGGAACTAACTGTATCATTAGATCTTGCAGTGTGTGTATGGGGCTTTAGCTTGTGAATGATGGGGTCCCAAGCTGGTGGAATTTTCCAACCATCATCTCTATTGAAATTAGGATATTTATTTATTTCGATAGCCTCGCGGAGCATTCTAGGAATAAATCTACGTTCCTTAGCAAGGATTTGGGGTTTGTCAAATCTAATGTAATGGTTGGGCCCCTCAAAGGCGTGATCACACACTGCAGACTTGTTATCGCGCCTATGTTTCATGTCAGCTACATGCTCTTTAACGCGGGTCCCTATACTTCTCTTTGTTTGCCCGATGTAGGAGAGCCCACAGTCACAATCTAGTTTGTAGACGCCTGCGGCTTGAAGGGGGATGTTACACTTGACAGGTCGTAAGAATTGGTTGATCTTCTTCGGCGGCTTGAAGTAAGTTTTGATTGACGCTCGCTTCAGAATGTTTCCAATCTTGTCAGTGACACCCTTCAAATAAGGTAGGATGGCAGGTTGACGTTCTACTGTGGCTGGTTTGTCGCGTTTTCTGTGACGAAGGCGTGGTACTTGCAACTTGTTTTTACGCAGTACTTGTTTGACGTGCTGAAGCTCAGCCGTCAGGTGTTGTTTGTCACAGATGCCGCGGGCTCTCTGAAACAAAGATTTTCCTACGGTAGCTAACTGTATAGGATGATGGTGAGAGTCACCATTGAGGTATCTGTCTGTATGGGTTGCTTTACGATACACTGTATGGCTCAAGGTTTGGTTCGGATTCCTGATAATGAGAATGTCTAGGAAAGCTAGTTTATTATCTGCCTCTAACTCCATAGTAAATTGTATGTTGGGGTTTATGGAGTTAAGATGGTTAAGAAAAGCAGGGACACTGTCTCTAGGTAGTATTGTGAAAGTGTCATCTACGTACCGTTTGTAGAACCGGGGAGTCACTGGTGCTGTGGCTAGTGCTTTCTCCTCAAAATCCTCCATGAAAATGTCAGCAACAATGGGGGATACAGGAGAGCCCATTGCTACTCCATCCACTTGCACGTAGAACTCCTCGTTCCATAACAGATAGCCAGATGTTAGGCATAATTCTAGTAGTTCTGCATATTCAATTGGCATGTTGTTATAAATCAAAATAATGGGAAAATCAAAAATTAAACCAAATACAAACTAATTACCAAAGTACTTTCAATAAAACCGCGCTAGTATCCGTTAAAAGTCTTTTATTTCATGTCTAGTGAGCGCGTAAGCTTGAGAAGTGAATATAAGCTGTCTTACTAGACATGAATTTGAAAGAATCCAGAAACCTTAAGTGATCTTCATGTCCGTTAAGATGTAACTTTTTCGTGAAAGTTAAATATTGTCCCTACTTTGATGAATTATTTCCATATCTCTTTGTTGCATATTTAATGCGTGTACAATCTGAAATTATGTAAAAATGCAAGTATGAAATAAAAAGCTCTGAATTTAGTACTGCATTAATTATGTGCAACACCCTTAAACAAACCAGTTTTCCAATCAAAATCTAAAGTGGATTCTGATTCTGAACCAAGATTTTTCAAACATTTGCTTTTGTTTGAAGAACATCAACTAGTTGCCAATCTTTGCAATTAGTGTTTTGTCAATACAATTTCTTTTGTGGCTGTCACAGACATCTTTACAAATATTTACCACGAATCTATCATTTTGTTGTTTATCGTTTCATTTCATTTTTAGTATGGTTAATAATGGTTCCAAGTCATCACCCATACAAACATTAAAATTTGGTGTTTGGAAATCGAAAGTATTATGTAAAAGCCTTTGTTTCTTGAACGAAATCGGCATAAATAATAAAATTTACTTTAGTGATAGTTATTTCTTTAATGCTAGCAATTAATTTGGAATTCGTTCCTTCAACGCTATCAAAAATTTGTTCCGGTGTTTGTACTTTTGAAAGGTTTGGAGTCGGTGAAGTTATTTGATAAGAAACAACTCTGGAATCAAATGCTGTGCCCAAAACAGTAGCATTATCAAAATTATGTTGAACTAATAGTACCTTATTCTTGTGTAAAAAATAGTGTTTTTACTACATCATCAATTTATTAAAAGGAATTTATTAAGATTACAAAATACAGTGCTTACTTAGAAACTTAATATGTAAGTGTCTGGGAATATGATATTTCCGACAAGTCAACTATGTTATTATTAGTACTTAAACTAATCTCTATCATTTCTTTAACCTCCTCCTCACTCTTATCAGTTGATAGATTATTAATAGGATGTGTACACGCTGAAATTGGTCTCGAATAATCTGATGCAGTTGTATCCATTTTAATCGTACCTCTTTGATCTTTGCACACTGGGCAATATGCCATCATGGGTAGTGGTCCATCGATGTTGTCTTTAAAAGTAGCCATTTGGGATAGGTGAGTGTTGCATGGCGTAAAATATGGAATGAAATCTTCGCCTTCCAACATAGGTCGCGGTAGTTCTCCATAAATATACCACAATCTCATGTGATGAGCTTATTTGAAAATGCTAGTTTTTCCTAGCTTATACATAATTTCCTTGTCCACTATCATAATTATGGAGGATTCAACTTAGGATGGAGGATACAACTAGTGTGTTATATATGTAGATTATGCACACATCATGTTAAAAATATACACATGTGTAGAATAATCATGGTTCTTCATTGAAAAAAAAAGTATTTTTTGGAGTCTTCTTCTTGCTGTGTTCATGGATCCTGTCACTAGTGTAGTGTGGAATTTGACACGTACTTTCATAAAGAATTAGACATGCTTCAAATGTTTGCTTTCAGTTCAGACACCTTGGCTAACTTCTTGAGATCGTAAACTTCTAGTTTCATAAGATAGGGACAAGTGGGGGCACAATGGAACAAAAAATGCATTTTGATCTTTAACGAAAAAAGTATTTATTGCTTAATATAAGATTTACTTAGTTATTAATTTAATTATAACTTTAATTATTAATTTAGGAATCAGTTTTATGAATGAGAACAAAAATCATCTCTTAAGTCTATTTATTTTAAGTTTCGTACGGTGTTTCTTCTGTTTCATTGTCATGTAAACTTAATATGTAAGTGTCTGAGAATATGATATTTCCGACAAGTCAACTATGTTATTATTAGTACTTAAACCAATCTCTATCATTTCTTTAACCTCCTCCTCACTCTTATCAGTTGATAGATTATTAATGGGATGTGTACACGGTGAAATTGGTCTCGAATAATCTAATGCAGTTATACTGATCGTGATCTTTGCACACTGGTCAATCATGGGTAGTGGTCCATCGACGTAATCTTCTAAAGTAGCCATTTGGGATAGGTGAGTGTTGCATGGCGTAAAATATGGAATGAAATCTTCGCCTTCCAACATAGATTGCGGTAGTTCTCCATAAATATACCACAATCTTATGTGATGAGCAAAATGTTTGAAAATGCTAGTTTTTCCTAGCTTATCAATAATTTCCTTGTCCATTATCATTATTAGGGAAAAATCAACTTAGTTTGAAAATGTCACTCAACTCGATATCTTTACTCCGTTGGTAAATAAAATTGTATAAAGCATCATGCTCAGGTAAAACCTGCTATTTATGCTTGCACTTAATACTTGCTCTGCAGTGGGTGGCATTGTGGCATCGTTTGAATATAACGACCAAAACAATTAAGTTTTCGTTAAATCACGTAGACTATCGCGCATATTGATTGCAATAGAATACGAGGGCCAAAAGAATTTAGTGTACATTTGCATACATCATGTTAAATATGCACATGTGTAGAATTATCATGGTTCATCATTGAAAAAGTATTTTTTGCAGTCTTGGGATTCAGCGACTTTCTTTGTTAAGTTGGAAACTATTGCTTTTCAAGATTGTGAAATAAATGCTTTTTACAGTCTCAAAGAGAAAATTTGTAGTGAACGCTATACTTATATACATAAATTAATATTGGGAGATAAATAACCTAAAGATGGAAGTTGTCTCAAAGCCTTTGTTTTCTTTATTCATTAATTGTAACAAGAGGATTACCTTCTCGGCTCTTAAGTTAAATGGTACTTATATATTTTTTACTATAGCTGGATTTAAGATGGTAA
Organism: Agriphila tristella; assembly: GCA_928269145.1. Lineage (NCBI taxonomy): Eukaryota > Metazoa > Arthropoda > Insecta > Lepidoptera > Crambidae > Agriphila > Agriphila tristella. Next base: position 2,284,622 of record OV743435.1, read on the forward strand.
GGATAAAAAGATGCCGATGGTTGTGACTTGTGTGTGATAGATATGTTCTTATATTTTCTTTTATCATTTTCTGGTAAGTGCCACTAAGAATGACAAGGTGCATTATATCAGCTGTGAAACAGTAGAAACAATTTTTATATACCTACTTACCTTTCTTTTAACATTTGTCTTTCTTGTATATTTTGAGAGAATCTTATATATTTTTTACCATGGCCGGATTTAAGATGGTGGAGGGAGATAAGGAGATGCCGATGGTTGTGATAGATGTGTACTTATATTTTGTTTTATCATTTTCAGGTAACTGCCATTAGCCTAGAACAGGGATGGCGAACCTTTATGCGTATACGTGCCAATTTTCTGGAATAATATTTAATGACGTCGCAGCCGTGCCATCAAATATTCTTGACTTTGTGATCAGTGGAAAAATAATGTAAAAAACAATATCAACTCAAAGCTCTATATTTACCAAAAATACAATTACAAGAGCAATTAAAAATTAGTGCGACTTCTGTTGTTGCAGATTGGACGATAATTGACTTATATTGGGGTTGTACGATGTTACTTTTAGCAGAATGCATGCTGAACTTGATTCATCAGTCAGTCTATTTCTAACAGAGTCTTTGATGTTATTCATCTCTGAAAACAATGACTCGCAGGCATATGTTGATGAAAATACAGTTACAATAGCGTGAGCCAGCTTCTTCAAACAATTAAATGTTTCTGGCAACGCATTCCAGGTTTCTAAAATTTTATTATTGGCATCTTTACTTATATTACTGGTCAATCTTTCTGTTTCAATTAACTCTAATTCTTTTCTCATGTCTATGAATTTTTGTATCCAAATTGAACTAGATTGGAAATCAATCAGCTGCATTTCAAAATCTTCAATTTCCAACCAATCGAACTGGGAGAAGTTCAGTGTATGAAAGGTCGTTACATCTGGGTACATAATAAACTTGACCGTTTCTGATAATTCTTTGAACTGAGAAAATCTTGTTGAAAATTCCTTAATTGAAGAATCAATCACAGAGATAAATTCCTCAGTAATATTTTCTGCATTTGTTGTCTCATGTATATCAGATTCATTGATATATTTTTTCAAGTATGGAAAATACTTGTAGTTTTTTGCGATAATATCGTTTCTGAAAACTTGCAGTTTAGCCTCAAAGGCGCGAATGAGATCGATCATGACGATTATTGTTTTGTTTGTGCCTTGAAGCTTCACATTTAACGTATTTAAGTGTTGGCATATGTCTGTAAAAAACATCAATTTTGAAAGCCACATGACGTCCAAAAGCTGTGGGTATTGTTCAATTTTTCCCTCATTTTGCAGAAACAGTCTGATTTCTTCCAAGCATTCAACAAATCTTTCAAGTACAGACCCACGACTCAGCCACCGAACATTATTATACATCAGTAAGCCATTATACACGGAGTTGACTTCATCCAACAAAGCGTCGAACTTTCGCTTGTTCAAAGCCTGAGCAGAGATGAGGTTGACTATTTTCGTAACTACTGCCATAACATTATCAAGAGATGTTAAACCGCTCTTAGCGCATAAGGCTTGTTGGTGAATGATGCAGTGGAATTCAAGAATCGAATGTCCTACTTCAGTTTGAAATAAACTTATGAAACCAATTTTTTTACCCACCATACTCGGAGCACCATCAGTTGTTACACAAACAACTTTTTTTATATCAATTTCTTTTTCAACTATCGAATTTTTAACTGCCGTACAAATATCTGCGCCCTTTGTAGTTGTTGGTAACGATTTTATCGCAATTAATTCCTCCTTAATGACGTTTCCTACGCAGTATCGAGCAAAAACAGCTAAACGTGCAGATTTTGTGACGTCAGTGCTTTCGTCGAGGCATAGCGATATAAATGAAGCAGAGTGAATGTCAAGCTTTTGTTGCTCTGTAACATTTTCAGCCAATTTTAAGATTCTTTCCTTTATTGTGTTTCTGGACAAAGGAGTATCTTTGATGCGCTGAATTATCTTATTTTTATTCTCGAAATCATCAAAAAGAGAAGGCGCGCATGCTAACCAGGCTTCCTTTAAAAACTCGCCTTCTTGAAAGGGTTTACTATGCCGAGCAATGACATTTGCAGCCGTGTAACTTGCCGCACTTGTATGACAATTTTTGCCAACAAATTTATTTATTGATGTTGACTGTTTGTTTCTGTCTTTCAAAGCACTCGCAATTAATTCCTTTTGCTCTGCTTCGCTTTTTTGACAAATTGATTTGTGATTTGTTTCAAAATGCCGTTTAACGGAAGATGTTCTACATACCATGGTGCCAGAACATAAAACACACACTGCTTTGTCACCTTTATTAATCACGCCGAATTTATCAGTCCACCAAGTCTGAAATTCTCTAGTATCCTTGCTATTTTGCACTTTTCGTTTCTTTGCTGAACTAGCCATATTAAATTACAGCAAATTTTATTTATTTTATTTTATTTTATTCATTAGGAAAACTTACTGCTAATACATATTACACAGAAACATACACGAATAATCACGAGCTAATAACAAGTTTCCACAGATAGTTAAAAATGTAACTTAATCATAATTCGAGAAGAATAAACGTGACGCTATTTTCAGTATTTTTAAACAAGTTATACAACACACAGATAAAATATAAAAGAAAAAACAACACAGCAATATACCCCAGTACTACCCATCATCTCAATAATGTGTGAGGAATTTAGAAGCGAGTGCTCGCTTCAGTGAAACAATGCCGTCAAAGAATAAGTCAATATCCGTATCATCGCTAATAGAATTGAACAAGCGGCACGAGCGAATCAGGTAACTGTTACGTCGGTAGTTGGTTCGCACCCATGGAACATGCAGTCTCAACTTCCTACGGGTATTAGAGCTACAAGGCACAGTAAGCTTTATACGATCAAGTAATTCAGTCGAGTCTATTTTGCCTTTTAACAGTTTAGATAGATAAACCAGATCTGTAATATCTCTGCGGACTTTTAGAGGGAGCAAGTGATGTCTTACACATCTTTCCTTGTAGCTCGTGTCGTAAGACCGTGTTTTAAATTCTAAATATTTCAAGAACTTCTTCTGTACTGATTCCAACCGATTTATGTATATGGAATAACGCGGATTCCATACTTGCGAGTTATATTCGAGAATACTCCGCACAAGAGAACAATATAAAACTTTTATTGTTTTAGCTTTTTTAAACTGCGAGCAAGTTCTCATCAGAAACCCTAGTGCTTTTGAGGCTTTTTTTGCAATATTTTCTATTTGTTCATCAAAGATTAACTGTGAGTCTTGGATAATTCCAAGATCTCGCGTTTGGTTGACACTAGATAGAATATTATTTTTCAGTTTGTAGTTAAAATTAATTTGGTTACGTTTTCTTGAGAAAACCATCGAATAACATTTACTTATGTTTAGATCGAGTCTGTTCGAGTCACAGTAGTTTTCAAATCTTATTAGATCATCCTGCAGTAAAAGGCAATCAGTTTCACTTTTAATTTCTTTAAAAATTTTCATATCGTCTGCGAATAATAGAATTTTGGAATGTTTAAAGGAATTAGACACGTCATTAATAAAAATTACAAATAGAAGTGGTCCCAATATGGAACCCTGAGGGACTCCTGAGGGCACCACATTCCACGACGAGGAAAAACCATTTATGGCCACTGATTGGGAACGGTTTTCTATGTAGGAAGTGAACCATCTGAATAAGTCACCGTGCACTCCTGCAAAAAGAAGCTTTTGCAGCAGGAGTGCATGGTCTATTCGATCAAAGCACTTGGAGTAATCTGTTAAGATTGTATGAACTTCCTCACCTGCATCCATCTTAGAGGTTACAGGTTACATAATAACTTAAATAAACTTTAAAGTTCACTTTCACAATGAAATTCAACTATTTTTTGCGTAAACAAACAATTTGCGCGGGCACTGCGCCTCGTTTGTTATTATTTACTCAAGTCAAGCCCCCGCGCTGCGTTCCCGCGCCCCGCGCCACCGCCGCATTTCCCGCGCTAGCATAGCAACTACGCCCCGCCTCCACCCCGCGCACCGGACCCGAACGCTCGCGCGCGTTTGCTTTTCAAAGATTCATAGGTATTATACTACATCATAATCATAATTTATACTTTTTTCTTTAAACTCGTAATCAGTGACGTGCCGAAATTATTTCGTCGCGTGCCAGCAATGGCACGCGTGCCATTGGTTCGCCATCCCTGGCCTAGAATGACAAGGTGCATAATATATGTAAATCAATAAAAAAATCTATCATCAAAAATAGGACCAAATCTTTATTTCCATGCATTGCAACGTTGGTCAATTAGTTCTTTTGATAATTTATTTGCGCCTCAGATCAAATCAAAAAGTATTTACTTATTTATTTATTTTTTCTACGTGAGAGTAGTTATGATTGGCTGGTTGTGGACCACTGCCGCGTGGGTTGTGGACCACTGCCGCGTGGCCGTTTTCGTCCGCCCTGCCGACTTTGAATCCTACTACGCGGCGATCAAATTGATACTCAAATACCTACTGTGAATTAAATTGATACCTACCGCGAATCAAATTGGATTCCATTGCCTGTGGTAGTTATGATTGGCAGGTTAGGGCATTTGTCAGCTCTGCCAGACAATCTAAAACAGTCTGCTGTGCCAGCCCAAGTTTATAGTCATTGCCGACAATGCGTTGGTATCCATATCCACCAAACGCGTAGAACTGAAAAAAATGTCTCAAAACTCTCGGCCAAAAGTAGTGTTTCAGTTTTTAAATAAATATTTTAATAATCTAATATACTCTAACATTGAAAATATTGCCATACCTCTCATCTGGTAGCTTGAGCATGTTTATAGTCTATCGAAAACATTGGTTTCTGTCAAAGAGCTGTAATGGTTGGGTAGGGTTTTTGTATTTAGTGACTCATATGATGCTATTGACTCATATGGAAAAAACCTTTTCTAATCATTAATAGTTTGGAATCATCTGGATTCGGTACTTGTTTTTAAAGTTCTCTGAATTGTTCTACTTGAAGATTTTTAGATAAGCTGTCTTACTAGACATGAATTTGAAAGAATCCAGAAACCTTAAGTGATCTTCATGTCCGTTAAGATGTAACTTTTTCGTGAAAGTTAAATATTGTCCCTACTTTGATGAATTATTTCCATATCTCTTTGTTGCATATTTAATGCGTGTACAATCTGAAATTATGTAAAAATGCAAGTATGAAATAAAAAGCTCTGAATTTAGTACTGCATTAATTATGTGCAACACCCTTAAACAAACCAGTTTTCCAATCAAAATCTAAAGTGGATTCTGATTCTGAACCAAGATTTTTCAAACATTTGCTTTTGTTTGAAGAACATCAACTAGTTGCCAATCTTTGCAATTAGTGTTTTGTCAATACAATTTCTTTTGTGGCTGTCACAGACATCTTTACAAATATTTACCACGAATCTATCATTTTGTTGTTTATCGTTTCATTTCATTTTTAGTATGGTTAATAATGGTTCCAAGTCATCACCCATACAAACATTAAAATTTGGTGTTTGGAAATCGAAAGTATTATGTAAAAGCCGGATGACGCACCTCCACTGCCCGCAGCCCTGCACAGTGGCTCCCTCTCGCGGTCGCCGCAAGACGTCGAGCCCCCACCACCGCATTAATTACCTCCAACAAAAATTTGCTTCATACCCACCACATATTTACATCAATTTTTCTCACTGTAATCTGCTTCCACCCTCTCATTAAAGGCGCTCCCCCCTCACGATAAGTCCACCGTCCGCTCGCAGGTCGTTCGCTGGGCCTCCCGCAAGGGTCTCACCCGGCGGGCTTGACCGCGCTGAGGACGGTCGGTGAAGAAACTTAGGGAGGGGGGGGGATGACCCCATTAGACCGCTCTGCTTCGGCAGGGCGCGATACCAGATACGGTAGAAATGGTGAAAACCAAAAACTACATACCCGCACGCCCGAGGGCGCGCGTGAAGAATACACCGGAATACAATTTCTTTTGTGGCTGTCACAGACATCTTTACAAATATTTACCACGAATCTATCATTTTGTTGTTTATCGTTTCATTTCATTTTTAGTATGGTTAATAATGGTTCCAAGTCATCACCCATACAAACATTAAAATTTGGTGTTTGGAAATCGAAAGTATTATGTAAAAGCCTTTGTTTCTTGAACGAAATCGGCATAAATAATAAAATTTACTTTAGTGATAGTTATTTCTTTAATGCTAGCAATTAATTTGGAATTCGTTCCTTCAACGCTATCAAAAATTTGTTCCGGTGTTTGTACTTTTGAAAGGTTTGGAGTCGGTGAAGTTATTTGATAAGAAACAACTCTGGAATCAAATGCTGTGCCCAAAACAGTAGCATTATCAAAATTATGTTGAACTAATAGTACCTTATTCTTGTGTAAAAAATAGTGTTTTTACTACATCATCAATTTATTAAAAGGAATTTATTAAGATTACAAAATACAGTGCTTACTTAGAAACTTAATATGTAAGTGTCTGGGAATATGATATTTCCGACAAGTCAACTATGTTATTATTAGTACTTAAACTAATCTCTATCATTTCTTTAACCTCCTCCTCACTCTTATCAGTTGATAGATTATTAATAGGATGTGTACACGCTGAAATTGGTCTCGAATAATCTGATGCAGTTGTATCCATTTTAATCGTACCTCTTTGATCTTTGCACACTGGGCAATATGCCATCATGGGTAGTGGTCCATCGACGTTGTCTTTTAAAGTAGCCATTTGGGATAGGTGAGTGTTGCATGGCGTAAAATATGGAATGAAATCTTCGCCTTCCAACATAGATCGCGGTAGTTCTCCATAAATATACCACAATCTCATGTGATGAGCTTATTTGAAAATGCTAGTTTTTCCTAGCTTATACATAATTTCCTTGTCCACTATCATAATTATGGAGGATTCAACTTAGGATGGAGGATACAACTAGTGTGTTATATATGTAGATTATGCACACATCATGTTAAAAATATACACATGTGTAGAATAATCATGGTTCTTCATAAAAAAAAAAAATTTTTTTTGGAGTCTTCTTCTTGCTGTGTTCATAGATCCTGTCACTAGTGTAGTGTGGAATTTGACACGTACTTTCATAAAGAATTAGACATGCTTCAAATGTTTGCTTTCATTTCAGACACCTTGGCTAACTTCTTGAGATCGTAAACTTCTAGTTTCATAAGATGTGTTATATAGTTTCAAGTGGGGGCACAATGGAACAAAAATGCATTTTGATCTTTAACGAAAAAAGTATTTATTGACTTAATATAAGATTTACTTAGTTATTAATTTAATTATAACTTTAATTATTAATTTAGGAATCAGTTTTATGAATGAGAACAAAAATCATCTCTTAAGTCTATTTATTTTAAGTTTCGTACGGTGTTTCTTCTGTTTCATTGTCATGTAAACTTAATATGTAAGTGTCTGAGAATATGATATTTCCGACAAGTCAACTATGTTATTATTAGTACTTAAACCAATCTCTATCATTTCTTTAACCTCCTCCTCACTCTTATCAGTTGATAGATTATTAATGGGATGTGTACACGGTGAAATTGGTCTCGAATAATCTAATGCAGTTATACTGATCGTGATCTTTGCACACTGGTCAATCATGGGTAGTGGTCCATCGACGTAATCTTCTAAAGTAGCCATTTGGGATAGGTGAGTGTTGCATGGCGTAAAATATGGAATGAAATCTTCGCCTTCCAACATAGATTGCGGTAGTTCTCCATAAATATACCACAATCTTATGTGATGAGCAAAATGTTTGAAAATGCTAGTTTTTCCTAGCTTATCAATAATTTCCTTGTCCATTATCATTATTAGGGAAAAATCAACTTAGTTTGAAAATGTCACTCAACTCGATATCTTTACTCCGTTGGTAAATAAAATTGTATAAAGCATCATGTTCAGGTAAAACCTGCTATTTATGCTTGCACTTAATACTTGCTCTGCAGTGGGTGGCATTGTGGCATCGTTTGAATATAACGACCAAAACAATGAAGTTTTCGTTAAATCACGTAGACTATCGCGCATATTGACTGCAATAGAAAACGAGGGCCAAAAGAATTTAGTGTACATTTGCACACATCATGTTAAATATGCACATGTGTAGAATTATCATGGTTCATCATTGAAAAAGTATTTTTTGCAGTCTTGGGATTCAGCGACTTTCTTTGTTAAGTTGGAAACTATTGCTTTTCAAGATTGTGAAATAAATGCTTTTTACAGTCTCAAAGAGAAAATTTGTAGTGAACGCTATACTTATATACATAAATTAATATTGGGAGATAAATAACCTAAAGATGGAAGTTGTCTCAAAGCCTTTGTTTTCTTTATTCATTAATTGTAACAAGAGGATTACCTTCTCGGCTCTTAAGTTAAATGGTACTTATATATTTTTTACTATAGCTGGATTTAAGATGGTAAGGATAAAAAGATGCCGATGGTTGTGACTTGTGTGTGATAGATATGTTCTTATATTTTCTTTTATCATTTTCTGGTAAGTGCCACTAAGAATGACAAGGTGCATTATATCAGCTGTGAAACAGTAGAAACAATTTTTATATACCTACTTACCTTTCTTTTAACATTTGTCTTTCTTGTATATTTTGAGAGAATCTTATATATTTTTTACCATGGCCGGATTTAAGATGGTGGAGGGAGATAAGGAGATGCCGATGGTTGTGATAGATGTGTACTTATATTTTGTTTTATCATTTTCAGGTAACTGCCATTAGCCTAGAATGACAAGGTGCATAATATATGTAAATCAATAAAAAAATCTATCATCAAAAATAGGACCAAATCTTTATTTCCATGCATTGCAACGTTGGTCAATTAGTTCTTTTGATAATTTATTTGCGCCTCAGATCAAATCAAAAAGTATTTACTTATTTATTTATTTTTTCTACGTGAGAGTAGTTATGATTGGCTGGTTGTGGACCACTGCCGCGTGGCCGTTTTCGTCCGCCCTGCCGACTTTGAATCCTACTACGCGGCGATCAAATTGATACTCAAATACCTACTGTGAATTAAATTGATACCTACCGCGAATCAAATTGGATTCCATTGCCTGTAGTAGTTATGATTGGCAGGTTAGGGCATTTGTCAGCTCTGCCAGACAATCTAAAACAGTCTGCTGTGCCAGCCCAAGTTTATAGTCATTGCCGACAATGCGTTGGTATCCATATCCACCAAACGCGTAGAACTGGAAAGCGGCCAATACCTGTAGTTTGTCGTATAACCTTAGACAGAAGAGGTAGAATGATCGGCCACTTGTAGAATAATCATGGTTCTTCATTGAAAAAAGTATTTTTGGGAGTCTTGGGATTAAGCGACTTCCTTTGTTATGTTGTATAATCAACTTTTTGCTGTGTTCATAGATCCTGTCACTAGTCTTAGTGTAGAATTTGACTTAGAGAAAAATAGTTAAAGCTTTAGCCCAATATAAAAGGTTAGCGTCTAAATAAGTTAAAAAGTTATTCAAGTATATTTTATTAGCTTTAGCATATCGGTTGCTACATATACAGACACACCTCAAATCCATGATTTGATGAATGCTATATAAATCAAATTGTATTTTAGTGTGTTTTAACATGGCATCGCAACTAAGACCTGGTGCAGTGTAATAATGGGCTGGATCTAATTCATATGTTTTAAACAAATGTCTCAAAACTCTCGGCCAAAAGTAGTGTTTCAGTTTTTAAATAAATATTTTAATAATCTAATATACTCTAACATTGAAAATATTGCCATACCTCTCATCTGGTCAGCGTTGCCAATTTGGCATTTTATATGCTAAATTTAGCATATTTTCGTCCTGTTTAGCATAATATTTATTCATTTAGCATATAGCATATTTTTTAGCATAATACATAATACCTTAAAAAACAACATTTTTAAGAAAAAAAATCTGCTGCACTGCTAAATCTAATACAAAGCACGCTTTTGACCGCGTATTTGGTTTATAAATATAAGAGAAATATGTAAATGGCGTTGTGCAAGGAAAGCAGTGCTTGTACTCGCAGTTTGAAGCACTTCAAAGCGTTTTGCATTGCTTTTTAGCATGCTTTGAAGTGTATTGCTTGCTTATTTTTTTTAAATAGTTCTGATGCATCAAATACTATAATATTTTGGGACGTTTTAAAATAAATATAGTCTAGTTTTATTCTAATATATTAGGCTACACAAACGTATTTTTTATTTTGATTTATCTTGTATAGTTCTCTGTCAGCCTTCAACATCTACAACAATTGATGAAGATCAAGATATTGACAGTTTATCTCATAACTTGGTGTAATTCATCCACACACACAGCTAATCTGTATTTTTTTATTTTGATTAAAACTTCATATTAATTTGGCATATTTTTTAGCACTTTTTAAAAAAACTAGCATATTTTTGGCATTTTTTTAACAGCACTTTAGCACATTTTGTATTAGCCGAGTTGGCAACACTGCATCTGGTAGCTTGAGCATGTTTATAGTCTATCGAAAACATTGGTTTCTGTCAAAGAGCTGTAATGGTTGGGTAGGGTTTTTGTATTTAGTGACTCATATGATGCTATTGACTCATATGGAAAAAACCTTTTCAAATCATTAATAGTTTGGAATCATCTGGATTCGGTACTTGTTTTTAAAGTTCTCTGAATTGTTCTACTTGAAGATTTTTAGATAAGCTGTCTTACTAGACATGAATTTGAAAGAATCCAGAAACCTTAAGTGATCTTCATGTCCGTTAAGATGTAACTTTTTCGTGAAAGTTAAATATTGTCCCTACTTTGATGAATTATTTCCATATCTCTTTGTTGCATATTTAATGCGTGTACAATCTGAAATTATGTAAAAATGCAAGTTTGAAATAAAAAGCTCTGAATTTAGTACTGCATTAATTATGTGCAACACCCTTAAACAAACCAGTTTTCCAATCAAAATCTAAAGTGGATTCTGATTCTGAACCAAGATTTTTCAAACATTTGCTTTTGTTTGAAGAACATCAACTAGTTGCCAATCTTTGCAATTAGTGTTTTGTCAATACAATTTCTTTTGTGGCTGTCACAGACATCTTTACAAATATTTACCACGAATCTATCATTTTGTTGTTTATCGTTTCATTTCATTTTTAGTATGGTTAATAATGGTTCCAAGTCATCACCCATACAAACATTAAAATTTGGTGTTTGGAAATCGAAAGTATTATGTAAAAGCCTTTGTTTCTTGAACGAAATCGGCATAAATAATAAAATTTACTTTAGTGATAGTTATTTCTTTAATGCTAGCAATTAATTTGGAATTCGTTCCTTCAACGCTATCAAAAATTTGTTCCGGTGTTTGTACTTTTGAAAGGTTTGGAGTCGGTGAAGTTATTTGATAAGAAACAACTCTGGAATTAAATGCTGTGCCCAAAACAGTAGCATTATCAAAATTATGTTGAACTAATAGTACCTTATTCTTGTGTAAAAAATAGTGTTTTTACTACATCATCAATTTATTAAAAGGAATTTATTAAGATTACAAAATACAGTGCTTACTTAGAAACTTAATATGTAAGTGTCTGGGAATATGATATTTCCGACAAGTCAACTATGTTATTATTAGTACTTAAACTAATCTCTATCATTTCTTTAACCTCCTCCTCACTCTTATCAGTTGATAGATTATTAATAGGATGTGTACACGCTGAAATTGGTCTCGAATAATCTGATGCAGTTGTATCCATTTTAATCGTACCTCTTTGATCTTTGCACACTGGGCAATATGCCATCATGGGTAGTGGTCCATCGACGTTGTCTTTTAAAGTAGCCATTTGGGATAGGTGAGTGTTGCATGGCGTAAAATATGGAATGAAATCTTCGCCTTCCAACATAGATCGCGGTAGTTCTCCATAAATATACCACAATCTCATGTGATGAGCTTATTTGAAAATGCTAGTTTTTCCTAGCTTATACATAATTTCCTTGTCCACTATCATAATTATGGAGGATTCAACTTAGGATGGAGGATACAACTAGTGTGTTATATATGTAGATTATGCACACATCATGTTAAAAATATACACATGTGTAGAATAATCATGGTTCTTCATAAAAAAAAAAATTTTTTTGGAGTCTTCTTCTTGCTGTGTTCATAGATCCTGTCACTAGTGTAGTGTGGAATTTGACACGTACTTTCATAAAGAATTAGACATGCTTCAAATGTTTGCTTTCATTTCAGACACCTTGGCTAACTTCTTGAGATCGTAAACTTCTAGTTTCATAAGATGTGTTATATAGTTTCAAGTGGGGGCACAATGGAACAAAAATGCATTTTGATCTTTAACGAAAAAAGTATTTATTGACTTAATATAAGATTTACTTAGTTATTAATTTAATTATAACTTTAATTATTAATTTAGGAATCAGTTTTATGAATGAGAACAAAAATCATCTCTTAAGTCTATTTATTTTAAGTTTCGTACGGTGTTTCTTCTGTTTCATTGTCATGTAAACTTAATATGTAAGTGTCTGAGAATATGATATTTCCGACAAGTCAACTATGTTATTATTAGTACTTAAACCAATCTCTATCATTTCTTTAACCTCCTCCTCACTCTTATCAGTTGATAGATTATTAATGGGATGTGTACACGGTGAAATTGGTCTCGAATAATCTAATGCAGTTATACTGATCGTGATCTTTGCACACTGGTCAATCATGGGTAGTGGTCCATCGACGTAATCTTCTAAAGTAGCCATTTGGGATAGGTGAGTGTTGCATGGCGTAAAATATGGAATGAAATCTTCGCCTTCCAACATAGATTGCGGTAGTTCTCCATAAATATACCACAATCTTATGTGATGAGCAAAATGTTTGAAAATGCTAGTTTTTCCTAGCTTATCAATAATTTCCTTGTCCATTATCATTATTAGGGAAAAATCAACTTAGTTTGAAAATGTCACTCAACTCGATATCTTTACTCCGTTGGTAAATAAAATTGTATAAAGCATCATGTTCAGGTAAAACCTGCTATTTATGCTTGCACTTAATACTTGCTCTGCAGTGGGTGGCATTGTGGCATCGTTTGAATATAACGACCAAAACAATGAAGTTTTCGTTAAATCACGTAGACTATCGCGCATATTGACTGCAATAGAAAACGAGGGCCAAAAGAATTTAGTGTACATTTGCACACATCATGTTAAATATGCACATGTGTAGAATTATCATGGTTCATCATTGAAAAAGTATTTTTTGCAGTCTTGGGATTCAGCGACTTTCTTTGTTAAGTTGGAAACTATTGCTTTTCAAGATTGTGAAATAAATGCTTTTTACAGTCTCAAAGAGAAAATTTGTAGTGAACGCTATACTTATATACATAAATTAATATTGGGAGATAAATAACCTAAAGATGGAAGTTGTCTCAAAGCCTTTGTTTTCTTTATTCATTAATTGTAACAAGAGGATTACCTTCTCGGCTCTTAAGTTAAATGGTACTTATATATTTTTTACTATAGCTGGATTTAAGATGGTAAGGATAAAAAGATGCCGATGGTTGTGACTTGTGTGTGATAGATATGTTCTTATATTTTCTTTTATCATTTTCTGGTAAGTGCCATTAGCTAAGAATGACAAGGTGCATTATATCAGCTGTGAAACAGTAGAAACAATTTTTATATACCTACTTACCTTTCTTTTAACATTTGTCTTTCTTGTATATTTTGAGAGAATCTTATATATTTTTTACCATGGCCGGATTTAAGATGGTGGAGGGAGATAAGGAGATGCCGATGGTTGTGATAGATGTGTACTTATATTTTGTTTTATCATTTTCAGGTAACTGCCATTAGCCTAGAATGACAAGGTGCATAATATATGTAAATCAATAAAAAAATCTATCATCAAAAATAGGACCAAATCTTTATTTCCATGCATTGCAACGTTGGTCAATTAGTTCTTTTGATAATTTATTTGCGCCTCAGATCAAATCAAAAAGTATTTACTTATTTTATTTATTTTTTCTACGTGAGAGTAGTTATGATTGGCTGGTTGTGGACCACTGCCGCGTGGCCGTTTTCGTCCGCCCTGCCGACTTTGAATCCTACTTACGCGGCGATCAAATTGATACTCAGATACCTACTATGAATCAAATTGATACCTACCGCGAATCAAATTGATACTCAAATACCTACTGTGAATCAAATTGATACCTACCGCGAATCAAATTGGATTCCATTGCCTGTAGTAGTTATGATTGGCCTGTGAGGGCATTTGTCAGCTCTGCCAGACAATCTAAAACAGTCTGCTGTGCCAGCCCAAGTTTATAGTCATTGCCGACAGTGCGTTGGTATCCATATCCACCAAACGCGTAGAACTGGAAAGCGGCCAATACCTGTAATTTGTCGTATAACCTTATTTTACTATAAAGTAATATTTTACAGGTGTATATTTAATGTAGTACGTACCTAACCTAGGTACCACTCTCATGGTACCACCTACCTTAATCTCTGGTTGCACAGACGAGGATCGTTGACACAAAGTGCGATATGCATCTTTTGTCAGACGAAAATTATCAATGAAGCTACTCTCTGAAATAAAACAAAATAGTTAAGTATAAAAATATGTTCAGAAATTGCTTCTATGTTCAACTTTGAGGGTTTTTGATCACCCACCTCCATCTCTCCGATTAACATCTGCACTTGCCTATTTTGCGACTCTTCCTAAATTGTCAATAACCGATTTTTTGAGAGTTATATACTTATCTTTATCTTGCGGAGCTATCAATATACACCGTCATTTTGTAGTCATTTTAATTAACTTCAGGGAGTGCTCTACTAATGAAAATAAACCTTTTTGCCAAAGAAACATGGGTCGAAAAACGAAAAAAAAATTGGACTTTCCCATACCAATACAGTGTTTTAGCTGTCTAGTTAGTATGGGAGGGCCAAAATTTCTTGACGTTTTTTGACCCATGTTTCTTGGGCAAAAATGTTTAGTTTCATTAGTACAACACACCCTTAAGTTAATTAAAACGACTACAAAAATATACATCAAGTACTTACATATTTCCATAAAAATAAAAATAATTCATAAAATTGTAATTTTAAATGTCAATAATTTTTTACATATTTACTTAATCAGGTATTCATATTATCAAGAAGCTTGGGAGGTATAAGCTTCTTGATATTATGGTATGAAAATGTCGAAATTCATTATTAATTTTAAAATTCTCATTATCAAATAGTACCTAATAAATTTATAAAAATGTTCATTCAACAAGTAGGTAGGTACACTATTAATATTATTTAATATTCATTAATAAATCATTTATAATATCACTATTCAGAATTTTAGCCTACATGTCCAAATATTCTTTCACAGAGTAGAAGTTTTTTTCTGATAGCCACCTCAATAGTGACTTTTTAAATGTGTTTTTATCTAATGGTAAATCTCTAAGGTCTTGTGGAAGCTTATTAAATACTTGTATGGCCATAAAGTACACGTTCTTTTTAAATAGTGTTAATCTGCATCTTGGAATTACTATTTTATTTTTCCTGCAACTTCTTACATTAGCTTTAACTTCCGCGTTGAACACAAAATATTCAGGGTATTTTTTCACTAATAGACATATTTCAGCAATATAAATACAAGGAAGTGTCAATATTTTGTGCTGTTTAAACAAGGGCTTACAAGATACTCTGCTACTACTTATTTGAGCCGTCAGGCCTTGCATTCTCGCACTTTGAAGGTTTTCTACACGTAGCTCTAGGTTGCAGTGGCGCTGTCTATCTTCTTGATGCTGCTCATTGAGTGTGTTGACTTTTTTCACTAGTTCTTGCAAGGTTTTGTGTATATCAACTAACATGGTCCTCAACCATCCGTCTGTTGACAACTCTTTCGGGTCTCTGCGAGAAGGTCCGGGCTGTTTCTCTGGTTCAGTGTCTTCGCCCCTGTCCTCAGGTATGGAGTGTGTTGTGGACGGTTTCTTTTTGACCCTGTAGGGTTTTATGTAAACTGTAGGTTTTAAGTAAAGGCAATGGAATGTCCACTAAACCCTATTTTATCAGAAGGATTATTATAAATTAAATACGTTTATCGTTTACTACTCCGTATAATTTACTGTGCACAACAGCTACAAAAATAAAAGGAACTATCGTATATTCGGTTATCACAAATGTCCGGTAGGCACGCGTGTAGAGATGCGACTATTTAAATGAAAGACTATTGACGACTGCTTAAGGTAAGGACTGTCTAAGGACTGCTCGAGGACTGCCGTGGACTGCACGTGGACTGCACGTGGACTGCCCGTCAAAAGTGAAGTCCACTGATCCTATAGCCACGCTACGACGCTCCGCCACGGCCACTACGGCTACGGATACTTACCGTTAGCAAACCGTGTCGCTACAAAACTGTGTCTCTACACACGTCCCTCCCTTTAAAAAAAATATAATACACATACAAAGTTACATTCTAAAATTATCAATTGCAAATTACATTGCTGTTAAAGTATCCAAATATATTTCGGGAAATGTGACGTCCACCAAACATTATTTGCGTAATAGCATAAATGTTGAGACAAAAAACTTTCCCACGCTTCAAAAATAACAAAACGTTCTTTACACAATAGTACAGTCATGTTAGGACAAAAATGTTCAAAACCTAATAAAGTACTTAACAAATATTCAATACACAATAGCACAGTCCTGTTAGGAACAAAAAAAAAAAAAACAACAAAGCATAGTTATTACAATACAAAAAGGTTCAAAACAATAAACATAAAGACACTAAACAGGACGAAAACTTTTTAACAGCTAATAAAGTAATAAAGAAACGGAACATAACGGGTAACTTTTTACAAAACAAAACGTTAGTCGATATCCGGCCTAACCTTTAAAAGTATTCACAATAGGTTATGGCCGTTTGTGCAACGTTACATCATTATCCCTAAGTATCGTAAAACCATTTGGCTAAAATCCTAATAACGACCGGAAAGACATTAAAAATACCGTTTTACAATCTATTCTGTAAGCTAAACGAATCTTTGCGTAATTATAACTTCACGAAACATGACAAAAAGAAAAATAAAACTGAGCTAGGGCTCATGGTTGTTATTGTCTTTTTGATAACAATAGCTACAGATAGTCATAACAGTATTCCAAACCTTTTTGTGTAGAGTCCTACTACCTAGTAGAGTTAAAAACTGAATTTGTTATCATGTCAATATTATTAAATTGATGCATACATTTATACAGTCTAGTTTAATTCTTACATTCCTAAAAGTTTTCTTATAGGTACTATATTTACTATACACCGTAGTTTTTTTCAAAATACCTATATCACTAAAGGAAAAATAAAAAAGCTAATTACATTTCAATATTTAAGTTTAAAATAAATCTTCAACTACAAAGTTAATACATTTTTAATTATAAACTCCCCTATTACATTACATATTCCCGGTTCACATGGAAACGAACCTATAATAATTGTATTACATGAAACCTGATACTGTCTAACTTTCTGCACGCTAAATTTATTGTCAACTAGATATTTATGGTGCGAAACGTACAGGTGTACTGATAACGCGGCCACTGCGCGTAGTTCTCGGCTGAGGAATTTTGCTAGGAGTGACCTCGTTATCTAAACTAGAATCACTATAATTACTAGTACTATAATCAAAACTATTGTTCACATCATTATTAATAACAAAAGCGGGTTTCAACCTTTCTATAGATATGGTTGATGTCTTATCACCTATTTTTATATCAAAAGTTTTGTCTCTGCGAACTATAACATCATAAGGTCCATCATAAGGCGGTTGTAAAGATTTCCGCATTACATCATTTCTTACAAATACACTCTTACAAGTACTTAACTCACTAGGAACAAATAAAGAACGCGAATTACCATGACTTGGCGGTCTAGGCCTTAAGCTCTTGATACAATCGCGAAGCTTTTGTAAATATTCCGAATCCGTGCAATTTACTTTAGAGTCTTCATAAAAATCTCCTGGCAAACGAATTGTTTTGCCATATGTTAATTGTGCTGCACTGACGCCACTATCACTGCGAGTTGCAGCTCGTAAGCCTAACAAAACGGCTGGAAGCTCGGCTACCCAGTCACTTGAGCAATTTAAACGTGCCGTAAGGGCTACTTTCAGAGATCTGTGCCATCGTTCAACCATGCCGTTACTCTGTGGATGATAAGTTGTTGTACGCATTTTTGTAATACCCAGATACTTCATTAGCTGACTGAAAAGTTCACTCTCGAATTGTCTACCCTGGTCGCTTGTAAGCTTCGAGGGGCATCCAAAACGAGATATCCAGCCTTCAAACACTACCCTGGCTACTGTTTCAGCTGTGATGTTATTTGCGGGAAAAGCTTCCGGCCAACCGGTACAACGATCTATCATTGTTATGCAGTATTTATGTCCATCTGCCGAAGTTGGTAAAATTATTATATCTATATGCAAATGTTGAAAACGGTCTGCACGCTCGAAATCTCCTAACCCAGCTACTGTATGTCTATTTATTTTAGCTCTCTGACAACTTAGACAAGCTCTGGTCCATTCGGTTACATTCTTATCCATATTAGGCCAGAAGAAGCGTTCTTTCACTAAAGTTTTAGTAGTTTTAATACCTGGATGGCCTAAGTCATGAACCGAATGGAATGCTTCCTGTCTAAAGCTGTCAGGTAAATACGGTCTGATTTTGCTTGATGAAACTTCGCAATAAATAGGTTTCCCACAGTCCGGTAACAATACTTGCTTAAACAGCAGCTTACTAACTGAGTTATTCGAATCGCGCAAGGCTTGCTGTAGGTATTCGTCGCAAGCTTGTTGTTCTGCGATATCCGTGAAATTAAGAGCTGTGGGACAACTAACGGTTTCTATCCGCGATAATGTGTCCGCGACTACATTTTGTCCCCCACTGACATGTCGAATATCAGTGGTAAACTCACTTATGTACGAAAGTTGGCGAATTCTCCTAGGGCTTTCTTTATCACTATTTAATTTCGTAAATGCGAAAACTAAAGGCTTATGGTCTGTGTAAATAGACAGTACTCGGCCTTCTACTAAATTTTTAAAATATTTAATGGCCATAAATACTGCTAACAATTCCCTATCATAGGTTGAATACTTTGTTTCCGCTTGCGAAAGCTTCTTAGAAAAGTAACCTAACGGTTGCCAACCGTTACTGCTCTTTTGCTGTAAAACAGCACCCACGCTATTGTTTGAGGCATCGGTCATCAGCGCTAAATTGGCATCGGGTAAAGGATAAGAAAGTGTTGCGGCGCTTTGTAGGCTTTCCTTACACTTCTTAAATGCTTCAACAGCCTTATCATCCCATTCAATTAAAGTTTTATCGCGCTTCTTTGTGTTGTGCAAATATTTATTTAATTCGGATTGGTAATGTACGGCGTTCGGAATGTGTGCACGATAAAAATTTAACATACCGAGAAAACGGCGTAGTTGCTCGACGGTCTCGGGTTTCGGAAAATTAACAATAGCCTGCACTTTGTCCTCAAGCGGTCGCGCACCTTCCGTGGATACCTCAAATCCTAGGAAATCCAGTTTTGACTGACCAAAGACACATTTAGACACATTGATAGTGATTCCATACTTGTCAAACCTTTCGAAAACTGCCTTTAGATGTTCTTTGTGCTGACTTTCACTTTCGCTCGCGATAATTACATCGTCAATATAGGTGAATAAAAAATCTAAGCCCTTTAGTACCACGGTATCCATGAATCGCTGGAATGTTTGAGCTGCGTTACGTAACCCAAAGGTCATACGCGGAAACTCAAACAGTCCAAAAGGCGTTATAATAGCAGTTTTCGAAATATCCTCCGGGGCCACCGGTATGAAATGGTAGGCACGATTTAAATCTAACCGCGTAAAAATAGTTTTCTTTCCCGCTAATAAATATTTAAAATCGTGTAATCTAGGAACAGGGTAGCGATCCGGTTTTGTTATTGCGTTTAATTTCCTGTAATCACCACACGGCCGAATATCGCCGTTTTTCTTTGGCACCACATGTAATGGACTGGCCCATTCACTGTTAGATGGTCTACAAATGCCTAATTCCATCATGTGACTAAACTCCTCTTTAACTTTCCTATAACGGTCAGGCGGAAGAGGTCTGGCTTTCGCGTATACCGGTGGGCCCGTAGTTTCGATATAATGGCAAACCGAGTGTTTAGGTGTGTCTTTGTACGATACTAATTTCGTCAAGTCAGGGTAATTAAGCAATAATTCATGCCACATACTATTACCTAAGACAGTTTTAATTGATAATTCACACTCATTATGATTAACTAAAGAGGCGAGAACATTTAAATGAGTAACTTGATCTATTAATTTACGCGAGCTTATATCGACCAACAGCTTATAGTGGCTTAAAAAATCGGCCCCTAAGATAGGCTGTTTAACGTCCGCTAAAATAAAATTCCATTTAAATGCTCTCCTCAAATTAAAATCTAAAACTAATGTTCGCATACCATATGTTTTGATTTCTGTCCCGTTAGCTGCGTAGAGTTTATAACTGTCACTATCACTAAAGTTGGACACGCACTTTTTCGACGCCGGAATAACCGAAACGTTCGCACCTGTGTCTATCAAAAATTTCAGTCCACTATTTCTGTCTTTCACACATAGGCGGTTATTCGATAAACCGATAACAACCCCCGCCTCCGGCTGTATCGCACTTAGTTTTCCGCCGGCGCTTGTGGTTTCTGCTTCTTCCAATTGCAGGGATCTAAGCACCTTGCAGCGTTGTCTCCGAACCGATAATGGTAGTGACATAGCCAATGGGGGTTTTGTCTCCTACTACCGGAATCTCTACCCCGTGACGGAGTTCGATCATATCTTTTGCTATTGCTGGTACTCCTGCCCCTGAACGGCTTCCTTAGGTAGTTGTCTCGGGAACGCCTTAACTCCGCCACCTCGACGCTGAGTTGTGCTACCAGCGCCGCTAGATCAGACGAAGTTGATCCTGTATTCCGCGCTGCCGTATCGGTTGATACCTCAGCAATGTCCGCGGGTCTGGTGGTTTCCATAACTTTGTCTGCCACGATTGCTAAGTTGACTAGGTCCGTCTCCTGCGTGACTGCCAATACGGCCTGTACCGCAGGTGGCAAGTGGCCGTTCCACATAATTTTTAGGGTGGCATCCGGCATTTTTCCTCGGGCCAAATCCCTCATGCGTCGCAGGAGCTGAGAAGGCTTCTGATTGCCTAGCTCCATTTCCCCCAACAGCTTCTGAAACTGCCTAGTTTCAGACTCCTCAAACACTTGGAGCAGTCTATTTTTAAGCGTCTCGTATCGTCGCTCCCCAGGTGGCGATAGCAATAAATCACTCACTTGTTGAATGGCGAACTTATTTAGTTTTGTCACCACTAAATTATGTTTTGCCGCGTCTGATAACCTTTGTGTTTCAATCACGGCCTCAAATTGAACAAACCAGAGCCGTGGTTGGTCCGCCCAAAAATCTGGAACTCTTGACGATACGGTGATACTAGCTAAGGTATTTCCCTCATCGCTAGCTTCATTGTTCACGACCGGGATGTGCGGTCGCGGAGAAACACTTGGTGGAACCTCGTTTTGCGGCATTGTTCAGACTAATATTAACACTTTTATAACAAGAAAAAAATAACACGATTCGATAAACGTTCAAAAGTACTGTTCAACACGGGTCACCACTGTAGGGTTTTATGTAAACTGTAGGTTTTAAGTAAAGGCAATGGAATGTCCACTAAACCCTATTTTATCAGAAGGATTATTATAAATTAAATACGTTTATCGTTTACTACTCCGTATAATTTACTGTGCACAACAGCTACAAAAATAAAAGGAACTATCGTATATTCGGTTATCACAAATGTCCGGTAGGCACGCGTGTAGAGATGCGACTATTTAAATGAAAGACTATTGACGACTGCTTAAGGTAAGGACTGTCTAAGGACTGCTCGAGGACTGCCGTGGACTGCACGTGGACTGCACGTGGACTGCCCGTCAAAAGTGAAGTCCACTGATCCTATAGCCACGCTACGACGCTCCGCCACGGCCACTACGGCTACGGATACTTACCGTTAGCAAACCGTGTCGCTACAAAACTGTGTCTCTACAGCCCCCCCCCCCCCCTCCTCAGAGGCCCGCCTTGATCGATATAAACAATGATAGTCTCTTGCTACCCTTTTGTTGGTCTGACGCTGCAGAAAAGCTTATTTTTCTTGGTCCGTTGGACTTTTCTTCATCCAAAACACTTGACATTCGTCGCATTGATCTTTTTTTGGAATATGAAAACAATATTGTAATTCGAATTGACGATGTCACGATATTGGCGCTCTTTTGTGATCTTGGTGCTGTATTTTTCTAGATCAAACCACTCTTGGTACATTTTTACCAATAGCTAAGTCTCCTGGTTGGTAGAGCTTTTTGCTATTCTTACGAATATCGTGTGATTCGACAGGATCGAATGCCTTATGTCGTCATTCATGTAAAATCAAACTATGCTATCTAATATTTACTGTAGTTGTACGTTTATTTGTCACGTTCTTGATAAATGCACTTAGTTCTTCAAACCATTTTACCCTCGGCTTATAAACATTCCCTCCAGCACCCAATCTTGTCGATTTCTCAATTTTATTTAGTATTAAATAGTACGCACTCCTGATAGTTTGTTTTCGACTTTATTTTATTGATGTCGAATCCTTCTATAGAAATTCCTAACCTAATTGTTTGCAGCGCTGCTAGGAGCTTTTCCTTTTTTCAGTAGTCTTCGTATCTGTTGTCCCAAAGGCATTCTTGTTCCCTAAGGTGCCTTGTAATTAGTGTCAAATATTTTCAGGGCTGAACATATAAGTCATATGGATGACGTATAAAAAATATTTCAAAAATCTACACGCTAGTTTAAAATTTAATTTTTCAAACAAAAAAATAATACCCATGTTTTTATAAAATAAGCTCACCCTGTACATGTACACTCACACTATGATAACGCACGCAGCACGCATTCATTCATAGCAACATTTGCACACCTATCGTTGTGTGGGTGAATGAACTTAATGTCTCACCACACAGTCGACGCGGGACGTGGCGTGGGACGGGACGGCCGGCGCCGCGACGCCGATGCTGAGCAGTTGTAATGTACTAGATATTACGGATGACGCCACACAGACCGTCACGTCGAACGGGACGGCTCTTGGTGTCGTAATATCTAGTACCTACATTACAACTGCTCAGCGTCGCGTCGCTTCACCGTCCCGTCCCGCCGCCACGCCGCGCCGGCGGCTGTGTGGCGAGACCTTAAGCATAGAAAAATCAAATAAGTAGGCCAACTCGAGCTGTGAGCGAGCGATAATAGCCTAAACACTGGCTGACTGGTAGGGCTGTCGCTTATAGTTTATTCAATCGTCAAAATGCATATGTAGGCAATCTTTATGTAAAACAATTTTCCCCTGTAGGGTAAGCATCAGGGATCTATAATATATTTTTTTAATTATTTTTGTACATAGACTAGGAGCTGTCTACAATGTTTAACAACAACCACAACTACAACCTACCTACTCAAGTTTATTGATTATATACCTACCTAAGATTTAGTTTGATTTATACACATTTCTACTTAAGTAATTGGTCCCTTCTTTTCGCGGTGGGGCATACTTAGTGAAATATTAAATCAAACCACAAATTGGTATCTGGTCAATGAAATTCGGAGCAGAACTAGGTATTTCCTAAACACTTTCAGATACGTAATAGCTAACACATTATTCAATTATGTCCTTTCCTACGTATGATATAGTAGGGTAGTAGATTAGATAGGTACTCACCGTTTTTGTTCGCTAGGTGGTCGGTATACATTTTGATTAGTGTTTAGTGCGAGTGGCTCGTTTAGTGTTTAGCAAAAAACACGTGCGGACAGTCTCTGTTTAGTGTTAAGTAATTGTTTTTTGCTAAACACTAAACGAGCCACTCGCACTAAACACTAATCAAAATGTATACCGGCCAAAGAAAGACAATTCCGAATCAGACAAACGGCTATTTAGACATCCATAAACACTGCAATATTTTCTAGATGTCATCTTCACGAATTTGTATTTAAAAGAGGTAAACTAAGTAGGTAGTGTACATGTACGGCGGAGCGTGCGTGTAGGGATGTCGAAAGTGAAAAAAAATATCGATACATCGATATTTATAAAAATATCAATATCGGCCTCGATATATCGCGAAAAAAATATCGATATATCTGTCGAATTTTCAGAGAACATTTGCGGTTTTGAAATAATGTATTTATTTCAGTCTAGCTCAGTAATATCAATTGAATTTATGAAAAAAACATACATTACTCTAACTAATGTATGAAAATCTCAAAAAAAACCGGCCAAGTGCATGTCGGACCACGCGCCATAGGGTTCCGTAGTTACCTTATACCATACGATATTTCATACCAATATTATTTTTCGTCTGCAAAAATAACTTTGATTTCAGTGTTGGTATGAAAGACAAAGTTATATTTGCGGTTTTGGAAAATGTGCTATATCTCAAAAACTAATTATTATATTTCGTTCAAACCAATTTTCGTTGAAAGTGTTTATTAAGAACTACAGCATATTTTTTTTCAGATTTTTCACTATCTTATTTTAAAAGTTAGAGGGGGGGACACACATTTTACCACTTTGGCAGTGTTTATCTTTCAAACGGTTGACTTTGAAAAAAAATCGTCTTAGAAACCTCAATGCCATTTTAAAAGACCTATCTATAGACACCCCACACGTATTGGTTTGAAGAAAAAAAAATTTCAGTTTCAGTTCCACGTATGGGGAGCCCCCCTTAATCTTTTATTTTTTATTTTTATGTTAAATTCGTTAAGCGGTTAACAGAATACATCTATTTACCAAGTTTCAACTGTGTAATCCTGATACTTTCGGAATAAAGTGGCTGTGACATACGGACGGACAGATAGACAGACAGACCGACAGACAGACATGACGAATCTATAAGGGTTCCGTTTTTTGCCATTTAGGCTACGGAACCCTAAAAACGAATATTATTTATAATATCAGACGCATATTTATTAAATTAGATATTCAACGCAGTGCAAAAAACGTACAAGTCATAGACAATATGTTTTTATATAAAAAAAACAATAATTAATTATGATGAAAGTACAGATAAGTTGTTTTCCATTTTTCCATTCCAATCTTTTAGAGTGCGTTTCATCGGTTATTACCTCTGGCGTTATGTTGGTATCTCGTAAATTTATTCAATTTTGAACCTTATTCCATCGCAATAAGATAACAATGACGGTACTGCCAACATAACGCCATAGGAATAATAAACGCATTGTATGGCTTTGTATTCTAGCAACTTTAGAGTGATGTAATGATAGTAAAATAAATAAAAATATATCGTTTTTGATACGATTTTCGATATTGGTTATTTTGTATCGATATATCGGTTCAAAATATATCGGCTAAAAATATCGATATATCGAATAAAAAATATCGATGTATCGATATTTTTTCAACAACCCTAGCGTGAGCGGCTGAGCGCGGGCGGTATTAAGTACGACGCAGCCACGACTGACGCACCGCTATCACCTTTAAGTTGTGTCAGTGTGTGCGTGCGACGACGCATACGTACGGCCGCGCTCACATACAAACCGCGTTCGGGCGTATAATGAGTAAGACGACTTACTTATTTGATTTTACTATGCCTTAAGCCTGCCCGCAGACTACAGACTTTCTATCGGCCGATAGTTGACCCGATAGTTGGTTTTGTATGAAGAATCGGCCGATACAGAATCGTTGTAGTGTGCGCACTTGCATACTTCTTCATACTGATTGGAGAACCCGACTAAACTGTCGGCCGATAGAAAGTCTGTAGTCTGCGAGCACGCTAAAAGCTCTCCTCAAACGGCGCGTTTTTATCGGCCGATAACATAAAATAGTGCGTAAAACAAAACGCTGAATTTTATTGAAAAATAACTTGATTTAAATCAACGTGTTTAAATCATGCCAACCCGGCTAGTATTAAAGATTTTATAACGCAGGTGTTTGTAGGGTTTGTAGGTGTTTGTAGGTAACCGACCAGCATGAGAATGCAGGTCAGGTACCTAGCTAGGTTGAGAAATAAAAACGATATTTAGTTTAAAAAAAATATTATAATTGTTTCACCCTCCATCACACTTTCCCAGGCTTTGGACTGGCAAGTTAGTGAAAGAGAATTTGTGAAATACACAAAGTTAGGTTACCTAGTAAGTACCTAGGTACGAAAGCTTACAATTACCACTTTACTATTTCACTTACTTGGCGTGTTTAAAGGTGAGTTCATCGATATTTACAAAATTATTTACAATTAGGTAGTTACCTGTTTAAAGGTGAGTTCATCGATATTTACAAAATTATTTACAATTAGGTAGGTACTTACTTACCTGTTTAAAGGTGAGTTCATCGATATTTACAAAATCAGGTATTTACAAAATTATTTACAATTACTTAAGTACCTATTTACAAAAACTGTTTTAAATGGCCCCCGCCCTGTTCAATACACAGGTAGGCCCTCTTCAGTGCATGTCGTTTGAGACTTTTTAACGTGTCTTTATCACGTTTCATAACCTCAAACGCACTCACAATCCGCGCACGCAACTCACTGGCACTGGAAATTGTATGGCCGTCTTGCCCATAAACAAGGTCTTTGGCACGACCCCACACATGAAAGTCCAGTGGTGTCAAGTCCGGTGAGCGAGGTGGCCAGGCAATCGACGAAACCGCGCCCGATCCATCGGCCCTGATACTCCTCAGTCAGATAGACGCGAACTGCCCGGGTGTAGTGCGCTGGCGCTCCGTCGTGCTGGAAGTAAAACCAGCGGCGTAGGCTGAGTGGCACATCCTCCAATAAACCTGGCAGCACTTCGCGAAGGTGCCGTAGATACGTGTCACCATTTAGCCGGTCTAAGAACACTGGCCCCAGCAGCTGGTCCCCAAGCACGCCGGCCCAGACGTTGACGCTGAACCTGTACTGAAAGTGATCAGGGCGTGCGAGTCTCGGGTTCACTTCCGACCAGTAGTGGGAATTGTGGTAGTTGAATAGTCCCACCCTGGTGAAGGTGCACTCATCCGTCCACAGCACATTGTTTCGTCGATTTCGGCGCAATCAGTGGCAAAATTCTACGCGAGGCGCGTGGTCACGTTCCAGCAGCTCCTGGACACGCAAGAAACGGTACGGGTGTCGTTTCTCCCTCTTTAAAAGCTTCCAAACGTATTTATCGCTCACGTGGAAAACACTGGCTGCATCTCGCGTACTTGCCATGGGATGTCTTTCGAAGAAATCCAGTATATCTTCCTCCGTACGGTAAAACATGCGTGGTCTCCCGGCATCACCCTGAGGCATAAAAACACCCAAGTCTCGAAAACGTTGCTCCACACCCAAGATGGTTCGCGGACACACTTGGATACCATAAATCTCACGAAACAGCCTCACGGCTTCCGGTAAACTGTAGTTGGCATCATGATAACACAACGCCATCGCCATATTTAAATAATCCGCATTACTATAACGATTGTTGGGCATTTTGTGATTTAGGCACGACAATGCATCCGAACCGAAAGAATTTCCGCAACTGACGGACAAGTACGGGGCGCGGCTGGCGCGAGTGGCGCGTGCACACTTGTGCGCAGAGACATACTAGAGATGTGACATGACGTGATGTAGGTACACAATTGATTGATTGATTTAACTCCGATTAAATTAATCATTTTATTATTAACTTAAAGGGAGCCAAACTAACATGCAATTCACCTAAAGCGAGGTAATCAATATCACTGCTGTCATTCATTATCCATTTACGATTTCATTAACTCATTGTTTTTTAATGAAAGCAGCTAAATAGCAAGTGATGTTAAAATAAAAATTCCAAAGCATTATTTTTAATGTAACCTCTGCAAAATAAACATTAGCTAATCAAAGTTCAGATTATAAAAACTATTGTACAAAAACTTAATTCTGTAATGTGATAGTTTTCCCTGTAAATACACGATCTTAGATAGCTTTTAATTTAATCGTACATTGAATTAATTGAGAGAATTGGAATAGAGAAGGGATTGTAGCGTTTCCATGACTTAGAAGGTACTATGGGCTACAGCATCATTA
Organism: Agriphila tristella; assembly: GCA_928269145.1. NCBI lineage: Eukaryota > Metazoa > Arthropoda > Insecta > Lepidoptera > Crambidae > Agriphila > Agriphila tristella. The sequence goes on from OV743435.1 coordinate 2,312,779, forward strand.
AACCACTCCCAGTTCCCAGCTGTTGTTGATTGTTATCATGAAAACAATTCTGATGGATTTATGGAGACGTTTGGCGTTGTTGAAACACCGCTTCGGTCGCTATTAGTATTAGTGTGGCCCATGGATCAGGCAAGGCCTAAAAACTTTTGAGATAAGACTAAGTAGGTATAGCTTTATTTACAATAAATTGCCTAATCTGGCCACGTTGGATGCACTTCAAAAAATCAATCCTATAATTAATTACTGTACTTACATCAAGTATGGCCATTGCAACCAACTCTAAGCTGCTAACCTTAAAGAATTACGCTTGATGTGCACTTGATTTTATCAATATGAATCAATTAAAAATCTTTAAATCAATCGATAATTACAGTTACAGCACTAGGTCGGCTTTTCAGAGATGTAGCGCGAGCGGCGCTTTGAGCGCGGTATCGTTTGGCGGCATTCGGCGAGTGGCGAAATCTTGTGTCGGCGGGCAGAATCGTATTTGAAGGGTTATTCCTAATTAACACTTTTGTTTTGATAAACGAAGTGTGCAATAAATGAAGTGATATGATGATATGACGTTTTACATAAATAGTTAGGTGGCGACGAAGCATTTTAAGATTTTTCGTCGGACTCTCTTCTATATACCTAAAACTGGTGTGTATGTGTTCCTTGTGCTCTACGAAACACGAAACTGACGGTTTTAAGAGGAGGAAGTGGGGACACGCATAGCTGTGACGTCACAAAGATGGCGGCCGACCGTAACAAGTTTTTCTTCATTTCTCGAGTTCTATTGCATCAATTTCGTTGTTTGATATGTCATTTGAAAGCTTATATAACTGTCTATGATTGCTCTTTTGAAACCTACTAACTTAGTCTTGTCGTTTTTGAAATATTAACAAAAGTATGTTTTTTTTTTCATATTTTTTTCTTAGTTACAGGTATAAGCTAAATTAAAAAAATCATTTGTGTACCTTAGTTTGTAAATTTAAAATAAAAATAAAGTCTGTTTTAATATCTTCTCAGAAAAATATAAACATCATTGTAGTGCAATAATAAACAAACAAGTTGTTACCAATTCTGTAAGGAAAGTACTCATCTAGTTTTTTCCATTTCTTCTTTATTTCATCAAGTTTTTCTACATTTATCGAGTTCTACTGCATTAATTTCAATGTTTGATATGTCATTTGAAAGGTTATACAATGTTCTATGATTATTCTATTGAAACCTACTAATTTAGTATTGTTGTTTTTAAAATATTAACAAAAATATGTTTTTTTTCATACACTCTTTCTTATTTCCCGGTATAACTAAATAAAGAGAAATATAAGTGTGTCTTAGTTTGTATGTTTATGTATAACAAAAATAATGTCTATTTTATTACCTTTCCAGAAATATAAAGGTGATTGTAGTGCAATAATAAACAAACAAGTTGTGACCAATTCTGTAAAGAAAGTACGAATCTGATTTTTACCGCTGTTTTCACTATTGATTTGAAAATGATAATGATTTAAGAGAAAAAGCTGTGCTTTTTACAAATTAAAGTATAAATCTAATATCTGTTTACTTTTTTATTATAATACCAGTGTAATATAATTTCATACTAGCGGCCGCCCGCGGTATCACCCGCGTGGTTCCCGTTCCCGTGGGAATATCAGGATAAAAAGTATTCTATGTTATAATCTAGGCTATCTAATATCTGTGTGCCAAATTTCAACCAAATCCGTTCAGTAGTTTTTGCGTGATTGAGGAACAAACATCCAAACATCCAAACCCACAAACTTTCACATTTATAATATTAAGTAGGATATTCATATTATAATATCACACATCCAGTTAATTAGAAGTAATATAAGCTAAGCTATTATTGAAACAATGTACAAAACAAAGTATTATTGTAATCTTAATAATAGTGCAAATAAAAACTATTCCCAGGGTGTAATGAAAATTACTTATTTTTACGTAAATCACATTGTACAAAATAGAAAATAATAATGAATGAGATAACGTTGACATAATTGAATTATCGAGTTTAGTGAACAGAGCATAGCAAGCAACATATTATACTACTCATCAACATCCATAATGTTATGCTGATTAAAATATTTATTTTCTAATATGGCATACTCCTTTGAATATACGTTTTTGCGAGCGTGCACAGTCGCATTTCATTGTCAGGCAGTCTGTCTTACACTGGCACGATATGAGCTTGATATCTTGGTAATTTCAGTTTGTCTAGGTTTTTAACATTGGAGAAAACCGGTGGTAATTTAATTACCACCTTGTAGAGAAGTCAGAAGCACCATCTACACGGAGCTAATTACCAGACTTATTTGGAAAACTGCGAATATCCCGATTCAAACCCTACTCTTACCAGAAAACTGTGGCTGGAGGTTATATAACAATTCCCTAATTCCCATCACGAGCTTGAAACCTCCATCCAATATGTCTGCAAGATATCGAGCTCATATCGTGCCAGTGTAAGACAGACTGCCGGACGACGAAATGCGACTCACAACGCTCAATGCAAAAACGTATGATAGGATTGGAAAAGAATTCATTATGTTTTAATCAGCATAACTTTCTTGATGTTGATTAGTAGTACTTATATGTTGCTTGCTATGCTTTGTTCACTAAACACATTATCTCATTCATCATTTCCCTACTTAATAAGTGATTTTCACTACACATTGGGAATAGTTTTTATTTGCACTGTTATTATAGGTAATTACAATAAATAATACTTTGGTTTTGTACATTGTTTTTTATAATAGCTTAGCAAGTACATCTAAATTGCTTGATGTGTGATATTATAATACATATAAAAGTAAACGTATATTATATGTATACTGTAATTTGTAAAAAGCACAGCTTCTTTTTCACAGCTCTTAAATACTTATCATTTCAAAATTAATAGTGAAAACGGCGGTAAAATCAGATGAGTACTTTTTTTACAGAATTGGTCACAACTTGTTTGTTTATTATTGCACTACAACCATGTTTATTTTTCTGAGAAGGCAATAAAACAGACTTTATGTTTTGTTAAAAACATACAAAATTAGGTACACTTATGTTTCTCTTTATTTAGTTATACCGGTAAATAAGAAAAAGTGTATAAAAAACATATTTTTCTTAATATTTCAAAAACGACAATCTTAAATTAGTAGCTGTCAATAAAACAATCATAGACAATTATATAACCTTTCAAATGACATATCAAATATTGAAATTGATGAAGTATAACTCGAGAAATGAAGAAAAATTTCATTAAATAAAAAGAAAATGAAAAAAAAAATTATGAGTACTCTCCTTACAGAATTGGTCACAACTTGTTTGTTTATTATTGCACTACAATGATGTTTATATTTTTGAGAAGATAAAAAAACGCACTTTATTTTTTATTATAAAATTACAAACTTAGGTACACAAATCTTTTTCTATATTTAGTTTAAACCTGTAAATAATAAAAAGTTTATGAAAAAAAATCATATTTTTGTTAATATTTCAAAAAACGACAAAACTAAATTAGTAGGTTTTAAAAGAGCAATCATAGACAATTATAAAACCTTTCAAATGACATATCAAACAACGAAATTGATGCTATAAAACTCGAGAAATGAAGAAAAACTTGTTACGGTCGGCGCCATCTTTGTGACGTCATAGCTATGCGTGTCCCCACTTTCTCCTCTTAAAACCGTCAGTTTCGTGTTTTGTAGAGCTCAAGGAACACATACATACCAGTTTTAGGTATATAGAAGAGAGTCCGACGAAAATCGTGAAGGAGACGACTTATTAAATATTTGCCTCCTGACTAAAAAGTAAACTCATTAAATCCACAGCTGGGCATACATAGGCTTAATTTAATAAGTCTAGACCAAGTTATTTCACATCCTTTTAGTTTTAGTTCTTAAAAGATGGTTGTGTTAGACATTTTTACTAAAAAATAGTCCACTGCTGAAATGCGTTCAAGTATTGAGTAGGTACCTATGATTTTTAATATCTGATTATGATTCTCAACAATTATGGAAGCGCTTTTCGTATCCACTATCGGGCAAGGTCCAAAAATAAGTCCACTGTTGATTTTAAGTCTACTAAGCCATGTACTACTTTAAGTCTCAGTTGTAGAAAGCTAGTCTTATTCTAAACAAAGGCGCTTTTTAGGGTTCCGTACCCAAAGGGTAAAAACGGGACCCTATTACTAAGCCTCCGCTGTCCGTCTGTCTGTCTGTCTGTCTGTCACCAGGCTGTATCTCATGAACTGTGATAGTTGAAATTTTCACAGATGATGTATTTTTTCAAATTCAAATTCATTTATTGGTCCATAAATATGGGTATAACAAGATTTTAGATAGAGAATGGTTTAGTACAGCCATATTTCACCTTATGGTATATTAGCCGAGATGCCAGGCCTTCAAAATTGAAATCCCGTCGGACAAGCGAGTGCACTACCGACAACTGGTATCATTGTCTTCATCATGATCTGCTAAACAAGAATATAGCGGTTGTCGCATTATAAAGTGGTGGAGGGGGAAGGGGGGAGAGGGAAAAGGTACAAAACTCGGGTATCAGAGTTTGGCTAATTTCTCAATAACCACTTGTCCGATTTAAACAAATAAGGTGCCATATGGTAGGTAATATCCTTAACGACATATTTGATCAAACAATGGTTTTTGTAAATACTATAGTTTATTAAACAATTAGAAAAAATACGAATTTAAAATAAATATTTTTTTTGTTTTGTAGAATTTAAGCAGAAAATTGAAATAAACTACTTTGTAATTAAAACTATAAAAAGGCTTACGCCCATCTACGGCCCAACTTTAAAATACCGTGTACAAACTTTCCATAAAATTTAAAAATCATTATTCAATTTATTATGAATAATGCAATTGGAATTATTGTGTAATAAAGTCGCCATCACCAAAACCATTTTAATAACAATTCAAAGATTTTTATGCGAGTGACGTTGCTCGAGGTACGAAAAAATCTCGTAAACAATCGATGCGATATAAAAATCGATACCAACAAAATATATTATTAATTACTAACATTATTTGTAACGGCAATTCTTGTTTGACTGAGTAAAACTTCAAAAAATATCATCATCATCATATCAGCCACACGACACCCACTGCTGGGTATAGGCCTCCCCTAAGGATCTCCACGACGATCGGTCCTGCGCTGCCTGCATCCACTGGCTTTCCGCGACCTTCACCAGATCGTCGGTCCACCTTGTCGGGGGCCTACCCACGGAGCGTCGTCCGGTGCGCGGTCGCCATTCCAGAACCTTTCTGCCCCAACGGCCATCGGTTCTTCTCGCTATGTGTCCCGCCCATTGCCACTTCAGCTGAGCAATCCTTCGAGCGATGTCGGTTACTTTAGTTCTCCTGCGGATCTCCTCGTTTCTGATTTGATCACGTAGGGAAACGCCGAGCATGGCTCTCTCCATTGCACGCTGAGCGACCTTGAGCCTCCTTATGAGACCCATAGTTAGCGGCCACGTTTCACTGCCGTAAGTCATCACTGGCAACACACACTGTTCATAGACTTTCGTCTTGAGACACTGAGGTAAGTCGGACGCGAAGATTTTTCGAAGCTTCCCGAATGCTGCCCACCCGAGTTGGATTCGGCGAGAGATCTCTTTCTCGAAGTTGGACCTACCTAACTGGACTGCCTGTCCTAGGTATACGTAATGGTCAACAACTTCAAGTGTAGTGTTCCCAACATGAACTGGAGAGGGTACAACATGGGTATTTGACATAATTTTCGTCTTTTCCATGTTCATCCTAAGACCCACTCTTTGGGAAGCACTACGGAGATCTTCGAGCATTGTGTTCAGGTCTTCCATGGTCTCAGCCATAAGGACTATATCATCGGCAAAACGAAGGTGTGTTAGGTACTCGCCATTAATGTTGATGCCGAGTCCTTTCCAGTCCAAGAGCTTAAAGATGTCCTCCAACGCAGCTGTGAACAGTTTCGGAGAAATAACGTCTCCCTGTCTCACACCACGCTGCAGTTGGATAGGATTTGTGTTCTGGTTCTGTACTCGGATCGTCATGGTGGCATTTTGGTATAAGTACCTCAACACCTCGATATACCTATAGTCCACTTGGCACCTTTGGAGAGACTGCAGCACCGCCCAGGTTTCAATCGAATCAAAGGCTTTCTCATAGTCCACGAACGCCAAGCAAAGTGGCTCATTATACTCCTCGGTCTTCTGTATAACCTGCCGCAGCGTATGGATGTGGTCTATGGTGCTAAAGCCTTTTCGGAACCCGGCTTGTTCGGGAGGTTGGAAGTCGTCGAACTTGCGAGCGAGACGATTCGTAAGGACTCTCGAAAACAACTTATAGACATGACTCAGAAGCGAGATGGGTCTATAGTTCTTTAAGAGGGACTTGTCACCCTTTTTAAAGAACAAGATCACCTCACTTATGTTCCATGTCTTTGGCGTTCTGCCCTGGACGATGACGGAATTAAACGGAAATAACGGAATCAAAAAATATAGTTTTTATTAAAACCAGTGAAATGATAAAATATTTTTTAGATTATAACAGTATTGAACAAGATTAAAATCGATTTAGTAATCGATTCCGATAGAACAATGGCAGCACTACGTACTCGGCTGATCTACTGTCAGTTTGACAATGGTGACAGTACGACGACGGCGACGTCACAACGTTTGATTGTCGTTTGTTTGTGTTTTGTTGTTTTGTTTTGTATTGGAAGTGTTTTGCAGCTTTTGCAGTGAGTGTGTATTTCTCGTGCATCCTTTACTTTTTGACCCATTTTACGCTAATGGACTTCGAGTCTCCGACCCTATCCCGAACTTTGGAGTTAGGCCCCGCTATTTTATATAACGATAATCTGGAATGGAAATGCCCACTTGACTCTCGCATGCATTGGATTCTGGAAGCAGCTCTGGTTAGTTTATTCAAAGTAAACAACATTACATTTAGATAAAATTGACTTCGAGTGACTAAAACGATAAAACAAATGCCTTTGATATGAAAATGGTTGAAATAAATTGTGCCCATACTGACGAAAAAAAGTCGTTTTATCTAAAAAAGGCGACTTATTTTCTTAACCAACATTCAGTTTATTGAGTTTTTGACATGCCATGCTTTCATTTAATACACAATTCGTCTGTGTACACCACGATGTACCGTGGGCCGGAACTTCTATAGACCCATGGGCATAGTCCTTTGCGCCAGAAAAAAAATATCGGTGAATAACCCAGTCATTCCCCTATATAGAGTAATAATATTTTAAAAGGTTTTTGTCTAGTAACTGGCTAAAAAAAATTTTTTTGTGTCGCGTGGCGAAATTTTCTCTTCCATTTTTTTTCGAAAATCCTCTACAGAATTAAAACTATGAAGATTTGACTCAGAAAAAAATACTGGTGAAAAGCCTAGTTATCCCATTATATAGAATAATAAACTTATCAAACATCTTTGTGTAGTAATTATGTTGAAAAAAAATTTTTTTTTGCGTGGCGAATTTTCTTTATCATTTTTTTTCGAAAATCCTCTACAACATTAAGACTATGAAGATTTTCCCATAAAAAAATTGTAGTAAGTAGTTCAGTTATTTTACTATATAGAATAATAAACTTCTTAAACATTTTTCTTTAGTAACTGTGTTAAAAATGTTTTGTGTTGCGTGGCGAAATTAACTCTACCATTTTTTTTTTCGAAAATCCTCTACAGTATAAAAACTATGATGATCTGCTCCAGAAAAAAACGCTGGTGAATAGCTTAGTTATTGCACTATATAGAATAATAAACTTGTCAAACATTCTTGTCTAGAAATAATGTAAAAAAAAAATGTTTTTTGTCGCGCAGCAAAATTTTCTCTAACATTTTTTTTTTCAAAAATCTTCCACAGAAATCAAACTATGAGGATTTGCTCCAGAAAAAAAAATTGTTAATAGACCAGTTATCCCACTATACAGATTAATAAAATTATCAAACATTTTGGTCTAGTAACTGTGTTAAAAAATGTTTTGTGTCGCATAACACGGTGGACCTGCAAAGTTATGTTTAAATGAGTTTGCACGACACAAAATATTTTTTAACACAGTTACTACACAAAAATGTTTGACAAGTTTATTACTCTATATAATGGAATAACTGGCCTATTTACTACTATTTTTTTTCTGGGGCAAATCCTCATGGTTTTAATTCTGTAGAAGATTTTCGAAAAAAATGGTAGCATAAATTTCGCTTCGTGACTAAATAGATATTTTTTTAACATAGCTACTAGATAAAAATGTTTAACATGTTTATTTATTTATATAGTAGAAAAACTAAACTATTCACCAGTATTTTTTTTCCGAGGATAATCTTCATAGTTTTAATTCTATAGAGGAATTTCGAAAAAAACGGTAGAAAAAATTTCGCCATGCGACCCAAAAAATTTTTTAGCATAGTTACTAGATAAAAATGTTTCACAAGTTTATTACTCCATATAGTGGGACAACTGTGCTACGTACAAATATTTTTTTTCTGGGGCAAATCCTCATAGTTTTAATTTCATAGTACTTTCTTTTAATTTACTGCTTCAATTCTACAAAACTAAAAAGCCTTTGTTTGAAATTCGTCTTTTTTTCTATTTTTGTAATAAACTTTAGTATTTACAAAAAACATTGTAAGGTAAAATTTGTTGTTACGGATATTATCTACTATATGACACCATATTTGTTTAAATCGGACAAGCGGTTACTGAGAAATTATCCAAACCCTGATACCCCATTTCCGCATATTTTCCCTCCCCTCCCTCCCCCCTCAACCACTTTATAATGCGACAACCCCTATATTCTTGTTCAAGAGATCATGCTGAAGACAATGATACCAGTTGTCGGTAGAGAACTCTCCGGTCCGACGGGAATTGTCATTAGACGACTTTCTTTAAAGCATTTTCGATATTATTCGGACAGTGACCTCCCGCACAATATCGATAATAATTTTGTTGTTTTCCAGCCAAATTTCAAAATTAAAATACAGACAGCAAGCTAATGACTGTGGCAATTTTACGCAGTACTTTATACTATATATATGTATGTAGTTTATTTTAATTTACTGCTTCAAATCTACAAAACTAAAAATGTTTTTGTTTGAAATTTGACTTTTTTCTAATTATTTAATAAACTATAGTATTTACAATAACTATTGTTTTATAAAATATGTTGCTAAGGATATTACCTATCATACGACAGCTTATTTGTTTAAATCGGACAAGTGGTTGTTGAGAAAATTAACCAATTCCCGATACTCGACTTCCGCGGCTTTTCCCTCCCCCCCTCCCCCCTCCACCACTTTACAATGCGACAACCGCTGTATTCTTGTTCAGGAGATCATGCTGAAGACAATGATATCGGTTGTCGGTGGAGCACTCTCTTGTCCGACGGGAATCGTAATTAGACGACTTTCGTAAAAGTGGCATCTCCACTATATGAACATAGGTAAATACATCTTAACATGCTAAAATATTAGAAATTTCAGAATTATTTATTATTATTATTACATTATCATTAAACTTATATCAAATTTATTACAGTCATAATTAATAAAATTATAGTAAGCAAATGCAGAATGTCAGTATTTTAAATCTAGTACTTATTACATTTTTTAAGTCATTACTTACATTGTATCTATTTTATTATTTAAAAATGCTCTTATGTCATAGTAAGCTTTTTCAGCAAGAAAGCCATTGAGCGCAGTTTTAAATCTTTTATTGTCATTGATCGATCTTATAACCAATGGGATTTTATTATAAATTATAGGCGCCATGCAGTTTACACTCATTCGTCTAAGAAGAGTTTTGCACCCATGAGCTACTTTCAGTGTGCCTTCACGACGACTACCTATAGGGTTCATTTCAAAATTATTTGGGTTATTTCGAACAAAGTTTGCTATCTCAGATATATACATAGACGGCAATGTAAGAATTTTATACTTACGAAAGTAGGGTTCACATGAGTCATCTTGCATTAGACCAAACATGGATCTGAGACATTTTTTTTGAGATTTAAAGACACTTTCCTTGTCGGTAGTGTTAGCCCAGAACATTATCCCATATCTCAAAGCTGATGCGACGTATCCGTGATAAGCTATCAAAAGTGTTTTAACACTAGCAACCTTCCTCAATTTGTAGAGAGCATATGAAAACTGGTTTAATTTCTTTATTAAAATGTCAATGTGAGGTTTCCATGTCAGCTTATTATCTATAGTCAAACCTAAGAACTTAGTAGTGTCCACTTCCTTCACTGAGTTTCCAGAGTATTCAATGTCAAAATCTAGTGGATCGTTATTCCTTTGCTTAAAGTTTATCAAATGTGTTTTCGTCAAATTAATTGTCAAATTATTTAATGTCAGCCACTTGATTAAAGATGTTTGTTGCAGCTTCTACGGTTTGTCTACTTTAGGTTGCGGGAGTATTCAATGAATCGTATATTTTTGTAGAATTTACAAGAAACGTTTATTTTTGAAAACGAATATACAAAATTATGAAAAAAACGGTTAGCTTAGTCGATGATCAAATAAAAGAGTGAAGTAATGCCCGTCCCGCCGCCGTGACGTCATCCGCTCCTTCCTTCACGCCGGTCGTTCGTCTATTCGATCTTCACACCGGTCGGTGTTTTTTTGCTACGCTCAGATAGATGGCGCTAGTCGTCGCCTAAACATGCCGGCCGCCTTGGAATGACCCTGTCTTCCAATACAACGCTGCTGCTTGCCGCATCACGCTTCGGTCTGCGCCGGCGGCGCAAGAAGTGGACAGATCTTCGAACAGGCCCGCTGAATCGTGCCCGCAGCTGTACGAATCTCAGCAACCCTGGAGACACCATCCTTTCCTGTGAACAGGCGAACAATTCTACCCATTCTCCAACGTAAAGGGGGAAGGTTATCCTCCTTTATCAAAACAAGGCTATCCAGTGGGAGAGCGTCCTTGTTTTCTGTCCATTTTGTTCGTCTCTGTAGTTCCGATACGTATTCCTTTGACCATCTCTCCCAGAAATGCTGCCGCAACTGCTCCAGCCGCTCGTATCGCCCCAGGCGCGCAGGCGCCGTCGCTGTCACGTCCTGGCAGCCCAGCGAAGTCAACGGTCGGCCGATGAGGAAATGAGCTGGCGTAAGGGGAAGATAGTCATGCGGATCTGAGGAAAGAGGGGACATTGGACGGGAGTTCAGGACGGCTTCGATTTGCGTCAATACCGTGCTGAACTCCTCGTACGTTAGTTTTGCATTTCCGATTACTCGTCTCAAATGATATTTGCACGACTTTACCCCCGCCTCCCATAAACCGCCAAAATGAGGAGCGTATGGTGGAATGAATGAAAAACGAATATTGTTTTCGCTAGCAAAATCTACAATTTGTTGTTGATTTTCAAAAATAGCTGAAAGTTCTCTTTCAGCCCCTACGAAATTTCTCCCATTATCAGAGAATATTTGACAAGGCTTGCCTCGTCGTGAAATAAAACGCTTTAAACTCAGTATGTATTCTTGTGTTGATAAACCACCAACCAATTCTAAGTGAATAGCTCTAGTAGTGAAGCATATAAATATACAAATATAACATTTAATTAATTTAGACCCTCTGCCTTTTCGGTTTAAAATGAAAAAAGGTCCCGCGTTATCGGCGCCACATCGCATGAAGGGGAAACTGGGTTCTAAACGTTCTGAAGGTAAATTACCCATCACAGGTGTTAATGTCTTACCCTTCATGCGAGTGCACACTACACATTTATGTACTACTTGCCTGGCTAAATTTCTAGCACCTAGCACCCACCACTGTTCACGTATAGAAGCCACTAACAGCTGCGGTCCCGCATGACATAATCGCTTATGTTCATATTCACACAGAAGTCTCGAAAAAAGATGCTTACTGCACAACAATATCGGATGTTTTTTATCGTAACTAAAATCTGAATTACACAATCTACCGCCTACTCTAATTATCTTGTCATTATCCAAAAACACATTTAAACCCGAGACACGCTTATACTGTGAACCTTTATCACAACGCAAACCTTTGTTCAAGTCGTTATAAATATCAGTAAACGATTGCATTTGAACGCATTTAACAAGCGTGCGTTCGGCCTGACATAGCTCGTCCACTGATAACGAACCGGTTATTTTTTCTAGTGGCGATGGCGCTCGCACTCGCTGACTGCATCGGGAGTTATAAACAAACCGAAGTACGTACGCGCAAACACGCTTCAGTTTATTGAATGACGAAAATCTATTTTAAAATCAATTAAGTTATTCGAATTATGTGAAGTTAACGTTACTATATTATTTTTTAATTCTGGTAGTTCACTACAAACAGAATTATCGCTATTTTGAGGCCAACTTGAACTTTGTTCATGCAAAAATGTTGGACCGTGCCACCAAAGGTGTCTAGGGCTGTCAACCTTTAACGTACCAAGGTTGACACCTCTAGTTAATAAATCAGCGGGATTTTCGGTACCACGAATGTGACGCCAAATCGTATCACCAGTTAATTCGTTTATTTGCACAACTCTGTTTTGCACAAAAGTTTTTAACATGTGTGGCGACATCCGTAGCCAGCCCAAAACAATTGTAGAATCAGTCCAGAAATATACTTTATCGAATGTTAAACGTAGTGATTTAATTATTTTATCATACAAATTTGCCCCCACCAGGGCTGAACAAAGCTCGAGTTTTGGTGTGCTTACTGTTTTTATTGGTGCCACTTTACTTTTAGCACACAGTAATCTAACGCACGGAGATTCATGATTGATATACGAACGAATATATGCACAAGCTCCATATGCATCTTGCGATGCATCTGTAAAAATATGTAATTCCTTTTGTATCGCTTTATTTTCTACAACACAACGCGGTATACGAATATCTGAAATATGGCATAAATTAGACATAAAATTATGCCAAACCGATTTAATATTAGACGGAATCGCGTCGTCATCCCAGCCTACCTTCGCTTGCCATAATCTTTGTAATAATATTTTTGCTGTAACCATTGCTGGAGCTAACAACCCTAAGGGATCATAGATTTGAGAAATGACAGATAACATCATACGTTTTGTGATAACTGGTTCATCTTGTTTTATTTTTGTTGTGAAGTGCAGATCATCACTCGTATTGAACCACCCTAAACCTAACGTTTTGGATTGACAATGGTCACCAATGCATAAATCTTTAGAGGTCTGTGATGACACATCATGATTAAAAACCCATTTTCTAAGGGGAAAACAAGCACTTTGCAACACCTTGGCTGTTTCACTACAAATTTCCTGTAAATCATCGAAACTATCATTCCCGTAATTTAAGTCATCAACGAAAAAAATGTTCATCTATGACGCGAGCAATGACGACATTATCACACTCACGAGCTAATTGCTTTAAGCAGCGAATACTAAGGTAGGGGGCCGAGGCGCAGCCATAGGTTACCGTGTTTAAACGATAAATTTGAATCGGATCGTCCCTACTTTCCCTCCATAATATAAGTTGTAAGTTACGCTGATCGACTTGTATTTCAATTTGCCGATACATCTTTTCAATATCAGCGCACGCTACGTATTGATATTGCCTAAATCTAAGTAAAATTGAAAATATATCGTTTTGAAGTGACAACCCTATATGTTGGATGTCATTTAATGACTTGTGACTAGTGGTCGCTGCACTAGCATCGAAAACAACTCTTAGTTTAGTCGTGACACTATCTTCTTTATATACACCATGATGTGGCAATATATAGTACGGCTTTTTTAAATTCTCGATATTATCGTTATTTTGTAAAAGTGTCATATGACCTAAGCTTTCGTATTCACGCATAAAATCAGTATACAATTTACGATATTGCGGTGCACGCTCAAGTTTCCGCTCTAAAGACAAAAATCTATTTTTAGCCATCGTATACGAATCACCTAATATCTCGGGCGATTCCTTAAACGGTATTCTAACTGAGAATCTACCATTTTCTAAACGTTTAGTGGTATTTAAAAATAATTCTTCACAAAATAATTCCTCTTTCGTCATAACAGGAATATCGTTTTTTATTTCTTCTAGCTCCCAAAATTTACGTAATTGAGAATCTATCTGAGAGAAATTACATTGCACGTCCGTCGTGCTATTCGTATAAAAATTACGTTTAGAATAAATAGGTCCGGCTATTATCCACCCTAATTTAGTTTGCAATAAGTACGGACCGCTCTTTAATTTAATTTTTCCGTCGCATAACAAATTCCAAAAAACGTCTACGCCTATTAATAAATCGATTTCCGATGAAATATGAAACGAAGGATCGGCAAGTTGAACATCGCTAGGTATACGTATGGAATCACTATTAACGTCTATCAAAGGTAACTTTGAAGTGATATTAGCCAAAACCAAACAATGCAACTGCGTATTATAATCGCATAATTTTGAACGCATATTTACTTTGCAAGTGTAGTTTGACTGGGAGACCAGTTGCCCTACACCACAAACACGTATTGTGGACTGTACTTTCTTAACGCCTAAACGATTACATAATCTTTCCGTAATAAAAGTATTTTGGCTGCCATTATCTAAAAGAGTCCGGACCGTGTGATATTTGTTATCGGAACCGGCAATTTCCACTAGCGCGGTCGACAGCAAAATAGTTTTCGCGCTGCTACCCCCCTCACCATATAAATATTCACAGCCACTGTCCTTCAACGTATGCAAGGCAGATGACTGCTGTGGCAACGTATTATTTTCTACAGCTAGGGAGGAGCTTTGCGTTCGTATACCATCATGATTCACCTTCTGATCAAAGTGTAACAACGAATTATGTTTCTGATGACACAATTTACAAGGACCGAATACACAATCGGTTGACGTGTGATTAGTAGAACGAATACAATTGTGACATAAGTTTTTGCTTGTAACTAACTTTATCCTATCTTGAAGTGATAAATTAAGAAAACTAGCACACGAATAAAGCGCATGATTATTGCCGCATAAGGGACATGATAGACTATGACTATGCTTATTATTTTTATGAACTGTATTTTTACTACCCGCAGAAACGTAAGTATTCGTACGTTGCGTATTTAAATGCCTTTTAAAATCAACATTAGTCTTTGGCTCGTAGTTCGGTTTCGAATTCAAACTAGAATTTTTACTGTTGTTGGACTTAATTGTTTCCAACATATCCGCCCTATTTCTGAGGAAAGTAAGAATGTTTTCTACCTTTAATGATTGAGAATTATTCAAGTTATCTAATAGATTGCCCTTATAACACTCCCATTCGCGAGCTGTAACCGGGTCGAGCTTAGAAACGATTAAATAAATGACTAATGTATCCCACGAATCAGTGGGTTCATTTAACGAGTTCAAAGCGCGTAAATTACGTAGAAAAGAATCAATTAACTTTCTTATCTGAAATGGAGATTCACTATTTAGTGTCGGAGCATTAAATAACGACTTTACATGGTTCTGTACAAGTAAACGATTATTGTGATATCTCTTTTCGAGTAACTCCCATGCGTGACCGTAATTGGAAGCTGTGAATTCTAAAGCGCTAATCACTTCTAACGCAGAACCGGTAAGGGACGACTTTAAATAATGAAACTTTTGAATAGAATCCAAGTCTTTGCGATTATGAATCATGGACACATATGAACTTCTAAATTCTATCCACTGGTCGTATAATCCCGAAAAGGCGGGTAATTTTAAATCCGGTAATTTAATTGCTAACGGCTTACAACATGAACCACTTGACGAATTAGTTGGTAATTCTGGCTCACACTGCTTCACCATACACTGCGCTGTAGCTAATAACGAACTATACTGAGTTTCGAACGTTTCCCTATAATCTAATTGAGAAATCAAGTCATTATCATCAGAATCTTGTTCAATTTTAGTCTGAATGGCATTAAATTCCGCAAATAATGTAACTAATAATTCAGTTCGCACGTTTAATTGAGTTTTATTGACTGAATCCAAACTATTAACGTCTAATTTACTAATGTACTTTTCAAAATTCGTTAATCTACACTTAAGCACACCGCGTTGCTTCTTAAGGTCGTTAAGGTCACACATTTTTGGCGCCAATAAACGCGGAGATTTTGGCCTTGTTGCAACCTTAGTTACACTAGCAGCTACTTTAGATTCGTCGTCACTCATTTGGCACTTTATGAAGAGGTAAAGGTACTTACAGTTTGAAACTGGGGTGCGCGGCACTCAGGATGGTGACGAACGTAGTAACGGATTTGCAACTCTAAAGCAGAAAAAAAGCACGATATTAAACACAAATCGAAGATGATGGAGAGGATTAGAAAGGATGACCGACGTTATCTGATCTCTGCCGTTTTCTCCTCCAGTCCACCATCTGGTCGCTGATCTTCACGTATAGGATTCGGCTTCGGAGGTCCAAAATGTTGCAGCTTCTACGGTTTGTCTACTTTAGGTTGCGGGAGTATTCAATGAATCGTATATTTTTGTAGAATTTACAAGAAACGTTTATTTTTGAAAACGAATATACAAAATTATGAAAAAAACGGTTAGCTTAGTCGATGATCAAATAAAAGAGTGAAGTAATGCCCGTCCCGCCGCCGTGACGTCATCCGCTCCTTCCTTCACGCCGGTCGTTCGTCTATTCGATCTTCACACCGGTCGGTGTTTTTTTGCTACGCTCAGATAGATGGCGCTAGTCGTCGCCTAAACAATGTTAATGTATTATTTATGTCAAATTTAATATTATTTGAATGGTCATAGGTAAATAAAACAGTACTGTCGTCAGCAAATATTGTCATATGATGATTGGTCACATTAGGAAAGTCATTTATATAAATAATGAAAAGTAGAGGACCTAACACACTTCCTTGTGGTACACCATAGCATACTGACCTTTCTTTCGATGCATAAGTAGTGTTAACACCAGTCTCAGCATCAATTCTATTTATGTGCGTAATTTGTCTTCTATTACTTAAGTAACACTCAATTAGTTTAAGGGCGTTGCCTCTTACACCATATTTTTCCAGTTTGTCAAGTAGTGTTTTATGATTAATATTGTCAAATGCTTTAGTCATGTCCATAAATAAAGCCAGAGTGGGCTTTCGCTTGTCTACGTTACTCACGATTTTTTCCAAAAATTCGTACATTGCCATGTTTATCGATTTATCTTTTCGAAAACCATATTGGTTCTTTGAAAATAAGTTGTTAGATTCAAAGTAATTATTCAATTTTTTATATATGATATATTCAATAATCTTTGAAAATATAGATATTAATGCAATGGGACGGTAGTTCCTTAAAAGTTTTTTATCGTCTTTTTTAAATACTGGAATAGTAATTGTCAACTTTAATATGTCTGGGAATGTTCCTTGTTCCAAACATAAATTTATAATATAACATAAGATCGGTGCTATTATATTTCCGACTGCCTTAATAATCCTAGTAGAAACACCGTCAAAACCTACACTATTTGTATTCTTAAGTGAATGTATAGCTTTGAGAACATCAAACATAACAATTGGCGTAAGGAATATAGAATTCAGTTGACTATGCGGAACAGAATTTGATTTTGGCCTATGATCATCAACAGTTTTTATTGATTTTGTAAAAAAATCATTAAATGTGTTCGCTATATCTGTCGGTTCAGTTATCTCTAAATCATTACTTATTACACTGGTAATGTGTTCCCTAGGTAAGTTATTGTTATAGTTATTAATTATTTTCCACGTTGCTTTAGACTTATTTTTAGACTGGGTTACAAAATAGTCATTCTGTGCCTTTTGAGTGAGATTTATTATCCTTTTGTACCGTTTGGTATAATTATCAAAAGCTGATTTATTAGATGTTGTTGGAGAAAGGCGATATTTCCATAAGAGATAACAACGTCTTTTACTGCATGATTTAATACCTTTTGAAATCCATTTAGGTTTGTTCGTAGTGGAAATTTTCACTCTTACTTGTGGGAAACATAACTTATAAAAAAGTGTAAAGAGGTCGTGAAATGAGTTGAATGCACTATTTGGACAGCTTGTTTCATAAACTTCGTTAAAACTTAGGCTTTTCATACAGTTGGAAAACTTTATTATATTATCTGGAGAAAAATCTCGCCGGTAAGTGAACCAATGTTTTAGTCGGCATGATTTTTTGACAGGTATCTTAAGAGTTTGGGCAGAGTGATCAGAAAATGCTAACTCTATGACTTCCCCCTTTGCACCGCGAATATTATGTATAATATTATCCAGACATGTTTTACTGCGTGGTCTGGTGGGTTCGTTAAACTGGCATTTCATATTATATTTGGATAGTAGCTGTTTAAAGTCTCTAGATATTTTATTATTTGTTAACAGGGCTTTATAACGTTACCAATTAACAGTAAACATAACGTTACGTAACGTTATTTTCAATATGATACCTTGATAACGTTATTTTTTTTAACGTTACCAGGTAACATAACATTAATTTAACGTTATAATATGGTTATGTTACTAGATACCGTTACAAGAAATAACGTTATTTTTACCGGTAATTAGGTATCATTATTTTCTGTTACGCGACGTTGCCAGCTCGCCCGCTGCCGGCCGTGCATGTCTCTTGCAACTTAAAACCTTTTTTGTACTACCACAAGAATCTATACATATAATAAAATCGTAACGAGGCCAATTCTGTACATTCAATATTTTTTCAAAAAGTAATTGCTACATGTTAAGTACATGATACTGAACCCAAAACAATAGTTTTTGGAATTTTTGTCTGTTTGTTTGTTTGTATGTACGTGCATAACTTTTAAACTACTGCACCGATTAGAACAAAACTTTTTTTTGTTATATAGCTGATAAGCCTGGGCATAACTTAGGGTATAATTGATTTTGGAAAATGGAGCACCTGATGCAGAACCAAAATGGCCAAACTAAACTATAAGGAATATAAAAATGACACCTTAGCAAAAGTTGTTCAGCCTGATGAGCATTTTTGTCGAGGTATAAAAATCGAAGATCTGGAACACCTGATGCACAACCATAATGGCCCAACTAAACTATAAGGAATATAAAAATAACGTCTTAACAAAAGTTGTTCAGCCTGATAAGCATTTTTTGTTGTAGTATAAAAATCGAAGATCTGGAACACTTTTTGCAGAACCATAATGGTCCAACTAAATTTTATTGAATATAAAAATGACGCCTCAACAAAAGTTGTTCAGCATGATGAGCATTTTTTGTTGAGGTATAAAAATCGAAGGTCGTGAACACCTGATGCAGAACCATAATGGTCCAGCTAAACTATACAAAATATAAAAATGACAGCTTAGCAAAAGTTGTTCAGCCTTATGAGCATTTTTTGCTAAGGTATAAAAATCTAAGATCTGAAACACCTGATGCAAAACCATAATGGCCCAACTAAACTATAAGGAATATAAAAATAACGCCGTTACAAAAGTTGTTCAGCCTGATGAGCATTTTTTGTTGAGGTATAAAAATCGAAGTTCTGGAATACCTAATACAGAACCATAATGGTCCAACTAAACTATAAGGAATATAAAAATAACGCCTTAACAAAAGTTGTTCAGCCTGATAAGCATTTTTTGTTGTGGTATAAAAATCGAAGATCTGGAACACCTGATGCAGAACCATAATGGCCCAACTAAACTATAAGGAATATAAAAATAACGCCTTAGCAAGAGGTGTTCAGCCTGATGAGCATTTTTTGATGTGGTATAAAAATCTAAGATCTGGAACACTTTTTGCAGAACCATAATGGTCCATCTAAACTATATGGAATATAAAAATTACGCCTTAACAAAAGTTGTTCAGCCTGATGAGCATTTTTGTTGTGGTATAAAAATCGAAGATCTGGAACACTTTTTGCAAAACCATAATGGTCCAACTAAACTATAAGGAATATAAAAATAACTCCCTAACAAAAGTTTTTCAGCCTGATGAGCATTTTTTGTTGAGGTATAAAAATCGAAGGTCTTGAACACCTGATGCAGAACCATAACGGTCCAGCTAAACTATACAAAATATAAAAATAACGCCTTAACAAAATGTGTTCAGCCTGATGAGCATTTTTTGATGTGGTATAAAAATCTAAGATCTGGAACACTTTTTGCAGAATCATAATGGTCCATCTAAACTATATGGAATATAAAAATTACGCCTTAACAAAAGTTGTTCAGCCTGATGAGCATTTTTTGTTGTGGTATAAAAATCGAAGATCTGGAACACTTTTTGCAAAACCATAATGGTCCAACTAAACTATAAGGAATATAAAAATAACGCCCTAACAAAAGTTGTTCAGCCTGATGAGCATTTTTTGTTGTGGTATAAAAATCGAAGATCTGGAACACCTGATGCAGAACCATAATGGTCCAAGTAAACTACAAGGAATATAAAAATGACGCCATAACAAAAGTTGTTCAGCCTGATGAGCATTTTTTGTTGTGGTATAAAAATCGAAGATCTGGAACACCTGATGCAGAACCATAATGGTCCAAGTCCAACTATTCTATAAGGAATATAAAAATGACGCCATAACAAAAGTTGTTCAGCCTGATGAGCATTTTTTGTTGTGGTATAAAAATCGAAGATCTGGAACACCTGATGCAGAACCATAATGGTCCAACTAAACTATAAGGAATATAAAAATAACGCCTTAACAAAAGTTGTTCAGCCTGATGAGCATTTTTTGTTGAGGTATAAAAATCGAAGGTCTGGAACACCTGATGCAGAACCATAATAATCCAGCTTAACTATACAAAATATAAAAATGTCACCTTAGCAAAAGTTTTTCAGCCTGATGAACATTATTTTTTGCAATTTCAGATTTGGTCCCATAGTAAAAGTTGTTCAGTTTGAGGTTTGTTGGTCCCTATTTACCATATTCGGCATTAGGGGTGTTTTTGTAAAACGTTGTATAGAAGTAAAAATAATTTATCGGTCATTTTGCCGACATCCGTAATGCAAGATACCTTCTACCACAGTATAATAACTTCTACTATTCCTATTAGGTAGGTAGAGTATAATCTCAATAAACTTCTTCGTACCGAGTGTAGGTACTCAAACTTGTGCATTGCTTTCTTTTAATTTTTTAAGGCGCTAAGAAGGGTCAAATCCCAATATTCAATTCAAATTATTGAAAGATTACGCGCGTGAAGCTATCATGGAAAAAATATATAATGTACTTGGAATAATACACAATAGATTTAATTGAAAGCATTTGTAAAAATGTTACAACCTTTGATGTAAAAAAATATTCCGTGGACCCTGTTTCTGGTCCTATTTGCAAAATTTCTCGGAAACAGAACATTCGTTAATGTTAAAACTAAAACATAAAAATCGACGATGTTAATACCTTCAATCTTAATTGAACAGATTTTTTTTAACCTACTTGAAAGCGAAGAAATTTAATAAAAACCTGTAAAAATTGAGAATTTGGCGCTAGTTCTCAACGTAACCGCCGCTTTGGAACGCGCACTGATTTGAACCCAAAGTGAGTAGAGTTACGTTCGATTTCACACCATCACGGATCGAGCCGCTCGGATTGAGGCATGTTAAAGCCTTAATAAATTTGCGTTAACACTTAATATTAAAACACTATCCAGATAATACTTTTAAATTATTTCCGCTGTTATCGATGCGAAACCAAAAATTAATGCCATACAAAATTGTACCTTATGCGCATAGCATTAAGCGTTTTTTTATTGTACAATTGATGCCTACCTGAAGGGTGTATAAACCATTACCTTAAAAGCGAATTAACGTTGTATAAACCATTTCCTTAGAAGAATATTATAAATATTGAGTCGTAATAACCATTTACAATTAACGTTGAATTTTACGCCCCGAGTTGATAAAAATAATGGTCGTTACATCTTATCAAAACTACAAAAACAAAACATTTGCTTTTTACGTTGATATTTACCGTTCGCAAGACGTTATGACTGAAAATTGATGGGACGTATAAACATTTTTTTTGCGAATTTCTGTATTTCGTATATTTATAGATCGATAGAGAAAAAAAATCTGAGAAAAATGGTATACAGGGTGAAATTTTAATCATTTGGTTCCCGCCGTGGGGTAGTTCCACTCATGATTACTAGCAACTTTTACGATGGGGCCAACTCTCATACACGCAAAAAAAATCAGCTGTTCTATAAAAAGTATCATCTCCTATCGGAGCTAGTGATGAAAAAGACTCGAGTCTTTTAAGTCCTTTTGCAAAGACTCGCCTCATTTGAACGCCTCACGAATCGACGAGTCTTTTAAACCCTACGTCTTGAGTCAAAAGACTCGAAGCTCAAGACTAATTTGAGTCGAGCTCTTTTACCTCAGGCCTCGAAAGCGGAGTCGTTTCTTAAAAGGTTAAAAGGACTTAAAAGACTCGAACCTTGTGGCTTCGGGTGTCGTAAGTCATGAGAGGCGTTTACCAATCAATATACTGACTGACTGATACATATCAGCAAATTCAGCACATTGATCTGATTGAAATTAAAAATAACAAAATAGAAGTTTTTATTAGGAAAAAGATTTAAACAAAAAAAAGAATTAAAATAAATATAAAATAAAATACTTAATAAAAACCTAAAAAAAATCGGATACCGAGGGCCAAGGACTCAATTTTTAAAATACTAAAAATCCAAGATGGCGGCCAAAGTTTTTTGTTTGTGGGCCGATTTCGATGAAACTCGGTTTTTGGAACTATTTGGACAAGAAAAAAAAACGCAATGTTGAAAATATTTAAAAATCCAAGATGGCGGCCAACTTTTTTGCTTGTGGGCCGATTTCGATGAAACTCGGTTTTTGGAACTATTTTGACAAGAAAATAAACACGGTATGTTAAAAATATTGAAAAATCCAAGATGGCGGCCAACTTTTTTGTTTGTGGGCCGATTTCGATGAAACTTGGTTTTTGGTACTATTTTGACAAGAAAATAACAACGCAATGTTGGACATATTGAAAAATCCAAGATGGCGGCCAACTTTCTGGTTTGTGGGCCGATTTCAATGAAACTCAGTTTTTAGTACTATTTTGACGAGAAAATAACAACGCAATGTTGGAAGTATTGAAAAATCCAAGATGGTGGCTAACTTTTATATTAGTGGGCCGATTTCGATCAAACTCGGTTTTTGGCACTATTTTGACAAAAAAATATAAAACTTAAAATCCAAGATAGCGAGCGGCCAACTTTAGTAAATAGTACTAATAATTGAGTTTCATCGAAATTGGCCCAAAAACAAAAAGTTGGCCGCCATCTTGGATTTTTAGTATTAAAAATATTGCGTTTTTATTTTCTTTTCGCGTTTAAGCGTTTTTGAATCGTCTATATTTTCATAGACTTATTTAGGAGCCTTAAAGGTTGAGCTTTAAGTATTTGGATACACGGATCAGTCCTAAGCCTTTTTAAATACAGCTCGAGTCGTTTGAGTCTTTTAACATACAACTGAGTCTTATTAAAAAGACTCGAACGTCGAGTCTTCAATTTAGACTTGAATCGTTTCATCAAAATCGGCTCAAAACAAAATGTTGGCCGCCATCTTTGATGTTCCGAAAACCGAGTTTCATCGAAATCGGCTCACAAACAAAAAAGTTGACCGCCATCTTGGATTTTTTGTATTTTAAAAATTTCGTTGTTATTTTCTCGTCAAAATAGTAGTAAAAATCGAGTTTCGTCGAAATAGGCCCAAAAAAAAAGTTGGCCGCTATCTTGGAATTTTAGTTTTATATTTTCTTATCAAAATAGTACTAAAAATCGAGTTTCGTCGAAATCGGCCCACTAACAAAAAAGTAAGCCACCTCTTGGATTTTTTAATACTTCCAACATTGCGTTGTTATTTTGTCGTCAAAATAGTTCTAAAAACTGAGTTTCATTGAAATCGGCCCATAAACAAGAAAGTTGGCCGCCATCTTGGATTTTTCAATATGTCCAACATTGCGTTGTTATTTTCTTGTCAAAATAGTACCAAAAACCGAGTTTCATCGAAATCGGCTCACAAACAAAAAAGTTGGCCGCCATCTTGGAGTTTTAGTATTTTAAAAATTGCATTGGTCTTTTCTTTTCAAAATAGTACCGAAAACCGAGTTTCATCGAAATCGGCTCACAAACAAAAAAGTTGACCGCCATCTTGGATTTTTCAATATTTTTAACATTGCGTTGTTATTTTCTTGTCAAAATAGGTCTAAAAACCGAGTTTATGGAAATCGGCCTAAATAAAAAAAAATGGCCTCCATCTTGGATTTTTTGTATTTCAATAATTGCGTTGTTATTTATTTGTCAAAAAAGTACCAAAAACCGAGTCTCATCGAAATCGGCACACAAACAAAAAAGTTGACCGCCATCTTGGATTTTTCAATATTTTAAAAATATTGTTGTTATTTTCTTGTCAAAATAGTACCAAAAACTGAGTTTCATCGAAATCTGCCCACAAACAAAAAAATTGGCCGCCATCTTGGATTTATAATATTTTAAAAATTATGTTGTTCTTTTCTTTTCAAAATAGTACCGAAAACTGAGTTTCATCGAAATCGGCCCACAAACAAAAAAGTTGGCCGCCATCTTGGATTTTTCAATATTTTAAACATTGCGTTGTTATTTTCTTGTAAAAATAGTTCTAAAAACCGAGTTTCATCGAAATCGGCCCAAAAACAAAAAAGTTGGCTGCCATCTTGGATTTTTCAATATTTTAAAAATATTGTTGTTATTTTCTTGTCAAAATAGTACCAAAAACTGAGTTTCATCGAAATCTGCCCACAAACAAAAAAGTTGGCCGCCATCTTGGGTTTTTAATATTTTAAAAATTATGTTGTTCTTTTCTTTTCAAAATAATACCGAAAACTGAGTTTCATCGAAATCGGCCCACAAACAAAAAAGTTGGCCGCCATCTTGGATTTTTCAATATTTTTAACATTGCGTTGTTATTGTCGTGTCAAAATAGTTCCAAAAACCGAGTTTCATCGAAATCGGCTCACAAAGAAAAAAGTTGGCCGCCATCTTGGATTTTTGGTATTTAAAAAATTGCGTTGTTATTTTTTTGCTAAAATAGTACCGAAAACCGAGTTTTGTCGAATTTGGCCCTACCAACAAAAAAGTACGCCGCCATCTTGGATTTTTCAATACTTTATAAACATTGCGTTGTTATTGTCGTGTCAAAATAGTTCCAAAAATCGAGTTTCATCGAAATCGGCCCAAAAACAAAAAAGCTGGCCGCTATCTTTGATTTTTTGTATTTTAAAATTGCGTTGTTATTTTCTTGTCAAAATAGTACCAAAAACCGAGTTTCATCGAAATCGGCACACAAACAAAAAAGTTGACCGCCATCTTGGATTTTTCAATATTTTAAAAATATCGTTGTTATTTTCTTGTCAAAATAGTATCAAAAACCGAGTTTCATCGAAATCGGCCCACAAACAAAAACGTTGGCCGCCATCTTGGATTTTTCAATATTTTGTTTTTGTTTTGTTTATTTCGAAACTCAACCGCTTTTTTACAATAACTTGTACAAAAAATACTTAATTAGGGAAAACTTAAGCTACTACAGAGTTTCACAACATGACAATTTAAAAGAAAAATATAATATACCTATATTAAAAGTTATACGTTATCTTACCAAAATGGTACTAAGTAGGTAATTTTTATAATTTAAATCCATTCAGAGTTGGTAAAAAACAAAAGGATGGACAAGGCAGTTAAAACACTTAGAATAGAATGAAATATGAAAGTACTTATATAAAAATACTAATAATATAATAAAATAAAATAAAATATAATACTATGGCATATACTTACACATCACAATCATGCAGTAAAAACCAAGGTCATCGAACGCTTGAAGGATTCCTTACTGATGTTAAAAATATCTATGTTATTAAATTTTTTGTTGTATGTCCTAGGTAGACGAGACATTACGGCATTGTTAGCATAATTGGTACGATGACTAGGCACACTCAGCAAGGGTGTGTGCCTAGTGCGATATTTAGGTGTACAGAAACTTAAGCTGGAAAGAAGGTTCGGAACGTCCAAATTATTACGCAAAATATCATAAAGCAGGCTCATATCCAGCAACTCTCGGCGAGACTCAAGGTGTAAGAGATTATAGTGACGACAGTCTTCCTCGTATTCCCTGCGACGACGGAATGTCTTAAAGTTAAGATGTTTAACAAACCTCTTTTGGACTTGCTCAATTTTGCTAATATATTTTGCATATTGTGGAGACCAAATAGGACTCCCATATTCAAGCACACTACGACAATATGCAAAATAGACCGCTTTTAGACAAGGAACACTTTTAAAAGGCTGGCAGGTCCTCATAACAAATCCCAAGTTACGATTTGCTTTATTGACGATGTATTCAGTTTGTTCAGAGAAAAGCATTTTTGAGTCCATCACCACACCCAAGTCTTTGACACTTTCAGTTCTTTCAATCGGGTTACCATTAAAGTTGTAAGGATATGTAATTATTTGTTTTTTACGACTGAAACTAATACATTGACACTTGCCAGTGTTAACAGTGATGTTGTTTTCGTTATAGTATTTATATAAGGTATTTAAGTCTCTTTGAATTAGCTCGCAGTCAGACTGCGATGAAACTTTCATGAATACTTTTTTATCATCGGCATAAAGAAGGTGATTAGAATGCTGGAAACACTGGTACATGTCAAAAATGTAGGCACAATACAACAAAGGACCGAGATGCGATCCTTGTGGGACACCGGAAGGAATTTGTATGAAATCGGACCTGAATCCGCCCAAAACTACAGCCTGCGAGCGGTTTGCAAGGTACGACGTAATCCATCTGAGTAAGTCGCCTCGAATTCCAAGGGCAAAAAGCTTGTCTAACAGGATGACGTGATCAACACGATCAAACGCTTTTTCGAAGTCCGTGTAGATCACGTCAACCTGCCCCCCACCTTCCATCCCACGAAGCACGTAATCGGAGAATTCTGCTAAATTCGAGGTTGTGGATTTGCGCTTCAAAAAACCATGTTGGTGATGTGATAAACCATTTCTTATTATGGAACAAATGCTGTTATATACAATTTTCTCTAGCAACGTACTCAGAATGTTTAATTTTGATATGGGCCTATAATTACAAATATCCATTTTAGAACCTTTTTTATGTACTGGAATGATGAAGGCTTTCTTCCATAAAGAAGGACATACACCTTGTTGTAATGATAGGTTAAATATCAATGCAATAGGAAGAGACAGTGTAACCGCACATCTACGTAAAAACACAGGTGGCAGGCCATCACAACCGGGTCCCTTATCTACATCGATGTTTTCAAGCATTCGTTCAACCTCACTACTAGTCACCGCCACATTAGTCACAGTATCAATAGCTATATCCACTTCCTCGTTATTTACAGTTGACCTAGTGCTTAAAGTATTACTTTGACAGAACATACTTTGAAAAAACTCATTCAATTTAGTACATATATCAGGCCCGTTAACTATGGGGACCCCCTGACTAATAAATTGACTAGGGTATTGAGAACGACCTCGCTTGGATTTGACATAGGCCCAGAAAGCCTTAGGATTCTTGCAAATGCTCTGTTGAATACGTGACGTGTAATTGTCATAGCACTGCTTTTGCAAGGTCCGCTCTCGAGCACGTAGTGAT
The DNA here is from genome assembly GCA_928269145.1 of Agriphila tristella. NCBI lineage: Eukaryota > Metazoa > Arthropoda > Insecta > Lepidoptera > Crambidae > Agriphila > Agriphila tristella. The sequence continues at coordinate 2,340,341 of OV743435.1, forward strand.
GCAAACTCATCGTAGTCACGTGGATTCTCATACTGCTTCCATCTTTTGTGTTTCTTAAGTTTTTCTCCAATCAGCTTGATTAAAGCAGAGCTGTACCATATGGGATGCCTTCTATTGCTACGTTTTATTTTTACTAAAGGGGCAAACTGATCAAGGCACTCTTCTATTTTATTATAAAAGCGCTGCAATGCTTCATCGACGGGTACTTTACTTAACATGTTATACCAATCTACTTTAGATAGAAAATTATTGATAAGGCTGTAATCACAAATATGAAAATTACGACGTGAAATATCTTGTTCCAAGTTCCATCTTGTTATTTTAAACATTACGTTTTTATTTTCACGTCAAAATAGTACTAAAAATCGAGTTTCATCAAAATCGGCCTAAAAACAAAAAGTTGGCCGCCATCTTGGATTTTTAGTATTTTAAAAATTGCGTTATTATTTTCTTGTCAAAATCTTTTTATTAATATAAACTTGTTAATTAAGCGCTTTTGAATCGTCTATTTTTTTTTCTAGACTTATTTAGGAACCTTAAAGGTTGAGCTTTATGTATTTGGATACACGACTCAGTCGTGAGCCTTTTTAAAAACAGCTCGAGTCGTTTGCGTCTTTTGAGTCGTTTGAGTCTTTTGAGTCTTTTAACATACAACTGAGTCGTATTAAAAAGACTCGAACGTCGAGTTTTCACTTTAGACTTGAGTCGCGTAAAACGGAGGCGAGTCTTTTTATTAAGACTTAAAAGACTTGAGTCTTTTTCATCACTAATCGGAGCACTCGTCAAGACAATTCAAACGAGCCAAAACTCGATGGGATTGCATGGTTTTATTACAGAGTCCCAGTGGCCTTCTTCCGGCTCCATCATCAGACCCTGGAAACTATTTCCCAACAAAAAACTCGTCAAGACGATTCAAACGAGCCCAAACTCGATGGAGTTGCATGGTTTTTTTATAGAGTTCCTATGGCCTTCCTCCGGCTCCATCGTCAGATCCTCGGAAACTATTTCCCAACAAAGTACTCGTCAAGACGATTCAAACGAGCCCAATTTCGATGGGATAGGGTGGTTTTATTAAAGAGTTCCTGTGTCCTTCTTCCGGCTCCATTATCAGACCCTGAAAACTATTTCCCAATAAAGAACTCGTCAAGACAATTCAAACGAGCCCAAATTTGATGGGGTTGCACCGTTTCGATATTGAGTTCCTATGGCATGACCTTTCGGCTTCATCATCAGACCCTGGACTTCGTCTCCCATTAGAGTACTCGTCAAGACGATTCTAACAAGCCCAACCTTGATGGAGTTGCATGGTTTTATCATAGAGTTCCTATGGCCTTCCTCCGGCTTCATCGTCAGATCCTCGGAAACTATTTCCCAACAAAGTACTCGTCAAGACGATTCAAACGAGCCCAATTTCGATGGGATAGCGTGGTTTTATTAGAGAGTTCCTGTGTCCTTCTTCCGGCTCCATCATCAGACCCTGGAAACTATTTCCCAATAAAGAACTCGTCAAGACAATTCAAACGAGCTCAAATTTGATGGGGTTGCACCGTTTCAATATTGAGTTCCTATGGCATGGCCTTTCGGCTTCATCATCAGACCCTGGACTTCATCTCCCATTAGAGTACTCGTCAAGACGATTCTAACGAGCCCAAACACGATGGGATTGTATGGTTTCATCATAGAGTTCCTGTGGCCTTCTTCCGGCTTCATCATCAGATCATCTCAATGATATCATAATATTGCATTTCCTTCCAGTTCTGACCTTTGTTCAAAGTTTCAAGTCTCTAGCTCATCGGGAAGCTAGGATAAAATCGTTCGCAAACTTTGTGGAGAAACACACAAACAAACAAACAAACGAGAAAACAACCTAATAAATACGTGTTAAAAAACGCAAGAGAAAAGTTTTCATATTACAGTTGGTTTTCTCACGCATTTTACTTTTGATTTTGATACAAAAAAAATGGATGCATGTTCCCTCATAACGTTACTAAGGAACGAAAAAATAACGTTAATATTCTGTTTACCGTTATCAATTTTACCGTTACTAATAACGTTATTTATTTTAACGTTAAATTTTTCTTACCGTTATCGATGCAAGTACATCGATAACGTTATTAATTTTTAACGGTATTTGAAGCCCTGTTTGTTAACATGTCAATATTGAAGTCACCGCATATAATTAATTTATAATTGTTCTTGTCACTGAGGGAGTTTAATATTTTTTCAAGTCTAGTAAAAAATAGAGTTAATAGTTCTAATTTTGACCGAGGGGGTCTGTAAATACAAACTATGTAGAGTTTGTGTTGTGCTAGTTTTATTGCCGAGCATTCTATTACGCCAGGTATTGATTGGTTGATTATACTAGTTATATTTTCATATTCATGGTTGTTCTTAATAAGAATACAAGAGCCACCTCTACGTTGTTGTCTGCAGTAGTAGGACGCTAAATTGTAATTAGTTACATCAAGGCGATGCACGTCACTTACCATCATGTTGTGCTCAGTTATACCTACAATATCTATTGGAGTTCGTGCATCTTTTAAGTTTTCTAAATTAATCATTAATGTGTTCGATTTTGTAATAAGGCCGTCTATATTTTGATGAAGAATATATAATGAATTAAATACGAAATAAATGATCAGATGAACTGTAGTTAGACTTAGAATTGGTCTCAATGGCTATATTGCAGTCAAGTTTTGAAGTAGTCAAAGGAAATGATTCTAAATCAAAGCGCATTTGTTTCATTATAGACTGGATAATGGTTCGTAATCCAAAGTTATTTACTCTACCTGTCGAAGTTGAAAACATTTCATAAGTCAAGTTCACATTCGAGTCATAAAAATATGCATTTTGATGATTTTGTAGTTCTACATAGAGTAAACTATTAAATAATTCAATTTTATAATTATGTATGGGTGCTCCTAGTACATATGTAGTACCCCTACATATGTACTAGGAGCACCCATAACATTAAACATAACTTATAAAAAAGTGTAAAGAGGTCGTGAAATGAGTTGAATGCACTATTTGGACAGCTTGTTTCATAAACTTCGTTAAAACTTAGGCTTTTCATACAGTTGGAAAACTTTATTATATTATCTGGAGAAAAATCTCGCCGGTAAGTGAACCAATGTTTTAGTCGGCATGATTTTTTGACAGGTATCTTAAGAGTTTGGGCAGAGTGATCAGAAAATGCTAACTCTATGACTTCCCCCTTTGCACCGCGAATATTATGTATAATATTATCCAGACATGTTTTACTGCGTGGTCTGGTGGGTTCGTTAAACTGGCATTTCATATTATATTTGGATAGTAGCTGTTTAAAGTCTCTAGATATTTTATTATTTGTTAACATGTCAATATTGAAGTCACCGCATATAATTAATTTATAATTGTTCTTGTCACTGAGGGAGTTTAATATTTTTTCAAGTCTAGTAAAAAATAGAGTTAATAGTTCTAATTTTGACCGAGGGGGTCTGTAAATACAAACTATGTAGAGTTTGTGTTGTGCTAGTTTTATTGCCGAGCATTCTATTACGCCAGGTATTGATTGGTTGATTATACTAGTTATATTTTCATATTCATGGTTGTTCTTAATAAGAATACAAGAGCCACCTCTACGTTGTTGTCTGCAGTAGTAGGACGCTAAATTGTAATTAGTTACATCAAGGCGATGCACGTCACTTACCATCATGTTGTGCTCAGTTATACCTACAATATCTATTGGAGTTCGTGCATCTTTTAAGTTTTCTAAATTAATCATTAATGTGTTCGATTTTGTAATAAGGCCGTCTATATTTTGATGAAGAATATATAATGAATTAAATACGAAATAAATGATCAGATGAACTGTAGTTAGACTTAGAATTGGTCTCAATGGCTATATTGCAGTCAAGTTTTGAAGTAGTCAAAGGAAATGATTCTAAATCAAAGCGCATTTGTTTCATTATAGACTGGATAATGGTTCGTAATCCAAAGTTATTTACTCTACCTGTCGAAGTTGAAAACATTTCATAAGTCAAGTTCACATTCGAGTCATAAAAATATGCATTTTGATGATTTTGTAGTTCTACATAGAGTAAACTATTAAATAATTCAATTTTATAATTATGTATGGGTGCTCCTAGTACATATGTAGGGGTACAGATTATTATGTTAGTGTAGTTAATTTCTTTAATTAAATTTCCAATTGTATTTATAAGTTCAATACAATTAGTATCTTTTATATCGGTATCGCCTAATACAATTATACAGTAGTCGTCTATAGTAAAATTTGATAATTTGTTTTTCAGGTTAGTTAGAAGTTGCTTAATTCTTATATTAGGTAGTAGGTATCGGCAAAGATTAAATTCGGATGAGAACGTATTTTCGATAGAGTGAAGAGTGCCTGAGTAATATCTATTACTTAGAATACAAAGTTTCCTTTTAGTTTTATAAATAGATTGTTCAGGTATAATCTTAGGGCAGGTAGACGAAGGTTTATGAGAGTCCGATTTGGTTTGATTTGTTGTTGACATCTCGTGATGCAGCTGGCAGTCATCAAGAACAGTTTCTTGAGAAAAAGGGCTCTTCCTTGGGCTAACTACGTTGTCATTGTCAGTTTCAGGCTGCGTTGAAAAAGATCTTGATGCAGTTGATGGAGTACTACGCTTGGTTTTCTTCTTTTTTCTTCCTGATATTGGAGTATTATTGGATTGTTCTATGCCGGTTTTTTTTGTAATTGTCAATAGTTATAAGGCTTTTGTTGAGATCCATCTTTAGTCGATAGTTTTCACCATGTAAGTTTTCTATCTCTTGGTGTGCACTTTTCAGCTGTTCGTTAGCGTTTTCTAATTGCTCTGAAAGTATTTTTATTTTTTCGGATAGTTCAGTGATATTCAGAGATTCATTTAGAGAACCATTTGGTAAACTCATCATAGTGGCATCAAACAAAGACTCCTTTGAAAGGTCGGTTAGTGAAGAATATCTTGATTCTTGGTGTTGGTCCTTGCCGGTGGTGTACTCGCTCGGTTATGTTTTCTGTGTCGAAGTCGAAGTTAAATTCACAGGTACTGGTAGCGGTATTTTCACCCATTGTAGGTATGTAATGTTATAGTTCTGATATGCTTATTAGTTTTAATCGTAACTGTTTTAAGTCAGTTTTTAAGTTGATTTTTATTGTCGATTATTTTTATTATTGTATTAATTATGTCAAGTATTATTCAAAAAAAATAAAAAATAAAAATATCTAAAAGTAAAAAGTCGGTCGACTTGTAGGAGGTTTGAACCCGTGCTTTCACAGTCTCTTAACTCATATAAACTGCAAGAAAAAAAGTCGCATACTTGTAGGTTTGAACCCGTGCTCTCTCGCAGTCACTCAATTCGTCTAAGCTGGGCTCCGTGTCACTTCGCCGCGGCTGCTATTACTGGCGTTGACAAATTATTAAGTCACTATAGTCCGATCATACCGGTGATACGATGGGCGGGGCTTAGAGGTTGTATTTAGCCAATCAGTACACTTGGTGTCACGCCACTGTTGGTCAACCGTTCAGTTTTTGCAAAGATTTAAATTATTCGTCACTTTCACCAAATTATTATATGATCTTTTTATCACACTTTCTGCTTGTCGTATTTGGGAACACTTTTTGCTGAATGTTTGTGTAAATAAGTCACTGCTTCACAACTATTTTGGTTGAAAACTGTTTTTTTAGGTATTGTCAAATATTTCACTAAATACTTCACGGATTTTGGAGATAACATTCACAGTGGTTATTTAAACTATATACTTTAGGATAAATATCAGCACAATGATTTTAAATAACTTTTACTATTTTTCGCAAGAGATAAACACGGAGCTGTTTGTTTACTTCCAAAGCGCCATCTATCAATCATCTTGTGTAACTACGTCGGTGACGTGCGATATGTAGTCAACAATGGGTTGTGGTATAACTTGGTAATCTGGCAGTATTTCTCTGGCGTCGGTCCTCAAGTTTAACACGTTTTGGCCGGCTTTCCTGGCTACTTCCAAAACCTCTAGATTTAAATGGGTCGCCATTGCATGTGAGAACATTGAAAGTGGTAATCTCTCGTGTAATCGGGGGTCCACTCCCCTCATCTTTTCATATGTCTCATTTATTAATGGTATAAACCCCGAAAACTCGAAGTTCTGACTATATACATCAAAATCCGGTATTAGAGAAGAATGGGGGCCAATGTCATAGAGGGGTTCATCCCTAGCTCCCTCATCTACTGTCTTCGGAACGACAGTTTGTAATTCCTCTTTCTTCGGATTCTTCCTGCCTCCGTTCCTCCCCCGGAATGCCTGGGATCGTTGGGTCGGTTGGCGGTTCCTCACTTCACGGTCCGGGTCATATGGTTCCGGCTCGTAAGCCCAATTTTGTAATTGTTGGCGTTCATTGAAGTGATTGTACGCACGTTGTGCGTCGCGGGCTGCTCGGCGGTTGCCGCCGGGATGGCCTCTGCCACGTGGTGCTCCACGAATATTGTTATTGTTATTCATCTCATTGAGGTATATATAACACAATAAATGTCAAAAACGAATTTTTGTTTTTGTTGCCGCTATAACAACAAATACAGTCAGTGGCACGAATCATGAAATTTTTTCGACGGAGTGGGGATAAGTTCGCGCATGTGCTCTTGTGAGCGACCAATAGCGCGCGCCCCTCTCCCGCCGCCCGCGTACCTCACCTCAACGCATACCCAAAATACGCGTTCCGCGCAATCCCCATCCGATTTCATGATTCGTGCCACTGACTGTACTAAAAACCAAATAAATATTTAAGGGGTCTCCCATACAACAAACATGTTTTTTGTACGGAACCCTTCGTGCGCGAGTCCGACTCGCACTTGGCCGGTTTTTCTAATAACTAAGTCCATATCTAGACATTGTCCATTTGATATCCAAAATCCAAGGAAAAATAAAAATTTATTGATACAAATTTAATACTTTTTAACATAAAATTTTAGTGAGCTAGGAATAACCCGCGCTTCAACGTTTGGTGTGTGTAGGGCGGTGCGTGGACAACCGGCGCGTGCCGCTGCCGGTGCTTTGTAAGCGCCGCCGCACAGTGGCGCGAATAACTGTTTTAGACGCGTGAAATTATTTTGAGTCGTAACTATAGATGTGAAGGCCGTTGTTATCTTAGTCAGCCAGCCGGTGACCAGCTGCTGTTTTCGCTGACTACGGTGATCACCCATAATCAGCGGCTGGCTACAGTTGAAACATGTCATTATGTTTTATTGAATCCGTTTCATGTCCTAAGTGGTTATTTTTGTTTATCTACATACTACCTACTTACTTTATACGTTACAGTAACCAGTAAAGAGTTTTGTGGCACATTTATATTCCGCATTGCAATAATTACACGTAACATGTTTTTTCCGATCACGTTCAGAGACTACTAAGAAATGTTCCCAAACACTATCAAAAGATCGCGGCATATTGATTTGTAATTCCACAATTACCACTCGTAGTATATAACACCAGTCGCAAAGTAACAAAACACACCGCTAGTTACGATGACGGAAACGCTAATGAACCAAGAATGCAGTGCGGCGCGCGCGGCGGCGGCAGGCGGCGTACATCAAAGGTTTGTTTGTGCGAACGAAGCGGCAACAACGCTACAAGCAAACTTTTGACTTACGCCACCCGCGAATCTTTAGCTACCCGCCGTATATATTATATCTCCACGCTATTTCTTGCAGGGTAGGCAGAGAGAACGGTACGCCAAACTGTGTTAGCCTTGCATTAACCTATTTATTACCTACGATTGCACAATAATAATAATAAAAAGTGGCAAAGCAGAGTTTCATACCTACAGATTAAATAGTTACCAATTATGTACGGTATAAATAAGTAAGTAGGTAGTTACATTAGTTTATTATTCTGTCGTGTTGAATTGAAGGACATTGAAAAATAGGTAGGTAGGTAATTAATAATATTGAACATTAATTTATGTTTAACATCATGATAAAGTAGGTATTTAATATATTAAAAATACCTATTTGTATATAACGGCTCGTAATTATAACAATTTCGACTCAGGAAATGTAAAAATTGTAAGACCTTTTGGTATTGGGTCGGATAAGCAGCCGCTGGTCAGCCGCTGTTCATACGATAATATCGGCGGCTTTAGATAACTACCCGATAACAACTGCTGTTTTACAACTATAGTCGTAACTAAAATTAATGATCTTAATAAGTCATTATAACAAGTTAATAAGCATGATTTCTGCTTCTAATGAGTATTCAAGATAAGTTTTCGGAAATAAAACATTTTTCATGGGAAACTCGTATGTAATGGTCTTATTTAAAAAAGAAAAAGAAAAATATTTAGCTAAACTTAATACTCAAAATACTTTTGTCCTAAAAAATAAGCCAAGTGCGAGTCGGACTCGCGCACGAAGGGTTCCGTACCAAAAAACCAGCAAAAAATCACGTTTGTTATATGGGAGACCCCCTTAAATATTTATTTTATTCTGTTTTTAGTATTTGTTGTTATAGCGGGAACAGAAATACATCATCTGTGAAAATTTCAACTGTCTAGCTATCACGGTTCATGAGATAGAGCCTGGTGACAGACAGACAGACGGACAGCGGAGGCTTAGTAATAGGGTCCCGTTTTTACCCTTTGGGTACGGAACCCTAAAAACCGGCCAACACTTACCGTTGCGATCGAAATCGTAGTCTTACAAATAAAAAGGATGGTGGCGGAGTTCTGATTGCGGTTTTAAAAAGTCTAAAGCCTATGCCTATTATGTGTCACAATGACTTGCTTGGTGGAGTCGAAAATGTGTGTGTGAGTCTTTCTAGCTCCTGTGGCTCAAAGCGGCATATCGTGGCTGCTGTTTACATACCACCTAAATCCACTTTCGAAACATACGCTGCCTACTTAGATTCAGTAACAAATATTCTTGAGGACATCTCAGTTACTAGTTTTTCTCTTTTTGGAGATTATAACTCGTCTGAGGTTAAATGGGAGTCTAAAGGTGACGGAACACTCGACTGCACCGGATCGTCATCGCTTTCTACTCTTTTAAGGAATTTTATGCCGTTTCATGGTGCTGATCAATATAATTATATTAAAATGTTAAAGAAAATATACTTGACTTATTAATGACGAACATTAAATGTAACATCACTCAGCTTACTAACACTCTTTTACCAAGTGATAAATTTCATCCACCATTTTATGTTGAATTCACATTCAAAGGTATGTCTTCTCCTATGCGTCGTCAATCGTTGTCCAAGTATAACTTCTATAAGGCAAAGTATGACTTCATTATTGCAGACCTAGGTAAAGTCGACTGGTCTAATTTGTTTAACATGCATAATGTGGAGGCGACTGTCGATCTTTTTTATAACACGCTCTTCGACATTATTAAGCAACACACACCTACGGTATCATCTAGATCCTCGCGATACCCCGTTTGGTACACTTCCTCCTTAATTCACATTGAGAAAAATAAAGAAAAGGCGTGGGTTAGATGGAAGACATATAAAAATGAATCTGACTATGAGATTTTTTCAAGGAACAGGCATCGTTTCAAATCGGAATCTAAAAAATGTTATGCAAATTATGTTAGTTCAGTAGAAGACGGTATTAAAAGTAACATTAAGCATTTTTGGTCTTTTATAGCCAATAAGAAAGCTTCATCTAATGTTCCTTCGTATATGGTCTTTAATAACGCAATGTCTAATAATCCTGATGAAATCTGTAATATGTTTTCTATGTTTTTCCACTCAGTTTATGAGCCTTCCACCTTGACTTCTGATGCGTGGTCTGCTTCGTCTACCGACTCTGATGCTGATGATGTAATTTTGCATGATTTACATTTTAGCGAGAATAAAGTTCTCACCGAACTGAAAGCTTTAGGTCCTTCAAAAGGATCAGGTCCTGATGGACTTCCAGCATACTTTCTAGTTCATGCTGCTGAAGGACTTTCTAAGCCCTTGAGTATAATTTATAATAAATGTATCTCAGAGGGAGTTTTCCCTGAGATTTGGAAGCGAGCAAATATAGTACCTGTACATGAAAATGGCTCTAAGCATGAGGTAGATAATTACAGACCCATTTCTATTTTGTGTGCCCTGGCGAAGCTTTTTGAAAGACTTGTTCATAATGAAATTTACCCTGTTTTGCATAGTACTTTTATCAAAGAACAACATGGATTTGTAAAAAGAAGGTCTACTACTACCAACCTAATGATTTATGTTTCATCATTATTTGAAAACATGGATAATAATACTCAAACAGATGCTATATACACAGATTTTCGAAAAGCCTTCGACAAGGTTGATCATGAGCTCCTTTTAAAGAAATTATCCTTTAATGGCATACGTGGCAATTTACTGCGCTGGTTCTCCTCATACATAACCAATAGAACCCAAAAGGTTGTTATTAATGGGTTTCAGTCTCAGAGTATTTGTGTAACATCTGGTGTTCCTCAGGGGTCCATACTTGGTCCACTCTTGTTTGTATTGTTATCAATGATATTGGTCGGTGTTTCCATAACTGCAACTTCTTACTCTACGCAGATGACCTCAAAATTTTCAAACCCATCAAGAATATCTCGGATTGTATTCTAATTCAGGAAGATTTAAATAGATTGTCTAATTATTGTATTAGTAATAAGTTGCAGTTAAGTCTACCCAAATGTAGCCATATAAGCTTTTCAAAGAAAAAACAAAATATTAACTTTAACTACTCCCTTTGTAATGTAGCTCTAAGTAAAGTTTCTTTTATACGTGACCTTGGTGTCACATTGGATGATAAATTGCATTTGGACATTCATGTCGAAAATATAATAAACAAGGCTTATAGAATGTATGGATTTATTATGAGATCTTCTAAAGACTTTAAGAAATCGTATACATATCTGTATCTTTACAAAACTTTAGTACGCTCCCAGTTAGAATTTGCCGCACCGGTATGGAATCCTTTATATAATAAGTATAACGAAATGATAGAAGTTGTGCAACGCAAATACTTGAGATCCATCCATTACAGATGTTATGGCTCATATCTACCGTCTGACCAACTTTTAGATAAGTATGATCTTCTCACCTTGCAATCTAGACGTAAGCTTCTGGAATGTATGGTACTTCATGGTATTATTCACAACAAGTTCGACTGTACTGAGCTGACCAACAGACTGTGTTATGTTGTTCCTAGAACCATTCACATGCGAGAAGTTCGCACCCGTAAGTTGTTCGCCATTGGTAGTTGTCGTACTAATGCTGGTAAACGTTCACCTCTGCGACGCATTACTGAAAATTATAACTCGTTCTTTCTGAACGCTGACATATTTACACTCTCTGATGTGCAATTCAAGCATTCCATCCGAAATGTACTAAAATTACTTAATTAATCTTACTGTAAGTAAAATTTATCTACTGCTTGGCTTGGCGTAAATAATTATTTATAAGACTTCTTGGTTATTTTGTTGTCTAAGTATTATGTTTTATTATCATTGTTGTTGCTTAGCATCCCACTGTCTTGTTAAGTCTTTTTTAGTAACATGTGGTTAACGGGTAAGACTGCATATTTGTTTAAATTACTTAAGAAAATATTTTATTATTATAGTTTATTAATATGTGGTTGTTAGTTGACCCTAATAAAGAGAAAAAAAAAAAAAAACACGATTGTTGTATGTTGTTGTATTTTATTCTGTTTTTAGTATTTGTTGTTATAGCGGCAACAGAAATAGGTACATCATCTGTGAAAATTTCATCTGCCTAGCTATCACGGTTCATGAGATACAGCCTGGTGACAGACAGACAGACTGACAGACTGACAGACAGACGGACAGCGGAGTCTTAGTAATAGGGTCCCGTTTTTACCCTTTGGGTACGGAACCCTAAAAACAGCTACTAAAAATAAGGCAATTTTAATATTTTTTATGACTTAATTATCAAAGATGATCACGTATGTAATGTAACATAAAATAAATACCTAGTACATACCTTGGAGATTGTCTCCAACACACTTCGCTAAAAAAAACCTGCCAAGTGCGAGTCGGACTCGCGCACGAAGGGTTCCGTACCAAAAAACTGCAAAAAAAAAAACACGTTTGTTGTATGGGAGCCCCCCTTAAATATTTATTTTATTCTGTTTTTAGTATTTGTTGTTATAGCGGCAACAGAAATCCATCATCTGTGAAAATTTCAACTTTCTAGCTATCACGGTTCATGAGATACAGCCTGGTGACAGACAGACAGACGGACAGCGGAGCCTTAGTAATAGGGTCCCGTTTTTACCCTTTGGGTACGGAACCCTAAAAACAGCAAAAAAAAACGTTTGTGGTATGGGAGTGTTAATAATAGACGTAATTGTCGGCAACTGTTTATTTATGGTACTTTACAATGAAGTATAAAAAAGGTATTAAAAAGATATACAAAGGAGGTTGGCTTGATCGCCAACATGGCCCCCGACGGTGTGGACACTGAATTAGGAGGCGATTAATAGTGCGAGCTTCCTAACCGGTCGACGCAGGACACCCCCTTTCGTTGCCACGTCGACAACCCTAACTATGCCATCTTTACCGGGATAGGTTGCAACAATCCGTCCTCTAGGCCAGCAACGCCTGGGTAGAGTCCCGTCCGCTATGCACACCAGATCTCCACTTTTAAGTGCCCGGGATTCGGGAGAGGCACGGCGTGGCACTAAAGTTGGCAGGTACTCTGCGACAAATCGTTGCCAAAAATGATCCGCCAACCGTTGGGACTTCTTCCATTGGGCTCGGCTAGACAGGTCGGTGTCGTCCAAAGTCCGGCTCTGTATGTCGTTCGAGGATGAGCCAATCAAAAACGTAAAAGGCGTCAGCGCCGTCTCAGAGTCTGGGTCTACCGACACATGTGTCAGCGGCCTGGAGTTAACAATAGCCTCAGCCTCGGCTAGTAAGGTCGCTAATACTTCCTCCCTAGGTGCTTTCTCTGCGAGGGTGACAACGAGAGCGCTCTTTATATTTCTCACCAGCCTTTCCCAGCATCCGCCCATGAATGGAGCCGAGGGGGGAATAAACTTCCATCGAATTTCTCTGGTATTAGCAAACTCGTAGATTTCGGGCAGGATTTTAGCGGCGCCAACAAACGCAGTCCCGTTGTCTGAGTAGATACAAGTAGGGCAACCACGTCGAGCGATGAAACGGCGCAAGGCCATAATGGCGGAGTCGGAGGATAGGCTTTCGACGATTTCAAGATGGACTGCCCTAACTGTAAGGCAGGTAAACAATGCGATCCACCTCTTGGCTGTTTTTCTACCAATAGTGACATTTATCGGGCCAAAATAATCGAGCCCCACGTAGGTGAAGGGTCGCTCATTGTGGGCCATCCGTACATCAGGCAAATCTCCGGTAGGCGGTGTAACGGGCTTCGCTTTCCATATTCGACACGCTTGGCACCTCGCAGCAACCTGTCTGACGGTCGGTCTTAATCCAACGACGTGGAATCTTTGCCGTAATTCGTTTACAACGAGCTCATGATTGGCGTGTGCAAACCTGGTGTGGTAAGAATGAATCAGCAGCTTGGTGATTTGGTGTTTACCATCCAGCACGATGGGACGAGACTCTATTACGCTGGACGCAGAGGTGCGACCAGATAACCGTAGGAGACCATCCTCGTCGATGAGAAGAGACAAATTCTTAAGCCTACTGTGGCTCGGAACGAGGCGTCCTGCGTTCACACACGTGAGTTCGTCGGAAAAGGAATCAAGTTGGACTCTCTTAAAGAGATTGACCTCCGCGGAATGCAGTTCATCGTGAGATAAAAGGAAATAATTACGATTGCAACAAAGTGAATTTGAAAGCAAATGGGAATTTTGAGGTAAAAGAGACCGAAACAATTTGGCTGCCTGGTAGACGCGAGCCGTTGCTCTTAACAAACGTAACCAATTACTAAACCGATGGTAGTCAACAACAGGCGGTAAAGAAGTAGGAGCGTCTACCAACAATACAACAGCTTCGGCAGCATTTTTATATTCGTCCAATACGGGCTGGACGATAGAAGTTGGTTCGCTGGGCCATGAATCCTCAGATTCGAGTAAAAAGGATGGTCCAGTGAACCAACGCGACCGAGTGGAGAACTCTCCAGTGTCACGCGTAGCGTCGTCTGCGACGTTTAAGCTCGTGGGAACATATCTCCAATTTTTTATATCTGAGAGTTCCGAAATTTCCCCCACACGAAAAGAAACAAAAGGCTTAAAAGAACAAGCGTCGCTACGCAGCCACTTGAGCACCGTTATGGAGTCGGACCACATAAATATTTTATCGGGTTTTCTTTTATGGGCCTCAGAAACATATGCAGCAAAGCGAGCCGCGATGAGAGCTGCCTGCAACTCTAATCGCGGTATTGTCGATGGCTTCAGAGGTGCGAGCCTGGCCTTGCCTCCAATTAAAGCTAGCTGCGTCGAACCATCAGTGTAAGTAAAACGCCAGTAGGCGGCACAGGCGTAGGCCAACTCGCTAGCGTCCGCAAAAACGTGAAGTTGAACTTCTAAAATAACCTTCGGTGCGGAATAGCATCTGGGAATTGAACACTCGGCCAGACTCTTAAGTTCATGAAACCAGGACTTCCACTTATTAGTCAGTACCTCAGGTAGACTGTGGTCCCAGTCGAGTCCTAACTTCCAAGTCTTCTGAAAAATAATGCGGCCCTTTATTACTAGAGGAGTCATTAGACCGAGGGGGTCATACACTGACATAAGAAGGGACAAGACAGAGCGTTTAGTGTATATCTCCGGAAGACTTGGAATGGATTTTATGAAGCGCAAGGAATCGTCATTGACTAACCAGGTTAGTCCTAAAACGCGGGTTTGAGAAGGTGACGACGGTCCTAAGCCTACTTCTGCAGCATCAGTGGCACAAAGGTCAGGAGGTATTAAAGCCAAGGCCTCAGGTTTGTTAGAGACCCATGAGCGCATTGATACTCTTGAGAAGGGTGAGTAGGGTTTCGGCAATTTGGACTTGACCTGAACCTGAGATACATTGGTAGTAGAGAAACATGGTGGGAGAAAAGCTGCCAAATTTGGTAAAAGGCTCCTCGACGGTAAAGTGATAACGAGCAAGCTTGTCAAGCCCAACAGCGTTGGTTTTAAGTTCAGCGGGAGGGAAATCGGTTAACAGAGAAGTCAGTTCGGCAGCTGGGAGTACGTACTGTGTGGTTTGGGGGGGAGGAGGTCCGTCGGGAATTAGTTTTGCTCTAGAACGGCGTCCGGCCGTTCGTCCCCACCAATGGCCGGGGTCTGGGGCGGGTTGGGAGGGGACGGGAGAATCGGTTTTTGTGGGGGCGCGACCAAGGCAGGAATTTGCTCTGCCGCTGCTTTGGGAGGGGGCGGGAGACTCGGTTTTTGTGGAGGCGCAGCCAAGGCGGGGATTTGCTCTGCCGCTGCTTTGGCCAATGATAATCCCGCCCCCACTGCTGCACCCACTGGACCACCGCTTACAAACCCTGCTAGGCCGGAGAGAGCTGGTAGGACGAAAAAGTCCGTCAGCGCGCGTAAAAAAGACTCAGGCGGGTCTGGGTATCTGATAGGCGTGACACGAACCTGGGTAGAAGAGTCACGCATAGTGACGCGAGAGTCAGTAACCAAAATGCGGTCGGACTCGGACAAACTGCCGGCCACGGAAAAGTGTCCGTATGTAGGAACCAAAGAGGTGAAGATTTTTCCATCGACGACACCAAGGAGATTCTCGTTGCATAGTCGGCTCCACTGATCTACAGCGGGCTGAATGGGAACCCAGTTGTTGCCGGCTGTGCGCCTAAGTACACGCGGAAAATAAGAACCGCAGTCTGGAGTGGTGGCGACGTCAACAATTAAGTCCTTAGTCTCTGCCTTGGCCTCAAACCCGAAGATAATAGCAGCAGGAGCTATACGGACAGCTCCCTCAGCAAACGCACCAGAGCCAGAAGTGAGGGACAGCTTAGACCGCCATTGATAAAAAGCCACCACTGGGAACGGGGAGTGAAGGCCGAAGTTAGGATTGCGAAGAGGGTCCATTAAATCATAGTCATAGATGTTGTCCCATGCCCCGCCCGGGACGAGGGTGAGTAAAGACTCGAGTTTGACAGGTATTATAACATCACCAGTACAGGCTCTGATGTCCTCGCTGACCAGCTGGTCGATTGTAGTGTCATCATTTGCAGACTCCAGACCAGCCCAATCGCGTAGAGTAAAGTTCGTAGTTGTGAGGTGAACACACGTAGAAAAAGCTATGGCTGCGCCGTTCATAGAGAGCCAGCCCGCCGTGCCAGGAGCACTTCAGCATCTTTATCCTGAGGCCGCACAAGCCGTAGTACAAGATCATTATATGGATGACTACCTCGGCAGCGTCAATAGTACAGAGGAAGCAGCGCGCCTAGCCATGGAGATAGTTACTATTCATAAAGCAGCAGGGTTTGAGATGCGCTCATGGGTCTCTAACAAACCTGAGGCCTTGGCTTTAATACCTCCTGACCTTTGTGCCACTGATGCTGAAAATCTGAAGCATTTTTGTTTTTGAGAAAGAGCGCCGTGCATGGACTTGATGTCGCTCCAAAAATCATGGAGGACATTCGATATTCCTGGAGAGGACGCTGAGGGCCGTCTCGCCAGAAAAAACGCTGGGCATCTCGATCCTGGGCTCTTATTTTTACTTGAGGGAACATTTCCCTAATATCTCCTGTGAGCGCGACTTGACCTTCCCTAAACCTCATTACTATAGCAAGCAAAGGAAAGTAAATCTGGACCTGATAGAAGCATTGAGTTCAGACTGACACCGCTGCACTTGGCAGCCGCGTCGTGGACGACGCGTAGCTTCTTTTTATGCGGGTGGACTACGCCGAAATGTGGTAAATACCAGGTGACTATACCTTGTGGAGGACCGGTGCATAGCTCGGCATAACTCTTATCTATCATGCCCTGCACATTTTGTTTATAAGAGGCTGCGTAAGCGGGGTCTTTTTTCATCTTTCGCTCCAGGCTAGAAAATCGGGACAAAGCGAGGCCTTTACTATCGGGGACATCCTTGATGTCGTTGCGCCATAAGAGTCCGACCTCAAACCTGCCGGAAGGTAAGCGCATAGCAGTTTCCTCCAAAATGTCTAAGGCGCGCCTGTCACTAGGGCTACAGTGAGGTTTCTTCTCTATGCCTATAGAATCTAACTTGTAGTAGTAATTTATGAGATCGTCTAGATGAGAGTCGTGGTCAATAACTTCGGCATGATTAACAAACTCCACCGGATTGGCCTTACTTCCAATAAACCCAAAAAGAGCCCAGCCCAGGGGAGTAAGGGCTGCAGCTGGTTCGAATTTAGTACCATGTCGGATGGTTTGGGGCAAAAGCAGATGCCAATTGTCTGTTCCAATGAGACAAGTTGGCTTCGCGTCATTGTAAGCTAGTACATCAGCTATATCGAAAAGATGCCTGTAGCGTTTGAGATCACTGATACTAGCGGACTGAGTACGAAGACCTAAATTAGGAATAGAGCGAACCCGGATATCGTAGTCATTCGAACTATGGCGGCCTCTCACTTTGATGTTGATGAAACTAGCGTCTGTGAATTTAGTGAGCCCTCCGATACAATTAATCTGTAATGGAACTCTCGATGTCTCATCACTATCAGCGAGTACGTCAGTCACCGACTTATCTACAAGAGTAGCAGAACTACCGTCATCTAACAGAGCGTACGTGTCCACGCTCCCTTTTGGTCCGGTTAACGTGACTGGAATGACCTTAAGAAGGGGCTTGGAAACGTCACTTGGTGCGGCGCTGTGTGCTACAATAGCGGACTGACTTGCGGTTGGGTGGACGGCCTGTGACTGTGAGGCAGGGAGTTCACCGACTTGATCAGAGATGGTTTGGACTTCAACCAGCGCTTCCGGTCGCGGTCTATGTAAAAGCGTATGATGCCGCCGATCGGATGCACAGGTTTCAGCCTTACACCTATTTTTGCAGTTCTTATACTGATGCGAGCCTTTTTTTAAACATCTACGACACACTTTATTGTCCAACACCCACTGCCAACGATCGTCCAAAGAGAGCGATTGAAAGTCTCCGCAATCGCTTATTTCGTGTCCGGACTTCGAACAATATTTACATGATAAAATCGAACTCTTTGGTTTGACAGGTGAGTCTGACAATGAGTACGGAAAAACTTTGTCTTTGAAAGGTGTGACAGGTTGACTTTGCATTTTGCCCGGTGATGGCTGACTTTTGGTGACAGGTGTTGACTCTGGCATAATAACTCCAAATTGAATTTGCAAACATGCTTCATGTTCGAGAAAGTCGGCCAAAGTTTCTAATTTATGTTTGCCAGAGCCAATCCTTACGGATGCAAAGTCAGCCCATCTGGACCTTAAAAGAGGAGTCAACTTGCCTATGATGGAGTTAGCAAGCTCGGGAGATGCAAGATACTCCGGCTGGTTCAGAAGACGAATGACTTCCACGCAGTTACGGATGCGGCAAGCGAAGATGTTCAGTTCGCGGGTCATTTCGTGTGTACCTAATTTAGGAAGAGCCCTTACGAGCGAAAGTTGATGCAGCACGATGACCTCCGGCTGAGCGAACCTATTCTCCAAGGCCTGCACGATCTGCTCCGGGTCGTCAGCTGCCACCAGTCTGATGGAGACTGCCTCACGAGCGGTGCCATGTAGCGCTGCGCTAAGCCTAGCTATATTATCGCTAGAAGAAAAGTGCGCTTTGGATTGGTCGTAGGATTTTTTAAAGAGAAGCCAATCCGCGGCGCGTCCGTCGAACTTCGAAATATCACAAACCTTTGTCGTCTTCTTACCCAAGCTTGTGATGGCGTTGGCCAGCTGAATAAATGGTGTACCTACATCTTCACTATGGCTTTTATTTTTGTAGCAGCAACAATCATTATCTTTACGTGTGCCTAAGCCTATTTCTTGTGCGTGTGGTGTATATTCAGCTGGAGGAATTGAGCCCGTAGGTAGCGGGCGCGTCGTACGAGCTGGGGCCGGACGCTCGCACGGCCCTGTGGCGGCATCGCCGTCGCCGTACTGAATCGCCGTGGCGGGTGCCGACCGCGGCGCCTCGTAATTAAGCCACGGTTGAACTTTCTCCCTATCAACCAACGAAAACGCTTTATTGTTTTGTTTAGAGCGAGTTGGAATATTATTAGAATGTGCTAACCATTTTTCCACACGCTGAGATCCTGAGCTGCTGTGCCTAGATACAGCTTCTATGGCGGCTAACTCCGCCTCAAGCTCCAAGTCAGCCACAGCACGCTCCCGCTCTGCCGCAGCACGCTCCCGTTCAGCCGCAGCACGCTCCCGTTCAGCCGCAGCACGCTCCCGTTCAGTTGCCTCACGGTCGCGTTCAGTTGCCTCACGGTCGCGTTCAGCCTGAGCCTCTGCGAGGCGGCGAGCATGTTCAGCTTTGGCCGCAAGTATTTGGGCTTTAATTGTTTCATGCGAACGCGATGAGCGAGCACTTTTTGGTGCGGTGCTTACGGAAGTCACACTCTTCGGGGCGGAAAACCTCTCCTCATTTTGCAGGGCGCTGGACGGAGCCGACGCGCCGCCGAGCGCGGGCGCGCCGTATGTAGAGGCACCGTCTTCGGAAGCGCCAAAGATATGAGCATCTCGCCGAGGTGGCACTAAAGCTGCAGTCGATTTGCTGTGCGATCTTGTGATCGGCATTTTGTGGCATGGGTTGCTTATTTACCCTATTTTTATATTATTTTATTTTTTCACTCTGACACCAACATGTTAATAATAGACGTAATTGTCGGCAACTGTTTATTTATGGTACTTTACAATGAAGTATAAAAAAGGTATTAAAAAGATATACAAAGGAGGTTGGCTTGATCGCCAACAGGGAGCCCCTCTTAAATATTTATTTTATTTTGTTTTAAGCATATGTTGTTATAGAAGCAATAGAAATACACGATCTGTGAAAATTTCAACTGTCTACCTGTAGTCGTTATCAATATCGAGCGAAAAACGGCAAAAAAAATCACGTTTGTTATATGGGAGCCCCCCTTAAATATTTATTTTATTCTGTTTTTAGTATTTGTTGTTATAGCGGCAACAAAAATACATCATCTGTGAAAATTTCAACTGTCTAGCTATCACGGTACATGAGATATAGCCTGGTGACAGACAGACAGACGGAGAGCGGAGGCTTAGTAATAGGGTCCCGTTTTTACCCTTTAGGTACGGAACCCTAAAAATAATTATAATAAAATTCAGGAGCGTGCTGTTCATAAATGTATTTTTTTAATTTAACACCTTTCCTATACTGACTTCGACGGGTTCTTTACTCATTGTAATATGTGGGTAGGTGATTAGGAAATTTCGTTGAAGTAAGTAATGGGGTATTTATGCGTCTAAAACAGTCATTCGGACCACTGTGCGCCGCCCGCGTCTGCGGTCGATGGCCCGGCTCATGTGTGCAAAAGTAGGCTAGTGTGTGTAAATCGTTGAATGTAGTGGTTGCTCAGCTGTAAAGGGTGATGTTTTTTGTGATTTGGTAACCAAGTTGTTTACCTTAATATCTCGTAAACTAACCTGCAAATAGTACCCCATTTTTTGATGACCTATGTATTATTACTTGTATGTTTAGCCCTGAAAATATTTGACACTAATTACATCGCACCTTATATAATTGAACAAGCTTTAAAATCTCGTTTTCACTGAGTTTTGGCGCCATTTTACAAGAAGAAGTGCACCCTATTTTACTTTATGGCATGGAGGCATGCTAGCGTCTGGCGGCGTCTGTTTATTCGAGTACGTAAAATAGGTTTAACGTAACAAACATGTTTAAATAAATAAATAAAATAAAAATTCGTGCTCTCTTCACCCAGATCACTTGCATATTTATTTCATTCGTGTCTTCCATTTTCAGTTAATCCATCACCGGATAGAGAAGCGCTGCAATCCGCTCGTCCGATAATTGCATTTCGTATTGTGCTTTCAATAGGAAGAACACAATCTCTCTTTGCTACTTGCAAAATTACGTTTCTCCCTGGCAGTTGGAATACCTAGTCTATAAACGACGCATTTTGCAATTTCTGTATCTCGTTAAGATATAATATCTTTGAGTGTAGTACGATTAGCGTCGGTAACAATGTACTCATACAAACACTGAATTCATGTGATCGCGGAACACATACGTTCTTTGGCTCTAATAACTTTCCCAAGCTGACTGTTATGTTCCCAGTTTTTTGCAGTGGAGATGTATATGATGTGATAACGCTTACGTTTTGTTCCTGTATGCGAAGCGACTACTTTCCAAGGAGATATGCGATGTTCGTTGGTGTAATGTTTTCTTGTGTCCATTGAGCAATCCAAACTGCAATCGCTGGAGTCGTTGTCAGAGTTTTCGGTGTCTGAGTAGATCGATTCTGGAGAAATCCTCAACCAAATTCCGAAATAATGGAATACATGTAGTGATGGACACTGAAAGAAAATATCGGTTTTTTTCGATGCAATACATCGATTAAATGCATCGGTGCTATATCGATATATCAAAAAATACATCGCTTGTTTTTTTTGTAAGTTTAATATGAGAAAAAACAAGCACTTATTAGACACAAAACCATTATTATTAATTTTACAAATCAAACATTAGGTAAATATCCCAATATTGCTTATCATTACTTTGTAGAAACAAAAGTAATCTTTTACCCTTCAATCTGTTTCTTTGTTGAGTCATCACCTGCGCCGTTCGCATACATGATCACAGATCATAAGAACGCCGAAACGAAGAGCCCACAGCCAGTAACGTACGTAACAAAAGTTACTTATTAGAAACGGAATTTACGTATATAATTCGACAATAAAAAATGCACCACGCGCGCAGTGTGAATGGAGCAGTTATCTTAAAAGAATAATAATTGTGGGACTTCTGCCTCAAGATGCACTACACGCGCGGTAGGAAGTAACGAAACGAGTATTGTACAAGCTGTGTAATATAACTGCCCATTGGCCCTCCCAGTTATTTTCATAAATTCTCCAGGTCTAGAACAAACTCACAAATGCGCACAAATTATTCCTGACTTATTGTTAAGATTCACATTTCAAGGTACGTAACGAGTTTTATCAATACACTTTAAATTCTGACGACCTATTCAATTCGATTAAAAACATTATTCGTCAGCAAATATGTCATAAGAAAAAATCAAAATCCCTGTAATCGCGCGAGATAACTTAATGAGAACTTTTGTTGATAAAAAATATAAACTTTATTACAAAGTTCCTTATTCTATGAGTACAATAATCAGAGTGAAGCTAATACAAACAAACAGAGCTTATATACTAAAGATACATTAAGGGGAACAAGGGGTTTCTTGTCTTAAAATAAGTAAAGTGCTCCTATGGGACTCTTTGTTCCAAATATGGGTTATCTATAACCATTGAGGGTAATTAAGGGGTCCGTCTAATGTGTTGTAGTTGTCTTCGGGCCATGTGTCGGTAATATTATGTGTGAATTACAGGCAGCGGCTCCTCTGTATGGTTATCGAAGTGGTCTATTCATAGATGACATGTCATTATATGGCGACAGCTGGAGATAGTTGTGGTCTCGCGCGAACCGCACTATTGGAATTTTATTTTCTGGGTTTAAAATATTTTTGTAGCTGGCCTTCGGTGATGTGATGCACACCAGCCCTGTGGTGTGCTCTTCTAACCGTTTGTAAAGTGCAGTCAAATTGCTTGGCGTATACTCTAGTAGGCGTAAACTACTTCACCTTATAGGTGTACGTACATCAATATCTGCACGCCATTGGCATTTATAAGGACGAGGTGCAGGTCGTGATCTATTACTGAGCTCTCTTTCTTCCCCATGATAAAGCGCACTATGTTTCTCTGTAAGAAAAACTTTAAACTTGCATTAATTAAATATGATATTGGTAAATGTATAACTTTTTTTATAATTCTACCTGTATTTTACTTCATTTAACAAGGTTTATTGTAGTGTGCTCTCTGTTCTACAATGTTCGCGATACGCCATAAAGAAAACAAGGATTTTTATTGAAAAAATGTGCAATGTGCAATTTAGACTTCCATTTCAACTCGACTGAAGGTTTTCTACAATAAACCAGAAGAATAATACACTTGCACTGTAGTTAGTGCTATTACAAAAATATAAAACATATAGCTTGTAATAATTTTATGATTATTTGGCATATTATACACTCTGTTTCGGTGTAGTCTTTTGAAATCGACATAAGCTGCCAAATTATTTATTCATGTTCAAACGCTCTTAGGCTATATTTATAAAATCACGTGCTTGAGGGTTATCTATCAGATCGAGATGTTGTCTCAATATTGCGCTTTCTCTTTGATTCAGAAACTATATTGCGTACCGTTTTTCTAAGGATCATTATTTTTTCTGTGTCACTTGCTAAAAATATTGCAATAGGTATGTTTGTAGCTGGACCAATTTGTTGCACAGGTTCGTGAGTACATGATTTCTGCATTCGATTTTTAACACCATACGGGCATTTTTTACTAAAGTCGAATAAGCGCCATCAGAAATAATTTTACCGTAGGTAAGTCAGACCATGCATTTATAGTAATGATTGGAAACCCTCTAGACCAGAAAAATATCAGATTCCATGCCTGTAGACGGGCATTGTAATTTTTATATCACACATGTGTTTTAGGCTCGATTTTCTTTTTTGCAGCTCGTTCAGAGATGCAACAATATTTATTTTGTACACATTTATTTCGTAAAAGGATCGGCGAAAATTTTGTTCTTAGAAAAGTATTTCGCCGGTCCTTTTACCAATGGGGAATGTCCGAAAAAAATCAAATTGGCTGAAAATTTTTCTATAGGTAGGGATAAGGTCCCTTAGTAATAGAATAAATTTTCATAATTTTCGGTTTCGTGAAAAAATTTCAAAAAATCAAAGTCTCTTCGACTTCACAAATGTATGAAAGTAACAGCAGAATGGAGGTTGTACCTTTGCCAACACCTGCCACAACCACAACATGGTATTAAAAAAAAGTTTCAAGACAAAATGTCAAAACTTTTTTTTTTTAAATACGTGTTGTGTTTGTGGCAGTTAGCGGCAAAGGTATAATCTCCATTCTGCTGTTACTTTCATACATTTGTGAAGTCGAAGAGACTTTGATTTTTTGAATTTTTTTCACGAAACCGAAAGTTATGAAAATTTATTCTTTTACTAAGGGACCTTATTCCTACCTATAGAAAAATATTCAGCCAATTTGATTTTTTTCGGACATTCCCCATTATGGCAGCTACCCCAGACAAAGCTAAATCTTTATTTTCTATTCACCGGAGATACCGTTTTATCATACCGATAAAACGATATCTCTGTTGACACTTTTTCGACTTTTATGGATTTGATCTTTAACCGTAAGATTGTATTTCCATCTTCGTCCTTATTTCTATTTTTTGAAGAAGAAGATGCTATAGAACGGGCATACCTATGTGCCGATCCAACCTATGAACAGTTTTTTAGACCACTTAATATAAACTTAGCATAGTAACCACTAACAACCTTTCAATTTTAATCAGTGGCGTGCCCAGGCCTACATAGTAGCGCAAGCCCGAACCCTCAAATCAAGCAATTTTTTTATCAGCTCAATACAAGCAAAAAACCAATGCATCCCACAATTTCTCGTTACTAATTTAAGATTTTTTTCATACGATGATCTTTACCAAAATATCGATGCGACACCGCCCAGCGCCATCTAAACGAATTCATAGATAGCTCTCAAAAAAGTACCAAAACCCTTAAGCGTACTTTAATTATTCATAAATTAGTTCGCCGCAAAATGCTAGATGGCGTGGCTTTATCAAATTTAATTATTGTGTAATCAAAACTAAATTTCTCGTTTAAAATGTGTCACTCATAATAAATATCTAAATCATTTCACAAAATCATAGCGTCCCTGCTAGGCAATTCAAATCCTATCCCCTGCATTCCAAACAAACATTTACAAACAAACATTTAAATTTTCGTTCAAATGAAAGACGCAAAACTAACCTTACTTATTTATTTTTATAAGAACAACCAACAATGTAAAGAGTCCACTACAATATTACGATACATTGAAGAATATTATATTTCTTTGCAAAATACTCAAATGAAAAGGTTTATTACTTACGTTATTTTGTATTTCTCTTGGAATCGACTCGACTCGTAGGTACACTTTTATAGATCACACAACAGTTAATAAACATTTCAATCCATCACAAGGGACCATTATCAATCATTAAACTGAAGTTTTAATTCATTTTTAACATAAAAACACTAATAATGGCAAAACAGTTTGTTTTTTCAAAACACCTGTCGTCACAGATTGAAGCAAAAAGCCAGGCTTTTAGTCGGCTTCTGTATTTCTCATAGAATCTATAGTACCTACAGCAGTATGCATATGATGCGGTAGCAGTTTTGTTAAAGTAAGAAGAGAGCGGATATATACAGATCGCAAAGCCCGGTTGCAAGCCAACGAGTGCGAGGGAGATGAAATGCATTTGTAGGGTTTATTAAGGAAAGTAACGCAGTTTAGCGACTTGTCTCTCGATCAGTTGTTGTAAAAAATGAATTTGTGGTTATTGATTATTGAAAATTAACATTCGTTAATAATATTGTTTTGTTGTTATTAATTACGATTTATTAGTAGTGTAAGTAAGTTATTGTTAGGGCAAGCCGGGCTTTTCGGCTTGTATGGGGGTACCGCCACTGATTTTAATATCCTTTGGGATGCATTCAGCAGGAACTAATAAAATTATGGTTTCAATAACTTACAGCTAAAAAGTTGTTAAAGAAAGTGACATATATTTCGTTTCCAAGCAAGCGCGTTTGCCACTTCACACAGCAAGCGATGATCTGAAACACACAGGCTTTTTCGACGTTATTTAATAGGAAAACCCAGAGCAGAGCGGTATACAGTAGGTAGTGTCTGTACCCCACAGGCATTTCTAATGTTGCCAAATTAACCATCTGCAATTCCTTCCTTCCTTCTGGCAACATCTTCCCGAAATATGTGTCCCACTCTCTCAATTAAATATAATCAACCAAAATATCTCTTGCAATGTCCATCAACGTTTCAATTTCAAACGTCCATCTTGGGAGTTGTATCATATTATTAACAGATGCGCCGCCTAATTATCTTACCTTGGTCGAGTAGTACTGTAATAACATTAATAACATATTTGCTCGTAAAGGGTCTCTTATTACACCAATTTCAATATCGTTTTGTATCTCATTACAAACTTGTGCGGTAATGTAAAGTAAAACGCTTTTTTACTTTACATTACCGCACGGTTTATCAAGATGTTAACGACTTTGCTACTTATGGTTTTGGATCACCTTCCACGCAGTAAGCCGCAGTCAGTACATATTTGTTGCTAATGAGCTATCCACCACGTCCGTCGCCACCGGAGACCTCGCAATCGCAATCGCAACGGTAATAGATATCATTACAAGTATCGCAGTCCATTTATATTTTACCTAAATACTTGTCTAAATGACCTTTTTTAAATGTGACTGTAAAAGGCAAGTCAAACGCTTTTGAATCGTCTATATTTTCTTACCACCTGATCCAAACTTTTTTAACTGCTCCTTGGTTTTTCCAAACCAGTAATGTACCAAATGCTCAGGCAGACATTGCAAATCATTAAATTGATAACTGTTAGTTTCCTTAGTCAATATAATCATATCTTCAATTTGGACAGGGTCGAACGAATTACGTGAAAGAAGCGTAATTATCGCACATCCTTAATGAAGGATAACCTAAAATTACCTCTATTTTAAAATATTAAACTTCTTCTTGTCTTAGGTTTTCGTAAAAATTAATCACATGTGTGATTTCGTGCCTATCTGCGATCGTTTCGTGGTATCTTGTCAATATGCGTATAGTAGTATCTTGTCATTATGTTTGTATTGCTTGAAATTTCTACGTGTGCCGCGGATCCCGGTACGGCTCTCAGTATTGAATCGAATAATCACCGCGAAATTTGTATTCTTTGCGCGCCACTCCCAGCTTTGGCTTCTTCGTTGGTTCTTAGGGTGTGTCTCTCGGTGGTTCTTGAGGTGGGTGTCTCGCTTCTAGAGTCAGTTCCGGTTACTAAATTGTCTACGCGTTTGCCACCTTCTCTACCATATGCATCTTTGGATCACTTTGATTTAGATGGTGTTGTCAATATCAATAAGAAAGGGCTGGATATATCATATAAGGTTTTGCCGTGTTCCGTTTGGTATTAAACGGAACACGGCAAAACCTTATATGTAACAAATTTTGCTCAAGAACTCCCTCCTCAATATTTTTTAACCAAAACATCCTTGTCATCTGGCTGTAAACCTAATTGTAGGAAGGCCTTCTCTTCATCAGCTATGATCGCAACAGGATGTTGTTTAAACTTTGTCAATAATGCTGTAACTTTCAGGTCTTCTTACACTAAAGGACCTTTGTATAAGAATTTGTTAAGACTGTTTTCATTCTTTGACTTCGCATAGGCATCTAGCGCTATCCTTAATTTCTTTCCTCCTTCATTCTTTACTGCGTGATGAGGTAAATAGTGGACATGGACTTTTCTTTCCGTCATAGGTGTGAATCCAACTACTTCTACTATTCATCATTTAATTGTTTTTGAAACATGTCGTCATAAGCTTTCTGCGTCTCCTTGTCCATTCTTTTTATCACACGTCTCATCAAGTCTCCCTAAGGCTGACCCAAAATTTGTTAGCAAAGGTCCCGCTTCAGAGCGTTAGGACCAAGATGATAAAATGACCAAGTTGCTGAAATGACCAAGTTGCTGATATGACCAGGGTGCTGAAATGTCCATAGTGCTGAAGTGACCATAGTGCTGAAATGACCAAGGTACTGGAATGACCAAGTTGCTAAAATGGCTTATCTGCTTAAAGCTGCTTTTCGTCAAAATTATCGTTTTGTGAAAGATGCGATTAGTTTTCCCTAAAATGTTTATTTTATTTTATATTCACGGAAAACAAACCGCATATAAAAGTAACAACAGTAAAAACAAAACCTTAGTATGAAAATGCCTTAAACAGTTTTCACTTATAGAATGTGAGGTGTATAAACGGGCAACATATTATGTTTAATTATATTTATTATAGTTGATTCCGAAAGAGCAATTGAAAGACGGTAAGACATATCAATAATTTCCGTAATGAAGTCAGGAAGTGACTCATTATATTTCTGTTTCCTGGTACGCAAGCCATGTTCAAAAAAGTAGTCAAAATCACACTAATCAAAACGTTTTAATAAGCAACTTTTAAATCTTCCCAAGAACTAATAAAATATCTATTTGCTAAACTACTTGACAGCAGTTCCAGAAAGAAGTTCCGAAAAAGCCCCGACCAATACAGATTCATCAAAATTCCTATAGAGAAAATAGTCTTCAACTTGAACTATGAACTCTCGCACACAAGTCTTACCTTCAAATAAAATTCAGCTACCTACGCTTTAAATCAGGCAACTTAGTAGAACACTTCGGTAATTTTTTTCTAATAGTTTCATTAATCAGTTTAAACGACGAAGAATGAGCAGGCTTCTCCTTAACAAGATTATCAAGCTGATCATACTCTATCTATACCGTTGAAGTGGTGGTTCGTTAGGTTATCTGATGTTGGTAATTCACTTCAATAATAACTCTTGACTCCAGTTTACTTACAAAAATATATTTCCAGAAAACATCCGTTTGCACAATATTACGATATAAAAACTTTAAATAGCAATGGTATTCCACCGACTTAGGTTTAAGCAATCACCAGATATAATGAAATATAACGCCCAAAAAATCGTAAGTACTTACCAGAATTTAATCCCCATTTTATTATGAAATTATCACCAATAAACGTAAAGTTCGCTTACCTAAAAAAGGCAAGTACCTTCAGAATAATCGCTGAGCTACCCAAAAAGGCCACGCATGCACCAAATATGTACTCGCATTTTATTAAAAATTTTCACCCAAATATGTTACACAATTTTATCTTAATAAATCATTGTTTACCCAAAAAATAGAAATTAATGTTCTAAAGGTTTACCGATACTTACTACCGTTAAATGTTTATTAAAGCCTATTTATACAAACTCAAGAGTAGGTGTGTCCATCAGCCATTTTTAATGTCCCCACTGCTGGGGCACAGGTCTTCATTATGGGTGGATAAGGAGGACGGGCCATAACCCACCACGCGGGCCTAATGCGGATTGGTGGGTGTTAACGACTGCAAATGCAGCCGGGACCAACGGCTTAACGTGCCTTCCGAAGCACGGAGGAGCTTGAGACAATAAATTTCTGGTCACCCATCCCATGACCGACCCTTACGAACGTTGCTTAACCTCCGCAATCGCTGGGCCAGGCGCTAAACCACTGCGCCACAGAGCTCCTCAGGAGTACGTAAGTACTTACCCAGAAAAAGTGAATATTTTTATTTTTGTATCTACTAACTAGACTAAAATAATGATTCCAAACTAAAGAAAAACTCATATTTTAGCCATATTATTAAACGGGGCGTAGCGACGTGAACGTGAAGGGGGAAGTAGTCATATAAATGGCGGCATTTGGGACGCGGACAAGTTGAGTCCGTTCTAGTCAGTTTTATTTATTCTTATGATGCGAGACTCAACTCACTTAACCAATTTGCCTTCCATATAATATACTTGGTAATATGCATACATTTTATGGCAAACGTAGATATTTGGGTAGTAATGACACAAAACTTTGCTAGTAAATATTTGGTGCACGCGTGGCCTTTTTGGGTTATGAAAAGTTTTTGTAGTGCAGGCATGACTTAAATAGCCCGAAAGAGTTTGGTTCAGGTTTTATTTATTTGCACATATTATATTTTTTTTGGATGAGGCTTTTTAGGGTAACGATTGTTTTTTTTGGTGGTCATTAAATTTCATCCCTTTTTACATTAGCAAATATCCATAATTTTTACGATAAGCGTCTCGCAATAGACCGGGCCGCGATATTAGAAATGCCTGTGGGGTACAGACACTGCCTGCTCTGTACCGCTCTGGGTTTTTCTAATTAATAATGCCGAAAAAAGCCTGTGTGTTTCAGAGCACCGCTTGCTCTGTATCGCGCGGGGTTTTTCAACTTAAAATTTAATAATATCACCATAAAAAGCCTGTAGAACACAGACACCTTGCGCTGTGATCCACAGTGATTTTCTAAATATAAATACCCTGAGCTATACAGACGCGTAAGGGACTAAGTGTCGTGAAACTTTATCAAATCTATCTTATCAAAAGAACTTTTAACTCGTTAAAAAAATATGGGATGAAATTTATTTTTGGTAGGTCCTTTTAGAAAAAATCCCCAAAGAACAGCTGTTTTTATCGTAATTTGCAAAATTTCTCAAAAACGGCATAGCACAATCTAACTTTTCATCCTTTTTCATCAAGGGAAAGGAAATGAAAATACCCTAACATAAGTAATTTTAATTGAGAGTTTTACAAAAATAGTTATTTTTATAAAAGAAAAGTATTTTGTTAGTTTTTCGCAAATTCCGAGCGCGATAACTAACAGCCGAACGTTATTTCATTTTTTTTTTCGTTTGATAATACCTACAGTCAACAGCACATCAGATTTAGACTAAAAGGTACTTGACCTTATGACCGCCTTTATGCCGTACGTAATCAAAGCTGTTTTACAGTTCAACTGTTTAACTTAACGTGCTGTCTTGTATACCCACATCAAAGAGTACTTTTGTAATATAGGAAATATTTTTTTTTTGTGATAATAAATAAAAAAAAATAAAAAAAAATTAAAAAATAATAAAAAAAAAAATAAAAAAAAAAAAAAAAAAATAAAAATAAAAAATAAAAAAAAGAATCTTGCTGGCTATTTCTGTTAACAAGAAAATTATAATCACTGATATAAATGTGTTTTTTGTTTCTTAAGGCGCCCTACTACCCACTACTAGCGCCACCAATACATTTATTTTATTACTCGTAAACAAAGTCAAAATTTAAAAAAGCTAAAATCATGCCCTCTTAGGTCCGTATTATAGGACGAGACTCAAGCACTGCTTGCTGCTTGAGTGCAGTTAGAAAGGGATGGTGCTATTCATCGCATATAGCGCCATCCTTATTTAACTGTACTCAAGCAGAGATTTGAGTTTGAGTTTGATTCTGTAATACGAGCCTTAAATTGTCTCATATATTTTTCGAATAACTCTTCAACAGTTTCAATTCTTTCTGTAATTTTAAAAATCCATTTTAGCTCAAAGTGGCTAATTTTGGCAAGAACGGATTTCAAAACTTACTAAAAGTATGAAAACTGTTGAAGAGTTATTTAAAAAAAAATATATAGACCATTTAGGAGGCCACGATCTTAGCTTTTTTTAAATATTTTCCTGGTTTACGAGTAATAAAAATAAATGTATTGGCGGCGCTAAAGTAGGTGCTACGGTGCCTGTATGTATTTTTGTCTTTTTTGTAATATTCTTTATTTATAACAAAAATATCGATGAAAAAAGAATAAATCAAAATGAAAAACACATTTAGTATCACATTTATATTATGTCAGATTAGTGATACTATAAAACGTAACTAGGTATCTTATATCTTTAAACGAGCAATTCTTGTATACACCCTGAAATTTTAATCATTTGGTTCCCGCCGTGGGGTGGTTCCACTCATGATTACAAGCAACTTTAACTATGGGGCCAACTCTCCTACTCGTAAAAAAAAATCAGCTGTTCCATACAAAAGTGCAATACCTATACGACCTTAATGTATGGAACAGCTGATTTTTTTTTACGAGTAGGAAAGTTGGCCCCATAGTCAAAGTTGCTTGTAATCATGTGTGGAACCACCACACGGCGGGAACCAAATGATTAAAATTTCAGGGTGTATATATATTTCGGTGATCTCGGAAACGGCTCTAACGATTTCGTTGAAATTTGGTATATGGGGGTTTTCGGGGGTAAACAATCGATCTAGATTAGTCTTATGTTTGGGAAAACGCGCATTTTCGCATTTTCATGCGTTTTTCTTTCGACGCAGAATATGGTCGCTAATTTCGTTCGCGGCCGGCCGATGTTCATTTGGTTCAGCGGGTTAGGACGCGGACCACAAGAAATGAGTGTTCTGAGTTTGAATCCCGCTCGGTGACTTACTTTTTTTTATATGTTTGTTCAAGTTTATACTTTTTTTATTTTAATTGTTTTTAGACAAGTTTAAAAAATGTAGTTAATGTTGCTTTCGAGTTTTTATTTTCGTCGATAAACATCACATACTCGTACATTGTTCTGATCCCAAAGTAAGTAGCTAAAGCACTTTTGTTATCACCTAAACACTACCATATTACAACAAATAATAACCGAGCGAAGCTCGGTTCACCCAGATATTTATTTATTAATTATCCAAGAAACTTGAAAATGCGCACTATCAAGCTACCGCTCGCGACGTTCTTAGGAACTTAGGTTCTTAGGTCTGCTATATTTTAATCCAGGTTAAAAAAACTATCTGTGTGCCTTTCATCCCAATCACTCCCATTTAGCATAGCCTGCCATTTTTATGGGTTTGAGAGAAAACACATTTTAACATTTACAATAAATTAATATTACTAGTAGGATAAACTAAAAAATGATACCACTTTGTTAAAAAAAATATCGCTAGTATGACTAGAAATCACTACCTATTTTAATATTCTACATTACATACATTACCTAAACATATAGAAAGAATACTTTAACCACAACTGTAATTTTCTGAATTGTCTGTGTTCCACAGGCTTTTTAGGGTGACATTATTTAATTTTTAGTCGAAAAACCCCGCGCGCTTCAGAGCAAGCGATGCTCTGAAACACACAGGCTTTTTCGACATTATTTTTTAGAAAAACCCAGAGCGGTACAGAGCAGGTAGTGTCTGTGCCCCACAGGCATTTCTAATATCGCGACCGGGCCAGGACGCGTCGTTTATCATCTCGTTTGTCAATCTCAGTGGTCAATGGCATTAATGGCATAAAGTAATGATCTACCGTCTTCTGTTATGTAAGCCATAGCGTTAGTAGCTACTCCGCGATGGAGGAGACAGAAGAGAAAGGGGACTTTGCTAAGTGCGAACTAGCTAGTGCGTAATGACTCATACAGCCGCCTCACTATGAAAGAGCCAGCCAGGCCGGACCGCGCCCGACGAATAAAACAAATTATTTCGGCTGGTGTCTGCGTATATGTTTTCAATTGGGTCGAAATTAAAATCTAGACCTAAATTATTTCTAAAATATTTTCTTGAAAATACGGCCACAGTCTCATGAAACTTTTTATGGTTATTATGATTTTTTTTCATGAGGGCAGAGCACTGACTTTACAACATCATCGTTATCAACATATTTTAGTTTTTCTGATTTTTTTAAAGCTTCTGGCAAAAATGTATAGCGCAGGGATTTTTTTATTAGTGCTTTTCTTGGATTTTTACCCTTAACGTTTTGGTTACTAATAAATGCACAATTTACGCTGTCAAATAGTTCTTCAAGAAATCTAACCACTTCAGATCTGTTTTGTATTGTTGAGTAATATCCCTGTAGTTTACTAAAAAAAACATAATTTGAAAAAAAAATGCCTGTATCAGTTAAAGATGCAGACATTATTTGACTCAAAACTTTCACACAATTTCTATCCTGTACAATTTTCAATTTCAATTTATTTGTCAATTAAGTGAAACGAATGAGGGCGAATTCTAAACTTCCAAGTGCTGTAATTTATTCCATCGAATGGTTTTATATAATATTTCGTTTTGATTTTAGACTCAGATTAACCTTCCATTTTGTATTACAAATAATCTCAAAGATACAAAAGATTAGTTTTTGTATTATAATAAATTAGTTGGGTCGTGCCATCCCAGTTTGAGAAGCCATAGCTGCTGGTGAAGGAGTTTAGCGCGCATAATAACGGGAGTGAGCTAGCCGTTAGGGTCATAAAGAGATGCAATTGTCCTGAGGATCTTTGTTCTCTTTGTGACTCCTCATTGGGGGGAGCGAGATACGGTATGTACGGTATTTATCAGACTGGGATCCACTGAATGCCTAATACTTTAATGGAGCTGGAATCTGGATTAAAAGTAAAGTTCTTGGGCATATCACACTGGTCGTCAGGAAACTATTCAAGCAGTTGGGGATCGTTTGAGGTCCATTTACTGAGCTGAAAACCTCCATGAGCTATTAATTCAATTAACACTGTTTTAAGTGCCCGAGCTGATTGGGCAATATGGGCTGTCCTGCCCCCCTACTCAAAAACGCTTACTTTTAAAGCTTAAATATGAGCAATAGATGATTAAATCACATGTCGCAAACTTAAGTAAATCACAGATTTCGATGTATTTTATGGAATTTTCAAGCTTACAGCACGTAATTTTATAGTTTACTGCTTATTTTGAAGTTTTAATAGTAAGCGTAGCGTTCAAACGAATAGAATATTGGCCATTTGAGTAGGGGGGCTGTTCTCATAGCGTTTTGTCAGGATATCTAACGCTACGGCCAAGTTCTCATTCGTAATCTTCAGGTGAGACACCATACTGAGTACCTCGCCTGTAAGACACGAGAGTAGATAGTAAAACTTGATGGCGTCCGACAGGTGTGCCAAGTCGCTCGTCAAGCTTCTAAATACAGTTATAAAAGAAAGCCAATCTTCGACCTCCGAGCTGGATTTCGGCAGTTGTATTTTTGTCAACACTGCCTGGGCTGAGCTGAGAGGAGGCAGAGTTTGTGCTGATGACGTGGATGGCTGAGGAGCGGCCGTTAATGAGCTGATGCGCTCATTTGCGACGAATATCTGGGTATAAGTCTCCATTGCCTTCTCTCGTTGTTCGGTGTATGTCTGTTCAGTCACTTTATCGAGCTCCGTGTCATCTAGTATGGCGTAAAAGACCTTATTGAGCTTAGTCTCTCACTCCTCCAGCATGTTGAAGCGAGCGGTAAAGTAATTCTTATGATGGGGCCACACTACCTTACCGTTTACCGCCTGTTTACCGCATTAATTATGCCGCATTAAAATACTGCCCAAATTACCGCGTGAAGTGGTGTGGTTACACTAGTATAATATATCGAGTGTTCCGGCTGGGTAACAATTGATAATAAATTTGTCATACGGATGTTTTCAAACAATTTTAGGCTTAATTATAAGTTTATTTATATTTTTCATTACTGAAATTCACTACCTTACCGTTTACCGCCTGTTTACCGCATTAATTATGCCGCATTAAAATACTGCCCAAATTACCGCGTGAAGTGGTGTGGTTACACTAGTATAATATATCGAGTGTTCCGGCTGGGTAACAATTGATAATAAATTTGTCATACGGATGTTTTCAAACAATTTTAGGCTTAATTATAAGTTTATTTATATTTTTCATTACTGAAATTAATATCTTCGCAAAATTATAAGCATTTAAATAAATCGAAAGTGATTATTTAATTTTATCAACATATTTATTGGTTTCCGGTTGAATTATTTGACTGTGTAATGGTTAATTGTTAATTTTATTAAAACTATTTATTTACCATTTTATATTAATGATCACAAATATTATGACGAACTGTAGTAGTGTAAAAATGTTAAGTAACAAATTATAAGATTTTAGTGCACTGATTAAAAGTATGTAAATTGACGGAAGTGTATTTGGCTTTAGAGCAAGGTTCATTTGTTAAATTTATAGAAATATTTAAGCACACTTATGAGCGTGATTCTATTTCAATAACTCTTACTGTCCATTTCAAAATTGTGTTACGCATGCTTTCTTGGAAATTAATGTTTTACAGTTATTATCGAGATAATAAGTAGTGAAATGACTATGGACAGTAACGGTGAAAGAAGTCTCAATTCCCGCCAAGAATAAATGTATAAAAGTGAAATCGAAATAGTGTAACGAGTCAGTCTGATTTTGTGCCTCGCCGAATAATGAGATAAGTATTGAATACCTGTGTTACATCTAAGATGTTATTCTGTTCAGAACACTCTGTTCATTTGTTTGATTGAATGTGTTGTTTTATTGGCATTTTATGCAATGTTCGTTAGAATGAATAATAAAGACTATTTGTTATTTCATTGTAATACAATAAATTTAAAATAGAAGTGATTACAAAAGTAAAGTTTAATGGTTTATTCATGATGATTAATGTTTTATGATTCGTTTATTGGCTATGCTATTATTCACTATGAATAATAAAGTCTAATGTGTTGTTTTATTTGTAACACAATTTAGAATGTTAGTGATTATAAAAGTTACGTTAAAATATAGTGATTGATAAGATTAATTATATTTTCTTGTAAAATCTTGGTAAATCAAATATTATAGTGATTAATAAGGTCTAAGATGTTGTTTCCTTGATAATGCGAGTATTGCTTTTAGTTACTCAAATATATCCTTGTTATTTCAAATTTCAAATTTCAAAAATAATTTATTCAGTCTAGGCTGTTACAAGCACTTGTGAATGTCATAGAAGCTACGCCATCGGTTCGCAAACCCTAAGCGGGAGACCTTGTAACGAGAAGAACCGGCAAGAAACTCGTCAAGGGCTGCTTTTTTCTCCCTGTATATTTTATACAGAGTCGTCAACATTGAAAAATGAGCTCCACATTTAAAGTGAGGTCATTTTCCATCACAATAATTAACAAAAGTTTGCACACAATGGGTAGGTAGGTTGAAATTAAATACCTACTACATATCGGATAGGTAATTGTGAGAGTAAATAACTTTCAACTAGTTAGGAAATCGCTCTGTCTGCTACTCGAAAGTGCACCTAAGTAGGCAAAATTTACTAAAAACACATGTTACAATGACATAAAAAAAAAAAAAAAATATAAAAAAAAAAACGCAATTTTTACAATTCAATATGCGTTAAGATAGGCACTCAGAAGCAGACCCATTCCCACTGGCAGCACCCGTTCACGAGCATGACGCATGGACCAGCCATCGCTTCGCTCAACCATATTTGAGGGAACGTAACGACCCGCCCCACACGACACCACCGCAGAAATGATTAAAGAGAGCATGACATACTTAGGCTACCCATCCTAAGGCACTGAATTGAAAACTAATATCCAAAAGCTTTTCATAGGCCTTTACTTACAAAACTACTGACTATAAAAAGCAAAAAGATTGCAATTTAAAAAAAAAATGAGAAATCAAAACAAGGTTTAGTTATTAATTTTATGTTTTGAGTAAGAAGTGCCATACATATTGATAATATTAAACAGAAAAATATATATATAAATATACGACGCCCTTAGTACAAGCAGACAGAAGCAGACCCATTCCCACTGGCAGCACCCGTTCACGAGCATGACGCATGAACCAGCCATCGCTTCGCTCAACCATATTTGAGGGAACGTAACGACCCGCCTCATACGACACCACCGCAGAAATGTTTAAGTGAGCATGACATACTAAAGCAGAGGTTCCCAACCTTTTACCCTGTGCGCCCCACCCGACTGTATGCTAAAATACTTGCCCGACGACGATCATATTAAGAAACTATGAAAATATAAGTACATGTGTTTATTTTTATTAAAATTCAAGCAAATTATCAACTATTAAACACAAGAGGCGCGCTAACGCACGCCGTGAGAAAATATATGATTCTAAGAGTTCAAATATGTACCTACTAATTAACTGGAGCCGCTCGTTGCGCCCTTTTTGATAGCTCTACGCCCCCCTCGGGGGGGCGCGCCCCACTGGTTGGGAAACCCTGTACTAAAGCTACTCGCATTAAGGCGTCGAGTCAAAAGCTTACAATAAGTTATAAGTAGGTAGGACATTTCTCTCAATATTCACAAAGAATAGAAAAATCTACGACCAGGCTGTTTTATCAATTAAATAATCTTTAACGGTATAGTATCCTTTTTTGAGAAGACAATTTTTTACATGAGTCTTAAAGTTTTCAAATGGTAAATTCAAGATATTACTTGGAATTTTATTATAAAACTTTATACCAAGACCTATGAAAGAACCACGGACTTTTTCTAATCTATACTGAGGCATTACAAGTTTGTCTTTATTTCTGGTGTTCCGATTGTGCCAATCACTATGTTTTGTATGTAAGTTAATATTGCGACGCACGAAAAGTATGCAGTTTAATATAAATTGAGATGCTGCTGTCAATATACCGATCTCTTTGAATCTATCCCTAAGAGATGCTCTAGAACTTAGTTGATAAATAGCTCTTATTGCTCGTTTTTGTAAAACAAAAATAGTATTTATATCGGCTGCTGTCCCCCACAAAAGAATACAGTATGACATAATGCTATGAAAATAACTGAAATACACTAATCTGGCAGTTTCTACATCTGTTAACTGTCTAACTTTTCTAATGGCATAGGCAGCAGAGCTGAGCTTGCCCGCCAGAGCTGCGATATGCATATTCCATTGAAGTTTACTGTCAAGAGTAACACCCAAGAAAACTGTTGAATCGAGCAAATCTAATTTCTCATTATTGATTACAATTTCAGTGGGATTCGCCGGTACATTAGGTAAAGCGAATTTGACACATTTGGTTTTCTTAGCATTAAGCTGGAGATTATTTACATTAAACCAAGTAAGAACCTGCGAGAGTGCTTTGTTCACATCGTCAAAATCAGTTTTTTTCCTGTCAAATTTGAATATTAAAGAAGTATCATCCGCAAACAAAACAATATCACAGAACCTTTCTGCAAAAAAGGGTAGATCATTTATATATATTAAAAATAAGAAAGGGCCCAAAATGGAGCCTTGCGGAACGCCCATTTTTACATGAGAACCTGACGAACTTACTCCATTGATATTGACTGTTTGAGTCCTGGAACTGAGATACGACAGTATTTATTTTTGGGCATTATTTTTTACACCGTTTAAAACAGTGTTAAACAGTGACTTAGTGCTTTTAATTATGTATGCCTGATCCCTTAATTTTAACAATTTCAGAAGTGGTGATAACCAGTAAGTCCGAAGACAAGGTGCCAACGAGTTCGAGCCGAGAATCCTTGTGAGCCAGAACAGAAGCGATTGCGTCCATGAGTTCAAGAGAGGTTTCGCAAGATTCCAGCTCCGACGATAGCAGGGTATTATTGGCACGCAAGCAAAACACAAGGCAAGTCCGTTCCGATTATTTATTATAATAGGCATACATTGATCAAATTCAGTGCATATGTAATGCGATGTTAGGGATGTAAGGTGACGTTGGGAGTAGGATGAAGTGGTTTTTCAATACATTGTGTTCCCTGAATGTTAGAAATATTGAAGTCTTAATATTTCCCTGTAGTCTAAGTTTGCTACAAGTAAAAAATAATTTTAGTTGGAGCTTATTTAAATATGATGAAATTTTTCATTTTTTTAATTAATTTAAAACTACCGCTTGAAACATTAGAGGCTAGCTTTGTAATATTAAAAAGAAGGTTTTTCAGTATTTGGTATTAACATAATCTGAAGAGATTCGATATTCAAATGTCGGTTTTTATACAAATACTTAATATCTTATTTGCTGAGTTTAATAATTTCAATGAACGGTTAGTTAATATGGTAGTACATTGACGCTTTGCAAAAACTGTTCAATAATGATAATGATGTTGATGTTGATGTTGATGTCGATGTTGATGTCGATGTTGGTGTTGATGTTGGTGTTAATGTGGATGTTGATACCTACTGATATTGATATTGATAATTGCGTCCGTTTTTATAAATTATAATGATAATTAGAATTATAAGCAATTATAATGATAATATATCCTAAATTATTATTAGCGGTTTGTAAAATTCTGTAGTTGGAAAGTTGTAAAAGGATGCAAGTTTGTTTAGTAGGAATCCCCCTAAGAGACGTAGGCGTTATATTCTTACATAGTTCAAGATAAAAAGTTTCCAATATATTTGAACAAAACAATTAGTTACTATGTGTGTAACTGGAATAAATAATTATTAATGTGTAGTGTAGTGTATACGTACAGACTGCCTGGGGAACACCCGGCGTTTGAGTTCATTTCATTGCGGAGCAAGTTTTAGAAATGAATAGAATAATTTCATTTGGATAGAAACGTGGCTAACATTGTTGATATAGGTAGATATACATTATATTAGCCAACATGTTTCGATGAACAATCAGTATGCAACATTACGAAAATATGTCTTAAATCTATCAAGTTTATTTTATTATGAAATATAAAAGCTTAACAATGGCTAGTATCAATATTCAATTACATAAGTACCTATACCTTAAAAGTATGTTTGTCTTAAAACGCGGAATGGGTAGTAAATAGGCCAATAACTATAAATTGTGTAAACTTGGAATTGCACCAATCCCTACTAGGAAACTCGATAACCTTTGTTATCATATTTTATTTGGAGTGGTCCAAACAAAGTAATTTATGAGATTTAGCCACAACTGATCATCAAAGAAGTAGAAATAAATTTTATTTATTATTTGTTTTGTGGAAAACCTACTAACAAATAACAACTAGAGCTAAAAGATAATAATTAGTGGATACAATGCTTTGAACAAATTTTTAGTAATATTTAACTTAATTTATATATTAATGTTGAGTTTTAAATAAGTTTTCAAAAAGGACCTACTTCGATCCTGATAGCTTTGAATATGTATTGATTACTTCATCAAGAACATTTTGACATGCATGTATTCTAGCAAATTCCAAGTATAATATGTCGAATGAAAATCAGAACTTGTTTGTGAAAATTTTTAATCAAGAAACTGGAAAAACAAATGGTATAGTCATTCTCTCTTAAAATTAGGAATAAGGTTGGGAAAATCATTCACTTGGGTTCTCTTAGAAAATGTCAGAAATTTAAATTCTTGTCTTAACATTGTTGTCTTGTTGACCTCCTTGAATCAGGTGTCGATAGGTGTTGAGGTATTTAGATTAAAAAAAACCGAGGCTCTGGGTCAATCCTACAAATATTTTTAATCATTAATATTGATGCAATAATAGTTAACATTTATTTTAAAGGAGGTACTTTTCCTGGCCCAGTGGAAAATATGTAGTAAATAAAATTGGTTACTTTGTTTGAAGCAGGAGATAAAAAGTGAGCCTAACTTTTAGGCCAATTTACCTGTACCTGTACGTAGTACATATTATAAGTATATTATAATTACATGTACCCAGTAAAATAATGGGAAAAGAAAATAATTCAAAGTTTTCTATTAATTATTGGAATATTTCCCAATTATTTATATTCAATATAAGATTCAATTTAATTTTTTCCAAAGGTAACAGTGATATTGATAATGAAATTGTTCTAACGACGAAATCAGTGCTCCTTTTTAAGTTTTACATTGAAGCAATATAAATGATCAATCGAAGAAAATAAAATATATTATTTAAATTACCTAATATACTTTTTAATATTAATTTGAATGCAGACATAGTTTGAGTTTGTTGAAAATACAAAATCTCTAATGTACCTATAAAAATGTAATGATTCACGACGACAATTGTATCCAATCTACATATTTATCTTATCAAGATGACTGTTTTGTGACATTTACAGTTTACCTAAAGCGACAAGGCAGGGTTGGCCTACCTTAGTTGCTTTCATAGTGTACTGTAATATGAATAATATTCAATAAAAATATATTTTTATCTCAGCAGCTAGTATTGAGAATATAATTTTTACTTCAAAAGATATGTTTAAGACGTCTGTACGGCAAGCTGTACCACAGAATGCACAATAGTACACCCTTTGTTGCGGGATTATCTGAGAGAATTGTTTAAGGAAAAATTAATATGTTGATATGTAAAGGAGTTTAGTTTAAGGCTGTTAGTAATACGGATCAATTGATAAGGTGATACCCATTGTTTTAATACGGGAAATAGAATGAAGTTGCCGCTCCAAGATTTAGACAACAGAAACTATATGTCGAAAGGCATTGCCTTTCGTTGATGAAATTTCACAACATAGTTGCGATTGCGACACGAGCACACGACAGCATAGAGCTGCCTTCGTATAGATTTAAAATACATGGTAAAATTTGCTCACGAGCAAGGGTTATTACAAAATTATTTAAAAGACAGCAATGCTTGTTTTCATTTGACTTTATAGTATTCTTTTTTTATAAATATGTTGCAAGGTTGCAACTCTGTATTTTAATAAAATTGGTAATAATAATTACGAGTGGGCATATTATGTAAATAAAGCTACTGAACTTATCTTTGCAGAAGCTGAAAATTAGTTTCCTGTCAGCTAGAAAAGTTAAATTGGTGTTAGAGTGCTATTAGACTATCATAGAAATATGATCATATATGTATGAGTCATTTTTATATGAAGAAACTAGGACGATCTAATAACTACATATGATTTATATTGTCTATGATCATATTTATGGGATCCTATTTGACAGCGAGCGTACAAGTAGGATCATATTCGTCGCCCCAGTCTTAATTATTTCTTTCCTCTATGCGCCTAACCTTAATAAATGGCATCTTTCAAGTGCATTAATTTTGACTGGAATATTAAAATAACAAAAATATTTACTCTTTACGAGGAAAATAAGTGTTTATATGTATAATAATCTTGCTCCAGATTACAAAATACGTCTATATAAAACCCAAATACGTCTTTTATTTAATGTTTTGTTCTTAACAGTTTTCTCCTTTTTTAATGCTATTAATAAAATTGCACTCATAGCAACGGGAATCACGGCTAAATCGTTATCCATCTTGATTTATGACGTTTATATGATCATAGGTGGATCATAAGTGTAATAAGTAAAAATGAAGGACAGCATCATTTAACTATGATCGTAGAATTTGACAGATATGAAATCATATATAAATGATAAAAATATGATAATGTAATAGCGGCCTTAGGGTGATATGAATGTCGAAAGTTTCCAGTTATTTTGATTTTATATAAATAATAGTATTCATTGAGGGACCCAATGAGTATAAGTGTATTAGTAGTTGCTTTGAATCCTAATTAAATGCATAAGGCAAGTGATAGTGAGATTAGTGAGTCAATTTGATAGCACAGATAACTTATAGATTTGTTGGAAGGATAATGTTACTGCAATTAATAGAATTATAATAAAATTATGGATGTTACAGTAATACGAACACCTTATAATTTTGTTAAGGGCCGTCTAACCTGACGATGCAAAAAGGTTACTTTGTTAAGGGCCGTCTAACCTGACGATGGAAAAAGGTTAATTTGCTAAGGGCCGTCTAACCTGACGATGGAAAAAGGTTAATTTGTTAAGGGCCGTCTAACCTGACGATGAAAACGGAAAGTTTTATTTTGTTAAATGCCGTCTAATCTGACGATAAAAAAAGGGTTTATCTTGTTAAAGATCGTCTCATCTGACGATGGAAAAAAGAACTTTATTTTGCTAAGGGCCGCCTGGTTGGCAAGTATTAAGGACCACCTTGGTGTCATGTAACGGGGACCATCTTAATAAAGTTTATCAGAAATTAAGGGTTTAAATGAATTATACCAAATTTAATGAACTTTCATGGGCAAACTATGTGTAGTAGTTCGAATTAATTAATTTCATGAATATTAAAAGTTAATGAATTGTCCGTTGTATTTATATTGATAACTTAAATAACATTCAGTAAATATTGGACGATATTTTGTTGAGATTTTTCTATTTAAAAATAAATAACATAGGCCGTCGGACCAGACGATGAAAAAAATAGGTAAATCATCACAATGGAAATTAAATCATTGATAACATGTAATACAAAATGTTTTCTCATTACAGATATCTCCTACAGAAACCACGTGGTTTGCGGGGTCGCAAATTTGTCAGGATGGACGAACTATAATATATCGAGTGTTCCGGCTGGGTAACAATTGATAATAAATTTGTCATACGGATGTTTTCAAACAATTTTAGGCTTAATTATAAGTTTATTTATATTTTTCATTACTGAAATTAATATCTTCGCAAAATTATAAGCATTTAAATAAATCGAAAGTGATTATTTAATTTTATCAACATATTTATTGGTTTCCGGTTGAATTATTTGACTGTGTAATGGTTAATTGTTAATTTTATTAAAACTATTTATTTACCATTTTATATTAATGATCACAAATATTATGACGAACTGTAGTAG
Source organism: Agriphila tristella (assembly GCA_928269145.1). Lineage (NCBI taxonomy): Eukaryota > Metazoa > Arthropoda > Insecta > Lepidoptera > Crambidae > Agriphila > Agriphila tristella. Next base: position 2,384,325 of record OV743435.1, read on the forward strand.
TGTAAAAATGTTAAGTAACAAATTATAAGATTTTAGTGCACTGATTAAAAGTATGTAAATTGACGGAAGTGTATTTGGCTTTAGAGCAAGGTTCATTTGTTAAATTTATAGAAATATTTAAGCACACTTATGAGCGTGATTCTATTTCAATAACTCTTACTGTCCATTTCAAAATTGTGTTACGCATGCTTTCTTGGAAATTAATGTTTTACAGTTATTATCGAGATAATAAGTAGTGAAATGACTATGGACAGTAACGGTGAAAGAAGTCTCAATTCCCGCCAAGAATAAATGTATAAAAGTGAAATCGAAATAGTGTAACGAGTCAGTCTGATTTTGTGCCTCGCCGAATAATGAGATAAGTATTGAATACCTGTGTTACATCTAAGATGTTATTCTGTTCAGAACACTCTGTTCATTTGTTTGATTGAATGTGTTGTTTTATTGGCATTTTATGCAATGTTCGTTAGAATGAATAATAAAGACTATTTGTTATTTCATTGTAATACAATAAATTTAAAATAGAAGTGATTACAAAAGTAAAGTTTAATGGTTTATTCATGATGATTAATGTTTTATGATTCGTTTATTGGCTATGCTATTATTCACTATGAATAATAAAGTCTAATGTGTTGTTTTATTTGTAACACAATTTAGAATGTTAGTGATTATAAAAGTTACGTTAAAATATAGTGATTGATAAGATTAATTATATTTTCTTGTAAAATCTTGGTAAATCAAATATTATAGTGATTAATAAGGTCTAAGATGTTGTTTCCTTGATAATGCGAGTATTGCTTTTAGTTACTCAAATATATCCTTGTTAAACAGTGACTTAGTGCTTTTAATTATGTATGCCTGATCCCTTAATTTTAACACTAGTGGTTACCGAGATATTGCAATGAAATAGGCCATGGATATGTCATTTTTCAACATGGAGGCTGAAGCTGCAGCGGTGTTGTACTATATGGCTAACAATAACTATTAAATTAATCTTTTACATTATCAAAATCATAAATTGATCTTAAAAACTGTTCATGAGTTCAAATGCAAACCAATTACTCAATACTATAAGGGCTTTGGGTAACTAAATACGGACATGTGGCGTCATTATTTTTATTAGCGGCCACTCTTGGAAGTTATTTTTTTTTAAGAACAGTTCAATAGAAACAAGTTTAGTATGGAGCTCATATGGCTAAATGAAATCGGAGCCGAGATAATTAACCTTTGTATTTTTTAAAGAAAATCAACGATTTAAAGCATTTTCCTTACTAAACTAATTCCTAGAGCATATTTTCATCACCATCATCATCATTCCTTTCCTTACGTTTCAACTCAATACATTCCTTACGTTTTATCGACATTATTTATGACTTATAAGTTAAAATAACAGGAATTAAACGCGTACGTAACTAATGATAAGTATTTTCACACCTATTTATTTTCCCGACGTTTCGACCGAGTTGCATTGGCCGTGGTCAGGGGCTCACTCCTTTACACAATCCTTTTCAAAATGGTGACTAATCATAATAATCTGGTTCGTCATTAGCTTCATTTTCTATATCATGCCTAATTATAGTGTCTTAGAACTGTGCCGGTGGACTTATATTTTCCTGGTGTCTCCCCCATCCCAGGAACCATATGATAGACATCACGTGTGAACAACAACCTAATGTCCGTTTTCCTACCATGAGAAAAGTAACAAAGCAAGCACTTGTTCCCGCTCCAGACTGTAATGATTTTTTATATTTGTTTCTAAGGTTTTGTTAATAATTCATCAAAGATTCTTTTTTCTTCTTGAAATCATCTGTGGTACTTGGAAATGATAAACATTGTTTAATTCGACCCCAAGCAAGCATCAGTTTGTACACCATGATTTTTATGGTTCTTCTGTCTGGTATCCATAGACTTGGTTCCGATTGGAATGCTTCCGAAATTTCAAGCACCCCTTTCATTTAACCACTCCATTTCGGTCAGCACGTGCTTTTCCGTTGAGCTCATGTCGCACACTAAACAAACTGTAGTGTGGCCACCTCACGCAAAAATTACCGCGGTAATCTTCTTTGATATGATTATATGCGATTCCGAATTTTTCATGCACGCGGGAGCAAGGGGAATTTCAGTCTAAAAAGAACTGTCAGATGTCAAAATGTGACAGCTATCCGAAATGACGTCACGCGGGTTGCGTTGCGGTACTAAGCGTGAACACCATCCATTATTGGTGATCGTCAGGATGGCTGGTTGTCTGCATCGGTACGCTTCGGTGACCAAAAATTGCTACCTATTTGTGAATCTTTGCCACCTACAGTCCATTAATTGCTACCTAACTATGAAACGAAATAATGGGTTTTCAAAATGACCAGCCATTCTGATATCAGGATGGATAATCCACCCACCGTTTGTGTAATCTATACAAATTCATGTTATTATTTCTTCTTCTTCAGTAATTACTACCTGATTGCAACCCTACATATCAATGTCTACCTTGTAGCTTTAACAAGTAAACTAAAAAGTTCTGATCATTTAAAAAAAATACAGGGAATGTGCTACGGGTATTAGAGTTGAAACGTATTTACTGGAATAAGTCTTTGGAATAAGTATTTGCTTGGACGTCTAAATACTAAGTATCGAATCAGCGTCCAACGCGTTTCGAGTATTTAGAAGTATCGACGGCGTACATTACTTAGTTACTCACACAAACTTATGAATACGAAAAACTCAGAGTCGGCGGAGACTCGTGGACGCGGTCGGTACGCGTTCGATCTAAGTGTGAGTGAGTTTCTTCCCGTACAATTACGATCAACCTTAACTTTATTGTGTTAAAACCGCTTTTTGTTTGCACTGTGAAGGTAAGCGTCCGACGCTGTCAAGGAGTAAGCGAGTCCGAAGATATTTGTTTCCGCATTAGACAATAATACTTTATCTCATTGTAATTAAGTTCCATATTCTAGGTTCTAGCCGTGACCGTTTGCTTAGTCGTGTGTTTTTATTCAAATTTGAATTGACAGGTCAGTTGTTTCGGCATCTCGTATTGCTTTTTTCGCGGATAAAGTGAACTAATAGTTTAACTTTTAAGTGTTTATTAAAGACAAGGAGATACGTAAGTCAAGAAGATCTTAGTTGTTTTTGTTTAAAAAAAATACAAAAAAATATATATTTAATGAAAAAAAAACCAATGATATGTAAATAGTAATGTGATTATTAATGATTAATGTGTGTATACTGGGTGTTTGGTAAACCCCTTATAAAGCCGAATATGGTAGATAGAGACCATCAAACTGAACAACTTTTATTATGGGACCAACTCTGAAATCGCGAAAAATAAACTGCTGTTTCATACATTTTGATATTTTCGTTATGAAACAGCTGATTTTTTTTCGCGATTTCAGTTTGATGGTCCCTATTAGGGCATGGAATACCGGAAAGATTTTCATATCGGTATTGATACCGGTATTGAAATTTCAATTACCGGTATACCGGTATTTCGGTATATTTTCGGTATTTTTTTTAAATACTGCTAGTTACTGTTTAAATGATTCCAAGAACAATAATTAAGTCGTATTTGCGGAAAGTGATTAAAATTGTATGTCAGAAACACTTAAACTATTTACCAACACCCTAGAAACAACAAAATGAGTTACTAAAGTATAGGTAATTAAGATTACCGAAGAAAATACGTCATTTGATCCAAGAACCATTTTATATCAGGTCGTTCTGAACTTACCATACAAATTTCAAGGATGTGTCCATGTCCAGTCCACGAAACTAAACAACATCTCTCTCTAAGAAACATGACTGTGTCGAATTTCACCACAAAATTTTGATCATCTTATACTAAATTGACGTCCGACGACCACGTGATCTCTTCGATTTGAGTCTTTTTTTTTACTTAATTTGGCCATGTGTTCCTTAGAGGAAGTTGATCGGTTTCATGGACTGAACACACCCTCAAAATTTTGATGGTGAATATAAAATGACCCTGTATTGTTTCATTGGCACAAATATCGCAATAAAATCCTAGGTATTAAAATAATAATAAGAAAATTATAAGAAAACATGTTACATAGGCGCAATTCAACTCAAGTAAAACATTAGACAGAACGTTTTTTTATTTTGTTCTTTGAAAAGGCTGATGTGTCCCTCTTAAAAAACTACAGGCTCATCTCACTTCTGAGCCATGTCAATAGCGAATCGTCTCGCTCGCAGGTTCGACGAATTCTAACCTCCCAAACAAGCCGAGTTCCGAAAAAGCTTTAGCACTATAAGCCACATCCAAACGCTGCGGCAGGTCATACACAAGACCGGGGAGTATAATCTGCCACTTCGCTTGGCGTTCGTAGACCATAGTCCACATTACATTAACATTAACGTCATAATCGTGTTCCAATCAATGACTTTCTTATGAGAAAGGGATATAATAATGATATATAGAAACCTAGGTGTAATGCAGTCTGTCATAAGGTGCCAAGCCAAGTGGACTACATGTATATCGATGTGTTGATATACTTATACGAAAATGCCACCATGTCAATCCGAGTATAGAACCTGAGCACAAATCCTATTCAACTGCAGCGAGGTGTGAGACAGAGAGATGTTATTTCTCCGAAACTGTTCACAGCTGCGTTAGAGGACATCTTAAAACTTTTAGACTGGAAAGGACTCGGCATCAATATTAATGACCAGCACTTTTGTTTTACCGATGATATAATTCTTATGGCTGAGAACTTGGAAGACCTGAACACAATAGTCAAAAATCTTCGTAGTGCTTCCCAAACAGTGGGTCTCGGGATGATCAGGTTGTACCCGCTTTACTCATGTTCATATTGGGACCACTACACTTGAAGTTATTGACCATTACGTATACTTAGGACAGGCAGTCCAGTTAGGTAAGTTTAACAATTCAACATCTAGAAAGAGATCTCTCGTCGAATTCAACTCAGATGGCAGCATTCGGAAAGCTTTCAAAAAATCTTCGCATCCGACTTACCTCAGTGTCTCAAGACGAAAGTCTATGACCAGTATGTGTTACCAGTGTCATCAAGTAAGTCATCACTTACGGCAGTGAAACATGGTCGCTAACTATGGACCTCATAAGGAGGCTCAAGGTCACCCAGCGTGCAATGGAGAGAACCATGTTTGGCGTTTCCCTGCGCGATCGAATCAGAAATGAGGAGATCCGTAGGTGAACTAAAGTAGCCGACATTGCTCGAAGGATTGCTCAGCTGAAGTAGCAGTGGCCTGGACACATAGCGAGAAGAACCAATGGCCGTTGGGGCGGAAAGATTCTGGAATGCCGACCGTGCTCAAGACTATGTCCCGTGGGTAGGCCCCCGACAAGGTGGACCGACGATCTGGTGAACGTCGCGGGAAGCCGCTTAATGCGGGCAGCACAGGACCGATCATCTTGGGGATCCTTAGGGGAGGTCTATGCCCAGCAGTGGGTGTCATGCGGCTGATATGATGATGACGAAAACATTTCAACAACTGAAAGCAATTTCATTAAATACTAGCGGCCGCCCGCGGTTTCACCCGCGTGGTTCCCGTTCCCGAGGGAATATCGGGATAAAAAGTATTCTATGTTTTAATCCAGGCTACCTACTATCTGTGTCCCAAATTTCAACCAAATCCGTTCAGTAGTTTTTGCGTGATTGAGGAACAAACATCCAAACCCACAAACTTTCACATTTATAATATTAGTAGGACTACCTAGATTCTAGCTAGCATGCAGTGTTTGGCAAAGGTGTTTTTTTCTTTAATCGTGATTATTCGTGATTCGTGTCATATGAAAACTTATCTGCAGTATAAACAACACTATAAACCTTAGAAACTGAGCGTTTTGCATAGTCTTTAAACACCGTTGCAAAAATATATAACTTTTATCGAAATACCGAAATATCGGTATTTTAACCTCAAATACCGGTATCAAAATACCGAAAAAAATTACCGGTATACCGGTATTTCGGTATACCGGTATACCGGTATCCATGCCCTAGTCCCTATCTACCATATTTGGCTTAATAAGACTATTACCAAACACCCTGTATAAAATAAATTGAAATTTTTTAAATGCGCGTCAGCTTTTATCGCTGTTCAGATATTTCACATTTATCTACTGAACTTAAATGTTAAATTAATTATTAAACTGACAGTCCTAAGCCCGTTAAAGCATGAAGGAAATTCTTCGATTCAAATTAACACTTAAGATTGTTTTTTTATGTATCTTCAGAAAGTTTATTCTAAATAGTATAATTTGCTACTTTTTAGGGTTCCGTACCCAAAGGGTAAAAACGGGACCCTATTACTAAGTCTCCGCTGTCCGTCTGTCTGTCTGTCTGTCTGTCACCAGGTTGTATCTCATGAACCGTGATAGCTAGACAGTTGAAATTTTCACAGATGATGTATTTCTGTTGCCGCTATAACAACAAATACTAAAAACAGAATAAAATAAATATTTAAGGAGGGCTCCCATACAACAAACGTGTTTTTTTTGCCGTTTTTTGGTACGGAACCCTTCGTGCGCGAGTCCGACTCGCACTTGGCCGGTTTATTTTTTGTTTATTAAGCTTTATACTAAGTGTTTATATCAACCAATGTATGTTTTGCTATTCAGAATTATACGTGTTTACAGCTCGCGCAACATAACTTGAACCAAACCATAGACAAAAAAGCTTGCGCAGTAGCAATTTTCAGTACAAAAATTGTAGTGCGCAGGTCACGTGGTACTAAAAATTGGGTCAAGTTATGTTGCGCGAGCTGTACTTACATACGTAATCGAAAAGAGTTCGAGTAGAGTAATTAAAAACGTATACTTCTTAATACTCGTGGAACAGGTTTATGGAATAAGTATTTTGGTGTACTCGTACTTGCAAGACTCGGTACGTGTTTGGCCTAGTACGTCTCATCTCTAACGGGTATTGAAATAAAGCAATTTAGAATGATTACAACAATGTTTTTTATTGAATAACAATTTTTATATGGTGAGATGAGACATTTTTTCTTCATAAAAACATATTAGTTATTTTTCTTTTACAATAAAAAATATAGTAATGATTTTACGATAAATTTAAAAAAATGGTTATTGGAGATGTTTAATAAGCATGTTACTTAACAAATAAATAGTCTTTATTTACATAAAGGTATCAGAACAGTACGAGGCATATATCTTGAAATATTTTCGACAGACGGAGTGGGGATAAGTTCGCGCATGTGCTTTTGTGAGCGACCGATATCGCGCGCCCCTCAACCGCCGCCCGCGCCCCTCACCGCTACGCATGCCTTAAATACGCGTTCCGCGCAATCCCCACCCGATTTCAAGATATATGCCTCGTACTGTAATAATCAGTTAATTTTTTTGCAAAATATATTTTTTTCTCTAACTTTTTGTTATTTTTGTCTTTTGATCACCGTAACACTCCCATACAGAACCACTTTTGCAGTGAGATTTATAATGGCCAATGTTTCTGCCACCTTGGGGTGGAACGTAACGTATTCAATAATTGAAATCCTTCCTCTTTTAATTATTTATTTAACTTAACACAAACATGTATAACTATCACGAGACTGTGCTGTGTGCTGTAATTAATAGATGCGGAAAATATAATCGTAACGAGAGGTACTTTTAAATATGTAGTAGTTTATGATAATATTATAAGGTTGGTAAGGAGTTTTAAAAAATCTTAACAACTATGTTGCAAAGAGGAGACCACAAAACGTTGCGAATGCGAACGTTGGAAATCTGACTGCAATTAATAACTCATTTATTGTGCTCTACATGTGCTTTTATATGAGGAGAGATGCGTGTGTGTATATACGTGTACCATACTACGTTTTTCAATACAATACGAGGAAACATTATAGGTACTTACCTACTTAAATAAAAAATGTAGAAATAAAAGGGGTTAATTCAGGAAATGCGGGTAAATTCGCTATCGAGATGATGGAGAAAACACATTTCAACAGTTCAATTAAAAAAAGGAATACCCAAGGCAGATACTATTGCCCATGAAGTTGTTCAAATATTTCAAAAAAATGAGGCACTGTAATGTAGTGTAGCTCGGAAGCTGAATCTCTGTAACTGATTCCGTTCGACGAGTATTCCAACGGTTTCTCGGGAAGAAGTAAATAACAACACTTACCACTAAATTAGATAGAATTAAATTGACTTTGAAGAAATTTTTGAAAAGGTGCGAATTTTCTGACGCTGAGTGTATAAAAGCTTATTATTTTATTATAAACGTTATCATTTTCAACATGTTTGCGCCGTTGTCAGTCGTGCAGCAATATATTTGGTCAATTTGTAAACCAAAGTATTTGTGGTTGTCGATAACATTTTCCGCTAAATATTCACTGGTGTGCCGTGTGTCTCGCATATAATTGTATAACACCCAGATTTTTTATCTAGATTTTGTCTCCTAAGCCGTTAAAATATGTATTCCAAGAAAACATCTTGTGCCCAGAGTTGCTACATCCACTTTTAGTGAGATGAGCTTGGATTATATTTCTTTAGAAGTGTTATTTTACTCGATTCAGCAGCGGTCTCCGAAACTATTTTTGTTTACATTGGCTAAATTCACTGCCTTTTTCTGACCTGGGATCAAACCAACAATATGAAAAGCCTGATCATCTATCAGTGTAAATGGATGGCCATGTGCTGTAGTCAAATTTGCACTCCCACTTATATTCTGCGCAATGACAGCCTCTATCGAATATTTTTCCCCATTTTTAAATCACTTGTTACCAATGATAGTCCTTATTAGTGCACAACAGAAATACTAATGGCACGGTGGACTTGTAGACATGTGTTCGTTCAAAATCCTCTAATGAATTGTATACAATAGGGTATTGTTATGTAGGTAGTCTGTGGTGGCTGCGTCCCCGCGCTCCCCGCCCTACCGTGCATTGTTATTAATAAAATCAGGGATGTTCGATCCGGGTGCCTTGTATCGATATTCCGGATCGCAATGGATCGTAATCCATTGTATCGATCCATGGATCGATCCTAGTAAATTGATACGATTTTTTGGATCGATCCAGTATCGAATTAAATATTTTCGAAAAGTCTGATTTTTTTTCGTGATCTCGTGGTTGGCCCCATAGTAAAAGTTGTTCATTAACGTGGTCTGAACACCCCTTTTCATTTTTAGATATACTTCAAAAATAACGGTGTATATGGTAAATTAAAAAATAATGGCAATATAATACAGTGTGTTTTTTTAACAGTGATCAAATTTTGTGGTTTAGCTTAGTTAGACCATCAAACTGAACAACTTTGTCTAGGGATCAACTTAATCAGATCACAAAAATATTCAGCTGTTCCATAGAAAACATCAATAGGTATCTACTCGACCAAAATGTATAGAACAGCTGATTATTTTTTGCTCCGATTAAGTTGGTCCTATAGACAAAGTTGGCCAGTTTGATGGTCTAAGCAACACCACGAAATTTGATCACTGTTAAAAAAACACACTGTATTTTAAAGTACCCAAAAACAAAATTAAAAGTTGCTAGTGGTCCAAGCAAACAAAACGTACTTATCCTAACGAAATAAAAATGTTCTCTTCTCAAACTAAACAATATATTTGTTATGACTTATGACGAAATTGACAGTACATTGAAATATGATATGGCAACATTCGCAAAAAGTGTCCAAGTAATTAGAGGAATGTTTATTAAATATCGTAATATGGATTTTGACTAAATATTCCGTTGAACTTAAAATATTCTCTGAGTAATTACTTCATTAATACATAATACGATTCTTTCGATCCGATCCTCTATGCATGTGTATCGATCCACCAAAGGATCGAATGCTATTGTATCGATACAAAAATCGAATGGATCGTATCCCATTGTATCGATCCACGCAAGTATCGGATCGGATCGAACATCCCTAAAATCAGTGTGCAACAGGCTCGCGTGTTTGATTGATGTCCGTCTGTAGCTCCTGTCATTCCCGCCAATATCTAACAGTGGCGACTCGGTTTCGAATCACTCGGTGCGATTTAAAATGTCCACGGGAATTTCATACGGTGTTTTATGCACTTTCGACCACCTCACACAAGAGTGGAGCAGCTACAAATCGCGATTATTTCAATGGTTCATCGCGAATGATATTTCGGCGAAAGAAGACAAGGCGGCCATTAAACGAAGAGCCATTTTGTTAACTTCGTTAAGCGAGTCAACATTCAAGTTAGCCAGTGACTTGGCGTTGCCTAACAAGGTTGAAGAATTAGAATACGAGGCTATTGTGAAACTCCTCGATGATCACTTCACACCGAAGAGGTTTGGGTTTGCAGAGAAATCGACGTTTTACTCTGCATCACAACGGCCAGGTGAAAGTCACACTCAATGGGCAGCTAGGATTAGAGGGTTGGCAGCCCACTGTGCATTCAAGAATTTAGAAGAGGCCTTGCTGGATAAATTTATCATGGGCATGGCAGCAGGACACGAGCGGGACAAACTCTTCGTGCAGGATCAACGTGAGCTGACCCTAGCGAAGGCCATCGACTTGGCAGAAAGCGTGCGCTGTGCGCGCCAGGCCTCGTCGCTGGCGGCGCCAGGCGCGAGCGGCCTTGGCGCAGCGGGCCCGGACGGCGTGTTCAACATCGTTTCTAAGAAAGAAAAATGCAGTGTCTGTGGGTTTACTAACCATAAGTCTAATCAGTGTCGGTTTAAAAATTACAAATGTAAAAAGTGTAACGGGAAGGGTCATTTACGTAAAATGTGCCCTAACGAAAGTAAAGTGAAGTTTGTGAACGAAGGTTCCGTGGAGGACGGTGACGACGACGACGGTGAGTCTTTTTATAATATACGGTGTGAAAAGGGAAGGCCGATGACGGAGCGCGTATCTATCGGTGGTATAATTTTGGAGTTTGAGATCGATAGTGGTTCAGCAGTGAGTGTAATTTCCGAAAAAACATATATTTTAAATTTCAAAAAAATGCCATTATCAGTCACCAACAAAAAGTTATTTAGTTATACCGGCGGAAATATAGAAACTATCGGTACATTCATGCCGTCGATATCGTATAACGGCCGTACTCACTCCTTGAAGGTATTTGTAGTTCGCGCGGATGGACCACCGTTGTTAGGCCGTGACTTTATCTATAAGTTTGGTTTAGAGCTCGCCCCCGCCCCCGCCCCCGCGCCCGTGCTTACAGTTCACACGCGAGGGCCCTTGCCGCCCTTTTGCGAGTCCGAGCCTAATATTACTAGACAGTTAGTTACCATGTTTCCTAAAGTATTTTCCGGAAATCTAGGATTGTTTAGAAAGTATACTATAAGTTTGCGTCTGAAGCCAGGGATTAAACCCGTTTTTTTTAAAGCGAGATCAGTGCCATACGCGTTAAAAGAAAAAATAGATAAGGAACTTGATCGTCTTTTGTCGTTGGGAATTTTAAAACCAGTCGATCATTCAGAATATGCATCGCCAATCGTGCCCGTTTTAAAAAAGGACGGCAGTATTCGAATATGTGCTGATTTTTCGGTTACGATAAATAAACAATTGATTGTCGATCAATATCCGTTGCCCACGGTAAACGATCTATTGAGTAGATTACATGGAGGCAAACAATTTAGCAAAATTGATTTATCTATGGCATACAATCAATTTGTTTTAGACGAAGAGTCACAGGACTTAACCTGCATCAATACACACCGCGGGTTATTTAAATATACGCGCCTAGTGTTCGGCTTATCGAGCGCGCCAGCAATTTTTCAACGCGCAATGGAATGCTTGCTCTCAGGAATCGATGGTATCATTTTCCTATTGGATGATATTCTAATAACTGGATCCACTAAAGAGGTTCACCAACAAAGGCTGATAGCGGTATTACAGCGCTTAGATGATGCAGGATTAACGGTGCAGGCGAGTAAGTGTGATTTTTTTAAAGATGAAATTTCGTATCTGGGTCATGTCATAGACAAAAATGGAGTTAGGAAATCACCTGACAAAGTTAAAGCAATTTTAAAGGCTCCGAAACCGTCGAATGTGTCTCAGTTACAGTCATTTCTAGGTCTCACTAACTATTATCGCAACTTTGTGCCAAACGCATCAACAGTATTAAGTCCATTATACAATTTATTAAATAAAAATACTAAATGGATATGGTCAAGTGAGCATGATGAAGCATTTATTAATATTAAGAACATTTTAGCATCAGATAAAATACTTGCCCATTTTGACCCAAAAGCAAAATTAATATTAACTGTTGATGCGTCACCGACAGGGTTAGGCGCAGTTCTTTCTCAAGTAGATAGTGACGGGTTAGAGAGGCCATTATCGTATGCATCGCGGACGCTTAGTTCTGCAGAAAGAAACTACGCCCAAATTCAAAAGGAGGCAACTGCCATTATTTACGGCGTAAGGCGTTTCCACCAATACCTTTATGGCCGGTCTGAACCGTTTGTGCTCCGGACGGATCACAAACCGTTATTAGCTATATTCGGCCCGCATAAGGGTATCCCTGAAGTGTCAGCAAACCGTCTGCAGAGATACGCTATTTTTCTCGCGGCATATAACTACACAATTGAATACATAAGCAGTAAACAAAATAGCGCGGATTATTTATCTCGGGCGTGCGAAGACAAAGGGAAAGTGGGGGTATACGATGAGCTCACGGACTGTGAGGATCGCGCAGCCTATGTGAACTTCGTAGTGGACGGGAACCTGCCGCTAACGCTGGACGATTTGCGTCGCGAAACGGCGCGCGATACCGTTTTAGCTAACATAAAACGTTATGTGTTAAACGGTTGGCCGCGTAAAGTAAATGATGTTAACGTAAAACCATTTTTTAATTGTCGGTCACAATTATCATACGAAAATGGTATTTTTATGCGAGGCCATAAAGTCGTAATTCCCGCTAAACTACAGAGTTTAGTTTGTCAGCAATTACATAGCTCTCATTTCGGCGTTGTAAAGATGAAGTCGCAGGCCCGCGCGCGATTGTGGTTTCCGGGCGTAGACGCTGCGCTGGAACGGCTGGCGGCAACGTGCGGCACGTGCTGCGCGCTGCGCCCTGCCCCGCCGCACGCCCCACTCGCCGCTTGGCCACTGCCGCCGCAGCCGTTTTATCGGATACATGTGGATTTTTTGGGAAAAATTCACAATTTTATGTTTTTAATAATAGTGGATGCTTTTAGCAAATGGGTAGAATGTTATGACGTGTCCTCAACTTATAGTTCGAAAGCGGTAATTACGAAATTATGCGATTTTATTTCACGTTTTGGAATCCCACACACGTTGGTGAGTGATAATGGCACTTCATTTACTTCAGAAGAATTTTTAAATTATTGTCGTCTTAATGGTATTAAACACTTATTTTCTCCCGCGTACCACCCGTCCAGCAACGGGCAAGCCGAGAGTTTTGTAAAAATTATAAAAGAGGGGATCAAAAGTATATTATTAGAGGGGGAAAACAAGCAAAATATTAATAGTAGGATTGCTAAGTTTTTATTTGATTATCGAAACTCTAAAAATACCACCACTGGTAAATCACCCGCAGAACTCGTGTTCGGCCGTCCCTTAAGGTCCAGGTTAGATTTGTTAGACCCGGCTACACCGTCACCGTCGTCCACAGAACTCACTCGAACGGTCGAGCGAAATCAGTCCTTACAGGCTAAATATTATAAAGGAGTTAAAAGGGTGGCATTTAAAGAGAACGATGAAGTATGGATAACTAAAAATTTAAATGTCAGTAAATTTAATTGGATTCAAGGAATTGTAAAAAGAAAAATCGGCCAGGTTATGTATTTAGTGCACATACCCCAGTTGCAATGTGATGTTAAAAGACACATAGATCAGATTAGACCTAGATGGTACTCGTCTACGGGAAACGACCACGATTGGGATCCTGAAGTCTTGCCAGATTTTGTGTCGCAGCCTGAGACTCACTTAGCCACAGCCCTGCAGCCAGAAGAGGAAGGACATTCGGTGAGCGAGTCCGTTCAGGAATCGGTTATGTCTGGCAGCCCTGCCACGGCTCTGGCGGCCACACCACCGCACGCCGCTGATCATGGCACGCGACGACAGGAAATTAGTCCGGTATTCTCGACCCCATCGCCAGGTCATGATGACGTAGTTGAATAAGACCTATATTATTAAGTTCCGTTCCTTTTTTTTTGATATTGTGAATTTCTATTTCCTAACTTAAGGGGAAGGGATGTTATGTAGGTAGTCTGTGGTGGCTGCGTCCCCGCGCTCCCCGCCCTACCGTGCATTGTTATTAATAAAATCAGTGTGCAACAGGCTCGCGTGTTTGATTGATGTCCGTCTGTAGCTCCTGTCATTCCCGCCAATATCTAACAATATCCAATATCTAACAGGTATTTTCCAATTTTTTGAAAACTGCTTAAATTTAAAGATTGGGACGATCGATTTAACAGAAAAATAACAATAAATAAATTTATGTCTTTTTTCTCTATTAAAACAATTAAAGTCTAATTTATTTTTAATGGTTTTTAATTTACCGCCAAAACGCTCGGTTCGATGTCGTCTACTGTGAGACGTCAACTTTGTGTAAACAATTTTAACACCTATGTAGTCTGTGTAACAATTTACTCTATTGTTTACACAAAGATGACGTCACACAGTAGACGTCATCGAACCGAGCGTTTTGGCGGTAGATTCAAAACTATTTAAAAATAAGTTTAACAAATTGGTTTAATGAAGAAAAAAGACATTAATTATTTTTTTAATATTTTTCTGTTAAATCGTTCGTCTCAATCTTTAAATAAAAGCAGTTTTAAAGAATTTGGAAAATACCCTATTGTAGAAATAAATCTGGTACTGACTTAAAGGTACCATCCATAAACCACATCATGCTTTGTCCATGTTGAGTCATCAATTTCTTTGTTGACAAAAGAATATCTCTCTTATTATAATTAAATATTTAAGCACCAAATTTCCTTTTTCCAATTTAAGATAGTCATTGTATATGAAAATATATGTCTTTTGGTTCAACATTACACAGGCTTATTTTTACGCTTTTCTCTGTAAATGACTTGCTCACTGGTCGTTGGCAACTGTGACGCAATATCAGAATCTGTACTTTTTAAGACTGTTTGCAAAATCTGACATAGTTTTAAACGGTTGTACTTAAGTGCTTCTTCTTTTAATTCACTTAGTACACTCGTGGCTAAATACTGTATGTTGATCATTGTCTGGGTCGCGTGTAGTTATGGCACGCGAAGAACACTTATCCTTGTTTCGTTGTCCACAGGAACAATAGTATTTATACACCACTTCCTTATTTTTGTTGAAAGCAAACCCATCTTTATTTAACTTCATTCCACCTCTCTTGCTAAGGAAAATGCTGCACATTTTTAAACAGTTTTATTTTGCTTTTTAAAAAGTTTTTACTTATACAATAACACGTTTTTACAATGTTTACGTAGCAAACCGATCTAGTTCACGACAATGAAATCGTATGGTGCATTTTTTTTAGTCAAGAAGCTTATACCTCCCTCAAATGGAGGTTGCACGGCCATATATCATAGTGAAGATTGAAAAAAGGTCCTTACGGCTTATTGCAACCTCTTTCTTTAGTGTTACAATACGTGTTCATTGTTCGTCGTTCGTTTGTTCGTGAGAAACGAAAACGTATTGTAAAACGAAAAGAAAGAGATAGCAATAAGCCGTAACGTCACTAAAGAGTCTTTTTCAATCTTCACTTACTTACTAGGCGTGCAACCTCCATTGTGGATATAAGCTTCTTGTTTTTAGTAATACCTTCAGGGGCCGTAATCTTAGTACTGTCAACCTGGAAAGTTGCGTATTCTATCTCTAGGGGGCTCTTTACTTATAAGATAGTTCATTTAGCAATTGAACAGATGGCGCCACATCAACGTCTAGCGGATTTATTGAAAGTACTTTAGTAATGGGGTTGGCAACTGTCAAAGTGGCGCTAGCATAGGTTTTTCTGTTTCTGTGTTTTGTTGTATGGAAATATTCTGAATTTATTTCATTTTAGGATGCCTAAAATATGTGAAACGCCACACTGTAAAGAAATTGGTGCACATCAATTTCCTACTACCTACAAATTAAAAAAAATGTGGCTAAAAGCAATTAGACGTCCAAATTTCAAACCCGAAAAAAATTCGAGGTTATGTCGAAAACATTTTTTGGACACCGACTATCAGAAATCATCAATTTACACAGGTAAATGTACTTGATATTGTTGCTTACGAGACTTATCTTCCATATTAGGCCCATTTTTATGTTATTATTTAGTTTCTCATGCTTTAATGTTATGTTTTAGGTGTTGAACATCAACATCAATTTTTAAAGCAAAATGTTGTTCCATCTGTGTTTCCTTGGACTACTAAAACACTTTCAAGAGACGCTCAAGCACGAGAAGAACAATGTAAGATCAAGAAATCACTTTTTAAAGCCACTACACAACAACCTTCAACTTCCGCGCAGGAGTTACCCTGTCAGTCTCTTAAACATGTAGAAAATGTACCAGTAAATCACTCAAATGTACCAGTTATTGCTGCTGAAATATGTATTGAAGGATTACAAGTAGAAGCAAGAACCGAAAACAGTTTGAAAGTAAATCATCAAAATGAATATGAATCTGTTGGGACTCAGACCAGTGCTTTACTAAGGTTATTTTCAACTGAATTTTTGATGAATGATAATGATTCTATAAAGTTCTATACTGGTTTGGAATCATGTCAAAAATTTTACCTGGTACTACACACTCTATTGCCCATGGCACACAATCTTAAATACCGCTGGAGTCAAGTGTTAGGTATGTCAGTTGAAGACCAATTACTCATACTTTTAATAAAGCTTCGACGTAATAAACCAGATTTTGAGATAGCTAAAATGTTTAATGTGAGTAAAACAGAAGTTTCAAATATTATAGTAACATGGATTCATTTTGTATAGTAATAGTAGTAATAACGTTTATTGCGTCATGTGGTACATAAGATCTTAAAGTTATGCATGAAACTAATTCACATGAGCCCCGTAGGGGCACTGCAAAATTATATTACCTAACAATTTTCACTATCTAGATATTACATTACTTAGTATAATGCATTTTAATAAATGGGATAATAGTTCTTTAGATGTAGGTGATACATAAAGCGAGAAATTCAGCCATCATAGAACTCTTGTAGGCAATACAGACTTTTACACAATAAGTATTCCCTTAACTTTATATAAAACAATGAATTTTCATTAATTTCCCTAAGATAAGTGGGAAGTTTATTATAAACAACTATAGACATGTAATAAGCGCTTGTTCGTACTATTTCTAATTTATTAACTGGTAAAGCTAACTTATTTTTATTTTGCATTTTACGTCGGGCTGAGAGAGGGATATGATTTGTGGTGTTTGTTAGATATCTGGCCTGATCGTGACCTAGTTGATTTTTATATGCCAAGGATATTCAAAGAGCACAGTAGCAAAACTAGGGTGATTATAGATGCAACTGAAGTACCTATTGATAAGCCAAGCAATCCAATATCGCAGAGAGCCACATATAGCTCATATAAAAATACAAATACCATCAAGTTTTTAGTGGGTTCTACTCCAGGTGGTCTCCTATCATATTGTCTATGTCTATAGACAATATGATAGGAGACCACCTATAGGATAGACTATATTGTCTCTAGGTTATGGTGGTGCTACTAGTGACAGCCAAGTGATTGAACGCAGCTCATTATTGAATTTATATGATGAGGGTGACAGTGTGATGGCTGACAGGGGTTTTAATGTTCAAGACCTGTTTGCTTCTAAAAATATAACTGTAAATATACCTGCTTTTTTAAAAGGTAAATCACAGTTGCCTGGACTAATATTAAAACGAGATCAGAAACTTGTAAGTCAGAGGGTACATATTGAGAGACTAATTGGCTTAACAAAAACTTACAAAATCTTACAAACACCTATTAATTCATTTTATGTCCCTATAGCATCAACAATTTTTTTTATATGTTTAATGTTATGCAATTTTAGAGAAAGGATTGTAAATAAAAATAAATAAATATACTTCAGAGTTTAATTTATTTTACCCACTTTCTCTTATCTTACTACAGTGTTGAAAAGTAATTCTATATAATACCGACAATACATATTGGTCCATCATCGGCACAATTTATCATACGTTGATGCTTTTGAAAGAACCTCTTTGAAACATTTGTTACAAAACCGGCAACGTATGATAAATTGTGCCGATGATGGGCGAATATGTAGTACCAGCATAAATCTAACACAAACTTCTATTCTAATTAGAAAAGTCATATATTTTCATAACTATTCCAAATTGTTAGAAGTTTACACTAGAGGTACCTATATTATTATTAAAATTGAGGATACACCACTTCAAAATTAAATGATAAATTGGTACAAATTCTGAGATGCTGCCTACTAAATAGGCTATAAACTTTCAAAAAGATGGTAGCAGATGTTTTCAGATTTACATGTAATGGCATACTTCAGCTAGTTAATTAGTTTTTCTTTATTAAATTATAATCATAAAACAAATGTTGTTGTAAAATTTCTTGTCTAAAATAATTGTTATAAAAGTGCGCTAATTTATCTACCATATCTTTTATAAACTGATCATCTCTTGTAATATATATAACCTGCATATCTTTATATGTATATATTATTAGGTTGCAGTACTGTCTGTTTGTACAGTAGAGCTGCCCTTGTATTTGATAGTAGTAGGGGCTAGATTTCTTTAAGGCCATATTGCCATCATCATCTCTTATTAAATATGGCACTGTTACTGTGGTTATAATTTGTTCTCTGCTCGAATATGGGCATTTAACTTCAATTACAGTTTCATTCCCCAGCAAACCATCAGGTGATGCAGCTAGATAAGGTTTCTCTTCACTAATGAACAATCCACAGCTTTTCACATTTAAATCATTTTGAGAACAATATTGTTTAAGAGCAAGAGGTTCGTTCAAAATTCCATGCATTGTAGGACGTGAAGAAAAATCTTTCTGATTGAACAGCTGCTTGCTGAAACTCTGTTTTGAAGAATCCCTTAAATGGCAGATTGTGTGAAAGTTGCTTGCCGTCAGTCTGTTCTTCCTTGTTTCATGCCAAAGTGAAGAGTTTCTTTGATCTCTTGTCATTTCTTCAATGCTTAATATATAATTTTGGTTAATATTCGTTAATTTTAATTTTTGTAATAATTCCATCTCTGGGTCACAAGATGTATAAGCATGGTCAGATAGTAAGGCATAAGGGTTCGCTGGTGCATATAACTGCTTCATGGGCATAGTCGACTGAGGAAAATTCAAAACAAGATTCCTTATCTTATTGTTATAATTTACTTTGTTAATTTTTTGTACAGGATAGGGTCTATTCCAATCTACAAATACAAATAAATAAAAGTAAACTATAGGTCGTAACTATTGTCGAAATATTAAAGAAAATTTTGTACTAAAAGAATAAAAATAAAGTCTTGTGGCTTAATTAACAGTAAAAAAAACGATGATATTGATCATTAATCTTATTACGTTCATAAATATGGTATTTAAATAGAAAGCACTTGAATCGTAAAGTTGAGGTTATACCTTTCAATTAGATCAGATTTTCTTCCTCCTAAAGATGCGCCTCTTCTCTTTAATTCCTTTTTAAGCTCAGATACTCTCCATGCAGAATACATAATGATTATTTATACAGTTTGTCGTCGAAAATACCACAATTTTTAAATAAATCACAAAGTAAACAAACACCCCGAACACCTTAAAAGAAATGACAGGTTAAACCTATGCTAACGCCATCTGTGATTAGTTACGACCGGCCAACCCCATTAGTTGGTATTTGGTTTATAAACGTCGGAAAATCAAAAATCAAACCAAATACCAACTTATTACTAAAGTACTTTCAATAAAACCGCGCTAGTATCCGTTAAAAAGTCTTTTATTTCATATCTAAAAATTTGGTAAAATGACATTATTCCAAAAAAATAATTATACGAAATAAAATTAAAACAATTAAATATTCGATCATTTGATCGCCATCATATGATAGAAAAGGTTCACCCTTTTTTGGTATAATAACGTTTCGTAGAAAATCGCTTCGGCTAATTTTAGTTACAGTAAAGTCATTCCAATGAATAATTATGTGGAATGACTTTATTCAAATGAATTATTATGTGGAATGACTTTATTGTAACTAAAATTAGCCGAAGCGAGTTTCTACGAAACGTTGTTATACCAAACAAAGGTGAACTTTTTCTATTCGATTCGATATCAAATAAGTACTGTCCAATCGCTACATTTCCTTTTCTAATTGTTGAATATTTGTCAAAAACTTTTCGTAACCATTCATTTCTAAATTTTGTGACGCACCAAAATACACAAAAAACACATTCTCACAGGCTACGAATGAATAGGAATTCCTTGTCCTTGTCTATGACCTCGTCCTTGAAACTGTCCTCGTCTTCGGTATTGTCCTCTCATGGCACCTCTAGCGCTTCCTCGCCTGCCTCGTCCCATCCTTGTCCTCTTTTGTCTTGTCTGCTCCTACACTCTAAAGATATATGACCTTGCTTCCCACAATTGTAACAAGTTAGAAATGATGACTCTAATATGACTCTTGAACTTTCTTCACAGGTTTTTCCTTTGATTTCACCATCGAGCAGCCTTGTTTTTACAAAGTCAATATCAATAGCTTTTTCTGTGCTCATTGTTTCAATGCTGGAGATTACATTATCATATTTTGCCGGCATTGATGACAGCAGTAACATATTTCATCCAAATTCTCCACCTCATACCCTGATGCCTCCAGCTCACTAAGTAGTCCATCAAACTTTAAAAAATAATCTTGTAACTTCTCACCACTTTCACACTTGAGCGATATGAGTCTTCTTTTTAAATGTAGTTTGTTAAAACACTTTTTCTTTCAAACGTATATTCCAATTGTGTAAGCATCACCGAGGGTGTCGACTTTTTGATAATTTCTATGTATTCATCCGATAAGCACTGAACAATAACATACTTGGCCTTCACATCTTTTATATCAAAGTTATCTGGCTTTTTATCATCTTTTGGTAGTTCCATTACACTCCATAGCTGTCTTTCGTCTAAAGTTAATTTAACTCTGAATTTCGAATTGTTGAAATTCATTTCAGGTGTGAATCGCAGAAGGATTTCTCTTTGGCATTTTGTTTGACTTGACGCCGGCACTTGAGAAGTGATTTTTCAAAGGGGCTTATTTCCATGATAAACAATTTTTCAATAATGGAGAAAAACCAGTTACAGCTATGTTATGAAAACTTTCAATGTTTTTTTGCTTCTATGTTATAGTGCATATTAACAGTATTCTGTGTAGTGTGGGACACGATATCGATGACGTGTAATACTGACGTGTAATACCAATATTGCTTTTATTATAAATTAATATTCTATTTTCTTTGTTAAAGTAAACATGCAACATGTAATCGGATACCTTTATAAACAAGCTAAATGCCATTGTAAAACATTACGTGTCGACCTATTTGGAATTACTATAAAAACCCTGTTTTTATCTAAATAAATGAACAGTTAAGAATCTACTTTTCTCGTGTTATTACGTCTCCCGACGCCGCTCATCACATGGCAACCCTGCCAGTCCACTGCTTCTAGGCAGTGCTGGTGCCGTATGGGTTCCGAGCCTCAATAATAGTCGCGGTACGCGTTAACGGCGCGAATTTTTTTTTTTTCCTTCTAAGACCGCGAGAAAATCTACATCAAATCATATTATGGGAGGACAGTCGTCAAAGAACGAAGACAAAAAAGAAGAAATCATCATAGCACAAAATGGTGCAGGAAATAGTGCAGCGCAAGCCACAATAGAGAAGCACGTGCCATCCCTGGTATACATGGTTGCTGTTTTGGTGGCAATAATGTCCGTCGTGTTCATATACCTGGCCTGGAAAAAGTTCAACAAGTGCCTTAAGAGCTTATTAGATCATCCTGAATTAAGGATCCGGAATGAAGTCGCTCCTTAATTCAGAATGTGTAATTGCATTCAGGAAGGTAGGATCCTAGTTAGGATAGAAAATGGTCTCCGGCGTTAAGGATGCTAAATCGGAAGCACTTAGGACAGTGTAATCGCATTCAGGACGCTTTGCTCCGACACAGTAGTACCACAGCCTAAAGAGTATACAGTCAGTCAACGCTTCTTATGTTGGTGGAAAAAAAGCTGCCTTTCGTCTAGATAGACAGTTGGCGCAACGACAAAACTAAGTGTTTATGGGCATAATCACTCTGTGATTTGCTTTTTTGAATTAAAAAAAAACCAACAAAGTGCGTGTCGGGCCACGCGCAGTAGGGTTCCGTAGTTACCATATACCATAGCTTATTTTAAAACCATACCTTATTTCATACCACTATCATTTTCATCTGCAAAAATAACTTTGTTTTTCATAGTGTTTGTATAAACGACAATGTTATATTTGCGGTTTTGGAAAATGTGCTATATCTCTAAAACTACTAAATATGTCTCATTCAAACCAATTTTCGTAGATAGTGTTTATAAAGATCTACAACATATTTTATTTTTTTATTTTTCACTCTCTTAGTTTAAAAGTTAGAGGGGGGACTCACACATTTTACCACTTTGAAAGTGTATATTTTCCAAACGGTTGACTTAGAGAAAAAATACTTTCAGAAACCTCAATGTCATTTTTAAAGACCTATCTATAGGTACCCCACACGTATAGGTTAGATGTTTTTTTTCCGTTTCAGTTCCATGTATTTCATTTCCATCCCCCCTTAATTTTTTATAGTTTTTATATTTTGTGTAAAAGTCGTAAAAATTGCTGTTTTAAGTTTGACAGCTGTCATCTGTTGGTATTTGCTTTTAAAATTGATTGTAGGTATAATAATAATAATAAATATCTTTATTCTAACCATAACCCATTAATAATTAAGTTACATTAATAAGAACTTAAGTACAGTTTGCTTAAATATATGAACTGATAAAATAGTATGTTATTAGATGAGTTATTCGCAAATTACATACTAGTACCCACATCAATAAACCTAACCTAGTTCAGATTAGCATTGAAAATGACACGTAACTACTACCTACCTACATACCTATAGCTCCTACCTACATGTATTTTTACGGTCACTGTATTTTCCCCTCCGTTGCTCTGCGCAAGTACATTCGTGTAACTACTGCATGATCGTTAAGCTGTGATATCGGATCCGTTATTCAGGACGGTCTAATTGGCGACTGAATTTCTCGTCCTAAATCGGACTCTGAATTCCGTATCCTTAATTCAGTCAGGATGATCTAATAAGCTCTTACGAAGAAGATTGAGCGCCAAGCTGTTGCAGTAGTGATGCGAAAACAAGATATCGTATAGAGCCCTTTGGCTGAAAGGAAAAGAGAAGATGTACCGTGTAGAAAATTAATATTAAGAGGTAAAAACTAACGTTACTAATTCATTGTCTATTGTCAGTATTAAGTTATTTTAAAATCTTTTTTTTTGCCGATTTTTCCTCTCACACACAGACTTTGTGATGACA
Organism: Agriphila tristella; assembly: GCA_928269145.1. Taxonomy (NCBI): domain Eukaryota; kingdom Metazoa; phylum Arthropoda; class Insecta; order Lepidoptera; family Crambidae; genus Agriphila; species Agriphila tristella. The sequence goes on from OV743435.1 coordinate 2,407,813, forward strand.
GAGATTAAAACTTATTTTGATCAAATTACGAAGTTACACGAAGATATAAGAAAATTAGGTCCAAAACGTAGGAAAGAAGCGTTAGGTCTAAAGAAACTTGAAGAGGTAGAGACTTTGTATGAACAAATCGAAAAATATATATCTCAATATAGTAATAAAGTAGAAAAATCTGAAGTTTCGGTAGAGGATAGTAAGTTAATTCAAACTTATTACATAAAAAAATTACGGATACGTATAACAAAATATTAACTTTTTACGAAGAGGAAAACGAGGAAACAATGGCTTCAAAAGACGGTTTTGATTTAAAGACAGCAGTCTCGTTACTGCCAACCATGAATGGTTCAGAAGCCGTCACAACCCAATTAATAGACGCGGTAGAATTATATTCTACAATGATTAAGGACACGGATGCACAACTATTAATCAATTTTGTGCTAAAAACAAGATTGTCGCAAAGTGCTAAATTGAGGTTATCAGGTACTTACGATAGCGTGAAACAAATGGTTGATGACATGAAAATGCATCTCCTCACCAAAAAGTCGGATACCGCATTACAAAAACAATTAATGATGGTTAAACAAGGAAGTAAAACAATAGAATAATTCGGACAAGAAATTGAAGGTCTTTTTGTAAACCTTACAATTTCGCAGGCTAACGGTAATACGGAGGCCAATGGTGTTCTAAAACCCTAGAAAACAGCTATTAATAGATTCACACAAGGATTACGAAACGAAAGGCTGAACACAATTATATCAGCACGTAGTTATTCGTCATTAAAGGACGCGATTCAGGGTGCAAAAGATGAAGAGGTGACAATGACCCCTTCAACAAATCCTGAACAAATATTTTATGCGCGCGGAAAAAGTTACAATTGTAGGAAACCATTTAACGGAACATACTACAGAAATGTAGGCAGATGCGCGCGGAAAAAGTTACAATTGTAGGAAACCATTTAACGGAACATACTACAGAAATGTAGGCAGGTACCCACGGTTTGCAAATACAAACTCGATTTTTTTGTCAAAAACGAGAAAACCTTTCCAGCAAAATAAGCTGCGAGGTGCTTACACTGTAAATAACCGAAATTTCAGTCGCGGTAGGAAACAAAATAAAAATTTTAGACAACACCAAATAAATGCGGCAGTAGAATAATGACAACTTACAGTTCGAGAGTGGCAACTACATTCTGACTTATAATCATATGAAATCAGTTCAATTTACAATAAAAAATAAAACTTACGTATGGTTAATCGACACAGGCGCGTCAAAGTGCTATTAAACGTGACGTCGCACTATCAACCGGCGAGAACATTACGCCGAAGGTCACATACATAGATGGTATAGGAGGTAAAGTTACATCTTACGGTACGATTCGATTAAACCTAGAGTGCATAACAAAACAATCATTTAATCATAAATTTCATGTTTTTTCTAATTTACCGTTAAATGTAGATGGAATAATTGGTCAAGACTTTTTAATTAAATACAAATGTGTTATAAACTTTGAAAAAGAGATAATTACTTTAAATCATAATGATCAATTCTTTAATATACCTTTGAACTTAAAATTAAAAAACAGAAGTATAAACTCAAATCAAATAAAAATACCTGCGCGGTGTGAATCGATAATAAAATTATCTAATAATTACAAAGGTGATTGTGTTGTTTTGTCAAATGAAATCGGAGAAGTAATCTTTCCTTTCGGGGCGTTAGGACCAAGGTGCTAAAATGACCAAGGTTCTGAAATGTCCAAAGTTGCAAAATTACTAATATTTTCGGATCCTAATGACCAAGGTGCTAAAAAGACCAAAGTTGCAAAATGACTAATATCTTTTTAAAGTCTAATGACCAAGGTACTAAAATGACTAAGGTTGCAAAATGACCAAGGTTGCAAAATGACCGAGGTTGCAAAATATCCTTTTCACTCCTCTTGCTCAAAAAGTCCGTCATTGTACGGTACAAGAGTCAGGATAAAATAGCATAAATACCCCTAGGGGATAAAGTTTTTTCTTTTTTAATGTTTGTCTATTACCAATGAACCTACTAAAACGAAAAAGTCTTTATTCATAATTACGAATAAAAACTCGCTCGATTTTTGAAAATGGAACTAAAAGCAGCGATCTCTTCGGTGAAATCATAGACTTATTTATACTCTGTGACTTTTAGTTTAAAATGCGTGCATTGTGTTTCTTAGCTGCTACAGTAGAAATTAAAAAAGGCACTGGCGCGAAATCTTTAGAATTTTTCTCTAATTCCAAACTGATTGAATTGTGTGACTGTAAGTAAGTAATAGGATAGAAATAATTTTAATCTTTTGCCGTCAAGCACAAATTATTTATTTAAATGCTGTATGAAAAGTTTATGAAGTGGAGGATAGAAAAACGAGTGGATTCGTTTACGGAAGTATAAACTATAGGTATTTAATATTGGATTTTATTTTTTCGCAATCGTTAGTGAAAAGTAGAGTGTAACACACGACGCTAAAACCCATTGTAACTCGGTTTCTATTTATTCCCTCGCTAAAGCTCGGGAATAAAACTACCTCGTATGCAATGGGTCATTTTAGCGTCTTGTATAACAATCTACTATTATTCTCATAAGGTAAGCAGAAAAAGAGAAAAGAAGGTTTAACTTCTATATTTTGAATAACTTTTTTTCTTATTTCTCGTAATACAATATATCACCAAAGTACCAGGATCTCATAAATACGGAGAAGGTTAACTTCTATATTTTTAATCACTTTTTTATTTATTTTCTCCGTAATAGGTGACGTAGGCAGAAAAAAATTTTTACAAAAACCCGTCTATACTCGCTCTTGCGCTAACATATTGCCATTGCGCTCGCACAGGCACAACAATAATGTTAGCGCGAGAGCGACAGAGATAAAGTAGACGGGTCATTGTACAAAATTCCTTCTGCTTCGCGACCTTCGCGTTAACCTCATCTAAATCTATGCTACCCTGGTACTTTGGTAACGTAATTTAAATTTTATTTATCATTTCACGCTTAAGCAGATAAGCCATTTTGGTACCTTGGTCATTCCAGCACCTTGGTCATTTCAGCACTATGATCAATTCAGCAATATGGACATTTCAGCACCTTGGGCATTTTAGCACATTGGGCATTTTAGCAGTTTGGTCATTTCAGCAACTTGGTCATTTTATCACTTTGGTCATTTCAGCAACTTGGTCATTTTATCACTTTGGTCATTTCAGCACTTTGGTCATTTTAGCACCTTGGTCCTAACGCCCCGAAAGGGACTATAGCTATGTCCGGTCTTAATTATTTGCAATGTATAGTGTATTTAGACGACATTATTGTCATGGGCCGTAACCTTAATCAGCATAATAAAAATTTAATAGATGTTTTTACAAGATTAAGAAAAGTAAACATTAAATTAAATCCCTTAAAGTGTAACTTTTTACAAAAGGAAATTTTGTATTTGGGACACGTGGTAACTCCCGAAGTTCAAAAAAAGTTTCAATAGTACAAAATTACCCAGTGCCAAAAAGTACTGACGAGGTCAGGCGTTTTGTAGCTTTTGTGAATTATTATAGGAAATTTATTCCCCATTTTTCGATTATTCAATTACAGAGTCTCTAGAGCACGGAGAATCGTCGAAAATGCATTTGGTATTCTGGCAAGCAGGTTTAGAATTTTTCAAAAACCCATACCAACTAATGACGAAACCACCGATAAAATTATTCGCGCCTCATGTGCGCTGCACAATTGGTTACGTCTCACAAGTCCTGGCCATTACTTTCCAAGGGGTTGTGTTGATGAAGAAGATATAGATTCAGGATCCGTTTCTGTGGGGAGTTGGAGGCGAGAACTTATAGCTACTTTGCCAACTATCACTGATCATAGCACCAACAATGCAGCACGTACAGCAAGGGAGCTTCGAGATAAATATGCAGAGTTCTTCAGTGGGGCAGGTGCCGTATCGTGGCAAAACAGAATGATTTCATAATTTTATTTAAGAAATAGGGAAAACTAGGGACACTTCATCTCTAGGCGACATATTTTAACGATGTTATAGATATTTTAATCGGTAATAACAGAAGAAATCTCGCAAATGTACGGTGAACTGGTATTTTTTCATGGTAATTCGGCCGAAAACTACTCTCCCTTATATAATATCAGGAAGAGTTGATTATTTATTAATTTATGACCGGAAATATAAAAATAACTTGGCCTCTTTCGAATGTTTGATAAATATTGAAATTATAAACCGGGAAGTATAATACATTCAACGACGGTAAAAAATATAATAAATTAGCGATAAAAATAAAAATAGAAAATCAAGTGTCCCCAGTCTCCCTTATCTATATCTATATATATAAAATTCAAAGTCCTGACTGAGTGAGATATCAACGCACAGCCCAAACCGCTGAACCTAGAGACTTGAAATTTTGCACACAGATACCTTATACAGTGTAAGCATCCACTAAGGAAGGATTTTTGAAAATTCCATCCCTAAGAGGATGAAATAAGGGATGAAAATTTGTATGAAAGTCCCTCAGTTTTGAAGCTACGATCTTCAAATTTTGTGTTTAGGCTGATGATTGAAAATAAATAAATACGTGTCTCAGCGTTTTTCAAAATTCTACCCCCGAAGGGGTGAAAAGGGGGATGAAGTTGTGTTTAGAAGATAATCCTTTATTTTTGAAGTAAAAATCGCTAAATTTGTAATTTGGGCTTATGGATGGAAATCTAACGCAACGCACATTGTATTGGTATAATTTCAACCCCCATGGTGATGAAATGGGGGTGCAATGGGGTAAATAAACCTAAAAATCGATATGAATGTCGTTATTGGGGTTTTCTGAGTTGACGATTGCGAAAATAACATTTATTTTGAATTCCAACACGGTGGACATGATTTAACCCCTAAAGGGGTGAAAATGGGGTTTAAATTTTTTATGGAAAAACAATGTGAAATAGACAGTATAACTTTAAACTTCGTAGGAGCACGTCTAAAAAGAAATATACATATATATTTTGTTATTTTGAAAATCAACCCCGTACCCCGTAGGGGGTGAATGGGGTAAGTAAACATAAAAATCGATATGGATGTCGTTCTTGAGGTTTTATGGGATAGTGATTGCGAAAATGACATTTATTTTGAAGTCCAACACGGTGGACATGATTTAACCCCTAAAGGGGTGAAATCGGGGTTCAAATTTTGTATGGAAAAATAATATTAAATAGACATTACAACTTTAAAATTCGTAGGAACACATCTAAAAATAAAAAGGCAATTTTATATTTTGTTATTTTGAAAATCATCCCTTAGGGGTAAATGGGATAAGTAAACATGAAAATCGATGTGGAAGTCGTTTTTGAGGTTTTATGGGATGGTGATTGCGAAAATGACATTAATTTATAGTCCAACAAGGTGGACATGATTTTAACCCCTACAGGGGTTAAAATAGTGTTCAAATTTTGCATGGAAAAAGAATATGAAATAGACATTACAATTTTAAAATTCGTAGGAGCACGTCTAGAAATAAATAGACAATTACATACCTATTTTGTAATTTTGAAAATCATCCCTTAGGGGTACCTAAATGGGGTAAGTAAACATGAAAATCGATGTGGATGTCGTTTTTGAGCTTTTATGGGGACAGGGACGGGGACGAGATACCTACTAATATATCTGGACCAATTCTGATTATTGTAAAAAACTAGCTTCCGCCCGCGACTTCGTCCGCGTGGATATTAGAGAAAATCCTTAGGGAACCTTTAACCAGGATCCGACCAGCCGTTTTTACGCGATTAGGCGGGTCCCCACCAAGCGCGCTGCCTCGCGAGGCAAGACGTTTGCCTCGTGAGGCGGGCCTCGCACGAGGCAGCGCGCTTGGTGGGGACCCGCCTAATCGCGTAAAAACGGCTGGTCGGATCCTGGTTAAAGGTTCCCTAAGGATTTTCTCTAATATCCACGCGGACGAAGTCGCGGGCGGAAGCTAGTTATAACATAAAAAGTAACAATAAAAAATACTTACGTTTTCAAAAACATTTTTGTTTAAATCTTTTGAAAACACCTCTTCCATCTCTTTCAACCATTTAATGTTAGAAGTGTACACATTACTGAGACCCGCTCCGGATTTCTTCGATTCTTGAATTTTCTTATTTTCTTGTTGGTACGTCGACCGTAAATTTTTTATATTGTTTTTAACTTCTAGTGTACCGAATCCCGTTATATTCATTCCATTAACTATGGAATTATATGCTGCATCCCGTTTTTGCTTTATCTTGTATTCAGGTGATTTAAAGTTCCATAGACACGGATTTAGTTTATATAACTGTATAAATTTAATAGTTGTTTCGACGTCCCATTTGATATTTGTAGACATTTTAACTTGTTTTAAACAACTGCACATTATTTTACTCTTTGAACTGCACTAAAAAAACCACGTGCGGCGACGCGACAATCATGTGGCCGAGTGGCGAGCGGCGAGACAGTGCACGTTCAAACTAGAGATGGTGTTAACCGCTAAAAAAAATTATCTGTTAAAAATTAAATGATAAATATTTATATCAGTTAATTTTATCTGTTGAAAATATAAATTGATATTTTCAATCTAATCATAGAATTAACTAACTTTTAATTTTAACGTAGACAACAAATATTAATAGGAACGCGTTGAATCAATGAACTTTCCTTCATACTTTAACAGGCTTAGGACTGTCTTGTCTAGCACAGAGTTGCCAATAAAAAATTAATAAATGTGAAAAGTTAATGCTATCGCTAGGCGTATTTAAAAGTTCATTGATTTTATGTACATTTTGTTTTGGTATGGTACATTGATAAAAATTAACTTTATTTATTTACACTTTTTTTGTTATTTTTGTATTTTTTGTATTTTTTTAGTTTATTTTAATATATTTTTTTTCATTTTTGTTTGGCATGTTTTTTAAATATTTACAATGAAGGATGTATTTTTTAATTTTAAATTTTGTTCATATTTAAAAAACATTATTTGCGCGACCTTCGAAGTTGTCAGACGAGTTCGGCGATCATTAACAATAAAACCAGCCTTAGAAAAAGCACGTTCACAAGGAACTGACGTAACCATAATATTACATTTTGATTTAAATATCTTGAATAAAGTTGGGTAAATGAATTTTTGTGTACGCCACCAAGACAGTGGACAAGCTTTTCTTGAAATCACTGTTTCTTTTAAATACATTTCGAGTTCTTCAACAGCTTTTGTTTCTATTGTCTTCGGAACATTATAAGAATTTATTATGGAGTCGAATTCTCCCCATATGGACATGTTATTATTATCTTCGCTTGCGTTGGCTTCATTGCTTGGCACTGATTCTGCCGTCGCACTATCGTCTGCTAACAAAATTTCCATCAAAGATAATATTTGTGCTTGAGATATATATATTGTGCTTGAGATTCGGCAAATGCTAAATCTTTATACCGGGGGTCCAAGATTGTGCACGCAGCAATATGCTTGTTGTTATAAATGTCACCCAGCCGTCGTGTTAAGCTCTGTTTTAATTTACCTACCATGTCTATGACGGGCTCGAAAAAATTTATTTTTTCGAGCCCGTTATCTTTATTTGATAAATTATCACAAATGGATAATAAACTTGACGTCAGTACTAAAGCAGTACTTGCGGTTAAATAATTTTGACCGCTCATCACATTGCTGACCTCATAAAATGGCTTTAGTACTATGCACATTTGTGAAATGCAGTCCCATTCTTCCGCTGGGATAATCGGTAGCTCCACGTCCAACGTCGCTGCAGTGGCTTGAACAGCTTCTTTGAGATCTTTAAATCGTTCTAACATTAAGAACGTGGAGTTGCACCGCGTTGCAACCGCTTTAATAAGACTTCTAGGTTGCACATTTTGATTATTTACTATTTGATATTTCATTAATTTCTCTTTAGCAACGTTACTCTTTTTAAAATATGTTACATACCTCGCAACCTTGTCTATGGTGTCTTTATTAGCGTTTAAAGCATCTTGCACTACTAAGTTCAATTTATGCTCGTAGCAGCCAAAATGATTCCAGTTTAAAATGGAACTGGCTCTCAACATATTTGAAGCATTGTCTGAAACTAACATTATAATTTTATCAGATAAACCCCAATTTCGTGCTACAGACTCTAGTTCAGTAGCCAATCGGGCTCCAGTGTGGCTACCATCTAATGAACTACATTGTAACAAAACGGACTTTAACTCTAAACTTTTTGAAAAGAAATGAGCGGTAACTGCCATTTATTGGTCCATGGACCTAGAAGACCAACAATCTACCGTTAAACAAACAGTTTCGGCGTTTTCTTTTATATAGGGTGAACGTAGTTACCAATAAGTAAGTAAGTAATAGGTAGTTGACCAATTAAGGCAGATTTCGATACAAAAAAAAAATGTTTACTAAATATCTACTAGAAATTTTGACTTGATTATTTTTGTGTACATTAAAAATTAGTTATTTATCAATATAAACTCATGAAATTTTAATTTAGTTTTACCATTATTTTATTATTAATTAATGAATTAAAATTTCAGCTAATGCGCCTGTAGTTGTCCAGAGGGATTTAATGATTGACCAGTTTTTAACTAGTAGTTGACCAGTTCAGTAAAAACTACAGTTTCATTGCAACAGTATGTTTTATTTAATCAAATAAGCAACATCTGAATATAAACGACTTATATTTTAAATAAATTATTAAATTGAAACAGTCTCCATTGTTTTTTCTCTTATTTTACTATTAAAATTTACCAGAAAATAGATCAACAGTTCAAAAGACTTACAAAACTTTGGTTCTATAACCTCTCTTATAATATTTCCTTAACAAGAAACAAATAAAATAAAAAGTACTTAAATAGCAGTCTTGTCATGGTTTTTGGTAACTACACAAACCACTTAGGTAATTTGTTAATAGCTTAACAGCAGCAGTTCAAAAGATTTAACTTTGGTTCTATGAACTCTCTAATAATATCTACCTACTTAAGAGAATAAAATAAAATAAAAGGACTTATATATCAGTCTTGTGATGTTTTTTTGGTAACTACACTAATCTCACTTAGTATCTTTCAGGCAAATATTTCGCCATTTCGGCGATTTTGTAGGATCCTCTTTGGTTTATAGGAAGGGGAGGATTTATTTTTTCAATAATATCTTCGTTCTTATACCAAATAGTGTCAGGTTTTTCAGGCCACTTGAATGTATTTGGAGTAGAGAGTACCATGACACTAACCTCCTTATAGTCATGTTCACTTTTTTGAATAATTCCTGGAAAATATTCGCCCTCGTATTGCACAATGACAAACATTCCTATATCATATCGATTATCGGCTTCCCTTTGTTTATTTTGTTTTGAATCAGTTTTATCCTTTTTTCTTATATTTTTTCCTACTATATCCGAAAGAACTTCATTGTGTTCGGAATCACTGGTATCGGAACAAACAACAGGTCTGCGTTTTTTTATAAATGCCTTTTGTTTTGACTTTGGAATTTTTTCGATCTTCTTCTGTTCCTTTAATTTTCTCTTTTCAGCTCTCATTACTTTTTTGTTGTCTTTATCTTTTTTTTCTTTTTCTTTATTGTCCCAGTAACTGACCCACGACGGAGAAGATATCGCATCGGGATAAACGAATTTGTTTCTCTTTTTCTCATGTTTTATAGGTGACTCCGTTGGCCACACAACAGCTCCGGAAAATGCTGTACTTATTTTGACTGAAGGGACTTTCCGAATAATCTGAGAGTTTTCTGGTTTATTAGGCTCGAAGGGTTCTGGAGTGTTTCTATTCAAGATCTCATTTTCCGACAATCCATCGCCGATTTTAAAAATATCATTTTCTGGGTTATTTTGGATATCAACTACAGGATCATCTGGCTGGTTTTGCTCATCCTCCTGGTTTTCTATCACTTCATCGGCGGACTTTCGAAAATCGTCTTCTGGAATATTTTGTACATCAACGTTTTGTCGAGCTTGAGTTGCAATAGGCCTGATTGTTTCTTGCGCAGAATCCTTTAACTCTTGATTTTCTAGTAAGCCATCTCCAGCAGAATCTATGTTCTCCTCATTTTCTACATTTCCTTCGATATTGTCAGAACATTCCGGCATAACTCGGTTTTTAAGTTTGCGCCATACATAAAACAATTCTTTTGCAGATTCTTCTCCGGTCCAATCTTCGTCTTTGTTTACTGCACGAAAAGCTTCTGCTCTTCCTCTTCGCATTAATGACTCTATGTAAAGAAAGTGTTCTGGGCCTATTTCGGTAGGCTTATCAGCAATGTCATGCCTTGTTTGGTCATTAATACTATAATCAATCGCATCTGCGTTAAATGGATAAAGACCACATTTGCGGAAACCATTGGCTATCGTTGATGGGGTAACTGCTTTAAAGGCTTCTTCCAGTAATGGAGCAAAAACAGATCGCGTCAGTACTCTTGTGCCTGTTTTGAGTTTGTAGTTTTGAACCACTAATTTCCAATTATTTTTTAATGGTCTGAAAACCGACACATCAGCGGGTTGTAAGATGTGTGTGGAATTGGGGTACAAAGCATATAGTATTATGCCATTTTCCAAGCATAGCTTCGAAACTTCTCCACTGATATGGGATCGATGACCATCAACCAACAGCAAAACAGGGAATTTGGTACCATTATTTTGCAAAAAAGGCAGCAGGGTGTTTGCTATGTAACCGTAAAATACCTTGCACGTCATCCAACCATTTTTTGATTTACCGACTGACCATTCTTCATTTATATTTATGGCTATATCTCTAGGAATCCGTTCATACGGGTAAACTACAGCTGGCGGCAAAATTTTTCCAGACGCGGCGAATGTTCCTAATACGGTTATATTTTCTTTCGAGTTTTGGCATACCCCGTATAGATTTTTCATTCCTTTAGGTCCAAGTATGACACCGTTTGAAGGATTGGTTTGAAACCCCGCTTCGTCACAATTAATTATTCGGTCAGGATCATCCAATATATCTAACGCGTTTTCTGATTTTAAATAATCATATAGATTGGAGTGCCATGTTCTTATGTCTGCTTCTGTTACTCTGCTTCGAGCTAAGTCAATATTCTCGGAGTGTCGTTGGCTAATATTGGGATGTCTTTTAAGGAAACTCTCGAACCATGTTCGTCCTGGCAAATTGTCTTTAAATACTGTAGGTCTGTTATCTTTCGAAACAATATCGTGAACTGTATGCATCAGGTTTTGTTTATTTATTGGGAAACCTTTTTTGGCCATAGCATTTATCCAACGACAAAGTAGTTCTTCTTCATGTGGTGTAAGAATAGATGGAGGCCCCATTTTTCTTACAATTGGACTTCTTAATTTAATTTATTAGCGTGGAATGCGGAATTCCATATTTTCTGGCAGTTTCCCTGATTTTGGCGCCCTCATTTATTTCCTGCACCGCATGCAGTAGACTTTTTTCGCTGTACTTAAAAAACTCTTTTTTTGGGGGCATTTTGCATATTTATCTGAAATAAAATTCGAACTGGTCAAACACTAAAGCAAGCAAAAAATAAATAAATGTTCAGTTAAAAGCGGTTAAATGTTCAGTAGTTGACCACTGGTCAATTACTGATTACGGAACATTATACAAAGTTTTAAGTGAATACCTAGATAATACTTCAGGAATACACACTGTTTTGATAATAAGTACAACTTTTGTTAAAATTTCAGTTGTTGACCAAATTGGTCAATTACTAAAATTTTTTATATTTCTTGTATGTATAATTGACCACTACATTTTTTCTAATAAAGAAGTGAAATATTTTAAATATTATTATGTCACAACAATCTATATTAATATCAAAGTAAGAAAAACACAAATTTTGAATAGAAAGTGCACAATAAACCAGGATTTAGTTGGATTTTAAAAACTTACCTCTAGCAGCCTTGCTTACTTCGCGAGCACAAAATGGCGACTAATACGACTAATAAAACCAATCTGAAAAATACGCAATAAAAGTCAAACTACACTAGCGACTTCTCTAAATTCTGATTGGTTGCTAGGCTGATTAGTTTTGACACATCAATTTGTAACCAATCAGAACATCTGCTCGTTTGAAAGCTTAATATCGGCGCTTAAATTTGAAAATGGTCAACTACTAATGCATGGTCAACTACTAGAGCACTGACCCTAATCGTGAAAGTACTGTCTACGCTCTTCATAAAAAGCAGGCAGTAATGATGACGAGACAGTTTTTCTGGTAGGCAAATCATACGATGGATTTAAAGCTCTTACAAACTCTCGGAAACCTTTGTCTTCCACAATTGAAAAGGGTTGGCAATCGTATGTAATAAGCTTGACAAGACACCTGTCTATGATTTTTTTATCAGCGGGCTTTATTTTCTTAGGTAAATATGACGACATCATACGCTGGACTTTATTAGGTGGTTCGTCAGTAGATGATTTCGCAGCACTAGTAGACGCCCCAACACTAGTAGTAGCAGAGTTTTGATTTGGGCGTATTTCCAATTCAATGCCTGTGCCTGTTAACCTATTACCGCAACCACCAGCACCGTCAACACCACCACCATCGTCAACTCCACCACCACCACCACCACTTCCACCACCACCATCACTACCAGTAGTCGCTGCATTACTGGATCCCGGGTTCGTTTCACCAACATGTTCACTTCTAGCTAAACATGGTTCCCTCATTAAATTTGTATAAACACTAATGTGCTTTAATTTTAAGTGCGTTTTTAAATTGGTGATAGAGCCTTTATAAGAAATTTTTTTTCTGCAGTACATGCAACATGCAAGTTTGTCTTCCCCATTACACTTTTCAAAATGTGTCCAAATTTCCGCATTTCGTCTAGGCATTATGTAAATAAGCAACAATATCAGGTTCAATAACAAACAACACGCAAATTACAAAAACTCGCAAACTCTCAAAACCACAATATACCTATCGCAAACCGTAAACGCAACGAAATCACACCTACGTACGCTTCAACTGACTAATTACGACTAATAATATTCAATCGAAGAAAAATATCATAAAGAAATTAACTGTTAATAATCATTATTCGATTACCAATACCACTTTAATTTAATACTTATTCCGAAAGAGATAGAGCTTGAAAGCGAGTGCAACCAAAAATATTCAAACAAATTAACAGATTCAAATGGTCGAAATAAAAATCATCCTTAAACGAAAGGCAATTGAAATCAAATTCGATCGCATCAGTTGCTTAGGTATGGCATCGACGCGCTTCGGTCAATGCTCTCCCTCATTCCATCGGGCGCGCTCGCGGCTCGCTCGACTCGGCTCGCGCGGTGCCTATCTGATATAATATTTTCAACAAGCGCGCGGCGGCCTCCAAAATGTCCGAATTGATAATGTTGATTTCAATATTGTACTGTTAATGATATTTTTATTTATCTGTTAATTTTAATGATTATTGAATATATTTAACAACTCTAGTTCAAACCTGCCGAGTGAGTGAGCGAGACAGTGCGGGGAAGCGGGAGGGTGGTAACTCGGTCTAGTAGGTAGAACGGCAGCCGAGCTGTTGTCTCGCCGAGCGCTCGGCCGTGCACTCGGCGCTATGTTTATACGTACCGAGTACTCGACCGAGAGCACTGTCTCGCCGGTTTGCTCGGTACGTGTGATCAAGGCATATGCTATAGAACTTAAGTATAGATTACAAAAATCCCAAGAGGATGCTAGAAATAATTTGATTGAAACAAAAATTAATAGAAAAATAAAATATGATTTAAATACTAATTCAATAAATTATAAAATAGGAGATTTAGTATTAGTAAAAAAGGAAAATAGAGATAAGATGGATCCAGTATACTCAGGACCATATACTGTTATTGAAGATCAAGGTGTAAATGTCAAAATATTAGTTTCAGGTAAAGAAATAATTGTACACAAAAATAGGACAAAGAAATTTAATTATAATTAGAAAAAAAATATATATATAAAACTTACTTAAAATTTCTTACTTATAAAAAAAAAAAAAACACACACATACACTATTCACTTAAAGTCTCTAATAAGTGTTCGATGTCGTCCACATTAAAACGCACCCAGCGCACGTAAAAGTAAGCATGGTCCGATGACAGCTCGACCAGCGTGATATGCTCACCGCTTGAGTATTGGAGCCCCAGCTCACTGGTAACCACCAGCTGCAGGTTTGGAAAGGGGTCCTCATCGTCCAGCAAAGAGTTCCCCGAAGGCACATCAAAAACGGCCAAATATTCGTTATCCTCCTGAAGAAAGTGGTGGATGATGGTAACTTGTAATAACTGCACACCATGGTGCAGACAGAACAAAACGCTGCGGGCACTAATCTCCAGAATAATTTCTTCCGACATGGTTATTACTAAGCGGACAGTTCACAAGTGCCAATATGTAAGAAATAATTAAATAAAAGGGCAGAAAATTGTAATAAGAGACCAATAATAACAGCAAATACCTATGCCCAAAAAAAAAAAGATTGACTGTATCTGGATTATGTTATAACTAATAGGCAAGATGACCATAATATTAATTTGTATATTCTTAGAATGTAAACAATTGTTTCTTATTTTTAAGTAAGGATGATTTGTATTACGTGTAACAATGTGTAGTTTAATATTGATACTTAACTAAGTAGTTATGATATGTTTAACAAAAAATTACAGATCCTTAGTTTTTGTCCAAAAAAAAAAAAAAGGGGGAAGGTGTAGTGTGGGACACGATATCGATGACGTGTAATACTGACGTGTAATACCAATATTGTTTTTATTATAAATTAATATTCTATTTTCTTTGTTAAAGTAAACATGCAACATGTAATCGGATACCTTTATAAACAAGCTAAATGCCATTGTAAAACATTACGTGTCGACCTATTTGAAATTACTATAAAAACCCTGTTTTTATCTAAATAAATGAACAGTTAAGAATCTACTTTTCTCGTGTTATTACGTCTCCCGACGCCGCTCATCACATCTGATACAATTGAAATTTTTATTTACACATACTTATTATTATTTTATTATTTTAAAATGAATTTGGAAATATGCCCTTTTGGTTCAAACTATCAAAAATAAGCCTTTTTGTTATGCAGTCTTCTGGAAATAAGACGTTTTGAAATAACAAATTTGTACATTTAGAAAACTAATTTATTAAAATTATCACACTCTTAAATCCCCAAAATCATACTCAGTGCAATCACAATCATTACAACCATCGTTAACCTGCTCCTCACTTCTTCCTTCCGGCTGCTGGTTATGAATAATCCTGTTATACCATTTCAGATCTTCGGCGGATTCCCTCCAACTTTCACCAAACTGTTTAATTAATAAACTTTCTACATCTTTTTTCTTATTTACAGATAGTGGTATGAACACCATATCAATGTTTGGTATCTCTAATGGGATGCGTTTGCCCTTTTTCAAAAGAGAAATAGCATCTTCTTTGCCAGATTCAAATCGAAAATTTTCAAATGATTTAACAACACAATTTAAAACATTACATGTTCCTTGTTTGTATTTTTTTATAATATGAACCCTTTTTAAGGACTGTATGCTATCTAATTTCTTTAAATTATCCGTTAAGCTTTTCAAATCTTTAACTATCCAATCTTTTCCTAATTCTCGCAATTCTCCATGCCTTTTGATATGATCAAAATATTTTTCCCTTGTTGTAATTATTGGAGTTCTTCTCAGGTCTTTTTCGATGCGTCCAAATACCCTGTCCGCAGGCAAAAAACTATGCCCCCTAACAGGAAATGTAATTTGAATACTCTGTAAAGTTGGAGGTGCTTTGGCATATAGCCACTGAAATAATGTATGAATGATGTGATTGTTTTTGTTCTGTCCCCCGCAGCCATCACAAAATAATCTCAATATTTTGATCTCATCAGTTATATTCAAACTTTTCAAGTATGAATAAAGAGCAGAACCTATTTCAACTGAACCTCGGTTTGCTTCGGTCTCATCCCATACATAAAAAAACTGGTTTGTTGTTATAAAGGTCTACAATACAAAAATTGCGTAAAACTTTTTGCGATTTGAAAGTATGATTTTCGAGGCTATCTTCGAACATCGAAACTTAGACTTTTCACTCTTGTGACGGCAAGGGATTGTAAAATTTAATCCTAAAGGATCCGGATCGATGTATCTAAAAAGATAAATAATCCAAAGTTAGTAAATTATCCCGTTACAACGTTCTTAATAACCCAACAATAACGATGAAAAAATATAGGCTACTTACTGTTTCCTCGGTCTTGGATTTCGAGTTCTAGCTTTTCTACTTCCACAGTTAATTTCACTAACGGTCTTTTCAGCCATTTTTCAATAATTTATGCGTCGAATATATTCAGTAATTACCCTTTTTTATACAAAATCAAATCAAAGAATCCTTCCGTCAACAACAAAGTGTAGGGCGATTTCTCTTGTAGCTCTTTGACATTGACAATCAATGACATCTAACGTCACGTTAGTATCGTGGCAAATGAACAATTTAAAAAGTTGTCTTTGTAGATAATGTTGCCAACAAAAAAAAACTTGAAAAAATGCTGGAGCGCACATAAACAATCATTCTTAGTCCAGTAATTTTTTTTAAAGAAAAAATAGCGGAAATATGTTCCCTTTGTTTTAAACTGGTACAAAATTTAAACAGAGTCCACAGGAAATGAGTCCTTTTGAACAAAATTGTATAGCTTATAATCATGGTCTTTAAATTATAATGGAAATATGCCTTTCTGTACGAAAATATGGTTTGGAACAGTGGGTTTCCTTAGGAAATATGTACTTATTGGAATGGATTTTGGACTAAAGGGGTTGTTTTTAACATGACAGTGTTGATTGCATTCACAGGTTTTTTTATACCAAATATGGAAATAAGCCCCTTTGAAAAATCATTCCTCACTTATTCTTCGAAATTAATCTTTTTACTTGCTATTCGCACTTTACTTTATTTTGTTTTCAAACTTCGGCACATAATATTAATTTATTTCGTGCCATTGCGCAGTGGAAGCGTATGTAAAGTACACTTATTAAGAAAAGAATCTGAAAAAAGTGATAGGATTACACAGGTCTACAAAAGAAAAAAAAATGTTTGGTGCTACTGCTGGCAAACCAATCATGTAATTTGATGAATGACTTGATACTAAGTAGTACAGAAGTTTTAAAACGTCAAAACTACCCACATCGGAAATAAATTCACTTTTTCTCATGTTTACTGTGTTCGCATTCCGTTAATTTGTGTGATTATGCGATAATATAATTATGTTATTATGTCGTCTAGGAGGAGTTGTTTTAATAATCAGAATACAAGATGTTACATTTGTGGTAAATATGTGGTGGAAAAAAAATAAAAACCTATTATCTACATACTTCATAAAAAAGACGTATTTTGACTATTTTAAGGTCATGATTGAGGACTTGGACCGGCCGTGGGTACCAAAGCTCGTGTGCAAATTATGCATTGAACACTTACGACATTGGCAAGTGGTAAAGTGGTAACATTTGAAGTTCGGTGTACCTATGATTTGTTATAGAACCAAAAAACCACTTTGATGACTGTTATTTTTGTGAGTCAAATTGCCTAGCATAAATAGAAAAAAATATATATATTATCCTGAATCCTGACTAACCGTTTGCTAGAAGGCCTTTACCATGCTAAGACGATATAATGAGGACAGAACCCTCAGATTCATTGGACACAGAATGATGGTGGTGGTCTCTTCGAATGAACAAGACAAGATAGTGATTTTGAATCATCAGCGGCGCCCGGAGAAGCTAAAAGCTTGTATTTTTGATGGGCCTCAAATAAGAACTTTGATGATTTCATAAATTCAATGAATATTTGGAATCAGAGGCTTAGAAATTGTTCGTCAAAGTGGTAAAAAAAATTTTAGGTAATTAAAAGGGGGAAAATTACGTGGAAATTGTTTAAGACCCTTTAGATAACTTTGAAAATCTTAGCTGCAATATAAGCGTACAAGTGCACTATCTGCACAGCCATTTGGACAAGTTCCCTGAAAATCTTGGTCCCTACAGCGAAGAACAAGGAGAGCATTTCCATAAGGATCTGAAGTGATGAAAGATAGGCACCAAGGTCGCTGGGATGAGCATATGATGGCAGATTACTGCTGGAGTATCACACGGGATTGTCCCGACAATGAACATTGTAAAAAAAACAGAAAAAGGAGCTTTCTACCTGAAAAATAATATACAACGGTTTTCTACACCATACAGGGTGGATTTTTGTGACGGAACATTAAGGACAGGTACCTTAACCGTTATACACTCGGCGTCAGAAAAACCGCACCTTTTCTTCAAAGTTAATTTAATCCCATATAATTTAATGATAAGTGTTATTATATACTTCTTCCCCTTCGGACATAGCCAACAGTCTTTAGAAACCGTTGGAATACTCGTCGAACGGAATCAATTACTGAGATTGAGTTTCCGAGCACATTACATTGCCTAATTTTTTTGCAATATTTGAGTAACTTCATGGGCAATAGTATCCATCTTGGGTATTCCTTTTTTTAAATGAACTGTTGAAGTGTGTTTTCTCCATCATCTCGATAGCGAATTTACCCGCATTTCCTGAATTGACCCCTTTTATTTCCCTTTTGTGGTGGCGCTAGCAATAACGCTTTAATCGTTTAATTATGGTAACTGTTATGTTAACTAAATCAAACAATTGATCCCCGGCTGGGTCAATGTAGAAAATGAACTTTTCAATATTGTCTCAGGTCTGGGTGTGTCATACCACCGTTGTTTCTGATTTCCATAACACAAGTGCTATAGCTACTTACTTTGGGATTGGAGCAATGTGATGTTGTCAATATTATAATAAAAAAAATAAAAAATAGCTCCGCATACCGTAACGAGCTGTCCATGTTCACTATATTCCCCAGATGTGACTTTAGACACTTGTTTATGCATGCAATAATTTTTTGGGTTTGTGAACAATAGTAATTCATGTTTCGTCCACGTTCCAAATTAGGTCCGGACCAAAATAGGCATTTCAAATTTTCAAAAAACTTGCCAACATTATGTCTGTCAAATGCTGTGGCGTGAGATAAACTTGTGGCTTCAGGAACTCTCAATGACAATGACAACTCTCGGTGACGGTTCATGAAACCGTAAAACTGAGACTTGAATGATATTCATAACTTTCTAAGAAAACTTTTTAAGAATTTTTGTAACTTTCTTACGTAATATCCTATAAGCATGGCAAATTTCTAAAAATATCAATCATTTCACGTAAAATTTCACCAGCAACATGACGCTGGTCCGTAAGATGCATTTGGTTGAACACGCGCCCTACCTCCAAGTGTTAATGATCATTTGGATTAGATGGAGTATAGGAGAAAATATTTTAACGATACTGTGGCTGTGCACAGGCACACATCAACTGCAAACCGTAGACGCCAACCTTTTGTTCATTTTAATTAATTTCATTTATTAGTATTTTATACGATAAGTTGAGTAGTTATAGTAGTAACATTCGTCTTTCTGTATTGGGGTTGTTCACTTTCAGGTTAGGGTCTTTCGTAAATAAAAATTGAGATTTCTTTTGAGTAGAATTTATTCTTTGTATCAATCGACACGTACATGACACAGCACAGCGAAAAAGAGAACGGAACCGGAAACAATGCCATGAGATTTGTCTTATTTACATAGTCATCTGTTGTGCAAATGAATTCACTGCTATGCAGCCAAAACACACTAAATAAATTTTATATCTAACACTCCCCCTAAAATTTTATTTTCCCGAACCCATACTTAAGAAATATGACCATCAGCCATTTTACACATACAAAAACATATTAATATTAAATAAGTACTGAGTGAGATAACAATTGGTCTCTCAAAAATATAAAAGATTAGTCAGAATATCTGCTAACTGATTACAACTTGACACAAATAATTTAAATCAAACCCTGCCCTACCTTCTCCCTAATAAAATTGTATTTAACATCAATGTGTTTGGTTCTTTTGTGATAAACAGGATTGTTAATTAACTTTATTGTACTTTGATTATCAACAAATAGAGAGACACATTCATCAATTTCACCTAAATCAAACAAAATTTGCTTCAACCAAACAATTTCCTTAGCAGATTCGCAAGCGGCTACGAATTCTGCTTCTGTCGTAGAAAGAGCAATGGTCTTTTGTTTCTGACTAGACCAAGTAATTGGTCCACCATTCAAAAGAAATATATATCCAGTAGTAGACTTCCGAGTGTCTATGTCACTTGCAAAATCTGAGTCCGAATAACCAACAAGATCACTGGTCTTTCTATAAGTAATACAAATTTTTTTTGTATCAATTAAATACATTATTATTCGCTTAACAGCATTTACATGTTGCTGTTTAGGGTTATTCACATATCTACTAAGTGTATTAACTATGAATGAAATGTCGGGTCGTGTGACAGAACATAAAAACAGTAAAGAGCCTATTATTTCTCTATATGGAAAATTTACTGTATTTTCATCAATACATTTTGAAATAATCACATTATTGTCAGCGGGAGTTTTAGCAGGATTAGCATTACTCATATTAAACTTTTCAATTATTTGTTCAATATAGTTTTTCTGGTGAATGTGAATACAATCATTATCTCTAACTATTTGCATTCCAACAAAATAAGTTAAATTCAATTATTTTATTTTTAAAACTTGTTTTAAATAATCTATTATTTCTTTAATTAAACTTTTATCTGAAGATATAACAAGACCGTCATCAACATATATGATTAAGTAAACTTTGGTTCCATTAAAAGTTCCTATAAAAACACAATAATCAGCTTGAGATTGAACAAAACCATATTCTTTCAAAAATTCTGTAAATTTCTTATTCCAGCACCTAGATGCTTGTTTAAGCCCATAAAGTGACTTATTTAATTTTAAAACATAGTCATTATATAGTAACACACCTTTAGGAATTTCAATATACATTTCCTCATCTAAACAACCGTTAAGAAAAGCAGTTTTTATATCAAATTGTTGAATTTCTAAATTATATTTTGCTGCAATAGACAAAAGTATTCTAATAGAATCATACCTGGTGGTTGGAGAAAATATTTCTTGGTAGTCAATACCTTGTATCTGTGTGAACCCACGGGCACATAGACGAGCCTTGTATCGTGTGATCTGGCCGTCTTCGTCTCTTTTCACAGCAAACACACACTTTGTTGTCATCGTTCTTTGATTGGATCTCTTCACAGGTGTCCAGTACCTTGATTACGTAAAGCTGTTGCTAGCAATTCTCGATTGAAATCGATTGAAAGCGCGGTTGCATTGCTGCTTTAGTTAAGATAGTTGTCACATTGGTTCTTACTAAAGCAGCGATGTCACTGCGATTTCTGTCAGAGTTGATTGCAACAAAGTTACGTAATTACCCCCCAGGTTTCATTTTCTCTATGTGCTTCAAGTTCTTCGCTGACTGCTTTAGACCATAAATCCTTTTTAGGATCATTCATCGCTTCATCATAAGTTGACGGTACTGAAAATTCTATAAAATTCACTTCTAAATTTCTGTTTAGTCGAGGCCTTAGATTGATATTGCTCTTTTCAATTTCACTTAAATCTTAACATGGTTCAAAAGATAAATCATCACTATCATCGCTTGATTTTTCTGTTAACTGAGTTCTATCAAGTTGCACTTCACTTGTATCATCAATATTCGTATTTTCTTCATTGATATTTTCTTGTTTTTCATTTTCCTCATTATTATTTTCTTGATCAACAAAAATTTCCACTATATTTTTCTTTATTTCTGGAGTTTTATCTTCATCAAATATCACATTTCTATAATATTTTTATTTGTTTTGTTCTGACATTATACATTCTGTAATTATTATTGTCATAACCCACAAGTATCATTTTCTCACTCTTTTTATCAAGCTTTGTCCTCAATTGATCAGGAATGTGAACAAAACCTTCACTGCCGAAGACTCGTACATGGTTCAGTTGTGGTTTAACACCATTCCATTGTTCAAAAGGTGTTTTATTGGGAGATTGGCTTGATGACATTCTATTCAATAGATACACAGCCGTGTTCACAGCTTCGGCCCACAATTATAATGGCACATCTCGAGCATATAACATAGACCGAGCACTCTCAACAATAGTTCGAAGCTCTCTTTCTGCACGGCCGTTTTGTTCAGGAGTGTACGGTGCTGTACACGCATGAATTATTCCTTCTTTTTCCATGAAGTTCTTGAAATCATTATTCACATATTCACGTCCGTTATCAGTGTGAAGAATTCTCACGTTATGCAAATATTTATTATTGGGATGTATTTAATAGCACTTTAAATTTGATGAAAACAGCTATAAAATTGTACTTAAGCACTTTAAAATAATAATAGATCTTTAATATAATATTATCACTTAAATAATCATGAACCAAATTTACAAAATAAATATACACTCTAAAGTAATAATTTCCTAAACAACTTAATTAAAACACCTACAAAAATAATGGTTTGCACTTTAAATATGTTGAAATCGAAACGAACACGTACGAGTAGCTTCGTTTCGTTCGTTCATATCATTAACAGTGAGTGCTTTCCAGCAGACCTATTGCTTAGTCATCTGTCACCACAGTGTCAATGTTTAGACGATATCTCGAAAAGTACTCATCCTAGATTGATGGGTGTCTTTAAAGAAATTAATTGTCTTACGCCGCGATTACATAATATTATGCCGATTTAGCATCCTAGTTAGGAACCAATTTCGGGTTGCCATAAACTGAAAATTGATTTGAATATAAAATAAAAAATCATAAAAAATGTTGATTTTTCCGTTATTTGTGCAACTGTTAAAATTTTACTTCTTTGTACGAATGGCAACTCTAAATTTGTTCCTAACTAGGATGCTAGATCGGGATGTGTAATCGCGGCTTTATGGTGAGATCTTCATTTTAGATGACAAACTTAAATTTGACAGCTGTCATCTAAAATGAAGATCTCATTAAGACCTTTCATTTCTTCAAAGACACCACCAGTCTAGGATGAGTACCTCCTTTTTCAAGATATTACCTACTATTACCATTATTATGGTAATTTTAAAGGTAATTTTATTACCCACCTAAATCCACAACCACCCCACCAATACCCATCTAAATAAATAAATATGTTTACAATTAGAATTTTGACAGCACCAACAGGGTTACCAGCATGAAGCTTATACCTCTCTCCAATGGAGATTGCACGGCCAGTATCATAGTGAAGATAGAAAAAATGTCCTTGAGTGACGCGTGACGGCTTATTGCAACCTCTTTCTTTAGTGTTACAATATATATATATATTTTTTTTTTTTTATATTTGACAACATCACATACATTGCTCCAATCCCAAAGTAAGTAGCTATAGCACTTGTGTTATGGAAATCAGAAACAACGGTGGTATGACACACACCCAGACCTGAGACAATATTGAAAAGTTCATTTTCTACATTGACCCAGCCGGGGATCGAACCCGGGACCTCAAGAGATGGTGACGCCTTGAAGACCGGCGTGCGAACCACTCGACCACGGAGTTCGTCAAAGGTCGTCAATACGTGTTCGTTGTTCGTCGTTTGTTCGTTTGTGAGAAACAAAAAAGTATTGTAAAACAAAAAGAAAGAGATAGCAATAAGCCGTGACGTCACTAAAGTCTTTTTCAATCTTCACTATGATACTAGGCGTGCAATCTCCATTGTGGGTATAAGCTTCTTGGTTACCAGTATAAGCAAGAAGCTTATATCCACAATGGAGGTTGCACGCCTAGTAAGTAAGTGAAGATTGAAGGCTTATTGCTATCTCTTTCTTTTTCGTTTTACAATACGTTTTCGTTTCTCACGAACAAACGAACGACGAACAACGAACACGTATTGTAACACTAAAAAAAGAGGTTGCGCAATAAGCCGTCAATCTTCACTTACTTACTAGGCGTGCAACCTCCATTGTGGATATAAGCTTCTTGAGTATAAGTTTTGTCATGTAAACAGACTTTTTAGACAGACTCTATAATCATTTACTGTCCATGGTTAAAAATTTTGAAATTTTGAAATTCACTCTATGGCGATCGATGATCCAGCGATTAGTAGCTGGAATGCAACCATTCTTTATTTTGATTTGTGGTTTGGTTATAGTGTTCGTTTGTGGTGTTCGACGTTCGTTCCCGTTCGTTTTGCTTAGACTTTTTATAGGTTACAAAAACAAACTCTGTCTTCGACGACGAAACAAACATTTTAAAGTACCTAGGTACTGACTTCCTTGTTTCTTCCATGGAATCCAATCCATGGTTTGGTTTAGTTTAAAAATGAGCGTCATAAAAATTGATTATTGTTCTGATTCCGAAGATTCTACTGAATTTTACGAAAATGTAGAGAAAAAAGTTAAAAAAGAACGAGTACAAAAACAATGGCGTAAAGTTAAAGAATTTCAGTGTGCAGAGGAAGCTGAGAATCACATTTTATCTCTTGATGAATTAAAAAAAGTGTCCAAATATTCTGGTATCGAAGGAGAAAAAGTTAATTTCCGTTGCTGTAATGGTTACTACAGGAAAAATGAATGTCCCGTAGAATATTACCTATTCTATCATGCAGACTCTGCTAAGGTTTCTCTATATAAAACTAATAAAGAACATGAGAATCATGTGCCTAGTAATGGTAACCGAGGAATTAATAAATATGTTAAAAAGACTATATCGGAGATGTATCAAGATGGGATAAGAAAACCTAATGCAATAATTGGTGAGTGATGATGAAGGAAGTTCAGCATTTGCTTTTTACATAGAGTACTTAAATAGCTGTCTAAAACTAATTTTGTTTGGTTTCAATGCTTGCCTTAATAGTATTTTTGTGTTTCAGCTGCTTTGCGAAAACGAAACATCGAAGAACCAACTAAAATTCAACTAAATAACTTTCTTTCTTCATTGAGAACAAAACAATTTGGCCGTTCCAAAATTTCAGCCGGGGAACTAACAGAGTGGTGCAACAAGAAAAGTGTTATTCCAGAGAACAACGATGAAATTTTTGTTTTAGATTATCGTATTACTTGCGAAGAGGAGAGTCAAGATTTGGATATTGTTTTGTCAACAAAACGTTTATTACAATTAACTAGCAAATGTGATTTAGTGCAAGCAGATGCAACATATAAATTAAATTGGCAGGGCTATCCAGTTTTGATTGTTGGAAGTTCTGACCAACAACGAGTATTCCATCCCTATGCCATCGCAGTGTGTAGTGGAGAAAAGGCAACAAATTTCCATTTTATTTTCCAGGCCATTCAAAAAGCTTGTATGGATTTATTCCAAAGTGCATGGAAGCCACGAATTTTACTAGCTGATGCTAGTAGTGCAATTACCAATGGATTTGAATTAACTTTTGGTACACCATACAGAAGACTGACATGTTACTTTCACATGATTAAAAATATTGAATCTAAACTAAAGAGTTTAGGTTCTATCAAAACACTGTTGTTACAGGATATTGAAGTGCTTCATATAAGCTCAAATGACAACAGCTTTACAGTCGCTTGTCAGTTATTTAAAAGGAAATGGCAAGATCAAAACAATGAAGAAATTAATAGATTTATTGAGTACTTTGAAAAAGTTTGGATGGGAGCGAACCAGTATTGGTATGAAGGTGCATGTTTAAACTGTCCCAGTACAAACAATGGGTTAGAGTCCATAAATGCCCAAATAAAAAATGAGCACACTTTCAGAGAACGACTACCAGTTGGCCAGTTTTTGGATGTAGTAGAAAACTCCATATTGAAAAAATGGACATTAGATCGGGACCCCCAAAACCCAAACTTTCGAGATTTTAAAAGGAAACCCGTAATAACCCTCAAACAATGGACAGATACCTACCATTGGCTAAAACTAAACCCTGAGATATACAAGGAAACCACGAATTATTCAAATTCAAACGAGTCATTGTTTTATGTTTCATCATCAAAAGATCCCTTAATTAAATTAAATTCTGATTTTATTCAGGACTATAAAGATAAATACCTGAACTGGACATCTTTTGATGAATTCACTGAGCATACTATTTCAATATGGAAAATTAAATACGCCAGTGAGGATAATAAAGGTTCCGCACATTGTACTTGTCCAAAATTTTCCAAAGAATATGTGTGCAAGCACAGTCTGGGCATACTAGTATTTTTGGGGAAGGACAAGATACCCAGTGACGCCAAAAATGTCCCATTGGGACAAAAACGAAAAAGGGGTCGTCCAGCATTGGCAAAGCGTGCCTTATTAATTCAGTAGGTAATAAGGCACGCTTACATAAGTAGGGGAAGGTAGGCAGGTAAATTTTAAACGGCTGTTATATTTTAGGTAGTGTTTTGAAATTTTAAAATAGCAAGTGTATATTTGTGTTTTAACCTACATTATTGCAGCTTTAGTCAGTAAGTTTATTTTGTATTGGACCAGTATATGGGTAGATCTACAAACTAAGGACGAAACTGAGTTTGATATCGGCTAACATTTTTTTAAACATTCTGGTTGCGGAATTCAGTCTAATAACAAGAGTACAACGTCTTTTAGCGCATCTAGAGCGGAACAGTCAAAATATTTGATAGTTTTCGATTTATGGCCATTTTAAGGAAATCAAGCCACAGGAAACTGAGAAGGTCACCAGGAAACTGAGAAACACAACAAAAATCTATAGAGATCAACGTTTATATTATCATGTATTACATGAATTTTAGAATTTGTATTATTAAATTAAGTTTTAATAGTACAAACAAAAAATAGCTTTATGCTTGGCTTAGATACTAATTCTATACTTAAACAGTAACTCTAGACATCAAATGATCATTGAGCATTATGTTTTATAATTCTAAGTTTAATAAAGTAAAATCTTCTTAAAGATAGTTAACAACATGAACATATGAAATCTGAGGCTTAAAGACACTTAAATCTACTATTATAATAGTACCAGTATCTTAAATAACGAGAAACAGCTTTTCGCTTGGCTTAGATACTAATTCTATGTTTAAACAGTCTTGAACAAGAACTCTAGTCATCAAATGATCATTGAGCATTAAGTATTATTATTCTAAGTTTAATTAAGTAAAATCTGATAGTTAACAACATGAACATAATGAAGTCTGAGGCTTAAAGACAATTCAATCTAGTATTGTACTTTCAATCTAGTAACAGAAAATAATAAAAAAAGAAATTAATAACTTTGGCGGTTTCAATACAATATTTTTTTAAGCTATATTTTGTAATCACAGTCAGCTGAGCAGTCAGGACATGTAAACAATGTAGAATCGCCTTTAATGCATCCATCATGTGCCCAATTATTGCACACTAAACACTGGAACCAGTCACTTCCTGTTGTATCTTCGCTGTAGAGACCACCACAAATAAGGCACTCGCAGTCACTGTATTTATTTTCCTTTCCATTTTTTGATTTATTTTCTTTGCCTCTACATTTCTTAGAATTCAATTTTCGTTTCTGTTTTGAGTCTGATTTTTTATCGTTAGCTGCCTTTTTAACTTTATCTTTCCTTAAAATCATGTCTTTTTTCTTTTTTGGTTGCTCGTTAACAGCATCTTGAATTTTTCTTTTGTGAGTTTTACCTATTTTTTCTTCTTTTTTTTGTTTAGATGGCTGTTGGGGTAAGTCTGGGAAGAGAGTAGTTGGGTCGATTTCCAAATCAGGCACGGTGGCTAAAACTTCTGGGTTTTCCAAATTTAGCGTAAGATCGCTTGCAACGCTCATGTCATCAGGCTGATCCCTTGATTCTGTCTCACTTTCGTAGACGTCTTTGAAATTTTGCATTGATGAGTAATCTAGAAGACCCATCCGGTAATGTTCACACATAATACCGTCATCACAAAAACAGCTGAGGGTCTTCATTTGTAGCTTCCGTGGCATAAAGGCACTGCCATGTACTTGGTGGACTTTGAGTGTGCCATTAAAAGCGATAAAATTATGTTGATCGCCCGTAATCAATCTTTCCATGTCCTCGATTTCGTTTTTAGTGACGATAAAAAGTGTCACACCTTGGCAGCGACTTTGTATAACACCACAGAACTCAGTCAAGTTGGTGACATCACCTCCACATGCCACGACATCATTTGCAGTTCTTTTGCATACGGCGCCTACACCGTCTGGTGCTCCTTTCCCATGGCCTGCTTCGTGGTAATTCCAAGTCCAATTTATAAGTCCAGGGTACAGATCTGTCATTTTAGACGCTAGCGTGAAGAACATGAATTTGTTGCGATATTGTGTCACCGGACCGTCACTCAAGAAATGGATGATTTCTATTTGGCTTGGTAATTCCTCCAGTACCGGCTTTAAGTGTGCCCAAATGGCATAAACATTGTGACTCAAATCTGATGATACAGTGCAATATGATCTTTTAGATCCCTTCAAATACACAACTACTGTGTGAAGAGAGAGCTGTGTACGCGAACCTCCAAAATGAAAAGATTGTATTTCTTCGTTGTATTTCGTACAGAAGTTTTCTGAAAAATCCATATGTATCATAGCTTCTTTTTCAGTTAGGGCCTTCTTCTTTTCCGATATTGCTTGGTACTGGTGAACAATGTTTCTTTCATGCTGAAAAATTGTACTTAAATCCTTCTTCAATTTCAAAACGAGTTCTTGAGCTGTGGTGGCGATACTTTCCCTTTTTTGCTTTACAATTTGCCTTTCTTTCTTAGTTTTAATGTCTGTTATGGTTTCTTTTGATGCCACCCAGTGATTGTAATTAATCGGCATGTCTGCGTTGAAATCGCAGATAGGAAGGGATTTTTCAGCACAAGCTTCACACTTTCTCTCCAAACATGTTTCGTTGAATCTGTCACAGCAGACTGCGTTTAACAGATTTTGATATGTTGGTACCTTTATTATTTTTACATTATAAAGAGCAGTCACAACAAGTTGGAAGTTGGCGTGAACAGTACACAAGCATGTGTCTCGATCTGTTATTTTTGGGGCGACTATCCAGGCGGGTGCTAGCCTCGCAAACATGGAGTAGCTCATAGGGACATTTCCTGATTTTAAATATTCTTTGTGGAGATTTTTTAGTGTGTCTAACCTGTAGCGTCTTTGTACCTTTTGTTTAGTTACTTTATTTCTTACGAATTCCTTCTTGCCTGCACACAGTCTACTATACTTATCGTCTTCCAAAAAAGTTTGAACAATCTGTTTTAAGCATCTTTTTTGTTTCTTTTCAGCCTTTTGTCGCTTTTCTTGACTCCACATCTTTTTATAAGTAATAACCTTGTTCTTTATCTTCCAAACCTTTCGTTTTTTCACAATCTGGCCCAAAAGCAATTTATTTGCTACTTCTTTCTCTTGACGAGTCTTCAGATTAGATATATTATCTGTTATTTGCTTTTCTAATACATCGCCGAATAAAGCCTTTTTTACAACGTCAGGCCGTGTTGTTGGATCTTCAGCTAGTTGGGTCATTTTTGTATTAGGTGTAAGCTCCAGTTGTTTCTTTTGTTTCTTCAATCTCTGGCATCTTTTTTTATATTTGCTGAGTTTTTGCTTCAGCTTTACAATTAAAACGTTTTTGCGTTTTAACTCCTGGTTTCTATTAATACGTTGCTTCTGTGATCGTTCTCGAGCTGATTTCATTCTTGGATTTGGCGTCGGAGACAACGGTTGAGGAGCATTTATATCAAAATTTTGTTGCTGAGGTTGTCCAGGTCCGGGACTCATAGGTTGCTCGTTCAAACTAGACGGGGTATTTTCTCTTACAAATTGGTTCATCATATTAGTATTTAACTTTCTCTTTTTGTAGGATTTGTCTGAGTATTCCCTCCAATTTTTCCGAGCTTGCCTCTTTTCACGAGCCGTCATTTCAGACACTAGTTTCTTTTTGCCACATTCTCTATTTTTTTTATATTTTTGCTTTCTTTTTTCTTTTTCAGCTGCTAATTTCTGAGGATCATTTTTAATTTTTTCATACCTTAATTTTTCAGCTATCCTTTTTTTCTCTAATATTTCTTCTTTTGTCAGTTTTTTCTTTGGTTTCGCCATTGTTTCTGTACAACAAAATATAATATTTAGTGTTCAAAATATAGTGCAATGCAACCAACTTAATTTTACACTAATATGTGTACAATCAATGTTATTTGACTATTAAAGATTTATTATGGCATGGCACAAGTTTAGTTGTAGTGTAAATAACTATAATCAAAATAGTACTAGGAACTGCTAAGATCGGTAAAATTAATGTTTTATGATTTATGCCGAAGTTTCTAAAAGATAACGTGAATACTAAAAGTAGACCAGTACCAATGCTAATTATCTGTAGATATTTAATTACGATTTTATACGTAGTTTAATGTTTATAGGTAGAAAGTTGTAAATTATCTTACGCAGAAACAAAGTTTTAGTATGAACTTATCAGGATCCTGGATGGTTCTCAGTATCCTGGGTTTCATTTTGACAGGAACCTGAGACCAGGATCCTGAGAATTTCTGTCTAATATTCAAAAAAACAGATCAATTTATAACATTAAACCAAAATTAAGCAAAACTATGCCTTTGCGTCAGCAACTTACATATCAAAACGCTATAATTACTCATATTATTTATTTATTAAGTAAAAAAATATCTTACCAGGATTCTGGGAACTTCACTGATTACGACACCACTTCCCTTGCTGACTGCGCCGGGCTGACTAAACAACGCGCTAGGTGCGAATAGCTAGATGATATTCTTTGTCTTTTTCGTACGTCTGATCCACTCAGCTGAACGGCAACATCGCACGCCAAAAAGCCTAGCTGGTATTTGCTTATTTTACACCGACCAGGATCCTGATATGAAATCGTGGGGACAAAATGTTGACAAGATTTTTTAAATATATTTTTGGGAAAATAAGATAATAATTATTCTACCTAGCAAGAAGAAATAGTTAACTCATTAATTTGGGTATCATATGACCTTGATACAGAAAATCAAATAAATCACGACGCACTTTTTACTAGAATTTGTCCGAGGGACAGTACAGGATCCTGAGAATTTGACACTTTGAACAAAGATTTCGTTGTGTAAATAATTTTTATTATTAATTATTTTTAGTGACCAACTAGAAACAGCTTAAAATAACAGTATTCCATACAAATAAATTACTTTGAAACATTTTTTTTTGTATAATTTGGCTGAGCCGCTAAAAATTCCTTACTTTGTAGATCTACCCATATAATGACACGTTTAGTTATTATTTTTTATTTCTTAATTTTTAGAATTTCTATGTTAATTTTGAAATAATTATTGTTTATTTTGATCATTCCATATTTTGATCATCTTTGTTGATTTTTTAGAATTTCTACGTTAATTTAGAAAGAATTATGGTTTATTGTGATAATTCCGTAATTTGATAGATTTTCTGAATTTTTTAGAATTTCTATAATAATTTTGAGATTTTAAATGTTTTGCTACACAAGTTTTGCAGTACTGTTACATAGTACCTACTCCTTCGTGTTATATAGTACCCCAGGGTATGTTACAATGAACCCCTACCCTGGGGTTCAATGTAACAAAAGACTGTTTTTTAATGATTGTTCAGATAGTTTGTAAGGTTAATTAGCGTGATATTTAGATTCCAAATGAGAGACTAAGGACTGAAATTATATTTAGAGACTTTAAAAGTGCCATATAAATTAATAATTTGATTACCACGAGGGTTTATATCTTTTAAGTTATACTGTGTCCCACCTTCCCCTAATTAATAGGGGCCAGATGGGGATTTGACTTTTCTATTGTTTTATATTTTTTCGTCTTAATTACGTAACCTATGTTCGTAATTAGACTAAATTGTGAAAGACTGATTACCAAACATGATTATTTAAATAAAAACTATTTGATAAAAGTGAAATGTTTTGTTTTATTGAGTTTCAAACGTTAACCCCCTCTTAAAATTTATTGCTCGCTAAGTAGGTACATAATGTATCGAAAATTCACACGTACCTACCGATTGAAGCTGAAGTTCTATAGTTTGTTTACAAATAATATGTAACCTTAGTAAAATATAGTTTGTTGTAGTAGGCAAAAGTGTCCAATTTTTGCTCTTTAAGTTGAAGTTTGTAATAGAACCTTAGCTTCAATCGGTACGTGTGAATTGTCTATAAGTATACATTATATACCTACTTAGCGAGCAATTAATTATCCACTACTTACGTACACATCACTACACAAGTAGGTACTAAAGCTTGACTAAAGTTATAAAATTAAATTTTGTAGTGCAAAGCATTAATTCTAAAGCTAAGCATATTTACAGTGGAAATCATTATTTTTTTTGGTTTATTCAATTATTTTTAAAGCTAAGCATATTTAGAGTGGCAACCATTATTTTTAAAGTTGATTCAATTAATTTTAAAGCTAAGCATATTTAAAGTGCAAACCATTATTTTTAAAGTTGATTCAATTAATTTTAAAGCTAAGCATATTTAAAGTGCAAACCATTATTTTTAAAGTTCATTCAATTGATTTTATAGCTAAACATTTTAATGTGCGTAACATTATTTTTAAAGTGCGTTTATATATTCCCCTTTATTATTTATGATGGCATTGTATATTTTAAAACATTCTAAAACATCACTCTTATTTTTCATGATGTATACATGCCGGTAACTAGTGGCAGCATCCTTGAAGAGTACAAAGTATCTCATGCCTCGTACTGAAGGTTGACTCATGGGTCCGCAGACATCGCTATATACTAAGTCACCTGGCTGTAGTTCTTGTCTTATTGATTTGTGGAATGAAAAGCGTTGCTGCTTCCCATAAGCACAAGCTTCACAAATAAAATTCTTCACATCATCTTCTTTCAAGTTCAAACCTTCTACTAAATTGTTTTCACACATTTTTCTTATTTCATTCATGTTTAGGTGTCCTAGTCTTTCATGCCATTTCTTTATATCTTCATGTTTATTTTGCACAATGTAGTTACAGTTAGTAGGCACCATTGTTCTGATATTCAACTCATAAAGATAATAATAATAATAATAATAGTTTATTTGGAACAAGTTACATTGTTACATTTTAGCATTGTACGTTAATAACCGCAAAAGTTATAAAACTGTGTCGCAGCACTAACGCCCGTCTCCAGTAATAACAGGGACAGCGTTCCAATAAATAAATAACACAAACGCACTATTTGATGCTCAGATAAAGTAATACACTAAGACTGTCTGAAACACAACAATATAAGCAAAAACTTAACAGCCCTATTTTCAATGTACTACACAAATGCCTCACTCAATACATGTTTGATTGTAATTAGTGTGCAGTATAAGAAAAACAAGTGCTATCATGAACGTATCTTACGTATATCTACCCACCCCACAAAACAAATTTGCTTATTATTTTATCGTTCACAAAAAACAAACGACTTCCAAATGGAAAATATACTTTTTTATATTATCTGAACTTATTTGGCAATACTGACACTGTAAAAACATTTTAAAACAAAAATACACTACACAAGAAATATGGCAGTCAAGATGACAGATTATCAACAAAACAACTCTTTTACAATTGCAATACATCTACAATGTATGGTACAACATTGTCATGTTTGGTATGAATTTTGTACACACACCTTTGTATAATAGGATGAATGTGATTTGAGGCTAGTAAAAACATTTTAAAACAAAAATACACTACACAAGAAATATGGCAGTCAAGATGACAGATTATCAACAAAACAACATCTTTTACAATTGCAATACATCTACAATGTATGGTACAACATTGTCATGTTTGGTATGAATTTTGAGGTATATTTCTGGTAAGTGTGGACACATAATTTATACATCCCCCCGTATTAATCCTGTTGACTTGGGTATCCGGATCGTAGGTAAATCTGTTGATGCTTGTTTCTTGGCTGATTCTAGCAGTTTTGTTGCTCCATCAGTGAGCGGTTTAATGTCTGTCAGCTTCTTGGTATAGAGGCTTCTCAATGCGACTCCAATCTTTTTAAGGTCTTCAGTTTCCGCTTGTCTTGTCTTAGCCCATTGGGAGTCCCATACACCTCCTGCATTGTCTGGAGATTCATCTAATGCCGCTGCGAAGATAGTACAGAGTGCGAAGTTCTCTGCCCCTGACATCTCCTTCAGATAACCATCATCAATAACCCTTGCCCAAGGTTGAGTATACTGAATCTCCTGTTTTCTTTGGTAGGTCTTCATAAATAATGCAATCCTTTTCCATGATTCTTTGGTTATGTCGAAGTAAACCTGAGTACATAAACTAGGCCAGTCGATGTTGAAATGGTGCAATACCTCAATCATGAGATGAATCAGAGCCATCCCATTATACGAGGTGTGAGTCAGACAGCTTGCCCCTAACATTGCTGCTAAACGTTTGTCCTGACTTTTTGTTAATTCTGTCCACCTATGAACGATTTTGGCCAGCAGATAAACCGGTTTTGACAACTGCTTATTAAATGCATCTTCAGCATGATTTAAAGCTTTGGCGCATGGAGGGCAATAGGTTGGGTCTTTCAAGTCCAACAGAGCTATTATATTCTTCCTATATTGGGCCTTACTGAATGCATTTGCCATTTGAGTTACATCCTTTACTAAAGCCCGGACCATGGTTAATGCGGTGTAACCTAAAACCCTCCTCACCTGTATGAGCCCCTTCCCTTGCGCATCGGTTGCAGAAGAGGCTTCCAAGGTCTTTTTCATGGCCTCTAAGAATGACTGACTTATTGCCTGGGTGTAGTTATATAGTAGCGGGTTAGTGGTGGCAACTGCCGATTGTGTGGGAGATTTTCCTGGCAAGTCTGCAATGGTCATTCCTTCTTTAGTATCGAGTTTCAGAAGGGGTGCAGCAGAGGATACAACTCTTAGTTCTTCAGCCAAATCTTTGGAATTCTGACTCTCCTCCCCTATTGTTTGGACAGGCGTCAAATCAAATAGAAATTCTGAAGAACCAAAATAATCCTCAGACCATATTGTAGCAGTAGAATTGGAACAATCTTCAGGAGGAAATATGGCTATAGTGGCAGATATTATATCAAAGGAAGAAAAACCGGTTGCGACCTGTCCCGAAGAATAAAAGTTCAAATAACGAGTCATTATGGCCTTTTGGGTGCTTGCTTCTCTGCATCCTAACGGAAACTTATATTTAGAGGCCATTTGTTCGCAAATTTTATCGTTCCACCCATCCTTCCTGGGGCATGTCGGTTTTTCAATGGTTGCTGATGATTCATTTATAGCCTGGGTTATTACGGGGTCCATTATTAAGGTGGTAGTGAAGGACAAAACCAATGTGTGACCTATGAGGTGATGAAATAATGAGGTACTTTAATTTCTGTATTTTGTACACACACCTTTGTATAATAAGATGAATGTGATTGAGTATGCTTTAAATAGTGTGTCAAATGCTTGTGAGATGTGGTTGAATGTATATTTTATGTTATCTATTACCAACAGTGGTGATGAACAGCTTAGCAAAGTTCCTTGTAGGACGATGTATGGTTGAACTGGAAGTTTATTTGCAGCAGCTTTCTGTTTTTGTTCATCTATTTTGGTGTCAATGTCGCCAGCATTCTGAAAATAGTAAAATAAAATATCATTTTAGGTCAATGAGCCTCTTATATAAAAATACACATTACAGGTTATAAAAGTATCATGGCTTTATTTTACAAAACCCTACTAGCTCTACCTAGCGAAATGAACATACCGTAACTTAAACAAATATTGAGTCTAGTGCCTCCTGTGACGAAAACTTCACATTTTTATTCAGTCTTCCTTTTGGTGGAATCAAATGGGTCATTATGTGGATTTGGGCAGGTATTTTCCCTAAAACAAAAGATTGTCAACATTAGATAAAATTACACATTTTTATAAATAAATAAAATATATATATTTATATTCAAACTTACTGTCTTCGTCCAGATCTTGTATAGCTTGCACAATATTTTGCAGAGCTTCATTTTTTGTTTTTCTCAGTTTCAATAATTTATTGAAAAACTCGTTGAAATACAAGTAGAATTTTGCTCCACTGTCTGGATATTTCAATTCAAAATCAATATTTATCTGCAACGTAAAGAGAAATGAGCATTGTTGAGCAATATTCTTATTATTATATAGACATTATAGACCACAATATAACTAAATGTAAAGGCCTGTCACAGACGACACACTTTTTGTGCGCGTCTGTGTGTGACATGATCCTTATAACTAAGGGAATAAGGTTGAACTTTTGTGTGGTTTTTTATATGAGGACTAATTCAACCTTATTCCCTTAGTAATAAGGAACATGTCGCGCACGGACGCGCGCAAAAAGTGTGTCGTCTGTGACAGGCCAAAAACTTATGGGAAACAAAACTCCTGATTGTGTTTTTATATGTTATTTAGTATTTTGATCCCTATATTATAAATAATATTACTTAAAAAGTAAAATAACTGTCTATGCTGAAAACTTTATTTCAATAAAGTCTATGTTGAAAACTTTATTTCAATGTTATCATCAATCAGATAGATGCAGGTTTGAAATAAATTTGCTTATTATTTTATCGTTCACAAAAAACAAACGACTTCCAAATGGAAAATATACTTTTTTATATTATCTGAACTTATTTGGCAATACTGACACTGTAAAAACATTTTAAAACAAAAATACACTACACAAGAAATATGGCAGTCAAGATGACAGATTATCAACAAAACAACTCTTTTACAATTGCAATACATCTACAATGTATGGTACAACATTGTCATGTTTGGTATGAATTTTGTACACACACCTTTGTATAATAGGATGAATGTGATTTGAGGCTAGTAAAAACATTTTAAAACAAAAATACACTACACAAGAAATATGGCAGTCAAGATGACAGATTATCAACAAAACAACATCTTTTACAATTGCAATACATCTACAATGTATGGTACAACATTGTCATGTTTGGTATGAATTTTGAGGTATATTTCTGGTAAGTGTGGACACATAATTTATACATCCCCCCGTATTAATCCTGTTGACTTGGGTATCCGGATCGTAGGTAAATCTGTTGATGCTTGTTTCTTGGCTGATTCTAGCAGTTTTGTTGCTCCATCAGTGAGCGGTTTAATGTCTGTCAGCTTCTTGGTATAGAGACTTCTCAATGCGACTCCAATCTTTTTAAGGTCTTCAGTTTCCGCTTGTCTTGTCTTAGCCCATTGTGAGTCCCATACACCTCCTGCATTGTCTGGAGATTCATCTAATGCCGCTGCGAAGATAGTACAGAGTGCGAAGTTCTCTGCCCCTGACATCTCCTTCAGATAACCATCATCAATAACCCTTGCCCAAGGTTGAGTATACTGAATCTCCTGTTTTCTTTGGTAGGTCTTCATAAATAATGCAATCCTTTTCCATGATTCTTTGGTTATGTCGAAGTAAACCTGAGTACATAAACTAGGCCAGTCGATGTTGAAATGGTGCAATACCTCAATCATGAGATGAATCAGAGCCATCCCATTATACGAGGTGTGAGTCAGACATCTTGCCCCTAACATTGCTGCTAAACGTTTGTCCTGACTTTTTGTTAATTCTGTCCACCTATGAACGATTTTGGCCAGCAGATAAACCGGTTTTGACAACTGCTTATTAAATGCATCTTCAGCATGATTTAAAGCTTTGGCGCATGGAGGGCAATAGGTTGGGTCTTTCAAGTCCAACAGAGCTATTATATTCTTCCTATATTGGGCCTTACTGAATGCATTTGCCATTTGAGTTACATCCTTTACTAAAGCCCGGACCATGGTTAATGCGGTGTAACCTAAAACCCTCCTCACCTGTATGAGCCCCTTCCCTTGCGCATCGGTTGCAGAAGAGGCTTCCAAGGTCTTTTTCATGGCCTCTAAGAATGACTGACTTATTGCCTGGGTGTAGTTATATAGTAGCGGGTTAGTGGTGGCAACTGCCGATTGTGTGGGAGATTTTCCTGGCAAGTCTGCAATGGTCATTCCTTCTTTAGTATCGAGTTTCAGAAGGGGTGCAGCAGAGGATACAACTCTTAGTTCTTCAGCCAAATCTTTGGAATTCTGACTCTCCTCCCCTATTGTTTGGACAGGCGTCAAATCAAATAGAAATTCTGAAGAACCAAAATAATCCTCAGACCATATTGTAGCAGTAGAATTGGAACAATCTTCAGGAGGAAATATGGCTATAGTGGCAGATATTATATCAAAGGAAGAAAAACCGGTTGCGACCTGTCCCGAAGAATAAAAGTTCAAATAACGAGTCATTATGGCCTTTTGGGTGCTTGCTTCTCTGCATCCTAACGGAAACTTATATTTAGAGGCCATTTGTTCGCAAATTTTATCGTTCCACCCATCCTTCCTGGGGCATGTCGGTTTTTCAATGGTTGCTGATGATTCATTTATAGCCTGGGTTATTACGGGGTCCATTATTAAGGTGGTAGTGAAGGACAAAACCAATGTGTGACCTATGAGGTGATGAAATAATGAGGTACTTTAATTTCTGTATTTTGTACACACACCTTTGTATAATAAGATGAATGTGATTGAGTATGCTTTAAATAGTGTGTCAAATGCTTGTGAGATGTGGTTGAATGTATATTTTATGTTATCTATTACCAACAGTGGTGATGAACAGCTTAGCAAAGTTCCTTGTAGGACGATGTATGGTTGAACTGGAAGTTTATTTGCAGCAGCTTTCTGTTTTTGTTCATCTATTTTGGTGTCAATGTCGCCAGCATTCTGAAAATAGTAAAATAAAATATCATTTTAGGTCAATGAGCCTCTTATATAAAAATACACATTACAGGTTATAAAAGTATCATGGCTTTATTTTACAAAACCCTACTAGCTCTACCTAGCGAAATGAACATACCGTAACTTAAACAAATATTGAGTCTAGTGCCTCCTGTGACGAAAACTTCACATTTTTATTCAGTCTTCCTTTTGGTGGAATCAAATGGGTCATTATGTGGATTTGGGCAGGTATTTTCCCTAAAACAAAAGATTGTCAACATTAGATAAAATTACACATTTTTATAAATAAATAAAATATATATATTTATATTCAAACTTACTGTCTTCGTCCAGATCTTGTATAGCTTGCACAATATTTTGCAGAGCTTCATTTTTTGTTTTTCTCAGTTTCAATAATTTATTGAAAAACTCGTTGAAATACAAGTAGAATTTTGCTCCACTGTCTGGATATTTCAATTCAAAATCAATATTTATCTGCAACGTAAAGAGAAATGAGCATTGTTGAGCAATATTTTTATAATTATATAGACATTATAGGCCACAATATAACTAAATGTAAAGGCCTGTCACAGGGAAACAAAACTCCTGATTGTGTTTTTATATGTTATTTAGTATTTTGATCCCTATATTATAAATAATATTACTTAAAAAGTAAAATAACTGTCTATGCTGAAAACTTTATTTCAATAAAGTCTATGTTGAAAACTTTATTTCAATGTTATCATCAATCAGATAGATGCAGGTTTGAAATAAATTTGCTTATTATTTTATCGTTCACAAAAACAAACGACTTCCAAATGGAAAATATACTTTTTTATATTATCTGAACTTATTTGGCAATACTGACACTGTAAAAACATTTTAAAACAAAAATACACTACACAAGAAATATGGCAGTCAAGATGACAGATTATAAACAAAACAACGTCTTTTACAATTGCAATACATCTACAATGTATGGTACAACATTGTCATGTTTGGTATGAATTTTGAGGTATATTTCTGGTAAGTGTGGACACATAATTTATACATCCCCCCGTATTAATCCT
This sequence comes from Agriphila tristella, assembly GCA_928269145.1. Lineage (NCBI taxonomy): Eukaryota > Metazoa > Arthropoda > Insecta > Lepidoptera > Crambidae > Agriphila > Agriphila tristella. Next base: position 2,447,521 of record OV743435.1, read on the forward strand.
GTTGACTTGGGTATCCGGATCGTAGGTAAATCTGTTGATGCTTGTTTCTTGGCTGATTCTAGCATTTTTGTTGCTCCATCAGTGAGCGGTTTAATGTCTGTCAGCTTCTTGGTATAGAGGCTTCTCAATGCGACTCCAATCTTTTTAAGGTCTTCAGTTTCCGCTTGTCTTGTCTTAGCCCATTGTGAGTCCCATACACCTCCTGCATTGTCTGGAGATTCATCTAATGCCGCTGCGAAGATAGTACAGAGTGCGAAGTTCTCTGCCCCTGACATCTCCTTCAGATAACCATCATCAATAACCCTTGCCCAAGGTTGAGTATACTGAATCTCCTGTTTTCTTTGGTAGGTCTTCATAAATAATGCAATCCTTTTCCATGATTCTTTGGTTATGTCGAAGTAAACCTGAGTACATAAACTAGGCCAGTCGATGTTGAAATGGTGCAATACCTCAATCATGAGATGAATCAGAGCCATCCCATTATACGAGGTGTGAGTCAGACAGCTTGCCCCTAACATTGCTGCTAAACGTTTGTCCTGACTTTTTGTTAATTCTGTCCACCTATGAACGATTTTGGCCAGCAGATAAACCGGTTTTGACAACTGCTTATTAAATGCATCTTCAGCATGATTTAAAGCTTTGGCGCATGGAGGGCAATAGGTTGGGTCTTTCAAGTCCAACAGAGCTATTATATTCTTCCTATATTGGGCCTTACTGAATGCATTTGCCATTTGAGTTACATCCTTTACTAAAGCCCGGACCATGGTTAATGCGGTGTAACCTAAAACCCTCCTCACCTGTATGAGCCCCTTCCCTTGCGCATCGGTTGCAGAAGAGGCTTCCAAGGTCTTTTTCATGGCCTCTAAGAATGACTGACTTATTGCCTGGGTGTAGTTATATAGTAGCGGGTTAGTGGTGGCAACTGCCGATTGTGTGGGAGATTTTCCTGGCAAGTCTGCAATGGTCATTCCTTCTTTAGTATCGAGTTTCAGAAGGGGTGCAGCAGAGGATACAACTCTTAGTTCTTCAGCCAAATCTTTGGAATTCTGACTCTCCTCCCCTATTGTTTGGACAGGCGTCAAATCAAATAGAAATTCTGAAGAACCAAAATAATCCTCAGACCATATTGTAGCAGTAGAATTGGAACAATCTTCAGGAGGAAATATGGCTATAGTGGCAGATATTATATCAAAGGAAGAAAAACCGGTTGCGACCTGTCCCGAAGAATAAAAGTTCAAATAACGAGTCATTATGGCCTTTTGGGTGCTTGCTTCTCTGCATCCTAACGGAAACTTATATTTAGAGGCCATTTGTTCGCAAATTTTATCGTTCCACCCATCCTTCCTGGGGCATGTCGGTTTTTCAATGGTTGCTGATGATTCATTTATAGCCTGGGTTATTACGGGGTCCATTATTAAGGTGGTAGTGAAGGACAAAACCAATGTGTGACCTATGAGGTGATGAAATAATGAGGTACTTTAATTTCTGTATTTTGTACACACACCTTTGTATAATAAGATGAATGTGATTGAGTATGCTTTAAATAGTGTGTCAAATGCTTGTGAGATGTGGTTGAATGTATATTTTATGTTATCTATTACCAACAGTGGTGATGAACAGCTTAGCAAAGTTCCTTGTAGGACGATGTATGGTTGAACTGGAAGTTTATTTGCAGCAGCTTTCTGTTTTTGTTCATCTATTTTGGTGTCAATGTCGCCAGCATTCTGAAAATAGTAAAATAAAATATCATTTTAGGTCAATGAGCCTCTTATATAAAAATACACATTACAGGTTATAAAAGTATCATGGCTTTATTTTACAAAACCCTACTAGCTCTACCTAGCGAAATGAACATACCGTAACTTAAACAAATATTGAGTCTAGTGCCTCCTGTGACGAAAACTTCACATTTTTATTCAGTCTTCCTTTTGGTGGAATCAAATGGGTCATTATGTGGATTTGGGCAGGTATTTTCCCTAAAACAAAAGATTGTCAACATTAGATAAAATTACACATTTTTATAAATAAATAAAATATATATATTTATATTCAAACTTACTGTCTTCGTCCAGATCTTGTATAGCTTGCACAATATTTTGCAGAGCTTCATTTTTTGTTTTTCTCAGTTTCAATAATTTATTGAAAAACTCGTTGAAATACAAGTAGAATTTTGCTCCACTGTCTGGATATTTCAATTCAAAATCAATATTTATCTGCAACGTAAAGAGAAATGAGCATTGTTGAGCAATATTTTTATAATTATATAGACATTATAGGCCACAATATAACTAAATGTAAAGGCCTGTCACAGGGAAACAAAACTCCTGATTGTGTTTTTATATGTTATTTAGTATTTTGATCCCTATATTATAAATAATATTACTTAAAAAGTAAAATAACTGTCTATGCTGAAAACTTTATTTCAATAAAGTCTATGTTGAAAACTTTATTTCAATGTTATCATCAATCAGATAGATGCAGGTTTGAAATAAATTTGCTTATTATTTTATCGTTCACAAAAAACAAACGACTTCCAAATGGAAAATATACTTTTTTATATTATCTGAACTTATTTGGCAATACTGACACTGTAAAAACATTTTAAAACAAAAATACACTACACAAGAAATATGGCAGTCAAGATGACAGATTATCAACAAAACAACTCTTTTACAATTGCAATACATCTACAATGTATGGTACAACATTGTCATGTTTGGTATGAATTTTGTACACACACCTTTGTATAATAGGATGAATGTGATTTGAGGCTAGTAAAAACATTTTAAAACAAAAATACACTACACAAGGGATATGGCAGTCAAGATGACAGATTATAAACAAAACAACGTCTTTTACAATTGCAATACATCTACAATGTATGGTACAACATTGTCATGTTTGGTATGAATTTTGAGGTATATTTCTGGTAAGTGTGGACACATAATTTATACATCCCCCCGTATTAATCCTGTTGACTTGGGTATCCGGATCGTAGGTAAATCTGTTGATGCTTGTTTCTTGGCTGATTCTAGCAGTTTTGTTGCTCCATCAGTGAGCGGTTTAATGTCTGTCAGCTTCTTGGTATAGAGGCTTCTCAATGCGACTCCAATCTTTTTAAGGTCTTCAGTTTCCGCTTGTCTTGTCTTAGCCCATTGTGAGTCCCATACACCTCCTGCATTGTCTGGAGATTCATCTAATGCCGCTGCGAAGATAGTACAGAGTGCGAAGTTCTCTGCCCCTGACATCTCCTTCAGATAACCATCATCAATAACCCTTGCCCAAGGTTGAGTATACTGAATCTCCTGTTTTCTTTGGTAGGTCTTCATAAATAATGCAATCCTTTTCCATGATTCTTTGGTTATGTCGAAGTAAACCTGAGTACATAAACTAGGCCAGTCGATGTTGAAATGGTGCAATACCTCAATCATGAGATGAATCAGAGCCATCCCATTATACGAGGTGTGAGTCAGACAGCTTGCCCCTAACATTGCTGCTAAACGTTTGTCCTGACTTTTTGTTAATTCTGTCCACCTATGAACGATTTTGGCCAGCAGATAAACCGGTTTTGACAACTGCTTATTAAATGCATCTTCAGCATGATTTAAAGCTTTGGCGCATGGAGGGCAATAGGTTGGGTCTTTCAAGTCCAACAGAGCTATTATATTCTTCCTATATTGGGCCTTACTGAATGCATTTGCCATTTGAGTTACATCCTTTACTAAAGCCCGGACCATGGTTAATGTGGTGTAACCTAAAACCCTCCTCACCTGTATGAGCCCCTTCCCTTGCGCATCGGTTGCAGAAGAGGCTTCCAAGGTCTTTTTCATGGCCTCTAAGAATGACTGACTTATTGCCTGGGTGTAGTTATATAGTAGCGGGTTAGTGGTGGCAACTGCCGATTGTGTGGGAGATTTTCCTGGCAAGTCTGCAATGGTCATTCCTTCTTTAGTATCGAGTTTCAGAAGGGGTGCAGCAGAGGATACAACTCTTAGTTCTTCAGCCAAATCTTTGGAATTCTGACTCTCCTCCCCTATTGTTTGGACAGGCGTCAAATCAAATAGAAATTCTGAAGAACCAAAATAATCCTCAGACCATATTGTAGCAGTAGAATTGGAACAATCTTCAGGAGGAAATATGGCTATAGTGGCAGATATTATATCAAAGGAAGAAAAACCGGTTGCGACCTGTCCCGAAGAATAAAAGTTCAAATAACGAGTCATTATGGCCTTTTGGGTGCTTGCTTCTCTGCATCCTAACGGAAACTTATATTTAGAGGCCATTTGTTCGCAAATTTTATCGTTCCACCCATCCTTCCTGGGGCATGTCGGTTTTTCAATGGTTGCTGATGATTCATTTATAGCCTGGGTTATTACGGGGTCCATTATTAAGGTGGTAGTGAAGGACAAAACCAATGTGTGACCTATGAGGTGATGAAATAATGAGGGACTTTAATTTCTGTATTTTGTACACACACCTTTGTATAATAAGATGAATGTGATTGAGTATGCTTCAAATAGTGTGTCAAATGCTTGTGAGATGTGGTTGAATGTATATTTTATGTTATCTATTACCAACAGTGGTGATGAACAGCTTAGCAAAGTTCCTTGTAGGACGATGTATGGTTGAACTGGAAGTTTATTTGCAGCAGCTTTCTGTTTTTGTTCATCTATTTTGGTGTCAATGTCGCCAGCATTCTGAAAATAGTAAAATAAAATATCATTTTAGGTCAATGAGCCTCTTATATAAAAATACACATTACAGGTTATAAAAGTATCATGGCTTTATTTTACAAAACCCTACTAGCTCTACCTAGCGAAATGAACATACCGTAACTTAAACAAATATTGAGTCTAGTGCCTCCTGTGACGAAAACTTCACATTTTTATTCAGTCTTCCTTTTGGTGGAATCAAATGGGTCATTATGTGGATTTGGGCAGGTATTTTCCCTAAAACAAAAGATTGTCAACATTAGATAAAATTACACATTTTTATAAATAAATAAAATATATATATTTATATTCAAACTTACTGTCTTCGTCCAGATCTTGTATAGCTTGCACAATATTTTGCAGAGCTTCATTTTTTGTTTTTCTCAGTTTCAATAATTTATTGAAAAACTCGTTGAAATACAAGTAGAATTTTGCTCCACTGTCTGGATATTTCAATTCAAAATCAATATTTATCTGCAACGTAAAGAGAAATGAGCATTGTTGAGCAATATTTTTATAATTATATAGACATTATAGGCCACAATATAACTAAATGTAAAGGCCTGTCACAGGGAAACAAAACTCCTGATTGTGTTTTTATATGTTATTTAGTATTTTGATCCCTATATTATAAATAATATTACTTAAAAAGTAAAATAACTGTCTATGCTGAAAACTTTATTTCAATAAAGTCTATGTTGAAAACTTTATTTCAATGTTATCATCAATCAGATAGATGCAGGTTTGAAATAAATTTGCTTATTATTTTATCGTTCACAAAAAACAAACGACTTCCAAATGGAAAATATACTTTTTTATATTATCTGAACTTATTTGGCAATACTGACACTGTAAAAACATTTTAAAACAAAAATACACTACACAAGAAATATGGCAGTCAAGATGACAGATTATCAACAAAACAACTCTTTTACAATTGCAATACATCTACAATGTATGGTACAACATTGTCATGTTTGGTATGAATTTTGTACACACACCTTTGTATAATAGGATGAATGTGATTTGAGGCTAGTAAAAACATTTTAAAACAAAAATACACTACACAAGGGATATGGCAGTCAAGATGACAGATTATAAACAAAACAACGTCTTTTACAATTGCAATACATCTACAATGTATGGTACAACATTGTCATGTTTGGTATGAATTTTGAGGTATATTTCTGGTAAGTGTGGACACATAATTTATACATCCCCCCGTATTAATCCTGTTGACTTGGGTATCCGGATCGTAGGTAAATCTGTTGATGCTTGTTTCTTGGCTGATTCTAGCAGTTTTGTTGCTCCATCAGTGAGCGGTTTAATGTCTGTCAGCTTCTTGGTATAGAGGCTTCTCAATGCGACTCCAATCTTTTTAAGGTCTTCAGTTTCCGCTTGTCTTGTCTTAGCCCATTGTGAGTCCCATACACCTCCTGCATTGTCTGGAGATTCATCTAATGCCGCTGCGAAGATAGTACAGAGTGCGAAGTTCTCTGCCCCTGACATCTCCTTCAGATAACCATCATCAATAACCCTTGCCCAAGGTTGAGTATACTGAATCTCCTGTTTTCTTTGGTAGGTCTTCATAAATAATGCAATCCTTTTCCATGATTCTTTGGTTATGTCGAAGTAAACCTGAGTACATAAACTAGGCCAGTCGATGTTGAAATGGTGCAATACCTCAATCATGAGATGAATCAGAGCCATCCCATTATACGAGGTGTGAGTCAGACAGCTTGCCCCTAACATTGCTGCTAAACGTTTGTCCTGACTTTTTGTTAATTCTGTCCACCTATGAACGATTTTGGCCAGCAGATAAACCGGTTTTGACAACTGCTTATTAAATGCATCTTCAGCATGATTTAAAGCTTTGGCGCATGGAGGGCAATAGGTTGGGTCTTTCAAGTCCAACAGAGCTATTATATTCTTCCTATATTGGGCCTTACTGAATGCATTTGCCATTTGAGTTACATCCTTTACTAAAGCCCGGACCATGGTTAATGCGGTGTAACCTAAAACCCTCCTCACCTGTATGAGCCCCTTCCCTTGCGCATCGGTTGCAGAAGAGGCTTCCAAGGTCTTTTTCATGGCCTCTAAGAATGACTGACTTATTGCCTGGGTGTAGTTATATAGTAGCGGGTTAGTGGTGGCAACTGCCGATTGTGTGGGAGATTTTCCTGGCAAGTCTGCAATGGTCATTCCTTCTTTAGTATCGAGTTTCAGAAGGGGTGCAGCAGAGGATACAACTCTTAGTTCTTCAGCCAAATCTTTGGAATTCTGACTCTCCTCCCCTATTGTTTGGACAGGCGTCAAATCAAATAGAAATTCTGAAGAACCAAAATAATCCTCAGACCATATTGTAGCAGTAGAATTGGAACAATCTTCAGGAGGAAATATGGCTATAGTGGCAGATATTATATCAAAGGAAGAAAAACCGGTTGCGACCTGTCCCGAAGAATAAAAGTTCAAATAACGAGTCATTATGGCCTTTTGGGTGCTTGCTTCTCTGCATCCTAACGGAAACTTATATTTAGAGGCCATTTGTTCGCAAATTTTATCGTTCCACCCATCCTTCCTGGGGCATGTCGGTTTTTCAATGGTTGCTGATGATTCATTTATAGCCTGGGTTATTACGGGGTCCATTATTAAGGTGGTAGTGAAGGACAAAACCAATGTGTGACCTATGAGGTGATGAAATAATGAGGTACTTTAATTTCTGTATTTTGTACACACACCTTTGTATAATAAGATGAATGTGATTGAGTATGCTTTAAATAGTGTGTCAAATGCTTGTGAGATGTGGTTGAATGTATATTTTATGTTATCTATTACCAACAGTGGTGATGAACAGCTTAGCAAAGTTCCTTGTAGGACGATGTATGGTTGAACTGGAAGTTTATTTGCAGCAGCTTTCTGTTTTTGTTCATCTATTTTGGTGTCAATGTCGCCAGCATTCTGAAAATAGTAAAATAAAATATCATTTTAGGTCAATGAGCCTCTTATATAAAATACACATTACAGGTTATAAAAGTATCATGGCTTTATTTTACAAAACCCTACTAGCTCTACCTAGCGAAATGAACATACCGTAACTTAAACAAATATTGAGTCTAGTGCCTCCTGTGACGAAAACTTCACATTTTTATTCAGTCTTCCTTTTGGTGGAATCAAATGGGTCATTATGTGGATTTGGGCAGGTATTTTCCCTAAAACAAAAGATTGTTAACATTAGATAAAATTACACATTTTTATAAATAAATAAAATATATATATTTATATTCAAACTTACTGTCTTCGTCCAGATCTTGTATAGCTTGCACAATATTTTGCAGAGCTTCATTTTTTGTTTTTCTCAGTTTCAATAATTTATTGAAAAACTCGTTGAAATACAAGTAGAATTTTGCTCCACTGTCTGGATATTTCAATTCAAAATCAATATTTATCTGCAACGTAAAGAGAAATGAGCATTGTTGAGCAATATTCTTATAATTATATAGACATTATAGGCCACAATATAACTAAATGTAAAGGCCTGTCACAGGGAAACAAAACTCCTGATTGTGTTTTTATATGTTATTTAGTATTTTGATCCCTATATTATAAATAATATTACTTAAAAAGTAAAATAACTGTCTATGCTGAAAACTTTATTTCAATAAAGTCTATGTTGAAAACTTTATTTCAATGTTATCATCAATCAGATAGATGCAGGTTTGAAATAAATTTGCTTATTATTTTATCGTTCACAAAAAACAAACGACTTCCAAATGGAAAATATACTTTTTTATATTATCTGAACTTATTTGGCAATACTGACACTGTAAAAACATTTTAAAACAAAAATACACTACACAAGAAATATGGCAGTCAAGATGACAGATTATCAACAAAACAACTCTTTTACAATTGCAATACATCTACAATGTATGGTACAACATTGTCATGTTTGGTATGAATTTTGTACACACACCTTTGTATAATAGGATGAATGTGATTTGAGGCTAGTAAAAACATTTTAAAACAAAAATACACTACACAAGGGATATGGCAGTCAAGATGACAGATTATAAACAAAACAACATCTTTTACAATTGCAATACATCTACAATGTATGGTACAACATTGTCATGTTTGGTATGAATTTTGAGGTATATTTCTTGTAAGTGTGGACACATAATTTATACATCCCCCCGTATTAATCCTGTTGACTTGGGTATCCGGATCGTAGGTAAATCTGTTGATGCTTGTTTCTTGGCTGATTCTAGCAGTTTTGTTGCTCCATCAGTGAGCGGTTTAATGTCTGTCAGCTTCTTGGTATAGAGGCTTCTCAATGCGACTCCAATCTTTTTAAGGTCTTCAGTTTCCGCTTGTCTTGTCTTAGCCCATTGTGAGTCCCATACACCTCCTGCATTGTCTGGAGATTCATCTAATGCCGCTTCGAAGATAGTACAGAGTGCGAAGTTCTCTGCCCCTGACATCTCCTTCAGATAACCATCATCAATAACCCTTGCCCAAGGCTGAGTATACTGAATCTCCTGTTTTCTTTGGTAGGTCTTCATAAATAATGCAATCCTTTTCCATGATTCTTTGGTTATGTCGAAGTAAACCTGAGTACATAAACTAGGCCAGTCGATGTTGAAATGGTGCAATACCTCAATCATGAGATGAATCAGAGCCATCCCATTATACGAGGTGTGAGTCAGACAGCTTGCCCCTAACATTGCTGCTAAACGTTTGTCCTGACTTTTTGTTAATTCTGTCCACCTATGAACGATTTTGGCCAGCAGATAAACCGGTTATGACAACTGCTTATTAAATGCATCTTCAGCATGATTTAAAGCTTTGGCGCATGGAGGGCAATAGGTTGGGTCTTTCAAGTCCAACAGAGCTATTATATTCTTCCTATATTGGGCCTTACTGAATGCATTTGCCATTTGAGTTACATCCTTTACTAAAGCCCGGACCATGGTTAATGCGGTGTAACCTAAAACCCTCCTCACCTGTATGAGCCCCTTCCCTTGCGCATCGGTTGCAGAAGAGGCTTCCAAGGTCTTTTTCATGGCCTCTAAGAATGACTGACTTATTGCCTGGGTGTAGTTATATAGTAGCGGGTTAGTGGTGGCAACTGCCGATTGTGTGGGAGATTTTCCTGGCAAGTCTGCAATGGTCATTCCTTCTTTAGTATCGAGTTTCAGAAGGGGTGCAGCAGAGGATACAACTCTTAGTTCTTCAGCCAAATCTTTGGAATTCTGACTCTCCTCCCCTATTGTTTGGACAGGCGTCAAATCAAATAGAAATTCTGAAGAACCAAAATAATCCTCAGACCATATTGTAGCAGTAGAATTGGAACAATCTTCAGGAGGAAATATGGCTATAGTGGCAGATATTATATCAAAGGAAGAAAAACCGGTTGCGACCTGTCCCGAAGAATAAAAGTTCAAATAACGAGTCATTATGGCCTTTTGGGTGCTTGCTTCTCTGCATCCTAACCACAGAACATATACTCTAACGCGAAAAGAAACGACACTCGCGCATGTATGCTCGTAAAATCGCTCGCGGCTATGTGTGCGTGTCTGGAGGCGCGCGGGGAGTGCAGCCGCTAGTCGCCGACTTACTCGGGCAAGGGTTCTTTCTACTTTTGCTCGCCGCTCGCTTGTCCCACCGCAATCCGTATTGTACCGCATTTCGCACGGACTGACTACGCGTTTAATTGACATTATTTAATTGTTAGATAATTAATCATGCCCGGCGGCGGGCGTTATTGTTGTGTTTATGACTGTGGCAACAATTAAAAACAAAATCCTGATAAAAGTTTCTTCGTATTGCCCAGTGATCCAGAAAAGTAAGTACCTACCTATAGAGTAAGCGATAAATTTATATCTTATTTTAAAATAACAAAAATATGTCAAAGTCGCCATAGTTGATGGGACTTTACCATATTTTGAATTTTAATAAAATAAATATTTATCGACTATTTTATAAGTTAAAATTTACGAAATATTAGTCATGCCCTTACCGTTCCTTTAACCTGACTTTAATTATAACAAAAAGCTCTGAAAATAAGGATTTCAGACGATTAAACCTCGTAAACTCGCAAGTAGGTAAAATTGACAATAAATAAAAAAACCGGCCAAGTGCGAGCCGGACTCACGCACAAAGGGTTCCGTATCAAAAAACGGCAAAAAAAAAAAAGGACTTTTCTTGTATGGGAGCCCCCCTGAAATATTTATTTTATTCTGTTTTTAGTATTTGTTGTTTTATCGGCAACAGAAATACATCATCTGTTAAAATTTCAACTGTCCAGCTAACACGGTTCATGAGATACAGCCTGGTGACAGACAGCGGAGGGTACGGAACCCTAATAAAAATGATTATAAATCAAACCTTTCCTTCATTAACACGTTAAGAGATTAAAAAAATGATTATATGATAAATAACAGAAAATAAAGTATAAGGGTTGCAATTTATGATGTGTACTTACCTAATATAATTAAAAGATTACAAAAACTTATTATAAATCAAACCTATCTTTCATTAACATGTCCTTGCACAAGTTTATTTCCTAACATACCTACTATGTAATTTCCTTTGCCACAAGTCTAAATTTCATTTCGGTATCAACCCTAGCGCTTACACGCTCTGGCTCAAGGTCGCTGGCGCTCGAACTCTCACGTACAGAGTGTGTCACGGCTGTGTCCTAACGGAAACTTATATTTAGAGGCCATTTGTTCGCAAATTTTATCGTTCCACCCATCCTTCCTGGGGCATGTCGGTTTTTCAATGGTTGCTGATGATTCATTTATAGCCTGGGTTATTACGGGGTCCATTATTAAGGTGGTAGTGAAGGACAAAACCAATGTGTGACCTATGAGGTGATGAAATAATGAGGTACTTTAATTTCTGTATTTTGTACACACACCTTTGTATAATAAGATGAATGTGATTGAGTATGCTTTAAATAGTGTGTCAAATGCTTGTGAGATGTGGTTGAATGTATATTTTATGTTATCTATTACCAACAGTGGTGATGAACAGCTTAGCAAAGTTCCTTGTAGGACGATGTATGGTTGAACTGGAAGTTTATTTGCAGCAGCTTTCTGTTTTTGTTCATCTATTTTGGTGTCAATGTCGCCAGCATTCTGAAAATAGTAAAATAAAATATCATTTTAGGTCAATGAGCCTCTTATATAAAAATACACATTACAGGTTATAAAAGTATCATGGCTTTATTTTACAAAACCCTACTAGCTCTACCTAGCGAAATGAACATACCGTAACTTAAACAAATATTGAGTCTAGTGCCTCCTGTGACGAAAACTTCACATTTTTATTCAGTCTTCCTTTTGGTGGAATCAAATGGGTCATTATGTGGATTTGGGCAGGTATTTTCCCTAAAACAAAAGATTGTCAACATTAGATAAAATTACACATTTTTATAAATAAATAAAATATATATATTTATATTCAAACTTACTGTCTTCGTCCAGATCTTGTATAGCTTGCACAATATTTTGCAGAGCTTCATTTTTTGTTTTTCTCAGTTTCAATAATTTATTGAAAAACTCGTTGAAATACAAGTAGAATTTTGCTCCACTGTCTGGATATTTCAATTCAAAATCAATATTTATCTGCAACGTAAAGAGAAATGAGCATTGTTGAGCAATATTCTTATTATTATATAGACATTATAGACCACAATATAACTAAATGTAAAGGCCTGTCACAGACGACACACTTTTTGTGCGCGTCTGTGTGTGACATGATCCTTATAACTAAGGGAATAAGGTTGAACTTTTGTGTGGTTTTTTATATGAGGACTAATTCAACCTTATTCCCTTAGTAATAAGGAACATGTCGCGCACGGACGCGCGCAAAAAGTGTGTCGTCTGTGACAGGCCAAAAACTTATGGGAAACAAAACTCCTGATTGTGTTTTTATATGTTATTTAGTATTTTGATCCCTATATTATAAATAATATTACTTACTAATGAGTGGCTTCGTGGGTCATTCAATATTGGCCAATCAATATAGAACTCGTGTACGTTTTGATATTTAGAGTGGTTTTTTCTCCACTCAAAAGTGGATTTCCATTTTATAACTGCTTCATCAAATGGCTCATTGTTAGTTTTGAGCCATAAAACATCAGAATTGGTGAATGCTGAAAAAAAACTGTTATTAATAGCTTTTGCCGTGAAGAAAAAGGATGGGAGATCATCAGCTGATTTTAGTCATGTCAAATTCACTCATTCATTCTATTTTGAATGATTTATTCCTAGTTTAGACTAAACTTAAGGTAAAATACTTTATTTGACATCTCTTTAATAAAATTTGGCACAATTAAAGTCAGCTGATGATCTCCTGTCCCTTTTATTTTTCAAATGTAAGAAAACAGGGCTAAAAGGAGTAGCAAAATCTTTTCTCTGTGGCTTAATTAAATAAAGTTCACCCAAGCCCCAATCGCCACCAATGTTTAGTAAAAAAGTTCAAAGTAGATAGATAACAAAATAATACCTTGTGTATCATCATCAATTGGCGCAGTACTTTGGGTTTTCTTTGGTCTTGCTTCATTATCAGAAGCATCAGTTTTGTCTTCTGTTATTCCATTCGCTGTAAAAAACGGAATGTAAAATGAAGGTGTAAATTAGGTACCATGTTTCATACATAAAATAATAACACCTAGAAGCCGAGTCCACGTTTAAACTGAGCCAAAATGGCTCAAGTTTCGAATTTATATCTTTCATACGTTACCTATTCTTAACTAAAGTCCAATTAAATATTAAAATCACCTAAAGGTAGGGAAATTGAAATTATTTCATACTTAAAGGCATGATTGGGTATGATTAGGTAACTTAAGAACGATCAGGCTCAACTAAAACAGCCAAAAAAAGCTTTTAAAAAAAAAGTAAAACCTCCTTCAAAAACCTTAAAAAAACAGCTCTATAAAAAGCAAGAAATAATGTTCAAATCGATTAATTAAAACACGTCTATTGAAGTCGGGTGGAGCTGGAAGTATTTTTTTTTACTTATTGTGATGTTTATGTCGCAGCCAACTAGCTTAATCAGTCGTTCAATTAGCGGCCTAGCCTTTTCATTGACAGGCGCCATTCAATCATCGGCCTAAATAACATCCCGGCATTTAATTTAACGGCTAGGCAAATGTCTTGGTTCGATAACGTTTAACCACTTGCCTAGCCAAGTCATTGTAATTTAGTTCCATTTTCTATCACCAGGCACGCTGAGGCGATGTTGCTGTCAAATCTGTAAATATGGCGTCGACCAGCTGTGATTTCTGGTGCTTTTCACAATTAAATTACGTTTACACTTCGTTTACACGAAAATATCGTGAAATGGAAGTGTTTGGTAAAAAAATAGTGCAAATTGTACGAACGTTTTAAAGAGTGTTTTGAAATAAACTCAGAATATGACCAATACCATCCAGGTGATTGTTTTGTTTTTTTCGTAATTAATTGTTTGTTCCGTTGTTTGAGGTAAACAATGTTATTGTCAAGTTTAAATATGAAAATAATGTGTGTTTCTTCTTAACATTTATTGTTAACATCTCACCGTAAACCTTGGAGTTTAGACTTTAGACATTAGAAAGAATCTTAGAGCATAAGAATAAATATTTATTCTTATGGTTAGAGGTTATACTATCCCCGTCAATTGGTAATGCGCTGGAACCTTGTCAAATTAACATACACATCAACATCATCCGCAACTAAAAATGAAAAAAAACAGTAAAATTCTAATAGGTACTTAATATAATATAAATTAATTATTTAATTCTTATTTTCAATAAGAAAGGGTCTAGGTATATGAAAAAAATACAATTGTTTTTCGTTTTCGAGGTTAAACTCATGGGCGCCAGGCGCATTACCAATTGACGGGGATAGTAAACGATGAACGAGAAAGCTCAGGTGACCATGAGTTCTGGACAGAAAAAGACTATTAGGTACTGGATGAACACTTGTGTCGTACTTACGATGATAATATCGTGATTATGGCAAAGGTTGCTGCTGGTGAAGAACTTTTAAAGTAAGCAAGGTATCAATCATAACAAATTATATACAATATTTGTTATCAATATCATTGCATTGAAACTTTTGTACATTTAAATGTTTTTGTTGATTTTATATTATTTTATTGATAGTTTAAACATTATCTGTGTTACCTATTCTCAAAAAAATCAAACGCTTTTAATGAACCTAAGTATTAGAAAAATGAAAATGAATAATTCTTTATTCGAAGAAACAGGTAATTATGTGCTTTTGAATTTTCTATATTTTACTACCATTCGAGACATTTTTTAGTTGACAAGAAGATTTCTTAAAATGTGTTTTATATTCTTCGTTAAAACTCAGCAGTTAATATTGCGAAAGAAAAAGACAAAACAGGCACCTATGATATTAAAGTACCAGCCTCCGCCCGCGAATTCGTTCGCGTGAACATTTGGAAAATCCCTAGGGAACCTTTGGCTGAGATAAAAAGTATTCTATGTTTTAATCCAGGCTATAAACTATCTGTGTGTCAAATTTTATCCAAATCTGTTCAGCAGTTTTTCCGCGATTGAGGAAGAAACATCCAAACCCACAAACTTGCATTTTTATAATATTAAGTAGGATTTAACTTAAAAATAATAAAGAATTCAATATCAAAATATTTCATTTTCTATTCGTCACGATGGTTATCCTATTCAATCAACGGCCTTAGCATCTGCCAGCCCGTTAATTAGATAATGTTTTGGATGTATTGGCTAGATGTCATTTAGGCTGCTGATGAAACGGCGACGTTCAATGAAAAGGCTAGGCGGCTAATTGAACGGCTGATTAAGCCAGATGCCTGCGACATTTATATTCTAAAAGCCCCACCCGACTTCAATAGACGTGTTTTAATTAATCGATTTGAACATTATTTCTTGCTTTTTATAGAGCTGTTTTTTTAAGGTTTTTGAAGGAGGTTTTACTTTTTTTTAAAAGCTTTTTTATTTTAAACTTTTTTGTGGTAGATCTAAGCGATAATTTTATAAAATAAAAAACGTTAAGTATAATGTTTCACATTATTCAATGGTATACCCCGAGGTGTTCAATCTCAATGTCCACAGGTGTTCCGTTGGGTCTTCGCAGTTCAACTCTAGTCCAGAACGTCCTTGACAATAATAAACCTACCAATATTTCAATCACTGTACAGATCCTATTTGATTTTGAGGAGTTCCCTCGTGTATCTTCAAAATCCAAAGTCCAATACCAATGAAATTGATATGGTATCATCCTTAAGGTGTTTTCTTTCAAACAAAAAAAGAATCATCTGAATCGGTTCATAAACAAAAAAGTAATGGTTGAAAATCGGTCTCAATTCATATAAAATGGTAACGAAAACGACAGTATTTTCAAGATTACTTGAAAACTACTGAACCGATTTCAAAATTTCAACAAATGGGACCAACTTGGGAACAAACCTCATGTTATAACGTTTGAATCATTTCAATCGGTTCAGCCGTCTTCGAGTAATCGGTGTACATACATATATAAAAAAAAATATACGCGACGAATAGATAACCTCCTCCTTTTCAAAGTTTTTGAAGTCGGTTAAAAATGGCTCAATTTATTTGCCTCACTTTTTGTAGTGCGTTTTGTAGGGAACTATCGTTCTAGGTGTTATTATTCTAAGGTTTCATATTGGTACATTTCACCAGCACTATGAACACTTTATTGTACACAGAAAGACTCATGGAAATTACATAAAAATCGGACAGACAGAGGCGGGGCGGCTGGGACGCGCGCACGGCGCGGTTTGAGTTGATGATTTAAATCGAAGAAAATATTTTATAAAATTAAAATATTATTATCTAGGTTTAATTCATTAAGTAATTGAACTAAAGATTTATAAAGTTTTATGCCAAACCAGACTGTTTTCTCGGACTGAGATATGACTGCATTTAATTTAACTACATAATGTTCATTCAAGAAGTATTTTTCTTGAATAGTATTCAAGCTGATTTTGTTTTGTTTCAAGAAATTGTATTATGAGTTTAAACAAACTTTTAACTCTAAGTAAGAATTTCACTTTATTGGAACAATCATATTTGGATTTCTTAAATTAAGACTTTTTTGAGTTTGTTTAAAATTATTTTCTTTGACTGGAAAAATTACGCCAAGAAAAAATATTTATTGTCATAAGATTATCAAAATTTAAAAATAAATACATTTTACTCAGACAAAGACAAATGTCCTTATATCTACGAAATATACCAAGAAACTTAGTTTTTTTCGTTGAAGAAATCCTTTTTTTCTGTGTAGGTAATATTGTTTTAACTTACTTTTAAAGTGGTTTTTATATTCTAAACAAGTTATTTCTTGTGGAAGTGCATTTACCAAATATGGTAGCCGTTTATTAAGTGTTCGGTCTCCATAGTAATTATCAACTCTTGGCACAACATACCTACCCCTAGCCACGGATCTAGTGTAATGGCTGTGTTGAAGCGGAACCAGACGCTCCCGACAGCCACGGTTATTAGTTAAAAACAGTAATTTATGTTTTAGGCTTGCTGGTAGGATGTTACAGATTGCAAATAATTAGAGATTAAACGAACTTACCTGTAGTGAAGTTCTATCCTAATTATACGATGGCTTCGTCCGAAGAGATTAGCTTGATTAACACATGTAGTACGCGTAGCACACGCCATTTCACTATATTGAGAATATTTTAATTAAACTGTAAAGAAAATTAAAATAGGAAACATTTTTGTATTGCTTTATTATCTGTGGTATCGACTTCACCCCTGCCCTAGCGCTTGTCACTTCACTACTGTCATTTAGTTTAGGGTTTAACGTTAATAAATTCATATTTTTCGAATAGTACGGGTAAAGTAACTTTTGGGTGGGAGGGAAGCTAATCTCTTCGGACGAAGCCATCGTATAATTAGGATAGAACTTCACTACAGGTAAGTTCGTTTAATCTCTAATTATACTTCAGGCTTCGTCCGAAGAGATTAGCTTGATTAACACATGTAGACCTTTAGAGCAGATTCGTAAAATATGAATAGGATGATGAATAATAAAGATTATGAGTAAAATCACATTCTGCTTTTTTATTAAATTTTTAGAGTAAAGAAGATTAGATTAATCAATATAAATTAATTACAATCAACCAAGTTAATGATAATGGATTACATAATATTATAGTCTATATCAGGCACTCAAAACTGTAGTGCCAAATTCTTCATTACAATCATTTATTGGCCTGTTATAAAATTTAGCAAAAGTACAAGAGTCTGAACTCCAGCCTGCAGTTTTTAAAATCTGATCTATGCTTACACCCAAACTTTGCGCAGCTGACGTAGCAGCATGCCGGGTACTATGCGCAGTGAACGTAGAAGTATCAATTCCACTTAAACTTAAGGTATTCTTTATCCATCTGGATAAAGTTTGTGTGCTTACTGGCTTATGTGGTTTTCTGAAACTAATAAATAAGGCGTCTGTATCGTTACGAAGTGTCCTTGTCATTTCGAGGTATGTAACTAAAACTCTTGCCGGACAAATATTTGGCTTCTCATTATAAAACGGTAGAGTGAGCAGCGGTTGGGCTGCTCCAACCCTGGACGTTTTAATAATATCAGGAATTTTGATCTTGATTACTGAAGCACTCTTATCAATATTACAAATTTTAATTTTAGACAGGGTTTGTACCCTGTGAGCGGTGACTATCGCTAATAGAGTAATCAATTTTTTTGATATTTTTTCCAGGCTTAATTGTTCATTAGGATACCAAGATTGCAGGTAACTTAAAACTAGTGATACATTCCAAACCTCGTTGTATTTAGGACGCGGAGGTCTGGAACGAAATACTCCTTTAATAAATCTTTTGATTTCTAGATTTTCTGTGAGATTTTGTTTTGTAATTAAAGCTAAAGCCGATCGATAACAATTAACTGTTCCGTATTGAGCACCACTGTTAAAGATAGATGTTAAAAAGTTAAGTACATCAGGAATTGATACATCATATAAGTTTAATTTATTCTTATGACAATAAATAAACCACCTTTTATAGCATCCTTCGTATTGTTTATACGAATTATCCGAAAGGGAGTTCAACATGATGTCCAGAGAAGACGGTGGGACACCTCTTCGTATCATCGCCTCCCGGATAAGACACCTGCCACCAGGGTAATCGAGTTGCGCATTTGTTTGCGACTGCAATTTTCAGATAAAATTAGGTTTTTACCATTTTTTAATACTAATAATTCACCTATTAGGAGACTCTTAAATAGTGGGTACCATGGTTGAGTGGGCCAAAGTGAAACCACCATTATACCTGTGGCTTTATCACAGATAATTTTTCTCAAGGCTTTCAAAATCATAGTGAAAGGAGGAAACGCATAAAAATTAAATTTTGACCATGAAACTGTAAATGCATTTACGGCGTATGCATCCGGATCCCTATGCCAGGATATATATCTCAAACATTTATTATTTAAGCGACTAGCAAATAAGTCAATGTCGGGTTCATAAAATTTTGTTACTATTTGTTGACAAGCATAATCAGCAAGCTCCCATTCGATATCCGGATGTATACGCCTTGATTCTTGATCTGCATAGTAATTATCTGAAGATCGAATATATGATGCAAATACATAAATATTTTTACGTTCACACCATTGCCAGAGTTCTTTCGTGACCTCTGTCAAGTGTGGGAACTGTATGCCTCCCATACGATTGACGTAGGAAATTGCTGTGGTATTGTCAATTCTGAGAAGTATCTGACAGTTAGACAGGTCTTTGGCAAATATTTTCAAACCAATAAATGCGGCAAGAATTTCTAAATAATTGATATGTCTGGCCTTTTCATTTTTACTCCATGATCCACTAGCTCTGTGCTCTCCACATGCAATTCCCCACCCCGTATTTGAGGCGTCTGAAAAAATTTCCAGGTCATATTTATCTATTTTTATCTTTGCAACAGGATTGTTCTCATTGGTACGACTCCACCATTCAAAATCTGATCTCAGTGAATTTGGTATATTCATATTATTATTGTAATTATTACAAGATTTCAAATTAAGATATTTACATCTTTCGAATAGTTTCGTGTATAGCCAGCCGTATTCCACTGCTGGGCAGGCGGAAACTAAAAGACCAACGAAACTGGCAAATTCTCTAATTTTACACTGTTGCAAGTTAGAGAATTTTTGTACTGCACATTTAATTTTAAGATTTTTTTCTTTTGGCAATGTGACCTGGAATTTTTTAGTATCTAACACATATCCTAAAAACTTACAAGATTGAGAGGGAGTAAAATTACTTTTATCTGTATTTATAATAAAACCTAGGCATTTAAGCAACTTTATTGTATCTTGTAAGTTCTCAAGACATGATTGTTTGTCTAAGCCAATGAGACACATGTCATCTAAATATATTGTTGACAAGTAACCACACGATCTTAGTAATTTCATGACCGGTTTCATCACTTTGGTGAAAACGAATGGGGCGGTATTCAAGCCAAAAGGTAAGACATTAAATTCATATGTTTTTCCTTCAAATTGGAATCTAAGATATTTTCTGTCCTCTTCATGTATACTTATCAAAAAATATGCATCTTTAAGATCGAGTGTGCATAAATAACAATCCCTTGTTATTAGTTTTATTACGGTTCTTAGATCTTCGAGTTTAAAGTGGCTAGTGTCAATAAATTTATTAAGTGATTTTAGATTTAAGATAAAACGCATCTTTCCATTTGGCTTGGGTATTTAAAAAATATTTGATAGATATTGATCATGTCTGTTGTCACATTCTGAAATAGCCCCTAATGATAGCAAGTTTTCAATTTCTGTGATGAAGAGGGTCTTCTCTTTATCACTATATCTTCGTATACTAGGTGGTATAGGTTGTATTGGTGTTTGGGTGAAAGGGATCCTATATCCCTTTATATATGAGAGAATCATTGGATCTTTAGTGATCATTGACCATTGTTTATAAAACAATGATAAACGACCAGCATGAGACATTACCATATTTAGCGACGGTTGTTGTTCGTCCTCTGCTGCGGATACTGCGACTGCTTCGATGAGTTGACTGGCCGCCTGCGCGTCGAAGTCATAACAGGCTCCTTCGTCCTCGGAGGGCCCGTCGGCCTGCGACTCGGACCCGGACCCTTCCAGTTTAAATTTCTTGATGAGTTCATTGGATTCGGGTTTGGTTTCTTATTGGGAAATTTCGATGTTGTCGGTTGCTTGAGGTCTGTGCCAGATTTATTAATGGCTTTTGCTGATTTTATGGTCTCAGCTAGGTTTTCACCGAACAGTTGCTTATCGATTTTTGTATTCTGAAGAGATTCCCTTACATCCTTCTTGACAGCATTCAAAAGAAAGTTTCTCCGTGTCATTGTGTCAGCATGTTGACAGTCACAAATTATCTTTGCCACGTCCAAAAGTATTTTTAATAAGTCAGTATTTTTCTCTTGGACAGATAACATAAGAGAGATAGCTTGTCCTAGGCAGGTGATTCCCGCTGTCAATTCTTTTTGTTTAAATTGAATAGCCTTATCACGTTTTGCAATTATTTCTGAAACAGCCGCTTTGACTTCGGCGTTAAGATCCGGTGGGTCTATTAATTTACAGTTTTCCGGAGTGATATATTTATCAACAAGTTCTTTGCGTATCTCTTTTGTGATACCCTTTGTGGTCCAGTGTTGAAATCTAATCGATATGTCATTATTTATATCTTTACCATACTTTTTTTTCTAATGTAGGATCTGTGCCTAAAATTTCTAATAACTCAGTATCTATTTGTGTGTTTTCTGTTGCAGGAGTAGTAGGCGTTTGTTCCGGTGGACCAGGCTCCAGAGCTGCAGATGACGTTTGCTCTTCCTGTAAAGGCGTGTTTTCAGCCTGAGATGTGCTGGGGATTGTATTCACAAGAGGATCCAGCACTTGTTCCATTTTTCCTTCAGGTTCTCCCTCAGGATATGGCACATCAAGATCAATTATGTCCTCTATGTCATCTGTAAATAAGAGGTTATACCTCATTTATTCATTTATTCATTTATGCTTGTCAATATTATATTGTAAGAGACAGTCCCCAGTTATTATAACACGTACTGTCCGCAAACAACACTTTGTAGCACCTTATAACAGTCCAAACATACTGTTTGTAGGGCCCATTGACTGCAGTGTATGTATGTTTTTAAAGTTAATTTATCTGGCATTATATTTATTGTTTTTAATTCATTAGCAATTTTAGTATTGATTTAGTAAGGGACAGTCTGAGTGCAAAGTAAGTACTGTCCGGACAACAGAACTGTTACACAGATACATTAAATGTACTGTACAGAGTTAGATATCTACCTACATAAAATAATATGTCTGCCTATGTTTTCTTTTACAAAATTAAAACCAATAAGCAACTAGAGAAAAAACACAAATTAAACACGTCATTGTGACATTGTGTAAGCTTTGCCTTTGTACTTATGAATTTATGATGAGATGAACCGAATTCTAAAGTAATTATGTATATAGCGAATAACCGCATACTGTGACACACATGGTGATTCGTAAAGTAGGTCACTGAACTTTGATACAGACTGCATCATAGAACTTTGGCGTACAACTTTAGCAATGATGTAAAAGTGTGTATTACATTTGTGCATAAAGTATTTACCTAAGTAAACTGTACCTCTAGTTGTTGATGATGAATTATGTGATTGCATGGATAATTCAGAATCTGACGAGTAATGGCGGCTTCGATGGTGACGCTTGCGCTTTTTTCGATCCAATTTTTTCTCCAGTCTTCTTATTTTTCGTTTTATATGATCACAATCATCAGTTTTCCGCTTGGGCATGATTAAATTACAGATTTAACTCACTCTAAAACACTTTTTCGGGCAAAAATCGCGAACGCGTTGTGAAACGGCAGAGCACTAAAAAGCGAATGACAGTAGTGAAGTGACAAGCGCTAGGGCAGGGGTGAAGTCGATACCACAGATAATAAAGCAATACAAAAATGTTTCCTATTTTAATTTTCTTTACAGTTTAATTAAAATATTCTCAATATAGTGAAATGGCGTGTGCTACGCGTACTACATGTGTTAATCAAGCTAATCTCTTCGGACGAAGCCTGAAGTATAATAGGTAATAGTTACCATTACATTTAGCTTTTGTTTTATTGTCAACAAGTAGTTTTAGAAATCTGATTTGTAATGCATCAATTTTATCTAAATAAGTTTTAAATGTTAATCCATAGCTGTCGAGAGCGTAAGATATCACTGACTCCACTATAGCTAAGTACAATGTTTTTAATATATTTGGCGGTACTCTATGTTTTAGGTGGTAAAATTTACCTAATAGTAATCTAAGTTTATTACAAACCAAGTCAATGTGATATGACCAAGAGAAATATTCGTCAACTATTATACCCAAGTAATTAACATTGGAAACTAGTTCAATGGGCAGACACTTGCAGGTAGCCGTGGTATGTACCGCATCATGAAGACAAGTATATGAGTGGCTTATTATAGGACAGTTATTGATTGGAATGCGGCTATAGGGCGATCGGATGACCATTCTCTTGGTTTTTTGTGAATTTAATACAATTCCATTATCATGAGACCATTTCACTACGTTATCAACATCTTTTTGTACTAGATTTGAGGTTTCAGCCAAGTCGGTGCCAGCACGCAGCACACACAAGTCGTCAGCAAACATATATGTTTTACAATATTGAATAACGTTCATGAGGCTGTGTTGGTGATGTGAAATAAAGAAGAGATTTGCTATCTGACTCCGTATATTGATATAAAAATAATAGATTTACAAAATTCGTTAGCAAGCGTCTCGTAGGTTCAAAAGTGAATGTCATTCACGCCCCCCCTCGCCCTCCGTCGCCGCTCGCGCCGCTGTCCGTTCGGAAACATACTCCCCCCCCTCGAAGACCTTGGGATTTCGAGGAGGTAACAGGCATAAATTGCGGGTTGCACGTCGGATGATCCCTCTTGAAGTTCTCACGTCTGCTACTCGGGCGACTCCATCAGGACCAGGGTACAGTTTGTGAATTCTGCCCATTCTCCATTTTAGTGGTGGTAAGTTGGGCTCCTTTATGACAACCATCTCTCCGTCTTCTAATTGTCCTTGAGAAGTACGCCATTTTGACCTCTCTTGCAGCTCACACAGGAACTCGGTGCGCCATCTCTCCCAAAACTGTTGACGCATTAGCTCAATCTTGTTGTAAGTGTTGAGTGAGGCGGGTGACACGTTGGAATTCAGCAGGTCTGGTGAAGGAAGCGACGTCAGTGGCCTACCGATCAAGAAGTGCCCGGGAGTCAAAGGATAGAGGTCTGTGGGATCGGATGAAAGAGGAGTAAGAGGACGGGAGTTCAATATAGCCTCAATTTGAATGAAAAGAGTAGACAACTCTTCGAACGTTAAATTGTTGTTGCCTACTGTTCTGAGGACGTGAAATTTTGCTGACTTTATACCAGCTTCCCAAAGCCCACCAAAGTGGGGGGAATAAGCCGGCGAAAAGTGGAACTTAATACCTTCGGTGGCGGCGAAAGATGATATTGATTGTTTACCCGACTTTAACAATGCTACTAACTCATTGCTTGCGCCCACAAAGTTTCTGCCGTTATCACAAAAGATATCGCTTGGTTTGCCCCTGCGTGATATGAATCGTTTTAAACATAAGAGAAAGTTGTCGGCACTAAGGTCTAAAGCTGCTTCGAGATGCAAGGCTCTGGTGGAAAAACAGACAAATAAGCACAAATAGGCCTTGATTATTCGACAACCACGACCTTTGCGATCTCTAATAAAAAATGGTCCCGCAAAGTGTAAACTAGTGGCCTCAGATAACACCATTAGTGAGTTGCGAGCCCAAGTGTTGTTGTTAAGCAACAACGCTGCGGTAAGTAGGTCACCTGAGACTTGCTACGTGAACACTCGTCGTGGGGCGCAAAATGCATCCATCGGCAGTTTTGAGTCGGCGAACTTGGATGCGTCACCGGCCGCCGCCGACACAGCGCGCGATGCGCCGCGCCCCGCCGCCGCCTGCTCCGCCCCGGCGGAGACGTCACGCGTGAGCACGTCGACCCCTCAACGTGCATACGCTGCAGTCACCGCTGCTAACCGACCCGCTGTTCAACAACTCGAGCGGGGCACCAATGAGGGAGACAAACAACGTCGACCGGTCTCTAAGCCTGTGCATCCACGGAGACTGGATGAAAAATGTGACGAGGACGGCTTCAAAAAGGTGGAAAGGAAGAGGAAGCCCACCCGCCGTAACCTTTGTGGCACCGCCCCGACCGGACACAACCACCTGCTACGTCCGGCTATCCCGACAACGCTCGTGTATGTATCTCGCCTGCACTACAGCACGAAGCCTGATGACATCGGAGAGTACATCAGAGTTAAGACCAAATTCAGTCTGAGGGTCGAGCGGTTGGAGTCCCGCCACAATGTGAACTTCAACTCATTCGTGGTGAGGGTGCCGACCGAACATCTGTCGACCTTCATGAAAGAAGATTTTTGGCCGAAAGGTGTCTTGTTCCGACGGTTTCGCGGTCGGATACCGGACACTGCATTGCGCAACACGTCGCTGCCCTCTATACGTGTAAACAAATAGATTAATTTTTAATAATTATGTATGTTAGTCTGTAAGGTATATATTGTATGGGCCTAGTTGCCTGAAATAAATGGTTAAATAAAAAAAAATAAAAAAAAATAAAGTCGACCCCTGAAATTTGATATGGAAAATTGGAAGTTACTCTAGTGGCTGGCAAGTTTCCCATCACAGGTTTGACGGACTGTGTTTTTAAAATGTAACACATTTTACAACTATTTATTGTTTTTTGCGCTAGTCGCCGTCCTCCTAAGGGCCAATAAGTTTGCCGTATATTTGTCAACAATAGTTGTGGACCGCAATGAAAAAGTCTCTCATGCTCACGAGCGAATAAGAGTTTAGTAAAAGCATGATTTGACTCCAAAATTATAGGATGTTTCTTACTGTAAATTTCTGGAGCATTATCTAACCGTCCACCGACGCGCAAGATTCCCTCGTCGTCTATAAAAGGCGACAAAGACAACATGCGTGATTTTCGAGGTAATTCTTTGTTATTTTTTATTAAATTTAGTTCAAATTCGAAACACTGTGATTGATGAATTTTTATCATGTAATTCAAGGCAAAATTTAACTCTGATGTGGTTAAAAAATCTGTAGACTTAGAATTTGGATGTTTTAAATTGTGAATAAATCTCATAGCATAAGCTAAACCTCTATGTAACGTATTAAAATTAGAATTTGTATTAAATCTTACTATGGTTTCAGGTAAATTTGATTTTGTGTCTGTGTTTGTTATAGTAGTGCATGTGATTGGAGAAGGAAGCGTAGATGCGGTAGAAACAAGGTGAGTGCATGTGTGGACCCTTTTTTCAGGTACGTTCGACATCCTTGCCGTATCAAGAGGCCAGCTAGTGTCATCTTCGCAGAGAAACGAAGGTCCTGTCCACCATAGTTGAGATTCAGGTATGTGTTTTGGATTCACTCCTCTTGACGCTAGATCTGCCGGATTGTGAGACCCCGGCACATGCCTCCAAGAACTAAAAGATGTTAATTGTTGGATTTCGGCGACTCGATTGGAGACAAAGGTTTTTAAGTCATGTGCCTGAGATCCTAACCAGCTAAGGACTATTGTGGAATCGCTCCAATACAGCACCCTATTAAAGGTGAGCCGCACAGCTTCTATCACTTTCGAAGCCAAGCGAGCCCCTAACAATGCCGCGCAAAGTTCAAGCCGTGGTATGGATTGACAGAGTCAGATAGCAAATCTCTTCTTTATTTCACATCACCAACATAGTGGTGACCCCGACGTGATTTAACGAAAATAAGGCAAGAAATTTAGATGTTTTATCTCAGAGTGGCAATGGCAGTTGCAAACATTCCAACTTCAAATTGCCATTACTCAAGTTAGTAATGTTTGATGGCAACTCAAGCAAATGGTTAGAGTTTAGGGACATGTTTTTGTCGCTCATACATAACGACGAATCAATCGACGATATTAGCAAGTTTCAATATTTAAAAAAATACTTAGAAGGTTCTGCTAAGTCCGTTATTAATTCTGTGACAGTTTCAACATAGTGGTGGGATGGCGATTCCTGGTAGATTTAACTTGAGCTCAATGCCAGTCTGAGTTAGGGCGTTACTTGCATGTGAGATGTAATCAGCGATTGACTTCGGTATACACTGATAATCTGGTAACACTTCACGTAAATCAGTGAGAACTCCAAAAATGTTCTGCCCATTCTGACGGGCTATCTCAGCAACCTGTAGATTTAAATGGTTGCAGCACACATGGGTGAATAAACTCAAGGGGAGACGCTCACTTAACCTGGGGTCTATACCCCGCATCTTCTCGTATGTCTCCTCAATCAGTGGGATGAATCCACTGTATTCAAAATTTTGAACGTGCACATCCTGAAGCGGTATCAATGTCGAGTGGGGGCCCAAGTCGTACATTGGTTCATCGCGTGGGGGCGTCTCTTCCGTTGAAGGGCGCAGTGATGAGGGATTATTCTTCTCATTTCTTTTAGCTTCGATCTTCTGTCTGAAGCCGTTTGACCTAACAGTTGGTTTTCTGCTTACTTGAGCACGGGCGGGATCAAACTCCTGTGGCTGCTACGACCAGTCCCGCATTTCTTCATAATTGTTTCGGCGCTCATAAGCTCTTTGCGCATCGCGTAGTCCACGGCGGTTACCACCGGATTGACCTTGCTTGCTATTTTGTGGACGTCGGGGTCACCATCGCAAAGGTCGTGGTTGTCGAATAATCAAGGCCTATTTGTGATCTCTAATAAAATATGATCCCGCAAAGTCGACCCCTGAAATTTGATATGGAAAATTGGAAGTTACTCTAGTGGCTGGCAAGTTTCCCATCACAGGTTTGACGGACTGTGTTTTTAAAATGTAACACATTTTACAACTATTTATTGTTTTTTGCGCTAGTCGCCGCCCTCCTAAGGGCCAATAAGTTTGCCGTATATTTGTCAACAATAGTTGTGGACCGTAATGAAAAAGTCTCTCATGCTCACGAGCGAATAAGAGTTTAGTAAAAGCATGATTTGAATCCAAAATTATAGGATGTTTCTTACTGTAAATTTCTGGAGCATTATCTAACCGTCCACCGACGCGCAAGATTCCCTCGTCGTCTATAAAAGGCGACAAAGACAACATGCGTGATTTTCGAGGTAATTCTTTGTTATTTTTTTTTAAATTTAGTTCAAATTCGAAACACTGTGATTGATGAATTTTTATCATGTAATTCAAGGCAAAATTTAACTCTGATGTGGTTAAAAAATCTGTAGACTTAGAATTTGGATGTTTTAAATTGTGAATAAATCTCATAGCATAAGCTAAACCTCTATGTAACGTATTAAGAATTTGTATTAAATCTTACTATGGTTTCAGGTAAATTTGATTTTGTGTCTGTGTTTGTTATAGTAGTGCATGTGATTGGAGAAGGAAGCGTAGATGCGGTAGAAACAAGGTGAGTGCATGTGTGGACCCTTTTTTCAGGTACGTTCGACATCCTTGCCGTATCACGAGGCCAGCTAGTGTCATCTTCGCAGAGAAACGAAGGTCCTGTCCACCATAGTTGAGATTCAGGTATGTGTTTTGGATTCACTCCTCTTGACGCTAGATCTGCCAGATTGTGAGACCCCGGCACATGCCTCCAAGAACTAAAAGATGTTAATTGTTGGATTTCGGCGACTCGATTGGAGACAAAGGTTTTTAAGTCATGTGCCTGAGATCCTAACCAGCTAAGGACTATTGTGGAATCGCTCCAATACAGCACCCTATTAAAGGTGAGCCGCACAGCTTCTATCACTTTCGAAGCCAAGCGAGCCCCTAACAATGCCGCGCAAAGTTCAAGCCGTGGTATGGATTGACATTTCAGTGGTGCTACTCTAGTTTTGGCACATAGTAATCTTGATGTGATGTTGCCAGAGTCGTCTATTGTGCGTACATAACAACATGCTGCATATGCATTCTGCGATGCATCGCAGAATACGTGTAATTCTACATTGACTGGGTTATTGGTAAGCACAAATCTGGGTATTTGAAGTGAAGACAAATTCGATAGACACTTTACAAAATCATACCACATTTTTTCCAACTCTTCAGGAATTGGGTCGTCCCAATCTAGTTTTGAGAGCCACAACTTCTGAAGGATAATCTTTGGTGTTATGGTGCATAAACTTAACAAACCAAGAGGATCAAATAGTTTAGAGGATGCTGATAATATTGTCCTTTTGGTAGCCTCCGCTGGACATTCGAACTGAGTAGGAAAACTCAATGTGTCCAGACGAGGATCCCAACGAAGCCCTAATAGACTCGATTGTGAAGTAGAATCCAAATTTTTTGGAATAATCAAGCTAGGATTTTCCTGGACTATAGAAGGAGTATTGGTGCGGTATTTGCGCAGTGGGAATCCTGCTGAATGCAAAATACTGGACACTGAATGTATTATTTGGCGAAGTTCAGATTCGCAGGAAGAGCCTGTCAAAATGTCATCAACGAAAAAATCTTTGGCTATTATTTGTGCAACAGTTTTATCAGGGCATTCGTTAGCCAATTCAATGAGACACCTTGTACTAAGAAACGGAGCTGAAGCTGTTCCATATGTAACGCTATTTAATTCAAACGATTTCACGGGACTGGTATCATTGTCACGCCACAAAATCATTTGAAGATGTCGTTGATCCGGTTGTACAAGAACCTGACGGTACATTTTTTCTACGTCGGCTGTTACAACGTATCGATGTTGCCGGAAGCGTAGAAGGATGGAAAAGAGGTCGTCCTGTACAACCGGGCCGACGTGTTGGATATCATTGAATGATGCTCCGGATGCTGTTTTCGCCGATGCATCAAAAACGACCCTCAGCTTGGTGGTTTCACTGTGTTCCCTGATCACTGCATGATGAGGTAAGTAACACCCATTTTTATTTAGAGGCACTTCACTCATGTGTCCCAGGCTTTCGTATTCTTTTATAAATTCTGTGTATTGTTCCCTTAGAGACACATTACGTTTTAGTTTTCTTTCCATATGAAAAAGGCGTTTTTCAGCAATGTGATGTGATTCACCTAATGCTTCAGGACTATCACGAAGAGGAATGCGCACGCAAAACCGACCATCACTATTGCGATAAGTTGTATCCTTAAATAAAATTTGACAGGGATTAGTATCTTGAAGTGCATTACCTGCACTAGGAATTTCTTCTAGTTCCCAAAATTTGGAAAGTTGCTGTTGGATTTCTTGACTGAAGTGGCAAAATGAACGTTGAGTTGGAGGACAAGAAGTGCTCCCCCCCATGGAGCCAGCTACTATCCAACCGAAATGGGTTTCCTGAAGAATAGGCTTATTTGGGCCTAATTTTAATTGAGATGAACCAATAAGATCCCAAAAGACATCTACACCTAACAACATGTCTATTTCAGAAAGACAATTGAATTTTGGGTCAGCCAATTTAATGTGGCTGGGAATGTTTAATTGTTGCAGGTTTATTTTAACTTGAGGGATTTTATCTGTTATGTGAGGCAAGATGTAACATTTAACTGTCATATTAAATGAGCTATGTACCGAATTGACTACTACATTGCAATGTTCTGTTATGTTGATTGTCATATTATTATTGCCAGAGATGCATTGCACTTGGCCTTTTATTTTTGGAAGGCCAATTTGAGAACGAGCAGTTTCGGTCAGAAATGACAACTGGCTGCCACTATCCAGCAGAGCCTTTAGTGTGTATACTTTGTCATTGTTTGTCACCTCCACCAAAACCGTAGACAGAAGAGTCTGATTGGAAGCGACAGCAGACATGCTTACAATATTGTTACTGGTTACATCATTACTTGTTTCAGGGCATGAAGGTGGGTTAATGGATGTGCTTAAAAGAGAAGTAGTATCCTCTTCCTGACTAGTATTTGTTTGTGAGTGTTGAAAAGATGATGGTTTGTGTAGTAATGTGTTATGTTTTCTTTTACAGATGCGGCAGCCACCGAGTTTACATTGATAAGACAAGTGACCACTGCGAAGACAATTGGAACAAAGCTTCCACTGAGAGACTTTCATATTGCGTTCCTCGACGGACATAGACTTAAATTTAACACATTCGTATAACTTGTGAGGTTGCTTGCAGGCTAAGCAGCAATCAGCAGAGCCATCAAATGAGC
The DNA here is from genome assembly GCA_928269145.1 of Agriphila tristella. Lineage (NCBI taxonomy): Eukaryota > Metazoa > Arthropoda > Insecta > Lepidoptera > Crambidae > Agriphila > Agriphila tristella. The sequence continues at coordinate 2,478,446 of OV743435.1, forward strand.
CACGTGACCCTTGTGCTGTAAATAAAGATTTAGATTTGGCAAAGATGTTACGTTTTTCTACTTTAGTGGTTTTATTTACTTGCACCGTTTCCAATACGGTTGCACGATGACGCAAGAATTCAAAGAAATCGTTCAATGTTGGAGATTCCAAGTTGCTACGTAACTCCTCTCAAGTCCTACTAGTTACAGGATCTAACTTTGAAGAAGCTAAATAAATTATTAATGTATCCCATTTGTCCGTTGGCTCACCGAGCGAATTTAATGCACTTAAGTTCTTTGAAATAATATCTATTATGTTACGCAAACCTTGGTGCGACTCCTTTACTAATGTATCAATGGAAAATAAACCCTTAAGATGCTCATTAATTAGTAGACGTTTGTTATCATATCTGTCACACAAAAGCTTCCAAGCAATTGGATAATTTAACGTTGAAACTGTCACAGAATTAATAACGGACTTAGCAGAACCTTCTAAGTATGTTTTTAAATATTGAAACTTGCTAATATCGTCGATTGATTCGTTGTTATGTATGAGCGACAAAAACATGTCCCTAAACTCTAACCATTTGCTTGAGTTGCCATCAAACGTTACTAACTTGAGTAATGGCAATTTGAAGTTGGAATGTTTGCAACTGCCATTGCCACTCTGAGATAAAACATCTAAATTTCTTGCCTTATTTTCGTTAAAAAATTCATTCAATTCTTGTGCTGTAGCTATAAGATTATAAAACCTATTTTCAATTTCCTCTCTTTCCTTTATTTGCCTTTCACTATCCTCATCTAATAAATCTATCTTTCCTTGAGTTTCCTCAAATTGGTACAAAAGATCTTGTAATTTATTTAAACGAACTGTTAATTCGGATGATTGCACTTTAGTTATTTCTTTTGTAGTTAATAAAGGCGATAAAAACTTCTCAAATAACGTAACACGGGTCTTAATTTGACCTCTTATTTTAATAAGTTCTTTTAAGTCCGCCATTTTGTGTGCGGAAACAATGAATTGCAGATTATAAAGAAATTGAACAAATAGTCAAGTAAAGCGCACAATACCTTATCTCGCACAGCTGGGTTGTTAGCAAACCGGTTTGGCGGCCGGCCGATACAGTTTCGTTGAGATCGTAGCACAACACAATGACACAGTGCGTGTAGTTGGAATGACACTGTGTTAACTTATTAACTTCCACTTTTCGTCTATTTCTTCCCAGAAAATGCTGAAATATTCGGCAAATAACGTTGATTACGTGTTTTACACGGCAAGTTATGAGTTTAGAGTGAATTGTAGATAAATTTATGGCAAAAATGATTTGGCTGTTGAGTACGTAATTTGAATTTTTGATTGAAATTTGACTTCTAAAAGGCACTTTGAACACTGATTTACGAACTACTATTTTCACTTTTGTTGAGACTATACTGAAAATGTGGGATTGGAAATGTATTGGGATAGGAATGGGCTTACTTCCTTCGGGAGCGGCTTCTTCGTAAAATCCGTAGACTTCCTTGGGAAATTCACCTTCCTTTTTTGCAAAAATATCACGTCGGGGTCACCACTATGTTGGTGATGTGAAATAAAGAAGAGATTTGCTATCTGACTCCGTATATTGATATAAAAATAATAGATTTACAAAATTCGTTAGCAAGCGTCTCGTAGGTTCAAAAGTGAATGTCATTCACGCCCCCCCTCGCCCTCCGTCGCCGCTCGCGCCGCTGTCCGTTCGGAAACAGGCTGTTTACATGCATTAGATAGCATACTGGTCCACTCCCGGAGCCCTGCGGCAAGCCACAGGTGGACGCGCGGGGCGTGCTGCTGCCGTTGCCGACCCTCACACTGTACGTCCGCGCGGTCAGATAATCGCGGTACCAGTTGCATAACGGCTGATCTACACCGCACTCCTGCATTGCCATGAGTAAGGTTTCATGATCCAAAGTATCGAAGGCCTTTTTATAATCAAAGAAAACCGCCACTACAATTTTTTTATCATTCAGATATTCATTAATATCGTTTGTAAATGATGATAGAAGGGTACTAGTACTTTTTCCCGGCTGGAACCCATGTTGAGACGGGTTTAGAATATTATTCTGAATTAAAAAGTCAATAATTTGCTTTATAATACATTTTTCTATAATTTTTTCTATACTTGGTAATATTGAAATCGGTCTATAATTACTGAATTTATCCTTTTTACCGTTTTTAAATATTGGTCTAACTATTGAATGTTTTAATTGCAGTGGCAGCTTACGCTCTCTAATACATAGGTTAACGAGGTGGGCCAGTATAGGACAGATCTGTGTTGATAGCAGCTTAATATCCATCATGCGAATATGGTCACTGCCGGGTGATTTATTAAGTGACATACTGTTGATAATTTTAAGTACTACTTTAGGAGTTACAGTTTGCCACCTCATACAAACATTTGGTTCCTTAACATAAGAGCTTCTGTCGAGCTATTTTTCGCTACAACAGTGCTTTACTTGTCCCACCTCGTGCTCAAATGAGTCAGCGAAGTCATTACATAAGGTACTTAAGTTATTACAATGTTTCATATTTTTAATTATCGTATTGTCCAATGATTGTTTTTTGTTACCTAGTAGAGTATTAATTTTATCCCACAATTTTTTTAAATTATTTTTACAGTCAATTATAGTTTGTTTCTCGTATTTATTTCTACTTTTCGCTATTGCTTTATTGCACTTGTTACGTAATCTGGTAAACTCTAGCCTTTTAATCATATTTTTTGGGTCCTTGACCCATCTTACAAATAGTCTATCTTTTTCATTTATTAATTTTTTTAAGTTCTGTGTTACCCAAGGATTGTTGTCCCTTTTTCTATTTTCTTTTACAATTTTTAATTGGTAACTCTCATCATAAACATCATTAAATATCTTATGCAAGCGACTATACAATTCAATGGGACACTCAATGCTGAGCAAGCTATCGAAATTTATAGATTGTAATTTTTCATATACTAATTTATTGTCTAATAAACAACGCAGCTCACCGGCAGGAGGGGGGCTCGTACTACACGGTAGTGAGTTCCACTGGATGGCAGCCGCTACATAAAAGTGATCGGAGATTTTATGTTCTATTACTACAGAGTTAATCAGGGCAATAGGTGAGCGTACAAAGATATGATCAAGGCAAGATTCGACAACTTTATCTACAATTATTTCTCTTCTAGTAACCGTGCTTATGCATTTAATGAAACCAAACTCGTAAAGAAGCGTTTCGTATGTTAGAACGGTGCTATCCGTTCTTTTCAATAAATTAATGTTTATGTCCCCACAATAAACGATCTTATTATTCTGAGGAATGCATTCTAATAATTTTCTTAATTCATGTATGTAAGTTAAAACTCCCAGAAAAACCTACGCGGACCAAATAGAGGTTATTATAAAAAAGGCTGGTGTACGCAGTGACAAAAACCGCAGGGCATGTATGAAAAGATTGATGGATATGAATGAAGCGAAAGAAGTGTGCAAGGATCGTAGCAGGTGGCGATCCATAGTCTCTGCCTACCCCCATGGGAAACAGGCGTGAGTGTATGTAAGTTAAAACTCTGTCATTATTCTGTATACGCGGAGGTCTATACACCGCTACAATGTAAACACATTCGTTCCGATTTTTCACCTTAACAACAACGCTCTCAGCTGTTGCCATGCGAGCGAGCTCGGCTGAGGTACATACGCAAGCCTCGAGGTGCGACAGGGTATATACGAGAACCCCCCCTCCGCTCCGACCATCTCGAGTGAAGCTGTTTACATCGAATCCATCAATGTTATAAAAACATAAATTATTGAAATTAATATTTGGTTCCGTTATTACCAATACATCTAATTTACTTAAGCTATCATTAATAGTAACTAAAAATTCAGTAAAGTTTTTGTTTAGAGATCTGATGTTCAAATGCAAAATATTTAAATCTATGTTTACAATTTTTTTTAGTTGAAAATTCCACTCATCAGTGTTATTTAATCTGCTTTCTATAGCTAAGTTGTTCGATATCGAACTGAGATCAAAGTCTGAGTCGAATTTTAAAAATAGATTTTGCACCAAAAGAAAGGTTCACTACTTACAGTTTATAGGTCTATCATTTAGGTTTGAGCACACTTATGTCATTTTCCGATCGTATCCACATTGCCCGTTCGTTGTCACCTTCCTTCTTGATAAGCGCTCTGCCTCTGGACACCCAAATATATTTATATTCAGCTTTTAGAGTAGTTTTCGTCTTCCACAGTAGTTCACGGGTAAACTTGTTGAGGTCTTCGTTTATAAATATTTTGCTGCCTAATGAGCCACCTGTTATTTTGTCGCTGCTCAGGATAGATCGGCTGCGCCGGTGCGCCAGCCAGGCGTCGCGGGGGCTCCGGGCGCCTCCGCCCATGGCCCCCGCCCCCCCCCCCGTCGCTGCCGCTGCTCCGCCGCCGATGTCACAAGCGCTCGGTCGGAAACTCACTATTATTGATGACGGGGTTTTTTGCGTTTGTTTACGTTGAGGTAGTCTCTTGACCCATACAATATCTTGGGTAGGAAGCTTTAGTTCATAACCAATTTTTTTCACGATTTCTAGAGTGTTCTCTATAGGCAACTGTTCTACCCCCGCTATTTCTATATTGTTTTTTCTCGACATTTGTTCGGTTTCTTGAAGTTTTTGCTCAAGGGCCACATTACATTTTTCTAGGTTAACACATCGGTTTGAAAGGTTGCCTATAGTTTTCTCAATTTTGTGCAGTTTATTCTTCATAGATTCATGTTCAGAAAGTAGTTTGTCATATTTTTCTGAGAGAACGCTCATGGAGTCATTCAAAGTACATAATTGCTTTTTAATTCCAGGGATGTCATTCACTTTTTTCAAAATTTGCTTCAGTAGTTTATCACGATCCATGTTTAAATCTGACTCCTCGGTGGCATCTTCGAACTCATCCACTACTTCATCTTCTTCACAGTTATTGCAGTATTTCCTTTCCCTACCCGCTTTCATGTCCGCGGCCAAACCACGTACACAATTACGATGAAACGTTCCACCACACAATCCTTGACAAACGAAATGAGATCCTCTACAAGATAGTCCTTTCTTACACTTTAGGCAATCCATTTTTATTTTATGCGAATAGGTAGATATGTAGATAGGTTATGTTATGGCGAGAACGCGCGCGCGTGCGTCCTTGCTGCTCCGAGGTGCGAGCGAGACTGATCCACAATTCCACCGTCGTCGACGCCACCGTCGTTGTCAGCCGCCAGATCGTCGTCCCAGTCCATGGGCTGCCGGTCCTTGTCAAATATTGCCAGGCTATTGTCAGTAAGAGAATATAAAATAAGTAAGAAAAAAGTAAGTAAAAGTTTGAGTAAGTATATATGTCGTGGCCATATCGTAGATTTGCTCACTTCATTAAATGCTCGAGAACTTCATGAAATGATCGCATTTCATGAAATGAGCAACTTAATTTGACCAGATCATTAAATCGTCAACGTTTTACGATTTTATCATCCACGTCTGGCCGGATCGTATAAATAGGGTAGGGTGTCAATAAAATATATCTTTATTATGTAATAATTGACAAATGTAGAGTAATATCAGTTAAATAGAAACACAATACTTTAGCTAGCATAGATTATATTTTAATAAAATAAGTTAATACTTATGTTACTTAAGAATATAGTACCTAATAACCTGTGGCGATCCAAACTCCACGGTTTTTTAGGGTTCCGTACCCAAAGGGTAAAAACGGGACCCTATTACTAAGACTCCGCTGTCCATCTGTCGGTCTGTCTGTCTGTCACCAGGCTGTATCTCATGAACCGTGATAGCTAGACAGTTGAAATTTTCACAGATGATGTATTTCTGTTGCCACTATAACAACAAATACTAAAAAACAGAATAAAATAAATATTTAAGGGGGCTCCCATACAACAAACGTGTTTTTTTTTGCTGAATTTTGGTACGGAACCCTTCGTGCGCGAGTCCGACTCGCACTTGGCCGGTTTTTTTTTCATTTTGCTCGGTTATTGCGTGACTTGCATAAAACTCCAGAACCAAGCATTTCAAGTATTCTGGAGAATGGGGACTGTTGAGGATGGAATAGGGTGAGCAGAGCAGCCTTAGCTGTCTGCGTTGACGGATAGGGAGCCATTTCATCCTGCCCTTTTCATTGTAAACTCTTTTGTTATTACTTTCTTCCTCATTTAATAACGAATTATTCACTTTTTCACTGCGAGAAATAACATTGTCGTCAGCGGCCGCCATCTATACACATAAACAAAGCGCTTGCAGCGCCTCTACCAGTAATTAATGTAACTATTTTACGATATGATCAAAATAATCTTGACCAATTCATGAAGTAGCCGCGCCGCGCGCGATCAGTTGCCCATATCGAGAAACGATTTCTTATTATTGATCTGCCCAAGTCACATCATGATGTGGCCAAGAGACAGTGAAACATTTCATGAAATGCGATCATTTCATGAAATTCTCGAGCATTTCATGAAGTGAGCAAATCTACGACATGGCCACGACATATAGAACCCGAACAATACATTATTATGAGTACTTAAAATACAATTTGCTTTATTTGAAGACATTTTGTTTTAAAGAATATTCAAATTAAGAAAACATGTAATCTACTTACAAAAATAAAAGTTATTTACAAAAAATATGTACAAAAATCACTCTGACGACAAATCCCATCTTTCTTCATCTTAAGAATCATCTTCGTTGTCATTGCGCCATCGTCTCTTTGAATAAATGTGTACTTCAGGCGGAATCATTAGTTCTCTAGCTTCTTGGCTACTTATGTATGGGTCAGAAGTTAGAAGCAATCGATTTAAAACATCCACGTTGCATTGTTCCCTAGAAAGTTTCCTGGAGAAGCTCTATCTATATTAATATAATAATTCAATTATTAGCACTTGGTAACAAAAGGTCGGATTCTCATTTCGCTGGAAGACAGTTCTAAAGAAAAGTTTACTTGATTAGCACTTGGTCGGATTCGTAAAACGTTGGACTCTCGTTTCGTATTTAAAACTTATTCCGCGGGCGGTTATTGTTTACTACTGCTGCTGGCGCTTCTGTTATAGTGATGATGCTGCCACTCATCTTCCAGTTCTTGTTTTAACACTAACACTTTCCTATTTATGAATACTTTTTTCAGACCTCCTGTCTCCTCCTCGATTTTCTTTTGGTACTGCACCTCCATGTAGTAACTTTCCAATGGTTCTATTCTAAGTCGTCCTTTTTTATATCAAATACATACCTTTTGAAAAAAATTTGGACTGACTGGAACATTCTTGTTTTTGAGTTTGAGGTAATATGTACAACTAAACTGCCGCTTTTTCACAGCCGTACTACAAACACAAATTGGATGGTATGGAGCTGTCAGAAGAAAGTCTTGCTTTAAAAAAATTATTAAACAAATTGACGCCTTAACATGTGTCATGTCATTTTCTGCCTCTTGAGTTAACTATGTTTGTTCTGTCGCTCCTGATTTGCGATTGCGATGTCTTGTAGTTCAGACACATACATGTTCGCTAGTGCTTCAGTAAATGAATACGAGAAAAACTTTTGTTGTATATGGTGGAGAATACATGACGATTTTAACTCGAAAATGCTAAGCTGTTTGACCCATATTTCGGCACTCGTGTTGCATTGCAGTTCACTACATGAATAATGGCATATTCCGCCAATCTATTATCGATCACTGATTGTGTCTTTCCATCATTTTTTAACACCTTTTTCCGGCTTAGACGCTTGCCCATTAACTATATCCCACAGCTTCAAGCTATTCAGCAGAGCTTGTTCCTGAAACTTCCATGTGTTCCAGTTCTTAACACCGACCAGACGAATAACATCGCTGTATCATTTTTCATCTCCTTCAGCCATTTTAATGCGCAGTCAGGATGTTTGCAACTTGCTATTGCGCAGTTATTTCTTCTGGGCTGTCCTGGGCCCATAACCAATGAGCGGTTTTCAAAAGGCAGTTTAAGAAAATAAAATAAAATAGATCATAAAATACCTAGTTGGTTACTAAGTTCTGTAACTATGGAAAACATGAATAATACTAAATTTACAAATAATGCTACAATGAATTATATACCAAATGAAAGCACAAATATTTAAGATTATCATGTATTAAAATTATTCGAAATGACCGCCTCTGGCATGAATACACGCCTTTAGACGACGAGGCCAGTCATCGATGGCAGCACGAACTACCACCATATCCAATTCTGCGACTGCCTTGAGAATAGCGCGCTTAAGAGAGTCGAGATTCATGTGGGGCTTAGCACATGCTTTCTCCTCAATAAGTTGCCATATGGCATAATCCAGAGGATTTAAGTCTGGGCTGGAGGATGGCCATTCTTCCTGCGCGATAAAATCAATTTTGTTAGCCCGAAACCATGCTTGTGTAGATTTTGCTTTGTGCGCAGGGGCAGAGTCCTGCTGGAAGACCCATGGCTGGTTTTGAAATAAAGTGTGGCTTAAGGGTTTGACAACAGGTTCCAGAACGGTATCTTGATAGACTTTAGCGCCAGTTTTCACACCTTTTTCACAGAAATGAACCTTACTTAGCCCTGAATAGGACACCCCCAGCCAAATCATCACTGATGAGGGGTGGTGACCTCGTTGGACCCTCGGAGCAATCATGCTGGCTTCTTTACTATTCTTAGCGTATACTCTATCATTTTGACGGTTAAAATTTTCTTCGACTGTGAAGATTTTTTCATCAGTAAACAAGATTTTTCGATGGCCGTTTTGTGCGTACTGCTTTAGTAGAGCGCGACTTCGTGCTAACCTCACAGCCTTCAATCGTGCGTTTAGCAGATGGCCCTTTCGTCTACGGTAAGCGTGAAGCCCAAGGTCATCATTGATAATTTTTTTAAGGGAACTTCTCTTCACAGTCATCTGTATTGCCAATAACTTTTGCTTCCGGACGGGATTTCTCGTGATTCTCGCCTTCACTGCCTTGATCACAGCTGGTGTCCGAACGGTGCGTGGTCTTCCTGATCTTTTTCGGTCATCGACGGTCAAGGTATTACTGTACCTATGGATAGTGCGATAAATAAATTGCTTGTTGATTTTCAACTTTTGTAGCAACTTGAAAATCATATTCGGTGGCTGCCCACATTTGTGCAGAGCAATTACAGCGACACGATTCTCCTTCAACCCCCATTCCATGGTGAAATAAACAAAATATGATATACGTGTGGTATGGAATTATAGCTTATAAAACTGTCAATAATATGTCATTTTTATTTTTTCTTTTCATTTGTTTTAATGGCCAGTAATCGATAAAGAAACTCAGTAACAGAACTTTTGACCAACCTGTGTAGAACTAGATGTCGTTGTACCTAGTAGGTAGCTTTTAATGAAAAATATGAAATGTAATTACTTTTTTATTATACGTTTGTTGAGTATGTGGTTTGTTGCGTTGTGCGTTGGTTGTCCGATGGCGTGTTACGAAGATCTTTTCTTTGACCAATATGACCATTAGTGGGAAATAATATTTAAAAAATCTACCTAGTTGAAGTAACGCCATCTATCGACATAACATTATACCTAAGTTCTCTGCTGTCAGAAAACCGCTCATTGCGCAGTGCTATTGTAATAGCAGCGGAGGGACAATAAAAACATGTTTGACTGGATGATATGATTTTATTTCTCTAACTTTAGCACTTTATAAAATAAAACATGTATTCAACACAAGAGGACATTTTTCAGAGAGACTAGAGACTATAGGCATAGACACACCCACACAGTGTTGCCATGTGTAAGTAATTCTATTGCCTTTTTTTAACAAAAACCCACATATCATATGACATATCACAGATTGACAGCCCTTTACACTTTTAGTCGTTTCGCCAACTGTCTAGATCTAGCCAGACGAACGGTGGCTTTTTCGATTTGTATTCACGTTCGGCGCGACGGGGCGGCGGCGGTGTGGCCCGACGGGACGCGACACGTCGCATCACGCTGATATGTGTGACGTCGGCCATAGTATCTAGTACATTACAACTGCTCAGCGTCGCGTCGCCGTCCACGCCACGCCGGCTGTGTGGCTTGGCCTTCTCCATCTTTTATAACGGTATAGTTACCAATACCTACCCAAAGATTTGTGTGTCAATTCTTTAACTGTGTAAGGTGTACCTTTCTTTTTGGCTGTTTTAATTAATGTTATGTACTGATCTGGCACATAATTTGGTGAGGATATTAATGTTTTTGAAATATTTCTTTCAATGACAGAGTATACTGAGTCACCCTCGTTTTGGTTATGTCCCTTTATCAGATATTTATGTGTTATACTTCGAAGTTTTGGAAACTCAGTAATAGCGTATTGGTACATACATAGCCGACTAAAATTTATTTTTTTATGGGCCGCAGCAGCGATTGTCACTGTAAAAGACCCTTTGTCGCCCGTGGTCCCTTTTCGTAGTCCCTGGAAGGGACTACGGGTATTTTTTTCCCCGTGGTTCCTCCAAGAAATATAATACTGCCGAATTAAATTCCCTTCCGTTGTACTTAGATATTTGTAATGCAAACCCGGACCGGACTATAACAATAATTATGTTTAATAAAGTTAACCTCTTATAAATCTATGCTACCCCTTTTTTTTGTTTACGCAGGGGTACCCTTTTATTGGCTTCCGGGGTGGTGGGGCAAATCTATGCTACCCTGGTACTTTGGTAATGTAATTAACAACAACAAGTGTGACAACGCGATCCAGCTGAAACGATTATAGTATAAGCAATTGGACCCTAGATGCCACCTGCCTACTTATTGTCTAATTTTCAAAATCTATCGCAATCGCTTTCATTTGACAGATGGAGGTGCACATTGCTGCTTTTCTTTGGTAAGTTTTTATTTGTGCCAAAAAGAAGCATCAATGGATCACATCCTGAAAGCGATTGCGATTTCGACAGATTTTGAAATTAGACAATTAGCCCCCTGGTTCAAGAAGGCGATTTTCGATAGAATCTTCTTGCCGTTCAGAAAAGTGAGAGGTTCTTTTGTACGGACATCAAAGCAAGTACGTATCCACCTACCTTGAGTCTTTCTCCGTATTCTTCAGCTCAGTTCAGTCAGCTTGAGTCTTTCTCCGTATTCTTCAGCTCAGCTCAGTCAGCAGTTGTATTCCTTCAGGGGAGCGACGTGGTAGGCCCCATAAGATGGTTCACGAACAGAAGTCCAACTGGCACTCTCACGCAACCGAATGTTTGGAAAACGATTATATAGATGCTAGCACATAGGATAAATACAATTATTATGATTTTGGAATCACACACTCCGAATTTTATGGGTTTTGCTAATTTTCAATGCCGCGATGATGTTACGGAAGCGGCGACTTTTCTAGTGTGTCTAGCCAGCCAATCAGCGGACGGGATAGGTGGATATGCCCCTAATGAGCCTTGCGATTGCTGTTGCAGCAAAACAACCACTCACAAGGCAGCGGGAATATTCGAATTTCGAATTTTAGCTTAAATTGAAAGTTAGAAAGTAAGATTTGAACGATAAGTGAACAACAAGAATAAATTAATAAATATTTAATTAGCTCATTTCTTAATGAATTTTACAGGGCAAGGTAAATTGCAAGCTCATGCAGTCTAGGCTGTTAAAAAAAAACAAATGTATACAATTCAATATGCGGGCTAGACAGAGCCCAACCTTGTATAAGTGACTAATGGATTTTATCTTAGCTTCTCAAGGGTGTGACCCACAGAAATTTCGCCCATGATTAATTGTAAAATTATATGTTGGATGGCGTCGTCAGTTAATATATTTTTTTTGTGATCGTTTTGACGATGTTTTCTTTTTTATTCGTATTTGATTGATGCTGTCGATCCTTTTTATTACATTTAACTAGAGTTTGACGTTTAAACGAAAAGCACTTAAATAAGCATGCTTATTTAAATAAGTGCAAAAGCGCGCTTTCAATTTTAAGTAAAGTATGCTTTCTACTTATTGTAAAAGTCCCGCCACCTATCATGTCGTGGTAGAACTACTTGCTTCAACGTTTCTGTATTTCGGCATTTTTGCTATTCGGAGGCAGCACTTTAGCGTTTTATTTGTTTGGTTTGAATTTTTTAAACGAAAAGAAAAAAAAGCAGTAAGCATTTTTAAGCAGTACGCTTTTTGCTGTCTCGGAGTAAGCGCGTGTCACGTTTTCGTTCAGTTCGTGGCGTAATTTGCGTTGTGTTGTGTGCTTAAATTGCTAACGTGATTTAAATTTTGTTGTTAATAAACATTGTAAATAGGTACCTATGTTTTGTTGTATATGGTGGTGGTGTAAATAAAATTTTGTAAACATTATTATTTGAACTGCATTAGTTTTAAGGTTTTGAACATAAATAAAAATCAAGTCGAGAAACAGTAATAATCTTTATGGGACTATTTTAGCAGAAATGTGTAGGAAAAATTTGCAGAATGCAATATTTGTAAAGTTACGTTCATTGAAATATAAAAAAGTAATTAGGTTTCATTCAATATTTTGTTTATATCACAACAATTTCGTTCCGTTTAAAAAGCTCTCCGCGTAGTTAAGTTTGTTATTGGCAACACAACGTTGCAAGCTTTTTACTTCAACGGTTTCAATACAACGTACAAACGAAAAAAGCATTTAAGCAAAAAAGCACTTTATTAAGCGTGCTTATTAAAAAAAGTACAACGTTTCAACGTTTAAAATTTTTAAGTCGTTTTTTACACCTCTACATTTAACAGCCGCATAATGTTGATCGTATTTTTGTTTATGGCTTTATTCATCTTGGAATGAAAACCTTCAGCCATTTTATTTGTACGGTGTCCTTGTACCATCACTATGGCCGCTGACCTAAATTCGCACGGTACCGTTAGCTGCTGAGCTCGCTGCGCTAAGCGAGTCCATAGCACACGCGTTTGTCCAGTGATAAATTGCACCGTGTTTGCTAACGGACCGACTGCGATATTAGAAATGCCTGTGGGGTACAGACACTACCTGCTCTGTACCGCTCTGGGATTTTCTTGAAGTATATTGCACTTTGTAACATACGATTAAGCAATTACCTAAAATTGGAACACACGCGTAGCACTTTAAGTAACCAATATTCGAAACGCTGACTAGACATAAGTTAATTCTATTTTATAATTTTATATTTTATGATTCAATAAACATCTACACACGAAACATGACGTTTTTATCTTAACAAAAAGCATCGTCCAAATAGATAATATTTCATGGCGACCTTTGCCAACCGAACGCAAAAATTATATTAGTAAAAAAAAAAAAAAGACTGAAGAATATTCGACACATGGATTCAGCAGCAGCAGTCTTCGTTGCCTTTTTCTTCTCTTCAACGCATTCCTCGTGAAGACGAAATAATAACATCGGAGCTCCACAAAGCAAAAAAATGGAATTGGAGACTGAGAAGGGAATTCAACAGCGCAGCCCTGAGAAATACCATTTCATTGTGGAATTAACAACTACGTCGACTCATCCATCAGCTTAAGCCAGGAGGTGTCCAGGGTAGAAACCCGGCCCATTGTACGAGGGGCAAGGGAAATCCCAGCCCGATCTTCAGCCAGCTGTATCAAGCAGTCCAGAAAACGAAACCGTCGTCGAAGTCTGAAGGTCCACCCATAAGAGGAGCATGAGAAGCAAGCCCGCCCACCCTCAGCAACGTCGTGCCGCCCCGATCATACAATTCTCATCATGGAGAGATTAGTCAGGTTTATTTGTTTGCTATATTAAGTGCTGTAAGTTATTTTAAATATTTAATTAATTATGTAGTAGGTATTCTTATTATTTACATTAGATAATGTCAAATATTATTTCTAATTTAAATGAATTGCATGAAAAACTTTTGTATATTAAGGAATATTTGATCAAACTAGGATCAGAAAGACGTCAAAAAGAATTAGGTTTTGCAAAGTTTAATGAAGCGAAACTTGAGTACGCAAAATTGGAGTATATTTTGTCTCGAGTACATGAATTAGTTGAGAAGTCTGAAATATCAACTAAAGATATTACTTTAATTAATAAAATTGCGAATGACATACAATTCATTCATAGTAAAATTATTTCTTGAGAAAGTACAAGTATTGCAAGTAGTTCAAAAATGGCAGAAAAAGACAAGTTCGATTTAAAAACAGCCATTGCACTTTTACCAGTAATGACGGGTCAAGAACACGTCACCAAGTCTCTTATCGATTCTATACAATTATATAGTTCTATGATTAGTGACGCTACTCATATTCAATTAATTGATTTTGTGATAAAAACTAGGCTTTCCCCTAGCGCAAAGTTACGTTTAAAGAGTAATTATCCTACTATTACTGACTTAATTAATGATATGAATACGCATTTAATTCAAAAGAAATCAGCTGTTGCCATCCAGCACAAATTGCAAAACTGTCGTCAAGGACATAGGTCAATCGAGTTATTCGGCTCTGAGTTAGAACAACTTTTTGTAAATTTGACGATAGCACAAGCAGACAACGACGCTACTAAGTTCGAAGTACTGCGTCCCATTAATGAAAAGGTTGCTATCAAACGTTTTTCAGACGGATTAGTGAATCAGAAACTTAGCACTATCATAGCATCGCGTCAATTTCATTCCTTACCAGAGGCTATAAGTACTGCACTCGACGAACAGTCAATGTCTACCAGACATGAAGAGGTAATGTCCGTCAGGAAATTTTATCCTAGAAATTTTTCCCGTACACCTACTAGTTATACACGTTACCCAGGTAATTATTCAAATAAATATAATTATTATAATAGATTTAGCACAAACAATAGGTTTAGTGCCGGTAACGCGAAACCTCAAGGTAAGTATGTGTCACGAGACCCCCGTGCCGCGCATGGGACACCACCACGTTCACGCGACCGCGGTCGGCCGAGCCCGCGCCCGCCGCGCTCAGCTGTTCCTTTCCAACGTGTGCAGCACGCTAGCCACGAACATTCGACTGAAAATGAGTCACAAACTCATTCTCAGACCCAGAATGAAAACAATAACTTAGACTTTTTTCGTCCCTACTGATAATTATGTTTTAAATTACAATAATAGTAGTACTGTAACTTTTAACGTTAGTAATAATAGTATCGATCTTTTAGTTGATAGCGGAGCGAGCATATGTGTTTTAAAATACGAATGGTTATGCAACTATCCAGAATTAATGAATTTAATTACGTTTGAAAAGTTAGTTATAAAAGGAGTAAGCGGTAAACTAGTATCTGAAGGCTATATCTATTTAGATTTATCTTATCATGGTTTAGTTTTCAGAGAAAAGATGTATGTTTTTAAAAACATGTCCTGTTCTGCAAATGGGATTTTAGGCGATAATTTTTTGAAGCGTTATCAAGCCATAATTAACTATAAAGAAAATATTTTAATTTTAACTAAAGATAGTAATTATGTTTCTATACCTATATTGAGTCACTATAGACATTTGATTCCGCCACGATGTGAGGTAATAAAATATATACCTACGTTGTTAGGCGACGATTGTGTTTGTTTATCTAAAGAAATACAGAAAGGAGTTTTTATAGGAAGTTTAATAGCGAAACCTTGTAATGGTCGGATACCAGTAAGAATATTAAACACTACCGATAAAGAAGTAGATCTAGATCTCACCGATTTAGAAACTTACTCATTGAACGATTTTGAAGTTTGTAATTTTGAAAAAGAGAACATTTCTGTCTCACGTATAAAAACGTTATTGGAATTATTAAACTTATCAGAACTTAATCTAGAAGAAAGACGAAGTATTGAAAGTATATGCGCCAAGTACGCGGATGTTTTTCATCTGCCCGGCGACAAACTATCTTGTACTAACTTAATGACTCATACTATAACTTCAAAACCTAATGTTTCACCAGTCTATGTCAAACCACATAGACTACCGCATGCCTTAAAAAAGGAGGTTCAGAAACAGATAGATGTTATGCTCGAAAATGATATTATCGAAGAGGCTACATCAGAGTGGTCTAGTCCCGTTTTGCTCGTACCGAAAAAAGCAGATAGGTCAAATGAAAAACAATGGAGACTTGTTATAGATTACAGACAATTAAATAATCGTATATTGGATGACAAATTCCCTTTGCCTAATATCACCGATATCCTAGATTCACTCGCAAATAATATTTATTTTTCGAAATCAGATCTTTCGCAGAGCTACTACCAGTTGTCTTTAGATAACGATTCTCGGAAACTAACAGCTTTCACCACAGATACGAAAATGTATCAAATGAAACGTTGTCCCATGGGGCTTAAGACATCTGCAAGTGTATTCTCGCGCCTTATGACCATTGCTATGTCAGGTTTGAATTATAAAAAAGCTTTTATTTATTTGGACGATTGCGTAATTTTCGGAAAATCTATAGAAAATCATAACAAAAATTTAATTAGTGTACTTGAACGATTTAGAAAAGTAAATTTAAAGTTAAATCCTATGAAATGCGAATTTTTACGCACCGAAATAATATATTTAGGACACAAAATAACTTCTAATGGCATTTTACCCGATGAAAGTAAAATTGTCACTATGCAGAATTATCCAGTGCCAATGAACTGTGACGAAGTCAACCGTTTCGTTGCATTTGCAAATTATTACAGACGATTCATACCTAACTTTGCAAACATTGTTTATCCTCTTAATAAATTACGTAAAAAGAACGTACAATTTCAATGGTCATCAGAGTGTCAAACAGCATTTCAAAAGTTGAAATCAGCTTTAGTTCAACCACCGGTTTTATCTTATCCCGATTTTTCAGAAAATAATATTTTTCGGTTACAAACAGATGCATGTAAGACAGGTTTAGGTGCAGTTTTATCTAACATGAACGGTCAAGTTGTTGCTTATGCAAGTAGAAATTTGAAACCCGCCGAGACGAGGTACCCCATAATTGAGTTGGAACTTTTAGCAATTGTTTGGGCAGTAAGACATTTTCGTCCCTATTTATATGGACGTAAATTCAAAATTTTAACCGACCATAAACCATTAATTTATTTATTTAACTTAAAGGATCCAACAAGTAGACTTACAAAATTCAGATTATTTTTAGAAGAGTATGATTTTGAAATAGAGTATGTTCCAGGACGAAACAATGCAGCTGAAGACGCATTGAGTCGTATACCCATAACATCTACTACTTTAAAATCATTACAAGAAAATGTTGTATCAGTTTTAACTAGAGCGCAAAGTAAAAGAATAGACAACCCTACTGACTCTACTTCAGAGAGCTCCGACAGCAACAGGTCTGATCAACCTATTGCGGTAGAAGTTCTCAAAAAACCCGATAACGTCATCGAATTAAGTTTCAATCAAATAAATTATTGTTAGCAACAAACTGCTGATACTGCGAAGCCATGCATGATGTCACCAGCCATGGGACCCCTTCGCCTCCTTCCTCAGACGACAGGGACCGGGACACATCCTATTCTGACGAGAGACGTGCGCTTGATAACACCGAACCTTGTTTTGATATAGATTTTCATTTTTACTTAATTTTTGTCAATTAGTTTTCTATATAAGTAAATTGTACTACTTTAGCCTCTGATTTTTATTTAATTAGTTTTCTATTAACAGTCCTAACATCAGTTGTGGGATAGAACGCCAAAAAAAAACGGCCTCATTTTCCCGCCATTTTAAATTTATTTTCCGGTCATGTCTAGTAAAAATCGTAAAAAATCGCGAGAGCGCACGTCTTCGCCAGCTTCTGTCTCTAATATAGGTAGACTGGAAGCGACGATGGAAGCGATCCTGAACCGCCTCGCAACTCTTGAGCAGCGAGATGGCACCTGTGTGGCATCAGCTCCGACCGGTGCCCACAGTGCAGACCTGATCAGCGCCTCCAGCGCAGACCGGGACGGTGGAGCCACTCCGCCCCTTCCTGTGCCTGCTGGACCAAACAGCAGTACCCTGAGCGTCGCTGGCAACACGGAAGCAAGATGCAGGCGGATGCAGGCGGCGCCAGCGGACGTCACGGAGCGTCTCATTGACGCGTTGAGGACCATAAATCCGGTGAGATCAAACCATTATTATGTGTCCGATTTTGATCCCAGTATTCATGTCGTCGATGCGTGGTGTGACGAAGTGGATGTTGCTCGTTCGCAAAACCAATGGGATGATAAAGAGTGTCTTGCTCGTGTGGGATTATCGTTAAAAGGTGAGGCACGCTCATGGTTGCGCGAGTGGACCAGTAACGATCGTAACTGGTCTAATTTTAAATTGGAACTTAGATCACTTTGTCCACGACGCATTGACGTTGCAAATATACTTTTTGATGTTATGTGCAAAGATTCTGATAATTACTCCACATATGCAGAATACGCGCGAAAGTCTTTGTTACGGCTACGCATTGTGAAAGGATTAAGTACCGATTTATTGTGTGATGTAATCGTACGCGGCATAAAAGACCCTCAAATACGAGCGGCCGCTACAAACGCGAAATTGACACCCGAAAAAATTGTGGAGTTCTTATCGAGCTATGCGAAACCTTGTCGTACTAGTGCGAGTGTACCTAATAACAGTAACATAGGCGCACGTACTGACCGCCACTATGATTTATCCTCTAACAGACATAAGCGTCCAGCCCAAAATACAGGTACACTTGTACGTTGTTATAATTGCAAACAATCGGGACATAAAATGAAACGCTGTCCCAAACGAGTTAAAATTGTGGATGACACGAATAGCAAATCGATTATCAACCCGGAGACTACGAATAAATTTTCAGTAAAACTCGTGTGCTCATTTTGTAAAAAGATAGGCCATAGTGAGGATAAATGCTTTGCCAAGGAACGATCGGAATCGAGAAATAAAGCAAATGTAAACTTTTGCCGCGAAACAGCATGTCATCAAAATAAAACTGACATTGTAACAGCTGTAATAAGTGGTATTCCCACTGACGTGTTGATTGATAGCGGGTCCAGTATTTCACTAATTTCAAGTGACCTTGTTAAGTATTTCTCGTGTCGAACGAACTCAAGTGTCCAGATGTTACGCGGTTTAGGCGGAATTGAAATGCGATCCGATTGTTTTGTAACTTTGCCCATAGAGTTTAGTGACGTTACTCTAGAGGTAGATCTTTATGTTGTACCACACAATTATCTCAGTGCGCCGGTTCTTATCGGCACGGATGTTTTGAATAGGGAAGGCATCGCTTACATCCGTACGTGCGAGTCTCAGCGAATAGTCAGAAACAGTTCTAATGTCAACAACGTGACTCATAGTAAGTCGACTACTCAGCTCACTTCAATAAACACTCCGTTGTTCGGCGACGAAAAAGAGCGCTTATCTGCGGTGATAAATAAATACTCAGATTATTTTCTCAGTGGAACGGCCACTACAACTGTGAACACTGGCGAAATGCATATTCGACTCACTAGTGATGAGCCGGTTAATTATAGACCGTACAAACTATCACATGAGGAAAAACTTCGTGTACGCGAAATTATCACTGATTTAAAGGAAAAGGGTATTATTCGGGAATCCGAATCTGCGTATTCAAGCCCAATTTTGCTTGTAAAAAAGAAAGATGGTTCGGACAGGATGGTAGTGGACTATCGAGCTCTTAACAACATTACTATAAAAGACCGATACCCTCTCCCTTTAATCGAGGACCATATAGATAGATTGGGAAAATGTAAATATTTTACTGCTTTGGATATGTTAACTGGCTTTCATCATATCAAAATAAATGAGGACTCAGTGCATTTTACAGGGTTTGTGACCCCAGAGGGACATTATGAGTATCTCAAAATGCCATATGGGCTTTCCAATGCCCCAGTAGTATATCAAAGAATCATTTCTGATACTTTGAGACCATTCATTGATGCAGGCCAAGTGCTAGTATACATAGATGACGTTTTACTATTAAGCAATACCATAGAGGATGGTTTTTCTTTGCTTGATTCTGTTCTGAAAACTTTAACAAAAGCGGGGTTTTCTATAAATTTACGAAAATGTTCTTTTCTTACTACTGAAGTAGAGTATTTAGGAAGAACGATTAGTAATGGTCAGGTCCGGCCGAGTGTGCGAAAAATAGAGGCACTATCAAATTCACCTGTGCCTAACACAGTAAAACAAGTCAGGCAATTCCTCGGCCTGGCTGGCTATTTTAGGAGGTATGTCCGTGGATACGCTACAAAAGTGGCCCCTATAGCTTCTCTAACTCGTAAAGATGTAAAGTTTCATTGGGGAGATGAGCAGGAACGAGCGAGGCAGGAAATAATTTCCACCTTGACTAGTGAACCTGCGTTATTAATCTTTGATCAGTCCCTATCCACCGAGGTACATACAGACGCAAGTTCACTGGGCTATGGTGCAGTCTTAATGCAAATTGATAAAGATGGACGTCGACACGCGGTAGCATACTATAGCAAAGAAACAGTAGGTGCGGAACCTAAATACCACTCCTATGAACTGGAGACCCTTGCTGTGGTTAAGGCTTTACAGCATTTTCGTCATTACCTTATTGGGAAACATTTTAAAGTCGTAACCGACTGTAATGCCTTAAAGATGACCCAACGCAAAAAGGATCTCCTCCCTAGGGTGGCACGATGGTGGATGTACCTACAAGATTACGATTTTACTCTCGAGTACCGAAAAGGTCAGTTTATGCCGCATGCCGACTACCTCAGCCGTAATCCGGTCAATCTTTGTACAATACAGAAGCCACTTAACTGGGCTCAAGTTGCCCAGGCTGCGGACGATGAGACCATCTCGTTACTCGAAAAACTTGATCAGGGCGAGTTAGATAGTTCGCGATATGTTAAGAAAAACAATTTGTTGTATTACAAGTACAATCCGACGGGCGAACAGTCACGGTTATTGTGTTATGTTCCATAGGGATATAGACTTAGTTTGTTGCGAGTATTTCATGACGAACATGAGCATATCAATACTGAAAAGGTAATAGACCTAATCATAAAACATTTTTGGTTTCCTAACATGCGCCAATTTGTCAGGAAATACATCGCTCATTGTATTGTATGTCTAACGCACAAGAAGGTGCCTCGAGCTCCATTACAACCGATAGTGTCATGGACGAAACCCGATCGTCCTTTTGATACAGTACATGCTGATGTCCTTGGTCCTTTAACAGAATCAAATGGTTACAAGTACATACTCATAATTGTTGACGCTTTCACAAAATATTGTTTTTTCATTGCTATGTATAGACAAGAAAGTTCTGAGCTTAAACGATTGTTTACTAATGTGGTGTCTATTTTTGGGACACCTCGACTAATTGTATGTGATAGAGGTAGAATGTTTGACAGTACCGACTTTGGTGAATGGGCAAATAATTTTGGTATCCAGATACATTTCATTACGCCCGAAGCCCATCAAGAAAACGGGCAAGTAGAAAGGTATTGTCGAACAGTCCTAAACATGGTTCGGATAGAGGTTAATTATAGGCACGAATCTTGGTCCAATGTTCTCTGGAAACTTCAACTGATCCTGAATACTAACAAGCAGAAAACAACGCAATGCTCACCTCTCAATCTTCTCATTGGTTGTGATAGCACCACACCAGCTATAAATGCCCTCATTCGCGATATAACTGTTGACGGCAGCTCACCGAATCGTGAAGCTTTGCGAGAAATGCGACGGCAAAGGGCTGAAGATCTATTGGCTCAAAATCAGACGCGGCAAGACGCGCGTGTCAACAAAGACCGAAAAGCACCAAAATCATTTGCTATAAACGATTGGGTTTTTGTCAAAAAATCGTCACAAACCACTAACAAACTAGACAGTGGCATACGGGGTCCATATCGCGTCATCACAGTTTTACCTAATAGTCGCTATGAATTACGGCATGTGGCAGGGTCGTATGGCAAGACCACCCAGGCAGCCGCCGAGTACATGTTGCCGTGGAATGGCGAGTGGACTCCCGAGACCTGTGCAGTTCTTTTTGAATGTAAGGCATATACTAAGCTCTAACAAGAATATTACTCCCATTTTCATTTAAACTTCTTACAAATATTTTGTATGAATTTATGATCCAAATGATATTACTATTACGAAACGCTTTCATACTTTTCAATCACGCATACTCGTAGGTACTTATATACTACTCCACAACAAAGTTAACTGACCGTTTGTGCACCTTATTGCAATGAGATAAGATTTACGAATCGATAGTGTGGTGTTCACCTGTTTGTGTAGTTAAATGCAACGCTTACCAAACGTATCGCTAGGCACCAGTAATCCACTATAAAAGATGACCTCCGCTTACGCAGAGGCGGTACTAATTTCGAGCTCATGTTATAATGGGGTTTCACACAAAACAAAACATCTTTGTGAATATAAAGGAGTTCGTGTTTAATACCTTAACTAAAAATCTATTAAGATCGACCTTGAATTGCATAGAGTCGGCAGTTAGGTTACGGCAAGTAAGGCCTTAACGGCATTTGCATTTCATAGTGTTATCGCGTAAGGCCTATTATGGCATCGATATGTTAGTTTTCGCGTGTAAAGCCCTTTGTGGTAGCGGAAGGATCGTGTAAGGCCTACATTGGCATCAATTTGTTAGTTTTCGCGTGTTAAGCCCTTTGTGGTAACGGAAGGATCGTTTAAGGCCTAGACTGGCATCGATAAGTTAGTGTTCGCGCGTAAGGCCTCAATGGCAACGGAATACATGTTATGCCCATTTACCGTATAATCCTATAAGGCATCGGTTTAGTGTTTCAGTTTTTGCGTAAGGCCTTAATGGCATCGAAATAATTTCATGTACCTACCAGGGAAAAGATGGAAATAAAATGTTTTGTTTAAAAAAAAAAAGTATTACGTGAAAATGTACGAAAGCGCATTGTAAAAAAAAAAAAAAAAAAAACGGTCCCTAAATCCTCGATAACGTTGGAAATACTGCCATTGTATTTACCTATTACCTATCGCTCTGTAGGTGACGAGACCGATGACCAACCTGACCAAGAGACATCTTCAGCCGGAGCCAGTAGAACAGACCAAAAGAGCATCGAGGACGCTGCTCCGTCAGGAGAGGCCGTGTTAGCAACAAACTGCTGATACTGCGAAGCCATGCATGATGTCACCAGCCATGGGACCCCTTCGCCTCCTTCCTCAGACGACAGGGACCGGGACACATCCTATTCTGACGAGAGACGTGCGCTTGATAACACCGAACCTTGTTTTGATATAGATTTTCATTTTTACTTAATTTTTGTCAATTAGTTTTCTATATAAGTAAATTGTACTACTTTAGCCTCTGATTTTTATTTAATTAGTTTTCTATTAACAGTCCTAACATTATGATAATTATGTAAAGTGTAAAAATAATATTATATCTAACGCGGGATGTTGTGTTTATGTACCGTCGCAATCAGCGATTTATCTGAGTACCCGATCGTCATCTACCCCAGAGGTGTTAGCGAGGGACTTAGAGTCATTGTGTCAAAAAATAGGCATACATGAGGTACTTATTATAAAAGAAAAGTGTATTGAGAGAAAAATTAAAAGTCTTGTACAAGCAGCAAAAAAATTTAATCCTGTAACGCCGCGATTTCTTATAACAAAAGATATATTAAGAATAAATGACAGTGAGCAAAAAAGAGTAATACTAAACGATTTTCATCTATTACCTACTAGCGGACACGCAGGAGTTAATAGAATGTTTAACAACATAAAACAATATTATTTTTGGCCAGGTTTAAGTAACGATGTTAAACAGTTTGTTATGATATTGACATTGAAGCATAGTAATAAACATATTAAACAACCGTTAACCATAACATCCACAGCTCACTCATCATTTGAAAAAATTTTTTTGGACATTATGGGTCCAATCGATGTTGATGACTTTAATAATAAATACATATTGACTTTACAATGCGATTTAACGAAATTTGTAGAAGCGTACCCATTATCCAGTAAAGACGCGGTCACAGTCGCCCAATCTTTTACAAATAATTTCTTAATGCGATATGGCATTCCCAGGGAAATATTGACTGACCAGGGAACCGAATTCATGTCCTCAGTAATGTCTGAAATATGCTCATTATTACAAATTAAAAAGTTAAATTCAACAGCCTACCACCACGAAACCGTAGGAGCTTTAGAAAATACTCATAAGACTCTAGGAGCTTTTCTTAGAATCCAGTGTAACAATAACAAACATAACTGGAGTACTTGGATTCCTTATTGGTGTTTTTCTTTTAATACCACAGTGCATAGCGAGACAAAATATACGCCTTTTGAGTTAGTCTTCGGAAAAGTATGTAACCTTCCAAAGAATTTGCAAACAGAAATCGATCCTTTATATAACTATGACAGTTATCCTAGAGAACTCAAGTATCGTTTACAACGAGCACAGTCTGACGCACGACGAAATTTAATCCAAGCTAAAGAAAAAAGGAAATTGATTTATGATACAAATAGTAATCCTGTTACCTATCAGGACGGCGATTTAATATTATTAAAGAACCAAGTAGGAAATAAGTTAGATAGTATATACAAAGGTCCTTATAAGGTATTAAGAGATTTGACGTCAAATGTAGAAATTTTAAAAGATAATAAAGTTGTTATTGTGCACAAAAACAACACGAAATTATTTAATAAATAACAATCTGTTATTTGATACTTAATTAGATAAGTAGGTACATTTGCTATGTAACTTAAGTAACCGTTTAAGTGAATAATATTATGATTGTAATTAAGTAGGTAAAATGTGAAGCTTCCATTTCCATTACCATTTCTATTTTATTTTATTATGTAACGTTTGTATTAGTTATGATGTAATTTAAGAAATGAAATTATTATGTTGCATTGAAATAAGATAATGTTTAATTTTAGTTCATTTTAGTAAGTAAGTAAGTAAAGTTTGGTTTGCTTCGACTGTTACGAGTTTGTTCTTTTTGCAGGGAGGGGATGATCCTTCCACTTTTTCAGGGGAGATGAAGTATATTGCACTTTGTAACATACGATTAAGCAATTACCTAAAATTGGAACACACGCGTAGCACTTTAAGTAACCAATATTCGAAACGCTGACTAGACATAAGTTAATTCTATTTTATAATTTTATATTTTATGATTCAATAAACATCTACACACGAAACATGACGTTTTTATCTTAACAAAAAGCATCGTCCAAATAGATAATATTTCATTCTAATTAATGACGTCGAAAAAAGCCTGTGTGTTTCAGAGCATCGCTTGCTCTGTAGCGCGCGGGGTTTTTCGACTAAAAATTTAATAATATCACCCTAAAAAGCCTGTGGAACACAGACTATTCAGAAAATTACCGTTGTGATTAAAGTAATCCTTCTTTATGTTTCGGTAAATTATGAAGAATATTAAAATAGTGATTTATAGTCATACTAGCAATTCTTTTTTACCGAGTGGTATCGTATCATTTTTTAGTTTATCCTACTATTAATATTAATTTAATGTATATGTTAAAATGTTTTTTTCTCTCTAACCCATAAAAATGGCAGGCTATGCTAGATGGGATGGATTGGGATGAAAAGCACACATATAGTTTTTTTTACCTCGATTAAAAGATAGCAGACTTTGGACTTTGTTCCTAAGAACGTCGCGAGCGGTAGCTGGATAGTGTGCATTTTCAAGTTTCTTAGATAAATTAATAAACAATACCTAGTTAGGATTTTTTTGTTGTATCTCTAATCTGACATAATATAAATGTGAAACTTTATGTGTTTTTCTATTCGATTTATTCTTTTTTTATCAATATTTTTGTTATAAATGAAGAATATTACAAAAAGACAAAAAATATACATTTGAGAAACTAAAAACACATTATCAGTGATTATAATTTTCTTGTTAACAATAAAAGCCAGCAAGATTCTTTATTTCCTATATTACAAAAGTACTCTTTGATGTGGGTATACAAAGTAAAATAGTTGAACTGCGAAAACAACTTATATTACGTAAGGCATCGGCATAAAGACGGTCACAAGGTCAAGTATAGTCTTATTCTGATGTGCTATTGACTGTAGGTACAATTATTATCAAACGAAAAAAAAAAAGAAATAACGTTCGGCAGTTAGTTATTGCGCTCGGAAATTGCGAACTCTCAATTAAAATTATTTATAGGGTATTTTCAAGTCCTTCCCCTTTACACACACATTGTAAAAAAAGTAAAAACTTAATGAAAAGCTTGAATGTACTATACCGTTATCGATTAGTTTTGCAAATTACGATAAAACAGATGTTCTTTGGGGATTTCTTTCTAAAAATAAATTTCGTCCCATGCTTTTTTAACGAGCTAAAAGTTCTGTTGATAAGAATTTAGATTAAATATCAAAGTTTCGCGATACTTAGTGCCTTATATGTCTGTATCGCGCGGGGTATTTATATTTAGAAAATCACTGTGGATCACAGCGCAAGGTGTCTGTGTTCCACAGGCTTTTTAGGGTGATATTATTAAATTTTTAGTTGAAAAACCCCGCGTGATACAGAGCAGGCGGTGCTCTGAAACACACAGGCTTTTTCGACGTTTTTAATTTGTAAAACCCAGAGCGGTACAGAGCAGGCAGTGTCTGTACCCCACAGGCATTTCTAATATCGCGGACCGACTACCTAGGTGAGTCGGGCCCTGGCGCAACGATTGTGCGCGTGGACTCGAGACGTGAGTCAGCGATGGTGAAACAGCTGTGCTCGCGGACATGCTAGTCGAGTCCATACTGATGCGACGCATGTGCGCACGAATGCGCTACGAGAGTCGATATCGATATAGAACACAAACAAACAAATAATATTTTTTTTATTTATATAGATAAGTAGGGCCAATTAAATAGATCACATTTGACACTTAACACTGGTGTTTTTTACCGCGGCATTTGACATGATTATAAAATACTGTTTTTGTTGCAAAATATTATGTTGTTACAAAATAGGGTATTTTCCAAATTTTTGAAAACTGCTTAGGCCCTCCGCTGCCTTAAGCGGGATCCCGCCGCGGGTACACGGCGCGGGAATATAGATTGCTGGTTTATGACGGACAGACGCTTGCGCAGTGCATGAATAAGCTCTAATCTATGTCGCCCCGCGCGCGTGTCCCGCTCAAGGCAGCGGACGGCCTTATATTCAAAGATTGGAACGAACAGTATAACAGAAAAATGAAAATAAATTAAATAATGTCTTTTTTCTCCATTAAACCAATTAAAGTCAATTTTATTTTTAATGGTTTTGAATTTACCGCCAAAACGCTCAGTTCGATAATGTCTACTATGTGACGTCAACTTTGTGTTAACCTATATAGTCTGTAGTACAATTTACTCTATTGTTTACACAAAGTTGACGTCACACAGTAGACATCATCGAACCGAGCGTTTTGGCGGTAAATTCAAAACCATTAAAGTAAGTTTGACTTTAAATTGGTTTAATGAATAAAAAAGGCATTAATAAATTTATTTTTATTTTTCTGTTAAATTGTTCGTCCCAATCTTTAAATATAAGCAGTTTTCAAAAATTTGGAAAATACCCTATTGCCGCTGGGCCGTCAGCCTTTTGTTCTTATCAGTTATTTTAGGCGATATTGACCACTGCAGGTAAAGTATAACAATAAGTATGTTAAATTAAATTCTCAAAAGTAGGTAGGTACCTAATTCCTATGTTAGGTATGTCTAACTCAAAACTCAGTGCAATATTTTATGTATTATGGTGGTCAGACTGTAAGGGCCTGGCCACAACTCAAAAAATTAGCAGCGCAGCGAGTGTCTGCTTGGTAGCAACAGTTGGACAAGTAAAACTATTTACATATATACAGGCAGGTGTAAATATGTAAATAATTATCTTATATACAAAATCATACCAAGTAAAAATTACCCGAACACTATATCGAAAAAAATACCGACTCTATACCGCGATTTAAAATCGTTCAACGCCATCTATTGTTAACTGGAGGAAAATTATTTTCGTACGCAATATTATATTGATTTTTATTTATATAGATAAGTAGGGCTAATTTAAAAGGTGATGTACCTAAATATTTTTATTTACGAAAATATAAAAGCGCCGCGCCGCAGTGTCGTCTTATTGTTGTCGTCGTCTTATTATTATTTCCTTTATACCTATCCTTCTACTGTGGTGGTAATGGTTATATTGGTAATGCACCTGCATAAAACACAAAAGGCTTAGCCTGCCTGCCTCTAACTTCAATAAAACAATTAATATTTACAACAGGCCGAAATTCTTTTGCCTGCACCTGCGTGCCTACGAGTACGAGCACATTAAAAATAACAATTAGACGCTGACTGTGCAAAGTGTCAGGAAAACTAAAAAGTAGTCACAGTATGAGGACACGAAACGAGTAATTAGTAATGCTTACCGCAATGGTAACCGTCCCAGGCAAAGACTTTACAACATAGAAGTCTTTGGTCCCAGGACATTTAATTTTTATCCATTTGCTACATCGCCACTTTACAGACCCATCTTTGTTCAATCAAAGTATGTTTAGAGAACTGGTAGTTGTTGTAAAGAACGACTTCACCTCCCTTTCTTTTAATAAATTCTATTCAGACATAATCGTATCGTACTATCCCCGTCAATTGTTAATGCGCTGGAACCTTGCCAAATTAACATACACATCAACGTCATCCGCAACAAAAAATTACAAAAAACAGTAAAATTCTAATAGGTAATTAAATATCTTAATTATTGAATTCTTATTTTCAATAAGAAAGGGTCTAGGTATATAAAAAAATTACGATTGTTTTTCGTTTTTGAGGTTAATATCATGGCCGCCAGGCGCATTACTGATTGACGGGGATTATAATAACCAAACGTGACGATTGACAACAAAATTGACAACCTAAAATTTTTTTTCTGTTTCTGATACATTAATCATAATCAGCATATAGTCACTATAAGTGGCCAAAGATATGTAAAACAATAAAGAGGTTTTAATTGATATCATCATAGTTCAATAAGTCGCCAAAGAATCAGGGTGCCTACTGCCATGTCTAAAGAGCTTATTAGATCATCCTGAATTAAGGATCCGGAATTCAGAGTCCGATTTAGGACGAGAAATTCAGTCGCCAATTAGACCGTCCTGAATAACGGATCCGATATCACAGCTTAACGATCATACAGTTGTTACACGAATGTACTTGCGCAGAGCAACGGAGGGGAAAATACAGTGACCGTAAAAATACATGTAGGTAGGAGGTATAGGTAGGTAGTAGGTACGTGTCATTTTCAATGCTAATCTGAACTAAGTTTATTGATGTAGGTACAGCTAGTATGTAATTTACGAATAACTCATCTAATAACATACCTACCTAAAATCAATTTTAAAAACAAATACCAACAGATGACAGGTGTCAAACTTAAAACAGCAATTTTTACGACTTTTAAACGATTATTACACAAAATAAAAAAATATAAAAGATTAAGAGGGGATGGAAATGAAATACAATGGAACTGAAACGGAAAAAAAAATCTAACCAATACGTGTGGGGTGTCTATAGATAGGTCTTTAAAAATGACATTGAGGTTTCTAGAAGTAGTAAAAATATGTTTTAGACCTTTATAAACACTATCTACGAAAATTGGTTTGAATGAATGAGATATGATTAGTAGTTTTAGGAGATATAGCACATTTTCCAAAACCGCAAATATAACTTTGTCGTTTATACAAACACTATAAAAAACAAAGTTATTTTTGCAGATTAAAATGATAGTGGTATTAAATAAGGTATGGTATTAAATAAGGTATTGTATATGGTAACTACGGAACCCTACTGCGCGTGGCCCGACACGCACTTGGCCGGATTTTTTAATTCAAAAAAGCAAATCACAGAGTTATTATGCCCTTATACACTTAGTTTTTTCGTTGCGCCAACTGTCTATCTAGACGAACGGCGGCTTTTTTTTCACCAACATAAAAAGCGTTGACTGACTGTATACTCTTTAGGCTATGGTACTACTGTGTCGGAGCAGAGCGTCCTGAATGCGATTACACTGTCCTAAGTGCTTCCGATTTAGCATCCTTAACGCCGGAGACCATTTCCTATCCTAACTAGGATCCTGACTAGGATCCTACCTTCCTGAATGCAATTACACTTCTCTGAATTAAGGAGCGACTTCATTCCGGATCCTTAATTCAGGATGATCTAATAAGCTCTTTAGCGCAGTTTTAATTCAATCTTAAGAGCTTATTAGATCATCCTGAATTAAGGATCCGGAATGAAGTCGCTCCTTAATTCAGAGAAGTCTAATTGCATTCAGGAAGGTAGGATCCTAACTAGGATCCTATTTAGGATAGAAATGGTCTCCGGCGTTAAGGATGCTAAATCGGAAGCACTAAGGATAGTGTAATCGCATTCAGAACGCTCTGCTCCGACACAGTGGTACCACAGCCTAAAGAATATACAGTCAGTCAATGCTTTTTATGTTGGCGAAAAAAAAACCGCCGTTCGTCTTGTTAGACAGTTGGCACAACGACGAAACTAAGTGTATAAGGGCTGTCACTCTGTGATTTGCTTTTTTGAATTAAAAAAAACCGGCCAAGTGGGTGTCGGGCCACGCGCAGTAAGGTTCCGTAGTTACCATATACCATACCTTATTTAATACCAAACCTTATTTAACACCACTATCATTTTCATCTGCAAAAATAACTTTTTGGGTTCAAATAGTATAATTGTATTGCCCGTAATATTTTGATTTTTCTACCATGGCAGGAGCTTAAAGTGTGCTTAGCACGATTTTGATATTAGTTTTGGAATTCAAAATGACGACCGCATCTTGTATGTATTTTTTAACAGTTGTCAAATTTAAAACTGCAATATCTCGGAAAGTACTCATCCTAGACTGATGGTGACCTTGAAGAAATTATAGGTCTTAGTGAGATCTTAATTTTTGATGACAAACTTAAATTAGACAGCTGTCACCTAAAATGAAGGTCTCACCAAGACCTTTCATTTCTTCCAAGACACCACCACCACCAGTGTAGGAAAAGTACTTTTCGAGATATTGCTGTTTTAAGTTCGACAGCTGTCATCTGTTTGTATTTGCTTTTAAAATTGATTTTAGGTATGTTATTAGATGAGTTATTCGCAAATTCACTCAAATACTAGTACCTACATCAATAAACCTAGTTCAGATTAGCATTGAAAATGACACGTACCTACTACCTACCTAGCTACATACCTATACCTCCTGCCTATATCTCCTACCTACATGTATTTTTACGGTGACTGTATTTTCCCCTCCGTTGCTCTGCGCAAATACATTCGTGTAACAACTGTATGATTGTTAAGCTGTGATATCGGATCCGTTATTCAGGACAGTCTAATTGGCGACTGAATTTCTCGTCCTAAATCCGACTCTGAATTCCGGATCCTTAATTCAGGATGATCTAATAAGCTTGCTATTTCGTACTACGACCTTCTTATAATAAGATTATTATACTTCAGATTCGTCCTCGATATTCGTATATTAACACATGTAGTACCGCTTGCATGTATCACCACTTAGCACGTTATTTTAAAGTAATAACCTAAAAAGAAAAGGTTTTTGACTTAAAATTGACAGATATTTTGACATTTCCGGTCCAAGTTCGCCCCGTCACTACTACACGACGCCAACCACTTCATTCGCTTTTCGTGCTTCGCCACGGACGCACGTATACAGTCTCAAAGTGAGACTTCTTTAGAATTATATTTTTACAGTAAAAATTAAATTGTAGTTAAGCATTTACTTCGTGAAGAAAGGGAGAAGTTTTCAAGACGGAAGAGGACAAGAAGAAGAAGTCAAGACGGAGGAACATTTTTAAATGCCGTTTACTTGGTTAAACAGCATCTTGATCTCCTGACTCTCTGTGCTGAATATGATCTCACCATCACTAACACTTGTTTTCGACTGCCTGATAAATTAAAAACCACATGGATGCATCCAAGATCTAAGCACTGGCACCTCTTAGATTATGTGATAGTACGCAAGAGAGATCTCGGTGAAGTATTAATCACTCGAGTGATGAGAGGCGCCGAAGGCTGGACTGACCATCGACTAGTTCGATCGAAGATACGATTGCAACTTAAACATCCACGACGAGCTCCTCACAAAAACCCAGCAAAATTGTACTGTGACAAACTGATCCAAAACCGACCACTTACAGACGAGCTAAACAATGCTTTTCAAGAGAGATTGCCAAAGATGCCAGAAGATATGTCTGTCGATATGAGCTGGCGTTTATTCGCGGATACTCTACACAGTACTGCCTCACAGGTCATAGGAAAACCAGTTCGGAAGAACCAAGACTGGTTCGATGATTCCGAAATTGAAATCCGTAAGCTTGTCGAGGACTACAGACATACGCTTCTCTCAAGTGACGTCTCCGAACGAAAGAAAGCTCATCACGAACTTAAGCTGAAAGTACGCGCACTCAAGGACAAATGGTGGGTGGAAAAATCCAAAGAAATTCAGCATTACGCTGATACTAACCAATCTGGTAGATTTTTTGAAAGCCTGCAGACTGTTTTCGGCCCACGAACTAAAAAAACCGCACCTATGTACAACAAGGATAAAACTAAACGGCTAACTGAGCAGAAAGATGTACTAGCTCGATGGGCAGAACATTTTGAAGAAGTCTTAAATCCTAGTACACAGACCACCGACTTGTTGTACATAGAATCGTTAGAAAGTCTACCAACCGTTGAAGATCTTGCGGTACCCCCATCCTTTGATGAATATGCTGCTGCCCTGAGGAGAATGAAGAACGGCAAGACACCTGGGATAGATAGTTTACCGTCAGAAATATACAAATACGGCGGACCACACATTAGCAAAATCTTGTTTGATCTAATACAAAAAATATGGGAGTGTGAAGTCATCCCGCAGGATTGGAGAGATGCCTCCATATGTAAACTATACAAAGGTAAAGGTGACATAGCTGATTGCGGAACATACAGAGGCATCTCCCTTCTCTCAACAGCTGGGAAAATTTTAGCCCATATTATTAATACACGATTATCTCGACACGCTGAAAATATACTCCCTGAAACACAGTGTGGTTTTCGTCCCAATAGAGGCACGGTGGATGCTATATTTGTTGTTAAACAAATGCAAGAAAAGAGCCTGGAACAACACCGTCCACTCTACATGTGCTTTGTCGACTTAGAAAAGGCCTTCGACAGAATACCGCGTGAAGCCTTGTGGATCGTGCTAAAGAAAGCTGGTTGTCCTGTTAAGTTGTTAAACTTGATTCGCCAATTCCATGACGGTATGGTGGCAAAAGTTCGACATGAAAATGACTTCTCAGACCAATTCCCGGTAACAAGTGGCGTGAAGCAGGGCTGTGTCTTAGCTCCTACTTTATTCTCCATATACTTTGCCTCTGTAATGCTGGATGCGACAAGGACTTGTAATGAACTCATTGAAATTAACTCAAGATCTGATAGAAGTGTTTTTGATATCTCGCGTCTTAGAGCGAAACGGCAAGTAACCAAACTCTCAGTGATGGACATTTTGTACGCAGATGATGTTTGCCTCATGGCCGACTCTCTTGAGTCTCTTCAAGCCTATGTAGACTCTTTGCAAATATCATGCCGCCAATTTGGCCTAGTTATAAGCACTAGTAAGACCCAAGTTCTTAAACAACCCCCAAGAGATAGCAGCGGGGATTCATCTGATATAAGCCTAGATGGCACTGTATTAGCAGAAGTTGATCATTTTAAGTACTTGGGAAGTCGCCTGAGGAAAGACAACACCTTGACATCTGAAATACCAGCGCGGATAGCAGTCGCTGCTTCGGCATTTGGCAAGCTCAGAACTCGTGTCTGGAACTCACATGACATTAAGCTGCAAACGAAATTCTTAGTTTACAAAGCGATTGTTCTGCCTGCCTTACTTTACGCCGCCGAGACCTGGTGCTGCTACAAGACAGATATTAAGCAGCTAGACATTTTTCATCTGAAATGTCTGAGGTCCATCTTGCGGATTAAGTGGCAGGACCGTATACCTAATTCTGAAGTTTTGCGTCGAGCTGGTTTACCTGGAATTGAATCCCTCATCATGAAAGTGCAACTAAGGTGGAGTGGACACGTCGTACGCATGGACGACAGTAGATTGCCCAAGACCGTGTTCTACTCCGAGCTGTCATGCGGAAAGCGCAAACAAGGAGGGCAATATCTGCGCTACAAAGACGTGCTAAAGCGCAATCTAGTGGCCTGTGATATTCCAACCGATGAGTGGGAGGAACTTGCACGACGTAGACCAGAATGGCGTCATATCGTTTACTCTAGTGTAGATAAATACGAAGAAAAGCGCCTAGAGACTCTTGATGCGAAACGCCAAACACGAAAGACTCGACTTAAGCCTACCTACTTATACACCTATAATACGTCAGGCCAGCTGCACTGTGCGCCTTGCGATCGTGTTTTCAAGTCAAAATTTGGCTTTGCTAGTCATATTCGAGCACATCACAAAAACCAGCTCAACTTCTAAGGGTCGCCGTCGCCGGATACGGTGAGGAGGACATGATGATAAACAGCATAATTGTCTGCTTACCTTTATGAATGTGTAACTGCCAAACTGGGCTTTTACCATATTTTAATTATTTATCTGATGCGAACTTACCATACTTGGTACTGTGGGTATGATGGTGTTCTCACCGTCGACTTACTGTTCTTCAAAGGATAGGTGGCGAGATAATCCAAACACCGCACGTTGACTCACAGATTTATTGCAGGCTGGCGTACACAATAAGCAAGTACTAGATTTAGGATGTAATAACATCAAAGCATACGAAATACACTATTTTCGCCGGTTTACCGGGAGCGCAAAGTGGCATGCATTCGCCGTCCGAATAAGGTCAAGACTGGTGACGCGCTCGACAGCCGGCACAAGCGCCGCCTGTGAGAACGAAGGAACGAACGGGTGGATCCGGTCTCGATACCGGGTGTCCATTACACTCGCACGACAACTTGGCACGACATTAAATAAATGACGTACGAGATTACGGCTTATAATTAAAATGATTTTATATGTAAATAAGATTACTACTAGTTTATTTATGTGTATGAAATAAATACGTATTTTAAATATTATAAATATGTAATATATATTTACTTTGTGTAATTATAAATGTGTGTATTTTATAAAATAAATAATAATATTTCATATATTTATAAAATGAATAAATAGTGGGAATACCCCACAGTACTTTCTGTCAGTTTTTTATTTATCTGATGCGAACTTACCATACCGGGTACTTTCTGTCAGTTTATTTATTTGTCTGATGCGAATTTACCATACTGGGTACTTTCTGTCAAAGCATTGTGTCTAAGACATCAATTATATATCTATTGTACTCGAGATAGTCATACTGGACTATTTCACCGCATAGATAGGTCAAACAATCACCTGTAGTTCCGTCAGATTGGCTTGCTGACTGAGTGCGACTTCTCCGCGAAGCTGGGGTAGGGCCGGAGCCTGTGGTCGTAGAGCCACCGCCTTAGGACCCCGACGGACTCTTGAGGTAGGTACCGCTGTCGCCGCGGATTCATTTTAGTTTTCAGTTGTGTAAACAAAAGTAAACCAAAATCTTTGAAGACACCTATGTCGCACTTATGTCAAGTTATATCATTTGTTACAATCACCTGTAGTTCCGTCAGATTGGCTTGCTGACTGAGTGCGACTTCTCCGCGAAGCTGGGGTAGGGCCGGAGCCTGTGGTCGTAGAGCCACCGCCTTAGGACTGATAAGTTAGGTAGCGTTGTCGCCACGGATTCATTTTACTTTTCAGTTGTGTAAACAAAAGTAAACCAAAATCTTTGAAGACAACTATGTCGTACTTATGTCAAGTTATGTCATTTGTTACAATCATAGAGTAAGATAAAGAAATAGTGACGGTGGCGGTCAGTTATACATATACTATGGTAGCCCTTGGAATGATTCAAATTGACGCGGTATCGACGCCGTCGGAGCACGGTAATCCACAACCGCAAGCCCCGCCACTTCGCCACCGCACGTATGTGGGCGAGCTCGCGATCCAGCCCAGCAGCGGGCACCGCACGGTCAGTTGCAAAATTGTGCATCTGCCCGCAGGAGGCCGCCGCCGCTAAAAACGGAACTATTATTGCAATTAGTGGAAATTATCCAACTTTAATTATTATATCCAAAATTTCTCATATTATTTCTTTTATTTGTGTACTAGCGGCTGCCCGCGGTTTCACCCGCGTGGTTCCCGTTCCCGTGGGAATATCGGGATAAAAAGTATCCTATGTTTTAATCTAGGCTATTTACTATCTGTGTGCCAAATTTCAACCAAATCCGTCCAGTAGTGTTTGCGTGATTGAGGAACAAACATCCAAACATCTAAACATCCAAACCCACAAACTTTCACATTTATAATATTAGTAGGAAGTAGGATGTGTATGACCTTTGACAAGGTATTTGTGTGTGATTTTGATCTGTTTTTGTACAGAAACTTGCAAAAGAGCATTCGCTAGGATTGCGTTACGATTTTGGTTGGTAAACCCGTCACTCCAAAATATTATGTGTTTTACATGTGCATCCACGTGGTGGTTAACAAAATAGTGCAAAATACTGCAAAACTCATCAGCGCAGACACCCCCTTCACCTTCATGCCATATGAAACAATACGCATCGCGGATATGTAGTCAAATATTGTAAAATTGTGCACCTTAAGTTTAGTTTTATAGCGGGCTCCACATTCGCGCCGTGAACGCCCGTGAAAGGCGTGAAGCGCGAATGTGGATGGTTTTCGCGCCCGTTCACGG
Organism: Agriphila tristella; assembly: GCA_928269145.1. NCBI lineage: Eukaryota > Metazoa > Arthropoda > Insecta > Lepidoptera > Crambidae > Agriphila > Agriphila tristella. The sequence goes on from OV743435.1 coordinate 2,515,129, forward strand.
GCTTCGCGCCTGTTCACGCCTTGTTCCCCGTTCGGTGTCGGTATTTGCGCCCGCTTCAAAGGGTTCGCGGTGCGCGAACCTCCCGTGAACGCAAGCGCCGCATCCACACTCGCGCGTGAAAACAGTACCGTGCCTTGAGGTTTTTATTTATTTGCGGAGTACGGTGCGTCAAAATGACCGTCACTTGGACGAACGAGCAGGAACTTGTGTTGATTGAGTGTTGTCATGCCGAATAGCAGTGCATAATTTGGCGTCCATTCTCGACGAGCGCGCGAACTAAACTGTGAACGATAGCGAGTGTGGAGGGTCATGCTTTTCACGCCGACTTCACGGCAAAATTACGGCGTGAATTCACGCCGTGAATCACGCAGGAGTCTGAAGCCCACATTACTGCAGGGGAGAGAAGAACCGCTTGTAAGTCAAAAGTAAAGATTTTTACTGTTTCATCTTTAAGTTCTTCGTCCTTCTCTTTTTCCCCGTCTTGCTTTATTTTTTTCCTGTATGTGACTGTTGTGTTTCTTCAGTAACGCTTCTGACTTTATACGAACAACAAAGGTCACACTGATCCTTTTTTGGCGAAAATAAGGCTAAATTCATGACATCAAATTCGTTTTGAAATACTTTGTGGCTATCTTTAGATTGTAGTTGTCCTATTGCCGTAAGATTTTTGACATATTCCTGACAGACTATTTTTCTTTGCCAATTTTGTTTTAAGTTCAGTTTATTTGTAGATTTCCTGCAATAGTGGTATTCAAGTTTTGGCAAGCTAGTCAAGAACTCTTTTACTTTGTTCCTTCTTATATCCTCTATATTTTCTTGACGATGTTTTGCGAGTTTCTTCTTTTTCTTCGTTTTGAACCCAGTTGTGCACGGACCATTTTCCAACATGTAATGCCTAAAAACATCCGAGGGATAGCAGAAAAACTATCCACGCAGACGAAGTCGCGGTCGGTTGCTAGTAATGAATATATCTAATAGGTATATACGAGGGTGGATTGATAAGTCCATGACTTTTTAATGAAGAAAGACTTTTTTTCGGAATATTTTGTTGTATTTCTGTACATAATCTTATTGTAGCTCTGCGTATTCAGTCCAACGAAGTTCCTACCTCTTTAACCCATTATTTTTTCTTTTATCGCCTGAATACTGGTAACTGAAATGAGGGCCCATTTCAGACATCACCTTTTGGCTTGATGAAAATCTTTGCCCGCCAAGACATTTATCAAGACATTTATTCATGTTTGGTAGGAGAAAAAATCTCACTGGGGTTGAATCTAGAGAATAGGAAGGATTCGCATCTTCATTCGATGAGTTTTGATGTCATGAGTGCCGCCGAGAGGGTCGACAGGGACATTAAGAAAAGTGAGAAGTCGCTTGAGCTTTTTGTTTCCAGAAGTAACAATCTTTAACCAAATTTGAAAAAAAATTGTGTTAAGATGTCTAAGGAGTTTCTTTTTAAGACAGAAAAATAAATTATGAAAAAAAAGTATTTCTTCTTTTCAAAGTCATGGACTTATCAAACCACCCTCGTAGGTAAGTACCTACCATCATACTTAATATATTCTTTCTTACTTACTTATAAATTAATGTCTTTGTGTTTCTTTAAAGTAAATCCATAGGTACTTAACTACAAACAAGTATTAAAAGCACCTAACTACCTAACATAAATAAAGTACCTATCACATACTCTTGTCTTATTCTAGACTTATTTGCCGGGTTTGTGGGAACACTATCCATTTAACCAACATGCACGGATGGTTGAGGGCAACCACAACTTGCCTGATACAACGACTTGTTGTGCGTTGTGTCAAATGTTGCGTAATACCCACAATCCTTTGATAGGAACCGGTGCCCAAAAAACTCAAGGTGCGAAGAACCTATAATTTGGAGAAAGGAGTTAGAGAAGATTTTTAGTGCCTCCTTATTTGATTTCCACTTGCTACTTTTCCAGTTGATCTACTTCACTGACTCCTTAAAATTTATTCTACTTGCTTTTGTTTCCAGAGGAATTTATTGACTGCCTTTTAGCGATGTGTGAGCTCTTAAGTCGGATGTAAAACGACGATTTGTCCAAGATTTAATCAGCAAACAACCAAAAAAACAACAGCTTTCCTAACATAACTCAAGTCACCATTGAAACCCACATCAAAATCACTTACAAAAAATATTCCATACCAGTGTATGAGAACCCTTATCATCGACCTAAGGTGAATTTTGAAAAAATCATAATGTGAAAGAATTTTTAAAATTGGTTAGTGTACCCATTGCAAATAAACGTAGCAATCTTTTCTCTTTATAATTTTACTAGCTGGGCTCTGCTCCCGTGGGAATTCTGGATAAAAAGTATCCTACATGTTAATCCAGATGAAATCCTACCGGAAATTAAATTAAGTCACTTTAAAGCAGTTATTAGGGCTGTTTCGCTTTTAATTTGTATAGGAGGTTTGTCTTCCTGTTTCTTGACGTAGATTTTTCCATATGATGTCCATGCTGTAGTCAATTTCTTCAGTTTGACACTAAATAAATAAAAATTGGCAAGAGACTTAATAAGAGTCATAAAGCCAGATATTATTGGTTCTATTATTTAACGGATATACAGGGTGGATTTTTGAGATGGTACATTAAGGGCAGGTACCTTAACCGTTATAGTTACAGGAAAACGTTCTTGGGAAACCTTCCATAACAGATTTTGGAAAAAAGTAACCGTTAGCAAAAAAAATACCAAAAAAAAATGCTAATCGATCCTATTTCATGTGGGGATCAAAAAACTCTATGGGACCATTTAAGGTATGAGTACTAGAAACGACAGAAATGGCCAAAAACTTTTCCCATACATTTTGTACAGAAAAACGAAAAATTTACTCGAAATATTCTTTTAGTGTCAAACGATCTTATTTCTTACTGTGATCAAAATACTCTTTAAGGCCAACTAAAAACGACTTTTTTGATCTAATGTTGTAAAAGATTGTGCCTGCGTGTGAAGACGATGTTGTGTGTGACTTACGTAGTTTCTGTACTCAAATTTCAGTTGGCCTTAAAGATTTGTTCACAGTAAGAAATAGGATCATTTGGCAATAAAAAAATATTTCGAGAAGATTTTTCGTTTTTCCGTACAAAATGTATGGGAAAAGTTTTTGGCGATTTCTGTAGTTTCTAGTACTCATACCTTAAATGGTCTAATAGAGTCTTTTGATCCCCACATGAAATAGGATCGACTGGAATAAAACATTTTTTTTTGTATTTTTTTTCCCAAAATGTGAATGCAGTTGTGCTGTGAATGCAGTTGTGCTGTGAATGCTGTGAATGCAGTTCAGAATATCTTAAAAAGTTATGGAAGGTCTCTCAGGAACGTTTTTCTGTAACTATAACGGTTAAGGTACCTGCCCTTAATGTACCGTCTCAAAAATCCACCCTGTAGCCTTCCATCAGCTGCCCGAGTCGTCCGGTAAATAGATTAATGTCGCGCATTTTACTTGCGACAAGGTTTATTAGTGGGCGCACTGCACTAGCATCGCGGGACAATTCATCACGACCGTAAATCAGTGGAGCAACATCATCGATGTTAGTGATCCTGTCATTCCTGTCCATTACAATTCTTAAGCCAGGAACTGAGTTATTCCCGAAAAAGTGTTTTAAATACTCTTGATTTCTGTTTACTAATACGAGAGTATCTCGCAGATTGAAAATGTTGATATAGAGCGGTGTCCCGATATCTTCAGTCATGAAAATAGGAACGTGAGGCACGTTCTGCGTTGTACTAGCCATACGACTTGAATCTGGCTTCCATCACAGAGTACTCTTTGGCTTCCATCGCGGCTTCAAAATCATCCACGGTACGCTGGTTTTGCTTTGTCCTCCAGGTGGTATACGGTCGGTTCTCGGTTGGTTTCCTAAAGGAGCCACGTCCACGGTTTCCTCAGGGCCTTCGGACTGGAAAGTTTCCTCGGGAGCAAGGAGCTACAGCGGAGTTGGAAGTGTCCATTGGACTAGATCCTACTGTCGGAGAAACGATTACTCTGGATTGATCTAGAGCGGCAGGCAAGGCATCTGCGCTAAAAATAGAGAAACCTGTCATTGGCCTTACCTTTATTAAGCATAAAACAAAATCATTACTGTAACGCTGTTGGGTTTTTTACTTAATAAATAAAATAAAAACGGATGCTCATTCTGTCTATACAACATATAACAGAATTAATAGCTAAACCAGAATATGTATAGTAGATAGGGACCGTCAAACTGAACAACTTACTATGGAACCAACTCTGAAATCGCCAAAAAAACTTTTCTTTTTCACGATTTCAAATTTGGTCCCCTTGTAAAAGTTGTTCAGTATGATGGTCCCGTCCTATACTATAATCTGGTTTAGTCATTTATTCTGTTGCACGTTGTATAAGCAACTGCCTAAGATCTGCCATCGAATCGAAGCGCAGGGTTTTCTACAACTACGCCTCCAAGACCAAATGAGCTATTATTACCTTTGCTAATACGTCTACCGACTTATTTGATTGCTTGTTGATTTGTTTAATTTTCGTCGTTTCCCTTTTTCCCCCAGCCCGACCTCGCAAGTTCTCAATAACACTTCATTCTATTTATATTTTTATCACACTTCACACATGACTGATTCTTTCGCAAAGTCACCTGGGACAAAGTTTTTGTTTTCTGTTTATAAGATTCATAAGCGTCATCGCTGATATTTTTCTTCAAGTTCCCGGATTATGTTTATTCATGTTTTTAATATGAGTTCATCTAGCCTGAGTCTTTCGTTGGGACATTTCATCATCATCATATCAGCTGTAGTGTGTGTTACCTATGTCTGTCAAAGGACGGTAAGTTTCCTGGGGGGTGATTTTGTAAATTTGTTGCAATCAACTCTGACAGAAATCGCAGTTACATTGCTGCTTTAGTTAGAACCAATGTGACAGCTATCTTAACTAAAGCAGCAATGCAACCGCGCTTTCAATCGATTTCAACCGAGAATTGTTAGCAACAGCTTTACGTAATCAAGGTACTGGTATACATAGGTCTTCAGGCAGTAAATCGTGGCAGCGTTCCGCACCCATTTTCCTCTCCGTTTTCCAGGGCAATGTCTAAAACCGTCGCAAACTGCTACCGTTTGCGACGGTTGTCAGGTACGCTCGACCTGGTCAATGTAAGCCGACATGTCCACATTCTGGCTATAAAGCTCTTGTACAGAAATTGATCTAGTGGGGCCTAAATCGTACATTGGCTCATCCACTGGACTTGTTTCCTCCTTCACTCTAAAATCTGTGGCGGCATTGGCATCGTCCTATTTTTCCGGTTTTTCCTTTTTTGGTTTGGAATCTTTCCATCCCATGCTCCTTCTTGTTGGGCCTTCCAGCTTTAAAGGGCGTGCTTCATATCCGCGAGAATTAGCCCAGTTTTCTTCAACGTTGCGTTATTAGAATTTATAAGCTCTCCGCTGACTTTAATTCCCTCTAGGCGGATTGCCGGCCTGCATGGACAGGGTATCGTTCACATCCTTTTTCAAGGAAAGACATCCTGTCTGTTACAAAAATGATTGATTTCTATAGCGTTATCAATAAAAACGACGCACGTTACCTCGAAATTCCCGAACGATGAAATAGGACATTTCAAAAGTCTTTTAATAATTTTAAAATAACTTTCGACATCCGAGCTGGTTGATGTCACATTTTTTCCATGAAACCATACTACGTGACCCATTTTTTTAACAATGTTTACCCCCCTCCGCCTCCCTTGGTGACCATCATCATTGGCCACAGCATCTTCATAGATGATTGTCACAGCGCTAGTGTTTTTTTCACAACCATGGATTGAATACATTTCCGACGTTATTTAAAAAGTGGACATTGATCCGCTAGATAAAGATAACCTGGCCCATCCTGTATATTGTGACGTAATTACGGATGGGATTGTTTTGTAATAACATACCATTAGAGATTCTAGTTCACCTGCAGCGTTGCCAGTAATTAATACAGTAAAATTATCTTTCTTTGATGTGCTTGTCGCCTCTCCTGGCTAGGACTTTTCCAGCTTTTGGAGACGAATAGAAAGCACTTTCATCTATATTGAAGACCCTAGCTGGGTCTTCAGTGACGGTCATAAGTTGTTTTTCTTGCAAGTAAGCTTCTACTTCATGAAACCATTACCTTGAAATTTGGGTCATTTATAAAATTGTAAAGCACTACACATGCGTTCATAATCTGTGCTGTCTTTCGTGGTTTATAGTGCAGTGTTTTGTGCTCCAAGAGGCAGTGGAACCGAGACTTAAGCATATCGAAATTGCGCTCGACGACATTTCGTGAGTGCACGTGGACCAACGTATAATGCGCTTCCGGTGAATTCATCTCAGTATGGAGAATAGGAGTCATCATCCATGGACGCTGGGCATAGCCCGAGACACTTGCAATTTAATTGAATTTGTTATTTAAGTTAAACGGCACTAGGTTCTTGCCCTTTTGTGCCAAACATGACAGACAATTATCTTAACTTTGTTCTCGGTCGGTTTTATTTACGTTTTCTTTTAGATGTCTCCCAGGGTACTTTGAATTAATTTGCTTATCAGTCCAAAATATTTCAAGTCTGCTAATAAATCTTCCAGATTGTTTGGTACATCTTCGGTAATATCTGCGAGTTCAGTGACAAGCAATAAACGTTGCATTGTGATGCGTTTACATTTGAATAGGTACAATGAGTTGGAGGTCTTCCTGTTCATCAAAACGGAAGCATTTTGCGTCAGCAACCATATTTATTATATAAACGTGAGTGCCAAATTCTCCGTGTCCGAATCTCAATCGGTTAATGGTGGATATGAATTTTCTATTCTTGTAAGTTTACTGTAACCATGAAACTCTCCGTTTAGCACACAACACACACACCGCTCGGTTTTTACCCCTGACGCAACAGAGCCGTTACTAAGAAATTTTACTTTTAACAGAGTTGGTAAATTACCTTGACTTGGCGATAACTTCTTAAGAGTTTTCTAAAATTTCAATTTATAGTTATTTAGTTACATAAGATAAGAATTACGCTTTGTAATTTGACGACATCAGTGACGCGCCATGGCTGCCTCACTTATCCTCGACATAATACTAGCTTGTGCCTTGGTGTCTTTAGTTTGCCAACTTTCATATTTCGTTTCTGGCTTCTCATCATCGCCTTTGACCACCGAATATACGCCTATCCCGCGCAAGGCTATAGCCACCTGGAATTTCCATACATTCCAGTTCTTCTGCCCTTCCAGCCCGATAGCTCAGGCCGCCATCATTGTGTTCTCCATTATACATGAACGCGTGATAATAAACACAGATCACTAAAAATACTGTCTACGACAGATGGGACACTGATGTTTTAGCAGTACAGTTTACCCCAAAATCCACGAAGCGCTAGTGTCGCCTGACATAGTGAAGTGCATATTTGGAGTGTTAGCCTATCGATATTACTAGTGATGTGCCAGCGTCGATAAAAAACGCGGTACCCCTCCTCAATAATATATATATTTTTTATTAGGTATATACTTATTAAAAAACTAGTGTTTCGCCCTGGTGCGCGGGCTGCTGAAGCAGCCCGCGGGCATCGCCCTGATGGACTGTAAACAGCGGCCTTTGGACAGTCTGACTGCGAATTGTGGAATGCGGTATTTATTGCCATGCCATCCGATAAAATCACATTGGAATTTGTCTGCAAGTTGCAGTGCGGTGTGGTGACCGTGATGCATGGTGAAAATTATACTGGTTTTTTTTCTAAAACTTTGCTGGCTTATATTAAAATCATCATCATATCGGCCCCCCGACATCCACTGCTGGATATAGGCCTCCCCCAAAGATCTCCACAACGATCGGTCTTGCGCTGCTTATATAGCATGAGCATCCGCTGAGCTCTGAAACTTCATTGCTTATGCTGTTTTCAAGGGCTTCAAAGTGGTTTTGCAGTTTAAGCATTAAAACTTTTTTTTTTTTTTTATATTATTAATTGTGATTTTTTAATAGAATGCAAATTTTTTTATAACTTTTAAACTTAAAATGACATGAATTGACAAAAATTTTAGAATGTACTGTTTAAATAATTTTACATATGATGTAATATTATTGTAAATTTATGTTGACTTACCTAGGTTGCGTTATGTAACAAAGGGTTAATAAATAAATTAAAAAAAAAAAAAAAAAAAAAACTATAGAGAAACTAATAAGAAATTCTGTTTTCGTGGCTTTCTATTAATCCATTTCCAAACTATTTGTGAATTTGTCCAGAATAATCGTTTTGCTATTTCGAGTTTCTGTTCTTGCTTTTACCATTCATGGTGTGACCTAAACGGGATCCCATTAAAGCAACCTGCAGCTCTAGCTTTGGGATCGTTGCAGTTTTCAGGTGCAACTTTATATTTCCCAGCTACAAAGGCCACATCGTCATCTCTACTCAGTAAGCGAAAGTGGCATAATGCTTGCTCAGAGGCGTCAATAGAAATGTGTAATCTTAACTTAGTCATCTGTGAGAAACCATAACATCTGGGTACTGAAAATAATTTGCAAGTCTCAAGCTTCTGAACCAATACCAATCTTTGTTCATCTTCTCGACGATTTGATCATCCCATTTGATCGTAGACCGTCAAATTTCCTGTAGCAATATCTTTCAATAAATCAGGAAGGGACATAAACATACCCAGTGACATTAAAATTTTTAGCAACTCGCGATTTGTTGGCGGTCGCAAACCTTCGTTGATCTCTTTGTCCACCTACTTAAAGCTGAGATCAAACCCTAAAGTATCTGTGGCTGGTTTCCAATTGCTGGGTCTATTAGAGGCCCAACTTTAAGTCAAAACCTCCTGCCTTATGAATCACAATCAGTCGCTTCATCCCCTTTTCGTTAATTATCCGTGGAGTCGAGATAGTCATCAACGTAGTGCCTTTCCTTAATGGTTTCCACTGCTTGTGGATGATGACATGAAACAAAATCATCAGTATTACGACGAATAATACAAGTAGCTGTGCATGGAGATGATGTGGCACCAAAGGTCATCGAGGTGAACTTATAAGTTTCTGAGAGCTTCTTTCTTTCCATAACCCTCCAAAGGAAGCACTGGGCATTTTGATCCTGATCATTTACTTAAACTGCAGGAACAATTCCCTGATATCTGTAGTAACGGCTACTTTTCTTTTTCGGAACCTAACCAGGACATCATCTAATGAATTCTAAATATCTGGGCCAGTCAGTAATTCGCTATTCAGAGACACTTCTTGAGTTTCGGCTTTCGCATCAAAAACAAGTCTAAGTTTTCCAAGTTTTTTGATATTTCTAACGCCAAAATGTAGGAGATGCCAAACTCGAGCAACTGGTGCCTGAGCAGTTTTCTTGGCATAATCTTTTCCCAACATGTTATGCGTCTGCTTCGTGAAGTCTACTGCGAAGCTCGGATCAAAATCCATTATCTTCTCAATCAAACGTAATCTATTTACGGCGTTTCTCTTGTTGTTGAGTTGGGAAGCTTGATGTCATCGTTTCTTCACAGCAAAGCAGACTCCCAGAGCCGTCGATTTTCTTCGACTTAGTATCGATAATGTGAAGTGCTCATCATTCTTCTCGAGAATATCTAGGTAGCTTAGAATTCCTGATGCCTATGCTATCAAGTCTAAAGAAATTCTCTAATAAGAAGTGAAGTTCATCCTCTTTTTCGGACTGTAGTGACAAGCAAACTCGGGCATAATCTTCCTCGAAATTGACGACGAAACTTCATGCAAAATCCAACTAAGTTCAGTGAGAGAGGCAACAGGCTCATCCTTCCTGCCTTCTTTTATTTCTCGGCTTATATTCAAATGACAATAACCTTGGCCTATGAGGAATTGAGGATTGTCTGTCGATCGAGATGGTCGTATTAAGAAATCATATTGCCATCAATAGGGAATATGCAGCATTTTTTTTTGTATCAAATCAAAAGTATAATGCGTGAGAAAATCAACTGTAATATTAAAACCTTTCCCTTCCTTTTTTTCGTGATATAGTTACTTGAAGTTAGCACGCATCAGCACCCGCCGAAAACACTCTGTACAAAATGGTAATGTTTTGTGACTTCACCAACCATGATTTTAGGCGCGATTTTTATGGAGTTAGCCAAAAAAATGATATCCCTAAATTTTGCGTCTAAGTACCAACATACATGTTGTGGAATGGCACGTAGATGTAGGACTGTAGATGATTGAAACTCACTGGTAGCTTGACTGAAGGCAGGGTTTATTTTTGGAAGCAAAAGACACATACAAACTTGTATATTTTAACTCAAATTACTTATAAAAGTATGGAACACGAACCACACGCAATGGTGCCCGGAAACGAAGAGAGAGTGGGAAGCGAACCTCCAATTGCAGCAGTGATGTACAATAAAAATAGTGTTGGGTAACATGCCAACACATGTGTCATACAAAATATTATTTCTCATTCGATATTCTATCTGACTGTAAGGTGCATTATATCCAAAAATGAAAAAAATCGTTATGTTCCCCTGATTTCATCGTGTGATAAAACTAAAATAATACATTGTTTTTCTGTTCCCTCATGTTTTTAATACGTATCCGCAGCGATCAATCAAATTTTTTTATCAAAATCGGTGGCTTATGCATATTCCCTGTTGAGTGTCTTGGAAACGTGAAGTTCTTCACCGTACGAACTCATTCAAGGCTGAAGGATACTGTATCTGTCATAATAAGCGTCAAAGAGACGATCTTGCCAGGTTGTTACAGCCGCCCACCGCACCCTGAAACGCCAACTCAACGCTCCACCCTCCGGCTCCTGCCACGTTGGCTACACTGCTCTCCACGAGTGACACGGTGGACCCTTCATCAAGCAGAGCACACGTGTTAAAGTTGCCTTCAGTTCCCTGGACGGTCACGGGAAGCACCTTCAAAAAGACTCGTTTTTGAAACTTGCCGATGCCGACCAGATGTTTGCGGTAGTCGCGGTAGTCTTTGGGTCTTTCTTCTATTCGTTTTTCGTCTGCGTTCAGACATTTTATTTTATTTTATTTTAACAATCTTCGGGAAGCTTACAGCTCGGTTAAGAATAAAGTGGTTAACTTAAATAAATATCAAGGGCCAATTACAAGCTTCCACATATAGGTGAAAATCATTAATAAGAACAGTGTTGGCCTACATTATGTTAAAATTTAAGGTAAGTACCTATATTACACCCAGTAATTAAAGTATAAATAAGTAGGAAGTAGTTTTCAAAAATATTTGTTAGAAAAATAACTATTACCTAACATTCGCTTAAGTTTACTTGAAGAAGTGTTGAAAAGGTCTATTTCAAATTGTTTTGCAACACTATTGAAACACCTGCTTGTTCTGATAAAGAAAAAATTTCGCCGATACTTCGTTTTGCACCAGGGAACGTGAAGTAGGTACGTTAGGTTTACGGAAGGAAGCTACTAAACGTAAACTAATGCTACTCAAAAGCTCAGGACAATCAACAGAGCCACCTGCTATGCTGAGAAGGTGCGATAGATCTGCAATGCGTCTTCTTTCTACAAGTGGTAAAAATGAAACTTACGACATCGCTGATCGTAATCACGAGTATATTTATTCGTTTTAAACTGTAAATACCGCAGAAACCGTTTCTGAATCCTTTCAATTCGCGTTTCATATAGTTTGTGACAGGGGCTCCATACTTGAGAGGCATATTCTAAATGACTTCGTACGTAAGCACAGTAAAGTATTTTTAGAGCTTTTATAGAGTTGAATCGTGTAACATCATCATAACGAAGCCGAGAGCTTTAGATGCCTTAGCCACAATGTTGTCTATGTGTTCATCAAAAACCAAATTAGCTATCCTAGGTCACGTATGGTAGTAACTCTGGTAACATCAGTGCCCAATAGTTTGTAAGATGATAACATGGGTTTAGATTTTCGGGTATAAATACAGACATAGCATTTGGAGACATTAATGTCAAGTTTGTTAACATGGCAGTAATGCTCAAATCTAGTGAGACCCTCCTTCAGATGCTGAGCGTCTTGAGTCGAGTTGATCGGCATCAATACCTTCATGTCATCAGCGTACATAATGATTTTGGCATGAGTAAAACATGACGAATTATCGTTTATGAAGATGTTGAAGAGCAATGGTCCTAGTAAAGAGCCTTGAGGAACGCCCGATGGTATTAACATGGGAGAAGAAGTGTGGCCATTAAGAACAACAGTCTGGAATTTTTCTTTAACGTAAGAGGAGAACCATTTAAATAAATTACCCTTAATACCTATAGCTTGCAGTTTACGTAAAAGTGTTGTGTGATCAATACGATCAAAACATTTATTATAGTCCGTGTAAACTACATCAACCTGAGACGGTACAGTCAAATGTTTTGTCAGGAAGTCGCTACATAAGATAAGGTTAGACGTCTTCGATCTGCCTTTAACGAAGCCATGCTGCTCTGGACGTAAAGATTGCTTAACGGATGCGTAGACTTGTTTGTAGACATTTTTTCCCAAATATTTTCCAAACAAACTAAGGTTGGAAATCGGTCTATAATTGTCGACTACATTTTTAAGCCCTTTTTGTGAATTGGCGTAATAAAGGCAGATTTCCAGTCACAGGCATAATGCCTTCACCCAGTGAACGCCTAAACAGGATACTAAGAGGAACTCGGAACAACTCGCAATAATTATAATTGCTGGGATATTGTCGGGGCCGGCAGACTTATTTAAGTCGAGTGATGCTAATAGTTTGGAAACTTCTAATGTGTCAACTTCAATCTTCACAGGAAGAGTCCATTTCCACTACGTCATCCAAAATATTAACGGACTGAGTATTGTGTGAAAAAGTGGAGTGAAATTAATCGCTAAACATTTCACAGATAACTTCCCCGTCTTCAGATGTGCGCTGTCCAAAGTGAAAAACAGAAGGATAGTAGAGTATTATGTTGATTTTTCAGCTTTACATCACGTCACTTCACATCACATCAGGGTGAAGTAACTCATGGTGACTGCCTTTGCAAGTTGAGCACCAGACTTTTAATAAGCTTATTTTGCGCTTGCAGATCCACTCCCAGCTTTGGATAACATCTTCACTTTTGAACTTGTCACAGGCAGTAGGTAATCTGATGGCCCGTGTCATCACAAAAATGCATTTAGCTTGTTGCTTGGGTTTTTTCTTCGTGTTGTTCGTCAAATCTACCTTATTGGGCGAGATCGGTCGTTTGTATGTAACTGATTTAGAAGACTTTGGTGGTGGTGGTTCTATGCCGCCCTTCCGAGTTCGCAAGCGGTGCTCATTGATTCATTATTGCAGGCGGGATGAAACGATCCGTTATATTTTTAGCAAACAAGAGGGGTTTTTGTAAAAACAATGTCAAAATCTACCACTGTTGTAAGTTTGAACAAAATCGGTTGGAAAACAAAAAGTTACAAACCTCGCCACAGCCGCCATCTTGTTTTTTCCAAAAGTAATAATTTTTACCTAGTTCGATTAAAATTTTGCACATTTCCCCCAAACATCATTATACTCTTTTCCATCAGTCAGTGAGTGAGTAGTAAATAGAGTAGTTATTATCGACGTATATAAGTAACCAGCAAGCTGCGACCAAATAGGTTTTCTGTAATTTTGTGTGGCGGTCATTTTGTTTTTCACCATTTCGATTTTTTTTTCTCGCTTCAGGATCTGCTTGGAGTCTTCTACAACTTTAGTTTGAGCACCATCTACCTATGTAATGCCATTTTGGCAGGCAGTACCTCGTCATGAGGATCTTGACCTGGACTTCCACTTTTAATTTTTCCCCAGTTCGATTGGGTTTTGCACACACACCTTTTTCCACCTCCTTCTGAAAGAACAATAATGTGAGTAAGTGGTGTTTAATTTAGTTTTCTGTAAATTTGTATGGCGGCCATTTTGTTTTTCGACCATTTTGATTTTTTTTTCTCGCTTCAGGATCTGCTTAGAGTCCTCTACAACTTTAGTTTGAGCACCATCTACCTATGTAGTACCATTTTGGCGGGCAGTTCTCCGTCATGAGGATCTTGACCTGGACTTCCACTTTAATTTTTTTTTTCTAATTGTTATCTAAATTCTAAATACTTTTTCCGTACATTGTACCCATAATTTTTTTTTTCTAATTGTTATCTAAATTCTAAATACTTTTTCCGTACATTGTATTATGACCTACGGTTTGTTGTTGTGGGGCTCAGCTGCTAATATTAATAACATATTCATCTTACAAAAAAGGGCAGTGCGCGCTATATACAACTTACGGTCTAGAGATACTCTTCGTGACCTATTTAAAGAAATTAAAATATTAACGGTAGCTTCCCAATACATCTATGAAAATATAATGTATGTAAAGAAAAATTTAGATAGCTTTGTAAAAAATAGTAATGTTCATAAACTCAATACAAGAAACAAGAACAAACTTGCTGTTCCAAGGCGCAGACTGCATAAAACCGGAAGCTCTTTTTTGTGTAGATGTATTACCTTTTATAATAAGATACCAGAACAAGTCACAGAACTGCCCTTGGAAAAATTTAAAAATACTGTTAAATCCAATTTGATGAGTAAAGGTTATTACACTGTTGACGATTATTTGAAGGATAAAAAGGCATGGGCATAGCTTTTGTATTGTTAATTATTACTCTAATACCTCAGTATTGATTAGAAAAAGTCCGGAATTCTTTCATAGGTCTAGATAAAAGTCCTTTAATTAAACTCGAATCGTGATTTTCTTTTCTAAGTATAAAATTGTGAGAAGTATCCTACCTACTTAAAAACGTACTTCTGGCTTCCTGACTCGACGACTTAATATGGGTAGCTTTAGTATGTCATGCTCACTTCAAACATTTCTGCGGTGGTGTCGTGTGAGGCGGGTCGTTACGTTCCCTCAAATATGGTTGAGCGAAGCGATGGCTGGTTCATGCGTCATGCTCGTGAACGGGTGCTGCCAGTGGGAATGGGTCTGCTTCTGTCTGCTTGTATTAAGGGCGTCGTATAACTCGTATATAAAAGATCTGTTTTACATTGTCTGTATGTATGGCACTTCTTACTCAAAAAATATAATTCTTAATAGCTTACCTTGTTTTGATTTATTTAATTGCAATATTTTTACTTTCTATAGTCAGTAGTTTAGTGAAAGACCTATGAAAAGCTTTTGGATATAAATTTTCAATTCGATGCCTTAACATAGGTAGTCTTAGTATGTCATGCTCTCTTTAATCATTTCTGCGGTGGTGTCGTATGAGGCGGGTCGTTACGTTCCCTCAAATATGGTTGAGCGAAGAGATGGCTGGTTCATGCGTCATGTTCGGGAACTGGTGCTGCCAGTGGGAATGGGTCTGCTTCTGACTACCTATCTTAATGCATATTGAATTGTATGTTTTTCTTTTATTTTTATCCTAGACTGAATAACAAGTTCAAACTTTGAATTTAGCTTAAAATCTGTAAATTGATTAAGAAATTTGAAACTCATTAAGAAATGAGCTAATTCAATAATGTTATTTATTTGTTAATCTTTGTTAATATAAAGTCTGGAAACGATATACATATTTGTAAATATCGTTCCATCTGATTGATAATGCTGACAAGTTTTTTGCGCCCATTTTTCTTGTCAGTTAAAAGACGTCATAATGGGTGGTAGGGTAAAAGAATTGACGATTTAAAAATGCTTATTATGTGAGCTTATTTAAATAAAATATATTTCACTTTCACTTTCACTTTCATCTACAAATGCTCCTTTTGGGTAATAAAAATGTAAGGTACTTGGAAATTACCCTTACTTTAAATTCAAGTGTTGCCATCTTTTCGATATGTAAATAGTTAAATGTCATTAGTATTTGCAAAATCTAATGGTTTTTAATAAAAAATATTTAAAAATGCCGCTTTTTCTATTTTTCAATTTTTTGGGGTAAATCTCAAAAAGTACCCTAAAAATGGGTAATTTTTTTTACAAGGCAATACTTCTTCATAATATGCATAATTTGTCGGTACATGCCAACTTTCTCAATTGTCGTAAACTGCCTCAAAATAGCCTTGAAATATTTAAAAAATTTATAAAATTTACAAAATGGCCGCCACCGCGTCCGCCATATTGTTTTTTTTATATTTCATATTTTTCCTATATTAAGCAACATAAACTACGTGCAATGACGTTTTGATTTTTTTTCTCACTTGCACCCAGTCGCCGCAATAGGACTTGAAAAAAGGGTATCTCGAAAATGTCTTTTTCCTTAGCAGTTTCTAGGGTTGCCAGACGTTGCCAACCAAAATACCATAAAGTCATTTGTATACAGACTATACACAAGTTCTCATACTTGAAATTGTCAAAATGTGGTTATTTCACTTTTTTGCATTTTGGGGTAAATCTCAAAAGTTACCCCGAAATGGGGTAAAAATACTCTATTTTTCAATATATTGTATCTATACCTACAGCCGTTCTATGAACCTCAAAGCGCTCCGGTGTTGCCATCTGGAAGAAAATCGACTTTAAAAATGGCGTGTTTTCGTACCCCAAACAAAATGGCCTCTACGACAGGCGCCATCTTGAATTTTTAAAAAGTTTCCCCGATTGGTAAAATTTGAGGGTAATTGTGGTGAAACATTAAAGTTTTTTTCTTAAATCAAATAACACTTTAGAGTTGTGGCCCCGCGGTTTGGGGTCCAAAAATCAAAATTTTCAAAACTCTCCAGCGTGGCCGCCATTTTGTTTTTGCATTTTTTTAAAATTTTTCTCAATTTTAAATGTCAAAATCTACCACTCTTGCAAGTTTGAACAAAATCGGTTGGAAAACAAAAAAGTTACAAACTTCGCCACAGCCGCCATCTTGTTGTCTTCGTGCGTGAGTCCGACTCGCACTTGGCCGGTTTTTTTTATGCCATTTTAGAATGTGGCGGTACCTGCAAAATAAACCTTACTTTCAATTCCAGTATTGCTATAAGTATTGGCGAAATCTAATGGTTTTAGATAAAAAATATAAAAAACTGCCGCTATTTCTATTTTTTTTTCAATTTGATTTGTAAATCTCGAAAACTACCTTTAAATTGGGTATTTTTCTACAAGGCAAAACTCATTGTTATGTTGCATAAATCGTCGATACGTCGTAAACGGCCTCAAAATATTAGCCTTAAAATATTTTAAAAATTCATAAAATTTTAAAAATTGCCGCCACTGCGTACTTTGTATTGATTTTTGGGATGTATTTAATAGCACTTTAAATTTGATGAAAACAGCTATAAGATATACTTTTATGCATTTGGAGAATGGGCAAAATGTCCCAAGTGTTGTAGCACTTTGAGTTGTATATCATTAGAAAGGTCTCATTTAGTTGATCAAAGTATTGTATGACAGCAAAGCTGAATTCCGCGTCAGTAAAAAGTTACAGGAGTTTGAAGATCGTATAATTAGTAGGTATTAAAGTGATAGTGTTTTGTATCATAGTTGACCATCAATATGAATGAAAACTCTAAAAAGTACGTTCATATTTAAAAAATACTACACATTTTAAAAGGTAACACTTCTTCATCATCATCATCATATCAGCCGCACGACACCCACTCCTTAACATAAGCCTCCCCCACGGATCTCCACGACCATCGGTCCTACACTTCCCGTATCCAGGGGCTTCCCGTGACCTTCGCCCTCACGTTGGTCCACCTTGTCGAGGGCATACCACATCTGTGGGGCATACCCACGGAGCCGAGTCCAGTGCGTTGTCACCATTCCAAAACCATTTCGCCCCAACGGCCATCGATTCTTCTCGCTATGAGTCCAGCCCACTGCCACTTGAGCTGAGCTATCCTTCTCCGGAATCTCCTACGGATCTTATCCATGTTTATTCTGAGACCCACTCTTTAGGAAGTACTATGGATATCTTCGAGCATCGTGTTCAGGTCTTCCAACGTCTCAGCCATTAGAACAAATCATCAGCAAAACGAAGGTTTGTTGTGTGAACAGTTTTGAGAAATAAGATCTCCCTGTAACCACACCTCGCTGCAGTAAGATGGGATTTGTGCTCTGATTCTGTACTCGGACCGACATGGTGGCATTTTC
The DNA here is from genome assembly GCA_928269145.1 of Agriphila tristella. NCBI lineage: Eukaryota > Metazoa > Arthropoda > Insecta > Lepidoptera > Crambidae > Agriphila > Agriphila tristella. The sequence continues at coordinate 2,533,139 of OV743435.1, forward strand.
GTATAAGTATCTCAATACCTTGATATACCTATAGTCCACTTGGCACCTCTGGAAAGACTGCAGCACCGCCCAGGTTTCTATCGAATCAAAGTTTTTCTCATAGTACACGAACGCCAAGCAAAGTGGAGATTATACTCCTCGGTCTTCTGTTTAAACTGCCACTGCGTAAGGATGTGGTCTATTGTTTTATGAAAATACTGTCTGCGCGTTTGTCCTTACTTTCACCTGATGGAAAGTGAAGTGGAGGACGAAGATTGAGCACGCACAGTCAGTCAAATGCGTATTTACTCTCGCCTTAAGGCTAAGGTCTTTAAAGACGCCTAAGTTATATTGTTCGGGGAATACAGACGCAGGGAGGGCATTCCACATCTTAGCTATTCGAATTAAAAAGTTGGAACCGAAGCGTTTCGGCGGGTACGTGGAATATCGACAACATAAGGATGAAAAGCCACCCTGGGGCTTGTAGTCCAAAGATGAAATGGGGAAGGAGGTATGAGGTTGTGTATGTATGTGGTCTATGGAGCTAAATCCTTTTCGGAATCCGGCTTGTTTGGGAGATAGGAAGTCGTCGAACCTGTGAGCGAGACGATTCCTAAGGACATTTGAAAAAACTTATAAACGTGGCTCAGAAGTGAGATGGTTCTGTAGTTCTTTAGAAGGGACTTGTCACCCTTTTTAAAGAACAAAATCACCTTATGTTCCATGCCTTCGGCTTTCTGCCCTCGATAATGACGAAATTGAAAAGCTTCTGTAGGACCTTAAGTATCAGCTTATATACCGCCCGCTCTCAGAAGTTCTGTAGTGATTCCTTCGTCAGTGGGGGTTTGCCATAATCGCCATGCTTGGATGGCGGGTTGGCGATCGCAGTAGACCAAGGTTTTTGGAGACGCTGCTACCCATCTCTTGATGGCTGTGCTGCCTTAGTCGCCAAACATGGTTCTCTCTATTGCACTTTGGGTGACTTTGCTTGCGCCTTCTTATGAGACCGATGGGTCTCCGTTAGTGACTACGTTTCACTCTCGTATGTCGTCACCAACAACCCACACTGGTCAAAGACTTTCCTGTTGCGATACTAAGGTACCTAAGTAGGACGCGAGATTTTCCGAATCTTCCCGAATGATACACATCCGAGCTGTATTCGACGAGAGATCTTCTTCTCGAAGCTGTATTCGACGAGAGATCTTCTTCTCGAAATTGAACTTACCTGACTGGTTTGTCGTCTGACCTAACCAGTTAATGGTCAAAACATTCAAGTGTAGTGTATTTATTGTTGTCAAATAAAAAAATAATGGTCAATGAACATGATTCTCTGATTTTCTATATTTCTAAACCTTTACTCGCCAAGGTATACTGAAAAATAGAACACTAAGCTCATCATATTAGGTTGCCTGTCCCTTGACGCAAAGCGAGGCAGCAGAGCGGAGAAACGAAGCAATATTACTAATAGGATAGCATAAAATCTCCGCTCCGCTGTTCTATTGGTTAATATTTCTTCGTTTCTCCGCTCCACTGCCTCGCCCCGCATCAATGGACGGGCAGCCTTATACAGAGTACATAGAATAGTGCTCATCATATGGAGTATTCTCTCAATGGAGGGCATACTTGTCGCAATCAATGATTGAGACAACGGATTCACCTAAATTGGCTAACTGATTGTAGATTATGCAAACAAACAAAAAAAAATACACAGAGCTCATCAGTGGATCAGCCCTGACACCTAGCAGAGGAACCACCGAGGCTGAAATCGGCAAGGAGAGCCTTATAGTAATCATTTATATACACAATATACTAAAAAAACTCCGACAAAAACGTAGCAAAAACCGATATTTTTTGTTCTTGATGCTATTTTTTTCAATTATCTTCGAACATATTTTTTCTGACTTTGACGTTAGTTAGAAGAAAATATACTAATTAAATGTGATGAGGACAACATATATAACATTTAAATATATATATGTCATATAATGCTACAAGGGTTGGGACATTCTTCATATAAAATTGCCCATTCTCTTTTCGAAGAAAATCGACATTTAAATTGGCATGATTTCGTACCTCAAAAGAAATGGCCACTACAACAGTGAACATCTTGATTTTTTTTCCAAGATTGGTCATAATCATAATATAAATGAGGGTTCTTGTAGTGAAACGGAAAAATATTTTTCTCTAACCAAACAACACTTTAGAGTTGTGGCCCCGCGGTTTGCGGTCTAAAAATCTATGTTTTTCAGAACTCTCCAGCGCGCGCGCCATTCGGTTTTTAATGTCAAAATCAACCACTCTTGTATGTTTGATCAAAATCGGTTGGAAAACAAAAAAATTGCAAACATCGCCACAACCACCATCTTGTTTTTCCCAAATGTCATATTTTTTCCCCAGTTCGATTGAGGTTTTGCACTTTCCTCCAAACATCATTATACCCTTTTCCACTTCCTTCTGGGAGAACAATTATGTCAATGAGTCAGTGGTATGTAGTTTCATTCGTCAATACATGCCAACTTTTTCAAGTATCGTAAAATTCGTAAACTGCCTCAAAATAGCCTTAAAGTATTCTTAAAAAATATAAAATTTACGAAATGGCCACCAGCGCGTCCGCCATACTGTTTTTTTTATTGTTCATATTTTTCCTATATTTTGCAGCATATATTACGTGCTACCACGTTTTGGTCTTTTTTTTCACTTGCACCCAGCCGCCGCAATAGAACTTCGAAAAAGATATCTCGAAAATTAAACAAATTCGTTTTCGCTTTAAGGAGACTAAGATGCGTAGCAGGGAAGAAAGTAGCTCTTACCGCTTACTATGGCTATGTAGCTTCTGTGCTGCGATACGGTCTTATATTGTGGGGTAGATCCCCTGAATCAATAAGGCTTTCATTTTACAGAAAAAGTGTCTAAGAGCTATCTGTGGCGCAGGTCCTATGGAGAGTTGTCGACCTTTGTTTAGTCAACTAAAATTATTGACTTTAACAGGTTTACAAGGTGTTTGGTAAAAGCCTTATAAAGCCGAATATGGTAGATAGAGACCATCAAATTGAACAACTTTTACTATGGGACCAACTCTGAAATAGCGAAAAAAAAATCAGCTGTTTCATACAAAAATTAATAACGAAAATATCAAAATGTATGAAACAGCTGATTTTTTTTTCGCGATTTCAGAGTTGGTCCCATAGTAAAAGTTGTTCAGTTTGATGGTCCTTATCTACCATATTCGGCTTTATAAGGCTTTTACCAAACACCTTGTATATGTCATAGAAGTAGCAAGCTTTATACGAACTCTCATACTCGAAGTTTTCAAAAAGGTGTTATTTCACTTTTTTGCATTTTGGGGTAAATGTCGAAAGTTACCCCGAATTAGTTCGACTGGGGTTTCACACATTTTCCCCAAATATCATTATACCATTTTTCACCTCCTTCTGGGAGGATAATTGTTTTAATCAGTGAGTCAGTCAGTCAGTAAGTGAGTAATCGAGCAGTATATTCTGGGTTTTCTGTAAATTTGTATGGCGGCCATTTTGATTTTCGACCATTTTGATTTTTTTTCTCGCTTCAGGATCTGCTTAGAGTCCTTTACAACTTTAGTTTGAGCACCATCTACCTATGTAGTACCATTTTGGCGGGCAGTTCTCCGTCATGAGGATCTTGACCTGGACTTCCACTTTTAATTTTTTTTTCAACAGTTTTCTAAATTCTTGATACTTCTTCCGTACATTGTACCCATCTACAAATGCTCCTTTTTGGTAATAAAATGCAAGGTTCTTGGAAAATAAACCTTCTTTCAATTTCAGTGCTGCCATCTTTTCGATATAAAAATAGTCAAATGTCATTAGTATTGGCAAAATCTAATGGTTTTTGATAAAAAATAATTAAAAATGCCGTTATTTCTATTTTTCAAAATTTTAGGGTAAATCTCGAAAAGTACCCTGAAAATGGGTATTTTTTTTTCTCTTTAATTATGTAGTTTCATTCGTCAATACATGCCAACTTTTTCAAGTATCGTAAACTGCCTCAAAATAGCCCCACTTGTGGGGACTGCAGTTTCTCTCATAAATCACAGGCTCGGCAATGCACGCACATAAACTGGTACAACATCCACACTCGCCCTCAGCTCTCGTGATACTGACGTCTGTACCCTTATGCACGAACACACGAGACAATGTATGTATATCTTTGTCAGACATACACTAAGTATTCTTAAAAAATATAAAATTTACGAAATGGCCACCAGCGCGTCCGCCATATTGTTTTTTTTTATTGTTCATATTTTTCCTATATTTTGCAGCATATATTACGTGCTACCACGTTTTGGTCTTTTTTCTCACTTGCACCCAGCCGCCGCAATAGAACTTCAAAAAAGATATCTCGAAAATTAAACAAATTCGTTTTCGCTTTAAGGAGACTAAGATGCGTAGCAGGGAAGAAAGTAGCTCTTACCGCTTACTATGGCTATGTAGCTTTTGTGCTGCGATACGGTTCTATATTGTGGGGTAGATCCCCTGAATCAATAAGGCTTTCATTTTACAGAAAAAGTGTCTAAGAGCTATCTGTGGCGCAGGTCCTATGGAGAGTTGTCGCCCTTTGTTTAGTCAACTAAAATTATTGACTTTAACAGGTTTATATGTCATGGAAGTAGCAAGCTTTATACGGCACCATCCAAAATTTTTTGAAAAGTTAAACTACCATAATCCAATAGACTTAAAATCCCTAAATCAAATAGTGCTTTGTATAGGAAAAATTGTTATGTAATGTCGATTATTATTTATAATAAAATTCCTAAAGAGATCAGATAACTACCCACAAAATTGTTTCTGAGAAAGTTGCGCAAATGGCTGATTGCTCTCAGCCCTTACTGCCTTGATGGATATTTTAATAGTAGGTAATTGAATATTATTAAACTGTTTGTATGTAATGTATTTGTATTGTAACATAATTTTGCATGCTGGAAACAGCTAATTGTGCGATTCCAACTGATCTACAGAACATCTTGTAATGTAACCACAATTAACGCAAATTGACTTTAACAGGTTTATATGTCATGGAAGTAGCAAGCTTTATACGGCACCATCCAAAATTTTTTGAAAAGTTAAACTACCATAATCCAATAGACTTAAAATCCCTAAATCAAATAGTGCTTTGTATAGGAAAAATTGTTATGTAATGTCGATTACTATTTATAATAAAATTCCTAAAGAGATCAGATAACTACCCACAAAATTGTTTCTGAGAAAGTTGCGCAAATGGCTGATTGCTCTCAGCCCTTACTGCCTTGATGGATATTTTAATAGTAGGTAATTGAATATTATTAAACTGTTTGTATGTAATGTATTTGTATTGTAACATAATTTTGCATGCTGGAAACAGCTAATTGTGCGATTCCAACTGATCTACAGAACATCTTGTAATGTAACCACAATTAACGCAAATTGACTTTAACAGGTTTATATGTCATGGAAGTAGCAAGCTTTATACGGCACCATCCAAAATTTTTTGAAAAGTTAAACTACCATAATCCAATAGACTTAAAATCCCTAAATCAAATAGTGCTTTGTATAGGAAAAATTGTTATGTAATGTCGATTACTATTTATAATAAAATTCCTAAAGAGATCAGATAACTACCCACAAAATTGTTTCTGAGAAAGTTGCGCAAATGGCTGATTGCTCTCAGCCCTTACTGCCTTGATGGATATTTTAATAGTAGGTAATTGAATATTATTAAACTGTTTGTATGTAATGTATTTGTATTGTAACATAATTTTGCATGCTGGAAACAGCTAATTGTGCGATTCCAACTGATCTACAGAACATCTTGTAATGTAACCACAATTAACGCAAATAAATATATTTCATTTCATTTCAAAATGACTTTTTCCTCAACAGTTTCCAGGGTTGTCAGACTTTATCAACCAAAATACCAAAAAGTCATTAGTATATAGATAAAATATAAACTCTCATACTCGAAATTTCCAAAAAGTTGTTATTTCACTTTTTTACATTTTGGGGTAAATGTCGAAAGTTACCCCGAATTAGTTCGATTGGAGTTTCGCACATTTTCCCCAAATATCATTATACCATTTTTCACCTCCTTCTGGGAGGATAATTATTTTAATCAGTGAGTCAGTCAGTCAGTAAGTGAGTAATCAAGCTGTACCATAATTTTCTGTAATTTTGTATGGCGGCCATTTTGTTTTTCCACCATTTTGATTTTTTTTCTCGCTTCAGGATCTGCTTAGAGTCCTCTACAACTTTAGTTTAAGCACCATCTACCTATTTAGTTTCATTTTGGCGGGCAGTACCCTGTCATGAGGATCTTGACCTACAAATGCTCCTTTTTGGTAATAAAAATGTAAGGTTCTTGGAAAATAAACCTATTCAAATATCATTAGTATTGGCAAAATCTAATGGTTTTTGATAAAAAATAAAAAAATGCCGTTTTTTTCTATTTTTTAATTTTTTGGCGTAAATCTCAAAAAGTACCCTAAAAATGGGTATTTTTTTTACAAGTCAATACTTCTTCATAATATGCATAATTCGTCAATACATGCCAACTTTCTCAATTGTCGGAAACTGCCTCAAAATAGCCTTGAAATATTTAAAAAATGTATAAAATTTACATAATGGCCGCCACCGCGTCCGCCATATTGATTTTTGTATATTTCATATTTTTACTATATTTTAAAGCATATAGTGCACATTTTGATTTTCTTTCTTACTTGCACCCAGTTGCCGCAATAGAACTTGAAAAAAGGGTATCTCGAAAATACTCAAAATTGTCAAAAAGTGGTTATTTTACTTTTTTTTGCATTTTGGGGTAAATCTCAAAAGTTACCCCGAAATGGGGTAAAAATACTCTATTAATCAATACATTGTATCTATATCTACAGCCGTTCTATGAACATCAAAGCGTTCCGGTGCTGCCATCTGGAAGAAAATCGACTTAAAAAATGGCGTGTTTTCGTACCCCAAACAAAATGGCCTCTACGACAGGCGCCATCTTGAATTTTTAAAAAGTTTCCCCAATTGGTAGAATTTAAGGGTAATTATGGTGAAACAATAAGGTTTTTTTTCTTAAACCAAACAACACTTCAGAGTAGTGGCCCCGCGGTTTGGGGCCCAAAAATTGAATTTTTCAAAACTCTCCAGCGTGGCCGCCATTTTGTTTTTGAGGTTTTTTCTTAATTTTCTCAATTTTAAATATTAAAATCTACCAGTCTTGTAAGTTTAAACAAAATCGGTAAGAAAACAAAAAAGTTACAAACTTCGCCACAGCCGCCATCTTGTTTTTCCCAAATGTCATAATTTTTCCCCAGTTCGATTGGGGTTTTGCACATTTTCCTTAAATATCATTATACCATTTTTCACCTCCTTCTGGGAGAACAATTATTTTAATCAGTGAGTCAGTCAGTAAGTATGCTGGGTTTTCTGTAAATTTGTATGGCGGCCATTTTGTTTTTCGACCATTTTTAATTTTTTTTCTCGCTTCAGGATTTACTTAGAGTCCTCTACAACTTTAGTTTGAGCACCATCTACCTATATAGTACCATTTTGGCGGGCAGTTCTCCGTCATGAGGATCTTGACCTGGACTTCCACTTTAATTTTTTTTTTCTAATTGTTATCTAAATTCTAAATACTTTTTCCGTACATTGTACCCATCTACAAATGCTCCTTTTGGGTAATAAAAATGTAAGGTACTTGGAAATTACCCTTACTTTAAATTCAAGTGTTGCCATCTTTTCGATATGTAAATAGTTAAATGTCATTAGTATTGGCAAAATCTAATGGTTTTTAATAAAAAATATTTAAAAATGCCGCTTTTTCTATTTTTCAATTTTTTGGGGTAAATCTCAAAAAGTACCCTAAAAATGGGTAATTTTTTTTTACAAGGCAATACTTCTTCATAATATGCATAATTCGTCGATACATGCCAACTTTCTCAATTGTCGTAAACTGCCTCAAAATAGCCTTGACATATTTAAAAAATGTATAAAATTTACAAAATGGCCGCCACCGCGTCCGCTATGTTGTTTTTTTTATATTTCATATTTTTCCTATACTAAGCAAAATAAACTGCGTGCAATGACGTTTTGATTTTTTTTCTCACTTGCACCCAGTCGCCGCAATAGGACTTGAAAAAAGGGTATCTCGAAAATGTCTTTTTCCTTAGCATTTTCTAGGGTTGCCAGACGTTGCCAACCAAAATACCATAAAGTCATTTGTATACAGACTATACACAAGTCCTCATACTCGAAATTGTCAAAAAGTGGTTATTTTACTTTTTAGCATTTTGGGGTAAATCTCAAAAGTTACCCCGAAATGGGGTAAAAATATTTTACTAATGAATACGTTGTACCTATAGCTATAGCCGTTTTATGAACCTCAAAACGCTCCGGTGTTGCCATCTGGAAGAAAATTGACTTTAAAAATGGCGTGTTTTCGTACCCCAAACAAAATGGCCTCTACGACAGGCGCCATCTTGAATTTTTAAAAAGTTTTCCCGATTGGTAAAATTTGAGGGTAATTGTGGTGAAACAATAAAGTTTTTTTTCTGAAATCAAATAACACTTTAGTGTTGTGGCCCTGCGGTTTGGGGTCCAAAAATCAAAATTTTCAAAACTCTCCAGCACGGCCGCCATTTTGTTTTTGCATTTTTTTAATATTTTTCTCAATTTTAAATGTCAAAATCTACCACTCTTGCAAGTTTAAATAAAATCGGTTAGAAAACAAAAAAGTTACAAACTTCGCCACAGCCGCCATCTTGTTTTTCCCAAATGTCATAATTTTTCCCCAGTTCGATTGGGGTATTGTACATTTTCCCCAAACATCATTATACCCTTTTCCACCTCCTTCTGGGAGAACAATCATGTCAATCAGTCAGTGAGTGGTAATCGAGCTATATATAGTATAATAAAAAAACAAGGTTTGTTTTAATTTATTTATTTTTGTTTCTTAACCTATATACCTTATATTTATTATAAGCTTTTTTTTGTGGAACATTCATTTTTAAAACATATTTTCTTCTATGGCCCCTTTTAATATTTTATTTATTATTACACCAGTTATGTATGTGGAGTCTTAATATTAACTTTATGTTTAAAGCAACCCATCCAGTTTAAATTAAAGTTTTTAGGTAGTAGCGTTTAGGTAACTATTGTTGTTTTAATATCATCTTATTAGTTTCTTAAAGTAGAATACCAATATTATGTTGCAGGTTTTTTGTAAAAACCTGAACTTTGTCTTACGAATACAATTATTACTAATATTACAGAAACTAGAAAATAATATTATAATGTGATTGTAGTAGTCGGTTTTCAATCTTTATTTACTTACTGGATAAACATAGAAGTATACCATGATGAATTTCTTTCTCAGAAAAAAGGCACGGATAGCCTTTTGGGAGACGATCACCTTTTGAATCTAGTTGGTCTCTGTCAAGATGTAGTTGGCACACACGCTTTTTCACCAATTGGTCCTTAGATAGGCCACTTATTAATGGATTCACAAACTCCTCAATTGATCGTCCTTTGGGATGCAGTCAAGGCGATGAGTATTATCGTTCGATTCACAACCGACGACACAACACTTGATGGGCGCCATGGCAAAGTTAGTTGGTTTCGGTTTGTCGCGACGAGGAGAAGTATGAACTTGGATCTCAACTCAAGCCAGCAGCGGCGAGGAAATCTCAAGAAAACAAACACTCGACTCGAAATACACTCTTTTAACAGCAAAAAACTCATCAATTCGACATTTTAAACAGAGCAGCGTTCACATGCGCGACTGGACTCGGTCTAGAAAGAAATCCGGGCGCAACTGGTTTTACTAACGCGTATGCCCATTTGGGCTTGTACTTCGGCAGAGGGGAAACGCTTCGTATGGCTTCTCTTTCTGTAGAAGCCCGTCTTACTCTAAGTCAAGGATGTTTTGAGGATTTCCTGTAGGTGACCTCGACTAAGGTTGAATAGAGGAGATCTCGAGGAAACTACTCTGCGTAGGATGGGAGTAATCTTTTTGAAAATATTGTAAGTCGAGCTTCATTGACTGTAAACTTTGACACTCCATATATTTAAGATATGAACTCTTTTATCTTCCTATTCAAGTTGTTGTGTGTATAGGTTAATCATAATCAGTGCTGAGTTTGGTTAGAGCTTCTTGATATTGTGAATTTCTTGACAGGATATTAAAGGGTTTTTTCCCTTCCGATGAAAAGCAAGTGCATAATCACACCCAGTAAAGGCGCCAAATGCAGAAAGACTTCAGCTTATTTCTCTCCAATTTTGTTCATATATTAGATTGACGTTTGATTAATGCATCTTTTAGTTACTTATTTGTAAAATTAATAAACCTTCGGATTTGATGGTATTTTTCAAGAGGCTCTCAGCGACTTGTCGATATCGCAATTGTGAACTCCATAAATCTAAATAACAGAGCATTTTTACTACTCATATAATTATATGGATGGCAAGAAAATTTTCTCACATTTAGTTCGGAATTTTAATATATTCTATTGGACTTTTCACGGTTATAGTGGCTGTCACTTGCTGCTGGTAATTTATTTAGAAATTGTCTCAATGATTCCCTCTTAGCAGCTGTTATTATGAGGTCTGTCATCGCCACCCCTCTTTTCCATCGCGATTTCACTGCTAAAGCAGGTGCTGTTTATTACAGTAATTATTTTATCCTTTACTCCAAACAGAGCCATGAAGATTTTTTTTGCATACTAAAATATTCTTTTGCTTTTTGTACCAGTTTAAGTTATTACTTTTTATTCACATTTGAAGTAGCTCCAAGTCAACTTGCGTTTTTTTGCAATACTCCGACTTGGAATTTTATTTCTCCGTTGAGGTTAAAAAGGTGCCATCAATATATTTGAGTCGTTGATTCGTCTGATTGTATCTTTAACCTACAAAGGAATGTAGTGTAGGTAGACTGCGCGGGAATGTAGTGATACCTTCTGAAAATACTAGACTAAGCCGATAAAATGGCCGATTGAATCGAACGCAGTGTTACCAACTTTTTTTTTACGAACCCATCAAAAATGTGGTCTCGTGAGCCACCAGAAAAAAAGCGCTCCTGTATACGATGCCGCAAGTACCTCTACACTGTGGTTACGTAACGCGTAAAGACCGCAGCCGCGCCGCAATCGGTTTCGAAGTATTATATCATTTAATTGTTTGTTTCAATATACCTGACTTCCTGTTATCCCACGAGGCTTAGTATTTTGAACAGCACAAGGTATCAAACCCTGTTTAATTTAGCTTTGTTTTGAGGAAGTCGATTTCTTTTATACTTTCATCGTGGAAAGTTTTGACAAAAATAGACATACATTTTCTATGTACCTCAACACAAACAATAGGGGAGACCGGAGTAGGATGGTTGGTTACTGCTGAATCTCCACCATTTAAGAGCTTTCCAAGGATGTCATCGGTGAGGTTTCCGTCCCTCTCTTGGTGTCAAGGCCGTTGATCAGTCACAGTTCAGTCCTTCTCGTTCGTTCAGTCCTTCTTTTAAAGGTCCTCATTGTACTGTAACAAAATGAATATTAAAACAGGTTAATTTACGAGATATTTTAAACATCAAATCATATTGGGGTTGGTTGAATAACTATTTAACCAGCCCCGAAAGAAATTAGTCTCCCAACCCCAGGCGCCTTTTTAAGTTTCAATGGCATGGGTTACCTAAACACTGCCATAAAATAAGAAATAATTCATGAAATATGATCGATATGCACTCACGAAACACTCTCGACTAATAGGCAAATGGTTAACATAAAATGTATAGGTGGCAGATGAAAAAATATGTAATATAAAAATATTACTTACATGATACGAAAACAAATCACGTGTCACTGCTCGAAAACGGAGTGCGTCCGCGGCGCGGCGCTTCGGACGACTGAGCGGGGTGCAGAGAGTAATGCGCGGCTGGGCCGGGATGACGTAATACTCATATCGTTGACGAGTTTTTAGCGGTTATTCTACCTACCCCTATAGTCAACCATCCCCGGTCTCCCCTATCTCTTTCATCACGTTTCTTTAATTTATATCGAGATGAATGATCTTCATATTGAAATTTGTAAAAATCTGAAGCATCTATTGGCCTCACATTGACTTTCTCTGAATTTGCAAATTGTACGCAATCAATAAAATCAGCAAATACTTTTTTTTATTTTCGAAGCTGATTCTCTACTTGATGGTGAAAACTGTCTGCAGACATCACGTCGGGGTCACCACTTTGTCAGAAGTGGCCTTGGCGATGGAAACTGCACAACGTTATATGATCACTTTCACAATATGTCTCTACTATTCTTTTTTATCAGAAGGATCGTTTTTGCTATCAGTTTGAAGTGACTGCCGGGATGATCGAATAAAAGAGTAAATTACGTACAACAGTTTGTATTGAACCAAAAGACACTTTACATTTATCGAAATAGAAAAGGCGCGGAACGCGGCGCGCGTATGCACTAAGACGAGGGTTGCGAGGTGACTGCTTGTAAAACGTTAGCTACGAACGAAATTGCTTACGCGTATTATATATATGTCGTAGCCAACTAGCTTAATCAGTCGTTCAATTAGCGGCCTAGCCTTTTCATTGACAGGCGCCATTCAATCATCGGCCTAAATAACATCCCGGCATTTCATTTAACGGCTAGGCAAATGTCTTGGTTCGATAACGTTTACCACTTGCCTAGCCAAGTCATTGTAATTTAGTTCCATTTTCTATCACCAGGCACACTGAGGCGATGTTGCTGTCAAATCTGTAAATATGGCGTCGACCAGCTGTGATTTCTAGTGCTTTTCACAATTAAATTACGTTTACACGAAAATATCGTGAAATGGAAGTGTTTGTTGAAAAAATAGTGCAAATCAATCTTTGAACGAACGTTTTAAAGAATGTTTTGAAATAAACTCAGAAAATGACCAATACCATCAAAGTGATTGTTTTGTTTTTTTCGTAATTTATTGTTTGTTCCGATGTTTGAGGTAAACAATGTTATTGTCAAGTTTAAATATGAAAATAATTTGTGTTTTCTTTTTAACATCTCATGGAGTTTAGACATTAGAAAGAATCTTAGTCAGAGCATAAGAATAAATATTTATTGTTATGCAAATAGTCTATGTTGTTATGGTTAGAGGTTATAAACTAGGAGTGGACGATATAAATCGTATATAGTTTTTAAAACGTATATTGCATCGATATCGTCAAATCCGATATCGATGCATTCTGAAACTATATATTTGGCAAAACACGATATTGCTTCACGAATGTGATTCGCGTCGACACACCACGATATTTATGTAATCCGATTTAGGGATATTGTACCGTATTACAATGGAATACGTATCGCGCGAGACGCTGAGTGTGAGCGAGACGAATGAATGAGATAGAGAAATAGCAATGTTATTTATCAGATACGATTCTAAACCTTATTGAGATCGTACTAAAGTTGTTTGCACACATTTTTTATATTTTTGGTAGCTTTAGTACTGAACCTTATTTCTTACAAAATGGTAACGATGAGGTAGGTATTTTGAAATAATTTAATACCTACTTACATCATTTCTACTCCCAATTCATTAGTTTTTTAAAATTGAATTGAAACTGAACCAAAATCATAAAAACCCCATACATTTATTATTTACTCCAAAATAAATAATAATACTTCGTACTATTTAAATTAATTTACTAGCATTAAAAGTCTTTGATCAATATTAAATCATCATAATGTCTATCGTATACAATTTGAGTAAACCTATATTGGTTGATATTGATATTTGGTCGCCACTCACAATATCGCCGATATCAAAATATATAGTTTCAGAATCCGATATCGAATATCGATATATAGTTTCGATTTGATATTGAAAAAAGGCGATATTACCCACCGCTATTATAAACGATAAACGAGAAAGCTCAGGTGACCATGAGTTCTGGACAGAAAAAGACTATTAGGTACTGGATGAACACGTGTGTCGTACTTCGATGATAATATCGTGATTATGACAAAGACAGCTGCTGGTGAAGAACTTTTAAAGTTAGCAAGGTATCAATTATAACAAATATTTGTTATCAATATCATTGCATTGAAACTTTTGTACATTTAAATGTTTTTGTTGATTTTATATTATTTTATTGATAGTTTAAACATTATCTGTGTTACCTATTCTCAAAAAAATCAAACGCTTAATGAACCTAAGTATTAGAAAAATGAAAATGAATAATGCTTTATTCTAAGAAACAGGTAATTAAGTGCTTTTGAATTTTCTATATTTTACTACCATTCGAGACTTTTTTTACACTCGACGTCAGAAAAATCGCACCTCTTCGAAAGTAAGTTTAGACTTGGCCATCTGCTGTTGCTATCTAACGTTCTATTGTGTAAATGTTGATATCTATTGAAAGTACTTTTAATGAGCTTTCAATTCATATTTGTTTGATTTAATTAACATAACAGTTACCATAAATAAACGCTTGAAGCGTTATTGCTAGCGCCGCCATAAAAGAGAAATAAAAGGGGTAAATTCAGGAAATGCGGGTAAATTCGCTATCGAGATGATAAAGAAAACCCACTTCAACAGTTCAATAAAAAAATGGAATACCTAAGATGGATACTATTGCCCATGAAATTGCTCAAATATTGCAAAAAAAATGAGACAATGTAATGTTGCTCGGAAATTGAATCTCAGTAATTCATTCCGTTCGACGAGTATTCCAACGGTTTCTAGAGACTGTTGGCTATGTATGTTGCTATGTATGTGTATGTTGCTAATTACTGAGATTCAGTTTCTTAGCAACATGAAATTGCCTAATTTTTTTTGCAATATTTGAGCAACTTCATGGGCAATATTATCCACCTTGGGTATTCCATTTTTAATTGAACTGTTGAAGTGTGTTTTCTCCATCATTTCAATAGCGAATTTAACCGCATTTCCTGAATTCACCCCTATTATTTCCCTTTTATGGCGGCGCAAGCAATAACGCTTTAAAGCCAGTATATTCCAAATTATCGAATTTGGCCTATCTTTGATTCAAAAATAAACAATCATTTATTCTTTATTTTGATATGCAGATAAAAATAAATGTTGAAGTTTCATAAACGATCTTGATTATTTTATGTTTAAAAATACGATATTCGTATCTTCACTCGACTAAAAAAATATGCAAAGACAAAGAAAATTTTCATTAAGTTTATATTTTTTGGATAATACTCAAAGTTTATGAATCCCTTATCCACGAAAAATATAAATAAAAATAGGTAATGACATATAGAAGAATATTCAACAGTTACTTTCTCAAAAAGTTACTTTATGCTCAAAATAACAACAAACATGGAAAAAAATAAAAAGTGAGGTTATTTTCATTACTTTTCACACGTAATGAAAAAGACAGAGACAGAGTTTTTGGAATACACTGGCCTTACGTGTTTAATTATGGTAACTGTTATGTTAATTAAATCAAACAAAATATTAATTGAAAGCTCATTAAATGTACTTTCAAAAGATATCAACATTTACACAGTAGAACGTTAGCTAGCAATAGCAGGTGGCCAACTCTAAACTTACTTTCGAAGAGGTGCGATTTTTTTGAAGCCGAGTGTAGTTGACAAGAAGATTTCTTAAAATGTGATTTATCTTCTTCGTTAAAACTCAGCAGTTAATATTGCGAAAAAAAAAAGACAAAACAGGCACCTATGATATTAAAGTACTAGCCTCCGCCCGCGAATTCGTTCGCGTGGACATTTGGAAAATCCCTAGGGAACCTTTGGCTGAGATAAAAAGTATTCTATGTTTTAATCCAGGCTGTAAACTATCTGTGTGTCAAATTTTATCCAAATCTGTTTAGCATTTTTCCCGCGATTGAGGAACAAATATCCAAACCCACAAACTTTCACATTTATAATATTAAGTAGTATTTTACTTAAATAATAATAAAGAATTCAATTTCAAAATATTTCATTTTCTATTCGTCACGATGGTTATCCTATTCAATCAACGGCCTTAGCATCTGCCAGCCCGTTAATTAGATATTGTTTTGGATGTATTGGCTGGATGTCATTTAGGCTGCTGATGAAACGGCGACGTTCAATGAAAAGGCTAGGCGGCTAATTGAACGGCTGATTAAGCCAGTTGCCTGCGACATATATATTGCGTCACCACAAACGTATGACCTGGTTCGAGGTACTTGATTATTACTTTTATCGCAGCAATCTCCGAGCTATTTATAATCTGGACTAAAGATGAGAAGAATTAACAGTTTTTATTTTCACCAGTACAATTATCAGTCCAAATAGTAATTTCAGTGCAATCACGCTTTCTTATAAAAAATGCTCTCTAAGGCCATCACACCTAGATTGTTAAGATTGTACAGTACAATTTATAAAGGGTCATGCATGACCATCGTTTATAAGTTTGTATAGTTCTTTGTAGGCAGCTTGCCTTGACGAAGATGGTCATCTTGAAAATAAGTTTTGATCATACGTATTGAAAATAAGTATTGAAAAGCATTTCGATATTGAACGTTTAACGTTTTCTCGACAAAGAAAGCGACCCGCCTTTGGAATAACCTTCCTGAAACTATCAGATCTCCTAGTAAATTCTCATTTAAAAGAAACGCTCATGCTTTTCTTTTGGAAATGTGAATGATCATTGTCTCAAACTAATTTCTTGGTATTTTTATTATATATTTATAATATGTATTTATAATATATGTATTTATAGATTAAGGTTTATTTATTCTTATATATTTTATGTACCTATATTAGGTCGTAAGCCCACGACAGTATTGCCTACGTCATATGACATCACCATGAAATGCATGGCACACGGTCGCAAAAGTTGTGCTGAGCGAGGATCAGAAGATTATCGCAAATAAAATTGGCCGGAAGCTTGAGAAAATCCTTCACTTCCGGTCAAAATTTTAAGGTTATATTTACGTCAGGTGACGTGACGTGTGACATGAATGAAACGAAAGTAAGAAAGAATTGCATTATTAGCAATATTTTGTTGTTATAAATTAATAATTGCGACATTTATCTCGTTTTTTTTTCTTTTTTAGTTTGATCGATGTTTTTGAAGCTAAAAAAAAGAATAGGTTATTTCTAGAATTAAAAATTAATATTTTATGATAATAATGGATCTTTTATTTCAAAATATAACCTTTACATAAATTCAAATAAAAGTAATCGGCATTTAACTCCAAAACTACTTGACTGATTTAGATGCGGTTTTCATTTTTGGATTTAGAATTAATTTGTTTGCAATAAAAGATATAAAAATGTAATATATTTATCGATAGTGAATAAAAATAATAATTTCCCTTATTATACAAATTTCCGTACATATTTTATATTTTTTGCCTGTTATCTGTAAAATTGTAACGGTTTATATTTTTTTAATAATAAAACATGAAAAGACAAATCGTTTGACACCTCAATCATTGAAATCGGTGCACCCTACGGGCTTGTAGGAATTGCTGAAAAAAAAATTTGAAGTGGCGCCATCTCTTATCCTAGGGGTGAAACTTTTGCTGCTGCGGGCAAAAATGCTTATATTTGCCCCCTCTATCACTGTGCAAAGCGGCATGCTTTCTTTATGATTTGCAGCTTTTTAATCATAAGACCTATGACTATAGTTAAGACGTGAAGGCGTAACAAACAAACGAACAAACAAACGGACTTTCGCTTTTATAATATTACTAAGGATTTGCAGTTATATCTGTAACAGAAATACACACTCTGTCTACCTATTACTAATACGGTTTATGAGATATAACCTGTTGACAAACGGACAGCGGAGGCTTACTTTACCGTTGGCACCCTTCGCGTATGGAGCCCTATAAATAATAAATTAGGTAGGTAAATTAAACTGACATATTAAATTACTAGTCGCAATGTTAAAAATGTATTCATAGTTTATACTAGTCGATAATAATTTGTTAAATCATTTTTGTTTAACATGATTCGTTCACTTTTACCGGTTTTACCTAGCTGTGTAAATACCACTTTTGCAGTACTTCCGGCCAGATATGACTTGGCAGACTTATTTATTCTCGAACATACTATTATTTCAAAACGTTTACAATAATTTTCGACAAGATATCACATGACGTAGGAAAAGGTATCTGGTGACCATCTTTGGCACCGTCTGTCAAGTACTTCCGGCCATTTCAGAGCTGACAGACTTATGTAAACCTTTCTCTACGATTGAAGGGCTAAATAATGCCACGGGTCTCGTACTGATGTCACATGACGTAAATATAACCTTAAAATTTTGACCGGAAGTGAAGGATTTTCTCAAGTTTCCGGCCAATTTTATGCGATAATCTTCTGATCCTCGCTCAGCACAACTTTTGCGACCGTGTGCCATGCATTTCATGGTGCCATGCATTTCGCGGAAAGCCAGTGGATGCAGGCAGCGCAGGACCGATCGTCGTGGAGATCCTTAGGGGAGGCCTATACCCAGCAGTGGGTGTCGTGTGGCTGATATGATGATGATGATGATGATGATGATATCATCTAGATTAGTGACGAATCGTTGGCGAGCTTGACAGTGCACATAAGGGCAATCAAGTGGAATCGGTGCGAATCTCTCACCTCCCGCCTCTCTCCACCCCCGTCCTTGGGCGTCGGTGTGAAATTCCTAGTGGGGACATAGTTCTTGAGAGGGAAATGTGCTGGTACGACCTCTCCACCCTCAAGTGCAGCTGCACGAAGTCCCGCGCGCACTATCGCGAGGTCTGCTTCTCTTACGCTGCTCTCCGTTAGGAAGTTTCATCTGGCGGTTTCGCTGTATGAAAAGAGGAGCTTCGCAGCGAGCGCAGCGAAGCATCGCAGATATACATCATCATCTGATATGTCTTCAAAAGTGATATTGAACCACACCGATCCAGGAACCAAAAGCGACATGAGAAAATGTGACATGGCCTCATCCATTTGCGGCCTTTCATTAATCATTGAGATGGACGTTAGGGTTAGCGTCTTCGAAGCGGATTGCGCGCCTGTCAGCATTTTATTACTAGGTGAGACAGGTGAGACGGACATCTCTGGCACCAAGACTTCAAGTAGGAGCATTGTAGAATAGTACACGGGCATGGGGATAAGATTTAGCCTAAACGGACATGCAACGGCGTTGAAAAGCATGTTGCTGTTATTTGGAATGAATCCCTCCGCGTCCATCAAGTTTTCCATCAAGTAAGTTTATTAGACGCTGCTCAATAACATTTCGTAGTGGCAGCATTTCCGTTCGGGATATGTTAAGGAAAGCGTCTCTAAGGGCGGAAACATCCAAGCCCTGATCAACCCTTCCCGTAGAAAAATTCAGATTCTGTGCGCGCCGCGCAACGCAGAAGGGCGCCAGACGATTTTGTATAATTTCAGGGGGGAGGCTGGACTCCGCAATCGCTTCAGTCGGAACGCCATTGTCCTCTGGTGCCATGGTAACGCGGCCGCGTTACAATATCAATTAATTTAATTATTTCTTATACTTAAATGTCAAAAATAAAAATAAATAAAATGATAACACCTTACAAATCAAATCATACAATTGAATACGAATAAATGTCACTTAATGCCTATTTTATAAAATTACCAGCTGATGCCCGCGACTTCGTACGCGTGGACTTTATGACTTCGGCGTATAAATAAACTAATGTAGGTAGTTACATAAGAACAAACTTGTAACAGTGTTATGGTTCTGCATCGGGTGTTCCAGATCTATAATTTTTATACTTCAACAAAAATGCTCATCAGGCTGAACAACTTTAGCAAAGATGTCATTTTTATATTTTGTATAGTTTAGCTGGACCATTATGGTTCTGTATCAGGTGTTCCAGATCTTCGATTTTTGTACCTCAACAAAAAATGCTCATCAGGCTGAACAACTTTTACAAAGGTGTCATTTTTATATTTTGTATAGTTTAGCTGAATCATTATGGTTCTGCATCGGGTGTACCAGACCTTCGATTTTCATACCTCAACAAAAATGCTCATCAGGCTGAACAACTTTTGCCAAAATGTCATTTTTATATTTTGTATGGTTTAGCTGAACCATTATGGTTCTGCATCATGTGTTCCAGATATTCGATTTTTGTACCTCAACAAAAAATGCTCATCAGGCTGAACAACTTTGCCAAGGTGTCATTTTTAGGGTTCCGTACCCAAAGGGTAAAAACGGGACCCTATTACTAAGGCTCCGCTGTCCGTCTGTCTGTCTGTCTGCCTGTCTGTCTGTCCGTTTGTCTGTCTGTCTGTCACCAGGCTGTATCTCATGAACCGTGATAGCTAGAAAGTTGAAATTTTCACAGATGATATATTTCTGTTGCCGCTATAACAACAAATACTAAAAACAGGATAAAATAAATATTTAAGGGGGGCTCCCATGCAACAAACATGTTTTTTTTTTGCAGTTTTTTGGTACGGAACCCTTCGTGCGCGAGTCCGACTCGCACTTGGCCGGTTTTTATATATTGTATAGTTTAGCTGAACCATTATGGTTCTGCATCAGGTGTTCCAGATCTTAAATTTTTATACCTCAACAAAAAATGCTCATCAGGCTGAACAACTTTTGCTAAGGTGTCATTTTTATATTCCTTATAGTTAAGTTGGACCATTATGGTTCGGCATCAGGTGTTCCATTTTCCAAAATCAATTATACCCTAAGTTATGCCCAGGCTTAACAGCTATACACCGTCATTTTGTAGTCGTTTTAATTAACTTAAGGGAGTGTTCTACTAATGGAACTAAACATTTTTGCCCAAGAAACATGGGTCGAAAAACGACAAATTTTTGACCTTTCCATACTAATAAAATGTTTTAGCCTTCTAGTTAGTATGGGAGATCCAAAATTTTTTGTCGTTTTTCGACCCATGTTTCTTGGGCAAAAATGTTTAGTTTCATTGGTACAACACTCCCTTAAGCTAATTAAAACGACTACAAAATGACGGTGTATAACAAAAAAAAACATTCGAATCCGTTCAGTATTTCCGGAGATTAGCGTGTTCAAACAGACAAACAAACAGACACACTTTTTTTTCAAACTCTTACTCTATTACCATGTCTCCATCGCCCCAGATATTTTTTCTTGAAATGTATGTAATGTACAGACACACTTTTTTTACTGTTTTATTATATGTAAGGATAAGGATATGTCAAAATGCTTGCTTAACCTAGATGAATTTAATTATTTTTTGTCTGATAAAAAATATATATGTCGTAGGATAATTGTACAAATAGGATTTTTATAAAAATCCTAGTATGATTGTAAAATACCGGATAATTATAATTTAAGACAGATTCTTGCAATCGTCCGAGTGATGTTTAGGATTTTTACAAAAATCTAGCATATCTTAGGTAAATCGCCAATGACCTTCACTTTGCGCGCGCTGATTGGCTGACGTTAACGTTATGGACTGATGGATGCTCTGATTGGCTAACGGCAACATTGCTGCGTCCATTGTTATTATTGTGATTATTGTCAAATATTTCTCCAGCGTTTTGTTCTAATTTTACGTTTTTTATTTAAAAAAAGAAAACTGAGTGCTCAAATTTATCAAGAGACATTAATGTACGATGAGTGAAGTGAGTGAATTGGATATTATACAAATGCTGGGCTCGATCAGTGCAGTCAATTTAGAGGTTAAGTGTAACTAAAAATAACTTTTCTACACAGTGCTAAGAAAGTTCTACAGCGCTCGTCAACATCTTTGTGCAAAACCTTGTTAAAACTTTAATTGAAGAATTTAATTCGGCAAAATTACGAAATAACCCTAAAACCCATCAGCAATATGTTCTGACCAATCAGATTGAACATGTTAGAAATCGTCTCTAAAGACTATCCAATCAGCATTCAAGTTTACAATTGTCCGAAACATACTGGGATTTTTACAAAGATCCTAAAAATTGCGAAAATATATATATAAATAACGATTGCGAAAATCTATCTTAGATTACAATTATCCGGTTTTTTACAATTGACCTAGGATTTATGTAAAGATCCGGCTTATACGATTATCCTACGACATATATAAGAAATTAAAGTAATGTCAAGAAGTACCTAACCATAATAAAAATGTCCAAACTGCCTACATTATTTAATTTAATGTCAAAGAAGATGTGCGAACTTCTATGTAATTTCAGACCTCGACTTAAGGGTCCCGTTCGCATATAAGCAAAATCTAACTCTCGAGTTTTGATGTTTACTAACCACCAAACCACAAATTATACAGCTAAAGCTAGGATGACGGTGCCGTAATATTTCGGCCGTAATTTAGCAGCGTAGAACGTTGTCTCTGTAAACAATATGGCGCGGTTTCTTACGTTACGGTGTCAGACAACATTCAACGCCGCTATATTACGACCGTAATATGACGGCACCGATATCCTAGGAAACTCTAGCTTTAGCAACAGAAACTAAAGAAGTAGGTACCCATATTTGCTGGAGTATTTACATAAACTGAGTTTGTTTAGCTAGCTTCAGGTATGGCCATGGTGTGACATAATAAAAGTTTTACTGCTGTGTAGGTTATGAAATAAAAAACAAGCATATTTACTTAAGTACATATTTATTTAAGTAATTAGTAAGTCATCCAAAAATGAAGCAGGAGGTTGGCCCTGATGACGAGCGTAGCCCATGTACCATAAAATGGACATTATGTGCGAGCAACAACCAACTGTGCGACTT
The DNA here is from genome assembly GCA_928269145.1 of Agriphila tristella. Taxonomy (NCBI): domain Eukaryota; kingdom Metazoa; phylum Arthropoda; class Insecta; order Lepidoptera; family Crambidae; genus Agriphila; species Agriphila tristella. Next base: position 2,555,800 of record OV743435.1, read on the forward strand.
CCCGCAGGACAATAACAGTAGTAGCCTAAAATGGCTTCACGCCCTTGAGCTTCCCTATCTACCACTATATAATTAAAGTAAGATCTGCTACCCACATATCTAGATTTTATTCTAGCTCTTAAAATGTATGGATCAACACCACCGTATGTCCTTAATATTTCAGCATTTCTTTCACTCCTCGCTACTTCTACTGTATACATTCCTCGAGCTCTCATGTGCTCCCCTACATAAGACTTTGCTTGGCGAACTTGGTAAGTGCCAAGTGCAATTAATTTTAAATCTTGTTCGTTAAGCTCTGGGAAGACAATATTCGTAGAATTAATGTTTTGAAACATAGTATGTCGCATATTCAAATTATTTTCTTGCACAATCTCTGACAAGCGGTTATCTAAAAACATCTTTTCTTGGATGATATTCAATATGGTTTCTACATTCTCTCGTTCTGAATACTGGACACCAAAATGGTTGAGGAATGCAGCAGCTATCGCAAATTATTCAATTATATGTGGGCATCGTAATCGTACGTTTAGAAAGTCGGCTCTAAAGATTTTAAAATCACGGCTAAAACGCCCGTTGACTTCTTCAACCACCCATCTGTTCATAGTCACACATCTGGAAACATTTGCTTGAAGGGTTGTCAGTTGTCTAATGTCTTTGATCAGCCTTAGTAGATTCAGGCATATATGTACCTGAAATCCTAAAAGAAAAAAAACAAGTTATAAATAGGTATAAGGATTATTCAATAAAAACATTACTGAGCGAGCGAGAAGTTCTGATGATTAATTAGTTACCTTCTTGATATTGGTCATCTCTACATTCTCTAAATCCTCTATCAAGTATAAAGATATCATCTTCTTGGAACAGACTAGAGAATGAATCGTTTTCAATTAATTCCTTCATGATTGTAGCGTCATTTTTTGTTGCTGCATATGGCCCTGAGGCATTTATAATATATCCGTCACACACAGCAAACGATTAAAAATGGTTTCACTAAGTTGTGAAACTTATGTAGTGAATATGTTTGCTTCTGGAATAAATAATTGCTACTTTTTTGAGTATTAAGATACGTTCCATCTGCTATTACAATAAAATTTTTATTTTCAATCGAGTCTTCAGGATTTCCAAATAAATGATTAGCTAAATATGAATTTCTTAATACAAACTCCTCCCTACTGAGGTGGTTAAATCCTAAATGTTGTGGTACATAATCTTGTACCAGAATTTGCCTGGCCTGGTCAATGTAGTCTTCTAGAGTCCTTCTTGGTATTTGAAATAATGCAGATATTCATTCATCACTGTCTCCTGTTCGCATCTTGCATAATAGTGCATTAAATCCTAATTTTGTTTTATAGTTATTTAATCTTGGAGCTTGTGCAATTGTATCACTGTACTCCCTTTTTGTACGGCCAAACCAATATTTAACTAAATGGTCATCCATATTTTCAGGGCGGCTGAAGTCAAATTGTTTTAATTCCCGTAGAAGGAAAACCATATCCTCTATATAATTGGCAGTGAATGTCGTTAGGGAATTATCTGCTGAGTACAGGTCAGGATATAAATTACTACCCAAGTGGTATTGCCAAATTCTTGCATTAATTGGTATGTAAAAATTATAGTCTACAAGGACCCTTCTTCGTATTGACTCTGGTACATGAAGTTTTCCCGATCATTACATTCTGGAAATAAGCAACGACCAGCAGTGGCTGCTGCTCTTCTTATTGTTGGAAGTTCTATTATAGTGTTTGCCTCATTATTTGTTTGCTGAGTTTCAGTTTCCCTTTGTTCTTCTGCAACAGGTGATGCGGGTGCCCAATTGACGCTTGTGTGACAAGTGATAGCCGCTTTTAACTGACGATGGAATCGTTCCACCAGCCCGTTGCATGCTAGATGGTAAGCTGTTTTGCGCCTATGCTGGAAACCTATCATCTTAGCGAGACACTTGAAAAGAGCGGATTCAAATTGTGCTCCTCTATCAGTGACCACATCTAACGGACAACCGAAACGAGATATCCATCCTTGTAATAGTGCCTTCGCTACTGTCTCAGCCGTGATATCTACTAACGGTATTGCCTCAGGCCATCTTGTGAAACGATCGACGGCTGTGAGACAATAACGAAAACCTTGACAAGGTGGTAGAGGGCCGATGAGGTCGATCTGGACGAAAGCAAATCTTGTATTTGGTGCTTTAAACGATCCTAAAGGCGACGACACGTGGCGATTAACTTTAGAGCGTTGGCAACTGAGACATGATTTGGCCCACTCTCTGCAATCTTTCCTTAGACCTGGCCACACGTAACGTTCTGATACGAGCTTTACTGTGGCATTTGTACCTGGGTGACTTAAAGAGTGTAGGCTCTCGAAAACTTGACGTCTCAGCTCTTTAGTGACAAATGGCCTGGGGGTATTACTTCTTTCGTCACAATACAGTTCGAATTTCGTACCTGGCAGTTTCACCTTGGCAAGCTGTAATGACGTATAGCTGTGCATTCTTCCCCTGGTATGTTAAAATAGGTTCCTCAGAGAATTTAATCCTGTAATCTCTTACAATGTCGAAACGAGATTTTGCACTCATCAATTTTCCTCCTATATTGATGAATGAAGCACCAATCCCTGGGAAGGACGGGTTCAAGAAACCTAATTCATAACTAGTTATATTTTTCCCATTCTTAATCTTTGCAACTACGTCATTGCACTTAGTATTGAAGAGAATCTCAATGACTTCTAATTCAGCTGCAGCTAGTGTTGACAGACATTTCGGTGTCTCGAGGACATTCCTTTGTTAGATCTTGTATCGCTTTGGTTGGAGCTACACTTCTATTGGTATATGGCAAAAAAAACTGTCCCCACTCTGCTACAAAACCCTTCATGCCACAGTAGTTTCCACCGAAGCATATCTTGGAGAGTGGAGTTTTCGGGATGAATTCCGTCTCAACAAACGACCACTCAGGACTCTTAGATTGATCCAAAAAAGAGATCTCCAGACACAATATTCCAGATGGTACATCCAGTCTCCTTGGGGACTCCTGTCACCCATTTAACATTGTCGTAATATGTAGGACAGATAACATTGTCGCAGCTATGACCAACAAATATAGTGTCTACGAACAAGTTCTTATAAGGGTCTTTTTGTACTGAATGTCGTTTCAAAGTTATATAAGTTTCTGATTTAGTGTTTTCTGCCATCCACGAACAAGAAGATGGAGGGAAATGAGGATCGATATCTGTCAGACTTTTTGAATTCCATGTATGAATTGAGACATTCATTATCCGATATTTGATCTGCAACAACAGTTTGTCCGTTTGAACGTGGACGTATTTACAAAATTAAATTCTAATATTTAAATCTAATAATTACAATGTTTATTTAGGAATAACAAAACGAAACAAAACTAAAATAAACTATCTAAAATTTACATCTTTACATAATTATTATAAAGTAGGAGAGGTCTATTTTCATACAAACGAGGTAACTTTGAAGCTTTGGTTCTCCGCCCAGGATTAAGCGGGATGTGATCTGATGATGGCCATCCAGGGAGTGAATGGCACACTTATTGCCAAATTGAGGATGTGTGCTAAGTGCTTGCATAATGTTTCTGCAACGAATTTCACAACCTTCGTACAAATATCATCATATCCTACACTTTTTGTGTTTTTCAAAGTTCTAATTATATTAAGTATGTCACATGGTAGCGCCGGAGGCATAAACATTGAATTCAAAGTATTTTGAATGTCATAATTATATTTAAAATTGTCATTTTTTAAGCATTCTACTTTATTTACAAAATAATCGTTAAAACTATTAGAAATGTCTTTAGAGTCAGTTATAATGTTATCGTCAATATTAATTGCAGTAATTTGGTTCATGAGATTTCTTTTGCTTACTATTATTTACTATCTGCCAGACGCATTTAGATTTATTATTAGATTGTTTAATTTTATAGTTATTTTGAGCACGACGTGTAAGTTTAATTATTTTCACGTGATGGACTACAGCTGGGGCACAAAAAAAAAAGTTGGAAATCTGACTTTTTGACTATGCCATGATGAAGTCGATAATTTGTCGGAATTTGTCGCCAAAAACCAGATTTTGTCGGTCTTCCTTCCGTTTAGGAGATACGTGTGGCTCAGCTGTAGAGACGTCTCTACAGCTGGGCCACACAGATCTCGAAAACGGAAGGTCGTAGCGAAAATCTGATTACTTGTATGTGTAGCCGGTATTTTGTCGGATTTTGTCACCAAGAACCAGATTTTGTCGGTCTTCCGTTTAGGAGATACGTGTGGCTCAGCTGTAGAGACGTCTCTACAGCTGGGCCACACAGATCTCGAAAACGGAAGGTCGTAGCGAAAATCTGATTACTCGTATGTGTAGCCGGTATTTTGTCGGATTTTGTCGCCAAAAACCAGAGTTTGTCGGGCTTCCGTTTAGGAGATACGTGTGGCTCAGCTGTAGAGACGTCTCTACAGCTGGGCCACACAGATCTCGAAAACGGAAGGTCGTAGCGAAAATCTGATTACTTGTATGTGTAGCCGGTATTTTGTCGGATTTTGTCACCAAGAACCAGATTTTGTCGGTCTTGCGTTTAGGAGATACGTGAGGATACGCTGTGGAGACCTTTCTACCTGGATCTTAAGAAAGGAAGGTCGTAGCGAAAATCTGCTAACTCGAGTGTGTAGCCGTTAGTTTGTCGGAGTTTGTCACCAAGAATCAGAGTTTGTCGATCTTGCGTTTAGAAGATGTGTGAGGATATGCTGTAGAGACCTTTCTACCTGGATCTCGAGAACGAAAGGTCGTAGCGAAAATCTGATAACTCCTATGTGTAGTCGGTAGTTCGAGCGAGTTTGTCCTTAAGTTACAGACTTGGTCGACACCCCTTTCCAGAGAAATAAGGGGTTTGTTTTTTTATGACTATAGTCTTAGAGCCGAATCCAAAATGCGTAAGCAGTATAGTTGTTTTGTATTATTTTATGTATTTTATGTTAATATTAAATCCAAAATTTATATGATTAAAAGAATTTAGTGAGGAAATATGAAATATTTCATTTAATTTCTTGAATAGTAATTGATGTATTCAATGTTTATTGTATCGACAACGTTTGGTATCTGGTCTCCTACTCTAAATACGTGGTGTATCGTACAGTCGCGTACATCTGTCCTAAAAATGTAAGTAGTGTTATGATTTAATAGATACAACAGCATTTATTATAGATAAAATTATATAAATAAATAACACCACCATATTTTTGTATTTTGAGAATTGATATTACAATTCTTCCTATTTTTATGGCAACATTGCCTCGGTTGTGATTGGTTGGTGATCGACCAATCAGAAGCGAGGAAAATAGCGCCAAATTACTATTGTCAATGGAGTGGGGAGAACCTTGGTGGGAAGCCAGCCGGTGGCGGAGCGGTCAGTTGCGCTCCAGTTGTCGACTTGTAAAGATCTAAAAATAGAAACTGCTAGTTATAGTACCTATCTACAGTAAATTATGAATATTATATTGAGTTATAAGAAATAAATTGTTCTCTCGTACGGTTGAGTTTTTATTTCGTAAAAACTCAGAAGTGGACGTTCAACCCACGAAAGAAAAAATTTTTGCAAGGTATGTATTAATAAATTTTATTTTTACACTGAAAAAAATGTTTTCTAACTGTGTGCCTTTTTTGCACAGTTAAAATTTACACAGTTAAACTAACGTATATTTCAGTAAAAATAAACGTTTTCACCAGGTTGGAGTAACTGTTTTCAAACAGTTAGAAGTAAACAGTTATTTTACCTGATTAAACAGTTAAATGTACTCATTATTCAGTAATAGTAACGTATCATAAACAGTAATTTAAACGTTTTCACACTGTGAAAGTTCCAACAGTTACTTTAACTGTTCGAAAATGTTACGTTTACTGTTTGAAACGTTACCTATAAATGTATGATCAGTAAAATCAACATTTCGTTACAGTAACTTCAACGTGTCATACAGTTACAGTAAAACAATACTGTTTAAAAATTTACTATAACTGTTTGAAACAGTCACTTTCAAACGAATAATCAGTAAAGATAATTGATCATCACAGTTACTTTAACGTTTTTTACAGTTATAGTGAAAACCATAACAATCAACTGTTAACTCGGTTAGTTTTACTGTTAAAGCCAATAACTTTTACTGTTTAAAAAAATAATTTCTAATGATTGACCAGTAAAAATAACATTTTCTTGCAGTTGTTTTAACTTGACATGTAGTTATAGATACAAAACGTGCATTAACTGTTTAATCCTTTATTTTAACTGATTAAAACAGCTACTTTCAAACGGATTATCAGTAAAAATAATTGCTCGACACAGTTATTTTAACGTTTCATTCAGTTATTGTGAAAAACAGTATGTTTAACTGTTAGCTCCGTTACTTTAACTTTTAAAGCCGTTAACATTTACTGTTTAAAACAATTGCTTTCTAATGATTAATCAGTAAAAAGAATGTTTTCTTGCATTTGTTTTAACTTGACACACAGTTATAGATACAAAACGTACATTAACGGTTTAGTCATTTATTTTTACTGATTAAAACAGTTACCTTCAAAGGGATGATCGGTAAAAATAATTGATCGTCACAGTTATTTTAACGTGTCATTCAGTTATAGTGAAAATCAGTATTTCTGCCTGTTAGCTCGGTTACTTTCACTGTTCAAAGCCGTAAACTTTAACTGTTCGGAACAATTACTTTCTAATGATTGATCAGTATAAATAACGTTTTCTTGCTGTTGTTTTAACTTGACACATAGTTATAGATACAAAACGTACATTAACTGTTGAGTCATTAATTTTTACTGATTAAAACAGTGACCTTCAAACGGATGATCAGTAAAATTAATTGATCGTCACAGTTATTTTAACTTTTCATTCAGTTATTTTGAAAATCAGTATCTCCACCTGTTAGCTCGGTTACTTTTACTGTTCAAAGTCGTAAACTTTAACTGTTTGGAACAATTACTTTCTAATGATTGATCAGTAAAAAGAACGTTTTCTTGCAGTAGTTTTAACTTGACACACAGTTATAGATACAAAACGTACATTAACTGTTTAGTCATTTATTTTTACTGATATAAACAGTTACCTTCAAAGTGATGATCGGTAAAAATAATTGATCGTCACAGTTATTTTAACGTGTCATTCAGTTATAGTGAAAATCAGTATTTCCGCTTGTTAGCTCGGTTACTTTCACTGTTCAAAGCCGTAAACTTTAACTGTTTGGAACAATTACTTTCTAATGATTGATCAGTATAAATAACGTTTTCTTGCTGTTGTTTTAATTTGACACATAGTTATAGATACAAAACGTACATTAACTGTTTAGTCATTAATTTTTACTCATTAAAACAGTTACCTTCAAACGGATGATCAGTAGAACTAATTGATCGTCACATTTATTTTAACTTTCCATTCAGTTATTGTGAAAATCAGTATGTTCAACTATTAGCTCGGTTACTTTTACCGTTCAAAGCCGTTAACTTTAACCGTTTGGAACAATTACTTTGTAATGATTGATCAGTAAAAGGAACGTTTTCTTGCAGTTGTTTTAACTTGACACACAGTTATAGATACTAAACGTACATTAACTGTGTAGTCATTTATTTTTACTGGTTGAAACAGTTACCTTCAAACGGATGATCAGTAAAATTAATTTTTCCTCACAGTTATTTTAACGTTTCATTTACATACATACACTCACGCCTGTTTCCCATGGGGTTAGGCAGAGACTATGGATCTCCACCAGCTACGATCCTTGCACACTTCTTTCGCTTCATTCACATCCATCAATCTTTTCATACATGCCCTGCGGTTTTTGTCACTGCGTACATCAGCCTTTTTTATATAAAACCTCTATTTGGTCCGCGTAGGTTTTTCTGGGACGCCCTTGTGCAATCCTTCCTTCTACATTCACACAATATATCTCTTTCGTGATTCGCCTTTCATTCATCCTCTCTAAGTGACCAAACCACCGGAGCATTCCTTTCTCAATTCTTGTCACTATATCATCTTTCAGACCACACTTTTTGCGAATCACCTCATTGCTCACTCTATCACTCAGTTTTACTCAGCATATTTTTCTCAACGATCGCATCTCTACCGCATTTATTCTGCTTTCATTCTTCTTCTGCCATACTCAAGATTCACTTCCATACATCAGTGTCAGTACCAGCACTCCGTTATGAATAGCCATTCGCGCCTTTGCAGAAACGGTTTGGCTACTCATAACCGATTGTATAGCACCACTCACCGAATTTCCTTTCTTCACTCGTCTTTCTATGTCTTCCTCACTCTTTCCGTCCCTTGTGAACAAACTCCCCAAGTATACAGACTCACAGCTTGTTCCACTTTTTCGCCACCTAACATTACCGTACAGTCAGTCATTTCTTCATCTCTCTCAAACACCATCACTTTAGTCTTAGTTACATTCACTTTCATCCCTTTTCTCACAAAATCATCATTCATAACAGACATCATTTCCTGCAACTCTTGCGCAGAAGACGCAAGTATAACTTGGTCGTCAGCGTAGAGGAGGCACTTGATTTGAGTCCCATTCATCACAACCCCACAGTCACGTTCTTTCAGACCTTTCATACAACTGTCCAAAAACAGATTAAAGAGCCATGGTGACGCAACACATCCCTGTCTGACACCCCTAGAGATGCCAAACCAATCAGTGTATATGTTACCGGCAATGTGTATTCTCCGGCATTGTATGTGCAATAATATATTGTATGGGCAATGCCTAGGCATTGATACAATGCCTGAAACGATCAGGCAATGTATGAAATGATATTCATTTTATACATTGCCTAGGCATTGTATACAATGCCTGCTGGTCCACCGGAAATGTGTAAAATAAGTTTATTTCTGTTGTCTGTAATAAAAAAATAACCTCGAAATTTAAGGCTCACGCTCCGCTGCGCTACGCGCTCGCCTTAAATTTCTAACCTAACCCGGGACACAGAAGTAAAGCAGGTTCGGTTCCAAACTCAATTATTTCTGTTGTCTGTTATAAAAAAATAACCTCGAAATTTAAGGCTCACGCTCCGCTGCGCTACGCGCTCGCCTTAAATTTCTAACCTAACCCGGGACCTACAGGAGTAAAGCAGGTTCGGTTCCAAACTCAATAAGCCGCCCTCAAGCCCCCCCGAGCCCCCCTCTAGCCCACCCGAGTCCCCCTCTGACCCACCCCGAGCCGCCCTCGAGCCCTCCTCGAGCCCCCCCGAGCCCCCCTCGAGCCCCCCTCCAGTCCCCCTGGAGCCCCCTCGAGCCCCCCCCGACACCCCCTCAAGCCCCCCCGAGCCCCCATGAGCCGCCTCGAGCACCCCCCCGAGCCCCCCTCTAGCACCCCGAGTCCTCTCTGGCCCATCCCGAGCCGCCCTCGAGTCCCCCCCCCGAGCCCCCCTCCCCCCCGAGTCCCCTCGAGCCCCCCTCGAGCCCTCCCCTCGAGCCTCCCCTCGATCAAAATCTTTTTATTTTACACATTGCCGGTGGACCAGCAGGCATTGTATACAATGTAATGTGTGAAATAGACAATAATATTCATTCTATTTCATACATTGCCTAAAAGGGCCAGGCATTGTATACAATGCCTGCGTTTCATACATTGCCGGTGACATATACGCCGTCAATCCTGACGCATGCACGGGAATCCTCATAGAGAGATTTAAGTGCATGAATCAGTCTGCTCTCCAATCCGTATTCGGACAACACCTTCCATAGCTCATTCCTGTCAACTCGATCGTAGGCCTTCTCCAGGTCCACAAAGGCACAGTAAACCTTTTTGTGCTTAGCCAGGTGTTTTTCGGTTAAGCACCTCAAGGAGAAGACCTGAATTGACCTGATCCGTGCATCCCATTCCCTTTCTGAATCCCGCTTGCACATCCCAAATACCTACTCTGATCAGTTTTTTGCATCACTCTTTGAATCAGTACCTTTGCATACAATTTACTGACAATGCTGAGAAGACTGATCCCGCGGTAGTTTTTAGCATCCTGCCGTGACCCTTTCCCTTTGTACAGCGGCACGACCACGGCTTTACGCCAATCTTCCGGTACTTTGCCACTGTTCCAACATTTATTAAAGATCAGGCACAGCCAGGACGCAACCAGCTCTTTCCCACCTCTCAGCATTTCAACAGTAATTCTGTCATATCCTGCTGCTTTCCCTTTTTTCATGCTCTTCATTGCACTATTTACACATACACATTTCATTTAGTTATTGTGAAAAACAGTATGTTTAACTGTTAGCTCCGTTACTTTAACGTTTAAAGCCGTTAATATTAACTGTTTAAAACAATTACTTTCTAATGATTAATCAGTAAAAAGAATGTTTTCTTGCAGTTGTTTTAACTTGACACACAGTTATAGATACAAAACGTACATTAACTGTTTAGTCATTTATTTTTACTGATTAAAACAGTTACCTTCAAAGGGATGATCGGTAAAAATAATTGATCGTCACAGTTATTTTAACGTGTCATTCAGTTATAGTGAAAATCAGTATTTCCACCTGTCAGCTCGGTTACTTTCACTGTTCAAAGCCGTAAACTTTAACTGTTTGGAACAATTACTTTCTAATGATTGATCAGTAAAAATAACGTTTTCTTGCTGTTGTTTTAACTTGACACATAGTTATAAATACAAAACGTACATTAACTGTTTAGTCATTTATTTTTACTCATTAAAACAGTTACCTTCAAACGGATGATCAGTAAAATTAATTGATCGTCACATTTATTTTAACTTTTCATTCAGTTATTGTGAAAATCAGTATGTTCAACTGTTAGGTCGGTTACTTTTACCGTTCAAAGCCGTTAACTTTAACCGTTTGGAACAATTACTTTGTAATGATTGATCAGTAAAAGGAACGTTTTCTTGCAGTTGTTTTAACTTGACACACAGTTATAGATACTAAACGTACATTAACTGTGTAGTCATTTATTAACGTCATACTTGTTGACCACAGTTTTAGTCCGACCTCGGACACTCCATACCATAGTACTTGTTGTATGGTCTGTGATACAATAAAACCGCCCCGCCGCTTTTTAAAATAAACTACCTTGACGTTTCTTCATTTAAGTCTAACAAAATATCAATGAAAAAATAACAAATCAATACAAAAACACCAAAATCAAATATGGGTCTATGAAGTTGCCGATATTTTGTAACATACCTACAGAGAAAATAATAACTTATATGATTTAAAATATCCTTACTAATATTATAAGCGAAAGTACGTTCGTTTGTTACGCCTTCAAAACTGCTGTCTTAACTACTGAACCAAGTATCATGAAATTTTGCATACACGTTGTCAGGGTTACAGATAAGAACATAGGGTATACTTTTCATCCCGAAAAAAAAAGTACTGTTATAATATCTTGATATTATATCGAATTGTAACCATGATAGTCAAATCAGTAAAATAAAGTCTTTATTTTAGCTTTCTTAACATTTTTTTGTTAGCAAAAAAGGGTGACGGAATACTTTTATTTTCGCGAAAAGTACTCTCTATCAGGATTCATAACTTTATTAAGTGGGTGTACCCAATGTCTTCTCTGTCTCTCTGTCGTCGTTTATTTAATTTGGAGTAATGTCTACATACATAATAACAAAAGAGCTATTCGCTTATTGCGACTCAGCGCAGAGACACGTCACGTGTATCAATACTCACGAATCACAGAATAATGGTCACCTCAAGCAACGCGCGGCGCCGCAACGCCGTTATGTGTGTAGGTAGGCCCATAAATACATAAGTGGCGATACGCAAATCACGTTATGCCAAAACAGAAAAAAAATGCTTTTTGGCGGGAACTTGACGGTAAAGGATCTAAAATGTTAGGTACTTACCTACTTAAATTTTTATTTTTGTGCAAAAGTTGTTTGGTGCATAATAAGGATAGTGTATTATACAACAAATTAACGAAATAGTGCCAAGTGTTTGAAGAATTCAAGTGGTATCAACGTTCCGATCCAATAGTACAGCAGCCCGTAGTAAATTTAAATTACGAAAAAGGTTACCGTTTGCCGTTGTGATATAGTTATTTATTATAAAATTATAGATACTTTAACAGATCGCAACCCGCCGTAACCTATATTTGTATATCTCCTAAAATGATTATTTTTTATTTTTCGAGGTTCACATGGTTTAGCTGTCGTGTTCTACAGCGCTATGTTTGATTGCCACTAATAATATTAAGACTATGAAAAGTAGCCATACACAGATTTAAGACCAGATAAAGTCCATCCATTTCATCTGGTCTTAAATCTGTGTATGGCTACTTTTCACAGTCTAACTATTATCAGTGGCAATCAAACATAGCGCTGTAGAACACGACAATAGCTAAACCATGTGATTAACCTCGAAAAATAAAAAATCTCATTTTTGGAGATATACAAACATAGGTTACGGCGAGTTGCGATCTATAAAACTTGGGTTAAAGTATCTATAATTTCATAATAAATAACTATATCACAACGGCAAACGGTACCTAACCTTTTTCGTAATTTAAATGTACTACGGGCTACTGTACTACAACCTCCGAACGTCGGCGTCGCCGCGATCACGTCCAGACTAGCGCCGTACCGTTCCTCCGTTCCGTTTTTCCTTTGAACGGGGCGAAAAACCGAGTCGCGATGGATCGGAGCGTACCTGTCGGCGATCGAGACGACCTCCGCACCGTTCCGAACATGCGTCCAGACTAGCGTTCTTTGTTCGCGACTGATGGGTCAGGGCTCTTAAATAAAAGATTTTGATAAGATTCACAGGGATATAATACGATATCAGTGAATGATCGACCAGCCATTACAGACACACAAGAGCAAGAGAACGGAAACGGATGTTACATACATTCTAATGAAAAGCAGCCGTCAATGTCACATGACAGATACCACAGATTATAGATTTTATTACGTTTACATAGTTTAACAGTTTAACTCAACACTGTCCCTTAAACTAATACAATCCTATAACTGTCCCTTAAATAATGCAATACAGAATAGAACAAAACTTAACTATTACTTAAGCACTAAAACAGTTTCATTACAAATTTGTTATGTATTTCTTTTGTAAGCGGTTTAGTTAGCAAGTCGGCTAACATTTCTTCAGTACACAAATATTTAATATCAATAGAACTGTTACATATATGTTCTCTAATAAAATGGTGGCGTATATCTATGTGTTTAGTTCTAGCATGGAATATCGTATTTTTACACAATTTCTGAGCAGACTGATTATCGTTAAAAATTGTAACTTTACACAGTATACCCAATATTTCCTGTAAAAATTTTTTAAGAAACAAAGCTTCCTTGGAACTGTCAGAGAGACACATGTACTCGGCTTCCGTGCTGGACAGAGCTACAGTTCTCTGCTTTCTGCTTTCCCAGGAAACAATAGATTTGCCAACCTGAAACACATAACCAGTATAAGATCTTCGATCTGCTTCACTTCTTCCCCAGTCAGCGTCTGCGTATCCTGTAATGTTAATTCCGCCCTTTTGAAAAGTTAAACATTTTTCTTTTGTGCCTTTGAGGTAACGTAGCACCCTTTTCGCTGCCCTACAGTGAGCTTCACTGTAACAATTATTAAATTGACTAAGATAGCTGACTACATGTGTTATGTCTGGTCGTGAACCTACTGAAATATACATCAGTGACCCTATTAAACTTCTATAATCAAAATTAGTATTTTTATCACCATCAGATTTTTCTAGTTTCAAACCAGTTTCCATTGGTGTTGATACAGGTTTGCAGTTTTCCATCTGAAATTTCTGCAAGACCTTTTCTATATAGTTTTGTTGGTCTAGAGTTATTTTATCTTTATTTTTACAGATTCTCATGCCTAAAACATGCTTTGCTGGCCCTAAATCTGCAATCTCAAACTCATTATTTAATTCCTTTTTAATATTATTTACTTCTATTTGAGAGTTTTGTGTATACATCAAAAGAATGTCATCGACATACAATGCTATTATTATTAATTTATCATGACTATATTTGTAATAAACACAAGCCTCTAATGATGACTTTGAAAATTTCAACTTTTTACATAAGATTTTATTTATTTTCTCATACCATGCTTTAGCTGCCTGCTTAAGACCATAAATTGCTTTATTAAGTTTAAAGACTTTCTTTTCATTACCTTTACATATGAACGCTTCGGGTTGTTCCATAAAAACTGATTCTTTGAGTTCTCCGTTAAGAAAAGCTGTCTTTACGTCTAAGTGATGAATATTCATATCATATTCAGCAGCTATAGCAAGGAGTGTTCGAATACTTGAATACCTAACAACAGGAGAAAAAGTTTCATCGTAATCTATTCCATATTTCTGTGTGAAACCCTTTGCAACTAATCTAGCTTTATATTTGAGAAGTTCACCATTAACACCTAATTTTCTTTTAAATACCCACTTGCATTTTACTGGGCTTTGACCTTCCACTCTGTCAGTTAGTGTCCAGCATTTGTTGACATTGAAAGATTTATACTCATCTTTCATCGCTTGCCTCCAGTTATCAGCATCTGGACCGCTCAAAGCTTCTTCCACTGTCTGCGGGTCTCCAGTGTCACTGGTACAGGTTGCCTTCACCAGAAAGGCTGAGATGGAGTCATCACCTGTTGTTGTTGTTGTATCTTGCTCTGAACTTGAAGTTTGTTCTTCCAAATCTGGAATATATGTTTCATCCGAAGTATGATTTGAAACAAAACTATCATCACTCTCAGAATCATTCACTGATATCGTACTATATCTTTGTGGATTTGATGTGTCATCAGAATTGACCTCATCCAAGGTATTTTCCTCAGTGAATGGTTCTGTGGGTTTCTCAGTCTCAATACTCTCTTGCAAGTTTACATAAGTGAGAGTATTTTTGTAATTGTTATCATCATTTGACACAATATCATCTTTACTAAATTTATTTTCCAAGAATGTTACATCTCGAGCTTTTATGCAATTCTTTGGAAAATCTGGGTCTAATAATCTATAGCCCTTTGTATGCTCACAATAACCAGTGAAAATATATTTCTTTGCTTTAGGTTCTAATTTATTTCTATTGTGCACATGTGCATAAACGACACAACCAAAAGTACGCAAATGTGAAATTGATACCTTTTTGCCAGTCCACTTTTCTTCTGGAGTGCAGCCTTTCACTGCTATCGTAGGAGATCTATTCTTGAGATAGACCGCTGTGTTTGCAGCTTCCGCCCAATATTTCTGCCCGAGGCCGGCTTCTTGAAGCATGCAGCGTGTCTTCTCCATTATGCTCCGATTAGCTCTTTCAGCAACTCCATTTTGTTGCGGAGAATATGGCACTGTAGTATGATGTATGATGCCGTTCTCCTTAAGAAAGTTCTGAAATTTCAAATTACAGTATTCAGTACCATTATCACTGCGCAAAATTTTCAATTTTTCATTAGTTTGATTCTCTACCAACGATTTCCAACTTTTAAATGTATCAAAAACTTCATCTTTTCTTTTCAAAAAATAAATGAAAGTTTTTCTAGAGTAATCGTCTATAAATGTTATATAATATTTTGCACCACTAAACGATGTAGATGCCATTGGACCACATAAATCGCTATGGACTACTTCTAAAATTTTTGTAGCCCTAGTAAAACTATTCTTTGGAAATGATGTACGAGTTTGCTTTCCCTCGATACATGACACACATTTCTGAAAATCACTTTTATCATATGAAATGCCTGAAACCATACCTTGTCTTAGCAACTCCATGCTTCGGTGATTGAGGTGTGCGAGACGACGATGCCATACCTGCTGCGAAACCTTATCTTCCATCACCGAGACTGCAGGCATCGCAACAGCACTTGATTCTTCACTACTTACAGCTTGCACATCTTTATTTTCCTCCAAACAACCTAAATTTGCTATAAATGGAGAGGTATTAGGACATACTTTTGTTAAGTTACAATTTTGAGTGGATGAGTCAACAGTATCTAATTGATAAATACCACCACACATTGTGGCCGTTGCTACTAAAGCTCCGTTATCAAAAATTCTACACATGTTAGAACTAAACACCACTTTAAATCCTTTACTTGTCATAGCGCTGACAGATAACAAGTTTGCTGACAAATTGGGAACGTAATGCACATTACTAATTGTTTTTACATTACCATTTTTCATATTAACTTTAACAGAACCCCTTCCAGCAGTATACAACTTGTTCCCATTAGCTACATTAACCTCTATCGACTTATTATCACTTACAAAGTCACTCATTACACTTTTGTCCCTACACATGTGTCCAGTAGCACCGCTATCAATGTACCACGAACCAGTCTTGATGTTTGCTGACAGCGCAACCAGTAGGGCCTTAGATGTATCCGTATTTGGTGTCTTCGCAGTCTTCTTATACGTTGACTTAGGACAATCTTTAATATAATGGCCAACTTTCTTGCACTTAAAACATCTTGGTTGTTTTCTAACAAACAGGGCTGAAGCATCGGTCTCCTCCTTATCATTTCTACGAAGATTTTCCTGAAGCAATTTTCCTTTTACCACTTCGCTGGAAAGTTTCACATTGGAATTTTCAATTGCCATTATAAGTGGGTCAAAATCTGTAGTCAAACCACTTAGCATCAATACAGCAACAAAGTCATCTTCAAGGGGAGAACCAATTTCACTGAGTTGTTGTGAAATCTCGGTTATTCTGTTTATGTAGCTTTCCATACTTTCGCTCTCGTTCAACTTGGTCGCAAATAATGTTCTCAGGAGCCCCAACCTGCGACATAGGCCCTTATCTTCGTAAGCCTTTTCAAGGTTGCTCCAAGCTTCGAACGCCGTTTTCGCATTACGTATGTGTGGAATTGCAGACGGTTGTATGGATAACGCGATTCTCGCCAAAGCTTTTTGAGCTTTCTTCTCATCGCATTTTTCATTTTCCACACATTCCCACAGATCTTCTTGAATCAATATCATTTTAATCATGAATTTCCAGGAACTGTAGTTTTCTATCCCTTTTAATTTCTCTATAGAAACGAAATTCGCAGAGCCCGACATCGTGCTTTTTAGTAGGCAGAATTTCACTATTTCGGATTACAACTAGCGCGTGAAAATATTTACTTTTTATTATTGCGCGATAGATAAGGCCCATAACCTGATGGGTCAGGGCTCTTAAATAAAAGATTTTGATAAGATTCACAGGGATATAATACGATATCAGTGAATGATCGACCAGCCATTACAGACACACAAGAGCAAGAGAACGGAAACGGATGTTACATACATTCTAATGAAAAGCAGCCGTCAATGTCACATGACAGATACCACAGATTATAGATTTTATTACGTTTACATAGTTTAACAGTTTAACTCAACAGCGACGCTCAAGAGCGAGAGATACGGGTACGGGCAAAAGAGCGAGAGATTCGAGGTGGATCGGGGCGTACCTGTTCGGCGAACGGAACGGCGTACCTCCGTACTGTTCCGAACATGCGTCCAGACTAGCGTTCTTTGATCGCGACGCTGATCGGAACGGAGGTACGGTACGGGCAAAAGAACATATCTGGACGCACCTTTAGTCTGGACGCTATTTTGCCCGTTCCGTACCTCCGTTCCGTACCACCGTTCCGATCAAACCGCCGAACATACCTCCGAACATCGCGGCGATCATCGCTTGTAGTCCAGTCAAATTAGCAAAAAGATTGGAAGTAGTTCGTGTAATTGTAATTTTTTTTGATATCATTAGAAGACATGAATATAAGTTTCCTCCGAGTTTGCACCATTCCTGATAGGTATTAACATTAAAGTCCCAATATTTTTTTAAATATAATACCTAAAACAAAAGTTTCTTTCCATGTTTTGTTACAATTTTAATGGGGAGGAAAAGCGCAATTTTATCCCGATAGGTGGCGTCTTGTCGTTGCTACCGAGCCGCCTCAAAGAAACTGTCAAAACATATGGGAATCACTTGGAGTATTGCACTTTTTAATTTTATACTGAGAAAATGCCGCATTGTTATGCATGTAACTTGTAAAATATTGGAGTTCATCGATTTCCCAGTAACAAAAAAAAATAGTGGGCAAAAAATATCAAAAAAAATATGCTTTTTCCTCGATTTTCTCCTTTGCTGAGCCTGAGAAACATTCTAAATCAAAAGGAATGTTTCATGAATTTGATGAAGCTTCGCCAAAATAAAACAACATTTGAATTATAACAGCTTTGTTCTTTAATATTTCAACCTCAGCAGTTTCTAACATATTTATAACTTGAATGAATTTGATAGGTATATCAAATATGGAATAAGCCCAATATTGAGACCAAACAGAGAATTAATAGAATTTTATATGCCAGAGTCAGTCAATAAACTTAGAATAATAAAATAAATATGATAATAAGGTTCGTGTAATTTTGGATGGTACAGAAATTCCAGTACAGAAACCTGAAATTACTATTGCACAGAAGGCATCATCAGGCAACTATAAACACGGAAATTCACACTCAGTTGCTTTGTTAAAATTTAAATCATATGCTTCTAATCTGAAATAAAAAGATTACTTGTAAATCTTACACTAAATTTAAAGAAATGTAATGCTTGTTAGCAATTTTTTGTAAGTTGCTATAAACTTTCTTGCCTGTTGTTTTGGCTTTTCTTTTCCGTAATTCTTCTTTTATATGAGCTAAAGTTAGCATCGAATACATTGTTTGTCCGCAAAACCGAAAAAAATACAATCTAAGACAGTAAAACCACGTAATACACAGTCAAGACAATATAAGCTCAAACTGACAATTGTTCCAAAGACTAAGCGCCATCTGTAATTCACTTTGCCTTCGCTTCCCCATTACCTATCATTGCATAACTAGCTTGCTTAAATTTGACAAGAAAACAGCTACGCAATTTCAAAAATAAAAAATCCAATAAAATATGCCGCCCTACTTTTTTGTTTGTGGGCCGATTTCGATAAACTCGGTATTTGGTATTATTTTGACAAGAAAACAGCAACACTATGTGAAAAATAAAAAAAATCCAAGATGGCAGCCAACTTTTTTGTTTGTGGGCCAATTTCGATGAAATTCGGGTATTGGTACTACTTGACAAGAAAACAGCAACGCAATGTAAAAAAATATATAAAATCCAAGATGGCGGCCAACTTTTTTGTTCAAGGACCGATTTAGATGAAACTCGATTTTTTCGTATTATTTTGACAAGAAAACAGCAACGCAATGTTAAAAATAAAAAAAAATCCAAGATGGCGGCAATTTCTTTTGTTTGTGGGCCGATTTTGATGAACCACAGTTTTTGTAACTATTTTAACAAGAAAATACCAATGAAATGTTAAAAAAATAAAAAATGCCAAAATGGCATCCAACTGTTTTTTTTGTGCGCCGATTTCGATGAAACTCAGTTTTTGGAACTTTTTTGACAAGAAAACAGTGAAAAAAAAAAATTAAAAAATATTAAAAACACGACTGCCCTGCCAAAAACGAACTAAAAAGTTAAACAACAAGTGTCATTGCAGTCGGGGGACCTTATTATGGAACAATTTTTTAACGAAGAGGTCCCCCGACTGCAATGACACTTGTTGTTTTTCTTTTTAGTTCGTTTTTGGCAGGGCAGTCGTGTTTGTTAATATTTTTTTAATTTATTTATTTTTATTTTACACATTTTAGTGACATATTATATAGTTTTGAAATGTGCTCATCAAGGCCTATCATTTGATGCCCATATCAAATGAAAGGCCATATGCGTCGTAAAGTCGCCATATTGATTTTTTCCAAAAAAAGATATAGCCAGTGTCACTCGGGATGCTGTAAGGATTCTAACGATACCCCATTTATCCAAATCAGTTAAGGCATTTAGAAGTTATGGTGGAACAAAGAAACTCACATACCCACAAACATACATTAACCCTGAACACATAACACTCTTTTCGCTTTGGGCAGTCGTGTAAAAAAATCCAAGATGGATTCCAACTTTTTTGTTTATGGGCCGATTTCGATGAAACTCAATTTTTGGTACAATTTTGACAAGAAAACAGCAACACTATATTTACAAAAAAAAAACCTAAATGGCGGCGTCATCTTTTTACACGACTGCCCAAAGCAAAAAGAGTGTTATGTGTTCAGGGTTAATATATGTTTGTGGGTATGTGAGTTTCTTTATTCCACAAAAACTTCTAAATGCCTAAACTGATTTGGATAAATGGGGTATCGTTAGAATCCTTACAGCATTCCGAGTGACACTGGCTATATTTTTTTTAGAAAAAATCAATATGGCGACTGTACGAAGCCATTTTCAAATGTGAAAAAAAAAATTTTTCTTCTATTATTACAATATGGGCATTAAATGAAAGGCCTTGATGAGCACATTTCAAAACTATATGAATTATGTCACTAAAATGTGTGAAATAAAAATTAATAAATTAAAAAATATTAAAAACACGACTGCCCTGCCAAAAACGAACTAAAAAGTTAAACAACAAGTGTCATTGCAGTCGGGGGACCTCTTTGATCAAAAATTGTTCCATAATAAGGTCCTCTGACTGCAATGACACTTGTTGTTTAACTTTTTAGTTCGTTTTTGGCAGGGCAGTCGTGTTTTTAATATTTTTTAATATATTTTTTTTGTTTGTAAGCCGATTTCGATAAAACTCGCTCTTTTATACTATTTTGACAAGAAAACAGCAACGCAATTTAAAAAATATAAAAAAAACCCAAGATGGCGGCCAACTTTTTGTTTGTGGGTCGATTTCGATGAAACTCGGTTTTTGGTATTATTTTGACAAGAAAACAGTAACACTATGTAAAAAATATAAAAAAATCCAAGATGGCGGCCAACTTTTTTGTTTGTGGGCCGATTTCGATGAAACTCGGGTCTGAATACTATTTTGACAAAAAAACAGCAACGCAATGTAAAAAAATATAAAAAAACCAAGATGGAGGCCAACTTTTTCGTTCGAGGGCCGATTTTGATGAAACTAAATTTTTGGTATTATTTTGACAATAATTTTGAATTTTTATATTTTTAAAATTGCGTTGCTGTTTTCTTGTCAAATAGTACTAAAAACTGAGTTTCATCGAAATCAGCCCACAAACAAAAAAATTGGCCGCCATCTTGGGTTTTTTATATTTTGAAAAATGCGTAGCTGTTTCCTTGTCAAAATAGTACCAAAAACCGAGTTTCATCCAAATCGGACCTAAAACAAAAAAAGTTGGGCACCATCTTGGATTTTTTATATTTTTCACAAAGTGTTGCTGTTTTCTTGCCAAAATAGTACTAAAAACCGAGTTTCAGCCAAATCGGCCCACAAACAAAAAAGTTAGCCACCATCTTAGATTTTTTATATTTTTAAAATTGCGTTGCTGTTTTCTTGTCAAAATAGTACCAAAAACCGAGTTTTATCGAAATCGGCCCACAAACAAAAAAGTTGGCCGCCATCTTGGATTTTTTTATATTTTGAAAATTGTGTAGCTGTTTTTTTGTTAAAATAGTACCAAAAACCGGGTTTCATCTCAATCGGCCCTCAAACAAAAAAGTTGGCCGCGATTTTGGATTTTTTATATTTTTAAAATTGCGTTGCTGTTTTCTTGTCAAAATAGTACCAAAAACCGAGTTTTATCGAAATCGGCCCACAAACAAAAAAGTTGGCCACCATCTTGGATTTTTTTATATTTTGATAATTGCGTAGCTGTTTTCTTGTCAAAATAGTACCAAAAACCGAGTTTCATCCAAATCGGCCCTCAAACAAAAAAGTTGGCCCCCATTTTGTATTTTTTATATTTTTTACAAAGTGTTGCTGTTTTCTTGTCAAAATAGTACTAAAAACCGAATTTCATCGAAATCGGCCCACAAACAAAAAAGTTGGCCGCCATCTTGGTTTTTTTTATATTTTGAAAATTGCGTTGCAGTTTTCTTTTCAAAATAGTACCAAAAACCGAGTTTCATCCAAATCGGCCCTCAAACAAAAAAGTTGGCCGCCATATTGGAATTTATATATTTTTTTTTTCAAGAAGAAAGAAAGAATATTTTGAAGAACGAAAATTCGCTGTGCTCTCCCAGCTTGAATAATTGTCCCTAAAGATTTTTTCAATGATATGTGTTATTCATATCTTTTAATGATTTCATAAAAAAATACATACATACATACATACACTCACGCCTGTTTCCCATGGGGGTAGGCAGAGACTATGGATCGCCACCTGCTACGATCCTTGCATACTTCTTTCGCTTCATTCATATCCATCAATCTTTTCATACATGCCCTGCGGTTTTTGTCACTGCGTACACCAGCCTTTTTTATAATAACCTCTATTTGGTCCGCGTAGGTTTTTCTGGGACGCCCTTGTGCAATCGTTCCTTCCACATTCGCACAGTATATCTCTTTCGTGATTCGCCTTTCATTCATCCTCTCTAAGTGACCAAACCACCGGAGCATTCCTTTTTCAATTCTTGTCACTATATCATCTTTCAGACCACACCTTTTACGAATCACCTCATTGCTCACTCTATCACTCAGTTTTACTCCTCATATTTTCCTCAACGATCGCATCTCTACCGCATTTATTCTGCTTTCATTCTTCTTCTGCCATACCCAAGATTCACTTCCATACATCAGTGTCGGTACCAGCACTCCGTTATGAATAGCCATTCGCGCCTTTGCAGAAACGGTTTGGCTACTCATAACCGAGTGTATAGCACCACTCACCGAATTTCCTTTCTTCACTCGTCTTTCTATGTCTTCCTCGCTCTTTCCGTCCCTTGTGAACAAACTCCCCAAGTATACAAACTCACGGACTTTCACTAAAATAAAAAAATACACGAATTAAATACAATCTTTTTGCAAATTCTATCTAATTTGACTACATTCACCAGTCACGACCTGCGCACGCCGCTATCACGTCCAGACTAGCACCGTACCGTACCTCTTTAGGTACAAAGTTTTCGTTTTCCATTTGGAATACGGATTATTTAAAGGTGATGTCCAAAAATGTATGAGGTCTGGGCCACGTCTTTGTACAGTATACCAAAAAATAGATAAAAACACGATAAACAGTTTCTAATTATTCAATTTCTTTAAAATTGCTTTGTTTTCTGGAAGGAACATTAAACAAAATGCAAAAACGCATAAAAAGCATCATGGCGGAAGGTGTTAACAACTTCTTATACGTCTGTGTTAACAACAACAACCCACAGCACAGAGTAGGTAGAACTCAATGACAGTGACAATGGGCGCATTCTGCCAGACAAATCTTTGAGTCATCGATCGCCATAGAGAGTACATTTTAACCGTGGAAAGTAAAATATTGATTAATACAGGCAGCTAGACCGCCTATATCAAAGCGATAGTAATGCTCTAACCATCTTGTGCTACACGGTCCATGTATCTTGCGCACGTTGAGGCACGGGTTACTTGCGCGGGTGTACAGTGCTATGGAGCTGGACCCGCTTTACGTGTTTCCACGGAGCATGTAACCTGCGCAAGTGCTCGACTTGCGCGGGCTACTTGCACCGTGTAGAAACATCCTAAGCACCTACCGCTATACTTTCCATGGTTAAAAATGGCAATCGATGACTCAAAGATTTGTCTGGCAGAATGCGCCCACTGCGGCTTTTTAACGGAGAGTGGCCATATTTGACGTCTTATTTCAAGTAAAAAATATTAATCTGTTTTAATTAATAACCATTTAACCATTCA
Source organism: Agriphila tristella (assembly GCA_928269145.1). Lineage (NCBI taxonomy): Eukaryota > Metazoa > Arthropoda > Insecta > Lepidoptera > Crambidae > Agriphila > Agriphila tristella. The sequence continues at coordinate 2,579,472 of OV743435.1, forward strand.
TTCTATAAAATTATTTGTATTTTTCTCAGAATCAGTGTATTTTTCTCCATCTTTGAGGGTGGTGTACATAGACGTGGCCCAAATTAGGACATGTCCTTTGTTGTATACTAAGTTAAATAAAAATCTATTTTTGAGCAGAAACCATAAAAATTTTGAAACTTAGACACAAAAACATCAAAATACAAAATAATGTCAAAATGACAATGACATATTTTGTTAGCATAAATGTCAGAGCGTTTTTCAATCATCTATTTTTATGGTTGTTTGGTTGCAAGAAACTACGCTCTGACAGCTGTCAGGGTAAAATTTCAGCGAACCACGGAACGGTTAGAGCGCGCACCGGACTGCGCTCGAGTGCACTCTAGCGAAGCCACGGAACGCACCCCTTTAATATAATCTGTCTATTAGACCGCGCCCGCCGCCCGCGCCCGCGCCGCCGCCGGCCGGCAGCCTTGATAAAAAAACCATGTGTGTGTGTGACTGTGACCTCCATCTCCATCTTGGAAATGCCGAAATGGGTAAGATTATTTTTCGCTTACGGTCAATAATTAAGCTTCTTTATGTATGGTTCCGTGTTAAACACGCACCACCATGCTGTTCAAAATTGTGCATATTTCTCCTTATTGACCTGACATTAACCTGATTTTTTTTTTGTTATAGCGGCTATAAAAAACTGAAACGTTGAGTAATCCTAGTCTCCTTTGTCCTCGTTGTCCACCACCCTGGTAAGAACTTATTTTGTCTAACATTTTCATAAAATATTGTTGTTAGAAGATAATTACTTATAAAATAATATTTATCGCCCATCTGGAAAGAAATAGGTAGGTACACTAGGTACCTAGTTAGATATTTGTAACGGTTTAACTTAAGTTTTTAACAGTTTAAGTTACTGTTAGTACATTAAAAAAACTCAATCTTGTTTACAACAATAACAACTGAATCTAGGTTATTAATTATATAGGTACCATGATACTTACTACTTTTCAGATACTTAAGTACTTACTTAAACCTATTTCTGCATAAAATTGGGATGTCAGTGCTTTTCTTTCGCTGCTGCATTGAGAGCCATCGCAACCAAATACTATTTCAGTAAGTGGACATAAGCATTTTTAACTAGCTTTTATTAAACTGTAGGTAGGTAGGTAAGTACTGTAAGCAGTTGAGTTTGTACTTATATGCAAAAATTTGTAATATACCAACCAACTCACTGGCAGGTAATGCTACTAATATTAATTTGATTTGAGAATTTAAGATGAATCGGAAGAAACAAGTGTTTCTTCGTGGCATTACCAACGATACTTTTTAATATCATTGGGCATTACCTATTACCTGTACAGCGGCCTCGGAAGGCAGTCATATTGAAACGCTGTAAATTTTAAATCTAAAGTACCTACCTATTAAATAAAAGCCAGTACCTACCTACCTACTTATACGATTATAAACTCTCTCCCCTCTATCTCTCCCTCACTCTTAATATTATGAACCTAAGCAAAAATGTTTACTGCCACTGCTTCTTGTTTCTAATCCGGAACAGAGTATAGTTATTTTGCTTCCAAATCAAATCTCTTCAGACAGTAAGTATTTACTTTATGTGGAAGTCTAGGATGACATAATACCTATAGGTATTATACCGTCCTAGGTGGAAGCAAGCCGTGGAAGTAGTAGAACATGACGGCACGGTGACGGCTTGGCCGGGCAGAGAAACCTGTCATAATGCAGGCCATACACCATCCAATCGATCGTCCAATCGGCATGAAACTACCGATTGGATCCAACCAAACTGACCGTGTGTGGCTGTGGATCGATCGTCAAATTCGATCTGTCCTGCCGATCCACGGCCACACACGGTCAGTTTGGTTGGATCCAATCGGTAGTTTCATGCCGAATGGACGATCGATTGGATGGTGTGTGGCCTGCATAATGCAGGCCATACACCATCCAATCGATCGATCGACCGTGTGTGGCCGTGGATCAGTTGGACGATTGAACTGACGGAAAAATCAAAATTCAATTCTTTTGGCTGGATCATGCCGATTGGACGGTGTGTGGCAGTGGGCAATCGATCGTATGATTTTCTTAACCGACTTCAAAAAAGGAGGTTCTTTATTCGATTGTATTTATATGTTTTATCATTGTTCGCGCGTATCTTCGATATTTATAGCCTGATTTTGATGATTATTTTTTTCTTTCTTTTTTCTTTTAACCGATTTCAAAAAAGGTAGGTTCTCTGTTTGACCTGTATCCGCGATTATCTCACGTTTGGCTGAACCAAATCGGTTTTCAGAAAATTATTTGTTGAATTTAGGAGAAGGTTTTAGTATTTTAACCGGCTTCAAAAAAAGGAGGTTCTCAATTGGATTGTATATATTTTTTTTATAATTGTTGAACCGAATTATTTGATTTTTTGTTGGAAAATGGATAGACAGCATGAATTTGGGAATTGAGTTATGGCATTTTGAAAATATATGAAGTTAAAAAATATTACACGCTCAGGTTAGGTACATAGGGGTGAGTAGGGTATTACCGCGCGGTTGATAAGGTCGCGTCCCTTGGTTTCTCGTAAACTATCAACTCTATGCACTTGCAATAACAGTCAAATCTTAGCTCTAAGCACCTCTAACCTCACCCGCACACCGTCAATTTCCGTCGAACAACCAGAGTGGAAGGCCACGCGCTTTTAGTTTTTCCACGCACACGATCTACTTTTTCTGGTATTTTAATAAGAGGTGAGTCAATCTATGTTACCTAATGACTAATTAACGTAATAATTATGTAGAATTTGTGTGAAGAATTATTTGAAATAAGTTTGTTTTTGTTTGTGAGGTTACAAATTAAAATTGCCTTGTTTGATTATTTCGCGCGCAGGGCGCGAAATTAAGCAGTATGAAAATATCTATGGCAAATATTTTTCTTTACAGAAGGCGACTAAAACGAAGGAAAATGGCTGATCCTCCTACGAAGTAATTGCATACTAAAGGAAAAGCATTCCGAAAATGGACAATTATTTTAGAATTAATTAGTTTTCAAAGTAGAAATACATCTTTAGCGTAACAAACAAAAGTTGTCTTTCTAAATCGTTTAATATGGAAACTTATAAGTTTATGATTTTGAGACTGAGTTGAATAATGAATATAAAAAGAAATAAATATCAATAATTTTCATTTTTTCCATACGCTGTAGTAATAGTTATCAGTTTATTGACAATTTTAATTAGAGGCGCGGTTTTATCAGACCCAGCGCAAAGTACCGACCTAGGGGCACGATAATATCAGGCCAGTTTGATAATATCACGTTTTCCCATTTTTTTGTTTATTGCTCATATTTTTGTTTTGTGTTTTATTTTGATGATTTTGAAGATTCGTTAGCGTAGCTAGATAAATTCCCCATCTATAGTCATATTTAGTTTTATTTTAACCCAACCTGAGGTTAGCTATATTTGAATTTCCTTAGGGGCTCGGTAATACCCTACTCTCCCCTACCACAAAAAAGTTGAAAATAAATAAGCTTTAAAAAAAGAAAAACGTCCTTCAAAAACCTAAAAATAACAATGATAAAACAAATATACAATCGAATTAAGAACCACCTTCTTTTTTGAAGTCGGTTAAGAAAATCATACGATCGTTTGCCCACTGCCGATTGGACAGTAGATTTGATCGTGTGTGGTGTATATGGACGAACTGCCGATTGGATCCAATCGGTAGTATCATGCCGATTGGACGATCGATTGGATGGTGTATGGCCTGCATTACGACAACTGTTTAAACAGTAGGCGCAACTGTGGTGCGGTGCGGGCGGGGCGGGGCGGGGAGAGTGTGGTCAAAAGCCACGCGCGCGCGACTCGACGCGTCGCGTCATGTACCTACTCATGTTAGTGAGTGAAGCGACTTGCGTTGATGTAGGAGTATCATTTACTCCTACATCAACGCAAGCGAGGCCTATTATATAGGTAATTGCCTCGGCCGTTCCGTCACCAGTGTTATTATCCCCGTCAATTGGTAATGCGCTGGAACCTTGTCACATTAACATGCACGTCGACGTGATTCGCAACTAAAAATGTCATGAAACAAGAAAATTCTAATAGGTAATCTAATAATTAACTATTGAATTATAATTTTCAATAAGATAGGGTCTAGCTAGGTAAGTATATAATTTTTTTACAATTGTTTTTCGTTTTTGAGGTTAAACTCATGGCCGCCAGGCGCATTACCAATTGACGGGGATAGTAGTTAGCGCGAGCACCCCGTTTAATTACTACCTAACAGTTATTTTTTTTTCAGTAAAAGTGTGTAGGTACTTATCAATCAAATGGAAATGGAAGTCGATACGTACGATATCTTCATTGCTTAAAGCGTGGGGTTTTGAAAAATACACAGAAGTATTTCTTGGTAAGTACCTAAGCATAATCTCTAGCGTTGTAGGTACTAACATTGTAGCTAAACTTGAATACTCAAAATATCACATTTTTATGTCCATTTGCAAAGGCATTGCGGTTACGATTTAGCAAAGGGGGTGCCGTTCAGACACAAATTTTTTTTTCGTGAAAATGATGATATTTTAAATGATTGCATCGCATAGAACACGCAAATATAAGCATCTTTTATCTGAAAAATATTTCTCTGCGGCCAACAATGGCGGAAATATGGGTTCAAATTCCTCCCGACACTTAGATATAAAATTTCGTCAAAATGATGATAATTGTGGTCGCAAATTTAAGCATCTCTGCTATTAATTGATCAAAATGTACAAGTTTGAATTTTTTTATAAGTCCCAGTTCCATACAAAATTGGCCGCAAACTTTCTGTCTAAATTTTTTTCTGCTTTTAGTTGTCTACCTACATTAGGTATGATCTGGTGAAATAGCATGTAGGTATTATGTTTTTACATTTATGATATAGCGGGATACCTACCTATTTCAGAAAACATGAGTGTGACTGAACCAGTTCTGCTCTATCATCAAATGATCAGTTTCATGGTATGAATTGTATGTATTTATAAGATAAATGTCTGTGCTGTGTTGCTTGGGTAATTTTTTGCCAATGGAATGGAATACTTTAATATATGCACCATGTTTAATTTAAAACAATAAAATATTATCAGTCATATGTTAAAAATCGATTAAGAGCGTGCATTTAATGGACGCTCGCGATGCAAAGTTAATGGACTTTTATTGTTAAAAGTTGCCACTTTTCGCAATAAAAGTCCATATAACTAAACGACAGGCTAGAAAATATTGTTTAAGTGATAAAAAGTACCACAAAGCTTGTTCGGAGTGCACTCCACAGAGATATTTTTTTTTTATTTAAGCACTATGATTTTATTTCAAATGGCGGCGCTAGTGTGCAGACTGCGCAGCCTTAAAGACTAAAAAAAATGGGCTGTAAAGTTGTTAGCATAAAATCATTCAGTAAATGCTTTTATTTTATCTCCTTAAAAATTTACAATTGAGAACAAATGCTTTGTTTCCAATAAGACACTCAAAGATCTCCATTAAAATGGCCACCAAGCAAAATCGTATTGGGCCAGTAGTTCCTAATTAATTTCGAATTATTAGGTATAGTAGACCAAGAAAGTGCTTTACTTACGAGCTTACCAATTTTTAAGACAGTTCCTAAATCGAAAAAAAAACAATAAGGATGATTGTCGTGTTTACTTGTAAGTGAAACTGGTCTTTAACCCGTTGAGCCCGAATGTGACCATTAGACAATAGAAAATCTATTGTGTCTGTTAATTTCTTGTCCATTTTTTACAAACGACTGATAAAATTTTAGTTTTAAATTGTTACTTTGATTATATTTATTGTTAGTTATTTTTATGACTAATTTTGTGTGGTGGTTTTGACTTTCCGCCTGCTCTCTTTGTGATCGATTTTTTTCAGTTACCATGAAACTAATTCGTGGTTATGATACCTCGTTAGAAAGCTACAAATATGTCATGTTTTTTAAATAATTTGCCTCTATGATGGAGGTATTGATCTTTTTTTGTTTTTTTTTTTAACCATTTCTGGAACCAGTTGTAAAACAATACAATTTTTTTAACTTTTCTCTCTCTTGAACGTGTATAAAATAATTGCAAACATCGTCCCCTATAATAACCTATTAATGGGATTGTACCCACTAACCAATAACCCTGTATTATGTATAACGTTAACAGGGCGCATTGGTAAATCAGGCAATGTTGGAAATACACTGACAAGCAAAAATAACGGGTCATTTTCCTCACGAAGTTATATGAAAAGAGACCCATTATTTTTGCTCGTCAGTATACCTGCTAACTTTCTTGGATTTTTAACAATTTAACCGTAATACTAAAAACATTAACAGGGCGCATTGGTAAATCAGGCAATGTTGGAAATACAGTGACAAGCAAAAATAACGGGTCATTTACCTCATGAAGTTGTATGAAAAGTGACCCGTTATTTTATTATAATCCTTTAATGATGTACAATTACCATTTTTGTCTTTAGAAAATGAGATCGACATAGAGGCGCTGGAACTACTAGATGCCCTTCAAATCAGTACTCTTATTCCTGTAATTGGACCACAAGCAAAATTTAAAAAACAATTGTGCAGTTGGAAGGCAGCCCGACAGCCAGCAATAAGTAAAGAAGTAAGTAGGTATTTTTATTTCACGAAATGATTGATTACAACGCTTAGTCAACTTATTTGCAATTTATGTAGGTAGAGCACCAAACAAAATAGTATTTTACATGAATATTACATGAATTTCATAGTCAGTGCACCAAACCCATTCATTTATTTTTTATTAAATGATGGTAGTGGCTGGCTTGTTTTGCACGGGAATGAAACTAACTATCAAATTATCAGAATATTTTATTATATTTCGAAGCGAAAATTTCGAAGGCAACTTTTAACTGAATTCTGTTGGTTAGGAAGACTCAACACCTAGTTTTAGCCACGTAGGGTTGGTTACAACTAGGTTTAGCCAGCACAAAGACGGCTAGAACTAGTTTTAGCCGAAGGAAAACGGCTAAACCTAGTATTAGCCGCGAACAAATCGGCTACACCTAGTTTTAACCGATAGCCGCCGGCTACACCTAGTTTTAACCGGCTAGAACTAGGTTTAGCCGCACTTCGGGTATGTATTAGCCGTAACATATACAAGGTTATGAATAGGCTAATCCGGACTTTAAAAAAGAGATGATACAGGTCCTTAATCCGCTGAAATGTTTTAACAATTATATTTTTTTGCAGCTAATAGGAGATTTTGATACCTGGTATCCTGGGAACGAACTGATCTTTCAAAATAAGTTTCCATTACTCAAGGCAAAGTTACTGTCAGCAAGTGAAAAAACTTCGGGAAAAAGTACATTTGTCACTAAGTTGAAAACACTGGCGAAAGGTGAATATTTTATCTGTTTTACCTACTTTAATAATAGTACTAATTCAGCCTATTTACGTCCCACTGCTGGGCACAGGCCTCCTCTCAAATTGAAAGGACTTGGGCTGTAGGTCCCACGCGGGCCCAGCGCGGATTGGAAGCTTCACACACTATTGAACTGCTTCGCAGGTTTTGCAAGTTTTTGAAAAATAAATATTTCTTGAATAAATAAACGTACATTTGTATATGTGACTGTGTCCAGTAAAAAGGGCCACTCTGAGGGTTTTAGTTTAAATTAAATTTTAGACGGTTTAAATCGTGATTCCCCAGGATCTTAAGTGGTTAAACTATTTTTAGGGTGGTAAAAAGTGGGGGTTAAAAAAATGACTTTAACAAAAGTTAACCCCCTGAAAATCCCTCAACCGATGGCATCATAAAAAGAGGGGGTCAAATTTTGATTAAAATTTTTCTAAGTCCCTGCCCCAAAGCCTACACTAGAAAATCTGGTTGAAAATTTTCCCAAGTTTTTTTTTCGTCAAAAGTTGGCGGTCAATAATCAGCACGTTATGACCTCCAGGGGGGAGGGGGTTCGTTTGTCGGGAAAATGATATTAGAAAAAGTAGTCCCCCTTGAGTCCCTCCACCCGATGGAACACGTGCCGGACTACAGCTGGGCCACAAAAAAAAAGTTGGAAATCTGACTTTTTGACTATGCCATGATGAAGTCGATAATTTGTCGGAATTTGTCGCCAAAAACCAGAATTTGTCGGTCTTGCGTTTAGGAGATACGTGTGGCTCAGCTGTAGAGACGTCTCAGCTGTACAGCTGTCAAACGCAAGACCAGACAAACTCTGGTTTTTGGCGACAAAATCCGACAAATTACCGGCTACACATACGAGTAATCAGATGTTCGCTACGACCTTCCGTTTTCGAGATCTGTGTGGCCCAGCTGTAGAGACGTCTCTACAGCTGAGCCACACGTATCTCCTAAACGCAAGACCGACAAATTCTGGTTTTTGGCGACAAATTCCGACAAATTATCGACTTCATCATGGCATAGTCAAAAAGTCAGATTTCCAACTTTTTTTTTGTGGCCCAGCTGTAGTCCGGAACGTCGATGGAACCATAAAAAAGGGGGGTTGACATTTTGATCGAAATTTTTCAAAGTCCTTTTTTTTCATAGTGCCCCAAAGGATACACTGTAGTCTATTTGACGCTGACTGTACCTACCGTAATGTTACTTTTTGTATATGTCACCTCTCGCGCTCAAGTACGGTCAAGTGCAATAATAAGTATCGATTTTATCCTTTCATAAATATGTATTGAGACCTTATTCCGTTGACAAAAGGTGGTATGGGACATATTTATGAATAGTTATGTACGCCTTTATATTTACACTTGACTGTACTTAATTAACTAAAATTTGTAGTAGGTAGGTGATTTATTTTTGTTGTTATGACTAACCAAGTTTTTTCTTTGAATGAAATAGTAGGTTAATCCATTTAACTTCAAGGCGTTCGGTATTTTTCATTGGATAGCAAAGTTTACCTAGTTTTAAGAAGTACTGATAACTCCATAACGCTAAAGTGGTCCCTTTTACTAGACAGAGTCACATAATAATATTATTTATGATACTTTGCAAATTGATTTCGATCATGATCTAAATTTGAATATTTTTACAGATGCTGATCCCCAGACGAGCACACTTGCTGCTCTTATGCTGATTCCTCATATCCTGGGGCCTGTACATGTAAGAAGGAAGAAAATTTCTGTGTCAGAAGGTCGAGACAGTTTTATACTTCACATAGAAGAAGAAACACAGCTTAATGAAGCTCGTAATCAGCGAAGAGAAAAATATAAAGATCTAGGTATCACAATCCAGCCCTACGTCATCGTTGCTGGACCTCTCGAAAAAATAACAACAAGACCCAATGTATCGCCGATATATCGGTATCGGCATCGGTATCTGATGCATCCCTAATATATATCAAATATATTAATATATCGGTCAATCTTGAATAATTATTGTAAGTTGTAAATTTTAATTAAAACTTAGGTGATGTTGACTTTTTGAATTTGAGGTTAACTTAACATGTTCATTTGTATCCTTTTTCTTTTAGATTAGTTGGTTATATACTACATTACTATTTGTAATATTATATTGCCTGACCTTTATGTGTTAGTGTGCAAAGAAAATGTAGGTACATATTTTAATACAAAACTTATTGTAAATTGTGGTCTGTTTAATTTTGTTTCCGTTGGAATAGTATTTTAACACCAAATGCAGCACTTAAAGCAATTTCGGACTAATAGGTAGCCTCCGAGTTAACAGACTCTTCATATGATATTCTCTACGCTTTCTTGTATGATACTTAACATGCTGTAACTACAGAGATACGAGTCACGAAAGTGTTTTGCCAACAAAGTGTTAAAGTACTTTTCGAGCTGACTGTAGTATAGTACCCCTTCACGTTGGACACTGTTCTGAAGGTTGTGCAGTGCAGTACGAATAATACCCAGTAACTGGGTAGGGTTGTATGACAGAATTTATTTTGCATTTACTTTATTTGTCTGAGCTGCTCCACTGGCAGCAGTATGTCCTACTGTGAAGGTCCAGCAGCAGTACCTGTGCATTACTATTCTACCACTGGAGCAAGTACTGGGGATATACTAGTGCGTGCTGGATTTTCACAGTAGTACATACTGTTTTACAACAGTGAAATCAACTGAGGGTACAGTTCCAGAAACTGTGAGAACACAGCTGTAGGTTACTGCTTCTTCGGTACCTGTTACTGTCTCTTAACAGTAAATGGTACTGCAGGAGCAGTAACCTACAGCTGTATCTACACAGTTTCTGCAACTGTGCTCTAAGTACCAATAACTGTTTCTCTACAGTAATTGGTACTTAAAGCACAGTTGCAGATACTGTTTCTATACAGTAGACGGTACTTTGTAGTGAGTACCATCTACTGTGTAGAAACAGTATCTGCAACTGTGCTCTAAGTACCAATAACTGTAGAGAAACAGTAAAAACAACCGAGTGCTCAGTTCCAAGTACTGTTCGATCACAGTAGTCGTTACTGTAGCAACAGTACCGTTAACTGTGTAGAAACAGTATCTGCAACTGTGCTCTCAGTATAAATAACTGTGGAAAAACAGTAAAAGCAACTAAGGACACAGTTACAGAAACTGTTTGGTCACAGTAGTCGTTACTGTAGCAACAGTACCGTTAACTGTGTAGAAACAGTTTCTGTAACTGTGCTCTAAGTACCAATTACTGTAGAGAAACAGTAAAAACAACCGAGTGCTCAGTTTCAGGTACTGTTCGACCACAGTAGTCGTTACTGTAGCAACAGTACCGTTAACTGTGTAGAAACAGTTTCTGTAACTGTGTTCTCAGTATCAATTACTATGGAAAAACAGTAAAAGCAACTAAGGACACAGTTACAGAAACTGTTTGGTCACAGTAGTCGTTACTGTAGCAACAGTACCGTTAACTGTGTAGAAACAGTTTCTGTAACTGTGCTCTAAGTACCAATTACTGTAGAGAAACAGCAAAAACAACCGAGTGCTCAGTTCCAGGTACTGTTCGACCACAGTAGTCATTACTGTAGCAACAGTACCGTTAACTGTGTAGAAACAGTATCTGCAACTGTGCTGAAGTACCAATTACTATATAGAAACAGTAATAACAACCGAGTGCTCAGTTCCAGATACTGTTCGACCACAGTAGTCAATACTGTAGCAAAAGTACCGTTAACTGTGTAGAAACAGTTTCTGTAACTGTGCTCTCAGTATCAATAACTGTGGAAAAACAGTAAAAGCAACTAAGGACACAGTTACAGAAACTGTTTGGTCACAGTAGTCGTTACTGTAGCATCAGTACCGTTAACTGTGTAGAAACAGTTTCTGTAACTGTGCTCTAAGTACCAATTACTGTAGAGAAACCGTAAAAACAACCGAGTGCTCAGTTCCAGGTACTGTTCGACCACAGTAGTCGTTACTGTAGCAACAGTACTGTTAACTGTGTAGAAACAGTTTCTGTAACTGTGCTTTCAGTATCAATTACTGTGGAAAAACAGTAAAAACAACCGAGTGCTCAGTTTCAGGTACTGATCGACCACAGTACTCATTACTGTAGCAACAGTACCGTTAACTGTGTAGAAACAGTTTCTGTAACTGTGCTCTCAGTATCAATTACTGTGGAAAAACAGTAAAAACAACCGAGTGCTCAGTTTCAGGTACTGATCGACCACAGTAGTCATTACTGTAGCAACAGTACCGTTAACTGTGTAGAAACAGTATCTGCAACTGTGCTTTCAGTATCAATTACTGTGGAAAAACAGTAAAAACAACCGAGTGCTCAGTTTCAGGTACTGATCGACCACAGTACTCATTACTGTAGCAACAGTACCGTTAACTGTGTAGAAACAGTTTCTGTAACTGTGCTCTCAGTATCAATTACTGTGGAAAAACAGTAAAAACAACCAAGTGCTCAGTTTCAGGTACTGATCGACCACAGTAGTCATTACTGTAGCAACAGTACCGTTAACTGTGTAGAAACAGTATCTGCAACTGTGCTTTAAGTACCAATTACTGTAGAGAAACAGTAAAAACAACCGAGTGCTCAGTTCCAGGTACTGTTCGACCACAGTAGTCGTTACTGTAGCAACAGTACCGTTAACTGTGTAGAAACAGTATCTGCAACTATGCTTTAAGTACCAATTACTGTGGAGAAACTGTAAAAGCAACTAAGGACACAGTTACAGAAACTGTTTGGTCACAGTAGTCGTCACTGTAGCAACAGTACCGCTAACTGTGTAGAAACAGTTTCTGCAATTGTGCTCCAAGTACCAATTACTGTAGAGAAACAGTAAAAAGCAACTGAGCACACAGTTAAATAAACTGTTCCTTCGCAGTGGTTGGTACTGTTAGAAAAATATAAATGAACAGTTATTTTTAGTGATGATACAGTTATAATCATCAACAGTTAAAATTACTGTTTTGTATGTAACTATCCAATCAGTTAAATATAACTGTTTATAAACAGTTAAAATATAACAGTTAAATTTACTGTTTTGACCTTAACTGTTGTAAAACAGTTACACTAACTGGTTTTTACAATTGGCTCCATTTTTACCGCGCAAAGCAGTATGGTTTAATGGAATTCCAGTTAGTCTTACTGATTTTTTTTTTCAGTGTACAGTCACAATTTTTATTGGCAGTGTTCCCTTGTCTCTAAATCCTATTTCGAAATTTATCACATCCACTTCGTCTGTCTGCTACGCGATAGACTTTTCGCTTGAACATGTTTAAACATGGCTACTCTTTCATTAAGAGTCCTGCGATTATGATTCACTGTTGCTAACAGACCGCAGCGTCGTTGGATGTGTAGATTATTGGGAATTTGGCGCGTAGCAAGTTTGATCGAGGCGACACTTCGATAGCATGCTATACGCTGATATTTTAATTTGTTTCAATTAATACTTTAGCAGAATAAAAAAAGGGAACAAGGCCAATTTATTTAAATGTTTGAACGTAAAAGGTTTTTTTTTTTGTTTGTTTTTACATCGACGTCGTTCCCTATAGTTGATTTCATTTCGAAATTACGCATCCGCCTTGTCTGTGTCTGATACGCGAGGGACTTATCGCTTGAACATGTTTATCATGGCTACTCTTGAGGAGAGTCCTGCGATTATAATTCCATGTCGCTGCTCACGGCACAGACAACAGCGTCTTTAGATGTGTGGACTATTGAGAATTTAGCGCGTAGCAAGTTTGATCGGGGCTACACTCCGATAGCTTGTTACACGCTTGTATTTAAAGTAATTGAAATCAATACGTTATGAAAAATACTAAAAGGGAACAAAATACAGTTTTTTTAAAGATATCAATATAATATGACTTATTTTTCCTCCGTTGTCTTCGTTCCCTAATTATAAATTATTAATTTTATTTCGAAATTGATTACATCCGCTTTGTCTGTGTCTGATGCGGGGCAAACTAATCGCATGGACAAGTTTGATCAAGGCTACTCTTTGATAACTGGTTCAATGATTATGATTTATTTTTGCTGCACACAGACAACAGCATCGTTAAATGTGTACGCTATAAAAAAAATTTGAAAGTGTTTCAAGTTTCGATCGAGGTAACTCTTCGATAGCTTGATAATAGCTTTATTACCTTTTTTATAATAGAATATTTCAAAAATCTAAGTGGGGAACAAAGTTAAAAAAAAAGTAAATAATGATGACCAATATTAAAAAAAAAACACATTAATTGGCCATGTGTGCCTTATATACCGGGCCATGTGTGCCTTATATACCGGGCCATGTGTGCCTTATATACCGGGCCATGTGTGCCTTATATACCAGGCCATGTGTGCCTTATATACCGGGCCATGTGTGCCTTATATACCAGGCCATGTGTGCCTTATATTCCGGGCCATGTGTGCCCATTCAGTTACATATCTATTCGGCCATGTGTGTCGTTAAGTAGTGGACCATGTGTGTCCAAAGTTGCAGACCAAGATAGCTAACTAAATGAGTTACTTTAGTATGGACCATGTGTGTCCGCCGTTTTATCTAGACTATCATAGTAACCATATTGTGTGCTCAGTATTGATAAAAAAAAACAGTAAAATTTTAGCATAATTATTAAATATCAACGACATTGAAAGCGTAATGTTAGATAAAGTAAATTTATTGCCTCATTACTTGTTTTGGATTTTAAAGCCCAATAAAAAATATATATATTATATATACATATACCTACACTAATTTTTTTTTTTTTTATATACATTCGAGGCCATGGAGCACGGACGAGCACCTGAACGAAGGCAACTTCATCTGAGAAAAAGAAAGAGTTCATCTTCGCCGTCTCCAACGCCTCGCCGTAGACGCCGCATTGCAGGACGAGTTACAGAGCCGCTGGCGCCATGGATTGTGGAAGAGGTCAGTGATACTCAACCCATATCAACATTAGCCAACCAGTCCTCCGGTAGTCCTGAAGAATGTGTTAAGGATTTTTCTGCAAATGATGTAATGAATCTTGTGGTTTCCTTGCAAAAAGACAAAGATAAGTCTCTTAAGTTTAATAATAATCAACTAAATAATGTTATACCAGAGTTTGACCCTTCTAGTAAAGACACAAAGTGTAGACAGTTGGTTAAATAAGGTAAATGAGTGTGCTAGCATCTACGAATGGGACGAGAAACAAACTACCCACTTTGCATTGCAAAAACTCACAGGTCTGGCAAAAAAATGGTTTGAGTCATTGCCAACAGTTGTATATGTCGTAGAATAATTTGATACTTCGAATCTTCGCGAAAATCCTAGGGGTTTTGCGAAAACGCGGATAATTAGACATAGGCGAAAAATTATCAAATCTTACTGAACAAAGTCAGGATTTTTGCGAAAATACTCGTTACTATAGTAAGATTTGATGTGCTCAACACTGATTGGCTACAATTTTGCTGGCTGACTTCTATTTGGTTCCTAGTTTGCCGATGATTAACTTCAAGTATTGTATCATAGATTTATGAAGGTTTAGAATAGGTGAGAAAGGAAAATCACTAAATTGATTTTTATAAACTTTTTATTGAAAATTTTAGTATGTATGTTGTTTTCTACAGACAATAGGAGATCTCAGTCGTAGTAAAAAAAAATGATCCAATTTTAGGGTGTAATCCATAAATTGGATGAAACTGGTTAGGTAAACAATTAGTTTAATAGTGCAACAATGGAATTGATCAGTCTTGTGAATTAAAGTCTTGAGATAAAATCACTCATTCATCAGCCTTCTCTTCTCTTATACAGCTAAACTTAAGATATATTGAGGCAAAATTATTATCACATTCTGGTTCACTTATAGTGAACAAAATAACTACAACAAATTATTATTGAATTAGCAAAAATAGGAAAAAATAGACTTATTCAAAGAAATTAAAAGATAACTAGAAAAAAATTTGAAAAGCGAATAATCACAGAACAAAAGATAATTAAATACGTCACTAATGTGAAACTTACGCTGAGTTGCATGGACCTGTAACATTGGAGTTGCAATGCAAGCACAGCTGCGTTTAGTAAATAGTAATATGAAATTATTAGTAAGACTTTACTTGTTACAACAATTCAAAGATTTATGACATTTGGAATTACAAAGCAAACCGTGCTTTTTACAAGCACACTTATTTGAGGAACATTGTTTGCTTGATTTCTTGCAATGACATTGCTTAAACCCTTGTCCGCCGAATGGTGATAGTTGTGAGGAAATACCACGAATAGGTAATACTACCTCGGGAACGGGGCCGGTAAATTGAGCTCCTGGAGATATTTGAAGTGCGTTTCTTGGTAGCCAATCTTTAATTATACCAACGGAGGTACCAACTTGAAACAAACCATTCTTCTTATCAATTACTCGTCCTGTAATGTTTTTGTTATCTAAGGGTGCACGATCGTACTTCGGAACATCAACCAAAATTGTAGCACCTACATCTATTTCTTTAAATTTTTTGTTGGATGTAGTACACATAGTCGCAGCTGCTCTTTTTAAATTTTCATGCGAACTTGTTCTTTCTTTCTTAATAGAATCTTCTTGCCAGCATAAGTTACATTTAACATTAGAAGAACTACTACCTTCTCTAACTTCAGACACTCCACATGCGCCGTGAATCACTTGTTGGCATTTTGAACATTTGAGTGAATCGGATGTGGTAATTTGGCAAATACAACATTTAACTCTAGTAGCAACAATATTATTGGAATGTTGTTGTTGTACATTTGTGTGGGAATTTGTGTCATTTATAGCGATATTGTTATCAAGACAGATCGTTTTTGTTGTACTTGCTGGGACAATTATTACATCTTCTAAAATTGTAATGTTATTTGCAGAATCGGCGGCTACTACAAATTTGTTCGCTTTATTACTCAGATCGATAATCATTTCTTCTTTTTTCTATTGTGTCATAGATGAAAGAGGGGTAGATTGTGTTGAAGTTTGTGTTCGGATAGTCATTTTTTGATCAGTGGAAACATACTGATTTGTGGTTTCGTTAGAAAGCTGCTCATAGAAAAGGATTGCATTTTCAACTTTGGATTCATTTCTACAACCTGCATTACGCTCGTCTTGAATATCTTCAGTGCGAGGAGGATTTTCATTAATTAAAACCTGTTGTAAGTCTTCTTCATTTTCTAATTTTGACAATGTATCTCTAGGCAAATAAGTTGAAGACAGGCCAATTACAGGATCGTGACCAAACAAGGCTTTGTATGGTGAACGTCCTATTGTGCGATGATGCGAAGAATTTTTCTGGAACTGAACGAAATAGCATCCCAGTGACCATTCAGTTGAGTTATTGTCGGACATCCAGGAACGCAACATGTTCTCAACATCCTGATTGCACCTTTCTACCGAACCTAAAAAAGAGAAAAATACTTTATTGCACATAAAAAAAAATACAAAACAACAGATAACAACAAAAGACAGTACAACATAGGTGGCCTTATTGCTAAGGTAGCAATCTCTACCAGGCAACCTTTGGGTGAAAGAAAAATGCATAGCGGTAAGCGGGATAGTGCAAAACTTGCAAACAAACCTTGACTTTGAGGATGTCGGGGACGTCCATTCACTATCTTGCATGCAGGCCACAATGTGATTAGCTCTTTTATTATGCTGGCAGTAAATTCCTTGCCATTATCACTCTGTAAAATCATTGGCGCACCCACTTCTAAGAATATTTTTAAAAGAGCCATGGCTACTTCAGTTGCTTTTTTACTGGTTAAAGGTCTGAGAAAGCAGAACTTAGTGAGGTGGTCTTGATAGTTTAAAATCCATTTGTAATTGTGGCTAGGAGTTGACTGGAGATCAATTAAATCTACCTGCCCACGTTTGTTAAAGTCTTGAGAAATTATGGGGCGTACAACAATTCCTGTTTTTGGGCAACTTTTTTTATTCAGACAGATCTTACACAAGTTGAGGAACAATATCATAATCGGTACCGGTATCACATATTGTTGCTTTAGGTTATATATCAGTTTGTCGCGTCCTCCATGCCCAGTTGATATGTGCGCCTGCAGAAGAATATCATAGTACATATCTGTTGAAGGTACTTGTACAACAGGAGAGTTAAGATCCTTTCTTCTCAGTATCAGAAGTTTTTCTTCACCTACACTCATCACGTCGTATTTTTTTGCATTTCTATACTGTTGTTGTGTTTTTGGTTGCTTAAGTACACTCGCAGTTTTAAATTGTTCAATTGAATTTATTACAGCATTTACGCGTTCTTTAGTCCATTCTGGTTTAGTTGTACCGTCAACTCTATTATCGTAAAACTTTCTTAACTCTATGTAAAATTTGTCTTTATCGGAGATAACCTCCAAATTCTCCGATTCTGCTGAAGGTTGAACATCATTCTCTGTCGAATCTGTCATAATTATATGAAAACCAAACCTCCTATTCACACCGTTTCTTAGTTCAAGTCCAATTTTATAGTCCACTTTTAACACAATGACAAACAAAACACCGCTAAACCAATCTCGAAAGCATTGTTGTTGTTGAGTGGTTGACTAAGACTTTTATGATATATGACACTATGTACATCCGTGTAGCACTTTTATTTACCATTTTATTTAAGTCCAAGTAGGTACACTATTTACGATAAAAAACAAAACACTTCTGCAATTTAACTCAGACACAAACGTAAACAAATAACGTGCGGCAACAAATGATTGACATTTAAGACGTCAACCAATCAGAGACGATCTCTTATTGAACGCGCTGACCGACCAATCAGCGTTCTTATTTCATAACAGCCAGCGTTTCGTTTCGCAATATTGCTATAGTAACGAGTATTTTCGCAAAAATCCTGACTTTGTCCAGTAAGATTTGATAATTTTTCGCCTATGTATAATTATCCGCGTTTTCGCAAAACCCCTAGGATTTTCGCGAAGATTCGAAGTATCAAATTATTCTACGACATATATACATGGGGGGAATGGCAAGCCAAGATAAAAAAGGGCTTTTCAAATGAGCAGAATTATGGTAAACTTCTCGAAGAGATGCTGGCACGCTCTACTGGTTTTAACGAGAATTTACGCGAGTACTTTTATGACAAACTTACTTTGGTAAACAGGTGCGAGATCGTAGGTAAAAGAGCCGTAGACTGCATTATTCACGGAATAACGGATAAATCTATTAGGAATAGTGCACAAGCCTTAGATTGTAAAGAGCCAGAAGATTTATTAGGTTTTCTCAATTCTCAAAAGTCGAATGATACTAGATTCATTAGGAATCGCGACCCACCCCAAAATAGGCGTACAGAATACGGGAGACGGAATATTCCTTCTTTTAGTTCGGGCAAGATTACTTGTTTTAACTGTAAAGCGGAAGGTCTTGCATATTACAAATGTCCTAAAGAAATTGTCAAGTGCCAAAAATGTCATAGAGTAGGCCATAATAATGCCGAATGCAAATTGCCAGTTTTGGATTTAAACCAAAACAAAACTGGTAATGGGGAGAGAAGAACTCTTGTTATTACTACCAATAATAGGAAAAATGATATTTTTTTTAAGAAAGCAACGGTTAATGCTATTGATTTCGTAGCCTATATAGATTTTGGCAGTGAATGCAGCTTGGTGCGTGAATCTGATGCACAAAATTTAAACTTATGTAAAAGTTTAGATAAACTGCCAGCGATTAAAGGATTTGGTAATTCAATAGTTATCCCAATATATAAAAGTTTGGTTTCATTAAAAATAGACGATGTAGAAGCTACTGTAGAAATCCTTGTTGTCAAAGACGAGTTTCTTCCATCCTCATTACTAGTTGGACAAAACTTTACGGAGCTCCCGGGCGTTACGGTGTTAAAGGATAGTGGAAAACTGGTCTTTTTTTAAGAGCCCCGACATAGGAAATCAGGATCACAACGGAAGTTTGAAATTAGTATTACCTTCTCCCACCTATTTGAATAATATCAATTTAGTCAATATTTCTACAGAGGATCCCACTTTCTCTGGTAGTATATATGTTGAGGGTTACAGTTGTAATGAACCGGGTAAAGAATATAACTTATTTCAAGGCATTTATAAAATAACTAATGGTAAAGGAGACATAATTTTAAGCAATCTATCGGGTTCACCGATCCTGTTTAATGCTAATACTACCATAGCAAGAGCGATACCTCTGGCGGAAAATGAGTTACATGTGAATAAGATTACTCAAGATGTCGCAACTTTAGCTCCTCTAGAAAGGTCTGAAATCAAGGTAGGCGCTGATGTTAATGAGGAAACGCTAGACAGATTACACAATCTTTTACAGTCTTATCGTGATTGTTTCGCGCAAAATCTTGAAGAAATCGGATGTGCAAAAGGCGTTCAGATGTCAATAGAATTAACTGATAACAGACCAGTAGTATATCGTCCCTATAGGCTTTCATATTCGGAGAGGGAACAAGTCCGGTTCCCTTTTGTTCCTGCCGCTCGCCGCTTTCGCTCTAAGCTGCCGCTGCTAGCTGTGAGGTCGTGGCCAGGCCGAGATACGTGCCTCGCACTGTACCTACAGAAATTTTAAACCTAAAAACGTGGGTCGCATTTTGTAAATCATCCATATTGTCTTTAGCATGCGCCCCACGTTTCTTTAGGTTTAAAATTTCTGTAGGTAAAGTATAGGGATAGGGTTATAAATATTTACAGAAACAATATTTTATTAATTTAGTCCGTTTTAAAAACGTGTAAGTATGTAAAAAAGTTTTTTTTTTCAGTAAATTATTATTTTCTGCTTTTTAGGGTTCCGTACCCAAAGGGTAAAAACGGGACCCTATTACTAAGCCTCCGCTGTCCGTCTGTCTGTCTGTCACCAGGCTGTATCTCATGAACCGTGATAGCTAGACAGTTGAAATTTTCACAGATGATGTATTTCTGTTGCCGCTATAACAAAAAATACTAAAAACAGAATAAAATTAGTATTTAAAGGGGGCTCCCATACAACAAACGTATTTTTTTTTTGCCGTTTTTTGGTACGGAACCCTTCGTGCGCGAGTCCGACTCGCACTTGGCCGGTTTTTAGTTAACGAGCTAGGACTAAAAATATATCATATCCTATCGGAGCACTCGTCAAGACGATTCAAACGAGCCCAAACTCGATGGGGTTGCATGGTTTTATTATAGAGTTTCTATGACCTTCCTCTGGCTCAATCATCAGATCCTCGGATACTATTTCCCATTAAAGTACTCGTCAAGATGATTCAAACGAGCCCAAACTCGATGAGATTGCATGGTTTTACTACCGAGTTCCAGTGGCCTTCTTCCGGCTCCACCATCAGACCCTGGACACATTATTCCCAACAAAGTACTCGTCAATATGACACAAACGAGCCGAATCTCGATGGGGTAGCGTGGTTTTATTAAGAGTTCCTGTGTCCTTCCTTCGGCTCCATCATCAGACCCTGGAAACTATATCCCAACAAATAACCTGTCAAGACGATTCAAACGAGTCCAAATTTGATGGGGTTGCACAGTTTCAATATTGAGTTCCTATGGCATGGCCTTTCGGCTTCATCATCAGACCCTGAACCTCATCTTCCATTAGAGTACTCGTCAAGACGATTCTAACAAGCCCAAACACGATGTGGTTGTATGGTTTCATCATAGAGTTCCTGTGGCCTTCTTGCGGCTTCATCATCAGATCAGCTCAATGACACAATAATATTGCATTGCCTTCCAGTTCTGACCTATAGGTTCAAAGTTTCAAGTCTCGTAGGATAAAAACCTAGGACAAACTTTGTGGAGAAACACACAAACGAACGAGAAAGCAACGTAATAAAAACGTGTTAAAATACGCAAAGCGAGCGACTACATGTGGAGCAAGCTCCAGATTCCTGCGTGAATTCACGCCGTAATTTTGCCGCGAAGTTGGCGTGAAAAGCATGACCCTCCACACTCGTTCATAGTTTAGTTCACGCGCTCGTCGAGAATGGACGCCGAGTTATGCACTGCAATCTTTGTTTTTTAGCATCCCATAAAATGGGTTCGGCATGATAACAATCAAACAACACAAGTTCCTGCTCGTTCGTCCAAATGACGGTCATTTGGACGCACCGCACTCCGCAAATAAATAAAAACCTCAAGGCACGGTACTGTTTTCACGCGCGAGAGTGCGAAGCGGGCGCAAATACCGACACCGAACGGGGAACAAGGTGTGAACAGGCGCGAAGCCCGTGAACGGGCGCGAAAACCATCTACATTCGCGCTTCACGCCTTTCACGGGTGTTCACGGCGCGAATGTGGAGCCTACTTGGGAGATAAACACGAGATAAATAATTTAGAGGTTATCAGTGAAAATTCTAAATGAGTGCCAAAACTACTGAGTGGGCAACTATTATACCAAGTAGGTAACTGATCTAAGCGCCCAACATGGTATTTTTGTCATCTCGATTAGGATAATAGTCACCTTTTTTAAATAGAATATATATATGCCAAAAGAGTTTGAACATGCCAAACATAGTGGTAACCATAATTTTTGATTTTGACGGGGAAAACAGTAAAATTAAAAGTGAGCGGCGCATGATAAAGTTTATGTAGGTAGGTACATCGATAGAGGAACTAAAGACGGACAAAAAATGTAATATGACATAAAGCCCTAAAGTGCAACGTTTTCGAGATAATCTATAGATAAAATCCAAACTTATTCCCCGTCCAATGAAATACCTAATAAGGGGTGCACGATAAAACCCATGTATGCATTAAAATAAACCGCACTCCCCGCCGAGTGCCACTACATCGCGTGAGAGGATAATATGCTCAAATACGGGACATTTTATTTTTCCGTATTGGTTTTACTAGATAAAGGAACACGCTCTAATTCATTGATGAAAAACGTGATGTCCCGAGAAATACAAGACGTCTGGTTACAATAGGCGACAGACTGATGGTAGACTGATGGTTTACCATGATTCAAAATTCTAACCAGACTGATGGTAGAATTGCATTCCAGACTGATCGTGTAAACCTCTGTCTTTTCAAACGGTTGACTTTGAGAAAACCTCAATGTCATTTGAAGACCTTTCTATAGACACCCGCACGTATTGGTTTGATAAAAAAAAATCAGTTTCAGTTCCATGTACACCTATGGGGAGCCCCCCTTAATCTTTTATTTTTTTTATTTTTGTTTAAAAATTGAAAAGCGGTTTACAGAATACATCTACCTACAGTACGAGGCACGTATCTTGAAATCGGGTGGGGATTGCGCGAAATGCATATTTTGGGTATGTGTCGAGGACAGCAAAGGAAACGGCGGTTGAAAGGGGAAAAGGAAGATATAATAGCAGATAAAAGGAAACACATTTACAATAGGCAAAGGAAGGCAATATGACAAGAATAGAGTAAAGAGACAAAACCACAGTATAGGTATTTACATACTAATTACAGAGTAAAATATAAGTCTATACATGGGTGGGCCTGTCCTTGACATAGCCCTCCTCGTAAACGAAGTTTACTTAATTTAGCCAAGGACAGACCCTTCGTCTTAAAACAAACTCATTCTTGAAAAACAACAAAAAAGAAAACCTTAATTAAAAACAAAAAATCTAGACGCTTAGTCTAACTAATTTCCTAACCGGACGTCTCAACGTGCCGCCTACTGTGCGCACGTCCGCTACTCGCACAATTCCGTCTCGACCAGGGTAGACTCTATCAACTCTTCCCTTAGGCCATACACCACGCGGCAGGTTGGCATCACATATAAGGACAAGGTCACTGGTTTCTAGGTTTGTCGCAGCAGCACCCGCATCCCTTCTTGGGTTCAAAATCGGAAGATACTCGCGAACCCAGCGCTGCCAAAAATGGTCAGCCAATCTGACGGCCTTCTTCCAATTCGCTCGTCGCACCAGATCGCTGTCATCAAGGTTATCTGGGCGAGGGAGTGGAGAAGACTGACCAATGAGAAAGTGGTTAGGCGTAAGAGCTGGCGCGTCTCGCGGTTCTACAGGAACATGGGTCATCGGCCGAGAATTGACTATACTTTCGGCCTCCAACAAAAGCGTGTTGAACACTTCTTCGCGAGGAGCCCTTTCTTTTAGGGTAGCGGATAGGGTTCGTTTGACGCATCCCACAAGTCTCTCCCACACTCCCCCCATGAACGGCGCTGAGGGCGGAAGAAAATGCCAATCTATCTGCTGATTGCTCATGAAGTCTGTGATGGCTGGTTGGTGCGACTGCCACTCCTGCTGGATCTCGCGATTGGCTCCAACAAAAGATGTTCCATTGTCTGAAAAGATTTGCTGTGGACATCCTCGCCTGGACATAAACCGACGCAGAGCCATGATTGCAGAGTCGGCTGACAAACTTCCCACCACCTCCAAATGAACTGCTCGGGTGGAGAAGCAGGTGAAGAGCGACCCAACGTTTCTCTCGGCGCCTCCCCACAGCAACTTCGACGGGCCCAAAGTAGTCCAAACCGGTGATGGAGAAAGGACGCTGATGGTGGAGAAGTCGTTCTTCAGGCAAGTTTCCGACTGGAGGGACGGACGCTGTGGCTCTCTTATTCCTGCAGACTTGGCAGGCTGCAGCGACTGTTCTGACGGTAGGCCGGAGACGGATTATCCAGTAACGCTGGCGAAGCTCGTTCACGACCATCTCTCGACCAGCGTGTCCTGCCCAGACGTGATAATGATGGACGATGAGGCGGGTTACATGATCTGATCCGTTCAAAATGACAGGCTGTTTCACATCCTCCGCGACGTCGCTCGCAGCAGCAATTCGACCGTGCAGACGATACAGGCCTAGGCTATCTTGTTTAGCTTGCAAGTGCTCAAAACAACTCACACTGAGGCTTTCTTGCTGGCTTTGTCGCAAAATGTGCAATTCAGCGCTCTTCATGTCAGCGGCTAGTAGCGGACGCGGCCCTCCTCGTTGGCGAGGACGTTTAGAAAAAGCCTTCTCACGAAGGAGACGCAAAAATTGATGGGCTCGTGCGGTAGCACGTAATAACCTAATCCACGAACTAAACAGTTTACAATTAGGATGTACAAGATTAAAAATTATCGTAGGAGTCAATGTAACAAACGTTTTAATTTCTACAGAATTGCTTGGCTCGGCAGGGAATTCTAGTAACAAAATATCGGGTCCCTGCAGCCACCTGCTTAACGATTCAACACCAGTTGACGCGACACGAGTGGCGTCATCAGCCACATTAAGCTCGGTTGGAATCCAAAACCATTCGTGAGCCTGAGTCAGCTCAGCAATTTCGCCTATCCGATTCCGCACAAAAGTATTTGAATCGCTAACAGCACTCCGAATCCAAGCAAGGACGGTTTGTGAGTCGCACCAAAAGAATCTTTTGGAGGGCTTAATACGGTGCTGCTCACAAATCGTAGTAGCTAATCTAACTCCTAACAACGCGGCTTGCAATTCGAGGCGCGGCACTGAAGTCGGCTTCAGCGGCGCGACCCGAGATTTGCCCATTATAAAGGCAACTTTCACGGAACCGTCCGCAAAAATAAATCGCCAGTACGAAACGCAGGCGTAAGCTTGGTTGCTCGCATCTGAAAACGTATGCAGTTCGCAAGCAACGGGACCAACGGTATCGGTATAGCAGCGTGGAATCGAAAGAGATCCTAAAGACGCCACGCTGTTGTACCACTCTCCCCATCGCGATCGTTCGGCAGAGGGCAAAACATCATCCCATTCCCGAACCAATTGCCAAGTGCGTTGGAAAAGAATCTTTCCCGTAGTAATGATGGGAGCTAAGAAACCTAAAGGGTCAAATATTTTCATCAGATCTCGCAGCGCTTGACGTTTCGTCAACGCTTCGAGGTCAGGTGAACAGAAATTGATTTTGAAAATAAAACGGTCAGCGTGAGGGACCCAATGCAAACCTAAAACGCGCATGCCTACCCCTTCGAAATTCAAATCGACCTCTCGAATTTCCTCTTTGACTAAGCTCGGCGGCAGCAGTTTAAGAGCCTCTGTATTATTGGACACCCACGACCGCATTTCAAAGCCACATTGACTGTGGACATGAACGATGTCAGCAGCCACCCTAGCTGCGTCTTCTACACTATCATAGCTGCCAAGATAGTCATCCATATAGTGACATTCTACTATATCTCTAGATGCTTCAGGATACTCAGACTCAAACTCTCTCGCGTTTCTGTTTTTTATATAAATGGCAATAAAAGGAGAACACGATGCACCGAAAATTAGTGATGTCATTCTAAACTCTCTTACAGGATCCTCAAAATCTGAGCGCCAGAGGTATCTTTGGCAATCCAAATCTTCTCTTCGAATTTTGATTTGCGGGAACATTTCCCTGATGTCGCCTGTCAAAGCGACTTGACCTTCGCGAAACTTCATCAAAACTCCTAATAAAGATTGCAAAAGATCGGGCCCCGGCAGTAAAAGAGAGTTTAGACAGACTCCATGGGTAAGAGCGGCTGCATCATGAACGATTCTAAGCTTACCTGGCTTATTGACATTTGTTACACCAAAATGTGGAAGGTACCAACGCTTGGTGTCGTCGTGCGATTTATGTGAGTCTGTGCATTCTTCCGCATAGCCTTTGTCTACGTATGCTTGAATATTTTTCGTATAAAGATCAACATAATCGCTATCGCGCCTAAAACGCCTCAAAAGAGAATTAAGCCGGCTGAGAGCCAGGTGGTAGCTATCAGGCAAAAGAGGATTGTCTTCTCGCCATGGCAAACCAACCTCAAACCTACCATTTGGCAGACGGCGCGTTGTTTCTTCCACAATTCTGACAGCTCTCTGCTCTTGGGTGGTATAGGGTTGCTGATGTCTAATTCCAATCGACTCTAATTTATAGTAGTCCCTAATCAGAGAATTCAGCTCTTCGTCACTGTCGGTAACGAGACAATGATGAAGAGTTGGTATGTTCTTGCTGAATTTTGGCTGGCAACCGTATATCACCCAGCCAAGTGCAGTGCGTATCGCAGCTGGTTGAGAGGGCGATGAACCAAACCGGTTCTCTAAGCTAGCCAGTAAGTGCCAGTCACAAATACCAATAAGAACTCGAGGAGTAGCTTGCTCAAACGACAACCCATCTGCGATGTCACTGAGGTAACTGTAAGAGGAAAAATCTTCTCTGCGCACTGACTGGCTAGCCAAAGACAGGTCAGGCACAGTTCGCGCATCACTAATGTTAAAAACTTCCGAAGTATTTCTTCCCCGAATATTAAAGGTGACTCGCTTCGAATTAATCTTGCGGGAACCTGTCACGCCGCTCATGAAAACTTCTTCATTAGCGCCATCTAATCCTCAAGCGTCTGACAACTTAGAATCAAGTAGAGTAGTGGTAGACCCATCATCAAGTAAAGCGTATGTATGCACTTCCCCACCTGGGCCCGATAGTACTACGGGCACAATTTTCAATAAAACTCTATAAGAACTTTTATCTTTCACTGAAAAAGAGGTCGCATTACAAGCGTTGTCGGTTGAGGTGGCAGGTTGTACGCAAACTTCTTGGTCGGAAATCATACCACGATTACGATTGTCGTTGATACTGACGTTATGTGAAGGTGAATTTTTTGTGACAGATGGCAATGAATTACGGGTGACAACTGACGTTGGAATGTTTTGATAATTCTGACACTGACGATTCGTGGAATTATTTTCGTTGGAATGCGATGAATCTGAATGCAGTAAATGGTGATGATTTAAACTACATTTGTTGCATGATTTTGCTCTGCAGGTTCGCCAATTATGCTTGCCTTTACGGAAACACTTGGGACAAATGTTGGATTGACGAACCCACGACCAACGTTCGTCGATGGAAAGCAATGAAAACTGAGGACATGATTTGATGCTGTGGTTCGACTGACAATACAAACACTTAGGTGAAGCTATAGAGTTTGCGTGCACCCGATGAAACGCCAGCTGGGTCTTCGGCCTGTCCGTGACAAGAGCAGCGCCGCCACTCAATAAGGGGGTGGAGCTAAAGCGAGCATGTTTGCTAGCTTCCTGCTCCAGGAACGTGGCCAACAACTCCAACATCGGTGTCTGGGGGTCAAAATTTTTATCTGCGAAGTCCAACCACTTGTCCTGCAAATTAAAAGTTTGTTTCGCCAACAGAGTATGTACAATTTCCGGTGAATAAATGTATTCATTCTTATTAAGTTGTTTAATTATACATAAGCAAGATTGTACTTTTGATGCGAATGTGGAAATTTCGTAAGGGTTTCGTAATTTCGGTAGGGCGCGCACCATAGCAATCTCGTTGAGAACGATTTGCTCTGGGCGCGCAAAACGAAGCTCTAACGCCTTTAAAACCAAATCAGGCTCATCCGACGACAACAGCAAGGTCCTCACTGCCTCGCGCGCCACGCCACATACGGCTTTACGCAGTCGCGCCATATTTTCTTTGGCAGAAAAGGAAGACCTCGTGTCGTCGAAACTCCTCTTAAACGGGAGCCACTCTGTGACGTCCCCTGAAAAATTGACAATATCAATATTCACTATCGAACGGGCACTGTTGTTTTGCGCTAGTAGCGTTATCGCGTTCGCTAACTGGATAATCTCCGACGCTGGCACTTCGTCTCTAGGTTTCGCGCTCGGTGCTTCACTATGTGGAAATTCGCGTTGCACCTTCGCAGATGCCGATACGCCCTCCCCGATCGGGTGCATAGCACGGGCGACCTTCTCCTGCGTGGTGCTGTGCACATTCTCGCAATGTGATAACACAAGTTTTGGTACCTGAGATACAACGCATGGCGACCGTAATCGGTCGCACCTCGGTGATAGGTGGGTCGGAGATCGGCGATCCATGAGCCGGGATGGTGACCCTTCGGCGCTGCGGGCTTTGCCAACCCACTCCGCCGTGCGCTCCATGGAAGCCGCAGTTGCTCCTACCAGTGCCTCCTCTGCCTCAACGGCAGCTGTCTCTGCTTCAAGCTCCGCGCGCGCAGCCGCTTCCTCTGCCATCACTGCGTGCTGTGTTAGCTCCGCGATCTTGCGCCTGTATTTGGCTTCGGCAGCCTTTTGCCGCGCAACAAGACTCGCGCGCTGCGATGACGTGGTGGAAGCCACGACAGAGCTTGCCTTTCCTATACTGTGGTTTTGTCTCTTTACTCTATTCTTGTCATATTGCCTTCCTTTGCCTATTGTAAATGTGTTTCCTTTTATCTGCTATTATATCTTCCTTTTCCCCTTTCAACCGCCGTTTCCTTTGCTGTCCTCGACATCCTGGTCCTTCGAGCCGGATCGAAGGACCAGGATGTCGAGGACAGCAAAGGAAACGGCGGTTGAAAGGGGAAAAGGAAGATATAATAGCAGATAAAAGGAAACACATTTACAATAGGCAAAGGAAGGCAATATGACAAGAATAGAGTAAAGAGACAAAACCACAGTATAGGTATTTACATACTAATTACAGAGTAAAATATAAGTCTATACATGGGTGGGCCTGTCCTTGACAGGTATGCGTGGCGGTGAGGGGCGCGGGCGGCAGGAGAGGGGCGCGCGCTATTGGTCGCTCACAAGAGCACATGCGCGAACTTATCCCTACTCCGTCGAAAAAATTTCAAGATACGTGCCTAGTACTGTACCAAGTTTCAACTGTGTAGTCCTAATACTTTGGGAACAAAGTAGCTGTGACATATGGATGGACGGACAGACAGATATGACGAATCTATAAGGGTTCCGTTTTTTGCCATTTAGACTCCGGAACAATAAAAAGTGTTTGGAGAGAGAAATAGACAGGTAAACTTACTTATAAATTGAATTCAAAGTCAAAGTCAAATTAGCTTTATTCAAATAACTAAACTTAATTATTAAGTACTTATGAATCTATACCTACATATAAAACTCTAAATTGATTTGACTGATTCACTTATTCATTGTTGTCATAGGCGTGGAGCCCTAACGGCTGAAGGTAGAGACACCATTTTTGGAGGGTAGATACCTTTCATGATGTAGATGAACACTAACAAAGGATTTTAGAAAATTCTTGTTATGCAGGGTGCTATAGGTTGTTCAAGTTTGTACGAGAATTTGTATGTATAGGGTTGAAGGTGGAGAGTTAGAGACACCATTTTTGGAGGGTAGATACCTTTGATGGTGTAAGTAAGCACTAAGAAAGGGTTTTGTGAAATTTCCGGTATACAGGGTGCTACAGGGTGTTCCAGTTTGTATGAGAGTTTGTATAGGGCTGAAGGTAGAAACACCATTTTTGGAGGGTAGATACCTTTCATGATGTAGATGAGCACTAAGAAAGGATTTTAGAAAATTCCCGTTATACAGGGTGCTACGGGTTTGTTCAAGTTTGTATGAGAATTTGTATAGGGTTGAAGGTGGAGAGTTAGAGACACCATTTTTGGAGGGTAGATACCTTTGATGGTGTAAGTAAGCACTAAGAAAGGGTTTTGTGAAATTTCCGTTATACAGGGTGCTACAGGGTGTTCCAGTTTGTATGGGAGTTTGTATAGGGCTGAAGGTAGAAACACCATTTTTGGAGGGTAGGTACCTTTCATGATGTAGATGAGCACTAAGAAAGGATTTTAGAAAATTCCCGTTATACAGGGTGCTACAGGTTTGTTCAAGTTTGTATGAGAATTTGTATAGGGTTGAAGGTGGAGAGTTAGAGACACCATTTTTGGAGTGTAAATACCTTTGATGGTGTAGGTGAGCACTAAGAAAAGGTTTTGCGAAATTTTTGTTATACAGGGTGCTAAAGGTTGTTCAAGTTTGTATGGGAATTTGTATAGGGCTGAAGGTAGAAACACCATTTTTGGAGGGTAAATACCTTTCATGGTGTAGGTGAGCACTAAGAAAGAGTTTTGGAAAATTCCCGTTATACAGGGTGCTACAGAGTGTTCCAGTTTGTACATGAATTTTTATGAGAAAATTTAAATGTGTGAAATGAGGTCTACAGATAAATAGGTACTTAGGTATATTGGCAATCCGTGTCTTTCAAAATAAATGCAAAACTATCTTAATCACGCGAACGACGTCGCGGGCAAAAACTAGTCGTCTATATTATTCCTACCACTTAGTGCTCGTTTACGGAGACGCGGGGCGTCGCGCGTCGCGTGCGGCGGCGCGGCCCGCACTAAATTCAAACATATGGCGTTGTATGAGTGTGTTTACGGAGAGGCGATTTTACACGCGTTTGCTTGAAATGGGGCGGCGCCCGCGACGGCGCCCGCGACGGCAATTCTCGATGAAGCGATTCCCGCGGCCGGCGGAACCTTCTGCCAGTCTCTCGCTACTCCCATCAGCCATTTTTAATGTCCCCACTGCTGGGGCACAGGCCTTCCTTATGGGTGGTAAAGAGAGTGGGCCATAACCCACCACGCGGGCCCAATGCGGATTGGTGGGTGTTAACGACTGCAAATGCAGCCGGGACCAACGGCTTAACGTGCCTTCCGAAGCACGGAGGAGCTCGAGATAATAAATTTTTGGTCACCCATCCCATGACCGACCCTTGCAAACATTGCTTAACCGCCGCAATCGTTGGGCCAGGCGCTAAACCACTGCGCCACCGAGCTCCTCTCGCTAACTAAAACTAAAATTGAGCGCCGCGCCCCCGCCCGGGGCCCGTCGCGTGCATCGCTAGCCGTTTGAAGATTCGCCGCGGGCACCGCCACGCCGCCCGCGACGCGTTTCATGAACGGCATCGTATAGTGCCAAATGTTTGTGTTTACGCGTGCGATGCTAGTGCCGCTTCACGCGCCGCCTCTCCGTAAACACAAAAAACGTCCGACGCGCCGCGAGAGGCCCCGTGTCGCACGCGCCACCTGACGACGCCCCGCGTCTCCGTAAACGAGCACTTAGAGTAAACTTAACGAGTAATACTAATTTTAAGTAAATTAACGAGTAAATAGAGTTAACTTACATGTAAATTGGTCAAATGACCGAAAGATTTGGCTAATACGCTTGCTCCTTTATTTTTAATCAAACAATCTCCTATGTTTAGAGATTTCAGGTTTACTAAACTGTAACAAAATTAATTTTTAGAAATCTTTCATAGATAGTAGGCATTTTAGTCGTGATATAAGTAATATATGTATTAAATAATTAAATATGTATTAAATAATTAAAACTAGGAAATTGTTATCAAGTTGCTTTATTACTAAAATAATGTAGGATTAGTCGCATAGTGGACTCGTGTAGGGTTGGGTAAATTTCACGAAAAATTTCAGTCAGTGAAATATTTAGAATAAATTTCATTTTGGTTTGAAATATTTAAGTTTAGAGTGAAATTTATTTTTAAGTTTCATCTGACTAAATAAAACAAAATTACATGCATTTTGTCAATATAATCAACATAATTATACAACAAAACAATAAACAAATAAGTTGGCTTATATTAAGAATAGCTTTGTTTGGCTATTTTACAACTTTTAGTAACAAAATATTCAGAGTCCGTTTCGATTGTCGGCCACGATAGCGTAGAAGAAAAACGACTACGTCAAAATTAGGAAGGAATATGTAGAAAACTAACAATTAAAGTCGCAAAGTAGGTCCAATATTCAAAAAATTGTAAAGGCTGATGGCAGCGTGATCGAAAGTGGAGAACCGCGCGGCCACGCAGTTTTCTTAAATGGAGCTTAGTAGGGGTCCCATTCTTTTGCTAATCGCTGATACGATTTCGTAGAAATATGTAGGAAGTATAAAAAGCCCTAATGTATGGATTTCACGACTTACATACCGCGCCATGGTCCACACGGTTGAAACGTGGAGAGCCGCTCGGTCACGCTGTTCTCTTAAACGGAGCTTAGTAGGGGTCCCATTATTTTTGCTAATCGCTGATACGATTTTGTAGAAAAATGTAGAAAGTATAAAAAAGTCCTAATGTTTGAACTTCACGACCTACATAGCTTAAATGCAATGGCCGCGCGGTCGAAACGTGGAGAATCGCGCGGCCACGCAGTTTTCGCAAACGGAGCTTAATAGAGGTCCCATTCTTTTTTATAATCGCTCATACAATTAGTTAAAGAATGAAGACAGTATAAATAAAGACCTAAGGTTTGGACTTCACGACACCTACAGAACTTAATGGCAACGTGGTCGTAAAGTGCAAACATTAGGGCTTTATTTATACTGTCTAAATTATATACGAAATCATATCAGAGATTAGCAAAAATAATGGAACCTCAACTAAGCTCCGTTTGAGAGAACTGCGTGACCGCGCGGCTCTCCACGTTTCGACCGCGCGGCCATTGCATTTAAGCTATGTAGGTCGTGAAGTTCAAACATTAGGACTTTTTTATACCGTGCGGCCATGGTAAACCTTTACAACTTTCTGAATATTGGACCTACAAATTTGCGACATTCATTGTTAGTTTTCTACATATTCCTTCGTAATGTTGCAACATCGATTTCTTTTACGACACCGTGGCCGAGCAATAGCAACGGACACAATCTAGTGGCTCCGTGAGCTGTAGACCACGTGTTAAAAAGTAGCTCAAATTGTATGTTGATTAAAAAATAATGTAAAAGATGTTACCACCGCTTTTTTCCCACTGCTTACAAGGTTTTCAAAGCACATAGTAGGTATTATTTGGTAAATTTGGTTACGTGCTGTTTGGTATATTACTTATTTGGTAGCTATGCACATCTAGATGGCGCTTCTAATTTTGTATATTTTAGGTGATATTTTTTGAAAAACTGGCTCGACTACAAAATTATATAAAATTATCGAACTGGTCACAAAATTTCACGAGAATCGGTTGGGAAATGCGACTTGTAGAGGAGAAAACACAGCGCCGGAAAGCCGGACTGAAATATGTCTATTTTACATATCTCCGCCATTTTGAAAAATTTTGAAAAAAATTTACTCAACAAAAAATTATATATAATTTTTGAACCTTCTTATAAAACTTTAGAGAATCGGTTGGGAAATGCGACCTGTAGAG
Organism: Agriphila tristella; assembly: GCA_928269145.1. NCBI lineage: Eukaryota > Metazoa > Arthropoda > Insecta > Lepidoptera > Crambidae > Agriphila > Agriphila tristella. Next base: position 2,612,673 of record OV743435.1, read on the forward strand.
GAGAACAAACAGCGCCGGAAAGCCGGACTGAAATTTGTGTCTTTTACATATCTCCGCTATTTTGAAAAATTTCGAAGAACTAGCTCTACAATAAAATTCTGTATAATTTTCAAAACTGCTCTCAAAATTTCACGTGAATCGTTTGAGAAATGCGACCTGTAGAGGAGAACAAACGGCCGGAAGGACATACGAAAGAATTTTTGCCCAAGCTGAAGCAGAGACGCATCTCTCGCACTTCGCGCTTGCTCGTTCAATTAACTAAGTCTTTAAGTTTAATTGAATACGATAAAATAGTAAAGTAATTCAAAATATAAGGAATTCCTAGTACCTACTGGAAATAAATTTCACTCAAAAGTGAAATATTTCAACCCGTTTGGTTACAAATATAGTTTTCAACACACTTGCTCGTAAAGTGAGCCCTAATACATCGCTTTTAGGGCCATAAACCGAGCTATAACAAACGCGTGCAATAATATATAAAACACTAGTTGGTTATAGAATTATCCCTACAAAGTTAAATAGGTACCTTACATGAAGTTACCTTACATCAAGTTCTTTGTGAGTAAACAGAGCATTCCTAATTTAACCGGGTAATACAGTTATTTTTTTTGTAACAACAAATAGGTTTTATGCCGCTGAAAATTCATATTCATTTTTGGAATATATAAATGTGTCCTTAATTAAGTCAAACAAATATTTATTATTATCAAATTATTCATAATTTACAATATTTTGTTATAAAATATTAAAATATTTGCATTTTGTCACTTAAATTTATAATTTTCAAGAGGCTGTATGCTCACTAACCCCTTTGTGCGCAAAATATTCCTGCATTGGGCGAGTGAAAAAAACAAAAAAAACCTGCGCGCCTTTTCCCATCATGATTATCATATTTTGTTTTTATCGTATTTGTTGCTGTGTGGTAAATTACTTTGTTTTTTCCTCGCAACTGTGTTGAAAAACGTCGTATGAAACTCGTGAGCTCTTACTTATTGCACACTCGGCTGAGTAACGCCCTCGCCTCCGGCTCGGGCTGCAACCCACAGCCTTGTGTGCAATGAGCAACCTAAGCTAACTTGTATCATAATGTACTATTCGGCTGCCCCATTTCAAAACCCAGTAAGTATTTTTGACCAAATTTTACAGGAGAGCAAAAAAACATATTTTGGGTTAGCCGTCGAGAACTACTAAGTATCTGACTAGAAATTTATATGTAGGAAAAAGTGCGGTATGGTACCATTCATTTTACAAACGTTTTTCTTTTTATAAACTTATATTACATGTTTTATAAAAAAAACAACTTGAAACAAAAACAAGATTAAAATTTTAGATCACAAAAACTATATCAAAACCCAGTAACAGCTCTTACTAGGTTTTGATCTGGTTCAAATCGTCGTTAAAGTATCAAATTACCCAGATCAAATGAGCTCATACTAGGTTCTGTTCTGATCAAGGTCGACTCGTCAGGTATGTATTTATTTCTCCAGATTAAAACCTAGTAAAATTTAATGAAACATAAACTATATTATATTCTAATTTAATTTTGCATACGCCTCGGTCTCGGGCCCATACGAGATCGTTAACCCGGCCTCAGGCAGGGTAGAGTGACCTTCTCTACCTTTCACTGGGGTAATTCTTGTCCGGCGCGTCCACGTCGCGGGGCTGGACATAGCTCACTTCAGTAGGCCGGAGCGAGACTATGACTAAGTTCGGATAGGGACCCAGCTCTATGGGGTATAACATAGAACCCTTGCCCAGGGTTACGGGTGAAGACCTCAACGGCGGAATGAGCGGAGACATCAGATGTCGGAACGGCCAAACCGGCGGAGGAGGCGAGCCACAGGGGCGTAGTGCCTGGACCCTGGTGGAGGGCAGCGGTAGCCACCAGTACCTTAGTGAAGCGCAAAGATAAGTAGTCTGAACCGGTTCATGAAAGGACTATTATAGCCAATGAGGTTATGATACCGCGATGTAGAAAGCAAGGGGAAACTACTACATTATTTATCCCATGAGAGCTGTATGATGGACACACAGAAGTTAAAAGAAAGTTTGCCTAGCGATCCGCGTAGCGACCGGCGCCCTGAGCTTTCCGGGGCTGGGGGTGTGAAATTGGTTACCGGCCATGGAGATGTAGGCAACCAGGCGTCCCATGGAAAACATACTGCTGGAAGAAGCTTTAGGTTAAGAAGACAATATCTCTTTGGAACATGGAATGTCAGAGGGCTGCTCGAAAAACACAAGCTTCCTATGTTGGAAAGAGAGCTAGAGCGATGTAAACTGACAATTACTGGACTGAGCGAGACACATTGGAAAGGAAGCGGTCACTTTGATTCCGGAAAACACATAATATATTTTTCTGGAGATGATAAAAGTAGTTTTTCTGGGGTGGCAGTAGCAATTCCAAAGATATGGAGTGGAGCCGTGCTAGGTTACAACCCCATCAGTGATAGGCTCATATCAATTAAAATCAGCGCTACACCAACTCCGCTGAATATTGTGCAGGTATATGCCCCTACAAGTTCTTCGAGTGATGAAGCAATGGAGAAATTCTACAAAGACCTTGAATCTTCTATGGCTACAATCCCCAAAAGAGAGTTATTACTTATCATCGGAGACTTCAATGCTAAAGTGGGGGATACTACTATGGATGATGGTATTCGTCACATCGTTGGAAAGTATGGTCTTGGTGATCGTAACCAGAGAGGAGAGCGCTTAATTGAATTTGCTGCTGATAATAACCTGACCATTATGAACACCACTGTCAAACATCATCCTAGACGCTTATATACCTGGACATCTCCTGATAGCAAATCTCGAAACCAGATTGATTATATCCTTGTCCGATCAAGATGGAGGAGCTGTATTACAAATGCTCACACCTTGCCTGGTGCAGACTGCCAATCAGACCATGAGCTGCTCGTCGGGAAACTTAGGCTCAAACTGCAAAAGGCAAGAACAACAGAAAAGCCTAGACGTATGCAGATAGTGGATAAGAGCTCTCTCGCAAGATCAATTGAGAACGGATACACTGTTTGGAAGGCGGAGGCCGGAAGTAAAGACTCCAATGCCATGTGGACATCTGCTAAGAAATGTATTGTGGATGCAGTGTCAGAATCGCAGCCTAGGAAAATAACAACTAAACGGCAACATTGGATGTCAGCGGACACCTGGCTATTAGTGGAAGAACGACGAGAGCTAAAGGCTAGGGGTGTCAGCGGCGCAGAACTAAACGCCAAAAGTTCCGCTATACAAGCTGCCTCTAGAAGAGATCGCAACAACGCCCTGATCAGCATATGCGAGGAACTTGAGCGTCACGCGGATAAACACCAGACCAAAGACCTCCACGATAAGGTTCGATTCATAACACGACAGTTCAAACCCAAGACATGGGCAATAGAAAATGCTTCTGGAGTAACAGTCACTGAGATTAAGGACATAGTTAATGTTTGGAAGGAATACTGCAAATCTCTCTTCGCTAATAAATCCACAGCAAACAATGTATGCTCCGTTGACCACACCAGTGACTGTGAACCCGAAATCTTGCGCGATGAAGTACGAGCAGCTATTCGACACTTGAAAAGCAATAAAGCGGTTGGAGTAGATGAGATCCCAATCGAAGTATTTAAAGCGATGGGAGAGACAGGGGTGGACATTTTACACACCATCTGCTGCAAGATATGGGAGTCTGGGAAATGGCCGGAAGATTGGTCGCAGTCAGTATTCATCACCTTGCACAAGAAAGGTTCCACCAAGAAATGCAACAACTACAGGCTCATCTCACTCATATCGCATGCAAGTAAAGTGATGCTTCACATAATGAACACAAGGTTACAAGCTTACCTGTTACGCCAAATCGCACCTGAACAAGCCGGATTTATGAAAGGGAGAGGCACGCGCGAACAAATACTCATATTGCGCCAAATTATCGGAAAAGCCAGAGAATTTAACACACCGCTCTTTATCTGCTTTGTTGATTTCCGTAAGGCATTTGACACAGTCATATGGGAGTATCTCTGGAATGTCCTGATAGAGATGGGGGTACCACACCACACCACTGATTTCCCTTCTGAAAAATCTCTATGAGTGTGGTACAGCAGCAGTGCGAGTTGATAACGTTCTTTCGGAGACTTTCAGGGCGGATTCCGGTGTTCGTCAGGGATGTATTCTGTCGCCCCTACTTTTTAACACATACACCGAAAACATTATGCGCATTGTCTTGGATGGGTGGGACAGGGGTATTTCAATCGGTGGTCGCGTAATTAATAATTTAAGGTACGCTGATGATACTACTCTTCTTGCTAGATCGAGAGAAGATTTGGAGGAGCTCTTGACTCCTTTGGAAACCACTAGTCTCCAATACGGTCTTGCTTTAAATAGAGACAAGACGAAAGTCATGATAGTAGATCGAGCTGAACATAACATTACGGGCATTCTCAATATAGCCAACTGTGAAGTAGTGCAACGCTACATCTACCTCGGTTCTACTATCTCAAACGTAGGAGGATGCGAAGACGAGATTAAGCGACGTTGCGCTATCACCAGATCGGCAGTGGAGCGATTAGGAAAGATTTGGAAAGACAGGAGGATAACCAAGAGCACAAAGGTCCGCCTAATGAAGAGCCTTGTTTTTCCAATCTTTCTATACGGAGCCGAAACTTGGTCGCTAAGACTCCAGGACCGCCGCAAAATTTATGCACTGGAGATGTGGTGTTGGAGACGACTGCTAAAAATACCCTGGACAGCGTTCCGCACCAACTTATCCATCCTCAAAGAACTTCACATACGTGATAGGTTATCGTCGATTGTGCAGTTACGAATCCTTAAGTTCTTTGGGCATATCTCCAGAAACGAGAAATCGATGGAGAGGCTGGTAGTACAAGGCCACACAGAGGGGAAGAGACCACGAGGCCGCTCTCCGACTCGTTGGATCCACCTCATTAAGAAAACTACGCAGTCGACCGCGGTACAGTGTTTTCGCAACGCCGAGAATCGGCAAAGATGGAGAGACATCGCACGTCGTGCGGCCGCCCTGGGAGCGAGTGGCGACGGCGAGCGGCAACCCTGTCCATCGTCGGCCACAACCACTCTGTCAAGAGTGCCCGACTAAGAAGAATTTAATTTTTATTCTATTCTAATTTGAATTCAATTGCCAATTTAATTTTAATTAATGAATTAAATTTAAATGCCTTCTTATTTTTTATTTAATTTTTTAATTGTTATTAATGTGTCTATCTTAAACTGATCTATGGCTTTGAAGCCTGAAATAAATGATTTTATTTTATTTATTTAAAACTTTTTTAGGTTTTTAAACAGCTGACTTTAAGCGATTTTTATGTCCTCACGCAAGCCTGGCAAAAGGACCGGGCTCTGTCCCGTGAAATCCAAGCCGGAGATACATAATAATAATAATAATAATAACCAGCTTTAGGCTGTGAAAAATTAGACCTTTTCATAATAATAATAATAAGCCCCCTAAAACCCAACCACTCGTCCAGGCCCCCTAAAACCCAACCACTCGTGCAGATCGACCATCAGATCACGTAGGGGGCGGACACACGATTTATAAAATTACTGGCGTGGCTAACGTGGCAATGGTAACCCATTTAAAATGGAGACTCGTAGTAAAAGGAAACTGAGAGGGTCGCTACCCGGGGGCGATCGCCGGGGCGCACCTGGAGCTAATGCTGGGTGTTTCAGCATGCGAACCGTCAGTGGTGAGGAGTTGAGCAGGTGGGCTCCCACCGGGGATTTACAACCGGAAACTATCACAACCGACAACACCGACAACACAATGGACATACGGACTGACTTGACTCCAGAACCTTACAGCCCGAGTACCGCCTCATATAACCTATCGGTACAATTAGGGCATGGATACCGGTATACCGGTATACCGAAATACCGGTATACCGGTAACTTTTTCGGTATTTTGATACCGGTATTTGAGAGTAAAATACCGGTATTTCGGTATTTCGAAAAAAGATTATACATTTTTGCAAGGGTGTTTACAGGCTATGCAGAACGTTCAATTTCTATGGTTCACAGTGTTGTTCATACTGCAGATGAGTTTACGAAATGAAAACTCAACGAACCACGAATAATCACGATTATAGGAAAAATCACCACTAAATCAACTACGCAAAACACTGCATGCATATAGCTAGTACCTAGATGGTATTAAATGATATTCTTTTTAGTTGTTCGTTTAACGTTTTCATCATCATCGCACGACGACCACTGCTAGTCTCATTCAAGGATCTCTGCCTCCCTCAAGGATCTCCAAGACGATCGGTTCTGCGCTGCCCGCATCCAGAGGTTTCCCGCGACCTTCACCAGATCGTCGATCCACCTTGTCGGGAAACGTCGTCCGGTGTGCGGTCACCACTCCAGAACCTTTCCGCCCCAACGGCCATCTCGGTTTTTCTCGTTATGGGTCCCGCCCACTGCCACTTCAGCTGAGCAATCCCTCGTGTTACTTTAGTTCTCTAACGGATCTCCTCATTTCTGATTCGATCACGCAGGGAAACGCGGAGCATGGCTCTCTCCAATGCATGCTGGGACCTTTTTTTTATATGCCGGAGAAAACGCCTTTACGCGCTTCCCCGCCCGAAGGTGAGCGGGAGGGGGGCATGTGAGACTCGCCAGGAGGGGACCGCAACATTCAGCGTTGCGGCTCTCTCCACGACTGCCTTCCGTGATCCCACCCAGCTTAATGGCTCGATGGAATCTCGGGAGGAGGGAATACCCACTATGCATGCTGGGACCTGGGTGACCTTGAGACCTACTCCTTATGAGACCCAAAGTTAACAACCACGTTTCACTGCCGTAAACTATCTTTTAATATAGATAAATTATCTTTACGTTTAGACTTTCGTCTCGATACACTAAAGTAAGTCAGACGCGAAGATTTTTCGAAGCATCCAGAATGCTGCACATTCGAGTAGGATTCGACGAGAAATCTCTTTCTTGAAGTTGGACTTGCCTAACTGGACTACCTGTCCTAGGTATACGTATAGTAATAATGGTCGCAACTTTAAGTGTAGTGTTCCCAACATGAACTGGGGCAGGCACAACATGGGCAATCGATATGATTTTCATCTTATCCATGTTCATCCTGAGACCCACTCTTTGACTACGGAGATCTTCGAGCATTGTATTCAGGTCTTCCAAGGTCTAAACGAAGTATAGAATATCATCGGCAAAACGAAAGTGTGTTAGGTACTGGCCATTAATATTGATACCAAGTCCATTCCAGTCTATGATATTAAAGATGTCCTCCAACGCAGCTGTGAACAGTTAAATAACGTCTCCCTGTCTCACCTCGCAGTTGGATTTGTGGTCTAGAACTCTAGACTATGGTGCTAAAGCCTTTTCGAAACCCGGCTTGTTCGGGAGGTTGGAACTTGATAGTCGTCAAACTTGCGAGCGTGACGATTCGTAAGGACATGGCTCAGAAGTGAGACGGGTCTATAGTTCTTTAAGAGGGGCTTATTCCCATTTTTAAAGAACAAAATAAAAAAGTATTATCTAATGTTTTACTCGAGTTATATTGCGCCAGAAAACACGATCTAGCTACTGAATCTACCACCAGTTCACAAATTAGGAGGCCTCTCAGAGAAAGAACTGGCGGAAGAATACTCAGAGAGGTTATGTCGACCTCCCTTTTGATCCATATTTACAAAACGAACTAACTGTATCTTTAGATCTTGCAGTATGGGATTTTAGTTGATGAATTATAGGGTCCCAAGCTGGTGGTACTCTCCAACCATCTTCTCTACGGAAATTTTGATATTTATTGATTTCAATAATAATTGAATCAATTAACGCATTTTCTTTTGTATTCTTAATTACCTAGGTATTATTTTAATAACTAATTTTGTGGTTTCGAGGCAGTTGGTAAATAGTTTGAGTGTTTCTGCCATAAAATATAGCGTAGAAAATTGCTTTAATCACTCTCCACAAACAAGACTTACTAATCGTTCTTAGAATCATTTAAAAAGTATGTAACTAGCAGTTTTTAAAAAAATACCGAAATACCGGTATACCGGTAATTGAAATTTCAATACCGGTATCAATACCGGTATGAAAATCATTCCGGTATTCCATGCCCTAGGTACAATCATCTCCGACCTCGTCGGGCTCTAGAACCACACCACCTGTCGTGGATGTTGCGCGGGCGGCGAATGCCTTTTTACCCGCGTCCGCCAAGGCAGGCAAACCTAAGTTGCGCATGAGATGGAGTAATGATGTAAACATATTTATTATGCGCACCTATTACTACATTACAAAATTAGAAACAGACATGACACTATATAGACAAAAGCTGCATGAACTATTCTCACTACAGTACCCGGACGTTAAAGTTTCACAACAAAGAATTTCGGAGCAAAGAAGAGCAATAGAAAGAAACAACTTATTAACTACAGCTACACTTAACCAACTTAAAGAAGAAGTAAGAAAACAAATCGAAGAAGAAGAACGTAATAGTATGGCTGGAGATAATACACAAGTTAGTGAAAATATTCGAACACAGACACTCTCACCAATCACACCATCTCCATACGCATCTAGGACAAACACACAAACTTCTCAAACATCAACACAAACAGAAACAGTGACAACACTATTAGCAAATGAAATAGACACATTAGAACATCCTGTTCCTGTAAACGAAGCATATACTCAAGAATTAATAGATAAACTACGAACCACACTCATACAGTACTCTGGGATGGACCCTGGGACTCGACCAAAATTACCTAAACTAAAATACACTTCGAAACTTTTCGAATTAATTAATATTTTTAATGAAAACGTACTGATTAATTTCATCTCCTCAGATGCACAACTAACAGACATACACACACTCATTTACTGTACGGCATTAGCGATCTCAGAAGAACTCAACTATAAAGTTATGGAAAACACAAGAACAACCCGGAAAAAGCAAGAAAGTAAGCCAGCATGGCAAATTAGACTAGAAAAAGATATAGAAAGGTTAAGAGTAGATATAGGACAGCTGACACAATACATTAACAATAATAGATCCAGGAAAATAATTAAAAGAGTTGAAATTATATTTAAAAACACAACCATACACACTAGACATGAAAACAATAATAAAAAACCAGAAGAATACTTAGACACACTTAAACAGAAATTAGCCCTAAAAGCCCACAGACTAAAACGATACAAGAAGGCGGAACAAAGGAAGAATGATAATATTGTATTTGCAACCAATGAAAAATTATTATATAGGAAATTAGGGAAACAACCAACAGCACAAGACAATACAATAGAAAATACACCAACAAAAGAACAAATGGAGGAATACTGGGCTGGTATTTGGGAACAACAGATGCCTCACAAAAGTAATGCTGATTGAATAGAGGAAGAAGAGGTTAGGTGGCGTTCAATAGAAGAAATGCAATTTGCAGAAATATCAGCAAATGAAATTAGAAATATTACAGCAAGATTGCATAACTGGAAATCACCGGGAATAGATAGAGTCATCAATTTCTGGTATAAAAAGTTAACTATAGTACACAATTCCAATTTCCTCAAAAATATTATGCCACTCTGGAAAACAACACTTCATCTGTATAATAAAAACAAAAACATTGTAACAAGACAAATCTCAATTAAAAAAGGTATTTATCAGGGGGACTCCTTGAGTCCCCTGTGGTTTTGCCTCGCCCTAAACCCACTTTCCCACCAATTGCATGGAGACCGGGCTGGCTATCGCCATAAACATGACACTACAGAAACAATTATATTGCTTCTAATATATATGGATGATATAAAACTATACGCAAAAAATGATAAAGAAATGAAACAGCTAATTAAAACTACAGCAGATTTCAGTACAGATATTAACATGGAGTTTGGACTAGATAAATGTAAAGCAGTACATATAATAAAAGGAAAAATTCAGCCCGGTGACTATGCAATTGATGATTCAAACAATATAACAGCACTAGAATAGACCGACATAGGCGCGGTCGCAGCCTGAAATTTTGGGGGGGTCACTAATAATAATAATTGCTCTTTTGTTAATTTTTTGAAGCTTTTTCTATGTGACATGTACGATTTTGGGGGGGGGGGTCATGTCCCCTGTGACCCCCCCCCCCTCGGACCGCGCCTGCCGACATATACAAATACTTGGGATTCCAACAACTTAAAGGACTAGTGGCCGAATACTCAAACGCTACTTAACTTTGAGCGGCTCTCAAACAGCATGCTGTCTTTGTCATATAGAATAGAATAGAATAGAATAGAATAAGTTTTTATTATCAACCTCTCAACATACAAAAAAAATCAAATTAAACATTAGCTAATTATTTAAATTCTAAAGTAAAATAAACTAAAAACTAAGTGCTTATAAAGAGAGATCAATAAAAGGTCTCTGCCTCAGCGTGTGATTGCCGTGGCGTTATGATAGCGCAACAGCACGCTGCTATTCTGACAGGGCCTGGACTGTCACGGAAAAGAAAGAAATAAAATAACAAAGAAAAGAAAAACTAACTAAAATCTACCTAAAAATGACAAAGTAAAAGTAATGATAATGAGATAAATGAAAAATTGGCAGAAAGGACAGTGTCCTTCGCCTTATTTACATAAAAAGGTTTGACATTGACATTTATGTTGTGTGTGGTGTGACAGGTGAAAATATGCAATTTTGAATTGTATCTTGCCACGTTTGTCCACGTATTCAAATACTTACCTACCCTCTCCAGAAACATTGATATTTAAAGGAAAAGATGTGATGTGACGTTGGTGTGTATATGATAGTATAGTTATTGAAGTGTCATTGCTTTCTCGGTGTATGGAAGTCTTATGATGGTGAATACTATCCGTGAGGCAAGATCACACTCAACCAATAAAAACCCCAAAGAGTGAGTGGCAAATTGATTCAGATTTCGGTTTGCAGCCACTACATGGGTGAAGTTTAGCTGGAAGCTAGATACTCCCCGCCACCACGCATGTTGTGTTAAATTAGCTGGTAAGTAGAAATTGAGTGTGTTGAGAATCAAGTAAATACTGTTTATAGTGTTTTTTAAAAGTGTTTATCGTTTTTATATCGCGCAGAGGTGGCGGGATATCGTTCCAACAACGTGTGGCGGCAAACCTAAAAGAACCCCGAAAGGCTACAGTTCGATGTAAAGGGGTTGAGAAAACATGAGTGCAAGCCCGCCTAGGGGGTCTGTCAGACCTCTGCGCCCATATCAGTTTTTTGTAGAGGTACTGTGGTTTACCTATATCTACAATGCCGAACATCAACGTAGCCAGATGAAGTTTCCTGCGGGCTTCCATCTTCAATAAGTTTGCCGTTATGAGAAATGGTGTAACCTAGGCGTGTGACCTAGGTGGAATGCGGAAACAAAAGCGAGCACAGGCATTCTGCACTCTTTGTATCAAGTTAGAAGTTCTGGAAAGTATGCGTGGTCCATAGACTACATCACAATAGTTGAGTTTCGACAGAATTAGTGACTCGCATAACTGGATTCTAACTTTTTCACACAGGTATGGTCTAATTTTATATAAAACCTTCAAGCGGTAAAAACAACTGCGGACACATTCCATGATGTGGTTCTCGAAAAGTAGCTGTCTGTCAAAAACTAATCCTAGGTTTCTAGCCACCTCCACCTGTTCTATGGCTTCACCATCAATAGTGATATTAATGGGTGTGTTGGTTTCATTTATTTTAAGAAGTGTCTTTTTAGAACCAATCAGCATGTACTTTGATTTAGACGGGTTGAGGGCAAGGCAGTTTCAAAAAAAATTCAAAAATTCAAAATTATTTATTTGTGTCTAAAAATTTTAACAAAAATCAGATTAACGTTAATAACCACATTAGTCATAGACTGTGTCGCAGCTATTAGCGCCCGCCTCGAACTTAAAGAATTCTAACAGTTAAACACAAAATAAATTTACTGAATCTAAAAGGTTACTATTATATAAAAGAAAATTAGTGTGTGTGTGTGAGTGTGTGTGTATGTGTGTGTGTGTGTGTGTGTGTGTGTGTGTGTGTGTGTGTGTGTGTGTAAAGTGTGTTGAATGTCATTCGTAGTTGTTAACAAGAGACTCGATATCTTCATATTTTAGGCTAAAAAGCCACTCATACAAAAGTTTCTTACACTCGCGTTGAGATACGTTGTAAATATGCAATTTATAGTTAATTTTATTATATAAGATTGGGCTAAGGTATAAATAATGTCGTCCCGCCAGCTTGGTAGAACAGCTCTCCACTTTAAAGATTCTATTAGACATTCTAGTATTTAAAGCCAACTCACGATCGAAGGTACAAAACTTGTGTTTACGTAGGATAACATGTAAAACGAAAAGCTTACGCACAGAAAGAACCTTCCATAACTCATAAAGCTGTACAGTTGGATACCAGATGGGTTTGAATGCCATTACTTTCAGAACCGCTCGCTGAGCCCGTTCCACGACGATGAGATTGGTTTTTGTCGTGGAGCCCCATACAGTGATACAATAACTCAGTATCGATTGAGCTAAAGTAATGTAGGCCATCTTCAAGGTGCCTTCATCAGCACTACCTCGCAGTTTACGAAACACAAAAATCAGTTTTCTGATACGAGAAGATACTGACTGGACATGCTCATGCCAGGACATAACACTGTCGACAACAACACCCAAATATTTCACATGGTTTAAACGTTGGATCTTAAAACAGTTGCAAATAGTACATTGGGGATTGCCCAGTTTGACCGACTCCAGGCAGAGATGCACTCCAGATCTTCATTTAGTTTAGCCATCGCACTCACCCAATCTGACGGGGTAAATGACAAATATAACTGTAGGTCATCGGCATAAATGTGGTATCATTTATATCATTAAATATCTTTGACATTTAATGTGACAGGACGACGTTTGAGAGCCCCTCAAAGTTAATTAGCGTTTGAGTATTCGGCCATAGATTACACATCTATAAAACAAACCCTAATCACTGAATACAAGAAAAGAGTTATTGCCATTTGTAAATCACAACTCTCCGGCAGACATTTAATCAAAGCACTAAACACATTTGCATTCCCGATTTTAACGTACTCATTTGGTGTAATTAAGTGGACAAAAACAGATTTAGAACAAATAGAAAGGACAACACGTACACTTTTGACAAAACATAACAATCTGCACCCCAAATCCGCAATAGAAAGAGTCACAATCAAAAGAGAAAATGGAGGTAGAGGTTAAATAGATGTACATCATTTATGGCAGAAACAAGTCCACAGTTTAAAAAAGTATTTTTACAGCAAGTCTCAAACCAGTAACATCCATAAAGCAATAGTTCAAAATGATAAAAACTACACTCCACTTAACTTAGAAACAGACACAGAACAAGGCAACCCAATAACCACAGACCCACAAAAGAAGAAAACAGAAGATTGGAAGAAGAAAGTGTTACATGGTCGACACCCTCATGACCTAAGTCAACCTCACATTGACACAAAAGCCTCTAATATGTGGCTTAAAACAGGTAACTTATTTCCGGAAACAGAAGGGTTTATAATAGCTATACAAGACCAAGTTATTAACGCAAGGAATTACAGAAAATACATAATTAAGGACCCCACACTTACAAATGATAAATGCCGTAAATGCCAGACCCAATCAGAAACCATTCAACACATTACAGGAGCTTGCATGAATCTCACACAAACCGACTACACACACAGACACAATCAATTAACACACATAATACATCAAAAACTAGCATGCAAACACAAACTCATTCCACAAGAACCAAACACTCCATATTACAGATATACACCCCAAACCGTCTTAGAAAACACGACACACAAAATGTACTATGATCGCGCTATCCTCACTGATAGAACTATACACCATAATATACCAGATATCACCCTACAAGACAAAATAAATAAAACTACATATTTAATTGACATCGCAGTACCTAATACGCATAACCTCCAGAAAACAATAGCTGAAAAAATTTGTAAATACTTAGATCTTAAAGAAGAAATAACCAGATTATGGAAACAAGAAAAAGTCTACATTGTGCCAATAGTAATTTCTACGACAGGTGTAGTACCGACTAATCTCCACTCAAGCCTTAACATTATAGACCTTAAACCCAGCATTATTAATACTTTACAGAAAGCAGCCATACTAAATACCTGTCGTATAGTAAGAAAGTTCATGCAGATCGACGAAAACAGTATCACCCCACACCTCTCATCAAACATATCACAGAATCACCAAACCCTGTAATTTACTAGGCCTAGGCCCGTAATTACAGAGAAACCAGCTTTAAGCTGAGAAAAACAAAATTTAACGTACATAGTAATAATAATTTATTTCATATTTCAGATTTACAATAAAATACCCCAACTTTGCCTAGAAGATTTTTAGTACGCATTTAAAAAACTGGTCTTAATTATAATTAATATTGGCTCTTTAGAGCCATAGACAACGTGTTACCATAGAAATGTGCATGGGTACCACATATAACCATAGTTACATGTAGTAAAAATGTACAAAAAAAGAAATAGTTTTTCTTTTCTGGCAAGCAGGCAAAATTGGGCAAAAAGCAGGCAAACTTTGAGCAGTCTCAGCAATAAAATTTTCATAGTAAGTTTTTAGTATAGTAAGGGCTGCTTCAAATAGAAAACGCCGAAATGAAATGGGTTGCCAATAAAACGAAGATATTTCTCCCATTATCAAAAGTAAAAAATAGATGGCGGTTGTGTAGTAAAGTAATGTTAGTTTTACTAGATTAGGCAAAATTGAAGCTTAGGGGCAAAGTTGCAGCAGTTTACAGCTAAATTACCTTGGTAATACTTTGGCCAAAGCTTCGGCTCCCTTTTGCCCTAGATAGTTATCGTTAAGGTCCAGGTACTCAATGGGGTTTCTTTTGATGGCGCTAGTTAGCGCCATATTTTCCTTTACGGTGAATCCCGTTCTGAGCTAAGTTTATCTTCTCCAACGTGTTCATTTTCTGGGGACGAAATATACCATTAAGGTGATTAGTACGCTCAAGTGGCGCCCTCATCTTAAATAATTTTTTTTTTGCTAAGTAGGTAGGGGAGACCGAGGGGAGTTGAAACAATTTTCACATTTTGTTTCATACACCAAATACTATAGATAGAAATCGTATGATATTAGTACCAATCGATAGGTCATTCTTTACACTTGCATTGCGAATGACTAATATATAGAAATTGTAAGCGTTAGATATTGTGGTGAAAAATCGACTTAACCGAAACAAGTCAACTTGTTTCAACTCCCCTTATACTGAGGTGAGATGAAACAGGGGTCGAGGAGAGTTGAAACATATGATTTTAGAGAAGTATTAAGGCCTGTAAAATAAAAATTATGATTTAATTTAAAGGTATTCATTAAAATTAAACGTTTTAAATACGAAACAAACTTTTTATTAATATTTTGTACTGATTATATCAGCTAAGTAGGTAACTACGTACAGATCTAATACAAATAATCATCTCCCAAAGTAGTTAAAACTACCATAACATCCTATTTGTAAAATTAATTGAAAAGCCAAGTGCGTGTCGGGCCACGCGCAGTAGGGTTCCGTAGTTACCGGTTTACCATACCATATTTAATACCACTATCATTTTTTGTCTGCAAAAATAACTTTGTTTTTCATAATGTTTGTATAAATGACAAAGTTATATTTGCGGTTTTGGAAAATATGTTATACATATTTCTAAAACTGCTCAGTATGTTCAAATCAATTTTCGTTGAAAGTGTTTATTAAAATCTACAGCATATTATATATTTTTAGATTTTCACTTTGTTATTTTAAAAGTTAGAGGGGAAGACACATTATATCACTTTGGAAGTGTATATCTTTCAAACGGTTGACTTTGAGAAAAAATAGTTCTAGAAACCTCATTGTAATTTTTAAAGACCTATCTATAGACACCCCGCACGTATAGGTTTGTTTTTTTTTTAGTTTCAGTTCCATCTACTATAGGGAGCCCCCCCCCCCCCCCCCGTTATCTTATTTTTTTTTGTATAAAAATCGTAAAGCGGTTACAGAATACATCTACCTACCAAGTTTCAACTATGTAATCCTAATAGTTTCCGAATAAAGTGGCTGTGACATACGGACAGAAGGACAGACAGACAGACATGACGAATCTATAAGAGTTCCGTTTTTTGCCATTTGGCTACGAAACACTAAAAAACGTATTTTTTGTGCCCATTGTTTATTGACTGCTGTCTGATATATAATTTAAAACGAGGAGAGTTGAAACAGTCTGTTTCAAATCACTTCAGTAAGAAAAAACCTCCCAATTTTTTTAAAATCTACAATCAAGAAGCAAATACGCAGAAATCAATTGTACCAAATATATATAATTAATCTTTAGTTAATGAGCTTTCAAATCATATATAACTTAAACCAAAATACAAAACCCTCATCAACATATAGGCATCGTAAAAAACCGTTAAAAACTTACTTTTCACGATTTTTGTCGCATGGCATGCAGAACTCCACAACCGCGCGACTTACATCACAGACGCGAATTGACACGTCAGCGGACATAGGGAAGTGGTTGAAAAGCGACGTTGCTACTCGCTAACGGTTTTAAGGTCCGAGAAATCGGCACTGTTTCAATTCACCTCTGTTTCAAATCCCCTCGGTCTCCCTTACATAACGTATCAAAAATTCAAACGTTGAGAAAGCTAAAGTTCTATATATACCTAGTTCGTTTACATTAAATAATAACCAATTAAATTAATATAATTCACATTACCTAATTCCTTAATTAACCTATTCGAAGATGCCACCCCGGGTCATACCAGGCGCAAAGGTCCCTATAACACTGACGGCATTGCCGCGCTGAATAGCGATTGACAGCCTTTGCGCCAAGTAGGAACCAGAGCGGGCGTCGAATTGCCTCTCACGAAGGCGGCGACCCAACTCCTTGATTAAGGCTACTGCATCCGACCCCCAACATCCCGTTGTCTCGAACGCGAGTGGGACGAAAATATAATGAGAGGCCAGAGCCGCATATTTACTCCACTTATTGACGGCTGCGGTTTCAGCAGCTCCGGCTGACCGCTCCGTGCGGCCCAGGTGTGAGGCAGCCCAGGTGTGAGGCGGCGAAGGTGCTGACGCACGTGGCATCCCACAACAGGCATTTCCCCTTCCGCGACGGCACCAAGGTTAGCCCGTCCGGTCTTTTACCGTCCGAGCGGCTACAACCCAGCGGCTGAGCTTAACTACGCTCTCGGCCTTCAATCTTGGTTATCATTGCAGCCCTTGCTGTCCGCGCTTTATAGGCCTGGACCTGCGCTAAACTACGCTATCGGCCATCATCATCGCGCTGCCAGCAATGCAGTCATTATTGACCGCGTCAGTAATGTACTAATAGGCCCTGTCCTAATTGGCATCGTGCGATCATGCATCGTGCGATGAAACAGAACAATAGACGCATCGCATGATCGCGCGACCGTCAATTAGGACATTCAATAGATATCACTAGGTTTGATCGCACGGTCGCACGATCAGTTTCATCGGACGGACGCACCATCGCACGACCGATGGCCAATTAGGACAGGGCCTTACAGAGGTTATTGTTTGTAAATAAACTATTGAACCTTAGCTTCAATCTCAACGTTTGAATTTTTGATACTTTTCGTAGTTCAATTGTTTAACCTAGCGTGCTGTCGTGCGTACATACAGCGAGCAATTACATTTAATTAAGGTGAGGGCGCCACTTTGCTGTGAGGAAGCTAATCGCCATAACTTTTCGTATTAATGGCTGCCAACCACGTTCCAAACAAGGTGACCTTGGTGGTTTACAGCCGTGTAGATGGAGGTTTTTTTATTTATTTATTGAGCACTGCCACATGGTACATATTATGACTTACACAACTTACAACTACACACACTAGTGGCTCCGTGAGCTGTAGACCTCGCGATAAAAATTGGCTCAAATGGGGATGTATTGATCGTTCTACCTTATCAATTATCAATTACTATTAAAAGTAGCTGCTCTAGACCTAAGCTTAATTTATGTACTTAATATTATTTGTAGGTATGCCAAATGTTGGCTAAATGTGAGATCTCTTTGTAAAACCATGTTTAACACAAATAAACGATTGAATTGAATAAATGTAAGAAGGTTCACGCACGAACCCTTACAGACGGAGAAATGTTATAAAACAGGGGTTAAACAATTAGTGACAAAGATATCGTGAAGAAGAAGAAGTGTATTATATGTAAGTACATATTCAAGGTGTTTGGTAAAAGCCTTATAAAGCCGAATATGGTAAATAGGGACCATCAAACTGAACAACTTTTACTATGGGACCAACTCTGAAAACGCGAAAAAAAAATCAGCTGTTCCATACATTTTGATATTTTCGTTATTAATTTTAGTATGAAACAGCTGATTTTTTTTTCGCGATT
Source organism: Agriphila tristella (assembly GCA_928269145.1). Taxonomy (NCBI): domain Eukaryota; kingdom Metazoa; phylum Arthropoda; class Insecta; order Lepidoptera; family Crambidae; genus Agriphila; species Agriphila tristella. The sequence continues at coordinate 2,631,100 of OV743435.1, forward strand.
TCAGAGTTGGTTCCATAGTAAAAGTTGTTCAGTTTGATGGTCCCTATCTACCATATTCGGCTTTATAAGGCTTTTACCAAACACCTTGTATATGTTTATATATTTATATACATAGAGTTTTATTTAAATGTAAGTTTATTATTATTATATAATACTTTATACATGTATTTATTAGTGTGTATCGATGTATCTTGTATGCATGTAAATAAAAAATATCTGGGCGAACCGAGCTTCGCTCGGTTATTATTTATTGTAATATCAAAGTCAAAGTCAAAGTCAAATAAGCTTTATTCAAATAAACTTAATTATTAAGTACTTTTGAATCGTCTATATTTTCCTACCACCCGTTCCAGACTTTTTTAGCTGACAAGAAGAACGGGCGCAAGAAACTTATCAGCTGTAACAGCCATAAGTAACGATATTTACAAACTTGAATATATCGTTACAAGAAAATTACAACAGGGTGACAGGATTATTGGCAACAACATAGACTTATTATATTACTTCAACAAAGTACTTATTAGCAAGTTATGTGTTACATCATTTCCACGCATTTAGATCTTTAAGATAATCATCTACTTTATAATAACCTTTACCCATGAGCGTTTTTTTAACATGGTTTTTAAATTCATGCAAAGGAAGATCAATCACTTGTTGTGGAACTTTATTAATAAAGGCTATGCCTTTCCCCATAAATGAACCTCTAGTTTTTGCAAGCCTAAATCTTGGAACGGCAAGTTTATCTTTATTTCTTGTATTGAACTGGTGAATATTGCTGTTCTTAGCAAATGAATCATAGTGTTTCCTTACATAAACTAAATTATCATAAATATATTGGCCTGCCAAAGTTAAAATATTTATTTCTTTGAACATTTCTCTCAAGGTATCTCTCCGCCGTAGATTGTATATGGCGCGAACAGCTCTTTTTTGGAGTACAAAAATATTTTCAATACTGGCAGCTGAGCCCCACAATAGCAGTCCATACGACATTACGCTATGAAAATAACTAAAGTATACTAACCTTGCCGTTTCAATATCAGTTAAAAGCCTTATTTTCTTAACAGCGAATGCCGCTGAACTAAGTCTACTTGACAAGGCTTCAATATGTGGATCCCATTGCAGTCGAGAATCTAGTGTGATACCTAGAAATTTTGTGCTCTCGATAAACTCGACTTCATCGTCATTCAAATTAATATTTAATTTCGTCTGCTCAACATTAGGTAATGAGAATTTAACACATTTAGTTTTTTTGGGGTTAAGTGCTAAATTATTACTATTAAACCAGTATGAAACTTTAGAGAGGGCACTATTTACTTCGTCCGAACAGTTATTACCTCTGTTTACTTTAAAAACTAAAGAAGTATCATCCGCAAATAGTACTGTTTCACATAAATTATTCGCGTAGTTGGGAAGGTCATTTATATAAATTAGAAACAGCAATGGGCCCAATATTGATCCCTGTGGCACACCCATATTGATGGGGGCTCCAGTAGATTCAGTTCTATTAATCACTACTTTCTGAGTTCTATTGTACAAATACGATTTCATAAGACTAACTGATTTATCAGAGACACCATAATGTTCTAGCTTCTTTAATAGTGTTTGATGATCAACGCAATCGAATGCCTTAGAAAGGTCACAGAAAATGCCAATTACATCTTGCTTTTCTTCCCAAGCATCAAGAATATGTTTGAGAAGTGCAATTCCAGCATCAGTAGTACTTTTACCGTTGGAAAAACCAAACTGATTTTTATGAAGTATATTATTGTATGTGAAGTAATCTAATAATTGGGAATATATAATTTTTTCAAATATTTTACTAAGTGCTGGTAGTATAGATATTGGCCTAAAGTTAGCTGGGTCACTTTTATCCCCAGATTTAAAAAGAGGAATCAATTTACTATTTTTCATTAGATCAGGAAAGACCCCTTCGTCAATACATTTGTTAAAAATAAAAGCCAAGTAAGGGGCTAGTATATCAATTATTGATTTAATTATGCTTGTTGACATGCCCCAAAGATCTTCTGTTTTTTTAACATTAATTGTTTTAAAAGCTTTAATGATATCTGCACTATTTATATATTTAAAGGAAAAACTTTCATTGCACTTATCAACACTTGACTCCAGAAGGGAGACAGCGATGTTGGGACAAGCACTAAGAGTACTGGTAGTTTCTACAGGTATTCTAGCAAAGAAATCTTCAAAAACTTTAGCGACCTCATTGTCAGATTCAAAAGTTTGATCACCAGTTTTTAAACAGAAGGAATTTATATTGGATTTTGATTTGCCCGTTTCTTTGTTAATAATATTCCAAGTAGCCTTAATTTTATTGTCTGCTAATTTAATTTTATTTGCAAAGTACTTGGACTTTGCTAAGATACAGACTTCTCTGAATGTTTTTGAATACTTCTTGACAAATTCAATGAAGTTAGGATCACTAGAAGTAGCTTTCTCTGCATAAAGTTCGTATAATTTCCTTCTGCTCTTATATATGCCGGGTGTGGCCCAGTCACTAAATTTCGTACTATCATTACATTTGATGACTTTTTGTTTAAAAGTTTTACTAAATTCAGTTTGAACTATGCTAAATAAATGATTATATAGGTTATTGGCTTCAAAATTTGGTTCTGGTAATGTTTCAATTTTACTTGTGACATTGGTTCTGAATTTTTCAATACAGTGTTTTTTTACTGGCCTACACATTATTTCCCGTTTAGGCGGAACATGATGGTGCTCAATGGAGGCTAATTGTCCACTATGGTCGGATTTAATACAATTTAAAATTGATTTTTCAATGACATTACAGTTACAGAAAATATTATCTAAGCAGGTTGCCGATGTGGGTGTGATACGCGTTGGTTCATTAAAAATATGTAGCAAATTAAATGATTTAAATAGGTTTATGAACCTACTCGACAGTTTGGCTATTTTAGGGTCTAAGATGTCGACATTAAAATCTCCGCAAATTGCGACTTTTTTATTCTTCCTACAAGTTATTTTTAAAACTTCCTCCATAGTGGACTCAAACTCAGAGTAATTCGCTTTGGGGGGTCTATATACGCATACTATAATTATTTGATCAAGTTCCACGCACGATAACTCAACGGTTCGTTCAATTGAGAGGGATACTACATCTCTACGCTCTTTACATTGTAAACTATTGTGTAGAATAATAAGTGAACCCCCTCTTATAGTAGATTTCCTACTAAGCGAGCTAACAACTTTATAATTATCTAAACTTAAAAGTAATTCGTGCTTTTTCAACCAATGCTCAGTAACACATAACACATCAATATCTTCAGAGTTTAAGAATAAGCTTATTTCTAAATCTTTGCCAGAAAAGCCTTGCATATTTTGGTGTACAATTCTTAAACACTTTGGCTTTTCTATTGTTAAGTCAGGGCTAGAGGACGCCTCTATTGTCCTAGATGGTAATTTAAATGTGAAACATTATTATTACTTGAACTAAGTAAAATGTTATAATTATTTTTATTTGGAACAGATTCCAAAGTTGAATGACTAATGTCAATAGTTGACTGCTCAATAAAAGCAGTTGTTTTACTAGCCAGATTATTGGCTAAATGTTTAAAATAAAAAGATAGCGATAATGCTATTTGTCTCCTAAAAGAACTAGGCAGATAGAACTTATCTTTTGTCAAGTAAAAACTATTAAATAATTTATTGATGTCAATTATGTGTAGCTGTTCACTATTATGAAATGCTACCGTATTCAATGTTACGTTCAACTGATACCTAAAGTTATTTTCCATTTGTGACACACTTTTGCAATAAGGGAATGTGAACAAAATCACTTTTTTTACTTTTAAAGACATTAAGGAATTACAATAAGCTATCAGTTGGTGTTTGTTCACATTACCCCTATTTCCTATCAAAATTATCAAATTAGTGTTTTTATTAAATGTTTTTTTAACAATAATTCTCATCAAGTCATCCAAAGTTGACCCAGGCATACAATAATTAATTATGTTTTCCTTGGTGTGTTTTTGAATTAATTGGCCTAAATTCTTACCCATCTCATCGCAGAACATAATTGTTTCACAACAGTTTTTATCAGAAGATCGATTATTTTTTGTTGAGTTTTTCAAATCGTTACAAGTGTATGAGACCTCTGGTTCTGGTTCACATACTGAGTGGGTAGTTAAGTTAGTTGGGTTATTATCAGAAACTTTAAGCTCACACACTGAGTGGGTAGGTAAGTGCTCTGGGGCATCCTGGACAACTGCATCACACTGCTGTCTTACAACAACAGTATTTTGGTTAAAACAGCTACAATTCTGTTTTTTGCCAAGGGATTCGAACCGGTCTGTATTATAGTTACACATGTCAATCATGTCATTTGCAGCTAGCTTTTGGTAATTTAGCTGTTTGCGAGAAAAATCACTTAAATTATTGTACATTTCCCTGAGTGAAAGTTCCAAATTATCAATTTTTTCACTTAATTGATTATTTACCTTTTCACATTCTTTACTGTTATTACATGATGCCCTATTAATTACATCTAATTGCCCTAATAATTGCTTACGCTCTTTCCTCAGCTTTGAAAATTGGCTATAATAATTTTGTCTTTTTATCAACCTTTGAGTTTTCTTAATATATCTATTTAAGCGGATATATTTTTTGATTTTCTTTCCACTATTAAGTTGACAATTATTTCTAATGACAACAGATTTGTCATTATAGTTATTACATGCCAAGGTTGAATTGTCATAATATATTGCAGAATCACATTGATGTAACTCGCTAAACAGGCTTTGAGAATGCTTCTCTTCTACAAAAGTTTTATTTTCTTTTTCTAACTCTAAAATGGTCTTTTGAGCAAGAGACAAACTAATTTCAAGGTCGGTAATGCGACTCAATGCCTGTTCATGAGTGTAGTGACATTCTCTAAATTTTTCTATATACAATTGCATCTGGTTGTATTTATCTACAATCTCAGAATACTTTGTATGAACTTCAGCAAGCTCATTCTTGAGGTCAGTGTTCCGGGATATGGTCTTAAGAATCTCGCGTTCACTGTCTTCACGTTCCAGCAATAAGGTGTCATTTAGCTCTTTGGCTGCCTTCAAATCCTCTAGTGCCATTTTGAGTTTGATCTCCACATCCTTTGCAGTTGCCTTACGGGTCATCATGTTGTTATTGAGCTAGATGGAACTTGCAATCCGCAATCACTGCAAGTATACAATAAGTGATCAATAATCAAATATTATTACAAGTTGTCAGTGTGATTCCTATGTTACAAAAAAAGAAATAAAAAAAACTAAAAAATAAACTAAGTTAAGCAAAGTGAGGGCAGTAAATTATAACATATGTTTATTATTTATAATAGATTTGATGTGCAATTGTAGCAAAGGTTTATCTATTACTAGGTATCAACTTTGACTATAAAAGCAAGGTCAAACCTTTCTTTTTAATGTATAAGTCAGTCAGTTCCTATGAATTTAGTAAACAAATGTAGGTACCTATCTATACTTAAACTATACTTAAATGAAGTTAAAACTGAGTGACTGATAGTCTAGAATGAAAATTAATTAATACCTGAACAATATTATACCTATATAACTAAGTTATATTGTAAGAAAAGGAGCAGAATGGTTGCCCAAAATTATTGTTTAAAAGTGAAGTAGATCTGACGTGTTTATGTACAAATATAATGCTTGTGAAGTGTAACAGTATATCGAATGTCTGTGACAATAGTAGCCACCGTCTACATTACTTCCACGAATTGTCAAGTAAAGAGAGGTTATAACTGTGCCAGATTGTATTGAGTTGTGACGTTACTCACTATTAGTGAGTTTTGTACAAGTGGAATGGTCAATGTATTAGTTTAAATTGGGAAACAATCCGCCACTGTGGTTTTAGGTAGGTATAAGCAAATTCAATTCAGTCACAAAGTTTTGACTTGATATTTTCCCATATAACCTATACCTATGGGTACCTATTAATAACTAAAATTAAGGAATAAAAGTACTCCCCCGGTTTAATATGCAGCAGATCACAAATTGTCGTTTCTTCTACGAAGTTTATTCGCTTTTTATATCTTCTCCAGTGACATTTGGATGCCGCCCCGCCGTTACAAATTTGAGATCACTTGTTTTTCAATTTATACCACACCGATTGTACTTATAACACTTTTCACGACTATTTATACAGTAAAGAACAATTTAAGCACTACTTATTAAAGAAATTGCTAAGTTTAAACAATTTAATTTAATTAAAATATCAACTGGTTTATTTGACAAGTGTATCGGCCAGGGTTGCCAGACCAAAAAAAAAAAGTGGTATGGTGGTGCTTAAGTGATAACAAAAGTGCTTTAGCTACTTACTTTGGGATCAGAGCAATGTACGAGTATGTGATGTTTTTACCATTGAAAATGGTTATCAAATGCAAATCGCCTGAGACGTATTTTAGGTTTTTAGGCATTTTTAGGCTTTCCGAGGATTTTAGGAGGATCGAGATGGGAATAGTACCAAAAGTTGAGGAATTTATTGAGACACGTGTGAACGTTTGAATTTTGAAAATCGGCTGGTAACTTTTTTGAATTTTCGAAAAATTCGGGTTTTTTGGGGGGGTGTTTGTTTACTAAATTGTAAATATTTCGAGAAAAAACCGATTAAGAAAAAATTAAAAAAAGGGTCCTAGGGTATTAGTTGAGCTACAAAATAGCAAAAGTTTTTTGAAAATCGGTTTATAATTGTGACCTGTAGGTGGTCCCTTTAGATTTGGAATTGTAGATAAACGGGTATTTCGGTATATAAAAAGTGATGTAGTTTCTATGATTATTGACCGATCGTCGAGAAGTGCATTAGTTGATTTTTGTGAATCGGTTAATAATAGATAATATTTCAGCCGCGTCGAAGCAGTCAGGGGCACATCGTAAAAATAAAAAGGTACCTAGTATACCTTAGAAAAATTATAGGATTTTGCTTTTGATTTGATTTAGTTTTTTCTTAAATTTTTGTACCTATTCATTTTCATTTTCAATGCTCCGATTCTTGCAGGAACTGCGAAATCTGTGAATTTTTGATATTCGTAATCTCAACCTTACAGGACTTTTCACAGAGTTTCACGCCATCTATTGTCAATTTCTCTTATTACATAACTCGTAAGATGTACTTCATTACATAATAATTCCGCGAGGCGTAGTAGTTAGTTTTGATGCCATCATCCGAGAGATGGCGTCTCCGATAAACTGTGTTTAAAATTTGTATCGGTAATTTTTTTGTTTTGCACTATTGCTTCACAAGTCTCAATAAAATAAAAACTCGAAAGCAACATTAACTACATTTTTTAAACTTGTCTAAAAACAATAAAAATAAAAAAATATATAAACTTGAACAAACATATAAAAAAAATTAAGTGACCGAGCGGGATTCGAACTCAGACACTCATTTCTTGTGGTCCACGTCCTAACCCGCTGAACTAAATGGACATTGGCCGGCCGCGGACGAAATTAGCGACCATATTCTGCGTCGAAAGAAAAACGCATGAAAATGCAAAAATGCGCGTTTTCCCAAACATAAAACTAATCTAGATCGATTGTTTACCCCCGAAAACCCCCATATACCAAATTTGAACGAAATCGTTAGAGCCGATTCCGAGATCACCGAAATATATATATACAAGAATTGCTCGTTTAAAGATATAAGAAATCATTCTTAAGGTGCCTTCCCACCAGGGAATGATAACGTTATTTTTAAGTATAACGTTATTTTTTACTTTTTTTAGCGTTAATTTTAAAATTAACGTTATGTCAATAAATAACGGTAATTTAGATAACGTTACATTGAAATTAACGTTATTTCAGTAAATAACGTTATTTTTAACGTTATTTCTTACATTTTTTACCGTTAAACTTTAAAATTAACGTTATTCTAATTAAAAACGTTATTTTTTGAGCGATAATTTTACCGGTATTATGTACCGGTAAAGTTTAACGCTAAATTTAACGCTAATTTTACCGGTTTAATACTTTTAACGTTATTTTTACCGGTAAATTTACCGATAAAATGTTTTAACGGTATTTTTAACGTTATTTTTACCGGTAAATTTACCGATAAAATGTTTTAACGGTATTCTTAACGTTATTTTTTATTTATCGTTATATTTTTTTAACGGTATTTCAATCCCTGCTTCCCACCGGTGCGTCTTGAGACGCACGAGAGCGCACCAGACCGAACCGACACACCGTGGGAAACGACGGTGCGCCGCGGTGCGTCGTCGTGCGTACGATCCATCGAGCGTCGGTAACTTCAAAGGATCGGTGCGTGGCGGTGCGTAGCGCTGTGCGTCCGCGTTCGTGGCGGCTCGTCGCCTTTGCCAATATGCCGCGCGTCATAGTATGATATCTATCAGTAGTCAATCGGCCCTGTCCTTTAAATAATTACCTACAGTATTTTAATTTCATCTAAGTACTTTCGTATCTTTCTAGTTTTGTGATTGTACGGATTACGTAAATTGCTATTTAGCAAAAACATTGCAAAGTATTAAAATTATGACACTAATAACTTTCAACTTCACATGGTCAATATCAATACACTTACAAAACCATATTATTTACACAAAATCATTCATGTGCCGTCCCGAACAAAATTATTAGAAAAAAATCGGACTAAAAACATTAAAACGGACTAGTAAAATAAAATCAGACCAAAAAGTAAAAAAAAAAAATCTTCTGTAAATATTTATAACCCTATACCTACCTACAGAAATTTTAAACCTAAAAACGTGGGGCGCATTTTGTAAAATTTACTATTCAATTGTTTTTAGCATGCGCCCCACGTTTTTAGGTTTAAAACCAATATTTACAGAAGAATTTATTTATTACTTTTTAGTCTGTTTTTACTAGTCCGTTTTAATGTTTTTAGTTCGATTTTTTTGTAATAATTTAGTCCGATTTAAAAACCATTATAGGTACCATCTCCTATCGGAGCAGTCGTCAAGAAAGACGATTCAAACGAACCCAAACTCGATGGGATTGTATGGTTTCATCATAGAGTTCCTGTGGCCTTCTTCCGACTTCATCATCAAATCAGCTCAATGACACCATAATATTGCCTTGCCTTCCAGTTCTGACCTATGTTCAAAGTTTCAAGTTTCTAACTCATCAGGAAGCTGGTATAAAATCGTTCGCAAACTTTGAGGAGAAACAAACAAACGAACACACAAATGAGAAAGCAACCTAAAAAAAACGTGTTAAAAAACGTGTTAAAAAGAACATACATTTTTCGTTCGTCACTGCGGCGTGGCGCATTCGCGACTGTCTGTGTACCTACCTACCGAGTTCAATCAGACTAAACTCGAGGCGCGTAGGTATGGCTCGCTATTCGACTATTTGTACTGTGCCATCATCACTCGTGCGTCGTTGCACGGACGCGGGCGCACCGTGGGAACGGTACAGCGGGCCGTGCGCCGAACATGGCCGAACGACGCACGGCCCGTGCCAGCGTTTCCCACGGTGCGCCCGTGCTCGCCCTCGTGCGGCTCGGTGCGGTGCGTGGTAGCACGCACCGTCGGAAGGCACCTTTAAGCACGTAGGCAGGTTAACCCGATCAGTCGACAAACAACGGCCGTTACGCGGCACTAACGCCATCTAAATTGTTTGTGTTAAACTAAGTCTATATATCAGTTTGTCACAGATAAGTGGGTTAAAACCTATTGCGGGCACCAGCTTCTCACACTTCAGGTCTACATGTACTCAAATATGTTCTAGTCTTAAGCAACCCATTGTGTGATGAGGAAATAAATGATTTATTTAATATTATTATTATTATTAATGATATTAAAAAGTAAAGATACGTTACCCGCACTCCAAAATGGCAAGACGAAAGTCAGGTAATTGCCCGACTTTCAATTAGTCAGGCACAGTCTCGCGACACGGAAACGCACACGGCTCTCGTCAGTCAGATGCGATAAAATTGTGAAATTCCATTAAAAAAATGTCTACTTGCGTCTTTAGACCGTTCTCTGACCGTTGCTGTATAATTTGTACATCACAAATTATACAGCAACGGTCAGAGACCGGAAAAATTGTTAATTTCACACGTAAATACTGTATTTAATAAAAATATGTATTTTTACCCACGACGGACGGAACGGAACGGAGGCGGTATATGCGTTTGGGGTTAAAGGTTGTGCGTTTGTTTGTTTATTTGTTTGTTTGTTTGTTTGTGTGTTTGTCTGTTACTATTTTCCTTGGAAACTACTAAGCCGATTTCGATGCGGTTTTTTGTATTCAAAAGGTTTCATTTCAGAGCAGGTTCTTAGACATGTTTCATAGTCTTCACCCCGGACCGCTGTTCAAGCTGAACGTATCTTAGTCACTGTACAATTTTAATTTATAAATTTTAATTATTTTTTAAAGTATTTTAATACATTAAAGAAAATAGGAGTGCATAAATCTGAAGAGATCAAGTCAAAATTACTTAACACGTACGAGTGAGTATCTTCAAACTCCTGATACCCTGGTACTTTTCACTACACAAATACCAATCAACGCAGGCGCAACCACTCACTTAACGCTAATTGGATTAAACTGGGACCGCCCCGTCATTAGCGCTTACTGCGCTTAATGGCGTCTTTTAAATGCACGTGATTGGTGACAATCACGTGCATTTAAAAGACGCCATTGTTGTTGTCGAGAGAGCTGTTGCGAGTACATTGCTGCTTTGACGTACATTGACTTTTTTAGTACAGACCTCCTGCGCAATCATAGTACCCTAGTAGTATAAACAAAATGATGGATAAATCGGTGTCAGACTCAAATTTGAACTTGACAAGCGGTGTCAGCGCTGACGTTACTCCACCTAATTATATATCTCAGCGAATTTCTAAGCGAAAAAGAGAAACAGATTTCGGAGAAGAAATGAACGCGCTCAAAGAAGAATTGAAATCAATGTTTCAAACTCTAATGAAAACGCAAGAAAATGAATTGAAGAAAATATACCCCACTTTAACTGAAATTCAGCAAACGAACCGAAATATAGAAAATTCAATTACATTCCTCACTAGCCAAAATGAGGAACTTCAAAAGAAAATAGAAAAATTTGAAATTCAGGCCAAAAAGGATAAAGAACTTATCACGATATTAGAAGATAAAGTGGAAGAATTGCAAAGAGGCAGTAGAAAAACTAATTTAGAAATCAGAAATGTTCCAAAAGTGAAAGAGGAAACTAAGAGCAGTCTAATAAACATGGTTTTAACATTATCAAAAAATGTTGGTTGTAAAATGACCAGTACCGAAATTAAAGACATCTACAGAGTAAAGAGAACTAAAGAGGGCAATAACAATACCTCTATAGTCGTAGAGACATCCTCAGCACTCTTGAAAAATGACTTTCTGAAATTGTGTAAAACATACAACGCAAAACGAAAGGATAAATTATGCGCCAAACACCTAGGATTCACTAAAAATGAAGATGCTCCCATATTTATTGCAGAACAACTTACTGCCAAAGGCGCTCGACTCTTTTTCATGGCAAGAGACTTAGCCAAAACTAAAGCCTACAAGTTCTGCTGGACCAGCTTTGGGAAAGTGTACGTTAGAAAGGCAGAGAATTCACCGATAATTCTCATCAAGGGTGAATCGCAAGTACATCATCTTCTACAAGGATCATGACTAGTTTATTTTTCAAACAAAAACATTATTTTTTTAATTACTTTGATATTTAATAATACTTTTTATTACCGTGTAATTTTAGATTTTAAATGTATTGCATGCACACACACTTTTACAATAATTACTCTCACTATCTCTCATAAAATTACTCATGCCACTAATCTTCGCATTACAAAAACTTACACACTTTACATATTCTCTACAATAATATATCATTGTCTGTGTCACACTTACATATATCTATATATCACACGTAACTCGGCAAATATATGTCTACTTATAGATAGACGCCAGATATAAATATTCCTTATATTACGAATTATAATGCATTTGCCTCAACTAATCACATAAACCAAAATGATGGTGTGGTTGTATATGTGAGAGATTGCCATGAAGCTAGGGTTGGGGAAATTGTTTTACAACATGCCTCATGTCTACAGATTACTATATACAATATTCTCATCCTTTTTATTTATCGCTCACCATCAAACAAAAACGCTGACATATTCATTAACTCTTTGAACGCTCATTTAGATACAATAGATAAATTTCAAAACATTATTGTGACTGGTGACATTAATATAAACCTTATACCTAAGCCTAATGAACAATCACAAGAACGCAACAACCGTATTAACTATCTTAATATGTTATCAACACATGGAATTCTCCCTGGTCACATACTACCTACAAGGGAAACAAGTTGCCTAGATCATGTAATGCTGAAGCTTGATAAAAAGAGCGCATCTATTGCTGTCATTGAGACCACTGTCACAGATCATGCTTTAGTGCTATTAAATCTTTCTAACATTATTATCAATAATAATGTTTATAATAAAACTAAAACCGTTGTTGACTATGAACAGACTCTAAAGACACTCTCTCAAAATGACATGACTGCCCTACTAAAATGTGATGATCCAAACTACCTAACTAATACACTGATAAAATTAATTAAAGAATCCTTAGATACGAACACAAAGATAACTAAAATAGCTAGAAAGAATAGGATTAGTAAGCCCTGGATAACGACTGGTATTTTAAGGTGTATCCGAAACAGAAATAAGTTACAGAAAAAACTACGTGCTGATCCAACAAATGAAATTCTTAATGTCTAATCTTAATTCTTAATAGTCTATATGTAAAGACGTTATCGAAATTATATTAACAATTTAATAAAAAAGTTAAAACGTAAGTATGAGGCAGAACAACTTTCAAAGACAAAGAAGAACCCTAGAATGCTATGGCAAAGTATAAACAACATAACGAACTTTAAGCCTAGAAAAAAATCCAATACTGACCTGCTTAAAATAAAATCAACTGTCAACGAGTCAACAAACACAGTGAACAATTATTTCTGCAGTATAGGGAAAGGACCTAGCTGAAAAAATAGCGACGTCTCACTTAGATCAAAATAATACTAGCACCCAGTCTAACTCTGCGGCAAAAAACTGTTGTTGCACTAATTTACCGACAACATCAAACATGAATAAGTCCCTATCCCAACCATCTTCATTTGCTTTGCTAGATACAGATCCCAAAGAAGTCTATAACGTGCTTATGAGTTTAAAGTCGGATAGTTCCCCTGGATGGGATAATATATCTACCAGGTTCTTAAAAATAGCACACAAATTGTTAGTACCAGTCATTTGCCACTTAGCCAATCTCTGTTTTCAATTAGGAATTTTTCCATGCTCCTTAAAACAAGCAATTGTTACACCTGTTTACAAGAGTGGTGATAGGGATAATGTCAGTAACTACCGCCCGATATCAGTTTTGACATCCATTTCTAAAGTTCTTGAAAAACTCATAAATATACGGTTAATAAGCTACCTAAACAAATTCAACATTCTGTCGAATTCACAGTACGGCTTTAGAAATGGACTATCTACTGAGGATGCAGTTACTGCATTAACGTCTTTGATAGTAAAACATGTAGACGGTGGTAAAAAATGTCTCACAGTGTTTTTTGACCTACAAAAAGCATTTGACACCGTCTCTGTCCCCACTCTTGTAGATAGGCTCGAACAATATGGTCTCCGAGGTACTCCACTTGCTCTAGTTACAAGTTACTTGCATAACAGAAATCAACAAGTTAAACTGGGGAGCTACACTAGTGACCTAGCAAACATACCCTATGGTGTACCTCAAGGGAGTGTATTGGGCCCGACTTTATTTCTGCTGTACATAAATGAACTTTGCAATTTAAAACTACACAACGCAAATATATTTTCATATGCCGATGATACGGCCATTGTGTTTTCTGGAGACACATGGGCAGAAGTGCAAAGTACTGCAGAAACTGGGTTACGTACGGTAGCAGAGTGGTTAAATGCAAACCTCCTCACATTAAACGTCTCTAAAACGAATTACATATGCTTCACTATCACCAAAAGAAGTCAACCGAAAAATGATTTCCAAATAAAATTAAATAACTGCTGCAACCATCAAAATCCATCTTGTTCAATTTCATGTTCTTGTCAGACAATTAAAAAGGTTGACTCAACTAGATATTTAGGAGTTATACTTGTTATGATTTAATAGATACAACAGCATTTATTATAGATAAAATTATATAAATAAATAACACCACCATATTTTTGTATGTTGAGAAATTGATATTACAATTCTTCCTATTTTTATGGCAACATTGCCTCGGTTGTGATTGGTTGGTGATCGACCAATCAGAAGCGAGGAAAATAGCGCCAAATTACTATTGTCAATGGAGTGGGGAGAACCTTGGTGGGAAGCCAGCCGGTGGCGGAGCAGTCAGTTGCGCTCCAGTTGTCGACTTGTAAAGATCTAAAAATAGAAACTGCTAGTTATAGTACCTATCTACAGTAGATTATGAATATTATATTGAGTTATAAGAAATAAATTGTTCCCTCGTACGGTTGGGTTTTTATTTCGTAAAAACTCAGAAGTGGACGTTCAACCCACGGAAGAAAAAAATTTTGCAAGGTATGTATTAATAAATTTTATTTTTACAGTCACAATTTTTATTGGCAGTGTTCCCTTGTCTCTAAATCCTATTTCGAAATTTGTCACATCCACTTCGTCTGTCTGCTACGCGATAGACTTTTCGCTTGAACATGTTTAAACATGGCTACTCTTTCATTAAGAGTCCTGCGATTATGATTCACTGTTGCTAACAGACCGCAGCGTCGTTGGATGTGTAGATTATTGGGAGTTTGGCGCGTAGCAAGTTTGATCGAGGCGACACTTCGATAGCATGCTATACGCTGATATTTTAATTTGTTTCAATTAATACTTTAGCAGAATAAAAAAAGGGAACAAGGCCAATTTATTTAAATGTTTGAACGTAAAAGGTTTTTTTTTGTTTGTTTTTACATCGACGTCGTTCCCTATAGTTGATTTCATTTCGAAATTACGCATCCGCCTTGTCTGTGTCTGATACGCGAGGGACTTATCGCTTGAACATGTTTATCATGGCTACTCTTGAGGAGAGTCCTGCGATTATAATTCCATGTCGCTGCTCACGGCACAGACAACAGCGTCTTTAGATGTGGACTATTGAGAATTTAGCGCGTAGCAAGTTTGATCGGGGCTACACTCCGATAGCTTGTTACACGCTTGTATTTAAAGTAATTGAAATCAATACGTATCGTAGTAGTATACATATCGCTTGATAATAGCTTTATTACCTTTTTTATAATAGAATATTTCAAAAATCTAAGTGGGGAACAAAGTTAAAAAAAAAAAGTAAATAATGATGACCAATATTTAAAAAAAAAACACATTAATTGGCCATGTGTGCCTTATTTACCGGGCCATGTGTGCCTTATATACCGGGCCATGTGTGCCTTATATACCGGGCCATGTGTGCCTTATATACCGGGCCATGTGTGCCTTATATACCAGGCCATGTGTGCCTTATATACCGGGCCATGTGTGCCTTATATACCAGGCCATGTGTGCCTTATATTCCGGGCCATGTGTGCCCATTCAGTTACATATCTATTCGGCCATGTGTGTCGTTAAGTAGTGGACCATGTGTGTCCAAAGTTGCAGACCAAGATAGCTAACTAAATGAGTTACTTTAGTATGGACCATGTGTGTCCGCCGTTTTATCTAGACTATCATAGTAACCATATTGTGTGCTCAGTATTGATAAAAAAAAACAGTAAAATTTTAGCATAATTATTAAATATCAACGAAATTGAAAGCGTAATGTTAGATAAAGTAAATTTATTGCCTCATTACTTGTTTTGGATTTTAAAGCCCAATAAAAAATATATATATTATATATACATATACCTACACTAATTTTTTTTTTTTTATATACATTCGAGGCCATGGAGCACGGACGAGCACCTGAACGAAGGCAACTTCATCTGAGAAAAAGAAAGAGTTCATCTTCGCCGTCTCCAACGCCTCGCCGTAGACGCCGCATTGCAGGACGAGTTACAGAGCCGCTGGCGCCATGGATTGTGGAAGAGGTCAGTGATACTCAACCCATATCAACATTAGCCAACCAGTCCTCCGGTAGTCCTGAAGAATGTGTTAAGGATTTTTCTGCAAATGATGTAATGAATCTTGTGGTTTCCTTGCAAAAAGACAAAGATAAGTCTCTTAAGTTTAATAATAATCAACTAAATAATGTTATACCAGAGTTTGACCCTTCTAGTAAAGACACAAAGTGTAGACAGTTGGTTAAATAAGGTAAATGAGTGTGCTAGCATCTACGAATGGGACGAGAAACAAACTACCCACTTTGCATTGCAAAAACTCACAGGTCTGGCAAAAAAATGGTTTGAGTCATTGCCAACAGTTGTATATACATGGGGGGAATGGCAAGCCAAGATAAAAAAGGGCTTTTCAAATGAGCAGAATTATGGTAAACTTCTCGAAGAGATGCTGGCACGCTCTACTGGTTTTAACGAGAATTTACGCGAGTACTTTTATGACAAACTTACTTTGGTAAACAGGTGCGAGATCGTAGGTAAAAGAGCCGTAGACTGCATTATTCACGGAATAACGGATAAATCTATTAGGAATAGTGCACAAGCCTTAGATTGTAAAGAGCCAGAAGATTTATTAGGTTTTCTCAATTCTCAAAAGTCGAATGATACTAGATTCATTAGGAATCGCGACCCACCCCAAAATAGGCGTACAGAATACGGTAGACGGAATATTCCTTCTTTTAGTTCGGGCAAGATTACTTGTTTTAACTGTAAAGCGGAAGGTCATGCATATTACAAATGTCCTAAAGAAATTGTCAAGTGCCAAAAATGTCATAGAGTAGGCCATAATAATGCCGAATGCAAATTGCCAGTTTTGGATTTAAACCAAAACAAAACTGGTAATGGGGAGAGAAGAACTCTTGTTATTACTACCAATAATAGGAAAAATGATAAATTTTTTAAGAAAGCAACGGTTAATGCTGTTGATTTCGTAGCCTATATAGATTTTGGCAGTGAATGCAGCTTGGTGCGTGAATCTGATGCACAAAATTTAAACTTATGTAAAAGTTTAGATAAACTGCCAGCGATTAAAGGATTTGGTAATTCGATAGTTATCCCAATATATAAAAGTTTGGTTTCATTAAAAATAGACGATGTAGAAGCTACTGTAGAAATCCTTGTTGTCAAAGACGAGTTTCTTCCATCCTCATTACTAGTTGGACAAAACTTTACGGAGCTCCCGGGCGTTACGGTGTTAAAGGATAGTTGAAAACTGGTCTTTTTTAAGAGCCCCGACATAGGAAATCAGGATCACAACGGAAGTTTGAAATTAGTATTACCTTCTCCCACCTATTTGAATAATATCAATTTAGTCAATATTTCTACAGAGGATCCCACTTTCTCTGGTAGTATATATGTTGAGGGTTACAGTTGTAATGAACCGGGTAAAGAATATAACTTATTTCAAGGCATTTATAAAATAACTAATGGTAAAGGAGACATAATTTTAAGCAATCTATCGGGTTCACCGATCCTGTTTAATGCTAATACTACCATAGCAAGAGCGATACCTCTGGCGGAAAATGAGTTACATGTGAATAAGATTACTCAAGATGTCGCAACTTTAGCTCCTCTAGAAAGGTCTGAAATCAAGGTAGGCGCTGATGTTAATGAGGAAACGCTAGACAGATTACACAATCTTTTACAGTCTTATCGCGATTGTTTCGCGCAAAATCTTGAAGAAATCGGATGTGCAAAAGGCGTTCAGATGTCAATAGAATTAACTGATAACAGACCAGTAGTATATCGTCCCTATAGGCTTTCATATTCGGAGAGGGAACAAGTCCGTGGCATAGTAGATGAGTTAATTCAGAATGATATAATCCAAGAATCTAATTCCGATTTTGCGAGTCCTTTATTAATGGTGCGAAAGAAAAATGGTGACTTACGCCTTTGTGTAGATTTTAGGGGTTTAAATAATAAGACAAAAAACGGACTGTTTCCCTCTTCCTCTTATCGATGATCAGTTAACGAATCTTAGTGGAAATAATTATTTCAGTACCTTAGATATGGCTTCTGGCTACTATCAAGTTCCCATGGAAACAGAATCTCGTCGTTACACAGGCTTCGTAACGCCAGACGGCCATTACGAGTTCAAAAGGATGCCGTTTGGTTTGGCAAATGCACCAGCCGTTTTTCAGCGATTAATCAATAAAATTTTGGGTGCAAAGCGGTTCGAATCAGCTTTTGCTTATTTAGACGATATTCTGGTGCCATCGGTAACATTGGAAGAAGGATTTGATAGGTTAGAAGATGTTTTAAAACTATTGCGCGAAAATGGCCTTACACTTAAACTTTCCAAATGTAGATTTTTTGACTCCACTATTAATTATCTAGGTTATGAGATATCTAGCAAAGGTATCAGACCCAACGAACAAAAAATTCTAGCCGTAAGAGACTTCCCTGTCCCTAAATCCGTGCACGAAGTTAGACAATTTCTCGGACTAGCCAATTATTTTCGCAGATTTGTTAGAAATTTTGGTGAGATTGCTAGACCTCTCACAACCTTGCTGAAAAAAAATGTTGCTTTCAAATGGTCAAATAATGAGTTAGAGTCATTTAACTGTCTCAAGAGTAGGTTGATTGAACGCCCGGTCTTATCTCTTTACGACCCTAAATTGGAAACCGAGTTACACACGGATGCCAGTTCCTTAGGTATTGGTGGGATACTATTGCAGTGGCAGAATAACCCGCGTGTCCTTAAACCAGTCGCTTATTTTAGCAGGCAAACAACGCCTGAAGAGCGTCACCTACACTCATATGAGCTCGAAACTCTTGCCATTGTTTGCTCGTTAAAGAAATTTAGAGTCTACCTGCTAGGCATTAATTTTAAAATCGTCACGGATTGTAATGCGTTGCGTACCACTCTTACTAAACGAGACCTCGTGCCACGGATAGCTAGATGGTGGTTGCAAATAAGCGAATTTCAATTTAGCATAGAGTATAGGCCTGGGACTCATATGAGCCACGTTGACGCCCTAAGTCGCAATACAAATCTCTCCGAGTTAACGGACGAGTCCGTTGCAACTGTTTATAGCATCGAAAACGATCATTGGCTATATGCTTTACAGATGACCGACCCGGAAGTAGCGCGGATTACTAAAATTCTTAAGCCGGAAAATAATGACGAGGTTAAGGATATTAAGAAAAATTATGTGGTCAAGGACCATAAACTTTACCGAAAGGTAAATGAAAAATTATTGTTAGTAGTTCCACGATGCGCAAGATTTCAAATTTGCAGATCTAATCACGACGATATCGGTCATTTAGGAATCGCGAAGACAATCGACAGGATCCAGAATCAATTCTGGTTTCCCAAGTTGCGTCGTTTTGTCCAAAAATATGTTTCGTCTTGTATCGAATGTGCTTACAATAAAGATAACTTTAGTCATAAAAAGTCCGGACATTTGTTTCCTATAAAAAAAGTAGATGTACCATTTCATACGGTACACATAGACCATCTCGGCCCGTTTACCAAAAGTAAGAACGGTAATGCCTATGTACTCACTATTGTCGATGGATTTACTAAATATCTACTTGTCAAAGCCGTAAAAAACACAAAAACTTCAACTACGATAAAAGCCCTAGAAACAGTTTTTTCTGATTTTGGACCGCCATCCCGTATCGTATCCGATCGTGGGACATCATTTACATCTTCTGCTTTCAAGAGTTTTTGTGCTAGTTACGGTATTAAACACGTATTAAATGCAGTCGCTTGTCCTAGGGCTAACGGACAAGCGGAACGCTTTAATCAGACTATTTTGAGCGCAATGGCTAAACATACCCTAGGTAAACCTGAATGTGACTGGGATGTTAGCCTGGGAAAGATTCAGTGGGTCATAAATAATACTATTAATGCTACCACTCAAAAAACTGCAGCGGAGGCTCTATTTGGGATCAATTTTCGTGACGCGCTTACTAACAAATTAGACATCAATTTGAATAAACTCCAAAATTCTAAATAATCAGGAAAAACAGAAACGTTTACATGATTCAGGAAGGGCCCCTGCTGCAGTTTATAACGAAGGGGACCTTGTTAAAATAACTCGGACTAACTACTATAACCAGGGAAACAGTTCTAAACTACTATCAAAATTTATAGGTCCATTTAGGATAGTCAAAAGTCTAGGCAATGATAGATATAAGATTGCTGATATTCCTGGTTATAGTCGTACGAAAAGGCAATTTGATAGTGTGGTCGCATCTGACAGACTAAGGCCATGGATAAATTTGAAAAATCTAGACCCTGATTCTGGTGAACCGGGCAACAGCTCCGATTCATCAGAATCAGATAAGAGTAGTGATGACGAGATCCCATTATCTGAACTGCTAAAACGCTAAAACGATGTATTGTAAACTAAATAAATCTCGATATTTCATGTACTTATTCTAATAAGAGTGTAAATACTAAGTAAGTAATTGTAAAATGTATATAAATGTGTTTTAAATATAGGTATAACAATTTAATTAAGGTATTATTGTATGTAATGGTCATGGAAATTTAAGTGTGTTTATGCAAATAAATAGGTAAGTTAAGAGTTGATTATTAGTGGTAAATAGTTTAAAGTTTTGTTGTTTTTTTTTTTGTGAAATAGTTTAATAATCTTGTGATTTCACTTGATTTGGATGCTCCATTTACTAGGTATAACAATTTCATAAGGGTATTATTATATGTAATGATCATGGACATGGATAAACACAAATGTGTTTATGTAAAAGTTAAGAATTGATTATTAATGGTAAATAGTTTAAAGTTTTATGTTGAATTTTATTAAAATAGTTTAATAATCGTGTGATTCCACTTGTCTCGGATGCTCAATTTACTTATTTTAAGAATTTTTATTGCTTTTGCATTAACTATATAAGTAAAGCGAACTGACTGCTCGATTTGGTTGAGTGCACCGGGACGATGCAATGTGTCGGATGGCCGAATGTTATGATTTAATAGATACAACAGCATTTATTATAGATAAAATTATATAAATAAATAACACCACCATATTTTTGTATTTTGAGAATTGATATTACAATTCTTCCTATTTTTATGGCAACATTGCCTCGGTTGTGATTGGTTGGTGATCGACCAATCAGAAGCGAGGAAAATAGCGCCAAATTACTATTGTCAATGGAGTGGGGAGAACCTTGGTGGGAAGCCAGCCGGTGGCGGAGCGGTCAGTTGCGCTCCAGTTGTCGACTTGTAAAGATCTAAAAATAGAAACTGCTAGTTATAGTACCTATCTACAGTAAATTATGAATATTATATTGAGTTATAAGAAATAAATTGTTCTCTCGTACGGTTGAGTTTTTATTTCATAAAAGTAGTAATTTAATGAGTACGTCATGCTAAGTGAGTTTCATGAGATTTTATTTGGTTATTTATCGACGTACCTTTAGGAAAATGGTTAATAAAATAAAACGAGTGAAAACAACGTAAAGTATGGTATGATTGATGTGCGATTTATTTATAAAATATAATATTTTCTCTTTTTTGATGAATAGTTTTTAAAACTTTTCTTGTGATTAACTTTACTAAAGTGAACTGTCACTACTAAGTACTTAACTACTAACCCTTTGGACTGTAGGTTCCACTACATGGTTCCACTAGCGAGTCAAATAACTGCTAAATATCGGTGGGGGCCCACCGATATTTAGCAGTGGGAACACGAGGACTTGGAAATCCTATTGGTCCCACTGATGGAACCATGTAGTGGAACC
Source organism: Agriphila tristella (assembly GCA_928269145.1). NCBI lineage: Eukaryota > Metazoa > Arthropoda > Insecta > Lepidoptera > Crambidae > Agriphila > Agriphila tristella. The sequence continues at coordinate 2,652,935 of OV743435.1, forward strand.
CACAGTCTGAAGGGACCTGCTTAACTGTTGGCATCACGTCGGCATATAGGTAGGTAACTTAGATTAGACTTGACTTTACGCTGAGCTGAGCTTTATTGTAATATTGAGGTTTTATTTGTTATATCGATGCATAATATTATGTTCAATGGAATAAAACAAAAAACAACGTGTAACATAATATTTTTATTTCTATGAATTAAGTTTGTACTTGCAGATTCAAACCACAAGAAAGCAATTTTGTAATAATATAATAATACGTTTAGTTCGTGCAAGGGCGATACACGCGCACAAGAATTTCGTTGCAAACTGATTAAGCGACGCTGTTGCCCATAGTACATCGATTTGCTTTTTTTTGCCATTTTATAGTAACTTTTAAAAAAAATCAAAAATCTCGGTCTCGGTCTCGGTCGAGACTATTTTTTAATCTCAGTCTCGGTTCTCGGTGAAAAGTGGGTTCGGTCGGTCCCTAGTATTAGCATACTCACTTTTGAAGCATACAATTTGTCTACATTGATTAGATAATCCGATAACAAACTGTTTTGATTATTCTCTTCTAGTATTCACTTTCCATTTTCATATCTTGTTTTTCACTCGCCACTCAGCACACGTCCGCTAGTCGTCCTACCCTCTCGTTGACTGCTCCGGTATTGCCATACGCCCGTCGAGTTGCCATATGTCAAAGTCAAAATATCGATTAATAATTTCCAATTTAAAAATAATCTGTGAAAATAAAATACAAATTAAGCGGGTTACGCTAACAGACGGCCGTCCTGGTTTTGGAATGTCCCTATTCCAACCCGGCCATTTGAGTAGGGTGCCACAATAATATTGTGAGACTATACGATCTAAACCTAACAACTATATTCACAACTAAAACCACCTATTCTAGCTCGCGAACCGTACAGAAATTACAGCTATAATAATACTAATTAATTTCATTGTTTATCATTATTATCATTAATTTCATTCATTATTATGTAATATTTTATGATGAAATAATGACTACTAAAATATAAAATCAAGTTAATAGATGATAGTGGAAACTACAATGTTTTGGATTTCATTTTGAGAAAACTGTTAATATGTAACATATTACACGGTAAGATCATTCCTAGATTTATTATTGCTTATACAAACACTACAATAATGTAGCTATACCACTTTGCTACGCATTCAAAGTGAAAATTACAATAATAATGCATCATATCAGTTCTCATGTATAGATTACTTTACATAGGTACATACGAAATAAACTCATTGAAATATACTTTAGATATCCCAGATCAAGGAACTAACTTAAGACTATCATAGAGGAAGTTAGGTGATTCCCGGAGACATATTATATGAATGACGATCCTCGTGGAATCATAACTATAGTTAAACAAGATATATCCTGTTGTCAGATCTGGAGCAGTTGCAATGGTTTAGAACCTTAACTGGGTGCAAATGGCATTGTAATATTAGCGTTAGGTGCAAACGATAGGAACCTTATTGATCTTCCAACTAGGTATTGCGTAATTATTTTAAGGTATATTTTAAATATTTAAAGAGTTATGCAATTACGACATAAAATTATTGTACGACAATATGACAATTGTATTTTGATAAATATATAACTTGATTATTTACAGCAGACGCCTAATTCCCTAGCACCGCATAAAGTAAAGTAAATGCATAGCAGAAAGGGTAGCTGCCAGAATAAATTGTGTAACACTAAAAATGAAAGTAACTGTAAAAGGCTAGACTTTGTAGTAAACAAAAAACAATAGTCTCACTCTAAAATCACAAATGCTAATAACTTGTCTATTTTTTAAATAAGAAAAACAGTCGATTGTATTCTGTTAGTTAGAACATAGTATAGCAAGTGAAGAAGACTTATTTACAGTTACTACAAGTGAGCTTACTAAAGAAGTAGGTGAAATACATGTCATTTGCCTCATCGAAACATTTATTGTACTTGGAGGACAAATTGCGGATATGGCCATCAGTCTCTCCTGTAAGACTATTCTCTTATTTTCCATAAGTCATAATAAAAATAATTAAATAAGTTAAAACTAACTAAAGGTATCTGAAGGTGCTACATGAATGAAAGACCTAATTATCTAATGTGTAGACTCACATCGTCAAATTTACCTTGTCGTCTATACTTAAAACACAATATTTAAAACTCTTTTACACTTAGTAAATATCTCTCAATCACAGAAGCACAATAATATGCGTTATATTGCAAAGTCTAGCAATGATGTAAAGCAGCATCGTAGAATATTATTGGAAATATAACCAGGTCAATTATTGAATTATTGAATCATTGAAATTCTGATAAGGACTACATTAAATTAATAAAATAATAAATTTTCAAGTAGTCCTAATGACATTTGCAATGAATTTAATAAATATTGACGAATAAAATAATTTTGATAATGATGATTAAATTTGGCGATGCTATAACTGATATACATTTTCACCGAAAAGAACTATATTTCTTAGGCCGACGAATAAAGGAATAACAATGGGCCATGAGAATTCTCTAGCTACGGGATATGATGGTATAATTAACCAAATTACAAAAGAAACGCTGTAAGGTTTATAGTTATCCCATTAGTACAAGTTATAAAATGTATCTGTTGGTCAAGGTTATTTCCCATCTCAAATAGAGCATTTGGTCATTGAAAGAAGGGTTAGTAATTATAGACGATTAGCCTAATATCAGTACTTTCAGGAGTATTTTGAAATGGTATTTGCAGACAGGTTATATATATTTTCTTAATTCTAACAACTTTCTAAAATCAGAGAGAATAGAACCACATTATTGGCCTATTTTCAACTTATTAAGAAAATCACGGAAAGTCTGCATAAGAAAAGTTATCAGGGGCAATCGGCAAAGTATCTAAAATATATAGGGAAATAAACTATTGTTGGCGTACAGTATATAATGTAGGAGTACCACAAGGAAATGTATTAGGCCCTCTTACTCTTTCTAATTTATATTAAATAACTTTTCTTGATATAACAGAGCAGCAACGTATTCCTTTTGCCGATGGCAAAATACTTATTATAAAAAGTCGCAGAAAATCTTAACTGGATGAAATTGCAATCACTGTCGTTTACAAACTTAAAAAATGGTTTAATAAAAACACACTAAAAATAAATATAGAACAAAATAGATGATATTTAATTTTAAAACATAGTTCAGAGAAATGACTTAGACATGAATTATAAAAACGAGATGAAACAACCATGTCAAAGTTCTTAGGTATCATAATCGATGATCAGTGTGGTTGGAAAGCTCAAATAGATTTAAAGCAAAATTGACAGACTCGTCTTTGCGTTAAGTAGAATTAAATAAACAACACTCAAGACTGCAGCATTATTGGTCTACCATGACTATGTGGCATTGGTGCTCCGATATGGAATTCTTTTATAACGTTACTGTTGATGTGGACGGGGCCTTAAAATTACCGGTTACTTGGAACTGGGACCTTAGTATTCTTCTTCTGCCATGTCAGTATACGTATTTAGGAATTGGCAACTTCTGCAAAATAAATGTAGATAAATTTCTATTTAATGCTAAGATAACATTGCCAAATATACGAGGCGAAAAGAAAAATGTTGCGTATACCACCTCAAAAGTTGACAATGTATTTAATTCTTTTTGTTGGCAATACGTATGTATAATAAGTTGCCAGAAACCCTAATAAACTTATCATAACAAAAGGAGGAAAATACGTTGTTTCTGATTATTATAGAAAACCTCAGGAACTTATAGTTTTTGAGATGTGTCGTAAAAGCAATTATTATAATATGGTAGGTCTAGTCACTTTACGGGAAAACTTAAATATAGCTTCTGAACAGTTACTACCACAGACAATAGCTTTTGTCAATAGCGCTATGCTCCACTACATGTTTTTGCATAATAATATGATGCTACCTGCACTTAGCACCTGACGAAAACATGATAATTGTACTTACAAAAAAACATTAATTAGATTTTATTTCAGCATCTTTTTTAAAAAAAACAGCTTCCAAATATTGAATTCGATGAAATAAAATCAATAAAAATGCATCTCAAAGACTCATCATTCGATCTACGTGAGAAGGGACGTCAGTTAAAATTGAGAGATGTCATTCATTGGTTTTTTTTTGTGCAGTCACATATTATAAGTTAATTGCATTCAGTCTATCCGCGGACTACTAAATGATGATAAGTCTGCGTTTTATTAAATATTTTTATGTGCTGTTTTTTTTTTTACTCCTTGCCGTTTTACTTTACAGAAGCCGATATCACATTCTTGTAGCTCTTAAGGTTAACATAAATTAAGGATTTATAATGATAAATCATTAAAATGTTATTGAAGTTGTAAGAAAACAACATCTCTGATTTGTATCGTTTTAAACGAAATACATTGCCACAACCATATTTCGAACAATATTATGTAACAAGATCTGATCCGATCCAAAGATGCACATTGACGTTTGACTCCAAGTCCAGTTTGTACGGCCGTTTGGTCATCCTTCGGAAACAGTTGAGTTCTAATGGGTAAAAGTGTACTAACTAATATACGGTTTATTATTTCTCAAATTATCAGTTTTATTATTTATACCGAAACTACCAAATTTGAAATTTTATGATCCAATATTATTATTATGATATTTTATTGTAGTACGAGTCGACTAAGTATATCTCGATTTATTTACGATGTTAGTTATAATTTTATGAAATTTAATGAGATAATCAAGTGGGCAATACGACTTTTTAAATTGATTTAAATACTACACTGAAATAACAGTAAAATATGGAGAATTTCATAATTATAAAACATTAACTGAATTGACCATGTTCAGATAAATAAAGGAGTTACGATAATACGATGATCATAAGGATATTCTAGTATTTTAACTATATCATTATAAATCTCTTATTCTTATATTTTTATTTATACGGTACATTCAAAAATTACATTTATGTCGTACACCAATGACCAAGTAACCGACATCGCTCGAAGGATGTCTCGGCCAAAGTGGCAGTGGGCCGGACCCATAGCGAGAGCGAGAGCTTTTTTTTACTGAACTACTTACACATGCATATATTCTGTTCAATATAACCCAAATGTAAACTTATAGTATTCCGCTAGACTTATCACTGCATATGGTATTATATTTCACAATACATGCGAAACATACAATATGTAGTATGTTTGTCAATAAAGAGAATGAGCACTACACTATAGTAGTGGATTTCTTTTTGCACGTAATTAAGTGGATCACTACATTGACAGAATACTTCCTGTATAAACAGCGTGATCGCTACATTGAGTAGCATATTTCACTGGTTGGATCACTACATTAATCGATTGTTGAGCTCGCTAAAACCACCATCGGATGCTCCATACTTCATAGAAGAGAACATTGTTTATATAGCTCATAAGGTGTTTAATCTTATATGGATGTAAATCGGAAATAAAATTATTTTATTTTTATTAAGTAGCGTTTATCCTGTATAAATGGGTGATCAGATGACTACATCGAGCAGCATATTTCACTATGTAGAACGCTACCTACATTAAGTAGCATATTTTACGGTATGGATCACTACAGTAAATAGCATATTTCCTGTATCAATAATAAAATAGTAGTAATAAAATGTTTATTTATTTTCCCGCCATAATTAATAGAATTTAAGTCTAATGGCAACTAAGCTACAACATAGAGAGTTTCTATATTTGCGAGGGACTGGTGCCCGAAATAGGTTTCAGAATAGAAACCTCTGATACAGGTCGCTAGGCACACACACCGACAATAGTTTTGCCTATAATTATGTAAGCTTGATACACCGAGGCCAAGACGGTAAACTCAAGCATAGTAATGTAGGTTTAAAACTTAGACATATAAACTAAACTGCAGCAGATAGCCCAAAGCTATGATTTTGACCAATTTTAAACCAATGTTTAAAGTGTTTAATTTAGATAGTATAGAAATAACGTTTATTGTTGCATTCAATTAATACTTACAACCTTATAAATGGAGTGATCACTACATTAGGTAGCATATTTCACCTAGTGGATCACTACATTACGTAGCATATTTCTTATATGAACAAAGTTACTCTTAATAGTGGATCACTACAACATTCAGTAGCATATTTCACCTAGTGGATCACTACATTACTTAGCATATTTCCTATATGAACAAAGTTACTCTCAATAGGGGATCACTACAACATTCAGTAGCATATTTCCTGTATAAATGAGTGATCACTACATTAGGTAGCATATTTCACCTAGTGGATCACTACATTACGTAGCATATTTCCTATATGAACAAAGTTACTCTCAATAGTGGATCACTACAACATTCAGTAGCATATTTCTTGTATAAATGAGTGATCACTACATTAGGTAGCATATTTCCTAAACGAACAAAGTTACTCTCAATAGTATAGTCAAAATCAATGGTCAATTGAGCAGCAGCGCTATTTGCACATTCGGTGTTCCGCAAGGAAGTACACTCGGTCCATCCCTTTTTATAGCTTACATAAATGACCTATGTAAAATGGAAATTAAGGGCGCTGATATCGTGATGTTTGCGGATGACACTGTGGTCTTGTTCCATGGATCTACCTGGAGTGAAGTGCGTTGTTTTGCTGAGACGGGGATGAAGATTGTAACAAACTGGCTGGAAAACAGTCTCCTCACGCTTAATGCTGATAAGACGAAGTACATATGCTTTAATATATCCGCACGTACAAGGCCTAACGACAGCTTTAAGCTTCAAATACATACACATCCCTGTAACAAGCTACAACGTATCCCAGCTTCTTGTAACTGCACATTCTTGTCTAGAGTAGCTAACCTTAAATACTTAGGTGTTATTCTAGATGAAAATCTAAATTGGGTTCAACAAACAAAAGACATTGCAAAAAAGGCAAGAAAATTGATCTACATCTTCAAAAACTTAAGGGAAGTGGCGAGTCAAGATGTGTTGCTCATGACATACAAGTCTTTATGTGAGAGCGTAGTGTCATACTGCATATGCGTATGGGGCTGTGCATCAAAAACGTACCTAATAGAACTAGAGCGCGCACAGCGAGGAGTTTTAAAAGTTATGTTACGTCTTCCTTTCAGACATCCGACCACTGACTTATACAGACAATCCAATGTGTTGACGATCAGGAAGCTTTTTATTTACCAGTGCCTTCGGAGATACCATCGTAAGACCGTACCCCTTCTGCCACCATGCAATAAGAGAGTCATCACAGTACCTGTCCCCACATTCAGAACAGTACTAGCGAAAAAAAGTTACGATTATTGTGCCCCCATGCTGTATAATAAAATAAATAAATGCTACATGAGAACTATTTTGGGATACAACAACAACAAATTTAAGAAAATGCTTTTTGAAAAATTTGAAGAGTTTGACTATGATAGTACAGAAAATCTTTTTATCACAATCTCATAAAATATTAAAATCAATTCTGACCGGACCTACCTACCACACAAAAACATACTTATCCACTTATTCTCTCTTACAATAATAACGCTAGCACATTCAAACATTTATACACTATGCGCACACTTACACACACACACACACACACACAAAATACACACACGCACACACACACACACAGACACACGCACATATTACACACAAAATTCCGTTTCTAATAGCTAAAACAACTTGCTGTATTTACTTACCTTATTATCTTTTTGTACTTTTTGTTTATCTTTCTTATTTTAAATCTTTTTTTTTATATATAATTTATAAACATAATGTACCTACTTATGTCACTAGTTTGGGAAGACACTGAAGTCTGTAACACAGTTTATACTACCACGGGCTTCAGTGACACATTGTAATTTGTACAACTGAAGTTTATAAAATAAAATAAAGATTATAGTGGATCACTACAATATTCAGTAGCATATTTCCTGTATAAATGAGTGATCACTACATTAGGTAGCATATTGCACTTCTTACTAAATACGTGTTTTTTTGTAGTCTATTATTTAAGCCTAAAGGCGCTGTACGATAATAGTACTCAATAATAACGGAAAAATATGCATTATCAATAATAATTAATTTCTCATCGTCCATTTGCATTCATTAAATTAATCATAGTTGCAAACAATAATGAATGCTATTTATCATCGAACTGCGCAAAATCGTCTGCGTTCGCATCCTACTGCTATCATATGAAATAATACGACCGATCGTTCTAATTAGCACGTGGCGTGAAATATCTGCTAGTGCTATTTGTACGTTGCGAATGAGTTCGTCTCCGATATGGAATAATACGACAACGTTGTTTAGCATCGCGGCGCGACGCGAACTGTCTGCTAATTAAATCGTTCGTGAATTAATCTCCGACAGTTGACGGCAGACGACGATGATTTATCGAATGATTACGATCGACTGAGAGATAAGAGAACATGTATGTTAGCTTAAAGTGAAATGCTTGTGTTTCTATGATTAATTTCGATTAGAAATGCATCTTTATCATTTTTATCATCACATTAACTATCATCATCACCTTCATCATTAACATCACTTTCATCATTATTATCACCTTCATCATCTCTATCATCATCATCATCACCTTCATCGTCGTCATCGCCTTCATCATCGCCTTCATCTTCACCTTCATCATCATCATCATCACCATCATCACCATCATCATCATCATCACCTTCATCATCATCATCACTATCGTTATCATCAATTCATTTTGGTGAAGGCAAACACTAATTTGCGTAGTGACAAAACACACGCATTTCTTTTGAATTTTCTTCTGATTTTTATCAGAGCTATTCACGATCATATTATTAAAAAAAACATAATTTAAAAATTGTATTAGTCATTAAAAATCATATTAGCAATTAGCATGCCAATTATGAAAATTAGCATGCTAGCTAATGAAATCAACGGAAAGTCGCATTAATTCCCATTACTAGAACTAATACTTATTTCGGTCTATTCCCAAAGGGTGACTGGTAAAGAATACTATTAGCATTAAGCCTGCCTTTTGTACTATTGTATTGACAATAAAGACAATAAAATCAATAAAAGTAAGAATGATAAGCAAAAAAGAAAGTAGTATCTCGCCAAATAACAAAGTTAACAATTTTTTTAGTAATTCGGAACTTGTGAAAATATATTTTCAAAATAGTTCCACAAGATAAGTTATTCATATTGTTAATAATAAATATAGGTACCTACATTCATTGTTAGAATTATACTTCCGGATACCCAATGTGAGTACTACCATTATGGATGAAATTAATAGGTACTTTAAGCTTACTTTCTTAAGAGGTCAGTTTCATTAATAGGTATTACTTTCATTAATTTTGAGAGGATATTTTTCAAATTCTGAGCTGATATTAGTACTAACTTGTAGATTAAATACTATTAGCAGTAAGTAGCACTTTAAAGTACTGTGCAAAACATCAAAAATAAATAAAGCAATATTGCCTAGTCTACATCTATAAAGTTATACAATTAATATCTATGTAGATTCTAATGCATATACACCAGAAAAAACTGTCATAATTACCTACATGAAACGTTATTATTGGAGTCAACAAGTCAGTGGTTATTCCACTATAACACACTGAGTTTTTGTACTAAGCAATTGATATACTAGTTCTGTTTGTTTAATTGTAAGTAGAAGCAGTGGCTTACTCGACTAATATCGCTTTTCTGACAGCGATGACCGATGGGTCGTAACGCCTGTGATATCTATCTTAGAGGCATCTTCAGTAAAAGTATGTTTTTTTTTCACACCCTTGTAAAGGTTACAATTTCATTTACCAATACTTAGTTCTCAGAATAATAAGCGCTTACTCACTAACAAGTAAGTATTTCAACTATTTTAAGGGGTTTAAGGTTATATTTTAGTCGTTCTTCATTATGTCGAAGGTAAGTACCGGATTTTAACCATAGAAATTGTAAGTTTTACAAATAACTCATTGATTTCTAAATTCATTGGCTTTAAATATTGTATCTATTTATGTGACTATTTATATTGAGCGGCTCAATTAAGGTCAACCAAAAGCAACTAGCTTAATTGTATTTAAGAAACATACCTGTGGGTCAAGTTGGTTTTTCCGCTTCTGAAATTATTAGCATACTCACTTTTGAAGCATACAATTTGTCTACATTGATTAGATAATCCGATAACAAACTGTTTTGATTATTCTCTTCTAGTATTCACTTTCCATTTTCATATCTTGTTTTTCACTCGCCACTCAGCACACGTCCGCTAGTCGTCCTACCCTCTCGTTGACTGCTCCGGTATTGCCATACGCCCGTCGAGTTGCCATATGTCAAAGTCAAAATATCGATTAATAATTTCCAATTTAAAAATAATCTGTGAAAATAAAATACAAATTAAGCGGGTAACGCTAACACTAGTTGCTGGTAACGTTTTATAAGCAACACTCGGTCCGGTCAGGTGTCGGATGGGTGACCGTTAAAGCTAATTCAGGGCGGCCGCATATTGTAAGAAATAAAACATCATGAAGCTCAGATAGCATGCATGCATGCATTCATTTAAGTAGTATAATTATTTCAAACACAGTTGTACGCGAATGTACATTCGCGAAGGTACACTCAAATCACATTTATCTCATAAATGTAAGGCGATCAAGCTCTGGTATTTGGCTACAAACTCGCTCGAACTACCGACTACACATAGGAGTTATCAGATTTTCGCTACGACCTTTCGTTCTCGAGATCCAGGTAGAAAGGTCTCTACAGCATATCCTCACACATCTTCTAAACGCAAGATCGACAAACTCTGATTCTTGGTGGCAAACTCCGACAAACTAACGGCTACACACTCAAGTTATCAGATTTTCGCTATGACCTTCCTTTCTCAAGATCCAGGTAGAAAGGTCTCCACAGCGTATCCTCACGTATCTCCTAAACGCAAGACCGACAAAATCTGGTTCTTGGTGACTAAATCCGACAAAATACCGGCTACACATACAAGTAATCAGATTTTCGCTACGACCTTCCGTTTTCGAGATCTGTGTGGCCCAGCTGTAGAGACGTCTCTACAGCTGAGCCACACGTATCTCCTAAACGGAAGCCCGACAAACTCTGGTTTTTGGCGACAAAATCCGACAAAATACCGGCTACACATACGAGTAATCAGATTTTCGCTACGACCTTCCGTTTTCGAGATCTGTGTGGCCCAGCTGTAGAGACGTCTCTACAGCTGAGCCACACGTATCTCCTAAACGGAAGACCGACAAAATCTGGTTCTTGGTGACAAAATCCGACAAAATACCGGCTACACATACAAGTAATCAGATTTTCGCTACGACCTTCCGTTTTCGAGATCTGTGTGGCCCAGCTGTAGAGACGTCTCTACAGCTGAGCCACACGTATCTCCTAAACGGAAGACCGACAAACTCTGGTTTTTGGCGACAAAATCCGACAAAATACCGGCTACACATACGAGTAATCAGATTTTCGCTACGACCTTCCGTTTTCGAGATATGTGTGGCCCAGCTGTAGAGACGTCTCTACAGCTGAGCCACACGTATCTCCTAAACGGAAGACCGACAAAATCTGGTTTTTGGCGACAAATTCCGACAAATTATCGACTTCATCATGGCATAGTCAAAAAGTCAGATTTCCAACTTTTTTTTTTGTGGCCCAGCTGTAGTCCAGCACGTATTATTTTCTTATATAAATTATTATACCTTTTGAATTCAACTTTATTAGAACTGGTAGGCTTCAGTATACATCGCCACATAAGTAATATTTTTTTCTTGCTACACATTTTTATACCACGAGATAACCTTGTCACTTTTCACAAATTCAAAAGCGGGCGGAACATTGTCAAGTTGTACTTTAAACTCCCATTCGCCAAGTGGATAGCTCGCCCCTCTCAGCAAGCCTAAAGGCAGCGACACATCCTTCTTCGTTGATTGAAGCTCATTTATAAAGGTGTGTAAATTTATAACATGACTGATATTCTCCGTTATCTCAGCAGCGGGTTTAGGTTGTTGTGGGTTGTTCTTCTTATTTTTCTCCTCATCAGGCGGGGTATCAGTGGTATTCATTTTGCCGTCTCTAACTCGGTCGCCGCAGGAATAGTCTGGAAATGGCACAGTAGAGATCGTAGAAAATTCAACTGCAGCTTTAGTGCCAGCTAGGCGAGATACTCAAATCTTTGGTGCTTCCGAAGACGGTGCCACTACATACGGTGCGCCCACGCTCGGCAGCGCGTCGGCTCCGTCCAGCGCCCTGCATAATGAGGAGAGGGTTTCCGCCCCGAAGAGTGTGACTCCCGTGAGCAACTTCACAGCGCGGAATACCCATCTAGCTTCGGGTATAAAACCATTCTTTGCGCAGCCTGCATGACAAACCGAAAAAACATAATTAAATGAATATCATATTTTGTATTCAATTATTATTAAGTCGTATATCTTATTTAAAAGATGAAAAAATATTTACCAATTAGTCTGCCCCCCTTTTCCGTTTTTGTATTTAAAGCCGCCTTGTCCATCCTTGTCTAGCCAAATTCGTTTGCGGCTGTGATTTTGGTTCACCCAAGTCTCATCTAAATAAATTCTTGGTCGAGTGTCTTCACTATCTCTCAAGGTCTTGAGTTTTCTCAGGGATTTTAGCCGCGCACAAACGATGTCAGTCCTTTCCATCAATTGCTTACGACCATCTGGAGCTTGTGTGTACTTGTACCCAAGTTCTTTAAGTATTTTACTATAGAGTTCAAAAGTTACGCGTACGAACATTGGTAGGGGTCATTCTTCAAAAGACATAGGGGTCATTTAATACGGGTGAACAAAAAAACCAAGGGCAGCACTAAAAAGGGAACGGGGGCAGTCCCAAACTTAGGGGGAAACCTGGACACATAGGGGGCCGGCCCATCAAACGCCTGCGTCGCCGTCTTTTGCACGGTCACGATCACGTCGTCCCGACAGCCGCAAACGTATACGACGGATAAATTCGGATTCTATGCGCTTTTCAATCCATTTCTTCTGCTTGTTTTTAATTTTCAAGCATAGAGCCGCTATTGCCACCACCAGTCGAACCACGAGGACAGTTGTAACCAAAATATTATTGGCGTGCAGGTGGGACTGGGTTTCCGAAGCTGTGGAGGATGTAGGTTGTTTTGATTGGGCTAAATGAGGAGTTTGAGGAGGCTATAAAGCCTTTTTGAAAAATAATGGAAAATTGGAAAATAATGGTTAAAATTGTTTTATAAAATTGAGATTGGTGGAATTGGTGCTGGTTGGAAAATAATGGTTAAATTGTTTTATAAAATTGAGATTGATGGAATTGGTGCTGGTATATAGGCCTTGTGTCCCAAAGGTTGAATAGACCGTGCAAATTCGATTTACAATGTGGTAAGGCTAAACAAAATGGCTACTAAAAGTGAAAGTAAATTTCAAATAAATAGCTAAAATTGGATGAATTTCGATTTAGGCGTGCGCTTTGCACGTGGATTTATGGGCAGAAATTCAGAAATTTACACTTTTGTAATATTCATGGCATGAAGCTATAGTCACGTTTTACACAAATTAAAAAGGTTAGGTAATGAAGCAAGGAACGAGCTCACAATATAGAAAGGCAGGAAGGCAGGTAGGTTGTTGTTGGTGGCGGTCTTCAGTGATTGTGGTTGAACTGCAGATGGTCAGGCGGCCAAGCCTGGTTGTTCCGGCCTCGTTGCCTGGGTGCAGGTGGTGGAGTTCGTCAGACGGCTAGGCTTCTAGTCTAGTCGTTCCGACCTCGTTTTCGTCCGGGTGCAGGTGGCAGGTGGAAATAGTCAGCCTAGTTTGCAAAAAGATAGATGTTTGATTGCAGGTCATGTCACGGTCGCCACTGTCCGCGAGGACAAGATAAAAGATTTGACTTTTATTAAAAATAGCTGATGCCCGCAACTTCGTACGCGTGGACTTTACGACTCCGTCGTATGCATATAAATATCAACTAATGTAGTTACATAAGTAAATACTTTTAGCAGTGGTATAATATAATTTTTAAAGTTATTTTTTTTATTTATCCAGGAAAAAGCCACATAAAGTTGGCCATGCGAAAAACAACCAGTCCTTAGATCAACACCAGCGGCTTGAAGCGTCTGGTATTTAGGCAAGTCGATATCAAAAATTAGGCCCAAACTGTTACCACCTTCACCACGTGGAGGTAATCCCAGCTTATGTTATTATATTATGCTAAACAACTTAAACCTGATCTCTTATATTTCCACATCAGATCTTCGTTTTTTTGTCACAGGTTTGTATGCAAATAAATTAAACTTGGTTCTGCATCAGGTGCTCCAGATTTTCGATTTTTATACCTCGACAAAAAATGCTCATCAGGCTGAACAACTTTTGCAAAGGTGTCATTTTTATATTTTGTATAGTTTAGCTGGACCATTATAGTTCTGCATCAGGATTTCCAGATCTTCGATTTTTATACCTCAACAAAAACTCAGCGCTGATATAAAACAAAGTGAATGATGACTTAAGCTTGAGCAAGTCAAATGCTTCTTGGGCATTTGTAACATCCTCTCCAAACGCTACAAATCTATCAAGCGATCTTTTGATTGCACCGCCGACGCGACGCCATCAGCTGCACCCTTGCCGTGTGACGCCTCGAAAAATGACCAGGTTGTGTAATCAAATTAAGCAGTTTGTTTCACAAGCAGATAGAAGTTATGCTTTTGACGATACTGCGTTGTTGGGCCGTCCGAGAAGAAGTGCAGTACTGTAACTTCTGGGAAATCTGTCTTTATCAACTTAATTATGGGGTCCAAGTGAGCCCAGATGGATGCTAGGTTATGCTCGATAGAGGGAGATATTGTACAGATTGGTTTTTTGAACTGTACAACATCCCTGTGTGTAGAGTTATTTGGTTTTTGGAACCACCAAAATGCATCGACTGAATTTCAGTATGAAGTTTACATAAGTAATTCTCTGAGAAATCACATATTATAGCTGCTTCCGTCTCTCGTAGATTATCTATACACATTTTGTAGGCTTGGTATTGGTGTGTAATATTGAAGAAATGGGTCTTGAATTTTTTCATTTCTGTATTGAATGCCATTATTAAAGTAGCTAGATTGCCAGAAACAACTTCTTTGTTATACTTTTTTGTATATTTTTCTTCTTCCCCAGCATTGGTTTTTTTCATGTACTTTATTGTTTTCAGATTAAATGCCAGCCATGACACCTCACGTTCTAGATTATCTTGCGGAACAGAGACTTCCAAATCTTTACACTGTGGGCATTCATTGTACATGCCCGTTTTCGACTTCGGGTCACAAGCAACTTCATCGATAAGCTCACTTAAATTGTCAGTTTTTAATATCTTCAGTTTTTTCAATTTCATGACTTTGAAGTGAATATTGCGGTGCTTTATGCAAGCACATGTATCTCTTTCACTAACTTTGGTATGACTACGTAAAACGGTTTATACCGTTTGAAAGTCCAATAAGACATTTTACCTCCTTCAGCTTTATATTTTTTATGTAATTCACACATATCGACGGCCGCACCGAATAAACGTGCAAGAGCTCTTGCACAAAAATTTTTTTTTTTGCGTTAATCCATGTAAAATATCCTTCTGCATCACCACAATTTTTTTTTTGTTTTTTTGTAACACCTTATTTTACACCTATCCTTACGGTAGCAAGCACTTGATTTTAAAGTACTTTTTATAGCGAAATTCTCGCTATAGTCTTGTAGATTGGAGAAGGAACTTAGGTATTAAGCTTAAGTAGGTTTGTTTAATAAGTAGTGTGTTGTTTTGATACAATTTGTGTAGGAGAAATGCATGAATCTTTCTACCTTTATTTGGGTCAATTTCCAGTAGTTTAACGAATGTCGGTGATTGTACCACACACTTCGGCATTCGGGCATTCACTTGAATTCACTTTAAAACCTCATTCATAAAGAGTTTTAGCACTTTTCAATAATTAAAGCAAATAAACTTTCTTGTTTACATATCTCACAGCTGTCTTTTCAATTGACAAGTGACAACTGTCAGATGTGACGTTTGGCGTTCCGATTCCAGCTAATTGAACGTTTCGGACCAATTAATTTACACTTTGGTGATAAAATCAAATAAATCCTATTTGTTATTTTAATTAAATAAAGTAAATACCGATGTCTCGCATGCTAGTTAAGCGTTTTAATATTAATATTCAGACAAAAGGTAAGTATGTCCATAGAATGTATTTTGTCTGGGGGGTAGTTTGTTGTCTATGGCATTCTAGACTTTTCGAGTCGTTTCAACAATGACCGACGTAGTTCGATGGACGGAAGTCTTTCTCTCATTCTTGGTATTTCGCCTGTGTCGTGTAGGTGCAGGAATTGAATAATATGTGAGCCATGGCTTTTGGCGATTTATAGTGGTTTCGCTATTGATTTAATGATGCGTTGAGCATCCCTTTAAGTGGTGAGTGTTATAATAATACGAATCTAATTATTTGTCCGTTTTTACCAGTGGTATCCAGATTGTAACCTCGTGTCGTATTGTTCTCAGGGCTCCAGCTCATCAATTTATATTTCATCGTGTCTTTCATGAGATAAAAACCTGTGATAATTAAAGCCCAAATTTGGTAAGATTCTCAACCTTGTTATAATGTAAGTTGTAAGGAAAACCTCATATGTATGAGGACAATTTGGTGACTTTGATTTTTTATTACAGGGCTTCCAGGTTTCTTCATAGGTTTACTTCAAAATCCCAGGTTTGGTCCAGGAAATACTTCCGAGGTCATGGTTTGAGCTTGTTTCGATGTAACGTCATCCGTGCAGTGGCTTGGCGGGTATTCCGTGCCATGATGTCTCATTAAAATCAGCGCGACGAGCACGTGTTAAACCGTACCATTACCATGGATTTATAAAACTAACCAAGGTATTCCGCAGCCTTCTTTTATTATCATCGCGGCAGTGTTTCTGTAGTATGTACCCGGTGAAGTAATTAACGTTCATATCCAGTACAAAATGGTGTTTTGATGACATGTTCAGACTCAACCCGGAGCAGGTCTACAGCCAATAAATGTACCTATAGTCATGTTTCAAATGTATTTAGCTTCAGCGTAACTCTGGTCCATGAGCCAGAATGTATAAATAATTCTATTTTACTATGAATGTCTTGTGTTAAGATGATAAGTAATAGGTATCTTAGCATAAGTTTTGTGAGTACATATGTGTTCGGTTCTTGACGGTCAGCCGACTTGAGAGATATGGTGATGTTTGAAAACTTATTTCAAATGCGGAGCCGGCCTCTTAATCCGTCTGACTAACGGGAAACGAATAGATATGCCCTCACCTTTATTTTTAAGGGTTTATAGTTAAAATCCCTACTTCTTTATATGGTTTTAATTTTATAATGAACCCAAGGGTATTGTTTTTGTAATTAATGTATGGTCTCACTTTAACCTGTTAAGGGTCCCTGTTAAACCATTTGCCCTTCGTGCGGTTTTAACATTATAATGGGTTCTCAAGGTATTATGTATTAATATAAAATGTGTGACTTCATTTTAACCCTTCGGATTCTACTTTAAACCATTTATACCCCATGTGGTTTTAAATATTTTTATGACATATTTTCTGAGAATCGTTGTTAACTTGGTATTAGTTATACAATGTGTTAAATAAATGTTTGTTTCAACGTAAATATTAGTTTGATTTATTAAACTCACTTTGTTTCGATTCGTGGACAATTTATCTTTTAATTTTTAACTTTAATTGATATTAACGGCGCCCAAAATCATAGTTGTTCCATGGATGACTGAGCCACGCGAATCCACAGAACCCCTTTGCTCTGCCGACTTACATTTTTAGTGTGGTAATTTCCATCTATACCCCGGGGTAAATTTTTTCCCATTACAGTGGCGCCCAACGTGGGGCCCAGAAAAGTGAGATTAATAATTCAATATTTCAGTCCTTTATTTAACGTGAATTTTTTTTTTCATTATGGCTGAACTTTATTGTAACGTTGATTTCTTGCTCGGGGAAGAACTTGAACATGAATTATCCGTTCTTAAAGTCTCTTTTGATGCGCATAGTAGTGCTGACCAATTACGGCACTTTTTTAAGGAATACCTTGTTACTAGCTCGTAGGGGTAGCTTAGAAATTCCTTCTGCGGCTGTTTTTAGTAGTTCCGAATTAAAAAATACTGCTAACCTTTAAATAAAAAGTTTTCGCTCGCGTCTGTTTAGTTTAGAACTCCAATTATAAAACGGGTTCTGTATATCATTTCATATGCCACCTTACGTCGTTGCAAGGCATCTCACCCAATTTTGTGTTTTATATATTTGTGTTCAAAATTTTTAACCCAATTTGGGGGACACTAGGTCATATTTGTCCATTTTGGCATATGGCGTCCCTGTCAGTGGTTCATTTGTTGTGCGGGGGCACAGTAGTGGCGCTTGAAACCCCTTTATATGGCTTTAGTTTCAAGCCTGCCCTTGTGTTACCTTTAGCATGATGCTGTTTCGTCGTTGTTAGTTGGGTGGGTTATGTTTTTGTTGGTTTTTGGTGCATATGTATACTGCGTTCAAAATTTTTAACATAATTCGAGGGACACTAGTTCATATTAGTCCGTTTCGGCATATGGCGTCCCTATCGGTGGTTCATTTGTAGTGCGGGGTCACAGTAGTGGCGCTTGAAACCCCTTTATATGGCTTTAGTTTCAAGCCTGCCCTTGTGTTACCTTTAGCACGATGCGGGTTTATCATTGTTGTTAAGTAAGTTATAACTTTGTTACTTTTTGGGGTATATTTTATCCGTGTTACATCCGTAGGTCTTGTCGCATTTGTGTAAACCACAAATGATACCAAGGATGGTAACATTTCTGTTTTCTTTATTATGATGGCGTGTCGTCCTGTGTGATGATTTGCTTTTGCCTTTGTTGTGTGTTTTAAGGGATGTTGGATTTCCACTCCTCACGCTTTACTTTTAGAAGTCACTGTTTTGCATACTTCAAATTTACATGTAATTTACCCATGTTTGCAGTTTGGTAAATTACGTGCTGGTTTTTGTTTAACCAACCTGTGTTTAACACTGGTTATGGCTAGAACCTGGATTAGCTCTCCTTTTGTGTTATTGAGTCTATGAAATGGTTCTACCTTTTTCCATAATCACACTTGTGAGTTATTTCTTAGGTTTCTCTTGATATGACTCAAGCTTTCTTTGTCTATGTTTTGAGTCTTGAGGTGGTTTATCTTTAAGTAAAGTAGGATTAAGGTCTGTTTTGTTCAGTTTAGGTTGTAGTTTTAGATTTCGTCGTTCCTCTTGGCGAAAAATTTTATTCAAAACTTTCGTTTTGAATAAAATTTTTCTTTCCCAACTAAGACGGTACTGTAACACCTTTTTTTACACCTATCCTTACGGTAGCAAGCACTTGATTTTAAAGTACTTTTTATAGCGAAATTCTCGCTATAGTCTTGTAGATTGGAGAAGGAACTTAGGTATTAAGCTTAAGTAGGTTTGTTTAATAAGTAGTGTGTTGTTTTGATACAATTTGTGAAGGAGAAATGCATGAATCTTTCTACCTTTATTTGGGTCAATTTCCAGTAGTTTAACGAATGTCGGTGATTGTACCACACACTTCGGCATTCGGGCATTCACTTGAATTCACTTTAAAACCTCATTCATAAAGAGTTTTAGCACTTTTCAATAATTAAAGCAAATAAACTTTCTTGTTTACATATCTCACAGCTGTCTTTTCAATTGACAAGTGACAACTGTCAGATGTGACGTTTGGCGTTCCGATTCCAGCTAATTGAACGTTTCGGACCAATTAATTTACACTTTGGTGATAAAATCAAATAAATCCTATTTGTTATTTTAATTAAATAAAGTAAATACCAATGTCTCGCATGCTAGTTAAGCGTTTTAATATTAATATTCAGACAAAAGGTAAGTATGTCCATAGAATGTATTTTGTCTGGGGGGTAGTTTGTTGTCTATGGCATTCTAGACTTTTCGAGTCGTTTCAACAATGACCGACGTAGTTCGATGGACGGAAGTCTTTCTCTCATTCTTGGTATTTCGCCTGTGTCGTGTAGGTGCAGGAATTGAATAATATGTGAGCCATGGCTTTTGGCGATTTATAGTGGTTTCGCTATTGATTTAATGATGCGTTGAGCATCCCTTTAAGTGGTGAGTGTTATAATAATACGAATCTAATTATTTGTCCGTTTTTACCAGTGGTATCCAGATTGTAACCTCGTGTCGTATTGTTCTCAGGGCTCCAGCTCATCAATTTATATTTCATCGTGTCTTTCATGAGATAAAAACCTGTGATAATTAAAGCCCAAATTTGGTAAGATTCTCAACCTTGTTATAATGTAAGTTGTAAGGAAAACCTCATATGTATGAGGACAATTTGGTGACTTTGATTTTTTATTACAGGGCTTCCAGGTTTCTTCATAGGTTTACTTCAAAATCCCAGGTTTGGTCCAGGAAATACTTCCGAGGTCATGGTTTGAGCTTGTTTCGATGTAACGTCATCCGTGCAGTGGCTTGGCGGGTATTCCGTGCCATGATGTCTCATTAAAATCAGCGCGACGAGCACGTGTTAAACCGTACCATTACCATGGATTTATAAAACTAACCAAGGTATTCCGCAGCCTTCTTTTATTATCATCGCGGCAGTGTTTCTGTAGTATGTACCCGGTGAAGTAATTAACGTTCATATCCAGTACAAAATGGTGTTTTGATGACATGTTCAGACTCAACCCGGAGCAGGTCTACAGCCAATAAATGTACATATAGTCATGTTTCAAATGTATTTAGCTTCAGCGTAACTCTGGTCCATGAGCCAGAATGTATAAATAATTCTATTTTACTATGAATGTCTTGTGTTAAGATGATAAGTAATAGGTATCTTAGCATAAGTTTTGTGAGTACATATGTGTTCGGTTCTTGACGGTCAGCCGACTTGAGAGATATGGTGATGTTTGAAAACTTATTTCAAATGCGGAGCCGGCCTCTTAATCCGTCTGACTAACGGGAAACGAATAGATATGCCCTCACCTTTATTTTTAAGGGTTTATAGTTAAAATCCCTACTTCTTTATATGGTTTTAATTTTATAATGAACCCAAGGGTATTGTTTTTGTAATTAATGTATGGTCTCACTTTAACCTGTTAAGGGTCCCTGTTAAACCATTTGCCCTTCGTGCGGTTTTAACATTATAATGGGTTCTCAAGGTATTATGTATTAATATAAAATGTGTGACTTCATTTTAACCCTTCGGATTCTACTTTAAACCATTTATACCCCATGTGGTTTTAAATATTTTTATGACATATTTTCTGAGAATCGTTGTTAACTTGGTATTAGTTATACAATGTGTTAAATAAATGTTTGTTTCAACGTAAATATTAGTTTGATTTATTAAACTCACTTTGTTTCGATTCGTGGACAATTTATCTTTTAATTTTTAACTTTAATTGATATTAACGGCGCCCAAAATCATAGTTGTTCCATGGATGACTGAGCCACGCGAATCCACAGAACCCCTTTGCTCTGCCGACTTACATTTTTAGTGTGGTAATTTCCATCTATACCCCGGGGTAAATTTTTTCCCATTACAGTGGCGCCCAACGTGGGGCCCAGAAAAGTGAGATTAATAATTCAATATTTCAGTCCTTTATTTAACGTGAATTTTTTTTTTCATTATGGCTGAACTTTATTGTAACGTTGATTTCTTGCTCGGGGAAGAACTTGAACATGAATTATCCGTTCTTAAAGTCTCTTTTGATGCGCATAGTAGTGCTGACCAATTACGGCACTTTTTTAAGGAATACCTTGTTACTAGCTCGTAGGGGTAGCTTAGAAATTCCTTCTGCGGCTGTTTTTAGTAGTTCCGAATTAAAAAATACTGCTAACCTTTAAATAAAAAGTTTTCGCTCGCGTCTGTTTAGTTTAGAACTCCAATTATAAAACGGGTTCTGTATATCATTTCATATGCCACCTTACGTCGTTGCAAGGCATCTCACCCAATTTTGTGTTTTATATATTTGTGTTCAAAATTTTTAACCCAATTTGGGGGACACTAGGTCATATTTGTCCATTTTGGCATATGGCGTCCCTGTCAGTGGTTCATTTGTTGTGCGGGGGCACAGTAGTGGCGCTTGAAACCCCTTTATATGGCTTTAGTTTCAAGCCTGCCCTTGTGTTACCTTTAGCATGATGCTGTTTCGTCGTTGTTAGTTGGGTGGGTTATGTTTTTGTTGGTTTTTGGTGCATATGTATACTGCGTTCAAAATTTTTAACATAATTCGAGGGACACTAGTTCATATTAGTCCGTTTCGGCATATGGCGTCCCTATCGGTGGTTCATTTGTAGTGCGGGGTCACAGTAGTGGCGCTTGAAACCCCTTTATATGGCTTTAGTTTCAAGCCTGCCCTTGTGTTACCTTTAGCACGATGCGGGTTTATCATTGTTGTTAAGTAAGTTATAACTTTGTTACTTTTTGGGGTATATTTTATCCGTGTTACATCCGTAGGTCTTGTCGCATTTGTGTAAACCACAAATGATACCAAGGATGGTAACATTTCTGTTTTCTTTATTATGATGGCGTGTCGTCCTGTGTGATGATTTGCTTTTGCCTTTGTTGTGTGTTTTAAGGGATGTTGGATTTCCACTCCTCACGCTTTACTTTTAGAAGTCACTGTTTTGCATACTTCAAATTTACATGTAATTTACCCATGTTTGCAGTTTGGTAAATTACGTGCTGGTTTTTGTTTAACCAACCTGTGTTTAACACTGGTTATGGCTAGAACCTGGATTAGCTCTCCTTTTGTGTTATTGAGTCTATGAAATGGTTCTACCTTTTTCCATAATCACACTTGTGAGTTATTTCTTAGGTTTCTCTTGATATGACTCAAGCTTTCTTTGTCTATGTTTTGAGTCTTGAGGTGGTTTATCTTTAAGTAAAGTAGGATTAAGGTCTGTTTTGTTCAGTTTAGGTTGTAGTTTTAGATTTCGTCGTTCCTCTTGGCGAAAAATTTTATTCAAAACTTTCGTTTTGAATAAAATTTTTCTTTCCCAACTAAGACGGTACTGTAACACCTTTTTTTACACCTATCCTTACGGTAGCAAGCACTTGATTTTAAAGTACTTTTTATAGCGAAATTCTCGCTATAGTCTTGTAGATTGGAGAAGGAACTTAGGTATTAAGCTTAAGTAGGTTTGTTTAATAAGTAGTGTGTTGTTTTGATACAATTTGTGAAGGAGAAATGCATGAATCTTTCTACCTTTATTTGGGTCAATTTCCAGTAGTTTAACGAATGTCGGTGATTGTACCACACACTTCGGCATTCGGGCATTCACTTGAATTCACTTTAAAACCTCATTCATAAAGAGTTTTAGCACTTTTCAATAATTAAAGCAAATAAACTTTCTTGTTTACATATCTCACAGCTGTCTTTTCAATTGACAAGTGACAACTGTCAGATGTGACGTTTGGCGTTCCGATTCCAGCTAATTGAACGTTTCGGACCAATTAATTTACACTTTGGTGATAAAATCAAATAAATCCTATTTGTTATTTTAATTAAATAAAGTAAATACCAATGTCTCGCATGCTAGTTAAGCGTTTTAATATTAATATTCAGACAAAAGGTAAGTATGTCCATAGAATGTATTTTGTCTGGGGGGTAGTTTGTTGTCTATGGCATTCTAGACTTTTCGAGTCGTTTCAACAATGACCGACGTAGTTCGATGGACGGAAGTCTTTCTCTCATTCTTGGTATTTCGCCTGTGTCGTGTAGGTGCAGGAATTGAATAATATGTGAGCCATGGCTTTTGGCGATTTATAGTGGTTTCGCTATTGATTTAATGATGCGTTGAGCATCCCTTTAAGTGGTGAGTGTTATAATAATACGAATCTAATTATTTGTCCGTTTTTACCAGTGGTATCCAGATTGTAACCTCGTGTCGTATTGTTCTCAGGGCTCCAGCTCATCAATTTATATTTCATCGTGTCTTTCATGAGATAAAAACCTGTGATAATTAAAGCCCAAATTTGGTAAGATTCTCAACCTTGTTATAATGTAAGTTGTAAGGAAAACCTCATATGTATGAGGACAATTTGGTGACTTTGATTTTTTATTACAGGGCTTCCAGGTTTCTTCATAGGTTTACTTCAAAATCCCAGGTTTGGTCCAGGAAATACTTCCGAGGTCATGGTTTGAGCTTGTTTCGATGTAACGTCATCCGTGCAGTGGCTTGGCGGGTATTCCGTGCCATGATGTCTCATTAAAATCAGCGCGACGAGCACGTGTTAAACCGTACCATTACCATGGATTTATAAAACTAACCAAGGTATTCCGCAGCCTTCTTTTATTATCATCGCGGCAGTGTTTCTGTAGTATATACCCGGTGAAGTAATTAACGTTCATATCCAGTACAAAATGGTGTTTTGATGACATGTTCAGACTCAACCCGGAGCAGGTCTACAGCCAATAAATGTACATATAGTCATGTTTCAAATGTATTTAGCTTCAGCGTAACTCTGGTCCATGAGCCAGAATGTATAAATAATTCTATTTTACTATGAATGTCTTGTGTTAAGATGATAAGTAATAGGTATCTTAGCATAAGTTTTGTGAGTACATATGTGTTCGGTTCTTGACGGTCAGCCGACTTGAGAGATATGGTGATGTTTGAAAACTTATTTCAAATGCGGAGCCGGCCTCTTAATCCGTCTGACTAACGGGAAACGAATAGATATGCCCTCACCTTTATTTTTAAGGGTTTATAGTTAAAATCCCTACTTCTTTATATGGTTTTAATTTTATAATGAACCCAAGGGTATTGTTTTTGTAATTAATGTATGGTCTCACTTTAACCTGTTAAGGGTCCCTGTTAAACCATTTGCCCTTCGTGCGGTTTTAACATTATAATGGGTTCTCAAGGTATTATGTATTAATATAAAATGTGTGACTTCATTTTAACCCTTCGGATTCTACTTTAAACCATTTATACCCCATGTGGTTTTAAATATTTTTATGACATATTTTCTGAGAATCGTTGTTAACTTGGTATTAGTTATACAATGTGTTAAATAAATGTTTGTTTCAACGTAAATATTAGTTTGATTTATTAAACTCACTTTGTTTCGATTCGTGGACAATTTATCTTTTAATTTTTAACTTTCATTGATATTAACGGCGCCCAAAATCATAGTTGTTCCATGGATGACTGAGTCACGCGAATCCACAGAACCCCTTTGCTCTGCCGACTTACATTTTTAGTGGGGTAATTTCCATCTATACCCCGGGGTAAATTTTTTCCCATTACATTTTAACCAATTGTATGTTTAAATGTTTATCAATTTTATTCAAATCAATACTTGCTGTTATTACTCCTAATTTTCTCCTACACCAAAGTTGTAGTCTGAGAAATAGCAAATGATCGCCTTTGCCCACATAAGTTGTAGGCTAATCTATGTATTTTTCTTGTTTTTCACTGTAAATTAAATTGTTTATGTAATTATATCTTATAACAAATAAAACATACCCATATTCATCTCGTTGAATACAATTTCCTCGACCAGGGACTCTGTCACCCCTTCGTGGCCCACCACACTATTGTTGTGGATGAGGGCAACAATACCCTCATCAAAATCGTCCATTGGCTTTGGTGGTGGACCGCCACTGGACCACCACAAGTTTTAGGTTTTAGGACTTTTAAAGCCTGCCTTCTTTGATTTGGCTTTGGCCTGTAGATCTTGCCAAGTTTGGAATTATAAGGTATAAGGTATAGGGTATAGGCAGTACAATAAATAGTAATATCATTATTTTGACTTTTAAGATGACTGAAGTGCATTAGGGCAACTTCCTCGCCTTGAAGCCTACTCTGGTAGGTACCCTTGTACATCTCAGTGAAGAGTAACTAATAACGTCAATAAATATTGTAAAGCTGATAGAAATATCCCTTACCTTACGCCAAAGGCGCCAATCTTTTTGAGAGCCGGGAATCGCATTTAAAATATGCCATTCATGCTGCCCATCTTTAAAGGAAAAAAAATACTAAATTTTCCGCTTCGAAGTTCGGGTCTGTGGCTCATTAACTCGAGTAATCGCGTCTTTTGGGCTGTGCTTAAATGCCCCATTGATTTTATTTTCTTGTTCTCCATGTTATAAATAAAAAAATCCACTAACAACCGCGAAAAACGAAAAGCACGAAAAAAAATATCATAATCAAAATTAACAAACGAGACGACATTTAGGTACCGTTCCCCCGTAACTCATTACTGGTTTTTAAAATCAACGAGTTATGAGGTACCGGTTTTTATTTTTTCTGCGTGAAATGAAAAATGTTATACGATTTGAGTTTTAGGGTAACACTCATTTCTAATGGTTCAAAAAAAATTGTTTAAAAAAAACCGACTTCAAAAAACCTACCTCTAAAAAGCAAGAAATAATATTCGTAAGAATAAAAACACGTCTATTGAAGTCGGGTGGGGCTGGAGTACAGTTTCCTTTTTTTATTCTCAAAGCCTCACCCGACTTCAATAGACGTGTTTTTATTATTACGAATAGTATTTCTTGCTTTTTTTAGAGGTAGGATTTTTGAAGTCGGTTTTTTGTTTTTTAAACATTTTTTTATTTTTAGTGTAGGTACCTTGTAGGTATATTATTTAGATATAATCGGATCGGCCAAACGTGAGATAATTGCGAAGAAACATACATACATACGGGTCAAACTGAGGACCTCCTTTTTTTAAGTCGGTTAAAGAACTACACAGTCCCTCTTCCAACAAAAAAATAATTATCTTATTCAGTTCATAAACAAAGAAGTAATACGACCATTAATATCGAGGTAATTCACACAAAACCATACTATTGTCGTGCTTTTTTCAAGATTACTTGAAAAGTACTGAACCGATTTCCAAATTTTAAAAAATGGGACCCACTTGGGAGTTTACCTAATGTTTTGAATCATTTCAATCGGTCCAGCCGTTTTCGAGTAATCGGTAAACATACACAAAAAACAAATATACAGACGAACAGAGAACCTCCTCCTTTTTGGAAGTCGGTTAAAAATACGCAAAATAGGGACCAATCGAAATTAATTTCGTATACGTTTTGCTTTCGTGCATGAATTTAACCCTTAACCAGGCCCAAGAGAACTACTTAACTCACACAAATTTCAGCTATTGATTGGATATGCTGTTATAACTCTTATGGCATGTTAATAACGAAAACTGGAAAATTACTTTGAAAAGTTAAAAAAAAAACATGTGGGACAACGTTATCCCATTGCCCGACAAAAAAAAAAAAAAATAGTGCGACTACTTAATATCTGAACTGAAACTTTCTTGGATTATAATATGTTATTGTATATAAACAGCCCTATTCTTTTATTTATACTAAACCTCTTGGCTGATTCCACTGCTTAAATACAACAACTTTTTATATGGGACCAACATCGAAATCTCAACTACTTTCTTTTTCTTCATACAAACTGGTCACAGCTGATCGCCACTTTTGTATGGGGAAGCCAAATTTTATTTTAAGATTTCGATTTTGATCCCATCCTAGCCAATCCATCCATCCATCCCAATTGCCTTGTAAGGTTTCCTTCACATTTGGGCTGCGCGACAGTCATTTTTCATTTACATAGAAAAACAAACAGTTGCGCTGCTAACGCCCAAATGTGAAGGTGCTCTAAGCAAGTAGGTACCTACTACTGTTAGAGAAAGTCCGCCGCTGCGAGTTAGGGCGTCTGAAGTGAAAGACACACACACACACACTCACATACATACCAACTCAAAATGAAATAAACAAATAAACTTTTATTATTTATTTAAATGAAAGTGAATGAATTATGAATAAATATGATTTTTAATAAAAATAAATTATCTAGGAATAAGATTTTTTTATGATTACCTCACATCTGGGATTTGGTGAAAACTTTCCATGCAAGGGTATACACAAAGGGTTACTTTACATACATTCTGTGTACTAAGTATCGGGAATTTGTCAATAAAACAAAAAAACCGGCCAAGTGCGAGTCGGACTCACACACGAAGGGTTCCGTACCAAAAAACGGAAAAAAAATCACGTTTGTTGTATGGGAGCCCCCCTTTAATATTTACTTTATTATATTTTTAGTATTTGTTGTTATAGCGGCAACAGAAATACATCATCTGTGAATTTCATTTGTCTAGCTATCACGGTTCATAAGATACAGCCTGGTGACAGACAGACGGACAGCGGAGGCTTAGTAATAGGGTCCCGTTTTTACCCTTTGGGTACGGAACCCCTTAAAAATACAAATTATTCATCTAAATTTATTTTATCGCCTTCAAAGGAGGCCCCATCGCTTGCATTGCAATACAACATCTCCACCGCTTCACCCAGTCTTCCATACATTTTTCATAGGCTATTTGCGGTATGGCCTTTAGCTCATTCAGCGAATTTTCTTTTATGGCTTCTATCGACTCAAAACGTTTTCCTCGAAGTTAATTTTAACTTGGGAAATTAAAAAAAGTCAGACGGAGCCATATCACGTGAATACGGTGCTTGGTCGAGAACTTTTGTTGAATTTTTCGCTAAAAACTCTTTCACTATAATGGCTGTGTGTGATGGTGCATTATCATCAAAATCGCCGAGGACTCAAAACTATCACCAACAAAAAGTGTAGTTTAAAACAAATTAAATGACAGATCCCGCTCAAATTTTGCGTGCTTAATCAGTACAGTGCTACCAACATGCAGTAAAAAAATTAGAACGACCTCTTTTACGCGGGTCTTTTTATTGACATATTCCCGATACTTTTTACACAGAGTAGTATTTTGCACATGTACTTCGAACGGGTATCTTTTTGTCTAGTGCTACAGAATCTGCACCTCTTTTTAGTGGTCATCGGTTCCAAGTAATGCTGCGTTATGTTACTCAGTCTTTTTTTATTTTTAAAAACTATTGGATTGGCTTTTAGGATATTTATGTAACCAGCTTTTAATTTTCTGGCCAAACGCAAACGAAAGTCTCGATGTATATTTTTTCTTGAATCATTTTTTGATTGATTCAGGATATTTGCATTTAAAACAGCACACTCAAAGAAAAACCAAAACAATCTTGGCCATGTCTTTTTGGATCTGCGCCCAATGGAATATGAGCTACGGTAGTGATCGAAATGATCGACTCCACCCATGTCCCATTCTTTTGTCTTCTTTCTATTACTTCAACTTTTCTTGGGTTTACGGCTGTCGTAACGACGACTACATCCTTTGTATCTTTTCACTTAACTACGCCAACAGGGTGACAGTCTGTAGGTGAATTCTTCTGGATTTAATTTTTCTTTCTTATTAACAAGAGCTTTAGGTAGTCCTTTTCGTGATAGTCTTAGTGCCAATAGCGAATATCCCCGTATGATGTAATTATTCCAAAAGAGCGACAGAGGAAAAAAATTGTCAAAGACTATCAATGTGTCTTTTGGTACTGTCAGGCACAGGTTTTTCACCACTCTGTACACCAATCCTTCATCGTTGTCAGTTTTATCTTTACCTGCATAGATGTTGCATTGGTAGAGGTATCCCGTTTTTGCGTCGCATCTACACCACGCTTTGTACCCTCGTTTGATAGGTTTACCAGGCATATATTGTTTTTTGGAATCACGACCTTTAAACCTAATCATATTTTGAAAAAAGAAATATATTTAGCTTACTTCCGCAAACAATATATGCAAGATGCACCGCCCGCCCGCCCGCAATAATATGCACATGCACACCACAAAATATCAGTGCACAATACCTGCATTTAGCAAGACAGCAACACACCTTGCACCTTCACCAATTAGGCTACTCTACACGTGTTTCGCCCCAACCCGGGGCATCCTCAGGAGTTAGATCGTGCGTAAACCAACACCGAATGAGCAACATTGCCTTCCGACACCGTATTTATTCTCTTCCTCCCCACTCCGCACCGAGTGACTGACAGCGTTTGAAGAATGTTGCCAGTTTCAAATAAAAAGGAAAAAGGAAGGAAAAATGATTTTAATTTAAATTGTGTACAAATAAATTGATATACATTAAATAATGTGTTTTATCACAATTATGAATATTACTTTCATCGATTGATTGTGATTGAGAATTGGTAGCATTTGCTTGAAATGTTTTATTTAAAATGCTTAACATTGGCCTTATTTTTTGAAGTCTATCGTGATCTTTATGATTTTGTGGTAAATGAGTAGTTACGTCGCAAACATGAATATTTTTTAAATCTTTTACAAGTCATTGTTCCACATATTTCTTGATTGTTGTAAAATGGATCGGAGTTCCAGTATGACTCGATATCTGATTGAGGAGCAATTCCCATAAGAATCACTACAGCAAGAAATGCTTTAATTTCATTCTTGTCTACATCTTTCCAAAACTCACTGGCTTTCAATCTTGCATACTTGTTAGTGTGTTCAACAATAAGCTCAAATAATTCATCGGTGAACATATCCATAAAATAGTCAAATGGGGTACTTTTGTGGTCATAGTTTTTTGTGGGTTGCAATGCAACTCTCTACTGAAATCACGTTCTTTAAAGTTCCGTACTCTTGTAGTCCACTTTCTTTGTTTCGCCTGTAATTCAGCATAAGTTGGCTCCGGTGGCACGCGTATTTGATCATCCAAGGGATCTAAGGAAACGGAAATGTCTTTATGTTCAGCTATAAGCTCGGGAGTTTGCATGCGAGCTCTCCAATGCTGAGATAAACTTGCCCTGTTAGCATGTGGATGGTTAGTTTTTGGCTGATGCTGAGATGAAGCTGTCACGGTGTTATGCGGAAGTGTATGATCTGGTGAAGCATGGGGTGAAACCGCCCTGGCACCAGGAAGTGTTAGTTTTATTGAAAGCTGGGAAGGACCTACAGTAGCATTGGCCGCGAGTTCATGTGTCTGTGCAAGCTGGGAAGTACCGGCCACAGGTTCAAGAATGTCTACGAGTGCAGGTGTCTGCAAAAGCTGAGAAGTACCGGCCCCAGGTTCAGGAATGTCATATGCTAGTGGACGCTGAGAATAGCAAGCCGTGCACTTACATGTGAGAGTAGGCAGCTTGCGCTTTGGTGGATACTATGATAAAGCTTATGTGTCCTTATGTAGATAAGGACTTGATCAGCCTTTGGATAGGACCTGGGATGGATCTGTCATGGTATCGGAAAGTGCAGGGTTTGATAAAATATGTGTTGGATCTTCTCTGTCGACATGCAAAACTTCCTGGTCTCAATCTGAAAGCTGCTGCTCACTTACTTTTAACAATTGCGGAGGACTATCCTCAAGTATATGCAACAAATCTTCTTTCGAAATACGTTGTATTTCATCTAATGCAGTGTCCATAACCTTGGGACAATAATCTGTAAGACTCGCCTCGCAATCGTCATCCTCGCTCTGACTGCCAATTTTGGAGCAAGTTCTCAATTTCGTGGTCTTTAACCACTATCTAAAATAATACAAAAAAATATCAGGCAAAGGTAGCATATGTCCCACAACACAACACAAAAATGTTAACAGGCAACGGTCACATTTGTCCCACATCAATTAGGAACCTATTGTGACGAACATTTATAATAATCTACAAAGAAGTATGATAAATCCACAAGAAAAACAATTGCTCTTCAACATATCCAAAAATTGCACGACTTACCTTTTGTTTTTTCGACATTATTAATAAAAATGTTCGCTTCACTGCCAAAACACACACTCTCAACCGACTCACGAAATCAATTAGCTGTCACTTTGACAGTTACGTTCGGAAATGCAGTTTTTTAGTCTTGATCCATAGATAATATATTAAAGTGGCCATTTTTATAAATTGTGGGATTTGTATCTCCGGAACCTGATAAAAACAACAAAAAAACCGTGTGGGACCGAATCGAACCGGGGCCTGGTTAAGGCTGATTCATTTCTAATGATTCAAAAATACGCCCCCAGTTATATCACTATATAGAATAATAAACTTGTTAAACGTTTTTGTCTAGAACAGTTACAAGACAATAGTTAAAAAAAAAATAGTGCCACATGGCAGAATTTTCTCTCCTCTAGCCACATCGCATACTTCCGGTACCCGGACGCGATATTAGAAATGCCTGTGGGGTACAGACACGACCTGCTCTGTACCGCTCTGGGTTTTTCAAATTAAATAACGTCGAAAAAGCCTGTGTGTTTCAGAGCACCGCTTGCTCTGTATCGCGCGGGGTTTTTCAACTAAAATTTTAATAATATCACCCTAAAAAGCCTGTGGAACACAGACACCTTGCGCTGTGATCCACAGTGATTTTCTAAATATAAATACCCCGAGCGATACAGACGCGTAAGGCACTACGTGAAACTTGGATATTTTAACTAAAATATCAAATCTCTCTTATAAAAAGAACTTTTAACTCGTTAAAAAACATGGGATGAATTTTATTTTTGGTAGGTCCTTTTAGAAAGAAATCCCCGAAGAACAGTTGTTTTTATCGTACAAAATTTCTCAAAAACGGCATAGCACAATCTAACTTTTCATTTCGCCTTTTTTACAATGTGTGTGTAAAGGGAAAGGAAATGAAAATACCCTACCCTAAATAATTTTAACTGAGAGTTTTACAAAAATAGTTATTTTTATAAAAGAAAAGTATTTTGTTAGTTTTTCGCAATTTTTGAGCGCAATAACTAACAGCCGAACGTTATTTCATTTATTTTATTTCGTTTGATAATTATTGTACCTACTGTCAACTGTCATCAGGTTTAGGCTAAAGGCACTTGACCTTGTGACCGCCTTTATGCCGTACGTAGTAAAAGCTGTTTTACAGTTCAACTGTTGAACTTAAAACGTGCTGTCTTGTATACCCACATAAAAGAGTACTTTTGTAATATAGGAAATAAAGAATCTTGCTGGCTTTTTCTGTTAACAAGAAAATTAGAATCACTGATAATGTGTTTTTTTGTTTCTTAAGGCGCCCTACTACCCACTTCTAGCGCCACCTATACATTTATTTTTATTACTCGTAAACTAAGTCAAAATTTAAAAAAGCTAAAATCATGCCTAAATGTCTCTAATATTTTTCGAATAACTTTTCAAAAGTTTCAATTCTTTCTGTAAGTTTTAAAATCCATTTTAGCTCAAAGTGCCCACTTTTGGCAAGAACGGAATAACTCACAAAAAGAATTAAAACAGTTGAAGAGTTATTAAAAAATATTATAGAACATTTAGGAGGGCATGATCTTAGGTGCAAAAGCACTAAACTTAAGAATCGCCTAAGTCTTTTCTTATCTACAACTCGACCAAGATAACTAGGCGAATGACAGCTACATGACGGCTAAGTTTATGACACCGTTTTAATTTGGTCGTGTTGAAGTAAGGAAAAGACTTAGGCGATCCTTAAGTTTAGTGCAATCGGGCGTTAGCTTTTTTAAATATTTACCTGGTTTACGAGTAAAAAAAATAAATAATTATTGGCGGTGCTAGTAGTAGGTACTACGGCGCTTTAAATATGTATTTTTGTCTTTTTTTAATATTCTTCATTTATTACAAAAATATTGATGAAAACAGAATTAATCGAAATGAAAAACACATTAAGTATCACATTTATATTATGTCAGATTAGTGTTACAATAAAACATAACTAGGTATTGTTTATTAATTATCCAAGAAACTTAATAATGCGCACTAGCAAGCTACCGCCCGCGACGTTTTTATGAACCAAAGTCTGCTATATTTTAATCCAGGTTTAAAAAAACTATCTGTGAGCCTTTCATCCCAATCCATCCCATTTAGCAAAGCCTGCCATTTTAATGGGTTTGAGTGAAAAAACATTTTAACATTTACAATAAATTAATATTAAAAATAGGATAAACTAAAATGATTTATAGTCATAAAATCATTTATAGTCAGTGGTATGTATACCACTTTGTTAAAAAAAATATCGCTAGTATGACTATAAATCACTATTTTAATATTCTACATAATTTACCGAAACATATAGAAGGAATCCTTTAACCATAACTGTAATTTTCTGAATTGTCTGTGTTCCACAGGCTTTTTAGGGTAATATTATTAAATTTTTAGTCGAAAAACCCCGCGCGCTACAGAGCAAGCGATGCTCTGAAATACACAGGCTTTTTCGACGTTTTTTATTAGAAAAACCCAGAGCGGTACAGAGCAGGTAATGTCTGTACCCCACAGGCATTTCTAATATCGCTACCCGGACGGATTTGTTAAAGATCCTGAATAGATAAAAATCCAAACTTATTCCTCGTCCCATAAATACCTACCTATAGTGCAGCTATTACTAAAACCAACCACTTAAAAATAATAGAAATTACTCAATAATATCTACGTAGCTATCTATTACTATTGTATTGACTGCTTGGTCAAACATCAAAACTTTTGCTGGTATGCTGGAGTTTTTCACATTTGCAGCACATTGTACAGATTTTTCTTCTGAGAATGATATTGTTTTTGAACACCCTGGTTTTTTACCACCCATTTTAGTTTTCGGTCAAATACAATGGAAATGCGACTAAATGATAAATGACTATTTTAATTTGAGTTGTAAATTCAATAATATTAATTTTAAATACAACTTATTGCATAAAATCTATTTAAATAATTTCGTCCTGAATTTAGAACCTACGGGAGGTAATTTATGGAATTAAACCCAATGCCTAATGGTCAGGTTTAAACATTTGCCCATCTCTAAGTGACATTTTGAGTGACCTATTTTTTTATGTGGCCTACACCGTGAGCAAAGGTCTATTTTGTTCGTGTCGAGATGTGACGTCATTAAGGGTTTTTTACAATTCATTTATTTTCTCCATAAATATTGCTTTAAAAATTCTAAAACTATTTTT
The DNA here is from genome assembly GCA_928269145.1 of Agriphila tristella. Taxonomy (NCBI): domain Eukaryota; kingdom Metazoa; phylum Arthropoda; class Insecta; order Lepidoptera; family Crambidae; genus Agriphila; species Agriphila tristella. Next base: position 2,687,754 of record OV743435.1, read on the forward strand.
CTCGCACTCCTGAGGGCCAAATCTAGAAATGTTTTTTTTTATTGTGACAAAATATTTTTTGTACTTGGTGTCCGATCCGATTGAACTGGGGTTCATAACTAAATTACTGTTATGGCAACTGCGATTTATAATTAAACTGTTTGCGGTTGTTAATCAGGTAATCTCATTTGCTTACTTGGTGGAATACCAAACTAAAATTTTTGTTGATTTTTTTTGTTCTCTGTTAAAATTAACTAAGAACACTTTCATTGGCATATTATCGTAAATGGTTGTCTTGCTTCGACGTAAACTTGGATCATCATTGATTAAATTTACTTTGGCAATCAAAGTGCTTTTACGTACTGAATTCTATTACAAAAATCGACATATGATACGTCACTATCGATTTTAATTGTTTTCAATTCTATAGCTATACACTTTTCCGACCGTGGATCACCAAAATGTTGCTTTTTAGAGGGCCATGTATCTAAATCCTGTCGTACACTAATAGGATTAGCCGCTTTACCTGTTAACTGAGAAGTGATTACATAAAAAAACCGACCAAGTGCGAGTCGGACTCGCGCACAAAGGGTTCCGTACCAAAAGGGCAAAAAATCCTGTTTGTTGTATGGGAGTCCCCCTTAAATATTTATTTTATTCTGTTTATATTTGTTGTTACAGCGGCAACAGAAATACATCATCTGTGAAAATTTCAACTGTCTAGCTATCACGGTTCATGAGATACAGCCCTGGTGACAGACAGACGGACGGACAGCGGAGTCTTAGTAATAGGGTCCCGTTTTTACCCTTTGGGTACGGAACCCTAAAAACGTACAAATCTTGAACTTCGTTTTTTTCTATGCGGCAACACTGTATAACATATTCACACTTTCTAATAAATAAATTTAATAATTTTTCTTCTCCATCAAATATGGGAATAACGTTTGACGTTTACCGGTGTATTTGCACTAATCCCTGCATTTTTCAATAAAACGAGTAATGTCTTTAATTATTTAAAATTATAATTTAAAATTGTTTTTTTGATGTTATAAAATAGTTGAAGTAAACATGTATAGGTACTTCATTTTCTTTATAAAATAGACGTTTCTTTTGTAAAAATCATTTGATTAACTTTACTTAGATCTACTCTAATAGAAGCAATTAAAAGTACTTCGACTGTCGGAAATAACTTTAAACACTTCCTAGACACTTCTAACTATTTTAGGTGAACACGATAGTGAATAGACTGGAAAAGCGATTTTAGGTCTACTCACAGACTGCCCATATCACGTTGAGACTTAGCTGATGATCCATTGGAGGTCTCGTCGTGTAGAGTCGCACCCACATAGTTCTGGACAAATTTATTTGTTTCGTTGAATTTCCGTGGAAAACGCTTGAAAACTATCGGCGTGATACTAATGTAGAGTATTTTCGCGACGCGGAAATCCTAGCTGCGCCAGTCAGAGCGTGGGCGAGCAGGAGGAGCCGAAGAGGAAATTTCGACCTCTAAAAATCATTAGTGATGATTATGAAGAAAGTGATGATGAATGTCAAAACAAATGTCCAATTCCACAAAAACAATTTTACCACCACCGTACGTATACGTACATGTTCATCACCAAGATTGTTAATCCCACTTGCGCCAGGCTGGGTTAACACGTTAGGCATGCAATATGTTCATCTATTTTAATGTTTAGCAATGTTGTTGCACGGTGGCATGGATCAGCCCGACATTCCAACATCTGGGACAAATTGTAACCAGCGTCGACATTTTTGCAAGGAACTTACGGATTACTTGGTAATAGTGGATATGCACAATCAACATTTATGATGACACCTTTGGCAACAGTGACTTCCACTAATCTTGTCATATTATATTATGAGTCGCAGATAAGGACGAGAAACACTATTGGACGAACCTTTGGAGTATGGAAAAGAAAGTTCCCTATTTTGTCAAGGGGGATACAAGTTCATTTACTCAGAATACCTGGTAGGTATCATTATTGCCACTTGTGTGCTTCATAATTTTGCAAGACTTCAAAAGGACCTAGAACCTCCAATTGATCCAGAATATGCTCCCAAAATGATAGTTTACATGACATTAAATGATAGATTGGAATTACCAGCCAGCAATGGCTCAGTCAGAAGTACATCATCCAAGACAAGACCTGACAGGAGAACATTTTAGTAGATTACTAAACTAGTTCCACCTTATTTTTTTAAGTTAATTTGTTTGTGTAGTGTAAGGTTATAAGTATAGATAAATAAAATAATAATTTTACAACAAATACATAATTTATTTCAAGCCCATTTATTTCATAAATATTTTTCTAGTTGAAGTGTTCGCAATTTTTCATTATGAGCATATTTTGCCTTTGCATCTTCCAATTCCATTGCTCTTAGCTCCTGAAGTCCTGAAACGGTTGTGTTCTAATTTTTCTTGCTCTTCCACAAGCTGAATTTTGAGGTTATTTTTGTGTTGCAACATATTCCATGTTTTCAGCTGCCAGGACTATAAACTTTTCAGATACTGACTGTTTTTCTGGTATATCAGTCTCTAATTTTCTTTAAGCTGAAAATATATCTTATTTAATTTTGCTTAAACATATGAAGGCTTTAATCTTGATTGATGTGGCCTCAAGTTAATTATTAGTCAAATAAAGACGAGCAAACGTTGAAAAATGCAAAAGACAATAAGTTTTCCACATAATAGATACCTTATTTAGTTCAAAATAAAATGATAACTTTAATAAAATTAAAGATATTGAAAACTGTTTTTTTTTATTTCTATTGGCGTAACCCAAACAGATTTTTATCGTTTTGATTAAATGTTTCGTTTTTGCCGCACAAAATATGGTTAATTAATTTAATATAATTATACATGCAGAATATGCTAGACTTATGCATAAAATATTTTATTATTTCGTCCTTGTGCTCTACACATTTTAAAAAGGTCAAATTTGTAAGCATAGTCACAATTAATTTTATGTAAGTTAAAATTTGCTCCTAAATATACTATCATAATACATGTATTTGCTATTTGTGCAAATGGGTCAAACGTTTCTCTTGTAGGATAACATAACCAACCCTTTATTGCAGTACTCTTTTATATTTATAAATTCGTGAAATATCATTGATTTACACTATGAGAAATTGTTGGTATGTTTTGAGACATTGTTTTTTGATGTTCCTCACAATCGAACCACTACAATATTGTATTGCTGCGCAACTTTCGATTTTTGTAGCGTCTCCTTAACTTACTGGTTCCTCCGTGTTAATAGGGTCAATTTCAAAATGATTTTCGTTAATATTAATTTCTGGTGTTTTCTTTTTATTACTTCCAATATAAAAAAAAACCATTTAAAAGTTTTAACGGTTTGCGTATTCTCTTTCGCAATTGGCGCCAACAGAGTGTGGAGAGCTCATATTAATAAAAAGTGTTTTAAATGCCCCTTAAAAAGCAGCATTAGGCATTGTGTTGGCATGGCAATGAGCCCGAATAGCCCCAAAAAAAATCTATCGGGTCTTGATTGAAATGTTTTAGTAAAAATGATGTAATACCTTTTTCTAAAAAATACCTTTTTCCCTGTATTGTTTGAAATTTGAATCCAACTGTTGAGTTATGGTACTACTGTTTTTTGCCATGGGCATCAAATATATGTCATAGTCTTCAGGACTTTTAGTGAGTCATTCCATAATTTATGATGAGGAGACGTAGGTGTGACCGCAGCTCTATGAACTTTAACTCCTTGAACGTTGCTAAAGCTACTATTGATAGAATCGAATAGTTTGTCAAAAACATAAAAATATGGGAAGTATCTTTATAATTTTGTGGAAGCATTCCAGAATCTGAAACAAAATAAGAAAAATATAAATTAATTGGCTCTAATAATGTTTTATTTTATTTTGTTTTATTGAGGGATAACAAACAGCTGCAAATCTGTTTATCCTTTCTTTTGTTAAAATCGTTATTTAAAAATATATATATAAGATTGTTAAATCAAACTATATGTATTGCCTGCTTTTAATGAAGAAACTCTCCACACAAACCACATCTCCTACATTTAAAATTATAGTATTTTCTATTTTTGTTTAATATAATTGTAAACTTTTAGATTTTTGCATTCACAATGCTATTTTTATATTAAGATGAATAAATAATGAAAAATATTAGAAAAAATCGGCTCACCCGTAGCAACTTAGACGGGATCATCTTAATATAATTGTGTTAAATGCTGTTTTTCTATCTCTTTTCCAGTCACTGCATGATATTTCTGGTTTTAACTCTTGAGCTATTGTTGTCCAAGCTCTTTTTTATCTTCTTCGTTTATTATGCATCTGATTTTGTTTACTAATGATTGATTCAGTCTTTCATTTATGCCATTTGTGAACGGTGCATTGACTGCTGTAAAAACTTTAGGTTTGTTTTTATCGAAAAAAAAATTGAATTCTGTTTAATTAATTCCCGGGTATTGGTTTGCAAGAAGCATACCAATGTCCGTGGGCACCCATTTCTCTGTGGGTCACGTGGTGTCTAAGGGGTTGCCCACCCAGCGATGAGCGATGGCCTGGTTTGCCGTACATCGTTATCTCTATGACAGCCCGGAACGAGAAGTAAAATCGAATCTCTAGGAAGGCTTGCGAATTGAAGTACATGAAGCATTCCAGTCAGTAGACAAAACAGAAAGGCTGAAAATGAAGTTAGCGTAGGAAAAATTAAAAATAATCGAGTGAAGTGGTCATGTGATTGTAAACCAACACCAGGGACTATTATAGTGATCTGAGAACTTAGAAAAACGGAAAAATATACTGTTACTAGCTTTTGCCCACGACTGCGTTCGCGTGATTAAGATAGTTGTGCATTTATTTGGAAAGTCACGGATTACCAATATACCTAGGTATTTATCAGTAGAACTCATTTCACTCATTTAAATTTCATAAAAACCATTTCTTAATGCTCACCTACACCATGAAAGGTATCTATACCCTCCAAACATGATGTCTCTACCTTCAGCCCTATACAAATCTCCATACAAACTGGTACAGCCTGTAGCACCCTGTATAACAGTAATTTTTCTAAACCCTTTCTTAGTGCTCACAAACACATTACAAAAGGAATCTACCCTCCAAAAATGGTGTAACTATCTTCAGCCCTATACAAATTCCCATACAAACTGGGACCAAACTATGTTAATGCAAATGTCACTTAAGTTATAAACTACTAATTAAGTTGCAAATGTCAATTAAATGTAAAATATCTAAGGTGCAAAATGTCAGTTAAGTGTAGAAGAAAAATGTAATTTAAATAATGTAAAATGTCAATGCAAGATGAGTGCCAATAAGAAGTCAAATAAAACTGCAGAGAGAGATGAGTGGTATCACCAATGTCTTATTGAACAATGTCTTATATCCCAGTATAACGGAAATTTAACAAAACCCTTTCTTAGTGCTCACCTACATACACCATGAAAGATATCTATCTACCCTCCAAAAATGGTGTATCTACCTTCAACCCTATAGGTACAAATTCTCATACAAACTGGAACACCCTGTAGCACACAGTGTAATGGAAATTTAACAAAACCCATTCTAAGTGCTCACCTACACCATGAATAGTATCTGTCTACCCTCCAAAAATGGTGTCTCCACCTTCAACCCTATACAAATTCTCATACAAACTTGAACAACCTGTAGCAGCCTGTATAACGGGAATTTTTTTTAAAAACTCTTTCTTAGTGCTCATCTTCATACGAATAAGTCCTTTTCAGAGATAGCCATTTGCGAATTAGTCTTTTTAAGAATTAGTCCATTCGCGAAGTAACACAAAACAGTTGTATTGAATTAAACTAAGATAAAACCTATTTGAATGTTGTGCTCGGTTGTTATCGAAATACTAATTTAATAATGTACAACAGCTAAGATGTTATAGAATGTTTTAATTTGTATTTTGTTACCGTGCCAAAAAAAAAAAATTAAAAAAAAAATGGTAGTGTAAGTAAGTTATTGTTAGGGCAAGCCGGGCTTTTCGGCTTGTATGGGGGTACCGCCACTGCGAGTAACCTCCATAGACTAAAATGTCTTTACCACGCTTAGACTTGAGAATTTTACAGTCACTCATTTTAAAAGAATTAAATAAGATAAGCCAGAGATGCACTTCACCTAAAAGCAAGTAAAGAAAAATGTTTGACGAAATGAAACTACCTGCGTTTTTTTAGTTTATCTGTAGTCGAAAATTTTGAAATTTGTTACTTGTAACACGTATTTGTTGCAAAATAAATGAGTTTTAATAAAATATTTACATAAACCATTTCCGTTGTAATAGATAATAAATAACAATGAAGCAACTGCAATACTTACTATGTACTACTACAGTAGGTATAAGCGTGATATATATATTTATTTATTTTATTTATAACTTCAAGTGTAAATAATGACATAACAGTAATATTGAAAATATCACTAGGTCTATTCTTAGTCTAATAGACCGCCCCGAGTAGTCCCCGGTGCAAATGTGCCCATAACGCTGGCCGCGTTGCCGCGTTGGATGGCAATGGACAATCTTTGCACCAGGAACGACCCAGAGCGGGGGTCACAGGTTTTTTGTCTGAGCCGACGCCCCAAGTCTTTGACAAATTGTATTGCCTCTGACCCCCAGCATCCCGCTGTTTCTACCGCAAAAGGGATGAAAAAATAGGCCTGTTCGAGCGGGGCATATTTCAGGTGTTTTGCGACCGCCTGGTGTTCCGCCGCCGCCCCAGCCGCGCGTGAGGTACGACAGATGTGGGTAGCAGCGAAGGTGCTGACACAAGTCGCGTCCCACAGCAGGCATCGCCCCTTTTCCCACGGCACTAGCGTTAGGCCATCAGGCCGCTTACTGTTCGTGCGGCTGAGACCCGGCGGCTCAAGAACGGAGGGGATGCCGGCCGACGTGAGAGCCCGCTGTAAGATGTCGTTTAGGGCATGATGGCGAGGATGCCTTCCTGCGCAACGACGACAGCTCAACGAGTGATGGCCATCGGCCCCCACCATGGTACCGCAGATGCATATGTGTGGTTCGCATACATCGCAGCCCAAGCGAAGGGCGACCGCCACCCGCAGGGAGTCGGCGTCGAGCAAAGTACCTATATGAGGCGAAGGTAGTGCCTGCAGCCACGCACCAGACTCTGGCCGTGACACCGCCAAGAGTCTCGCGAGATCCACCGCCCCAGCCCTGTCAGTGATTCGTTCGAGGATGGCTTTGCAGGCTATGTCGTCCCATGAGCGCTGGAATTCAGGGTTCTGAGGGACGGCTGCGCCCGGGACGCGAGCCAGCCAGGTCGTGATGGCATCGGCCGCATGAGGGACGGTTACCTTGTCGCCATTCAAGGATAATATATCAGCGACTAGGTCCGCAACCCCATGGGCCGACGCCAAGAAAGCCGGCAGGCTCACATCCCGAACGCACCGCACACCAAGTCCCCCGTACCGGACTGGTAAAGTTGCTTGCGTCCAGTGCTCCCCGCTCAGAGAGACGTTTAATATTGTTTCCAAAATACTCCTGATTACGGCATCAGCGGATTCAACAGCGCCGGGAAACAACCAAATGGGAGCTGTCCGCAGGAGATATGTCATCTTAGGGACAGCAAAACACTTCTGCATGAGGACCAGAGCAACGTGCGGAGTTATGTCCTTAAGACGCTCACTGGCGAGTGAGAGATTCTCCCTGCGAGTTTCTAGGGCCTCAGGAATTGCGGCTGGGAAAATTGGAGCACCAAGCAGATAAAGCGTCTGTCTGTTTTGTTCCTTGAGGCCAGGAAGTAAAGAGGTGAAGGAAAGAAAAGAAGAAGAAGACTGCGCTACAGGCGAAAAACTCACATTTGGTCGCATTCACTTCCAGTCCCAACTCCTTCAGGCGAGGCAATAAGACTAAAAGGTCTCGTTCCACTTCCTCCGGTTTACCCCCAATGGTACCATCATCAAGATACCAGATGTTGAGGGGAGACCTCAGCTCGCTTATGGCCCTATGGATAGCCAGACTGAAAGTAAGAGGACCAAGAGGATCCCCCTGTTGCGCTCCAACCTGTGACTGAATCAGTTCAGACCCAAAAAACAAGTTAGAAGGTTTGTGGTAAACCTGGTGTAGGAAAGGATAAAGCACAGGGATCTTCTCTATTATATATATATTATTTTATTATTTTATTTTCAAAGAATAGAGTATTAAAATAAAATACATTTTTTTTAAATTAAAATACGAATATTTACAAGAAATGATTGTAAAAGTATGTTTATGAGTAATATTACCCAGTAATAGCACAAGCTGACTTAATTTGGAACTAGATGGCTCTGTGTGGCCCTGAGTGGTGCGTCCTGAAATATTTATTTATTATTCTTTGTAATATCGCTTGCCTTAATATTGATGGAGAATCCTCCGTAGATGGACAGGGTTGCAGTTAAAAGAGTTATAAATTTATAGTCGTGTCGGTGAAACATTCAGTAGGTGGAACAGCGTGTCGTCAAAAGTGACTTATACCAAAGGTCCTGTCGGCGAACAGTCCGTAGGTGCTTTCAGAGTCTTAACTCTGTTGGGGAAATGGAAATAAATGAATTGTCCTGTCGACGAACAGTCCAATAGCAAATCGGTCGTAGGAGAACGGTTGCTGAATCAGAAGGTCATTATATATGTTAGGGCCTTCATAAAGTGTATCATTTAGAGATACTCCTGAAGCAGACTTTGAACTAGCGTTGAAAACGACTCTAAACTTAGTAGTTTTTCTTTGAGGACGTATAACAGGCAAGTGTGGTAAGTGAATTGCATTATCTTATTGTGAAAAATCTTTTACATAATAAGCATGACCTAGTTTAATATATTCAAGGCCAAGAAACACAGCGGGCGTGGCGTGACGGGACGGGACGGCGACGCGACGCTGTGAAGTTGTAATGTACTAGATACTATGGACGACGTCACACAGACCGGCGTGGCATGACAAATCAACTCAAATGTATGAGCTGTCGAACGAAAATCAGTAGAAACGAGCGCTCGACGCCAGCCGAGCGATTCAAAAATAGGGCCCCAGATTGCTTCAATCGCACTACGCACGATTCAACTCGTACCGCAATCTGCTGAGTCAATTTGCTGATTGCTAGCGCACGTGATTCAACACACAACAAGTTGAGCCACGCCCCCAACTCGACTACTGACGATTCAATCTGTCAACTCTCAGCAGATTAGGTCAGCAATTTGAAAGAGAAATTGAATCGTGAGTAGGCGCCTTAATGTTACACAATGGTATTACTTTTGAAAGGGTCACATTTTTTCTGAACTGATTTCGACAGTGACGTTATAGAACAGTTCTAGGACTGGGACTGCGCTTTCTATTATCAACCAATCGTGATCGGTAAGTAATAGCTCGTTTCTCAGTCAGCCTCAACAAGCGTCTTTAGCTGAATGAATCCTAGAAAGCATTTCGTATGTTGAATTCCAGCGTGTAGAAACATCTTGCTTCAATTTCAGCGGATTTAATCCCAGCTGTTTCTGCATCTCCGTAAGTTTATTCAGTGCGTGTTAACTCCGTTTAAAATATTCAACTATCGCCTTGACTTTTACAGTAGTTGCAGATAAATGAGTTAATGCAGTTTGAACGCAAAGATTTAAAGTATGCGCGAAACATGGGATTTGTCGCCACCCTCCTAATCTTATGGCTGCTGTTATGTTAGCTGCGTTATCGCTTGCGATTGCTGTCACTTTATTTTCTATCTGCCATTCTATCATCAATTTTTTCTGAAAATTATACAAATTCTCACTGGTATGCCGCTCATTGTATTCCATACAGCCCAATAGAATAGATTCTAATGGCATACCCGTTTCATCTACAGAAATAAAATGAGCCACAACTGCAATAAAACTATTGTTATTTATCGAGGTCCAACCATCTGTGGCTAAGCAAATTGCAGTTGTATTTTGAATTTTTGTTTTCGCCGATTCTAGTGTTTTCTTTCCCATACAATTTTGGCAACAAACTCTCAGAGAAAGTTTTCCTAGTTGGCAAACTATACCCTGGACATAACATAGCAACAAATTTTCTGAATTCTTTGTCTTCGACTATTCTTAATGGGTGATATTCCTTAGCTATCATACATATCAATTGTTCGTCAAATTTTTGAGCACGTAAAACATGGATCGGCTTATTGCTCTGTACACAATCTTTAATTGATGGTTGCGCTGGATTAGGAGGAAGATGGGGTAAACGTACCTCTCGCCGGACATCACTAGCTTTAGCTGGCACATCCTCATCTCAAGTCGTCGTTTCGGATGGTTCAGTTTCAGTCGGTTGAGATTCAGATCCATCTTGTCGTTCTTGATTTTCATTCGAGATTGGATTAAGCTGTCTCTCGGGATCAAGAGGTATTGTAGGATGCTTTGTTTTTATGTGCCTTCCTAAATTTCCGATATTACTACCGGGCATAGATAATACCTGTACCTTGATTACATAAAGCTGTTGCTTACAATTCTCGATTGAAATCGATTGAAAGCGCGGTTGCATTGCTGCTTTAGTTAAGATAGTTGTCACGTTGGTTCTAACTAAAGCAGCAATGTAACTGCGATTTCTGTCAGAGTTGATTGCAACAAAATTACAAAATCACCCCCCTGGGCACAATAGACGCATTTTGCCTTCTTGGGTTCCGATTCTGTAAAATGGTTCCTTTATAAAGCGCTTTTTTTCTAGTAGCGGTAGAAATTTTTGTTTTAAAAATCAACCAAATGTATAAATATTTAAAGTACATTAATATTTTACCAAACGTGAGATAATCGCGGAAAAACATACAGGTCAAAGTGAGATCCTTATTTTTTTTGAAGTCGGTTAAAAAGAATACACTAAAGGTATCCCTTTTCCAACCCAAAAAACATCATCTAATTCGGTTCATAAATGACAAAGTCGTCAAGGTGGTTAATGCACAATCATAGTATTTTCAGAATTACTTGAAAACTACTGGAACGATTTGAAAAAAAAAAAATAAAGGGGCCATCTCGCAAGAATACTCAATCGAACAAAAAATAATCTTTTCTTTTTTTTTTTTTATTTATTTTCTATTAATTGAGTATACAGTGTTTCACAAAAATAACACCTGCCAAACTGCACAGCAGTTTGTCGGCAGTAATTCTCGCCTTAGTTTTTAACTTACAGTCTAATTATATGCTATAAACTTATTTTAACATAACAAAACAAATCGCACCCCATTTTGTTCATAATTGGTAGGTACAATGACTTACTGAAACTTATTAGGTGGTATAATTTTCTGTCTGAAATCTATGACTGTTTGATACATTTTTTTTTTTGCTTTATGTTTTTTTTTGTTTTTGTTTTTGTGTTTTTTTTTTAATTTTTATTTATTTATGAATATATGTAGCATGCATTTGTTTTTCTATTGAACTGTACTTATATTATTTTTGTCTTTTTACATGTATTTGTTTATTTATTACTAATAAACATATTACTAATCTTTTGTTATGGACTATTATATTTTTTACTACGGGCATAATGACAGGTAATGTTTTTTTAATATGGTTTTGAGATGGTTTTTTGAAATAGCAGCTTTCAATAAATCCGGAGGAAGCTCATTATGTAGTGTCGGTATGATCCATCGCCTCGTACGTTTGCCGAAGTAGTTATTGACGCTTGGTACTACATATTTTATTTTTTTAGATTGACGTGTTGGGTAGCTATATTCCCTTTGCTTTTTGTGCTCATTTTTATTATATTGTTCTAAAATTAGCTTCATTTTTGCCTTTTTATCAACAGGTACAATTTTACATATTTTATACAATTTGTTCATAGTCATTTTTGCACGTGTTTTTAATATTTTTATCAACTAAATTTTTTAATAACCTTACTTGTAACGCCTTAATCTCGTTCAAAAAGGTTGGGAACGTTAGGCCATAGCTTCCCAGTCCATAATCTATAGTTGCTTCAGCAAGCGCGTGATATAGCATAAATAATATTCCTCAGATTCAGATTCATTTATTCACACGAAACATGGTAAATACACAGATGTTAAAGTAAAAAATAAAAAGTCCAAACATGTTTCCACTAAAATTAGCATGCGAATGTCAAATTAAGTATACATTATTATTAAATAAAATAAAAAAATTAAGTATATTAAAATTATTAGATTAAGATTATTAGACATTGTTTTATTAATTATTATAAATTTGAAACATACCATAAACGTTCCACGAAAAATTAAAAAACAAAATAAAAAACATAATATTAAAATAAAGTGTCATTTTAAATATTCTTCAACAGAATAGAAGGACTGTTCCTGTAGCCATAACTTTACGGTTCTACGGAACCGTGTTTCTGGAAGACTTTTAAACTCATAAGGTAGCGCATTAAATACATTGACACACATAGCCGCACAATTTTTTAAATAGAGTTTAGTCTTTGGTCTGATACTGTAAGTAAGTTTCTCAGAATGCCTTGTGGATCTCTGCGTAATGTCTTTAAACTTAGTAAACAGATGACTATTGGATTTTACGAAACAAACTAAATTAAGAATATACATACATGGCAGTGTCAAGATATGCAGTTTTTTAAATAAAAATCTACAAGTATCATCCGGTGCCAGTCCATACATAGCTCTAATACATTTCTTTTGGCCAATAAAGGCCCTATCAGCATCTGTACTGTTACCCCAAAGCAACAAGCCATAATCCAGCGCTGAATATACATAAGCATAGTACGCCATAATTAATGTGTTATGCGATGTTGTCCGTCTAAGCCTACTGACAAGATAAACATAACTATTTAATTTTGTACATACTTTGTCAATATGAGCTTTCCAATTCATGTGATTGTCTAATATAATACCTAAAAATTTTGTTTCAGTCACTTCTTTAATATGTTGTCCGTTATAGTTTAATTGAAAATTATTAGTTGAAGCACCATAATTCATAAATTGTATAAAACATGTCTTGTCAAAATTAATACATAAATTATTACACATCGTCCATTTTGAAATATCATTAATAGTATTGTTAATTTTCAATTCATAATTATTCATGTCAATATCATTCTTAGATGTCACTATTACTGAAATATCATCAGCAAATAAAACACATTTATTTTCTATTGCATTAGGTAAATCATTTATATACAAAATGAATAGAATAGGTCCAAGTATAGTTCCTTGTGGAACACCGTATAAATTAAGTCTACTTTTTGATTTATAATTTATTACTGTCTGCGATTCATTAATATTTGTGATTTCAACATACTGAGTTCTATTTTTTAAATAACTATCAATCCAGTTTAGAACAGGTCCTCTAAACCCTAAATTTTCTAGTTTCTCCAATAAAACTTTGTGGGATATAAAATCAAACGCCTTTGACATATCAAAGAAAATGGCTGTAACTTTCTCTTTACTATCCATACCTTTCATAATTTCATCAGTAAGATCAAAACCAGCAAAGCTTGTTGATTTTTTATTTTGCAAGCCATATTGTTGTTTATTCACGACATTGTATTTCGACAAGAATTTAACTATACGCTTAACCATAGCTTTTTCAAATAACTTAGCCAGTACTGAAACTAAGGTGACAGGTCTATAGTTGTTTAAATGTTTAGTGTCACCTTTTTTATGTATAGGCCTAACAACTGACATTTTGAGTATGGTTGGAAAAGTGCCATTTTCAAAGGATAGGTTTATTAAATATGTAAGGACTTTGGCTAAAACTGTCCTACAATTCTTAACTATATCAGTTGAAATGTTATCAAAACCCTCCGATCTTGTTGTTGTTGTTTTAATGCCAATATTAGTTTCAAAATTTCATCAACTGTATAAGGCTCAAGATACATACTATTGCGTAACCTTATCTTATTTTTATTATGACAATTTTGGCTATTATCAATATTTGTCGTATCAATAAAATGATCATTAAAAGCTTCCGCGATTTGTTGTGGGTCTGTTATTATATTGTTACCAAGAGAAATCTTTTCAATAAACTTTTTATTTATATTACTTGTACTGTCTTTTATTACATTCCAAGAGGCTCGACATCGATTCTTAGACTGTGCTATATATTTATCATTATTTGATTTTTGCGCTTGATTCAAGCAACGTCTTAACATACTTGAATAGTCTCTATACTTTGTTTTATTTTGATTTGTTTTTGATTTATAATAGCTAAATCTAAGCCTTCTCTTTGTGGCACAACTTTTTCTTAAGCCCTTTGATATCCACTTAAGATGGTGAACTTTGTTATTAATGCATATTTTAACCTCAGGAAAACACAATTGGTAAAATAAGACAAAGATATCATGAAATTTTTTATAAGCTTTATCAATATCTGTCTCCTGGTAGACATCAGACCACGTTAAGCTTGACAAACATTCTCTGAATTTATTGACGTTTTCCTCACAATAATCACGTTTAATTATATAGTATTTAAGTGGTGGTATAGATTTTTTGATAACCGGGATACATAGCATTTGTGCCATGTCATGATCAGATAGAGCTAGAGGTAATACTTGAGCAGTAGCATCACTGCCATTGCTAAATATCAAATCTAAGCACGAGTTTAGTCTGGTTGGACAGTTGATATGGGATGTTAAATTAAAGTTTCTTATTAAATCCAGTAGCTTTTGCTTGTGTTTAGAGTTTTCCATCAGATTAATGTTAAAATCTCCAACAATTACGCACTTGGCTTTACAATTGTTTTTAAAGATCGTATAAAATAAGTGTTCAAGTTTGGCGAAGAACAAGTCAAAGTCATTTATTCTTGCTTTTGGAACTCTGTAAATACAAATGACTTTAAGATTATATCCACCAATATATGCACCGCAACATTCTAAATAATTATCCAGACCTAAACTATTAACTTCAGTAAGGGGCTGAAAATTAAGACCCCTTTTCACCATTACACATACCCCACCTCTCTTTTCTTTGTTTTTTCTACAGTACGAGGCCGCAAGTTCATAGTCGTGTAAGCGAATGGTGTTTTCACAACCAACTTGAACAAATGTTTCACTCAGACATATTATATCCGGGGTCATATTTTTAGAGTGGAGTTCAGACAATGTTATTTCAAAAATCGGTTTTTTCCGCGACAAACTTTGGATATTTTGATGTAATATTCTAATATTTATATTATTTGCTTTGCGCACGAAAAAATGATTGAGATGGTGTATCAACTACATTTTCATTCAATTTGGGTTCAGCGCTAGTTAAATGGCTGTTATTTAAGCTTGAGCAATTAGGAGCACCATTTGAAGTACTTTGTAGTTTTTTATTTAATATCTGAAAATAATACGGTATCGTGCCCTTTTTATTCACTACCTTAATAGGCTTTTTATGTATCACAGTAACCTTTTTTATGTGTTCCCTTATTTTTTTACAACATATAAACTCTTTTTCATAATCTATATAATCTATACATAAGTTTATTTTGTCACATAATAATTTCATAAAGTTATAATTATTATTATCCAATAAAATGTCAAGATGCTTTAAATTATTAAAATGTTTAGTCCATAATCTTATATTATAATTCAATGTCATTTCATTCATACAACTATTTTTTAAAACTGGCAATAAAAGTACATTTGTCATATTTAATTTGTTAATTAATATACATATATTGGAATTTAATCTATGCATATCAATGTCATGTCTACCTAAACTAATAATTATCATGTCATCGTTTGTAAAATCATTTAACATATTATTATTATTACAATATTCCAATATTTCGGTACTGGTTGCATCAGTCATAATATGAGCATAACATTTATATTTATTATTCCACTTTCCATGTCTCGAATTTGTTAAAGACATTGACAATCCACGTAACTGTTCATCACCAATTATAAAAATACGATTATATTTAGTCTGATGTTTTTTACTACTAGCGCCATCTGTTGTCGAGTGCTGTAATTGTTCCAATTCAATAATATTATCCTGCGCGTGTTTTTCTTCTGCTGGTAGCGACGATACACCAATGGAGCTATCTATGAAAGTGTTGATTTCTAGCGGAGCCGATGTAGTATTATTGGGAACAGCAATTTGAATAGTTTCTATTTGATTTTCAGCACCTGTTATTGAACAATTGAAGTCTTTAGTTCCTTCATTCCTTTTTTTCTTATTTTTAGTTGAACTTTTTGTCGGCGTAGACTTGCATATTCGAGTTAGTTGACTTATCTTCAACTCGTATTCCGTTAGTCGTTTACTTAGACTATGATTTTCAGAGACTAAATTTGTTATTTCATTTTCAGCTATTTCTAAGTTTTTCTCTAATTTACACACTTTCTTTTTCAACTCGTCTATTTCTTCATTGCAGTTTGTACTAAGTTTTGAAAAACTTCTGTTTAAGATTTGCTTTGGTGTAGAAGTAATAGATGAATAATCTGTCTCTTCTTCATTGGAAAGCGGTTCTGATAAGTTTAGTGAAGGATTACTCTGTATATTTCTTTTACGCTTCGTCACGTGATCCGTCTCAAAAGAATTATTTTCTGATTCAACCGGCTTGTGTTCAGCTTTATTGTTTGATGCATTGTAACAAGCATCACATTTAAAAGCTTTTTTATTAGTCGGAGTCATTATTCTAAATCGTTGAAAAGATACGTTTGTACAGTCCAAGTGATATTTTTTCTCACATGCAGCACATATCAAAAATTGCTTATTTACAATACTTTTACTGCACTTATAACAGTTAGCTGACATCTTGGCGTGTTGAGTTAAATGACCAAAGAAATTTTTAATTTCAAAAATATTTTGTTAAACCCTTGATTTGATCTGCGGCCGTCTCAGTGCAATGTACGTAGAAAGTCCGTTGGTGTAACCACTCGGCTACAGTTGCAATAATTACGTCGTTCAATTAAGTAGTTAGATGCGGCCGTTAGCACCTCTGCTTTAAAGCATGGACGGATTAACCATTAAAGTATCTTGTTTGCTTGTCACTAGATGGCGTTACGTGTCACATGTATTAAATTGAAATGAAGTTCTTATCGCATTTACATACAGTTCACAATCCTATGACACTTTTTAACGTTTAAACGATAACAACTGTCGGTTTTTGACAGATTTACGATTTATATAATAATAATTGCTTTTAAGTAACAGTTATTAGTTATTATTGAAGTTATCACTGCACGTTATAGTTTTGTCGATTTTATTAAAGCTTATTTAGCAGCATAATTGTTAATTTCACGTTTTTCCACCGTCACTGTTTTTTGGAATTTTTCCACACTATAGTTAAAATTTTTCGTTGATAACACTCACACACAAAATATATAGGGTAATTCACCGCCCCACAAAACTTAGCACTGTAAAAGTTGAATTAACTATTTTTAGATTGGAAAAAAGTACGGAGCTAATGTTTACTGTGTGGCTAGCGCCATCTTCTTCGATTCGTTATAAATTTTAAATAATATAGTTTACCTAAAACACTACGTAGTTTATTACCAATTTGCTTTATATGTAATTTCCATGAGAAATCAGTATCAATATTCAAGCCTAGATATTTATAGGATTTTACTTGTTCTATGTGTGCGCATCCGCAATCTATTCTGTCGTTTTTATGTAAACAGTCGTAGGTATGACCCTTGATTAGAATTTCTGTTTCTTTTTGTTTGTTATACGGCGAGGATATTAACATGCATTTAGTTTTATTCATATTAATGATTATGCCGTTATCATGCGCCCATTTTACAGTATTGTCCAAGTCTGTTTGCAATACTTCTTGTATATGTTTCGGATCTTTATCACTATACATTAAGCAGGTATCATCTGCATACATATAAGTTTTACTTGACTTAATCACCTTGCTCATACCATTAACGTGGATAATGTACCCTACAGGCCCAAACACTGATCTAGTAGGAACTCCGTACTTAATATTACCTACAACACTTCTAGCTCCACTTATGCAGACTTCTACTGTTCTATTTTTTAGATAGCTACGGAACCAATCATTTGTGGGTCCCCTAATCCCACACTCTTCCATAGACTGCAACAAGCCATCGTGATCCAGCGTGTCAAACGCTTTTTTAAAGTCAATGAATATAACCATAACTAGCTTTTGTTCATTTAGCGCATTGTTAACGTCATCTGTAAATTTTGATAATGCCATGTCTGTGCTTCTGTTCGGTCTAAACCCATATTGTACATCTGTCAGAATATTATTATTTTCCAAGAACTCAGACAGTTGTTTTACTATAACTTTTTCTGTTATTTTATTGAGTACATTAAGTATGGCTATGGGTCTATAGTTAGTGTAATCTTGATGCGAGCCTTGTTTGTAGATTGGCCTAATTATTCCTTTTTTTAATTCATTTGGATATACACCCTTTATAAGACACATATTAATAAATTTTGCTATCACAGGACTAATATTATTTTTAATTATTTTAATATCCCTTACTCTAATCTGGTCTGATCCCGACGACTTGTTGCAATTTAGTTGGTCTATGATTTTCGTAACATCCTCAGCAGACACCATTTTATATCGAAAACTCATACAGCAGTCGTTTGTGTATTGATTTCTATTTAAGAAAGTTTCATTACATTTGTGTTTTATTTTATCGATTTCATCAGTAAAAGTCTCGCAAAACTTATCACAAATTATTTTTATCGGCTGACCATCTTGCATGTGTCTTTCGATAATAGCATCAACTGACATTTTCTTTTTTCCTAGCCATTGATTAATTTTACCCCATATTTTACGCATGTCCCCATTACAATTAGAAATTTCTTGTTTTTTATTCTTATTTTTAGCTTTATTTATAATTTTTTGGACTTTATTTCTGTATTTTGTATATTCTAATCTGTAGTTATTATTGGTTGGGTTTGATTTCCATTTTCTAAATAAATTATCTTTAATTTCTAACATGGTAACTAACTTTTCACTAACCCATGGCTGACTTTCCCTCTTTTTACATTGAACATTTATTCGTGATTGGTCATAAATACTACAAAAAATAGACTGAATTGCGCTGTATAAACTTATGGGATCATCAATTTGCAACAATTCGTTCCAGTTTTGTTCTTTTAACTTGTACTCGATCATTTTATTATCAAAACCAGTTTTACATACATTTTGCGGCACTCGCTTATCTATAACAGCTGACAGTCCCGTTAGATAATGATCGGCCACCTTACTTCTAAGTACGTACGCTCGCACCTCACTCACGTTCTCAGTTCGCATAAAGGCGTGGTCGATGCAGGTCGCTGTCCGTCGCCCGGCAGTCACTGTCTCGCGGGTTACGTCTTGTATTCCACACTGCAATCCATGTGATGATAACATATTTAAATAGCTGTTTGACGTGTTGTCCAAGTTTTTTTCCAATATGTCGATATTGTAGTCTCCAATCATTATAACATCTCTGTTTATAGGCGCACTTCGTATTACTTGTTCTATCTCTTTTATAAACATTAATTTGTTTTTGTGTGGCGGTCGGTATCCCACTATCACATCGGCATAATAGTTTTTTATCTTCAGACTGCCGTGTAGTAGTTCACAGTAATTACTGCTCGTGTTATAGTTTTTAAAAGAAATATTGTTTTTTAAATACATCACTATAGCTCCTCCTCTTTTGTTTATTCTTGTGTTTGAATACAAATTGTAGCCTTCTAAATGGAATAAATATAGTTCATCTTCTTTTATGTTAACTTCCGTCAAACAGATAATATCTATGCTTTCCATGCAGTTTCTAATTAGAGTTAAAAAATTATTAAAGCGCTTTTTAAGGGAACATAAATTGATTTGTATTATATGTAATGCATTATGTTTATTTATTTCGTTATGCCATGTATTTATTTCTGTATACCTCGTATATTCTATATCTTGATATTGTGGTAGTGGGTCACTGTTTAATGTCATGTAAATTATCTATTTATATATTGTGTATTCTTATTTTCTTTTTCAGTTCATTTCTTTTCCTTATTTAACAAAAAGATTTAATATCGCTCTCAAATCGTATTTGGTGGATTTTTTTGTCTCCATATATATTTGATGTGTAGTGGATTTTTTTGTATCCATATATATTTATATGTATCTTTTAATTCCGCCTTTACTTCCCAGAAGAGGCGACGCAGTTGCTGCGTTACGTTTTCATTAATAAAGATTCTTATGTTATTTTTATTTTTGAATATTGTGTCATTAGTGATGGGATTTTTCCGGCAACCTAGCCAGTCATTTCGGTCTTCTCGTGACTGGAGTGATATTATTATTGGTCTTGAATCCGTTCCCTCCTTTACTTTTCCCACTCGCCAAGCTTTTATAATTTTTTCAGGACATAAAAATCGGTCCAGCATAAATGACGAAGATATGCGCGAACAACGATAAAAAAAGTATACAATCGAATTGAGAAACTCCTTCTTTTGATGAAGTCGGTTAAAAATAAAATTGTGCTTGTTTTGCCAACAACAATCAAAAATTCAAGGTAGCTGCTAATTTACTAGTGATGATATTGACTTCAATTCCAGAGTTAAGCAAAGCTCGAGCACTTGTCCACTTTCCATTAACATTTTGAAGCTTTACAATAGCCGTGGATAATAATATTTGTTGTTTATTATAATCATAATAATAATAATCATTTATTTCCCAGAATATGGTAGTATACATTGATGGTATATAAAGATAAGATCTACATATTCTGCCTCCGTTAGGCGTGGAAATCTGTTAGTACGTAATTACAAAGAAATCAACTAAGAAATGAATATTTAAAACATTAATCATAACAATAACAATTCATCACCCATCATTATAAATATCCAATGTCATTTAATATTTCAATAATTATGTCATAAAGTAATTAAATTACTCAATTAAATAATTATACAAAAAAAAATTTCAAACTTTAGTAATTTCAAATGTAAAATAAATAAATCATAATCATGTCATAGTATTTGCCTGCCAGTACAATGTCAATTTAATCTAAGTTTAGAAACTATTAATTACAGTTTATGTTCTTGGAATTCGTTAACTGAGTAATAACATTTATCTAATAGGATGTTAAATAATTTATATTTAAATTTGATGGTAGGCAATTCTTTTATTTCAACCGGTAACATATTATAGATTCTTATGGCATTGCAAAAGGTACTATTTCTATATATTTTTAATTTCTGCGATGGGATCTGTAATTTATGCTTATGCTTACGTCTAGTGTTAGTTTTATTATATACCGTGTCATGTAAGGGAAAGAGATGTGAGTTATTCTTGACAAACATGCAAATTTCAAATATATAGAGACAGGGTAGAGGTAGAATCCTAAGTTCTTTAAACAGTGGGGTGCAATGGTCAAGGTAGTCAGCTCCGCAAATCGCTCTAACACATTTTTTTTGCGCTTTAAATGCTTTATGAGCATCTATCGAGTTTCCCCAAATAATGAGACCGTAGCGCAAAACCGACGAGACATATCCGTGATACGCTGCTAAAGTGGTTTCTCTGTTTGCTACTAGTCTGAGACGCCTAAGTGCGAACACGAATTTGTCCAGCTTAGTACAGACTTTGTTAATGTGCTCTTTCCAGTTTATGTTCTTGTCTATCGTAATCCCTAAAAAATTAGTTAAGTCTTTCTGAGTCACTCGTGAGTTCTTATAGTTAATGTTGAGTGATTTTGTTGAATTGTTATAAGTGTGAAAATGTACGACACTACTTTTATCTATATTAACTTGTAAGTGATTGTCTCCTAACCACTCAACAACTGTCTTCAATTCCTTATTACATTCATCTTCTAATGTGTCTTTATTTTTACATCTTATTACTAGTGTAGTATCGTCGGCGAACAAGATACAGTCATGGTCAAGTGCTTCAGGCAAGTCTTTATATATAGTAAAAAAAGTAAAGGTCCCAGTACACTTCCTTGTGGAACACCGGTTTTATTAACTTTTGGCGTGGATCTAATAGTTATCTTTTTGTTATTTACTATAGCTGGAACTTCCACATATTGCTCTCTATCTCGTAGGTAGGAATCAATCCAATCATTAACTGTGCCCCTAAGACCATATTTTTGTATTTTTTCGAGCAAACGTTTGTGACACACAAAATTAAAAGCTTTGCTCATATCTAAAAACAGTCCTAATACTGCCCATCCACCGTTAATAGCTTGGGTAATTTCTTTCAATAAAGTAAAACAAGCTAAAGTAGTAGAGCTATGTTTTCTAAAACCAAATTGTCTTGGTGTAAGTACATCATTCCACTTAAGGAAACTAAGTATCCTTGTGTACATTGCTTTTTCAAATATCTTAGACAATATAGGTATCAATGTTATAGGCCGATAGTTGCCCATATCTGTTGGGTCACCTTTTTTAAAGAGAGGTTTAACAATAGACGTTTTAAGTCTAGTTGGAAAGACTCCTTGCTCAAATGATTTATTTATTAAATAACACAGTGGACCTGCAATGATTTTAGCACACTTTTTTATTATTTTCGTACTTAATTCGTCATAACCAATCGAATTAGTGTCTTTTAAAGACTTAATAATTTGAATTATGTCGGATTCGCATAGGGGTGTAATGAACATAGTGTTTGCTACTTGTTTACTTTGTGGGTTCTCCTGATAACCTTTAGTGTTATTCAATTTACTTTGTCCAGTTAAATCAATAAAATAGTCATTGAATAAATTCGCAATGTCATTAGCTTTGTCATACGTTTGGTCATTTATTTTTATTTCGTTGATGTCTTTTGAGTTATTTCTCATGTCAATATTATTTTTAATAACGTTCCAGGCCGCTTTACACTTATTTTTAGAGTCTTTGATAAATTTAGCATTATTTAGTTGCTGAGACTTATAAATGCATTTCTTCAAAATTGAATTGTATGTTAAGTATTGTTTTCTATTGTAATGTTTATTAGCAGACTCATTACGGTATTTAAGATATAACAATCTCTTCTTAATACAACCCCTTTTCAGACCTTTAGATATCCATTAGTATTAGATATGAGCGATGTAAGCTGTAAGTTGTTATCATTGGCAAAAGAAGCTTGAGAATTGTGATTGTGTGAGCTTTGTGCATTAGCGAGGGTGCTGTGCTCAGCTTCAGAGGATTAAATGTTATGATTTGTTTTGATCAACGCAGCTTGTATGTGTATGGGTATGAAAAGTAAGGTTAGGTAATGTATTATGATTAAGGGTTGAAGACTGTGGTGCAATAGCTGTAGGTTGCGGTCATTACTAAGTACTCAAGACATCTATGTAAACTATGATTCTGTTGACAAAGTATGCAATTACTTGGATTTGACATTAATTGCGTGGGAAGATTACATCATGTACCTTGACATCAGTATTTCTGTCACCTAACCTAACAAATCAAAAGCCGTTCAACGTTGGCTGAGAAATTCTAAGAAATATGATAAGTTGTTTTTTCGATTAATTTCCCAAGAAGCTCTGAGAGAATTATCTAATTTTTGAGTCATTTGTCAAAGCTTTTAGAGAATCTAGGCTTTGTTGCAATGTTACTAAGAAATCTTTTAGGTTATGTTTAGAAATAACACCAAAATTTGAAATAGCTTTCAAATGGAAATTGACAATTATTAACAGATTTTCATACATTTTAGTTAGAATTTCTAACGCCAATCAATAATGACGAAATCAATTTGGCGGCATCTCCAGCCAAGGCGGCCTTCAGGTACTGTAACTTGTTAACTGCTGGGAGATCAGTCGCATTCACAGAGAGTAGAAAATATTCTTGAACGCTGTCCACTCACGTATGTCCCCGCTGAATTTGGGTAGCTGAAGTTGCGGCAGCCTCACCTTTGGTTTCCTGCTATTTGCTGAGCAATCATGTTTAATGTCGTATTCTGAAATGGTTCATTTTGATAAATAGATGGACGGCGAGGGGTGACTGGCGTCATAGCGAGGTATGACTCCATTTTGGCTTTAATGGAATAGTATTTTTCTTCCATAGCTTGGCGATTTTGTTCGTGAACTGACTGCCGGTCTTCGTCGGTGTCCTCACATTCGATTCGGAGTTGTATTTCGCCATAATGTTATCGAGCTCATTCAGCCTCACCTGTAATTCTGCTAGCTGTTGTTGCTTGGCGTTGAAACTATTAACGTAACTATTTGGCGATTCTTGTAAATTTACCCTTCAAAGAAGCGTGTTGTCGTTGCAATGTGTCGGAATCCTTATCAGGTGTAGGTTTGGGTCAGGCTTTGGGCTGGCATTTTTATGTGACGCCATCTCGTAGAATACCTCTTTTCTTGCTTATTTTTTCTAAAAGATTGGCACTGTTGTCCACAATAATTAATAGAAACGTAGTTTTTCGCGTGCAGAATGGGTTGTTGACCCGTAGAATATTTTGTAAGTTTCACGTGTGATGTGACTTGTACTGTCACAAAGAGAAGAAAAAAATATAGACGCCGGAAAGCGCTTGAATAATGTTGTAAAAGAGTTGTTGTGTTGACAAACTTCGGAGCTACACAGTTGTCGTTGATTCGTTGTAGTGTAGTCAATCAGTTGGTATTATTGTCCCGTTTCCGTCAGAGATAGTCCGAGTTGACCCGATTGATGCCGATCGGTAAAAGTTTGTGTGCTGTTTTTCCGATGCGTGTCTGTGGTGGCGCTAGTTTCTTCGTGGATTGGCGAACTTGCCGAGTATTGTTCTAGATGCTGTATTTGGTGGGAATGAAGTTGATTTGATGTGAAGATTACTTGCCCGCGCGCGCCCAAGTGACGCACGACATTGATCGAGGGATCGTCGATTGGCTTCCGCTGCACTGGCTGCGCTGTCTTCACAACAAAAAGTTCCTTGCTTTACAAACAATATGGCGATCTGTTCTTGTATTCCCTTGACATCAAAGGACTAAAGATGGGCGATTGTGAATGACATACACCTTACTAGTCATTCGAATTTGAAAAAAAAGCGAGAGGAAAATGAGAAGTGTATGGCGTCGTCTCATTGCTTACGATTCGGATTTCATTACTACTAGTTTATAAAATCGAATAACCGTAACCTCATCTAAAAGTAAACTCTATGTACCGAGTGGTGGAGACAAATTAGACTCACCAAATCATTTTATATTAATTTATTTGGACAAGGCGGCACACAGACAACTTATTTAGTTACCACAGATCAGATGGAAGAGGGGGCGTGCACAGAGCATGCATTTCCGTGCCGCTGAATACAGATTATATCTTGATGGAATTATTTATGTCTGTAACATAAGATGGGGCGGCCAAAATGCCTTTAAAGTACACCTAATGCTAAAACTTTACAGTTAAGTTTAAATAGTTCTACTACAAAACATCTGAACATTATGTTTAATGAAGCGAGAGCAGCTGATGTTTTGAAGTTCTTAATACTAACATGCATAATATAACAAATGTTAAATTGGCTTGACACGCACTGAATGAAAAGAAACATGAAAATAAACATAGTGAATGATCACTTTGTCTGCCCTACGACTAGGTCTTGGGGTCGGAGACTACCAGAGGGCGGCAGCCTCCACAGACTATGCATCGCAGTTCCCTTTGAGCTTGATAAGAGAAATGCGAAATTAGTCATCAATGGGCAATACAATTACCTTAGAAACCGCTCTAGTATGAGTTTTGCCATCAGCCGTTCTTACCTCTATCACACGAACCTTTGTGTCCAAGCCAATAAACACTTTGGAGATCCTACCTGTGGGCCATTGAAAGGGCGCCGTGTTTGGATTACGGAGTAGAACTAGCATACCCTCCTTTAGGTTGGGATATTCTCTTTGCCATTTAGTTCGTTTGTTTAACAAGGCTAGATATTCATTCGACCATGCTTTCCAAAAATGCTGCCGTATTTGTTCGCAGCTCCTCCAAAGGCGTAGTCTGTTGGCGGGAATGTCAACACAGTCTTGTTCTGGGTAAGAAGTTGGAGCGCAACCGATTAGGAAATGTTAATGTGCCTTGAAATTAATAATGACGGATTATCATAAATTTTTATTAACTGCTGAAGAGCTGACTTATACGACTCATTGGTTGGTGGCAAGCCCTCGATTATTTGCAATGGCTCACCCTTGAGCAGCGTTCTCAAGTAATACATCTTTTCAGTTGAAGTTAGTTTAGGGTCCTTGTCAATAATAGCTAAAAATAAATCCAGGAACGGCTGAAAAGCACAAATATCACGGCCGTCAAACGGTGCAATGTTGATACACGGCAAATTTAAACAACTTTTTACATTAGAATTGGCTTGATCGACACTTTCACTTTGCTGTGTTAATAATAGTTTACGTTTTCGAATCGTAGCACACAGACGAAAGTAGCGGTCTTCTAGCGGTCCTGAGTCGTCGTCCTTTTCGTCAATGCAAATTATCTGCAACTGTATGTCTTCCAGTTTGACGAACTGTGCCTTGAGACTGCATTCCCTCGCCTCAAGTTCTTCTTTGTCGAGGTCGTTGTTTGCCTCTAGATACGCTTCTAGACGAATGAAAAAGCTTTTGCACTGGCCGCGCGCCGCTCGCAACCTTTTAAGCTCCTCGGAGTTAGTCAAAACTTTGTCTTTGGACATCTTGCTTTCGTTGGGATTTTCAGCTTCCGATGAATCGCTTTCGGAGCTTTGCCAGGGGCTTTGCTCGGAGGCGTCCGATGACATGAGCCTGACAGATAGACGTCAAACTGCCGGCCGATTTCTCCCGACGACGAATGGCGCGAAGTGCGAATAAAGATGACTGAAGACCTTCTCTGTAGGTGTGAGCGAGACGGCAATTACAGGAACAACGAGAATGAAAAAAATGGCCGCCTTTTTTACATTTTATGTGAATCATAGATATAGTATATTAAAAAGGGGTAGATGCGCCACCGAGCGACCGGGTGTAAGGGATAGATATATTATGACGTCAAAATATGGGGCTGCCATGATCGCAAAAAAAAAATACCCTAAAATGTGACTACAATTCCAACTGGAATCGTTACAGTATAGCAAAACTTGGGTATTCGGTGATAGTTTACAAAATGTTGACTAAATTTTTATGCGAGATAAAATAATATTTTTAAATATAAGGACGTAAAAGTGGAATATATGCTGCTCATGATAGAGCATGTTAACATTAGAAGCATTGTCTATAAATTGTGTATAGACTCAATTTTATTAAACTACTAAAAATCGGGTAAAACCGTGATACTCGACTAATTGTGTGATATCATTCTGCTAAAGCTGTGATATTAAATATTGGAATGTAAACTGCACGCCAACTAATTCAAATATCTTTATGAAATAGTGGCATTTAAGTAGAACCATTTTTTTGTTAAAGTCTTGAAAAATTTTATATTAATACACTTAAAATTTAATTAATACAATTTTAATCCAATATCTATCTTACACTATTAATAATAATATATAAATTGTTATTAATATAAGTATATTGTTAATATTTTTATATTTTATATATATTATTGTATTAACAGTGTTCTATATATTACTTTAGCTCACCGTTTATGAATAATTAGCGATTTATAACTTAAAACTATGGCAAAAAAACACTTGCACTTGGATATGCTGTGATACTAATTTGAAATAATTTCATCAAAACATTAAAATTTTCAACACAGAACTTAAGCCCTACATTTAACATAATAACAACTTTTGCAATAAACATTTTATTAAATAACAAGTAAATCTTTTCCTTTTTATTAGTATGATCAGGTTTTCCCATTGTAAACCAATATACGAAGAAAATATGTGTTTCCGATAGCTTCCAATTTGAAAAATAAATTCCTAAGAATACTGTCACAGAGAAAATAAATTTTGGGATTGTTAATTTTTTCGGTATATCGCTTAGAAACGTGGCGAACCAATTTTTGAAGAACATTATTAGCGCTATCTATTGGCATTGTTAAAAAACAAGTAAATAATGAAATAAACAATTTATGAAATGTACTTCCAGTATCACCGTGTTACTATATATCACCGAATAGCCAAGGTTTGCCCTACTTGAATTCCTTAGTGAGTGAAAGTCAACATTTTGACTCGCTAAATTAAACAAAGTATTGCAAGCGAAATCGCGAAAATAAGTGGTCCCGACCGACCACTCTTTTTGTGATAAACTATATTGAATTTTTGACAATTACACCCTGTTATAATATGTGACGTAATTGTTTTTCTTTATAACTCAACAAAAAATGCTCATCAGGCTGAACAACTTTTGCTAAGGTGTCATTTTTATATTTTGTATAGTTTAGCTGGACCATTATGGTTCTACATCAGGTGTTCCAGATATTCGATTTTTGTACCTCAACAAAAAATGCTCATCAGGCTGAAAAACTTTTGCCAAGGTGTCATTTTTATATTTTGTATAGTTTAGCTGGATTATTATGGTTCTGCATCGGGCGTTCCCATAGACATAGAAAAATTTTCGCTGCGCTCAAGAAGACCAACAAAGCGTGGAAAAGAGAAGTTAACATTATATGGACACGGTCTGTGAAAAAAAGAGACAAAGAATCAAGTGATAATGTGCCAATATTTTTTACAGTAAGAGCCCCTAGCGTCCCGCCTTGCAAATGAGCAATCACAGTTTGTTTAAAATATTTGTAAATCCTTATTATAATTTCAAATAAAGGTATCATGGAGCCATGGTGTCTTGTGCTCTAAGTAATTGTGATGTGATAAAAAGAAACAGACAAACAGACACACTTTTTTTTAATTCTTACTCTATTACTATGTCTCCATCGCTTCAAATATATATATTTTTTAAATATATGTAATGTACAGACACACTTTTTCTTCAAATCAATTCGTGTGTACTACTTTGCCAATTCTTTTTTTCAGTTGCTTCTATCCATTTCTCACGAATTTTATCTTCCGTCGGAAATCTGGAAAAAATCAAATCGCTTGAAATTCCCTGAAATATGGGGTAATTTTTGGGGAAAAATTTCTATATGGGTAGGCATCCGGAAATCGATTTATAAACCTACTAATTTTAGTGGACGTCAATGCTAAGCTGGCTTCTATTACGTAGATTAATACGTAATTTTACCGGTTTGCATGTCAAATGTTTCCGAGGTTATTTTTAGAAATAATTTTCTGATTTTTCCTATTTATTAGGTTTTTCATGATATAACTAATGATTTAGCTCAGAAACTTGGTTGCTGTGAGATCTGAGAAAGAAATACGTGATCAAAATATAGAAAACAGTGAACTTACGCATGAAATGTAACACCCGCTTCTTTTCTTTATTTGTTGCTTTTGCAGCCAAATATTGAACATCCCACCATTTTGTAGGCTAGACACAAACACTACACATTCAATTTATAATAAATTTTATGTATTAATTAGGTAGTAATCCACAAAACCTTTAATTTCTTTGGCACTTTTGATATAACCTCACTTGTTTGTTTTGCCTAGTTGAACTGTGCCTATAACCCGACCATGAAAAAAAGTCCGGTCGGTGATAGAGATAAAACATGAAACTCTTCTCTATTTTCTCTTATAGGAATCTCAATTAGACGATCTCGCTCTATCAAAGCATGTCAGACCCTTGATGTGAATGAATTCATTTTAGTTAGGTTATTTTATATTTTGTTTAATTGGATGAATTTATTTGGTGCGCCTTGTCCTTTTATTTATGTATTGATTATTATTAAATCATTTTGTTGTTTGTTCACTCATTGCGTTGTATAATTACGCATGGTGGAATTGCGTATGGCACGCGGGCGGCCGGCGCATGACGACACTCGGTCAGACAATCCTGCTATGCTCACACTTTCACAACTGCACTTTAATTAGACTGATTAGATTAAACTATTTCGGCACCATTTTGGTGGAGTCAAATTAGACTCACCAAATCATTTTATATTAATTTATTTGGACTGATAATATGTAGTAAGTTAAATGTTCTTCGTAAATACCGAGACATATACCAGTTTACTTTTTGTTATTTTATTTTGTAATTAAGCACGCACAATTAATAGATACTACCACAAATAAACAATGCATGTGCACGCGTGTCAACTGGCCTTGAACGACTAACCCAAAAAATAAATAAATTAAAAAAATATTAAAAAACACGACTGCCCTGACAAAACGAACTAAAAAGTTAAACAACAAGTGTCATTGCAGTCGGGGGACCTTTTTATGGAATAATTTTTGATCAAAGAGGTCCCCCGACTGCAATGACACTTGTTGTTTAACTTTTTAGTTCGTTTTGGCAGGGCAGTCGTGTTTTTAATATTTTTTTAATTTATTTATTTTTATTTCACACATTTTAGTGACATATTATATATTTTTGGAATGTGCTCATCAAGGCCTTTCATTTGATGCCCATGTTGTAATAATAGAAGAAAACATTTTTTTTTCACTTTTGAAAATGGCGTCGTAAGGTCGCCATATTGATTTTTTCAAAAAAAAAATAGCCAGTGTCACTCGGAATGCTGTAAGAATTCTAACGATACCCCATTTATCCAAATCAGTTCAGGCATTTAGAAATTATGGTGGAATAAAGAAACTCACATACCCACAAACATACATGAACCCTGAACACATATACACTCTTTTTGCTTTGGGCAGTCGTGTAAAAAGTAATAACCTTGACCTTTCTTCTCTCTCATCTCATTCGATTATTCCTTCGAATATCATTAATATTAAAAATAGACTTTATTGCGCGAGCAAAACAGACCAATTTTGTATGGCAAAGTGAATGAATAAACTAGCTGTTTCATTCGATATAGCGAACTAGCGATCGATTGTTTTTGTATTCGATTGTTAATGTTAGTAGTATCAAACCTTTCGATTGTTGAAATCAGTAACAATCGCCCATCTTTACAAAGGACTACTTTTGATGTTAAATATAAATAAACAATGGAGATAGCTGGAAATTATACAACGCACTGACACTCACAGACTTTTTATTAAATTGAAACACATTACACGTTTTAAATATCACTGTATAGTCTGTATAAGCAAATAGATTTAATATAATGAGGAGCCGATACAATTGTTATATCGGACAAAACAGGCCGAGGGCACTGGTAGCGACATTTAGCTATCAATTTAGTATTTAATACTAGATGATGATGAATTGATGATGCTCCCAAAATGATAGTTTACATGGCATTAAATGATAGATTAGAATTACCAGCCAGCAATGGTTCAGTCAGAAGTACATCATCCAAGACACCGCGCTCGATAAGTCGTCGCATTGGGTAAACAAGGTTCCAAGTGATAAAACAAAGATTACCCAAAACTAGAGCAACAAAGTTTTGATGTCCTTTAATCCGCCTGTGGGACGGGACGATATCAGGGCACTGGTAACTAAAAACACAAAATTAATGAAGTAATGTGTAATGAAACAAAAGCTTTAAAGGCCAAGCCACACAGCGGGCGTGGCGTGACGGGACGGGACGGCGACGCGATGCTGAGAAGTTGTAATGTACTAGATACTATGGACGACGTCACACAGGCCGGCGTGGCGCGACGTGGCGCGTCCCGTCGCGCCACGCCGCCGTCGCGCCGAGCGTGAATACAGATCGGAAGCGCGGCGTGACGGGGCGCGGCGCGACGGGAGTTCACACTGCGGGCGTGATCACGCCTACGTTCCGTGTACTCCTTTTCTTTTCCTTTTTTTCAGTTGTATTAAGAATGAAATTATACTTTTGGTTTTGATCTAGCTCATAGAACTTTTTGTGGATTTGCACCCTAGTTGCATCATCAATATTACGACTGCATTTGAAAAACAAATCGAAGCTTCATCGTGATCCTGCAAAATATCTGAATTGGCTGGCACAAATTCCCCCGTGCAAGGGTTCAAAATAAGTCTTTCCATTTAAGTAAAACAATATTCCGCTTAGAAATAGAAATAAAACCTTGTATTTTAATTATGCGTTTCTACGTATGTTTTTATCCAGATTCGCAGACGGAATTTCAATCAAAAATCAAAATTTCTGCAAGAAAAGAGCATAACTTGAGCTCTGCTCTTTTTTTCAATTCGTCTTTTTTCAGTTGAAGCATTCGCTCAATAGGCGCTGTTTGACTTATTGAGCTTACATGATTAATGTGTTTCACAGTATATGCTTGACAAGGGCTGGTTTGTGGTTTAGCACAGTACAAACGCACACTTTGCAATAAGCAGTAACCATACCACATTCTTGCTCCCTCTTTGAGATACAATTTTTAAATTTTATATTTTCTAGCCATTTTTCATTAAAGTCTATGTGTTGTTTTATTTTTTGTTTTTTTTGGTGGAGGTTCCTTAGGCGCTGACGGAGTTTCCTAAGGCGCTATACTAATATTATCGCAATCATTGGTTTTTTCGCTCTCACTCTCCTTTTGCCTTGAAGTTGCTCCTTTGGGATTGAAAGAAATCAAAAATTTCTCCATGCTTAGACTGAATACATATTTGTTAGTGGCTTTAGTTAAAACCATGCCAAACATAATAAGCACCAGCATCAGTCATGAAAAAAAAAACAAATTAATAATGTACTTTGATAGTAGTTAGCTCGAGCTCGCTTGATGTTCTGGCTGAGAAAAGAAGTGAGCTTATCTCTGTCTGTTTAAAAACTCTCTGTCCAGTCAGAGGTTCGGCGACTCCTTTACGATCCAAATGTGCTTTTACAAAACATCTAATGTCATATTTTGTTAACGGTAATCCCCATTCTCCAGCAGCGGCGATACATTCGACAATCACGGTCTCCTCGTCTTCTTGGAATACTGGAGGACGGCCGTACTTTCCTGTATTTTTATTATTTTTATGCCTAGACAAGGTAGCACGAGGAACATTATATTTTTCTTCTACAGCCCGTAAAGTCTTTCCTGTGTGAACATAAATTATCGCCTTAGCTAATTGTTCTTGTCATAGTCGGCATACGACCGCTTTCCTATAGCTTTTATACTTTCGAGGCAGACTGTCATCTGAAAATAATGAAAAATATTTAAAAACCATCAATTTTCTAAAATCACGGGTAACATAAGACATCAAGAGTAACTTGAGCTTGAGCTTGAGACCCGGTCTCAATTTACCCGGATGTGAACGCATCCATAATTTTTTATTTGTTTTTTTCGGTTGGCAATATTAATTTTACGTGGATAAATATTGAATGTCAATAGAATAAGGTCATATATCACACAAACAGCCTGTCGATTCAGTAGCTCAAATTCAGTACACACAAGAAGTTTTCATCGACAAATGATAAGCATTTTTCGCAAGGTAATAAGGTAAAAATATCAGCAATTTTAACGTTAAAACCATTTTTTTGCTTACCTGTTACCTGACTTTGATGATTAACCTTGCGCGTGACAGCCGAAATGGCAGAAATCAACTGACAGTGTTACCAGCAATAGCCGTAAAAAGTTCCACACAGATTTGTCCCAACTAAAACCCTAGTCTAAAGTTCCCCCGTTTGACGGTAACATAAAAAAACGAGAGTCTATTCTATACCATACACTATTACTTTCGCTACTCAAGTGCGCGGAAATCCAGTAAGCGTTCGCAGCTTATTTGACCGGCGTATTCGTTCCGGCGTATTAAGTGCTTATAATGAACTGTGTAAATATCTACATTGTTAGAAATCTCAGTCTTCATGAGCAATGCAGAATAAAACAAAACAAGCCTTTTTTCTTTTCGGTAAACATTTTGGAGTTGGATTTGCGCCATGTACTTTTTTGTGATCTCACAATCCTTTACATAGTTTTTCATGGTTTTCTTGCTGATTGGACATTTGATTTCAACAACAAAGTCTTCGGAGATTCCGTCCGGCGATGCACCA
The DNA here is from genome assembly GCA_928269145.1 of Agriphila tristella. Taxonomy (NCBI): domain Eukaryota; kingdom Metazoa; phylum Arthropoda; class Insecta; order Lepidoptera; family Crambidae; genus Agriphila; species Agriphila tristella. Next base: position 2,721,378 of record OV743435.1, read on the forward strand.
AAGAGGGTAAAATACTTATTGAGGATTAATAATAATATAAATAATAATAATAATAAAATAATTTCATTCAGACCAGGGTCCATAGTGTTGGTAACAGTTTTTTACGAACTAGGGTTAACAATAGTTGCTTAGTTATTTAAATGTCCCCTCGATGACATATTTAGCCTCCGGTAGTCAGAAACGAACTGAGTGGGTGAGTTGGTGCGGGACTCTCAAGTCCCGCCCCTCAGGGCGGCAAAAGAAAGTAGGTGCAGTGCGCGAGGCCGCGAGCCGCGCGAGGCTCTTGCGTTACTCACAAGCCACGCATGCACGGCGCGTAGAATGCGCGTGATCGGCCCGCGGGCGGTGCGCAGGAGCGACGCAAGATCACAAAATACACGTGCGCAACTCGCATGCGGCTCGCGAGTTGCACATTCGCCAGATGTGGAAGCACCCAAAGATTTTTCAATATATATTTTGTTCTCATCTTGAGATGTTTTATTTACAGTCAGGTATGCAATGCTAGATATCACTGATGATTTTATTTTTTGTTTATCCTTTAGTTAGGATAAACTATAATATATAAAAATAAAATATATTCCAATATATTTTAGGATTAAATCCCGTTTTACAATATTTTCATTCACTACAGCTTTAATCTCGGGGTTAAGCTCGGGTGGTTGGGCAAATATTAAGTTTTCGGGAATAGATAAACTAGACGTTTTCAATATTTCATTTTTAATTTCATCTTTGACACCATTGCTTAGAATGTCTTTCTTTATGGTCCTAGTATTTCAGTCTTGGCGGGCTCGTCCCCTAAAATATTTAGAATTTCAGTAGTCAACTCAGGTTCTAGCAATTCACTATTACCAAGTACATTTGTTAATTTTTTTTTTGAGGAAAGCATCATGTGTGTCCGTGTCCATGGGAATTTTTCTTGATTGCTGAGTTGATATTTCCATGGCAATGTTCTAACAAGATTCCGATATCTCCATTGGATGGGGTTCGGGGGCATCTGAAATAAATAAATGCTTGGTTGGTTATATTAAGTATTATATTGTAGTCATTTATTTGCGATTGCAATCTTTCTGTTGTTGTCTACAACTTGGTTAAATGAAACTCTGCCTCTTTTCTTCAGTTCTTTGTCAGTAAACAGTCCCTTGCAACCTTTAAGTCTGTTTTGCCTTATGGTTCCGAGCTGAAAATCCCCCTGTGTTCACGTAGACACCAGATCAAGTCGAGCGTTATGAAATAGTTATAAAAATATACAGCACATCTTGGAGTCTGATTGTCTTGGAAAGGGCTAATACCATTTTAGCAACCAGTGCTATCTGCTCTTCTTCCTCGCTAAAATCAATATAACGGAAAGTGTCATCTCCGCCGTACAACAAAAAATCATAGACGATTCCAGACGCACCAGCGCGCACTACATTCTGAAGAAAAGTGTCTTATGGGAGTACTAGATCAGCGGTTCCCGAATTCTTTTGGCTACGGAACCCTTTTTGGTTCACCGTTTTTTGGCGGAACCCTAGATGAAGTAAGAAGTAAACTAACCAGGGTTGTCACATCCATGGACAGAAAATCCAGGATACGGCTGCGAATTTTTTTTGGATCTAAATGTACATTGAAATCATTAAAACTGACAGTAAAACCACTGTAGAGTCTGATAACTGGTTAATGAAGGACATGTTGAATGTATGTGAATGTTTGTAATTAAAATACTTAAAATCAATAGAAACAAACGGGCGGGTCAGCAAAGAGTAAAATAAGAAAAGGAGAACTACCTAACTGAAGGGAAAAAAAGAATTTTGATTAAATGTTTAGGTAGGTACCTATTTTTTTTTGTTGACTCTGTTTCCATGCATATTTTCTTCTATTACTACGGGCCTCTCATTAATTCCGCGTCATTTTAATATTTACTTACGAATTCCGAACAAGACATGTCTTTTGCAATTCTGCTTTCATTAAATCTACAGAGCCACGAGAAGAACATTTAAGCGTCATGGCAAAAACCTCGCTCAACATAAGCATTTGAAAGGTACAACGCAAAATAAGGCATTTAACTTGTTGTCCTTTATATATGGACCCATTTTTTATTAAAACTTTGATTTTGATCGCGTGTCATCATCAAAAATCTGGACAAAACGAATGGTCGGGACGCGGGACAATATCATCGAAATCGGTTGTCTTTATACCTAAACTCTTGAATTTTCGCGGAACCCCTGAGAACCTCTCACGGAACCCCATTCGGGAACCGCTGTACTAGATGACTCTTTATTGACTTCTCCCCCCCACCCCCACAATCAAATGAGGTACTGCTTTTTGGACTTAGGTATAATTTCTTGTTTTTAAGGTGTGTATTTGTTCCATTGTCACGACACACTTCTTTTCCATACTGTGTTGCAGAATTAACCTAAATACAATATTTCTTAAATTCTGGAGAATAATTTAGCCTACCAATGTCAAAAACTCAGGAACCAAAACTATGTACTTACTTGAAAAGGTTAAAGTTGATGGTGTGGTACCATACTAGGCAATGTGTTTTGTCTGGCTTTTGTCCTTTAATATAGCACGGTATGTCTTCCTTCATGTTGAAACAATAATTCACACAAAATTGATCTCTTCTTTGGCTGAGATAATGAAATGTGTTAAGTAGTAACAGTGTAGTCATTCAAGCAAATAAGATTCTGTTCATCTGCAAATAAATCAATTTTGTTCCCTCTATAAACAATGTCACTACAACCCCGATTGTGGTGAGCGTTGATGTCTCCAATAAGTAAAAAGTACTTGCTTTTTATAAAAGAGGCAACTTTAATTGAGATCAATAGATTTTGAAAGTGATAATTTGATGAAGTGTAAATAGTTTTAAAAGTATACTTATCTTTTGAACCGACTTCAATAAAAGGATGACAACCTTTCTGACACACGGGTTATTGGTTCAATTTTAAATAAAAAATCTATGGGGTCATTTATTAGAATTATCTTATTGTCATATCGCTTACATAATAATTTCCAAGCATCGTTGTAATTGGTTGAGGATATTTCAAGGTTAGACAAAATCCGAACCGCGTATCCCTCTAGATACGATATTAAATAGTGAAACTTATGAACGTCTGCAATGCGTTCATTCTTATGGACTAAACTTGTAAAGGTGTTACGAAACTCCAACCATTGAAACAGAGAGCCATCAAATTTTGCTATTTGTATTTGAGGTAGCTTAAAGTCAGGAACTCGATCAATGGAAACTGCGTTGATGGTAGATTGTCGACGTTGTCCCTCGTTATTGACAAAACTATTGTTATTATATTCTTGCAATAAGGTCTTTACCAAAGCTATGCACTGAATAATTTCGTCCTCAACACGCTCCCGTTCATTTAGCTCCACATCCATTGATGCATCATTCAAGGTCTCAATCTCTGTTTGGAGGTTATCAAATTTCATCGAAATGAACTCAATTTTGCTAAACTTTAAAGTTAATTCGGTAATTTCTACACTACTTATATCAGTTAAGGTCATGGTGTACCGGTCCAACCCATCAGTACCACCATTTTTCTCACGCTTCGCATGTATCTACTAGCTAAATTTCTTTTCGAATAAATACTTAAGATGTAATAAAATCTGAAGTACTGATATCTAAAAAACGGCATCTGACGTAATACTATCAAAACTAGCCAACACTAGGATGTCTCTAGTGTTGAGAACCATGAAAAGAATAGTAATTGCTAGAGCTAGATAATACTACTGGATTACACTAAACGGCGCTGTGGTATTAAAATAATAACCAGGGTATTTGTAATACATTTATATTCCCTTGAATTAGTGATGGGCCGAGACAGGGCCGACTCGAATACTAATTCGAATACCTTCTTGGTACTCGCATACTCGAGTACTGAAAATACAGTATTCGGATACATAAGTACTCGAATAGAGAATTCGAATATTAAAATTATGCTAATACCAAAGCGGGTAGACAATCAGTTTTAGCGCTAAAGAACAATGCCCACTGTCCATACATTTGAAAACCTGTTAATGAGTTAGCTTGTATAAATCCTCTTGATAGCAAAATGTGATCGTTATTTATAACTGTTTAAGGGTCTGAGGTCAGATTTTTTATTAAATCCCACAGAAGTCTAAAAATAATACTTTAAGGTTTGAGGTTAGAAATATCTTCTCGACGTTTTTAGCGTTACGACGTCATAGCTAAACATTTTTAGCTACTATTTTTGTTTGAATTAATTATCAACAACACATATTAATCATTAATAAAGCGATGACGAGCGTAAGTCAAAGAAAAAACAAAATCTAAACAACAACAATTTATAAAACGCACAGAACACAACGAACAACAACCACAAATAACAGAGATAGATAGAGCTGACACTGAACACTCTGACAGTGAGTGAAGGTCCAAACAAATTATCGGACGCGGCTTATGGACGCGGATTACTGCCGCGGCTGATAAGTGTGCACACTCTCATAACATCCTGCGTGCCAGATAGCTATCGGACATCCGATGACGTCATATTAGTCTATGGTTACGTCCGCGACCTACTACATCCGATAGTTTGCACACCTCAGATCAGCCGCGGCAGTAAGCCGCGTCCAGATAATTTGTTTGGACCATCTAATTAAAAACCACCCAGCGACCGGTTGCAGTTCACAGATGATCGTGATCCATTGCTACTTCTTTTTGGGTAAAAAAAAACATACCAAAGAAATGTGGCAATGTATGTCAAATGCAACCGGTCGCTAAATAGTTTCTTTTTAGATAATCAGGGTGCAGATCAGCCGCGGCAGTAAGCCGCGTCCGATAATTTGTTTGCACCTTGACTCCTGGTCCAGTCTGGTCAACAACACGTTCCGTTTTAGGTAGCATCTTTAGTAGAGTTGGTTGTTTAGTCAATTTATCATTATCATCAATTTATCAATAATTACTTATTATGTTAGGTATGCGGTAATGGTAGGTACTTAACGCTATTTAAAACTAATATTAGATAATATATAGGCAAACATGCATCACAATATATCACATTAAACAAAAATAAAAAGTGTAACAGAACGTTTTGAGCGGCCGGATGCCATCAGGGTGCGTTCAAAAACCCTAACTTGGTTACTAACGTAGCGTTGGGTGCGTTCAAGCACCTTAATTTGGTTCTAACTTAGGAAAAGAAAACACAATATTATATTTTTCCCTGGGATTGTAGAGAAACATAGATAGCGTGGTTTGATTTATTGATTTTTGGGCTATTTTTGCCAATAGGATTTATTTCTATACATTCTCAAAAAAAGTTAGGTCTATAATGGGCATTATTCAATTGTTTATTGTAGGAATTAATTCATAAAACTAGCGTCATTTTGTGTAGTAATACTTACTTTTTGAACTGTTATGTGAAAAAAATGTAAATGCACGTTTCACAAGAGTCAAAACAGTATTCGAGTTAAATTGAGTATTCGAATACTACTCTCAGTACCTACTCGAATACCCAATGCGAGTACCTGGACTCGAATACTAATCCGAATTTTTTTTTAACGAATACCAAAATACTCGAATACCAAAATTAGTGGTCTCGGCCCATCACTACCTTGAATCACATGCATTAGGAACTAATAAACTAATATTACCATTATTACTATAGTAACTTACAAATAAAACTTGCTTTGAAAACCATAAGAAAGGGGGTAAAACATTATGAATCCATTTGTCCACTCTTAAACAGCTAGATCAATTCTTGAAGTTCTTATGATATTGTAGACACTCATAGTAGGCCATGGTCAACGTCCAAGATCATAGGATTGATCCTATTATACGTTGTGTATGTTTCTGAAAAGAGGCAATACGATGAAATATTAATATTTTCAAAATTTACAAAATATTACTTGATTACTTGAATTGAATCCTTTAAGTCCATTGTATTTTTACTTAGGATTAACAGATAAGGAATAAAGTAACTAAAGCTAGGTCTGTTAGTTAGATAATAAGAAAATAACAAAATCATGTTTTGTGAAATTTGCCCCGACCTTAGAAATTAGCTCTTCAATGAAAACAATAAGTACTAGGCGTTTATTGTTATAATCCTTATACTGTTTAATTGTCTTAAATTAGTATACTAGTCTCTTAACTTCTGTAGTTCTTAAACAACCACCAAAATTTTAGTTTCATAGGCAAATATTGAACAAAATTAAGTAAATTGGAAAATATTATTACCTGGTAAACTGGTATTTGCAAATTAATCAATTTGGTAAGATCATAGGATAATTTCAGGTCTCTCAAAGTCTCTTAAGCCTTGAGTAGTTAATATTTCTTTGGCATAGGTATCTGAAAGTAAATATTTTCATTAATACGGATAACGGTATTTCAATTACAAAGAATTGCATCAATAGAAAAGATGTAGGTTACTTACCTAACGAATTGTCGAAGTGTAAATTAATTTAATTTATAACATTAAAATAAAATTTCTGTTATCATAGGAAAATCGTAACTGATAAGAGGTCAATGGATCGCTTTTCTTTAAATCATTCATAACATTCATCCATTACACAGATTAGAATCATGTCAGAGAGATATCCCTCAACAAGGAAACTTCTGCCAATTTGGGGACAATTAAATGATGAGTATAAAAAAAACCTGGATTAAATATGAGTGAAATAATCGGCGTAAATATAAATGTAGGAACATTATAAAATTCCCGTTAATTAGATTCCTGTAGGTAGTACTTAAGCCAGCAACTCTGATTAGTAACTGGGACTAGTAGGTACTGGAGTTACTTAACTCGGCCTATAGCATTTACATTGAAGAAGTAATCGGACGTGCTTTCGGCAAAGGGAATACACGCGAAGGGAATCGATGTTTGCGTATGTGCTCGTGGCTAAATGTAGGCGACGCAGTGAGCGGGGGTTCAATGGAGCCATAGGAACGAAATTTGTATTCGACGCATTTTAGGTCACCACGGTGCTTGCGACTAAACGTTATCAGGTATTCTTGTCGACCATTTGCATTAAAACGAATATTTGAAGATGCGGGTTACTTTTGATTAAAAACGCTAATTTATCTATTCTGTTGTACTTGTCTTGCAACGCCCAGTCGATCGGAATGTGTTTGACTAGTGTAAAAGGGACATTAAAAAAGTAATTATCTTGTCTATGGTCTTGTCTTTCATATCTGAATGTTGCCTAGTGCCTCAATTACATACGCCGATTTAGCTTCCTTACTGGGGATCCAATTTCAGATTGGAAACGATGCCCCGAATTGGATCCTAGTTGGGGAATTTAAGGGTTGCCTCCCTAGCCAAGGCTATATAGGTAAGGCAAATGAAACTTTGATCATGCAGCCAAGTCTTCAGTCATATTTTTTTCTTTAGTTTGCATTTCTGCGGGTGTATTATTACGGGCACGTAATTTGGCAAGACAAAAGATGCGCAGCAGCTACAAACACTAAACTCGGTGCATCTTTTGTCTCATCTTTGTTTTACCAAGTTATTTATGCCGGTACCTATATCACATTATAAGTAACCCCTAGATGATCAAGCATGGCTTGTCAATAATTTACATTGCATTACCACCACCACTACCATTTGAGTGCGTACCAAAAATTCAAGATGGGGGCCAACTTTTTTGTTTTTGGCCTGATTTCGATGAAACTCGGTTTTTGGTACTATTTTGGCAAGAAAATAACAACTCAATTTTTCAAATAATAAAAATCCAAGATGGCGGTCATCTTTTTTGTTTGTGGGCTGATTTCGATGAAACTCAGTTTTCGCTACTATGTTGACAAGAAAATGACAACACAATTTTTCAAATATAAAAATCCAAGATGGCGGCCTACTTTTTTGTTTATGGGCCGATTTCAAGGAAACTCGGTTTTGTTACTACTTTGACGAAAAAATAACAACGAAATGTTGAAAATAATAATAAAATCAATATACCAGCCAACTCTTTTATTTATGGGCCGATTTCTCAATTTTTCGATTTCGATGATGATGATTATTGTTACTTTTTAAGTAGTTAGTACCAAAACCCAAGTTTTATTAAAATCGGACCACGAACAAAAAAATAGGCCACCATCTTGGATTTTTAATATTTTTAACATTGCCTTGTTATTTTCTTGTCAAAATAGTACCAACAACCGAGTTTAATCGAAATCGGCCCAATAGCAAAAACGTTGGCCGTCATCTTGAATTTTTGAATATTTTTAACATTGCGTTGTTATTTTCTTGTCAAAATAGGACCAAAAACCGAGTTTTATCAAAATCGCCCCAAAAACAAAAAAGTTGACCGCCATCTTGGATTTCTTAATATTTTCAATATTGTGTTGTTATTTTCTTGTCAAAATAGGAACAAAAACCGAGTTTAATCGAAATCGGCCCAAAAACAAAAAAGTTGACCGCCATCTTGGATTTTTAGTATTTAAAAAATTGTGTTTCTATTTTCTTGTTAAAATAGTACCAAAAACCGAGTTTCATCGAAATCGGCCCACAAAAAAAATTTTGGCCACCATCTTGGATTTCTTAATATTTTCAATATTGCGTTGTTATTTTCTTGTCAAAATAGGAACAAAAACCGAGTTTAATCGAAATCAGCCCAAAAACAAAAAAGTTGACCGCCATCTTGGATTTTTAGTATTTAAAAAATTGTGTTGTTATTTTCTTGTTAAAATAGTACCAAAAACCGAGTTTCATCGAAATCGGCCCACAAAAAAAATTTTGGCCGCCATCTTGGATTCCTTAATATTTTCAATATTGCGTTGTTATTTTCTTGACAGAATAGGACCAAAAACCGAGTTTTATCGAAATCGGCCCAAAAACAAAAAAGTTGACCGCCATCTTAGATTTTTAATATTTTCAACATTTCGTTGTTATTTTTTGTCAAAATAGTAACAAAACCCTGTTTCATTGAAATCGGCCCACAAACAATAAAGTTGACCGCCATCTTTTTTATTACAGAGTTCTAGTGGCCTTTTTCCGTCCGGCTTCATCATCAAACCATTTCCTATCAGAGTACTCATCAAAACCTACCTTTACATTTCCGTTAATAGTGAAAACTCATTGTTTAATCTATGTACAATAATGTTATTGTCAAGTACTGGTGACAACCCTAATCAGTGAAATCATGTCCTAATTGGGGCATAGTGTGATCGCTACATCCAATTTGGGTTCCTAGATTGGATCCCCAGTAAGGAAGCTAAATCGGCGTATGTAATCGAGGCTTAACTTGGTTCATCGACCAATAGGAGTTTAGCGCAATTGCGGGTGTATTTCGGGATTTTGCCCTATTTTAGGCCAATTTAATAACATTATAGTCCTTGCTATTAAAATATATTCATGTTAGAAAATCTTATTAATGGGGAGGAAAAGCGCAATTTTATCCCGATAGGTGGCGTCTGGTCTTGGTACCGGGCCGCCTCAAAGAAAGTGTCAAAACATATGGGAATCTCTTGGAGTATTGCACTTTTTAATTTTATACTGAGAAAATGCCGCATTGTTATGCATGTAACTTGTAAATTATTGGAGTTCATCGATTTCCCAGTAACAAAAAAAATATTGGGCAAAAAAATATCAAAAAAAAAGATGCTTTTCCCTCGATTTTCTCCTTTGCTGAGCCTGAGAAACATTATAAATCAAAAGGAATGTTTCATGAATTTGATGAAGCTTCGCCAAAATAAAACAACATTTGAATGATAACAGCTTTGTTCTTTAATATTTCAACCTCAGCAGTTTCTAGCATATTTATAACTTGGATGAATTTTATAGGTATATCAAATATGGAATAAGCCCAATATTGGGGCCAAACAGAGAATTAATAGAATTTTATATGCCAGAGTCATTCAAGAAACTTAGAATAATAAAATAAATATGATAAAACGGTTCGTGTAATTTTGGATGGTACAGAAATTCCAGTACAGAAACCTGAAATTACTATTGCACAGAAGGCATCATCAGGCAACTATAAACACGGAAATTCACACTCAGTTGCTTTGTTAAAATTTAAATCATATGCTTCTAATCTGAAATAAAAAGATTACTTGTAAATCTTACACGAAATTTAAAGAAATGTAATGCTTGTTAGCAATTTTTTGTAAGTTGCTATAAACTTTCTTGCCTGTTGTTTTGGCTTTTCTTTTCCGTAATTCTTCTTTTATATGAGCTAAAGTTAGCATATAATACATTGTTTGTCCGCAAAACCGAAAAAAATACAATCTAAGAAAGTAAAATCACGTAATACACAGTCAAGACAATATAAGCTCAAACTGACAATTGTTCCAAAGAATGAAGCGCCATCTGTAATTCACTTTGCCTTCGCCTCCCCATTGTCTAAAATGATGACTGCGGGCGAAAGTAACAAGCAATAAAAGGTGGATAACGTATAAGAAGGCGTAAATTAATATTAGCGTGAATATTGATTAGATAATGTAACATTAAGACTCGTATGTATTACTTAAAGATGACAAGCTATTATCTTACTAAAATGATTAAAATATCGGTTCATTTTATTAGTTATTTATTTATGTATATATAGTATATGTACTTATTTAATTAGTTTTACCTATGTTTTGGTACTAAATTCTATCGGTCGATCAATGAGAATGAGTGGAAATTAGAGAGTCTGGTGGACTGACTTGACTGAATGGAAGTGCCATATTGTTATATTTTGTGCAAATAAATTGGTACAAAAGTACAATGAGTAAACCTAGGTAGACAAATATAGGATTTTGAGGGCGATTCGGGAACGAGAGGCTGGCCACCCGAAACTTGAGTAAAGGAGAAATTTTGGATTGATTTGAAATGACCAAATATTGTATGGTTTTAGGACACGGGAATGTGGACGATTCATTGCCTTTTATGGTAATAAAACAGGGACTAGAAATAAGTATAAATAGGGCTAGATTAGGATGTCTCGGGGAGTCTTATTTTGAATTCCGTCGCGTGCGTTAGCTGAAAACTGTCAGCCAAGTTTAGAAAAGTTTGTAGAAAGTTTACTTAGTTGTTTTTAAATATTACAAAATATAGTTTTTCGGAAGTGAAGATTTAGTTTAGGGCGAATATTTTGCGTTAGGTAGGCGTGAGGGTGTGCGGTAAGCTGGTTGTCTTGTTTCGAGGGTCGTACGTACCTGTAAAATTCCGTGAATTTATTTTGCTCGATCCTTGTGGATATCGGGGCTGGTCAGCGAGGCGCCACGTTGTCCGGTTCTGATAGCCACAGGTGTCAAAACCTTAGTATCTATCCATCGTCGAGATCATCTAAAACTTCCAGGACATCTAGCACCATGCTAGAGGTCAGCTATGATTAACTAAATAGAACTTGCTTACCGTCCAACCTACTTTCGTCAGCTGCTTCGCTCGCGTTAGGCTTGGAGGGGCATCCGTCGGCTTTCTTAGAGCTTAGCGAAGCTTCGCGTCGCAGCGCGGCATCAGGTTATGTGTATCAGTACAGTGGTGGTAGTGTTTATGTGGGTTTTGTGGTTGTGATGTGATGTGTGTGGCAGGCGTTTCCTGTGTGAGAAAGCTATGCTGAATTGAGGAAGGTATGAGGAAAATCCACTAGACAGGTGGATTCGGGTAAGCGTGCATGCTTTATAAGATTTCTCTTTGTTCAATTCTAGGAAAATCTGTGTTCCCATTTATAACGCTGTTAGTGTGTTCTGTGTGTATACTAACTAGGTATCATATTGGTATCGGTTCGGTATTATCTAACGATCAAGGTCTTAACTCTGATTTAAATATCGGTTTCCTTGCCTGTACTGTTTACAAATTATGGGGCATAACTACTGGGTATTGTGCGGTGGGAAATGTTCTGTTCACATACTTGATGTGTCTAGTTCTATTTATTGGTCTAAATTACCTACATACTTAAATGCTAAAGTTCAAAAATACAGTTATATTGGACAAAGTCTATCCACTTATTTCATATTTTAAAGTCTAAGATAAGGAATTTGCCCAACTTTAAGAAACTTGATATTAAATGTTACTCGGTATTATGTGAACAGGATATCATTGTTTTCACATATCTAACTTCTGGAATCTATATAGGTTTCAGAACATTTATCTAAATTGACAACATTGATCATCTGAGACGGTACTTGTCACACAAGGATTACTCTTTTGAGCATGAATATTTAATGTGTTTGGTTATTGTATGAGTGGTATGCAGTTCCCCTCACATGTTTGACTTCAGTTAATTTGGGCATGTAACTCAATAAACTAGTAGAGTGTTATAGTGAGCAAACGGTGCCTTTCATGCAATGACTTATTATCTTTTTATTGAGACTTGCAATTATTATTATAATATTTCTCAACTTATCATATGGTTGGATTCATGATCCAGTTTGGGGTCTCTGAATTATATTTTGCATCATGTTAGGGTAATCAAGGATTTATGACAATAAATATATTGTCATAAATCCTTGATTACCCTATCACTTCCATAGTGAATACCTAATTACAATTGATATTAAATTAATTACTAACCTGCTTGTATGTTCAATATTAATTTGAACATTGCAACCTGTTCGACGTTGAGCTCCTTCATGTTGCTGTGGGATTGTGTCATGCAGAGACATACAAACACAAACTCCACAAGTTGGCGGTATATTTATCACTTTAATGTACCTTTTATTCTATTTGAGCATGGACTTGGAGATCTTGTTATTGCTGTACCTGTCTCGGCTGTTGACTTATATAGTGATACAGTTATTCCGCTGGGATCATGGTTGTGAAGATATCTATGTATACAAGGTGTTTGGTAAAAGCCTTATAAAGCCGAATATGGTAGATAGGGACCATCAAATTGAACAACTTTTACTATGGGACCAACTCCGAAATCGCGAAAAAAAATCAGCTGTTTCATACAAAAAATAATAACGAAAATATCAAAATGTATGGAACAGCTGATTTTTTTTTCGCGATTTCGGAGTTGGTCCCATAGTAAAAGTTGTTCAATTTGATGGTCCCTATCTACCATATTCGGCTTTATAAGGCTTTTACCAAACACCTTGTATAATCACAGGCGTGTCTCGGGGAGTGATTTGGACACTAAGTAAGGAAGTAGAGCAAATAACGCAATGATGAGATTGAGAATCCTGTTCAGATTGGAATACACACTATACATACCTACCTACATACTTTTATCTTGAGCAAGAGTTGTTGATTGTGTATAACACCTTCAGAGTAGCTATACCCGGCTGTTGATATGCAAACCATGAGTAAGTAGAAGGATTTCTTCGGCTGTCGATACATGGTTTGTAAGGAAGTAGGGCTAGTAAAATGAATCTGTTACATCCAATCTCCTCTTGCCTAAGAGAATTATTGCCTTGCGTGCTAGCCGCTTGGCAATCTCACCAACACTTGAGTAGTTCATTGGTTATGCATTAGTTGGACATTCCGATGAATTACATACTTTTGTCTATGCATGATAGCATGAATACAGCGATATGGAGTGGGCGCTCTGTGGGATCAGTTGTACCTTATCCTACTTAAGAGTTGTGAAATTAGGTTTTCACGTCCCTATTATCCTATTCGCGTTTTCGTTGAAGCACCACTGTTGTGCAGTACTTATCCCTCGGTAACAGCGCCTAGTTGCATCGGAGAGGATTCGGTGGGGATCTGGGGCTGATCCTATCGATAGACTTGTCAAAGTTGATCGATATGGTCTATGGAGGAAGCGATCCCGCCAAACTCACAAGACATGTGTCTGTGAGCTTGGTTATAGGTTTTCCAAAAGAAACCCTATCCTATTATTCTATCCTCACCTCATTCCTACTAAAATACTTTTTATGTTATATTATTTCATTTATTTATAAATATTTTGACCAAATTGTTAGTTTAAGATATTTGTGATAAGGTTTTTTTTAGTCAAAAGATAGGTTTAGTTATAGTGCATTTGATAAAAAAGCATCCAGGCTTGAGCTAGGCATACCAGAAAAGTATTTGGGTTACTGATAACACAACATGGGTCCATTCAATATAGATAGACGATCAAATTTGGCCAATACTATCAACGACTTCGTGAAGTTACAGACTACTTTCCTCTGTAAATGATCGAAGGTGTTTGTGGATGACAAACCAATGGATAGCTAAAGTACTTAGCTGCCTTGAGGTTAAGTTACAAAGGCACATATAACGGCACCGCAACAGCTCCGCTCCAACCCAGCAATTAACTTGTCATTCTAATTAGAGCTTTAAATCATGTGTCTTAAAATACATTTCATAATGTCAATATGCCTCTTTCGTCCGAGACCTGCTAGCAAGCAGACGTGTTATTCGTTGTTTCCCTAACTTGAAATCAAAGTGCACGCAAATACCTGCAGTAGTTACTAGTTCACTACTCATCAAATAAAGTCAATATCGTGTGAACCCTTTCCGGATAAATTCCAACTGTAGCGAAGCCGCGTCCCCCTCTTACCTCAAGTGTGAGTGAGATAACTGCGATTTTTCGACCCGTTCTCGCACACGGAGCGACGTTGCGCTGACGCACAAGGACACGCGTAGCGGCGTAGCAGCTACGAGGCTACAGCGAGCTACGATCTGTTACGACAAATCATAAGACCTTTTGTTGTGCTGCGTAATACCTACTGCGAGAAACTACGACTCACTATAAAATTATTAAGTAATCAAACAGAATTGTGTCTCAAACATGGCAAATGATATGAACAGATCCTTTTCTGACTCCAATATCAAATTTACAGGGCAAAACATTACGCCTCCAAACTATATTGCCTTCCGAAATAAAAGATCCAGAGAGCAATTGGAAGTAGAAACATTAGAAACATTTAAACAAGAAATGTTGGCAGCGTTTCAAGTAATGATGCAAAAACAGGAGAGTGAACTGAAAAATATCTACCCTATTCTACAAGAAATTAAAAAAACAAATGAGAACATAGAAAATTCTATATCATTTCTAGCCGAACAACACGAAGATTTTAAAAAAAGGTTAGATGTTTTGGAGTGTGAAAACAGAAAGGACAAGGAATACATATTATTGCTGGAAAATAAATTGGAGGACGTTAAAAGAGAAAACCAAAAAGGGAATTTTGAAATCAAGAATGCGCCAAAAATCAGCCCCAGAGAAACCAAAGAGGACCTCATAAATATGGTTTTATGCCTGTCAAAATCAATAGACTGTCCCATAAATGAAAAAGAAATAAGCGATATTTATAGAGTGCGAACAAAGAAAGACGGCACCAAAAGTACCCCAATAATAGTGGAGACAAGTTCGAGTCTTCTGAAAACCGCGGTTCTACAAAAGTGCAAGGCTTATAACATTAAAAACAAGGAAAAGTTGCGAGCAAAACATATCGGTTTTAAAACCATGGAAGACACCCCGATATATATATCCGAACAATTAACACCTAAGGGAGCCAGACTTTATTTTCTTGCCCGTGACTTGGCGAAAACAAAATCATATACATTCTGCTGGTCATCGTATGGCCGTATCTACGTACGGAAAACAACTGAATCCCCTATAGTCATGATAAACAATGAAGCGCAGATACATAACCTTATGCAACAAACGTGACTAAGCAGTGTAATACTATTCTTTATGCATCATTTTTTGTTATTGATATTGGTGTTTTTGTTCTTATTTTTCTGTGCTGAACTCATTGTAAAAGTTATTTTGTTTCGTAAACATAAAAATTGTGTGCCCATTTGTGCGAAAATACTAAATCCTTTAAAACATTTTATAAAGGTAAGGTTATATGAAAACGCTTTCTCATATCTTATGGTTACCTCACACTACCGACATTCAAACATTTATCTTTTATATAATGTGTGTACAAATTTATTAACGAACTCACTCATTTCTTTTGTTAAAAATTATAAATCACGCGTATGTAAACATAATATGGATATTCATTTTTGCGTCAAAATGTCAATAGATTCATCACAGTGTTTGAAGATAAGATTTTATGATGAAAAATACTCGGATGTCTCTTTTTTTATTCATTTAATTACACATCAACTATCGAACATTTCTTGTATATATATATGTACTATCATGCATATATGTGAGATGTATCAGGTACATAAACAGTTGTCAAGTTTTTGTGATTTTGATAGCATTTACTACCACAAAGGTCTACAAACTCAATTAAAAAACATAAACCACATCATGCAACCACAAATTAAGCACTTCTATATGTACTATTATGGATAGTCTATTAAATACCGTTACAGAAATTGATAAGATAGAAATTGCGTCTTCTAATGCATGTGATGTTCAGGTCTTCCCCACTTTAGTGGGTAGAATTTGTGAAACAGATCTAACAATTTTCTCTCAAAACATACGAAGTATTTACCGTAATTTTGATGATTTTTGTCTCACTTTGTCTCAGTTTAATTTTTCTATAGACGTGATTGTACTATCAGAGTGTTGGATTAACCCAAAAAAACCTATCCCACAATTACAAAATTACATATCATTTGCAACAACACAACACTTAAATCAGTCTGATGGAGTTGTAATTTACACAAAGAAAGAACATAAAGTTAAGGTAAATGAGATCACGCTTTCAAATGCCTCATGTCTTCAACTTACTTTAAATGACTTCACTATTCTAGGGATCTATCGCTCTCCATCTAATCCCAATGGGGATAACTTCATTTACTCTTTAGATAATCACCTAAATCACATAAATACAGACAAGACCATTATTATTACTGGAGATATTAATATAAACATAATAAATGACGATAACATGCCGCAAATCGAACAAAAAAATAAACAAAATTATTTAAATATGTTAGCAACACATGGCTTGTTACCAGGACATACTTTACCGACTAGAGGCAAAAACTGTTTGGATCATTTCATATTAAAATTAGATAAAAATAAAAACTCAGCTAATATAAATGTTTTGAATACGTCAATTACTGATCACAGCATGATTTTTCTAAAGTTATCCAATGTAGTACATGAACGAAGTTTATCCAAAACCAGGACCTCAATCGACTTTGATAAAGCGATTGAATCTTTTAAAGGTATAGATTTTCTAGACTTGCTATCTTATACCGATCCCAATGCTCTCACTGATCTATTTATTAGTCGATTGAGACAGTGTATTTTGACAAGTACAATAACAACAACAATTCCTTGTAAAAATCGTATAATAAAACCATGGATTACAGTGGGCATTCTCCGTTGTATTAGAAACAGAAACAATATGCAGAAAAAACTAAAAACTGACCCAAAAAACTTAATCTTAAAAATAACATATAGACGTTATCGTAATCACTGCAACACTTTGATTAAAACATTGAAACGAAATTATGATAGAGACATATTAAATAAAAATAAAAAGAATCCTAGATCACTTTGGAAATCTATAAATAATATTACTCACCGCAAAGAAAATAAAACAAGTAACTTAGAACTACTAAACTCTAAACCGACCGCTAATGAATCAGTAAATTATATAAATAGTCATTTTGCAAATGTTGGCAGTTCCTTGGCTGATAGTATTATAACACGTCGTTCAATTCAGAATAGATCTTTCAAATATTTGTCCGCTCCACAACGGTCCTCCTCTTTTGTCTTTTTGGAAACAGACCCTGACGAAATATATGGAATTTTAATGGGGCTAAAATCAGAGAGTGCTGCGGGCTGGGATGGTATCTCAACAACATTTCTGAAGCAAATTGGCAAAGAGATTTCTCCCATAATTGCTCATTTGGCAAATCTTTGTATAACGCAGGGCATCTTTCCGACTTCACTTAAGAAGGCCGTAGTCACGCCCATACATAAGGGTGGAGATAGAGACGACGTCTGCAACTACAGACCCATCTCAGTCCTACCAGCCTTGTCAAAAATATTGGAAAAAATTATTAATAATAGATTAATTAACTACTTAAATAAATTTGAACTTTTATCGAACTCCCAATACGGCTTTAGAAGAGGGGTCTCTACTGAAGATGCTATAATTGCCTTGACGTCACACATTTCTAAAAATGTTGACAGGAGTAAAAAGTGCATTACAGTTTTTCTAGATCTTCAAAAGGCGTTCGACACCGTCTCCGTTTCCACCCTTATACGCAAATTGGAATCAATAGGGGTCAGAGGTATCCCTCTGGCATTGTTAAGTGACTACTTACATGATCGTAAGCAATGCGTTAAAATCGGTGACCACATTAGCGAGCTGGTAGACATTACCTATGGAGTGCCCCAGGGAAGCGTTCTGGGACCCACTCTCTTCTTGATCTACATTAATAACCTCTGC
This sequence comes from Agriphila tristella, assembly GCA_928269145.1. Classification (NCBI taxonomy): domain Eukaryota; kingdom Metazoa; phylum Arthropoda; class Insecta; order Lepidoptera; family Crambidae; genus Agriphila; species Agriphila tristella. The sequence continues at coordinate 2,739,562 of OV743435.1, forward strand.
AACTTGGATATATGTGATGGGAAAATCTTTTCATATGCAGATGACACCGCTGTCGTTTTCTTGGGGTCAACATGGGATGATGTACATGCTCTCGCTCAAAAAGGTCTTGCCCAAATAGCCCGCTGGTTAGACAGTAATCTATTAACCCTGAATGCATCCAAAACTAAATATATTTGCTTCACAAATTATAACAGCACTCAACCTGACTCAAAGTTCCACATCAAAATTCACTCTTGTAACAATCATACTAACCAAAACTGTTCGTGCGTTATGATAGATAAAGTAGCTAAAATTAAATATCTTGGTGTAATGGTCGACCAACGTCTAACTTGGCATGCGCACATTGACTTACTAATAGGTAGAATTCGGAAACTTTCATGGGTCTTTAAAATTCTCAGACATGTTGCTAATACCGATTTATTAGAACAAGTATATACATCGTTGGCTCAATCCGTCCTCAGCTATTGCATCCCAATCTGGGGTGGAGCCACAAAAACAAAATTTTTGGAATTGGAACGGGCTCAAAGATCTTTGTTGAAAATAACATATTTCAAACCTTATAGGTTTCCAACCGACAGTCTATATTCTCAATGTTGCCTCCTTTCTGTGAGGAAACTCTATATCCTACACGCCGTTTTAAAATTACACAAAAACCTTCCACTAGATCCAAAAACACAAAACAAAAGAACTGTTGTGAGCGTAGCACCTGTAGATTATGTAAAAACTGTTTACGCCCAGAGACAGTACACGGTACATTCAGCACACATTTATAATAGAATAAATAAAATTCTCAACTTTCACCCTCTAACATTAAAAACCTGCAAGCACACATTACAACACTGGCTACATACTAAAAATTATGATGAAATAGAGAATCTTATCTAATAAAACTAGTAAAATAATAATTAAAAAAAAAAAAAAAAATTAAAAAAAAAATTCGTCACAACTGCAAACACAAACACACATACATACACCCACACACTCTTCTTGATAACACACACGCACACACACACGCACACAGACACACAATTAACCGAAGCCGTTACAATTATTTACACCACTTTATTTAGCAAGCACACAACCCACATGATTATACAAAAAACCAACTCCACGCAATTTGTTTGTTTGTAACTATAACTATTTTAAGGGCATTATCTTATTTTATAAACGCACATTGAAATACATTTAAAACTTAAAAAAATATTATATTTTTAGTTTAGCAGTTACTTAAAAATTGTAAAATTGAAACAACAAATGTATCTTTTGTAATCTTAGAAGGAGCGGGGCTCTTAAGACAGGTTTTATACTTAAAAGGGGCCTCAGCCATATGTTATGTAATGTACTTAAAAGATACTGAATAAATATTTTTTCATTTTTCATTTTTTCAATAAGAAAAAGCCAACGGCGAGCCAACGGCGGGCGGTCAGCGCGCTTACCGCTGCCATACGACTCGACTCGCAGAGGGCTCGCTGCAATCGAGCGGACCGCGCGCCGACGGCATGCTTACCGCGCGCCGAACGCGTGCTAATTGCGCGCTAACTCCGAGTCGCCAGCGAAACAACATCACATGCAAACAAAATAGCTTGCACTCACGGCCGGCGCGCGGTATGCAAGACACCTCGCGGACGGCGCGCAGACAGCGTGCTTACGGCGCGCTGACGGCTAGCCGTAGCCTAAATTCTAGGTGACGCCGTGCTGTTGCTGTGCAGTTGCGGTGCCGTTATAGTGTGCTATAACCTTTATTTTACTAATTCTGTCTAAATAGTTTTTAAATTTCGTTACTTGAGTTTAAAAAACTTCTTTTTGCAATAAGATCTTTTAATTACATTTTAAGTAAGTAGAAGGTTTTTGAGAAATTGCACTACTGCTGGTGGTATTAATTGTCAATAATCACAATGTGCTGGCTCTTCATTCATTCTGTAAATTTAAGAAATTGTCTCGAAGCAGGCCGCATATAAGCAAAAACTTACTCTCGAGTTTTGATGGTGATCTCTGATTGGTCAAGAAACTCAGTGGTTAGGTTTTGCGCGCAAACTCTAACTCTCCAGTTTCGCGCTAGTTTCGATAGTGATATCTAATGGGCAAAAAAACTCAGTAGTTAGGTTTTGCCCGCAAACTCTATTTACTGAGTGCGCATCCACCAATGAGCGCGCTTCAAAATTCAAATTTAAACTTTTTTAGATTTTATGCATTCACAATGCTATTTTAATATTAAGATTATTAATATAATTGAAAAATATTAGAAAAAATCGACTCACCTGTAGCAGCTCAGACGGGACTCGAACCCGCACCCTTAGGATTCCGGCCCAATGCACTAACCAATTATGCTACCGAGTCACCAATGGGATTGGCGAAATTTTCTAATACTTTTCACGTTTCCTTTTTTTTTACATTGGTGAGATGGCGCTGGCCTACAGCGGAATGTCTTATCCCTTCCCTTTTAAGAAAAACAGTCAACGTTTCATTACAGTATTCAGTACCGTTATCGGTTCTTAAAATTTTAAGCTGTAAACTTGTTTGTTTTTCAACCATATTTTTAAAGTTAACAATATGTGAACTCACCTCGGATTTTGTCTTCATTAAATAACCGAAGATTTTTCTAGTGCAATCATCTGTCAAATTCAAAAGATAACAGGCACCGCCCCAACTGCTGACTTGAATGGGCCCACAGGCGTCGGAATGCACAAGCTGGAGTGGCACGGTAGATGGGGCTCCCACAAGCTTCGGATAAGGCTTTGTGTGCATCTTTTCAGTTAAGCAGGGAATACACTTGTTTGGCGAGTCGTCATCCTGAAAAATGACACCAGAACATATACCAGCTTCCCTCAGACTATTCATACCTTTCTTGCCGATATGACCTAAACGTTTATGCCAGACTGTCGCAGACACCGATGCAGTATTGACACTCTCTGGCTGCTGCCTAGGAGGCACCAGCATGGAACGCCCCAACACATGATGCGGCTTGCACTGCTGTATCTTATACAAACCGTTCTCATTTGTAGCAGCTAGAATTTGGTTGCCAGTTAAAGAAATTATCTCATTATAAATATGATACCCATTTTTATCAAAAACCACTGTAAAACCATTGTCACACATTTTACTTACAGACAATAAATTCGTTGACAGATTGGGAAAAACTAAAACATTTTCTAAAGTGATATTATTTTTGTCAGTAGACAAAACTAAATTGCCAATGCCAGACATTTCTAATTGACCACCATTTGCTATAGAAATTGATTTATTTTCACAACTTTTAAAATTTCTTACTAAACCTAGCATCATTGATCATATGAGCCGAGGCTCCGCTGTCGATGATGGCATCATTGTGGTGAGCAACGTAAGCAGATGCATATAGGGAGTGATGTTCTTCTTTCTTCTTCTCATCCCTCTTTTTCTTAAAGCATCGCTTCGCTGTATGTCCTGGTTTACGGCAATGATCACACTTGAAAAGTTTATTCTTCTTTACATGAAAAGCTGAATCATTATCATATTTTCCATTTCTTCTGTGTTCTTCTTGAAGTAATCTTGTTCTCACTACTTCAGAAGTCAGCGAGCTTGTTAAATTTGCAGTTTCAAGACCGGAGACTAGTGTATCAAACTCCTGCGGTAAGCCGCTAAGTAGAATTTCAGCCACCTCACCGTCGTCTATAACTTTTCCAATGTCAGAGAGCTGCCGGAATATTCCGGTGACATTTTTTATGTATTCAGTCAAAACTTACTGTAGTCGACTCGATGTAACTGTTTAAGTAGCAGAACACAGCGATATAGAACTTTGTCCTTGAATGTATGAGCTAGCTTCTCCCATGCTTCTTTAGCTTTTGATGCTGATCGAACAATTTGGTACAAGTTGGGTTGTAGTGCCAGGCAAATACGCGCCAAGGCGCGGCTATCACGCACGGCGTCAGAATCAGTGCCGATCATGCAGTCCCACAAATCTTCTAAAGTGAGTAACATTTTCAACGAAAACTTCCAGTTTTGAGAGAAGATGAGATTCCACTCAGCTTGTTTGTGATGTGTATCGCTGGTTGCGTAGACATATTTTCTGATTGCGTAGGCATATTTGACAATGAATCTGGTCGACAGTGAAATTTGGTAATACATACAACGGTGATTACACATCGATCCCTCGTTGCACGCCTTTTTTTTGGTTACAGATTAGCTTTTGATTCCCTTTTCAATAGTCACCTTGGGTCACCTCACCACCCAATATTTTGATGATAAAGAATTGAAGAAATATAAAATTTAAAACCTTATGATAAAATTAATATTTGTATATTATCTTAGTTGTAAAATAATAATAACAATACAAATAACTATGGAAAAATAATAATTTAATCAAATAACTACTTAACTATAATAATATTAAAAGTAACGGAAGCATTAATGAAAAAATCTTCTTATACTTACCTAGCAATACCTTTATATTTTACCAAAAGACATCCTCCCTTCCCTTCTAATTTAAGTTACTGTGCCCAACAGGGTCCAAAATTGTGTCTTAATATTTACATTTAAATTGTAATTAAAATTGGGTCCAAAACCTGATCATACAGACGTTGCGTTGCGATGTGGCAATGGCAATGGAATGGGGCGTGTAAGGCGTGATCAACCAAATAAACACATTGTTGCATTATCCAGAGTTTTATTCTTCAAGATAAAATCCTGCATTACATTATTTCTAGTAAATTGATAGCGATGAACTAAGATTATGAAAATTATTGGGACGGCACAAAAATACAAACAAAAAGCTGAGAGCCGTGAGCAGGAAGTACAAGTTAAAATCAAAGTGACAGGTGACAGCTTTAAATGTCATTCCAATCAATATAGCTGCGTTAATGTAGGGCTTAAACAATTCCTAACAGTTTTTGCAACGTTAATATTATGTTCATATACCAACTGAGATTTGATAGACTTTGATAGATTAACAATGTCACATAAAAAAGTTTATAAAAATACAAAGTTATTTTGTTACTGTAATGAGATCAACTAAGAACTACAACAAATGTCAATATTTGCTACGGCAAACTTAATTTGTTAGGTTAGGTTTGTTAGTAACTTCACCTTTGCTGTAGTACTAAGTTAATGTCATTACAGTAACAAAGTAACCTTGTGTTCTTATCAACTTTTTTTGCTACTCTAGCAAATGAAAATTGTTACTGTGACAGTTTAAAGACGGCTACTCTCGGGACAGTAGGGTAGCGCGGTAGCGCCACTCCGTAAAATTATTAACTATTGCCTGAAAATATATTAAAACCAAATTCTCTACAAATGCATTGTCTCGTGTGATTTGGCACTAGATCTGGAAAATGTCTTGTTTCAATAATTCTATTGGTTCTAAATATTCTTTAGTGCTTTCTAGTTAGAATTTGGTTTTGATTAATTCTCAGAAAGTAGTTTATAATTTTAACTAGTGGCGCCACTGTCGGTAGTAGCCGTCTGCGGTCCATTATCTGTGGGAAATAATATTATAAAGGTTTTTAGTAAAAGAAAGTTTAAATAGGCAAACTGAAATATTTATTCAACATAATCACAATCAGTGCAGAAAACATTTATTAAATTTCTTGTGAAATTTACCTACAAACATTTACATTTAAGTAAAAGATATTCAACAAAAAAGTTGAAATTTCTTCTTTCATGAAGAAATTTCAACTTTTTTGGTGGGATCACCATAATATATAATTACATTTTGTAGTATCAACCTTAACACACAAATGCTCTCATTTACATACAAGGTTATATTTAGTTAATACAAAACCTCTCGTGGGGTTGATCAGACCATCAAACTGAACAACTTTCAGTATGGGACCAACCTCGAAATTACGAAAAAAAATCAGCTTTTCCATACAAAAATACAATCCTAGTCCATCGAAATGTATGAAACAGACGATTTTTTCTCGCGATTTCAAGGTTGGTCCCTTAATGAAAGTTGTTCAGTTTGATGGTCTGATCAACCCCACGAGAGGTTTTGTATTTAACTAAAAATAAAAATAACTTTGTATAAGTATTGAACACTATCTGAATAGATTTTTTCGATTTCAGAGTTTAGGTAAGCTAAGTGATTGGAGTTAAAACTTGACGTATTATAGTTTGGAGCTACAAAATGATGGTGGTCCCAACCCAATACTTTCACGGCAAAGTGACAATCCTACCAACTTTGTTGAATACCTATTCATTTTTATTAAATATCATAATAAAATCGTACTAATTTTGAATTAAATTCTAGTCAGAAGAAATATTTAATAAAGAGTGGATCCTGTCATTTTGACATAAGTAGGTAGGTACTAGGGGTTTCGGTCTCGGAAGCATTTTCAGTCCCGGGACCAGTCTCGAACCTCTGCAGCTAGTCCCAGGACTCCCGGGAAATTCGAGACTCACGTGTTTTTTTATTTGAATGCCTTTTTTACGTTACGGATGGAAGTGTGCAAAAAGTTGGTGATTTTGATATTGTTTTGGAAGGTGAACAAGACTTATTTTAGTAAAAATAAAAGAAATGGGAGCACGAATTAATGACTTTAAGAGAAATTAGGTGAGGGTAGTAGTGAAATTGAAGTGAGCGGTAGTGAACTGTGAAGTAAATGATAATTACGACTGTTTATAAATCACATTTATTCCAGTATATAAATCTCATTTTTTAAGAAAGCAATATTTTAAGTACCTAATTCAGACTTTTAGGTTATTACTAGCTTCTGCCCGCGACTTCGTCCGCGTGGATGTTGGAGAAAATCCTAAGAGAATCTTCAACCAGGATCTGACCAGTCATTTTTACGTTTCCCGTTCCGGTTCCGGTTCCCGTTCTGTTCCCGTCCCTTCCCATCCCTTTCCTGTCCCGTTCCCGTACCCCTTCCGTTGCCATTCCCGTTCCCGTTCCGTTCCCTTTCCCATTCCGTTCCCGTTCCGTTCCCATTCCGTCCCGTACCCCTTCAGTTCCCATTCCCGTTCCCGCCCTTTTCTCGTTCCCGTGCCGTTCCCGTTTGTTACCATTCCGTCCCGTTCCGTTCCTGTCCCGTTCCGTTCCTGTCCCGTTCCCGTTCCCGTTCCCGTTCCCGTTCCCGTTCCCGTTCCCGTTTCCGTTCCCGTTCCCGTTCCCGTTCCCGTGCCCGTTCCCGTTCCCGTTCCCTGGATGAGCATGTCCAGGTCCAGGTCCATGATGTGTCATGTCCACCGTGTTGGACTTAAAAATAAATGTCATTTTCGCAATCACCATTCCATGAAACCTCAAGAACAACATCCACATCGATTTTCATGTTTACTTACCCCATTAACACCCTAAGGGATGATTTTCAAAATAACAAAATATGTGTTTGCCTATTTATTTTTAGACATGCTCCTACGAATTTTAAAGGTGTAATGTCTACTTTATATTCTTATCCATACATTTGAACCTCATTTTCACCCCTTTAGGGGTTAAATCATGTCCACCATGTTGGACATCAAAATAAATCTCATTTTCGCAATCACCATCCCATAAAACCTCAAGAACGACATCCATATCTATTTTTATGTTTACTCACCCCATTTACCCCTAAGGGGTTGATTTTCAAAATCACAAAATATAAGTTTGTTTATTTATTTTTAGACGTGCTCCTACGAAGTTTAAAGTTGTAATGTCCATTTAATATTATTTTTCCATACAAAATTTGAACCCCATTTTCACCCCTTGAGGGGTTAAATCATGTCCACCGTGTTGGACTTCAAAATAAATGTCATTTTTGCAATCACCATCACATAAAACCTCAAGAACGACATCCACATCGATTTTTATGTTTACTCACCCCATTTACCCCCTAAGGGGTTGATTTTCAAAATCACAAAATATATGTTTGCCTACTTATTTTTAGATGTGCTCCTACGAAGTTCAAAGTTGTAATGTCTATTTTATATTGTTTTTCCATACAAAATTGGAACCCCATTTTTACCCCTTTAGGGGTTAAATCATGTCGACCCTGTCAGACTTCAAAATAAATCTAATTTTCGCAATCACCAGCCCATAAAATCTCAAGAACGACATCCACATCGATTTTTATGTTTACTCACCCCATTTACCACCTAAGGGGTTGATTTTCAAAATCACAAAATATATGTGTGCTTTTTTATTTTTAGACGTGCTCCTACGAAGTTTAAAGTTGTTATGTCCATTTAATATTTTATTCCATACAAAATTTGAACCCCATTTTCACCCCTTGAGGGGTTAAATCATGTCTACCGTGTTGGACTTCAAAATAAATGTTATTTTTGCAATCGTCATCCCAGAAAACCCCAATAACGACATCCATATCTATTTTTAGGTTTACTCACGCCATTTACCCCCTAAGGGGTTGATTTTCAAAATCACAAAATATATGTTTGCTTATTTATTTTTAGACGTGCTCCTACGAAGTTTAAAGTTGTAATGTCCATTTAATATTATTTTTTCCATACAAAATTTGAACCCCATTTTCAGTTTTTCACCCCTTGAGGGGTTAAATCATGTCCACCGTGTTGGGCTTCAAAATAAATGTTATTTTTGCAATCGTCATCCCAGAAAACCCCAATAACGACATCCATATCTATTTTTAGGTTTATTACCCCTTTTCACCTCCATTTCATCCCCGTAGGGGTTGAAATACTAAGAATAACAATATTCGTTGCGTTAGATTTCCATCCATAAGCCTAAATTATATATTTAGCAATTTTTACTTCGAAAATAAAGGATTTTCTTCAATACACAACTTCATCCCCCTTTTGACCCCTTCGGGGGTAGAATTTTGAAAAATGCCGAGACCCGTATTTATTAATTTTCAATTGTCAGCCTAAACACAAAATTTGTAGATCCTAGCTTCAAAACTGAGGGACTTTCATACAAACTTTCATCCCTTATTTCATCCCCTTAGGGATAGAATTTTCAAAAATCCTTCCTTAGTGGATGCCTACACTGTATAAGGTATCTGTGTGCAAAATTTCAAGTCTCTAGGTCCAGCGGTTTGGGCTGTGCGTTGATAGATCAGTCAGTCAGTCAGTCAGTCAGTCATTCAGTTTACGATTTTATATATTAAGATTCTAATGATAAGTCTTCTTTAATTATAAACTTTGGTAAAAAAAACTTATATCTAAGTACAAAGTCGTTTTATCTAAATAAAGTATTAAAAATATACCCTTTTCTTAAGTTTAGGGAATTAAGGTATGAAGAAACTTATAAATGTCAGTTGACCTGACTAAACACTTAAACAAAACATAACGAAAATTCTTTTTTGCACTAGTCTGTTTAAAAAAAACGAAACTTCTCATAAAAAATCAACCAATAAGTAACGTTTTGACAAAACAAAACAAACATAATTTAATTTTTACACAAGAATCCCACGACTTATTAATATAATTATGTAGTCTGTTTTTAAACAAGACAAAATTCAAATTAAAACAAATCTCATAAAAATCAACCAATTGAAAAGTGTCAAATATCTTTTTTACAATACCGATTAATCACTCAGTTAAGTCGCTTTCCAGATAGATAGTATGTTCGTAAAACACTTAGTCCAGATATCATTTTATCTGACAAGCGGGATCTCAGGCGCAGGCGGTTACTAAAGTACCCTGTTATCGAGAAAGCACGTTCTGCTTCTACACTAGTAGGAGTTATAGTAAGAAGATACTTGTAACAAAGAGAAAGATGTTTCCCCTTCTCACCAACATTTTCATGTAATACCTTTTCAACATTTATCGTCATCTGAAATTCATCACTGCAGAGATTTCGAGTTGCAGAAACAGGATTTTGTGTGTTAGTTCTAACCATTTCTATTTCTCTATTTCCGGAGATATTTTCACGTGTAAGGTTCCAGTAACTTGAATTTATGTTGTTGCAGTAATGTTGCCATTATAAGTTCCATGGAAGTTTCCTTAGCAAGCTACCATTAATGTTACGATTATAACATGCCATGAATTGCAGTTTGTTGCAGCAGAAAGGATACAAGCAAGGTTAAACATACAACACACATGGATTTTATTCACGAATTCCAGGAACCAGGTACCTGAATTTTTGCAATTGACCTTCATATGTGTTGCGTTGTATGTTTATCCTTGCTTGTATCCTTTCTGCTGCAACAAACTGCAATTCATGGCATGTTATAATCGTAACATTAATGGTAGCTTGCTAAGGAAACTTCCTTGGAACTTATTAATAACATTCATACTAAGTATGATATCAAACACTTAAAAAACAGAACTAAAAATAAGCATTTAAATACGAATAATAAATACAAAAATTCAAATTATTTAGTAATGATCGGAAACAAATAATAACAGCTAATACGGTCCCCATAACATTTATTAAAAAAACTATATAAATAGTCGTACCTACCTATTACAACTTTTTATGCTTATAAATAAGTAATACCTCGTAATAAAATTATAACTTTTCCTTATATTTATTATTACAATAGTAACCACAGCCCACAAAATATGGTCTAGTTGTATACACGAGAGGAATGTGTCCTACATCTTGGCATGGACCACTTTGAAAACCGCAATTCTGAATACATGGCAAATTTCTCCCCAATTAGTCCTAACTAGTCCCAGATTTTCAGAATTAGTTCCAAAAAGGACTGAAAGATATAAGTGATTTAAATGGTCCATGCCAAAGCAAACCTTCATTTTGGCAGGGACAGGCTACAGGTATCTAGTGAACCATAACACCTAGCCAGGATCTGATTATTCAAAAAAAGTACAGCGCCCTACTATTTGATAAAGTACCTTTTTCATATTATTTTACACGTACGTAAGTAACATGTTACTATTCATAATCAAGATAATCTGAGCAATATGTCTTTTCTTTTTATTTGCGCTACGAAAAGTGGCAGGCACAAAATACTTATGAATAATTTGTCGTAGGTACGTACGTACCTACGACAAATTATTACCTACCTAGACATAACGCGACTAATTTTCGCGCTTCAGTCTCGTACCGGCGAGCTAACCAACCCATAACGTGACGCTCGAAGCTATCGTCGGTAATATTAGGGAATGTCTCCCTAACGGCAACTGTTAGAAAAGAGAAATGCCATAAGAATTTTAATTTATTTGAGCAATAATAGCATTTTAATCAAAACAATAAGACATTTTTTTTTTAATTTGTATACATAGAACCACTCTTCTTTTTCCCTCCTATACAAACAGGTTCACAAGAGCCTCGAAAAACAACCACTCACCCGGTGTAACTAATAACAGTATAATATTATACAAGGTGTTTGGTAAAATCCTTATAAATCTGTAGGGTTATCCTTCTAAAGAACACTTATAATAAAATAAGAACACATAAATACCTTTAACATCCTTTACTTTCACAGAACTTGGACACTGTACACAGTAGTTTCACTTTTCAAATTGCTGCGTCGACGGTTGGAACAGAATGAATCCGATTCTACCGTAACTCTCTACTTATATAGCTCTAGTGTTGCCAACAATAAATTATTGCCAGTAAAATAAATAACTCATATTCGGAAAATAGCGTTAACGTTATCGTTAAAAATAGCGAAAACGCCAAAAACTAGTGTTATAAATGGCAAAACCTAACAATCGACCATCCTGACCTCGTGCATGTCCCCATGCACGCGACGTCTCCATTGCACGCGACCAGGATGTCGTACCTAACAATCGGCCGACTTGTTCCAACCTCGAGACAACCTCCAAATAGAATAGAAATGGTTTATTGCCTCAAAATTACAATTATTTACAATCTTAGTTTAGAAGTAGCCACAGAGGCAGAGTCAAATACATATTTAGACATGACAGTTTTATTGCAATTTTATCCTAAAATTATGAAATATATTTCTAAGGTAACAATATCAAATTAAAAGTTACATTGTTAAGATATACTGTTATGAGCAATTTAATTAAATCAAATTCATTATTTATTTATGAATGCAGATCGACCTATATTTTATCTCGATGGTATAAGGATATATCAATCTAAAATCTCATTCACTCATGTACCTACCACAAAGATTCCTTTTCTCGTGATACATAAGCTGTAATCTATTTATGAATGAGATCAACTCATATCACCTCCAAACTTCTTATGAGGGTGTATCAGTCTGAAATCTCATTCACTGATGTACCTCTAAGATTTCTATCTCATAAAAGTACATAAGCTAAAATCTATTTATAAATGAGATCAACTCATATCACCTCCATACTTCTCATGAGGGTGTATCAGTCTGAAATCTCATTCACTGATGTACCTCTAAGATTTCTATCTCATAAAAGTACATAAGCTAAAATCTATTTATAAATGAGATCAACTCATATCACCTCCATACTTCTCATGAGGGTGTATCAGTCTGAAATTTCATTCACTGATGTACCTCTAAGATTTCTATCTCATAAAAGTACATAAGCTAAAATCTATTTATAAATGAGATCAACTCATATCACCTCCATACTTCTCATGAGGGTGTATCAGTCTGAAATCTCATTCACTGATGTACCTCTAAGATTTCTATCTCATAAAAGTACATAAGCTAAAATCTATTTATAAATGAGATCAACTCATATCACCTCCATACTTCTCATGAGGGTGTATCAGTCTGAAATCTCATTCACTGATGTACCTCCAAGATTTTTATCTCATGAAAGTACATAAGCTATAATCTATTTATGAATGAGATCAACTCATATCACCTCCATACTTGTCATGAGGGTGTATCAGTCTGAAATCTCATTCACACTCATTCCATATAAGCTAATCACTTCTATTTGCATATTCAAACATCATCAGCATCATAAATACCATAAACATAGAAACATTAGTTAGGGCTTATTTGCACTTAAAGATTTCCTAAACCTAATACTCTTGTAATAATTAATATCAATCATTAAATAGGAACCATTTGCAAAAACACAATTATCGATACAATGGATGTTTTAACTCACTGATTTCCCAACGCCTCGACACCCTTTCGGGGGCCGTGATCACGGGAGGACTAAAGCAAAAGGCCATCGCTATAACCTATATCCAAAAACCATCCATCAGTGACATCGAGGAGCCATCAGTGGCGCCATCCATCGGCACCATCCTGAAACTTCAGTCAGCACTATCCAAAAGCCATCGGTCAGTGCCCCATCCAGAAGCCATTCGTCAGCACTCAGCGCCACCCAAAAGCCATCGGTCAGTGCCTTCCAGAAGCCATCGGTCAGCGCCATCCAGAAGCACACAAGTCTTCTGAAATTAAACACAAAAGCGACAGCAACCCCTTTCAAGTATTATCTTAAGACTATGAAATAAAAATACCTTGGAACATTTCAAATCTTAACTTTCAATACATTATCAAATGAAACCTTATATGTGTAAATCCTACTATCATAACCCTATAGTGAACCAAACTTTCCCCAATGCTAAAGTAAACAGAACTGTGGACATACATTTATTTATATTCAGTGTCAAGATCCAGTTAACACTTAGTTACTTCAACTTTTAATTTAATTCAACTATGGAACCAAGCCATGGTCTTGGCAATGCCTAGTTTCTGTCAATACCCGAAAGATACCTTCCTCCGTAGGCCTAATTATGTTAACAATAACAGGTAAATTTACCCGCGACTCTGATCAGTTATTCAAGGAACTTGATTTGTTACCACTTACTAAACATCTTTATGTGTATGTGTAATGTTGTATAATGAGCCACCGAATGACTAAGTACTTAATATAAAATCATTTAAGATTAAATCATATAACTGACTGTATAAGTATAATTACAATAGTGTGAAACATTAATTCTCGAACATGAAATACTAATGTCAATAATGTGAAATATAAGATCAAGCAAGACCACTTGATAGTTGCAGACCATTATTTTAAAAAGCTTAGTGTGAGTTGCACCAAAACGCTGTCAAAGTTACGGTTATCGTCAAATGATAATGGTACCTATTGTGACGTCAAACATATCAAAGGACATCATGTTGGCTGGCAACCTTTTTTTGGCTAACTTGTGCTTAACCGGTAGGTACTTTAACAAGCTTGTTATCGTTATAGTTAGGTGGTGCAACTCAGCCTTAGCATATTACCGCCGACTTGTCCGTATATCTGGGAGGAAGGCAGTTTTTTTTTATAAACATCCTCATTTGTTTGGACTGTCTATTAGTATGTACTCACGTAGAACCCAGTTAAGTCGCAAAACGATGTCATCATTAGTATATAATCATAATACCAAAAGCTATAAAAAGGTTAAAAAGTGTTTCTATTCAATGAGGGAATATTTTGAATGTAAAAATGCATAATAATTTGACATGTTAATTATTGACTATTTGTTATTTTTATTATTTTATCTTATGACATTAAAATCTCTTGTCATTATGTAGGTACTTAATAACTTTGCAACTTAGAATTAGACTTCCGAAATGATTAATTTTAATATGAATGACATGTGCTTAAATCTCCCTTCATTCTGCTTGCCTGAAAATGGTGTCGTGTAGCGGATATTACTTATTTTAAGATCTTTATGTATGTATAGGTACCATGTTACTTGCAGAATAAATATTTCTTATTATTCTTTTCTTATTCTTATATGGATAATTTGGTAGGCCCTGTATTTGTATGCATACCAGCGGACAATAATTAATGTACCTACCTAATCCGCCTTGCTTTTGCGACCACGCACGTTTTTACTTTTAATTATAATGTTCTCATGTAAGTGACAATGTTGATGTATTTATGAGAATAAAGTTCTTTTAACCTAACCTAACAGCTAGTGCATAAAGCAGTAGATACGGCGGCAAATCCTGGCAGCCAGCACAGCGCCTAGGAAATCCCGTCCTCCCACTATTAAACTTGTGATTTGTTATCAATCACTGATCATGATCAACTTATATGCTCGTCAAAAATGTTCAACGTATCAAAGATGTAAATTATTTTATATAAAATACTAATTTATACCTAGTCACATGTCACATAATGTGACACAAACATGGTGTATTATCTACCATTGATTACTTCAAATTAGTTAGGGTGCAGTGAGCAACTATGAAACACCAAAAATTCTGAGTCTCATATTTCTCTCATTTTTGAAGACAAGGATTTCATTAACATGAAAGGAGTCTACTCAATTAGGTATAATATAGCATTTATAGTTTCACTAATAAATATATATGTACATAACCAATAAGAAGACCTTTTAAAAAAAAATAGTTGCATTGTGTTCACCTAGGTGTACACAATGTAACACCCTGTGTCCAACAATGAAACACTGTAATTAATATTGTCTTAAGTGTATTTAGTGTGGTTATTGGAACATGTAAATGATAAAAACCGTTAAATTGTAATCAATAAAGGTTCTGTCCAGAGTATTACACTTTATTCAGACTTTTGATTTGTCTTAGGTACGATTATTTTGTTACTTAGCGATTGAGGATTTTTTTTTAAATCATAGTTATACCTATAAATAGGTTATAATGAATTACAATCAATATTTACTCATAAAACCAGCGCCACCTTAATAACATTTTATTAATAGAAAATGATTATGTACCGTTTTTTTTAAATGTATAGGTATAAATATTCACTAAATTTGTGTGAAATCATAACTAATGAATAAACCACTTGATAAACCACATGACATGGTTACACTAAACAAAGTTAAATATAAAACTAAACTAAACAGCGTTTCATTGTGTCCACCCTTGAGCTGTCATTGTTGGACACCTGGGTGACTCCGAGGACACCTCAAACATATCGTTCAAAATCGAATAATTTAATAGGTGATCTAGTCCTCATGAATCCATCATATATGTACAATACAATGCAATGTCATACGGAGAAAAAGGGATTTATTTATAGTATTTAACTGAGAAATCAAATACAACTGAAAAAATAATCTGTACACTATCAGACAGCATCGCGATTCAAAAATATGGCAATGTTTCACTATGTCCGACCTTTTCAACGTTAGACACTTAACCGTACCCTGTACCTATGCGTTAACTTGATTGAAACCATACTTAGTTGTTTGTCTGTTAATTTCCCAAATAAAATAAAATAAATACCATTGTACAGAATAGGTACCAAATAGCGTTAGGACCTTAACCTTGGACTTATTACAGTGATGGAGAGGAGAATAGAAACTCAAAACATAATGCTTCAAAGAAACTTTGATCTAGCGTTATCATCATTTGGCACGAATTAGCGTGTCGAATGCTACCAAGGGTAAGGAGTAAGCCCTGGCCACGGTCGTGGCTGCGCCCAAGAGACTCATTCAGTAACTTGCGCACCACGCTACCAGAAAGTCACCCTGATCAAGCGCTACGCGCAAGTAACCAACCCCAGCATCTCCCTGTATACACATCTATGTTAGCTTACGTAAAACACGGCATAATAAATAAATATTCATATATGTACGTACTTTTATAGGCATTTATGTGGCAAAATTAAAATATTCGTCAAGAGTTATCAGAGTTGCCCTGGCTTAGCATAAAGCGTAAATCAAACTATGTCACCATTTTAATAAAATAATTATACTCTCAGTTTAGAGAGAAATTCAAATTCAGTAACAATGAAGCACTTTAGGAAAGAGAATGGTTCGATTAAGGCTTTTGACGAAAAGTTCTGTAAAATGTGTTTTTACAGAAAAGTACAATTAAATTTAAGATTAAAATATGTCAATGGTCTCTTCACCGGAAAGTAAAAGTTGTCTTAGCACATATTATTCAAAACATGGCACAATACCAGCAGTACGTGTCCACCGTTTGCCAAAGAGTATGTAACACCTCAAAAGTGTAAACAGTAGGTAATTATTAAGCAAGTTGAGAGTGTAAATAATTTATTTATTTAGGGAAAAGAAAAAAAAATTCAAATTAACTTCTATTACTAATAAGTCGCGATATCCGCAATGTTAAATGTTAAAGAAAGAATGTAGTATACATGTTAATTTTAAGATAATATTTGCATGTTAATGGTTGAATAGGCAGATCTTTAAATAAGTACTATAAGACCTCCAGTGTACCCTAATCAAATGCAAATAAATTCTATTCTATTCTAAGAGTAGTATTTTTTGTTTTTTGTTTTGGGGCAACTTTATTACCTTAATTATATTAAATGTTCACGCAAAGCCCCCGTATAAACTGAACCATTCCCTTTTAATGAATTATCAAAATTATTAAACATTTGTAAAAAGTAGGGTTACTTTCAATCTCGTAACTCATAAAATAGTAAGATGCAATGTTACTTCTGACCTTTAAACGATTTGAAGAGGATACCTCAGCATTCCATCCTCGATCTCGTTTCTTCACCTTCATCTTCTTCATCCTCGACTTCGTTTCGACACGCTGCCGCAGCTTGTGGGTAGTTAGTCTCGTTCCAATGAGTATTAAACAGAAAATAATGCAAATTTTAGAATAAATAAAGCCATGAGTACCTACGTATCAATTTAGCTTTGTTTTATCTCAAACACTAAATTTACTGGAATAGTTGGGAATGACTTTGAACTTTAAATTCAATTATGGAGAAAATTTCATATTGACTGATAATAAATTAACAGTTTTCCAATGGAAACTGGATACTACAAAATTAGAACAAAGGAAACCCATTTTTTTTTATCATGCAACGTGAGTGATAGTAATTCACGATTTTCACGATTAAATACAGCAGGATCAAATCATTTATCGCACTACACGCCAATTCTATCGAGGAGTGGCCCCGACCAAGTACCAGCGCAGTGCCTTTATTACCCTACCCGCCAATTCTGTCGGGGAGTAGCCCCGACCAAGGATTAGCGAGCAGCGCTTTCATTACCCTACCCACCAATGCTATCAGGGAGTGGCCCTGACCAAGCATTAACGAGCAGCGTTTGAGGGTGGTGTAGAACAGAGTGTGAAGTATGCACTGTCGAAGTGTAGCCTCGACCAAGTGCAATGAGTGTGAAGTGAGTAGGATCAAATCATTTATCGCACTACCCGCCAATTCTATCGGGGAGTAGCCCCGACCAAGGATTAGCGAGCAGCGCTTTCATTACCCTACCCACCAATGCTATCAGAGAGTGGCCCTGACCAAGCATTAGCGAGCAGCGCTAGGGGCTGGTGTAGATCAATCAGAGTATTGTTTGCGAGTGAAAAAATGTTGCACGGCCGAAGGGTTGCCTCGGCCACGTGCGGTGAATGTGAAGTATGTAAGCACGACCGGAGAGTAGCCCCGGCCACGTGCAATGAGTGTAAAGTGTGTAAGCACGACCGAAGTGTTGCCTCAACCACGTGCAATGAATGTGCAGTATGATAGCACGACCGAAGAGTTGCCTCGGCCACGTGCCATGAGATGAGTGTAAAGTATGTTAAAGCACGGCCGAAGAGCCTTGGCCACATGCAATGACAATTTTGTTTTTACTGCGTTCAATATTGGTTACCACTTCTGAATTGTAGGGTTATCCTTCTAAAGAACACTTATAATAAAATAAGAACACATAAATACCTTTAACATCCTTTACTTTCACAGAACTTGGACACTGTACACAGTAGTTTCACTTTTCAAATTGCTGCGTCGACGGTTGGAACAGAATGAATTCGATTCTACCGTAACTCTCTACTTATATAGCTCTAGTGTTGCCAACAATAAATTATTGCCAGTAAAATAAATAACTCATATTCGGAAAATAGCGTTAACGTTATCGTTAAAAATAGCGAAAACGCCAAAAACTAGTGTTATAAATGGCAAAACCTAACAAATCCGAATATGATAGATAGGGACCATCAAACTGAACAACTTTTACTATGGGACCAACTCTAAAATCACGAAAAAAAAACAGCTGTTTCATACATTTTGATATTTTCGTTATTAATTTTCGTATGAGACAGCTGATATTTTTTTTCGCGAATTCAGAATTGGTCCCATAGTAAAAGTTGTTCAGTTTGATGGTCCCTATCTACCATATTCGGCTTTACAAGGCTTTTACCAAACACCTTGTATAATGATGTAAAATAAAATAATAAATATTTACGTTTTATTGTGGTCATCAAGTTCATTGATGACAGTTTGTAATTGTTCTTTTTTCCAGTCCATGAGCAGTATTGCCCTAGGTAATTAGAAAATACTTTTTCTAAGCATCGAGTGTTCACAGTCACGTTCTTTTGCTCCTCTGGTGTGTCTTTTGCGAATCGGCTATTTTGCGTTTCTGATATTATGCGCCTAACCCGTCTCAGCATGTCAAACTAAAATAAAAATAAAACAATATTTAATCAATTATTATTATAATGATACAAATATTTTTATCAGCGTTGTCTACTATTTTGTGTCACATTCCTTTGTCTCTTTTGTGTATTAGTAGGTAACATTACCAATTCTCTCCGAATGCTCTCATTTTCGATATTGTCTTCAAGGTTACGAATACGAAGCTGCGCAATTTTTGCGTCTCAAGTGACGGAACTGTTTTGTACTTGGCCAGAGTTATTTCCAATGATTCAACTTTGCGCATAGTATACCTTACAAAATGTTTTATCTGTTTCATCTCTGATGCAAGTTCATCATAATAAGAAATAAAAACATTTAGTACCTACCTAGTAAGCACATAAATTGACTGTAAGTAAATAATCTAGCATCTATCTTAAAAATAATACAACAGAGTTAATAATACAATACCAATAGAGCTGTTTCCAGAAATACTCGACTGCCTTTTGCAGAATCGCTTTTAATACTTTCAGTGTCACTCGGTGTTTTTTTTAAATTGTTAATTGATGGAGAATTTTGCACTTGCTCTACCTCGTTAAGAGATCTCTCCATATTACCATTTCCACTTCCAGAAATGTTTGAACCGTTTGCTTCAGAAATGACAATGCAATCTGCTCCTGAACTTTTGTATTTTCTTCGTGTTTTTCAATTTCCAAGATGACTGCTGGAGGAGTCTCCAGTAAATATTTCGCGTTGATAATGTCTTTTACAGTAGGAAAATCTGTTTCTGCAAAAACATAAATAATAATCATTGTAAGCAAGTATGAATGTAGGTTAATATACTAATCAGACAGACAGACAGACAAACAGGCGAATGATCCCAAAGGGTTCTATTTTTCCTCTTGAGGTACGGAACCCTAAAAACATGTAGGTGCAGTACAGTACGATGTAATTTATTTAAGAACATAAATAATATTTACACGAGGCTAAATGGCGATTTTTTTAAACAACTACAGCATTTTCATCAGACTTTTTTCTTTTTTTTATTTATTTTTGGCACGGTAGCAAAATTCAAATTAAAACATTCTACAATATCTTAGCTGTTGTACATTATTAAATTAGTATTTCGATAACAACCGAGCACAACATTCAAATAGGTTTTATCTTAGTTTAATTCAATACAACAGTTTTTGTGTTACTTTACTAACTAAAGGTTGAGAGAAAAAAAATACATTTTAAAAGATAGATAGTTACTGAAATACAATAAGTTGTTAAAGTTAGCGCCTTGTACCGGTCCAACCCCATCAGTACCACCATTTTTTTTTCTCACGCTTCGCATGTAACTACCAGCTAAATTTTTTTTTGAATAAATACTTATTATGTAATAAAATCTGAAGTACTGATATAGGCTGCTTTGACTAAACGCGGTAATTTTTCTATTCTGTGGTACTAGCATCGCCCAGTCGATCGGAATGTGTTTGACTAATGTAAAAGGGACATTAAAAAAAGTAATCATCTTGTCTATGGTCTTGTCGTTCATATCTGAATGTTGCCTAACTTGGTTCTTCAACCAATAGGAGTTTAGCGCAATTGCGGGTGTATTTCGGGATTTTGCCCTATTTTAGGCCAATTTAATAACTTTATAGTCCTTGCTATTAAAATATATTCATGTTAGAAAATCTTATTAACTGTCTAAAATGATGACTGCGGGCGAAAGTAACAAGCAATAAAAGATAAATAATGTATGAGAAGGCGTAAATTAATATTAGCGTAAATATTGATTAGATATTGTAACATTACAAAGACTCGTATGTATTACTTAAAGATGACAAGCTATTATCTTACTAAAATGATTAAAATATCGGTTCATTTTATTAGTTATTTATGTATGTATAGTATATGTACTTATTTAATTAGTTTTACCTATGTTTTGGTACTAAATTCTATCGGTCGATCAATGAGAATGAGTGGAAATTAGAGAGTCTGGTTGGAAGGTGAATGGAAGTGCCATATTGTTATATTTTGTGCAAATAAATTGGTACAAAAGTACAATGAGTAAACCTAGGTAGACAAATATAGGATTTTGAGGGCGATTCAGGAACGAGAGGCTGGCCACCCGAAACTGGAGTAAGGGAGAAATTTTGGATTGAAAAAATGACCAAATATGGTAGGGTTTTAGGACACGGGGATGTGGACGATTCATTGCCTTTTATGGTAATAAAACAGGGACCAAAAATAAGTATAAATAGAGCTAGATTAGGATGTCTCGTGGAGTCTTATTTTGAATTCCGTCGCGTGCGTTAGCTGAAAACTGTCAGCCAAGTTTAGAAAAGTTTGTAGAAAGTTTACTCAGTTGTTTTTTAAATATTACAAAGTTTAGTTTTTCGGAAGTGAAGATTTAGTTTAGGGCGAATATTTTGCGTTAGTCAGGCGTGAGGGTGTGCGGTAAGCTGGTTGTCTTGTTTCGAGGGTCGTACCAGTAAATTCCCGTGAGTTTATTTTGCTCGATCCTTGTGGGTATCGGGGTTGGTCTGCGAGGCGCCACGCTGTCCGATTCTGATAGCCACAGGTGTCAAAACCTTAGTATCTATCCATCGTCGAGATCATCTAAAACTTCCAGGACATCTAGCACCATGCTAGAGGTCAGCTATGATTAACTAAATAGATCTTGCTTACCGTCCAACCTACTTTCGTAAGCTGCTTCGCTCGCGTTAGGCTTGGAGGGGCATCCGTCGGCTTCCTTAGAGCTTAGCGAAGCTTCGCGTCGCGGCGCGGCATCAGGTTATGTGTATCAGTACAGTGGCGGTAGTGTTTATGTGGGTTTTGTGGTTGTGATGTGATGTGTGTGGCAGGCGTTTCCTGTGTGAGGAAGCTATGCTGAATTGAGGAAGGTATGAGGAAAATCCACTTTACTAGACAGGTGGATTTGGGTAAGCGTGCATGTTTATAAGATTTCTCTTTGTTTAATTCTAGGAAAATCTGTGTTCCCATTAATAACGCTGTTAAGTGTGTTCTGTGTGTATACTAACTAGGTATCATACTGGTATCGGTTCGGTATTATCTAACGATCAAGGTCTTAACTCTGATTTAAATACTGGTTTCCTTGCCTGTACTGTTTACAAATTATGGGGCATAACTACTGGGTATTGTGCGGTGAGAAATGTTCTGTTCACATATTTGATGTGTCTAGTCCTATTTATTGGTCTAAAATACCTACATACTTGAATGCTTAAATTCAGAAATACAGTTATATTGGACAAAGTCTATCCACTTATTCCATATTTTAAAGTCTAAGATATGGAACTTGCCCAACTTTATGACACTTGATATTAAATCTTACTCAGTATTATGTGAACAGGATATCATTGTTTTCATATATCTAACTTCTGGAATCTATATAGATTTCAGAACATTTATCTAAATTGACAACATTGATCATCTGAGACGGTACTTGTCACACAAGGATTACTCTTTTGAGCATGAATATTTAATGTGTTTGGTTATTGTATGAGTGGTATGCAGTTCCCCTCACATGATTGACTTCAGTTAATTTGGGCATGTAACTCAATAAACTAGTAGAGTGTTATAGTGAGCAAACGGTGCCTTTCATGCAATGACCTACTATCTTTTGATTGAGACTTGCTATTATTATTATAATATTAAGTACTCAAATTATTGTATAGTTTGGAGATCTTTCTTGGGGTCTCTGAATTATATTTTGCATCATGTTATATTTTATTATGACAATTCCTTACTCATTCATCACCCTATCACTTCCATAGTGAATACCTAATTAAAATTGATATTAAATTAATTACTAACCTGCTTGTATGTTCAATGTTAATTTGAACATTGCAACCTGTCTGACGGGGTGCTTCTCCATGCGCTGAGGGATTGTTTCATGCAGAGATATGTATACAAACACAAACTCCACAAGTCGAAGGTATATTTATCACCTTTTATTGGACTTACTATTCCATTTGAGCATGGACTTGGAGATCTTGTTGCTGCTTTACTTGTCTCGGCTGTTGACTTACATAATGATACAGTTATTCCTTTGGGATCATGGTTGTGAAAATATCTATGGATATAATCACAGTTATATCTTGGGACTGATTTGGACATTAAGTAAGAAAGTAGAGCAAGGAACGCAGTGGCGAGTCTGTGCGTCCTGTTCAGATTGGAGTACACACTATACATACCTACCTACATACCTATCTTGAGCAGGAGTTGTTGATTGTGTATAACACCTTCAGGGTAGCTAACCCGGCTGTTGATAGGCAAACCATGAGTAAGTAGAAGAGTTCCTTCGGCTGTCGATACATGGTTTTGCAAGTAAGTAGGGCGTTACAAAATGAATCTGTTATGTCCAATCTCCTCTTGCTTGAGTGAATGGAATACACACTATACATACCTATCTACATACTTATCTTGAGCAAGAGTTGTTGATCGTGTATAACATCTTCGGGGTAGCTAACCCGGCTGTTGATAGACAAACCATGAGTAAGTAGAAGAGTTCCTTCGGCTGTCGATACATGGTTTGTAAGTAAGTAGGGCGTTACAAAATGAATCTGTTATGTCCAATCTCCTCTTGCTTGAGAGAATTATTGCCTAGCGTGCTAGCCGCTTGGCAATCTCACCAACACTTTGAGTGGTTCATTGGTTATACATTATTTGGACATTCCGATGAACTACATACCTTTTATCTATGCATGATAGCATGAACACAGCGATATGGATGGGGCGCTCTGTGGGATCGGTTGTACCTCATCCTACTAAAGAGTTGTGAAATTAGGTTTTCACGTCCCTATCCCTGTTTGCGTCTTTGTTGAAGCACCACTGTCGTGCAATACTTATCACTCGGTAACAGTGCCATTTTGCACGGAGAGGATTCGGAAGGGACCTGGGGTTTGAACTTATCGATTGACCATCCCAGTTGATTGATAAGGTCTATGGAGGTATGCGGTCCCACCAAACTCACAAGACATGTGTCTGTGAGTTTGGTTATAGGTTTTCCAAAAGAAACCCTACCCTATTATTCTATCCTCACCTCATTCCTACTAAAATACTTGTTATGTTATATTATTTAATTTATTTATAAATATTTTATCCAAATTGTTAGTTTTAAGATATTTGTGATGAGACTTTTCAGTCATAAAATAGGTTTAGTTATAGTGCATTTGATAAGAAAGCATCGGTTTGAGCTAGGCATACCAGTAAAGTATTTGGGTTACTAATAACACAACGTGGGTCCATTCAATATAGACGATCAAATTTGGCCAATACTATCAACGTCTTCATGAATTTACAGACTGCTTATCTCTGTAGATGATTGAAGGGGTTTAAGGAAGACAGACCAATGGATAGCTAAAGTGTTTGGCTGCCCGGAGGTAAAGTTACAATGTTGCCGTGACCGCAGATATCTGGTCTTAAAAATGCCTGGGTCGAGCCGGTGTTTTTCAAATGCACACTCTAGGTTCATTAATAGCAAAGCGAATAGGGTTATCTGTGCTTAGCGAAGTTATAGAGCGTAGGGGGCGTAGAGCAAAATAAAAATAAAACTTGCTTGTAACTTTTTTATTAATATTTGTGCTGATGCGTAAATTTATTATCTTGAGTGCAGTTGCGTAGGTAACGAAAATGTGCAAGTGTTCATGCTCAATTGTTAGTCCCCATCAAAACAACAGTATGTACAGGCAAGCTGAAACAAAGACAGTAGCGTTTGTAGCTTAAAAACAAACATCACAAGCAAAATTTGCAATCCAATAGCAACAAAAGAATAACTAGAAAATATGTGATACCTAGATAGTTCATTCCATATTTATTCTGCAATTGTGTCGATATTTGTTCATTCATTTATAGGTATGCTGAGTTAACTAATACAGACTTTACAGGAAACATTTTATAAATTTTCTTTTGTTGACACTTTTTGACAAATATTTCATTGACAAACTAGTGCCGTACCGATACTATCGTTAACTCGCCAGTTCGATTACCGAAATTATTCGATTCCACTTGAACTTAATAAACTATAATGGAATTACTACTAAACACTCTTTAGTGACAAAATAATCGATAAGTTTATTAATAAAATCATTAACTATTTATTTGAACGACAACAATAGCTAAATAGTCAAATTTGATATAATTTTAATGGGGGCGAAAAACAGTAGAAATATTATTTCTTTGGTGTTTTACGCAGTTATTTTAATGCTTTATAACGTTTAAAATTGGGAAAAACAATTTAAATCAATTCGATCAAAAGATCATTCAAAAGTAGAATCGATAACTCATATTGATTGAATAGCTTGATTATCGATTTTTTTGTCACGTTCCTAGTCTTAAATGTCAAAGCTCGAAATGTCAAAATCTAATCGTTCGTAGAAAACAGACTAAGGATAGGATCATACAGCCTTATTATTAGTTGATATTTTGTTATATGGTTTAGGCCGTCTACACACTGTGTACATTTGCTGAAGAAGGGTAAAAGTTATTTTTAGCTTAAAATTAGTATTCAAATTAATTCTGAAAAAAAAAAAGCTAATTTTGGCTCCTTTAAAATCCCAATAGTAGGTGAAAGGTATAGGTAGAGTAGTTGAAAAACTGTCTAGGGCAATTTTTCTATTTTTTAACCGAATTTAGGTAAAGGAGGGTTCTCGGTTTCTATATTCAAATTTATTAAAATAACGTTTAGGCAAAGCTTAGAGAACAACGGTCGTGGCAATTTCAATCCAAACTTTTTCCTCTCATGATCGGCTTAGAACGGGTATCGTTTAAGTAGCTCTAGTAGACTAATCGTGATATTTTTGCATAAGTTATCATTAGGGTAGTGTACTAATGCCGGGGCACACGTGACACTACACACGGGCTAGTTGGTTAAGGGTTTGTTACACGATACATGAGAAAATAAAATGGTTTCTCGTTGTTGCGTTACGGACCTTAAATTTTAATAATTGTTAGATTTTTTTATTGAGTTACTATATAATATTAATTAAGAGTTATAACAATATGGCACTTGTGTTTATGTTGCGATTAGGTATCTAGAGTTAAATAGCACTTATGGTTATTAATTATGAATAGGGTTATAAATTTAAAAAGCTATATAGCGTTTACATTTACTGAGGTTAGATAAAGCCACGTCTTATAAAAATAAAAACTAAATTATCGTTACATTAATTCTTGGGAATTAGGTAGGTAAAGCTAATAACTGTTACTAGTCTACGCGTTATTAGATTACAGTAGTGTAATTGACCCTTAAAAGTTTTGGTGTGATTAGAGCTTAAAATTCGGTGTCATCGGAAAAGTCATCGGACTTTTGTTCATTCGATAGACAAGTCTTAGTCGATGACTTAGCGATGGATTTACTGGAACGTGTCTGACGTCAAGCAAGTATTTTGCTTTGCTTGCAGTTTTTTTTCAAAACTTGAGTTTGTTTTTATGAAATAAAGTTTTAAAGTAAGGTTTAATTACATATTGTATACGTATTAAAGTAGTGCGGTTAATTAGTAAATGTAATGAAATAAGTGACATAATGTTTGTTTCGGGAACTGTAATAATGATCAAGACATTTAAAGTGTTTTTCTAAAAATGAAACTTTTGAAGAACTTACTCTGAAAAGTTTAACCTTACAGGTATGAAAATTACATACTTAATATAGAACACATTACAATCAGCCAGGATGAGTGAGTTAGGATTTTTCTGATAAAGCTTTCCTTATTTATTTATCATTAGGGTTCAGTTCAGGAAAGGTAATATTTACCTTTGGTAAGATAGGATCTGCCCATACCTACATGCTGGTAGTCACAACTGTGGCTGGGTTATTGTGTAATAAAATATAGGTATTATATTGGAATCAGCCATATATTATTATTAGTTTGGTTCTATTTTAAACTGATATTACTTAGGTACTTACATAAGATTCATGGTGTTTTATTGATATCAAAAATAGTAAGCCCTTTAAATAAGGAATTGTAAGTTGGTTGAAACTTATTAAAGCGGTTTTGATCTACTGGTATTAAGCATATTGATACAATTCTGAATGAGATTAGCGGTAACGGTAATACACTCTATACTATAAGTTGAAAATTGAAGCTTTCTTTATTTAAATAAGCATTTTTGAATTATCAGTTCTTTTACTTTACCACCGATTATGATACCATATGGCTGAAAGAAGGAATGAATGCAAGGAAGCTTGTCGGCTTATCAAGGGAAAAGCAGCGGTCCTTACTAAAATTGTGGGTGCGGAGGTCTGTTTGTTTGTTTGTTTATTTGTTGCGCTTTCATGTCCTGACTGCTCAAGCGATCATTGTGGAATGTTGCATGCACGTTGCCGGGGGTGCGAAGGGGGACATGGGTACCTTTTATCCGAAAAGGGGAACCATTCCCGAGGAATAGACAGGGTACTGTCCACGCGGGTGAGGTCCCGGGGGCGGTCACTAGTACATGTTAAAATGAGGTATACTACAGTTGAATAAAGGAACGGCTTAGTTATTAGAGTTGAACTGAGTAGTACAGTGATCAGCAGGTTGGTCTGCCACGGGAAGGTACCGGGTTCGATTCCTGGCTGAGCGGAGATTGGGGTGTTTATATTTACTGGAAGTATATTTATTGGCTGAAATATCGGTTACCTCACCAAAATATTTGCTAACTTTATGTTCATAAATAAAAATGAAAATTATTAGTATTATAAATAAATAGTTCTTTTATTGATAGAATATTTTATTTTGTTTCGCAAGCCATTTGAACTATCTTTGCGGGTCCTTGGGGGTATGTGCGTACAACTAGTTGGGAAACGCTGATCTAAGATCTTTTATATCTTTTAGTTAGAAACAATAATTTCAATATGCTTAAAGGTAATTAAGGTAATGGATAATATTTACAATATATGATTATAACACATCCTTAAAAGTATTTTCTTTTAAATCTTATTTTAGTTGTTTTGTTTTAATTAGATGGAAGTAGGTACTCTATGATGACTTATTATTATTACTCAATATCATCATGCAGATTTTCTTAACACTCGAGAATTTCAGCTAAGCAAACAGTATATTTTACAATTTGATACTGGTATAATAAAATAATGCTATCATTTAGGTTATTAGGTAGGTATTCTAATTAATTCACATGGTTAGTATTGGTTTTGGTTATGTACAAACCATCCATAAAAAATAAAAAAAAATAAAAACTTTAGGTGACACCTACGTCTAGCTAGAGATTTAGATTAGGACTTTTATTTAAGCGCTGCCTGTCGGATCTTAGGTGAGCTATATTGTAGGATGTGTTAAATAACGTTGTTATGGACAAATTGAGATTGTTTTAGTTCACTAGTAGTACTATAGATGAATCTAGAAGAAGAGTCTAGAATTTTACCTACTTCAATAAATTTTAATTTTAAAATTCACCTACAGTTACTTAAGGGTTAGTTCCGCCGCCGCCGCGTACTAGTCTTTTTAACTTAGACTTCAACTTTTGATTCCGTTTTCGGATTTTTCGCGTTCCGTTCAATTCCGCGATCTGTTTCATGTTCTGCTCCGCGTTCCGTTCGTGTTCCATTTCGATTCGCGACTCGTTTCATGTTCCGTTCCGTGTCCCGTTTCGTCCCGCGAGCCGTTTCGTGTCCCGCTCCGCGTTCCGTTTCGTTCCGCGACTCGTTTCATGTTCCGTTCCGTGTTTCGTTTCGTCCGGCGATCCGTTTCGTGTCCCGCTCCGCGTTCCGTCCGCGTTCCGTTTCGATCCTCGACTCGTTTCATGTTCCGTTCCGTGATCCGTTCGTATTTCGTTGTACGTCTCACTTGCGTTCCGTTCCGTTCCGTATTTTGTTCAGTATGCTGATCAGTTCATGTTCCGGTCCGTCTATTCCGTGTTCCAATTCTGTTCCGGTCCGTCGTGTTTAAATTCAGAGTTCCGTTCCGATTTCGTTCTGTTTGTTTCAATTTTGAGTTCCGTTCCGTGTTACGGTTGTTCCGATTTTCGCTCCGCGTTCCGGTTTCCGGATTCCGATTTCTGTCGATTCTGGATTACGAACCCAGATTCCGATTTAAATTTATATTCCGATTACGATCCGGATTCCGATTTAGATTTATATTCCGAAATACGATTACGATTCCGATTTAGATTTATATTCCGAAATACGATTACGATTCCGATTTAGATTTAAATTACGATTACGATTCCGGATTGAGACTTAGATTTATATTTCGATTACGATTACGATTTCGATGTTGAATTTGGATTTTGATTTTGATTCGGATTCCGGATTCCAATGGCGATTTTAATTCCGATTTAGTTTTCTATTCCGGATTTGCTTCTAAGTTCGTCCGTGTTCCGGTACGTGTTCCGATTTCAATTCCGGATTCGGGTTTCGGTTCTGGTTCCAGTGTCGACTTCCGATTTCGTTTCGGATTTCGGATTTGATATCGATACTGAATCCGGATACCGAATTCGGTTCCGATTTCGTTTCCGATTTCGGATCTGGTTTCCGTGCGAACTCCGGATTCCGATTTCGTTTTTGATTTCGACTCCGGATTCCGATTTTAGTACTGATGTCAATGTCGACTCCGGATTTTGAGTTCGTTACCAATTTCAATTTTGCTCCGATTTTAATTGCGGTTCTTCGATTCCGGATTTCAATTTCAAGGCCGGTTCCGGTTTTGATTTCGGATTTTATTTCGACTGCGATCGCGATTTTGATTGTTCCGGTTACGATTTCGTTGCGTTTAGTCTATATCGCGTCTCTGTTGCGTTTTGCTTGTATCATACCTAACATTCAACTTTAATTAAAGCACCGTATTAATAAACATAAGTTTTACACAAACAATAATTTTATTTAAGCTATGACGTTGCTCAATTAAACTTTGGAACTTTTCACTATTTATTATTAATAAAAAAAAAATTAAAAAAATATCTCTGCTAGTTTGGTTGGACCTATTTGTGTAAATAATTTATAACTCCGGCAAGCTCTTTTATAAATTATTTAGGGGGCGGGTGTACCGGTCCAACCCCATCAGTACCACCATTTTTTTTTCTCACGCTTCGCATGTAACTACCAGCTAAATTTTTTTTTGAATAAATACTTATTATGTAATAAAATCTGAAGTACTGATATAGGCTGCTTTGACTAAACGCGGTAATTTTTCTATTCTGTGGTACTAGCATCGCCCAGTCGATCGGAATGTGTTTGACTAATGTAAAAGGGACATTAAAAAAAGTAATCATCTTGTCTATGGTCTTGTCGTTCATATCTGAATGTTGCCTAACTTGGTTCTTCAACCAATAGGAGTTTAGCGCAATTGCGGGTGTATTTCGGGATTTTGCCCTATTTTAGGCCAATTTAATAACTTTATAGTCCTTGCTATTAAAATATATTCATGTTAGAAAATCTTATTAACTGTCTAAAATGATGACTGCGGGCGAAAGTAACAAGCAATAAAAGATAAATAATGTATGAGAAGGCGTAAATTAATATTAGCGTAAATATTGATTAGATATTGTAACATTACAAAGACTCGTATGTATTACTTAAAGATGACAAGCTATTATCTTACTAAAATGATTAAAATATCGGTTCATTTTATTAGTTATTTATGTATGTATAGTATATGTACTTATTTAATTAGTTTTACCTATGTTTTGGTACTAAATTCTATCGGTCGATCAATGAGAATGAGTGGAAATTAGAGAGTCTGGTTGGAAGGTGAATGGAAGTGCCATATTGTTATATTTTGTGCAAATAAATTGGTACAAAAGTACAATGAGTAAACCTAGGTAGACAAATATAGGATTTTGAGGGCGATTCAGGAACGAGAGGCTGGCCACCCGAAACTGGAGTAAGGGAGAAATTTTGGATTGAAAAAATGACCAAATATGGTAGGGTTTTAGGACACGGGGATGTGGACGATTCATTGCCTTTTATGGTAATAAAACAGGGACCAAAAATAAGTATAAATAGAGCTAGATTAGGATGTCTCGTGGAGTCTTATTTTGAATTCCGTCGCGTGCGTTAGCTGAAAACTGTCAGCCAAGTTTAGAAAAGTTTGTAGAAAGTTTACTCAGTTGTTTTTTAAATATTACAAAGTTTAGTTTTTCGGAAGTGAAGATTTAGTTTAGGGCGAATATTTTGCGTTAGTCAGGCGTGAGGGTGTGCGGTAAGCTGGTTGTCTTGTTTCGAGGGTCGTACCAGTAAATTCCCGTGAGTTTATTTTGCTCGATCCTTGTGGGTATCGGGGTTGGTCTGCGAGGCGCCACGCTGTCCGATTCTGATAGCCACAGGTGTCAAAACCTTAGTATCTATCCATCGTCGAGATCATCTAAAACTTCCAGGACATCTAGCACCATGCTAGAGGTCAGCTATGATTAACTAAATAGAACTTGCTTACCGTCCAACCTACTTTCGTAAGCTGCTTCGCTCGCGTTAGGCTTGGAGGGGCATCCGTCGGCTTCCTTAGAGCTTAGCGAAGCTTCGCGTCGCGGCGCGGCATCAGGTTATGTGTATCAGTACAGTGGCGGTAGTGTTTATGTGGGTTTTGTGGTTGTGATGTGATGTGTGTGGCAGGCGTTTCCTGTGTGAGGAAGCTATGCTGAATTGAGGAAGGTATGAGGAAAATCCACTTTACTAGACAGGTGGATTTGGGTAAGCGTGCATGTTTATAAGATTTCTCTTTGTTTAATTCTAGGAAAATCTGTGTTCCCATTAATAACGCTGTTAAGTGTGTTCTGTGTGTATACTAACTAGGTATCATACTGGTATCGGTTCGGTATTATCTAACGATCAAGGTCTTAACTCTGATTTAAATACTGGTTTCCTTGCCTGTACTGTTTACAAATTATGGGGCATAACTACTGGGTATTGTGCGGTGAGAAATGTTCTGTTCACATATTTGATGTGTCTAGTCCTATTTATTGGTCTAAAATACCTACATACTTGAATGCTTAAATTCAGAAATACAGTTATATTGGACAAAGTCTATCCACTTATTCCATATTTTAAAGTCTAAGATATGGAACTTGCCCAACTTTATGACACTTGATATTAAATCTTACTCAGTATTATGTGAACAGGATATCATTGTTTTCATATATCTAACTTCTGGAATCTATATAGATTTCAGAACATTTATCTAAATTGACAACATTGATCATCTGAGACGGTACTTGTCACACAAGGATTACTCTTTTGAGCATGAATATTTAATGTGTTTGGTTATTGTATGAGTGGTATGCAGTTCCCCTCACATGATTGACTTCAGTTAATTTGGGCATGTAACTCAATAAACTAGTAGAGTGTTATAGTGAGCAAACGGTGCCTTTCATGCAATGACCTACTATCTTTTGATTGAGACTTGCTATTATTATTATAATATTAAGTACTCAAATTATTGTATAGTTTGGAGATCTTTCTTGGGGTCTCTGAATTATATTTTGCATCATGTTATATTTTATTATGACAATTCCTTACTCATTCATCACCCTATCACTTCCATAGTGAATACCTAATTAAAATTGATATTAAATTAATTACTAACCTGCTTGTATGTTCAATGTTAATTTGAACATTGCAACCTGTCTGACGGGGTGCTTCTCCATGCGCTGAGGGATTGTTTCATGCAGAGATATGTATACAAACACAAACTCCACAAGTCGAAGGTATATTTATCACCTTTTATTGGACTTACTATTCCATTTGAGCATGGACTTGGAGATCTTGTTGCTGCTTTACTTGTCTCGGCTGTTGACTTACATAATGATACAGTTATTCCTTTGGGATCATGGTTGTGAAAATATCTATGGATATAATCACAGTTATATCTTGGGACTGATTTGGACATTAAGTAAGAAAGTAGAGCAAGGAACGCAGTGGCGAGTCTGTGCGTCCTGTTCAGATTGGAGTACACACTATACATACCTACCTACATACCTATCTTGAGCAGGAGTTGTTGATTGTGTATAACACCTTCAGGGTAGCTAACCCGGCTGTTGATAGGCAAACCATGAGTAAGTAGAAGAGTTCCTTCGGCTGTCGATACATGGTTTTGCAAGTAAGTAGGGCGTTACAAAATGAATCTGTTATGTCCAATCTCCTCTTGCTTGAGTGAATGGAATACACACTATACATACCTATCTACATACTTATCTTGAGCAAGAGTTGTTGATCGTGTATAACATCTTCGGGGTAGCTAACCCGGCTGTTGATAGACAAACCATGAGTAAGTAGAAGAGTTCCTTCGGCTGTCGATACATGGTTTGTAAGTAAGTAGGGCGTTACAAAATGAATCTGTTATGTCCAATCTCCTCTTGCTTGAGAGAATTATTGCCTAGCGTGCTAGCCGCTTGGCAATCTCACCAACACTTTGAGTGGTTCATTGGTTATACATTATTTGGACATTCCGATGAACTACATACCTTTTATCTATGCATGATAGCATGAACACAGCGATATGGATGGGGCGCTCTGTGGGATCGGTTGTACCTCATCCTACTAAAGAGTTGTGAAATTAGGTTTTCACGTCCCTATCCCTGTTTGCGTCTTTGTTGAAGCACCACTGTCGTGCAATACTTATCACTCGGTAACAGTGCCATTTTGCACGGAGAGGATTCGGAAGGGACCTGGGGTTTGAACTTATCGATTGACCATCCCAGTTGATTGATAAGGTCTATGGAGGTATGCGGTCCCACCAAACTCACAAGACATGTGTCTGTGAGTTTGGTTATAGGTTTTCCAAAAGAAACCCTACCCTATTATTCTATCCTCACCTCATTCCTACTAAAATACTTGTTATGTTATATTATTTAATTTATTTATAAATATTTTATCCAAATTGTTAGTTTTAAGATATTTGTGATGAGACTTTTCAGTCATAAAATAGGTTTAGTTATAGTGCATTTGATAAGAAAGCATCGGTTTGAGCTAGGCATACCAGTAAAGTATTTGGGTTACTAATAACACAACGTGGGTCCATTCAATATAGACGATCAAATTTGGCCAATACTATCAACGTCTTCATGAATTTACAGACTGCTTATCTCTGTAGATGATTGAAGGGGTTTAAGGAAGACAGACCAATGGATAGCTAAAGTGTTTGGCTGCCCGGAGGTAAAGTTACAGCCTTTTCAAAAGAAGCTGATCAAAATTTTCTGAACACTTGATACTTTTTGTAAAGGCGCCTACTCACGATTCAACTCAACCACAATCTGCTGACACAATTTGTTGAAGTCGCGGTTGACTGTGCTCTACTCACGATGCAGCAGCGCTCACAATTTCATTATGCGATTGTCCGCCACAAAACGTGTACGTGTTCGTTGTTGTTCATAATGGGTTTTCCGAAACTGTCAAAATATCAAATTAATAATAATACATTGATAAAATATAGCCTATGTTACTCAAAAATAATGTAGCATTCTAATGGAGAAATAATTTTTGAAATCGGTCTATTTAGTAGTTTTTGAGTTCATTTGTTACAAAGGTTACATACATACAAATCTTTCCTCTTCGTTATATTAGTATAGATAGGTATAGATTATTATAATAGATATAACCCGTCGAATAAAAGTTTTTAAAATTAATTACTTAGTTTTTTTATTTCCCTATAACAGAGGTCCTCATATTAGTAATTTTTTGTTTTTCAAAACTACTATGTTGTTTTCTGGTCAATTTCTTTATAATAGATTTATTTAAATTATTTTATTTTTTTGACCTACAGATGAGGCTTTTTATGTATTTTAAATACTGAGGCTCAGATTGCTTCAATCGCACTACGCACGATTCAATTCGTACGCAATCTGCTGAGTCAATTTGCAGATTCGATTTAACACACAACAAGTTGAGCCACGCCCCCAACTTGACTACTGACGATTCAATCTGTCAACTCTCAGCAGATTGGGTCAGCAAATTGATGAAAGATATTAAGGTCCTTACTTAGACATTTAAATTTTCGACACATTTGGATCAGTGGGCTATTATGGGAAACATTATTTTTGGCTAAAGGTATATGGAAAAGATGTTGTCTGCGGTTAGATTTAGATACAAATGTAAGTAGGTAGGTACCTATCATTAAAAGTTATCGTTATTATAGTTACCTATCATTAAAAGTTATCGTTATTATAGTTAGATAGTCTGCCCTGCCTATTCCTCTGGAAATGAAGCGTCAATCATACTTACCATAATATCCCACTTTATTCCCACTACTTTAACGTCATTGTAACATATCCAATCATTTTCTGGTCGCATTTTTCTTTCCATATTTTTTGAAGGTGGCCACATCAATTTTGTGTGTTCAAGAAGCCATTTTGATGGGGCAGCTGACACAAATCCTTGTCTTCGGCGGTAAAAATTACCACCATATAATTGAGCTGAAAAAGTATAGTACAAATTAGGTAAAGATTCAAATGACACTGCTAGTCCTGTGAATGAAAGAAATTTTAGGGCTTTATTGAAGTTTCGGATCGATACAGGTGATATAATGTTAGAACAACATTTAAAAAGTTCTTCAAATGCTACATACATAAGTAAGAGGATACAAAACGAAATAATTGAATTGTGTAGGCTAAATATTTTGCTGTTATATTCGACGAAACAACTGACATCTCAGCGACAGAACAACTCAGTTTATCACTTCGATATCTTAAAAATAATATCATTCGAGAGGACTTTGTTTTATTTTGTGATGCCTACTCAGAAATTAGAAAAGAAGATGTGCTGCATTACGATGAGCCGAGGCTTACAGGTGTTGCTTTGGCGCATATTGTCATAGATCTCTGTATGAAAGGAGAATGGCAAACTGGGAACCATTTTCCAAATTCATAAATACTGAGCGTGCCCAATTCGGACCTTATGAGATTTAAAGGTCATAATTTGGTGGTTACTTTTCAATTTAAAGTGTTCGTAAAGAAGGAGGCAACATTTAGAAAAACATGATAGTAATATTCTTCTTAGCTAGAAACAAAACGCAATTGATCTGAAACAAAACGCTTTTGTGAGGTTTGGTTTATTATTGTTATATTGGCCCCTCTAGAAAAAAAGACAGGGAACCAATCACGTCACGTAAATATATATATCCAGGACAGCCAACATGACAGCAGTCTAAGAACGGCAATGTTATTAAGGCTATATTCCGAATCACGATAAAATCGATGTCAGCGCTCACGTTATCTGTCAAACCCATACAAAATCACCGACTCGGAACGCATTTTAGTGCGCTGTGATCGATTCTAGTGTGATTCGGAATGCAGCCCATGTTGGTTTGCCTACTAGGTGCTGTTTTGAGGTTAAGTTTTAAAATCAACTTTTTATCCCCAGCTTTAAAGTGTATCTTACAATTACATAATTAATTAGGCTTTAATAGAGGATTAAAGTCATGCTATTTACTTCTTGGCACGCTAAGCCTTTATGTGGTTCTGACAATATATGGGCACCTGCCATTCTCCTTTGGTTTGGATTTATCAAACTGCGTTGGCATTGGCACAGATAGTTGCTCCGTCATGGCCTCTGAGGTTAAAGGAGCTGTAAGCGAACTAACCAAAATTGCTACCCATGCCCAAAGATGCCCTTGTAATAATCACATCCTCAATAACTCTTTAGCAAAGTCATTGAATGTCACTAGTTGCAGAAATGCATTAGCAACAATGAAAAAGTTAGCGGCATTTGCTAACGCTTCAGCCAAGAGAAGCAGAATTTTTAAAGACGTTCTTGGTAGTAAACTGGGAAGTTTATGTGACACGCGATGGGTAGAACGCCATGACGGTTATTTGCAATTTCAAGGTGACTCGTTGGTGAAAATATGTGATGCATTAACTAACATCTCAACCTGGCGAGACAGCAAATCTGCATCTGATGCTAATTGCTTACGACATGCTTTATGCAGTCCAGATTTTATAATTGCATCTATTTGCTTATCCGATTTACTAGGTAAAAAAAAGACTTTTTTATTTGTATCCCACTGTTTTATTTATATGTTTATTACTTTCTTGTTAAAATTTCAGGTGCAACTGTTTCGCTTAGCTGCTTCTTACAAAAAAAAACATTAGATTTAAAGGTAGCATCAGATGCTCTTAAAGATACGATGGATGTTTTGCTACGTAAACGGGAAAATGCTGAAAGAAATTTTCACAACTTATTTGTCGAGGCACAAGAGCTAGCTGAAAAACTGGGTATAGTTATTATGAGGCCTCTTCGCGATAATTATCAAGGAAATGACGAGGAATATTTTCGGAGGACTGTTTATATTCCATTGATAGACAGCATATTGACTGACCTACAGGACCGACTTTCTGCAGATACAATGAACCTGTTTGGATTAGGCATTTTTATGCCAAAATCTGAATATACAGAAGCTGATCTGCTTAATGTGAAGAAAGTTTCAGAACATTATTCCCACTTCTTGAGTGTTCCTGCTGCCACTGTCGTAACAGAGTATCAGCTATGGATTTCCAAGTGGAAACGGGAGCTTAACGAAAATAGTGATACGAAGCCAAAGTATGTGGTGTCTACAATTGAAGTTTGTGACGATGATTTGTACCCTAATATAAAGACTTTGCTCAAAATTCTGGCGACTCTACCTATAAGCGGTGCGACATCAGAAAGATCATTTTCTACGCTAAGGCGTTTAAAAACTTGGTTGAGGGCTAATATGTTGGAAGAGAGGCTGACAGGTTTAGCACTTCTAAATATACACCCAGAGTTAGCCCCAGAAGTCTCAAATATAATCAACCGATTTTCCAATCAAAATAGAAGACTTTCATTTGTTCTGTAATGTGTGCAATAAAATTGTGTATTGTCTAGTAATATAATAAAGGGATGTATTTAATAGCACTTTAAATTTGATGAAAACTGCTATAAAATTATATATCAGAACTTTAAAATAATAATAGATCTATAATTTGATATTATCACTACAAAAATAATGGTTTGCACTATAACTGTGTTCCAACTCCAAGACCAGTTAGTTTCTGAACGCACAAATTAAAATGTCAGATTGGTAACTGTCAAAAAGAGATGGCAAGGGATAACAACACGCTCGCTTCGCTCGCTTGGCTCGTACCGTGCTTGGTCCGTTGGTCGCAATGGGACCTAACCTCCTCCTCGCTCGCTACGCTAGCTCGTCGTCGCACATAGTCGTCTGTTTATCAAAGGTCTACAAGTACTTAAGTTATAAAATTAAATTGTATACATAGTGCAAAGTATTATTTTAAAGTAAAGCTAAGCATATTTTATAGTGAAAACCATTATTTTTATGGTTCATTTAATTAATTTAAAGCTAAACACTTTAATAGAACATTATGAGACAAGTTAGCTTAGAGAGCTCACGAGTTTCATACGACGTTTTTCAACATATTTGCGAGGAAAAAACAAAATCATTTACCACACAGCAACAAATACGACAAAAACAAAATATGAAAATTGTGAGAAAGGGTACACGCCCAATGCAAGAATATTTTGCGAACAAAGGGGTGAGTGAGCATACAGCCTACTTCAAAATTATAAATTTAAGTGATAAATGCAAATAATTTAATATTTTATAACTAAATATTGTGAATAATGAATAATTTGAAAATAATAAATATTTGTTTGACTTAATTAAGGGTTTATACATTTATTTATTCCAAAAATGTATATGAATTTTCAGTGTCATAAAACCTATTTGTTGTTACTAAAAAAAATAACTATTACCCGGTTAAATTGGGAATGCTCTGTTTACTCGCATAGAACTTGCAGTAAGGTACTAATTTAACTTTGTAGGGATAATTCTATAACAAACTAGTGTTTTATATATTATTGCACGGGTTTGTTATAGCTCGGTTTATGGCCCTAAAAGCGATGTGTTAGGGCTCACTTTACGAGCAAGAGTGTTGAAAAGTGTGTTACATTTTTTTAAAGTGCGTTTTTTATATTCCCCTATAATAAGTATATGTGTATTGTGCAATAAAGTGAAATATACTCGACTCGAAATATATTATTATTAGTGACCCCCCCCCCCAAAATTTCAGGCTGCGAACGCGCCTGCCTAAAGGACGCACCAGAGCTTTACAGCATCGGCTAACAAATACAGGCGGTATTCCGTCAGCCTGCCTAGCATGACCGATTTATATCGCGTGATATAGCGTTTTATCACGTTTAACTGTCAAAAAGACAAAGGAATTTGACAGTTGAGTGTCGATAAAATGCTTTATCACGCGATATAAATCGGTCATGCTAGGCAGGCATGACCTGCACCCTTGCTTGTATAGATTGACTTGATGCGAGATTTTATTTCCTTGTCAGCAATATGAATCGAGGCAAGAGTGGTTGTGTTCTGCGTAAAATTAGGAGTATATACTGTCTGGCATGGAAATCTATTTGAAAAAAATAAAAAATACACCACAGTCTACGTAAATGAGAGAAATTTTTGAACCATCATCAACATCATCATCATATCAGCCACACGACACCCACTGCTGGGTATAGGCCTCCCCTAAGGATCTCCACGACGATCGGTCCTGCGCTGCCTGCATCCACTGGCTTTCCGCGACCTTCACCAGATCGTCGGTCCACCTTGTCGGGGGCCTACCCACGGAGCGTCGTCCGGTGCGCGGTCGCCATTCCAGAACCTTTCTGCCCCAACGGCCATCGGTTCTTCTCGCTATGTGTCCCGCCCATTGCCACTTCAGCTGAGCAATCCTTCGAGCGATGTCGGTTACTTTAGTTCTCCTGCGGATCTCCTCGTTTCTGATTTGATCACGTAGAGAAACGCCGAGCATGGCTCTCTCCATTGCACGCTGAGCGACCTTGAGCCTCCTTATGAGACCCATAGTTAGCGGCCACGTTTCACTGCCGTAAGTCATCACTGGCAACACACACTGTTCATAGACTTTCGTCTTGAGTCACTGAGGTAAGTCGGACGCGAAGAT
Organism: Agriphila tristella; assembly: GCA_928269145.1. Lineage (NCBI taxonomy): Eukaryota > Metazoa > Arthropoda > Insecta > Lepidoptera > Crambidae > Agriphila > Agriphila tristella. The sequence goes on from OV743435.1 coordinate 2,779,546, forward strand.
TTTTCGAAGCTTCCCGAATGCTGCCCACCCGAGTTGGATTCGGCGAGAGATCTCTTTCTCGAAGTTGGTTTGAATTTTTGAACCGTTTGTTTTCAATTCACATAACTATCTCAAGCTTAGGCTGTCAGCTGCGTTAAGCGGGACACGCGCGCGGGTCGATATAGGTAGATTGCTGGTTTTTTGACGGACAGATGCTTTCAGTGCATGAGTAAGCTCTTATCTATGTCGACCCGCACGGACCGGACAGCCTTACAAATGACAAATTCTCATTTGCTACATGAGATGCATACCTAGATAATTCGCACGTGAACCGAATAGGAACAATTAAAAATTTGCGAAACTCCGCAGTACAGCCTAATCTAAACATGTGACAATACTTACGTCGTCAACTGCAGGTGGTGGAGAAATGGAGTCGTCGCGATATTTATAATTTTTCTTTATTTTTCTCTTTTGTTTTCCTCGGACTTCAGATTCTCTGACTTCTGCCTCGCTGCAAGTTACTACTTGTACAGTAACAGTACTCTGTTTTGTTTGTCTTTTTCCACATTAATAGCTTCTGTCAACGTTGCTGTAATATATATTCAACTTTATTAAATATGTAAGTAGGTAGGTACCTATCATTAAAAGTTATCGTTATTATAGTTATCTATCATTAAAAGTTATCGTTATTATAGTTAGATAGTCTGCCCTGCCTATTCCTCTGGAAATGAATTTTATTTTATTTTATTTTTATTTTATTGGATAAGGGAAACATACAGCTCAAAATTATACTTATGAATGGAAATCAATATGTTTTTACATAGGCTAACACAGTTTCCACTGAGAAACATTAATATAAACAACAGTTAAGTAATCACTATATAAGTTAACGAATTATATATCACTTTTCACAAGCAAACCATTGGAAAATTAGCACACGACATAGTCAAGATGTAAATAAAAACATTATATGACGTTGACATGTAGATCAGTTGTACAAATACACTTTTTAAACTTTTGAAAACTAAGGGAAAAAATGACAATTTGATGATAGTCCTTATCATAAGAACTACAAGATCTTACAGAAAAGCGGTTTTTGGCATAATTGGTGCGACAATAAGGCGGAGCAAAGGTTTTCGTTGATCTCAAGCAAAACTTTTTGCATTTATAAAATATCTTACTGGTAAGATAAATCGAGTCAACCATATTATTTATAATTTTGAAAAGAAATAATTGATCACGTTGTTCTCTTCGCTGTCTCAGGGGTGTGATCATGTCCGGACTAAAATTAGGGTATTTATATTTCATGCGTCTGATGAACTTATTTTGAATACGTTCAATAGAGTCAATATGCGTCAAATACTGTGGATTCCAAGCCGTTGATGCGTATTCCAAAACAGATCTTACAAGTGCATTATACAATAATACTAGAGTGCTAGGATTTTTAAAATCAGAACCCTGACGAAAGATAAATCCCAGCATCCTGTAGGCCTTAGCAGTGATTTTATTAATATGCGAGGTAAAATGTAGCTCACTGTCAAGGAGAACACCTAGGTCTCGCATCTCGGTCGTTCTATGAAGATTATTATTTAAAAGATTATAACTATAAATTATGGGTTGTTTTTTCCTACTGTATGTTATTATGTGACATTTGTCTACGTTTAATTTTAATTTATTGTCCAAACAATACTGAGCGAGGCGATCTAAATCATCCTGGAGTAAATGACAGTCGGAGAGGGATTTAATTTCACGATAAATTTTTGTGTCATCGGCATAGAGTAATATTTTTGAATTTTGGAGAATGTTAACAACATCATTAATGAATATATTAAATAATAATGGACCGAGATGCGACCCCTGAGGCACGCCCGACGTTATAGGTACATAAGTGGAGGTGAATCCCTTCACCGCAACAGCTTGAGTCCGATCACGAAGGTAAGATGTGAGCCATCTGAGGAGATCGCCGTGTATACCGATGTATTCAATTTTAGATATTAATAAATTGTGGGAAATTTTGTCAAAAGCTTTAGAATAATCGGTATACACGGCATCCACCTGAGATCCTCCGTCCATGGTAACGAGAACGTCATCAAGAAACTCGCAAAGATTTGATTCAGTCGAACGTTTGTCTATAAAACCATGTTGCTGTGGAACTAAGAGTGGCCTAATAGCGGGGAAAAGTGTATCATAAATAATTTTTTCGAACAGTTTAGGCAAGATAGATAATTTTGATATTCCTCTGTAATTTCTTATATCATGTTTGTCTCCAGCCTTAAAAATAGGGACTACTAGCGAACGTTTCCAGGTCGTTGGCATTATACCATACGATAAGGAGGATACAAACAATTTAGAAATTGGTTCAGCGAGAAGCTCTCGACATCGCTTCAGAAAAACTGGGTGTATACCGTCAGGGCCGCTTCCCTTTGTTTCATCCAGACGAGATAAATATTTTTTAACAATTTCCGGGTCAATGTGAACGTTACCGATAACAGAGTCACCTGATGTAGGACATGGTGCAGTGGATGCAGCAGAATCAAGCGATGGTTCTTCGAACACTGACTGAAAGAACTCACCAAATGCATCAGAAATCTGTTGTCCATCGGACACAGTTACGTTGTCCAGAAACAAAGAATCGGGAATGCCGGTGTTAGCCTTCTTACTCTTAATGAATGCCCAAAAGGCTTTGGAGTTATATTTGATATTCATCTCAGACCTCTGAATAAACGTATTGTAACAAGAGGCTTCAAGCAACTTGCAATCCCTACGCAAGTCAGAGAACACTTCGTAATTAGCAAGTCCACCATAGATTTTCCATTTCTTATGTTTTCTATTCTTTTTATTAATTAAACTAATCAGTCTCTTTGAATACCAAATAGGATATCTATTATCATGATGAGCTATTTTTGACGGTACATATTTATCTATTAAGCCATTAATTATTGCATAAAAGTTTGAAAGTGCTAATTCTACGTTATTCTTTGGGAGATGCAGATCCCAATCAATTTTAGACATTTCATCACTAATCTTATTATAATCTGCCAAATAAAAACGCTTAATTACACGAGGTGCTGGCTTTAAATAATTATATGATTGATTAATATTTATACTGATATTTAATGACGGATGATGTGAATCCTCTGGGAACGATAAAGGAGTAGTGCGAGTGACAATACACGGAGAACTGGAAAAGACCAAATCAAGACATTTATGATTATGATTATATATTGTGTTATACTGATGCCAAGCAGTAAAATTCAAAATGTCAGACACTTGTGATGTAAGAACGTTTACAGTTGGATTAATCAAAGAGCTTTCACTACTAGTCGCGTCGTTACCAGAACTTAAGCTCCACTGGGCAAAATGAAGCCTGAATCATACTTACCATAATATCCCACGACTCTAACGTCATTGTAACATATACAATCATTTTCCGGTCGCATTGAAAGTTTGATGGCTTTTCTTTCCATATTTTTTGCAGGTGGCCACATCAAATGGGGCAGCTGACACAAATCCTTGTCTTCGGCGGTAAAAATTACCACCATATAATTGAGCTGAAAAAGTATAGTACAAATTAGGTAGGTATAATAATAATACTAATATATGTATGTATCTGTATATGTATTTGTACCTAACTAAATTGACAGGATTAAACTAAATTTAGATTTCCATCCTTCTCTTTTGGTATCGAAAAGACAAGAACAGGATGCTAAAATTAAGTTTAGTTCTGTCAATTTTTTATTTATTTATTTGAACACCAACATAATAAACATCATTACTAGCACTATGGTACAAATTTACAGAAAAACAGCTAGATAGATGTCATTACAATTATAGGTGAAAACTGCATGCAAATTTATAAAAGATTATAAGTGATCAAAGTGAAAAATTAATAGTAATTAAAATACAAAAAAAATGATTTGATAATATAAAATAAAAAAATATTAAAAATTAAATTAAACTTTAAAATAAATTAAATGTCAAAAAATGAAACGGCTTCTAAAACTATCAAAGGATAGATTTTTTTATAGCTTCGAATGCTACCATTGAATAGATCCAAGTTTTTGGATTTACATAAGCTATTGAACTCTCTTACAAGTCGATTTATAGGCGCATTCCGGCCAAGGTTGGACCTACAACCATCAAGATATTATGTTATGGGGTACTAGTTTATCAGACAAGTACCCCATAACATAATATCTTGATGTCCGTGGGAGCTTTGAGGGAACAGTGAAAGAAAGTGACTCCAGTAAATCAGCAGTGGCGTGCCCAGGCCTACATAGTAGTGCAAGCCCGAACCCTCAAATCAAGTAATTTTTTTATCAGCTCAATACAAGCAAAAAACCAATGCATCCCACAATTCCTCGTTACTAATTTAAGATTTTTTTCATACGATGATCTTTACCAAAATATCGATGCGACACCGCCCAGCGCCATCTAAACGAATTCATATAAAATTCGTGTAAAAATTGTAGAGGTTGTATATATATATCAGTCTGTACGAAATTACAAATAAAAATATATTATCTTTAGGTAATTTACCTAATTTCAAAAGTTTTTGTTTTATTAATGTAGAGTCGCGAAAAATGACTCTACGTCTCTACCTTCTATATTTTATCTTAAGAGGTGGCAAAACACACCTACTGTTGAAAACCATATAATTTTAAGATTTTTTGCCGCAAAGTTATGACCAATTTCACTAAAAACAAAATGGCGGCCAAAATGGTGGCTCCGATAGTCTTAGATCCTATAGGGCGATTGTAGCCCTTCCTGTGCCCTAAAGTTTGACACCTGTCCCGACTCTGTGGGACCAATAGTTCCCGAGTTACCGTGATGGAAAATTTTGGGTAAAAGTTCCCTAACTTGGGTATATGTCCAATATCTCGAGAATTATTGGTCGCTCAGAACTAGGGTTTTGGACTGTTGCATAGAGGGGTCAAAGGCCTATCGATTGGTGGGACCGGTTTAAAAAATTTACCAAAGTGGTAAATTGGTAAATTTACCCCTCTAGGCTGGTAAAGGTCCCTCGGGGAGCCTCTATGCAAAAATCCCCAGCCCCGTAGCCCAAATAGTTTGGGAGGCACGACACTTCAAAGTTTTTCAAAATGGCGTCCAAGATGGCGGACGCCAACTTTGAAGGGTCGTATCTCGGCCGCTATTAGGGCTAGAAACCCCGGGTTTGGGGTAGTCGGGAGGCCCCGGCAAGCTCTAGCTCGCAAGATCGCTAGGGGGGGGGGGGGGGGGGGGGCAAAAGTAAAAGTGCGAAAATAAGGAATCTAAGGATGGGGGGGGGGGGGTGGAGGGTAAAATTCCGCACACCCTAGCCGAAGACGCGGACCCACTATGATTTATATATCCGGAGATATATCAATTCCTAAAAATTTAGGAATAAATATAGCGCCTAAACTATTGGGCCCAGAGAGACGGGGTTATTTGTAGGAGGGTTGGGGGGTCGTAAGCTACCCTTCCCACTGAGTGAAATCGCGAAATTCCACAAAAGTGGAATTTTGGGAAAATTGCCCTGGGACCCGAAAGATGGTGTAAATACACCCCCTACTCTGCAAAGCCCGGCTCTCTACGTCCAATGCCCGCCGAGATATTTACACTTTAAAATTTTACCCAAAAAATTAAAGATGGCGGAATTTATGGTAAAACAGTGAAACAAGGCCTAGACCCCCGGTGTTTGGGCTTTATAGTGATGCCCACAGCATATATGACCTATGGTAGGCCCGGTTTCACCCTAAGTTGCACCCTTTAAATAATATTCAAAAAATACACATAAAAAATTAAATATCTCCTACTATAAGTTCAAAAAATCCAAAACTCTCAAATTAAATACTACAAATAAGACACAATAAAACACAATTAAGAACAGTTCAAAAAATACAATAGCTTAAGTAGAAATAAAGGGGGAAGAAACCACCCCTATTTTCAAATATTTATATCTCCCTTGTTTATTATCCGATATTAAAAATTTATTTTTTGTTAAGCAAAAATAATCTAGTATAAAAAATTTGAGATATAATTTTTTGAAAATTTTGAAAATTTTACAATTAAATAACTTAGCTTCTAATTGTCCGATGTAGAAGATCGAGGTGTCTCGTGGCTCGCCCTGCTGCGCCACGCCAGATGAGCTCCTTCAAACCACCCGGCCACTCCGGGAAGACGGACCACGTGGTTTGAGGTTATTTCTTTTTTCGTTAATATTTTAGCGGATATACACGCTAAAAATCTGGAACTAGCACCTTCCTGCAGAGCGCGCCACTGCGCACACGTCGATCTGTCGCAATCCCACGCGTCTCAAGAAATGAGCGCACGGAAGGCCGAAAACTGGCCAAAATTTTCACTTTTTCGACAACACTTTCACTTTTTCTTAAATAACACTTCACTGTGTGATGCGATTTTCGAGGACACTTCACCCCCGTGTGCGGCTCGCGAGCGCGCAACTTTTGGTGTATCGCACGTGTTGCTACGGTCAGAAAAAACTATTTTTCGGAATTTTTTAGTGCGGAGCGCACGTGGTTTTGCTGCTTATACCTCGCCGTTCAGAGTGCAACTGGTTATTGATTATTGAAAATTAACATTCGTTAAAAATATTGTTTTGTTGTTATTATTTACGATTCATTAGTAGTGTAAGTTCGTGTTAACTTCGTTTTGCCGATGATATAGTCCTTATGGCTGAGACCATGGAAGACCTCAACACAATGCTCGAAGATCTCCGTAGTGCTTCCCAAAGAGTGGGTCTTAGGATGAACATGGATAAGACGAAAATTATGTCAAATGCCCATGTTGTACCCTCTCCAGTTCATGTTGGGAACACTACACTTGAAGTTGTTGACCATTACGTATACCTAGGACAGGCAGTCCAGTTAGGTAGGTCCAACTTCGAGAAAGAGATCTCTCGTCGAATCCAACTCGGGTGGGCAGCATTCGGGAAGCTTCGAAAAATCTTCGCGTCCGACTTACCTCAGTGTCTCAAGACGAAAGTCTATGAACAGTGTGTGTTGCCAGTGATGACCTACGGCAGTGAAACGTGGCCGCTAACTATGGGTCTCATAAGGAGGCTCAAGGTCACTCAGCGTGCAATGGAGAGAGCCATGCTCGGCGTTTCCCTACGTGATCAAATCAGAAACGAGGAGATCCGCAGGAGAACTAAAGTAACCGACATCGCTCGAAGGATTGCTCAGCTGAAGTGGCAATGGGCGGGACACATAGCGAGAAGAACCGATGGCCGTTGGGGCAGAAAGGTTCTGGAATGGCGACCGCGCACCGGACGGCGCTCCGTGGGTAGGCCCCCGACAAGGTGGACCGACGATCTGGTGGAGGTCGCGGAAAGCCAGTGGATGCAGGCAGCGCAGGACCGATCGTTGTGGAGATCCTTAGGGGAGGCCTATACCCAGCAGTGGGTGTCGTGTGGCTGATATGATGATGATGATGATGATGATGTAGTGTAAGTAAGTTATTGTTAGGGCAAGCCGGGCTTTTCGGCTTGTATGGGGGTACCGCCACTGTACAGTGCGAGGCATGTATCTTGAATATTTTTCGACGGAGTGGGGATAAGTTCGCGCATGTGCTCTTGTGAGCGACCAATAGCGCGCGCCCCTCTCCCGCCGTCCGCGCCCCTAACCGCAACGCATACCCAAAATACGCGTTCCGCGCAATCCCCACCCGATTTCATGATTCGTGCCACTGACTGTAAATCAGGTACGTCAAGGATGCCATTCGCTAGTCTAAAGAGAAGTGCGAGGTCGAGCATACGTCTTCGATCCGTAAGAGAATTCATTTTAAAGTAGTCCAAACTTTCGACGTATTTAACCAAACACTTGCTAAGGTTGCATGAATATGTTAAGTGCCATAAGAACCGCTTTTGAATGCTTTCTATTCTTTTTTTGTAGACATCGTAAAATGGATTCCATGCCACGCTGCAGTACTCTAAAGGCCAAGCCACACAGCGGGCGTGGCGTGACGGGACGGGACGGCGACGCGACGCTGAGAAGTTGTAATGTACTAGATACTATGGACGACGTCACACAGGCCGGCGTGGCGCGACGTGTCGCGTCCCGTCGCGCCACGCCGCCGTCCCGCCGAGCGTGAATACAGATCGGAAGCGCGGCGGGGCGGAACGTAGGCGTGATCACGCCCGCAGTGTGAACTCCCGTCGCGCCGCGCCCCGTCACGCCCGCTGTGTGGCTTGACCTTTAGCCGCTACGAACGAAAGAATTAAATAAAAGAATTTTAGTTTTAGGAGACCGAAAGTCCCTACAGTTGCGTAGGACAAAACCGAGATTTCTGAAGCCCTTAGAACAAATATTATCTATGTGAACATTGAACCTTAGCTCCAAGATCAAGATCCCTCGCAGTGTCAACTTGCTCCAATGTATAATTTTGTATAGTTGTACCAACCGAATCGACACCATTGTTAGGTAATTGTTATTGTTGGACAACTATCGTTTCTGAAAATCATTTACAAGTTGATACATCACTATCAGGTGATTTAGCTCAGGTGAATTAAGTCTACGACGGGATATCTTGCAGTCACACAGTCAGGTAACGGATATTATTACCTTTAGTATAGGAGTATCCTATGCTACTAATATTATAAATGTAAAAGTTTGGATGTTTGAAGTCCATACACTTACGAAAGATATTATTAGCACATGTTTAACTTTTCATAGCCGGTGAAAGAGCCCATATTTTGGGCGATGTGGCGATGCACGACATTGAAAATTCGATTTGATTGTCCCATTTTGACCGATCCTCTTTTAATATCTGCACAAAGAAATTCAGAAAATTTATTACTGCGCTAAGTCGGTTTAAGAGCTGTCCTTTAAAATATTTGATATTATCAGTCACTGCATTTGTCAAAAGATAGTTTGATATTGTTAATTATTATTGTTAGACGACTATCGTTTCTGCAAGTCATTTACAAGTTGATACATCACTATCAGGTGATTTAGCTCTGGTGAATTAAGTCTACGACGGGATATCTTGCAGTCACACAGTCAGGTAACGGATATTATTACCTTTAGTATAGGAGTATCCTATGCTACTAATATTATAAATGTAAAAGTTTGGATGTTTGAAGTCCATACACTTACGAAAGATATTATTAGCACATGTTTAACTTTTCATAGCCGGTGAAAGAGCCCATATTTTGGGCGATGTGGCGATGCACGACATTGAAAATTCGATTTGATTGTCCCATTTTGACCGATCCTCTTTTAATATCTGCCAAAGAAATTCAGAAAATTTATTACTGCGCTAAGTCGGTTTAAGAGCTGTCCTTTAAAATATTTGATATTATCAGTCACTGCATTTGTCAAAAGATAGTTTGATATTGTTAATTATTATTGTTAGACGACTATCGTTTCTGCAAGTCATTTACAAGTTGATACAACACTATCAGGTGATTTAGCTCAGGGGCTCTGCGGCCCTATTTTTGAATCACTCGTCTCCAATCGAGCGCTCTTTTCTACTGATTTTCGTTCGACATTTGACTCAAATGTATGGAGATGTCGAACGAAAATCAGTAGAAACGAGCGCTCGACGCCAGCCGAGCGACTCAAAAATAGGGCCCTAGGTGCATTAAGTCTACGACGGGATAATATCTTGCAGTCACACAGTCAGGTAACGGATATTATTACTTAGGAGTACCTATCCTATGCTACTAATATTATAAATTGAAAAGTTTGGATGTTTATAGTCTATCTGGTAACCTAGATAGGTAGGTATCGAAATGTAGGTAACATTTATATTGTAAACCGCGCATCTAGACATAATTTTCAGGAATTGCTTAGGAATGTTGCAAGAGTAATAAACTTAGAGTTAAAAATTTCTGCTTCACACTGTAATTTAGAATTTTGCTAAGTCCATGAAGAACTAAGTAGGTAGGTACTTATATACTGTAGCGTGGTTTTTTTGTTGTTTTGTCGATTTCCCTTAAAGGGGAAGTTTTTTTGGTAGTTTGTTTCCATTAATGATAAAATTTATTTTTTGGCAGTATGCCTCATATCCTTTTCCTTATTTCCGTAAAAAGTCCGTTTTGAAATTTCGCGTCATCGACTTTGGTCTTCCTTCGCCCACTTCAGGGGCTTTTGCGATGAGCCCTTATCGCAAGGATTTTATTAAATTACTTTACTTTTCATACTATGACCTCAAAGGTTAGTGTGAAAACAGACCTTAAGCAGTCCTGTTTAAGGCCTGCTTTTGAACTGAAACGGTTTCTCATTTGCTGTTGAAATTAGTGTCCTTTTATTTTTTCGTGGAGCTCGATCGTATGACGTCGCTTTTGGCGGCGTGATGTCAGTCCACGCTCATCGATGAGTTATCGCTGGCCCTGGTTTGTAGGCGTTCGGAATGCGTTGTGAATGGTGGCGCTTGGAACGCACCGATCTGGATGGTTCTCGAGTCAGCTGTTAAATGATAAATAATTTTTCGTTGGAAAGAATTTGATTTTAAATAACTGTTCAAGATATATGACTGTTAATCGTTCCTGATTTAAAGGATAGCTTCAGCTATACAAATTAATGTCGTCGGCATAATCGGATTTCGCCAAGGTACCCATTGTGATTTTCTGGACACTCAGCTGTTGGCAGTGTGAGAATTTGAAATTGATTTTTATCATCATATTCGTTATTTACAGAGGATTTTGGCTAATAAAAGCCGCTGAGAGGAGTGCTAATTCGTTTAGTGATATCAGATCGAAGGAAGATACAACATCCACTGGATTTCAACCACCAAATAATATTGTTAAAAAGGAAGCCGCAGGTATATTATCCCAAAATTATTAATATCCATTATCTAGTATTTACTTCCAGGGGGGTCTAGATATCTACAACTTTCAATTTCTTTTCATGTGAAAAGAGACTTTGTAAGTTGAAAGCTACGGTATGTCTTGACATCTCAATTCTGTACATTAATCTGCTGGGAGGGATAGTTTAACAGAAAGGTCAGGAATTGGTAATATTTATTGTCAGAATTAACATATAAAACAGATTATCCCCGGGGAGGGTACCAAATATTATCAAATCCAAGTTGACGCGGGTGGTTGAGTAATATCTTCTTTAGTAGGGCGATTTTCCTCAGTTCTACCATACGCTGCAGGGTCCCCCGTCATGGAATATCACTTGTGATTGGGTCCGAGTAATTGAGTAGTAAAAAGTTGTAGTCCATTTAAGGCCGACGTTGTTAAATTATGGTTTTTGTGCACACCATTCCAGGTGAAGAGTGACGTACGTATACAGCCACGAGTTCAACCACTGCTCTGTCGCCCATTAATGTCCAAAGTGAGCGGAGAAAAGGCTGAAATAAACCGGACTTTGATTTCTCTCTCACCCACGGCTCCGAGGAATAATTAATAGAAAGCAGCCATCGAAGCGTTTCTCTACTAAACAGACTCACTGCGAGATATTCTAATAGGTACCAGTAACTCTCAAATCTTTTTAACCCCTAAACTAACCGAAGTAGAAGAATCCAGCTATCCGTACTTAGGCCTCCGAGTACAACCTACGAGCTCGATTTATGTTAGATAATTACCAGACACCTGATATCCGACAGGGCAGGCAATCCTTACCCACATAACGCTCTGCGAGTAGTTTTAAGTTTAACCTTTTAAAATAACCCCTTGGGAAGAATACTAGATTTCTAGCTTCGTATCTTCGTGTCATATCATCGTGTACAAGTTCAAGGTCTGCGATTGCAACGTGGATATTTTTGTATTGTATAGAATCCCCTATTATTTAAATAAACCCTGTAAGATTGGTATTGACTGTACATTAAGTGGTTATTTATTTTCCCTTGAGAGTAATTTAAGGTGAGTCAATCGCATGAGGTTATATTTATTTATTACTTACTGTTTCTTAAGCCAAAAGGCAATAAGAGAGAGAAAATCATATGACAATACCTAACAGGTAATTTGGCGGGGCGTTACTTATTATTAGGTAGGTACTTCGATAAGAAATGAAACTAGCACAGGACAGCCCCCCTAGCATGACCACCGAAACACGGTCGGAGAGTCAGGTTCAGCTGCTCGACCGGTCAATATTCAAATCACCTGGTATAGTAAATTAGATTTGGAGGTTATTTAATGATTAAACGAACTTACCTGTACGTGAAGTTCTATCATAATTATACGGGAGTTTTCGTCCGAAGAGATTGGCATAAGACTTTGTAGTACCGCGCAGGATTCGCCACTCGTGCACTGAATTGAGAGGGTATTTTTTTTATTTTTTTGTGGGTAGGAACCTACTAGTTGTCAGCTGTCGCAATCGCTTGTCATTGCGTTCAGAGTTTTCTTCTTTGTACTTGGTAAATATAAATTTGCGGGAGGATGGGAGGGTTGCCAATCTCTTCGGACGAAAACTCCCGTATAATTATGATAGAACTTCACGTACAGGTAAGTTCGTTTAATCATTAATTATACTTAAGTTTTCGTCCGAAGAGATTGGCATAAGACTTTGTAGATATTGAGAGTTAGCAGGTCAATCATTAAACAAAAAACAAACGGCAAATTTATGATTTAGTTTCTATTGCAATCAGAACGTATGAATATAAACAATAACAATTGCAATCCAAACACAAAATGAATAGTCTAACTAAATAAATACATAATTATATTAGCGTATAGTTGGCAGACTCACCATGGAATTAGAAGGTTTTGACTAGGTCAAAAAATTGTTAATAAATAGTGATAAATAGTGAACTATAGCATATAAATAGTGATACTATGATTCAAAAGATATTTGAGTATCTTGGTGAGGCTGCAAACTTGACGTCAAGTTGGCAGACACCTTAAGAAATACAGTTCGTATCATTATGATTTATATGCCAAAAAATTGTTAGAAAATAGTGAATCGTATACGCAAAATTTCAATAACATTGCTTCAATATAAGCCGAGATATTACGGTCTCTAAGTGGGCTGCTAACTTGACGTTTCAGGCAATAGCGATTCCAGAGAAACGGGTACAAGTTTTAAACAAATAAATATATCAAAAAATTGTTAGTGAAATTGTGATTCCTACGAGATAAATAAAACAAGAATTCATCATTGCTATTTTCTAAAAATCAAATGTTAACTTTTACATAATACTCTGAATAGGCTGTCGATCAATATTGAACTTTGCTCCACAGTAATAAGGTTTCAACTTTATTGCAATCGTGAGGTGAGTACTATCAAGCAAAAAAGTGAGATTTATATTTTTAGCCATGTCCTCCAATTATTATTACACTTGTTTTATTAATTAATTGTTGGTATCAAACAATAACGATATTTATTAATAACAATCATAGCAATAGCGCCATCTCTCGGAAAAGATTGTCAATTTCTCAGTTATAATTTAACGTTAGGTAGTATCTATTTATGTATTAGGTAGAATAAAGATATTATTATTATTTGGTGAGATTTATAGTAAAATGAGTATCAGTTGTTATGTGAGTAGGTAGGAAGTAATATAAGTAGAAAATATTAATAGTTTCTCCTGAATTAATAATATTGAATTAAGAGTAAGGTATTGACCACAGCACAGCCTACTAGTCTTTATACAGTCGATCATCGCCTTTATTGTTGGCGCAAAAGCCACCGTTCGTAAAAATAGACAGTTGACGCAACGACTAAAAGTGTAAGGGTTGGCACGCTATGATTTGCCTTTTTGTATTTCAAAAATAATTAAGTAAAATAATACCTAATACATAAATAGGCACCTAACGTTAAATTATAACTGAGAAATTGACAATCTTTTCCGAGAGATGGCGCTATTGTTATTAATATTATTGTTATTAATGAATATCGTTATTGTTTGATACCAACGTTTAATTAATAAAACAAGTGTAATAATAATTCGAGGATATGGCTAAAAATATAAATCTCACTTTTTTGCTTGATAGTACTCACCTCATGATTGCAATGCAGTTTGAACCTTATTACTGTGGAGCAAAGTTCAATATTGATCGACAGCCTATTCAGAGTATTATATGTAAAAGTTAATATTCGATTTTTAGAAAATAGCAATGAAGAATTCTTGTTTTATTGATATCGTAGGAATCACAATTTCACTAACAATTTTTTGATATATTTATTTGTTTAAAACTTGTACCTGTTTCTCTGGAATCGCTATTGCCTGAAACGTCAAGTTAGCAGCCCACTTAGAGACCGTAATATCTCGGCTTGTATTGAAGCAATGTTATTGAAATTTTGCGAATACGATTCACTATTTTCTAACAATTTTTTGGCATATAAATCATAATGATACGAACTGTATTTCTTAAGGTGTCTGCCAACTTGACGTCAAGTTTGCAGCCTCACCAAGATACTCAAATATCTTTTGAATCATAGTATCACTATTTATATGCTATAGTTCACTATTTATCACTATTTATTAACAATTTTTTGACCTAGTCAAAACCTTCTAATTCCATGGTGAGTCTGCCAACTATACGCTAATCATAATTATATATTAATGTATTCATTTAATAATATCTCAAAATTCAAATAAATTTGACCATAGATTAACAACAATCAATTGACATCTTAATTGACAGTACTTGCCATAACTGAATTAGCAAAATCATTATTTTGAATATTATTATTCACAATATTTCTATTATAAAATTTACCAAAGACCTGAGAACTTTCGGACCAACCAGCTGTTTTTCTTATAAGTTCTAAAGTGACCCCTAGTTTGTGCGCTTTGGACGTAGCCGCATGGCGCGTGCTGTGTGCGGTAAATGTCGAGACATCTATTCCGCATTGTTCTAATACTGACTTGGTCCAACGACTTAAAGTTTGTGGACCAACTACGTTAGGGTTTCCTATAACTAATAAATAAATAAGTCTGGTTTCCACGTAAAGTGTTTGATTTATCTAAATAAGTAATTAATGTTCTGCAAGGACATATAGCAGGATTTTGATTAAAATATGGTAAATTAAGAACAGGCTGAAATGATCCAAATTTTGACGTTTTTACTAAATCTGGTATTTTGATAACAATACCATTTGACTGTTGTTCAATATTGTGAATAATTATCTTCGACAAAGTTTGCATTCTATGTGCAGTAATCAAGGCTAATAGTGTAATTAATTTTTTAGTAAGATTTTCTAATGTTAATTCTGAATTTGGATACCAGGTGCTTAGGATATCTAAAACAGTTGACGTATCCTATGTGATATTATAATATTTGGGTAGCGCCGGGCGCAGTCTGTAAACATCCTTAAAAAAACGTTTTACAAGGTCATTGTCGCTTAGTTGCTGACGAGAAATCAACGATAGTGCAGATCTGCAACTATTCAGAGTACCGAACTGAGCACCATTATCAAACAACTCTGTGAGAAACGAAATTACATTACAAATTGATACATCTAAATAATGAATATTATTTCTTTTACAATAACAAAACCATTTTTTAAAACAGGAATCATATTGACGAAAAGAGTTTTCAGACAGAGAAGCCATTACAATATTAAAGGAAGAAGGGGGGATATTTCTTTTCAGCAGTGCCGTGCGGACAATGTTGCGGCAACCAGGGGGTCAAGTCTGCTAATTGACATAAAATTATACGATTTTGCGATCACGACGTCACCTCATTACGTTGCCATTACGTTTGTAACTAATTCGGTATTCTGCTAAAAAAATTATGACCGCATTAATGGTCGTCAATGAATCGTAATGTCGTCGTAATGATGGTGTTGCCCACTAAAATCTACCAAAGGATAAATGTCACAGTGTAAAATAATAGCACTCGCATATACATTCCGTTTCAAGTAAAAAAACCGGTATTCAATCGAAATTTTTGTTTTTACGACTTATTTGGGGATAATTAACGGTCAAACGTATTTAAAGCTTCTTAACATCATAAAATACAACAAAATGTGACATATTGTATTACGAAACGGTAAATATTGCACTAAAATATTTAAATTATTAGAAGTATCTAATAAGAGCTTTGTAGAACGGAACGTCGGTAGTCATGACAACACAATATTTGTTTGTAGTCCAAAGAGTATCATTGTAAGGGAAAGTCCACTAGCGCCTCTGGAAATCGATGCGGAACTAATAACATGAAATTATCGTATAATCGCTGAAAACGTATTTTTTTATTCTTATTTCATATTTTTTGACTTTATTTGTAATATTCTTTATTTGTAACAAAATATTAATGAAAAAGAATAAATCAAAACAAAAGACACCAAAAACAAATATGTGATTTTGACGAGGTTTAAACTAGATATTCGTCCAACGATTATTATTATTTGAGTATTAGGGGCTATGCAGCTCAGGGGCCGTACTGGCTAACTTACATGGCTATCGTAATCGCTTTCATTTGACATTTGTCCGATGGATGTGACACATTGCTGCTTCTATTTGGCTTAAATAAAAACTTACCATAGAAAAGTAGCAATGTCTCACATCCATCTGTCAAATGAAAGCGATTACGATAGCCATTTAAGTTAGCCGGTACGGCCCCAGATAAAGCTGTAGTCACTCACTGCGAACTAAAACTCGCCACCTAATTATAGTAAGGCTCTCCGCTGTGTTAAGCGGGACACGCGTGCGGGGCGACATAGATTAGAGCTTACTTATGCACTGCGCAAGCATCTGTCCGTCAAAAACCAGCAATCTATATTCTCGCGCCGTGTACCCGCGGCGGGATCCCGCTCAAGGCAGCGGACGGCCTAACTCTTTAAGCCCAGCGGCTTCCAGGAAGTCCAGCATCTTCTTGGTTTTACGAGTTTTTATTTCCTCCGGGTCAATTAGGTGTCGCCCCAGATGGTATTCGTCCAACGATTGTAGTGTCATGTATGAGTGGTGATGTGGTTATTTGCTACGCTACTAGGTCGTCAAATTTCATCATTTTATTATTGTAATTCGCACCAAAAGATTTTCGTTTGCATAATTGTAAAATAATATTTTTTAAATTACTTTATCGACACCCATCATGCTATAAATCACTAAAAAAGGTTCTGAAACAGTTAGCTTATAGCCAATATTAAAACAACCAGTCTCATAAAACCGCAATATCCGAGCGAGAGCATGTCGCGCTCTCCACGCCCACGCCCGAACGATACATTATGATTATGAAATTCAGTATAACATTAAAACACTCGTTCGGATGATTTCATAACAAACGCACGCGCGAGGGGCGCAACTAGCAGCCCTCGCTTGGATATTAAGCCACCGTTTCGAAACACTTTATAGAGGATACTTGTCATGGTTAAAGAAAAAAATAAAGTCTTGTATGCAATAATAAAGTCTTATCACCTAAGTGTTTGAATACCTAATTATGTAGAGATAATAAAATTAGGTATTAAAACACTCAGGCGATAAGGCCACATTCGTGTTGTAATAGCCATAATTATACTACAGTTGCATAAATAATTATTATTATAATTAAGAAGGCGATTTTTATTGTATTGTCTTCTTAATTAGTTTATTATAATTTTTTTATAAATCCGCTAGGGTTGCCTGCCACTCGTAAGTAATCCTTACTAATATTATAAATGCGAAAGTCTGTTTGTTTGTTTGTTTGTTTGTTACGCCTTCACGTCTTAACTACTGAAACGATCATCATGAAATTTTACACACACGTTGTCAGGGGTACAAAGAAGGACATAGGATACCTTTCATCCCGAAAAACGGAACTGTTCCCGAGGGATAGACAAAATACTATCCACGCAGACGAAGTCGCGGGTGGAAGCTAGTTTCTAATAAAGTGTTTACTTTATTTGACATGGTTTGTTTAAATATTGCCAAAAGTAATAAAAAGTATGTTTTTAAAGGTAAACATAAATAATACTTTATTTCCATACAATATACTTTTTTTTCTACCTTTAGCAAAAAATAATACTTTATTAGTCCTAAAAAAGGTGGCACCCCTAGTCTGGTCCTACTGCAGAGACATTCTTAGCAAACTTGAAGATTTGTTGTGAAAGTTGATGGTAAAGATACAGAGATGGCGCCACTTTGTTTCGACCGTTTGCGTTGTTCTAATCTAAGTGTGCCCCCTGTTGTATGTAGTCTGTCGTTCAGCAAGTTTTAAATAGCCGATAATTTTCGATTTTCTTTTTATATAAATAAACCCAATATATACACAAAGATGTACCTACCTACGAATAAGTAAATTAGTAAATATTACTTTATTTTTACTTCATATATGTAGTTCATTGAGGCGCTTTCCTATTTAAGTGTAAACTACTTTCCTACAATCTCATCAAAATATCACAAAGATTTTCAATATTACTCTGAAACCAATCTCATGAACTCAACAATAATTGCTTAGGTATTATTTATTGTAGATACAATACCAATTGCAAAATATAATAAGCAAGTTATATGGCAAGAAAAGATGATCAAACAAAAAGACAAAAAGTAAGTAAATAAGTAATACTTCCTACTTTAAAAAACATTGAGGTACCGATTAGGCAGTGGCAAAGGGTTCATACAAGGCGATCACCATCGGCTTATCTTTTAGAAATTTCACTTCACTGATCCACTATGTAGATCATAACATTTTTGAAAAGGTTACATTCACTCCTTGCCACTGCTATTGGCTACATTATATACTAACTACTTAGTACATGAAAAAACTGTAACTGTTTTCAATAAGTATATTATTTGCTACTCATCAACACCCGGAAAATAAGACAATCGATTTTCTATTGTTGTTTGGTCACCGGAGACCGCTCGGGCGTTGATGAATTAAACTCTTTACCCACTCTTACCTATTGAATATTTAATAATTACCTATTTTTTATTACAGATACAATATGTGTAATGAATGACATTGCAGATATAAGCACATACCTTTTATATTGTCAAGAAAGGATACTGGAAAAGTTATTACCAAACAAAAGCATAGATGTACCTATATTTGCTCCAAGCGACTAAGCAAAACTATGAAACATTGGGTACCTACTGGAAAAATTACTGCTGGGAAAATGAAGTTTGTGCTTTAAAATCATACATATCGTATTGGTTTATGATTTAGATTAAGAGCCAATTATAAAATAAAATATTGATTTCATGTTGACCTGTCTTATTTTGTCTACTATCACATCTACCAAAACTCAAATAAATCAAGGTTCGTGCAACTATTATGTATTCCGTGGCCCGTGGCAAAGAAAACTCATTTAAAATCACTACATTTACAGTAGGTAGGTAGTACCTATGTATGTTGGTTCAATTTATGAAGCAAAGTGTAGTGTTGCTCATTATAATTTGCGAGTTTACAATACGTAAGTAGGTGCTTATAAATGTTAGTCGATAAAGTACTTGGGTTATGGATGTTATGATAAAGAAAGATACTTATGCATATGTTACAATAAATAATTTAAGAAATACTTTAATATGATAGGTATTGAACACCAAAAAAAAAATTCTTTTATTATTATCTGTCATGTACACAATATCGAAATACAAGGATTCGAAAATCAAATTAGAATTCTGAATATATGAAAGACCACTTAGACAGTAGACACCAATATAATAATTAAAAAATAAATAAAAAAATAAATAAATAAACTTATTTTGGGATCAGTGGGTATTATGTTCATCCATGATTTTTCCTATTTATTCAGTAGTTAAGTAGGTAGCGTTAAAAGAAGATATGTTTATATTAGTACGGGCAGCCGGAGACGTTGCCCGGCAAAAGCACATCCAGATTTTTTTTAAGCAGGTAGGTACCTTTTTGTTGTTTAATTAGGTACGGTCGGTTACTACCTACCTATTGAATAATAACAGAGTTTGCATACACAGGTACCTAAAGTTGGTAGATACAGCCACCTAACACGTAGGCCACGTAGCACCTAATAAGTTCCCATGGGTAGGTACCTACTAAATTAAATTGATAGGAAAATCAATCCTTAAAATTCCTCTGTGGGGTAGGTAAGTAGGTACACATTGTTTTTCCACAATATCTATGATCTCTAACCAAAATATGCCAGCTTATACTTGGTACTGATGGTCTCATTGTTCAATGTTTACAAACAAATTCTAAGAAAGAGGTGTCGTTGCTCAATTGTAGTTCAATGACAAAATCGTCATGGAAAAACCATTGATATAAACGTCAAACAAACGTCAAATAAGAGCAGAATACCAATCAATTGAAAAATCGAGACGCGATTGTAACGCAGTTATTAGCAGAATGCCAAAAAGAACCATGACGATCGAATGATAGTTCGATGGCCTGTCATTAAAAAACGATTGAACGTATTTAAGGAGCGGAATACCAAATGTGTTAAAATTGGCGTTTGAGACCCAATTGAGATTCCATTAATGCATTTGTAAATTAGCAGACTTGAGCCCCTGGGTAGTTTGCTGGTGAATCAGCCGATTGCTGGAATGAGACAAAATTAAATTGTCGCTATGTGAAAGTACTAACTTCTTTCCGACAATTAATTTATTAAATAAAGGGTACCACGGTTGTGCGGGCCATAATGGAACTACGAGAATACCTGATGCCTTATCGGAAATTATTTTTCTTAGCACTTTTAATATTATGGAAAACGGCGGGAACGCATAAAAAAAGTAATTAGTCCAAGAAATGGTAAACGCATTTATTGCTATCGCCTCAGGATCTCTATGCCATGACACGTATCTTTCACATTTTTTATTGACACGACTGGCAAATAAATCTATTTCCGGTTGGCGAAAGCATGCAATGATTTTTTGGAAAGCATAGTCCGCGAGCTCCCATTCAACGTCAGGGTGCACGCGGCGCGACTCGGCATCCGCTATAGTATTATCAGCGGAACGTATATAGGATGCAAATACATGCAGATTCCGAGATTCGCACCACTGCCATAACTCTTTTGTTATTCTTGTTAAGTGCGGAAATTGCACGCCGCCCATTCTATTGATGTAAGAAATGGCTGTAGTATTGTCAACTCGAAGCAGAATTTGACAATTGAATTTATTTTGAGCAAATGTTTTTAATCCTAAAAAGGCTGCTAAGATTTCTAAATAATTTATGTGATTTTTCCTTTCCGTTATGGACCACATACCGCTGGCTTTGTCGTCACCACACGCGGCACCCCAACCCGTCGTTGAGGCATCCGAAAAAATCTCTAAACAATAATTATCTGTTTTAATTTTACTACCCGCATTATGGGTAACCGCTTGATACCACCATTTAAGGTCATACGAAATAGAAACAGGCAAGTTCATATACCTATCATAATTATCGTCAGGTGACAAATTTAGGTATTTGACTCGTTCAAGTTCTTTTGTATATAAGCGGCCGTATTCAATTGCGTGGCAAGATGAATTTAATAACCCCACTAAATGAGCAAAATCCCTTATTTTGCAGGATTTTAAATTTTGAAACTTTAGTATTTCATTTTTAATTTTAGTCACTTTATCTTCAGGCAATGTTATCTGAAGATTTTTAGAATCAATCATAAAACCTAGAAATTTACAGATTGTCTGCGGTATGAAACAACTTTTTTCTATGTTGATTATGAACCCTAAGGCTTTAAGTAGACAGCTTGTGTCGAGTAAATTACTTTTACAAGCATCATAATTAGAACCAACTAAAAAATAATCGTCTAAATATACGGTTGATAAATGGCCTGTACATCTCAATAGTCTGATAACCGGTTTCATAATTTTTGTAAAAATATACGGTGCAGTACATAAACCAAAAGGCAAAACATTAAATTCATAAAATTCATTGTTAAATATAAAACGTAAATACTTTCTAGATTCGGGATGAATTTTTATTAAAAAATATGCATCCTTCAGATCAAGTGTACTCATATAACAATCTTTTGATACAATTTTCAATGCTATTCTAAGATCTTCAATTTTAAAATGATCAGTGTCAATAAATTTATTTAGATTTTTTAAATTCAATACAAATCTTGACTTTCCATTTGGTTTAGGAACTAAGAAATAACTTGATATAAACTGATTTTTATGAGGAACACATTTTGACACAGCACCAATTGTGACAAGATTATCGATAGCATTAGACATTTTTAACTTTTCGTTATCCGAGAGTATAATATTCTTAGGAATACAAGATTGTACAACTGGCTTTGAGAAGCTGATCTTGTAACCCTGTATCCAAGATAATATTCTGGAATCATTAGTATTTTTTTGCCATTGTGTGTAAAAAGATGATAGCCTACCGGCGTAATTTACCTCCACTAACGCCAATTCCGAGCTGGAGCCTGATGCGATGACTTCCGCGATGACCTGGCGTGATGACTCCTGTGAGCGGCAGGCTCCTTCGTCCTCGGAGTCCCCGTCGGCCTGCGACTCGGGGGAGGACCCTTCCAGTTTAAATGCTGGGATGTCGGAAAGGTCTTCTTAGGTGGTCCTGGTGGATCCGGTTTTCTTGGTTGTACCGTTTTAGGTACACTAGGCTTGAGTTCAGCTCCCGATTTGGAGATGGCTTTTGCCGTCTTAAGATTATCAGCAAAATTATTTCCGAACAGGAAACTGTCAACTTTTGTTCCTTGTATTTGATCTTTTAAATCATTCTTTAGATTGTTTATCAAAAGACCTCTTCTTATCGATGTGTGTTTATACTGAATGTCACATAGCATGCGAACTGCGTCCATTAATAATTGAAGCTGACCAGGGTCTTTTTTGTCATTAGACATTAAAGGCATAATAGCTTCTGTAATGCTCGAAATAGCTATTGCTAGTTGTTTCTGCTTACCTTCTATACTCTGATCTCTTTTTAAAACAGAATCTGTTATTGCGGCTTTTACCTCTGGGTTTAGGGATGGTGCTCCGATAAGAGGGCAATTAGAAGGTATAGCATATTTGTTCTGAAGCTCCTTTCTCACCTCAGTTGTCAATCCAGATGTCGTAATATGTTCCAACCTTACAGCTAAAGCAGGTAAAATTTCTTTACCTAACACCTTAGGTACTGTCGGATCCTCACCAAGGATGTTCAAGATATCGCTGTCAAGTTGTACAGCAGAAGCCGACTCCACTGTTTGTGTATCTATATTCGATGGCCCTGGTATAGCTTCAAACACCGTCTCGACTACGTGTTCCGACGGCGGCGGCGGCGGGGGCGGCGGCGGCGCATCGAGGGCAGAACGCTCCGACCTCACTTGTACTTGAACTGTAGATTTAAGTAAATACGTCTGTACTTCATTGTCATTAGACTTGTCAGATTCTACTGGGATTTCTGAAAAGATCAAATCCGGAACGCAGATTTAGCGTGTGTTTGACGCTTAAGACGTAAAATTACTATGGCTGCAACTCAATCAATAAAGTATACTTTGTACATACTTTAGGCACATTTGTAGACTGCCTATCCCAAAAAGGAAAACAGACTGTGTATGTTTATTGGATACATGTGCATGTTGATTATATTTATAATGAAATATAGTTTTAGTTTATTTAAATTCATACATTTCTTGTAAAAACAAGAAAATCATAATTAACTAACTAATATTTAAACGAAAATTGCATATAACTTAATCAAATATGTTTAGACATTATAAACCTTATCAGCTCTTTGTTATAAACAGTCAACAGCCCCTACGTCTGTTGAAATACGCTACTTTGTTAAAAAGTAGGTCAACATGAACATCGACAGAGTGACAGTCCTTCCACAACTGCCCGCATCTTCGAAGTCATGCATGATAAAGAGCTTAAGCTTAGTAAGTATAACATACCTTCAATATCTGAAATCTCAGGCACAGAATCATCATAATAGGAAGATCTTGACGAACCTAAATCACGGTGTTCTTTACGACGAACTTTCTTAATTTTTCGTTGGAGTTTTCTTAATTTCTTCTCGAGATAATAGTAATCATCAGGATCAGTATTCTTTCGTTTTGGCATTATAATTAACTTTTATTACTTCAACGTAAAAACAATTTTAATCACTTCACAGTTTTACACGTTACACTGTAAGCAAAGCTATCGAAGTACGACTAATATAGAATTGAAGTAACGGAGCACCGAAGTGGCGAAGCACTGGAACGCGAATGACAAGCGGTTGCGACAGCTGACAACTAGTAGGTTCCTACCCACAAAAAAATAAAAAAATACCCTCTCAATTCAGTGCACGAGTGGCGAATCCTGCGCGGTACTACAAAGTCTTATGCCAATCTCTTCGGACGAAAACTTAAGTATAATTAGGAGACAAAAAATCATTTCCTAACCGAAGACCGAAGTTCAATCAATATAAATTTAAAGTTCTACTTGCTACGCCTATCTACAACTACTTACTACATTATAATTTCGTACTTACCACCATAGTATTGCTGCTAACTCGTTCTGTTCTGCCTGTTCGCCTTCGCCGCCTCGAAAAACAAATGGCGTCGCGGCGACGCGATCGCGTCGAGTCGGGTGCAAGTAGGGATGCATCATGCAAACGATATACGTACTATCGATGTTTTGAAATATCAATATACATCGGCTATATCATATATAGTTTTCAAGAACGATTTATTTAAAACTATTTTTTTGTAAACCTGTGAGTGTTCTTTAAAGACACGTCTTTCAGTTTTTTATTCAGCAGTTACGAAATGGTGCTGCCGTTTATCGAAACTTAATGGAATAGTTAATGATGGGCGTAATCGATTATAAACATTTGATTATCTGGATAATCGACCATAATCGATTGTGATTTTCATGATCGATTTTGTAATCGATTATGAAAAATAATCGAAAATTGTTTTTACATCACTAAAGTTTTGAAAAACCCCTTAGAGCGCTTGTAGACGTCCGTTTTTTTCACCGGATAACGGACCGTCAATAAACGGCTATCCTTGTATACATTTAATTTTTTTTACCGGATGAATGTTACCTTGGACTGCCGTCTATATGCGTTAGTTTTTAACTGGTAGTCAGAGATTACGCACGTGTGAAATGTCGAATAATAAGAAAAAAAAACTCGTATTGGCCTACTATTTGTGCAAGAAGTTTGTTTCATTTTTTTTTCTCGGACAACGTTTCAAAACCTCCATTTAACGCAAGACAAATTTCCCTCCAAGCGGCAAAACTCGTCTGTATATTTTTATAGCACTCTTGGGTTTTGTCCCACAGTACAGGCCTATTTTCAACCAAACTTATTTACAATTCCATGTCAATATCACCCATTTTTAAAAGAACGCAGGTAGACGGCACACAATTTACAGAAAACAGGCAATATGTCCGGCAGCGTCAACACACACCAATACACTGGCGTGGGTGGATGACCGCTCTTTCTTACACCGGACCGGTGTCCGTCGCGCCGAGGGGACGCGGTGATGCATCCGGCGTAAATTGTTCGCCGAACTGATGTCCGGTGCATGTACACATACTCATATTAAATCATACACCACCGCGAATCCGGCAAAAAACACGGTCCGTCGTCCGGTGAAAAAAACGGACGTCTACAAGCGCTCTTAGGCGACGGCTACACGCATGGTAAATACTGTTACAGTAAAAGAACAATCATTTTCTAAATGGGGCTTGGTACTGTTTTCAGCTAATTCTAACCTTGTTACAGACCCGCGCAAATTTTTTATTTATTTTATTAAAAATGACGGACCTTTTATCACACACTTATTTTTTCGCATCCACGTATTTTAAGTTATTTCTGTTATTCTGTTTCCCACTGTCAGTGCTGTCAGTCGTTTGACTGCATTGGTTTGGTGTGTGTATTGCTTCCGATTTGGTGTTCTTTTTCGTGAATTTTCAACGATTATTCGCTATATGATTTTATAAAAAAAAAAAAAACAAGAATAATTTATTCAGTCTAGGCTATTACAAACACTTGTGAATGTCATAGAAGCTACGCCATCGGTTCGCAAACCCTAAGCGGGAGATCTTGTAACGAGAAGAACCGGCAAGAAACTCGTCAAGGGCTGCTTTTTTCTCCCTGTATATTTCATACAGAGTTGTCAACATTGAAAAATGAGCTCCACATTTAAAGTGAGGTCATTTTCCATCACAATAATTAACAAAAGATTTCATACAATGGGTGGGTAGGTTGAAATGAAATACCTACTACATATCAGATAGGTAATTGTGAGAGTAAATAACTTTCAACTAGTTGAGAAATCACTCTGTCTGCTACTCTAAAAAGCACCTAAGTAGGCAAAAATTTACCAAAAAACACATGTTACAAGACATAAAAAATTATAAAAAAACGCGATTCTTACAATTCAATATGCGTTAATAAGATAAGTACTCAGAAGCCCACTGGCAGCACCCGTTCACGAGCATGACGCATGGACCAGCCATCGCTTCGCTCAACCATATTTGAGGGAACGACGAGAATACACGAACGTAACGACCCGCCCACACGACACCACCGCAGAAATGATTAAAGAGAGCATGACATACTTAGGCTACCCATCCTAAGGCACTGAGTTAAAAACTAATATCCAAAAGCTTTTCATAGCCCTTTACTTACAAAATTACTGACTATAGAAAGCAAAATGATTGCAATAAAAAAATGAGAAATCAAAACAAGATTTAGTTATTAATTTTATGTTTCGTAAGAAGTGCCATACATATTGATAATGTTAAACAGAAAAAATATATAAATATACGACGCCCTTACAAGCAGACAGAAGTAGACCCATTCCCACTGGCAGCACCCGTTCACGAGGATGACGCATGAACCAGCCATCGCTTCGCTCAACCATATTTGAGAGAACGTAACGACCCGCCTCATACGACACCACCGCAGAAATGTTTAAAGTGAGCATGACATACTTATCTACATTATGACAGACAATTTGAGTCTATTAAATGAATTTGAACAAGTTCAGGTATCAAAATTCTACAACTGTTGCCCTGAAGACTGTAAACTATATGTTGAAGACACCTTAGACTTGAGAATTTTTCAAGTTAACATTAGAAGTATAGGTTGTAAATTCTCTAGTCTGCTAACCCACACTCACTCCTCCTGAGAGCAGAATCTACTGCTCTCAGCGCCAATATGACGATTTTCAAATCGGCACAAACGATTGGTGACGTTCGCCAGTCCAGCGTACTTTGTAAAAAGGGTTTTAAAAAACCAAAAACTCCTTCAAAAATCTTAAAAAACAGCTCTATAAAAAGCAAGAAATAATGTTCAAATCGATTAATTAAAACACGTCTATTGAAGTCGGGTGGGGATTTTAGAATACGTATAAAATTATATATTAATTTATTAATAATTTAAAATGTTTGTGTTCTTTGCTTAGTGTCAGCAATAAAGGCTTAAAGTAAAGTATTACAGAGTTCCTATGGTCTTCTTCCGGCTCCATTTTCCGACCCTGGCCACTATTTCCCAACAGAGTACTCATCAAGACAAATCAATCGAGCACAAACTCGATGGGGTCGCATGGTTTTATTACAGAGTTTCTGTGGCCTTCTTCCTGCCCCATCACAAGACCCTGGAAACCGTCTCCCATCTCCTTTTAGAGTACTAGTCAAGACGAATCAAATGAGCCCAAACTAGATAAGGTTGTTGGTTTTATCACAGAGTTCTTGTGGCCTTCTTTCGGCTTCATCAGACCCTGGACACTACTTCACAACAGAGTACTTGTCAAGACGAATCAAACGAGCCTAAACTAGATGGGTTTGTATGGTTTTATTACAGATTTCCTGTGGCCTTCTTCCGGTTCCATCATCAGGTCAACTCAATGACATGTCATTGGGTCAGATGGGTCATGCATGACAGAACAGGAAAACATTGAAGTATTATAGTGTCATGCACTGAGAAAAAAATATTGTTATTGCAACAAAAAAACTTTGATGCTAGGGAGCCGTCAAAGGTAAATAGTTACAAGAGCAACGTCTTTATTGTCATATTTTAAATTGCCAATGGAACTAAGTTGCCAATATTGATTTTATAGCAATTAAAAATTGTCATACTATCTAAGTGAAATTGATGCAGTCACAATGCTAAAATTGATCCTATCGCAATACTTGCTTTTGCCTTTGTTCTGATGACAAAGGATTTTGCTAAAATGACAAAAGCAAATTGTCCCTAGATCTACTTTTCTTTAGTTGTACTAGCAATCTTCCTTTGTTACTTTATCAACATCACTGTTGCTGCTCCAACAAAGTCACTTTTGTCGAATATATTTTGCTACCCCAGCAAAGTAACATTGCCGGTCTCGATCCCTGCACTTGTTAGTGGTACACCATGGAAAAATTGATACTCCCCGAAGCTTCTGCATATTATTCCAGGAGTATGCGTACCCTGAACGGAGTTCATTGTACATCACATATTTGCATTGCAGCATTTGCACTTACATGGTGCCAGAGAACTCCGGTCAAGATACGCAATATGCATACTCTGCAATAATAAAGGCAGAAGATACGAGGAGTATCAGTTTTTCCATGGTGTACCACTAACAAAGTATAGTGCAGGGATAAAGACAGGCAATGTTACTTTACTGTGATTGCAAAAGGCATAATGACAAAGAAAAATGATTATGAGAAGGTAAAAATGAAAATATATGAATATTCTAATCATAAAACTATTTATTTATGTTTCCACTACAATTAAATAAACGAAAAACTAATATTGTGGGCTAAAAGGTATAATTCGCAACAATAGAATTAGGTGATAAAAGTTTCAAAGTCCTCCATAGCTAGGCAACTTTTAATGCACTGTTCCAGGTTCTCCGTGGCTAAGCAACTTGTAATGCACTGTTCCAGCCTCCATAGTTGGGCAACTTGTAACGCACTGTTCCAGCCTCCATAGTGGGGCAACTCGTAACGCACTGTTCCAGCCTCGATAGTTGAGCAACTTGTAACGCACTGTTCCAGCCTCCATAGTTGGGCAACTTGTAACGCACTGTTCCAGCCTCCATAGTGGGGCAACTCGTAACGCACTGTTCCAGCCTCGATAGTTGAGCAACTTGTAACGCACTGTTCCAGCCTCCATAGTTGGGCAACTTGTAACGCACTGTTCCAGGTCCTGCATAACCAGGCAATTTGTTGTCCTCCATAAGAAGTAGCGAGCGCGGGCCACTCCCTCAGCTTGTGGCTCGAAGGCGGCCACTCGGACGCTCGGTTTGCGCCGAAAATACTCGTCCGCAGCTTGTGGTCTCTTAGTGGCCACGACTAGTGGCTCAATGTGCGGCAGCTCATAGTTTTTTTGATTATAAAGCACGACCGCACAACACGCTTCTTACTCTGACCAACAACAAGAACAAACTAATTCGATTAATAAATAAATTGCCAGGTAGACAAAACAGGTTGCGATTGCGACAATGTCATTATTGTAATCTTATATAGGCTATTTTGTGCAGATGACTAATTTGTATTTTGTTAGTTAAAAAGGTTGCTTTACTGACAACACTACCTAGACATAGTAACAACTGTTATTTTGATAGATTATACTTTGCTATAGCATCACATTACAACGTTGATAAATTAACAACGTTCCGTTGCTACCCCGTTTAAGTACACATACTTAGTCATAGGATCAATGTTTTTTTTGCTGAAATGACAAAAATTTGTTCAACAATAAAAAAGTTGTAATTGGCACAATGGCCACATAGCTGCAGCAACAATTCACTTACGTGGGGTGACAATAAAATTCTAACAAAGCGTTTATTGTCGCTTTGTTAGACGTTTTTTTTCTGAGTGTGACACTATAATACTTCATTGTCTTCCTGTTCTGACCTATGTTTTAAGTTTAAAGTCTTTTGCTCATCAAAAAGCTAGATTAAAATCGTTTGCAATTTGTGGACAAACAAACAACTAAACAAATAAATAAACGAGAAAGTGAATGTTAACGATCGCTTCATTCTATGCCACTGACGTCCATTATTAACCGACTTCAAACATTTGTAAAGGAGGAGGTTATCTATTCGTCGCGTATTTTTTTTAACTATGTATGTATGTCGCAGGCGTATTGTATATTTAGCCGTATTACATAGCAACTAGCTGTTTTAGAAAACAGCGCCGTATTGTAATACGGCGAGTCAACGATACGCCAGATTGACAATGTGATACGTTGTTCAATACGGCGGAGCACGTTTAGCCGTTTTGTATCAAAGTTCTATTGTAGAGTGACCACACTAACAAAATTAAACAGTGCTTAATTGAAAATAATTTAATTTTAATAATTATGAAAAAAGGTAGGTTTAAGTATCTTCTAAAACACCTGGTACCACCTGTTTCCTAGTACTTACTAGGAAACATGTGTTATTTTTATTAGTTTTAAGGAATGTATAAGTACTACTTCTATCAAATAAGTAGGAACGGTACAAAAACGAATTGGTTCTTGTTTGTAAAATTGTAATATTAGTTAGACTTACTACTAGAACATTTAGCTAATTTTTTTGGTTTAAATCATTTTAAATCTTTCTAAAAGTTAAGTTCTGTCTTCTGAAATAATTTTTCTTTACTCTTCACTGGCTACACTCATTACGTTATATTTTTACACCAATAATATTGCATAGTATTCCGCACAACACCAGAAACCATTGCCACCTTAACAGTTTTAATCTCGTTCTTTGATCCACGGCTTTTTCATACTTTCGCATTGAGATGCGTAGAAACTATTTAACTACACATTAAAAATTGTCCTTAAAACAATTATCTGTACACATTTGGCACGTTTTCATTATTTAATTCATCCATATTCTTAATTATTTTCGATGCAATATCCGCACTTGACGCCATTTTTATTGTTATGGTAGGCAACGCCGCGAGTGTTGATAATTAGTACTAAAAACTGACGGAAAAGCGGCTTATGAACCGCCCAATTACATTAAGGCTAGCCGTATTGAAAATCGCAAAGCGCTCTATTCAATGCGGCGTACTTTTGATCAGCCGTTTTGAATACGGCATATCTTTAATCCGCCGCATCACAATACGGCGCCGTTTTCTAAAACAGCTAGTCGCTATGTAATACGGCGAAATATACAATACGCCTGCGACATGTACACCGATTACTCGAAGACGGCTGAACCGATTGAAATGATTCAAACGTTATAACATGAGGGTTGTACCCAAATTGGTCCCATTTTTTGAAATTTTGAAATCGGTTCAGTAGTTTTCGAGTAATCTTGAAAATACTGTCGTTTTCGTTACCATTTTATATGAATTCAAACGGATTTTCAACCATTACTTTTTTGTTTATGAACTGATTTAGATGATTCTTTTTTTTTTGAAAGAAGACACCTTAAAGGTGATACCATATTAATTTCATTGGTATTGGACTTTGCATTTTAAAGATACACGAGGGAACTTCTCAAAATCAAATAGGAACTGTCATCATCATCATCATCATCATATCAGCCACACGACACCCACTGCTGGGTATAGGCATCCCCTAAGGATCTCCACGACGATCGGTCCTGCACTGCCTGCATCCACTGGCTTTCCGCGACCTTCACCAGATCGTCGGTCCACCTTGTCGAGGGCCACCACGGAGCGTCGTCCGGTGCGCGGTCACCATTCCAGAACCTTTCTGCCCCAACGGCCATCGGTTCTTCTCGCTATGTGTCCCGCCCATTGCCACTTCAGCTGAGCAATCCTTCGAGCGATGTCGGTTACTTTAGTTCTCCTGCAGATCTCCTCGTTTCTGATTTGATCACGTAGGGAAACGCCGAGCATGGCTCTCTCCATTGCACGCTGAGCGACCTTGAGCCTCCTTATGAGACCCATAGTTAGCGGCCACGTTTCACTGCCGTAAGTCATCACTGGCAACACACACTGTTCATAGACTGGCGAAGATTTTTCGAAGCTTCCCGGATGCTGCCCACCCGAGTTGGATTCGGCGAGAGATCTCTTTCGATTGAAATATTGGTAGGTTTATGACAATCAAAAATAAGTTAAGGACCTATCTATTGTCAAGGATGTTCTGTGGGTCTATTGCCCAAGAGTCGTCGACTTCGCCGTCGGCTTCATTTGACAGATGGTTGTAATACATTGCTACTTTTCTTTGGTAAGTTTTTATTTGTACAAAAAGAAGTAGCAATGTATTACAACCATCTGTCAAATGAAGCCGACGGCGAAGTCGACGACACTTGGGCAATAGACCCACTGGACTAGAGTTGAACTGCGAAGGCCCAACGGAACTCCTGTGGAAATTGAGATACTCGGGGTATACCTACCATTGAAAAATGTGAAACATTATAATGTTTTATTTTATAAAATATTCGCTTACATACCTACCACAAAAAAGTTTAAAATAAAAAAGATTTAAAAAAAGTAAAACTTCCTTCAAAAATCTTAAAAAAACAGCTCTATAAAAAGCATTTATTTAATTTTGTTTTAGCTAATCTAATTTGTAATGTAAATTATCTATCAATTCAATTTAATCAATATTTAACTTAATTTATTTCATATAATTTAATTTAAAATTTAATTGCTGACTTGTCCGATTAATCATGTTGTTCACACATATTGTTGGAGTTGCAGCCTACCTGCGTACCTTTTAAAATGTTGTAATATTATGTATTTGCTGTAAATCTGTTTTGTGTGACAAATAAATAAATAAAAAAAAATAAAAAAAAAAAATAATGTTCAAATCGATTAATTAAAACACGTCTATTGAAGTCGGGTGGCCTGCTTCAAAGGGTGTCCACACACGCGCGTGAAAACAGTGCCGTGCCGTGAGGTTTTTTATTTATTTGCGGAATACGGTGCGTCAAAATGAGCGTCACTTGGACGAACGAGCAGGAACTTGTGTTGATCGAGTGTTATCATGCCGAACCCATTTAATGGGATGGTAAATTCCAAGATAGCAGTGCATAATTTGGCGTCCATTCTCGACGAGCGCGCGAACTAAACTGTGAACGATAGCGAGTGTGGAGGGTCATGCTTTTCACGCCGACTTCACGGCAAAATTACGGCGTGAATTCACGCCGTGAATCACGCAGGAATCTGGAGCCCGCTTTACACTTATTAGGCTTCTTTCCATTTTCCTCTGGCATATTTTGAGATTAGAAAAGTGTTTTTGAGTGAGTGCCCATCTTTGACACTATGTAATAATACTATACAAATCCATCGAGTTTGGGCTCGTTTGATTCGTCTTGACAAGTATTATGTTGGGAAATAGTGTCCAGGGTCTGATAATGGAGCCGGAAGAAAACCACAGGAATTCTATAATGAATTCCTTCCTCTCACGGGCTAAGCGGTACTTATCACCGAACGAGCTGCTACTGATATACAAAGCGCAGATTCATCCGGTCATGGAGTACTGTTGTCACCTGTGGGATGGTTCTGCTAAGTGCTAAGTGTGCTCAACATTGACCACTGTTAGGGCGAGTCTCTCAATTTGGGTTTTAAAAAAGGATTTGAAATTAAACGAGGAATTAGTAATTTCGCGAAATGGCAGCCGTCACGGAGGATGGAATGAGACTGAGGCGCTCGAGAAGCGAGCGCGTCCAACTGGTCTCCCAGACGCTGGATCAGCAACATTATCCAGGGTTGTCAGCAACTATCTCTACATCTAAGGGATGTAACACCTCCCCCCATGGAAAAATAAACTTCAGGATCAATATTCTGAAGTTTATGACTAAGTAATTCAAAGTTAAAATAATTACATATATATTTATTTATTATTTGTATTTAAATTTATTTATAATATTTATTTATTTATTAATAATATTTATTTATTCATTTATAATATATATATTTATTTATGTATATAATTATGTATTCAGGTTTATAGTAGTCTGCGTGTTTTTGGAGAAGGGGGAGCTTTTATATGTTTAGATTCTACTTCTATATCTACTAATTCTGTAACTTCGTGTTCTGATTGTTTATCGTCTTGTTTTGTAATTTTCTTTTTAAACATTACTTTTGGAATTTCCATTTGTCTGTGATGGCTGCCAGTTTTATTTATTTTCCTAAATATTTTAAATACACAAAATGAAATTACAATTATAATGATAAATATTATAAGTGTAGAATAGTGTGCCCCGTATTGGATGAAGTGAGGTTTATTTATAATTTTATTTAAATCTTGTATCATATCTTTATCTAAATTTTGTGTTAGGGGTAAATTTTCTAAATCTATGTTATTTAACTTTAACAAGGGAACACTATTCGCTACTTCTTTAAATTTACTTAAACTACAACAAGAATCATTAATTAAATTAAAATCTAAGTTTATAGAAGGTATGGTTACATTCAAAACATTATAATCGGGTAAAAGTCTAGTACTCTTGCAATATGCTTTACAGTGGATAGGTATGTATACAATTCCGGTGCCTAATAATTTTATATCAATCGGTTCTGAGTGAAGACAATCTATTGTTAATTTACTAGATTTTGACTGTACAAATATCCATCTATTATTACGAATTGGTTTCCAAATATCCAATTCGCCATTAACGAATTCTGTTTTACAATATTCCGGAAGGGATGAAACTACTTTTGATAACAATTCACTTTCACAATTGGGGTTGGCAGATGTTGGAAATATGTTCATTATTTTACATAGATAATTTTGATGGTCAATAGTTTGACAAGAATCGATATCATTTACATTACAATAGTGGGTCTTATCTTTAGTAATAGCGATATATTTGCTACTAGGAATTATAACACTGAATGAATTTGGATTTGTTACATTATGAGGCATTGGAAAAGGAATACTATTATATAAATAAAATTCAAGCGGATTTGTAAGAGGAATTGTAAGTATAAACATTATTTTCTTATTTAAATAATAACTAATTAATTTTGACATATTCATAATTTTATGGATAAGTTTCAATTCCAGAGGTACAACAAATTCTAATTCGTTAGGTAAATATTTATAATTATCAGTCAATTCTTTGTACAATTCTTGTGGTGTTATTACAGATGGGTGAATGATATTCACTCTACTAAGTAAAATAGCATTTGTAATATCTTCAATTTGGAAAGACAAAGTAAGGATGGATGCTTCTAAGTTATTATAAACTGTGTTTAAACCGGACATTACTGACAAATGATCTGTTCTATTGGATAAATATTTAAGTTTTACAGAAAGTTTATCGATAGCTAGGTTTAGGTTATCTTCATTAGATTTCAATCTTACAATAGTTTCATTAAATCTGGTTAATGTAGATCTTGTGACTAATATGTGTTCTTTTACTAATGAAGCTATCCTTTTCTGATCATCTTGTACATAATTTATAGCGCTATCGTATTTTTCCGCATCATCCTCATCTAGGGTGCCGAATATATGTTTAAAAGCGGTACCTATTCCGCCAAACCAAGCTCTGCGTTTCAATCTGTCATCAATTAAATGGGTTATAGATGAATATTCTTTAACCATATTTTTATAATGGGTAATTAGCGGTTCTACTATATTTTCGCATTCTGATTCGTCAAATTCTTTTGTTTTATTGCAAAAGTACGTAACTGTTTCTAACACAGAATTTATATTTTCAATGTGTAATTGTATGTGGGAAATATCTATCGGGATGACTAAGTTTAAATTACCGTTTTTGATTTTAACCTTTCCCACATAATCGAAATACAAGCCAGGACTCGATGAGATTTGTTCTACAAAACTTGTTGCTACTGAGGTTGGCACACTGAAAATAAAATTAAGTTATATAACGACTGTTATAAAAACCTAATGCTATATTAATAAAACTAAGGATATAGAAGGTTAATTATAGTATAATAATAAAAATGTAATAGTAACATGTAAAATAGTAGAATTACTAAAGAATAAAATACGCTATTCCTAATCTTAGGGACTACTGGGAAAGACGCCTGCTAATTTAATTTCGTCAAAGTGATGTTTCACATGGCGCCTATTTACTAGTAAGGTTACAGTGTTGTTTCCGTGAACGGCAAGGATTTTGTAAGGACCTTTCCAAATCGGAGAGAGGGCCTTACGAAGTCTCAAATGGTTTTTCAAGTAGACGTAATCACCTACTTTGTATCGGATAGATCGAGTTTTTGCATCATAGTAGGATTTGGATTTTTCTTTTGAATGTTGTATATTTTGATACGCTTTTTCCCAAGACAGTTTAAGGCGATGTTGAAGCATTCTGACGTAGTCAGGATATGTGGTGAGGTCTTGGCTATACAGGGAATCGGGAATGAAGGCTTTATGCCCAAACAATAATTCGTATGGTGAAAAGTTGGTAGTGCTGTGGGTAGCGGTGTTGTAGGCTAAAATTGCTGTGTAAACGTATCGTGGCCAGTCATCTTGATTATCATTTACATAGGATTTAAGGTACTCTTTAAGAGTAGAATGGCTCCTCTCGAGAGCTCCTTGAGTCTGGGGATGATATGGAGTAGACCACAGCTGTTTGATTTTCAGGAAGCTGCAAGTCTTTTTAAAGAGATCAGCTGTAAAATTGGTACCTTGGTCGGTGAGGATAGTCTGAGGAATTCCAAACAGAGAAATAAAGTGTACGAGGCAATCAGTGGTCTCTTCTGAGGAGACACTGCGGAGAGGATAAGCTACGGAGAATTTCGTGAGGTCATCTTGAAGAGTCATTATATATTTCAATTTGGCAGGGCCGGACTCGGGTAAAGGACCGACGATGTCCAAAGCTAATCTTTGAAAGGGGCTGGTACTGGTAGTAGTGATCTGCATTGGAGCACGATTGAGTTGTCGAAGGGCTTTATTCTCTTGGCATGAAGGGCAGGCTTTGACATAGTTTTCTACGTCACCTTTCATACCTTTCCAGTAGAATTTCTCTTTGATACGGTTAAGCATCCTGTTGCAGCCTAAATGTCCTGCAACGGGAAGATCATGATTTTCTTTTAGAATCTTTTTAATTTCACTGAGAGTTGGATAAATTATACTATCGTGATAAATATTTATTTGTATATTAGTATTGTGGAAGATGTACACTATCATGTTATATAATTTTGCAAAAGATAGACTTTGGAATGGATTTCTAAAGTCAGAAATAGCAATTTCGGAAATGTTGTCTTCGGTTGAGGTTAAATGAGTTTTAATGTTTTTAAGTGTTCGGTAAATCTCTGGATAAGTGCATTCATCGAAATGGTGTACTTTAGGGAAAATAAGGTAAGTACTTTTGTTATCATTGGTTTGAACTTTTTCGAAAGAGTACAATTGTTTTTCTTTGTAACGTGTTTCATCTGTCACTTTTCCTAGGATTTCTGGTAAGTACGGATTGGATTCATCTAAGTCTATAGACGTAGGGATTAGGATGATTTTACAATGGGTTTTGGTGAGGGACTGGTTATGTTCAGTGATTTTAGTGTTAAATTGATTGTTTTTATTGTTAATTTCTTTCAGGAACTTGGAATATTCGTCGTTAGTGTAGGTATCATCGGGAGCTGGAGGAGAGTCGCGAGCTTGCGCAGGTGAGCTTTCAGGATTCAGTGGAGCTTGTTCAGGTTCTTGGATTTCAGGGTTTGGAGTAGCAGATATAGTAGGATCTTGGGCTGAAGTGGAAGGTGTCGAGTCGGGTAAGTTTTCTTGAGTTTCAGGATTTGAAATAGCAGGTATGGCAGGATCTTGCATTGAAATCGAAGGAGTTGGATCAGGTAAGTTTTCTCGACTAGTTGATGCTTGCGCATTATCAGATTTTGGAGATTTTACTTTGCTAGATTTAGTAGGATCAGTGGGGCTGTAGTTGAATGGGAAATCGTCATCGTCGTCTAACAAGTCTATTTGAGGTAAGCTGCTGCTGTCGTAGTCAGGAGTAGCAGGGAGATTGACGCCAAGATCATCGAGAGTCAGCGGGCTGAATGGAGGTTGTATGTTGTCGTTGTTGGCGTCGGTAGATTTAGGGTTAGTATTTTCTTTTTCAGGTTGATTTGGAATGACGGGGTTTACGGGATAACGGGAAAGAGCATCTGCGGCTGAGTTAAGTCTACCTTTCCTATAAATGATCTCGTATTCATATTCTTCGAGCATCAGACGCCAGCGCTGCATCTTGCTGTTAGGGTTTTTGTGATTGAAAAGCCACTTAAGGGGTCTGTGGTCTGTAATGATTTGGAACTTTTGACCATATAGGTATGGTCGGAATGTATTGCATCCGAAGACAATTGCGAGGAGTTCTTTCTCCATAGTGAAATAGTTTACTTCGTTTTTATTTAGAGTTCGGGATGCATACGCGATAGGATGATCTTTACCGATGGGACCCTGGGATAAAACAGCGCCGATGGCGTGGTTAGAGGCATC
Organism: Agriphila tristella; assembly: GCA_928269145.1. Lineage (NCBI taxonomy): Eukaryota > Metazoa > Arthropoda > Insecta > Lepidoptera > Crambidae > Agriphila > Agriphila tristella. Next base: position 2,817,542 of record OV743435.1, read on the forward strand.
ACAGGTAAGTACGAATGGTTTTGTAAAGTCGGGATAGCAAAGGACAGGTGCAGTGGTCAATTTTTGTTTCAGAGTGTCAAAAGCGACTTGTTGTTGGTTTTCCCAGTTGAATTTAGTATCTTTCCTCAAAAGTTGAGTAAGGGGTTTGGCAATTTTGGAGAAGTCCGGAATGAAACGACGATAATACGAAACGAGGCCGAGGAATGACTTTATGTCTTTAGCGGACTCTGGAGTAGGAAATGCGATTACGGCCTTGATTTTTTCGGGATTCGGTTTGACGCCTTGTTCAGTGATTATATGCCCCAGGTAGCAGACTTCACGTCTTAGGAATTCGCATTTGTCTGGCTGTAATTTGAGATTGAAATTACGGATTCTTTGGAAGATTTCTGATAAATTACCGATGCTGGATTTTAGGTCGTGTCCATAGCAGACTACGTCGTCGAGGTATACGAAGCATCTAATGCCTTGGAGACCAGACAAGACTGTGTTCATTAACCTTTGAAAGGTTGAAGGGGCGTTTTTAAGGCCGAATGGCATCCTGGAGAATTGGTAGTGCCCTTCAGGGACTGTGAAGGCTGTTTTAGGTTTGTCGGCTTCATTTAATTTAATCTGATGAAATCCAGAGGCAAGGTCTAGGGTAGAGAAGTATTTGCTATTACCGAGTTGATCCAATATCTCGGTAATTTGTGGAAGGGGATATGTGTCACCAATTGTGACGTCATTGAGTTTGCGGTAGTCAATTACTACGCGCCATTTTTGAGTATTGGAAGCATCGAGTTTCTTGGGTACCACCCAGATAGGTGATGACCAAGGGGAATCAGAGGGTTCTATGATGTTTTGTTCTAGCATTTTGTCAATTTGTTTTCGTACTTCAGCTTTATGGACTTCAGGGAATCTATAGGTCTTAGTATGTATTGGGATGTCTGTTGTTGTCTTAATTTCATGTTTGAGAGCATTTGTATGGGTAAGATTTTCCCCTGGGAGGTGGAAAATATCGGAATAGTCAGAGCATAGTTGTAAGAGAGCGTTCTTTTCCTCTTTATTTAGGTGTGAGGTGCGTAGTTGCTTTAGAACTTCTTCTGTGCGTTTAAAACCGTTATATGAAGTGTTGACATGATTAATTCCTATAGGTGGGTCTACGAATTCTGAAGAGTCGAAAGAGTCGAGAGAGTCGAGTTTAAGTTTAAGATCTGATTTTATGGTAACAGGTTCTTCAGAGGTATTGACAACGGATATGTTTACTCTATTGTTTTCCTTGACATGGACAATACAATTTGCAATCAATAGATTTTTTGATAAATTTTGATCAAGGATTAACCCTTCTTTTATCTCAGGGTTAGAGACTGAGCATTCGATGACAGTTTCGGTTCTGCCAGGGATTGTATAATGGGGCTCCGAGAAGTAGATATGGATGTAAGAATTCTTTAAAGTAAGGATGCCGAAGGTGAAGTCTATGTTTCCTTTAGATTCGGTCAGAAGATCGTTACCGATAATACCATCATAAGGGAAATCTAGGTTGCTTACTACATGGAATTTGTGAGTGAGACGGTATTTGGGATTTTTGTCACTAAGTGATAATTGTAAATTGAGTGAGCCTAGAGTTGGAATGACATCGTCTTGTGACGTTGTTGTAGTAAGACCTTTTAATTTGAGAATCTCCTTCTGGAGAGGAAGATTGGGTTTGAGAGTGGAATCTTTGACTAGGCTTATAGAAGAACCAGTGTCTATAAGGAGGGTCAGTGGAAGTACTGTCGCTTCGCAGTTAACAATTACGTAAGGCAATGATTTTATTGAAGGGTCAGGCGTGATTTCGTAGATCTCTTCAGATTTTGTAGTTATGGATTTGGTGGGTTTGGTAGGATTGCTAGATTCAGTGGAACTGGTACGTGCTTCAGAGGATTTGGTAGAATTAGTATTTGTTTTAGTACATTTAGGAATGGATTTAGTAGGTTGAGCGGATTCAGCGGATATTGTGGATTTCCTTTTTACAGATTTAGCGGATGCAGCGGATTCAGTGGATACAGTGGGTTTATTTTTTATAGATTCAGTGGATACAGTGGATTCAGTGGATACAGTGGAATTCTTTTTTGTAGATTCAGTGGATACAGTGGATTCAGTGGAATTCTTTTTTGTAGATTCAGTGGATACAGTGGATACAGCGGGTTCAGTGGATACAGCGGTTTTATTTTTTATAGATTCAGCGGATACAGCGGATTCAGTGGATACAGTGGATTTTCTTGGAATAGTGGTGTCTTTATTAAGATGGCGTCTCGGGCGACACCTAAACGAGACGGGTTCTAGTTTAAACCTTGTGACTGGTCGTAGTGGTCATCGACCTCGTCATAACCTTGAGGTTCGGTTTCGTTGAAGTTGACGCGGCGGAACGGGACAGGACCAGAGGATGGTTGCGAGGACCGGAACCTATTATTATATTCTCGCTTTCGGCACTGCTCAATAGAGTGACCGGGAGCCTTGCAGTACCGGCACGTGATTGTATTGGAACTGGTAGGAAAATTAGGAGCGGAGTTAGGGTTGCGATTTTGCGGGGCGGTTGAGAATGGCCTTTGTGGCTGGAAGGGTCTAGTAGGATTGTTCATTCTTGTTGGGCGATTATCGCGTCTAGCTTCGGGAATGCTCCTTTTATATAAGGTTTGTTGGATTCTTTCCTCTGAAATTGCAAAGTTAGTGGCTTCATTTAAAGATCTCGGTGATTTACATCGGACTATGTTAGAGATTCTTGGGTGTAAACCCATTAGGAAGTGATGGAGGGCAAGTTCCTCCATAGCCGCGGTACGGCCTGGGAGTTCTTTAAGTTTACAGTTACTAAGTGAGATTTCGGTGAGTAATTGTGATAACAGTGTTTCGATTCTAAGAGCGAATTGGCTTACGTTTTCGGCCGGAAGTTGTTTGCTCTCTTGTAGTTCCATCAGAAGGTGTGAAGAGTGTTTGCGATCACTGAATTGGGTTTTTAAAAATTCCTTGAGTTGTTCCCAAGTTTGAAACTCTTTTATTGAGCAGGCAACTTCCGCCTTTCCTTGGAGTTGACATAAGATATATTTGAAAAGAATGGGCTTCTGCTGATTTGATGCTAATTCATACGCATTATTGCAATTGATAATAAAAGAATTCAACGTTTCTCTACTGCCATCATATGGTTTTATAAATTTTAAAATGATATTTAAATCTAATGTTTCAAGTTGAGGGGTGGAAACTTTTTTCCCTCTCTTTTGTTTTTCTACAGGGCTAGGGGCCCTTTCGTCATCAGTATCGGCGGGCAAATCGACATTGATGGGTATTTGCAGAGTTGGGTCTGACTTAGTTTCAGGCATTTTAACAAAGATATAGTATTCTTCAAATTAACAACGAAAACGAGATAGTAAATTAATTTAGCACAATATGAATTTAAGTTCTTCACTTATAACAAGATTAAAGTCACTGTTTACAATAGTCAATAAGCAAAAATACGACTCACAGTTCGTAGAACACGACAACGGTTAAAGCTGCGATAAGATTCATTACGATCGGCCGGATGCACTATGACTTCGTAGAAATACTGCAACAATGTTGTAGGCCACTGATGATGTAATCGACGGACGGCTGCGACGATGGTACTGATTATGGATCTGGGTTCTGGATTTTGCAAGGGTTTGTTGCTCGTAGTTTATGCACTGTTTACAGGGATAAGACGATTTTCACCGGGGAATTGCACTGCTTATAGAGGTAAGTTCACACTGGACACGGAGATTACTGGATGCAGGGATGAGATTTGTGTAGTTTACGCTGGACACTGGTAACACAGGTAAAGTATATGCTTTCTCTCACTGGACACAGAGGTAAGTTTACGCTGGATATAAAGGTAAGTTCACACTGGATACGGAGATTATTAGGGATAGAGACGAAACTCGTGTGATTTACGCTGATTATACGTTTTTCTTTCACTGGACACAGAGGTAAGTTTATGCAGGATATAGAAGTAGATTTTTACACTGGATACAGAGTTTTCACTGGACACAGACACAGAGGAAAATAGAGTTTGCATATACGCGTAAATTCACGCACTTTTTTATGGATTTTAGAACTTTGAAACGGAGACGGACCGAGGACCTTTTAAGATCCCTTGACGCTGCCACCAGATGTTAGGGCGAGTCTCTCAATTTGGGTTTTAAAAAAGGATTTGAAATTAAACGAGGAATTAGTAATTTCGCGAAATGGCAGCCGTCACGGAGGATGGAATGAGACTGAGGCGCTCGAGAAGCGAGCGCGTCCAACTGGTCTCCCAGACGCTGGATCAGCAACATTATCCAGGGTTGTCAGCAACTATCTCTACATCTAAGGGATGTAACACCACGGTGGAACTTCAGAGCCTTGTCACTGCAAAACGTAGTTCTTCCAGCCCCTTTCCACCATCGGGGTATCAGACGCAGGTTAGCATATCACCGTTACATAGTAGATACTACATGGGTCCGTTCCAAGCGCTTTGCCGATACATGCCTTGAAAACAACTTTATAATTATATGTAAAAATATCAGTTATTTGGGCAAAACTGACATTATCTGGGTCTATTTTACTAAGTATGACACAGTCTCGACAGTATCGTACAGATGAAATAGAGACCCAAGACACAGAACAATTTCTTTCTATATTATTCCAGTGAAATTCTTGTGCAAGTACGGTTGCTTCATCTAATGAAATATTAGTTTTGAACCCAAAATGTATATGTGTATTTAATACCCCTTTAAAGAAAATATTGCTAATGTTAACTGATGTCTCTTGGCAATTGTCAATGTCATTTTTATCCTGTTTTGTGAAGATTTCGAACTTAACTTGTTAGGACGATGCTTTGCTTCAAAGCGCATTGATGAAAGATACCGTAATGGTCCAAATTTTAACATAGCTGAGTGATAGTGTAGCAAATTGTGAAATTTTGGTTTAAGCCTCTGGCTGAACAACGAAGTGTACATTTCGCAAAGTACAGAAACCATATATTGTACGTATGTCGTCGTTTCGGGACGAACTATTGGATTGGAACAATATCTATTAGATATTGTGATGTCTCCAATAGTCATAACATAAGTTGAATATAAAGTGCCCAATACCTAATGAAGTAAAGCCAGGTACTAAAAGTAGCTTCAAAATAATAGCTTCTGTGTTACTCACCAATTTATATCCATTGGGTAATCACAGTGCGGGAAAGGTGTTAAAATATTCTTCGAATGAAAGTAGCTTTCCACTTTTCGACCACCACTTCGGGCGGAGAAGAAAAAATTTGTAGCCAAGTTAGTTACTCGTCTAAAGATGAATTCTCAGTAGCAGAGGTGGTTTTAAAACCTTCAGGAAGAGGTCTGACTCGTTTATTTCCACCTTGTCCTGAGCTGTGGCCACTGTCGCTTTCACTGCTACTGCTGCTGCCTTTTCTTTTACAGCCTTCAGGAGCCAATGATCGTCTGTGGGTAATAAGTCGGTTATGTATGAGGCCACTCGCTTGAATCACTTTTCTTGCGACGACTTTGTATGGCACGTAGTATAACTAAGACTTTTCTCCTTGAAATACTTGACTAATCTCATTAGCCCATGGCATCCATACCTCTTTTCTAATAGTAGAACTTAATTTCTCAATTTTTTGAGTTCTGATTCGACATTGCATTTAACAATGTAAGCCCGATCATGAGAGTTCAAGCCGCCGCCTTTTTCTGATTTTTCTAACAATTTTTTGCCCATTGTTTCTGCATTTAGCAGACGTCGTACGTTTGTTTCTTGAATGGGGCCTGTATTGTTAAACAAATCTGCAGTATCAAAAAATCCTGCTTCAGGCTCCAGTGAAAATGAAATATCCTGAAATATATATAATCATTATTATATGAAATACCTATATACCAACGATTAAATATAATTTTAAAACTAAGCACCCGTTTACCTGAGCCAAAGTTAAGATGCTTATGTGATGAGTCTGGGGTTTCTTTTTCGTTTGTAAACACTGGGTAAGTAGAGGTGGATGGGACGTCCTGGAAATGCCATGAAAACAGGCTCAGGGCGCGCTCAGGGTGTGTAAATACTGAAACCAAAAAAGTTAGCAGCAGTGACCAATCAGAGATCACCATCAAATCAGATTTTGCTTATATGCGTACCGGCTTCTTAATTTGAAGGCCCTGTTTTTCGATCTTTTCTAAAAAGCCGCGCCAAACAATTATTCATCTCTTTCGGATTCATTAATAATGTGTACGATAGACTTATCTAGACTAGGCATGATAATTTTTATGCGATTAGCGGTTATAAGCTATGGGAGTCGCATAATATTCTGCAGCTGTTACTCAGATGCTTCATGGCCTGGACCTTATCGTCACTCGTTAACCTCTATTGACGACACTTAATTCCTTGGCCAAGCTGTTGTTGGGAAGTGGCGATCGTTTTGCCGCGGTTGCGTACCATATCTGTCACAGCGGCTGAGATTTCATGATTCAGCTTAGGCGCTTGTAATAACTTACAGTTCTTGGGTACCAAATAATCTTTCATAATCTTGTCTTTTATTTCTGTTGGTATGCCTTTTCTCAATAGAGGCAAATTTCGACAAATTGTCGTTGTAGGGGCTGCTCCGATAAATGATACGACTTGGAGATGGTAAAAATGGTATATTGGAACAACCCTTAAAATAACTATTAACTAATGATTTATGGTAGTGAGTACGCGCGACTTGGTAGCTTGGTAAATGCGAACTGATTTATGCAATACAATTTCGTGCAATAGTGTAATTGAGGTCAACATAAAAGTGATGATGCGGGGAAAAGTGCATTGTACGACGCTAGCTCGTACATATTCCCGGGCGGAAAAATAGGGAATTGGTGAAGTAAAAGTAATGGTTCAAATGAGTCACGGTAGGTATGATAAAACAAGGTGAATAACAATTTTTTCACTTAAAACTAATGAATGTGACTTGAAAGTGCCAGGATAGTGCGAAATGTCTTAGCTTAGATTTAACTTAAACACCCGAGTTCGAAATATGAAATACCGAACGAAGTACAGGTGACGTGTTTTTATTTTGTTTTGGTAACCGCGCACTTTCATTTATTTCACTATACTGATTGCCCATGGTAACACTATCACTACACTGAGCACTGATGCTGGAACGGGGCAGTGGCGCCGGTAGCGGCTCAGGCCGCTCCGCCGCTGCTGCTGCCGCTGGCCGGCGCCGCCGGCACCGACGATACACGAACGCTGCTACGCCAACCGTCACTATCGCGAACATTACGTATATGGCAGTATAATGGTGTATATCATGATAGGACACCTTTTCTGCGAGCATCTCGCTGTTTTTCATGGTTTCCAGCTGATCTCTTAAATGTTGTATCTGAATGTTACTGATAACGCTGTCAGAGTCGTTGGTATGAATAGAAGGGTCAGGTAGGGAGATGTTTATCATTTGATTGATAGGTGAAATCTCTGAGGCAGGTGTAAGATCTGGAGTAATGCTCAACTTGTTCATCGCTTGTCTGTGTGCGTATACTATAAAATCAGCTGTTTTGATAATGCACTCTTGATCTACATTAAATAGGCCAGCGCGGGTCAGTGGCACGCCGGTAACCCGATCCTCACAAAGTAGTTTCAAATGGCACTGATTACAACAGGAAAAGAAATATGTATTTAATTTATTCAATTCTATCCAATTGTTTTCGCAAATACTTGTGATAGTAATGCATTTTCTTGAATTTGGTAGTTTTTTACACAGGCTCTGATCATCTTTAATGACATAAATGGGATGTTTGAGACGACATAAGGATAGCTTGGAGTCCTTTTGTATACACGACTTTAAATTCCTTTCTGATAGTGGTATAAAAGCGTCTTTCTTGATATTTAACGCAGCGTACTCGGATATAGGTACTACCGTAGTTTGTTTATTGTTATTGTCTGTTATATAAGGAATCGAAATAAGTCTCAATAGCTCAAACATATCTCTGCCGATCAGCGGTATTTTAATTTCAAATATTACGTAATTTCCTGATATTCTTCCTCGAACTTCTAGTAGGTTGTAAATCTCGTAGAAATCGTAGCTATCGACTGGTAACGATAAATCTTTCGGAAGCTGTCTTGATATGGTATTAAGCTCTTCTTTCAGTTGATTTGGAGTTAATAAGTGGAAGTTGAATTTTCCATGATAAACATTGGTAAGGGTATTTATTAATGTATGTTGTATATTTTGTAGGTTTGATAAGATGTTGTTCGTTAGCATAGCCGTACTCAAGAATTCACTAACTATGGAAACGTTCTGTAATTGGCTTTTAAACTGATTCAAACCATGTTCTAATAAATAAATTTTCTTGTTCACAATTTTGTGGTGATTGTCTATGATAACTTCTGTTCGTTTTAGAAGGTTAAGCTCAGACTCTACGGCAGAGGTTTGGTTACGCCATAGTAATGCAAGATGCTTCTGATTCTCTCTCAGTAAGTTGATGTCTTGCTCATACTTCTCAGCAAATCGCGAATCGAGAACTCCAAACAAGCTGTTAGCGATATTGCCTACACCGTCGAGAAGTCCGCGCCGACGTCGATGGCGCGTGCCATTAGGTGTCGAATTAATGGATAGAATATTATTATAATATTGCAGTTCGGCGAACTCGTGTTGCAGCTGTAACATGATGCCGTCGCAGTGTGATCGCTCATTGATGTTGGTGCATAAACGGTCTAAGTAGTTGATATATTTTGATAGAGCTTTATTGCCTTCGTTATAAGGAGTAGTATCTTGGTAGACTACTAGGCGCCAGTCATCTCGTATCAAGTGCATATTTGTTATGGTATCGAAATAAATACTATTGTTTTGAAGCGGAGTGATATTGTAAGCGCCTTGAGTCGTTGTGATAATGGTCATAAAAAACAATAAAAGTGCCAAAGCCATTGACTTAAATGAATATTGTTTTGGTTTTCTTGATATGATAGTCGAATGGCATACCTTTCTTTCCTTCTCCTTTTCAGGGGGGAAAGGGGGGGTCGACTCATTGGGTTCAGGGGCTTGGTTTTCGCTGACTACGGGCAAAACTGAGATTTTGACAATCGGGCGTTTGATGATACCTGATTTGGTTTTCAAGGTAACAACCCTGACGAATCCATCGCCTCCAGGGTGTAATGATATAACCCGGCCTAAGGCCCACTTTCCGGGAGGTAGGTTTTCGTCTCTGATGGTAACGATGTCGTTTATTTTAACGTTTCTCTGTGGTTTCCTCCATTTGCTTCTTGCGGCTAAAAGTGTCAAATACTCGTTCCGCCAACGTGCCCAAAGGTCTCTTAATATGTTTTGTGTTAGGGTCCATCTCGTCCTTAAATCTGTTTCGGTTTCACATATGTTCAAAGCCGGACCGCTTGCTAAGAAATGAGATGGTGTTAGCACGTCCAAATCTTGAGGATCATCAGTGACAGGGCAGAGTGGCCTTGAATTCAGGCATCCTTCTAACTGTGCGAGGAGAGTACTGTACTCTTCAAAGGTGAGTTTTTGCTCACCGATGACTCTTCTGAGATGGTGCTTGAGGCTTTTGACAGCCGCCTCCCACAGCCCGCCTGCTGATGGCCATGCTGGAGCATTGAAATGCCACTCAATACCCATGTTAGTTACTTCAGACAAGAAATCTCCGTTAAAGGTAGCTTGTTGGTGCTCATACTCTTGCTGAAGTACATTATTGGCTCCTATAAAGTTGGTACCTTGGTCGCTGTAGATGTGCCCTGGAACTCCTCTCCTAGCCGCCATTCGACGTAATGCTGCCAAGAATGCGGAGGAGGATAAATTTGACACAAGCTCCAGATGTACGGCCTTGGTAGCCATACAGACGAACACTGCCACATACCCTTTGGTAGTCTTGATGCCCCGGGCTTTGTTGGCCTTGACTAGCACATAGCCACTATAGTCTGCCCCTGTATGGTAAAAGGGGCGTGATTCATTAATCCTGCAGGATGGTAGGTCTCCCATAATTTGGTATTGTTGATCTGGGTTATGTTTTCTGCACAGTACGCATTGACGCAATTGCTTTTTGATGGCTCTGATACCACCAATCAACCAATATTTTTGACGCATGAAGGCTGTAGTCAACCGCGGGCCTCCATGAAAAGTGAGTTCATGTGCTTCAGCGATAAGCAACTCGGCTAAGCGAGTATTATTCGGGATGATAATAGGGTGTTTCCTATCAACATCTATACGGGCATGATGTAACCTTCCTGCAAGCCTTACTAATCCGTGTTCATCTATTATTGGATTCAAGTTGCTTAATTTGCTTGTTTTGCTTATGCTTTTGTTTTGCTTTAATTGGCTTATTTCTTCGCTAAACTCGTCCGCTTGAATTTGCTTTATTATTAATAATCTTGCTTCTCTAATTTCTTTACATGATAAATATTTTGATTTTGAATTTCTGTGTATAAATCTTCTAATCCAACTTACAACTCTAATAATCTTTAATAGTGAACTGTGTTTAGTTAACAGTAATTTTATTATATTGTATTCGAATTGTGCTGAGTTAACTAAATTGCTTTTCCGTAATTCTAGCTCTTGTTCTAAAAATATTTTTTCTTGATTTTCTTCTTTCCTTGGTTGGTAAGTTGGTAGCCAGTGGGGGCCATTTCACCAAAGGGTATGTTCCTTCAGCTGTGGGGCGGTTAGACCACGACTAGCGCAGTCAGCTGGGTTTTCGCTAGATTTCACGTAGTTCCAGCAGGCATCAGGCATCGATTCTTTTATTTGTTTCACCCTATTGGCTACGAACGGTTTCCACTTCTCTGTATCCCCGTGAAGCCAGCCTAAAACAGCCATGGAGTCGCACCAACCATAAACTTGAATATCATAATTACTTAAACATAATCTTATCTTTTGTAATAATTTTGATAGTAAAAGCATTCCGCTTAATTCTAAGCGAGGTAGGGATGTATCTTTATTCAATGGTACTAATTTAGTTTTTCCAGCGATCATAGTAACTGAAGACTGTTTACGGCAATAAACCACACACGCATAGGCTACCTTGCTCGCGTCACAAAACCCATGCAGTTCAATATGGTCATTTTCCTCTGTTTTTAGCCATCTTGGTATCTTATACTCTTCTATAGTTCCTATGTCACTTTTAATTTTGTTCCATTCTTTGGCTATTTCGTCCGGTACCGCTTCGTCCCATTTTATGTTGGCTTTCCATGTGGTTTGAAATATGATCTTGAGTTTTGTTGTTAATGGCGACAGCCAGCCCAAAGGATCAAATAGCTTGGATATTTCCGAAAGAAGGACTCGTTTTGTACATTTGTTAGGCGACGGATCTATTTTAGACTGGAAAGTGAAACAATCTTGGGCTGGGTTCCATCCGAGCCCCAAGGTTTTGGTAGATTCCGCTTGTTTAAAATCGAAATCTGTTTGTTTTTCTTGGTCCTGGTTCTGATCTAATAAGTCTGGTAGATTTGATTTCCATTTTCTTAAATTGAATCCGCCTGATTTTAAAAGTTTTATCATATCTGATTTTATGCGCTTAGCATTTTCTGGTTGGTGTGCACCATGGATCAGATCATCCATATAAAATGATTCCTGAAGGATGTGAGGTGCTGAACTGTCTTGGTAGTTTATTTTTTCGTCCAGAGCCAACTGCTTAAGCGTCATCATAGCGAGGAAAGGCGACGCCTTACTCCCGAATGTAACTGTTGCTAGTTGGTAGGATTTCAGCTGCTCGGAAACGCTGTTCCGCCATACTATCTTCTGTAAAGCTTGATCCTCGAAATTAAGCCAAATTTGCCTGAACATCTTTTCGATGTCCGCCGTGAAACCAAACCGAAACTGCCTCCACTTGATAATGAGACATTGAAGATCTTGTTGGAGATTTGGACCCCTACACATGACGTCATTCAAGCTGATAGAAGTTGATGTTTTTTCGGAAGCATTAATTACCACCCGTAACTTGGTCGTAGTTGATTCTTGTCGCGTGACGCAATGATGGGGCAAATAGCATTCTGGTGTCGTATTCACGTGACCGGCCGCCGCCGGTATCATATGACCGAGAAATAAATAATCATTTATAAATAATTTGTATTGTTCGGCTGTACTTGGATGTTTTTCAAGTGATTTTTCTAACTTATAAAACTGGGCAACGGCTTTTTGTTTCGATTGGCCCAATTTAGACAAATCGTTTTTTAATGGCAATCTCACTTCATATGATCCATCTTCTCGTCTCTTGGTTGTTTCTTGGTAATATTCTATACATTTCTGGTCTTCTAATGATAATGAGGATGGTTCTGAAACTTCTTTGATCTCCCAAAACTTCCTTATCTCTTCGAGGTCATGAAGCACCACATTGCATTGTATGTTTTTGTTTATGTTACCGCACAATATCCAGCCCAATTGTGTTTGTTGGGCGGTTGTTAAGGTTGAGTTTGACTTGCACAGGCCGTCGAGTAAAAGAAGAGAATAAACATCAGCTCCTAAAAGTAGGTCCACTGGGCGGCTAAGATAAAACTGTGGATCTGCTAGTTTGATGTCATTTAGATACGACCATTCTGGTTTAACAAATGTTGTACTTGGCAAATTTTTTATAAGGCTATTCATGACTAATGCTTTCGTTTCAAAAGTAAAATCATTTACTAAAGAAGCGCATTTGATTTTTATTAATCCCTTGATATCGCTTTCTTTGTCCCCTACGCCAGAGATGACCCCCTTACACCGTTCTCTTGGTAACCGCAACAGCTGAGCTGCACGTTCCGTCATCAGACTGGCCTGAGAACCCTGATCTAATAAGACTCGCATTTGATAAAATAGACCATCGGCACCCTGTATTTTAATCATAGCTGTAGGTAACAAAACTTCGATAGGTTCACCGGACAATTGCACGTGTGAGCTACTTTTCGTGATTTTTCCTTCGCTTGCACTCGTACTGGCCGACCCCCGCGCCCGCGCCTCCTCGTCCGCTTGTGACGTCAATTGATTTGGTTGCGCAAACGCATCGTGTAATAAACTGTTATGTTTTTTGTTACAGAATTTACAACGATATTCTGATAGGCATTCATTTTGGTGACTATTTAGGCAATTTGGGCACAACTTAAATTTAGATACCATGTTATGCTTTTGATGTGGCGACATCTCTAGAAATTTTTGGCAATAATAAATACCATGATGATTAACTTTACATAACTGACATCTGTATTTCGAGGCCGCTGCTATATTCTTGTTGCTAGCCGGCCGCGGTGTCACGTTCGCGTTTGATGAAAATGTATTACGTTGAATATTATGTTTCTCTTGATATTGGTAATTACTTGGTTGTTTGGTAATTGCTTGATGTTTTGGTGTAGATAAAACATCTTGCTTTCTGCGAGAAGACTCCAGGGTGGTAAACTTGGTCTCCAAAAAAGATAAAAACTCTTTTAAATTAGGAAGTTCTCTTGGTTGCTTAAGAGATGCGACATAGTCCATGTGCGACTCAGTATCTAATTTTTGTGATAGAATATGTACTAAAAGCGGGTCCCAGGTTCCTATGTCCACTCCTAAATTCTTCACTGCATTTAAACATTCTAAGGTGGTATCATGTATCCGTTTGATATGATTAATCGATTGTTGTTGCATTACTGGAATATTTAATAAGATGTTTATGTGAGACGAAAATATAAGTTTTTTATTGTTAAACCTCTGATTCAGAATTTCCCAACATGCTTCATAATTGTCTGAGCTTACAATTAGGTCACTGAGGTATTGCATTTTTTGTGCTTTTGACATAGAATGATTATTATGAATTGTTTCAGTAAAAAGATCTTTAAAGGAAATCCAGGAAATGTAATTACCGTGGAACTGTGGTATTTCCATCTGCGGAGTGCTTCTTTCGATGTGAGCCATTGATGACATTTTTTTGTTAATCGCTTTCTTGATGTTCTGGTATTCTTTTTCATACTGGGTAAAAACGCTTTCGTATTCCTTATGGGAACCATCGAGCTCGCTATCCAATTCCCAGTGCAAGGTATCGACCACCCCCCAGCGCATCTGAATGGTGCGTAAGAGGTCATCGAACTCCCACTTCTCAGAAACACTATCCAGGTCGATGTTGGTAATAGTGCGTTGGAATGCTTTAAGGTTACTTTGTTGTTTCCTAAGCATTTCTTCGGTTTTGCTGGTAGTACCTCTTGTTGATGGAGATGGTTTTGGTTCGCTCGCCATTCCCACGAAAGTCGGTGGCTTCAATAACGGAGTTCTTGGTCTCTCCACTGCCATCGGCTGATATGTTTGAATTTGCGATCGGATTGATTCATACCTTTCCCTGACCCTATCATATTCGTTGTTCATGAAATAAGCATGTGATTGTATACCGAGCTCTGACAACTTACCATGATTGTTGATAAACTCGTGCCAATAATTATCTAAAATATCCAGGCGGCGTTGAAGATAGTCTGGTGTCTTCCTCTCCGCGCCGTCTTTCTTGAAGTTGGTTAGGATAGTCTCGATAGCGCTGCTAATTTGCAGCTGGTTGGCATAAATGTCTTCTATGTTAGACATGATTAGTAAGAAATTGGTTGGATCTTACTTGATAGATGCTGTCTGCTGCTGGTGATTGCGTGCTGATATATGCGCACGCTATGCTGATGCGCCTGGTTAGTCGAGAGTCTTGCTGCTCTCAGACTATGTGTGCCGTCTTAATAGCACAGCAGGATACGCAGTGGTAGACTGGTTGATGTCCACAGTGACGTAACGCACAGGTTTTTTGTCCGAAAAATTGCTGGCCGGATGCACGACACGTGTCACGTACACGTTCACGAAAACAGACACGAACACAGTTTCCGAATCCGACACGTGCAGCCTGATCCCGCCTTTTCGGAAAGCTCGAAGGACCAATGTAGGGGCTGCTCCGATAAATGATACGACTTGGAGATGGTAAAAATGGTATATTGGAACAACCTTTAAAATAACTATTAACTAATGATTTATGGTAGTGAGTACGCGCGACTTGGTAGCTTGGTAAATGCGAACTGATTTATGCAATACAATTTCGTGCAATAGTGTAATTGAGGTCAACATAAAAGTGATGATGCGGGGAAAAGTGCATTGTACGACGCTAGCTCGTACAGTCGTGGATTTCTTGTCCATATTCAGGAGAATCCGACATAGTTTCGCCTAGCGCGGTTAAAAGGTCTGGGTCCAGGGGCCCTATTTTTGAATCGCTCGACTGGTGTCGAGCGCTCGTTTCTACTGTTTTTCGTTTGACAGCTCATACATTTGAGTTGATTTGTCGAACGAAAATCAGTAGAAACGAGTCATTGTTAGCGATTGCATCGTCCTGTTGTATAGAAACTGACTGTTCCGTGTTTGGTTTGCAGTCGATAACGGGATCCGTGATCACTGCGCCCGACGTCGCGTCTGGGGTCGCTGAAATGGGATCCAAAATAAATTCGTATTTGTACGTATTGTCATCGTTGTAAACTCACAGTCTACCCCGATGCAAAAGAAAATAAGAATAAAATATTGTATTTATAAGATATCTATGTTACTGACTTCACTTCACTCACTCCACTAAAGCACTTCAAAATTTATAGCCATTAATTTTGTTAACACATTGTTGAAAAAGTCACTTCACTTAAAAAGTAATCTTTTTTACCTTCAATCTCGGAATCCGAGGATGAAATGAAAGGAGATATGATTTTTCTCCGTTTATGTTTCTCTGTTAGCTTTCTAATTTTGCGTTCATAACGTTCAATACGTGACCGTGCACTTCTTTTCGGCATATTGTCGAGTTGAACGGAGTGTGCCTGCAAGTGCTACCAAGCACAAAACGTGAATGAGTCAAAGTCAAGAGAACTGAGGTTGGGAACAAACCGGAAGTTTGTTTTATTAATTTGAAAAATCCTTTTAAAAACTCTAAAATATGTGCGAATGTAACATAGTAAATAGGGAAACTACATGGTATCTGTATCATATCTGAAGAATGAAGCGAAGAAATATAATAGTTAATTAGCGACTTAAATGAAATGTTCATAAATGAAATAATTATTACTTTGTTGTACGTTTTTTCCACATGCTACTCACGAAATGTTCCATGCCTAATCAAATCGTAACGGGAATTGGATTTGGAAGTACTGTCAGCAAGATAATGCTTATAATTTTTATATAAGGTCCTTCTTAAATAGTGCACATAATTTTAAGGGGTCAATGTACTCATGCATACAAACAACTTTTACTATGGTACCAACATTGAAATCGCGAAAAAAAAAACAGCTGTTCCATAGAAAAATTTAAATCGAATAGATCAAAATGTCCCACTTCTGAGTTTTGATAAATAATTTTACTCTGATAAACAATAAACAAGTACTTTATTCTGTAATTCTAAAGACAACCCTCTCCGACGCTGTCTACAGAACAACTGCCCGTCTCACTGTACTCTCGCTAGCCCATATTAGAATATTGCAAACACAGGTATAATTATTATTATAATAATAATGTCATGATTTTTATAACTTTTAAATAATAATAATAATTAATAATTATAAGTAAATATTTTTACTATATTTCTGAAAATAAATGTTGTTATAACGATTAATGATATAAATAGATAATATAAATAGTTAATTCATTAGTATAATTTTATAATAGCAATAGCCCGTAATAGTAGATTATACGACAAGTGAATAAAAAGGGAATTTAGTTCGAGGGACTAAGTTGGATCCCGAGAGTAGCGAAGGATTCTAGAGTTGAATCCCGAGCGTAGCGAGGGATTCAAAAGTAGAATCCTGAGCAAAGCGAGGGATACAAAGGACCGAGATGAAATTTTTTATTCATGAGTTGTGTACTCTACTTTTTACCATTGACTGCGAGAAAACAAATACCTAGCAGTATCTACTTTATACTTAGTTGTTGAACATCAGCCATTTTTAATGTCCCCACTGCTGGGCACAGGCCTTCCTTATGGGTGGGAGGATGGGCCATAACCCATCACGCGGGCCCAATGCGGATTGATGGGTGTTAACGACTGCAAATGCAGCCGTGTCCAACGGCCTAATGTGCCTTCCGAGGCACGGAGGGGCTCGAGATAATACATTTTTGGTCACCCATCCCATGACCGACCCATGCGTGAAATAAGAAGTTTTCCAATGACATAAAACAACCACGCTAAGAGAGAGATTACATGATCAGTCTGGCATTAGTCCATTTCATCAGTCTGTATAGACTTTGATTTTTTTCAGACTGAATATCGTACCAGACTGATGGAATAGACTGATGCAAGACTGAACATTCAATCTCCTTCTAATAGATGGAAAAAACCCAAAGATAAGACACTAAAAAGAACCTAATTAAATTTGGCGGGATATTTTTTTTCGTCTAATTTTTTGTGTAACTATTGGCTCTATGGAATAGCTCCATAGCAGCCAGTTAGGTATTGGTACTTTTTTGTACCAATTCATGATGCGCGCTTGTTCCAAATTCAAATTATTTTTAATCACTCGGTGAATAAAATCGCTTATTATTCACTCTTATCGTTGAATTAAACGCACTTTTTAGAGTGGCGATGGTAAAAAAGGTATTTTTTTAATACTTTGATTTATTTTTTTAAATCTTGTCAATACAATTCCACTTCTCTAGTTACTTTTTTTTCTTGTGGTGGTGGTCTACAATTATTTATTTTGTCAATATTTGCGGTTTTGTGTCTTATTTCTTGCACAATTTTTCGCGACAAGAAGTAAAATCCCGGATCGTGTTATCCGACAAACTGTAAAAATCGGTTATGCTATGCCACGATTCAGCATTATTTTGAGTTCGTGGTATGTTTTCTTCATCTAATTCGTATGTACTCCAAATTTTTTTGCGGAGTTCCGACTTGCCGTAGTCACTTTTCCGAAGTACTTGTACATACATAATAATAATAATAACACTTTTGGCCCGTGAATTCCTAGGCGTATAATAATAACTTTATTTATTTTTATCACAAACCAGTACAATCAAAATAAGAAAGAGTTACAATTACAAAAGTCACACATCAGAATATGGCTTGTGACCTTGTGAGAGGCTGGTGCCTAAAATAGGTATACATAACCACCAGGTCCCACTCCGCAGAGAGAAATGCCTTAAGTGGAACTATACACCGGTACAATAAATAATACGACTTAACAAGAATGAAAATAAATTGACAAGAAATTCAAAAAAGAAAAAAGAAAGATAAAAACAAAAAGGGGCTGCACTTCCCGCAGCGCCGGAGACCTGTATTTCCAACTTGCATGCTTTCTTGCATGCATGCTTGCTTGCTTGCCTACATGCATGCCTTCTTGCTTACTTGCGTATATGCTTGCTTGCTTGCATGCATGCATGCTGGCTTGCTTGCATCCATGCATGCTTGCTTACTTGCATACATACTTGCTGCCTTACTTGCATGATTGCACTCAAATGAATGTTTCGGAAAGATAATACAATAGTAAATAAAGGAAATACTAAAATGAAAAAAATTATAGCTTTCCTTTCCAATCATTAAAATAAATTGGAATTTCAGTTTCTGGCAAGAAAGCTAATGCCAATTAACATTTGGGAAAGTTTTTCATTTTTACCGTACAAAGTTTGGTACCCCTTTTTTTGCACTTTCCTGTAAATGATTTGCCCGTGATGGAAATTGCAACCTTTTAGGGTTGCCTTTTTCAAATTGCAATTTTTTCAAAATCCATTAGGTAGGACAAGGGTGTGATATGAGTATGAGAATGATTTTGCGAACGGGCCATTCATAAAATTTTGGGTGTGTTGGCGGGCCAGAGGAGAACATCTGCTCGCATAAATATGTACTACCAAACATACACATGACGTGTTGCGTGTTTTTAGGGTTCCGTACCCAAAGGGTAAAAACAGGACCCTATTACTAAGACTCCGCTGTCCGTCTGTCTGTCACCAGGCTGTATCTCATGAACCATGATAGCTAGACAGTTGAAATTTTCATAGATGATGTATTTCTGTTGCCGCTATAACAACAAATACTAAAAATAGAATAATATAAATATTTAAGGGGGGCTCCCATACAACAAACGTGTTTTTTTGCCTTTTTTGCTTTATATTAATAACGACAACAGGTAGACAGTTGTAATTTTCACAGATGATGTATTTCTATTGCCGTTATTATAACAAATACTAAAAACAGAATAAAATAAAATCAACCGTAATTTTTTTGCCGTTTTTTTGTACGGAACCCTTCGTGCGCGAGTCTGACTCGCCGGTTTTTAGGGTTCCGTACCCAAAGGGTAAAAACGGGACCCTATTACTAAGGCTCCGCTGTCCGTCTGTCTGTCTGTCTGTCTGTCACCAGGCTGTATCTCATGAACCGTGATAGCTAGAAAGTTGAAATTTTCACAGATGGTGTATTTCTGTTGCCGCTATAAGAACAAATACTAAAACAGAATAAAATACATATTTAAGGGGGGCTCCCATACAACAAACGTGTTTTTTTGCAGTTTTTTGGTACGGAACCCTTCGTGCGCGAGTCCGACTCGCACTTGGCCGGTTTTTTTTATACTTGGAGATGTATTCAAATTCTTAAAATATTGTTTATAATAACATTAGTATGTTTCTTCATTTTTTATAATAATAATTAATGTTTATTTCCAGGACAAAGTAACCCATATTAAAATTACTCCATTCTTTGGCACTTTTAGTGGCGCCGCCGCTCCCACAACAATTTAATTTTTCAGGGAGACGGTCCCAATGGTTTCAATTGGCTTGTTTGCCCAAAGAACAGCCTTGCTCAGACACGTCCTTTGGCCAAATCCCTATATGCGCCTTCAAAAAACTTAACATAATTTCTGTTTGTCTTATAGATCTTTTCTTTGAGCAGGCATTCTGCAATCATTAAGTTATAATATTTTATCTTGTTTGATAATAGATTACGCTATACAGTATTGAACAATTTACTTTCCTAAAATTGTACTTAGATAAAATTTTATTAACACTTGACTAAAAATGTAAACTTTTGTCAAAAACTTTTTTGAGATATTAGAAAAAAAGCGCTCTTGGTGCGTTTCGTTATTACAAATCAATGCCATGGTTTTGTTTATATTTTTATTTGTTTAAATGGAGTGATGTTTTGTTATAGGTATAAAATGACTAGCGGCCGCCCGCGGTTTCACCCGCGTGGTTCCCGTGCCCGTGGGAATATCGAGATAAAAAGTATTCTATGTTTTAATCTAGGCTATCTACTATCTGTGTGCCAAATTTCAACCAAATCCGTTCAGTAGTTTTTGCGTGATTGAGGAATAAACATCCAAACATCTAAACATCCAAACCCACAAACTGTCACATTTATAATATTAGTAGGATTAGTAGGATTTGACATTTTATGATTTTTTAAAACGAACTCAATATTTTTTATGCTTAAAATCGAACTTATGCAATTAATTACAACCACAAAAAATCATAATCGTAACGATTATTTAATAAAAACATAGCAATATCAAAAAGCAATAAATGGTTTACAAAATGATAATCTTAATATATAAAATCGTAAACTGAATGACTGACTGATCTATCAACGCACAGCCCAAACCGCTGGACCTAGAGACTTGAAATTTTGCACACAGATATTTTATACAGTGTAGGCATCCACTAAGAAAGGATTTTTGAAAATTCCATCCCTAAGGGGATGAAATAAGGGATGAAAGTTTGAATGAAAGTCACTCAGTTTTGAAGCTAGAATCTTCAAATTTTGTGTTTAGGCTGACGATTGAAAATTAATAAATACGGGTTTCAGCGTTTTTCAAAATTCTACCCCCGAAAGGGTCAAAAGGGGGATGAAGTTGTGTATTAAAGAAAATCCTTTATTTTCGAAGAAAAAATCGCTAAATTTATAATTTAGGCTTATGGATAGAAATCTAAAGCAACGTATATTGTTTTTGTTAGGATTTTAACTCCAAAGGGGATGAAATGGGGGTGAAAAGGGTGTGGCGCGGGTACGCGTCCACCTATCTATAGGTATGTATAGGGATCGCTATTCCTACTGCTAACAGGCCTACGGTCGATGCGGAGTTTGAAATAAAACGGTAGGCTACGATCAAACAGTTTATATTACAAATAAAGACAATTACACGACAAGAGTAGAAGGAACGGACACGAAAGACAGTTTTGGACACAGAGAAATAAGAAAGAAAGATCAAAAGATTAGGAAAGCGTAAAGTAGTTAACGTGATATGATAATTTGGAATACGCGAGCAACGGGCGGAGCGCAAACGGGCGTGCATTCGCCGTGGGAGAGGGATCACGACTGGTTGCAGTGACCGAGCGAAAGCGGGCTCGCCGGCCGGGCGGCGGCGCATGCGCAGGCTCGAGGAGGTGAGACGCGCGGCGGCTGAGGTAACCGGTCCGCGCGCATGTAGCTAGGGTGCGCTCTTTCAGTGAGACGCAAAGTAGGTATTCCTACAGTACTCCCCCACCGAGACCGCTACTGCGGGCGATAACGGTCTGTGAAACGCACCTTCCTTCCACTCCTCGTAGTCTTCTCAGGTTGGACCTCAGGTGTTAGTGATGCAGCAGGCGACGGTGATGCTGGACGATCAGGTAAGTCATCTGCTTCTTGGGCTACGTAGTCTGGCTTCAGGCGATCTATGCTGACAGTCACATGTTTACCTCGTATGTCTAGTTTGTAGAACTTGTGGTGACGTTCTACAACTTTGTAAGGCCCAGCATACGGTGGTTCTAGAGGTCTTCGGACGAAATCCTGCCTCAAGAAAACAAAAGGTGCATCTACGAGTTTGTGAGGTACGTAGAATGGACCTTTTCTATGCCATGAAGTGGGTTTTGGAGAAAGCTTGGCCATGTGACTTTGTAGACGTGCGGCGAGATCAGTGGTGTCGGCTGTTTTGTGGTCATCTGTAGGATCGAAGAACTGGCCGGGTAAACGTAGAGGTTCACCATAGACCAGCTCCGCCGACGATGCCTGGATGTCCGTCTTCCACGCGCTGCGGATGCCAAGTAGCACCAGAGGTAGAACTTCTGACCATCTTGAGGTTGCATGGCACATAATGGATGCCTTGAGTTGCCGGTGAAGCCTCTCCACGATGCCGTTTGCAGCGGGATGGTAGGCGGTTGTGCGCAAGTGTCGCGCACCCACCATGGATGAGATGGCGTTGAAGAGGTGTGACTCGAACTGGCGGCCCTGGTCAGTAGTGATCCTGACAGGACAGCCGAACCTGGCGATCCACCCAGACACAAAGGCGGTCGCGCAGGTCTCTGCGGTGATGTCGCTGATGGGGTACGCCTCAGGCCATCGAGTAAATCTGTCGATTGCGGTGAGGCAGTACCTGAAATCAGAAGATTGTGGCAAAGGGCCGATTATGTCGAGGTGGCAGTGGGAAAACCTCGACGTGGGGATAAGGAATGAGGATAATGGAGCAGAAGTATGACGGGTAACTTTTGTGCTTTGGCATTGTAAGCACTCTCTTGCCCACTCTCTACAGTTTTTGCGTATCCCTGGCCATACGAATCTCTGTGTAACCAGTCGCACCGTAGCTGCTTTCCCAGGATGACTCAAACTGTGAAGCATATCAAAAACTTGCCTTCTCATAGCTGGTGTGACATAGGGGCGTGTGATGTTGTTCGATGTGTCACAATAGACTTCCACGTCCGTATCAGGTAAGCGTACCTTTTTCAGTTTCAGCGTGGATCCGTTTTTCAGTAAAGCCTGTAGCTCCTCGTCACTCTCTTGCTGCTGTGCAAGTGCTTCGTAGTCTATGGCTTTCTTGACTTCCTCGATTCTGGACAAACCGTCAGCGACAATATTCTCCTTGCCAGGTATGTATCTAATGTCGGTTGTAAATTGAGTTATAAAATCGAGGTACCTGTACTGACGAGGTGAGCAGTGTTCTTTCGACTTTGTAAAAGCGTACGTCAGAGGTTTGTGATCGGTATGAATGGAAAAACTTTTGGCTTCAATCATGTGTCTAAAATACTTGACTGCCTCGTAAATGGCTAAGAGTTCTCGATCGTACGGGCTATATTTAACTTGTGCTGGGTTGAGCTTATGTGAGTAGAAAGCTAAGGGTTCCAAATTACCATTCCTTTCTTGTTGCAAAACGGCCCCAATGGCAACGTCAGAAGCATCAGTTGCAATACGAAGATCAGCAGTTGGGTCAGGATAAGCTAAGAGAACAGCGCTTGACAGAGATGCCTTACAGTTTTCGAATGCTTGTAGTAACTCGGCGTTCCAAGAAATCGGCTGCGCACCTTTAACTTTTGGGCCTCTAAGAAGTGTATGCAGTGGGGCTTGAAGTTGGGCTGCCTTTAGAACAAATCGACGGTAAAAATTTACTATACCCAGAAACCTTCGAAGTTCTTTCACCGTCTTTGGTGTGGGGTACTCTTGAAGGGCCTGGACCTTATCTTCTAGAGGACGAAGGCCGGCTGCAGACACCTCGTAGCCAAGGAATTTTAATTGTTGCTGGCCAAAGACACACTTACTTGTGTTGACTAAAACACCGTACTTCTTTAGACGGTCAAAAACCTGCCGTAATTCTTCTTGATGTTTACTTCTAGAAGGAGAGAAGACCAAAATATCGTCTATGTACCCATATGCAAAGCTTTCCAAACCTTGTAGTATTTCATCGACAAACCGTTGGAAAGTTTGGGCTGCATTCCTTAAACCGAACGCCATGTATGGGAATTCATACAGCCCAAACGGTGTGGTGATGGCGGTCTTCTTGATATCTTCTTGATGTACTGGTATTTGGTTATAAGCCTTGACTAGATCAATGGTAGAAAAGACTGTACTTCCTGCTAGCTGGTGAGTGAAATCATGGATGTGGCGGACTGGGTAACGATCTGGAACTGTGCGCGCATTGAGTGCTCGGTAGTCCCCACAGGGTCTCCAACCATCGTCCTTCTTCTTGACGAGGTGCAGTGCTGACGACCAGGGGCTATCTGAACGACGAGCAGTACCATTCCCCAGCATGTCGTCAAACTCCTTCTTTGCAATTTTAAGGCGCACGGGATCTAAGCGGCGTGGTCTGCATGATACTGGAGGACCTAGTGTCGTTTTTATATAATGGACGGTGTTATGATTAACAGTTCGGACAGTACCTGCTGGTCTTGTGATCTCCGGAAACTCTCGCAGAATGTCATGATATTCGCCCTCTCCAGAGACGGTCTTGATGGATGCGATGTCCTCAGGTACTTTTTGGCGCGGCACAGTAACAGATAGTGAAGTAGTCCCATCAATCAGTCTTTGGTTTCTGCAATCAACAAGAAGATTGTAAAAGCTCAAAAAATCTACCCCTATTATTGGTTTAGAAACGTCAGCGATGGTAAAATTCCATGAGAAGTCGCGTCTTAATCCCAGGTTAAGGTGTAGCTGTAAAGTTCCATAGGTGTGAATGGTTGTACCATTAGCAGCAGATAAGTCGTATTTTGTCTGAATGCAGGGCGTCCTGATAGCTGAACGAGGAAAAACACATAAGTCAGATCCTGTATCAACAAGGAACTGCATTTTTGTCGATCGATCAGTAATAAATAGACGGCCTGTTGATGTTGGGCAGGCGTTGGCCGCTACTTCCGACTGCCCTTGGAGTTTTCCGATGTAAATGTGCATGGCTGATTACACTTACGTGCTTTCACACCGAAATTATAATGATACCAGCATGGGGGTGCCCATCGGGGGGTAGCCGATTGCCGGATTGACTGCGTTGGCGGCTGCCTCCAAAACGGTGCCTGGATCCAGAGCGGGAGCGGGAGCGCCTGTGTACATGAGAGGTCAGTTTAGATACTTGTTTTGTAAGCTCACAAATCTGGGTATTTAATGCGTCAAAAGCTCTCTGTGCTTGCGGTGCAGATGAGGTGCTTGCTACATTGTGAAGTGGTAATGGGGTAGCTATTTCATGAACCCTATCTGCTAATTCTGCAATGTCATCCAGCGGTAGTCTCGATTGCAAAGCTACTACCGTTTGCAAAGCATGTGGCAAGCGACCTGTCCATAACGTGCACAAAATGTCGTCCGCCACGTTTGGTCCGGCTAGATTTCTAAGATGGCGTAAGAATTGCGACGGCTTGCGATCGCCCATCTCTTCATGCATAAATAATTGTTTTAGCTTTTTTTCCTTAGAAGCACTCAATCGCTTAATAAGCTCTTCTTTAAGCTTTAAATATTTTCCCTCACTCGGCGGTGCACGGATTACATCTTTCACATGACTAGCGTAACATGGATCCAGGTTTGACAAAACATGATAAAATTTCGTAGAATCTTGCGTAATATTAGAAAGAATAAACTGACCTTCCAGCTGAGCAAACCATAGCTCGGGTTCGTCTGCCCAAAATGGCGGCACTCTCATGCCAACGCGGAAAACGTCGCAATCTCTTCCTCCTGGCACATTATTTCTTCCCGGAATATTTTCGCCTGGCTGTAGATCGGACGGTCCACTCGCGTCGTCTTTTGGCATTTTTATTGTGTTCAATCTTCAATACGGGTCACCACTGTGGCGCGGGTACGCGTCCACCTATCTATAGGTATGTATAGGGATCGCTATTCCTACTGCTAACAGGCCTACGGTCGATGCGGAGTTTGAAATAAAACGGTAGGCTACGATCAAACGGTTTATATTACAAATAAAGACAATTACACGACAAGAGTAGAAGGAACGGACACGAAAGACAGTTTTGGACACAGAGAAATAAGAAAGAAAGATCAAAAGATTAGGAAAGCGTAAAGTAGTTAACGTGATATGATAATTTGGAATACGCGAGCACCGGGCGGAGCGCAAACGGGCGTGCATCCGCCGTGGGAGAGGGATCACGACTGGTTATATTATTTTACTCTTTGACTGGTTGCAGTGACCGAGCGAAAGCGGGCTCGCCGGCCGGGCGGCGGCGCATGCGCAGGCTCGAGGAGGTGACACGCGCGGCGACTGAGGTAACCGGTCCGCGCGCATGTAGCTAGGGTGCGCTCTTTCAGTGAGACGCAAAGTAGGTATTCCTACAAGGGTTAAAAAAACCTAAAAATAGATATGGAAGTCGTTATCGGGGTTTTTCGGGATGACGATTGCAAAAATGACATTTATTTTGAAGTCCAACCACGGTGGACATGATTTAACCCCTAAAGGGGTGAAAATGGGGTCCAAATTTTGTATGGAAAAATAATATAAAATAGACATTACAACTTTAAACTTCGTAGGAGCACATTTGAAAATAAATAGGCAAATATATATTTTATTATTTTGAAAATCAACCCCTTAGGGGGTAAATGGGGTAAGTAAACATAAAAATCGATATAGATGTCGTTATTGGGGTTTTCTGGGATGACGATTGCAAAAATAACATTTATTTTGAAGTCCAACACGGTGGAAATGATTTAACCCCTAAAGGGGTGAAAATGGGGTCCAAATTTTATATGGAAAAATAATATAAAATAGACATTACAACTTTAAACTTCGTAGGAGCACATCTAAAAATAAATAGGCAAATATGTATATATTTTGTTATTTTGAAAATCAACCCCTTAGGGGGTAAATGGGGTGAGTAAACATAAAAATCGATATAGATGTCGTTATTGGGGTTTTCTGGGATGACGATTGCAAAAATGACATTTATTTTGAAGTCCAACACGGTGGACATGATTTAACCCCTAAAGGGGTAAAAATGGGGTTCAAATTTTGTATGGAAAAAGAATACAAAATCGAAATTACAACTTTAAATTCGTAGGAGCACGTATAAATATATATTTTGGGATTTTGAAAATCAACCCCTTAGAGGGTAAGTGGAGTGAGTAACATAAAAATTGATATGGATGTCGTTCTTGAGGTTTTATGGGATGGTGATTGCGAAAATGAGATTTATTTTGAAGTCCAACGCGGTGGACATGACACATATGGACCTGGACCTGGACATGCACATCCAAAAGAACGGAACGGAACGGAACGGGAACGAGACGGTAACGGGAACTAGAACGGGACGGGTACGGGAACGGGAACGGAAGGGGTACGGGACGGGATCAGACGGGAACGGAACGGGAACGGAACGAAACGGGAATGAAACAGGAACGTAACGGAAACGGAACGGGAACGAAACAGGAACGAAACTGGAATGAAACGGGAACGGAACGGGAATAGAACAGGATGGGAACGGGAACGGGAACAAGAACCGGACGGGAACGGAACGGGGACAAGAACGGGAACGTAAGGCGTACGGGACGGTTAGGGGACGATTACGGGACGGGAACGCAGCGGGAACGGAACGGGAATGGGAACGGGAACGAAACGTGAACGGAACGGGAATATAACGGTACGGGAACGGGAACGAGAACAGGATGGGAACGGGACAGGAACGGGATGGGAACGGGAACGGAAACGGAAGGGGTACGGGACGGTTACGGGACGTTTACGGGACGGGAACGCAAACGGGACGGGAACGGAACGGGGAACGGGAGCGGGAACGGGAACTGGAAGCCTTGTGCGAGGCCCGCCACACGCGGCAAATGTCTTGCCTCGCGAGGCAGCGCGCTTGATGGGGACTCGCCTAATCGCGTAAAAATGGCTGGCCGGATCCTGGTTGAAGGTTCCTTAAAAGGATTTCGTCTAATATCCACGCGGACGAAGTCGCGGGCAGAAGCTAGTATTATTATAATGATACAGCTCAATATGGACCCCGTCGGGCACAGCAAAAGAGAGGGCGACATCTTTCATTGAAAATAAAATAAAGCTATTTTATCAGATAATATGGCGCTTCAAAATGAGTAGACCTTAAATACTCGAGAGGGCTCTCTACCCCTATTTTTTATCTTACTCTTTGCATTATGTACTTAGCAAGCAATAAATTTAATTAAGATGAGGGCGCCACTTGAGCACTAATCACCTTAATGGTATATTTCGTCCTCAGAAAATGGACACTCTCCAAGAAATAAAAATGCATCAAAATGAGATATACCACGAAGGGATATCGGCGCTGATGGACGGATTAAAGATGAACCCTCAACTCAGCTGCATAAACCTGAATGATAACATTATTAAACATTATTATAAAGATACAGCACGAAGCGCAAGATACGTAGATGATCAGTTTGAGCAGCGTCTCACGAGAACTAGACTATCACCCAGAAGAAGTGGCTCGTTTGCTACGTGTAAATCTTCTTTTGACGCCCAGAGGAGTACGAAAGTAGTTGAAGCCTTTCTCGCAGCTGTCGACGTGTTCAAGAAAATCGAACACATATCTGATGAAGACGCTCTGACCGTTGTACCACTCTTTTGAGATTGGAGGCTGCACTCCGGTGGCAAGGCATTAAAGGAGAAGTAACGCAGTAGACGCAATTTCATGAGCGTCTGAGACATGCGTTCGCTCCCCCCAAGGCTCCTGGGTATATATTATACTAGCGGCCGCCCGCGGTTTCACCCGCGTGGTTCCCATTTCCGTGGGAATATCGGGGTAAAAAGTATCCTATGTTTTAACACGGAGAAAAAAATCTAGTTGACTTTAGCAGAATATTGTAAATTCGACTAGATTTTATTGTATTATATGTGACAACTATACTTTTTTTACACATTAATAGAAAATTCTACTTCTTTACAACATAATTTCTAGTTCCTATTACCCACTTACCTAGTATCGTAGAAAACAAATTTTGTGTAGTATACAAAACCTATCTATAGCCATCACTATAGGAAAGGGTAGAGTTTATCAGATATTTCAGTAGTGTTCAATATCATTATTGCGGACTTGAAAAGCCCAAAAATCTCTGTTTACTATGTGTAGTTTTAAGACTACCAGATTTTTTGTAGTCTTAAATATCATTTTAGTGGACTGAAATAATCAGCAATTTCTGTTTACTATACGCGGTAGTGGAGGATACCAGATTTTTTGTTTCTGTTAAATATACAGTATTTTCTGTTTACTACACATATTGTAGAGTTTACCAGGTTTTATAGTTGTGTTAAATATCATTATTGCGGACTGAAACTATAATATACTGTCAACTTAACCAGAATTAGGTTAAACATCTTAGGTGAGTCTTCGCCGCAACGAAAGCATGTGCGTTTTATCATGCTTTTCTTGCGGCGAAGACTTACCTAAGGTGTTTAACATTATTCTGTTTAACTTGGCAGTATATTGGTTTAGACGTCCGCAATAATGGTGTTTGTGGTATAGGTGTGGTGACCTGAAACATAGACAGAAAATCTAAATCCTAAATGGAATGGAATGGATAAAAACAAACCTTTTTTAATTAATCGTTATATTTTTAAATTGGCACCCTTAATGTAACACAACATAAATTATCATTCGCACTTTTAGATTAGTGAGCGTATGGCAATAATTTTGGTAGCAAAACACATTAAAGTTCGTAACACTTTTTTTTTCAAAAACAGAACACTCCGATATGAACACTCATCACATCTTCTTTGCCTGGCCCTTTGCCATTTTATTTGGGGTCAGCAAGGGGTCAGTCCTTCGTATCATGCATCTCCAGGTAGCTCGGTCCTGGGTCGTCACTTTGCTGACTTGAGCTTCTTTGAGGTTCTTACTCTGGACAACTTTACTATGGACATCCATGTGATTCGGGGTCTTCCTCATCATCGGGGTTTAGTTTCGATATCTAGCACTTTTCTGGTCATGTGGTCCGATGGTCGCTTCATAACGTGTCTTTTCCACTGCAGACGGCTCTCCTGTAGTTTATCTGGGATAGGTCTCACTTTGAAGGTGCCTCTTATGTGTGTGTTTCTGACATGATCCAGCCTAGTTACACCACCTGCCCATCTGAGCATATTATGTATAAACACTAATCACATTGTCTGAGACAGTTTTTATGACCTAATTTAAGTTGTTCACTTTAAAAGTAATTGGGAAGGAAAACATGGTTCAGAGCTGCGTTTGATGCTTTACACTTTACATGAAATGAAAGACTGCGCGCTGGGCGCTGTGGGCGGCCGCGGAGGGACGCGGGGGGCCGCAGTTACAATTTTTCGCTACACGTGAATAATGTTTTGTGTAGTGTGCAATAATATTGTAATGCCAACATTTTTTATTGTTGCTGGTACTAATCTTTATTGTTATCATTAAAAAGAGTATGTTAGACAACAGCAAACGTATCTAGTTATGAGCAATTTATTCTTATGTTATGAGCAAAATATTCATAGTAATCAAGAAATCTCGATTATAGTAATGGGTATTAAAAATCCGCTAATAGGTACAAGAAAAGAAAGTACCTGTAAATGAATAAGTTATGGTGGACCTTACACAAAGATTTTGTAAATACAACTTTATTATTGGTGTGTTAAACTAGATAATGGTGAACAAAATAAATCAATATTGTAAACATCGCAATTATCGAAAAGTGTTGTAAGCTAAATGCATATTTTACTCAATAACTATTAGATGGTTACCAAAACGATATCAGAGTTTTCCGTGTACTAGAATATTCTAACTAGAATATTCTAGTAATAACAAAAATATGACTTGTTGTTATAAAAAATAAATCTGTTAATCATAGCTAAAATCTGTTTTCCTACAACAGAATCATAACTACTATACAATCTGGTAATATTGTAAAATATTTTTTTCTCCGTGAATCTAGGCTATCTACTATCTGTGTACCAAATTACAAACAAATCCGTTCAGTAGTGTTGGGACGTAGCGAGCGTCGCGTATTTAGTCAAGTAAGCATTTTATTATAATAGAATTGCGAGCGAGCCACAGTCCACGCAGTCGTTCCGTATTCACCCTCTAAGCTACCCATGTAACCTTTTAATGTAATTTGCATTTGAATTCCGCGCAAATAAATTCGGTCTCTATACATAGTTCTTCTTTACACCCCATCTTCTATAAACTATCTAGTGAACAATATATATATATATATATACATAACACGACACCATATACCCGACAGTGGTGACCCCTGAAATGAACTGCAACCGTGAAAAATAGAACGATACCAGTGAATAAAATACAGTGAAAAATAATTAAAGAAAGTGACTTTATAAATCAAAACGGACGACTCCCTGAGAACTTTTTTTTACGAGACGGGTAGCTTAGCTAGTTTCAGTCAAATTTAGTGCTGTAATCGTGTGCACGGACTAAAGCAATTTTTTTGTGAAAAATGTCTATCACACCTAACACAGCGGGCACTGCGAAGGCGGGAGGACCACCCGCCATTCCAGCATCACAGACTCCAGATTTAGCAGCGATATCATTAACTACGAAGATGCCAGAATTTGGGAAAGACATGCCGCGACTTTGGTTCGCGCAGTTTGAATCGGTAATGGAACCACAAAAACAGGGTGACCTGGCAAAATTTAACATGGTTATTGCAAAATTAAGCAGAGAAGCATTACAACAAGTTTGCGACTTAATTATCACTCCACCTGCTGAGAGGAAGTATGAAACTATAAAGGAAAGATTGATCACTGCATACGAGGAAAGTGCTGAAAGGCAGTTCCACAAGCTAGTATCGGAGATGGATCTAGGATCACAACGACCATCACAGCTTCTAAAAAGGATGTCCGAGCTCGCCAGCAACACTCAGGTATCCACAGAAGCACTAAGACGCCTTTGGATATCGAGATTACCCAATTCAGTGAAAGCCGTACTATCAGTGGCCCAAGACACTAAACTGGAGGGACTAGCAGCCATGGCAGACAAAATCATGGAAAATCAAATGACAGGAGAAGTTGCAACAGTATCATCAACGCCCACACCTAGTTTCCCAGATATGCTTAATCAATTCACGCAAATGGCTATTGAGTTAAAGAACCTACGCAACGAAATAAGCGAAATAAGAGAATCAAGAGGCCGCAGCAGGAGCCGTGGAAACACCTGGAATCACAGATTTAGATCACCATCCCGTTTTTCGCGACCACGATCATAAAGTCCAAACTGGTTGTGCCAGTACCATTACCGCTACAGAAATAGAGCGATGAATTGCGAGCAGCCATGCAACTGGAAGCAGCCAGCAGCTGCAGGAAGTCAAGGACAATCAGCAAGTAGAGGTCAAGGACAAAACCTGGGAAATTCGGAAAACTAAACGCCGTCCAGTCCTGCACGGTGGGAGACTGAACAACGGCGACACGAAACCATCGTTTATGCGTGACAGATAGGAAGTCCAAGATTCGATACAGGTGCAAATGTATCAGTTTTACCGGTAAGTCAATTTAAATGTAAAACACTTATAAATTGTTTGCAGCAAATAATTCAGAAATTAAGACATATGGAGTAAAGACCTTAGAATTGAATTTAGGATTAAGGAGAGCATTTAATTGAACATTTATTATAATTATGTGATGTTAAGCAAGCCATTTTAGGCGCAGATTTTATTGAACACTATAAAGAGGCATCTAATATCAAAGTCGGCAATCTCCACTTGTCACAAGTTCCAGTTATCAACAAAAAACATTTCTTAGGCTTATTAATTTTAGATATATATATATATATATAATTATAGATATATTTTTTTCTAATATTTTTCATTATTTATTCATCTTAATATAAAAATAGCATTGTGAATGCAAAAATCTAAAAGTTTAAAAAGTAAATTCTTTATTATTAAAATGGAGACTGCCGGATTTGAAATACACTTGTGGAGACTGCCAACTTTGATATGGATATTGCCGTATTTTATTTGAACGCCGCCATCTTGATACGTGAATGACTAGCCAGATTTGATACTTATTTTGAGTGTTAGGATAGAACTTCGAATTCTAATAAAAGTTTAAAAAAAATACCATGCAAATGCTGATTTAAAAATACCATGCAAATGTTGATTATGAAATAAAACCCTAATTTAGTAATCAAATATTCTTTTTATTTATTAAAAATACAGACTCATATTTTTAAGTCCGGGGAATCATCTTGGAATTCACAAAGCGTATCATTTTCGTTGTCATTTAAGGGGATAGCATCCACGTTCATATTATTTTCATGCAGAGTCAAATTTCTGAAATACACAAGCTCTTCATCATCCATCCAGCCGTCTCCGTAGTGCGTTTGCAATAGTTTTTTGACATCTGTCAATTTATTACTGTTTACTTTACCGGATGAATGAATTTCTGGCGGATTGAGCATGTTCATATTTTTGTTCTTTTTTGTTATGCCTCCAAATTTTCCATCACTTACTCTATAGTAAAGATCGCCTTTAACTACAACGTCAACTTTGCTTTTTGTTCTCCTAATGTAGAATCGCTTGCTCTTTTGAAAAGCAAAATGCCATTAGAATATTTGTAGATTTTCGGAGCACAATTAAAACAGGTCAATCTCGAACAACGGTTTATTGAAGGAGAGATTAAGTACCGTACAAAAGAAATTATGAAAATAATGGCAGCTACCCTCACACTACAATATTTATAATGTCGACTGTTATTAACCAAAAATGGAACTTAATTACGTTGTAATAAGGTTGAAGTAATTTACTTAGTACACATACATTACACCCTACCACTTATTTTACAATTTCCCTTAATCCACAAAAAGAAAATACAATATTAAAAAAAATTATATAATTCGGACAATTCAATAAGGCACCGGATTGCCATATCTTTCCACCGGCTTTCTAGACCTAATAGAATGCTCAGGAGCGCCCACTGGTGGCGCGGCGGGCGGCGGAACTGTTATCGCGCCCTCGCTACAATCAGCTGACTCCGAACTGGGACACGAATTAATTGAAACCGGTGAACGCTTTCGAATCTGGTCTACATGCCTCTTGATAAGTTGACCGTTTTCCCGAGCTACACTATAAGTACGGGATCCTAAATGTTTTTCAATCGTACCCTTTGCCCATTTATCCTCCCCTGTGCCAAATTCTCTAACCCATACCTCCTCACCTGCCTCAAAGCTACGCGGTATTCCTCCAGCATTCCTAACCTGATTTTCCTGTGCTTTTTGTACGTTAGCTATAGTATTGTCACTCTTTCCAGTACAGAGTAGATCCAATCTAGAACGTAAATTTCGATGCTGCAACAACATGGCAGGCGATTGGCCCGTCGAACTATGAACCGTGTTACGATATGAAAACAGATAAGACTGGAGCGCCGCATCTAATTCGATTTTATCATGTAAAGCTTTCTTTAAGGCCCTTTTGCAGAGCTTAACTGCGTTTTCGGCAGCACCATTCGAAGAAGGGTGGTATGCTGGGGTGAGCGTATGATTTATACCATTATTTGTCATAAAATAAGCCAACTCCCTGCTAGTGAAAGGTGGGCCGTTATCAGATACGATCTCTTTCGGAAGGCCAAACCGAGCAAAAATTTCTCTTAATACTTTAATTACGTCCCCGGCTGACGTACGAGACATTCTGTAGGCTTCAATCCATTTTGTGGTTGAATCCACTACTACAAAAAAAGTATTACTATGAAAAGGCCCCAGAAAATCCATGTGTAGCCGACTCCAAGGTTCAGAATGATAAACCCAGGGCTGCGGCGGCGCGTGCGGCGGAGCCGGCGCCTCCAATGCACACACGACGCACTCGCGGCAAGTTCGCTCGATGTCCGCGTCGATACCGGGCCACCAAACGTAACTACGAGCTATACTTTTCATTTTAACTACACCCATGTGTCCCGTATGTAGTTCTTTTAAAATGCAGGCACGTAACTCTGATGGTATAACCATACGATAACCCCACATGATACATCCTGAGTCCAAATATAATTCATTTCGCCTTAAAAAGTATGGTTCTATGTCCGGTGCTGGACACTTATTTGGCCACCCTGAACGTAAAAATATACTAAGTCCCGATAAGGTTTTACACTGTTTACTTTTTTCACTAACTAAATCCCTCGTTATAGGTAAAAAATCTTGAACAAAATTAACGTAAGTTTTTACTTCTCCTTCTACACTACTAGTATCGACCGGTAACCTGGATAATGCGTCTGCGCTGTTCTTTAATGTCGGTACATACTCAATATCGAACTGATACCCTGATAAAATAACCGCCCACCTCTGTAACCTACTGGCTGCCATCGTCGGTATACCTGCCTTTTCTCCAAAAATACTAACTAGAGGTTTGTGGTCCGTCTTCAACAAAAACCTTCGACCATACAAATATTGATGAAACTTTGTAACCCCAAATATGATAGCCAATGCTTCCCTTTGTATTTGCGAGTAGTTAACTTCTGCTGAACTAAGTGTGCGCGAGGCATATGCTATAGGTCGCTCGCGGCCGTAGCGCATCTTGTGAGAGATGACCGCGCCCACCCCGCTCGCGCTCGCGTCCGTGGTCAAGATGATCGGCAACTCCGGGTCATAATGAGCTAGCACCTCGCTCGAAACTAGCAATTGCTTAACCTTCATAAAAGCATCGGTACATTGATCTGTCCAAATAAACTTAGAATCTTTTTGTAGTAACTTATACAAAGGTGACAACAACATACTGATATTTTTCACAAATTTAGCATAATACATTACTAAGCCTAAAAATGAGCGTAACTCAGAAATATTTGTCGGAACTGGTGCTTTATCCACCGCGCTTAATTTTTGTGGACAAGTATGTACCCCTTCCTTGCTGATTACGTGCCCTAAATAAGTTACTGACTCTGCGAAAAAAGTACATTTCTCTTTTTTTACTTTTAATCCGAAACGTTGCAATCGTTCCAAAACTTTACTGAGCGTTTCCATATGTGAAATATCATCGACCCCCGTCAAAATGACGTCGTCTAAAAATACGCCTACCCTAGGCAAGTCTGCAAACATTTGTTCTAACTTTCTCTGGAAAATACCCGGACTCGACGATAAACCATAAATTAATCTATTGTATTTAAAAAGACCCTTGTGAGTATTAATCACCGTGAACAACTTAGAAGGTTCGTCGAGTTCAAATTGCGCGTACGCCTGTGACAAATCTATTTTTGAAAATTTTTCTCCCCCATGTAATTTAGCTAGCAGATCTTCTACTTTCGGTAAAGGAAAACGGTCCACTTCAAGGCATTTATTTAATGTAATTTTATAGTCACCACAGATCCTTATAGTTCCGTCTTTTTTTATAACGGGAACGATCGGCGTGGCCCAATCCGAAGTGTCGACCGGCGTGATGACGCCGTCGCGCTGCAGCTGATCCAGCGCGCGCTCCACAGGCTCGCGCAGCGCGTAGGCGAGCGGCCGCGCGCGCCGGAACACCGGCCGTGCGCCCTCCCTCACGTGCAGCCCGACCGTGCCACCAGTGAACCGACCCAGCCCTTCCTCGAACACATCACTGAATCTGGAAATTAACGAATCCACGTTGAATGACAAACTAGTTTTAACAAAATTACAATTTAAATCGGAAATATTTAATCCTAACTCATATATCCATTGTCGACCCAACAGTGGGTTTTTACCTTGATCCACAACAAACAGATCTAAGGAAATACATTTATCCCTAAATTTAACATTCGGTCTAATTTTGCCTATAGGAACAATTTTCGTACCTGTATAAAAACAAAGGACTACATTGGTTCGCAATAATGGTAAATCATAAAATTGACTTTTATAAACATCGTAACTAATACAGGAAATAGCACTTCCGGTATCGACTTCCATCAGAATGTTTTTACTTTCTACTTCAACATATTTCATTATGGGCTTATAACAATCATAGCTACTAGTACTACTAAAATTATTCATCTGTACCTGTAACGATTCCAAAGTTCCTTCCGTGTCAGAATCTTCATTTACCTCAATAGTATGCACCGAAATCTTACTCATTACGCGAGGACACACTTTCTTCAAATGTCCTTCTTTGTTACAAACTTTGCAGGTGTACACACGAAATTTACATCCATCCGTATCATGATTAGCTCCGCAAGCCCGGCAACGCCCGCGCTGTCTCGCTGCGCCTTGCGATTGTGACGATGAGGCTCCCGGCGCCGCCTGCCTTGCCCTTGCGTCGTAGCCTCGCCCGCCTCGCTGTCCCGCGCTCCACTGCAGACCGGTCTCGAAGCCCCGGCCGCGCGGCCTGCTCCCCGCGGTCACGTGATGCACCGTTGCCGGCCGGCCCGCTGGCTCGCCGCTGCTGGTGTGTGTGACGCTTTGCACTGCCGCCGCGTTCTGCTGAGCCGCCTCCATCGCTACAGCGACTCGAAATGCCTTTGATAAAGACACCGCTTCCTCCGTGAACAACCGTTGTCTAATATTTTCGTCCCGCAGACCACACACGAACTGATCTCGTAGATTATTGTCTATCTCCAGGTGAAAATCACAGTACTTGGATAACTTTTTCAGCTCGGCTAAGTATTCCGCGATAGATTCTTTATCGTGTTGCAACCGTTGACGAAATTTAAATCTCTCGGCTAGTACACTCGGCTTCGGTTGGAGGTAATTTTGCATTAAAGTTACCAGTTCGACGAACGTTTTCTTTGCAGGTTTACTGGGAGTACACAACGTCACCAACAACTCGTAACTGCCGCTGCCCATCACCGTGATCAACGTTGGCACTTTATGCTCCTCTTTGACATTATTCACGATGAAATACTGCTCCAATCTTTCGATGTATAATGTCCAATTATCCTCTTGGTGGTTGAAAAGTTCTAATTTCCCCACTGACATCTTGAATATGCACCGAACTTGCACACGCGAGTTTTTAATATCGTCGCCAAATAGAATATTTGTAGATTTTCGGAGCACAATTAAAACAGGTCAATCTCGAACAACGGTTTATTGAAGGAGAGATTAAGTACCGTACAAAAGAAATTATGAAAATAATGGCAGCTACCCTCACACTACAATATTTATAATGTCGACTGTTATTAACCAAAAATGGAACTTAATTACGTTGTAATAAGGTTGAAGTAATTTACTTAGTACACATACATTACAGCCATAAACCGACATTTTTCAGGACAGTTTTTAAACTATCTCTCCAATCATAAACCTTGCAATCACCTTTTCCTATTTCAATAATGGTACTGTAATTTTGAATAATATCTGAATAACCATCAGCGTTTTTTATTATTTCCCTTTTGCGGATATCACATTCTATATGCCCGAAGACTCTATCTGGAGGAATGAAGGAATGTCCCACAACTGGAAATACAATTTCTACGTTTTTAACATGACTTGGGGCTTTAGATGTTAA
Organism: Agriphila tristella; assembly: GCA_928269145.1. Classification (NCBI taxonomy): domain Eukaryota; kingdom Metazoa; phylum Arthropoda; class Insecta; order Lepidoptera; family Crambidae; genus Agriphila; species Agriphila tristella. The sequence continues at coordinate 2,855,479 of OV743435.1, forward strand.
CCATTTAGCTAGCATGCCCACCATGGTGGTATTTTTATTTTGGCCCCCGCAGCCGTCCGCAATCAAACGAACTTTAGTAATATCTGTCCAATCTGTCGAACAAAGCCGATGATAAACAGCTGACGCTATTTCATTTGAGCTTTTTGCGAATTTATCCTCTGTCCAACAGTAGGCAAATGTATTCTTTGGAGACAGTGCAGCTTTTGAACTTCCCTGAACTATTGTAAAATTATACAAATATAATTGTCTGGAATAATGCGTACTTTGGTCTGGTAATTTTGGCATTGGACTATTTTTTTGGCAATCAAAAGAAAGTGTTATCATGCCATCTTGCTCTTCTTGAACTAACTGAAAAAAAGCTTTCGCTTGCAATTTGTGCACTCTCTTCTGTATTAGGACATCGGATTTTTTTTGTAGGTCGTCGTTTTATTGGTGCGTTTTAATCAATTCATCATACTGAAGACACGTTGAACACACGTCGGTTCTCGGTGATCCGAATCCCAAATTATAGACATTGTTGAAAACTGTTCTAAAATATCCTCTTTTTACTTTTACGTTTTCGTCTGCTTGGGCATTGTACATTTTAAACATTTTGTTAATGCTAAGTTCTGCTGGCAAATAAAATCGTTTCGATTTTCCTCGACAATAATGGGCTTCTTCACAGTTAAAAGAATTAAGGAAATTTTTGACTGCAATTAGCTTTTCTCCAAATTTGTGCTGTTTGTGATTGCCACCTCGATTTTCAGGTAATAAAGTGCCAGTCTTAAAAAAATGTGCCATAATTGTTTGAACCCTGTGTTTTGTTACATGCAAAATTCTCAAAAATGCCCGTTGACATATTGGAATGGTACATCTTTGACTTGAACAGTACATTTTATATTTTGTTTGTAAGAGTTTTTGTCTTTGCGGACCCTTTGTTCCACGTCGTCTTTTAATTTGTTTTGGCTTACAGTATTTTAAAAGAAATGCATCTTGCTTCGATTTTTCTTTGTATTTAAAAAAGGCATCATGGAAATATTTGACATCAGCCATAGAAACAGTTCCACATTTAAATGCTTTTGTGTCATGTCCGCATCTTGGCCGCTCAGGAAGTTGCTTCGATGAATACCTACAAGAGGTGAAAAAGGAAAATAAATCTACGTAATTTTGTCATGGGCAGTCAATTACTATAAAGGACATGAGTTTTATAACTAATAAAAAATTAGAATGACACTAAGAGTTTTGTAACTTTGCCAAGTCCATTTTACGCATTTTTTATAGTACTACATGGTATTATCAAAAATACAAAAAAGAGCGTGTGTGTCGAGCACACGTGTTGAATTGAAACTTCTTTGACATCTTTTGAAATTTCGACTTCCGTTGCCCGCTTTGACGTATTTCCGCCATTTGACTTCCGTTGCCATTTGTGACGTAATTCCGTCACCTGACCTTGAAATTTTACTCTCAACACGCCTAAAGAAGTTTCACTTCAAAAACAGAACCAAACTAAAATAAGAATATAGTATTGGGCAAGTATCAAAACCATAAATCTCAGTATACAAACCTCTCTCTCTTGGCCACATTTCTTTTCCAATTTGCTGGATCTCTTTTCCTTTTTCTTGATTGTCTAGGTGAACAGGGTCGTACTAGATTATCCATATTGTCTATTTTACACAATTAGTAACACTTTTAAGTAAGAAATCCCAATAAAAATCACAAAAATCCACGTGCAGATATTTGCGCTGTGACAGCAGACGCCATACTAAATGCCGAGCTCTGATTGGTTGGAACGGAGACTGCCATGTTTGAAAGAAACGAATGCGGAGGTTGCCGGTTTTGTTACCGACATTCATTTTTAATTGCGTCTTGTATGGAAGATAGCCGTCTTTGAAGCGCCTTAATTTTTAAGTAATGGAGAATTTACCATAGAAAAAATATTTGCATTGTTAACTTTTTTTTTACCCTGACTGGAGACTGCCGGGTTTGACTTAATAGTCGATTTATACAATAAAAGGCTTATAGATAGTTTTACTACTTTAGATGCGCGCGGGTCCATTATACGTTGTGACGAACCCTCTATTAAAATATTCAGAGTGACCACCCTTACCGCGAAATTTTAGAGGAATTTGTGGAAATTACTAAACCAGTCTCATTTATAGAAATTTCTTCACATACGGTACAACATCACATTATTACTACAGGTGCCCCGGTATGTGCGCGTCCAAGGCCACTACCGCCGGACCGATATGTTAAAGTTAAAAAGGAATTTGAGAAAATGCAAGAATTAGGCATATCGTCTGTGAACTGGCAATCGGTCCTATCTGAAAAATTTACACTTTAACTTTTTTATTTCAAATTGTACTATCTAACGGCCGGAGCAGCGTACAAATTCGTAAAGACGCTTCTTTTAAATATTACCGCCAAAATTAGCTTCTTTTAATTGGTCCTATGTTAGCCGCCATTGTTTTTCAAAGCAAAATGTACTATCTGACCATTTTTGTACTGGTTGAGACACGCTACAAGTTCGTTGCGCACTGAATATCGTTTTTTGTATGGAAAATGTGAAAAATTGTGAAATACGGCTGTGTAATTAAGTGACTACGATATTAAAGGTAAGTTATCTTATAAGTTTTTCTTATTTCATCATTCATGTTTATATTTATTTGCGAAGATTATGAATGCTTGCACATAGGACTATTTGCATGTTAATATTCGATTCAGAATAAAGTGCATTGTGTGGCATCCTCATGAGATAGGATCTTTTGCGTTTTGTTTCATACATTACATTTTTGATATTTTCTAATATTCCCTGCTTTTTTTTCAGTTTTCAGGCAAAATGAATAGAGGAAAGAGATTAGTTAACTTGGTCGTTAATGAAAATATTCAAGAACCAACAAATAATTCAATCAAGCAGGTAACTTTCATCCCTTAACTTTTCTGGTGTTTCTGTAATTTTAAGTACTCACAAACCTACCTCTTTTGCAGTGACTCTAATGCTAGTTTTAAAGATTATTTTGCTTGGTGTTTGTTTTCTTGTTTGCTACAAATGCATGTGTGATTTTTCCAGAATCGGCTGAAAACAATAGACGAGTCTATTACATTAATAGTTTTAAATGAGGATAACTGTCATGTTGAAAAAATTACTAATTTTAATGAACCTCCAACTGAAGAAACTTTAATAGATACAAGTAACTTTAATGAACCTCCAACTGAAGAAACTTTGAAAGACACGAGTAACTTAATACAACTCGAAGATCTGATTTCAAGTCCCTTAAGAGAAACTTTTGAAAAGAACATTCAGAACAATATAATTTTCCATCAAGAGCTTTTGCCGATGGAACCAATATTTGACGATCATCCTAATAATGTAGCTTATCAAGATCTCATCCCCTTAACTACAAACATAAATTCTACTAAAACAGACGATGATTGCATAACTCATTTTTCCACAAATGCCACGACTCATGCTTCTTCTGCCACAGCATCTTCTGTTCGCTTTTCTGTTGCGTCACCAATAGCACTTACTGGACCAGTTCTAGAGACCATTAAAACCTTGGAGGTACTTTCGCCTGAGCCTACCAATTCTGAACCACTTGCAGGGACCTCTAACACTTCTCAAAGACCTGAACCCGTGGTAACGTCTCCATCTGGAGTCTCCGTTGCAATTCCCACAAATTATTCTGAACTGATTCCAGAAACTTCTAACAGCCCTGTGAGAGGTGAACCTGAGTTGATATCAAATCCGGAGACAAATATTACATGCTCTGATCCAAACAATCACAATATGAATGAAGGGCGAAAAAGACTTAAAACAGCGGAACCTATGAATTGGAAACGAAATTTAAACAAAAGACTGAGGATGGAAGGTAAACCTTATACAGGTTTCAGGGTGGATGAATCAAAAAAAATAACACAAGATAAACCTAGAACTGAACGGGAAATAAAACCTACCTGTAGTAAGGACAAATGTTTTCGGTCTAAAATAAAAAAATGTTCAACATTTACACAAGAGCAACGAACAGCGATTTTCAAAAGATTTTGGAGTCTTACATGGGAAGAAAGAAAAGCATTTGTGTGTGGACATGTAATTAAAATAGAGAAACAAAAAATGACCGTATCTGGACACGACTCAAGACGAAACTTTACTTTGAAATACAGGTTAAGTACTGGAAGATATGAAGACAATGTAGAAGTGTGTAGAGAAATGTTTATAAATACTTTGGGTGTTGGGTATAGGATGGTGCAATCATGGGTCAACAAAGGCTCCTTTGAGATGCCAGGTCCGTCTACTTCAATTTCATCAAGTAGAGCACACAGTAATACAAAAATCGAGGGATTGAAAAGATTTTTACAATTGCTTCCGAAAATGCCATCGCATTATGGTAGACAGAACTCATCTAAGTTATATTTAGAGCCCATTTTTCAAACTATTCAAGATGTGTATCAGCTTTACTGCAAAAAATTTAAAGATGAAGATATTGATGCAGTATCCAGGCGCAAGTTCAGAGAAGTAATGGAGTCTGAAAATATTTCATTGTTTCAATTGAAAAAAGACCAATGTAACATGTGCAAAAGTCATGAAGCTAAAAATATTACGGATGAAATATGGAATGAACATATCAAAAAGAAGGAGTTAGCAAGAACACACATGTAACGGTTGCTAAAAACCTACTACTTATAATTAATAATTATTACTGTCGAACTTTTCTTAAAAATTCATTACATCACTTCACCTGTGGAATGTGGGAAGTTCTGACCTCTGCCTTATTCCAAATCGCGACTCGGAACGCGGCCGTAGTGTCACACGGTGACAGATGATGTCATTGTCAATAATGACATCCACCTTCGTTATGTCAAGCTCGACCAATAGGATAAGACCGGGACTTCTAGATAATTCTCGCTGTTTTGAGGTGCTTCTCGATATTTATCCTGCTATAAATACGAACGATTCGCAAAAATCCTTTTCTTCTTTTCAAAACATTCGTAACCTTAACAAGTTACCTACATTAATTTCATTTCATTTCTTTGTGTTGTGCAACCCCGTTTCTAGGGTGAGTGTAGCTATAATACGTTCGTTTTGCATTTCAATTCCTTATAAATTTCATAGTGAATTCTCATATTAAATACCTTAATTAAATATCTAATCGTTTTTCTCATATTAATATCTAATGGTTTAATCAGTGTGATTTTTGTGCTAAATTCTTATCGAGTGTAAACGATTCATATCAATGTGCAGCAATATTTGTGGAAAGTAATATGCAATCCTTGTTTACAGTAAACTCAGAAGGCAGGTAATAGTATTTTGTATGAGCTACTAAATAGCTTGTGAATAAATACTATAACCAACATTAATTTAATTTCTATCTTGCAATGAAATGATTTCGTTTTATAACCTACCCGCTGCCAACGGGTGAATCCCGATCTTAATGTTTATTTTATAATGTTCTAAATTGCCTTTCAAAATTAAGCATTAAATTATTATTCCCTTTTATTAAAATATACCTTTCTACTAATAAAATTATTCTTTTTAAACATGTTAATAGGGTGAAGTGCTCGAATGCTCACCATAAGTAATATTATAGTCAAATTAGTTAGTTTGATCAAATTGACCAAAATAATCATTTTGATTATTATGGTCAATAACTTTTTTGAGACTTTTCAATTGTAGCCATCTGCCCTAGCACCTATTTAGCAGCGGTAAGAATTAGTGAACACCTGTTCATACCTTTTGTGTAACATTCCAGGGTCGTACCTACGGGCAGGAGTTCCCCTACCGGACCCTCTCCTGCGCCGCCTACCACTACACCTCCGGGCACCTACCTGCCCGAGTCACCACCTGCTGCTTCCGGCCTACCCCGGAGCAACACCACGCCGAGCCTGCGCACTCGCCTCACCTTGAGCGCGTAGCCCTCGTGCTGCACATGCGCTTCTGCTTCCGTTAGGCAAAACGCAAGCTAAGTGCTTTTTATACTACAAGGCGACTACCACGAAACGAAGATCTGTGTACCCCCCTTGAGACCTTTTTTTTTCAATATATCTTGGTAAATTGTAACATTGACGTTTCATTTACCACCTTCTGCGCACTGGTCGTGCTTCACACTTCCAGCTGTGGCAGTGGCGCCCAACGTGGGGCCAGATTCTCTATCTCGTGCCTTACCTGTAGCAGCTATAGACAGTGCCAACCAATCTTGTTCACCTGTAACAGATCCATGGTATTTGGAGATCTTTAATGGTTGCCAATCCTCTCCTACTTCCTTTCCTAATTACAAAATCACTAACAATAAATTATATCGTCACATGAAATCCTTAAACCCTTTAGCTAGGGAATTCGAATGGAAGGAAGTTGTCCCTAACGATTCCAGACTTGATATTATTGTTGCTAACCACTCAAATCCTACTTCAGGACATTTGGGAATTTTTAAAACCTTTAAACGTATTTCTTTAAATTATTTTTGGCCTGGCTTACATAAGGATGTTGCTAACTTCGTAAATAATTGTGATGCTTGTAACTCGCACAAACATGCTAATCATCCTACCTTAGGACTTATGGGTCGACCTAAAGAATGCTCTAGGCCCTTCCAAATGATTAGTATTGATTTGGTCGGTTCACTACCTCCAAGTAGGAAGCAAAATACTATGCTCCTGGTTGTCACTTGCTGTTTTTCTAAATACTCTCTATTATTTCCTATACGTCGTGCAACTGCTGAAATTATAACTAATATTATTGAGGAGAAAGTCTTTCTTGTACATGGCATTCCTAGCACCGTTCTGATGGACAATGGTAAACAGTTCGTTAGTCAGAAACTACAGCATATGTTCGCTCAATATAAAATACCGAAAGTGCATTTTACGCCTAAATACACTCCACAGGTAAATACAGTCGAGCGTTACAACAAGACCATTATGACGGCTGTTTCGACCTTTATTGATGAAGATCACAGAACTTGGGATCTTAATATCCCTAAAATACAATTCGCTCTCAACTCTGCTGTAAGTGAAGTCACGGGTTATACCCCATCGTTTCTGGTCTTCGGGAGGGAATTAGTCTCTTGTGGATCTCATTATCTTGATGTCGATCTAAACGACATTATCTTCTCACCTAGGGATGAATATGCTGAAAATACTGGGAAACTTAGGAAAATTTTTGATCAAGTGCAAAGTTCTCTTATAAAATCGCATGCTCGTAATTGTGATCCTTATAATCTTCGTCGTAAAAAGTTCGAATTCAACGTAGATGATATTGTCTGGCGAAAAACTTATTATCAAAGCGACAAAGATAAGAAATTTTCTAAAAAACTTGCTCCTAAATATATTAAATGTCGTATAAAATCTAAATTGTCGCCCTTGGTCTATGAACTTGTCGATATGAAAGGGAAAAATCTGGGTTCTTGGCATATCAAAGATTTTAAATTGAATAATTATTCTTAAACTTGTTTTTAATACTTTAGATTAAAATAATAATAAACAAGCAATATAAGTATACATTTTTAAATACTTATACTGTTTCCACTACTATAATTTACATTGCATGAAAATTTTAACTATTGTCTTTTAATTTGAATATAGCTGTTGTTGTCTGAATGAAAGGGTCTTATTCACTTGTTTTGGGTTGTTATCTGGTTTGTTGGTCGTTTTTGTTTTTAACTGGATTTCGTCCAGGCAAAATCCTACTCTAAGAGGGGGGATATGTAACGGTTGCTAAAAACCTACTACTTATAATTAATAATTACTGTCGAACTTTTCTTAAAAATTCATTACATCACTTCACCTGTGGAATGTGGGAAGTTCTGACCTCTGCCTTATTCCAAATCGCGACTCGGAACGCGGCCGTAGTGTCACACGGTGACAGATGATGTCATTGTCAATAATGACATCCACCTTCGTTATGTCAAGCTCGACCAATAGGATAAGACCGGGACTTCTAGATAATTCTCGCTGTTTTGAGGTGCTTCTCGATATTTATCCTGCTATAAATACGAACGATTCGCAAAAATCCTTTTCTTCTTTTCAAAACATTCGTAACCTTAACAAGTTACCTACATTAATTTCATTTCATTTCTTTGTGTTGTGCAACCCCGTTTCTAGGGTGAGTGTAGCTATAATACGTTCGTTTTGCATTTCAATTCCTTATAAATTTCATAGTGAATTCTCATATTAAATACCTTAATTAAATATCTAATCGTTTTTCTCATATTAATATCTAATGGTTTAATCAGTGTGATTTTTGTGCTAAATTCTTATCGAGTGTAAACGATTCATATCAATGTGCAGCAATATTTGTGGAAAGTAATATGCAATCCTTGTTTACAGTAAACTCAGAAGGCAGGTAATAGTATTTTGTATGAGCTACTAAATAGCTTGTGAATAAATACTATAACCAACATTAATTTAATTTCTATCTTGCAATGAAATGATTTCGTTTTATAACCTACCCGCTGCCAACGGGTGAATCCCGATCTTAATGTTTATTTTATCATCATCATCATCATCATCATATCAGCCACACGACACCCACTGCTGGGTATAGGCCTCCCCTAAGGATCTCCACAACGATCGGTCCTGCGCTGCCTGCATCCACTGGCTTTCCGCGACCTCCACCAGATCGTCGGTCCACCTTGTCGGGGGCCTACCCACGGAGCGTCGTCCGGTGCGCGGTCGCCATTCCAGAACCTTTCTGCCCCAACGGCCATCGGTTCTTCTCGCTATGTGTCCCGCCCATTGCCACTTCAGCTGAGCAATCCTTCGAGCGATGTCGGTTACTTTAGTTCTCCTGCGGATCTCCTCGTTTCTGATTTGATCACGTAGGGAAACGCCGAGCATGGCTCTCTCCATTGCACGCTGAGTGACCTTGAGCCTCCTTATGAGACCCATAGTTAGCGGCCACGTTTCACTGCCGTAGGTCATCACTGGCAACACACACTGTTCATAGACTTTCGTCTTGAGACACTGAGGTAAGTCGGACGCGAAGATTTTTCGAAGCTTCCCGAATGCTGCCCACCCGAGTTGGATTCGACGAGAGATCTCTTTCTCGAAGTTGGACCTACCTAACTGGACTGCCTGTCCTAGGTATACGTAATGTTTATTTTATAATGTTCTAAATTGCCTTTCAAAATTAAGCATTAAATTATTATTCCCTTTTATTAAAATATACCTTTCTACTAATAAAATTATTCTTTTTAAACATGTTAATAGGGTGAAGTGCTCGAATGCTCACCATAAGTAATATTATAGTCAAATTAGTTAGTTTGATCAAATTGACCAAAATAATCATTTTGATTATTATGGTCAATAACTTTTTTGAGACTTTTCAATTGTAGCCATCTGCCCTAGCACCTATTTAGCAGCGGTAAGAATTAGTGAACACCTGTTCATACCTTTTGTGTAACATTCCAGGGTCGTACCTACGGGCAGGAGTTCCCCTACCGGACCCTCTCCTGCGCCGCCTACCACTACACCTCCGGGCACCCACCTGCCCGAGTCACCACCTGCTGCTTCCGGCCTACCCCGGAGCAACACCACGCCGAGCCTGCGCACTCGCCTCACCTTGAGCGCGTAGCCCTCGTGCTGCACATGCGCTTCTGCTTCCGTTAGGCAAAACGCAAGCTAAGTGCTTTTTATACTACAAGGCGACTACCACGAAACGAAGATCTGTGTACCCCCCTTGAGACCTTTTTTTTCAATATATCTTGGTAAATTGTAACATTGACGTTTCATTTACCACCTTCTGCGCACTGGTCGTGCTTCACACTTCCAGCTGTGGCACACAAACAACAAGATAAAGAAAAAGCATTGGCTGAAGTACAAGTAGTAATCGAGGTGGACTTTCAAGCTGTCAAACTGGCTCCATTTACCAACGCCAATGCTTTTTACTATAAAACGAAACTGGCATGTCATAACTACACTTGTTACAATGTGAAAACAAAAAAAGCCACATGTTACTGGTTCTCCGAAGATCAAAACAATCAGTTGGTTGCTTCATCTTTCGTATCTTGTCTAATAGATTATTTAGAGAAGTATTGTTTAACACCTGACAAGAAAGACGTCGTTATTTATTCCGATGGATGTACGGCTCAAAATAGGAATAATATTATGGCAAACGCTCTTTTGAATTTTAGTATGCTACATGGAGTAAACATTTACCAAAAGTACCTGGAAGTGGGGCATACCCAAATGGAAGTAGATTCCGTACATGGCTGCATAGAAAGAAAGCTAAAGGGTCGCGAAATCAAACTCCCCAGCTATTACGTCAATGTTACGAAAGAAGCACGAAAGAATCCATGTCCATATGAGGCATTAGAGTTGGAATTCGACTTTTTTAAAGACTACACTAATCCGCTGCGATACAAATCTATCAGGCCAGGAAGAAACAAAAATGACCCGACTGTTATGGATATTAAGGTGATATCCTACAGTCCAGATGGGATAATAAAAGTTAAATTAGATTTTGATGGCGATTACGTGACACTTCCCAACAGACCTACACGTTTGGATCCTGTTCAAGTGTACCCACCCCTATACACTGAAAGATGCAAGATTAACAAATCCAAATGGTTACATCTGCAAGAATTGAAATCAGTGATACCTCGGGACTGCCACCAGTTTTATGATAATTTGCCATACAAAGAATAGAAGATTTTCATAAGTAATGTCGTGTTCATTATTATTTCTTTAAATAAATATTTTCGTAAGTAATGTTGTGGTCATTATTTTTTTCTTGAAATAAATAATTGTCTATAATAGTTGTTTATTTTTTAAGAACTTATAGCTATTTTGTTATTATATTTTAGTGTCAATTAATCCTATCTAATTATTTGTCAAACCCAATATTGCATTCTCTTTCTACATAGGATTAAATGCTAGTAACAAAATGTCCTATCTTCAGTTAAATACGAATACAATAGGTCCTATGTTTCCTATATTGCAAATAAAGTAAATCGGACTATTACTTGTTATTAATTTAGGTAAAGTAACCAATTTAACTAAATACGTATTTTTTTGTTTCCTATACAACTTGTTCAATTGTTAAATATTCAGTTTTTTCTCTGTCCGGTAAAGTTGTATGAAAATAGATAGGACCGATTGCCAGTTCACAGACGATATGTAGGCCAGGAAAAGGAGAATGGGCAAGTCCACTTCATGTTGTTCCAAAAAAGGACGGACAATTAAGACCCTGCGGAGATTACAGAGCACTTAATGCTATAACAAAGCCAGACCGTTATCCGATACCACATAATATGCAAGATTTTACTTATATTTTGCCAAACCGTAAAATTTTTTCTCGTTTAGATTTAAATAGGGCTTATCACAACATTTCTATAGCAACTGAAGATATTGAAAAGACAGGCATATGTGAGTATGGCCGCCAAAAATTTTACATTTGGGAAAAAATATGTGTCCATCACATATTGAATATTATAAATTCCATATTTTATATTGTTAAAGTTTATCTTGTGTTTTTTTCTGTTCCGCAGTATCATTTTTATTCATGCGAATAATTTAAATTAATTTTGGTTGCCTATTACGAGTGCAATTTGTTTTTTGATAAAGAGTTAATTTTGGTTCCCATACAAATTTTGTGTGTCCCACTAAGACATCTCATACTTATGACGTCCCATTATTGCAAAATTTTTTTGTGATCCGTTGAAACGTTAGCACGTTTGAATTATTATGTTAATTTGCTAAGTTTAAATGTATTCTTTTAATAATATAACCCAAAAAAACAATACGTAAAACTAATTTGAAACTGTGTCTTACTTTTTTTCCCGATTGTTACTTCACGTAAGTTACCACGATTAACAACGGAACTAGCTAGATTCCCCGTCTGTGATAATATTTCTTAGTCATGGCAACACCCAGCTCCAGGTTGGCCAAACGTTTAGGAAAAAAACGCCGTTTTGTTTACTGTCAAAGTCATCTTAAAGGTAGTCGGTAGTTTTGTCTCGGGAGTTTTTAATATTTTCAAGTGAGAATAACACGGTCAGAATGCAAATTTTCTATATTATTTTAGATCGTGTGTGTAGATAAGACTATTCTTTTGACAAATCAAACTACGCGGCGTCCATAAACTCAAAAGTCACATAATAAATAATATTTTTAGGTCATATCCACGAGTTTTTTCATTCACGAATGATACCGTGTGTTACTAATGTGTTACGTAACATTCGTGATCGGTTGTTAAAGAGTAGTATACACTAAAGAATCTAAAATCAAAAGGCCTTCCTTTTTGTAAGAATAAAGTGTTTTACGAAGAACAAATTGTTTATATTTTAATATACTTACCTAAGATTCCAAAATAAAAACTACCTTGTGATAACAATCATTTTATTATTTTATTCCGTGTAATTATAGGAATAGTTTACTAATGTACACTAGGCTTAATTTTCACACGTGTTACCTCCATTCACGAATGTTACCGTGTGTTATGAATTCACGATTGTTATTGTACAATTTTTGGCGGCCATACTCATGTACCCCATTTGGACTTTATAAATTCCCTCGCATGAGTTTTGGCCTAAGAAATGCAGCACAAACCTTTCAAAGGTTCATGGATCATGACGTTTTAAAAGGAATAGAACGCGTAGGAAACTCGGATAAAAATGACGAATCGGCACTTTTCTGTTTCATTGACGATATCATTATAGCCTCAGATAACGAAGATATTCACAGAGTCCACTTGAGAGAAATATTTAAAGTTAGGTATTACCATTAATTTGAGTAAATGCAGTTTTGGTCAACCTAGTATAGAGTTTCTAGGATATTTAGTATCACAAGACGGTATAAGTCCACTACCAGAAAAAGTTAGGGCTATTTCGGACTATCCACAACCTAATACAGTAGAAGAAATGAGACGTTTTTTAGGAATGATTAATTTTTACAGAGCGCATCTGCCCCATGCAGTTGAGTACCAAGCAGAGTTAAACAAATTTTTACATAATTCGAAAAAGAAAGATAAAACACAAATTAGTTAGAATGAGAAAAGTTTACAAGCTTTTGAACAATGTAAGGTTAGCCTCAAAAAAGCAGCTACATTGTCACACCCAAGTGTAAATGCGCCTTTAGCATTAATAATAATAATAATAATAGAAAATTTATTTCGGACAACAAAGATCCATATTGGGTTAGTTACATTATAAACTTACAAAACTAGTGTTAGTAAGAAAGAAACATAAAAATACAAATTACAAAATTAAGTCCACAACAACACGTTTTTGGCGTGGCAACACACAACTACGCGGCGGCTTAATCGAACGCACCCCGCGATGCTAACGAAAAAGTAAAACGGGACTACTTGACTGCGTGCAGTCGTATCCAGCGTGCCAGCATCGCCGAGTCCCACCGATCCACCACCGTACGCAGGATGGTGTTGGAGCTGACGCGTACCCGCTGAAGTATGGAAGCACAGCGTTTGCGCATAATGGCCGCGAAACCATCTGTATGAGCTCCCGCAAACATACCGGAGGCGCTACAGTAACGCGGCAACCCCATCAGCACCCTGAATGCGTTGTTATATTGTACGCGAAGGTCACTGTATGCCGCACGAGTAAAGTCCACCCACAGGCTGCATGTATAAAAAGACTGGCAGAAGGCTTTAAACAGCGTGATCTTAACTTGTGTATTGCATCTCGCAAACCTGCGGGCCAACATATTGCAGCGAACTGACAGCGACCTTCTTTCCCTCTGTATATCAACGTCATCTTTTAAATCAGCAGTAACCCAATGGCCCAAATACTTGAAGCGTTCGACTTTTTTTAATGTGGTACCACAGAGCGTTATATCGGATACATTGGTATAACGTTTTTGATCGGGTTTAAATACCATAAATTCACTTTTTGTAGTGTTGTAAATAAGCCCATGGGTCACTGCATAATTTTCACAAACACTGAGTAGTTTCTTTAGCGCACCACTTGATGGGCTCAGTAGCACCATATCGTCTGCATAGCTAATATTGTTGACACAGAGACCGTCAATATGGCAGCCGATACCGGTGCTGCTGAGCTCAACAATTAACTTGTTCATGTACAGATTGAAAAGTGTTGGAGATGTCAAACCGCCCTGTCTCACACCACATTCCAATCTGTACTCCTCCGATAACATACCTGCCCATCTTACACTGTTTTTCTGGTTACTATACCAATATTTAAATAAAGCTATGATATCTTTTGGCAGGTCAGTCTCAGATTTCATTTTTTTCCATAGAATGTCATAGGATACGCGATCAAATGCTTTCGACAGATCTAAGTAACAGGCATACACTGGCGTCTTCCTTTTTGTGTAGTACCTAACAGTCTCCTTGAGGCACATAATAGCGTTCTCTGTGGAAAGACCAGGTCTAAAGCCAAATTGTGCATCATTGAGTGAGATGTGCTCGTTCAGACGTTTACCAAGGAGACTGTCCAGCACTTTCGCAATCACAGTTGCAAGGGAGATTGGCCTGTAATTACATATATCAGTCGCATCACCCGTTTTGTTTTTCATGATGGGTACCACTATAGTTCGCATTAGATTGTCAGGTAAAATTAATGACCGACGCGTCCGACTCATGTGTTGGCGCCGTGCTCCAACAGAAAATAGATAACAAATGGTTACCTTTAGGCTATTTTTCTAAAAGTTTATCTCAGTCACAAAAGAAATATTGTACGTATGACAAAGAACTCGCAGCAATTTATATGGCTATAATGAATTTTAGAAACATGATAGAAGGGCGAATTTTAACAGTATTTACGGATCATAAACCGTTGATTTATGCTTTTACAAAAGTAGGTAACGACAAAGAACTTGCTAGAAGAGCCAGACAATTGATGTACATTAGTGAATTCACTAGCGATATACAACACATTTGTGGCTCGGAAAACTTAGTTGCAGACGCCTTATCGCGCATAGAGTCCATTGTTTGCCCTACGACGTTAGATTACGAAGAATTAGCCCACGCACAGGAAACCGCCCAAGATTTAATAGTTGCGGGAAGCGATAAGTTAAAATTTCAACACATAGTCATTCCTAATTCGAACACAAGAGTTTATTGTGAAGTAAGCACGAACAATGCAATACCTGTTATACCAACACAGTTTAGGAAAACAATATTTAATTCGGTTCATAACATTAGTCACCCAGGTAGTCGCGTAACTAAAAAGTTGATTACAGAAAGTTACTTTTGGCCAGGAATGAATAAGGATGTCAATTCATGGACAAAACAGTGCATTCCCTGCCAAAAGACCAAAGTTAACAGACATACAGTTGCAAATTTTACAGAATTTCCAGAATGTACTAGATTTGAACAGATTCATGCAGACATCGTAGGACCTTTAAGGACCGCAAAAAATGGAGAACGTTATATAATAACTATTATGGATCGTTTCACGCGTTGGCCAGAAGCAATTCCAGTTTCAGATATATCAGCTGAAACGGTCTCTAATGTTATTTATAAAGAATGGATATGCAGATTCGGTTGTCCAAATCGAATAATTACAGATCAGGGAAGGCAATTGGAAAGCGAACTTTTTAACGCATTAATTAAAGTACTAGGAGTCCAAAGAATAAGAACTACCGCTTACCACCCCCAGAGCAATGGTTTAATAGAAAGATGGCATCGATCACTAAAAACTGCATTGACAGCACGACTTACAGACTGTACAGACTGGGTAGATGAATTACCGACGGTTATGTTAGGGTTAAGATCAGCATATAGGACAGATACAGGGTTAAGTGCAGCGGAAATGATTTACGGACAGACAATAAAGAGCTTATTAGATCATCCTGAATTAAGGATACGGAATTCAGAGTCCGATTTAGGACGAGAAATTCAGTCGCCAATTAGACCGTCCTGAATAACGGATCCGATATCACAGCTTAACGATCATACAGTAGTTACACGAATGTACTTGCGCAGAGCAACGGAGGCAAAAATACAGTGACCGTAAAAATACATGTAGGTAGGAGGTAAAGGTAGGTAGTAGGTACGTGTCATTTTCAATGCTAATCTGAACTAGGTTTATTAATGTAGGTACTAGTATGTAATTTGCGAACAACTCATCTACTGTCAAAATTAAAACAGCAATTTTTTCGACTTTTAAACGATTTTTACACAAAATATAAAAAGTATAAAAGATTAAGGGGGGATGGAAATGAAATACATGGAACTGAAACGGAAAAAAAAATCATTTAACCTATACGTGTGGGGTGCCTATGGATAGGTCTTTAAAAATGACATTGAGGTTTCTAAAAGTATTTTTTCTCAAAGTCAACCGTTTAGAAAATATACACTTTCAAAGTGGTAAAATGTGTGAGCCCCCCCTCTAACTTTTAAACTAAGAGAGTGAAAAATAAAACAATAAAATATGTTGTAGATCTTTATAAAACACTATTTACGAAAATTGGTTTGAATGCGACATTTAGTAGTTTTAGAGATACAGCACATTTTTCAAAACCGCTAATATAACATTGTCGTTTATACGAACACTATGAAAAACAAAGTTATTTTTGCAGATGAAAATTATATCACCAACATAAAAAGCGTTGACTGACTATATACTCTTTAGGCTGTGGTACTACTGTATCGGAGCAGAGCGTCCTGAATGCGATTACACTGTCCTAAGTGCTTCCGATTTAGCATCCTTAACGCCGGAGACCATTTTCTATCCTAACTAGGATCCTAACTAGGATCCTACCTTCCTGAATGCAATTACACTTTCTGAATTAAGGAGCGACTTCATTCCGGATCCTTAATTCAGGATGATCTAATAAGCTCTTAAGACTGCCGTCAGATTTTTTTGTTGAAAACAAAGTAAGTAGCAATCAGGAATATATCGATAAATTACGTCAAACAATCAGTAAGTTAAAACCACAGTCTAGAGCGATAAGCGACTCTAAAAAAAATTTTGTTAATAACGATTTAAAATCATGTACACATGTGTTTATTAGAAACGATATGTTAAAAAAGTCACTAAGTCCTACGTATGAAGGCCCCTACCGCATCCTAAGTAGACAAAACAAAGTTTATAAAGTTAGCTTAGGTAATAGGGATGTACATGTATCAATAGACAGACTGAAACCCGCATACATTTTTAATCAAGATATAGATGATAATTTAATTGATTCAATTAAGGTTAGCACTCAGGAAAATAGTATCTGTAAAACAAAAGAACTCGAAAAGAATAAAGGCATTCTTACGACTCGTACCACAAATAGTTGTAAGACCGCCAGTAAGATTTTTATGCTGACTATAGTAACCTAGAAAATAATGATTAGATTGATCTAAAATACTTCTCGTTACATGTAAAATATGTCAACTTAAACATTTGAATTTCAAATATCACTGAGCTAGTACGCTAATTATTATATATTTTCATATTTTTTACATTCAAAATTATTTTTAAAATGAGAAAGTCATACAGTAAAAATGAGGAAGTCATAATAGCACAGAATGGAGCTAATCAAGCAAATTTTAGCAGTTTGGAAAACCACATACAAACCTATGGAATAATAATTACAGTTATTGCCATACTACTTTGTGCCATTATAGTGTATTGGTGTTGTGGAACATGCCGTTCCCGAGTTCGAGGTTGGCTACGCAAAGAGATGAGAAATACTATTAAGACAGCCACACAAGCTCAAGAAGTTGTGTAAATTACAAATTGTAAGTCTTCTATTTTTTTTTGGTGTTCATTAAAAATATTTCGTGTACCTATAGTTTCAATTTTGAGGTCAAGTAGGTAGTCATTCTGTATAAAACATGCGTGGCGCTGTCGTGAGGGGTGCTGCAGGGTTAGAAAGCCGTTATTTATTTTATTGCAGGGCATGCCTTTACGACAGCTACCTAAGACATGAAAATTATTGTATTTCTTATGAAATACCTTTAAGACGGCCCTGAAAACAGGTGTCCGCAAAAATGATGTAAAGAAGGAAGTAGTAGATTAAGAAAATTTTTAGTATAAAAAAGTAGTTATTTGTCTAAAATTATAATTCGAAACATTAAAATTGACTTTTACAATTGGTTAAAAACACATTACTAAATATTTTGTATTTTTTGTTATTAAAGTAAGGCGACGACGCCGCCTTAGCAAATATTCTATAAATAGATTTTGAAGTCGACGCCTTAAGCGTTGGAATGTTACGCTCGACAGTATTAGTTCAGGAAATGAACGCTTAAAAAAGGGTATAGAGGGAAAGGCGTGGAACACAATTTTTGACTTCGTAACTTTGTTTGGACCTGTTAGGAGGTGAACATATCAAAAGTCCCCGCCCGTAGCCCCTATGCCGGGGGGTAGGGGGAGTTTTGAAGGTCCCATTTTTCGGTTTTTTACATATATCTCGAAAACTATACATTCCAGCGACATGAGTTCTTTTACAAAATGAAAGCTGGTTAAATTTGCTACATGTTAAATTCAGTATTTTTTTTATATCGTGTATAGTTTTAGAGATATTCACTATTAAAGTCTGTAATTTTATCTTTTTAATATATAAAGGAAGAAACTGATTGGTGACTGACATATCAACGCACAGCCCAAACCGCTGGGTCTCGAGACTCCAAATTTGGCACATAGGTTCCTTATGAGGTCTAAGGATGCACTAAGAAAGGATTTTTCAAAACTCACCCCCTAAAGGGTGAAACGGGGGTCCAAAGTTTGTATGAAAGTCCGTCAGTTTCGAAGCTAGGATCTTCAAATTTTGTGTTTAGGCTGACGATAAAAAATTAATATATACGTTTTCCAGCGTTTTTGAAAATTTTACTCCCGAAGGGGTGAAAAGGGGGATGAAGTTGTGTATAGAAAATCCTTCATTTTCGAAGTAAAAATAGCTAAATTTATAATTTTGGCATATGGATGCAAATCTTACTCGACGTAAATCGTTATTGTTAGTATTTCAGCCATTATGGGGATAAAATGGGGACGAATCATCATCAATCAATAAATATTATTTTTCCTAAATTACAGATATTCAGGAGCGGATATCTCAAAAACTTTACAAGATATCGAAAATTTTTCCACAATAAATCTTGTCTCAAATTTAATCAGCTTTTATTTTGTAAAAGAACTCATGTCACTGGAATGCATAGTTTTCGAGATATATCTGAAAAACCTAAAAATGGGACCTTCAAACCCCCCCCTCCCCCCCGGCATAGGGGCTACGGGCGGGGACTTTTGATATGTTCTCCTCCTAACTAGTCCAAACAAAGTTACGAAGTTAAAAATTGTGTTCCAATCATTTCCCTCTACACCTTTTCATTTACTGGGCTATATGTATTTTAGATCATGTGTAAACTTAGTAGTAAGTACTTAGTAAAGAGCGACAATATGTTTTTTTTTAATAGCGCAACCAAAATGTAATCATTTTTCATAAGTAAGTAAGTAATTAGTTTGTAAAAAATAAGGACCACAGATACTTTGTAACACTGTTTTTTTTACCTATCCTTGCGGTAGCAAGCACTTGATTTTAAAGTACTTTTTATGGCGAAATTCTCGCTATAGTCTTCTAGGTTGGACAAGGAACATTAGGTATTAGATGTAGGTAAGAGTTTAGATAGGTTTTACAAAACACACCTAGTGTTTTCATATAGCTTTTGATATGGTTTGTGTAGGATAAATGCATGGATATTTCTACCTTTGTTTGGGTCAATTTCCAGTAGTTTAACGAATGTCGGCGATTATACCGCCCACTTTGATCACAAAGCATTCACTTGAATTCATTTTAAAAATATCATTCACAAAGAATTTTAGCACTTTTCAATAATTAAAGCAAATAAACTTTCTTGTTTACATATCTCACAGCTGTCTTTTCAATTGACAAGTGACAACTGTCAGATGTGACGTTTAGCGTTCCGATTCCCGCTAACTGAATGTTTCGGACCAATTAATTTACACTTTGGTGATAAAAACAAATAAATAAATATCACCTATTTGTTATTTTAATTAAATAAAGTAAATGTTAATGTCTCTCATGCTAGTTAAACGTTTTAATATTAATATTCAGACAAAAGGTAAGTATGTTCATAGAATGTATTTTGTCTGGGGGGTAGTTTGTTGTCTATGGCATTCTAGACTTTTCGAGTCGTTTCAACAATGACCGACGTAGTTCGACGGTTCGACGGACGGAAGTCTTTGTCTCATTATTGGTATTTCGCCTGTGTCGTGTAGGTGCAGGAATTGAATAATATGTGAGCCACGGCTTTTGGCGATTTATAGTGGTTTCGCTATTGATTTAATGATGCGTTGAGCATCCCTTTAAGTGGTGAGTGTTATAATAATACGAATCTAATTATTTGTCCGTTTTTACCAGTGGTATCCAGATTGTAACCTCGTGTGTATTGTTTTCAGGGCTCAAGGCTCAAATTGTATATTGTACCATGTTTCTTTCGAGATGATAACCTGTAATAATTAAAGCCCAAATTTGGTAAGTTTCTCAACCTTGTTATAATGTTAGTTGTAAGGAAAACCTCATATTCAATGTTGGACAATTTGGTGACTTTGATTTTTTATTACAGGGCTCCCAGGTTTCGTCCGGGTTTACTTCAAAATCCCAGGTTTCGTCCAGGTTTACCTCAAAATTTCAAGATATAAGTGGTTCCCAGTTTGGTCCAGGAAATCTTTCAAGGTTATGGTTTAAGCTCATTTCGATCTAACGTTGTCCGTGCAGCGGCTTGGCGAGAATTCCATGCTATGATGTCTCATTGAAATCAGCGTGACGAGCACATATTAAACCGTACCATTACCATGGATCTATAAAACTAACCAAGGTATTCCTCAGCTTTCTTTTATTATCATCGCGGCAGTGTTTCTGTAGTATGTACCCGGTGAAGTAATTAACGTTTATATCCAGTACAAAATGGTGTTTTGATGACTTGTTCAGACTCAACCCGGAGCAGGTCTACAGCCAATAATAGTCATGTTTAAAATTTATTTAGCTTCAGCGTAACTCTGGTCCATGAGCCAGAATGTATAAATAATTCTATGTTACTATAAGTGTTTTGTGTTAAGATGATAAATAATAAGTATCTTAGCATAAGTTTTGTGAGTACATATGTGTTCGGTTCTTGACGGTCAGCCGACTTGAGAGATATGGTGACGTTTGAAAACTTATTTCAAATGCGGAACCGGCCTCTTAATCCGTCTGACTAACTGGAAATGAACAGATATGCCCTCACCTTTACTTTTAAGGGTTTATAGTTTGAATCCCTACTTCTTTATATGGTTTTAATTTTATAATGAACCCAAGGGTATTGTTTTTGTCATTAATGTATGGTCTCACTTTAACCTGTTAAGGGTCCCTGTTAAACCATTTGCCCTTCGTGCGGTTTTAACATTATAATGGGTTCTCAAGGTATTATGTATTAATATAAAATGTGTGACTTCATTTTAACCCTTCGGATTCTTCGTTAAACCATTTATACCCCATGTGGTTTTAAATATTTTTATGACATATTTTGTGCGAATCGTTGTTTACTTGGTATTAGTTATACAATGTGTTAAATAAATGTTTGTTTCAACGTAAATATTGGTTTGATTTATTAAACTCACTTTGTTTCGATCTGTGGACAATTAATCTTTTAATTTTTAACTTTCATTGACATTAACGGCGCTCAAAATCATAATTGTTCCATAGATGACTGAGCCACGCGAATCCACATAAACCCCTTTGCTCTACCGACTAACATTTTCAGTGGGGTAATTTCCATCTATACCCCGGGGTAAAATTTTTCCCATTACAACTTTATCATGTTATTATAGTAGCGTTTCTGGTAATTAATAAATATGTATTCACATTATCTTTTGTAAGTAATTTGTAAGTAGTGTACTTGTGTACTCGTTTTTGAAAATCATTTCGTGTTATTAAAATATTTGTGTAACTCGGTAATAATTAGGTAGGTACCTAAGCACTTTGAATATTTTTTTGGAAAATAGAAAAACAAACTGTAATTAATTCGAAAATTTGATTATTATAAAGTAAATACAAATCTTAAAATTATCATAACTACCTAAAGTTAACAAGTAAATTCAACAGTAAAATATTATTTCTTGAACTGTTATTACATCAGTTTCATTATTATGTTTTGATTTGTAGCACCTACAGATTGCGTCATGTTACAGCGAGCAATCGTAGTCACTTAGCCACCATTCAGCATTGTCAGCGAATTCCTGTGTGCCTTATGAGCACTACTTAGTAGTTAAGTTTTATAACTTATTTTGTAATGTTTTTATTTTTTTTTGGTAAGAGGGGGATGATTGTGGGGACGTAGCGAGCGTCGCGTATTAAGTCAAGTAAGCATTTTATTATAATAGAATTGCGAGCGAGCCACAGTCCACGCAGTCGTTCCGTATCCACCGTCTAAGCTACCCATGTAACCTTTTAATGTAATTTGCATTTGAATTCCGCGCAAATAAATTCGGTCCCTATACATAGTTCTTCTTTACACCCCATCTTCTATAAACTATCTAGTGAACAATATATATATACATAACACGACACCATATACCCGACAAGTAGTTTTTGCGTGATTGAGGAACAAACATCTAAACATCCAAACCCACAAACTTTCACATTTATAATATTAGTAGGATTAGAAAATAGTTGGAGAAAAGAGATATTCGAAAGTCTCGACCGAAGCTTTTGTCGCCCATAAGCGAATGATGATTACCCAGTTACCTAGTCCAGCTCCTATGGAATCCCAGTAGATCGACATGATTTATGGTCAGCTGCACATAAATATAAGAAAGAAAATACCGAGAACTGTGGTGACCAGACCAGCTACGACAACTTGCTAGAAAATGGCGCGTAGCATTGAAAAATTGCTCTAGGACACAAGACATGCAGGACACTACGCAGGAAATTCAGCCATGGTGTTGAAAAATAAAAAGAAGTGTAGCTTGTGCCATTTTGGGGGCCATGCAGCGGAATAATGTCGGAAATTAAAGCCTAAACAGAAACAGCTGGAGGCTACACAACAAGCACCTACTACCACTTCTGTGCCACAACCGGCTGCATCTACAACATCTACCTCTATTACGCCAAAATTTTCATGTTACGGCTGTGGAACACCCGCTGTAGTTCGCAGCCAGTGCCCAACCTGCGCTAGTAAGGATCGAGCACCCCAAAGGGATCGAGATGTAAGTTTCTGTGCGGTAAACGCATACACTGACGCCAGAAACAGACCAATAGTCTATATCGAAATCGATGGCATGAAGGGAACCGCCTACTGACGGGACGGAAGGGAACCGATGCTTATTATATGAGCTTATTTAAATAAAATATATTTCACTTTCACACTTCACTTTCACTTTCAATTACATCGACACCTGCGCAGAAACAAGCGTAGCCTCTTACCAACCTCCTACAGCCTCTTCAAGCAACTGACTGTGACGGTGACTCAAGGAAAACAATATTATGAAGAATATGTTGAGATCACACTGGCCGATGGATTTAACAGACCGCAAAAATTTGGCGTTTTACGGCTAATGTTACTCTGGAGGACGCATGGTGTCTACAACTTTTATTGTCCTACACAAATCAAAGGAAAACCGGACACTTTTGGGTGTGGGGTTTATCCAGGATGCCATGATGGTAGTGGACCTGCCACAGTACACTACACCTTCAATTTCAAAGACAGAGAGGGGGCGTATGAGTTGTACCAGGAAGATTTTGTCCACTTGGACGCGGGCACTCTATCTGTAAACCCTGTCAAGATATTGAAATATGTTGAGGCTCAGAAACCATGGGATTCGGAAACAACGGCATGCCCAGGACCACAACCAAATGCCTAAAAATATAAATTGACGCCAATCGAGATTTCGCCAGCAAAAAGAGGGAAGCCTTTATTTGATGGGTAGTCGTCTTGATTTGCGAACTTTATGATAGAGGACGCCAAGTGCCAAGTTGAAGAAGCGGATATCGAGTTGTCTCCGGAGTCTGCAAATTTGTTCCCTTCCACTTCTGATATTGGAATTTGGTCTTTTAAAATTGTAGGCCAATTTTCACAAAGGGAGCATGAACAATTAAATAAATTAATAGATGAGTATGTAGGAGTCCTTTGTCTCACTGAAAGAGCGCACCCTAACTACAACATGCACGCGGACCGGTTATATCAGCCGCCGCGCGTCTCACCTCCTCGAGCCTGCGCATGCGCCGCCGCCTGGCCGGCGAGCCCGCTGTCGCTCGGTCACTGCAAGCAGTCGTGATCCCTCCCTCTCCCACGGCGAATGCACGCCCGCTTGCGCTCCGCCCGGTGCTCGCGTATTCCAAATTTTTATATAACGTTAACTGTTTTACGCTTTCCTAATCTTTTGATCTTCATTTCTTATTTCTCAGTGTCCAAAACTGTCTTTCGTGTTCGTTCCTTGAAAAGTTTTTCTTGTTATCCCTCTGGAACAACACTTTTTTCGGGATAAAAGGTACCCTATGTCCTTTTCTGTACCCCTAACAACCCCTATGCAAAATTTAATGATGATCGGTTCAGTAGTTAAGACGTGAAGGCGTAACAAACAAACAAACAAATAAACAAACGGACTTTTGCATTTATAATATTAGTAAGGATATAAACCGTTTGATCGTAGCCTACCGTTTTATTTCAAACTCCGCAACGACCGTAGGCTTGATAGTAGTAGGAATAGCGGTCCCTATACATACCTATACATAGTTGGACGCGTACACGCGCCACAGTAGTGACCCGTATTGAAGATTGAGCACAAATAAAATGTCAAAAGACGACGCGAGTGGACCGTCCGATCTACAGCAAGGTGAAGATACTCCGGGAAGAAATAATATGCCAGGAGGAAGAGATCGCGACGTTTTCCGCGTTGGCGTGAGAGTGCCGCCATTTTGGGCAGATGAACCCGAGCTATGGTTTGCTCAGCTGGAAGGTCAGTTTATTCTTTCTAATATAACGCAAGATTCTACGAAAGGTGATGTCCAAAAATGTATGAGGTCTGGGCCACGTCTTTGTACAGTATACCAAAAAATAGATAAAGACACGATAAACAGTTTCTAATTATTCAATTTCTTTAAAATCGCTTTGTTTTCTGGAAGGAACATTAAACAAAATGCAAAAACGCATAAAAAAAGCATCATGGCGGAAGATGTTAACAACTTCTTATACGTCTGTGTTAACAACAAACAACATCCAACAGCACAGATTAGGTAGAACTCAATGACAGTGACAATGGGCGCATTCTGCCAGACAAATCTTTGAGTCATCGATCGCCATAGAGAGTACATTTGAACCATGGAAAGTAAAATATTGATCAATACCGGCAGCTAGACCGCCTATCTCAAAGCGATAGTAATGCTCTATCCGTCCTTGTGCTAGACGGTGCATGTATCTTGCGCACGTTAAGGCACGGGTTACTTGCGCGGGTGTACAATGCTATGGAGCTGGACCCGCTTTACGTGTTTCCACGGAGCATGTAACCTGCGCAAGTGCTCAACTTGCGCGGGCTACTTGCACCGTGTAGAAACACCCTAAGCACCTACCGCTATACTTTCCATGGTTAAAAATGGCAATCGATGACTCAAAGATTTGTCTGGCAGAATGCGCCCACTGACGGCTTTTTAACGGAGAGTTGCCATATTTGACACTTAATTTCAAGTAAAAAATATTGATCTGTTTTTATTAATAACCATTTAACCATGCATTCTATAAAATTATTTGTATTTTTCTCAGAATCAGTGTATTTTTCTCCATCTTTGAGGGTGGTGTACATAGACGTGGCCCAAATTAGGACATGTCCTTTTATCATGTTTTGTCAAACCTGGATCCATGTTACGCGAGTCACGTGAAAGATGTAATCCGTGCACCGCCGACTGAGGGAAAATATTTAAAGCTTAAAGAAGAGCTTATTAAGCGATTAAATGCTTCTAAAGAAAAAAAGTTTTAAACAATTATTCATGCACGAAGAGATGGGCGATCGCAAGCCGTCACAATTCTTACGCCATCTTAGAAATTTAGCCGGACCAAACGTGGCGGACGACATTTTGTGCACGTTATGGACAGGTCGCTTGCCACATGCTTTGCAAACGGTAGTAGCTTTGCAAATCATTTTCCTTAATAACAATAACTTACCCTCTACACTGGGTGAACACCACATAAATGTTACCACAAACAAACTGTAAGGGAGTCAGGAATAACGAGAGGAAGGGCATCGGCTACCATCGCCAATGTTCGGGTGGTTCCGGAAAGCACGGCGTGTGCCCTGCGATCTACGATCTCTATATAATTAATTTAGTCACGCTTGGACATCATCAGAGACACATGTGTTTTCTTATTCGATCTAATTATATTTTGCCCTGTAAAGGAAGTGAATTACTAATATAGATATTACTTAAAAGTTTATTCAAGTTTATTTCTCTCCATAATTAAGTTCTCCTTTTAGCTCAGAAGTGGGATGAATTTGTTCCCACAAAAGTGTTTTAAAAAAAAAAAATCGAATAAGAACGCAAGTGTCCCGATCCCGAGGCGTGATTACCGTAGGTAATGTGAGAGTCGCTGTGTGAGAGCCCTTTGTTTGGCAGCAACACGCTGAGTTAGCGCCTAGTGGTCGCCGGTCGGCGCGTTTGTTATTGTTACGATACTCTTACACTTCGCTCACTCGCGCCGCCGTGATAATACATATTGTATTTGCCGCCGTTTGTGAAATAAGTTTTTGTTTGCTGTGGTCACAGATCATCTGTGGTGATTTCTTTCATTGTGCTGTGTATGCAAATATGGATATTAATAAATTAGTGGAGCGATTAAAATCGCTGGAGAAGAAAGTTTACGGCGTTCCCGGGAGCCCTAATGAAGATGGCTCGCTGACGCCACCATTACCGTCGTCGCTTTTGAGCGGTGACCAGAGTTCTGTTCGACATCCAGTGTCGCCGGCGACGGCCGTGGGTAATACCACAGGCCCCCCGGCCCCGGCTCAGCAACCATCGACATCGAGATGCGCACCGAGTGCCCCGGCATCTGCGACATGTTCCGGGCATGGTGCGGTCGCATTGACGCCGGTGGAGTATGCCTACGTACCGCACACCGTGGTGCCGCCAACGAGGCCAGCTATGTCGGCCGGATTATCCGGCTTGCTTTCAGCAACAGCGTGTGCGCCACCGCAAGGTACCGCGCACCCCGCGCACCAACAAGTGCTCCCCGCGTGCGCACCGTTTGATGAGGTGACCAATGGAACTGGGTATGCCCTTCCACAATCACAGCTACGCTACGTAGGCCGCAGTGATCCCATACCTGAGTTCGACCCTCAAAAATCCATAATTAGTATGGAGAATTGGCTGAAGAAAATCGAAGGACTTTCTCACATGTATGGCTGGGATGAAAAGACGACCATATTTAATACATCCTCAAAATTGAAGGGCTATGCCCGCCAATGGTTTGACCAAATAATTGATATAAATATGACATGGTTAGGTTTTAAAGCTCAACTTATGGTTGCCTTTCCCTCCCGGAAGAGTAAATTAAATATGTTACGAGACTTAGTTAATAGTATTAGAAAGCCCGGTGATGATTTTATGCAATTTTATCATGACAAACTGGCTCTGGGCAATGCTTGTGGTCTTCCACCATCCCTCACAACAGAGATTATTATAGGGACAATCGGGAGCCAAGTGGTTGAAATTGGTGCTGTCTCGGCGGCTTGTAATGAGCCAGATAAATTATTAAATTATCTGTCTTCGTTACGCACCGCCGCTGAGGTTAGTACCTCAAATACGACATCTAATTATTATACCCGAAAAGGAGTACGGTGTAGTTTGTGCAAGCGACGGGGTCATATTTCATCCACTTGTCGTTATAAACGTGACAAGTCTTTGTGTGCTATTTGTCATAAGCCGGGTCATGTAGCCGATAAGTGTTTCCGCAAAGTAAATAGATGCTCGTACTGCGGTAAGCCGGGTCATATTAAAGATGAATGTTTAAAGTTGAAAGCTCGTAATGCTAATAAAAACCCTGCATCAACTGTATCACAATCGGTAAACGCTATAAATAACGAAAATAGATCTGCTAGTGCCAAATATTATATGATTGTAAAAGTAAATAACTCTCCGGTAGAGGCGTTTATTGATTTCGGTAGCTCATGTATAACGATTACTCACTCCGTTGCGAAACAGTTGAATATTGAAATTCTACCTTGTGTTGCTAACTGCGTTATTGGCGGGTTTGGTGGCTCTAAGATTACACCAATAGGTGAATCTTATGTGCGTATTTGTGCTGATGAAGCGTCGTGTGAGACTCGCGCGTATATTGTACCGGACTTCGCTCAAGATATTGGTATGATTGTCGGGCAACCGTTTACAGATTACCCAAACGTTTATATTATTAAGACGCCGACGTCGTTAAAGATGTATAACGCAAATAATTTATGCGAGTTACCCAGTATATGCGAGGATGCCGAGCATATTAAGTTTATCCCAGACGGTAAAATGACTTTGTTACCCGGGGTGAATAAAATAGTGGTATTGTGCGAAGAGGTGATTTTTGGTGAAGCGTCTGTGCGTCGTACGGAACATAAATCTCCTAGGGCTGAGTGTGTCATCCCGGAGCATAACCTCGAAATTATCGACGGCAGAGCTATAATGAGAATAATAAATGTTAATAAAAATACCATTGACTTACCGGTTAACCAATGTGTTGCCCGCGCCACGATAACTGACGGCCGCAAAACTTATAAGATAGGTGATAATTTAGGTCCTGATGTGCTTGCCGAGCTGGAGTCTATCTTAAATGAATATTCGGAATGTTTTTCTAATGTCAATGATGGCAAAATAGGTAGATGTTCAGTAAAAATGCATATCGAACTGACCGATAAGGAGAAGGTAATATATTACCGGCCTTACCGCATGTCGGCTAGTGATCGCGATAAAGTACGTGAAATAATCAGTGACCTCTTAAATAAGGATATAATAGAAGAGTCTACCTCTCCGTACGCCAGTCCGGTGCTGCTCGTTCCTAAAAAGACAGGGGAGCCGCGCATGTGCGTTGATTACCGCGCACTTAATAAAATAACAAAAAAAGAGCGCTACCCTTTGCCACTTATACAGGATCAATTGGATCGCTTGTCTAAAGCTCGCGTTTTCTCTTGTCTCGATATTTTGTCCGCTTATCATTGTATAGAATTAGACGACGATAGTAAACATCTCACGGCGTTTATCACGCCGAACGGACATTACCAATACAAGCGAATGAGTTTCGGTCTCGCGAATGCGCCATCCGTGTTCCAACGCGCTATAGATGAGATACTTGGGCCACTTAAGTTTGAATTTTGTACCGCGTATTTGGACGATATATTAACATACTCTAGTCAGACGGATATTGCTTTACAACACTTAAGAGCAGTATTAGAACGCATTCGTGATTCTAAAATGACTCTCAGACTCGATAAATGCTCGTTTCTCGTTTCCCGCGTGGAATATTTAGGTCATGAAGTTAGTAATGGTGAAGTAAAACCAGCTCAGCATAAATTAAATGCTGTTAAAGATTTTCAAGTACCCGAGAACGTACACCAGGCAAGACAATTCATGGGTTTAGCCAGTTATTTTAGGAAATATGTGCGTAATTTTGCCACACTCGCGCGACCTATAACTTTACTTACAAAGAAGGACCAACCATGGACCTGGGGCGCTGAGCAGCAACAAGCCTTTGATTCTATCAAAGAAACATTAGTGAGCCGCCCCGTATTACTTTTATTCAACCCCGATTACGAGACGCAAGTACACACGGACGCGTCAAAACACGGTCTCGGGGGTATTTTATTACAAAGGCCTCCTGGTGGTTCGTGGCAACCAGTCGCGTACGCTAGTCGTCAAACGACTACCGCAGAGCAACGCTATCATAGTTTTGAGCTAGAAACATTAGCTGTCGTAATGTCATTGCAAAAGTTTCGAGTTTACCTGACCGGTATAAAATTTGTGATACTCACCGACTGCAACGCTTTGCGGTGGACATGGTCTAAGCGAGATCTGAACCCCCGTATTGCGAGGTGGTGGCTCGAAGTTCAAGGCTATGACTTTGACGTGGAATATCGTGCTGGTAAGTCTATGGCTCACGTGGATGCGTTGAGTCGCAATCCCGTGGAATCCGTAATGCGTCGAGTAGAAAAGGACCTAATACAAAGCATGCAAGAGGATGACGACTCAATCCGTCTCACAGTGAATCAGCTTAAGGATGAGCTTTCCGTCGGTTATATCAGCGGTTTAGCACGAGACTACGTACTTGATAATGGCGTACTGTTTAGAAAAATTAATAATCAAAATAAAGTAGTCGTACCCCGTCAATCTCGATGGTCCCTCGTACAAACATTCCATGATAATAATGGGCATGCCAACTACAATAAAACATATGATGCTATGAAAGAAAAATACTGGTTTGGTGGCATGAGGCGTTTTGTTCAAAAATATGTTGGTGGTTGTATATCGTGTCAATACGCCAAGAAACCCACTGGTCGTAAGGTAGGACTACTACACCCCATTGAAAAGGTGGCTGTACCATTCCACACAGTACACGTGGACCACCTCGGCCCATTCTGTAAGAGTCCATCAGGCAAGATGCATATTTTAGCAATCGTCGACGCTTTTACTCGTTTTATATGGATCGAGGCGGTCCGCGATACTAGCTGTGCAGGAGTGTTAAAAACATTTGACCAATTCATTAAAACATTCGGGTTGCCAAGCCGCATTATTAGTGACCGTGGTAAAGCATTTGATTGCCACGACTTTAAAAAGTACTGTCGTGATAGGCAAATAAAACATGTTATGACAGCAGTTGCTAGTCCGAGGGCCAACGGCCAAGTAGAGCGGTTTAACCGCTCCATATTAAATGCTCTAGTCGCTTATGTCGGTGAAGATGAGCAAAATCGTTGGGAAGAGTTTTTGCCTAAAGTACAATTGGGTCTTAATTCTAACGTTAATGTTAGTACAGGAAAGTCTCCATTAGAATTGCTGTATGGTTTTCGTCCGCGGCTCGCAGGTGACATTGTCGTGCCAATAAGGTCCGATATTACCGCAATCAGAGCAGGTGCAGTAACTCGATCGCAAGAGGCCGCCCGACAATCTAAAGCTTCCTTTGATAAGAGGAGACGTGAGGGCGTCCCATTTAAACAAGGAGACCTTGTTCTTGCGGAGCGCAAAGTATTTAAAAAAGGACTTCGTAGTGGCAAGCTTATGTCACGATTTGACGGTCCATATGTGGTACGCAAAGTATTGCCTCACGACCGATACTTAATAGCAAGCACTAGTACTCACGGTCGTCCCTATAAAAATGTTCTGGCCAGGGATAAATTGAAACTTATGCAGTATCCTCCTGACCTTGACTCAGACTAAACTATTTTTGTATTTTTTATAACAATTGATATGTGTGCCATTTACGAAATATTGAGAAAGTTGAAATTGTATTTGTGATTATGATTTTAACTAATATCTTATAGATGCAGCTTCAGCTACGGGTAATGGGTTACCAAATTGTTGTGTAGTTTCTATATCAAAATAGTAGTAGTTAAAATTTAATGCTTTAGTAGTTATTTTTCATACGGTTAAGTTCATTGTTCATGGTAGGATTTAGGACTTAGATGGTTAGTTTATGGTAAGACTTATAGTTTAAGAATTAGGAATTTAGAAATTTATGTAGGATTTAGAATTAGGAACTTATTATTCGTGGGGAAGATGCATTTAAAGTTGTGATTTTAAATGAATGATTGTTGCTATAATGCGTGATAGAAAGATAAGTGTGGTGTTAAAAACATGTTTTATATTGTTTGTCAGTTTGCTGGTGTGATAAAATAAAACTGTGAATGGTTAGGTTATCAGACTTTTGTTATGATTATGACCCGACCAAATGGACAATACAAGTTTATTAAATGAGGCATGTAACAATTAACTGGTCTTTTAATGACTAAGTCGTATCATATTTTAACTATAATGCTTATAAAGCTACTATATATATATAAAATTTATTATCCTAATTCCCGGCCGGGTATAGACAGGCAACCACTCGGTGTTACGTTGATAAATTGAAGCTTCCATGTTGGTAACAGATACACTGTGTCGTTACCGTCAACAGACATGTTTTTCTACGTGTCGTTTATAGATGACAGATAACCAGGGTATCGGCGCCCCAGTTTAAGGTTCTCAAAATCCACATTCATGTCAGCAGTGATCTGTGGCCCTGGCGTCGTCATCTGACAGATATCTGGTCGTCGTCACTCAGCTAGTGATAGATGGCGGAAGGTGTCGTCTTTGATAATAGATGATCCACGCAATTATTATTGTTTTTTTTCAGTCAGATAGCTAATGATGGTGGTCGACTGATTGAAATTTATTAATTAAATCTGCTGATACTATAAACGTGGGCGTCATTATCTCTACGACAGATACATTCACAAGAGTCGTCAAAAGCGCCGGACACATTAAGAAGTGGCAATACAAAAATACTGCATCCTATAAGGATATAGCGTTGTACAGTGAATAGTACATCACATCATTATTTTTTTCTCTTCTCCTCGTTGTACATTTTATCATAAAGTAATGCTTTGTAATGCGGCTGTTGACTGTGCAAGGTTGTCCAAGGCACATTAATACGTGCCGTCACTAACGTTTCTTTACAGCAGTGACAGATCACCTCAAGAGGTGTCGTCAAATACTTGCCTCCTAGCTACGCGGGACGCGCAGCATCATCAGAATGGCCGACTGTAAGGGAGTCAGGAATAACGAGAGGAAGGGCATCGGCTACCATCGCCAATGTTCGGGTGGTTCCGGAAAGCACGGCGTGTGCCCTGCGATCTACGATCTCTATATAATTAATTTAGTCACGCTTGGACATCATCAGAGACACATGTGTTTTCTTATTCGATCTAATTATATTTTGCCCTGTAAAGGAAGTGAATTACTAATATAGATATTACTTAAAAGTTTATTCAAGTTTATTTCTCTCCATAATTAAGTTCTCCTTTTAAAACCTACATCAGTTCCTCCATATAGATTATCCCTCAACCAAAAGGAAATTCTTAAAAAAGAAAAAGAATGCTGTCTGAAAATATTATAGTACCCTCTTTATCACCCTGGGCTGCACCTGTTATTTTAGTACCGAAACCTAGTGGAGAGGTACGAGTTTGTATTGATTACCGACGACGACTGAACGCCAGCACTATCCTAGACACTTATCCTATTCCACGAAAAGATGACTTGTTACATGCTGCTAAGCCCACGCCTTTGATGATCTCATTATACCTTAAAACAGGGTACTGGCACAGCGGCGGCACTCCCTGTAGGTGTGAGCTTGGTGCCAGTTTGGCGGCGGCTGCGTCGAAGTCGTGACGAGTAGTCACGACTTGTGATAGGGTTGTCTATTAGCATCATTAACGCAAGGAAATTATAAAACGATAGTTTGGTGAAGTATTGATTTTATATTAATTTTAATATTAATACATTATACTATATTACGATTAAATATATACAAGGTGATTGGTAAGAGCCTTATAAATCCGAATATGTTAGATAGGAATCATCAAACTGAACAACTTTTACTATGGGACCAACTCTGAAATCGCGAAAAAAAAATAACAGCTGTTTCATACATTTTGATATTTTCATTATTATTTTTTGTATGAAACAGCTGATACGTTTTCCGCGATTTCAGAGTAGGTCCCATAATAAAAGTGGTTCAGTTAGATGGTCCCTATCTACCATATTCGGCTTTATAAGGCTATTACCAAACATTCTGTAGATCAATAAATTAATACAATTTTATCACTTCTCATGCTCGTAAAGTTCGTCTTTATGTTCGGTATAGGCTGCATAAAATCGCTTTTTATGCTCTAGTGCATAAAGTAAAATCTTCGTCTAAGTCTCAGACTTTAAGACAAAGGTCGTCAGGTAAACAGCCACACATGCAATTAAACTTCATTGAATTAACTTGTTATTTCATTCTGTTTTTTGACTTTTTTATTTTTGAAAATGGGTATCAAATGAAAGGCCTTGATGAGCACATTCCAAAATTATATATTTTTTTATAAAAAATGAGTTTTTTTTTTGCAATTTTTGAATATGGGTATCAAATGAAAGGCCTTGATGAGCACATTCCAAAATTATATTTTTTTTTATAAAAAATGAGTTTTTTTTTCAATTATTGAATATGGGTATCAAATGAAAGGCCTTGATGAGCACATTCCAAAAATATATATTTTGTCACAAAAAATTAAGGAAAACAATTTTTTTTTTTTTTGAATATGGGTATCAAATGAAAGGCCTTGATTAGGACATTCCAAAAATATATATTTTGTCACAAAAAATTGAGAAAAAATTTTTTTTTTTTCAATTTTTGAATATGGGTATCAAATGAAAGGTCTTGATGAGCACATTCCAAAAATATATAATTTGTCACTAAATAAATAATAAAATAAATAAAATAAAAATCATTTATTTCAGACCAAAGTTTGTCCATTTTTGTTAGTAACAAATGTACTTATTGTTATGTTAGTTAATGAAATTATTAATATTGTTATTAAGAAAAGTATCCAAAATTGTTCATCAATAGGTTCACCGATATGCACGTATTACGTGCAAATCAGTAAACCTACCGAGAACCGCAGAGTCCATCCTCTCTGCTATCATCCTTAGGAGACCGTTGGCGCTACCGCGCAACCGCAGCATCACCGAGGCATTCTTTTTGCGCATGATGGTATAAAAATCGTCTACACCAGCATCCGCAAACATGCCCGATGCGCTGCAATAGCGCGGCAGCCCCACCAGCGCCCTAAAGATGTTATTATATTGAACTCTAAGCGCATTGTACGGCCTCTGTGTGAAGTTGACCCATAGACCACTTGTGTAGAAGTTTTGACAATATGCTCTAAAAAGCGTGATCTTTACATTAAGTGAACAACGTGAAAATCTATGGATCAACATATTCCCACGAACGGCCAATGCCCTGCGCTCACGCTCAACGTCCAAATCATCTTTAAGATTTTCATTTACAATATGACCTAAATATTTAAATTGTGTTACACGTTTTAAAGGTGACCCATTTAGAAAAATAGGTGGGACCTGTTTTGGTTCTTTGTTTGCACTTTTGAATAACATAAATTCGGATTTTTTCTCATTGTATATAAGACCATGATTTACAGCATATGTTTCACATACCTTTATCATTTTCCTTAGTCCACTAATCGATGGGCTCAGCAGCACCATGTCATCAGCATAGCTGATATTATTAACATTTACATTGTCCAGACGACATCCTACATGCATGCTGCTGAGCTCATCGATCAGCTGATTTACATACAGGCTAAAAAGCCTTGGGGAGGTTAGTCCGCCCTGTCTTACACCACATTTCAAAATATATTCATCAGAACAAGTATTCATCCATTTTACAACATTCCTTTGGTTATTGTACCAGTATGACAATAGATCAACTATCTCGGCATTAGTACCACTATCCCTAAGTTTTTGCCAGAGTACATTATATGACACAAGGTCAAAAGCCTTTGATAGATCTAAAAAACAAGCGTAGACAGGAGTGCTCCTCTTTGTATAATATCTCACTGTATATTTAAGACAAAAAATAGCACTCTCTGTCGACACACCTTCACGGAAACCAAACTGTGCGTCTGATAGCTGTACATGAGAACTAAGATGTGTATCTAGGACTCTATCTAGTACCTTGGCAAATACAGTTGCAAGTGAAATTGGCCTATAATTTGTTTTATCAGCAATGTCCCCGGTAGAGTTTTTAACCAGTGGAACCACTACTGTTCGCATAAGGTCAGGCGGTAAGTATCTATGTCGCAAACAAAGTGTGAACAACAAAGACAACACTCTGCCTATATGCAACCCAGCATGCTGCAGGTGCTCAATGCTGAGTCCGTCATGTTCCGGAGACTTTCCTCTCTTCATGTTTTTGATAGCGTTATTAACTTCTTTAGTTGTGATCCTAATAGGTTCCCTCACATGATCAGACTCAGCACTAAGCACCGCAACAGGCGTCTGCCCTTCCGTTTGTAAAGGACTCTGCACTGTAAAAAAGTCTTTAAAAATGTTAGCAATAGTTTTTGGTTCACTCTTACCATCCACGCTGACTGGCAAACATGCCTTACCACTAAGTTTTTTTGTGCTTTTCCAGAACTTTCCAAACTGTTTATCTGCATGCTGGGTTGCCATAATATCAAACTGAATCTGCTCCTGTTGACGCTGACACCATTTAAGTCTTGATTTAAATATTTTCCGACTTAAGCTCATCCTGTCATAAACAGGGCCAGATTCAGGTCGACCATACAAAACAAACATTTGAAAATGTAACCTAGCTTGACTATGTGCTTCTGATACATGCTTGTTCCAGCCTTTAATGCACTTGTGCCTACAATTATCTCTACTCTGGCAACTCTTTTTTGCTGCTTCACACAGAATATTAACAATATCACTATACAATTTATCTATATGCTTACTATGTTCTGAATTACTACACATTACATCAGCACAGTTATGGAAAACTGAAGGAAAATCTATAAGTTTTAAATTATGATTACAATGTTCAAGATAATTAGAAATTTGTTCCAAATTTCTAGTACCCCAATGAATATCATTAACATGATTGTTATTTATATTTACTTTACCTCTTATTAGGCCCAAATTGCATTCTATTAAAAGTGGGAAGTGGTCCGACCAGTACACATCATAAAGAACTCGTACATTATCTACTGTAAGGAAAGCCGATGAGCTCACGAGGCAATGATCTAACCACCTCTTGCACCCGTGATTCTCACTTATGTATGTGTAAGTACCCGATGAGATCCCTAACTTCATAATGTCAGCACATACCCAAAGTTGTTCATCACAAAAACTAAGCATTTCATTACAAAAAAGAGCTTGCGGATGTGCATTAAAGTCACCTAAAATATACACAGATTCAGTGTTATTCACTTCTATTATAGCATTCAGTTCCCCCAAACACTGTGTGAAAGCAGGTAGATTGTCAGGTTGATCCGTAGGCATGTAAACACACATAAATAGTATTTCTTGTTGCTCATGCGTCACAACTTTTATTGCTGCAATGCGATCACTTTTGCACTTTATTACCGATACATCACGAAACACACCATTTCGCCACAGAATCGCCACACCTCCATAAGGACGGCCCCGCAGCACACCAGTTGATAAATCCACTGCTGACTTCCCAGTGTAACTAAAGTCCTGATGAATGTTACCAAGTAACGATAGGTCATGTGGTAATAACCAGGTTTCCTGCAGCGCGACGACAACCGCCTTTTCACACAGTTCACGAACACAGTAGATACTTCTCTTAATACTCTTACAGTTATAGGTTATAATTGTACAATTTGAGTCACTATCCATTAGCGATATTGTTTACGTTCATGGCTTGCGGTATTTCTGCATGAGAAATCCGCTTTCTTACATTAACAAACCGCCTGAATCTGATGCCATCCGGCCACATATTATTATCCAAATATAAGTGTTCATTTTGTTTCAAAACAATCACTTTATAAGCATTATAAGGGCGGTCTTCCTTCATACTTATTCTTTCTAACGAAATCGGCTTTTCAATTTTGCTTTGAATATACTCTGTTATGTCTTGTACAGAACACTCCTTACTCACGTTTGATATAAATAAGGGCACTTGGATGTCCGCCGCTTTAAACCTTGAAGTCGACTCCATTTTCGCTTTTCCAATTTCACTATTAAAGCGATTTCTGTATCTCTTACGTTGAACTAAAAGCCACTCCTCACTTGGCTTATTCGTATTCCAAGCACCTCGGTTCTTAACAACTTCCGCCATCGTCTTAGTTTTTACTTTTTTAACACTATTTTGCTCTTTTCTCGAAACTTCGAGTTCATTGGTGATATTTGTCAATGGAGTAGACACTGGATGCATTCGCGACCGCGACAATGGCCTTGACATTGTTCCACACGTTTCCAACCGTTCCGGCGAGACAAGGACAGCCTGACCAGCCTGTTCCTCTCGCGCCATGTGCGAGTGAGATGCACTTTTTCCTAAGTTAAAGTTGCCATTACATATATTATTTTGTACACCAGTTGTTATTTCAATACCGTCGTTATTTCGGTTATTTATTTCATGAGACAAACCAAATGGCCCGCTATCTAAGTAACCTCCCCGTTTTCTCATATTCACGTTTTGATCATGCTGGCTATCGTGGTAAATGGTTTGTTTCTGTAGGTCCGTTCTTAAGCCTTGCAGTTGCTCTAGGGTCACATACGTTTCTTTAATGTGGTTTAGTTCATTTCGCAAGCCCGTAACATCTTTTAACAATGAAACTGCATCTATGTGATCTATTGAGATAGGGGGTAATTTCAATAAGTCCCTCGCCACAAAAATTGGAATGGAGTCTGGTTCTTCTACTTTAAATAGATTAATGATGTCTTCAATGTTCCTTTTCTTTTTACCATCCTTCCGGCGAGATACTTTCCGTTGTGTTGATGTATCCGACAAAGATTCAAAAAGCAACGCTTTTGCCGATTCGATCTCTTCATCAGAAAATGACGAGTCACACACTTTGATCAAACTTTCGTTATCCATTACATCATGTTTATATTGGATGTAAGACAGCACTTCACTAATAACGATATTACAGTTTTTACACTTTACTGTAGTTGATGCCATTTTTCTTTATTACACACACCCGCACGTCACCACTGCGCGAGCGTAACTGTGAGACCTTTTTTTTATTTTTACATTATTGTTGTTTAATTTCCTCACAATCGAAGTGAAAAGCAGAGTGTATAACTCGTACATAAAACCCATTTTACCCTCGACTTGACTATCCACCCTCGCCTGCGGCTCGGGTGGATATATATTGTCTCGGGTAAAATGATGCGTTTTATGCACTTGTTGTACAATCTACTATTGATTTGCGACTTTTTCTACGTTTATTCTTCGTTTGCCCAAATAGTTTTTTTTCATTACAATTAATATCAACTTATATTCTTATTAATTACAACTTAAATAGTGTGTGGGTACTACATTTTAAAGAACAGTATTTATTTTAACCTAATCTCTAAATAAAATTACAAAAATGCAAATGTCTCGGACACGGTGCGTCGGAACCAAAAAATTAAGTTTTTTCGACCCCCCTTAAAACTATGGAGGTAATAGATGAGAGGCATAAATAAAATGTCAAAAAACGGTCAAGTGTATTTTAATATTTTTCTATACTTACAAAAGTACAAAAACTTTATTATGTGCAGTGTCTGTGTAATAAATATATAGTGCGGGGTGAAAGGCAAGACACCATAATTAATTATTGTAGCTATTTTAATTCAATATTATTTTAAGTACTTATTTATTTATTTTCTGTAGTATAAAGCATATGTATTACTCTGAAGAAAGTGCAATTATTACCACTTCACCCCTCAATGTACAATATTCTATTAATTTCCTCACATTTCTTGAGAAAAGCAATAATAATGCCCTGTCTTGTATTTATAATACGAAAAGCAAATTACATTGCCTGAACGATGAATGATTAAAGCCCTCGCATGCGGCTCTACACTATCACTTTAGTTTGTCGTACTTGCCTGTACTATTGCGCGGTGCGAGCGAACTAGGCAAGCCTGATAGCACGTGCCTCCGCGGAGGAGATTCCTCGCCCCGATGGCGTCGCGGCACCCCCGCGCTCGCCCGGCGCACTCACACATAGCCGCGAGCAATTTTACAGCACCCATGCGCAAGTGTCGCTTCTTTTCACGTTAGTGTATACTTTCTTTGGTACTGGCAAATAAAATTTAATATATTCTGGGACTTAAATAGAACTTGTTCTCGAGCATTAATTTTTTCAATTATTTTCTCTCTGTTTTTGATCTGCTTTTCTGCATCTATTTTTAATTGATAGTTTCTTTCTTTTAATTTTTCACATATAGTTAAAAGTTTTTTTTATCTTTTCTTGGTTTTTTTAGAAGGACTACTTAGTGTAGCACACTTTTTTTTTAAATATCTCAGTTTTGAAGTTTGTGCTTTGTTATATTTTTTTTGTAATTCACTAGTCTCATTTTTTTTCATTTTCTTCCGTTACAGTAGCTTTTTGTTTTGTAGCACGTTGCTTACGTTTCTGTTTTGCCCACTGAAAAGGATCCTTCGGGAAGTATAATAAAAAGCGGACTGTAGATCAATAGGGGCTGGTTTAATAGCCGTTTACATTACAAATTTTGGACTAGACAAAGACGACGTGATGTTATATAAAAAGAGGCAATCGCGGTTGGTGTCCGTCCGTGTAAATATGGAGCGCAAGTAAGTAGGTGTTGGTCGTCGCTCGCCGCGGTGACGTAGCTGGTCCTCCGCCCCCGCGCGTCTCCTCCCGTGCGTGGTAGACCGGTCGGCGACATGCTCCCCGGGTTCGAAGGCTGCTGTGGCTTCAAGGCTCTGGAAGGGGACAGATATTATTGAATGCCCTCCGAATGGTGCCTCGTTTGGTCTTTAACTCGGCGACCCTGACGATGCCATCACTGCCAGGGTAAACGTTCTCTTCCCAAAGACCACAGAAGAGGTGGCAGAGTGACGTCTTTGACGATGACGAGGGAGCCGAGTTTTAGCTCATTCTTGGAAGATTGCCACTTCAACTTTTGCTGCAGCTGGTTGACGTATTCTAATGAAAAGCGGCGCCAAAAATGCTGTTTTATGTGCTCGATTCTTTTGAATCGATCGAGGCGAGCGATGTTGACGTCCAAAATCTGTGGATGTGGTATGGATACCAGTGGTCGTCCAATTAAGAAATGAGCAGGAGTGAGAGGGGAAAGGTCTAAAAGATCGGAGGATAATTGGGTTAAGGGACGTGAATTTAAAATAGTCTCAATTTGATTGAGGCAAGTGACCATTTCCTCATAAGTAAGGTGCGTGGTGTCTAAGAGCCGCTTAAGGTGGTGCTTAGTTGAGCGAACGGCTGACTCAGCTAAGCCGTTGAAGTGGGGAGTATACGCTGGAATAAATTTAAATTCTATACCCTCCTGAGCAACTAATCCCTCAAGATCTGATTAAACTAAGAATCTTGAGAGTTCATTATATGTGCCAACAAAATTGGTGCCATTATCAGACGTGATGGTTTGGGTTTTGCCACGCCGTGAGACAAAGCGATTTAAAGAGGCTAAGTACGCTTCACTAGACAGTGCCGTAACGAGTTCGATATGTACAGCCTTTACCGAATTGCATACGAAAATAGCTAAAAATTACTTTATAAGCTTGCAACCTCTCCCTTTTCGGTCGGCTATCAGCACTGGTCCACAATAGTCGGCGCTACAGTGTAAGAATGGGAACTCTAGTTCGGTACGGGACGATGGTAACTGACCCATAATGGGCTGAATGGTTTTGGCTTTAAATCTACAGCAACGAACACATTTATTGACACATTTTTTAGATAAATTCGGCCTCCCAAAGGCCAATAATTTTGTCTAATGTTTGCTAATAAAAGTGGGGGGCCTGCATGTAAGTATTTTTTATGAAAATATTCAAAAAGAATATAAGTAAAGTGGTGCTTACTGCACAGTAAAATAGGGTGTTTTACGTCATAATTGTAAGGAGAATTATTGAGCCTGCCACCGACTCGAATAATATTATTGGGATCTAAGAAAGGAGACAAAGAAAGTAAACGATTTTTATGAGGCAAAGGCTTTTGTGATTTTAAAATGGCATACTCATCTGGGAACATTTCTATTTGAGTTTTACGAATAATAATATTTAATGAATTTTGTAGTTCCTGTACAGATAAATGACCAGTTAATTTATCGTTTTTATTTTTACAATTGTGAATAAATCTTAATAAGTATGCCATTGTAAATTGCAATGATTTGAAATTTGATTTTTTATTAATAAAGCCACTAACTACGTCATCAACACTGCTACCTAAATCTACAAAGCCACTAACTACATCAGCGTTAAGTTAATTAATGCGCGCTACTGGTGTGGAAAACAACTCAGGTAGATCGTGTTTCTCATTGGGCTTTTTAGGCCATTGGGTTTGATCCCTTAATAAGAAGGTGGGGCCAGACCACCACAGGCTATAACTGCTGATGAGATCAGCCTTCAGCCCGCGGGAAACAAAATCCGCCGGATTGTCTACCGACGGTACGTAACTCCACGTGTGACCCTCCGTGCTCTCCTGAATTTCGTGAACACGGTTTCTAACGAAACTTTTGAGTTCACTAGGCGGAGTTTTTAACCATCCAAGAACTATGGTAGAATCACACCAAAATCTACATTCTTCTATAGGTATGGTTAAGGAAGCTAATACTTTTGTACACAGTCTTGTTGCAAGTAAAGCCGCGGAAAGCTCAAGTCGCGGGGTACTAAGGGGTTTAATAGGGGCAACTCTATTTTTTGACGTAAGTAAATGTACCTTTACTGACCCAAAACTATCAATGGAACGAATGTATATACACACTCCGTAAGCTCGTTCTGAAGCGTCTGAAAAAACGTGAACTTCATGTGAAACGGAGTCATTCATAAGAACCCAACGAGGAATTTTAAGTTGATTAAGAAAGGGTAGAGTATTTGCAAAGGCTAACCATGATTGTTTTATTTCTTGACCAACTTCTTCGTCCCATGTACATTGATCAATCCACAATCTTTGCATGATAAGTTTCGCTTCAACGACACACGGGCCCACTAGGCCTAAAGGATCAAATATCTGACTAATAACAGAAAGTATGTGCCGTTTAGTTATTTTATTATTTTTGTTGATATGAATGATGAAATGAAATGCACTCACTAAATTGGGCTATTAGCAATTTGAATAGCGAAAAGATAGGAAAAAAGAAGGAATTAATTGGAACGAACTCACGAAATACCCAAACCGTCTTCGGATCCACTGCGACGTAGGTAGGTATCGTATCGTCTCGATCGTTCGATGATGGGTCCAAAGTCCAACTTGCGTATCGACCTCTAAATCTTGCACTTCTCGAGCTTGTGTGGTTGCGTTGCAGATTCTTCACCAGGAAAAGACAGGTAGAAACGGCTCCCGAAGAAATCTTGCTGCTGAAGACCGCACTTGAAGAGCTTCCGAATTTTTTTTTGTACGTCGACGGCCCGTCTTTTTTCTAGCAAACGACAAGTATAATAAAAAGCGGACTGTAGATCAATAGGGGCTGGTTTAATAGCCGTTTACATTACAAATTTTGGACTAGACAAAGACGACGTGATGTTATATAAAAAGAGGCAATCGCGGTTGGTGTCCGTCCGTGTAAGTATGGAGCGCAAGTAAGTAGGTGTTGGTCGTCGCTCGCCGCGGTGACGTAGCCGGTCCTCCGCCCCCGCGCGTCTCACGGTGCGTGGTAGACCGGTCGGCGACACCCACTGTTTTCTTTGACTTTGTATCATCTAATTCCGAAATCTTGCGCCTTCGTTTAAGTCTCTCTCTATCCTTCTTACGATACTCCTCATATTTTTGGGGATCGTTTTTTATACGTTCCCTGTACCTACCGCTTCATTTATTCTGCAGCTGTAAGAGCCATTCTGTTACCTAAAACATAATCCTCTATGATAGTATATTATTTAGTAGGTAGTAGGTATTAAGAATTTCTCAGTGTGCACACATTTTTAGGCTGTCCTGTCCGTTACTTTTCTAGTCTGGCGATACGTTACCAGTCATTTGGTAATGGTCAGGACGTAACGGTATCACACTTTTTCTCAGTTTTTTTTATCATAACCTTAAAAAAAATTGTTTGATAAGTTGTAGCTCTTGTTTACCAAAAATTTCGCCATGTGAAACTATCTTTACTTTGACACTAACACCAATCATCCTTTTAAAAACGTGAAATACTCACCGGTCCATGAGAGGCGAAAACTCCGAAAAGACACTGTTACCAATTCCAGAAAACACTCTCAAAACTGAAGACAAAAAAAAAAAACAAAATGGCTGCCGTT
Organism: Agriphila tristella; assembly: GCA_928269145.1. Lineage (NCBI taxonomy): Eukaryota > Metazoa > Arthropoda > Insecta > Lepidoptera > Crambidae > Agriphila > Agriphila tristella. Next base: position 2,899,295 of record OV743435.1, read on the forward strand.
CATGCGCATTTGGTCCACTTCGCATTTGGTCCACTTGGTCCATTTCGCGGAACGTCCTTGAACAAGGTTAAGCGATATTTCACGCCGGGACAGCTTCTAACTCTTTACAAAGCGCAAGTCCGGTCGTGCATGGAATATTGCTGCCACCTGTGGGATGGGTCCGCAAAGTACCAACTAGCCGCACTAGACTCGGTTGAACGCAGAGCCAGAAAACTCATAGGGGATAGTAAGCTAGTAACAACTAAGCTTCATAGTCTTTCCCACCGCCGTGAAGTAGCTTGTTTGGCGGTGTTCTACAGGTTATATTTCGGAGAGTGGGCTCTTGAGCTGCATGAGCTCATTCCGCCATCCCCGTTCTATCATCGGTCGTCCAGACGCACGGCGGGGTATATATACCCCTATTTGGTTGACATTCCATGCATGCGCACGAAGCGTTTTTCGTCTTCCTTTTTAATGCGCACAGCCAAGGAGTGGAATTCCCTGCCTGCGTCTGTATTCCCGCAAGCATATAACCCAGCGATATTTAAAGCCCGAGTGAATAGGCTTCTTCTGGGCAAGCTCGCTTCATCTTCGGCCTCTTCTTAGCCTTATGGTTCTCGAATGTGGCCAAGAGTAAGCCCATTTAATGTAAAAAATAAAAAGTCCATCTCGCATTTGGTCCACTTCGCGGAACGTCCATTTCGCATTTGGTCCATTTCGCGGAACGTCCATTTCGCATTTGGTCAACTTTTACATAAATATGCTATAGATTCTTTTATGGAGTATGTTAGCTTCTATTTTCACTTTTTGATATATATTTTGTTTTTTTCTTGTTCTTAGTACTTCACTAAAGTACCAGGATCACATAAATATGGAGAAAGTTAACTTGTATATTTTAACAATTAGGTAAACGTGTTTTTTGCTCGCAAAGGAGGAAAAGACATCAGGCAAATACCTTTGACAAAAAACCCAAGAATGTATAGCATTTTTGTTTTTTCCAAAATTAAGACTTGTAATTAGTAAGTCATAAAAAATATTCAGATTTTAACAAAGCTTTATATTTTGAGAGTTATTTGTGTTTGAAACTTATATTTTTGGTAACCCCGACACTATTACAGCAACACCAGTTACACGACCAAAACGTTTTGATAACTGCGCTAGTGATTAATCGGTGTTCTACCGAAATACCGAAATGTAATAAAAAGCATAAAGTCAAGTCTCCAGCGACAGTTTTTTCGAAAACATTCAACAAAATCTATCAATCAATACACAAAGTCACTTTTTTTTTGCTTTAGAACCAAGACGGAAGGAGTGTGCATATGTCGTAACAAAACGCTGTTTGATAGTTGATAGACAATGACAGTTAACTGACAGTAAAAGTGACAGAACGTTACAGGCCGACCAATCGGCTTTCGCGTTTTGACAATTGACTGTCAATGTCAGTCATTCAAGATTACATTGATGACATGGAAGCCACAGAGTATCAATGACAAAGATGTCTTTTTAATCGAAATACTTCCGATTTTTCAGTAATTAATTTAAGCGAAATGAAGGAGTTTAAAAATAAACTTGCTACTGTTTTATTATTCTAATAATACATATTGCTTAAATGTAACAGAATTATTCTTATACACCTTTTGCCTGATGTCTTTTAGAAAGTGGACCAAATGCGAAATGGACGTTCCGCGAAATGGACCAAATGCGAAATGGACGTTCCGCGAAATGGACCAAATGCGAAATGGACATTCCGCGAAATGGACCAAATGCGAAGTGGACGTTTTTTCGGCAAGTGGACCAAATGCGAAGTGGACCAAATGCCCATGAACGATGCCGGGTCAACAAGTGACCAGCAAATAGTGGAACGTGAACTATGAAATTCATAAAATTTTCATTTATATTTTTTTGCTCAAAGATTTTACTCCAGTTTACTTGTACTAACAGGGATTTAAATTTGTTTATGTTAGTTGAATTAAAGAGTCGTCTATTAGTAAAGCAGGCAGTTTTTGTGTTTTGTAAACGAGACCAATTTTACAAATTTTTGCTTTTGTTCATTTAGCCAGGTTTCTGATATAAATATGACTTTAAATGTTGGGTCTTGGTCTAGAAGAGCTGTTAATATGTATAGTTTATTGTATAGACCTTGAAAATTCTGAAACAGGATATTATAGTCTTGTTTTACTTGTGTATTTTCTACATCAGATGGCTTACTGCTTCCGAAATATATGATCTATGATTGGTTTCGTTTATGGTTCTGTTCACCAGACCAAGGGATTCGTTACGAACGTGGTTTATGTTGTCTTGTATGTTGTATCTTGCCTTCTATGTATAATTGGGTATTGCGTGTAACGGCATGATGACCGTTTCTTTCTACGTGCTTTCTTTAAACATAATAATGTTCTCTCATTATTTTTCTTTCTTTTTGTGCTGTTTTGTCACGATATTCTGAAATTGAAATACCAGTCCCGCGGTGATAACGGCCGTTTTCTATTATATATTTTGCTTTTACTTAGGAGTTTAATTATTAGTGGTCTTCTCTCATTATTATTTTTGTTAATATATTTACCAATTCTTTTTGTGTCCTCTATATAACCTGTAAAGTAAACGTTGTATAGCTCGTGGAACATTTGGATTTGTTTCATATGAAGGTCATTTTCAGGTCCGTTACGGTACTAATCAAATCCATATAATATTATTTCTTAGTGGTATATTGTTCTAAAGGTAAATTGGAGCGCATAATTTTAGTTTCCAGATCTTGTATCAATCTTTAATTTATAATTTACTTTAATAAGGTTTTCTACTTAAATTTTCATTTTGAATATTATTTATGTCTTCATTATTTATATTTAAATTATTTGTTTATTGTAAGAATTCTTCTTTTAATTTTTTGATAGCTTGTGTACTTCTGATTGCATTGTGGTTTGGAGATCTGCAATAACTGTTTTATTGTTCTCCTTGAGTCTTGAAGTAATCAAATCACTTAAATTATCTAGGGTTAGTGCGATTTGTGAACTTGAAAATCGATAGTCACATTCTCCACTCTCCACGTTTCAATTTAGAGTCAGCCAATATATTGTTTGATACACCCTTACGATTATTCCTTATTGTTCCACAACCTTTTGAAAACAATTATGCATATCATTTTATAATTAAAGGAAAGTAAATTCGCATTTGCAATTTTTTAAGTCAAGTCAAAGTCATAAAAGCTGCACTGAAAAAGACAGACCTTTATGATAGTAATGTGGTTACAGGCGACTTAATAGGTAAACATGGGAATTACCTCAAAATACGAGAATCGGTTAAATAAATTCGTGAACATATCAATTCTATATCTACAGTAGAAAGCCACTATTGTCGTAGTACTTACACAGTAATAAGGAAACTCCCATTCTCTGGTGCCGTTACTAAAAGCAATACCAGAAGGCAGCCAGTTGGACACTTTTTAACTTTGGTGTTAGATTGTACTAAATTAAAAAATAACAGGAATTAAACGCGTAGGGTCACCTGTCCAACAATGAAATAATCGTACACATTGAAACTTTGCAATATATTTAAAAAGCGACGTTGCCAGATAGTGCAGGTTACCGGACACGCTCAGGGGGCCCCCCGCACACGTCTATTTTGCGACCGCGCCGCGCGAAACAAGACGTGTCTGAGGCCACTTTTCGGATTTTGCTCCAATAAAGTAAGAATTTTTAATTAGATTTGGAGAACTTTTAACAAATTATAGAAAATAATTTTGCATTGTTCATTATTGCCTTCAATTATGTACATTTCAGTGTCTTTGGACCTAAATCTTTGGTAAAATAATTCACTATTACTTGCATTTTTTTATAGGTTATAAAAAAAACCTTGTTGGTTCACAATGAATCAAAAGTATGTTGTATACAATGAAACAGTGTGTCATTGTGTTTTATCCTGATTTATTGTGTGCTTTATAGTCTTAAACAATGATGACTTACCTCCTTTGTAGATATTTCATGCACTTAATTTCTTTTTGATTCAGATGGCACGTACAAAAGTTGTTAAAAGAAAGAAGGGAGACCATTCGGCTGCAAATATGCTGCTTGAAACGAGCAATTCAGCTTCACAGACGGGGTTTGAGTATAAGAAAAGCTGCTAAAGAATTCGGTGTCCATTATCCTACATTATTCAAAATTCAAATTCAAAAGTAAGTCTAGGCTATATACTCTTTAAATTGTAATTATTTTAATACCTATTCGTACTTATTACCTTTAGTTTAAAGCGAAGTTTTGCCTTTAAAATATAAAAAAATATTCACGATACATATTTTTTTTGGTTCAAGTTTGATTTCACAATCACTTACAATGGCTTTCTGTACCGCGTGTAACATATCTGGACACAATATATCATGGGTAGGTCATCTGAGAAGTAATTTTCATAAAAATAATAATCATACCATAAAACATAGTGATGGTGTAGAAATCGTAACTTATACTACAAAATAATAGCGACTGATCAAATTCAGTCAGTTGATTTTTGTTTACTAAAATTCGTGATAAGTTAAAATCTCTTTTAGATGAGTACCTTATTAAACACACATGTGTCAAAGTGAATTTTGAATTTTTTGCTACATTTATACAATTCAAAGACAATTCACATTTAGTTAAATCTTTTATCACCAAAAATAAAATATTGTATTTTAATTATGACTTTGATAAACTGTTTTTTGAATCAGTAACGAACTTAAAAAAAGTATCGAGGAATTTGAGCATTGTGATAGCGGATGGTCTTTTTAAAACAATTTGTATATTGAGGTCAATCTCAATAAATATCAACCTCTAGGAGGCTCAAGTTTTATCAGTTTGCCTAAATCAATTTAACCTAAAAAAGCATGTTTAAATATTTTAAACAAGGATCAATATTGTTTTTTATGGCGTGTGACAGCTGCTTTACACCCAGCTAAAAAACACCCAGAAAGGACATCGTCTTATCCAGATTTTCGCGAACTTTTTGACACAAGCCGGATGTCATTCCCTGTTACTTTTCGCGATATAAAAACATTTGAAAAGAATAACTCAAACATAATGTTTATAATTTATGGATTGAAAAACAAAAAACTTTATATAAATCAGAATTTGACAAAAAAGCAATCCGAAAATTATACATTTACTATTTCTTGAAAATCAAAGTTCCTCTCATTATTGTCTTATTAAAGACTGTTCTAGACTTTTTCGAAGCCAAGTAACGTCTCACTACGGTAAAGTTTATTTTTGTGACTTGTGCTTATTATTTTTTAGTACTTTGGAAGAAGTAGATAATCATTTATGTGGAGGTGTTGCGACTATTCTACCGGATAAGGGTTCAGTAATACAATTTAAAAACTTTGATCGTAAACAAAATATGCCCTTTTGTATTTATGCTGATTTTGAATCAATGCTTCAAAATAATGATGCTAACTGTCCTTCTTCTAAAAACACGACTACGTTGCACCACCACGTGCCTGTAGCGTTTGCCTATTACATTGTTTGTTGCGACAACCCTGAGTATAATCGTTACGTATCATTTCGAGGGCCTGATATTGAAAAGCGGTTTGTAGAATCAATTATTGAAGACGTACGTAAAATATATAAAAGAGTAAGCTCAACGGCTCCGATGATTTTTACTAGTGAGGACTAAACAAATTTTAACAAAGCAACTCATTGTCATATTTGTCAGAACTTTGTTTTTTCAGACAAGGTTCGTGATCACTGTCACATTACCGGTCGTTACCGCGGGGCTGTACACCCATATGTAATTTACAATATAAACGTCCTTCATTTGTTCCCATTTTTTTCCATAACCTAGCTGGTTATGATTGTCACCTATTTATAAAAGCCTTGGCTGAGGTTCTTGGCGACATAAAAATTATACCTAAAACTAAAGAAAACGATATTTCATTTACAAAGTTTGTACCAGTTTCGAGGAATCAGTTTTATCAACTTCGATTCGTCGATTAATTTAAGTTTCTGGCAACAAGTTTAAGTAAATTTTCAAATACTTTAAAGCCTGAAGATTTCAAATACCTAAACAGTCATTTCCCTAGTCAAGACAAATTTCAGTTGCTCGCTCGCAAAGGTATTTATCCATATGAATATATGAACTCATGGGAACGGTATCAGGAAAATTGTCTTCCACCCAAAGAAAGTTTTTACAGTTCGCTTAATGATCAACATATCTCTGACGATCATTATAAACACGCACAATTAATATGGTCAACATTTAAAATTTCTGACTAAGGAAGTTATACAGATTTATATTTGAAAACAGATGTGTTATTATTAGCAGATATATTTGAAAATTTTAGAAGAACTTGCAAACGACACTATCAGTTGGATCCAGCTTTTTATGTAACTGCGCCTAGTTTAGCATTCGATACAATGTTGTTGAAAACAGGAATTCAATTGGAACTTATTAGCGATTTGTAATATGAGACTTCTACTTGAATACGATAATATTACAAGTAAGAATTTATTATTTTGATGAACCTAACTTTTGTTCATTCTTGTATTGGTAAGCGCTCCGACAGCTTCTAGCTAGCTACTCTATACGAATATCATCAATAAAATTTGTGATTTAAAGATGGTAAGTTAATTGATCCCTAATTATTTTGTTCAATAAATCTTTATCTTACTTCAATAAAAGAAGTCGTAACACGAGTGCTGTTTCAAAAAATTTGATTAAGCAACATCGTCCACTACATTCTTTCGTGATAAATAGTGCTCCACGCCAAGGTCTTCGTTTGATAAAGATTCGAGTGCTGGACTTAGAGAGTGATCAACTAGTGAGTGACTGTATACACGATGATAGTGTCTTACTAAGTTCACAGTATGTGGTAAAATATGTTGGTGTTGAAATTATGGAACAGACTGAAAAAATAGTTAGTAATATTAAAAAAAAAAAATGTAACTATAGTTATACTAATTGGTATTAATATAAGCTATTTGTTTAAAATAATAATTAATTAATTGTAATTTTCTAATTTCTAAGTGTGTATTTGCACGATGAAAATTGCCTTTTTAAACTTTTTATGACTGATAATATATCAAGCATTTCCTTAACAGCTGGATCGTCATTCGTAGGTGCAGAAGTATCAGTAGATAAGGTATTATTGAGCATTATATCATGTACAGTGCGGGGAGCAGTAGCTGCTGCATAAGATTGAATGCTAGAAGTTGGAGCTGTCTTGAGTTGTGCAGGCTTGTTTGGGATTTTTGCTAATATCGGAGGTTCACGTTCTGCATTTTTTCTAAGTTGAAGTCGTTCCAGGTAAGCGATTCTTGCACTGCATTTACTGTAGTTAGCTGGATGATCTTGCTCGCAATTACAGCACCGTGGCGGCTCTTTGCGATCTTGTTTGGGACACTCTGCTGTCGAGTGACGTTCAGTACACTTTACACAACGTGCTGGCATATTGCAGTTTTTGGAGGAGTGACCAAAGTTCTGACATCTATAGCACTGCGTACCCAATGAAAAATTAAGTTTATATTTCTGCATTGTAACTACGCAGTTAAGGACGTACCTAATCCTGCGAAATTTTAAAATATCAACTCCTGTTGGAAGTTGTATTAGGAAAGGAGGATATGCTTGTTCAATGCCTTTCTGTGATTTTAGTCTTGTAATCGACACTTCTTTAAAACCAAGTCTACTGAATTCATTGGGTAGTTCATTTTCCAGATCGGCGGGCAGTCCTCTCATGACTATCTTAGGCGTTTTCTCATCCTTGCGGGTGTAGGTTAAGAATGGAATACCTTCGTTACGGAGACCATCTTTTGCAGCTTGGTGTGCTTGAGGGCTGTAGCATATAACGGCGACTCTGTTGCCATTCCGGTACTGTAAGTGGTATTGGTTGCAATATCGTCCGACGATTGTACGAATGGTTTCACGCGTCCAATCTTTCTTTATTTCCAGTAAAATCGGCGGAATGTGACCTGTTTTCTTCGGTGCAGCAATTGCTTCATGCAGATTTTTGCCTTCTTCAGATGAGTCAACGGGGAGGTCATCAAATTGGTTCTGGGTGTGAACATCACTAGATTTATCATAATATGAGGTTTGCTTGTTTCGAGAAGCATAACGCTTTGGAGCGCGCCAATCTTCAGCGGCAGCTTCAGCAGGTCTTTTGGAGTTTAGACTGCTGCTTGATGATGATCGCGTAAGATATTTACCCATTACGGCGTCTTTCAGTTAGAAAAGAGTAAAAAAAGCACAACAACAGAAATACGAACTTAACAAACTGCCGACCAAGTACATCTATCTGGTCAGAAACCTAGAATCAGCGACGTACAATTCGAAATCATCCAGCCACGCCTAGACTCATTCATTTCCGCAATCTATATACAATGATTACAACACTACCGTCCAACGGTTTGCGTTCCTACAAATTGTTACATACAAGTTATTACTAAAAATACTAACTCTTACATTTTAATTCTACAACAGACTTGTTAATTGCTTTAGCAACTTTCACAGTCTTATATAGGTTATTGCCAAACAACATTTTTGTTGGTGAAAGGGAATTTCTGTTATGTCATTGTGTGCTCTTATTTTTCATTTAACTATTGTAGGTACGGATTCCTTCTATTTTGATAATTTAGTTTTCTGGAGCTGTTTTTTATGTCTTTCTTAAATATAGAAAAGTAAATAAAGTTACGTCTCGTTACCGAGTCATTATATTATACTGAAAGTCGCAGACATTTCGACTAACTGGTTTTATAAGAAATGTATCTTTATTTTAGGCAGATAAAAGATGTGACAATGCTTTAGTCAGGCAGTATAAAGTGGTGGCTGGCTGTTTTTGTATATTTTCAATAATTTGTCACGTTTGGCTACGATATCTATTAAAGCCGCCTTAATTTCTGCATTTAGCTGAGGAGCATCGATAAGTTTGCAGTTATTTGGTATCAAATATTTTGCACCCAGCTCCTTGCGTACTTCTTTTTGATGTTCCTGATGTTTTGTAATGCAGTAGTCTTACCGCTTAATTAGCATTAGTGGCCTTGCCATATTTTAAGTTTCTAGTGGAGTCACTATCACTACCTATAATTTCCAAAATATCTTGGTCCAATTCAATAGTCAGTTCAGTAGGATCGCGCGCCTGTGGTGCTGCTGTAGTAGCAACGCTGCTGGAACTAGGCTCATTTAGAAACAACGGCTTTTCATTCATTTCGGTGGCCTGCTTTGACGTATCCATTGTTTGTTCGACATCTATTAAGTCAAATGGCAAATCTTCTTCTAACAACATGTTCTCATCCGAATTGCAGGGATAAAATTGCATAAATACCATATTTAGTTAATAAACCATTCTTAAAATACTGTTTGAAAAACTGATTTTGCGCCTTGCAGGCAGTAACAGCTCTAAAGAGAAGCACGTTTCCCCAAGGTATACAACGTGTTACAAAAAAACCCCTAAAGCCGAATATGGTTGATAGGCAGGGTTGCCAGATATCAGCTAACTCAATTCGCCTAATTTTGCCTACCGAGTAGCCTAAATCGCCTAATATATATATTGTTTACTAGTAGCCTAATTCGCCTAACATTTTGAGCTAAGTAGCCTATATTTAGCCCAAATAAAGAAGTCACGTAAAAAAAAAGATAATGTGAATAAAAAAAACGTTTTATTTATCTTTATAATACTCGGCATTTTTTTAAAAACATCCAAAAATTTAAGGAGCTACTCAGATTCGGTAAGTAACCAACTTTCTCTAGAAACATGGATGGAAATATGATTTTTTTTTCGGACTTTTCATACAAAGCAGACTAATCACATAGCTGATTTAGTATGGAAAGTTCAAAATTTTTTGTCATATTTCAACCCATGCTTCTAAGAGGAAGTTGGTTACTTAGTAGCTCCTTAATTTTTTGGATATAGTTAAAGAAATATCGTGTATAATTGCAATGTAGGTAGGTACTTACTTACTAGGTAATATAATTAATTTTTACAAATCCTCATGTAGTAAAATAATAACTTCTTGCAGAAGTTCACCATCACTTTCGGCGTCAGCGGAAGAATCGTCATTCCTACTAGGAGTGGTGGCGGAAGTAGATGCCCCACCAGCCGCATCAATCGCTCTTTTTTGGTACAACATTTTCGAATTGTGCAATTTAATCATTTCGTCCGTAGGGCGAAACGTATTGCAGCATATTTTTCGCACACTAAAATGCAAACGTATGCGAGTTATCGCTTGCATCATCGGCAACTGCATGCGGTTCCGCATTTTCGATTTTACGATGTTCATAATGCTGAATACACGCTCTACTGTGGCATTACTAATTGGAAGAGACAAGGAGCGTAGGGCAAACTCAGCCAGCTCTCTGCAAACGTATTGGCCACCAGCGTTCTTCTTTTCAAGCAAAGTTATCCACAATTTTTCCGGCGCCCACTTATCAATGTCCTCCTCACTGATGTCGGCAGTGGTAAAGTTGCTAATCAGTCTTCTTTGTCTCTCAATTTCCGTCCTATTTGCAGTGGAAGGAGCCAACTCCCACGGCAATGGCTTGTTGTTGACACACCCAATACTTAATGCGTTTTGCACATCAAATGCACTAAGGTTCTGTACAATATTAACATTGGCTGGTAGTCTGTTTACAATTTCCTGGCAAAGTTTGACAAGGACCCAAGTGCACCTTCTTCGAACTTCTAATATTTTGTTCGCAGAGAGTTTTACATTTTGGGCCAAAGATTTAAAAGACGACCCAAAATCAATATTTTCCTCACTAAGCAATGAATTTTCAAATTCGGAATTTGCTTTGGCAAGTGCCGATTTAACCGACTCAATATCTTGAGTAAATTGCTGTTCATCTTGGAAATGAGCAGCTCTTAAAGAGGCTGGTTTAAACACTCGCCTGGCCGTTGTCAGCAGTAGAATGCGGAGATCATCGTAAATCTTCGTAATATTGGCACTGTTAGCTTGAAATATAATATTAACATCAGTGACATCCTTTAATAATGGTGAAAGAAAGACAAGATAAAGTAAATGAGTTTCATCATTATACATGCTGGCCAATTCTCGAGCTTGGTAACATTTTTCACCCGAAGCTGCAATGTTGTTAAAATGAAGTTTTAACGCATCCCATTGTTTTATATTAGTATCCACAGCTGCATGAAATGCCAGCCATCGTGTCGCAGATAGCTGTGTGTGTCCGGGCACGAAAACTGCGACGGCGGAGCGGCAGCGGGGCGGCGCGACAGCGGAGCGGCGGCGATGCATTCAACAGTATGGCACAGTATGGAGACGCGCACGAAACGGGCGGTGGCGGCGCGGGGCGACGAGCGATGCACGGGCGGGAGGAGAGCGACGAAAACAAATGAACAAAGTAGTTGGATTTGGTAGCCCGCGATTACAGTAGTGTTGTGTTGAATAATATAATAGTGTCTGTTTGATTACTAGGAGTACCTATTTATTCAGTATGGATGTCGGCATCTTGGACATCATTTAAAAAACACAAAATGAGCAAAGAATCCGGTTTTGAAACTAGTTAACGCCTATACTTAGACCATTTTTTCGAACTAAATAAAATTTTTAGACATAGGATATATTTCGTCCTTTGAATATTTTTCGGTATTGATTTAACAAGAAATTGTTTCCATAGCAACATCACATTTGACACATCAATAGAAATAAAAAAAATAAGAAGTTACTTTAGTGGTATACCGTGGTCCTACCAGTAGGTCAAATCGGTAGGTCCACGGGCCCTTAATGGTATTTAGCCCATCTGTCACAACACTACTAGCGCGGCTGACCGGCCGCTAAGTTTCGTGCCCACGTTCTCATCGCCCCGCCCCGCCGCCGCTCCGCTGCCGCGCCGCCCCGCCATCGCTCGGCCGCCGCCACTTTCGTGTCCGGACACTGTAAGTTTTGGTGGCTTTTTGTTACTATTGAGTGACTCATACAAATAATGGTAAGTTTTTAATCTTAATGGGCTATGTGCAAACCAGTTTCGGGTTTCTCGCAGCAGGTATTCGAGTGAAGACGGCAGTTCATCGCAAGCTTTAGCAGCACACAGACTCAGACTATGACATACGCATTTGAGTAACTGAACTTGCGGATACTCAGCTTTCAGATGTGTGTAGAGGGAATTCCTGTTTCCTGTTAGATTGCTAGCGCCATCCGTGCCAATCGCGATCAAATTTGTCAGATTGAGACCCACTTCTTTCATGAAATCTGTAAAAGCAGTGTATAAGGCAACTGCTGTGGTTTGATAAAGTTCTTGAAAACCAAGGAAGTCCGTTACTATGGCTTTTTGTATGGTGTTGTAATAACGAATCATATAGGCCATGTATTTTTCTGATGAAACATCAGTTGATTCATCAAGGATAATGGAGTACGGGTGATCACCAACCTCTTTTATTAATTGTGATTTTAAACAAGGCTCTATAATTTTTTTTATTATGTTGGAACATTTGGTTCTATGCAGCTGCAAGTTTTCCAAGGGGCTGCCCTTTCCAATGTTCTTTAGCATTTCACCCATATGATCGATACTCTTCACAGAACCATGACAAGCTACATGGGCAGCGATTTGGATATCATTACTTTTTTCCGTTTTGTCAGTTGTAGAATAGCCTGAAATGGAAGTAATTAATTATGTTATTTAAATAATCAAATACCAACCAAAGTGAGAACCTCCTCTTTTTTGAAGTCTGTTAAAAAATATATTATAAAATGTAAATAATCTGATAGTAAATGTCTGTACCAACCAAAACTAGATAATTTTGCCTGTTTTTTTATATTTGTAGAACTTTCACGCTCTATGTGAGCTTTTGATTTATTATGTTTTTCTAAATCTGTTTTATGTGCTCGCAAGGGACTTAAGCATAATTTACAAAAGGCTTCTCCTTTCCCTTTCATAATAAGGTCTTCTGGAGTACGAGTCAGCCAATCTGTAATCAAAATCAATAATCAAGATTACTATTATGAAATGGTATAATTTAGGTATAAATTATTGTTTTATGTCGGCAACACAAAATATGGTTCATTCGAAAAAAAAACGTGAGACGTCACAGCACAGGGCGACGGGCGTTGATATTCTATATGGCATGGCGTAGTCATAAAAAAACAAGCTTTACCACCTTACAATAAAGTTGGTATTGCATAATTGCAATTTCATGTAAAAAAAGCGCGGGAAATCCGTTAAATTAAAATTGTACCTACACCCAGAACATGGAAGAATAATAATTCTGTGTTCTGTTGGTACTTATTTAAATAAATTACTGAGACAAGTCTCCTGCGCGTGATGTGCCCTACATGGCCCTACACAATCAACAATAAGATCTCAACATTGGCTTTAGATCATAGAAAATTTTGTTGAATGTTGAGATGTTTTTGTTTGTGTAAGGCAAAACACGCGCAGGATACCCGGCTTTAAACAAAAAAGTAAACTCGTAATATGATTTATCTAAAAACAAAACAAAAAAGATAATGTTCTGTGTATTTAGGTAACAGGTTATTAGGTAAGTACTTACTTTTGAAACAAGGAATTCTCTCCCATTCATCACGATAGTGTTTTGCATATTTTCCGTGTTTACCCATTTTTTAATCAGATCAAACAACACAAAACATACCTTCACACAATAAACAATAGGTAACAAACTTTTCATTTACGAAACAAGCAAAAAATTCGCGGCCATTCAGTCGTCAGTTCGATTCGAACTCGTGTCTCTCTCTCTTTTTCTCTCTGTACATTAATTAATACCCGGACGAATTAAATTGACACCTGGATGACACCAACACCACCCAGCAAAGTGTCACTTAGTTTGTCCGCGTAGTAGGGACCGACCGAACCCACTTTTCGCCGAGTACCGAGACCGAGACCGAGATTTAAAAAAAGTCTCGGCCGAGACCGCGACCGAGACCGAGATTTTTTATTTTTTTTAAATGTTACTATAAAATGGCGAATATTGATGAAAAACACATTTAATTTAATTAAAATTCTTTATTTAATCATAATAGTGCTACTTGTACGCAAAAAAATCCGCAAAACCATGTACAGCAAAGCCGTTTGGTACGGCACTTATGCTTGAGCTCAAAACAATATTTTGGTCTCGCAGTTCTTAAAAAATCTTTCCTTAGAAGATGAGTTATTATCATAGACATAGAAAAATTTTCGCTACGCTCAAGAAGACCAACAAAGCGTGGAAAAGAGAAGTTAATATTATACGGACACGGTCTGTAAAAAAAAGAGATAAAGAATCAAGTGACAATGTGCCAATTTTTTTTCAGTAAGAGCCCCTAGCGTCCCTCCTTGCTAATGAGCAATCACAGTTTGTTTAAAATATTTGTTAATCCTTATTAGAATTTCAAACAAAGGTATCGTGGAGCCATGGTGCCTTGTGATCTAAGTAATTGTGATGTGATAAAAAAACAATCCAAGTTATCACACTTTTCAAAGGTAAATAAGATTTTGCCACACATTTCTCTAAAACCAAATTTCGCTACATTTATTCGTTTATCGAAGAAGAAAACAGTATGGAACATAGTTTATTAATTTCCTTTGCTATAATATAGTCATATTTTATGAATGTAAGTCATATTTTACGTATCTCATATTTATTGTATACATTCGTTTTTCGGATCACCCGTTTATTGACATTGTTGTTCTTTGGCATTCTATTTCTATGGTTATTATGGTGTCATCTTTTTTGTATGGGGATTTTTTTCTAAATCCTATCGTGTATGATATTGAAAGGAAGAGCTTGCTAAGCCGGTTCTTGTATTTCAAAACATACAATGTAAACAAAACATACTCCATCAGATTCAATGTGGTTTTTTGTAAAATACACCTTAAATTAAAAGATATATATTTTACTCATATCAATCCTCAAGAAAGCAATTTTGAAAATATTTACATTTAGTATATTTTTTTTTATTTAGGCCCTAACTTAGAAAAAATAGCATAGTATTTTTTTTAAATGATTTTTGGTTTAATTTAAAACAAGTGCTGAAATGTAATTCTGAACATGCTGAAATATATTTTTAGAAACAGCTCACAAAGCCTTTTCATTCAATATCACTCGTGATAGGTTACATAACAAATATATTTTTTTATCATACATAATCACTTTGTAAAAGCTTTGTAATCATTATTCATAAAAATACTAATTGATTTAATTTGATTATTTACAGTGAGGAATGCGTCAGCGTATGCCTTGTGGCCAACCTGTGGCATGCATAACATGCGTTAATTCCAATGACGCATGCCTCAGCGAAGAGGAAAGGAAAGTGCACGAGTGTAATCTCAGGGGGGTAATTATGTAATTTTGTTGCAATCAACTCTGACAGAAATCGCAGTGACATTGCTGCTTCAGTTAAGAACCAATGTGACAACTATCTTACTTAAAGCAGCAATGCAACTGCGCTTACAATCGATTTCAGTCGAGAATTGTTAGCAACAGACTTACGTGATCAACCAACAGGCCTACGTAAATAGGTACTTTTAGGCCGAGATTCTCGGCCATTTTGGCCGAGACCGAGACATAATTTTTGGCCGAGACTGGCCGAGACCGAGACCGAGATCTCGGTCGGTCCTTACCGCGTAGTAGAATACACAGACGAACGAAATGACGTGTAGAATAGTAGAGAGAGAAGAAACGAGTTTGCATTGTGTGATATGCGTTTGTCTATCTCTATCTCACTCCTACAAATAGTGAGAGGAAACGGTGGACGTGCTTACGTTTCGTTACAAGCATACAATTTATCAACAAAAAATTATTTAATTTTGGGGTAATCCTGAAGTAGCCTAAATAGCCCTTCCTAATTTTTCTAGGTAGCCTAAATGGCTACTGGTAGCCGATTGGATTTTTTGGTCGCCATTTGACCCCCTAAGGTAGCCTAAATGGCGATAATTCGCCTAATCTGGCACCGCTGTTGATAGGTATAACAGTGCAAAATATGTAAATGGCTGATACGAGGGAAACAAAAATGGGGTCAAAATGTGCAAACCTCGATTGCGCCTGATTAACGCGCGACTTTGGCTTTGCTCTGAAAACAATCAAGAAGGTGACGAGTTCCTCACACTCACTAATACAAAAATATAGACCTGAAGAACCCACAGTCGGTGGTAATTTAATTGCCCCGGCCCTCACCTCCGAAGCAAGCCACCTGAAGAGCGAAATGTCTATCCTTACCCCGCCACTCTCGGTTGTCCTAACGCAACACAATCCATTTCGGATCCCAGTCCCAACTTAACTGTTGAGAAATCTTATATCTATTCGGTTTGAGAATTGCAGTTATACGTTAGTTAGGTACGCACGAACGACAGCACGGTAAGTGAAACAGTGGAACTACAAAAACAGCTCCTAATACGTACGACATAAATCCGGTCTTAAGGTCAACGTGTAAAGTCTAACGTGCCGTTGAATGTACTCAAATCGTCGAAACTGATCAAAAATTAGCAAGAACAGAACTTAACATAAAGACGAGTGGATTGGCTCGTTGTTGTTCGCTGGTTTAAATCAAATAATATTTTGCTAATAATAATGGCAAATGATAAAGATAAGATGCAACTTTTAAACGAAACTGAGTGTAACTGAGAGTAAGAAAAGATAAAATTAAGGATTTAGGAAGAATAAAACAGTGTTTCAGAAGAATCATTAAAAGAGGATACTTATTAGATTTTCAAAGTAGAAGATAGATGGGTGGCAGCTGAAGAAAAGCTGCTGGCCGAAGCTGCGTGTTTAATTGCACAAGCAGCACTCACAAATTCGCAAGCAGCGAATATAAATGCCGAAGCCGTTTTAATACAAGCTCAATTTTGCTAAAATTCAGAAATTAATATATTTCATTTTGAGCAGTATTTATAAATTATAATATACTGCTCAAAAGGAAATAGAGGGCCAACATATGATTTTCCATTAAAAAGAGCTAAGTTCTGGAATGTTTTACTGACATGCCCACAGTATAAGTGAGTGTTTCGACCCGCAACATTACATCCTCTTTGGTTTTCTCTTTGTCTACCTTCCAAATTCTAAACAATGATATCTTTATAAAACAAATGTAACTAGTACAATGGTGGGATGTCACAAAATTTATCCCGCTTGGTGGCGCTACTGCTGCTGGAGACCTTCAAAAAATAAAAAAAAAAAATATATTTGTGTCTAAAAATTTTAACAAAAATCAGATTAACGTTAATAACCACATTAGTCATAGACTGTGTCGCAGCTATTAGCGCCCGCCTCGAACTTAAAGAATTCTAACAGTTAAACACAAAATAAATTTACTGAATCTAAAAGGTTACTATTATATAAAAGAAAATTAGTGTGTGTGTGTGTGTGTGTGTGTGTGTGTGTGTGTGTGTGTGTGTGTGTGTGTGTGTGAGAGAGAGAGAGAGAGAGTGTGTGTGTGTGTGTGTGTGTGTGTGTGTGTGTGTAAAGTGTGTTGAATGTCATTCGTAGTTGTTAACAAGAGACTCGATATCTTCATATTTTAGGCTAAAAAGCCACTCATACAAAAGTTTCTTACACTCGCGTTGAGATACGTTGTGGGCATTTATCTTTATATATATACTAGTGTTTCGCCCTGGTGCGCGGGCTGCTGAAGCAGCCTGTTAGTAACTTTGGAGAGACGGACTGCGAATTGTGGAATAGGCATATTTCCGTCCTATCAAATCACATTGCAATTTCTCTGCAATTTGCAGTGGTGATGCACTGTGAAAACTAAATGTTCTATTATTTTTTCTATAAACTTTGCTGGCTGATATGAAAATCATAGAGAAACTAATATAGTTACTACGTGAAAGATCTAATTAAAGCTAAGAATCCCCGGATGCGGCTCGGCTGCTATCAACCACAAAAACTGCACCTGGCAACTTACAACACGCGCAAACTGAGATTAGATACGAAGTCAACCGATTATTAGCAAGTTACACTGGGACATAATTGGGTTATCTGAAGTCCGAAGAGAGGGAAAGGATTCAATAATCTTCAAATCCGGTAACTTGTAATACTACCGGGAGGGCGACCAACAGTCCCTAGGTGGTGTCGGGTCATCGTCCACAAGTCCCTTGTCAACAACGTGATTACAATCGGAAGGGTTTCGACCAGGGTAGCGTACCTTATTCTCAGAATATCCAAACGGTAAACCCGAGTACACCGTTATGATCGGGTAGTTTACTGCAAAGTTGGGAAAACGATGCGGTAATGAGCTGAGAGTGGGGCAATTTGGAGTTAGGCAACGGAATGCCAGAGGCCAGATGCTGGCCGAATTTATGGAGATGGAGAAACTCTTTATGATGAAGTCCTTCTTCAGGAATCCTGAAAGCTTGAAGTGGACCTGGATCAGTCCAGACGGAGATTTTATCATGTAGGCGAAAAAGAAAATTTTCAATGATGTCACTGCGATCACCGATTGGTACGTGGCACATTGAATATCAACGTAAAACTGGAAAGATCTCAACTGATACAACCCACGCGCTGACCATTACCGGCTCATATGTAAAACCCCGAAAGCTTTCAACTTTATCTTCAGAACCGCTTCGAAACCCTTGAAACCAACATAGATGTGGACAATCTAAACAACATGGTGCTGGATACTGTCCGTACGGTAAGGTTCTATATCTTTAAGGCCCGCCGTCCCAAGCTAAAGAAACTCTCTAACCAAACTCTCGTACTCATGGATCAGAGTCGTGAAATGAGGCTCTAGAGCTCAGCGGATGATTATCGTTATCGGCAGTTTAATAGGCAGATACTAAGTATTTGACGAGTGACCTTCTTCAATTTAATAGGAATCGTAAAAGACTATCAAGAGGAATAAAGTTTCCAAAAGTTTCGGGAGAGATCCGTTTAATGTGCAAAGTTGATAAAGCTGAAAACTGAAAACTGATAACGGACGCATCATTTCATCGAAGCCTGAAATTCTGAGGGAGATCGATAGTTTCTATAGGCAGTTATATTCCACGCAGACACCTGTTGAAAGCAAGGCTAAAGACCATAGAGCCAAGCTTACCCGACACTACACCGAAGATATCCCGGATGTCAGCCTGTACGAGATTAGTATGGCTCTCAAGCAGCTGAAAAAAGAAGGCTGCGGGTGACGACGAAATTACTACAGAACTTCGGACATCTTTAAACTCTTAGACTGGAAAGGACTCGGCATCAACAGTACTGGCCAAGACTTAACACACCTTCGTTTTGGCGATGGTATAGTTCTTATGGCTGAGACCTTAGAAGACCTGAACACAATGCTCGAAGATCTCCGTAGTGCTTCCCAAAGATTAGGTCTCAGAATGAACATGGATAAGACGAAAATCATGTTGAATGCCCATTTTGTGCCTGCTCCGTTACTCAAGACGAAAGTATACCAGTGTGTGTTGCCAAGGATGACTTGCGGCAGTGAAAAGTGGTGGCTAACTATAGGTCACATAAGTAGGCTCAAGATCACCCAGCGTGCAATGGAGAGAGCTATGCTTGGCGTTTCCCTGCGTGATTGCATCAGAAATGAGGAGATCCGTAGGATCCGTACGATGTAATGATAATATTGTATATTGTTATAATAATGATACTCCTATGACTTTAAATTTAGTGACTCTGTGCTTCTTCAGTTAAGTTCAGACTGCCTGACAGCCATCTCCACTCTCCCATTTGATCGTAGATCGCCAAACTTACTGTACCAATATCTTTCCTTTAATCAAAAAGGGGTATAAATAAACCCAGTGGGTCAAAAACTGAAATCTCGCTTTGTTGGTGGTCGCAAACCTTCGGTGATCTCTTTGCCTTCTTCAAGTTTAAACCAAACCCTAAAATATCTGTGGCTGGTTTCCAATCGTTCGGTCGATTAAGGGCCCAACTTCTTATGTCACAACGTCCTGACTTATGAATCAAATGTGACACCAAAGGTCATCGAGTTCATCTAATAAGTTTCTGGGGGCTTCTTTTTTTTATTACCCTCCAAAGGAAGCACTGAGCGTTTTGATTCTGATCATTTACCTCACCTGCAGGAACATTTCCCTGATCTCTGCAAAAATGGCTAATTCTCTCTTTCGGAAACTAAGCAGGACTGGAACTAATGAATTCAGTAGATCTGGGCCAGTCAGTAATTAAGTTTTCAGTGACACTACTTGAGTTTCAGCTTTCACGCCAAGAACATGTCTGAGTTTTCCAGGCTTGTTAATATTCCGATCCCCAAAATGTGGGGGATACCGTACTGAGCAGTTCAATTTTCTTGGCATAATTATTTTTTCAACATTTTATGCATCGAGTGGTCTATCCAATATCTTCTCAATCAAGCGTGATCGATTTTTATTTTGTTGTTCGAAAGCTTAATGCCATAGTAAAGCATACTCCCAGTGGTCGTGGATTTTCTTCGACTTAATATCGAGTGAGAATGCCAAGCGTTCGTCGTTCATCTGGAGAATATCTAGGTAGCTTAGAATCCCTAATGCCAATGCCATCAAATCTTAAGTATTTCTCTACTAAGAGGTGTAGTTCATCCTCTTTCTCAGACTGAAGGTGATAAGCAAACTCAAGCATAATCTTCCTCGACATTGACGACAAAACTTCATGCAGGATCCAATCGAGTTCAATGAGAGAGGCAACAGGATCATCCTCTATACCCTCTTTTATTTCTCGGCGTATAATCTAATGCCAATAATCTTGGCCTATCAAGTTCACCGTCGGTCGACCGAGGTGGTCGTACTAAGAAATCATGTTGCCATCAATTAAATGTCTTGGAAGCGTAATGTATGAATGTATGAACTCGTTCAAGGTTGAAGGATCCTGTATCTGTAACAAGCGTCAGAGAGACGATCTTGCTTTCCAGGTTGTTATAGCCGCCCACTGCCCTCTGAAACTCCAAGTCGACGTTCCGATTTCCGGCTCCTACCTCGTTGGCTACACTGCTCTCTACAAGTGGGACGGTGAACCCTTCATCAAGCAGAGTACACCTGTTAAAGCTATCTTCAGGCCCCTGGACGGTCACTGGAAGCACCTTCAAAAAGGACCTGTTTGGCACTTGCCGAAATGGATGTTTGCAGTAGCCACGGTAGTCTTTGGTCTTTCTTCCTCTTGGTCTCCGCCTTAGTTCAGTCATCACGGTGAAGTAACTTATGGCGAATACCATTGCAAGCTCAGGCATCAGAAGCATAGTCGGCGCTTGAAAATCCATTCCCAGCGTTAGTTAACGTCTTCTCTTTTGAACTTGTCACAGACAGTAATCTGATGGCCCGTGTCATCGCAAGAAACATACATAGCTTGTTGCTTAGGTATTTTTGTGCTGTTCAATAAAATTACCTCATCGGGCACCTCCGAGCTAAACGTCTAGTTCGGTCGTTTGCATGTAACTGATTTAAAGGACTTCGGTGGGTGTGGTTCTATGCCGCCTTTCCGATCCCGCAGGTGGAGGGCATTGATTCGTCATTACAAGAGACACGAGATGTAATGATTTGAGCGCCGTTTTTTTTTCTAGCAAGTGGGGCGCAAGGGTGTGCACCCACTTAGGATCGGGAACCTCCACGCTTTTGACGGATTTTAACCTAGACTTCCACTTATAATATTTTTTTCTGAGAGTTTTGTTGATCCTAATACTTTTTCATATTATTATACCCCTTTTCAATTGCTCCTTTTTAGGGTTCCGTACCCAAAGGGTAAAACGGGTGAGAGGGACCCTATTACTAAGACTTCGCTGTCCGTCTGTCTGTCTGTCACCAGGCTGTATCTCATGAACCGTGATAGCTAGACAGTTGAAATTTTCACAGATGATGTATTTCTGTGTCTGCTATAACAACAAATACTAAAAATATAATAAAATAAATATTTAAGGGGGGCTCCCATACAACAAACGTATTTTTTTTTGCCGTTTTTTGCTTTATATTAATAACGACAACAGGTAGACAGTTGAAATTTTCACAGATGATGTATCTTTGTTGCCGCTATAACAATCATTACTAAAAACTGAATAAAATAAATATTTAAGGGGGGCTCCCATACAACAAACGTGTTTTTTTTTTCCGTTTTTTGGTACGGAATCCTTCGTGCGTGAGTCCGACTCGCACTTGACCGGTTTTTTTATGCCATTTTAGAATGTGGCGGTACCTGCAAAATAAACCTTACTTTCAATTCCAGTATTGCTATAAGTATTGGCAAAAAATAATGGTTTTAGATAAAAAATATTAAAAACTGCCGCTATTTCTATTTTTCAATTTGTTTTGTCAATCTCGAAAACTACCTTTAAATTGGGTATTTTTCTACAAGGCAAAACTCATTGTTATGTTGCGTAAATCGTCGATACATGCTAACTTTTTCAAGTGTCGTAAACGGCCTCAAAATATTAGCCTTAAAATATTTTAAAAAAATCATAAAATTTTAAAAATTGCCGCCACCGCGTACTTTGTATTGATTTTTCTATTTGACATAACTTTCCTATATTTTGCAACATATACTGCAAGCAATTAAGTTTCGATTTACTTTCTCTCTTGCACCCAGCCGTCGCAATAGGACTTGAAAAAAGAAAGGATATTTCAAAAATGAATTTTTCCTCTGCAGTTTGCAGGGTATCCAGACATTGTCAACCGTAACACCAAAATGTCATTTCTATATAGACGTTTTGGTGTTTAATAAATCCTCTCACTCGAAATTCCCATAATGTAGTTGATATACTTTTTTGCATTTTGGAGTAAATTTCGAAGAAAATCGACATTTAAATTGGCATGATTTCGTACCTCAAAAGAAATGGCCACTACAATAGTGAACATCTTGATTTTTTTTCCAAGATTGGTCATAATCATATAATCATATCATAGTCATATAAATGAGGGTTCTTGCAGTGAAACGGAAAAATATTTTTCTCTAACCAAACAACACTTTAGAGTTGTGGCCCCGCGATTTGCGGTCTAAAAATCTATGTTTTTTCAGAACTCTCCAGCACGAGCGCCATTCGGTTTTGTCATTTTTTCTCTCTTTTTTAATATTTAATGTCAAAATCAACCACTCTTGTATGTTTGATCAAAATCGGTTGGAAAACAAAAAAAATACAAATCTCCCCACAGCCACGCATCTTGTTTTCCCAAATGTCATATTTTTTCCCCAGTTCGATTGGGGTTTTGCACATTTTACCCAAACATCTTTATCTTTTTCCCTTTCAATCAGTGAGTGAGAGTATCAATCAGGATATGATGGGTTTTCTGTAATTTTTTATGGCGGCCATTTTGTTATTCCGCCATTTTGAATATTTTTTTCAGTTCAGACTCTCCAGAGCGTCCGCCATTTTGTTATTGTTTTTTTTTCAAATTACAAATTTTATATTTCAAAATCTACTACTCTTGTAAGTTTTAACAAAATCGGTTGGAAAACAAAAAAATAGCAAACATCGCCACAACCACCATCTTGTTTTTCCCAAATGTCATATTTTTTCCCCAGTTCGATTGAGGTTTTGCACTTTCCTCCAAACATCATTATACCCTTTTCCACCTCCTTCTGGGAGAACAATTATGTCAATGAGTCAGTGGTATTTAATTTTACCCCAGTTCGATTAAGGTTTTGCAATTATTTTCCCCAAACATCATTATACCATTTTTACCTCCTTCCGGAAGAATTATTTCAATCAGTGAGTGAGTCAGTCAGTGAGTGAGGAAAAGTTTCCTAGCTTCTGTGCAGCCTCTCAACCAACCTGCTGAAGCTGCACGCCTCTCTATGTGGCGGTCGCGCCCAAACATCGCAAACCCGAACATCGGCGTGAAAGAGAGACTGGCCGAAGGACACAATCTCAGCTGGCCCATCTGGAGGTCGCTAAACCGTCTCAGGGCTGGGGTGGGAAGGTCTAAAGCAAATCTTGCGAAGTCATCCCAGACAGACCATGGCGCACATGACTGGGTGTCTTGCGTGCCCGACTACCTGCACGGACGAGGAGCTGCACAAGGCGTCCGAGCGAGCTATCGCGGTTGCGGCTTTTTGGGCTGCCCGTGTTTGAGGTCACCGTCGACTCGAAAAGAAGAAGAAGTGAGTGAGTGGTAATCGAGCTATATGTATATGCTGGGTTTTCTGTGATTTAATATTGCGGCCATTTTGTTTTTCCGCCATTTTGATTTCTTTTTCTTGCTTTAGGATCTGCTTAGAATCCTCTACAACTTTAGTTTGAGCATCATCTATCTATGTAGTACCATTTTTGCGGGAAGTACCCTGTCATGAGGATCTTGACCTGGACTTCCACATTATTATTTTTTTCTAATAGTTTTCTACATTTTGAATACTTTTTCTTTACAATGTACCCCTCTACAAATGCTCCTATTTGGTGATAAAAATGTGAGATACTTGGAAAATAAATCTTACTTTCAATTTCAGTGTTGCCCTCTTTTCGATATAAAAATAGTCAAGTGTCATTAGTATTGGCAAAATCTAATGGTTTTTGATAAAAAATATTTAAAAATGCCGCTATTTCTATTTTTCAAAATTTTAGGGTAAATCTCGAAAAGTACCCTGAAAATGGGTATTTTTTTTTCTCTCTTTAATTATGTAGTTTCATTCGTCAATACATGCCAACTTTTTCAAGTATCGTAAACTGCCTCAAAATAGCCCCACTTGTGGGGACTGCAGTTTCTCTCATAAATCACAGGCTCGGCAATGCACGCACATAAACTGGTACAACATCCACACTCGCCCTCAGCTCTCGTGATACTGACGTCTGTACCCTTATGCACGAACACACGAGACAATGTATGTATATCTTTGTTAGACATACACTAAGTATTCTTAAAAAATATAAAATTTACGAAATGGCCACCAGCGCGTCCGCCATATTGTTTTTTTTATTTTTCATATTTTTCCTATATTTTGCAGCATATATTACGTGCTACCACGTTTTGGTCTTTTTTCTCACTTGCACCCAGCCGCCGCAATAGAACTTCAAAAAAGATATCTCGAAAATTAAACAAATTCGTTTTCGCTTTAAGGAGACTAAGATGCGTAGCAGGGAAGAAAGTAGCTCTTACCGCTTACTATGGCTATGTAGCTTCTGTGCTGCGATACGGTCTTATATTGTGGGGTAGATCCCCTGAATCAATAAGGCTTTCATTTTACAGAAAAAGTGTCTAAGAGCTATCTGTGGCGCAGGTCCTATGGAGAGTTGTCGCCCTTTGTTTAGTCAACTAAAATTATTGACTTTAACAGGTTTATATGTCATGGAAGTAGCAAGCTTTATACGGCACCATCCAAAATTTTTTGAAAAGTTAAACTACCATAATCCAATAGACTTAAAATCCCTAAATCAAATAGTGCTTTGTATTGGAAAAATTGTTATGTAATGTCGATTACTATTTATAATAAAATTCCTAAAGAGATCAAATAACTACCCACAAAATTGTTTCTGAGAAAGTTGCGCAAATGGCTGATTGCTCTCAGCCCTTACTGCCTTGATGGATATTTTAATAGTAGGTAATTGAATATTATTAAACTGTTTGTATGTAATGTATTTGTATTGTAACATAATTTTGCATGCTGGAAACAGCTAATTGTGCGATTCCAACTGATCTACAGAACATCTTGTAATGTAACCACAATTAACGCACATAAATATATTTCATTTCATTTCAAAATGACTTTTTCCTCAACAGTTTCCAGGGTTGTCAGACTTTATCAACCAAAATACCAAAAAGTCATTAGTATATAGATAAAATATAAACTCTCATACTCGAAATTTCCAAAAAGTTGTTATTTCACTTTTTCACATTTTGGGGTAAATGTCGAAAGTTACCCCGAATTAGTTCGATTGGGGTTTCGCACATTTTCCCCAAATATCATTATACCATTTTTCACCTCCTTCTGGGAGGATAATTATTTTAATCAGTGAGTCAGTCAGTCAGTAAGTGAGTAATCAAGCTGTACCATATGCTGGGTTTTCTGTAATTTTGTATGGCGGCCATTATGTTTTTCCACCATTTTGATTTTTTTTCTCGCTTCAGGATCTGCTTAGAGTCCTCTACAACTTTAGTTAAAGCACCGTCTACCTATTTAGTTTCATTTTGGCGGGCAGTACTCTGTCATGAGGATCTTGACCTAGACTTTCGCTTTTTTTTTCTAATAGTTTTCTAAATTCTAAATACTTTTTCTGTACATTGTACCCATATACAAATGCTCCTTTTTGGTAATAAAAATGTAAGGTTCTTGGAAAATAAACTTATTCAAATGTCATTGGTATTGGCAAAATCTAATGGTTTTTGATAAAAAATATTTAGAAATGCCGCTTTTTCTATTTTTCACTTTTTTGGGGTAAATCTCAAAAAGTAACCTAAAAATGGGTATTTTTTTACAAGGCAATACTTCTTCATAATATGCATAATTCGTCGATACATGCCAACTTTCTCTATTGTCGGAAACTGCCTCAAAATAGCCTTGAAATATTTAAATAATGTATAAAATTTACAAAATGGCCGCCACCACGTCCGCCATATTGATTTTTCTATATTTCATATTTTTCTTTTATTCTGCAGCATATACTTAGTGCAACGACGTTTTGATTTTTTAGTTTTTTTAGTTGCCGCAATAGGACTTGAAAAAAGGGTATCTTGAAAATAACTTTTTCCTCTGCAGGTTTCAGGGTTGCCAGACGTTGTCAACCAAAATACCAAAAAATCATTTTTATACAGACTATACACAAGTCCTCATACACGAAATTTTCTAAAAATGGTTATTTCACTTTTTTGCATTTTGGGGTAAATCTTTAATACTATTAAAAGTTACCCCGAAATGGGGTAAAAGTACTCTATTAATCAATACATTGTATCTATACCTACAGCCGTTCTGTAACCCTCAAAGCGCTCCGGTGCTGCCATCTGGAAGAAAATCTACTTTAAAAATGGCGTGTTTTCGTACCCCAAACAAATGGCCTCTACGACATGACAGGCGCCATCTTGAATTATTAAAAAGTTTCTCCTATTGGTAAAATTTGAGGGTAATTGTGGTGAAACAATAAGGTTTTTTTTCTTTGATCGAACAACACTCACTTCAGAGTTGTGGCCCCGCGGTTTGGGGTCCAAAAATCTAAATTTTTTAAACTCTCTAGCGTGGCTGCCATTTTTTTTTTTTTTGTTTGTTTCTTATTTTACTCAATTTTAAATGTCAAAATCTACCATTTTTGTAAGTTTGAACAAAATCGGTTAGAAAACAAAAAAGTTAAAAATTTCGCCACAGCTGCCATCATGTTTTTCCCAAATGTCATAATTTTTCCCTAGTCGATTGGGGTTTTGCACATTTTACCCAAACATCATTATACCCTTTTCCACCTTCTTCGGAGAGATCAATTATTTCAATCAGTGAGTGAGTCAGTCAGTGAGTGAGCTGTAATCGAGCTATATATGCCGGGGTTTTCTGTAATTTTGTATGACATTATTTTCTGCCATTTTGAATATTTTTTCCTCGCTTCAGGATCTGCTTAGAGTCTTCTACAACTTTAGTTTGAGCACCATCTACATAATATGTTGTACCATTTTAGCGGGTAGTACCCTGTCATGAGAATCTTGAAATGGACTTTCACATTTTTTTTCTGATAGTTATCTAAATCCTACAAACTTTTTATATACATTAGACCACTCTACAAATGCAAAATCTAATGGTTTTTGATAAGAAATATTTAAAAAGGCCGCTATTTCTATTTATAAAATTTTTAGGGTAAATCTCGAAAAGTACCCTGAAAATGGGTATTTTTTTGACGGTTCTCTTTAATATGTAGTTTCATTCGTCAATACATGCCAACTTAAAGTATACAATACATGCCAACAAAAAAGCCTTAAAGTATTCTTAAAATTCATATATTACGTTCTACCGCGTTATGGTCTTTTTACTCACTTGCACCCAGCCGCCGCAATAGAAATTAAAAAAGGTACCTCGAATATGACTTTTTCCTCAACAGTTTCCAGGGTTGTCAGACTTTATCGACCAAAATACAAAAAGTCATTAGTATACAGATAAAACATAAACTCTCATACTCGAAATTTTCAAAAAGTGGTTTTTTCACTTTTTTTGCATTTTGGGGTAAATCTCAAAAGTTACCCCGAAATGGGGTAAAAATATTTTACTAATGAATACCTTGTACCTATAGCTATAGCCGTTTTATGAACCTCAAAGCGCTCCGGTGTTGCCATCTGGAAGAAAATCGACTTTAAAAATGGCGTGTTTTCGTACCCCAAACAAAATGGCCTCTACGACAGGCGCCATCTTGAATTTTTAAAAAGTTTCCCCAGTTGCTAAAATTTGAGGGTAATTGTGGTAAAACAATAAAGTTTTTTTTCTTAAATCAAATAATACTTTAGAGTTGTAGCCCCGCGGTTTGGGGTCCAAAAATCAAAATTTTCAAAACTGTCCAGTGTGGCCGCCATTTTGTTTTTGCATTTTTTAAATATTTTCCTAATTTTAAATGTCAAAATCTACCACTCTTGCAAGTTTGAACAAAATCGGTTGGAAAACAAAAGAGTTACAAACTTTGCCACAGCCGCCATCTTGTTTTTCCCAAATGTAATAATTTTTCCCTAGTTCGATTGGGGTATTGCACATTTTCCCTAAACATCATTATACCCTTTTTCACCTCCTTCTGGGAGAACAATTGTGTCAATCAGTGAGTCAGTGGTAATCGAGCTATATATAGTATATTTTTTTTTATTGTTCATATTTTTCCTATATTTTGCAGCTCATATTACGTGCTACCACGTTTTGGTCTTTTTTCTCACTTGCACCCAGCCGCCGCAATAGAACTTCAAAAAAGATATCTCGAAAATTAAACAAATTCGTTTTCGCTTTAAGGAGACTAAGATGCGTAGCAGGGAAGAAAGTAGCTCTTACCGCTTACTATGGCTATGTAGCTTCTGTGCTGCGATACGGTCTTATATTGTGGGGTAGATCCCCTGAATCAATAAGGCTTTCATTTTACAGAAAAAGTGTCTAAGAGCTATCTGTGGCGCAGGTCCTATGGAGAGTTGTCGCCCTTTGTTTATCAACTAAAATTATTGACTTTAACAGGTTTATATGTCATAGAAGTAGCAAGCTTTATACGAACTCTCATACTCGAAATTTCCAAAAAGGTGTTATTTCACTTTTTTGCATTTTGGGGTAAATGTCGAAAGTTACCCCGAATTAGTTCAATTGGGGTTTCGCACATTTTCCTCAAATATCATTATACCATTTTTCACCTCCTTCTGGGAGGATAATTATTTTAATCAGTGAGTCAGTCAGTCAGTAAGTGAGTAATCGAGCTGTATATTCTGGGTTTTCTGTAAATTTGTATGGCGGCCATTTTGTTTTTCGACCATTTTAAATTTTTTTTCTCGCTTCAGGATCTGCTTAGAGTCCTTTACAACTTTAGTTTAAGCACCATCTACCTATGTAGTACTATTTTGGCGGGCAGTTCTCCGTCATGAGGATCTTGACCTGGACTTCCACTTTTAATTTTTTTCCAAGAGTTTTTTAAATTCTTGATACTTCTTCCGTACATTGTACCTATCTACAAATGCTTCTTTTTGGTAATAAAAATGTAAGGTACTTGGAAATTACCCTTACTTTAAATTCAGGTGTTGCCATCTTTTCGATATGTAAATAGTCAAATGTCATTAGTATTGGCAAAATCTAATGGTTTTTATTAAAAAAAAATTAAAAATGCCGCTTTTTCAATTTTTCAATTTTTTGGGGTAAATCTCAAAAAGTACCCTAAAAATGGGTAATTTTTTTTTACAAGGCAATACTTCTTCATAATATGCATAATTTGTCAATACATGCCAACTTTCTCAATTGTTGTAAACTGCCTCAAAATAGCCTTAAAATATTTAAAAAATGTATAAAATTTACAAAATGGCCGCCACCGCGTCCGCCATATTGTTTTTTTTATAGTTCATATTTTTCCTATATTTTGTAGCATATATTGCGTGCAATGACTTTTTGATTTTTTTTCTCACTTGCACTCAGCCGCCGCAATAGGACTTGAAAAAAGGGTATCTCGAAAATGTCTTTTTCCTTAGCATTTTCTAGGGTTGCCAGACGTTGCCAACCAAAATACCATAAAGTCATTTGTAAACAGACTATACACAAGTCCTCATACTCGAAATTGTCAAAAAGTGGTTATTTCACTTTTTTGCATTTTGGGGTAATTCTCAAAAGTTACCCCGAAATGGGGTAAAAATATTTTACTAATGAATACCTTGTACCTATAGCTATAGCCGTTTTATGAACCTCAAAGCGCTCCGGTGTTGCCATCTGGAAGAAAATCGACTTTAAAAATGGCGTGTTTTCGTACCCCAAACAAAATGGCCTCTACGACAGGCGCCATCTCGAATTTTTAAAAAGTTTCCCCGATTGGGTAAATTTGAGGGTAATTGTGATGAAACAGTAAAGTTTTTTTTCTTAAATCAAATAACACTTTAGAGTTGTGGCCCTGCGGTTTAGGGTCCAAAAATTGAATTTTTCAAAACTCTCCAAAGCGGCCGCCATTTTGTTTTTTTATTTTTTAAATATTTTTCTTAATTTTAAATGTCAAAGTCTACCACTCACGTAAGTTTGAACAAAATCGGTTGAAAAACAAAAAAGTTACAAATTTCGCCACAGCCGCCATCTTGTTTTTCCCAAATGTCATAATTTTTCCCCAGTTCGATTGGGGTATTGCACATTTTCCTTAAACATCATTATACCTTTTTCCACCTCCTTCTGGGAGAACAATCATGTCAATCAGTGAGTGGTAATCGAGCTATATATAGTATAACTAGTGTTTCGCCCTGGTGCGCGGGCTGCTGAAGCAGCCCGCGGGCATCGCCCTGTTCGACTGTAACTGTAAGTGGTGGCCTTTTGGGAAGTCGGACTGCAAATTTTGTAATAGCCATTTTGCCATCCTATTAAATCACATTGAAATTTGTCTGCAAGTTGCAGTGCGGTGAGGTGAAATTGTAAATATGACAACATAACTTGAAATACTAGTAGATAATTTAGTTCGAGGGATACAAAGGACCAAGATGAAATTTTTTTTTTCACGAGTTGTGTACTCTACTTTTTACCATTGACTGCGAGAAAACAAATAGGTACCTATTTGTTTTCTCGCAGTCAATGGTACCTACCTACCTTTTATGCTTAGTAGGTATAATAGTTGATTATCAGCCATTTTTAATGTCCCTACTGCTGGGGCACAAACCTTCCTTATTGGTGGGAGGATGGGCCATAACCCACCACGCGGGCCCAATGCGGATTGATGGGTATTAATGACTGCAAATGCAGCCGGGACCAAAGGCTTAAAGTGCCTTCCAAAGCACGGAGGAGCTCGAGATAATACATTTTTAGTCACCCATCCCATGACCGACCCATGCGACCCATGCGTGAAATTAGAAGTTTTCCAATGACATAAAACAACCACTCTAAGAGAGAGATTACATGATCAGTCTGACATCAGTCCATTTCATCAGTCTGTATAGACTTTGTATTTTTGCAGACTGAATATCGTACAGACTGATGGAATGGACTGATGCAAGACTGAACATTCAATCTCCCTCTAATAGATATAAAAGAACCATAAAGTTAATATAAAAGAACCCAAAGATGAGACACATTTGTTTTTTTTTTCTTTAATTTTATTGTGTAACTGGCTCTATGGAATAGCTCCATAGCAGCCAGTATAGCTATAGGTACTTTTTTGTACTAATTCATGATGATGCGCGGTTGTTCCAAATTCAAATTATTTTTATTCACTCGGTGAATAAAATCGCTTATTATTCACTCTTATCGTTGAATTAAACGCACTTTTTAGAGTGGCGATGGTAAAAAAATCTATAAGTTGGGATAGCAAATAGTTTTGATAAACATTTTATAAAAATAGTTTATGATCAAGTCATTTCATAAAAAGTTTTTTTTATTGTTTGTGCGACTGTGCGTCAATATTCACTTACCTTTGTAAGAAGTTTTGTTATTGTAGTTAAGTTATAGTCAAACGTCTTGAATATGTTATAGATAGTCTTAATTAGATCTTAAAATATATACTTTTGAAATTAGTACTTATTACAAATATCTGCTTAATTGTTAATCCTGTAAAAAACATAAGGTACACTTTATGATGGTAATTATATAACACTTAGTCTGCAAATAAAGTTTGAATGTGTTTATGTAAATCTAAATGATCTTATAGTTTTATATTTAATGTTAAAAATAACAAATGTTATGCAACAAGCTTTCACTTTTCCTTTTACATTTTGTATCAAAACATTATAATAGAATGTTATCATGTTACACAATGTTATATAACATTATACCTAAGTATAAGTACCTAACTGTTGTGTGGGAGCACCAGCGAACTAAAATGTTCGTTGGGGAGCATCCTTATTCAAAAATATGTAAGGAAATCATATAACCTACAAAGGTAGGTACTTAACTTACTTATAACTAAAGTTACAAATGATTTAACTTACTCTTAATTATTATGTTTCGTGGAGTCGTTTATAAAGTTTTTTTCAGTTACGTTACGTGCATTGTCTGTAACCTACTTTTCTCTACGATGATATTTCTGAGTTCTAACGTCACAATCTCATTTTATAATCTGAAAAAAAATTTTTTTTTGTAAATTATCTGAAACAATGTACTTCAGATGTAACTTTATTATTTTATTCGTCTTTCAAACCCTATTTGCCTTTATAGTCCCATCTGCTACTATTAGTGCCAACCACCACCCCGGTGGCAAAGCTCGAAGGGGGCAGATGGGAATAAAACTAAGTTATGCACTTAAAAAAACTGAACCCTTATTGGATTACTTTGTTGTATGTCTGTCTGTCAAAGCCATTTATCTCGGGAATGTGTGGAGGTATCGAAAATTAATACCATATACTCAGGTCTGCAGTCCCTTGAAACTGTGAAAAAATCTAACTTCTAAGTTAACGTATAAATACATACGGCCGTTTACGCCACAAAAATCGCATATTTCGACACTCTCAAGGGAATCGAGGAGCTCCGTGGTGCAGTGGTTTAGCGCCTGGCCCAGCGATTGCGGAGGTTAAGCAACTTTCGCAAGGGACGGTCGTGGGATGGGTGACCAAAAAAATATTATTTCGAGCTCCTCCGTGCTTTGGAAGACACGTTAAGCCGTTGGTCCCGGCTGCATTTGCAGTCGTTAACACCCACCAATCCGCATTGGGCCCGCGTGGTGGGTTATGGCCCGTCCTCCTTATCCACCCATAAGGAAGGCCTGTGTCCCAGCAGTGGGGACGTAAAATTTGGCTGATGGACAAAGGAATCATAATTCATAGTATAATAAAACACAGTAAATCAACAATTAAATAATTTATTTGAGAAGATTACCTTCAATATCCAGCCACAATATTCCTTAGATGTCTGCACTTGACGAGAGCTCGAGCAAAAGTGACTTGACAGGTGACGCGCCATCTCTTATATAGTGAGTGTTCGAACGGATGTCAATATTGTCACTGTCAGTGATGACAGTGTTGCCAGTAGACTAATTTACTCGATTCAAAAATCGATAATCAAATAATTTATATAGAATAATCACGAAACCTAACATTCGACCATCCTGACCTCGTGCATGTCCCTATGCACGCAGATCATTGGTCCCTATAACCTAACATTCGGCCTGTCAAGTCGCTTAAGGTCGTAAAATACAAATTCATCGATAAACATGTATTATAACAAAACCATCAAAAAGAAAAAGAAAAGAAAATTAAAAAATAATGTAAACAGTAGTGAATCCTTCCTTTTTCACTAGCTAGACAAAAGTACCTATCCTTATAGTCACGATGCTCTGCATACCCTTCCTTTCTGCAGAGCATCGGCATAACATACGTAAACCTTCCTTCTTACGCAGTTATTCAAAGTAAATTTGTGAACCTTCCTTTTCAAAAAGTATGCAGATATAACATAATAATGAAAGCCATAATAATATCTATCAATTTGCTTTATGTAAATTATCATTTAGTAATCAACTTGTGAACCTTCCTTTCCACAAAGTATAACATTATAATTAAAGCCAAGATAATATCTACCAATTTACTTTCTGTAATATCATTACATCTAGGCATGAATCATAAATTTTATGAATCATTTACAAATGTAACATTATATTTATGCATTTGGTACCTAATTAGTGCAATGAATAATGAATTGTACCAATTTTCACAATGTAATCTCACTACATTAATGAATTTATTAGGGAACAAAATATTAAATGCATAAATACAATATTGAGATTGTTATTTACACCTGTAATCATTTAAGCACACAAACTTATTATTTATTTATTATTATAAATAATAAACTAGGAATTACTTATTTCATGAATAATCATATTAGTTGAGCCTTCCTTATTATAGTCTAACAATTCTCTTACTATTCTATTCAATAAATACTCAAGCAAGAACATGTTCAATAATAACCAACACATAGGTAGCTATGAACCTTCCTTGACACAGTTATGATTTCCTTACTTCCTTAACATTATATTCTTCTAGTTCGTTTAATACTTAGTTTGGAACTTAGACAATCAACATCATAGGTTAAAAGTGAATATTAATTTTACTTTATATAAAGATATTCCTTTAAAATATGTTTAACTGTGACAAAAACCATAAAAATTAGCTACTACCTTTTGTTTATCTATTATATTTAATTATTTCATATATAAACACAACTTTGGAGACGAGATCAGTATTATATTATATTAAATAATTATTTTCCTATTTAATATTCTTATTGAAGTAAACCACAGAAACAACATAAAAATTTTAACTAAAATAATCAACCTATTGCTATTTTATTATTGAAAACATAATATAGACTGCTACACTATGAAAACATAACTAAATCATGTTACAAGGTTTATATTTATAATGTGCAAGTAATTCTGTACAACTTAAAACTTTTACAAATATCAAATAACAGTTTATAACTTAACTAACAGTAAATTCAATTATGCCGTGTCACTGTCACTATTAACGTTACTTTCCCTATCACTATCATTGTTACTTTCATTAACGTTTAGAGCAGCCACGTGAACCCAAGGGGACATTCGATCGGAAGCCACAGTGGTTTTGCGCTTGTTTTTGGTGCTACTAAGACCAGGTATGGCAGCCACCCTATAACGATCATTACCTAAAACCGCGACTACTCGAAAAGGCCCAATATACGGTGAAACAAGCTTTTTGCTCTTCCCATCATTATCGAATGAAGTTCTCGTAATCTTAACCAACTCCCCCTCACAATAAACTCGAGCAGGACGCCGGTTTTTGTCATAATTTAGTTTTTGCTTTTCTTGTTCCTCATCAATTTTATCTTTAACAGACTCTCGTATTGCCAACAAATCAGTATCTTCTCGGGTCTCTCTGAGTACCTCATTTAACCTAGGGTTAATTTCAGAATTCATTTTAGGTCCAAACATTACTTCGGCCGGCGTCCTACTCGTGGTCTTGTGAGGAGTATTGTTTATACCCCACTGAACCCTACCTACTTTATCGTCCCAGTCTTTTTCGTCGAAATTCAAATTTTGAGCAGTCAACGAACTAAGTATCGTTCGATTACATCGTTCGACTTGCCCGTTGGACCTAGGGCTAGCAACCGCGTTCAAAACATGTCGTATGCCTTTAACTGAACAAAAATGCTTAAATGCGTAAGATGTGAAACTAGTACCGCGGTCACTGATGATACGGTCGGGATTTCTAAAAGTATAAAAAATGTCTTCTAAAACTCGTAACGTAGTTTGCGCTTTTGTGTCGCGAACCGGCCTGATAAAGATAAATTTCGAGAAAGCATCCACTATAACAAGTAGGTAAGAGTTTCCTCTTTTTGAACGCACAAAGGGCCCAAGGTGGTCGATGTGCAGCGTGTGGAAAGGTACCTCTACCTTTTCAATTGTGTGTAAAAGACCTTCTTTTGTACTAGTTTTCTTAGAATATGCGCATTCAAGGCAAGCCTGCACATATTTTTTAATGAATTTTGCCATTTTTGGAAACCAATAAGTCTTTCTAATACGCTCCAAGGTCTTTTCCACACCCAAATGACCAATTTCATCATGGTTCATTCGGCAAATCTGCCACCTTGCGCCCTTTGGCACCACCCAGCGTAGATTAGTCCTATCGCCGTCTAAGCATCTGTAAAGTTTGTCGTCCTTAATTATATAATTGTCCTTGATATACTGTAGTCCTTCGGCATTTATGTCAGATGTCAGTATGTCGCGAATTCGAACAAGCTCACTATCCCCTAACTGTAAGGTTTGAGTCCAGTCATCCTTACTAATTACCATCACACTAGGATACTGGTCTATGTCAAATGTGTTATTGTCGTCATCAGCTGGAGGATTTCGGGATAGAGCGTCTACGTGCGACATTTTCGTGCCGGCACGATATTCCACAGAGCAATGATATTCTTGCAAAAGCAACCACCAACGAGCGATGCGTGGAATAAGATCGCGTTTCGAAAATGTCGAACGTAGTGCGCTACAATCTGTCACAATTTTAAATTTACGCCCCAATAAATATACTCTAAATTTCTTGAGTGAACATACTACAGCCAGTGTCTCGAGTTCATACGCGTGAAAATTCTTTTCCTCGGGTGAAGTATTCCGGCTGTAGTATGCCACGGGTCTAAAACTATCATCATTATGACAACGCTGCAACAATATCCCACCGACACCAATTTTGCTGGCGTCGGTGTGTAGCTCTATTTCGGCATTAGGGTCATAGATTGCGAGTATTGGTTTTTCAACTAAACGGTCTTTAAGAACCTGGAACGCAGACTCTTGTTCCTCCATCCATACCCAATCCACATCCTTCTTAAGTAACATATTTAAGGGGTGGGACAAGACTGCAAAATTTCTTATAAATTTCCTGAAATAGCCCACTAGTCCTAGAAATTGACGAACAGAATGTGGATTAGTTGGACGGGGAAAGTTAAGAACGGACTGAAGTTTCTTGTCCCCCGGGCAAATGCCAGCAACGCTAATCTCGTAACCTAGATAACTAATTTGACTCTGAAGGAAACTACACTTCGACAAGTTCAGCGTTAAATTTGCCTTATCTACAAGCTGCAGCACCCTTTCCAGCCTCTCCAAGCACTCGTCCACACTCTTTCCGTAAATAAGTATATCATCAATATATGCAGTTGCTTCTGAAAACCTAGCCGATCCTAAGACCTTGTTCATTAGACGCTGAAAAACTGCAGGCGCGTTAGCTAACCCGAACGGCATACGATTGAATTCGTATTGGCCGTCCGGGGTCACAAATGATGTCAGTGGCTTTGATTCCTCAGCAATCGGGACCTGATAGTACCCGGATGCCAGATCTAAGGTTATGAAATACGCTTGCCCTGAAAGTCTAGCAAGCTCATCTTCAATGACTGGCATCGGGTAACGCTCCTTCACTGTGACCGAATTCAAAAGCCTGTAATCTACGCAAAGTCGCTGTTTCCCGTCCTTTTTGCGAACTAAAATTATAGGACTCGCATATTCCGACACAGACTCCCTGATTATCCCGGCATCCATCATTTCTCCCACCATCTCTCTCACCTGCTCTCGCTCCTTATGTGATAACCTGTACGGCCTATAGACGACGGGTCGGTTACTATTTAATTCTATCCGCATTTCAGCCATATTCGTACATCCTAACTCCTTTAACGAACCAGCAAAACAATGCTTGTAGTTTGACAATAAACCTATCAGACGTTGCCTCTCAGAGTCACTAACTGAATCACCTAAGTGTATCTCGCTTGGATCTATGTTGAAGCGTTCGCCTACGAATGAGTCATTTGACGAAGAACATATACGGTTCACTACCTGTACTCTTGCACCTCTACCAATTATACTGCCTCCATACAATTGATAAAAACGTGACAAAGGAGTAACGTTAATATATAGTTTTCCTTCCTTCACTTGGTATACACCACCTGTGACTGCTAGCTCTCGATCTGGTCTCCCTATAACCTTCCCATTTAGCAGGATATTCCCATTGACTATGTCAGGAGTACAAGCTTTGACAGCAGCCGGGCCATATACTTTAACATCTGCAGAAACAACGACACTAACACTTTTTTCAGCTAGATCGTCAAATCGTGGGGAAAGAACCTCATCACTTATATTAAAGAATTTCAGCTCCTCAGCATTCTTAAACACCGCCACGTGAGCCAGCTCTGTAAAAGACTGTCCTATCAACAATGGCGAATCAAGAAACCTATCTTCTACGATATGGCACAGGACATCTGCACTAACACCATCAATGTTTAAGTTAACATCAACCCCACCGATGGAACTAAGGATAGAATTACCAAAACCTTTCAATGGTGTGGGAGGGTGAACACAGGTTAGACCAAGGGAGGATGCCACCGACTGTTGCATAAGCGAGACCTCACTACCGAAATCTATAAACGATTTAGTTATAATACCGTTCAGCTTGACATCCCTAATGAACTTCGAATTCGATTCTGAAACCGTTATACTCATCGTCTTAGGAATAATACCCTGCTTATCACCAATTTCAGGCTTAACTTTGCAAGATTCTACATTATGACCAAACTTACGGCATTTTGAACATTGAACCAAGGGCTTAGAGCATTTGTAAAACGGGTGACCTTTTTCCCGGCAGTTATAACAATATAATTCGTTATTCAGACTATTCGGATTCCTAGCTGGCCTATAATAGTTTGGGTTACCATTTGTAGCTATTGTGTCAGTGGGTGGCCTGCTTTTGAAATTGTTACGTTCGAAAAACTGTGGCGTTACCTTATTACTTATAAGAAAGCTAAGAAGTTGGTCAGGCTGGGAACAGCGCAATGCATTGGCGCTAGACCTCATTGTTTTATCAGTAAGCCCATGAATAATGCAATCCACTGCGCGCTTCCCCTCGATGTCACACTGATTCAACAAAGCCAACTTTTCATAATAATATACTTCAAGTGGTTCGTTAAACTTACTTTTCCTCTTAAGCATATCCTCCAGGGACTGGCCATAGTTTTGTTCAAAAGGAAATGCAAGCATTAGTTTTTGCTGCCATTCAGCCCATGTGAATAATATTGAGTTTAAGCTTTCGTACCAAAGCTTGGCCAATCCCTGGAGTTTTTGCATGGCAAAGAAAATAGTTGTTTTATCGTCCCAGCCGTAGACAGTGGCGCACTCGTTTACTTTCTTAATCCAAATATCAATTCTTTGACCTTTCGAAGTCGGGTCAAAGTCGGGTAGAATATTTTTGTGATTCATATTGCCAATTAATTGAGATGGAGCGGTCACTGTTAACGGCTGAGTTCGGGGTTTTACACTGCTCAAGGAATTAATAATATTTGCAACATCTTTAGCATTAAACGTTGGACTGTCTGACCTTATTTTCCGCTCGGCTGCCGGTGAACGCTCTGAAGCCCGCTCCAGCAGTTCGCTGCGATGTGAACGCTGCACCTCTGACCCGAGCCTCCGCCGCTCGCGTAGAATGCTTCTTTCACGGGCGTCACTGACCGTGCGGCTGCGCTCCCTGCTCAGCGCCTTCTCAAGCGCAAGCAGCTTCTCGCGCTGTTGCTGAACTTCATGTTCCCGCTCGATGATGGATCGACGCCTTCTTTCGGAGCTACGCAGGCGGCTGCGACTGCGATGATCTTGGCTCCCCTGAAGCGTGCGACTACGGCTGCGCCTTGCCGATTCTCGATTAGGACCAGTCAGTCGGCCCGGTGGAGGCGTTTCCAAACGCCTTCGCGGCGTCAGCTCGTCACGCGGCATTTACTGTAACTCAAAACATACCACAATGTACCCTCTATTTAAAAATTTTCATCAAACTAAAAAAAAACGTTACTAAACTTATATCTCAAATATCTCGAAAACGGTGCGTCCTAGCTCAAAAATAATGAAATTTCGGTCCCCGTAGACCCCATGCGTATTACGGCACACACTAATATGAAACCCAAAGTTGACCTTTCCTTGACCTCACTTCACTTTGACTAATTTCGACCTTGCATATCACATGAGCTCATACCACTTCTGAAATATAATAAAACACAGTAAATCAACAATTAAATAATTTATTTGAGAAGATTACCTTCAATATCCAGCCACAATATTCCTTAGATGTCTGCACTTGACGAGAGCTCGAGCAAAAGTGACTTGACAGGTGACGCGCCATCTCTTATATAGTGAGTGTTCGAACGGATGTCAATATTGTCACTGTCAGTGATGACAGTGTTGCCAGTAGACTAATTTACTCGATTCAAAAATCGATAATCAAATAATTTATTTAGAATAATCACGAAACCTAACAATAGGGTAGGTATTTATTTTCCGTTGACCTAGAACAGAGGTGCCCAAACGGTCGATCGCGATCGACCGGTCGATCGCGAGAGGTTTTAAAGTCGATCGCCAAGGATTACAGATTTGATACTTTGCACCCAATGTAGTTTTACTTATGCATTTTCTTTTTCAAAAACTGACAAATGTCGATCTCTAATTCATAAATTGTTGTTAGGTCGATCTCCTTAAGAAAAAGTATGGGCAACCCTGACCTAGAACTATGAAACTTGGAAATTAATATCATCTTATACCTACTACAAGTACAGGGAAAAGTTTGAAAACTATATCATCAGCTGCACGACACGAAAGTATACAAGGTTATTTTTAGTTTATACAAAACCTCTCGTGGGGTTGATCAGACCATCAAACTGAACAACTTTTATTATGGGACCAACCTCAAAATAAAAAAAAATCTGCTGTTCCATATAAAAGTACAATCCTACTCCATCGAAATGTATGAAACAGTTGATATTTTTTTCACTATTTCATGGTTGGTCCTATAATGAAACTTGTTCAGTTTGATGGTCTGATCAACCCCACGAGAGGTTTTGTATTAACTAAACATAACTTTGTATATTTGTAATTAAATTATTAAAAATAAAAAAATATAGTCTTATTTAGAATGTAGGTACTTACAAATTTATACGCAGCCCTTGGTGGGCGATCTGACTCGTACTTGTCCGGTTTTTAACTTATTGTTGCTGTAGGGAAAAGTTGTTTAGTCTTGTGAGAAGCTGTGGTTTGTGACTTGTTTAAGTATATGCCAGAGCCTCGTCTGTTTAAGCAGGGAGCACCACGGGCAGGTGAGGTTGGTTCTTTTACTCCCCATCTAACTACAACTAAGCATGCACATACAATTCGACGATAAAATAAATAAGTAAATATCTAACTAAAGTGTATTATGTAGAGTGTCGTTGAGATAATAAATAAAATTAGTAAATAAAAGAGGAAAAAAGAGTATACTACTTAGAACAAGTAATTAAATTAATTAAGTCAAGTCTGTCCGTTAGTTAAAATGTAATCGAAAAAATACAACTAAATATTTTTTTACAAGAACGTCAAAAAAATATGTCTGTAAGTTAAAATTCAACACAAAAATACAACTTACCTTATATTACAAGAACATCAAAGTAACCTGTGAAAATGTCCTATCTAAATAAAATTAATTTTACAAGCATGTCAATAATCTGTCTGTTAGTTAAACTGTCTTAGCAAAAAGTTTTAATACATATTAACAAATTTTACATTATACTTTTTTATTATGTAAGTACATCTATGGATAAACTAATGACTAAGTAGATAAATAGTGCCTTGAATAATGTGTATGTGGAGTATGAAAATGAAATAATATTGATTTGGGCAAGCGATTAATGATAAAATGCGATATCTTATGCATTCAATGGAATAAGTGAAAACAAATGAAAAATATAATGCCATCATTGACAAGGATGGATCATTACAAGCGTTGAATAAGAAACCTCAATATTAATTTAATCAGAAGGTGAGAAACCATTTATATCAATAATTGTATAACAACAGAAACCGTCCTCATTTGAGTAGTAGGCAAGGATAGGACTGTTGTAGAGACGGACCGGGAGTCGATGGAAGGGTATGTAGACGAATGAAAGTCTGGTAAGAAGGTGTAATCGGCACTTCGCATGACGTCGGGGCAGACAGTTTGAGGAAGATGGAGTTGAGAAGACGAGGACCTCATCGTCGATGAATTCAGGACTAACACATAGATGTGTATTTTGTATTCACGAACATGTACCTACTATGGTTTTCATATACTCTACAAGCAGTTAGAACGATCGCCTTTGTTCCCATCTGCACCCTTTGAGCTTGCCACCGGGATAGTAATTGGCACTAATAGGTGGCGTTTACCACCCCGATGGTTAATGGTACCTATTTATTCCCATCTACCCCTTTCGAGCTTGCCACCAGGGTAGTAGTTGGCACTAATAAGTGGCGTTTATTACCCCGGTCCATCAATGGTACCTATTTAGTTTCATCTGCCCCCTTCGTAGTTATAGTACAGGAGTATGCGTATTTCGTATTTGTCATTATCAATGGAAATTACAAAAAAACATCACTTGATATCATAAACAATAAAAAATACGTTTAATAATAGTGTATGATATCCTGTTCCTTTAATATTCTATATAAATGAAATCTGACTCTATTCCTGAATTTAATTTTATGACTCAAAAAGCTACCTTATTTATTAGTGTGAGGGTCCTACACTATCTGGGAGTTACTGCCGTTCAATGAAAACCGAAATTACCAATTTAATTACAAATTTATTTCCAATAAAAATTCCCCAAATACTGAACACAAGCACACGAATCGGTCAGCGCGCAGTAACTGCAACGACTCTCATTCATACGTCACACACTTATACGAAATCGCTGACATGCAACATTCATTCTACAATGTCCCTACAATAGCTAATAATTTTAAGAACTCTTTATAATGTAATGATACGGTTAGTTCCTTTTGCAAATAAATTAATATATATAAAAGACGGAGGTCGGCTTTCCTCTCCAAGTTTTCTTTCGCCATTTCTTTCTTGGAGGGGCCTCCCAATTTTATGAAATGGTGGTAGTTTCAGTAGATTCTCTCTTATTAGCATTAATTAAATCACAAAATTGAATTATAAA
Source organism: Agriphila tristella (assembly GCA_928269145.1). Taxonomy (NCBI): domain Eukaryota; kingdom Metazoa; phylum Arthropoda; class Insecta; order Lepidoptera; family Crambidae; genus Agriphila; species Agriphila tristella. The sequence goes on from OV743435.1 coordinate 2,942,121, forward strand.
TTAACTTAAACCAATTAAAAAAATTTGTTAAATATTAATTTCTGAACGTCTTAAAAAATTCATCGCTTGAGGGTAGGCTCACGAGTGGCTTCAGTCCCCCGTGACCACGGCAGCTGCAAGGGTGCCGAAACGTCGGGAAAACCAAAAATCAAACCAAATACCAACTAATTACCAAAGAACTTTCAATAAAACCGCGCTAGTATCCGTTAAAAATTGTTTTATTTCACTCTTTATAATTAGTAAACCATTTTAATAACATGTACCTACTATGGTTATCATCAACTCTGCAAGCAGTTAAAACGATGCATCAGTTATTCTCAAATTATTAGACTCAATAAAACGGATGTTCTGTTAGTCAGATTATCACAAAGGTTCCTGATATCAAATATTTGTAGGATTTTCTGCAACGTTTGTTTTGACTGAACAACACAAATCCTCAAGCATCTCAAATTTCAACGATTAGCGAGTCAAAGTTCAGTTAGTGAGATAAACAGTTTCTACAAGGCTGGTCTCACTGCTTTAGGCATAGACTTCTTCATTTTGTTTCGGTAGTTTTAGATCTTGTGCGATCGACATTCATCGATTCCCAAAAGCATTACGTTCTTTGCGCCGTCGTTTTCTAAGCCATCTTCATCACGTTGACTGCTAACTTCCAGAGGTATCCATTTTGTTGTAATTTTGGAACAACTCCTCTATTTAATAGGATATACCCTGTAGGTTCAGACATGATTCTTTCAATTTCATTTACAGTTTATGCCTGACAATTCTTAAAACTGTCTTTGATGTATCATACGTATTTTCAGCGTTTTGTTAACAATTCCATTTTCAATAGCCTTATATTGTGATAGGTATATCAAGAAAATATTTAGATGTTATTTAATAGCGTTAATAATCATTATATTTCCAAAATATTACTTATAATTTTGTAATACATAAATAAATAAATAATACCATAAATACCATAAAATTTTCAGTTATTTGTTATTCAAATTATTGACTTTTTAAATCAAACTTTTCATTGATTTGTACCAAATTACCAAATCGTTCAAGACCTAGTATAATAATTTGTTCCTGCAACCAAGAAACTTAAAAGTTTTAAGACATCGCATTAAAGAACCTTTTCCTTCCACCTCTTTCCTTGCCACCATCACCGACTATACTGCCAAAACGTCAAGAAAATGAATCTAAAGGAACGAACATATTATTATTATATTTCTGTTTTATAAAAACAACAACAATTCATATATAATTATATTCGGTGTTCTTTCGGTACGAGTATAATTATATAATATTATAATAATCAGACTCGTATTGTAAAGAACACAAAAAAAAACTCAAAAACAATGCAAATCGAACATTTGTTTAAGAATACGTACTTATTTAAAAATATTTTCTTAGTATAATAAGATTGAATAGGATTATTATAATAAAATTTATCTTCGCAATTTGAGAGCAAGTATAGGGTACTTATTATTAATATCTTGCAACATTACGTAGGTAATAGACCGTAATTTTTTAAGTAAGTTTAAAAATACGTACATAATTTAAATAGGCAGTTGTAACAAATATTAAAAATATAAATAAAGATAATAAATACATGAAGGTGGTAAGTTTCACACTGAACTGTATATCTGGAGTTATCAATATTAAACCTAAACTTCTTGATCATGAAGAAGTATGAACAAACGTCATTATGAGTTAGGATTGATATTGGTAAGTCAATATACAGAAATAAAAAAAGATGTGCAACATTATTAGGTGTTCGGTATTTAATCGTATAGACGTATTTCTTTAAAAGAAACCGTAAGGGAAGTGTAAGATTAAAAACCAGCAACTAATAAAAATATATGGATACAAATAAAGATAATAAATACATGAAGGTGGTAAGGTTCATATATTGGAGTTATCAATATTAAAACTAAATTGCTTTGATCTCTTGTAAAAGATGAAAAAGTATGAACGCACAGTAAAAATAAGAATTAATATTGGTAAGTCAATATAGAAATTAAAAAAAGATGTGAAACATAAATTTTTTATTAGGTGTTCGACATTTAATCTTATAGACGTTTATCTTTAAAAGATGCCGTTAGGGAAGTGTAAGATTAAAAACCGGCAGCTAATAAAAATATATGGGTACAAATAAAGATAATAAATACAAGAAGGTGGTATGGAAAGGTTCATAATATATTGAAGTTATCAAAAATTAAATCTAAACTTTTTCAATTTCTTTTAAAAAATTAAGAAGTATGAACGCGCATTTACAGTTAGAATTAATATTGGTAAATTAATACAGAAATAAAAAAAGATGTGCAACATACATAATATATAAATAGGTGTTCGGTATTTAATCTTATAGACGTATATCATTAAAGGATACCGTTAGGAAAGTGTAAGATTAAAAACCGGCAGCTATTAGAATTATAATATGGATATTGTTGACATAATACAGGAATTAGTGTAACATTAATCTTAATCGACGTTTATCTTTGATAGATACCATTACAGAAGTGTAAGAGTAAATACCGGCAGTTATAAATATATTCGATATTGTTGATTTAATAAGAATAATACTATTACGATAAAGAGAAAAAGAGACATCCATCAGCATTGATGTAGGCTGTATTAGGATGGTGATGATTTAGGTATATCAATATTTGAAAGTAGGCAATAATATGCAATACCAAAATATTATAATAATCAGACTCGTATTGTAAAGAACACAAAAAAAAACTCAAAAACAATGCAAATCGAACATTTGTTTAAGAATACGTACTTATTTAAAAATATTTTCTTAGTATAATAAGATTGAATAGGATTATTATAATAAAATTTATCTTCGCAATTTGAGAGCAAGTATAGGGTACTTATTATTAATATCTTGCAACATTACGTAGGTAATAGACCGTAATTTTTTAAGTAAGTTTAAAAATACGTACATAATTTAAATAGGCAGTTGTAACAAATATTAAAAATATAAATAAAGATAATAAATACATGAAGGTGGTAAGTTTCACACTGAACTGTATATCTGGAGTTATCAATATTAAACCTAAACTTCTTGATCATGAAGAAGTATGAACAAACGTCATTATGAGTTAGGATTGATATTGGTAAGTCAATATACAGAAATAAAAAAAGATGTGCAACATTATTAGGTGTTCGGTATTTAATCGTATAGACGTATTTCTTTAAAAGAAACCGTAAGGGAAGTGTAAGATTAAAAACCAGCAACTAATAAAAATATATGGATACAAATAAAGATAATAAATACATGAAGGTGGTAAGGTTCATATATTGGAGTTATCAATATTAAAACTAAATTGCTTTGATCTCTTGTAAAAGATGAAAAAGTATGAACGCACAGTAAAAATAAGAATTAATATTGGTAAGTCAATATAGAAATTAAAAAAAGATGTGAAACATAAATTTTTTATTAGGTGTTCGACATTTAATCTTATAGACGTTTATCTTTAAAAGATGCCGTTAGGGAAGTGTAAGATTAAAAACCGGCAGCTAATAAAAATATATGGGTACAAATAAAGATAATAAATACAAGAAGGTGGTATGGAAAGGTTCATAATATATTGAAGTTATCAAAAATTAAATCTAAACTTTTTCAATTTCTTTTAAAAAATTAAGAAGTATGAACGCGCATTTACAGTTAGAATTAATATTGGTAAATTAATACAGAAATAAAAAAAGATGTGCAACATACATAATATATAAATAGGTGTTCGGTATTTAATCTTATAGACGTATATCATTAAAGGATACCGTTAGGAAAGTGTAAGATTAAAAACCGGCAGCTATTAGAATTATAATATGGATATTGTTGACATAATACAGGAATTAGTGTAACATTAATCTTAATCGACGTTTATCTTTGATAGATACCATTACAGAAGTGTAAGAGTAAATACCGGCAGTTATAAATATATTCGATATTGTTGATTTAATAAGAATAATACTATTACGATAAAGAGAAAAAGAGACATCCATCAGCATTGATGTAGGCTGTATTAGGATGGTGATGATTTAGGTATATCAATATTTGAAAGTAGGCAATAATATGCAATACCAAAATCTAATATGAGCAATTAAAATAGTAGGCATCTAAGTATAGGTAGGTATGTCTTATTATTAACCGTTACATTTTATATTTTTTAATAAAATAATCACAAGGAGGATAAAATAAATTAAAATAGATAACATGACATTTACGTTTTCAAATAATTATAGTATGTATTGATTACTTGCATAAGCAACATTATGAAATAATGAGCATTGTTTTGTAGGGTTACAATACTTACAATACTGATCAAAATGAACAATTTTCTTCCAAGAACATAGGAAGGTAGGTTGAAAAATATGGAAGAAATGGACTTCCCTAATTAAAGAATCCAAGTTTTATATTTCGACTCTTTGGGAAAAGTTGTTTGCCTGATCAGTAGACTCTACATTAGAAAAATTATACAACTTCTTACATTTTGTTATACATTTTTCAAATCTATAACTTATTTGCTACCAAAATAGTAAAGAGCAATCTTTTGTAAATGTAACTAATAGCTACCTGAACAAATAAAGAAAATGTAAAAAAAAATTAAGACTATAGAATACTTTTAAATTTAGAACTCTTATGATCCCAAAAAAAGGTACAGAAAAGATGACATTTATTTTAAGTGTAAACAAATCACGTATTTACGTTTTTGTTAGATAATAAATTTTATTTCATTTTTTTTCTTTCGGAACAGGTATCCTGTTTCAGAAAGAAAAAAATCTAATTATAATTAACATTATAAAGAAAACTATATTTTCAGTAGGTTGTAATCATATTTTTAGCTAATAATATATTAACTAAACTGCGTGGAATAACATCATTTCATCAAATATATTATGTCATTAATTTTGTTTTTAAAAACATTTATAATCAGGTAGTACATTATTATAAATTAATTACAACAATAAGTTTATTAAAATTATATTTGGGTACTATGTAGATTAATCATATGGAATTAACAAAACAAAAGTTATACACATTTTAGTAAAACAAGTATGGTTTCTTTTTTGTGAGTATTCTTTTTCACTTATTATTTCAAATAAAGTGAGTATTTTTTTTCACTGATTTTTGTTTTTTTTATGTTGTTGGCTTTTTTATACTTTTGCTTTTTTTTCGTTAAGATTTTTTATATTTATTGTTTTTTTTTCTTTCTTTTTTTTTGCTATTTTATATTGGCTATTTTCTTTTTGCATTTTTTTTTCTTATTATTTCATACAATGTTTCTTACATTATTTTTAATTTCTATGACATTACAATATTTTAATTTTTATTATACCTAAGTACATTTATCCTAATTTTCATTTCTTCAATATCGGGCATTATCTAGTGAACTCGATGTAATCTCGACCTGTTTTGTAATATGTGCCGCGTGGCGCATGGTAGATATTGCAATCACTTGAGTTTGTATTTTTCGTTGTGTTCTTCGTCATTTTGTTGATTTTGTTATATAGCATATGATTGCGCCACAACATCGCCCCCTCTCTTTCTTGGAGGCTTGAATAGGCTAATACGCTTCAGTCTACAGAGTATTTATAATATCTCCAGTCTACATCATGACGAGCGTGTGCTGTTGGCTGCTTCAAGGGCGGTATAGCTTCATTTGCGATACTGCCGCGCCAGTATATACTTATGTACTTGTATAACCTTGTTATCTCAGTCCGGCCGTGGGCTGCCGTGTTGCTGTCGTCTGCCAGCCACCAAGCCTTCGCAGCAGGACCAGGTTACATTTTTCTACTGATCATGGTCCTTGATGGCTGCTCTAATCTTGATTGTATGAGGGGTAATGTACCTTGAAGATGCTGCAGAAAGTTGCTGCTGTCCAGTGTCGGTGGTCACTAATGTTGAGGCAGGAGGAGGCAGGGACTGTTCACTAATATTCAGAGCAAAGGAAAGTACTTCCATTGACCTAGGTGCTTGTGTTCGGGGACCGCGGTCCTGTCGCCGAGAGAATTCCGTAAGCGAAATGTAGGTTTTCATACTATTTCGTCGCTCCCCATACTTATCTTCATTTCTTCGAAATCGGGCGCCATCTAGTCAACTCGATGTAAATCTTTTAAAGTTCTTTCAATAAAGTTTTTTTTCTTAAATCAAATAACGCTTTAGAGTTGTGGCCCCGCGGTTTGGGGTCCAAAAATCAAAATTTTCAAAACTCTCCAGCACGGCCGCCATTTTGTTTTTGCATTTTTTTTATATTTTTCCTTATTTAAAAAGTCAAAATCTACCACTCTTGCAAGTTTAAACAAAATCGGTTAGGAAACAAAAAAGTTACAAACTTTGCCACAGCCGCCATCTTGTTTTTCCCAAATATCATAATTTTTCCCCAGTTCGATTGGGGTATTGCACATTTTCCCCAAACATCATTATACCCTTTTCCACCTCCTTCTGGGAGAACAATCATGTCAATCAGTCAGTCAGTGGTAATCGAGCTATATATACGTCATGATGATCTTGACCTGGACTTCCACTTTTAATTTTTTTTGTAATAGTTTTATAAATTGTGAATACTTTTTCCGTACATTGTACACATCTACAAATGCTCCTTTTAGGTAATAAAAATGTAAGGTTCTTGGAAACTCATCCTTCTTTCAATTTCAGTGTTGCCATCTTTTCGATATACAAATAGTCAAATTCCATTAGTATTCGCAAAATTCTATGGTTTTTGATAAAATATATTTAAAAATGCCGCTTTTTCCATTTTTCACTTTTTTGGGGTAAATCTCAAAAAGTACCCTAAAAATGGGTATATTTTTTTACAAGGCAATACCTCTTCATAATATGCATAATTTGTCGGTACATGCCAACTTTCTCAATTGTCGTAAACTGCCTCAAAATAGCCTTAAAGTATTCTTAAAAAATATAAAATTTACGAAATGGCCACCAGCGCGTCCGCCATATTGTTTTTTTTATTGTTCATATTTTTCCTATATTTTGCAGCATATATTACGTGCTACCACGTTTTGGTCTTTTTTCTCACTTGCACCCAGCCGCCGCAATAGAACTTCAAAAAAGATATCTCGAAAATTAAACAAATTCGTTTTCGCTTAAAGGAGACTAAGATGCGTAGCAGGGAAGAAAGTAGCTCTTACCGCTTACTATGGCTATGTAGCTTCTGTGCTGCGATACGGTCTTATATTGTGGGGTAGATCCCCTGAATCAATAAGGCTTTCATTTTACAGAAAAAGTGTCTAAGAGCTATCTGTGGCGCAGGTCCTATGGAGAGTTGTCGCCCTTTGTTTATCAACTAAAATTATTGACTTTAACAGGTTTATATGTCATAGAAGTAGCAAGCTTTATACGAACTCTCATACTCGAAATTTCCAAAAAGGTGTTATTTCACTTTTTTGCATTTTGGGGTAAATGTCGAAAGTTACCCCGAATTAGTTCGATTGGGGTTTCGCACATTTTCCCCAAATATCATTATACCATTTTTCACCTCCTTCTGGGAGGATAATTATTTTAATCAGTGAGTCAGTCAGTCAGTAAGTGGGTTTTCTGTAAATTTGTATGGCGGCCATTTTGTTTTTCGACCATTTTGATTTTTTTTTCTCGCTTCAGGATCTGCTTAGAGTCCTTTACAACTTTAGTTTGAGCACCATCTACCTATGTAGTAACATTTTGGCGGGCAGTTCTCCGTCATGAGGATCTTGACCTGGACTTCCACTTTTAATTTTTTTTGTAATAGTTTTATAAATTGTGAATACTTTTTCCGTACATTGTACACATCTACAAATGCTCCTTTTAGGTAATAAAAATGTAAGGTTCTTGGAAACTCATCCTTCTTTCAATTTCAGTGTTGCCATCTTTTCGATATACAAATAGTCAAATTCCATTAGTATTCGCAAAATTTAATGGTTTTTGATAAAAATTATTAAAAAATGCCGCTTTTTCTATTTTTCACTTTTTTGGGGTAAATCTGAAAAAGTACCCTAAAAATGGGTATTTTTTTTCACATGGCAATACTTCTCTATAATTTGCGTAATTTGTCAATACATGCCAACTTTCTCAATTGTCGTAAACTGCCTCAAAATAGCCTTGACATATTTAAAAAATGTATAAAATTTACAAAATGGCCGCCACCGCGTCCGCCATGTTGTTTTTTTTATATTTCATATTTTTCCTATACTAAGCAACATAAACTGCGTGCAATGACGTTTTGTTTTTTTTTCTCACTTGCACCCAGTCGCCGCAATAAGACTTGAAAAAAGGGTATCTCGAAAATGACTTTTTCCTTAGCAGTTTCTAGGGTTACCAGACGTTGCCAACCAAAATACCATAAAGTCATTTGTATACAGACTATACACAAGTCCTCATACTCGAAATTGTCAAAAAGTGGTTATTTCACTTTTTTGCATTTTGGGGTAAATCTCAAAAGTTACCCCGAAATGGGGTAAAAATATTTTACTATTGAATACCTTGTACCTATAGCTATAGCCGTTTTATGAACCTCAAAGCGCTCCGGTGTTGCCATCTGGAAGAAAATCGACTTTAAAAATGGCGTGTTTTCGTACCCCAAACAAAATGGCCTCTACGACAGGCGCCATCTTGAATTTTTAAAAAGTTTCCCCGATTGGTAAAATTTGAGGGTAATTGTGGTGAAACAATAAAGTTTTTTTTCTTTAATCAAATAACATTTTAGAGTTGTGGCCCCGCGGTTTGGGGTCCAAAAATCAAAATTTTCAAAACTCTCCAGCACGGCCGCCATTTTGTTTTTGCATTTTTTTAATATTTTTCTCAATTTTAAATGTCAAAATCTACCACTCTTGCAAGTTTGAATAAAATCGGTTGGAAAACAAAAAAGTTACAAACTTCGCCACAGCCGCCATCTTGTTTTTCCCAAATGTCATAATTTTTCCCCAGTTCGATTGGGGTATTGTACATTTTCCCCAAACATCATTATACCCTTTTCAGCCTCCTTCTGGGAGAACAATCATGTCAATCAGTCAGTCAGTGGTAATCGAGCTATATATACGTCATGATGATCTTGACCTGGACTTCCACTTTTAATTTTTTTTGTAATAGTTTTATAAATTGTGAATACTTTTTCCGTACATTGTACACATCTACAAATGCTCCTTTTAGGTAATAAAAATGTAAGGTTCTTGGAAACTCATCCTTCTTTCAATTTCAGTGTTGCCATCTTTTCGATATACAAATAGTCAAATTCCATTAGTATTCGCAAAATTCTATGGTTTTTGATAAAATATATTTAAAAATGCCGCTTTTTCCATTTTTCACTTTTTTGGGGTAAATCTCAAAAAGTACCCTAAAAATGGGTATATTTTTTTACAAGGCAATACTTCTTCATAATATGCATAATTTGTCGGTACATGCCAACTTTCTCAATTGTCGTAAACTGCCTCAAAATAGCCTTAAAGTATTCTTAAAAAATATAAAATTTACGAAATGGCCACCAGCGCGTCCGCCATATTGTTTTTTTTATTGTTCATATTTTTCCTATATTTTGCAGCATATATTACGTGCTACCACGTTTTGGTCTTTTTTCTCACTTGCACCCAGCCGCCGCAATAGAACTTCAAAAAAGATATCTCGAAAATTAAACAAATTCGTTTTCGCTTAAAGGAGACTAAGATGCGTAGCAGGGAAGAAAGTAGCTCTTACCGCTTACTATGGCTATGTAGCTTCTGTGCTGCGATACGGTCTTATATTGTGGGGTAGATCCCCTGAATCAATAAGGCTTTCATTTTACAGAAAAAGTGTCTAAGAGCTATCTGTGGCGCAGGTCCTATGGAGAGTTGTCGCCCTTTGTTTATCAACTAAAATTATTGACTTTAACAGGTTTATATGTCATAGAAGTAGCAAGCTTTATACGAACTCTCATACTCGAAATTTCCAAAAAGGTGTTATTTCACTTTTTTGCATTTTGGGGTAAATGTCGAAAGTTACCCCGAATTAGTTCGATTGGGGTTTCGCACATTTTCCCCAAATATCATTATACCATTTTTCACCTCCTTCTGGGAGGATAATTATTTTAATCAGTGAGTCAGTCAGTCAGTAAGTGGGTTTTCTGTAAATTTGTATGGCGGCCATTTTGTTTTTCGACCATTTTGATTTTTTTTTCTCGCTTCAGGATCTGCTTAGAGTCCTTTACAACTTTAGTTTGAGCACCATCTACCTATGTAGTAACATTTTGGCGGGCAGTTCTCCGTCATGAGGATCTTGACCTGGACTTCCACTTTTAATTTTTTTTGTAATAGTTTTATAAATTGTGAATACTTTTTCCGTACATTGTACACATCTACAAATGCTCCTTTTAGGTAATAAAAATGTAAGGTTCTTGGAAACTCATCCTTCTTTCAATTTCAGTGTTGCCATCTTTTCGATATACAAATAGTCAAATTCCATTAGTATTCGCAAAATTTAATGGTTTTTGATAAAAATTATTAAAAAATGCCGCTTTTTCTATTTTTCACTTTTTTGGGGTAAATCTGAAAAAGTACCCTAAAAATGGGTATTTTTTTTCACATGGCAATACTTCTCTATAATTTGCGTAATTTGTCAATACATGCCAACTTTCTCAATTGTCGTAAACTGCCTCAAAATAGCCTTGACATATTTAAAAAATGTATAAAATTTACAAAATGGCCGCCACCGCGTCCGCCATGTTGTTTTTTTTATATTTCATATTTTTCCTATACTAAGCAACATAAACTGCGTGCAATGACGTTTTGTTTTTTTTTCTCACTTGCACCCAGTCGCCGCAATAAGACTTGAAAAAAGGGTATCTCGAAAATGACTTTTTCCTTAGCAGTTTCTAGGGTTACCAGACGTTGCCAACCAAAATACCATAAAGTCATTTGTATACAGACTATACACAAGTCCTCATACTCGAAATTGTCAAAAAGTGGTTATTTCACTTTTTTGCATTTTGGGGTAAATCTCAAAAGTTACCCCGAAATGGGGTAAAAATATTTTACTATTGAATACCTTGTACCTATAGCTATAGCCGTTTTATGAACCTCAAAGCGCTCCGGTGTTGCCATCTGGAAGAAAATCGACTTTAAAAATGGCGTGTTTTCGTACCCCAAACAAAATGGCCTCTACGACAGGCGCCATCTTGAATTTTTAAAAAGTTTCCCCGATTGGTAAAATTTGAGGGTAATTGTGGTGAAACAATAAAGTTTTTTTTCTTTAATCAAATAACATTTTAGAGTTGTGGCCCCGCGGTTTGGGGTCCAAAAATCAAAATTTTCAAAACTCTCCAGCACGGCCGCCATTTTGTTTTTGCATTTTTTTAATATTTTTCTCAATTTTAAATGTCAAAATCTACCACTCTTGCAAGTTTGAATAAAATCGGTTGGAAAACAAAAAAGTTACAAACTTCGCCACAGCCGCCATCTTGTTTTTCCCAAATGTCATAATTTTTCCCCAGTTCGATTGGGGTATTGTACATTTTCCCCAAACATCATTATACCCTTTTCAGCCTCCTTCTGGGAGAACAATCATGTCAATCAGTCAGTCAGTGGTAATCGAGCTATATATAGTATAACTAGTGTTTCGCCCTGGTGCGCGGGCTGCTGAAGCAGCCCGCGGGCATCGCCCTGTTGGACTGTAAACAGCGGCCTTTGGACAGTCTGACTGCGAATTGTGGAATGCGGTATTTATTGCCATGCCATCCGATAAAATCACATTGGAATTTGTCTGCAAGTTGCAGTGCGGTGTGGTGCTGCTGGATATAGGCCTCCCCCAAAGATCTCCACGACGATCGGTCTTGCGCTGCTTATATAGCATGAGCATCCGCTGAGCTCTGAAACTTCATTGCATATGCTGTTTTCAAGGGCTTCAAAGCGGTTTTGCAGTTTAAGCATTAAAACTATAGAGAAACTAATAAGAAATTCTGTTTTCGTGGCTTTCTATTAATCCATTTCCAAACTATTTGTGAATTTGTCAAGAATAATCGTTTTGCTATTTCGAGTTTCTGTTCTTGCTTTTACCATTCATAGTGTGACCTAAACGGGATCCCATTAAAGCAACCTGCAGCTCTAGCTTAGGGATCGTTGCAGTTTTCAGGTGCAACTTTATATTTTCCAGCTACAAAGGCCACATCGTCATCTCTACTCAGTAAGCGAAAGTGGCATAATGCTTGCTCAGAGGCGTCAATAGAAATGTGTAATCTTAACTTAGTCATCTGTGAGAAACCATAACATCTGGGTACTGAAAATAATTTGCAAGTCTCAAGCTTCTGAACCAATACCAATCTTTGTTCATCTTCTCGACGATTTGATCATCCCATTTGATCGTAGACCGTCAAATTTCCTGCAGCAATATCTTTCAATAAATCAGGAAGAGACATAAACATACCCAGTGACATTAAAATTTTTAGCAACTCGCGATTTGTTGGCGGTCGCAAACCTTCGTTGATCTCTTTGTCCACCTACTTAAAGCTGAGAACAAACCCTAAAGTATCTGTGGCTGGTTTCCAATTGCTGGGTCTATTAGAGGCCCAACTTTAAGTCAAAACCTCCTGCCTTATGAATCACAATCAGTCGCTTCATCCCCTTTTCGTTAATTATCCGTGGAGTTGAGATAGTCATCAACGTAGTGCCTTTCCTTAATGGTTTCCACTGCTTGTGGATGATGACATGAAACAAAATCATCAATATTACGACGAATAATACAAGTAGCTGTGCATGGGGATGATGTGGCACCAAAGGTCATCGAGGTGAACTTATAAGTTTCTGAGAGCTTCTTTCTTTCCATAACCCTCCAAAGGAAGCACTGGGCAATTTGATCCTGATCATTTACTTAAACTGCAGGAACAATTCCCTGATATCTGTAGTAACGGCTACTTTTCTTTTTCGGAACCTAACCAGGACATCATCTAATGAATTCTAAATATCTGGGCCAGTCAGTAATTCGCTATTCAGAGACACTTCTTGAGTTTCGGCTTTCGCATCAAAAACAAGTCTAAGTTTTCCAAGTTTTTTGATATTTCTAACGCCAAAATGTAGGAGATGCCAAACTCGAGCAACTGGTGCCTGAGCAGTTTTCTTGGCATAATCTTTTTCCAACATGTTATGCGTCTGCTTCGTGAAGTCTACTGCGAAGCTCGGATCAAAATCCATTATCTTCTCAATCAAACGTAATCTACTTTCGGCGTTTCTCTTGTTGTTGGGTTGGGAAGCTTGATGTCATCGTTTCTTCACAGCAAAGCAGACTCCCAGAGCCGTCGATTTTCTTCGACTTAGTATCGATAATGTGAAGTGCTCGTCATTCTTCTCGAGAATATCTAGGTAGCTTAGAATTCCTGATGCCTATGCTATCAAGTCTAAAGAAATTCTCTAATAAGAAGTGAAGTTCATCCTCTTTTTCGGACTGAAGTGACAAGCAAACTCGGGCATAATCTTCCTCGAAATTGACGACGAAACTTCATGCAAAATCCAACTAAGTTCAGTGAGAGAGGCAACAGGCTCATCCTTCCTGCCTTCTTTTATTTCTCGGCTTATATTCAAATGACAATAACCTTGGCCTATGAGGAATTGAGGATTGTCTGTCGATCGAGATGGTCGTATTAAGAAATCATATTGCCATCAATAGGGAATATGCAGCATTTTTTTTGTATCAAATCAAAAGTATAATGCGTGAGAAAATCAACTGTAATATTAAAACCTTTCCCTTCCTTTTTTTCGTGATATAGTTAGGTACTTGAAGTTAGCACGCATCAGCACCCGCCGAAAACACTCTGTACAAAATGGTCATGTTTTGTGACTTCACCAACCATGATTTTAGGCGCGATTTTTATGGAGTTAGCCAAAAAAATGATATCCCTAAATTTTGCGTCTAAGTACCAACATACATGTTGTGGAATGGCACGTAGATGTAGGACTGTAGATGATTGAAACTCACTGGTAGCTTGACTGAAGGCAGGGTTTATTTTTGGAAGCAAAAGACACATACAAACTTGTATATTTTAACTCAAATTACTTATAAAAGTATGGAACACGAACCACACGCAATGGTGCCCGGAAACGAAGAGAGAGTGGGAAGCGAACCTCCAATTGAAGCAGTGATGTACAATAAAAATAGTGTTGGGTAACATGCCAACACATGTGTCATACAAAATATTATTTCTCATTCAATATTCTATCTGACTGTAAAGTGCATTATATCCAAAAATGAAAAAAAATCGTTATGTTCCCCTGATTTCATCGTGTGATAAAACTAAAATAATACATTGTTTTTCTGTTCCATCATGTTTTTAATACATATCCGCAGCGATCAATCTCAATTTTTTTTATCAAAATCGGTGACTTATGCATATTCCCTGTTGAGTGTCTTAGAAACGTGAAGTTCTTCGTACGAACTCATTCAAGGCTGAAGGATACTGTATCTGTCATAATAAGCGTGAAAGAGACGATCTTGCCAGGTTGTTACAGCCGACCACCGCATCCTGAAACGCCAACTCAACGCTCCACCTTCCGGCTCCTGCCACGTTGGCTACACTGCTCTCCATGAGTGACACGGTGGACCCTTCATCAAGCAGAGCACACGTGTTAAAGTTGCCTTCAGTTCCCTGGACGGTCACGGGAAGCACCTTCAAAAAGACTCATTTTTGAAACTTGCTGATGCCGACCAGATGTTTGCGGTAGTCGCGGTAGTCTTTGGGTCTTACTTCTATGCGTTTTTCGTCTGCGTTCAGACATTTTATTTTATTTTATTTTAACAATCTTCGGGAAGCTTACAGCTAGGTTAAGAATAAAGTGGTTAACTTAAATAAATATCAAGGGACAATTACAAGCTTCCACATATAGGTGAAAATCATTAATAAGAACAGTGTTGGCCTACATTATGTTAAAAATTTAAGGTAAGTACCTATATTACACCCAGTAATTAAAGTATAAATAAGTAGGAAGTAGTTTTCAAAAATATTTGTTAGAAAAATAACTATTACCTAACATTCGCCTAAATTTACTTGAAGAAGTGTTGAAAATGTCTATTTCAAATTGTTTTGCAACACTTTTGAAACACCTGCTTGTTCTGATAAAGAAAGAATTTCGCCGATACTTCGTTTTGCACCAGGGAACGTGAAGTACGTTAGGTTTACGGAAGGAAGCTACTAAACGTAAACTAATGCCACTCAAAAGCTCAGGACAATCAACAGAGCCACCTGCTATGCTGAGAAGGTGCGATAGATCTGCAATGCGTCTTCTTTCTACAAGTGGTAAAAATGAAACTTACGACATCGCTGATCGTAATCACGAGTATATTTATTCGTTTTAAACTGTAAATACCGCAGAAACCGTTTCTGAATCCTTTCAATTCGCGTTTCATATAGTTTGTGACAGGGGCTCCATACTTGAGAGGCATATTCTAAATGACTACGTACGTAAGCACAGTAAAGTATTATTAGAGCTTTTATAGAGTTGAATCGTGTAACATCATCATAACGAAGCCGAGAGCTTTAGATGCCTTAGCCACAATGTTGTCTATGTGTTCATCAAAAAGCAAATTAGCTATCAAAGGTTACTCCTAGGTCACGTATGGTAGTAACTCTGGTAACATCAGTGCCTAATAGTTTGTAAGATGATAACATGGGTTTAGATTTTCGGGTATAAATACAGACATAGCATTTGGAGACATTAATGTCAAGTTTGTTAACATGGCAGTAATGCTCAAATCTAGTGAGACCCTCCTTCAGATGCTGAGCGTCTTGAGTTGAGTTGATCGGCATCAATACCTTCATGTCATCAGCGTACATAATGATTTTGGCATGAGTAAAACATGACGAGATATCGTTTATAAAGATGTTGAAGAGCAATGGTCCTAGTAAAGAGCCTTGAGGAACGCCCGATGGTATTAACATGGGAGAAGAAGTGTGGCCATTAAGAACAACAGTCTGGAATTTTTCTTTAACGTAAGAGGAGAACCATTTAAATAAATTACCCTTAATACCTATAGCTTGCAGTTTACGTAAAAGTGTTGTGTGATCAATACGATCAAAACATTTATTATAGTCCGTGTAATCTACATCAACCTGAGACGGTACAGTCAAATGTTTTGTCAGGAAGTCGCTACATAAGATAAGGTTAGACGTCTTCGATCTGCCCTTAACGAAGCCGTGCTGCTCTGGACATAAAGATTGCGTAACGGATGCGTAGACTTGTTTGTAGACAATTTTTTCCAAATATTTTGCAAACAAACTAAGGTTGGAAATCGGTCTATAATTGTCGACTACATTTTTAAGCCCTTTTTTGTGAATTGGCGTAATAAAGGCAGATTTCCAGATATCAGGCATAATGCCTTCACCCAGTGAACGCCTAAACAGGATACTAAGAGGAACTCGGAACAACTCGCAATAATTATAATGGGGAATGTCCGAAAAAAATCAAATTGGCTGAATATTTTTCTATAGGTAGGAATAAGGTCCCTTAGTAATAGAAAAAAGTTTCAGAATTTTCGGTTGGGTAAAAAAGTTTTTAAAAATCAAAGTCTCTTCGACTTCACAAATGTATGAAAGTAACAGCAGAATGGAAATTATACCTTTGCCGCTAACTGCCACAAAGACAACACGTATTTAAAAAAAAAGTTTTGACATTTTGTCTTGAAACTTTTTTTTAATACCATGTTGTGGTTGTGGCAGGTGTTGGCAAAGGTACAATCTCCATTCTGCTGTTACTTTCATACATTTGTGAAGTCGAAGAGACTTTGATTTTTTGAAATTTTTTCACGAAACCGAAAATTTTGAAAATTTATTCTATTACTAAGGGACCTTATTCCTACCTATAGAAAAATATTCAGCCAATTTGATTTTTTTCGGACATTCCCCATTGCTGGGATATTGTCGGGGCCGGCAGACTTATTTAAGTCGAGTGATGCTAATAGTTTGGAAACTTCTAATGTGTCAACTTCAATCTTCACAGGAAGAGTCCATGTCCACTACGTCATCCAAAATATTAACGGACTAAGTATTGTGTGAAAAAGTGGAGTGAAATTAATCGCTAAACATTTCACAGATAACTTCCCCGTCTTCAGATGTGCGCTGTCCAAAGTGAAAAACAGAATGATAGTAGAGTATTATGTTGATTTTTCAGCTTTACATCACGTCACTTCACATCACATCAGGGTGAAGTAACTTATGGTGACTGCCTTTGCAAGTTGAGCACCAGACTTTTAATAAGCTTATTTTGCGCTTGCAGATCCACTTCCAGCGTTGGATAACGTCTTCACTTTTGAACTTGTCACAGGCAGTAGGTAATCTGATGGCCCGTGTCATCACAAAAATGCATTTAGCTTGTAGCTCGGGTTTTTTCTTCGTGTTGATCGTCAAATCTACCTTATTGGGCGAGATCGGTCGTTTGTATGTAACTGATTTAGAAGACTTTGGTGGTGGTGGTTCTATGCCGCCCTTCCGAGTCCGCAAGCGGTGCTCATTGATTCATTATTGCAGGCGGGATAAAACGATCCGTTTTATTTTTAGCAAGCAAGAGGGGTTTTGGTAATAACAATGTGGCGGTACTTGGAAAATAACTTTACTTTCAAATTCCAGTGCCATCTTTTCGATATAAAAATAGTCAAATGTCATTAGTATTGGCAATATCTAATGGTTTTTAAGATAATGATTGTTTAATTGAAAATAATAGTCTTTGAAGAAAAAATTTGAGAGTAATTGTGGTGAAACAAAAAGGTTTTTGTCTTAAACTCTACAGCACTTCAGAGTTGTGGCCCCGCGGTTTGGGGTCCAAAAATCGAATTTTCAAAACTCTCCAGCGTGGCCGCCATTTTGTTTTGAGTTTTTTTCTTATTTTTCTAAATTTGAAATGTCAAAATCTACCACTGTTGTAATTTTGAACAAAATCGGTTGGAAAACAAAAAAGTTACAAACCTCGCCACAGCCGCCATCTTGTTTTTCCCAAAAGTAATAATTTTTACCTAGTTCGATTAAGATTTTGCACATTTCCCCCAAACATCATTATACTCTTTTCCATCAGTCAGTGAGTGAGTAGTTATTAAACAATACTAAATAGAGTAGTTATTATCGAGGTATATAAGTAATCAGCCAGCTGCGACCAAATAGGTTTTCTGTAATTTTGTGTGGCGGTCATTTTGTTTTTCACCATTTCGATTTTTTTTTCTCGCTTCAGGATCTGCTTAGAGTCTTCTACAACTTTAGTTTGAGCAACATCTACCTATGTAGTGCCATTTTGGCAGGCAGTACCCCGTCATGAGGATCTTGACCTGGACTTCAACTTTTAATTTTTCCCCAGTTCGACTGGGTTTTGCACATACCTTTTTCCACCTCCTTCTGGGAGAACAATTATGTGAGTAAGTGGTGTTTAATTTGGTTTTCTGTAATTTTGTATGGTGTCCATTTTGTTTTCCCACCATTTTGATTATTTTTTCTCGCTTCAGGATTTTCTTAGAGTCTTCTACAACTTTAGCTTGAGCACCATTTCGGCAGGCAGTACCCCGTCATGAGGATCTTGACTTGGGCTTCCACTTTTAATATTTTTTCTGATGGTTTTATAAATTTTGAATACTTTTTCCATACATTGTAAACATCTGCAAATGCTCCTTTTTGGTAATAAAAATGTAAGGTTCTTGGAAAATAAACCTTTTTCAATTTCAGTGTTGCCATCTTTTCGTTACGAAAATAGTCAAATGTCATTAGTATTGGTAAAATCTAACGGTTTTTGATAAAAAATATTAAAAAATGCTGCTTTTTCTATTTTTCACTTTTTTGGGGTAAATCTCAAAAAGCACCCTAAAAATGGTTTTTTTTTTCAATACTTCTTCATATTATGCATAATTTCTCAGTACATGCCAACTTTCTCAATTGTCGTAAACTGCCTCAAAATAGCCTTAAAATATTTTAAAAAGTGTATAAAATTTACAAAATGGCCGCCACCGCGTCCGCCATATTGTTTTTTTTTGCACATTTTCTTAAAATATCATTATACCATTTTTCACCTCCTTCTGGGAGAACAATTATTTTAATCAGTGAGTCAGTCAGTAAGTGAGTAATCGAGCTGTATATGCTGGGTTTTCTGTAAATTTGTATGGCGGCCATTTTGTTTTTCGACCATTTTGATTTTTTTTTCTCGCTTTAGGATCTGCTTAGAGTCCTCTACAACTTTAGTTTGAGCACCATCTACCTATGTAGTACCATTTTGGCGGGCAGTTCTCCGTCATGAGGATCTTGACCTGGACTTCCACTTTTAATTTTTTTTGTAATAGTTTTATAAATTGTGAATACTTTTTCCGTACATTGTACACATCTACAAATGCTCCTTTTAGGTAATAAAAATGTAAGGTTCTTGGAAACTCATCCTTCTTTCAATTTCAGTGTTGCCATCTTTTCGATATACAAATAGTCAAATTCTATTAGTATTAGCAAAATTTATTGGTTTTTGATAAAAAATATTTGAAAATGCCGCTTTTTCCATTTTTCACTTTTTTGGGGTAAATCTCAAAAAGTACCCTAAAAATGGGTAATTTTTTTGTACGAGGCAATACATCTTCATAATATGCATAATTCGTCGATACATGCCAACTTTCTCAATTGTCGTAAACTGCCTCAAAATAGCTTTGACATATTTAAAAAATGTATAAAATTTACAAAATGGCCGCCACCGCGTCCGCCATGTTGTTTTTTTTATATTTCATATTTTTCCTATACTAAGCAACATAAACTGGGTGCAATGACGTTTTGTTTTTTTTTCTCACTTGCACCCAGTCGCCGCAATAGGACTTGAAAAAAGGGTATCTCGAAAATTTCTTTTTCCTTTGCAGTTTCTAGGGTTGCCAGACGTTGCCAACCAAAATACCATAAAGTCATTTGTATACAGACTATACACAAGTTCTTATACTCGAAATTGTCAAAAAGTGGTTATTTCACTTTTTTGCATTTTGGGGTAAATCTCAAAAGTTACCCCGAAATGGGGTAAAAATATTTTACTAATGAATACCTTGTACCTATAGCTATAGCCGTTTTATAAACCTCAAAGCGCTCCGGTGTTGCCATCTGGAAGAAAATCGACTTTAAAAATGGCGTGTTTTCGTACCCCAAACAAAATGGCCTCTACGACAGGCGCCATCTTGAATTTTTAAAAAGTTTCCTCAATTGGTAAAATTTGAGGGTAATTGTGGTAAAACAATACAGTTTTTTTTCTTAAACCAAACAACACTTTAGAGTTGTGGCTCCGCGGTTTGGGATCCAAAAATCAAAATTTTCAAAACTCTCCAGCGCAGCCGCCATTTTGTTTTTGTATTTTTTAAATAATTTTCTCAATTTTAAATGTCAAAATCTACCACTCTTGCAAGTTTGAACAAAATCGGTTGGAAAACAAAAAAGTTACAAACTTCGCCACAGCCGCCATCTTGTTTTTCCCAAATGTCATAATTTTTCCCCAGTTCGATTGGGGTATTGCACATTTTCCCTAAACATCATTATACCCTTTTCCACCTCCTTCTGGGAGAACAATTGTGTCAATCAGTGAGTCAGTGGTAATCGAGCTATATATAATATAACTAGTGTTTCGCCCTGGTGCGCGGGCTGCTGAAGCAGCCCGCGGGCATCGCCCTGTTGGGCTGTTAGTAACTTTGGAGAGTCGGACTGCGAATTGTGGAATAGGCATATTTCCGTCCTGTCAAATCACATTGAAATTTCTCTGCAATTTGTGATGCACTGTGAAAACTAAATGCTCTATTATTTTTTCTAAAAACTTTGCTGGCTGATATGAAAATCATTGAGAAACTAATATAGTTACTACGTGAAAGATCTAATTAAATCTAAGAATCCCCGGGTGCGGCTCGGCTGCCATCAACCAAAAAACTGCACCTGGCAACTTACAACACGCGCAAACTGAGATTAGACACGAAGTCAACCAATTATTAGCAAGTTACACTGGGACATCATAGGGTTATCTGAAGTCCGAAGAGAGGGATAATCTTCAAATCCGGTAACTTGCTATACTACCGGGAGGGCGACCAACAGTCCCTAGGCGGTGTCGGGTCATCGTCCACAAGTCCCTTGTTAACAACGTGATTACAATCGGAAGGGTTTCGACCAGGGTAGCGTACCTTATACTCAGAATATCCAAACGGTAAACCCCAGTACACCGTTATGATCGGGTAGTTTACTGCAAAGTTGGGAAAACGATGCGGTGATGAGCTGAGAGTGGGGCAATTTGGAGTTGGGCAACGGAATGCCAGAGGCCAGATGCTGGCCGACTTTATGGAGAAGGAGAAACTCTTTATGATGAAGTCCTTCTTCAGGAAGCCTGAAAGCCGGAAGTGGACCTGGATCAGTCCAGACGGAGATTTTATCATGTCGGCGAAAAAGCAAATTTTCAATGATGTCACTGCGATCACCGATTGGTACGTGGCACATTGAATATCAACGTAAAACTGGAAAGATCTCAACTGATACAATCCACGATCCGACCATTACCGGCTCATATCTAAAACCCCGAAAGCTTTCAACTATAACTTCAGAACCGCTTCGAAACCCTTGAGAACAACATACATGAAATAAAAGACTTTTTAACGGATACTAGCGCGGTTTTATTGAAAGTACTTTGGTAATTAGTTGGTATTTGGTTTGATTTTTGATTTTTCCGACGTTTCGGCACCTTTGCAGCTGCCGTGGTCACGGGGGACTGAAGCTACTCGTGAGCCTACCCTCAGTAGCTTCAGTAGCTTCAGTCCCCCGTGACCACGGCAGCTGCAAAGGTGCCGAAACGTCGGAAAAATCAAAAATCAAACCAAATACCAACTAATTACCAAAGTACTTTCAATAAAACCGCGCTAGTATCCGTTAAAAAGTCTTTTATTTCATGTCTAGTGAGCGCGTAAGCTTGAGAAGTGAATATAACAACATACATGTGGACAATCTAAACAATATGGTGATGGATACTGTCCGTACGGTAGGGTTCTATATCTTTAAGACCATGTATCAGAGTCGTGAAATGAGGCTCTAGAGCTCAGCGGATGATCATCGTTATCGGCAGCTTAATAGGCAGATACTAAGTATTTGACGAGTGACCTTCTTCAATTTAATAGGAATCGTAAGAGACTATCAAGAGGAATAAAGTTTCCAAAAGTTTAGCGAGAGATCCGTTTAAAGTGCAAAGATGATAAAGCTGAAAACTGAAAACTGATAACGGACGCATCATTTTATCGAAGCCTGAAATTCTGAGGGAGATCGATAGTTT
Organism: Agriphila tristella; assembly: GCA_928269145.1. Classification (NCBI taxonomy): domain Eukaryota; kingdom Metazoa; phylum Arthropoda; class Insecta; order Lepidoptera; family Crambidae; genus Agriphila; species Agriphila tristella. The sequence continues at coordinate 2,964,348 of OV743435.1, forward strand.
CTATAGGCAGTTATATTCCACGCAGACACCTGTTGAAAGCAAGGCTAAAGACCATAGAGCCAAGCTTACCCGACACTACACCGAAGATATCCCGGACGTCAGCCTGTACGAGATTAGTATGGCTCTCAAGCAGCTGAAAAAAGAAGGCTGCGGGTGATGACGAAATTACTACAGAACTACGGAGATCTTTAAACTCTTAGACTGGAAAGGATTCGGCATCAACAGTGCTGGCCAAGACTTAACACACCTTCGTTTTGGCGATGGTATAGTTCTAATGGCTGAGACCTTAGAAGACCTGAACACAATGCTCGAAGATCTCCGTAGTGCTTCCCAAAGATTAGGTCTCAGTATGAACATGGATAAGACGAAAATCATGTTGAATGCCCATTTTGTGCCTGCTCCGTTACTCAAGACGAAAGTATACCAGTGTGTGTTGCTTGCGGCAGTGAAAAGTGGTGGCTAACTTATAGGTCACATAAGGAGGCTCAAGATCACCCAGCGTGCAATGGAGAGAGCTATGCTTGGCGTTTCCCTACGTGATTGCATCAGAAATGAGGAGATCCGTAGGATCCGTACGATGTTATTATAATATTGTATATTGTTATAATAATGATACTCCTATGACTTTTGTGACTCTGTGCTTCTTCAGTTAAGTTCAGACTGCCTGACAGCCATCTCCACTCTCCCATTTGATCGTAGATTTTGCCAAACTTACTGTAGCAATATCTTTCCTTTAATCAAAAAGGGGTATAAATAAACCCAGTGGGTCAAAAACTGAAATCTCGCGATTTGTTGGTGGTCGCAAACCTTCGGTGATCTGTTTGCCTTCTTAAAGTTTAAACCAAACCCTTAAATATCTGTGGCTGGTTTCCAATCGTTCGGTCGATTAAGGGCCCAACTTCTTATGTCACAAAGTCCTGCCTTATGAATCAAAAGTGACACCAAAGGTCATCGAGTTTATCTTATAAGTTTCTGGGGGCTTCTTTCTTTTCATTACCCTCCAAAGGAAGCACTGAGAGTTTTGATTCTGATCATTTACCTCACCTGCAGGAACATTTCCCTGATCTCTGCAAAAATGGCTAATTCTCTCTCTCGGAAACTAAGCAGGACTGGAACTAATGAATTCAGTAGATCTGGGCCAGTCAGTAATTCAGTTTTCAGTGACACTCCTTGAGTTTCAGCTTTCGCGCCAAGAACATGTCTAAGTTTTCCAGGTTTGTTAATATTCCGATCCCCAAAATGTGGGGGATACCGTACTGAGCAGTTCAATTTTCTTGGCATAATTATTTTTACAACATTTTATGCATTGAGTGGTCTATCCAACATCTTCTCAATCAAGCGTGATCGATTTTTATTTTGTTGTTGGAAAGCTTAATGCCATAGTAAAGCATACTTCCAGTGGTCGTGGATTTTCTTCGATTTAATATCGAGTGAGAATGCGAAGCGTTCGTCGTTCATCTGGAGAATATCTAAGTAGCTTAGAATTCCTAATGCCAATGCTATCAAATCTGAAGTATTTCTCTACTAAGAGGTGTAGTTCATCCTCTTTTTCAGACTGAAGGTGATAAGCAAACTCAAGCATAATCTTCCTCGACATTGACGACAAAACTCCATGCAGGATCCAATCGAGTTCAATGAGAGAGGCAACAGGATCAACCTCAATACCCTCTTTTATTTCTCGGCGTATAATCTAATGCCAATAATTTTGGCCTATCAAGTTCACTGTCGGTCGACCGAGGTGGTCGTACTAAGTTCAAATCATGTTGCCACCAATTAAATGTCTTGGAAGCGTAATGTATGAATGTATGATCTCTTTCAAGGTTGAAGGATCCTGTATCTGTCACAAGCGTCAGAGAGACGATCTTGCTTTCCAGGTTGTTATAGCCGCCCATTGCCCTCTGAAACTCCAAGTCGACGTTCCGATTTCCGGCTCCTACCTCGTTGGCTACACTGCTGTCTACGAGTGGGACGGTGAACCCTTCATCAAGCACACACCTGTTAAAGCTATCTTCAGGCCCCTGGACGGTCACTGGAAGCACCTTTAAAAAGGACCTGTTTGGCACTTGCCGAAATGGATGTTTGCAGTAGCCACGGTAGTCTTTGGTCTTTAATCTTCCTCTTGGTCTCTGCCTTCGTTCACTCATCACGGTGAAGTAACTTATGGCGAATACCATTGCAAGCTCAGGCATCAGAAGCATAGTCGGCTTGAAAATCCATTCCCAGCTTTAGTTAACGTCTTCTCTTTTGAACTTGTCACAGGCAGTAATCTGATGGCCCGTGTCATCGCAAGAAACATACCTAGCTTGTTGCTTAGGTACCTTTGTGCTGTTCATTAAAATTACCTCATCGGGCACCTCCGAGCTAAACGTCTAGTTCGGTCGTTTGCATGTAACTGATTTAAAGGACTTCGGTGGGTGTGGTTCTATGCTGACTTTCCGATCCCGCAGGTGGAGGGCATTGATTCGTCATTACAAGAGACACGAGATGTAATGATTTGGGCGCCGTTTTTTTCTAGCAAGCGGGGCGCAAGGGTGTGCACCCACTTAGGATCGGGAATTCGGGAACCTCCACGCTTTTGACAGATTTTAACCTAGACTTCCACTTATAATATTTTTTTCTGAGAGTTTTGTTGATCCTAATACTTTTTAGGGTTACGTACCCAAAGGGTAAAAACGGGACCCTATTACTAAGGCTCCGCTGTCCGTCTGTCTGTCTGTCTGTCCGTCTGTCTGTCTGTCACCAGGCTGTATCTCATGAACCGTGATAGCTAGGAAGTTGAAATTTTCACAGATGATGTATTTCTGTTGCCGCTATAACTAAAAACAGAATAAAATAAATATTTAAGGGGGGCTCCCATACAACAAACGTGTTTTTTTTTGCAGTTTTTTGGTACGGAACCTTTCGTGCGCGAGTCCGACTCGCACTTGGCCGGTTTTTTTTCATATTATTATACCCCTCTTCAACTGCTCCTTTTTAGGGTTCCGTACCCAAAGGGTAAAAACGGGACTTACTAAGACTCCGCTGTCCGTCTGTCTGTCTGTCACCAGGCTGTATCTCATGAACCGTGATAGCTAGACAGTTGAAATTTTCAATAAACACTAAAAACAGAATAAAATAAATATTTAAATGAGGCTTCCATACAAAGATTGTGTTTTTAGGGTTCCGTACTCAAAGGGTAAAAACGGGAACCTATTACTAAGCCTCCGCTGTCCGTCCATCTGTCTGTCTGTCTGTCACCAGGCTGTATCTCATGAACCGTGATAGCTGGACAAATAAAATTTTCACAGATGATGTATTTCTGTTGCCGCTATAACAACAAATACTAAAAATATAATAAAGTAAATATTTAAGGGGGGCTCCCATGCAACAAACGTGATTTTTATCCGTTTTTTGGTACGGAACCCTTCGTGCGTGAGTCCGACTCGCACTTGGCCGGTTTTTTTATGCCATTTTAGAATGTGGCGGTACCTGCAAAATAAACCTTACTTTCAATTCCAGTATTGCTAAAAGTATTGGCAAAATCTAATGGTTTTAGATAAAAAATAATAAAACTGCCGCTATTTCTATTTTTCATATTTTTTTGTAAATCTCGAAAACTACCTTTAAATTGGGTATTTTTCAACAAGGCAAAACTCATTGTTATGTTGCATAAATCGTCGATACATGCCAACTTTTCCAAGTGTCGTAAACGGCCTCAAAATAGCCTTAAAACATTTTAAAAAAATCATATAATTTAAAAAATTGCCGCCACCGCGTACTTTGTATTGATTTTTCTATTTGACATAACTTTCCTATATTTTGCAACATATACTGCAAGCAATTAAGTTTCAATTTGCTTTCTCTCTTGCACCCAGCCGTCGCAATAGGACTTGAAAAAAGAAAGGATATCTCAAAAATGAATTTTTCCTCTGCAGTTTGCAGGGTATCCAGACATTGTCAACCGTAACACCAAAATGTCATTTGTATATTGACATTTTGGTGTTTAATAAATCCTCTCACTCGAAATTTCCATAATGTAGTTGATATACTTTCCTCTGCAGGTTTCAGGGTTGCCAGACGTTGTCAAACACAAGTTCTCATACGTGAAATTTTCAAAAAGTGGTTATTTAACTTTTTTGCACTTTGGGGTAAATCTCAAAAGTTAACCCGAAATGGGGTGAAAATACTCTATTACCTTCAGTAATTTTATGAACCTTAAAGTGCTCCGGTGTTGCCATCTGGAAGAAAATCGACTTTAAACGTGTTTTCGTACCCCAAACAAAATGGCCTCTACGACAGGCGCCATCTTGAATTGGTGAAACAATATGGTTTTTTTTCTTTAACCAAACAACACTTCAGAGTAGGGGCCCCGCGGTTTGGGGCCCAAAAATCGAATTATTCAAAACTCTCCAGAGTGGCCGCCATTTTGTTTTTGAGGTTTTTTCTTAATTTTCTCAATTTTAAATATTAAAATCTACCACTCTTGTAAGTTTAAACAAAATCGGTTAGAAAACAAAAAAGTTACAAACTTCGCCACAGCCGCCATCTGGTTTTTCCCAAATATCATAATTTTTTCCCAGTTCGATTGGGGTTTTGCACATTTTCCTTAAATATCATTATACCATTTTTCACCTTCTTCTGGGAGAACAATTATTTTAATCAGTGAGTCAGTCAGTAAGTGAGTAATCGAGCTGTATATGCTGGGTTTTCTGTAAATTTGTATGGCGGCCATTTTGTTTTTCGACCATTTTAATTTTTTTTCTCGCTTCAGGATCTGCTTAGAGTCCTCTACAACTTTAGTTTGAGCACCATCTACTTATGTAGTACCATTTTGGCGGGAAGTTCTCCGTCATGAGGATCTTGACCTGGACTTCCACTTTTAATTTTTTTTCCAACAGTTTTCTAAATTCTTGATACTTCTTCCGTACATTGTACCTATCTACAAATGCTTCTTTTTGGTAATAAAAATGTAAGGTACTTGGAAATTACCCTTACTTTAAATTCAAGTGTTGCCATCTTTTCGATATACAAATAGTCAAATTCCATTAGTATTCGCAAAATTTAATGGTTTTTGATAAAAAATATTTAAAAATGCCGCTTTTTCCATTTTTCACTTTTTTGGGGTAAATCTCAAAAAGTACCCTAAAAATGGGTATTTTTTTTTCACAAGGCAATACTTCTCTATAATATGCGTAATTTGTCAATACATGCCAACTTTCTCAATTGTCGCAAACTGCCTCAAAATAGCCTTGACATATTTAAAAAATGTATAAAATTTACAAAATGGCCGCCACCGCGTCCGCCATGTTGTTTTTTTTATATTTCATATTTTTCCTATAATAAGCAACATAAACTGCGTGCAATGACGTTTTGTTTTTTTTTCTCACTTGCACCCAGTCGCCGCAATAGGACTTGAAAAAAGGGTATCTCGAAAATGTCTTTTTCCTTAGCAGTTTCTAGGGTTGCCAGACGTTGCCAACCAAAATACCATAAAGTCATTTGTATACAGACTATACACAAGTGCTCATACTCGAAATTGTCAAAAAGTGGTTATTTCACTTTTTTGCATTTTGGGGTAAATCTCAAAAGTTACCCCGAAATGGGGTAAAAATATTTTACTAATGAATACCTTGTACCTATAGCTATAGCCGTTTTATGAACCTCAAAGCGCTCCAGTGTTGCCATCTGGAAGAAAATCGACTTTAAAAGTGGCGTGTTTTCGTACCCCAAACAAAATGGCCTCTACGACAGGCGCCATCTTGAATTTTTAAAAAGTTTCCCCGATTGGTAAAATTTGAGGGTAATTGTGGTGAAACAATAAAGTTTTTTTTCTTAAATAAAATAACACTTTAGAGTTGTGGCTCCGCGGTTTGGGGTCCAAAAATCAAAATTTTCAAAACTCTCCAAAGCGGCCGCCATTTTGTTTTTTTATTTTTTAAATATTTTTCCTTATCTTAAATGTCAAAATCTACCACTCTTGCAAGTTTGAACAAAATCGGTTGGAAAACAAAAAAGTTACAAACTTCGCCACAGCCGCCATCTTGTTTTTCCCAAATGTCATAATTTTTCCCCAGTTCGATTGGGGTATTGCACATTTTCCCTAAACATCATTATACCCTTTTCCACCTCCTTCTGGGAGAACAATTGTGTCAATCAGTGAGTCAGTGGTAATCGAGCTATATATAATATAATAACTAGTGTTTCGCCCTGGTGCGCGGGCTGCTGAAGCAGCCCGCGGGCATCGCCCTGTTGGACTGTAAACAGCGGCCTTTGGACAGTCTGACTGCGAATTGTGGAATGCGGTATTTATTGCCATGCCATCCGATAAAATCACATTGGAATTTGTCTGCTAGTTGCAGTGCGGTGTGGTGACGGTGATGCATGGTGAAAATTAATAATGTTTTTTTTCTAAAACTTTGCTGGCTTATATTAAAATCATCATCATATCGGCCCCCCGATATCCACTGCTGGATATAGGCCTCCCCCAAAGATCTCCACGACGATCGGTCTTGCGCTGCTTATATAGCATGAGCATCCGCTGAGCTCTGAAACTTCATTGCATATGCTGTTTTCAAGGGCTTCAAAGCGGTTTTGCAGTTTAAGCATTAAAAATATATAGAGAAAGTAATAAGAAATTCTGTTTTCGTGGCTTTCTATTAATCCATTTCCAAACTATTTGTGAATTTGTCCAGAATAATCGTTTTGCTATTTCAAGTTTCTGTTCTTGCTTTTACCATTCATGGTGTGACCTAAACGGGATTCCATTAAAGCAACCTGCAGCTCTAGCTTAGGGATCGTTGCAGTTTTCAGGTGCAACTTTATATTTCCCAGCTACAAAGGACACATCGTCATCTCTACTCAGTAAGCGAAAGTGGCATAATGCTTGCTCAGAGGCGTCAATAGAAATGTGTAATCTTAACTTAGTCATCTGTGAGAAACCATAACATCTGGGTACTGAAAATAATTTGCAAGTCTCAAGCTTCTGAACCAATACCAATCTTTGTTCATCTTCTCGACAATTTGATCATCCCATTTGATCGTAGACCGCCAAATTTCCTGCAGCAATATCTTTCAATAAATCAGGAAGGGACATAAACATACCCAGTGACATTAAAATTTTTAGCAACTCGCGATTTGTTGGCGGTCGCAAACCTTCGTTGATCTCTTTGTCCACCTACTTAAAGCTGAGATCAAACCCTAAAGTATCTGTGGCTGGTTTCCAATTGCTGGGTCTATTAGAGGCCCAACTTCAAGTCAAAACCTCCTGCCTTATGAATCACAATCATTCGCTTCATCCCCTTTTCGTTAATTATCCGTGGAGTCGAGATAGTCATCAACGTAGTGCCTTTCCTTAATGGTTTCCACTGCTTGTGGATGATGACATGAAACAAAATCATCAGTATTATGACGAATAATACAAGTAGCTGTGCATGGAGATGATGTGGCACCAAAGGTCATCGAGGTGAACTTATAAGTTTCTGAGAGCTTCTTTCTTTCCATAACCCTCCAAAGGAAGCACTGGGCATTTTGATCCTGATCATTTACTTAAACTGCAGGAACAATTCCCTGATATCTGTAGTAACGGCTACTTTTCTTTTTCGGAACCTAACCAGGACATCATCTAATGAATTCTAAATATCTGGGCCAGTCAGTAATTCGCTATTCAGAGACACTTGAGTTTCGGCTTTCGCATCAAAAACAAGTCTAAGTTTTCCAAGTTTTTTGATATTTCTAACGCCAAAATGTAGGAGATACCAAACTCGAGCAACTGGTGCCTGAGCAGTTTTCTTGGCATAATCTTTTTCTAACATGTTATGCGTCTGCTTCGTGAAGTCTACTGCGAAGCTCGGATCAAAATCCATTATCTTCTCAATCAAACCTAATCTATTTTCGGCGTTTCTCTTGTTGTTGAGTTGGGAAGCTTGATGTCATCGATTCTTCACAGCAAAGCAGACTCCCAGAGCCGTCGATTTTCTTCGACCTAGTATCGATAATGTGAAGTGCTCATCATTCTTCTCGAGAATATCTAGGTAGCTTAGAATTCCTGATGCCTATGCTATCAAGTCTAAAGAAATTCTCTAATAAGAAGTGAAGTTCATCCTCTTTTTCGGACTGTAGTGACAAGCAAACTCGGGCATAATCTTCCTCGAAATTGACGACGAAACTTCATGCAAAATCCAACTAAGTTCAGTGAGAGAGGCAACAGGCTCATCCTTCCTGCCTTCTTTTTTTTCTCGGCTTATATTCAAAAGACAATAACCTTGGCCTATGAGGAATTGAGGATTGTCTGTCGATCGAGATGGTCGTATTAAGAAATCATATTGCCATCAATAGGGAATATGCAGCATTTTTTTTGTATCAAATCAAAAGTATAATGCGTGAGAAAATCAACTGTAATATTAAAACCTTTCCCTTCCTTTTTTTCGTGATATAGTTAGGTACTTGAAGTTAGCACGCATCAGCACCCGCCGAAAACACTCTGTACAAAATGGTCATGTTTTGTGACTTCACCAACCATGATTTTAGGCGCGATTTTTATGGAGTTAGCCAAAAAAATGATATCCCTAAATTTTGCGTCTAAGTACCAACATACATGTTGTGGAATGGCACGTAGATGTAGGACTGTAGATGATTGAAACTCACTGGTAGCTTGACTGAAGGCAGGGTTTATTTTTGGAAGCAAAAGACACATACAAACTTGTATATTTTAACTCAAATTACTTATAAAAGTATGGAACACGAACCACACGCAATGGTGCCCGGAAACGAAGAGAGAGTGGGAAGCGAACCTCCAATTGAAGCAGTGATGTACAATAAAAATAGTGTTGGGTAACATGCCAACACATGTGTCATACAAAATATTATTTCTCATTCAATATTCTATCTGACTGTAAAGTGCATTATATCCAAAAATGAAAAAAAATCGTTATGTTCCCCTGATTTCATCGTGTGATAAAACTAAAATAATACATTGTTTTTCTGTTCCATCATGTTTTTAATACATATCCGCAGCGATCAATCTCAATTTTTTTTATCAAAATCGGTGACTTATGCATATTCCCTGTTGAGTGTCTTAGAAACGTGAAGTTCTTCGTACGAACTCATTCAAGGCTGAAGGATACTGTATCTGTCATAATAAGCGTGAAAGAGACGATCTTGCCAGGTTGTTACAGCCGACCACCGCATCCTGAAACGCCAACTCAACGCTCCACCTTCCGGCTCCTGCCACGTTGGCTACACTGCTCTCCATGAGTGACACGGTGGACCCTTCATCAAGCAGAGCACACGTGTTAAAGTTGCCTTCAGTTCCCTGGACGGTCACGGGAAGCACCTTCAAAAAGACTCATTTTTGAAACTTGCTGATGCCGACCAGATGTTTGCGGTAGTCGCGGTAGTCTTTGGGTCTTACTTCTATGCGTTTTTCGTCTGCGTTCAGACATTTTATTTTATTTTATTTTAACAATCTTCGGGAAGCTTACAGCTAGGTTAAGAATAAAGTGGTTAACTTAAATAAATATCAAGGGACAATTACAAGCTTCCACATATAGGTGAAAATCATTAATAAGAACAGTGTTGGCCTACATTATGTTAAAAATTTAAGGTAAGTACCTATATTACACCCAGTAATTAAAGTATAAATAAGTAGGAAGTAGTTTTCAAAAATATTTGTTAGAAAAATAACTATTACCTAACATTCGCCTAAATTTACTTGAAGAAGTGTTGAAAATGTCTATTTCAAATTGTTTTGCAACACTTTTGAAACACCTGCTTGTTCTGATAAAGAAAGAATTTCGCCGATACTTCGTTTTGCACCAGGGAACGTGAAGTACGTTAGGTTTACGGAAGGAAGCTACTAAACGTAAACTAATGCCACTCAAAAGCTCAGGACAATCAACAGAGCCACCTGCTATGCTGAGAAGGTGCGATAGATCTGCAATGCGTCTTCTTTCTACAAGTGGTAAAAATGAAACTTACGACATCGCTGATCGTAATCACGAGTATATTTATTCGTTTTAAACTGTAAATACCGCAGAAACCGTTTCTGAATCCTTTCAATTCGCGTTTCATATAGTTTGTGACAGGGGCTCCATACTTGAGAGGCATATTCTAAATGACTACGTACGTAAGCACAGTAAAGTATTATTAGAGCTTTTATAGAGTTGAATCGTGTAACATCATCATAACGAAGCCGAGAGCTTTAGATGCCTTAGCCACAATGTTGTCTATGTGTTCATCAAAAAGCAAATTAGCTATCAAAGGTTACTCCTAGGTCACGTATGGTAGTAACTCTGGTAACATCAGTGCCTAATAGTTTGTAAGATGATAACATGGGTTTAGATTTTCGGGTATAAATACAGACATAGCATTTGGAGACATTAATGTCAAGTTTGTTAACATGGCAGTAATGCTCAAATCTAGTGAGACCCTCCTTCAGATGCTGAGCGTCTTGAGTTGAGTTGATCGGCATCAATACCTTCATGTCATCAGCGTACATAATGATTTTGGCATGAGTAAAACATGACGAGATATCGTTTATAAAGATGTTGAAGAGCAATGGTCCTAGTAAAGAGCCTTGAGGAACGCCCGATGGTATTAACATGGGAGAAGAAGTGTGGCCATTAAGAACAACAGTCTGGAATTTTTCTTTAACGTAAGAGGAGAACCATTTAAATAAATTACCCTTAATACCTATAGCTTGCAGTTTACGTAAAAGTGTTGTGTGATCAATACGATCAAAACATTTATTATAGTCCGTGTAATCTACATCAACCTGAGACGGTACAGTCAAATGTTTTGTCAGGAAGTCGCTACATAAGATAAGGTTAGACGTCTTCGATCTGCCCTTAACGAAGCCGTGCTGCTCTGGACATAAAGATTGCGTAACGGATGCGTAGACTTGTTTGTAGACAATTTTTTCCAAATATTTTGCAAACAAACTAAGGTTGGAAATCGGTCTATAATTGTCGACTACATTTTTAAGCCCTTTTTTGTGAATTGGCGTAATAAAGGCAGATTTCCAGATATCAGGCATAATGCCTTCACCCAGTGAACGCCTAAACAGGATACTAAGAGGAACTCGGAACAACTCGCAATAATTATAATGGGGAATGTCCGAAAAAAATCAAATTGGCTGAATATTTTTCTATAGGTAGGAATAAGGTCCCTTAGTAATAGAAAAAAGTTTCAGAATTTTCGGTTGGGTAAAAAAGTTTTTAAAAATCAAAGTCTCTTCGACTTCACAAATGTATGAAAGTAACAGCAGAATGGAAATTATACCTTTGCCGCTAACTGCCACAAAGACAACACGTATTTAAAAAAAAAGTTTTGACATTTTGTCTTGAAACTTTTTTTTAATACCATGTTGTGGTTGTGGCAGGTGTTGGCAAAGGTACAATCTCCATTCTGCTGTTACTTTCATACATTTGTGAAGTCGAAGAGACTTTGATTTTTTGAAATTTTTTCACGAAACCGAAAATTTTGAAAATTTATTCTATTACTAAGGGACCTTATTCCTACCTATAGAAAAATATTCAGCCAATTTGATTTTTTTCGGACATTCCCCATTGCTGGGATATTGTCGGGGCCGGCAGACTTATTTAAGTCGAGTGATGCTAATAGTTTGGAAACTTCTAATGTGTCAACTTCAATCTTCACAGGAAGAGTCCATGTCCACTACGTCATCCAAAATATTAACGGACTAAGTATTGTGTGAAAAAGTGGAGTGAAATTAATCGCTAAACATTTCACAGATAACTTCCCCGTCTTCAGATGTGCGCTGTCCAAAGTGAAAAACAGAATGATAGTAGAGTATTATGTTGATTTTTCAGCTTTACATCACGTCACTTCACATCACATCAGGGTGAAGTAACTTATGGTGACTGCCTTTGCAAGTTGAGCACCAGACTTTTAATAAGCTTATTTTGCGCTTGCAGATCCACTTCCAGCGTTGGATAACGTCTTCACTTTTGAACTTGTCACAGGCAGTAGGTAATCTGATGGCCCGTGTCATCACAAAAATGCATTTAGCTTGTAGCTCGGGTTTTTTCTTCGTGTTGATCGTCAAATCTACCTTATTGGGCGAGATCGGTCGTTTGTATGTAACTGATTTAGAAGACTTTGGTGGTGGTGGTTCTATGCCGCCCTTCCGAGTCCGCAAGCGGTGCTCATTGATTCATTATTGCAGGCGGGATAAAACGATCCGTTTTATTTTTAGCAAGCAAGAGGGGTTTTGGTAATAACAATGTGGCGGTACTTGGAAAATAACTTTACTTTCAAATTCCAGTGCCATCTTTTCGATATAAAAATAGTCAAATGTCATTAGTATTGGCAATATCTAATGGTTTTTAAGATAATGATTGTTTAATTGAAAATAATAGTCTTTGAAGAAAAAATTTGAGAGTAATTGTGGTGAAACAAAAAGGTTTTTGTCTTAAACTCTACAGCACTTCAGAGTTGTGGCCCCGCGGTTTGGGGTCCAAAAATCGAATTTTCAAAACTCTCCAGCGTGGCCGCCATTTTGTTTTGAGTTTTTTTCTTATTTTTCTAAATTTGAAATGTCAAAATCTACCACTGTTGTAATTTTGAACAAAATCGGTTGGAAAACAAAAAAGTTACAAACCTCGCCACAGCCGCCATCTTGTTTTTCCCAAAAGTAATAATTTTTACCTAGTTCGATTAAGATTTTGCACATTTCCCCCAAACATCATTATACTCTTTTCCATCAGTCAGTGAGTGAGTAGTTATTAAACAATACTAAATAGAGTAGTTATTATCGAGGTATATAAGTAATCAGCCAGCTGCGACCAAATAGGTTTTCTGTAATTTTGTGTGGCGGTCATTTTGTTTTTCACCATTTCGATTTTTTTTTCTCGCTTCAGGATCTGCTTAGAGTCTTCTACAACTTTAGTTTGAGCAACATCTACCTATGTAGTGCCATTTTGGCAGGCAGTACCCCGTCATGAGGATCTTGACCTGGACTTCAACTTTTAATTTTTCCCCAGTTCGACTGGGTTTTGCACATACCTTTTTCCACCTCCTTCTGGGAGAACAATTATGTGAGTAAGTGGTGTTTAATTTGGTTTTCTGTAATTTTGTATGGTGTCCATTTTGTTTTCCCACCATTTTGATTATTTTTTCTCGCTTCAGGATTTTCTTAGAGTCTTCTACAACTTTAGCTTGAGCACCATTTCGGCAGGCAGTACCCCGTCATGAGGATCTTGACTTGGGCTTCCACTTTTAATATTTTTTCTGATGGTTTTATAAATTTTGAATACTTTTTCCATACATTGTAAACATCTGCAAATGCTCCTTTTTGGTAATAAAAATGTAAGGTTCTTGGAAAATAAACCTTTTTCAATTTCAGTGTTGCCATCTTTTCGTTACGAAAATAGTCAAATGTCATTAGTATTGGTAAAATCTAACGGTTTTTGATAAAAAATATTAAAAAATGCTGCTTTTTCTATTTTTCACTTTTTTGGGGTAAATCTCAAAAAGCACCCTAAAAATGGGTTTTTTTTTCAATACTTCTTCATATTATGCATAATTTCTCAGTACATGCCAACTTTCTCAATTGTCGTAAACTGCCTCAAAATAGCCTTAAAATATTTTAAAAAGTGTATAAAATTTACAAAATGGCCGCCACCGCGTCCGCCATATTGTTTTTTTTTGCACATTTTCTTAAAATATCATTATACCATTTTTCACCTCCTTCTGGGAGAACAATTATTTTAATCAGTGAGTCAGTCAGTAAGTGAGTAATCGAGCTGTATATGCTGGGTTTTCTGTAAATTTGTATGGCGGCCATTTTGTTTTTCGACCATTTTGATTTTTTTTTCTCGCTTTAGGATCTGCTTAGAGTCCTCTACAACTTTAGTTTGAGCACCATCTACCTATGTAGTACCATTTTGGCGGGCAGTTCTCCGTCATGAGGATCTTGACCTGGACTTCCACTTTTAATTTTTTTTGTAATAGTTTTATAAATTGTGAATACTTTTTCCGTACATTGTACACATCTACAAATGCTCCTTTTAGGTAATAAAAATGTAAGGTTCTTGGAAACTCATCCTTCTTTCAATTTCAGTGTTGCCATCTTTTCGATATACAAATAGTCAAATTCTATTAGTATTAGCAAAATTTATTGGTTTTTGATAAAAAATATTTGAAAATGCCGCTTTTTCCATTTTTCACTTTTTTGGGGTAAATCTCAAAAAGTACCCTAAAAATGGGTAATTTTTTTGTACGAGGCAATACATCTTCATAATATGCATAATTCGTCGATACATGCCAACTTTCTCAATTGTCGTAAACTGCCTCAAAATAGCTTTGACATATTTAAAAAATGTATAAAATTTACAAAATGGCCGCCACCGCGTCCGCCATGTTGTTTTTTTTATATTTCATATTTTTCCTATACTAAGCAACATAAACTGGGTGCAATGACGTTTTGTTTTTTTTTCTCACTTGCACCCAGTCGCCGCAATAGGACTTGAAAAAAGGGTATCTCGAAAATTTCTTTTTCCTTAGCAGTTTCTAGGGTTGCCAGACGTTGCCAACCAAAATACCATAAAGTCATTTGTATACAGACTATACACAAGTTCTTATACTCGAAATTGTCAAAAAGTGGTTATTTCACTTTTTTGCATTTTGGGGTAAATCTCAAAAGTTACCCCGAAATGGGGTAAAAATATTTTACTAATGAATACCTTGTACCTATAGCTATAGCCGTTTTATAAACCTCAAAGCGCTCCGGTGTTGCCATCTGGAAGAAAATCGACTTTAAAAATGGCGTGTTTTCGTACCCCAAACAAAATGGCCTCTACGACAGGCGCCATCTTGAATTTTTAAAAAGTTTCCTCAATTGGTAAAATTTGAGGGTAATTGTGGTAAAACAATACAGTTTTTTTTCTTAAACCAAACAACACTTTAGAGTTGTGGCTCCGCGGTTTGGGATCCAAAAATCAAAATTTTCAAAACTCTCCAGCGCAGCCGCCATTTTGTTTTTGTATTTTTAAATAATTTTCTCAATTTTAA
Organism: Agriphila tristella; assembly: GCA_928269145.1. Taxonomy (NCBI): domain Eukaryota; kingdom Metazoa; phylum Arthropoda; class Insecta; order Lepidoptera; family Crambidae; genus Agriphila; species Agriphila tristella. Next base: position 2,979,357 of record OV743435.1, read on the forward strand.
ATGTCAAAATCTACCACTCTTGCAAGTTTGAATAAAATCGGTTGGAAAACAAAAAAGTTACAAACTTCGCCACAGCCGCCATCTTGTTTTTCCCAAATGTCATAATTTTTCCCCAGTTCGATTGGGGTATTGCACATTTTCCCCAAACATCATTATACCTTTTTCCACCTCCTTCTGGGAGAACAATCATGTCAATCAGTGAGTGGTAATCGAGCTATATATAGTATAACTAGTGTTTCGCCCTGGTGCGCGGGCTGCTAAAGCAGCCCGCGGGCATCGCCCTGTTGGGCTGTTAGTAACTTTGGAGAGTCGGACTGCGATTTGTGGAATAGGCATATTTCCGTCCTGTCAAATCACATTGCAATTTCTCTTCAATTTGCAGTGGTGATGCACTGTGAAAACTAAATGCTCTATTCTTTTTTCTAAAAACTTTGCTGGCTTATATGAAAATCATAGAGAAACTAATATAGTTACTACGTGAAAGATCTAATTAAAGCTAAGAATCTCCGGGTGCGGCTCAGCTGCCATCAACCACAAAAACTGCACCTGGCAACTTACAACACGCGCAAACTGAGATTAGACACGAAGTCAACCGATTATTAGCAAGTTACACTGGGACATCATAGGGTTATCTGAAGTCCGAAGAGAGGGAGAGGACTCGATAAACTTCAAATCCGGTAACTTGCTATACTACCGGGAGGGCGACCAATAGTCCCTAGGTGGTGTCGGGTCATAGTCCACAAATCCCTTGTCAACAACGTGATTACAATCGGAAGTATTTCGACCAGGGTAGCGTACCTTATACTCAGAATATCCAAACGGTAAACCCCAGTACACCGTTATGATCGGGTAGTTTACTGAAAAGTTGGGAAAACGATGCGGTGATGAGAAGAGAGTGGAGCAATTTGGAGTTGGGCAACGGAATGCCAGAGGCCAGATGCTGGCCGACTTTATGGAGAAGGAAAAACTCTTTATGATGAAGTCCTTCTTCAGGAAGCCTGAAAGCCGGAAGTGGACCTGGATTAGTCCAGACGGAGATTTTATCATGTCGGCGAAAAAGCAAATTTTCAATGATGTACGTGGCACATTGAATATCAACGTAAAACTGGAAAGATCTCAACTGATACAATCCACGCTCCGACCATTACCGGCTCATATCTAAAACCCCGAAAGCTTTCAACTATATCTTCAGAACCGCTTCGAAACCCTTGAGAACAACATAGATGTGGATAATCTAAACAACATGGTTCTGGATACTGTCCGTACGGTAGGGTTCTATATCTTTAAGACCCGCCGTCCCAAGCTAAAGAAACTCTCCAACCAAACTCTCGTACTCATGGATCAGAGTCGTAAATTTCGAAGAAAATCGACATTCAAATTGGCATGATTTCGTACCTCAAAAAAAATGGCCACTACAACAGTGAACATCTTGATTTTTTTTCCAAGATTGGTCATAATCATAATATAAATGAGGGTTCTTGTAGTGAAACGGAAAAATATTTTTCTCTAACCAAACAACACTTTAGAGTTATGGCCCCGCGGTTTGCGGTCTAAAAATCTATGTTTTTTCAGAACTCTCCATCGCGCGCGCCATTCAGTTTTGTCATTTTTTCTCACTTTTTAAATATTTAATGTCAAAATCAACCACTCTTGTATGTTTGATCAAAATCGGTTGGAAAACAAAAAAAATACAAATCTCCCCACAGCCGCGCATCTTGTTTTCCCAAATGTCATAATTTTTCCCCAGTTCGATTGGGGCTTTGCACATTTTACCCAAACATCTTTATCTTTTTCCACCTTCTTCTGGAGGAACAATGATGTTAATCAATCAGTGAGTGAGAGTATCAATCAGGATATGCTGGGTTTTCTGTATTTTTTTATGGCGGCCATTTTGTTATTCCGCCATTTTGAATATTTTCTTCGGTTCAGACTCTCCAGAGCGTCCGCCATTTTGTTATTGTTTTTTTTTTCATTTTTCCAAATTTTATATTTCAAAATCTACTACTCTTGTAAGTTTGAACAAAATCGGTTGGAAAACAAAAAATTGCAAACATCGCCACAACCACCATCTTGTTTTTCCCAAATGTCATATTTTTTCCCCAGTTCGATTTGAGGTTTTGCACTTTCCTCCAAACATCATTATACCCTTTTCCACCTCCTTCTGGGAGAAAAATTATGTCAATGAGTCAGTGGTATTTAATTTTACCCCAGTTCGATTATGGTTTTGCAATTATTTTCCCCAAACATCATTATACCATTTTTACCTCCTTCCGGAAGAATTATTTCAATCAGAGAGTGAGTCAGTCAGTGAGTGACGAAAAGTTTCCTAGCTTCTGTGCAGCCTCTCAACCAACCTGCCGAAGCTGCACGCCTCTCTATGTGGCGGTCGCGCCCAAACATCGCAAACCCGAACTTCGGCGTGAAAGAGAGACTGGCCGAAGGACACAATCTCAGCTGGCCCATCTGGAGGTCGCTAAACCGTCTCAGGGCTGGGGTGGAAAGGTCTAAAGCAAATCTTGCGAAGTGGGAATATATCTCCGAACACGATACGGAGTGAATCTGTGGTCATCCCAGACAGACCATTGCGCACATGACTGGGTGTCTTGCGTGCCCGACTACCTGCACGGACGAGGAGCTGCACAAGGCTTCCGAGCGAGGTATCGCGGTTGCGGCTTTTTGGGCTGCCCGTGTTTGAGGTCACCGTCGACTCGAAAAGAAGAAGTGAGTGAGTGGTAATCGAGCTATATATGCTGGGTTTTCTGTAATTTAATATTGCGGCCATTTTGTTTTTCCGCCATTTCGATTTTTTTTTACCTATTTAGTTTCATTTTGGCGGGCAGTACCCTGTCATGAGGATCTTGACGTAGATTTTCACTTTTTTTTTCTAATAGTTTTCTAAATATATGGATAATTTAATATTTGACACATATGAAAATAATCTTGTTTGCTATTGGTTGCCTGTTTCGCGTTAATCTATCTTTATTATTTGTATACCTTAGAATATAAGGTGGGAATGTAGTGACACTAACAAAATAATGACAACTTCCATCATTGTAATACTAACACCTGCATTTCACAAATAAATTCTATTCTATTCTATTCTAAATTCTGAATACTTTTTCTGTACATTGTACCCATATACAAATGCTCCTTTTTGGTAATAAAAATGTAAGGTTCTTGGAAAATAAACCTATTCAAATATCATTAGTATTGGCAAAATCTAATGGTTTTTGATAAAAAATAAAAAAATGCCGTTTTTTTATATTTTTATTTTTTGGCGTAAATCTCAAAAAGTACCCTAAAAATGGGTATTTTTTTTACAAGTCTATACTTCTTCATAATATGCATAATTCGTCAATACATGCCAACTTTCTCAATTGTCGGAAACTGCCTCAAAATAGCCTTGAAATATTTAAAAAATGTATAAAATTTACATAATGGCCGCCACCGCGTCCGCCATATTGATTTTTCTATATTTCATATTTTTACTATATTTAAAAGCATATAGTGCGTCTAGTGACATTTTGATTTTCTTTCTTACTTGCACCCAGTTGCCGCAATAGAACTTAAAAAAAGGGTATCTCGAAAATGACTTTTTCCTCTGCAGGTTTCAGGGTTGCCAGACGTTGTCAACCAAAATACCAAAAAGTCATTTGTATATAGACTATACACAAGTCCTCATACTCAAAATTGTCAAAAAGTGGTTATTTTACTTTTTTGCATTTTGGGGTAAATCTCAAAAGTTACCCCGAAATGGGGTAAAAATACTATATAAATCAATACATTGTATCTATATCTACAGCCGTTCTATGAACATCAAAGCGCTCCGGTGCTGCCATCTGGAAGAAAATCGACTTTAAAAATGGCGTGTTTTCGTACCCCAAACAAAATGGCCTCTACGACGGGCGCCATCTTGAATTTTTAAAAAGTTTCCCCAATTGGTAGAATTTAAGGGTAATTATGGTGAAACAATAAGGTTTTTTTTCTTAAACCAAACAACACTTCAGAGTAGTGGCCCCGCGGTTTGGGGCCCAAAAATCGAATTTTTCAAAACTCTCCAGCGAGGCCGCCATTTGTTTTTGAGGTTTTTTCTTAATTTTCTCAATTTATAATATTAAAATCTACCACTCTTGTAAGTTTAAACAAAATCGGTAAGAAAACAAAAAAGTTACAAACTTCGCCACAGCCGCCATCTTGTTTTTCCCAAATATCATAATTTTTCCCCAGTTAAATTGGGATTTTGCACATTTTCCTTGAATATCATTATACCATTTTTCACCTCCTTCTGGGAGAACAATTATTTTAATCAGTGAGTGAGTCAGTAAGTGAGTAATCGAGCTGTATATGCTGGGTTTTCTGTAAATTTGTATGGCGGCCATTTTGTTTTTTGACCATTTTGATTTTTTTTTCTCGCTTCAGGATTTGCTTAGAGTCCTCTACAACTTTAGTTTGAGCACCATCTACCTATGTAGTACCATTTTGGCGGGCAGTTCTCCGTCATGAGGATCTTGACCTGGACTTCCACTTTTTTTTTTTTGTAATAGTTTTATAAATTGTGAATACTTTTTCCGTACATTGTACACATCTACAAATGCTCCTTTTAGGTAATAAAAATGTAAGGTTCTTGGAAACTCATCCTTCTTTCAATTTCAGTGTTGCCATCTTTTCGATATACAAATAGTCAAATTCCATTAGTATTCGCAAAATTTAATGGTTTTTGATAAAAAATATTAAAAATGCCGCTTTTTCCATTTTTCACTTTTTTGGGGTAAATCTCAAAAAGTACCCTAAAAATGGGTAATTTTTTTGTACGAGGCAATATATCTTCATAATATGCATAATTCGTCAATACATGCCAACTTTCTCAATTGTCGTAAACTGCCTCAAAATAGCTTTGACATATTTAAAAAATGTATAAAATTTACAAAATGGCTGCCACCACGTCCGCCATGTTGTTTTTTTTATATTTCATATTTTTCCTATACTAAGCAACATAAACTGCGTGCAATGACGTTTTGTTTTTTTTTCTCACTTGCACCCAGTCACCGCAATAGGACTTGAAAAAAGGGTATCTCGAAAATGTCTTTTTCCTTAGCAGTTTCTAGGGTTGCCAGACGTTGCCAACCAAAATACCATAAAGTCATTTGTATACAGACTATACACAAGTCCTTTTACTCGAAATTGTCAAAAAGAAGGTATTTCTTTTTTTTGCATTTTGGGGTAAATCTCAAAAGTTACCCCGAAATGGGGTAAAAATATTTTACTAATGAATACCTTGTACCTATAGCTATAGCCGTTCTATGAACCTCAAAGCGCTCTAGTGTTGCCATCTGGAAGAAAATCGACTTTAAAAATGACGTGTTTTCGTACCCCAAACAAAATGGCCTCTACGACAGGCGCCATCTTGAATTTTTAAAAAGTTTCCCCGATTGATAAAATTTGAGGGTATTTGTGGTAAAACAATAAAGTTTTTTTTCTTAAAACAAACAACACTTTTGAGCGGTGACCCCGCGGTTTGGGGTCCAAAAATCAAATTTTTCAAAACTCTCCGGCGCGGCCGCCATTTTGTTTTTTTATTTTTTAAATATTTTTCTTAATTTTAAATGTCAAAGTCTACCACTCACGTAAGTTTGAACAAAATCGGTTGAAAAACAAAAAAGTTACAAATTTCGCCACAGCCGCCATCTTGTTTTTCCCAAATGTCATAATTTTTCCCCAGTTCGATTGGGGTATTGCACATTTTCCTTAAACATCATTATACCTTTTTCCACCTCCTTCTGGGAGAACAATCATGTCAATCAGTGAGTGGTAATCGAGCTATATATAGTATAATATACCTTTGTATGGGCATTTATCCCTGATTTTCCTATTATCTTAAAATGGTTGGTATTATGGTAGACGGAGGAGAGTAAACCAATTAAAGATTGAAGAAAACCAAAATGTTAGGAAGAAAAAATTGTAGTTACGAAAAATCGCTTCCAACATCTGAAACTTGATAGAAAACACATAGAAAACAATGAAATGACAGGTCTACATCTACACTAGCGCCAAGTTAGTGGTAGTGCGCCGACTGGTGGACGATTTGTGAATCAGCAAATTCCCGCCATTGACAAAAAAACTTCAAGACGGGAAAAACGTGGTTAAAGTTGCTCTTATTTATGTTATCACTTTGAGTAAAAAAATATATATTGATCTATTGTTGTCCAAATTTAATGAGACACCTATGGAGTCAATTTAAATATTGAGGTTAGTCAGAATGTTAAAAGTTTAATATTATGTAATTACAAAAATGAGTGTTAGCTTCTTTTTTATTAAAATATAGATAATTTACAAGTTATGATTTTTTGTTCCCAAAAAATCGTTCTCCTGTAAAGTTGAAAAAATGGCACTTCACACAAATAGCCCGGAACCCATCGATATGTAATTCTATGTTGTTTTTTACATATTTAAGTAGCCTGCTTCCTATGTGAAAGCCAAGTAGTTCCAGTTTGGGTATTTTCAAATCATCCTTTTGTTCTAATGGTGTTTACCCGTGACTTTGCCATAATGAGAGCTGACTTTATTTCTTGTTGTCTACTGCTTCTGAGGTAGACTGCAGCTGCGTAGGCATATTTCGATGCATCGGTAAAGCAGTGCAGTTGGTACTCTACCTTCTCATTTGGCACAGCACTGCCAACATATCTGGGGAGTTCCACATCTTTTGCTGTATGTAAGTCTGTCATTACGGCTTCAAGTGTTGGCTTTAATTCTGCTGGTAGTTCTGCGTCCCATCTGAAGTGGCGTCCCACCTGTCTTCCCGCGATCACAACTCCGCACAGGACGCAGATCTTGTATTGGAGCGGCCTCCCCCGGCTCGCCCCGCCTCCCCCCGACGGGTTTCTTGATTGAGGGCGGGGGCCCGGCATCCTCTTATGGGGAGAGGCAGTCGCTCGAGGACCACTCTGGGGGCGGTAGCAGACGGAAGAAGCCTCTTCACAATGTCCAGATCCACTCCGCCCGTGGCAGCAGCGGACGGCGAGTCGCGGGAGCCCGATAGAGAGCGAGAGCGGAAGGGGGAGGGCGGGCGGGAGGGGGGCGGCGACGACGACGATGACGACGACGACGATAGCGACAGTGACGACGACGATGGCGACGACGCCGCACAGAGGCGGAGGCGATGGCGATGGTGGTGGTGGTGGTGGCGGCGGGGGAGGAGGTGGTGATGCAACAGCAGCAGCAGCCGCGACGGGCCCTGTCGTAGCCTCGGCGACGGTTCCCCCAGACGGGGCGGCGAGTGACGGCAGGTGGTTATGATCCGCGGGAACGAGTGACTTCGCCTCCGGCTCCGTTCCCGGGGCCAGGTGCGGGCAGCGCGCAGGCGTTGGCGTTGGCGCTGGCGATGCTGATGCAGTCGGGATCAGGGAACCGAGTAGCGAAGTTAGCGAGAAGTATCTGTACAAATCGCCAAGGCATTCCGTGGGCAGCCCTCACCCTCACCCAGAGACAGGGTAGCCAGCGAGGGGGGGTCGTGTCGGGCTTGGGTTTCGGTTTCTATAGGCGCAGCCGCGTCCAAGTCCTTGAACGCGCGGGGCGCGTCACCCACGTTGATAAGATATTTTCTAACTAGCGGGTGCGTATAACCCTTCACCTCCAGCACGATCTTCACCGCCTGCATAAGGTCCCCGCACAGCTCCGCCTTGGTCCTCGCACAACTGGGGTCACGGCAGCCGTGCCCATCCATGTCGATGAGGTGATCGGTAGATGGGTGCATGTTAAGTATTAGGATTAAGTTACTTGTAAATATTAAAGTTAAGTTTGATTATATGAATAGAGATTATACAGTTTTAAATTAAATAACTAGTTGATGTATTGATTTTGCGGCCATGCCATAGAGTGTATGTAGTACGGGGTAAAGAAAAACAAGCGCCAAAACAGAAAATAGACCCCACTCAAGACTGTGGTATGTGATTTTACACCTCGGTTGACGCTACTTAGGTGGACTTTTCACCTTTGTCGCAGCCGCGACGAGACTTGTGTAATGCTGTGTTATGCTGTGGTGGTCGCGGCCGCGACGATTGGACAGTCGAGCAGTCGCGCCCGCGACGGTCGCACCCGCGAACTCTCAGCCGTCAAATGTCAAATGTCGAACGTCAAGCGGTGACGTTTCAGTGATTACTGCCCAGAGCCGACACGGTCCCGGCGCGCACAATTATTATTGTGCGCGCCGGGACCGGGAGCTTGTTTCTCAACCTATTCACTATAACTCTCGTGAACAACTTGTAGATGTGCGACAGTAGACTGATCGGCCTGTAGTTGTCCACCTGTCACCGCTCTACATTTCACGGCAAAGTTATCCCGGATGTAGAGTATCGCTCTGACCTTATCATTTTGTGATGGGCATTGATACGTGGTAAATCCCGAAATACCTTTTGCGACGTTAGTTTTTCCCGTGTATGGTTCAGAGATGACGGTAGTGATGTACAAAACTCGAGTCGTCGAGTTCTACTTTTGAAGACTCGAGTCGGGTTGGCAGGACCCGGTGAGCTCGGTAGGCTCGTAAGCCCGAGCCTAGCCGAGCAACGAGCTCTCTGAGCCACGCCTCGAGGCTTCAAAAGAGTTCAAGCCTTCAAAAGAGCTCGAACCTAACAAAAGAGCTCGAGCTTTCAAAAAAGCTCGAGTCTTAAAATGAACGCGAGCCTCAGAAAAAGCTTAGAGTTTATGTTTGTATACTTTAATATCTCCGTAAATAATAATATTTACTATACTATTATTTACGGAGATGTCAAAGCCGAGCCTATCGACCTCACAGAGCCCTGAAAACCTGACTAGTCTCCAAAATTAGAACTCAAAAAGATGAATGTCTCATGTTATAAAGAGCACCGTAGATGTTTAATATATTGTGCTTTAGCTCGAGGACTCGAGTCTTGTACATCACTAGATGACGGCAATCTGAATGGAACGATTAGTCTGTAGATAGTGGCCTAGTTGACAGAAGCTATTAAAACACCTGTCCGTGTTAACCTGGATAATGTTGGTGCGTACAAAATAAGAGCTAGGGAGACTAGTGTTGAGATTGGTTGGTGCAAGGGAGGAGGGAAGATTAACTTGAGCAAACATAGAAGGGCCATCAGAATTGTTATGATTATTGGCCATAGTCAATTTTATCTTTTATTCGCTCAAGCATCGCCATCCCATAAACTGTCCAAATTTGTTCTTAGCGTTCAACTTCAGTCTCTATTCATTCGGTATAAGGATAGATACTCTTGTTCCAAAAACTCTCAAAATACCGGATACATTCATGTTCTTTGGCTTAAAAGGCTTCATAAGGAGTTTTTCTTCTGACAGGACTACGGCCAGTTTTGTTTGATATAAGCCACCGTACTCAAGGCTTCTGCCCATAGATGTTAAAGGCATGCCTGATATCATGGAACGAGCAGCTTCGGTTAACGTTCGCATTTCTCTTTCAGCCCTTCCTTTCTGCTGTGGCGTTCTCTTTGATAGGTTATACCCTTCTCTTCTAAAAAAACTTCGTAAATATTCGTTAATGAAATCTATCCCATTATCACCCCTGATGAGAACTTTCATTTTTGTACCAAGTACTCTCTCAATCTTTGGGATAAAGTTCTTGATATGTTACTTAGCCTCATCTTTACCTTTCATGAAGAACACTTTTCGATAACTCGAGTGATCGTCTTTCAACGCCGAGTGAAGCGGTCTCCATGGGTTCACAAACGTCGGTCGGCATGAACCAAATCAAGTCAAAGTCAAATAAGCTTTATTCAAATAAACTTAATTATTAAGTACTTTTGAATCGTCTATATTTTCCTACCACCCGTTCCAGACTTTTTTATCTGACAAGAAGAACGGGCGCAAGAAACTTATCAGCTGTAACAGCCATAAGTAACGATATTTACAAACTTGAATATATCGTTACCAGATAATTACAACAGGGTAACAGGATTATTGGCAACAACATAGACTTATTATATTACTTCAACAAAGTACTTATAGTAGCAAGTTATGTGTTACATCATTTCCATGCATTTTGATCTTTAAGATAATCATCTACTTTATCCATTACCTTTACCCATGAGCGTTTTTTTAACATGGATTTTAAATTCATGCAAAGGCAGATCAATCACTTGTTGCGGAACTTTATTAATAAAGGCTATGCCTTTCCCCATAAATGAACTTCTAGATTTTGCAAGCCTAAATCTTGGAACGGCAAGTTTATCTTTATTTCTTGTATTAAACTGGTGAATATTGCTGTTTTTAGGAAATGAATCATAGTGTTTCCTTACATTAACTAAATTTTCATATATGTATTGGCCTGCCAAAGTTAAGATGTTTATTTCTTTAAACAATTCTCTCAAGCTATCTCTTCGCCGAAGATTGTATATGGCGCGAACAGCTCTTTTTTGGAGTATGAAAATATTTTCAATACTGGCAGCTGAGCCCCACAATAGCAGTCCATAAGACATTACACTGTGAAAATAACTATAATATACTAACCTTGCCGTTTCAATATCAGTTAAAAGCCTTATTTTCTTAACAGCGAATGCTGCTGAACTAAGTCTACTTGACAAGGCTTCAATATGTGGATCCCATTGCAGTCGAGAATCTAGTGTAATACCTAGAAATTTTGTACTCTCAATAAACTCGACTTCATCGTTATTTAAATTAATATTTAATTTTGTCTGCTCAACATTAGGTAATGAAAATTTTACACATTTTGTTTTTTTGGGGTTAAGTGCTAAATTATTGCTATTAAACCAGTATGAATCTTTAGAGAGGGCACTATTTACTTCGTCCGAACAGTTTTTACCTCTGTTTACTTTGAAAACTAAAGAAGTATCATCCGCAAATAGTACTGTCTCACATAAATTATTCGCGTAATTGGGAAGGTCATTTATATAAATTAGAAAGAGCAATGGGCCCAATATTGATCCCTGTGGCACACCCATATTGGTGGGGGCTCCAGTAGATTGAGTTCTATTAATCACTACTTTCTGAGTCCTATTGTACAAATACGATTTCATAAGGCTAACTGATTTGTCAGAGACACCATAATGTTCTAGCTTCTTTAATAGTGTTTGGTGATCAACGCAATCGAATGCCTTAGAAAGGTCACAGAAAATGCCAATTACATCTTGCTTTTCTTCCCAAGCGACTAACATATGTTTGAGAAGTGCAATTCCAGCATCAGTAGTACTTTTACCTTTGGAAAATTCAAACTGATTTTTATGAAGAATGTTATTGGATGTGAAATAATCTAGTAATTGGGAATATTTTACTAAGTGCTGGTAGTATAGATATTGGCCTAAAGTTAGCTGGGTCACTTTTATCCCCAGATTTAAAGTGGATTGCTATTCCTCGCTGGAGGGAAAGAGCAGACGATGTTTGCTTTCCTGCCAAAGATTCTTCACATGTCACAAAGTCGTCAACAAAATCCACTTTAAATATAGTTTTAAGAACTCAAACTTAAGCAATAAGTCGTGCATCTCAATAGTGCCAAAAGTGGCCACATTTAGCAATATCGAGTTTCATTACTTATTGCTTATAATATTTGAGGCCATGAAAAATATTTAAAAACTGCACTTTACTCTTCTATTTGTGTAAAATTTTGATTCTAAGCCCTTGATAAAACGCAAATTATTTATTTTCATTGGTGGCGCTACTGAGCTCATCGAACCCCTTTAAAGGCAATATCTTATCGGTTGTACCAAAAAGAGATCACGAATAATCACAATGTTTTGCAGTTTGTAATAGTAATAAAAAGATAATAAAATATTTCTTAGACTTTTAATAAATATTTAATCAACTTTAACGAAAAATTGAAATATGAAACAAATCAACGAAAGCAAATCAAAAAGGTGTAATTAAAATAATTCTGTCATTCTTTGTTTTTTTGGTTTTAATAATAGGATCGTAAAAAGGACAGTGTAACTAATCTAGTGTCTTATCACTTTTGAACACTATGCTGAGCGCAAATGATTGCAGAAATAGCCAGACGAAGACAATGCTCTCTCTGACTCTACACTAGTCGGAAGAATGCTTTTCAGGCAATTATACGTCAATTCTAAAAACTTTCCTCTAATATCTCCATTTTCATACAGAGCCATTCCTATCCTGATTAATGTTTCTGTTTCCTCAGAAGGAGATTTCAGAATTAGAGGATTTCTCTTGAGCCTGCAGTCACTTTTGAACCGCCATTTCCAATCCAAATGCTTCTCGGGCGGTAGTAAGTCCAATTCGTTTCTCCTCGTGCACGACATGACCTCATCCGGATAGATTCTGATACGTAAATATCGAAGATAATAATAATATATCACATGAATAGAAAGAAAGCAGCAACTAGATTTAGTGGATCTTTTACTGTAGAGGTAGAGATAACCTTATCCTATGCTATTGAAACTTTGAAAGTGATGGTATATTTGAAACGTGTTTTGGAAAGGCTTAGTGAACCCTGTTAACTGTGGTAATACAAAATTCAATGAATCAATTTGGAGAAATTAACCTTAAACCTTATCTCCAGGAGGTGGGGATCATGCCTTTCTTCTCCTTAATTCCTCAAATCTATCAGTCTTCCCAGCTTGATTGAGAATCTCTAAGCTTTCCTCTCACCCATGCAATACAATAATAGATTGCATCTCTTTATAATTTTTACGCCTAATAAGTATTGTTCAAATCTTTGTAACCAGCTTAGATTCTTGGCCACGAACTCTGTCTCTGAAGTCAGAAGTAATGGGTGGTAGGGTAAAAGAATTGACGATTTAAAAATGCTTAATACAATCGTTTTGGGTGACTTTGAATTCCAGTGTAACTTTGAACAAAGTTGTGAAAAGATTTTATTATTTTTATTTCATGGAACATTTTTGCTGTTGTAATATTGTGAGAAATAATTAATCTGGCAACTCTGGCCGGCTGCTGGTTTTCTCTGCCCAATATAAATAATGGCGTTCTGTGCAGACAAGTTAATAAATAAATATATTTAATAATTATAGAGAGTTTCCCATCAATTTCCAATATTAGTTTTCTCAGGTTATGGGCCCAGACTGCCCCATAGGGCAGTGATAGATAAGTCAATAAAACAAGAAAAATATATCAAAAGTAAAATGTAAAAAAAATGGCGTCGTCAGCGTCTGAAAGGTTATCGATACTAGAACCGAATACAAATTTCGGCACATGGAAGTTAAGATTGGAACTAATGCTAGAGGAAAAAGGTTTATCTGGAATATTGCAAGGAAAATTTGATGATAAGGAAGGGCCGAAAATGGATGCTAAAGCAAAATCTGGTTCGGGAGTCGCAAAGGGGGCGCACCAAAATTGCACTCTAACTTTTTTTTACAAAATGACGAAAAACACTGTTATTAAAAAGAAATAGACGATTCCAAAAAAAATTTGGAAAAAAAGTATGAAAAAAAGAATTAGATTTTTTTTTACCGATTTTGTATGGAGCTGGGACTTCTAAAATTTTTCACTTTTTCCTACCTTGTGTAGCAAAGGGGGCACAAGACAGAAAAATTTCGGCTGGATTTTGTATGGAGCTGGGACTTCTAAAAATTTTAATTTTTTCTTACCATGATTTTTTGAAAAAAAAAGCAGATATTCAAAATAGGTACCTAGGTATATCCTGCGATCGTTGAGGTCAAGCATCTTTCGCAAGAGTCAGTCACGGGATGGGTGACCAAAATTTTATGACCGCAGAATTTATATAGGTACGTATATTCTCAACGATCACAATCGTTGAGGTTAAGCAACTTTCGCAAAGGTTAGTCATGGGATGGGTGACCAAAAAATATTATCTCCGAATTTATGTGAACGGTATATACTGCGATTGTTTAGGTTAAGCAACTTTCGCAAGGGTCTTTTTTTTTTTTATACTTTTGATTGAGGGGAAGGGGGACCCAGAAGGGTTTAGGGGGTAGGGGTAAGTGGAGGAAGGTGAGGTTATTGGTTGAGGGGGTAAGAGGTGTCACCTTCAGGCTCATCCCTTGGTGAGGCTTGTTGCCATCCAGAGACACCTCGGGGTGAAGGGAAAGGGGTAGACAGACAGAGGTTATAGAGGGATAGAAAAAGATGGAGGATAGAGGAAAGAAAGGAAGAGATGGGATAGTGGAAGGAGAAAATAAAGCAAATTAAAACAAAACATGTGGGATTGCTGCTGGGACCCTGCATTCCCTACTTAAGTACGCGTTAGGCCCGAAGTGGGCCGGTCCCCCCCCAGGGGCGGCGGAGTCTAAGGTGCCCCTTTCCGTTTATACAAAAGCCCCGTTGGCAAGAAGCGACTGTTGCGCCCGGGCCATAGCTGAGAATTAGGGCTAAGGAAATGCCCAGAAGGCAAATATGTTTACAGCCCGGGGGCATGCCCAACCCGTGAGGCGGGGTGCCAGGCACAACTTTGAATGGGGGTCCCAGCAACAACCCAAATCTGAAAGAAGAGACACAGAGGAAGACAGACAAAAACATACATATCAATTATTTACATGGGTATTCAATCATTGAGAGTAAAGATACGTGATTATCTTGGGTGAGATAGCATTGATGAAGGTTTTATGAGTTTTTAGGCAGTGTTTATTTAGTCAGAAGGGTGCATTGCTCTTTTTGCACTATATGTTTAGTTGCTTGCCTCTCACCCTTACAATGATTTGTTCAATAAAGTGGACATTTGCTTGTTTGATGGTCAGAGGCCGCCCGAACGGACGCTCATTCAGTTGACTGATTTAAGATCCACTGAGGCTGCCCATGCGCTGATGGCAGGTTGTTTCCTGGTGGGTGGTTTATGCAAAGTCATCTCGTTCGGGCGGCCCCGCATCTCTTGTTTTACGGATGTTTGGTGGCGGCCCGACGACCGTCGGCACGGGCGACTCATTTATATGTATGGTTGTATTGTGGAGGGTTTGATCCAGTGATCAACCTAGTGGGTATCTGTTAAAGGGATGATAGTCTGGTGTTGTTCCCTGTGTGTCACCCAAGCGCGGCGGCTCGTGCAGGCCGCCCCGGTGATGTATATGTATACACGGATATTCATTTATTAAGGGTAAGGGTACATGATTAGCCTGGGTGAGATGGCATTGGTTAAGGTTTTCTAAATTTAGGCAGTGTTTATTTTGGTCGGAAGGGTGCATTGCTCTTTTTGCACTATATGTTTGGTTGCTTGCCTCTCACCCTTACAAAAAAAAGATTGATCTTCACTTGTTTGATGATTAGAGGCCGCCCGAACGGATGCTCATTTGGTTGACCGATTTAAGGTCCACTGAGGCTGCCCGTGTGCTGATGACGGATTGTTTCCTGGTGGATGGTTTATGCATAATCATCTCATTCAGGCGGCCCCGCATCCCCTATTTTATAGATGTTCGGTGGCGGCCCGACAACCGCCGGCGTGGGTGACCCATTTATATGTATGGTTGTATTGTAGAGGGTTTGATCAAGTGATCAGCCCAGTGGGTATTTGTCAGAGGGATGATAACCTGGTGTTGTTCTCTGTGTGTCACCCAGGCGCAGCGATTCGTGCAGGCCGCCCCGGTGATGCATATATATATACGGGTATTTATTTATTAAGGGTAAGGGTACATGGTTATTCTGGGTGAGATGGCATTGGTTATTGGTTTTCTAAATTTAGGCAGTGTTTATTTTGGTCGGAAGGGTGCATTGCTCTTTTTGCACTATATGTTCAGTTGCTTGTCTCTCATCCTTACAATATTTTGTTACATTAATAGAATACATAAGTGAGTCGTAATCAGTGTTATTTACAAGTTTGATTGGTTTCCCCCCCCCCCCCCCTTAATTACTAGACTTTATAATTATACTATTAATTACACAGCGAGACTCTATAAAGATCTAAACAATGGGCGGGCGGCCCTTATAGTTAGCCTAGCCTATGTTAAAATATGATACATTTTGGTTCTGGATAAATGATTGATTTAAGGTTCGTCGAGGCTGCCCGCTCGTTGATGGTAGGTTGTTTTCCCGGTGGGCGGTTTATGATGAGTCATTTCGTTCAGACAGCCCCGACGACATACATATATATACATGAGCGTGCCGTTATTAACACTATTGACAAGTTTCATTTAACTTGCGTGGCAAGCATTTACATATTGGCCATCTTAATTTTCTAAATTTCTAACTCTATAATTACACAGTGAATGTTAAGTTATGATCTGGAAGAGGGCCACCCCGCTCCGCCCCTTTGTTTTGCATAATACCGGAGCGGCAGCCCAGGCCGGCCGCCCTTATCCACCATCACTGTGTGATGCGGGCATAGATGGTAGTATTTTCCCTGAAGAGAAGTGTGATGGTTGGATGGGCGGCCCGCCCAAGCAGCCACCCCAGCACGCAAGAACAGTGAGTTACAATTTTTCATGATCTGAACAATGGGCGGGCAGCCCGTATAATTAACCCAATCAATGTTAAAATACGATACATCACAAGGCATCAGGTGATTGTTGATTCTGAGTAATGACTGATTTAAGGTGTACCGGGGTCGCCCAAGCGCTGATGGCGGGCTGTTTTCCGATGGACGGTTTATGCAAATCCATCTCGCTCCGGCGGCCCCGGCGACACGCAAATACATACATAAACATGTCATGATCGAAATTGTTTACGAGTTTCATTTAACTTACGTACACAGCGAGTGTTAAGTTATGATCTGGAAGAGGGCCACCCCGCTCCGCCCCTTTGTTTTGCATAATACCGGAGCGGCAGCCCAGGCCGGCCGCCCTTATCCACCATCACTGTGTGATGCGGGCATAGATGGTAGTATTTTCCCTGAAGAGAAGTGTGATGGTTGGATGGGCGGCCCGCCCAAGCAGCCACCCCAGCACGCAAGAACAGTGAGTTACAATTTTTCATGATCTGAACAATGGGCGGGCAGCCCGTATAATTAACCCAATCAATGTTAAAATACGATACATCACAAGGCATCAGGTGATTGTTGATTCTGAGTAATGACTGATTTAAGGTGTACCGGGGTCGCCCAAGCGCTGATGGCGGGCTGTTTTCCGATGGACGGTTTATGTAAATCCATCTCGCTCCGGCGGCCCCGGCGACACGCAAATACATACATAAACATGTCATGATCGAAATTGTTTACGAGTTTCATTTAACTTACGTACACAGCGAGTGTTAAGTTATGATCTGGAAGAGGGCCACCCCGCTCCGCCCCTTTGTTTTGCATAATACCGGAGCGGCAGCCCAGGCCGGCCGCCCTTATCCACCATCACTGTGTGATGCGGGCATAGATGGTAGTATTTTCCCTGAAGAGAAGTGTGATGGTTGGATGGGCGGCCCGCCCAAGCAGCCACCCCAGCACGCAAGAACAGTGAGTTACAATTTTTCATGATCTGAACAATGGGCGGGCAGCCCGTATAATTAACCCAATCAATGTTAAAATACGATACATCACAAGGCATCAGGTGATTGTTGATTCTGAGTAATGACTGATTTAAGGTGTACCGGGGTCGCCCAAGCGCTGATGGCGGGTTGTTTCCCGATGGGTGGTTTATGCAAAGCCATCTCGCTCCGGCGGCCCCGGCGACATATATATATACATAAACATGTCATGATCGAAATTATTTACGAGTTTCATTTAACTTTCGTAACAAATATTTACAATGATTCAGTGGCCCGGGCGGGCCGCCCAGAGTTGCAGGTGACTCTTGATATTTGTGTCCTGATGAGTGGCCCGTCCGGGCCATCCAGCCTATTATTATAATGTACGGTGTTGCTAGCGTTAATTTTCTAACTATCTAATATATTACACTTAATTGCTACTAGATTTTGTGGCCCGGGTGGGCCGCTCAAAGCCGCATGTGATGTTAGATATTTGCGGCCTGGTGAGCGGCCCGCCCGGGCCACTCGATCCATCCTTATAATGCCCAATATTACAAGTATTAATTTTCTAACTTTCTAATATTCTATGCTTGATTGTATCTGGTTGTTTCTAGGCTTTTGTGACCCGTGTGGGCCGCCCAAAGCCACGGGTGATGTATAATATTTGTGATCCTGTGAGCGGCCCACCCAGGCCACACAACCCATTGTTACAAAACGCGAAGTTGTTAGTGCGTTTATTTACTATGACCTATTTTCTATTATTTATATACATATTATTTACATATACACACATTGGATGGGAAGGAGGAAGGGGCGCCCACTAGGGTGGGGGTCCCTAGCCAATTTTGTTCCAATGATCTCAACTCTGTTTATGTGGGTGCACCGATGCGTCGTCGGTGTGCTTGTACATGAATAGATTGGGAGGAGGCATCAGTCAGACCAACTTCGTCGTGTCAATCGCGACCGAGTCCTATGAACTCGCGGTTGATTCCCACCACCCCTCTAATAGTGCGTTCGGACGGTCGATATCGGGAGGGGCATCTTGGGAGTTGTTTATTGGTAATATAATAATATCTATGTGGGTAATTAGGGTGTTTGACATCGAATAGGTATCCTTTGTGGTGTCGAGTGAAGTGTCTTCCCACATGGCCGCTCGCCCCAAACGCCCAGCCACACAGGACGCATTGTTTGGTGATGATTCTTTCCAGGGGGGGAGGTGTCTATTGATTTTAATGTGCTTTTTCCCCCTGATAGTTGGTGATTCCCGTGATGTATCATGGTGCGCCATGGGCGCCGCTGGGGTGTTGTTGGGTGGTGCGGGGGGTTTGTGGTGGCTGCAAGGGTCAGAGTCACGCCTGCGCTTTGGTGATTCTTCGAAGCGCAGTCGGCCAGCGTATGGAGCAAAAGAGGGTGCTTGAGAGGGGGGGGGAGTCCCGCGAAAATTTCCTGCATTTGTTTGATGGTGGATTGTGTGGCTTGTCCTGCCTGTTCCCACCCCGATGTCGCTTACTGTGGTGTGTCGTGGGTTTGTCGGTGTCGGGGTGTGTTTTTCGCCTGTTTGTTTTAGGTGGGCTAGTTTATATGCGTTTGCTGCCGGGCATTGCGGCAACAGATGGATTATATCTATGTTTGGGTCTGGTGTTATGTTTGCTACTTGATGTGTTTGGTGTGTCTGAGTTATTTGATGTCCCCGAAGTGGGTGATGGGTCGTGTGTCGCATGCCTGCGGTCACGGGCGCGAGGGACGCGGTCAACCGATGGGGGCCCGTGTCGGCGATCACGCGCTCCTTTGCCATTGCGCCGTGTGGCCGGTTCGATCGGGCGTCCACCAGCGTCACAGAGTTTTGTCCGTCTAACCATGCCCGAGGGGTCCGTGATTGTGTTTTTGTCCCTGGATGTTTTTGTGGGGGGTGGTTTGGTTATATTTGATGGTCCGGGGTTGTGCGTTCTGTATGAGGTCTGTTTCTCCGATGGTGCTGTTGATGATGATGACGACGAGTCTCGCAATGGGGGCACACGCCTCCTAGTTCGAGATCTGCCGTCTCTTGGACGTGAGTTGTTAGTTGGGGGCTGTTTGTCCATGCTTCGATGCCGCAGGTCGGCTCCTGTTAGGGGTTTGCTAGGTTTTGGATGTACGATGCGAGTTCCTGTGTTGGAAGTGCCGGGTTTTGTTTGTTTATTGTCAGGCGACACGACAGGGGGTGGCTCGCTTTTGCGCGATGGTCCTGGGTTGTTTTTCTTTTCCTTGGGCGGGTTTTTTATGTTATTGGGTGCTGAGGAGGGGTCTCTTGTCAGAGGTCTATGGCTCTTTGAACGGGAGCCGATGCCGCCCGGGGTGGTTTTGGCTCGCTTGGGCTTGGGGGACCCCATCCGGGGTGATTCGTCACGATGGCGGGGTGGCGGAAGCTCTCGCTTGCGTGTTTTTCCCGGTTTTATTGCAACTGTTGATGTGCCTTTGGTAGTCGCCGTTGGACGTGTCGGTGAAGTGGGGGAATGGTTTTTACAGGAAGTGGTGTTGTGAGAGGTGCCAACGCGCACGGGCGAAGAATGGGTGGAGTGTGTGGGCGTAGGTGTTAGGATAAAATCCCTGAGAAGAAGTTTTGGTGGGTGTTTTCTTTTTATGGGTTGTGGTGTTTGCGATCGGGTGTCTGGCACTGAGGTAGGGAGGTTAGTGGGTGTGTTGGTGCGAAGGTTTCCTGAGGGGCCAGTGGCAGGTGAGGCTAATGCAGCGGTGTGGCGGCTCATATTGTTTGCGGGGCAGCTGCGCCGGTCTCGTGGGGGCTCGGCCACCATGGTGGGGGCGCCGAATGCAGAAGGTGAGAGTAGATCCGGGAGGGGGGGGTGCTCGTCCGCGCCCAACGCCATGGCGGGTCCAGTGCCCGGGGATCCCCGTACATCTCCCCCTCCCGTCGTAGAGCGAGGTGTGGGTGTCTGTGTTCGCACGGGTGCCGCTTCAGGAGGGTTCTCAAGAGCCCAGAGAAGGTGGCGTGGGGGGGGGGGGGTCGTTGCGCGTCCGCTGGGGGGGCACATTACCCGTAGAGGGAGTGGGCGGCGGCGGGGGGGTGTGTTCGGGTGGGTGGAAGTGGTTAAAGATTTGGCTGATGTTGGTAACGTTGTAGACTAGGTTAACGTGATTATTGATGATGGTGATGTGATCAGATTCACTGTGGCTGTGTTCCATGTCCGAGTCCTGCTGTGTATGGTCGAGGGACGATGTCGGAGAAGATATGTGGGAATGGGAGTGGTCGCTATGGTTGTCGTCGTTGTTATTGTTGTCGTTATCGTTGTTAATGCCGCCTTCTTTTTCTCTATGTGGGCTTTCCTCGGTGAATTGGTGTGTGGGCGGCGAGGTCCCCTCCTGGTTGCCGTCAGCCTCCGATTCCCCGGAGGGGGGTCGTAGGGGCCGGCCCGTCTGCTGCCGGCGGGAAGCGTTCCCACTAGTGGATGAGGCCGCCGAGGCCATTTCTACGTCTATCTTTAGAGTGTGTTCTTTCCAGTCCTCCGATGCCGGGGAGAACAGGAGCTGGACCCGCTGTTGCTGTGCGTCCTGAGACGATGGGCCCGTGTTAGAGGAGGAGTGGATGCTTGATGGGGGAGAGGTGACGTAAAATGCAAAATATTCCGGGCCCAGTTTGGCCCCTTCAGGTGGAGTATAGGGGGGATTAGTGATTTAGCCATTTCCCTGTCCAGACCCCTGAGGTCACATATAGTGTTCAGGGCCCAGAGGAGGTTTTCAACTAGATATTCTCGCTTTCTTGTGGCCTCCAGGAAATATTCCCTGCAGTTTTCGCACATTTTCCATGCCATTTTTCTACTGTTTATTGTGCAGGGTGTCGCCAGAGATGTGTCCCCTCGGCGTCCGCGTGCTGTGAGAGGTACGATGAGAGAAAATTATAAAGTGTGAATACATAGGAATATGGTAGGAAATAGTGTGTTTCTGGGTGCGCATGTGTGTGTTAGAGGAGGGTTTGTTATGTTGGTAGATTGAGACCCACTGAGGTGTGCGGTGTGTGGTCGTGTCGCAAGTGTCCGTGACGGTGAGCGTCCATTGTTTAGTACCATCGCGTGAGCGCGTGCGTGCGCGCGTGTGCATGCGTGTGCGTGTGTGTGCCTGTGTGTGTGTATGCATGCATGTATGAGTGTATATGTGTGTGTGTGTGTGTGTGTGTGTGTGTGTGTGTGTGTGTGTGTGTGTGTGTGTGTGTGTGTGTGTGTGATCACTTTCGCAAGGGTCAGTCACGGAATAGGTGACCAAAATTTTATGATCTCGGAATTTATATAGGTACGTATATTCTCAACGATCACAATCCTTGAGGTTAAGCAACTTTCGCAAAGGTTAGTCATGGGATGGGTGACCAAAAAATTATTATCTTAGAATTTGACTTCTGAACGTCTCCGGCGCTGCGGGAAGTGCAGCCCCTCCGCCCTTGCGCAACAAACCGCAGGCACCAAGCCTGCGGTTTGCTGCAGCTGGCAGGGGCTGCTCTCCCTCCGCGCCTCCGGGCTTTTATATACACTCTAGGGGTAGGGCAGACTAGTACCACGTGGGGTCGGGGTTGACTAATTCGGTTCTCTCACGGCGATCGCGAAGCGCAGCGACTAGTACCTCTGGCACGCTGCGCTCGCCTTCGCGCGTTAATTTATATATAATATACACTAGTGTTTCTGTCACAAGGTCGTATTAGGGCTGCTCTCCCTCCGCACCTCCGACTTTTATATACACTCTAGCTAGGGGTACGGCAGACTAGTACCACGTTGTCATATGATTTTTCCTCTCTTATAGCCTTTTGGCTTAAGAAACAGTAATTAATAAATATAAACGCATGCGATTGACTCACCTTAATTACAACTCAAGGGAAAATAAACAAACAACTTAATGTACAGTCAATACCAAACTACAGTTTTATTTAAATATGGTGGATTCTATACAATACAAAAAAATCAACGTTGCAATCGCAGACCTTGAACTTTACACGGTGATATGACACGAAGAAACGAAGCTAGAAATCTAATATTTTTCCCAAGGGGTTATTATAAAAGGTTAACCTTAAAACTACTCGCAGAGCGTTATGTGGGTAAGAATTGCCTGCCCGTCGGATATCAGTGTGCAATATCTAATATAACCATAGCTCGGGGGTTGAACTCGGAGGCCTCAGTACGGAATGTCGGATTCGTCCACTTCGGTTAGTTAAAGGGTTAAATATGATTTGAAAGTTAATTGGTACCTATTAGAATAACCCGCAGCGAGTCGGTTTAGTAGAGAACGCTTCGACGGCTGCTTGCTATTTATATATTCCTAGGAGCCGTTAGTGAATATCAAAGTCCGTTTAATTTCGGCTTTCTCCGCTCACTTTGAGGCTCAATGGGCGACAGAGCAGTTGGCCGTATACGGTCTCTTCACCTTCAGCTCCTTTTTAACAATATAAGAGGTTGAAATCCTCGGTGATCGATAATCCTCTCTCGATTGTTTTATCACAAAGCGACCCAGTTCTCTTCTTAGCGGCGTTTATTAGCCAAAAAATCCTCTGTAAATACACGAATATGGTAATAAAAATCAAGTTCAAATTTTAAAAACGGTAAACAGCTGCGTGGTCAAAACATCACAATACCTGTGCGAAATTCTATGGTACCGACGAAAATTACAACGAATAGCTGCACGCTATTATTTAAATCAGGAACAATTACGAATCCAATATCTTTAAAAGCGATATAAAATCAAATTCTTTCCAACGAAAAATTATGAATCACCGCTGACCGCTGACGGAAGGCTCGTTCGTCGGTGTGTTCCAAGTGTCACCATTCACGACGCATTCCGACTTCCTACAAACAGGGCCAGCGATAGCTCATCGATGAGCGTGGACTGACATCACGCCGCCGAAAGCGACGTCATAGGACTCCACGAAAAATACGGTCAACTAACCCACGACATGAAGGGCACTAATTCCAACAGCAAATACGAAACCGTTTCAGTTCAAAAGCAGGCCTCAAACAGGACTGCTAAAGGCCTGTTTTCACACTAACCTTTGAGGTCTAGCATACTAGAGTCTAGTATGAAAAGTAAAACAATTGAATAAAAATCCTTGCGATAAGGGCTCAATCGCAAAGGCCCCTGGAGTGGGAGAAGGTAGACGATAACAAATACGATTTTAATTTTTTTTTTTATAAGTCGATGACGCGAAATTTCAAAACGGACTTTTTACGGAAATAAGGAAAAGGACATGAGGCATACTGCCAAAAAAATAAATTTTATCATTAATGGAAACAAGTATCTTCATACTACAAAAAAACTTCCCCTTTAAGGGAAATCGACAAAACAACAAAAAAAACAACGCTACAACGTGGGGTCGAGGTTGACTGAGTCGGTTCTATCACTAATTTTAACCTAATCAACACTATTCGGAGTTGAAAAAACAAGTTCTTTCTGAAATTACAATGTTTACGAAAAAAGGTCATGAGTAAAAGTTCTGTAGTTTTGTCAGTCCTATCCTATCTAACTTTTGCAAGGGTCAGTCACAGGATTGGTGACCAAAATTATATTATCTTGGCATTTATATGTAAAAAAGTATATCCTGCAATCGTTGAGGTTAAGCAACTTTCGCAAGGGTCAGTCACGGGAGGGGTGACCAACATTTTATTATCTCGGCATTTATATGTAAAAAAAGGTATATCCTGCGATCGTTGAGGTTAAGCAACTTTCGCAAAGGTCAGTCACGAGATGGGTGACCATAATTTTATTATATTATTTTATTTTGATGGAAGAAGACGTCTGTACTCTCAGCCCGCTCGCGCGTGTTTGCCCGCGCGAAAAGGCTGTTAAACGGGAAAAGGATGGGGCCTACTACAAAAAGAATCGGACGACGTTCGTCACACTCCGTGACATTAACTCTACAAAATCAAGTAAATCGAACGGCAAACATCGTCCGATTATCGTGTCTAGTTTTTTTTTTGTAATAGACCTCTCTCCGTAAAAGTTATGTATAGCAGCGTTGATTCGGTGTTTTTTTCATACTATCTTTCGGATTTGTATGCGATTTTGAATGTTTCATATGTTGTTCTAATTTATAATGGTTCTTGTTTAATTACTTTGATAGTTAATCGATATTTTTTTTAATTTAAAATTTAAAATTAAAATTTTCGTTATTGTTTTTTAAGTGAAGAATTTTCTTGTTTTTTGAATTTATTTAGGTTCACTCATAATAAAGTTATGCTGCTTTTTTTTAATAGTAATTAAGTTTTGCTTTGTAGTTGACGTAGTTGACGAAAATTTTGCTTTTTCTTTTATTTTAGATATTTAAGCACTTTATTTTTAAATAGTTAGGTATTAAGTTTTGCTGCTGCATTTTTTATACTTAGTTCTTAGTGTTAATATTGTTAAGTTTGATACTTATTGTGGTTTGTAGTATAATAATATCTTAAGTATTTTTAGGTTTATAGTTGATGTAGTTGACGAAAATTGAGCTTTTTTTTCTTTAATTTTAGATATTTGGGCACTTTGTTTTAAGTTTTGCTGCTTATTTTTCCCGATAGTTACCTATTAAGTTTTGCTGCTGCATTTTTTATACTTAGTTCTTATTTTTTTAAGTTTGATACTTATTTGGTTTGTAGTATGTAGGTTTATAGTTGACGTAGTTGACGAAAATTTAGATTTTTTTCTTTAAGTTTCGATATTTAGGCACTTTATTTTAAGATTTTTTCAATAGGTAAGTAAGTAGGTAGGTACTGGGTATAACAATGGACGCCATTAGTGATGGGCCGAGACAAGGCCGACTCGAATATTAATTCGAATACCTTCTTGGTACTCGCATTCTCGAGTACCGAAAATACAGTATTCGGATACATAAGTACTCGAAGAGAGAATTCGAGTATTAAAATTATGCAAATACCAAAGCGTGACAGTCAGGTTTAGTGCTAAATTTAATTGTTTATTGTAGGAATTAATACATAAAACCAGTGTCATTTTATGTAGTAATACTTATACTACAGTAGCCCGTAATACATTTAAATTATCAAAAAGGTTACCGCTCGCCGTTGTGATATAGTTATTTATTACGAAATTATAGATCCTTTAACCCAAGTTTTACAGATCGCAACCCGCCGTAACCTATATTTGTATATCTCCAAAAATGATATTTTTTTAGTTTTCGAGGTTTACCACATGGTTTAGCTAGTGTCGTGCTCTACAGCTTTGTTTGATTGCCACTAATAATAGTAAGTCTATGGAAAGTGACCATACACAGATTTAAGACCAGATAAAGTCCATCCATTTTCATCTGGTCTTAAATCTGTCCATGGCTGCTTTTCATAGTCTTACTATTATCAGTGGCAATCAAACAAAGCTGTAGAACACGACAATAGCTAAACCATGTGGTAACCCTCGAAAACTAAAAAAAAATATTTTAGGAGATATACAAATATAGGTTACGGCGGGTTGCGATCTGTAAAACTTGGGTTAAATTATCTATAATTTCGTAATAAATAACTATATCACAACGGCGAGCGGTAACCTTTTTGGTAATTTAAATGTATTACGGGCTACTGTACTATTACTTTTTGAACTGTTATGTGAAAAAAATGTAAATGCACGTTTCACAAGTGTCAAAACAGTATTCGAGTCAAATTGAGTATTCGAAAACTAGTCTCAGTACTCGAGTACCCAATGCGAGTACCTGGACTCGAATACTAATTCGATTTTTTTTTAACGAATACCAAAATACTCGAATACCAAAAATAGCGGTCTCGGCCCATCACTACCCCATAGAGGTTTTGTTAGAAAGAAATTTCAGCCTATGGAACTTCGCCAGAGCAATCACTAACGAACATCAGGCCATAGCTGCAGCACAGGCGTGGCTATTGGTGCCGTCTTCAGCACCCAGGTGCCGTAATGTAGCCTGCGAGAGAAGGCGCATGGGCAAAGAAATGCGGCCCAGCTACAAAATAGGTTACCGTTGGCGGTGCACAAGGCGTAACTGCAGGGCCATAGTATCTCCGCTCAAAAATACATTTTTTTGAGCGGAGTCACCTATCATTTTTAACCACATTACGCCTCATTTTGCATTTTCTTAGGCACGACAAAGTAACACAAGCCGCCAAAGATGTTGGCGTAACGAAGAAATCAGCCATTCAAATATTTCCTTTTTTGCGAGAGGTGTGTGAGGTGGCCGAGGCCCACGACCGGGTACAGATTGGCGGTGATGACGATGTCGTAGAGATGGACGAGACCCATCTCTACACTAGAAAATATCACCGTGGTCGTATACTGCGCAGCCAAACGTGGGCCTTTGGTTGCATAAGCCGCCTTACAAAAAAGGTTCATATTGAACTTATTGAAAATAAATTGAGGGCAACTTTAGACCCCATAATTGAGGGAAGCGTGCGGCCGAACACCTATTTGATGAGTGACATGCACCGGTCATATGTAGGTGTTCATTTACGGCTAGGGATGAGGGGACACAGCTCGGTCAGCCACAGTGTCGAGTATGTAAATGGTACTATTGACATTCCAGTCAATGCCGCTCTAGGTTCCACACCAAACACGCAAAATGTGAGTGTAAAAGCACACAAATACAATAAAGCGGCAATAACTGGAACTGAAGCGGCACTGCAGGACCTGTCGCAGCGACAGAAAAATTAAATGGTACATGGGCGACTCCATGTACCGACAAAACATTCTAAAGTCCCTACCCATCGACGCTGCTCGCTTCCGACGACTTCTCAGGGATATACATCGAGTATATCCCGGTCCCAAGAAGCACGGACTAAAACTGGGAAACTGCAGATGCACGCCAGATTGTCCTCGCCAGCTCCCGATGCGTGCTTAGAACTCTCGATGCGTAGAGCTCCACTGCGCTTCTATCTTCATAAAACAAAAACATCCCAAAATTACGACTATCTCTATCTGTAAAAATACAGTGAAATCTTAAATTTTCTAAGAAACTATAATGTTTACGAAAAAAAAGTCATAAGTAAAAGTTCTTTACTATTGTCTCATCAAACCGACAAAATCATAAAAAGTGCACAATATCATAAAATAAAAACCTCTCGAAATTACGACTCACTCTCTTTTTTACAGTGAAATCTTCAATTTTCTAAGAAACTATAATGTTTACGAAAAAAAAGTCATGAGTAAAAGTTCTTTAGTTTGATCTAATCTAACCGACAAAATCATAAAAAGTACACAATATCATAAAATAAAAACCTCTCGAAATTACGACTCTCTTTTTTACAGTGAAATCTTCAATTTTCTAAGAAACTATGATGTTTACGAAAAAAAGTCATGAGTAAAAGTTCTTTAGTTTTGTCCTATCTAACCGAAGCAATACACAATATCATAAAACGAAAACATCTCAAATTTATTCTGTCTTTTTTCCTGCACCCCCTTTGCTACACCCTAACCAATGATAGTACAACTAGAAGGAATATTTGAGAGAAAAAGCGTGTTTAAAAATGTATACCTACGAAAGAAACTATTAAGTCTAAAGTATGATCCGTCAAGTTCTTTACAGGAACATTTTCTCAAATTCGATCAACTTATATCAGAATTGGAATCATCAGGTAATACACTCACAGAATCAGATAAAGCAAGCCACTTGCTCCTGACACTCGGAGATGAATATGAAGATGTCATCACGTCACTAGAGACACTAAGCTTAGAAAAAGAGCTCGACATAGATTTTACAAAATCAAGGCTGCTAGACGCAGAAATAAAAACAAAAGGAAAAAAATCAGAAGAAGGGAACAATGAAAATGCGTTGGTAGCTTACTACAATTGTGGTATAGATGGACATTATGCGTACGAATGTAAGTTTAGAAAATTCCAATTTCGAGGAAGAGCAAGAGGAAGAAGTGGACAATCGAGATCTCGATTTAGAGCCCGAGGAGGCAGAGGACATGCTAGTATGACAGCGGAAAGTACTACAAATAATGAATGTTTTGTAGCATACTCATTGGAAAGTCAACTGAAAGATGAAAAAACCTTTGACCATTGATTGTACCAAAGATCAGTCACAATCTGCTGCCAGTAAGCCAATTAAATGAATACAATATTTTTACAAAAAAGGGAATGATAATTAAAGGAATATTAAGAAAATACTATGGAGAAAGAATTGGAAAATTATACATATTTAAAGCCAAATTAGAAGAAAATACAGAGAAAAGTTACAGTGCGAGAGCAAAGAAGATTTGTGGCACCGTAGACTTGGTCACATGAACAGAAGCTACCTAAACATCATGGGACATGGGACTACCACACTCCAAAAACAAATGTGACACTTGTTTGAAAAACAAAAGTACCCGTTTACCATTTATGAGAATAACTCGACCTCAGTCAAAGAACATAGGAGAATTAATACATACTGATATCGCTGGTCCAATGAAAACACAGACAAATGATACCTTCATTTGTCTGTGTTTTCATCGTGTTTTCATAGATATTTTATGACAATAATGGATGACTACTCTCATATCACTCAAACATATTTACTAAAGAACAAGCATGAAGCAGGAAGCTACCTAATAAACTACATACTATTACATAATTCAGAAAGAGAAAAGGACATTAAAGTATAAAGGATACGATCTGACAATGGAGGAGAATACAAATATAAAGAACTAAGACAATATTGTGGACAGAAAGGAATCAAATGTGAGTATTCGCCCAAGTAGATCCACGGGAGACCTTCTAGTTCTGATCTATGCAACTCACTTATGGAGTGAAGCGATTGATAAACACGGAGAAGCTCTTGCCGTGTCTTTGGATATTTCCAAAGCTTTCGATAGGGTCTGGCATGCGGGCCTACTTAGCAAACTTCCAAGTTATGGGATTCCCGACGATCTGTGTGTTTGGTTACAAGATTTCCTGAGCGAACGATCAATTCGTGTGGTCCTCGATGGCCACTCCTCAGATCTAATGGCGATCAACGCCGGGGTACCTCAGGGTTCTGTTCTGTCTGCAACCCTTTTCCTGCTACACATAAATCTGCTAAAACCGGGTATCATTGGGTATGCAGATGATAGCACTGTTGTAGACAGATACTTCTCCAACGCACGAGCTACTGAAGAGGAGACCATAGCGCTGAGAACTGCTTTAGTTGAGCGTATTAATGTATCCCTTCAGGCTGTCTCCCAATGGGGCGATGCCAACTTGGTGAATTTTAACGCCACTGAAACACAAGCGAGTCTGTTCAGCGCCAAACGGAGTCCATTTAACCGGACTCCGACTTTTCGAAATGTACCTATAGACATTAGTGACCATCTAGACCTCCTTGGACTTGATTTGTCACCTGACCTCAATTTCGGCCGTTCCATTGAACATAAAGTTAAAACCGCAGCCAAAAAGCTGGGTATTCTCTCCAGGGTGAGACGGTATTTCACGCCGGGACAGCTTTTAACTCTTTATATTATAAATAAAATAAAAAAAAATAAAAAAATAAAAAATTTATCAAGCTCAGGTCCGATCGTGTATGGAGTACTGCTCTCACCTCTGGGATGGATCTGCCAAATACCAGTTAGCTGCCCTGGACTCTATCGAGCGTCGAGCAAAGAGGCTGATTGGTGACGATGATCTGGTCCACCGAAGGCTTCAAAGTTTAGAGCACCGACGAAAGGTAGCGTGCTTATCGGTCTTCTATAGGTTACATTTCGGGGAGTGTCCTCAGGAGTTACACAATCTCATACCTCCTTCCCCGTTTCATCTTAGGACTACAAGGCGCAGGGCGGCTTTTCATGCCTATGTTGTTGACATTCCACATACCCGCACGAAACGCTTCGGTTCCAACTTTTTAATTCGAACAGCTAAGATGTGGAATCACCTCCCTGCGTCTGTATTCACCGAACAATACAACTTGGGCGTCTTTAAAGCCAGAGTAAATAGGCATTTACTGACTGTGCGTGCTCCATCTTAGTCCTCCTTGTCACTTCTTATCAGATGAAAGTGAGGTCAAACGCGCAGACAGTCCACAAATAAAAAAAAATACAGTACCATACAGCCCCCAAATGAATGGAAAGTCAGAAAGGTTAAATCGCACTATATATGAAAAAGCAAGATCCATCCTGTAAGAGTCAAACCTGCCTAGATACTTATGGGGTCATGCTGTAATAACTGCCACATATCTATTCTCTAATAAATAGATCCCCATCAAAAGCCATTAACTGCGAGATACCTGCAAACGTTTTTGGACGAAAATTAAAACTTGAGAAGTTAAAAATATTTGGATGCAAAGCTTGGGCGGTAAAACTACCAAGAGGAGACAAATTTGACAGCAGAGCAGTACCAATGAGAATGATCGGATATGCTAACAATGGTTACAAATTATGGAATCCAAAGACAGATGAGATAATAGTCTCAAGAAATGTAAGGTTTGATGAAAATAACACTAAGTACAAACCTGAAAATGAAACAACATACAAAAGCATTGATATAGAAGAAGATTGTGATTATAGAGAAGAAAAAAAGGCAGAAGAACAAGAAGAAAAGAAAAAATAAAACTCAGAAAAAATCAAGAAAATAAAAAAGAAGAAAAGTCAGAACAAAAAGAAGAGGAAGAAAAAAGAATATTCATGAAGTGACAGGGAAATAAAGAAACCTACACATACCTACTCAAACTATATTTTTACTTTTTAAATTTGAGATTTTTGCATTCACAATGCTATTTTTAAACAATACTAAATAATATACTAGAAAAAATACGACTCGCACCAGATCAATACTCAGACGGGAATCGAACCCGCGACCTTTGGATATCCGGTCCAATGCTCTGACCGCTGAGCTACCGAGTCACCGGTGACATCGTCGAATTTCCTCTAGTATATCCTACTCTTACGCTGCAAGCCAGCGTTATTTCACCAAAGTGAGGAATTACCTCGACATTCAATTGAAATATCTTTGAAGATATTTTGACAATTGATTAAGATGAAATAACTATATAATTTTTGTCACCGGTGACTCGGTAGCTCAGCGGTCAGAGCATTGGACCGGATATCCAAAGGTCGCGGGTTCGATTCCCGTCTGAGTATTGATCTGGTGCGAGTCGTATTTTTTCTAGTATATTATTTAGTACTATATTTTTACCCTAATCTCTTCTCCATACTGTTTCGAACCGTTGAACCAACCCTACTATCCCAAACTATATATAACTAAATACTCCATCCATTAACCATCAATAATAACAAACCATCTACAACCCGGATACTATACCGCCTACCTTCTATCATTAAAGTGTGTGAGACCCAAATCAGGAATCCATGACAAATAGCTATTGCCTTATCATGTTACACCCAATACCAAAACTAGTCGACTAGATCTACCTATCTCATTTTACTAATCCAACACTACTCATTATCCATCTTATTCCTTATTCTCCAACCCTTACCTACTCCATATCTAACCTATAACTAACTTTTTACCATCGCCACTCTAAAAAGTGCGTTTAATTCAACGATAAGAGTGAATAATAAGCGATTTTATTCACCGAGTGAATAAAAATAATTTGAATTTGGAACATGCGCGTGTCAGAAATAGTCAGAAACATGGAGAGAATTAAAACAAAATAAATCAATTTAAGTAAAGTAATGTTTATTAAATTGAATCGTCCAATTTCTTTTAACCTACCACCTGTTCGGACGTCTTTTTTTTAGCTGAGAGAAGAACAGGCGGAAGAAACTCGTCAGCTTTATCAAATCAGATATTTACAATTAAATCGTTACAAACTACAACAATATAAACTTAAAGTTATCAGTTAATCTCTTTATTAAACTATGATACTAGTTACCAAGCAAATGCAAAAGAAATCTGTATATAATGTACTTTACTTATTAATACTACAAATAATCGGAATAATCATAAAATTGGGAATGAAAATTAACAGCGGATAGCCTTTGAAAAGCAATCAACTCACACAAAACAATTAATTCAAAATAACACAATACAATGAAGAATTTACTTAACTTAAATCCCGTAGTGCTCCAAACTTAAAAGTGAAACGTATGCTCCATTTTCCATTCCTTAAATACCCACTAAATTCAACACAAAAGGTTTACCCCTCACACCATTTTTTTAACCAATCATAATCGACCATACTATTTGTACGAAAAACTAATATCAGAGATAATATTTTATAAAACAATTACGTTGTAATCTTTTTGAAACTAAATCCCAATGAATTACAATACTTGTTATATTAATTACTGTAGGTAGTCTTACTTGCTTAAATTCTTGAAAATACGTTCAGCCAATGATAGGCGTTACAACTAACTATCGTGAAATTATCAAATATAATAAATGGTAACTCTTTTAAAACTTGCTAAGATATGTACAAGATATTTACATTATTTTTATAAGAACTGAATCAAATTTAAATGTTAAACAATACATGATTTGATCATACTATTACCAAACATTATTTATCTGAACGTGTAAGGCAAAGGCAAATGTACATACAGCCAAAAATACAATTATTGGAAAAAAGCTTTACTTAAAATCCGTCACGCGCATCATGAATTAGTACAAAAAAGTACCTATACCTACTGGCTGCTATGGAGCTATTCCATAGAGCCATAGTTACACAATAAAATAAACGAAAAAAAATATCCCGCCAAATTTAATGAGGGCTTTTCAAAATGACAAAAAGCTGTAGGCTCGATAGATGGCGTTGAAAAAAATAGGGGATTCAAAGTATTTTTCACTACCAATTTTGACTTCCCTCTTACCATCAACGCCATCTAGTGAGGCAAATAGTTACTTTTCTTTTTTTTAAATGTCAATTTGAAAACCCCTCATTAGATTCTTTTTAGTGTCTATCTTTGGGTTCTTTTCTAGTGTCTATCTTTGGGTTCTTTTCTATCAATTAGAGGGAGATTGAATGTTCAGTCTTGCATCAGTCCATTCCATCAGTCTGGTACGATATTCAGTCTGCAAAAATTCAAAGTCTATGCAGACTGATGAAATGGACTGATGCCAGATTGATCATGTAATCTCTCTCTTGGCGTAGTTGTTTTATGTCATTGGAAAACTTCTAATTTCACGCATGGGTCGCATGGGTCTGTCATGGGATGGGTGACCAAAAATGTTTTATCTCGAGCTCCTCCGTTTTAAATGGTCTAAGCCTCCGTGCCTCGGAAGGCACGCTAAGCAGTTGGTCCCGGCTGCATTAGCAGTCGTTAACGCATAGGGCCCGCGTGGTGGGTTATGGCCCATCCTCCCACTCATAAGGAAGGCCTGTGCCCCAGCAGTGTGGGGACATTAAAAATGGCTGATGGTAAACTATAAATACTAAGTATAAAGTACTGTCAGAGGTACCTATTTGTTTTCTCGCAGTCAATGGTAAAAAGTAGAGTACACAACTCGTGAATAAAAAATTTCATCTCGGGATCCAACTTAGTCCCTCGAACTAATATCCCTTTTTATTCACTTGTTGTATAATCTACTATTTTACCATCGCCACTCTAAAAAGTGCGTTTAATTCTACGATAAGAGTGAATAATAAGCGATTTTATTCACCGAGTGAATAAAAATAATTTGAATTTGGAACAAGCGCGCGTCATGAATTAGTACAAAAAAGTACCTATACCTACTGGCTGCTATGGAACTATTCCATAGAACCATAGTTACACAATAAAATTAAAGAAAAAAAAATATCCCGCCAAATTTAATTAGGTTCTTTTTACTGTCTCATCTTTGGGTTCTTTTATATGTATTAGAGGGAGATTGAATGTTCAGTCTTGCATCAGTCCATTCCATCAGTCTGGTACGATATTCAGTCTGCAAATATACAAAGTCTATACAGACTGATGAAATGGACTGATGCCAGAATGATCATGTAATTTCTCTCTTAGCGTGGTTGTTTTATGTCATTGGAAAACTTCTAATTTCACGCATGGGTCGCATGGGTCGGTCATGGGATGGGTGACCAAAAATGTATTATCTCGAGCTCCTCCGTGCCTCGGAAGGCACGTTAAGACGTTGGTCCCGGCTGCATTTGCAGTTGTTAACACCCATCAATCCGCATTGGGCCCGCGTGGTGGGTTATGGCCCATCCTCCCACCCATAAGGAAGGCCTGTGCCCCAGCAGTGGGGCACAGGCCTTCCTTAACATTAAAAATGGCTGATGGTCAACTATAAATACTAAGTATAAAGTACTGCTAGGTAAGGTACCCACATATTTGTTTTCTCGCAGTCAATGGTAAAAAGTAGAGTACACAACTCGTGAAAAAAAAATTTCGTCTCGGTCCTTTGTATCCCTCGCTTCGCTCAGGATTCTACTTTTGAATCCCTCGCTACGCTCGGGATTCAACTCTAGAATCCTTCGCTACTCTCGGGATCCAACTTAGTCCCTCGAACTAAATTCCCCTTTTATTCACTTGTTGTATAATCTACTATTTTACCATCGCCACTCTAAAAAGTGCGTTGAATTCAACGATAAGAGTGAATAATAAGCGATTTTATTCACCGAGTGAATAAAAATAATTTGAATTTGGAACAAGCGCGCATCATGAATTAGTACAAAAAAGTACCTATACCTACTGGCTGCTATAGAGCTATTCCATAGAGCCATTGTTACCTACACAATAAAATTAAAGAAAAAAAAATATCCCGCCAAAAAAAAATTAGGTTCTTTTTAGTGTCTTATCTTTGGGTTCTTTTCTATCTATTAGAGGGAGATTTAATGTTCAGTCTTGCATCAGTCCATTCCATCAGTCTGTATGATATTCAGTCTGCAAAAATACAAAGTCTATACAGACAGACTGATGAAATGGACTGATGCCAGACTGTTCATGTAAAAAAAAAATATCTCGAGCTCCTCCGTGCTTTGGAAGGCACGTAAGCCGTTGGTCCCGGCTGCATTTGCAGTCGGTAACACCCATCAATCCGCATTGGGCCCGCGTGGTGGGTTATGGCCCATCATGAGGAAGGCCTATGCCCCAGCAGTGGGAACATTAAAAATGGCTAATAATCAACTATAAATACTAAATATAAAGTACTGCTAGGTAGGTTGTTAGTAACAACAACTTGTTACCTATTTGTTTGTACAGTCAGCGTCATATATATATAGTGGCAGTTAAGATAATCAAAGATATTGAAGCATCCAAAGTACCTAATAGTATACATTCAAACATAGTCATCAAATTATTGAGACCTCCCATCCTGCGCAAATTTATCGAAACGTGAACAACGTCGGATATTTGAGTTCATTCAAATCGCCAAAAACAATGTATCGAATAAACCGCCGATTGTAACCAAGCAGCCAAACTACTCAAAAATATGGAGCACTCAAGGAAAATGATCTCTAACACGAGTGTAATAATCTTCCCTGGTGCGCAGGGTGCGGGGGAGTCCTAACAGCATCCTGGACATGATTGCGAGCAGACTTGACTGCTCGTATATCAATCGTTGCTGTGTCATATCAAGTGGCATGGCAAAAACATAATTAATAAACAATTCATAAACATAAATACTAACATAGTTTATAAGAAATATTGTTACTAACAAATGAGTTATAATATTACTTGAATAAATAAATTATATATACAATGTGTTTGGTAAAAGCCTTATAAAGCCGAATATGGTAGATAGGGACCATCAAACTGAACAACTTTTACTATGGGACCAACTCTGAAATCGCGAAAAAAAATCAGCTGTTTCATACAAAAAATAATAACGAAAATATCAAAATGTATGGAACAGCTGATTTATTTTTCGCGATTTCGGAGTTGGTCCCATAGTAAAAGTTGTTCAATTTGATGGTCCCTATCTACCATATTCGGCTTTATAAGGCTTTTACCAAACACCTTGTATATATATAATAAAGTTCAACTATATACCGTTAAAATTAAATCGTAATTTTAAAGACAATATGAAAATGGAAATAAAAAAGGCTTATGTTTAACTGATTATCACCAAATATAGTAAAATATTTTACTGTTTGGTGTTTAGTGTACTTTTTTGGTATGACAGCTTTTAGGGTATCAAAGTATTTTCGGTGGTCATAAGTATTTAATCCCAATAAAAAATGTATAGCTCGCATATTTTTGTTTACCCTGTCGTGAGGCCTAGGGTATCTATTTTTTGCCTACGATTTCGCCAATACCTACGTGACCCGTAATTTGGGAAATCAAAGATTCAAATTTTATTGTGGAAATTGATTGCTTCCAATTTAACTTTCAGAATGGTATGCATTGCACTATATTTGTGCCTACTGTTAGTGAAATAAAAAACAAACTTTTGAACACTAATTTTATTAACTAAAGCTCCTTTAACGTTGAGATAATTACGTGCGAATTGCAACCGCCTGTGCTTAATGCCGTGCTGTTAGAGTAGGCTTCTTAGCGGGAATCCTATGATGTAACCCTTGCTCTTGAAAATGTCGCCTTATTTTTGATTGTGATAGCCCAAATTCAGTAACTAAATTTGCCGAATTAATAAATCGACTGCTGTGAGCTCGCTGCACAATTTCTCTATCTCATTCGATTGTGGTCCGACGAGGGCGCGACGAAAATTCCCGTGATTGCAGAGATTTCCTTCTACAGTCCATTACTCTATCCAACGACTTACTGTATTTCTCTAAAAAAATGTCAATATTATAGAAAGAATCACAAAAACAATAATAATATAAGCTATTGAAGTAAAGTCTGATCTGAATCAACTCACATAATAATATATGCCCAGTTCACCCGCGATGTCAGTTACAGACACACCTTGCTTTAAATGAATTAGTTTATGTTTGACTTCCATCATCAGTTAAACGAAAATTTGAATTCATGTTGTTAATAGCTTGTTGATAATTTTTACAGTAATAAATACTAATAAAATTATACAAGTCAAACTTGACATTGAAATAGATACCTAACGTCGCTAACGTCACTAGTTAAAGGAATAAAACTCAAAAAGAGGTTTGCTTAATTTTTGGTACAAATATTTAGACTAAACTATAACTACGGTCACAGGGCAAATAAATTTGTTTGGGTAGTTATTTTTGTATTCCTATTCTATGGTGGCGCTCCTCCTGGGCAATCCTGATTGCTATATACGAATTTATATGTAAGTTGGTATTATTGTAGGTTGGTTCGTAGTTTGGTTTTTCATGGTGTCGCCATCTCGAAGGTCCTAGATTCAATTTCCGGTTGGGGCAGTTAAGAATTTTAGAATACCTAACAAACTTTTCTATATTGACTCAGGTCTGGGTGTTCGTGTTACCACCGTTGTCTCTAATTTTCATAACACACAAAGCGCTTTAGCTAATTACTAACTTGAGTACTTTCATAAGATTCAGTACTCTTATACTTACCTACTTATTATTTTCCTTACTTCATAATATTATAAATGCGAAAGTCCGTTTGTTTGTTACGCCGTTACGTCTTAACTACTGAACCGATCATCATGAAATTTTACATACACGTTGTCAGGGGTACAGAGAAGGACATGATACCTTTCATCCCGAAAAAAGTATTGTCCCCGAGGGATAGCAAAAACATTTTCGACGCAGACGAAGTTGCGGGTGGCCGCTAGTTGTTAAATATACGCACTGAGTCCATGTAAAGAAATTAGTGTTCGAAAACTTTTTACAAATATCAATCAATC
This sequence comes from Agriphila tristella, assembly GCA_928269145.1. NCBI lineage: Eukaryota > Metazoa > Arthropoda > Insecta > Lepidoptera > Crambidae > Agriphila > Agriphila tristella. Next base: position 3,017,235 of record OV743435.1, read on the forward strand.
AAATCAAAAACTTAGGAGTTTCTCGATTAAAACAATAGTTTAACTTTATTACACTCGTGTTAGAGATCATTTTCCTAGAGTGCTATATATTTTAAGTAGTTTGGCTGCTTGGTTACAATCGGCGGTTTACTCCATACATTGTTTTTGGCGATTTGAATGAACTCAAATATCCGACGTTGTTCACGTTTCGATAAATTTGCGCAGGATGGGAGGTCTCAATAATTTGATGTCTATGTTTGAATGTATACTATTGGGTACTTTGGATGCTTCAATATACTTGACTAGCTTCTGTCCGCGACTTCGTCCGCGTGGATATTAGACGAAATCCTTATAAGGAACTTTCAACCAGGATCCGGCCAGCCATTTTTAAGCGATTAGGCGAGTCCCCATCAAGCGCGCTGCCTCGCGAGGCAAGACATTTGCCGCGTGTGGCGGGCCTCGCACAAGGCTTCCAGTTCCCGTTCCCGTTCCCGTTCCCGTTCCCGTTCCCGCTCCCGTTCCCTGTTCCCATTCCGTTCCCGTCCCGTTTGCGTTCCCGTCCCGTAAACGTCCCGTAACCGTCCCGTACCCCTTCCGTTTCCGTTCCCGTTCCCATCCCGTTCCTGTCCCGTTCCCCTCCTGTTCTCGTTCCCGTTCCGTTATATTCCCGTTCCGTTCCCGTTCCGTTCACGTTTCGTTCCCGTTCCCATTCCCGTTCCATTCCCGCTGCGTTCCCATCCCGTAAACGTCCCCTAACCGTTCCGTACGCCTTACGTTCCCGTTCCGTTCCCGTCCGTTTCTTGTTCCCGTTCCCGTTCCCATCCTGTTCTATTCCCGTTCCGTTCCCGTTTCATTTCAGTTTCGTTCCCCTTCCGTTCCTGTTTCATTCCCGTTTCGTTCCGTTCCCGTTCCGTTCCCGTCCAATCCCGTCCCGTACTCGTCCCGTACCCCTTCCGTTCCCGTTCCCGTCCCGTTCTAGTTCCCGTTACCGTCTCGTTCCCGTTCTCGTTCTCGTTCCCATTCCCATTCCGTTCCGTTCCGTTTCGTTCCGTTCCGTTCCGTTCCGTTCCGTTCCGTTCCGTTCCGTTCCGTTCCGTTCCGTTCCGGTACGCTCCGTTCCGTTTCGTTCCGTTCCGTTCCGTTCCGTTCCGTTCCGTTCCGTTCCGTTCCGTTCCGTTCCGTTCCGTTCCGTTCCGTTCCCGTTCCCGTTCCCATTCCCTGGATGTGCATGTCCAGGTCCAGGTCCATATGTGTCATGTCCACCGTGTTGGACTTCAAAATAAATATCATTTTTGCAATCGTCATCCCAGAAAACCCCAATAACGACATCTGTATCGATTTTTAAGTTTACTTACCCCATTTACCCCCTAAGGGGTTGATTTTCAAAATAACAAAATATATATTTGCCTATTGATTTTTAGATGTGCTCCTACGAAGTTTAAAGTTGTAATGTCTATTTTATATTATTTTTCCATACAAAATTTGGACCCCATTTTCACCCCTCTAGGGGTTAAACCATGTCCACCGTGTTGGACTTCAAAATAAATATCATTTTTGCAATCGTCATCCCAGAAAACCCCAATAACGACATCTATATCGATTTTTATGTTTACTCACCCCATTTACCCCCTAAGGGGTTGATTTTCAAAATAACAAAATATATATTTGCCTATTTACTTTTAGATGTGCTCCAACGAAGTTTAAAGTTGTAATGTCTCTTTTATATTATTTTTTCCATACAAAATTTGGACCCCATTTTCACCCCTTTAGGGGTTAAATCATGACCACCGTGGTTGGACTTCAAAATAAATGTCATTTTTGCAATCGTCATCCCACGAAACCCCGATAACGACATCCATATCTATTTTTAGGTTTTTTTAACCCTTTTCACCCCCATTTCATCCCCTTTGGAGTTGAAATCCTAACAAAAACAATATACGTTGCTTTAGATTTCTATCCATAAGCCTAAATTATAAATTTAGCGATTTTTACTTTGAAAATGAAGGATTTTCTTTAATACACAACTTCATCCCCCTTTTGACCCCTTCGGGGGTAGAATTTTAAAAAACGCTGAGACACGTATTTATTAATTTTCAATCGTCAGCCTAAACACAAAATTTGAAGATTCTAGCTTCAAAACTGAGGGACTTTCATACAAACTTTCATCCCTTATTTCATCCCCTTAGGGATGGAATTTTCAAAAATCCTTTCTTAGTGGATGCCTACACTACATAAAATATCTGTGTGCAAAATTTCAAGTCTCTGGGTCCAGCGGTTTGGGCTGTGCGTTGATAGATCAGTCAGTCAGTCAGTCAGTCAGTCAGTCAGTCATTCAGTTTACGATTTTATATATTAAGATTATCTTAACTGCCACTATATATATGACGCTGACTGTACCTATTTGTTTTCTCGCAGTCAATGCTAAAAAGTAGAGTACACAACTCGTGAAAAAAAAATTCATCTCGGTCCTTTGTATCCCTCGCTACGCTCAGGATTCTACTTTTGAATCCCTCGCATCCTTCGCTACTCTCGGGATCCAACTTAGTCCCTCGAACTAAATTCCCTTTTTATTCACTTGTTGTATAATCTACTATTATCTTTTTAATCAAATTCGAATACTAATAAAAACCAGGATGCGCCTCCATGGCCGCGCACCGAGTCCTCTATCAAAACGAATCTTAACTTTTTTTACTCAAAAATGCTTGTAATATGGTCATTATTTTGACAACCTTCTTTGAACAAAGTCGAGGTTGCCGCGCTCCTCCGATGGTGACGCAACAAAGTTGTATGGGATTTCATTAATGTCGAGTTTTAGCCACCAGCAATTTCCTTTGAAAATCCATTATTGTCGAGTTTTGTTTCAAACATAGTTTTTTGTAATTTTAATAATTTTTAACATTTTTGTCATTTTGGACCAAGACTTGTATAGTGCTTTACTCAAAAATGTCATAAATTACAAAACATTACATAATTGTCACAAATGTCACAAATGTCAAAAATTACCAAAATTACCAAAACGTAATTTTTTGTCATTTTCGTCATTTTTGCCATTTTTGACATTTCTGACATTTTTGTAATTTTTTGACATTTTTTTAATTTACATTTTTGAGTAAAGTACTATACAAGACTTGGTCAATATTGACTGCATTGCTGGCAGCGCGATGATGATGGCCTCAAGCTGAGCTTAACTACGCTCTCGGCCTTCAAGCTTGGTCATCATTGCAGCCCTTGCTGTCCGCGCTATAAAGGCCTCGACCTCCGGTCTCGGCCTTTATTCCAGCTTGGCCATCAAGGGCTGCAATGCTGACCGCGCTGTGACGGCCTGGACCTGCGCTAAGCTACGCTATCGGCCATCATCATAGCGCTGCCAGCAATGCAGTCATTATTGACCGCGTCAGTAATGTACTATTAAACGTAAATTCAAAACCATGTCAAACGCGCCACCGCAGTAACGGCCAGTACGCGGGTGTTAGTATATAGAATATATTCTCATAATTATAATGACTAAAAACTGGTAGTCTTGATATATTGTACACATTTTTCACTTTTTAAACAAATGTCGTGATGTTATTGTGACAAACTCAAAAATAATACATCCTTAGAACAATTATATATTTTTTGTAAATTTAAATAATGTTTAAGATTTAAGTCGGTACGATCTAATTTTACGGAAGTGACGTAACTTGTTTGTCCCTTGTTTTTCATCGCCTATAAAACGCGAGTCGAGACCTGTATGAGGCCACTTTTTGCCCAGCCGTCGACCAGAGCGGAGCTTATGCCATTTTGAGAGCCGGAATGGTTGTTGTTGCCATGATTCACAAGTTAAGTACCGTCAAACCCTCCAACTTTGGACTTTGAGGGTAATGTTGGCCAACAAAACCAGAAAAAAAACAAAACAATGGATAACACCGAAACTATGTGAGATGGGCCTATTTTTTAACGATTAGTAGAAAATAGACAATTTTTCTGGCAACACTAAGTGTCAGTTTCATTGCTAACTTCATTCAGTTGTGTGGCAGCAGTTGCCAAAGACGGGCACTAAAGTAGTGAACCAAATTGTGCTCTCGTTCTTTTTGATGGTGTACAAAGAAAATGGAGCCCAGGATGCCTACCATCAACTTTTATAAAGCGATTCAAAACAGGTGCGTTTCAGATTAGGTTCCCAAACTGAATCGCTTTAATTCGTACCATGAGCTTCTTAGAACTGAATCGCATTTGAATAGCTAAATATGAATGACTGAACGGTTTGTGTCTCTGGTTCGCTTGAAAGTTTCGTCACGGTAAAAAAAATGTATCAGTATTCTAACTCGGTATATCTTTCTGGTTTTGTGATTGTACGTAATATTTTAGAATCCATATTATAGGGTTTACCTTCGCCGAGAAATCAATTTCTAAGCAATAAAATACCTAGGTTAACAAAACTAATGGTAAAAACAGAAAAATAAAAAAGCTATATACCTACTTTCTAAAGGGAAAAACAAATTAGTTTCAAATCCTTCTGGCCATAGTTAGTTGGCAATACCTTTATAATAACAGTAAAAAAATTAAGTATCCTAATTTTACCTTAATCTTATTTTTTTGGACTTTCCGGGTACCTATTTAAAAATGTTTTGTCTGGATTTATTTGTTAATTAAATATAATATAAACAGCACAATCTGCTTTTTGCCAGAATAATAACTTGTATTTCAATCAATAGTACGTAAATCTTTCGTTCGTCACTGCGGCGCATTCGCGACTGTTGTATACCGAGTGCAGACCGAACTCGAGGCGCATAGGTATGGCTCGCATTTCGACCGATTGTACTAATACTAAATAATATACTAGAAAAAATACGACTCGCACCAGATCAATACTCAGACGGGCTGTATTAAGTTAGAATACTGATACATTTCTTTACCGTGGTTTCGTAATTTTGCTGACCGCGCATTTAAAGTTGCGATGTATCGTTCGTGGTCTTAGTAAAAATAATTAAACATTGGAATGGCGTAAGTAAACATTCGTCATGCCTAGGTATTTTGTTTATTGAAAATCATTAATTTTGTTCTTACTTTAACACTCGCGTCTAAAGATCGGATTCTGTATGGAAGCTTTAAATACTTTATTGTTATTTAATTAATATGATATAAAAGATATCTCAGTGTTGTGTTATCGTTTTCGAAAAATTCGAAAGTTGTTTATTCATCGCACATCTAAAATAAATGTTATTACTAGACAGTTCTTTAAAGGCAAATATTTTCAAAAAATATTGAAGTTTTAATATACAAGGTTTGGTAAAAGCCTTATAAAGCCGAATATGGTAGATAGGGACCATCAAACTGAACAACTTTTACTATGGGACCAACTCTGAAATCGCGAAAAAAATATCAGCTGTTTCATACTAAAATTAATAACGAAAATATCAAAATGTATGGAACAGCTGATTTTTTTTTTTTTTTTTTTTTTCGTTATCGCAGTCCTAAACGATCACCCATTTACGCGGCTATTCCGAGAGTTGCTTAATATTCGTTACTGCAGTCCCACGGTCACCCATCTTATATCACATCAGGTCTTACATAGGTTGCCTTACCTTCTTCTTGCCATCATCAGACCCCGGACACTATTTCTCAACAGAGTATTTATCAAATCAAATTAAACGAGTTCAAATTCCATGGGGCTGTGGTCTTCTTCCTGCTCCATCATCAGACCCTGGACACTACTTTCCAACAGATTACTTAGCAGGACGAATGAAACGAGCCCAAACTCGATGGGGTTGTATGGTTTTATTACAAAGTTCCTGTGTCAAACTAAATATCAATTTTAAAAATCTTTCAAGCTTAACTTTTTTTTATACTTATGCCAAAAAAAATGGAAAAAATTATATGTTAAGGTACTAAAAAGGTACTAAATATTTACAAAGAGATAAATTAGTTGTGTTGTTTAAAACTATAAAAAAACTGGTCCATACAACCTGACGTCAGAATGTCTGGCTAAGCGACCAGAGAGTGTAAAGAAAGTATTTTACACGTTTTGTCGTAGTCAATCGAGGTCAAGTTAGGTATTAAAAAGTAGCAAAAAAGTATTGCTATTTCTAAACATTCAATATCGCTTTTGGTCCAGCGGTTCTGACGCTTACAAATCGCCGGCACCGGCGCCGGGTTGCAACCGGGCTGTGTGTGACCATATACGGAGCGAGCACGTAGGCTCCACCTCTTTCTTACCGGTGACGACGTTCTTACCGGCGATGTCGGCCGGTTGCTTGCTGACCGGGCGTTCTTGCCGGTTTGGGTCGATAGGTCTGTGACGAGTAGTACGTTTTGTATGGCATTCTAGCCTCCCGGTTTCATTCTTTGCTTTGCTGTTCTAGGTAGATCAGCAAAGAAACGGTAGGTCTGGGGCCAGCCTAAGTCGTGGGCGGAGGCTAGTTGTTATTATGTAGTAAAAGTAAGGTATACAATATTATCAAGTAAACCTATTGTATTGTAATTTTCAGGCAGAAGAGCCAGCGCCAGCTGCTTCTGCTCCTACTGTTGCGCCCCCTAGTGAGATGGCTTCACAAGATGGTAAGCAATCATGAATATTCTTTCCCAAATACCCAATATACAGATTATTACCTAGTGTGGCCATGACATCTTTAAGCGATGTATATTGATCTAGGGGCTCTGTCCACCGCAAGCTCTAAGACCACAAGAGACATATGGATTTGACTTTATTAGGCTTTTATGGTTACACTGATTATTTATGTTTTCTTGTGATATTCAAAAACTACTTTTTTTAAAGTTATCCATGTTTTCTTGTGATATTCAAAAACTACTTTTTTTTAAAGATATCCCTTTGGACCCATATGTCGATGAGGAACGTCTCGGTGAGCTACCGCTTCCTGCTCTTCCGCCTCAAGCCCCTCAGCCTACAGCATCTTCTTCACAGAATCGTAAGTATGAAAGCATACCACAAAAATTACATAAATTGTTTTAGACAGAACGGCAGAATTTTTGCAGAGCAATCTTGTAGCGTGGTTTTTTTGCTGTTTTGTCGATTTCCCTTAAAGGGGAAGTTTTGTTGGTAGTTTGTTTCCATTAATGATAAAATTTATTTTTTGGCAGTATGCCTCATGTCCTTTTCCTTATTTCCGTAAAAAGTCCGTTCGAAAATTCGCGGCATCGACTTATAAAAAAAAAAAAAAAAAAAAAAATTAAGATCGTATTTCTTATGGTCGTCCTTCGCCCACTTCAGGGGCCTTGGCGTTGAGCCCTTATCGCAAGGATTTTTATTCAATTGTTTACCTTTCATACTAGATCCCAAAGGTTAGTGTGAAAGCAGGCCTTAAGCAGTCGTGTTTAAGGCCTGCTTTTGAACTGAAATGGTATTTTTTTTGTCCGTAATGTCGTAGGTTGTTTGACCGTGTTTTCGGGAAGTCCGATCCGATTGAAGTCGCTTTCGGCGGCGCGATGTCAGTCCAGTCCACGCGCATCGATGAGTGATCAAGTGTAGGAAGTCGGAATGCGTCGTGATGGCGCGAGACTTGGAACGCAGCGAATATCAGCTGTGATTCATATGAATTGATACAAAATTTTTCGGTTGGAAAGAATTTTGATTTTATATCGCTGTTAAAGTTATTGGATTCGTAATTGTTCCTGATTTAAATAATATCTTGCAGCTATTCATTGTAATTTTCGTCGGCACAATAGAATTTCGCCAAGGTACATATTTGTGATTTCCTAGACATTCAGCTGTTGGCAGTGTGAGAATTTGAAATTTATTTTTATCATCATATTCGTTATTTACAGAGGGTTTTGGCTAATAAAAGCCGCCGAGAAGAGTTCTAATTCGTGTCGTGATATCCGATCGAAGGAGGAATACTGATTGACCGGATTCTAAACCATATAAAATATATTGCTAACCAGGAGCCACAGGTATATCAAAATTTATTGCTATCCATTATCTAGTATTTACTGCAAGGGGTCTCTATATATTTATTACTTTCAATTTCAGTTCTTTTCATGTGAAAAGAGACTTTGTAAGTTGAGAGCTACGGTATGTTTCTACATCTCAATTCTGTTCATTGTCTGCTGTGACGGGGATAGTTTAACAAAAAAGTCAGGGATCAGTAATATATATTGTCAGAATGAAACATACAAGAATAGATTTTCCTCAGTTCTACCATGCACTGCAGGGTCCCCCCGTCATGGAATAGTTGCAGTCCATTTAAGGCCGACGTTGTTAAATTATGGTTTTTGTGCACACCATTCCAGGTGAAGAGTGGCGTACGTATCCAGCCACGAGTCAACCACTGCTCTGTCGTCCATTCAACCCCAGTTAAGCGGAAAAAGTTGAAATAAACCGGACTTTGGTTTCTCACCCACGGCTCCGAGGCATAATTAATAGAAAGCAGCCATCGAAGCGTTTCTCTACTAAACAGACTCGCTGCGAGATATTCTAATAGGTACCAGTTAACTCTCAAATCTTTTTAACCCCTAAACTAACCGAAGTATAAGAATCCAGCTATCCGTACTCAGGCCTTCGAGTACCAACCTACGAGCTAGATTTATGTTAGATTAATTACCACATTTCTGATATTCTAGGGCAGGCAATTCTTACCCACATAACGCTCTGCGAGTAGTTTTAAGTTTAACCTTTTAAAATAACCCCTTGGGAAAAAGATTAGATTCCTAGCTTCGTTTTTCTTCGTGTCAAATCACCGTGTAAATTTGCAGATCTGCGATTACAACGTTTGATGTTTATTATTGTATAGAATCAACCATATTTCAATAAAACTGTAGTTTGCTGTTGACTGTACGTTAAGTGTTTATTTAATTTCCCTTGAGTTGTCATTAAGGTGAGTCATTCGCATGAGTTTATTTATTACTTACTGTTTCTTAAGCCAAAAGGCAATAAGAGAGAGAAAAAGACATAACAATTGGCGCCCGAACCTGTGTAGACATAAGGATTGCCTGAAATAAATTATTTACTACAATTTTTGTGTTTCTGTTTTTTTTTGTTGGTCAAGTAACTTTATTAAGCTCAACAGGAAACCCGGGGATATCAGGAATGTGGAGTTATTTTAGTGGCATGATTATTACATTACCTATGTTTTTATATTGAGTTAAAATACTGAGATTTATTCATTCATTATATTTGTCCAAGACTGTATATGCATTTTCTACAAGAAGGATTGCCAAATTGTAATTTTGTTAGCTTGTGGGATATCAGATACATAAAAATCTTCTTTTTTTAACTAGAAAAGCAGCTCTGTATTTTTAGGGTTGTCAGAGGATAGCCTGTGTTTAAAATAATTGATACATTGATTTAAAAGACAAGACTTTATTAATTCATTTTTTTTTTACATTGAGAGTTGAGTATTGGTACCTACTTAGGGTCACTTGCTTTACAGAATAATATTGGTAGTAAAGTAACAGCTTGTTAATATATAGGATATCTTAAATATAGTAAAAAGGGGTATTGTTTTGGCTGGCATTGCTTAACAATACACTTTTCAGATTTAGAAAGTAAATTACTTACTAGTTAATTGAAATTAAATATACCTACTTACTTTTTTCCACTAACTTAGTTTGACAATTTCAATTTTAAACATAGTTGGTGAATAGATAGTACATAGTTAGTAGGGACTTCAAGTGGGCTTGAATTGCACTAGTTTCTTGCCAGTTTCTTAAATATACCATATACCTATATTTACTTTCTTCTCTTCTCCTTCCTCATTACAAGATGGAGGAGGAGCGACCTATAAAGTTTCATTTATTACATAAAGATGAGTTGGAGTATGAAGCTAAAATTCGGGGCGCTGAACCAGCGGGTAAGGTTACAGATCTTCGAGCCCAGTTAAGTTTTCTTAACTCTAAGCAGAGAGCTTCCATCAGATGAAATAGCTGAAGTGGACCTTGATATTGTATCTGAATGTGCTATAATTAAGGATAAATTAGCTTACTTAGACAATTTGATATTGGGGGCTGCCAAGCCGGGGTGCTCACTCAAATCTCTGAACCGGGTGGAAGCGGTAGCTCATCACCTGTTTCATAGGCTTAGTCGCTTAAATCCTACGGCTGAATCGACGGTCACATATGATCAACTGCATAGTATGCGGGAAAATTTAGACCGTATCTTGCATAAACTGGATAATATAATGTATAACTTCAAGAGTGGATTGTCGCAGAGACAGCCCTCTATACAACCAGCACAGGTATTGGATGAGCCCGCCGGTGATGTAAACCACTCGCCTCCTGGCAGCCCTATCAAAGCGATGAAAAGTAATGAGTCCGCTTCGGCTATACATAAACTTGGGATTAGTTTTAATGGTAATACTTGTGTGAAGGCTTTTTTACAGAGATTAGATGAACTCTGTCGCTCCCGTAATATTTCTGAAAGCAGACTGTTCAATTCAGCCGCTGAACTTTTTACAGATGAAGCTCTTTGCTGGTACCGGGGCAATCATACCGAAGTAAATAATTGGGGCGAATTAAGGTCCCTGTTATTGGAAGAATATCTGCCTACAGATTATGACCATAGATTAATGCAGGAAATTAGGGCTCGCACTCAGGGATCTGATGCAAGCATAGTAAATTACCTTAGTATTATGCAAAAATATTTTATTCGTTTATCTAAACCACTATCGGAGGAAGATAAATTAAATATTGTCTTATATAACATTAGGCCTTGTTACACTTCTCAGTTGGCCCTGTATCCAGCAGACTCTTGGGTTGATTTGAAACGCAAATGCAGGCTTATTGAGATGGCTAAAGATAGGACGAATAACTTTGCTGATCCTCCGAAGTCAAGCACATCTTCTTTGGCTCCGGATCTCTGCTACAGATACAGCCGCCCGGCGCCAAAGGTAGCCGCAGTTCAGGCCCCGAATGCAGACTTCTGCGTGCACTGTAGGGTGGCAGGGCATACGTTGAGGAGTTGCAAAGCGCCCTTCCGAGTCGTTTGTTATAAATGTGGCGAAAAAGATGTAACTGCGAGGACTTGTTTGAATTGTCGTAAGGCCACCGATAAGCTTGTATCTGCTCCAAAAAACGCGCAGGCGTGAGCCGGCGGCGGTGGGCGAAAACATCAGCGCAAGAGTGGACACATTGGCTGAAATTCCTGAAAGATTTTTATTATGAAAATGGAAAAAATAACACGTCAATGTCAGGTGCCATTTCCAAACGTCAGTGTCAATGTCACTCGTCGCCGACTCACGTATGTCAAAATAGGGATACCAGACCCTACTTAAAAATTACCATTTATGATATAAATTTTAGAGCTTTGCTGGATTCGGGATCTGAAATTTCTATAATTGGCGGAAACGCTATCAAATATTTTACTGATTTGGGCACTCTCCACAAATCTACCGATTTAGATATAATTAAAACCGCTAACGGTTCAGCTTCACCTGTTACTGGGTATATGTTTTTACCGGTCACAGTAGACGAGCGGACCGCTATTATAAAATTTTACGTAATTCCAGGAGTCTCCACTGAATTGTTGTTGGGTATAAATTTTTGGAAAGAATTTCAAATAGCGCCAGATGTTTTGTCACTGTTGAAGGATAGTGAGTTCTTACCGGGTAATCAGCATGTCAGTGCGATAACTACGACGGACAAAATTTTGATCGATTTCGAGTCACTGTCGGAGTTCGAACGCGAACAGGCAAATAAGGTTATTCGCGAGTTTGAAAGTATTTCAGATGAGAAAAAAGGGCTTGGTAGGACGCACTTAGTAACGCACAAAATAGACACAGGTGATCATCCGCCAATTAAACAGCGCTACTACCCGATGTCTCCGGATAGGTTGGCAGAACTGAACAAACATCTAGATCAAATGCTGGCGGACGATGTGGTGGAACCTAGCAACAGTGCTTGGAATAATCCCGTCACTTTAGTGCGGAAGGCGGACGGAACGACTCGCTTTTGCTTGGATAGCCGAAAACTCAATGCCGTTTCTAAACACGATGCTTATCCTCTACCTTACGTGACTAATATACTAGACCAACTAAAGAACGCGAAATACATCTCGACAATAGATCTAAAATCGGCTTATTGGCAAATTCCGCTAGATGGCGTCGAGAGCCGTGAAAAGACCGCATTCACAGTGCCTTCACGCGGCCTGTATCATTTTAAAGTTATGTGCTTTGGGTTGACAACAGCACCGGCCACTCAGCAGCGATTGATGGACCGGATTTTGGGGCCTGAATTCGCGAATAATGTAAGCTGTTATTTGGACGACATTATATTAACTAGCTCAACTTTGACGGAACATCTGGAGTTATTGCGGAAAGTGTATAATAAATTAAAAGATGCAAACTTAACTATTAACCTAGGGAAATGCCATTTTTTTAGGAGGCAGCTAAAGTATCTTGGGCACGTGGTCGATGAATATGGCTTGCGCACCGACCCGGATAAGGTGAGGGCGATAGTAGATTTTCCCACCCCTACTTGCAGAAAGGACGTTAAACGCTTCCTAGGTACGGCATCCTACTACAGACGGTTTATTAAAAATTTCAGTAACCGAGCGGGGCCGTTAAACGCGCTGACGTCAACACGTAAGGGTGCCCCTCCGTTCAGCTGATCGCCGGAGGCAGAACGTGCATTCGCGGACCTCAAGTTAGCACTGACCAATGCTCCTGTCTTAACATGTCCAGATTTCACGAAAGAGTTTACCGTTCACGGTGACGCGTCCAATTACGGAATAGGAGGTACACTTACGCAGTTGATCGATGGCGAGGAGCACCCGGTTGCGTATTTTAGCCGTTCTCTTGCGCCCGCCGAACGCAATTACTCCGCGACCGAACGCGAGGCATTGGCGGTCGTATTAACTGTTGAGCATTTCCGCCCGTATCTGGAAAGTGACAGGCCGTTCCGCATAATTACAGATCACGCAAGCTTGAAATGGTTTTTAAATCTTAAAAGTCCTGCCGGGCGGTTGGCAAGATGGGGTTGTAGGTTGTCTCCATATAATTTTACTATCGAACACCGCAGTGGTTCGCAAAATATTGTACCTGACGCCCTCTCGCGATCTATGCCTGTGGGGTCTATAGATATATCACAAATAGAAGACCCTTGGTATCTAAATATTATTAAACGTTGTACCGAAAAGCCGCGGGCTTGTCCTAATTTTCAGCTCGTAGATGGTAGGCTTTATCGTTTTACTAAATCCAACAACAAACTGAGTGGAGATTTCCAATGGAAGGAGGTAGTGCCCAAGGAACTGAGAGAGACTATTATCCAGGAAAATCATTCTAAACCTACCGCGGCACACCTAGGCGTCGCTAAAACCTATCAACGCTTAAAATTGAATTATTTTTGGCCTGGTATGTACCAGGATACAGCCGAATTCATTAAAAAGTGTTCTACTTGTAACGCTTATAAACATAGCTCGCAAGCAACGCCAGGCTTTATGGGAGAACCCAAAGTCTGCTGTCGCCCCTTTCAATGTTTGAGTATCGATTTATGTGGACCCTATCCGTTATCGAGGCAGCAAAACACGTATTTATTAGTGGTGGTTTGTTGTTTTTCAAAATATGTTATGTTGTTTCCGTTGCGAAGAGCGACAGGGAAGGTTATTGCGCAGCGTCTCGAAGATCACGTATTTTTAGTTCACGGCATTCCGCAAACCGTGATCTCAGATAACGGTTCACAATTTGTAAGTCATGAGTTGCAAGCGCTTTATACAAAATACAACATACCCCAGATACACCTGGGGCCAGTATACTGCCCTCAGGTAAATCCAGTCGAACGTTATAATCGTACCGTGATTACGGCGATCTCATCGTTTGTGGAGAACGATCATAGGACGTGGGACGTTAATATACATAGAATCCAATTCGCAATGAACACCTCGATGAACGAATCCACATCTTATACGCCATTTATGCTAGTTCACGGTCGCGAAGCTATAGCCGACGGCAAAATTTATAATGATTTTAAAGATGTCAATGAGTTAGTCTGCGCGCCTAGAGATGCTTATGTCTCGAAATTAGGTTACCTCAAAGACATATATAAAACAGTCCAAGAATCACTTATTAAGGCTCACAGTCGTAACATTAAGTATTATAATCGAAAACGTCGAGATGTGTCTTTCGACGTTGGCGATTACGTCTGGAAAAGAACTTATAAACAGAGCGCCGCGAATAAATACTTCGCTGCGAAACTGGCACCAAAATACGAGCGTTGCCGTGTAGTTAGGAAGCTTTCGCCCCTGGTTTATGAGCTAGAGGACGAGAGGGGTAAATTTATAGGCAAATGGCACGTGAAAGACTTCAAATCCATAGACGCGGGGAGTGATTAGGGTTTCGTACGAACAGTGTTGCCAGGGGGTGAGTGTCGTGCGGTTGCTTACAAATAGTACTTTTAGCCTTATATTTTAACGTGAAAGCGCTGCGCTACAAATTATATTATCATTTTTAATTTTATTTCTTTTTCTTTAGTACACCGTGTGTGGGCGGTGCAAGAATACTCACACCGCAGTACTTCACTCTCTGCGTGTCGTAAGAGCCGACTTACGGGAGTAAAAGCGCCAGTTAACATCGGGTCCGCGTATTACGTAGTCACGGTGCTACCCTGTGGTACGGATTTAAACGACCATTGGGCATTTATAGCGCCAACTACCATTTGACATAACATAAATACGATAGTACGATTTTTCTTCAATTTTACCTGATGAATTAGGCTCTGGTTTCATTACAGTGCTACCCTGCGGCGCGGATTTCAAACGGTCGTAGGTGGTGCTTGAATGATATACCATTTTACTTACGCCTTGCGCGGTCTATCTTGTAGTGCGGATTCAAACGACTACAAGACAGCACTAGCGCCACCTACTATCTTACTACGTACTACGCGTATCTATTTGGTTGCTTTATTGTGTATGTGATCCGGGTGTTTGTGTTGGGGTTTGTCTAGTTTGATGTTTTTCTTTTATGTCAGTCTTACCTGGAGGCTTGAAGGGAATTAGACTGAGGTAATTTAAGAAAAAAAATATAAAGATTGGCATATTTAATCATATTCTATCTGTATCGTAAGGGTGCCGACACATTTTGTAGTCGGGTTGTTGATATTTTTTTGGCAATTTTACCATAGTCATGAATAGTAATGTTGGCATAGACAAATTAAGATACGTCTATTCCATCGATTGACAGTCTAAATTATTTTAAAGTAGTACAGGGAAGTCGAGCGTGTCTCGTTAGTCATGGCTTGTCAAGTATCACACGATAAGATCATGGGCTTGTCCAACATCGCTCGCTTAAGAAGCAAGTGCCCATCAAGCATTTTTTCAGGACAATAAAATAGGACTGACAAACCGATGCAATGTGAAAACGGACACGCGGGTTTGATTTATTTAAAAGGGGAGAGCTTTAGTAAAGAAATTACAGAATAGAGTATAACATATGGTCAACCTCAACACGATCACATACATTTTTCTACTGGAAGGTGTTTCCTTTTTTTTTAGTTAGTTTGAGTATGTAACTGTAGAGTCAATTATTATATATTTTATATCAGTTATTTTTTTAATTTGGCATTTGTATAACTCAACAGTCGAGTCAGTATAAGTTTTGGTTCTTTTAATTTTAAAATTGATGTCAGGGGGACAAGCATTTACTTGGGCTTGTTATGAATTGCTTTTTACAAAGTAGGTTTGTTTTGGCGATGGAGCAGTGTGGTTTGGACGTGGGCGTCCAGAGAATTCCCTGCGTGAATTCTTGCGTGGCGGGGGACTACTGTAGCGTGGTTTTTTTGCTGTTTTGTCGATTTCCCTTAAAGGGGAAGTTTTGTTGGTAGTTTGTTTCCATTAATGATAAAATTTATTTTTTGGCAGTATGCCTCATGTCCTTTTCCTTATTTCCGTAAAAAGTCCGTTCGAAAATTCGCGGCATCGACTTATAAAAAAAAAAAAAAAAAAAAAAGATTAAGATCGTATTTCTTATGGTCGTCCTTCGCCCACTTCAGGGGCCTTGGCGTTGAGCCCTTATCGCAAGGATTTTTATTCAATTGTTTACCTTTCATACTAGATCCCAAAGGTTAGTGTGAAAGCAGGCCTTAAGCAGTCGTGTTTAAGGCCTGCTTTTGAACTGAAATGGTATTTTTTTTGTCCGTAATGTCGTAGGTTGTTTGACCGTGTTTTCGGGAAGTCCGATTCGATTGAAGTCGCTTTCGGCGGCGCGATGTCAGTCCAGTCCACGCGCATCGATGAGTGATCAAGTGTAGGAAGTCGGAATGCGTCGTGATGGCGCGAGACTTGGAACGCAGCGAATATCAGCTGTGATTCATATGAATTGATACAAAATTTTTCGGTTGGAAAGAATTTTGATTTTATATCGCTGTTAAAGTTATTGGATTCGTAATTGTTCCTGATTTAAATAATATCTTGCAGCTATTCATTGTAATTTTCGTCGGCACAATAGAATTTCGCCAAGGTACATATTTGTGATTTCCTAGACATTCAGCTGTTGGCAGTGTGAGAATTTGAAATTTATTTTTATCATCATATTCGTTATTTACAGAGGGTTTTGGCTAATAAAAGCCGCCGAGAAGAGTTCTAATTCGTGTCGTGATATCCGATCGAAGGAGGAATACTGATTGACCGGATTCTAAACCATATAAAATATATTGCTAACCAGGAGCCACAGGTATATCAAAATTTATTGCTATCCATTATCTAGTATTTACTGCAAGGGGTCTCTATATATTTATTACTTTCAATTTCAGTTCTTTTCATGTGAAAAGAGACTTTGTAAGTTGAGAGCTACGGTATGTTTCTACATCTCAATTCTGTTCATTGTCTGCTGTGACGGGGATAGTTTAACAAAAAAGTCAGGGATCAGTAATATATATTGTCAGAATGAAACATACAAGAATAGATTTTCCTCAGTTCTACCATGCACTGCAGGGTCCCCCCGTCATGGAATAGTTGCAGTCCATTTAAGGCCGACGTTGTTAAATTATGGTTTTTGTGCACACCATTCCAGGTGAAGAGTGGCGTACGTATCCAGCCACGAGTCAACCACTGCTCTGTCGTCCATTCAACCCCAGTTAAGCGGAAAAAGTTGAAATAAACCGGACTTTGGTTTCTCACCCACGGCTCCGAGGCATAATTAATAGAAAGCAGCCATCGAAGCGTTTCTCTACTAAACAGACTCGCTGCGAGATATTCTAATAGGTACCAGTTAACTCTCAAATCTTTTTAACCCCTAAACTAACCGAAGTATAAGAATCCAGCTATCCGTACTCAGGCCTTCGAGTACCAACCTACGAGCTAGATTTATGTTAGATTAATTACCACATTTCTGATATTCTAGGGCAGGCAATTCTTACCCACATAACGCTCTGCGAGTAGTTTTAAGTTTAACCTTTTAAAATAACCCCTTGGGAAAAAGATTAGATTCCTAGCTTCGTTTTTCTTCGTGTCAAATCACCGTGTAAATTTGCAGATCTGCGATTACAACGTTTGATGTTTATTATTGTATAGAATCAACCATATTTCAATAAAACTGTAGTTTGCTGTTGACTGTACGTTAAGTGTTTATTTAATTTCCCTTGAGTTGTCATTAAGGTGAGTCATTCGCATGAGTTTATTTATTACTTACTGTTTCTTAAGCCAAAAGGCAATAAGAGAGAGAAAAAGACATAACAATGCATATAATAAATAAATGTCATTGTTGTAATTAGTTAAGTATTATTGTATGTGCTCATTGAATTGGGAGGTCATATTGAATCTTAATAAAAAATAATGATAAATGCTTTAATTAATACCTATCAAAGCCAAAAGTGCCAATAGTTGACCAGTTAAACGTTTTTTACTACATTGAACTGTCTGTACAGCATCATTTAATTACAGTAAAAGCGTTGCCAATATGCAGACAAATAACTGCTATTAAATACTGCCCATTTAACTTTCTATAGTATTTTATGTGTGTTTTGGTCAGCTATAGGTAGTACATTGGCCCTACCTACCTGTCTCATAAAAAATGATTTTTTACAGAGCCACGGGCCCAGCCAGCTAGAAGAACGTTGAGGGCGAGAAGAGGATTGCCAGGCAATTCTTTGGGCTCTCGCATAATTGCCCTTGAGGAGCAGCGATTAGAGATTGAGCAGCGACGTGTAGCCACCGAGGAGCGGCTAATAGCCTCAATAGTGACAGAGTTACAGCAGCTGAGATTAGAGATTAGGGAGTCGACGAGAGAGGTGATACAATTGCTATCAAGACAACAATAAACTGTCCAATTTGATGCAGAAATTATTATTGTCTTGTTAGTAATCGTGTTCAATGTCTTCATCATGCTGTAAATTAAAGATTTACTAATTAGTAAGTTTTATTTTTCTAAGATAGTTTGTAACTTTATTTTTCTATGATAGTTTGTAACATATACTTAGTTATTTAGATTTTTTAAATTATTAGCATAGTATTAAGATAAAACTGATATAGAATAAAACAATTTCAATAAATTATAACAAAGTTTTATTATCTGGTTTCATTGTAGAAGTCATTCTTTTTCAATAAATCTCTTTTCAAAATAATGTCTTAAATATCAAAGAATTGAATCAATTCAATCAAAACATTTATTACTAAAAAACTGTGATTGTGACACGAGATGACGTCGTGTAGTCCAAGTAAGAGAAGCCACTAGGGGAAGGCTAGTTAATAATAAAATTAAAATACAAATTAAAATAAAAAACAAAAATATTTTATATAAAACAGCTAAATAAATGCAAAAATGTATTTCAAGAATTAACAATATAAATTTGGTAAATGTCAACAAATAAATTAAAAATTAGATGTATATAAAAAAAATAGATGTATGTTTTGAATTTGTTCCCTACACTAAAATCTGTCTATATTTCTAGTCTAATACCATCATAATAACTAACTTAATCATACTTTACTACATATTTTATCTATTCCTATTTAATAATTGAACGATTACATCTCTGGCTCTTCTTCCTTGAAGCAATCCTTGGCTCGCAGATACTGGCGGTGCTGTGGCTGACACTTGGTGATTGTTCTCTTCTTGTAGCTCCTCTGGTGATAATTCGGGAGCTGCTAGCCCTCCTTGTATACACAAGTTATGCAGCACCACACAAGCTATAGTTATATGGGCTGCTTTTTGCGGCATGTAGTGCAGCTCCCTAGCTGCAAGAAGACATCTCCATCGCCCTTTGAGGATACCAAATGTCCTCTCCACAACACTGCGTGTACGCCGGTGTGCCATGTTGTAACGACCCTCAGGACTGTCCTCAGAAGCATTATCTATTGGGGTCATTAGGTACTCCCTTAGAGGATATCCTGAATCACCTGAAAATATTAAAAATGTTAAGTCAAGCAAGGAAGTTTTGGTAAACGGACATAATGTAGGTAATCTATTAAGGTTTATTAGTAATTTAATAAAAAAACATTCTGTCCCAATCCCAATAGATTAATCACTAATATACACAGGTTGGTCAAAAGTTCTGTTACTGAGTTTCTGTATCGATTACTGGCCATTAAAACAAATGAAAAGAAAAAAATAAAAATGACATATTATTGACAGTTTTATAAGCTATAATTCCATACCACACGTATATCATATTTTGTTTATTTCACCATGGAATGGGGGTTGAAGGAGAATCGTGTCGCTGTAATTGCTCTGCACAAATGTGGGCAGCCACCGAATATGATTTTCAAGTTGCTACAAAAGTTGAAAATCAACAAGCAATTTATTTATCGCACTATCCATAGGTACAGTAATACCTTGACCGTCGATGACCGAAAAAGATCAGGAAGACCACGCACCGTTCGGACACCAGCTGTGATCAAGGCAGTGAAGGCGAAAATCACGAGAAATCCCGTCCGGACGCAAAAGTTATTGGCAATACAGATGACTGTGAAGAGAAGTTCCCTTAAAAAAATTATCAATGATGACCTTGGGCTTCACGCTTACCGTAGACGAAAGGGCCATCTGCTAAACGCACGATTGAAGGCTATGAGGTTAGCACGAAGTCGCGCTCTACTAAAGCAGTACGCACAAAACGGCCATCGAAAAATCTTGTTTACTGATGAAAAAATCTTTACAGTCGAAGAAAATTTTAACCGTCAAAATGATAGAGTATACGCTAAGAATAGTAAAGAAGCCAGCATGATTGCTCCGAGGGTCCAACGAGGTCACCACCCCTCATCAGTGATGATTTGGCTGGGGGTGTCCTATTCAGGGCTAAGTAAGGTTCATTTCTGTGAAAAAGGTGTGAAAACTGGCGCTAGAGTCTATCAAGATACCGTTCTGGAACCTGTTGTCAAACCCTTAAGCCACACTTTATTTCAAAACCAGCCATGGGTCTTCCAGTAGGACTCTGCCCCTGCGCACAAAGCAAAATCTACACAAGCATGGTTTCGGGCTAACAAAATTGATTTTATCGCGCAGGAAGAATGGCCATCCTCCAGCCCAGACTTAAATCCTCTGGATTATGCCATATGGCAACTTATTGAGGAGAAAGCATGTGCTAAGCCCCACATGAATCTCGACTCTCTTAAGCGCGCTATTCTCAAGGCAGTCGCAGAATTGGATATGGTGGTAGTTCGTGCTGCCATCGATGACTGGCCTCGTCGTCTAAAGGCGTGTATTCATGCCAGAGGCGGTCATTTCGAATAATTTTAATACATGATAATCTTAATTATTTGTGCTTTCATTTGGTATATAATTCATTGTAGCATTATTTGTAAATTTAGTATTATTCATGTTTTCCATAGTTACAGAACTTAGTAACCAACTAGGTACACTGACCCAATAGAACAGCTTGCTCCCCACGGAGACTCTCCAGATGATGCCTTATCTCCGCCTGCTGCCATATGAAAGCGTCATGTGTTGCCCCACCAAATGACGCATCCACATTTGTAATAAGGCAGTTGTCATCCACAATCTAAAAATATTGACAAAAAAAATTTAAGTACTTGTAAATGTTAAAAAATATATATGAAATACCATTTTTAAAGTAATTAATATTTATGTTCTTGCATGCTACATAATATTTTTTAAACTTACAATTTGAACATTGAGAGAATGGTAATGCTTCCTATTAAAGTATCTCTCTTCATACTCTGGCGGTCTTATTATTTTTATATGAGTACAATCAATACACCTAGGTGAATAAATGGGGTGTAGAGTGCGTGAGCGAATACTTACGCTTTTCGTCAGAAACTTGTTTAGGGTAGATACTTAGGATGTGAACACATTAGGCCAGTGGACTTTTAGTAATTTTGACGCCCTAAGTACCCTTAACAAATTTCTGAAGAAATCACGCATGTATTTGCTCACGCACTCTATATACCCTTTGAAACGTTCGTTAAGGCCCTTATAGCCGTCAACTAGCACCGCCAATTCATTTATTACCCTCTTAAATTGTCTCTAATATTTTTAGAATAACTCTTCAACATTTTTCATTCTTTCTGTAAGTTTTAAAATCCATTTAAACCAAAAGTGGCTATTGTCGTTTTAAATGCATTTTAAAAATAGTACAAAGAATGAAAAATATTAAGAAGTTATTCAAAAAATATTAAAGACAATTTAAAAAGGCATGGTTGTTTCCTTTTTTTATTTAATATTTACTTGGTTTATGAGTAATAAAATTAAATGTACTGGCGGCGCTAGTTGACCTATAAGCGCCTTAAGCGGACTAACCCTATCACACTAGGAATTCCAGATCTTGCAAAGAACCTGAAAAATAAAGATTAAAGATTGTTAAGCTAAAAGTGAGTGCGTGCCTCTCTAACACAACTTCAATGTGTTTAACACCAACACCCAATAGTAAGTACCTACATAATGAATAAATGTTTCTTATAAGCAAACAAAATATAGGTGTATATAAATAACATTATGGTCTTACAAACCTTCGTTTAATAATATTTCTTTCTTCCCTGTTCTGAGGAAATCTAATGTACTTCCTCAAAATACAGGGTGTATTAAGAGCTGCAGTCACTTCAGCAAGACATAGTGACACCGCCTGCTGTGACATAGGAGCATCCACATTCTGTGCCACTGACCCTTGGTAGCTTCCCCGGCTATAAAAATTTAAATGAATATAAGCACATAAGTAGATTCTAATAAGACTTGTAAATAAATAAACATAAAGGTATTGAAAACACCAACTGGATTCATTTTAGACATAAATTTGTGCATCTGTACAAGATGACATTCTAATAAGTATATGGTAGGTACCTATAGGTACTAAATTTAAGGGAGGCAGATTAACTATAGGTTTTTATATAAGTAGGTAAAAGTTTTTAATAATTTGTACGTACCTTGGTGACGGGCTCCATTCCACGCTGGTTTCTTCTGGGTCGCATCAGTGGCACAATATCCTGGCACAGTTGCTCAAACAACTTCCGACTGAGTCTATATGATGCTATAAACTCAAGATCGGGAATCACTGCTCGCTCAATATAGTTGTCACGCAGGCGGCGATGTTGGCGTCTTCGCTCAAGGCGCTCTTCTCTTAGGGCTTCTAAGACAGCCACCACGAATGCCATAACTTCAACAAATATTATCTAGTTAACATAAATTATACTTAAGTACACCTTCTTAGTAGTCAAACAAAACCCAAAATGATATAAAAATTACAATAACTCACTTATTTCTGGAATAAAATGTTAATCCGAAACTCTTACGGTAGCACTTGAGTTCACGTGAGAAGTGAGGTTAAACGCCCGAAAAACTGTATGTCAAAATCGAATTTTCGTGTCGGGTTCGAGCGATCATAGTAAGCTATCCGTAACAGCAAACGTCAAACTCCGGTCTCGTTCCGTTGACGGGCCCGTAGTATTTTCGTGGTAAGAAACAGCCCGAAATTACGGAGTTCGTTCGGGTTTCGTGTGTTCATTGTAGACCCCCTGATACGCTGTGTCTGTCACTCATTACAGCTTGCAGTGACTCATGCGTCTGAAAATTCTCTGCCAAGAACTGTTGAGTTTTTAGTTAGAGAAATTTATAAGTGGTTTTCTGTTTCACCAAAAAGGAGAGATGAATATAAAAAAATATATGAGCTTATTAACTGTGGAGAAGCACCTTTAAAAATTACAAAGGTGTGCGATACTCGTTGGTTGTCGATAGAGCCGGCAGTTACAAAGATTCTATCGCAATGGGAAGAGTTAAAATTGCATTTTAACTTGGCAAGAGGAAATGAAAATTGTTACGCTGCTGAACTCATATACAATATGCTTCAGGATAATAAACACTATTTATATTTAATATTTTTGAGAAGCGTTTTAAATGATGTTCAGATTGCAATTAAGGCATTTGAGGGCGAAGACTCTAACCCGTTGAAACTGCTGAACACTCTAAAAACACTGATACAGTCAGTTAGCCAGAGAATTTTAATGCCATCAAGATTGCAGAGGAACATTATGGATCCCATAACTGATAGAGATTTACACCCTAGGCCGTTTCTTGGTTATATATTTGAAACAGAAATAACTAAACATTCGTTTGATCCCGAGACTTCAAATGCAATAAGACAACGCTGCGTCACATTTTTAATGCGCCTGGTTACCGAATTACAACAAAGGCTTCCAGATAACTATAAACAATTAGAATCTATGCAGTTACTAAGTCCTGAAGAAGCAGTAAAACCCGTGAAAACAAACGATATTGTGAATCTTGCTGAAATTTTTGGATTCACACCAGAAAAAATTGATAAGATAATGCACCAATGGCATATTCTTCATTCATTCAAATGGGTATCGCAAGAAATTATACCGTTTTGGGTGGAAGTTAAAAAGTATAAAAATGCTTCTGGAGATAATATACTTGAAGACATAAGCGAACTCGCTATAGCATGTATTTCACTTCCACATTCGAATGCTGAGGTAGAAAGATTATTCTCCCAAATGAATTTGATAAAAAATAAATAGAGGAATAGAATGAGTTTAGTAACTCTTAATTCTATCCTCTGTATAAGAGATTCGCTCAGGAAAAGCGGCCAATGCTGTCATAACTACGTCCTTCCTAAGTCCGTACTTGACAAAATGGGTACTATGGAAAAGTATTCAAAATCAAGTAAAGCTGATTCAGTTGCACAAGATGTACCATCATTTTCCCAGTGTCCACAACCTTCTACATCTTCCTCTTGTATTTAATTGAATAAGTATTTTTTGTGTTTCTTTTTTAAATTGTCTATTAAGTAGTTATATAATATCATATTAAATGTAAAATATATTATTACTATTAAAGTTCATAGCTGATTTATTTGTGTTTTATTTTGTTAATTTCATTTTAAGTGCAATAAATATTAAAGCCTTTAGTAAAAGATCTCTGTGTGATTTTTAGTAATCATGTAAAACGGTATTAATTTTTATTGGAAAATTTAGCTATATTCTAGCTACTTTCCAGAAGGAACAAATTACTCAATCTAGCAACTTTCTGCAAAATTCTTAGCAACAGGCCTTGGGTAACAGTTGGCAACACTGCATTAGATTTTACCATAGTTTATGATTAAAGGCTGAACGAATTTATTTTTATTAAATCTTTGTTTCCTTTTTTGAAGTGTGATTTTGAAATGTTATAAGTTATAATTGATTTATGTGATTTTGAGAAGTTTTTAAATTATAATTAAAAAGGAACTAACATGAATGGAGATTTTAATCAACACAGTACCCCGCCTCTTACATCAGAAGAGGGGGCGAATCGACGCCAACAACCATCGGCCTTAAATAGCAATTTGACAACCATGTCTCTTTTAGCAAATACTTTCAAGGACACCATGAGTGAGATGATGATGCAAATATCTGAAGAAAACCGTGCTGCTCTAACTCAAATGATGACATTGATTCGGCCAGCGGAAACAAGTATGGTGCGCATATCAGATGTTTACTTTCCTGCGTTTGACCCAGACAAGGGTACAGAGGTAAGAAAGTGGGTCGATCTAATCACACGGACACAGGCGGAATACAAGCTAAAGGATCATGAGGTACGTCTCAAGGCAGCTAGTGTACTCAAAGGTAGGGCTCAAACTTGGGCTGACGACTGCTTGCTGAGAACCATTACATGGGCGGAGATGAGAGATGATATGTTGCAAACATTTGAACCTGAAACAAGGTACTTTTCAAATGTACTTCAATTCCGACGCTATACTACTGATGACGCAGCCACCATACCTGAGTATTTATCTAATATGTGGAAATTGTTTAAAAGGATTGATAAGCTCAACCCCACAGAACAAGATGCCGTCGAGTTTATAATTGGTAGCATCACTGACGACACCTTGCGTACCGAACTTCTTAACAGTAAGTCACAAACGGTGCCCGAGTTAATTGCAATTGCAAAAAGCATGCGAAAACGTAAAGCTACAACGCCACGTGTTGATATACCTGATAAAAGACCAAGACAAGAAATAGATCAAAATTTGATTTGTTTTGTATGTGGAAAATCAGGTCATAGAGCACGATGGTGTAGACAGAATGCAATAACACAATCTCAAACCGAACAGCATAATCAGCCTTCAACATCTAAGGAGTCATCGAAGATAGCTGAAAACAGGCGAAAGGAGTGTACGTACTGTTCAATCCCTGGACACACTTACGAAACCTGTTTCAAGAGACTCAACACTGCAAAGGACGGTACCTTGTGCCAAAAAGGTAACATTTAATCATCATTAAAATTTGATCGTAGGCTCAACATCATAACGAAGAGGACGAGCAAGTCGACCGACAGTCAGTAAGGAATGCTGTGCCTGGTGAGGATGACCGAGCAGACTGAAAAGGAAAAATTTGGTATGACAAAGGAAAGGCCAAGGTGAAAAAGTTTGATTAGGGTAATACCGTTTTATTGACAAAACCACCTCGATTGGGTACTAAAGTAAAAAAAATATATATATATTAAAAAAAAAATATGACGGGCTTTACGAAATAAAAAATAAAAATAAAAAAGAGGTTTTACTGCATGAGAGATACTAAGTTCGTGAAATCAATGGTC
This sequence comes from Agriphila tristella, assembly GCA_928269145.1. Taxonomy (NCBI): domain Eukaryota; kingdom Metazoa; phylum Arthropoda; class Insecta; order Lepidoptera; family Crambidae; genus Agriphila; species Agriphila tristella. Next base: position 3,043,115 of record OV743435.1, read on the forward strand.
GGGAAAGATCTAGAAAAGTCTGGCATGAAAATTTTAAAAGCACACCTTGGGGTTCAAAGGGAAATGGCCATATCGGCGATGAGTAGAGATCTTGCAAATAGTGAGTGTAATGCCGGGAAGTCAATTTTAACGTAGTCTTTTTGAGTGAGACCAATATTAGCGCTGAGGCTATGAGGTTAAATGCGAGATGAGGTTAAATGCGAGATATGACCAATACTAGCGCTGAGGCTATGAGGTTAAATTCAAGACATGACCAATATTAGCGCTGAGGCTATGAGGTTAAATTCGAGACATTACCAATATGCTGGCTGGCTAGGCTGAGGCAATGAGATACTAATTATTCCTTTGTTTTGTTGTATTGTAATCGAGTTATTATAAAATGTGTTATTATGTCCTACAGATCGAAAAACGAAGTAGGCGCGGGGACGCGCCTGCGTCAGTATGGCCGTATCGGCGCAAGCGCTGCGTTGCGTCACAATCACGCCACAAACATCGTACGATGCGTTGCCGCGTGACTCACGTCCCCACTACCGTCGCCGCCGCCTATAAAACCGGCCGGAGCTCGGGCCGAAGCGCAACTTCTGTGCGCACCCTTGTCGCAGCCGGTCGCGTGCGCTCCGCGTGTAGCCCCGTCCGATCTCCAAGTGCGTACGTAAAGTCCTCAGTATTTACTTGCGTCGAGCCGCTGCTCCACAAGTAAATAATCTTCCACAGTAAGGAAATAACATAGGCAGTGACTATATTTCGCGAAAGTGACGCTTTGTGTGTTGTGTTAAAGTGAACTGTTCTGTGTTTGTTCCCAATAATTGAGGGATATCACTTGTAAATTTTTTGATAAAAAATTCTCGGTGTACCCCCTCCACCTTTAACTATCCCCCACTCCGATTTCCCCCACTCCGACACACTTCCCACTCCTTCCCCCTTTACTTTTCTTTCTACCATCTACCCCCACACCAAAGCAACTTTTTAAAAGTGCTAACAGTGAGTGCCAAGTGACAACAAAAGTGTTTTTGGATTCGTAATGGGTCCAAAAAAGCCGCTCCCGAAACGGAATCGGCCGCCAGACCGCGGCAGACGCTCGCATTCCGCGGACCCCAACGGAGCGCCGGGGCAGTCTGCTAGGAATGCGCCAATAGAGGGCTCCACCCAACAACTGTCGAAAACTCAGGTAAGTGTTACTAGAGAACCTACCTTGTGTGTACCCGTCGGGCCGATCAGGGGCAAGGTTGATGACAAACCTAGACCCCCGCTCGTACCGAGCGACGCGCACCCCCGTGACCCACGCCGTCGCCCCCCAACGGTTGACGATGATGACGACGACCTTTCCGGTGGGGACGAGAAGCGCCCCCGAGTGGGGCCATCGCCCCCTAAACATAAGATGAGCACGACTGCCCCGCGCGATGCCAGCACGGAACATTCGGACAGCTCATCTGATACAGAATCCGAATCGGAGGACGAGAACGAAGGGCATTCCAACCCTCCCCCCTCCCCTACACCCGCCCACGATGACACCTTATCTACAGCCTACGCGACGCTGGAGGCGAACGAAGAGGCGCCGGCGCGATCCTACGCTAATGCGTTAGCGACCCCGGCACCCCCCCCCCCCTCCCCCCGCCCACCATCGCCCACCCAACAACCACAACCACCCAGCAACGTAGCCCCACAAGCAAAAGGTTACCCGCCCATCATAGCAGAAACGTTGCCGAACTGGACGAGCCATTTCAAAACATTAGCTACGAAATTAGGCCACCCGCCCAACGCCCGCCCTTTTGGCAAGGGCGTGCGGTTTATTCCGCAAACTCCAGAGGAATTTAGGATCATCCAAGCATACCTTTCCGACGCGGCCGAGACAGATACAACCATCTCGTGGTATTGCTTTTCCCCATTCGAGGAAAGGCCCACGAAAGTGGCCATACGTGGCCTACCAGCAGACACCCCACCAGACGAGATCAAAGAGGCCCTGGTCGAGCAGGGCTTCCCTGCCACCCACATTAGACAGATACAAGCCAGACGAGGCCGCCCCGGCTGCCTGTTTCACGCCCAGCTGGAGCATCTGGACCAGCCCGAGTTGACCCGCCTCTACGATACCAACATACTCCTGGGCATGCCCGGAGTAACCGTGGAGGCCTGGCGTCCTCGGCAGGGCCCCGCCCAGTGCCATCGCTGCCAAGCGTTCGGGCACTCTTCCCACAACTGCCACCGCCCGCAAAAATGCGTACGTTGCGCCGGCGACCACCCGGGCGCCGAGTGCACGCACGACCGCAACGAACCACCAATCTGTGCGAACTGCGCGCAGGCCCACGCCGCCAACGACAAGCGGTGCAAGGTATACCGGCGAGAGGCGAGGCGCATGGGGGTGAGTGTCCCCCCCCCAATACCAGGAGGGGCTTTACCACCCCCCGAGCGTCCCCCCAGGGTGACTCTACCACCCCAGCGCGGTGAGACAACCCCAGGGTGGCACTCCCACCCCAGGGAGGCGCCCCCACTGCCCAGTGCAGACATGCGCGACACCCAGGCCGGTGCCACTCTGGCTCCACCGGCCAACCCAGCGACCGAGAGAGGCGTCCCAACCAAGCGCCACCGCCAACGCCCCCGCCGCCGGCAGCGACAGCCGGCCGAGGAGGAGGTAACCAACGCCCCCGCAGCAGCCTCCACCCCAACGCCCGCCCCTCAATCTGCACCTCCGTCATTAGACCAACAATCAAATTTTATACCAGGGGGGACCACCACCACCAACACCGGCAGTGTTCCCCCCCCAACCCGCCGGCCGCGCAACATTGCGCAAAGGCCTCAGATACCCCCACCGCCACCACCCCACTATGCACCCCATCAATGGTCACAGCCCCCACAACGCCACCCCAGACCACCCCAACCAAGATTGGTGCCGGCCCCTCCCCAACATTTACCCCTCCAACATCAACCACAAATAATCTACCCACAAATCGCAGTAACCAGGGACATAGTACTCAACATACTACTGACAGTTATAACCCAGGTACAAGCGGGAGCAGACCCAGTAACAGCCCTGCTCAACGGGCTAATGCAGCTCCTGATGGCCCAAGCCCCCCCCCAGGAATTGAGGATCCTATATTGGAACCCCGGGGGCATCAAGAACAAAATTCAAGAATTAAAACTCCTAGCGCAGACACAAAACGTGCACATTGTCCTGCTAGGAGAAACATTCCTAACCAAGAATAGCACACTCCGCCTCCCCAACTACCATACTTATAGGCGGGATGAGGTCTCACCCCAAGGGCGGCCATTCAGGGGCACCGCCGCCCTAGTGAGGAGGGACGTCATCCACGATGAGCTCCCATGGGCAGAGTTCGAGACCCTCCGCAGCGTAGGTGTCAGAGTCCAAACCTCCATCGGAGAACTGCGTGTCTTCGCCGCCTACCGCCCACCATCGACAGGTATCTACCCCACAGACCTGGACCAACTGTTTGATTCATCAACACCCACAGTAGTTATGGGCGACCTAAACTGCAAACACCCGGCCTGGGGCTCGACCACCACATCAACAGATGGCCGACGACTGCTGGATGCCATTACGGCCAGGGATATCGAAGCCATTGGCCCAGACACGCCAACGCACTACCACACCGACTCCCACGCAGGCGAGGTAATAGATATTGCCTTATACAAGGGCATCTCAAACCCGGTCAACATCGAGGCCTTATACGATCTGGACTCCCCGCACCTACCCATCCTCCTGGTGATAAACACGAACCTGGCAACTACTCGACCAAGGAAGCCCGCGATGAGGATCGACTGGGCTGCATACAAACGCTCACTCCGGGACATCTCAATAGAGGGCAGCCTATCCACCCCTGAGGAGATTGACGCAGCTATCGCCTACCTGACAACCCAAATGCAGCAGGCCATAGAGGCCCACTCCACCACCAAACCACCCACTAAAAGGCGCGACGCCCTCCCGCCTCATCTAAGGGCTATGCTTAATAAAAAGAAGGCGCTGAAAAAGCTGTGGTGTAGCACTAGATGCCCGAGAGCTAAAACCCAGCTCAACAAAGCAACAGCTGAACTAGCCGACGCAGTGAGCACGTGGCGAGGTAACGAATGGGAGGCCGTTATCGACAAGGCCACCGAAAACCCTGACGAACTATTTCGGCTGAACAGGGCACTGACATCTCAAGCCCAGCCTACCTACCCGCTTGAAGACCCAGACGGCCAGCGTCGCTACGCAGCGGAGGACCGAGCTCACCTCCTAGCGCAACACTTAACGACGCAATTCACCCCAAACCCACCAGCGCCTGGGTTCGAGGCCTTCCACAAACAGGTAGAGTGCGACACAACAGAGTTCCTGGCCTCTACCCCGCCACCCCTGCCAGGTGATACCTTTATATCACCGGCAGAAGTCAAAAAGATCGCCCTTAAACTAAACAGGAAAAAAGCTCCAGGTCCTGACCGGCTACCACCTGCAGCCCTCGCAGAACTGACCAGAAGAGGCATGGCCGCACTGGCCAAAATTTTCAATGCCGCCCTGCGCATCTGCCATTTCCCTACGGCCTGGAAGTTCGGGCGAGTAATCATGCTCCCGAAACCTGGCAAAAACCGCAGACTGGCTGCCAACCACCGCCCGATCACCCTTCTTGACCACGCTGCGAAACTCTTTGAGCGAGCCCTGCTGTGGCGCTTAAGCCCACATATCCGACTCAGAGAGGAACAGTTCGGGTTTAGAAGTGGGCACTCCACCACCCTCCAACTCATCAGGCTACTTCACCACCTAACCGAAGCCCACAACAAGCGCCATTCTACAGTCGGAGTGTTCCTGGACATAGAAAAAGCATTCGACCGAGTCTGGCACCCCGGTCTCATCCAGAAGCTAAGGAACACCCCCGTACCACCCGCACTAATCCACATGATAGCGTCCTTCCTTAAGGGACGCAACTTCAATGTGGTGGTGGAGAATAAACTGTCAGAACAATGCCAAGCCACAGCAGGCGTCCCCCAGGGTAGCTGCCTTTCCCCCCTATTATACGGGGTGTATACCAATGACTTACCCTCGGTAAACGACCAACTCCGAGTGTGGGAGCCCAGAGTTGAACTGGCCCTCTACGCAGATGACAGTGCGTTCTATACCTCAGCACCATGGCCTAGGGCAGCCGCAGCCAGAATGCAGAAACAACTCGACGTACTGCCCAACTGGCTAGATAGATGGCGGATAGCTGTAAACGTGGGGAAGACAGCCGCCATCTGTACCGGAGCGAGCCGGAAGAACCCGCCCAAACTTTTGCTCCGAGGCCAGTCTGTGGGAGGTTTGGGTGTTGGTGATTTAATTAATAAGCACGACTTTCAATCTTTTCGGTTTATTTACCAACACTTCTCTCTCACATAAAACGTAGAAGGAGCAAACAGAATATTGATAACTATTAATATGAAAAATAATTAGACAGAATTCCTTGACAAACGTAACACGTCATGATAAAGTCTCGACTGACATAATATTCTCTTTGACGCGCGGAAACAATGAAAGTTTGATAGGTGCCCACATCACTCCCCTCCAGAGACCGTCACTACGGGCGATAGTGATCAGGGAACCTGACGCGCCGACCCGAACGGGTGGTTTTTTTTGGTACCCCGTCGGGTTTCGGGTCTTCTTCTGCATTCGAATTCATACTGCTATTACCGTCAGAAAGTAAATTAGGAACAGGTTCGACGAAAGTATAAGCCGGTTTAAGGCGATCGATTGATACAGTGACATGTTTCCCTTTTATTAAAATTTTGAATACTTTGTCCCCCCTTTCAACAACTTCGTAGGGACCAGAATAAGCAGGACGTAAGGCTACTCTCAGTGAGTCTTCCCTGAGGAATACATGACTGGAAGAGTTGAGGTCCTTGTAAATGAAAATTTTGTTATGGCTGTGGCGTGAAGCGGGAGATGGTCGTAATTTCTCAGCAAATAGACGAACACGTGCAGTAAAATCCGTAACATCCGTAGTGGCCTCCACCCTGTTTTGGAAAAACTCACCAGGTAAGCGAAGGGGTTCGCCGTACAATAGTTCAGCGGAAGAAGCTTGTAAGTCCTTTTTGAACGCTGAACGAATACCAAGCAGGACCAGTGGTAAAGATTCGATCCAGTTAGTGTCGGCGTGGCATACGATGGCGGCTTTTAGCTGACGATGAAACCGCTCAACTAAACCATTACACGCGGGGTGATAGGCCGTGGTTCTTCGATGATTAAACCCTGCTACCTTCGCCAAGAAAGCAAACAGGTTGGATTCAAATTGGGGTCCACGGTCGGTCACAATGTCGGCTGGGCAGCCAAAACGGGAAATCCAGCCCGACAATAGTGCGCGTCCCACCGTTTCTGCTGTCATGTCCATGATTGGTATTACCTCTGGCCATCGTGTGAAACGGTCGACAGCAGTGAGGCAGTAGCGGAACCCTTGGGACTGCGGTAAAGGACCTATAAGGTCGATGTGTACCACAGCGAACCTAGTACGGGGTAAACTGAACGTGCCCAACGGCGCAGACACATGGCGGCTCACTTTGGCCCGTTGGCAAGCCAGACAGCATTTCGACGGGATCCCTTGTTTTCGCATAATGTTTTTATACCTAATTTGATTTGGCATAACAGGTTCGGCATAAATTTTTTTGTCATAATAATACTTTGGCATAATTGTTTTAAGGCATACTATTTATATTAGCATAATTATCATTTAGACTAATTTGTTTTCGCATAATGTTATTTGGCATATTGTCTATTCGCCTAATATTATTTAGTCATAAAACTAAAAAAAACAATAAGAATATATTTACTTCATTTATTTTCATGCAAAAAACATAGGTATTATACAAAAATATAAGGTTAATGAAATTTATTAATTAATATTATGAAATTTATTAATTATTATATGCCGCCAATACATTTATTTATTTTTATTATCTTTTGATTTTTTTTTATTAGGATTTGATTTTGCATCTTCTTTTATTTTACTCATGGTATTTTGAACCTGAAACACAAAAATAAAGTACTAATTATAACCAATCTTACTTGGGTAATATAGAGTAATAATAGGTTAAGGTGCGGCGTGGGTGGCCCTTGGGCCACCCGTAAGCCGCCAACATGATTGTAATACACACGATAATTATTTCATAAAATGTAAACACAAAATTTACCGTTTCTCTGAGAGCATTTGGTTCATGGTTGTGACTCTGTAATTTTTTTGATAAAATTTCATGTCGGTCGTCGTTCAGTTTCGTAATAAGTCGTCAGTTACATTTATAATTGTTATTTCTTCTCAATTCACACACCCAATAATATTTGTTGTTTACTTCACGATTTTTCTCATATATGAAACCATTAACATTTAATTTAGTTCCTCCTCTTTTACTAATAAAAGTGTGCATTGGTAACTATAATTCACTTTACTTTTAATATAAAATGATTAAATTACAACTTTGCAATAATATAGTTAGACCCAGAATAGTTAACATTACGTCCACCGTAGTCTTTGAAAAATAAAAAATTGCTACGTTCTACCTAAAATGTAAAACGCCTACAAATTGCATCAGAGCAATATTATAATTATAAGATGTTATATAATGTATAAAGTATTAGGAGTTAATTATTCTGCGTATAAGTGTTAGAGCTATTAAAAATATGCGTTAATAACATTATGCGTGTTTAAATTTATGCTAAAGAATATTATGCTTAAATATGATTATGCTTAAAGTAGTTATGCTTAAAAAAATTATGCCTAAGCTGTTATGACTAAGTAATATTATGCGTACATAATATTCGGCGAAATCATATTATGCTATGTCATATTAGGACAATTTTTTTTATGCAAAATCATAGGGAACCCATTTCGACCACTCACGACAGTCTTTGCGAATGCCCGGCCATACATATCTCTCGGCTACTAATTGAGCAGTTGCGTTTGGGCCCGGGTGACTTAGACTATGCAGACAGTCAAATACCTGCTTTCGCAATGCCTTGGTCACAAACGGTCTTGGTGGTGACCTACTAATGTCACAGTATATCTCGTGACGGCTGCCCTCTAGTACCAATTTTTTGAGACGTTTAGCTGATGTTGGCTAAGCTATGTGAGGGAGTTAGTTCCTAGCTTCTATCTTGAGGTTCTTGAAATTAAACTCCGAAGAAGGTGTAAAAATGAATGTATTGCAGCTTGCGGCTGCAGCTACAGGACTCCCCCTCAAGCGAAGCGTACGGGAAGGTTGATCCTCCTGCCGGATCGTGATCTTCGCTCCGTCGGATCTTCAGCTTGCGTCGTTGGAGGGCTCGGCGTAGGACTTGTGTTCGTTGCGGTTGCGGTGTTGCTATGCGGCGCAGTGTTGACGGTGTTGTTGTCAAGTGGCGCGGTATTCGTTGTGTACGCCGGTTTCAATCTGTCGATCGATACTGTAGCTTTTCGTCCGGGTAGTTGAATTTCGTAGAACTTGTGGTTGCGCTTCAAAACTGGATACGGGCCTTCGTACGGTGGTTGTAGTGGTTTTCGTACGGCGTCGATTCGTAGAAATACGGAATCACATGTTGCTAGGTCGGTGTGCACGAACATATTTCGCTTGTTGCTATGCGGTAGGTATGTCGGCGTGAGTGCGGTGATTGACGAATGCAGTTGTTGAACGAAATCTTGATTCATGTTGATGTTTGATGACGGTGATGGCGTGATGAAATCACCGGGAAGGCGTAGAGCTTGTCCGTAGGTTAGCTGTGCTGCGCTTGTGTTGGTGTCGGTGCGGATTGCTGCGCGAAGTCCCATGAGCACGGTGGGCAGCTCGTCGATCCATTTTGTATTTGGTTCGAGACGAGACATCAGTGCGGCTTTCAGTGATCGGTGCCAGCGTTCGATTATTCCGTTGCTCTGCGGGTGATAAGCAGTCGTTCTTGTTTTTTCAGCGCCAAGTAGATGTGTAAGCGCGCGAAACAGCTGACTTTCAAATTGGCGGCCTTGGTCGGTTGTTATTGTTTTTGGGCAACCAAATCTTGTTATCCAGGCATTGTAGACGTTGGCGGCGACGACTTCGCTTGTTATTTCCTTGATAGGTATTGCTTCGGGCCAGCGCGTAGTGCGATCGATCATAGTGAGTAGGTATCGATATCCGTTTTCGCTTGTTTTTAACGGGCCGACGATGTCGATATTTAAATGATGCAATCTGTCGCAGGCGGCATATGTCGATAAGCTTGATTGTGTGTGACGCTGTATCTTCGCACGTTGACAGGATAAACAGGTTTTCGCCCAGTTGCCGATATCCACGTTCATTGACGGCCAAAAGTAGCGTTCTTGAATAAGTTTTCGTGTCGTCCGCGTTCCGGGGTGACTGACCTTATGCACGGCGTCGAAAGCGGTGCGGCGAAAGTCAGTAGGTAAATACGGACGTATGTTTGATGTTGATGTTTCGCAGTAGACATCGCAGTCGGTGTTAGGTATTCTGATTTTCTTGATTTGCAGGTTTCGTTGTTGAAGTAGAGTAGGTAATTCGGAATCTTGTTGTTGGGCTGTTGATAGTTGCTCGTAGTCTATTGATGTCGGACAAGTGATGGTTTCGATGCGTGATAGTGCGTCGGCGACGATGTTATTTTTCCCGCTGATGTGACGAATATCGGTGGTGAATTCGGCGATGAATAAAAGTTGTCTTGCGCGACGTGGGGTTTCGCTGTCCGATGTTGGTTTTTGAAGTGCGTAGGTCAATGGCTTGTGATCGGTGAATACTATTAGTTCTCTTCCTTCGAACATCTTCCGAAAATGCTTCATTGACATGTAGATGGAAAGTAATTCCCTGTCGTAGGTACTATACTTTTGTTGCGTAGCGGAAAATTTCTTTGAGTAGTATCCAAGTGGTTGCCAGGCATTGTTGACATATTGTTGTAGAACGGCACCCGCACATGTGTTTGATGCGTCGCAGAATAGTGCTTGCGGTACGTTGTTTTGCGGATGTGCTAGTAGCGCTGCGTTTTGTAGGCATGTCTTGGATTTTTCAAATGCTTCGCTTGCTTCGGTTGACCACTGGATTTCCGTCTTGTCGCGTTTCTTCGAATTGTGTAGGTATTGGTTGAGCGGTGCTTGAAGTGATGCGGCGTTCGGTATGTGTTCACGATAATAGTTGATCATACCGAGAAAAGTACGTAACTGCTGAATGGTTTTCGGTCTTGGGTATTCAGTGATGGTGGTTACTTTTTCTTGAGGTGGAATGATGCCGGTGGATGATACTTCGTAGCCGAGAAACTTGACTGACTTCTTGCCGAAAACACATTTTGACGGGTTGATGGTGATACCAGCGTCTTCTAAACGTTGTAGTACGGTGCGTAGGTGTTCTCGGTGTTGCTCTTCTGATTCTGAGGCTAGGAGTAGGTCGTCCACGAAAGGGAAAACGAAGTCAAGTCCTCGAAGTACGTCATGGATGAATCGCTGGAACGTTTGACCTGCATTTTTCAGACCTGGGCACATTCGAGGAAACTCGAATAAACCAAATGGAGTTATGATGGCTGTCTTCTCTATGTCGGCTTCTTTGTTTGGTATTTGTGAGTAAGCTCGATTCAGGTCTATGGTGGAGAAGATGGTTTTGCCAGCCAGTTGGTAGGTGAAGTCCTTGATTCTGGGTATCGGGTATCGGTCTGGTTTGGTTATGGTATTCAGTCGGCGATAGTCTCCACAGACTCTCAGGTCTCCGTTTTTCTTTGGTACGACGTGAAGTGGGCTGGACCAGGGACTCTTGCTTGGTCTGCATAGGCCTTGCTGCATCATGGATTCGAATTCCTTTCTGACGGCTTCGTAGCGGTGTGGTGGAATTGGTCGAGCGCGGCTGTGCAGCGGTGGTCCGGTTGTTTCGATATGATGTTCCACTCGATGTTTTGGTGTGAGCTTCATGGAGGTGAGACGTGTGATGCCGGGAAAGTCGTTGAGAATGTCGTGGTATGATTGTTCTAGGTCGATGCTGCGTACTGTAGGTATGTTGGTGTAACAGCCGGGAGCGTGGATTGATAACTTTGTTACGTTATCGATCATTCTTCGGTTCTTCATATCGACGAGAAGTTCGTGATGACAGAGAAAGTCGGCTCCGATGATTGGCTTGCTGACGTCGGCGATGATGAATTTCCACTTGTACGGTCTTCGTAGGTTCAGATCCAGTTCAAGTGTTTGTTCGCCGTAAGTACTTATAGTGGTGTTATTAGCAGCATACAAGTTGAATAGTAGTGGCTTCATTGTTGACCCTCTCTTCCGTGGAATGACTGAGACGTTGGCACCAGTGTCGATGAGAAACTTCAGTCTTGATTTTTTGTCGGATACGAAGAGACGGTATGATTTGCCTAGAACGTCGGATCCCGCTTCGTCTAACGTTTGGTTTTGGTTGATGGCGTCGTCGTGGCTTCGCTGGTGAATGACGCTGTGGCTGCGACGACGGTTGTGATTTTGTTTGTTGTAGCGACGAGGCGGATGGCGTCTGGGTGGTGGCGGACATTGCGCGCTTTCTTTCAGCTCGGCGATGGTTTGCTTGAGCCGGTGCACTTCCTCGGTAAGCAGTTGCATTAGTGATGGCGAGGCAGTTGACTCCATGTTGGTGCTTCAGGTAGTAGGCTTGATTTGATAGCTTCAGCGCAGGGATTCGTCTTCGTTTTTCGTTGAAGGTTGCTTATTCAAACGAGGGTGTCACCACTTTAGCTGATGTTGGCTAAGCTATGTGAGGGAGTTAGTTCCTAGCTTCTATCTTGAGGTTCTTGAAATTAAACTCCGAAGAAGGTGTAAAAATGAATGTATTGCAGCTTGCGGCTGCAGCTACAGACGTATTGATGTTTCATTTCTGAGAAGATCGCCAAGTTCAGAGTCTACCGTTTGAGACTTCGCCAACAATTCGTAGTCAAGGACTGGTTGGATTTCCTCGATACGCGATAGTGTATCAGCAACCACGTTGTCTCGACCGGATATATGTCGGATGTCAGTCGTAAATTGCGATATGTAATCGAGGTGTCGGTACTGACGAAGCGAACAGTTGTTTTTGCGGTCACTAAATGCGAAACTAAGTGGCTTGTGATCAGTGAACACCGTAAAATGCCTTGCTTCCAGCATGTGGCGGAAATATTTTATACCTTCATAGATGGCCAGGAGTTCTCGGTCGTAGGGTGAATATTTTCGCTGCGCTGGGCTTAATTTTCGTGTGAAGAACGCCAAAGGTTGCCAGATGCTATTCTTCAATTGCTGTAAGACCGCTCCTAATGCCACGTCAGATGCATCCGTGACTAAGGCTAACTGGGCGTTGCAATCAGGATGCGACAGCAGTGCAGCATTGCAGAGATCCTGCTTGAATGAATGAACAATGAATCAACCAACAAGTTCGTGGACAAATGAAGAGGCTAACCTCTTCGCTTTCAACGACATTATCATTACAGCCAGCGTTGATGAAGGAAGTCAAACCGAAGACATTGAGCCGCAGCTCTACCTCCAAAGCTTGGAGACAAGAGTAGCAAAGGCTTTACAATCGTCTAAGGGTTTTACAGACCTTATCGAGATCGCTGAAGCTTACGATAACGACAAAAAGTTGAACATTAGGCTGAACACAACACCAGTGTCATCCGAAGAATTTGACGCCTTGATTACCGGAATTGAAAAGAAGGACATCGCCATGATTAACACCGAATTCGGTGTTTTCTAAGTGCCGATACCGACCCAATCTTCCATTCCAAAGTATCAAAAGGTATTAAATTCTACCGCAGCAGCCGCTATTAAAACTCTTCGAGATACATCTTTATTGATGTCAAAGCGAGGAATGGATGTAGCAAAGCTAACTGCAAAAATACAACACATTAGTAAGAAAGCTGTGTCTCAGTACTCAAAGAACCTAGATCGAAAGGATGTTATGGAGTCAATCCTTAGCGTTCTGATCGTGGAACGAGTCAAAGAGAAACAACTTCAAGCGATATGTGATCAATACAGCAAACCAGAGATGTGGGTCGACCCACTTACTTCTGGGCTGTGGATCGTCAATCCTGACGAAACTCACCCCGCAAATTCAGCGGCAAGAGAAAGAAAAGTCATTTCAACCTATGAGTTGGATGACAATTCAACCCAAAGTCTGATCGCGCTAGCATTTTCGCGAAAACCGAGAGATACGGCAGCTGCAAAGCTAAACCTATTCTCCCGCGTGAAAGGTAGTAAACGTGACGACATTAAAACTGATCCCCGACGAGTACTAGCAATGGTATTTTCGGAATCAGAACTCACACAGTCAGAAATTAAAGCAATGATGTTTACAAAATCCAAAGAACCATCAACTAGATGCCCACATTGTGATGTACCTATCGAGATCGATGGGATCACTTATCACACAGAGTGTCCAGTTATCGTTTGGATGGTAAAACACTTTTTCTTTAAGTATGACAGTGAACTAGGAATACTTTCCACACAGAGAGTAGTATTCTTAGACCACAACCAAAGAGCAATGCTCGAAACCATTCAGCGACACCATCGTACGCTTAACCAACCTTTTAAAATAAAGGGAGGAGCGAAGTACGTTGTAATGCAACGAGAAGGTGAGCATACTAAGACTCTAACGTCAATAACCACAAACCCTCAGTTTGTTCCGGGCACTTCAGAGTGGCTCGAAAAACAACGAAGAGAGGAAGAAAAGCGCAAGCAAAGGTAAGACGTAACACGTCATGATAAAGTCTCGACTGACATAATATTCTCTTTGACGCGCGGAAACAATGAAAGTTTGATAGGTGCCCACAAGTCTATAGAATGGCAGACGTATATAAAATACCTCGGCGTCCAAATTGATAAGAAATTGACCATGGGGGGGCAGGTCGAGCAAGCAACTACCAGCGCTAGACAAGCGCGTGCCAGACTGCGCCCCGTCCTCCACTCAAGACTCCCCCTTAAAACAAAAGTGGGCATCTACAAAACATACATTAGATCGCGCCTAACATATGCAGGGCCGGCCTGGTATGCCCTCACAAGCCGGACAAATAGGGAGAATATTCAGGCGCAACAAAATATCTCCCTAAGAGTCATCACAAAAGCGGGCAGATATGTCCGCAACACCACCATTGCAAATGACCTCCGCACAGAAAGTGTGGAGGCATTCATAGCCAAGAGTGCCCGGCGCCTATATAACCGTGCCGACAATGGACCCCACGCTCACCTTCGCGACATCGCACCGACTCCCACCACGGAAGCCCTATTTGGAATCGCGCACAAGAAAGAGCTACCCAGAAGCGTGTGCTCTCTTGTTCCACAGTCCCCCCCGCCATCTCCCACAAGTCCTGCCTCAACCCCAACCACCCAAGTTACAACCTCTACCCCTGCTTGCCTAAGCCGCAGCTCGCTCGCTGGCGCTCGCTGGGCCTCCCCCACTATGGGGGTCTCACCCGGTGTGCAGACCGCGCCGAGAGCTGCGCAGCAAGCCTCCCAAGAGCAGCACACGCTTGCAGACGCAGGCGATCACCAACACCAATAACCACTCGCATATGCGGCCGCGCCAGCGGCACCCAGAACCCGGGGGTAGAGGCCCCCGGAGAAGAAGCCCGGGAAATGAGTTTGAACTCGATCCCGAACCGCCCAGAAAGGGCGAAGAAATACCACTCGGCCGAAGCGCATTCGCCTTCCGACACTCGAACTGTGCGGACATTAGATTTTACCATAGTTTATGATTAAAGGCTGAACGAATTTATTTTTATTAAATCTTTGTTTCCTTTTTTGAAGTGTGATTTTGAAATGTTATAAGTTATAATTGATTTATGTGATTTTGAGAAGTTTTTAAATTATAATTAAAAAGGAACTAACATGAATGGAGATTTTAATCAACACAGTACCCCGCCTCTTACAGACTTACCTGCAACAAAATGGCATCATACATCAGACAACGGTCCCGTACTCTCCACAACAGAACGGTGTGGCAGAACGAGCGAACAGGACCATCGTCGAGAAGACCAGATGTAAGTTGAGAGATGCTAGCCTGGACAACAAATTCTGGACAGAAGCAGTGAAGATCCGATTCTTCAGGTACACCGTAGTGTACCTGAAGAATCGGACACCAACCAAGGCTCTAATTGGACAAGTTCCTGAAGAAAAATGGAGCAATAAAAAGGTAGACGTTAGTCATTTGCAAATTTTTGGTTGCATCGCTTATGCTGTTACTAATAATCGCAACAAACTAGATTTTAAATCTAAACAGCATATTTTCGATGGATATTGTGACGGGACGGGACAGAAGGTTACCGATTGTTGGATCCTGAAAAATCATATAAATGTGTCAAAGCAAGAAATGTAATTTTCTTGGAGAATAAATTCTACTATGATAGGTCACATGATGATACCTTTGACTTTGATAATAACCTTAAGTTTCCTCAAAATAATGCTCCGGGGAAACCTGTGGGTGTTGGTCACGGTGCAGAATCAGTTCTAGAGAAAGAACAGCACTCGCACTCGCAACAAGATGAAAAGTCTGAACCATCTAATCTACTGTAAGCCCAGAGATTACTGATGGTGATGACCAATTTGTAACATTTAGGCTGAAGTTCACCAACACTAAAACAGGTGATTAAGTTTTAACAGACTGTTTTTGACGTTTTTATGTATGGAGATAATGTCAAAATCAAATGGTTAAAAATTAATGAGCTAATTTTGGCGCTAGCATAGGTTTTTCTGTTTCTGTGTTCTGTTATATGGAAATATTCTGAATTTGTTTAATTTTATGACGCCGAAACTGTGTGAAACGCCACACTGTTAAGAAATTGGTGCACATCAATTTCCTACTAACTACAAATTAAGAAAATTGTGGCTAAAAGCAATTAGACGTTCAAATTTCAAACCCGAAAAGAATTTGAGATTATGTCGAAAACATTTTTTGGACACCGATTATCAGAAATCATCAATTTACACAGGTGAATGTCCTGATTTCGTTGCTTACGGGACTTATCTTCCACATTTGGACCATTTTTATGTTATTATTTGGGCTCAGTTGCGTCGTCGGAACATTATGATTTTTGTTTACCTATAGATTCCGATGTGTCTACAAATATTACTAACACTCAAAATTCAATGTTAAGGGGCCGTCCAAAACGTAAAAAAACGCGGTCGCCCAAAAATGTCGCAAAAATTCCGCTCTGAACAAGTAACAGAAGGCAAACAAAAATACAAGATAACTATATTTGAGGATAATATGCCAACTGCGGCATGTTATTCAGTGAACGATAGTGAGGAATCTTAAGATCAGGAACTTCAGATCAATAATGAACTCGAAATCCCTGCTGCAATCTCCACGTACTCCATGACATTTGCACCTACCTAATTCAGTACCGCCAATAGTGTGTTCCATAACGTATACTCCTAAAGATGATGTGTCTAACTACTAAATAGTTCTATAATCTCAGAAAAAATATAATTTTTGTTTACCTGTAGAATCCGATATTTCAACAAATACTCCGAACACATAATTCAATGTTAATCCCTATAGTTAGAGGCCGTCCATAATAAACGCGGTCGCCCAAAATTATCGCAAAAATCCTGCCCTGCACAAGAACGTGATTTGAGGATAATATGCCAACAGTGGCATGTTATTCAATGAAGGACTGTGAGGAATCTCAAAATCAGGAACTTCAGATCAATAATTAACTCGAAATCCCTACAAATCCTTGCACAGAGTTTTTTAACTTTAAAAAATATGAAATCTAAACTACTTTTCTATTTGCCAGAAATAACAATAGTTCAAAACAACGCCAAATAAAAGATTCTAGACAATGTCGATCAAAATATTCAAATGTGATGCGGCATACTTATTAGACCCTGCTGAACAAGGAGCAGAGCTTGATGAGAATCAAGATGTAAAAGACATGGAATTCATTTCTGAGGTAAATTTTGCGATGCCTTAAACACAAAGTACTTTGTGACGATATTTAGACTCAAGTTTGAAAAAATATCATGATTGTTTATATCATAGTCGTAAAGTTGTGAGACGTGTGCCAACTCAATGTTACTGGGATAAAGTCCAAGACCAAGATACAAGAACTGTAGAGTTTTGTAACAGCCCAGATATTTTATATACTTTTGATTTTGTGATGAATAATGAAAATAACCATGGGGGAGGTGCATTTTTGAATTAATTTTCTATCTAAGATAACTTGCTTTGCATATATAAAATCCATTTGATATAATAAAATTAAAAAGAATGAATGAATATTACAATGACAATATAGAAAACTTACATAACAACATAAAAAAAATCATTTTAAAAGGAGACGTGAGGGCTTTAGAAGAATACGAATAATATGTTTTACAAACAGTGGAACATCTGTTATCTCAGTTTGAATCACGCAGGCAAAACTTGAAACGATGCTTTTCACCTTTGAATAATTATAAAAACAAAATATTAAGGTTATTAACAGCTCACTAAGTACTTATAAGTAAGTTACATATTGCATTTTAATGAAGCCAATAAAAGTTAACCACAAGTACATTATAATAGTACTTAGTGAAAACAATTTACAAATATTGCGTCTACGAGCCTAAAGAAATTTAATATTAATATTAATGTGACAAAATTGATACAATGGATTGTTGCATTATGTACTATGGTTCAAAAATTAAATAAAAGCTCTTAGGTTGACTAACACAAAAAAAAAATTACTGAATCTTAAATTATTTTAAAGATCATAACATGGCGCAGTCGGTATGATCCGAACCTACGCTCCCAAAGGGAATCTGATTTCCAAAGTTTGTTTACATGCCGTAAACATGCATTTCACAGTACAACACGGAACACGGAATTGACTCAGAATAATTTTGCTGCATTGTCAAAACAAATACAGCATCTGAATCTTCTTACTCACACATCTTTGTAAATAAATTAATATACACATATGTAAATAAAATTGTATAAATTAGCGTAGTAAAGTAAAAATTATAGAGACATTAAGCAACTGGACTTCAGAGGTTGTTACTCTGTCGGTTGACAGATCGACCCCCCATCATATAAGATTGTTTCCAATGGTGCGCATTTTATTCTTGTTCCTTTTTCTATTCCGGATGATGACATAGACAATCCTCGGGATAATAACGATAATAGTATTCTTGTTCCTTGTAATGTTAATGATTCTCCACCAACGCAGCTTCGGAGTGGTAGGAATTCTGAAGGGTTTTATATTACATCGTCTGGCCGTGTGAGTCTACCACCTAATCGTTTTGGCTATTAATGAATTATATTTTATATAAATTTTGTTTTTTGTATATGAGAGGAGAAATGTTTGTTTTTTGTTATTTGTATTGTAATTTTATGCGAGTGAAATGTTTATTTTGTTTTTATTGATTAATAAGAAGGATGATGTTGCATTACGTACTATGGTATAAAAAGTAAATAAAAGCTCTCTGGTTGACTGACACTAAAAATTGTATTACTTCATCTCAATGAATCTTAAATTATTTTGAAGATCAAAACAAGATCATTTATTTTCCAATGTTATGTTATCAAGGTACACTTTTACTAATGTCACTTTAAAATCAATAACTTATACAAAACTTAGAAAGAAAGCTTTCGCTTTCGTAAAAGCTAGAGACGTGCATGAAAAAGCTCAAGCTGTTCAGAAGGAATACGCTGATGAAGGTCGTCGACCGGCACCCGACTACGAGCAAGGTGACCTTAAAAACCCGCGAAAAAGAATCAGCTGTATTATACAAAACTAGCGGCCGCCCGCGGTTTCACCTTCGTGGTTCCCGTTCCCGTGGGAATATCGAAATAAAAAGTATCCTATGTTTTAATCCAGGCTATTTACTATCTGTGTGCCAAATTTCAACCAAATCCGTTCAATAGTTTTTGCGTGATTGAGGAACAAACATCCAAACATCCAAACCCACAAACTTTCACATTTATAATATTAGTAGGAAGTAGGATTATAACGAAAATATCAAAATGTATGAAACAGCAGTTTTTTTCGCGATTTCAAAGTTGGTTACAAAGTAAAATTGTTCAGTTTGATGGTCCCTAATTCCCTATCTACCATATTTGGCTTTTTAAGGCTATTACCAAATACCCTGTATAAGATGGAACCTACAATGCCTTCACCTCCAGCTAGTATTTTATTATCTTATAATCAAGATAACAATTTAAATTTAATTTATTATGATGGGAACCCCAACCAATTGCATAGATTTATAACTACTCGTAAAACCATTTTAACACAGTATTACGATACCAAAGATTCAAATTGTTACTAAAAAACTGCATCAGTAGTATATTATGCAATTAGTGAATAATTACCGTGAATTTAAATTATTTTTTATAAATTACAGACTGGATATCTTGTTACAGAAACCCCTGAGGGTATTCACAACATAGATTTAGTCAATGCTCTTCACTCGGAGTCTGGTACCGAACTGCCCGCTCCCACCAAATCTGCCAAAACTTTTACCTCCTGCGACCGCACTTCCTTCCGTAGTAAGTACTGTTAACTAGGCTTCAACATCTACAGAGGTGTTTGCGCAGTCTTCTGCTGACTGAACCTACTGTCGAGCTGGGACCGGAAATTTGTTTCTCGTTCTTAAAATACTGGAAGATGAACCCATTAGAGAAGAGAAACTTGGCCCCTGCATCCAGAAGGACTTGGCTAGCAGGTGGTCCGACATATTGGTGAAAGGATTAAAGAATGGAAAAAAGAAAGACATAATCAATAAATTCGCAGTTCCTGAAAATTTATAATTAATCCAAGCTCCAGTTCTTAATGAGATAAAGGCAGCGTCTAATGAAAACAGTTTGAAACGAGACAATATTTTAATGGAGAAAAAGCTTCTGGAGTCAGCAATTATAAATGTCGCTGACAGAATGTCAACTTAGTTGACGGCCTATTTTAGGAACAACGTGGAGGTAAATATGCGCCTGGAGCGAAAAACGAAGGCGCCGAGAGATATGACCAGAAATTAAGTAAGAAATATGAAGGTAATTTCACAGGTGAATCCGGGCGGGATCGATAATACAAAAGTCAGCAGCAAGGAATCAAGATTTCGAAGCAAAGATTCTCATATAAAATTACGTAATGCTGTAGTGTGTGTCACCTCTCTTGCATTATATAAGTATTGTATTCAGACTAATAAATGGGTAGTATCCACTGAACCGTCGTTCTCATTTAACGTCTCCCGGTCGCCACCTTGCATGGCGACCCTGCCAGTGCTGCCTTGCGGCAGTGCTGCGCAGATGGTTTCGGGAAAAAACTTTCGTTTATAATAAAAATAAATGAACATTAAATTTAATTAGACAAGTGAGAAGTTTTATAGTGAAAACTGAACATTTATTATGTGAATAAACAATATTGTGAACAAAAAGTCATACATAATATAAACTTTTCATTATTTAAGTGAAAAATGGACTACATATATAAAATAACTTAGGTACTTCAATAGTAAATTAATGATACATTGCGCTCCGAAACATGGAGATGGGTGAACTCTTTATTGTAAAAATCGACTGCTGCTGTGGCGAGCGAGAGACAAATTTTATTGTGAAGGAAATGAGAAGCTGGGCGCCGGGAGATGCTGGTGACAGATGAGGAAGCTATCCTGGGCGCCAGGTGATGTAGGAGTCAGATGAGGAAACAAAATCTGGGCGACCGGGAGAATATTCATATAATTTCGTAAATGTAGAGAAATTTAGTAGAAAAATGAAAGGACAGTTGCGAAATTATAAAGTATAAATTTTTATTGTAGGTAATTAATTTACCGGAAAGTACGTTGTTTTAAGACTATAGATTAATTAATTTATTAGGAAATGTAGAGCTATGTATGAAAAATCTTTTAATCCCTTTCATAAGATGGTTGTTAGGTACATAGTATTAGGATAAAAAAAAAGTTGCGTAGGGTAATTTACGATAGGTATAGGTACTTTTATTTTTTTGTGGACCGAAACGGGAAAACTAACTTTGTTTGTATATGAACAATTTGGAGTAGGTATGTAATAACTTTCTAAATTTACCAATGATTTTATGTTTTAATGAAATGTGAGTAAGTATATGACATTAATTACTTATGAAGTTGTTATTGAAAGATGGTATAAATAATAATATGGCATGATGAGCGAAAATTATATTGTCTACTTGAAATGATTAGTAAGCAATGCCTGACGGTTATGGCGAGTGTTAGCTTACAAGCTGATGAATAATGAGAAATATGAATATAAAAATAATACTTGGAAGTAGATATGGAACTAGATTTAATAATAAATATGAGATAAGTAGGTTCGGGATAGAATGTGCATTGTGAAGTAGGGTTACCTGTATTAAAAATCTTTTTGCACCATAGGGTTGACAATTAGGTACAGAAAGGAAAGTTTATGAAAAGAAGTATGTAAGGGATTTAATGGAATAGAAGTTTATGATTGGTAAAGGTTGATGTTGTTATTAAAGTTGGCGGACAATTAGACTTATAAGGATGGTGTGCAATTGGACTGATCACCCAAGAGCTATGCTAACTCTTATCAATCTAATTGTCATTTTATAGGATTGTTTTCGTGTGTATGGTTTGGAAAGTAAATGGAAATGAATGACGTATAATGTGGTTGGTTACGAGATAAAGGGTACACAAGGTACAATAGGGATCAGGTCCTTCAGATTTATCAAGGTGCGGACGAGTTTCCCCGTAGAATACTGTTGGAGACCAAAAGATGTCTTAATTCATGACCCTATATAAAAATGGTACATGGAGGGTCAGATCCTTCGATTCGATCATGGTGTGAACGAGCTTTCCTCTGTGAGATTTAGTTGGAGTTCAATAGAAACTTAATCCATGACCCCCAAATTAGGCTGTGCACAGCCCAAACAGGCACAAGGATGCACTGTTTAATTAATTAATAATTATAATAAAAGTCGACTATAAATATAAATATGTACCAATGAAATAATGAGTAAACGGGACCGGCCGGCCCAAAAATGATAAAATGTGTACCATGTGATATAATAAGTAAGTACTTAGTAAAAAGTGAGTTGAAAATGTTGAAATACATGAATGAAGATGTGTGCACACGATGTTGACATAAAACTAGCTAGTATAAAAGTTTAAGGTACCTTATAATTAATTGAGAAGACGAGTGAACTTGTGATAGTTAAAATGAATGACTCATGAAATGACGAAAATTAATCTTATTTGAAATGGATTAATCTACTAGGACTGTGACAAATACGTAAAAAAGTAGTGTAGAGAATATACAATTATTTTCCTACTAGTTAACTGTTTGAATATGTTTGAAATACAGGACTAGACAAAGGTGAAAAGTACTAAACTGGGATTTATAGTGTGACCTGTGTGACTTATAAATATATTTTGGTATGTATAGGTAATAATAATGACATAGATAAATATAGTTGGCTCTTTATAACAAGTCATTCGGATGAATCGTCAACAACTGGCTAAAAACTATAAATAGCGTTAGATTTTTTAAACACTTATAAGTTGGGTGTTAGTTTTTTTTTGTGAAGAATAGAAATAAGTAATTTGATAGGAAACAAACAGTAGCTTAAAATAAAAAGTTGGTAGTAGGTAGTAAAATCAGTAGTATAGGTAGATTGAGTAATTAACTGTAGTGTCTAAGTATATTCTACAAAAATAAATTGGTTCCAAAAATTTCAAATTATTATAATTAAAATTGCAGTTCAATTTAATATTTCTAACAAATTAGTAGTTAATATTTTATATTTTACCCTTTACTACTAATAAAAAAAATGTTAACTATCGTTTCAATTCGGAGTAGCATTTTATTTGTTTTGATTTTTTTAAAGTAAAGAAATGTTAGTGGATCGTTAATTACCCTTTAGGTATTGGGTTGATTGATTATAATTATACTCGTATCTATGTAAAATATCTTTTCCAGTGTGTTAAATTTATTATTTTGTAACAGTTTTAAATTTCATCAACATGTTATTAGATTACATTGAGAAAAGATAGCAAAAAGAAAAAAAAGAGTTGGTAAATTTGTTTTTTAAATTTTGGTAAGTTTACATTGTAACCGTTTTGATTTTTTTTATTAAATTGTCATTCATACTTAGTTAAAAAAAAACATTGACATTGTTTTTTTTTCAAATTACGGGGGAGGTGTAGTGTGTGTCACCTCTCTTGCATTATATAAGTATTGTATTCAGACTAATAAATGGGTAGTATCCACTGAACCGTCGTTCTCATTTAACGTCTCCCGGTCGCCACCTTGCAATGCATCGCTAAGGAAATTTTTTCGATACCTAAAACACAAAGTACCTTTGTGTCGATATTTAGACCCAACTTTGAAAAAATACCAGCATAGTCGTAAAATTGTTAGAAGTGTACCAACTCAATGTTACTGGGATAAAGCCCAAGGCCAAGATACACGAACTGTAGAGTTTTGTAACGTATTTTTATATACTTTTGATTTTGTGATGAATAATGAAAAAAAGCTATGGGGGGAGGTGCGTTTTTTTTATTAATTTCTATTTAAGATATCTTGCTTTGCACATAGAAAATCCATTTGATATTATAAAATTAAAAAGGATTTATGACTATTACAATGACAATATGTAAAACTTACAATCATGCTTACAAAACATAATTGGTAGGTTTAAAAAGCAATTAGAGTCACGCATTCAAAACTTGGAACGTTTGTTATCACAGTTTTCTGACTGTCTAAATGACTTTCTAAATGATGGAAATTATTACGTTTACTCTTTATAACATAATAGACATTCATCTTTTTGAGTTCTAATTTTGAAGTCTAGAGGCAGATTTTCAGGGCTCTGTGAGCTCGATAGGCTCGGCTTTTTAATAATATTTACAATATTATTATTTACGGAGATATTAAAGTCATACGTACATAAACTAAGCTTTTTATGAGGCTCGCGTTCATTTTAAGACTCGAGCTTTTTTGAAGGCTCGAGCTCTTTTAATAGGTTCGTTCTCTTTTAAAGGCTTGAAACGTAGCCTGCTAGAAAACGTCGCTGAAATGCGGGAGAGTGGCTTTGTACCTACAGTATTTTAGGTTGGAAAAATCGTCGTTTTACAATCTATGATCCGGCTTAAGAGCTAAGGCATTGCATTAAGAGCTCGCACATCGCTAAAAGGCAGTCAATAAATTAACAAAAGTAAGTAGAATGAATTTTAACGAGTCAGTGAAGTAGATCAAGTGGAAAAGTAGCAAGTGGCAAATCAAATAGGTAGGCTATAAAAATCTTGTCTAACTCTTTTCTCCAAATTATAGGTTCTTTGCACCTTGAGTTTTTTGGGCACCGGCTTCTATCAAAGGATTGTGGGTATTACGCAACATTTGACACAACGCACAACAAGTCGTTGTATCAGGCAGGTTGTGGATGCCCTCAACCATCCGTAGCGTACATGTTGGTTAAATGGATAGTGGTCCCACAAACTCCGCAAGAAAGGTCAGGAATAAGAGTAAGTGATAGGTACTTCATTCATGGTAGGTAGTTACTTTTAATATTTGTTTGTAGTTAAGTACCTACCTACCTATTTACTTTTAAAAAACACAATAACATTAATTTATAAGTAAGTAAGAAAGAATATATTAAGTATGAAGGTAGGTACTTACCTATATACGTATTAGACTTGTTCATTATTTACATTCATTTGAGTTTAAAATACCTAGCTATTTTAATGTAAAGAAAAATGATAATAATTGATCTTCTGGCCATGGTTTTTTAGGTTTCAAAGGAGGTTTCATTTTCCTGGCATTGTAGGAACTTGTAATTGTACGGCCAAATGATGAGGAACATCTATTTTTTAATAGTAAAGGATTTCACTCAATAAATGTGCAAATGGTAAGTACCTACTTGAGCCCTACCCTACCTATTATATGTATATGCTAAAACTTTGTTAAAAGTGATTCAGTGAAAAGTTTTGTTTTTAGGTTACGTCGTGCTTGTAAATTAATAAATATTTTTTAAGCATGGTTATTTAAGTTAGTAGGTACATAAAACTTCGTTCAAAGCGAAGTGAATTTAGCTCTGATCGACGAAGACAACAGGTCTGATAGTCGCTCACAATTTACCAAAAATAGTGACACAAAAGTCCCAAGTAGAGGAATGGCTGGACCGCAGCAGCATGCACCCGCCCGGGCGCGTATTGCCATACTGTATATCAGTACAGACACCCATAGTCTGTACTCGATCACTTTGTGCTCATTAATATAGGGTCGGTACGCTACTTTGCGACCAGCATTTAGTTAGCGACCGTTTGAGGGAATTACCGCAGAAATACTTAGAAAATAAGAATTGTATCTATCTCTTTCAAACGTGATTTGCATAAATGAAAAGCGGGATAGCGCTATTGTGCATCCTTATCAAAATCGGATGTACACTATGACCCGAACAATTATTAAATCCTCGGTCATTTCGCCGTCTGCCCTGCTCGCGCCCACACGTTCGCAATAGTACAAAAAAAATTGTGAGCATTGCGCTACCTTCGAAGTGAGTATTTCTATATTGTTTTAAATTCCCATGGTTATTGACGTTAATAGAATAAACTATGTCGGGATTTACACCATGTACCATGTACCTTACAGGTACATGGTGTAAATCCCGACATAGTTTATTCTATTGAGTATTTCTAGTTTTGTTTGTGTCTGTCTGATTATTAATGTTTTTTAGCTACAAAAATACATTTTTAACACAATTTGCATACCTTTTTCTGAAATTTTTGCGAAAATATGTAAATGTTAGGTAGTCGCATACTGGCATGCGAGATTTCTAGTAATTTTAGTTTACGACCAGGTGGTCGGAAAACTGACCTCCAGATTAAAAACATTATTTTTATTTCTTATTATGTTGCCAATTAGGCTCTGGGTTGAGTGGTTTTTTTTTCCGTTACCGCATACCGCTAAGTTTCGCTGTTAGTTTACGACCGCCAAAGTATTATAAAATCTATTAGTGCGACCAGCATGATCTGGAATTTTAGTTTGCGACCGCTAATGACGTCAGTTTTTCGGCCTATTCAAAGTGTATGGAAATATGTCGGCCGATAACTAATGTGGTAAAATTGATGTGTTGTTTTTACGACCACTTGGAATTAATAAGTACCACCTACGTTATATTTAACTTAATATAGATATTCACTTAATTACGTGTTTTATTACAGATGTCGTCCAATAAAAATAAAAAGAAGAAATATGCAAAATATTCACTAGAATCTCTGGAAACGGCTTTGAAAGATATAAGGGAAGGCGGGCAGGGTATAAGAGAAACGTGCAGAAAATATGGGATCCCAAGAACAACAATACAAGACCGATTAAGTGGCAAAAGAGCTGATGAATTAAAAAACAGAGGTCCAGAGCCAGTATTGGGTAAATCTGGAGAAAAACAAGTGGTTGAATGGTTGATTAATATTGCCAAATGTGGTTTTCCTGTAAAAAAACAAGAACTATTGGATACCGTACAGAAAATTCTGAAAGATCTTGACAAACCTAATCCATTTAAGGACGATCGCCCCGGTCAGACGTGGTTTTTAAGTTTCCTCAAAAGAAACCCTGAAATCTCACGTCGATCTGCCGAAGGCATAAACAAGGCTCGTGCACGTGCTACGGAAGAATCTATTCGGCTATGGTTTAGGGAATTTGAAACTTTTTTATCTGAATATCAGATATACTTCAACATCCAGAACGCATATTTAACTGCGACGAAAGTGGATTTTCATTATGCCCTAAAACGGGAAAAGTTCTTGGTCCTAAAGGGTTTCGCAACCTATATCAGGTAAAAGCTGGAAATGAAAAAGACAACTTGACTGTCTTATTGACGTTTAATGTTAGTGGACAAGTGTGTCCACCGTTGGTGGTATTTCCGTATTTGCGCAATTCCGAAAGCAGTCATTGATAGTATGCCACCTGATTGGGCGCTTGGGAGAAGTGGAACGGGTTGGATGAAGGGTGATGTATTTTTTGAATACATAGTTAATGATTTCAATTCGTGGGTTGAGAAAAATAACATCCAAAAGCCTATTATACTACTTGCTGACGGCCATAAATCTCATATGTCTCTCATATTGAGTTCTATGTGCGAGCAACTGGGAATTATATTATACGCTCTGCCTCCAAACACAACACATATGCTACAACCCGCTGACGTTAGCGTTTTTGGACCATTAAAGGCTCATTGGAAAGTTCACGTTCGAAATTTTTTGTCAAAGCCGGAAAATTTGAATTTATCTGTGACGAAAACAAATTTTTGTCTGCTGTTCAAAGATATTATTGAAGCCCCACAGATTGCATCGAATATTATTAACGGATTTAGAAGATGTGGTCTCTTTCCCTACGACCCGGACGCAGTCGATTACACAAAGTGTGTTCAAAACACCATGGAAAGACTTAATCAGCCACAGGATCATCATAACGAAACAGACGTGACAAATCAAGACCTTGTTTCCACTAGAAAAGTGTTACGCCATTTAAGGCCAATTCTCATAAAGAAGAAGGTGGATGTCAAATTTATTTTGAAGGAAGTGAAGAAGTTGAGAAAGAAAGAATCTAGAGATCAAATTTAACAGACAGAACAAACTCAACAGTTCGTTTATCAACTTCTTTACTAACGGAACCAAATTTAAGCAAGGGTAACCCTGAGACCAGTCAACCCACCCCACATTCTGCATTGAATGAACGTCTTAACATTTGGCCTACAGCAGAAAACAGTCAAATTAATATGAATTTGGACGATACACACTGTTCCAGCCCTCGCCCTCTTGGTGATGACCAATTGTGGCTACCACCACTAAGTACATCTATGGAAAGAAATGTGTTGGCATCAGCCCCTTCCCATGATATTCAAGTAGAAGTAGATATCCATGAGAAACCCACTGAAAAACCTGCTACATGTTATATCGCACAACCAAGCAATTACGAAAGTCTTTCTACCTTACATATTTCTGGCAGTTTTCTTCAACAAGAGAGTCTAGTATCATTAGATGATGTCATAATTATACCAATTCAAACAAGTACACCTACGAAACCGGAATGTCAAACTATCACACCGTCTCCAGCTGAACTTCCTTTGCAACCTGAAAAAAGTAATTTATTGTCTACAGAACCTCAGAAGACTATCATTGAACCAACTCCTTTAATCCAAGGACCAGTTACAGAAAATAAGTCTGCACAGCAATTAGTGTCCCAGGATACAGTGAAATTTGATGATCAGACTACAACGAAACCTCGTGTCCTTGTAGCTAATACACCTACGTTGGCTTCTTCTATGAATGACATACCTGAAAAGGACTTTTATAACATATTTGCTCGTAAAGGGTCTCTTATTACGCCAATTTTAATATCGTATTGTATCTTATTACGAACTTGTGCGGTAATGTAAAGTAAAACGCACGGTTTATCAAGATGCTTCGTCTAAAACGAACGGTACTTTTTTAAATCTTAGCAAAGAGTTTTTATATTTATCTTTTCTGATGCGTCATGTGCGATTGACCTCTTGGTCAAAATTTTATGAATAAAATTTACTTTATATAATTTATTTTTTCAATAATTTTTTTTTTAATTTTTGAATATGGGTATCAAATGAAAGGCCTTGATGAGCACATTCCAAAATTATATAATTTTTGACTAAAAATTAAAAAAAAAATTTTTTTTTCGATTTATGAATATGGTTATCAAATGAAAGGCCTTGATGAGCACATTCCAAAATTATATAATTTGTCACTAAAATTTAAGAAAAAAAAATTTTTTTTTCGATTTTTGAATATGGGTATCAAATGAAAGGCCTTGATGAGCACATTCCAAAATAATATAATGTGTCACTAAAATTTAAGAAAAAAAATATTTTTTTCGATTTTTGAATATGGGTATCAAATGAAAGGCCTTGATGAGCACATTCCAAAATTACATAATATGTCACTAAATTTAAGAAAAAAAAAATTTTTTTTTCAATTTTTGAGTATGGGTATCAAATGAAAGGCCTTGATTAGCACATTCCAAAATTACATAATTTGTCACTAAAATTTAAGAAAAAAAAATTTTTTTTTTAATTTTTGAATATGGGTATCAAATGATAGGCCTTGATGAGCACATTCCAAAATTACATAATTTGTCACTAAAATTTAAGAAAAAAAATTTTTTTTTTCTATTTTTGAATATGGGTATCAAATGAAAGGCCTTGATGAGCACATTCCAAAATAATATAATTTGTCACTAAATTTAAGAAAAAAATTTTTTTTTTTTAATTTTTGTTGTTTACTTTATTGTTGTTTGATTTCCTCACAATCGAAGTGAAAGGCAGAAAAATAGACCGATAGATAGTACAAGTGTATCAAAATTTCATCATTATGGAAAACAAGCAAAAATGCAAAGTCCGAGTTTTATTTATTTCCTCGCAAATATGTTATAAAACGTCGTATGACATACGTGCGCTTTGATAATTACAGCCTCTGCTTTCTTGTAGCCCTCGCCTACGGCTCGGGCTAGCAATATCGCCTCAGCTGTAATTTTCAACTTACCGCACTTATATCATAATGTACTATTCTGCATTGAAAAACGCTTACCTTGGGAATAAAACTCTGGATTCACTTGATTACATAATAGTATTTCCTTTCGAAACAAGCATGGTCGCCTGTTCAGACACTGAAATTATAAATTTTTCTTCACAGCCAGAAATGATACCTTCCACTGACATACAATTGCACACTAAAACAAAAACATCTACAGTTACAAGCAACGCATTTAGCAAACATTTATTTGTTCCCCAGCCTCTGGAAAAGGCAGTACAAAATGTGTCCAAACCTCGAGTTCCTGCTGCAATATCATCCATGTCTTGGCGAAAACACTACGAGGACAAGGAAAAAGCCAAGCTTGATAAGAAAAGAAAGAGTCTGTGAAGAGAAAGCAAGAAGAATCGAAAAGAAAGAAATTGGAACAACCAGTTAAGAAAAGAAAGACTGTAAAAAGTAAAGTTGTAAAGAGGCATGGGGTCGATCTAAAAATAATTAAAAATAAAGAGAATCGAAATGCTATACAAAATTGTGCACAATGTCAAGTTATATTAAACAGCGATACTGAGGAAGACGAAGACAAAAACGTCGGTTGTGATTTCTGTACGGATTGGTTCCATTTAAAGTGTACCGATTTTAGGGGATTAACTTATAATGATGTCAAAGTAGGCCATTCAAATGCAATTCTTGTATTTGAAGATTATTATTTCAGTTTATTATTTCTTGTTTTTTTTTTTCGTGGCATTATTTATATCCATTTGTAATTTAGTTTAATTATAATGAAAAATAAGACTGTTGAAGACTGATCATACCTTAATTAAAGTAAGTACTTAAGTATTTTACGTAGACAGCGAAAGTCGATGATTAAAATCAGAGTTCCAATATTAAAAAACAAAGTGTGATAACTCCATATCATCCAATTTTACCACAAAAAAGTTATATCTGTCGTAGAATAATTTGATACTTCGAATCTTCGCGAAAATCCTAGGGGTTTTGCGAAAACGCGGATAATTAGACATAGGCGAAAAATTATCAAATCTTACTGGACAAAGTCAGGATTTTTGCGAAAATACTCGTTACTATAGCAATATTGCGAAACGAAACGCTGGCTGTTATGAAATAAGAACGCTGATTGGTCGGTCAGCGCGTTCAATAAGAGATCGTCTCTGATTGGTTGACGTCTTAAATGTCAATCATTTGTTGCCGCACGTTATTTGTTTACGTTTGTGTCTGAGTTAAATTGCAGAAGTGTTTTGTTTTTTATCGTAAATAGTGTACCTACTTGGACTTAAATAAAATGGTAAATAAAAGTGCTACACGGATGTACATAGTGTCATATATCATAAAAGTCTTAGTCAACCACTCAACAACAACAATGCTTTCGAGATTGGTTTAGCGGTGTTTTGTTTGTCATTGTGTTAAAAGTGGACTATAAAATTGGACTTGAACTAAGAAACGGTGTGAATAGGAGGTTTGGTTTTCATATAATTATGACAGATTCGACAGAGAATGATGTTCAACCTTCAGCAGAATCGGAGAATTTGGAGGTTATCTCCGATAAAGACAAATTTTACATAGAGTTAAGAAAGTTTTACGATAATAGAGTTGACGGTACAACTAAACCAGAATGGACTAAAGAACGCGTAAATGCTGTAATAAATTCAATTGAACAATTTAAAACTGCGAGTGTACTTAAGCAACCAAAAACACAACAACAGTATAGAAATGCAAAAAAATACGACGTGATGAGTGTAGGTGAAGAAAAACTTCTGATACTGAGAAGAAAGGATCTTAACTCTCCTGTTGTACAAGTACCTTCAACAGATATGTACTATGATATTCTTCTGCAGGCGCACATATCAACTGGGCATGGAGGACGCGACAAACTGATATATAACCTAAAGCAACAATATGTGATACCGGTACCGATTATGATATTGTTCCTCAACTTGTGTAAGATCTGTCTGAATAAAAAAAGTTGCCCAAAAACAGGAATTGTTGTACGCCCCATAATTTCTCAAGACTTTAACAAACGTGGGCAGGTAGATTTAATTGATCTCCAGTCAACTCCTAGCCACAATTACAAATGGATTTTAAACTATCAAGACCACCTCACTAAGTTCTGCTTTCTCAGACCTTTAACCAGTAAAAAAGCAACTGAAGTAGCCATGGCTCTTTTAAAAATATTCTTAGAAGTGGGTGCGCCAATGATTTTACAGAGTGATAATGGCAAGGAATTTACTGCCAGCATAATAAAAGAGCTAATCACATTGTGGCCTGCATGCAAGATAGTGAATGGACGTCCCCGACATCCTCAAAGTCAAGGTTTGTTTGCAAGTTTTGCACTATCCCGCTTACCGCTATGCATTTTTCTTTCACCCAAAGGTTGCCTGGTAGAGATTGCTACCTTAGCAATAAGGCCACCTATGTTGTACTGTCTTTTGTTGTTATCTGTTGTTTTGTATTTTTTTTTATGTGCAATAAAGTATTTTTCTCTTTTTTAGGTTCGGTAGAAAGGTGCAATCAGGATGTTGAGAACATGTTGCGTTCCTGGATGTCCGACAATAACTCAACTGAATGGTCACTGGGATGCTATTTCGTTCAGTTCCAGAAAAATTCTTCGCATCATCGCACAATAGGACGTTCACCATACAAAGCCTTGTTTGGTCACGATCCTGTAATTGGCCTGTCTTCAACTTATTTGCCTAGAGATACATTGTCAAAATTAGAAAATGAAGAAGACTTACAACAGGTTTTAATTAATGAAAATCCTCCTCGCACTGAAGATATTCAAGACGAGCGTAATGCAGGTTGTAGAAATGAATCCAAAGTTGAAAATGCAATCCTTTTCTATGAGCAGCTTTCTAACGAAACCACAAATCAGTATGTTTCCACTGATCAAAAAATGACTATCCGAACACAAACTTCAACACAATCTACCCCTCTTTCATCTATGACACAATATAAAAAAGAAGAAATGATTATCGATCTGAGTAATAAAGCGAACAAATTTGTAGTAGCCGCCGATTCTGCAAATAACATTACAATTTTAGAAGATGTAATAATTGTCCCAGCAAGTACAACAAAAACGATCTGTCTTGATAACAATATCGCTATAAATGACACAAATTCCCACACAAATGTACAACAACAACATTCCAATAATATTGTTGCTACTAGAGTTAAATGTTGTATTTGCCAAATTACCACATCCGATTCACTCAAATGTTCAAAATGCCAACAAGTGATTCACGGCGCATGTGGAGTGTCTGAAGTTAGAGAAGGTAGTAGTTCTTCTAATGTTAAATGTAACTTATGCTGGCAAGAAGATTCTATTAAGAAAGAAAGAACAAGTTCGCATAAAAATTTAAAAAGAGCAGCTGCGACTATGTGTACTACATCCAACAAAAAATTTAAAGAAATAGATGTAGGTGCTACAATTTTGGTTGATGTTCCGAAGTACGATCGTGCACCCTTAGATAACAAAAACATTACAGGACGAGTAATTGATAAGAAGAATGGTTTGTTTCAAGTTGGTACCTCCGTTGGTATAATTAAAGATTGGCTACCAAGAAACGCACTTCAAATATCTCCAGGAGCTCAATTTACCGGCCCCGTTCCCGAGGTAGTATTACCTATTCGTGGTATTTCCTCACAACTATCACCATTCGGCGGACAAGGGTTTAAGCAATGTCATTGCAAGAAATCAAGCAAACAATGTTCCTCAAATAAGTGTGCTTGTAAAAAGCACGGTTTGCTTTGTAATTCCAAATGTCATAAATCTTTGAATTGTTGTAACAAGTAAAGTCTTACTAATAATTTCATATTACTTTTTACTAAACGCAGCTGTGCTTGCATTGCAACTCCAATGTTACAGGTCCATGCAACTCAGCGTAAGTTTCACATTAGTGACGTATTTAATTATCTTTTGTTCTGTGATTATTCGCTTTTCAAATTTTTTTCTAGTTATCTTTTAATTTCTTTGAATAAGTCTATTTTTTCCTATTTTTGCTAATTCAATAATAATTTGTTGTAGTTATTTTGTTCACTATAAGTGAACCAGAATGTGATAATAATTTTGCCTCAATATATCTTAAGTTTAGCTGTATAAGAGAAGAGAAGGCTGATGAATGAGTGATTTTATCTCAAGACTTTAATTCACAAGACTGATCAATTCCATTGTTGCACTATTAAACTAATTGTTTACCTAACCAGTTTCATCCAATTTATGGATTACACCCTAAAATTGGATCATTTTTTTTTACTACGACTGAGATCTCCTATTGTCTGTAGAAAACAACATACATACTAAAATTTTCAATAAAAAGTTTATAAAAATCAATTTAGTGATTTTCCTTTCTCACCTATTCTAAACCTTCATAACTCTATGATACAATACTTGAAGTTAATCATCGGCAAACTAGGAACCAAATAGAAGTCAGCCAGCAAAATTGTAGCCAATCAGTGTTGAGCACATCAAATCTTACTATAGTAACGAGTATTTTCGCAAAAATCCTGACTTTGTCCAGTAAGATTTGATAATTTTTCGCCTATGTCTAATTATCCGCGTTTTCGCAAAACCCCTAGGATTTTCGCGAAGATTCGAAGTATCAAATTATTCTACGACATATACAACTGTTGGCAATGACTCAAACCATTTTTTTGCCAGACCTGTGAGTTTTTGCAATGCAAAGTGGGTAGTTTGTTTCTCGTCCCATTCGTAGATGCTAGCACACTCATTTACCTTATTTAACCAACTGTCTACACTTTGTGTCTTTACTAGAAGGGTCAAACTCTGGTATAACATTATTTAGTTGATTATTATTAAACTTAAGAGACTTATCTTTGTCTTTTTGCAAGGAAACCACAAGATTCATTACATCATTTGCAGAAAAATCCTTAACACATTCTTCAGGACTACCGGAGGACTGGTTGGCTAATGTTGATATGGGTTGAGTATCACTGACCTCTTCCACAATCCATGGCGCCAGCGGCTCTGTAACTCGTCCTGCAATGCGGCGTCTACGGCGAGGCGTTGGAGACGGCGAAGATGAACTCTTTCTTTTTCTCAGATGAAGTTGCCTTCGTTCAGGTGCTCGTCCGTGCTCCATGGCCTCGAATGTATATAAAAAAAAAAAAATAGTGTAGGTATATGTATATATAATATATATATTTTTTATTGGGCTTTAAAATCCAAAACAAGTAATGAGGCAATAAATTTACTTTATCTAACATTACGCTTTCAATGTCGTTGATATTTAATAATTATGCTAAAATTTTACTGTTTTTTTTTATCAATACTGAGCACACAATATGGTTACTATGATAGTCTAGATAAAACGGCGGACACACATGGTCCATACTAAAGTAACTCATTTAGTTAGCTATCTTGGTCTGCAACTTTGGACACACATGGTCCACTACTTAACGACACACATGGCCGAATAGATATGTAACTGAATGGGCACACATGGCCCGGAATATAAGGCACACATGGCCTGGTATATAAGGCACACATGGCCCGGTATATAAGGCACACATGGCCTGGTATATAAGGCACACATGGCCCGGTATATAAGGCACACATGGCCCGGTATATAAGGCACACATGGCCCGGTATATAAGGCACACATGGCCAATTAATGTGTTTTTTTTTTTAATATTGGTCATCATTATTTACTTTTTTTTTAACTTTGTTCCCCACTTAGATTTTTGAAATATTCTATTATAAAAAAGGTAATAAAGCTATTATCAAGCTATCGAAGAGTTACCTCGATCGAAACTTGAAACACTTTCAAAATTTTTTTATAGCGTACACATTTAACGATGCTGTTGTCTGTGTGCAGCAAAAGTAAATCATAATCATTGAACCAGTTATCAAAGAGTAGCCTTGATCAAACTCATTCAAATGATTAAGTGCCACTTCTCGCATCAACCCAGACAAGCGGTCGTAATTAACTTCAATAATTAAATTAACTAGGGACCAAAGTTAAAACTCATCTTTAATATAAATAACTGTTAACATTAAAAAAAAACTGTATATATTTAAACGTTAAAATGATTGTCTTTGTAAGTTAAGAACCTATTTAAAAAATTTATAAGAATACTGGCGTATAACAAGCTACCGGAGAGTAGCCCCGATCAAACTTGTCACGCGCCAAATTTTCAATACATCAAACGACACTGTTGTCTGTGTGCAGCGAAAGCTAAATCATAATCGCAGAACTTAGTTATCAAAGAGTAGCCTTGATCAAACTTGTCCATGCGATTAGTTCGCCCCGCATCAGACACAGACAAAGCGGATGTAATCAATTTCGAAATAAAATTAATAATTTATAATTAGGGAACGAAGACAACGGAGGAAAAATAAGTCATATTATATTGATATCTTTAAAAAAACTGTATTTTGTTCCCTTTTAGTATTTTTCATAACGTATTGATTTCAATTACTTTAAATACAAGCGTGTAACAAGCTATCGGAGTGTAGCCCCGATCAAACTTGCTACGCGCTAAATTCTCAATAGTCCACACATCTAAAGACGCTGTTGTCTGTGCCGTGAGCAGCGACATGGAATTATAATCGCAGGACTCTCCTCAAGAGTAGCCATGATAAACATGTTCAAGCGATAAGTCCCTCGCGTATCAGACACAGACAAGGCGGATGCGTAATTTCGAAATGAAATCAACTATAGGGAACGACGTCGATGTAAAAACAAACAAAAAAAAAACCTTTTACGTTCAAACATTTAAATAAATTGGCCTTGTTCCCTTTTTTTATTCTGCTAAAGTATTAATTGAAACAAATTAAAATATCAGCGTATAGCATGCTATCGAAGTGTCGCCTCGATCAAACTTGCTACGCGCCAAATTCCCAATAATCTACACATCCAACGACGCTGCGGTCTGTTAGCAACAGTGAATCATAATCGCAGGACTCTTAATGAAAGAGTAGCCATGTTTAAACATGTTCAAGCGAAAAGTCTATCGCGTAGCAGACAGACGAAGTGGATGTGATAAATTTCGAAATAGGATTTAGAGACAAGGGAACACTGCCAATAAAAATTGTGACTGTAAAAATAAAATTTATTAATACATACCTTGCAAAAATTTTTTCTTTCGTGGGTTGAACGTCCACTTCTGAGTTTTTACGAAATAAAAACTCAACCGTACGAGAGAACAATTTATTTCTTATAACTCAATATAATATTCATAATTTACTGTAGATAGGTACTATAACTAGCAGTTTCTATTTTTAGATCTTTACAAGTCGACAACTGGAGCGCAACTGACCGCTCCGCCACCGGCTGGCTTCCCACCAAGGTTCTCCCCACTCCATTGACAATAGTAATTTGGCGCTATTTTCCTCGCTTCTGATTGGTCGATCACCAACCAATCACAACCGAGGCAATGTTGCCATAAAAATAGGAAGAATTGTAATATCAATTCTCAAAATACAAAAATATGGTGGTGTTATTTATTTATATAATTTTATCTATAATAAATGCTGTTGTATCTATTAAATCATAACACTACTTACATTTTTAGGACAGATGTACGCGACTGTACGATACACCACGTATTTAGAGTAGGAGACCAGATACCAAACGTTGTCGATACAATAAACATTGAATACATCAATTACTATTCAAGAAATTAAATGAAATATTTCATATTTCCTCACTAAATTCTTTTAATCATATAAATTTTGGATTTAATATTAACATAAAATACATAAAATAATACAAAACAACTATACTGCTTACGCATTTTGGATTCGGCTCTAAGACTATAGTCATAAAAAAACAAACCCCTTATTTCTCTGGAAAGGGGTGTCGACCAAGTCTGTAACTTAAGGACAAACTCGCTCGAACTACCGACTACACATAGGAGTTATCAGATTTTCGCTACGACCTTTCGTTCTCGAGATCCAGGTAGAAAGGTCTCTACAGCATATCCTCACACATCTTCTAAACGCAAGATCGACAAACTCTGATTCTTGGTGACAAACTCCGACAAACTAACGGCTACACACTCGAGTTAGCAGATTTTCGCTACGACCTTCCTTTCTTAAGATCCAGGTAGAAAGGTCTCCACAGCGTATCCTCACGTATCTCCTAAACGCAAGACCGACAAAATCTGGTTCTTGGTGACAAAATCCGACAAAATACCGGCTACACATACAAGTAATCAGATTTTCGCTACGACCTTCCGTTTTCGAGATCTGTGTGGCCCAGCTGTAGAGACGTCTCTACAGCTGAGCCACACGTATCTCCTAAACGGAAGCCCGACAAACTCTGGTTTTTGGCGACAAAATCCGACAAAATACCGGCTACACATACGAGTAATCAGATTTTCGCTACGACCTTCCGTTTTCGAGATCTGTGTGGCCCAGCTGTAGAGACGTCTCTACAGCTGAGCCACACGTATCTCCTAAACGGAAGACCGACAAAATCTGGTTCTTGGTGACAAAATCCGACAAAATACCGGCTACACATACAAGTAATCAGATTTTCGCTACGACCTTCCGTTTTCGAGATCTGTGTGGCCCAGCTGTAGAGACGTCTCTACAGCTGAGCCACACGTATCTCCTAAACGGAAGACCGACAAACTCTGGTTTTTGGCGACAAAATCCGACAAAATACTGGCTACACATACGAGTAATCAGATTTTCGCTACGACCTTCCGTTTTCGAGATCTGTGTGGCCCAGCTGTAGAGACGTCTCTACAGCTGGGCCACACAGATCTCCTAAACGGAAGACCGACAAAATCTGGTTTTTGGCGACAAATTCCGACAAATTATCGACTTCATCATGGCATAGTCAAAAAGTCAGATTTCCAACTTTTTTTTTTGTGGCCCAGCTGTAGTCCATCACGTGAAAATAATTAAACTTACACGTCGTGCTCAAAATAACTATAAAATTAAACAATCTAATAATAAATCTAAATGCGTCTGGCAGATAGTAAATAATAGTAAGCAAAAGAAATCTCATGAACCAAATTACTGCAATTAATATTGACGATAACATTATAACTGACTCTAAAGACATTTCTAATAGTTTTAACGATTATTTTGTAAATAAAGTAGAATGCTTAAAAAATGACAATTTTAAATATAATTATGACATTCAAAATACTTTGAATTCAATGTTTATGCCTCCGGCGCTACCATGTGACATACTTAATATAATTAGAACTTTGAAAAACACAAAAAGTGTAGGATATGATGATATTTGTACGAAGGTTGTGAAATTCGTTGCAGAAACATTATGCAAGCACTTAGCACACATCCTCAATTTGGCAATAAGTGTGCCATTCACTCCCTGGATGGCCATCATCAGATCACATCCCGCTTAATCCTGGGCGGAGAACCAAAGCTTCAAAGTTACCTCGTTTGTATGAAAATAGACCTCTCCTACTTTATAATAATTATGTAAAGATGTAAATTTTAGATAGTTTATTTTAGTTTTGTTTCGTTTTGTTATTCCTAAATAAACATTGTAATTATTAGATTTAAATATTAGAATTTAATTTTGTAAATACGTCCACGTTCAAACGGACAAACTGTTGTTGCAGATCAAATATCGGATAATGAATGTCTCAATTCATACATGGAATTCAAAAAGTCTGACAGATATCGATCCTCATTTCCCTCCATCTTCTTGTTCGTGGATGGCAGAAAACACTAAATCAGAAACTTATATAACTTTGAAACGACATTCAGTACAAAAAGACCCTTATAAGAACTTGTTCGTAGATACTATATTTGTTGGTCATAGCTGCGACAATGTTATCTGTCCTACATATTACGACAATGTTAAATGGGTGACAGGAGTCCCCAAGGAGACTGGATGTACCATCTGGAATATTGTGTCTGGAGATCTCTTTTTTGGATCAATCTAAGAGTCCTGAGTGGTCGTTTGTTGAGACGGAATTCATCCCGAAAACTCCACTCTCCAAGATATGCTTCGGTGGAAACTACTGTGGCATGAAGGGTTTTGTAACAGAGTGGGGACAGTTTTTTTTGCCATATACTAATAGAAGTGTAGCTCCAACCAAAGCGATACAAGATCTAACAAAGGAATGTCCTCGAGACACCGAAATGTCTGTCAACACTAGCTGCAGCTGAATTAGAAGTCATTGAGATTCTCTTCAATACTAAGTGCAATGACGTAGTTGCAAAGATTAAGAATGGGAAAAATATAACTAGTTATGAATTAGGTTTCTTGAACCCGTCCTTCCCAGGGATTGGTGCTTCATTCATCAATATAGGAGGAAAATTGATGAGTGCAAAATCTCGTTTCGACATTGTAAGAGATTACAGGATTAAATTCTCTGAGGAACCTATTTTAACATACCAGGGGAAGAATGCACAGCTATACGTCATTACAGCTTGCCAAGGTGAAACTGCCAGGTACGAAATTCGAACTGTATTGTGACCTTAACTCTCCTGTTGTACAAGTACCTTCAACAGATATGTACTATGATATTCTTCTGCAGGCGCACATATCAACTGGGCATGGAGGACGCGACAAACTGATATATAACCTAAAGCAACAATATGTGATACCGGTACCGATTATGATATTGTTCCTCAACTTGTGTAAGATCTGTCTGAATAAAAAAAGTTGCCCAAAAACAGGAATTGTTGTACGCCCCATAATTTCTCAAGACTTTAACAAACGTGGGCAGGTAGATTTAATTGATCTCCAGTCAACTCCTAGCCACAATTACAAATGGATTTTAAACTATCAAGACCACCTCACTAAGTTCTGCTTTCTCAGACCTTTAACCAGTAAAAAAGCAACTGAAGTAGCCATGGCTCTTTTAAAAATATTCTTAGAAGTGGGTGCGCCAATGATTTTACAGAGTGATAATGGCAAGGAATTTACTGCCAGCATAAACAAAAACAAAAATACAATATTTCATACATAAATAAAAGTGATAATAAAAATAAGGCAAGGTG
Organism: Agriphila tristella; assembly: GCA_928269145.1. NCBI lineage: Eukaryota > Metazoa > Arthropoda > Insecta > Lepidoptera > Crambidae > Agriphila > Agriphila tristella. The sequence continues at coordinate 3,083,483 of OV743435.1, forward strand.
GAATCTAATAAAAAAACAGACTCAACCTCACAATTCATTTAGTAATACTATAAACAATATTGTTGTTGATAAAAATGAGGTATCAGACGCTAAAAAAATCGCTGAAATCTTCAATAACTATTTTCTTACATCCGGTACAAGTGACAGAAATTTTACTAAGAATAATAACCCCAAGACACACTCACAAACTTTGTTTATGACACCGGTTGATAAGCATGAATTAAAGAAAATTGTTATGAGCTTAGGAAACAAAAAAAGTTGTGGTTATGATAATATACCTATTAAAGTAATTAAGAACTCATTAGAATACATATCTGAACCACTTGTCTATATTTTAAATCTTATGATCGAGTCTGGAGTATTCCCCCAAGAATTAAAGATAGCAAAAATAAAACCTTTATTTAAAAAGGGCAGTAAAAAAGATTTTAAGAATTATAGACCTATAGCGTTATTAACCTGCTTCTCTAAATTATTTGAAAAAGTTATATATATTCGTCTTATGCAATTCTTAAACAAATTTAATCTTCTTAACAAAAGTCAATTTGGCTTCCAAAAAAAGAAATCCACTGCACTAGCCATTTACAAAATTCTTAAAGAAGTATGGGAGGCATTAAATAAAAAAGTTAAATGTATTGGGCTATTTCTCGATATGTCCCGGGCATTCGACTGTGTTTGTTATGATACCCTGCTTCAAAAATTAGAAAGCTTAGGCGTGCGTGGCTTATCACTAAAACTTTTAAAAAGTTATTTAAAGGAAAGAGAACAATTTACAGTAATTGATTCGTATAACAAGAATAGCAAAACTTTTGAAGAAATAAAATCAGAAACAAAAAAAGTAACAATTGGCCTACCCCAAGGAAGCATTCTTGGACCACTTTTATTTCTAGTTTACATCAATGAACTTCCAGATATCACAGATAACTTATGTGTAATGTTTGCTGATGATGCCACTATATTCATCCCAGATACCCATAATAATAAAATTAACTTTGAAAACAATATTAATAAAACACTGCAAACTATCATAAACTGGCTTAAATCTGTTAATCTAAATGTTAATCTAACAAAAACAAAATTTATTCAATTTAGAAATTACAAAACTTTGAATTATAATTTACAAATCACAGAAAATGATACAAAAGTCGAAGAAGTAGACAAAATTAATTTTCTTGGAGTAACTATCGATAATCACTTAAATTGGAAAGACCATATCTTAAACATAAACAAGAAAATATGTAGTTACTGTTATGCTCTTTCTATACTCATAGAAACGACATCCGTAGATGTAGCCAGAGCTGCCTATTTTGGACACGTTTACCCACTGCTGACTTATGGAGTGATATTCTGGGGTAATTCAGTAAATGTACAGTCGACTTTCCTTTTACAAAAACGCTGTTTACGCATAATATATAATATGTATACAGATGAAACGTTAAGAAATGTTTTTAAGGAAAAGGGTTATCTAACGTTAACCAATATTTATATATTAGAGGCAACAATTTTCATTAAACAAAATCCAGAGTACTTTGATAATAAAATCACATCACGTCCAATTACCCGCGATAAATATAAATATGATTTATGTATACCTCGAATAAATAATCAAATGTATCATAATAGTGCTTTTAGCACTAGCATAAAGGTCTTTAATCATTTACCTTTAGAAATCAAAGCACTTGATTTGCCTTTGTTTAAATTCAAGCTTAAAAAGTGGTTACTTCACAATGTTTTTTATAGTCTGCCTGAATACTATGCTTGTAAAACTAAATAAGTCATAGGTAGATATTATTTAGCAATTATTTTTAAGTATTAATTAGGTGTGTAATTATAATGTAACTCTCAAATTGCATACCCGTTATGGGTTTACTGTTGTTTCTAATATAATACTGCAATTCAACCTGCAAATTGTACACAGTATATGGCAATAAAAATATATTCTATTCTATTCTATTCTATTCATAATAAAAGAGCTAATCACATTGTGGCCTGCATGCAAGATAGTGAATGGACGTCCCCGACATCCTCAAAGTCAAGGTTTGTTTGCAAGTTTTGCACTATCCCGCTTACCGCTATGCATTTTTCTTTCACCCAAAGGTTGCCTGGTAGAGATTGCTACCTTAGCAATAAGGCCACCTATGTTGTACTGTCTTTTGTTGTTATCTGTTGTTTTGTATTTTTTTTTATGTGCAATAAAGTATTTTTCTCTTTTTTAGGTTCGGTAGAAAGGTGCAATCAGGATGTTGAGAACATGTTGCGTTCCTGGATGTCCGACAATAACTCAACTGAATGGTCACTGGGATGCTATTTCGTTCAGTTCCAGAAAAATTCTTCGCATCATCGCACAATAGGACGTTCACCATACAAAGCCTTGTTTGGTCACGATCCTGTAATTGGCCTGTCTTCAACTTATTTGCCTAGAGATACATTGTCAAAATTAGAAAATGAAGAAGACTTACAACAGGTTTTAATTAATGAAAATCCTCCTCGCACTGAAGATATTCAAGACGAGCGTAATGCAGGTTGTAGAAATGAATCCAAAGTTGAAAATGCAATCCTTTTCTATGAGCAGCTTTCTAACGAAACCACAAATCAGTATGTTTCCACTGATCAAAAAATGACTATCCGAACACAAACTTCAACACAATCTACCCCTCTTTCATCTATGACACAATATAAAAAAGAAGAAATGATTATCGATCTGAGTAATAAAGCGAACAAATTTGTAGTAGCCGCCGATTCTGCAAATAACATTACAATTTTAGAAGATGTAATAATTGTCCCAGCAAGTACAACAAAAACGATCTGTCTTGATAACAATATCGCTATAAATGACACAAATTCCCACACAAATGTACAACAACAACATTCCAATAATATTGTTGCTACTAGAGTTAAATGTTGTATTTGCCAAATTACCACATCCGATTCACTCAAATGTTCAAAATGCCAACAAGTGATTCACGGCGCATGTGGAGTGTCTGAAGTTAGAGAAGGTAGTAGTTCTTCTAATGTTAAATGTAACTTATGCTGGCAAGAAGATTCTATTAAGAAAGAAAGAACAAGTTCGCATGAAAATTTAAAAAGAGCAGCTGCGACTATGTGTACTACATCCAACAAAAAATTTAAAGAAATAGATGTAGGTGCTACAATTTTGGTTGATGTTCCGAAGTACGATCGTGCACCCTTAGATAACAAAAACATTACAGGACGAGTAATTGATAAGAAGAATGGTTTGTTTCAAGTTGGTACCTCCGTTGGTATAATTAAAGATTGGCTACCAAGAAACGCACTTCAAATATCTCCAGGAGCTCAATTTACCGGCCCCGTTCCCGAGGTAGTATTACCTATTCGTGGTATTTCCTCACAACTATCACCATTCGGCGGACAAGGGTTTAAGCAATGTCATTGCAAGAAATCAAGCAAACAATGTTCCTCAAATAAGTGTGCTTGTAAAAAGCACGGTTTGCTTTGTAATTCCAAATGTCATAAATCTTTGAATTGTTGTAACAAGTAAAGTCTTACTAATAATTTCATATTACTTTTTACTAAACGCAGCTGTGCTTGCATTGCAACTCCAATGTTACAGGTCCATGCAACTCAGCGTAAGTTTCACATTAGTGACGTATTTAATTATCTTTTGTTCTGTGATTATTCGCTTTTCAAATTTTTTTCTAGTTATCTTTTAATTTCTTTGAATAAGTCTATTTTTTCCTATTTTTGCTAATTCAATAATAATTTGTTGTAGTTATTTTGTTCACTATAAGTGAACCAGAATGTGATAATAATTTTGCCTCAATATATCTTAAGTTTAGCTGTATAAGAGAAGAGAAGGCTGATGAATGAGTGATTTTATCTCAAGACTTTAATTCACAAGACTGATCAATTCCATTGTTGCACTATTAAACTAATTGTTTACCTAACCAGTTTCATCCAATTTATGGATTACACCCTAAAATTGGATCATTTTTTTTTACTACGACTGAGATCTCCTATTGTCTGTAGAAAACAACATACATACTAAAATTTTCAATAAAAAGTTTATAAAAATCAATTTAGTGATTTTCCTTTCTCACCTATTCTAAACCTTCATAACTCTATGATACAATACTTGAAGTTAATCATCGGCAAACTAGGAACCAATTAGAAGTCAGCCAGCAAAATTGTAGCCAATCAGTGTTGAGCACATCAAATCTTACTATAGTAACGAGTATTTTCGCAAAAATCCTGACTTTGTCCAGTAAGATTTGATAATTTTTCGCCTATGTCTAATTACCCGCGTTTTCGCAAAACCCCTAGGATTTTCGCGAAGATTCGAAGTATCAAATTATTCTACGACATATCCAATACCATATTTTCTAGTAAGTAACTATGCACACACGTTGTTTTGTTCTCTAATATTGGCACTTTGGTTTTCACCCGCGAATTTTACTGTTGAATTTACCAAAATAAATCTAAGCCTAGTCTCAAAGCCAAAATTGTGTAATGTTGTAGTTTATTGGAAGAAAGATTACCTATTAAGTATTATTGTTACTGTTACCTAATGAATGACTTGTGTTAATTCGAAGACTAGTCTATCTCAAAGATCTTTTAAAATATTATGATGGATAAGCAATAACTAAGCAAATAAAGTATTTGATTTTATGATATGAGTCGTATAGAATCAAAAACAGCAATCTGTCATTTTAATGAAAATGAAGTTATATATAGGGCAACACTGTTCCATTAGAATATTCTTTGCTTATTTAATAACATTGTATCAAAAACAGCAATGTACAACGGAAAATTGAACTTCAAAAACTGTGTTAGTATCAAATACAGACGATAAGTTTCAAAAACAGCAATCTGTGAGTGTCAACCAATCACAAGCGTTACTTCGGTTGTGCGTCAAAATGGCGTCCGCGTTGTTTTTGTTGTGAGTTTTATGCGTGTATTTTCTTGCTTTATTATAAAAATAACGTTGAAAAGTTAGTTTTAACATTAAAAAACTGGACATGGAGGTGCACCCCACGCGTGTTAATAATAAGTTTGCACGAAAGAAGAAAAAAGATCCCACAAAATGGAAAACAAATATTGCAAAATGTTTGAGGTATGTACTAACATTGTTTTAACGTAGGGCTGTTACAAAACAACTGGTTTACACACATAATGAATTTTGAGTTCAGTTATTATGAAATTATCAAAATAAATTTTAATTGAATGCGCATTATTATTTCAAATCAGTTTTGGATTTCTTTATTTTATACACTATTTTTTAATTTAGTTTAAATAAACACATGTTAACACGCTTTGTTTTTCTTTTTAGATATTCGTCAAAAGGCATGCCAACTCGAGTATGCGAACATAATACGAAAGCATTGAAATGTGCAACATTGACAATGAATAATCTATCAAAAATACATCGGGATTTTTATAAGAACTCGACAAAGCATGACCAAAATATAATTCTTTTCAAACTGTGTTCAATAAAAGAAACTCAAAAAAGACCTAACTTTAAAGGCAAATAGTAGTTTGTTACACAAGGGACGTAAGTGAGCTATTACAGAACAAGATCCAATTTGGCGCCCGTGCGAGCGCAGCTCGCAAAGGGCGCTAATGGATCGAGTGCACCCGAGATATTTAGACGCCCGAGCGAGCGAAGCGAGCGAGGGCGAATATAGTTCGAGGGTGTGATAGCTACTTACAACCGAGGTAAGCATACTACTTTACATCATTCATGCGAGGTAAATTTAATAAAAAAAAGTAAAAAAAAAAAAAAAAAAAAAATTATAAAAATAAAAAAAAAAATTAAAAAAAAAATCAAAATCAAAATCAAAATCAAAATCAAAATCAAAATCAAAATCAAAATCAAAATCAAAATCAAAATCAAAATCAAAATCAAAATCAAAATCAAAATCAAAATCAAAATCAAAGTCAAAATCAAAATCAAAATCAAAATCCAAGGAGTTTTGCATAGCTTGAACGGAAATGAAATGCCGCCATATTTATTGTTTTTTTTTCAGTAAAAAGTTTCCACAGTTAATATAAGAAAAGAGATTGGTTCACTAAGGAGTTTGACATAGCTTGAATTGTAAAGTTACTTTACTCACTTATGCTCTGAAATGTTATCATTCCATTTGAAAAAAGAATGCGGGGCGTTCAACATTTCCGTGGGGGTCTGGTTCATCACATTCTAAATTTGAAATTCAGTGCGGAAATGAAATTCAATACTTACTTCCCGCACTGAGTGCGGGAAGTAAGTGTTCCAAATTCAAATCGGTAGAACTTATCAGCTAGCATTCTTTTTATGAAACTTTATGGTTGCATGACCTGACCGGACAGTAAACATGGCCACGCGAACCAATTTAAATATCTCATTTTTACAAAGAAAATTGTATTTCCTCGCATTTCGTGAGTAAAGTATTATACAAACCTTGTACTGGAAGCTACTTGCATTGCCTCGAATGATTAAAGCCCTCGCCAGCCCTCGCCTGCGGCTCGGGCTTCAAACCATCCTCGACAATGCAATCGCTAGCTTCCCGTTCTCGGATGTAATGTACTATTACAGTTAAAGCATTCACCCATGCTTGAATTGTAAAGTGATTTGAAAATGGAACGTTCTATCTAAACAATGCACTGTGTTGCACATGCCAACTTACACGGCCTCTTACTATACTAGTAAATCCTAGTTGCCGAGCAGTATGATGTAAAAGAAATTTAAAACTAACTATTCCGTATTCATTAACAAAAAGAGAGTGCCAATCTGCCAAAAAATTTTTCTGAGTATTTTTGGCATTAAAAAGTATAGAGTGGAGTACTTGATGAAAAAGTTTTATGAAACGGGAGAATTTCCTCGTGAAGCTCGTGGAGGTGATCGGAAGACTGAAAAGTATGCAGAGAAAAAAGAATCTGTTCATCGTTTTATTCAAAATCTCAAATGTATAGAGTCTCATTACTGCCGAAAAAGCAAGGAAGCTGAAAGAAAATACTTGCCATGTGAATTGAATATTAAAAAACTTTACGTAATGTATAATACTGACCAGCGTAATGCACAACTTGGAGTAAAATTATCATACTTTCGGCATATTTTCAACACTGAATATAATTTAGGCTTCGGCACACCACAAACGGATGTTTGTTCAAAATGTCTAGAACTAAAAGAAAAGATCAAAATGGAAAAAGACGAAAATAAAAATATACATTTTATGACAGAGAAGAGGGTTCATTCTTTGAGAGCGAAATCATTTTTTGAAAACTTGAGAGACACTACACCTGACTTGAAAATAAGATCTTTTGATTTCCAAAAAAATTTACCGTTACCAAAGGTGCCTGACCAATCATGCTATTATAGCCGACAATTATATTTCTACAATTTAGCCGTAGTTGAAGGCCATTCAAATTTGCCTCTCAATAAAGAGCGTGTATTCTCTTATTATTGTACAGAAGACGAGTTTAGCAAAAATGCGAATTTGGTGGCATCTGCAGTTTATGACCGGCTTTGTAAAACTAATAAAACGGGCATATCAAGAATTCGTTTGGTTGCAGACGGATGCGGCGGGCAATATAAAAATTGTATTTTAATTGGTATGTGCTGCAAATGGCTATTAGAAAATGGAAACATTAAGAGTTTAGAAGTCATTTTTCCTGACACCGGTCATTCCTTTATGCCTGCTGATCGCTTTTTTGGAGTTATAGAAAAAAAGCTGCGTAAAATGGAGGTAGTACTTCATCCCAAAGAAATCATAGATATTGTGTCTGAAAACGCAACGTTAGTAAAATTTGGTGAAGATTGCACGGTTTTTGACTGGAAGACATCTATCAAAGACATCGTAAAACCCACCACAACTTGGAATATTCAATTCAACCAGTGTAAAAGATTTATTCTGCGTCGTTCAAAAAAAGCTGGTAACGTGCTTGTGAGGGGCGAAATATATTATAAAAGTGATCTAGCTACCGCTCAAAATATTTGCAGACCACGAAAACTTATAAATATGATAAATCCGATCATACTGCCCAGCATAGTTGCTGTTAATAAAAGTAAATTAAATGACGTGAATAAATTACTGAGCAAACATTTTGGTACATAATGGCAAGGCTTATTGGAATTAAGTTTTTATAAAGAAATATTATTAAGACAGGAGGCCTTACAAGAAACGCCTTCTGAAGATATATATTGTGATGAAGAAGTTCAGGAACCTGACGAACTTAGAATTTGATTTTGTGAAAACAATAAAAATGTTGGTGAAATAAATAAAAATTAAACATCTTTGTGAATTTTAATTTGAGTGACAACCCTAAATTACGTGTTGCGTTATTAAAATCAAAGACAACAATCTTTGACATAGCTATTAACAAAAGCAGCAATCTGGTGTTTGTTTAGAATCAAATCCAGCAATATTTAAACGTAAGTATCAAAAACAGCAATCTGAAAAAAATATTAAAATTTTATTAATTTCTTCTAAATGCAAATATTTAATTAAAATGCAAACCTTTAATTTACCAAATTAAATCATAAATGATAAATTTATCAATTATAATAAAGAATGACACGTTTTTTTTTAATTACCACTAATTAGTGAAATGTCAGATTGCTGTTTTTGTTTCTATACGACTCATATAACATGCATTTTTTTTAAATCAATTAATAGTCATTTGCCCTTGAAAATCTGGTGGCCGTAAACTAAAGAAATGTTGGTCGTATACTAAAAGAAATGGCCGAAAACTAGTGATAAGAGTACTTTCTTTTTAATAATTAGGTTTAAAATAAAGAGCAACAGCTTTTTATATAAATTAAATTTTGAAAATAAATTCATCATATGCATCAGCTTTACAAATATTTACTAAAAGTTTCTGGTGAATATATCGTACCAATTTTATGAAGCGAAGTTGGCAACTCCACTAATCGGTCGCAAACTAGCGCAGTAACCCTACCGAATATGCTGAAGCAAACTACGTATGAGTACAGACCAATCGAACGTAACTCTACTCACTTTGGGTTCAAATCAGTGCGCGTTCTAACGCGGCGGTTGCGTTGAGAACTAGCACCGAATTCTCAATTTTTACATGTTATTAAGTTTCTTCGCTTTCAAGTTAGTTAAAAAAAATCTGTTCAATTAAGATTGAAAGTATTAACATCGCCGATTGTTGTGTTGGTTTTAACATTACCGAATGTTCTGTTTCCGAGAAATTTTGCAAATAGGACCAGAAACAGGGTCCACGGAATATTTTTTTACATCAAAGGTGGTAACATTTTTACAAATGCTTTCAATTAAATCTATTGTGTATTATTCCAAGTACATTATATATTTTTTCCATAATAACTTCACGCGCGTAATCTTTCAATAATTTGAATTGAATATTGGGATTTGACCCTTCTTAGCGCCTTAAGACTTAAAGTCTACAGAAGCCCACGTGGGTTGATACGTGATACATTAGTTCTTATAAATGGCACAACAAACAGATGCTGCTTTCGATTAGACCTACTAGTGACCTTCAACGAAACATGGCATAAAATATCAGTTTCTATTTTAGAATTAACCATGTTGTACAATGTTAGAAGGTCACTTATTTGACATCTAACGTAAAGCGAGTCCAAATTAAATCGGTTAAGCCTATCAGAGTAAGTTAGGATTTTTTAAAAGTGACTAAGTTGGGGTTACTATCGTCATTCTTGAAATGAGAAGCTGATATGATTTCTATTGTGGGCATGACACAGCACAGCAAATAGCTGATCCACGTAACAACACACACAAGCCGGTATTAAATTCTATAAGGTACCTAATGTTTAATCATAAATTAATGATATCGTGTTCTTTGAATGGGTAATATTATTGATTTTAATTAAACTTAATTCTTTTACGTAATAATGATTGTATACGTATACGCCAACAATATAATGATTGTAACATTTTTTTCGCTTTACACCTTTTCATACTTGCGTGCAGACGACATGCTACTGGCCAATAAAACAACTGATAAAGAGGTAAAAGTTTTTATGCTATAAGTTCAAAAAATATACCCTTTCGCTACATACCTAGTTAAAAAGACAATTTACATCCCGCGGCGTTTCGCTTATAGCGAATCGCTATATGTGCACGTGCACGGCACGGGTATAGAGTATAGACGGGTCTCGGTACGGCACCGTACCGAGACGCGTCTATACCGGGCTATGAAAATTATAGTTAGGACATTGAATTAGAAATATCGGAAATATACGAATGACGCACCTTTTTCCTTTATCAATTAGAAATTAAGTGAATTTTAAAGTAAAGTTATAAAAAGAGTGAAATATTGAAATATTGAATTTAAATTATAAAATATTGATTGAAAAAGATATAAAGAAAAGTAAAATTATAATTGTGAATTATTTAACTAGGTACTTATAAGATTTTTACATATTTTAGGAATTTACTTTTATACATTTTTACATTTTACGTAATTTTAAGATTTTATTTTTGTGTGTGTTGTGTTTCCTCTAAATCAGCTTATACATAAATTATAAAAATGGTGAAAGAAAACGTTATCGTCCCAATTCCTAACGACTTTTTAAGGCCGATTCCATTATACGGTGGAGACTGGAGACAAAAGACTATTAAATTTATATTTACGAAAAAGTGAATATGTGATAAATCGATATAGAGCAGGAGTGCGGTGCCCATACTTTTTCTTAAAGCGATCGACTTGGCAAAAATGTATGACTAAGAGATCGACATTTTGACCATTTTAACCTACCAAATATTTAACAAGAAAAAAAAATGCATATGTAAAACTACATTGGGTGCAAAATGTCAAATCTCTTATCCTTGGCGATCGACCTTAAAACCCCTCGCGATCGACCCGTGTACCATGCAGTAACAAGCCGTCTTGTCGACGACGCCGCTGCCTTGCTTTCCGAACGTGAAGACATATTAAGATGGACAGAGTTACGTACGTTTTTGGAGCAACACTTTGGTGATCCGCGAAGTGAACAGGGTATTGCTTTAGAGTTGGAATCGTTGAAAATTAAAGCTGGTGAAAATTATCTAGATTTTTGCAACATAATTCAAAGTATTCGATCAATATTAATATCTAAGGTAAATTTATTAAATGACCAAAACATCAGGACCGCGAAAACCACAATCTATAATGACTTACCTTTAAAGGTTTTTCTTTATAATTTTTCCGAAGAAATAATGCGCGTTGTAAGATTGCGGTCCCCGGAAACGCTAGAAGAAGCTTTAAAGATAGTATTAGACGAGGTAAATTTCCACGACCAATATAAACTACGTAATTACACCCCGCAAAAAAGCATAACCTACCTAAAGCGATCGAAAAACAATTCTAATTTGTTTATGATTTCCTTCCAAGATATTTACAAGTTAAAGAAAAGTCCTATACCAAGTTTGCCGGAAATAGCAATTAAACAAAGCGGAAAGACTTTAACTACAACCAACATTACCAGAACCATAACGTGCACCTAAGAAGCAGTCCGGGATGCGAGTGTGACCCCGCAATAAGCGAGTCGGTATGGCATGTGCTGCTCGAATGCCCGCACTTCCAGTCGGCAAGACACAACCTAACATCACAACTAAACCTGGACCTGACGGTAACAAACTTACACAAAATAATGGAGTGCAAGGACTCGAGGCCTGAGCTCCTGAAGTTTATCGAACTGGTGGCGGAGATAGTGTCACGGCAAAACAGCACACTCAGCGCACCGCCAACCGAAAATAGACAAAACACACAACTAACACAAACCCTAAACCTGACCATACTAAACAAACCGACACCAATCATAGACATACTAACATTAGCGGAAAAGGTTTCGAACGCCTACAACAACGGGTGCAACAAGAAAAAAGCCAGGCAACGCAGACGACAGATGACACAGGCGACCAAAGCCGCATACTTTCTTCGGTCACAGCGACCCTCGGTCAAACATTCCAGGCAATCCCGAATATAATCAGCAAAAAACTACGTAACATGGGAAGAGCCCTGTCGATGGAGAAGGTAGTGGAAGAGTTCACTAAGGAGACCCCACGTCACAAGTCTGAGTCACCTCAGCGTTCCCGCACAAGAGCAGACATGGGACAAGTAAAACCACCAAAACTAAGACCGGCCAACGCACGGGCCACAGGACCACATGGTAAACGCGTCCCTTGAATTTGTGGCAGTTAACAAGGCTACACGCCAAGTAAGTACAGATATCTGCGAATCCATCCTGCAGACTTACCGCTGGAACACTCAGGAACTGCTACGAATCAAACTGGACGAGGCTGAGGCACCCATTTACGATAAAGACAAAGCACAAGTCCTGAAGGGCAGCATATCGGGATCGTACATGGCAGCATACAGTGGGACATGTGGGTTCGTGCCCAAGGACGAAGAAAGGTCGGAGAGTCAGCGTCACATCATCTTTCAATCACCCCCCAAGGACCCAATATTGGTAGTCGCTAAGTGCACCAAGGTAATGCTGGATGACAGGATACTTGAAATGGCGCAAGCCGTAGCAGGTGACCTGTACGAAGGCGGAAACCCGGTGCACTGGACGAAACCCAATATCACATGGGTCCCAGGGTCCCAGGATGCGGAAAGACGACATGGGTAATGTCTCAGATAGACACTGACAAAGACGTCATAGTGACCACAACCACAAAAGCCGCTAAAGACCTCAGGGAAAAGGTGGAACCTCGAATAGGCCACAGAGCCAAAAGACGAATAAGAACTATGGCATCCTTATTTGTAAACGGTATGAATGAGGGCGAAACGTGTACACGCCTTATGGTGGACGAAGCCCTCATGAACCATTTTGGACACAGTTATGGCAATCCAACTCGCCAAAGCCAGCGAAGCCCTGCTCATAGGAGACAACAATCAACTACCCTACATCGACAGGAACAACCTCTTCCCACTCTTATACAATAGGCCAAATCTGGTGACTAACATAACAAAGGAGCTTTGTACGTACAGAAACCCACAAGACGTAGCGTTTGCACTCAGCGAAATATACAGCGGCATATACTCGGCAAAATCTCTCGTCAAATCCTTGTCGCTGAAAAGGTACACGGGCACAGTGATCCCGAAAACGGACGGTACCCTATACCTCGTCCACACCCAGGCTGAAAAGGCTTATCAGCCAGGGATACGGTGAACAATCGGGATCCCGAATCCTAATCATACACGAAACACAAGGATTAACATACGAGATAGTGGTTATTGTACGTACAACTCCTCGAAAATCCCACCTCCTCGAAAGCGTCCCCCATGCCGTCGTCGCAATTTCCAGACACACAGAAACCTGAGTCTATTATACAGACTGCACAAAAGACGATCCAACAGCCCGTCTAATTCAGCGTGCGGAAATTGCGAAGACGGAAAAAATTAGGGACTACAACCTTAAAATGGCAATAAGACGCGGCGACACTAAGATTAGGGACCAAATGCTTAAAGATCTCGCCGTTACCAGGGCATGGCGCCAAGTAAATAACATGACAACCAACAACATGAAAAGGGAACACGCTACATTTCGGTGCAGCTGCCCGAGGGACTAAGAAAGTAACAATAATATTAAGACCAACTATCAAAACTAACAAACAAAAAATTCGTCCTAACTGTAACGCTATCATAATATAACAAGCACAATCTTATTTAAATTAACATGCCTTTTTACTGTATTCTTTTGTAGAAAATTGAGAAACACTACGTTCTAATCCGTGGATAGCGGTGTGGGTTGCACGATTGTTAATATTGGAAATGTAATAGTTTATAAATAGTATTAATGGCGTCAACTGTTTGTTATCCCAAATAAATAAAATAAAAGACTAACATATTATGTAGAAAAATAAAGAAGCAATACAACAAAAAATTATGACCCTGCTGAAAAATTATCAATTTCCCCGGGTATAGTAGTCCTACAGTTATAAAAGAAATACTGTTCGAAAGCTGATAGGCAGGTATATGTAATCAATAAAAATTCACCTATCAATAAAAAAAAATACTTTCTGTTATTTTTTTACTAAGATACGTCTTAAAAATACTGAAGTCAAATTCTATGCGTTTTTGTGCTTTTTTAGTTTTTCTTACATAAATCTCAAAAACTAGGACATTAATGAAAATTTTCTATTCAGATAAAATTATTAATCTAATTTACTACATCAGTGACTTAGCGATTAGTCTGCTGGGATGTACAACACAAGAGAATAGAATGGGCGTTCGCTACGTCAAAGATCGCTTTGAGGCAAAATGCCACTTGTCTAGGCCCCCAGAGGTCTTCCCTATGCTAAATGATGCTGATTTGGCACTGACTTCTATTTATTATACAAGTACGCTGGACAGGCTATTTGTCATGAGATGACAGCAATTTTTTGTGCCAATTTGAAGCGCCGCCACACCTACAGGGAATTAACGTGGTTGCTCGTTCATTCGTTTGGGACATTCGTTAAGGATGTCTAAATTCATACTCGTACGCGCACCGTACTCGTATAAATAGAGGTCAGTGGGATTTGGGGATAAAGCGTCTTCGATTAAGATCGAAGACGGTAAGTAGGAGAGTGCGTTTGTCAATAACGACAAATTTAGCAGACACCGTTCTAGCACAGGAATTTGAACGCTATGTAAAAATGATAATAAGACCTGACGGTACAGTAGTCGTGGGGGCGATGAAGACGTTGGCTACAGAAAGGTACTTGTGTGTGTACGCAGTTACCCAAGTTTGAAAAAAATATCATGATTGTTTATATCATAGTCGTAAAGTTGTTAGAAATGTGCCAACTCAATATTACTGGGATTTATCCCAGTTGGCCTTTAGGCCAAAACCAAGATACAAGAACTATAGAGTTTTGTAACGGCTCAGATATTTGATAAACTTTTGATTTTGTGATGAATAATGAAAAAAGCTGTGAGGGGAAGTGCGTTTTTTGAATTAATTTATATTTAAGATATCATGCTTTGCACTTAGAAAATCCATTTGATATTATAGAATTAAAAAGAATTGATGACTATTACGACGACATTATGTAAAACTTACAATCATGCATACAAAACATAATTGGAAGGTTTAAAAAACCTCTATTCAATTCATTAAAGAAGACATAAGGGGTTTAAAAGAATATGTAAAAAAAAATTGAGCATTTGTTAACTCAGTTTAAATCACGCATGCAAAACTTAGAACGTTGCTTTTCACCTTTGAATAATTATTAAAAATTTGATCACGAACAAAGGAATTCGAATCACTCTTACGAAACATGGAAAGTTTGTTATTTCAATTTAATAATCATGGAAAAATACACGATTACGATGGAAACTTCCAAATCAGTCCCTAACCATAGACATGATTAAGAAGTGATTAATCAGCAGAATCACGACTTATCACCAGAATTGTCTCAGACGGGAATCGAACACAGAAGTTCGGTCCGATAAGCTACAGAGTCACTAGTGGCATGGTAGAAATTCTTCTAGTATATACCACACTTACGCTCCAAGCCAGCGTTATTACGAATCGATTTTTCTAGTAAGTATATTATTTAGTATTGTATAAAAATAGCATTGTGAGTGCTTTATGCTTTTTATGCTTAAATCTCGATAGTTCCTATGTTATCTTTGATACATAAAAATATAAATATAAAACCTACGCGTCCATAGCAGTAGATGTTGAAACCTTTCAGTCCGCAGTAAAGGAGCCGCCCATACAAGCAGACGACAGAACATTTATAAGTCCCCAGTAAAGGAGACACTATCTAGACCACGAAGAATAGCAGCTATCAAAGCAAGAGCGTTACTAAAAAAGTTAACAAAGCAACTTTTGGCAAGACAGTAATATGTTTAGCCGGCGAGTGTGTCGCGAAAGTGATTTTAAAATATCTAAAATAGAAAATATTTAAATGACAGTAAAAATACAAAATAATCAAATAATTATATAAACAACCGTTACAAATAAAATGTCAATGTAGGTATTAGCTGGATGTGGGCAGCGCAGGACCCATCGTCGTAGAGATCTGCGGGAAAGGCCTATACCCAGCAGTGGGTGTCGTGCGGCTGATATTATGATGATGACGATGAGGTATTAGCTATAGGCGGGGGAAGTAAGATGGCGGGCGGCCAGGGATGCTATGCTCTAACATGCAACTTCACTGTCAGTGATCGTTTCACAGATGTCATATGTGCCGGCTAAGCACATACTTATCTACTGCACGTACCTAGTAGGAAATGAGATAACGCCTGTACTGCCGATACTGATCTGTATGCGATAAGGCATGATAATTATAATATATAAACCCATAGTTAAGATAATTAAATATACTTCCATAACAACAACTGAAGTGTCATTACGTCTCCCAGTCCCTCGGTATATTTGGTGACCTCGACAGAGAGCAGTAACCTTCTGCACATAATACGCACACACAACCGTGCGAAACCAAAAATTGAAGAAAAGGAATCATCATGTCACAGACGCAAACCTCACCCTGCAAAGCGAACACATCCCACGCCGAATCTCACGAAGTGGCCGCCACAACCGTCGCATCAAGAATTCCAGAATTTTGGAAGGACCAACCTCGCCTTTGGTTTTCGCAGCTGGAAGCAGTACTCACACCTCAGAAACAAGGCGACGAGTACAAATACAGCATTGTCATCTCAAAATTAACCAAGGACGAAATTATCCTGGTCAGCGATTTAATCACCACACCTCCTCCGGCAGGAAAGTACACGGCCATTAAAGACCGCCTAATTAATTGCTTTGAAGAATCCGAGCAGCAACGACTTCAGAAACTCTTAACCGAGATGGACCTGGGAGATCAAAAGCCGTCACATCTCCTGCGCCGAATGCAAGAATTAGGGCGCGGGATAATCGGGAACGAAACCATACGAGTCCTATGGCTCAGGTTACTCCCGGTCCAAATCACTACTGTCCTAACCATCTCGGAAACATCGGACTTAAATGTAATTAGTCAACTCGCGGACAAAATGATGGAAAACATCAAAATCAATGAAGTATCGGCGGTCAAGGCCAACGACTACGGAAGCGAAGCGATGAGTACAATTTTAAAACAACTGAAAGAAATGCAGTTAGAAATGTGCGCTATAAAGCACGAACGCAATTATGTTCGACGCAGCTCGCATCAGCATTATTTCCAGCCCAGGCATAGGTCAAGGTCGCGTAGTCAAGACAGAAAATATTGTTATTATCATCAGAAATTCCGAGAAAATTCACACAAATGCGTTAAGCCATGTGATTGGAAGAAAGGAAGTATCCCTCAGAACCAGGGAAACTAAAATATGCACAGACTACGGCGGGCCTCTGTGCTATTCACCCGTCTAACCGCCTCATTGTTACCGACCGAAAAAGTGGTATGAGGTTTTTGATCGACACGGGAGCAAATATTTCAGTTATAAGCAAGTCTCACAGAAAGACAATAACGCATAATCAGCAGTATAAGCTTTATGCCGCGAATGGCTCGAAAATAAATACGTACGGCGAGAAAACTCTTAATCTCAACTTGGGATTGCGCCGAATCTTTGTATGGACATTTATAGTCGCTGACGTGTCCCAGCCTATAATTGGAGCCGATTTTTTGGAGCACTACAAATTATTAGTAGATATGTCAAGAAAGAAAATTATTGACAGAGTAACAGAACTCACAACTTCGGCAGACTTAAGCAAATCAAATCATCACAGTATTCGTTCAATTGACGTGGGAATTAAACCGCAAGTTAAGCAAATTCTAGAAAAATACGAGGACATTACTCGTCCGTCATCTTTAGCAAGAATGCCCAAACATAACGTCAGACACCACATCATCACAAGAGGGCACCCAGTATCCGCACGAGCAAGACCACTTCCGCCGGATAAATATCATATTGCGAAGAAGGAATTTCAGAATATGATGGAGCTAGGAATTTGTCGTCCTTCCGACAGCCCATGGGCAAGCCCACTGCACATGGTTAAAAAGAAAAATGGAGAATGGAGGCCATGTGGAGATTATCGCATGCTGAATAAGGTCACAGTACCTGATAAGTACCCTTTGCCACGGTTGAACGATTTCACATACATTTTGGAAAACGGAAAAATATTCAGCAAAATTGATATCCGTAAGGCATATTTTTGCATACCCGTGGAAGAAGTAGAAAAAACTGCAATTATAACTCCTTTTGGGCTATTCGAATTTCCAAGAATGCCTTTTGGCCTACGTAATTCCGGTCAAACATTTCAACGATTCATGGACTCCATATTTCGGGACCTGGACTTCGCATTCGTCTTCTGTGATGATATTTTGTTAAGCGCTCCAGATGAAACAACCGCACTCCAGCAACTAGAAACGGTTTTTCAAAGGCTACATGAAAACGGGATAACTATAAATTTAGAAAAATGCAAATTCCTCCAGAGCGAATTGGATTTCCTAGGTTATCACATAACGAGGCAGGGAATACGCCCGACTGAGGAAAAATATAAAGCAATCGATGAATTCCCTAAACCAAAAACAGTAAAGGAATTGAGAAGATTTTTAGGGATGATAAATTTTTATGGAAGCAATCTACCACGTGCCGCCGAATATCAAAGTATTCTCAACGAGTATCTGAAGGACTCAAAAAAGAACGATAATACGCCCATTCATTGGACAGCAGAGGCCGAAAAGGCTTATGAAAAGTGCAAAGAGGGCATTAAAAACGCTGTACTAACCGCTCACCCATCGCGTAATGCCGAACTATCGATTATCCTTTGTGCGCAGTAAGACACTTTCTCGATTCGTCACATGAGATATTGGCTACTTTATCAAATAGCAACATTAGGTTTAGGACACTTTCAGAATTGGTCATAATATCTCGTAGTCGCATTATACATATGTCACAATATGAATTTGGCAAATTAGTATCTAGACACACACTCCCACTTTACCTACTTATCTATTAAGTATTCTAGCCTGACTATCATGACCGATTTATATCGCGTGATATAGCGTTTTATCACGTTTAACTGTCAAAAAGACAAACGAATTTGACAGTTGAGTGTCGATAAAATGCTATATCACGCCATATAAATCGGTCATGCTAGGCAGGCTGGCGTAAAAAAATAACCAATAATATTAAAGGAAGTTATTCTACCAACGAGTCCGCAAAGTTTTGCAGTTTCATGGGTAGAATCACTTTCGGATCAATAATATTATCCTTCTTACTTATATTCTTAATTATATTATAATGTTACAATGGGAATAAAAATAGAAGGTTCAATAAAAAAATATATTTTAATAACCAAAAATCTATTTTTTTTTATTTTATCTCGCTACAATTTGCGATAAAAAATATTAAATAATAATCCACAACACTTAATAGATGAGTAGGTATGAGTGGGGGTGTGTGCCTAGATACTTATTTGCCAAATTCATATTGTGACATATGTATAATGCGACTACGAGATATTATGACCAATTCTGAAAGTGTCCTAAACCTAATGTTGCTATTTGATAAAGTAGCCAATATCTCATGTGACGAATCGAGAAAGTGTCTTACTGCGCACAAAGGTCGATTATGACTGACGCCAGCGCGACCTGCGTCGGCGCGGTTTTACAACAGAGAGTAAGGCATTCCTGGAAACCACTAGGTTTTTTCTCGCAGAAATTAAGCCAAGCTCAGAGAAAATACTCAACGTTCGATAGAGAATTACTGGGCATCTACATGGCAGTACGGCACTTCCAGCGATTAATCGAAGGAAGAGAGTTTACTATTTTTACGGACCATCGTCCATTAACTTACGCCTTTTCCAAGAAGCCATCAGTTAACGATACCCCACGTAGAGTGCGTCAGTTAGATTACATATCTCAATATTGCATTAATATCCAACACATTAGCGGACGTGACAATATTGTCGCCGACACATTATCACGTACAATCGAGCAGATCGACACTCCATCACCCATCAGTTACGAAGAGATAGCAAAATGCCAACACAATGACGCGGAACTATCGCAGTTGAAAAGAAATGCAAGATTGCAGTTTGAGAAAGTCAAGTTACCAGGGTCAAGCACTTCAATATTATGCGACACATCTACGGGGAAAACGCGCCCTTACTTACCATTGAAGTTTCGGAAACAAGTTTTCGACATCATCCTTGGACTGAGTCACCCTGGCACTCGTACGACTCGAAAAATGATAACGCAAAAATACATTTGGGCTGCGATGAATAAAGATATTAACAACTGGTGTAAAACTTGCCTAGCATGTCAAAAAGCTAAAGTTCATAGGCACACAGTTTCACCACTAGGAAGCTTTTTGCCCGCGCAGCGGTTTGAACATTTACATATCGACATTGTTGGAAAATTGCCTACGTCACAAGGAAAACGATACCTGGTAACAATAGTGGATCGTTGTACGTCATGGCCTGAAGCTTTTCCAGTGGAAGATATAACCGCAGAGACGATCGCTCGGACCGTTTATGAAGGATGGATAACAAGATTTGGGTGTCCGATTCGCATCACTACTGACCAAGGTCGTCAATTCGAATCAGCAACTTTCGAAGCACTTTCAAAATTTTTGGGAGTACACAAAATCAGAACCACACCTTATCATCCTCAAGCAAATGGAATGGTAGAAAGATTTCACAGAACGTTAAAAGCAGCACTCATGGCAAGAAACGCTAACGATAACTGGGTAAAGGAAATTCCCTCAGTACTTTTTGGACTGAGAAACTGTTTTCGCGATGACACAGGCTATAGCGCCGCTGAAATGGTGTTTGGTACGCCTATGAGACTACCCGGTGAATTTTTTGAACAATCCAGCAAGTATAACACTTACGAAGAGTTCATGAGAAGCATTCAAGAAAGTATTACAAAAATGACATCGGTTCCGAAACGCCAGGGGCACAGACAGTCAATATTCGTGCATCCGGAACTTAATAAAAGTTCTCATGTCTTTGTTCGTTGCGATAGACTACAAAAAAGCTTATGCCCACCATATGAAGGGCCTTTCCCAGTTATTAAGCGAATGAACAAGGCATTTTTAATTAAAATAAGAGGCAGAGAGAGCATGACATCGATAGATAGATTAAAACCGGCATTCCTACTGAATAGCGACTGCGAAAACGTACCGAATACCACAGATAATGTAATACCTAATACCAAAGAAAAAAGCACGTTTGTTACAAGATCAGGAAGAATGGTGAAACCAGTAGTTCGATTCGAAATTGCAGATTAAGAATTACCACCTGTTCCTGACCTAGGTTAACCATTACATATGAGTGCACTAACCCGTACTCATCGAGCATCAAAACAGACGTCAGCATTTTTCAAGTCTCGCGCAGTTAGCAAAACAAACATTTTGTAGGTCAATGTTTCTAGTGATATTAATTAAGTAATTTATTTTGTATTCTATGATTATGTATGTTTTATTGGTATATTAAGTGTTTTTCGTTTTATTATTATTTAAGTTTTATTGTTTTTCTTTAAAAAGGGGGGAGTACTGTGCCGGCTAAGCACATACTTATCTACTGCACGTACCTAGTAGGAAATGAGATAACGTCTGTACTGCCGATACTGATCTGTATGCGATAAGGCATGATAATTATAATATATAAACCCATAGTTAAGATAATTAAATATACTTCGATAACAACAACTGAAGTGTCATTACGTCTCCCAGTCCCTCGGTATATCATATACCTATAACTGAGTCACTAAGCAAAATGCCATAGATTCCAAAGAGTTTAACCAGTAATGGGAATATGACACCTTCCAGACAACGCAGCTGCAGCGATGAACAGTTCTCCGACAGCTCGTAGGTGAGTCAGTCGAAGTGTAGCTATGCCGGGTAAAAGATCCATATATGTAGAAAAATCGATAAAATTCATGCTTTCCCCGCCTATAGCTAATACCTCATCATCATCATCATAATATCAGCCGCACGACACCCACTGCTGGGTATAGGCCTCTCTCGCAGATCTCTACGACGATGGGTCCTGCGCTGCCCACATCCAGCTAATACCTACTTTGACATTTTATTTAAACGACAGTAGAAATACAAAATAATCAAATATTCAAATAATTATATAAACAACCGTTACAAATAAAATGTCAAAGTAGGTATTAGCTGGATGTGGGCAGCGCAGGACCCATCGTCGTAGAGATCTGAGGGAGAGGCCTATACCCGGCAGTGGGTGTCGTGCGGCTGATATGATGATGATGACGATGAGGTATTAGCTATAGGCTGGGGAAGTAAGATAGCGGGCGGCCAGGGGTGCTATGCTCTAACATGCAACTTCACTGTCAGTGATCGTTTCACAATACCTATAACTGAGTCACTAAGCAAAATGCCACAGATTCCAAAGAGTTTAACCAGTAATGGGAATATGACACCTTCCAGACAACGCAGCTGCAGCGATGAACAGTTCTCCGACAGCTCGTAGGTGAGTCAGTCGAAGTGTAGCTATGCCGTGTAAAAGATCCATAGATATAGAAAAATCTATAAAATTCATGATAATCTTCTCTGGTTCACTTCCAGTCATAATATTTTCTCGACCAAACGAACCAATCGATTTCTGAATTAATCATCTCCTTTTTTCATGTTTATTAAAAAGTTGCGAAGGGAACAGCAAACTTAGGTTTGACAAGATGGCTTAGTCAAACTCCATAAAAACCAATAGTGTGTTTGGGCCTTTGACTAATCGACTTCGACCACACAAAACGCGACGCCATCACCATACTTTAAAACACTAAGTGGACGCTCCCTTTGCGTTTTATAAACGAGAACACTTCAGCAAAATGAAGTATCCAGTAAAGTTGAAGAGCGTTTTAACCAACTGAGCATTTGGCTAGTCTTATATACTATTTTACGGTCTCGAAACCAATCTGCCATGGTTTTAAAGGGTGGTTACGCAAGTCACGCCACTAGTGTAGCGGTATCCTCGATACAGCTTCAGCATCAGAAAAAGTTTAGTCCACCAACTACAACCGTCGATATTAACCCGGCCACATCCGCTATTAAAATGAATTCACATACCCGATGTGTGATAAACATTAAAACAAACATGTTGATTTCTTAGAACAAGTCGTTAGTGTTAATCACACGTTATTGTATTATGCTTCCTATGATAGAATAAGTAATTAGATCAAAATGTTTAGAATTAGCGTCCGGTAACCGGTATTGAAAGTAGCGGCACCTACTTCTTTGTATGTATTTGCAGGCCATACACCAACCTGCCGATCGTCCTCCAATTTGCAGTTCGTCCATACACACCACACACGATCAATTCTAAAGCCCCATCCACATGCTTGGCAAACAATGGCAAACAGCCAACATCAAACAGCAAACACGGTCGTGTGGATGGGTGTTTGTCGTTGTTTGCCTGTTTGTGTTTGTGTTGGGCAGTGTTCGGCATCGGTGTCGGTTTTTCTTGCCAGATCAAAGGATGTTTGGCAAACAGTTTGCGACGTACGTATCCACACGTTTGGCAGCGATCAGTAATGCGCGCGAGCTTGCGGGAGGCGGACGTATTTACTTGCTACACTTTTTCGTTGTCGCGCAAAGCGTAAAAAAACCGGCCAAGAGCGAGTCGGACTCGCGCACGAAGGGTTCCGTACAAAAAACGCCAAAAAATCACGTTTGATGTATGGGAGCCCCCCTTAAATATTTATTTTATTCTGTTTTTAGTATTTGTTGTTATAGCGGCAACTGAAATACATCATCTGTGAAAATTTCAACTGTCTAGCTATCACGGTTCATGAGATACAGCCTGGTGACAGACAGGCAGACAGACGGACAGCGAAGTCTTAGTAGTGTCCCTGTAGTAGGGTCCCGTTTTTACCCTTTGGGTACGGAACCCTAAAAATGTCTGATTGGTCAGCACCTATCATTCTGACATTTTTTGATTTGTGGATTTCGGGTAAACAAATGAATCTCACAAAAACAAGTGAAGGTCAACAATTTATTTTTGAGAAATTGCTGTTTTAAGTTTGATAGCTGTCATTTGTCAATCTTAAAACAGCAATATATCTCGAAAAATACTCATCCTAAAGTGGTGGTGTAAATTAAGTCTATTAAATTTACCAAAATATTAAGAAAAGTATAAATAAAATGTTTTTTAAAATTAAATTAAATAAATAATACTTTATTTCTATACAACAATGTACTTTTTTTCTGCCTGTTATCCCCCCATCCATCCACCATCGTCTTCGCTTTCTTCTTTTTTTTCTTTTTTCTTTCTCTTGCTTTAATTTATAATAAAAATATGTCAACCCGAAAGTAATAGCTGCCACAAGCTCGTCGTCCGCCATGTTTGCCGATTCGGAATGTAATGAACGTTCGCCAAGCATGTGGATGGCTGTTTGTGTTGGGTGATTGTGGTTGGTGTTTGGGACATTGTTTGCTGTTTGCGGTGTTTGTGACAAACAGCCAGCGTGTGGATGCGGCTTTACTGTCCAATCGGCAGCGATGTTCAGTTGAAACCATGGAGTCACGAGTGAGTCGAGTGACGGACGTCGATGCGACAGCCGTCTTGCTTAGTCGTGCTAAAAAAACAAGAAAAAAAAATATCCTACGGAGTGGTGTAAAGAGTGCTTGTTGAAAAGAAAACCGTTTTTGCATAAAAAATTGATTCAAGAGCTAAGAATTACGCCAAAAGATTACTGTAATTATTTGAGAATTAACGAAGACACTTATTTAAAACATCTATTATTAGTGACTCTAGTAATTAAAAAACAAGACACTGTCATGAAAACGCTATATCGGCACACGAGAGGCTAGCGATTACTTTAAGATTTCTATCTAGGAAGATCATATGAGTGAATTTATGAACCGAGTTGATTGTTTAAAATCACATAATTCCGTTCATAAATAAAGTCATCAAGGTAGTTAACCCCTAATCATAGTATTTTTCGGATTACTTGAATTGAAAAGTGCTGAACCGATAAAAAAATGGAACCATCTTGCAAGAAAATTCTATTAAAAATGTTTCTTTTTTGATGATCATTTTTTTGCGACCATCTCGCAAAAAATAATCATCATAATCGGTCCATAAATATCAAAGATAAAGCGAACAAAAATGGAAAAAAAATATAACGGCGCGTTGTTGATTTTCCTTTGATCTTTTATAGCAAAATTTAATTGATTTTCAAAATCACAATGTAACCGCCTAATTTCATTTTGAAGCGGATAACATAGAGTGGAGTTGCGTATGACCTTATTGAAGTTGCTCTGGAGCGGCCATTCGCTTCACAGATGAAAAATAAAAAGTGCCTACGCAAAACCCGAAATTACTATCGTATAATATAAGTAATTAATACTTTATAAGCTTCTGAATCATTAAAATAATGTTTGTGTAACATTCTGGCGTTATAATGTAAGTTCCATAGATATTGTGTTGTGAAAATTGCACAAAGGACGACAACGGAAAAACCCCTCAATCTCTCGGCCTTCCGTTAAATATATAACTTTTTTTGCCCAAAATGGCGTTTCAGTAATTTTGCCTTTCTACTGACGATATATACAATAGAATTGAGAACCTCCTTCTTTTTTTAATTTGAAGAGATGACTCAGCAAATAATCAAACCAAAATAAAAAAGAATATAACCGAAGATATACCTCACCAAATTTTGAATATAGTCCAACAAAAAGCAAACGCTGAAATTAATTTATAAGATGAAGATTCTCAGTTTTTACTTAGCTTTCGCAATGATTTAAAATCAATGTCAAGGTCTCAGAAACTGTAAGATAGGCATGATTCAACTTATACAAAGTATGAATAAAGTATAACTCCGAGTCCATCACCCGAACTTTCCAAACCTAATTTTCCAATAATTCCTATAATAAGATTGCATGACAGAACACACTAAGTTCCGGAATTAATTAAGCGCCCACTTCGAGACCATCATCTAATTTTCCCAGTACCTTTTCAAATAATGCTTCATGCATCATCTCACTTTTCGCAGAAATCTCGAGTATTTGCGTCGTCGTCTACACAAAACTTGAGGTAATATCGGTCGATTTGTTCGGCCCACTTCCTGAGACCGTCTGAGTCTTTAACAGATACCGCGTAGCGGTATTCTACGGGACGAAGGGTACCTAGCTAAAATTGCCATGTTTGCGTATGATTTGACAGTTAGGGCGATAGGAATTGGAAATGGATGGTATCAGTTACAAATATGTAATACTCTTCTGTTTTATGAATTTCAGTAATGTAATAAACCTGACTCTTTATTATTTACCGATCATAAGCTATCAATCAAAAAAGAATTACACTTGTATAATTTTCACAAAAAAGAAAATTTCGGTCAAGCCTGAAAATTTCAGATCGGTGGTTTATCACTTAACTAATCACAATAAAACAGCCGAGTATAGTTTAATTCTTGTAACGAATACCCTCTATTTTCAACGACTGTCGCCCGAACTATAACGAATATTTTTTTCAGCACCAGAAAATTCAAAGGAAGAAATAACAGCACTCAAAAAAATTACAAATATGGAAGCCTTAAATTCTTCCCCAGTAAAAACGGATCAGTTGGAAGTCAATAGTACATCGAATACAAGTCAAAATCGACATAAAATAACTGAAAACTTTACCAATTATACATTACTACCGAGTCACGGTAATGTTGAAAAATTACGTTCTATATCAATAGACAACGATGTAACTTTAGAAAATATTGTTCCAACATACTTCGAAACAGTGGAATCAACGCCAGAAGCAACGTTATACTCACCTATAACTCCTATAGACCGAAATGTTTTTCTAGCTGAAGGTAAAGTTACTTCATAGAGTATTCTAGCTGGAAGTAGTATTCAAATTCCTGAAAGTTCCGAAAATTCTTCACCAATACGCGCTTTGTCACCAGAAACTCTAAAATTGTTTGAAGCATTAAATTATAGTGATGATGATGATAGTGTTAGAGACCCTGATTTTATTCCTGAACTTGAAGATGACGATAGCCCAGCTACTGGATCTAAAAGAGTGAATGCAAGTTTTTCACAACCACAGTTTCTAGTTACCTCTAAACTACTGAATAGACGTTAACAAGAACACCCACCAGTAAAAAATTAAGACGACGTGCTTCCATATCCAGTGCCATATTTTTACAAATAAAGCCAAAGTCCAGCTCACCGAAGAAAAAACATGTTTCTGATCCTAATAACTAGAAAAGACGTATTGAACGGACCAAACGTTTGAAATGTAAGGTTATAAAACTATCAAAGGAAAATGTGTTGCGGCCTCACTTTTGAAGCAACCTGAGTGTCTGGCAAAACAAAAACATAAATGCAACGCTAATGTATCTGAAGATATTTTTTTAAGACATCAAAGAAGGAATAGTACAGGGTGCTTTGAAAAAGATTTCTGAAGAAGGATTTCTTTTACCTGATAGAAGAGGCAAAAAACCACCGTCTAATAAACTTTCTAATGAGAGGCTTGGTCTAAAGAACATATTTTTTCGTTTCCGGCCATGGAGTCCCATTTTTGCAGGAAAAACACAGAGTATAGATACCTAGATTCTGGACTAAATGTAACAATAATGTATTCGTTATACAAAAAAAATGTAAAGACGTAGGCGCAACCCCAGCAGGAATAGAAACATACCGGAAAGTCTTTAGATTCTACAAATTAAGGTTTCATGTGCCAAAAAAATATCTGCGCAAAAAGTGTGTCGCTTACAAGGAACTAAAGAGTAATGTCCCGACAAGCTCTGAAAACGACAGTCATTTCAAACACCTTAAGCGACGCGACGATGCTTATCTGCGCCGTGACGCTGACAAAGCAGCGGCAAAGAAAGACCCGAAGACTTTAGCTTTCAATTTTAACTAAGAAGCTGTCCTCCAAACCCCTAAAGCTGCATCAGGACCATTCTTTTATGTTAGAAAATTAGCCGTCTACAATTTGAAATTTTACAAATTTGGCGATCAAGACGTCGATTGTTTCACATGGGACGAAACAGAAGGCAAACGAGGAAGTGCTGAAATTGCGACTTGCGTTTAATGCGTGGCATCCTCGAAAATGACAACTTCATACCAGCACTGTAACACCTTAGCTGAAAAAGCTTTCCACCGCTATCGTACAAGCTAAGTACACGTGGAAGAAAAAGCTCAAGCTGTTCAGAAGGAATACGCTGATAAAGGTCGTCCATCGGTACCTGACCACAAAAAATGTAACCTTGACAAACCGCGAAAAAAAATTAGCTGTTTCATACAAAAAAAAATAACGACATTCCAAAATGTATGAAACAGCAGATTTTTTTCGCAATTTCAGAGTTGGTCCCATAGTAAAATTGTTCAGTTTATGGTCCCTATCTACCATATTCGGCTTTATAAGGCTATTATCAAACACCCTGTATAAGATGGAACCTACACCTCCAGCTAGTACAGTAGGGCTAGCACGCAGGTGTATCTAAAATCGAATCGAGAAGTAACTCACCATATCCAACAAGTTGTGTGGAGTGCTACGTTCGAAAACTAAGACAATATTTTTACCAATTAATCAGTAAGTATATTTACATTTATTTATAAAAAAAACAAACCAAAAGAACCTTAAGCGCTAGTTCAGACACGGCGGGAACCGCGCGATTTCAGAATCGCATGGAAATCGCGCGGGTCTTATTTGTATGAGTTAGTGAGTAATCGTTCAGACATACCCGCGCGGTTAATCAAACCGCGCGGTTCCCGCAACCCAACCGCCAGAAAATAGAATCGCGCTACTCCCGCGCGTTTCTATTACTATGGAGTCTTTACTTCGCGTTCAGTTGCATTGCTGCTACCGCGCGGTTAGCTCGTGAGTTCGCCATGGATCGTTTCGACACTGAACTATTTATTGATGAGGTGGAGAAGAGACCTGCAATATGGGATATTCAGTGCGATGATTATTCGAATAAAATAAGCAAGAACCGAGCTTGGCAAGAGTTGGTGGAGATATTTGGAGATTGTGAAGACACATTGGAAAAAAAGAATATTTTAAGTAAGTAGGTTTATTCACCAAAAATGAACTGACAGAATTATTAGCTATTACAATTATTATTACGAAGCGCTAGTATATTATACTCTCCGTATACTTTAGGTACTTAACTAAATATAAACAAACTTCGGCTGTTTTATGCATACATTTCGAACATTTTTCAAATGTAGGTCACAACGTTATTACCTTATTTTGTTTGTTTACATTTAGTTATGTACCTAAACATTACAAGTAGGTACGGTATGTTAGTTGTAGCTATATTTTTGTGTCTTGCCATGGAACACGCCCATCGTTCACAAAGTAATGAGCGAATTTATCTCTGATATTCAAAGATGACGGTGTCCCTCTTCCCGCATGCAAGGTATTGAGATTAGTCATTGGTGCTGTATATAAAGTATCTTTAAATTTTAGGCCATCTCTTGTCCGCACATAGTTATGTAGAATACAACAGGCCTTTATTATGTCTTCGGCAAAATCTATATTTACATTTATAGGCCTATGAAAGATGCGCCATTTGTTTGCCAAAATACCAAAAGTGCACTCAATGTTACGTCGGGCTCTCGATAACCTATAGTTAAAAATCCTTTTTTCATATGGTAAACATTTGCCTGAATATGGACGCATTAAATTTTCCGCTAAGCCGAAGGCTTCATCTCCAACTATAACATAAGGCATTGGTGTTGGGTCTACATTAGATATGGGTTTAGGTATTGGTATGTTTAATGATTTTTCTGTTAGTCGTTTATAAAATAACGAATTTTTAAATATAGCAGAATCACTGCTTTTGCCATAAGCCCCAATATCAACATAAGTAAAGCAATAGTTGGCGTCGCAAAGTGCTAAGAGGACTATGGAAAAGAAATGTTTATAGTTATGATACAAAGATCCCGAATCAACAGGCTTTATGCTGACTGGCTTTATGAGACTGCTACAATAAAGAATACAAAAAAGAAAAAACAACTCCTTCTGGTTCAGGTGCTCGTAAAGGAGCCCGATATATGTACTTTTCAAGACTTTCTTTCCTGCAGAATAGTGTAAGTAACAAAGACACTACAACTAATATTGAAGAACAGAATGAAAGGCAAACTGAGGAGACAAGTCAACTAAACGCCAATGCAACCGAAGCCACTGAAGTACGTCCCCCTAAACGTAAGAAAACACAAGTGCCAGAAGAAAAAATAGCTGTTTTAATAGAAAAAAGCATCGAGTCACGAAAAGTTTTTCAGGATGAACTTCAAGAAAATAGTATTACCAAACAAGATGACGACAAACTCTTTTGCTTGTCGTTATACAAGGAACTCAAAAAAGTACCCGAAAATAGGCGCTTAGCAACTAAAATTGAATTACTTCAAGTGATACAAAAAGGACAAATCTTACCACCCCCTGTTCGCTACAATGCTCAGCAGATCACACCTATGTATTGGCAAGGACATAATACAAGCCCGCAAGGATATTTTACTACATCTGGATCATCTCCTCCTGTTATTCCGTCACCGTCACCGTCACCATCGCAATTTAGTTCTGGCTCTCAGTCGTCTACTGTTATAGAGAATATTTATGCTGATTTTGAAGAACAACAATAAATCTTACCTTAGAGTTATTACGAGTTTCTCTTCCGGTGACACGCTTGGCCTCAAATGCGTTTCAGAGCTTGAAATATCTTGCCTGATCAGTTCAATTAGTTCATCAAAAGATTTTATTGACATTCTCAAATAGTCAAAAAATTTGTTATCATACATTCTTAAATTGGGATATAACGTTACGAACTGACCATGTACTAGTCGGTCACTTAATATTGGATGCACCCAATACCGCCTTTTTCTTTTCTTTTTTTTAAGGAGCAACCACAGCAACACACACACTTCTTCGTCGACCTCCATTTTCAAACTGACGCTATACCCGCACGAAAATCGCATACTAACCGCGGTGTCTGAATAGCATCACAATTTTGCGGTTTCAAACCGCGCGATTCGTAAACGCACGATTCCCGCATGTCTGAACGAGCGCTAAACTCTATAAAATGCGTTTATTTCATTTAATATTACCATTGCTTTCAAAATTATAGCATCTTTCTAGCATAAAAATATTTTTATAAAAACACGAACGTCACGTGATTTAAGATTTGAACGCACTTCGCATAAGTACTCAAAACAATGTTTCAAAAGTTTAGAATCGAACTTTTTGTTTTGAAGCTGTGATTGCCGTGACTGTGTGTGATCGTTTAAAGTGTTTTTCATTCATAATGAGAACCAGTCAAACTCAATTTCTAATTATGATTGAGTATTTATATGGAAAGGTAGAGTTAAATTTGTGGTCGTGCTTTTTCATTTAATACCTAATGTTAACAACTAAACAAAAGTTATTCTTAGGTATGGAGATTTACTGAAGCCCACTGCTGGCCCCCATGGACGGCAGCGTAATTTACAAAGATGGAAGAAGTTAACACAGAAATTGAATAGTGATGGTTCTGGTGACCCACGTTCCGAGGAGAAATGGTGAAAAGTAAGTAAGCAGTTTCCTTGAAAAAGTGTATTTCTGGTGTTTTCAAATTAGTAGACAAACATGACTGACGACAAGAAAGCAAATACGGACGCGATAATAGAGGAAAAACCTATAGAAATAGATTATGGCACTTTATCAATGATAATACCAATATACGATGGTAATAAACGAACATTAGCATTTTACATAGAAGGTGTAGAAAATGCGCTTAGAATAACTAATGGGAACGACCTATGCATAGCTTGCTTAATACGCAACAAATTAACAGGTAGAACAGTTGAGTCGCTATCTGAGGGAACAGGTGCGATAACCTGGTCCGCAATAAAAGCAGTATTAATTAGGAGATACGGCGAATTCCGAAACAAAATCCAGTTAGTACAGGTCATGCTCCTAAATAGAGAAAAAAGCTTCGCGGATAAAATTAGAGCTTTACAATGCACACTTACAGCCTTACTTATAAACGTTACTTAAATTTTAAGTAGCACTTAAGAGCCATTTTAAAATATTTCTAACTTAAAAACGTTGTTTAACGTTAATCAATTGCTAAGATGCTTATTAAGTCCTGTCAAATTTAAGTACCAGTGGACCCTTGTTTAAGTCGCTAAATAACAATATGGCGGTTGTCCACCAGCTGATTTTTGGGATTTTGGATGGAGCAGGTAGTGAGAGTTAGGGACTGGGGTGTGTTTGTTTGTATAGAATCATAACAATACAAGTTTTTTAGTGTGAATTGGGCAGATCGCCTGGTGTTATCTTTTGTAAAATGAATATTTTTGAAGACTTCAATATATTAAATACATAATTACGTAATTTAATGATATCGAGGATTTAAGTAGCTTTAGGCTTTAGGCGGCGACCAAAATTATACAACATAAGAATAAACAAAATGCAAAACTACGGCGAGAGTGATTTTAAAAAGTCACAGATTTAGCAAAAAATATGCAGAAACCTTTTTTCTTCATCCCAATAAATTTGCGAAATAGACTCTTTTTTTATACCTGTTATATTGATAGATTTTCCATATCGCTTTAAAGATACAAAAATCAATCATCAATATAATACAAATAATTACAATAATCAGGAGGCGAGCAAGAGAAACGAAACAAAACAAAAACACAACAGCTGTAAACAAACAATGACTGACTGAGACAGTTCAGCTTTTTAATTTGCTAGCAGTGTTGTCATTTTACAACGCTTTTACGGTAAAAAATATTTTGTTCTATCAACACTGCGGCGGTGTTGATACAGTAAAATATTTTTCGGTTCGTTAAACGTTCATTAGTTAAGACACGCTTAAGCAACGTATTTAAGTAAAAAAAGTTTAATCACTGATTAAGAACTTAAGTAGTAATTAGTTAAGATGATGTTTAGACGTTAGTTAGTGGATTTTTATAAGTAAGGCTGTTAAACTATTAGATCCAAATAAACGAAGTTATTATCAGCAAAAGGCATTGAACATCTTCTTAGACAAAATTAACCCAATCACTGCCATTTTCATTAAACTACAACATGTAGAAACAACATGTAGAACAGGCACTAACAATTGCCGAACAAGAATAAACTAAACTGAGAAATAAAAGGGCTCAACAAAATAAGAAGCCGCCCTCTTTTAGAGGCACATTCAGTAATTCTAATAATAAAGGTAACCCTTATTATGCAACAAATTAACAGGTAGAGCAGTTGAGACGCTATTTGAGGGAACAGGTGCAAGAACCTGATCCGAAATAAAAGTAGTATTAATTAGAAGATTCAGCGAATTCGAAAATGAAATCCAATTAGTACAGGAGATCATGCTCCTAAATAGAGAAGGTAACCTTGATAGCTTCGCGGATAAAATTAGAGCTTTACAATGCACACTTATACTTTCATCCTTCATCCAAATAAACGGAGTTATTATCAGCAAATGGCATTGAACGTCTTCTTAGACAGAATAAACCCAATCACTGCAATTTTCATTAAACTACAACCTGTATAACAGGCACTAACAATTGCCGAACAAGAATAAACTAAACTCAGAAATAAAAGGGCTCAACAAAATAACAAGCCGCCCTCTTTTAGAGGCACATTCAGTAATTCTAATAATAAAAATAACCCTTATTAATTATAGCAGTTGAGGCGCTATCTGAGGGAACAGGTGCAAGAACCTGGTCTAAAATAAAAGCAGTATTAATTAGGAGATTCGGCAAATTCCGAAATAAAATCAAGTTAGTACAGGAGGTCATGCTCCTAAATAGAGAAAAAATGCTTCCCGGATAAAATTAGAGCTTTACAATGCACACTTAAACTATTAGATCCAAATAAACGAAGTTATTATCAGCAAATAGCATTGAACGTCTTCTTAGACAGAATTAACAAAATCACTAAAATTTTCATTAAACTACAACATATAACCGCACGCAACATCTACCCGCACGCAACAATCGACAGTTCTTCCGTGATCATGGCGCATGCAACTGCGCCGAAATATCGGAGTTGCATAAATAAACAGGTACATGGTGTAAATCCCGACATAGTCTATTCTAATAAAGTCTACCATGGAAATTTAAAACAATATAATGCATACTTATACTATCAGATCCAAGTAAACGGAGCTATTATCAGCAAATGGCAATAAACGTCTCCTTAGACAGAATAAAGCCAAACACTGCAATTTTCACTAAACTACAACATGTAGAAACATTGAAACAGACACTAACAATTGCCAAAGAAGAATAAACTAAACTCAGAAATAAAAGGGCTCAACAAAATAACAGCCCGCCCTCTTTTAGAGGCACATTCAGTAATTCTTATAATAAAGGTAACAAACCTAATTACAATCCTCAGTACAGGAAGGAACAATCTAACTTTAAACTCAGGTAATAATAAGAAAATACACTTCCAGTCTCATGCAGAAGACGAGGGACATGATTCGTCAACCAATGAAAATGAAAATTCGGATAATTTCGACGATAATTTGCTCATAGACTCATTGGACAGCCTAATAGAGCCTCTTTTTTTTTGGTCTGGCAACCCTGACCGATACACTTGTCAAATTAACCAGCTGATATTTTAATTAAATTAAATTGTTTAAACTTAGCAATTTCTTTAATAAGTAGTGCTGAAATTGTTCTTTACTGTATAAATAGTCGTGAAAAGTGTTATAAGTACAATCGGTGTGGTATAAATTGAAAAACAAGTGATCTCAAATTCGTAACGGCGGGGCGGCATCCCAATGTCACTGGAGAAGATATAAAAAGCGAATAAACTTCGTAGAAGAAACGACAATTTGTGATCTGCTGCATATTAAACCGGGTGAGTACTTTTATTCCTTAATTTTAGTTATTAATAGGTACCCATAGGTATAGGTTATATGGGAAAATATCAAGTCAAAACTTTGTGACTGAATTGAATTTGCTTATTGCCACGTGGTTCTCTAAGAATACTGCCCGATGAGAGCCACGGAGCAAAGAAAATTTAAATTTAAATGTAAAGGGAAGAAAAATAAAAAATGGTATGGGTTGAAATGGTCTATATTGAAAAAAAAGAAATTTTGGTTTTACCTTACAAAAAAAAGGAAAAAAAAATCTAAATACTAGCTTAGCGATAGGGGTTGCTTTACATGGGTACGATTTGGTTGGTGTGCGTTGGGCCGCAATAGGTAAAAGTTACAGTTCTACGTCGAGAAACCGAGCCCTACATGGAGATACCACGGTTCACTAAAAGAGCTAAATTGTATTGAAAGTTACACCGACCTCATGTGTCCGATATGATGACAACTTCTAGTTATTAATGCTCCTGTGAGTCCTGAATGAAATTAGGACTCGGTGGACAGCAATTTGTTCAGGCCGGTGACGTGGCCGTGGATGGACAGCCCAGAAGGGTGACAAATTTCGTTGAAAACATCAACGGAACACTATAATTTAATTTCCCAATGCTGAAACAAACGTGTGGGATTAGCCAACTGAAAAATAGAAGTCCAAACGTTGTGGCCAGGCAACATGGCGGCGTGGCGTGGGATAGTATGCTCGCTGTTCTTACCAGGTTTTCGCTGAACAGAAGCCTGTTTAGCTGATCTTTAAACCACCTGCTCCCGCCTCCCGATTCGATATTTCTCAACGACTCAAATGCCTGAGGTAGGTAGGTATAAAATCGAACGGCTTTCACCTGAAATTCGAGAAATCCCATGAAAAACACGCTCCGACATTTTCTGATATGCCGGATCAAAAAAATAGATTATGGACTCACCTGATATCAAAAAATAACCACCATGGGTTTTAACTGCGACCTCAGTCGCTTTCCTGGCTAAAATGTAAATGCCTCTCCCCAAAATGAATCCTTTACAAATCAACCTGACATTTCTTTTCTGAAAAACTGAAGTTTGGGTTTGGGGTTGCCCGAACCCGCCTCGAGACTCCTTCCAAAACGTTTCGTTTTCCACAATCCCACTATGAATTGAAATTAAAAATTGACCAAATATTTTTGTAAATAAAATTTAACCTACAGAAACGAATACTTGTGCATTTGTCGACTATAAAACTTTTGGACAAAACACAAAGAACTGTCACTCGACGCTTCAATCTGCAAAAAGGTGTTTGCGCATAACTTCATTAAAAGTGTCAGATAGAAGAATGTGACGCGAAATGGCAACACCGCGGCTCCAAAATCAGCCTTCCTATTGGGCGTTGTTGCTATTCGTCGAAATCAAGAATCCTACATTCGTATTGGTCGAAATCATGACACGCCGCACGCGCCATTTTCTATCGTCAAATTATCTGCAAAACTGAAGCGAATATTGAGAGACTTTGTTCTGTTTTCCAATGTTTATTAATTTCAAACCCTATTCATATACTAAAAAATTCGAAAAGACATTTATTAAAGTTGCGGCTGCTACACACATCCGCCAATGACGTTAAGGGGGAGGTGCCAATTCCTGTAAGGTACTGAAAACTACCATTGCGCTTCCGCGCCAAAATTTAAACTTGGGAATTGTCAGAACACAACGTTACATTATACCTACCTAAAACCACAGTGGCGGATTGTTTCCCAATTTAAACTAATACATTGACCATTCCACTTGTACAAAACTCACTAATAGTGAGTAACGTCACAACTCAATACAATCTGGCACAGTTATAACCTCTCTTTACTTGACAATTCGTGGAAGTAATGTAGACGGTGGCTACTATTGTTATAGACATTCGATATACTGTTACACTTCACAAGCATTATATTTGTACATAAACAGTTAAACACGTCAGATCTACTTCACTTTTAAACAAGAATTTTGGGCAACCATTCTACTCCTTTTCTTACAATATAACTTAGTTATATAGGTATAATATTGTTCAGGTATTAATTTTCATTCTAGACTATCAGTCACTCAGTTTTAACTTCATTTGAGTATAGTTTAAGTATAGATAGGTAGGTACCTACATTTGTTTACTAAATTCATAGGAACTAACTGACTTATACATTAAAAAGAAAGGTTTGACCTTGCTTTTATAGTCAAAGTTGATACCTAGTAATAGATAAACCTTTGCTACAATTGCACATCAAATCTATTTATTATAAATAATAAACATATGTTAAAATTTACTGACCTTACTTTGCTTAACTTAGTTTTTTTTTTTATTTTTTTTTTTGTATTTCTTTTTTTGTAACATAGGAATCACACTGACAACTTGTAATAAAATTTGATTATTGATCACTTATTGTATACTTGCAGTGATTGCGGATTGCAAGTTCCATCTAGCTCAATAACAACATGACCCGTAAGGATGCAAATGCAAAGGATGTGGAGATCAAACTCAAAATGGCACTAGAGGATTTGAAGGCAGCCAAAGAGCTAAATGACACCTTATTAATTATATATATAATTCTTAATAGCTTACCTTGTTTTGATTTATTTAATTGCAATATTTTTACTTTCTATAGTCAGTAGTTTAGTAAAAGACCTATGAAAAGCTTTTGGATATAAATTTTCAATTCGATGCCTTAACATAGGTAGTCTTAGTATTTCATGCTCTCTTTAATCATTTCTGCGGTGGTGTCGTATGAGGCGGGTCGTTACGTTCCCTCAAATATGGTTGAGCGAAGAGATGGCTGGTTCATGCGTCATGCTCGTGAACTGGTGCTGCCAGTGGGAATGGGCCTGCTTCTGACTACCTATCTTAACGCATATTGAATTGCATGTTTTTCTTTTATTTTTATTTATTTTAACAGCCTAGACTGAATAACAAGTTCAAACTTTGAATTTAGCTTAAAATCTGTAAATTGTTTAAAAAATTTGAAATTCATTAAGAAATGAGCTAATTCAATAATGTTATTTATTTGTTAATCTTTTTTAATATAAAGTCTGAAAACGATATACATATTTGTAAATATCGTTCCATCTGATAAAGCTGACAAGTTTTTTGCGCCCATTTTTCTTGTCAGTTAAAAGACGTCATAATGGGTGGTAGGGTAAAAGAATTGACGATTTAAAAATGCTTATTATGTGAGCTTATTTAAATAAAATATACTTCACTTTCACTTAAAATTTTGGTAAGTAAATCATCTGACCACAAGATATATTTTGAGAAAACCAAAATTTGTGACTTGGTCAACATGTGTTTTTTTTCCAGGGCGGAGGGATTATATTTATCGGAAAAATACTAGCATTCTCCACAAATCAACAAAAATAGAAATGCGGTTTCCGTAGGAAGTATTTTTGATCTTTAAATTTGTCAATAGTTGAATCGCCACATGGGTTCGATATCCTAACCAAAATGTTTCTCTTTCAGATTGGGTTTTTTTTTAATTTTCCTTTTTATTCTTATTTCTTTTATTTTGCGATGGATCCATGCTGAAGAAGATTCGGGTCTCCCACAACATTTGGCAAAGACCAAGCCACGGTCCACATGGACCACCTTTTGAAAGAAGGAAATGAGTAGGCGGGCTGTAGCCATTGGTATTTTGCCGCTTTCATAGTACCCAAATCAAGGATTCTTCAAGGTTAGTCCACCACATCCGGCCGATGGACGCTCAGCCCGTTTTATATGCTATTACCCGCTGAGTCACCACCGTCCGGGTGCTTTTGAGTCGTTTACCAAGATGTTTTTCCTTCAATTTAGGGTTATTTAAACTATTTTCATTTGTACAAGTCGGG
Organism: Agriphila tristella; assembly: GCA_928269145.1. NCBI lineage: Eukaryota > Metazoa > Arthropoda > Insecta > Lepidoptera > Crambidae > Agriphila > Agriphila tristella. Next base: position 3,121,978 of record OV743435.1, read on the forward strand.
ATTATTTTAATCGCAATCGCGAACCAACATTACAGCGACCCCGCCTGGGCTTTATATATTTGCAATACTTAAATTGATATATATTTCTCCACTAGAAGTTACCTTCGTACCAACCGCTCATAGCATGCAATGTATTAGAGATAATTTTAAGAAAACCATCGATGCGGTGTAAATTAAGTATCTAGCTACATAACCATAAGATAATCTAAGAGAAGGTAACTTTTTGTACTTATCTAAAACAAATAAACAAAGGCGTTGAGACAATGTACCTCTTTTATTTCTATCCCAATGTCAATTTAAGTATTCCAGCATAACGTTTTCAATAGCGTTCATTTTATTAACTATCATTTTTAATACCGGAACAACTAGTTATCAATTCTAGTAAAATACAAGTTTTCAATGTCGACTCTATTCCTGACATATCTCACATAGATCAGCTTTATTTTATAGTGAGATATGTCTCTTAAGACGGATGTGCTGTCGAACGATTTTTGATATTCATTCCAAATTGTGGTCATAAAGCAGAAGACCAGGGGGTCAATTCTGCTACTACGTCGAAATAGTGGTTCAATGGTGTTTGAATGGTAATTCTTTTTAACACAGTTCTTGTTTCATAAACCCAAAACCGAATGGGAAAATAGCTGTCGAAACTTAAGTCAAAGTTAACAATCGTGAAGAATCTTTCTCAGACAAGATGGTCTGCTCGAGCTGATGCCTGCCAAAGTCTATGTTGCTCGAAATCATGGCAACTATTCAGGTAATTTCCAATATTGCAAGTGAAAAACCACCCAGGTTCTCTGAGGCTTCAGGCCTTCTTAATTCAATAGACTCCATAGAAACTTGCTTTTTCGCCCTTCTCCGGAATGACATCCTGGAAAGGTTCAACAAAGTGAGTCTCTGCAATCTGTAAACATCGACGTTAGTACAATGCTGAACTTTATCAGTCCTTGGTACCATACCTAGAAGACTTAAGGAAACCCGGTGCCTAATGAAAAATCCGATGAAAACAGCTATGCATACGACATGCGGAGGAAACGTTAGCGTAAAATCCATTTCGACGAAGTCCAGGAAAACGAGACAGAACTTTCTGGCAGGGACAGAAACAGAGTTAAAATTTTTAACGTTATTAATATTATAGACATTTTGATTGCAGAACTACGGAGACGCACTTATGAGAAGTTTAATAATTACTTTGACTTTCTTACGAAATTACATCGTTTCGATGCTAAAGACATTCGTGAAGGAGCCAAAAACCTCACAGCTTTATATCCGAGGGATTTGGATGGAACTTTGGAAAATGAGTGTCTGCACCAGAGAGCCTCATTAATCAATATGACCAAAAATAAAGATCAAAATACAAAACTACTTTGTTTAGATGATTCTCCAAATTCCTCTCTCGACCAAGTTAACAAGTACTTCACCACGATAGGAAGTGATCTCGCGAATGGTATTTTATCCAAACTAGGACTTACTGAAACCGATTTGACAAGTAGAGCTAAAAATACAAACTCACCGGCGTACTCAATGTCATTATATCCTACAGATCCGTTTGAAGTTGACAGTATCATTAGTAAACTAGATTCGAACAGTGCCTGTGGAGGTGATAAAATAACTATACGCTTTCTGAAAGAATTCAAACAAATACTGATAGCTCCAATTGTGTTTATTTGCAACTTAAGCTTTTCAACAGGAGTATTTCCATCCTTGTTTAAAACTGCTGTAGTGTGTCCCATATATAAAACAGGAGATCGTGAGAATCCTTCTAATTATAGGCCAATATCGCTTTTACCCACCTTATCTAAAATTCTAGAGAAACTTGTGAATAGTAGACTCGTTAGCTTTATGGAAAAATCCAATTTACTTTCCAACAATCAATTCGGGTTCCGAGCTGGAAGATCTACGGAAGACGCCGTACTAAAGCTGACGACTCTGATAACTGATTATTTAGATAAGGGCGAGAGCTGTGTCGGAGTCTTCCTGGATCTCCAGAAAGCTTTCGACACAGTTTCTATCCCAATATTGCTTACGCGCCTTGAAAACTTGGGAGTAAGGGGTATAGTGCATTCTTGGTTTTCCGACTATCTGACTGAACGAAATCAGGTTGTTAGAGTGGACAACTACTATAGCAAGAATTCTCAATGCAAGTACGGTGTCCCACAGGGCAGTACTCTTGGACCTACATTGTTCTTGCTTTATATCAACACCCTATGTGAACTGGAAATCCCCGGCGCTGATATGATCATGTTTGCTGATGACACTGTGGTTTTATTCCATGGCAAACTTTGGCATGAAGTTAAAAATAAAGCAGAACTAGGACTTTGTCATGTAACATCATGGTTAGAAGAAAATCTCCTTTCCCTTAATACGCAAAAAACTAAATTTATGTGTTTCAGCAAGACTAAAGCTAATAGTCCTGATTCCAATTTAGAGCTTACCTTGCATAGTTTTCCATGTAATAGAAATGTCCAGATTAACTGTTTGTGTCCAAAATTGTTACGAGTGCCATCAATCAAATACTTAGGTGATACCATGGATGAAAACCTACAGTGGCATCAACACTTAAGTGTTGTATCAGCCAAAGTCCGCAAATTAATTTTTGCTTTTAAACAGCTGCGTCTTGCTGCAGATCATAAACTCCTAATAGCAACATACAAAGCCCTCTGTCAATGTCTTTTAACTTACTGCGTATGTGTATGGGGAAATGCTGCCAAGACACACATGATCCAGCTTGAAAGAGCTCAAAGAGCAGTTTTAAAAGTTGCACTCGGTCTTCCCTACCGGTTCCCTACAGAAGAATTGTTTCAAAAGGCCAAAGTTCTTTCTGTCCGTAAGCTTTACGTCATGCTAACACTGAGTCGATTCCACTGCAAAATAGTTCCCCATACGCCTTTAATAAGGAAAAGAGTCCTTCAGTACAATACAGCAATAGCTCATTCAACTTTTGCTAAGCGCCACTTCAACTATCTAGCTTCACGTCTTTACAATAAAATACTGCTGTTAAACAAAAACCTTACACAATATAATATTAGAAAATTTAAAGAAATATCAATCAATTGGCTAAATGAATTTAATTACGACAACTTAGAAGAACTGATTAATGAAATGACTAGATTATCTTAGACAATTGATGTTATGGGATATACTATTATTGCACCTCACCAACCCCAACCAATAAAATTTTTACACACGCATAAATAAATATACAAACATACGCACAACACACACACACACACTCACACACACACATACACATACACACAAACACACTCATACACATACACAAATTAAATATCATAATGTAAAAACCTTTTCTCTATAGCATAAGGAAATTAATGTTAAAAAAAACACTATTGTTGAAATTGTTATTATTTATTTGAGGAGCCTGTCTCTTATAACACAGGGTAACCTTATATGAGAGCAGTTCATATTTTGCTTTGTTATGTGTTTTCCTGAATAAACTGATTTTTATTTTTATTTTTTTTATTTAATCGTCGGATGATTTTATAGAATTATCATTACTAAAGCTATTCAAATACTGATCATAAATGTCTTTTTGGGCATTCATCCAAACGTAGGAATTGCACTCCGAATGCTGTTGTGTACACCAGCTTCAAATTAGTCAGCAAAACGGTCGTATTCAGCGCTAAAGAGGGTAAAGAATTACTTAAGATCTACCATTGAAGAGAACAGGTTGAATTTACTCTCTGTAATGAACATAGAGTCAGAAATAACGCAGTTTTAGACTATGATGACGTCATCCGTTCTTTTGCAGAAAGGAAAGTTCGCCGTATGATTCTACAAAATTTATAGAATCATACGGGACGGACCTGTTTACGCATGTCATGCACCATCGCGCGATGCTGGCGTCAGGCAGGCCGCGCCTCCTTAGGCCTATTTTTCAGCTAATAGTACCTATTCAAGAATACGAAGAATTGATGAAAATGATTAGAGCTAAATTGAAAAGGAAGATCGATCAAGGAACGCAGACGACTGACGATTCGTTTTTGTTACCAACTTGTGCCTGTGAGAGAAACGAGATGAATATTAAATTTCGACAAAGAATCGAGTTCGTGCCGGAAGAAAATCTTCAGAAATTGTGGCAGTTGAATTTGTAACAAAACTGAACTCAAATGTTGATTTACATATCTAAGCGAATTTCATCATTTTGAAGAATGATACGCAAAAATTCATAAAGAATGAGGAAAAAATTAATGAAGAAATGAAGAAAAAATAAAGACTGCAGTCTTTACTTTACTAGTCATGTTGCAAGAGGCAACGATGTTTCAAATTTGGAAGGATTCATATCTTGTTTATCTAGGAACTGTAAAGGCATTGAAGTGTACAGAATCAACGAATTACTTATCCCTGATATAGAAGAAATATTGAACAAAAGTGTTATACGGCCTTTTAAAGGGACATGTGAAATCCATCAACTAACGTGGAGTATTAAAGGACCGGCATGCGAAATGCGAGACATTTAAGTTGCCTGATATGTGCCACACATGTTAAAATGTCCACATTATGACCTAGGGAGTCTCTAGTAGGGACGATAGACATCAACTATAAACCTGGCGAAAGTTCTGAATCTCCGGATATCCTAAATACTCCTAATACTCCAAATATTCTAGAAGCTCCAAATACTTCTGAAGAGCCCCCAAAAACTCCTGAAGCTTCAACTACGTCAATTACACATTATTGTACAACAACTACACATTGTTGTACAATCGTTTGTTATATCTTGTAAATAAATAAATAAAACCAATCCGCCTAGCTAGCGTGGTGATTGTACTTGAGTTGACGCCAGTGGAACTTTTTATATGTTGTAATGATTTATTCTAATAGTAAAAATTATAATTGTAACGGGGCGGCGTACGGGGAGTGAAGAAAGACGAAAGGTAAGAGAATGAGTAGAGGTTTATTGGGTACTGATAAGTACGGAAACAATGGATTTTGACCGATTAGGCTGAGTGACTACTACGGAAGGGCGGATTAAGGTGAGACACCGAACAGGTTAATTAATGGATCCTGAACTTTGTACTGCACCCAGAAGTAAACCACCGCTTTAGTAGCTCCCTACTGGATTCGATACAAAACAAAATATAAGCAGAGGTCTTATAGAACTGCGTAACACACTCGATACCGCGGTTCAGAATGCTACAGCGCCATCTAGTCACCACAGTAGGAACTATATAAATGGGATACAACTGTTAAGAGTAATGATGTGGTTATTCATGCTTGATAAATATTATGTTGTGTTGTGTTACAGTCCCCCCCTTCAGGTTCCGATGTCGTCCCGACGAGGAAGATAGTCAGTTAATTCTTCTTGGGTCTTCCCCTTCGCTTAGTGGGTTGCGCCGGCACGGCTTGGGCACAGTCCTGGCTGGGAGTTTTCTTCGGTCTTCCCCTTTTCTTTATAGGTTGTATTGGCACGGGCAGATTAAACTCTTTGGTTATAAAAGGGACAAGTGCGGAAGCATGATACGTCCCTATTGGCTCATTGGGTGGTTCTGGGTTACCTACGATATAAGAGGCTGGACCATGCTGTCTCAAAACAACGTACGGCCCGTTCGTTCGTTCCCCATTCGTTCTCCCAGGTAAATACTTTATGGTAAGGTCGAATGCCTGGAGTTGGAGCGCCCAGCGCGCCAATCTACCGCTAGGTGACTTCATTGACATAAACCAACGCAATGCTTGATGATCGGTGATAACTTCAGTGGGAACACTTTCGATATAGCTTCGGAATATCATGACAGCCCAAACTACCGCCAAAAATGCTTCGAGAGCCTCTACGTCTTTTCTGCCATCATACGAGGCTTGAGAGAACGCCAAAGAGCTGCGCCTACCGGCGCCAATTGTAATCAAGAGCTCTTTGAATTGCTCAGTAGAAAAGTTCGTCATTCTTGCGGAAGTACTCGTACTTTTCTTCACTGTTGTTTGCCTCCCAAACTTCGTTACAACAAATTTTGGGGTGGAATTCACGCTGGAACGTCCCGCCACTTTGCCAGGAGTGTGTGGAGAAGTCAGTGAACCCGTTAAGGTCGGAAATTGATTTGCAGGTCTTGCAGTTGCTCGTCCAGCTCCTCCAGGTGGTGACTTGGAAGTGCGTCAGATGTCGCAGAATCCCCAGGTAAGTTTCCAGATTCAACAGGTACGCGTCCAGGTCCTCCAGGTGGTGTGATAGTGACCTCCAGGTGGCCACTCGTTGAGGCGCCAGATGTAACGGGGCGGCGTACGGGGAGTGAAGAAAGACGAAAGGTAAGAGAATGAGTAGAGGTTTATTGGGTACTGATAAGTACGGAAACAATGGATTTTGACCGATTAGGCTGAGTGACTACTACGGAAGGGCGGATTAAGGTGAGACACCGAACAGGTTAATTAATGGATCCTGAACTTTGTACTGCACCCAGAAGTAAACCAACGCTTTAGTAGCTCCCTACTGGGTTCGATACAAAACAAAATATAAGCAGAGGTCTTATAGAACTGCGTAACACACTCGATACCGCGGTTCAGAATGCTACAGCGCCATCTAGTCACCACAGTAGGAACTATATAAATGGGATACAACTGTTAAGAGTAATGATGTGGTTATTCATGCTTGATAAATATTATGTTGTGTTGTGTTACATAATTGCTTATTTTTAATAAAAACATTAATATATGCAATTTTTATAGGTTGTTGTTTCAAGTACGGATTATGTCTGCCATTCATGTTGGATTGCTGCATGGAATAAAATCCGACATCTAGCAACACCTGCAGTATCACCTGGCACTACTCGCCTTATTTGCATTGGCTGTGATCGCTCACTGCGAAGGCAGAGATATCATATTTTAAGCAACAATTCCGAAAGAGAACGCAGATAATGAACATCATCGCTGAGCAAATAGCGCCGTGTGGGGAGAACCTAATTAATAGTAATCATCCTGTAATATAATAATAATGATAATATTATGTATTTATAATTACAAATAATAACTTTTTGAATTACTTTTTTTATTTCAAAATCTCTTATTCTATTTATTGATATTATTTATTACCTGATAATGTAAAAATTATAAAGTATTGAGGAGTTATCTTTTCGATTCAAGGACTGACATAGAGTACTCATTCCAAGCTTATATTAAATAAATAAATGATGCCTATGTTTCAAGTGTGAAGTGTGTGACAACAATTTCTATCATTTACAGTTGCAACCATCAGATAGAATATGTCATACTTGCTGGCAACGTAGCGATAGAGCAACTGCAACTGCTATCAGAAAGCAGAGTTTCTACGAGTGTCGATGATAGTTACCACAAAGATTATGAATCAGAAGCAGACTGAAACCATAAACAATGATGCTGCATCACCAGAAGTTCGTCAGCAAGAAGTAACGACAATTCTCCTACCTAGTTACTCGCGAGCTGAAAACACTCAGCGCAGATGCTTTGTACCAGGATGCACAGAATCTGTACGACTCCTTGTTCCAGCATCATTAACTATATACTCTTTTGTGAACACAAATATTATGTACCTGCATAATGCAGAATTTGTTATTTGCATTTGCGAAGCAATTCCTGGGACTACTTGGATGATTTAAAAGATAATCCCATACAAATGTTTTCTGCAGTCCATATTGAAGAATTCGCATCATTATTAGGTACAGCAAAACATGCAAGTACATTTAGATTTTAATAATATTGAAAGTATTACTGATCATATAATTAATTTCTATTTAGGATTGACTAAAGCACAATTTAATCAATTACTGAATGAAGTCCCCCGTCTATCTAACAGACATAGAAGGATGTTTGGTCTTGCAGCTTATTTAATGAAGCTACGGTCGGGGGACAGTGATGAGAGGATTGCTTCAGTGTTACAAGTGCCAAGAAGCACATTAGAGTGGCTTATGAAGATATCCCGAGAGCTGCTAAACGAAGATTTTGTTCCGCGAAATCTTGGGACAAACCATATTTCAAGAGCTGAAATAGCACAAAGAAATCTGTTAATTCCAAATGGTTTGTTTGGAGGTGAAGAGAGGTAACCAATTATAATAGCGTACGGAATTTACATATATGTACTTATATTGAAAAAAGTTCAAATTATTTCTATCAAACGAAAACATACTCGCTGCACAAATACAGAAACTTAAGGTAAGTAAAATTTTTCTTGTTTGTGTATCTGATGGGTACATTATTGACGTGTTAGGCCCCTATCCAGCAACAACATCTGATGCAGACATAATCAGAATGAATTCTCTGATAATAATAGTCCTTATAGACAGTTCTTTTAAAATGGAGATTTTTTTTGTGGATAGAGGCTTTAGAGATTTCATTCCATTATTGGAAAGCTGTAATTATGATGTACATGTACCAATGTCATTACGACAAGATGAAACTCATCTATCCACTTTAAATGCAAATAAATCAAGAACAGTAACAATAGTACGCTGGTAGAAGCAGTAAATGGGATTATTAAAAATCATTTAAATTGTTTCGGCAATCATATTTAATTCGAGCATCATTATCACACTGACTGACTGACATTACATTTCATTACTGATTTTTCTGTAGCTACCGCTTTGATTAATAGGTTTCACCTTCGATATAGGGACCGAGATGATGCAGCATAGTTATTGCTGGTTATTCCTGAAAATCGGTACAGAAATAATGATCTAGCAGATTTTGTCGACGAAAGGAACTTAAATAGAAAAAGAGTTAGTTTTACTAACATAAATGTACTTACTGATAATATACAAGAGTTTCCCCAATTGACAGAGTGATTTTATTTTATTTGCATGTGGTACCTATCAGTTAAAACAAGCCACGGGCCCTACCGGCTAACTTATCGAATTTCGATGGGTCTGCCGAGCTTCAACTTAAAACAGAGAAATCAAAGAAAGGAATTTCTTATTGTACTATTTATCGATGTTATTTGAAAGATATTGACGTTCGTGTGACATCATGAATTGGAGTTCAAGCCCAATTCGGGCTCGATATATCTGTTTTAATTTGAAACCCTTTGGAAACGATTGCCGTCTATTGAGCGCTTAGACATATCTCCAGAAATAGTAAACCACACACGACGCAACAATTGTTCGATCAAGATACATCAAATTGTTGTTTAGACTTGTTGATTTAGGAATGTATTTTAAATTGAACTTTTTCATCTACAGACCTCCTAAGAAGACGAAGAAAACCGTTGGCGCCGAACCCAAAGGAGCCGAAAACAACGAAGGGTGCCAAAAAGGAGTTTTCCAAAAAGAAACATGTTATTTTACACTAATTTTATAATAGTTCTACGGGAAAAAATTTTTTTTGCTCAGGGATACCCATTGCTTTGATAAAAATTTTACTTACTTTACAATTGTTTCAGAGAGTCTGCAAGCACGTTAAAAAATATTTTGACTGAGCTGTTTGGCTCGGACGACGACGACGTGACGTCCACCGACATGGACGACGACGACGTGACGTCCACCGACATGCCTGCCTCCAGTCCTCTGTGGTCGTCATTGTCACGCCTGGTGGCATTCGCCGTCAGGCCGAGCTCCTGACTGACGGAGGGATTTTCTTTGATGTCTGGGTGTACAACACAGCGGACATCATAGAGCACAGCCCTCGCGAACGCCATGACAAGTGGTGTGCGGCTTTACGCGAAGGCGATTATTAATTCGCCTTTGCGAAAAGCCGGACGACCCGCTCTGGAAGCAGGTCAGGAACCTTTGCGCCGAAGGGAAGAAACGCTTCACCAAGGAGGCTACTTTTTACGGGGACACGACGAAAAAATAACAATGACATTGTGTTTTTAAATATGCTTTATTTGTTATGTAGGTAACTTTTTGTATTTTATTTAGGAAATAATTAAGCTTTTATCTTTACTTATTTTATTATTACTTATACCTATACTTCTACCATAAACAAACCAAGGGTAAAACTATCTACCGTACAATTTGTAAGGAGTCAATTATAAGTGGCGACGCGAAGGAAGGACTTTACTGAAAGCCTGTCAGAGAGCAAGTCAGACCTCTGGAGACCAAACTTCGAAACCAGCTGTGTACATATTTAAGTAGGCGAAAACGTAAAGCTGCCTGAAAATCACCATCTCCTGCAGATTAGCCAAGTATAGTGCGCATTTGTGACTCAGAAAGGTCGGTGCTTTACTACTGCACATTAATCGCAAGAGGAAAATTTACGCCAAGGAAGTAACCATAAACAATGATGCTGCATCACCAGAAGTTCGTCAGCAAGATGTAACGACAATAGGGAATGTCCGAAAAAAATCAAATTGGCTGAATATTTTTCTATAGGTAGGAATAAGGTCCCTTAGTAATAGAAAAAAGTTTCAGAATTTTCGGTTGGGTAAAAAAGTTTTTAAAAATAAAAGTCTCTTCGACTTCACAAATGTATGAAAGTAACAGCAGAATGGAGATTATACCTTTGCCGCTAACTGCCACAACAACTACACGTATTTAAAAAAAAAAGTTTTGACATTTTTGTCTTGAATCTTTTTTTTAAATAAAATGTTGTGGTTGTGGCATGTGGTGGCAAAGGTATAATCTCCATTCTGCTGTTACTTTCATACATTTGTGAAGTCGAAGAGACTTTGATTTTTAAAAATTGTTTCATGCATCCGAAAATTATGAAACTTTATTCTATTACTAAGGGACCTTATTCCTACCTATAGAAAAATATTCAGCCAATTTTATTTTTTTCGGACATTCCCCATTCTTCTACCTAGTTACTCGCGAGCTGAAAACACTCAGCGCAGATGCTTTGTACCAGGATGCACAGAATCTGTACGACTCCTTGTTCCAGCATCATTAACTATATACTCTTTTGTGAACACAAATATTATGTACCTGCATAATGCAGAATTTGTTATTTGCATTTGCGAAGCAATTCCTGGGACTACTTGGATGATTTAAAAGATAATCCCATACAAATGTTTTCTGCAGTCCATATTGAAGAATTCGCATCATTATTAGGTACAGCAAAACATGCAAGTACATTTAGATTTTAATAATATTGAAAGTATTACTGATCATATAATTAATTTCTATTTAGGATTGACTAAAGCACAATTTAATCAATTACTGAATGAAGTCCCCCGTCTATCTAACAGACATAGAAGGATGTTTGGTCTTGCAGCTTATTTAATGAAGCTACGGTCGGGGGACAGTGATGAGAGGATTGCTTCAGTGTTACAAGTGCCAAGAAGCACATTAGAGTGGCTTATGAAGATATCCCGAGAGCTGCTAAACGAAGATTTTGTTCCGCGAAATCTTGGGACAAACCATATTTCAAGAGCTGAAATAGCACAAAGAAATCTGTTAATTCCAAATGGTTTGTTTGGAGGTGAAGAGAGGTAACCAATTATAATAGCGTACGGAATTTACATATATGTACTTATATTGAAAAAAGTTCAAATTATTTCTATCAAACGAAAACATACTCGCTGCACAAATACAGAAACTTAAGGTAAGTAAAATTTTTCTTGTTTGTGTATCTGATGGGTACATTATTGACGTGTTAGGCCCCTATCCAGCAACAACATCTGATGCAGACATAATCAGAATGAATTCTCTGATAATAATAGTCCTTATAGACAGTTCTTTTAAAATGGAGATTTTTTTTGTGGATAGAGGCTTTAGAGATTTCATTCCATTATTGGAAAGCTGTAATTATGATGTACATGTACCAATGTCATTACGACAAGATGAAACTCATCTATCCACTTTAAATGCAAATAAATCAAGAACAGTAACAATAGTACGCTGGTAGAAGCAGTAAATGGGATTATTAAAAATCATTTAAATTGTTTCGGCAATCATATTTAATTCGAGCATCATTATCACACTGACTGACTGACATTACATTTCATTACTGATTTTTCTGTAGCTACCGCTTTGATTAATAGGTTTCACCTTCGATATAGGGACCGAGATGATGCAGCATAGTTATTGCTGGTTATTCCTGAAAATCGGTACAGAAATAATGATCTAGCAGATTTTGTCGACGAAAGGAACTTAAATAGAAAAAGAGTTAGTTTTACTAACATAAATGTACTTACTGATAATATACAAGAGTTTCCCCAATTGACAGAGTGATTTTATTTTATTTGCATGTGGTACCTATCAGTTAAAACAAGCCACGGGCCCTACCGGCTAACTTATCGAATTTCGATGGGTCTGCCGAGCTTCAACTTAAAACAGAGAAATCAAAGAAAGGAATTTCTTATTGTACTATTTATCGATGTTATTTGAAAGATATTGACGTTCGTGTGACATCATGAATTGGAGTTCAAGCCCAATTCGGGCTCGATATATCTGTTTTAATTTGAAACCCTTTGGAAACGATTGCCGTCTATTGAGCGCTTAGACATATCTCCAGAAATAGTAAACCACACACGACGCAACAATTGTTCGATCAAGATACATCAAATTGTTGTTTAGACTTGTTGATTTAGGAATGTATTTTAAATTGAACTTTTTCATCTACAGACCTCCTAAGAAGACGAAGAAAACCGTTGGCGCCGAACCCAAAGGAGCCGAAAACAACGAAGGGTGCCAAAAAGGAGTTTTCCAAAAAGAAACATGTTATTTTACACTAATTTTATAATAGTTCTACGGGAAAAAATTTTTTTTGCTCAGGGATACCCATTGCTTTGATAAAAATTTTACTTACTTTACAATTGTTTCAGAGAGTCTGCAAGCACGTTAAAAAATATTTTGACTGAGCTGTTTGGCTCGGACGACGACGACGTGACGTCCACCGACATGGACGACGACGACGTGACGTCCACCGACATGCCTGCCTCCAGTCCTCTGTGGTCGTCATTGTCACGCCTGGTGGCATTCGCCGTCAGGCCGAGCTCCTGACTGACGGAGGGATTTTCTTTGATGTCTGGGTGTACAACACAGCGGACATCATAGAGCACAGCCCTCGCGAACGCCATGACAAGTGGTGTGCGGCTTTACGCGAAGGCGATTATTAATTCGCCTTTGCGAAAAGCCGGACGACCCGCTCTGGAAGCAGGTCAGGAACCTTTGCGCCGAAGGGAAGAAACGCTTCACCAAGGAGGCTACTTTTTACGGGGACACGACGAAAAAATAACAATGACATTGTGTTTTTAAATATGCTTTATTTGTTATGTAGGTAACTTTTTGTATTTTATTTAGGAAATAATTAAGCTTTTATCTTTACTTATTTTATTATTACTTATACCTATACTTCTACCATAAACAAACCAAGGGTAAAACTATCTACCGTACAATTTGTAAGGAGTCAATTATAAGTGGCGACGCGAAGGAAGGACTTTACTGAAAGCCTGTCAGAGAGCAAGTCAGACCTCTGGAGACCAAACTTCGAAACCAGCTGTGTACATATTTAAGTAGGCGAAAACGTAAAGCTGCCTGAAAATCACCATCTCCTGCAGATTAGCCAAGTATAGTGCGCTGTTATATCGTAATTTGCAGGGTTAATAATATAAAATAAAACTGCTGAGTTTCCCATTGCATTGACGTCAATGCAATAGGAAACCGCTGTCCGGTTCATTCGTTTAATTCCATTTTCTAGTTAGTTCAGATTGGACATCCGTCGGGCGTGAACATCTTAATTGTCATCTTTATCTTAATTTCGGAAGTAAAGTTCGTGTGTGAATTAAAATAGTTTTTTTTAAAAACTCTTCGTTGACCCGCTCCGTAACAGTGGTGTCAGAAGTGGGATACCAGTGTTGATAAGCCGTTTTCGTTCCACTGGTATTCCTACGGGTCGCGAAAATAAAAAAACCTTGCCCATAAAAAACACAATCGTGCCAATCTGACTCCGGAGCGAGATTTATCTCTGTGTGTCCGCTTCGACAAGTTCCTGTACACCCTTGACTGAGTCTCGACAGTAAGCCTTACTTTGTGAGCCTGCGGACCAGTACCGAGGTCGTTTCCTGCTCTGTATCCTGCCGGTGCGTAACGCGCCGCCGCCGTAGCCTGCCATCTCGACCGCCGCCGCTGAAGGCGTCGCTGTCCTTGTAAGGGCCGCCTACTGCGCGCCGCCCTCGCCATCGCTGTCTCCGTGGCCGCCGCAGTCCTGTTGCGTGCCGCCCAAGGTGCCGCCTGTTGAGCACCGCTCCAAAATCGTCGCCGCTGCTGCGAAGTTCTTCCACCGCACCGGGTGCAAGTCCTTGCCCCGCTGCTCGTCGTCGCTGCCACTCCGCCGCCGCTCCTGAATCCTGTGATCGCGTTGTTCCAGTTCTTGAAATGAAGTTCGTCCTGCTCGCGCTATCCCTGTAAGTGAAACATATTTTATTATCTGTTATTGCTACAATTTTCTCGCGATAAAGTGTAAAACGTATTTCTTACCTTCCAATTCTATCCTAATTCCTATATCCTTAAAATCGTAATTATCCTCCATTCAAAGTAACTTCCTAAATAAATATTTAATATTATATCCTACATCCTTATAATATAAATTTAAATACCCTTAACTAATTTGATCTTATAACAACTTATATACTAAAATAATATTTTAATCCTTGTACTTACCGATATCCTCCTTATACCTAAACACTTACCTTATTTTTATATATTATTTTCTCCAGTGTTTATCTTTAAATCACAATGTCGGTCGAAACCAAGAAAAGCAGTGAAATAGTACTAAGCGAACAATTTCCCATTAATGTGCTATGCAATTTTATAGGCATTTACAAAGGTGACCGCGAAACTCTCACCGCTTTTCTTACAAATTGTCAAAACGCTATAGATCTAGCATCACTTAGCCAAAAGATCTTATTAACAAAATTTATTTTATCTCGCTTAGAGGGCAAAGCCCAAATCGCGTGTTCAAATAAGATTTTTGAAGATTTTAACCAAATCAAATCATTCCTAAAACAAAATTTTGGAGAAAGAAAACACTACAATCATCTGCTGCTAGATCTACAGTCGTGTAAACAACAATCTAATGAAACCGTATCTCAGTTCGCGCTCAGGGTCGAAGGTTGTCTCACAGACCTTCAAGCCGAAATTTATAACTCAGAATCTTTGAAGAAAGATCTTCCGGGTCGCGTCGCAATGACCGAAGATTTAGCGTTATTTACTTTTTCCTTAGGTTTGCATCCGCGACTAGGTAATAACGTCAGATGTAGAAGCCCCAAATCTCTCAATGATGCAATCAATATCGCTCTCGAAGAGGAAAAGATCCAAAACCTCTTATTTTAAACGGCAATTAAGCCGAAATGCAGATCCTGCGGAAAATTAGGGCATTCGGAGTCTGAGTGCTTCTCAAGAGTAAGGCGTGCAATTCCGCCACGTGGTTTTCCAGACCGTAGTAGACCACCAGCACCAATATCCTATGACAATTCCCGGTCCCACGTTTTCTGCAGGTATTGCAAGAGTAAAGGGCATGACATTACAGAATGTCGTAAAAGAAAATATAATAATGAAAAATATAATAATTCAAACAGACCGGCGAATATGAATCATATTACTTATGAACAGCCGTCAACGTCGGCTCCGTCGTCACCGACACCGTATCAAGTTTCGCATGAACTTACCGCTAATGATAGTGATTTAAACTAACTTATCGGAATTCGAAACGGTGCCGTCGCTTTCCGAATAGCTATTTAGGCACTAACCTATCTTATACTAAATCTAATCATATGTCAAAAAAAAACGCATCTCATCATGCTCCAAAGAGAGTTTCTATTTCGATGAGTCCTAAGCCAAATAATTCATCTCAACACGCTCCACAGAGAGTTCCTATTTCGTTGAGTCCTAAATCAGATGATACATCTCATCATGCTCCGAAGAGAGTTTCTATTTCGATGAGTCCTAAGTCAAATAATTCATCTCAACACGCTCCACAGAGAGTTCCTATTTCGTTGAGTCCTAAATCATCATCTCTTACATCTCAGCAAGCGCAACAGCCTCTGAGCCATTTAGCATCTCGGACGCAAACACCGCCGAGTCGTACAGATTGTACAAATTCTTATCCTAAATCAAACACAGCATCCTATACTAAATCTTGTGATGAATCTCGTGACGCAAAGCCTTATCCTAACTCTTATACTAATTGTGATCAAAATAATAAATCTACATCTCAAGACATACCCTGGAGTCAATTATCTCCAATCTCGAATGATATTGAAAATTCTGAAATTGTCCTTGAAATAAACTTACCTCTTAAAAAGATATCCTTGCCCCACACATATTTAACCACTAGTTACTCTTCGAATCCTTTAAACTTTCTTATAGACACGGGCGCAAGTATAAGCCTTGTAAAACGCTCAAGCTTAAATAAAATACTCGATTTATCTCGTGAGATAGTTAAGATCAAGGGAATTAATAGTCTCGAACATTGCTCTGAAACATTAGGTACAATTCAAATGGATTTTATTTTATCTACAGAAACGTATACATACAAATTTCATGTGATTAACGATGACGTCAGTCTAGATCATGACGGCATCATCGGTAGTGACTTTTTAGGTTATTTTAAAGCCAATATCGATTATGATACAAAATTATTAAACGTTCTCGGACAGAGCCTGGAGATAAAATATAATCAGCCAACTTATATTATTCCTGCGCGTTCTGAGGCAATTATCGAATGCGCGATATCAAATTACTTACCCGAGTCTTATCAGAATAACGAAGCCCTCGTACTAGATCAAACAATAAGTGATGGTGTTTACATTGCAAATTGTATAGTTACTATAAAGCCGAATAAAAGAATAAATATTACTATTTTAAACACCACCGACTCTGAGGTCCGAGTCAAAGATTATTACGTAGAAGTGTCACCCCTTGAACTTAACTCGAACTCTAAATCTTATGAAAATATAAATTCCATTTCTTATAATATACTTGATAGATCACAAAACGTTTTAGATCTCATTCGCTGCTCTCATCTTAATGACGAAGAGAGTAAGGCACTGTTAAATTGTTGCTCTGAATACACAGATATCTTTCACCTAGAAGGCGAGCCCTTATCTTGTACAGATGCAATCGAACATTCAATTAATACAGGAGACGCACCTCCCATTCACGTAAAATCTTATCGTTTTCCCGAATGTCACAAGGAAGAAGTTGACTCCCAAATCAGAAAAATGCTAGATCAAAAAATTATTCGTCCTTCAATTTCACCCTGGAGTGCCCCAGTCTGGGTAGTTCCCAAGAAAATGGATGCGTCCGGCAAAAAGAAGTGGCGAATAGTCATAGACTATCGCCGCCTCAATGACGTCACTGTTTCAGAAACCTATCCTTTGCCTCTCATCACCGACATCCTTGACCAGCTAGGTCATTCCAAATATTTCAGCACTCTTGACCTCTCCAGTGGCTTTCATCAGGTCAAGATGAGTCCCAAGGATGCGCTGAAGACAGGATTTACGGTAAACACCAATTCTGACGTTGCCGGACACTACGAGTTCACCAGAATGCCGTTTGGGTTGAAGAATGCCCCTTCCACGTTCCAAAGACTGATGAATACGGCTCTTTCTGGTCTTCAAGGCCTCCACGCTTATATATACCTCGACGACGTCATCATTTATAGTCACGACTTAGAAAGTCATATAACTAAACTTCAATCAGTATTCGATAGACTACGCGAATTCAACTTAAAACTCCAACCAGACAAATGTGAGTTTCTTCGGCGCGAAGTCGCCTATCTAGGCCACATTATCACTGATAAAGGTGTGTGCCCAAATCCAGAAAAAATCAAGGCCGTCAGCCAATTTCCGACTCCCAAAAATCCTAAGGATATCAAATCCTTTCTAGGGCTTGTCGGCTATTACCGACGCTTTATAAATAATTTCTCACAAATAACTAAGCCCTTGACCTCACTCCTTAAAAAGGATGCCACATTCAAATGGTCACATGAACAAGAACGAGCATTCTCATTATTAAAAGAAAAATTAACTACGGCTCCATTGCTTCAATACCCTGATTTTAAACAACCATTTTTGTTGACAACCGACGCGTCAAACTACGCAATAGGTGCCATTCTTTCCCAAGGCGAAATCGGCAAGGATAAGCCAGTCTCATATGCGTCCCGCACCCTGAATAAAGCTGAGGGTAACTACGCCACAATAGAAAAGGAAGCTTTAGCTATCATTTTCGGTGTAAAAACTTTCCGACCTTACCTATACGGTCGCACGTTTAAGATAATAACAGACCACAAACCTCTCGTGTGGCTATTCAATGTTAAAGATCCAGGTTCTAGGCTAGCTAGATGGCGCCTAAAACTTGAAGAATATGACTATGAAATCGTATATAAGAAGGGTAAATTAAACGCGAACGCTGATGCGTTATCCAGATTCCCGGTAAATGCCCTTGAAGATAATACCGACTCTAATTCAATGATTTGCAACCCTACGCTGTCTCCCGATAACGACTCCGATCCCCATAGTCTTCCTTCTATATCGGAAACCTACGAACAGTTCCTTCAAATCTCTAAACAACCCGGTGTTACCTTTGACACCGTCATCCAGGAACATAACGAGTCCTTATTAAAAACTAAAATCAAGTTAATCGCATATCCAACATCAATTGACTTAGATGAGTCGATACCGTATTGTAGTGACGTCATAAATGCTACAAGCGACAATCCTGACCTTCCCAATATTCGAGATATTGAACGCGAACTTTATACCTACTATTCTACTTCTAACGATAAGCACGTGTTTACACACTTATTCGTTAAACTAAATCACTTCGATGAAATGTCATACAAGGACATATTTAACATTCTCCGCGACTATCGCGACATGGTAAAATACTGGTACTCAGAAGAGAAAGAAGTAGCTATATCAGATTTTACAGATCCTTTCTCTAAGTTATCCTTTACGAAAATATATAACATTATAGCATTCCTTTTTCATAACACCAATATAAAGGTGAACATTTATCACAATTCTATAAAATATCCTACACCAGATGAAGTTAAGCAGATCCTTAAGGACAACCATGACTCACCTCTCGCTGGTCATCCCGGTATCTCCCGCATGCTCGAACGAATCAAGTCCCAATTTTGGTGGAAAAATATGCGGCAGGATATCGAAGATTATGTGAAAAACTGCCGTTCGTGCCAAATTAACAAACCTTTACGGCAGACAAATCGGGCTCCTATGATAATTACTTCTACAGCATCCCGTCCTAATGAAAAAATATTTCTTGACCTCGTTGGTCCGCTTCCCGAAACCTATGAACATAAATATAAATTTTTACTTACCATCCAAGATGATCTCACCAAATTTTCTCAGGCGTATCCCATGCAATCTTGTTCCGCTGAAGAAACAGCCAAATTATTCGTGAATTACATTTCACACATGGGAATCCCTAAAATGATTATCTCCGATCAGGGATTTTTGTTCCGATCTATTCAAACAGCTTGAAAAATTATTTAGCATCAAACATATTTTTGCATCACCTTACCACCCTCAAACCTGTGGTGCACTTGAAAGAAGCCATTCCACCCTTAAGGAATACTTAAGGTCATACATAGGCGAAAATCAAAACACCTGGGACCTTTACATCCCAAGCGCTATGATAGCTTACAATTCTAATGTCCACTCTACGACAGGGTTTTCACCCTTAGAGTTATTGTTTGGCTTTAAGCCTTACTTACCATCCAGTATAGACACCCTCGATAATAACACCTACACCGATTACATTCGCGCGCTGAATCATCGGCTCTATTATAGCCGTCAAAAGGCTCTCCAAAACATACAAACTTCAAAAGAGAGAGCAAAGAACTATTATGACTCTCATACTAAACCCTTAAAATATAACACAGGTGATATGGTCTATATTCGCTGTCACCATAAACAAAATAAAGCTTTGTCGCCCGTCTGGAAGGGCCCTTATAAAATAATAAAGCTAAACGGTAACCACACCGTGACGTTACTTATAAATCGCAAACATGTACGTCATCACTATGATGAAATAAAACGTGCTCACGATGACACGTCACAGTAGCCTAGGTCAGTAAGTTAGTAATTAAATATTATTAGGTATGACGTAATCATAAGTCCTTTCGTTCTATTTCAGATTGGCGCTGTCGCCGCCAGCGCAGTGCAATTATGTATCGCCCATAGTTAGTAGTCCGGGCCTATATTTTGATAATCTTTTAGACGTTAAGTTTACTAATAGCGACTGGAATGTCGTATCATATATAGATATAAGTCATATTCAACCTAATCTAGATAAAATAGAATTTTTATTCGAAAAACTTAACGTATTCTGTAATTCCTTCACATCGTCTAAGATACAATCAGATTGTATCAATTCCCTATCGGCGCTGAAAAATCAGCATCTTACTAATGTAAATAAATTTTCTTCCATTTCATATTTGCTTGAAAGCGAAAAGCCTAAAAGACGTTTTAAAAGAGGTCTTCTCGATTTAGGAGGATCACTCTTAAAAACAATCTTCGGAACACTAGATTCTGAAGATGCAATTAAATTCTCAAAGGCTATAGATAACGTACAGACGGATGAAAAACATCTCGCTCATCTTATGAAAGATAACATTCACGTTATTCAGTCTACTATTTCGTCATTTAATAATACTATGTCCAAGGTCGATCGAAACGAGAAGCATCTCTTAGAAAACATGGAAACTATACACAAAATCCTAGATACAGTTTCCAATACTAATGATAAACTTGAAATAAAATCTCAACTTAATTCCTTAGTAAGCTCTTTAGAAGCTATTATCTTAACTTTATCTTTTGATATCGACGACGTTAATAATGCTATTTTATTCGCGAAGCTAAACGTTTTGCATCCGACTGTACTCAGCCCTCATCAATTATATAACGAATTAGATAAGAATAGAAATAATCTACCCAGCCATTATGAGCTTCCTATTTCTTTAACTTTACAAAATATTCAAGAGATAACTGATATCTCCCAGTTAGTCTGTTACTATCATTTAAATAAGATAATTATAGTACTTAAGATTCCTTTAGTCCTACCTCAAGTCTATAACCTTTATAATATTATTCCTTTACCAGTTCCTTACGATATAATGAAACCTGACACTTTCGTACTCATCGAGCCGACAAGCTCGCACGTAGCAATAACAGCTGATCGTATGTTTTACTCTCTAATAAAAGACATCGATAAATGCAAACTTATCAGTGAGAAGTGTTATGTGTGTGTACTTATAAATATGTTTTCAGTGATTGCGAATCCAACGTGCGAGACGACTCTATTAAGTGAAGTGGTAAACAAACTCCCAGACACGTGTGTAACTAAGTTAGTTCATGGTTCTATTGATGTATTTTATAAGATAAGTTTTAACCGCTGGATATTTGTTCAATCGGAACCAGGGAAATGCCATATTACGTGTAATAACGAAGATGTAAGTTTAGACGTAATCTTGTTTGGTACTGGCATCTTAACTCTACCTAGAAATTGCAAAGCGTTCTTTAAAACGCTACAATTTACCGCTGTGGGCGAAACGTCACTCGGTAACGTAACTAATACGATCTCAAATTTCAATATCTTATTAGATGATTGTTGTGAACGATCTAAGATAAATAAAACTTTTGAAAAGTTACCTTTTTCTAAGTTGAGTAACGTAGGTAATCTTGACTCTTTGGTACATGCCAGCATCCATCTGAATTCTTTGGAAGATGAAGTTAATAAAATAGAAAATCCGTCTCACTTTGAGACTTATGGCATTCACTATATGTCCCTGAGTTATGCAATCAGCATCTTAGTTCTAATTATCTTTCTATATAAATATCATAAGAAACTATGTAGTAAGCAATCTCCATGTTGCATTCAAATATTTAACCAGTGTAATAATAAATCTAAAACTAGCCCAGCTACGATAACGATCTACGAAGATGTTATTCGTAAAGATGGATCAGAATCAGAAGATGTGATAAAAAATCCATCTCCCATAAAAACTCCGATAAAAAGGAATTTGCTTTTAACTAAAAGTCTTTAATGATTATAATTTTATCATAGAAAAAATCTTCATAATTCCTATCCATCTTAACTTTATGTTATAGTAAGTTACTTACCAGTTGTACTAACTTTTAGTTCCAAACTAAATACTTACTTATAAGTAATTTGATGTTATCCTTAATAAAGTAAAACCTTTCCTTAAAATATCCTTATATAATACTGTAGTAGTCTTAAACTTAGATTTTAATCTTTTATTTTATCTTGTTATACTGTTTCTTTCTATCGGCCAAACAGAAGTCCAATCTTTAGTTATCTCGCGTTAACCTTTGTTTTATCTCTCATCACTTTAAGATGTGATGATCGATCTTAACGGGGGGGTTGTTATATCGTAATTTGCAGGGTTAATAATATAAAATAAAACTGCTGAGTTTCCCATTGCATTGACGTCAATGCAATAGGAAACCGCTGTCCGGTTCATTCGTTTAATTCCATTTTCTAGTTAGTTCAGATTGGACATCCGTCGGGCGTGAACATCTTAATTGTCATCTTTATCTTAATTTCGGAAGTAAAGTTCGTGTGTGAATTAAAATAGTTTTTTTTTAAAACTCTTCGTTGACCCGCTCCGTAACAGCGCATTTGTGACTCAGAAAGGTCGGTGCTTTACTACTGCACATTAATCGCAAGAGGAAAATTTACGCCAAGGAAGTAACCATAAACAATGATGCTGCATCACCAGAAGTTCGTCAGCAAGATGTAACGACAATAGGGAATGTCCGAAAAAAATCAAATTGGCTGAATATTTTTCTATAGGTAGGAATAAGGTCCCTTAGTAATAGAAAAAAGTTTCAGAATTTTCGGTTGGGTAAAAAAGTTTTTAAAAATAAAAGTCTCTTCGACTTCACAAATGTATGAAAGTAACAGCAGAATGGAGATTATACCTTTGCCGCTAACTGCCACAACAACTACACGTATTTAAAAAAAAAAGTTTTGACATTTTTGTCTTGAATCTTTTTTTTAAATAAAATGTTGTGGTTGTGGCATGTGGTGGCAAAGGTATAATCTCCATTCTGCTGTTACTTTCATACATTTGTGAAGTCGAAGAGACTTTGATTTTTAAAAATTGTTTCATGCATCCGAAAATTATGAAACTTTATTCTATTACTAAGGGACCTTATTCCTACCTATAGAAAAATATTCAGCCAATTTGATTTTTTTCGGACATTCCCCATTCTTCTACCTAGTTACTCGCGAGCTGCAGACACTCAGCGCAGATGCTTTGTACCAGGATGCACAGAATCTGTACGACTACTTGTTCCAGCATCATTAAGGGTTATACTCTTTTGTGAACACAAATATTATGTACCTGCACAATGCAGAATTTGTCATTTGCATTTGCGAAGCAATTCCTGGGACTACTTGGATGATTTAAAAGATAATCCCATACAAATGTTTTCTGCAGTCCATATTGAAGAATTCGTATCATTATTAGGTACAGCAAAACATGCAAGTACATTTAGATTTTAATAATATTGAAAGTATTACTGATCATATAATTAATTTCTATTAAGGATTGACTAAAGCACAATTTAATCAATTACTGAATGAAGTCCCCCGTCTATCTAACAGACATAGAAGGATGTTTGGTCTTGCAGCTTATTTAATGAAGCTACGGTCGGGGGACAGTGATGAGAGGATTGCTTCAGTGTTACAAGTGCCAAGAAGCACATTAGAGCGGCTTATGAAGATAGCCCGAGAGCTGCTAAACGAAGATTTTGTCCCGCGAAATCTTGGGATAAACCATATTTCAAGAGCTGAAATAGCATAAAGAAATGTGTTAATTCCAAATGGTTTGTTTGGAGGTGAAGAGAGGAAACCAATTATAATAGCGTACGGAATTTACATATATGTACTTATATTGAAAAAAGTTCAAATTATTTAAATCAAACGAAAACATACTCGCTGCACAAATACAGAAACTTAAGGTAAGTAAAACCTTTCTTGTTTGTGTATTCTGATGGGTACATTATTGACGTGTTAGGCCCCTGCAACAACATCTGATGCAGACATAATCAGAATGAATTCTCTGATAATAATAGTCCTTATAGACAGTTCTTTTAAAATGGAGATGTTTTTTTTTGTGGATAGAGGCTTTAGAGATTCCATTCCATTATTGGAAAGCTGTAATTATGATGTACATGTACCAATGTCATTACGACAAGATAAAACTCATCTATCCACTTTAAATGCAAATAAATCAAGAACAGTAACAATAGTACGCTGGTAGAAGCAGAAAATGGGATTATTAAAAATCATTTAAATTGTTTCGGCAATCATATTTAATTCGAGCATCATTATCACACTGACTGACTGACATTACATTTCATTACTGATTTTTCTGTAGCTACCGCTTTGATTAATAGGTTTCACCTTCGATATAGGGACCGAGATGATGCAGCATAGTTATTGCTGGTTATTCCTGAAAATCGGTACAGAAATAATGATCTAGCAGATTTTGTCGACGAAAGGAACTTAAATAGAAAAAGAGTTAGTTTTACTAACATAAATGTACTTACTGATAATATACAAGAGTTTCCCCAATTGACAGAGTGATTTTATTTTATTTGCATGTGGTACCTATCAGATAAAACAAACCACGGGCCCTACCGGTTAACTTATCGGATTTCGATGGGTCTGCCGAGCTTCAACTTAAAACAGAGTAATCAAAGGAAGGAATTTCTTATTGTACTATTTATCGATGTTATTTGAAAGATATTGACGTTCGTGTGACATCATGAATTGGAGTTCAAGCCCAATTCGGGCTCGATATATCTGTTTTAATTTGAAACCCTTTGGAAACGATTGCCGTCTATTGAGCGCTAGAATACAAAGTAGACATATCTCCAGAAATAGTAAACCACACACGACGCAACAATTGTTCGATCAACATACATCAAATTGTTGTTTAGACTTGTTGATTTAGGAATGTATTTTAAATTGAACTTTTTCATCTACAGACCTCCTAAGAAGACGAAGAAAACCGTTGGCGCCGAACCCAAAGGAGCCGAAAACAACGAAGGGTGCCAAAAAGGAGTTTGCCAAAAAGAAACATGTTATTTTCCACTAATTTTATAATAGTTCTACGGAAAATTTTTTTTTTTGCTCAGGGATACCCATTGCTTTGATAAAATTTTAACTTACTTTATAATTAAGATGAATAAATAATGAAAAATATTAGAAAAAATCGGCTCACCCGTGGCAACTTACTTTATAATTGTTTCAGAGAGTCTGCAAGCACGTTAAAAAATATTTTGACTGAGCTGTTTGGCTCGGACGACGACGACGTGACGTCCACCGACATGCCTGCCTCCAGTCCTCTGTGGTCGTCATTGTCACGGCTGGTGGCATTCGCCGTCAGGCCGAGCTCCTGACTGAAGGAGGGATTTTCTTTGATGTCTGGTTGTACAACAAAGCGGACATCATAGAGCACAGCCCTCGCGAACGCCATGACAAGTGGAGTGCGGCTTTACGCGAAGGCGATTATTAATTCGCCTTTGCGAAAAGCCGGACGACCCGCTCTGGAAGCAGGTCAGGAACCTTTGCGCCGAAGGGAAGAAACGCTTCACCAAGGAGGCTACTTTTTACGGGGACACGTCGAAAAAATAACAATGACATTGTGTTTTTAAATATTCTTTATTTGTTATGTAGGTAACTTTTTGTATTTTATATAGGAAATAATTAAGCTTTTATCTTTACTTATTTTATTACTACTTATACCTATACTTCTACCATAAACAAACCATGGGTAAAACTATCTACCGTACAATTTATAACGAGTCAATTATAAGTGGCGACGCGAAGGAAGGACTTTACTGAAAGCCTGTCAGAGAGCAAGTCAGACCTCTGGAGACCAAACTTCGGAACCAGCTGTGTACATATTTAAGTAGGCGAAAACGTAAAGCTGCCTGAAAATCACCATCTCCTGCAGATTAGCCAAGTATAGTGCGCCTTTGTGACTCAGAAAGGTCGGTGCTTTACTACTGCACATTCATCGGAAGAGGAAAATTTACGCCAAGGAAGAACACATCCGGGTGGCTAGTGAATGCCCGAAATAACCGGAAAAACCCCTGATGAACCTGGGATTCCTAGAGACCAGTCAAACGATCTCGTTCGTTCGTGTTCTACGGACACCGGGTCAACTGCACCCAACTCAGTGCCTGCCAACAACGTTGCAATAGATTTAAGTCACCTCGAAGCGGGTAAGATGTCTTAAATAGTCAGTCTATCAGCTGTTTCAGACATAGATTAATGAAAGCAACCTTCTAGTAGACAGGCGATAACAGATACAATCTTCTAGTGGCGTCTTTTGCCAGTTACATTGCCAATCATCTCAGTTTATGAAACCCAGTGCAATTTTATTTCAAATATTTCAAAAAAACTACCTTGCTGCTAAGTCTTGAGTTACAAGAATATAACCCTAGTGCGGGGTCTTCGGCAGTAATTTTTTTTATGTTTAATTAATCCTTCATATCCCTAACAGCTTCATTAGCGATATACCGCGTACCATCCCAAAAGCAACAGTGTAGTCAAACGATGCCACCAGTAGTCTTTAAAAGCAGCACTTTCGGTCTTCGGTGTTTTGGTCGTCTTTAAAAGCAGCACTTTCGGTTTCCTTGTTTAGGTTAGGTCAGGTTAGGTTAGGTTCTTCTACCACTATTACTACTAGGTTATGAAGCCCTAGCTCATGGCTACGGTTGAGTGTCATTACATTTGAGGACAATAAACGTTAGAAATTAGTGAAGTAATCCTAATAGTGGCACATACGTCAATAATAAAAAAACGGTTATAAAATGCTGAAGGGAAAGTAGTCATTACAAAGTAATAAAGTTCAAATTACCATAAAAAGAAAAGGGAAAGGGAAAAATTGAGTATAAATAATCGTGCAAAACGAACGGAGCGTATCAGTTAGTCACGAACAGTTGAGACATAGGCACCGGCACCTACATTATCTGAATTTTACTCAGTACGCATTTCATATAATAAATAAATAACGAAATAATCGAAAGATTTTTGGAAGATGGCAGCTTCGCAGGAGAACTATCACCACGAAAAGGAGGAAGCGTAAGTTCAAAATATCACGAGGAAGTGGAAGCCGAGTGGCTAGAAGAGGACATCCCTCAGTCCCCCGGGGGCACCGAAGAAGGCCAAGAAGCCACAATCGACGACGACAATGACGACGACAACGGGCTCAGCACATACAACGATAACTTCTCCAGAGATTACTCCAGAGATTAATCAGCTGCTCAATTGCTACAACAAAAAGGTATAGACTACTCGACACTAATAGATCTCCTTGGAAAGGCATCAGTCGTCATTTTAGAACAAGGAGCCACCACTATCATATCATCTACGTATCAACCAACAAAGCGTGGGGACACAACTCTCGATTTGGCCAGACAATTAGAGGCGCCCAACATCAGGTTAACAAGATTACATGCATCCTTTGTTTACTTGAACATCTGTCTACCGGCGTTAATCGCAAACAACTTTCTCACCCAAGAAGATAAAGGATCTTTCCGCTGCGTCGCTCATTCGCTGGGACTTTCACATAAGACAAGGAAAGAAAAAGAAAACACAGTCGCTGGAAATTCCGAAGGGAGAAATAATGTACTTTGTGGCATCTGAAAAATAAAAACATAAAATTATATAAATAAGCAATTAAGATTGTAGAAGTAAATACTTTTCTAAAAATATAAAATTACACATGTGAAAACAATAAAACATCAATATCATATTAATAACTTCATAGAAAATAAAATAAATAACATTTAACTATAATTTAAATAGCACTATTCAAAAATAATTCTTTTTAAAGTAAATACATTATGTGAAAAGGTAAACTTATTAAAATTCATTAAAAGTTACAAATCTCAAATATTGTAAATACAAAAATTAATAATTTAAACTTACTACGCTGCGCCTCGGACGGTCTTTGCAAATTCCTGTTCTATTGTTCTCTGAGCCAGCGACTACCTGCCGTGTGTGTGAGCGCGACAGTGGTGTTGCGAGACGCTTGCCGTAAACATTGAGTATAGATACTTGCTAATGTAATAATCGTTAGAATACATGTTTTTATATCATAGTATTGTGTGATGTGAACGGTGTTTTCTGAAAATATATTTTCCTAAGTAAGTTACTAGAGTCAGACTTATTATTGAAGTAAAGTGGGAGCGAGCATCAGATAACTTAAACAAAACCACCTCATACTTCATGCACAAGGCTCAACATTGCGTCAAACTGAGCAAGGCTTGGTGGAAGGCGTTAATGAGACCAACGAGATTCTACATACGAAAGGATATGGACGACTGGAGTTTGAACAAGTACAGTCACAAATTGATGTACAACAAGGAGGCCCTCCAAACCTCGGAATTCGACGATTAGAGAGTATTTTGACAGTATTATACCTTTGTGAACAAGAAGTTTTCGATGAAGGCGAAGCTCAAAGAGCTCTGTGTGCAACGCCCGAGGGGATTGCCGAACAATGTATCAAAAAAAATCCAGAACAGCTCTGAGAAGCAATATCAGTATCCCGAATACTGGTATTTCAAGAGCTTCCAGATCAAAGATTAGAGCGTTGCAAGATAATGCAAATAAGAAAAATACCACATTTGGTCGATCCAGATAACATAGAGAGATAAGTAAGAAAATTGGAATACATACTAGCTCAAAATGATACGAGGGGCGGCTGATAAGTTCGCGACCTAAGGTACTTAGCGATAAGGTATCATCTCGTTAATGATAGGACTAGTTGCGACACTAATTGATAGCATAATTAACACCTATTTGTTCAACCAGGTTCGTTAACACTTCATCCCTGGAACAAGCAACAACACCATGTCGACCGAAACTGAAAATTCTCGCAATTTTGACCGCGCAGTGATTAAATTTCTTGTAAAAAAAGGAAACACGCCGAAAGTCATTTTTGAAGAAATGTTGTCGTATATTACCATTCGTATTCGCAACGCTGACAAAACGCCATTTTTATGACCAAATGAAAAAGAATAACAACTTGTTTTTCTTGGGACCACCTAGTACTGGCAAAACAATGATTATGGAATCACTGGTACAATTGCATTTCCATTATGAAAGATTGACTGGGCTCACACCAAGTTCGCCGTTTAACTTTTGTTCGCTGATACATACGAATGCTTGCTTCATGGACGAATGCAAGTCAACTGACACGTCGAAAAATATTTGACTGAGGTGTTTGGCTTGGACGACGACGACGTGACGTCCACCGACATGCCTGCCTCCAGTCCTCTGTGGTCTTCATAGTCACGGCGGGTGGCAGCGAGTGGCATTCTCCATCAGGCGGAGCTCCTGACTGACGGAGTGATTTTCTTTGATGTCTGAGTGTACAACACAGCGGACATCACAGAGCACAGCCCTCGCGAACGCCATGACAAGTGGAGTGCGGCTTTACGCGAAGGCGCTGATTAATTCGCCTTCGCGAAAAGCTAGACGACCCGCTCTGGAAGCAGGTCAGGAACCTTTGCGCCGAAGGGCAGAAACGCTTCACCGAAGAAATAATTCCATTGTGTTTTTTTAATAAGTTATTTAACCCCATGTTGAAAAACAAACATAATCATTATAGTAAAATAGAAATAGGTGGGAATCTCACCCGTTAGAAATTAATGAATGACGATAGATAACAGAAAGAAACATTATGTGGCATGTCAGAAGGAGAGGAAAACAAGAGAGAACTGGAATGAAAGAGTAGAATTCAAAAATAAAGACCTGGACCTTATGTCCAAGGAGCAGTTGTAAAAAAAAACAACCAAACAACCAGCGGGACAGCCTGCTGTCGCTGCTGGAACAGTTGTTAGTCAAACCCCCCAGTCGGTAGCAGCACTCCTAAATAGAGGTGGAAAAAACGGCTTAAAATTTTTAAACGTTGAAACGTTGTACTTTTTTTAATAAGCACGCTTAAAAAAGTGCTTTTTTGCTTAAATGCTTTTTTCGTTTGTACGTTGTGTTGAAACCGTTGAAGTAAAAAGCTTGCAACGTTGTGTTGCCAATAACAAACAAACTACGCGGAGAGCTTTTTAAGCGGAACAAAATTATTGTGATATAAACAAAATACTGAATAAAACCTAATATTTTTTTTTATATTTCAATTAACTTTAACTTTACAAATATTGCATTCTGCATTTTTTTCCTGAATTCTCGACATTTTATTTATGTTCACAACTTTAAAACTAATGCAGTTCAAATAATAGTGTTTACAAAATTTTATTTACTCATATCACCACCTCATACAATAAAACGTTTTTACAACGTTTATTAACAACAAAACGTAAGTCACGTTAGCAATTTAAGCATACAACGCAAATTACGCAACAAACTGAACGAAAACGTGACACGTGCTCACTCCAAGACAGCAAAAAGCTGCTTACTGCTTTTTTACTTTTCGTTTAAAAAATTCAAACCAACCAAATAAAGTTGCATATATACGCTAAAGTGCTGCCTTCAAATGGCAAAAACGCCGAATAGGAACGTTGAAGCAAGTAGTTCTACCACAACATGATAGATGGCGGGACTTTTACAATAAGTAGAAAGCACACTTTGCTTAAAATTGAAAGCGCGCTTTTGCACTTATTTAAATAAGCACGCTTATTTAAGTGCTTTTCGTTTAAACGTCCAACTCTACTCCTAAATCCCAAGGTCGCCGGGCAAATCAGATAAACCTACTTCTAAGCACTCTGTCAGATATAATATGCAGCTACATGCAACGAAATTAATGAATGTAATTTGTTACTCTCTGTGAGGCGACGCGAAGGAAGGACTTTACTGAAAGCCTGTCAGAGAGCAAGCCAGACCGGACCTCTGGAGACCAAAGTTCGAAACCAGCTGTGTACATATTTAAGTAGGTACTCAGCTAACGTTGGCTGACGAAAACGTAAAGCTGCCTGAAAATCACCATCTCCTGCAGATTAGCCAAGTATAGTGCGCCTTTGTGATTCAGAAAGTGCGGCGCTTCACTACTGCCGGTCCATCGCAAGAGGAAAATGAGGAAAATACATCCGGGTGGTTGGTGAATGTCCGAAATAACCGGGAAAAAACCCTTATGAGCCTGGGATTCCTGGAGCCACCAGCCAAACGATCTCGTTCGTGTTCTACGGAGACCGGGTCACCTGCACCCCAGTCAGTGCCTGTCCACAACGTTGTAATAGATTTAAGTCACCTCGAAACGGGTAAGATGCATTAAATAGTCAGTTTATCAGCTGTTTTAGACAAAGAACAGTGGCAAAGTGCCGGAAGATTGGCGTAAAGCCGTGGTCGTGCCGCTGTACAAAGGGAAAGGGTCACGGCAGGATGCTAAAAACTACCGCGGGATCAGTCTTCTCAGCATTGTCAGTAAATTGTATGCAAAGGTACTGATTGAAAGAGTGATGCAAAAAACTGATCAGAGTATTTGGGATGTGCAAGCGGGATTCAGAAAGGGAATGGGATGCACGGATCATGTCTTCTCCTTGAGGTGCTTAACCGAAAAACACCTGGCTAAGCACAAAAAGGTTTACTGTGCCTTTGTGGACCTGGAGAAGGCCTACGATCGAGTTGACAGGAATGAGCTATGGAAGGTGTTGTCCGAATACGGATTGGAGAGCAGACTGATTCATGCACTGAAATCTCTCTATGAGGATTCCCGTGCATGCGTCAGGATTGACGGCGTATACACTGATTGGTTTGGCATCTCTAGGGGTGTCAGACAGGGATGTGTTGCGTCACCATGGCTCTTTAATCTGTTTTTGGACAGTTGTATGAAAGGTCTGAAAGAACGTGACTGTGGGGTTGTGATGAATGGGACCCAAATCAAGTGCCTCCTCTACGCTGACGACCAAGTTATACTTGCGTCTTCTGCGCAAGAGTTGCAGGAAATGATGTCGGTTATGAATGATGATTTTGTGAGAAAAGGGATGAAAGTGAATGTAACTAAGACTAAAGTGATGGTGTTTGAGAGAGATGAAGAAATAACTGACTGTACGGTAATGTTAGGTGGCGAAAAAGTGGAACAAGTCCGTGAGTTTGTATACTTGGGGAGTTTGTTCACAAGGGACGGAAAGAGTGAGGAAGACATAGAAAGACGAGTGAAGAAAGGAAATTCGGTGAGTGGTGCTATACACTCGGTTATGAGTAGCCAAACCGTTTCTGCAAAGGCGCGAATGGCTATTCATAACGGAGTGCTGGTACCGACACTGATGTATGGAAGTGAATCTTGGGTATGGCAGAAGAAGAATGAAAGCAGAATAAATGCGGTAGAGATGCGATCGTTGAGGAAAATATGCGGAGTAAAACTGAGTGATAGAGTGAGCAATGAGGTGATTCGCAAAAGGTGTGGTCTGAAAGATGATATAGTGACAAGAATTGAGAAAGGAATGCTCCGGTGGTTTGGTCACTTAGAGAGGATGAATGAAAGGCGAATCACGAAAGAGATATACTGTGCGAATGTGGAAGGAACGATTGCACGAGGGCGTCCCAGAAAAACCTACGCGGACCAAATAGAGGTTATTATAAAAAAGGCTGGTGTACGCAGTGACAAAAACCGCAGGGCATGTATGAAAAGATTGATGGATATGAATGAAGCGAAAGAAGTGTGCAAGGATCGTAGCAGGTGGCGATCCATAGGCTCTGCCTACCCCCATGGGAAACAGGCGTGAGTGTATGTATGTATGTATGTTTAGACAAAGATTAATGAAAGTAACCTTCTATTAGATAGGCAATGACTAATAAAGTCTTCTAGTGGCGTCTCTTGCCAGTTAAATTGCCAATTATCTCAGTTTGTGAAACCCAGTTTCAAATATTTCAAAAAAAACAAGGCAGTTAGTTTAGTCTTAAGTTACAAGAATATAACCATAGAACGGGGTCTTCGGCAGTAGTTATTTTTTTATTTTTATTATTCATTAATCATTCGTATCCCTAACAGTTTCATTAGCGATATACCGCGTAACATCCCCAAAGCAACAGTGTCGTCAAACGTTGCCACCAGTAGTCTTTAAAAGCAGCACTTTCGGCTCGCCTTATTCACCAATCGTATTACTCGGATTTAAGAGCTGCTTTGTAACAGTATCATAGTTCGGTAAAGTGTGCAAAGAACACAAACAATACATCAGCTCTGCGCTCAACCTCTGATAAAAGACAAAATCAAACGAATTTTATCACGAAGTTGCAGAAGCAAATCCTATAGTAAATTTTTTTCTCACTGAAGAATTTTTGACGCTGATTTGTACTGGGATAAATAATACATACACAGGCACAGAGGTTGATAAAGCGTTGACACCGCGCTGTGAGCGTTTTTTCCCTCAATGAGTGATTTCGGTCTTTCTGTATTCCATTTCGGTATTCCATCGAAAAAGACATCAGGTTAGATGATAATCCAGAGCCTTTGTCATTATTTATCACTGGAGGAGCGGGCAGCGGAAAAACCTTTCTCTTAAAATTAATTGTTGAACATATTAGACGCTGTTATGCTCCAACGGTAGATAATCTGTTGAAACCCACTTCTGTGGAAGTGGCGTCATTGACGGGTGTTGCGGCTCGTCAAATTTCTGGTAGGACCCTTCACTCAGTATTTTTTCTTCCTATTGAAAAAGGTACTACGATGAAATATCATAAAATGAGTGGACAGCCGTTAGAAAGGGAAAGGCGTAAGTGGCGTTATACCAAATGGCTAATAGTAGATGAAATATCAATGGTTTCCTACGAAAATTTGCGTATGATCCACTTACGCCTCAAGGAGTTTAAAAACAATAATTTATTATTTGGAGGTGTTGATGTTTTATTATTTGGCGAGTTGAACAGGTTGGTGATTTTGCAGATGGCGCTGCAGTGAGGATTTTTCCGGGGATGTGGAAAGAAGAATACTGCCCTTAATCTTGAGTTGGGCTGTAACAGTGCATAAGCTTCAGGGCACAACACTAAATAAGACTTAGGGAAGAAAAACTTTGCCAAAGGTCAATTGCTTGATGATGAAACATGATGAAAAGGCATTACAAGAAATGGAAGGGTTAAGACGATTGTAAATAAAAAAGGTTTAAAACGAAATTTCGATATTCTTTTTATATACATAGCCAGCTACAAAGATACTAGTAATTTATATGATTTCAAAGATTTATCAGTTGCTTATATGTATAACTCTAATAATCATGATGTATAGAATGAAATGTTGTATAGAAAGTGCAACTTTTTCAAAAAAATTATCCGTATGCCTTATGGACCGTCGGCCAAGAGGCTCATTTTCAATCTATCGCATATTGAGGCAAGACCACATTGACAAGATAGCCATTACTTTGGTGTTATCAAATATTGTCGTCTGGATTGCGTAGTAGGAAGCTTCTGGGAGATATGCCACCCTGAACATATGGCCTCCCATACAATCATCTCCAATCGCAAAAAATAATCGATCGCATATTGATATAAATGGTGAACAGGGTCGTAGGTAGCGAGAAGAACCGACGGCCGTTGGGGCGGAAAGGTTCTGGAATGGCGACCGCGCACCGGACGACGCTCCATGGGTAGGCCCCCGACAAGGTGGAC
The DNA here is from genome assembly GCA_928269145.1 of Agriphila tristella. Taxonomy (NCBI): domain Eukaryota; kingdom Metazoa; phylum Arthropoda; class Insecta; order Lepidoptera; family Crambidae; genus Agriphila; species Agriphila tristella. The sequence goes on from OV743435.1 coordinate 3,156,450, forward strand.
CGACGATCTGGTGAAGGTCGCAGGAAGCCAGTGGATGCAGGCAGCGCAGGACCGATCGTCGTGGAGATCCTTAGGGGCGGCCTATACCCAGCAGTTGGTGTCGTGCGGCTGATATGATGATGATGAGGGTCGTAGGTGGCATCATTACAAACATGTTAGACATCAGCTTGGTTAGTTTTAAGGAAGCATGCGCCGCGGCCAGGTTAGAAACATATATATTTTTTTAGCGATGGGAGACCATATTCAGGGTGGCATATCTCCCAGAAGCTTCCTACTTCGCAATCCAGACGATGATATTTTGATAACACCAAGCTATCTTACCAATTTGGTCTGGTCCCAATATACGATAGATCGAAAATGACCCTGGTTGGCCGACGGTCCATTACACAACAGCGCCCCTACTCAAATGGGTATTCTTCTAATAATATAAGCTAAAGCTTAGCTCCTGTCAATCTCATACATGCCATTCTATCTAGCGTTAAATTCAGTAGATGGCCATTTGAGTAGGTTGTCTGTCCCCTGATTACGTTACTCTGTTGCTAACAATTTTCGATTGAAATTGATTGAAACCGCAGTTGCATGCTGCTTTAAGTAAGATAGTTGTCACATTATCTTAGTATCTTAGCGATTGTGAAGGTTAAGCAACTTTAGCAAGGGTCAGTCAAGAGATTGGTGACCAAAGTGTATTATCTCGAGCACCTCAGTGCTTTAGAAGACTGTCCCAGCTTCATTTGAACTCATTAACACCCACCAATCCACATTGGGCCCACGCAGTGGGTTCTGGAGCATCCTATTCATCAACCCTTATGTAAAGCTTTGCCAGCAGTGACAATAAAAATTGCTGATGCGAAAACTTTTAATACCGTAATGTCACATCCCATTTGATTTTGAAGAGTTCACATGAGTGTCTTTGATGTCCAATGTCTAACGCCAATGAAATTAATATGAATCCACCCTTAAGGTATCCCCTTTATAACAAAACAAGAATCATCTAATTCGGTTTATAAACAAAGAAGTTGTGTCTTAAAATCCGTAAAAACTCGTGCAATGGTTACCTAAAATAATTACAGTATTTTTAGAATTACTCGTAAACTACTGAACCGATTTCAAAATTAAAAAAAATGGGACCAACTTGGGCACAAACCTGACGAATTACCGTTTGAATCATTACAAACACATACACAAAAAAACAAATATACAGACGAACATAGAACCTCCTCCTTTTTTAAAGTCGGTTAAAAATAGATAGCAGTATTTATTTATTTCAGCCAGTCCCATAAACATGGTATCAAAATAGAGAACCAGATATTTCAACAAACAACAATAAAAATCTGTATCATACAAAATGGCTTCACCATCAGATCTAACCAAAATTATCGTAAAGCAGAACGAACTGCTCTTGTTAATTCAATCGTAAATGAGAACATTGATAAGAGTAGGGTATTAGATAATATCAACTTAAAAAAACGCCACTAAAAAGCCACCCTCGGCTTGAGAACAAACCCAGTCAACGCGTTCAAGTTCCATTTCTCAAGAAAATGTTTGAAAAAAGCTAATATGACAGATGTATTTAAAAGATTACTGGTTTCCTCAGATCCTTTTAATTTTGGCTCAGCTTCCAATACTTCATAGAACAGTGTGCAACGGAGAGGTGATCGACTGTGTCAACAGTTTGAATTCTATTGGCGACAAACACGCTTAAGGCGCGGTGGTAGTGAATGTGGCGCCCCCACTACATTTATTTTTGTTACTCGTAAACCAAGTCAATATTTAAAAAAAGCACAAGCATAAATCTTTTAAATTGTGTCTAATATTTTTTGAATAACTCTTCAACAGTTTTCATTCTTTCTGTAAGTTTTAAAATCCATTTTAGCTCAAAGTGGCCACTTTTGGCAATTATGGATTTTAAAACTTACAGAATGAATGATAACTGTTGAAGAGTTATTCAAAAAATATTAGACACAATTTAAGAGATTATTACTTGTGCTTTTTTTAAATATTGACTTGGTTTACGAGTAATAAAAATAAATGTAGTGGTGGCGCTAGTTTCACTACCTACAGCGCCTTAAGTTAAATACCTAGCTATTAGGATAATAATCAGGAATAAATAGAAAAAGGTAAGTTGAAACAAACTCGTTTGTTACCTTCATTTCTACATACATAGTATTAACTAGATACTTATACTTACTTTGACGAACAACGATAATATGTTAGCGGCACCTTCGGCTACTCGTGAGCTGTTGGATTTAAATAATAATGGGACTACGAGAAACAGTTCTCTCTCGTGGTTCCATTAATGGGACAAAATCATGATCATCAAATCGATATTAATTACATTAATTGAACTGGTAGAATCTACACCATGCTTCTATTGTGAAGTTGTTATTATAAGATTATAAGTGTATGTGACCGGTATAAAATTTACAATCGTTACTGACTGTACTGCTTTGCGTTGGATGTGGTCTAAGCGAAATTTATCTCCACGCATTGCCCATGGGTGACTTGAGTTATGATTTTGATGTCCAATATCGTGCTGGTAAATCGATGGCCCATGTTGACGCTTTGAGCCGTAACCCTGTTGGATCTGTTATGCGCATAAATGATAAATGTTTTGTTGAGTCAATGCAAAAGCTGAGAGATGATTAACTCAATTCAATTCATTTTAATTAAATTCGTTCAACAGTAGATCAACTAAAAACGAAGTTAAATGTGGTAATCTGACAGGACTAGCCAGTGATTACATAGTTGAAAATGACGTTCTTTTCCGTAGTTAATGGGGTGCTCTAAGGATTGTGGTAACGAGGGCATGCCGCTGGTCACAGTGGTCACTTATGCAAAATTTTCATGACAATAACAGTCATATTTATTTTCAAAAGACGTATGACGCTATTAAGGCTAAGTATTGGTTCGGTTAAATGCGAAGATTTATTCAGAAGTATGTGTTGCTGAAGACGTCAATTAGCAAGCAGCTGGTTAAGTGATGGGGGAGCTGCGCGGGCAGTGAAGAAGCCGCATAAAAACAGCTGTGCGCGCGCCGGCGAAACGAGTTTGTTCTTTGCCCTCGACGCAGCCAGTCGTGTGCTTGGCGTGTCATATCCGCGTTGTTTTGGTTATATTTAATAATAAATTTAAAAAAAAACGAGGTATAATACATTTTTATAGCAGCATTGGTTCTCGATTTACAGCGAGTGGTGTGAAACACCAAGATACCTATAATTTTATAGCATGAAGAAAGCAGGGACTATGCAAGTGACGTTGCCTTTTAAGATTAAGATATGGCTCTTGTTATCATTTATTAATTTCATTGTTCTTCATCACTACCTGGAATCACTTTTTTCAAAAGCATTTAGTATGGGATCGTGTTGTGTGTAAAATTATAAGCAATCAGTTTCATATAGCTACGTTTTCCGGAAGCGCCACGAAAGCGCCAGCTTTAGCCAAATAAATAAAGTATGTTATTTCAGAATAACACAAATCTGGGTTCATAGTTGTAGTGGGGTCTATCTAAGAAAAGATGAACACCAAAAGAATACACATTTATAGAAAATGGACAAGAAATAGTACTATTATATGAGCCCCACATTTTCTTAAAGGGATAAGAAATAATTAACTTACAAAATATTTATATTATAAGAAAGATGGCTTACAAATGATTGCCAAAAGGTCTGATTAAGAGTTGTTTCACAAAGAGAATCCTGGTAACCAGGATTCTCATTGTGAAGCAATACGCCTTATACCCAAACTAACAGAATTCACATCAACCCAGAAAAAATGAACAAGATAGTAAAACTACGATAGGTATTTTCACACCTACCTATTTTCCCGACGTTTCGACCGAGTTGCATCGGCCGTGGTCACGGGCTGACTGGAGCTGCGGTGTTACGCCTCCTCCTCTTCGGTAGAATCTTCATCCACCGTCGAACAGTTTTTCCAACTACCGCCGCACACAACACTAACGGTGTCCCTATTTCGTATCATAGCTGTATTCTGGTAGTTAGCCGACCGCGAACAAAGAGGCAGTGCGTTTGCAAATACTGGATTCCACACTGCTGATAATTTGCACGCGTTTAATTCCTGTAATTTTAATTAAGTACAATGCAACGCGAAAGTTTAAAAGTGTATAAGATAGTAAAATTCGCAAGACAGATTTTTAGTTGTACTGTTGCCTCCAATATGGGACATCTTGCAGGTAAATATAATCAAGTTTTTTTTAATATAAGACAACATCACATTTTGTTAGATAGATAATTCGTTTATTGCTTCTTTACACACAGTTTATAAATTGACAAGTCACAGAGTTCTATAAAAAAATACCTTTTGTTTTATTTTTCAGATAAAGGAATTTTGCCAGCTGAATGTAAAGAAAGATACTGCAGATCGTTTGCTATTTATGGACAATATTTTTGATTCTGTCAACGGAAGCTATACAAAGAATAAAAATGCGAAACCTTTACTCGGACCTGCAACAGATCGATCTAAACACAATGAAACATGGGCAGATGGCAAAAAAATCAAATCCATGAAATTTGTTCCTTCTGCTGGCAAACAAGACTCAGCCAACAATGGCTAACTGGATGTGGACACTTAATGGAATTCAATGTTTAGTTCAAAACCTAAGAAGAGAATATTCAGTATCATCAGTATGGTTGCGGTGCCTTAACCAAGACTCCCTAGAAAATGTCTTTGGGGGAATTAGAAGTCATGAGTGCCACAATAATAACCGTACTTGTGAGTTGTAGTTGTTGTTGTTGTTTTCACGACTGAAGAAGTCTTTATCCGAAGAAGAGAAGGAAGAAATTTTACTGCACAATGTTAGGCCGATTTTTACGGAACAACTGGCGTTACACCATTTTGAAACGGTAACGGATTTAAAGACTGCATGCCGTAGGTTACAGGCTGTATGACAGAGAACAAGTTTATTTACTGAGCTACCCAAAACCTCGAGTGTGACACCGGTTAGAGCGTAGGGAATAAACCTACATAAAACTAAAGACAACCCAACAATAACAACTTTGTTAGGACACCGGAAAATAAACCCAAATTCCTAATTAAACTGTATATTTATTGTTAAACATTAACAAACGTTTCCTACAAATCTAAGAAAAAACTGTAAAATCTGAAATAAGATCTATGTCCCAAAATTAATGGGCCTTCATAAAAACAACTCGGGTGAACAGAAAAGACATAGGATCACGTGTTGCAAAGAGATTGAAAACTTTTAACCAAAAGATGACATTACTAGAGCAACGGTAGGCAAGAAATTATGCAGGGTTCGTGGAAAAAAAAGCGTCAAATAAGAGATACAGTAGACACATCACAGAATTAATATAAAAAAATATTAAAAGTTGGGTGGAAGATATGGGATCACAACGCTCTGCTGTGTAAATACAAGGCATTTTATGTCATACATCCGAAACGGAACTTTTGGAATTCATTACATATTTATGTGACAAACACGCTAATATTTATCTTAAATCATCGCCTGGATACAACAAGGTTCCATCTAACACTTTTTGGCAAAATTTGTTATTTTTTTTAGTCCTGGCATCACTTCGAAATTGCAGTTTTATATACATAATACATATAAAATATTTTGAATACTTCATTCAATTCTGAGATATCACCTGTGCAACATGGTTCTAACTACTAATCTATTATTGCGTGCGGCAACAACGTTCTATGCGCAAACGCTATTGCAAATAGAACTGTGTTGCATGAACCGGAACGTATTTGGTTGTCAACGTCCAACAAAAGGCAAAAGCACCAAAACTCCGCCAAAGCGGTCTCGTTTTATAACCTTGCTGGTGCGGCTTGTGGTAAAAATTCAATAATATGAATAAAACAATTTTAAAATGAAAGCTTAATTTTAGATGAAGCTAATTTCGAGCAACCCCTCTTGAAAAAGAACGGTAAGCGTTCGTTCTTTTGTTTCCTTTGCTTGGATATCTACCTATAATATTGTTATATTATTGATTTTTGTATTGACGTCGTCCATAGTATCTAGTACATTACAACTGCACAGCGTCGCGTCGACCATCCCGTCCCGTCACGCCACGCCAGCTGTATGGCTTGGTTTTAAATTTAATTGTAGTATACTTATCCAACATGACGATAGATTACTTGTGTTTCGGAAGTACAATGACATGACTCAAAATGAAAAGTACTTTTTTATTTTGGAAACAACTGAACGAAGAGATAACAACCGGTCAAGAGCAAGTCGGACTCGCTCACCGAGGGTTCCGTACCACCATAAATATAAATATTTGGATATCGTAACGTCACAGGATTGACTTATTGATTGAGACAACACTTTGTTTTTTTTTTCAGTTTTCAAAAGAAAGCTACAGCATCAAGTAAAGGTCTATTCCAGTCCAAGCTTAGAAGCGATGATGGTAGTGCAATTACGTCCAGGGCAGATAAACAAGACGACAAATATTTGAAATAGATGCAGAAATAGAAATTATAACAACTGCTCAGATGACAATATGTCATCTGAGCAGTTGTTGTGTTGTATTACAGCTGCAAGTACTAGTAGTAAACCCATGGCTGAAGGTGAGCAAATACTTACTTCTCGGTCATCATCATGTCAGTTAACTCTATTAGGTATCTGATCTATGTATTAAACAAAATATGTTTGAATTTGTCAACGTCTTTGACAAAGACTTTATTTTCGTGGTGTTTCGTGTGGTTTTCAGTAAAATAGAAAGTGCATTAAAACGTAAACGTACTCCTAATTTTGAAATTGACTACTGCGCGAAGAGGGACAATGCATCGTGTCAAAGGTAACGTCTCACGATTCAGCTACGAATCAAGAAAAGGAGCTTGCGTGAAAAAAACACACTAGCATTTACAACTCTGGTAGAGATATATGACAAGGTCAAACCCACCAACCACCCACGACCTGGCGAACATCTAGGTTATGCAGGTCGAAGCAGCGGGAGATGCACGCGGAATGGCCTCCACCGCGCGCACTTTCTTGACTCCCTACAAATTATTTTTTAAATCTGTCTCCTTTGTCCCTATGGTCCCTCTCCCCTTTCTGGGGCGGACGTACACGAAAACGCCTCCGGTGCCTCCCAGGTCGCCTCGTGCCCACTACGAAGTGGTACCGCTCTGGCTCCGTTTCTTCTTTCTTCGCCTCGGTTCTTCTTTCTTCACCTCCTCTCGAGTCCATAGAGCTTGCACTCCCACAGAGCGTGGTATGCGTCCTCTACCTCAACCTCCCCACAGTAGCACGACCCCACGTCCGCGAGCTTCATCCGGTGAAGCCTACCCCTGAAACAGCCGTGACCCGTCAACAATTGCGAGACTTCATAGTCCGGCTCGACCCAAGTCGCCTTGAGTCGGGCCCCCACTTCCGGGAAAAACCGATATAGCTCCCTCCCCTGGTCCGATGTGTCCCAACGCTCCTGCCATTCGGCAAGGGCGGACTCAGATGTCCTGAGTTTGGCGCTTCGAAGTTCCTCCTTGGCAAGCCCGGACTCGCGTGCCTCACCTAGTCTGCCAGCACGTATTACCTCGAGGTCGGCCGGTAAAACGCCAGCCAAGACCGGCAGAGCGACAGAGCTCGTCGAGCGATACGCCTTGGTCAGAAGGATCAAAGCGGGTCTCTGGGTGCGCAAAAGCGCGGACCGCACTACGTGCAGGGACGCGCGCTCAAACCAACAAGCCGCAGCATACGTTACCGTGGCGGTGTAAGTGCCTCGGTACAGCACCAATAAGGATATGACAAGGTCAGTCAAACCCATATAGTTGCCATCGACCCTTTGTCGCCCGTGGTCCCGGCCCTTTGTCCCTGGAAGGGACCAGTTGTATTTTTACCCCTGGTTACTTTGTCCAATATTTTGATACCAACTTTATATGACAAGACTGTTCAGGCAAAGAAAGAAGAAGTAAAGGACATTGAATATGTTTCCCTAACTACAGACTTTTGGACGTCTCGGGTCAATAATTCATACATTACCATAACAGGGCATTACCATTACATTAATACAGATCTGGAGCTGCAGACATTTTTGTTAAAATGTGCAGAATTTTAGGACTCCCTCCCATACCAGCGCACTTATTGAAACTGCATTGCTTGTAACAACAGAAGAATGGAATGTCACTAATAAAGTAAATTCTATCGATGATGCCGCTAACGTAAAAAAAGCTATAGATAGCCGATATAGGCTGGTAACATTACGAATGCTTCGGTCAGGCCCTGAATCTAATTAAAACAACCGTTGTCCAAATTACTTTTGACAAAGTAAAATATATCCTTCGGCACTTTAAATCAAGCACAGTAGCTACAGAAAAGTTATTAAAAGCGCAAACTCGAGAAAAGCCGGAGGAAGTTCCAAAGCGCTTAAGAAAAGAAGTTCCAACAAGGTGGAAATTTACATATTTTATGTTAAAAAGATTTGTGGAATTGGAAAGCTACGAATGTCTTCCAATCGCTGTTTAAAAAAAAAGATTTCCCAGTTATGTCAATCGAAGAGTGGAAGATGCTTAATGAACTGTGTAAAGTTTTAAAATCTTTCGAGGCTACTATGAGCGGTGAAAACTATATGACTGCCGGAACTATAATAGTAATTAATGACTCAGTGTTTAAAAGAATCTTGTGACCAACTGTTTTTAGAAGGATTCACTGAGGCAACCAATAATGTCATATATAAACTTAAGATGGGCTTAGACACAAGGTTCGATAATGTTGAGAGAAGTGGCACACTTGCTAATTGTGTACATACCATCCTAGTTCCGGGGTACAAAACCACAGTATTCACGGATGCTAGTGAAGCTGCAAGAGCAAAAAAGAAATTGGAAGAGTTGGTGGCGGGCATTATCAGACGGCAGCGTACAAATACGAGCCTCAACAAACGTCAAATGCTCCAACAGAACGAGACAAATTTTCGCCCTGGTCGATATTAAACAATGTTGTGGGTACGCACGCAGCAACAAGTGGTCGGAACACCTTTGTCACGGGCGATTAAAATTTCGGTCTTTCTTTGAGCCTCACATATATATAACATAACATGTATGTTATACAGGGTGTCCCAAAACTTTGCCACACGGAGGGAAAGTACCTTAAATATTGAAGATAGAAAATTTTACTGAAAGAAGACATCATGTTGTTTTTAAAAAATAATTGGAGCTGCATTCAAAGATTTTTAAACAATCGCCTGCTTTAACCGGCCTGCCTAGCATAACCGATTAATATCGTGTGATATAGCACTTTATCGGCACTCAACTGTCAAATTCCTTTATCTTTTTGACAGTTAAACGTGATAAAAAGCTATATCACGCGATATAAATCGGTCATGCTAGGCAGGTAGGAATCGAACCCACCAAAAACGAATTTTTTTTTTAACTTATTTTTACGATACCAATTACGAACCAAAAGGGTTACTCATAAGGATTATTTTTTCTTAAGTGACACATCATCTCGAACTAAAGGAAGACCATGAAATTTTATTATTTTATTTTTAATTATTACGGACTAGCGGCCGCCCGCGACTTTGTCTGCGTGGAAAGGTTTTTTGCTATCCCTCGGGAACAATACTTTTTTTCGGGATGAAAGGTACCCTATGTCCTTCTCTGTACCCTTGAAAATGTTTATGCAAAATTTCATGATGATCGGTTCAGTAGTTAAGACGTGAAGGCGTAACAAACAAACAAACGGACTTTCGCATTTATAATATTACTAGCGGCCGCCCGCGACTTCGTCTGCGTGGAAAGTTTTTTGCTATCCCTCGGGAACAATACATTTTTTCGGGATGAAAGGTACCCTATGTCCTTCCCTGTACCTCTGACAACGTGTATGCAAAATTTCATGATGATCGGTTCAGTAGTTAAGACGTGAAGGCGTAACAAACAAACAAACAAATAAACAAACAAACGGACTTTCGCATTTATAATATTAGTAAGGATTGTATCAATTTGTATCGAATCGTATGCGATTAAAAAAAAAAACTTTGAATGCAGTTCCGTTTCTTTTTAAAAACAAAATGAAGTCTTCTTCCTCGAAGACGGCTGAACCGATTGAAATGATTCAAAATCGGTTTAGTAATTGAAATATTCTCGTATATTTGTATCTGTCCCCGTTTTTGATAATTTCGTAACTCAGTATTAGTAACGACGTTTAAGGGGAGAACGGAACGCAAAGAAGTAATAACTGCTATCGGGAGTAACTGGCAACACTATGACACGACTTGTCAAAATATAGCTCGGCCAGCAGCCATTTTGTTTCCGGAGTGAAGTCGGTGAAACGTCGATAGCCACGAAAAGTGAAAAAAAATTATCAGGAATCATAACGTGCTTTTCAAGTCTCCATTAAGTTTAATTTGCTAATTGTTTTGTTAATTATCATTGGCCATTCGTTAAACGTGCAGTAGTATACTGTTATTTCTGAAATATGTAGAAATACCGGAGTAATATAAATTTTAGTTAATGTTTTCTCAGGATTTATTATCAGTTTCGTAACATTTTTGTTACGAAACGAAACTGAGTTACTCTAAGGCTTAGTTCACGATGAAGAAAATATGGTAAATTATTTTAGGTAGATTCATTGTAAGAATCTACGTAATGTTTATTTATGTTTAAAAATCTCCCAATTAAAGAGCCAATGCTAAACCTATTTGTTTAGAAGTTTTTATTTTTGAGAATTTAATTTATGTGTTATGAACTGATTTTAATGTGTAATATTATTATAAAAATAAGCTATAAAACTGTTAATAATATAAGAAAAATATTTTGATTATTATTTTTCGGAAGAATTGTTTATTTATGTTTAAGAATGCCAATAAGGAGCGAAACTTGTTAAAGCTTACAATTTTTGTTTTTATTACATTTTAAAAACATTTTAAATTAAAATAAACTGACATAATAATAATAATAATTTTATTTTGGGCATAAAATCCATACAAGGTGTTAGTTACAGCGAAACTTATTCATTTTTTAATTATATGTTTAAATAAATTGTTTTACTTTTATGGAATACCTGTGCTCTGTCACAAATGAAAATATAATATATTTTTCTATAACTGCATACCTAATTATTACTTTTATTGGTTCTGAGATCGTTGCTTTTAGTATACAAATTTACTTTTAGTTTACGTATCAGTTTCGTTACAATTTCGTTACGGATTTTTGCATATCAGTTTAGTACTTCAGTTTTTACTTATTGTTCAGTGGACTAAAGCAGCGGGTGAAAATTTGAAGAAAGGAAAGAAAAGTGCACGGATGACTGCAAACGATATAATAGGTACTGATACTTTTATCGTCGGGTGGCAAACGGTTACACAAAACAATATAAAAATGAACAACAAGGATCCAACTACGTTGATCTAAAATTATATGAATGTATGAAACTGGAAAACGTGAAACCGAAACAAAGGTGGCGGAAATCCATTTTAACTCTCAAAACTAAAAGCGATAATAACACCGAAGCTTGGCAATATTTGGTCAAGTTTTTAAAAGACATTAAAGTACAATTTAAAGATGTGCCGACTATTCGTGAGTACATCAAATCATCAATGAAATAACCACATTGTATAGCAGTTCTAGCTGCTGGACATGCAGACGCTCCAGCAAAAGGGAGTCAAAGTGGCAGACTCCATAGTTGAGACTACACGGAAGACGAAAAATATTAAGGGCACCGGTCACAAAGCCCTTGTGGACGCCTCCAATTTTTTGAAGGAGATTGTCAAGTTTCTGTCCTCATGCACGGTTGAAAAGGAGACGCGAAAACTGCGCGCTTTATAGTAAAGTACGTACACATTAGACATGCGCAAAACAGTACTCTATAAAGTAATGCTATATTGCATGACATTTCGTACCGCGTAATATGGCATTATAGCAGTACTCGGTACAGTACTCTAATTAGTACTCATGATATGAAGTAATGCCAGATTTCATGACATTTCGTACTGTGTAATATGGCATTATAGCATTACTCAGTTTTGCCTAATGTACGACACAAGCTTCATTGACTTAGTTGATTTCCCTTCATACTCAACCTGATTAAAAGAAGCTTATAATCTTTAAAAAGGGGTTTCTGGCTTAGGACTCGCAAAATTCATGGACCTTAACGCCATGTTTAGTGTCATGTGTCATGCTAAATTTTGCCGGGTAATAGGTACTGTTACAGTACGCGATCGTGTTATATTACGCGTAATGCATTACTCGCAGTACTTACACATCTCTAGTACACATGAAAGTGAAGGTGACAGTGAATGCTTGGGAAACTGGATCGAATTGTTAGATAATAATGGATACGTACAAAAAAGGAGGATGCCCAGGGTCATACGTTTCCGTAGATATAACAGACCTTTAAGATCCTGACAATTTTTATCGAGAGCAGCTAATATTATACACAAACTGGAGGGATGAGAGGACTGAATTGGTCAATGATAATAAAAAATCTCGAACAGAAATTTATTAAACTTAGTGATGATATCCGTTCAGAGAGTCAATTTAATCTAATCTTTCTTCAATTTAATTCAATTTAATCTCTTAGGGGTCCAGATGAGTTCGAGGCACTATTGAATGCAATTTGTAATGCTGAAAAAGATGAAGAGGATAAACAGTGCATAAGACAAAAATATCGACCATTAAAAGATTATGAATTCGAAACTGAAGAAGGTGATCCGCATGATTGTCTACAGTTACATGGACTCGAACCAGACCCAGTAGGAAGAGTGATTGCCTATCCAGCAGTATTAAGTGAAGAGGATATATTAGGCTTTGTTAGAATATTTAATTGTGATCAAAGACATTTTGTATTACATAAAGGATATATTTTCTCTCAAGAATCACCACCACCTTTTTATTATTTTTTAGTCGTGGAGCAGGAGTAGGCAAAAATTTGTTTATTAAGGGTTTGTATTAATATTTAATGCTTATTTTCACTAGAGATCCGGGTGTAAATCCTGACGATGCTAGAATATTGCTTTGTGCATACACTGGAAAATTTGCTTTCGGAATCGGTGGTCAAACTGTACACAGTACATTTGGTCTTCCTGTATCGCAGTGTGGCCAAACAATTCCCGAGTTATGGGCAATCACCGCAAACACATTACTTGTAAACTTGCAACCGTAAGATTAATTATTTTCATTGAAATATCAATGCTCGGGAGTAGAACTCTTAACCAAATTAATAGAATAGACTAAGCTCCCATTGCATGAAACCTTACCTCACAAGGTGGAAGAGCAGAAATGTGTTGCAGTAATAGATATTACTTAGGAACACTGGATTTTAGCGGGTTGCCATCGCATATCCTGGAAGAACATATTTTTTTCTTCGTTTTCGTACCGCAATTTTGACCGAAAATTACACCATGAGGTGGAAGATCGAAATATTTACCCATCGACTCAACTATACATGCGAGGACCTGTAAATGACTTCCTACTGTCATTATGAGTGCTATTTGTTTGTTAATTGTTGTTGGTCTTCCTTAAATAAATAAAGGCAGACGAGGTTTAATTGGCCACTATTGTAGCTGTGCATTTTGGGTCAAAATACCAAACTTGAAGGTAAGCATGTGCTTGCCAAAAACACAAAGATATGAAACTAATAGTGACATGACATGTCTCAGAAAAATACACATTCATAAAAAATAACAATATTATCGCTGTGCTGCAACGCAAATAACGTTGATTGTGACAAACCTCACTGACCTCCATTAAACAAGTACCTACGCTGGACAGGCGAACGTCACAAATCGTATGATCCGATTTGAAAATCGCCATATTGGCGCTGAGAGCAGTAGATTCTACTATGAGAGCAGTGAGTGTAACTGATGAGTTCCAAGTACACTCTGCTCTCATAGTAGAATCTACTGCTCTCAGCGCCAATATGGCGATTTTCAAATCGGCACAAAAAATTGCTGTCATTTCATGACAATAGCCTGTCCAGCGTACTTGTTTAATGGAGGTCAGTCAGTGACAAACCTTGTAATACATAATTGCCAAAATAAAAAATCTAATACAATGAAATTGGTGTGAAATAAAAAAAATCGTGGAATAAAATAAAGAAGGAGTACATAAAGATCGTCAAGTCAAATCTGCTATAAGAAAAGTAAAGAAAATGGTTTCTGTCTCACAAAAAGATGTTGAAAATTTACTAAGCCGTATATGACTCACTGTACAAATATTGTGGCTCAATATGCTTATTTAAGACAACGGAAGGATATTCTGTCTGACAAAGAGGCGCTGCTGCATATTGACTTCAGTGAGAATTATCTCCCCAAAGATGGAAACGAGATGGAAACGTTGGAAGTAGTAGGCAACAAATAACTCTTCATACAGTGATAATTGACTATAGTCTGTTCACGGAAACGAGTTAGTAGAGTGCTATCTCACTCACACATTTTTTTAACTGTGATTGGTCAGTGATAAACGCTAAGGTGGTGTGCACAGTACGAGTACTTTTAAGTCTTCTTATACTTCTCGTACTGTGAAGACGTATGCTCAGCTTGTGACCAAACTCGTGAAAATTGAAAAATAATTATAAAGCATGGAATAGAAATAGTTGAGCCTAAAATGGATGCAATGGTTAGAAATGAGGAAGTAATGACAGAAAGATTCGAAACAAATGAAGAAAAGGACGACACTTGTGAGTGATACGTTCATCGTTTTCTTTTGTTCTTTGTATTTCTTGTCTATGGTTAAATTCTATCGAGATACAGTCTTGACGAGTTCTTTGTTGGGAAATATCTCTTATTTGTTATTTTAAATAATAAAAGTAAATGTTATTGTCTTGCATGCTTACCTTACTTTTATCTTACCTTTTATCAGTATGTAATTATTAAATTATTTAAGTTCATAGAATGTAGGTTGTCTCTGGGGTAGTTTGTTGTCTATGGCATTCGAGATTTTTCAAGGCTTTTCCAAGAATGACAGAATGACGTGATTCGACGGAAATTATTTTTTGATTCATTGTTTCACTTTCGACTGTGTCGTTAAGATGCAGGAATTATCTTCAATGTGAAACCCAAGCTTTTGTACTTTTTGGGTATTCGCTATTAATTCAATGATGCGTTAAGCATCCATTTAAGTGGTGAGTGTTATAATAATACGAATCTAACTATTAGTTCGTTTTCACGCGTGGTGTCAAAATTGTGATTCAATGTAATTGTCTTTGTTTCAGGGCTCAAGGCTCAGATTTTCAATTTTATCATGTTTCCTTCGGGATAAAAACCTGTAATAATTAAAGCCCGAATTTGGTAAGTTTCTCAACCTTGTTATAATGGTTTGTTGTAGAAAACGTGCTCAATGTTGTGACAATTTGGTGACTTTGATCTTTTATTACAGGGCTTCCAGGTTTACCTCAAAATTTCAACATAACGGTTTAACATATGGCATTTGTCTCCGGATATGGTTTGAGCACGCCCGAGGTTGTGTCGTCAGTCCAGTACCCTAGCGAGTATTCCGTGCCATGAGGTCCCCTTGATGTCAGCATGACGACCACTTGTTGAACCTCACCGTTACTACTATGGGTTTCCGCAGCCTCCTTTCATTCTCATCGTGACGGCAGTGTTTCAGCGCCATGAATCCGGCAAAGTAATCAACGCTCATATTAAATATAAAATGCTTTTTTAATGATATGTTCAAACTCAGCCCGAAGCAAGCCTGTACAGCCAATAAACATGCCTAGTCATATTTCAAATCAGTTTAGCTTCAGTGTAAACTCTGTTTATGAGCCAGAATGTATAAATAATTATATTTTATTATGAGTGTCTTGTGTAAGTAAGGCGTTCAAGGTATCTTGTGTTAAAATAATAAGTTATATGTATCTTAGCATAAGACGAGCTCCTATGTGTTCGGTTCCTGACGGCCTGCCGAGTTGAGGGGCGGGTTGACGTTTGAAAACTTATTTCAAACGCGGAGCCGGCCTCTAACCCGTCTGACTTTCTGGAGTCTAACAGATGTGTCCTCACCTTTACATTTAAGGGTTTCTAGTTTTAAATCTCTCATTCTTTAGTGGTTTTAATGTTATAGCGAGTCCAAGGGCAGTGCTTTTGTATTAAATGTATGGTCTCACTTTAACCTGTTAAGGGTCCCTGTTAAACTATTTTTGCCTCCGTGCGGTTTTAACATTATAATGGGTTCTCAAGGTATTGTATTAATATAAAATGTGTGACCTCACTTTAACCCTTCGGATCCCGTGTTAAACCTATTATACCCCATGTGGTTTTAAATATTTTTATGACATGTTTCCTAGTGAATCGTTGTTAACTTGGTATTAGTTATACAATACGTTAAATAAATGTTTGTTTCAATATAATTTTAGTTTGATTTATTAAACTCACTTTGTTTCGATCCGTGGGCACTTTATCTTTTTAATTTCTAACTTTCATTAATAGTAACGGCGCCCAAAACATAGTTGGTCCATGGATGACTGAGCCACGCGAATCCACAAGAACCCCTTTGCTCTACCGACTAACATTTTCAGTGGGGTAAATTCCATCACTATCCCCGGGCTAAAAAAAAATTATTACAACCTCCATTCGCTTTGTTCTGGTTATCGCTATTTATTTCTACCAATTTACATAAAACCTTAACTTATTTATACACTTAAACCTTCTTCAGGAATTACTCTATCTATTGGTGAAAACCTCATGAAAATCCGTTTAGTACCTAGTTTATGAGTTTATTGCAACTTCGTGGCCGGGCCCTCGTGAATGCGGAAAACCAACGGTCCGGTCGGTCTGAGCAGTCGCGCCATACGTTTTGCTCTTTCGTCAAAGACCCCATTTTATTTTTAGTTGGCGGTTAGCCTTTGGACGAGAAACACGTGTCGCATCGTTATTGTACATTGTTTTCGCAATGATTTCAAACCGTGACTTTGATACTCAATTTATTTTAACACGTTTTTTTAAGTTTAGAGATACATATTACCACAACAAACAAAAACGCGACGCAGCATTACAGGATTTGCTACGCTTTTATAGAACCAAAGTGTCTAACGCCACTGTTGAGACAGTAAAAAAGAAACTTCAGTCACTAAAAGCCTCATTATCATAATCCCGGTCATACGTACAAGATCAGTGTAAACGCAGGAAAAGAACATGACCAGGGTAATACAACACCTCTCTCTGTAGTAATGTCCCATCTCAATGGCTTGTTGTATACAGGGCATACCCTATATAACGACAATTGGTACACGAGCGTGGAGCTTGCAAGACAACTCTTGAAAGCGAAAACTCATCTAGTAGGTACGATCTGGAATAATCAAAGGCAATTCCTCAAGGAAGTAATGTCAGCTAAACAAAAAAGACAAGTATACAGCAAATTAATGATGGCATCACAAATATGAAGTGGAAAGATAAACGAGAGGTTCATTTGCTATCGATTAAATACTCGGATCAATTTCGTCAGATTCAGAAATGAGTAAAGTTGTCAGAAAACCTAAAATTGTAATCGATTAAAACAAAGGCAAGGGTGCAGTAGATTTCTCTGATGAAATGACGGCTTATTTTTCGCCACTCCGGAAATCGCTGAAATGGTATAGAAAACTTAAATCTACTGTTAAACACAGCTATGGTAAATGTATTGGTTTTTCCCAAAGCAACAGATAAGGGGAAAAAGCAACAGATGACTGAATTTAGAAAAGATGTACTAAAAGCTTTGTGTGGGACGGAGGGGGAAGAAGAGCAGCAAATTGTGCAGAGACCGAGAAAAAACCCATCAATTAGCAAAGAGACCGAAGGCCCTACCGCCTAACTCAAAGCTATAGCGATAGCTATGCTCTATCCGTCCTTGTCATATCATAACGACAAGGACAGACAGTACTTTTATTATACTGACGTTATAAACCAAAGCAATAGTCAAAGCAACCGAATTAGGCGGTAAAGCCGCGGGTCCTACGAAAAACAACGGGTGAATGTGTCAAAAATGCTACAAGTATAACGTCTCTGCTTTTGGAAGAAAATAAGATAGTGTTACGTATCTGTTATGTAGGTAGTCTGTGGTGGCTGCGTCCCCGCGCTCCCCGCCCTACCGTGCATTGTTATTAATTAAATCAGTGTGCAACAGGCTCGCGTGTTTGATTGATGTTCGTCTGTAGCTCCTGTCATTCCCGCCAATATCCAATAGTGGCGACTCGGTTTCGAATCACTCGGTGCGATTTAAAATGTCAACGGGAATTTCATACGGTGTTTTATGCACTTTCGACCACCTCACACAAGAGTGGAGCAGCTACAAATCGCGATTATTTCAATGGTTCATCACGAATGATATTTCGGCGAAAGAAGACAAGGCGGCCATTAAACGAAGAGCCATTTTGTTAACTTCGTTAAGCGAGTCAACATTCAAGTTAGCCAGTGACTTGGCGTTGCCTAACAAGGTTGAAGAATTAGAATACGAGGCTATTGTGAAACTCCTCGATGATCACTTCACACCCAAGAGGTTTGGGTTTGCAGAGAAATCAACGTTTTACTCTGCAGCACAACGGCCAGGTGAAAGCCACACTCAATGGGCAGCTAGGATTAGAGGGTTGGCAGCCCACTGTGCATTCAAGAATTTAGAAGAGGCCTTGCTGGATAAATTTATCATGGGCATGGCAGCAGGACACGAGCGGGACAACTCTTCGTGCAGGATCAACGTGAGCTGACCCTAGCGAAGGCCATCGTTTTGGCAGAAAGCGTGCGCTGTGCGCGCCAGGCCTCGTCGCTGGCGGCGCCAGGCGCGAGCGGCCTTGGCGCAGCGGGCCCGGAGGGCGTGTTCAACATCGTTTCTAAAAAAGAAAAATGCAGTGTCTGTGGGTTTACTAACCATAAGTCTAATCAGTGTCAGTTTAAAAATTACAAATGTAAAAAGTGTAACGGTAAGGGTCATTTACGTAAAATGTGCCCTAACGAAAGTAAAGTGAAGTTTGTGAACGAAGGTTCCGTGGAGGACGGTGACGACGACGACGGTGAGTCTTTTTATAATATACGGTGTGAAAAGGGAAGGCCGATGACGGAGCGCGTATCTATCGGTGGTATAATTTTGGAGTTTGAGATCGATAGTGGTTCAGCAGTGAGTGTAATTTCCGAAAAAACATATATTTTAAATTTTAAAAAAATGCCATTATCATTATTAAACAAAAAGTTATTTAGTTATACCGGCGGAAATATTGAAACTATCGGTACATTCATGCCGTCGATATCGTATAACGGCCGTACTCACTCCTTGAAGGTATTTGTAGTTCGCGCGGATGGACCACCGTTGCTAGGCCGTGACTTCATTTATAAGTTTGGTTTAGAGCTCGCCCCCGCCCCCGCCCCCGCGCCCGTGCTTACAGTTCACACGCGAGGGCCCTTGCCGCCCTTTCGCGAGTCCGAGCCTAATATTACTAGACAATTAGTTACCATGTTTCCTAAAGTATTTTCCGGAAATCTAGGATTGTTTAGTAAGTATACTATAAATTTGCGTCTGAAGCCAGGGATTAAATCCGTTTTTTTTAAAGCGAGATCAGTGCCATACGCGTTAAAAGAAAAAATAGATAAGGAACTTGATCGTCTTTTGTCGTTAGGAATTTTAAAACCAGTCGATCATTCAGAATATGCATCGCCAATCGTGCCCGTTTTAAAAAAGGAAAAAAAATCATTACAACCTCCATTCGCTTTGTTCTGGTTATCGCTATTTATTTCTACCAATTTACATAAAACCTTAACTTATTTATACACTTAAACCTTCTTCAGGAATTACTCTATCTATTGGTGAAAACCTCATGAAAATCCGTTTAGTACCTAGTTTATGAGTTTATTGCAACTTCGTGGCCGGGCCCTCGTGAATGCGGAAAACCAACGGTCCGGTCGGTCTGAGCAGTCGCGCCATACGTTTTGCTCTTTCGTCAAAGACCCCATTTTATTTTTAGTTGGCGGTTAGCCTTTGGACGAGAAACACGTGTCGCACGTTTGCGTCTGAAGCCACGGATTAAACCCGTTTTTTTTAAAGCGAGATCAGTGCCATACGCGTTAAAAGAAAAAATAGATAAGGAACTTGATCGTCTTTTGTCGTTAGGAATTTTAAAACCAGTCGATCATTCAGAATATGCATCGCCAATCGTGCCCGTTTTAAAAAAGGATGGCAGTATTCGAATATGTGCTGATTTTTCGGTTACGATAAATAAACAATTGATTGTCGATCAATATCCGTTACTCACGGTAAACGATCTATTGAGTAAATTACATGGAGGCAAACAATTTAGCAAAATTGATTTATCTATGGCATACAATCAATTTGTTTTAGACGAAGAGTCACAGGACTTTACCTGCATCAATACACACCGCGGGTTATTTAAATATACGCGCCTAGTGTTCGGCTTATCGAGCTCGCCAGCTATTTTTAAACGCGCAATGGAATGCTTGCTCTCAGGAATCGATGGTATCATTTTCCTATTGGATGATATTCTACATAGAGTACATTATTATACTAGAGATAGAGTTATCAGTCAGACCCAATGATCAACGCCATCTAGCGAAATGTGACAAAATGTGTACGACTACGATAATATATATATAGGTACTAGTAGGTATTAGAGTTGAGACGTATTTACTGGAATAAGTCTTTGGAATAAGTATTTGCTTGGACGTCTAAATACTAAGTATCGAATCAGCGTCCAACGCGTTTCGAGTATTTAGAAGTATCGACGGCGTACATTACTCAGTTACTCACACAAACTTACGAATACGAAAAACTCAGAGTCGGCGGAGACTCGTGGACGCGGTCGGTACGCGTTCGATCTAAGTGTGAGTGAGTTTCTTCCCGAAAAATTACGATCAACCTTAACGTTATTGTGTTAAAACTGCTTTTTGTTTGCACTGTGAAGGTAAGCGTCCGATGCCGTCAAGGAGTAAGCGAGTCCGAAGATTTTTGTTTACGCATTATACAATACATACATTACTCATTACTCATTGTAATTAAGGTCCATATTATAGCTTCTAGCCGTGACCGTTTGCTGTTTTTATTCAAATTTGAATTGACAGGTCAGTTGTTTCGGCATCTCGTATTGCTTTTTTCGCGGATAAAGTGAACTAGTAGTTTATCTTTTAAGTGTTTATTAAAGACTAGCGTCCGCCCGCGACTTCGTCTGCGTAGAAAGGTTTTTGCTATCCCTCGGGAACTATACTTTTTTTCGGAATGAAAGGTACCCTATGTCCTTTTCTGTACCCCTGAAAACGTGTATGCAAAATTTCATGATCGGTTCATTAGTTAAGACGTGAAGGCGTCACAAACAAACAAACAAACGGACTTTCGCATTTATAATATTAGTAAGGATAAGGAGATACGTAAGTTAAGATCTTAGTCGTTTTTGTTTAAAAAATAAATAAATAAATAAAATATACAAAAAATATATATATTTAATGAAAAAAAACCAATGACATGTAAATAGTAATGTGATTATTAATGATTAATGTATGTATACAGGGTGTTTGGTAAAAGCTTTATAAAGTCGAATATGGTAGATAGAGACCATCAAACTGAACAACTTTTAATACGGGACCAACTCTGAAATCGCGTAAAATAAACTGTTGTTTCATACATTTTGATATTTTGTTATTAATTTTTGTATGAAACAGCAGATTATTTTCACGTTTTCAGAGTTGGTGCCATAGTAAAAGTTGTTCAGTTTGATGGTCCCTATCTACCATATTCGGCTTTATAAGGCTATCACCAAACAGGGGTATAAAATGATTTTTTTTTTAAATGCGCGCCACTTTTATCGCTGTTCAGATATTTCACATTTATCTACCGAACTTTAATGTTAAATTATTAATTAAGCTGACAGACCTAAGCCTGTTGAAGCATGAAGGAAATTTTTCGATTCGAATTAATACTTAAGATTGTTGTTTTATGTATCTTCAGAAAGTTTTTTCTAAATAGTATAATTTGCTACTTTTTTGTTTATTAAGCTTGATACTAAGTGTTTATATCAACCAATGTATGTTTTGTTATTCAGAATTATACGTGTTTACATACGTAATCGAAAAGAGTAGAGTAATTAAAAACGCATACTTCTAAATACTCGTGGAACAGGTTTATGGAGTAAGTATTTTCGTGTACTCGTACTTGCAAGACTCGGTACGTGTTTGGCCTAGTACGTCTCATCTCTAGTAGGTATCTTCAGTATAATTAATTATTTGACTTTAGGGATGTTCGATCCGATCCGATACTTGCGTGGATCGATACAATGCGTTACGATCCACTCGATTTTTGTATCGATACAATAGCATTCGATCCTTTGGCGGATCGATACACATACATAGAGGATCGGATCGAAAAAATCGTATCATGTATTTATCGTATTATATTTATATACAGGGTGTCCCAAAACTTTGCAACACGAAGGGAAAGTACCTTAAATCCTTACTAATATTATAAATGCGAAAGTCCGTTTGTTTGTTTATTTGTTTGTTTGTTTGTTACACCTTCACGTCTTAACTACAAAACCGATCATCATGAAATTTTGCATACACGTTATCAGGGGTACAGAGAAGGACATAGGGTACCTTTCATCCCAAAAAAAGTTGTGTTCCCGATGGATAGCAAAAAAACCTTTTCACGCAGACGAAGTCGCGGGCGGCCGCTAGTATTAAATATAGGAAGTTTTAGAGAAAGAAGATTAATTTTGAGTTTTAAAAATAATTGGAACTGGGTTTTTTTCAAAAACCTTTGAGGTTTTTGAAAAATCCACTGCCTTAACCAGGAATCAAACCCACCAAAAAAACATTTTTTTTTTTTATTTTACAATAGCATCAAAAGAGTTACTGAAAAGGCTTATTTTCTCTTAATTGACACAGCATCTAAAATCTGATTTAACATTTATATTATAATTATTACGGATTGCATCAATTTGTATCGAATCGTATGCAATTTTTTTTTAAATCTTTGAATGTAGTTCCATTTAATTTTAAAAACAAAATGAAGCCTTATTTGAGTAAAATTTTCTATTTTAAATATTTAAGGTACTTTCCCTCCGTGTGGCAAAGTTTTGGGACACCTGCATAGTAATTACTTAGAGGATATTTGGGCACAGAATAGATATTAGTAAGTAAGTACTATGGTTTTGGGCTTAGAACTTGAACTTTTCCTTTGTTTAAAATACTTTAGTATAATGGGCGAACAGATCCATATTTTTATATAAAAAAATCTCTTATCAATGAGGTGTATCACGCAAAGCTAATCACAGATGGCGCAAGCGGCGACCTGGCCGCTATCAATGGTTTTGATTGGTTAAAATATGTCAGAAATGACATTAGTTAGACATTTGAAACAACCAATCAAATTATTTTGGGACTCTCGCTTGTGGCGCCATTTGTTCCTCAGTATCACACCACACCCCATTGTTGCTATTGCCATATCAAATTCGTCATAACTATTATATTGCTTTTTGTTTAGTTTGAGAACAATTTTACTTCGTTAAATCGTTTTGTTCACTTAGACAACCAGCAACTTTTAATTTTGTTTTTGCGTACTTTAAAATTTAAATTTCGGCAAAATTAAAAATATTTTATTAATTTACTAAACAGCAACTAGCGGGTGAAACTGCCGCCCGCAGTTTCACCCGCGTGGTTCCCGTTCCCGTTGAAATATCGAGATAAAAAGTATTTTATATTTTAATCTAGGTTATCTTCTATCAGTGTGCCAAATTTCAACGAAATCCGTTCAGTAGTTATTGCGTGATTGAGGAACAAACATCCAAACCCACAAACTTTCACATTTATAAAATTAGTAGGATTAATAAGTACATTAGGTACTTAATTTCACGTTTATAATAAAGTGTGATTAAAAATTCGACTTTTCTAAAATAATTAATTCGATACTGGATCCATAGAGTACATCTGGATCGATCCAAAAAATCGTATCAATTTTAATGGATCGATCCGTGGATCGATACATTGGATTACGATCCATTGCGATCCAGAATATCGATACAAGGTACCCGGATCGAACATCCCTATTTGACTTGTAATTTTTAGGGAGCTACCTAACCGGTCAGTTTCTCCATTTTATGAAGGAAACTTAAAAAAATAATTCATTTAAAATCACCTTTCCCTATATAAAACTGCAAAAGACACACGATACCGCGATTCAGCACGGGATAGCGACATCTATCGACAGTTTAACAAACGAAAAATGAACGCCATCTAGCAAATAGTTCGGAAACTAAAATTATAGGCCGCGTTCCCTTGTAGTGAGTCAAGTACTAAGTGAAAAGCCCCTGATATTCTAATAACTGGATCCACTAAAGAGTTTCACCAACAAAAGCTGATAGCGGTATTACAGCGCTTAGATGATGCAGTATTAACGGTGCAGGCGAGTAAGTGTGATTTTTTTAAAGATGAAATTTCGTATCTGCGTCATGTCATGTCATAGACAAAAATGGAGTTAGGAAATCACGTGACAAAGTTAAAGCAATTTTAAAGGCTCCGAAACCGTCGAATGTGTCTCAGTTACAGTCATTTCTAGGTCTCACTAACTATTATCGCAACTTTGTGCCAAACTCAAAATCAATGGAATACCGCAAATCGATGTACAGTTTAGCCGTTTGGTACACGTATACTTGAGGTGAAAACAAAATTTTGGACCCGCAGTTCTTAAAAATTCTTCCCTTAGGAGCGGAGCTATGGTGTCATCTTTTTTTTGTATGGGAAAAAAATTTTTTTTGTTCTAAAACCTATCGTGTATGGTATCGATCGAATGAAAGGGC
Organism: Agriphila tristella; assembly: GCA_928269145.1. Taxonomy (NCBI): domain Eukaryota; kingdom Metazoa; phylum Arthropoda; class Insecta; order Lepidoptera; family Crambidae; genus Agriphila; species Agriphila tristella. Next base: position 3,181,126 of record OV743435.1, read on the forward strand.
TTGCTGAGCCGGTTCTAAAAATATATCACATCGTTATATTTCAGCTTATTTTAAATTAAACAAAAAAACATTTTCAAAACATACCAAGTTTGGGCTCCTACAGATACAATATGGTTGAATTATTTTTCATAAGATATACTTCAATGTAATCAAATGTAATATTCTCATATCTAATCTCAAGAAAGAAATTTTGAAAATATTGATATTCAGTATTTTTTTTTAATTTTTCATGATTACAAAGCTTTTACAAAGTGATTATATATAATAAAAAAAATGTTTGTTATGAAACCTATCGTGTGTGATATCGAATAAAAGGGCTTTCTGAGCTGTTTCTAAAAATATATCACATTATTACATTTGAGCACTTGTTTTAAATTAAACCAAAAATCAATTTTAAAAAATCCCATACAAACGTGAGTTTGGGAAAAAATTAGAAAAAAATACTAAATTTAGATATTTTCAAAATTACTTTCTTGTGATTTGATATGAGGATATTATGTAACTCTTAAAGTATATTTTACACAAAATAATTTAACCAAATCGGATCTGAAGGAGCCCAAACTTGGTATGTTTTTGGGTTTAATTTAAGAGAAGTAGCTGAAATATAATGATGTGATATATTTTTAGTACCGGCTCAGCAAGCCCTTTCATTCGATACCATGCACGATAGGTTTTAGAAAAAAAAAATTTTTTACCCATACAAAAAAAGATGACACCTTAACTCCTCTCCAAAGGGAAGAATTTTTAAGAACTGCGGGTCCAAAATTTTGTTTTTACCTCAAGTATACGTGTACCAAACGGCTTTGCTGTACATCGATTTGCGGTTTTTTTTTGCGTACGAGTAGGACTATATTCATTTAGGCAGACGAGATGGCTACCCGCCAACAAAAAATATAGACCGGGTCAAAGTACGAAGGTTTAGTAGACATGGGACTTGAAACCGACGATACAGAGTAGAAAGCTAACCAACCAAGCTTCTATTTCTTCTGATTGTCTCGCTTCAAGAAGATTGGACATTACCCATTACATATTTTTTCATTCAAAACCTGACCAGCAAAATGAAGGCTTTGATCTGGATAAAGGTAAAATTAATTAATTATAGCATTTCAAAAATGTCAAACTACAGGGATCAAAATTGTTTCAGTCACGTTTGATGAATGTAAGACCAATATAAATTGTATGAAGGCTTTGGGATGCGATCTCGATAGACGTGTCGATAATCATGATGTTATGAAATCTACTTTCAAACATCCTGGATGCCTGCGTAGGCAGATTTATTTTTGCTTTTTGCGTCGTATCTACCTATTAGCATGCTACATGAGATGCCACTTTAATGTTGATTTTTAATACAACATTACAGTTTATAGTTTCATTAATACATATGTACAATTTTAGCAAACATCCTTTTTATAGCTCATAATCTATAACATTTCATCAGAAGTGCCATCTACAACGTGTAACGACATTAATAGCTAAACCAGAATATGGACCAACCAGATAGGGACCAACAAACTAAACAACTTTTACTATCGGACCAAATCTGAAATCGAGAAAAAGTCAACTGTTTCATACAAACATTAATAAGGAAAATATGAAAATGTATGAAACAGCTGATTTTTTTCGCAATTTCACAGTTGTTCCCGTAGTAAAAGTTGTTCAGTTTGATGTTGTAGAAAGAGACGAAAGCGTTTTGACGGAATTTTGAAAACAGCAACGATATGGAGTATGAAACTATGGATGGAGGGCCAACACCCACTATGAGAAAAAAGAAAAGGCAAAAGTAATTTAACTCCCTTAGTTGTGCGTGGTTTAAAATCAGTCGACAACAAAAACGAAATATAAATTAGTTCTTGACGATATTTCAGAAATAGAAATAACATATTTTTACCATCGCCACTCTAAAAAGTGCGTTTAATTCAACGATAAGAGTGAATAATAAGCGATTTTATTCACCGAGTGAATAAAAATGATTTGAATTTGGAACAAGCGCGCATCACATGAATTATGACGAAAAAAAAACTATTCCATAGAGCCATAGGGTGCATTCCAGCCGCAGATCATACAACAAGTACTTCAGCAGACTATCACCGAGTCATCGATCGCCATAGAGTACATTTTAACCATAGAAAAGTAGGAAGAAAGTTCCTTGATTAAAAATGTATACTGTGGTGATTGATGACGATTGGTCAAAGAACCCGCCAATTTTTTGTTTGTTAGGTAATTTCTTTCTGTCTGTTTTTGATATCATTAGAAAATCTACATAATTATAATGAGTTCAAGTGACGAAGAATCTTTATTAGTGCGTAAAGCAAAAATTATAGAAGTTAATTTGTTGCCGCCGAAATCAAGAAAATTGTATTTGAAAACGTACAATTCGTTTTGCGACTGGAAACACAGAAATGACGCTAATTCCTTTTCAGAGGCAATCTTTCTTTATTATTTCAATGAATTGACGAAAACTAAGAAGCCGTCCACACTTTGGAGCATATATTCTATGCTAAAAGCCACAGTGAGAATCAAACACAACATTGATATTTCAAACTACTTAAAGTTAATAACATACTTAAAACGGCAATCCGAGGGTAATAAACCGCCCAAAACATTGAGCGTTTTCTAAATGATGCACCAGACCACAGTTATCTGGCCGTAAAAGTAAGTACCTATTTAATACACTTAATGACTATTTATCTACAAACCTAATTGTACATAGATACTTTGAAAATAATAATTAATAAAAATGAAAATAATAAAATACTAAATACTTAGGTACTTACCTACATATTTCTTTAATTATTGTTCACAGGTTGTGCTAATTTTCGGCGTGAATGGGGCCTGTCGCAGTAGTGAATTATTAAAGATAACTATGAATGACATCCAAAAACATTCGGAAAATTTATTATTGATAAACTTACTTCAAGCCGCCGAAGAAGATCAACCAATTCTTACGACCTGTCAAGTGTAATATCCCCCTTCAAGCCGCAGGCGTCTACAAACTAGATTGTGACTGTGGGCTCTCCTACATCGGGCAAACAAAGAGAAGTATAGGGACCCGCGTTAAAGAGCATGTAGCTGACATGAAACATAGGCGCGATAACAAGTCTGCAGTGTGTGATCACGCCTTTGAGGGGCCCAACCATTACATTAGATTTGACAAACCCCAAATCCTTGCTAAAGAACGTAGATTTATTCCTAGAATGCTCCGCGAGGCTATCGAAATAAATAAATATCCTAATTTCAATAGAGATGATGGTTGGAAAATTCCACCAGCTTGGGACCCCATCATTCACAAGCTAAAGCCCCATACACACACTGCAAGATCTAATGATACGGTTAGTTCCTTTTGCAAATAAATTAATAAATTTAAAAGACGGAGGTCGGCTTTCCTCTCCAAGTTTTATTTCGCCATTTCTTTCTTGGAGGGGCCTCCCAATTTTGTGAAATGGTGGTAGTTTCAGTAGATTCTCTCTCTTTAGCATTAATTAAATCACAAAATCAACTTAAACCAATTAAAAAGATAAAATTTTGTAAAATATTAATTTCTGAACGTCTCAAAAAAAAATTCATCGCTTGAGGGTAGGCTCACGAGTAACTTCAGTCCCCCGTGACCACGGCAGCTGCAAAGGTGCCGAAACGTCGGGAAAAATCAAAAATCAAACCAAATACAAACTAATTACCAAAGTACTCTCAATAAAACCGCGCTAGTATCCGTTAAAAAGTCTTTTATTTCATGTCTAGTGAGCGCGTAAGCTTGAGAAGTGACTACCCAATTTGCATAAATAGCAACACTTATTAGTATTGCTATTTATGAAAATTGCAAACGCGCTTAACATTGTTAGAAACCTTTTATCTGATTACAGTAAATTTATGCCGTTTTACAACTTCTGCAACAATACAATCAAAAAACTTTGATTCATTTTGTGTGCACCGCAAAACAAAACAAACAGTAAACACAAAGAAGTGTCAAAAAGTAATATCCCAAGACAGGCAAAAAAGGGCTAGAACCCAGTGCCGTTAAAATGCTTTACAATAAAAAACTTACCTGGTAACTCTACTGTCTAGATCAACATTTATTTTAACAGTAGCTCTATCTCTGTGCTCTCTGTTTGTTATTAATACCATAGATATAGTATATTATTAATACCAATATTAGATAAAAACATGTCTAAAAAGTTCATTAGTGCTCGATAAAGAGAACTCGTACGAGTTTGTATACGAAACAATAATTTGGCTGATGAAAATAATAGCGATGTTGGTTTGGTAAGTCGTTTGTTTCATTATGTTTTTTAACCTCAAAAATGGTTTTAACTTAATTTTTATTGTAATAAACGCTTATGAAGTAATTTCAGTATGCTTATGAAGGCTATGACGTTTATTAAATGAGACTTAAAGGTGTAATCACAAAATTAGTGAGTGTGATTTTACCTATTGTAATAATAAATGTAATTTAATGGCAGATACTATTGAAGTCATTCCACAATGCAGCCCCACAAGAAAACCGGCAAATGGTAAGTTGGTTAATATTACAAACTTAACTATATTTTATTTAAAAAAGCGGCCAAGTGCGAGTCGGACTCGCGCACGAAGGGTTCCGTACCAAAAACAGCAAAAAAAATCACGTTTGTTGTATGGGAGCCCCCCTTAAATATTTATTTTATTCTGTTTTTAGTATTTGTTATTATAGCGGCAACAGAAATACATCATCTGTGAAAATTTCAACTGTCTAGCTATCACGGTTCATGAGATACAGCCTGGTGACAGACAGCGGAGGCTTAGTAATAGGGTCCCGTTTTTACCCTTTGGGTACGGAACCCTAAAAAGGCGACTATTAATCTAATCGAGATGATATAAATACCATGTTGGGCAGCTTAAATCAATTAAATAGTTACCTATTTGGTATAATAGTTGCCCACTCTGTATTTTTGTCACTCATTTAAAACACCTATTCTGAATAAATAGTTACTCAATTTGTATTTTAAAGTCACCCATTTTCAATATTTGTAGTCAGGTAGTCACCCTCATAGTCCAATCAACGGGGCTTATGCAACCCGAATAATTCTCCCGTCTATGAAATTTGGCATGTGATGAAGTTAGGTAATACAGATTACAGATGAACAATAATCCAATAAATTTTGTTACGAGAAGTTAGGTATTTTTACCTAAACATGAAAATCGCTTATATCTCTCTGTGAATATTTCCTCGGGCTAAAATACTTTCTGTATACGTACTTATGTATTAGTTAGAATAAAGATGTAAAGAAATCCAATATTTTTTCGATTTCAGAGATACCCCAAATTTAAATTTCAATATTTTTTAATATATCTTCTGATGAACATTTTATTTGCTTATTATTATTTTTTAATATGTTTTTATACCTTTAGTATATAGCTTTATTCAGTAAGCCAATAAATTTTCTTCTTTAATCATATTTATACATAAACTTATAAAAATGGACCGACAATTTTTTCACATTACCTCTTTAGACCACAAAATAAAAAAATATTATTAAAGAATAAAATTTATTGGCTTACTGAACAAAGCTATATATTAAAGGTATAAAAACATATTAAAAAATATTAAAATTTAAATTTGGGGTATCTCTGAAATCGAAAAAATATTGGATTTCTTTACATACTTATTCTAATTAATACATAAGTACGTATACAGAAAGTATTTTAGACCGAGGAAATATTCACAGAGAGATATAAGCGATTTCCATGTTTAGGTAAAAATACCTAACTTCTCATAACAAAATTTATTGGATTATTGTTCATCTGTAATCTGTATTACCTAACTTCATCACATGCCAAATTTCATAGACGGGAGAATTATTCGGAAGTCGCCATACAACAAATATCCTCATTGATTGGACTACTCAGTCCGTCTCCCACTTAGTATCTCAGTAGGTACGCTATATTCAGTATTTTTGATACTCAAAATGGGAATTTATTGTTACCCGATTAAATACTACCCTTTTTAAACTTAGGGGGTACCAAAACTTTGCCACACAAAGGGAAAGTACCTTAAATATTGAAAATAGGAAATTTTACTGAAAGCAGACTTCATTTAGATTTACTAAATCCATACTATTTGTATAGGAGCAATTATAATAATAATAATAATAATAATAATAATTCATTTATTCATAATAACCCAAAAATGATGTTACAATAGTGCTTATGCTTACATGGTATACTTATATGTATTTAGTTCTGGGTTTATTTTTGAATCCAAAGGGATGAGTCCCTGACATCGAAACTAGTAAAAACTGTATTTCCAATGTCAGTGATTCCTCGAAATTTTTTAACTTAAATATATTTTTTATACATAGTTATGTAAGTGGAACAACGTGATTATGATTATTTATTTTAACAACAACAACGTTTTTTTATTTAAAGAAAAAAGAGAGAAAAAATATAAAAGGTAATTTCCAGCATTCACGAAATCCGAAAACTGTTTGTTCAGAATTAGTAATAGAATCGATTGAAATATTTTTATATCATGTTAATTTTAACTAAATAATATATCTCGCGCGCACAACACAAAAAGCTTGTAACTTCTTTAATTTTTAAGGTACTTATCATTATCTTTTTTATACTGATTCTGAAAACGAAAATATGTGACCCGTATTTCGGCTTTCGTCCATGCAAAAAATAATGTTGCATAATCTGGAACGATAAAAGAAAAAAAAGAAATACAATTGTTATATTATTAAGTATGTGAATTTGTGTGTGTGTGTGTGTGTGGTGTGTGTGTGTGTGTTTGTGTGTGTGTGTGTTTGTGTGTGTGTGTGTGTGTGTGTGTGTGTGTATGTGTGCGAGTGTGTGTGTGTTTGACTGAATGGTATTGTTTTATTGATCTATTATAAGGAGATTTTCAGTATCTTGATATGACATATTCAGTAGGCAAGATGTGATTTTCTTTTTAACCTCGAATCTATTAAGAGTATAGATATGTGAAAACCTATGTATCTCATTATATAGCCTTGAAGAGAGGGCTGCATACTGACGTTTTGCCCAAACTGTTCGGCATTTTACTGTAGGACATATAATTAGTTTAAGGAAATAAAATCTCAATGATAAATTAATAGTTTATTTTATTTCAGTAAGTTCGTAACAAAATGTATAAAACTATTTAGCTTATAAAGGCTAATAGATACCTATCAGACTGTCTGTCTTCTTGGTTCCGACTCTTCGATCAAATATATCCTCGAAATAGCGTACTATTTACAAACATGGAATATATAAATGCACTTTAAAAATAATATAACACACTTTTTTTAGCACAAAATGCTTAGCTTCAAAATTTATTCAATGAACTATAAAAATAATGGTTTCCACTATAAATATGCTAAGCTTTAAAATTAATATTTTGCACTATACATTTTAATTGCTTAGCTTTAAAATTAATACTTTGCACCATACAAATTAATTTTATAACTTTAATACTGGTAAACAGACGACTAGGTGCGACGACGAGCGGGCGCAGCGAGAGAGGAGCTGAGAAGGAGGTTAGGTTCCATTGCGGCCAAAAACGCCAGAACCGACCTGATGGCGTGTATGCATTATGCCACAAGTTGTTACCAGCTTGCTATCTCATTTTAACAGTGGTACAATGACACTTGTACAATATATTTTATTACGGAGACGATTATAGAAACCCGACATAGCGAACGAATCATAGACAAGAGAGAGGGGGCATAGAGACGTAGTCTCGTCTGACTAGTGATGGGGGCAGGGACAGTGCTGTTCCAACATGTATGATTCGAAGTTATCTTATCTATCACACTTTTTAGGATTTCACAGAAAGAAAACGGGGAATTTGAACGCGTTACAAAAGCACAGTAATACAATGACAAAAGGTGTCTACAAAATTCCATTATCCACAAATCTTCAAAATATTAGGATTATGTGAAGCAAACCTATAAAAATTGATTCCTTCGTGAAATCTTTTGGTTTGAAGCAGACTTCTATGTTGTTATCAAAGCCAAAATAACTGGAACTAGCCCCGAGGATAGCCGTGAGGTAATTGCATCCATAGCTTCTTGCCATTGCATTGTTTTCGTTCACGACTCACGTTTATCTTTTAGGATACAATGGTTTCCGATCTTTTTACAGCTCAAGACACCGTAAATCTGATTTTTTAACTGAATAACAGAATTTAAAAAAGTAAATAATTATTTCCAAGTCAAATAAATGCTTTTTTAACAAAGAGTAAAATAATTTTGAAAGCCCACTAGTGCCTCTGGAAATCGATGCGGAACTACTGACATGAAATTAAAATCATTTTAATCACTGATGTTTTTTTTGTGTTTCTTATTATATTTTGTTGGAACCAAAGATATGGTAACCGACATTAATACCTTTTTATAAGCAATGTACTTGTTTAGTCTCTTTAGAAGTTTTTTCTGTCATGTCAACAATGTCTTGTCAAGTGTGTCTAATAATATACGATAGACGAATTTCATGTTTTTCTTTATTAATTTCTCTTAAAACGCACTCTGTTTAAACGTAAAAGGTTAAGGGCCATTGGAGATTTTGTTGTGGAACACGCGCGTGGCACGTACTGCCGATAATTCGTAAATGCTTGATGGTCGCCTTCTTTCCAAACCAAAGTTCATAGGGCGTTTTCCCTTCCACAGGTGTCGGACCGGTTCGATTGAGAATATAAACAGCGGTGAGAGTGCTTTTGTGCATACATCATAGCACGTGCGACTTCAACAACTGTTCGGTTATCACTTTAGGCGCAACCGTTTTGTTCTGGAGTGTATGGACACACGAGTCTCTGTCTTTTTTTAAATATTCTTTATAATATAATTCCATTTGGAGAAATCTCGCATATGTGTGGTAGATCTATAGTTTTGTATGGATTAGCTGCGTTTGGAATTACGTATGTACTGAATTCCGAAATGGAAATACGTTTGTGTGTGGCCACTTTTATACAATCTACTCTGTGTAGTTATTGCTTTCTTAATGGTTTAAATCCACGCTGATGCGATGCTGACGACATGCCAGCGATATCCTGAGGACGTTCTTCTTAAAATTAGTAGAATTATAGAATATAGTTTTTAGATCAATGGCGTTAGCAAATCAATGGCGTGTCTGCGACATAGCAATTTGTTATAAAATAGCGGAATTGAGGCCCAGGTCTTGCGGAATTGAGGTCCATTGGCTTGCATTTCGATCGTCGATGTGGACGCTCAGTCCGATATCACCTGATGGGACATCTCGCCGAGCCGCCACCGTTCAGGATGGGAACGGCTGACAGAATGTGCTTCGTTTTACAGTAACTTCTTTATATAAATATTTTCAATCTACATTTTGGGATTATTTAATCACAATCACGAACCAACACACAGCGACCCTGCTGGGCATATGCTCTATTGTAATTGTTGGCGACTGGCTGAGATGCCACCTTTTTGTTACATTAGCTTTATGGTCTTTTGTGTTCCTTTGTGTCAGTTGTCTTATTACTTTAGTGTCAAACCTTTGCCTGTTTATTTATGCTATTAATTAAATTGCTAAACTTTAAAACTGGGTGTTTCCATCATTATCATCCTTTAAAGTACAGTCCATTTTAGCTCACCAACAGTAATACTTAAATTGATATTCGTTTTCTCCACTAACAATGTTCGATTGTATTAGAGATGACTTTAAGAAAACTACTGCTTTGTAAATTAAATACCTAGCTACCTACCATAGTAAACTTAAGAGAAGGTAATCCTTTGTACAAATTTAAACAAATAAACCTAAGACTTTGAGACAATTTCCATCATTCATTTCTGTCCCAGTATCAATTTAGGTATTTAGGCATAGCGTTCATTAGAACCTACATTTTGACTCCGTAGAAGCATTTTTATTCACCACTATTCTCAATCTAAAAAACTTAGTTTTTAATATAGAAAAACACACGTTTTCAGGAGGCTGCAGTGAGCATTCCACGATATATCTCGAATCAGCTCCAGTGCAGCCTTTCAAGCAAGGTTGCAGACGGGTGTTTAATCAGGCGCGCGCAACACGACGGTCGGTAATACGCCGAAGTTCGCGTGAACCTGACTAAGGTAAGGACGCACTCTACACCTGCCTGGTTTTGCGCTACACGAAGGCTCTTGCAACACTCAAACTGCAGCTGGACGAAGACCGCCCCGAGTGGGACCTGCTGCAGAAGTTATTCAAGGAGAGCAAGGCCGCGTTTTTTCGCGGAAAGCAAGCCCGTTTTTACGCTGATAAAAATTAACCAATAATAGAAGCAATCCAAAACTGCGCAAATAATTATGCATTAACTGACCCTTACGGGCAACACGCTTATATAGCTTGTTTAAGAATAGCAAGACCAAGGTAAGGACGATGAGGAGGCCGCAGTGAGCATTCCACGTACTCTCTCGAATCAGCTCCAGAGCAGCCTTTCGAGCAAGGTTGCAGACGGTTGTTTAATCAGGCGCGCGCAGCACGACGGTCGGTAATAAACCAAAGTTCGCGTGTACCTGACTAAGGTAAGGACGCACTCTACACCCGCCCGGAGGCGTATTGCCATAATGTGTACTACTACAGACAGGCGCTGCTCTGTAACCGCACGCAATATGCTCTTGTAGCTGGAGAGCATAATGCATGTCAGTACAGAGAGTATCCGAACTAAAATATAGTTTGCTCTAATATGTAAGAGCGAAACACATACGAGTACAGACAATTCAAGATGCTATTGTATGTAGAATGGCATGCTTCAGTATGAGCAAAATACATGTGAGTGAAGACATGAAGTGTATATATGCCCTCTCGCTTTTATTGAAATGCATTATGGTTCATAATATTAGATTTAGAGGCTAATTTCAATGAATAGGTATAAACTTTAATCCGAAAGCGACTCTGAAATTTTTTATACAGTGTTTGTAGATATTGCATGTTGTAAATGTCGTCAAGCAAGGTACGAGCGAAAGATACTGTAAACATTAAGTTTTATTGAAAATATTTTTTCCACGTATAACTTAAAGAATAGAGAAAAAATGTTCAGTTAGCATTAACAAGCAATATTTCTGTTTCTGGAGACTTCTATTCCAGTATCAATTTAAATAGTGGCGAAAAGTCATTTGAAGATTCTGGTGCTGTTTCATCAACTCAACCCACTGGTTTCATCTGACATAGTAATTATACCAAACAAGTACGTATTCAAATTAGGAAAATTTGAAAACAGAAATAAACAATCTGAAATTACAATTTTATCGCTTGTCTGAAGTATTACAAATTGACACATCGACAAAAAATTTAATGATAATTAGAAAGTTCTGTCGCTGTTTCATCAACTTAACCCACTGGTTTCATCTGACATAGCAATATACCAAGTACGCATTAAAGTTATGAAAATTTGAAAACAGAAAGTTATAATCTGAAATTACAATTTTATCGCTTGTATGAAGTATTACAAATTGACACGTCGTCGACAAAAAATTTAATGATAATTAGAAAATTTAATTTTATATCTATGTTTTATTGAAACGGTGAAGCAAGCTAAATTACCTTGCCATTCTTAGAATTAAGGTGTCTAGATCCAAGATAAAAATAGGCGTACAGCCAACATCGGTTGCAAGGGAAATCGGAACACAGAGGGATGACAAAAGAAAAAGGCCGCATACAGAGTAGAAGAGATGTGTCAAAAAATATCGAAATATCAACCAAATGCAAAGACACATCAGATTTTATTTAAAATAAAAAAATAGTAAATTACCTCTTATTATATTTCACTGTTATTAATTTATCTCAATAACAAATAATACAACTATGTAGTCTTGTACCGTCCAAACAAATTTCAGTAATTTTAGGTACTTAATGTTTTATTTGCCTACTTATTTTTTGTCAATTGTCAAATATCGCAATCAATTTAAATATGAGGCGACCTACCTACAATAAGGTCATATTTTGCTTTAGAAATATGCGAGCAAACTGTATATTTATACAGATTGGTCTGTACTCATATGTAGTTTGCTTTAACATATTCGTTATTTTAATGAGCACAAAGTGATCGAGTACAGACTATGGGTGTCTGTACTGATATACAGTATGGCGATACGCCGCCCGGAGCTGAGCTACACGAAGGTTCTTGCAACACTCAAGCTGCAGCTGGACGAAGACCGCCTCGAGTGGGACCTGCTGCAGAAGTTGTTCAAGAAGAGCAAGGCCGCGTTTTTTCGCGGAAAGCAAGCCCGTTTTTACGCTGATAAAAATTAACCAATAATAGAAGCAATCCAAAACTGCGCAAATAATTATGCAGTACCTGACCCTTACGGGCAACACGTTTATATAGCTTGTTGAAGAAGAGCAAGACTAAGGTAAGGACGATTAAGAGGCCGCAGTGGGCATTCCACGTACTCTCTGGTATCAGCTCCAGAGCAGCCTTTCGAGCAAGGTTGCAGACGGTTGTTTAATCAGGAGCGCGCAACACGACGGTCGGTAAAAAGCCAAAGTTCGCGTGTACCTAAGGTAAGGACGCACTCTACACCCGCCCGGAGCTAAGCTACACGAAGGTTCTTGCAACACTCAAGCTGCAGCTGGACGAAGACCGCCTCGAGTGGGACCTGCTGAAGAAGTTGTTCAAGAAGAGAAAGATCGCGTTTTTTCGCGGAAAGCAATCCAGTTTTCTACGCCTATAAAAAATATATTTTTAAAATAATCTTATGTTTTACTTATAGATTTAATGTACGTGTAAAAGTAATAAGCGCTTTAACTAACTTATTTCTCTTTACATAAACCGCTTCTGCTGCGAAGAGGAAAAGTACTAATGAGCTAGACTTCTTTGGTTTAGGGTCCGACGGCAAGGAGGCCGTAGTGAGCATTCCACGTACTCTCTTGAATCAGCTCCAGAGCAGCTTTCGAGCAAGGTTGAAGAAGGGTGTTTAAACAGGCGCGCGCAGCACGACGGTCGGTATTACGCCGAAGTTCGCGTGTACCTGACTAAGGTACACGCGATTGCCCGTTGCCCTTACACGTTTATATAGCTTGTTCTAGAAGAGCAAGACTAAGGTAGGGGCGATGAGGAGGCCGCAATGAGCATTCCACGTACTCTCTCGAATCAGCTCCAGAGCAGCCTTTGGAGAAAGGAGGCAGACGGGTGTTTAATTAGGCGCGCGCAGCACGACGGTCGGTAATACGCCCAAGTTTGGATGTACTATACCTGACTAAGGTAAGGACGCACTCTACACCCGCCCGGAGCTAGCTACACGAAGGCTATTGCAACACTCAAGCTGCAGCTGGACGAAGACCGCCCCGAGTGGGACCTGCTGCAGAAGTTGTTCGAGAAGAGCAAGGCCGTGTTTTTTCGCGGAAAGCAAGCCGGTTTTCTACGGCTATAAAAAAATGTAGCTTTTAAATAATCTTATGTTTTACTTATAGATTTAATGTACGTGTAAAAATAATAAGCGCTGTAACAAACTTATTTCTTTTTACAGAACCGCTTCTGCTGCGTAGAGGAAAAGTACAAATGAGCTAGACTTGTTTGGTTTAAGGTCCGACGACGAGGAGGCGGCAGTGAGCATTCCACGTACTCTCTCGAATCAGCTCTAGAGCAGCCTTTCGAGCAAGGTTGAAAACGGGTGTTTAATCAGGCGCGCGCAGCACGACGGTCGGTAATACGCCGAAGTTCGCATGTACTATACCTGAGTAAGGTAAGGACACACTCTATATATACCCGCCCGGAAATAGCTACACGAAGGCTCTTGCAACACTCAAGCTGCAGCTGAACGAAGGCCGCCTCGAGTGGTGCCTGCTGCAGAAGTTGTTCAAGAAGAGCTAGATCGTGTTTTTTCGCTGAAGGCGAGCCGGTTTTCTACGCCTATAAAAAATAAAATATAGCTTTAAAATAATTTTATGTTTTACTTATAGATTTAATGTACGTATAAAAGTAATAAGCGCTGTAACAAACTTATCTCTTTTTACAGAACCGCTTCTGCTGCGAAGAAGAAAAGTACAAATGAGCTAGACTTGTTTGGTCTAGGGTCCGACGACGAGGAGGCCGTAGTGATCATTCCACGTTTTCTCTCGAATCAGCTCCAGAGCAGCCTTTCGAGCAAGGTTGCAGACGGTTGTTTAATCAGGCGCGCGCAGTACGACGGTCGGTAATACGCCGAAGTTCGCGTGTACTATACCTGACAAAGGGAAGGACGCACTTTACATTACACCCGCCCGGAGCTAGCTACACGAAGGCTCTTGCAACAATCAAGCTGCAGCTGGTCGAAGACCGCCTCGAGTGGGACCTGCTGCAGAAGTTGTTCAAGAAGAGCAAGGCCGTTTTGTACGTTGATAAAAAAGGAACCAATAATAGAAGCAATCCAATACTGCTAAAATCTGCAATACCTGACTCTTACGGGCAACACGCTTATATAGCTTGTTCAAAAAGAGCAAGACTACGGTAATTGCATCGTTGTAGGTGCTTGTTGCGAATGGATTCTATTTGTTCTTACAAATCTATAAGAGAAATTGAAATTGTGTTCCCAGTCACCGGACACTCTTATATGCCTGCAGATAGGGTATTTGGGGTGATTGAGAAAAACTTAACAGTTCGATAGAATATCGAATAAGAAATCATTTTTTGTATGACACATATGTACTAAACGCAAAATTAAGGGAGATAATTGAAAATAATCGAAAATTCTAGGCTAACTCCATAGTAAACGCGCGCCTGAAACGTGATATGTGACGTCATATATCATGTCCGTTTTGTATGGAGCGTTTTCGGCGGGTGCTGCTGCGTGCTAAATTCAAGTAACTATATCACGAGAAAAAAACGCAAGAAAAAAGTTTTAATATTACAGTTGATTTTCTCACGCATTATACTTTTGATTTTGATAAAAAAAAATTGTTGCATATTCGCTATTATCCTTTAATGTATACTTTCACAGATATTTGGACTTAAAAAAATCTTCGTAATAGAAAGAAACACTTCAATTTGCAAATCTCCGAAAGTACACATTTTACGACAATATGACCATCAATACATTTTTGTTTATTTTGACGTTTCCTAACGATTGACACTAGTTTTATCAGTTGCGAAGAATTTCCGATTTTATCAAACTGACGGGTATGCCAAAAAGGTTACATGGTCTTTAATGTTAATTCTACTTTATATTCTGTGTACTTTCAATATTTTTTCTTTTAAAATTCCGTTTGATGTTAACTTTAAGTTAATTTTATTAATAATAAACCTTATTTTCAACTTTGTTGAATTTTGACAACTCTAACACCGTTTGCTTAAAACATGGCTATCTGTTATTCGTTTGGAATCAAAAATGGCCATTTCTGCTTGGGTTGGGATCAAACATGGCTATCTTTAAATTTTGGTATCAAATATGGCCATCTGCAAAATACAAATTTCATTAATTGCCACAATTCAATCTTTTCTTGAAGTTTTTTGTATATTTTATAGTCATCAACAATTATAGTTAGTTATTCAAATAATAATTTTAATCTAAGTACCTAATAAAGGCTTAAAATCGTTTTTTCAGGTTTTTCAATAATCGGCCATTAGTCAGATAGCCGGTATTGATTCTATGCGACTCAAATATAATCAAACACAACATGTTGTCTGTCTATACACTTTATATTTTAGGAAAAGATATTTCTTCTTTAGACTTTTTTACAGCTTTTGGGAAGGAGTTGGAGCCGCTGGTGGACAGGAAGCCGTTCAAGGTACCTGTTAAAATTTTTAAATTTGAGAAAAATTATTTGAATGCGGCTGCTACTCAGAGCACTGTTACTTGTTTGAAGTGTGGAGAAATTGGCCACTCGTACAAAAATTGTTCTAAAATTCTTGGTATAATTTGTTTTAAATGCAAGAAGTTGGGTGTTACTACTAAAGATTGAGGCGTGTGCTTTGGATAAAAATAGTTCGAGTCCAAAAAACAGATTAGGTCGCATCGATCTCCAGTTTTTGGTAAAACTAAGGATGAGTTGGTTGCACCGGTATATATTTAAAATGTGCCGCGTTATTTATTTGAATGTTGCATCGCCGATTTAAATTTCTTTAATTAAAAATTGTCGACACTCCCATCCAAATTTCTATTTTCTTTCTCCTTTGCACATATCTTGGCTCGCGTATGGAAGAGCGAGACAACTGTCGCCATCTAGCAGTACAAAATTCCACCGCAGCGCTGTCAACATTCTGACTTTGATGCAATATGAACGCGCATAGCCGCTCGCACGCCCGCTTAGAATTTTCGCAATAATTTTTGGATTTAGTGGCCCAAACAATAAAAAAACGTGTGCGAACGTATATCAAAAATTACAAAAATGTCAAAAATGTCATAAAGTTCAAAAATGACAAAAAGTGACATTTTGGTATTTTTTGTCATTTTTGACATTTTTAGTAAAGCACTATACAAGACTTGGTCCACGATGACTGCACTGCTGGCCACGCTATGATGGCCTCAAGCTGAGCTTAACTACGCTCTCGGCCTTGAAGCTTGGTCATCATTGCAGCCCTTGCTTTCCGCGCTATAAAGGCCACGACTTCCGGTCTCGGCCTTTATTCCAGCTTGGCCATCAAGGGCTGCAATGCTGACCGCGCTGTGACGGCCTGGACCTGCGCTAAGCTACGCTATCGGCCATCATCATCGCGCTGCCAGCAATGCAGTCATTATTGACCGCGTCAGTAATGTACTATTATTTCGCATAATAATTCGTAGTTTCGGCCGTACCGCATAGTAATATATTTTGTGGGCGGGTAGGTAGTTACGCTCGCACTAAGTACCTACGTTCGTTCGCGTCGCTGTTCTTCACCGCTTCCATTTTGATCGTTCGTTAGTTTAGCATTTTAGTTAGTTTGTTGTTGTAGAAATGCCTCCGAAAATGCCTCCGGAGACACAGTTAAAAATATTACATGCTAAAAAGGATAGCCTTTTTAGGCGTATAAAAGATTTATTTTTATCCTCGCTAGAAATCGTAGATACTTTACGCTTAGATTTCGAAAATATTCTCGATTAAATAAACTCCGTTGAATTAGAATTAAATCCCGCCGCCGAATCACCTTCAAAACCAGACCAGTGTCCAAAGTCGTTGACCGTCGCAGAAACCGAAGGAAGAGATCCAACACCAGCACAAGAGTCTGTTGGAAACTTGTTAGTACGTATTAAATATTTAACAATAAAATTATCGAAAAAAACCTGGCTTCGAATTCACTACACTATTGTCTAAGTTTTTTCGTGAAAAAAACTTACGATATCTCTTAAACCTGAGAAGTTAGTTATAAGGTTAGACACTGATTATTTGGGGTCCTTATGACGTCATCGCGACGTACGCGAACCTTAAGTCGTAAGTGATAAAGCACATATTGCATTGAGCTTGGCATTTCCTTCAAACCCTTTTAACTCAACCATTTCTAAACGGATTTCAAAAATTCTTTCACTAGGTTTCATAGCTATGAATATGTGTTTATATTATATCAATATAACTATAGGATTCAAACCTGTTACTGATCCTCATTACACCTCAGATGATATTTATTTATATACAGGGTGGCCCAAACGGTGACGCTAAAAATTTTTTTTTTGTTTCCTCACATCTCGTTGTACCCGAAAATACCCTATGTATGTTCAGTGATTTTTTGTAGTTTTCGAGCTATGAATTATTTTTTAAAATTTTGAGAATTTTTGACTTGACAGACTAAAATATTTTTTTTTCGGAAATTATACATCTTTTTTTGAATTATTTTTTTGTTACATAGACCTCATGACTTGAACTTTAACACATAAAATACCCAGCTTCCTGTCATCAAAATAAGTTACAAAAATATTGACCGACAGTGAAAAATTGACGTAAAATCAAATCATAGTTAAATTTTCAACTTTGAATTAAAAATTAAAAAAATAGGTTCCATGACTTCTGAGTAATTTTAAAAACTTCACAAGACCCTAAGCTTTAATTCTAATTAAAAAAAAAATGTGCTTAATTAGCTTTTTTTAGCCGAAATCTGCCTTCAAATGCACAAAGGTGAAATTTTCTAAGATTTTTTATTGGCTATTTTGTCATTCACAAAATGATTCTTACCAAAATAAAGTTTAAAATGGTACTGTTTATTGAATAAAGAATTAAAAACAACCTTTAAAAGTATGTTATTACGAAGCGGTAACATCGATGTCATTTAGTTATAGTTATTTTGGTTATTTTAAGGATAAATCATATTAAATAAAACAATTACTACAAATTCAACAATTAAATTTATTTCCGAATAAGTTTTCAAAATGTCTCCCTCCCGCTTCAATGCACAACCTACATCGCCTTAAAAAAAATTGTTTTAAATTTCGGAAAGCATTAGTATTTTCTTTGATTTTTATTTCTGCTTCTCTTAGTTTTTGACGCAGCTCTGCTTCAGTGTTTGTTTCGTTTGCGTAAACCATCTCTTTGTAATAGCCCCACAGAAAAAAATCTATGGGGTTTAAGTCTGGTGAACGCGCAGGCCAAGGAATCGGGCCGCCACGCCCAATCCACCGTCTCGGAAAAGTCTGGTTAAGGTGCTCTCGTACTTCTCTAGCATAGTGGCACGGAGCACCATCGTTTTGAAATATCATTCTTCTTCTTGTTAGTAGATTCACATCCTCTAATAAACCGTTCAAGCTATTTCGTAGAAAATCCAAATATTGCGCTCCGTTCAACCTAGCCGGCAATTCAAATGGTCCTATAAATTCCCCATTGACAATTCCTGACCACAAATTTACACTAAACCTTGTTTGAAAATTGGATGGTCTTGCCTTGTGTGGGTTTTCAATGGCCCAACTGTGATAATTATGAATATTGAAAACTCCGGTTCTTTCAAAGCGTGATTCGTCTGTCCACAAAATTTTGTCGAAGAAATCAGGATCGTCTTGAGTTTTTTGAAGCATTGTTTCACAGAAAGTCACTCGTCTTGGATAATCTGCAGGTTGCAATTGTTGCACGCGTTGGATATGAAAAGCGTGGTATCCCTCTGAAAAAAAAAACACCGAAATTGTAAATTCAAAGCATAGGTAAGATAGTCTTTTTTCAGTTTCACCAAATAGTAGGCTAGTGATAATCACTGGTATGTACCACGCTTTCTCGCCCACTAGCGAGTGATTATTTTGTTGCCAAATACACATTCAGTCAGAGTTCAATACTTAAAAAGACCACGTGCTACAAAAAGTCGCTCATAAAGCACGTGCGTGCTATTTTTTTTAAGTCACAATAATTACAGCTAAAAAAAATAGCACGTGGGCATAGTGGGCGAGCTAATGGGTGCGTAATTATGAGGTTTAAAGACAAGATGAAATTAACCCACCTGACTTCAGTATCCTCATAACTGAGGTTCGTGGTACACCAGTCCTTCTTGCGATTGCTCTGGTGCTAGTCGATGAATCCCTTTCCACTTGTTCCACGACTTGATCCATAATATCTGGATCCATTCTGGGTATTCCTTCCTGAGATGAACGTCCAGGAATTCGTCCCTCCATAAATGTATTGTGAGTATTTTGAAATACTCTGTAATTCGGGTAATGCTCCCGTTGTTCTCCTCGCCGTTCCAATTGCTCTCGATAAAGCCTTGCTGCCAAACTAGCATTTCCTTGGGCAACACCGTAAAAATAGTGCATCTCTGCGTATTCACGCAAAGAATAGCTCATGTTGCAGCACAAAGGTCCAAATCACAAGGTAGGTAATCAAAGTCCGAAACACAAGCACAGGTAAATCAGTCACAGGAAGAATCAGAGTCCAGTTAGCAAGCGAGAGTAGTTGTATCAGAATTGAAAACAAAACCAGGAGTAGTAGTAACACGAGCGAAAGCTGTGAACAACTGAGGTGAAGGAGGGAGGAATGCGACCGACATGAGATGAATAGAGCAAGATAGCAAGATAGATAGAGCAAGACAGCAAGATAGATAGAGCAAGACGGCCTAGATGAGAAAGAGAGGACGTGCTTATAGACGACGCTGTGTTGGTCCCCCTTCTTTTGTTCGGCGCGCGGGAAGTCTATTGTTTGTGATTCTAGTGTCTGCCAGAACTATTGTTATTTATGATGTCGCTAAAGATAAACCGGTTGGAGGTAAAGACCATTTTCTTTGTACAAAGACCAACTTGTGCTGTTGAAGTGACAACATACTAACTACCACTAAACTAATTTAGAACTCTAAATTTATAAACTATACTAAATGTCAATTATTATGTTATATCAAACCTAATTAACCTTAGATAATAACAATGAGTGCTTTTAAAATAAATTACCTTTGTACATTTGAAGGCAGATTTCGGCTAAAAAAAGCCTATTAAGCACCACTTTTTTTTAATTAGAATTAAAGCTTAGGGTCTTGTTAAGTTTTTAAAATTACTAAAAAGTCATGGAACCTTTTTTTTTAATTTTTAATTCAAAGTTGAAATTTTAACTATGACTTGCTTTTACCTCAATTTTTTACTGTCGGTCAATATTTTTGGAACTTATTTTGATGACAGGAAGCTGGGTATTTTATGTGTTAAAGAACAAGTCATGAGGTCTATGTAACAAAAAAAAAATTCAAAAAAAGATGTATAATTTCCGGTAAAAAAAAAATTTTAGTCTGTCAAGTAAAAAAATCTCAAAATTAAAAAAAAAAATCATAGCTCGAAAACTACAAAAAATCGCTGAACATACATAGGGTATTTCCGGGTACAACTAGATGTGAGGAATCAAAAAAAAAATTTTTAGTGTCACCGTTTGGGCCACCCTGTATACGTTTATGTACCAGCGCAGCGCTGGAATCGGAGACAATCTCCTCTTTTATTACGAAATTAACGTTTAACTGCTGGCTTACCTATAGATATAATTATATTGCACAATGAACATAAATAAACGACAATTTCTGCTTCAGATTGAATTTTCTTCATCACAAAAAGTATCAGGCTCATCCGTTAATGGTCGGCGTATAATTGATATTGGTTATTTTTATTCAAAACTGCAAGAAATTTCTGAAAATGGACCTATGAGTTGTGGCTTAGGTTGCGTTGAAATTGTAGGAGAACGGCAATCTGGACTCCATTCTAAATTTACATGGAAGTGTAAAATGTGCAGAGAATGTTTTTACATAGAAAACGATCCTCCAGGAGATATAAATATAAACATCTGTGCAGTTGCAGGAACAATAGCCATAGGTTGTGGGCACTCCCAACTTCAAGACATATAAACAATGCCATTGTAAGCTATCAACTTATTGGGAAAAAGTTTTTGTTGAGTGTATGAGTGCAGCTGCACAAAAAGAAAGAGAAATGGCAATTGCTGAAGGACGTGAAGATGCAAACGGCATACCAATAATTGACGTCATTGTAGATGGATGCTGGTCTAAGAGAACATATAAAAAGAATTACTCGGCTCTGTCCAGAGCCGCTGCTATAATAGGCAAAAAGCCGGGAGAGGTGTTGTTATAGGCGTATAAAACAAATATTGCTCAGGTTATAGTGATGGTAATGCAGCTCAGCGAGAGTAGAATTATATGTAGTCACTAGTCGACTGACTAGTAAAGCTGCTGCCTTAATAAGTGAAAGGCAGGATATTAATTCTTATGAGGAACTAAAAGCTTTATTCAATTAACACAATTCTCGTTCCGAGGAATTTATCGCGATAAAATTAGAGTCCATTCAAATAAGACCTAAGGAACGATATTTAGATTTCTGTCATCGAATCCAATCGGTACGGAGTAATTTATTTGTTTGTTATAAATTAATCAGTCACCGTAGATGAGCTTCGTCTGCGGCTCTCCCCGACGCGTAAATAGGTAGGGTGGGTTCGGCCGGGGGCGATGGTTTTCCATCTTCTCGCCGCCCATCTCCATTGCGACAGTCCCGGTCCCCAACACCCCTCTCCGTGGGCGTGAAGCCACCCGAGGAGCTACCGAGACCCCTTCCCCTCCCATTGCTTGGCGGCGACCCTCGCGACCTTCGCGTCCTCTGCCTTCATTGTCCACCTCGTCGCCACCTGACTCGGACCCGGGTTCGGAATTAAGCCGGAACCTTGGCGCGTGTTTAGTCTCGGGCTCGATTTTCTCCCGGGGATCGCGGGCGGCCGCGGGTGGTCGAACACTCCCAGCCTCGTCTGCGGCCGCCCGCGACGCAGAGACGGATCGGGTGGGTTCGGCCAGGAGGGAGTGGTTCTCCATCTTCTCTCCGCCCACCACCTCCATTGCAGCAGCCCCAGTCCCCAACACCCCTCCCTGCGGACGCGAGGCCATCCGAGGAGTGCCCGATTCCCCTTCCCCTCCCATTGCTTGGCGGCGACCCTCGCGACCTATACAACTTTTAAGTCTAATAGTACCCGGCGCTAAAGAAACCGTACGGTTATGCTCTGGTAAATATTTTTTTTGAAAGGTCGTAAATTCTTCCTTTATTTTGTATACAATTTTTCAACTACTTTCGCTCGCCTGATTGAGCCAAAATACAAAGTAATAACAAATAATTATTGTACTGTACAGTTGGTCTGACGATAAAGCATGAAACTAGAACTTCTTTGATGTAAAAAGCATACATAATACCATCCTTTTTAAGCTCACTTGATTTGATATAGCTTTATGTTAATACTGTTTGTTTTTTATGTTTCTCTGTTAGTGATAATAATTTTGTGTGTTTTGCTTAATAGTTAACTGCCGACTTTAAAGCAGCCTATGCAGACAAAGAAAGTACTTTATTTATATACTTTCTGATAGTGAAAATAAGAATCTTGGAATTATTAAAGAAGAAGAAAACTAGAGATAACTTTGCCCTTGAGCTGCACTGTCTCGCCGATTGTACTTTTTAATTCTGTTTAAGTATTAACTCATATTATATGGTAAAAGCTTCTGCCCGCGACTTCGTCCGCGTGTATATTAGTGAAAATCCTTAGGGAACCTTCAACCAGGATCCGACCAGCCATTTTTACGCGATTAGGCGGGTCTCCACCAAACGCGCTGCCTCGCGAGGCAAGACATTTGCCGCGTGTGGCGGGCCTCGCACGAGGCTTCTCGTTCCGGTTCCCGTTCCCGTATTCCCGTTCCCGTTCTAGTTCCCGTCCCCGTCCCCTGGATGTGCATGTCCAGGTCCAATCATGTCCACCGTGTCTGACTTCAAAATAAATGACATTTTCGCAATCACCATCCTATGAAACCTCAAGAACGACATCCACATCGATTTTCATGTTTACTTACCCCCCTTACACGCTATTCTTTTTTTTTTGGAAGGATACTAAAGAAAACGCGGAAGTTGGTATGTCTCTTGTGGCAAATTGGTTAAGGAATAACCTATTAACACTTAATACGAGCATTTTGACCGAAGAGACATCATCCTCGAAAGCCGAAGTAATTCACTTCAGCGTATCAATGAGATACATGGAGCTTATGACGCGCTGCAGTACCCGTCGATGTTTTGCTGGGGGATGATGGCTATTCAATCAACATACCACAATGCGATCCCAAAACTAAGTTGCCCTTGAAAAAAACAGTCTCAGCTAGATGAATACGCCAAAATAGAAACTGAAAGACTAAATTGACTAAACTACATAAAAAACAATCAAGCCAAATTGCGTGCAGATAATTATGTTCATTTAAAAGATGCAATTGGACGGCAAAATAAGATACTGAAGCAAATCAGCTGGGACAAATGGTAGTACTTCCATCATCTTTTATTGGTGGACCAAGATACATGCACGAAAAAACGCAAGACGCCATGACCTATGTTAGACATTACGGTCGTCCCAAACTTTTTATTACTTTTACATGTAACCCACGCTGGAGTGACATAAATGAGCACTTACTTTCAGGACAAAAATCTCATGATCGACACGATATTATTTCGCGTGTCTTTCGATTAAAGGTCATGGATTTGTTGATAAAAGGGAAAATATTCGGTGAAGTGAGATGCTATATGTATTCGACGGAATGGCAAAAGCGAGGTCTTCCGCATATTCATATACTTTTATGGCTTCAACATCGCATCACTCCGGATCAAATTAACAATATTATTTGTGCTGAAATACCTAACCCCGATCGTGATCATAATTTTACGAAATAGTTAAAGTAATAGGTATGATACATGGCCCCTGTGGAAGTTTAATAGAAAGAATGAATAGTCAAATATGTTAATAAAGGGTCAGATCAGGCTACGTTTACTTTAAATAACGAAAAGGATGGGAAGGATGAATTTACAACCTACGCAAGTGGTCGATATATAAGTTCAGCTGAAGCAATTTGGCGAATCCTTGAATTCCTCCTGTAGTGCACCTTGCTGTCGTAACAGTTTTGCTAGCCGGAGACTTTCGGCAGACTCTACCAGTGGTGCCAAAAGGAACCAGAGCTGACGAAGTAAAGTCGTGCATTAAGAAATCTAATTTGTGGCCCTAGGTTAATATTCTTAAGCTCTCTAAAAATATGAGAGCACATTTGGGCGGGGATGAGTCTGATGGAAGATTTTCAGATCTCCTTCTTAAAATTGGTAATGGTGATTTTCCATCGTTTGATGGAATGATAACCATCCCGGAAGAATTGTGCACAGTTGTTACTACGGTTCAAGAATTGCTGTCTAAAGTTTATCCAGACATTATTCATATACTTGACAAGCCTATTGAATGGTTATGTGAGCGTGCCATACTTACTCCAAAGAACGATCAAGCAGCAGCTATCCACGATATCCTGCTCATGTCGTTTGAGGGCGAAGAAAAGGTCTATACTTCGATTGATACTGTGGTTAATACAGATGACACTACTAATTACCCTGTAGAATTTTTAAATTCATTTAAACTGCCAGGTTTGCCTTATCATAAGCTTATTCTGCGTGTGGGCACTCCAATTATGTTGTTGCGAAATTTAAAAGCACCAAAACTTTGTAACGGTACGAGACTGCAAGTGAAAGCGTTACATCGCAACGCAATATAGTAGAAGCCACTATATTAACTGGGTGTGCGAAAGGGGAAACTGTATTTATACCAAGAATCCAATTATACCTAATGATATCCCGTTCGAATTTAAACGATTACAGTTTCCCCTACAAGTCTGCTTTGCCATGACAATAAACAAGTTTCAGGGGCAAGCTCTCAAATTTGCAGCTATTGACTTGAGAGAATATTGCTTTGCTTCTCTCATGGACAGTTTTATGTTGCTTGCTCACGAGTAAGTTATTATTCTTATTCTTATTTATTTATTTTATTAAACACATAATAAAACAGCTTTACAACAGTATCCCACAAAACTATTCTAGACAGTTTGTCTGCAGGATCAAATCATTACTATCTAGGTTTACAAAGAAAAAGTTATGTTGAATTGAGTCTAATTAAATAATGGTGAATAGGTAATCTTTTAATAATTTCTTATATTTGTTTAAATTTATCTCACATCTAATAGT
This sequence comes from Agriphila tristella, assembly GCA_928269145.1. NCBI lineage: Eukaryota > Metazoa > Arthropoda > Insecta > Lepidoptera > Crambidae > Agriphila > Agriphila tristella. Next base: position 3,206,442 of record OV743435.1, read on the forward strand.
TTCAGGTAACGAATTGAGAAGATATGGTATACGCTTCTGTAAAGTTCTATCTCCATAGTAATTATGGATCCTAGGGATTACAAATTTCTGTTGTGTCATGGCTCTAGTTACATATCTATGTTTAATATGTTCCAAAGTGGAGTCGCACCCTCGGCCGCTGTGATTGTTAACCAATAATAGATATTTGTGTTTTAGATCAGCCGGGAGAATTTTGCAAATTTTAAATAGTTGTCTATAATCATTGTTATATTTGTGTTTGGTTTTTTTATCTACGAGTAATTTTAAAAATCGGATTTGCATGTTTTCTAATTTATCTATATTAGTTTTAAATGTAAGACCACAGCAGTCGAGAGCGTAGCCCACAATAGATTCCACCAGAGACTTATATAAACATTTAAGGGTACTCTTAGGTACTCTGTAGCTTAAGTGGTAAAATTTACCTAGTAATATTTTTAATTTGTTGCAAATAAAGTTGATATGCTCAGACCAAGAAAAGTGTTCATCGACTTTAACTCCAAGATAAGTTACACAGTTTACCCTTTTAATTGGTTCACAAATACAATTATTTGTGTTTTTGTTGTTATGGAGGCATTGATAGGTATGAGAGTATAACAAAGATGATGTTTCTTTAAGAGGCAGGTAGGGTGAATGTAAAACCATGAGTTTAGTTTTACTACTATTAAGTATGATACCATTATCGTGAGACCATCTTACTATAGCGTCGACATCATGTTGAACTAGCTGATACGTCTCATCGAGGTCCGTCCCGGCGCGCAGCACGCACAAATCGTCTGCGTACATATACGCAGAGCAGTGTTGCAGCACACCGGTCAGGCTATTAGCATGGATCAGGTAACACAATGGACCACTTCCGCAGCCTTGAGGCACACCATAGAGTACCTCACGCTCCTCGCTGAGTTCGTTACCTACTTTAACTCGGAAGGAGCGCGCGGTGAGATAGTTGCGGAACCAACCGCTCAGCGGCTGTCCCACCCCGCACTCCTCCATTGCTTTAAGTAAAGTGTTGGTCTCAAGCGTATCAAAAGCTTTTTTGTTGTCGAAGAATACAGCTACCACAAACTGCTTATTATTAAGACAATTGTTGACTTGATCTGTGAATTTGGATAACAGAGTGCTTGTACTTTTCCCTTTTTGGAAACCATGTTGACATTCTGATAAGATGTTATTTTTTTGCAAATAGGACTTTATTTGGTCAGTGACACATTGTTCAAAAATTTTATTAATACTAGGTAATATGGCAATAGGCCTATAGTTTGAAAAGGATTTCTTGTCACCTTTTTTAAAAATCGGGCGAACTACTGCTTCTTTTAATTTACTAGGGAAAATACCTTTAGTTATAGATAAATTAATAAGGTTGGTCAGTATTGGAGCTATCTTATCAAGAACTAGTTTTATATCACACATGCGGATCAGGTCACAGCCAGGAGATTTTTTTGAGCTCAAATTTTTTATTACTTTTATAACATCCTTGATGGAGACAGGCTGCCACCTCATACACATGTTGATTTTTTGTACATAGCTTTCCCTGTTTAACCACGTTTCATTACAAGAGTGTTTTATCTGTTCTATTTCGTCTGTAAAGTTACAGGCAAAGTTATTACATATATCTTTGACATTAGAGTACCTATTAAAATTGTCTAAAATAATGTCATCTAAGCTTTTTTTCTTGTTTCCCAATAAAATATTTATCCTCTCCCATATTTTTTTAATGTTATTGTTACATTCCAATATACATTTTTTATCATAGTCATTGTTAGCTTTTGAGATAGCTTTTGTACATTTATTCCTATATTTTGTGTAATTTAGACGTTTAATCATATTTTTAGGGTTATTACACCATAACTCGAACAAATTATCTCTTTTTGTAATCATATGTTTAAGATTGTCAGTAATCCAGGGCTTATTATTTCTGGTAAAATTCCTGACTTTAATTTCTTTATAACATTCTGTGTAAATATTCATAAATAATTGTTTCAATTCGTTATACAATTTTAGAGGACAATCAATAGAATTAAAGTAATTAAAGTCACTTGCAAGTAACTTTTCTCGTACCATCCTATTATCGAGAACGTGTCGCGTCGTGGAAGAGGGTCCGACACGCGGGACACCGCCACTAATCTGTCGCCACCTCCGAGACGAGGTCGGCGGCAAGGTCGCCGGCGATGACGTCAATGACGGAGCGCAATCCCATCGAACCAATGCTGCTATGAAAAAGTGATCTGATATTTTGTGTCTAATGACGGCTGAGTAGATTGATAAGTTTGATCCTCTAATAAAGATATGATCTAAACAAGATACAACTTTTTTACCCTTTAATATTTCTTCCCGAGTTACATTTGTAATACATTTAGTGAAACCGTACTCATACATTAGGTTTTCATATTCGTTTACAATGGTACTTTGGTTTGTATCTAATTGATTAATATTAATGTCGCCACAGAAAAAGATACCCATCACCCAATAGCTTGATAGTTTTAGCGCCTAATGACAGATTAGTTAAGAATATTGTGTACAAAGAAGTTTTGTAGACCCTAATTTTTTACACACGCTAAACAAAAGTAAAGCTGCGAAAACTGTACCTAATTAATAATAATACTTCTAAACGCGAGCGAAGCCGCGGGCAAAATAATATTATAAATGTGAAATTTTAGATGTTTGGATGTTTAGATATTTGGAGGTTTGTTGCTCAGTCAGGCCTAAACGGCTGAACGGATTTGGTTGAAATTTGGGACACATATACTTTGAAGCCTGGAGAGGAACATACTTTTTAACCCGGAACAGTATCACGTTCCCGCGGAATAACATCGTGTAGTCCATGCGGGCGAAGCCGCGGGCGGAAAGCTAGTTTCATTATAAACACACGTAAACGTCACTTAACATCAGGTGAGATAAAGGTCAGTGTACGTTGTGCATTAAAAAGAATACCTAGTTAAGAAACCTCATTAGGACCCCATGGCAACAATCAATAATTTCGAGAATACTATGTAAGAAGGCTAATATGACGCAAGAGATTGCGCGACATTGGTAACATATCTATGCATTAGAAATAGTTAATTAAAATTGCCATAAAATATATTAATTATGAGCTTTTTATGGGAATACGAGTCACCTGAGTTTTCATGGTACATAATTTTATTAAGTTTCCCAATTCACCATGGTCATTACAATTTACGTAAGCATGGGTTGAGAACACGTAAAAAAACCATATAAGTAGTATGTTATTGGGCGTTCTATATCACCTTTCGGTCGCTCAAGCTTCCGTTTGAGCTCTCTTCAGGCGATATAGACCACCCAATAACATACTCAGAAGATCAGTACTCACAATCAAGCAACTTCGCACATGAAATTTTGTTTACAAAAAGGCAAATCAACCTTCAGCATTAGGGGCCCCGCGCACCGCGCCCCGCGCCCACTGCAGCATGCGGCGGAAATTGCAACACGATACATCGTCGTTCCTTTACCTAAATGCACGGATTTCTGATCTTTTAAATGACGTAAATAAATAAATGTAATGTAAATGTTATAGTTCTATAATTTCAGGATTCGATTCCCGGTTTGATAATCTCAAATAGTATACTTAATCAAATAAGTTTTGGATTTTGGATTTGGGTTCGAGGTCGATCCCGAATAATAAAAAATGGAATTTTTGGTAAATGGATTCATATTCAAATTAATCTATTATAAGTACTTTGGTTTCCACCACACCTCGCAGCTCGTCGCCTTGCATAAGCCTAATATAATATTTTACTTACCCAAAGGTCATTGGGCATATTTTACCTACTTGCTGAAAGTTCGCGTACAGAGATCAAACCAGTTTTCAATTGAAGAATTCAATCCCACTATTCAAAATATGTATTATTTTTTCATGTACCGACTGGCAGAAAAAAGTTACTTTACAATATGTGTGTATATGTTTAATGTTATTAAAATTTTGTTCATAAAACAGAAGTTTTTACTTTCAGCATGGTGAAAATGTATTGTACAAATATAATAAACGTTTTATTGTCTTTATTTAGTTATTTAATTTTATTTATTATTGAAATACATAATGATAAAAAATTAAACATGGTCTGCAAGAATGCGACCCATACACCCGAGTAGCAGATACATTTACATACCTACCTAGCCCTATTTCGTTGTGTACGCCGTAAGTCAAATGCCCGAACAAAATGCCCGATGCCCGAGCTTTCCGATGCTTCAATGAATTGATTTATATAATGTTCGCGCTGGGCTTCCGCCGTCGGCCCGCGCGCCTCGTTGCGCCATGCATGCCGATGCCGGGTGTACCGATATGACACCTTACCGATGTCCATACCTAAATGCACCCGTTTCTGATTGTTTATAATTATCGATGAATGAATACAAATTAAAATTTTATGTGACAACTTTATAGCGTAGCGAGGACCCATTTTTCAAAACCTTGTTATATACATTCAACATGTTGTTTAATGTTTATCATATAGAGATCATTGCAATTTTTAATATTTATACTGATACAATTGATTATTTAATATATAATATTTTTTATAGAATACAGAATGAGTACCTACGCACCAACGAGGTGCCAACCTACTACTTATTTGTTTATTTTTGTTATTAAAAACTTAAAATTATTTAACGGTATTCTTCATTATAAGTACAAATAATAAAGCTAAACAAACAAAGCTAAAAAAGTAAGTGTAAAATAGTGGACCGTTTTATCAATAAAACCAACACAGATGGGAGCGACTCTGTTTCTCCGTTATTTAACTACTGAGCTATCGTGCGTGACATAGTTATTTCGAATGGTTTTGACAATAATAAATAATACTTATTTGTTGGTTAGCTTCTTAAAAATGTAAGAAAGATTTCAATTTTATTAAGTAAGTCATTTTAAAAATCGAATCTGGTTTACGTTCGTCTGATCCCTTTCCGTAACATTTTTCATTCAGAGGCACCTACCTAATTTATGGCACTAAAAGATAAACATATTATCTACGAATTTGTCACTTTTAATGTTTTAATAAATTATTATGAAAACTTATAAGTGTATAGAAAATATTACAACTAAGTAAATATGACTGTTTGTTTTACAAGCTATGATAAAATAATTTACGTAGGAATAAAATGGTAGAGATGGGAATCGAACCTTGTCTTTTCTATAGTTTTAACCGCGGAGCTACCATGACATTACGTTACTCCGAATGAATAGCTATTAATTTAATCAAATTTGTATTAAATAACTAATTTATGATTTTTCAATATTTGTTGTTATGTTTTAGATTTTGCACTCACAATGGTATTTTTATATGTATTAATTAAATATTTTATATAAAAAAGCAACTCTTTCTATATGAGTGGTTGAGTACGAATTATTTTTACTTTACTAAATAATATAAGTACTAGAAAAAATACCACTCGCACCAGAACATATTCTCGGACGGGAATCGTCCGATACTCTTACCGCTGACCTACCGAGTCACTTTTATTTAAAAAGAACAATGTTTTACTATTAATAAATAATAAAAGGTATGATAAATAAAAAAATAACGATTTGGTGACAAATCCCGCTAGCTATATTCCGATATAACAAAACAAAATTTTATATAAATATTTATTTATGTATTTTAACAAAAAATGTTTTTCAATAAATGGAAAATTACAAGAAAGTATTGAGGTCAAACCAACAGGCTAGCTGAAATTATTCCACGTGTAAATGTGACGTACATTAGTGCATCAGGGCTGGCACAAATCGTCTAAAATGTTGGGGAATCAATATTCGTGCTCGACCAAATAAAATATATGATTAACTTTTTAATACAACTAAGCAAATCATGGTTGTTGCGTCAAATATAAATATTAGTACCTATTCTGATAATTTAGAATTGTTTATGTGAATTACAAGTATTCTACTCACGTCAAGTATGTTATAAAACTATAGATTTCCTTTTAAATGATTGGAAAAATAATTTAGTATTTTATGATAAAATCCACTAAATTAACATCTACGGATTTCACAAGTGAGTATAATCACATAGGTCCTCATTAAAAACTTGAGTTGAATGGTAAATAAATAAATAAATATATAAATAATAAATATTTGACAACATCACATACATTGCTCCAATCCCAAAGTAAGTAGCTATAGCACTTGTGTTATGGAAATCAGAAACAACGGTGGTATGACACACACCCAGACCTGAGACAATATTGAAAAGTTCATTTTCTACATTGACCCAGCCGGGGATCGAACCCGGGACCTCAAGAGATGGTGACGCCTTGAAAACCGGCGTGCGAACCACTCGACCACGGAGGTCGTCATTCTCTTTATTTGTACAAAAATAGTTTATAAGTACCTACTTAGTTCTAGCAATTTCAAAAGTATTCATTTATTATTAAAGATGAATCCATAAGTTGTATTTCGATACGAACTAGGTAAGAAAAATCTAAAAATCAAAATATACAGAAAATAATTGGTAAGTAGGTACAACAAATTAAAAAAATATGCTACTTATATTTCATAACTTTATTTTCAATTTAAAACAACGTTAGTATTTTACTACGATAAAAAGCTTACTACTACCGAAAATCATTTGTTGACAACCCTGCGCATTTTAACAGACTCGGCAATATTTGGCTCATAAAAGCGGGTGTTTCGTGGATTATCGTCACATTATTCGCCACAAGTGCTCAATCAATTACTGGTGCAGAAGCAAACTGCTGCTCAGAGACAACAACTCTGCTCCCCGCTACCCTCAAGACCATCAATCATCCTCAAGGTAAAAATGTAAGTTATAAATTAATATTTTTTCTTTCAGCAAATCTGCTAAAGACCTCCTGTAGACGAAACAGTTCTGTCTGCTCCACCACACCACCACACCGCGCTGCAAGTGATGTGCTGCCTGCCGCCGCGTGCCGCTGCTCGGCACCAGCGCAGTGGCAACGGTGCATGGTGGTTTGGTGGTGTCCAGACAGCATTGTATACAAGAAGTTATATTTGACAACAGTTGATCGAGCATCAAACGTAATATTTATTATGACTTCTAATTGTCTTTTATCGTTTCAGGTCTGACTCAGAGTTTGAGAGTGTATTTGGAAGCTCGTCCTCCGCCACCGTCGCGGCTCGTAAAAGTACTTGTAACGGTTGCTAAAAACCTACTACTTATAATTAATAATTACTGTCGAACTATTCTTAAAAATTCATTACATCACTTCACCTGTGGAATGTGGGAAGTTCTGACCTCTGCCTTATTCCAAATCGCGACTCGGAACGCGGCCGTAGTGTCACACGGTGACAGATGATGTCATTGTTAATAATGACATCCACCTTCGTTATGTCAAGCTCGACCAATAGGATAAGACCGGGACTTCTAGATGATTCTCGTTTTTTTGAGGTGCTTCTCGATATTTATCTTGCTATAAATACGAACGATTCGCAAAAATCCTTTTCTTCTTTTCAAAACATTCGTAACCTCAACAAGTTACATTAATTTCATTTCATTTCTTTGTGTTGTGCAACCCCGTTTCTAGGGGTCGTACCTACGGGCAGGAGTTCCCCTACCGGACCCTCTCCTGCGCCGCCTACTACTACACCTCCGGGCACCTACCTGCCCGAGTCACCACCTGCTGCTTCCGGCCTACCCCGGAGCAACACCCACGCCGAGCCTGCGCACCCGCTTTTCTCCGAGCACACCCTCCTACTGAGGCTGGACCAACCGCTCCCTCAGCGAACGTAGCGCTCGTGCCGCGCATGCGCTTCTGCCTCTTCTAGGCAAAATATAAGCTAAGTGCTTTTTATACTACAAGGCGACTACCACGAAACGAGATCCGTGTACCCCCCTTGAGACTTTTTTTTTCAATATATCTTGGTAAATTGTAACATTGACGTTTCATTTACCACCTTCTGCGCACTGGTCGTGCTTCACACTTCCAGCTGTGGCAGTGGCGCCCAACGTGGGGCCTCGTGGGAAGGATGACCTTCCTTCAGGAGATGGTGACTACAACTTACAGGCACGGACTACAATGACCAGGGTACCTAAAATGATTGCCCTTGATCTGCAAGGGAAGGATATAGGAGTGACAGACCACCTCAATAAAGGTGGGGTGAGACATAGCCCGACAGAGCTGTCTATGCTTTCAGATGTAAGCTTGAATTCAGATACAAGGCTACCATCTTGTAATGCTGTCCAAACCGGTCATGGCCTCCTCTTTACGCACTGTCCTGGGGACCTTGTGGTTATTACTATAGCAGGTTCTATGAAAATGACTTGTTCACAAATTGAATCTAGAGAGTTCTATGGGCCAGTTATACTGAAGACTCTCTTCTGCCAGCAGTCTTTCGTGTTTGAGAGAGACTGTGAAGTGTTGCTCAGTTCAGGGATTAAAGACACTAAATGTGATGACAAGCAGCTCATTAACGTAATAATCATTCAAACTTTCCTGTCTATAATCATCATTCTCATTTGTATATATATTATTTTATGGATTATTAAAGCTCAAAAAGGAGTTCTGATAGGTGGAAAGAAGGCACCTCTGACCAGAATTGGAAAGTTTTACGTGACCCATTATGAGGAATATGTCAGCGGTGAAGGTATACTGTTGCGTGACATTGAGGCTTCGACATCACATCTTAATGCCAGTAAGAAAGAGTACAAGATATCCCTATTCAAATTTGCATTGTTTGTGCTAATTTGCAGACCTATAGCTGTGACATCTTACCGCATTGAGACACAATATGACTCAACACATTTGAAATTCGTATACGCAATTGAACTGACAGATTCAGAAGAGATAGATATGGGTTCCTCAATGATAAGACGACAGCCAGTCATTTATAGCTCCCAGTTGTCATATATGTTTGATACATTTGAATGGAAACTTAACCATAGGGATGAGTACTTCTGTCAGTGGTCATCATGTGATGCTATAGCAGCCTGTGGACTATCTGTACTACCATTCACCACTGAAGCTAAAGAATTAAACAAGGCATTATCATTCTCCAATAACAAAACCACTTACGCTACCTGCATGAAGATATATGGATACTGTTCCTTTGGATGGGGATGTAAAATGATGGGATTCCAGGTGTCCAATACACAGGAAACAACAACCTCAGTATATGCTATGTCCAAGGGGGGTCAATCTGGAGGTACTATAACTGTCCCTCCAGGATGCATTGTGGAAACAGTGAACGATAGATCATCGGGAATTGTGGAGAATTACTACGTACTAGTGCAGAATGATTCAAGGATCTGGCTATGTCATTCATCTCTATTCAGCATCAAACCAACATCAGCAATGCTTGGGGACGTGCAACTATTCAAGGATGGTTCAACATTATTTATGGCTAATGATGTATCATGTTCCCCAGACTGGGATAGACCATCTATATGTAGATACCCACCCCCTTTCATGAGGTCGATGGAAAGGTTATGCCACAGACCAAGCGGACTTGGAATGTCTATAATGCTCGATTCTACCAATCAGATGATGTCGTGGAAGCAATCAGGAAGTGCTTCTGTGGTAATCAGATGTGATAGAGAGTTGCCCTTAATAGAGGAGACTGCTTCCTGCAAGGACATCAGCATTAAAGTATGGGAAGTGGCTCACCTTGGATCTCCTATATTGCTAAGTTTCATTGGTATGCCTACTAAGGGTGGCTCAACGTTCACATTTCCCAAAATGGTGCACATGAAGACATCTACTTTTAGATGTGATGGATCAATTTATTACACAGAGCTATATGATTTCAAGTCCTTGAACAGCTCCGGGCTCCAGTATACCAGGTCAATCATCCCGTTCGAGAAGATAGATATAATCCAGGGAGACCATTTCTCTAGCTCAAGTCCTTCAGGAATGGTCAAACCAAGCTGGATGGAGTCGTTCAAGTCATGGATTCCTCTTATAGTGGTGATTTCCATCAGTCTTGTTTCGCTAACAATTATCAGCACCATCAAGCACTTGATAACTTGATAGGCTCTAGAGTGGTGCAACTGGCTAATCCTTCAATGTCAACTGCCAGCAGTCTGAATGTATTATTGCACCAAATCACCTTAACTATCCTCTCATCCCCCTCTCTCATCTTCCACTTTCTGCTAAATTCCTTCTGTCACAAAACAAAAACTGCCACAGCTGGAAGTGTGAAGCACGACCAGTGCGCAGAAGGTGGTAAATGAAACGTCAATGTTACAATTTACCAAGATATATTGAAAAAAAAAGTCTCAAGGGGGGTACACGGATCTCGTTTCGTGGTAGTCGCCTTGTAGTATAAAAAGCACTTAGCTTATATTTTGCCTAGAAGAGGCAGAAGCGCATGCGCGGCACGAGCGCTACGTTCGCTGAGGGAGCGGTTGGTCCAGCCTCAGTAGGAGGGTGTGCTCGGAGAAAAGCGGGTGCGCAGGCTCGGCGTGGGTGTTGCTCCGGGGTAGGCCGGAAGCAGCAGGTGGTGACTCGGGCAGGTAGGTGCCCGGAGGTGTAGTAGTAGGCGGCGCAGGAGAGGGTCCGGTAGGGGAACTCCTGCCCGTAGGTACGACCCCTAGAAACGGGGTTGCACAACACAAAGAAATGAAATGAAATTAATGTAACTTGTTGAGGTTACGAATGTTTTGAAAAGAAGAAAAGGATTTTTGCGAATCGTTCGTATTTATAGCAAGATAAATATCGAGAAGCACCTCAAAAAAACGAGAATCATCTAGAAGTCCCGGTCTTATCCTATTGGTCGAGCTTGACATAACGAAGGTGGATGTCATTATTAACAATGACATCATCTGTCACCGTGTGACACTACGGCCGCGTTCCGAGTCGCGATTTGGAATAAGGCAGAGGTCAGAACTTCCCACATTCCACAGGTGAAGTGATGTAATGAATTTTTAAGAATAGTTCGACAGTAATTATTAATTATAAGTAGTAGGTTTTTAGCAACCGTTACATATCCCCCCTCTTAGAGTAGGATTTTGCCTGGACGAAATCCAGTTAAAAACAAAAACGACCAACCAACCAGATAACAACCCAAAACAAGTGAATAAGACCCTTCCATTCAGACAACAAAAGTTATATTCAAATTAAAAGACAATAGTTAAAATTTTCATGCAATGTAAATTATAGTGGTGGAAACAGTATAAGTATTTAAAAATGTATACTTATATTGCTTGTCTATTATTATTTTAATTTAAAGTATTAAAAACAAGTTTAAGAATAATTATTCAATTTAAAATCTTTGATATGCCAAGAACCCAGATTTTTCCCTTTCATATCGACAAGTTCATAGACCAAGGGCGACAATTTAGATTTTATACGACATTTAATATATTTAGGAGCAAGTTTTTTAGAAAATTTCTTATCTTTGTCGCTTTGATAATAAGTTTTTCGCCAGACAATATCATCTACGTTGAATTCGAACTTTTTACGACGAAGATTATAAGGACCACAATTACGAGCATGCGATTTTATAAGAGAACTTTGCACTTGATCAAAAATTTTCCTAAGTTTCCCAGTATTTTCAGCATATTCATCCCTAGGTGAGAAGATAATGTCGTTTAGATCGACATCAAGATAATGAGATCCACAAGAGACTAATTCCCTCCCGAAGACCAGAAACGATGGGGTATAACCCGTGACTTCACTTACAGCAGAGTTGAGAGCGAATTGTATTTTAGGGATATTAAGATCCCAAGTTCTGTGATCTTCATCAATAAAGGTCGAAACAGCCGTCATAATGGTCTTGTTGTAACGCTCGACTGTATTTACCTGTGGAGTGTATTTAGGCGTAAAATGCACTTTCGGTATTTTATATTGAGCGAACATATGCTGTAGTTTCTGACTAACGAACTGTTTACCATTGTCCATCAGAACGGTGCTAGGAATGCCATGTACAAGAAAGACTTTCTCCTCAATAATATTAGTTATAATTTCAGCAGTTGCACGACGTATAGGAAATAATAGAGAGTATTTAGAAAAACAGCAAGTGACAACCAGGAGCATAGTATTTTGCTTCCTACTTGGAGGTAGTGAACCGACCAAATCAATACTAATCATTTGGAAGGGCCTAGAGCATTCTTTAGGTCGACCCATAAGTCCTAAGGTAGGATGATTAGCATGTTTGTGCGAGTTACAAGCATCACAATTATTTACGAAATTAGCAACATCCTTATGTAAGCCGGGCCAAAAATAATTTAAAGAAATACGTTTAAAGGTTTTAAAAATTCCCAAATGTCCTGAAGTAGGATTTGAGTGGTTAGCAACAATAATATCAAGTCTGGAATCGTTAGGGACAACTTCCTTCCATTCGAATTCCCTAGCTAAAGGGTTTAAGGATTTCATGTGACGATATAATTTATTGTTAGTGATTTTGTAATTAGGAAAGGAAGTAGGAGAGGATTGGCAACCATTAAAGATCTCCAAATACCATGGAACTGCCACAGCTGGAAGTGTGAAGCACGACCAGTGCGCAGAAGGTGGTAAATGAAACGTCAATGTTACAATTTACCAAGATATATTGAAAAAAAAAGTCTCAAGGGGGGTACACGGATCTCGTTTCGTGGTAGTCGCCTTGTAGTATAAAAAGCACTTAGCTTATATTTTGCCTAGAAGAGGCAGAAGCGCATGCGCGGCACGAGCGCTACGTTCGCTGAGGGAGCGGTTGGTCCAGCCTCAGTAGGAGGGTGTGCTCGGAGAAAAGCGGGTGCGCAGGCTCGGCGTGGGTGTTGCTCCGGGGTAGGCCGGAAGCAGCAGGTGGTGACTCGGGCAGGTAGGTGCCCGGAGGTGTAGTAGTAGGCGGCGCAGGAGAGGGTCCGGTAGGGGAACTCCTGCCCGTAGGTACGACCCCTAGAAACGGGGTTGCACAACACAAAGAAATGAAATGAAATTAATGTAACTTGTTGAGGTTACGAATGTTTTGAAAAGAAGAAAAGGATTTTTGCGAATCGTTCGTATTTATAGCAAGATAAATATCGAGAAGCACCTCAAAAAAACGAGAATCATCTAGAAGTCCCGGTCTTATCCTATTGGTCGAGCTTGACATAACGAAGGTGGATGTCATTATTAACAATGACATCATCTGTCACCGTGTGACACTACGGCCGCGTTCCGAGTCGCGATTTGGAATAAGGCAGAGGTCAGAACTTCCCACATTCCACAGGTGAAGTGATGTAATGAATTTTTAAGAATAGTTCGACAGTAATTATTAATTATAAGTAGTAGGTTTTTAGCAACCGTTACATATCCCCCCTCTTAGAGTAGTAACTCGCTCAAGATCTTTCGCTCAGTGGTTCTCGCCTTTTTATTTTTACTAAATTTTGATTTTTTTGTGTTTTAGGTGGGTACCTACCTACCTTTACTGTGTAACTAACGGTCACTAAGCCGTTGTTATCTATTAAAACGTACAAGTACATTTGCTACTGCGCTTTAGTGCTTATTTAAATTTTTTAACGTTGTCTCACGAATTTTTTTGAATTTTTTTAAATTTTAACCTTATTTTTTTTTAGCTACCCACTTAAATATTTTTTTATTGTGCTGCAATTGATTAGGCTCACGCTACACTCACCTTAGTTTCCTCGTTTTACTTTAATTTTTTTTAACTATCGTAATCATGGTTGAACGTTCAGTAAATTTTCTTTCGCTTCAAAAGTCAGAACTTGAATACGAAGTGGCCTTGCGTGGTCAAACCCCAGCTGATTCGGTTCAAGAATTGCGAAAACAGATTGTTAAACTATCTAAAGATCTTCCTTCCGAAAATATTTTAACTTCACACTTGCCTCCATCTGAGGATATTGAGGGTGTTAAGGCCTCGCTTGAAAAATCTTTTAAAAATTTAAAATCTTTAAAATCTAAATTTGAAAAAAACTTATTCTTAAGAACTGAAGTTTTGCTAAATCATATATACCATAGGTTGAATAGAATCGAGGTTGATGATGATTCCTTGCTGGTTCTTCTGTCGGATTGTCAATCTATGTTTGAGTTCCAAACGAAAGAGATTAAGTCGTTGACACCGGTTGATGAGGCGAAATCTAGTATAAGTGCAAACATCGGTGAATTGGAAAAATCAGTTATTAATTTAGTTGTTGATCGTAATACCGTACCTGATTTTTCCAAAATTAAATTTAGCGGGAAGTCTTGTGTCCGATCCTTCATTCAAAAAGTGGATGAATTTGTAGAATCAAGAGGTATCAGCTACGATAAAGTGTTATCTTTTGGTTATGAGATTTTTACAGACGATGCCCTGCATTGGTTTCGTGGTGTTAAACCCAAAGTTCATAATTGGTCCCAATTAGCGGAATTGTTGAAGGCCGATTTTAGTTTACACGACTTTGACTATCAGTTTTTATCTGAAATTCGGTCTCGTACTCAAGGTGAGGGTGAATCTATTTGTATTTACCTGTCCATAATGGATGGCATGTTCTCACGACTTACCAAACCCTTGCCTGAGGACGAAAAACTGGAAATATTGTCGCATAACGTGCGTCCTTGCTATGCGAATGCATTGGCTTCAGCATGGCCAATTTTAACTATAGAAGCACTTAAGGCAGCTTGCCAAAACTTTGAAAAAATAAAATCTCAATTTTCCAAATTTCATGAGCCTTCTGCTCCAAATTCTTCAACCCTAGCTCCTGAATTTGCATATCGTGGCAAATCCAGTGCTTCTGCTAGCTCTGGAAGTTCAGTTAATAATAAAACTTTTGTTTCGGCCGTAGCTACGGATAACGTTTATTGTCCCAGATGTCGTAATAATACGCACAGTTTAAAAACATGTACTCAGCCACGCATTATTGTATGTTTTAAGTGTGGGAATAAAGGTGTTCGTACTCCTGATTGCACTAAATGTAATCCAAAAAACTAGTTAGTCAGGATTGGAGAACTAGTGAATCTCAGCACACGAGATTTTCTAGCCGTTGTAATGAGACTGAATGGAAGGATTGGCTTACCTTTATTTCTAAATTTTCATCGAGCCAATCTGTGTCTCCAATCCTGGATTCTGAAACTAATTTTTCTCGACCTTATATTAATGTGTCTGTTGGTGACAAAAAAATTGTTGGTCTTTTAGATACTGGTTCCGGCATAACATTATTAGGAAATAATTCTCATGACTATTTTTTAAAACTAAACTATAAATGTTACTCTTGTGATCCGTTACAGCTTTCTGCAGCTGGCGGTCAGAAGTTTTGTTCTTCTAAATATTTCATTTTACCTCTCTCCTTTAATAATAAAACTCACAATATTAAACTCTTCGTTGTGCCGGAAATACTAAATAATCTTATTCTAGGAATGGATTTCTGGAGGACTTTTGGGTTATTTCCCAGTGAACTTGATAGCCTTGTACTTGATGGGTCTCAGGAGGCAAATATTTCGAACATCGCTCTTGACGAATCTAAACATATTTGTCCGTACGCTCAACTTTCAGATGACCAAAAGAAAACTGCTGATAATATAATCTCTGATTTCCGCGGTATTTCGTATGAGGAATGCGGTTTGGGTCGTACCTCCTTGATCACTCACACTATCGATACTGGTGACGCTGCTCCTATTAGACAGAGATACTACCGAATGTCTCCTCATAAACAACAAATTCTCTCCGAACAGCTGGAGGAGATGATAAAGGATGACGTTGTGGAACCGTGTGAGAGCCCTTGGTCGAATCCGGTTCTTCTGGCTCCTAAGAAGAACGGTGAATTTAGGTTTTGTTTGGACAGCAGAAAACTAAACGTTGTCACTCGTAAAGATGCCTATAGCTTACCCTATATCTCGGAGATCCTAGACAATCTTAGAGATGCTAAATATCTATCTAGTATTGATCTTTCTAAATCGTTCTGGCAAGTTTTAATAAAACCTGAAGACAGATGCAAGACTGCGTTCTATATTCCCTCTAGGGGGACCTTCCAATTTAAGTCTATGCCGTTTGGCTTAACTAATGCACCTGCTACTCAGCAAAGACTAGTAGATTTGCTCTTTTACGGTCCTGAATTTGAAAATAAGGTCTACGTTTTTGTCGATGACGTAATTATAGTGTCAAACACCTTCGAAGAACATATGTCGCTTCTTACGCGGGTTCTAGAAAAATTGAAATTCGCCAACTTAACAATTAACTTCGAAAAGTGTCAATACTTCGAAGAGGAAGAAGACTGCACCGACTACATCAAGGTATTTTAGAATTTTGTTTTAACTATTTATTCATGTCATTGTTATTGTAGAACGATATCGTCTCTTTCTATGGCGTCGTAATATTTATCCCTAGTTTGTTTGTCTGTCTGTATGAGTTTGAGACCCTACATAGTCTACTTTTTTACCGAGGGAATAAGTTCCATTCTCATGGGAAAGTAACTTTTCGCGCGGGATAAAGTCGTGTGGTCCACGCGGCACAGCCGCGGGCGGGGCTAATTAACTTATAAAAGTCTGAGATCATTGGCTCGATTTCCATACCAATAATAAATTGTATTTTTTGTTTAAACAGATCTGACTCCGAGCGCGAATCGACGCCGGCGCCGGCGCCATTACCGAGGAAGAAACCTGTCTCTAAATCAAAGTGAGTGTAAATGTTGTCCTTCTTGAAAATATTTGTGTTGGTGTGTGTAACGAATGGAACAGAGGTTTTCTATGAACGTTATTGAAACAATTACGAAATTCTTGTCTTGCGACGGCCACATTTGTATAATTCCATATAAAATTTTAATTTTTATTTTATTTTCAGAGCCTCATCAAAAAGTATCAAAGAGTCCAAAGACCCGTTCGGCTTGCTGAGCGAAGACGACGAGAGTTTTGCTGTTGAAAACTCCCAACTTCGAAGCGCAAGTGGTCAGAAGCTGGGCAGCAGCGTGACAACGAGAGTGGCCAACGGTGCGGTGCGGCGAGCTGCTGAGCTCGAGGGGGCTTATTACGTAGAGGTGCGTGTGTACAGCACCTCCGACGCGCTCAAGACACCACCAGAGCAGCGGTACAAGAAGGCTTTGGTCACAGTGAAGGCCCAGCTGGACACCGACTGGAGCCAGTGGTCGGACCTTCAAAAATTTATGAAGCGCACAAAATTATTATTTGGTGACAAAGAACCAATGTTTTATTCTAATAAAATAAATTTTAAATAAGGTTTGATTTGTGTTGGATTTGTGTCTTGGAGCAGCAATTTATTTCAATAAAATACGTTTTAAATAAAGTTTGATTGTGTTGGATTTGTGTCTCTGAGCAGCAATTTTTAAATATAATATTAAATAAAATATCATTATAATTTTATTTTTTATAGGTATAACCCTCTTATTATCGTTTAAGTTTTAGCTCAGGTAGGTATATTTACTACATATCAAATGTGGCTCTGGTAATTGGTTCTGGTTGGTTCTGATTCTGAGGTAACCGGTGTAGTTTACAAGTGCTTTTTCATAACTTATGGCTGGTATTGGTAAACAAACCTACGTAATCCGCTTAGCGATTTACTAAGAAAAACACAGCGCTGCGCTTGATCATTATTATAACTTACTAACGAATTATATAAACATAAAATCTACATTCGGTTGTACGCAAGTACGTATCTGCGCTGTGTTATCGCTGCGCCGTGTTAACAGGTATGTTTCTTTACCAATCCGTTGTTGTAAGGGCATAATTTTGCACTTGATGTGTGGTAACTATATTTTCCAATAAGTTTAATTCCAATAATTTTTTTGTAATCTTTGTAATAATTCATTGTGTTTATTTCAGCTTAACGTATCGTATTGAATAGGTAGGTATAATGCCTTTTTGTGTTCCTTGTTGCAAGCGCGTAGAAAATAAGCATTGGGTAGGACATTGTAGGAGTAATGCGCACAAAAATAAATGTGCGGCCCTAGAAGACGATGGAGTGGTGAAGATCTGTTCTGCATTTAAAGGTCCTATCGCTTCGTATAGAATTCAAGCGACCGAAGAACAAGAGCGATCTTTACCAGACATGTTTTTAAATAGTATACGCGTAAAAATTCTAAATGTTTTAGAAAAATCATTAATGAAGCACATAAGTTTAAAGATCAATGTTGAGTACCTATTTTGGTATTTTTATTCTAACACCAAGTGAACTTCAACAAACAAAATCGTTTGCAACTAAGAATATTGAAGTACATAGTAACTATGACTTAGACAATATATTTGACTATATTGTCAGCGTGATAAATAAAAAAATTGAAGAATATCAGGAACGTGGCAGTTGTTGGGCTTTCTTAAACAACAATCACGTTGAAATAAATATCAATAAATACGATCCTTTAAGTGGTTCCGGTTCGACTTATGTAGATTTGCCAATAAGTATAAAAAAGAAAAAAGCGTGTATTAATATTCAAAACAAAGATAAATTTTGTTTTTTGTGGAGCGTTGTCGCAGCGCTTTATCCAGCTAAACGCAACTGTGATCGCACAGCTTCCTATCTCCACTTTGGAGACGTATTAAATATTGATGATTTAAACTTTCCTGTTACTTTTATGGATATCAAAACATTTGAAAAAAATAATCAAAATATAAGCATAAATGTATATTCTTTAAAAAGCAATCGCATTGTAGGACCAATCTATAGATCAGAGTTCAAAAGAGAAATAAGAATAAATTTACTTTTACTTGAAAACGGTAATAAATCTCATTATGTTTTAATAAAGAATTTGTCACGTCTTGTTCGTACGCAGATAACGAAACATCACGGCATGATTTACTTTTGCGACGATTGCTTACTTTTCTTTTCATCTGAAGACAAACTTAATTGTCACATTTGTAGCGGGGTGAGCACTATGTTACCAAAAGAAGGCAGCTATCTTTCTTTTAAAAATTTTAATCGAAAACAAGATGTTCCTTTTGTGGTGTATGCGGATTTTGAAACTCTTATTAAGGCTCAATTACACTATACAATTTTAAGCAAGCGATTTTAAGACTGTCTTGAAAACGACTAAGAATGCGCGCATTTACACCACACAATTTCTAGCACGCTCGGCCGTGCTTACTGTCATAGTAAAAGAGAAGGCAGTAAGTCTCTAATGTCTTTTTCAATCAACGTAGTATTGGAGTTATTTACATTGTAGTTTTTGTATTTGTTTTATTTTCTGTTTTAGTTCTTTAAGCACCTACCTAATACCAAATTCCTTTTCTTTAATCGTTGTTTGTTAAGAGGTTAATTATAAATATTTTCAATTTGCAGTCGTCGTGTCAAATAAAATTTTAGGTAGGTACCTATCTCCTTACTTATATATTAATCAATAATTTTTTTCAACTATTATCTACCTATTAGAAACCAACATAACATTAATATCTGACTAGGTTGAAAATTCGAAAGACTCACGAATAGAAATATTTTACCTAGTAGGTATGAAGTAGTAGTAGGTATATTTACCTAGTATCATTTTATTTAAGTAGATAAAAACCTCTAATGTGTAGGTACTTACTTAATGCAAATTGCAAGAATCGTATCAAACAAAACAAGACTGTCGCTCTTATGAATAACTCGACGGACACACACGCCGCACCGCACCGCACCGCACACCAACGCGAACGCGACGGCTCACGCGCGGGCCGCGGCAGCGGCACCCGCCCGCCCCTCGGCGTGACCCGCCCGCCTCTCGGCGTGACCCACCCCGCGCCACGCCCGCCCACGGCGTCCGGCTCAGCAGGTGCACATCGTCGTTGTTGTCGGTCGCGCACGTATCGACCTACCTAGATATCGCTTTATTATACGTTACACTATTTTCCAACAAAGTACTCGTCAAGACGATTCAAACGAGCCCAAACTCGATGGGGTTGCATGGTTTTATTATAGAGTTCCTATGGCCTTCTTTCGGCTCCATCATCAGATCCTTGGACACTATTTCCCATTAGAGTACTCGCCAAGACGATTCAAACGAGCCTAAACTCAATGGGGTAGCGTGGTTTATTAAAGAGTTCCAGTGTCCTTCTTCCGGCTCCATCATCAGACCCTGGACACTATTTCCCAACAAAGCACTCGTCAAGACGATTCAAAGGAGCCCAAATTCAATGGGGTTGCACGATTTCAATATTAAGTTCCTATGGCATGGCCTTCCAGCTAAATCATCAGAGCCTGGACCTCATCTCCCTTTAAAGTACTCATCAAGACGATTCTAACGAGCCCAAGCACGATGGGGTTGTTTGGTTCCATTATAGAGTTCCTGTGGCCTTCTTCCGGCTCCATCATCAGATCAGCCCAATGATACCATAATATTGCATTGCCTTCCATTTCTGACCTATGTTCAAAGTTTCAAGTCTCTAGCTCATCCGAAAGCTAGTTTAAATTGTTCGCAAACTTTGTGGAGAAACAAACAAACAAACACACAAGCAAACGAGAAAGCAACCTAATAAAAGCGTGTTAAAAACAACCTACCTACCTACCTATAAGTTTCAAGTCTCTAGCTCATCGGGAAGCTAGGTAGGTAGGTACTTATCTTAATATATAAAATCGTAAACTGAATGACTGACTGACTGACTGACTGACTGACTGACTGACTGACTGACTGATCTATCAACGCACAGCCCAAACCGCTGAACCTAGAGACTTGAAATTTTGCACACAGATACTTTATACAGTGTAGGCATCCACTAAGGAAGGATTTTTGAAAATTCCATCCCTAAGGGGATGAAATAAGGGATGAAAGTTTGTATGAAAGTCCCTCAGTTTTGAGGCTAGAATCTTCAAATTTTGTGTTTAGGCTGACGATTGAAAATTAATAAATACGGGTCTCAGCGTTTTTCAAAATTCTACCTCGGAAGGGGTCAAAAAGGGGATGAAGTTGTGTATTGAAGAAAATCCTTCATTTTTGAAGTAAAAATCGCTAAATTTATAATTTTGGCTAATGGATAGAAATCTAAAGCAACGTATATTGTTTTTGTTAGGATTTCAACTCCAAAGGGGATGAAATGGGGGTGGAAAGGGTTAAAAAACCTAAAAATAGATATGGATGTCGTTATCGGGGTTTTGTGGGATGACGATTGCAAAAATGACATTTATTTTGAAGTCCAACACGGTGGACATGATTTAACCCCTAAAGGGGTGAAAATGGGGTCCAAATTTTGTATGGAAAAATTATATGAAATAGACATTACAACTTTAAACTTCGTAGGAGCACATCTAAAAATAAATAGGCAAATATATATTTTGTTATTTTGAAAATCAACCCCTTAGGGGGTAAATGGGGTGAGTAAACATAAAAATCGATATAGATGTCGTTATTGGGGTTTTCTGGGATGACGATTGCAAAAATGACATTTATTTTGAAGTCCAACACGGTGGACATGATTTAACCCCTAAAGGGGTGAAAATGGGGTCCAAATTTTGTATGGAAAAATAATATAAAATAGACATTACAACTTTTAACTTCTTAGGAGCACATCTAAAAATAAATAGGCAAATATATATTTTGTTATTTTGAAAATCAACCCCTTAGAGGGTAAGTGGGGTGAGTAACATAAAAATCAATATGGATGTCGTTCTTGAGGTTTTATGGGATGGTGATTGCGAAAATGAGATTTATTTTGAAGTCCAACGCGGTGGACATGACACATATGGACCTGGACCTGGACATGCACATCCAGGGAACGGGAACGGGAACGGGAACGGGAACGGGAACGGAACGGATCGGCACGGAACGGAACGGAACGGAACGGAACGGAACGGAACGGAACGGAACGGAACGGAACGGAACGGAACGGGAACGGGAACGAAACGAGTACGGAACGGGAACGAAACGGGAACGAAACGAGAATATAACGGGACGGGAACGGGAACGAGAACAGGATGGGAACGGGACGGGAACGGGATGGGAACGGAAACGGAAGGGGTACGGGACGGTTACGGGACGGGAACGCAAATGGGACGGGAACGGAACGGGAACGGGGAACGGGAGCAGGAGCGGGAACGGGAACGGGAACTGGAAGCCTCGTGGGAGGCCCGCCACACGCGGCAAATGTCTTGCCTCGCGACTCTCGCGAGGCAGCGCGCTTGATGGGGACTCGCCTAATCGCGTAAAAATGGCTGGCCGGATCCTGGTTGAAGGTTCCTTAAAAGGATTTCGTCTAATATCCACGCGGACGAAGTCGCGGGCAGAAGCTAGTCTAGTATAAAATACTCTTTTCTAAAATTACGGACAAACAAATAAACGAACCTACTTTTAATATTAATAGTATAAATAAATAAATAAACAAGAAAACGTCCATATGAAAACGTGTTAAAAAACCAACATTCCTTTTTGAACTTATCTTGTACTGTGGCAGTATCGTCTATCTGTCGCGAGTCAGACAGAGTCTGTCTCTGTCTGTCACATTACCTCTACACGTTGACCTTGAGAACGCCTTTATGCCTTAGGTATAAAGTTGGTTTTTGTAGTACAACTGTTACGTCTGACGTGCCGTCGTAGGTACAGTTAGACTGTCTTGAAATCGTGCGTGCATTTAGACGACACAATTTTAAGAATCTTATTACCGAGCGGGCTAGGCCGCACGATTTTAAGATTCTTACTGTCTTAGTCCGTTTACACCATGCTTAGTCTTGAAATCGTGTGCTTAAAATTGTGTAATGTAATTGAGCCTTTAAGCCGATAGATACTTGCGAACCAGATCCTACTTGTAGTTATACATTAAACCATAAACAACACATTCCTGCAGCTTTTGCTTACTACATAGTTTGCTCATTTGATAGCAGTCTCAATCGTTTTGTTAATTATCGCGGACTTGACTGTGTTAAGAAATTTCGTAAATGTCTTTATCAAGATATAAACAGAATTTATGAGATTTTAAACGATGAGATACCCATGGTATTTAATGAAAGTGATGCAGAAATGCATGCCCGTGCCGAGATTTGTCATATCTGCAATAATCTTCTGTTTTTTGATAAAGTCAGAGACCACTGTCACCTGACAGGTCGGTATCGAGGTGCAGCTCATCAGCACTGCAACCTGCAGTACAATCTTCCTAAACTTGTTCCCGTTTTCTTTCATAATTTAGCAGGCTATGATTGCCATCTGTTCATTAAGGAATTGGCTGATAGTTTAGGCCCCATTAAAGTAATACCTAAAAACAAAGAAAACTATATTTCATTCACAAAATTTTTAAGGATTTCTGATAATAAATTTGCTCAAATAAGGTTTGTATACTCTTTTAAATTTTTAGGTACAAGTTTAGAAAAATTAGCAAATGGTTTAGATAAAACCGATTTTATACACTTACCGCAATGTTTTAATAAAGAGAACGAATTTCAACTGATGACTCGTAAAAGTGTTTATCCTTACGATCACATGAAATCTTGGAGATCATATTTTGAGACACAACTTCCTCCTAAAGAAAGTTTTTATAATTCTTTGACTGATGAAGGTATCAGTGATGAAGATTACGAGCACGCGATAACGGTTTGGAATACTTTTAACGTAGCTAATATGGGCGAATATACTGATCTTTATCTGAAAACCGACGTTTATTTACTAACAGACGTATTTGAAAATTTTAGAGCGGTTTGTAAAAAGAATTATCAGTTAGATCCTGCTTTTTACTTAACAGCGCCTAGCTTATCTTTTGACGCAATGTTGTTAAAAACAGGAATAGAGTTGGAGTTATTGTCCGACTTAGAAATTATACGTCTTATACAGAAGGGAATACGGGGCGGAATTTGTTTATGTCCCACCAGACATGCTAAGGCAAATAATGTTTACATGAATAATTATGATGAAACAAAATCGGATTCTTTTCTTATATATATCGACTGTAATAATCTATACGGTTTTAGCATGTGCCAATCTTTACCTGTATTTAATCTTTTTAACTTTAGATTTTTGACGCAACATGAAATAAATCTATTGCAAATTATGAACGTACCGGACAATGCAGAGTTTGGATTTATTCTTGAAGTAGATTTATTATACCCGGAAGAATTGCATTGTACTCATAATGATTATCCTTTTTGCGCAGAGAAATTTATACCACCGGGGGGCACCACTTCTAAATTAATACCAAATTTATATTCAAAATATCAATATGTCATTCATTATGTCCATTTAAAGACGTGTTTAAACCATGGTTTAATGTTGCGAAAAATACATCGGGTCGTTACGTTTAGGCAAAGTAATTTTTTAGCGGAATATATAAATCTTAACACAGAATTGAGAAAAAAAGCTGTAACACCATTCCAACAAGATCTGTTTAAACTTTTAAATAACTCTGTTTTCGGTAAAACTTTGGAAGATACTGAGCGCCGAGTAAACGTTAAATGAGTGAATCAGTGGCAGGATGGCTGCAATAGGACGAACCGATCTCTCTCCGCTGCTAAATTGATTGCACGGCCAAACTTTCACAGTGCCACAATATTTTCGGAAATTTTGTTGCTGTTCAAATGAAACCGGAACAAATCGTATTAGATAAACCAATTTACATAGGATTCACTGTTTTAGAACTTTCCAAAAGTCACATGTACCAATTCCATTATTCTGTAATAAAGCCTCACTATGGAGAGAGAGTAAAACTATGTTACACAGATACGGACAGCTTCATTTATGAAATACAGACAAATGATTTTTATCTCGACTTAAAGCGACATTTCTTACAATATTTCGATACCAGCAATTACGCTTCAAATAATCTATATTATCTTCCGATAAGGAACAAAAAAATACCCGGTTTGTTTAAAGACGAGCTCGGGGGTCGCATTATGACTGAATTTGTAGGATTGCGTTCAAAATTATACTGCATTAAAACAGACTCTGACGTCATTAAAAAGGCAAAAGGTATAAGGAAAAATGTTATAAAGAATATAGAGCTAACTGATTATAGTAATGCATTGCTTAAAGATAAAATAGTACGTAGAAAAAATATAATGTTTAAATGTATTAAGCACGAAATTTATACTCAGACGGTCAATAAAATTGCTTTGTCTAACGCGGATGATAAACGTTTTATACTGCCTGATAAAATTTCCACAAAAGCCTGGGGGCATAATTCTTTATTATAAATTTTGTATCATTAGTTTTATATATATCTAAGCTGAAATAAACATTTAAATTTAAATAAAAGATATGGTTTAATTACAGTTTCAATAAGTGTTAGCAATTATTTTTATATAAGTACCTGGCTTACGTCAAAAAATAATAGATATATTATTTTGAATGTATTTTGTAATCTTTACTAATATTATTGAGGAAAGATTTGTATGCTTGTAACAAATAAACTTACACCTAATTAAAGCAAAAAAGTTGTTTAATAATATATATTGTATTATAGGTAGGTGATCATAATATTTAAAATAAATAGTATGTATGTAAGTTGTTGTTTTATTCTGAATCTAATTACCTTTTAGCATCAAACTTCATAGCCACCCAGGATTTATAAAACAAAAATGGCAAAAAACAAGTTCTAACTTGACTTATTCTGAATGCATCGCGGCACGTGTTTGCCGCTTTGTCAGCAATACGTTTCCACTTACATAAAATTAAGGTATCGGCATCAGGAGCAAGTTCTAACTTGTCCAATTGTCACTTGCTGTGTCAGCTAGAGGTTTTCATACAAACTCACACGATCACAAATCAAAGGTATAAATATTCGTGTTAACTGCAAATGTATATTTATTTTCATAAGAACATCGAAGATGGTAAGTTGCTTTTTAAATATAAATTGAATGTATTTACATACTAAATATAGGAATCTGTTCGCTTTTAAATATATAACTCATATTATTTGTTTCAGGCCATGTCAGTGAACACCGAGCATCTAGTTGAAGACCTTCGCTCACCATCTCCGGTCTTACAAAACGCGCAGGACCCGCTAGAAGGATGGACGCAGATGATCCCGCCTTGGGTTGTAGAGCCACAACACGAAGAAACGCCGTTGGAGCTCAAAATCAGAAAGGCGGCGTATGACACACAGAAGAGGAAGCGAAAGAAGAGATCGTCCTTCCTCAAGCATTTACACAACACGCAGCAGTCGTTCGTGGTGAAGAGTCCGCCGAAGAAAGGACGACGTCTCATTAAAATTGAAATAGTAGACCTAGAGCAAGAAGCGCTGGGGGACTCGTCGGACGATGCCCTACTGTCTGCGCAGTATGTGGTGTCGGAAGACATGGACCAGATTATGGACCAGGCAGAAGGTCTCATAAACAACATATCAAAAAAATATGTGGTTATAGCTATAGTTTTTAAAGCTATGAATCAAATTATTTTTTGTAAATTAAAGTTCTCATGTAGGTTTTATGCGTAACATCTCTAGTTACTTATAAACCTATGGAGATACATTTAAATATAATTAAATTTAATTAACTTACATTTACTTACTTTGGGTGACGTCACGGACGCTGTACTGGAAAGTCACTGTGTCAGTTTTTATATCGGTAAAAATACTTTCGCGCGTCGTACGTTAACGGTGTGTTAGTGATTATAAGCTAGCGGCACTGATTAAGTTGTGGAAGTGTGGACAATACTCTTGGCATCCGAAACGAGGAGATATCGGTCGATTTATTTAGTTAATCACCAGATTATCTCTTCCAAGACGGTAATCTGCTTTCGGATTATCCTCGCCTGCCTCCAAATCGATAAATTTACCGCGCCATCTATTGGTGAGTGGCAACATCAAAGAACGCAGCACCCCCTATTGGAATATAACAACAACAACGTGCTCTTTGCTTAAAAGCGTGCTATTGAAAGCATCATTTTACGCCATCTATTGAAGAGTTGCTGAACTGCGAAACAATTACTCAGAAACGAACCATCATGGTCAACTGCGGTGCTTGCGGAAAGTTCTTGTCTCCGACGGGCGCGGTCAACTGCTCTACATGTCCGCTAAAATATCATAAAGCCTGTTTAGCCACTTCAGACAAAGCCACCATAGGCAGGGATTGGGCTTGCCCGAGTTGTAAGCGAAATACCCGTAGAGGCGACAACAATCAGACTGCAGAAAAGGATTTGCCTGCCTCACCTCAATATCATGAAGCGGAGTCACCTCAAGACAGTGCTTGTGAAACACCAGGTGGAGGGGATACTCGTCGTGACCGGGAGCTCGCTCAGTTTATGGCAGAACTGCGGGAATTCCGCAAAGAAATGGCACTGATGCGGGACTCCTTTTCGGCGCGGTTGGACACCATTGAGCGGCGATTGGACGTGCTGGAGCAACGTAAGCCGGACACCGCCAACGGATCGGAGGGTACAGCGAAGCTGGAGCGTACTATAGCTGAGCTCAAGCATGAGTTAAATGATCGCGACCAGGAGGCCCTCTTGTCCGATCTGGAAATAGGGCAGCTACCGGAAGAGAAGGGGGTGAGTGTCGTCCAGACGGTGACTGTACTGGCCGCCCGGCTGGGGGTGACGCTGGCGGACCGGGACGTAGTGTTCGCGGAACGCGTGGGCGTGCCGCCGGCCGAGGCGGGGGGCCGCCCGCGTCGCATCGTGGTGCGGCTGGCGCGCCGCCACCTGCGCGACGAGCTGCTGCAGGCCGCGCGCGTGCGTAGAACCGGCACCGGCGCGGGCGGCGACGCGGGAGGCCGCGTCTTCATCAACGAGCGGCTGACTCGCCATAATCGCCAGCTCTTCCATCGGGCTCGAGAGGAGTGTAAGAAGTTGCAGTGGCGATATTCCTGGACGAAGAGGGGACGCATATTTATCCGGCGGGCGGACGGATCTCCCGCATACCAACTTCGGTCTGGAGCTGATTTGGAACGAGTACTGGGGGCCCAGGAGAAGTGACTCTTACTCGTAGCAGTGGCAACTACCTACAAACATTTCGGCACTTTACCAACGGTATATATTACTAATAAAATAGCTAAGTTTCTTTATTTGTATTTGTCTGGGATTAAGCTATCCGTTTTTCTGTTTACTAGTATTTCTTTTATTTTTATGCATTCTTACATCTCATATACTTACAAGCGTCAATCTTCATTAAATAAAAAGCATTTCTCAGTGAACAGTGTAACTGTTAATATATTTTATCAGTACATAATAATTAAGTTAACTTATAATTTTATAAACAAGTTAAAACCAGGCCTATCTATTCTATCAGCCAGCTATCACTCATCCAAGGCCAACAAGTTTTCAACCACAAAATATTGCTTATTCTATGTGTACTTATATTTAACTGCACTTTTTGTACTATTTTGCAAATCGTTTTCCAAACATTATCTTTGCTCTTTTGATTTTATATTACTATATCTACTTCAATGGTAAATAAACTTTTGAAAGTTGGTTTGTACAATGCAGGTTCCCTCGGTACCAATCACGATAACTTTATTGCGGCGGTTGCTCGGTATGTCTTGGACGTACTAGCTATTAATGAAACTTGGCTTAGAGAAGGGGAGGAGGGTAGGGCACCTACATTACCTGGTTACCGGCTACGGCACACTCCGCGACCGCGCGACAGGCGCGAGCGCGGTGGTGGCGTCGGCTTATAAGACGCAACGTTAGTGTGCGCACATGGCCCCACCCGGTAGACCCACTGCACAAATTAATTGAGCAGATGTGGCTCGCGTTGACCCTTAACGGAAAGAAGCTTATTATTGGTACTGCATATCGTCCACATTGGATGAATATGGATTTATTCTTTAATGCACTCTCAGACACTATAAGCTCAATTCCCAATTATGACAATTTAATATTACTAGGTGATTTTAACATTAATTTATTGCACGCACACGACTCGAGAACCATTAAATTTAATAATTTCATATCAAGTTTCAATCTTTCACAGCTAATATCTGAACCTACTCATTTTACACTCAATAGTCAATCTCTCATTGATGTTGTATGTACGGATCAAAAAGTTAAAAATGTCACTTTGGATCATGTTGGTTCCATCTGTGGTCATTGCCTAATAATCTGTGAGTTTAATATTAAATGTGAAAAACACTTACCTCAAATTATTAAATATAGGCCTTTAAATAGCATTTGTGCAGATGAATTTAATAATGATCTACAAAATATAAGATGGGATCTCATATCTAGAACCGACTGTGTTAATGACATGGTTGGTGTTTTTAATGAATGTGTACTGACTGTGTTTGACCACCATGCACCAGTAAAAACCATCAGAGTCAAGGATCAATCTCTACCTTGGATTACAGATACGGTCAGACTCATAATGAATTTGCGAGATGAGGCTTTAGCAGATTATCACAAAAAAAGGGAAAAAAGACCAGACAGTTCAAATCTATACTACAAATCCTTAAAATCTTTAGTAAATCAAGCTCTATTTTTTGAAAAGATAGCTTATTTTAAATATCATCGTTTTTCTGACTCAGTTTTTCATCTTAAACCTATTAGTTTGGTTTATTAAACCTTTTTGTTATGTATGTATCTATACGTGTGTGGCTGCGACCACCACGCCACCTCGCCATATTGGAATAAAGCAGTGTGCTACTAACCGCCGGTCGTTTACGTTGTCTCTTCTCCCAATACGTACCAATTGGCGACGAATACCCGCGTTTAAAACGTAAAATGTCTGCTCTGTTTGGAATTTTGGGCACGTTCGACCATAATGTGCAAAATTGGAATGCATACAAAAGCCGATTATTGCAATGGTTTATTGCGAATGATGTGAATCCAGACAGTGATGCTACGGGAACGAAGAGGCGGGCCATATTGTTAAGCGCACTCTCAGAAAGCACCTATGGGCTCGCTGCAGATCTGGCCCTACCGAAAGAACTCCACGAAGTGCCATTTGAAGACATTTTGTGTTTATTGGATAACCATTTTACTCCAAAACGATATGGGTTCACCGAACGCCATAACTTCTACACTGCGACGCAACACTCGGGCGAAACACACACACAATGGGCCGCACGGCTCCGCGGACTCACGGCTCATTGTAAATTCGCCAACGTTGAAGAGGCATTGCGTGACCGTTATATATTGGGCATGCGGTCCGGGGCCGAGAAGGAAAAGTTGTATGCGCAGGAGTTATCTACGTTAACACTCAGCAAAGCAGTGGAGCTAGCGGAAGCAGTCAGCAGCGCGAGGGCAGGCGCCGCCGCCAGCGCGTCAGTCACGGCTACAGGCGAACACTTGTTTAAAATCGCGAATAGTGATAAAGTGCGTCAGAAAGAAAGGTGTTCTGTATGTGGTTATTACAATCATAAATCGGCAGAATGTCGTTATGCAAAATTAGCCTGTAAAAAGTGTAAAAAAATTGGGCACTTGCGAAGAATGTGCACTAGTGATGTTAAGTGCGTCGGTACCGTAGCCTGTGACGTAAGTGACGACGATGACGGTGAGTTATTTAACATTCGTTCCGTTAGAGGGGAGCCCTTGGTAGAAATTATCGCAATTAATGGGTTTAAATTTCAATTTGAAATAGATAGTGGTTCAGCTGTAACGGTCATACCGGAAAAAATGTACAAAGAATATTTTAGTGCCGTGCCATTGTCGATTACAAGTAAAAAACTGGTGGCCTACACGGGAAATAAAATTATATGTGTGGGTACTATCAACCTCCCTGTCTCATACGCGGGAATAAAACGCTCAATCACTGTTTATGTAGTCAAGGACGGGGGACCTCCTTTGTTAGGAAGAAATTTTATTTCGCAGTTTAACTTGCAACTGCTCCCTGTTAACAATGTGGATGTTGTGAAAACATTTGACTTTGAAAAGCGTTACCCGCAGTTATTTTCTGACAAGTTAGGAACGTTTAATAAGTACAAAATTAATTTACCGTTAAAGGATAACGCTAAACCAATTTTCATTAAAGCGCGCCCTGTTGCCTTCGCGTTAAGAGATAAGGTGAGCAAAGAAATCGACAGGCTAATTAATTTAGGTGTGTTGGTGCCGGTCGAACATGCGGAATACGCCTCGCCTATTGTACCGGTGCTAAAACGGAACGGCTCTGTAAGACTGTGCGTGGATTACTCCGTAACCATTAATAAACAGCTGTTGGTAGAACAGTACCCCCTGCCTACTATTAAGGAACTGTTTTCTAAATTACACGGAGGTCAACAGTTTACAAAACTCGATCTGTCCATGGCGTATACGCAATTTGTTTTAGATGATCAGTCTCAAATGATAACATGTTAAAATTATAGGATCAGGCATACATAATTAAAAGCACTAAGTCAATGTTTAACAAGGATATATTTAAGTTACCAAAAGCAATACTCGCATTGTTAAGAAAACAACATCTTTGACCTTATTAATCACTATAATATTCTATTAACCAATACTAAGCAAGATTTAACCAGAAAACATCATTAATCTTATTAATCACTATATTTTACCGTAACTTTTATAATCACTAACATTCTAAATTGTGTAACTAATAAAACGACACATTAGACTGCATTATTTATATTGAAAAATTATTAATAACCAATTTTACATTAATTGCCAATAAACAACTCATAAAACATTAATCATCATGAATAAACAATTCAACTTTACTTTTGTAATCACTACTATTTTAAATTATTTGTATTACGAATGAAATAACACACTGGTCCTTATTATTCATTCTAACGAACATTGGATTAAATGCCAATAAAATAAC
Source organism: Agriphila tristella (assembly GCA_928269145.1). Lineage (NCBI taxonomy): Eukaryota > Metazoa > Arthropoda > Insecta > Lepidoptera > Crambidae > Agriphila > Agriphila tristella. The sequence goes on from OV743435.1 coordinate 3,237,873, forward strand.
CCATTCAAATCAAACAAATTAATCATCACATCATAACAAAGGGTTCTGAACAGAATAACATCTTAGACGTTATACTCCTTTGATCAAAAATAACACTGGTATTCAATACTTATCTTATTATTCGGCGAGGCACAAAGTCAGACTGACCCGTTACACCATTTGATTTCACTTTTAAGCATTCGTTATTGGCGGGAATTGACACTTCTTTCCCGCCATTCTGTTCATATTCAATGTCATATCTTTTTACTGTTAATCATTAATTTTCAAGAAAGTATGCAAAACACAATTTTAAAATGGACAATAAGAATTATTTAAATTGTATCACGCTAATAAATGTGCCCAATTACATGTATAAATTTAACAAATTAACTTTTCTGTAAAGCCAAATACACTTCCGTCAATTCACATACTTTTAATCAGCTAACTAAAAATTTTATGATTTACTAATTAACATTTTTACGATTAATTTAACTCATAAAAATTATATAACTCATAATAAAACTTAGAATTATTTAATAACATCGTTATGATAACTTTACTATCAATTGTTACCCAACCGGAACACTCGATATTTAATAGTTCGTCCATCCTGACACATTTGCGTCCCCGCAAATCACGTGGCTTCTGTAGGATACATCTGTAATAAGAAAACATTTTGTATTCCAAGTTATCAATGATCCCATTTCCATTGTGATAATTTACCTATTTTCCATCGTCTGATCCGACGGCCCTATTTAATTTATTTTTAAATCTGAAAATCTCTACTAATAGTCCAATATTAACTTGATATTATTTATCAATTTACAACGAACAGTTAACCTTTAATATTTAGAGAATTTAAATAATTCGGACTACCACACATAGTTTGCCCATTAAAGTTCATTAAAAAAAAACATGGTATAATTTACTTAAACCCTTAATTTCTGATAAACTTTATTAAGATCCCCGTTACATGCCACCCAGGTGGTCCTTAACAAAATAAATCTCTTTTTCCATCATCAGGTTAGACAACGTTTAACAAGATAAACCTTTTCTTCATCGTCAGTTTAGACGACTCTTAACAAAATAAACCTTTTTTTTTCATCGTCAGGTTAGTCGACACTTAACAAAATTGACCTTTTTTTTTCATCGTCAGGTTAGACGGCCCTTAACAAAATAAACCTTTTTTTCATCGTCAGGTTAGACGGCCCTTAACAAAGTAACCTTTTTTTTTCATCGTCAGGTTAGACGGCCCTTATCGATTAACTCCTTTTTTTTTCATCGTCTGGAGTGACGGCCCTTATTGATTAGCTCCTTTTTTTCATCGTCTGGAGTGACGGCCCTTATTGATTATCTCCTTTTTTTCATCGTCTGGAGTGACGGCCCTTATTGATTATCTCCTTTTTTTCATCATCTGGAGTGACGGCCTTTATTGATTATCTCCTTTTTTTCATCGTCTGGAGTGACGGCCCTTATTGATTATCTCCTTTTTTTCATCGTCTGGAGTGACGGCCCTTAAAAAATATATAGACTGTTCGCATTACTGTAAAAGCCATTCTTTTATTTTTACAATAATAATTGCAAAAACATTATCCCTCCAACAAATCTATAAGTTATCTGTGCTATCAACTTGAGTCACTAATCTCACTATCACTTGCCTCATGCATTAGTTCATTAAGCTTCAAAGCAACTACTTATACAGTTATACTCATTGGGTCCCTTATTGAATACTATCATATATAAAATCACAATATGTTTACGACTTTCATACCATCCTACCACCAATTTAACTTTTCTAGCTGACAGGAAACTAATTTTTAGCCTCTGCAAAGATTAGAAGTTCACTTATTTACATAATATACCTACTCGTAAGTATTATTACCAATTGTATTGAAATACAGAATTGCAACATATTTATAACATAATACTATAAAGTCAAATGAAAACAACCATTGCGGTCTTTTTAAATAATCTTGTAATAGCTTTGCTTTTGAGCATATTTTACCATGTATTTTAAATCTATGCCAAAGCAGCTCAACTATTTTGTAGAATTTCATCAACGAAAGGCAATGCCTTTCGACATAACATAGTTTTTGATGTCTAAATCTTGGAGCAGCAACCTCATTTTATTTCCCGTATTAAAACAATGGGTATCACCTTATCAAGCGATCCATATAACTTACAAACTTAAACTAAACTCCTTTACATATCAACATATTAATTTTCCCTAAACCATTCTCTTAGATAATCCTGCAACCAAAGGTGTGCTGTGCGTTCTGTGATATAGCTTACAGTACAAACAGCTTAAACATCCCTTTTGAAGTACAAATATATTCTCAATATTAGCTGCTGAGCCTTACAACAGTACTCAGCGCAACCATTATATTAAACATAATATTTTATTTAATATTATTCAATAGTACACTACGCTATGAAAGTAATGAAAACAAAAGCAAGCAAAGAATAGCCTTCTTGATAAGACAAATATGTGGATTGGATATCATTGTCGTCGTGGGTAATTACATTTTTTTAATAGGTACATTAGAGATTTCGTATTCTCAACAACCTCAAACTAAGTCTGCATTCAAATTAATATGCATAAGTATATTCGGTAATGTAAGAAAATATTCTCTTTTTCTTCGATTGATAATTGTAAAACTTCGATTGATAAATGTAAAACTTAAAAAGGAGTACTAATGTCGTCGTTAGAACAATTTTATTATCAATATCACCCTTGCCATCAGAAAAAAATTAAACTGAGTCTTATATAGAATATAAATCATTGGGGAATATTCCAATAATTAATTGAAAATCATAAAATATTTTCTTTTCCCTTTATTTTACTTGGTACAAGTAATTATAATATTCTTATAATATGCACTACTTACAGGTAAAATAGATATTGGCCTAAAAGTTGGGATCACTTTTATCTCCTGCTTCAAACAAAGGAACCAATTTTATTTACTACATATTTTCCCACTGGGCCAAGAAAAGTACATTCCTTAGTGTTAAATACTATTACATCAATATTAATGATTAAAAATATTGGTAGGAATGACCCCGTGAACATCGATTATATTAACATTGCTATTATTTTTTTAATCTGAATACCTCAACACCTATGGACATCCGATTCAAGGAGGTCAACAAGACAACAATGCTGTGAAGAAGTCCATCAAATCACACCACATCCTCAACATCAGAATCTTATTCTAAGAGAGAATGAGTATCACCCTTTGTTTTCCCAGTTTCTTGACTAAAAATTTTCACAAACAAGTTCTAATTTTCATTTCAAATATACTTGAACATTGCTAGAATACATACATGTCTAAATGTTTTTGATTAGATTCTTCAACATATTCAAAGCAATCAGGATCACAGTAAGTAGGTTTTTTTCTTAAAAAACGCATTTATAACTCATAATTAGTATATAAATTAAGTTAAATATTAACTACTAAAAATTTGTCCAAAGCATTGTATCCACTAATTATTATCTTTAGCTCTAGTTGTTATTTGTTTGTAGATCTTCCACAAAACAATTAATAAATAAAATTTATTTCTACTTCTACGATTGATGATCAGTTGCGGCTAAATCACTTAATTACTTTGCATCATTTTGTTTAGACAACTCCAAATAAAATATGGTAACAGAGGTTATTGAGTTTCCTAGTAGGGATTAGTGCAATTCCAAGTTTTATAGTTATTGGCCATTTACTACCCATCGCGTTTTAAAACTGACATGATTGATTATGTTTTATACTTGATGAACATACTGTTAAAGTATGGGTTATCCATTTGTTAAGTTTATATTTTTCAATTATTTTAAAGGAACAAACTTGATAGATTCAAGACATATTTTCGTAATGTTGCATACTGTTTGTTCATCGTAACATGTTGGCCAATATAACGTATACCTACCTACCTACCTATATCGACGACTTTTAGCCACTATTCCTTTCTAAAACTTGCCCCGTAATGGACTCAAACGCCGGATGTTTCCCAGGCAGGAGTGTCCACGTATACACTAGACATTAATAATTATTTATTCAAGTTACACACATCTAAACAAACCTGCATTAACTCAACATAAACTCAACAACAACATCAACTCAACAACAACATCAACTAAACATCAACATCAACACAACATCAACTCCCCTCAACATCAACATCAACTCCCCTCAACATCAACATAACATCGACATCAACTCCCCTCAACATCAACTCCCCTCAACATCAACATCAACTCAACATCAACATCAACTCAACATCAACATCAACATCAACATCAACTCAACATCAACTCAACATCAACTCAACATCAACTCAACATCAACTCAACATCAACTCAACATCAACTCAACATCAACTCAACATCAACTCAACATCAACTCAACATCAACGCACAACATCAACGCAACATCAACGCACAACATCAACGCACAACATCAACGCAACATCAACTTTACATCAATTCAACAGTTTTTGCAAAGCGTCAATAATATTAATTAACCTTTCATCGAAGTTATTAAACACAACATAAGATATTAAATATTTAAATTAAAAACGACATCTGAATAATACAAAGGAAAGAGTCATCTCAACACGAGTATTTATATTACTCTCTGGGGCTGTCTCAAGGAAATTCTGTAACTGAATTATTGAGGAACAATTTATTTTATTATAATTTTTTTTTTAACGGATCTCTTCTCTTCCGATTATGTTAATACCGAATACTGAAAAACCTTCCTTCTAATTTGACAAAGCTAGCCTCTAATGCCTCGAGCGGTAATTAAAAAAAATATAAATTTAATCATATTTTAAATAAGCTCTATCTAAAATTATTTTCTACCTGTAGCAAACTTAGGGAAATATTAAGACTTCAATTTTCCTAACATTCAGGGAACTTCCAACGACACTTTACAACACATACATCACATTACCTATGCACTGCATTTGATCAATGTATGCCTATTATAACAATAATCGGAACGGACTTGCCTTGTGTTTTGCTTGCGTGCCAATAACACCCTGCTTTCGTCGAAGCTGGAATCTTGCGAGAACCTCTCTTGGACTTCACGGACGCAATCGCTTCTCTTCTGGTTCACAAGGATTCTCGGCTCGACCTCGCTGGCACCTTGTCTTCGGACATACTTGGTTATCACCACTTCTGAAATTGTTAAAATTATAGGATCAGGCATACATAATTAAAAGCACTAAGTCAATGTTTAACAAGGATATATTTAAGTTACCAAAAGCAATACTCGCATTGTTAAGAAAACAACATCTTTGACCTTATTAATCACTATAATATTCTATTAACCAATACTAAGCAAGATTTAACCAGAAAACATCATTAATCTTATTAATCACTATATTTTACCGTAACTTTTATAATCACTAACATTCTAAATTGTGTAACTAATAAAACGACACATTAGACTGCATTATTTATATTGAAAAATTATTAATAACCAATTTTACATTAATTGCCAATAAACAACTCATAAAACATTAATCATCATGAATAAACAATTCAACTTTACTTTTGTAATCACTACTATTTTAAATTATTTGTATTACGAATGAAATAACACACTGGTCCTTATTATTCATTCTAACGAACATTGGATTAAATGCCAATAAAATAACCCATTCAAATCAAACAAATTAATCATCACATCATAACAAAGGGTTCTGAACAGAATAACATCTTAGACGTTATACTCCTTTGATCAAAAATAACACTGGTATTCAATACTTATCTTATTATTCGGCGAGGCACAAAGTCAGACTGACCCGTTACACCATTTGATTTCACTTTTAAGCATTCGTTATTGGCGGGAATTGACACTTCTTTCCCGCCATTCTGTTCATAGTCAATGTCATATCTTTTTACTGTTAATCATTAATTTTCAAGAAAGTATGCAAAACACAATTTTAAAATGGACAATAAGAATTATTTAAATTGTATCACGCTAATAAATGTGCCCAATTACATGTATAAATTTAACAAATTAACTTTTCTGTAAAGCCAAATACACTTCCGTCAATTCACATACTTTTAATCAGCTAACTAAAAATTTTATGATTTACTAATTAACATTTTTACGATTAATTTAACTCATAAAAATTATATAACTCATAATAAAACTTAGAATTATTTAATAACATCGTTATGATAACTTTACTATCAATTGTTACCCAACCGGAACACTCGATATTTAATAAACATGCATAAATACACATCGTGGTATATATAAATATACACGCCTCGTCTTTGGACTGGCTAGCGCACCAGCAATATTTCAGCGGGCTATGGAGTGCGTATTGGCCGGATTGGATGGAGTTTTGTGCCTAATGGACGATATTTTAATAACGGGGGTAGATGAAAAGCAACATTTAGAAAGATTAAACGAGGTACTTTGTAGACTAGAAAACGCAGGGTTAACATTACAAAGGGAAAAATGTGAGTTTTTCAAAAATGAAATTAGTTATTTAGGTTACATAATTAACAAAGATGGATTAAAAAAATCACCAGATAAGATAAGGGCAATACTGGAAACACGTATACCTACGAATGTTACGCAATTACAATCATTCCTGGGTTTAGTAAATTATTATAGGAATTTTGTACCCCAGGCATCAAGTATTTTATCGCCATTGTATGAGCTTTTAAAAAAGGGTTCCAAATGGACTTGGACATCTGAACATAATTACGCTTTTGAGCGTATAAAAAAATATTTGGTTTCAGACATTGTTCTGGCACATTACAATCAGAATGCAAAACTTATATTAACCGTAGATGCATCGCCTAGCGGTCTTGGTGCGGTGTTATCCCAAGTGGAAGGGGGTACAGAAAGGCCTATCGCGTTTGCATCGCGTACATTGAACGCAGCTGAAAAACATTATTCCCAAATACAAAAGGAAGCAACAGCTATAATTTTCGGGGTAAGGCGCTTTCATCAGTACTTATATGGCAGGTCTAGTCCTTTTATTCTTCGCACAGATCATAAGCCATTAATATCAATTTTTGGGCCGTATAAAGGGATTCCGGAGGTTTCCGCTAACCGGCTACAGAGGTATGCAATGTTTTTAAGTGGTTATAACTATACGATAGAATACATTCGTAGCAAGGACAATATTGCAGACTATCTGTCTCGTTCGAGCGTGCCTGACCCGCCGCTCGCGGGCGGGGAGAGGGGTTCGCATTGTGCGCGCTCGCAGGCTCATGATGACTCAGTGGCAGTGACAGATCGCGCTGCCTATGTGTGTTTCGTGGTCGATGGTAGTTTGCCGATCACAAGGAATGAGCTGCGAGAAGCGATAGATAAAGATTTAATTCTAAGTGAAGTAAAAAAATACATATTACAGGGCTGGCCGAAAAAAATTACAGATGCGCGCTTAAGGCCATACTATTTATGTAAATCACAATTGGCTAACGAAAATGGTTATATTATGAGAGGGCACAAACTTGTAATTCCGGAAACTTTGTGGGATAGAATTTTATCGGAGATACACAAGACTCATTTAGGTATAGTAAAAACTAAGGCAGAGGCGCGTTCGAGGTTTTGGTTTCCGGGAATAGACAACGCCATAGAAAGAATGATAGGTTCGTGTGATGTGTGTATTCAGCTTCGACCGTCACCACCACGAGAGCCCGCGTCGCCATGGCAACGCTCAGAACATCAATTTGAACGTCTGCATCTCGATTTTTTGGGACCCATTAACGGTCACATGTACCTTGTTGTTGTCGATTCACACACCAAATGGGTAGAAGTCTATGATATGAAGAATTCGACTACATCCCTTTCTGTTATTGAAAGGTTGTGTGATTTTATTTCCCGGTTTGGGTTACCAAGGAGTCTAGTGAGCGACAATGGCACAGCCTTCTGTTCAAAACAATTTAATGACTTTTGTGAATTAAACGGGATTACACACTTGACATCTCCCGCATACCACCCGGCAAGTAACGGGCAAGCAGAGTCTTATGTCAAGGTGGTTAAAAAGGGCATAAAATCCAGTTTATTATTAAGCAATAAAACAAAAAATATACAATTAAATTTATCAAAGTACTTAATGGATTATAGAAATTCTGTTCATTCTACCACGGGACTTTCGCCAGCCGAAATGGTATTTGGTCGTAAACTAAGATCACGCTTAGATTTAATGAAACCCACATCGTCATCACTTATGTCACCTACGATTTCTGATGTATGTGAAAACAATCAGTATTCGCAAACGAGTAAAGTTAAAGGAAAAGCTATAAATAGTTTTAAAATTGGTGATTGGGTATTATATAAAAAACAATTTAACAAAAATCAGTTTATTTGGAAGAAAGGCATTGTTACAAAAATAATAGGTAAAGTAGTATATTTAATTAAGGACACTCTCACATCACAAATAGTAAAAAAACACAAAAATCACATAATGTTATACAAGGGGACGATTAATGGCAATATAGACAGTGATACCGCTGGCATAAGTGTAGATGATATCTACTTACCTTCGTTGTCGTCGTTGCCGACACCACCGCCGCCGTCGCCCCCGCCGCCGCCCGCACCGCCGTCGCCGACACCGCCGTCACCGCCCGCACCGCCGTCACCGCCGTCGCCGCCGTCGCCAACGCCACCGCCGGATTTTCCGAGTGCGACTCGAGAATCGCTTGTAGACTCAAGTCCAGCGATGCCGACAGAGAAAGACGATGATCAGACAGAGATTCCGAGGGGGGATGAGGTGCAGAAAGACGCGCCAGAAGCTGCGATACTTGAACCACTGACAACTGAATCAGATGGGGAAGAGGAATTTCATGAAGCTGAAACAGATGACGCGTCAGCTAGAAATGCCAATCGTCTCCGGTCTCGTCCCCGTGTAAACTATAAAAAGTATTATTAGAATATTTGTTAAATAGGGGGAGGAACTGTTATGTATGTATCTATACGTGTGTGGCTGCGAACACCACGCCACCTCGCCATATTGGAATAAAGCAGTGTGCTACTAACCGCCGGTCGTTTACGTTGTCTCTTCTCCCAATACGTACCAAGTTTGGAACAAATAATTAAAATAATTCACAGTTTAAAATCTAATGCAGTAGGTTGTGATTCAATTGGTCTGGACATGCTAATTAAGACCTTTCCGTATACAGTAGATGTTATCAAAAATATTATTAATTTGTCTATTACATCCCAAACATACCCTGATTTGTGGAAATCAGCTATCGTACTTCCTCTGCCTAAGATCTCTCATCCAGTTGACCTAAAGGACCTTAGGCCGATTAGCATACTGCCATGTCTGTCCAAAATCCTTGAAAAAGCTGTCGCAGTTCAATTGAATGACTTCCTCGAAGAAAATGAAATTTTACCTGAGTTTCAGTCTGGTTTTAGGAAGGGACGGGGTACCACAACAGCCCTCCTTGATGTAACAGACAATATACTTCATGCTCAAGACCAAGGTATGTGCACTCTGCTGGTTTTGTTAGATTTTTCCAGGGCATTTGAATCTTTGAATATAAATTTACTAATATCCAAATAAGCTATTACAGATTTGACTGTCAGGCCTTGCAGTGGTTTCATAGTTATTTGACTGGCCGTTATCAGTATGTCAAAATTAACTCTAGCGATGGTTCTTCTGTGGAATCTGAGAAAGTGGCTATAGATAGGGGCGTGCCGCAGGGCTCTATATTAGGACCAATCTTGTTCGCTCTGTATTCTGCGGATATAACAAGACGCATAATTCACTGCAGATACCATATTTATGCAGACGATACTCAAATCTACATATCATTTAAACCCGAGGATATTGACCAGGCAATATCAAAAGTCAATGAGGATCTCTTGAGTATCGCTGATTGGTCTGAGAGGAACTGCCTATTGCTGAACCCGGCCAAAACCAAGTACATGATCTTTGGGACTAAACACCAAATAGAAAAAATCTCCTCTCTAGGGCCAGTTAAATTAAAGGATTCACCAATAGAGAGAGTCTATGAGGCACGTAATTTGGGTCTCATGATGGACTGTAATTTGCGTTTTGAGAATCATATTGGGAATTGTATTCGAAATTGTTTTTATAGGCTGAGAGTATTGTATAGAGTCAGACGTTACCTTAGCGAAGAGTTGCGTATCCGTCTGGTGGAGTCCCTAGTATTATCCAAACTGAATTATATGGATACTGTATTTGGTTCTCGTTTGCTTGTGAAAACTAAAAATCGTATTCAACGAGTGCAAAATGCTTGCGCTCGTTTTTGCTTCGATATTCCGTTAAGGGCCCACGTGACCCCATTCTTAAACAAGCATACTATGTTAAAAATGAGGCACCGTCGAAAACTGCATCTAGCTTGCTTGATGTTCGGCATTGTTAAACATAAGGCACCTTCTTATTTATATGGTAAGCTGTTCTGGTTATCGAGTCGCAAGCCATATGAGGCCCGAAAGGTTGCTCAACAGCTAGCAACTCCTCAACATGCATCCGCCGCTTTCCGAGGTAGTTTCCGCTACGCAGCATCCAAGTGCTGGAATAACATCCCTCCACCGATTAGGAGCCTGCAAAGTATCAACAGTTTTAAGAAAAAACTAAAGTCATTTCTTATTAACTTTCAGGAAAGGCAGGAAACTCAAGTGCAGGATACAAGTGCACTTTGAGAAATCTTTTTCTTTTCTTACCTTAATTGTCTGTCCTATATGCGTTGTATTGTGGTGTTAACTGTTTCCCGATGTTGATTGAATGTATTTATAGGTACCATAAGAGTAATCTGTTTTGTTCTCCACGAATAATTATTTTCACAGAGAAAACATTATCTATAAAAAATATTTTGTTGATATAATTTGTTGACAGAGAGCGTCTTTAGTCTTTGGCCTCTCGTCTTGTCAAAAAGTGAAGTGTGCAATATACAGTAAAAATCACAGATTAAGTTGGGATGATTGAGTTAAAATGTTTTTTTTTTGTTTTGTCTTTGTCCCATAAGGTGTAAAAGGCAGGTGGATTGTCCATTCAGCCGTTAATATTTCTTTGTTTCTTGTGTTGATTGTTATGTTTAGATTTAAGTGTGTTTTTGGCATAGGGTTAATATACCTAACGGGTATATTAGCTTTATAGTTTTTGGTCATTGTTCCGTGACATCACCAAACCGGTTCCGACGGAAGATCAGCGTTGGGTTATAAGCCTAGCATTATGCTGAGTCGGGACCGATTTGGGACAAAACTAAGATAGCCACTGTTTATTTTATTTTTAATTTTTATTTCTTAATGTATTCTTGTTTTGTCTCGAATAAATGTTTTTCTATTCTATTCTATTCTATTTATAATTTTTGAATGCTAGATTTAGTTGTACAAATGTAAATACGTTTTTTACTATGTAATTTAGGTTTATTAAATAAAAATGTCATAAAATTACTTTTTAATAAATTAAACTTTAAAGGAATTATGTCGTTTTATTTGTCTATTAATGGTAATCAGGTAGGTAAATGAAAAAAAGGTTCTAAATATACACTTATTTATTTATTGAAAAAATCATACATTGATATTTTATTCTCTAATAACCATTTTCTACAAATTACATTTTTCAAAGCACAATATTTTATATGGTTAAAACAATTGTACGCAAACATATCTTTACAGTAAAGTTTACTTAGAGTTTCTAGATTAGGTATACCCTTAACACTAATATCTAAAACATTTTCTTTGAACTCTTTCAAACTCAACAACGGCTCTGGTTTACGACCATGATAAGACTGCTGAAATCTTGCATATTGTTCGTATATTAATGAAAATTTGTTATCAGCAAAATTAATATTCAGTCCTTCATAAGGGTAATATGATGAATTTAAAAATACTCTTACATCACGAATAAAGCAATGATCGAACTCTGCCTATATAGACTCTTTCGCATTATGTTTACGGTTAGTTTGTAAAGCAATAACTACAAATCGTGGTTTTTCAATCTGTGATGAGGTTTTAATTGACCAAGCGTGTTTACGTGTTTTGGGTAGTAATGGATACTCATACAAGTCCCAATTACGAAATGCTACTGTAATGGGACGATCTTTTTCTAAATGCTTTAATAAATTAATTCTTTCGCGGTCTGATACTTTAATGTGAGGAACTCGCCAGACAATTTTACTTATTATTATATCCTCCACAACTTCATCGGTATTTAGTTTTAAAGGTGATATCGTGATACATACAAGCTTCATCTAATTTATTTATACCTCGGTCGCCTCTTAGTATCCGTTTTTGAAGTTTTGTTCCGGGGCCACAAAACTGATAACCAGGGATATGTAACTCAAACGGTAAGTTATTTATTAAGTCGTTAATAATACCACTTCCTTCCTTCATCGATGCTCTTAAAGTGAGTTCAATCTAATTACATCGCTTCATTTATATTACAAAACTAGCGCATTTTTATCCACCCAACTATTCTCTTCATCGCTGAGACCTAACCATTTTACAAAAAGATTTCTACCTTTTCTTTTTATAACTTTTTCAATGAGATAAAGATCAGGAAATTTAGTTCTCTGCAATTCATATTCGTAGAAAGTTCCTAAAATCTTCTGTTTGTGTTTATCTTCTAAATGGTAAGTAGGTGGATTCGTATGATTTACCTTAATTATTACAAATATCTCGGTTGACCAGTTAGGAGTGTAACCCTTGTAAAAATCTCCTTTATATTTGCTAATACGTACATGATCACCAAGTTGAAACTTAGGTTTGCGATCTATCTTAGGTCTTTGTGTTTTAATAATGTTAGACTTTATAACCATCTGGTTTTCTTTGTTGACTTCAATAGGTTTAAATTTAGTTATACGGTGAGTAGTATTATTATAGTTTTCTACAACTGAATTTAAATTTTGCCCCAACCATTGGTAATGACCGTGCAAACTGAAAAATTTATAAATTTTATGTTTTAAAGTACGTATTACTCGTTCTACAATAGAAGCCTTTTTTACAGAGTAGGTAGAATTTGATTTATATTATATTCTTCTAATAATTTTTTGAAAGTATTATTATAAAACTCCTTGCCTAAGTCAGTTTGTAAATATTTAGGTTTACGTGATGAATTTGTTAGTATGTCTTGCAGCGCATGTGTCACACATTGTTTATCTTTTGATTTTAAAGGATTTACCCACACATATTTTGATAAAGTATCTATTACTATCAAAATGTATTTAAATCCTTTATTGAAATGTGCATATTTCTGAAAATCCATAAGATCAGCTTGCCATAAATCATCTATTCCTTTTATGATGGTACATCGACGCGGAAAATTTCTTCTTGCTGCTTTGTGAAGTTCATTGACGATGTCTTTTTTACTCATTTTTATTTTTTAGTTTAATCAAATTATCTATTTCTGTTTTAGTATAATATAAATTACCTAAACGATTTGAAGTCACCTTTTCCAAGTTATTTAGGTATTTTTTAACGTCAAGAGATACTTTTTTTATTTCTTCTCTTAGTTCATGAACTGTTTTATCTAAATAAGCTTTATTTACTGCTTCATCGTCTTCGTCTGGAGAAGTTAAACCTTTCAATTTTGATGATTTTAAATCGTAGTGTCCTGTATCTGACTTCGTTAATGTATCGCTGAAGGTATCAATATATTCTGCTAATCGTAGACGCTTATGAACATGATGGCCAAACTTGTCAATGTTCATTGCTGCTCTGATGATTTTTTAATACTGATCCATTTCCCTGTCAAACGTTCTTTATATTTTAAATTCTTGATTATTCCTGCTTCCCACAGTTCTTCAATAATTGCGACAATTTCATTGTCTAAGCCAGTGTTACCCGCATCTCGTGAGGCGAGTAATATTTTTAATCGTTCTACTAACTCATTTGGATCATCCCAATAAACTAAATCAGTATTGTTTTTCACTTTTTTAATACCTTAATACCTTCTCCATGCGAAAGGCTCTCCACACTTGTAGTTACATTTCTAGCAAACATGAATAGAGGTTTTATGATATTCATGTACTTAAAACCTTTATTGCTGTTTATTGGTTTGGTTGAATCATAATTGCGTCTGTGTGCATTAGTTTCTAATAAAAGTAGTTTATAGTTATGTAAATCTTCCTCTGTTGTTATATTTAAATTTGGTTTCTTTTTAAACAAGAGCTCTTTTAATCCATCGGTTTTATTCAATGTGTACGTTCCTATTTTTAGGATGTTGCCATCATCATAGACGCGGGTTTTACCAAGCATCAATTTTCCGCGTTCATTTCTAATCCCAAATGGTATTTTACCCATTACATCCGAAGATGTTGACCACGATAGTGTATGTTCTTTAACGTTTGGCGATGACTGCAAAGACTTGAATGACCCCTCGCTGATATTGTGAGTTTCAGAAGGCGATACTGTAAGCGTTTTATTTTCGTGTAAGTTGGTATCAGATTCTATTTCTTCTTCTTCACTGTAATCTTCATGAAAATCTTCACTAGAAGTGGACGAAGTATCGATATAATCTTTCTTATTTTTTTGACAGAAGGCATAAACTGTTTTTCATTGCCTTGATGCTTCTCTTCATTTTTATTTGCTAACAAGTTAAGTGGTTCAACTATGGGCTTAAATATGGTTTCCAGGGCAATATTATTCGAATTTTTTGCTTCCTTTATCATTTCAACTTTTCTTTTTACAGCTGCAGCAGATTTCACAATTTTTTTGCTTAAGATTTTTCTCCATTTTAGATAGGATACTGCGTGGTTCTGAATCATGAATGAGAGTGATTCAATCATAGTGTAACAACCTGTTATGTACTTTAGTCCAGTATTATAAATGTATCAAATGACAATCTGTAGCATCCGTTATTTCTTTCACAATCCTTATTTATCACAAGATAATTGTAAGGCTTATTCCAAACAGCTGAGCACATTTCTCGAAATTGGGCCCATGACATATCAGAACCAACATGTTCATCATAGGCATGTTTTAAATTAATATCATCTTGTTTAAATAATATAACCAGATTTGCATTGTCCCTTACAAGCTGTTTGGGTATTTTGGTATAAGTCTGGTTTATATAAAAACAATCAATGTTCCTATGTCGTCCCATTGCAAAATAATCTCTAATATTATTTTGATTTTCACATGCAACGTCATCAAAAATTATAATGGAATCTGGTGAAGCTTCATGCGGGCTCAAAATGTCAGTATTATGGTTATATTTGTTGAAGGATGTTCCAGGGACCATATTTAAAACTTTCTCTAGATACAAGTATTTAGGTTGGTATAGAGATTTTGAATACACATAAAGATTACGAAAACGCGGACCGTCTTTATGCAACAATAAACTTATTACTAAATTAGTTTTTCCACAATTTGAAGGACCACAAACAACACATCTTATAGTATTCGGTAATAAGTTGCCATGCCGTTTTGGTTGACTAGGTGTCATAGGGCAGATGCATTCTAATTTAAGTGATTCTTTTTGTTTAATAAATTTCATTACACCGCTTAAACCAGTCTGCAATGGTTCGTGAATTTCATGTAAATGAGCATTAATTTTACCACAAGCCATTTAAAAAGGTGCGGAGACCTAAAACTAACATGCAAAATGACGAAGTGCATTCCAATTTACTACATGATTAATTATTTCAATTAGGCCGATTTGCCTGCGCGAGGCTGCTTGATTGGGAGTACGGATCTTCTGAGTCAAGCTTCCGCTTGAGCTCTCTTCAGGCGATATAGACCACCCAATAACATACTACTCATATATAAGGAGCTGCGACTCCCAACTAAGTCATTCCGACTCTACCACCAGTTCGCGTATCATACTTAACATTGTAATTCTGTACAATTAAAAAGTGATCAAGAAACTTCGGCTTTTACTTTAATATCTCCTCATCGTCATCGACTTGTCAACGTCTCCAGAGGAAGAAACTTTACTTGCGCAGCCGGTAGGATCAGCGATAACTGTTTCAAGGGTAAACTGAAACAGACAAGTAAGTGAAAACCCCGTATTTGTCTGAAGAGTTATTTTCCATCTCAACGGAAGAAAAGCTGATCAAAGTACGAACAAATAAACAAGTTTATTTTCTTAAAACTGAAAGACGCTGAAAGTCTAAGAAGAACGATTCGGAATCGGGAGGCTCAATGTAGGTACAAAGATTTTGTTTTCCTTCCTTAACAAAAATCACTAATGATAGACATATGTGCTGATAGGGATTTGCTTTAAGTGATTTTTATACTTTATGTGTATACTTTTATATTTTGAGTCGACCTAATATAATTTGCGAATTATAAATTTTTTATCACTTCGCGAATGTAATATTATATGCTGTGCAGCTACGGCTTAATGCATGAAAATAGATTATTCATGATTTATAAATCAATTGAATGAGAAAGCGCTACAATTTTTTATGTGTTATCAAAGTAAATAAAAAGGGGAACTTTTACGCTTATTAACTCTAATTATTATATTAATTATAAAACTGAATGAGGTCAATTCTGTTAAAAGGTGCGGTCAAAATAAGAGGTTCATCAGACTTCAGAATCGCAGCCAGGAACATCTGGATTAAATCAATCAACTGAAACTAACTCTACTCTCAATAATACACCGAATTTTCAAATAAAAGCCTCCAAACAGGCACCGACGAAATGAATCCACAATTATTGCCATACATTTATATTCCCGACATAGACGCAAAAATTTTAATAGACACGGGAAGTACAAGATCCTTCATAAGTAATAAATTGGCTAACAAATATTATAATCATTTTAAAATTATACAATCATTTGAGGTTACAAGCACGCATGGAACTAGCAAACATAATCTAGTAGTATTCATACCTATTTTCGACATATTTAAAATCAAGTTTATGTATAAATTTTATGTATATGATGTTGATAATACGTACGACGGTTTAATAGGAATCGATTTGTTAAATAAACTCAACGCGGTATTGAATATCCGAAAACAAATCTTAGTTACGCCACTAGTGAAAATACGAGGGTGGATTATGATACTGACTTGATAAGTCCATGACTTTTTAATAAAGAAAGACTTTTTTTCGAAATATTTTGTTTTATTTCTGTACGTAATCTTATTGTAGCTCTGCGTATTCAGTCCAACGAAGTTCCTACCTCTTTGACCCATTATTTTTTTCTTTCATCGCCTGAAAACTGGTGACTGAAATGAGGGCCCATTTCAGACATCACCTTTTGGCTTGATGAAAATCTTTGCCCGCTAAGACATTTATTCAAGTTTGGTAGGAGAAAATATCTCACTGGGGTTGAATCTAGAGAATAGGAAGGATTCGCATCTTCATTCGATGAGTTTTGATGTCATGAGTGCCGCCGAGAGGGTCGACAGGGTCATTAAGAAAAGTTAGAACTCGCTTGAGCTTTTTGTTTCCAAAAGTAATAATCTTTTGCCGAATTTGAAAAAAAAATAGTGTAAAGATGCCTTAAGGAGTTTCTTTTTAAGACACAAAAATAAATTATGAAAAAAAGTATTTCTTCTTTTCAAAGTCATGGACTTATCAAACCACCCTCGTACATATAAAATATACTGAAAGTGAAAAGAGGCCTATTGTTACGTTAACAATTGAACCTCACAAAACACAAAAGGTCATTATACCAACCACTCTCACTCTCAGTGGAGGCATTTTAGCATCAGTTAAGTTTTACGACAAGGTAACTATGCCAAGTTCGTCCGTACATTGTAAGGAGGGGTTCGCAGAAACAGTGATTGTAAATGAAACGAGTGAATACATAACCATTAACGTGTTAAATCCATTCAATATAATCAAGCGCGAAGATCCTCTGAGCGTCAAACGCAGTAATTTTCACCCGTGTAAAATAAACTACTTAAGAAGTCAAGAACAATTATTGGTTGAAAATTTACATAGAAAACTTAGAACTGACCATATGAGTAAAATCGAAAAAAATATAATTTTTCAAATTTGTCATGAATATAAAGATATATTTTATCATGAGGACGTTCCATTAACTTTAACACACGAAATAAAACACCGCATTAGAACTAAAAATGAAGTACCCATATACATTAAACCATATAGACAACCGCCATCACAAAATCAAGAAGTAAAGAATCAAATAGAGAAATTACTGAAAGACAATGTAATTAAACCGAGTTTTTCACCTTGGAGTGCACCAGTTTACTTAGTACCAAAGAAAATGGATGCCAGCGGTGAACAGAAGTTCCGTATGGTCATAGACTATCGAAAACTAAATGAAGTCACGTTGGACGATAAATATCCAAAACCGAATATACTTATAAAATATCACTTGATATTTTTGATAAACTAGGAAAGAGTTGCTATTTCATTACTCTCGATTTAGCTTCAGGTTATCACCAAATTGAGGTAGATCCAATTGATCAACCGAAGACAGCTTTTAGCACCCAATTCGGACATTACGAATTTCTTAGAATGCCATTTGGACTTAAGACAGCACCAGCTACTTTCCAAAGAGCTATGGATAACATCTTAAAGGGTCTTCAAGGAGTAGACTGTCTAATATATCTAGACGACATAATAATATTTTCTACAACACTAGAGGAACACGTACATAAATTGAGAAAAGTTTTTGAAACCTTAAAAGGAGCCAATCTAAAAATTCAGTTAGAGAAATCCAAGTTCCTAAGAAAAGAAGTACTTTATTTAGGACATGTAATCACAAAAGAAGGTCTTAAACCAAATGATGATAAAGTAACTGCAGTCCTGAAATTTCCTGTACCTAAAAAGGTAAGAGACGTTAAGTCATTTCTAGGACTAGTAGGATACTATAGAAGATTTATCAAAGATTTTGCTAAGATTACAAAGCCCATGGCCCAATTGTTAAAAAAGGATCAAAAGTTTGAAATCAATAAAGAATTTAGAGAAGCATTCGAATTGTGTAAAAGAATTTTAACAAATGCTCCTCTCTTACAGTACCCAGATTTCGAAAAACCGTTCATTTTAACTACACTGACGCCTCTAACATAGCGTTAGGTGCAGTATTATCACAAGGTCTAATCGGGAGCGATAAACCAATCGCTTATGCAAGTCGAACACTTAATCCTGCTGAACAAAAATACAGCACAATTGAAAAGGAACTACTTGCTGTAGTATGGGCAACACGCTATTTCAGACCTTACTTATATGGACATAAATTCACTGTATATACAGATCACAGACCATTGGCATGGCTCTATTCACTAAAAGATCCAAATAGTAAACTAACACGCTGGCGTTTGAGATTACAAGAATATAATTTCGACGTGATATACAGAAATGGAACTCAAAACACGAATGCAGATGCTTTACGCTTTGACTATTAGGGACGAGTCCGAAAACCGACCCTTCACTTCACAGGATCCAATTTATGAAACCATTTTAGAACCATTTGAAACTGATACCACAATGTCAGAAGAAACAATGACAGCCGCAGAATCGGCATCAAATATGCAGGATTTAATTTTTGATGATGTAATCACAGTATCAGAAGAGGCAATTGATAATAAACCCAACCAAATCATAGTAAACCAGTGGAACAGAAACAAGGTCAAAATTAATTATAAATCTAAAAATAAAATGCAAATTGAAGAAATATTTATTCCATTAGATCCACAAGTAATAAAAAACTTTTTATTAGAATATATAGATATTTCAAAAAAATACTATATTCACTTTACAACACCAAGCTTAAGACTTTTATTCATTAAAGCCATTTCTGAGTTGTATGAAGAAAAAACTTTGAAAATTACTGAATGTACCAAAAGAGTTGCAGTCGTAGATAATGAAGATGAACAAAGAAACTTACGCTCAAGCCACACAGCGGGCGTGACGGGGCGCGGCGTGACGGGGCGCGGCGCGACGGGGCGCGACGGGAGTTCACACTGCGGGCGTGATCACGCCTACATTCCGCCCCGCCGCACTTCCGATCTGTATTCACGCTCGGCGCGACGGGGCGGCGTGGCGCGACGGGACGCGACACGTCGCGCCACGCCAGCCAGTGTGACGTCGTCCATAGTATCTAGTACATTACAAATTCTCAGCGTCGCGTCGCCGTCCCGTCCCGTCACGCCACGCCCGGTGTGTGGCTTGGCCTTTAGTGTCAAAATACCACGAAGGAAAAACCTGTCATAGGGGTATCACAGAAACACTTCATAAAATAAAACAAAATTATTATTGGCCGAATATGAAGGAAAACGGTAGTCGCAGTAATTAATGCGTATGATGCCTGCAAACGAATGAAATACGATCGTAAACCTTTAAAACCCCTTATCGAACTAACACAAACTCAAGAAAAACCTTTTCAGGAATTATTCATAGATTTATTTAAGATAAGTGGCAATATGTATTTAACAATGACGCTTTTAGCAAACTGGCACAAGCCATACAAATTCAAAATAGATCTACACCAGAAGTAGTAAAAGCATTATTAAAATATTTTTAATTTTATGGAGTACCATCCAAAATTAGTGCAGATCCTGGGTCAGAGTTCAATAATACTTTAATGAAAGAACTCTTGAGCTTCCATAAAGTAAATCTACATATTGGAACTCCGAATAATCCTTACTCTATGGGAATTATAGAACGATTCCATAGTACGATTATAGAAATATTTAGATTGGCTAAATATGAGAAAAAAATTACGGACATCGTAGATGTCATGACTTACGCTTTAATAGCCTATAATAATTCCATTCATTCGATAACCGGCTTTACTCCATTCGAAGTAGTTTTCGGGAACACAAATTCGCATAGCCCATTTGACATTGATTTTCAAAAACAGTACATGCAACAATTGATAAAAGATCATAATAAAAGAACGAAATATCTTTATAATTACCTCTCAGACAAAATGTCGGAATACAAGAAAACTACTAGGGATAGATTAGAACCAACAGCCTCGACAAGCAAAGACTTGGAAGCAGGCGATGTAGTTTACACTCGCATGGTCAATAGAAGATTAGCTAAAGACCAACCGAGGTATGAAAAAAGTACACTTTTAGATAGACCACAATCAAATGTGGCACCAACTTAGGTAGGAGGACGAGAGACCACCGTACCTGTTAAAAATATAAAAAGACCTAGTAAAACTAGAAAAATTATAAATTTGTTAAATTTATAATTACACGTTCCTTTAGGTATACATACGCGCCGTAAGAAATGCTGGGTTTCCAGCCCTTTTGGATCTCAAAGTGCCCGTAATGTATGTGTTTTGGGCCAAAAGCGATTCAGCCAGTTGAACACTGTTATAATAGTTATCCATATACACAGAGTAACCCTTGTTAAGATAACTATGAAGCAGTAGCATCACAACCTTATTTGTGTGACCTCTGCCACCAACAAGGGGATCAGAAGCACCCTTATATAAATGAATTTTGAGGCAGAGTCCTTCAGCATCAGTACATAGAGTTTTATTCCGTACTTATGACGTTTATTCTTTAGGTACTGTCTGTTGCGAAGTCGTCCACGCCACAATACCATACTTTCATCTATACTCAAATTTCGCATGGGTGTAACCAACTCGAGCATCTTATTATTAAAATAATCTAGAAGAGGCTGAGTATATCGCATAATTATATCAGTATATTGATTTTGATCTCTAAAACTCAAATTTCTCAATAATAACAAAAATCTATCGCGGCTCATGAAATTTGCAAAAGGTAAATTCCACATATTACCGGTTTTCCAATAATAATTTAAACGATTAATTTTTATATGTCCCATATGAAAAAGCATCGCCAAAAACGTTCTTATTTGGTCTGTGTTGGTTCTGACTAGGGTTACCATATGACAGGCATTTGCCGCATTTGACAGGCATTTTAAGCTTTAGACAGGCGTGCGGCCGGCATTGGTCTGAGACAGGCATTTTCAAATTTGGCGCCCGCGCGTGTGCAGCGCACTTGCATTTGTTTGAATGACACGATTGACACCGGCAGCGCGCGGGTCGCGACTGGCGCATGGCGCGCGGCGCATTGCGCGGCGCGAGAATGAGAGGGAGGATAAGGTACGGTGCGTGGGTGGGAGCGAGCGGCAATAGCGGGAAGCGGCTTCGGTGATTTCACTTCACCAATGAGAGCGTTTTAACTATGATTTGTTTACTGCATGAACGAAAACAATATCTAATTAGTCTGCATGATTAGTGCAATCAGTTTGCTTTGAAGGTTATCTTTGTTATGTTATACTGTTATTTAAAATATCAGTGTTAGATTGTTGTGATTGTGATTTTCAAGTTGTTTTATTGTTTTACAATGGATAATAAAAAGAGAAAGCTTTGCAAATTTTCGGAGGTTATAGCAAGTAAATTTCCCTGTCTCGTGGAAGGCCGCAATGAGTCAGAAGCTAAGTGTAAGGTATGCGACTGTTATTTCAGTTTTGGTTATAGAGGCATCAAAGATGTGGAAAGACATATGGAATCTGAAAAACATAAGAAAATGTCTAAAGCAGTGTCTTCCAATAGTAAGATGAACACATTTTTCAAACCAACCCTTAACATTGTTTCGGAAAGAAAATCCGCTGCAGAAGCTACGCTTGCTTACCATACTATAAAACATCACCAGTCATATAAGTCTATGGATTGCACAGGAGGATTATTGAGGAAATTATTTTTTGACTCAGAGGTGGGAAAGACGATAACCTGCGCCCGGACAAAAACCGAAGCAATTGTTAACAATGTTATTTCCCCCCATGTAATGGAAGGTCTTGTGGAAACATTAAAATCCGATTCAGTATTATATTTTGGTGTAGCAACTGATGCCAGCAATCACGGAGCTCAAAAAATGTTTCCAATAATAATACAATATTTTGATTATCGCGATGGCGGAATTAAGACTAAAATTTTAGAACTCGATGTATTGCCAAACGAAACTTCCGAAACAATCACACAATATATTGTCAACACCTTGAGAAAACACGGCATTGAACAAAAATTAGTTTCTTTTACAGCTGATAATGCCAACATCAATTTTGGTGGCATTAATAGGCCAACAGGTGGACAAAATGTTTTTGTATTATTGAAAAAGGAACTCCAGAAGCAAATTGTAGGCATTGGATGCCCTGCCCACATATTGCATAATTGTATCAGACACGGTGCAGATAAATTGCAAATAGATATCGAATCCATAGTGATGAAAATTTATAATTATTTCTCAGTCTACACAGTTCGCACAGAGAAGTTGAAAACATTTTGTGAAGTTGTTGAAATACAATACCAACAACTGCTTTCCCACAGCAAAACACGATGGCTGAGTTTATTTCCAGCAATAGAAAGGATCCTGAAATTATTTCCAGCATTAAAAGAGTATTTTTTATCTGTCGAAGGAACTCCAACAGTGATCAAACGATTTTTTGAGGACCCGTTCTCAGAGATTTATTTATGGCATATTCACTCATTAATGCCCCTGTTTCAATCCAAAATTCAAGCTATTGAGAAAGAAGATGTAACTGTTGTAGAAATTAACTGTATATTAAACGCAACTTTGAATACTCTCAAATCTCGTAAAGATGAACATTTTAAATCATTGACAGTTATTCGACTACTGAACACTCTGGAAAATAACGGAATTAGTACCGATAAGGCTGGCCCCAGACCTACCGGTTCCGTTTCTTTGCTTTGCTGTTCTACCATGGACCGCCGGCCAAGAGGCTCATTTTCAATCTATCGCATATTTTGACCTGACCACATTGGCAAGATAGCCATTAGTTTGGTGTTATCAAATATCGTCGTCTGGGGTGCGATGAGAAGTTTTAGTTTTCGTTTTAAAAAAAACTGCTGTTTTATACAAAAATTAATAACAAAATTATCAAAATGTATGAAACAGTTCATTTTTTTTCGCGATTTCAGATTTGGTCCCATAGTAAAAGTTGTTCAGTTTTATTATGGTCCCTATCTACCATATTCAGTTTTATAAGGCTTTACCAAACATCTTGTATAAATAAGCGATCGAGTTATTTTTAACGATCGGAGTCCATGTTCAGGGTGGCATATCTCCTAAAAGCTTCCTACTTCGCAATCCAGGCGATGATATTTGATAAAACCAAGCTAATGGCTATCTTGCCAATTTGGTCTAGTCCCAAAATGCGATAGATTGAAAATTGCCCTGGTTGGCCGGCGGTCTTTCAAGCAAGGTAGCACAGCAAAGCAAAGAAACGGAACCGGTAGGTCTGGGGCCAGCCTAATTTTAAACCGGAGATTCAGGGCTTGTATGTGGATTTAACAGCTTATTTGGAAAAATGGATGAAAAATATCGAAGATTTCTCTTCCTTCCGGTGGATGATTTTACAAAAAGAAATGAAAAGTTTCTCAAGTTCTGATATAACTTCATCTGTAGAATTTCTCTCTAAGCTGAATATCAGTGTTGACGACGTGAAACTGTTTGACGAATACGAAGTTCTAAAAGAATATTGCAGAAGTTCCGATGACATATTTTTTTCAGAAAGCTTAACTACACAGTGGTGCAATTTTCTCAAAAGTAGGGAAGTGAATGGTGACATTACAGAATTCGTGAAAATCTGCCAGTTTGTGTTCTCTATTTTGGCACACAATGCGAACGTAGAACGTATGTTTTCTCTCGTCAACGCCCAGTGGAGTAAAGAAAGAAATCGGCTTACAATTGAATCTGTAAAAGCAATATTGATTACTCAGGAAAATTACAAAACTGTATCTTGTGAAGATTTTTACGTTTATGTATTACAAAAGAAAGAACTTTTGAAAAAAATAATGTCCTCTGACAAATATCAGCAGTAAACATCCTTCTTCATTATTATCTGTTGGCTTTTACTTATTACCTATACAGCGTTTTGCTTTAGACAGGCATTTTAGGTACCACAGACAGGCGTCCCTCTATTTACATATGGTAACCCTAGTTCTGACCCATCGCGAAATTCGACTATGCGGGCCTACACTCTCAAGCTCGACGCCAATAGCGTGTGTATTAATGCTTGATACAAGCAAAGATAGAAATTGTATGGAAAAAAACAAGTTGAAAAAATCTAAAGGGGACTTAGCTTCATTTATATTGTACACTGGCCCTGCAGTGAACGGAATATTGCGGAGAGTGTTCTCATCCGCCCACTCGATGTCGGGATCCTCATCTTCCGAACTCGAAGAGGAGTCGGGGCCATCAGACTCCGAGAGCCCATCGCCGGATGCGATATCACCCATCACTTCATCATCGCCATACCTCTCTCCTCCACTTTAACAGAAAAGTGGATTTGAATAAGTATACCTAAATTAAAACACTTCACTAGCACAATTTTCACTTTATTATAATTCAACACCAAATAACTCACATGCTCACACCGTCATCACGAAACAAACGCTCAAGCTCGCGGTCAACGTTGTCGGACATAGTTCCAGTTACTAATCTTCTTCGGCCAAAGGACAAGACACGACTGACACATAATATCCAAAAATCTGACAACAAAATCATAATGGTCACTCTGAATTCTGTTATTCTGAAAAACACAATTTTGAAGTCGTTTAAAGAACATAACCGTATTAATTCAAGTAACAAACTTAATTCTTCTTTTCTGGGAAACGAATACCCCCGCCAATTAATATACATAGCTGAAAACCTGACTGCCCGAGCTCGACGACTATTTTTCTTAGCACGTGATTATGCTAAGACACACAATTTCAAGCATTGCTGGACAGCAAACGGAAGAGTTCTTCTCCGCAAAGAAGATAATGGAAAGCTTATCGTTCTGACTTCCGAGTCACAGTTCACTGAACTCTCGTCAAAAAACTAAGTAATTCCGATAATATTAAGTTATTAATCCTTAGTTGTTATTTTTTAATATTATTTAGTTTTAGTATGAAAACAACACAACACATACATTGTTTAATATCTATTATTAATCTTGGCTTGACTTAAAAAAAATATCAATATTACCATAACTATTATTTTGCACAAGCCACCACACTTATTAATATATACTCTCAACATAACTCACTCACACAAACTCACACAGACCTAGTTAAATCTAAACCTATCATTTCTTCTGACTTACATTCATCTTTTGCACCGCGGAAATATGGGCAACTTCGCTTTATAAATTATGTTTATTCCATTAATTATTACTGTGATCAAAAACTAAATATTTATTTAATTGACTGCCATTCGATTGTGGCAATTTTAATTCCGGTTTTCTTATCCCACTTCATTTATAATTCTGGTCCATGTATGCTGCACGGCAGCGGTAAGTTTTATGTTTTAATACCTGTACTAGAGCTTTGTACTTGCAAGTTTTATC
This sequence comes from Agriphila tristella, assembly GCA_928269145.1. Taxonomy (NCBI): domain Eukaryota; kingdom Metazoa; phylum Arthropoda; class Insecta; order Lepidoptera; family Crambidae; genus Agriphila; species Agriphila tristella. The sequence continues at coordinate 3,264,047 of OV743435.1, forward strand.
AGTTACGAAATTCGCAGCTGATAATGACTTAATGAATAATCTCGATAATGTTTCTGTTAGCAACTCGGTTGTTTGCGATCCGCATCAGGTCGGCTCAGTTTTACCTAAATGCAAGTCTATAAAAGTAATTACGCAAAATATCCGCAGCATAACGGCAAACATAGACAGCTTTGAGGTACTATTGGGCCAGCTAAACACAGACGTCGATATCATTGTCCTTACTGAGTGTTGGCTGCTCTGTAGCCCCCTAATTCCTAACCTTAACGGATACTCCTCACACTATACTACTAATCCACTGAATCAAAACGACGGGGTAGTTGTTTATTGCAGTACATCACTCGTGGGGGTATCGGTTATGGAAACTAATATAGTAGAAGCTAGTTGCCTGCTGGTGAAAATTAGCAACGAGACTGCTATATTGGCTATATATCGGCCTTGTGCCATTCGTAACACACATAACTTTGTTCAATCATTAAGATCCACTTTGGATTCTCTCAAGTCTTTTAAAAATATCTTGTTAATTGGGGATATAAACATTAATATTATCGCTGATCCACTGGACGCTGGTGTCGAAGACTACCTTAACTCTCTTGCATGTCACGGTCTTTTACCAGCTCACACGTTTCCCACTCGAAATCAAGCTTGTCTGGATCATGCTTTTCTTAAGTCACAATCCTTGGCGCAAACAATTGTTATTCGCTCTTCGGTAACAGATCACGAAGCAGTGTTCATTTCTATTAATATCAAAAAGACTAACAGCTCTTCTTCCCGTTTTGTAAGGCGACTGAACCATATTGAACTGAGCCAGTCTCTAACTAAAATTGATTTCTCCTCAATTTTTAATGCTACTGACGCTAATTTAGCCACCAATCGACTCATTGAAATACTTCAGACTTTAATTGATTCTCACACGACCTTAATTAAACTCTCGTCCCGCCGCAAAATTATAAAGCCTTGGATTACACCCGGACTTCTTAGATCCATCAGAAACAGAGACCGGATGCATAAGCGTTTAAGAAATGAACCCGAAAATGAAATTTTAAACACTACCTACTTGAGGTACCGTAACTTCTGTAACTCCTTGTTAAGGAAAGTCAAAAGGAATTACGATAGAGAATTGATAGGGAAAGCAGGCAAAAACAATAAAAAAATATGGAGTGCAATACGCGAAGTTGCTAAATTAAACAAAACAAATAGCGCTACCCAAGATCTTCTTCGTTGCAAGAATACCCCAGAAGAGTCCGTGGACTACGTTAACTCGTTCTTTTCTGACGTAGGTAAGTCCCTTGCGGAAAGTATTCCCGCATACCCTAATGAGACCGCCTCCATTTTGGAAGATACCCCTTCTTCCCCACACTCCTTTGTTCTTTTTGACACTACCATTGATGAAGTTGATAAATCCATCACATCTCTCCGAGATGACTGTGCCGTAGGATGGGACAACATTCCTACAGGGTTTATTAAGCGGAATAAAGACACCCTAGCTCCAGTGATCGCTTACATTTGCAACCTCATTTTTGAAACGGGTTGCTTTCCTTCTGCTTTAAAAAAAGCCATTATCCTCCCAATACACAAGTCTGGAGACAAAAACCTTCCCAACAATTACCGACCGATCTCTATTCTCTCGGCCTTGTCTAAAATAATTGAACGCATCTTAAACAAACGGCTGATGTGCTTCCTGGAAAACTCACAAGTATTGTCTCCGAGACAATACGGTTTTCGAACAGGGAAATCAACGGCTGACGCGGTTCATGAGCTCACTGGTGATATCGTCAAGAACTTGGATGAGGGACGAAAGTGTGTATCCATCTATTTAGACCTGGCCAAGGCTTTCGATACCGTGTCAGTCCCTACTCTGCTGAGCAAACTTGAGGGACTAGGAATCAGAGGTAATCAACTGGCTCTATTTCGTAGTTACCTCTCAGACCGTACACAGTGTGTCATGGTTAATAATACCAAGAGTTGTGAATGTCCTGTTGAGTATGGGGTTCCTCAGGGAAGTATTCTTGGGCCTTCCCTCTTCTTAGTTTTTATAAATGGACTGGCCTCTTTAAAAATTCCTTACTGCAAGATCATAGCTTACGCCGACGACACTGCGTTATTATTCTCTGGTGCAACTTGGCAAGAAGCCTTTTCACATGCACAACATGGCCTTGATGTCGTATCCTCCTGGCTTCGTGTGAATCTTCTATCCCTCAATACTCAAAAGACCCACGTTATTGCCTCATCCATTCGAAATACCCCTCCTGACATCCTTAATAATTTTACACTTATCGCTCACTCCCATCCTAATGACCCAAATTATCCCTGTGCCTGTTCTCCTTTAAAGATGGTTGAGTCGGTCAAGTATTTGGGCATTATTATTGACAACAGACTTACTTTCCAACGTCACGTTGAACAAACTGCGAGTAGGCTGCGCAAATTAATGTTTATATTTAAGAACATTCGACATGTTGCCGACCCTTCCCTCGTAAAGACTGTCTATAAATCTCTCTGTGAGTCTGTGCTGGTGTACTGCATTACCTCATGGGGAGGTGCCTCCAAAACAGTCGCGATTAAACTTGAAAGGGCTCAGCGAGCCGTGCTGAAGGTGTGTACAAAAAAGCCCATGTTATACCCTACTTATGACTTATATCAGTTTTGCCAAGTCCTCTCAGTCCGTCAGCTCTTCATTCTGCACACTGTTCTCAAACAACACGGTGCCATAGATGTCAACGACTTAATATCACGACGCAACCATCTTGTAGCTACTTTACCTTGCACTAGAACTTCGTTTTCCCACCGGTTCTTTCACTATCTTGGCCCCTTACTTTACAACAAACTTCACAAAATATTAGATCTCGCTCCTTTGCATAAATTTAACTGTAAAATAAAAATCTCATCCCATTTGGAAAACTTAAATTATCAAGAAACGGAAGATCTACTGGGTCACTTTTGATAATTACATGACACACACACACACACACACACACTCACAACACACACACACACACACACACACACACACACACACACACACTCACAACACACAACTTACACTCACTTGTACTCTTGATTTAAATAGCTTTTTTAATATCTATAATCAATAATTAGGTACTAGTTTTAATGTTCAATTTCTTTTGAATGTCACTGTTTTATAACGCAGATGCTTCTCCGATTGTACTTGTTTATAATACACTTTTCTTTGTTAACTGCATAATTGCTATATCAAGAGGGGAGGGAACTGGTGCACTGAACCACAGGCCTATGGCTTAGCTCAGGTGCCAGTCTCTCGCAATCTTTATATGTAATAATATCTTGTAATGTAATACTAAAATGTAACACTTAAGATTGTTGGAGAAAACAATAAAACATTATTATTATTATTATATTATTATTAAAATGCCATGAGGCAGCCGCAGTACCTACTAGTGATGGGACTCGAATCACAAAAATGTATTCGAATCGATTCGAATTACCTGTTATTAGCAAGGACCGGAACCGCTTACCGTTAAAGGGTTTTTTGATTGGCTATTTCATAGACTTGTTTTCAAAAACCCTATCAGTACGGTAAGCATGACGTCAACTAACCCTATCGAAAGGGAAACCCTATCATTTGGTAAGCTTTTTAATAGGGTTTCCCTATCAATTGGGTTAACCAAAAAAAGGGTTTTCCGGTCCCTGGTTATTAGTTCGAATCGTCGATTCGGATTTAACAATGATTCGAATTGATATGATGATTCGAATCGATACGATTACTCGAATCAAATTTGTTGCGAAGAAGAAAAAGTTATGCCTGTGGGCGCGTACCTGACTACTGTCGCACCTTCTCTTTCTCGTGTGATGAAGCTTCAGGCCTTCAGCTCTTCTTCAAAATATCTCCATAGGCGATGGGTGACGCTGGTTCCGAGGTTGTTGATGTGCACTGATTTTCACAGGGTTGCGTTTTCCACAATAGATAAAGTTCACAAAACGATCACAAATTTCGATAGCACCGCGACGAGGGTGCTTCTCATGGGGCTTAAGAACTTTCACGAGCGACGTGTTCTCAGCTCAGCGATTCGAACGAGACTGTTCGATGCTCCCACAGAAAGCCAAGCGCTACCCACATTAGGCATGATAAAAATTACATCGAAAGATCTCGGAGTACCCTCCAAGTTGTGTTTTCTCAAAACTAACAAATTATCACAAAATATCTACGATAAAATGAGTTAAAATATTCCGGTACGGAACATTCCGCTCACCTTAAAAGAACTAGTTTCTTTTAACGCATAACTACAAAATAAGCTTAACTAATTGGTACGAAACAACAAACTAAAAACTAAGTATTTGTTTATTGCGATAATTTAATTTAATGGAAGTGGGCAAAGTTTAACAACCGGACGCTTAGCAAAATGGTTACCAATTTGCACCGTTACAACGCGTGTTTGGTTATCAGAGCCGGGATGCAACGCATGGACGCGGGCGAGCTTCCACATAAGCGGAGGGAGGTTATCATCACAAACCACAACAACCATACCTTCACGAATCGGAGAACCGCGTTCGTGAAACCATTTACTAGTCTGTTGGATCTCATGCAAATATTCACGGCTCCATCTTTTCCAAAAGTGCTGGACGCATTGCTGAATCCAACGCCAACGAGTTAAACGATTAGGATTCGAATCTACTAACGAAATGTCTGGTAGCGCGGTCAAAGGTTCTCCTATCAAAAAATGAGACGGAGTCAAAGGTGTGGGATCGGTAGGGTCCGCACTCAAAACGCACAGGGGGCGCGAGTTTAGCACTGCCTCGATTTGGCACAATAATGTATGCATTTCGTCGTATGTTTGTGTGCGTGTACCGATAACGCGATACAAATGTGATTTAAAACTTTTCACACCCGCTTCAACTAAACCAGAAAAGTGGCTTCCGGTCGGGGGGTGGAAATGCCACGTTATGTTTTGATTAAGCAATTTATTATTCAAATCATTTTGAACTGAGTCACTACGTAAGAATGCAAACAATTCTTTAAGGTAATTATTGCAACCGACAAAATTTCTACCGTTATCGGAATAAATATCTGTACATAAACCTCTGCGGGACGTGAAGCGTCGCAACGCAGCAAGAAAAGCTTCAGTTGAAAGGTCGCAGACCAATTCCAAATGAATGGCCTTGACGCTCATACAAACGAAAACTGCAACATACGATTTAACTATTTTCGCATTACGAACTTTATTAGCGCGCACATAGAAAGGGCCACAAAAATCGGCCGCTATTTTTACAAAAGCTCGCGCTGATTGAGTACGTACGCCAGGTAAACTAGCCATCGACGGCTGTGGGTGAGTAGGTCTAGCACGAAAACAACGAACACAACCGTGAATGTGTTGCCTAATGACGTCACGAGCTGACAAGATCCAATATTTTTGCATTAAAATATATTGAATAGTTTGCGCGCCAGCATGCATATGTGTGACATGCGCGTCTACAATAATCAATGTGGTTAAATGATGTTTTTTAGGTAAAATAAGCTGATGTTTCGATTCAAAAGAAATATTCGAATTATGTAACCGCCCACCGACACGTAAATAATGAGATTTATCAACAAATGGAGTCAAACGTTTTAATTGATTTGAAGGACGATTTCCTTTAGTAATATTGTTTATATCCTCGATAAACTCGTTATGTTGTACTAAATAAATTAATCGATTTAAAGTGAAATTATATTCGGACACGGTAATATAATTAGGAAAGGACGGTTGCACCTTTTTACACTTGTAATAAAAACGAAATATTATTGATACTACACGAATAAGTTTTCCTAATGACGAGAAACGAGTTATGATTGAATCTAAATCTTCACTAGGTTTTGAAGTCGATATGTTTACTGATAGCGAGAGATTACGTTTTTCCTCGCAAGTACTAACGACGCCCGTCGACTCGGGCCAAAGCGACTGATCAAGTTGAAGCCAAGGAGGACCTTGAAACCATAACGAGTGATTAACGAACGAACTAACTAGCATTCCGCGAGAAGCCGCGTCACTTGGGTTATCCTGGGAACGAACGTGCCGCCAACAACTGGCTGGCACATGAGATAAGATTTCACTGGTGCGATTCGAGACGAAAGTTTTCCACTCATGAGGTGATGAACGTAACCAGGCTAACACAATGGACGAATCCGTCCATGCGTAGACATTATTTATAACGATTTTGTCGCCGTAAGCGCGCAATGTTTTACTAATGAGTTTCGACAAAATTAAGGCAGCCATTAATTCCAAACGTGGTATTGACAATTTCTTTAAAGGAGCAACACGAGTCTTGGCTAAAACAAGATAAACTTTAACAGGTTTGTTATCCTGAATACAACGAATAAAAACACAAGCGGCATATGCCTTCTCCGAGGCGTCCGAAAAACCGTGCAATTCAAAGGTTGCCAAGGGAAGAAACACATGACGTGGAAACGAGATTAAAGCTAAAAGTGGAAGTTCCCGCACAAAAGCGTACCACGAGTTCACTATATCGATAGGGGGTGGTTCATCCCACTTGGTCCCTGCGATTTTGGGTCCCACTGAAGCCCTAAAACCTTTATTTGTTTATCATTTTCCAAAGATGAAAATGAAATACGATCGGGCACCCGCTCACCATGAGAATCTGGCGGGCGTACCGCATCAAGTACTTCGGGGGCGTTGCTATGCCATTTACGTAGCTCAAAACCTGCGGTTTTACAAATGGCTATAAGTTCTTGTTGCAAGTTTAAAGCGTGCTCGATCGAGTCTGCGCCCCCGCTAATGTCATCAACGAAGGTTTGTTGCAAAAGAACTTTAGATGCTTGCGGAAAGCGCGAAGCTTCATCGAGTGCGAGTTGGCGAATTGTTCGAAGAGCAAGGTAAGGGGACGAACTGACACCGAATGTGACAGTTCGCAATTTATAATCGCGTATTGGTTGATCGGGAGATGACCGCCACACAATACGTTGATAGTCTCGGTCATCTTCTCTAAGTATAATGTTTCTATACATTTGTTTTATGTCACTTGTAAATACTACTAAGTGAATACGAAAATTAAGCAAAATATCGACAATATCCGATTGTAATTTAGGACCGGGTAGCAATATATCATTTAACGAATGATTATTAGTGGTTTTACAACCAGCATCAAAAACGCCTCGAGTTTTAGTGGTCTCACTAGACGGTTTAATTATAGCAAAATAAGGTATATAATAATGTTGTTCATTATCAAGGGGTGGAGAACACTGCTCCATATGATTCAGGTCGAGATATTCTTGCAAACAAGCATTGTATTCAAGTTTTAATTTAGGATTTTTATCAAGACGAAATTCTAATTTTCGAAAACGAGCGAGAGCAATGTCACGTGATTGACCTAGTTTAGGTGCATCGGGTTTGAACGGCAGAGATACGACATATCTACCATCCTTGTCACGTGCATAAGTGGTTTGATAGATCTCTTCACACAACTGTTCATCAGGTGTGAGAGTACGTTCTTCGGGGATTGTCTCCAGCTCCCAAAATCTTTGTAAGTCGATGTCCTCGAAGAAGGAGCTATGACAGACTTGGAGTGGCGACGGAACAAAATACGAAATTTTCCCCATCAACAAAAAACCGAAAATACTATTGATCGCGACCGGCGAGTCCGGTGGACCTTTAACTATTTGTCTCAAAAAGACTTGCGACAAAACATCAGCTCCTAGGAGCAGTTCGACAGGTTGGGGATTAACCGCATTAAAGGTTGGATCGGCTAAGTCTAAGTTAACGATATGCGGCCAAGTCTGAACAGGTACTGGCACACACGGTGTCTGCGAAACTATCTTTGGCAAAATCAAAGCATCTACCGAAATAATAGGAGTTGATTGGTTTCGCGGAGTTATATTACACGATATAATTCCTTTAGGTTGTATTGGTTGCGATTCACCAATACCAAACACTGGTACGTTTATGTGCCTGCGCGTCAAACCTAATCTTTGCGCACAGGTAGCCGTCATAAAACTAGCTTGGCTTCCCGTATCTATCAAACAACGCACCGTAAACTTCGCGTCAGCTACGCATACATCGACGAGTGCGGTACATAGCATAACTGTCATAGCGCGCGGGCTACTAGGAAACGACGCATTGGATGCGAGACAGTTACTACCGTTCATCGCATGATTCACGTTCTGTTGTTGCATAGTGACACCGTCAGGTGCAGCGGCGGTGGCAACAGAACGATTCTCCGCGGCGGGGGGGACAACCTCCGATTGCATATTATTATCAAAATGAAGAAACGTGTGATGCGATTTCGAATTACAAGAACGACAAGAATAATTGCTTTTACATTGTTTGACGTTGTGTCCGAGTGACAAACAATTCAAACAAATGTTTTGCGATTTTACAAAATTATATCTATCTTTAGGAGATTTACTTAAAAACACGGAACATTTTGATAACGAATGTAGTGCGTTATTACAACAAATACAATTATTATGACTTTTATTACTACTGCAATTAGGTTGATTTTGATTAGAAAACTCTTGAGAATGAGGTGTACTGACAGCAAATGAACGACGCGGAATCGATTGGAAATTATTTGACGTTTTGTTTTGTTTATTATTTTGATTTAGGGCTAATTTTTCAATCGCCAGATAAAAGATATCAGTCAGTTAAGTTATTAACCAAATAAAATAAATAGTATTGAAAACATTTGACAGACAAGCGAATGACAAACACTGTCAATTTGGCGGTTTAATACGTTATCAAGCGAATAAAATTTATCTAGGCATTGAAAAATCAGCCCTTAATGGATTATGATTGTTATTAGCTACGAGAGCTTTTTCTTGACTCGACATAATTTCGAATGCAGAGATTTCCTGCTGTAAAAATGTAATGAAAATATCTATGTTGGGTATTTCCGAAGGTTTGGCTAAAGATAATTCAAAACGTCTACGAAGTGATTGTGGGATTTTACGCAACATAATATTTAACAAAATAAAGTTCCATTCTTGAACTGGAAACTGCATCATTTCAAGGGCTTTGATATTTTCCGTATTTACCATGTTACGAATACTAAAATGATTTTCTTTAGTAAATGGTTCCAAATCCAAAATACGATCTAAATGATTCGATGCAATAATTCTACGGTTTTCATATCTAGAAATAAGAATATCTAAGGCGATAGTGTAATTCTCATCGCGAATAGGTATCGATTTAATTAAATTAAATGGTTCGTCTTTTAACGTAAGCAAAAGATAACGAAACTTCTCGGCCGGTGTGTAGGCATTATTGTTGTGGATTTGCCCGCAATAAAGATCGTAATAAGTAGGCCAATCAGTTGCCTTACCATTAAAAGTTGGCAAAGGTAAATTAGTTAAATTTTTAGAATTATTATTTTCACAAGGATAGGACTGCGGAATGGCACGGCTCAAACGTCTACATTCCTGATCTGATTCTTTCATTTTATTCACATGCACTAAAATGGCATAATAACAATCGTTAAAATCATTACGAATTTTAAGTTGTTCGTCACGATTAAAAGTTTTTAATTTTAACAAAGCTTTTTCGATTTTCGATTGTATTTTGCTAAACTTCCGTTGTTGAGCGGCTAAATCACTAGATCGCGAACGAAACTGAGTAATGTCAGTTGTAGCAAATAACAAAGTTCGTTTGATTTCTTCTAAAATGATATCCCTTTCGAAAAGGTCTTGTTCAAGATTCGGTTCATCCGCCATATTGCGAGTCAATAATGACGTAAATGAATGCACGAAACGAGAGTATATTTTAAGTACGAATTACTTTAAAATACACTAAAAAACAATTACGAAACGAAAATATGTACGTAGTACGACAAATTAAGAAAACACAACCTGGATTTGATTACCGATTAATCCGATTCGAACGGATTAACTATGGATCAATGTGCGATCGATCCGTACCTTACAAACTAAAAAAATGGATCCGGTTAGAAGGATCAAAAAATGTTGCGAAGAAGAAAAAGTTATGCCTGTGGGCGCGTACCTGACTACTGTCGCACCTTCTCTTTCTCGTGTGATGAAGCTTCAGGCCTTCAGCTCTTCTTCAAAATATCTCCATAGGCGATGGGTGACGCTGGTTCCGAGGTTGTTGATGTGCACTGATTTTCACAGGGTTGCGTTTTCCACAATAGATAAAGTTCACAAAACGATCACAAATTTCGATAGCACCGCGACGAGGGTGCTTCTCATGGGGCTTAAGAACTTTCACGAGCGACGTGTTCTCAGCTCAGCGATTCGAACGAGACTGTTCGATGCTCCCACAGAAAGCCAAGCGCTACCCACATTAGGCATGATAAAAATTACATCGAAAGATCTCGGAGTACCCTCCAAGTTGTGTTTTCTCAAAACTAACAAATTATCACAAAATATCTACGATAAAATGAGTTAAAATATTCCGGTACGGAACAAAATTTACTAAATAATATCGTATCGTAATATAATATCGTAAATTTACTAAATATGGTAAACATATTAAACTTTTAACGAATATTAATCTATAGTAACAATATAGTTATCTATGGTAACAATAAATTCCCATTTTGGTATCAAAAATACTGTATATAGCGTACTTAAATACTAAAGCCCGCCGGTAATGATCAATTGCGATTGTCAATTGTTGGAGCAATTGATAATCGCTTAATTTGCACGCGTAAACGATAAATTTTTGCATCAAGTGGCGTCAATGACGTAAAAATTGACAATCGCAAGTTACCGGCGGCCTTAAGTGGACGAGACAGACTGAGGGCGACTACAAATGTTGAAAATGGAGTTACTAGTTATTCCGAACAGGTGAACAAATTAACTATTTGGGCTACAACCTTAGGGCACACAAAACATCTAAAATTTGGCATATATTTATTTAAAAAAGGTGACTGTTATCCTAATCGAGATGACAAAAATACCATGTTAGGCAGATTAAGTCAGTTACATAGTTACCTACTTGGTATAACAGTTGCCCACTCAGTATTTTTGTCACTCATTTAGAATTTTCACTGCTTACTTAAATTATTTATCTCCCACATGTAGTCGCCTGTTTAACGTATTTTTATTAATCCACAGTTAGTCACCCGTTTAGTTATTTTGGCGCCCAAAAAATAAAGCTCTGTCAGGTTTAGTATTTAAGTATCCCATTAACAGTCGCCCTTAAATTGTTACCAATCACCCAATTAATTAATTCTCATATTAAACTGCCTTCTCAGTAGTTCTCAGCCCCTAAGGTATGCTTGCTAAGCCATCAAATATTCGAATAAAAAATCTGTTTCGAATTCGAACAGTGATTCGAATCAGCCAATCAATTCGAATCAGCATAATACTCAATCGAATCGAACTTGGATTGACGTAATTTCGCATCAATTATGATTAAGTCCTATCACTAGTACCTACCCTTTGAGTGGGGGCATGGTTTTTTCCATTATCTTTTGATAAACAAAAGGAAAAAAAGGAGATAAAAGGCAATAAATAACTTCTAAGATTCCTATTGTCTGAGCGTCTGTTTACCAGGTCTCAAGACAAAAGATTTAAACCGTGCCAATTTGTTGATAAAATGACATAAGGAATTTTACCTAGTTAGGTTGTAAACTTACAAATAACAAAGGATATTTGTGCACGCAGGTGCATAGGCAAAAAAATGTCGGCCTGTTGTAAATATTTGTTATTGAATTTAATTAACATGTGGTGTTTTATGCTTTCTTTACCGACTGTCAATATCGTAATTTTATTAATAGTACAATACCAAGCTACCTAGCAAAGAGTAAAATAATATATCTACCTAGCCAAATCCCTTGCGACTGGGGCCCGCCAGATACACACGTAATTTTATTTATATATTATAGTTACGTATTTTATACACGGAATTCCGAAACGGAATTCCGATTCAGTTTCGAAAAAATACTCATTACCTAAATAGTTTTTGGTCGAGACCGAGAACTCGGTCGGACCTTATAATAACCCGTCTGTGATGAATGACATGACAGCTGTTGGTTTGATAAATAAAATTTTACTCTTTGTATATAAATAAATAACCTATAACTATCTACATTCTTCTGGGCAGAAGCCCACAACGTTGGTCAGACCTGAACCCCTAGTGTAAGTTTTCACAAGGAAAAAACGTAACTACTGCGTTTGCGTTTCGAGCAACATTTGTATGGGGAAAGTACAGCGCCACTACGCGGCGAGAGGATGAACCAATTTTCGTGAGTGTGAGTTTGACCAAAACGTAAGTCGATCGGTTTTTAAACGCATCGAGCGCGTTTTGTTATCCGAATGGGTATTTGGGTGCTTTTTGTGAGTGTAATTGACAAATTTGACAGGTCGAATAGTTAACTAACGCAAACGCAGTAGTTAAGTAACTCACTTGTTGATTCGCTAGTGAGATCGAGCGTTTCAGTGTTTTGCAAGGATATTTTGAAGTGTTTAAGTATTAATTTATTATGGCTACTAGATTTTTTTTTGAGGATGTCAGCGAACACTGAAATGCAAGACATTGTGATCAGCTACGCAGGCAAAATACTATTTTAGACCTTACTTTGATCCAATCAATCTTACAAAACAATTATTTGTATTTATGGTGGTGCAACAAGAAGTACTTATAAGTAGGTAGGTAGGTACTCACTGTTCCATTAATTCACCAATATTTTGAATTGCGTAGCACCATATGCGTAGCACTTGGATTCATTCACTTTCGGAGGCCTATGATAAACTATTATTTCGATTTAGTTTAAGACCTAAACTGAGGCTCGCAGAAACTCTGCTCCTTTAACAACAATAACCACGGAAGCTCGCCGAAATGCAATGCACGCACAATTAATCTGAAATGCATTTTTTGTAGTTTCTTTATTGTTTTTAGAAATCATATGTTCAAAACAAACAACTGCTCACCAGCCATTGAAAGTTAACTAGTAAAGTGTTCTCTGTCTGTGCTTGAAAGAATGGCTAGCAGGTAGTAAATACTTAGGGCCGCATCTTTTGTCTCCGTCTTTCTTGGGAATAAAAAAGAAAAAGCACTAAGCTCATTGATGAGAAATGTTATCCTATTTTAGGAAGAGGTATTACGTTATACAAGACTACTCTCTTAAAGTATAGCTTCTAATTTGGTCGTCTATTATTCGTCGAAACCGAATCCGAAGACAGGCTGACAACATAAAAATCATGACTTAACTTTCGGATAAGTGAGCATACGTAAAAGTTTATCGAGTGGTGAAATATAACCTACACTCGCATGTGTCACACATACTTTAAAGTTTGCGTTAACTCGATTAACTTTTTGGTGACGTTTTATGATTTGGAACGAAAAACTTACACTAGGGGTTCAGGTGACTAAAAATCTGGATATGCTTTGCATCAAGCCGAGGACCGCAACAGATGGAAACACCTAGTGCGACACGTCCTTGCACGGAGTCACGATCCTCAACCATGAGGGAACCACTGAGGAGGAGGAGGATCTATATTCTTACATACTACTGTACCTAACTTTTGTGTAATTTCTCTTTCTAAATTTATGTGTGTGTTGTGTGGTGTTGACTTTTTTAAATGCTAAAAAATATTAATTTAGTATTTAAAATTCAAAAAAGAATAGGTTTACAGCACCTTCCAGGATACTAAATGTGTTTTAATCATTTTAGGTGTTGGTGATGTGACTGCTTGGTTTATCTGTAGCTTTACCAATGATTTAATTAATATCAGCTTTACTAACATTTTTTTGCACGGACAGAGACTATCATGATGATGACCTTGGATTCATTTATATTTAATAATTAAATAGTCTAATATTTAAGACCCTTGCTTTTATTTCAATTGTGTACTTACCCAGTAAATTTGATACCTAATGCACAAAATATGAAAGCTTATTTTTTATCTCACAACTTATTATAATATGCACATGGTAAGGTTTTTGTTGTGATGTAGGTACCTACTAGTTTTTGCTTGGGTTATTGGATAATTGGATATTATTTGGTTGCTAAGATAAGAAATTTATAATAATACAACCCGGTCAAGTTAACTCGGTACTTGGCTCTAATGAATTTTTCCCACACAAGACGACTTTTGGTCTGAAACTTTAATTGCTGTGTTATTAATGGTTTAGATTAAATAGACAATATGATAGTGGAATGATAGAACATGGTAACAGCACTTGCAGCACAATATGTGAACGATTATAACAAAATGTCACTTTCGACTCAGGTGCCGAGTTAACTTGACCGGGTTATAGTTACCTTTCCAGTAGAAGTACATTGCCTGGCATGTTTGTTGATTTTAAAAACAATATTAACAGTTAATTTTGTGGTTTTATTTGCCCATTCTATGTACCTACAAGAATAATATAAAAATGCAGAAATATGTATTTTATGCTTTAGGTAGCCTTAAAAAGGGGATCCCTTGATTTCGCGTAATGGTTTTATACCTAATTTGATTTGGCATAACGAATTTGGCATAATATTTTTTGTCATAATAATACTTTGGCATAATTGTTTTTTGGCATACTATTTATATAAGCATAATAATCATTAAGACTAATTTGTTTTCGCATAATGTTATTAGGCATATTTTCTATTCGCCTAATTAGGCTTCTAAATAATATTAATATTATTTAGACGTAAAAATAAAAAAGGATAAGAATACATATTTTTGCGTATTTATGTATTTTCTTGCAAAAGGGTACATGTATTAAAATGCCGAAAATTCATAACACATACGACCGAAATATCGATGTATAAAACACCTATTTTGCAAAATACTGGAAATCCTATAAATCGATATCCGATAGACCGTAACTTAAAAGATCGATTATTAAATGACCGAAAGTTCGAAATTCCGAAAGTTGAAATGCCGATAGTTCAGAGTCCCGAAAGTCTGGTTAGGTCTATTAGGTGCGACGACGAGCGAGCGTAGCGAGCGAGGAGGAGGTTAAGCTTCATTGCGACCTACAACGCACAAGACGAGCAAGCGAAGCGAGCGTGCCGCGGCAGCGGCCGGCGAAGTGCCAGAACCGACCTGCTGGCTTGTAACCCTCAATTAACCTTTAATTTTTTAAGCTTCGGGATTTAGTATTTTTTATTTTCGGTGTTTCGTCCATTGGTCTTGTGAAATTCGGTCTTTTCAACTTCGGCTTTGTAATACCCTGAGCCATGCATGTGACAATCAATATTTGTATTTATTACAAGTATAATTTTTAGCAATAACTTTTAAATGTGTTTTGTGTGTGTTTTTCAAATTGTATTAATTTTTTGTTTATAAAATATTTATGCGGTTAATAACATTATGCGTGTTTAAATTTATGCTAAAGAATATTATGCTTAAACATGATTATGCTTAAATTAGTTATGCCTAGTAAAATTATGCATAAGCTGTTATGACTATGTTATGCGTAAACATCATTCGGCGAAATCATATTATGCTATGACATATTATGCGTTAAAATTTTATGCAAATACATAGGGAACCCTTAAAAAGACTAGACCTAGACTTTGCACCTACATTCCCTGTGACATGTATGTGTCACAGGTAAAGTGCGAAAATCAGTGAATCAATCAAACCAGTTAATCTGCAGATTCACTAGTTAATCTGCAGATTATCTGATTCCGTACTTTGACGGTAACATATGGATTTCTATTTATTTTCGACGCTCCAATAACAACAGAATGGCGGGAAAAGGAGTGAAATGAAAAACTAATATTAATCAAAAAATTCATTAATAATCAACTGAGGAGCCCTGGCGAGAATTCACCAGGGCTCCTCATATTTCCAGGCGCTCCTGGAGCCACTCCCTGTAAATCGCGGCCTGGATGGGCATCCTTGGTGGCGGGAAGGGCCTGCAAAAATAATATTTTAGTTTTAATAAACAAAAAAGGCTTTGTGATGATACTGATGATACCTATTTAGTTAAATCTCAAATCTCACCTCATCTGCATGTAGCCCTCCACATTGTGCTGTGCATCCCGCCCGCAACAGCACGGCGCCTCCAATTTCATCTTTTCTAGTTCCTAATGAGAAAAAAAATACAATTTTTTTTTTTTTTTTTTTTATTTATTATACATAGAAGAGCATACAATTTTTAGAAAAACCGAGTGACTAAAACCCGATTAGGTTTGTCCAGTCACTGCGTAATCGGCAAAAAAGATATACAAATATAACTAAGCAGTATTGAAAAAAATATACAATTTGCTTCATTACTATAAATTAAAAAAAACATATATAGGTATATATTATTCTAAGATTTAAAAAATAATAGGCACAATATTTAATTGTCCTGGCCAGTTAGACCCTATCTAAAAACGCCGATGGTTTGCGTCAGTAATTTTCATTAGTAAAATTTGTTGATATTCATTAGTAAAATTTGTTGATAAAAACAAGTAGAACAAAAAGGTCCAACTGGCAAGTACAATGCTGTTCACTCGCGTCGTGCGCGCATCAGTCTAGCAACCGATTACCCTACCGAGCCGAGGAGAGCTCGATAGAACGAAGTTAGTGTGTGAATCACAAAGTAAAGAGTGAATTCATTCAGAATTCATAACAGGAAAGTAAACAAACCATATTAGACATTATGTAGGTAGAGGTACCTACATATAAAATAAAACTTACATTAAAAATTTCTAATATCAGCACATGGTGCTGCTCCAATGTTGGAGCTGCTACTTCTTGGTATCTGCAGAAAAAGAATTATATAGATAAGCATTGTTTTTTTCACAAGAATAACCATAAAATCAATTTGGGGATTTCTTTATCATTCTTGCAATTTTCAATAAAAAGTATCTTACATATGTTCGGGATCGGGTACAATTGCCACGGGCACGGGCACGGGCACAGTGGCACAGCCACACCGTGCCATCCACGAGCTCCATCGATCCTCAAACAGTCTCCAACAGTTGGTAATCCTGGTAGATAATAGAAATGAACAAATATTAGAGTGCTTGAACATTAATTAAAACATGAATAAAAACATTTGGATACTTACGTATTACCCATTGCGATAATAATTATCGCAATAAATATCAATATTACAAATTCCTTTTGTTAGGTAGCCTGTTCGTCTGTTATTTTTATTTAAACGTAGAGTGACATGACATAACAGTGGGTGCATTCCAGCAGACCAACCGCTAAAGGCTGGTCCACTAGGCGCGCCGAGTCGATCATCGCAATAATTCGCCTCCATTCCCATACATTTACTACGAAACTGCGTCCATTGAAGAAGAGCCGATGCGCGCCAAGTCAACATATTATATAGTCCATCGCCAGTCAATAGACGCAGTATCATAGTAAATGTATTATGGAGGCAAATTATAGGGCCCCTATTTATAATATATTAAAAATAGGGCCCCTGCTCTGTGCTCCTGTGAGCACCTTACTGTGCTTGGGCACACAGGTACACAGACAATAGAATATTGACAAAGGAATAGAAGTTAGGTTGTAAGCAAAGATTCCTTTTTTATGCACGTACCTCCAATAAATCTAACCTGGGCCCTATTTCATAAACATTTTACCTTGGTAAATTAAGACTAGTTTGATGTTCATTGCGTCGCCAATTTGAATCTAGAAAATTAACTACTCACAGACACCGCAATGTATAATATTTACCGTAGTAAATTACTGTAGTATATGTATAGTAGTATGTAAATGAAATAGGGCCCTGTTGTAATTTTTTATGTAAGTACTTACCTTTTATTTTATTTATGAGCTGGAAACACTACGCGGTCGTGTCAGTCGGGCAGGCATTTTTCTTTTTCGATAAGTCTCCTGTCGGAGTTTTTGGCGCCATTTCGTCGAGTACAGTTTGGTGTCTATTTTAATTATTTGAAAATTGATTCATAGTGGATATTGTGTCTTAAAATTGGTGCAGTTTTGTGGTACGAGTGTCTATGCAACTGAACAATATGTGGGATAATTGAAATAGGCGCGATCTTGGTTGTGTGAAGCTGAGACTTTATTGTAGTGGTAGCTACCTCGGCAGAACTTACCGAGTAAACTGTCTTGATGTACTTGTTGCCAAATGCTCCAAGCAGCATTGGAATGCAATGCACCCGCATTCTAATGTAAACTTAAACGTCCTACCACTGAACTATTAAACACTTGACACTGGCAAAAATTACTTCCAAGAGGAAAGTAGATTGCCAAAATAAAAATAGAAGAAGAAGTCTCCTGTCTCAATTTTATCTATGGTCTCAATCTCAACTGTAAAGTTATTGTTTTCTCTCTCTGTGATCAACTCAGTCATCATAATGGGAAATATGTAAGTACACAATTCATTTTATGATGTTGGTTTAACAGTTGTGATAACAGTGTTGTTTTATCTCAAGCTAAATATATACCTACATAAATAATACTTATTTTTTAGATTCGCCTGCAAAACCGGCGCTGGCTGCGGCAAATCTATGTGGTGCGTCGGTGGGGCGGAGGCCGAGTAAGAAAAATCTTTGTTTATACTTTCTAGTGACAAACCAATTAAATGTTTTGATGATTACGCCTGTCAAGCTAGTCTTCAATCGTACCTGCCTACATAGTTTGGTCACGGTAAAATGGTAGGTATGTTTGGTGTATTGTATGTAAAGAGACTCATAGGGCATCGAAACGAGACTATGCGATACCATCGGTATAACACCTAAAGTACTTTAAATAAGGTATCTATATTTTTTTCATGCTAAAAATAATTCTATTAACAATTTCACTCATTTAACAGGAATTATGAAGAATTTTCCCGCCCGCTCAGCCCGGTGGAGCAGCAAGTGCTGCTTATCAACCTCACGAGGGTAAGCTTTTCAACCAAAGATTGATTCAATAATTATCTTGTTGTACCTACCTAACTTGTTAATACATTTCTTATCAGACGACCGAGGAGATCCTCCAGGAGGTCCACCTCGTGAGGGAGAAATCTTGCAGCTGCCGGTGCCGCCGGGCTGATTACGAGCCGCCGCCAGACCCAGAACTGAGCTCATTGTAAATTTGTTGAATAAATAATAAAATATTTTTTATTTTTTTCTCCGACAGTTTTATGCCGACATGTTATACCTAACAAGTATAAGAAACATTAGGATTGCCAAAAAGTTTTAAAGAAAAATATAATAGATTTCCATTTAGGGTGTCTAAAAATATAGTACCTACTTATCCACATGAAAAAAAATTTGTAGCCTTTAATATTGTCAATTCTTTGAGGTTTCTAAACGGTTTTTTTTCACATACACGAATGAAACGACCTGTAGTGATGATGTCTGTAATCATTAAACATGGTTAAAATAAAATAGAAAATAATAAAATACGAATAGCAGATTTGGCTACTACCTATATACATTTTTCAACAGTATTTCAGTAGCATGGCCCAAATTAAACTGCTATATTATATAGTAGTTTTGGCTACCCTAGGTAAGGCCCCGTATATACTTAATATATACAACGTGTAACAGAATTAATAGCTAAACCAGAAAATGGTAGAGACCATCACACTGAACAACTTTTATTATGGGACCAACTCTGAAATAGCAAAAAAAATCAGCTGTTTCATACATTTTGATAGGTATTTTCGTTTTTAATTTTGTATGAAACAGCTGATATTAGAGGTACTTTTCTGACATGTTATATACTGCTAATTCTGTAAACAACAAGGAATTCAATTTTCTTAAAAGCTTACCTACTTATTTGATAACCTTACTCCTATTTCCAGTATTAATATTGAACATTGGCTAATTCAATCCTCAGTAAAGAGATACCTATAATATATCAGTAAAGAGTACCTAGTAAAGAGTAAAGAGTACCTATAATATATCAGTATCTCAGTAAAGAGATAGAGATACCACAGTTTATATACAATTCTCTAAATAAGTAAATCATATTATAATATATATCTAATAACTATACTTATCCCTAATATTTCATAGTAGGCCTACCTCTTGCTGAGGATAAAATATAGAAAACTGCCAGCAGAAGACTACATAGGCACAGAATGTAGATATATGTAGCTATCATAGCAAATATCCACTGCAATACAATGCAAGCTAAGTAGGGTTTTTTTTTTATAATAAAACAGTCTTTGTCTGAGCGCCTAGTTTGCCAGGCAGGACACAGGACAAAAGAGATAAAATAACAAAAGCAATTTTTTGTAGGTAGGTACCTATCTAGTTAGGTTGTAAACTTACAATTAAAGTTGTGATAACAGATTTTTTATCTCAAGCTAGGTACCTACATAAATAATTCGTATTTTTTAGATTCGCCTGCAAAGCCAGCACTGGCTGCGGATGGGGCGAAGGCCGAGTAAGAAAATTCTTTGTTTTTAATTAACACGTTTTTATTATTACTTCTAGTGACTGTTTCCCTTCAACTGATGATTCGAATTCGAACTTTTATTCAGTGATCCTTTTGTGCAGGTCTGTATTAAAAACGCTAGTTTTTTTACATTCTCTTTGGTCTGTATGTTTCGATTAGTCTCCGCACAGAGGCTAATCGCCCTCATGAAATTAAATTTATTGTTGGCTAAGTACGGTAGACGGCACGTTGGGCTTCTACAACCTGTCAAATTTCTTCAACCATTTTTACCTTAATTAAATTTCAAAATTCATTGAAGATTTTTGAAGTTTTGTATAGCGAAAATTCAAACGTACCGATTAAAGCTAAGGTTCTATAGTTTATATACGATTATCCTACGACATATACAAACAATAAACTCTTTCCTAATCGCGCTAACATGATGATTATTCGTATCTCTATAGAGGCTGGATAAAATATTTTCAGTATGATTTATTTATTAATTAATTATATTGTACAGTTAGTTGTAAGTATGTATATATAATCAATTATAAATTTTTGTGGAACGCAATTTTTGAGTGGGGCGAACTACGCCCCCATAAAGCCGAAAAAAAAGGAAAAAAGGGTGACGAGACGTCATCGACAAGTAAAAGAGATAAGACAGTCAATAACTTCTAAGATTCCTATTGTCTGAGCGTCTGTTTGCCAGGTCACAAGACAAAAGAGTTGACCGTGCCCACTTGCTGATAAAATTACAAAAGGAATTTTACCTAGTTAGGTTGTAAACTTACAAATAACACAGGCATTTTTTTGTGCTCGTAGACACGCACAGGTGCATAGCATGGACAGACAAAAGAATTTCAGCCTGTTGTAAATTTTGTTAAGTATATACATAATGTATCGAAAATTCACATGTACAAATTGAAGCCAAGGGTCTATAGTTTATTTACAAACAATAAACTCAGTAAAACATAGTTCGTTGTAGTAGTAGTTAGTAAAAGTGCCAAAAGTAGTCAGTTTTTGCTTTTTTTAAAGGCAAATTGCCTTTCAAAAAGTAGATATTGTGTGCCCATCGTTAGTGAGAAGGTTGCGTTGTTTTGAAATTAGATTGTGTCAAATGTGATCTATTAAATTAGCCCTACTTCTCTATATAAATAAAAAACAATATAATATTGCGTACAAAAATAATTTTCCTCCAGTCAACAATAGATGGCGTTGAACGATTTTAAATCGCGGTATAGAGTCGGTATTTTTTTTTCGATATAGTGTTCGGGTAATTTTTAGTTGGTATGATTTTGTATATAAGATAATTATTATTTATTTACAATTTTACACCTGTATATATGTATATAGTTTTACTTGTCGCTGTTGCCACCTAGCAGACACTCGCTGCTCTGCTAATTTTTTGAGTTGTGGTCAGGCCCTTACAGTCTGACCACCATAATACATAAAATATTGCACTCAGTTTTGAGTTAGACATAACAGGAATTAGGTACCTACCTACTTTTGAGAATTTAACATATAGTACTTATTGTTATACTTTACCTGAAGTGGTCAATATCGCCTACAATAACTGATAGGAACAAGGCTGACGGCCCAGCGGCAATTTTGTAACAACATAATATTTTGCAACAAAAACAGTATTTTATAGTCATGTCAAATGCCGCGGTAAAAAACACCAGTGTTAAGTGTCAAATGTGATCTATTTAATTAGCCCTACTTATATATAAATAAAAATCAATTGTATTTGTTTGTTTGTGTTCTATATCGATATCGACTCTCGTAGCGCATTCGTGCGCATACGCGTCGCATCAGTATGGACTCGACTAGCATGTCCGCGAGCACAGCTGTTTCACCAACGCCGACTCACGTCTCGAGTCCACGCGCATAATCGTTGCGCCAGGTCCCGACTCACCTAGTCGGTCCGTTAGCACACGCGGTGCAATTTATCACTGGACAAACGCGTGTGCTATGGACTCGCCTAGCGCTGCGACCTCAGCAGATGCAGCAGACGACCGAGGAGATCCTCCAGGAGGTCCACCTCGTGAGGGAGAAATCTTGCAGCTGCCGGTGCCGCCGGGCTGATTACGAGCCGCCGCCAGACCCAGAACTGAGCTCATTGTAAATTTGTTAAATAAATAATAAAATAATTTTTATTTTTTTCTCCGACAGTTTTATGCCGACATGTTATACCTAACAAGTATAAGACACATTAGGATTGCCAAAAAGTTTTAAAGAAAAATATAATAGATTTCCATTTAGGGTGTCTAAAAATATAGTACCTACTTATCCACATGAAAAAAAATTTGTAGCCTTTAATATTGTCAATTCTTTGAGGTTTCTAAACGGTTTTTTTTCACATACACGAATGAAACGACCTGTAGTGATGATGTCTGTAATCATTAAACATGGTTAAAATAAAATAGAAAATAATAAAATACGAATAGCAGATTTGGCTACTACCTATATACATTTTTCAACAGTATTTCAGTAGCATGGCCCAAATTAAACTGCTATATTATATAGTAGTTTTGGCTACCCTAGGTAAGGCCCCGTATATACTTAATATATACAACGTGTAACAGAATTAATAGCTAAACCAGAAAATGGTAGAGACCATCAAACTGAACAACTTTTATTATGGGAACAACTGTGAAATAGCAAAAAAAAATCAGCTGTTTCATACATTTTGATAGGTATTTTCGTTTTTAATTTTTGTATGAAACAGCTGATATTAGAGGTACTTTTCTGACATGTTATATACTGCTAATTCTGTAAACAACAAGGAATTCAATTTTCTTAAAAGCTTACCTACTTATTTGATAACCTTACTCCTATTTCCAGTATTAATATTGAACATTGGCTAATTCAATCCTCAGTAAAGAGATACCTATAATATATCAGTAAAGAGTACCTAGTAAAGAGTAAAGAGTACCTATAATATATCAGTATCTCAGTAAAGAGATAGAGATACCACAGTTTATATACAATTCTCTAAATAAGTAAATCATATTATAATATATATCTAATAACTATACTTATCCCTAATATTTCATAGTAGGCCTACCTCTTGCTGAGGATAAATTATAGAAAACTGCCAGCAGAAGACTACATAGGCACAGAATGTAGATATATGTAGCTATCATAGCAAATATCCACTGCAATACAATGCAAGCTAAGTAGGGTTTTTTTTTATAATAAAACAGTCTTTGTCTGAGCGCCTAGTTTGCCAGGCAGGACACAGGACAAAAGAGATAAAATAACAAAAGCAATTTTTAGTAGGTAGGTACCTATCTAGTTAGGTTGTAAACTTACAATTAAAGTTGTGATAACAGATTTTTTATCTCAAGCTAGGTACCTACATAAATAATTCGTATTTTTTAGATTCGCCTGCAAAGCCAGCACTGGCTGCGGATGGGGCGAAGGCCGAGTAAGAAAATTCTTTGTTTTTAATTAACACGTTTTTATTATTACTTCTAGTGACTGTTTCCCTTCAACTGATGATTCGAATTCGAACTTTTATTCAGTGATCCTTTTGTGCAGGTCTGTATTAATAAAAACGCTAGTTTTTTTACATTCTCTTTGGTCTGTATGTTTCGATTAGTCTCCGCACAGAGGCTAATCGCCCTCATGAAATTAAATTTATTGTTGGCTAAGTACGGTAGACGGCACGTTGGGCTTCTACAACCTGTCAAATTTCTTCAACCATTTTTACCTTAATTAAATTTCAAAATTCATTGAAGATTTTTGAAGTTTTGTATAGCGAAAATTCAAACGTACCGATTAAAGCTAAGGTTCTATAGTTTATATACGATTATCCTACGACATATACAAACAATAAACTCTTTCCTAATCGCGCTAACATGATGATTATTCGTATCTCTATAGAGGCTGGATAAAATATTTTCAGTATGATTTATTTATTAATTAATTATATTATTTTATTTTTTATTTTATTTTATATTGTACAGTTAGTTGTAAGTATGTATATATAATCAATTATAAATTTTTGTGGAACGCAATTTTTGAGTGGGGCGAACTACGCCCCCATAAAGCCGAAAAAAAAGGAAAAAAGGGTGACGAGACGTCATCGACAAGTAAAGGAGATAAGACAGTCAATAACTTCTAAGATTCCTATTGTCTGAGCGTCTGTTTGCCAGGTCACAAGACAAAAGAGTTGACCGTGCCCACTTGCTGATAAAATTACAAAAGGAATTTTACCTAGTTAGGTTGTAAACTTACAAATAACACAGGCATTTTTTTGTGCTCGTAGACACGCACAGGTGCATAGCATGGACAGACAAAAGAATTTCAGCCTGTTGTAAATTTTGTTAAGTATATACATAATGTATCGAAAATTCACATGTACAAATTGAAGCCAAGGGTCTATAGTTTATTTACAAACAATAAACTCAGTAAAACATAGTTCGTTGTAGTAGTAGTTAGTAAAAGTGCCAAAAGTAGTCAGTTTTTGCTTTTTTTAAAGGCAAATTGCCTTTGAAAAAGTAGATATTGTGTGCCCATCGTTAGTGAGAAGGTTGCGTTGTTTTGAAATTAGATTGTGTCAAATGTGATCTATTAAATTAGCCCTACTTCTCTATATGAATAAAAAACAATATAATATTGCGTACAAAAATAATTTTCCTCCAGTCAACAATAGATGGCGTTGAACGATTTTAAATCGCGGTATAGAGTCGGTATTTTTTTTTCGATATAGTGTTCGGGTAATTTTTAGTTGGTATGATTTTGTATATAAGATAATTATTATTTATTTACAATTTTACACCTGTATATATGTATATAGTTTTACTTGTCGCTGTTGCCACCTAGCAGACACTCGCTGCTCTGCTAATTTTTTGAGTTGTGGTCAGGCCCTTACAGTCTGACCACCATAATACATAATATATTGAGTTAGACATAACAGGAATTAGGTACCTACCTACTTTTGAGAATTTAACATATAGTACTTATTGTTATACTTTACCTGAAGTGGTCAATATCGCCTACAATAACTGATAAGAACAAGGCTGACGGCCCAGCGGCAATTTTGTAACAACATAATATTTTGCAACAAAAACAGTATTTTATAGTCATGTCAAATGCCGCGGTAAAAAACACCAGTGTTAAGTGTCAAATGTGATCTATTTAATTAGCCCTACTTATATATAAATAAAAATCAATTGTATTTGTTTGTTTGTGTTCTATATCGATATCGACTCTCGTAGCGCATTCGTGCGCATACGCGTCGCATCAGTATGGACTCGACTAGCATGTCCGCGAGCACAGCTGTTTCACCAACGCCGACTTACGTCTCGAGTCCACGCGCATAATCGTTGCGCCAGGTCCCGACTCACCTAGTCGGTCCGTTAGCACACGCGGTGCAATTTATCACTGGACAAACGCGTGTGCTATGGACTCGCCTAGCGCTGCGACCTCAGCAGATGCAGCAGACGACCGAGGAGATCCTCCAGGAGGTCCACCTCGTGAGGGAGAAATCTTGCAGCTGCCGGTGCCGCCGGGCTGATTACGAGCCGCCGCCAGACCCAGAACTGAGCTCATTGTAAATTTGTTGAATAAATAATAAAATAATTTTTATTTTTTTCTCCGACAGTTTTATGCCGACATGTTATACCTAACAAGTATAAGACACATTAGGATTGCCAAAAAGTTTTAAAGAAAAATATAATAGATTTCCATTTAGGGTGTCTAAAAATATAGTACCTACTTATCCACATGAAAAAAAAATTGTAGCCTTTAATATTGTCAATTCTTTGAGGTTTCTAAACGGTTTTTTTTCACATACACGAATGAAACGACCTGTAGTGATGATGTCTGTAATCATTAAACATGGTTAAAATAAAATAGAAAATAATAAAATACGAATAGCAGATTTGGCTACTACCTATATACATTTTTCAACAGTATTTCAGTAGCATGGCCCAAATTAAACTGCTATATTATATAGTAGTTTTGGCTACCCTAGGTAAGGCCCCGTATATACTTAATAACGGGTGGCGCAAAAGTACTGGCACTAAAGAAAATACTTTTATTTTTTTTATATGACATTTTCTGTCATTCTGTTGTTGAAAATTGTGTAGTGAACAAATATAAAATACACTGAAAATAAACATGGACCGTTTTACTCCCCAAGAACGTGGAATAAATATGGATTTAGTGAGGGACGCTTTTCCAGGCCGAGTTATTTCTCGTTTTGGCGATTTGCCTTGGCCTGCAAGATCACCCGATCTGACCAGTCCAGACTTCTTTCTTTGGGGTTTTTTGAAATCTCGGGTGTATGTGAACAAGCCACAGACTCTCGCAGCTCTAAAAGAAAACATTCGTCAAGAAATAACGAACATATCGCAGGAAGTGTTACGGCAAGTTATGCAAAATGTCATAAATAGGGCTCAAATGTGTATCAACTCTGGAGGTCACCATTTAAAAGACATCATCTTTAAATCCTAATGGTACGAAATTTAATGGCACAAATATATTTAGAAAAAATGTTATAGCTGAACCAAATAGGGTCTTTACTTTTGCGCCACCCGTTATATACAACGTGTAACAGAATTAATAGCTAAACCAGAAAATGGTAGAGACCATCAAACTGAACAACTTTTATTATGGGAACAACTCTGAAATAGCAAAAAAAAATCAGCTGTTTCATACATTTTGATAGGTATTTTCGTTTTTAATTTTTGTATGAAACAGCTGATATTAGAGGTACTTTTCTGACATGTTATATACTGCTAATTCTGTAAACAACAAGGAATTCAATTTTCTTAAAAGCTTACCTACTTATTTGATAACCTTACTCCTATTTCCAGTATTAATATTGAACATTGGCTAATTCAATCCTCAGTAAAGAGATACCTATAATATATCAGTAAAGAGTACCTAGTAAAGAGTAAAGAGTACCTATAATATATCAGTATCTCAGTAAAGAGATAGAGATACCACAGTTTATATACAATTCTCTAAATAAGTAAATCATATTATAATATATATCTAATAACTATACTTATCCCTAATATTTCATAGTAGGCCTACCTCTTGCTGAGGATAAAATATAGAAAACTGCCAGCAGAAGACTACATAGGCACAGAATGTAGATATATGTAGCTATCATAGCAAATATCCACTGCAATACAATGCAAGCTAAGTAGGGTTTTTTTTTAATAATAAAACAGTCTTTGTCTGAGCGCCTAGTTTGCCAGGCAGGACACAGGACAAAAGAGATAAAATAACAAAAGCAATTTTTAGTAGGTAGGTACCTATCTAGTTAGGTTGTAAACTTACAATTAAAGTTGTGATAACAGATTTTTTATCTCAAGCTAGGTACCTACATAAATAATTCGTATTTTTTAGATTCGCCTGCAAAGCCAGCACTGGCTGCGGATGGGGCGAAGGCCGAGTAAGAAAATTCTTTGTTTTTAATTAACACGTTTTTATTATTACTTCTAGTGACTGTTTCCCGTTTTTTTTTTTCGCGCGGGAACCTTGAACAAGAAGGGCGCCTTCTCTTGAAATTTTTTTCAAATAACTTTAAATATTGTTTATTTTGTATATTTTTTCTGTAAATAGTGTAATTTGTATATATTGGAGTGTAAATTCATATGTAATTAGTGTAAACTATGGGGAGAGTAAAGAAGAGGAAAAAGGATCCTCCTGATCGAACGGCGGGAAACTCCACGGGTGCCTCCTCTGAAACCTCGGATTCAGAGGATGATGCTAGCAGGAAGTACCAAATTTATAAAGTCCCTGGGTACTCTAGAAAGTACCCGGAAAATTGTAAAAAAAATGAATATGTAGTATTTCTCTCGCATTCAGATGAAAAACAATCGTTTACCGACAAGGATAGACTGGCCATTTCCAATGGCATCAGGAAACATTGTGTCACAGGTGTATTACACCTGCGGCCAGTTAATAAATTCAGAGTTGCAATTACTTTCGATGTTCCCAATAACGCCAATGTATTTTTAAATAACATAAAACTTTTAGATGAACTGTCTTTAAAAGCAACCATTCCTGCAGCTGATACAGAGGTGACTGGAGTTGTGACTTCAGTCCCAATAGGCCTGTCCAACCAGCGAATTTTTTCGTTAATCGGCAGTACACGCAATATTATCCAGGTCCGGCGCTTCATGCGACGAGTACGAAATGATAACGGGACGATTTCGTTTCAGCCGACGCAGACTGTCGCCGTCACTTTTGCTTCTACAGAATTACCTGAATATGTATACTTGGACAATTGGAGGCACGAAGTAAATGTATATATACCCCCCGTAAAGCAGTGTCTGCACTGCTTACGCTTTGGTCATATCGCGAAATATTGCAGGAATGCCGAGGTTTGCTCTATCTGTACTGAGAACCATAATTATAAAAATTGTAAAGAAGACCCTAAAAATGCCAAATGCGCGAATTGTGGTGGCAATCACGTTGCCATTTCAAATACATGTCTTAAAAAAAAAGAAAAAATTGAAGAAAGTAAAATAAAATCAAAAGCTACAACTTTTTCAGCATTATTTAATGAATCATCCTTTCCACATCTACATGCAAAAACATTGGAAACCCAAATTCAAAATCTGACAAAATCTGATACATTTATGAATATTATTACAAGTGCTATAACTAAAATTATTTTAAACCAAAAAGATAATCCAATAAATCACACATCAATTAAAGAAACCCTGTTAAATTCATTTAGAAATAATAATAGTACTATCAAATAATGGATTATATCAATATAATGCAATGGAACGCCCAAAGCATTATCAGTAATAAATTTTTGCTTACTCAATTTCTTTATGACAACAACATTCACATAGCAATTTTATCTGAAACTTGGTTACAACCTAATAAAGTGTTTAATATTAAAGGATACAAAATAGAACGCAACGACATTGGAAGTAAACATAATGGCGTTGCTATTTTAATTCATAACAGTATAAACTATCAAAAGATTGATATATTTTATGACAGTTGTTTACAAAATATATGTGTAAAAATTAATGTAAATAGCAAAGAAATATCGATTGTAAGTTTTTATTGTCCGACAAATTGTACTCCTTCGTTTGACAAGCATAAACTTGACGCCTTAGTGAAGTCAGTACCTAAGCCAATGATCTTCGCTGGTGATTTTAACGCTCACCATACATCTTGGGGATGTAACTCCACGAATTCCAGAGGTAGGGATATCTTAGAAATTGCAGATGATAATGACTTGGTCCTTTTGAATAATGGCGAGGCGACTACGGTTGGTTCTTTGTCGTGGCGTCCTAACGCCCTAGATTTAACTCTTGTTTCTCCATCACTCTCTCTTTGTTGCGATTGGTCTGCACATAATGATCCACTTGGCAGCTATCACCTCCCTGTAATTATCAAAGTACTTATTGATAACAATGTAAATAATAATACTCAAACTTGTGGTATCAATAGTAGACATTTGCCCATCTACTCTAATTTCAAATCAGTAGATTGGAAAATGTATACTCAAATTGCAGAGTCTTTATTATCAAGTTTTCAGGAACAAAACTATACACCCTTGGAAGCATATGAAGAGTTTTGCAAAAGATTACATTCAGCCGTTGAAAGGTCTCTTCCCTCAAAAACTCCGTCTTCTTCTTCGCTTAACCCCAATAGTATTAGGAAACCATTTAAAAAAAATCCTTTGCCATGGTGGAATAAAAAATGTTCAGAAGCAGTTTTAAATTCTAAATTAGCATATATTAATTTTAAAAATAATCCTTCAAATGAATCTTACATTGAATTCAAAAGACTTCAAGCTCTTAAAAAACTTACTTTGAAATCTGAGAGGTCTAATAGCTGGGTTGAATTGTGTAGTTCCTTTCATCGTTGCACTCCGCTGTCTTATATCTGGAAATTTATGCGTAAGTTTAATAAAACATATTCCCACAGTATTAAGGATGATAGTTGGATTCCTCAATTTTTGCAAAAATATACTCCAGACTATGTAAATAATCAATTTGAATTTTCGACATCAAATTCTACAGACCCTTCAGATAGCTTCATGATTAAGCCTTTCTCATTACAAGAGTTAGAGTCTGCAGTTTTCTCTAGAAAGGATAGCGCTTTTGGCTTAGATGGCATTCCCTATATGATGCTTAAAAAACTCAGTATAAATAGCTTTCAAATTCTCTTAGATCTCTTCAATTATTTATGGTTGAATAATGAAATACCACAAACATGGAAGTCTGACTGTTTGGTGCCTATTTTAAAACCAGATAAACCCAGTTCAAACCCTGATTCCTATCGTCCTATTGCACTTACTTCTTGTGTTGGAAAAATCTTTGAACAACTTTTAAAACAAAGACTAGAATTCTATATAGAGCAAAATAATATCTTACCTGCTAACCAGTATGGATTCAGAAGGGGTACGTCTGCTCGTGAAAGTATTTGCCAATTTCATCTCGATATTGTAAATAGTTTAAATAGTGGAAAGTCTTTGTTGTCTGTATTTTTTGATGTTGCTGGTGCTTTTAATAGTGTAAATATTGATATTCTTTGTTCTGAATTATTGTCAATTACTATTCCGGCCAAACTGGTTAATTGGATACATAAATTCTTAACTGAAAGAGAAGTTTTTGTGAAATATAATTCTAAACTATATGGTCCAAGGAATGCCTCTGTTGGGGTTTGTCAGGGTGGCATACTTTCTCCATTGATATTCATTTTGTATATTCGTCGGTTAAATTTAATTCTTGGTCCTGATGTCAAAAATCTCCAATTCGCAGATGATCTGGTTGTTTATTCTTCTGGAAAAAATGAATTAGAAATTAGCAATAGCATAAATAAGTCTTTAGAGGGACTGTATAAATACTTTTCATATTTAAATCTAGATATTAATGCAACTAAATCAAAAGTGGTTGTGTTTGGAAAAAATAACTCTTCTCCAGGTGTTTATTATAACAAAGCTCCTATTCCCGTTTCAAATGAGGCTAAATTCTTAGGTGTAATATTTTGTCATGACTTAAAATGGAATAAATATGTTGATTTATTAAGTATAAGAGCTAACAAAGCCTTCAATATCTTAAAAACATTATGTAGAACATCTTGGGGTGCTGATCCTAAAATATTACTACTATTATATAAATCACTTATTCGTAGCCACTTTGAGTATGGGTTTCTCTGTTTTGCAGGTGATAGTAAGTTGGTTGATATTTTGGATAAAATTCAGAATAAGGGCATGAGACTTGTTACTGGAGCGTTTAAAAGTACTCCAATTAATACATTACAAGTTGAATGTAGACTACCTCCCATGAGTATAAGGTTTAACTATTTAAAAGAAAGGTTTGTTTTAAAATTATATAGTAAAAGTAACAATCACTTGTTCTCAAACTTGAAAAGCTTCCCTACCATATCTTGTCGCAAATATCCTTACATTCTTCAGGGTTTTACCCAGTTCAATAATTTTCTAAAAGATTTGCAAATATATCAATCAGAGTTGTTACCATGTTATCAAGGTGATTTTCATAGTAAATATCCTGCTATTAACATAATTATTGATCGCAATTTGAATTATAAAGAAGATGTTTACAATAGATTTTCTGAATTTATTGGCTTCAATTTAATTTATACTGATGGCTCAAAAACTGAGTCAGCTGTTTCATTTGCATTTTATGATGAAAAATTGAATTCTGGTTGTGGTTTTAAAATTAACTCAAATACAAGTATATTCACAGCTGAGGCTGTGGCTATTCTTGCAACTTTAAAACATATAAAATATAAAAATGGTGGTTGTCTTAAATGGGTGATAGTTAGTGATAGCATGAGTGTACTTCAAAATCTTAAAAATAACAAGGTCCATGCTAACACTAACTATATAATTTCATCAATCAAACAGCTTTGGCTAGATTTGTTCACAGATGGTTTTGAGGTTATGTTTATGTGGGTTCCATCACACTCCGGCATATTAGGAAATGAAAGGGCTGACTTTTTAGCAAGAACAATAACCGACTCTTCAGTCCTTATTCCAGATTCAAGTTCCAGACTTAATGTCTCTGTTCCACCCTCAGATATTGTTTCTCTTTTAAAGAAAAGATCAACAGATGTTTGGAAAATACACTGGAATCACGCAGTACAAGTAGAAAATAAAGGGTTATGGTATGCTACATTCAACATTCCCATAGGTTCCATGCCTTGGTTCTGCCAGGGCAATAATTACCTTTCTCGAAAGTTTTATACAACTATCCTGAGGCTTCGTTTTGGTCACTGTCGTTTAAACTATCATCTGCATCGTTTAAAAATGGTACAGAGTCCCTCTTGTGATCATTGTAACTCCCAGTCAGAGCAATCCTTGGATCACATTTTCTTTAATTGCCCATCCTTTGGCATTCAGCGCCTTGTGCTGATGGATGAGCTGATCGAAATATACGGTTGTCCAGATTCGGTACCGCGCTCCATCCAGGCTCTTCTTGTAAATAATGATACTTTTCTACCTCTTTATAAATATGTTATAAGTACTGTAGAGCAAATTTAAATGTAAACATGTATGGTATTTTACTGTAATATTATAGATAAGTTTTTGGTGTAAATATCTATCGGTTATTATATGTACTACGTAAGTTTTGTACAAAAATTTTGATTTTTGATTTTGACAAATGCGTCATGTCATTGGACATGTCATGCAGCATGTCACATTGATGGATTGGATGACTTTTCTTCATAGAAAATTTTGACGTTTATCGTTTATTTTGCTAGCTTTGTTGACAAAATATTCTTGGACTGACTATTATCGAAATATGACTTGAATTTTCTTCACGGATTGACCAAAAATAACTAAAGAATTAAACTTTAAAAAAACTACTTATGAAAAAAATTTAACTAATGACGAGGCAGCATGGTCTATGACCTTAGCCTGTTCTACGGAACGAAAAAAAAAAAAAAAAAAAAAGTGACTGTTTCCCTTCAACTGATGATTCGAATTCGAACTTTTATTCAGTGATCCTTTTGTGCAGGTCTGTATTAAAAACGCTAGTTTTTTTACATTCTCTTTGGTCTGTATGTTTCGATTAGTCTCCGCACAGAGGCTAATCGCCCTCATGAAATTAAATTTATTGTTGGCTAAGTACGGTAGACGGCACGTTGGGCTTCTACAACCTGTCAAATTTCTTCAACCATTTTTACCTTAATTAAATTTCAAAATTCATTGAAGATTTTTGAAGTTTTGTATAGCGAAAATTCAAACGTACCGATTAAAGCTAAGGTTCTATAGTTTATATACGATTATCCTACGACATATACAAACAATAAACTCTTTCCTAATCGCGCTAACATGATGATTATTCGTATCTCTATAGAGGCTGGATAAAATATTTTCAGTATGATTTATTTATTAATTAATTATATTATTTTATTTTTTATTTTATTTTATATTGTACAGTTAGTTGTAAGTATGTATATATAATCAATTATAAATTTTTGTGGAACGCAATTTTTGAGTGGGGCGAACTACGCCCCCATAAAGCCGAAAAAAAAGGAAAAAAGGGTGACGAGACGTCATCGACAAGTAAAGGAGATAAGACAGTCAATAACTTCTAAGATTCCTATTGTCTGAGCGTCTGTTTGCCAGGTCACAAGACAAAAGAGTTGACCGTGCCCACTTGCTGATAAAATTACAAAAGGAATTTTACCTAGTTAGGTTGTAAACTTACAAATAACACAGGCATTTTTTTGTGCTCGTAGACACGCACAGGTGCATAGCATGGACAGACAAAAGAATTTCAGCCTGTTGTAAATTTTGTTAAGTATGTATCGAAAATTCACATGTACAAATTGAAGCCAAGGGTCTATAGTTTATTTACAAACAATAAACTCAGTAAAACATAGTTCGTTGTAGTAGTAGTTAGTAAAAGTGCCAAAAGTAGTCAGTTTTTGCTTTTTTTAAAGGCAAATTGCCTTTCAAAAAGTAGATATTGTGTGCCCATCGTTAGTGAGAAGGTTGCGTTGTTTTGAAATTAGATTGTGTCAAATGTGATCTATTAAATTAGCCCTACTTCTCTATATAAATAAAAAACAATATAATATTGCGTACAAAAATAATTTTCCTCCAGTCAACAATAGATGGCGTTGAACGATTTTAAATCGCGGTATAGAGTCGGTATTTTTTTTTCGATATAGTGTTCGGGTAATTTTTAGTTGGTATGATTTTGTATATAAGATAATTATTATTTATTTACAATTTTACACCTGTATATATGTATATAGTTTTACTTGTCGCTGTTGCCACCTAGCAGACACTCGCTGCTCTGCTAATTTTTTGAGTTGTGGTCAGGCCCTTACAGTCTGACCACCATAATACATAAAATATTGCACTCAGTTTTGAGTTAGACATAACAGGAATTAGGTACCTACCTACTTTTGAGAATTTAACATATAGTACTTATTGTTATACTTTACCTGAAGTGGTCAATATCGCCTACAATAACTGATAGGAACAAGGCTGACGGCCCAGCGGCAATTTTGTAACAACATAATATTTTGCAACAAAAACAGTATTTTATAGTCATGTCAAATGCCGCGGGAAAAAACACCAGTGTTAAGTGTCAAATGTGATCTATTTAATTAGCCCTACTTATATATAAATAAAAATCAATTGTATTTGTTTGTTTGTGTTCTATATCGATATCGACTCTCGTAGCGCATTCGTGCGCATACGCGTCGCATCAGTATGGACTCGACTAGCATGTCCGCGAGCACAGCTGTTTCACCAACGCCGACTCACGTCTCGAGTCCACGCGCATAATCGTTGCGCCAGGTCCCGACTCACCTAGTCGGTCCGTTAGCACACGCGGTGCAATTTATCACTGGACAAACGCGTGTGCTATGGACTCGCCTAGCGCTGCGACCTCAGCAGATAACGGTACCGTGCGAATTTAGGTCAGCGGCCATAGTGTTAAAAGGAAAACCTTAAAAGTTTCCCCCTTTTCATAAAATAACACATTTGTTTACTATTATTGGATAAAGGCTTATTACAGTCCAAGACCCATTAAAAGGGGCTATAATTTCGGAAAATTCCGCTGAAAATTGTAAATAATTATAAATTGTATAATTGTGTGTGTGCAAAACGTTTTGACATGTAATGGTAGTAATTCTATGTAATCATTCTTAAAGATAATTTTTCTAATTTTACGAAAGTACTAACTCTATATTCATTGTATTAATTTTGGTTTATATAGTTTAGAAAGGAATCTTATGTCTATCATTATTCCCAAAACTTCCCTACTCCCAAAGAAAAGAGAAACAATGAGAGTTAAAATTGTGACACCGATAAACATATTAATTCGAGCACAAATGAAAAAAAAGTGCAAGAAGTGCACTCTAGTCGCCTTCTATACTCTATGGGCCACGCGACGCTTCGGGACGGGAATCGTAAATCAAGAAGGATTTGTGAACAAAAGTGCAAGTGAAGTGACGTTTAAAAAACGGTAAAGTGACGCTTTAAGTTCAAACCAACTTTGGGAAATAAATGAAATAGAAACAATCATAAGATGTAGAAGTAATTTTATTGTGATAAAGCATTTCTAGTACATAATCTTTGGTCATATATAATTAGGTATAAGCACTTATAAAAATTATTGATTGCTGATTAATTTCCAAACTTAATTGAACTTTAAATTTGAAATTTACGAAAAATTATTGTAAACAATAATTTTCCTTTTAAGGGGGGAGGAGTTAAGAAACCCCATGGCAACAATCAATAATTTCGAGAATACTATGTAAGAAGGCTAATATGAGGCAAGAGATTGCGTGACATTGGTAACATATCTATGCATTAGAAATAGTTAATTAAAATTGCCATAAAATATATTAATTATGAGCTTTTTATGGGAATACGTGTCACCTGAGTTTTCATGGTACATAATTTTATTAAGTTTCCCAATTCACCATGGTCATTACAATTTACGTAAGCATGGGTTGAGAACACGTGTAAAAACCATATATAAGGAGCTGCGACTCCAAACTAAGGCATTCCGACTCTACCACCAGTTCGCGTATCATACTTAACATTGTAATTCTGTACAATTAAAAAGTGATCAAGAAACTTCGGCTTTTACTTTAAAATCGCCTCATCGTCATCGACTTGTCAACGTCTCCAGAGGAAGAAACTTTACTACCTACGTAAAACAAACATAAAAACGAACGAACGGAGTTTATTTTAACGCAGTGCGTTCGCATAGGAAAGGATCGCTAGAGCATTGTCTTTGAATAAGGGTGTGACTATTTTGTAACTGTACGTACTTATATCTATTCTGTGCCTGTACTCTAGCAGTCTAGTAGGTACGTTTGGCAGATGATGATTTTTTTTAATTATTATTTTTATCAATACTTAAATCTAAACTGTTTATTTCAGATGTAAATTAATTCGAATTATGAATGTAATTAAAAAACTTGCAATTTTTCGTAAATCTACACAGCTATAGCAACATACATAACACATGGTAGAGAGACACCATTTTTGGAGGGTTCATGATTGGACCTTTCATGATGTAGATGAGCACTAAAAAGGATTTTAGAAAATTCCCGTTATACAGAGTGTTCCAGTTTGTATGAAGGTTTGTAAAGGGCTGAAGGTATTTTTGGAGGGTATACTTTCCATAGTGTGGGTGAGCACTAAGAAAGGGTTTTGGAAAATTCCCGTTGTACAGGAAGGTGTTCCAGTTTGCATAGGGATTTGTATAGGGCTGAAGGTAAAGACACCATTCAGTTCCAGTTTGTACAATAACAGAATGCGTTATAAAAAAAAAAATTGTTTGACTATGTTAGCGTTTTGTGAATTCTTAAAATATTTTCTGTTTTCTACTTATTAATACAAAATAAAAGAAACTTATTAATGACCCATTTTTCTTTTTCATCGACTTTACTTTGGCTATTTTGAAAATCTGATTATTATATGAATGACATTTTTTGCGAATTGGCTATATTTTGCGTTTCTGATAATATGCGCCTAAAGGTCCCAAAGACATACCATTGACAAACAAAAAGGTGATGTCAAAAAATGCTGTGCAGAGGTCTTACGAGTTTACAAAAAGCCAAGAAGAAAACATCATCGCTGTACGCTGGAAAGACAATTCTGTCGTAACGGCAATGTCTACATTGTACTGTGTGGAACCATTATCAAATGTTGGTCGGTATTCCTCAAGTGAGAAAAAGAAGATACAAGTACCCCGCCCATATGGGTGGCACAGTGCTAATGGGTCAAAACAGTGAAAAAAGTAGTGATGGTCCATCATCTTCACATACCTTATAGATGCCGCAGTCTGCGATCCTGGATGTTAAGCCGGCTCCACATTCCTGGCAAAACTAGACGAAACTTGCCGAATACGGGAGTGTAGAGAGAGTATTTGTCTATATTCGTCTACATCCATGTTATCTCGCCTATATTCGGGTTCTCGGGTAGTTTCGTCAAGTTTTGTGTTTATGCGAAACTATCTCTCTACATTCCCGCTCTGGCTGTCTCGCGCGCCAGTTGGCCGATAGTCTCCGTAGTGAGCTAGTGAGCACACGTGAACTAAATTAACAGGTTATAAAAATGTCGGTTAATTGGACACAAGAACTTGAATTATTATTTTTAAAACTAGGTATAAGAAATTCTATATTTTGGGACCCAAAGAACGCGACCATAAAGATCGCTATAAAGTTTATGATGCCTGGAAAACAATGAGTAAAGCACTGGGTATACCATTTAAGAAATTAAAAACTAAAAAGGACTCCTTGATGAGTGAGTACGTTCAGGACAATGTAACGATTTATACTAACAAATACTAACTCTACATGCTGAATTTTAATTATTTATGCTTCGGAAATTAGTGATCTAAGAAACTATTACAAACAATAGAATTTACTTTGCTTGATTTTTCAATAGAATAGAAATTAAGATGTTGTTTATTTTATCCAAATTAACCCAAGCCTTATACTAATCTGTTAACTTTGTTATAATATTTTAGAAATGTCTATGCCTATCAAATGAATTAACGGTTTATAGAGAACATAATAATAATAATAATCTTTATTGCAGACAAACGTCCATATCACACATAAACATACATAAAAACAAAATTATATAATACACAACAAAAATACAAAAAAGACTTAACCAATTAAATACATTTCAGTTGTACCCTTTAGGTAGCTATTTTAAGCCATAGTGCGTATGTCGACGTCTGCATAAGTCTATCTGACAGGCTTTTAATGATAGCGTTATTAGACGAGCCAACTCTGGACATAAAAGATGCGACACGCTTCCTCTGGATGGCATTAAACGTGTTGACTCGCGCCTCCATGACCATTTCAGAGGCGCTGCACCATCGCTTTAGCCCTATTAGATAGCGAAAGACGTTATTATACGCTACTCTCATGCCGCTGTGTGCTTTCTTTGTGTAATTCGTCCAAAGTTGGCACGTGTAAAAAACACTTGACAGAACGTCTGAAATAGGGTAACCCTCACGTCAAACGAAGCTTTGCAAAATTTGCGGGCAAGCATATTCCCTACCACATACAGAGCCCTTCGTTGCCTTTCAATATCGGCATCATATTTTAACTCCGATGTTACGATGTGTCCGAGGTACTTGAACGAGCTAACAGTTTTCACCACTAACCCGTTATGCTCAAGACTGGGGACATTATCTGGACCCCTACCCGACCTAAAAATAACCATTTCTGTTTTTTTAACATTGTACGTTAAGTTATGTTTAGCAGCATAAACTTCGCAGATGTTAATAAGTTTTCGTAGACCTTTGATCGAGGGGCTGAGCAGCACCATGTCGTCCGCATAACTCAGGTTGTTGACATATCTACCGTCCAACTTTAGGCCGACAGCTGTATGACTCAGCTCCACGATCAAGTCATTTACGTAGAGGTCAGGGGAGGTTAGTCCACCCTGTCTCACACCACACGGAAGGCTGTAGTTGCTGGACAACGATTTACCCCACCTGACGTTGTTGCTTTGATTGCGATACCAAAACGCAAGCAAGTCAACAACCTCAGGAGCAGTACCAGTGTTGCGCATTTTTTCCCACAACAATTTACGGTCTAAGGTGTCAAATGCCTTACTTAAATCTAGAAAACAGGCGTACACAGTGGTACTACGATCTTTATAATACGCAACAACTTGTTTCAGCGAAAACACAGCCATGTCGGTCGACAGCTCGGGTCTGAATCCAAATTGACCATCGTCAATGTTAAGTGTCATGTTGGAGCAGTAACGGAATATTACCTACCAACTACTAATTATACCTACCAGATATCTATCTGCTGAAATTATGAATAAGAGCTATATTAACCCTACTGCTAAAAGTTATTATTAAATAGTTTTGAGTTGGACGATGAAATACTATTTACTGCCTGAAGTGTTAATGGGAAAATTGAGAAATTATATGTTTTATTACTAAAATATCTGTTATGAAAAACCTATCATCGACGTCGAATATTGTTTTATTTCATATCTTTGTCTAAAAAGCGGCTAACTTACATGTGGCCGTTTTTCACTTTTTTCATTCATACTGAGTAATTTTGAATTCTCTATCTTTGAGTATAAGAACCATTTTTCTAGCATTAATGCTTTTGAAGATACGAAAAGCATGTTAGCCGCTAAGTGGCGGTTTTTATTACTTATCCTTCGCTAAATAGCGGCAATTCAACAATACTATACTTAAAAGCAGTTAAGGCGCCATAACTTCCCAATCATGTATTTGCTTTACAGAGCATAACTTGTCTAAAAACACGTTATCCTGTCACACTTATCTAGAAAGCAGTTACGACACCTTAGCCGCTTTAAAGCCTTTTATGAGTTTGAGTAATTATTCAATCTAACTTAGTTATAAGGCGCTTATTAGAAATATCTAGACTAAAACTGCTTTTTTACTAAAAAAAATAAAAAATAATGCGAACGATCCTTAGTTATAAAGCAGTTAAGCCACAGTACTAAGCTATAAAGTGGTTAACCGCATACGACTCGGATTTGATCGGGACGCGTCGTGGCTCTTTCTCTCTCGGGCTCTCGAGCAGAGCGTACGTGAAAGCAGGTTAACGTCCGCCCCTCATAACCGCGAAATGTCGCAGGATATACCAAAGTAAGTTGCTTCATTTAATAATGTTAAAATTAATAGTCTCCGTAGATGATCGAAGCCAGTTAGTAGTGTTTGGTAAGATCAGCTAATGTAAATATTCTAGAACTAGCTTTTAAAATGGTGAAAGTAATTTGATTATCTACTTACTATGTGGTATTTTACTAAAGCTACTCGTAGTCGTAGGTACTAACTTATTAGTTAAAATGTAGACATTTGTTTCAATATTTAATTAATTTCGATTCAAAGTATTTGAATCGAAATTGTATTGTATTTTGTATTAGATAAGTGTATGTGTATGTGTGTATCTTAGTATTTGACTCCAACTTACCTACAAAATGTATCTTGCAGACGCTGCAACATTCCTGTGAGAATTAAAAATATGATGAGCTTGGTACGGGGAGTTGGAAGGGAGTCGACAGCATTGAAACGGATTTCTCCATGTAGCTCCAGACCACTAGTTCCAGACTCTGCGTCCACTAGCCAAGTAATTTCTACATATTTTAATATTAACCACGTGGATCTGGTAAATCATTTATATTCACAACCATATTCAATGACATCTTCGGTATTTGATACTTTTAAAGAGACGCAAAATTCTAATAACCCCAATGATTTAAAAAATACAGACAAAATTATGAATGAATTCCCCTCTCATTCATATATTATCCGAAAAGAATCGAATCTTCACTGTCAAGAAGCAATGCCACCGTCGCCAGATCCACTTTTAAGAGAAACATCAGATTTCGACTCAGATGACTCCGTCAAAGATCGGGACTACCAACCGTCCAATGATGATGATTCAAGTGACGATACCGAAAAAGGCTACACGCAATTTCGAGCAAGAAAGATAAACAAAAACCTAGAAAAAGAACTGTTTCCTTTAAAAACACCACTGCGACGGCATTCCACATCAGATACTAATAAAAACTTACCAGCTAATAGTTTGTCTAGCAAGCGACGTAATACAGTTGACGGTAGCTATTCTGAGTGTACACCAGTACATTCAGAACCACAAAGGAAGCGAAGAAAACATAGTAAATCTTTAAAGGAAAGAAAAGTAGAAAAGCAAAATGAACATAGACAAAAATATCAAATAAAAGAAGGATGTAACGTCAAATGCACAAAAAAGTGTTGTACTAATTTTACTTCCGACGACCGAGTCTATGTTAATAAAACCTATTGGGCGATGTCACGATCCGAACAGAGAGTTTTTATAAGGGCAAATTACAGTGTAAATATTCCTAAACGAATGTATGTATCTGATCCAAAAAGAAATTTTACTTTGCCAAAAAAAGACGGCACTTCAGCACATGTCTGCAAAAATTTTTTTTTGACAACGTTGGGCTTTGAAAAAAGCAACGACAAGATCCTTTTCAACGCGCTTGATTCTAGCAAAGATACAGACTGCCGCGGGAAACATACAAAAACTCCTAGTTTTAATCGCGAAATAATTACAAATCATATTGAATCTTTTCAACCTGCTGCACCTCATTACCGACGTGAGCATGCTCCTAATAGACGTTATTTACCAAACGATATTAATATTAAGTTCATGTTCAATGATTTTTGTACCAAACACCCTGAAGTTAAAATAAGTTACGATTTATACCGTAATCATTTAAACACCTTAAACATTTCGTTCACTCGCCTTGGTAATGAGGAATGTGAATCGTGTGAAACATACAGACTTCATACATTACAAAGTAAACACGATGTTCGTATCCAAAATTTCCCGGATTGTGATATATGTTTGTCATGGAATAACCACTACAGTCGGTATAAAAAGGCCAGAGAGTTGTATGATTTACATAAAAATTTAGGACAAGATCAACAAAAAGTGTTT
Organism: Agriphila tristella; assembly: GCA_928269145.1. Taxonomy (NCBI): domain Eukaryota; kingdom Metazoa; phylum Arthropoda; class Insecta; order Lepidoptera; family Crambidae; genus Agriphila; species Agriphila tristella. The sequence goes on from OV743435.1 coordinate 3,306,177, forward strand.
TTCAGCGCTGACTTAGAAAAGGTTATTATGTTGCCTCGCTTGGAAACCTTTAAGGCTGTGATTTTTTGCCCTAGACTTGTGGCTTACAACCAAACGTTCGCCCCATTAGGTAAAATAACAAAATAATTAAAACCACTTGCTGTAATTTGGCATGATGGTATAGCGGGCCGGAAACAAGAAGAAATAATGAGTGCTTTTTACCAATTTCTTTTAAAACATAGGGATGTTGAAACCATTTATTTGTGGTTGGACAATTGTGCTGCGCAAAATAAAAATTGGCTACTTTTTTCTATGCTAGTTGATGTAATAAATAGCGACGTAATCGCTACAATAAACATAAAACTATATTATTTTGAGCCGGGCCATACGTTCATGAGTTGCAACCAATTCCACCATCAAGTGGAACTTGCCATGAAGAGACGGCAAAAAATATATGATTTTAACGATTTTGAGGAAACTGTGGCTTCGGCAAACAATGCCAAAGTTAATGTTAAATCGATGCAACCTACCGACTTCATAAATTTTTCCAATAATGTGTCAGAGCGCCGAATACAGAATTCTATCCCCAGAGCATATTTAAAAAATATGACTCAAGTGAGTTTTAAGCGTGGCAGTTTTGACCTTTTTTATAAAAACAGTTTTAATGAAGATTTCAAATGTTTAAAGTTTTTAAACGATAAATATTTGAAAAATCCTCACTTGACTTATACCTTCCGTACGCAGACAAAGACAGGAAATTAAATCATCATATCAGCCACACGACACCCACTGCTGGGTATAGGCCTGGGTATAGGAAATTAAATATTATTACAAAATTGTCGTCCATCATACCAAAACACAAAATGTTATTCTGGAATAATTTACCTATTCTTGAGGAAAATACGCCTGAAGCACAAAATAAAAAAACGCCTAGAGTTTCTATCTAATATTATAGGTCTTATAATTCAACGAAATATAGGCCCTATCTATCATAGTAGTTATTTGTATTTATGAGCATGGAGTAAAACATGACTTGCAATTTGAAATAAAAAGAGAATACGTAAACCATAATAATTATGACATTGAAGTTTAAAAAAATATGGACTCTCTTTTTACTTGGAGGCGCAAGCCATGACTTAGAAATTATTAACGCACTTATACTTACCTACGAAAGACTTATATCGTGCCCTTTAATAAGTGATATGAAAATTACCTATATTTTATTTTATAAATTATATTTCATAACAGATGTTAATGTCACTGTTAACTTTCAATGATAAGTTTTGATCTCATTAGTCTCTGAAGTTTGTTTTTGAATAGATATTTTATAAAAGCTGTTAATGTCACTGTGAACTTTTAACCCTGAAGTATGTTTTTTAAAAGATATTTCATAAAAGCTGTTAACGGCACTGTTAATTTTTAATGATAAGTTTTGATCTCATTACTCTCTAAGAAGTTAGTTTTTTGTTTAGCATATGAAATGCTCTTTTTATCTGTATAAATTTTAATAAAACATTTTATTATTTCTATTTGGTCTTTTATTTGCTCCAGTTTTTGCTTGTTTATCCTAAGTTAGAAAGGGGTTAAGCGCGAGCGAGAAAAGTTTAACCGCCTTTTAGGTTAGTAATTATATCAAAACTATGGCATTATGCATACAATACTTAGCAAAAAAGCAGTCAAAGTACTTAAATGCTTTTTAATTAAAGAAAGAATTCTATTATATAAACCATTTTCTTAGCTATAATGAAGTTAAGTACTTTAACTGCTTTTTAGTTTAGCATATTAGGATAACTTCTACAACAATTGCAAAATGCAGTTATTGAGAATTACTTGACTAAAAAGCAGTTAAGGTGTTGTTAGCCGCAATTGTGAAAAAATTTTGAATGGATTACAAAACATTAATTTTATAGGTAGAGAATATTTAGTTAAGCAGAAAAAAAACTTTTGCGTTCAGATCTGGATCTTTACTTGATTCGCAAAAACTTGGAAGATTAGAAGTCATTTTTCAAAAATATATATACGCAACCACAGTCGTGGTCAAAGAATTTTTAAGCGCGCTCATTGCTGGATGCACACTCAGTAGTTAGGCTTTGCGCGCAAAACCTAACTACTGAGTTTTTTGACCAATCAGAGATCACTATCGAAACTTGCGCGAAACTGCCCAAGCAGCAACCAAGCGTAACAGCTACCTAAAAAGCAGCCAATATAGCACTTAACGCTGTTTTATAGCTGTATAAGAACGTTGAAAAGACATTGTTGTGTTATTATGTCGGTTTAGGAGTAATTATTCAGCTCTAACTGTATGAGGTCTGTATTAAGGAGTCAAAGTACGCTTAAAGTTCTAAATTAGTGTATGATAACTGTCATGTACAGCTTTAAGTTTCCTGTAACGCTTTAATCTCATTTTAGTATTAAAGCTGTACAATAGCTGCATTCTGCATACCGTCACTTACTTAATACAGCTTAGAACTGTATTATGGTAGTCCTCAAATCTTATTTCTGTATTATGAAGAAGGCAAACTCTCTTCTACGGCTTCTTTTTATGGTGTAATTGTACACCCTTTTACAGACGATAGCTGTCTAATTTCTGTCTTTGAGAGTAATAAACAGCAATAAAAATAAATGACGCCTATAGTACAGCCTTAATCTGTATAAGTGACAGAGTCGCCATTTTGAATTATTGTGCATTGTATGCTGTATTTTGTGATTGTTTTATAAATATGTGGAAAAAGCGAAAAAGATTTGGTGCTATTAGAAGAAAGATTGAACAGGAATATTTCAATATTACAAATTATAAACAAAATTAAATTACTGCCGAGGAACATGGAGATATTGCAACAGATCAGATCACCTACAGTCAAGCGTCAACTTATTAGCTTTACCTTCTGCAACTGATGACAACATTTTATCGTGCAGCAGTTCAAGTGACGGCGAAAGTGAATATGAAAAAAATTTAATGTTTCGCCAACAAATACAGAATTGGGCCAGAGAAAGAAACATAGCTCAAGTAGCATTGAATGATTTAGCTACTATCATAAACTTAAGATTTCCAGGAATTTTACCATGCGATGCCAGAACAATTTTAGGTACTGCAAAGCAAATACAAATCAAACCGATTCAAGGAGGTGAATATTGGCATAACGGCCTAACTAAATCTTTAAAAAATATATTAGAAAAATGGGTTGACGTTCCGAGTAAAATTTGTTTGAATTTCAATTTTGACGGTCTTCCAATATTTAATAGTTCTAATAAAGAGTTTTGGCCGATTTTATGTACTATATTTGAAAGACCTGGGGGCCTACTCAAATGGCAAACGTTATAAGCGTTTCTATATTCTACATGTTTCTTCGACTCGGCGAAAGCGATATTAATTTGGTACTCAACCCGTCTCTCTGCATTCAATCTTCAAACGCTTGTATCACAGAGTAACTAGAGAGAGTAACTCAAAGAGTCCACTAGCGCCTCTGGAAATCGATGCGGAACTACTGACACGAAATTATAATAGCTGAAAATGTATTTTTTTGTTTCTTATTATATATTTATTTTACTTTTTTGTAATATCTTTATTTATAACAAAATAGAAAATATTAATGAAAAAGAACAAATCAAAACAAAAAAATACAAAAACAACTATGATTTGGCTCGGTATTCGTACAACGGTATAAATGTTGTAGCACGGTAAATATTTATTAATATTGTAACTAGGGTTGCCACCTTTTTTGAACTAATAAAGTATATTGATTGCTAAAGCTAGTAAAAAGTACGTTGTATGGAAATAAAGTAATATTTATTTTTACCTTTAAAACATACTTTTTATTACTTTTGGCAATATTTAAACAAATCTTGTGAAATAAGGTATTTTCACGTACCTACTTTATTTTCCTCATAAAGCAGAGAGTACAATAACCCCGAAATAAAGTACAGGTGGCAACCTTAAATTGAGACCTTTTTGTCGCACGATACACCCGGCTACAGTATTTTAATTTCAGCTAAGTACCTACTTTCGTATCTTTCTAGTTTTGTAATTGCGTATAACCTGCGTAATATTTTAGAATCCATAATATTATAGGGAAAATGAAATAGGTAGTACCTATTTCATTTTCCCTATAATATTATGGATTCTAGGTAGGTACCTAGCCTAGGTTAACAAAACTAACAGTAAAAACAAAAAACTGAAAAAGCTAAATACCTATATATTAAAGAGAGAAACAAATTATTTTCAAATCCTTCGGGCCGTAGTTAGTAGGCAATACCTATAGTAAAAAAAATATTTTAATAAAAGTATACTAAATCTTATTTTTTTACTACTCTCTCCGGGTATTTAACCATGTCATCTCTGGAGTAATAAAATAATAAATATAATACAAACAGCACAATCTGCAATTTACCATAGTAAGTAAGTACTTGTATTTCAATCAATAATTAGTTCGTAGGTATATTACGTTCGTCACTGTGGCGCATTCGCGACTGTTCGTGTACCGAGTATTGTTGAAGTTGGAATACTGAGGGCCTAGTACGAGTTGATTTTTTGTTCTCACTTCACTTTGCGAATAGTAAACTATCGTCATCTCTCTTTCACTCGTTCACTCACTCGCATGATATCCTCTCTTTCACTCGATACTATTCGCAAGTGAGGTGAGAAACACAACTCGTACTAGGCCCTTTCATAGATACAGTCAGTGGCACGAATCATGAAATTGGGTGGGGATTGCGCGGAACGCGTATTCTGGTGCCTAGTTCCAAATCACGCCAACAGCACTGTTAGCGTATAATCCATTAAATTAAGAAGGTACACAAATATCCTATTTGTGTAATATTTTGTGACTATTTAATTTGGTCGGATTCGCGCTAACAGCGCTGTGAGCGTGATTCGGAACGCGGGGTGGGTATGCGTTGCGGTGAGGGGCGCAGGCGGCGGGAGAGGGGCACGCACTATTGGTCGCTCACAAGAGCACATGCGCAAACTTATACCCACTCCGTCGAAAAATATTCATGATTCGTGCCACTGACTGTACCATTACCTTGGTAGTAATGTCATGTAAATAAACGGAGGTGGTGGTAATCCGCTACGCTACTGGACTGGGTCATAAATTCGGGTGTCGAATTTTATCATTATTATTGTAATTCGCACCATGACCAAACTCAAAAACGATTTTCATTTTCATATTTTTAATATAATTTTGTTTTTAATAACTTTAAAACCAGTTGAAGTTTTTTGGCAAACTTGAAGACTTTGTTGTGAAAGTTGATGCTTAAGATTCAGAGATGACGCTACTTTTGTTTCGACCGTTTGTGTTGTTCCAAGTGTGCCCCTCTTGTATTATACTGTATGATCTGTGTTTAACGTTACGCTCGCTCCGACAGAAAGAAATGGTACTCAAATGGCTATTTTGACATGTAGATTTGCCAACGATAGCCAGCAATCGTACTAAATCGCAGCGTACGCCCATACCCTGTAGAAAGAAACAAATCGTCGTACGACACGTGTCTTATTTTCAATTTTGAAAAGGGTTTTTGTGTTTCCTGTGATTCCTGCCAATAAAACTAATGGAGAAGATAAATCATAATAGTGATCTGTGTAAGAAGCACTGAAGCAGGCCACTTAAGGCGTGGGGCCTCGGAATTAAAATCCCTAATCAACAGTAAGTACTTAGAATTAATTGATAAATTATGCAGTAGGTATTTTGAAGAGTATTCTTCTTTACAAAAGCCTGAAGGCATTGGCGTATCTAAAGATTATTTCCAGTGGGGCCGGGCCTCTAGTTCTGGGGCAAAGCCTAGGGTCACAGAATATATAATAGTACTAACGTCTAGGGTGCTTGACTAGAGCCGCGTTGGAGTTTTGAAAGGCAATAGAAAAGTATTATAGCTGGTATTTTTCTGGGGTGGGTATCAGGCTGTTCTGGGGTGGGCACGGTCCACCCCCTTCCTGCCAATGCCTGAAGGTTGTCATTTCGTAGGTAAGTATAAATTAGTTCCAGTTACTCGTAGGTACAATACCTAATTATGTAAAATCTTTTTTCATTAGTTTCCCTTTCTTTAGTTGGTAATCACAATAAAATATGATTCCCTTATAATTAACATTTATCTTTCATGTAGCATGGAAATGAAGGATTAGTAGAGCTGTGTAATGATTTCAAATTTTCAATTAAGTACTTTTTATTGTTTCAGGTTGTGATAATAATTTCTTCTTGAATTTTCCTTCAAAATGGAATTGATTGCACTACCTATTATTATAAGAAGATAAAGAAGAAGTGTAAAGACAATTATAGTGATGATTTCTGAAACTGTGGCAAGCTAATGGGCTGTGTAATGAGTAGCTTTGTACTAATGTATTTTATCACAAACACAACACAGAGAAAGCATTGACTTGACACAATGGCAAACAAAATAGTGTATTAAACATAAGAAAAATATGTCATAGTCAAAGACTTCTATGTTGTACCTATACCTACTACAAATGTATAAAAAGGAACAACAATTAAAAAATAATAAATTAAAAGTAAAAGCTATAAAGCATGTATCAAAAAAGAGGTCAGCTCGGCAGCTGGCCGAGTGATGGTAAGTGTTAACACTTTTAAATGTAAACTTGATATTATACATAACATATAGTTAACTTCACCACCATCACATAGACTATAGCCTAACAGTGCTAGTGACTCACCTTAGAAATCTACCTATTCATTTTAGATTCAAAATACCTAGGTAAATATTTGTCATAATAAGTAATTTATCTACACCTAACTAAGCAAGCACCCACCGAATCTATTAATGTGTTTATTGTCTAGGTAGGTATACATGACATCAATATTTTAATAATTTATATTACCTAGGTACCTAGACCTACCATGTACCTATATGTGCAGTAGGTATAAATTCTGTAGCTAGAGTGTAATCTAACAATTTAAGGAAAATAAATAATAAACAGACCTTTTCATTCTTAAAAATATAAGTAGGTAGGTAGGTAAGTGCCTTAGATATTAATAAAAGTATATATCATCTGTCTTATTCGTCTCTCTATTTAAAATTTACTTACATAAACCATGAAGATCATGACTTATTACAATAAGTAGGTAATAACCAAAGACTTTTATATTTGTATTGTAATAACAGGTATATTTTCAGATTTGTGATCCTGACTTGAAGATAACTAATATTAAAGCCAAATACTGAAAGCCAAAAACATGCTATGCATGTTCAAACCAAGTGGAACTGTATATGCATAACTTCCCCAAAATGGTGAACTAACTTGGTTATTAGGTAAGACATAAGTAGACCTACACATTAGCTTTTCTTGATCTTATAATGTGGAGTCAATCATGAATAGGTACAGTTAACGGCACGCTGGACTTCCACAATCTGTCAAATTTCTTCAATCATTTTTAAACTTTGAGTCGAGCAATTTAATTAATGTTGTTAATTAAATTGCTCGACTAAATAAATAATAAATATAGTAAATAAATAGACGATTTTTTTATTTATTTATTTGAGGACAGCTAACAAGAACATGCACCAAAGACAAGACAACAAGACATTTCAAGTGTTGTCTTTTTTACAAGCTGCCACGTCATGCATTGTATTTAACTAATAAATCAGTATATTATTTCAAGCAATAATGTATCTTGTTTTTACATTAATATTATTATTTAGGGCCTATTTCACAAATTCCAACCAAGTTAAAATGTAATAAATTATATTCCATTTGTATTTTTTTAATTAAATTTAAGTACTTATTAGTATTTTAGCTAAATATAGATTTTAACTTTAAATTTTTCTTTCAATAGTACCGTGTTGTTTTAGGTGATTCTGGATACCCTTAGAGAGCCTGGCTTATGACTCCTATATTAAATGCAGCACCTGGCTCTCGAGAAGAAGTGCAAACCACACATCATGTCCAAGCCAGGAATTGCATCAAGCAATGTTTTGGCTTGCTGAGGGCTCGTTGGAGGTGCTTACATGGTGCTTACTAAAGCATAGGTCATTACACTATCATCCTTGTTTCCTCTAAAAACATATTTTTTTTATACCTACAATACTAAATAATATATTTTTATCTTACATAGGAGGACACTTCATCGCTATTTTGGTGCATCTGGGTAGGAATAAGATATATAAGCCTTAATATGGGTAGCTTAAGTGTGTCATGCTCTTTTTAATCATTTCTGTGGTGTTGCGTGTCATGTTACGACTCCTCATTCCTCAATATGGTTGAGCAAAGTAATGGCTGGTTTGTTATACTCGTGAACGGGTGCTGCCAGTAGGGATGGATCTGCTTCTGACTATGTAGGTACCTATCTTAATGCACATTGAATTGTAAGAATTGCATTTATATTTTTTTCAAAAACTTAATAACAAACAATGAGCAGTGTGTGATGTCCAGTACCTTGATTACGTAAAGCTGTTGCTAACAATTCTCGATTGAAAGAGCGGTTGCATTGCTGCTTTAAGTATGATAGTTGTCACATTGGTTCTTAACTAAAGCAGCAATGTAACTGCTATTTCTGTCAGAGTTGATTGCAACAAAATTACAAAATCACCCCCCAGATTTTATTATAACTTGCCTACTGTGTATCTATGCCTAGTTAATTTTGATTTAGTTAGGTAGTTATACTAATGGGTGAATGAAACCAATAAAACATTAGAAAACTGTAATATTTTTTATCGATTATTGTTTTGACTACTTACAATTTTTCATAATAAAATTCATTGTTAAATTGTTTTTATTTTATTTACAAAGTTGACACTATCGACCGTTCTTACGAAGATTTTTCTGTTTCTTCTTGATAGGTTATCCTTATAATTAAGTATGTGTCTTTTGTCGCCAATAGAATTCAAACTTTTGACTGACACATCCGATCATCTCTCAGTTGACTGGGTTTGTTCACATATTAAAGCCATTTTCTTTTAAGTTGATAGTATCTGAAACCAATTTGTATAGAGATTAGACAAAAGTTACATAAAAAACCTTTCTACATCCAATGGAATTATTTACATATTAAATTAAGTACTTACTTACTTGCACATTACCTATGTAAACTTTGTATGCAATCAGCCAAATATTGAGAAATAGTAGGTAAGTATTTATACCTATGTAGGTACCGCTGGAAATTTTCACGTTTATTTATGAATTTATTGAAACTAAATATTTATTTTATGTAAAGGTCAAAGGTCAAATTCATATGACATTGACATAGTAGGGTGGATGCATTCCAGCAGACCGACCGCTAAGTCATCGGTCACCCACCACTAACATTTTAACCATTGAATAGTATTCTAGTACATTACAGCCAAGAACGGGAATGTAATTGCTCCCCGCACAAGGCTTCTGTAGGTAATGCTTTTCTCAAGAAATGCGAGGAAATTCGATTTAATAATAATATTAGGTACAAGATTAGTGCATGAAACTCACAAAAAATCGCGCTGTGCGGCCGATTTCATAATACTTATTTGTCAGGCAAAATTACAAGATTTGTTGATGGAACTGACAAAAACTCGTGCTGCGCGGCCTATTTTTTTTACTGTAGGTTGACAAAATTACAGGGTTTTTGAATGAAAATCATTAAAAATCGCGCTGTGCAGCCATTTTTTTGCTTTAAACAAGCAAGGTTACAAGATTAGTAGTTGAAACTGACTAAAAATCGCGCTGCGCGGCCGTTTTTTTTTTTACTATAAACAAGCAAGATTACAAGATTAGTAGGTGAAACTGACTAAAAAAACGCGCTGCGCGGCCGGGCGTTTTTTAACTAACAGGCATAATTGAAAATCTTTGAATCGCATATAGGGGGCGCCCCATAGAAATATCGCCCAGGGCGCTGGTAGTGCTTAAACCGGCACTGCTTCTATAAATTTAGAAAATAAAAAAAAGCAATTGTATTATTGTTTATTAGTGACCCCCTCCAAAATTTCAGGCTGCGACCGCGCCTGGATGAAACTTATTGTGAATCGCGCTGCGCAGCCGTTTTTTTTACATTTTTTACTATAGAGAAGCAAGACTACAAGATTAGTGGACGAAACTGACAAAAATCGCGCTGCGCGGCCGTTTTTTTATAATAGACAGCCAAGATTACAAGATTAGTAGTAGTTTTATTCGTGAGTAGGGTTACAGTTTTTTAGGGTTCCGTACCCAAAGGGTAAAAACGGGACCCTATTAGGGTTCCGTACCCAAAGGGTAAAAACGGGACCCTATTACTAAGCCTCCGCTGTCCGTCTGTCTGTCTGTCTGTCTGTCTGTCACCAGGCTGTATCTCATGAACCGTGATAGCTGGACAGTTGAAATTTTCACAGATGATGTATTTTTGTTGCCGCTATAACAACAAATACTAAAAACCGAATAAAATAAATATTTAAGGGGGCTCCCATACAACAAAAACAAACGGGTTTTTTTTTGCCGTTTTTTGCTTTATATTAATAAAGACAACAGGTAGACAATTGGAATTTTCACAGATGATGTGTTTTTGTTACCTCTATAACAAAAATTAATAAAAACCGAATAAAATAAATGTTTAAGGGGGCTCCCATACAACAAACGTGATTTTTTGCCGTTTTCTGGTACGGAACCCTTCGTGCGCGAGCCCGACTTGCACTTGGCCGGTTTTTTACAATAAATAGCGTCAGCCGCCCCTCGGGCTTAGCTTTAGGGCGCCTTTCATAATTAGTTATACCAATCATTTTTGACGAACTGCAGTGCAGAATGTTCATTTTCCGTTCATGATGTTACATGATTAGTGAGATTAGTAGATGAAACTGACTTAAAATCTCGCTGCGCGGCCGTTTTTTTATTACTTATAGTCAGGCAAAATTACATGATTAGTGGATGGAACTGACAAAAATCGCGCTGCGCGGCCGATTTTTTTATTAAGTATGTACCTACTCATAGTCAGGCAAAATTACAAGATTAGTGCATGGAATGGAACTCACAAAAAATCCCGCTACGAGCCGATATTTTTATTACTTTTAGTCAGGCTAAATTACAACATTTGTGGATAGAACTGACAAATAATGCCACTGCGCGACCAATTTTTTTACTGAAGATTGACAAAACTACAAGATTTTTTGCTTGGCAAAATTAGGTACAAGATTAGTGCATGAAACTCACAAAAAATCGCACTACGCGGCCGATATCTGTATTACTTATAGTCAGGCAAAATTACAACATTAGTGGATAGAACTGACAAAAATCGCGCTGTGCGGCCGATTTCATAATACTTATTTGTCAGGCAAAATTACAAGATTTGTTGATGGAACTGACAAAAACTCGTGCTGCGCGGCCAATTTTTTTTACTGAAGGTTGACAAAATTACAGGGTTTTTGAATGAAAATGATTAAAAATCGCGCTGTGCGGCATTTTTTACTGAAGATTGAAAAAGTTACAGGGTTTTGAATGAAAATGATTAAAAAACGTGCTGCGCGGCATTTTTTTAGTATAGACAGGCATCCTCTTCTCTTCCTCCAGCACATAACACTAGGGGCGGCATACCTTATTGCCCAGCCTGCCTAGCACGACCGATTTATATCGCGTGATATAGCGTTTTATCACGTTTAACTGTCAAAAAGACGAAGCAATTTGACAGTTGAGTGTCGATAAAATGATATATCACGCGATATAAATCGGTCATGCTAGGCAGGCTGGGCCCGGGCGCCGAATCTTAAAATACGTCCCTGAATCTACCTACCAACCTACTCTGCTTGCCATGCCGGGGCGACGCGTCACCGGCAAGGCAAACAGGGTTGCCACTTTTTGTTTTAATAAAGTATTGGTTGATATAATCGGTAGAGAAAAAGTACATTTGTATAACGATAACGCACAATGTTATTGTGATACTTTTGTGAGATAATTGCCAATTTTGGCGGCCTCACCCATTGTTTAAAAAAATGGGAGAATGGAGAATGTCCGAAAAAATCAAATTGGCTGAATATTTTTCTATATGTAGGAATAAGGTCCCTCTTAGTAATAGAATAAATTTTCATAATTTTTGGTTTCGTGAAAAAATTTCAAAAAATCAAAGTCTCTTCGACTTCACAAATGTATGAAAGTAACAGCAGAATGGAAATTGTACCTTTGCCAACACCTGTCTCAACCATAGATGTAGCAAATCCCTTCGGTGTAAACCAGATTGAGCTCTTCGCCCCAAAACGAGCCGACAGAGAGGTCAAGTAGATAATTCTCTTTCTTCATTAGGGTGACCAAACTGTATGGTTGGTTGGAGACATACTTATTACTTTAAACTGTTTAATATAAACTTAAGTACGTAGTTCTTTATTTACAATTAATACTTTTGCCACGTTTTTATAAGGTTGCTTGTTTGTTTGTGTTTTCGTTTGTTTGTTTGAGCACAAATTTTGCAAACGATTTTATACTAACTTCCCGATGAGACTTGAAACTTTGAACACAGGTCAGAACTAGAAGGTTATGTAATATTATGGTATCATTGAGCTGATCTGACGATGGAGCCGGAAGAACGCCACAGGAATAGTATGATGAAACCATACAACCCCCTCGTGTTTGGACTCGTTAGAATCGTCTTGGCAAGTACTCTGTTGGGGAATAATATCCAAGGGGCTGATGGAGGAGCCGGAGGAAGGCCATTGAAACTTTGTAATAAAATCATGCAACCCCATCGAGTTTGAGCTCGATTGATTCGTCTTGAGGAGTGCTCCGATAGGAGGTGGTATACTTTAAATAAAATAATAATTTACTAAAAATAAATCTTCACGTTTTTTTATTACGTTTTATTAGGTTGCTTTCTTGTTTTAATTTATAAATATGGTTAATCAACCAATATCTACAAAAATTCAAGTGTAAATAATGACATAACTATAAAGTTTATTCCAATTTTGATAGAAATACAATGTGCGTGTATTCGGAAATCAAATGAATGTTGGAAAAACAAGTGAAGGTAGAAAAACATTGTCTAGTGATCTGTAGTTAAAAAAACGATTTTCGACTTTATTGACGTTTATAATTATTCTCTTCCTTTAAAAACTGTTATTTTGGTAAATATATCAATAAGGTCTAAAATACTTGCACCAATTTTTTACTAGTGAAATTACAAAAATGGGTGCAAGCGATTTTCAACGACACAATGATAAAAATAAAAAAACAAGATGGCGGCCAACCTTTTTTTGTTTTTGGCTTGATTTCGATGAAAATCGGTTTTTAGTAATATTTTGACAAAAAATAACAATGAAATGTTGAAAATATAAAAAGAATCGAAATGGCGGCCAACTTTTTTGTTTGTAGGCTGATTTCGATGAAACTCGTTTTTTGGTACTATTTAGGCATTTTCATAAAAACACATTTTTTTTAATATTTAAAATCCAAAATGGCGCTTAAATTTTTAGTTTTTGAGCCGGTTTCGATGAAACTTGGTTTTAAGTACTATTTTGACAAGAAAATAACAACGCAATGTTGAAAATATAAAAAAATCCAAAATGGTGGCAAACTGTTTTGTTTGAGAACCGATTTCTACGAAACTCGGTTTTGGGTACTATTTTGACAAGAAAATAATAATGGAATGTAACAAAAGGTCAAAATGGCTGCTGATTTCGTTTTTGGGTTGATTTTAATATAACTGGGTTGAAAAAAAGAAGAACAAGAAAAGAATTTGGCCACCACCTTGGATTTTTAATACTTTTAATATTGTGTTGCTGTTTTCTTGTCAAAATAGTAACAAAACCGGAGTTTCATCGAAATCGGCCTTCAAATAAAAAAGTTGGCCGTCATCTTGAATTTTTTAATATTTTAAAAATGCTTTGTTATTTTCTTATCAAAATAGTGCCAAAAACCGAGTTTCATCGAAATCGGCCCACAAACAAAAAAGTTGGCCGCCATCTTGAATTTTTTAATATTTAAAAAATGAGTTGTTATTTTCTTATCAAAATAGTGCCAAAAACCGAGTTTCATCGAAATCGGCCCACAAACAAAAAAGTTGGCCGCCATCTTGAATTTTTTAATATTTAAAAAATGCGTTGTTATTTTCTTATCAAAATAGTGGCAAAAACCGAGTTTCATCGAAATCGGCCCACAAACAAATAAGTAGGCCGCCATCTTGAATTTTTTCATATTTAAAAAATGAGTTGTTATTTTCTTATCAAAATAGTGCCAAAAACCGAGTTTCATCGAAATCGGCCCACAAACAAAAAAGTAGGCCGCCATCTTGAGTTTTTTAATATTAAAAAAATGCGTTGTTATTTTCTTATCAAAATAGTGCCAAAAACCGAGTTTCATCGAAATTGGCCCACAAACAAAAAAGTTGGCCGCCATTTTGAATTTTACATACTTTAAAAATAACTTTGTTATTTTCTTGTCAAAATAGTACCAAAAACCGTGTTTCATCAAAATCGGCCTACAAACTTAAAAGTTGGCCGCCATCTTGGATTTTTTAATATTTTCAACACTGCGTTATTATTTTCTTTTCGAAATAGTACCTTATGGTTTCATCGAAATCGGCGCATAAACATGAATTTTATTATTAATTATTAACTTTACCCCTCGCCTGCGACTTCCAGTTATTTCAAATTGATAGAACAATTTCGTTTTTGGGAAATCTGAAATGGTGTAGAATTTATGGTCACCCTAGTTTTGTAAAGGAATATTTCCTGAATATTGAAATTCTAAAATTGAAATTCGGCGCCAAAGTCAAAATCGGATCGGAGTTGCCAGGATTGACACTTGAATTTATACAACTACAATAATGCTGATTAGCATTATTGTAGAAATCTAATTAAATCAAAAGAGTAAGTTCTGTTTTATGTTACAATTACGATGTGTTATTCTAAATTAATATTTAAGTAGTATATTTTCAATATTCCACTCCGAATCCTTAACTTTGATACACTACGTGATTGGTAACGTAAATTTTTTTTCCCTACCATCGTGGTATTATTGTTTAGTAATGGCAATTGTGCGAACGAGACATCCTCATCTACTTGGTGATGTTTCATTCACACAGTAGAGTCTTCAGTCAATGTCGTCGATAGAATTTCAACTATATGGTAAAGAGAATAAAGTTGAATTTCTTTTAAACGCATAGTGAGAATTTTTGTAGAGTACTCACTCCTTATATGAACCTCCTTGGTCTCAACCACAACATGGTATTAAAAAAAAGTTTCAAGACAAAATGTCGAAACTTTTTTTTTTAATACGTGTTATGTTTGTGGTAGTTAGCGGCAAAGGTATAATCTCCATTCTGCTGTTACTTTCATACATTTTTGAAGTTGAAGAGACTTTGATTTTTAATAACTTTTTTACCCAACCGAAAATTCTGAAACTTTTTTTATTACTAAGGGACCTTATTCCTACCTATAGAAAAATATTCAGCCTTTTTAATTTTTTTCGGACATTCCCTATTAGGGGTAAATGCCCGTACAAAGGTCTCTAGCAGCAGTAGCGCCACCAAGCGGTATAAATTTTGTGACATCCCGCCATTCCATGCACACCCTCAACGACTCGTGACTACGGTTTCAGTCAAGTCACCGGCGCGTCGCCGGCGCGTCACCGGCCCGTCGCCGGCGCGTTACCGGCCTATTTGATATATTAACATACTCATAACTATGAAACCTAGTAAAAGATTTTTCGAAATCCGTTTAGAAATTGTTGAGGTTCGCGTACAATGTACATCACGGATGACGTCATAATTTAACTACAGATCACTAGACTATGTTTTCCTATTTGTTTACCCGAAATTCATACACATTGTTGTATTTTTATTAAAATTCGAAAAACTAGTACCTTTACTAGAATTTAGTGGAATAGGTGAATAAGTCTAATAAAGATACCAAAATATTACCAAAAGTAATAAAAAAAATGATTTTAAAAGTTAAAATAAATAAATAATACTTAATTTCCATACCACAATGTACTTTTTCTCTACCGATTATAGCAACCAATACTTTATTAAAACAAAAAAGTGGCAACCCTGTTTGTCTTGCCGGTGACGCGTCGCCCCGGCACGGCAAGCAGAGTAGGTTGGTAGGTAGATTGAGGGATGGTTCCCAATTTTGGAAACATTTAAATTATTGGAGAAAAAAAAAACTTATTTTCATAAAAAACGTATCTTTCATACAAAACGTTATCTAATGGAAGAAAAACAATCGTATTTGGGGAAATTTCTAATCTTCTCTTCATACAAATTGATAGAGAATGAGAGAAGATAATTCCCGTTTAATATAATTTGTCGAATCCAAAGTAAATAAAAGTGAAGGTAAGAAAACATTTCAATCGAGAATTGTTAGCAGCAGCTTTACGTAATCAAGGTACCTGGTACAAGTACATTGTCTAGTAACCTGTAGTAAAAAAATTGGTGCAAGCAATTTTCGACATTATTGACGTCAAAAATTCGGTTGTTTTTCCCATATTCTTTTTCACTTACTTTGCTGTTTCATAAAAAAACATACTTTTACTCGATTTACCGGAATGAACCACATTAATGCGTGCTGAAAAAACGAGGGGCTGAAAATAACTAGGACGAATTTTATTTTTTCCATGCTAGAGGCGATTCTGAAAAATGATCGATGACTCAGCGGATAGTCTGTTAGAATGCACCCAAAGTCATGATACGAGACCATCCGTGTTTTAGTTCTATGTATTCTGTGTTTGTAGAACAGAACGAGCGTTCGTGATGTTAAATGCATTTTGAGTAGGAAATTAGTGACCTTAACGCTTAAGCGTAGTATTTTGTATAGGGAAACGCTTAGAAACATTTTTACGCAATTTGATTTGACTTGATTTTGGATTACTTAGGGTTTTAAATGAACAATAATGCAATGTTATGTTTGTTAAACAGTCACAGGCATCCGATGGACGACTATTTGTTTAATTTAAGGTAAGATCATAGTTTTATTTGATCAAATAGAAACATTGTACATTTGGGTACGAATCAACAAACTCGTTACGCTTGACCACGTGACATATGTCAATCCCATACATTGTCTTTCTATTCTACTAGCGTTAATTGTAGTAAGTGGCCATTTGAGTAGGCCCCCTGATGTAGAACCGTTGGTGATTGGTATTTATTTTGGTGTTGGAAAACCAAAGCAAATTGACGAATATTTAAATGATTTTGTAAAAGAAATTGACAACCTAATTAAAAATGGAATGTACGTTGAACAAATCAAGAGTAAAGTATCTATAGGAATAAGATGTTTTATATGCGATTCTCCTGCGAGAGCCTACATTAAAGGTAATAGAATTGAAACAGTAGAATATAAGTAAATCATTATGCATAAATATAAAAAGATTGCAATTCACTTAAGTAATGCTACTACTTTTCTTCACTTAAGTAATGAACTATGAGAATAAATATGAATAATATAAATACAAGTCACTTTGATAATGGTATATTAATTTATTTTTCAGGTGTATGCAATTTTAACGGAAAGCATGGATGCTTAAAATGTGTGACCGTAGGAGAATATTCACATACATCCCATACAGTAACTTTTCCTGAAATGAACTGCCGTCCGAGGACTGACCAAGAATTTCGTGACAAGAAGTATGGACCTCACCATAAAAAAGACTCACCTTTACTACGATTAGGAATCGATATGATTGAAGACTTCCCGGTAGCAGATTCTTTGCATCTCGTCGACTTGGGCATAATGAAAAGGTTGCTGGTTGGTTGGCGCAATGGTAATTTTGGAAAGTACAAAACTAAATGGTGTGCCAAAGATATTGAAACAGTTTCTAATTTTCTTTCTGAATGTAAATTGCCATCTGAAATTCATCGGTCAGTGAGAGGACTAGACTGTCTTTCCCATTGGAAAGCATCTGAATATCGATCATTCTTGCTTTATTTAAGCATTGTTATACTTCCACATGTGATGTATCACTGAAGTTATGTGCTTCTCTGTATGTGAGAAAATACACCAATTTCATTGGTAAGGACCCAATATTATATTTTGGAGAACTGTGTCATATGGATACAAGAATTTTGAATAACATTGACCAAATGGATTGTCCAGAAACCCAAACCTGCGTGCGTGGCAACAAATCATAATTGCTAGTTAGTGTCTACATAAAGTGCATTTATTCTTACTTGTCTTAAAGCTGGGGATACACATGCCCGTAGCTTGCACACTAGCATACCAGCTCCTTGCAAGTGCCAGCTACAGTCATGTGTATTCGCTAACTGGCATGCCTGTAACTGGAAGCTAGCAAGTTGCAAGTAGCTAGCACAACATTTGATTTTCTTGCATGCCCGTTGAAGGAGGGGACGCGGGGGGCTGCTTACCTGGCACGTGTGAACAGACGCGACAGCTACGGGCATGCCAGTAGCCGACTCGTTGTGGCCATAGGCGCACGTTTTTTGTTTTGATTTCGAAGGTCAAGTTTTTTCAAGATTTTCTTTGTTGGTTTTTGTATTCAACATGGCACGATGGGGAGATGAGAGAACTATACAGTTCATTCATTTGTACAGAGAATACGAATGTCTCTGGAAGCCGACTAGCTCGCTTTACAAAAACAAAATAGCACGTGCCAATGCCTACAGCAAAATACAAGAAGAGTTAAATCTGACGGAAAAAGAAATTAAAATAAAATCAAAAGTCTGAGAAGTACTTACCATCAAGAAAGGAATAAAGTGGAAAATTCAAAACGATCCGGAGCTGGATCCAGTGACATTTACAAACCCAGTTTGATTTGGTTTAAGGAAATGGATTTTATAAATGAAAGTTTCGAATATAGAAACTCAATCCAAACAGCTGTTGTAAGTACCTATTCTTTCTTTTTAACATGATTTTATTAGCCCCAACCAGTGTTGGACAATTTGTAATCTAACTACTGATTACTAACTACGACTACATATTGTAATCAGTAATCGTAACTACAAATTACATAAATTAATCGTAACAAGAAGTTTTACATTTTGATTACTAACTACTTATTGTAGTTGCAATCACGATTACATGATTACTTTTTATAACTACACATTTAATTGAAGGACCTGAAAAGTCTAAAGGCTAATTTGATTGATTAACTTAACCTATCCGAATAATATTGATTTTTAGGGTTTTTAGGGTTCCGTACCCAAAGGGTAAAAACGGGACCCTATCACTGAGATTTCGCTGTGTCTGTCTGTCTGTCACCAGGTTGTATCTCATGAACCGTGATAGCTAGAGAGTTGAAATTTTCACAGATGATTTATTTCTGTTGCCGGTATAATAACAAATATTAAAACTATTACTACTACTATTAATTTAATACTACTATTAAAAGAATAGGTATTTGTATATTCACTTTAAAAATAAATAGGAATTAAATTAAAATAAAACAAACATTTAAGGGGGGCTCCCATACAACATTTTTTTTGCCGTTTTCCTTGATCTTAAATAATAGTATCTAATGTTGTATAGATAATGGTACAGGTATGGATGTAAAAAAAAGTTCACACAAAAGTTTTATTAAACAAAAGTACTTATACAATTACATTTATTCATTTAAAATATTAATCAAACGGTCTTGCCAAGACACTGCTTCTGTTGTAATGAAAAGATCTGCATATTTATTTCTAATAAATATCGCTTCTCTAGACGATCGATTATTCCGTGTTCCTGATAAATTCCGTACAGTTTGTAAGTGATCACGCCAGGAGCCGTTAATAATAGTATTGTTGAATATCTTCATAATCCACACACCTTTGTGTGATGATATAAGTATTAGTGGTTTTCCGCAACCAATTATGCAAAGAACATGCCGCTAATACTATGACATCAACTTTTTCTGGTTTTAGAGCTATGAATGATTCAAATATTCGGAATCTTGATACAAGGATACCGAACGCATTTTCTACAATTCGCCTAGCCCTTGACAATCGATAATTAAAAACTTTTTCTCTTCGGGTGGCCCTGCTAGGAAACGGTTTCATGAGATATTTTTTTAATGGAAAAGCTGCATCTCCAACTATAACAGAATGTTCAGGAATATCTAAAGAATTATTTTCTAGTGCTTGTTTCAAGCCTGATCTTTCAAACACTCCTCCATCTGAAGCTCTGCCGTTGCATCCTATATCAATATAGGAAAAACAGTAATCGTCATCCACCAATGCTAGTAGCACTATGCTGTGGCTTCCTTTATAATTAAAATAATTTGATGTATCGTCAGGAGCAATAATATTTATGTGTTTGCCATCGATGGCTCCAATACAGCCTGGAAAGTTCCATTTGGTTCGAAAGCCATTTTCTATCTCCTTCCATTCCTGCCTCGTAGGAATCTGAAAACAAAATGTCTGTTAATGCATATTAACATAAAAAAATAAAACTACCTGCAACATTTGATTTTTTTTTACAGGCACAACATTCCTCTCACTTGAGCACTGAAACAGAAACACCACCATCACACTCTCAAAGAGAGCAATCCTCCTCTCAAATAGTCCAGCAATCAGACCAGCAATCCTCCTCTCAAACAGTCAACCCACCAAACAACGAAACATTGACTGTGGCAGTCGACCAATCACACTCATCCGCTCAAGCAAGCACTACAAACGAGCAAGCACCATCACCCTCTCTCCAGGACCAAAGATCCTCCTCTCGCACTGCAGCAGTCAACCGACTACATAAAACTAGTCAGCCTAAGAAAAAACGTGTAGAACAAAACGAAACCTTAACTGCACTTCAACGCCTGGAAAATATTGCTACTGCAATCAATAATCCTGGATCAAATGAAAAACAAAAGGATGAGTTTTATTATTTCGGACAAAGTGTTGCTGCTCAGTTAAGATCATTGCCATTAAATAACGCTCTGGATATGCAATCCAAAATTCAAGTTATGCTAAGTACAGAAAGGTCTCGATTGTCCACTTCATATTCTCAGCCATCCACTCCGTATTCTAACACATCTACATATTCTGAAGAAATAGCAGCATCTGCCGATGATCGATTCATCCTACACACAATACCCACGCAGTCAAACACTAACACTATAACTTTTGGTGAAGAATCAGGATATTTTTTCTCAAGCTTGGAATAATGCCTAATGCCTATGCTGAAATAAATAAAAAATATGAAAGATATTCAAAATTGTTTTACTCACTTTAATAAAATCCTTTAGTGCAGTAGCTATTTCACTACAAACAACTGGAACGAACTGTGATATCGTCGATTTTCCTACTCTGTACAATGCTTCTAGAGATACAAATGAATCACCTGTAGCTAAAAATCTTAGTGTTATTTCCAATTTCGTTATTGCCGGGATGGCATTTCGCATGTGAGTATCATTCTTTGTTATTTTGTCCCCAATTTTTCCTAACAATTCATCAAATTTCTCTGGGAGCATTCTCAAATGGTTTCTGTAACCATCATGATCTTCTTGGCGCATTTCTTTAAGCAGACAATTACTTGCTCCAAAATCTTCCCTTCTATTAATCCAATCTCTTACCCAAACCCTTCTTCGTTTTTTCTTTTTATCTCTCATTAATTTAGCTACACATTCAATTGCTAGTAACAACACGATCTTGTTTAATTCACTTCGATTATTATCCATGTTTGGCGCGCAAGAATAGGTAGGTACGAGTGACTCTCACGAACTGTCTTGTGTATACGCGATGGCAATACTGGCATGCAAGGGCACAACTTGCATGCCTGTATTACTTGCAAATGTATCCGCAGTGTGCCAGTTACTTGTACATGCCAGTAACTTTCATGCCTGCTACAGTCCCGATTTACGGGCATGTGTATGCCCGTAAATCGGCTACTTTTGCTTTCAGATCTGGGTTATAGTTTACTGGATTATATTCCTAATAAAAACTAGTGTAACACTGTTTTTTTCACCTATCCTTACGTTAGCAAGCACTTGATTTTAAAGTACTTTTTATAGCGAAATTCTCGTTATAGTCTTGTAGGTTGGACAAGGAACATTAGGTATTAGATGTAGGTAAGAGTTTAGATAGGTTTTACAAAACACACATAGTGTTTTCACATAGCTTTTGATATGGTTTGTGTAGGATAAATGCATGAATATTTCTACCTTTGTTTGGGTCAGTTTCCAGTGGTTTGGCGAATGTCGGTGATTGTACCACGCACTTCGGCATTCGGGCATTCACTTGAATTCATTTTAAAACATCTTTCACTAAGAATTTTAGCACTTTCCAATAATTAAAGCAAATAAACTTTCTTGTTTACATATCTCACAGCTGTCTTTTCAATTGACAAGTGACAACTGTCAGATGTGACGTTTAGCGTTCCGATTCCCGCTAATTGAACGTTTCGGACCAATTAATTTACACTTTGGTGATAAAATCAAATAAATATCACTTATTTGTTATTTTAATTAAATAAAGTAAATGTTAATGTCTCGCATGCTAGTTAAACGTTTTAATATTAATATTCAGACAAAAGGTAAGTAAGTTCAGGGAGTGCGATTGTCTATGGGGTGTCTTTTGTCGATGGTACTCATTCGAGAGAATTCTAGCAAACTCGGTGGATTTCCGCCATTTGACTTTTTCGCCTGTGTCATTCAGAGAGACAGGAAATTTTCGTCATGTGAAGTGAAACCCAATCTATTTTTTTGTGGGTTTCTATTAATTTAATGATGCGTTGAGCATCCCTTTAAGTGGTGAGTGTTATAATAATACGAATCTAATTATTTGTCCGTTTATACCAATGGTATCCAGATTGTAACCTCGTGTCGTATTGTTCTCAGGGCTCCAGCTCGTCAATTTATATTTCATCATGTCTTTCATGAGATAAAAACCTGTGATAATTAAAGCCCAAATTTGGTAAGTTTCTCAACCTTGTTATAATGTTAGTTGTAAGGAAAACCTCATATTCAATGTTGGACAATTTGGTGACTTTGATTTTCTATTGCAGGGCTCCCAGGTTGTGTCCACAGTTTTACCTCAAAATTTCAAGATATAAGTACTTCCAGGTTTACCTCAAAATTTCAAGATATAAGTGGTTCCCAGTTGGGTCCAGGAAATCTTTCAAGGTTATGGTTTAAGCTCATTTCGATCTAACGTCGTCTGTGCAGCGGTTTGGATGGTATTCCATGCTATGATGTCTCATTAAAATCCACGCGACGAGCACATGTTAAGCCGTACCATTGCCATGGATTTATAAAACTAACCAAGGTATTCCGCAGCTTTCTTTTATTATCATTGCGGCAGTGTTTCTGTAGTATGTACCCGGTGAAGTAATTAACGTTTATATCCAGTACAAAATGGTTATTTGATGACATGTTCAAACTCAACCCGGAGCAGGTCAACAGCCAATAAATGTACCTACAGTCCTGTTTCAAATTTATTTAGCTTCAGCGTAACTGGTTCATGAGTCAGAATGTATAAATAATTCTATTTTACTATGAATGTCTTGTGTTAAGATGATAAGTAATAGGTATCTTAGCATAAGTTTTTTTTGTGAGTACATATGTATTCGGTTCTTAACGGTCCGCCAACTTGAGAGATATGGTGACGTTTGAAAACTTATTTCAAATGCGGAACCGGCCTCTTAATCTGTCTGACTAACGGGAAACGAATAGATGTGCCCTCACCGTTACTTTTAAGGGTTTATAGTTTAAATCCCTACTTCTTTATATGGTTTTAATTTTATAATGAACCCAAGGGTATTGTTCTTGTAATAAATGTATGGTCTCACTTTAACCTGTTAAGGGTCCCTGTTAAACCATTTGCCCTTCGTGCGGTTTTAACATTATAATGGGTTCTCTAGGTATTATGTATTAATATAAAATGTGTGACTTCATTTTAACCCTTCGGATTCTTCGTTAAACCATTTATACCCCATGTGGTTTTAAATATTTTTATGACTTATTTTCTGCGAATCGT
Organism: Agriphila tristella; assembly: GCA_928269145.1. Taxonomy (NCBI): domain Eukaryota; kingdom Metazoa; phylum Arthropoda; class Insecta; order Lepidoptera; family Crambidae; genus Agriphila; species Agriphila tristella. Next base: position 3,329,927 of record OV743435.1, read on the forward strand.
TGTTAACATGGTATTGATTATACAACGTGCTAAATAAATGTTTATATCAACGTAAATATTGGTTTGATTTATTAAACTCACTTTGTTTCGATCCGTGGACAATTTATCTTTTAATTTTTAACTTTCATTGATATTAACGGCGCCCAAAATCATAATTGTTCCATGGATGACTGAGCCACGCGAATCCACAAAACCCCTTTGCTCTACCGACTAACATTTTCAGGGGGGTAATTTCCATCTATACCCCGGGGTAAAATTTTTCCCATTACAGTGGCGCCCAACGTGGGGCCACTGTAATGGGAAAAATTTTACCCCGGGGTATCGATGGAAATTACCCCACTGAAAATGTTAGTCGGTAGAGCAAAGGGGTTGTGTGGATTCGCGTGGCTCAGTCATCCATGGAACAACTATGATTTTGGGCGCCGTTAATATCAATGAAAGTTAAAAATTAAAAGATAAATTGTCCACGGATCGAAACAAAGTGAGTTTAATAAATCAAACCAATATTTACGTTGATATAAACATTTATTCAACACGTTGTATAATCAATACCAAGTTAACAACGATTCGCAGAAAATAAGTCATAAAAATATTTAAAACCACAGGGGGTATAAATGGTTTAACGAAGAATCCGAAGGGTTAAAATGAAGTCACACATTTTATATTAATACATAATACCTTGAGAACCCATTATAATGTTAAAACCGCACGAAGGGCAAATGGTTTAACAGGGACCCTTAACAGGTTAAAGTGAGACCATACATTTATTACAAAAACAATACCCTTGGGTTCATTATAAAATTAAAACCATATAAAGAAGTAGGGATTTTAACTATAGACCCTTAAAAGTAAAGGTGAGGGCATATCTATTCGTTTCCCGTTAGTCAGACGGATTAAGAGGCCGGTTCCGCATTTGAAATAAGTTTTCAAACGTCACCATATCTCTCAAGTTGGATGACCGTCAAGAACCGAACACATATGTACTCAAAAAAAACTTATGCTAAGATACCTATTACTTATCATCTTAACACAAGACATTCATAGTAAAATGGAATTATTTCTACATTCTGGTTCATGAACCAGTTACGCTGAAGCTAAATAAATTTGAAACATGACTGTAGGTACATTTATAGGCTGTTGACCTGCTCCGGGTTGAGTTTGAACATGTCATCAAATAACCATTTTGTACTTGATATGAACGTTAATTACTTCACCGGGTACATACTACAGAAACACTGCCGCGATGATAATAAAAGAAAGCTGCGGAATACCTTGGTTGGTTTTATAAATCCATGGCAATGGCACGGTTTAACCTGTGCTCGTCGCGCTGATTTCATTGAGACATCATAGCATGGAATACCAGCCAAGCCGCTGCACAGACGACGTTAGATCGAAATGAGCTTAAACCATAACCTTGAAAGATTTCCTGGACCAAACTGGGAACCACTTATATCTTGAAATTTTGAGGTAAACCTGGACACAACCTGAGAGCCCTGCAATAGAAAATCAAAGTCACCAAATTGTCCAACATTGAATATGAGGTTTTCCTTACAACTAACATTATAACAAGGTTGAGAAACTTACCAAATTTGGGCTTTAATTATCACAGGTTTTTATCTCATGAAAGACATGATGAAATATAAATTGATGAGCTGGAGCCCTGAGAACAATACGACACGAGGTTACAATCTGGATACCACTGGTAAAAACGGACAAATAATTAGATTCGTATTATTATAACACTCACCACTTAAAGGGATGCTCAACGCATCATTAAATCAATAGAAACCCACCAATAAAAATAGATTGGGTTTCACTTCACATGACGAAAATTTCCTGCATCTCTGAATGACACAGGCGAAAAAGTGATATGGCGGAAATCCACCGAGTTTGCTAGAATTCTCTCGAATGAGTACCATCGACAAAAGACACACCATAGACAATCGCACTCCCTGAACTTACTTACCTTTTGTCTGAATATTAATATTAAAACGTTTAACTAGCATGCGAGACATTAACATTTACTTTATTTAATTAAAATAACAAATAGGTGATATTTATTTATTTGATTTGATAACTCTGGTCCATGAGCCAGAATGTATAAATAATTCTATTTTACTATACTGTAATGGGAAAAATTTTACCCCGGGGTATCGATGGAAATTACCCCACTGAAAATGTTAGTCGGTAGAGCAAAGGGGTTGTGTGGATTCGCGTGGCTCAGTCATCCATGGAACAACTATGATTTTGGGCGCCGTTAATATCAATGAAAGTTAAAAATTAAAAGATAAATTGTCCACGGATCGAAACAAAGTGAGTTTAATAAATCAAACCAATATTTACGTTGAAACAAACATTTATTTAACACATTGTATAACTAATACCAAGTTAACAACGATTCGCAGAAAATATGTCATAAAAATATTTAAAACCACATGGGGTATAAATGGTTTAACGAAGAATCCGAAGGGTTAAAATGAAGTCACACATTTTATATTAATACATAATACCTTGAGAACCCATTATAATGTTAAAACCGCACGAAGGGCAAATGGTTTAACAGGGACCCTTAACCGGTTAAAGTGAGACCACACATTAATTACAAAAACAATACCCTTGGGTTCATTATAAAATTAAAACCATATAAAGAAGTAGGAATTTAAAATATAAACCCTTAAAAGTAAAGGTGAGGGCATATCTGTTCGTTTCCCGTTAGTCAGACGGATTAAGAGGCCGGTTCCGCATTTGAAATAAGTTTTCAAACGTCACCATATCTCTCAAGTCGGCTGACCGTCAAGAACCGGACACATATGTACTCACAAAACTTATGCTAAGATACCTATTACTTATCCTCTTAACACAAGACATTCATAGTAAAATGGAATTATTTCTACATTCTGGTTCATGAACCAGTTACGCTGAAGCTAAATAAATTGGAAACATGACTGTAGGTACATTTATTGGCTGTTGACCTGCTCCGGGTTGAGATTGAACATGTCATCAAAACATCATTTTGTACTGGATATGAACGTTAATTACTTCACCGGGTACATACTACAGAAACACTGCCGCGATGATAATAAAAGAAGGCTGCGGAATACCTGGATTACGTTGATAAATCCATGATAATGGTAAGGTTAAATACATGCTCGTCGCGCTGATTTTAATGAGACATCATAGCTTGGAATACTCGCAAATCCGCTGCACGGACGACGTTACCTCGAAACGAGTTTAAACCATAACCTTGAAAGATTTCCTGGACCAAACTGGGAACCACTTATATCTTGAAATTTTGAGGTAAACCTGGACACAACCTGGGATTTTGAAGTAAACCTGGACGCGTTTCCTGGACCAAACCTGGGAGCCCTGCAATAGAAAATCAAAGTCACCAAATTGTCCAACATTGAATATGAGGTTTTCCTTACAACTAACATTATAACAAGGTTGAGAAACTTACCAAATTTGGGCTTTAATTATCACAGGTTTTTATCTCATGAAAGACATGATGAAATATAAATTGATGAGCTGGAGCCCTGAGAACAATACGACACGAGGTTACAATCTGGATACCATTGGTATAAACGGACAAATAATTGGATTCGTATTATTATAACACTCACCACTTAAAGGGATGCTCAACGCATCATTAAATTAATAGAAACCCACCAATAAAAATAGATTGGGTTTCACTTCACATGACGAAAATTTCCTGCATCTCTGAATGACACAGGCGAAAAAGTGATATGGCGGAAATCCACCGAGTTTGCTAGAATTCTCTCGAATGAGTACCATCGACAAAAGACACACCATAGACAATCGCACTCCCTGAACTTACTTACCTTTTGTCTGAATATTAATATTAAAACGTTTAACTAGCATGCGAGACATTAACATTTACTTTATTTAATTAAAATAACAAATAGGTGATATTTATTTATTTGATTTTATCACCAAAGTGTAAATTAATTGGTCCGAAACGTTCAATTAGCGGGAATCGGAACGCTAAACGTCACATCTGACAGTTGTCACTTGTCAATTGAAAAGACAGCTATGAGATATGTAAACAAGAAAGTTTATTTGCTTTAATTATTGAAAAGTGCTAAAATTCTTTGTGAAAGATGTTTTAAAATGAATTTAAGTGAATGCCCGAATGCCGAAGTGTGTGGTACAATCACCGACATTCGTTAAACTACTGGAAATTGACCCAAATAAAGGTAAAAATTTGCATGCAATAAACTAACACTAAACACATCAAAAGCTATGTGAAAACACTATGTGTGTTTTGTAAAACCTATCTAAACTCGTACCTACATCTAATACCTAATGTTCCTTGTCCAACCTACAAGACTATAACGAGAATGCCGCTATAACAAGTACTTTAAAATCAAATGTTGGTTACCCCATAGGTATATAAAAAAAGGTGTTACAGTACCGTCTTAGTTGGGAAAGAAAAATTTTATTCAAAATGAATATTTTGAATAAAATTTTTCGTCAGGAGGAACGACGAAATCTAAAACTACAACCTAAACTGAACAAAACAGACCTTAATCCTACTTTACTTAAAGATAAACCACCTCAAGACTCAAAACTTAGACAAAGAAAGCTTGAGTCATATCAAGGGAAACCTAACAAATAACTCACAAGAGTGAAAATTGAAAAAGGTAGAACCGTTTCATAGACCCAATAACACAAAAAGAGAGCTAATCCAGGTTCTAGCCATAACCAGTGTTAAACCATAACAGGTTGGTTAAACAAAGCCACAACGTAATTTACCAAACTGCAAACATGGGTAAATTACATGAAAAGTTGAAGTATGCAAAACAGTGACTTCTAAAAGTGAAGTGTGAGGAGTGGAAATCCAACATCCCTTAAAACACACAACAAAGGCAAAAGCAAATCATCACACAGGACGACACGCCATCATAATAAAGAAAACAGAAATGTTACCATCCTTGGCATCATTTGTGGTTTACACAAATGCAACAAGACCTATGGATGTAACACGGATAAAATATACACTAAAAACTAACAAAGTTATAACCTACTGAACTAACAATGATAGAACAACATCGTGCACAAGGTAACACAAGGGCAGGCTTGAAACTAAAGCCATATAAAGGGGTTTCAAGCGCCACTACTGTGACCCCGCACAACAAATGAACCACCGACAGGAACGCCATATGCCGAAACGGACTAATATGAACTAGTGTCCCTCGAATTGAGTTAAAAATTTTGAACGCAGTATACATATGCACCAAAAACCAACAAAAACATAACCCACCCAACTAACAACGACGAAACAGCATCATGCTAAAGGTAACACAAGGGCAGGCTTGAAACTAAAGCCATATAAAGGGGTTTCAAGCGCCACTACTGTGCCCCCGCACAACAAATAAACCACTGACAGAGACAACATATGCCGAAACGGATGTCCGAAACGGAGTGTCCCCGCAACTTGGGTTGAAAATTTTGAACACAAATATATAAAACACAAAATTGGGTGAGATGCCTTGCAACGACGTAAGGTGGCATATGAAATGATATACAGAACCCGTTTTATAATTGGAGTTCTAAACTAAACAGACGCGAGCGAAAACTTTTTATTTAAAGGTTAGCAGTATTTTTAAATTCGGAACTACTAAAAACAGCCGCAGAAGGAATTTTAAAACTACCCCTACGAGCTAATATCAAGGTATGCATGCTCATCAAAAGAGACTTTAAGAGCGGATAATTCATGTTCAAGTTCTTCCCCGAGCAAGAAATCAACGTTACAATTAAGTTCAGCCATATTGAAATAAAAATTAAATTCACGTTAAATAAAGCACTAAAATATTGAATTATTAATCTCACTTTTCTGGGCCACACGTTGGGTACGCCACTGTAATGGGAAAAATTTTACCCCGGGGTATCGATGGAAATTACCCCACTGAAAATGTTAGTCGGTAGAGCAAAGGGGTTGTGTGGATTCGCGTGGCTCAGTCATCCATGGAACAACTATGATTTTGGGCGCCGTTAATATCAATGAAAGTTAAAAATTAAAAGATAAATTGTCCACGGATCGAAACAAAGTGAGTTTAATAAATCAAACCAATATTTACGTTGAAACAAACATTTATTTAACACATTGTATAACTAATACCAAGTTAACAACGATTCGCAGAAAATATGTCATAAAAATATTTAAAACCACATGGGGTATAAATGGTTTAACGAAGAATCCGAAGGGTTAAAATGAAGTCACACATTTTATATTAATACATAATACCTTGAGAACCCATTATAATGTTAAAACCGCACGAAGGGCAAATGGTTTAACAGGGACCCTTAACCGGTTAAAGTGAGACCACACATTAATTACAAAAACAATACCCTTGGGTTCATTATAAAATTAAAACCATATAAAGAAGTAGGGATTTAAAATATAAACCCTTAAAAGTAAAGGTGAGGGCATATCTGTTCGTTTCCCGTTAGTCAGACGGATTAAGAGGCCGGTTCCGCATTTGAAATAAGTTTTCAAACGTCACCATATCTCTCAAGTCGGCTGACCGTCAAGAACCGGACACATATGTACTCACAAAACTTATGCTAAGATACCTATTACTTATCCTCTTAACACAAGACATTCATAGTAAAATGGAATTATTTCTACATTCTGGTTCATGAACCAGTTACGCTGAAGCTAAATAAATTGGAAACATGACTGTAGGTACATTTATTGGCTGTTGACCTGCTCCGGGTTGAGATTGAACATGTCATCAAAACATCATTTTGTACTGGATATGAACGTTAATTACTTCACCGGGTACATACTACAGAAACACTGCCGCGATGATAATAAAAGAAGGCTGCGGAATACCTGGATTACGTTGATAAATCCATGATAATGGTAAGGTTAAATACATGCTCGTCGCGCTGATTTTAATGAGACATCATAGCTTGGAATACTCGCAAATCCGCTGCACGGACGACGTTACCTCGAAACGAGTTTAAACCATAACCTTGAAAGATTTCCTGGACCAAACTGGGAACTGGAAAACCTGGAAGTACTTATATCTTGAAATTTTGAGGTAAAACTGTGGAGGAAAACCTCATATTCAATGAGGACAATTTGGTGACTTTGATTTTTTATTGCAGGGCTCCCAGGTTGTCTCCACAGTTTTACCTCAAAATTTCAAGATATAAGTACTTCCAGGTTTACCTCAAAATTTCAAGATATAAGTGGTTCCCAGTTTGGTCCAGGAAATCTTTCAAGGTTATGGTTTAAGCTCATTTCGATCTAACGTCGTCTGTGCAGCGGTTTGGCTGGTATTCCATGCTATGATGTCTCATTAAAATCAGCGCGACGAGCACATGTTAAACCGTACCATTACCATGGATTTATGAAGCTAACCGAGGTGTTCCGCGGCTTTCTTTTGTTATCATCGCGGCAGTGTTTCTGTAGTATGTACCCGGTGAAGTAATTAACGTTCATGTCCAGTACAGGATGGTGTTTTGATGACATGTTCAGACTCAACCCGGAGCAGGTCTACAGCCAATAAATGTACCTACAGTCATGTTTCCAATTTATTTAACTTCAGCGTAACTCTGGTCCATGAGCCAGAATGTATAAATAATTCTATTTTACTATAATTGTCTTGTGTTAAGATGATAAATAATAAGTATCTTAGCATAAGTTTTGTGGGTACATATGTGTTCGGTTCTTGACGGTCCGCCGACTTGAGAGATATGGTGACGTTTGAAAACTTATTTCAAACGCGGAGCCGGCCTCTTAATCCGTCCGACTAACTGGAAACGAACAGATATGCCCTCACCTTTACTTTTAAGGGTTTATAGTTTAAATCCCTACTTCTTTATATGGTTTTAATTTTATAATGAACCCAAGGGTATTGTTTTTGTAATTAATGTATGGTCTCACTTTAACCTGTTAAGGGTCCCTGTTAAACCATTTGCCCTTCGTGCGGTTTTAACATTATAATGGGTTCTCTAGGTATTATGTATTAATATAAAATGTGTGACTTCATTTTAACCCTTCGGATTCTTCGTTAAACCATTTATACCCCATGTGGTTTTAAATATTTTTATGACTTATCTTCTGCGAATCGTTGTTAACTTGGTATTAATTATACAACGTGTTAAATAAATGTTTATATCAACGTAAATATTGGTTTGATTTATTAAACTCACTTTGTTTCGATCCGTGGACAATTTATCTTTTAATTTTTAACTTTCATTGATATTAACGGCGCCCAAAATCATAGTTGTTCCATGGATGACTGTGCCACGCGAATCCACAAAACCCCTTTGCTCTACCGACTAACATTTTCAGTGGGGTAATTTCCATCTATACCCCGGGGTAAAATTTTTCCCATTACAGTGGCGCCCAACGTGGGGCCCAGAAAAGTGAGATTAATAATTCAATATTTTAGTGCTTTATTTAACGTGATTTTTTTTTTCATTATGGCTGAACTTAATTGTAACGTTAATTTCTTGCTCAAGGAGGAACTTGAACATGAATTATCCGTTCTTAAAGTCTCTTTTGATGAGCATAGTAGCGTCGACCAATTACGAAAACTTTTAAGGAATACCTTGAAATTAGCTCGTAGGGGTAGCTTAAAAATCCCTTCTACAGCTGTTTCTACTAATAATGAGGAAACAGAAGTCTCGGTTCTTCAATTCAAGGCTGGTCTGCTCGTTAATTCTTTTGATGAGGAAAGCATTCCGGAATCTACGCGTTCACGCCTTGTTGGTCGTGCGAATTATATTCTTTCTAGAATCTCCAGAATCGCCAACCCTCCTGAAGAACTTTTGGTGTTACAGGGGAAGCTGATTAATTGTATTTCAGAAAATGATAAATCTTCGGAATCTGAAACAGAAGATAGCTCTCCCCGTGTCAATAATACTCAGACAGTCATTTACAAACCAGAGAAATCTTACAATCTATGTTCTCTCAACTTGAAATTTAATGGTGACACTTGTGTCCGTGCTTTCTTATCTAGGTTAGAGGAGCTTTGTGCTGCTAGGAAGATACCCAAGGAGTATGTTTTTACTGGGTTTCCCGATTTGATAGAGGGTCCTGCTCTTTATTGGTATCGTGCTAGTAAGTCGGGGTTCCACAACTATGATGAGTTAGTTTCAGCATTAAAATCAGATTTTGACCTTCCTGGTTTCGACGATCGGCTTATGCAAGAAATACAATCGCGCACGCAGGCTAAGCACGAATCCTTAGTTGTGTTCTTATCCGTCATATTAGGAATGATGTCTCGTTTGAGTACGGAGTTGTCCGATGCGGAAAAACTAAAGATCGTGATGCGTAATATCCGGCCTGAGTACAATCGTGAGTTGATGCTGGTTGATGTCCGGTCGATTGAACATCTTAAGGAACTAGGCAAGCGAATTGAAACCTGTAAACTACGAATTGAAGGGTTCTCCGAACCATCTTTTACCAAACCAAGTGTTGCACCAGATTTTCACTATAAACCGAAGACTAAGCCTGATATTTCCGAATCTAAAAATACTGCTAACCTTAATAAAAAGCTTTCGGTCGCGTCTGTTCAGAATTCCAATAATTCTAAGAAGGGTTCTGTATATTGTTTTGTATGTCGAAATAACGAGCATGCTACGTTTCGTTGTAATGCATCTCGTCCAATTTTATGTTTTAAATGTGGCAAACTTAATGTTAAGTCCACTGAGTGTCCGGATTGTAATCGGCCAAAAAACTAGGTAACTTAGTCTCTCTGAGTAATGTTAATACTTGCAGAGAGACCTATTTTAAACCCAATTTGGAGGACAATAGGCCGTATTTAACCGTTAAGGCATATGGCGTCCCTATCAGTGGTTTACTTGATTGTGGTGCTAGTTGTTCAATTCTCGGTGACAATGCCCACAAACTTTTCATTAAACTTGGTATTCCGTTGAGAGCTCTTAATAAACCTTGTTATATTAGAGTTGCTAACGGTTCCGATTATTATTGTCAATATTATATGGACGTTCCTATTGAATATAAAGATGAAACTAAAATAATAAAGTTTTATGTTCAACCCAAGATTACACTTCCAGTCCATTTTGGAATTAATTTCTGGAAATCGTTTAATCTTGCTCCCGATGTTTTAGCTTGCATTCCCTCTATTAATTCTGATAGGGTTTGTGAAATTGATAGTATCTCGGAGATTGGTTTAAAACCTTTTGATTCTTTAACTGATAAACAAAGGTCCGATTTGGAAAATGTTAAATCTTTGTTTGATAATATCGACTCTGAAAGAGTTGGTCTCGGTCGTACTCATCTTGCTGAACACCATATTGATACCGGGGATGCTAAACCCGTGAAACAAAGATATTATCGTATGAGTCCGGAAAAACTTAAACTTCTAGAACAAGAACTTGATCGTATGTTAGACTTAGGGATAGTTGAACCTTCGAATTCACCTTGGAATTCTCCCACTACTCAGGTTCCTAAATCAGATGGTAAAGTTCGAGTATGTTTGGATAGTAGGATGATTAATGCTGTGTCTAAAACGGATGCTTATCCTCTTCCATACATAAATTATATTCTGGATAACCTTCGGGATGCAAAATTTTTAACCTCTCTTGACCTTAGCGCCGCGTACCACCAAATACCTTTGTCGGCCAGTTCCAAAGAAAAGACAGCTTTTACTGTTCCTGGTCGTGGTCTTTTCCATTATAATGTCATGTGCTTCGGTTTGGTGGGAGCTTCTGCTACAATGCAAAGACTCATGGATAGTTTGTTTGCAGCCCAATTTGACAATAAGGTTTTCTGTTATATCGACGATATCATCATCTGTACCGATTCTTTTGAGGAACATATCTCTATTTTAAAGGCTGTTTATGGAAAACTTAAAAGTGCCAACCTTACTATCAACATGGAAAAATCTCTTTTCTGTCGATCCGAACTAAAGTATCTAGGCTACGTGGTAGATTGCTACGGCTTGAGGACGGACCCGTCCAAAGTAGATGTTATTGCTAATTTTCCCGTTCCTACTGATGCTAAGCAGGTCAAGCGTTTCCTTGGCATGGCCGGATGGTATCGACGTTTCATTAAAGATTTTTCTAAAATAGCTAAACCTTTATCGCGGCTAACTAGTAAAAAGGTTCTCTTTAAATGGACTCCTGAAGCTGAAGAATCTTTTTCTACTCTTAAAACGGCGTTAATTTCGGCACCAATTTTAAAATGCCCTGACTTTAGCTTACCGTTTTACATCCATACGGATGCTTCCTCTTATGCTATTGGTGGTGTTTTAACCCAGAAGTTTGAAGGTGTTGATCACCCCATTGCTTATTGCAGTCGGACTCTTACCGACCAAGAGGTCAATTATACCGCAACTGAGCGAGAATTACTTGCTGTTATTTATGCTTTGGAGCAGTATCGAGCTTATGTTGAAGGTACTAAATGTTTTATAGTAACTGACCATGCTTCTTTACAGTGGTTTTACAAACTTAAGAATCCCACTGGACGCCTTAGTAGATGGGCGTGCCGTCTTAGTCAGTTCGTTTTTGAAATTATTCATAGAAAGGGGAAAGATCATGTCGTTCCAGATGCGTTATCTCGTATGAAAATCGACTCTATTGAAATTGATCCTCACCAGATCACCGATCCTTGGTATATTAAACTTTTTGAGGGATGTTCACGTAATCCTAAACTTTTCCCTAATTTTTCTATCACTGAGGGAAAACTGTATCGGTTGACTAAGAATAAATATAACCTTACATCTCAACACGAGTGGAAAATTGTGGTTCCTGCTGAAAAACGTGCGGAGATCATTCAGAAGTATCACGACGAGCCAGCTTCTGGTCATTTTGGCGTAGCTAAGACTCACAAGAAAATATCTAACATGTACTATTGGCCGTCTTTATTTTGCGACGTCAAAAAGTATGTTAACGATTGTGAGATTTGTAACACTTACAAGCCGGTTAATACCGCTCGTCCGGGTTTGATGGGTGATCCCCGACAAGTTACTAAACCGTGGGAAGCGATTTCTTGCGATCTTCTAGGACCATTTCCGCCTTCTTACTCGAGAAATCAATATTTGTTCGTTGTCTCCGATTATTTTAGCAAATATGTCCTTCTCTTTCCTTTGCGAAGTGCTACGGCCAAGGCTGTGTGTAAATGCCTTGAAAAGGGCGTGTTTTTGGTGCATGGAGTTTGTCGTATCCTATATACAGATAACGGTCCCCAATTCACCTCTAAAGAATTTAGAGATTTGTTAAAATCTGTGGGAGTACCTCACATTTTCTATAATCCTCGTTACCACCCTCAATGTAACCAAACTGAAAGGGTTAATCGGGATATTGTTCGTGCCATTGCTTCTTATGTGCGTTTCGATCACCGCAAATGGGATCAAAACATTCAGGAAATCCAATGTGCCCTCAATACCTCCGTTCATGCAGGAACTAAATTTACTGCTTATTACCTTAATCATGGTAGGGAAATGGTACTCGATGGAGCAACTTATAACTCGGATCAACCTTTTGATGGTCAGGCTGTTACTGTCCATTCTGATAATTACACTTCTGGTTTGCCCAAGTTGCAGAAAATTTTTAAGGACGTTGAATGCCATTTGCAAAAGGCTTATCGTCATAATGTTAAGTATTATAACCTAAGGAAACGCCCTCTCGAGCTTCGGGAAGGTCAGATAATTTATAAAAGGTGTTTTCCTCTTTCTAACGCTTCCAAATATTTTTCTGCCAAATTATCGCCCAAATTCGAGAAATGTGTAGTAGATAAAAAACTGGGTAACGTGGTTTATTCTTTGAAAAGTATGGACGGGAAACCGCTTGGTTCTTTTCACATTAAAGATATTGTTGTGCGGGGTCACAGTGAAGGCGCTTGAAATCCCCTTATATGGTTTTTTTGGTTTCAAGTTTGCCATTGTGTTACCTTTTGCGCAATGTTGTTTTATTATTGTTAGTTAAGTAAGTTATAACTTTGTTAGTTTTTAGGGTATATTTTATCCGTGTTACATCCATAGGTCTTGTTGCATTTGTGAAAACCACAAATGATACCAAGGATGGTAACATTTCTGTTTTCTTTATTATGATGGCGTGTCGTCCTGTGTGATGATTTGCTTTAGCAGTTGTTGTGTGTTTTAAGGGATGTTGGATTTCCACTCCTCACACTTTACTTTTAGAAGTCCCTGTTTTGCATACTTCAATTTTTCATGTAATTTACCCATGCTTGCAGTTTAGTAAATTACGTGCTGGTTTTTGTTTAACCAACCTGTGTTTAACACTGGTTATGGCTAGAACCTGGATTAGCTCTCTTTTTATGTTATTGGGTCTATGAAACGGTTCTACCTTTTTCCATATTCACTCTTATGAGGTATTTATTAGGTTTCCCTTGATATGACTCAAGCTTTCTTTGTCTAAGTTTTGAGTCTTGAGGTGGTTTATCTTTAAGTAAAGTAGGATTAAGGTCTGTTTTGTTCAGTTTAGGTTGTAGTTTTAGATTTCGTCGTTCCTCCTGACGAAAAATTTTATTCAAAATATTCATTTTGAATAAAATTTTTCTTTCCCAACGAAGACGGTACTGTAACACTGTTTTTTTTCACCTATCCTTACGTTAGCAAGCACTTGATTTTAAAGTACTTTTTATAGCGAAATTCTCGTTATAGTCTTGTAGGTTGGACAAGGAACATTAGGTATTAGATGTAGGTAAGAGTTTAGATAGGTTTTACAAAACACACATAGTGTTTTCACATAGCTTTTGATATGGTTTGTGTAGGATAAATGCATGAATATTTCTACCTTTGTTTGGGTCAGTTTCCAGTGGTTTGGCGAATGTCGGTGATTGTACCACGCACTTCGGCATTCGGGCATTCACTTGAATTCATTTTAAAACATCTTTCACTAAGAATTTTAGCACTTTCCAATAATTAAAGCAAATAAACTTTCTTGTTTACATATCTCACAGCTGTCTTTTCAATTGACAAGTGACAACTGTCAGATGTGACGTTTAGCGTTCCGATTCCCGCTAATTGAACGTTTCGGACCAATTAATTTACACTTTGGTGATAAAATCAAATAAATATCACTTATTTGTTATTTTAATTAAATAAAGTAAATGTTAATGTCTCGCATGCTAGTTAAACGTTTTAATATTAATATTCAGACAAAAGGTAAGTAAGTTCAGGGAGTGCGATTGTCTATGGGGTGTCTTTTGTCGATGGTACTCATTCGAGAGAATTCTAGCAAACTCGGTGGATTTCCGCCATTTGACTTTTTCGCCTGTGTCATTCAGAGAGACAGGAAATTTTCGTCATGTGAAGTGAAACCCAATCTATTTTTTGGTGGGTTTCTATTAATTTAATGATGCGTTGAGCATCCCTTTAAGTGGTGAGTGTTATAATAATACGAATCTAATTATTTGTCCGTTTATACCAATGGTATCCAGATTGTAACCTCGTGTCGTATTGTTCTCAGGGCTCCAGCTCGTCAATTTATATTTCATCATGTCTTTCATGAGATAAAAACCTGTGATAATTAAAGCCCAAATTTGGTAAGTTTCTCAACCTTGTTATAATGTTAGTTGTAAGGAAAACCTCATATTCAATGTTGGACAATTTGGTGACTTTGATTTTCTATTGCAGGGCTCCCAGGTTGTGTCCACAGTTTTACCTCAAAATTTCAAGATATAAGTACTTCCAGGTTTACCTCAAAATTTCAAGATATAAGTGGTTCCCAGTTGGGTCCAGGAAATCTTTCAAGGTTATGGTTTAAGCTCATTTCGATCTAACGTCGTCTGTGCAGCGGTTTGGATGGTATTCCATGCTATGATGTCTCATTAAAATCCACGCGACGAGCACATGTTAAGCCGTACCATTGCCATGGATTTATAAAACTAACCAAGGTATTCCGCAGCTTTCTTTTATTATCATTGCGGCAGTGTTTCTGTAGTATGTACCCGGTGAAGTAATTAACGTTTATATCCAGTACAAAATGGTTATTTGATGACATGTTCAAACTCAACCCGGAGCAGGTCAACAGCCAATAAATGTACCTACAGTCCTGTTTCAAATTTATTTAGCTTCAGCGTAACTGGTTCATGAGTCAGAATGTATAAATAATTCTATTTTACTATGAATGTCTTGTGTTAAGATGATAAGTAATAGGTATCTTAGCATAAGTTTTTTTTGTGAGTACATATGTATTCGGTTCTTAACGGTCCGCCAACTTGAGAGATATGGTGACGTTTGAAAACTTATTTCAAATGCGGAACCGGCCTCTTAATCTGTCTGACTAACGGGAAACGAATAGATGTGCCCTCACCGTTACTTTTAAGGGTTTATAGTTTAAATCCCTACTTCTTTATATGGTTTTAATTTTATAATGAACCCAAGGGTATTGTTCTTGTAATAAATGTATGGTCTCACTTTAACCTGTTAAGGGTCCCTGTTAAACCATTTGCCCTTCGTGCGGTTTTAACATTATAATGGGTTCTCTAGGTATTATGTATTAATATAAAATGTGTGACTTCATTTTAACCCTTCGGATTCTTCGTTAAACCATTTATACCCCATGTGGTTTTAAATATTTTTATGACTTATTTTCTGCGAATCGTTGTTAACATGGTATTGATTATACAACGTGCTAAATAAATGTTTATATCAACGTAAATATTGGTTTGATTTATTAAACTCACTTTGTTTCGATCCGTGGACAATTTATCTTTTAATTTTTAACTTTCATTGATATTAACGGCGCCCAAAATCATAATTGTTCCATGGATGACTGAGCCACGCGAATCCACAAAACCCCTTTGCTCTACCGACTAACATTTTCAGGGGGGTAATTTCCATCTATACCCCGGGGTAAAATTTTTCCCATTACACTAGGAACATTCGAAGTCATTTTTCAAAAATAAAATACGCTGTGTGTGTATGCGTGTTTGAATTTTGAAGCGCGCTCATTAGTGGATGCGCATTGCGCACTCAGTAGGTAGAGTTTGCGGGCAAAACCTAACTACTGAGTTTTTTGACCAATCAGAGATCACCACCGAAACTAGCGCGAAACTGGGGAGTTAGACTGCGCGCAAAATCTAACTACTGAGTTTCTTGACCAATCAGAGATCACTATCAAAACTCGAGAGTTAGATCACATGAGTAAAAAGAAAGGAACAGAGACAAAGCTTCCTAAGAACGTGAAATTCAAACTTGTAACTAACAAAACAAATGATGCCCTATGATTGTCCACTGGCTGGCTGTCAAAACAGGTTTTTTCCTTGTACGCGACAAGTGGCCAGTGGACACGCACACATGCCCCGCGTGCTTGTAGTGGTGCAACCGATTCGCGCGGTTGTATGAAGCTTGGTCTCTGGTCCTTTCTTTTTACTCATGTGGTTAGATTTTGCTTATATGCGGCCCTGACGGCATCCCTGGAGTGGCCGACATACAAACACGGAAGGGCGTACTACGACGGGTGTACAACAACACTGTCCACTCCCAGTCCCAGTCTGCTGCTTGAAGAGGACTGTTCAACGCGGGCGAGTATGTCTACGCCACCCGTGGGCGCGGGGGGAAACTAAGGTCCGACCGATATCTCGGTCTCGGCCAGTCTCGGCCAAAAATTATGTCTCGGTCTCGATCTCGGCCAAAATGGCCGAGAATCTCGGCCTATTAGTACCTACTTACGTAGGCCTGAGATTACACTCGTGCGTTTTCGTCTTGCACTTTCTTCTTCGCTGAGGCATGCGTCATTCAAACTACCGCTGT
This sequence comes from Agriphila tristella, assembly GCA_928269145.1. Taxonomy (NCBI): domain Eukaryota; kingdom Metazoa; phylum Arthropoda; class Insecta; order Lepidoptera; family Crambidae; genus Agriphila; species Agriphila tristella. The sequence continues at coordinate 3,346,648 of OV743435.1, forward strand.
TACGCATGCCACAGGGCATACGTTGCCTGACGCATCCCTCACTGTAATTAATCCAATCAAATCAAAATTGTTGATTCCAGTCATTTGGTAATTTGTTGTTAAAGTAGGTTTATTTTATTACTATTTTATTAGAAAAATACATTTACAATTTTTATTTTATGTTCATAAACCTTTAAAGGTTTTTCTGTACACCGTTACTCGTCGTCTTTACATATCAAGCACAATAGAGGTATCTAGAAAAAACACGTACACATAGTAGTATACACAGTAGTAATAGTAGTACACACAGTAGGTACCTAATTTAGTTTTACAAATGAATGTGAATGTTATTTTAATTGTTTTTTAAAGTGGTTGGCGTACGAGCTCAAAATCAATGGAAAACCGCAAATCCATCTACAGCATAGCCGTTTGGTACAAGTATACTTGAGGTCAAAACAATATTTTGGACCGGCAGTTCTCAAAAATTCTTCCCTTAGGAGAGGAGTTAAGCCAGATTGAAGCGGTATGCGGTGGCGGTGATGGTGGCTGTCAGATAAAGAGTATGGTAGCCCTTTGAATGATTCAAACTAACGCGGTATCGACGCGGTCGGAGCGCGATAGAGCAGGTTCACATGACAAGCAATTGACAAGTGACAACTGTCAGATGTGACGTTTAGCGTTCCGATTCCAGCTAACTGAACGTTTCGGACCAATTAATTTACACTTTGGTGATAAAATCAAATAAATAAATATCACCTATTTGTTATTTTAATTAAATAAAGTAAATGCCAATGTCTCGCATGCTAGTTAAGCGTTTTAATATTAATATTCAGACAAAAGGTAAATATGTTCATAGAATGTATTTTGTCTGGGGGGTAGATTGTTGTCTATGGCATTCTAGACTTTTCGAGTCGTTTCAACAATGACCGACGTAGTTCGATGGACGGAAGTCTTTGTCTCATTCTTGGTATTTCGCCTGTGTCGTGTAGATGCAGGAAATTTTCGTCATGTGAAGTGAAGCCCAATCTATTTTTTTGGTGGGTTTCTATTAATTTAATGCATCGAAATGTATTACTAATGATGCGTTGAGCATCCCTTTAAGTGGTGAGTGTTATAATAATACGAATCTAATTATTTGTCCGTTTTTACCAGTGGTATCAAGATTGTAACTCCACGTTCTGTTTTCAGGGCTCAAGGCTCAAATTGTATATTGTACCATGTTTCTTTCGAGATGATAACCTGTAATAATTAAAGCCCAAATTTGGTAAGTTTCTCAACCTTGTTATAATGTTAGTTATAAGGAAAATTTCATATTCAATGTTGGACAATTTGGTGACTTTGATTTTTTTATTACAGGGCTTCCAGGTTTCTTCATAGGTTTACTTCAAAATCCCAGGATTAGTCCAGGAAATACTTTCAAGGTTATGGTTTAAGCTCGTTTCGAGGTAACGTCGTCCGTGCAGCGGCTTGGCTGGTATTCCATGCTGTGATGTCTCATTGAAATCAGCGTGACGAGCACATGTTAAACCGTACCATTACCATGGATTTATAAAACTAACCAAGGTATTCCGCAGCCTTCTTTTATTATCATCGCGGCAGTGTTTCTGTAGTATGTACCCGGTGAAGTAATTAACGTTCATATCCAGTACAAAATGGTGTTTTGATGACATGTTCAGACTCAACCCGGAGCAGGTCTACATACAGCCAATAATAGTCATGTTTAAAATTTATTTAGCTTCAGCGTAACTCTGGTCCATGAGCCAGAATGTATAAATAATTCTACTTTACTATGAATGTCTTGTGTTAAGATGATAAGTAATAGGTATCTTAGCATAAGTTTTGTGAGTACATATGTGTTCGGTTCTTGACGGTCAGCCGACTTGAGAGATTGGCGACGTTTGAAAACTTATTTCAAATGCGGAGCCGGCCTCTTAATCCGTCTGACTAACTGGAAACGAATAGATATGCCCTCACCTTTACTTTTAAGGGTTTATAGTTAAAATCCCTACTTCTTTATATGGTTTTAATTTTATAATGAACCCAAGGGTATTGTTTTTGTAATAAATGTATGATCTCACTTTAACCTGTTAAGGGTCCCTTCGTGCGGTTTTAACATTATAATGGGTTCTCAAGGTATTATGTATTAATATAAAATGGGTGACTTCATTTTAACCCTTCGGATTCTTCGTTAAACCATTTATACCCCATGTGGTTTTAAATATTTTTATGACATATTTTCTGCGAATCGTTGTTAACTTTGTATTAGTTATACAATGTGTTAAATAAATGTTTGTTTCAACGTAAATATTGGTTTGATTTATTAAACTCACTTTGTTTCGATCCGTGGACGCTTTATCTTTTTATTTTTAACTTTCATTGATATTAACGGCGCCCAAAATCATAGGTGTTCCATGGATGTTTGAGCCACGCGAATCCACACAACCCCTTTGCTCTACCGACTAACATTTTCAGTGGGGTAAATTCCATCTATACCCCGGGGTAAAATTTTTCCCATTACAACCTGGCCCTGAACTAAAAATAAAGGGGGACCGGACCTATTACAGTTTCTCCAAAAATATTGATGTAAGGGAGCAGTAGGCATGATAATAAGTTCTACTAAGTTCCTATAATTTGTTGGTGTGCCAAAAATTTGATTAAATTAATTTTTATAACTACAAACGTTCGTTTAATTTTGTACTCGTAACACCCGTTGATGCGAACACCATAAAATACCTGCAGATGGTGCGACAGCCAGGGTTGCGAGCAATGGACTGTTATTGTTTGTTCGTTGGACAGAAGCAGCAAATAGGAACACCGATTTAATTGACTGAAATTAATTTTATTACGTCCACACACACGATGTAAGTACAGAGAGAGCGGAAACAGCTCGAACACAGATAACTGGTAATCTTTTAAATGTGCTACAGTTAAATATTTAATCTTAACAATTTATGTTGCCAACATAAGCTGCGGCCTAAGAAATTGAAAAAAATACATGTTTTTTCTTAATAAAATTACAAAATTTATAACCCAAGCTAACTGTTGTCTATTACATTCGATAAAGTATATGTTCATTACAATTTTTATCACTGACAAAAAACAATCAATGAGAATTTTTAAAATATTCGATTCTATGTGAATTTTTAAAATATTCAACATTAAGTTTTAAAATATTCGACGAAGTATCTGCGTTTGAAACATGCTAAGTATTAAAGTAACAATACAATAAGTTTTTTAAACAACATTTAAAATTTTAGGATAAGTAAGAGCTATCTAGCTACCTTAGAGTAATATCTGTAAATACAGAAAGTACATTTTTATCTTTTATAGATAAGTTCCACACACAGCAAAAAAATTAAAAATACTTTAGAATTTTTATGAAAGTTAGCTACTTACAAAGTTGTAATATACTATTACATTTTATACTTATATCAACAAAGTAGGTACAATGTAGTGCAGTAAGTTAGATATTGTAATTTCTACTAAACCAGATTAGAACATAAAAAATAGTCTTACATCTCTATGGGTAATACACAAAGTTTAGTGACAGACCTATTATGAATGTGGCCGTTAGGAGTCTTTACTTCGACCGCACGCACTTTACCATCTTTTCCTGGGAAAATATTAGTAATTCTCGCCATGGGCCATTGCAAAGGGGACGTATTATCGTTACGCAGTATTACTAAACTACCTATTTTAATATTAGGCATTACATTACGCCATTTTGGCCTACTTTGCAATAGACATAAATATTGTTTACTCCAGTACCTCCAAAAGATCTGCTTCATTTTAATAACAATAGACCAAAATTTAAGCAAATTAGTGGGTCTATCTTTGATATCATGTTCAGGATATGTGTTTAATGGTGAACCTGTGAGAAAATGACCAGGGGGCTTATTGTCTAATTTAGAAAATCTATCGCAATCGCTTTCATTTGACAGATGGATGTGACACATTGCTGCATTCCTTTGGAAAGTTTTTATCTGTGCCAAAAAGAAGCATCAATGTATCACATCTTGAAAGCGATTACGATAGACTTTGAAATTAGACAATAAGTACCCCGGTGACAAGTATGAAAAATCGTTCGGGTCTGCAGACACAGCAGTGAGCGGTCGCGAATTCAATACACCTTCTATTTCTACAAGTACAGTGTTCAGTTCTTCATATGTAAGCAAAGCGTTTCCTACAATCCGTTTTAGGTGGTGTTTCATACTTTTAACTCCACTCTCCCAAAGGGAACCAAATACAGGACTATAGCAGGGGGTGTAATGAAAATTTATCCCCCGGGAGGACGCATAGGACTGTACCTGATGCTGGTGGCTCTGAGAGGCTTGTAAGCGGTACAATTCATCTAATTGGTTCCTTGCCCCTTTGAACGTCGCAGCGTTGTCGCAGTGTACATCGCTGGGCAAGTTTCTTCGAGCAATAAATCTCTTAAACGCAGCAAGAAACGTCTCAGTGGTCATATTAGAGGCAAGTTCCAGATGAATGGCTTTTGTGGCGAAGCAAACAAACAAAACTATGTAACCTTTTCCTATGGTTGGTTTCCTGATGCGACTGTTCTTGACAGAAACCGGCCCAGCGAAATCGATTCCAATTTTTTGAAAAATTTGACATGCGTTGACACGTTGCGCAGGCAAGGAACCCATTAGCTGAGTTGCAGCTTCAGCCTTCATCCTGAAACAGATTACACATTTGTAGATAATCTTTTTTATTGTTCGCAATCCATCTATTATCCAAAATCTTTGTCTGAGGGACGTTAATAACAGCTTTTGTCCTGCATGTAATAATTTGATATGCTCATCTCTAATTATTAAGGCTGTGATATTTGAATCCTTAGGCAATATAGCAGGATGTTGGTTCGCGTAGGGGATTGAAGCGTTTTGTAAACGGCCACCTACTCTCATCACACCACTGGCATCAAGAAAGGGAGTCAATGGCAGTAAATTGCTACTGACCTTATTATTAGACTGTAGAGATTTAATATCACTTGAAAAAGATTTTTGTTGTTCATGTTTTACTATAAGCATTAAAGCTTTATTTAATTCGGATGCTGTTAAGAAACCTTTTTGCTTAACAACATTTGGCTTAACGTTATTACAAAATCTTAATATAAATGCAAGTACACGAGTCATTTTGTGAATACTTGAATATTTATTTAATTTCTCATAAAGGTGTGAATCAGTTGTAGCAGTGGTGGCACATACAAGTATTTGTTTATCTGTATTAAATTTCAATTCAGGTAAATTTATTGGAATCTCAATCTGTGATTCAAATTTATGATCTTTATTACTCAAAAAGGATGGCCCGTTCCACCACATACTATGTTCTTTGAGCTCATGAGGTTGAAGACCTCTGCTGAGGCAATCTGAAGGATTGTCCTCAGAGATTATATAATGCCAATGACAGCCTTTTGTTAGCTCTCCTACAGCCCTAGCTCTGTTCGCGACGTAGGTATGTAACTTTGCTACATCGGTTCTAAGCCACGCTAAAACTATCTGTGAGTCTGAGAAGAGGTGTGTGTCACTGACATGTATTTTGTTACCAAGTATGGTGAGTACTTTCTTTGTCAGCCTGGCGAGCAGCAGCGACGCATTCATCTCCAACCGTGGAACTGTCAACTCCTTATTTAACGGGTTTATTCTCGACTTAGAGCATAGCAGATGGACATGCACCTTACCTTGTGTATCAATGGATCGCAAGTACAGACAGCATCCATGGGCTACAGCTGACGCATCGGCGAAACCTATCAGCTGGTTGATGAGGGAGTGGTTGGGTCTTACGCAGCGAGATACACTAACTGGCTTCATTCGAGACAAGTCCCTAATATCCATAACTGTCTGATATCATCTGGAGGAGTTGAGTCCCAGTCTACATTGGTAGCCCATAACTTCTGCATGATTACTTTTGCGCGAACAAATACTGGTCCAATCAGACCTAGGGGGTCATAGAACTTTGTTATGTAGCTAAGTATATCACGTTTGCAATCATTTGCACTACTGTAGATTTCAGGGCAAGAACTCTTAAACACATCGCTTTTTACATCAAGATTAAAGCCTAGTGCCTTGAAAGACATGTCATGTTTCTGCAGATATAGTTCTGAGATGCTGATTGTGCCACCTTGCTGTACGTTTTCTAGGAGTTTATTGCAGTTTGAAGCCCATTTGTGCAGCTGAAATCCACCCAGAGCAAGTAATTGTTCTAACTGTGACTTCATTTCTAATAATTTTTCTTCAGAATCGCTGTTAGACAAAACATCGTCTATGTAGGTATTATTTTCTAATATTGAAGCTGCTAATGGAAACTGAACCCTATATCTTTTTGCTAGTTCCATAAGACATTTTGTAGCTAAATAAGAAGATGGCTTTAAACCATATGTTATCGTCTTGAGCTGTATGCATTTGATATCATGGTCAGGAGATTCGCGCCATAATATATTTTGCAGGGATCTTTGACTAGGATCTAACTCTATACACCTGAACATCATTCGAATATCGCAAACAAAGAAATATTTATCTAGTCTGAATGCTATAAGAGTATCAAAGAGATCCTTTTGTACTACTGGACCATTTAGTAAAAGGTCGTTTAATGAAACTTTCTTGTTGGTAGGCATAGAGCATAGCCTTCTTTATTTCCAAGCCGTGAACATAAGTTTGGCAACGTCTGTTACTGTCAGTTCGTGGTCATGTCGTCCGCCAGTCTCCATACTAAATGTATGGGAATATTTCAATTTTAAGAGGTCGATATTTTTTTTCATAGTAATCGTGTGAGGTTTAAAATATGAAAATAATTTAGTTCTTTTATTGAAATGCTTTGTATATTAAACAATAAGAAAAATATCAATGTTAACCAGGAAAAAATGGCTGTCAAAGATGTCATCTTTTTTGTTGATTTTCTTCAGCAGGGAGTTGATTAACACGCTCTCTAGCAATAAATGATATATCATTAGAAAGGTCTTTTAAAGACAAATATTTGCTGTAAATATATTTTATATCAATTGTTAATACTTTTGGAGTTAAAGGTTATTAAAGTATAAAAGTGGTTTATTGTCTATGGGAGTTTATCTACCACACCTATAGAAATGAATGATATATCATAAGAAAGGTTTTTATATGACAAATATTTGCTGCAAACATTCTTTCTATTAATTGTTAGTAATTTCGGAGGTTTAGGTCATTAATGTTAAAAAAATTGGTCAAGTTTAGAGCGTTATACCTCTCAAAGTACTAATAGTTCACGATTATAGTTGTACAATAAAGTCTTTCTAATTTAAATACCTTTCCAATGATGTAAGATTTATTGCTAGAGGAGGCTTAGATCAAAATGCTCATCGTACTAAAGGACCCCCCAAAAGTTCAAATAATTTGACTCAAACCTTATGTTCTAATAAATAAATAATAATAATAAATATAAAACTTTATTGAAATAATCTTACATCACAATTTACAACTAGTTTAAACATAGATAATATAGGAAAAACAAATAATAAATAATTTTTAAAATAATTTTATACTAGATGTGCTTGACCACATGCGATGTTGCCGTTCTGCTCAACTTCAGGGCTTGGAAGATATAGAAGGCTATGCATAGAGCCATCGAAAACTGCTCTTAATTTAGTTGTGCGAGCGTTTTCTTTTATCACTGCATGGTGAGGGAGAAAATAAACAGGTTCCTTTGACAGGTCATAGCTGTTAATATCGATATACTCACTATGATTTAATTCAATGTATTGATCAATAAATTTTTTGTACTCGTAGAAAAGTTTTTGATTTTTATGCAGTTTCTTTTCTAAATTTATGAATCGTTTATATGCCAAATGAAATGATTCCCCTAGCTCAGAGTTAACTTGTTCTAATGGGACCTTAATAGGCATCGAAACTTGAAATTTATTATTTTCAAGCTTAACCGTCTCATTAAAAAAATTCTCACAATACTGATGCTCTGGCAATTGATCTGGGTAGATTTCAGGCACTTGTTCGGACTTCCAAAATGCACTTAATGAGTCATTTAAATTATTATTACATTCTTGGCAAAATAAAGATACAACCTTTTTCATAGAAGTTGCTTGAGTAGCTTCGTTACTGCTGTGGCCTGCTACTATGTACCCTAAGGAAGTGTGAACTATTGATGGCTGCTTGGAGTGTGGTGTGCTCGTTGATGCAGGACCCTGGCTGCTCTGAGATACGCTGATCTCAAGCTGTGGCAGGAGCACCTGGAAAAATACATCAGCTCCAAGCAAAAGGTGTACATCTCCAGGCGTGTTGAAGCTCTCATCGGCTAGCTTATAGTGCGCAGGCAATGTGAATTGTGACTTATTGACATGAACTTGCGGCAATTTAGAAGTAATTTTTTGAACTATGTGGCAGTCAACATTGATTTTAAATGGATAAACAGTGGAATGGACTTCCAGATTAATGCGTTGGTTAATGGATTGTTCCGTATTAGTAATACCTATAATGGTTGTATTGCTTTTGTTAGGTGTTATACCTAACAGGTCCACAACTTTCTGTGTGACAAATGAAGCCTGCGAAGCGCTATCCAATAATGCCCTGGCATAAATCGTTGTGCCCGACTGAGAAAGTAGTTTTATTCTTGCAGTAGGCAGTAAAACTTGACCTTGCGAAGCGCTTGAAAGCAAAGTGACAGATGGATTGGCTTGCTGTGATTCAGTATAGTGCAGCAAGGTATTATGGTCTTTTTTGCATTCATCACACCTAAAATGGAACTTACATTTGTGTTTGTGTATCGACAAGCAAATGTTACACAAATTGTTTGTTTTTGCAAACTCTATGCGTTTCTGCGGTGCAGCCATTTTAAAACTCGGACACTGAAATAATTTATGTGCAGACTTACAGTAAATGCATGATGCGGAGGCTTGTTGTGCAACTACAGCTTAGAAGACTTACTAAACAAACTGCAGCGTCTACAGAACCTATGTATTAGATTCATATACGGGTTGCGCAAGTTCGATCATGTGTCTAATTTCAGAAGGGAACTTGGGTGGCTTCCCATTAGGTTGCGTCGTGAAGAGCATGTTTTCACGCTGCTCTTCAAAATCCTATATGACCCTAGATCCCCCCCCTACCTTAAAGAGCGTTTCCAGCCTCTCGGTGTGGATCATAACCGGGCACTCAGGAGCAAAACTGATAATCTCCTGAAAATTCCATTAACCCACTCTGGCTACTACCAAGATTCTTTCACAATTAAGGCTGCAAGTCGATGGAATAACCTTCCATCTGAGGTTCGACATTCCGAATCCCTTGCCGCATTCAAGAGGAATCTGCATGCTTATCTTCTGTCCAAATCCTAGTTTGCAACACTTTTTATTATTTAGATATATGTAGTATATTTTATTATTTGCTTTGTATTTGTGTAGGTTTATTAGGTGATAATTTTAGTAGGTCTTTTATGTTGTTAACTCGTAGTTTTTGTATGTGTATTTTGCTGGCACACTGCCCTTCATATATCTCTCCAGCTATCCTAAGTTTCAAAGGTTGTCTGGAAGAGATCGCTCTCAGCGATAAGGCCGCCTTTGCTCACCATAGTTTTAAGCTTTATGTTATTGTATTTCCTGTAATGTGTGTGTGCAATAAAGTGTTTATCTATCTATCTATCTACAGCATTTGTGGCCAGGCGCTGTCCTTGAGGCTTAGGGGAGTATTCTGTGTTCTCAAGCGCGAGAGCACGGTGTTCAAGATACTCCAAAAATTCCTTTGTAGTGGGACGAGACTTGGTATCACGCTCCATTTGAAAGCCACGGCTGGTCAACATATCCAGTTTCCTAGACAATTTGCATAGATTTTGAAAAAAGAAATATATGTAGCTTACTTCCGCAAACAATATATGCAAGATGCACCGCCCGCCCGCCCGCAATAATATGCACATGCACACCACAAAATATTAGTGCACAATACCTGCATTTAGCAAGACAGCAACACACCTTGCACCTTCACCAATTAGGCTACTCTACACGTGTTTCGCCCCAACCCGGGGCATCCTCAGGAGTTAGATCGTGCGTAAACCAACACCGAATGAGCATGTGCATATTATTGAGGGCGGGCGGGCGGTGCATCTTGCATATATTGTTTGCGGAAGTAAGCTACATATATTTCTTTTTTCAAAATGGTTTGGGACTTCCGCCAAGTGACGCCTGATTCAATCAAATAATTTGCATAGAATAATACTATCCCATGTATCAACGGGTTCATCCAAGTTCCGGAGAGCTGCTAAATGTTGTTTCACCTCTGAAATAAATTTTCGCAGATTAGCAGGTGTAGAACGAGTTATGTTGCTTAAATCTAATAGTGTGTAAATGTGTTCTTGCACTATTTTTGGTTTATTGTCATATCTTTCTTTAAGGAGCTTTAGCGCTTCGGTATAGCTGTCATCCTGAAGTGGTAAGTTTAGTATAAGTGTTTGCGGTTCCCCACTTAAAAAACCCTTTAAATAATAAAGTTTTTGCACTGGGGAAAGTGCAAAGTCGTTATGTATCATGGCAGTAAACAGATTTATGAATTCATAATATTGTGTGTAATTACCTGTGAATGTTGGAATTACTACATTTGGAAGCTTTATTTTGGAGGTACATGGGGTCGATTGCACTTCTTTTGAATAATAAGCAGCCTTGTCTGTAATTAATTTGTCCAAATACGCAATTAGATCGAGATAATAATCTTCGATGAAACTTGGATCCTCGGTGTCTTCTGGATCCAGTGCCTTAATCTGAACGCAATATTTGTTGTAATCATTGAATACACTATAAACTCTTTCCTTGATAGCTTTTACTTTTTCTATTGGGTACTGCAAGAATTTTTCCGACTCCATGTATTTTGTCATTTTTGATATCGACCCTTTGGAATGGCCACTCCCGGCTACTAAAACCTTTAATTCGGCCATGGTACACTTTGTCACTATCTAAACTAGTACAAGACAACTTTTTTACTTTCGTTATATGTAATTTCAACACAATAATTGTGCAGACAAGCATTTACTTACAAAATGGCTACAATACAAAAAGATGACGCTTTGCTTTGCTATACACCGGAAATACAAAGTAGTTTCGTTCCAGTGGGCAGTAGGTGGCGCATCGATCGATCGATTCACGACGAATGCAGGTGTACCAACCTTCACGACGAGAAAAAAAGCTCGCTGTGCGCGAAGCTCATAGAATAGAATACAACCCGATACAATATAGCGACGCGAAGTTGTTGCGATCAACCTAAATAATAAGATGGCGCAGCAGTGTTGCCAACACAAATTTTTTTTCTTCTTGCTTCCGTGCGCTCGTCTTCGCTGTGATTGGTGCGTGTAGTGATGTGAAGTATTGGCGCGAAGTTTGAAACGTGTCAATGGGGGCAAGATGGAGTCGTAGCGTTGAATAAAGATGGCATGTCTCACCGAGCAATGAATGATGGATGTCTAAAAATGGCGGCTTTGCAGGGATGACCACGATGACTTTCTATATGAATTTCGAACAGTTTTTTGGTAGAAATCCTTGTCTGTCCTCTTCTTACGCGTTTTCGTTGGCAGAGATGGTGGTAGGTAGCCGATGATACACGTAGATGGAGTTTCACTGGCGTTGCGATGATGGACCAATTTATGATGCGAACACCATAAAATACCTGCAGATGGTGCGACAGCCAGGGTTGCGAGCAATGGACTGTTATTGTTTGTTCGTTGGACAGAAGCAGCAAATAGGAACACCGATTTAATTGACTGAAATTAATTTTATTACGTCCACACACACGATGTAAGTACAGAGAGAGCGGAAACAGCTCGAACACAGATAACTGGTAATCTTTTAAATGTTGCTACAGTTAAATATTTAATCTTAACAATTTATGTTGCCAACACCCGTTACATTGAGCTGTAACACCCGTTACAGTTTTAAATTTCCATAAAAAATCCTGAATGCATTTTTGTTTTAATATGAGTAGTCTATAATGTTTAGAATTTATTTAGAAATGTGTTTGATTTCTGTTTTCCTTCATAAAGTAACACAATTCGCAGACTTTTGCTTTTGTTGCGGGTAATCTGGAAAGCATAGGCAAAATCTTGTAACACCCGTTACGCACATATATTGCTCCTTATTTCTTTACTGCTAGCTGTTACTGTTAATTTCAATACGGATGATGAAACTTAGACCTAGGTGGAGGGTGTTAAGCTAATAAAACTGATATGTTTTCTTATTGCATCATTAATTAATCGTCAAGTAAAGACGTACGACCTGTAACACCCGTTACATGGAATGACCCTTTGGTGATTTGGGCAGATAATTGTAAGTCACAAAACAAGAACAGAAAGGTGATTGCGTCAATCGTATTCATTTGACAGTTCATATTGTATCATAATATATGTCATCCCATACAAATTGCAGCCGATGGAATACGATATGAACTGTCAAATGAATACGATTACCTTACGCAATCGCACCCCTGGACACTCTTTTCGTTTCTTGTCAATGTTGTCAACAGTGATTTATTTGAAGCACGCTCAATTACTATAAAATATCTAGAACCAGGACATACATTCAATTTAGCAGACAGCTTCCACCACCGAGTGGAGCAGTCTCTTCAACAAAATAAAAAATGTTATTTGCGACTTTAATGACTATAAAGTATGGTAGCTCGAGACGGGATGACTAAGCAGTCTGGCTGGAAAGATGTGGAGCCAGACTCTGGCTCCACATCTGTGTCAGTTCAGGTTGGTTAGTCAGTTGCGTTGCGTCATAGACACCATTCGATTCGGTCAACTCATATTCTAATTCAATAATTTTCTATTTCAATCAAACAATTCGTGCATAAACAATCTTTTTTTTACACGAAATCTAAGAGCTCGCCTAACATTGGTGGCATCCGCAAAGGGATCTGTAAAAAAAGATCTTCGGTTTGCCTCCGCTCATACGTGCACGCCAATTCAAAGAAAGTGCCAAAGAAAGTGTTAAAGAAAGTCCCAAAGAAAATATCAAAAAAATTTAAACTGAAAATTGTTCACAGTTATATCAGCAGCGTTCCTGTAAGTAGGAGGAACTAGCCGTGCGCCCTAATAGTTTAGGTGGCACTATCAAAAATTATAAACAGTGGACCAAGGTTAGCATCGCTTTTTTTACTACATATTAGTTAGAACTACTTAACATACCTCAAAGCAAACCACTTAATATGTGCGACGAATATTGGTTTAAAGTGTGTTGTTTAATAATTTTACTCAATCAATGAGTTATTGATAATGATTTTCCGCTCATACCTACCAGTCATCGTGAACTGTGAGTGTACGCCAATTCAAAGAAAGTGTCAAAGAAAGTGACAAAGAAAGTCCCAAAGAAAGTATAAAAAATTGTGAAACTGAAAATTGTTCACCGTCATATCAGCTGCGTTCCTGTAAGTAGGAGGAACTAGCCGTGGTTTAGGTTGCACAATCAAAAATTATATTAGTTAGAACTACTTAACATTCCTTAAAGCAAACCACTTAAAATGTGCGACGAATCTTGGTTTAAAGTGTGTTGTTTGATAATTTTACTCAATCAATGAGTTATTAATTATGATTTACTCAGTCAATGAATTATTTATATGAATAATAAGGAAATGCCGTTTTTAATTTAGTTAAAAAATATATGTGTAATTAATAACAGCAAATTTTTTTTTAATTTTTTTTTTAAATGTCTGATTGTAGTATTAGTCTGACAAATAAGCGCCATAAAAAAGTGGCAACGCGCTCTGCTGCTAGGCGCAGGACTAGTAGTGGGGTGGAGGATGAAGTGGAGCTATCAGAGCATGAAGAAGCAGTTGTTGCTTTCATTTCAACAGGAGATGCACATTTAGACATACAGCCATTTCCGGTAAGAAATTTAGAAATGTTTAGTAGTAGGTGGCTGGTAGCAGCTAAGAATTGTGCAATCTGTCTGTTAATAAAAATACCTATAATGTAAAGTGCATTTTTATTTGAATTATTTGGCAAATTTATTTATTATTATTACCTGTTTCAGAAAAATGATACTTCATCTCCATCACATGAAGCGCAACAAATACAAGATACTGATATTAACAATGAGGTTGGCAACTGTCAAAGTGGCGCTAACATAGCTAGTTCTCAAAACATAATAATTTTATATGGTGTATGGAAGAAAACAAATCCAAATAATATTATGACTCGCTGTATTGTACCAAAATGCTCTGAAATTGGAGTACATCTTATTCCCAAAGATAAAAATATTCGTCAGCGTTGGTTAAAAGCCATACGCCGCCGGGTCAATTTAATTCCGAAGGCTAGTTCGAGGTTATGTGTCAATCATTTTGTGGATAATGACTATGAAAAAAGCAATAAATATACTGGTAAGCTGTTTAAATTAATAATGAAATACCAAAAAATATATTTTGAAAGATCAGTTGTAATAGAAATTCTTTTTGGAGACAATAACAATGTTGCCATAATTTTTTGTTCTAGATGTGGATCATCAACGTAAATACCTTAACGAAAATGCTGTTCCATCTATATTTCAATGGAATATGCAACAGGTTTCAGAAAAGGCAGTTGCAAGAAAAGATAGATTAGAGTCCTGGAATCTCAGAAAGAAACAGTGTTTTGAAATGCAGATGCCGTCAACATCTCAGTGCTGTGAGGGCATAGTGCCGCTTGTAAAGGTAGGATTCCGCGGGACGCGGCAGACGGCAGGCGGCAACAGCAGATGGACGGCAGCAAATGCTGTCGGGCGTCAGTTGCCGTCGTATAGATTCCGAAGCCGGCAGCAAACTCTGCAGTTACTACGCAGCATTACTAACTTGCGGTTGTGTTTTAGATATACAGTAATGAATAATCAAATGTTGCAAATTTTATTGCAAGAAGAAGACGACGATGATTTATTATTGTATTATTACTTAAGCAGAAAACCTATACAGCCACTGTACTTAAACAGACTGGAAGAAGGCTCTTACGGAACCTTGATAAAAAGGCACTTGAATGTTAGCGAAGACGTTTTCAGAACGACAGCGATCCTACCTACCTTAAGAGATAGCGAGTGAGTCTACATCGTCGTCATGTTGAGATGCCGATTGGATTTATTCGCTGCGTGCTGGAATGTACTGGCGCGACCTGCAGATATGTGTGTTGAGATGCAAAGGTATTCCTAATTGCACCCCAAGGTCGGAATTTTTCATTATTAAAGTTCCGGTAAGTTATGGTGCTATATTCCCATAAAACTTCAGTTTACCTATTGATATATTCACATAAAATGTTATATTTCTCATAAGATCCGGTAATTCTAATAGTCGAAATGATATATCCACGAAAGGTCTTAGGTACTTATTCATAGATTTCTATATTTAACATAAATTCATTTTATACTCGCTGTATTTTATTTCTGTATTCAAAATTCCATATTTACAATTAGTTTGAAAACATTACAGTCCTAAACTTAGGAGTGTAAAATAGTAAATTTTACACTCCTAAGTTGTTTAGTAATCCTGTTATAAATTATAACATCCAGTATTTTGTAACTTTTTAAAAATTTAATTTGGTCGTATTGACATAATGTGAAAGTGAAATATATTTTATTTAAATAAGCTCACATAATAAGCATTTTTAAATCGTCAATTCTTTTACCCTACCACCCATTATGACGTCTTTTAACTGACAAGAAAAATGGGCGCAAAAAACTTGTCAGCTTTATCAATCAGATGGAACGATATTTACAAATATGTATATCGTTTCCAGACTTTATATTAACAAAGATTAACAAATAAATAACATTATTGAATTAGCTCATTTCTTAATGAGTTTCAAATTTCTTAATCAATTTACAGATTTTAAGCTAAATTCAAAGTTTGAACTTGTTATTCAGTCTAGGATAAAAATAAAAGAAAAACATACAATATGCATTAAGATAGGTAGTCAGAAGCAGACCCATTCCCACTGGCAGCACCAGTTCCCGAACATGACGCATGAACCAGCCATCTCTTCGCTCAACCATATTTGAGGGAACGTAACGACCCGCCTCATACGACACCACCGCAGAAATGATTAAAGAGAGCATGACATACTAAGACTACCTATGTTAAGGCATCGAATTGAAAATTTATATCCAAAAGCTTTTCATAGGTCTTTCACTAAACTACTGACTATAGAAAGTAAAAATATTGCAATTAAATAAATCAAAACAAGGTAAGCTATTAAGAATTATATTTTTTGAGTAAGAAGTGCCATACATACAGACAATATAAAACAGATCTTTTATATACGAGTTATACGACGCCCTTAATACAAGCAGACAGAAGCAGACCCATTCCCACTGGCAGCACCCGTTCACGAGCATGACGCATGAACCAGCCATCGCTTCGCTCAACCATATTTGAGGGAACGTAACGACCCGCCTCACACGACACCACCGCAGAAATGTTTGAAGTGAGCATGACATACTAAAGCTACCCATATTAAGTCGTCGAGTCAGGAAGCCAGAAGTACGTTTTTAAGTAGGTAGGATACTTCTCACAATTTTATACTTAGAAAAGAAAATCACGATTCGAGTTTAATTAAAGGACTTTTATCTAGACCTATGAAAGAATTCCGGACTTGTTCTAATCAATACTGAGGTATTAGAGTAATAATTAACAATACAAAAGCTATGCCCATGCCTTTTTATCCTTCAAATAATCGTCAACAGTGTAATAACCTTTACTCATTAAATTGGATTTAACAGTATTTTTAAATTTTTCCAAGGGCAGTTCTGTGACTTGTTCTGGTATCTTATTATAAAAGGTAATACATCTACACAAAAAAGAGCTTCCGGTTTTATGCAGTCTGCGCCTTGGAACAGCAAGTTTGTTCTTGTTTCTTGTATTGAGTTTATGAACATTACTATTTTTTACAAAGCTATCTAAATTTTTCTTTACATACATTATATTTTCATAGATGTATTGGGAAGCTACCGTTAATATTTTAATTTCTTTAAATAGGTCACGAAGAGTATCTCTAGACCGTAAGTTGTATATAGCGCGCACTGCTCTTTTTTGTAAGATGAATATGTTATTAATATTAGCAGCTGAGCCCCACAACAACAAACCGTAGGTCATAATACTATGAAAATAACTGAAGTAAACCAATCTTGCTGTTTCAATGTCGGTCAGAAGCCTTATTTTCTTAACTGCAAAGGCAGCAGAGCTAAGTCTGCTTG
Source organism: Agriphila tristella (assembly GCA_928269145.1). Lineage (NCBI taxonomy): Eukaryota > Metazoa > Arthropoda > Insecta > Lepidoptera > Crambidae > Agriphila > Agriphila tristella. The sequence goes on from OV743435.1 coordinate 3,363,788, forward strand.
ACAGGATATCGATATGAGGGTCCCATTGCAATGTTATATTGCCTACTGAGCTCACCAAGTCCTGCCGATCCGAGTCGAGTCTTCAAAAGTAGAACTCGACGACTCATGTTTTGTACATCACTAGTTCTGTCTTATCTGAGGTATGTAGTTTGCTAAAAATTAATAAGTTACACTCGACAGCTTATCATCATCAAACTCTTGGTTCTCTTGAAAATACGCACAAATCATTAGGAGCTTTTCTTAGGATTCAATGTCACGGAAACAAATCTAGTTGCAGCACATGGTTGCCCTACTGGTGTTTTTCTTTTAATACTATTGTAAACACTGAGACAAAATACAGCCCGTTTGAATTAGTTTTTGGGAATAAATTTATGTTGCCGAGTAATTTACAAAGTAATATAATAGATCCACTTTATAACTATGATAGCTATCCCAAAGAATTAAAATACAGATTACAGAAAGCTCGGCAGACGCAAGAGAAAATTTAATTGTTAACAAGTTGTAAAGAAAAGCTTTATATGGTAGTAAGATGAATCATATTCTATATAAAAAAGATGATTTTGTACTTTTGAAAAACCAAACAGGAAATAAATTAGAATGTACTTATCATGGTCCATATCCAGTTGTAGAGGATCTCTCCCCTAATGTTAAAATATTAAAGAATGGGAAAGAATATATCATTCATAAAAATAATACTAAGTTGTTTGTTAATAATTATTAGATAAATGTCATAGAAAACTAGTTGTCTTGAAATTCATATTTTGTTTGTGTTCTGTCAGATTAAGAAGTTTTTATTTATGTTTGTTACAAAAAAATGGGTTTTTTTTTCTAAGGGGGTTATGTAGTATAGTAAGTAGATAAGTTATAATTTAATGTTTTAATTTGTATTTAGGTATGTGCATTGGCGTATGTATGTAGGTCAATGACATACGCGACCTCGCGAGCGTGACGTAGTTCTAAGTTATTATATATTAAATTGTAATGCACTTTTTGCTCTCTCTCTGAATACACGATGATCAACGAAACAACCTCTTTAATTTCTCTCTCCACGATCCTGATACTTCATATGCAACACTTGCCTACAACCAAACAATTCATTCTACTACAGGATTAACACCTTTCGAGGTAACCTTTGGACACACGGATTGTATTGTAATAGTATATTGAACTGGCAATTCAATAAACAATATAGGTACCCAATATCTAGTAAGAGAGCACGTAAAACTGACAAAACACTTATATGACCACATTAAAAGTAAAATGATAAAAATTAAAGAAAACGTTCAGCAAAAACGCGGCGGTGAACGCGAATTCCCAATTGAAATTGGTGACGAAATCTTTACAAAAGGCGTAAGGCGCAACGCTCGTAGAGCTAAGATAAACCACGATATCAAAAGGCACTCGTTTACGGAGATGTCAAACAAAATGTTTTCCCTGTGCTAAGTTCAAATAAAAAGACAAAAATACCAATTAAAGATATAAAACGTCCTCCACAGGTACGTCCTCGTCGCGATCCTCACGATACACAGCCGGGCCCTTCAAATAGAACAAAATTAGGAAGAATCCAGGAATTCTACCAATAAAAGAAGGACAAGCAAGCAATGATAAATGGTTGCTGTTTAAAACATTTAACCTTGATAAGCTAAGTTAAGATTTGGACTATAATATAATTAGATGTACGGATTTTATCAGCTATCTATATAATCGATAAACTTAGGAGGATTTACAAGTATGGATTTGGTCGCACAAGTGGATAGTGTCAAATAATTAGCTACCGAAAGATGTAATCAATTGGTACCAACGAATGCACGTAGGAAACGCGGATTGTTAAACCAGTTAGGTTCTATCGTTAAAGCATTGAAGGAAATCTCGACAGTGATGATGCTATTAGATTCGAAGAAATGATAAAATATGTAAAATCAAAACAAGATGCAATGTCTAAAAAGATAACAATTCTCACCAAAATGGCGGAAATAGTAACTAATAATGTAAACATTAGCAGAAACAATTTCGTCAAAATCAATAACGAACTAGAGTTAATAAAAAGAAAGTTAAATGATACCATATCATCACAAATGGAATTTAAAATCTCCAATATCCTCGAACTATTCCTACACACCTTTTAAACAATAATGATAAAGGCGGATGAAATTGAGACTGCTATTGCATTTAGTAAAGTAAAAGTGTTACATCAGTCCATCGTCAATAACAAAGAGTTATTATCTGTATTAAGAACAATTGAACAAACAGAAAACCTAGCATACCCTGCGAAAACTAGGAATCTTGTAAAAATAGAACAAACCATAGAAGTACAAGCATACTTTGTGGATAAACGCATAACGTTCATTTTGAATATACCATTAGTATCAAAAGAAGTCTATAACTATTATAGAATCTTACCATTACCAGTAGGTACTAAACGCGAATAACGTCACCACCATAATTTCCTCAAAATACCCTTACCTGCTAGTTAAAGAATTGAAAACGCGGTCGCTCTCCCATCCGTGCAAATTCATTGAAGAAAACTACTACCTTTGCCAAGAGGAAGACTTACCTTACCACATACAAGATCAATGTGTCGCCAGTCTCATGAAATTTGAAACAAACATAATTACGTGCAACCCAGTCGCAATAGAAATTAATAATCTTCTATTACTACCGATACATAAGAATAGATGGATAGTATATACTAGGAGAAATGCTACCCTAAAGGACCACATACAAGATCAATGTGTCGCCAGTCTCATGAAATTTGAAACAAACATAATTACGTGCAACCCAGTCGCAATAGAAATTAATAATCTTCTATTACTACCGATACATAAGAATAGATGGATAGTATATACTAGGAGAAATGCTACCCTAAAGGAGACATGTAAAGGGGAAATTATTAAGAAAATGTTACATGGAATCGATCCTACCTCATAACACTAGATGGAAATTGTAAAGTGAATATAGACAACGTGAAATTACATAACATGAACTCTAACAACGGAAATCGATGACCTACAGAAAAACACCGAAAATAGATTTACCTGAACTCCTACAGCCTCAAAACCAGAAAACCTATTGTAATGTCGTTTCTCTATCGTCTATTACTGATTGGCAATGTCAATAATCTGTGGTTGTCGATGACTTAGCGATTGGACTACTAGAATGCACCCACCCAATGTCGCATTGACATTTCGCGGTAAGTTCCGGCGCAGCTGTCACTTTTCAGCCATTCATTTTTTTCTGTGCTGTGTAGCAAGATGGTAGGTAGATTTTTGTGGTAGGTGAACAATCATCACCCATCGCATTAGATGCGTTTGATTATTTGTAAAACAGGGCTTATAATGCTTCTTCTATTCATGTGAATGGTAAGTTTTATATAACGGGTGGCGCAAAAGTAAAGACCCTATTTGGTTCAGCTATAACATTTTTTCTAAATTAGAAAACTAGATTTAGGTTTTTTTAAATGTATATTTGTGCCATTAAATTTCGTACCATTAGGATTTAAAGATGATGTCTTTTAAATGGTGACCTCCAGAGTTGATACACATTTGAGCCCTATTTATGACATTTTGCATAACTTGCCGTAACACTTCCTGCGATATGTTCGTTATTTCTTGACGAATGTTTTCTTTTAGAGCTGCGAGAGTCTGTGGCTTGTTCACATACACCCGAGATTTCAAAAAACCCCAAAGAAAGAAGTCTGGACTGGTCAGATCGGGTGATCTTGCAGGCCAAGGCAAATCGCCAAAACGAGAGATAACTCGGCCTGGAAAAGCGTCCCTCACTAAATCCATATTTATTCCACGTTCTTGGGGAGTAAAACGGTCCATGTTTATTTTCAGTGTATTTTATATTTGTTCACTACACAATTTTCAACAACAGAATGACAGAAAATGTCATATAAAAAAAATAAAAGTATTTTCTTTAGTGCCAGTACTTTTGCGCCACCCATTATTTCAATGATTTCTCATAAATCCGTTGTTGCCGACAATGTCATGTTTTATAAATGCATTTTGTTTACAGATTTCCATATAATCTCAATTTATATTGTGCAAGCAATTATTATGCACGATAATATTTAAAACCTTGACAAAGACGGTAGATATTATTACGGAAGATATTTCCTTATTAAATTCTACGAGATGTGCTCGCGGCCCATGTCCATTTTTTGCTAATCAATTTATTTTATTTTCAGCATTAATTGCGTCTTTCAACTTCGTCTTACGACTTCAATTTTGATTTTGCTTCATTAATTTGGAATTTTCTTCGAGTTTCAACAATGCCGCGTTAATATTTCGACCGGCATAAATAATTACAAAACCACGCCGCCATGCATGATGACGCCGTGTGGACTGGAAATTTCGTTGAGGTATTTGGCTACTACTGAAGGTCAGAATTCTTTTAAGTACCTACTTTAATTTTGTTCAATCATGGTGCTATATTCTAATAGTCGCTATATTCTAACATAAATTCTATATTCTACATCAGTGATTAATCTTTAATACGTTCATAAAATGCTCTCATTAAGCTTCAGCATAAAATACATTTTTATAAAACTTTAGAATCATGATATTTAATAAAATACTGTATCCACATTTAGTTTAAACGTTATGTATTCGATATTTTAAACTTAGTAATACCGTTCAACATCTTATGTTTTGTGACTTTTTCTCTAAAATTTAATTTAGTCATAATGACTCATTGTATGGAAAAGCAAGGGAATTTGGAATAAATCCACAGTTTTGTTATATGTATTTAAGTTTTATTTCATAGCCATCCCCTTGCGATCAAAAGTCGATCTCTCCGCAGACTTATCCGAGGCTACATTCTGCTATTATTTAATTCTTTATGTGATAGAGTAAAACCTATCTGGCGCCTGAGCTATTTTGTTGTAAAGTAAGTTACGATAACTTCACATATATACCACCTTTATATATACATATATTTTTTTTTTTAAAACATTACACTATAAACCTAGACGACATAGATTAAGAAAATCTACAACTCCTTACGTACGCGCTGAAGAAACAAGAGGAACCACCACTAGAAGATTTGAATCCTGTAAATGTTTAAAGTGTTAGTATAGGAACTGTACTATTGTATCTAATATTTGCTATTGTAACAATTATCATTTTATATAAATATAAGAAAAATAGTTGTAATCGAAATCATCCGAAAGTAAAACATTAGAGGATTTCGAACTTAAGGAGGGAGGAGTTACGTCAACGCATCCGCTATCTCGAACAGTAGATGTATTGACGAGTCCATAGAATAGGTATTAATAAAACCCTTAATTATACCTACTGCGCAGAAAGCTTATCACAAACAGTGGCCTTATTGAGCAATAACCAGAATAGGCATATTTAACTTCCTCAACGACAATTGTGGTCGTTTGCCATAACTGTTTAGACATAATAAACTAATAAAACCATATTACGCATCCTGCACGATAAGGTGTCATGTAACGGGACACGGGCACACGTTAATCAAACACCGGCGTTGTGCTTAGAATGATTTATTTTTATCCACATACCTACCCACATTACACGATAAATAATAATTGAATAATATCTACAATTCCCCTTTAAAAAATAAAGAAGAAAGTAATATTACTTACATAACATTAATTTTAAATTGTTAGCTGTTTCTGTATCAGTTCAAAGTAAGAGATTGTCGTTTATTACACAGCGAGTAATTACCCAATAGAAATGTATGTGCCGGTGCCTGAAGCGAGAGAGGCCATTGAAACAAGGACGATAACTATGAGATTCCATCACAGATTCGAAGAATATTTCTTTGTAACAGCAATAGCATGGGAGAAATTCTGGGATAAACACGCGACGTCAGAAGAAGTCGAAATAGACGAAGGATCTATTTTTTAGCATCTAGTCGAAGACTTACGCTCACCATCTCCGGTTTAACAAGACGCGCAGGACCCGCTAGAAGGATGGACACAGATGATCCCGCTTTGGGTTGTTAAGCCAAAACACGAAGAAACATACAACGATAACTTCTCCAGAGATTACTGGGGAGATGAATTCAGAGAAACTCCTATCAGCTGCTCAGTTGCTACAACGAAAAGGTATAGACTACTCGAGACTAATGGATCTCCTTGGAAAGTCATCAGTCATCATTTTGGAACAAGGAGCCACCACTGTCATATCATCTACATATCAACCAATAAAGCGTGGGGACACAACTCTCGATTTGGTCAAACAATTAGAGGCTCCCACCATCAGGTTAAGAAGATTACATGTATTCTTTGTTTACTTGAGTATCTGTCTACCGGCGTTATTCGCAAACAACTTAGAAATATTCTCACCCAAGAAGATAAAAGATCTTTCTGCTGCGTCGCTCATTCGCTGGGACTTTCACAAAAGACAAGGAAAGACGAAAAAAACGCATTCGCTGGAAACTCCGAAGGGAGAAATAATGTACTTCGTGCACAAGGCTCAACATTGCGTCAAACTGAGCAAGGCTTGGTGGAAGGCGTTAATGAAACCAGTAAAATTCTAAATACGGAAAGATAGGAACGAATGGAGTTTGAACAAGTACTGTCACAAATTGATGTACAACAAGGAGGCCCTCCAAACCTCGGAATCCCTAGAGAAGGACGATTTAGAGAGTATTGTGACAGTAATAACGAGTTGGTTTTATACCTTTGTGAGCAAGGAGCTTTCGATGAAGGCGAAGCTTAAAGAGCTCTGTGTGCAACGCCTGAGGGGATTGACGCACAATGTATCAAAAACATTCCAGAGCGGCTCCGAACAGCAAAATCAGTATCCCGAATACTGGTATTTTTAACAGCTCCCAAATCAAAGATTAGAGTGTTGCAAGATGTTGCAAATAAGAAAAATACCACATTTAGTCGAACCAGATAACATAGAGAGACAAGTAAGAAAATAAGAATACATACTAATTCAAAATTATATATTAACATTCGTTTTTGCAACGCTGACAAAACGCCATTTTTATGACCAAATAAAAAAGAAAAACAACTTGTTTTTCTTGGGGCCACCTACTACTGGCAAAACAATGATTATGGAATCATTGGTACGACTGCATTTCAATTATGAAAGATTGACGAAGCTCACACCAAATTCACCGTTTAACTTTTGTTCATTAATACACGAATGCTTGCTTCATGGACGAATGCAAGTTAACTGAAAACCAGTTTGGGCAATGGAAATAGTTGGCAGCAGGACAACCGATGGCAACGGACGTCAAATACAAAATCAGGCACTCGCACTCAGTAAGGCAGCGTTCCCACTACGCCGGACCGGCAGATCTGCCGCGCCGGTAAATCTGCCGGAAGAGCTAGTGGCTGTACAATTTATATGAAGCTATTCACATTATCCCGGGTCCGGCATTTTTGCCGAGCCCGGCATTTCTACCGAACGTTTTGTCACTACGAATTGCCGGTAGAACGACCGGGCCCGGAGTAATGTGAACGAGTTTGTGCCGGTATCTGTCCCCCGCTCGCCCCGCTCGTGCTCCCCTCGCCCCGCCCGTGTTCCACTCACGTCATTCGGCTCGCATGTTCTGGTAAGTAGACGTTTAGCATGGATATTCAAGCAGAAACTTTAATTACGCTTGTCCAAGAGAGACCTGTTCTGTGGGATAAAACCGAAGACGTCTATAAAGACAAAAACTTAAAGTTAGCAGCATGGCGTGAAGTATGTTTAATACTGAAACCAAATGTACTACGCCTACTCTGTATGAGTAATGTATTTCTTTGAATGAACATCCTGAAGCTAAATATCTGAAAAAAAAAAGTATTTTTTGTTAATACATTATTACTTTATACGTCACCAAGAAACAAATTGTATTGTTTTATGATATTTTTTTATTGATTTCAGGAAAACAGGTTTCAACTAAATGGAATAATATACGAGATTCGTGGCTTAAGACAGTAAAAAAACAAAAAGATGAGTCTAAATCTGGATCTTCGGCCAAAAAGACACGAAATTATTTATATCACGAGCAATTAATGTTTTTGAAAAAAGTCTCCGAACCTCGACCACCACATGAGTCAGTTTCAAAAAAAGCAAGAACCGAGACTGAAGTAGGCATGGAATCAGATTTTCGTTCACCTTTAATTAAAGATAAAAGAAAAATTGATAATAAAGAGGTAAATGACAAGATGGTAAAGTTTTTGGACTCCAGAATAAACCCAGAAAATGAAAACCATCATCTATCTTTCTTCAAAGGCATTATACCAATCTTGAACACTTTAACTATCGAAGAGACTTTAGAATTTCAAGCTAGCGTCATGACAATGTTGCAAAAAATTAAAAGTAGGAATTATGAGAGACCAAATTACGGACATTGGCGTGATTCATATAATCAGATGACCGGACCAGATCAGTATTCTGGATACTACACACATAATAGCGTCAATCAACAGCCAATACCTACGCAAGATCAACAATATAATAGTAGCAATCAACAGGCAACAACATCTATACCATCAACTTCATCTCAGACATCGAATCCGATTCCAGCTTCGCCATCAGCATTTAGTAATCATTCCATACATTCCCAAGACTCAGATTACTTAGATTTTGAAGGGATTTAAGTTTGAGTACAAATAAATACTTAAATAAATTGTTTGCATTTTTAATTCATAATGATTATCAAATACATACACCCTCCCACACACACACATTATGTATATTCACATTCATAAAACAAACATACATAGCAAACATTCATTCATTCATACAGTCTTAAGTAGGTACCTACGTCAAAACTATTATTACGCAATCTAGTGCATAAAATAATCTTACCTTAGACATATGGCTAATCTTTGTTCTGGGCAAATACATTCTCTGAAACTTGTATCTCGTACTCTTATGTCTAGTCGTCCCAGTAAATCGTCAAAAGTGGTTGCTGTCATTCGAAAATAATTGAAGAACTTTGATTCGTCTCTTCTAAGTTCACCCATTAATGTTTCAAATGTTCCAAGTGAAAATCTTTCCCGTAAAATAGGGTGTACCCAATGTTTTCTTTTATTTTGCCTTCTATTAAGATACCACCACAACACAACAATTTCGTCGTCCATTGTGCGCGCAGGTCCAAATTCAACTGAGGACTGTCTGAATTTCTTCCGGGATCCGATGTAATGTGAACACTCTGTCCGGTGTCCGGTTTTCGGCAGATCTGCCGGTCCGGCGTAGTGGGAACGCTGCCTAAGAGATTGTCGTTTATACACAGCAAGTATACACCCAATAGATATGTAAGTGCCGGTGCCTGAAGCGAGAGAGTCCATTGAAATAAGGACAATAACTATGAGATTCCATCACAGAATCAAAGAATATTTTTTTGTAACAGCAATGGCATGGAAGAAATTCTGGGATAAACACGCGACGTCTGAAGAAGTCGAAATAGACGAAGGATCAATTTTTTTACATCTCGTCGAAGACTTACGCTCACCTTCTCCGTTTAACAAGACGCGCAGGACCCGCTAAAAGGATGGACACAGATGATTCCGCCTTGGGTTGTAGAGCCACAACACGAAGAAACATACAACATACAACGATAACTTCTCCAGAGTTTACTGTGGAGATGAATTCAGAGAAACTCCTATCAGCTGCTCAGTTGCTACAACGAAAAGGTATAGACTACTCCAGACTAATGGATCTCCTTCTTGGAAAGTCATCAGTCGTCATTTTGGAACAAGGAGCCACCACTATCATATCATCTACATATCAACCAATAAAGCGTGGGGACACAACTCGCGATTTGGTCAAACAATTAGAAGCGCCCAACATCAGGTTAAGAAGATTACATGTATTCTTTGTTTACTTGAGTATCTGTCTACCGGCGTTAATTGCAAACAACTTAGAAATATTCTCACCCAAGAAGATAAGAGATCTTTCCGATGCGTCGCTCATTCGCTGGGACTTTCACAAAAGACAAGGAAAGACGAAAAAAACGCATTCGCTGGAAACTCCGAAGGGAGAAATAATGTACTTCGTGCACTAGGCTCAACATTGCGTCAAACTGAGCAAGGCTTGGTGGAAGGCGTTAATGAAACCAGTGAAATTCTACATGCGGAAGGATATGGACGAATGGAGTTTGAACAAGTACAGTCTCAAATTGATGTACAACAAGGAGGCCCTCCAAACCTCGGAATCCCTAGAGGAGGACGATTTAGAGAGTATTGTGACAGTAATAACGAGTTGGTTTTATACCTTTGTGAGCAAGGAGCTTTCGATGAAGGCGAAGCTCAAAGAGCTCTGTGTGCAACGCCTGAGGGGATTGCCGCACAATTTATCAAAAACATTCCAGAGCGGCTCCGAACAGCAATATCAGTATCCCGAATACTGGTATTTCAAGAGCTCCCAGATCAAAGATTAGAGCGTTGCAAGATGTTGCAAAAAAAAAAAATACCACATTTAGTCGATCCAAATAACATAGAGAGACAAGTAAGAAAATTGGAATACATACTAGCTCAAAATGACATATTACCATTCGTATTCGCAACGCTGACAAAACGCCATTTTTATGGCCAAATGAAAAAGAAAAACAACTTGTTTTTCTTAGGGCCACCTACTACTGGCAAAACAATGATTATGGAATCATTGGTACGACTGCATTTCAATTATGAAAGATTGACTGGGCTCACACCAAGTTCGCCGTTTAACTTTTGTTCATTAATACATACGAATGTTAGCTTCATGCACGAATACAAGTTAACTGAAAACCAGTTAGGTCAATGGAAATTGTTGGCAGCATGACAACCGATGGCAACGGACGTCAAATACAAAAAACAGGCACTCAGTAAGAGATGGTCGTTTATTACACAGCGAGTAATTACCCAATAGAAATGTATGTGCCGGTGCCTGAAGCGAGAGAGGCCATTGAAACAAGGACGATAACTATGAGATTCCATCACAGATTCGAAGAATATTTCTTTGTAACAGCAATAGCATGGGAGAAATTCTGGGATAAACACGCGACGTCAGAAGAAGTCGAAATAGACGAAGGATCTATTTTTTAGCATCTCGTCGAAGACTTACGCTCACCATCTCCGGTTTAACAAGACGCGCAGGACCCGCTAGAAGGATGGACACAGATGATCCCGCTTTGGGTTGTTAAGCCAAAACACGAAGAAACATACAACGATAACTTCTCCAGAGATTACTGGGGAGATGAATTCAGAGAAACTCCTATCAGCTGCTCAGTTGCTACAACGAAAAGGTATAGACTACTCGAGACTAATAGATCTCCTTGGAAAGTCATCAGTCGTCATTTTGGAACAAGGAGCCACCACTGTCATATCATCTACATATCAACCAATAAAGCGTGGGGACACAACTCTCGATTTGGTCAAACAATTAGAGGCGCCCACCATCAGGTTAAGAAGATTACATGTATTCTTTGTTTACTTGAGTATCTGTCTACCGGCGTTAATCGCAAACAACTTAGAAATATTCTCACCCAAGAAGATAAGAGATCTTTCCGCTGCGTCGCTCATTCGCTGGGACTTTCACAAAAGACAAGGAAAGACGAAAACAACGCATTCGCTGGAAACTCCGAAGGGAGAAATAATGTACTTCGTGCACAAGGCTCAACATTGCGTCAAACTGAGCAAGGTTTGTTGGAAGGCGTTAATGAAACCAGTGAAATTCTACATGCGGAAAGATATGGACGAATGGAGTTTGAACAAGTACAGTCACAAATTGATGTACAACAAGGAGGCCCTCCAAACCTCGGAATCCCTAGAGAAGGACGATTTAGAGAGTATTGTGACAGTAATAACGAGTTGGTTTTATACCTTTGTGAGCAAGGAGCTTTCGATGAAGGCGAAGCTCAAAGAGCTCTGTGTGCAACGCCTGAGGGGATTGACGCACAATTTATCAAAAACATTCCAGAGCGGCTCCGAACAGCAATATCAGTATCCCGAATACTGATATTTTAAGAGCTCCCAAATCAAAGATTAGAGCGTTGCAAGATGTTGCAAAAAAGAAAAATACCACATTTAGTCGATCCAGATAACATAGAGAGACAAGTAAGAAAATTGGAATACATACTAGCTCATAATGATAAATTACCATTCGTATTCGCAACGCTGACAAAACGCCATTTTTATGGCCAAATGAAAACGAAAAACAACTTGCTTTTCTTGGGGTCACCTACTACTGGCAAAACCATGATTATGGAATCATTGGTACGACTACATTCCAATTATGAAAAATTGACTGGGCTCACACCAAGTTCGCCGTTTAATTTTTGTTCACTAATACACACGAATGTTTGCGTCATGGACGAATACAAGTTAACTAAAAACCAGTTAGGTCAATGGAAATTGTTGGCAGCATGACAACTGATGGCAACGGACGTCAAATACAAAAACAGGCACTCAGTAAGAGATTTTCGTTTATTACACAGCGAGTAATTACCCAATAGATATTTATGTGCCGGTGCCTGAAGCGAGAGAGGCCATTGAAACAAGGACGATAACTATGAGATTCCATCACAGATTCGAAGAATATTTCTTTGTAACAGCAATAGCATGGGAGAAATTCTGGGATAAACACGCGACGTCAGAAGAAGTCAAAATAGACGAAGGATCTATTTTTTAGCATCTCGTCGAAGACTTACGCTCACCATCTCCGGTTTAACAAGACGCGCAGGACCCGCTAGAAGGATGGACACAGATGATCCCGCTTTGGGTTGTTAAGCCAAAACACGAAGAAACATACAACGATAACTTCTCCAGAGATTACTGGGGAGATGACTTCAGAGATACTCTTATCAGCTGCTCAGTTGCTACAACGAAAAGGTATAGACTACTCGAGACTAATGGATCTCCTTGGAAAGTCATCAGTCGTCATTTTGGAACAAGGAGCCACCACTATCATATCATCTACATATCAACCAATAAAGCGTGGGGACACAACTCTCGATTTGGTCAAACAATTAGAGGCGCCCACCATCAGGTTAAGAAGATTACATGTATTCTTTGCTTACTTGAGTATCTGTCTACCGGCGTTAATCGCAAACAACTTAGAAATATTCTCATCTCACCCAAGAAGATAAGAGATCTTTCCGCTGCGTCGCTCATTCGCTGGGACTTTCACAAAAGACAAGGAAAGACGAAAAAAACGCATTCGCTAGAAACTCCGAAGGGAGAAATAATGTACTTCGTGCACAAGGCTCAACATTGCGTCAAACTGAGCAAGGCTTGGTGGAAGGCGTTAATGAAACCAGTGAAATTCTACATGCGGAAGGATATGGACGAATGGAGTTTGAACAAGTACAGTCTCAAATTGATGTACAACAAGGAGGCCCTCCAAACCTCGGAATCCCTAGAGGAGGACGATTTAGAGAGTATTGTGACAGTAATAACGAGTTGGTTTTATACCTTTGTGAGCAAGGAGCTTTCGATGAAGGCGAAGCTCAAAGAGCTCTGTGTGCAACGCCTGAGGGGATTGCCGCACAATTTAGCAAAAACATTCCAGAGCGGCTCCGAACAGCAATATCAGTATCCCGAATACTGGTATTTCAAGAGCTCCCAGATCAAAGATTAGAGCGTTGCAAGATGTTGCAAAAAAGAAAAATACCACATTTAGTCGATCCAAATAACATAGAGAGACAAGTAAGAAAATTGGAATACATACTAGCTCAAAATGACATATTACCATTCGTATTCGCAACGCTGACAAAACGCCATTTTTATGGCCAAATGAAAAAGAAAAACAACTTGTTTTTCTTAGGGCCACCTACTACTGGCAAAACAATGATTATGGAATCATTGGTACGACTGCATTTTAATTATGAAAGATTGACTGGGCTCACACCAAGTTCGCCGTTTAACTTTTGTTCATTAATACATACGAATGTTAGCTTCATGCACGAATACAAGTTAACTGAAAACCAGTTAGGTCAATGGAAATTGTTGGCAGCATTACAACCGATGGCAACGGACGTCAAATACAAAAAACAGGCACTCAGTAAGAGATGGTCGTTTATTACACAGCGAGTAATTACCCAATAGAAATGTATGTGCCGGTGCCTGAAGCGAGAGAGGCCATTGAAACAAGGACGATAACTAAGGACCGTATCGTTAATTTTGGGTACACAATACACCTGGCTGGTAGAAGAGGATTGTTGACGAAATAAAATAAATATGTCACCTGTCAAATATTTGTACGACAATAAACAAATCCTGTGAAAAAGAATCAAAATAAAATTTTGTTCTTGCAATGAAAGGGCTTACAATTGAGAAGCGAAAATCTATTATTTCCAAATGGTGCACTGAAACTGGCATAACGTACAGAAGGTTGGCTAAAGAGGAAGGTGTTAGTGTTTACGCGGTTCAAAACGCTATCCGAAGATTCGGTGATTACTACACTTTAAGTGATGTTCCTGGTCGCGGCAGAAAACCAGGTCCTTCTAGGCCTAAGTTGGACCAGAAGATTTGCAAGTTGTTTGCTGCGAAAAAGGGACTTTCAGTTCGCGATTGTGCCAAAAATACTGGTACTACTATTGGAATGGTACAACGAGCTAAGAAGCGAAACTGCTTAAAGAGCTATAAAAAGCAAAAACAGCCAAAACGGTCAGTTCAGCAGTCATCTTCCGTAAAAACTAGGTCCCGGAAGCTGTACGAAGATATTTTGTGCAAAAAAAAACAGTGCATCATAATGGATGACGAAACATATGTAAAGTTGGATTACAAAACTCTACCTGGAGCACAATACTATACGGTAAAGGAAGGAACTGTCGTTAGTAATGCTGAAAAGGCAATTTTTTGCGAAAAATTTGGAAAAAAAATCCTTGTTTGGCAAGCTATTTGTCAATGCGGGATGATTTCCAAACCATTTTTTACAGACAAAACTTTAAACGCAAATATCTATGAGAAGGAATGTCTCCAGAAGAGAGTGTTGCCACTCGTGAAGAAGCATAAAGGTCAGACTCTGTTTTGGCCTGACTTGGCCAGCTGCCATTATGCTGCGTCGGTACTTCAATGGTACGCCAAAGAAAAAATTCAATTTGTGAGAAAGGAACACAACCCACCAAACTGTCCAGAAATTCGTCCAATAGAAAAATTTTGGGCATTGATGAAGAGAGATCTGCGTAAAAATCTTCATTCTGCTGTAGTGTGGGACACGATATCGATGACGTGTAATACTGACGTGTAATACCAATATTGTTTTTATTATAAATTAATATTCTATTTTCTTTGTTAAAGTAAACATGCAACATGTAATCGGATACTTTTATAAACAAGCTAAATGTCATTGTAAAACATTACGTGTCGACTTATTTGGAATTACTATAAAAACCCTGTTTTTATCTAAATAAAGGAACAGTTAAGAATCAACTTTTCTTGTGTTATTACGTCTCTCGACGCCGCTCATCACATGGCGACCCTGCCAGTCCACTGCTTCTAGGCAGTGCTGGTGCCGTATGGGTTCCGAGCCTCAATAATAGTCGCGGTACGCGTTAACGGCGCGAATTTTTTTTTCCTTCCAAGACCGCGAGCAAATCTACATCAAATCATATTATGGGAGGACAGTCGTCCAAGAACCACCAGACAAAATGGAAGAAGAGGACCCAGACCCCCAATATCACGCCCCCACGCGACAACCCGTCTTCCGACGTGACAGGCATCTGCAATCTGCTCTACATGACGGAGAGATCAAATATGTATTTCAAAATTGGAATAACCCTGCAGGACTTAAAAGGGAGCACATCCAGATGATAAAAGATCTAGGAAACACATCCACACTCCCATCCGATCAATTTATACATTGGGCACTCCTCCATGTGAGCAGGAAACCATCTCAAGAATATCCTGCTACAAACCTATCCAAGCATATACGCGTGGCCAATGATGCTCTTAACATTGGCCTACAGGATTACTGCGGGGTTGCTACACCTGGTCCCTCTTTGAGGCCTCCTGGCCTGTTGAAGCAGGTGTTTGGTATAAAACAAATATTTTCCAAGATATCTAGAGATATCACATTTAGTGAAGTTTACATGAAACCATATATGTTCTTTGGTTGCAAAGCAAAATGCTACGGGAATCTCCATGTCATATGGGTATCTAATAGGTTTGCATACATCATTACACACAGCCATTGGTTGGCAGTGAAGGATTGCATTAACTCCTGGTTCTCTGCACTAGCGTATGGTCACGTCTGTCATAGAAAATACCCTGGCTATAACTTATATAATGAGGTTGCCAACATTATTTATGCCGTCCTTCATGACATTGGTATGTACAAGGACCTCACATACGACATACTGAAGTCATGGCAACCCCTTGTCATTGCAACAATCCTCAAAGACATAGAAGGGTCATCGCATTTTATGAAATCTCTACAAGATACTGTATGTATGTTTGAACACTCTTGGATTGTAAAGATAGCAACGAGGCCTATTGCAAGTGTAACTGATGTTCATATAGCATTGGAGTTGACAGGGCTTACAAAATGCTTTGGACATCCTGAAATAGTGATGGATGAAAGTGTTGCAACCTGGATAGAGAAAGGAACCATTTTGAAGAAAGATCTCAAGGATGTAGCTGAGACCATAAGACAAGCCTTTTTACTAGAGTTTTCTAGAAACTATTATAAACAGAAAAGAAAATGGCCTAATCTAAGCCTGGACTCGGACTGCGACCCTGTCATAAGACAGTGTTATGAAGGGGGGTATTGGGGGGAGCTCGCTACAGACCCCTGGACTGAGGACATGTTTAGAGGTGTGAAGTTCTCTAAGACCATGGAATTTGATTACCAGATATACACTGCAGACCTTTTAGCTGACAAGGCAATAATACCTAGCCTGAACCACTGGCCCTTTGAATATGACCTCCAAGCCCACAGAACCAATCATGGATTTTTCCCTACCAAACCAAAACGAGAGAGCACAAATGTTATAATGCAGTATTTAGAACGTGAGGAAGTTAGTGTAAGAGATTTAATAGAGAAGGTGTCAAACCAGGAAGTCCCTCCATCATGGAAGGTAACAGTGGCTGTGGCTAAGGAAAGGGAGATGAAGAAAAGGAAAGCCAGATTCTTCGGAAAACTGACCCTGGAGATGAGACTCTTCCAGGTCGCCACTGAGAACAACATTAAACACATCTTCAAGTTCATTCCACACCAGACAATGACCAAATCAGAGGATGACCTCTTTAAACATTTACTAAAGATCTCTGAAAATTCATCGACTGAGGATGGAGGGTACGTTTTTATGTCTATGGATTTTTCGAGTTGGTGCACAAGCTTTCGCCATGAGGGTGTAACCCCATTGTTTGAAGAGTTAGATAGGCTACTGGGAGTCAACAATGTCTTTGCTTATACTCAGAAGTTTCCTTTGGAATCAATCTTATTGTTCCAAGATAGGTTCTCACCACCAAGACAAGGTCCCGACGGTCTGCCAGAAAATGGCCCGCGATGTATTCATGGTCCCGAAGCATGGATGGAGGGCCTGCGCCAGAAGGGTTGGACGTTGGCCACCCTGCTCCTGATCTTAGTGGCCTCATGGAGGTGTGGCACGGTTGCAACCCTGACAGGACAAGGGGACAATCAGGTGGTCTATTTGAGATTGCCCTCAAAGGCTACCTTAGATGATTTAAGGATGACACGAGAACAATATATTGCCTGGTTTCAAGAAACATTATTAGGACTCTGTACTCAAGCTGGTATAACCTCAAAATTAGAAGAGACTTGGGTGTCCTCATGCTTATTAGAGTACGGACGGGAGTTCTTCTTCAAAGGAGCTCAGGTGAGCTCCGCTCTTAAGAGAGTGTCCCGTATGGCCAGTGAAGCTAATATCCTATTACGTAATAGGAGCAGCCACTGTGTATTACTAGTACGGCAACAAAGGCTTTGGACAAAATATATTTGGATTTGGTTGGACCATTAACTAAGGATACAAATGGATATTGTTATATATTAACGTTACAGTGCGAGCTTACGAAATACGTAGAAGCATATCCGCTACTAAATAAGGAAACGGATACCGTAGCACGAGCGTTTGTTGATAACTTTATATTACGTTATGGAATCCCTAACGAGATAGCGACAGATAGGGGAACCGAATTCATTTCGAATACCATGCAAGAAGTATGTAAGATTTTAAAAATCAACAAATTGCAATCAACGGCTTATCACCACGAAAGCCTTGGTGCTTTAGAAAATTCACATAAATCATTAGGAGCATTTTTAAGAATTCAAACGGATAATCAAGCTTATCAATGGTCAGATTGGTTGCAATATTGGTGTTTTTCCTATAATACAACTGTACATTCAGCTACTAAATATACACCGTATGAATTGGTGTTTGGTAAACTATGTCGTATACCAAGTAATATTATTAGTCAAGTAGATCCAATGTATAACTTTAATTCATATGCTATAGAACTTAAGTATAGATTACAAAAATCCCAAGAGGATGCTAGAAATAATTTGATTGAAACAAAAATTAATAGAAAAATAAAATATGATTTAAATACTAATTCAATTAATTATAAAATAGGAGATTAAGTATTAGTAAAAAAGGAAAATAGAGATAAGATGGATCCAGTATACTCAGGACCAAATACTGTTATTGAAGATCAAGGTGTAAATGTCAAAATATTAGTTTCAGGTAAAGAAATAATTGTACACAAAAATAGGACAAAGAAATTTAATTATAATTAGAAAAAAAAAAGATTGACTGTATCTGGATTATGTTATAACTAATAGGCAAGATGACCATAATATTAATTTGTATATTCTTAGAATGTAAACAATTGTTTGTTATTTTTAAGTAAGGATGATTTGTATTACGTGTAACAATGTATAGTTTAATATTGATACTTAACTAAGTAGTTATGATATGTTTAACAAAAAATTACAGATCCTTAGTTTTTGTCCAAAAAAAAAAAGGGGGAAGGTGTAGCGTGGGACACGATATCGATGACGTGTAATACTGACGTGTAATACCAATATTGTTTTTATTATAAATTAATATTCTATTTTCTTTGTTAAAGTAAACATGCAACATGTAATCGGATACTTTTATAAACAAGCTAAATGTCATTGTAAAACATTACGTGTCGACCTATTTAGAATTACTATAAAAACCCTGTTTTTATCTAAATAAAGGAACAGTTAAGAATCAACTTTTCTTGTGTTATTACGTCTCCCGACGCCGCTCATCACACTGCAAATTCTTTGGAAAAATTCAAGAGAGATTGGAACCAGGTGGCCAAAAACCTCGGTGCAAGCGTTGTCCAGAACCTTATGCGAAACATCAAGAGTAAAGTGCGAAAACTTGGAAAAGGTCAATAATTATACGCGTTCTTTCTTGATTTTGTTGTATTAAAATACATTTTAAATTGTACAGACTAAATAAAAAACAATAATAATCGAATATAAACAAATTGTATACCTTTAGTTATGTACCCATAATTAACGATACGGTCCTTATGAGATTCCATCACAGATTCGAAGAATATTTCTTTGTAACAGCAATAGCATGGGAGAAATTCTGGGATAAACACGCGACGTCAGAAGAAGTTGAAAAAGACGAAGGATCTATTTTTTAGCATCTCGTCGAAGACTTACGCTCACCATCTCCAGTTTAACAAGACGCGCAGGACCCGCTAGAAGGATGGACACAGATGATCCCGCTTTGGGTTGTTAAGCCAAAACACGAAGAAACATACAACGATAACTTCTCCAGAGATTACTGGGGAGATGAATTCAGAGAAACTCTTATCAGCTGCTCAGTTGCTACAACGAAAAGGTATAGACTACTCGAGACTAATGGATCTCCTTGGAAAGTCATCAGTCGTCATTTTGGAACAAGGAGCCACCACTGTCATATTATCTACATATCAACCAATAAAGCGTGGGGACACAACTCTCGATTTGGTCAAACAATTAGAGGCGCCCAACATCAGGTTAAGAAGATTACATGTATTCTTTGTTTACTTGAGTATCTGTCTACCGGCGTTAATCGCAAACAACTTAGAAATATTCTCACCCAAGAAGATAAGAGATCTTTCCGCTGCGTCGCTCATTCGCTAAGACTTTCACAAAAGACAAGGAAAGACGAAAAAAACGCATTCGCTGGAAACTCCGAAGGGAGAAATAATGTACTTCGTGCACAAGGCTCAACATTGCGTCAAACTGAGCAAGGTTTGTTGGAAGGCGTTAATGAAACCAGTGAAATTCTACATGCGGAAAGATATGGACGAATGGAGTTTGAACAAGTACAGTCACAAATTGAATGGACGAATGGAGTTTGAACAAGTACAGTCTCAAATTGATGTACAACAAGGAGGCCCTCCAAACCTCGGAATCCCTAGAGGAGGACGATTTAGAGAGTATTGTGACAGTAATAACGAGTTGGTTTTATACCTTTGTGAGCAAGGAGCTTTCGATGAAGGCGAAGCTCAAAGAGCTCTGTGTGCAACGCCTGAGGGGATTGCCGCACAATTTATCAAAAACATTCCAGAGCGGCTCCGAACAGCAATATCAGTATCCCGAATACTGGTATTTCAAGAGCTCCCAGATCAAAGAGTAGAGCGTTGCAAGATGTTGCAAAAAAGAAAAATACCACATTTAGTCGATCCAAATAACATAGAGAGACAAGTAAGAAAATTGGAATACATACTAGCTCAAAATGACATATTACCATTCGTATTCGCAACGCTGACAAAACGCCATTTTTATGGCCAAATGAAAAAGAAAAACAACTTGTTTTTCTTAGGGCCACCTACTACTGGCAAAACAATGATTATGGAATCATTGGTACGACTGCATTTCAATTATGAAAGATTGACTGGGCTCACACCAAGTTCGCCGTTTAACTTTTGTTCATTAATACATACGAATGTTAGCTTCATGCACGAATACAAGTTAACTGAAAACCAGTTAGGTCAATGGAAATTGTTGGCAGCATGACAACCGATGGCAACGGACGTCAAATACAAAAAACAGGCACTCAGTAAGAGATGGTCGTTTATTACACAGCGAGTAATTACCCAATAGAAATGTATGTGCCGGTGCCTGAAGCGAGAGAGGCCATTGAAACAAGGACGATAACTATGAGATTCCATCACAGATTCGAAGAATATTTCTTTGTAACAGCAATAGCATGGGAGAAATTCTGGGATAAACACGCGACGTCAGAAGAAGTCGAAATAGACGAAGGATATATTTTTTAGCATCTCGTCGAAGACTTACGCTCACCATCTCCGGTTTAACAAGACGCGCAGGACCCGCTAGAAGGATGGACACAGATGATCCCGCTTTGGGTTGTTAAGCCAAAACACGAAGAAACATACAACGATAACTTCTCCAGAGATTACTGGGGAGATGAATTCAGAGAAACTCCTATCAGCTGCTCAGTTGCTACAACGAAAAGGTATAGACTACTCGAGACTAATGGATCTCCTTGGAAAGTCATCAGTCGTCATTTTGGAACAAGGAGCCACCACTGTCATATCATCTACATATCAACCAATAAAGCGTGGGGACACAACTCTCGATTTGGTCAAACAATTAGAGGCGCCCAACATCAAGTTAAGAAGATTACATGTATTCTTTGTTTACTTGAGTATCTGTCTACCGGCGTTAATCGCAAACAACTTAGAAATATTCTCACCCAAGAAAATAAGAGATCTTTCCGTTGCGTCGCTCATTCGCTGGGACTTTCACAAAAGACAAGGAAAGACGAAAAAAACGCATTCGCTGGAAACTCCGAAGGGAGAAATAATGTACTTCGTGCACAAGGCTCAACATTGCGTCAAACTGAGCAAGGCTTGGTGGAAGGCGTTAATGAAACCAGTGAAATTCTACATGCGGAAGGATATGGACGAATGGAGTTTGAACAAGTACAGTCTCAAATTGATGTACAACAAGGAGGCCCTCCAAACCTCGGAATCCCTAGAGGAGGACGATTTAGAGAGTATTGTGACAGTAATAACGAGTTGGTTTTATACCTTTGTGAGCAAGGAGCTTTCGATGAAGGCGAAGCTCAAAGAGCTCTGTGTGCAACGCCTGAGGGGATTGCCGCACAATTTATCAAAAACATTCCAGAGCGGCTCCGAACAGCAATATCAGTATCCCGAATACTGGTATTTCAAGAGCTCCCAGATCAAAGATTAGAGCGTTGCAAGATGTTGCAAAAAAGAAAAATACCACATTTAGTCGATCCAAATAACATAGAGAGACAAATAAGAAAATTGGAATACATACTAGCTCAAAATGACATATTACCATTCGTATTCGCAACGCTGACAAAACGCCATTTTTATGGCCAAATGAAAAAGAAAAACAACTTGTTTTTCTTAGGGCCACCTACTACTGGCAAAACAATGATTATGGAATCATTGGTACGACTGCATTTCAATTATGAAAGATTGACTGGGCTCACACCAAGTTCGCCGTTTAACTTTTGTTCATTAATACATACGAATGTTAGCTTCATGCACGAATACAAGTTAACTGAAAACCAGTTAGGTCAATGGAAATTGTTGGCAGCATGACAACCGATGGCAACGGACGTCAAATACAAAAAACAGGCACTCAGTAAGAGATGGTCGTTTATTACACAGCGAGTAATTACCCAATAGAAATGTATGTGCCGGTGCCTGAAGCGAGAGAGGCCATTGAAACAAGGACGATAACTATGAGATTCCATCACAGATTCGAAGAATATTTCTTTGTAACAGCAATAGCATGGGAGAAATTCTGGGATAAACACGCGACGTCAGAAGAAGTCGAAATAGACGAAGGATCTATTTTTTAGCATCTCGTCGAAGACTTACGCTCACCATCTCCGGTTTAACAAGACGCGCAGGACCCGCTAGAAGGATGGACACAGATGATCCCGCTTTGGGTTGTTAAGCCAAAACACGAAGAAACATACAACGATAACTTCTCCAGAGATTACTGGGGAGATGAATTCAGAGAAACTCCTATCAGCTGCTCAGTTGCTACAACGAAAAGGTATAGACTACTCGAGACTAATAGATCTCCTTGGAAAGTCATCAGTCGTCATTTTGGAACAAGGAGCCACCACTGTCATATCATCTACATATCAACCAATAAAGCGTGGGGACACAACTCTCGATTTGGTCAAACAATTAGAGGCGCCCACCATCAGGTTAAGAAGATTACATGTATTCTTTGTTTACTTGAGTATCTGTCTACCGGCGTTAATCGCAAACAACTTAGAAATATTCTCACCCAAGAAGATAAGAGATCTTTCCGCTGCGTCGCTCATTCGCTGGGACTTTCACAAAAGACAAGGAAAGACGAAAACAACGCATTCGCTGGAAACTCCGAAGGGAGAAATAATGTACTTCGTGCACAAGGCTCAACATTGCGTCAAACTGAGCAAGGTTTGTTGGAAGGCGTTAATGAAACCAGTGAAATTCTACATGCGGAAAGATATGGACGAATGGAGTTTGAACAAGTACAGTCACAAATTGATGTACAACAAGGAGGCCCTCCAAACCTCGGAATCCCTAGAGAAGGACGATTTAGAGAGTATTGTGACAGTAATAACGAGTTGGTTTTATACCTTTGTGAGCAAGGAGCTTTCGATGAAGGCGAAGCTCAAAGAGCTCTGTGTGCAACGCCTGAGGGGATTGACGCACAATTTATCAAAAACATTCCAGAGCGGCTCCGAACAGCAATATCAGTATCCCGAATACTGATATTTTAAGAGCTCCCAAATCAAAGATTAGAGCGTTGCAAGATGTTGCAAAAAAGAAAAATACCACATTTAGTCGATCCAGATAACATAGAGAGACAAGTAAGAAAATTGGAATACATACTAGCTCATAATGATAAATTACCATTCGTATTCGCAACGCTGACAAAACGCCATTTTTATGGCCAAATGAAAAAGAAAAACAACTTGCTTTTCTTGGGGTCACCTACTACTGGCAAAACCATGATTATGGAATCATTGGTACGACTACATTCCAATTATGAAAAATTGACTGGGCTCACACCAAGTTCGCCGTTTAATTTTTGTTCACTAATACACACGAATGTTTGCGTCATGGACGAATACAAGTTAACTAAAAACCAGTTAGGTCAATGGAAATTGTTGGCAGCATGACAACTGATGGCAACGGACGTCAAATACAAAAACAGGCACTCAGTAAGAGATTTTCGTTTATTACACAGCGAGTAATTACCCAATAGATATTTATGTGCCGGTGCCTGAAGCGAGAGAGGCCATTGAAACAAGGACGATAACTATGAGATTCCATCACAGATTCGAAGAATATTTCTTTGTAACAGCAATAGCATGGGAGAAATTCTGGGATAAACACGCGACGTCAGAAGAAGTCAAAATAGACGAAGGATCTATTTTTTAGCATCTCGTCGAAGACTTACGCTCACCATCTCCGGTTTAACAAGACGCGCAGGACCCGCTAGAAGGATGGACACAGATGATCCCGCTTTGGGTTGTTAAGCCAAAACACGAAGAAACATACAACGATAACTTCTCCAGAGATTACTGGGGAGATGACTTCAGAGATACTCTTATCAGCTGCTCAGTTGCTACAACGAAAAGGTATAGACTACTCGAGACTAATGGATCTCCTTGGAAAGTCATCAGTCGTCATTTTGGAACAAGGAGCCACCACTATCATATCATCTACATATCAACCAATAAAGCGTGGGGACACAACTCTCGATTTGGTCAAACAATTAGAGGCGCCCACCATCAGGTTAAGAAGATTACATGTATTCTTTGCTTACTTGAGTATCTGTCTACCGGCGTTAATCGCAAACAACTTAGAAATATTCTCATCTCACCCAAGAAGATAAGAGATCTTTCCGCTGCGTCGCTCATTCGCTGGGACTTTCACAAAAGACAAGGAAAGACGAAAAAAACGCATTCGCTAGAAACTCCGAAGGGAGAAATAATGTACTTCGTGCACAAGGCTCAACATTGCGTCAAACTGAGCAAGGCTTGGTGGAAGGCGTTAATGAAACCAGTGAAATTCTACATGCGGAAGGATATGGACGAATGGAGTTTGAACAAGTACAGTCTCAAATTGATGTACAACAAGGAGGCCCTCCAAACCTCGGAATCCCTAGAGGAGGACGATTTAGAGAGTATTGTGACAGTAATAACGAGTTGGTTTTATACCTTTGTGAGCAAGGAGCTTTCGATGAAGGCGAAGCTCAAAGAGCTCTGTGTGCAACGCCTGAGGGGATTGCCGCACAATTTAGCAAAAACATTCCAGAGCGGCTCCGAACAGCAATATCAGTATCCCGAATACTGGTATTTCAAGAGCTCCCAGATCAAAGATTAGAGCGTTGCAAGATGTTGCAAAAAAGAAAAATACCACATTTAGTCGATCCAAATAACATAGAGAGACAAGTAAGAAAATTGGAATACATACTAGCTCAAAATGACATATTACCATTCGTATTCGCAACGCTGACAAAACGCCATTTTTATGGCCAAATGAAAAAGAAAAACAACTTGTTTTTCTTAGGGCCACCTACTACTGGCAAAACAATGATTATGGAATCATTGGTACGACTGCATTTTAATTATGAAAGATTGACTGGGCTCACACCAAGTTCGCCGTTTAACTTTTGTTCATTAATACATACGAATGTTAGCTTCATGCACGAATACAAGTTAACTGAAAACCAGTTAGGTCAATGGAAATTGTTGGCAGCATTACAACCGATGGCAACGGACGTCAAATACAAAAAACAGGCACTCAGTAAGAGATGGTCGTTTATTACACAGCGAGTAATTACCCAATAGAAATGTATGTGCCGGTGCCTGAAGCGAGAGAGGCCATTGAAACAAGGACGATAACTAAGGACCGTATCGTTAATTTTGGGTACACAATACACCTGGCTGGTAGAAGAGGATTGTTGACGAAATAAAACCTACTACTGGCAAAACAATGATTATGGAATCATTGGTACGACTGCATTTTAATTATGAAAGATTGACTGGGCTCACACCAAGTTCGCCGTTTAACTTTTGTTCATTAATACATACGAATGTTAGCTTCATGCACGAATACAAGTTAACTGAAAACCAGTTAGGTCAATGGAAATTGTTGGCAGCATTACAACCGATGGCAACGGACGTCAAATACAAAAAACAGGCACTCAGTAAGAGATGGTCGTTTATTACACAGCGAGTAATTACCCAATAGAAATGTATGTGCCGGTGCCTGAAGCGAGAGAGGCCATTGAAACAAGGACGATAACTAAGGACCGTATCGTTAATTTTGGGTACACAATACACCTGGCTGGTAGAAGAGGATTGTTGACGAAATAAAATAAATATGTCACCTGTCAAATATTTGTACGACAATAAACAAATCCTGTGAAAAAGAATCAAAATAAAATTTTGTTCTTGCAATGAAAGGGCTTACAATTGAGAAGCGAAAATCTATTATTTCCAAATGGTGCACTGAAACTGGCATAACGTACAGAAGGTTGGCTAAAGAGGAAGGTGTTAGTGTTTACGCGGTTCAAAACGCTATCCGAAGATTCGGTGATTACTACACTTTAAGTGATGTTCCTGGTCGCGGCAGAAAACCAGGTCCTTCTAGGCCTAAGTTGGACCAGAAGATTTGCAAGTTGTTTGCTGCGAAAAAGGGACTTTCAGTTCGCGATTGTGCCAAAAATACTGGTACTACTATTGGAATGGTACAACGAGCTAAGAAGCGAAACTGCTTAAAGAGCTATAAAAAGCAAAAACAGCCAAAACGGTCAGTTCAGCAGTCATCTTCCGTAAAAACTAGGTCCCGGAAGCTGTACGAAGATATTTTGTGCAAAAAAAAACAGTGCATCATAATGGATGACGAAACATATGTAAAGTTGGATTACAAAACTCTACCTGGAGCACAATACTATACGGTAAAGGAAGGAACTGTCGTTAGTAATGCTGAAAAGGCAATTTTTTGCGAAAAATTTGGAAAAAAAATCCTTGTTTGGCAAGCTATTTGTCAATGCGGGATGATTTCCAAACCATTTTTTACAGACAAAACTTTAAACGCAAATATCTATGAGAAGGAATGTCTCCAGAAGAGAGTGTTGCCACTCGTGAAGAAGCATAAAGGTCAGACTCTGTTTTGGCCTGACTTGGCCAGCTGCCATTATGCTGCGTCGGTACTTCAATGGTACGCCAAAGAAAAAATTCAATTTGTGAGAAAGGAACACAACCCACCAAACTGTCCAGAAATTCGTCCAATAGAAAAATTTTGGGCATTGATGAAGAGAGATCTGCGTAAAAATCTTCATTCTGCTGTAGTGTGGGACACGATATCGATGACGTGTAATACTGACGTGTAATACCAATATTGTTTTTATTATAAATTAATATTCTATTTTCTTTGTTAAAGTAAACATGCAACATGTAATCGGATACTTTTATAAACAAGCTAAATGTCATTGTAAAACATTACGTGTCGACTTATTTGGAATTACTATAAAAACCCTGTTTTTATCTAAATAAAGGAACAGTTAAGAATCAACTTTTCTTGTGTTATTACGTCTCTCGACGCCGCTCATCACATGGCGACCCTGCCAGTCCACTGCTTCTAGGCAGTGCTGGTGCCGTATGGGTTCCGAGCCTCAATAATAGTCGCGGTACGCGTTAACGGCGCGAATTTTTTTTTCCTTCCAAGACCGCGAGCAAATCTACATCAAATCATATTATGGGAGGACAGTCGTCCAAGAACCACCAGACAAAATGGAAGAAGAGGACCCAGACCCCCAATATCACGCCCCCACGCGACAACCCGTCTTCCGACGTGACAGGCATCTGCAATCTGCTCTACATGACGGAGAGATCAAATATGTATTTCAAAATTGGAATAACCCTGCAGGACTTAAAAGGGAGCACATCCAGATGATAAAAGATCTAGGAAACACATCCACACTCCCATCCGATCAATTTATACATTGGGCACTCCTCCATGTGAGCAGGAAACCATCTCAAGAATATCCTGCTACAAACCTATCCAAGCATATACGCGTGGCCAATGATGCTCTTAACATTGGCCTACAGGATTACTGCGGGGTTGCTACACCTGGTCCCTCTTTGAGGCCTCCTGGCCTGTTGAAGCAGGTGTTTGGTATAAAACAAATATTTTCCAAGATATCTAGAGATATCACATTTAGTGAAGTTTACATGAAACCATATATGTTCTTTGGTTGCAAAGCAAAATGCTACGGGAATCTCCATGTCATATGGGTATCTAATAGGTTTGCATACATCATTACACACAGCCATTGGTTGGCAGTGAAGGATTGCATTAACTCCTGGTTCTCTGCACTAGCGTATGGTCACGTCTGTCATAGAAAATACCCTGGCTATAACTTATATAATGAGGTTGCCAACATTATTTATGCCGTCCTTCATGACATTGGTATGTACAAGGACCTCACATACGACATACTGAAGTCATGGCAACCCCTTGTCATTGCAACAATCCTCAAAGACATAGAAGGGTCATCGCATTTTATGAAATCTCTACAAGATACTGTATGTATGTTTGAACACTCTTGGATTGTAAAGATAGCAACGAGGCCTATTGCAAGTGTAACTGATGTTCATATAGCATTGGAGTTGACAGGGCTTACAAAATGCTTTGGACATCCTGAAATAGTGATGGATGAAAGTGTTGCAACCTGGATAGAGAAAGGAACCATTTTGAAGAAAGATCTCAAGGATGTAGCTGAGACCATAAGACAAGCCTTTTTACTAGAGTTTTCTAGAAACTATTATAAACAGAAAAGAAAATGGCCTAATCTAAGCCTGGACTCGGACTGCGACCCTGTCATAAGACAGTGTTATGAAGGGGGGTATTGGGGGGAGCTCGCTACAGACCCCTGGACTGAGGACATGTTTAGAGGTGTGAAGTTCTCTAAGACCATGGAATTTGATTACCAGATATACACTGCAGACCTTTTAGCTGACAAGGCAATAATACCTAGCCTGAACCACTGGCCCTTTGAATATGACCTCCAAGCCCACAGAACCAATCATGGATTTTTCCCTACCAAACCAAAACGAGAGAGCACAAATGTTATAATGCAGTATTTAGAACGTGAGGAAGTTAGTGTAAGAGATTTAATAGAGAAGGTGTCAAACCAGGAAGTCCCTCCATCATGGAAGGTAACAGTGGCTGTGGCTAAGGAAAGGGAGATGAAGAAAAGGAAAGCCAGATTCTTCGGAAAACTGACCCTGGAGATGAGACTCTTCCAGGTCGCCACTGAGAACAACATTAAACACATCTTCAAGTTCATTCCACACCAGACAATGACCAAATCAGAGGATGACCTCTTTAAACATTTACTAAAGATCTCTGAAAATTCATCGACTGAGGATGGAGGGTACGTTTTTATGTCTATGGATTTTTCGAGTTGGTGCACAAGCTTTCGCCATGAGGGTGTAACCCCATTGTTTGAAGAGTTAGATAGGCTACTGGGAGTCAACAATGTCTTTGCTTATACTCAGAAGTTTCCTTTGGAATCAATCTTATTGTTCCAAGATAGGTTCTCACCACCAAGACAAGGTCCCGACGGTCTGCCAGAAAATGGCCCGCGATGTATTCATGGTCCCGAAGCATGGATGGAGGGCCTGCGCCAGAAGGGTTGGACGTTGGCCACCCTGCTCCTGATCTTAGTGGCCTCATGGAGGTGTGGCACGGTTGCAACCCTGACAGGACAAGGGGACAATCAGGTGGTCTATTTGAGATTGCCCTCAAAGGCTACCTTAGATGATTTAAGGATGACACGAGAACAATATATTGCCTGGTTTCAAGAAACATTATTAGGACTCTGTACTCAAGCTGGTATAACCTCAAAATTAGAAGAGACTTGGGTGTCCTCATGCTTATTAGAGTACGGACGGGAGTTCTTCTTCAAAGGAGCTCAGGTGAGCTCCGCTCTTAAGAGAGTGTCCCGTATGGCCAGTGAAGCTAATATCCTATTACGTAATAGGAGCAGCCACTGTGTATTACTAGTACGGCAACAAAGGCTTTGGACAAAATATATTTGGATTTGGTTGGACCATTAACTAAGGATACAAATGGATATTGTTATATATTAACGTTACAGTGCGAGCTTACGAAATACGTAGAAGCATATCCGCTACTAAATAAGGAAACGGATACCGTAGCACGAGCGTTTGTTGATAACTTTATATTACGTTATGGAATCCCTAACGAGATAGCGACAGATAGGGGAACCGAATTCATTTCGAATACCATGCAAGAAGTATGTAAGATTTTAAAAATCAACAAATTGCAATCAACGGCTTATCACCACGAAAGCCTTGGTGCTTTAGAAAATTCACATAAATCATTAGGAGCATTTTTAAGAATTCAAACGGATAATCAAGCTTATCAATGGTCAGATTGGTTGCAATATTGGGGTTTTTCCTATAATACAACTGTACATTCAGCTACTAAATATACACCGTATGAATTGGTGTTTGGTAAACTATGTCGTATACCAAGTAATATTATTAGTCAAGTAGATCCAATGTATAACTTTAATTCATATGCTATAGAACTTAAGTATAGATTACAAAAATCCCAAGAGGATGCTAGAAATAATTTGATTGAAACAAAAATTAATAGAAAAATAAAATATGATTTAAATACTAATTCAATTAATTATAAAATAGGAGATTAAGTATTAGTAAAAAAGGAAAATAGAGATAAGATGGATCCAGTATACTCAGGACCAAATACTGTTATTGAAGATCAAGGTGTAAATGTCAAAATATTAGTTTCAGGTAAAGAAATAATTGTACACAAAAATAGGACAAAGAAATTTAATTATAATTAGAAAAAAAAAGATTGACTGTATCTGGATTATGTTATAACTAATAGGCAAGATGACCATAATATTAATTTGTATATTCTTAGAATGTAAACAATTGTTTGTTATTTTTAAGTAAGGATGATTTGTATTACGTGTAACAATGTATAGTTTAATATTGATACTTAACTAAGTAGTTATGATATGTTTAACAAAAAATTACAGATCCTTAGTTTTTGTCCAAAAAAAAAAAGGGGGAAGGTGTAGCGTGGGACACGATATCGATGACGTGTAATACTGACGTGTAATACCAATATTGTTTTTATTATAAATTAATATTCTATTTTCTTTGTTAAAGTAAACATGCAACATGTAATCGGATACTTTTATAAACAAGCTAAATGTCATTGTAAAACATTACGTGTCGACCTATTTGGAATTACTATAAAAACCCTGTTTTTATCTAAATAAAGGAACAGTTAAGAATCAACTTTTCTTGTGTTATTACGTCTCCCGACGCCGCTCATCACACTGCAAATTCTTTGGAAAAATTCAAGAGAGATTGGAACCAGGTGGCCAAAAACCTCGGTGCAAGCGTTGTCCAGAACCTTATGCGAAACATCAAGAGTAAAGTGGGAAAACTTGGAAAAGGTCAATAATTATACGCGTTCTTTCTTGATTTTGTTGTATTAAAATACATTTTAAATTGTACAGACTAAATAAAAAACAATAATAATCGAATATAAACAAATTGTATACCTTTAGTTATGTACCCATAATTAACGATACGGTCCTTATGAGATTCCATCACAGATTCGAAGAATATTTCTTTGTAACAGCAATAGCATGGGAGAAATTCTGGGATAAACACGCGACGTCAGAAGAAGTTGAAAAAGACGAAGGATCTATTTTTTAGCATCTCGTCGAAGACTTACGCTCACCATCTCCAGTTTAACAAGACGCGCAGGACCCGCTAGAAGGATGGACACAGATGATCCCGCTTTGGGTTGTTAAGCCAAAACACGAAGAAACATACAACGATAACTTCTCCAGAGATTACTGGGGAGATGAATTCAGAGAAACTCCTATCAGCTGCTCAGTTGCTACAACGAAAAGGTATAGACTACTCGAGACTAATGGATCTCCTTGGAAAGTCATCAGTCGTCATTTTGGAACAAGGAGCCACCACTGTCATATTATCTACATATCAACCAATAAAGCGTGGGGACACAACTCTCGATTTGGTCAAACAATTAGAGGCGCCCAACATCAGGTTAAGAAGATTACATGTATTCTTTGTTTACTTGAGTATCTGTCTACCGGCGTTAATCGCAAACAACTTAGAAATATTCTCACCCAAGAAGATAAGAGATCTTTCCGCTGCGTCGCTCATTCGCTAAGACTTTCACAAAAGACAAGGAAAGACGAAAAAAACGCATTCGCTGGAAACTCCGAAGGGAGAAATAATGTACTTCGTGCACAAGGCTCAACATTGCGTCAAACTGAGCAAGGTTTGTTGGAAGGCGTTAATGAAACCAGTGAAATTCTACATGCGGAAAGATATGGACGAATGGAGTTTGAACAAGTACAGTCACAAATTGAATGGACGAATGGAGTTTGAACAAGTACAGTCTCAAATTGATGTACAACAAGGAGGCCCTCCAAACCTCGGAATCCCTAGAGGAGGACGATTTAGAGAGTATTGTGACAGTAATAACGAGTTGGTTTTATACCTTTGTGAGCAAGGAGCTTTCGATGAAGGCGAAGCTCAAAGAGCTCTGTGTGCAACGCCTGAGGGGATTGCCGCACAATTTATCAAAAACATTCCAGAGCGGCTCCGAACAGCAATATCAGTATCCCGAATACTGGTATTTCAAGAGCTCCCAGATCAAAGAGTAGAGCGTTGCAAGATGTTGCAAAAAAGAAAAATACCACACTGGGAAAAATACACGGCTTTCGAACACGGCTACGTTTTGTGGTGCCGTGTAAACGGCTCTGCTAGCCGAGTTTGCCAGCCGTGTGAAGAGCCGTGTACACGGCTCGAGATTTTACACGGCTACCTGCACCGTGCAAACGGTTAACATAGCCGGTACAGACGGCTACTGGCACCATGTACATTAATTTTTCAGCCGTGTTGAAACCGTAGCCGTGCAAAATTACACGGCTACCTTTTGACTCGGTTGTCGGAGCCGTGGGCAAACAACAAACACGGCATCGGTAACGTTGTTGACACGGTACAGCATACCGTGTGCATAATATAACTCGGCTACGTTAGTGGTGTTATAAATTAAACTTTCAAACATGGCTGTCAGAGCCGTTTAATAAACGGCATAGCGGATGGTGTGCTTAACAAAACTTCGCTACGTTAGCCGTGTCATAAATTAATCTCGCAAACATGGCTATCACAGCCGTTTTATAAACGGCATAGCGGACCGTGTGCTTAACATAACTTGGCTACGTTAGCCGTGTCATAAATTAAAGTCTTAGACATGGCTATCACAGCCATTTTATAAACGGCATAGCGGACCGTGTGCTTAACATTACTTGGCTACGTTAGCCGTGTCATAAATTAAACTCTTAAACATGGCTATCACAGCCGTTTTATAAACGGCATAGTGGACCGTGTGCTTAACATAACTTGGCTACGTTAGCCGTGTCATAAATTAATCTCGCAAACATGGCTATCACAGCCGTTTTATAAACGGCATAGCGGACCGTGTGCTTAACATAACTTGGCTACGTTAGCCGTGTCATAAATTAAAGTCTTAGACATGGCTATCACAGCCATTTTATAAACGGCATAGCGGACCGTGTGCTTAACATTACTTGGCTACGTTAGCCGTGTCATAAATTAAACTCTTAAACATGGCTATCACAGCCGTTTTATAAACGGCATAGTGGACCGTGTGCTTAACATAACTTGGCTACGTTAGCCGTGTCATAAATTAATCTCGCAAACATGGCTATCACAGCCGTTTTATAAACGGCATAGCGGACCGTGTGCTTAACATAACTTGGCTACGTTAGCCGTGTCATAAATTAATCTCTTAAACATGGCTATCACAGCCGTTTTATAAACGGAATAGCGGACCGTGTGCTTAACATAACTTGGCTACGTTAGCCGTGTCATAAATTAATCTCGCAAACATGGCTATCACAGCCGTTTTATAAACGGCATAGCGGACCATGTGCTTATCAAAACTTGGCTACGTTAGCCGTGGCATAAATTAAACAATCAAACATGGCTGTCACAGTCGTTTTATAAACGGCATAGCGGACCGTGTGCTTAACATAAATTGGCTACTTTGGCCGTGTCATAAATTAATCTCTTAAACATGGCTATCACAGCCGTTTTATAAACGGCATAGCGGACCGTGTGCTTAACATAATTTGGCTACGTTAGCCGTGTCATAAATTAAACTATCAAACATGGCTGTCACAGTCGTTTTATAAACGGCATAGCGGACCGTGTGCTTAACATAACTTGGCTACGTTAGCCGTGTCATAAATTAAACTCTTAAACATGGCTATCACAGCCGTTTTATAAACGGCATAGCGGACCGTGTACTTAACATAACTTGGCTACGTTTGCCATGTCATAAATTGAACTGTCAAACATGGCTGTCACAGCCGTTTTATAAACGGCAAAGCGGATCGTGTGCTTAACAAAACTTGGCTACGTTAGCCGTGGCATAAATTAATCTCGCAATCATGACTGTCGGAGCCGTTAAGACACGGCACAGGCGGATCGTGCGCTTATCAAAACTTGGCTACGTTAGCCGTGTTTTAAATTAAACTTAGAAGCCGAGTCCACGTCTGTATTGTGAGTTGTGAGGCAACGCAAACTTAAGTCAGAATGGCTAAAGCCCTGTTTACATAGATCAAGCGATTAAGTGGTAACTAAATGGGCAACTTAATTTTAAGTTAAAATTTTGTGAAAAGTTGTTCACGTGGTTTAAATAGTAAGTAGCCTGTGTGCCCAGTGTTGCTTATTACGAAAGGTCAAAATATCCGAATACTGAGCTATAAATAAGGTCGAAAATCACTTGTACCTGTTTTTTTAACTACCCTAGTTAAAAACGATCGTTCGTTGTTGTCATCTTTCATACTTAAAACGCAATTATCTCGAAAAGTACCCATCCAAGATTGATGGTGTCTTTGAAGAAATTAAAGGTCTTAGTGAGATCTTCATTTAAGATGACAAACTTAAATTTGACAGCTGTCACCTAAAATGAAGTTTTCACCAAGACCTATCATTTCTCTAAAGACACCACCAGTCTAGGATGAGTACTTTTAAGCCTCGATTACATACGCCGATTTAAGGAACCAATTTAGAGTTGCCACTCGTATAGTACTAGTAAATAAGTTAAATTTTAACAGTGAATTTGCACAAATGACGGAAAGGTCAACATTTTTTATGATTTTTTATTTTCAATTCTCATCTCCAATCTTAAACAATGTTTACTTTTCCGCAAGGAGATTCATATAAGGAGTGAGTACTCTACAAAAATTCTCACTATGCGTTTAAAAGAAATTCAACTTTATTGTCTTTATCATAGAGTTGAAATTCTATCGACGACATTTACTGAAGACTCTACTGTGTGAATGAAACATCACCAAGTAGATGAGGATGTCTCGTTTGCACAATATAATCATTTAGAATAACACATAGTTATTGTGAAATAAAACTGAACTTACTCTTTTGATTTAATAAGATTTTCACAATAATGCTAATCAGCTATCATCGGTGAGGTGGTGTTAAATTCAAGTGTCAATCCTGGCAACTCCGATTTTGACTTTGGCGCTGAATTTCAATTTTAGAATTTCAATATTTAGGAAATATTCCTTTACAAAACTAGGGTGACCATAAATACTACACCATTTCAGATTTTCAAAAAACGAAATTATTCTATTGAAATAACTGAAAGTCGCAGGCGAGGGGTAAAGTTAATATTAATAATCAAATTCATGTTTTTGCGCCGGTTTCGATGAAACTCGGTTTTTGGTACAATTTTGACAAGAAAATAACAAAGCAATTTTTAAAGTATAAGAAATCCAAGATGGCGGCCAACTTTTTTGTTTGTAGGCCGATTTCGATAAAACTCGGTTTTTGGTACTATTTTGACAAAAAAATAACAACGCAGTGTCAAAAATATTAAAAAATCGAAGATGGCGGCCAACTTTTAAGTTTGTAGACCGATTTAGATGAAACTCGGTTTTTAATACAATTTTGAGAAGAAAATAGCAAAGCAATTTTTAAAGTAAAAAAAATCCAAGATGGCGGCCAACTTTTTTGTTTGTGGGCTGATTTCGATTAAACTCGGTTTTTGGTACTATTTGAACAAGACAATAACAACGCAATGTTAAAAATATTAAAAATCCAAGATGGCGGTCAACTTTTTTGTTTGTGGGCCGATTTCAATGAAACTCGGTTTTTGGTACTATTTTGACAAGAAAATAAGGGGGCGTCCATTAATTACGTGAGGTGATTTTGGCGATTTTTCAACCCCCCCTCTCCCCTTGGTGAGATGTCGTGAGATTTGGCTCGACCCTCTCCCCCCTATAAATCTCACGTGAGATTTTTCAAAACGTGTATTTTTAGTGCGATTACGTTAATCTGTGCTTGCGTGCTCTGCATTTATTTAAATAAACATTATTGTTTAGGATTTAGCCATATTTTGGTATGAAAAATGTTTAACTTTATTTAACCTAGCTTTATCGCGATACTGTTCCTGCAGAAAAAAAATACGTGATATTTGCCGAGACCCCCCCTCTCCCCCACGTGAGATTGGGTGAGATTAGGCTTGACCACCTCCCCCCCCTAAAAGCCTCACGTAATTAATGGACGCCCCCTAACAACGCTATGTTAAAAAATTTAAAAATCCAAGATGGCGGCCAACTTTTTTCTTTGTGGGCCGTTTTATATGAAATTCGGTTTTTGGTACTATTTTGAGAAGAAAATAACAACGCAATTTTTAAAATATTAAAAAATTCAAAATGGCAGCCAACTTTTTTGTTTGTGGGCTGATTTCGATAAAACTCGGTTTTTGGTACTATTTTAACAAGACAATAACAACGCAATGTTAAAAATATTAAAAATCCAAGATGGCGGCCAACTTTTTGTTTTTAGGCCGATTTCAATTAAACTCGCTTTTTGGTACTATTTTGACAAGAAAATCACAACGCTATGTTAAAAATATTAATAAACCCAAGATGGCGGCCAACTATTTTGTTTGTGGTTATTTCGATAAAACTCCGGTTTTGGTACTATTTTGACAAGAAAACAGCAACACAATATTAAAAGTATTAAAAATCCAAGGTGGCGGCAATTCTTTTCTTGTGCTTCTTTTTTTCAACCCAGTTATATTAAAATCAACCCAAAAACAAAATTGGCAGCCATTTTCACGTTTTGACATTGTTTACATTGCATTATTATTTTCTTGTCAAAATAGTAACAAAAACAGAGTTTCATAGAAATCGGTTCTCAAACAAAACAGTTGGCCACCATCTTGGATTTTAAATATTTTAAAAATTGCGTTGTTATTTTCTTGCCTAAATAGAACCAAAAACCGAGTTTCATCGAAATCGGCGTACAAACAAAAAAGTAGGCCGCCATTTTGTTTTTTTTTTATATTTTAAAAATTTCATTTTTCAAAGTTATTTTTTGTCAAAATATAACTAAAAACCCATTTTCATCGAAATCAAGCCCAAAACAAAAAAAAGGTTGGCCACCATCTTGTTTTTTTTATTTTTAACATTGTGTCATTGAAAAATGCTTGCACCCATTTTTTAATTTCACTAGTAAAAAATTGGTGCAAGTATTTTGAACCTTGATGATATATTTACCAAAATAACAGTTTTTAATGAAAGAGAATAATTATGGTAGAAAGCAACCGAATTTTAAACGTCAATAAAGTCGAAAATCGTTTGCACCTGTTTTTTAACTACAGATCACTAGACAATGTTTTCCTACCTTCACTTGTTTTTCCAACATTCATTTGATTTCCGAAATACACGAACATTGTATTTTTATCAATATTGGAATAAACTTTATAGTTATGTCATTATTTACACTTGAATTTTTGTAGTTATTGGTTGATTAACCATATTTATAAATAAAAACAAGAAAGCAACCAAATAAAACGTGATAAAAAACGTGAAGATTTATTTTTAGTAAATTATTATTTTCTGCTTTTCAGTTAACGAGTTACAACTAAAAGTATACCACTTCCTATCGGAACACTCGTCAAGACGAATCAATCGAGTTCAAACTCGATGGGGTTGCATGATTTTATTACAAAGTTCCAATGGCCTTCTTCCGGCTCCTTCATCAGCCTCTTGGATATTATTCCCCAACAGAGTACTTGCCAAGATGATTCTAACAAGCCCAAACAAACGCAATGGGGTTGTATGGTTTCATCATAGTGTTCCTGTGGCGTTCTTCCGGCTCCATTAGCAGATCAGCTCAATGATACCATAATATTACATTACCTTCTAGTTCTGACCTGTGTTCAAAGTTTCAAGTCTCTAGTTCATCGAGAAGTTAGTATAAAATCGTTTGCAAAATTTGTGCTCAAACAAACAAACGAAAACACAAACAAACGAGCAAGCAACCTTATAAAAACGTGGCAAAAGTATTAATTGTAAATATAGAACTACCTAAGTACTTAAGTTTATGTGAAACAGTTTAAAGTAATAAGTATGTCTCCGACCAACCATACACTTTGGTCACCCTAATGAAGAAAGAGATACAATTATCTACTTGACCTCTCTGTCGGCTCGTTTTGGGGCGAAGAGCTCAATCTGGTTTATACCGAAGGGATTTGCTACATCTATGCTTTTCCGTTATAGTGTAGATTCGATTTTAAAATCGAACTTATTCTACAATATTTTATTGTGGCAACCCGAAATTGGTTCCTAGCTAGGAAGCTAAAATTGGCGTATGTAATCGAGCAGAGATATTGCTGTTTCAAGTTTGACAGCTGTCATCTGTCAAACTTAAAACGACAATATCTCTATCTATGCGTGTAGCGACTGCTACACGCATGGTAAATACTGTGATCCATCGCCATAGCGTAAAATTTAAACATGGAAAGTAATGTGTATGGAATGTTCAATATTTTACTTTCCATGGTTAAAAAGTACTTTATGGCGATGGATCACAGTATTTACCATGCGTGTTGCCTTCGCCTTAGTGAGATCTTTATTTTAGATGACAAACTTAAATTTATTACTCTAGTACTATTTTGCCAAGAAAACATCAACGCAATGTTAAAATATAAAAAAAATCCAAGATGGCGGCCAACTCTTTTGTTTGTAAGCCGATTTTGATGAAACTCGATCTTTTATACTATTTTGACAAGAAAACATCGACGCAATATTAAAAATAGAAAAAAATCAAAATGACGGCCAACTCTATGGTTTGTAGGCTGATTTCAATAAAATTCGATTTTTGGTACTATGTTGCCAAGATAACATCAACGCAATGTTAAAATAATACAAAATCCAAGATGGCGGCCAACATTTTTGTTTGTGGGTCGATTTCGATAAAACTTGGCTTTTGATAATATTTTAACAAAAAAAACAGATAGGTACGCAATGTTAAAAATAAAAACAATTCAAGACGGCGGCCAAAATTTTTGTTTGTGAGCCGATCTCGATGAAACTCGTTTGTTGGTACTATTTTGACAAGAAAACATCAATGCAATGTTAAAAGTATAGAAACAACATTTTTGTTTGTGGGCTGATTTCGATGATACTCGGTTTCTAGTAATATTTTGACAAGAAAACAACAACGCAATGTTAAAAATATAATAAAATCGAAAATGGCAGCCAACTCTTTTGTTTGTGAGCCGATTTCGATAAAACTCGATTTTTTGTACTATTTTACCAAGAAAACAACAACGCAATGTTAAAAATATTATAAAATTGAAAATGGCGGCAACTCTTTTATTTGTGAGCCGATTTCGATAAAACTCGACTTTTTGTACTGTTTTGCCAAGAAAACATCAATGCAATGTTAAAAATATAAAAAAACCATGATGGCGACCACCTTTTTTATTTGTGGACTGATTTCGATAAAACTCGTTTTTTTTTCTACTATTTTGACAAGAAACCATCAACGCAATGTTAAAATTTTAAAAAAATCCAAGATGTCGGCCAACATTTTTGTTTGTGTGTCGATTTCGATGAAACTCGGTTTTTGGTACTATTTTGACAGAAAACATCGACGCAATGTTAAAAATATTGTCAGTTTAAAGATGTCTTAATGGGTAGTAGGGTAAAAGAATTGACGATTTAAAAATGCTTATCATGTGAGTTTAATTAAATAAAGTATTTTTCACTTTTCCTTTCACACGCGTCAACGCAATGTTTTACATTGAAATAACCAAGATGGCGGCCACCTTTTTTGGCTGATTTCGATAAAACTCGATTTTTTTGTACTATTTTGTCAGGAAACCATCAAGACAATGTTAAAAAATAAAAAAAATCCTAGATGTCGGCCAAAACTTTTGTTTGTGTGCTGAATTCGATGAAACTCAGTTTTTAGTACTATTTTGACAAGAAAACATCGACGCAATGTTAAAAATATAAAAAATCCACGATGGCGGCTGAAATTATTGGGGTCTGCAACTTTATTTCGAATGACACAGGCTCGATGAACGATTGCTCGAATGAATTATTGACCGACAAACTATTAGTCGAAGAGTCGTTGTTTCGAATAACTTACTTTCAAAGACGCAAGCTCAATGATGTATATTCTAACATTGCGTTGATGGTTTCTTGTCAGAATAGTACAAAAAAAACAGTTTTATCGAAGTCAGCCCACAAACAGAGTAGTTGGTCGCCATCTTGGAATTTTTATATTTTTAACATTGCGTTGATGGTTTCTTGTCAAAATAGTACAAAAAATCGAGTTTTATCGAAATCAGCCCATAAACAAAAAATTTAGCCGCCATCTTGGTTTTTTTACTTTTTTAACATTGTGTTGATGTTTTCTTGGCAAAACAGTATAAAAGATTGAGTTTCATCGAAATCGGCTTAAAAACAAAAGAGTTGGCCGCCATCTTGGATTTTTTATATTTTTAACATTGCGTTGATATTTTCTTGTCAAAATAGTGCTAAAATCTGAGTTTCATCGAAATCGGCACACAAACAAAAATTTTGGCCGACACTTTGTTTTTTTTATATATTTTTTGGCCGACATCTTGGATTTTTTATATTTTAGCATTGCGTTGATGTTTTCTTGTCAAAATAGTACAAAAAATCGAGTTTCATCGAAATCAGCCCATAAACAAAAAGTTGGTCGCCATCTTGGTATTTTTTAACATTGCGTTGATGTTTTCTTGGCAAAATAGTATAAAAAATCGAGTTTCATCGAAATCGGCTCACATACAAACAATTTGGCCGACATCTTGAATTTTTTGATGGTTTCTTGTCAAAATAGTACAAAAAATCGAGTTTTATCGAAATCAGCCCATAAACAAAAAAGTTGGCTGCCATCTTGGTTTTTTTATATTTTTAACATTGCGTTGATGTTTTCTTGGCAAAATAGTATAAAAGATCGAGTTTCATCGAAATCGGCTCACAAACAAAAATTTTGGCCGACACTTTGTTTTTTTTTATATATTTTTTGGCCGACATCTTGGATTTTTTATATTTTAACATTGCGTTGATGTTTTCTTGTCAAAATAGTACAAAAAATCGAGTTTCATCGAAATCAGCCCATAAACAAAAAAGTTGGCCGCCATCTTGGTTTTTTTTAACATTGCGTTGATGTTTTCTTGGCAAAATAGTATAAAAGATCGAGTTTCATCGAAATCGGCTCACAAACAAACAATTTGGCCGACATCTTGAATTTTTTGATGGTTTCTTGTCAAAATAGTACAAAAAATCGAGTTTTATCGAAATCAGCCCATAAACAAAAAAGTTGGCTGCCATCTTGGTTTTTTTATATTTTTAACATTGCGTTGATGTTTTCTTGGCAAAATAGTATAAAATCGAAATCGGCTCACAAACAAAAATTTTGGCTGACATCTTGGATTTTTTATATTTTAACATTGCGTTGATGGTTTCTTGTCAAAACAGTACAAAAAATCGAGTTTTATCGAAATCAGCCCATAAACAAAAAAGTTGGCTGCCATCTTGGTTTTTTTATATTTTTAACATTGCGTTGATGTTTTCGAGGCAAAATAGTACCAAAAACCGAGTTTCATTGAAATCGGCCCACAAACAAAAAAGTTGGCTGCCATATTGGATTTATTTATATTTTTAACATTGCGTTGCTATTTTCTTGTCAAAATAGCACCAAAAGCCGAGTTTCACCGAAAACGGTCATATCGGCCCATAGACAAAAAGACAACCAAAAGTAACGTAAAATGTTCTTTATTAAAAAACGACTAGGCATCACTAGAATTCGTGAAATTTGTATTCCTGAATTCAGATATCAAGAAAATACTGAAATCCATCATTTCACTAGTCTACACGCACGCACAGTAAATACCATGGAATTTGATAAATAGTGATGGATCACACTATTTACTATGCGTGTAGCCGGCGCCTAATATTGAACATTCCATACAAATAAAATTTCATGGTTAAAATTTACTCTTTATGGCGATTGATGACTCAGAGATTTGTCTGGTAGAATGCACCCATTGTCAAGTTGACACTTCACATTTTATAAAAATGTTGCCAGTACGGGAAAAAATCTCCCGCATTCACTTAGGTAGTTGTTCAATGACGATAAGAAATTTAGTAGGTAGGTAGATGTATTCTGTAAACCACTTAACGATTTTTCAACAAAAATAAAAAAAACCAGCCAAGTGCATGTCGGGCCACGCGCAGTAGAGTTCCGTAGTTACCATATACCGTGCCTAATATATATATATATAAAATACCACTATAATTTTTCATCTGCAAAAATAACTTTGTTTTTCATAGAGTTTGTATGTACCCTGACATGATATTTGCGGTTTTGGAAAATATGCTTTATAGTCCAATCAATAAAGGAGTTATAGAACGCATGAGAGGGGACCTAAGCGATTTCTTCTGAAACTTGTTCAGGGTGCTTAGGAAGTAAACATACTAAAAGTCCTGACGTCTCGGAGGTGAGCCGGAGGGGGGAGAAGGTACCACTTTTGGGTTTTTCGCAAATATCTTAAAAACGGTGCGTCATAGGAAAAAGAATTCTTTTACTAAATTAAAGATCATAAAATTATCTACAACTTTGATGCTTATCATGTTTGCCGAATTCCCAACCGTTTCCGAGCCACACGCTCCGGAAAAGTGAACATTGCAAAAAAAACATATTATAATTATATCTAATCGTTAATTTTAATAAAAAGATCACATTAAATTACAAAAAATGTTAACGTTATTTAAGTCTTTATCCACTTAGGTCATGAGGGTCCTGGCAAGGGTTCTTTTCCCTGGTTGATGGCATCCTCATCCTCGTGGTGACATCTTCATCTTCGTTGTTGGCCACCTCATCTTCAGTGGAGGGAAGTTCATCCAGAAAGGGCCCAGGGCTGCGTTCCG
Organism: Agriphila tristella; assembly: GCA_928269145.1. Taxonomy (NCBI): domain Eukaryota; kingdom Metazoa; phylum Arthropoda; class Insecta; order Lepidoptera; family Crambidae; genus Agriphila; species Agriphila tristella. Next base: position 3,407,107 of record OV743435.1, read on the forward strand.
TCGCTTTGGATGTAGTTGTTTGGTTAAAATTTTACCCGTTCGGGTTGCAACCAAGCGACGGAACGATCGAGTTGTTTTTATAACCTCTTTAGGTACAAAGTTTTCGTTTTCCACTTGGAATACGGATAATTTAAACTTTCCTTTAAACTAAATCAAAAAAAAATCTGTTTTTTTAAGTAGAAACCATGAAATTTTTGAAACTTTGACACAAAAACATCAGAATACAAAATAATGTCAAAATGACAATGACATATTTTGGTAAGGTAAACGTCAGAGCGTTTTTCAACCATCTATTTTGATGGTTGTTTGGTTGCAACGCTCCAAGCCACGGAACGGATGAAACTACGCTCTGACAGCTGTCAGAGTAAAATTTCACCGAACCACGGAACGGTTAGAGCGCGCACCGGAGTGCGCTCGAGTGCACTCGAGCGAAGCCACGGAACGCACCCCTATATTCCCCTCGTCATCATCCTCGTTGACACTCACACTGGTAAGGCATTTAAGAACTGAAGATCTGAGCTGAGATGACCCTGACTCTGCCTTCGATGTGGATGCCTCCCTTACATCTTTTTTAATTGTATCAGGTTGGTTCGGGTGTAATTTTACGGCAATTGGTGTGAAATTAAAAGGGGTATCAAATCATGGAAACTTCGGTGTCCCTTATATTGCATAACAATGATAATCCTAATTTGAAAATCCATAACAGACTTGCCATAACTTAAATTCGCATCACAATAAGAATGCATAATTTAAAAATGTATACCATTATTTAGCATAACAATTAAAACCCATAGTATTTAATTCCATAATTATAAAAACTATAACTTTAAAATTCATAATATGAAAAGCCATAATTATTAAAATCCATAATTTTAAAATACCTAGCGATAAAAAAATAGTTTAATAGATATGAATCAATCTAAAATAATAGTAAAGGCTCAATTACACTAAACAATTTTAAGCAAGCGATTTTAAGACTGTCTTGAAAACGACTAAGAATACGCGCATTTACACCACACAATTTCTAGCACGCTCGGCCGTGCTTACTGTCATAGTAAAAGAGAAGGCAGTAAGTCTCTAATGTCTTTTTCAATCAACGTAGTATTGGAGTTATTTACATTGTAGTTTTTGTATTTGTTTCATTTTCTGTTTTAGTTCTTTAAGCACCTACCTAATACCAAATTCCTTTTCTTTAATCTTTGTTTGTTAAGAGGTTAATTATAAATATTTTCAATTTGCAGTCGTCGTGTCAAATAAAATTTTAGGTACCTATCTCCTTACTTATATATTAATCAATCATTTTTTTCAACTTTTATCTACCTATTAGAAACCTACATAACATTAATATCTGACTAGGTTGAAAATTCGAAAGGCTCACGAATAGAAAAATTTAACCTACTAGTATATAAAAATTTATATATAAAAATCTAAAAAAAATATATGCTATAGATCTTAATAAAAACTTTCAACGAAAATTGGTTTGAACGAAATATAGTAATTAGTTTTTGAGATATATCATATTTTCCAAAACCGCAAATATAACTTTGTCATTTATACCAACACTGTTAAAAACAAAGTTATTTTTACAAACGAAAAATGATAGTGGTATTAAATATAGTATGGTATAAAGTAACTACGGAACCCTACGGCGCGTGGCCCGACACGCACTTGGCCGGTTTTATTGATATCTTTAGGTGACAGCTGTCAAATTTAAGTTTGTCATCTAACACCTGTTTTTTAACTTCACTAGTTAAAAAACGGTGAAGATCTTATTGATGAAGACATTGCTGTTTTAAGTTTGACAGTTGTCATCTGTCAAACTTAAAACAGTAATATCTAGAAAAGTACTCATCCAAGATTGATGGTGTCTTTGAAGAAGTGAAAGGTCTTAGTGAGATCTTCATTTTAGATGTCAAACTTAAATTTGAATGACAGATTCGACACGCACGATTAAATTTTGAACGTACTTCCATCCATTTGTCGCGATGGAAGGACCGTGTGTGCCCACTTTTAAGCCGTGTGAATGACTTTTTACTAAATTATAACATAACTTTAAATTAAGTTGCCCATTTAGTTACTACCGAATCGCTTGACCCATGTAAACATGGCCTTAAATCTACTGCTTTATCAGTAGATCTGACATCACTGCATTTAGTTCTATTCAGGTTTTATATTATTTAAGATTTTGGACTCGGGGTCAAGTTTGATGGGCATTTACCGTAGTTAGGGTAATTTTGCGAAGCGTTATGGTAGATACTAAATCTGAGGTGGCAACACTGCACACCAGCGACCGTCCATTTCAAAGAAAAAAATGTCCATTTCCGTTTCGTTTGTGTTTGCGCTAGCGTTGGTTGCCGGTTGACAAGAGAAGATAATAAGGAGAAGATGGTTTCTGCACTTCTGAACAGTTGGAATATATCAGATGAAGCAGTTAAAATTATTATTGGTAAGTGAACAGTCCTTGTTTCTATAGCTTACTTGATTTCATAGGTACCGTGGCATGGCGAGCGTCAATATGGCGTCAAGCGTGATATTCATCCAACCAAATCCAGGTACGTAGGTTACCTACCTACCTTTTGGGAATCATTAATTATACTATCCGCGTCAATTGGTAATGCGCCTGGCGGCCATGATTTTAACCTCAAAATCGAAAAACAATTGTAATTTTCTCATATACCTAGACCCTTTCTTATTGAAAATAAGAATTCAATAATTAATATATTATATTACCTATTAGAATTTTACTGTTTTTTGTCATTTTTAGTTGCGGATGACGATGATGTGTATGTTAATTTGACAAGGTTCCAGCGCATTACCAATTGACGGGGATAGTAAATTAGTACAATCACCATCACCGCCTATTTGACTTGCGCTGTAGACGATTTGTTATCTTTACCTAAGAAATCGCTACTGCGTTGTCGAACCATTGTTATCCATCAGTCTCATCTTTCGTGCGCGGATTGTTACTTACTATTTTAAGTCCTTATGTACGTTCAAAGCCTCATATGCACGACAGCCGTAGCGGGATGGCTCAGTTTTGAAAGGTTGGATTGGAATGTAAAAACCTGACTCTCCGACCAAAAGCCGCAGTCACGTCCCGGCCATAGGTACCTACCTACTGCATGTTCTAGGGGCTGATTATGTAACTTTGTTGCAATCGACTGACAGAAACCGCAGTTACATTGCTGCTTTAGTTAAGAACCAATGTGACAACAGTAACTTTATAACTTAAAGCAGCAATGTAACTGCGCTTTCAATCGATTTTAATCGAGAATTATTAGCAACAGACTTACCTACGTAGGTACCTAATAAACAGGCTGGTAGTGATGGGCCGAGACAAGGCCGACTTGAATACTGATTCGAATACCAATAATTGGTATTAAGATTAATATAATTGAAACATATTAGAAACAATCGACTCACCCGTAGCGGCTCAGACGGACTCTTCTTGGTACTCGCATACTCGAGAACCGAAAATACAGTACTCGGATACATAAGTACTCAAATAGAGATTTCGAGTACTAAAATTATGTTAAAACTGAAACGGGTCGACAATCAGTTTAGTGCTAAATTTAATTGTTTAGTATTGGAATTATTACTTAAAACCAGTGTCATTTTGTGTAATACTTCTTGAACTATTATTTAGAACAATGCAAATTTACGTTTTCACTAGTGCCAAACAGTATTCGTGTCAAATTGAGTATTCAAATACTGGTCTTAGTACTTGAATACGCAATGCGAGTACCTGTACTCGAATACTGATTAATATTTTTTTTTTAACAAATACTAAAATATTCGAATACCAAAAATACCTGTCTCGGCCTGCGCTTCGATGTGAATCTTATTCTGGTTTTATATAGTATTTCTATGACCTTTGATCCGCTCCAGTTCGTAAACAGTCAAGTTAAGCAAAAAAATGTTTTAATGAATAATAGCAGAGAAAAGTTTTACTTAGGTATGAATATTGCTATTGTTTTCAGATAAAGGGTACACTTCAATAGAGCTTTTAAAGTCTCTAGTACCTTCTGTTGATAACTTCACATTATTAAACTTTTCGCATATGCCAGATCGGACTATGTATGCACTAAAATGGACTGAATGGATGAATGAATCTAGACAGGTCAGTTCTTTATATGCTACTTTTTGTTTTACATAATATAAAATATGTTATATGTTAATAAATATGTTACCGGCAATGTGTATAATCCAGCATTGTATATGTCACCGGCAATGTATGAAAGGTACGACTTTCCATTAGTTGACGTGGAACTTAAGGGTGGGAGGGGGAGGGGGGGGGGGTGTCCCCTAACCCCCCTTTAAAATTTGGGAGTGAGGAAATGCATACCTTTTTTTTAAATGAATTTTATATTTCGCACAAAAAAGTAATGATAACAACCAAATTACTGTTTTTTTCGGCAATTAAAGGGGGGGGGGGAAGGGAAACAACTCCCTCCTCCAATCCCCATCTGCCGGTGATGCGTAGTTTTCGAGAAATATTTTTTTGTGTAAACATAACCTCAAAACCAAAAATATGGAAATTAAGCAGGGGAGGCTAAAAAGAGGTGGAGAGAGGGAAGGGGACGTACGTACAAATTTTCGCACGTAAAAAAAGTCGTTTCTGGCGCTTCGCCGGCCGCTGCCGCGGCACGCTCGCTTCGCTCGCTCGGCTTGCGCGCTGGGTTCATGTACACCTAACATGCTCGTCGCTACGCTCCTCGCACCTATTAGTCCTACGCGTACGCAAAAAAAAACCGCAAATCGATGTACAGCACAGCCGTTTGGTACACGTATACTTGAGGTAAAAACAAAATTTTGGACCCGCAGTTCTTAAAAATGCTTCCCTTAGGAAAGGAGTTATGGCGTCATCTTTTTTTTGTATGGAAAAAAAATTTTTTTTTCCTAAAACCTATCGTGCATGGTATCAAATGAAAGGGCTTGCTGAGCCGGTTCTAAAAATATATCACATCATTATATTTCAGCCACTTGTCTTAAATCAAACCAAAAAACATTTTTAAAACATACCAAGTTTGGGCTCCTTCAGATCCAATTTGGTTGAACTGTTTCTTGTAAAATATACGTTAAAAGTTACATAATATCCTCATATCAAAGCACAAGAAAGTAATTTTGAAAATATCTAAATTAAGTATTTTTTTCTAATTTTTGCCCAAACTTACGTTTGTATAGGATTTTTGGAAATTGATTTTTGGTTTAATTTAAAACAAGTGCTAAAATGTAATTATGTGATATATTTTTAGAAACAGCTCAGAAAGCCCTTTCATTCGATATAACACAAGATAGGTTTTAGAACAATCATTTTTTTTTAATAAATATAATCACTTTGTGAAAGCTTTGAAATCATGAAAAAATTTAAAAAATTCTAAATATCAATATTTTCAAAATTGCTTTCTTGAGGTTAATTATGAGAATATTACATATCATTTGAGGTATGTTTTATGAAAAATAAATCAACCATATTGTATCTGTAGGAGCCCAAACTTGGTATGTTTTGAAAATGTTTTTTGGTTTAATTTAAAACAAGTGGCTGAAATATAACGATCTGATATATTTTTAGAACCGGCTAAGCAAGCCCTTTCATTCAATACCATACACGATAGGTTTTAGAACAAAATAATTTTTTTGCTCATACAAAAAAAAGGTGACTCCATAGCTCCTCTCCTAAGGGAAGAATTTTTAAGAACTGCGGGTCCAAAATTTTGTTTTCACCTCAATTATACATGTACCAAACGGCTATACTGTACATCGATTTGCGGTATTCCATTGATTTTGAGCTCGTAGAACACCCACTATATCAAGTGACCTGCGCTCTTTGGTCACCATCGACACAATTTGGGCTGCGGTCCGCATGGCGATGAAATCGTATTTTAGCGCGAATCCTACCAAATTAAGTAGTAGTCTCAAAATATTACACTTAGTAGGGTTTTTGTACCTTCTGCATTTATGTGGATTCGCGATAATATCGATATTTTCGCCATGCAGACCGCAGCCTTAGCAATGCTACCAACCTAGCGCCACACAGCCCACGAAACGCCAGAAACGTAGTTCTTGTAAAATTTACTATCAATAGTGGTCTTCTGATGATATAAAAGATACTCCACCGCTTAATAGAAAGAACATTTTCGTCTAGGCGCTACGATAAATAAAGACGCATTCTTTCTAGAACGACAGTAAAATCACAATAAAGGAGATTGACCACCCTCTAAGGCCAAAAAGTATCGCTTTAAAGATTTTTGTGCCCTCGTGATTGGCTAGAAAGGTCTGTAGCTATAATCAGTAATTAGTTTTTCTCTTCTTTTCCTGGTATTGCTTATTATACTTATTACATTTTCTGTAGCATTTAGAGGTTAGCTCGACTTGGAAATTATCACAGAATACTAGTCTACGAGTCCAATTTTCTCACATCAAACGTAAGAGAAAAAAAAGAAAAAGCGATAGTTTTTCAGCACCAACGAGCTTTGACGGGATTGAGTTCACGTCAAGATCGAATGAACGTCAAAAATACAGGATGCATATGTTTGTTCAAAAATTATTATCTATACTGTGTCAAAAATCTGTGTTTGACACAGTATAAATATTAGTATTTTGGTTCATTGAAAACGGTTTCCATGGTTTCTATAGTACCATTAAAACGTGGTTAAAACTCTACTTTTATTTACATACTCTTTGAGTAGCTACCGTTTTGAAATTTACCATAAAACGCATTAAAAAAGTTTTGTGGACGACATAGAATGGCGGACGTTGATTGAGATAAGTCAAATCAATTAGTTACTCAATAAAATTGTTTTTAATCTCAGGAAACGAAAAATAGTTTCAAATATATCGTTAGGAATGTAAAAATAATACAATATTATTGGATTTCATCTTGTTGAGGCACAAGGCCTAAAAAGGTGGTACCATTAGTGGTAATTTTTTATTAATATGAAACTTTCCTGCTCTCGTTTTTTACACACATCACCCGGCTGTGCATTAGGTATTGAATACTTGGGTAAAAGTATAAAATAAATAATAATTCATTCATACATTAATGTGACCACTTTTGACTAAGAACGTTGGTCAAAACCACTTTTGACTGCGAAAATCAGTCAAAACTGTTTTTGACTAAGAGCTTCAGTCAAAACCACTTTTACCTGATTTTTGCAGTCAAAAGTGGTTTTGACCGGATATGAGTTTTGACTGTAACATATACAATGCCGGGTTATACCCATTGCCGGTAACATATACAACAATGTATGAAATGATATTCATTTAATACATTTTATGCATTTATACATTGTAATTTTCAGAATATTCAACCGGCCATCTCTCATTGTACAAGTAAGATTGTATAATTATGTACTTTTAAATAACAGCATGTTATTCATTGAATTTTTTTTAGTATGTATCATACATACTAAAAAAAACCTAATATTCTAATCTGCATAATATACTTACCTAAATATTTATTTGGTGTGGCTGCGCATGAGTGGGTCAAAAGCTAAGGGTAGATTTCTAAATGTCTGCTTTGTTTGTCAGATAAATACCATAACATAATCACATAATTCACTAAAATTTCTGAAATGAAAAGAGCCATAATAATGTTTATCTCTCAGACAGTGTTATCCAGACATAGAAATTGGCATTAAATATGTATAATGAATGATCATTAATAAATTTCTTAATTTCAGACCAAATGATCCATAGCATGTTAGTGTATAAAGCTTACTTTCAATGTATTTTTCAATCGCAGGCTGAAAAACTATCAAATCCTTTGACAACTCCGACTCCTCCATCTGGGTACAACCAATTTGATCTAATTGGGAAATGCAGCAACTCTGACAGTGAAGTTGATTTGTTTACCAGGTATGAGCTATGAGAGGGTAGTATCGCCCAATCTTAATAATGTAACTATTTTGACACTCGTCATCGCGTTGAAATGACAGTTTTTGTATGAGAGTTTTCATTGTTTCTTTGCTTAGCCTCGCCCTTTGACCGATCATGTGACACTATACCTACACTATAACCTACTTGGCGAAAATAAAAATAAAATTTTAATACCTACATTTGACCTACATATTAGAAAATAATTATTATCAATTTAATTTGCAGTCCTCCCTACAAACGCCCATCACAATCTCATCCTGAGGTTCATAAGTCGGCACTCCCAGTATCCGCACCGGGAAACTGCAATCCACTTAGAAATTTGCTGGAGAAATCTTTTACAACCAGGCAATTACTTAAGACTGGACTGCAAAGAGAATTCCGACGAAGCGAGCAGAGCGAGCTCTGTGACATCATTCTTGACCATCTCCTGACGGACAGGAGCGATCAGAAACCAAAACTTGCATACAGTGTTTTCATTCAATGGGCAAAGCACGTACACGATTTGTTCACAAAGGAACCAGAGGCTATTTGGTTTAGCGTCACCCCTCCCTTGAAACAAGAGTTGACCCAACTTTCTCCAGGAGCAAAAGCACCTCCATCCGCCTCTGCGCGCCCTCATGGGAAGTTATATGACAGGTACGTATAACAAATAAATTTATTTATTCTTGCATGTGATTTTTATATATATATTATAAAAAAATATGTAATTATTTCAATAAAATGTGTTCTCCATGGTTTAAAAATAAGCATGTGGGTTGAAATCGAGTTCTATGGACACCCACCGGTAGGTACTGACTGACTAAATACCTGACTTGGTTTAACATTGCATCTCAAAACTTTTTTGCAGTATTTTTGGTAATTTAGATTTTAATTTACACTAAGGTTGACTGGATCCAATTGCTTTACTCTTATTTCATGTACGGATGAAGATACGGCAAAAGGCAGGCTATTTGGCGGGAGAGTAGAGGTTTAGTAAACAAGACCATTAAGATCTCATCCATCGCATCGGCCAGCACATCTGAAGATTCAGAGGAAATTGGTACAGAGTCACGTGGCCGTAAAAGAAAAAAATCACAGCTGCCATTACGGGACAAAGAACTTGATCAGGACCATAATTTAGAAGGTAGGTAACAACGTATAAGTCCCTACTGTTTATTTTCTTCTTTTTACCCGACTGCAAAGAAGGGTTATGTTTTTCGCGCGTATCTTGTATGTTTGTACGTTTGAAAAAAATCGGTTGCCGCTGACCCCCCTTTTTGCGCTTATTCAATTACGGGTATCCCCGTAGGAACAATCTAGTTCTATACACTTTTATCGTTAAATGCATATTTACCGAGTTATATCGATTTAAAGATTTTTTAGACTTGTAAAATTTTTAATTTTTTTTTCGATGACCGATGACTCACTTTTTTATTCCACATATTGGTATCATCGTCCCCATCAATTTATGCTAAGGGTTTGATGTAACCCCGACTCACAGTTTTCGAGATATTTAATTATGAAAAAAAAAAACTATGTACAAAGTTAAATTACTCTGAAATATATCTCGCAGGAAAAAAAGTCTTATGATAAGTTGTTCAGATTGAGAGTCCCATCAAGATAGGCATGAAAAAAGCAGGTGTTATTGTGTTACATAAGACGTGTCGAAAATTTTTCAGTCTAAAAAAACTTTAATTCGATGTAACTCTGTAAATATGCATTTAACGAAAAAGTTATAGGTCTAACTGGACCAAGCCGCCCCAAACCTGTCTCTCCGACCAAATTCTTCGCTTCACTTTTATATTATATCTCAACATTTTCCACAGAGGAGCTGAAAATTAATGGCGACATTGTCACAATAACCAAGTACCAGGGATTAGAATCTTCATCTATACTAGAAACGGCTTGGAAAGCCACATGGTCACTTCGCAAGCGGTACTTAATGACTGTTACAGCGGCACAGTATTTGAAAAAGTTTCCTTTGCTTTGTTTGACGAGCGTTGGTCCACACCTGGTAAGGGATTTGCACATTTGTGATTCATATCCTATGCTGAAAATTAATAAATAAATTATTATATTATTTGAAATTTTACCTAAATTAACTTTTTGTATTTTTGCTTCACAGATAAACATTGACTTTACAAATCTCAATTCAAATGTTAGCTCCTCAGCGCTGTACACTGGGTTAAGAAAAAACTCAGAATTGATTGAAAATAGGGCTTCCTTAAAGCTGCGAACATTATCGAAGCCCTTACGGGCTCAGCAACAAAGAATTCACGACCTACCAAAAGGTAAGATAAGATTTATAGGAACTCGTTCATTTACGTAATAAGTTTTAAATGAAAAAAAAAACTAAAATAATATATTTACTAACTAATAACTAGTTTATTATACAAATACTGTTTTGTGGATAGTTGCTTGATTAATTATCACTAAATTCTTTTTTTCAGACACTGAGTTACAGAAGCTAACTGCAGTACTTCTTTTACTGCCATTTGCAATCGTCGGAGGAAAGACCGGTGTTCGAACTAAAGCTTCGCGGTTTGACGCAGCCATTCGCTTCATTTTCGTTGCCAAAACTCGCAGCGAGGGCGAGGCTCACTTACAAGAACTCCGAAAGGAAGCTTCAAACAAATCAGCACTTGCAGGTGTCGGAGTGCAGCCTCTAGTTATTGCTATAGGTGAGGACTTGGCGAACATTGATAACGCATTCGTTGTTGTAGATGACGTTTGGTTATGCTGTCTTAATATTCTCGAAGCTGTAGACCTATGTTTTAAGACTTTCTACGTTTTTAATCTTAGATACCCAATAGAGTGTGAGCACATTTGGCAGGTGCTTCAGTTCACTTGCTATGGCATTAGAGATGCAAAGCATGACAAATATATTATTGATGTCAATCGTTTCCTAAATGAAAGTAAATGCCTTGGCTTACAAGAGACTGGAAACTGTTCTCTACAAGAGACTGCAAGCTCCTCCTCCTCTCAAGAGACTCGAGATATTCCTTCTCAAGAGGCTAGCGAGATTCCCTCTTCTCTGGAAATCGGAGAATCTTGCTCTCCAGAAACTCTATTTCAAACCTCTAACTCTGACTGAATTAATTACATTGACATTAATAATTAATTTAAGATGCTCAGGTGCTATTACTGTAAAAAATGTTTTCGTGATCTGTGTTTGCTGTTTTCCCACATTACAGTGGGTTGTCCGAAGTACAGTGATATCGAAGGGTGGGGAGGATTTAGGTGTGGAATGTGTTCACGCTGGTTTTCTGAGGTATACACGTGGAGGCGCCATGTCCAGCAACACCACGCTCCACCTTCTGCTCTTGTGTCTCCATGTAAATCAGTTCCTTCCTGTGAGTCCACTCCTGTTAAGAATTTAAATTTACCTTGTCCCAGCAGTGGTGTAATTCCTATATTTAGAACCCCTGAGAAAATTGCTATATCCGTTTTAAGTGACACCTCTTCCCAACAAGACATGCAACCAACAGCATCACAAAATGCGTCAACATTTTTGCAGCAACAATTAGGATTATTAATCAGCTCTTTTCACACTAACACTGGTATGTCCTTTAAAACTGTCCAGAGTTTTGTAGACGCTTTTCGCTATTTCAACAGAGACCTCGCGGATGTAGCTTTAGAATTAATGTGCAATGACCATCCCACATCAACGGGTGACGTAGTCTGTGAACATGTCTCCTTATATAAAGAACAGCTACGTCAAACATTAAATGCAGTTATAGAGCCATTTCAGTCGATTTACAAGCGAGAGAAATACTTCACCAGCTTGGGTACTTATATTCCTCCTCAAGATATTTTTCTAGGGGTTCGAAATGAAGTAGTGGGACGTCAACTCCCACCTCGCAATATTCCGGTTGTTGGTCAGTTCATCCCAATACGCAGAGTTCTTCAGCGGTTGTTTTCGATTCCTGGGTTAATGTCAGAAATGGATGTTTATGTTCAACGTTGCCATAAGTCACCCTGCATAAAGCACTTTACACAGTCTCCTGTCTGGAAGGAGACAGTGGCCCATCATTCCCTAGGCACAGAAAGTAAGGTGTACCCTTATCACATATATTTTGATGATTTCGAGACCGGAAATGCTTTAGGATCTCATGCTGGTATTCATAAACTTGGCGGGATGTATATGTCTCTTCCTTCACTACCTCCTCGCCTGGCTTCTCAGTTAAAATATATACTGTTGTTGTACCTTTTTCATTCAGATGATCGCACAGAGTTTGGTAACTCAATTTTTCAAACTGTAATTGATGAAATTAATTTTCTTGCCAGAGAAGGTGTCCACATCAAAGTCGAGGGCTTTGAGGGAAATGTGAGGTTTATTCTTGGTCTCATCATAGGAGACAATCTGGGTCTGCACACTATTTTGGGTTTTAGTCAGAGTTTCAGAGCTAACTACTCTTGCAGAATATGTAAAGCCTCAAAGGAAGAAACTGTTTCACAATGTGTTGAAGACCCCAATTTGTTAAGAGACAAAGAAACATATTTGGAGGATGTGGATCGGGATAATGTCACAGAAACTGGTGTCAGGGAGCGTTCAGTTTGGTTAGATGTAAAATACTTCGATCTTTTCTCACATGTTGCTGTTGATTATATGCATGACTTGTTGGAAGGGGTTTGTAGGTACACTATGAAAGTCGTTATCGAAAATCTTATTGAAAAGCACCATCTCACATTAGAGTATCTAAATTCACGAATAATAGAGTTTGATTATGGTCCTGATTCTAATAACAAACCACCCACCCTAAAAAAGTTAGGCGCCAACTCTGTTCAAATCAAAATGTCGGCAAGTGAATGCCACAGACTTGTAAGATATTTCAGCTTGATGATTGGGCACCTGGTAGATGAAATAGATAATAGGGGGATAGGTCAGCAAAGGAAAGTCCTGTCTTCAACAAATTACGAATACTATGAGTTGTATCTCTTGCTACGAAAAATAATGGATATTATCCTCACTGAACAAGTTTATCCTCAGTTGGCTGAAGTGCTTGCCATTTATATCAAAGATTTCAATGAGCTTTTTATTAAATTATCCAAATCTACGCTTAAACCAAAATTTCATCATTTGATTCATTACCCACGTATGATGTTGAGGCTAGGACCTGTTGGCCACATCTCTAGCATGCGCTACGAGTCTAAACATAGAGCTGGCAAAGCTGCTGTCAATGCAGGTGCCGGTAGAGTAAATGTTTGTAAAAGTGCAGCAAAAAAACTTCAGCTTCAATTAAACCATTTGTTACTAACAAATCTGACTGCTGCTGTCAATTTACCTGGTTCCTTAACTACTCTCCCAATAGAAGAAACGATAGCTGTTATAGATGTGTTCTCATTATCTACGAATACATCAATTTATTCAACGCCCCACGTTACTGTTGCCGATTATAACGTTACTTATCGTATTAACGATGTTTTGCTCCTTGAGTTGGTGTCTGAGGATATGTTTGCCCCCTTGTTAATGTCAGTTACTAACATTTATTACGACAGCGGAGTGGGTAAGGCTTACGCATTAGGCCACCTCTTCGAAACACTGTACTTCGACGGTCACTTTCATGCTTATAAAGTGATAAAAACCCATGAGGTGAAATATATTGCTTTGGACCAGTTGCAATTTCCCTTCCCCAATACACTAACGCCCTCTTTGATCGATGATACTTTTTTTGTAACCATTCGTAATGCCATAGACTAACTGGTTAGGTGCTCTTATATTTTCTTGTTTAAATAGCCCTCTTGGTGATATTCATAGTGTATTTCATATTATTGTTAAGTAGCCTAGGTATTTCATGTCAACTTCAACTAAGGTTTACAGTTGTTACAAAAATGTTATATGCGTATAGTAATTCCATTCATAGTCCATTCAGATGTGTTTGCTGTTGCAACGGATGAGATATTAATGGTCTTGGAACCAAGAGACACATAACCTTACTTTACATACGTACTTTGCTGCCTAAATTGTGAAATAGGGTACACTTACATCAGCATACTAATTGCGTGTCTTTTACGATGCGCTGGTTGTGCAGCTTCGATGACAGCTTCAAAGATAGCCTATACAAAAACTGTCATTAAAGCTGCAAACAGCGCGTCATAAAAGATATCCAATTAGCATGTTGATGTACGAGTAAGTGCACCTTTCAAAATCTAAAGCATATAATTCAAAAAGTAGGTACAGTTAAGAGCATAAATATCGATACAGACATCTCGTCAAAATAAATGTATACACCCGACCTTATTGTTAGTGTCATAAGGGTGTAGTATACAATATGTTTGGTTAGCGATGTCGGAGCTTTTAATGGCAGATAATATAATCAATTTTATCGTCAAAACCCCCCCACATGTTGGGGTCTATCACCTCTCCTGATAGAATGACCGGCATTTTAAATTTGACTTTTTATTTTAGATGGCCCTGCCAAAAAATATTAATTTCTCCGGATTGTGTGATAATGTCCTAGTTTTTGAGATCTGTGAGAAAACTAAAAAAAGCACACTAATTTCGGATTAAAATTTACTTTAGTAATGATATTATTAGCTTTCGAAAAGTATTTTTTTATAACTGTAGAACTTTTAAATCCGGAGAAATAAATATTTTTCGGCAGAGCCATCTAAAATAAAAAGTCAAATTTAAAATGCTGGTCATTCCAACAGGAGAGAGGATAGACCCCTAAATGTGAGCCTTTCAGTCCACAATGTCAAATTCCCAAAATGTCAAGCGGTTTCAAAATGTCAAGTTCCCAAAACGTCAGATTCCCAAAATGTCAAGTTCCCGAAATGTCAAGTTCCCTGTTGTAATAGGGGAGCAAATGATGATGAATAGGGACTGATTTTTTTATTGACTTTAAATGTTTACTGAAATATTAGCAACACAACATAAGTATTTATTTTCAAATATCTTGCATATTTTCAGCGATATAGAGCATCAAACTTTCTAATTAGACAAGGAGAGCGCTACCAGCCAGTGACGTCACATGCTAGTAGCGCCATAGTCTCGCCAAAAAAAATTACGTTTTAGAAAGGGATAGCAAGAGTCACAACACAATTAAGTAACTCATAATTCGCTTGTTATACTACAGATTGAATTTCTTTTTTCACATTTGTTATTCAATAATGTTATATTTCTGGATGTTATTGTTTGGATGATTTTAACAGGGAATTTGACATTTCGGGAATTTGACGTTTCGGGAACTTGACATTTAGGGAACTTGACATTTCGGGAACTTGACATTTTGGGAATCTGACGTTTTGGGAACTTGACATTTTGAAACCGCTTGACATTTTGGGAATTTGACATTGTGGACTGAAAGGAATGTGAGTAGTGTAATCTTATTTCATAATTTGGCCAGCATTGTACGTATGTAAAGTAAGGTTATTTGTCTCCCGGGTCAGCTTTTGTATGGCGTTGTCACATGGGGGTCCTCACGAGGGCGGTAAATTATTTATAGCAGATGACAGCTACCCTTAACGTAAGTGTTTGTATGTATCTCAATTTATGAGATATTTTTAAAGACGGCTCTTGAAAAATAGGTGACCGCAAATTATCAATTGACAAAATGATGGGATTATATCTCTCTCCATGACATATTAAAAAAAAGTGTCAGCCTGTACAGTCACCGGCATTAATATAATAATATGATGGAACAAGGCACTCAAAAATATGTGACGCAACGCAACTCATTTGTATGGCCGTTAGAGCGTTTCAGATATTTTTGAGTGCTTTGTCCCATGTGATATTATTGCCGGTGACTGTACAAAAATGAGTTTTTATATCAGATAATTACGATAATGTTTTCGAGTTAAGTATTAAAATTTTATTTAGTTGTTGACTGTACTCGCAATATAATCCAGTTTATAAATGCTTACACTAGTTACACTTCTATATATATATTATTTAGTATTTGATCTTATTACACGAATGAAAACTACATTTTAGAAAACTTTTTAATCATGAAGGTGTTTTTTTTATGTAAGGTAGTGGTAAAGTACCTATTTAATTTAGTTTCCTAAATAGTTGATACCTGTAAGTGAATTTTATGAGTCTAAAAATAAATAGCTCTGTATAACCGCCTTGATGTTCCTAATCCGAAATCTTGTGATATTATAATATAAGTTATAAGTATAACTTGTATTAAGTCAAATATTTCTAATGTCTGTACAATTAAACTAAACTAAGTAATTAAGTTGTATCATGCAACAGGGTGTAAGATGCTTTTCCGCTTTAAGGTGGTTCGATGAGCTCAGTAGCGCCACCAATGGAAATAAATCATTTACGTTTTATCAAGGGCTTAGATTAAAAGTTTTAGTTATTTTGCGCAAATAGAAGAGTAAAGTGCAATATTTAAATATTTTTTCATGGCCTCAAATATAAGCAATAAGTTATGAATGTCAATATTGCTAAATGTGGCCACTTTTGGCAACATCGTCATTCATAACTTATTGCTTATATTTGAGGCCATGTAAAAATATTTAAATACCTATTGCACTTTACTCTTCTATTTGCGCAAAATTATCAAAACTTTTAATCTAAGCCTTTGATAAAACGTAACTGATTTATTTCCATTGGTGGCGCTACTGAGCTCATCGATCCACCTTAATGTGCGTTTTTCGGAAATGTCTTAATTAACTTGTTAAGCTACTCAATAAGTTAAAACCAAAATGATTATTTGTTTAAAATTGTTAGCAGATAATCGAAAATAATGTTAGTAGATTATACAATGACCTAAGAGAATAAGACTTAAAAGAGCTTGGAAATATCTAACTAGCTTTAAATACTTTTGAATTATAATTGTTGAGTAGTGTCCATGCAACAGGGTATAAGAGGATTTTCCGTGTGATGCTATGCAGCGGCGCCACCATAATGAAAATTAATTAATTATATCTTAAAATGATGTTCAATCAGCTGCAGAGATAGTTGACCCCCCTGCGTGCGGTACTTTCGTTATATCGTAAGATGGTCACGTTTCTCTGCAGCTGACTACGTTGATCGTACATCATGTACGTATTATGTTAATAGGTGTAAATTTACCAGTAAACGAAATAATGGACATTAATTTTGGCGCCGCTGGGGAGCATACTCTGTAGCGGCGCCACTCAATACTCATAGATAGAAATGATATAAACAATTTTTTTCTTATGGAAATTGATGTACGAATACTGTTTATTGTGTACGTATTAAAAAAACATTGTTACTTATTGATTTCATATTATTATAATAATATAAATCATGATTGAAAATCGGAGCAGTGCGCGGGGGTGCGAGAAGGATTTATATCTTCCTCTCGCTAACCCGCGCGCCTCTCTGACGTACAGCTCAAACCGTTCAGCTGAATAAATTAAAATATATGAAATCATTAAGTAAAAAAATTTTTTTTCAATGCTTACACAATAAACAGCATCGTACACCAATTCCCATAAGAAAAAATAGCTGATACCATTTCTATGAATACTGGGTGGCGCCGCTGCAGAGTGTACTCCCAGCGACGCTACAATTAATGTACATTATTTCGTTTACCGGTAAAGGTACACCTATAAACATAACACGTACATGATGGATGTTCAACGTACATGACTTGTACTATTAGTTATTATGTGGTACAGGCAACTGCAGAGAAACCAAAGGGGTGATTCAAATCAAATAGACCGCGAGATCCTCTACTGCCCAGTTCCGTTTGATACAAAAATGCTCACTAAATCTTCTTGTGTAGAAAATATATTTTAATTTGAAATTGTCAACCATTTGTGTAAATCATTAAATTTTGAAAAATAAAATGCAAGTTTCTTAAAATTCATGTTTTTCATTATATATTTACAAATCATATCACTCTTCACCATACCCTAATATAGGAAATAAGTTATTTTAAGAGATTCATTGTATTCTTTTAGTGTTTATCTTGTATAATTCAACTGCAGCTTTCTTTCGCAGGTGTTCAAGTATATCTGACTCTTCTACCTTTGTGCCATACAGCTGGTGTGAACCTGAGAAATTCGTGTCAGTATCCCAGCTGTCTCCCTTCGTCCCTACGCAGCTGTCGGAGCCGTGTGATGCCGTCTGAAGTGGCCGTGTAAAACGGTTGCTTTAGCCACGTCAACAAGGCTATTCCAGCCGTCTCCCAACGTTCCTACGCAGCTGGTGGAGCCGTGTGACGCGGTCTGAAGTGGCCGTATAAAACGGTTACCACAGCCACATCAACACGGCGATCCCAGCCGTCTCCCAACGTTCCTACGCAGTTGGTGGAGCCGTGTGACGCGGTCTGAAGTGGCCGTGTAAAACGGTTACCACAGCCACATCAACACGGCGGTCCCAGCCGTCTCCCAACGATCCTACGCAGTTGGTGGAGCCTTGTGACGCGGTGTACAGAAGCCGTACAAAACGGCTGCCACAACTGCGTCACACGGCTCCACCGACTGTATAAAGGCCATGGGAAGACGGCTGGGATAGCCGTGTTGACGTGGCTGAGGCAACCGTTTTACACGACCTCTTCAGACCGCGTCACACGGCTCCGCCAGCTGCGTAGGACGTAGGGAGTCGGTTGGAATAGCCGTGTTGACGTGGCTGAGGCAACCGTTTTACACGGCCACTTCAGACCGCGTCACACGGCTTCGCCAGCTGCGTAGGGACGTAGGGAGACGGTTGGAATAGCCGTGTTGACGTGGCTGAGGCAACCGTTTTACACGGCCACTTCAGACCGCGTCACACGGCTCCGACAGCTGCGTAGGGACGTAGGGAGACGGCTGGAATAGCCGTGTTGACGTGGCCGAGGCAACCGTTTTACACGGCTACTTCAGACCGCGTCACACGGCTACTTCAGACCGCGTCACACGGCTCCGCCAGCTGCGTAGGGACGTAGGGAGACGGATGGAATAGCCGTGTTGACGTGGCTGAGGCAACCGTTTTACACGGCCACTTCAGACCGCGTCACACGGCTCCGCCAGCTGCGTAGGGACGTAGGGAGACGGCTGGAATAGCCGTGTTGACGTGGCTGAGGCAACCGTTTTACACGGCCACTTCAGACCGCGTCACACGGCTCCGACAGCTGCGTAGGGACGTAGGGAGACGGCTGGAAAAGCCGTGTTGACGTGGCCGAGGCAACCGTTTTACACGGCCACTTCAGACCGCGTCACACGGCTCTGCCAGCTGCGTAGGGACGTAGGAAGACGGCTGGAATAGCCGTGTTGACGTGGCTGAGGCAACCGTATTACACGGCCACTTCAGACCGCGTCACACGGCTCCGCCAGCTGCGTAGGGACGTAGGGAGACGGCTGGAATAGCCGTGTTGACGTGGCTGAGGCAACCGTTTTACACGGCCTCTTCAGACCGCGTCGCACGGCTCCGCCAGCTGCGTAGGGACGTAGGGAGACGGCTGTAATAGCCGTGTTGACGTGGCTGAGGGAACCGTTTTACACGGCCACTTCAGACCGCGTCACACGGCTCAACCAATCGTGTAATTTGCCGTTTTACACGGCTACTCCAGCCATGTTGGCCATAACCGTGTTGAACTATTGGCACGGCTGTGTCTGATCTAGCCGTGTCTGATCATTGGCCGTGTTGATAATTTGACACGGCTGCAACTGCAGTACCGTGTGCAAATCTAGCCGTGTCTGATTATAGCCGTGTTGAAAAATTGACACGGCTGCAACTGCAGTACCGTGTGCAAATCTAGCCGTGTATGATTACAGCCGTGTTGAGAAATTAACACGGCTGCAACCGCAGTACCGTGTGCAAATCTAGCCGTGTCTGATTATAGCCGTGTTGAAAAAAATACACGGCTGCAACTGCAGTACCGTGTGCAAATCTAGCCGTGTCTGATTATAGCCGTGTTGACAAATTGAAATACTGCAGTACCGTGTGCAAATTTAACCGTGTGTCTACCAGAGCCGTGTCAGCGACACACGGCAAACTTTACCGTGTTGACACGGCTGCAACTGCAGTACCGGGTTTACACGGCTCTGCAGAGCCGATAAATCGACCCTTTTTTTTCCCAGTGCACATTTAGTCGATCCAAATAACATAGAGAGACAAGTAAGAAAATTGGAATACATACTAGCTCAAAATGACATATTACCATTCGTATTCGCAACGCTGACAAAACGCCATTTTTATGGCCAAATGAAAAAGAAAAACAACTTGTTTTTCTTAGGGCCACCTACTACTGGCAAAACAATGATTATGGAATCATTGGTACGACTGCATTTCAATTATGAAAGATTGACTGGGCTCACACCAAGTTCGCCGTTTAACTTTTGTTCATTAATACATACGAATAATAATAATAATAATAATAATAATAACGTTTATTCAATAAAAAGATGCTTTACATTAACACAATTAGGTAAAATAAATAAATAACAAATTTAAAATCTAAATATAAACATATTTACCTGAACTAGGTTATAATAATAACCTGTATTTCAGGCGAATGAAGTCTTAATAAATTAATCCTTAACTATATAAATTAACAGTAAATAAACCTTTTATAGGTAAATACTTAAGATAACAGAGACTTAATTTAACAGCGGAAAAAACACTTATGTTATTTTATTTACATATTTTCAGCAGCTCCTCAGTCTCGTCGTAAGACAAGTTAGATAAATAGTTATATAAAGCTAACTTACAATTGAAATAATTTAGAGGATATATATCTAGTGATTTGTTCAATCTGTTGTAAAGGAATGGACCTAAGAATGGGAAAAATCTCTTGTTAAAAGCGTGTTTTGAGGTTGATTCCAAAGTACATACTATATCTCTCCGTCTTTTATTAGTAATGTCAGCATTATAAGGAAGCATTGTATGTTGTTTTAGTAATGTGTGCATTATGAAAAGTTGGCGTACAGTTAATACTTTGCAGGATTTATATAATAAGTATGTAGGGTATCGAAAAGGAAGGTGGTTGGCTACTTTTAGGATCGCTCTTTGAGCTCTTTCCAGAGGAATAATGTTTGTTTTTAATGCCCCGCCCCATGAGATGATGCAGTATTGAATTATGGACTGACATAGAGCTAAATAAACCTGTATAATTAATTTAGAATCTGCAATAGTCCGAAGTTTTTTGAAAACATAGATTAATTTTCGGACCCTACTAACTATATTTTTAATATGTGGTTTAAAGGATAGCACATCATCTATTATTATTCCAAGATATTTTATGTTGTTAGTGTTAAGAATAGAAGGGCAATTACATAACGTGTCAGCTGAAGGATTTTGACATTTGTGCGCATATAATTCAGTGTCAAAATTATCATGACGTTGGCGCATGGTGAAGCGAATGTATTTAGTCTTGTCAGCATTAAGCGTTAGTAAATTGCATTTCAGCCAATTATTAACAACATTGAAACCCAGCTGTGCGTTATTATACAATTCTGTGCTCGTTTTTCCTGTAAATAAAAGGACCGTGTCGTCGGCATATGATATTAGTTTGCCATTTCTGATGGTGAGATTGCACAGATCATTAATATAAACCAGGAACAGGGTAGGACCAAGGATACTTCCTTGTGGAATTCCATATTCTGAGGATTTTCTTTCATCACTCATAATGTATCCTATTTTAACACATTGGTGCCGATCAGTTAAGTAGTCTGCAAACAGTTTTAACTGTATTCCTCTTACTCCTAGTGACTCAAGTTTGTTTAAAAGCAGAGGAATTGATACTGTATCAAATGCCTTAGCTAGATCAAGGAATATTCCCAAGGTATGGTTCCCATTGCCAAGTTCCTCTGTGACATATTCTGTAAAATTATGAACCGCATCAGAAGTAGACAACTTAGCTCTAAAGCCAAATTGCCTTGCTGAAAGATAGTTATGTTTTTCCAGGTAGTTAACAAGTCTATTATTTATAATCTTTTCAAGTATTTTAGATATTGATGGGAGCAACGAAATAGGTCTGTAATTGGTACATTGATCTTTGCATCCGGCTTTATATATGGGGATTACTACAGCCTTCTTTAAACATCTTGGGAAGATTCCTTCAGATAGGCAGATTTTAAATATATGCGTTAAGGGACGGACAAAAATATGTTTAAAGCGTTTTATGATGTTATTGCTTATATTATCCCAACCAGGTGCACAGTCATTTTTCAGCCCTGAAATAATCCGTAAAATTTCTTGTTCATCAGTATGAAATAAAGCAAAAGTGGTTGATGCTGAGGTAGGAGTTGAGTTCTGGGGCGCACTTACAGGGTTACGAATTTGCTCCGCAAGGGCTTTGCCTACATCTGCAAAGTAATTGTTAATATTGTTAGCTGACAAAAGCGGTGTGGTATCTGAACGCAATAAGCAAGTATTTGACTCTTGTTGTTTTGACATATAGGTGACGTTCTTAATATGTTTCCAGATCTGTTTAGTATTTTTACCTGCTTTAAGCAACACATCTTTATCATAGGCGATCTTTAACTTCTTCAAGAGATTGTTACAAAAATTCCGATATCTTTTGTATGATAATTGAAGTACTATATTATCAGGAGATTTCTTTGCTTTCTGGTGTAATTTATCTCTATTTCTTATACACCTAATAAGGCCCGGGGTAATCCATGGTTTTATATTATAAAACTTCTTATTCACCTTGACCTCTTTTGTACTATTTGCAATAGCTTGTTGTATATTTTTCACTACATATGACAAAGATGTATTAGCGTCAGCAGTTTTGTAAACTGGGCTAAAGTCAATGTTGTTTAAATCACGTTCAAGTTTATTTAAATTTAATTTAGACTTAATTAGAGAGCGTTTTTGTTTAGGCATCGTTAAATTTAGGGTTAGTAGAACAGTGCTATGATCAGTAAAACTTGTGTTAGTTACAAGTGTAATGCATGGAAAACATGATTTTAACATCATATGGTCAATACACAATGTTAGCTTCATGCACGAATACAAGTTAACTGAAAACCAGTTAGGTCAATGGAAATTGTTGGCAGCATGACAACCGATGGCAACGGACGTCAAATACAAAAAACAGGCACTCAGTAAGAGATGGTCGTTTATTACACAGCGAGTAATTATCCAATAGATATTTATGTGCCGGTGCCTGAAGCGAGAGAGGCCATTGAAACAAGGACGATAACTATGAGATTCCATCACAGATTCGAAGAATATTTCTTTGTAACAGCAATAGCATGGGAGAAATTCTGGGATAAACACGCGACGTCAGAAGAAGTCGAAATAGACGAAGGATATATTTTTTAGCATCTCGTCGAAGACTTACGCTCACCATCTCCGGTTTAACAAGACGCGCAGGACCCGCTAGAAGGATGGACACAGATGATCCCGCTTTGGGTTGTTAAGCCAAAACACGAAGAAACATACAACGATAACTTCTCCAGAGATTACTGGGGAGATGAATTCAGAGAAACTCCTATCAGCTGCTCAGTTGCTACAACGAAAAGGTATAGACTACTCGAGACTAATGGATCTCCTTGGAAAGTCATCAGTCGTCATTTTGGAACAAGGAGCCACCACTGTCATATCATCTACATATCAACCAATAAAGCGTGGGGACACAACTCTCGATTTGGTCAAACAATTAGAGGCGCCCAACATCAAGTTAAGAAGATTACATGTATTCTTTGTTTACTTGAGTATCTGTCTACCGGCGTTAATCGCAAACAACTTAGAAATATTCTCACCCAAGAAAATAAGAGATCTTTCCGTTGCGTCGCTCATTCGCTGGGACTTTCACAAAAGACAAGGAAAGACGAAAAAAACGCATTCGCTGGAAACTCCGAAGGGAGAAATAATGTACTTCGTGCACAAGGCTCAACATTGCGTCAAACTGAGCAAGGCTTGGTGGAAGGCGTTAATGAAACCAGTGAAATTCTACATGCGGAAGGATATGGACGAATGGAGTTTGAACAAGTACAGTCTCAAATTGATGTACAACAAGGAGGCCCTCCAAACCTCGGAATCCCTAGAGGAGGACGATTTAGAGAGTATTGTGACAGTAATAACGAGTTGGTTTTATACCTTTGTGAGCAAGGAGCTTTCGATGAAGGCGAAGCTCAAAGAGCTCTGTGTGCAACGCCTGAGGGGATTGCCGCACAATTTATCAAAAACATTCCAGAGCGGCTCCGAACAGCAATATCAGTATCCCGAATACTGGTATTTCAAGAGCTCCCAGATCAAAGATTAGAGCGTTGCAAGATGTTGCAAAAAAAAAAATACCACATTTAGTCGATCCAAATAACATAGAGAGACAAGTAAGAAAATTGGAATACATACTAGCTCAAAATGACATATTACCATTCGTATTCGCAACGCTGACAAAACGCCATTTTTATGGCCAAATGAAAAAGAAAAACAACTTGTTTTTCTTAGGGCCACCTACTACTGGCAAAACAATGATTATGGAATCATTGGTACGACTGCATTTCAATTATGAAAGATTGACTGGGCTCACACCAAGTTCGCCGTTTAACTTTTGTTCATTAATACATACGAATGTTAGCTTCATGCACGAATACAAGTTAACTGAAAACCAGTTAGGTCAATGGAAATTGTTGGCAGCATGACAACCGATGGCAACGGACGTCAAATACAAAAAACAGGCACTCAGTAAGAGATGGTCGTTTATTACACAGCGAGTAATTACCCAATAGAAATGTATGTGCCGGTGCCTGAAGCGAGAGAGGCCATTGAAACAAGGACGATAACTATGAGATTCCATCACAGATTCGAAGAATATTTCTTTGTAACAGCAATAGCATGGGAGAAATTCTGGGATAAACACGCGACGTCAGAAGAAGTCGAAATAGACGAAGGATCTATTTTTTAGCATCTCGTCGAAGACTTACGCTCACCATCTCCGGTTTAACAAGACGCGCAGGACCCGCTAGAAGGATGGACACAGATGATCCCGCTTTGGGTTGTTAAGCCAAAACACGAAGAAACATACAACGATAACTTCTCCAGAGATTACTGGGGAGATGAATTCAGAGAAACTCCTATCAGCTGCTCAGTTGCTACAACGAAAAGGTATAGACTACTCGAGACTAATAGATCTCCTTGGAAAGTCATCAGTCGTCATTTTGGAACAAGGAGCCACCACTGTCATATCATCTACATATCAACCAATAAAGCGTGGGGACACAACTCTCGATTTGGTCAAACAATTAGAGGCGCCCACCATCAGGTTAAGAAGATTACATGTATTCTTTGTTTACTTGAGTATCTGTCTACCGGCGTTAATCGCAAACAACTTAGAAATATTCTCACCCAAGAAGATAAGAGATCTTTCCGCTGCGTCGCTCATTCGCTGGGACTTTCACAAAAGACAAGGAAAGACGAAAACAACGCATTCGCTGGAAACTCCGAAGGGAGAAATAATGTACTTCGTGCACAAGGCTCAACATTGCGTCAAACTGAGCAAGGTTTGTTGGAAGGCGTTAATGAAACCAGTGAAATTCTACATGCGGAAAGATATGGACGAATGGAGTTTGAACAAGTACAGTCACAAATTGATGTACAACAAGGAGGCCCTCCAAACCTCGGAATCCCTAGAGAAGGACGATTTAGAGAGTATTGTGACAGTAATAACGAGTTGGTTTTATACCTTTGTGAGCAAGGAGCTTTCGATGAAGGCGAAGCTCAAAGAGCTCTGTGTGCAACGCCTGAGGGGATTGACGCACAATTTATCAAAAACATTCCAGAGCGGCTCCGAACAGCAATATCAGTATCCCGAATACTGATATTTTAAGAGCTCCCAAATCAAAGATTAGAGCGTTGCAAGATGTTGCAAAAAAGAAAAATACCACATTTAGTCGATCCAGATAACATAGAGAGACAAGTAAGAAAATTGGAATACATACTAGCTCATAATGATAAATTACCATTCGTATTCGCAACGCTGACAAAACGCCATTTTTATGGCCAAATGAAAACGAAAAACAACTTGCTTTTCTTGGGGTCACCTACTACTGGCAAAACCATGATTATGGAATCATTGGTACGACTACATTCCAATTATGAAAAATTGACTGGGCTCACACCAAGTTCGCCGTTTAATTTTTGTTCACTAATACACACGAATGTTTGCGTCATGGACGAATACAAGTTAACTAAAAACCAGTTAGGTCAATGGAAATTGTTGGCAGCATGACAACTGATGGCAACGGACGTCAAATACAAAAACAGGCACTCAGTAAGAGATTTTCGTTTATTACACAGCGAGTAATTACCCAATAGATATTTATGTGCCGGTGCCTGAAGCGAGAGAGGCCATTGAAACAAGGACGATAACTATGAGATTCCATCACAGATTCGAAGAATATTTCTTTGTAACAGCAATAGCATGGGAGAAATTCTGGGATAAACACGCGACGTCAGAAGAAGTCAAAATAGACGAAGGATCTATTTTTTAGCATCTCGTCGAAGACTTACGCTCACCATCTCCGGTTTAACAAGACGCGCAGGACCCGCTAGAAGGATGGACACAGATGATCCCGCTTTGGGTTGTTAAGCCAAAACACGAAGAAACATACAACGATAACTTCTCCAGAGATTACTGGGGAGATGACTTCAGAGATACTCTTATCAGCTGCTCAGTTGCTACAACGAAAAGGTATAGACTACTCGAGACTAATGGATCTGCTTGGAAAGTCATCAGTCGTCATTTTGGAACAAGGAGCCACCACTATCATATCATCTACATATCAACCAATAAAGCGTGGGGACACAACTCTCGATTTGGTCAAACAATTAGAGGCGCCCACCATCAGGTTAAGAAGATTACATGTATTCTTTGCTTACTTGAGTATCTGTCTACCGGCGTTAATCGCAAACAACTTAGAAATATTCTCATCTCACCCAAGAAGATAAGAGATCTTTCCGCTGCGTCGCTCATTCGCTGGGACTTTCACAAAAGACAAGGAAAGACGAAAAAAACGCATTCGCTAGAAACTCCGAAGGGAGAAATAATGTACTTCGTGCACAAGGCTCAACATTGCGTCAAACTGAGCAAGGCTTGGTGGAAGGCGTTAATGAAACCAGTGAAATTCTACATGCGGAAGGATATGGACGAATGGAGTTTGAACAAGTACAGTCTCAAATTGATGTACAACAAGGAGGCCCTCCAAACCTCGGAATCCCTAGAGGAGGACGATTTAGAGAGTATTGTGACAGTAATAACGAGTTGGTTTTATACCTTTGTGAGCAAGGAGCTTTCGATGAAGGCGAAGCTCAAAGAGCTCTGTGTGCAACGCCTGAGGGGATTGCCGCACAATTTAGCAAAAACATTCCAGAGCGGCTCCGAACAGCAATATCAGTATCCCGAATACTGGTATTTCAAGAGCTCCCAGATCAAAGATTAGAGCGTTGCAAGATGTTGCAAAAAAGAAAAATACCACATTTAGTCGATCCAAATAACATAGAGAGACAAGTAAGAAAATTGGAATACATACTAGCTCAAAATGACATATTACCATTCGTATTCGCAACGCTGACAAAACGCCATTTTTATGGCCAAATGAAAAAGAAAAACAACTTGTTTTTCTTAGGGCCACCTACTACTGGCAAAACAATGATTATGGAATCATTGGTACGACTGCATTTTAATTATGAAAGATTGACTGGGCTCACACCAAGTTCGCCGTTTAACTTTTGTTCATTAATACATACGAATGTTAGCTTCATGCACGAATACAAGTTAACTGAAAACCAGTTAGGTCAATGGAAATTGTTGGCAGCATTACAACCGATGGCAACGGACGTCAAATACAAAAAACAGGCACTCAGTAAGAGATGGTCGTTTATTACACAGCGAGTAATTACCCAATAGAAATGTATGTGCCGGTGCCTGAAGCGAGAGAGGCCATTGAAACAAGGACGATAACTAAGGACCGTATCGTTAATTTTGGGTACACAATACACCTGGCTGGTAGAAGAGGATTGTTGACGAAATAAAATAAATATGTCACCTGTCAAATATTTGTACGACAATAAACAAATCCTGTGAAAAAGAATCAAAATAAAATTTTGTTCTTGCAATGAAAGGGCTTACAATTGAGAAGCGAAAATCTATTATTTCCAAATGGTGCACTGAAACTGGCATAACGTACAGAAGGTTGGCTAAAGAGGAAGGTGTTAGTGTTTACGCGGTTCAAAACGCTATCCGAAGATTCGGTGATTACTACACTTTAAGTGATGTTCCTGGTCGCGGCAGAAAACCAGGTCCTTCTAGGCCTAAGTTGGACCAGAAGATTTGCAAGTTGTTTGCTGCGAAAAAGGGACTTTCAGTTCGCGATTGTGCCAAAAATACTGGTACTACTATTGGAATGGTACAACGAGCTAAGAAGCGAAACTGCTTAAAGAGCTATAAAAAGCAAAAACAGCCAAAACGGTCAGTTCAGCAGTCATCTTCCGTAAAAACTAGGTCCCGGAAGCTGTACGAAGATATTTTGTGCAAAAAAAAACAGTGCATCATAATGGATGACGAAACATATGTAAAGTTGGATTACAAAACTCTACCTGGAGCACAATACTATACGGTAAAGGAAGGAACTGTCGTTAGTAATGCTGAAAAGGCAATTTTTTGCGAAAAATTTGGAAAAAAAATCCTTGTTTGGCAAGCTATTTGTCAATGCGGGATGATTTCCAAACCATTTTTTACAGACAAAACTTTAAACGCAAATATCTATGAGAAGGAATGTCTCCAGAAGAGAGTGTTGCCACTCGTGAAGAAGCATAAAGGTCAGACTCTGTTTTGGCCTGACTTGGCCAGCTGCCATTATGCTGCGTCGGTACTTCAATGGTACGCCAAAGAAAAAATTCAATTTGTGAGAAAGGAACACAACCCACCAAACTGTCCAGAAATTCGTCCAATAGAAAAATTTTGGGCATTGATGAAGAGAGATCTGCGTAAAAATCTTCATTCTGCTGTAGTGTGGGACACGATATCGATGACGTGTAATACTGACGTGTAATACCAATATTGTTTTTATTATAAATTAATATTCTATTTTCTTTGTTAAAGTAAACATGCAACATGTAATCGGATACTTTTATAAACAAGCTAAATGTCATTGTAAAACATTACGTGTCGACTTATTTGGAATTACTATAAAAACCCTGTTTTTATCTAAATAAAGGAACAGTTAAGAATCAACTTTTCTTGTGTTATTACGTCTCTCGACGCCGCTCATCACATGGCGACCCTGCCAGTCCACTGCTTCTAGGCAGTGCTGGTGCCGTATGGGTTCCGAGCCTCAATAATAGTCGCGGTACGCGTTAACGGCGCGAATTTTTTTTTCCTTCCAAGACCGCGAGCAAATCTACATCAAATCATATTATGGGAGGACAGTCGTCCAAGAACCACCAGACAAAATGGAAGAAGAGGACCCAGACCCCCAATATCACGCCCCCACGCGACAACCCGTCTTCCGACGTGACAGGCATCTGCAATCTGCTCTACATGACGGAGAGATCAAATATGTATTTCAAAATTGGAATAACCCTGCAGGACTTAAAAGGGAGCACATCCAGATGATAAAAGATCTAGGAAACACATCCACACTCCCATCCGATCAATTTATACATTGGGCACTCCTCCATGTGAGCAGGAAACCATCTCAAGAATATCCTGCTACAAACCTATCCAAGCATATACGCGTGGCCAATGATGCTCTTAACATTGGCCTACAGGATTACTGCGGGGTTGCTACACCTGGTCCCTCTTTGAGGCCTCCTGGCCTGTTGAAGCAGGTGTTTGGTATAAAACAAATATTTTCCAAGATATCTAGAGATATCACATTTAGTGAAGTTTACATGAAACCATATATGTTCTTTGGTTGCAAAGCAAAATGCTACGGGAATCTCCATGTCATATGGGTATCTAATAGGTTTGCATACATCATTACACACAGCCATTGGTTGGCAGTGAAGGATTGCATTAACTCCTGGTTCTCTGCACTAGCGTATGGTCACGTCTGTCATAGAAAATACCCTGGCTATAACTTATATAATGAGGTTGCCAACATTATTTATGCCGTCCTTCATGACATTGGTATGTACAAGGACCTCACATACGACATACTGAATTCATGGCAACCCCTTGTCATTGCAACAATCCTCAAAGACATAGAAGGGTCATCGCATTTTATGAAATCTCTACAAGATACTGTATGTATGTTTGAACACTCTTGGATTGTAAAGATAGCAACGAGGCCTATTGCAAGTGTAACTGATGTTCATATAGCATTGGAGTTGACAGGGCTTACAAAATGCTTTGGACATCCTGAAATAGTGATGGATGAAAGTGTTGCAACCTGGATAGAGAAAGGAACCATTTTGAAGAAAGATCTCAAGGATGTAGCTGAGACCATAAGACAAGCCTTTTTACTAGAGTTTTCTAGAAACTATTATAAACAGAAAAGAAAATGGCCTAATCTAAGCCTGGACTCGGACTGCGACCCTGTCATAAGACAGTGTTATGAAGGGGGGTATTGGGGGGAGCTCGCTACAGACCCCTGGACTGAGGACATGTTTAGAGGTGTGAAGTTCTCTAAGACCATGGAATTTGATTACCAGATATACACTGCAGACCTTTTAGCTGACAAGGCAATAATACCTAGCCTGAACCACTGGCCCTTTGAATATGACCTCCAAGCCCACAGAACCAATCATGGATTTTTCCCTACCAAACCAAAACGAGAGAGCACAAATGTTATAATGCAGTATTTAGAACGTGAGGAAGTTAGTGTAAGAGATTTAATAGAGAAGGTGTCAAACCAGGAAGTCCCTCCATCATGGAAGGTAACAGTGGCTGTGGCTAAGGAAAGGGAGATGAAGAAAAGGAAAGCCAGATTCTTCGGAAAACTGACCCTGGAGATGAGACTCTTCCAGGTCGCCACTGAGAACAACATTAAACACATCTTCAAGTTCATTCCACACCAGACAATGACCAAATCAGAGGATGACCTCTTTAAACATTTACTAAAGATCTCTGAAAATTCATCGACTGAGGATGGAGGGTACGTTTTTATGTCTATGGATTTTTCGAGTTGGTGCACAAGCTTTCGCCATGAGGGTGTAACCCCATTGTTTGAAGAGTTAGATAGGCTACTGGGAGTCAACAATGTCTTTGCTTATACTCAGAAGTTTCCTTTGGAATCAATCTTATTGTTCCAAGATAGGTTCTCACCACCAAGACAAGGTCCCGACGGTCTGCCAGAAAATGGCCCGCGATGTATTCATGGTCCCGAAGCATGGATGGAGGGCCTGCGCCAGAAGGGTTGGACGTTGGCCACCCTGCTCCTGATCTTAGTGGCCTCATGGAGGTGTGGCACGGTTGCAACCCTGACAGGACAAGGGGACAATCAGGTGGTCTATTTGAGATTGCCCTCAAAGGCTACCTTAGATGATTTAAGGATGACACGAGAACAATATATTGCCTGGTTTCAAGAAACATTATTAGGACTCTGTACTCAAGCTGGTATAACCTCAAAATTAGAAGAGACTTGGGTGTCCTCATGCTTATTAGAGTACGGACGGGAGTTCTTCTTCAAAGGAGCTCAGGTGAGCTCCGCTCTTAAGAGAGTGTCCCGTATGGCCAGTGAAGCTAATATCCTATTACGTAATAGGAGCAGCCACTGTGTATTACTAGTACGGCAACAAAGGCTTTGGACAAAATATATTTGGATTTGGTTGGACCATTAACTAAGGATACAAATGGATATTGTTATATATTAACGTTACAGTGCGAGCTTACGAAATACGTAGAAGCATATCCGCTACTAAATAAGGAAACGGATACCGTAGCACGAGCGTTTGTTGATAACTTTATATTACGTTATGGAATCCCTAACGAGATAGCGACAGATAGGGGAACCGAATTCATTTCGAATACCATGCAAGAAGTATGTAAGATTTTAAAAATCAACAAATTGCAATCAACGGCTTATCACCACGAAAGCCTTGGTGCTTTAGAAAATTCACATAAATCATTAGGAGCATTTTTAAGAATTCAAACGGATAATCAAGCTTATCAATGGTCAGATTGGTTGCAATATTGGTGTTTTTCCTATAATACAACTGTACATTCAGCTACTAAATATACACCGTATGAATTGGTGTTTGGTAAACTATGTCGTATACCAAGTAATATTATTAGTCAAGTAGATCCAATGTATAACTTTAATTCATATGCTATAGAACTTAAGTATAGATTACAAAAATCCCAAGAGGATGCTAGAAATAATTTGATTGAAACAAAAATTAATAGAAAAATAAAATATGATTTAAATACTAATTCAATTAATTATAAAATAGGAGATTAAGTATTAGTAAAAAAGGAAAATAGAGATAAGATGGATCCAGTATACTCAGGACCAAATACTGTTATTGAAGATCAAGGTGTAAATGTCAAAATATTAGTTTCAGGTAAAGAAATAATTGTACACAAAAATAGGACAAAGAAATTTAATTATAATTAGAAAAAAAAAGATTGACTGTATCTGGATTATGTTATAACTAATAGGCAAGATGACCATAATATTAATTTGTATATTCTTAGAATGTAAACAATTGTTTGTTTTTTTTTAAGTAAGGATGATTTGTATTACGTGTAACAATGTATAGTTTAATATTGATACTTAACTAAGTAGTTATGATATGTTTAACAAAAAATTACAGATCCTTAGTTTTTGTCCAAAAAAAAAAAGGGGGAAGGTGTAGCGTGGGACACGATATCGATGACGTGTAATACTGACGTGTAATACCAATATTGTTTTTATTATAAATTAATATTCTATTTTCTTTGTTAAAGTAAACATGCAACATGTAATCGGATACTTTTATAAACAAGCTAAATGTCATTGTAAAACATTACGTGTCGACCTATTTGGAATTACTATAAAAACCCTGTTTTTATCTAAATAAAGGAACAGTTAAGAATCAACTTTTCTTGTGTTATTACGTCTCCCGACGCCGCTCATCACACTGCAAATTCTTTGGAAAAATTCAAGAGAGATTGGAACCAGGTGGCCAAAAACCTCGGTGCAAGCGTTGTCCAGAACCTTATGCGAAACATCAAGAGTAAAGTGCGAAAACTTGGAAAAGGTCAATAATTATACGCGTTCTTTCTTGATTTTGTTGTATTAAAATACATTTTAAATTGTACAGACTAAATAAAAAACAATAATAATCGAATATAAACAAATTGTATACCTTTAGTTATGTACCCATAATTAACGATACGGTCCTTATGAGATTCCATCACAGATTCGAAGAATATTTCTTTGTAACAGCAATAGCATGGGAGAAATTCTGGGATAAACACGCGACGTCAGAAGAAGTTGAAAAAGACGAAGGATCTATTTTTTAGCATCTCGTCGAAGACTTACGCTCACCATCTCCAGTTTAACAAGACGCGCAGGACCCGCTAGAAGGATGGACACAGATGATCCCGCTTTGGGTTGTTAAGCCAAAACACGAAGAAACATACAACGATAACTTCTCCAGAGATTACTGGGGAGATGAATTCAGAGAAACTCTTATCAGCTGCTCAGTTGCTACAACGAAAAGGTATAGACTACTCGAGACTAATGGATCTCCTTGGAAAGTCATCAGTCGTCATTTTGGAACAAGGAGCCACCACTGTCATATTATCTACATATCAACCAATAAAGCGTGGGGACACAACTCTCGATTTGGTCAAACAATTAGAGGCGCCCAACATCAGGTTAAGAAGATTACATGTATTCTTTGTTTACTTGAGTATCTGTCTACCGGCGTTAATCGCAAACAACTTAGAAATATTCTCACCCAAGAAGATAAGAGATCTTTCCGCTGCGTCGCTCATTCGCTAAGACTTTCACAAAAGACAAGGAAAGACGAAAAAAACGCATTCGCTGGAAACTCCGAAGGGAGAAATAATGTACTTCGTGCACAAGGCTCAACATTGCGTCAAACTGAGCAAGGTTTGTTGGAAGGCGTTAATGAAACCAGTGAAATTCTACATGCGGAAAGATATGGACGAATGGAGTTTGAACAAGTACAGTCACAAATTGAATGGACGAATTGAGTTTGAACAAGTACAGTCTCAAATTGATGTACAACAAGGAGGCCCTCCAAACCTCGGAATCCCTAGAGGAGGACGATTTAGAGAGTATTGTGACAGTAATAACGAGTTGGTTTTATACCTTTGTGAGCAAGGAGCTTTCGATGAAGGCGAAGCTCAAAGAGCTCTGTGTGCAACGCCTGAGGGGATTGCCGCACAATTTATCAAAAACATTCCAGAGCGGCTCCGAACAGCAATATCAGTATCCCGAATACTGGTATTTCAAGAGCTCCCAGATCAAAGAGTAGAGCGTTGCAAGATGTTGCAAAAAAGAAAAATACCACATTTAGTCGATCCAAATAACATAGAGAGACAAGTAAGAAAATTGGAATACATACTAGCTCAAAATGACATATTACCATTCGTATTCGCAACGCTGACAAAACGCCATTTTTATGGCCAAATGAAAAAGAAAAACAACTTGTTTTTCTTAGGGCCACCTACTACTGGCAAAACAATGATTATGGAATCATTGGTACGACTGCATTTCAATTATGAAAGATTGACTGGGCTCACACCAAGTTCGCCGTTTAACTTTTGTTCATTAATACATACGAATGTTAGCTTCATGCACGAATACAAGTTAACTGAAAACCAGTTAGGTCAATGGAAATTGTTGGCAGCATGACAACCGATGGCAACGGACGTCAAATACAAAAAACAGGCACTCAGTAAGAGATGGTCGTTTATTACACAGCGAGTAATTATCCAATAGATATTTATGTGCCGGTGCCTGAAGCGAGAGAGGCCATTGAAACAAGGACGATAACTATGAGATTCCATCACAGATTCGAAGAATATTTCTTTGTAACAGCAATAGCATGGGAGAAATTCTGGGATAAACACGCGACGTCAGAAGAAGTCGAAATAGACGAAGGATATATTTTTTAGCATCTCGTCGAAGACTTACGCTCACCATCTCCGGTTTAACAAGACGCGCAGGACCCGCTAGAAGGATGGACACAGATGATCCCGCTTTGGGTTGTTAAGCCAAAACACGAAGAAACATACAACGATAACTTCTCCAGAGATTACTGGGGAGATGAATTCAGAGAAACTCCTATCAGCTGCTCAGTTGCTACAACGAAAAGGTATAGACTACTCGAGACTAATGGATCTCCTTGGAAAGTCATCAGTCGTCATTTTGGAACAAGGAGCCACCACTGTCATATCATCTACATATCAACCAATAAAGCGTGGGGACACAACTCTCGATTTGGTCAAACAATTAGAGGCGCCCAACATCAAGTTAAGAAGATTACATGTATTCTTTGTTTACTTGAGTATCTGTCTACCGGCGTTAATCGCAAACAACTTAGAAATATTCTCACCCAAGAAAATAAGAGATCTTTCCGTTGCGTCGCTCATTCGCTGGGACTTTCACAAAAGACAAGGAAAGACGAAAAAAACGCATTCGCTGGAAACTCCGAAGGGAGAAATAATGTACTTCGTGCACAAGGCTCAACATTGCGTCAAACTGAGCAAGGCTTGGTGGAAGGCGTTAATGAAACCAGTGAAATTCTACATGCGGAAGGATATGGACGAATGGAGTTTGAACAAGTACAGTCTCAAATTGATGTACAACAAGGAGGCCCTCCAAACCTCGGAATCCCTAGAGGAGGACGATTTAGAGAGTATTGTGACAGTAATAACGAGTTGGTTTTATACCTTTGTGAGCAAGGAGCTTTCGATGAAGGCGAAGCTCAAAGAGCTCTGTGTGCAACGCCTGAGGGGATTGCCGCACAATTTAGCAAAAACATTCCAGAGCGGCTCCGAACAGCAATATCAGTATCCCGAATACTGGTATTTCAAGAGCTCCCAGATCAAAGATTAGAGCGTTGCAAGATGTTGCAAAAAAGAAAAATACCACATTTAGTCGATCCAAATAACATAGAGAGACAAGTAAGAAAATTGGAATACATACTAGCTCAAAATGACATATTACCATTCGTATTCGCAACGCTGACAAAACGCCATTTTTATGGCCAAATGAAAAAGAAAAACAACTTGTTTTTCTTAGGGCCACCTACTACTGGCAAAACAATGATTATGGAATCATTGGTACGACTGCATTTTAATTATGAAAGATTGACTGGGCTCACACCAAGTTCGCCGTTTAACTTTTGTTCATTAATACATACGAATGTTAGCTTCATGCACGAATACAAGTTAACTGAAAACCAGTTAGGTCAATGGAAATTGTTGGCAGCATTACAACCGATGGCAACGGACGTCAAATACAAAAAACAGGCACTCAGTAAGAGATGGTCGTTTATTACACAGCGAGTAATTACCCAATAGAAATGTATGTGCCGGTGCCTGAAGCGAGAGAGGCCATTGAAACAAGGACGATAACTAAGGACCGTATCGTTAATTTTGGGTACACAATACACCTGGCTGGTAGAAGAGGATTGTTGACGAAATAAAATAAATATGTCACCTGTCAAATATTTGTACGACAATAAACAAATCCTGTGAAAAAGAATCAAAATAAAATTTTGTTCTTGCAATGAAAGGGCTTACAATTGAGAAGCGAAAATCTATTATTTCCAAATGGTGCACTGAAACTGGCATAACGTACAGAAGGTTGGCTAAAGAGGAAGGTGTTAGTGTTTACGCGGTTCAAAACGCTATCCGAAGATTCGGTGATTACTACACTTTAAGTGATGTTCCTGGTCGCGGCAGAAAACCAGGTCCTTCTAGGCCTAAGTTGGACCAGAAGATTTGCAAGTTGTTTGCTGCGAAAAAGGGACTTTCAGTTCGCGATTGTGCCAAAAATACTGGTACTACTATTGGAATGGTACAACGAGCTAAGAAGCGAAACTGCTTAAAGAGCTATAAAAAGCAAAAACAGCCAAAACGGTCAGTTCAGCAGTCATCTTCCGTAAAAACTAGGTCCCGGAAGCTGTACGAAGATATTTTGTGCAAAAAAAAACAGTGCATCATAATGGATGACGAAACATATGTAAAGTTGGATTACAAAACTCTACCTGGAGCACAATACTATACGGTAAAGGAAGGAACTGTCGTTAGTAATGCTGAAAAGGCAATTTTTTGCGAAAAATTTGGAAAAAAAATCCTTGTTTGGCAAGCTATTTGTCAATGCGGGATGATTTCCAAACCATTTTTTACAGACAAAACTTTAAACGCAAATATCTATGAGAAGGAATGTCTCCAGAAGAGAGTGTTGCCACTCGTGAAGAAGCATAAAGGTCAGACTCTGTTTTGGCCTGACTTGGCCAGCTGCCATTATGCTGCGTCGGTACTTCAATGGTACGCCAAAGAAAAAATTCAATTTGTGAGAAAGGAACACAACCCACCAAACTGTCCAGAAATTCGTCCAATAGAAAAATTTTGGGCATTGATGAAGAGAGATCTGCGTAAAAATCTTCATTCTGCTGTAGTGTGGGACACGATATCGATGACGTGTAATACTGACGTGTAATACCAATATTGTTTTTATTATAAATTAATATTCTATTTTCTTTGTTAAAGTAAACATGCAACATGTAATCGGATACTTTTATAAACAAGCTAAATGTCATTGTAAAACATTACGTGTCGACTTATTTGGAATTACTATAAAAACCCTGTTTTTATCTAAATAAAGGAACAGTTAAGAATCAACTTTTCTTGTGTTATTACGTCTCTCGACGCCGCTCATCACATGGCGACCCTGCCAGTCCACTGCTTCTAGGCAGTGCTGGTGCCGTATGGGTTCCGAGCCTCAATAATAGTCGCGGTACGCGTTAACGGCGCGAATTTTTTTTTCCTTCCAAGACCGCGAGCAAATCTACATCAAATCATATTATGGGAGGACAGTCGTCCAAGAACCACCAGACAAAATGGAAGAAGAGGACCCAGACCCCCAATATCACGCCCCCACGCGACAACCCGTCTTCCGACGTGACAGGCATCTGCAATCTGCTCTACATGACGGAGAGATCAAATATGTATTTCAAAATTGGAATAACCCTGCAGGACTTAAAAGGGAGCACATCCAGATGATAAAAGATCTAGGAAACACATCCACACTCCCATCCGATCAATTTATACATTGGGCACTCCTCCATGTGAGCAGGAAACCATCTCAAGAATATCCTGCTACAAACCTATCCAAGCATATACGCGTGGCCAATGATGCTCTTAACATTGGCCTACAGGATTACTGCGGGGTTGCTACACCTGGTCCCTCTTTGAGGCCTCCTGGCCTGTTGAAGCAGGTGTTTGGTATAAAACAAATATTTTCCAAGATATCTAGAGATATCACATTTAGTGAAGTTTACATGAAACCATATATGTTCTTTGGTTGCAAAGCAAAATGCTACGGGAATCTCCATGTCATATGGGTATCTAATAGGTTTGCATACATCATTACACACAGCCATTGGTTGGCAGTGAAGGATTGCATTAACTCCTGGTTCTCTGCACTAGCGTATGGTCACGTCTGTCATAGAAAATACCCTGGCTATAACTTATATAATGAGGTTGCCAACATTATTTATGCCGTCCTTCATGACATTGGTATGTACAAGGACCTCACATACGACATACTGAAGTCATGGCAACCCCTTGTCATTGCAACAATCCTCAAAGACATAGAAGGGTCATCGCATTTTATGAAATCTCTACAAGATACTGTATGTATGTTTGAACACTCTTGGATTGTAAAGATAGCAACGAGGCCTATTGCAAGTGTAACTGATGTTCATATAGCATTGGAGTTGACAGGGCTTACAAAATGCTTTGGACATCCTGAAATAGTGATGGATGAAAGTGTTGCAACCTGGATAGAGAAAGGAACCATTTTGAAGAAAGATCTCAAGGATGTAGCTGAGACCATAAGACAAGCCTTTTTACTAGAGTTTTCTAGAAACTATTATAAACAGAAAAGAAAATGGCCTAATCTAAGCCTGGACTCGGACTGCGACCCTGTCATAAGACAGTGTTATGAAGGGGGGTATTGGGGGGAGCTCGCTACAGACCCCTGGACTGAGGACATGTTTAGAGGTGTGAAGTTCTCTAAGACCATGGAATTTGATTACCAGATATACACTGCAGACCTTTTAGCTGACAAGGCAATAATACCTAGCCTGAACCACTGGCCCTTTGAATATGACCTCCAAGCCCACAGAACCAATCATGGATTTTTCCCTACCAAACCAAAACGAGAGAGCACAAATGTTATAATGCAGTATTTAGAACGTGAGGAAGTTAGTGTAAGAGATTTAATAGAGAAGGTGTCAAACCAGGAAGTCCCTCCATCATGGAAGGTAACAGTGGCTGTGGCTAAGGAAAGGGAGATGAAGAAAAGGAAAGCCAGATTCTTCGGAAAACTGACCCTGGAGATGAGACTCTTCCAGGTCGCCACTGAGAACAACATTAAACACATCTTCAAGTTCATTCCACACCAGACAATGACCAAATCAGAGGATGACCTCTTTAAACATTTACTAAAGATCTCTGAAAATTCATCGACTGAGGATGGAGGGTACGTTTTTATGTCTATGGATTTTTCGAGTTGGTGCACAAGCTTTCGCCATGAGGGTGTAACCCCATTGTTTGAAGAGTTAGATAGGCTACTGGGAGTCAACAATGTCTTTGCTTATACTCAGAAGTTTCCTTTGGAATCAATCTTATTGTTCCAAGATAGGTTCTCACCACCAAGACAAGGTCCCGACGGTCTGCCAGAAAATGGCCCGCGATGTATTCATGGTCCCGAAGCATGGATGGAGGGCCTGCGCCAGAAGGGTTGGACGTTGGCCACCCTGCTCCTGATCTTAGTGGCCTCATGGAGGTGTGGCACGGTTGCAACCCTGACAGGACAAGGGGACAATCAGGTGGTCTATTTGAGATTGCCCTCAAAGGCTACCTTAGATGATTTAAGGATGACACGAGAACAATATATTGCCTGGTTTCAAGAAACATTATTAGGACTCTGTACTCAAGCTGGTATAACCTCAAAATTAGAAGAGACTTGGGTGTCCTCATGCTTATTAGAGTACGGACGGGAGTTCTTCTTCAAAGGAGCTCAGGTGAGCTCCGCTCTTAAGAGAGTGTCCCGTATGGCCAGTGAAGCTAATATCCTATTACGTAATAGGAGCAGCCACTGTGTATTACTAGTACGGCAACAAAGGCTTTGGACAAAATATATTTGGATTTGGTTGGACCATTAACTAAGGATACAAATGGATATTGTTATATATTAACGTTACAGTGCGAGCTTACGAAATACGTAGAAGCATATCCGCTACTAAATAAGGAAACGGATACCGTAGCACGAGCGTTTGTTGATAACTTTATATTACGTTATGGAATCCCTAACGAGATAGCGACAGATAGGGGAACCGAATTCATTTCGAATACCATGCAAGAAGTATGTAAGATTTTAAAAATCAACAAATTGCAATCAACGGCTTATCACCACGAAAGCCTTGGTGCTTTAGAAAATTCACATAAATCATTAGGAGCATTTTTAAGAATTCAAACGGATAATCAAGCTTATCAATGGTCAGATTGGTTGCAATATTGGTGTTTTTCCTATAATACAACTGTACATTCAGCTACTAAATATACACCGTATGAATTGGTGTTTGGTAAACTATGTCGTATACCAAGTAATATTATTAGTCAAGTAGATCCAATGTATAACTTTAATTCATATGCTATAGAACTTAAGTATAGATTACAAAAATCCCAAGAGGATGCTAGAAATAATTTGATTGAAACAAAAATTAATAGAAAAATAAAATATGATTTAAATACTAATTCAATTAATTATAAAATAGGAGATTAAGTATTAGTAAAAAAGGAAAATAGAGATAAGATGGATCCAGTATACTCAGGACCAAATACTGTTATTGAAGATCAAGGTGTAAATGTCAAAATATTAGTTTCAGGTAAAGAAATAATTGTACACAAAAATAGGACAAAGAAATTTAATTATAATTAGAAAAAAAAAGATTGACTGTATCTGGATTATGTTATAACTAATAGGCAAGATGACCATAATATTAATTTGTATATTCTTAGAATGTAAACAATTGTTTGTTTTTTTTTAAGTAAGGATGATTTGTATTACGTGTAACAATGTATAGTTTAATATTGATACTTAACTAAGTAGTTATGATATGTTTAACAAAAAATTACAGATCCTTAGTTTTTGTCCAAAAAAAAAAAGGGGGAAGGTGTAGCGTGGGACACGATA
Source organism: Agriphila tristella (assembly GCA_928269145.1). Taxonomy (NCBI): domain Eukaryota; kingdom Metazoa; phylum Arthropoda; class Insecta; order Lepidoptera; family Crambidae; genus Agriphila; species Agriphila tristella. The sequence continues at coordinate 3,448,207 of OV743435.1, forward strand.
TCGATGACGTGTAATACTGACGTGTAATACCAATATTGTTTTTATTATAAATTAATATTCTATTTTCTTTGTTAAAGTAAACATGCAACATGTAATCGGATACTTTTATAAACAAGCTAAATGTCATTGTAAAACATTACGTGTCGACCTATTTGGAATTACTATAAAAACCCTGTTTTTATCTAAATAAAGGAACAGTTAAGAATCAACTTTTCTTGTGTTATTACGTCTCCCGACGCCGCTCATCACACTGCAAATTCTTTGGAAAAATTCAAGAGAGATTGGAACCAGGTGGCCAAAAACCTCGGTGCAAGCGTTGTCCAGAACCTTATGCGAAACATCAAGAGTAAAGTGCGAAAACTTGGAAAAGGTCAATAATTATACGCGTTCTTTCTTGATTTTGTTGTATTAAAATACATTTTAAATTGTACAGACTAAATAAAAAACAATAATAATCGAATATAAACAAATTGTATACCTTTAGTTATGTACCCATAATTAACGATACGGTCCTTATGAGATTCCATCACAGATTCGAAGAATATTTCTTTGTAACAGCAATAGCATGGGAGAAATTCTGGGATAAACACGCGACGTCAGAAGAAGTTGAAAAAGACGAAGGATCTATTTTTTAGCATCTCGTCGAAGACTTACGCTCACCATCTCCAGTTTAACAAGACGCGCAGGACCCGCTAGAAGGATGGACACAGATGATCCCGCTTTGGGTTGTTAAGCCAAAACACGAAGAAACATACAACGATAACTTCTCCAGAGATTACTGGGGAGATGAATTCAGAGAAACTCTTATCAGCTGCTCAGTTGCTACAACGAAAAGGTATAGACTACTCGAGACTAATGGATCTCCTTGGAAAGTCATCAGTCGTCATTTTGGAACAAGGAGCCACCACTGTCATATTATCTACATATCAACCAATAAAGCGTGGGGACACAACTCTCGATTTGGTCAAACAATTAGAGGCGCCCAACATCAGGTTAAGAAGATTACATGTATTCTTTGTTTACTTGAGTATCTGTCTACCGGCGTTAATCGCAAACAACTTAGAAATATTCTCACCCAAGAAGATAAGAGATCTTTCCGCTGCGTCGCTCATTCGCTAAGACTTTCACAAAAGACAAGGAAAGACGAAAAAAACGCATTCGCTGGAAACTCCGAAGGGAGAAATAATGTACTTCGTGCACAAGGCTCAACATTGCGTCAAACTGAGCAAGGTTTGTTGGAAGGCGTTAATGAAACCAGTGAAATTCTACATGCGGAAAGATATGGACGAATGGAGTTTGAACAAGTACAGTCACAAATTGAATGGACGAATTGAGTTTGAACAAGTACAGTCTCAAATTGATGTACAACAAGGAGGCCCTCCAAACCTCGGAATCCCTAGAGGAGGACGATTTAGAGAGTATTGTGACAGTAATAACGAGTTGGTTTTATACCTTTGTGAGCAAGGAGCTTTCGATGAAGGCGAAGCTCAAAGAGCTCTGTGTGCAACGCCTGAGGGGATTGCCGCACAATTTATCAAAAACATTCCAGAGCGGCTCCGAACAGCAATATCAGTATCCCGAATACTGGTATTTCAAGAGCTCCCAGATCAAAGAGTAGAGCGTTGCAAGATGTTGCAAAAAAGAAAAATACCACATTTAGTCGATCCAAATAACATAGAGAGACAAGTAAGAAAATTGGAATACATACTAGCTCAAAATGACATATTACCATTCGTATTCGCAACGCTGACAAAACGCCATTTTTATGGCCAAATGAAAAAGAAAAACAACTTGTTTTTCTTAGGGCCACCTACTACTGGCAAAACAATGATTATGGAATCATTGGTACGACTGCATTTCAATTATGAAAGATTGACTGGGCTCACACCAAGTTCGCCGTTTAACTTTTGTTCATTAATACATACGAATGTTAGCTTCATGCACGAATACAAGTTAACTGAAAACCAGTTAGGTCAATGGAAATTGTTGGCAGCATGACAACCGATGGCAACGGACGTCAAATACAAAAAACAGGCACTCAGTAAGAGATGGTCGTTTATTACACAGCGAGTAATTATCCAATAGATATTTATGTGCCGGTGCCTGAAGCGAGAGAGGCCATTGAAACAAGGACGATAACTATGAGATTCCATCACAGATTCGAAGAATATTTCTTTGTAACAGCAATAGCATGGGAGAAATTCTGGGATAAACACGCGACGTCAGAAGAAGTCGAAATAGACGAAGGATATATTTTTTAGCATCTCGTCGAAGACTTACGCTCACCATCTCCGGTTTAACAAGACGCGCAGGACCCGCTAGAAGGATGGACACAGATGATCCCGCTTTGGGTTGTTAAGCCAAAACACGAAGAAACATACAACGATAACTTCTCCAGAGATTACTGGGGAGATGAATTCAGAGAAACTCCTATCAGCTGCTCAGTTGCTACAACGAAAAGGTATAGACTACTCGAGACTAATGGATCTCCTTGGAAAGTCATCAGTCGTCATTTTGGAACAAGGAGCCACCACTGTCATATCATCTACATATCAACCAATAAAGCGTGGGGACACAACTCTCGATTTGGTCAAACAATTAGAGGCGCCCAACATCAAGTTAAGAAGATTACATGTATTCTTTGTTTACTTGAGTATCTGTCTACCGGCGTTAATCGCAAACAACTTAGAAATATTCTCACCCAAGAAAATAAGAGATCTTTCCGTTGCGTCGCTCATTCGCTGGGACTTTCACAAAAGACAAGGAAAGACGAAAAAAACGCATTCGCTGGAAACTCCGAAGGGAGAAATAATGTACTTCGTGCACAAGGCTCAACATTGCGTCAAACTGAGCAAGGCTTGGTGGAAGGCGTTAATGAAACCAGTGAAATTCTACATGCGGAAGGATATGGACGAATGGAGTTTGAACAAGTACAGTCTCAAATTGATGTACAACAAGGAGGCCCTCCAAACCTCGGAATCCCTAGAGGAGGACGATTTAGAGAGTATTGTGACAGTAATAACGAGTTGGTTTTATACCTTTGTGAGCAAGGAGCTTTCGATGAAGGCGAAGCTCAAAGAGCTCTGTGTGCAACGCCTGAGGGGATTGCCGCACAATTTAGCAAAAACATTCCAGAGCGGCTCCGAACAGCAATATCAGTATCCCGAATACTGGTATTTCAAGAGCTCCCAGATCAAAGATTAGAGCGTTGCAAGATGTTGCAAAAAAGAAAAATACCACATTTAGTCGATCCAAATAACATAGAGAGACAAGTAAGAAAATTGGAATACATACTAGCTCAAAATGACATATTACCATTCGTATTCGCAACGCTGACAAAACGCCATTTTTATGGCCAAATGAAAAAGAAAAACAACTTGTTTTTCTTAGGGCCACCTACTACTGGCAAAACAATGATTATGGAATCATTGGTACGACTGCATTTTAATTATGAAAGATTGACTGGGCTCACACCAAGTTCGCCGTTTAACTTTTGTTCATTAATACATACGAATGTTAGCTTCATGCACGAATACAAGTTAACTGAAAACCAGTTAGGTCAATGGAAATTGTTGGCAGCATTACAACCGATGGCAACGGACGTCAAATACAAAAAACAGGCACTCAGTAAGAGATGGTCGTTTATTACACAGCGAGTAATTACCCAATAGAAATGTATGTGCCGGTGCCTGAAGCGAGAGAGGCCATTGAAACAAGGACGATAACTAAGGACCGTATCGTTAATTTTGGGTACACAATACACCTGGCTGGTAGAAGAGGATTGTTGACGAAATAAAATAAATATGTCACCTGTCAAATATTTGTACGACAATAAACAAATCCTGTGAAAAAGAATCAAAATAAAATTTTGTTCTTGCAATGAAAGGGCTTACAATTGAGAAGCGAAAATCTATTATTTCCAAATGGTGCACTGAAACTGGCATAACGTACAGAAGGTTGGCTAAAGAGGAAGGTGTTAGTGTTTACGCGGTTCAAAACGCTATCCGAAGATTCGGTGATTACTACACTTTAAGTGATGTTCCTGGTCGCGGCAGAAAACCAGGTCCTTCTAGGCCTAAGTTGGACCAGAAGATTTGCAAGTTGTTTGCTGCGAAAAAGGGACTTTCAGTTCGCGATTGTGCCAAAAATACTGGTACTACTATTGGAATGGTACAACGAGCTAAGAAGCGAAACTGCTTAAAGAGCTATAAAAAGCAAAAACAGCCAAAACGGTCAGTTCAGCAGTCATCTTCCGTAAAAACTAGGTCCCGGAAGCTGTACGAAGATATTTTGTGCAAAAAAAAACAGTGCATCATAATGGATGACGAAACATATGTAAAGTTGGATTACAAAACTCTACCTGGAGCACAATACTATACGGTAAAGGAAGGAACTGTCGTTAGTAATGCTGAAAAGGCAATTTTTTGCGAAAAATTTGGAAAAAAAATCCTTGTTTGGCAAGCTATTTGTCAATGCGGGATGATTTCCAAACCATTTTTTACAGACAAAACTTTAAACGCAAATATCTATGAGAAGGAATGTCTCCAGAAGAGAGTGTTGCCACTCGTGAAGAAGCATAAAGGTCAGACTCTGTTTTGGCCTGACTTGGCCAGCTGCCATTATGCTGCGTCGGTACTTCAATGGTACGCCAAAGAAAAAATTCAATTTGTGAGAAAGGAACACAACCCACCAAACTGTCCAGAAATTCGTCCAATAGAAAAATTTTGGGCATTGATGAAGAGAGATCTGCGTAAAAATCTTCATTCTGCTGTAGTGTGGGACACGATATCGATGACGTGTAATACTGACGTGTAATACCAATATTGTTTTTATTATAAATTAATATTCTATTTTCTTTGTTAAAGTAAACATGCAACATGTAATCGGATACTTTTATAAACAAGCTAAATGTCATTGTAAAACATTACGTGTCGACTTATTTGGAATTACTATAAAAACCCTGTTTTTATCTAAATAAAGGAACAGTTAAGAATCAACTTTTCTTGTGTTATTACGTCTCTCGACGCCGCTCATCACATGGCGACCCTGCCAGTCCACTGCTTCTAGGCAGTGCTGGTGCCGTATGGGTTCCGAGCCTCAATAATAGTCGCGGTACGCGTTAACGGCGCGAATTTTTTTTTCCTTCCAAGACCGCGAGCAAATCTACATCAAATCATATTATGGGAGGACAGTCGTCCAAGAACCACCAGACAAAATGGAAGAAGAGGACCCAGACCCCCAATATCACGCCCCCACGCGACAACCCGTCTTCCGACGTGACAGGCATCTGCAATCTGCTCTACATGACGGAGAGATCAAATATGTATTTCAAAATTGGAATAACCCTGCAGGACTTAAAAGGGAGCACATCCAGATGATAAAAGATCTAGGAAACACATCCACACTCCCATCCGATCAATTTATACATTGGGCACTCCTCCATGTGAGCAGGAAACCATCTCAAGAATATCCTGCTACAAACCTATCCAAGCATATACGCGTGGCCAATGATGCTCTTAACATTGGCCTACAGGATTACTGCGGGGTTGCTACACCTGGTCCCTCTTTGAGGCCTCCTGGCCTGTTGAAGCAGGTGTTTGGTATAAAACAAATATTTTCCAAGATATCTAGAGATATCACATTTAGTGAAGTTTACATGAAACCATATATGTTCTTTGGTTGCAAAGCAAAATGCTACGGGAATCTCCATGTCATATGGGTATCTAATAGGTTTGCATACATCATTACACACAGCCATTGGTTGGCAGTGAAGGATTGCATTAACTCCTGGTTCTCTGCACTAGCGTATGGTCACGTCTGTCATAGAAAATACCCTGGCTATAACTTATATAATGAGGTTGCCAACATTATTTATGCCGTCCTTCATGACATTGGTATGTACAAGGACCTCACATACGACATACTGAAGTCATGGCAACCCCTTGTCATTGCAACAATCCTCAAAGACATAGAAGGGTCATCGCATTTTATGAAATCTCTACAAGATACTGTATGTATGTTTGAACACTCTTGGATTGTAAAGATAGCAACGAGGCCTATTGCAAGTGTAACTGATGTTCATATAGCATTGGAGTTGACAGGGCTTACAAAATGCTTTGGACATCCTGAAATAGTGATGGATGAAAGTGTTGCAACCTGGATAGAGAAAGGAACCATTTTGAAGAAAGATCTCAAGGATGTAGCTGAGACCATAAGACAAGCCTTTTTACTAGAGTTTTCTAGAAACTATTATAAACAGAAAAGAAAATGGCCTAATCTAAGCCTGGACTCGGACTGCGACCCTGTCATAAGACAGTGTTATGAAGGGGGGTATTGGGGGGAGCTCGCTACAGACCCCTGGACTGAGGACATGTTTAGAGGTGTGAAGTTCTCTAAGACCATGGAATTTGATTACCAGATATACACTGCAGACCTTTTAGCTGACAAGGCAATAATACCTAGCCTGAACCACTGGCCCTTTGAATATGACCTCCAAGCCCACAGAACCAATCATGGATTTTTCCCTACCAAACCAAAACGAGAGAGCACAAATGTTATAATGCAGTATTTAGAACGTGAGGAAGTTAGTGTAAGAGATTTAATAGAGAAGGTGTCAAACCAGGAAGTCCCTCCATCATGGAAGGTAACAGTGGCTGTGGCTAAGGAAAGGGAGATGAAGAAAAGGAAAGCCAGATTCTTCGGAAAACTGACCCTGGAGATGAGACTCTTCCAGGTCGCCACTGAGAACAACATTAAACACATCTTCAAGTTCATTCCACACCAGACAATGACCAAATCAGAGGATGACCTCTTTAAACATTTACTAAAGATCTCTGAAAATTCATCGACTGAGGATGGAGGGTACGTTTTTATGTCTATGGATTTTTCGAGTTGGTGCACAAGCTTTCGCCATGAGGGTGTAACCCCATTGTTTGAAGAGTTAGATAGGCTACTGGGAGTCAACAATGTCTTTGCTTATACTCAGAAGTTTCCTTTGGAATCAATCTTATTGTTCCAAGATAGGTTCTCACCACCAAGACAAGGTCCCGACGGTCTGCCAGAAAATGGCCCGCGATGTATTCATGGTCCCGAAGCATGGATGGAGGGCCTGCGCCAGAAGGGTTGGACGTTGGCCACCCTGCTCCTGATCTTAGTGGCCTCATGGAGGTGTGGCACGGTTGCAACCCTGACAGGACAAGGGGACAATCAGGTGGTCTATTTGAGATTGCCCTCAAAGGCTACCTTAGATGATTTAAGGATGACACGAGAACAATATATTGCCTGGTTTCAAGAAACATTATTAGGACTCTGTACTCAAGCTGGTATAACCTCAAAATTAGAAGAGACTTGGGTGTCCTCATGCTTATTAGAGTACGGACGGGAGTTCTTCTTCAAAGGAGCTCAGGTGAGCTCCGCTCTTAAGAGAGTGTCCCGTATGGCCAGTGAAGCTAATATCCTATTACGTAATAGGAGCAGCCACTGTGTATTACTAGTACGGCAACAAAGGCTTTGGACAAAATATATTTGGATTTGGTTGGACCATTAACTAAGGATACAAATGGATATTGTTATATATTAACGTTACAGTGCGAGCTTACGAAATACGTAGAAGCATATCCGCTACTAAATAAGGAAACGGATACCGTAGCACGAGCGTTTGTTGATAACTTTATATTACGTTATGGAATCCCTAACGAGATAGCGACAGATAGGGGAACCGAATTCATTTCGAATACCATGCAAGAAGTATGTAAGATTTTAAAAATCAACAAATTGCAATCAACGGCTTATCACCACGAAAGCCTTGGTGCTTTAGAAAATTCACATAAATCATTAGGAGCATTTTTAAGAATTCAAACGGATAATCAAGCTTATCAATGGTCAGATTGGTTGCAATATTGGTGTTTTTCCTATAATACAACTGTACATTCAGCTACTAAATATACACCGTATGAATTGGTGTTTGGTAAACTATGTCGTATACCAAGTAATATTATTAGTCAAGTAGATCCAATGTATAACTTTAATTCATATGCTATAGAACTTAAGTATAGATTACAAAAATCCCAAGAGGATGCTAGAAATAATTTGATTGAAACAAAAATTAATAGAAAAATAAAATATGATTTAAATACTAATTCAATTAATTATAAAATAGGAGATTAAGTATTAGTAAAAAAGGAAAATAGAGATAAGATGGATCCAGTATACTCAGGACCAAATACTGTTATTGAAGATCAAGGTGTAAATGTCAAAATATTAGTTTCAGGTAAAGAAATAATTGTACACAAAAATAGGACAAAGAAATTTAATTATAATTAGAAAAAAAAAGATTGACTGTATCTGGATTATGTTATAACTAATAGGCAAGATGACCATAATATTAATTTGTATATTCTTAGAATGTAAACAATTGTTTGTTATTTTTAAGTAAGGATGATTTGTATTACGTGTAACAATGTATAGTTTAATATTGATACTTAACTAAGTAGTTATGATATGTTTAACAAAAAATTACAGATCCTTAGTTTTTGTCCAAAAAAAAAAAGGGGGAAGGTGTAGCGTGGGACACGATATCGATGACGTGTAATACTGACGTGTAATACCAATATTGTTTTTATTATAAATTAATATTCTATTTTCTTTGTTAAAGTAAACATGCAACATGTAATCGGATACTTTTATAAACAAGCTAAATGTCATTGTAAAACATTACGTGTCGACCTATTTGGAATTACTATAAAAACCCTGTTTTTATCTAAATAAAGGAACAGTTAAGAATCAACTTTTCTTGTGTTATTACGTCTCCCGACGCCGCTCATCACACTGCAAATTCTTTGGAAAAATTCAAGAGAGATTGGAACCAGGTGGCCAAAAACCTCGGTGCAAGCGTTGTCCAGAACCTTATGCGAAACATCAAGAGTAAAGTGCGAAAACTTGGAAAAGGTCAATAATTATACGCGTTCTTTCTTGATTTTGTTGTATTAAAATACATTTTAAATTGTACAGACTAAATAAAAAACAATAATAATCGAATATAAACAAATTGTATACCTTTAGTTATGTACCCATAATTAACGATACGGTCCTTATGAGATTCCATCACAGATTCGAAGAATATTTCTTTGTAACAGCAATAGCATGGGAGAAATTCTGGGATAAACACGCGACGTCAGAAGAAGTTGAAAAAGACGAAGGATCTATTTTTTAGCATCTCGTCGAAGACTTACGCTCACCATCTCCAGTTTAACAAGACGCGCAGGACCCGCTAGAAGGATGGACACAGATGATCCCGCTTTGGGTTGTTAAGCCAAAACACGAAGAAACATACAACGATAACTTCTCCAGAGATTACTGGGGAGATGAATTCAGAGAAACTCTTATCAGCTGCTCAGTTGCTACAACGAAAAGGTATAGACTACTCGAGACTAATGGATCTCCTTGGAAAGTCATCAGTCGTCATTTTGGAACAAGGAGCCACCACTGTCATATTATCTACATATCAACCAATAAAGCGTGGGGACACAACTCTCGATTTGGTCAAACAATTAGAGGCGCCCAACATCAGGTTAAGAAGATTACATGTATTCTTTGTTTACTTGAGTATCTGTCTACCGGCGTTAATCGCAAACAACTTAGAAATATTCTCACCCAAGAAGATAAGAGATCTTTCCGCTGCGTCGCTCATTCGCTAAGACTTTCACAAAAGACAAGGAAAGACGAAAAAAACGCATTCGCTGGAAACTCCGAAGGGAGAAATAATGTACTTCGTGCACAAGGCTCAACATTGCGTCAAACTGAGCAAGGTTTGTTGGAAGGCGTTAATGAAACCAGTGAAATTCTACATGCGGAAAGATATGGACGAATGGAGTTTGAACAAGTACAGTCACAAATTGAATGGACGAATGGAGTTTGAACAAGTACAGTCTCAAATTGATGTACAACAAGGAGGCCCTCCAAACCTCGGAATCCCTAGAGGAGGACGATTTAGAGAGTATTGTGACAGTAATAACGAGTTGGTTTTATACCTTTGTGAGCAAGGAGCTTTCGATGAAGGCGAAGCTCAAAGAGCTCTGTGTGCAACGCCTGAGGGGATTGCCGCACAATTTATCAAAAACATTCCAGAGCGGCTCCGAACAGCAATATCAGTATCCCGAATACTGGTATTTCAAGAGCTCCCAGATCAAAGAGTAGAGCGTTGCAAGATGTTGCAAAAAAGAAAAATACCACATTTAGTCGATCCAAATAACATAGAGAGACAAGTAAGAAAATTGGAATACATACTAGCTCAAAATGACATATTACCATTCGTATTCGCAACGCTGACAAAACGCCATTTTTATGGCCAAATGAAAAAGAAAAACAACTTGTTTTTCTTAGGGCCACCTACTACTGGCAAAACAATGATTATGGAATCATTGGTACGACTGCATTTCAATTATGAAAGATTGACTGGGCTCACACCAAGTTCGCCGTTTAACTTTTGTTCATTAATACATACGAATGTTAGCTTCATGCACGAATACAAGTTAACTGAAAACCAGTTAGGTCAATGGAAATTGTTGGCAGCATGACAACCGATGGCAACGGACGTCAAATACAAAAAACAGGCACTCAGTAAGAGATGGTCGTTTATTACACAGCGAGTAATTACCCAATAGAAATGTATGTGCCGGTGCCTGAAGCGAGAGAGGCCATTGAAACAAGGACGATAACTATGAGATTCCATCACAGATTCGAAGAATATTTCTTTGTAACAGCAATAGCATGGGAGAAATTCTGGGATAAACACGCGACGTCAGAAGAAGTCGAAATAGACGAAGGATCTATTTTTTAGCATCTCGTCGAAGACTTACGCTCACCATCTCCGGTTTAACAAGACGCGCAGGACCCGCTAGAAGGATGGACACAGATGATCCCGCTTTGGGTTGTTAAGCCAAAACACGAAGAAACATACAACGATAACTTCTCCAGAGATTACTGGGGAGATGAATTCAGAGAAACTCCTATCAGCTGCTCAGTTGCTACAACGAAAAGGTATAGACTACTCGAGACTAATAGATCTCCTTGGAAAGTCATCAGTCGTCATTTTGGAACAAGGAGCCACCACTGTCATATCATCTACATATCAACCAATAAAGCGTGGGGACACAACTCTCGATTTGGTCAAACAATTAGAGGCGCCCACCATCAGGTTAAGAAGATTACATGTATTCTTTGTTTACTTGAGTATCTGTCTACCGGCGTTAATCGCAAACAACTTAGAAATATTCTCACCCAAGAAGATAAGAGATCTTTCCGCTGCGTCGCTCATTCGCTGGGACTTTCACAAAAGACAAGGAAAGACGAAAACAACGCATTCGCTGGATACTCCGAAGGGAGAAATAATGTACTTCGTGCACAAGGCTCAACATTGCGTCAAACTGAGCAAGGTTTGTTGGAAGGCGTTAATGAAACCAGTGAAATTCTACATGCGGAAAGATATGGACGAATGGAGTTTGAACAAGTACAGTCACAAATTGATGTACAACAAGGAGGCCCTCCAAACCTCGGAATCCCTAGAGAAGGACGATTTAGAGAGTATTGTGACAGTAATAACGAGTTGGTTTTATACCTTTGTGAGCAAGGAGCTTTCGATGAAGGCGAAGCTCAAAGAGCTCTGTGTGCAACGCCTGAGGGGATTGACGCACAATTTATCAAAAACATTCCAGAGCGGCTCCGAACAGCAATATCAGTATCCCGAATACTGATATTTTAAGAGCTCCCAAATCAAAGATTAGAGCGTTGCAAGATGTTGCAAAAAAGAAAAATACCACATTTAGTCGATCCAGATAACATAGAGAGACAAGTAAGAAAATTGGAATACATACTAGCTCATAATGATAAATTACCATTCGTATTCGCAACGCTGACAAAACGCCATTTTTATGGCCAAATGAAAACGAAAAACAACTTGCTTTTCTTGGGGTCACCTACTACTGGCAAAACCATGATTATGGAATCATTGGTACGACTACATTCCAATTATGAAAAATTGACTGGGCTCACACCAAGTTCGCCGTTTAATTTTTGTTCACTAATACACACGAATGTTTGCGTCATGGACGAATACAAGTTAACTAAAAACCAGTTAGGTCAATGGAAATTGTTGGCAGCATGACAACTGATGGCAACGGACGTCAAATACAAAAACAGGCACTCAGTAAGAGATTTTCGTTTATTACACAGCGAGTAATTACCCAATAGATATTTATGTGCCGGTGCCTGAAGCGAGAGAGGACATTGAAACAAGGACGATAACTATGAGATTCCATCACAGATTCGAAGAATATTTCTTTGTAACAGCAATAGCATGGGAGAAATTCTGGGATAAACACGCGACGTCAGAAGAAGTCAAAATAGACGAAGGATCTATTTTTTAGCATCTCGTCGAAGACTTACGCTCACCATCTCCGGTTTAACAAGACGCGCAGGACCCGCTAGAAGGATGGACACAGATGATCCCGCTTTGGGTTGTTAAGCCAAAACACGAAGAAACATACAACGATAACTTCTCCAGAGATTACTGGGGAGATGACTTCAGAGATACTCTTATCAGCTGCTCAGTTGCTACAACGAAAAGGTATAGACTACTCGAGACTAATGGATCTCCTTGGAAAGTCATCAGTCGTCATTTTGGAACAAGGAGCCACCACTATCATATCATCTACATATCAACCAATAAAGCGTGGGGACACAACTCTCGATTTGGTCAAACAATTAGAGGCGCCCACCATCAGGTTAAGAAGATTACATGTATTCTTTGCTTACTTGAGTATCTGTCTACCGGCGTTAATCGCAAACAACTTAGAAATATTCTCATCTCACCCAAGAAGATAAGAGATCTTTCCGCTGCGTCGCTCATTCGCTGGGACTTTCACAAAAGACAAGGAAAGACGAAAAAAACGCATTCGCTAGAAACTCCGAAGGGAGAAATAATGTACTTCGTGCACAAGGCTCAACATTGCGTCAAACTGAGCAAGGCTTGGTGGAAGGCGTTAATGAAACCAGTGAAATTCTACATGCGGAAGGATATGGACGAATGGAGTTTGAACAAGTACAGTCTCAAATTGATGTACAACAAGGAGGCCCTCCAAACCTCGGAATCCCTAGAGGAGGACGATTTAGAGAGTATTGTGACAGTAATAACGAGTTGGTTTTATACCTTTGTGAGCAAGGAGCTTTCGATGAAGGCGAAGCTCAAAGAGCTCTGTGTGCAACGCCTGAGGGGATTGCCGCACAATTTAGCAAAAACATTCCAGAGCGGCTCCGAACAGCAATATCAGTATCCCGAATACTGGTATTTCAAGAGCTCCCAGATCAAAGATTAGAGCGTTGCAAGATGTTGCAAAAAAGAAAAATACCACATTTAGTCGATCCAAATAACATAGAGAGACAAGTAAGAAAATTGGAATACATACTAGCTCAAAATGACATATTACCATTCGTATTCGCAACGCTGACAAAACGCCATTTTTATGGCCAAATGAAAAAGAAAAACAACTTGTTTTTCTTAGGGCCACCTACTACTGGCAAAACAATGATTATGGAATCATTGGTACGACTGCATTTTAATTATGAAAGATTGACTGGGCTCACACCAAGTTCGCCGTTTAACTTTTGTTCATTAATACATACGAATGTTAGCTTCATGCACGAATACAAGTTAACTGAAAACCAGTTAGGTCAATGGAAATTGTTGGCAGCATTACAACCGATGGCAACGGACGTCAAATACAAAAAACAGGCACTCAGTAAGAGATGGTCGTTTATTACACAGCGAGTAATTACCCAATAGAAATGTATGTGCCGGTGCCTGAAGCGAGAGAGGCCATTGAAACAAGGACGATAACTAAGGACCGTATCGTTAATTTTGGGTACACAATACACCTGGCTGGTAGAAGAGGATTGTTGACGAAATAAAATAAATATGTCACCTGTCAAATATTTGTACGACAATAAACAAATCCTGTGAAAAAGAATCAAAATAAAATTTTGTTCTTGCAATGAAAGGGCTTACAATTGAGAAGCGAAAATCTATTATTTCCAAATGGTGCACTGAAACTGGCATAACGTACAGAAGGTTGGCTAAAGAGGAAGGTGTTAGTGTTTACGCGGTTCAAAACGCTATCCGAAGATTCGGTGATTACTACACTTTAAGTGATGTTCCTGGTCGCGGCAGAAAACCAGGTCCTTCTAGGCCTAAGTTGGACCAGAAGATTTGCAAGTTGTTTGCTGCGAAAAAGGGACTTTCAGTTCGCGATTGTGCCAAAAATACTGGTACTACTATTGGAATGGTACAACGAGCTAAGAAGCGAAACTGCTTAAAGAGCTATAAAAAGCAAAAACAGCCAAAACGGTCAGTTCAGCAGTCATCTTCCGTAAAAACTAGGTCCCGGAAGCTGTACGAAGATATTTTGTGCAAAAAAAAACAGTGCATCATAATGGATGACGAAACATATGTAAAGTTGGATTACAAAACTCTACCTGGAGCACAATACTATACGGTAAAGGAAGGAACTGTCGTTAGTAATGCTGAAAAGGCAATTTTTTGCGAAAAATTTGGAAAAAAAATCCTTGTTTGGCAAGCTATTTGTCAATGCGGGATGATTTCCAAACCATTTTTTACAGACAAAACTTTAAACGCAAATATCTATGAGAAGGAATGTCTCCAGAAGAGAGTGTTGCCACTCGTGAAGAAGCATAAAGGTCAGACTCTGTTTTGGCCTGACTTGGCCAGCTGCCATTATGCTGCGTCGGTACTTCAATGGTACGCCAAAGAAAAAATTCAATTTGTGAGAAAGGAACACAACCCACCAAACTGTCCAGAAATTCGTCCAATAGAAAAATTTTGGGCATTGATGAAGAGAGATCTGCGTAAAAATCTTCATTCTGCTGTAGTGTGGGACACGATATCGATGACGTGTAATACTGACGTGTAATACCAATATTGTTTTTATTATAAATTAATATTCTATTTTCTTTGTTAAAGTAAACATGCAACATGTAATCGGATACTTTTATAAACAAGCTAAATGTCATTGTAAAACATTACGTGTCGACTTATTTGGAATTACTATAAAAACCCTGTTTTTATCTAAATAAAGGAACAGTTAAGAATCAACTTTTCTTGTGTTATTACGTCTCTCGACGCCGCTCATCACATGGCGACCCTGCCAGTCCACTGCTTCTAGGCAGTGCTGGTGCCGTATGGGTTCCGAGCCTCAATAATAGTCGCGGTACGCGTTAACGGCGCGAATTTTTTTTTCCTTCCAAGACCGCGAGCAAATCTACATCAAATCATATTATGGGAGGACAGTCGTCCAAGAACCACCAGACAAAATGGAAGAAGAGGACCCAGACCCCCAATATCACGCCCCCACGCGACAACCCGTCTTCCGACGTGACAGGCATCTGCAATCTGCTCTACATGACGGAGAGATCAAATATGTATTTCAAAATTGGAATAACCCTGCAGGACTTAAAAGGGAGCACATCCAGATGATAAAAGATCTAGGAAACACATCCACACTCCCATCCGATCAATTTATACATTGGGCACTCCTCCATGTGAGCAGGAAACCATCTCAAGAATATCCTGCTACAAACCTATCCAAGCATATACGCGTGGCCAATGATGCTCTTAACATTGGCCTACAGGATTACTGCGGGGTTGCTACACCTGGTCCCTCTTTGAGGCCTCCTGGCCTGTTGAAGCAGGTGTTTGGTATAAAACAAATATTTTCCAAGATATCTAGAGATATCACATTTAGTGAAGTTTACATGAAACCATATATGTTCTTTGGTTGCAAAGCAAAATGCTACGGGAATCTCCATGTCATATGGGTATCTAATAGGTTTGCATACATCATTACACACAGCCATTGGTTGGCAGTGAAGGATTGCATTAACTCCTGGTTCTCTGCACTAGCGTATGGTCACGTCTGTCATAGAAAATACCCTGGCTATAACTTATATAATGAGGTTGCCAACATTATTTATGCCGTCCTTCATGACATTGGTATGTACAAGGACCTCACATACGACATACTGAAGTCATGGCAACCCCTTGTCATTGCAACAATCCTCAAAGACATAGAAGGGTCATCGCATTTTATGAAATCTCTACAAGATACTGTATGTATGTTTGAACACTCTTGGATTGTAAAGATAGCAACGAGGCCTATTGCAAGTGTAACTGATGTTCATATAGCATTGGAGTTGACAGGGCTTACAAAATGCTTTGGACATCCTGAAATAGTGATGGATGAAAGTGTTGCAACCTGGATAGAGAAAGGAACCATTTTGAAGAAAGATCTCAAGGATGTAGCTGAGACCATAAGACAAGCCTTTTTACTAGAGTTTTCTAGAAACTATTATAAACAGAAAAGAAAATGGCCTAATCTAAGCCTGGACTCGGACTGCGACCCTGTCATAAGACAGTGTTATGAAGGGGGGTATTGGGGGGAGCTCGCTACAGACCCCTGGACTGAGGACATGTTTAGAGGTGTGAAGTTCTCTAAGACCATGGAATTTGATTACCAGATATACACTGCAGACCTTTTAGCTGACAAGGCAATAATACCTAGCCTGAACCACTGGCCCTTTGAATATGACCTCCAAGCCCACAGAACCAATCATGGATTTTTCCCTACCAAACCAAAACGAGAGAGCACAAATGTTATAATGCAGTATTTAGAACGTGAGGAAGTTAGTGTAAGAGATTTAATAGAGAAGGTGTCAAACCAGGAAGTCCCTCCATCATGGAAGGTAACAGTGGCTGTGGCTAAGGAAAGGGAGATGAAGAAAAGGAAAGCCAGATTCTTCGGAAAACTGACCCTGGAGATGAGACTCTTCCAGGTCGCCACTGAGAACAACATTAAACACATCTTCAAGTTCATTCCACACCAGACAATGACCAAATCAGAGGATGACCTCTTTAAACATTTACTAAAGATCTCTGAAAATTCATCGACTGAGGATGGAGGGTACGTTTTTATGTCTATGGATTTTTCGAGTTGGTGCACAAGCTTTCGCCATGAGGGTGTAACCCCATTGTTTGAAGAGTTAGATAGGCTACTGGGAGTCAACAATGTCTTTGCTTATACTCAGAAGTTTCCTTTGGAATCAATCTTATTGTTCCAAGATAGGTTCTCACCACCAAGACAAGGTCCCGACGGTCTGCCAGAAAATGGCCCGCGATGTATTCATGGTCCCGAAGCATGGATGGAGGGCCTGCGCCAGAAGGGTTGGACGTTGGCCACCCTGCTCCTGATCTTAGTGGCCTCATGGAGGTGTGGCACGGTTGCAACCCTGACAGGACAAGGGGACAATCAGGTGGTCTATTTGAGATTGCCCTCAAAGGCTACCTTAGATGATTTAAGGATGACACGAGAACAATATATTGCCTGGTTTCAAGAAACATTATTAGGACTCTGTACTCAAGCTGGTATAACCTCAAAATTAGAAGAGACTTGGGTGTCCTCATGCTTATTAGAGTACGGACGGGAGTTCTTCTTCAAAGGAGCTCAGGTGAGCTCCGCTCTTAAGAGAGTGTCCCGTATGGCCAGTGAAGCTAATATCCTATTACGTAATAGGAGCAGCCACTGTGTATTACTAGTACGGCAACAAAGGCTTTGGACAAAATATATTTGGATTTGGTTGGACCATTAACTAAGGATACAAATGGATATTGTTATATATTAACGTTACAGTGCGAGCTTACGAAATACGTAGAAGCATATCCGCTACTAAATAAGGAAACGGATACCGTAGCACGAGCGTTTGTTGATAACTTTATATTACGTTATGGAATCCCTAACGAGATAGCGACAGATAGGGGAACCGAATTCATTTCGAATACCATGCAAGAAGTATGTAAGATTTTAAAAATCAACAAATTGCAATCAACGGCTTATCACCACGAAAGCCTTGGTGCTTTAGAAAATTCACATAAATCATTAGGAGCATTTTTAAGAATTCAAACGGATAATCAAGCTTATCAATGGTCAGATTGGTTGCAATATTGGTGTTTTTCCTATAATACAACTGTACATTCAGCTACTAAATATACACCGTATGAATTGGTGTTTGGTAAACTATGTCGTATACCAAGTAATATTATTAGTCAAGTAGATCCAATGTATAACTTTAATTCATATGCTATAGAACTTAAGTATAGATTACAAAAATCCCAAGAGGATGCTAGAAATAATTTGATTGAAACAAAAATTAATAGAAAAATAAAATATGATTTAAATACTAATTCAATTAATTATAAAATAGGAGATTAAGTATTAGTAAAAAAGGAAAATAGAGATAAGATGGATCCAGTATACTCAGGACCAAATACTGTTATTGAAGATCAAGGTGTAAATGTCAAAATATTAGTTTCAGGTAAAGAAATAATTGTACACAAAAATAGGACAAAGAAATTTAATTATAATTAGAAAAAAAAAGATTGACTGTATCTGGATTATGTTATAACTAATAGGCAAGATGACCATAATATTAATTTGTATATTCTTAGAATGTAAACAATTGTTTGTTATTTTTAAGTAAGGATGATTTGTATT
The DNA here is from genome assembly GCA_928269145.1 of Agriphila tristella. Taxonomy (NCBI): domain Eukaryota; kingdom Metazoa; phylum Arthropoda; class Insecta; order Lepidoptera; family Crambidae; genus Agriphila; species Agriphila tristella. The sequence goes on from OV743435.1 coordinate 3,466,821, forward strand.
ACGTGTAACAATGTATAGTTTAATATTGATACTTAACTAAGTAGTTATGATATGTTTAACAAAAAATTACAGATCCTTAGTTTTTGTCCAAAAAAAAAAAGGGGGAAGGTGTAGCGTGGGACACGATATCGATGACGTGTAATACTGACGTGTAATACCAATATTGTTTTTATTATAAATTAATATTCTATTTTCTTTGTTAAAGTAAACATGCAACATGTAATCGGATACTTTTATAAACAAGCTAAATGTCATTGTAAAACATTACGTGTCGACCTATTTGGAATTACTATAAAAACCCTGTTTTTATCTAAATAAAGGAACAGTTAAGAATCAACTTTTCTTGTGTTATTACGTCTCCCGACGCCGCTCATCACACTGCAAATTCTTTGGAAAAATTCAAGAGAGATTGGAACCAGGTGGCCAAAAACCTCGGTGCAAGCGTTGTCCAGAACCTTATGCGAAACATCAAGAGTAAAGTGCGAAAACTTGGAAAAGGTCAATAATTATACGCGTTCTTTCTTGATTTTGTTGTATTAAAATACATTTTAAATTGTACAGACTAAATAAAAAACAATAATAATCGAATATAAACAAATTGTATACCTTTAGTTATGTACCCATAATTAACGATACGGTCCTTATGAGATTCCATCACAGATTCGAAGAATATTTCTTTGTAACAGCAATAGCATGGGAGAAATTCTGGGATAAACACGCGACGTCAGAAGAAGTTGAAAAAGACGAAGGATCTATTTTTTAGCATCTCGTCGAAGACTTACGCTCACCATCTCCAGTTTAACAAGACGCGCAGGACCCGCTAGAAGGATGGACACAGATGATCCCGCTTTGGGTTGTTAAGCCAAAACACGAAGAAACATACAACGATAACTTCTCCAGAGATTACTGGGGAGATGAATTCAGAGAAACTCTTATCAGCTGCTCAGTTGCTACAACGAAAAGGTATAGACTACTCGAGACTAATGGATCTCCTTGGAAAGTCATCAGTCGTCATTTTGGAACAAGGAGCCACCACTGTCATATTATCTACATATCAACCAATAAAGCGTGGGGACACAACTCTCGATTTGGTCAAACAATTAGAGGCGCCCAACATCAGGTTAAGAAGATTACATGTATTCTTTGTTTACTTGAGTATCTGTCTACCGGCGTTAATCGCAAACAACTTAGAAATATTCTCACCCAAGAAGATAAGAGATCTTTCCGCTGCGTCGCTCATTCGCTAAGACTTTCACAAAAGACAAGGAAAGACGAAAAAAACGCATTCGCTGGAAACTCCGAAGGGAGAAATAATGTACTTCGTGCACAAGGCTCAACATTGCGTCAAACTGAGCAAGGTTTGTTGGAAGGCGTTAATGAAACCAGTGAAATTCTACATGCGGAAAGATATGGACGAATGGAGTTTGAACAAGTACAGTCACAAATTGAATGGACGAATGGAGTTTGAACAAGTACAGTCTCAAATTGATGTACAACAAGGAGGCCCTCCAAACCTCGGAATCCCTAGAGGAGGACGATTTAGAGAGTATTGTGACAGTAATAACGAGTTGGTTTTATACCTTTGTGAGCAAGGAGCTTTCGATGAAGGCGAAGCTCAAAGAGCTCTGTGTGCAACGCCTGAGGGGATTGCCGCACAATTTATCAAAAACATTCCAGAGCGGCTCCGAACAGCAATATCAGTATCCCGAATACTGGTATTTCAAGAGCTCCCAGATCAAAGAGTAGAGCGTTGCAAGATGTTGCAAAAAAGAAAAATACCACATTTAGTCGATCCAAATAACATAGAGAGACAAGTAAGAAAATTGGAATACATACTAGCTCAAAATGACATATTACCATTCGTATTCGCAACGCTGACAAAACGCCATTTTTATGGCCAAATGAAAAAGAAAAACAACTTGTTTTTCTTAGGGCCACCTACTACTGGCAAAACAATGATTATGGAATCATTGGTACGACTGCATTTCAATTATGAAAGATTGACTGGGCTCACACCAAGTTCGCCGTTTAACTTTTGTTCATTAATACATACGAATGTTAGCTTCATGCACGAATACAAGTTAACTGAAAACCAGTTAGGTCAATGGAAATTGTTGGCAGCATGACAACCGATGGCAACGGACGTCAAATACAAAAAACAGGCACTCAGTAAGAGATGGTCGTTTATTACACAGCGAGTAATTATCCAATAGATATTTATGTGCCGGTGCCTGAAGCGAGAGAGGCCATTGAAACAAGGACGATAACTATGAGATTCCATCACAGATTCGAAGAATATTTCTTTGTAACAGCAATAGCATGGGAGAAATTCTGGGATAAACACGCGACGTCAGAAGAAGTCGAAATAGACGAAGGATATATTTTTTAGCATCTCGTCGAAGACTTACGCTCACCATCTCCGGTTTAACAAGACGCGCAGGACCCGCTAGAAGGATGGACACAGATGATCCCGCTTTGGGTTGTTAAGCCAAAACACGAAGAAACATACAACGATAACTTCTCCAGAGATTACTGGGGAGATGAATTCAGAGAAACTCCTATCAGCTGCTCAGTTGCTACAACGAAAAGGTATAGACTACTCGAGACTAATGGATCTCCTTGGAAAGTCATCAGTCGTCATTTTGGAACAAGGAGCCACCACTGTCATATCATCTACATATCAACCAATAAAGCGTGGGGACACAACTCTCGATTTGGTCAAACAATTAGAGGCGCCCAACATCAAGTTAAGAAGATTACATGTATTCTTTGTTTACTTGAGTATCTGTCTACCGGCGTTAATCGCAAACAACTTAGAAATATTCTCACCCAAGAAAATAAGAGATCTTTCCGTTGCGTCGCTCATTCGCTGGGACTTTCACAAAAGACAAGGAAAGACGAAAAAAACGCATTCGCTGGAAACTCCGAAGGGAGAAATAATGTACTTCGTGCACAAGGCTCAACATTGCGTCAAACTGAGCAAGGCTTGGTGGAAGGCGTTAATGAAACCAGTGAAATTCTACATGCGGAAGGATATGGACGAATGGAGTTTGAACAAGTACAGTCTCAAATTGATGTACAACAAGGAGGCCCTCCAAACCTCGGAATCCCTAGAGGAGGACGATTTAGAGAGTATTGTGACAGTAATAACGAGTTGGTTTTATACCTTTGTGAGCAAGGAGCTTTCGATGAAGGCGAAGCTCAAAGAGCTCTGTGTGCAACGCCTGAGGGGATTGCCGCACAATTTATCAAAAACATTCCAGAGCGGCTCCGAACAGCAATATCAGTATCCCGAATACTGGTATTTCAAGAGCTCCCAGATCAAAGATTAGAGCGTTGCAAGATGTTGCAAAAAAAAAAAATACCACATTTAGTCGATCCAAATAACATAGAGAGACAAGTAAGAAAATTGGAATACATACTAGCTCAAAATGACATATTACCATTCGTATTCGCAACGCTGACAAAACGCCATTTTTATGGCCAAATGAAAAAGAAAAACAACTTGTTTTTCTTAGGGCCACCTACTACTGGCAAAACAATGATTATGGAATCATTGGTACGACTGCATTTCAATTATGAAAGATTGACTGGGCTCACACCAAGTTCGCCGTTTAACTTTTGTTCATTAATACATACGAATGTTAGCTTCATGCACGAATACAAGTTAACTGAAAACCAGTTAGGTCAATGGAAATTGTTGGCAGCATGACAACCGATGGCAACGGACGTCAAATACAAAAAACAGGCACTCAGTAAGAGATGGTCGTTTATTACACAGCGAGTAATTACCCAATAGAAATGTATGTGCCGGTGCCTGAAGCGAGAGAGGCCATTGAAACAAGGACGATAACTATGAGATTCCATCACAGATTCGAAGAATATTTCTTTGTAACAGCAATAGCATGGGAGAAATTCTGGGATAAACACGCGACGTCAGAAGAAGTCGAAATAGACGAAGGATCTATTTTTTAGCATCTCGTCGAAGACTTACGCTCACCATCTCCGGTTTAACAAGACGCGCAGGACCCGCTAGAAGGATGGACACAGATGATCCCGCTTTGGGTTGTTAAGCCAAAACACGAAGAAACATACAACGATAACTTCTCCAGAGATTACTGGGGAGATAAATTCAGAGATACTCTTATCAGCTGCTCAGTTGCTACAACGAAAAGGTATAGACTACTCGAGCGAGACTAATGGATCTCCTTGGAAAGTCATCAGTCGTCATTTTGGAACAAGGAGCCACCACTATCATATCATCTACATATCAACCAATAAAGCGTAGGGACACAACTCTCGATTTGGTCAAACAATTAGAGGCGCCCACCATCAGGTTAAGAAGATTACATGTATTCTTTGCTTACTTGAGTATCTGTCTACCGGCGTTAATCGCAAACAACTTAGAAATATTCTCATCTCACCCAAGAAGATAAGAGATCTTTCCGCTGCGTCGCTCATTCGCTGGGACTTTCACAAAAGACAAGGAAAGACGAAAAAAACGCATTCGCTAGAAACTCCGAAGGGAGAAATAATGTACTTCGTGCACAAGGCTCAACATTGCGTCAAACTGAGCAAGGCTTGGTGGAAGGCGTTAATGAAACCAGTGAAATTCTACATGCGGAAGGATATGGACGAATGGAGTTTGAACAAGTACAGTCTCAAATTGATGTACAACAAGGAGGCCCTCCAAACCTCGGAATCCCTAGAGGAGGACGATTTAGAGAGTATTGTGACAGTAATAACGAGTTGGTTTTATACCTTTGTGAGCAAGGAGCTTTCGATGAAGGCGAAGCTCAAAGAGCTCTGTGTGCAACGCCTGAGGGGATTGCCGCACAATTTATCAAAAACATTCCAGAGCGGCTACGAACAGCAATATCAGTATCCCGAATACTGGTATTTCAAGAGCTCCCAGATCAAAGATTAGAGCGTTGCAAGATGTTGCAAAAAAGAAAAATACCACATTTAGTCGATCCAAATAACATAGAGAGACAAGTAAGAAAATTGGAATACATACTAGCTCAAAATGACATATTACCATTCGTATTCGCAACGCTGACAAAACGCCATTTTTATGGCCAAATGAAAAAGAAAAACAACTTGTTTTTCTTAGGGCCACCTACTACTGGCAAAACAATGATTATGGAATCATTGGTACGACTGCATTTCAATTATGAAAGATTGACTGGGCTCACACCAAGTTCGCCGTTTAACTTTTGTTCATTAATACATACGAATGTTAGCTTCATGCACGAATACAAGTTAACTGAAAACCAGTTAGGTCAATGGAAATTGTTGGCAGCATGACAACCGATGGCAACGGACGTCAAATACAAAAAACAGGCACTCAGTAAGAGATGGTCGTTTATTACACAGCGAGTAATTACCCAATAGAAATGTATGTGCCGGTGCCTGAAGCGAGAGAGGCCATTGAAACAAGGACGATAACTATGAGATTCCATCACAGATTCGAAGAATATTTCTTTGTAACAGCAATAGCATGGGAGAAATTCTGGGATAAACACGCGACGTCAGAAGAAGTCGAAATAGACGAAGGATCTATTTTTTAGCATCTCGTCGAAGACTTACGCTCACCATCTCCGGTTTAACAAGACGCGCAGGACCCGCTAGAAGGATGGACACAGATGATCCCGCTTTGGGTTGTTAAGCCAAAACACGAAGAAACATACAACGATAACTTCTCCAGAGATTACTGGGGAGATGAATTCAGAGAAACTCTTATCAGCTGCTCAGTTGCTACAACGAAAAGGTATAGACTACTCGAGACTAATGGATCTCCTTGGAAAGTCATCAGTCGTCATTTTGGAACAAGGAGCCACCACTGTCATATCATCTACATATCAACCAATAAAGCGTGGGGACACAACTCTCGATTTGGTCAAACAATTAGAGGCGCCCAACATCAGGTTAAGAAGATTACATGTATTCTTTGTTTACTTGAGTATCTGTCTACCGGCGTTAATCGCAAACAACTTAGAAATATTCTCACCCAAGAAGATAAGAGATCTTTCCGCTGCGTCGCTCATTCGCTGGGACTTTCACAAAAGACAAGGAAAGACGAAAACAACGCATTCGCTGGAAACTCCGAAGGGAGAAATAATGTACTTCGTGCACAAGGCTCAACATTGCGTCAAACTGAGCAAGGTTTGTTGGAAGGCGTTAATGAAATCAGTGAAATTCTACATGCGGAAAGATATGGACGAATGGAGTTTTAACAAGTACAGTCACAAATTGATGTACAACAAGGAGGCCCTCCAAACCTCGGAATCCCTAGAGAAGGACGATTTAGAGAGTATTGTGACAGTAATAACGAGTTGGTTTTATACCTTTGTGAGCAAGGAGCTTTCGATGAAGGCGAAGCTCAAAGAGCTCTGTGTGCAACGCCTGAGGGGATTGCCGCACAATTTATCAAAAACATTCCAGAGCGGCTCCGAACAGCAATATCAGTATCCCTAATACTGGTATTTCAAGAGCTCCCAGATCAAAGATTAGAGCGTTGCAAGATGTTGCAAATAAGAAAAATACCACATTTAGTCGATCCAGATAACATAAAGAGACAAGTAAGAAAATTGGAATACATACTAGCTCAAAATTATATATTACCATTCGTATTCGCAACGCTGACAAAACGCCATAGTTCAGTAAAATTACGGGTTCGCAAAACATTAAATGGTAATAAGCTGTAATTTTGCAATCTGACTTTATTGTTATTATAAAACACTAATATAAACGAATCCAACAAAATTTACGAATACAAAATAATTCAGCGCAGTTGTGAGTTTTTTTGTTGGATTTACATTCACAATCAAATTATAAATCCAAATCAAGCAAAAAGTAAAGAAAGTATGTAATTATCAATTTTGCTAAAGCAATTAAATAAATTTATATTTTGGTCAGTAAGGTAAAGAAAATAATAGTGAAAATTAGTTGGATTTATTTAAAAAATGACAGCTAGCCATTTTATCTAACGATCAAGAGAAGAAAGACCGCTATTGCAAATTATTTCTATTTCGTCATACTAGCTCCCGTAATTTTACTGAACTACCATTTTTATGGCCAAATGAAAAAGAAAAACAACTTGTTTTTCTTGGGGCCACCTACTACTGGCAAAACAATGATTATGGAATCATTGGTACGTACGACTGCATTTCAATTATGAAAGTTTGACTGGGCTCACACCAAGTTCGCCGTTTAACTTTTGTTCACTAATACATACGAATGCTTGCTTCATGGACGAATGCAAGTTAACTGAAAACCAGTTAGGGCAATGGAAATTGTTGGCAGCATGACAACCGATGGCAACGGACGTCAAATACAAAAACAGGCACTCAGTAAGAGATTATCGTTTATTACACAGCGAGTAATTACCCAATATATATGTATGTGGCGGTGCCTGAAGCGAGAGAGGCCATTGAAACAAAGACGATAACTATGAGATTCCATCACAGAATCGAAGAATATTTCTTTGTAACAGCAATGGCATGGGAGAAATTCTGGCATAAACATGCAACGTCAGAAGAAGTCGAAATAGACGAAGGCTTTTTTAGCATCTTAATCAAATTAATTTATACTTTTTGTTTTCACGTTATACGTGCCGTATTTTGGTTAAAATTATTAAGTGAAATCAAAAGCAAAACTGCCTTAATTCGGTAAGTGATAGATGGTTTCACTAATTGAAACCTATTTAATAATAAATTACTTTTAGGTAATCTATTATGTATATTTTTACTATTTCAGATTTTTTAAGAATTACTGTAGTACAACGAACTACAACAATGATGATAATGGAAGAAGATAAATTCCTCAGTAAGGCAGATTTTTATCTTAGTGAATATGGCCATGGCCTCAGACTCATTTCATTAGACGTCCATTTTGTTTTGATTGTCATTATGTAGTTACAAAATTACCGAAACATCATTAAGTCATATTATACAACAAACAAGTGAAGAAACTATTTATTTTGTATTTTTTGGTGTAAAAGGTGCGGATATGCCATATATGAACACTGTGTTTGTGATGAAAATGTGAAATTTGTCAAAGATAGGTAATTTTTATATTTCTTTGTTGATCAGTTCCTGAAAAAGAAATAAAGATGCGAACTCAGTATTTGGAGTTTGCGGGCAAAACCTAACTACAGAGTTTTTTGACCAATCAGTGATCACTATCGAACTAGCGCGAAACTGGGGAGTTAGAGTTTGCGCGCAAAACCTAACTACTGAGTTTCTTGACCCATCAGGGATCACCATCAAAACTCGAGAGTTAGATTTTGCTTATATGCCACCCGCACAGCACAGCATAGACCCACCGTGCAACCCAAGAAGGTGGTGAATACGTTGAGGGGATGACGTCACGATATAAGAGAGAGAGAGAGAGCTCGGGGCCAGCCGCCCTCCCACGCGTGTGAGAGGGACGGCGGGCTTGAAGGTCCTCAGGAGAACATTACACAATAAATTGAAAGATTGCATGGGAAGGGAAAAAACCGGGTCACGGATAGGTATAAATAGTCGGAAAAGGAAATATCGGGTTAGTATGGAGGGATCGATATAGAACCATACGAATAACATGTAACATAATATAAATACACACAAATGTGTATAGAACGGCATGTAAACAAATCGTTAATCAAATAGCATTAAATTGACAGTAGACAGTAGTTGCAATGTTGCATGATACTGAATATCGCAGACACGTTAATAAATTAGGTCGAGCGAAAATTTCAACTCGATAGCAATCACATAAACCATGAAACTGAAAGGACATAAATCAAGTACAGATTACACAAGCGAGCCCGAGGCAAAAAGGGTTACGTAAAACTCGAACCGTTAAGTACAGAAATTTATAAGATAAGTAACAAATTGCGATACAACATAAACTGAGATCAATAGTTACGCGTGGGAGGTGAATAGATATAAAAGCGCACGTCGGGTGCACAGAAACATAGTACGACTCGAACAGCACAGAATAAAGAAGCCACGACACATCGATCCTCGTATTTAAAGTCCGACGACATAGAGTAAACCGTCGAAATTAATGGAAAATAGGACTTGGATAATTTGAGACTGCTGGTGATCATGGGATCGAACAATGAAATAAATGAAGGATCGAAAGGCGGAATAACGGTAGAAAGATACCGAAATATGAGACCGATTTGGATGCCCACAGAAGACTGGCCAGATTGGTTGAGCAACGGTCATTGGAATAAAAACGAGAGTGTGCAAGAAATATACGTATCGGCTATGCCTTATCTTAAGCCGATCAATTTTCATAAGATATTATATAAAATGCAATAACGGCACACGACAACGTGGAGTTATTAAAAGAAGAGAAAGCATGGATAAAGCACTGTTTCGATATAGATATAAAATATATAGGAAAATGTGGCACGTACGGAATAATGGCGGAAGGCGGATTCGATAAAAATAATACAGAACATTTGGAGGAATTGAGAAATTATATAAAAAATCCAAAAGATTGGCCAAAGTGGCTCAAAGGCGGAAATTGGAACAGAGAGGAACAAGTGATGGAAGTACAGTCGACGGTACCGATGCAATATTATACAGGGTGTTTCTTTTAAAGTGTCAAGCGAATGCGAGGCGATAGCTGAGTACTATACCTATCGATTGAACCCCTTTGTATGTTCCGCGATTTTTTGTAGTTTAGGAGTTATAATTTTTTTTCATAATTTTTTATGATTTAAGGTCTGAACCACTTTAAAAAATTATATATTTTTTTGGGTGAGCTTTTCTCGGTATTTTTTTTTGCAATACAATGCCTATTAATTGTAGTTTTATGAGTAAAATAATCATCTTCCTTACTTTGACACTAGTTGCAAAAAATTTGATCGATAGTAAAAAAATTGGGAACAAACAAAACAGAATGGAATCTTCAACTGTAAAAATAAATTAATTAAAGATTTTCATAATTTTTTATGATTTAAGGTCTGAACCACTTTAAAAAATTATATATTTTTTTGGGTGAGCTTTTCTCGGTATTTTTTTTTGCAATACAATGCCTATTAATTGTAGTTTTATGAGTAAAATAATCATCTTCCTTACTTTGACACTAGTTGCAAAAAATTTGATCGATAGTAAAAAAATTGGGAACAAACAAAACAGAATGGAATCTTCAACTGTAAAAATAAATTAATTAAAGATTATTCCATAGCTTCTGACTAACTTTAAAAACTGTGCGACAGCCTAAGCTTTCATAATAGTACAAAAAAATATGTACTTTATGGGGTATTATTTGCTGAAATCGGGCCCTGAAAGTGGTGAATCGGATATTATGTAATTTTCATATTTTATGATTTGTTATTATTTTCGCGTAGTTTTGTCATTCCAAAGATTAATTATCCATTTAAGTTTAAATTGAGCTCAGTTTATGGTAAAGACAGTCATTTTATTACTATTACTTAGTATCCAATAACTATCTTATTCATTAAAAAACCTATAAATAGAATTATAGTCAATTTTAGCTAACATGCGGCTTATTAAACGCCATATTGACATTTAATGACAGATTGTTTAATTTTTGCGGTTTTTTTATTAAACTGACTGATATCAATTTTTTTTATTAAAATTTCGATATCAGTAGATTTGCCTGTTTTGTCTATGGATTCGTCAGAACGACCACATAAAAACGCTAAAGCAGCTTTTTCTTAGAAATGTTTATGAATAATGAATGTCAATATGCCGTAACTCTATTTATAGGTTTTTTATAAATAAGATGGTTATTGGATACTTAGTAGTAGTGATAAAATTACTGTCTTTACCATAAACTGAGCTCAATTTAAACTTAAATGGAATTAATCTTTGGAATTACAAAAATATGCGAAAATAATAACAAATCATAAAATATGAAAATTACAAAATTTCCGATTCACCACCTTCAGGGCCCGATTTCAGCAAATAATACCCCATAAAGTACATATTTTTTTGTACTATTATGAAAGCTTAGGCTGTCGCACAGTTTTTAAAGTTAGTCAGAAGCTATGGAATAATCTTTAATTAATTTATTTTTACAGTTGAAGATTCCATTCTGTTTTGTTTGTTCCCATTTTTTTTACTATCGATCAATTTTTTTGCAACTAGTGTCAAAGTAAGGAAGGTGATTATTTTACTCATAAAACTACAATTAATAGGCATTGTGTTGCAAAAAAAATACCGAGAAAAGCTCACCCAAAAAAAGATATAATTTTTTAAAGCCGTTCAGACCTTAAATCATAAAAAATAATGAAAAGAAATTATAACTGCTAAATACAAAAAATCGCGGAACATACATAAGGGTTCAATCGATAGGTATAGTACTCAGCTATCGCCTCGCATTGGCTTGACACCTTAAAAGAAACGCCCTGTATACAGATAAAAAGATAACATATAATTATGAAATATTATTAAAATTACTTAATGAATGTCATATATTATAAAATAAAGCAAAAATGCTTACATATTGTGAAATGTACCTGTATAGCGTACAAATACCGTACAAAATGTCGAGGTTTTAACAAAGTTGTTATAATTGACATAAAACGCTGTTAACGTTTCAACAAATGTTGTAATTAGCGTGCATATTGTATTTGTAACGAAAGCATTGTAAACGTTTCAACGAGACAGTTGTAATTGACATGCATATTGTAATTGTATTGAAAGCATAGCCGACGTTTCAACAAGACAGTTGTAATCGACATGCATATATTATAAACGCATTGATTATAATGCATTATATTGAAATAATAGTTGTATTAATTTCATTATTATACACAGGTTGGTCAAAAGTTCTGTTACTGAGTTTCTTTATCGATTACTGGCCATTAAAACAAATGAAAAGAAAAAATAAAAATGACATATTATTGACAGTTTTATAAGCTATAATTCCATACCACACGTATATCATATTTTGTTTATTTCACCATGGAATGGGGGTTGAAGGAGAATCGTGTCGCTGTAATTGCTCTGCACAAATGTGGGCAGCCACCGAATATGATTTTCAAGTTGCTACAAAAGTTGAAAATCAACAAGCAATTTATTTATCGCACTATCCATAGGTACAGTAATACCTTGACCGTCGATGACCGAAAAAGATCAGGAAGACCACGCACCGTTCGGACACCAGCTGTGATCAAGGCAGTGAAGGCGAGAATCACGAGAAATCCCGTCCGGAAGCAAAAGTTATTGGCAATACAGATGACTGTGAAGAGAAGTTCCCTTAAAAAAATTATCAATGATGACCTTGGGCTTCACGCTTACCGTAGACGAAAGGGCCATCTGCTAAACGCACGATTGAAGGCTATGAGGTTAGCACGAAGTCGCGCTCTACTAAAGCAGTACGCACAAAACGGCCATCGAAAAATCTTGTTTACTGATGAAAAAATCTTCACAGTCGAAGAAAATTTTAACCGTCAAAATGATAGAGTATACGCTAAGAATAGTAAAGAAGCCAGCATGATTGCTCCGAGGGTCCAACGAGGTCACCACCCCTCATCAGTGATGATTTGGCTGGGGGTGTCCTATTCAGGGCTAAGTAAGGTTCATTTCTGTGAAAAAGGTGTGAAAACTAGCGCTAGAGTCTATCAAGATACCGTTCTGGAACTTGTTGTCAAACCCTTAAGCCACACTTTATTTCAAAACCAGCCATGGGTCTTCCAGCAGGACTCTGCCCCTGCGCACAAAGCAAAATCTACACAAGCATGGTTTCGGGCTAACAAAATTGATTTTATCGCGCAGGAAGAATGGCCATCCTCCAGCCCAGACTTAAATCCTCTGGATTATGCCATATGGCAACTTATTGAGGAGAAAGCATGTGCTAAGCCCCACATGAATCTCGACTCTCTTAAGCGCGCTATTCTCAAGGCAGTCGCAGAATTGGATATGGTGGTAGTTCGTGCTGCCATCGATGACTGGCCTCGTCGTCTAAAGGCGTGTATTCATGCCAGAGGCGGTCATTTCGAATAATTTTAATACATGATAATCTTAAATATTTGTGCTTTCATTTGGTATATAATTCATTGTAGCATTATTTGTAAATTTAGTATTATTCATGTTTTCCATAGTTACAGAACTTAGTAACCAACTATTATTGACTAATAATTATGGTCTATTAATTACCCACGACGGACGGAACGGAACGGAGGCGGTATATGCGTTTGGGGTTAGAGGTTGTGCGTTTGTTTGTTTGTGTGTTTGTCTGTTACCATTATCCTCGGAAACTACTGGGGCTCTATTTTTGAATCGCTCGACTGGTGTCGAGCGCTCGTTTCTACTGATTTTCGTTCGACAGCTCATACATTTGAGTTGATTTGTCGAACGAAAATCAGTAGAAACGAGCGGTCGACGCCAGTCGAGTGATTCAAAAATAGGGCCCCTGGGCCGATTTCAATGCGGTTTTTTGCAATCAAAAGGTTTCATTTCAGAGCAGGTTCTTAGATATGTTACATGGTGGTAGACCACCAGGGGGCGCTGCAGCAACCAGATAAGTCGCGCTTGAGAAGTTCTCTAAAAATACTCAACTGATTTCAATGCGGTTTTCTGTAATGGGTTTGTAGGTTATCGGCGATGGTTCTCAGATAGATGTTATGGTGTTTAACCGCTAGGGGGCGCAGCAGTTATCATTTTCTCATTTATTTCCAAAGCGGTTTGACCAATTTGGATGCGGTTTTCTGTAAAAGTTTTGTAGTTTGTCGGCGATGGTTCTTGGTGTTATGGTGTTCAGCCGCTAGGGGGCGCTGTAGTAATCATTTTCCGAATGGTTTGACCAATTTAGATGCGGTTTTTAGAGTAGATAACGTATGAATTCTTTAAAAAGTTTAAAATAAAATAGCAAGATTAAAAATTTTGAAAAAACCCACGACGGTTAAAATTGTAACTCTTTATTTAAAAAGACTAAAATAAGTTTTACAAAAATCCCTCGACTAAAAGTCATGTAGGTACTATACATACTTTATCTACCTATTCATAAATTACAAACGCAAGAAAAATCCGTCGGGGGCTGCCATTGCCATTTCTCTAAAAGTGACTATAACTGAAAAATATTTGTTCATTTGGGGGCAGGTAATGGCAGCCCCAACGGATTTTTCTTGCGTTTGTAATTTATGAATAGGTAGATAAAGTATGTATAGTACCTACAACACTTTTAGTCAAGGGATTTTTGTAAAACTTATTTTAGTCTTTTTAAATAAAGAGTTACAATTTTAACCGTCGTGGGTTTTTCAAAATTTTTAATTTTGCTATTTTTTCATATCATTATTATAATAAATGAAAAATTAAAAACTTTGTATTACTTTCATTATTATTGTAATTGCTATTGTTTATTGATCGGTAATTAATTATGATGTATTAATTAATTTCATAAATTTAGTCATTACGATTACTTAGATTTTAGATAAACTATGACTGACGACCACATTCTATATTACGGCCCCTAACGTTGTACCAGAATGAAAATTTGTAGAAGATAACTAATTTACCTACTTAGTTCATATACGGTTAAAAGGTACGCTTATTAGATAGTACCAAAGGATACCAAACTAGAATAAAACTACTAACATTATGATTATAAAATTTTATTATAATGTATAATACAATTCAACATTTCTTAACAGTGGTTTGATCAAAATGACGACAAATGACACAAATATCATTTATGTAATTTTGATCTTAAGGGGGGAGAGAAGTTATATTATCAATTTATGTCCTCCACAGTCACCTCTTTATTTTCTGATTAGATTTTCTTGGAATTTCCATAAAAAATATATTTTACGATTGCATTTTACGACAATTTTATTGATAGTACACGGGTCGTAAAATCGTGTCCGAGAGCAAGTCACACTAATCAAGCTTATCCGCTTTACATTACAATGTACAGTCAGCAAACTTATGAGCTGAACACCTTAAGACGCTGACTAGACCGAACGACCTTGAAGATCAGACACTCCCACTCGACGTTCGATAATGTAGCGCTGCGCCTGAGGCGCGGTTGTTACGCGTACTACGAAGCGCAGCATTCGTTCTAGTGCTCTGCTTAAGACAATAGATGGCGTTGACGGCGATACTACAATTTCCATAGAGCTAAAATGTTTGAGATAGGGAAAATAACACATCAGAGTATTAACATTTTTTTTATTGAAAATTATAAAGATTATAATATAGTTAAAAGATGTTTAATACTAGTGAACGCCCGCGACTTTGTCCACGCAGACGACAGTTATTTCTTTATCTCTCGGGAACAGTACTTATTTTCTTGATGTAAAGTACCCTATTTCTGTACTCCTTTCAACGTGTATGCAAAATTTCATGATGATTGGTAAAGTAGTTGACACGTAAAGACGCAAAAAATAAACAAGCTAACTGACTTTCGCATTTAAAATATTAAGTAAGGATTAATGCAGATTTATTTAGTAACATCCATCATTATATTGGATATTGACATAGTCAAAACCAGATATGTATCAGAATTACAAATTTTTTCAAAACTATTTTAATATGTACTGTCAACATCACTTCAAGCACTGTACTTGTACTACGAAAAGAGCCTCATTATGAGCGACATCTTAAGGTCAAACTGTAAAAACTGTCTTGCTGTAGTCTATCCGTAAGCTTATTAAACAGTTATAGGTTTATATATACATTTATATATATAAAACACAAGGTACCTTTGCATGTACACCTTACCCATGTAAAATAATGCAAATAAATTAATTAGTTTGAGAATGTGCTTATCATTGACGACCTCTGCGGTCGAGTAGTTCGCACGCCAGTTTTTAAGGTGTCGTCATCTCTGAGGGCCATCCCGGGTTTTATTTATTGTTTTATTTTTTGATTCCCATATTGCAATAATTGAATAAAAATTCTTTCTATTTTTACATTACTACCCAAAAAAGGAATGTTATATTATGTTTAGGGTTCTTTATTCCATCATTACTTTAAATGCCTGAACCGATTTGGATGGGTATCATTAGAATTGTTATATCATACCGAGTGACATTAGCTACAACTTTTTTGAAAAAAAATATGATGGCTGTATGACGCCATTTTCATTGAAAATTAAACACATTTTACACCTGTTTTGGGCAGTCGTGTAAAAAGTACGAATAAAGCTAATTCAGATCCAAAGTCCGTGAGCATGATGGCAAAGGTGTCAGACTCTGAATAGGTAGTTTAGTATCTGAAGAAGAAACTTTTTTTCTATTTCCGTTTTCTCTTATTGGCTGGTTTCGGGGGAATCTTGGATCTAAAATCTCTGGTAGCAAACAATCAATATAAAATGACTCAAGCTTACTTTTCATTTTTTGCTCCCAAAAAGAATCATCTTTATTTATGATTTCTATCTTTAGCCTTTCATCCTCGCTGTACCATACTGCAAAGAGACATTGTTTCTTTTTCGTTATATGCAGCTGTCCTTGGATTTGGTAATACCAATTATGATTTTGATTAATGTATAGGTCACCTTCTTTATTCTCAACATAACAAAATAACTCTTCGGGCATATCTGGTTTTTGGCACTCTTCTCCATAGTTTTCATCTGTTTTATTAAATCTAAGGCGTCTCTTTTTCTTTAAATATTTTCGATTTAATAATTTCTTGTTACTTCTTTTTGCTTCTATTGTGCTTAATTTTCCTCTCGGGCTCATATTGGTTAATTTTTTATACACGCGAGAAACACATTCATTTGAATTAAATGAGACTGCAGCAGCATTACATCTGGTTCTATATGATTGTTTCAAAGAAAAGTTTATGCGTTTTCCTCCCACCAATTTTGCAACTACACTGTGGTAGCGTTCTACAATATTACTGTCTACATTGTGAATAAGACTGCGTGCATGACCAGCAATATGTTGCGTTAAAATACAGATTCTTTGCCATAATGAGCTTGAAAAGAAAGCCTTCGTTTGGTCGTCATCATCTTGTGTCCCAAGATTTTCACAGAAGTACTGTTTGCATCTGGTGTGATTTCCAAAGGCATGATGATGTGTAAGTAATAAATCGTCAAATAAGTTTTGAACCTCTGGAAATTCGTCCTTGTTGTTTTTTTTAATAACCTTTATTATAGCTACTCTCAAACTAATTATTTTACTATTTGTTATAAATTTTCTGTGACTTATTGCATATCTCGTATCAGTCTGTAAGTTATTTATTTTGTTACAAAAATTACGCATTAAGTGGTTTCGGCATTCAATTTTTTCTACAGTGATCCCTTCCTCCTTGTATGGGTGCATCATTAGTATTTTGTTGTAGGTATTTGAGTCACCGTCAGATATTAAGCGGCCATATATTAATTGGTGAGTATGAATGGATTGTTTGAATCCCTCTACAATTATATCTGATTCCATGCCAGTTGACGGGCCTGAATAATTTTTATAGCAGATATGTTCCTTTGCTTGAATTTTCTTTTTGTCAGCACGATCACAGCTATAACAATATTTGTTCCTAACTCCTAAAAATAGGATTTCCCCACTTCTTTTTCCAATAATGGCTCCCGCTCCCGATAAAGCGGAATAGTTTTTTTATAGGACCTTTTAGAATAACATCCATCAGCAATAACATCAATGATGGGTATACCATTTTTACTTACTTTTCCCTCAGCTATAGCAAACTTCCTTTCTTTTTCTGCAGCTTCTTTCATTAAATCCAGGGCAACTTTTTCCCAATTTGTTGATAAAATATCATGCTGCTTTTGATAAGTTGCATTGGAAATAACTGGAAAGTTAAGTGCCGTAAAAAACTCTTCTAAATGTGAATGGCCGCCACCAATAGATATTATCCCTGCTATTGCACAACTATTGACATCTAAATAATTGTCGTCTGCACGGTCATTATCTACATAAAATTTTAAATTACACATTCTACACAAGAAAGTGAACTTTGAGATCAAGCCATTTTGTTTTTCACTTATTAATTCCATTGTGCTTAAACTACAGCCAAGAGGCCCGTGGTCAGAAATTTTCTGGAGCTCTTTATAAAAGTGCGAGATGGCCACTATTCTTCTCCCGATTTCGGTTGGTTTTGTCTCAGCTTGTTTTTTTTCACCTTCATATTCTTTCTCTTTCTCATACCTGTAAATTAAATATTATCAATGTCTAGTCTAAGCATGTAAATAGAATGTGTATGCCTAACTCAGTAGCTTTAGAAAAGTTCAAATCTTGTTCTGTTTCCGACTGTAGTTGAATAGGTGTCACGTTTTTCAACCTGTAATTTAATTCAAATATGGAATAAATTATTAGATTACAACATGTTAGTTTGTACGTACACTACATTTATTAAATATTTAGTACTGTACTCACTCATGTAAAACAACAGTCTGACGTACTTCAGAAAAACTTTCTCTTCGTCTCCTTTTCCTATAATTAAAATAAATAATAATTAAATACAGTACTATCTAACGCTTATTACACCTTTCAAAATTTAGTCTTCTAAATTTAGGAAATTACCTAGCTAATACCTGCTTAATTTTTATTTGTTTTGTGCTGCACGTGGTATTTTGAGTATTTCGGTATTATATTATCGTCGAAAGTAATCTTAAAATGTTCTTGATAATCAATCACAGTTATTTAATTCAGACATGTATGAAGACTGGCATACCTACTTGTCCGCCATTTTGAAAAAAGTCGGTATTGGCCACCTGTGAAAAAAATGTGGCGTTAATCGATAGTCATTACAAACAAAAAGTAATAAGTAAAAAAATCTCATAAGTGATATACTTCTTGATTACTGAGATATTTGAGTTTGAAATTCAGTAATTTTTCAAAATCAAAATCAATTTTTTCTGGATTTAGCGGATAAAAAAAAGTTAAAAAACAAAATCTATTATTTTGTTTTCAAACTCAAATATCTCGGTAAGTATATCACTTCGAGGTTTATTTTACTTGTAATGATTTTTTGTTTGTAATGATATACTCTATCGATTGACACCACTTTTATCACAGGCGGCCAAAAACCAACTTTTTTCATAATGGCGGACAGGTAGGTAGGTATGCCTAGGGCATGATGAACTGGAACGATTTATTGTATGTAATAAAAAGTAATAACTATATTCCAGGTACACGCAGAAATGTCCAAAAAGCTAAAATAAGTACTTTTTAACACAAACTTTAGCGAAAAGCAACAGTCAGCTCTATACATTTTAGAGGTCTATATGATAGATCAGACAATTTTAAAACTTTCAAAGTACAAGTAAAGGGCAAACGTATAATTATGTTAAACTAATTTAATCGGAAATGTTGTGTTATTGTTATTACACAAACATAGTAGGTACACAAAATTCTTCTTTTCGAAGTTTTTATTCTTCTTTTCGAAAATTAAACTGAATTTGCCTCAGCAAAGATATGGAAAAGTACTTACCTATAAAATCTTATTATTTCGCGGAAATTTTAAATTCTTGTACTACTGGCGGTGAGCGTACAAATTAAAAAAAAGTTAGGTAAGTATGAACTTCATACTTTAATACTTCATACTACCTATAGTAGGCTGTGCTATAAGATTCATACTATGAAGGTAGGTACTTACTCCTTTGTAAAAACTTCTATTTCGGATTCTTCAGAATTGACATCCGATTGTTTTTTCTGACTAGAAAAATAAATAAATATACTTATGGAATCATATTTTCAACAATCTGTATACAAAATTTAAATACGAATCATAAAAAAATGCTGCCGTCATAATAAAATAATAAAAAAAACAAAATTGAACCTAGAGTGGAAAGTAAAAAGTATTAAAAAAAAATGAGACTGGCTGGATTCGATCCTAGGGTGCTCGCTCGCTCTAAGTAAATGTAAGATACCTGTAGCACGGACCAAGTCTAATTTGTAGTAATTGACAAAGGCGAAAACAAGCTAAACATTATACCTAACTTATTGTGAATTTTATCCAAATTACATTTTGAATGACGAAATAAAAAAAATAAAATAAAAGGCAATAATGTACTTACTTTAAAACATCCATCATGTGTTTCTGTTGCTTTTTAAACCGTCTTTTCTTAGATTTAGGCATTTTTCTTGAGGTAAATTTACACTCGACAACTTTTAACCGTAAATTGTAAAATAGAAAAAAGAAAGTGTCCGTAATATATTTCTAATCAAACTAACGTAGATTATATGCTTTATTTATAAACAATTTAATACTTAAACAACTAAATATTATTCTAAGATAAAATTATTTCTGACGTATCGTTGGTTTCGGAACGTCAGGACAGGGGGCCTACTCCCACCTTTTTTAAAAGTAAGCTTATATCCAGCAAGCTTGTTGCAAGCTCTTAATGATATTACTCAAATTCGTACCATGACCTGTACAAAGTAATATTACTTTATTCTCGCTAAGGAACGAATGATATAGCGAAATTGTCCAATCCCTGCTAGCCATCCCTTCAGTTTATTTGCTTTGTTCGTATCGGAAACATGTTTTATCTCAGTGCACCAAAGGAAAGTAGGTATTCATTTTCGTTTTTAGTTTGAAATATTTTCTATGATTCAAACAAGAACACTTGTTGTGTTGTGTGCCACTCAAAATCTCGAAACTAATGTTGTTAACATAAACAACGGCCAAGAATGCGACACTAGGAGAATTTTGGTAAGTTACGTACCTATTTGCTTACTTTGTAAATTAATAAAATTTATATTTTAAAGTAAAATGTCGAACTTAAAGTAATTTTATGATTAGGCATCACATTATACCTACGCGAGCAATAAATTTCTGAAAATTTAGAGTTTCTAGGTAAAAATGTCTACTTTACAATAATTTTGACGACAACAGAAACAACTTATCAAACCCCTATTTAGTTTGGAATCGAATCTTATTTACCCCTGTAGGTCCCGAATATAGGTTAGAAGGCAAGGGGGTTCTCCCTCTCTTCCCTTTCTCCCCAAACTTTTATTGGCGAAAAATAACACAAATTTGACTGAAATTACTATTATAATGTGCAAAATAAATTCATTAAAAAAGTATCTAGGTATTTGTTTCTGCGTTATCGGCTTCTAAAAACTCGATTGTTTCAAATTAGCTATCCATCTGAAAACAAGTAGGTACTTGTTATCAAATAATAAATCAAATAATCCCAACTATTTTATATTCACAATGAAGAACAAGATGTATAAAAACGTTTCACATACTGTTTATGACGCATTTTCTAATATCTAAATAGAATAACTCCAAATAGTTTTGATTCCGTTGATAAAAAGCAACTTTTTTAAGATTGCTAAATTCCTCATAATATGACACCAAAACAATAATGCTAGCTGTCTAAAGACACGTCGTGGTACGAGTTTTGTGAATGATTGAACGATGACGTCACAAAACTTCTAACAGAAACATTATTATAACAATCTTATTATAAGAAGGTCATAGTACGAAATAGCATGGTAAGATTGAATTTAAACTGCGCTAAGACTTGGCAGTAGGCACCCAGGACAGCGCTCAACACACATCCATCTAGCACCGCGCCTCAGCGATCACTGTCGAATGAAGTGTGAGTGACAGAGATATCGCTACATAAAGCTGCTTGAAATAAAATGGCTTAAGTACCAAATCACACAATGATTTTTTGTAAAAAATATAGACACTTAATTAAATTTCTAAATCAGTCAATTTCTTTAGTTACTTGTAATACATAATTATTCTTAAAATCATCAATGTCATTTAATGCATGGCTGAGAAAAATGTGAATATAAATAATTTGAGAGGTAACTTTGATAATAATTTCTATCGAGTGAAATTAATGAAATCGTGTTTTCCAATCAGTCATTAGCTCAGAAATACGGTTGAGAATAACTGTTAATTTTTTGACACTAATGTGAATTGTAGGTTTTACGCAAAATGGTTCTGCCCATTACGTTTTGGGTCAGTTCAGCCTCTTAAGGTTTATTTTTAGATTCAGGCGTCCGTTTTGTATTTCTATTGTCTTGCATTTGACAACCAATGGTGTGTAAGATGAGCAGTTCCAATCCAACACAAATGATTTTTGTTTCAAAGTTTTTTCACCAAAACGTCTTTGTGCTTTTATCTACCTGCTTCTTCGAACACTTCTTTATGAAAAAATGGTCTTGTTTTCGACACTATTTGTAGTAAGTTTAACTCTTTTTTTAACGTTATCTAAATATTTTAGCAAGACCCTGGACCATTAGGCATTGTTATAATGTTATCGTCAATTCAATCTGCTTTACACATTTGTTTACGTAATAAAACATATCACATTTGCAGAACAAACTTTTATTCAACAGATAAAGTTTCTTGTTATAATTTGATATTTAATCAAAATCAAATATCTAAATGAACTGTCAGGCAGGTCAGGTCACATAAAAAAAAGTATTATTTTCTACACCTTACTATTGAATAATTTAGCTTAATAAAATCTGATGCAAAATACCTACTATACTAATGAAATAAAAACTAGGTACACACTTAATATCTAGTTAGAGCCTCGCCACCATCTATTACTGCGTCTCATCTTCGCACAGATTTTACAAGTGTCTCGCAAAGATCTGACCCTCGGAATGTTTCCCACACCTGGTAAACATGTGCCACCAACGCTTCTTTTGTTTGCAATGCTTGAAAGTTACGCAATGCCGGAGTTGCAACTGAACTTATGAATGATTACAAAAACTACGGTTAGTTGAGTGGTGCCCAAAAGTCATAAACAAAACATCCATCTTTAGAAAAAAATAACGCTGTTTGTCTTTGCTCGGACATTGGGCGCATAAAACAATGGGGACCCCCCACCCCCAGCGAACTCCTTAAAGTAACTTCTAAATTAATTTTAGTTTAGACTTAATGACTAGCATATAGTCAAAGTTGTAACTTTAATCTTTCATTTTATTAAACTTATATTAGTATTAAAACCGTGGTTCGTCATTTGCCTACCCTCGATAATCTTCTCCGCTTAACCGCTCGACTCGACGGTTAACTACCTATCTTTTTATTTTAGGAGGAAAAAACACCACGCATAGTGAAGTATTTCGGAAGAGTTTTGGAAAAATTTAATAGAGATAAAACCAACGATACCCGCTATGCCTAAAAATCATTTCTAATTAAAACTGCAGTGGGATGGAAAAGTATAAGTATCTTTAGGGATCGGACCTTTTGAGCATTGCGCCATTTTTGTCTGGTGCTGTCTAACTTGTTACCCCGTACGTGGTGGGGACAGTGGGGTAAGGGACTGAGGGCCGCGATCTTAAGGGATGGGGGCCGAGAAGAAGACAACCTCAGAAAAAAATACCCGAGGTTTCTCGACTGGCGTCCTGGGCATCCAGGGCAGCGGTAGACGAGCCGTTGAGGGGGTTTTAGAGAACCTCTGATGGGCGGCGGGTTCTGTAATCGTTCGCGGCTGCTGGATATGGCTTTGCCACCGTCGGCCAAACCTGTAACCCTGTACGTGGTGCAGGAACGGGGGCCGCCATCCTTCGGGGTGGGGGCTGCGAGGAAGACAACCTCTGAAAAATTACCTTCCTTAGAGGACCTCACCCCTCAAAAAAGACTTTTCAAACCATGAAGGCGACTAGTAAAAATGTATTACCCCTCCATACGGAGACACGAAGAGAATCATGCTCTGGGAAGTGCAGCTTCCGCCAACAAGACACAGCACAGAGTCCGCGTTTAAACCGTGCCAATGAAAATAAGGGAGTAGAAGACGATGCCTCTGATTCGGCGTCATCTTTGCCGCGAGTCAACACTCGGAAGCGAAAGAATATTCACATCATCGATTCTGATGATGACTCAGATGGAGCAAGATCGACAAGATCTTTGAAAGTGGGTTCTGCAAGTCGTGGAACAGAAGTCCAGCAAGCATCGCCAGCGCCAAGTTTGATCGGTGGCCCTTTGTGGTAAGTCTTAGTGCAAATTTGATATTGTGTTTTGATTGGATGAATGAAAATCAAGCGTCCATAAAACTTAATAGGGAGGAAGAAGAGGTAGAAATTATTAAAGAAGACTAGCGGCCGCCCGCGACTTCATCTGCGTGGAATGTTATTTTCTCTATCCTTTGGGAACAACTTTTTTTCGGGATGAAAGGTACCCTATATCTTTTTCTGTGCCCCTGACAACGTGGTTGTAAAATTTCATGATGAACGGTTCAGCAGTTACGACGAGAAGGCGTAACAAACAAACTTTCGCATTTATAATATTAGTAAAGATGAAAAGAGATCGTTTAAGTTTTATAAGGGAGAGAATAGTTCTTAGTAATTGTAAGCCTTTGACAAGTTTTAATGCAAAAGCGTAAGATGAAGAGAATATAAATGAAAATATTCGGGTCATAATACAAAAGTCAAAATTAGATAAAGAAAAACAGGGAGCTTTAGAGGAAGTTTTGTTGAAACATAAGAGTTTATTTACCTCTAAATTAGGGAAAGCAAATTGTTATGAACATATTATTGCCATGGATGGAGCCGCATGCTTTTGTAGTAAAAAAGACGTATCCAATACCGTATACATGTAGAGACAAAGTAGAGGCTAAGTTAATGGAAATGGAATAGCAAGGTATTATTAGTCGCACTTCCACACCATATTGTAGCCCATTGACTTTTACATTGAAAAGAGACGGTTCAATAGGTGTGCTATTGGATGCTAGGGAAATAAATATGTATATGATCGCTGAAACTGAAAAACCACCGTTGCAGTTAGATGTTTTAAATTCTTTTCAAGGGGCAAAGTAGGTACATTAGTATAGTAGACCTGTAAAATTCTTATTACCAAATCCCCTTAACAGATGCTAGTAAAAAGTATACGGGATTTTCATTTAATGGGAAATCTTACGTTTATAATGTTTTACCGCAATGATTGAAAACAACAGTCGGAAGCTTTAGTAGAGCAATGGATTTTATTTTAGGGCACGAAGTTAGAGATTATTGTATTAACTATCTTGACGATTTGGCGATTATAACGACAGGAACACTATCTCAACACTAAGTGTCCAGGCACGAAAACGGCGGCGGCGGGGCGGCGCGACAGCGGAGCGGCGGCGATGCATTCAACAGTATGGCACGTTATGGAGACGCGCACGAAACGGGCGGTGGCGGAGCAGGGCGAAGAGCAATGCGCGGGCGGGAGGAGAGCGACGAAAACAAATGAACAAACTAGTTTGATTTGGTCGCCCGCGATTACAGTAGTGTTGGGTTGAAAAATATAATAGTCTCTGTTTGATTACTAGGTAGGTACCACGGGCAACAGCGTCACTTAACCACTGCTAGGATCAAAATCGCTTGGATGCCGCGGCGTCACAACCATACGTTTAGTTCGTCCAGGGGCGATACGCGCGCACACGAATTTTGTTGCTAACTGGTAAAGCGACGCTGTTGCCCATAGTACCTAGTTAAGAAACCTCATTAGGACCCCCATGGCAACCATCAATAATTTCGAGAATACTATGTAAGAAGGCTAATATGACGCAAGAGATTGCGCGACATTGGTAACATATCTATGCATTAGAAATAGTTAGTTAAAATTGCCATAAAATACAGGGTGTTTCTTTTAAGGTGTGAAGCCAATGCGAGGCGATAGCTGAGTACTATACCTATCGATTGAATCCCTGTGTATGTTCCGCGATTTTTTGTAGTTTAGGAGTTATAATTTTTTTTCATTATTTTTTATGATTTAAGGTCTGAACGGCTTTAAAAAATTATATCTTTTTTTTGGGTGAGCTTTTCTCTGTATTTTTTTTGCAACACAATGCCTATTAATTGTAGTTTTATGAGTAAAATAATCACCTTCCTTACTTTGACACTAGTTGCAAAAAATTTTCAACTGTAAAAATAAATTAATTAAAGATTATTTCATAGCTTCTGACTAACTTTAAAAACTGTGCGACAGCCTAAGCTTTCATAATAGTACAAAAAAATATGTACTTTATGGGGTATTATTTGCTGAAATCGGGCCCTGAAGGTGGTGAATCGGAAATTTTGTAATTTTCATATTTTATGATTTGTTATTATTTTCGCATATTTTTGTCATTCCAAAGATTAATTATCCATTTAAGTTTAAATTGAGCTCAGTTTATGGTAAAGACAGTAATTTTATCACTACTACTAAGTATCCAATAACCATCTTATTCATAAAAAACGCGGAACATACATAGGGGTTCAATCGATAGGTATAGTACTCAGCTATCGCCTCGCATTGGCTTGACACCTTAAAAGAAACGCCCTGTATATTAATTATGAGCTTTTTATGGGAATACGTGTCACCTGAGTTTCCGTGGTACATAATTTTATTAAGTTTCCCAATTCACCATGGTCATTACAATTTACGTAAGCATGGGTTGAGAACACGTGTAAAAACCATATATAAGGAGCTGCGACTCCAAACTAAGGCATTCCGACTCTACCACCAGTTCGCGTATCATACTTAACATTGTAATTCTGTACAATTAAAAAGTGATCAAGAAACTTCGACCTTTACTTTAAAATCTCCTCATCGTCATCGAATTGTCAACGTCTCCAGAGGAAGAAACTTTACTGGCGCAGCCGGTAGGATCAGCGATAACTGTTTCAAGGGTAAACTGAAACAGACAAGTAAGTGAAAACCCCCTAATTGTCTGAAGAGTTATTTTCCATCTCAACGGAAGAAAAGCTGATCAAAGACCGAGGAAATAAATAAGTTATTTTCTTAAAACTGAAAGACGCTGAAAGTCTAAGAAGAACGAGTCGGAATCGGGAGGCTCAATATACAAAGATTTTGTTTTCCTTCCTTAACAAAAAATCCCTAATGATAGACATATGTGCTGATAGGGATTAGCTTTAAGTGATTTTTATATTTTATGTGTATAATTTTATATTTTGAGTCGACCTAATAAAATTTGCGAATTATAAAATTCTTATCACTTCGCGAATGTTATATGCTGTGCAGCTACGGCTTAATGCATGTAAATAGATTATTCATGATTTATAAATCAATGGAATGAGAAAGCGCTATCAATTTTTATGTGTTATCAAAGTAAATAAAAAGGGGAACTTTTACGCTTATTAACTCTTATTATTATATTAATTATAAAACTGAATGAGGTCAATTCTGTTAAAAGGTGCGGTCAAAATAAGAGATTCTCTAAGTATTCGAAGATTATTTTAAAAATCATATTATATCTTCCAGTATCTAAATACATTAAAGGAAGTATTGAGGTTATTCACTATTAAAATTCTTATTTTTTTACCACAATAATAAAATAATAAAACAAGGAATAGAAAATGGACTTTTTGGCTCAAGCGGCAGGTGTAGCAGCAGGTCATGTTTTACAAGCAGCTGAAGGGAGAGCTCGTCAAGTATTAGAAACGGCTGGGGGTGTAGCTGGACAAGCTCTGGGAGCAGTTGGCTCAGCAGTTGGCTCAGCAGCTAGAAAAGTTTTAGAATCTGCGGTTGGAAATATTCAGGGAATTAGACGAGTACCTTCAAATAACCCTTTACCGTTAGCTGAACCATATAAAGGAGACAAATGTCCTTCTTATTCTCCCGTACAACTGCGAAGCAATTACGAGGAATATGATAACCGAAACGATGATGAAAATGACGATGATAACGAAAATGAGAATAACGAGCCAAGACCAAGACCTTTATTACAGTTTGATAATTATATGGGTAAAAACCCTCTGCACGACCTGATCCCATTTTTCGACGGAAATACGAAACTGCTTAATATTTATATAAGAAAATGCGAGTATGTAATTTCCAATTATCCTTCGGACAAAATGTCCTATTTACTGCAAGTAATTACGAGCAAATTAACGGGTAAGGCCGCCGCGATAGTCAGTGAGAACGACTATGTTCTTTCGGATTGGAGTTCTATTAAGAAATTACTAATTCAACATTTTGGGAATCACAAATAAATGGATTCTCTCGTATTAGAATTAGAATCTATACAAATAAAGAATAACGAAAGTTACTTAGAATTTTGTGGTCGCATACAGTTGGTGAGAAGTAATTTGTTCGCTAAAATATTAGCAAATTCTGAGGATAGACATAAATACATTTAAATGGAAATTTATAACCATACAGCCCTAAATGTTTTTCTTTATAACTTACCACAAGCATTACTTAGGAGTGTCAGGATCAAAAATCCCCATACCCTAGAGGACGCGTTACAGATTGTAATGGAGGAGGATAACTTTGAGAAAACATATAGAATGAAGCATGAATTAATTTCTTCAAAGGGAAGAAATTCAGCTATACAACCAAGACTACCTTAAAGGGGCGCAGCCTCACCCTCACGATCCTTCCCACCTGTACGAAATAATTTTAGATCCCAGGGACCAAATTCTTTCTATAGGGCTCAATACCAAAGTTTTAGACCCCAAGGTCAAAACCCCATTAGAATGACGACAATACGTCCTTTTCCACGTGTTGAACAAAATAATTCAGTTGAACGACCAATGTCCAATAATTTTAGACCCAAGTGGCAAACTAAACCTAGTTTTCTTCTGACCAAATATGCAAAATACGGTAAATTATCATCAGACTTCAGAATCGCAGCCAGGAACATCTGGATTAAATAAATCAACTGAAACTAACTCTACTCTCAATAATACACCGAATTTTCAAATAAAAGCCTCAAAACAGGCACCGACGAAATGAATCCACAATTATTGCCATACATTTATATTCCCGACATAGACGCAAAAATTCTAATAGACACGGGAAGTACAAGATCCTTCATAAGTAATAAATTGGCTAACAAATATTATAATCATTTCAAAATTATACAATCATTTGATGTTACAAGCACGCATGGAACTAGCAAACATAATCTAGTAGTATTCAGACCTATTTTCGACATATTTAAAATCAAGTTTATGTATAAATTGTATGTATATGATGTTGATAATACGTACGACGGTTTAATAGGAATCGATTTGTTAAATAAACTCAACGCGGTATTGAATATCCGAAAACAAATCTTAGTTACGCCACTAGTAAAAATACCTATAAAATATACTGAAAGTGAAAAGAGGCCTATTGTTACGTTAACAATTGAACCTCACAAAACACAAAAGGTCATTATACCAACCACTCTCACTCTCGGTGGAGGCATTTTATGGCCCATTTACATGCTGGCCGAGCCATGACGAGCCATGGCGAGCCACAACCTTGCGCCCAGCGTGTAAACAGGTGAACGGCTTAGCTCGCGTAGGCTCGCGTGAGGTGAGTTGGCCGCCGATCCGCGCCCGTGTCGGTTTTTGAACACAGATCAAAGGAGCTGGCGGCAAGCGCTTGCGACGTATTTACATGTTGGCCCGGTTCTTCAGTCGCGCCGTACGGGTGTATTTATGCTGCGCTGTGTATGACCGCGTATCAACAATACGAAATAATACTTCGTAGCTACATAATCTATTCATTATGAAAACATATTTTGAATATGACACCTTGTTACCTGTTGCGGTTTATATGGATTTTTATCATCCACCATCTTCTACGATGAACTTTTCGCTCCCTTTTTTTTAATTAAAATAAACGTGTTAAAATAGGCATTATGCCTCATTTACACTATTACTAAGACTCTATTACTAAGACACTATTACTAAGACTCCGCTGTCTGTCTGTCTGTCTGTCACCGGCTGTATCTCATGAACCGTGATAGCTAGACAGTTGAAATATTCACAGATGACGTACCTAACCTATTTCTGTTGCCGCTATAACAGCAAAACTAAAAACAGAGTAAAATAAATATTTGAAGGGGGCTCCCATACAACAAACGTGATTTTTTTTTGCCGTTTTTTGCTCGATATTAGTAACGACAACAGGTGGACAGTTGAAATTTTCACATATATTATGATGTATTTCTGTTGCAGCTTTAACAATAAATATGTACTATAGATATTTAAGGGGGGCTCCCATAGAACAAACGTGTTTTTTTTCCGATTCTGGTACGGAACCCTTCGTGCGCGAGTCCGAATCGCACTTGGCCGGTTTGCTGAGGCTGGCCGAAGCTGGGAGCTGGCAGTCGCTCGCCGAGCCACGGCCAGCGTGTAAATGGCATCCAAGCGATCGCCGAGGCTCGCCGAGGCTGGCCGTAGCTCGGAGCTGGCGGTCGCTCGCCGAGCCACGGCCAGTAGTCCAATCAATGAGGATATTTGTTGTATGGCGACTTCCGAATAATTCTCCCGTCTATGAAATTTGGCATGTGATGAAGTTAGGTAATACAGATTACAGCTGAACAATAATCCAATAAATTTTGTTACGAGAAGTTAGGTATTTTTACCTAAACATGAAAATCGCTTATATCTCTCTGTGAATATTTCCTCGGGCTAAAATACTTTCTGTATACGTACTTATGTATTAGTTAGAATAAGTATGTAAAGAAATCCAAAATTTTTTCGATTTCAGAGATACCCCAAATTTAAATTTTAATATTTTTCAATATATCTTCTGTTGAAAAATTTATTTGCTGATTATTATTTTTTAATATGTCTTTATACCTTTAATTTATAGCTTTGTTCAGTAAGCCAATAAATTTTCTTCTTTAATCATTTATTTTTATTTTTTGGTCTAAAGAGGTAATGTGAAAAATAGTCGGTCCATTTTTATACGTTTATGTATAAATATGATTAAAGAAGAAAATTTATTGGCTTACTGAACAGAGCTATATATTAAAGGTATAAAAACATATTAAAAAATAATAATCCGCTAATAAATTTTTCAACAGAAGATATATTGAAAAATATTAAAATTTAAATTTGGGGTATCTCTGAAATCGAAAAAATGTTGGATTTCTTTACATAATTATTCTAACTAATACATAAGTACGTATACAGAAAGTATTTTAGCCCGAGGAAATATTCACAGAGAGATATAAGCGATTTTCATGTTTAAGTAAAAATACCTAACGTCTCGTAACAAAATTTATTGGATTATTGTTCATCTGTAATCTGAATTGCTTAACTTCATCACATGCCAAATTTCATAGACGGGAGAATTATTCGGGTTGCATAAGCCCCGTTTATTGGACTACAGCATGTAAACCCGGCATTAGCATCAGTTCAGTTTTACGACAAGGTAACTATGCCAAGTTCGTTCGTACATTGTAAGGACGGGTTCGCAGAAACAGTGATTGTAAATGAAACGAGTGAATACATAACCATTAACGTGTTAAATCCATTCAAAATAATCAAGCGCGAAGATCCTCTGAGCGTCAAACGCAGACATTTTTACCCCTGTAAAATAAACTACTTAAGAAGTCAAGAACAATTATTGGTTGAAAATTTACATAGAAAACTTAGAACTGACCATATGAGTAAAATCAAAAAGAATATAATTTTTCAAATTTGTCATGAATATAAAGATATATTTTATCATGAGGACATTCCATTAACTTTTACACACGAAATAAAACACCGCATTAGAACTAAAAATGAAGTACCCATATACATTAAACCATATAGACAACTGCCATCACAAAATCAAGAAGTAAAGAATCAAATAGAGAAATTACTAAAAGATAATGTAATTAAACCGAGTTTTTCACCTTGGAGTGCACCAGTTCACTTAGTACCAAAGAAAATGGATGCCAGCGGTGAACAGAAGTTTCGTATGGTCATAGACTATCGAAAACTAAATGAAGTCACGTTGGACGATAAATATCCTATACCGAACATAAGTGATATTTTTGATAAACTAGGAAAGAGTTACTATTTCACTACCCTCGATTTAGCTTCAGGATATCACCAAATTGTGGTAGATCCAATTGATCAACCGAAGTCAGTTTTTAGCACTCAATTCGGACATTAGGAATTTCTTAGAATGCCATTTGGACTTAAGACAGCACCAGCTACTTTCCAAAGAGCTATGGATAACATCTTAAAGGGTCTTCAAGGAGTAGACTGTCTAATATATCTAGACGACATAATAATCTTTTCTACAACACTAGAGGAACACGTACAAAAATTGAGAAAAGTTTTTGAAACCTTAAAAGGAGCCAATCTAAAAATTCAGTTAGAGAAATCCGAGTTCCTAAGAAAAGAAGTACTTTATTTAGGACATGTAATCACAAAAGAAGGTCTTAAACCAAATGATGATTTATCAAAGATTTTGCTAAGATTACAAAGCCCATGACCCAATTGTTAAAAAAGGATCAAAAGTTTGAAATCAATAAAGAATTTAGAGAAGCATTCGAATTGTGTAAAAGAATTCTAACAAATGCTCCACTCTTACAGTACCCAGATTTCGAAAAACCGTTCATTTTAACTACTGACGCCTCTAACATAGCGTTAGGTGCAGTATTATCACAAGGTCTAATCGGTAGCGATAAACCAATCGCTTATGCAAGTCGAACACTTAATCCTGCTGAACAAAAATACAGCACAATTGAAAAGGAACTAGTTGCTGTAGTATGGGCAACCGCTATTTCAGACCTTATTTATATGGACATAAATTCACCGTATATACAGATCACAGACCATTGGCATGGCTCTATTCACTAAAAGAACCAAATAGTAAACTAACACGCTGGCGTTTGAAATTACAAGAATATAATTTCGACGTGATATACAGAAAAGGAACTCAAAACACGAATGCAGATGCTCTATCAAGAATTGAAATTAACGCTTTGACTATTAGGGACGAGTCCGAAAACCGACCGACCCTCCACTTCACAGGATCCAATTTATGAAACCATTTTAGAACCATTTGAAACTGATACCACAATGTCAGAAGAAACAATGACAGCCGCAGAATCGGCATCAAATATGCAGGATTTAATTTTTGATGATGTAATCACAGTATCAGAAGAGGCAATTGATAATAAAACCAACCAAATCATAGTAAACCAGTGGTACAGAAACAAGGTCAAAATTAATGATAAATCTAAAAATAAAATGCAAATCAAAGAAATATTTATTCCATTAGATCCACAAGTAATAAAAAACTTTTTATTAGAATATATAGATATTTCAAAAAAATACTATATTCACTTTACAACACCAAGCTTAAGACTTTTATTCACTGAAGCCATTTCTGTATGAAGGAAAAACTTTGAAAATTACTGAATGTACCAAAAGAGTTGCAGTCGTAGAAAATGAAGATGAACAAAGAAACTTAGTGTCAAAATACCACGAAGGAAAAACCTGTCATAGGGGTATCACAGAAACACTTCATAAAATAAAACGAAATTATTATTGGCCGAATATGAAGGAAACGGTAGCCGCAGTAATTAATGCGTGTGATGCCTGCAAACGATTGAAATGCGATCGTAAACCTTTAAAACCTCTTATCGAACTAACACAAACTCAAGAAAAACCTTTTCAGGAATTATTCATAGATTTATTTAAGATAAGTGGCAATATGTATTTAACAATAATTGACGCTTTTAGCAAACTGGCACAAGCCATACAAATTCAAAATAGATCTACACCAGAAGTAGTAAAAGCATTATTAAAATATTTTTCATTTTATGGAGTACCATCCAAAATTAGTGCAGATCCTGGGTCAGAGTTCAATATTACTTTAATGAAAGAACTCATGAACTTCCATAAAGTAAATCTACATATTGGAACTCCGAATAATCCTAACTCTATGGGAATTATAGAACGATTCCATAGAAATATTTAGATTGGCTAAATATGAGAAAAATTTTACGGACATCGTAGATGTCATGACTTACGCTTTAATAGCCTATAATAATTCCAATCATTCGATAACCGGCTTTACTCCATTCGAAGTAGTTTTCGGACACACAAATTCGCATAGCCCATTTGACATTGATTTCAAAAACAGTACATGCAACAATTGATAAAAGATCATAATAAAATAACGAAATATCTTTATAAGTATCTCTCAGACAAAATGTCGGAGTACAAGAAAACTACTAGGGATAGATTAGAACCAACAGCCTCGACAAGCAAAGTCTTGGAAGCAGGGGATGCAGTTTACACTCGCATGGTCAATAGAAGATTAGCTAAAGACCAACTGAGGTATGAAAAAAGTACACTTTTAGATAGACCACAATCAAATGTGGCACCAACTCAGGTAGGAGGACGAGAGACCACCGTACCTGTTAAAAATATAAAAAGACCTAGTAAAACCAGAAAAATTATAAAATTGATAGAACGATTCCATAGTACGATTATAGAAATAATAGGTCTTCACCTATGAAATTGCCGTATTGCAGTACAGACTTTTTCAAACAAAAAAAAGTTTTGATTGGCTATGAATTGTAAATTCAAATTAATTTTGTTTTAAAAATATGACATTCTATTTACAAAATCAGTCTTTTGTTTATTGATTAGCGTTGTATTTTCATTACATTTCAACATTTTTCCTCATAATGGATACTTCGAAATTTCGTGTAATTATGGAATATGAGTTCCGTCGTGGCACCAACGCGGCACAAACGACACGTAACATCAACGACGTTTACGGAGAGAACTGTACAAACGAACGTACAACCCGTTATTGGTTTGCTCGGTTCCGTTGTGGGAATTTTGACTTGAAAAATGAACCTCGTGGTCGATGAAAGGCGATTGTGGAAGCAGATGAATCGCAATCTACAGCTGAGCTGGCAGCAGCTTTTGATGTTAGCATCAAAACAATATTGGTCCATTTGCGACAGATTGGCAAGATAAAAAAGCTTGATAGATGGGTGCCCCACTGCTACTTCACGACAACGCGCGACCCCATACTGCACAACAGACCGTCTCTAAGCTGCATGAGTTGGGTTTGGAAGCTCTCCCTCATCCGCCATACTCACCAGATCTTGCGCCTACCGACTATTACTTTTTCCAAAATTTGGACAACTTTTTAGCGGGAAAAAAAAAACAATTCCCGAGAGGCAGTACAAAACGCCTTTGAAGAGTTTGTTGTCTCCCGTCCAGCTGATTTTTTCAAGAAGGGCATCCATAAACTGCCACAGCGTTGGCAAAGATGCATTGATTGCAGGGGTGATTACTTTGAATAAAAGAAATAAATAAGTTCGAAAAAAAAATACTTTAACTTTTTTCAAACAAAACGGCAATTTCATAGGTAAAGACCTTATATTTAGATTGGCTAAATATGAGAAAAATTTACGGACATCGTAGATGTCATGACTTACGCTTTAATAGCCTATAATAATTCCATTCATTCGATAACCGGCTTTACTCCATTCGAAGTAGTTTTCGGACACACAAATTCGCATAGCCCATTTGACATTGATTTCAAAAACAGTACATGCAACAATTGATAAAAGATCATAATAAAATAACGAAATATCTTTATAAGTATCTCTCAGACAAAATGTCGGAATACAAGAAAACTACTAGGGATAGATTAGAACCAACAGCCTCGACAAGCAAAGTCTTGGAAGCAGGGGATGCAGTTTACACTCGCATGGTCAATAGAAGATTAGCTAAAGACCAACTGAGGTATGAAAAAAGTACACTTTTAGATTGACCACAATCAAATGTGGCACCAACTCAGGTAGGAGGACGAGAGACCACCGTACCTGTTAAAAATATAAAAGACCTAGTAAAACCAGAAAAAATATAAATTTGTTAAAAGGAAAACCTTAAAAGTTTCGTACCCTATTATTGGATAAAGGCTTATTACAGCCCAAGACCCATTTAGGCTATAATTTCGGAAAATTCCGCTGAAAATTGTAAATAATTATAAATTGTATAATAGGGAATATGCATCAAATTTTTTTTTAATCAAAATCAATAGTATAATGCGTGAGAAAATCAACTGTAATATTGAAACTTGTCTCTTGCGTTTTTTTTCTCGTAATATAGGTACTCGAAGTTAGCACGCATCAGCTCCCGCCGAAAACGCTCTATACAAAACGGTGACGTCACACATCACGTTTCGGTGTGTTTCGGGCGCGTTTAATATGGAGTTAGCCAATAATCTTCAATTATCTCCCTAAATTTTGCGTTTAAGTAGATATGTGTCATACAAAATATTAATTCTTTTTCGATATTCTATCTGACTGTAAAGTGCATTATATCCGAAAACGAAAAAAAAATTTCGTTATTTTCCCCTGATTTCATCGTGTGATAAAACGAAAACAATCATTTTTTTTTATTTTTCTTTCTGTTCCATCATGTTTTTACAAGTGTCGGCAGCGATCAAGCTCAATTTTAGGAAAATCGGTGACTTATGCATATTCCCTATTGTGTGTGTGCAAAACGTTTTGACATGTAATGGTAGTAATTCTATGTTATCATTCTAAAAGATATTTTTTCTAATTTTACGAAAGTACTAACTCTATATTGTAGCGTTGTTTTTTTGTTGTTTTGTCGATTTCCCTTAAAGAGGAAGTTTCTTTGTAGTATGAAGATACTTGTTTCTTGACTTAGAAAAAAAAGATTAAAATCGTATTTGTTATCGTCTGCCTTCTCCCACTCCAGGGGCCTTTGCGATGAGCCCTTATCGCAAAGATTTTTATTCCATTGCTTTACTATATCATACTATGACCTCAAAGGTTAGTGTGAAAACAGGCCTTAAGAAGTCCTGTTTAAGGCCTGCTTTTGAACTGAAATGGTATCTTATTTGTCCTTAATGTCGTAAGTTGTTTGACCGTGTTTTCGTGGAGTTCGATAAATCGAGTTGGACTGACGGGCGTGCTCATCGCTGAACCAGCGCCTAGCCTGGCGGGATGCATCTGAATTCATAGAGTCGAGTTGTCTGTGGATAGATCGTCGTTGGATTTTTTCGAAAAGGAAACAGCTGTGTCATTATTTTGGATTGGAAATAAGTTCGCTGAAATTAACTGCATTTGGGTTGCTGAAGGCCTATCATCATTGGCAAGATAGGGTAAGTTAGACGGTTTACCGGCCCCCTTTGGTTTTCGGCCATTACGGAAACATAACCCAATAACAACAAAACTATAACCTTGTCATTTAAAAAACCAATGTCCACATACATTTTCATATGATTTTTATGCGTATTCAAATTGGTAGGGTTATAGTGATCCAATCGCGTCATCAGTGAGCTTCCGAAAATTGAACAGGGCAGGCGTGTTGTTGAACGTATAAAAAAAAATAGTGCGTGTGAGTTTTTTTGAAGTCAAGTTACAATGTTGTTTACGTTTTGATACACATAATTTTTGTTACTGTTGTAAATTAGTTTTAGTACTGTTATTTTGACATAAAAGCTTATAATATTCGGTGCGATATATTTAAATTTGATGGCCGGGTAACTAAATCAATTTTTGAGGGGTCATTTGGTTTTCGGCCCGCCGGCCGAGAACCAATGTACGAGTTTCTAATTTCAATCCATAATATTTTGCAGTAGTTACATACTTATATTCATAAAATTCAATGAGATACTAACTATGAAATTTTTGGTTTGTTTGGTTAGCACTCGGCCACATATTTATGAACAACTTTTCAATAAAAACATATTTTAAATATCTAGCTTTTGACGGCCGACAAATGGATTAACACAATTCACTTTTCGGCCTAGGTAAACTCCATACGGCCGAAATCTAAAAATCTGTAAACTGATTCTCGGACACAGAAAATGAAGGTAGTAAATTATTGTGTAAAACGTATATTAATTACTTATTTCTTATAATTCTAATCAAACAATAAATTTAGGTATCTAAAGTAACATTTCCGGCACAGGTTTCAACGGTAAATTGTCTAGCTAGCTGGTTGAACGACAGCCGACATTTAACTTATATTAATTGAATTGGCGGCCACTTCGTATAAGACGGTCGAGAATTGGACAATTTTTGTTTTAATTTTCGGCCATGTGTATGGTTACGGTCGAAAATCAGTTAATACAATTTTGGTTTCCGGCCTTAGAGTTAAATGCGGCCGAAAACTAATTGATTTAAATTTAGTTTTCTGCCATACTTTAAAATATGGCCGAGAATTTGGACAAATTTGTTTTGATTTTCGGCCATGTGTAAGGAGATGGTCGAAAATCAGGGTACTTATTGTCTTATTTCAAAATCTATCGCAATCGCTTTCAAGATGTGATACATTGATGCTTCTTTTTGGCACAAATAAAAACTTACCAAAGGAATGCAGCAATTTGTCACATCCATCTGTCAAATGAAAGCGATTGCGATAGATTTTCGAAATTAGACAATAAGCCCCCTGATTGTACAAATTTGGTCTCCGGCCTTAGAGTCATCTACCAAGTCATCTACATTTAAATCTCATGATGTGGATAATAGCATAATAAAAACGGTGAATGATGATGCTGTAGAGAGTTTTTCTTTGCTCGAAGACATCTCAATTTCCGATGTGGGATCGTACGTATCATTATGTGATATATCTGTTATAAAAATGTCTGACATACATTTTGAAGACTCAAATACAAATACAACACAGATTATTCCTTTGGAAGATACAGAGCATGATAAAGCTTTAGCTTCATTGCTTTCTCAAGACGACCAAATTCTGCATACATCAAAAGTAATTACAGTTGGAGAAGTGCACTGTGACCAATCATTGAGAAAAAATGCGAAGCACTTAAAAATGATAACCTGGATCCTATAGAAGAGCAAGCACCAATATTTTCACAAAATAATGAGGCAGAAAATGCGTACACTATAACAGCAGAGTTGCACACTAACACATCGACTCCACAAAAAAAAATAACATAGAGAATAAAAACGTGTTTGATACAGTACGCTGTGAGCACTCGTCTCGGTAGTACGCCTGCTAGCCAGTTGCCTCTTGCATCCATAGGTGGTCAACCTTTTGTCTCTTATTAAATCGTAGTTATCTGTCGTTGCAAAATGAAGTGTGCGTTATGCGATCAGTCCTTCAATGACGGAGTACAGTGTGGAACGTGCAACAAGCATTTGGATTTTGGTTGTGCTAACATAACCGAAGCTGGGTATAGAAAGCTTGGTCCTGACCGCAGATCAGCTTGGAAGTGTCCCCAATGTAAACTAACAAGATCGTCGTCACCTGTTCCTGCTGGAGACTCGGCTAAGCTCGAGACCATACTTAACGAGCTGCGTGACGTCAAGCGACAGCTTGCCAGTCTTCCTACACTTATTGATGACGTCAAATACATCAAGCAGGAGCTGTCAGACTTAAGGGCTTCTTGTGATTTTAATAGCGCTAAGCTGGACGAGCAGGCTTTAAAAATTACAAACTTGGAGGGTGGATTGTCCGAGATAAATAATTTGCAATCTTCCGTTAACTCGTATGGCAATGAAATTAACATCCTAAAAAAGGAGATAGCACTGAAGGATCAATGGATGCGGCTTAACAACGTCGAGGTGAAAGGTGTACCTATCAAATCTGGGGAAAACCTATTTGCAGTAGCTGAGGCCCTTACCAAAGTGGTTGGCTATAGTTTCCCCAAATCCCAAATTAATTACATAGCCAGAGTGCCCCTGCATAATAGTAACGAGAAATCTATAGTCATAAACTTCATCAATCGATATATTAAAGAAGACTTCGTTGCCGCTGCCCGAGCGAAGAAACATATAACTGCCGCAGATGTTGGCTTTGTGGGAAATACTCAACGAATTTTTATCAACGACCATCTTACGCCCGAATATAAAAAACTTCTCACGAAAACGAAATCAATCGCCAAGGATAAAGACTATAGTTACGTGTGGGTCAAATATTGTAAAATTCATGTAAGAAAAAATGACACTTCCCGCGTTCTTATTATCGCCAGTGAAAATGATTTAAACAAAATTGGTTAATTTATTGCCATTTCGTTTTAATTTACTTTTTCCTAAAACTATTACTCTGCGCCATATATCCATTGTGTAAAATGATTCACATTCTTATAAATGTTTATAGTGCTCAATGCTTGTTTATAATGTACAAACGTTTTATAATAACTGCTGTATTTGTTGTAACGATGCTCCGCTATTGTCCCGTATCGAACTCCTCGCTTATACGAAACCGGTTTGCTCGTAGCGCGCGCATTGTCACTCGGCTATTTTTTTATCTGCTACGTTCGCTGCATATTCTACTACGTTTCTGTAGCCTTGAACGCCTCGTAGTCCGGCTTCGCTTATTACCTTGTTATTTTGTTGCAAATTGCTTGCACGCACGAGTTAAATTTTGTTTAGTTGCGTTATTTGTCTATATTAGCTATTTTTATACTATATATTTGTATTACTTTGCTCTTTTGTTTGAAGATGGTACTATTATTTGCTGGTATAATATAGTACACCGCAGTTATTATTACAATAATGCAATGAGTCGCCCACCCGCGTCTAGTATGTATTTTGTGCCCGCGTCCCCTATTTTTATAATTAATTATAATTTCTTGAAACTTTGTAGCTTTATTGTTTGTATTTTATTTTATAGAAATTGCAAGTACAAATTTGATATTATTTATTCTGTGCCCGCATCTCCTACTTATATAATAAATTATTTTTGGTACTCTGAAGCTTTACTGTTGATATTTTTATAGATAGCTAGCGCAATGAATAATAATTATAACATCTATTATCAGAATGTGCGGGGTCTACGTACTAAAACTACATTATTTTTCCGTAACTTATGTACTTTTAACTATGATGTTGTTATTATTACTGAGACGTGGCTGCTGGACAGCATTAGGGATGCGGAGCTTTTTGACAGTCGTTATGTTGTTTGGCGGCGGGATCGCAATTACGCTGCAACCGACCAGATTTATGGGGGGGGAGTATTGATAGGAGTCCATCGTAAATTGGCGGTCGTACCGCAACTGACATTTCACTCGAGTGCTGAGGACCTGTGGCTGACCTTGACGCTTAAACGGCGCGGGAGTAATGTTCATATCAATCTACATATCTGTGTTGTATACTTATGTAACGAAAATTTAGGATTCTCCTTCTCTGAACAATTATCAAATTTCTTTACTAACTTAGGCACCGTAGTCGCTCGAAATCCAAGCGATAGATATTTAATAGTGGGTGATTTTAATTTGGGTAACATCATTTGGATTCCGAGCGATGTCGATGGTTTCTCCTTTGATCCGTCAAATTTTACCTCGAATGATGAGGAATTTTTGGTGGACGAGCTAAATACCCTCGGTCTTCTTCAATACAACGGAGTCAAGAATGCGCATGGTAGAACTCTCGACCTCGTTCTTTCTAATGATAATGTCCGGGTCACCGATTGTAGTGGTGATTCACTCGTACCGATCGACCTGCATCACGGAGCTTTAGCTATCGACCTGCAGTTCTCTGACTCAGTCCCCTTAGCTGGTGCCCCACACGTCAAGTATCTCTTTAATAAGGGCAATTACGAGTCAATTAACCTAGAGATTTCGGAAGTCGACTGGCAATCTAAACTGACATCCAGGTCACTGGAGGCTGCCACAGAATACTTTTACGATGTGTTTTTGGCTTTAAGAGATAAGTACATTCCTAGTAAGAGGGTTATTTCTGGCCGCTTTCCGAAATGGTACTCACCTGCATTGAAGAAGGTTATCGGAGAAAAGTTTAAATACCTGAAAAAATTCCAGACGTATGGGAACCTTGCTGATGAACAATCATTTAAAACGCTTAGGGATCGGTGTAGGAAGTTGGAGAGCAAATGCTACTATAGTTATATTAATT
This sequence comes from Agriphila tristella, assembly GCA_928269145.1. NCBI lineage: Eukaryota > Metazoa > Arthropoda > Insecta > Lepidoptera > Crambidae > Agriphila > Agriphila tristella. The sequence goes on from OV743435.1 coordinate 3,508,242, forward strand.
CTCTCGAGAGCTCTTTGAAAAATAACCCTAAATTGTTTTGGTCGTTTGTCAAGTCTAAATCTAATACGAATGGAATACCCAGTAGTATGAAGCTTGGTGATTCAACTTTTAACACAGGTAACTCAATTTGTGATGCTTTTTCTACCTACTTTCACTCTAACTTTCTGGACTGTCCTACCAATCGATCTAATGCTTATGCGTCTGCCTGTAATGACACCATTGCTAACATAACTAGTATTGAAATTGATGTGGATAACGTGGTAAAGCTTCTCTCGAAATTGGATCCTTCTAAGTCAGCTGGTCCTGATTTGCTTCCAGCTCAATTCCTCATTCGCTGCGCTAAAACTATTGCGGTTCCAATCTGCATACTGTTTAATAGGTCGCTAGCAGAAGGTGTGGTACCAAGCGTATGGAAACGTGCTTACATCACTCCGGTACACAAAAAAGGTTCAAGAACTGACGTCGCTAATTACCGACCTATTTCTAAACTTTGCATTGTTTCTAAAGTCCTTGAGAAGATTGTGTACGAACAACTTTACGCAGCTCTCATGCATTCCTTTAGTCACACACAGCATGGGTTCCTGAGAGGTCGCTCCGTTGTGTCCAACCTAGTACTGTTAAATGAATCTCTCACCTCTTTTATGGATGATGGCTCACAGGTTGATGTCGTATATACCGACTACAGCAAGGCATTCGATCGAATTCGGCCAGATCTATTAGTACTTAAACTACAGAAGATCGGTATTAGTGGTGACTTGCTTAGATGGTTATCTTCTTATATTGATAATCGGTCCCAGGCTGTTGTCGTAAAAAATTACATCTCCAGTTGGCTTACGGTTCCAAGTGGGGTTCCTCAGGGGTCCCTGCTTGGGCCTCTATTGTTCGCAGTTTTCGTGAATGACATTGAACACTGTTTCAAGGTATCACAGCTTCTATGCTTCGCGGATGATATGAAGATTATAGCACCCATATCTTCAGCTGCCGATGCTAGTCTGTTGCAGGAGGACCTCAACAGACTTGATAACTATTGCGCCGAGAATCAATTAGAGCTTAATCCGTCGAAGTGTAGTGTTGTCACATATAGCCGCAAACGAAATTTGGTCCATTTTGACTATACTTTGAAAGGCTCGAAATTGAAGCGTGATACTGTCATGCGGGACCTTGGTGTTCTGCACGACAATAAGCTTATATTTGACGACCACATAAATAATATTATTTCTAAGGCTTCTAGGGCTCTCGGATTTGTGATGCGTAATTCTAAAGACTTCAAACATGCAAAAACACTAAAGATTTTATATTGTACATTTGTTCGAAGTCATCTTGAGTATGCGTCGCAGGTCTGGAACCCTCAGTACCTTACCTATATAGTGCGGATCGAGAATATCCAAAGGAAATTCATGAAATATCTCTGTTTTCGTACCAAAGAACACTATGAGTCTAGCCAATACATATCTTTTTGTAAAAAACACCACTTGTTACCACTGGAGAAGCGTCGTGAAATCTCTGATATGGTCTTCCTATTGAAAATCGCTTCTGGTGCAGTTGATAGTCCAGAGCTACTCTCTAAGATCTCCCTTAGAGCTCCGAGGAAACCCCTTAGATTTAACCCCCTTATATGCGTACCATCTGCATCTTCAAAATTTCGTCATAATTCGTATCTCTTGCGTGCAGGCAATAGCTTTAATTTAATCTCCAAGCAGTTTGATATTGACCTGTTTAATATTAGCGTTACATCGTTGAAGCGACTAATGAGCAGTGAGTTTTTTGGCAGATAGTCTTTTAAGTGTGCTGTATATTAAGTAGGTATTAGTTTTTAAGCATAAGCTACTTTTTGTTTACTTATTATTTGGCTTATATATCTTGTTTTCATAATTATGTAATTATCTATCATGTGGAATGCTTACCTATTCCTACTTATTAAGTGCTTAGTTAGTATTGTAAATTGTTTCCATCGGTGAGGACCTGTAATTGGCTTCCAAGCGTTACATTAGTTACCTATTGGATTAAATTTAGCTGTTGGTCTTCCAAATAATTAAAATAAAATAAAAATAAAATAAAATAAAATAAAACAATTGAATTAGCATCAGCAACTCCAACTTCTCCGCAAGAAAGTAGAGTAGTTGATCCATTTAAAAAACATTTAAAATTTCCTATTGACTCATCACCCACAAATAAAAGGAAAAATATTTCTAAGTTTCCTAGTGCCATATCTTCAAAAACATGGAGAGATTATCATGAAATGAAAGAAAAGGAAAAACAGAACAAAATAAACGAAAAAAATAAACGAAAGATAGAAAGAGAACAAAAAAGAACGAACCGGCAGCAAAACAAAAGAAAATTATAACTAATAAGAATATAACAAAACCCAAAATTCCTAATTGCGAACCAATGAAAGATAAACATAACACTAATAAAAACGAAGGAGTTGAAATTTATGAAAATAAGACTGATGAAAGACTGAAGGAAGCAAAAAAAGCGATAGATTTATGATAACCAGTAAAATAACGATCAATAAGAAAAGGGTAAATACACAAAAAAATAAAAAATAGATAAATATCAAGACCAAAGAAACGACAAAAAATAAATCAATGGATATTCTTAAAGAAAAACAGGTATATTTTCGTTGCTAAATTCATTCATTTAAAATGTCTAATGAAATGTGTAAAAACATGAATGTTTTTTATTTAAGGTGAAACAAAATTCTGGGGGAGAGAAAACGAAAAAAATTATGTTAGAAGAATCTGCAGCACAGATTAGAGAAAATATTGGTGAAGAAAATATAGACGAATACAGAAAAGAAACCAAGGCAGAAATTAGAAAGCAGACCGGAAAAGAGGATATGGGATATGCGTATACACAAAATGTTGTTATGATTGAAAAAAAAGGATAGTGGTAAAATAAACAAAGAATCGAGAAGAAACATCAGAAAAAACATAGAAGATAAAATAGGAATGTCTGAAGAAGAAGAAAATATACTATTAAGTGACTTAGAAGAGACCGACGGAAAGACAGTAGGAGAGACTAATAAGAATATGACTTAGAGGATGACGATTTATCTATATTTTAGTTTTTTGACACAATGATTAAGAAAGGTAATGGGTTTATTAAAAACTGCCACATTATATATAAATAAGGTACCTACCTACTAGGTACAGTATTATCAAAGATTTTTTTAAGAATTTGGACGAAACATTTTCATTTATAGACTTTATAAATGTTAATTTTGGAAATACAAATGGAGAGTTTAATAGCCAAAGAAAATTGAAACGTTTTGTTTTTGTTGACTAGATTATTAAGTATTTTTTTAAGACTGAAGATACTACTCAAAGTAGGTACAAAAAGTTACTATGTTGCCAAAATGTTTGGATTATGATTAAACTGAGTGATTTAAACTATTAAATGTCATTTTTCATGTTACAATGTAGCGGCCGAAAACTAGCAAATTTAACGGCCGATAACTAAAACAGATGGCCGAAAACCGGTGAAATGCTACTTTCAGACATCTGATTTTTTAACAATTTTATAAGGACATATACAAGTACAGATACAAAAAAATATGATTCTACGTTAAATAAAGCGTTGAAAAAAAATTTTTTATTTGATCTACGACATACCCGTCTTATAAATGTATCATGTCAAAGTCCGAACTTTGCTTAAATGGCCGAAAACCGGCTAACTTACCCTATCACCAGTGCCGAATTAAAATCATCCTCGGCACAATAGAATTTCGCCAAGGTATTGTGATTTTTTTGGACATTCAGCTGTTTGCCGTGTTAGAATTTGAGCTAGATTTTATCACCTTATCCGTTTTTTACAGAGGATTTATGGCTAATAAACGCCGCTGAGAGGAGTTCTAATTCGTTTCGTGATATCCGATCGAAGGAGGATACTGATTTACTGAATTTCAACCAAATATATTGTTAAAAGGGAGCCGCAGGTATATCACCCAAAGTTTATTAATATCCATTACCTAGTATTTACTTCAAGGGGGGGTCTATATATCTACTACTTTCAATGTTGAGAGCTACGGTATGTATGTCTTTGCATCTCAATTCTGTACATTAGTTCATTTGCAATTAGCGATTGTTTACATCAATAAAGTTATTATTAACAAAGAAAATGTGAAAAGTGTAATGAACAATAATAATACATACAAGCCGTTATCCTTGATCATGTTCGTTTATTCCGTGGACTCTAAAAAATTACCATTGTGTATTTGTATGGTTCATACAATATTAATTGATATGATAGTAAAATGATAGTGATAAATTCGGGGATGATAAATCAAACTGCCCGTGTAGAATGCCGTAATTGCACTAACTTTATTTCGTCATATAATTGATACCCGCGTTGCGATCCAGTACATAAAATAGCGACGTAAGCATACGTCATTGAAATGCATTATTTCGTAAATATGTATATAAAAATAATTGTACGGTTCCGTACAGTATTGTTAGTTATTCTAATAGTGAAAGTTTTATTTTGAATTTTGAGTGGCTAAGTGCGTTAGATGTTAACTTTATATTAAACAAATGAAAGGGTACATAATTTTATCCCCGATCTTGGTGTTAGCAGTCAATAGCTATGTCTCGGTGACTAATTCTCAAATAGATAATAAAATAATACAATGTATTGTTCTGCGTAGATATTGGTTTATAAAAACCAATATCTACACAGTCTCCGGGATTACTGTGTGTGTAGGCGTCGCACAGAGTGGTATTTGGCCCAAAAAGTTGGTCAAAAATATTTGGTACTCTTAATGGCTGCTCGACGATGTTTTATTACAGTCTTAACTCGGAAAAGTTAAAAAAAAATAGTTTTTCGTAATTTTCGTCTTAGTTTTCAAAATTTATATTTATAATGTCACTTTCTCATATCAAATTTAAAACATGGGCTAATAGTGGGATTTTTTTATGAATCTTCCTCTTCCTCATACCCGTCAGGACAGGATCAGAGGTGAAGAGAAGCCTGTTTAACACATCCTCGTTGCAAGCTACGTGGAAAAAAATGCGGTCGACTGGGACTTGGGTACTCCTGTAACTGAAAGACAATTTGTACTAAAAAAATCTTCGCATTTTATTTATAACTACCTGTAATAAAAAAATAAGTTATATGCTTATTATAATGCTTCAAAGTATAACATTACAATAGAGATAAAGGAATTTGGGTCTCACTTTATGCATCCTTTAAGCCATTCGGCATTTTTTTCTAGGAATCTGGCTGTTGTGTTGCTAGCAGCCAACCACTTAATTAAACTGATGTCTGAGTTGACAGTTTTTGCTTTAAACTGCAAAATTTTGGTCATTTTCTGCATATTGATTGAGCAGTCCCCTCTCAATAAATTTCAATTTTACATTAAAAGTTGAGGTATTTGAGCATTCCATCACATCAAACAAGTCACTTCGAGTCGAAACCCTCATTTCAGAAGGACCTTTAACAAATATACACAAATTTATAAGTATAGCTTCTTTTACCGAGTATCGAATGTGCCTACGTAAAAAAATCACCAAAAATAGGCGGGTGGTTTGGGGTGACCGTTTCTTGCTTATTTACATCCTATAAAGTCTATTCTATCATGAACAATTGCAATTTTGGCTTAGAAATGGTGAGAAATGTATTAAAACTCTCTTTGATCTTGTGAAAATGCGTTTTTTAAAGTAATTTTTTAGTGCTTATATCTTAAGGCTATAAATAAAAAAAGGCTATAGATTGATTATTAAAATTAAGTACCAAACAAATTACATACCTGGTTGAGCAAAATCCATAAAGAAAACCACCACAAAATCCTTCAGTCACAAGATATCAATTTATATCTCAAAGTAATAAAATCTAATTTTTCGAACAAGCTCAGGAACACTAAGCGAACGGTAACTTCCGACTGAGCCCACGGCGTGCGGGATGGCGCTAGCGCAATGAGTTTTTTGTTGTTGTTTGGAGTAGTTATACTAGTTTTTGGAAACAATGTTTTAAAGCCAGTACATATAATTTTGAAAAATATGATTTTGACCAACTTTTAGGGCCAAATACCAGTCTGTGCGTCGCCTAAGGATCAAAATTCATTGTAGATTTTACAGCTTTGTATAGCTTGATATGCTGCTCATTGTACATAAAATTAAGTTTAATTTTTCATGTTTTGTTTCAGTATATAACAGCATGGCTTATCTCGTTCACATTTGCTGCAGTTTTAATCCTGACCCACTTTCACCATATACACCGTTATTTTGTGGTCGTTTTAATTAACTAAAGGGTGTGTTGTACCAATGAAACTAAACATTTTTGCCCAAGAAACATGGGTCAGAAAACGACAAAAAATTGTGGTCTTCCCATACTAACTAGACAGCTAAAACATTGTATTTGTATGGGAAAGTCCAAAATTTTTGTCGTTTTTCGACCCATGTTTCTTTGGCAAAAATGATTATTTTCATTAGTAGAGCACTCCCTTAAGTTAATTAAAACGACTACAAAATGACGGTGTATATTATATGAGAGCATTAAGTGCGGAGACAAAGGAGATTCGCAGTAATCAAGCGGATCTAAAAAGGTAAGAATGAGGGCTTTTCAAAATGACAAAAAGCTGTAGGCTCGATAGATGGCGTTGATAAAAATGTATATCTCAATTTTTTTTTTTTACTAATCTTCGAAGAGTAGGTACTCCGGTAGTAGGCTAGGCGTATTCCCTCAACCGTATTGAATTCGTCCCCTTCTCGAGCGCGACAAATACGATACGGTTTTGGGAATCAAAATATGCCCCGTAAGCGTTTTTGCAATCAACACGGTTTTGCTGTAAATTTTGTCGTATATATCATTCCTAGGGATGGGTTTACTCCCGGAAATTTTCCAAAGTTCCGGTATTTTTCCAATCGACTGGGCTTTTATTTAGAGACCACTTCCACGTAGAGTCTCCTTTGGGTGAAACTACTACAGCCCCTGCAGAGTCAGTTACCACCTCGGAGATGGCGAACCTCCCGGTCACATTGTCTGTTAAGGACGTTAAGTCTACTGTTAGAGATATGGTTCGTGGTAAATCCCCGGGGCATGATGGGCTCAGTATAGAGCATTTACAATATACAGGTGTCCATCTTCCGACAGTGCTATCCATGCTGTTTAACTTTTGTATAGGGAATTCCTACCTTCCTCATGATATGATGAAAATAATTGTTACGCCTATAATTAAGGACAGGACAGGAGACAGTGCGGATCCTAACAGTTTGCTTGATCGACAGCTTAGTCAACACCTAGACATATGTACATGATGCACAATTCGGCTTTCAGCCCAATTTATCTACAGAAAGTGCAATCCTGTCGCTCAAGCATACTGTTCGGTACTACACAGACAGAAAAATGCCTGTCTATGCATGTTTCCTGGACCTGTCCAAGTGTCAGTGCAATGGACTTGTCGAGCGTTTCTATAGACAACTGAAGACAGCAATTACTTGTCATAATGACACCAACTGGACAGAAACTTAACCGTTAGTTTTGCTCGGTATTCGTAACGCAATCAAGGACGATCTGCAAGTTTCCTCTTCTGAACTTTTATACGGAGAGACCTTGCAGATGCCCGGTGGCGATATTAGAAATGCCTGTGGGGTACAGACACTGCCTGCTCTGTACCGCTCTGGGTTTTTCTTATTAAATAACGTCCAAAAAGCCTGTGTGTTTCAGAGCACCGCCTGCTCTGTATCGCCCGGGGTTTTTCACCTAAAAATTTGATAATATCACCCTAAAAAGCCTGTGGAACACAGACACTTTGCGCTGTGATGCACAGTGATTTTCTGAATATTAAAGACTGAAAAATTTCTAAAATTACACGTAAGTCACTGAGTATCGTGAAACTTGGATATAAAACTGATGAAACTAAAATACTTATCAAAATAACTTTTAACTCGTTAAAAAACATGGGTCGAAATTTATTTTTGGTAGGTCTTCTTAGAAATAAATCCCCAAAGAACAGCTGTTTTTATCGTAATTTACAAAAATTCTCGAAAACGGCATAGCACAATCAAGTATTTTACAATGTGTGTACAAAGGGAAAGGACTTGAAAATACCCTGTAAATAATTTTAATTGAGAGTTTTACAAAAAAACAATTGTTATAAAAGAAAAGTATTTTTTTTAGTTTTTCGCAATTTCCGAGCGCAATAACTAACAGCCGAACGTTATTTAATATTTTTTAATTAATTTTATAATAATTGACAGTCAACAGCACATTAGATTAGACTATATTTGACCTTGTGACGGCCTTTATGCCGTACGTAATTAAAGCTGTTTTCGCAGTTAAACTGTTTAACTTAACATGCTGTCTTGTAAACCCACATCAAAGAGTACTTTTGTAATATAGGAAATAAATAATCTTGCAGGTTTTTTCTGTTAAAGAGAAAATTATAATCACTGATAAGGTCTGTTTTTGTAATATTCAATATTTAAGCATAACTAAAATATTAATGAAAGATAAATCGAAATGAATTTTAAATAACATAACACATAAATTATCACATGGATATTATGTCAAATTAGTGATACAATAAAACATAACTAGGTATTGTTTATTATTTATCCAAGAAACTTGAAAATGCGCAATATCAAGCTACCGCCCCCGCGACGTTCTTATCTTAGGTTAGGAACCAAAATCTGCTATCTTTTGATCCAGGTTTAAGAAAAACTATCTCTGTGCCTTTCATCCCAATCCATCCCATCTAGCATAGCCTGCCATTTTTATGGGTATCATTTTAACATTTAAAATAAATTAATATTAATAGTAGGATAAACTAAAAATGATACCACTTTGGTAAAAAAAATCGCTAGTATGACTATATAATAAATATAAATCACTATATATAACTATATATAAATCACTATTTTAATATTCTTAATAATTTACCGAAACATAAAGAAGGAATACTTTAATTACAACTGTAATTTTCTGAATTGTCTGTGTTCTACAGGCTTATTCGGGTGATATTATTAAATTTTTAGTCGAAAAACCCCGCGCGCTACAGAGCAAGCGATGCTCTGAAACACACAGGCTTTTTCGACGTTAATTATTAAAAAAACCCAGAGCGGTACAGAGCAGGTAGTGTCTGTACCCCACAGGCATTTCTAATATCGCTGCCCGATGAATTATTTGGCAAACGTGGCGCGATTTTTGTGAAAAATGGGAAAGTCGTATTCGAAACAAGAAGAAAAGGAGGTGGTGATTACACAAAATGCGGTTGACAAAAATAGTGCGAGCATACATGACTCGACACACACAAATAATATTTTACTAACAGTAGTGTTGGCAATGGCCGCGGCGCGGCGATCATTTTCGTTATTTACAAAAAATATAGTAAATGTCACAAAGAGTGGATGAGGCAGGAAATACGCCAGAAAGTCTATAAAAAACTACAATTGCAACTCTGGCCGACGCTACGTAGAGCCCAGGGTTCATAAATATAACATCTCATAATCACTATGAGAATGAAAGTGATTCATTTCGACTTAAATCACCATAATTAAAGTTACTCATTTCGACTTAAATCACCAGATTTAGAGTGACTCATTTCGACTTAAATCACCAGATTTAGAGTGACTCATTTCAACTTAAATTACCAGATTCAATGTGAATCATTTAGACTTAAATCACCATGGATTTATCTTAACATAAATAACCTTTCTAATGTTGGGCTTATTTTAAAATGAGTCACTTTTATTCTGAGTGTTTGATTATATTTGGGTGTGTGTTTAGGATGGTCATGTACTGGTCAATCCAGTGGACTCATCAGTGGGTGAAATTGTAACCGTAGAATCTATTGGAAATAATTTAGTAAGTTATTACCTATCTTTAAGTTGCTCATGGAGAAGCTTATAACTGCCGAAAATCCAAAACTTGACAGATTCTCAGTTGCTTGCTCAGCTCTACGACATCGGCAGATTATTTAAAAAGGACTCAACACCCCTATACTACGCACCATATTTCCCTACTGACGCTTACCAAGCTAAACGCAACACCTTCGGCTGGTTGGTCACCGCCAGAAAGGCTCAACGGCAGCACTTAGTTTCGTTGGGCCTTATAAGAAAGCCCACGTCCCGTTCCAGCTCCAAGACTAGTTTAGACCGCGTGGACAGCGCTTCACACCCTGGTATCAACCTAACCAAACTTACAGAAGGGAACTCCCTTTCTGGACTTTTTCAGATTGAACTAAATTATCCAGGACAGAATTAGTAAAAATAAACTGGCCATGTGCAGAGCATGTAAGCCAAGGAATCCGACCCACATTTCAAGGCAAAATTGCTAGTTATACAATAGAAAACCAGTGTAATAAGTGTCAGCGCAATATTAGCTCAAGTTCTAGTTATAATTTATAAATATCTAAATCTGTGCAGGTGACGTGGAGGTCGTAGCATCAGCGTTAGATCAGCTGTCGAATTTTTCAGCAGGCACGTAGCGGCGGCAAACAGTGCGAGCCCGCCTCCGTTACTCATACTACGAGGAAGGAACGTTACAGTACAGCAGTCCTTTAATAATTTTCCTATTCTAAAATCAAGTGACGGCTTCTGGCGTATGACTACGAAGCACTATTCCCTGATAAATCCGGTAGTCTCGACGCCTTCGAAGCTTCATCTGACACCATTTTAAAAGCTACCCGGCAGAAGCTGAACACCACAAAGGACAAGTTACATTACAATATATATTAGTCACTATCAAAAATAGACCAATATTCACAGCTGTTTTAATAAAAATATCCAATATTAGATCTACTTCTGTAGTGTGTCACCTCTTCCATATACATTATAATGTGTTTAGTGTAAGAAATCAGTTAGTATCCACTGAACAATAGTTCTTATTTGACGGCTCCCGGTCGCCACATTACATTTCTTTGAAAGAGTTATTCAGGATGTTTTAGGAGTTATATGATGGAATGCAATTAGATACTACAGTATTAAGAAGTAAGTTGAGAAACAAGAAGCTGTAATCACTCAGGAGTTAAATATGGAGAGTCAATTACTGCAACCAATTATGCATTGCTATCTACGAAATTCTTAGAGCTTGCATTTAAACTGATGCCGGCTACGGTACGGGCCCAAGACTCCCCTCCTGGTACAGTGAACTTCGACACCCTACTTGGTTAGTTCTCTTCCAGCCTCAGCTAAATTTATTTTATTGTTATAACTTGTGAGTACTCTAAGGTATACAGTCTTTGTCAGTCTGCCCTGGCACAATCAATCACAAGAGGTTAAGACAGAGTGCTTTCAAGTCATTTGAATCAATGGATGAGCAATGGAATCTAGAGGAAAGTTATGATAATTCCAACCAACCAGAGGGGTCGAAACTAGGGAATCTCGACCCGCTGAGGAGCAACAAAGGATAGTCAATACTATAAAAAAGACCAAAGATAACACGTTTACGAGAACTATTGACAATACAACGAATGTTGAGTCGTACGATAGGTGTAGAAGAATAAATGTATTGAGTGGGGAAGTCAAAAAGACATAGATATCTATTCAGACACTACTACTGGAGGAGAAAAGGTAATATCACTAGCCGAGATTACATCGTTGAACAATATTGAAATAGGAAGTAGTTATGTACCTAGCAATACAACTGGGATCTAATCCAGTTGAAGATAAACAGAAGTATATAATTTGTAACGTTAAGAACATAAACTTAGACAAACCAAAATTTGGAGAGACGTCGAAACATCGAGTTAACTTTATTGAAGATTTAGAGATTTATTTGAAGAAGGCAGGAAAGTCAGACAATGAATTAGATCTAATACTAGAGTGTTTAACCGGTAACGCTTTTAAATTAGATTTTTTGAAAGCTTATTGGGGTGAAAATGAACTAAACTAATTGAGATGGAAGATAGTGCAAGGAGTATGGACTGTATGGAATAGGACGGAGACACCCACTGTTAGATTTCTTTTTTTTATAATATTAATTTGAGATAGAAAACGAATGATGATAAATGCTTGTAGTCCCGTCATCTTTCATTCCTTTCCTATCTACGCATTTGGTCTATTTTTCGTCAATATCGCACCGCCTCCGGTGCAACAATGTGGATATGTGAAGGTCAAGTGCGTCAATGAGACTACGAGAACATTCTCACTCTTTTACGAACGCCAGACGCAACGGACGAATTTGGGTGTGTCATTATAGTTATTTATGCAACTGTACTATAACGAGGGGTATTAAAACACGAATGTGGGTTTGTGATAATAGTATCATATGAGTGTTTTCATACCTAATTATGTACAGTTGCATACAAGACTTTATCTACACCCATTTTTTATTTTATTTTTCATTTTTATTAGGGAAACAAACAATATTTTAATACATATGGATTAAAAACACCCATGATATTTATCTAAACCTATAATATGTATCCTCTATAAAGGTATTGACTTTGACTTTGTCTTTGACTTTCCTCTTCCTCGTCATTATGTCTTCCGCAAGAGTGTTTTAATGTTGTACTGAATTTCATAATGCAACTCTCGCGCGTGGTCGCGCGGTGCAGCAGGACCAGCTCTCACTCGGGATACTGTAATGATGGCAGTAAGCTGTTTCAGAACCCCTTACAGAGGATTTAAAGCATGGGTGTAGATAAAAAGACTTTATTATTTGAAGGGCTTAGTAGCAAAAGGACCTATTCGCAAAATGCCCTGCAGTCGCATATTGCCTTATTCGCGATATGCCTCATTCTATAAATGCCCTATATGTGAAATGTCCTATTTTCCTTAGGACTCATTCGCAGAAATATTTATGCTCAAAATGCCTTATTTTTCTCTGAGTGTTCGTTAATGAATAATGAAGTAATAAATCTTTTTCACTCGGAGTGTCTATAAACCTGAAAAGGTTATTCGGTGACATGTTCAACGTCAGCCTGGAGCAGGTCTACATCCAATGAGTGTATTACGTATACTTTAAATTAATTTAGCTTCAGTGTAAACTCTGGTTATTATCCAGAATATATAAATATAATTCTACTTTCTTATGGATGTCCTGAGTGTCAGTTATTCAGGGTGTTTTATGTTAAGGTGATAAGTGATAATTTATCTTAGCATAAGCCCCTTCTTACACGGAGCTACTGAAAACTGACGAAACCAGCTAGTATAATTACAAACTAGTTAGTGACAAAGATTCGTACACAGCACTACCAAATTTAGTTGAAATCTACACAAAACGCGGTGTGTGTTGTTTCAGAATAATATTGACATGGCTAGCGATGAGGAGTAATTACTTCTCCACTACATCAGACTACATCCCACTTCACTCCAACCTTTCCTGGTCACATCCCAACGCGAATACCCTGTCAATGTGTAATTATACAAATACATTTGCTTTTCCACTTCTTGGACGAATTGTATACTTACTAACTGGTCATTCATTTTCACTGAACCGCAGCAGTTTCCATTAGTAATCAGTCGCGCCCGACCATCATGACCGGTCGCCAGTGATTAGTTACTAACGCGTTACAAATCAGTTTGTGATTGGTAGCGTAGTGTACGAACCGCCATTGAAATACTAGTGCTGTGACTTTTTGAAACTCATTGTTAACTTTCTTTGTTATTAACGGCGCCCAAAATCAATGTTGGTCGAGCCACGCGAATCCACACATCACACAACCCCTCGGCTCTACCGATAAACATTTTCTTTGGGGTAAATTCCATCATTACCCCCGGGGTTTTTTTTTGTTAAAGGGTAATGATAAACTTGTTTATTTAAGCATTTTTCTGCAGATCGTCACAATCTGTGTGAAACTATAAGTCCCTACTAATCCGGCATGTACATTTCAGGTTTCACAATGAGTGACGATTATGATTACATGAGCGATTTACTGAAACAATGGGGCCTAGTAGAATATATAGAAGTTTTTACTAGTAAGTTAAAACAACTGTCACCTTAGAACTTTAGAATTGTTACTGTTTTTTTATTTTGTATGCATTTAATTAGTACATTAGATGAGTGTCTAAAAATGTTATAGATCAGAAAGTGGATGCAGGTTGTCTTAGAATTAAAGATGATGGAGACATCAAACAATTGATTGCACCTGCACCTGCAGGTAGGTGCAACTTACCCGTATATGCCCGACTTTGACTGAGGAAGCTAGCAGTTATCAATTTGAAGATTTAAGAAGTCTGCCTGAGCATTGAGTACATTACTGGAAAGAAATAACTAAGGAGCAACATCACCAAATATTAAATGAAACCCCAAGACTTCAAAACATGCGCAGAGGAAAGTCTTGCTCTTACTACATTGTTGTGCAAATTACGTACTGGGGACTCCAATGAGAGACTTTCAGAACTGTTCCAACTCCCAAGACGGACATTTGAAACGTTGATGAATGTGGCGAGATAGATTTTGGTGACCGATTTTGTGCCCCTTCATTTGAGAGTGAGACACATATCTCGGGAAGATGTTGCCAGAAGAAATTCTGTAATTGCAAATGGTTTATTTGGAAACCCGGATGCACCTATTAATGAAAAAAATGCAATTGTAATCGCTGATGGATAATACATTTATACCTAAAAAAGTTCAGATTACCTATTTCAAAAAGACACAAATGGCCGAATACTCAAACGTTAATTAACTTTGAGGGGCTCTCAAACGTCGTCCTGTCGCATTAAATGTCAAAGATATGACAAAGACAGCATGCTGTTTGAGAACCGCTCAAAGTTAAGTAGCGTTTGAGCAATTGGCCGATATTCCCTGCATAAGTACAGGAACTTGGTCAAACCATTTCTTATTGTATGCTGTGATGGATATATATTAAATATGTTTGGTCCATATGCTGCCACTACAAATGACGCCACGACATTGAATGATTTATTAGACAGGTATCAATTTTTTCACAGCTATCTGTTCACAGCTGCGTTGGAGGACATCTTTAAGCTCTTGGACTGGAAAGGACTCGGCATCAACATTAATGGCCAGTACCTAACACACCTTCGTTTTGCCGATGATATAGTCCTTATGGCTGAGACCATGGAAGACCTGAACACAATGCTCGAAGATCTCCGTAGTGCTTCCCAAAGAGTGGGTCTTAGGATGAACATGGAAAAGACGAAAATTATGTCAAATGCCCATGTTGTACCCTCTCCAGTTCATGTTGGGAACACTACACTTGAAGTTGTTGACCATTACGTATACCTAGGACAGGCAGTCCAGTTAGGTAGGTCCAACTTCGAGAAAGAGATCTCTCGTCGAATCCAACTCGGGTGGGCAGCATTCGGGAAGCTTCGAAAAATCTTCGCGTCCGACTTACCTCAGTGTCTCAAGACGAAAGTCTATGAACAGTGTGTGTTGCCAGTGATGACTTACGGCAGTGTAGTGCGCTAATTATGGGTCTCATAAGAAGGCTCAAGGTCACTCAGCGTGCAATGGAGAGAGCCATGCTCGGCGTTTCCCTACGTGATCAAATCAGAAACGAGGAGATCCGCAGGAGAACTAAAGTAACCGACATCGCTCGAAGGATTGCTCAGCTGAAGTGGCAATGGGCGGGACACATAGCGAGAAGAACCCATGGCCGTTGGGGCAGAAAGGTTTTGGAATGGCGACCACGCACCGGACGACGCTCCGTGGGTAGGCCCCCGACAAGGTGGACCGACGATCTGGTGAAGGTCGTGGAAAGCCAGTGGATGCAGGCAGCGCAGGACCGATCGTCGTGGAGATCCTTAGGGGAGGCCTATACCCAGCAGTGGGTGTCGTGTGACTGATATGATGATCATTTTTTTATAACTTTTTAAAAATTATGATGTTTTAACCGTGGTTTCAGGGACTCGTTAGATAAAATTCATGACAAAGGTCTTTTAGGGTATATGCCCGAAACACAGTGCCTAATCATCCACAACTCACAACCTTGGAAGGGAAATCGCTCACGTTGTGTGACGATTAATAGATGGGTTGTAGAAGCAGTGAATGGCCAGATAAAACGAGATTACAGATTATTCAGGCAAGAACAAAGAAACTTATTAGTCGATCAACATAATGTTAGAATATTGATTGTTTCTTCTGTCTGACTATGCATATGGCGTCATGAAATATAATAAAAAAAATTACTGATGTCCATTCATGGAGACTAAAGGGAACAAGAGTAGCACAAAACGGAAAAGCCTGCGTTATCGAATATGATACTAACGACGAATTACTTCGTATTATAGGGCGTACTGTCGTCAAAATAAATGTCATTAAAGTTGTCGTCAAAGGAGTAGTACAAGTGCAGCAATATTTAGATGCATCACCAACATATACATGCATTGTATGCATGCAGGCCATAAATCGATCACAATTAGTTCCCGTGCAATATTCAGATACATTATCGATATATATCCATTGAACCAGAAGCAGAGGCTACAATACGAACAGCCAAATGTTCATGATGAATTGTAGAAAGCATGATGTCAATGAAATTGTACGCAAAACTAGGGAAATATTGTGAATGTGTTTTCGATGCTCTGTCCATGGTAAAAAATATAAACAAGCTCACACTCGATCAAATACTAGAACTATGGTGCCTCTTGCCCTGGAAAGAAACACCATTTGACAATTAATTATATGATGTGATACTCATATTGAACGCTTATTGTGGTAACGGTTCTGTCATTGATGATGATACAGTTGATTCAATCAACATTTGGCAAAGTTTAAAAAAAAAATATGTGCCTAATCTATTGAGAATTGTCCAATATGTCTTGTTTATCCCTGTATCTAATGCAGGGGTAGAGAGGACTTTTAGTGATTTGAGTTTTGTGTGGACGGATGAAAGAAATAGGATGGGTGTGGAATCTGTGAGAAGTGAATTGTGTATGTTTTAATATTTCTTACTTGTGTACGGAATTTAAGGAAAACATTATTAGCAATAAGCAATTGGTTAAAAGCAGTTGCAAGTGATTTAAAATATAAAAAGAATGTGTAAAATACTGTCTTTATTTTGATTATCCTCTATTTCCTTACCAGCTTATTGGTAATTTTAATCGAAAATACGTAAATCGAAAAACCAAGGGGTAAGGTAAAGTCATACCTAACTAACGCTTTTAACATGGTAGATCTCATGATCTCATCTTGCTTGCCATTCTTAAGTCTTTCAACTTCTCATCGTCGTCACTGGAGTGGTTTTCTAATTATCTTCGCGGCCGCCGGCAGGCGGTACGCGTAGGATCGGATGTATCTCACTGGAATGATCTCTCCGCTGGCGTCCCGCAGGGTGGCATACACTCTCCTGTTCTTTTCTCCATATTCATCAATTTCCTTTCCTCATCGCTTGGCTGTTCTTATTATTTTTATGCCGATGACCTTCAAATTTATGTACAGTCACCAACCGAAGATATCGACTCTGCTGTATCAATATTAAATAATGTCCTACGTAGCATCAGCACCTGGTCTACTAACTTCGGTATCGCAGTAAACCCAGCTAAATGCCAGGCTATTATTGTCGGCGGGTCAAAACATATTGCTAAGATCGATAATAGCTCAGTCCAGCCTATTGTTCTGGATACACCACCATCCCTCTCTGCCCCAGCGTTAAAAATCTTGGCTTCCACATTGACTCTACGCTTAGCTGGACGGCACATGTTGCCGAGGTGAGTCGAGCAGTTACATCTTCCTTACGCTTTTTAAATCGCTTTAGAAATTTTCTCCCTATCTGTACTAAGGTCACTTTCGTCACTTCTCTTATTTTCCCCCTCATCGATTATGCTGATGTCTGTTTTCCGGACCTTAATGAGGATCTTCTTAATAAGTTGGACCGACTTATGAATAATGCCCTTCGATTCGTTTTCTGCCTTCGCAAGTTCGATCACGTTACTTAAATGGCTTCCTATCCGTTAGCGCAGACAGCAAAGGCTACTCTGCACGCTTTACTCCGTCCTCAATAATCCTTATGCTCCAGAATACTTAAAATGCAAGTTTCAGTATCTCTGCGACTCTCATAATCGTCAGCTCCGGTCTACAAACTCTCTTGCTCTCTGTACTCCTCTCTTTCGCTCTGGCTATATGTACGACTCCTTCACACTGCAAGCTCTGCGCCTTTGGAATGACCTTCCTCGACTCTATCAGACAATCTCCAAGCAAACTTTTCTTCAAAAAGAAAGTTAACTCTCTTCTCTTGGAAAGCTCATAATGTGGAAATCATTGTCATCTCTGTATCCTTCTCCTTCTTAGAAATTTAATAAATAATATTATTATATATTTATGTATTTTGTGTACCTTTAAGTATTACGTTTTATATTATTATTATATTTGTATTTATTTCTTTTGTATGTTATTATGTACTATGGGCAAAAGCGTCGCTTAACCAGTTTGCAACAAAATTCGTGTGCGCGCGTATCGCCCTTACACGAACGAAACGTATGCAGTGACGTGGCGGCGTGCAAGCGATTTTGACCTTAGCAGTGGTTAAGCGTCGCTGTTTTCCATGGTACCGCATTCATGGTTTCTCTGTTTCCCAAAGGTTGACTGGCAGAGAATGCTTCAGCATTAAGTCCGCCTTTTGTACTTTAGTTTGTAGTACAATAAAGATTAAAAAAAAAACCTTTTGTCAAGCGAGAAAGATTTAGATTTACAATAAAAACACTAGTCAAACGTAATCAAATTCATCGCCATACTCATACATCTTGTAATAGACCGGGATGCCACCGTCGGTAACCCTACCTCATCGAGTACCAACACGAGACAGTCACTATAAGGAGAGAGACAAAAAGTATCGTTAAAAATTGTTGGTCTGCCTAGGCGCAACTTGGCCGGTTTTGTACAGTCATGAAAAAAAGTGAGACTAAAATGATGACAAAATATGTCATCAGGTACCACCATTAAACCTTGTTGATACGATGAGGCTGGAAGAGTAAGACTAGAAAAAACTGGTCTGCCGCGCCCCATCTTGGCAACTAAGTGCCGATTTCACCGTTAACCGAGTTAAATTGAACTTGGTTTTACTTAAGCGAGTTCAGAAATTCGTTTTGATCGCGGTCTACGTTGCACCGGTTTCACCGTCTTCATTTTGATAACCGTAGTTCAGCTTTGACAAAGAATGAAGTTGCGTTCAAAGTATTGCAATTAAAGAAATTTTCCCTACATAAATGGCAAAAAAAATACAGATCATGATATTCTTCGTGGCGCAAACCACATTCACTCGTGGTGTGAACCCTGTGAAACATACCTACTCAGTGAATTTAAAGAAATAGGCTACGCACTTATTCATTCATTACCTACGCAAAAAATAAATTTCAGGGTCAGTTGTCAAGAACGTCAAAAACAAAAGTAAGTAATGAAAAATTTGATGTCAAGTTTACGGCGGTCTTTTTAAATTTAGAACAATAAACAGCTTGTAAAGAGTTGACAAAAAAAGGTCACCACTTTATTTTTCAATAACTTACAATTTTTATTATTTTCCAATAATTTATAACAACTTTCTTTTGCATAGGTCAACACTTCAAAATCACATTGACTATCTTTTGTACTTAAAAATATTAGTTCCATTAAAATTCTTTCTGGCCCAAGTATAATTTTTAATTTTGAAGTGATCGAAATTATTTAGGGTAAAACTAAAACTTGGTAGTGGAAACACTGACTTATAATCTCTTTGATTTTTGTCAAATTTCTCTATGGAATTTGTTTTTGTCAGCAATGTTTATCTGATATTTTTGAGTTTTATGCAGTATTTTTATTTTCCGCAGTGATATTTTGCTCAATTGTTTATTTCGAACGGATTGTGGATATAATAATTTAAGTACCTAGGTACTGAATACATGTTATTTAAGTAAGTGTCGTGAAACTTGTGAATTGTGAATTTTTGACATGGTAGGTAATAAATCAGTGAAGTAAATTGTTGTCCGTTTTTTCTTTATTATTATTAGTTGTATGTAGAAGAACTAGGTACGTAGTTAACGGGATATCTACTAGCATAATAGTAAAAGTTAGGTAGGTCATAGGTAAGTAAGTGTTCTTTACAATATTCTATTATGTTTTGATTTACGGTGCCTATAAAACATTATTAGGCATTGGATTCATAATGTTTTGAACGCTTATTATTATAGGTGTTTAATTACTGTTTTTAAAGGCGCCGCTCGTAATTCAAAACATAATAAACTCGAGAGCAGAAAAATCGCACCACACAGGCCTATTTTCATACAAACGAGGTAAATTTGAAGATCTGGTTCTCCGCCCAGGATTAAACGGGCTCTGATCTGATGATGGCAAATTAAGAAAGGTGGTTGAGGAAAAAAGGTGAATAGAAAAAAGCTGAATAGAGCATTGGCACTAGCTAAGGCTCTATTCATATTTTTTTTTATTCAAATACGAAAAGGATATTTCTTTCCACTACTTATTTCTTTCTATGCAATAATCAATTCTCCCATGTTCATCGTATATACCTACTCCACAATCATGGCAATGAAACAATATTATCTACCACTGAACTATTCAACATTTGACACTGGCAAAAATTACTTCCAAGAGGAAAGTAGATTGCCAAAACAAAAAAGAAGAAGAAGAAGACATCATGGCAGACAGATGACAGACAGTTCTTGAACGTGTTCAAACCATAGATAAGTTCAAATACGCTAACCGTCGTAAATCGGCCGTTCAGAAACTGAAACCAAGTTCAAAAGTTTAAGCGCGTGAGCTGAGGTTAACTCGAATTGAGCGCGTTCAATTTAAGCGGTGAAATCGGCTCTTAGTCAGTCAGACTGATTTTAGGAGCGCATTGGGGGTTGGTTTTTATGTCATCGAGTACCAACATGCGACCAATGTTTTACTATGGCTTTGACCAACCTACTACCAAAAACACTGGTCTGCCGATCTTTAGTCTGGCAGTTTCTTCAGTCAGACCGTTTTTATAGTTGTATACTTACATCTATTTATTCTTTTTATCTTGAAAGTTTTTTCGCCCAATCCAACGAAATTGGTTTTTGAAGTAATTTACCTACCCAGCAAACATTCTTGAGATGACGGCAGCAAAATGTAGCCAACCCAAGAACCGAATCAAAGACTTTACCTTGATTCGATTCTTGGATTGGCTACATTCCTCTCTTGACTAACATATTATTATGGCTTTAATCGACCTCATCATACAATCCTGCTTCATGGCACGTACTATATAGGTAGGTATTTATAGTTATACTTATCAATGTTTATTTATACTTACCCATTATACCAAAAAATAGTACAGGTAAGCATAATTTTAGGAGAAAATTAATAAAAGGTTGTATTTAACAAATCAACATTTATTTTCAATAATAAGCATAGTAGGTAAGTTTTTTTACATTTTAAAGATACCGTTACAGACGCTACTTAAAAACTAATTTTAATAATCAAATTGTTCACAATTAAACTGCCATTTTAGTACGTCACATCGTCAGAAGAGTTTTGCCACATAGAGTTCACAAAAATTGTTCTGACAACTTTTTTTCCTAGAGACGGCCAACATGGTGGAATCGTATGGGCGTCAAAATTTACCACCATTTTTTTTTAAATGTGACTCTTCCATTTAAAGAAATATTTGTATTACATTCATATCCAGCGGCAAAAATTTTGATTCGTGCGAGTGACACTGATGTAATGATAACTGTATTAGGGAACGTGCACAAATTTTTAGAAAAAGAAATATGTTAGTCAAGAGAGGAATGTAGCCAATCCAAGAATCGAATCAAGGTAAAGTCTTTGATTCGGTTCTTGGGTTGGCTACATTTTGCTGCCGTCATCTCAAGAATGTTTGCTGGGTAGGTAAATTACTTCAAAAACCAATGTCGTTGGATTGGGCGAAAAAACTTTCAAGATAAAAAGAATAAATAGATGTAAGTATACAACTATAAAAACGGTCTGACTGAAGAAACTGCCAGACTAAAGATCGGCAGACCAGTGTTTTTGGTAGTAGGTTGGTCAAAGCCATAGTAAAACATTGGTCGCATGTTGGTACTCGATGACATAAAAACCAACCCCCAATGCGCTCCTAAAATCAGTCTGACTGACTAAGTTGCCAAGATGGGGCGCGGCAGACCAGTTTTTTCTAGTCTTACTCTTCCAGCCTCATCGTATCAACAAGGTTTAATGGTGGTACCTGATGACATATTTTGTCATCATTTTAGCCTCACTTTTTTTCATGACTGTACAAAACCGGCCAAGTTGCGCCTAGGCAGACCAACAATTTTTAACGATACTTTTTGTCTCTCTCCTTATAGTGACTGTCTCGTGTTGGTACTCGATGAGGTAGGGTTACCGACGGTGGCATCCCGGTCTATAACAAGAACAACTCTGAGACTTGTCGATTTACTTTTCCTCGAAACCATGCCAACAAACTCGTATTATGCTGCCGAGTTCAGACAAGTTCATTCGAAATGAAGGACGATTCTGCATTTTGAAACGAACAACGAATAAATATGGGTAAATAATTATAATCAGCAAATTCTTGAGTTCTGGAATGCCAATATGGACATTCAATCTGGCGGATCAAATAAATCGATAGTCCACTACATCGCCAAGTACATTTCAAAGACAGAGCCTACAAATGTAAACGCAGTTGTAGCTCAAGCTAGTTATATTATCTAATTATGGCCACTACCGTCATCTTTTTGACCTAATTTTTCCCCTTGGAATTTCCATAAAAACTATATTTAACAATTATATTGTACGACAATTTTATTATTAGTACACCCTGGTCGTAAAATCACGGCCGAGAGCAAATCACACTAATCAAACTTATCAGTTTTGCATTACAATGCAATAACTTACTGCCTCTTTTTACGACGGTAACTAAATAGAAATAGCCCAAGAAGTCACCTACAAGAAACTTGGATGTACCTATAAACCCCTGGAGGCATGCTATGGATCATTCTACCAGCGCCTTTCTTGAGAGTAACTTAATTTTAGCTTAGAGTTACTACGACTAGCATATAGTCAAAGTTGTAACTTTTATCTTTCCTTTATTAAACTTATATCAGTGCTAATACCGTGGTTCGTCATTTGCCTACCCTCGCCAAACTTCTCCGCTTTACCCCTAGACTCGACGGTTAACTAGCTATTATAACAAAGATTAGTGTTTATTGTGTAGTTACTTAGTAATAATGTTTAGTCAAAGCGACTCTGTTTATTTCGTTTGTATTTTGTTTTGTGATTATTGACATCGAGTGAATTACGTTGTGCAATACAATGAAGACCGCTGACGTCGCGGTATCCAAATTGGAGCAACATTTATTACAATATGACGGAATGGCCGACGCTGCACAACGTGACCGCTGCACACTTACGTCGACTCCCCCCGTGCGTCTTCGACGCCGCTCACCTGCATTTGTCCACCACTTCGGTTCAAACTTCAAATCAGTCAATTAGTTATAAGAAATAAATGTAATTTTGCTGTAATAAACTTTGTTAAAATAATTTTTGGTTTTTTAAATCCTACGGCTGCTGCCTTCGTATTTAGTGTGTAAATCATCTGTCAATATTACGTCAATATTGTGATCAATTGTCGCAGTTTTTAACTGATAATAGGAAATTATTAGTCTCTTATTACAATTTCCTGTCTTTCTATTTAATTATTTCTTACATATTAGCAATTGTGACCTATCCGTCAAGAAATCAGCATGTCTGAACAAATATTGCTCGAAATGAGTGCTCGTTGTGTTTTATTCTCCCTGCACCATGGTGTGCAATTATTGCATATTACAACATCACACAACTTACTCCAAGAAGATTGTGAATATTTGGCCATCTTTGATGCGCCCTTGGGGTACTTTTTACTTGACCCCGAGAATCCCCACCCCAACCTGGAGCTGGTGGTCACCACCGAGCTGGGACTCCGGCACACCAGGCAAGAACACATCACGCTAGTCGAGTTTTCGCTGAACCGTTCATTTTTATATGTGCGCTGGGTGCGTTTTGATGTGCAAGATTTCGAAGATTTAATAGAGACCTTAAGTGAATAATGTAAATAATAGTGTGTGTGGGTGTGTGTGGTTTTTTTTATAAGTAATATATACCCCTTTTTTTGAGGAAGCAGCACAACACGACCACACGGCATCGTTACTTCAGCACAGCAACTTTACTCTCTCTTATAATTTCAAGACCGGGAAGAATCGATGGATATTATAGATAGATGAACACAAGAATCCTCATAACTCCCTTAATAAGTTCTCTTCATTATTGGTGGATATTATAGAGGAACAAGAATCTTCATATCTCCCTTATTACTTTTCATTTTCAAGATTAAACCGGTGGGAGGAACCCCAGAATCCTCATATCTTACTTAATTAAAATTAAGTATTCCTTCTCCTCATTTATATAATCGAAATATATTATAAAGGAATAGTAAGAAACCTCATTTCTCCCTTAATTAAGGGTTTTGCAATTTTCATGCATAGAAATAACGCTTCCGGAGAAGACCGAGTTTATCTTTGGGCGATTATATCTTTAAAGGTGCCCATACACGGTACGATTGATCTGTACGATCCGTCGTTGCAGACCGATCGAAACGACGGATCGCCAGTGTATGTTCACATCGTTAACGATTTACTTGATCGCAAACGATATCGGAGGTCGTCACAGAATCCCTTGCGATCAGACCAATCGTAACGATAAATCGACAGTGTATGGTGCCTTGCGATCAACGATTCGATTTTTGTCTCAGTCAACGCCGGCCGCCGCACGCGCTGCATGTCTATTGTCTACGTACCTAGCCTACACTCGACGAACGAAACAACAAAATGACTACATGGAGTAACGACGATTTGATTGAATTTATTGAATTATTCAGAGAACAAGAGCCTTTATGGAAAATAAGACATAAAGATTATCACAACAACGTGAAGAGAACGGTGTGTTATAATGTACTTTTGGAGAAAATGAAAATAATTGACAGAACTGCTGATTTGAATAAAGTTAAAAAGAAAATTAATAACCTAAGGACAGTCTTTCGTAAAGAATTGAAGAAACAGAATGATTCGCTGTTATCCGGAAGCAGTGCTGACGAAGTTTATTCGCCTAAACTGTCATATTTTGAAAATTTAATGTTCTTAAAAGACCAAGAAATGCCACGTGAAGGAGAAAGTTCCACAAAGTCGGTGAGTACAAATCTTTATTTAAATTCCAACTTAAATTAACTTATGTACTTAAGTGCTACACATAATTGTTCTGCCAAGGAACTGCACCGATTCCATTAAAATAATCTACAAACAAATTTCTATTTTCTGTTGCTGAGTGAAAACCGGATCCCCTTCTTCTCTCGAGACCAATCAAGTTACTATGTAGACCTTCTTCAATCTCTCCAACTTCATAGTTTTTTCTATCAAAGCTATCTTGCGGGGAGTAGGTGTCTGGATTTTCACGGCGTAAAAAGTTATGTAGTGCACAACAAGCCATCACCACTGGAGTAATATTATCTAAGTCCAAATTTATTCCATTTTTCAGTATTCCAAACCGAGCAACTAAAATTCCGAATACATTTTCAATTATGCGTCTTGCTCGGGATAAACGGTAATTAAAAATTCTTCTTTTTTCATTGAGCTGTGACTTATTAAATGGTTTCAAAAAATTATTCCTTAGAGCAAAAGCTTCATCTCCAACAAACACATAAGGAAGCGTTATTCCATTCACTGAATCTGGTTGTGGCAACCCCAATGTACCGTTTATAAGTTTTTGATGAAAATCTGTATTTTTTATAACCCCACCGTCAGACACTCGGCCGTTTGTACCAAAGTGAAAATAAATTAACTCATAATTAGCATTAGCAATTGCCATCAGAACCTGACTGTGGAAGTGTTTATAATTAAAGAAATATGAACCAGATTCAGGCGGCGGCTTTATTTTAATATGCTTGCCATCAACAGCGCCAAGACAATTGGGAAAATTCCATCGTTTTTCGAAATCAGCTCCAATTGCTTTCCATTCACTTTCATTCGAAGGTAACTGAAACAAATCAAATTTCTTTTATTACAGACGATTACAGAGGAACAACATGAAGATGCCTACGAAAATCCGTCACCAAGTGGAACTCAAGCTGAAAATGACGATATTTTACCACCTCCACCTACACCAAGTCAATTAAAGCGCAAGAAATCTTCGCAGGTGTCAAATTCAACAATAGATTTAACTCTTGACAATATAAATAAAAAAAATTTGTCTCTTAAACCTGACGATACATGTGACATATTTGGAAAAACTGTAGCTTCTAAATTAAAATCATTACCTAAAGATCAACGGATCTGGGCGGAGAAAATTATTAATGAAACCTTGTTAGAAGCCGAACTTGGGAACCTGAATAGACAATGTGTAAGTAGAGTAAATAATATTTTAAATAACTCTTCCCAAGATTGGCAACCAAATACTTCTCCATTCTCTCAACCTCGCACATCTCCATTCTCTCAACCTCGCACATCTCCATACTCTCAACCTAACACTTCCCCATACTCTCAATCTCACACTTCTTCACACTATCAACCACAGACATCTCCCTACTCTCAATCTCAGATGTCTCCATACTCTCAACCTCAGGAGTCTCCATTCTCACAGTCTCATTTGTCACAGAACATTCCTTCAAATCAACAAGAAATTCAGACACCACCAGAAGAACAGACTACACTGTTACACATTCCTGAAAATCAGTCCTCCAAACCTCAAACTCCACCTTTACTCCAAGCCAGACAGAGACCTACGGGAGAACAGTTGTCAGGTGCAAAAGAACAAAATTTAATTTATTTTTTTGAAAACTTTCAATCCTAATGTTTAACTATGTACCTACCATGTTTAACTGCCTATATGAATGGAAAATAAATGATTATAACTATTAAGAATGATTTATGTTTTATTGCAGTACATACCTTACAATAGTCGTGACATGCTTCGTAAATGGCGGCGCAGGTTTCTGGGATGATTCTCCCCAGTAACTGTGGTGAAATGATAGATGAGAACTTTAGATCTTCATAGGATCGTCCAGTGGCTAGGAAACGCAAAGTTGCACTAAGGCGTTCGTGAATACTGACAGCTTGCCTCATGTTTGTATCGTGCTTCTGTATTTTAGGTGATACTAATTTCAATAATTTTAGGTACGTAGGTTCAGTCATTCTCATGTAGTTGTGCCAGTCTTTTGGATGGAACCGTAATTCTTTTAAAATATTTACATGCGAGTACTGATGTCGTTTTAATAGCCATTTCTTAACCCACATTTTTCTAGGTTTGTTTCTTTTTTTCCGTAACCGAATCAAAGTTACTGCCACAAAACTAAGAAAAAGAAGTTCGTTTTCCATTGTAGTCACGTCTTGAATTATTTGAACACGTCGTCACTCTGTTTTTTCAAACCAGCAAATGATCGATCGTGACGACCAATCGTTTCATGTGTGAGCGGCAGTTTTGTTGCGATACATCGTCACGATATCGTTTCAGATGATCGTAGCGACGGATCGTACCGTGTATGGGCACCTTAATAGACGCAATCTTAAAACAATTAACTGATTTGTATAATTATTATGTACATTTGTTAAAAAAAAAACATAATGAAAGAGACATCAAATTACAAAGCAAGCATAATTTGCGCTGCGCGAACATATATTTCGATTGGTTTATTGTATTTTCTGACAAAAGCTGATTTAATTGACTTGTTACATTAAGTATGAGAATTTATCTCAATCGAATTATTGTACACTTTTGCGAGTGAATATTTAATTGATTTATTGTATTTGCTAAATTAGTATTTCCACATTTTCCACACTAATTAAAGGACGGTGCGCCCTTAAATTTACATAATGTGGAAGATGTTATACCCACAGATCTGGTTAACTTAATACTGATCTTTGACGGTGATTATCGTCAATTAAATTTATAATTAAAGAAACGTGATTTAGTGGAATTAGGGTACGATGACGGTAACGCGGCTCAACAAGAATATAATTTACACGTAATTACTAGTCGTCTGACAGGTAAGTAAGGCCGCCGCCCTAATAAGTGAAAGACTAATATCTTGTCTTTCACTTATTAGCGAATTCCTCTATATAGCGAAAGTGGAAACGTCCATGGCGGCGCTCACGGAGGCTGGTGTGGAACCAGAAATCTTGGCAACTGCGGGTATGGACTATGACCAACTAATGACCTTGCACGATGATATCGTGGAGGTGACGGCCAAGATCAAGGCGAGACAGGCAGGCGGCCCTGCTTCTCGCACTTCCGTTGGATCGGAAGTACTAGGTGTCACTGGTCAGCTCCCCACCTTTCAGCTGTCCCACTTTGGTGGTAGGATGGAGGAGTGGGTGGCCTACAAAAATATGTTCGAGTCTTTGATCAACTCGAGACCGGACCCTTCGAAGGCCTAGAAGATGGCGTACCTCCTCTCCACCCTTGAAGGCGAGGCACGGTCTGCGGGCTGAGGCTAGGGCTGCAGAGAGTTCCATGATGGAACCAGCGCCGTCCGGAGCGCCGGAACGCAGCCCCTCAGCACCCTCATGGCGAGAGAAGCCCAAATAGGAACTAAAAACTCTTTTTAATCAACACTTTGGAGATCCCCGTTCCAAGGGATGTATTGCGTTAAAATTAAAATCAATTCATATTAAATCAAAGGAACATGTCCATGCAAAAAAAATAGGGCTCGTGCTTGGATGCTCCGAGACTTTTATAGTTCATTGGAGTCCACCACTTCCTCGATTGAGTTAGAGTGATAAACCGGCAGTTTGAGAAATACTATGGGGATTTCTTACAGACTTGTGAAGCGCTGGCAGCCGGCGGAGCCGAAGATTTGGAAGACTTGGGGCAAGAGTTTTCGCAAATTAATGGAATTTTAGTTTCAGTACAAACTAAGGTGGAAGAGACCGAAGTGGGGCATTCACCACCACTGAAGCAGGAAGCAGCTGCAAGTTGCTTGCAGGATGCTGGGAGCGAAGCGGCCAAGCTACCGTTCATCTAACTGGGGCAGTTTAGTAATAACCCGATGGACTGGGTGGGTTTTTACCATCTATTCGTCTCATTGGTGCACAATAGGCCTAACTATCCCGAAATATCCCGAATCCGGAAGACTACTAAAATTTCTCCTTTGCAACAACGAGCGTCGTCACCGAGCATCTCTGAAGCCGAGACGGTCATCGTTGAGAAAACTGCGACTGCAGCGACGTGTGCATCAGAGCACGCGCTAAACATTGATTCAACAAATAATGATGCCGCAGCCACAACTTCCGATAACGAGGTTAACTTTAAAATGTCTACATCGAGCAATTTTAATAGACGAAAATTAACAACTATAATTTTGCACTGCAGCGGTAATAGAATCAACAGAAATCAATTTCCAAATTTCAAAGCCGAGATTACCAGCAATGAGTATATACGTCAAAGTCGTCACAAGAGAACTCTTTTTATATACTCTCTTCGATTGTCAAATAAATACAATCGCAGGATAGTCGATGTACGGGAAATTGCAACTCGACTGTTGGAAAGCATTTTTCATTTACCACCGTCGTCGACGACGTCCTCGTCATCTTCGCCGTCAAGCTCGTGTGCTCTCGTTCAATCGGCATGGTTTAAAAGTGATCATTCGGGTTTGGTAATTAAGTTGAATAAATTTTGTTCAAATTATAAATTTGTCCCCTTCATTACTATGAAGGGATATGAATTCAAGTTGCCGAGAAATTTGGAATTTTATTTGACAACAAACAAATCGCAACTTCGCGTTGCTCGTTATTTAACGAGCATATACAAGAATGTGTTTCAACGTGCATGTCAAGCCGCTAAATTTTTCTCTCCGAAATGATACATTTTCGAATCGGATGGTTTTTTTTTATAAAAATTTGAATACAAAACAAATTTATCAAATTACTTTTCTTAGAAATTTCTTGGCCGATTAGAGAATTATGTAAACGAGAACGATTGATACCTCGTCGTATCGTTGCGCCAAGAATAGATTCTGTCGTAGATAATAATTTTAAATTGTGTTCTACATTTGTTACCACTGTCGGCGATTTAATAGCAGGGTGCCCACTATCGCACTTAGCCGAATTTTTCAATAGTTCATACAATCTGTAGCACAAAGACAACATTATAATTGTTGCATACTTCAGATCGCACCATGCCTACTTTCTCATAAAGTCAACTAATGATTTCAGTAGAACATGGTTTCTCATAAAGTCAACTAATGATTTCAGTAGAACATTTAGTCGCTGCATGCCGACTTTTATGATCATGCTTGACTTTGGTATGCGAATTGCCTACAATTTGTACAAGCAAAAACAAATATTTTAATATCGCAAGAACTTTAATATACTTATTTAAAACATATCAAAGTAACTAAATTATATGCCTTCGTATTTTGAACTCAAATTAACTAATTAAGCAAGTATGAACGTATTTCAATTAGGTACTTTCCCTTTCAGCTGTCCCACCTTTCAGCTGTCCCACTTTGGTGGTAGGATGGAGGAGTGGGTGGCCTACAAAAATATGTTCGAGTCTTTGATCAACTCGAGACCGGACCCTTCGAAGGCCTAGAAGATGGCGTACCTCCTCTCCACCCTTGAAGGCGAGGCACGGTCGCTCATCCAGCACCTCCGGATAGAGGATGCTCAATATGATACGGCTTGGGAGCTGTTGAACTCCTGTTATCAGAACGTGCGTTTATTGGCCGACGCACACGCCGCGCAGTTGTTAGCCTTGCCTAAGGTGGCAAAACTTGGAGTTTGAGGCTAGGGCTGCGGAGAGTTCCATGATGGAACCATGAGGTCTACAATGAACACATGAAACCCGAACGAACTCCGTAATTTCGGGCTGTTTCTTACCACGAAAATACTACGGGCCCGTCAACGGCACGAGACCGGAGTTTGACGTTTGCTGTTACGGATAGCTTACTATGATCGCTCGAACCCGACACGAAAATTCGATTTTGACATACAGTTTTTCGGGCGTTTAACCTCACTTCTCACGAGAACTCAAGTGCTACCGTAAGAGTTTCGGATAAACATTTTATTCCAGAAATAAGTGAATTATCGTCAATTTTATATCAGTTTGGGTTTTGTTTCTAAGAGAACTCAAAGTTTAAAATTACAGAAAAGATTGTAACATGAAATAGAGACAAGAATAATAAAGTCAATTTACTTACATGAAAGTGAAGTGAACCAATTCACACTAAATCCAAAGGAGAACTATGGTTAAATGTCCCTTTTTATTTGAGTTTACCATTATCAAATGAAATATAGCAAACGCTTATCACTTAAAAAAAATACTAAGTATTGCTCTTAATTGATTTAGAACACTTGAATTTGATGCGAGGTGCGAGTCGTAGAAAACACTTGAAAGTATAACTTCATTTGAACAAAAGCAAAAAATAACTCCGAAAGTTTCGGCGAAACACTTTAGAAATGTAATCACAAGAAACGCAAATAAACAAAATCAGCAAAAGCTTTAGGTGTGTAATGCTGCAGCAAGAAATATCCACATAACATCAAAATGTTATTAGTGAAACGTGACCTTCTCGATTAGGTTGGTTTATCACCTGTCGGGGGCCACTTCGCCACAGAGTAAACAGCCCGGGCGACATGGCGCGTTAAAGTGTAATAACAAAAGGTTTTTGTTGAAAATTGGCAGTTTTAATAACATAGGCAGCCTTCCGATGATTATTACTGTATTATAATAAATCAAAACTGTTTAAATACAAATAATTTTAATTATTAATGTCATTACCGTACAAACCTCTTTCAATCATTCATTCACGTAACTTGTCTATGCGTCCGTACTAAACCTACGAATCCGAAAATATTTCGTGGTAGCTACGAGTCACGTACTTCGTTCGAGTTACGGACGGGCCCGAAATTACGGATGAACGTTTCATAGTAGACATCCAGGACTGGGCGCCGCAGTTAATATGCAGACTTTAGGACTTTTAGACTACGAAGCTTTAGGACAATGCAGGGATTATGCGGAGAAAATATTTATGTTAAAGGTTTAGACAAATAAGGACCACAAACATAGAGCAAGCAGTTCTAGAAATGCAATCTTTAATCATTTCCTGAACTCGTAGTGACATGTATCGAGAGGGATTAAAACGTCAACAAAATGCAAGAACAAGCCAACCAGAGGAAAGGGAGGAGTGGCTTGTACATCGTTGAGGGCTGCGCAAGAGCAAGGGGTCAACGAATTGTGGAACGAACTCAAATGACTTTAAAATATAAATTAGATTGAAAAAGGGATACATTAGATTTGTGTATGTGTAAATAGTTTTCATGAGAACAAGAGAGAAGACAGAGCTCATTCCGATTCTATCTGCGTCTTTGTATAGTCGTTTCACTTAACGAATATAAAGTTTAGAAGTGTTTCGTTTCATTCAACAGTTCATGTTTATTCAATTTAAACTTGTATCTATAGTAAATAATAAAGTATAGTTTAATAGATAAAATTTATTTGTAATAATTAAAATCAGTGTGGCGAACCAACAGGGCGCTAAACAGCTGAGTATTTTAGTATTATTACAGTGTATTTAATTGACTTTTGGCCGAATACTCAAACGCTAATTAACTTTGAGAGGCTCTCAAACGTCGTCCTGTCGCATTAAATGTCAAAGATATGACAAAGACAGCATGCTGTTTGAGAGCCGCTCAAAGTTAAGTAGCGTTTGAGTATTCGGCCATTAACCTTATAATTGAAATTACTTGATTGTTTTTGAGTGTATTAACACCGACTAAAATTGAGAATAAATCTAAACAAGAATAAGCGATATTCGTTCTCACGTTTATCAAGAAGCGCTCATGGCGGAACTTGACAGGCTGATCGTACTCGATCACGTTTGTTAAGCAACGCTCGCTCCGGCCAGGTGTCGGATGGGTGACCGTTAAGTGGCATTACAACTGAGCGCTTCCGTGCTTCGGAGGGCACGTTAAACCGTCGGTCCCGGCTGTTGTCATCTGATAACAGTCGTTAAGCCAAGTTAGAGGCCTTACAGGCGGCTTGATAAACTCTAACACCAGAGGTGGCCACTATTCCTCATTCGATAAGAAAGAAAAGACGTTTATCAAGGTCAAATAAGTTCTCTATTATTTTATGTTTCATTCTTTTGTGTTTTGATTATTGTTTAGATTTATTTTAAAGGCAGAAGGGAGTTTTTTCTTTTCTCCGTCGGTTTTTCTCCCTACCATATAAATTTGCCTTAGTAACAAACGGAGGGCCTCATCACTAACGTGAAAGTTAGTCAAAATAAACAAAGAGATTCGCTAACTTCATTTTAATGAATAAATTAATTAAAAGTTATTATGCATTCATATTTTTCTCCATTATAGGCATCTTTTATTCTTATAGTAATATAGCCAAAATTAGATCTCTTTTCCCCTTAGGGTTTGAAGTTTCAGATAGATTGATATTTTCAGATATTTTTTTATCCTCAGATAACTAGACAAATCTAGATAAATCAGTAGATTCCTACAAATATATAATTTAGGTAAATTCAAAGTTTCAGTCGGCTAGATAAATTCAGATAAGTAGGAAATTTTAATAGTTCATCTTTTCTTTTAGACTTTTTACCTTCATTCTAGAATACGATCATTTTAGATAATTTTTTTTTTTTTTTATTTTTTTATTTTACTTTAATTATAATACAGTTTTCTTACACAATTTCAACAACAACTATTCATTTAGATTTTCACAATAACGCAAACATTCTGACAATAATTTCATCCATCCATCCGCAAACAAGTCACATTCAGGGTTGTCGGCAAGGAGAGAGTTGAGCGCGGAAAGGGAGCGCGGTATGGGTGAATTAGCTCGTGCCACAGTACGGCTCCACGGCACGGCAAGCAACTGGTGCCTTCTACTGCGGCGGTAGTTGTTCGGCACAAAAAGTCGACACAGCTCGTTATGCAAGTCAGGAGCATCTATCTTACCGTTAAGAATTTTGCACATAGTTGCGAGTTGGTGTTTCATTCGCCTAACCTCCAAAGAATTATAGCCTAGACAACCCAGCAAAAACTTGGACGGATACATGAAGGGATAGTATCCATTCACGCGTTTGTACAAATATCGAAGAAATGCTTTCTGCACCTTTTCTAACATAAGCACATACGAGCTTTCATGAGGGTTCCATACACACATAGCACTCTCTAATTTACTACGTACCAACGCCGTGAAAATAAGTCGTATGACTTGAACATTTTGAAAATCTTTTGCGTTTCTAAGAATGAATCCCAAACGCCGAAAAGATTCTTTTGCAAGAGCCGTTATGTGGTCGTGAAACGTTAACTTTCGATCAAAAACAACACCTAGATCTTTGAAAGTGGTTAGCTGAGTTATCGTATCCCCGTTGATATTATACTCATAAGCCACTGGGCATCGCAATCGACTGAAAGTCATCGCATGACACTTATCAGCATTGAATTCCATGCCGTTACTCAAACTCCATTGGTATATTGCATCAACGTCACGCTGGAGCGCTATACAATCTTCTGCTGCCTTAACTTCCACGTAGAGTTTTAGGTCATCTGCATATAATAAGCATAGTGTAAAACAGAGAACGGCAGGAAGATCGTTTACCATTAGCAAAAACAAGAGAGGGCCAAGTATGGAGCCTTGACTTACACCAGAACGCGTGTGATAGGTGTGAGACTCGTACAAACCAAGCCTGACGTACTGTTTACGATCGCGAAGGTAGTCTGCGATGAGGTGTAGAAGCTTTGGAGTAAAACCTATCTTTCCAAGTTTAGCCAACAATACGTCATTATCAACCCTATCAAACGCCTTCCGGAAGTCAAAATAAAGAACATCTACTTGGGACTCACGATCCAAAACTTTCGAGATGAAATCTACTACGGTTAATAAATTGGTCTCAACTGATCTTCGTGGTCTGAAGCCGTGTTGTTCATTGCAAAGGGATACATTAACTTGGGCATAAATTTGTTGAAGAATAACACTTTCCAATACTTTTGCTGGAGCGGACAGAATAGCAATGGGGCGAAAATCTTCCACTTTGGACTTATCTGAGCCCTTTGGAATTGGACTCACCCTTGACAATTTCCATTGTGGTGGGTATTTACCAGTTGCCAATGCGAGATTAAATATATGACATAAAGGAATGCACAAGTGTTTCCTTGCTTGCTTAATAACTATTGATGGCACATTATCTGGTCCAACAGCGCTACTAGGTTTCAACTTGTTAATGCCAAACAAAACGTCTTTTGTAGTGAAAGGACTAATACCAACATAATTACCATTAGAGCTATTGTCGACAATATAAGCATTGTCAGCATCGAGAGAAGGAATATCCGGTAAAAAGACACTAGAAAAATAGCTGGCAAAAGCATCTGCTGCCTCAACTCCCGAAAGCGTCTGACCATTGAACATTAACCTGGGTTCAAAACCACCTTTGGTACGGAGACTAGAAATGTGACGCCAGAATTCGTTTGGATTACACTGTATATTTTGTTCGATACGTTTCATGTAGGAATCGTAGGCCAATGAAATGCGATCCGATAAATAAGAAATTGATTTAGTTCATCTTTTCTTTAAGACTTCAATAATTTCAGACAAATAGATCACTTCATTTAATTTATCTTCTTTCTAAAATACGATAAATTTTAGATAAATAAGAAGTTTGATCTAGTTTATCTCTTTCTAGACTTCGATGAATTCAGACATAAAGATCATTTAATTTAGGTTTCTTTTTCTAGAAATTTAATAGTTTCAGAATAAATTGACCGTCCCAAATAATTGATTTAACCTCAATTTAAATCCCTATTGGTGGCCACCTGTATAAAGGAGAAAAGATTATCTCTGCTAAAATTAATAATAAAAGGGAATAAAGACAGCGACTTGACAACCGTCTGACGAGATGGTCAAAATTAATGTAGGGAACGCTAGGGCCGCAAGTGAAAGTGTGCTCGTACCAAGATTAAATCTAAACGTGTATTAAAATCATTGTAATCATTTGCTAATCGAATAATGATTATCGCACCTCAAGCTCATTATTTAAAAGGTACACCTGTTTATGCTGAGTATATCTTGGGATAATATTCATATAAAATCACTAGACGATCAGGATAGTAAATTAGTATCGCAGATAGCTTGGTAGTTAGCAGCCGAGAAGCGGCCAAGCCAGACGACGGATCATCACAGCGTGAAGCCGGACGATCCGCTCTGGAAGCACGTCAAGAAGCTTTGCGCTGGAGGCAAGAAACTGTTTACCAAGGAAGGCACATTTTACAGAGACTCCACGAAGTAAAAAGTCCATCGTTTCTATTCCTACATGATGGAAAAACCACTCGCATCGCCAGTCTATAAACAACCAGAGAAAGAACCTCAACTACGACCAATGTACGAGTATCAAGACGTGCAAGTTCCGGTCGAAAGGATTGGCGAGGCAGGTTCTTTTAAAATAAAGAAGACCAGACGACTTAAAAAGAAGAGATGTTTTCTTAAGCATTTTCACAACGATCAAAACTCGTTTGTGCTCAAAGGCGCGCCGAACAAAGGACGCTGTGCGCTATTTGATTAAAATCGAAGTTGTAGACTTGGAATCAAGAGCGTCCAATCCTGAAGAAGAGAACACTATGCTGTGTGCGCAATACGTTGTAGAAGATTACATAGACCCAATTATGGACCAAACGGAGGGGCTTATCAGCAACATCATACTATTATTAATTAATCAGCTACTAATTACATACATGCCTTGCCTTCGCATGGCTGGTTACAAGTTTTTATTGTGAGCCGCTCGCTTTTTCTCTTATATTAATGTGCGAACATGTTTTCTGCACCGTGTCTTAGTTGCAACAGTAAAAAATGGCTGAACTAATAGACTATGAGCGCGTACGTTCCACGACGCAGCTCGATCAGAACACAAAGAGATGGCACCCGTTATCTCTGACGGCGGGCGAGAGAAATAAAC
This sequence comes from Agriphila tristella, assembly GCA_928269145.1. Lineage (NCBI taxonomy): Eukaryota > Metazoa > Arthropoda > Insecta > Lepidoptera > Crambidae > Agriphila > Agriphila tristella. Next base: position 3,545,029 of record OV743435.1, read on the forward strand.
ATAGGGAGGGACGTGATAAAATTGTTATATACGTGATGTAAAAGTTTTTCTAAATTTTTCTTATTACCCATATGAAAGTCTGATGAACATTAGATTCGCTGACAACAAAATATACATTAATATACGAACAGTACGCTAGATTCCAGCAGTCCTATCTCGGGTGCCGAGCTAAATCGTTGATGAGTATAAAAGAATTTAAAAAACTGCTCCCTGACTGCTCTCGCCAACAATAAAGGGATCGATTGACGAGCGAGTTGAAGTCGAAGACAATCAAGAAATATCAGATCAGACCACTGCTTAGTGTTTGATTCTGAACGCATTGCATATTCGAATACAAACCTTTAAGTAACATTGTAAAGAAAATATCATGAATAACGATACAATAGTTGTGGATCTACAAGGGTTCAAAGATTTAAAAAATAAATTTATAGTTAAAAAGTTAGCAATCGCTACTAGAGATTATAGGTACTCAAACGTTTTAATTAAAACCACCATGTTCTTTTAAAACTTTATCAAATTAAGAACAAAAGCAAGTTCGTTGGTTGGAATGAAACAGTAGCTTGACTTGGACCGAGGGATTTATTGACCTTCGAGAATTTCGACGAATTGTGGTTCCTTATTTAATTGGAAAAAAAGTATTAGTTAAAGGATTGGATAAAATAATGTAGCTTCGAGAGTTATGTCAAAAATGTGAAATAATAGAATTAGGTGAAAAGGGTTTTAATGCTTCACATCCTATATCACACACAGTAGACGTGCTAGTATGAATACCTTAGTAGGTATAATTTTAGCAAAAATGCATTTGAGTTACCAAGAATAAGTATCATTTCCAGACAGTTATAGCTAAATACGGAAAAACGAAAGCACTTTAATTACCGATTAGCCGAAACTATTTATCACATCTTGTGTCACAAACAATAATTCCATGTAATAAATAAGTAGGTGGGACCTACCATAGTAAACTTAAGGTAATCCTTTGTACAAATTTAAACAAATAAACCTAAGGTTTTGAGACAACTAACATCTTTTATTTTCTGTCCCAATATCAATTTGTATATTTAACCATACCATACACTTTATTCTGACCGTAGAAGCACTTTATTTATCAAACTTGAAGACACACTAGTTTTCAATCTAGTAAAGCTCAAGTTTTCAAGCCGACCGGATGAAGCACTTTATCTTTACATCATGGACAATACAACGTTCAAGGTACCATCACCTGGCACTGCCGGGTCACTCTCCCGCGGGACGGACGAGCAATCTGAAGTCCCGCGAGAGACCATTACTCCCGCGGTTCGGAAAGCGGAGGGACCACACCAGGAGGGCGCTGAGAAATCAGCACCCACTGGACCATCAACACCTGCTCCGCAGGCTACCGTACAATCGGTGATCGACAGCCGGTGTTAAACCCTTGCCTTGATAATATCATATAAGATAGATTAATGCCCAATGATGACTAATTCTAATCAATGACCTCATTGTTCTTGTTAATCTCTAGTAACCTTTGACACCCAAAATTATAACTTATCTAAAGTTAGCAACAATGGACATCTGTTATTTTTCAGTAAGTAGAAGTAATTATAACCACCACAAGTTAGGTGCGGTTTACGTATCAATTCCTTGTTTATCGCCAAATCGTTCATCAGCAGTTCCTATTCCTCTTTCTTCTATTTCATTCATCTGATAGAGTTTCATTTGGGAATAATGTTATATTTAACTGCGTGATTGAGAAGCTAAACTATCTCAGTGAACATGGAATTGAACTTTCCCAACCAAGTTTTACAGGCGTCGTTCACTTTGAGCTCAGTTTGATCTTAGGGGATAATTTGGGTTTGCATTCTATATTAGGTTTTGTTGAAAGTTTTTCTGCACACTTTAGTTGCAGAATTTGTAAAGTTCCGAAGCAAGTTATGAAAACACAATGTTGGGAAAACATAGAATTATTAAGTGATTTATTTGATTACCAATCGGACCTTCGTCTTGGCAATACTTCGATGACAGGTATTAAAGAAAAATGTGTTTGGTTTGGCATTAAAGATTTTGATTTATTCAATCAGATAGGTGTCGACTGCATGCACGACATATTAGAAGGTGTGGCCAAGTATGTAATGCAATTTGTACTTACTTAGGCAGTACTTGAGAAGATTAAAACTTTTTTCATTGATTGAACTAAATAATAAAATTCATGCCTTTGATTATGGTCCTGACCTGACTATAGAAATCAGCCATCAACTTTAAGTATGGAGCATATAAAAAACGGAAAAGTTCGTATGACATCGGTCGTCCCTTTAATTTTGAGAAATGGTTTAAAAAAGTTTTAGCAAAACTGCAACTAAATGGCGTTATCATCATGGACAATTCAAGCTATCATTCTAGGTACCTTGTGACCTTCTATTTTAGAAATTTGTAAAATGTTTTTTTCCTTGATTTTGTTTGACTTTTATACGTAATATTTTTGTTCAAGGCGATTAGAAAAAAATCCGACGGCTGCGTGGCGGAAGCAACAAGTCAGAGACTGGCTGGAAAGCAAACAAATTTCATACGAAAAAGAAGATAATAAAACCCAGTTGTTAGATAGATAATAAACCTAGAAAAAGTTAAATTAGTAAAATACTATTATCAAAAATATGTTACTGATGAATTGGGGAAAAAATTAGGGGATAACGGTTCTACGATAACCCCCTTATCCTACTCAGTGGGGTCGTCCCTTTAGCATTTGACAAGTTCGTAAGCCCATCGGAGCTATATTATGAACATTATTCGGACAAAATGATGGAAACTACTCCCAGATCTGTCAACACTGTCATGAAATTGACATAAAATACATAGGGAAATGTGGCACATACGGCATAATGGGAGAAGGAGAATTCGATAAAAAAAATGAACAACACGTAAGAGTTAAAAGAGTACATACGAATTCCCAGAGAATGGCCCCAATGGCTCAAAGAGGGACTAACTTATTTCTGTTCTTCCAGTCTTACAAACGGTTGCCTGGAAGAAATCGCTTTTTAGCGATAAGGCCGCCAAATTGTTCTACATCTGTATTTTTTCCTTGTTATGTTTTCTATTATGGTGAACAATAAAGAATATATCTATCTATCTTCTGCCAAAGAATTATTATTATTATTAATGTTGTTACCGATTACAAAAGAAGGAGCAATATTTTATAAACGACGGCTTTCGGTCTACAATTTCACAATTTACAATATAGCAAATCGTGACTGTTATTGTTTTACTTGGCCAGAAACAGAAAGTAGACGCGGTTCTTCCGACATTGCTACCGCCGTCTTGATGTTCCTTCATGAACATGACATTGCGGGTTTTAAATCAATAAGCCTATATGCAGATACATGTGTAGGGCAAAATAAGAATTCGATAGTCGCTTCTGCATTGCTATATTGTATTAATAATGTTACACATCTACAAACTATAACGTTAAGATTTTTTGCTCCAAACCATGGTCAGAATGATGGAGACTCTGCACATAGTGCCGTAAGTTACACAGTGCAAAAGGCTGGAGATGTATTCCTACCATCCCAACTGTATCCTATCATTCACATGGCTAGCTTCACATCCATACATTGTTCGACCATTACAATATACTGATTTTAAAGATTATAAAGAACTTTCTCAAAAATTAAAGATACTCAGCCTGCGCAAAGACAATGAATCTGGTGGATCAATAAACTGGACGGATGTAGTAGAGTTTTTGATGATTTGATGAGCCTTTGTAATGGCGATACCGCCATTATAAGGTTTAATGAATATAAAAATTATTATAAAAGTTTGCCCCGCGAGTAAGAGATTACGTATATCCAATTTCATTAATAATAATTTCATAAAGGTAATGCTGTGATTGACAGCCACTAGTTTTTTTGTTTATTGCAAAGCGCGAGCGCGAGCAATGTGATTTCATTTAATTACCTACCAATTTTAAATTAATATTTGATTGTATTTAGTAGTTTGTTTCATTACAACAACTTTTTCTCATCGATATGCATGAGGCGTAACTATTATATAAGTAGTACATAAACGGATTGTCGTTACGGAAAAGAGGCGTGACAAAAAGACGTATATTTTTTCCCGGTTTTTCCTTGGCAAACAAAGCATTGTAAAATTTTATAGCCATATTAACTTAGTAGCTATGTTTCCATAGTGTACCCTTACATTTGATTTTTATCATTATAATAGTTTTTCTTTGAAATACGGCTAAAATAAGAGCGCAATCCGGCAAAAAAAAAAACCTTTTTTTGCTCTCCTGTATAATTTTATAAAATGAGGTTCGCCCCTTTGCGGCGTAGGCGACACGGACTGATGGAAACAATGGAGCATCAGGGAGCGGAGTAGTGGTAGAAAAATACCTAAATAGGAAACCAATATGGATACCATCAGAAAACTGGCCAGATTGGCTAAGCAACGGTCACTGGAATAAAGACGAGAGTGTACAAGAAATATATGTATCGGCTATGCCCTTTCACAAGCCGATCAATTTTCAAAAGACATTATATCAAAATGGCAAATGCAAGAACGGCACACGGCAACATGGAGTTATTGAAAGAGGAGAAAGCGTGGATAAAGCACTGTTTCGATATAGATATAAAATATATAGGAAAATGCGGGACGTACGGAATAATGGCAGAAGGCGGATTCGATAAAAATAATACACAACATGTGGAACATTTAAAAAATTACATAAAAATTCCAACAGAGTGGCCAACATGGCTCAAAGGAGGACATTGGAATAGGGAAGAACAAGTGATGGAAGTACACGTGTCAACAATACCGATGCAGCATTATATGTCGATAAAATGTGAAATGGAAGGGAAAATTAAAATGGCAATAGAAAACGTACGTCTCAGGGAAAAGGCGAAAAATTGGGTGAAACATCAATTCAACGTAGATATAAAATATATCGGAGTGAGCGGACCGTTCGGTTCGGGGCGATGCAAAACGGGACGTTTGACGAGGAAAACGAAAATCATGTCTGGGCATTAGAAGAATACGGGAGAACATTCGAAGAAGTTCGGCGAATTCGTCTAAACAGACAGAAATAAGGCGAGTAAAAAAAAATAAGAAAAACAATATTTTTTTAAGACTTAAACATAAAGAAATCGATAAAGTTAATAAATGATTAATAAGGGCCACATATGCGCCTCTATAAATAAGCAATAAAAAATTCGCAAGCTAAAAGAATGCATTATAAACTATGTTGAAATGTAAAGGTAACGAGCATAGAAATGGTCATGTGAAAATCAGAGGAATTTATTACAACAGAACCAATTAAATGTGAAAAGTACATAATAAAAACAAGTGATCCAGATGCAGTAAATACGTTCACTTTAAATCAAGGTAACAAAAAGTATATAAACGATTTAAAACAAGGAACGGAGCACAGTCATGAATGGGAAGCCAAAGTACGCCTATCACACAATAACAAGCAATTACATCGACGAATATCTACCAGGATAAGACACATACCCAGAAGTTCATTTATATAATGAAACGTGCAAGAAAAAATGAGGAATCACCGATAAGAGAGAGGGACAGCAGCTGGGAGAGGCGGGAGATAAGCCCGACGACATCGTACTGCAAGAAGGAACCGGAGGAGCTACACAATATCAATTGGGGGGAATTTCGGAAGAAACAGATAGAATATTCTGTGCAGGACCAGATGGGGTTATAGAGTCTGAGAACGGAAGCGAATGCACAGTTAGATGGAGCAAGAAGAAGATTCACCATCGACGGAGGAAGTAGAGATAGAAATGAAAACAGTAATGGAAAATTGGGAAAAATACTTAAAGCCGGTGCGTATCCAAGAGGCGCAAAAGGCGGAATTACAAGGGTTTTTAACGGATCTTATAAACTCGTCGCTGTACATTCGGGAACAAGAAGACGACACAAACACATTATACAAAGTGGAGAGGACAATGCAACAATAAATGAAATTTCGTATATCTAGTAACGTTCCCAGTCTGCCTGTAAAATATCAATTAAAAATACCCAGTAGTTTAGTCACAAGAAAATTTTTTTCGATTTTAATATTTTCTACATGCTGTATCTATTACTAAGCTATTGCCGACAAGTCAAAAACCCCTACATCAGTATAAATTAACACAACATTGCCAAATTGTACCTTAGGCTTAAGCCGTAAGAGTCATTTTTAAATGACACGCTTAAGCGTGTCATTTAAAAATGTGCGAATGAGACAAAATCTACTTCGAACAAACAATAAAGTTGACAACGTTTCAAATCTTTTACCTGTGTAAAAATGTGTATTTATTATTATTAAATTACTTACGAAAACAGGAGACACGTATTTTTTCCTATTGCAAAATTTTATTTTGATGAAATGTCCAAACAAACACATTTTTACGTGCTAAAGTTTTACACCTTGTCTACACGTTTACCTACAGTGGGGTCTCTTAAGTTTTATGGAAATTGAAAAAAATGCACTTCACTTCACACTGTATTTTATTAAACAGATTCAAACTTTAATTTCGCAATTCAAAAAATTGTTTCGCTGCAAACTTCGGTTTTAGCAGTATCATGACATGAATTCCACCTAGAGACTGTTACATTACGACTGTCTGCCATTACCAACGAACTAAGGCCATTACAAATTCTTCAAAAACCTTGATGTTATTTTCGAATAAAGTTAAACTAAATAAAATACTAGTACATAAAGGCAATCCAATTCAAAACATTCAAAGCACAAGCGAAAAATATTTTGGCACTTGACAGCGACAGTTTTTTTTTTTTGTTGTTGTCCGGTTTTTTATTTTTCATTGCAGCAGATGTGCAATGTGTTCTCTAAAAGCTAGTAGTGGAGAAAATTCATTCAACTATGGTATAATAATATTAACTTCACCAACAAAATAGGTCACCATTGTACTGTAATTTTTAGTCTGTGACTTTTTAATATTTTATTATTATTCTGTTTACTTTTTGTACAACACAACACAAAAACGCCCAAAGAGCAAGTCGATGACGACTTGACGTCTCATTGACACAGTCTTAAAAGACTGCGTCCAAACTGCGTCAAAGGTGTTAAAATACGAATAAGTATTACTATTATAATTTCACAGTTTTCGAGTACACCGACGTGATTTTAATTTATGGGGAATGTCGTTGCTTTAGTTTTACGGACATACCGAGAGAGATATTATGGTAACACTTGTGTTTGTCCTACCAAGCAATAATGGTCGCACCATTGTTCAAGCTGTCCAAAGGATACAAGAAATATTTAATTTGTGAAGGTATTCAGTGTACAGAATAACTTTAAATCAGTGGTCAGCTCGAGTCGCTGCCGTAGATATCAAGAAAAACACTGTTTTAATTCAGCATTAAATGGCGCCAAAGGTTCATTTCGCGGCTTGTCACCTGTCAATACTATTCTGTGATCTAACACCGCGCTGTTGCCGCTCTTACCATATGTAAGTATCCATTATTTACAAAGGGTGTTTAATTTCGTACTTGTTTTTGTGGTATTTAGTTTGTTCGAAAAAACATTTTTTTTTATTTCGCTCCTAGGAATTATTTGATAGTTTCAAAATACTTCTATGAACTAGTGTCTACAGTGTTATCATTTATTGTTGCATTGTCAAATCCACGTTGTATACATCAGTACATCTCGTCAGTGAGGAACTAGCTCACGACTGGTACGAGCTATTCGTAGGGGAAAGTATAAAAATAGCTCAATTGACTGTATAACTTGTTTACACGAGTATCTTTATAGAGGGAATGGTCGTCAAATAATACAGGATATTCTCACCGAAGAACATATTAAAGTTAGGCAGTGCGCCGAACATCATTGTGGAATGGTCGGGTATAATAAATGGAAAACGAAAACATACGAAACTGAATGTTCCGAAGGGGGAATTGCAATACTTAACAGAGAAAGCGAGCCATCTGGAGAAGTTGAAGCCGGAATGGTGGATGCCAATTCGGGACGACCAAGGCGGGAACGGATTTCCGATTCAACTCGAAGAAGGGGAAGATATTCATGGATGGGAAAGTACAAAACACGCTAAGCCAGGAAAAGTTGCGAGTATATGTGTAGAGACTCCGATTTTGTTATACATCTATGCAAGAACAGTGGTTTCACTGAAGGAGAAGCCTTATCTTGCTTTTGCAAAAGCGATGAGGGGATACGAATTGCCTGTACAAGACAATACAAAGAAAAAATCAGGACGTGCATCCACATTGCAAGAGTATTGGTATTTCAGGAATCGGTAAAGCAACCCTTCGAACGAGCGAAAAATAAATTTGACACTTCAAACGACAGATGCAACGAAATGGAAGACATTGTAAAATTGAAAATTACAAACAACAATATAGACTTCAGGGATTTTTTTACGAAAACATACGATCATTTCATGAGAAAAGCTGGTAAAAAGAATAATTTATTCTTTTTGGGTCCACCGTCGACTGGCAAAACGATGATAATGAACAGTTTGGTGGAGTGTCACTTCAACTTTAGTCGATTGACGGGTTTAATATCAAATTCCAGTCTCAATTTCAGCGGATTGATACATACGAACACGTGTCTTATGGACGAATGTAAACTGACGCACAATCAGTTCGAACAATGGAAAATGTTGGCATCTGGTCTCCCGATGTCGACAGACGTCAAATACAAGGATCGGTGTGGCGTAACAAATTGCGTATTATACACTTGCAGTAATTACCCGATCGAAATGTATTGCAACGTACCCTACTGTCAAGCGAAGCGGTGTCAACGAGGACGATCAAGTTTGAATTGTAAAGAAAATGTGAGTAGAACTTATAATTAGTCCACATAATATGTGGGAAAAATGTTGGGCTGAATACGAACTGTATGTTTGACATCTTTGCAATTGAAATGCTTTGCGTAACAATTATACAAATATGTGCTCTGCGATTTTTTTATTTTCATTATGAATATATTTTTTCCATTAATTTCGACGTGCTGTTAAATGCATCATGGCGAATTTATATAGTATTTGTTATTGTTAGATGTATATCAATGCGAATTGTATTCGTTTATAAAGCAGAATTGTGACAATATTAACATAGTGATAATAGAACATGTAATCGATGAATTTAGGTGATGGATTTAACATTATGAATAAGAAGTATATACAGAGTCATTTTGTATTTACCATCCAAATTTTGAGGATGTGTTCAGTCCATGAAACTGAACAACTTTCTCTAAAGAACACATGGCCAAATATGTAAAATAAAAATCGACTTCCCATACAAATCAAAGAGATCACATAATCAATTTAGTATGGGATGACCAACATTTTTTGGCGAAATTTGACACATGTTTCTGGTTTAGTCTAGGAATGACTGATTCGCAGAATGACTATTGACCGATTCGTGGAATGTACAATTCTATAAATAATGACTGATTCTAGTAATGACCGATTCTACAAAAGACTGATTCTACAAAAGACCGATTCTACAATTGACTGATTCTAAAAATGACTGATTTTAGAGTTTATGAACAATAGAGATTTGGTAAATAAAATGCAATGTAAGGAATAACGAATCATTTATTTCAAACATTTTTCACCATAATCAATGACGCTAACCTGCTAAATTCCTAGATGGCAAGGCGCAAAACACACTAAGTCAGGAAAAAGTATCGCTACTGTATATGTGTCGAGCGAGACTCAGATTTTGTTATACATCTATGCAAGAACGGTGCTTTCACAGAGGGAGAAGCTTTGTAAAAGCGATGAAGGGATTAGAATCGCATGCACAAAACAATACAACGAAAAAATCCGGACGGACATTCACATCGCATGAGTTTTGGTATTTCAGAAATCGATAAAGCAACGTTTTGAACGAGCAAAGAATAAATTTGACATTTCAAACAGAAGAATTTGCCGCTTCCTAAGATACTTGACCAATCTGTAGGTATATTACTCTCGTCAGCTCTACTTAATTTCAACACCGTAAATATCGTATACGATGATGAAATACGTTCGTACGATGCTGTTTTTTTAACCAAAATGGTATTACGTTAGTAGAGTAAACGCAGCTAATTTGGAATACGGTTGGTAATTTGGAATACTACAGTATAAGTGTATCCGCTGACGGGCGCTTTTTTGTAGCTGCGATAATCGCGGCGATAGTCGCCCGCGAAATGACACGACAAAGGTTTTATTTAGCCAGCGACAAAAAAGCGCCGCGATTATCGCCGCGTTTGTCGCAGCTACAAAAAGTAGCTCGTAGGCGTTTACGTATTCAAATCTGTATGTTCTATTCTTAGCGACAAAAAATCGCTTAGCGCCCGTCAGAGGGGACGCTTAGAGTTTCTAATAGCGACATCTATTAGAAATTTATTAGGTAGTTTGTGTGCTATTCAAAATTCTTGAGTCTTCAAAAGTAGAACTCGACGACTCGAGTTTTGTACATTACTAACTCAGACAGCACACAAGTCGGACTAGACACACCAAACCTGTCACCTTCCGTAATACATCCTGAACTTCCTTCTGATATTTCGACTTTTAGCAGAGTATCACTTTTACTAGAACAAGACCAACCAAACTTAGACAGTAGACAAGTCGGGGACAATACACTAAACCTGTCATATTCCTTAATATGTCCAGAACGTCTTTCTGACATTTCAATTAGTAAAGTTATAACTTTATTAGAGCAAGCCCAACCAAACGTCCGTCGGTGGACCGACGGACGTTTGCTTAAGCCCAACCAAACGTCCATCAGGCCAGTCTGCACAAATATCAGAACCACGTCACGACATAAATTGTCCTCAGGTCGGAAATGGAACGCCAAATTCATCTCCATCTATATTTTAGCCACTAAGTTTTGGTGAAGAATAAGTAAAAACCGTAATTAAAAACTGATCTGTATAAAAAAAACTCAAATTGAAATAAATCGAGACCAAAAAACATGTCCAAGTCCTTCTTGTAGTGGCCCTATAGTCACACCATTTCACATTTCGCCTATGCCTTTAGCTAAAAAACGAAAGAGTAATAGAGGTCGCAAAACAGGAAAATCGGAAATAATTTCAAGTTCACCTTATAAAAACGAATTGCAAGAAGCAGAAAAGAAAAAGAATAAAAAAAAAATGTAGCCAAAAATTAAGAGAAGGACCAAAGTAAAGAGAACAATAAGAGAAAAGCAAAAGGGACGGGGAAGGGGAAAGGGAAAGTGGGTAGTGAAACTAGTGAACAAGAAGGAAAACGTAAAAGAAAGATATTGCAAGAAGAAAACACGGACTCGGATAGTGATGCTACATTTACGTCTGACAAGTCCGTAGACGAGCTAACTTACGAAAGTGTAAAACAACTAACGAGAGATAATTGCGTATGTTTCTTTTGTAATGGAAAATATGCAGAAGATCGAAGGGTAGGAGAGGAATGGATATAATGTTTTTTCTGTGAATGCTGGGTGCACAGTGAATGCGGAGGCTACAACACTGGTTGCTATGTGTGTGATTATTGCAAACCTAGAAGATTCTAACCTTAGAGTTTACACGAATTATCCAGTAGAAGCTAAAAATTGATTATTTAAAAAATACAAAGAAAAAAAGGTGCCTAATAAGATGTAGAGTTAAGACTGATTGAAGTTTAAGTAAAAATTTGATTATTTAAAAGAAGGTACAAATAGTTTGCACTGTGGTTTGTTCTCATTTCGCGTCTCGATCCGAATTGTCACTTCCGTGGCTCGATCCAAATTGTCACTTTCGTAGCTAGACCCGGATTGTCACCACCGTGGATCGGTCCGCTTGCAACAGACAGAAAAGAAAAAGTGGTCAAATAAGTTGTGGAGTTAAGACTGATAAACTGATTGAAGTTTATTAATACAAGATTAAGAAAAAAAGTTCAAATAAGATGTGGAATTAAGACTATTTGAACAATACTTGATAGCAAAAACTTTTTTATCTACACTCACAACGTAATGTTCCAAATATGAATTCAAAAAAGGTAATATAAATACGCACTTTATTTTCGTGGATAGGTAAAATTAAAAAATAAACTCATTACGATGCAGTCAACTGCATCATAAAATAACTTTTTTTCTCATTACGATACAGGGCAAATCCAAAAAGAAGCCAGTGCCGTAACATTAAAAAAAAACAACGATATTTTCCCACATATTTTCATTGATTTAAATGCACTCTATGGTAATCGATGACTTAGTGCGATTGCACTGATCTCTTTTTTTTTCTAATAGAATGCGCGCCATTTCTAAAGCATTTCAATTAAAGTTTTTATTTCAATTTTTACATTTTGTTATACTTACTGAAATTTGTAGGTTTTTTATTCTTGCTTTAAAATGTGAAAAAATGGACTCTGCCCAAGGAAACGACTTATTACAAGGTAGGTACCTAGCTAATACAAACAAAGTCTCTCTCTCTCTTTTCTAACGTTGATCTTTTATTTAGTAGGTTCAATCCCAAATGTATGAGTGTAGATAAAGTAGTGTATGAAACTGCACATAACTAGGTATTAAAACACTCGTGTGATACTATTAAAAACCTCGCCTACGGCTCGGTTTTTAAACACACACTCGTGTTTTAATACCCCTCTTTATGTGTCAGTTTCATAAACTACTATTTACATAATAGCGAAAATTTTTACACTTCTGGGGCAGTCGCCCATACTCGAATTTAGCCATCTCCTTTCAAGCGTCAAATAATATGTGTAAGAAAATGAATAGTAAAGAAAAATATTCATTGCATAGAAAAGAGAGTACTGTTGTCGAATCAATTCGAAACGGTGTAGACATTTCAGATGTTATTGAATTTATTTAATTACTTATTCGTTTTTTACGGCAATTTCGTGTATTTTTTTAATAAATACGGCAATCTCCGTTTTTAGATACGGCAACTCATTTTTTTTAATCGTAACACTGATTGTATGTTACGTATTAGGTAGTGCGTTTGATATGAAAAATGGCAAACGTTTGATCGTGGAACTACTTTTTTTATTAAATTACGATTTAAAAACTAAGTTACATTTTTTATACTTAATAATAACATTAAGAAAACACGAAGGTTTATAACCAATGCAATGCTATTAGATTAATAAATAAATTGGTTATGACTTTTATAGCAAAAAAATCATGTCAGTTTTCATTGCTTTGGTATAAAAGGATAAAGTTTTAAAGTGAGAATAATCTAATTATTGTGTTAGTTAGTGCGTTTTATGAGTGTGTATGATAAATGCCATAATTTTCGTCATATAACTATGATTTTTATGGTGATTTACTAGTGTTAATTGTTATACTTTAATGACTCAACTTTCATAATAAGTGCTTGAAAGTCGGTTATGTGATTGAACGAGTTTTGAAGTGCAAGTGATTGACTTTTGATAAGACCTTACGTTTTTTATAGCGCCGATAGTGACTTTCGACAATTTAGTGAAGACGAGAGCGCTGCAAAATTCAAAAAAGGTTTTAGACAATTGTTGCAGCGGAACAGAGTGAATTAAGAAGAAAAATAGTGCTATATGCCTGGGACGGAAACGGAACGTAGTCAATGCTGAGCCATTTCAAAAGTAATACTCAATCGAATGTTGTGCAAAAGCCTGCAGCAGTTAGGGTTACGCGGAAAAGTGCACAACCTTGAAGTCGAACTAAGTTTCTTGGTATCTCCCACATTTTGGCGTGGTAAACCCCAACAAGAGAACTCTATCTACTCTTGGGTCTCAATAAATCAATTGTCGAGTAGATTGGACAAAATGGAGAGTTCTGTAATACTGCAAATTGAATCAGCCATAAAAGAGATGTACGGAGTAATTCATGAATTTCGTAAACCAGACGAGGATATTTATCATGCAGTGAGGAACATCATATAGTAGATGCTACTAAAAGAACGGATTGTTCAGTACATAGAAATAGATTAGATCTTTTTGTATCTTATGCTTATAGACCAAGAGAGGCTATTAGCAGAGTCTTAAATGCTACTTTAATTGGAAGTGTTACTACCGAGATGATAACAGCCCATGAGCTTCAGGATGTACTCTTTAAGGACCCAGACTTTGACCAATCTATTTTTAAAGAGGATTTAGATATGTTCTATAGATTGAGTATGTCTATCCCTTTAGCATATAACCCAGAAAGTCATATATTATCTTTGGCTATAGCTATCCCTATGCTATGATTACTCATGGGGATGCCTCTCCTATTTATACAGTGAACAATTTTGGATGGATATCCGGGAACCGATTATATAGATATACCCCAATATGTGTCTATAATATCAGAAGAAAGAGAAGGGGATAAGAGAAGCAATCAACTTAATACTCTTAAACAATTTATACCTGTTAAGTTCTAAGATAAGATTGTGAAATGAGAGGGAGGAATTACTTATGTCCACACAAAAATATAGAACTAACTCGATCAACATCTTGTGCAAAGGAGATACCATCATCATGCTCTATCCGGAGTCTTATCAAAACGGAAGAGAACATCAAAGTCATTCAACCTCTTGATGGGGGAGTCACTTTTAGAGGTAACTCGTTTTATATCATCCAAAACATCATTAAGACAAGAATATCTCAACCATATAAAGTTTATGTAGATCCTCTGAATCTAACTATGGTACCGTACGGAGGATTTGATTTTATCCAAATTAGCTCTACCTCTATTGCAGGGAGACATAAAGATATTAATCGCATAGTCAAATCTGATTATCTTAATATATAAAATCGTAAACTGAATGACTGACTGACTGACTGATTTATCAACGCACAGCCCAAACCGCTAGACCTAGAGATTTGAAATTTTGCACACACATACCTTGTACAGTGTAGGCATCCACTAAGGAAGGATTTTTAAAATTCCATCCCTAAGGGGATGAAATAAGGAATGAAAGTTTGTATGAAAGTCCCTCAGTTTTGAAGCTAGGATCATAAAATTTTGTGTTTAGGCTGACGATTTAAAATTAATAAATACGGGTCTCAGCGTTTTTCAAAATTCTACCCCCGAAGAGGTCAAAAGGGGGATGAAGTTGTGTATTAAAGAAAATATTTCATTTTCGAAGTATAAATCGCTAAATTTATAATTTAGTCTTATGGATGGAAATCTAATGCAACGTATATTGTTATTGTTAGTATTTCAACCTCTACCTAAAAAATTATATGGAGGTCGTTATTGGGGTTTTCTAGGATGACGATTGCAAAAATGACATTTCGTTGCAGTCGTAGAACAGAGACGGTTCTGATTTTTTTACATTTTTTGTTTATTGCATAAATCGACATCTAATTATGTGTTTTGTCGATTGAAGACACTTTTTTGAAAAAAAGGTATTAATTGCCTGAGATATAGTCTAGAATAATGACGGATTTGATTCTATGAGCGTAGTACAACGCCCGATTAATGAATGCGTCCATGTTCGGCGGACGGCGCATGTCCCCCGCACCCCGCTCACCGCGGCGGATCACTAGTTTCGTTCTTGTTCTACGGGAAAGCGTACATGTCACTCGCAGCGAGGTTTAAAATAAATTTAATTATTTTTTCTAAAATCACACGAGTTTATAAATGTATGTTTTTTACTCGAACAGTGTAAAAATATGAATTCGAGGACAAAACGAATGTTAGCGTTGGTGCAAAATGATGATATAAGAGTGGATGCAGATCAAAGAATATTGGTTAATAATAACAATGGTTTAGAAAAATCAGAAGAGCAGTTAACATATAATACGGGTAAGCGAATATCATAATTTTATTGCTTTACTGAGACTTTGCGTGTTGTTTGGTTATTATTTAAGATTTAATTTACTTGTCCACCGTACAACGACGGTTTGTCAAATCCGTCGTTGTCCTAGGGATCTATTTATTTTTTTTGTATTTTGATTTTTGTGTTAACACAGTATAAAATAATATTAACGGTATTTATTACGTGTCACAATACATCCTTGTTAGCCGTGTATATTTTTCTTGACGGAATTGATTGACCGTCTTTGTTCTATGGACCATTCGAGGGCGCATTGTAAGACCCGTCATTTTTCTACGGATAGATGCTAGTTGAATATGCATATCCGACGTTATTCATGGGAATTTATTTTCACATACGTCGTTGTTCATTTATAAATAGACATATTTTGATTCTTTTTGCATAGAATTTGTTTTTACTATTAGCATCGCGCTTTTTTAAAATAGGTTTTTCTATGTATCTTTGAAAATAGTTTTTATTTAGGGTTTTATTCTATTAAAAATTATTTGCACAAAAACCTATTTAGCAACTGCTTATTTTTTTTCAGTGGAGCAGACATATTGTGAATCACCGTTACCACTTGAAGCAGACGAAATATTGTCAACTCAGCTAATGCAAGATGTATGGAATGATGCCTTTTCAGAAAATGACATTCAAGAACCACCAGTCACATACCATCAAGATGAGTCAATTGCAGCAGTTTCCGTTCCTGAACAAAATGAAGATCCTTGTATGCCTGTAGATGAAATGACTCCTATTAGCGCAATTGATTTTCCCCCATCAGAAACCTCACAAGTACATAGTAATATTAGATCTCCAACGCCGTTGACTCCCATTTATAATGCTTTACCATCCCCATTAACTGAAAATATCGAAGATTCTTCTCAAGTGTCTGTACCCAATACTCCAGTTGCATCCCCTGTAAATAGACATGCAAAATGTGATGATCCGTTTTGTTGCCTACATGAAACTGATGATTTTTCCTGCCCTTCAGTATCTGCTATTGGTACAAACTCTAACCAACCATCTCCATCGTGTTCAACGATTTTAAAAAACAGAGGAAAAAAGCGCACTCGAAAATATGATGATTGGGGAGAAATAAAGCGAAAAAACCTAAAAAATCAAGGCAAACCGTATGTTTCAAAAAGAGGGCGTATAGTTGATGCTAAAATAATGGGTCCTCCATGCAAATGCAGATTTCAATGTAGTACAAAAATTTCAAAAGAAGACCGTCTTGAGATTTTTACAAGGTTTTGGGAACTTGGTAGCAAAGAAAAGCAATGGATGTATGTAGCTAGCTATACAAAAAAACAACCGAAAATCAGGACATTCAGACGACAGTTAAAGCACAATAGAGTATTTACATATAAGTATTATTTACCGAAGAAAACTGATAACACTACCATTTATGACAAAATTGATGTCTGCAAAACCATGTTTTTAAACACTCTGGGTATCAGCGAGCGTACAGCAAGAACTGCCTGGAAAAAACATGATGGCAGCTCAGATGTCGAACAAGATATGAGAGGGCGTCACAAAAATCATAAAGTAGTAATTGATAACGAAATGTTGTTATCCGTATGCGCTCATGTCAACTCTTTCGTGCCAATAGAATCGCACTATTGCCGGAAAGGGTCAAAAAGGCTTTATTTAGATGGCAGTCTGAGTGTGGCTCGCATGTTCACGATGTATAATGACTGGCCGGACTTAGACAAGTATCCGAAAAAAGCTACAAGTCTCCGACAGTACCGAGATATTGTAAACAGTCAATTTAATCTATCATTTCATATTCCTAAAAAAGATACTTGTGACCAATGCCATATATTTAAACAGACTGAAAACCCTTCTGAAGAATTGAAAGAACAACACAAAAGACATCAATCATGTAAGACTATTGCTAGACAGCTAAAAAATTCTGACAAAAATGCAGCTGTTTTATCAAACGGTATGATCTTATGTGCAACATTCGACTTTCAAAAAGTTTTATCATGCCCACATGGACAAATGAGTGTACTCTATTACAAACGCAAGCTGTCTTGCTACAATTTTACAATATTTGATGTTTCTACAAAAAAGGGATATTGTTATGTGTGGGACGAGAGTGTGGCAAAACGAGGCTCTAATGAGGTCGCTAGTTGTCTATATGATTTTATAAAAGGTTTTTCTGATAAAGGAGTAAAGGATTTCAGGTTTTGGTCAGACAACTGTGCTGGCCAAAATAAGAACCGTATTTTATTTGCACTCTACACTCATGTGGCCAAAAAGTTTGGTGTTACTATTACCCACCGCTTTCTTGAAAAGGGGCACACTCAAAATGAGGGTGACTCTGTCCACTCGGTGATCGAAAGAGCTGGAGAGCATAAAGTCATTTATACTCCAGAAGAATGGAAGCTACTAATAAGATGGGCAAAATCTGAGAATCCATACGAAGTAAGAGATCTTAATAGAGAACAGGTATATAACATTAAAGAGTTATTAAAAAAAAGAAACTGGACAAAGAATACACAAAATGAAAAAATAATGTGGACAAAAATAAGAGAGGTAGTTATTGAAGAAAGTCAACCTAATAAAATGCAGTATAAATATAGCCTGGAAGATGATTCAATGACGTTAATAATTCGCAAGGAGACAAGAAATATTGTTACAGAAAGACTTGAAGAAGCTTATTCAGGGCCAATTGATATTAAAAACGATAAATATAAAGATATCATCAGCCTTTGCGAGACTGGAATAATCCCAGAAAAATACCATTCTTACTTTCGAGCCTTGCCACATAGTCTCACAGTAGAAGCGTCAGGAGATGCTGATGGTACTGATGATGATGATGACGATTGCTAAATAACAAAACTTATCAAAGAATGTTGAGTCTGATTAGTTTATATTACGTAGGTTACATTATTATATGAAAAGTTTAAGACTGTTTTAAATAAATGTTACCACGAACAGAGTTCCTAGTTACCATTTATAATAAGTATTTCAATAGTTTAAGATATACTGTTATTTCATTGAAATTATTTTACTCTACCTTTAAAAAAAATTTTTTTTTTAATATACTAATAGTACCGTATAAAATACGTTTACTTTTATATGTGATTATTCATTTTCCCTAAGATTATCAAAAAAGGTTCATTAGTTTTGTTGTTGTAAGAATTTGATTTTGGAAAACCTATTTCTCGTGCCTATTGAATTGTGATTTTGAAAACCTATTTCTCGTGATATAAAAATAATTTGTAAAATTATAAATTGTTTGTTATTTCATTTCTAGACCTACATATTTCAAAACTGCCCATAAAGTTTTTGTAACTATCCTTAGAACATTGACGGAAACAATCATCCGTCATGAACCAAAAAATCTAACTCCATACAATAACGTCGGTTGATGACATACGTCATATTATACTCCAGAGAACAACGACCGATGTGACTTTTTAAGAAAACTATACATATTAGGAATTTGTATTGTAAATCACATTAAAAAAGTCCTCATACAAAACAACTTGTCCAAATTTCACGTTAATTGAATTACTAGTTTTAAAAATATGGAGTATTATTCCATACAAAATCTTTGAAAGGCTCTCCTGTAAAATTGCTAAATTGCAGATCCGTCTTTGTTCTACGACTGCGACGATTTATTCTGAAGTCTAACACGGACAACACGGTGGACATGACTTAACTCTAAAAGGGGTGAAAATGGGGTTCAAATTTTGTATGGAAAAAGAATATAAAATAGACATTACAACTTTAAAACTCATAGGAGCATGTCTAAAAATAAATAGGCAAACTTTGTTATTTTGAAAATCATCCCTTAGGGATGGGGTAAGTATGGGGATGAAATTGGGGTGAAAAGGGGTAAAAAACCTAAAAATAGATATTAATGAGTTACCCAGACCATTTGTAACGTAACGGACGAGCGGAGAGCACGCCACGTTTAAACTTTGTGAATACAAGATTGTACCTAAGTGAGATTTCTTATTACGCCACCCTGGCCTATCTTCTATTTCATAACCGTATCACGATTCAACTTATGTTGCGGACGTAGCTGGCCGCATATTTTGTTTATGGTTTTATAATAGATAATTGTGACGTTTAAAAATAAAGTCAGTTCCAATACTCAACAACTTATATGCTATTGAGTAATCTTATTATTATTATAGTTATTTAGCAATATTTGAAAGGAAAAGGGAGAGAGATTTGATGAGGGACTATTATGTGGAAATGCTTTTTGGGAATGCGGCAAAGCAAAGAAAAAGTGCCAAGATCAAGGTAGAATTTTGATTGAAACATCGAGTTTTCTTTTTAATCACGTGTTGTCATAGACTTATTATATTACTAGCGTAAGGACACGGTCAACGTCGCTACGAAGTGACGCCAGTTGGTTGGCCCTAAAATTACAATTTTAGGGCCAACGCGATTCAGTCATCCGCGGAAGACTATGGTAGACAGACGGTGACTGACGTGACATAAAAATGGCGAATGGCGCATTTGTAGATTGCAAAAATTATGATGCAAACGTTAAAAAGTTACATGGAATATCGTATCATGGTTAGTAGCTTTACATTATTTTTATTACGTGTCTAACAATTTTAATAAATTATAAAATATTTTACTATTACTTGTTATTGTTCGAGGCAATAGAGATGGGTCATCATGATTCAAATGAATTCGTTCACTTGAAGATCTTTATATGGATTCAAATGAACTATGTAGTTCACTTGAGTCCATAAAAAGATCCTTAGTTCATTTCATTCCATAGCTAGTTAACTCAAAGAACGAGAGTAAACGGAAAGGATAGATTACGAACAATGCGTACAGAAATGTCTCCTATGAAACATATTTGCTGCAAAAATAATTATCTACATTACATTTCAATTAAAATAATTACAGATTGTCTAATGATCTAGTGCGTAAAGAAATATGGAGTTGCATAATAGTTGTTTATGAAACTGTACTATAATGAGGGGTATTTAAACACGAATGCGGGTTTATCACACGAGGCGAAGCCGAGTGTGATAAAAGTATCATATGAGTGTTTTAATACCTAATTATGTACAGTTGCATACAAGACTTTATCTACACCCATTTTTTTTTTATTATTTTTATTTGGGAATAAACAATATTAATACATATGGATTAAAAACACCCATGATATTTATCTACCTAGTTGGTTACTAAGTTCTGTAACTATGGAAAACATGAATAATACTAAATTTACAAATAATGCTACAATGAATTATATACCAAATGAAAGCACAAATATTTAAGATTATCATGTATTAAAATTATTCGAAATGACCGCCTCTGGCATGAATACACGCCTTTAGACGACGAGGCCAGTCATCGATGGCAGCACGAACTACCACCATATCCAATTCTGCGACTGCCTTGAGAATAGCGCGCTTAAGAGAGTCGAGATTCATGTGGGGCTTAGCACATGCTTTCTCCTCAATAAGTTGCCATATGGCATAATCCAGAGGATTTAAGTCTGGGCTGGAGGATGGCCATTCTTCCTGCGCGATAAAATCAATTTTGTTAGCCCGAAACCATGCTTGTGTAGATTTTGCTTTGTGCGCAGGGGCAGAGTCCTGCTGGAAGACCCATGGCTGGTTTTGAAATAAAGTGTGGCTTAAGGGTTGACAACAGGTTCCAGAACGGTATCTTGATAGACTCTAGCGCCAGTTTTCACACCTTTTTCACAGAAATGAACCTTACTTAGCCCTGAATAGGACACCCCCAGCCAAATCATCACTGATGAGGGGTGGTGACCTCGTTGGACCCTCGGAGCAATCATGCTGGCTTCTTTACTATTCTTAGCGTATACTCTATCATTTTGACGGTTAAAATTTTCTTCGACTGTGAAGATTTTTTCATCAGTAAACAAGATTTTTCGATGGCCGTTTTGTGCGTACTGCTTTAGTAGAGCGCGACTTCGTGCTAACCTCATAGCCTTCAATCGTGCGTTTAGCAGATGGCCCTTTCGTCTACGGTAAGCGTGAAGCCCAAGGTCATCATTGATAATTTTTTTAAGGGAACTTCTCTTCACAGTCATCTGTATTGCCAATAACTTTTGCTTCCGGACGGGATTTCTCGTGATTCTCGCCTTCACTGCCTTGATCACAGCTGGTGTCCGAACGGTGCGTGGTCTTCCTGATCTTTTTCGGTCATCGACGGTCAAGGTATTACTGTACCTATGGATAGTGCGATAAATAAATTGCTTGTTGATTTTCAACTTTTGTAGCAACTTGAAAATCATATTCGGTGGCTGCCCACATTTGTGCAGAGCAATTACAGCGACACGATTCTCCTTCAACCCCCATTCCATGGTGAAATAAACAAAATATGATATACGTGTGGTATGGAATTATAGCTTATAAAACTGTCAATAATATGTCATTTTTATTTTTTCTTTTCATTTGTTTTAATGGCCAGTAATCGATAAAGAAACTCAGTAACAGAACTTTTGACCAACCTGTGTACACCCATGATATGTATCATCTATAAAGGTTTTGACTTTGACTTTGACCTTCCTCCCCCTCCTCGTCATTATGTCTTCCGCGAGAGTGTTATAATGTTGTACTGAATTTCATTATGCAACGCTGAGCGCGTGGTCGCGCGGCACAGCAGGTCCTCCTCCCGCTCGGATACTGTAATGGTGGCAGTAAGCTAACCGTTACAGAGGATTTAAAGCATGGGTGTAGATAAAATAACGAAAACAGTCCTATTTCATAAGCCTCCTAAAAACGCAAGAATATGCTCTGCTCTTTTTTATGACACGGATGTCAAAAGCTGGACTATGGAAGCTGAAAGCAATGGCAATACCGCGAATTGAGATTGAAGTATTTACCGCATTCACGCATAAAACAAAATAACTGAACTCAGAAAACGAAGCTCCTGCCTCCCATAATCATGCAGTACAAGCGGCCGGCTCAGTTAGTTTTTGAATTTTTGCATTACAAACAATCAAACCAACAAACAAATCTTTCCTTTTTATATTTAATCATTTAAATAGTTTATAATATTAGTTTAGTATAGCTGTGACAAAGAACCAAAACATCTAATTTGAAATAAACATGTTTGAGATTTTGTAATGCTTACGTTTTATTTATGGCCTTAATACCATCGAAAAACTGATATAATTACCATTATAAAAATATAAAAAAAAATTAAAAGTACTAGCGACCCAAAGGAGCCAAATGAGTGAACTTGTCCTTAACTCCAATTGATCTAAATAGTTCACTTCAGGAATCTTTTTTGCCCACCTCTAATATGGCAATAGTTCGAGTGGGATCTAAAAGATGTCGCTGATTTTGCTTGTATGAAGGAATTATAAAGCAAATATTCGGATGGGCTCATCCTTCCTTTTGAAATCATTGCGTGTTGTACTCATGATCTTAAAAAACTTTTCACTTTGAGGATTCAGTATCATTTCTTAGAAAATAATCAAAGTGGTATGTTAACTAACATCTAGATAATATTTGCCAAAAATCCGTAAGTACAGTAGGTAATTGACACACAATCGTTCATTAGTAATAAGCTACTTAATTTATTTAGTTATAATGGAAAAACATAAGGTAAACAAATCATCATTAACAGATGAACACTAACGACTGGGTTGATCAGGTAAATTGGCCGTCATTAAGGATCCTCAGTAAGGACCACAAGTAGTACTTAACGATTGAGTATTCCATAACTTGGATCATTTGTAGTCCTTGTGGCTGTAGTGTTAACACCATTCAAGTGATTTCTTTGTGACGTGTAATCACCATGTCTTGGTCTTTCAAAACCCATTACTGTGTAAGTATACATTTGTTCTTTACTGTTATTTCGATATGTCCAAATGGTCACCTTTTTTATAAACAAATATGGTGATACAAAATCATGTGCTAAAAGGTTTGGTCAAGTGTTTAGAAAACATTTAGAATAGTATTGTAATTTTTTCTTAATTATATATTCTTTGTTGTCGATTCTTTCAGTTAGTTCGGAAAGGAGAGAGAAATACCGCTGGAGATCGCATTAAATGGCCAAAGAGGACGAGAATGGAACTGCGTTCGCCACCAAAGAAAGCTACCGAGAGTCAGACCATCGACAATAACTTAATCGTGGGATTGATTTCAAAAGGTCTTGTTCAGCCACCAGTTAAAAAAGAAGGAATCAAACCAACGAAAGGCCAGCTCCTATTGGAAAACCAAAAAGTGAAGCGAGTGGATCTGGAAGATCGAAACAGCTTGAGAATGTAAGCCTACGGCTGACACTAATTCAATTCCGATTTCAGCTATATTTGAAGCAATTATAGTTATTTAAATATCTATAAAAGCTGTTTCTCACAAGTCAAACATCATCATCATTAATCTACCCTTATCCCAATTTATTTGGGTTCGGTGCAGTGCGTCCTTTTCTTCCATTCCTTCCTGTCACTCGTCATTTCCTCATCCACTCCCATCACATTCATGTCATTCCGCACACAATCCATCTATCCTTTCATATTTAACTGAAAATTGGATTATGATTTGACAGTGCGCAGACGGGTCTGGTAGAGAATCTCTACGAGGGCATGCAGTGTTCCGGGTGCAGCACGAGATTTCCGACGACAGACACGTCTCCTTGTTCGCGGCACCTCGACTGGCATATCTGGCAGAACCGCAGAGAACGGCTTGCCTTCAGACGAACCCGAGAGTGGTACTACACACGAGCTGACTGGTTGCAGTATGAGGAACTTAACGGCGCAAACCAAACAGGTTCGATTAATTGTTATTTTTAGGGGGTTAAACCGGGGGCGAAGGGAAGCGTCTGAAAGCGGAGCGAATCTACATTTTAAAATTAGCTTTCGCTTCGCATCCAGACTCCCGCGTTGTTAATGAATTGATCTTACGGACACCAACTCCCAACGTACGACAACCCAACATAATAAATGATACTGCCATTTATAGATTTTCAACAGGCAAAATACCATGTTATTTGACTGATAAGTATCGATAAACCGCTTTATTATCATTATAACAGACACAAACTGAAAACAGTTACAACTACTATTATACAAAAAACCTAATAGTTTTCTTGTATCATTGTAAAACACCTTTAAGTATTTTTTTTAAATCATATTAAGACGATATAACTGACAAGCGACGATCTGGTGAGAGTGGCGGGAAGCTGCTGGATGCGGGCAGAGCAGGGATAATCGTCGTCGTGGAGATCCTTGGGGGAGGCCTATATCCAGCAGTGGGTATCATGCGGCTGATATGATGATGATGGTGAACTGACAAACACCAAATGCAATTTAAAAAACCCTAACTAAAATAGCAACTGACTAGAATAGGACAATAATTTCTTAAAAATCGGTATACCTTCTCTTGAGCTATCACTCTATCGGCGTATTAAATATGACGATAGCATATTCAAATGGTATTTTTTTGTTTATTTGGGAAACAAACTATTAAATTCAATCACAGTACATTTAGTTTTTCCAAATAATATAAGACACTGTTTAACAAAGTTTAACTTTGTTTCAATTTAGAAAAAAGCTGGTTTGAAGCAACTCGACACGAAAATCTGCCGAGTGTAGTAGCAGGCGCGATTGCGGGAAGCAATTGCTGGTTCTGCGGCGAGAAGTTCGACATATTTTATAACGACAACGACGAGTGGCATCTGAACAACTGTCTGCGAAGCCAAGACCGGCTCTTTCACCCAGATTGCTTCGACAAGGTATGTTTTTGCTGTTTGCACTTGCAAGAAAACTTTGAAGATGTTTCGATACTTCTTGCAGAAATTTTCTTGCAATTGTAGATGCAGCTTCATTATTTAATCGTTGGCTAATCTAATTAAAATTATGTGTGTATAATCAAGTGCATCAACCTAACGTGTTTCGAACTAGCATCCATCGATCTACCGTGTTTCGACCTAGCGTGCATCGATCTACCGTGTTTCGATCTACAGTTACGGAGTCGTAATAAGAAGCCATCAACCGTTCTGGCAAAATACCAATCAACCAACAAAATAGCACTGTTTGATTGTAAACACATATTTTTACACTTTTTCTCCGTATTATTTAATGACGGTGCAATTACTACATGGATTATCTGTACTGACTAATTTGTTTCTTAATCCTTATACATATAATAAAACAGTAGAAAAAGTGTGTCTGTACATAACATATATTTAAAAAATATATGTCTGGGGCGATGCAGACATAGTAATAGAGTAAGAATTTAAAAAAAAAAGTGTGTCTGTTTGTCTGTTTGAACACGCTAATCTCCGGAAATACTGAACGGATTCGAATGAAACTTTTTTTGTTATATAGCTGTTAAGCCTGGGCATAACTTAGGGTATAATTGATTTTGGAAAAATGGAACACCTGATGCTGAACCATAATGGGCCAGCTAAACTATTCAAAATATAAAAATGACGCCCTAGCAAAAGTTGTTCAGCCTGATGAGCATTTTTTGTTTTGGTATAAAAATCGAAGATCTGGAACACCTGAGGCAGAATCATAACACTGCTACAAGTATTTTCTTATGTAACTACATTAGTTCATTTATATGCATACGCCGAAGTCATAAAGTCCACGCGTACGAAGTCGCGGGCATCAGCTAGTTTACCAATAATTTATTAATGAATAATTTTACAGACATCACAAAAGCATGAGAAGACGACCACAACACATACAAAATTGACTGCAGCCAACGAGTCCAGAAAATGCGATACAACGGTTAGTTATCACTCATTCTCTTTTTATACAACAAATACGGCAAACAAATTAATTATGAATGGTCTGAACTGTCACAGAACGTCACCAAGAATATTGCATGCTCAAGCAGGGAAATTTCAAATCACATCGACAACACAAACAAACAAACAAATCGAAAGTAGACTGCGCTCTGCAATTTTCACCAATTAATTTTAACCTTAATGTTACAACAAAATAGAGATAATAAATAGAAATAGAGATAGATAATTAAGTTTGAACGAAAATGAAAACTTTTTAGCTGACAGATCAATCAAAACTATGATTTTTTTACTTTTTTACAGATAGAAGCTGATGATGATGTGGTGCTTTTGGAGGAACCAGTCCAGGAGGTGGTGGTGAGCGACTCTGACATTGATGATGAAGATGGCCAAGTGTCATTTAAGCGGAGGGTCATCTGGATCGAATGATTACCAAGAACGAACTGAGGTATGAAAGAATTTAACAACCAAAAATGTTTGCGCAGCAGTGGTGACATTAAAGTGGTGACTTAAAATAATAAGATGATGAAAGATCTTGCTTTAATTTGCAATTTTAATACCACTTAATTAACAATGAAGGCAAACTACGGTGCCGAACGAAAGAACAAGACAAAACTTCTTCAAATCTTTCTTGGAGTAACCAATGACCAAATTTTTTTACAAAACTTCGAGTTTCACTCATTTATTTTTTATTTTATTTATTGAACACTGCCATTTAGTATTTTTTTTTTCTTAATATTAATTTAACGTTAAGTTCATTTTGTTTTTTTTATTTTTCAGCATTTTCAGCGTTCGCTTGGAAGTCAGAACTTGTTCCGGCGACTTTATTAGTTTTATTAGATTAATTTATTAAGTTTAGTTTTAATTATTTTGTTTTTTTTTCAACTTAAGGGACAAACCCACCGGATGGTAGTGCGTACACGTAAATGTGCACGTGCACGTCTACGTATACGCGTATGCATCCGGTGGGTTTCAGCCAGAAGTTGTTTACAAACATTTTGTTCAAATTATAGTTTGTAATATCGATTATTGTTATCCGGTTATATTTTAGTTTATTTTAATTATTTATTTCTGATTATGACACTTATTAAACAAATTAAAATTACTAAATTATTTATTTATTTTCTTTTCTTCATCATACATTATATCATATTGTTACATTACAACATCGACATTGTATGAAACAGCCATTCTTCGAAAAAGGACTTTCTTTACCCGCAACGGGAAGGAAATCTATATTTTTGGGAGAGACATTTAAGCCTCACTTTGAAGAAGACTTTTAACAAAACGATCCGACGACGCAGAAAACAGAAAAAATGTGACAATATTCCATACACATTTTTCATCGTTTTATTTTTTAGCGATTCCAGTTTGAATTTCACCAGTTACACACATTGTCACTGACAGAACGTTATAAGCAAATACAATACTCAAACGAGTATTATCAACACTAATCCATCCACCGGGTTCGAATCCCGGTCAAAAAAACGGTGCTCTAGAGAAACAAGTTTACAATTTTCTAGCTCAAGAAAAACAATGTTACAATTGTCTAGCTTTGAAAAACAACAATTTTCTAGCTCAAGAAAAACAATGTTACAATTGTCTAGCTTTGAAAAACAACAATTTTCTAGCTCAAGAAAAACAATGTTACAATTGTCTAGCTTTGAAAAACAACATTACCCTTTTCTAGCTTAAGAAAAACAATGTTACAATTTTCTAGCTTGAGAAAAACAATGTTACTATTTTCTAGCTCTGGAAAAACAACTTTACAATTTTCTAGCTCTAGAAAAACAACATTACACTTTTCTAGCTTAAGAAAAACAATGTTACAATTTTCTAGCTCGAGAAAAACAATGTTACAATTTTTAAGCTCTGGAAAAACAACTTTACAATATTTACAAACAAACAAATAAATCGGGCGATTTAAATGAAATACTAATCCTAGTTCAAAGAACTTTATTTGAGTTACAGGTAGGTACATACAGGATGTTACATTGAGCACAAAGTTTAAATAAAAAGATAGTTATAACGTCCATTGTGATTTATTTCAACAATACCAATTGTTTTTGTGATCAATGAAAATTAATTCTACAATATACAAAGAAAAACAAACCACATCAAACCAAAATTTGGTTTACAACTTAAATAATAACCTAATCCACTATATACAACCATATTATAATTTTATTTTTCTGCCAACTTTACAAATTCAAACAAATATAATCGAGATTCATCCGCGAACCTACCTTACATTACAATTTGTACCTTATACAAAAGTATCTTAAAGATTATAATACAATATTTACATTGTAAGTATTTACAGTATATGCCTAATAAGTTACACAAGATCAATGCCAAAACAAAACGTTATTCGATGTTAAAATACGTCAGGAACTTATATTAGTATCACATTTTATTAGGTATATTATATATGGATTAATAATCTTCTATAATGTGGATATAAACAGTTAATTGATCCTAATTAATTTTCTAGGATTGATTGAGAAGACACGACATGAGGTACTTCGCAAATACAATTATTGCGTTCATTATATTAGTAGGTAATTTTTTAGTTGTAGTGTACAGATTACCTAATTTATTTACCATTCATAATTGAATATTTTTTAATAGTAATTATACAATCATACTTAGAAGATAAAAGTAATCTTTCTTTGAGTATAAGACTGCTATTTTTCAATCTCTAATTAAACATGAAAAACATAATGTTTACCTAATAAATCTAATGTTTTATACAATCTGAGAACATTAGGCAGGATACAACATAAAACCAATTTGGCAAAAAGTTTCCTGTAACACCTAAAACTATATTTTTAATGTCACTTAAGCCAATCCTCACTACAAAGTCCATAAAATTCTAATTTCTTTAATACATCGCAGAAAGAAAGTAGTGAAAGGGAAATCTGATTATGAATGAGTTTTCATTTACTGAAAAAATATTAGTCGAAAACAAAATGAAAATGTAAAGAAAA
The DNA here is from genome assembly GCA_928269145.1 of Agriphila tristella. Classification (NCBI taxonomy): domain Eukaryota; kingdom Metazoa; phylum Arthropoda; class Insecta; order Lepidoptera; family Crambidae; genus Agriphila; species Agriphila tristella. The sequence continues at coordinate 3,574,405 of OV743435.1, forward strand.
TAGAAACAGTGAGGATCAACATTAACAGAACATAAAATTTCAGCCTTAAACTTATTTAGGGCTGCGTATTTGCTTGTAGGCAAATGGTTTGTAACCTTCAGTCTTCCTACAGTACACTTATTTCACTGCACTACTAGTCACATAATTTAAAGTCTCAGTCTTACACAGTTGCAGTTAATGCTTACTCCGTTTCAACACTATTAGTTCTGATGATTTACTATAAACCGTCACAGATTACATTATCGAGCAGAGGCCTGATAGTTCAGTACCTTTTTGTATAGGAGGTTGCCGACTAAAGTGAATTCCTTCTAAAGAAGGTTTCAATTTGAATTCCAACTCCGGTTCTTCCCCGGGAGGAAGTGGCTCGTTGATATCGTCGTCGGGCGCGCGCTCGGGTAATGTCGGAACTGTTTTAGAGATGTTGATACGTATAGCCGTAGGTGGTGCTCGGACTGTAGGCACTTCTAGTTGAGTGTTCCCGTCCAAAGAGGTTTGGACGGTGTTTAAAGTTGTGTCTATGGTGGGTGGAGGTGATGCCTCCTCTGCTGTGATCACTGGCTCGTCGTCTGGTGGATAAAGAATTACGTTAGGACTTAATTGGTACTTTGGAATGTGGAAACTTCGACCAGCTAAAGGACATGTCCCATCGCGCCTATGTCATTTGCCTCACCATTCTCAAAAAATGAAAGTCTATCGCGTCTTAATCAGAGTAGTATGTCAGAGTAGGTATTTTATTCTAGAATCAGATTGATAATTATTTTCTGCATTAAAAAGTGGGATTTTTACGTTAAAACGCTTTAAATCACATTTTTTTATCATTAGAGTACGATTTACTTACATTTTTTACACAAAATACTTCAGAAAACAACTTAATGTTTTTGTAATTGTTTTTCTAAATATAAAACAATTCTTGATACCTAAATAAAATGTAATTAGCATTTTTTAATTATGAAAGTAATTAAATAAAATGAAACTGGGGCAACGCTGGGACATCTCCTTTCTGCCTTTGATTTATAACCTTACGAGTACGCCATTGGAATGGACGGTCTTCGAATGGACTGCGCCGCATAATATAATGAGTTTAATGTGGGTAATTCGGACCAAGGTGGACGAAACAAAACACGCATGCCAACTTTTGCTGGCAAGGAATGACGAGTGACCTCTGTTAGCAGGAACATCATGATTTTCTTCCACTAGTTTTTTCTCGGAGAGGCCTCCCAATTTGTGAACTGGTGGTAGATTCAGTAGCTAAATCATGTTTTCTAATAAGGGTTTAAAACAATACTGTTATATTACTTACCAACGACGTAAATTATTACTGTAAATATAAGGGAAACCTATTATTGGCTATACTAACTAACATGTACCTAATGTTAAGTAATTTTATTAATATGCTGTTGGTTTTCTTAATAAAGTAAAATCCTTACTAATATTATAAATGCGAAAGTCCGTTTGTTTGTTTGTTTATTTGTTTGTTTGTTACGCCTTCACGTCACAACTACTGAACCGATCGTCATGAAATTTTGCATACACGTTGTCAGGGGTACAGAGAAAGACATAGGGTACCTTTCATCCCGAAAAAGTATTGTTCCCGAGGGATAGCAAAAAAACCACGCAGACGAAGTCGCGGGCAGCCGCTAGTAAAAAATAAAAGTAAAAACTTTAAAAAATTTATTTCAATAATTATTATTTAAATCAGAACGCAGCTATAAAATAATTTAATAAATTTGAATGCATGTTTATAAAGTTCCGAGCGGGTAATTTCATAAAAATAGCAAAAAAGCAGCGTTTTTGCTTTAGTCGTCCCATGACCACAGCACCACAGAAACGTCGGGAAACCAAAAAAAAACAAAAAATCTAAACTAAATAATTCTAAAATAACATCTGAATCAACCAATATAGTGTATTATTTCGGGGAATATATAAATGCACTTTAAAAATAATGTAACACACTTTAAAATGTTTAGCTTCAAAATTTATTGAATGAACTATACAAATAATAGTGTCCACTATAAATATGATAAGCTTTAAAATTAATTATTTGCACTACACATTTTAATTGCTTAGCTTTAAAATTAATACTTTGCACCCTACAAATTAATTTTATAACTTTAGTACTGGTAAACAGACGGCTAGGTGCGACGACGAACGGGCGCAGCGAAAGAGGAGCCCAGGAGGAGGTTAGGTTCCATTGCGACCAACAACGCTAGAGCCGACCTGATGGCGTGTATGCATTATACCACAAGTTGTTATCATCTTGCCATCTCATTTTAACAGTGGTCAGTCTGACATAGTTTGACAGAAATTAAATGGTTTCGGAGTTGGGACTTGGGACACAGATTTAGTGCAAACCATTACTTTTGTAGTGATAATATTAATTATAGATCTGTTATTATTTAAAGTGCTGACAAAATTGTTATAGTGCAAACCATTATTTTTGTAGTGATAATATTAAATTATAGTACATTGTTTTAAATTTCCATGGTTATTGACAGGTACATGGTGTATATCCCGACATAGTTTATTCTTTTAAATTATAGGTCTATCATTATTTAAAAGTGATGATATGCAATTTTATAGCTGTGTTCATCAAATTTAAAGTGCTATTATATACATCCCTATTATTTCTAATGAACTGTACGCGCGGAAACCTTAGGGTCAGCTCACACCGAGACGCGACGCGGCGCGACGCTGCGCGCACATTTTTCATAGAGCGACTCAGAATATACTTTATTCACTACACGAAAAGATACACATTACATTGTGAGAATTCAGATTACGTTGCACCACGCAGCACTGCGCCTCGAGGTGCCTCGCGGCGTAGCGCGACGTATCGTGACGCAGCGGTGCATCGCCGGTACGCGCGGCGTGCAAGAGCGGTGCTGCGTCTCGCGGTGCCGCGCGACGCAGCGCGACGCCGCGAGGCGCAGCCTGAGGCCGCTGTGGTGACTTCTCTACTATTTCCGTCCAGACTTCGTTTAGAATTGACGCAGTTCGGTCGAGTGCTCGATTGAAAATATAATGATAGACTGGGATCTTGTTATAATCGGACTTCTCGCAGAAGAGGAAGAGGAAGAAGTTTACAAAAATAAAATTAAAAAGAAGACATCACACAGGAGTATTTGGGTGCATAATTTATGGAGAAATAGAGGAATTCATGGCGAATTTCATACTTTGGCTTTTGACCACATTGCCAACTATCCAGAAAAGTTTTATGATTATTACAAAATGGACTACCAAAAGTTTCAAAACTTATTAAATGTGTTGCGGCCATATATAGAAAAACAAAAAACTAATTACAGGCCCACTATCTCGATTGAAGAGCGGTTATCTCTCTGTCTTAGGTAAGTAATGCTAATGTACTAGGTACTTAAGAGTTTGTACTCTTTTGCTTTCGCTTTTTTTACAAATAAATAGAGAAGTGACTTTGGTCTCTAATCTGTTTTACATCTGTTAATGAACTTATCTAATTTTGTGCATATTTAGACAGTGCTTACAACAATGCATCATTAATTCCTTCTGTCAGTTTGACGTGTTTTATAGCCTTGCTTGATGCAACAGGGTGATGAGTCTGTGATTCGAGTCGGCGCACAGTGTGATATTTTTGAAATCTAGCTTGACAAAATTATTTCTTGCTCTTAAATACCAAATAATATATTATATAATGGATTTAAAGACATTGTGATGATTATAGGCTTGTATTTCAATAAAATTTTATGATTTTGATCACTGATACGGCTTAAGTATAATTAAAAAATAATAAAATAATGAGTAAAAATTACATATCACTCAGAGTCTATCTCACTAGTATCGGTTTCGCTACTAGGATTTTCGTAAATGTCATCATACTCTTTGGTTGTGCTCTTCATTTCTAAAAGCTCACATACTTCTTTCGTGATATGGCCTTCTAAAAGCTCACATACTTCTTTCGTAATATAGTATATTTAGTATCAGCATTCCACCTGTGCGAAGCCGGGGCGGGTCGCTAGTTTCAGTTATTAAATAACAACATTATTGTAGATAGGCAAGCTCTTTTTTATTACACTTAATAATTTTTAGCTAAAGTAACAAAATCAGGAATGTTAAGAAACTTAAAAAAATCACATATTCTGTCGATTTCACAATTATTATTAATTAATTATTGATATATGGTGGCTTATGGCGACGGCGTTAGATTTTCGTGATCTCGTAATCAGTGAAAGGTGCATCTGTTATTTCAGTTTCATCATTACTGACGGATGATGGCGTGTATGTGTATGGTGCTGATCTTCTGGCGGCCTGAAAGTTGCTCATGTTTGATGGCGTGTACGTGTCGTTTTTTTCGGTTTCGTAATTGGGAAGGGGTGTAGCGGTTATCTCAGTATTATTATTACTAACGGATGATGGCGTGTACGTGGGTGCTGATCTTTCCGAAGCCTGAAAGTTGCTCAAGTTTGATGGCGTGTACGTGTTGTTTTTTTCGGTTTCGTAATTGGGAAGAGGTGCACCGGTTATCTCAGTACTATTATTATTGACGGATGATGGCGTGTACGTGTATGGTGCTGATCTTCTCGAAGCCTGAAAGTTGTTCATGTTTGATGGCGTGTACGTGTCGTTTTTTTCGGTTTCGTAATTGTGATATTGTGAATATAACAAATTAACTTCTTCTTGTTCTGTCAATTTTAATTCTGCGTCATTAACTATCTGGAAGATCTTGCGTTCAATTTCTGCCTTTATTTTATTAGGCATTCCTTTGACTTTACTTGCCATGCTTTTAAAAAAATAATCCGTAGAGTCCTCTTCCTTTTTAGCCTCAATGTAACGGGATAATATTTCCGATGCTCTAGGCTGTTGTGAAATATTTCGTGTATGTGATGGAGACCGTGATACAGAACCCGGTCGTGATACTGGTGAGTTAGCTTGTAATGGTGACTGTATAGATTGCGAATCATCATTTATAGAGTATGTAGATGAGTCATCTAGATTTGAGACCTGGGAATTTTCTTGCACAACATATTTTTTTAGAAATTCCAATTCTTTCTCAAATTTTATGGGCTTAGCCTTCACTCTGGCAGAACCACTTTTTCCATCTTTTCTTAAATTTATTGATCGTCTATAACTATCACGGATTTTCTTCCAGCGCTTTTGACAGTCTGGTGCTGAAATAAAAAATAAAATTATGGTATATGTTTTCTGTAATAATACTGACATATATTTATGCAGGATATCCCAGAAATCAACGTCAACCCGGAAACGACTACGTCGAATTATTATCCATGTATCCATGGAAAATCTCGTGAAAAAATTATCAAAAAATAACTGTAACATAAAGTGAAAATCTTAAAAAAATAATCAGAATACTCCGTAGTTAGTTAATTAAAATGTCTCACTGTAGTTTAAACTATAATTTTTTTCAGGTTTTTGACTACAGCAATCAGCTTCAAGTCTGTAGCACAAAGCTATCGCATGGGTTACAGTACCGTTCTAACAATTATTCACGAAACCTGTGCTGCACTTTGGAAAGCATTGCAACCTATGGTTATGCCAAAACCAACTCGAGAGCTATGGGAGTCGATAGAAAAAGATTTCGATAGCATCTGGCACTTTCCTAACTGCATAGGAGCTATTGATGGAAAGCACGTCAACATAAGAGCACCTTGGAATAGTGGAAGCCTGTACTTCAATTACAAAAAACACTTTAGCACTGTTTTGTTGGCAATAGTAGATGCTAAATATAGATTTGTTGTTGTTGACATAGGATCTTATGGCCGAAACAGCGACGGAGGCATTTTATCTAATTCCAAATTGGGAGTGAAGCTACAAAGCAATCAATTAGGAATACCTCCTAATAAATGTTTGCCGGGTACAACATGTAACGCACCTCATGTTTTTGTTGGAGATGAGGCTTTTCCCCTGTCTCAAAACATAATGCGACCCTTTCCCAGTGACCAAGTCTCCCATGATCGAGAAAAAAAAATTTATAACTACCGCTTGAGCAGAGCAAGGCGCATTGTGGAAAGTGCTTTTGGAATTATGCAGCAGAAATTTGAAATTTTTCAAAAAAGAATAAGAATACAGCCGAAGTATTTAAACAACATAATTTTAGCATGTACATGTCTACATAATTACATGCTAGACGACATACCCGAAAACATTTCATTACCAAGAGACAGCATTCTACAAAATTTATTAGACACCAGCCAAATTGATGATGAAGAACCTATGACTATTCGAAACCATTTTAAAACCTACTTTAATTCTGAGAATGGTTCGGTCTACTGGCAAAATGATATGATAGAAAGATGTTAAGAATAGGTAGGTAACAATAATTTCAAAAACCAAGGGAAACCTGTTATTGGCTTTATAACTGTATAATTGATTGTCAATTTATATGTATTGTCACGCTGTTGGTTTTCTAAATAAATAAATAAATAAAACAGACGATAGCGTCGATGTAGGTACTGCAAAAACCACACCATGCGATTTTATCAAAGTTTATATTATAATGATGTCCTTTATTATATTTCTTTGACTAATTGTGTACCTACGTATGTACATTAAATGTATTTTATGATATTGACTTGTTTTATTAAAATCGATTAAGTAATATTTACAAAGTTACTTACCCGATAAACCCAATTGTTCACTAATTTTGTCCCATGCATTATTTTTAGCATTTCTGTCACTATAGTGTTTTGACGATACATTATACAAACACTCGTAGCGCTGCACAAAAAAAATTAACTTCTCCTCGATCTCCATAATGCACGCACCCGCCAAATATACGTCGTTCTCGTGCGCTTGCCAGTGGTAGACTGCGGGAGGGCGCGGGCGGGGCCGCGCGGCGCCCGCGGCTAGTAGATACGTTCCGCTGCGCCTCGCGGCATCTCGCTGCGCAGCAAGGCGTCGTCCTGCTACGATTTTAAGATGCGCCTCGCGACGTTGCGATGCGTCTCGCGACGACGCGCGGCGCAGCGCGAAATCATTGGCCTCTTTGAGTATCGTCGCGTCGCGTCGCGTCTCGGTGTGAATTGACCCTTAGGAGTGTAAAAGACAATGATGACTGACCTGGGTCAAGGGGCTCCTGCTTGACCTTGACGCTGGTGAAGTCGATGGCCGCCTGGCGGTCGCGCGCGGCGCGCTCGGCGGTGGTCTCGTCGTCGGTGTCGGCCTCGTCTTCCACGACCACTTGTTCCACGGGCTCCGCCTTGTAGATCACGTCGTCTTCGTCGCCCTCGTCGATCTAAACCAACGGACACATCAATACTGGGTGTAACAACACCCTCAACGAAGCCGAGGTCTACGTATTCTGCTCATCATCAGGACTGTTTCTGTTCAAAATATTATTGCTTGGAAACGATTTTAATTTTTGGTGTTAAAAAAGCATTGCATACATTACCACGCAATGTAACGTGTACAAAAGACCGCGCCTGCAGCTGCATGCGGCCGAATTGAAAGGCAACGTTTATGTGCGTGCTCATGAGATACATTGAGTGATGACGTTTTGAATCCATTGTTTGTTACGAAATACTAAAAATTTTGATAATGGGGAATGTCCGAAAAAAATCAAATTGGCTGAATATTTTTTTATAGGTAGGAATAAGCTCCCTTAGTAATAGAAAAAGGTTTCAGAATTTTTGGTTGCGTGAAAAAGTTTTGAAAAATTAAAGTCTCTTTGACTTCACAAATATACAAAAGTAACAGCAGAATGGAAATTATACCTTTGCCACCACCTGCCACAACCACAACGTCATGGTATTAAAAAAAAAGTTTCAAACTTTTTTTTTTTTTCGTGTTGTTGTTGTGGCAGGTAGTGGCAAAGGTATAATTTCCATTCTGCTGTTACTTTTACATATTTGTAAAGTCGAAGACGCTTTAATTTTTTCTAAATTTTTTATGCAACTGAAAATTCTGAAACTTTTTTTATCACTAAGAGAGCTTATTCCTACCTATAAAAAATATTCAGCCAATTTGATTTTTTTCACATTCCCCATTTTTCTTTGGACAAAAATTCGGAAATTACGAATAAAATAAGATTTCATAAAAAAAATGTTTTTTTTTACTTTGACCTTCAATAACATCGTAGCTATTGGTTTCCCAGGTATAATCTAAAAGACAAAAATGATCCTGATGATGGACGGAATGCGTGGACTTCGACTTCGTTCAGGGTCTTGTTACATCCGTTATACAATGCGATTAATTTAACAATGTACAACTGAAGTGGCTAGCTTCAAAGCGCTTGCGGTAGAAAGAGAAAAGTGTACCTTTAAGAAAAAAGTACTGTTCTCGAGGCATAGAAAACTGTCCACGCAGGCAAAGTCGCGGGCGGCCACAAATCCTACTAATATTATAAATGTGAAAGTTTGTGGGTGGAATGTTTAGATGTTTGGATGTTTGTTCCTCAATCACGCAAAAACTACTGAACGGATTTGCTTGAAATTTGGCACACAGATAGTAGATAGCCTAAATTAAAACATAGGATACTTTTTATCCCTAAATTCCTACAGAAACGGGAACCACGCGGGTAAAACCGCGGGAGCCGCTAGTATTAAATAAAACTGGTTAATTATTACTACAAACTGGAAGAGCTCGATGGCGCAATTGGCTCAGTGGTTTAGCGCCGGCCCGGCGATTGCGGTGGCCGAGCAACTTTCACAAGCAACTTTCACTTTCATGGGACAAGTCGCGTATTGCCATAATGTGTACTACTACAGACAGAAGTTGCTCTGAAATCGCACGCATAATGCTCTTGTAGCTGCTGAGCATAATCGAACGGAATCAATTACTGAGATTTAGTTTCCGAGCAACATTACATTGCCGCATTTTTTGCAATATTTGAGCAACTTTATGGTAAGGTGAGCAATAATATCCATCTTGGGTATTATTTTTTTAATTGAAGTGTTGAATTAGTGTGTTTTCTCAATCATGTCGATAGCTTACCCGCAATCCTGTATTGACCCCTTTTACGGCAGCGTAAGCAATAACGCTTTAAGCGTTTAATTATGGTAACTGTTATGTTAATTATATCAACGATCATTGATTGAAAGCTCATTAAATGTACTTTCAAAAGATATCAACATTTACACAATAAAACGTTAGCTAGCAGATGGCCAAGTCGAAACTTATTTTCTAAGAGGTGCGATTTTTCTGACGTCGAGTGTACTTAATGGGTATTAATGTTAACACAGAATCACTACATAGTATAAAACAAAGTCGCTTTCTCTGTCCCTATATCCCTATGTATGCTTAAATCTTTAAAACTACGCAACGGATTTTGATGCGGTTTTTTTTAATAGAGTGATTCAAGAGGAAGGTTTATATGTATAATACATGGTGTCAAATTCCACACTACACCGAAGCGAAGCGAGGGCGGGTCGCTAGTAACTAATAGTACAAGTACAGAAGCAGCACTCGGCAGAGTCATTTAAATAAATAGCGACTTTTGCTCCGACAATAAAGTGCAATTCAGGTCGCGCAGTTCACCTAGTAGTTGCCTCTCTTTCTATCGCGTGCTCTTACCTTTTCTGACGACGCAACGTTAAGGTTGTCTTCTTATAAATGAACTGCGTAGCATATATCATAATGTGAAAAACGACAATTGTTTATTGGTTTTAGTAGTTTAGTAGTAGCAATGTCGATTCGACATTGTTACTATTATAAAGAGGCAATATCTACGCAGGCAGTAAGATGCCGAACGAAGGTTTAGCGGTAGGTGCTTATCGCACGACCTTGAGCGAGTGAAGGAGGCCTGGTGTTAATGCCGTCAATACATGAAGTAGAATTTTTAAACAAACTTACTTCCAGGGGTTCCTCTACGGTCTCCGGTTCGACCACCTCGACGACGGACTCATTGTCCGACTGCGAGTTGGTGTCCTCGTCCACGTCCTTGATCACGATGGCTTCATCCAACTTCTCCACTTGAATAACGTCGTCGGACGCCTCCGCTGGGGGCTCGTTCTTGGTCTGCGATTGCTGGATGAAGAAAAAATTTAATTAGGGCCATTTTCTATTAACAAGTTTTTATTGTTTGCTTTCTCGTTTGCGTGTTCGTTCGTTTGTTGCTCCACAAAGTTTGCAAACGATTTTATACTAGCTTCCCGATGAGCTAGACTGCTAGACTTGAAACTTCAAACATAGGTCAGAACTAGAAGGCAATTCAATATTATTTCAATCCTCAGTTAACAGATATCAGTCAATTTAGTTATTAACTAAGGGCCGATTTTTCAACCCTCAGATAGACAGATAGGGTTTATTCAACAGATAGCAAAAACATCTGTTGTTCAATCGTCAAATAGGCCTTATTCGACGAATAACTCTCTTATCTGAGGAATAATTCTATCTGACAATTTGAGAGCCAGATAACGCCTTATTCTACAGATAAACAGTAAGTTTGAGGTTAGTTTTTGTGCTTTTTGTTGTAAAGTTGATATTTTCAAAACGGTTGACGAGATGGCAATCGAGGAAGAAGTCATAATAAATGAGTTATATGAATCAAAGTAATAAAAAAGAAAGAATTGATGTAATTCTATCCGAGTTGAGAGAAGTTTTAATATTCTTCCCTGCACATTCTTCGATAGAAACTAAACAAACAAAGAATTTCTTTTTTTACATCTATTATTTTATTATTTGCTTGTAGGGACATACCTCTCAGGAACTAAACCACAGAATAAATAATAGTACGAGACTAAACTCACAAGCATTTGAATCCTAGATTGAATTTCGCAGAATACTTTTTTGGTTTCTATAGTAAGTAATTAATTACATACTTAGTTTGAATCGAAAAATCACAATTAAAAACACCACACCACAGCGTCCACAGCACATCCAAACAACCTCATATTGTTGAATGACGGCGGACCCTTCTTTTGTTTGACTGATTGCCAGATGTCCAAAATCAAAGAAATTGTTTGTCCTGTTCTAACATCCGTTCATTGTCTATACTTGTTTCAACTTCGTGAAGTTAGCGTTTCCACAGATGAGATATTCGGTCAGTTAGTTATTCATAGAATAAATATTGCTTGAAAAATTGACAATCACTTAACAGATGAATAAAGACACTAATAACTTTATTCTTTAGTTAACTATTGGTCCCTTTATCCGAGGATTGAAAAATCGGCCCTAAATAAAATATAAGTCATTCAAAAATTTGACAGACAGTATTATTTTTAATTTTGTGGTATAATACACTATCAAATGAATAAAGCTTTATCTAGGCATTGAAAAATCAGCCCTTATATAACTGATTTACGGAGATCACAGCCGGAGGATCCAAAAAAAACTATACTATTTAAGGTAATTTAATTATAAAAGAAATTACAAAGTTAAAACTTATATCTATGCCTGATCGATGCTAGAATCAGAGTGAAGCAAATTACAATGGAATATTGGCGCCGTGGCTGCTAAGTCAGCGCTTTCGGTCACGTAGGCACCGCTGGACGATTCGAGGCCATCGCATGCTTGCAGTTTACTTAGAAGTGCATATTATAAAAAATGTAACAATGCAAGAGCTTGAATCACACAACAAACGAATCTGAGATTATCTCAAATGGTCTAAAAATTAAAAGGAAAAAACTGAATTCAATTTATCAAAATAGTTAATCATCAAGAACCACGATGTATGCCATGACGTACGACATATCATTATATATCACATATTATGTATGACATAGCTGGGTGAAGATTGTTTACTAAGTAAGAAAGTACTGTAAGGCTGCGTTCCAACGATAACACACGACCCGACGACCTCAACCCGCACCCTGATTATCTAAAAAGAAACTATTTAACGACCAGTTGCATTTGACATACATTGCCACTTTTCTTTGGTATGTTTTTTTTAACCCAAAAAGAAGTAGCAATTCAAATTCAAATTCAAAAATAATTTATTCAGTCTAGGCTGTTACAAGCACTTGTGAATGTCATAGAAGCTACGCCATACAATGGATCACGATCATCTGTGAACTGCAACCAGTCGCTAGGTGGTTTTTAATTAGATAATCAGCCCGCCGGACTCAACTCAAACTCACCTCAGCCACAGAATATATACTCTAACCTCAGCCCACCTTGAAATACATCACTTACAATTTTGAGTCTTATGACACATTAATAAGCTCCTATGTAATGTTCAGGTGAGTTTGAGTTGAGTTCAGGTTGAGTTTGAGTTGAGTTTGGGTTGTGTTCGGGTTGAGTTGAGTTCGGGTTGAGCGCGGGGCGTGTGCAGTTGCATCGACAAAATATAACGGAGCTTATTAATGTGTCATGAAACTCAAAATTGTAAGCGCTGTATTTCAAGGAGTGGGCTCCGTTTGAGTTGAGTTTGAGTTGAGTTCGGGTCGTGCGTAATCGTCTGAACGCAGCCTTACGGTGAGTAATAAAAGACCGCATTCCACAGTGTACTAATTGTTGTTTGGTTGAAGGCGCTACTTACACTACATAAGCTAAAGTCTGTCCATCCTTACTTGTCTTATTTAGTAAACAGTTTTTGACAGTTGTCATACGTCTTTTAAACTTAAATCGTTAATTGAAAATATGTAAGTAACTTTATGAAATTGATATTTATAATTAACAATTTATTTTGTAATCTTTGTGTGGAAAACCACTTGTTGTATTTTATAAATGATTATTTCAATAAAGAGTTGGGTGAAGATTGTTTACCATATAAGACAAGTAAGGATGAACAGACTTTACTTGCGAGGGTTCTTTGTTACAAGGTTTAATCAAAAGTTTATACTTCGCTGCTTGCGATTTGATCGTTTTTTAAACACAGTTGCTACATCGAAGTCTCACTGAACAGAACTAGGTATTCATACTCCTGATTTATAAATATCTTATATAAATTTATTACAATTTGTTCCAAACATGCTCGATCGACGGGGCTATTTTTCCTGAGGCCGTATTATGACCTCTTATTTCCTGGCAGTTTTCTGACTGGTTATCAATCTATCTCTTTTATTTGTTATACACCGAGAAAGAGATGTAACTATAGCAATTCATAAACCTGGCAAGTTTTAAGAGGTTGTAATACCCCCCTAACAAGTAGTCAGTCCACTTACAAAGAGTAAAACAAGTCCTATGGCAGCACTGACCTCATTAAACAATGTTTAATGGAGGTCAGTGTATGGCAGCGAATGCTCATTTTAGAATTATTATTTTCGGAACAATATAACAATTTGACATTGTTTCGCAACAAATAAGTTTTTACTCTGGGAAAAAAGGTCGCACGGCCACGTCACAGTACCTTTGAATAAACGGGCTATCTAATACTAATTATACATAGATAGACGAGTATTTCTTCTTACCTTTCGATTCCCTTTGGTGAAGAAGTGAAAGAAACATGAAGTTCGTATCCCTATTATTATTTAAACAGTCCATTGCAATGCAATATGCTTTTGCTTTCATTTTACGGACGACGTTAATACGCGGCACGGGCAGCGAGCGCGTTACTGAGAATCGAACTAACGTGCGACCGGCTGGCGCGCGATGCCCTAGATGGATGCCCGGTTGCGTATATACAAAGGCGGATGCAAATGCAACACAGGCAGTAGGCACCCATAGTCTGTGCCGCATTATCTTGCGAATGGCTTCGAGCAGTAATAGTCGGTCCGATTCGAACCCAGTCACAACACAGCGGCGTGTAGAGCAGCATTTTGTTTGTATAAGGCAATGAATAGACATAAAGAGACACAAGCAAGGGTTTCCTAGGATAGCGGTAGCTAAAATATTATGGGTGTGCGAAAAACCACTAATTTTATAAATGATTATTTAAATAAAAACAAACTGGTTTACCCATAGACATAGAAAAATTTTCGCTGCGCTCAAGAAGACCAACAAAGCGTGGAAAAGAGAAGTTTACATCATACGGACACGGTCTATGTAAAAAAGAGACAAAGGATCAAGTGACATGTGCCAACATTTTTTTACAGTAAGAGCCCCTAGCGTCCCGCCTAGCAAATGAGCAATTACAGTTTGTTTAAAATTTTGTTAATCTTAATTAGAATTTAAAATAAAGGTATCGTGGAGCTATGGTGTCTTGTGCTTTAAGTCATTGTGATGTGACAAAAAGAAACAATCCAGGTAATCACACTTTTCACAGGTAAATAAGATATTGCCACACATTTCTCTAAAAACAAATTTCTCTACATTTATTCATTTATCGACGAAGAAAACAGTATGGAACATAGTTTATTAATTTCCTTTGCCATATATAGTCATATTTTATGAATCTAAGTCATATTTTACGTATCTCATATAAAATGTATGCATTCGTTTTCGGATCACTTGTTTATTGACATTGTTGTTCTTTGACATTCTATTTCTATGGGTTTACCAAATAGGACAAGCAAGAATAAACCGACTATAGTTACTCAGTCTTACTGAATTTTGGCTAAAGCTAGGGTTTCCTAGGATGACGGTGCCGTCATATTACAGCCGTAATATAACGGCGTTGAATGTTGTGTATGTAAACAATACGGCGACACCGTAACGTGAGAAACCGCGCCGTATTGTTTACTCACATAGACAACGTTCTACGCCGCTAAATTACGCTCGTAATATGACGGTACCGTCATCCTAGGAAACCATAGCTTTAGCCAAATATCAGTCAGACTTGAGTAACTATAGTCCGTTTATCCTTGCTTGTCTTTGGTAAACCATTTTGTTTTTATTTAAATAATTCTTTATAAAATTAGTGGTTTTCCACACACTCATAATATTTTGAAATAACTATTTTAGTAAAATCCTGTATTTAAGTTCTCTTCATTATGTTTAAGAGTTCCTTGGATGCAACTCCTCCTTATCTTCATTATAGAACTACTGGGCATCCCCGCATAACGCACAAGTTCACGCAACACTTACCTTAGATGTAGAGCCCTCTAACTTTCGTAGCCGAATTGTTAGAACTCACCTTATAATCCTCATAGCACTGCCAATGGTAGTTCTCTTCATTATGCTTCACAGAGTTTCTCAGATGCCACTCCTCCTTATCTTCACAACACTTACCTTAGATGTAGAGCCCTCTAGCTCTCGTAGCAGAATTATTAGAACTCACCTTATAATCCTGAAAGCACTGCGGATGGTAGTTCTCTTCATTATGCTACACAGAGTTTCTCAGATGCCATTCCTCCTTATCTTCGTTATAGAACTGCTGCAAGGCGTCCCCGCACTACACAGTCATACGAACATTACACAACGCCACACAAGTCACAATACAACTCACCTTGTAATCCTCAAAGCACTGCGGATGGTAGTTCTCTTCATTATGCTTCACAGAGTTCCTCAGATGCCACTCCTCCTTATCCTCATTGTAGAACTGCTGGAAGGCGTCCCCGCACAGCGCGCAGTAGTGCGCGGCGGGCGCGCTGGCCGCTACGCTGGGCGCCTCGTCCGTGTCCATGGGGAGAATCGGCCCAGTGCCTTCTTCCGCGCCACCCGTTTCGAACCAACTCTTTTCTGTACGACAATAATTTCATTTTAACCTTTGATCATGGCATAAACTTTTTTCAAGGTTTGTTTGGAGATTGGAAATTTTTCGCAAAATTTTACTTAGTGGGGAAAAAAGGAATCTTATTTTCTTACACCGTTGTGTAGCAAAGAAATCGTGTTTGGGGAAAAGGGTTTCAATATTTTGGCATACCTACTTGCCGCCATTTTGTTTTTTTTTTTCTTTCAAATAGCGGCCACGTATGACAACTGTATATCGATAGTACCAATACGGATAAGAATTGTTAAACGATTAGTTTTTTTTAAATAACAGGTTTCCAAGTAATAAGCTATTAAAATGTAACTGGTGGCGATAACACTGGGTAGATTGAAAGCCGAAATAAAATTATAGCTGTTGTTCCCAAGAAACGTCAAATCAAAAATGATATGTAATGCATTCTTTATTAACATTTTTAAATTTAATTTAGTGAGTATCTTTTCTAATATTATAAATGCGAAAGTCCGTTGTTTATTTGTTTGTTTGTTACGCCTTTACTACTGAACCGATCATCATGAAACTTTACATACACGTTGTCAGGGATACAGAGAAGGACGATAGGGTACCTTTCATGCCGAAAAAAGTATTGTTCCCGAGGGATAGCAAAAAACTTTCCACGCAGACGAAGTCGCGGGCGGCCACTATAAGAAAATGAATTAGACCATACACACTTATAACATCCCTCAGTTTTCGCAACAAAACTCACCTCTTTCTTCCAAATCCTCGACTTCTTCGTACTGCAGCCAATCAGACAAATCATAATGCCAGTGCCTAGAATGCGCCCTCCTAGCAGAGTCCCGGTCACGTCTGTTCTGGCGGAAGTGCCAGTCGAGATGCTGCGAGTACCGGACAGTGTGTTCCGGTGGGAAGCGGGTTCCGCAACCGGAACATTGCATGCCACCGTACAGTTTAGCGACGATGCCGGGCTGTTTACTGTAGAAGATAATACTAATTATACTTCAGTGAATGTTTGTAAAAAAAACTTTGCGCAGTTTTCGTAATTATTCCACAAATACGTATGTTTCAGTGAATTAACACCATAAATACAACATGGACAACTACAAACATAGGTAACTGTTTACTGCGAAATATAATACTTATTAGTTACCTTGCGGAAATAATCCTTTATGATCAGAAAGCCTAACTGTAAATACGATTAAGGCATACGAAGTAATTTTATACGCTCCATAGTTTTTATTACCTACAGAAGTGCTTAACCTTGTCCCCGCTAAGAATAATAAGAAGTTTTATGCCATGTTTACACAAGTTTAGCTACTAATGCTTAGTACTTGTTAGTTGTCACTAATACCTTAGTGTAAACATACCCTAATGAACAAGTGCTAAGTCAGTATTTTACATGAAGGTATATTAGTATTAGTGACAAGTACTAAGCATTAGTAGGTACGATTCGCATCACGTAAAAAGAGTGCTTAAGGCGCTGTAGGTAGTGAAACTAGCGCCGCCACTACATTTATTTTTATTACTCGTAAACCAAGTCAATATTTAAAAAAAGCTCATGTAATAATTTCTTAAATTGTCTCTAATATTTTTTGAATAACTCTTCAACAGTTTTCATTCTTTCTGTAAGTTTAAAAATAAATTTTAGCTCAATGTGGCCACTTTTGGCAATTATAGATTTTAAAACTTATAGAATGAATGAAAACTGTTGAAGAGTTATTCAAACCGCGCCTTAACAACAAGCAAAGGATGGAGGAATCTATACTGTTTTCCAAAGACATAAGATACATTTTCGATCACCTTTGAGCAACGTATCAGAGCTGTTTTTTTACATGACACCTACTTTAGGCTCGTGTAAACATGGCATTATTCAAATTAAAGCGCACAGAAATGAAAACAGTGACGGTAATAAAATACTTACACTCTCAATGTTTCCGGTTTGAGAATATCCACTCTATGTATGATACTCTTGTCTTCTTGTGGCTTCGAATTCACTTCTACAGTTTTAGGTTCCGGTTTCTCCTCAACGATAGGCTCTTTCGCCACGTGGACGATGCCAGTGGCCACCAACTTGGCAAATAAGTCGTTCACGTTGATGTTGCCAAGTATAGGTAAGGTGGGGGGTTTCTCTTCCGCTGGTGTTTCTAGCCCTGGGATCTTATCTGGCATGATGAAAAGAGGTTCCGCAGAGCTATACTCTGATGCTGAAGCAGGCGCCATACTTGATGGCATTACACTCGCGAGCATTTCGAGACCTGGGTAAATATGGGAATGCTATTATAATAAGATAAATCAAAAATCAGGCTACATATTCGTCTATTCTGATAGCTTAAGAGGGTTTATACAGCGCACTAGCGCCGCCATTGGATTAATCTTAGTTCTTAAATAAAGACGAATTTGTGAATTGTTTTCTTCTAGTGAACTCCGAAGAAGCTTTGTGGTACTTTTTATCGCTTAAACAATATTTTCTAGTATATCGTTTAGTTATAAGAATAAGAATTTTTATTTGTTCAAAACATGGGTATTACAGGTGGTACAGTATAGTGAATTGGAACAACATGTTTTACCAAAGTTTGGCGTACAAAAATTCATTAGGTACATTAAAATTTTTAATACAATTACAAGAATGAATAAATTTTAATTATTATTATTATCAAATTATTAATTTAAGAAATAAATTATATGTCAATGGAAATTTCGATGTCAACAATAAGATTATGTGGATAATGTCATGCGTCTTACTAAACTAAATCTACGAGTATTTTACTTAAAATAAAGATTTTACTTATGTCATTTTACTTAATTGTTCATACATAATTTCGTCTTTATTTAAGAACTGGTTTTTTTTCAATGGCGGCGACAGTGTGCTGTATAAACCCTATTAAAATCTAGCAATTTTTTTTACTAAGAACTTATGAAACATACCTTTTTCTTGGGTTGGTTCAGGGCTTGGCGTCTTAGGCGGCTGAGGCAGCGCTACAACACCAGGCTCCACAGAGTTCTGGTCGTGATCGTGAATGTTCTCGAAGCTGACTACAGGCTCTATGGGGATCATCAGTGGTGAACCTTCCATGTTCGCGATCTTCACCAGCCCAGGTTTCACGTACCTTGGCAGCGCAGAGAATCGAATGAAAAACTTCTCATCTCCTATACGTATAGGCTGCGGCAATGCCCCAAATTCCACCTTAAACGGCTGCTCGTTTATCAAAACTGTCCTCAACGCATCCACAAACCGAAGCGTGAAGAACTGTCCGTCGACTTGGAACTTCTGCACTTTAGCGTCTAAATACACCGGGCACATATGAACAGCATTCACTATAAGGTTGATTTTGCCAGCAACAAGGTCCGTCCGTTTCGTTTTACTTATATCTACTTGTGGCAAAGGCCCTTCTAAGTGCACCAGTCTCGGTTTGCCGTCGATTATAACCCCTAATGGTTGACCGCCGAAGAAGCACTCGAACCATCTGCCGTTTATAAACAGCTCTCTCGTAGGGGCGCCGAATTTGATATCAAACACTTGGTCGTCGATCTCCACCTTTTTGTAACCTTCGTTAAAAGATAAAACTATGGAGTCCTTGTTGTCAAACGTGACTCTTCTGCAGCCGGGCAAGAATTTGATCTCCCGTGGATCGTCCCAAGCCATCATAATGATCGCTGTGTCACCATAAAACCGAATCTCTCGGGCGATGCCATCTATCTGTATTGTTTTGAAGGGATCTTGATCAATATATTCTAAAACTCTGACGTCTGTAGGAGGTACGACTATGCTGGAAACACCTAGGGGTGGGGGAGAAGCAATTCTTTCATAATGCTGTAGAGGACTTTCTCCTTGGCACGTGCCGATTTTGGGTGTTGGCAAATGCGGCATTGGCATAGCCGGGCGTTCGAATGGCGGCCAAGGCGCTCCACGTTTCTCAAACTTCCCTCTAAAGAATTGTGGAACAGGCGGTCGGAATCTTCTCGGGACATATTCTTCAATTCGAGGCCGTGGACCTCGCCAGGCAGGTGGGAACGGCCCGAATATAGGAGGCATCGCTGGCGGCATCGGCAACATACCGTGCTTTGGACCATCAATCGCGTCTAACGTGGGCATCGACTTTATTCTCATGTCTGAATCTGTCCCCATATAATTTTGACTATCCGGTGGGGTTTCGAAAAATGGCGCCGGTGTGATTCTTTCATCGATATCGCCGAATGTGTTAGGAGATGACTTGGGGCTTGGTACCTTGTGATTTTCTTCTTGAATATGAGCTTTTAGTTTACGTTTCGATACTTCCAAAGACTCTCTCTGCTTGGCTTCTTTTAGTTTTAATTTCTCATTGAGTTGTAGCACCTGGTACATTAGCGTATTGTATTGATTCTTATCGAGTTGGCCATCTGTATATTGCTCTTTAGCTTGGCTCATGATTATTGATATTGATTTCTTGTGATCCTCCGCATCGAATTCATCGCCATTTTCTACTCTCAAGTCCGTATCTTCTGTGCTTATCGTCCTTCTTCGGTCCCTGTCAATGCCTGAAAACATGTATAAGTTAGAGAATTGTACAGAAGTAAAAATCAATTTGATGTTTGCGATACATACTTGGTGATTTACTAAATAATAGAGGTCGCCCAAGACGATCCTTTCCTTTCGTTGCTTCAGCCAATTTAGCTCTAACTAAATCTAATTTTGAGGGGGTCTTTTTAGTGTCTTCAGTCTTTTCTTTTACTTCGTGCCAATCTTTCTTAGGTGACATAAGCGGCGAGGATTCTTTTTCTTCTACAAGTTTATCGTCTGTTTTGGGGGAGTCGGTCAATGACGGCGGAGGTGGGGCTATGATTTCATCTACTTGAGGCAATTGGCGAAGATCAACATCTTCATTGCCGAACAATCTGAAAAGTTAGTTAGTTGTAATATGTGCTCGACATAAACATCTTTTATTTATAGATTTTACTTATGATTGAATGATACTTACACGTCGAATTTGTCAAGTTTAGACTTCTTGGGTTTGCCTTCTATCAGCTCCGTGGAAGAACGCTTTTGGGCAACAGGTGCAGGTTTCACTTCGCCCACTACAGGGTGCAAGACTCTCAAGTCAACATCCTTATTTTCCAACAGAACATCAGCCACATCTGAAAATGATACTCTATTTTTATGTAATCTAAGGTCGATTTTTCAACCCAGCGATTGAAGAGCACTTCTTTACCTTACCCAAGTAGTTTCATTATCACACCAACATTGATCACACTGTGTGTTAAAAAACGCTGTGCATTTATACCTCTTAGTGACAGTAATATGATTTTTAGGTACTTGAAGTAAAACTGAATTAGTATTTTTGTAGACATGACTATTGGAATGTTATTATGAGTTTTCTGGCAAACTTTCAAAATTCAAATGTCCACAAGAAATTATGGTGTGAAATAAATAAAGGTTTTAATTGATGATATTTTATCAGTATTTAGTTACTTGCAACGACTCGATGCGTCTTTATTATGTAATAATTTTGTTATCAATGAGCTGTCGTGATTCATTACTACAGTCGATGCCGGAACGGTAATGATAACTGCAGTGTATACAGTTATATATTGCATTTGCTTCCTACTTAGGTACTGAAATTCCATTTCCTTAAAATGTTATAGACTGAATTTGAAGAAGTTCTGATGATTATAACGAGGTACGATGAGGCTTATTTATTAATAAATAAAATGTATATGATCGTTTACTTAAATTAGACTAAAATATTATGTTGGATAGAAATCTTGTTTGGAAATGTAATTATGATAGTATTATGAAGTAATTTCACGAAGAAAATCTTTTCGAAGAAAATTTCACACTTACAGCACACCTCCGTCCGCCGCGAAACAATAGTATTTCCTCCATGATCGCCGTTGTATGACAAGCAAAACAGGCTGTTCTAAAGCATAGTATGATCTCTCCTTGATCACATCTACGCAATACCGTCTTTACCCATCCTTAGGGGGCCCCGAAGTATCGACAATGTTTCTCACATTTATTCTCAAAGAATGTATCGGGCACAAACACTTTATTTCATAAAAAAGAGTTACATCCCAAATAAAATAATCGAAATAATTCCTAAGCTTAGTAAAAATGAAAGCGTACGTCTTTTGTCAGCGATTTTCGCGCAACACCGGCCTACACCTATAAGATGTAAAAAAAACTCTTTTTACTTTCCCAAAGGCCCCCAATTCTTGTGTGCCCAAGGGCCCCAGCATAGTTTAAGACGGCCTTGCATCTACGTAGCGGTTTCGCGTCATTATTTTCGTCGCGGAGGTGAGCTATAATCGCCGATATCGCGCGACAAAGAGACAGCGTCATAGTTAATTCGGTTTAGTCGAAAAATGCCAACTTAGTTTAAAACGCCAGATTCTACAAATGTCCAATTCTACAAATGCCAACTTCTGCAAATGCCAACATCTAGTTGTAATATTTTTAATCACTTTTTGATATATATTTTTGCCTTTATATAGTGTATTTTCATTCAATTTTGGAATTTGGAAATTGTTTTTTTCTTTCTTTTCTTCTCAATAAAAACGTCTCCAAAGTACCAGGATCACATAAATATGAGGAAGGTAAATATAAAAAATATGGAAACGCAAAAATATATATCAAAAAGTGATCGAAAATATTACAGCTAAATGTTGGCATTTGTAGAAGTTGGCATTTGTAGAAGTTGGCATTTGTAGAATTGGACATTTGTAGAATCTGGCGTTTTAAACTAAGTTGGCATTTGTCTACTAAACCGTTAATTCTATGCGTTAGAACAGGCTGTTTCACTGCTTATCGTACAACAGACAAGTCATGGCGGAGCTACTGCGGTTTCACTGGCATTTGTTTCGCAGCGAAGGTGTGCTACTGGCCTTAGTGTTTAGTCTTGGACCTGTGTTCCTACAAGGCACCAGTGGCACTACAACCAATCGAGGTACCAGTACCACCAAAATGTACACAGCTGTCACCAGAAGATCATTATAATTACTATGTGGCTCTATGGACTCCAGGTGAGGTACAGTCAGCAACGTCGCTAAATACTTTAGTATTTAGGCATACCAACTTTTCTAAAGATGTCGCACAGTTCTAAGTGGACGAAAAGTTAATGCGACATAGTACTAAATTGTTCAGTGACTTTGGTAGCTGACCATACCCTCCAAAGAACTGTGTACAATATGCTGTGCTGGTAGCGCGACTGTTGCAATTGGAGTCAGCGGAATAAAGGCCTAAGACCGTGGCTAAACATCTCTCATGAGTAGTTCCGTGTTCCTGTTTCAGAAGAACTAAAACCGATTTAAAACGAAATTGGGTCTACTCACAATGGATCGCCTTTTTTTGGTCAAAATAATGACGAGAGTTCATATACTGACGCAATATACATGCCAAAATGCGAAGCATTAGCACAGTTTCTTTCTTCAGTGTTTTCGACTTAAAAATAGTGTTCCAATCAACATTATGTTATATTGAGGAAGGATTATTTCTTTAGATAGCACATATTTTTCAGATTGGAACAGATTTCGCATAAAATTATCTGTCAGGCCTGATAATTGAAACATTTCCGAAACCTGTTAAACTGGCTCAAGTCTGAAGTAGTTCAGCCAATTTTCCAAAAAGAAGTTTGGATGCCCTGAACCTAACAGCGGCAGCTAACAACAGATGTTTCTAAAGTTTCATGGTTAATTATTATTTTTGTGCTCTATCACTTTGCAAAGCTATTTAGATATTTACTTTCGTAGTAGCAATAATAATCATGAAAAGAGGTTCCATAATAATAAATTACACCGAAAAAAGTACAGTAACTTATGATATTTTTGATGAATAGTTGAATTTTGGCAGCTGGCTCTTATTGGTTACTGAAATAAACTTGAGGTTCTCTATGACTGATAAAAGAAAATAATGCTTATCTAATTGCTTATAATAAGTAGTTCTGCTCACATTGATGCCAACAAAACGAAATAATAAATATTATTGCAAAAGGTGTAGTAGAAAAGATTACCAACGAAAGTGTAATAAAGTAGGTATAGCTATGTATAAAAAACTAACATTGTAAACTAAAGTCCGATTATTAATCTCGTAGCAAACATGTAAACAAAGTTGTTGCCAGAACAAAACAACACAAAAGGAAATAGTATAGTATTGCCAAGTCAAGAAAAAACACTTATTAATTTGTTTCACCACAACCCTAATAAAAATATAAGTAATAGATAAATATTCTGAATCATGAGTTTTGCGACAAAACAATAATACCGGGTGTAACAAGACCCTCAACGAAGCCGAGGTCTACGTATTCTTCCCATCATCAGGACCATTTCTGTTAAAAATTATTGCTGGGAAACGATTCAAATTTTTGGTGTAAAAAAAGCATTGCATACATTACCACGCAATGTAACGCGTACAACAGACCGCGCCTGTGAGTTTATGCTACACAGCTGCCTGCGACCGAGTTGAAAGGCAGCGTTTATGTGCGTGCTCATGAGATACATTGAGTGATGTGATGACGTTTTGAAGCCATTGTTTGTTACGAAATACTAAACATTTTGTTAAGGTTACTTTGGACAAAAATTAGGAAAAACGAATAAAATAAGATTTCATAAAAAAATATTAAAAAAAAAATTTACTTTGACCTTCCAATAACTTCGTAGCTATTGGTTTCCCTGGTACAGTCTAAAAGACAAAAATGATCCTGATGATGGGTGGAATGCGTGGACTTCGGCTTCGTTCAGGGTCTTGATAAACCCGTTATACTCGTACTTAAAGATGATAACAGTTTTATGGTAGAATACATTTTTATGATGCTATGCACACATCAACTGCAAACCGTAGACATCAACCTTTGGTTCATTTTATAAAATTTCATTTACTTGAGTATTTAATAGGAGTAGTAGGTACATAGATAGCTGAGTAGCTGTAGTAGTAACATTCGTCTTTGGTATTGGGGGGGACAGGCAAAGATACGAAGTTTGTGATTTTGTTCATAATTGTTATGAGTTTTATGTTATTGAGTCAACTTTAATATCATAAATGTTTATGATATTATATAATATGATTTTAATAAACAAATTATAATTATTATCCTACTTTAAAGCTACCCTGGATGACATAATACTTATTATGACTCAAAATATAATTTACTCAAGTATGAAACAAATGAAAAAGGTATACAAGTAAGCTAAGGTTTTCAATATCTGAAAATGTCACTATAAAAGTCAGTTTGACAGTGTCGTTTCTTTGTTTACTTTTTTGCTACGATATTAGTAATCGGAATTTAGTATTTGGCGTCAGTAATAAGCACTCGATTTTTTTAAATCCCGTTGCTATGATAATTATCGAATTGATAATATCGAATCAACCCTATTCCAGTGGTAAAAAGCTAAGTTTGAAGACTTGTATATTATCGGTTTGATGTTTGAATTAACCATATTTTTTTTCATACTGGACATCTTATCTATGCTTCTGAATTTAAATTATATTTGGATGACTTTACCATTTCTTACGCTGAGAAGACGATCCTTAGGACGCTGTTCTGGTGCCATCAGAAAGGTATTTTCTATCGCTGGTAGCTCTCCAAGCTGGATCCTCAGTGGTTGATCTTGATTTTCTTCACAAATCACGTCACTTTTTTGATGAAACCTCGTTCCGAATTTATCACTTATTCTATTTAAATACTTATCTAAAATAAATGGCTTTTCGAGAAGTTGCAAGAACTATAACACCAATAAAGTGTCACACCATGTTAAGAAAACCCTTTTACGTCATTTATAAAGTGCAATTATTAGTGTGTCCAAAATATTACTCGTGTATAGTGCTAAACTTCAAAACAAATTCGTAAAATTTTGTGAAACTTAAGGACTTAAGACCAGAAGGGTCACCGGTACTTAACGCTAAAGGGTATCACAAGATTTCGTCAGTGCAATATAATACTCCAGGAGTTGTTAAATATTTTATTATCACACAAGTCAGTCTTCAATGTTCCCTCTTAAATCTAGTATCACAGACTTCTACCCTCGAGTTCTGTTAGCATATATTGATATCTTACTTGGCGCGTCGGCCTCCGGTCTCTCCTCGGGCTTCGGTTCGGCGGGCCGCTCGGGACTTTCCGACTTATCCCGGTTCCGACGCATGTAGCGATCCTTCCGGTAGTTTTTGAGTTCCTTGAAGGCGACTTCCTCCGGTTCCGGCGGCGCCACCTCCGTTTCCGGTTCGAGCCGCCGTTCGCGCCGCCGCTTATCCCTCTGCTCTTTAGGAGAGTCCTTTTCTTTCTCTTTCGGTTGACTAGGTTCTTTAGGGGGCTCTTTTTCCTTTTCTTTCTCTTTGACTTCTTTCGGTACTCGGTTTTTCTTTTCGGGCGAGGAGCCGCTTGAGCCGCTGTCTTTCTCCTTCTTTTTCTTTCGTTCGTCACGGGCGTCTTTTTTCTTTTTCGGTGAAACGGTTTCCTCGTCCGGCTCCCGCTCCCGCCTTATTTTGGGTATCGGCGGGAGTTTGTTTATGTCTTTGATTTCTGGGAGGGGTTCAAGAGGTGGTAGCTCGCGCGGTGGTTCTTCGTTGCGGGGGCGGGGTCGACGGGGGCGTTCGTCGCGTTTGTTGAGTCGGGGGTCGCGGCGGCGGGGGTCGCGGGGCGGGGCGTCGGGCCGGACGTCGATTGTGATGACGTTTTTGCGTTTGGTGACGCGTTCGAGGGGTTTGATGTCGAATACGTTGGGGGCGATTGGTTGCGTGGGGGCGGGGGCGGGCGCGGGGGCGCCGTGGCGGGCGAGGCGCGGGTCGCGGCGAGCCGACGCGAGCGCCGCGCTCACTGGAGCGATACGCCCGCCCGATTTGCTCACCGGCTGGAAACAAAGGCAATATTGAAACAAATGCAATATTGATATAACTAAACATACTTTGCCGAAATTACGCGACCGAAGTTCGGCATAATTACGCCTGCAATGCTATTATAGTGTCTAGACACACTATGCTGAAATTACGCGACCGAAGTTCGGCAATATTACGCCTGCAATGCTATTTGAATGACTAACGACACATTTTGCCGAAATCACGTCGCGTTTTTTTTCATTTTTGTCATTCAAATTAGAGCAATAAATCATGTGTCGTGGACTGCGCGCTGGCGCGCTTATAGCACGCCGACCGCGTGCTTAATGCGCGCTAGCGGCTAGCCGTAGCCTAAATTCGAGGTGATGCCCGCGCCGTGCTGTAGCTGTGCAGTTGCGGTGCCGGTATAGTGTGCCAATAGGGTATTTTCAAATTTTTTGAAAATTGCTTAAAAGACATCAGGCAAATACCTTTGACAAAAAACCCAAGAATGTATAGCATTTTTGTTTTTTCCAAAATTAAGACTTGTAATTAGTAAGTCATACAAAATATTCAGATTTTAACAAAGCTTTATATTTTGAGAGTTATTTGTGTTTGAAACTTATATTTTTGGTAACCCCGACACTATTACAGCAACACCAGTTACACGACCAAAACGTTTTGATAACTGCGCTAGTGATTAATCGGTGTGCTACCGAAATACCGAAATGTACTAAAAAGCATAAAGTCAAGTCTCCAGCGACAGTTTTTTCGAAAACATTCAACAAAATCTATCAATCAATACACAAAGTCACGTTTTTTTGCTTTAGAACCAAGACGGAAGAAGTGTGCATATGTCGTAACAAAACGCTGTTTGATAGTTGATTGACAATGACAGTTAACTGACAGTAAAATATAATAAGACAGACAGTAAATTATAATAATAAAAAATAATAATAATAATAAAAGTGACAGACCGCCACAGGCCGACCAATCGGCTTTCGCGTTTTGACAATTGGCTGTCAATGTCAGTCATTCAAGATTACATTGATGACATGGAAGCCACAGAGTATCAATGACAAAGATGTCTTTTTAATCGAAATACTTCCGATTTTTCAGTAATTTATTTTTCGAAATGAAGGAGTTTAAAAATAAACTTGCTACTGTTTTATTATTCTAATAATACATATTGCTTAAATGTAACAGAATTATTCTTATACATCTTTGGGTCTGATGTGCCTGATGTCCTTTAAAGCTTGGGACGAACGACTTAACAGAAAAATAAAAATAAATTAATTAATGTCTTTTTTCTCTATTAAAACAATTAAAGTCTAATTTATTTTTAATGGTTTTGAATTTACCGCCAAAACGCTCGGTTCGATGTCGTCTACTGTGGGACGTCAACTTTGTGTAAACAATTTAAACACCTATGTAGTCTGTGTAACAATTTACTCTATTGTTTACACAAAGATGACGTCACACAGTAGACGTCGTCGAACCGAGCGTTTTGGCGGTAAATTCAAAAATATTTAAAAATAATTTAACATTAATTGGTTTAATGAAGAAAAAAGACATTAATTACTTTTAATATTTTTCTGTTAAATCGTTCGTCTCAATCTTTAAATATAAGCAGTTTTAAAGAATTTGGAAAATACCCTATTGTGCCATGACCTTTATACCGCACCTCCTAGCATGACCAGCAAAACGCGATATGAATTTATCACTTTTAACAGTAACTGTCAAAAGACGATGGATTTTGATAAATATGTAAAAAAAACCGGCCAAGTGCGAGTCGGACTCGCGCACGAAGGGTTCCGTACCAAAAAACGACAAACAAATCACGTTTGTTGTATGGGAGCCCCCCTTAAATATTGATTTTATTCTGTTTTTAGTATTTGTTGTTATAGCGGCAACAAAAATACATCATCTGTAAAAAATTCAACTGTCTAACTGTTCTTCTTGTTAATATAGAGCAAAAAACGGCAAAAAAATCACGTTTGTTGTATGGGAGCCCCCCTTAAATATTTATTTTATTCTATTTTTAGTATTTGTTGTTATAGTGGCAATAGAAATACATCATCTGTGAAAATTTCAACTGTCTAGCTATCACGGTTCATGAGATACAGCCTGGTGACAGACAGACAGACAGACAGTCAGACAGACAGACGGACAGCGGAGTCTTAGTAATAGGGTCCCGTTTTTACCCTTTGGGTACGGAACCCTAAAAAAGACTATCCATACAAATCAAAGAGATATCACGACGTAATTTAGTATGGGATGACCAAAATATTGTGGCGAAATTCGGCACATGTTTATTAGAGTAAGTTGTTTAGTTTCATAGACTGGACACATCCTTGAAATTTGGATGGTAAGTTCAGAATGATCCGATATAGTGTTCGGTAGTCATGCTTCAGGGGCTGTCTCGGCACTAAACAGTTTAAAGTGTAACCCCATATTATCTGTTGAAAGTACGACGCCGACATTTCGGTCGTATGGGAGTACTTAATCTATCTTTACTACGTAATTTCATGTTACATCAAATGCAATGCACTACGTAGTTTGAACCTGGTTCGGTAAATGAGGCGCTATACTTTGATATAATTATAGAGATGCCATGTGTTAACATAATATATTAAAATCGACAATTTGGCAATGCTTCAAATTCATTTTAAAATACTTTACTATAAATAATAGGTAAATAAATAATCACAACAAAACACCAATTACATTTTCAATGTGTAAATGAAATTAGTGACATGACTTGACCAACGCACTCTGAAACAAATCATATTTCGCAACTGTGAACATGCGTAATAAATTATGTAATATTATTTATACTACACCTGCTCGGAAAGTACCTTGATACTTTATCAAATTTACGGTAGATAGTACGTCATTGCATATCGAACAAATATGCGGGGAGAAAACGCAACTGAGGGGGAGAGAAAAGTGTATGAAAATCCATTTCTTACGTGGTTTTTCTTTTTTAATTTTGGGTAAAGCCGTATACAGAGAGAAAGCAGGTTGACGCTGGTTGCAGACTGCCGCTGGTCCGCGCAGGTAACCGTCAACATTAAGCAAGCAGGTTGAAGCAGGATTTCGTACAAACGTAGCCAGCGCTGACCGGCGCGTGTCGGCGCTTATCAGCGTTTGTTCATACAAATGCCTTCGCTGGTTACCTGCGCGGACCAGCAGCAGTAAGCGGCAGTCTGCAACCAGCGTCAACCTGCTTTCTCTCTGTATACGGCCTTAGAGTATGTGCCGGTAACCTAAATATCAAAAGCCAAAAAGTTTTTGCAGTGAGTTTTTATCTACAAGTTCGCAAAATGACACTGGCCACTAGCTGTGTGTCGGATAGTGTCGAGCTGGCAGTGCGACCCTGCGGCGGCAGGATAAACAATTTGAAAAAACAACATGTGAAAATTGCAGACGCCATTGGCGCCATTTTCAATTTGTGTGTTGTTTGAGGATTCAGTTTTCGTAGAAAGTAAAATAAAACTATCAAAATGATAAGTAGTGATAGTGATGATGAAGATTTTTTAACTCCGCCGCAGTTGAAGGAAACAGCAAAAATACTGATTAATAACCTTCATTGATTGATTGATAATGG
Organism: Agriphila tristella; assembly: GCA_928269145.1. Taxonomy (NCBI): domain Eukaryota; kingdom Metazoa; phylum Arthropoda; class Insecta; order Lepidoptera; family Crambidae; genus Agriphila; species Agriphila tristella. Next base: position 3,604,198 of record OV743435.1, read on the forward strand.
AAAAAGTGTTACATTAAGCTTCACTAACTGCAACAATTTAAATATAAATTTCAATTAGTAAAGATTTAGTTTTTTATTTTCCTCGTAGGTGTAGTATAAAGCACTATGTATCACTCGAGAGAAAGTGCGATTCCCGATCTCTTTCTCCTCTCGGTGAAAAATGTACTATTTTTAATAATGATTTAATATTTTTTTTAAATAATGCTCAACATCAAGTGACCCCAATCAGAGTGCATTACGTTCGGTGGGAGATACCACTTAAACCGAGACAAGACAAGCTGTCAAACTGTCTGTCATACATCATACATAAGTGTTTGGTTGATTGATGTTTGACATTGGTTTGTTTATAACATTATAATTTACTTTATTTTTTTATGTAAAGTGAATCTATTAGTACCTATTTTTTTTTCGAATTATTTACATGTCTTTTATTGGCGACCTATAAAATTAAAGCGGTTCTAAAAATAAGTCACCATCCCTATTGAACAAAGTTTATAATTGTCATTGTATTGAAATCGTCATAGGAATGGAGGCATATGAGTATGTCTGTTTGTCGTTAATTGTCTTGTTTGGTAAACAATCTTCACCCAACTCTTTAATTTAAATAAAATTAAAGTTATGAAATACAACAAAATGTTTTTACACATAGACTACGAAAGACATTGTTAATAATAACAATTTGATAAAGTTACTACCTAACATAATTAAAGATTTAAGTAGGTATAAAAGATTTATGACAACTGTCAAAAATTGTAAGTTTACTAAATAAAAACAAGTAAGGATTAAACAGACGAGTTATTCCCATCTGATCCACTGTAACTGATCCACCGAGAATTAAAAATCCCAACCGATCCCCTTATTTATAGTTTTCTATTCCCAACGGATCCCCTCATTGTATTTCTAACCAAGAAAAGGTAGGTCAGAAGAAAAAGAAGCATGAAAATCAAATATTAATTTATTGACCAAATATGTTTAATGTAATAAATAAATGAATATCACAGAATCAGATTACAAAAAATAAGCTAATAAGTACTAGGGTATCAGATGGGAATAAAAAATAATTAAAAATAAAACCGATCCACCAGGGGATTGGATGGGAATAACTCAAACAGACCATACAGACGCGCCACAAAAGATGAGCCAAGCCCCCCTACTCAAATGGCCAACATTCTATTTCGTTTGAACGCTACGCTTACTTTTAAAACTTTAAAATAAGCAGTAAACTATAAAATTACGTAGCTTGACGATTCCATACAATACATCGAAGTCTGTGATTTACATAAGTTTGAGACATGTGATTTAATCATCTATTGCTTATATTTCAGCTTCAAAAGTAAGCGTAGCGTTCAAACGAATAGAAAATTGGCCATTTGAGTAGGGGGGCTGACCCTTTTGAGCAAAGTACCTAAAATGAACTATGCCTATGAAGCAAAATGCCTAAAGTCAATATCTAGGAAGCAAAATGCCTATCTTGTTTAATATCTACAAAGTATAATGCCGGTGCTAGTAAATGCCCACAAAGCATGATGCCACTTTTTTACATCAAGAAATCTATTTGCTAAAATATGACACATATTCTGACTCTTTAGTCTTAATTATTATCACTGAATATCAATCTTCACTCAAAAAGGATTCATTACATTATTTTGTTTCTTCAAATTTTACGAAATGAATGTTATAAGTTACAAACAATAAAGTAGGAATGACCCTACTGTTCTCGGGTTATCACTACACCCTGAATAAAAAGAAATGTATTGTTACATACTGCTCAACCTTAGCGATATTTTGGCTACATGGGAAGTGTTGTCAAAAGTGGTAAATCAATTATTTGGCCGACCGTACCTGAAGGTACCTTGTGCTGACAATCTTCATTTTAGGCATTTCGATTGTTAGGCATTAAACATTGTTGTCAAAGTACATTGCAGACAATTTTTAGGCATCGTGCATGTTAGGTACGAGTTTCAGGTATCTCGCGTTTTAGGAATTACACAGTAGTGGCATCGTGCATTTTACTTCACTCAAAAGTTACAGACTATGCAGTACGCGCCACAAAAGATGAGACCTGACATGACGAGCGGGAAAAAATCGCATACAAATCGTTCAGAGCCACAGGTTCAGGTTCAGTGTCCTGTTTATCAAAACTTACAAGCTACAAGAAAATTTACATGAATAATTTAACAAGTTCATGCAAAACAGATCTTTTTCCAGATAATCTGTGCAAGACACTTGTAAAAATTGTCAGACGGAATGGAGAGTCGCCGGACACCCTCAGAAATAATCAGGATTTTCCATTGAGTTTTTTACAAGTTGTAAGTTTTTACAAGTTTGGAACTTTCTGATTAACGAAATCCTACTAATATTATAAATGTGAAAGTTTGTGTGTTTGGATGTTTGTTCCTCAATCATGCAAAAACTACTGAACGGATTTGCATGAAATTTGGCACACATATAGTAGATAGCCTAGATTAAAACATAGGATACTTTTTATCCCGATATTCTCACGGGAACGGGAACCATGCGGGTGAAACCACGGGCAGTCGCTAGTGACTAATATAAGGGTGAAAACATATTAGTTAAATAAACAAAAACGTTTGTAGCGTTTAATTTATCGTGTTTTGATAAACGGATTTGTGGAATAATTATTTTCATAAGGAAAATGATTGTTTTTAAAAAGTCCCATGACGGGTCGGTCATGTCACAAGACTTGTAAGTTTTGATAAACAGGGCACAGGACTCATATTTCGTGGCGCGTGTTATAGCATTTTCAACTCACCGGTCCCAGCCTTTGTTTGACAGGAATGCTGACCACGGGGGCCGGTTCCACGGGCAAAGTCGGCACGGCCACCGCCGCCATCACGGGGTTCACCATCGCCACCGGCATCGTCACGGGCGCCACACTCGGTGGTATTATCTGAAGCAATTGAGACTAATTTAGTACCACAGGATATATAAATAGTACGTTCGCTTAGGGCTTATTCGCAAAATGTGTATTTCTCAGAATGTCGCCCATCGCAAAATGTCGCTTTATCATAATGGCTCTTTCGAAAAAGGTCGCTTTCGCACAATGTCTCTTTCCCAGAATGTCGAATTTATTTGTTCGTAATAAAAACGTCTACAAAGTACCAGGATCACATAAATATAGAGAAGGTTAACTACTATGATTTAAAATATATATAATATTAAAAACACGTAATATTATTCTAAGTCCCTATCGCGACATTTTGCGAAAGCGACATTCTGCGAAAGAGAAATGCACGGTGTGGGCGGGAGCAGAGCAGCCTCCTCTTTCTTTATGGTCAAACTACCAATACCAAATTCAAATATCGGGTCATTCTGAACTTACCATCCAAATTCTAAGGATGTGTCCAGTCCATGAAACTTAACAACTTTCTCTAAGAAACATGTGTCCAATTTCGGCACATAATTTTGGCCATCCCATATTATTTAGTATCACGTGATCTCTTTGATCTGTTTGGATAGTCGTTTTTTTTACATATTTGGCCATGTGTTCCTTAGAGAAAGAAAGTTATTTAGTTTTATAAACTGACTGAACACAATTCCTCAAAATTTGGATGTTGAATACAAAATGACCCGGTATAAAATATTGATAAAGTATACCTGAAGTTATACTATGAGCAGAGGTCGGAATCTACCGATCATTCCAGGGGCCCTACCGCCCAACTCAAAGCTTTAGCCAGAGCGATAGCTAGACTATATCCATCCTTGTCATATCATAACACGATGACAAGGACGGACATTTACTCTGGCTTTGGTTGATGACGTCAGTGCATTGTCCGTCCTTGTCATCGTGTTATGATATGACAAGGATGGATATAGTCTAGCTATCGCTCTGGCTAAAGCTTTGAGTTGGGCGGTCCAGGGGCAGGTCCACATTGAAATAACATCATTGGAGCCCTCTTAATAAATTGTATAGTGACAATAGGAGAAGGCTAATACAAGGTTATTTTTAGTTAATACAAAACCTCTCGTGGGGTTGATGACCATCAAACTGAACAACTTTCAGTATGGGACCAACCTTGAAATCGCGAAAAAAATTCAGCTGTTCCATACATTTCGATGGAGTAGGATTGTACTTTTGTATGGAACAGCGTACATTTCAGTGGGAACAGCTGATTTTTTTTTCGCGATTTCAAGGTTGGTCCCTTAATAAAAGTTTTTGAGTTTGATGGTCTGATCAACCCTCTCGTGGGGTTGATCAGACCATCAAACTCAAAAAAGGTTTTGTATAAACTAAAAATAACCTTGTATATATATTGACTTTGTGTTTAGTATCTCAAAATAACAAGGAATTAATTATTATAAATATTAGAACTTCTTACTAAACACATATTAAAAAGAGGGCTTAAATCATATATCACTTAAAGGCGGACCTGCAGATTCCGATGTCTAATTATGAGTTTGTATAGAAAATTATTTGTAATTTATATGCTTTCATTTCATTACTAAGTAGGTACCTAATTAAGTAATGAAAATATTATGATTACCCTAAAGTAGTGTATTAAAAATTAATTTAATAACATCAATAATTAACTAATTTATAACATAGCATTATTGTTATGTAGATTATAAAGAAAGAATTTAAAAATAAGCATCAAACTGGTTTTAAAAACGTAGTGCGAGATAAGCCAGAATGAAAAATAGTGCTCTTATCTTTATGTGTAACTAGGGACTGCCCCCAACTTCAACTGCATGGAAAGTTTTTTGCTGTTAAGTTTTTTCTGGTTTTTTTTTTCATTTTTTTTTATTAATCTTTGGGGGGTTTACTTACAGCTCTCAATACTGTTAAGTATAGCAAGGTAAAAACTAAAAGCCTATTACAAACTTCCTAAATGTATGTCCTTCTCTGTACCCCTGACAACGTGTATGCAAAATTTCATGATGTTTAGTTGAATAGTTATGACGTGAAGGCGCGCGTAACAAACTTGCTAATGCATTTACAATATTAGTAAGGATGATGTCATGGTCATTGTATTTCAGTACAAGTTACCATGAATAATAATTGTCCATTTATAGCACACAGCTACACAAGGCCTACAATGAAAACTCAATTTCATGCCTTATACACAACAACTTTTTGTATGACCATTTCAAAATCAGATATTTTCTGAGACATTATAGGACAGACTTTAGGATGTGTATAAGCACATAAGACTTTACATGTTGCCATGAGACCGCCTTTATGCCATACATAATAAGAGCCGTTTTCGTTTGACTTACAGTGCTGTTGAGTACAGTCAGCAAAGCTGAGCTGGACACCTTAAGGGCAAAGCTGAGCTGGACACCTTAAGGTTAATTTCTAGATTGAGTAGTCTGTATAGTCTTGCATTTACCCAAAAGTCACAATGTGTATAAAAACAATGGAGGCAAAAGATGAACTTTTAGTTCCATCCTTGCAAGTGATTTGTTTTCAAACTGTTAAGATCATAACTATGTTGACTGTACGTTGGTGTCAAGAATAAAAGACACTCACCTTTTTAGCATTTTTTTCAGCAAACTCCAGTTGTTTCCTGGTCTGCTCAAGTTCCATTTCGATCTTTTTTCTCTGAAGCATGAGGAGTTCTTGTTCTTTCTTGGCGAGGATGCTTCGCATTTTCTCTTCTTCCTCAGTCAGAACAGGAGTTACTGTACTGGAGGTTGGAGCATTCTGGAAAGAATGATACCATTAACTATCAATAAAAAATCATTGTCTTTGGCCAATGTTAAAATAAATTTACTTTTAACTACAATGAGTGACTAATACTTGCAGTAAAATGGTTCTTAGCATAGAAAGCTTTTTAATCAAGAGATATGATGATGCATACTATGTCACACAAACCAATTAGATATGGCAGAGCTCAAACAAATATGAAAACATAACTAAAAAACACCTTTTTCAGAAAATTTGGATTTACATGGATGTTTGACTGGTGAGGCTGCGCTTGAATCGGCCAGGCGGGGTCTATCAGATTCACTTTTACATCCAACTGGTACAATTTGGTCGCTGGGAAGACATCGTGCCAAGTTTCACGTAGTTTAAACATCTGGGACCGCACTTTCTCATCAACCTGAAGATACAATCAAAATTAGCAAAAAGTCTGGTGGAAATATATCAAATATTTTATGACTGTTGACAGTTACCTGTTTAAAAGTCCTTGTGAACATGTTCACAATGCTCTGCGAGAATTTCTGCGTATACGCTCCACCAACATTCTTGATGATGGAATCAACTAAATACAGAACTGGCAGCTTGATGTCTGGTTGTACCTGTGTAGAGGAAAAATACTTTCTAGTCCCAAACCCCCGGCTGACCATGTCCTCATTGATGATCAACCGTCCCACAAGGTCGGTTCGCAAATCTCTTCAGTAACCCAAAAATAGTTTCTTGGAGCAGGAAGAAAAAAGACAATTTTATAGTGTAACAAATTTTTTAATTGACCACATGCATAAAATAAATAAGAACTCAGTTTTTAAAACCTTTATTTGCACAACGTTGTATACAAAACTGATATGTTGTCAGTTATAGTTTACATACCATGAAGGTACATTTCTATAATTTATATTGCAACTTCATTTCAATCAGGTATCTCCGGATAGTAACAAATTAAAAATTACCAACTCTCTTTCGAATAAACAATGCATTAAAATTGGATTTATAGCCTGAATGTAATAAAGTAAAAATTAAATTAAGCAACAAGCTTTCTTTCATCTGGGATTTATGTTTCAAATTTTTATCTGTGTTATGTTTTATCTTATCAAGGAATTCTCGATATCTGTAGAAACATTAAAAAGGATTCAAATGGAGATACCTGTTGCAGACTGGTTACAAACGAGGTCAAATTAGTCACAGCATCATTGTAAACACGTAAAACACGCCAGCAATGGGTGCGTCATCAAAATACGAACACTTTCCCCCGTTTCCCTCACACGTCACCGTGGCACCATTTGCCTCCCGTGTAATTTTAAAAATTTAAATTCACCTTCTCCAAATGCTTCTCCACCGTTTCAACGATTACTCCAGCATGGTCGATGTTTTCTTCTGCAAGTATGGTCAGCATGTTGATCAGGGGCTTGCTGTTGACGGTCAAGTCCGACAAACTCGACGCGTACTCCTCCGCTACTTCCTTCGCCATCTTTCTTGGTGGCTGTCTCTGGTAATCTTACCATGCCAACCACTATCTTCAACCGCACATTACTGGAAGCAACAAGATACTAATTTTACAACACACACGATTACGTGTTACCCAACATGGCGAAATTAGCAAAAGGAACACGTTTAGAACTTACGTTATCACCGATATAATAACGAGAAAAGATAAGGACACGATTTGAAGTCTATCACCTCACGTACGACTAAATTAACACATAAATAAATGGAAAGTAATAACGAAAAGCAATCCGCGTGAACATGAACGCTCTTTTGCTTGCTCAGTTAATTTTAAAATGGCGGACGGAAATATGGAATGGATATGGAGCATAGAGTAAGATAAAAAAAAAGAGTCGGTCGCGGGCGGGGTTGCCAGATGTCTAAATCGGTAAATCGCAGAAAATCGGCCCTCAGGTAGCCCAAAATTCCGCAAATCCATTTCTGATTGAAGTAGCCCAAAATCGCAAACATTTTTATCGAAATAGCCCAAAAAGTGACAAGTCATGATCAAAATATCGATTTAAATCTCACTCGTGTCCTTGATAAGAATATTTTGAATTTCCAACAAAATAAAACAAACATAATTTCAATGAGATTTTTTTTGTAATATTTGTAATGTTATAGTTACCTGTACCTACCTAACATTATGTGTTTAAAATCATCGTCGATACTTGCGTACAGAGCATGTTTAAACAAAAAAAAATATCACAGAATAATGATACTACCAGTATTCTAACACGAGCCTGTCCTTAAAAATACGTAACTTGAGCCGCGCGGTACGTCAACATACGATAGGGCTGCCTGCATCTATGTACCATGGGCAACAGCGACGCTTAACCACTGCTAAGGTCAAAATCGCTAGCACGCCGCGCCGTCACAACCATACGTTTAGTTCGTGCAGGGGCGATACGCGCGCACACGAATTTTGTTGCAAACTGGTTAAGCGTCGCTGTTGCCCATAGTACAAAACTAGAAACAAACTCAAGTAGGTAGATGAAATAAAGTTAACAGTACCTATCTTCACCTACTTGAATTTGTTTCTAATTTCGTGATTGTATGTTATATTTTAGAAATAACGGTGATAGCGTGTTAGGTTGCCTAATAATTCAAAAGGTTATCATTTTGCTTTTAAATAATATTTTTTCATATACAATTTATAATATGGTTTGATATTTTGGTAATAAGCAAATAGAAAAAGTGATCTGTAATTATTAACACTTAAGCCGCCGCGTAGATCACCGGTGACTTACGCTTAAAAAATGTTTTATAATTTTATTTTCCCCAAAGAAAGTTCTAACCTTTTTTGATATTGTAGGTATATGAAATCTGAAATTTTCTACAAACTTTTTTCTTATTGTTAATTTATTTTTAGTTTTTAATTCATGAATTGTATAAAACACTAGCGGCTGCCCGCGACTTCGTCTGCGTGGAAAGTTTTTTGCTTTACCTCGGGAAAAGTACTTTTTTTTCGGGATGAAATGATGTACCCTATGTCCTTCTCTGGACCCCTGACAACATGTAATGCAAAATTTCATAATGATCGGTTCAGTAGTTAAGACGTGAAGGCGTAACAAACAAACAAGCGGACTTTCGCATTTATAATATTAGTAAGGACTAGCGGCCGCCCGCGACTTCGTCTGCGTGGTAAGTTTTTTTGCTATCCCTCGGGAACAATTCTTTTTTCGGGATGAAAGGTACCCTATATTCTTTTCTGTACCCTTGACAACGTGTATGCAAAATTTCATGATGATCGGCTCAGTAGTTAAGACGTGAAGACGTAACAAACAAACAAACTATAATTGTAAATCATTGTGCATCATTGACTTTCAACTAGATTTAATTATGATGACGTAGATGCTATACTTGTCTGACGTTAATAATGTAACACATTATCATTCTTTTTACCGTTTGGTTTATTTAAACTCTTATGGTTTATTTTAAACAGCACAATATACTCTATAGTTGCAATTCGCCATGGTGATCAGAAGAAAGAAAGAAAGAAAGAAAAACAGTTTATTGACCGCGACAGTGCAGAACTAAAAAATAATACATTCTTATAAACTAGATTGTGCGCAGCTAACTAGGCCCCTTCCTCAGCAATGCTACAGTGACATACCGAAGCATGCCACTGTAACGCTGGTATTCTGGAGGAGCCTAATCGGTGACGAGAACGGACAAACAAACAAAGAGCAATAATACTAAGAAACTAAATCAGAACACAGAATTTACAAAAAAAATATTGATATAAAATTAACTAAGGAAAAAAAACAACACGAACAGAAGAAATAGTAAAAAAAAAAATGATATTGTCGAGCTGTATGGACTTAGCCCTTTTGCCTCCCCAGTGACAGAAGTTTTAAAAAAAAAAAAGTGCAACTTATTTATCTAATCTGTGCCGCTGTCTGTGGCACGGTGTAAAAAGAAAACAAAGACAGGAAAAAAAGCAAAAAGCACAGAGAAAGCAATAACTAGCAAAACAACAACACAACACACAACTGTCAACTACAAAAACAATGGACAAAATAAGAAAACAATGGATAAAAATCATGTTAAAAGCAGATTGATAACATAAAATCACAATTATCAGCAAATTTTAAGTGACATATACAATAATTAATCTGTCCGGCCGACACCGACAGAACGCCGGAACGCAACTCAACACCGTGATTTTATCGTGAAAAACCCCGAAGTGAGTCTTCTTTTTGCAATGTAATAAGATACTTCTTAAGATGGGCTCTAAATGTTTTAACCGTTTTTAAATCATGTAGCGGCGGTGGGATGTCGTTCCAGCACTTTGAGGCGGCGAATCTAAAGGAACCACGGAACGCCATTGTCTGGTGCTTTGGAATTGCAAAAATGTTAGTATTTTTCCTCTTTGGGAACCTGCTCAATTCACCAAACCATACCAATTTTTCGTAGAGATAGCATGGTCTTCCCGTATATGCCAAACAAGAGAGTGGCGAGATGAAGTCTCCTGCGCGCTTCCATTTTCATCATGTTTGCAGAGTCCAGAAAGGGAGTCACATGTGATCGGGGTGGTACATGAAAACAGAAACGCGCACAAGCATTCTGCACCCGCTGGATTAGCTTACTCGTCTTGGACATCAAACACGGACCATAAACAGTGTCACAATAATTTAGTTTTGACAAAATCAATGCCTCGCACAGTGTGACCCTCAGTTCTTCACTCAAATAAGGTCTTATTTTGTAAAGTAACTTAAGTCTATAAAAACAATTGCGTGAGCACTCAGCAACATGGTTCTCAAAAGTTAAATGTTCGTCTAATGTTAGTCCGAGATTTCTAGCTTTATCCACACGCTCTACTTTCTCTCCATTTATGTGCACATCAATGGCAATGTTTTTAAAGTGGTGAATTTTCTTCCTTGTACCTATTAATAAGAGTTTTGATTTTTTAGGATTTAGTACTAAACAGTTTGATCTGCACCAATTAGAGATTTGAATTAAGTCTTCATTTACCCTTTTTACAGCACTGACATGGTCTGTGGGCTTAAAAGGGAGGTACAGCTGTAGATCGTCAGCGTACAAATGAAACTGGCAGTTACGGATGGCTTTTGTGATATCAGCACTGTAAAGAATGTAGAGGATCGGTGCTAATATTGACCCCTGAGGTACCCCACGGGTTACTGGGAGTTTGGCAGAGTGAAGCCTTGAACCATCAGCCTTCTCCAGCTCAACATACTGCTGCCTTTTTTCGAGGTAACTATGGAACCATTTTATTGCATTTTCTTCGAGTCCGTAGTATGCCAGTTTTGACAGTAATAAATCAACATTTATTGAGTCAAATGCTCGCGAAAAATCAAGCAGCAGTAGGATGCTGAGGTTACCCTGGTCCTTAGCAGCTAATAAGTTGTCTACAATATCTGCAAGTGCAGTTGCTGTACTGTGACCCTTGCGGAACCCGGACTGCCGTTGAGGCAGGATATTGCTTGTCTCAAGATATTCAGTGAGTTGATCACATACAATACGTTCCAATACTTTTGATACACACGAGAGAAGACTAATTGGGCGGAGGTCATTCATGGTGGAAGGGTTAGCATTCTTAGGCAAAGGTCTAACTACAGCGATCTTCCAAATATCAGGGAAAGTGCCTTCCTTTATTGAGTGGTTGACCATGGTGGTGATGGCTTTCAACGTTTGAGGCAAGGTCAACAGTATTATTTCTAAGGACAAACCATCACAGCCTTGAGCGTTAGAATGGAACCCTTTGATGGTTTTGAGCACTGTGTCCTCTGATACTGTCTGCAAAGAGAATGTTGATGAGCCATATCTGTGGTGTTCATAATATGTTAGTTGGGAGATTGACACACATCCTTCTCCTGGAATGTTAAGAAAGTGAGCATTAATCATGTCGGGGTCACTGAAACAGGGAGGAAGTTCTGCCCCCTTCTTACCATTATGAATTACATTATTTTTTAAATTTTTCCATAATTTCTTTGGATTTTTCTTATTTTTATTTATGTGTACATCAAAGAAACATTGCTTTTCCCTTTCAATCGCTTCTGTGACATGGTGCTTCATTTCTTTATATGACCCCCTAAGGGGTTCTGATTTATTAGATTTAGATCTTTTATTAAAATCATCCCTAGTTTGCATCATACATTTGATGGAATAAGTGATCCAGGGGTGCGGCGGATGTTTAAATTTCTGCACCTTGGTTGGAGCATGTAAATCAAATAATGTGATGAGACAAGTCGTAAAGGTTTCTGCAAGGTCATTGATGTTATTAAGTTTGTAAAAATCATTCCAATTAATAGCATCGAGATCCCTGTTTAATTGCTCCACCATAATATTTTTTAGCGGCCTATATGTCACCCATCGTGGACATATTTTGTCTTTCTTGATCATAAATTCAGCTAGTACCATTCCATGGCCACGCTCAGAGATGTGTTTGACTGTCACATTTAGTACTCTAGTATCCGTGCATACTACATCAATCAAGCTGTAACTGTGATCGGTAAAATGTGTGGGTTCCTTAACGATTTGTTTTAGGTTAACACAGTTAAGAAATTGCATGAATTGTTTGTACTTACTAGTACTGACATCGAGCAGATTTATGTTGAAGTCACCTAGTAATATCAACACATCGTAGTTTCTAAAGGAGGCAATGGAATCCGCAATATCATCCAAAAATACACCCGGGTCCTGCCATTGTGGCCTATAGGCGGTACCGATAATTACTCGCTGGTTGTTAGTGCGAAGACTCAGCCACATTTGTTCGACCTCAGAGTTTATTGGGTGTGGACACGTACGAACGTTAATGCCCCTGCGGATGTAAAAACCCACCCCCCCTCCACGACCCCTCAGGATATGTACAGGTCTAGGAATATGTCTCAGCCGATAGCCTGGGAGTATCGGTGCTCCATCGTCCTCTCCAGCTCTTAACCAGGTTTCATTTATGGCTAGGATATCTGGGTCCAACTCCTCCACTGCTACAATGAAGTCTTCATGACCTGTGCTGAGTGAACCCGCATTATAAAGCCCAACTTTAATTTTTTTTAAGTTTACTGTTAAGTTATAAGAAGTGACTTAGGTTGTGAAGGACTGTGGCCGATACTGAGTACATAATTATGTGATAGTAAATAGTTACTGTTTATGTAATATAAGAAAGTCATTAATAGTATTTGGTATGTCTTGGATAAGTGATTATGTATTCCTGGAATAGATTTGCATCTGACTTGTTTTAACTTATTTTTAATATTAAAGGTTAATTTGCTTCCATTGTTCTTATAAAATAAATTTGTAATTGCACTGCTTAAAGGCCTATCTTTTTCATTTAATAAATATTGACCGATAAAAGCATATGTGACTGATATACACATAGAAATTAAATAAATTCCAACAAACAAATAAACAGGTAATTGAATCCAAGGTAAACACAAAATAAGAATAATAAGGGTTATACTAGGGCAGCAGGAACAATAGGTATCAACAACCATTAGTAATATGTAGAACTGTTTGCAGGTTGGTGCGAGTCATTTCTCCTGGGCCCCCAGCACTCGTTCCAAATCAGCTACAGAACGGAGCTGGTAAGCGGGTGAACCGTCTGCTCGCCGGATAAATATGCGTCCCCTCTTCGTCCAGGAGTACCGCCACTGCATCTTCTTACACTCCTCTCGAGCCTGATGAAAAAGTTGGCGATTGTGGCGCGTCAGCCGCTCGTTAATGAAGACGCACGCAATGAAGATCACAAAATACGAAACCACCGTTCGTACGTCACTGCGGTGCATTCGTGACTGTAGCAGCCCGAGAGCAGCCCGAACTCGAGGCGCATAAGTGTGGCTCGCATTTCGGCCGTTCGTACTAAGTTAGGATACTGGTAGTATCATTATTCTGTGATAATATGGCCTAAAGTGTGGAAATTTGGTGGTTTTTGCATACGTGTTACTCACGTTTTCTTAAAATTGGATGTTGCCACTGCCAGTGGAGTGAAGTAGCCCAAAAATCGTGCAAAGAATTTGTGAAGTAGCACAATTTGCGACTGTCGCAAAATACGAAAAACAAGTAGGCAGTTCTCAAAAAACTTGCAGATCCCGATTTTTGGGTTGTCCATAGCATATTTTTTTTTTTTTTTAGGATATATGGGCAACAATTTCCGTAAAATAACTATTTTAGATTATTCTTTAAGAACTATGCAACCCTATCTATATTTTTAAAGTATTCATTATTGTTGCCATTATTTTATAAAATCCATTTAAAAATTGTCAAATTTTGCTCCCCATACTGTCCAAAAATTTTTTGTCGTGTTTCTATAAGAATAATTTAATATTTTACTTCGAAGACCACAAAGGTAATGGTTTTGGTGTACAATACCGTTAAAGAACTATCATAAAACATAATAATATTCGGAAAACAAGCGTTATTTCATATTTTCATAAAACGCTAATCCTGACATTGTCCACTTAGTTACGTTAATAATTCGTATTAGATGAAATGTTTGCTTGATTTCGGGTATTTTTTATGGAAATGGCAACATTTTGATCATAAACAACGTAACGTATGGACAGTATTTGAAATTCTAACAGTCGTAGGCCCCACGAAACGAGCGGCACTTGGGCAACTTACGATTTGTCACAGTTTTTTGTCAATATAGTTATGCAAATTTACGTAAAATTTGAAAAGTTGTGGTTCCTGCGATCACTGTAATATAAACTTATATGTCTGTGGTTTAAAATCACAATATATCTAGGGTTCTAAGATAATATTTAAAAAAAATATTTCGATTTACTTGCGTCAAGACCCCACCGCGTTACGTCAGGATTGTTATGATTTGAGCTGTAACGTATAGTCTGACAAGAAATGTAACTAGCCTGACAGCGTAAAGTTGAAGACACACTGAGTGGTACTAATTATTTTTAATAACGAAAAATTCAGTAATGTGTGTTATAATTAATATATTTTTATTATTAAAAAATACATCAGATATTCATACACAAATTGTAGTTTTTTTTCGGCCGGCCCTTTCTACTTTGGACCAAAATATATGAAACCTGGGTGATCTTTTTTCAATTATTTAAATAAGTAAAAAATTCAGTTTTGGATTTGAATCTTAAATTTTTTTGTACTGTTTGTTATAAGATAATAAGCTCATAGTCTGAAAATGTGATTCCATGTTCAATGTGCTTAGTGTGTCCTAAACCTTGGCTTGTCAGTCTCGTTACTAATACGTCAGGGTGAGTTACTGTCCATTATTTATTTCACAGAAAAAAGTTAATAAATAGACGATTACTGAGCTTAAGTAATAAGATTTAATATATTTAGGTACATATTTTTAAGCGTTATAACTTGGTTGTGATTACATAATGTAACACTGAGAAAAAGTTAAAAAAAGTTAAAGTTAGACTAAAATTTATTACCATCGTAACGAAACGTATTTCTATCATGATTTCTTTATTATTTGTAAGACAAAGTGAGATTTTTTTTGTGTTTAATTTATTTAATATATTAATATATTTTTAATTAAACCGAATTTAGCACTTTAATGTGTGTATATTATTTACTACAATAAGAAACTCTTCGTAACGACCTGACCTATAAATTGTCTCTGATGATACAAAAAACGCAAATTTACTTAATAAAACTACAAAATAAGTGTGAACCTTTATGCACACATTAAAATTAAATATATTTTACACATACTGAAGTAGAAAAAGCAGACATATCTCATCATTTTTATTTTTGCGTCATTTTTGAAAGTACTATCCCCGTCAATTGGTAATGCGCTGGAACCTTGTCAAATTAACAAACACATCATCGTCATCCGCAACTAAAAATGTCAAGAAACAGAAAAATTCTAATAGGTAATATAATATATTATTTATTGAATTCTTATTTTCAATAAGAAAGGGTCTAGGTATATGAGAAAATTACAATTGTTTTTCGTTTTTGAGGTTAAAATCATGGCCGCCAGGCGCATTACCAATTGACGCGGATAGTATCAGCAAGTTTTTTGAGAACTGCCAAGTCGCAATTTCGGTCGCGAGGTAGCCCAAATCGCGACATATCGCCCAATATGGCAACCCTGGTCGCGGGAGCGAGTATCTATGGTAATATGAACGGACGTTGGACCGAAGACAATGAGTGCATTCCAGCAGACTAATCGATAAGAAGGTTCATACACTGTTGCGCGCTCGCAACTGAAGGTGGAAACAAATTATCGGACGCGGCTTATGGACGCGGCTTACTACCGCGGCTGATAGGTACAGTCAGTGGCACGAATCATGAATATTTTTCGACGGAGTGGGGATAAGTTCGCGCATGTGCTCTTGAGAGCGACCAATAGCGCGCGCCCCTCTCCCGCCGCCCGCGCCCCTCACCTCAACGCATTCCCAAAATACGCGTTTCGCGCAATCCCCACCCGATTTCATGATTCGTGCCACTGACTGTATCTGGACTACGAAAATACACTGAGGTGTGCAAATTATCGGACGAAAGTCGCGGACGTAACCATAGACTAATATGACGTCATCGGACGTCCGATAGCTATCTGGCACGCAGGATGTTATTAGGGCGGGTCCATAGCACATGTTTTGCTCTACACAATCAACAAAAACATCTACACAAAACATGTTTCGCGAAACATGTTTCTCTACACACGCCGTCCACAGCGATTACGTGGTTTGTGTAGACAAAACTTTAGTGTTGCCAATTTAGCATTTTATGTTAGCCTATTATTATCCCCGTCAATTGGTAATGCGTTGGAACTTTGTCACATTAACATCCACGTTGACGTGATTCGCAACTAAAAATGTCATGAAACAAGAAAATTCTAAGTAATCTAATATTTTAATTATTGAATTATTATTTTCAATAAGATAGGGTATATACAAATTTTACAATTGTTTTTTTTTACAATCATGGCCGCCAGGCTCATTACCAATTGACGGGGATAGTACTTATCATGACTCAAAAATGTATGAAATCTTAATATATAAAATCGTAAACTGAATGACTGACTGACTGACTGACTGACTGACTGATCTATCAACGCACAGCCCAAACCGCTGGACCTAGAGACTTGAAATTTTGCATACAGATACTTTATACAGTGTAGGCATCCACTAAGAAAGGATTTTTGAAAATTCCATCCCTAAGGGGATGAAATAAGGGATGAAAGTTTGTATGAAAGTCCCTCAGTTTTGAAGCTAGAATCTTCAAACTTTGTGTTTAAGCTGACGATTGAAAATAAATAAATACGGGTCTCAGCGTTTTTCAAAATTCTACCCCCGAAGGGGTCAAAAGGGGGATGAAGTTGTGTATTGAAGAAAATCCTTTATTTTCGAAGTAAAAATCGCTAAATTTATAATTTAGGCTTATGGATATGGGAAATCTAACGCAACGTATATTGTTTTTGTTATTATTTCAACCCCTATGGGGATGAAATGGGGGTGAAAAGGGATAAAAACCTAAAAATAGATATGGATTTCGTTATCGGGGTTTTCTGGGATGACGATTGCAAAAATGTCATTTATTTTGAAGTCCAACACGGTGGACATGATTTTAGCCCTAAAGGGGTGAAAATGGGGTTAAAATTTTGTATGGAAAAATAATATTAAATAGATATTACAACTTTCAACTTCGTAGGAGCATGTCTAAAACTAAATAGGCAAACATATATTTTGTGATTTTCAAAATCCACTTAGGGGCTAAATGGGGTGAGTAAACATAAAAATCGATATGGATGTCGTTTTTGAGGTTTTATGGGATGGTGATTGCGAAAATGAGATTTATTTTGAAGTCCAACACGGTGGACATGATTTAACCCCTAAAAAGGTGTAAATGAGGTTCAAATTTTGTATGGAAAAATAATATAAAATAGGCTAACAACTTTAAACTTCGTAGGAGTACATGTACATATAAATCGGCAAACATATATTTTGTAATTTTGAAAATCATCCTCTTAGGGGGTAAATGCGGTGAGTAAACATAAAAATCGATATGGATATGGTTCTTGAGGTTTTATGGGATGGTGATTGCAAAAATGAGTTTTATTTTGAAGTTCAACACGGTGGACATGATTTAACCCCTAAAAGGGTGAAGATGGGGTTCAAATTTTGTATGAAAAAAGAATATAAAATAGATATTACAACTTTAAAATTCGTAGAAGCATGTCTAAAAATAAATAGGCAAACACATATTTTGTTATTTTGAAAATCATCCCTTAGGGATGGGGTAAGTAAAGATGAAAATCGATGTGGATGTCGTTCTTGAGGTTTCATGGGATGGTGATTGCGAAAATGACAATTATTTTGAAGTCCTACACGGTGGACATGATTGGACCTGGACATGCACATCCTAGGGACGGCGACAGGGACGGGAACGGGAACGGGAACGGGAACGGGAACGGGAACGGGAACGGGAACGGGAACGGGAACGGGAACGGGAACGGGAACGGGAACGGGAACGGGAACGGGAACGGGAACGGGAACGGGAACGGGAACGGGAACGGGAACGGGAACGGGAACGGGAACGGGAACGGGAACGGGAACGGGAACGGGAACGGGAACGGGAACGGGAACGGGAACGGGAACGGGAACGGGAACGGGAACGGGAACGGGAACGGGAACGGGAACGGGAACGGGAACGGGAACGGGAACGGGAACGGGAACGGGAACGGGAACGGGAACGGGAACGGGAACGGGAACGGGAACGGGAACGGGAACGGGAACGGGAACGGGAACGGGAACGGGAACGGGAACGGGAACGGGAACGGGAACGGGAACGGGAACGGGAACGGGAACGGGAACGGGAACGGGAACGGGAACGGGAACGGGAACGGGAACGGGAACGGGAACGGGAACGGGAACGGGAACGGGAACGGGAACGGGAACGGGAACGGGAACGGGAACGGGAACGGGAACGGGAACGGGAACGGGAACGGGAACGGGAACGGGAACGCGAACGTGAACGCGATCGAACGGGAACGGGAACGGGAACGGGAACGGGAACGCGAACGTGAACGCGATCGAACGGGAACGGGAACGGGAAGCCTCGTGCAAGGTCCGCCACACACGGCAAACGTCTTGCCTCGTGAGGCAGCGCGCTTGGTTGGATCCTGGTTGAAGGTTCCCTAAGGATTTTCTCTAATATCCACGCGGACGAAGTCGCGGGCAGAAGCTAGTAAATTTATAAGTGACCAAAGGTTTAGGTATATCTGAAAATGTAACTATCAAGGTCAGTTTGACAGTGAAATTTTTTTGTTTCCATTTTTGCTAAGAGATTTAGGTAGAGCTTGTTTTTTTTCTTTGGTTTATTTTACTTGACGCATCCATCTGGAAAACATGTCTAGTTTTGCCTTTGAATAGAATGTTAATAAAATAGGTACAATTTTACATTTATTGTGATGATGAATTAAAAAAACCTATTTTGAGAATCAGTATTTTTACCGGTATATTTTGCATGTGCAAGTTAGTATACTTCAGTATTTTTTTGAGGTGCTTCGGTATTTTCGAAAAATTTAATCTGGTCACACTGATGTTTTGTGTACGTGTTTTCCACCGGGCATGGAAAGCAAAAACATTGTTTCTCTACACAAATGTTTCGCGAAACAATGTTTTGTGTAGATGTTTTTGTTGATTGTATAGAGCAAAACATGAGCTATGGACCCACCTTAAGAGTGTGCACACTTATCAGCCGCGCGCGGCAGTAAGAATTTTGACTTTTTTAACTTTTCAAAATGACAAAAAGCTGTAGGCTCGATAGATGGCGTTGAAAAAAATAGGGGTTTCAAAGTATATTTTACTACCAATTTTGACTTCCCTCTTACCATCAACGCCATCTAGTGAGGCAAATTGTTACTTTTCATGTCAATTTGAAAACCCCTCCGAATCATTCGAATCGTCACACTGATTCGAATCATTCGAATCGTCACCTGATTCGAATCATTGTCAAATTCGAATAAACGATTCGAAACACTTACGGGTGATTCGAATCGATTCGAATAATTTTTTTTTATTCGAGTCCCATCACTATTCAAAACTAACTAGTACAGCTTGACCATAAAGAGTTGACAAAAATTGAGGGCGCCACTTTCTATGTAAAGATGTCAAAAATCGCGAATAATTTGGCAACACTGACTATATTTTGTACTGAAAAGTTTTAGTTCCATTTTATTTACTTTCAACTCTTTATGGCCAAGCTGTACTAAAGCAGGACTAGCTTAATATTTAATACATACATACATACATACATACACTCACGCCTGTTTCCCATGGGGGTAGGCAGAGACTATGGATCGCCACCTGCTACGATCCTTGCACACTTCTTTCGCTTCATTCATATCCATCAATCTTTTCATACATGCCCTGCGGTTTTTGTCACTGCGTACACCAGCCTTTTTTATAATAACCTCTATTTGGTCCGCGTAGGTTTTTCTGGGACGCCCTCGTGCAATCGTTCCTTCCACATTCGCACAGTATATCTCTTTCGTGATTCGCCTTTCATTCATCCTCTCTAAGTGACCAAACCACTGGAGCATTCCTTTCTCAATTCTTGTCACTATATCATCTTTCAGACCACACCTTTTGCGAATCACCTCATTGCTCACTCTATCACTCAGTTTTACTCCGCATATTTTCCTCAACGATCGCATCTCTACCGCATTTATTCTGCTTTCATTCTTCTTCTGCCATACCCAAGATTCACTTCCATACATCAGTGTCGGTAATAAAATAATTTATACGATAAACAAAAAATATATAATCCATCGAGTTCACCACCCTGATTCATCCCAGTTGTCACGGGGGTGACGACTGGGATGAAAAGATCCCAGTTGTCACCCCGGGTGACAGTGTTAAATGGGACTCCTGGGAATAATTGATTTACTTTTTATATTTATATTTATTTATATTAATTTAGTAAAAAATATCGTTAAGGTATGTGGAAGGAAATTGAATTGTTTTTTATTGTAATAGACTGCAAGCCGGATGCTGTAATATGATTGCTATCTTGATTCTAAAAATGTCATCTCAACCAATCAATTCGGATTTAGAGCAGGGAGGTCGACTGAGGATGCAGTTCTCGAACTTACAGGGTCAATTGTTAAGAACATAAATGAAAACTTAAAGACGCTATGTGTCTTCTTAGATATTTCCAAGGCTTTTGATACTGTCTCTGTCTCAAAACTCTTAAATAAACTAGAACTATTAGGAATCCGTGGATTGGTGCTTGAAATGTTTAAGAGTTATCTTAGTGATAGGTATCAGTGTGTTACGATTGAAAACATCGTTAGTTATGAGAAGCCTATTACCTCTGGTGTTCCACAGGGTAGTGTTCTTGGACCTACCCTGTTTTTAATTTATATAAACGGCCTATGTCAATTGGCCCTTCCAAACAGTAGAATCATTACATATGCTGATGATACGGCGATTCTTGTTCATGGCAAAACTTGGGAAGAGACCCGTGTCCGTGCCGAAAAAGCTTTTAGAATGGTAGAAGCATGGCTATTGCAGAACATGTTACTACTTAACCTCAACAAAACATGTTTTGTAACATTTGCACCAAGACTTCAATCTCAACCTGACCCTTCGTTTTGCATATTTTCACATAAAAGGCAGTGCCCATCTGTTGGTCAAACCTCATGTTCTATAAACAACTGTATTCCTATCTCACGGGTCAGTCACGTTAAATATTTGGGTGTTATTGTTGATAGTTTAATGTCATGGAAGGAACATGTGAAATCCGTCTCAGCCCGAATCAGAAAACTAATCTTCGTTTTCAGCAAATTGAGAGGCTGTGCTGACGCTGGCACGCTCAAGTCTATCTACTTCTCTTTAGCACAGTCACTACTGACTTATTGCATCACTGTCTGGGGTGCATCGGCAAAAACTCATCTCCTGCAACTGGAACGAGCTCAAAGGGCAGTATTGAAAGTAATGGCTTTTAAGCCTATCCGCTTCCCTACTATGCAGCTGTATGAGTTGTGGAAGGTTCTTTCTGTTCGTAAATTATTTATAATTAATCTTATCTTACGCAAGCATGCGTCTTGTGAGTATGACCCAAAGTTTGCTTTAAACAAACGTTTGGCGAATAGAATCTTTAAGGTGGAAAGTTGTAGTACTGTTTTGGCTAGACTTCATTATTTGTACCTTAGCTCTGTATTATATAACAAAATCAATTATAAATTAAATATTTATAGCTTACCTTTGCGCAAATGTAAAACTGTATTGAACGAGTGGCTCTTAAGCCTAGAATATGAAGATGTTGAGGCCCTTGTTAAATTAAATGAAATTTAAATCATATTACCTATATTATTATTATTTTTATATATTTTTACTCTCTCACTCACACACACACACACATACTCACACACATACACACACACACACACACACACACACACACATTCAAAATTTAACTTTTATCGTCTAAATAGTTTTTAATGTGTTATTTGTTACCTGATAATAGTTCGAGGTGGGCGCTAATAACTGCGACACAGTCCTAGACTAATGTGGTTGTTATCGTTATAAATTGTGTTCTGTAAACTGTAATAGCACAAATAAAGATTATTACTTAAAAAAAAAAAAAATATATTTGACATGTACCGTACAGCTTGACTAACTACTGATTTATTTGACCAATCAGGGATCAACATCAAAACTCGAGAGTTAGATTTTGCTTATATGCTGCCGCGCCACTTTCTATGTAAACACGTCAAAGTCATGAATAACTTGGCAACACTGACTATATTTTGTACTGAAAATTTTTAACTGACGCGATTCGCTCGCGCGGCAGTGACGCGAATAATACGCGATTCGCTCGCTCGCTTAGCCGTTCAAACTGAGGCGAATCCAAGAAGCTTATACCTCCCTCAAATGGAGTTGGCACGGCCATATGTCATAGTGAAGATTGAAAAAAGGTCCTTACGGCTTATTGCAACCTCTTTCTTTAGTGTTACAATACGTGTTCGTTGTTCGTCGTTCGTTTGTTCGTGAGAAACGAAAACGTATTGTAAAACGAAAAGAAAGAGATAGCAATACGCCGTAACGTCACTAAAAAGTCTTTTTCATTCTTCACTTACTTACTAGGCGTGCAATCTCCATTGTGGATATAAGCTTCTTGGGCGAATCGCACGCGTCAAACATTGGGCGCATTCTGACAGACAAAATTTTGAGTCATCGATCGCCATCACCACAAAGTAATTTTTATTTTAGCCATGGAAAGTCATTTGTATGGAATTTTCAATATTTTACTTTCCATGGTTTAAATTTAGTCTATGGCGATGGATCACGGTAAATACCACACGTCTAGCCGTCGCGTCGCGCGCATAAAGTTAATATACCTAGGTAATATTAACTTTATGGTCGCGCGTCGCCTTGCTCTCACTCAAGGTCCGAACAAATTATCGGACGCGGCTTACTGCCGCGGCTGATCTGAAGGTCCAAACAAATTATCGGACGCGGCTTATGGACGCGGCTTACTGCCGCGGCTGATAAGTGTGCACACTCTCATAACATCCTGCGTGCCAGATAGCTATCGGACGTACGATCACGTCATATTAGTCTATGGTTACGTCCGCGACCTACTACATCCGATAGTTTGCACACCTCAGATCAGCCGCGGCAGTAAGCCGCGTCCGATAATTTGTTTGGACCTTGAGGTGTGCAAACTATCGGATGTAGTAGGTCGCGGACGTAACCATAGACTAATATGACGTCATCGAACGTCCGATAGCTATCTGGCACGCAGGATGTTATGAGAGTGTGCACACTTATCAGCCGCGGCAGTAAGCCGCGTCCATAAGCCGCGTCCGATAATTTGTTTGGACCTTCAGTTGGACCACAGTATTTACCATGCGTGTAGGTAGCCGTCGCCTGTGTGTGACGTTTGGAACGAGAAACTAGAAAGTTGTGTAAACGGCAGGCTGATTATCTAAATAGAAACTTTTTAGTGGCCGTTTTCATTTGACACACATTGCTACTTTATTATGGTATGTTGTTTTTAACCTAAAAATAACTAGCAATGTATCACATTTATCTGTCAAATCAAACCGGTTGCTAGGTGGTTTTTAATGAGATAATCAATCCGCCGAATGTCACGCTCTAATGTTTGGAACGCGCCGCAACCCTATCGCGCGATTCGCGGTTTCGCTGCAACTCGTGCGACTATTCGCGCCAATGTGAACACGCCCATACAAGTTAGCTGACGCAATCAGCGCGAGCGAATCGCGCCGCGAATTTCGTGAGGACCATGTTCAAACGTCAATCATTCATAAATTCTAGCGTTACGAATGTTCTGAATACCAAAATAAGAAATTGTTTATCCGTCACTGAAGGTTTTTGAAGCTCAGAAGCCAGAAGGAGTAAGGCACATACGAGATGACGATCATGAATTCGCCTCAGTTTGTACGGAGCTTCAGTTCCATTTTATTTAATTTCAACTCTTTATGGCCAAGCTGTACATACATAATTTTTACTGCTTACTGCATGAGTCTCATATTTGATACACATCGTTTTTCAGCTAAAGTTACAGCTGAAAAACGATGTGTATCAAATATAAAAATTACCTTCTATGGTTAAAATTATACTGTCTGTGGTGACCACTGATTTAGCGATTGGCCTGCTGGAATGCATTCACTGTCAGTGTCAGTTAACTCTTTGGTCAGCCAGCCGACTGTCTGTCAATGTCATTGTCAGTTGAGTTGTGTCAAGTCAATGAAAAAAAATAGGAAAATATTTTTACTTTTCTTTGGGCTTGCATTTTAAAATAGCGATCAATTCCGGTCTAATTCATAATCACGAAATCGAGGTTTATTCTGGATAGAAAATGAATAACGTGGACACAGGCGAACTGTTAAATTTTCAAGATTATTCTCCAGAGCACAATGATCGAAGTGCCAGGATCGACGTGGAAGCAGTGCACGCAAGCCAATACAATTCTGTGCCCACTGCGAATTACACTTTCGAAGAACCCAAACCTACAGAAGAAGCTACTGCGCCTCCACAATGTAAGCTTTTATGAATCACACTGCAAGATAGCGGCCAAGTACATACAAAAACAACTGCTTGCATGTAATTCAATAATCCTAATTCGATATCAAGATTTATTTATGTCCACACAACAGTCACAACACAATTAAGCTATTTCTTAGATCACTTATATAATATTTTGTAAAGCTTGCGACCATTGTGTACTTATAATACAATTCTTACCTATTTCCAGCTAACCATAACTTTTGGACAATCCAGTACTATCAGAAATACTTTGATGTACAGACAAATGAAGTTGTGGAGCGGATAATTTCTTCAGTGCTTCCACAAAAGGTGTCCAGGAATTACTTTGATGAGAGAATAAAGGGAAAACCTGATTTGTATGGACCTATATGGATTGCTGTTACTTTGGTAATAGGTTTTCCTAATTGCTATAATAATGTATGAAAAGATTGATGGATGTGAATGAAGCGAAAAAAGTGTGCAAGGATCGTAGCAGGTGGCGATCCATAGTCTCTGCCTACCCCCATGGGAAACAGGTGTGAGTGTATGTATGTATAAAAATAATAAACATTTATTTTCACCACAAACAAGCAGTTACAGACTGTAACTTACAATAATACAACTACAAAGTATGATATTACATTACTTGTTTCTAGAGATGAGATCTATAAATAGTTCTATTGATTGTTTACCTGTTCACATGTTCTAAATAAGTTGTGGCTGATGATCAGTTATAGAAAACTTCAATTGATCCTTTTTTAAATTAACCTAAAGTAAAGATAAGTACAGATACATATAATTATGTAACCTGTAAAATATGCTCTATAATCTCATATACAAATTAGAGATTTTGGAATTACTATTGATGCTCTGGTGATAACATCATTTTTCAAGAAATTTCATTCAATTTCATAGCCTACTATTGGTTGAAGGACTAATTAATTGGATCACCTAGAGAGAAAATAAATATGTAATATAAGATCAAAAAATTGCTAAGGCCACTTACGCACCTACAGTTGGCTTGCTTAGTGCCTAGATTGTATTTAGTAGGTGACTAGCCTAGTGAGGCACCAAGCATGCAGTGCAGCCAGTTGCAAACATTCATGAATGTTCCTTTTACGTCAATACATATCTAAGCGCTAAGCAAACCACCTGTCGTTGCATATGCAGCCTACCTAAGCATTATTACACTTTGTTGTATTTATCCTAATCCTATTTGTTCATAGATATTTACTATAGCAGTAAGCGGTAACATAGCTAGCTACCTTCAAAACACCAACAAGACTGTAGAGTGGCGATATGATTTCCACCTCGTGTCCATTGCTGCTACAGCCATTGTATGCTACATCTGGCTCGTTCCATTGGCTCTGTGGGCGGCATTAAAATGGACAATTGTGCCGGACAGCCAGGATGAAATTGAAACACAGGTAACATTTTCAATTAGTGACTTGTTTATGCCAAATACACAGGTATTACTTGGGCATTTTCAGAAAAATAGCACACCCCCTCGAAATCCAAATATTTTTTGCAATTATGTTATTTAAGTAATATTTTCGATGGACGTATAACAATATAATATAGTATTCATGAAAAACAAGGTATTTTTCGTCTAATTTGTGTTTTTCAATGTAATATTCGGTCACACAATAGATTTCTTGGGTTTTCGAACCTCAGAATGTGACTCTGCCTTTTTCCCAAAAAAGTCTGTTATTTTTGTATTTGGTACCATTTACATATTTTTTTTGTACCTGGTAGGTTGTTAATGTTGACTGTTAAATTTAAAAAGTAACTGTTGCTACCAAGATTCATTTTGTACTCAGAAAAAAATTAAGAAAAATTTAAGTAATTAATGTGTCCTTGCATGGAGAACATTTTTCTTGATAAAAACTAATTTACCAAGTAAATGTACTTCGTATTTGTATTGCACATTAATACAAGCCTATGCTGTGATATTTAAATCAAGATTCCTAACTATTTCATACAAATACTACTATAAACGGTTACAAAAGCGGAGTTTTTGAAAGGGACAGGTCACATACTGAGCGGGTGTCAAAAGTAAAGTCGCGTCTACATAATTTAACTTTAGCAAGATAGTTTTAAAAAAAATTAAATACAATTTTAATTAAAAACTTTAATGACAATTGTTTAACAAAATACTTTTCTCTAAATCACTTGAGTATGGAAACACTTTTATCCTTTAGGATAGGAACACGTCGTCTTCTTGTACTAAAGCTCTTAACCTAGTAAGGAGCATTTAAGACATTTTGTAGTACTTATTAAAATTATTATCAGTAACAATTAAACCTTATATCACAAAACTAATTTGTTTTCATAGCATCTTATGTTGTAACATATCTAATTTTAAAATAAGTTTGTACGATGTTATGCTTAAAATAACAAATACAAGTTGAGATAAAACTTATACTAATGTATTTTACTTATACTAATGTACTTGTTTGTAGATAGATAGATAGATAAACACTTTATTGCACACACACATTACAGGAAATACAGTAACATAAAATTTAAAACTATGGTGAGCAAAGGCGGCCTTATCGCTCAGAGCGATCTCTTCCAGACAACCTTTGAGACTTAGGATAGCTGAAGAGATATGTGAAAGGCAGTGTGCCAGCAACATACACGTTAAAACAGTACAAATTAACAAAATAACATAACCTACTAAAATTATAACCTAATAAACTTACACAAATACAAAGCAAATAAAAAATATACTACATATATCTAAATAATAAGAAGTGTTGCAAACTAGGATTTTGACAAAAGATAAGTGCGCAAATTCCTCTTGAATGTGGCAAGGGATTCGGATTTGTATTAATACCGGTATTTCAAGCCCTGATAAGTATCTACAATGTGAACTATTCTTTATGTGCTCAGACGTGTTGTGACTTGCAGCTCAGGGTGTATGTGACCACCCGGATGGTCACATTCTGAGGTCACATGTCAGCTACTAGAGTTTAAATTAATTTTGTAATTAATCAGCCGCTCTACTTAGCCGTCTAAAATATTACGGAATTGAAAGTTCGCACTATATACAATAATGTTTAGTTATATGATTAACAGAAAACGTGAAATATAAGCAGGAAATGGTCACCTTACCTGAGTGTAAAATCGCGATCTAATAATCCACACACGAACATCTATTTCTCACTGCGTTAATTTGGCACTGGCGTACGAAATCCGTATTTTTTGAATAAAGGTCGGTAAGTTTTGCCATCAGCAACCGCGAAAGATACCAATAGTAGTGTTTAAATAAGATAAAAGGCGGTCACAATACTGAGAACTCAGGTCGGGACAGAAATTTAGAATTTTATATTTTATTATTTTTTATTAAATATTACATGAAATAAACGATTGATTATTCATAAAATAAGAAGTAATTAGTACCAAAATCATAATAAACAACATATACTTAAATGAAAACAAAAGAATATTCTGTAAAACGATCTTTTTTGAAAGACTTATCACAGGGGACAACCAAAAACCAGATGTTGGGAATACTTTAATTATTTATAAAAAATATAATATTTAAGGAATTATTTGCACTAAAATTGTATAGTTAAACTACTTAAATAAGAAATTGAATCTATTTAACACTTTTCCATTTCGTTCGTCAGTTTAAAGACAATTAAATATTAAGACGGAGGAACAGCTTCAAAAGTGGGGGTGTGCTATTTTTCTGAAAATGCCCACTTGATTTATTGGTCCCAAAAAATATGGAGATGGATGAATATAGTACTGTTATGTGATTGACAGAGATTGATAGCTGAAACTTTTCTTGATAAAAAAAATCGTATTTAGGGTGGCCAGATAATTAAGGACACAAGTTGATTTTGATATCAAATTTATTTATTCAATGAAAAACAATTACATTACATTTTACTTTAAAAAAAATACACAGATTTTACAGTTCGAGTGAACAAAATAACTCCAACTCCTAAACTAAGACGAATCCTGTATCTTAGGAGTTGGTGCTTCCTCCCTACATTATTTTCAAAAGCATTGTAAAGCACAAGTAAAGCATCTAAAAAACGTAAGTATTGTAAGTATATAAACGAGATAAACTTGTTTCTTCACCAAGGATTGATCTAGCTGAGATCTGATGATGGCCATCCAGGGAGTGAATGGGGATGATTCAGATCGCTATACACAGCCAACTAATATCATCAGCATTCTTAGAGATAGGTATTAGGATCATAGTTTTCGGTTTCATGATTTCTGTATGAAAATCAGTTGATGTCCTTAATTATCGTGCCACCACTATAAAGTGACCTCAGATTTTGTAGTTTTTCAATGCTGTGCCTAGTGCCAACCATTAATAATGTAGGTAGTTTTAGGAAGTAAACTGCCATGGAAGTTGTTTTATAAATTAACAAAATAAAATGACCTATTAATAGAATAAAGTTTATTTGGTAGAAAAGAAGGCACAGTTGATAACTCCTTCAAATATTTTTTTGTTGTGTGGGTAATAAATAATATTGAGACATCCTCAGATCAAATAAAAAAGTAAGATGGAGTGTTGCGAACAATACCTAGTGGCCGGTTTTCGATGGTACATGTGTGCGTAAAAGGGGGCCGGGCGGCAGGGTTTTATATGGCAAGCCAAGGCGTAGTTTCGTTACACGTGTGTGTGTGAACTGTGTATGTACACAGCCAAGGCGTAGTTTTACAGGCCTCACCGCTTTGTTCGGAAGACTCCGTCTTACTTTTTTTATTTGGTCTGAGGACACATCAATTTACCCATGTAAAATGTACTAAAAGTGCTTTATAATTTTCCAGGAATCAAAGTGTCCAACAATGATCTCCCTTTTCTGCCTATATGGGTACTCTCTGTTCATCTACATACCAGTGGCGGTCTTATGGACGATTCCTGTGTCCTGGCTCCAGTGGCTGTTTGTGTTGATGGCTGCCTTCGTCTCCGGTTCCGTGCTCGTTTTCTGGCTACTGCCCGCACTAAGAAAGTCGAGATATTTCGTCATTTTAGCCGGATGTATATTAGGATGCCACTTTTTGTTAGCTACCGGATTCATGTTGTACTTTTTCCATACTCCGGACAGCCATGTTAAAGCTGTGATTGTCACTTCGACTCTTAAGCCAGTATAAAGTCATTACGTTATTTAAAAATTATAATATTTTGTTAGTTTTTTAATTAGTCTTACTAGTTGACTGTATGTAAATGCATTTTATTTTGTATAGGATTTTTTGCACAACTGATTGTATAAGAGCCCGTAGCGATTTTGCCACTCTCTCGCTCGCACATTTCATGTTTTCTCAAGATTTCTTAAATCTGAGTGCGTAATTGAAAAATGTGTCTGTCACTTTTCGCAATATAAGATTACGGATATTTCAACATATATTTCAGTTTCGAGTTGATGAAGTACAAAAAGTTATCGTATTTGCTACTTCAAATAACTGTTAGAAGCGACAACTTTTTGTACTTTAGCAACAAAAAACTGAAATATATTTTAAAATGTCTGTAAAAGCTTATATTGCGAAAAGTGGCCGAGACACATTTTTCAATTACGCTCTCAGATTTAAGAAATCTTGAGAAAGATAAAGGAACACGCTCTAATTCATTGATGAAAAACGTGACGTCCCGAGAAATACAAGACGTCTGGTTACAATAGGCGTCAGACTGATGGTAGACTGATGGTTTACCATGATTCAAAATTCTGACCAGACTGATGGTAGAATTGCATTCTAGACTGATCGTGTAAACCTGTAACTGATCCTCATTGTGACAAAAACCAATTGAATTTGTATTTTTTGTAGTTATAGATTTTTCACTATTATTCAATGCATAGCAAAAGTTGTGGTTTACAGTCATTACACTAGAGTGATATTTTCCAACATTCCCTTGTATATAAAATCAAAAATTTCATGGCAAATACATTAAATATTTATTATGATAAGAAAATAAAAATAAATGTTTGTCAAATCACATTGTTTATTATTTTATGTAAGTGCACTTCATATGACATAGTTATATCAGTATTTTAATATAAAATATGATACAATATTTAACAAATAAATTAGTACCTCCCAGTTAAAAAACTACAGTATATAAAATGTCTGTAGTAGCAGTTTAAGATACAATACGCATTGTATTCATTAAAAAGCGCGTTACTGTAATATCGTTTTCTCTCTTTCACTCGCATTGACTGTGAGCAGGATATCCGATAGTTTATGGCAGCAAAAACAGTTTGCATCAACTCATGGTACAGCTACTTGGCATTAATACCTACCAAAATACCTAAACATTAATTTGTCAAAAATCAACCTTATCTCAAGACATTAATGCACACTCCATACCATAGACTTAGAAAATTTTTCGCTATGCTCAAGTAGACGGACAAAGGTGCGAGTGACAAACCGATTCTTACGGCTTATGCGATGTGCGAGAAAGAGTAAACAAAAACTGACAGCTGAACCTGGTTTGACTTCATTTATCATCGTTTATCACCTTGGTGAAAAGCGTCAACAAGATTATTTTGATCGCGATCGGGTCGGTTTGGCTCTCAAAGCTATATAAACCAATAATGGTGTCGTGTTCTGTACTGGATTGTAATGTTACTTACGACAATAACCCAAATAAACACTCATTTCACTGGTAAATATGATTGTACTATTACCATTTTCATAATTCATATTTTAGTTGAATATATTCCCAAACACACTAAGTTATATACTAATATGATGCTATTAAACGCCTATTTCCTAAATAAAGGCTGATTTCTAAACATTATGTGTTAGATAAAAAGATATTATGTCCGTGAACTTGAGAAAATAAGGCGTAGATATTGATCAAAAATTATCGATATCGATACTCATGTCGATGATTTCCAATATAACTTTGTTTGTCTTTTTGAACACTCATAGGTTTATTTAAAGCTGCTTGTAACCGACAGTTTTCAAATGGTAAATTATACCAACTTAAGTACTAATTTAACAATTATTTCCAGGTTTTCTGTAAATTCAGTGATTAAATTAAACTGGATAACTGTCATAAATAAATAAGCAGGGAGCCTCAAAGGAGACCTTAAGAAATTATTTAAATAACATTGTTCAAAATCTTGTTTGTGTTTTATTTATTAGAGTAAGATTACATTATGGTTATCGACAACCTAAAATGGACTTCAGTGCATCTCTAAATTCACGCACACGTTTACATATTTACAAACACTGGCTCATCTCACTTTTGGTTTCGCAGCCAAGTGAACTCTGTTCGTCTATTCCAGTGGATATTAAGTTTATGCTCCATACAACCGCGTCATTATAAACAGATGACGTTTTTGTACATAAGTTGACAGTTGACAAACAAGACTAAACGAGCACAGAATTAATATAAATACTACCGTACACAAAGGACACTCCGCCCCGCCCCAGAATCAATTACCTCAACCCACCTCTCGAGTTCGTGTGCCGAATCGTGTGCTCATTTAGTCGTGTTTGTCAACATCAACTTATTTTGATATTCAAAGCACCGCGTCGTAACTTTTTAGTTGTGTTTGTCAACTGTCAACTTATTTTAATATTCAAAGCAACGCGTCGTAACTTTATTTACCAAAAAGTTCGAATGAGGATCAGTAACGATTTTTGTTTAGTGGCTTATCAGAAAGCTTATGCCACTACATGATTAACTGTGAAGAAATTTTTATGATATCTCTTAAACCTGAGAAATTATACGAGCTAAAACGTGCTAAAACACTGATATTTTGGGGGATCCTTATGACGTCATCGAGACGTACGCGAACTTTATTTCGTACGTGATAAAGCACATATTGCATTGAGCTTGCCCTTTCCTTCAAAACCCTTATAACTCAACCATTTCTAAACGGATTTCAAAGAATCTTTCACTAAGTTTTATAAATTAATTTGTTTTTATACTATACCAATAAAACTGTAGGATTCAAACCTGTTACTGATCCTCATTATAAATAGAACGCCGCTCATACAGTACAAACTGCACGGTAGCCCTAGACTTACACACACAGTTGCGCGTATACAAAAACGTCATCTGACGTCATCTGTTTATAATGGCGCGGTTGTATGGAGTGTCCGGCAGTGGCGGATCCAGGATTTTGGTTTGGGAGGGGCTTAACGTAGGTGAGGGCAGGATTTACTAAGGTAATCAACAGATTTGTTGGGTGGACCCTAATGATTTTGGGGGGGGGGGGGGCTTGAGCCCCTTAGCCTTCCCCCCCCTGGATCCGCTAGTGGTGTCCGGGGTGTGTCTTGAGATAAGGATAATTTTTATCAAATGTTCAGGTATTTAGATAGTTGAACTGCATCTTTTAACTGGATTTATATAACGCTGACAGTAGTTCTACACAGGAGATCACATTTCCTATTTACAATATTATTACTTAAGATCAGTCTGTTATAGAGAATGACTTAAAACTCTTCAGCCAAGGCTGTCTATGGTACGAAGATGTTTCTTCTGGTGATGCTTGGAATGTGCTGGCTAATTCTGATAACATGTTACCTGTAACAGAAAATTTGATGTGAATACTTATGGGTGAAAAAGTAAAAATCTCCTGATAAACTACTTCCTACTAATATTATAAATGTGAAAGTTTGTGGGTTTGGATGTTTGTTCCTCAATCACGCAAAAACTACTGAACGGATTTGGTTGAAATTTGGCACACAGATAGTAGATAGCCTAGTTTAAAACATAGGATACTTTTTATCCCGATATTACCACGGGAACGGGAACCACGCGGGTGAAACCGCGGGCGGCCGCTAGTTAATTAATAGTTTGGGAAATGAAGCGATCTTTTGTATGAAGACCCTTAAATCCTCAGTCGATGAAACTTTGCAGGGATGTAATATAGTATGAACCAAAACCTATGTACAAATATCCACAAACAAACAATTTAAAAAAATATGTTTCATTTATGATACTTTATCATACTTAAAAGTTTCGTCTACTGAGGATTTACTGTGGGGGTCCACTACCTTCCTTTCCTACACTATAACCCCGGTCACTCACACGCGCGCGAAGGTTCGTACATTGTACGAACCTTTGCGCGCATATGAATGGCGGTTAGAAATTCATTCGCAAAGTCCGCTGATATGCAAATAGGTTAGCATATAAGTGTGCGAACCCATTTGCACTTCCTCCTACACTTGTTCACGAATGTTTAATTTTACTTGCGATTTTGTGAACAATGGACGGGAAAGATGATTTTAATAGTGCTGTCGGACTGTTTTATGTGTGCTCATACGCTTTCTTATATTATATGCTGCATGAAGTGAGTGGACCAACGCAATCACCAGCCGCGGAGGAGAAGATGTATTTGCGTGCGTAACCACAGATTACTAATGGTCGTACGAATGCTTTCGTCTGTGGCACGAATGTGTGGGAGGCTAAGCGAAGGTTCGAGGTTCGCGCGCTTTGATGTGCGTCAAAAAACCGACACGACACAGCTTGGAAAAGTACGAATGTCTCGAAAACTTCGCATAATCATTTGCGAAGGTCGTCCTACACTTCTGGGTTCGCGCATTTGCACGAATGTGAGTGACCGGCATAAGATGTATGTAAAATTGTTTAATAGACTTTGAACTATACAATGTGTTAGTTAATGAACCCAAAATGGGAAAACAGTTTCTTTGGACCATCAAACTGAGCAACTTTTACTATGAGACCAACTCTGAAATCACGAAAAAAATCAGCTGCTTCATACAGGCTTATTAGTATCAAAATGTATGAAACAGCTGACTTTTTTCTCGATTCCAGAGTTGGTCCCATAGTAAAAGTTGTTCACTTTGATGATCCGAAGAAACACTTTTTCCATTTTGGGTTCATTTATTAACACGTAGAGTACAATAGAATAAGGTTTAAAATCAGTTGATTACCATTTGTGGACAGATGTGGGTAAATTAGCACATATATGCCCCCCATGACCACCGAAACGCGATATGATAAAACGCCATATCACGCGATATACATGATGTCCTAAAACTTTGCCACATGGAGGGAAAGTACCTTAAATATTGAAGATGGATATTTTACTGAAATCAGACTTCGTTTTGTTTTAAAACATAATGCATTCAAAGATTTTTTAGAAAATCGCATTCATTCCTATACAAATTGATACAATAATATTAATAGGTAATTAAAATTTAAATCTTAAATTACATGGTCTTCCTTTTGTTTAAGATGCTGTGTTACTTAGCAAAAAATAATCCTAATCAGTAACCCTTTCGATCGGTATTGTAAAAATATTTTTTTTCTCATTTGATGGGTTCGATTCCTGGTTAAAGCATACGATTTTTCAAAAATATTTGAATGCAGTTCCAATTATTTTAAAAATCAAAATGAAGTCTTCTTTCAGTAAAATTTCCTATCTTCAATAATATTTAAGGTACTTTTCCTCTGTGTGGCAAGGTTTTGGGACACCCTGTATATCGTGTTCGGTGGTCATGCTAGGGGGCCAGGTTATCCAAAAGGCTTCTGTTTATCCACCCTAAGGCAGATACTCGGAAAACGCGTGTTCATCTATACACCCCATCATACTTGATAGTTCGATGGGATGGATAGATGAACACGCGGTTTCCGAGTATCCACCTTAGGGTGGCAGTTTCAGGGTTGATAAACGGAATAAGCAATCCAAAAGTGAGTAATTTCTAGATTTGTGAATGGATTTTAAACCGTATCCTATTAGATTTAAAGTTCAAAGTCGATATCGTTGAATCGAAACGTCGAAATTTGACATCTTATAGTAAACAAGTGTGACTCTAACTGACCCCGTTTTCTGAGGTTGTTTTCGGAGGTTTAAATTTATCGGAGGGGTCCACACTATCTGGTTTAAAGTAGCAAAATTAAATTTAAACCAGACAAATAATAATAATAATTACCGAATATTTCGCTATGGTCGAATCGTTTGAGTATCTCGCAGAGGTCTATGAGGTGTCCCTCGTTGTGCGTCAACTGGGAACTGAACTCGACGTCGCGCAGCGCGCACTGGTACAGCACTTGCACGCCACTACGGCACACTGCTAATAGTTCCTTAGATCTTGCGTGCTCTGAAAGTAATATCTTATTAAGAGCGCGCAGTTTTATTGCTTAAAGTGGCCACCAAGGACCGGAACCGCTTACCGTTAAAGGGGTTTTTGATTGGGTATTTCATAGCTTTGTTTTCAAAAACCCTATCAATACGGTAGTAACCCTATCGAAAGGGTAACCCAGGTAAGCACTTACCGAATCCGAAAACCTTATCGGGGAAACCCTATGAAGGCTTTATGAAGGGGTTTTAAAACGTGTTCAAGCAATTTATACCTAGTCCCACCTGGGCTGAAGGACCGGAACCGCTTACCGTTAAAGGGGTTTATGATTGGGTATTTCATAGACTTGTTTTCAAAAACCATATCAATACGGTAAGCATATCGTCGACTAACCCTATCATTTGGTAATCTTTTTAATAGGGTTTCCCTCACAATTGGTTTAACTAAAAAAGGGGTTTTTCGGTCCCTGGTGGCCACTTTTCGCCAAAAATATCAACGATCACAGCTGGGTCAATCCTTGGCAGAGAACCAAGGCATCAAGGGCGAAAAGAATGTTTCGTCGTTTGTATGAAAATCTACGTGTCCTAATCATCTGGCCACTGTATGTATATCATGGTTCCAAAGTAGCTACAGAACTTGTGTTATGGAGACTGGTGATACCACACACACCCAGGCCCGAGACAATAAATTCAAAATTGACCCAGCCGGGAATCGAATCCGGGAAGACCATGCAGGTCGTCAAATTATTATTTTGTTATGAATATTTTTTATGATTAGTAAATGATTTTAAATGTTAGTACTATTTACCTGTGGTTTTCAAATCTTTCAACATGACTGCGCATATCCTTAAAGAAAATACTATAGCTTGTATCAACATTAACTGGCAATCACACCTAAAAATAAAATTGTATATTAAAAATGGCGTCCTGAGTTTAACACCTTTTCTTTAACTGGCAAAAAGGTGTAGTGTATTATAATATAATACGTTTAAAATTTCTGCAAAGCAAAATATTGCTTTTGTTATAAGAATAAAGCTCAAGATAGATAACATAAGAAAATTGCTGTTCATCAATGTAGTATTCTTAAGGGTCCATGATAGGAAAACATGGTTTGCGCGGACTATATTTTTATATAGATAACTTAAAGTTGTAGCCACAAAAAAAGATACAACAAGCTAAAGAGATTATCTAGTAGCTACAAGTATTAATTTGAGTATAAACCACACAGATGATTGTAAAAAAAACAGAATATCATCAAAAGCGCTTGTCGCGGGTCATATTTTTAGCGTAAATAATAGCGGAAACGTATTGAATTCTTCATCAAGATACGTGAAGTTGCTCCAATAACTTATAATAATGAAAAAACAACGCAAAACATCGAAAAATTGCAGAATTGAGGTTATTTTCCATACTCTTTACTTGTAAAGAAAAAGACAGAGACAAATGTTTCCACATAACCGAGCCTTAACAAGAAACATTTTGCTTTGTCCTCACAAAAGGAACTATAATTTGAACGAATTCGGTGGCACAGTGGTTTATCACCTGGCCTGCTATTGCGGAGGTTAAGCAACTTTCGCAAGGGTCGGCCATGGGATGGGTGACCAAAAATTTATTGTCTCGAGTTCTTCAGGTTCGGAAGGCACGTTAAGCCGTTATTCTCGGCTGCATTTACAGTCGTTAATACCCATAAATATAACAACATAGGCCTGCGTGGTGGGTTATGGTATGACCCATCCTCTTTATCCATTCAGAAGACCAGAAAAACATTGAACTTCATGTTAACTGCAATTTGACAGATGGATGTGATACATTGCTACTTCATTTTGGCACAAATAAAAATTCACCAAAGAAAAGTAGCAATGTAACACATCCATTTGTCAAATTATAGTTAACATGAACTTGAAATGGCTGATGGCATGTCTACTGGACGGGTCCGATTTTTTCGTAACATGTAATAATTATTAAATCCTGTCCATTTATGAATACTTACTTGGTCTTCTGAATGCCCATAGTTCCGCTGACATTGCTGTATACTCCGATAAGGTTCCTCGTAGTCTTTAAAGCTTCAATCGTCAACTTTTGAGCTTCAACACATTTCAACGATATCTCGGTTTGTTTGATAAGAACTTGCAAATAACAGGAGTCTGGAAAGAAATTGTAAACATTAATTAAGTACTCAATTTTTGTATTCACAATACTTTTTAGGGTTCCGTACCCAAAGGGTAAAACCGGGGACCCTATTACTAAGACTCCGCTGTCCGTCTGTCTGTCTGTCTGTCCGTCTGTCTGTCTGTCTGTCACCAGGCTGTATCTCATGAACCGTTATAGCTAGACAGTTGAAATTTTCACAGATGATGAATTTATATTGCCGCTATAACAACAAATACTAAAAACAGAATAAAATGAATATTTAAGGGGGGCTCCCATACAACAAACGTGATTTTTTTGCCGTTTTCTGCCTTCGTGCGCGAGTCCGACTCGCACTTGGCCGGTTTTCATATTATATTTGAAATGTATAAACTAGGACAGGGACTCCCAAACCATTTTGGGCAAAAAATCCCTTTTCCAAAAAACTTGATACCTCAGATCCCCAAATTACTTTAAAAATCCTGTCAAATAATCAAGTGTAATTAATAATGATAATCATTATTATTATTCGTTTATGTCGATCCCTAGGAAACCGATTTCGACCCCAAGGGGTCGATAGCGACCACTTTGGAAATACCTGAACTAGGAGAAACAAAGACAAGTTGTTTTTTTCGAGTAATGAATAAAAGAAAAGCAATTTAATGTTTCCTATGAAAAAAAGGGATTCGAAACCGTTTATCACTGCCTCGCAAAACGGACAATTAGTTTAGACACATTAGATAATACA
Source organism: Agriphila tristella (assembly GCA_928269145.1). NCBI lineage: Eukaryota > Metazoa > Arthropoda > Insecta > Lepidoptera > Crambidae > Agriphila > Agriphila tristella. The sequence continues at coordinate 3,642,688 of OV743435.1, forward strand.
AACTAATATTTATTTTGAACTTTAAAACATTGGTCTTAAAGTTTAAATAAAATTGCTTGAGGAAAATTAACATACTGTGGTAACCGACGCTGCTTATTCCGATACCAACTGCACATATTTATAATAAAGAGAAAATTTTACAGATTTTATAAGTTGATTTGTACAAGCGCTCTGAAGTTAGTCACATCAGTTGTACAATTGTCAATTTAATCGCATTTTACTAGGTATCGAAAACTAATACCTACATAAGATTTTAATACAAGACTATTCTAATACATACCCTTTTTATATAGCAATACTCCTTGATCATAATCTACTTTGAGATTAGACGAGTTGCTGCCCGGACAAAATGCAGACAGAAACCCATCCAACGCTGACAATCTTCTGACCAAAGCTAACATATTAGTGGAAACGAACGGCATTGGTCGAGAGCTTAGTATCATTTTAGTTACTTCCATTATCCTTAATTTGCTATCCGGCATATTTTTAAGGTAATTCTCTAGTAAAATTGTTAGAGATAACAGAAATCCGCTGTAAAGTACTGCACAAGACTGTGAAAGAAAATGAAGATTGTTATAATCTAATATAACACTGGTTCACACATAATTGCGCATTCGGCCTATAATTACGGTTAAGCAACTATCGCTAGGGACAGTCATCAGATGGGTGACCAGAAATGTAATCTCGAGCTCCTCCATGCTTCGGAAAGCACATAAAACCGTTGGTCCCGGTTGCATTTGCAGTTAACACTCACACACCAATCCGCATTGGGCTCGCGATGGGTTTGGGCCATCCATCCATAAGCCTAAACAGTTAGGACATTAAAATTAATAATATTTTTCATTTCATTCGCATATACTATATTAAAAAAGGTAGGTATAAACTTACTGTGCTATCAAGTAAATTGCATATCCTATTGATACTATCCACAAATGTACAACTATTGGCACTTTTGCGTTTCTCTTCAAATAATTTGTACATTTCAAAACTTTCTGAAGTTTCTAAAGCGTAGGCAGTTACTGCAGTAATTCTTCGTGCGAGAATAGCTTGTTCATCTTTATATAATGCACTAGGGAAAAAAATACTTCAAAAAAATATTATCTACTACAAAATACCTACTACCGCAGATATAATAGTACTAAACGTACAGAAGTCCATCCGCGCGAGGACAATCAAATAATAAGCTACTCTCGCTGCACGGCAATAAAGTACAATTTCAAATTGCACAGCGCTGCGTGCGTATTATATAAGCGCCTTCGAAGCGCTTCTCTTTCTGCCGCGTAGCTCTGTCTCAGCCGATACATTACATCCCTCATGCGCGACTGAATCAGCCGCAGGCAGTAGGCTAGTATAAAAGTTTAAGTGCAAAGTAAGACCCCCTTGGCACTACTTTGAATAAATTGTTGAAGAGAAATTACTAGTTATACAATTTGACCAGCTTAATTATTAGCCAGGAATAAAAAAAATACATATGGCTCGAAAGACCAACATTGATTATTCAATTATTACAAATAACTTAAGTGTATATAGTTATGGAGTAGGGTTTTTATAATGTGTGGTCCTCAAGTATTTGTATCAGGGGTCCTCAGTTAACAGTTCCCGTACTGAAGCTATCAATAAGTGTTTTTTTAATGTAAGTAAGGCTTTCTTTTCCTAAAATATTCTTTGACAGAGTTCTGTGGATTTTTTAAAATTCTGAAAGTGGTCCGTGACTACATAGTTTGAGAAACACTGTTATAGAGGTATAACGTTTAGGACTACAAGGACAGCGCTACTAAACAGTGACTTCATAAGCCAGAAGTGAACTAAAAACTGCATATAATTATCTTGTCTTTTCACAGATCCTATATCTTTTTCGTGAATGTTATTCTCGCTAACATTTTGCTAAATGGACATTCTGCGAATAGGATGTTTTGCGAAATGGACATTTTGTAAATTTGATGCTATATGATTCAGCCTTTCTATTGACAATTACAAATCACACTTAAATCGAATTTTGTGGTCTGCGCAACCTCTCACGCGATGTTCACAGAAGTCATAAAGTTTAATCGGGCTATAATAGTACATTATCAGACAAGTTAGCTCAGGTTGCTCATTGCACACAAGGCTGTGGGTTGCAGCCCGAGCCGCAGTCGAGGGCGTAACTCAGCCGAGTGTGCAATAGCAAGAGCTCACGAGTTTCATACGACGTTTTTCAACACATTTGCGAGGAAAAAACAAAGTAATTTACCACACAGCAACAAATAGGACAATAACAAAATATGATAATTATGATAGGAAAAGGCGCGCAGGTTTTTTTTTGTTTTTTTCACACGCCAAATGCAAGAATATTTCGCGAACAAAGGGGTGAGTGAGCATACAGCCACTTCAAAATTATAATTTTAAGTGATAAAATGAAAATATTTTAATATTTTATGACAAAATATTGTGAATTATGAATAATTTGATACTAATAAACATTCGTTTCACTTAATTAAGAACTTACACATTTATTTATTTCAAAAATGTATATGAATTTTCAGCGGCATAAAACCTCTTTGTTGTTACTAAAAAAATAACTGTTTAACCCGGTTAAATTGGGAATGCTCTGTTTACTCGCATAGAACTTGCAGTAAGGTACCTATTTAACTTTGTAGGGATATTTCTATAACCAACTAGTGTTTTATATATTATTGCACGCGTTTGTTATAGCTCGGTTTATGGCCCTAAAAGCGATGTATTAGGGGTCACTTTACAAGCAAATGTGTTGAAAATTATATTTTTCATGTTTATTTTATTTGATTAATAGATATACTTAATAATTTTCACATACATACACTCACGCCTGTTTCCCATGGGGGTAGGCAGCGACTATGGATCGCCACCTGCTACGATCCTTGCACACTTATTTCGCTTCATTCACATCCATCAATCTTTTCATACATGCCCTGCGATTTTTGTCACTGCGATCACTAGCCTTTTTTATTAAAATAAAACCTCTATTTGGTCCACGTAGGTTTTTCTGGGAGACCCTTGCGCATTTTTTATATCTCATATCATTTTTAGATCATTAAAAACTTACTGCTTAGGCATTAAGACTTTAAAAACTGAATTAACTACCTGCTTTTCAACAAATCTTCTCTGTTGAGTGTAAGGAACATCGAGGTAGCTTCAATATACCTCTCGTCCATCTCTTTCTGAAAGGCGTTGGTCACTCTCTGTGATATGGCATCTAACTCATTTTGGATCTCTTGCAGAACTGAGTTGATGGCACTGAACAACTGAAATGTAAAAAAAATGATTTAAGGATTTGGCACACTGGATTAGTTCTGCGGTCTGCGGTCCGGTCAACCCATACATAGGGTGAACGTAATGTTCGAGTTGACCGGACCGCAGACCGCATCCAGTGTGCCAAATCCCTTAGGTTTAAAATTGGCACCTACGTATTAGAATCTTATTTATAATTTTAAGAGTTCATAAGATTTTTTTTTATTTAGCAATAATTTTATGAGAAATTAAAAAAAGCTTATCTTAAGCATGGGCATATCTCAGTAAAAGGAAACCTATGGAAGTGAAAGTGACATAAACTGCAACAACAAAGCATTCGTGACGTCAGGCGCGTGCCGTGTCCGCCATCTTGTGTTGCGTTTACATGTTACAATTTCGACTCTATGCTGTTTACATAAGGTGTATGTACACTAAGCTAAGCCGCCATGTTTAGTTGCGTTTGAATGGAGAACAATGAAGTAGGTATCCACGCTTTTTTCGTAGGTGTGTCAGGTTCATATTATTCCTTTGTCATTGGGGCATATCTAAAGATATTTTCTAGGGGGCGCCTGGCCTCCAGTTCCGGGGCAAAGCAGCTCAGGGGCCCTATTTTTGAATCGCTCGGCTGGCGTCGGGCGCTCGTTTCTACTGATTTTCGTTCGACAAATGTATGAGCTGTCGAACGAAAATCAGTAGAAAAGAGCGCTCGACGCCAGCCGAGCGATTAAAAAATAGGGCCCCAGGGGGAGGGAGGGGGTGCTATATTTTTTTCTAGGGTGGGCACCAGACTGACCAACCAGCTCTACGCCAGCAGATAAAGAATAGGATTAGAAATGGCGTCGCTCATATTCACTTCTCGCTCGCACACTCGGAACACTAAACACCACAGCCATTGCTCTCTCAGTCACACTCGTTGTGGTAAGCGTGGTGAGCCGCCATTTTCAATACCATTCTTAATCTGCGCGGGTTGTTCAAATGTGAAAGTTTGTGGGTTTGGGTGTTTGTTCCTCAATCACGCAAAAACGGCTGAACAGATATGGATGAAATTTGACACAAAGTAGTTTAAAGCCTGGGTTAAAATATAGGATACTTTTTATTCCAGTCAAAGGTTCCCTAGGGATTTTCCGATGTCACGCGGACGAAGTTGCGGGCGGAAGCTAGTAAATAAATAAACATAAAGTCCATAGAGTCAGTTTGAGAAATTCAAGCATGAAGAGACTTACCTTAAAATATTTCATCTGCAAACTTTCAAGACCACCTTCTCCAGCAGCAATGAAGGTCAAATCTTCGTAAATATGGCTAAGATTCAACTTGGACTTCGTGACCTCTTTACCAGGAACCGGTGTGGAGGGTAATCTATGGAATGTGCTGAAGATTCTGCATTTATTTTGGGAGTAGTCTGACTGCTTTTGTAGCTTCTCATTGTAATCTAGTATTGAATATTGCTGTTCATTACAACTTTCCAATATGACTGGTAAAATGCTTACTAATTTTGAATTGTCTGAAAAAATTTAAGTTTGTTTAATAAAATACTAGTAAATGCTATCAATGTGGAATTTTCGAAATGAGTCAAAATTCTCCTCCTATATGTACCAAATTTCATAAAAAAAGGTTCAGCAGTTTAGGAGTGAAAGAAAATTTAACAGACCGAGTTACTATTGTATAGGTACTTAATATAAGTACCTAATGAATTATTGATATTATAGATGAGTAAAGATTTATTTGAAACATTTTCTTTATTGGTAACTGGGCAGGCATTTAAACACCATCTTGCTTGGTAAACAGGATGTGGTCTAAGGTATAGCACGCTTGCCCAGAAAATACCTATTCACTCTTGCCTTCGAAGAGAACGAAGGTTGTAACTGTCGGGGAACACTTGAGCAAGTAGTGCATTCCATTCTTTGGCAGTTTGCATAAGAAATGTATTGGCAATGCGCTTGGTACAGACAGACTCTAGTAGTATCACTATGTAAGGGTGATATGCTAACCTGTGTCTGGTGCCCCGGTGGTGGAAAGGGGCTGGAGGAACAAGGTCGTGCAGTTCCTTCTCACACTCTCAAAAGTGTATGCTATAAAAAACCGATAAACAAGCAATTTTGCAATGGTGATATTTAATAAAGTTTTATTTACCTTTCCTAAATATTTTGTTGAGTTTGAGAAAACCAGCTTTGTCGTCAGTTTGCACTCCACTAGACGTCTTTTTAATTCTTTGCATCTGTGATGCTGTTTGGTTGGAATATGCATTACTGTTGTTTCTATGACTGAAAGAAAAAAATATTTAATAATTTTAACAAATTGTTTAGTGTCAAACAATGGGGTAATAATACAGAGCTAATGGTCAACCTTTTAAGCTAACGCGCTCACCACTAAACATAAAATAATACACTTTTTAACAAATACTTTCAATAAAACCACGCTAGGATCCGTTCAAGTGTTTTATTTCAACACAGCTAATGTACAACTAAAAGAAGCCAATATTTAATTCTTAAAAACTTAAGTGTAATTTATTACACAGTAAAATATCCTACTAATAATTATAAATGTAAAAGTTTGTGGGTTTGGGATGTTTGGATCGAATAATGTTTGGATGTTTAGATGTTTGTTCCTCAATCACGCAAAAACTACTGAACGGATGGTTCATGTACACCTAACATGCTCGTCGCTTCGCTCCTCGCACCTATCATGTGACCTGCGGTCTTTGGTAACCATTGCAACAATTTAGCAGTGCTACCAACCTAGTGCGCCGCCATTAAACGTCAAAAATGACGACACTGGTCTAAACTTGGACATTTTTAACCTAAAAATTCAATTTTCATAAATTTATTTCTCGCTTATTATTTAGTTCCTAACCATAAAATTTGGTATGCGTGTTCCAAATGATTAGTTGTTTACATAAAAAAAATATGAACTCAAAACTCAATGCCAACTAATGGAAAGAAGAGCCTTTTTATCTGATCATTTTATCAAAAGTGTATTCAAAAAGCTTTTTAAAAAAAAAGAAAAACCGCCTTCAAAAAACCTGAAAACAAAAACAGCTTAAAAATTAAATACCTCTAAAAAGCAAGAAATAATATTCGAATCATTTGTTACACATATCAATATTAATAAAACACGTCTATTGAAGTCGGGTGGGGCTGGAGGACAACTTCATTTTTTTCTAAAAGCCCCACCCGACTTCATTAGACGTGTTTTATTAATATTGATATGTGTAACGAATGATTCGAATATTATTTCTTGCTTTTTAGAGGTATTTAATTTTTAAGCTGTTTTTGTCTTCAGGTTTTTTGAAGGCGGTTTTTCTTTTTTTTTAAAAAGCTTTTTTATTTTCAACTTTTTAGTGGTAGGTATGTAAGCGCAGCGTGTAAATATTTTTTAACTTTATATTATAACATTTTCAATGGAAAAATGCCCAGAACTCAATTTCCAAATTCACGCTGTTTGTTTTTGAGGAGTTCCGTTGTGTTTTCGTAGTCCAAATCTAGTCCAGAACGTTGCATCGCAAACCATGATTTGGTTTGTTTTGGATTGCCATAAACTTACCAAAACCTAAATCACTTTACATATACTATTTGACTTTGAGGAGTTCCCTTGTGTATCTTCGAAGTTCGAAGTCCAATAACGATGAAATTAAATTGTGACCACTCTTGAAGTATACCCTTTCAAATAAAAAAAGAATCATCTAAATCGGTTCATAAACAAAGATGTTATGTCCGAAATTCCATAAAAACTCGTACGATGGCAAGCTAAATAATTGATATTTTTCAGGATTATGAGAAAACTACTGGCCAGATCTCTGAAAAAATTTTATGGGACCACACACGAACTATGTTCTTTGAGATAAAAAAAGAATTGTACAAATCGGCTAACAACTGACGAAGCTATGTTAAAACATACATAAAAAAAAAAAAAAAATACTGTCGACTTGAGAACCTCCTCCTTTTTTTGAAGTCGGTTAAAAACAGAACAGAATACTTTTCAAATAAACAGTGGATAAAGCCTCTTGCATGACTGTTAATCAATCTGCTTTATACAAAGTCAAAGTCAAATAAGCTTTATTCAAATAAACTTAATTATTAAGTACTTTTGAATCGTCTATATTTTCCTACCGAAACGGGTGTTTCAGAGTTTTTTAACTGACAAGAAGAACGGGCGCAAGAAACTTATCAGCTTTAGCAGCAATAAGTAACGATATTCACTTACTTATTGTAAAATAAAGTTATCAACTTACCTAGAAGTTATGTCATTATTTCCAACAGTAACTTGTGTCAGTTTCAGCTTATTAGACTCCAACTTTTTACACCTTTCTTTAATACTAATAATTTCCAAATGTTTAAAATCTAACTGAGTCCTTAAGTCGCGCATTTGACTGTTAGCAGTGGTCAGTTTCTCAGTCCACTCCATTTCCACTCGCTCCTGAGCTTTTATCTTTTCCATTCTAGCATTATCAACAGCCACTTGGCAAGACTTCAGCTGTGTACGCAGGATTGATGCTTCGCCTTCCTTTGTAACACATTTCTCCAACAATTTACCATTTTCAGATTTAAGCTTAGTATTTTCTTCCTGCAGCTGCAGTAATTGACGGTACATAAAGTCAGGATCCTGCCCTTTGAATATTTTGTCGTTGAAAACCAAATCATCACTAATATTGACTTTCTCATTTGGGTTAACCATGGCCTTAGTCGACATCCCCGGTAATGGTGATGATATGGTGTTGCATTTGTTTTTCAAGTGTGTAGAAATAGCGTTTGGAGGGTTTGCACTAGGTTTTTTGAAGGTAAAAGCAGCTTTAGACGTACTTGGTGCAGGTTCATATTGAGTGCTAGTTGTTCTCGGTTGCATACACATACTGTAGTCTGGTAGACTGCTGATGTCGTTGTATGCTTCCTCACAAGCTTGGCTAGCCAAGAGCAAGATTTCGTCGTCATTTTCATCTCCCCAGTTGTCTTGTTCAGGCTCTAGAAAAATAAACATGAAATATAACCTGTCTATAAAATGTTGCCGGTAATCACAAATCATATAGTTATTGTACTAAAGTACTGGAAACAGTGATATAGCATAGCGAATTCATATATCTTTTAATTTGAATTTTAATAAAAAGGTATGAATTTAGAAGTGATACACATCGAAAGTGATACATAGAAATAGGGTAATCAAAATATTTACCTCTGTTATTAGAGTTTTGACTTAGCGGGAAATTGTGGTCGGATATAGTTACATCAAGTCTTGCTTTTTTTCTATCACCTTGTTGTTGATTAAACACAAATCTTTTAGACATTTTGTTAGATTTTTACATCATTTCATATGTAATTTTATTTAATTTTGGCGGTGCAAACTCTCTCGTCTGTGGCTTGACTGACAGCTGACAGACACTTGCTTGACAGTGACAGAAAGAAGTAGCTAGAGAGGTGGTCAACGGTCGTTACGTTAACAAAAGCATTTTAAAGAACAGTAATTTTAGAAAAAAGCTATTAAGCATATTAAATGATTTAAGCAGTTTGCGTTAATCACTTTTTTAATTTGATAAAATAAAAAAATAAAAATATCACATAAAGTATACCATATTCAGAGAATCCATCTCATTTGCCTTTCGAATTACATTTTATTTTTATTTATTTTTTTATTTATTTATTTAATTTCGGACGACCAACAGCTACTATAACATAATACATAACTTAAATAGTACCAGAAAGCCAATTATAGGTCATCACAAATATAAGACAAAATACACTTAACGAGCACTATCTTAGTAGTTAATTATTTTACAAGTATTATACAATTAATTCGCATTGAAAAAACTGAGACTCATAATACGCTTGATCGAAGCTTCACTTGTCGCAAAAAGATCCAAGTCTGCCTGACGTGTTGCCGAGTTAAAGCTATTACACGCACGACACAAATATGAATTCTGCCGATAATTTGAAGATGCAGGGGGGACACACAGCAAGTGGTTGAATCTGAGTGGTTTTAATGTCAATTTGCTTAGAAGTTCCGGACAGTTCACAGTACCAGATGCAATTTTCGAAAGAAAAACCAGATCCGCAATCTCGCGACGCTTTTCTAACGGGAGAAAATGATGTTTTTTGCACAGATCGAGATAGAGGCTCGAATGATAACGATCCTTTGTGCGAAAACATAGATATTTAAGAAATCTTTTTTGGATATTTTCGATACGTGATATGTATATATTATACCTGGGGTTCCAGATCTGCGACGCAAACTCCAGATGGCTACGGACCAATGAACAATAAAGAATTTTTAAAGTCTTCGCATGAGTAAAATCCTTTGAAGCACGCATTAGAAATCCAAGAGCTCTGGAAGTTTTAGACACTATGTTATCAATGTGGGTATCAAAAAGAAGTTTACTATCGTGAGACTGTGAGACACACCTAAATCTCTTACAATAGTTTCCCGAGTTAGTGACATACCTTTTAGTGTATAATTGAACTCAACCAGGTTACGCTTCCGACTATAAGTGACGACACTACATTTGGATGGGTTGAGATCTAAGCAATTCTCAGAACAGTAATTGTCAAGCCTTATCAGATCATCCTGTAATAAAACAGCATCTCCTAAAGAAGAGATCGGTGAAATAATCTTCATGTCATCTGCGAAGCATAGTAACTGAGAAGCTTTAAAGCACTTCTCGATATCGTTGACAAAAACTGCAAAGAGAAGCGGTCCAAGAAGTGATTCCTGCGGAACTCCACTAGGAATCGTTAGCCACCCAGAAATGTAATTTTTAATAACAACCGCCTGGCTGCGATTGTTTATATAAGATGCCAAGCAACGCAACAGATCCCCACTGATGCCGATGTTCTGCAGTTTGAGTAGAAGAAGATCTGGCCGTATTCGATCAAACGCCTTGCTGTAGTCGGTGTAAACTACATCCACTTGCTGTCCACTATCCATTGCTGCTGTGAGAGATTCATTTAATAAAACCAGATTAGTAACTACTGAACGACCCCTCAAGAAACCATGCTGGGCACCGCTAAAAGAATGCTGCAACGCCGAGTAAAGTTGCTCATAAACAATTTTCTCAAACACTTTGGAGACAATGCAAAGTTTCGAGATTGGACGGTAGTTCGCAATGTCCAATCTGGATCCCTTTTTATGGACCGGAGTAATAAACGCGCGCTTCCATAAACTGGGTACCGAACACTCAGATAGTGATTTGTTAAAAAGGATTGTAATGGGAATCGCTATTATTTTTGAACAATTTTTGAGAAAAAGAGCCGGTAGAAAATCTGGTCCAGCAGATTTAGAAGGGTCTAGTCCTGAAAGCAACCTTGTCACTTCGTCAACATTAACTTTGATACTTGTGATATTTGCAACAGTTGGAGTAGGAGCGGTATTCGGTATTTTCCGGTTTTTCCGGTTTGCGGTATTTTCCCCTATTGTAGTCTGTGATTAATTTATTTATATGCATGTATATGAATTAAATAGCTTTTCGATAAGATTATATTATTCGGTTCGTAATTGTGAATGGTAGCACGCAGCAATTCAAGAAATTAATAATAATATATAATAAATCATCAGTATTAAAGAACTACATAGCTCTGACTAAACATCGCAAAACAATTACACTTAGAAATGGAAAGAGAATAGAGCCCTATTATATGTACAATATCCTTATTGATATTTTTCAATGAGGGTTTTTCAAAATGACAAAAATCTGTAGGAAATGAAATGAAATGAAAATATATTTAATGTAAATGAGCTCACATAATAAGCATTTTTAAATCGTCAAATCTTTTACCCTACAATACACGAAATACAGGTACCTATTTTATCAAAATTAGATTGCTAGTAGAGGGTTAAAAATCAAAGTGATAAGCTTATTTTTTTGCTAAAACCTACGACGCATTACGCAACTTTTGAGGAGTGCCCTAATGAAAAATTCTTAAAATAGTTAAAATCAACCCACCCTAAGGATATGATTCCGATCTCGGCAGCAGTGCTACGCAGCACTGCTGCGCTGTTCGTGGTGATGCGCTGTTGTATAGTCATTTATTTGCTTTGAGTTGGCAAAATGTCGATTGATGACCAACTTTTATGTATATTGTTGGTAGAGGAAGAATATGATGATGTGTTGTTGTTGTGCCGTAATAACGTTATGATTTTATACCGATACTTGACGCTCTGACCTCACTACTGGTCTGCCGCGGCGGCAGGGCGACACTGCCACGCAGCAGTGCTGCCGCTGCATTGCCACTGAGCTCGGAATGTAATCGCATACAAAACAATAGAGAATGTATAGGGACCAGTAGTGCTGCCGAGATCGGAATTATACCTTAATAGACAGTGATCAGCTGCTGCAACTCCACTTGCATGGCAAAGAGAAAATTTTAGAGATTAAAATACGTCGTTTTGTACCGCAAGCACTCTGAAGTTAAGTTAGTAACTTCAGTAATTAATACTGAAATACATATTTTTTTAATTAATCGTATTGTACATGCGATACATAATACTGATACGTATACGTATAGATGAAAGAAAAACCATTAAGCATTTTTACGCAAACTTCTAAATTAGTCGTATTAGAATCAAAGACGGCTTTCTTTCATACAAAATCCACGAAATTCCGCCATCTTGATTTTTTCTTTTTCGAAATACCATAAATACCACAAATTAGTAAAATGACAGATAGCCAACTTTGATTTTATACGACTCAAATGAAGTCTTTTGCTGATTGCTAAAAACTTCAAAATGAGTGGTAGGATTGGTACTGAGCTTTTTTATGGCCCAAAATAATTTTGGCTTATATTCTTACGGAAATAATGTTTGTTAACAAAACTTTGCGCATTTTCGTATTTATACCACAAATATTTTATGTTTCAGTGAATTAGCACCGTAAAAACAACTTGTACAACATAGGTAAGCTATCAATGATATTCATATATTTATAAAACGTGCGATAATAAATTACTTTTGAGTTTAAGGCTGCGTTCCTTCGCTTTGGGTGTAGTTGTTTAGTTAAAATTTTACCCGTTTGGGTTGCAACCAAGCGACGGAACGATCGAGTTGTCTTATAACCTCTTTAGGTACAAATTTTTCGTTTTCCACTTAATATACGGATAATTTAAACTTTCCTTTAAACTAAATCAAATACAAATCTGGTTTTTGAGTAGAACACAAACATGAACTTTTTGAAACTTAGACACAAAAACATCAAAATACAAAATAATGCCAAAATGACAATGACATAATTTTGGTAAGATAAACTTCAGAGCGTTTTTCAACAATCTATTTTGATGGTTGTTTGGTTGCAACGCTCCGAGCCTCGGAACGGATGAAACTACGCTCTGAAAGCTGTCAGAGTAAAATTTCACCGAACCACGGAACGGTTAGATAGAGCGCGCACCGGAGTGCCCTCGAGTGCACTCGAGCGAAGCCATGGAACGCACCCTAAGTATGGGTGGTTTGTTAGTGAACATTCTTTCCGTAAGTTGGCTGGAGTACAGGGCTATATTTAGGGGTATTGAATATTTCATGCAGTATGAATCTCACTTACCAAGACCAAAAAAATAACAGTTTACCTCGTCTTATACATTTTTAGGCAGTCAGAATATTATGTGCCTGCTACACGACAGCCAACCACGTCGTCTCTAACCCTTGTATCTATAGACGAGTAAGTAATGACTTAAGTAAAACTTGCAATTTTAAAATACTTTTGATATTAGGTATAGCTATTCACATGCAATTTATAGTAGAAATTAATCTCAACTACACGAAAACTGCACTATAACTGCATTGAAGATTAATTGTACTATAAATTGTATGTGAATATAATTTTAGAAGCATTTGGAAATTGCAAGTTTTACTCAAGTCATTACTTACTCGTCTATAGATACGAAGGTTCGAGATGACGCGGACGACGTAGTTGGCACTCGTGTCGTGCGTGTAACAGGCACTTAATCACCACTTAATATTCTGACTGCTCAAAAATGTAGGAGGCGAGGTAAGCTGTTATTTTTTTAAGCAGTTATTCACACCTCTAGTAGTAACACCACAGAGCATTATGACTTTGAAATGGTAGATTAATGATTATACCACGGCAGGTTAGATTGCTTAAAATGTCATGGATGGTCCACAGAGCAGTTCATATGTACAAAACCGGTAATTAATGATAATATTAACAAATCCATCTCATATATATCTCATACAACGTATATTTTGGACCACGTAACGTCCCGTAACTTGGATCCACTTAAAGTGGGCACTGGAACAGAAAATAAAAATAAACTTAATTTATTTTATTTATTGCGATAAAAACCGGTTTTATTGTCAACGTCAAATTTATCATAGACAATTAGGACGCTTGCCTTGATTTGATGGACAATCTATTTTGATGCTTGTTGTCTTTGGTTAGTTCGTCGTGGAAATCCGTTCAAAGTAGACGTGCGTCATGTCTGAACCTTATAAACTTGGTGATCTTGTTTGGTATGTAGTGGAAATTAAGCTAATGTGTGGAATAACAAGAAGCTTCTAATTTAACCCTGAAATAACCGAAAAAAATGCTTTGTTTCAGGGCAAAAATGAAGGGCTTCAGCCCGTGGCCCGGCCGGGTAAGTTGCATCTATTATAATTCTCATTCAAAAAGAAAATTAAAAATCTACAAATAATATGTGACATCTGAATCCTATTAGGATAATAAGGGTTAAATAGTGGCGTCCTGAATCAGGTGTCTTGGTGTTGCTACACAAATTGACATAATTGCCTTTATACTTACTAGGCGGGAAATCTATCTTTCACCCATAAAAAGTCAACTTAAACGCTGCCAAAAACTAGATAAACGCTGGCTGACTAAAGTATGTAATTTAGTATCAGTCACTTGAACTAGAACCAAAAATGATTTCTATGTTTTGGTAACTAACCTAATTATTTCTGTTCTTGGGTGTTCCAGGTAGCAGTGCCAACTCCAGAATTGAGACCACCCAAGAAGACTACCAATGTTCAATGCATCTACTTCTTTGGGACCAATAATTAGTAAGTAACACATAAATATGACCTGAGAACTGAAACTCACAACTCGATGAGTATTTTAAACCCTGTCTTATTCAGAGTGCGTTCGTTAAACTAGGCCCAAAGTTAACATGACGTTAGACTGCGGACTAACGCCATTTTAGCGCAAATCGTATTCAGAGTGACAGTTTAACGTTTGGTCCCACCGTTTAAGGATTAAAAGGTGCATTGTGATTGGTTTACAAGCATTAAACCAGGTTTTGTTAGAACCGTCTTGCACCCCAGTTTTGTGAAACATCTCTGAATAAAACAGTTAGTCTTGAGTCAAAGGCTCAAAGCTCTAATTTGAATCGAAGTCTTTTACCTCAGGCCTTATTGCATTGGTGTGGTTGAAGATAAGCCTCTCTGAGTGCACGCCACTGAGCACGATCTGCGGCTATACTCATCCAGTTTATGCCAGCCACCTTGCGAAGATTGTTGCTCCACCTTGTCTGAGGGTGTCCCACACTACATTTGCCGATACGCAGTCTCCACTCAAGAACTCGTCTCGTCATACATATAAATCGCACAGAATTTAGAAGTAAACGCAGCCAGAAAAATGTACCTGTTGTGACCTTTGCCACATCAAGAAGTGGTCAACCATTTCAGGAAATAATGACATTTCACTACAAAAGAAGTGGGACAACAATATAAGAGAAGTCACAGGAGTAACTTGGAGTAGAGTGGTGGAGAACCAGTGTGAATTTAAAAAATTGAAGGAGGCCTTTGCCGACTGCCAATCAGACCTGCAAAATATAAGCAAAGCCCAAGTACTGAACTAAAACAAAGAATGTGTGATGCTAAAGGCTATTATTATTATAATTATAGCCACTGAAGAATTCCACTACCCACCTCGTGGCGTGGCTCCATCATTGGATCCAGACACCAAGTGCAATCTACTGGTCTCACCAATGCGAATCATATGGCTCAAAACTCAAGGGATTTACTAGTATAGACTTCCATCCACTGTCTACCTCCTAGTTCCATCAACAGACCAGCCAGTGAAAACTATTGGACTCATCCAAATGAATCATATGGCCTGAAATTCGATGAGTTTACTAGAAGTCACTGAAGAGTTCCACTATCTACCTCCTGGTTCTATCATCACAGAAAATATAATAGTTCGGTATAATATAGTAGGTGTAATAGTAGAATTATGATGAAACATACTATCATCATAGTCATCAAACCCTCAACTCCAAGTGTAATCTATTGGTCTCATCAAAACGAATAATATGGCCTTAAACTCGAGGGGCTTACAAGTAGCCATAGCCACTGAAGAGTTCCACTATCTACCTACTGGCTCCATTATTAGACCCAGCAAATCCTGCAATCTATTGGTCTCATTAGTGCGAATCATATGGCCCGAAACTTGGGGATTTACTATAGGCCACTCAAGAGTTCTTCTACTATCCACCGCCTGGCTCAATTATCAGACCCTAGGCACTAAATTGCAATCTATTGGTCTCATCAATGCAAATCGTAATATGGCCCGAAACTTGGGGATTTACTATAGGCCACTAAAGAGTTCCACTATCCACCTCCTGGCTCCATTATCACATCCTAAACACCAAATGCAATCTATTGGTCTCATCAATGCAAATCGTAATATGGCCCGTAACTTGGGGATTTACTATAGGCCACTAAAGAGTTCCACTATCCACCTCCTGGCTCCATCATCAGACAGTCTTTCGATAAAAGTGCAATTATAGTACTCATATAAACGAATTATGTAGCCCTAAATTTCACGGGTTGATTAGTAGCCAAGCCACTAAAGAGTTCCATCCTTTATCCATATCCTGCCTCTATCATCAGACCCTGAAAGATGATGAGAGGTAAGTAATAAATTCTAAATATTATTTCGGTTTAGTACCTAAGTTATCAAAAGGTCATGAACAGTTCGTGTAGCCAATAATTGTTTCATACAATAGTACAATTTTAACTTGTCGTCCAATCCTTTTTAATAGCCCTACCATCGGTTGTTGATCTAATATTTTGAGAAACTAGAAAAAAATAATGATTTCAAAGCAAAGAAAAATATATATTTTTGCAATATTATCTTGAGATGTAAACAATATTTAACAGTAAGCAACCCTGGCAACAACACGCCTGGACGACAACGCGACGTGAAGGAGGAAGTAGGTATCTTAAAGCGGCGCGGCGTTTGGGACTCGGTCAAAGAAGAGTCCGTTCTACCCAGTTTTATTTATTCTTATGCCGTAGCACCAAGATAAAAACTCGGCCAAGTGCGTGTCGGTTGGGCCACGCGCAGTAGGGTTCCGTAGTTACCTTATACCATACCTACCATATTTAATACCACAATCATTATTCGTTTGCAAAATAACTTTGTTTTTTATAGTGTTTGTATGAATGACAAAGTTATATTTGCGGTTTTGGAAAATTATCTCTAAGGCCCTCCGCTGCCTTACGCGGGATCCCGCCGCGGGTTCACGGCGCGGGAATATAGATTGGTGGTTTTTGACGGACAGATGCATGCGCAGTGCATGAGTAAGCTCTAATCTATGTCGCCCCGCGCGCGTGTCCCGCTCAAGGCAGCGGAGGGCCTAAACATGGCTATCGTAATCGCTTTAATTTGACAGATGGATGTGATATAGGTACAATTCAATGCTACTTCTATTTGATTCGCGCGGCGGAATTTTCTGCACACATTTTACCACTTTGGAAGTGCATTATCATTCAAACGGTTGACTTTGAGAAAAAATGGTTTAAAGAACCTCAATGTCATTTTGAAAGACTTGAATCATTTGGTTTTTAGTTTTTTACTGATTGATTACTGTACTGCGCTGCGCTAATACTCTCCGTCGTCACAGAATATATACTCTAAGGCCGTCCGCTGCCTTGAGCGGGATCCCGCCGCGGGTACACGGCGCGGGAATATAGATTGCTGGTTTTTGACAGACAGATGCTTGCGCAGTGCATGAGTAAGCTCTAATCTATGTCGCCCCGCGCGCGTGTCCCGCTTAACACAGCGGAGGGCCTAACACGAAAAGAAACGACACTCGCGCATGTATGCTCGTAAAATCGCTCGCGGCTATGTGTGCGTGTCTGGAGGCGCGCGGGGGCTGCGCGCGGCGCGCGGGGAGTGCAGCCGCTAGTCGCCGACTTAGGCTGGCCCCAGACCTACCGGTTCCATTTCTTTGCTTTGCTGTTCTACCATGGACCGCCGGCCAAGAGGCTCATTTTCAATCTATCGCATATTTTGACCTGACCACATTGGCAAGATAGCCATTAGTTTGGTGTTATCAAATATCGTCGTCTGGGGTGCGATGAGAAGTTTTAGTTTTCGTTTTTAAAAAAAACTGCTGTTTTATACAAAAATTAATAACGAAATTATCAAAATGTATGAAACAATTCATTTTTTTCGCGAGTTCAGATTTGGTCCCATAGTAAAAGTTGTTCAGTTTTATTATGGTCCCTATCTACCATATTCAGTTTTATAGGGCTTTACCAAACATCTTGTATAAATAAGCGATCGAGTTATTTTTAACGATCGGAGTCCATGTTCAGGGTGGCATATCGCCTAAAAGCTTCCTACTTCGCAATCCAGGCGATGATATTTGATAAAACCAAGCTAATGGCTATCTTGCCAATTTGGTCTAGTCCCAAAATGCGATAGATTGAAAATTACCCTGGTTGGCCGGCGGTCTTTCAAGCAAGGTAGCACAGCAAAGCAAAGAAACGGAACCGGTAGGTCTGGGGCCAGCCTTACTCGGGCAAGGGTTCTTTCTACTTTCGCTCGCCGCTCGCTTGTCCGACCGCAATCCGTATTGTACCGCATTTCGCACGGACTGACTACGCGTTTAATTTACATTATTTAATTGTTAGATAATTAATCATGCCCGGCGGCGGGCGTTATTGTTGTGTTTATGGCTGTGGCAACAACCAAAAACAAAATCCTGATAAAAGTTTCTTCGTATTGCCCAGTGATCCAGAAAAGTAAGTACCTATAGAGTAGGCGATAAATTTATATCTTATTTTAAAATAACAAAAATATGTCAAAGATGCCATAGTTGATGGGACCTACTATTGCAACTTTACCATATTTTGAATTTTAATAAAATAAATATTTATCGACTATTTTATAAGTTAAAATATACGAAATATTAGTCATGCCCTTACCGTTCCTTTAACCTGACTTTAATTATAACAAAAAGCTCTGAAAATAAGGATTTCAGACGATCAAACCTCGTAAACTCGCAAGTAGGTAAAATTGACAATAAATAAAAAAACCGGCCAAGTGCGAGCCGGACTCGCGCACAAAGGGTTCCGTACCAAAAAACGGCAAAAAAAAAGGACTTTTCTTGTATGGGAGCCCCCATTAAATATTTATTTTATTCTGTTTTTAGTATTTGCTGTTTTATCGGCAACAGAAATACATCATCTGTTAAAAATTCAACTGTCCAGCTAACACGGTTCATGAGATACAGCCTGGTGACAGACAGACAGACAGCAGAGTCTTAGTAATAGGGTCCCGTTTTTTACCCTTTGGGTACGGAACCCTAATAAAAATGATTATAAATCAAACCTTTCCTTCATTAACACGTTAAGAGATTTAAAAAAATATTATATGATAAATAACAGAAAATAAAGTATAAAGGTTGCAATTTATGATGTGTAGGTAGGTACTTACCTAATATAATTAAAAGATTACAAAAACTTATTATAAATCAAACCTATCTTTCATTAACATGTCCTTGCACAAGTTTATTTCCTAACATACCTACTATGTAATTTCCTTTGCCTCAAGTCTAAATTCCATTTCGGTATCAACCCTAGCGCTTACACGCTCTGGCTCAAGGTCGCTGGCGCTCGAACTCTCATGTACAGAGTGTGTCACGGCTGTGCCGTCGTCTAACAGCTAGCCATAATCACACCCCGGGCACTCCATACAAGTGTCGCTTTCAACTACCTATTACACAGACGCTACACAGTGACGTTTTTGCACACGCGCAACTGTGTGCGTGCTATTGAATGAGCACACGGATCGACACACGGATGGGCGCCGCCACGCGCCGCCGGTGGGTGGGGTTCGCGTTAGAGTAATTCTGTGGGTGGGGTGAGGTAATTGATTGTGGGGCGGGACGGAGAGTTTCCTTTCTGTACGGTAGTACTTATATCTATTCTGTGCCATAATATAAAGTATTGTCTGTCTGCACCATAAAGTTAATATATTAACTTTATGGTCTGCACAGTGTAACGCACCTTCAGTGTCCGGGCACGAAAACTGCGACGGCGGAGCGGCAGCGGGGCGGCGCGACAGCGGAGCGGCGGCGATGCATTCAACAGTATGGCACAGTATGGAGACGCGCACGAAACGGGCGGTGGCGGCGCGGGGCGACGAGCGATGCACGGGCGGGAGGAGAGCGACGAAAACAAATGAACAAACTAGTTGGATTTGGTAGCCCGCGATTACAGTAGTGTTGTGTTGAATAATATAATAGTGTCTGTTTGATTACTAGGTAGTACCTATTTATTCAGTATGGATGTCGGCATCTTGGACATCATTTAAAAAACACAAGATGAGCAAAGAATCCGGTTTTGAAACTAGTTAACGCCTATACTTAGACCATTTTTTCGAACTAAATAAAATTTTTAGACATAGGATATATTTCGTCCTTTGAATATTTTTCGGTACTGATTTAACAAGAAATTGTTTCCATAGCAACATCACATTTGACACATCAATAGAAAAAAATAATAATAAGAAGTTACTTTAGTGGTATACCGTGGTCCTACCAGTAGGTCAAATCGGTAGGTCCACGGGCCCTTAATGGTATTTAGCCCATCTGTTACAACACTACTAGCGCGGCTGACCGACCGCTAAGTTTCGTGCCCACGTTCTCATCGCCCCGCCCCGCCGCCGCTCCGCTGCCGCGCCGCCCCGCCACCGCTCGGCCGCCGCCACTTTCGTGTCCGGACACGTGAGGGACTCAAGCGGAGCGGCAGCGGCCGGCGAAGCGCCAGTTTTTTTTTATTTCAAACTCGATTGATGGATTTTGTCAAATAAATTACCATTTTACAAGCATTTTTGAGTAAAACAAATTACCCGCTACGCCTACCTACGTTCATAAATGTTTGTGTAGGTAGAGTAAGTTATAAGTATCGACATTTTAACTTTCGGGGTTTTAAACTTTCAGGATTTCGAACTTTCAGTCATTTGATAATCGGTCTCTCAGGTTTCGGACTATCGGATTTCGACATTTAGTATGTTCGGTATTTTGAAAATAGGTGTTTTATGCATCGATATTTCGGTCGTATGTATTATGAATTTCATTTATGCATTCTAATGCATACCCGTTTATCTCTGTCCCTTATTATGACCTATATCCTCCTATATCTTCCTTTGGAAATTTTGGGGGCCCTACCGGCTAACTTTCCGAACTTCGGCAAATCTGCCGGGCTTCAACTTAAAACAGATTCTTCAACTTAAAACAGATTCAACAGCTTTCGATTTATCGAAGTACAGAATTTCGTAATGTACTATTTGCCAAAATTATTTGGAAGATATCTATTTTCGAGTGACATCATGAATCGGGGTTTGCCATTTGAGCCTGGGGTCATACCGGCTAACGCTCCGAACGTCGGCAAGTCTGCCGGGCTTCAAATTAAAACAGATAAGTCGAGCCCTAATCAGTCCAAAATGGTGAACCCCATTTCATGATGACACACGAACATCGATATCTTCCAAATAACTTTGGCAAATAGTAGGTACAATACGAAATTCATTACTTCGATTTATCTGTTTTAAATTGAAGCCCGGCAGAACCGCCGAAATTAGAAAAGTTAGCCGGTAGGGCCTCTGATTGGGCATGAGATTTATCGGTATGAATTTGAAGCCCGGTAGACTTGCCGAAGTTCGGAGCATAAGGCCCTGTCCTAATTGACCATCGGTCGTGCGATGGTGCGTCCGTCTGATGAAACTGGTCGTGCGACCGTGTGATCAAACATAGTGATATCTATTGAATGTTATAATTGACGGTCGCGCGATTATGCGATGCGTCTATTGTTCAGTTTCATCGCACGATGAAATCGTAACGCATGATCGCACGACCGATGCCAATAGGGAATATGCATCAATTTTTTTTTAATCTTAATCTAAAGTATAATGCGTGAGAAAATTAACTGTAATATTAAAACTTTTCTCTTGCGTTTTTTTCTCGTGATATAGTTACTTGAAGTTATCGCGGAGCAGCACCCGCCGAAAACGCTCCATACAAAATGGTGACGTCACACATCACGTTTCAGGTGTGTTTCGGCGCGTTTAATATGGAGTTAGCCAATAATCTTCAATTATCTCCCTAAATTTTGCGTTTAAGTACATATGTGTCATACAAAATATTGTTTCTTATTCGATATTCTATCTGACTGTAAAGTGCATTATATCCGAAAATAAAAAAATAAAATTGTTATTTTTCCCTGATTTCATCGTGTGAAAAAACTAAAACAATACATTTTTTTTATTTTTTTTCCTGTTACATCATGTTTTTATAAGTGTCCGCAGCGATCAAGCTCAAATTCATCAAAATCGGTGACTTATGCATATTCCCTATTAGAACAGGGACTCTCAATCGTTTTTCGAAACTGGCTCAAAATATTGAAATCTCTGATTACATTACAGAATAATAATAGTAAAAATATTGTAAAGTATCGCTATTTTTGAATTGGGTTGAAAACATTGACTTATCTTTTGTGTAACAATTACACTTTTTGCAAAAAAAATATGCTTGTGTTCAACATCAGCCCACTGCTGGGCCAATGCGGATTGTCGAGTGTTAAGGCCAGTATATTCCAAATTATCGAATTTGGCCTATGTTTGATTCAAAAATAAACAATCAATTATTCTTTAAATATTCAATTATTATTTAATATTATGTTGAAGTTTCATAAACAATCTTGATTATTTTACGGTTAAAAATATGATATAGATGGCATTGTCTCCAGGAGTTTTAAGCTTCTTGGGTTTGTGTTGCGCAATTGTAAGGAGTTTAGATCTGCCCACAGTAAAATTTGTGTGTATAATTGCCTCGTTAGATCCATACTTGAGTATTGCAGCCCGGTTTGGTTACCATTCTATCAAATCTATAAGAAAAGGATTGAATCTGTTAATAAGAGATTTCTATGGCATTTAACTTTCCAATGTCAGAAGGCTAAAGAACTTATCTCCTACAAGCAACGATTAGACTATTTCAAAATTCATAGCCTAGAAGATCGTAGAAAAATTGCTGATCTCAAGTTTCTGTACAAACTTATAAATGGTCAGCTTGATTGTCCTCTTCTTTTAGCGAACATAAGATTCTATACCCCTTACAAACTGCCACGCCCTTCTAAATATAAACTGTTTACACCTGAACCTTTCAATAGTAATTTGGGCCATTTCTCAACATTAAATCGCATGCAATCTTGTTATAATAATCTACCCAAAAATACAAATGTCGACATATTTGGTGGATATGGAACTTTTATTAAATCCATAGCTCCTACGAAGGTAGGAATATAAAATCATAGTTAGGTATAATTATAGTAGTTTATAATTCAACGGTTACTTTTTCAAAAAGTGACTTTATGCTCAAAATAACAACAAAAACATTGAAAAAATGAAAAAGTGAGGTTATTTTCATTACTCTTCATATGTAAAGAAAAAGACAGAGACAGAGTTTTTGGAATATAGTTACCTTAACGACAGCAAATGCAGCCGAGCCCAACGGCTTATCGTGCCTTCCGAAGCACGGAAGAGCTCAAGATAATACATTTTTGGTCACACATCCCATGCAGACCCTTGCTAAAATTGCTTAAAATTCAAATTCAAATTCAAAAATTATTTATTCAGTCTAGGCTGTTACAAGCACTTGTGAATGTCATAGAAGCTACGCCATCGGTTCGCAAACCCTAAGCTGGAGACCTTGTAACGAGAAGAACCGGCAAGAAACTCGTCAAGGGCTGCTTTTTTCTCCCTGTATATTTCATACAGAGTCGTCAACATTGAAAAATGAGCTCCACATTTAAAGTGAGGTCATTTTCCATCACAATACCTAATTAACAAAAGTTTGCACACAATGGGTAGGTAGGTTGAAATTAAATACTACTAACTAAATACTACTAAGTAATGAGAGTAAATAACTTTCAACTAGTTGAGAAATCACTGTGTCTGCTACTCGAAAGTGCACCTAAGTAGGCAAAATTTACCAAAAAAAAAACCACGTGTTACAAGACATAAAAAAATAATTAAAAAAAAATGCAATTCTTACAATTCAATATGCGTTAAGATAGGTACTCAGAAGCAGACCCTTTCCACTGGCAGCACCCGTTCACGAGCATGACGCATGGACCAGCCATCGCTTCGCTCAACCATATTTGAGGGAACGTAACGACCCGCCCCACACGACACCACCGCAGAAATGATTAAAGAGAGCATGACATACTTAGGCTACCCATCCTAAGGCACCGAATTGAAAACTATTATCCTAAAGCTTTTCATAGGCCTTTACTTACAAAACTACTGAATATAGAAAGCAAAATGATTGCAATTAAAAAAAAAATTAGAAATCAAAACAAGGTTTAGTTATTAATTTAAAATTTGAGTAAGAAGTGCCATACATATTGATAATATTAATCAGAAAAATAATATATATAAATATACGACGCCCTTAGTACAAGCAGACAGAAGCAGACCCATTCCCACTGGCAGCACCCGTTCACGAGCATGACGCATGAACCAGCCATCGCTTCGCTCAACCATATTTGAGGGAACGCAACGACCCGCCTCATACGACACCACCGCAGAAATGTTTAAAGTGAGCATGACATACTAAAGCTACTCGCATTAAGGCGTCGAGTCAAAAGCATACAATAAATTACCAATAATACCAATAATTACCAATAATAATTAACCTTCGCAATCGCAGGGCCAGTCTCTAAACCATTGCGCGCTCCTTAGTGCAATATGCTTGTGTACTAAACTAACTTAATAACTAAGTATTAGCCTATCAAAAACGTTAGCTACCGAAAGTTAGAAAAAGCGACACATCTTCCTTTGTTCCACGAAGATAACCATGGCCAGATAACTGGTTATCTGTGAAGATTTTTTCCTCCAATATAACCAGTTATCCCTTAAGGCTCCGTTATGCGAAATCATTTGTCTCTGTCTTTCTCTTTACGTGTAAAGAATATAGAAAATAACCTCACGTCTGCACTTTTTTCGATGAATTTCGTCGTTTTTTCATCATTATCATTTCATCTTATCAATTATCTTTCTTGAAAAAAGTTATTGGAGCAACTGCACAGTACGTTAAAGTGTATTTTGATGTAGAATTCAATACGTTTCCGCTATTATTTACGCCAAAAATATGGCCCGCGACAAGCGCTTTTGATGATATTCTGTTTTTTTTACTATCATCTGTGAGGTTTATACGCAATTTAATACTTGTAGCTACTAGATAATCTCTTAGGCCCTCCGCTGCCTTGAGCGGGATCCCGGCGCGGGCGTCCGCTCCGGGTGCTGTTTCCTGTATTTTCATAGAGCAGCGCTGCGTGTGGCGGATTGCCCGCCGAACGTGGCGCGGGCGGCGAGCACGCTCGCGGGTCCCGCGCGACGGGTCACGCGAGCGGGCTGTTTCATGTATATTCATAGAGCAGCGCTGCGTGTCCGAGCCCGCGACGAGCTATTTGTCTGCGACGGAGCACGGCGCGGGTCCCCGCGACGGGCTGTTTGTCCGCGACGGGCTCCCGCACCGTGTACCCGCGCCGGGATCCCGCTAGGGATGTTCGATCCGAGTACCTTGTATCGATATTCTGGATCGCAATGGATCGTATTCCATTGTATCGATCCATGGATCGATCCATTAAAATTGATACGATATTTTGGATCGATCCAGTATCGAATCAAATATTTTAGAAAACTCGAAATTTTTTATCACACTTTATTATAAACGTGATATTAGGTACCTAATGTACTTCTTCTTCGTCGTTAGTAATGTTTAATAAATTAAAACAATATTTTTAATTTTGCCAATATTTAAGTACGCAAAAACAAAATTAAAAGTTGCTGGTTGTCAAAGTGAACAAAACGTTTTTAACGAAGTAAAATTGTTTTCAAACTAAACAAAAAGCAATATAATAGTTATGACGAATTTGATGGTACCTAGGTACATTGAAATATGATATGGCAACAATTGATAAAAAAAAAAATCATATAAATAATATGAATCTTTTCGCCCGCACTATTTTAAACAAGGGAAAAGTTCGAGTTCAAATATTCTCTAAGTAACTATACAAAATGTTTGGTTCGCTATAAAAAAAATCTTTTAGAAAGCTAATAATATCAACTATTACATATAACTGTAGGACTTTTAAATCCGGAGAAATTAATATTTTTCGGCAGGCAGGGCCATCTAAAATAAAAAGTCAAATTTAAAATGCCGGTCATTCAAACAGAAGAGGGGACAGATCTCAACATGTGGGGGTTTGTCGATAAAATTGATCATATTATCTGCCTTTAAAAGCTCCGACATCGATAACCAAACATAAATACATAATACGATAAATACTTCATAAGATTTTTTCGATCCGATCCTCTATGTATGTGTATCGATCCGCCAAAGGATCGAATGCTATTGTATCGATACAAAAATCGAGTGGATCGTAACGCATTGTATCGATCCACGCAAGTATCGGATCGGATCGAACATCCCTAGATCCCGCACAAGGCAGCGGAGGGCCTTAAGGCCAAGCCACACAGCGGGCGTGGCGTGACGGGACGGGACGGCGACGCGACGCTGAGAAGTTGTGATGTACTAGATACTATGAACGACGTCACACAGGCCGGCGTGGCGCGACGTTTCGCGTCCCGTCGTGAATACAGATCGGAAGCGCGGCGGGGCGGAATGTAGGCGTGATCACGCCCGCAGTGTGAACTCCCGTCGCGCCGCGCTCCGTCACGCCGCGCCTCGTCACGCCCGCTGTGTGGCTTGACCTTTAAGCTTGTCGTATGTTTTTTTTGGGACTATAACTTTACGTTTTCTATATAAAATATGGCCCGCGCAAACCATGTTTTCCTATTATGGCCCCTTAAGAATAGATTTTCCTCGCAGATAACTAATTATTTTAACGGTTATCTGCAAGGAAAATCTTTTCCTAAGATGGAACAAGTTATATTGTTGGCAAAAATTCTTTACAGACAGATAGCCAGTTATCTGAGGGCCTATTGCGAGTTGATGTTTTCACTTTTCACTATCGAAAACTATCGGATACGCTGCTCATATTCAATGCGAGTGAAAGAGAGAAAACTATAGTTATATTAACTCGAACTACGCCCTCTGGCCATGGTTATCTCCGAGAAACAAGGGTGTAAACTGAGACGCAAATCTTTTGCGCCAGGTTCTAGGCCAATTTTGGCGGAATTTGGGCAGCCTTTAAAACTCGCCTATTTTTAGGATTACGTGCCCTGAACGTTTGTTATCATTGTCAACAGTGCATGGATTGAAGATAACAACATCAAACCATACCAAGACTATAAAGAGCAGCTGATTAAGTCTTGCAAGACGCTCGCTTTCAAGGAAGCTATTAACCAGATCGAGGATTACATTTTACATCCTGAGGTATGTAGAGTCATGTTTATTTTCTTGTTATATGAAAATTATATAATGATATTGAAAGTTCTACTCGAAGGACCACAATGTTTTTGATTGAAAGAAATAAATTAAATAATTAACAATCCGACTAATATAAATAGGGTATTGCAATTAATTAATTAGGGTATTGCAAATGGGGAATGTCCGAAAAAAATCAAATTGGCTGAATATTTTTCTATAGGTAGGAATAAGGTCCCTTAGTAATAGAATAAATTTTCATAATTTTCGGTTTCGTAAAAAAATGTCAAAAAATCAAAGTCTCTTCGACTTCACAAATGTATGAAAGTAACAGCAGAATGGAGATTGTACCTTTGCCAACACCTGCCACAACCACAACTTGGTATTAAAAAAAAGTTTCAAGACAAAATGTCAAAACTTTTTTTTAAATACGTGTTGTGTTTGTGTCAGTTAGCGACAAAGGTATAATCTCCTTTCTGCTGTTACTTTCATACATCGGTGAAGTCGAAGAGACTTTGATTTTTAAAAACTATTTTACCCAACCGAAAATTCTGAAACTTTTTTCTATTACTAAGGGACCTTATTCCTACCTATAGAAAAATATTCAGCCAATTTGATTTTTTTCGGACATTCCCCATTCTTAGGGCCTGGCTACACGGGCGGTTCTCCCGCCGCGGGAAATCAGTCAAGAAAGCTGCTGCAAACCATCAAACTACACCGAATGTGTTTTATCGCTTTTTATTCATATTCAACATGGACCCACCCATGATCACTGCTCCTGCAGCTCTTATATTAATGCAATTATTAAAAATTAAAGTAAAACCCAATGTTTGGGTCGAGCCACTGAAAAGTTCGAGTCCTTCGGTTTCACATCATACATAGCAGGTCGATCTTGTATTTCAACAATAAAGCGATCCGTATCGAACATATTTGACATGAAACTAGCCACGCGCGACGAGCGCCCTCGCACAAGCTTCCGCTCAGAATAATGCAGTAGCGGGAAACCGCCATCGTGTAGTTTGAAGGAGCGGTTTTCGGCGGCGTTTTAGCGACGCATGCGGCGGTAGATTTTCCCCCGCCGATGAACCGCGGCGGGCAATTGCGCAGTGTAGTATACAGCATACAACTTCCATTTTAAATTGTGGCTTTCATTTTGGATTCCTGCGGCGGGCGGGAGAACCACCCGTGTAACATGGGCCTTAAAACATGTCAGTTTTCTGAATAGCTAACAATGCATCTCTTTCTCGCAAATGCGTATAGCAAATAAAAGGTTTTAAGATTTTTATTATACAACATAAGTTGTATAAAGTTTTTTTATTCTTATATAAGTGTTAGTATATATTTGTTATATCCTAGAATTTCCCCGATTTGGACGATCACGGTCGTAACTTGGAAGAGGAGTTTGATAAACTAAAGGATGTCATGGAGGGTGAGACTGAAGACCAAGAGAAGACTGACCCCGAGGAGGGGACTTCCCCCGAGGTCAAGAAAAAGAGCGCGACCCCCAAGGTAACTTATTTAGTCCTTTTTTACTTATTTAGTCCTTTTTCACTTATTCAGTCCTTTTTTAACTTATTAAGGGCTGATTTTTCAATCCTCAGATAAGAGATATCAGTCAGTTAAATTTTATTATAATCCGAATAACAAAAAATTGACATACAAAAAATTTGACAAAAACATAATGACAATCATTTTCAATTTGGCGGCATAACATACATACATACACTCACGCCTGTTTCCCATGGGGGTAGGCAGAGACTATGGATCGCCACCTGCTACGATCCTTGCACACTTCTTTCGCTTCATTCATATCCATCAATCTTTTCATACATGCCCTGCGGTTTTTGTCACTGCGTACACCAGCCTTTTTTATAATAACCTCTATTTGGTCCGCGTAGGTTTTTCTGGGACGCCCTCGTGCAATCGTTCCTTCCACATTCGCACAGTATATCTCTTTCGTGATTCGCCTTTCATTCATCCTCTCTAAGTGACCAAACCACTGGAGCATTCCTTTCTCAATTCTTGTCACTATATCATCTTTCAGACCACACCTTTTGCGAATCACCTCATTGCTCACTCTATCACTCAGTTTTACTCCACATATTTTCCTCAACGATCGCATCTCTACCGCATTTATTCTGCTTTCATTCTTCTTCTGCCATACCCAAGATTCACTTCCATACATCAGTGTCGGTACCAGCACTCCGTTATGAATAGCCATTCGCGCCTTTGCAGAAACGGTTTGGCTACTCATAACCGAGTGTATAGCACCACTCACCGAATTTCCTTTCTTCACTCGTCTTTCTATGTCTTCCTCACTCTTTCCGTCCCTTGTGAACAAACTCCCCAAGTATACAAACTCACGGACTTGTTCCACTTTTTCACCACCTAACATTACCGTACAGTCAGTCATTTCTTCATCTCTCTCAAACACCATCACTTTAGTCTTAGTTACATTCACTTTCATCCCTTTTCTCACAAAATCTTCATTCATAACCGACATCATTTCCTGCAACTCTTGCGCAGAAGACGCAAGTATAACTTGGTCGTCAGCGTAGAGAAGGCACTTGATTTGAGTCCCATTCATCACAACCCCACAGTCACGTTCTTTCAGACCTTTCATACAACTGTCCAAAAACAGATTAAAGAGCCATGGTGACGCAACACATCCCTGTCTGACACCCCTAGAGATGCCAAACCAGTCAGTGTATACGCCGTCAATCCTGACGCATGCACGGGAATCCTCATAGAGAGATTTCAGTGCATGAATCAGTCTGCTCTCCAATCCGTATTCGGACAACACCTTCCATAGCTCATTCCTGTCAACTCGATCGTAGGCCTTCTCCAGGTCCACAAAGGCACAGTAAACCTTTTTGTGCTTAGCCAGGTGTTTTTCGGTTAAGCACCTCAAGGAGAAGACCTGATCCGTGCATCCCATTCCCTTTCTGAATCCCGCTTGCACATCCCAAATACTCTGATCAGTTTTTTGCATCACTCTTTCAATCAGTACCTTTGCATACAATTTACTGACAATGCTGAGAAGACTGATCCCGCGGTAGTTTTTAGCATCCTGCCGTGACCCTTTCCCTTTGTACAGCGGCACGACCACGGCTTTACGCCAATCTTCCGGCACTTTGCCACTGTTCCAACATTTATTAAAGATCAGGCACAGCCAGGACGCAACCAGCTCTTTCCCACCTCTCAGCATTTCAACAGTAATTCTGTCATATCCTGCTGCTTTCCCTTTTTTCATGCTCTTCATTGCACTAATAATCTCATCCATATATATATCTCTTTCATCCACTTCTGTCTCTTCCTCGTCTTCCACCCTTTTATCCGAGGCTTCTAGCATAGAGCCATCCGCCTCAAACAAACTCTCAAAATATTTCATCCACTCCTGTAGTACACCTTTTTCATCTGTCACTAGCTCACCTTTTTCATCTCTTATCACATTCATTTTAGACTTATGTGATCCACTTCGAGACGTTTTCACTTGTTTCCAAAACAATTTTATATTGTCTCGAAAGTTATCACAGAGTTTGAAGTCACACTTTTCTTTCATCTTTCTCTTTTTTTCGTCTACTTTTTCTTTCACTACTTTCTTAATCCTTTTAAACTCCCTTGCAACTGTATCAACATCATCTTCTGTAACACTTGCATTCACTCTTTTACTGGCTTTGATGGCCAGCAGATCCTGCCATACTTTTTTCTTTTCATTCACTATCTGTCTTACCTCACTATCCCACCAGTTTATTGGGGGAGCATTCTTCCTTTTACTCACTCCACATATTTCCTCAGCTGTTTCAGTCACACCTTTTTTAAACTTTTCCCAAACTTCCTCAAGCTTGCCATCTTTCACTTCAGCCACATTTCCCAATCGTTCTTTCAATTTGCACAAATATGTCTTTTGCACTTCCACTTCATCCAGGTTCTCAACTTTTACTCTAGTCAGCTCCGTTGTTGACACTGTGGGACGATGACGCCAACTTTTGAACAGACCACTAACCCGAGACACTACAAGAAAGTGGTCTGTTCCAATGTTACTACCCCTAAAGACCCTGGTGTCTACAACTCTGCCCTTCAGTCTTTCATCAACAATCACAAAATCGATCATACTCTTCTTTTCCCCTCTCTGCCAAGTGTACATATGAATTTCCTTGTGGTCAAACATGGTGTTCGTTACCACAAGATTATTTTCTAAACATACCTCAATCAAACTCCTGCCATTATCATTTACTCTTTTGTCTCCATATATTCCTAAAACACCCTCACATCCCTCTCTTCTCACACCTACCCATCCGTTAAAATCTCCAAGCATAACTATCCTTTCATTATCTTTGCATTCATTCAAGATGTCTTCCACACTTTTCCAGAAATCCTCCTTTTCCGTTGCTGACTTGGATATATCGGGAGCATACACGCCAATGACGCGTATCCGAAGTAATCCGACTTTGAGTCTAACCCAGAGAAGTCTGGGACTAACACACTCATACTCAGTCATGCATTCTATCATCCTTTCCGACAGCAGGAGTCCCACGCCCATACTCGCGTGCTCATTTTCGGCAACGCCCGACCACAGAACTTTAAACGGGCCATGTTCTGAGACTCCTTTGCCCTTTCTTTTCGTCTCGTTCACGCATAAAACATCCAACTTCTTTTCTTCCATAATCAAACACACCTCATCCATTTTCTCCTCCATCGCTCCACATACATTCAGCGTAGCAAAACGGGTCTCCGATGCCCGCTTTTCGCCCCGAGAGAAACAAGTTACGCGTGATGAGTGGCGAGCTCTATCGCCGCAGCCAGGTTTATTAAAAAAATTTGAAACCATTTTGTTCCCACGATTAGCTAGGGAAAGACAACTGTCCACCACACAGAGCCCCGCGTGTGTGGTAAGGCTATTTCACGTTATCAAACGAATAAAGCTTTATCTAGGCATAGAAAAATCAGCCCTTAGTCCTTTTTTAACGTATTTAGTCCTTTTTTAACCTATTTAGTCCTTTTTTAAGTTGTTTATTTTTATTCCGTCATAATTTTTTGTTTATTGTGCTATTTTTGATTGATTTGTAGATTATGATTGTTTTTATTTTCATATTTGCATGTGATACTTAATAAAACGGCAGTGCCATGCCCAAAATAGTACAATGCCATAATGTTTTTAACAGTGCCGTAATGTTATGAATGTAGTTCAGCGTCATATTCGCCATTATGATACTAATTTTCAATGCGTATGTGGAAAGAGCTTTAACTATAGACAAATAGCTGCCGCGTCAAAATCTTCTTTATAATTAACCATTCTGAATATTTATAGATTCGTTTGGGCAATTCAAAGGTGAAGCCTATAAAACGGTCTTCGTCCGCCGGAACGAAGGCGACGCCCCGCAAGAAGGCCAAGAGTAGTACCAGCATGGCCCGATCCTACACGGACTCTGACATCAACGAGAAGCCTTCGATGCTCAACCACTCTTTCTCCAAGAAATCGAGTCTGCTGCAACGCCCGTCCAACATTATAAGACCTGTGAGTCCTGAAATTTAAAATTAATTTCTTAAATAGTTTGATAATTTGAGGAGGAGACTCAGGAGTTTTATAGGTATTCTATCTACATCAATGAGAAGCCTTCGATGCTTAACCACTCTTTCTCCAAGAAATCGAGTCTGCTGCAACGCCCGTCCAACATTACAAGACCTGTGAGTCCTGAAATTAAATGTGAATTTCTTACATAGTTAAATTATTTGAGGAGGAGACTCAGGAGCTTTATAGGTATTTTACCTACATCAATGAGAAGCCTTCGATGCTCAACCACTCTTTCTCCAAGAAGTCGAGTCTGCTGCAACGCCCGTCCAACATTATAAGACCTGTGAGTCCTGAAATTTAATGTTAATTTCTTACATAGTTTGATCATTTGAGGAGGAGACTCAGGAGTTTTATAGGTATTCTATCTACATCAATGAGAAGCCTTCGATGCTCAACCACTCGTTCTCCAAGAAATCGAGTCTGCTGCAACGCCCGTCCAACATTATAAGACCTGTGAGTCCTGAAATTTAATGTTAATTTCTTAAATAGTTTGATCATTTGAGGAGGAGACTCAGGAGCTGTATAGGTATTCTATCTAGATCAATGAGAAGCCTTCGATGGTCAACCACTCTTTCATTAACATTATAAGACCCGTAAGTTATTATGTAAACTATAGGTGAATTTTATAACTTGATCCTAAACCATTTGAGAATGACTCATGAGTAGTGTGATTATTCTACATCAACGAGAAGCTTTCGATGCTCAACCACTCTCTAAGAAATCGAGTCTGCTGCAACGCCCATCCAACATTATAAGACCTGTGAGTCCTGAAATTTAATGTTAATTTCTTAAATAGTTTGATCATTTGAGGAGGACACTCAGGAGCTTTATAGGTATTCTATCTACATCAATGAGAAGCCTTCGATGCCATACCACTCCTTCTCCAAGAAGTCGAGTCTGCTGCAACGCCCATCCAACATTGTAACACTTGTGAGTCTTGAAAATGTAATGTTAATTTCTTAGAATGAGCAGGAGTCGAAACTGGTCAGTAAAGTCAGTGAAAGTCAGTTTTTATGGCTTTGGTCAGTAAAAGTCAGTTTTTTCAAAAAATGCTCAGTATAAGGTCAGTTTTTTAGCTACCTACGTTAATTTTTATACACTTTTTATTATTACCGTTTGTTTTTACTGTAAACAGGCAAAATTACGAGATTAGTGGATGAAACTCACTAAAAATCGCGCTGCGCGGCCGTTTTTTACAAAAGGCAGGAGAGATGGCAAGATTAATGTATGAAACTGACAAAAAAATTTGATCTAAGGTCTAGCCACTATTCAGTGTATTTATTATAAAGAAAATACTTTATTTTTTCAGAAAAGTAGCGATTTTCTCGGTACTTTAGAATTATATATAAAAATAACATTGTAAATGCTAAAAAGTATAAAAAGAGTGGTTCTCAATTTTTTATTAAGATAAAAAATTGCGAACCACTCTTTTTATACTCACTAATACACATTTTAACATAGAAATAAAGTCAGTAATTGGTCAGTATTTTAGAGTCCTACAGTCAGTAAAATCAGTATTTTTGACACTGCAACCAGTTTCGACCCCTGAATGAGTTTAATAGGTTGATCATTTGAGGAGGAGACTCAAGAGTTATATGGGTGTTCTATCTACATCAACGACAAGCCTTCGATGTTAATTTTAAAGAAAGAGTCTAATAGGTTGATCATTTGAGGAGGAGACTCGGGAGTTTTATGCGTACCCTACATACATCAACGAGAAGCCTTCTATACTTAAGCACTCTTTCTCCAAGAAATCGAGTCTGCTGCATCGCCCAGCATAGACCTGTCCTGCACCCCTAGCATGACCACCGTAACGTCATATGATATAGCGATTTATCACGTCACGTCTAAATGTCAAAACACAATAGATTTTGACAGTTGAGTGTCGATAAAACGCTATATCACGCGATATACTCTGGCGGTCACATAATTAATGACACCAGTTGATTTTCATACAAACGATGTAATTTTGAAGCCTTGGTTCTCCCTCCGCCAACGATTGACCTAACTGTGATCTGATGATGGATATCCAGGGAGTGAATGGAGGAGATTCAGATCGCCAAACCCAACTGATCTGATCAACATTCTAAGACATACAAGGATATGTTTAAAACCGTGAAATTAACATAAAAATGTATGGAAATCCTGAAACTAAAAACTCTGATCCTTATATCTCTTAGAATGTTGATCAGATCAGTTGGCTGTGTATAGCGATCTGAATCTCCTTCATTCACTCCCTGGATGGCCATCATCAGATCACAGCTAGGTCAATCCATGGCAGAGAACCAAGGCTTCAAATACTTCGTTTGTATGAAAATCAACTGTCCTTAATTATTTGGCTACCACTGTATGTGGTGTTGTCTAATAAAAAAAATATCAAAAGATTGTAAAACTAAAGCTTATCTCTTCTTTCCAGGACACTCCACCTTTGGACTTGGAGAACGTAACAGACACCCTTCTGGAGAAGAACATAAAGGCGAGCCAAATGAAGTTCGGTTTCCTGGGGCTGGGCATCATGGGCAGTGGCATCGTCAAGAACCTGCTCAACTCGGGCCACAAGGTCATCGTGTGGAACCGGACTGCTGCCAAGGTAAGTGCAGATTACAATGACAATAAAGTTGATAACCGTTGTTGGATAACGTGTACTTTATTTAGCTGCTACATTGTGACGTCTAGAGTCTGAAAATGGAGAAGTTTAATGATGTTAAAACTGTGTTATTTAGCCTTAAATTAATATACTAGTAAAAAAAAATTCGTCAGTAAATGGCAGAGTAATAATAATTTAAGTTGACGAATTTTTGCGCGATGCGATTGTAAGGGCGTGACGTCACACGACCTGTCGCTTGTATGGCGGTGGCGCGGACTGCGCTGCTGGAGATGACGTCAGGCGACCGGTTCCCGATGAGCGAAATTATCTTAAAATCTTACCATTGACGTCCTGTAACTTTTTCATTTTTAGAGATAATTTGATAATTCTTTCACAGTTGTTTATAATTTGGCCTTAATTTTAATAATAGCGAATAAAAAAGAACTAGGAAACTCCTCCATTGTAGGTAAAGTCGAGTACAGACATCATCGCCCACGAGCCACGCGCTGCGACATGGTTTACTTAGGCTTTGTGAATTAGGGTGCCCATTGTTAGCGTTTGCCTCATGTCGCAAATTGTAAGCCAATAGGGATGCAAACTGAGGAACTAATGGCGCCACAAGCGTTTGTACGAAATCGTTTGATTGGTTGTTCTAAATGTCAAATGACATTTCTGACATATTTTAACCAATCAAAAGTATTGATAGCGTCCAGACCGCGGCGCCATCTATGATTAGCTTTGTGTTGCCATCCCCATAGACGGATTATGCCCAGCGTTTGAGGCAAACGTGGTGAGCCTTACATCACAGCGCATGTAATAATGACTGCTGCCAAGGCAAATGCAGCTTACGTGCGATGACAATAAGGTCGATAATCGTTGTTGGATAACGTGTACCTATGTCTTTATTTAGCTGCTACTTTGTGACGTCTAGAGCCTTAAAATTGTAGGTAAAGTCGAGTACAGACATCGCCTACGAGGCATGCGCTTAGGGCTTCCACCTCCGGGTTTGACCCGGAGTCTACGGGTTTGAGTAGTGGATATCCGGGCTACGGGTTTAACATCGATGTGTCCATGTGGCGCGAACGAAAACTAATCATACCTAGTGTTACCATCTGACAGGGATTTGCCGCATTGGACATACATTTTACGGCTTAAACAGGCATGCGGCCGGCTGTAAACTGAGATAGGCATTTTTAATTTCGCGTTTTTTTGATATTGTTGTGCATCTTAGACAGGACATAGATGATAACTCTAACTCTACCAGGGGCGTGCATACCATATAGGCAATTAGGCAGTGCCTACCTCATTAAGAACCTAAATAATATACCACTGGTATTAAAATTAATTTAGTTTAATTGGTTCCGTGATTCTTTAACCAAACTTTTATTGAACACCCGCCCAGTAAGTTTTTCCTTACGCTAAATACGTACAGTAGGCAGTGTACAGATTGCCTATTCGAAGCGAGCAGCATTTCATACAACTTATTTAGAAAAGGTATTGGTTAAAGTTATACGGCCGCAAAAAAAAGTGCGCTTTTGTCCGTGTAACGTTCTAAAACATGACCTTCGCAATGTGACAGCGCTAGGTAAGCTAGCCTACCGTGCCGGCCGAACGAATTTGTTAGTGAGATAAACCGACGATCCCCGCCCGACCCTATATCTGTCTCACTCAGTCCCATACACAATAGATTATGACCTTTCGCTCACGCTATGTCAGAGTTTTATCTCACGAGACCGGATGAGTTGAACAAGTTTCGACTTTATTGCGATGGCATAAAAGTGTGAGACCCGCACGTGTGAAAAATGCAACAATGCAAACAAATGCAAGTGCCATCCTTCCTGCCATCAAATTCCATATTACCTACCAAATATTAGGAATTTTTAAATGATAAGCGCAACTACGACTAGTTAGATCTACAGTGCCTACCGCGCTGGAAAACCAATGCACGCCCCTGAACACTACAGTAATTTTCCAACTTATTTAATAAAAAAAATACCTACCTAAAATACGATTTATTTAACAAAAAATAACGATTTTTCGAAAATTTCCGGGTCTGCTCTTGTTGAAAGGTGGCAGCCCTACTGATGCGTTGCGATGGTTTACTACGTGAAGCTTCCTTGTGGAAGAGGGTACTCATTGTTAGCGTTTGTCGCATGTCGCACATGATCACAAATCGTCCACCAGTCGACGCAATGGCGCTAGTGTAGACCTGTCATTTTATTGTTTGCTATGTATTTGTCTTCGATCATCTATACCTGTCTGCTTGAAGGTATTTGCTATCAATTTTTGGATGTTGGAAACGAAATTTCGTAAATATCAATTTTTCTTTCAATACATTTTGGTTTTCCTTTTTTTCAATTTGATCATTAATTAATTTACACTGTCTAGCTTCCATATTTTTTTTATTATCAAACATTTTTAGACAAAAATAACCAGGAAAATACCCATATGCATACGTACAGTCAAAGGCTCACGACAGCGTAATGATATTCAATCAATTTTATACTTAAATGCAAAGCAATTAAGGTTCAGATTTGTATAACAGATTTTTGACAGTTTTGTATAACGTCATGTGCTGCTCACTGTACAATAGGTCTCAATCTACAGCAGCGCCACCAAGCGGGATAAATTGTCTGTCATCAACAGTCTCTTTCTTGTGAGGACTAATTCTTGTGGTAGTCTACCACAAGAACCGTACGGCTCACGCTATGTATGAATGGCACGATCACAGACAATTTATCCCGCTTGGTGGCGCTGCTGTAGATTGAGACCTATTGTACAGTGAGCAGCACATGACGTTATACAAAACTGTCAAAAATCTGTTATACAAATCTGAACCTTAATGGCTTTGCATTTAAGTATAAAATTGATTGAATATCATTACGCTGTCGTGACCCGTTGACTGTACGTGTGCATATGGGTATTTTCCTGGTTATTTTTGTCTAAAAATGTTTGATAATAAAAAAAATATGGAAGTTGGACAGTGTAAATTAATTAATGATCGAATTGAAAAAAAAGAAAACCAAAATTGTGCCTATATCATAATCATTAATGCCTAGTGTTGAGACACGCGTTGTGTGGTGAGCCAGTGAGCCTCGCAGCGCAGCGCATGCTGTGACATCTGGTTGCTCCTTAAAATGTACTTTATCGTCGAGTAGCGTGTCGTTTATGCGTACTATGAGATTTGTCATGTACAAACTAATGAAGAACTGATGGCATCTTTTTTCTGGAAGGTATATGGAGAAATCTAGTTAAAAAAGGGGGGGGGGGGAAGGATTATTTTACGATAGGTATTCTTTTACGACTTATCAACGACGACAGGAACGACAGGAAAGTGACTTGATAGCTAAGCTACTAGGGAACATGTAGGTATTAATATGCACTTTGTTTTACTTGCGTTTTGTCAACGTTTGCCCACAAACCTACAGGTGTCCTCAGTTTTTTCTCTAATATGGTATAACCAAGGCTTTCCTCACGATGTGTTCTTCATCCCACCTCATTAAATGACCATTCCATAGCAAACTACTTTTAGCCATCTTGTCTTCATGAAATAATAACCATAGCTTGAACCACCTGAAACCGTCTGCCACCTAATTGTCGTAACTCAAAATCTATCGCAATCGCTTACAATTTGGCACAAATGCTAAGTCCATTGCTGTGGCATTACAAGGCATTGTGACAGACTGTGTTTGAGACCCAGTGATGGATGCACACGATTGACAAATTAAAAAAGCGATCGTGATAGATTTTGAGTTAATCAATAAAGCCCCTGGTTTGGTAGAAGTGATGAAAGGTATGTTGCTATACTCCGTTCCACGAATCGAACTCTTAGGGAACAAAATACTCGCAGCTCATTGGTCAATGCGCGCGGCTAGAGCTAGGGCATAGGCTAGGCTATTGAAGGTCACGCGCATTAACCAATGGGCGCACACGGTCTGATTTTTATTGTGAGCTCGTTTGGTGGAATGGATTTTAGAAAAGTGATAGACATGGATGCTGACGCGGATGGGGGAAATGATAATGAATTGAAGAGATTGAATATAGGAGATGACGAGTGAACGGAAGAGAAGGACGTTCTGCACCGACCTGTAATTAACTGGGATAAGCGGGTGGTGATGATGAATGACTGAAGCTTAATCATGGTGGTATTTTAAATAAAACCAAGCTGAAGTTCTTCAAAGCGGTGCCCGAGAGTTCTATAAAAAAACAAGGGTTCCTGAAAGGATTTAAACATGATTGTCTAAAGTCTCAGCATTGTCAGTAAATTGTATGCAAAGGTACTGATTGAAAGAGTGATGCAAAGGTACTGATTGAAAGAGTGATGTTTACTGTGCCTTTGTGGACCTGGAGAAGGCCTACGATCGAGTTGACAGGAATGAGCTATGGAAGGTGTCCGAATACGGATTGGAGAGCAGACTGATTCATGCACTGAAATCTCACTATGAGGATTCCCGTGCATGCGTCAGGTTTGACGGCGTAAACACTGATTGGTTTGGCATCTCTAGGGGTGTCAGACAGGGATATGTTGCGTCACCATGGCTCTTTTACTTATCTGTTTTTGGACGGTTGTATAAATGGTCTGAAAGAACGTGACTGTGGGGTTATGATGAATGGGACTCAAATCAAGTGCCTTCTCTACGCTGACGACCAAGTTATACTTGCGTCTTCTGCACAAGAGTTGCAGGAAATGATGTCTGTTATGAATTATGATTTTGTGAGAAAAGAGATGAAAGTGAATGTAACTAAGACGAAAGTGATGGTGTTTGAGAGAGATGAAGAAATGACTGTACGGTAATGTTAGGTGGCATGGTAATGGAACAAGTCCGTGAGTTTGTATACTTGGGGAGTTTGTTCACAAGGGACGGAGTGAGGAAGACATGAAAGACGAGTGAAGAAAGGAAATTCGGTTAGTGGTGCTATACACTCGGTTATGAGTAGCCAAATCGTTTCTGCAAAGGCGCGAATAGCTATTCACAACGGAGTGCTGGTACCGACACTGATGTATGGAAGTGAATCTTGGGTATGGAAGAAGAAGAATGAAAGCAGAATAAATGCGGTAGAGATGCGATCGTTGAGGAAAATATGCGGGGTTAAATTGAGTGATAGAGTGAGCAATGAGGTGATTCGTAAAAGGTGTGGTCTGAAAGATGATATAGCGACGAGAATTGAGAAAGGAATGCTCCGGTGGTTTGGTCACTTAGAGAGAATGAATGAAAGGCGAATCACGAAAGAGATATATTGTGCGACTGTGGAAGGAACGATTGCACAAGGGCCTCCCATAAAAAACCTACGTGGACCAAAAAGAGCTTATTATAAAAAAGGCTGGTGTACGCAGTGACAAAAACCGCAGGGCATGTATGAAAAGATTGATGGATGTGAATGAAGCGAAAGAAGTGTGCAAGGATCGTAGCAGGTGGCGATCCATAGTCTCTCCTACCCCCATGGGAAACAGGCGTGAGCGTATGTATGTATGTATGTCAAAAGTATAGGTAACGTCTTTAGCTAGGATTCATTTCTGATTGAGTTAGGCCCTGTTTCAAACTTTCCCATCTATTTGGAACAATATCTAGCCGTAGACTTTAGTTACAAAGATGGTAGACCACTTTTAAGTAAAGTACTTAAATAGTACTTAAATAATTAACTCTTTAACGTTTGTTCCTCGCCATAAAAAGATGGTAGACCACTTTTAAGAGGGCGCAGTCTGCACACTAGCGCCGCCACTCGAAAAAAAATCATAGTTCTTAAATAAAGACCAAATAGTGAATTATCTCTCTGGAGTGCACTCCGAACAAGCTTTGTGGTATTTTTTATCACTTGATCAATATTTTCTAGCCTGCCGTTTAGTTTAATGGACTTTTATTGCGAAAAGTGGCCACTTTTAGCAATAAAAGTCCATTAAACTAAACTACAGGGCCAAAAATATTGTTTGAGTGATAAAAAGTACCACAAAGTAAGTTCGGAGTGCACTCCAGAGAGATAATTCACAATTTCGTCTTTATTTGAGTATTATGATTTTTTTTCCAATGGCGGCGCTAGTGTTCAGAATAAGCGCTCTTAAGTAAAGTACTTAAATAGTACTTAAATAATTAACTCTTTAACGTTTGTTCCTCGCCATAAAACTCCATTCTTTAATCATTGAAGTAGCTTCATTCAAATGTAAAATAACCTAGAACTTTTATAAAAAGATCAATTTTATGCATCATAATATAACTAACTGGTGCAAGAAAACATTTTTAAGAGATAAATAATATTAGTTGACCTAAACTAGAATACCTAGACGACCTCCGTGGTCGAGTGGTTCGCACGCCGGTTTTCAAGGCGTCACCATCTCTTGAGGTCCCAGGTTCGATCCCCGGCTGGGTCAATGTAGAAAATGAACTTTTCAATATTGTCTCAGGTCTGGGTGTTTGTCATACCACCGTTGTTTCTGATTTCCATAACACAAGTGCTATAGCTACTTACTTTGGGATTGGAGCAATGTATGTGATGTTGTCAAATATTTATTTATTATTTATTATTAGTTCAATATAGTAATTTACATTATTTTTTACATTCAATGTAATTATTAGTCATACCGACTTCCTCATGGAAATGCAACAGAGTAGTAATGTAGTACCTAGTGTTAGCAATTCCTTGAAATATGTATAACAATTTTATTTGTTTATCTAATTATTACAAAATTTCAGTTTCTATACAAATAAAATATACATTTTGCTGCTTACGTAAGGTATTAACTAAAATTTTTTACATCAATAATCGAGTTTTTAAAACCTTTATTACAATCATATAAAAGTGAATGACGATTCTCCTTACATTTTCATCCATGTCCATAGATTTTATTTTGCCTGCGATTGCACTATCCCACTTATAGCTAAGCAACTTTCGCTAGGGTAGGTCATGTGAGTGACAAAAAAAATTCTTTCGAGCAGATCCTTCGGAAGGCATGTTAAGTGACACCAACGGTTACGTTTGTAGTCTAATATGTACCAATCCGCATTGGGCCCGCGGGGTGAGGCCCATTCTCTTTATGCATCATAAGGAAGACCCAGCAGTGGGAACATTTGTTGGTAGGAGACACTTTAAACCAAATAGATAAGAGTATTTTTTTATATGCAAGTATGTTTATGTTATCGAACGTATCTTTAATAGAATTAGCACTATGCGAGTCTCAAATTCGATTGGCGCACTCGAATTTCACCATCGAGTACAAATTTCCAGGAATTCAGTTGTGCAGCTTGTGGCCGAATGTGTACCTAAACTATTTCGCTGAAATTGTGTTTCCCGTTTGCTGTTATGGACAATAACGTAGTCAATATAACAATGTAAAAGTGAGGAAAAATTTGAAATCACATGCCTATTTTTATAATTAAACTAGCTTCCGCCCGCGACTTCGTCCGCGTGCATATTAGAGAAAATCCTTAGGGAACCTACAACCAGGATCCGACCAGCCGTTTTTACGTCATTTGGCGGGTCCCCACCAAGCACGCAGCCTCGGGCGAGGCCCGCCAACGCGGCAAACGTTGTGCCTCGCGAGGCAGCGCGCTTGGTGGGGACCCGCCAAATGACGTAAAAACGGCTGGTCGGATCCTGGTTGTAGGTTCCCTAAGGATTTTCTCTAATATGCACGCGGACGAAGTCGCGGGCGGAAGCTAGTTTATTACAATAATCAGAATTGGGTCCAGATATATGGGTATCCCTCTCTCTCTCCCTCTCCCACTCCCTCTCCCTCGTCCCATCAATAATCGTGTATAGAAAAAACTAAATAGCTCACAAAATTGCATTTTTATTGCTATTTATAAATTACTAACTAAAATAATAATCGGCAATACAGAAGTAGAAATTCGAAAGAAGAGGAAATTCAGAACATAATGGTAAATTCAATGAATGTGGTAGCTTGTTAATAGCTTTTAGTTTAATTTTATATATTTGTTGTTATCTTTATGTTTATAAGCTGTTAGCTAGCTGTGCGCCACATAAAATCTGACTTTTTGACTATGCCATAATGAAGTCGATAGTTTGTCGGAATTTGACGCACAAATATCAGAATTTGTCGGTCTTGCTTTTAGGGCTAAA
Source organism: Agriphila tristella (assembly GCA_928269145.1). Classification (NCBI taxonomy): domain Eukaryota; kingdom Metazoa; phylum Arthropoda; class Insecta; order Lepidoptera; family Crambidae; genus Agriphila; species Agriphila tristella. The sequence goes on from OV743435.1 coordinate 3,685,775, forward strand.
CTAACGCCTACACATTCGAGTAATCTGATTTTCGCTACTTTATTATTATTATTAATTCATTTATTTCGGAACGAAGTCCATAAATAGTGTTAGTAACAATTTAACATAAAAACTAAGTTAGTAATTAGAATACAGATTTGAATTAAATAAAAGTAATAATAAAATAAATTCCTTAAATTAAACATACATTAATTTATTACACAATAAAATTCATACATTAAATTTTGCTATGTTAAGCATGCCGTTTGGCCCATAGGCTCAGGAAGACAGAGTCTGTCTAAGACCTTCCGTCTCGAGATCTGTGTGGCGCAGCTGTAGAGACGTCTCTGTCTCTACAGCTGCGCCACACGAGATACGTGACCCGTGACCCTAAACCCAACACCGAATAATTCTGGTTTTATTGCTACAAATTTCGACAAACTAACGGCTACACACACAAGTAATCAGATTTTTGCTACCACCTTCCCTTCTCGAGATCTGTGTAGCGTAGCTGTAGCTACAGCTGCGCCACACGTATCTCTCAAACGCAAGCCCGACAAATTCTGGTTTTTGTGCGACAAATTTCGACAAACTATTTTACCTATCGACTTCATCGTGGCGGAGTCAAAAAGTCAGATTTCCAACTTTTTTGTGCCGCAGCTGTAGTCCGGTACGTCCATATTTATCCAAAAACGATAAATAAAAAAATAAAATATTTTTCTAATTGCCAAATCAAAATTCAATAAATACTAGTGTACGGCCATAGCAACTATTCAAATATAATTTTATTATCATTAACATCAACTAAAAAAAAGCTATTTGCAGGTCAACGCTTGTATGAGAAGTGGTCAGCGTTATTAACACAATGATATTTCTAGGAAATTAATTTCGCGCGACTTTGATCCCAACGTCTGGGAGTCTGTAGGTAGGATATTTTATATTATTATATTTCAGTACAAAATTTATTTCACTTAAGTAATAAAGAATTGTGCAAAGATTATACCAAATCAATATCTAGTCCCTAAGATTCACTTTAAAGCTGATTATTTTAAGCTTTAATTAAAGTATCTAGTGCGATGACTTAGCAATAGGTTAACCTCGTTTTCAACATTGAGCATTTCTGGTTTACAGAAAAAACTTAATTGTCAATAACATACATATTTATAGCGGCTTGGCCCGGTTTATTCCCCTTGATTCGTGGGACTAGCTAGGTAGCTACACCAACAACGGCTTATTTAGAAATGTTAAACTTCAACAGCTAAGCTATGTCTAGCTAACAAAGCTAGTGGTATTGTAAAACGCAAATAATGATTAACACCTCTTTTTCGTCTTCGAATTTAGCGCATTTGTGTCTTAGTGGGCGTTCTACGAGCTCAAAATCAATGGGATACCGCAAATCGATGTACAGTATAGCCGTTTGGTACATGTATACTTGAGGTGAAAACAAAATTTTGGACCCGCAGTTCTTAAAAATTCTCCCCTTAGGAGAGGAGCTATGGTGTCATCTTTTTTTTTGTTTGAGAAAAAAAAATTGTTCTAAAACCTATTATCGTGTATGGTATCGAATGAAAGGGCTTGCTGAGCCGGTTCTAAAAATATATTACATCGTTATATTTCAGCCACTTGTTTTAAATTAAACCAAAAAACATTTTCAAAACATACCAAGTTTGGGCTCCTACAGATACAATATGGTTGAATTATTTTTCATAAAATATACCTCAAATGATATGTAATATTCTCATATCTAACCTCAAAAAAGCAATTTTGAAAATATTGATATTTTGTATTTTTTTTAATTTTTCATGATTACAAAGCTTTTACAAAGTGATTATATTTAATTTAAAAAAATGTTTGTTCTAAAACCTATCTTTTGTGATATTGAATAAAAGGGCTTTCTGAGCTGTTTCTAAAAATATATCACATAATTACATTTTAGCACTTGTTTTAAATTAAACCAAAAATCAATTTCAAAAATCCCATACAAACGTAAGTTTGGGCAAAAATTTGAAAAAAATACTAAATTTAGATATTTTCAAAATTTCTTTCTTGTGCTTTGATATGAGGATATTATGTAACTCTTAAGGTGTATTTTACAAGAAATATTTTAACCAAGTCGGATCTGAAGGAGCCCAAACTTGGTATGTTTTGAAAATGTATTTTGGTTTAATTTAAGACAAGTGGCTGAAATATAATGATGTGATATATTTTTAGAACCGGCTCAGCAAGCCCTTTCATTCGATACCATGCACGATAGGCTTTAGAAAAAAAAAAATTTTTTCCCTTACAAAAAAAAGATGACACCATAACTCCTTTCGTAAGGGAAGAATTTTTAAGAACTGCGGCTCCAAAATTTTGTTTTTACCTCAAGTATACGTGTACCAAAGGGCTTTGCTGTACATCGATTTGCGGTTTTTTTGCGTACGCGTAGGACTATCTATCATGTTTACCTCTGCCATTATTGGTGATTTTACTCAAAATGACAAACTTGCCTCTACTGAACTTGCAACTTAATTTCTTTAAGAGGCCGGCGAACAGTAAACTTCCTATACAAACGTAATATCAAAATGATTTGCAATTTGAGCATTAATTAATTCTTCTTGTGATGTTATTCGGATTAAGGCAGTATTTGTCTAGGGTTCTATTAAATAATAATAATAAAAAAACATAATACCAAACCAAATAAAAATTAATGCAATTTACATTTGTATGAAAAAATTTAATTGGTATTTATTTTGAGTGAGGTTAGTATTTTTGATTTAATAGAACTGTCGATAAATACTGTCGTAATCCGAATAACATCACAAGAAGAGTAAATTGTGCTGAAATTGCAAATCATTTTGGTATTACGTTTGTATAGGAAATTCACTGTTCGCCGGCCTCTTAATTATATAGTTATAGATTATAGTGGTACATTTGATTTAATGCCTATTTCGTCTTGCCTATTTTTCCACGAAATCTTTTACAGCTGGTTTCAATAACCCCTTACTGTCTGTTAAAATTTCAACCTCTGGTAGCTATCCATCAAATTGTCGATTTGATATCTGTACTATTATTTAACCTATTGATTATTAGTGTAACTATTTAGTGAACGTCTCAATGTCAAGACTGAATTTACGCGTTAATAAATTTCTAAGAAATTACAAAGTGTTTTATTTGTAAAGTATTTAGCACGGTCATAAGATGTCACCTATGTCATATATTCATATAACACTCACTTAAGTGATCTTGGTTCATTTCATTACTATACGTGATTTAATATTGATATCTGTTCCTAATCAGACATAATTATGTAATGTCACTGTTAGGTAATTTAATAGCCTGAAATAACACTCCTAAATAATATTTAAATATTTTTTTTTAATAGTTTAATAGAATGCATTCAATTATCAACTTTAAAAATATGCTATAATGATTGGTTTTTGGTAAAACGGTTGTTTTAATTCAAAGATTTCCTTTACTGAAATAGATTAACATGATATTATTCTATTTGCTATCCTTGCTGTCATTTTGAAGCCAATCTTCCTTGTTTATATCAAAAATATTGATAGAATTAATTAAACTTTTGTAATTTTTCATATTATCCGCATGTGGTTACGGATAATTATGATTGTAAATAAACCCTACTTATGGCATCCGTGACTAAGTAAAATGGTAACGAAATGATACAAAAAGTACATTGAAAAATAATTTATTCTTCATGATTAGCTGATTACTCTTGTTATATATTTAGAAAATCTTCAACAATATTTGTATATTTTATATTAAGAAACATGTGATTATCATTGCTGGATTGTAGTATTTGGCATATCACTGCAAGACTCGTTTTGTTCAAACTGTACATTACAAAATAGATAAGTTTGTTACATAAATATTTTATTTAGGTCGATAGGTACGAATGAGACGAAGAATTTACATGTGACGTGAGTGGAGTTCGGAGCGGCGGCTATGCTGACATACCAACGTACAAAACCGCGCAACAATACAACAAGATTAACAACTTCTTTATACTTCACTTTATTCTACTGTTAAGTTGAACAAAATATAAAATGCATAATGCTCTAAGAGTTTACCCTAAGATACATCAAAATGGAAAATGATCGAAATTAAGACGTATTTACATGACCTATTTACCCACAGAAGTCAGAACACTTAATTAAACGGGATCCGATTCACTACACGATCGATAACAGATCAATTCAGTATACTCCTTACAACCTACCACTAGACGATCGGTGAGACGATCGTCGAAACGTATGTTAATTCAAATCTATCACAGCTCACTTAGAAGTACAAGCGGTATCCGCACCGGCGGCGAGCGTCCGTACGGCCCAGCGTCTCTCACTAACTTTACTCATCGACCCGGCAAGATATGTCGCTACACGTACGAGGGCGGAGGCCCGCCGCCGTAGTCGCACAGGTGTAAGTCGGGGGGGCGGTGCCGCGCGAGACTCTTACCCGACAGCGCGTAGATTTTGAACACGCGCGTCAGCAGCCTGTACTACAAGGGCGTGTTCTCGCAGAGCTTCGCGCACTCGCCGCACACCAGCTGGCCGGCCGCGTGCCGCACCTGGCACTCGGGCTTCGTCAGCTCCACCGCCAACAGCACGCGCGCCTGCTGGTGCAGCGAGATCTCCTCCTCTCTGTCGCACCTCAGTTCCGGCGAACTCGCGCTCGACGGCAGATTGCCTCTCCGTCGCCCCCTCTCTACTATCACGTGGTCGCGCAGCAACGGCTCGCTCGACGGCTTCGACGACTCCCCGGGGTCGTACTTGGGCTGACGCACGGGCATCCCGAATTTCGACGTCGACGGAGATGGAGTGCCCGGCGGCGACGGTGTTTCGATAGTCGGAGGGGGCGCGCACTGCATCGGCCTGATCATCGCTAGCAGCCGCGGGGGGCCGCGTTCGATCATGTTGATATGGATCCCTTCGGGGTAGAGAACGGGGGAGTTCCTGCGAGAGTTGACCGACCGTTCGGTGGGCGTGTAGTAAATGGACATCCTGCTCTCATCATCCGGGATCGTGTTCGTTAGTTGTGCCAGCTTTTCTATCTTAGTCTTTAGGTACATGTCTATCACCTCGATGTCTGGGTCGAACGCCATCGAGTCGCTGTGGCCGCACGACCCGCTGCGGCAGTTCTCGAAGTAGAGACTGGGCAGGTTCTCTAACACCTTGTTCAAAGTCTGCTGTTGATACTTGTATGATTCGCGAAGCCGTAGTACCTGGTGAGCACTAAATTTCCTGATCTTGTTTCTTTGGAACACGTAGTTCTCCCGCACCCAGTTCAGTTGGCTTGTGGAGTATTCTCTTACGCGTTTCACCTGCACACGAAATATGACACCATTAAAAACCTTATTAAAATTATGTTTACTTATTTAGGTACCAATTTGAAAAATATGTTGTAAACGCATTTTATAGCGGTCGTTAAGGCGGTTGTATGACCGAAAGTGGCGCCGCGGTGATTTTTATTTAATATTGTAATTCCAATACACAATTTTAACAAAACTTTACGTGGAATTTTTAGGGTCCATAGTCTAGTATTTTTAAACGGTATCATTACATTCCCTCCTCACTGATAGAAGTAGTAGCAAAAGTACTAAGTGACCGTTTTTGACACATTTGCTATTTACTTCTACGAATGACTAGGAGGGAATATAGTAATACCTTCTAAAATACTTGATATAACGATAACTTCTAATAATACTAGACCATGGGCCCTAAAAATTCCACGTAAAGTTTTAATTAAATCATTGTCTATTACCAACCTATTAAATAAAAACCTCTACAGGCGCCACTTTACAGTGGCGAAGGGTGGCCGATTCCCATCGGCTTACCTTTCAGAAATCCCACCCCACCGATCCACTATGCAGATCACAACATTTTTATAGAACGGCTTACCTTCGCCATATTTTCACCCCTCGCCACTGTCACCTTAAGTATAAAAACATCGTTTTTCATATACTTTTTTTACATATACTTTTATCTTAGCATTATTATTACAACGCAAATATGCATGTTTATAACTGATTCTATTTGGTATTACAGTTAGATAAGTTAACAATTATCTTTATCTCCCAAGTTGATAAAAAGAAAAAGTGCCTAGTAATTACTCACTTCTTAACATCATTTTGGATGTATGCTAAAAAAGAAAGCTAGGAGTTATATTGTTAATAAATCTAATCTAGCTATTCTAATAAGTAAGTATAAAACAAAACCTTACCTGATCATAATACTGATCCTTCATAGCTGTCAAGTGATTGGTTCCTATGTCCCGAATATTGCGTAAATGGCTGGCTTGCGACGAGTAGCTGTTCTGTATCCATTCCATTTGTTGAGTACAGTTGTCCTTTATTCGATGTACCTAGAAACGAGATAAGAAAATAAGTATGTACATAAAGTAAAGTATGTCCATAAAGTTAAAAATATTTTCAATTTGCTGTATTGACGCGTAAACTTACTTGAACGGCGTAATTTTCTCTCAGCTTATCTAGCTGTTGTTTTTTGTACGTTTCTATATTATCCAACATGCTATATATTTGTCGTGTGCGTGGCGCGTCTCGACTGACACACGTACAGCAACTGCAACACGTTTCCATGAGGTGGAATCTGGAATTTATAAAAAAATCTCGTTAATATCACTAATGCTTGCACGAATAAAAGCACTGATAGCTTCATTCAGTTTTCATTCAAAGAAGTTTTATTACTTGTTTCCGTAACACACAAAGAGCACTGTATTGTGAATTATTAAAAATAATATCAATTTTAAGTCAAACAGTTAGATACTGACCTGTGAAATATATATCTTAGAAACTGTACCAACAATGTGAGACCCAAGAATCCAGCAGCACATAGACCTCCACATATCAGACTATTTATCTTGATATCAAACATTGTCATGGGATCTATGTTGAGGATAACTTCCGCGGATACGTTGGCTGAAGGATTCGTTGCATAGCATAAGTAAGTTCCGCAGTCTTCTCTATGAATATCGGTGATTAGCAATGATCCATCGTCAAGTATTCTGACTCGAGATTTCGCATTATCTATAGGGTGATAGTACTGGTCGTGAGCTACCCCATGTTTATGGAATATGTCGGGAATCAAGGGATCAGGGTTCCAATGGTAAACGTCACTCGTAGGCGTAACCCAAGTTATGGAAGGAGCGGGGTTTCCGCTAAATTTACAATGTAGTAAAGCTTCAGATTGTAATCTGTAGAGAGTTAACGGGCTACATTTAATCAGTTCAGGCGGCATACAGTTAGTGTGTCTCAATATCGGTAACATGTCATTCGGATACGACAAAGGGCCGCAGCTCAAATCAGACTTTATTATTTGAGGTCTCTGATCCACCCAGCCGGCGAACCATGCCATTCTACAGTCACAAGCCCAAGGATTGTTAGCTATTTTCAATTCTTGTAATTGATCTAGTTGTTCCATAGACATCGGTAAAAATGATAAGAAATTAGCGCTTATATCCAAATGTGTGATTGATGGTGTATCATTGAAAACAAATTGTTCTATTTCACGTAAATCTCGATTATCTCTTATATAAAGTTCATATAAATTGCTCAAGCCCTTGAAGTTCGTGTTCTGTATCACTGTTATTTCGGTGTGGTCGAGGTACAGAGTTTTCAGATTTTCGTTATGCTGGAATAGCAACGGTGGTAACAACCTCAGTCTATTACCGCCTATGTCCAACCACCTTAAATTTTTAAGATTCTTCAAAGCATCACTTGATATGTTTTTAAAATTATTGTAACTAAGGTTAAGTTTCCTCAGTTGTTCAAAGTAATCAAACATATTTTTAGGTATGTAGTCTAATTTATTGCTTGATAAATCTAGTGTTTCCAATTTATTCAAGTTGACTAGAGCATTAGAAGTAATTTTGACTAGGCTATTATTATTTAGGAACAATGATTTCAGTTGTCTATTAGGATTAAAGTAGAAGTCTAAGAATGTAGCTATTCTGTTATATGATATATCCAAATATTGCAATCTAGTTAGCGGCGCAAAGACCTGGAATGGTATCACTTGGAGATCATTATGAGACACATCTAAAACTTCCAAAGTTTCTAGATCAACGAAGCTTAATCGTGGCATATCATTGAGCATGTTCCACGATATGTTTAAATGTTTTAAACGGGTGAGTTTGCCAAAGAGATTGTTTTCAGTTCTTTTGATTTCGTTTCTGCTCAAATCGATGTATTCTAAGTTATATAGCCCTTCGAATGCTCCAACTGTGAGGGACTTGATGTTAGAGTTGATCCAAGTGATCTCTTGGAGGTTGGAGCCATAGTTGGCGAGGATCGCCCTTGTGAGGTTGCCCCCCTGGATAGCAGTGGCGAGGCATGAGAGCCGCGTGGCGCCACAGGAGCAGCTGGCAGGGCAGATTTCCGCCTCCACAGCTGCGCAAATTATTGCCAGCGCCAATATTTTGTGCAGCCAATACATTATATTGCAACCCTCATAGTCTTATTTGCTGTAACAATGAAAATAACTATTCTTTATATCGTCGTTCATATTGATCAATTTGTTCTATGTCAAAAATTACAAGTTTACAGGAGAGTAAAAGAACAGCATACTTGAAAAAATCTTTTAGGATACCAAAATAGTTTGTAACTAATGTTTCCTAACCATTTTTTCTATTTAATGTAAATAATAAAATCTCTACAAAATTTATTTTGTCAGAAATTTTACATAGAACCTATTGACATTGAACAAATTGCAATATGTATTGCAATAGAAGTTCTTAATGTTATTTTAATTCTACCAAGTGTTAGCTCTATTGATGAATCATCATCGCTTAGCTTACTTAATTAAGTATCAGGTACACACAACGCACCTCAGACTATATGATGACCTTGAGACCACCTTTATGCTCTATGTAATAAAAGCTGTTTTCGCATTTTAACTGTAAAACCAGACGTGCTGTCGTGTGTACATTGTCAAGCTGTTTTTCTTCCCAACAACCTATATAAATTAAGAGTGATTCAGTTTAGGTATAAATACCAGTAATTATTTTCCTGTTATTATGAACAGCTCTGATTTGATCAAACATCCAGTTAAATTAATAATTAATTATGGTTCACTGATTGTATAAAGTTATTATGAATATCCCATGTTTCAACATTTATTATTAAAAGAGCATTTTAAAATTAATTCAAATAGGTACCTATATTCAAATCAAAGTTTAGATAATAGTAGCAAGAACATGAATTTTATTTCTAACCTAGATATTGATTTGATGACACAGACTATCAATTAGACTAATTTGTATAATTGTTTTGTAATTTAGCCATAATTGAATTCAATAAGTAGGTATTTTAGGATAATATTGTAGGTATTTTATTTTATAATAAGTATACCTAACCTAACTTATTTGATAAAGATTTGATTTGATGGCACCAAATTTCTAGTTTTCTTTCTATAAGTAAAGTGTTTTAGAAAGTGTAAAGTCAATATTTATAAGCCGAAATTGTGTTAAATACGGAAAACCATAAATACCATTCTAGCTTTGTAGCTATTGATAAAACTTACATTACTTTTGATTTCGATTGCACACGATTGTTTCAGTTAGGTATTGAAATTCTTTACAAAAACCGTTTAGTGGTTTCACGGCAGTGCACAAATAGCGCATCCTTAGTTTTTTATTGTAACTAAATGGGTTAAGCAACTAATACTTAAGTACTTCTCAAGCTCAGCTCACCTTACGAAACCGCAGTCTGTAATTCCTAGAACATTGCCACTTTTGTGTAGCTTTTCCACACTTTACTCACTCGTACACTTCAACAAACGCTTTTAACGGTATAGATAAAATGTAATTTACCTAATACTCGTCCACATTTTAATCCAACTTGCATAATCCACGTTATTTTGTGTTGACAACAGATACGACTGAGCCAGCCATATTTCGTTTGGGAACCCTTCACTTCACTAATAAGACACATTAGATTCCATTGTAGACAACCACAAACCGTATACACACTAGTTTTACAATATTTGCACAAAATTTAATACATAAATTTCACAAGTAAAACGAATATGCTATTATGCTTTCCGCTATTTGATAATGAAATACGCTGTCACTACGACGGAGTCGAACACTAGAAAGAAATAAATGGCGGCCGCGGCCGTCAGGGCTGCGCGCTGCGCGGTCTTTGTCTGACGCTCGGGTCTGCGCCGCTTACGTCTCGCTCGCTCATTGGCCCAGTCAGCTGTGGGGAGCGGCAACGGCCGACTGGGGCCGAACGGAGGCGAAAGTGCTTTCGGAAGCGAGCTCGTGTCGTTTCGTCGCACGCCGGTCATTCATAGTACGCATTCTTTGCAAGTAGATTTTCTTGAGTCCGATACGTTTCCGATGATGGAGAGAAAATGCTGATGCTTTATGCGCTTTATGTAGGGATCCCAGTTTATGGCACAAAATAGAGTAGGTACCTATTGGAAAGTTAGAATCAAAAATATAGCTTTACACATTTGTATTTTTTTTTCTTTGCTTAAGAAAATGTAGTGGCATAACTCGGTAACAAAATCTGTGGACCTCGCTGTAAAATTCCCTTTCCTACCTACTAGTTTCCCCTAAGCCGCCCAAAGAAATAAAAATTCATAACTAGGTCTATTTGGAAAAGTGAACTTTTTTTCTTTACTTTCTCATTTCTAGTGATGGCTTTTTTTCACACCTTAAAAGAGCGTTGATCGTAGGTACTATCTGTGGCCCGGCGGGCTGATTATCTAATTAGAAACCACCTAGCGACCGGTCGCAGTTCACAGATGAACGTAATACATTGCTACTTTTCTTTGGGGTAAAAAAAAAACATACCAAAGAAATGTGGCAATGTATGTCAAATGCAACCGGTCGCAAAATAGTTTCTTTTTAGATAATCAGGGTGCAGGTCCACAGAAATTGTGACCGTGTTATACTTACGTAGGTACCAGACCAGACCAGACCTACTGTACTTTACTTAGTACCTACCAGAGAGACCTACTAAAAGTTTAAAAACTTAAACATTTATTATAATAAATATATTTGAGTGAGCACAGTGACGCAAATCTGTTTACTTACACGTGTTGTGAGGTCAGGTACCTATAATTAAAATTCATATAAATACTGGCTAGAATAGAAGGTCCCCATTTTCATCAGTTAAGTAGGTAAGTAGGCACCTAACTACGTAAACAATGTTGTCTATTTACGTCAGTAGACTTAGGTACACTTATTAATAATATTTGACTTTGTATCACGGCGTTTGTTTTGATAAATATTATGGTAGGTAATAAAAGCATTAAATATTAGTAACGTAATAGGTAGGTAGATGCCTAGTACGAATATTATAAATAAAATAAGTAGGTACTGATTATCGAATATAGGCCTAGTCGTCAGCTTTCATATTGAACATAAAAATAATTGTACTGTACAGCTGTACGGTACATGACCCATTATGTGCAGTACAGACAGTACAGTACAATATTAGTTTGGTTTATTTAGGTACTTTACTTACAACTTATTACACTTACTTAACATAAGTACTTACCTTACACTTAATAAACCTAACATCATGTTTATTAACAAGCGACACCGGTTAACAAATTCAATTCCTTTAGAATTTAGATCAGGCATGTCAAACTCAAAATTATGGGTGGGCCAAATGCATTATACAGTGTTTCTTTGAAGAGTGATAAAATTTTGTGATGTGGCTTAGACCATCATGAAACTGAACAACTGTCTATGGGACCAACTTAATTAGAGGAAAAAAATAATCAGCTGTTCCCTCAGATCAAATAATTGGTCTGAGGCTGTTCCATACATTTTGGTCGAGTAGATATTGATGTTTTCTATGGAACAACTGAATATTTTTTGATCTGATTAAGTTGGTCCCATAGACAAAGTTGTTCAATTTGATGGTCTTACTAAGCCATAGCACAAAATTTGATCACTGTTCAAAAATCACACTGTACAGACCGTAGAAGCACTGGGCCGCAAAACTGAACTTTAAAGAAAATTAAAACTTATTGCATGGGTAAAGAAAGTGTATCTTTTTGAATTGAATTGAAATATTACTGAGACACGCTTGCGGGGGGGTTTGACATGCCTGTTTTAGATACAGCAGGTAGCTCATAGAAACTATAAATGAGCAGGATTGTAATTTTTAAGTAGAAACAGAAACTATGTGTTAAACTAATCTTCAAAAATTGTTTTCAGTAAGTAAATCATTAATTTTTACCTACCTACCTAGGTAACATTTGTCTACGATTTTTCTTCCTTTTAATAAATGGCAGCCATTATAAAATTGACACTTTGCCTTTGTCTAACCTAATGAGTCCATGTCCATGATTCATTTGTAATTTGTAAGAACCATCAGGTAGGCTGTTGGCACGTAGTATGCAAACAGTTCCATATTGCAGTACCGTTCGTTGTTACTCGAATGTCGTCTTTATTGCAAGCGAGTTTAAGCAGACTTTACTTTATCCATTTCTAGTCCTTTGATACTCGGAATAAATAACCCTTTACCACTCGGTTCTTTTACAGAAGAGAGACTTGCCTACAACCTTTTCGTATAGAACGCGAATTTGCCTAACAAAGCCTCTGGAATAGACAAATGGTAGATGTAGATTTGCTATTGATTTCAGAACGTGAAATCGGTAAAATTCGTAGAACATGTGCAAAATGAAGCTCCTAGTTCTGCGAAGGCAAAATTTACTTTTTCACCGCTATTATAAATATGAACTAACCATTATTAGGTCTTAAAATTTTTAGCCTAAAACAAAACTCAGGTAACTCACATAAAGCACAAAATTAATTAAATACCTACGTGTCATATTTCAATTCCAATTATTATTTCCGATTTAACTTTTCCGACTTTAGGATTATGTACTTACTAGCGGCCGCCCGCGACTTCGTCTGCGTGGAATGTTTTTTGCTATCCCTCGGGAACAATACTTTTTTTCGGGATGAAAGGTACCCTATGTCCTTCTCTGTACCCCTGACAACGTGTATGCAAAATTTCACGATGATCGGTTCAGTAGTTAAGACGTGAAGGCGTAACAAACAAACAAACGGACTTTCGCATTTTAATATTAGTAAGGATATTGACCGAACGAGCTGGAGAAAAAGCTTTCGTACGTCCGGCTGTCCACCTGTCTGGCTGTCCATCTGTTCACCTCTACAGGTCGCATTTCTCAACCGATTCTCGTGAAATATTTCAACCATTTCGAAAAATGATCAAAAATGTCACAAACACGAGGACTACATAAATACAGTAATGGACGGAGAGATTGGAGAGGAAGTAGACTACCGTGGAAAAAGATTGCACGATTGTGTGCGAAATTATATGTACTTGTGTGAAGGCTGTGAATGCGTAGATGACGGCCATGAAAAGAATGACAAAGAAGGACGTCGTCAGCCAGAAATAAATAAACTGGGATATAGAATTGAGATTATTGGTGTTATGGCTGTTAAGAAATTATGAATAGTTTGTGTTTTGTTATCTGGTATAATAAGGAATGTGATAGTGTATAAGAGGAAGAGAGGATATAAAATAATGGAAGAGAAGTACGTACTGCGCCGACCTGAAATAAACTGGGATAAGAACATGAAGTAGATGTGATGGATGTTAAGAAGTTGTAGATGGATAGTGTGCGCTATGATTCGAATGTGACTGGAGTGAATCACATAATCAAATGTGACAGGAGTGAATCAGATAATGAAGGGCGACAGGAGTGAATGGAAGAGAAGACCGTGACCCCAAATATACTGATATATTAAAGAGAATAGAGGTAATCAGGTGTTCAAAAGGTTTGAATGGATTGTGTGTTGTGGTAGGATACGAATATGGTTGAAGTAAATAAAAGGGCTCTCCCTTTGGGGTGATAGGAAAAATTGGAAGAGAAGGACGTATTGTACTCATACAAAATATACTGGGATAAGGGCAAGGGCAGATGATGTAAAGTAATTTCAAACTATTGATATAAAATTCTACTTAATCATCAGTTAACTGAAATCTTTTTAGAATTCACTTGTCATTGAAAAGCAATCTGTTCAAGATTGCTAATTTATTATCATACTTATCTCAGTCACTTAGATTAATGTCATCATGAAGATTAACGAGGATTACGAGTATGTTTGAGTTTTATATCGCACCATGTCAACTCATTAGTACTTCACCTGCTTTTCTTTATTTATATAGATTTTTTTACTGTTACCTGGTTAAGGTGTAGGTAGTGAAAGGATGAGGTATTGATTCTAAGCTGCAACACTACTATTAGTTTCTTAATTTCCAGTCGGTAAATTCTTTCCAGATTTAGTCGTTATTTTCTTGCATTGATAGTCCAATTTCCACTCTTGCATAGTTTATTATAGCCATATGTTGTTCAATTTTAGTTCAAAACTGGATATTTGATAAGATTATTTTCGAGTAGGACATGCTGCAAATGGACTATCTGTGAATTGAATGAAATCAACCAACCGAAACAAAAACCACAAAATTATCGGGTTTGTTTGGCAATTTAAGTTCATTTACTGTATCTTTTTCACAGTACATACTGACAAAATTATTATTAAAAATAAACTTCCTGCTTAATTTATCTACAATATTTATTAAAACAACCAAAGCCCATATCTCGACCAACGATATTATCACGTGCACCGATAGGGTATCTATTGTTGCCAAATTACTGTTCAATGAATAAACCAATATTTTGTGCCTTAAACCCTTTTACATTAAAACAATGTTACATAATATAATCATAGCAAACAATAATAACAATTTCAAAATAGTTCAGTGTTCAGTAGTTGCCATTCTTATAGCAAAATAAAATGATCAAAAAAATAATGTCCTTCTAATGTCATAAAATATACGAACGTTCATTAACGTCTAGCTTATTTATTTGTGTCTAGGCATAATCTATTTTTAACGAGAGCTGTTTTAAATGTAATGTTATGTCTGTTATAAAAAACAGTAGTGGAATTTCATTAGCAATTTTGTTGGAACAGAAGGAAGACTATTTTGAAATTTTGATATCTTTTAATTTGGTCCAAAAATATCTCGATTTCATTTGGAAGTAAGTACGCTTGATAAAGTTTCTGCTTACCTTATTTGCTAACAATACAATGCGTAAAACAATACAGTGGGACGTGTTAGGTACACACGATAGCATGTCATGTTATACAGTTCAACTGCGAAAACAGCTTTTATTACGTATGACATAAAGGCGGTCTCAAGGTCAACATGTTTAGTCTGAGGTGCCGTCGTGTTCTTACTTAATTTTGTCTTATGTTTGTACAATTGTTAGTGGATATAATAACATCAAGCTGTTTCAGCTTCGTTTTTGCACACATTGTCACTGTATTGGTATCAATGAGCGATGATAATACTCCATCTTCAACATCTTCATCGCTCATTAGTACGACAACTATTTCGAGTCTATGTGATTGAATCACTAAAGAGTTTCAGTAATACATACATATGACTCAATTATACAGGATGCAATCGAAGTCATTAGCACTCTATTAAGCTAAGAATTAACCGCGATATTGATGATGATAACTGTAGGACAAACATTTCTTAAATCAAAGTGATCAAAGTTCAAGGTAAATTAAACACTATACAATACTATGTTTTTTTTACATCAGTAATCATTTACTTATATTTATATTATTTCTTGTGATTTTTTATGTTTATTTCACATTCAATTTTGGTCACTTTCATTTATTACTCCTAAAGTTATCAATATCGCGATTACATTCTTAGTTTAAAAGATTGCCAATGACTGATTTCACCCCAATACTTACACCACAACAGAAATAATTAGTTCAGCTATTTTTCTATTAACAAAGCCACCTTGTAGAATAGATAATAGTACACACACGATACGTGTAATGCTATACGTATGTAAATAGAAAGGGGAATTGAACGACATTTTTATTGAATATCGATTAGATTCGTTGGTCCTTCAAGTTCCGATTATTCTAATGGAAGCCATGGGCGCATGCTACACGCTCGATATTTATCGTGATAATTGGATCTCGATCCAGGATCACGATATTTATCGACCGTGTAGTACAGTGTATCGACGGATCGCGATACAGATCGTCAGATTTCTAAAAATCCAGAATACCACGATCTATATCGAGTATCGCGCGATAATTATCGAGATTTCGAGCGTGTAGTCTTGGAGTTGATATTTATCGTCATCCTGTCTCAAGAATTGAACTCATGGCCACAAAAAAATATATATTTAATTAATTATGATAGCATTGCATATGATAGCCATAATGATAGCAACACAAGCTTTAGATATTATTATCACTCATTGCGTGCAGGCTGGCACTGACTTGCTCCTGTACGGTACGCGTATGGTCTACCCAGTGTGAGAAATGGAGACTGAATGACGCCGATATAAATCGAGTGTGTAGCATCCCAGCCGATCCAAAATATTACTTGATATATATCGGGATAAATATTGCCGATAAATATCGAGCGTGTAGCATGCGCCATGAAATGTTTCTAAAGACATGATTAATATTTGATGTCTGTGCCCTCCAGTCGTTTCGTTCGCAAACTAGCGAGTAACGTCGCTCACTTGTTTAACGCCAATTAACTGCTACTCCTAATTTATAGCATCACAAGTGTTTTTTATTACTCGGTGGACAGTTGGAATGTAATTAACACAAATACTCGTTAATATCATTGTTCTTGTTTTATTTACCATATATTATACTCCTTTATATTTCCTAATCTTACCTTATTTCTATTTACACGTTGAAATCACTTATGTTGTAACATTAGTGTTGAATCGAAGTAGCATAGTTATTATCAAATAGCTTACTCAGATCAGTAACATAGTTACGTACGACCTATCTCGTAATCTTTATAATATTTTCAATAGTCACCATGACATAATACCAATCGTTAATGAAAGTTGACTTGATAATAAATATATATTAAATGCAAAATTGACTATTTTGAATGCGAATTAACCTTATTACGACACTTTCAATATGCATGAGGAAAGTGAAATCCATGGTAAAGCAAAGTATTTCGCATATCAAATAATACATTTAAAATGCTATGATAGGTTTAAGTTTCAAGCCTGGAGACAATTTCTTTTCTGATTATTGTAAATTGTAAACGGTTTGATGTTCGTCAATATTCGTGCATCATGACCTCGCGATAGCGTTTAATTTATTTTACCAGCAAACCTAGTTTTATTTTAAAACGTTAATATAAACGCATAATGTTTAGAATAACACAATTTCAATCGATTTCAGCCGCTTTCGTTAATCCGGTTATTCTGCTGCGGCCATTTAAATATCTCGTGCTGAAGACAAATTATTCTACTTGTTGTATAAAAATAACTAACACGTGTTTACTTTTTCATATGCATGCCACTCTACTTATATTATCAGTTGAACGTTCAACCTGAAGTTACACACCTTTGGTTTTCTATCTCTTTTTGTCTTTTCTAAACCAGTTGTAGAAAAAAGGATAGCATTACATAGTAGATTTCAATTGCGAGCATGTTCTTGGCCTTGCAGCTGGATGGCTTCATAGCTTTCGTTGGCCGCATAAGTTTAGTAAGTATATATATGACTACGGCAACATGTTTTGCGGTTTTAAATAGCAAGGCCTTATATAAAGGTTTAGAACATACTTCTATATTGCCTTTGTTTCTTATATGTTCGTTACGTAGTGTTGTTAAATTCTTCCTATTGTTTTTTTCTCTTGTTCGTAGTATGGATTCTGTACCCGCCTTCCTTGTGGACTGTATAAACGATGCAGAAACGCTGATGTGACGGGTACATATACGTAGAAGCTTGCTGGGTTGGTGAAGAAATAAATGCCTGTTCACTGTAGTCTTCCTTTATTCGCCTCCTTTTCCTTTTACATGTAAGACTTCAAAACAAAATGTACTGAACTGACTGACTGAACTTAACTAAAACTGATCTAAACTGACTTAAACTGAATACTGAACTTAAACTGGTACTGAACTTAAACTGGCGCTCGCTTCAACTTTCGCGCTTTATATAGTCAACAATAAAAACTACTGGAATAGTCGAGAATAATCTCAGCTAATTACAAAGCCCGAATTTCTTTTGATTGTTTATCCAGAATATTCCTTTTTTTGTTAGAACTCGGACCTTTCTTTCACACAATGTATCTTTATTGAACTAGCGCAATAAATCCCTTTGTAAGTTCACACAAAAAATGTTCCCGTTTCTTTCTATTGTTTGAAGTAAGCGCCGGTCTTTACAAATAACGATAACATAACAAAGACTTATTTTCTATAGATAATTAGCCAATACAATGAAATTTCGAGAACTTACTAATACAAAGTCCAGTAATAAAACAATTCAAATATCGCAAACATACTAATAAATCCTTATATAAAAACTTTGCAAAGTAGTAAAATTACGACACTAATCACTTTTAACTTCACATGGTCAATATCAATACACTTACAAAAACTATATTATTTACACAAAATCCCTCATGTTAGCGGCCGTCCCGAACAGATTCTTATGTACTTTTCAAGGTAAATTTGTGTTAAGTATTGGTGAAAATGACTCAATCGTTTGGTAACACTTTTAAAATACTGCCTATTCTCAGAGACATAATGTCAAAGACTTAGGAGCGTTTTTTATAACACATTAAAGACGAGTCAATGAAACTTGGCTTTTATTGCGAAAGCTAAAATTTTTACGACTGTTTCAGTATCGCGGTTGATATTGATTATAAGCGTGCCTACCCTTGGAAGAAGTTGAATGGTCTAGCTAGCTAGTCTACAATAGCTAGCTCATTGTGGTGAGACTCCCTCGTCCGTTAATCGGCTAGTGACGACATCGCCGACGTAAAAGTAAATAATGTTGGCCCAAGGCCGTCTCAACATACATACCAACTTATCTTTGCGTATTGATACCACACGCGATGCCGGGCTAAAGTATATTCTACCTTATGCTCTAAGTGAAAGTGACAGTGATTGTTTCGCCAATTTATTTGGTTGGCTATTTCGGGCTACAGTAATCGAAGACGGTCACTGTTAACACTGCGAACTGATAGTTACGTTTTAAGTATCCTTATTCCATTGAGATAAGTTTCAATATGGCTTTGGAGGTACGGCGTTTGTTATGTAATAATATTTTGTTAAGAAACATAAAAGAACAATATGCACTGCGAATTGTAGGATTAGCAAGTGCTCTATTAGTTTCGTAATTCTTTCTCTTTTGTATGGTTACAATGGACAACCTTTCAAAAATATAATATGTCGTTTTCACTTTGTATAATGAAAGTAGATACAAAATTAGGGGACACGTATTTTTTATTGAAACTTTTAATTGTTTTTTTGTATATTAAATCACTGTTTGAAATCTTACTCATTCTAAAATAGCGTAAGTACATTGTCAGGAAGTTGAAATGTGTAGCTATAAGCTTCTTGGTGTAGCTTTTGCCAAAAAAAATCGATTCTGATCTTATCTGTGACAATATGACACCATGATTTCGATAGTGATGTGGCATGGGATTTCTGTAAGTGATCTCGATAATAGACAACATTTCTTCTTGGTGTAGCTTTTGCCAAAAAAAATCGATTCTGATCTTATCTGTGACAATATGACACCATGATTTCGATAGTGATGTGGCATGGGATTTCTGTAAGTGATCTCGATAATAGACAACATTTTCATTTTGAGAAAGTCGACGTTTAAATGTCGTCAGCTTATATAAATATTTTCAGCTTTTTTTTATATTCGCAGCTAGATAGCACTTCTAATTTTGATTTTTTTCCAAATGCGGGATAAATTTATTTTTAAAGCCAGTTTTTTTTAAATATATCCAATATTTCGAAAAACTGGCCCGATTAAAAATTCTATATAATTTTCGAACCTGCTCACAAAATTTTACGAGAATCGGTTAAGAAATGCGACCTGTAGAGGAGAACAAACAGCGCCGGAAAGCTGGACTGAAATGTGTTTTTTTTACATATCTCAGAAATTTTGCTAGTCATTTTACAAACAATATTTTAACTAAACACGAGCTGCTAGATGTGCGCTTTATATTCAGTAAAAAATCAGAGAGAATAACATGAAAATAATATTTCTCAACAACGATGAAAACAAGTAACAATTCATCAACAAACAAATCATGACAGTGACAAACACCCACTGTTTTTTTTTATTATTTAACTATATGGAGGTCGTAAGTATTATTTTGTTGATTACACATCTTTTTACTTTTTAGAACTAACCAATATAAAATGTAAAAAATCGACAAAAACTAATTTAAAGTAAATATTTATTTGTTTCTTAATCAATCACGAAAAAAAGGCTGAACTCATTTTGGATAAAAAGCACACACAAAGTTTATAACCTAGCGAAAACTAGTCAAGGAAATTAAAAGAACACGTTAAAAATATCAGTGTTTATTATTTTAAGGCGTTCACTTTTTTAACTCTTTCTAGTTGAAACTCTAAATAGGTAATTGCTTCATGTCGATAGCTCGCAGGCTCTCCTGACGTGTTACGTATTATGTTTTGTTGGATAACGGTGGCGCCTAAAACAAAGAAATTGAGCTTGTAGTAGTACCTACATACAAAACATTATGTTACAACTGATTTGAGTTTTCAAATGTAAATTACGTGATTATTATTTATTTACATAAAAGAAAGATGTGCCAAGCCATGTGATGGTTTTCTACTTTTTGTTCCTATCAAATATGAAGTAAGAAAGTACAATAAAACAAATATCGATATAGAAATGCACATCACTAGGAGAAATAATATAACCTCTACGCATAGACTTATTATATTACTAAATCATTGCCTCTACGACATGTAATAAAAAATCTGATATTTGCAAAATCAGCAAAGAAGGAACTGGACACAAACGACTATTTGCACAAATTATTAGTATATTATAATATAATAGTTTGAAGCTATTTACACTACATAAAAACATCTAAAACAATATAAACTTACCGATGAAATCATAATGTTTATTGATTATTTTCATTTCTTCCTGTGCGAGATTTATAGCCTTTAATCACACAAGACATAATTTCACTGGTAATGCATAAGTATCCCAAACAAAACTATGACTTTCTTTTAAGTTTTTTATGAGAATATTTTATAAATTTCTACATTTTACTAGTCTGATCAGAAATACGCTTGAATGACATTCTGTCACTATGATTTATTATGACAATGGATTTTATTTTTCAATGAATGCACAGATAAAATAAATACAAGACAAATAGACTCAACTCAAACTTCCTGACATTTCCAATTTGGACTAGATTTTAGTTTTTTTTAAATAACGTAAAAAATACTGAACTAAAAATTCTGAAAAGAAAAATATGAGCTTAGAACACTAAAATATCGAAATGGTTTTCTAATTTTAGCACTTTCTCAAAATGAAATGTTGTCCATTCTTATAGTATTTATTCTGTGGTAGTAGTAAGGAAGTTAAATTGTTCGTCGATTGATTTGTGTATTATTTTTAAGGATCATTATATTATTATAAGGTACCATTATGTAATTGCCTGGCCTTGCCTGTAATGTACGAATAGCTCCATCATGGATTACTTACATTTGAATTTCAGTTTTGTCGTCCATTAGGGAGAGGTCATTATTGCATGCGTCATTAAACTACCTACCTGCCAAGAACATTCCACGATCATGCTAAATATTTTGTAAACATGTCTTATTTGAGTTATTAAGTAACAAACCGACAGTTTCTAAGACTTATATTTGACTCGATATCTCATTCTAGACATCTTTAACTATAATTATATTGTTTATCCACCAGTACAGCGATTAAACAGAATAATGAAAATTAGTTAGCTAGGATCACCTGTAAAACAATAGTAATGAAATGAACTTATGACTTGGTGCATAATAACATGACATAACCCCGCCACGTTATACAACAGTCGCAACACAAAGGACAATAATGTTGATCTAATATTGAAATGTCAATATCTATGGTGTAATTATGATGATAGATTCAATTTCATTATTGCATGCAATGCAAATTGCAACTCCAGATGCGGTGCGAGTGCGACCCACATTTTTTTATTTTGCTTCTTTAGTTCTTAATGTTTCTTTAGTGATATCAAATCAAAATATTTTTTGGCGATTTTTCCGTATACTTACTTGATAATTTGTTTTGTTCGTTATGTAAGTAATATGACTATTCGTTGTCAATGTCATCTGTCCATGACCTTTGCAACTTCGATGTAAGATGTTTAAAAAATTCCATTGAATTGAAATTCTTTTAGTAAGTACTTAAATGAAATGAAACAAATCTAATATCTATTGAAAAAATTCGTAAAATAATGTAATTTTTTCAAAAATTAAATAAAAGTTGCATCGTCATCAATTTGTCATCAATTAATAGTACATAAAACCATTAGTACTGTATCACCTGCAGATCGCACCTGCGTACCAGTACATACGTCTATCTATTTATGGACAGTGAATCCTTAAAACTGTAATTTTTCCACAAGAACCTAACTCGGCCAAGAGTTCATAGGAAACATTGCTTCAACATTCGTCGATTCACTGAACACAGCGCGTAGGTGCGCGAAATATCCAAGGACAAGTATTTTGCTACTTGTGAATCAAATTACTGGCATGCTATTTATTTGTTAGTAAATGATTAAAGTTCACAATAACTTCGTTTTAAGTAGGTACCTATCAAAAATATACTGATAGAAAAACACCTACATATCTTAAGATTTATTTTTGTCTTAGTTAGGTATATCCCTGTTCAAGACCCTGTTTATTTTACCTATACACAGACAATTTTACGATGTGTAAGCAAAGACTATCTTCGTTTACACTGCAATCAAAATTGCTAGAAGTTATAAAATCGCTTCAAAAGATTAGAGAACGAGTTTAATATTTATCATTCAGAGAGTGCGAGAGATCTTGTGCGAAGAGCTGACGTTTTTATGACGCACATGGCAAGTATTTGTCGGGTCGGGGCATGTCTGTTTATAATTCTTCCTTTTACGGTAATAAGGCTTATGTTAGTCTGTATCTGTAGATAAGATAAGGCGATTGCGAGCAGTTGTTTTAGATTTTATGAATCAGCTTCATTGTGTTTGTATTATATATAATATTGTATATAATATGCAGATTAATTTCAAGCTTTTCCTTTAACATTAAAAGCTTAGGAAACGACAGATTCAATTGCACAGTTTAATATTCACTTAGATATTTTTTTTTATATATTTTCTTGTTAGCAATATCAAAATCTTCAAAAATATTTCAAAATTCTTGCCAATTTTACTTGTTTCTTCCTCAGAGAAACGTAGGTACGCCACATATTTGTTTAATTTGTAGAATTTATGTGTACCTGTAGAATTTTTAACTAGGTCCAATGAGGATCAGTAACAGGTTTGAATCCTATAGTTTTATTGATATAATATAGAATCATATTAATAGCTATGAAACTTAGTAAAAGATTTTTTGAAATCCGTTTAGAAATGGTCGAGTTATTAAGGATTTGAAGGAAATGCCAAACAATGCAATATGTGCTTTATCACGTACGGCATAAGGTTCGCGTACGTCGCGATGACGTCATAAGAAACAGTGTTTTAGCATGTTTTAGCTCGTATAGTTTCTCAGGTTTAAGAGATATCGAAAAAATTTCTTCACAGTTAATCATGTGGTGGCAAAAGCTTTCTGATAAGCCAATAAATAAAAATCGTTACTGATCCTCATTTCCATTCCAACAACTTTCCTCTTTTTGATATTTGGTTGTGCTGCAGAAACAACTTCTAATGTAACCACTGTAACGGTGGTTATACTGCTGTCTGCTAGTAGGTAACCAGGTCGCCGTTTTGATCTACACTCAGGTGTGCTCTATTTATTTATAGACTCTCATCCTTATTCATCTCCGGTACGTTGTTTAGTCTCCACAGCATTCTCAAACGGTGTCAGGAGTATTTATTTCAGATAAATAGAATCACGCGTATGTTTTGGTTTAAACGGGATTTATTTTCTTAATTTCTTCTCAAACACAGAGCATGTTTCGTAGGTCAACGATGTGATTCGTCATATCTTTCTCACGGTTGAATTGGACATGATGGTGATCTGTTGTAACGTATCGCCATCATTAGGCCTGACTTGAACGGAATTGAATCCGGTCGATATTGGTATATAATATACAGTTACCAGCTATTAATTTCACTACGTCGAGACTTCTACTAAACTATGTAAAAAAGGTTTCTTTCTAACTTTATACTTACTCTCTATAGGCGATGAATGAGATTTTTTTTAGTGCAGTAAAATGAATAATCTTTAGCGCAAGTACAAAAAGTGGAAGCCAGCAATGTTTGCCAAAAATCCTTTCAAAACCCACTGGAAGCACAACCATTTAAGTGTAGGTTACTGAAAATGTATTTTCTTGGAAACAGAACACCAATTGTGTTCCGGAATTCGTAATCCTCTTGCTCTTTAAATATGTAGGATTTTTATAATAAAATCAGTGGCAGTGAAATACCCAGTTGTTTTTTCATTGCCAAAACATGTGTATGAATTGGAATTGAATATACTAAAGACTGAAAAGTCATATTTAGACTTGAAAATTCCTTTGATTACTCAGCAACATTTGAAATTGTGAATTTGTCGTGAAGCGATTTAACACAACTTCGATGAACATCTGTTGCTATTGCTTCTCTTGTTAATAGATTCACAGTTCCATTAGGCCAAATTGTTACTATGGCTAGTTGAATTCACGCCGCCGTCGCCTCACGTGTGGCACTTGCTTCAGCTTCGTAATACTCTCGCCAACTATTTTTAATGTCATCGAGTTGATCGCTTGGAACATATGTTTTGATATTATTGGATTGTCATAAAGCAATGCGTCAATGGTAAGCATATTTTACAATACAAAAAGCAAGAGAATATTATGAATTAATTTAACTAATTCTTGTTAAAACGTTCTTGTTAAAATTAACAAGATGAAACTGAAAGTGGCACGAATATAGGTTCCCATTATAAAAATTCGGTGTTACGAAGAAAATTTGATTATACAATGAAGCTAATCCGTTATTCGTTTATGGCTGGCTGTTATACCAACTTCCGACACGTTTGCTTAATTAATTAAAACTCTGCCTTCAGTGACCCACTTTTTGTCGGTAGCTTTAGCTTGACTTACTAATACTGCTTCTCAAATAGCTTAAACTGAATTCGATGTCTCTTACGTGATATGCTTAGGTACTTCGCACTTAAAGTGCTTCTTTGACAGGCGTTTTATCCAAATGTACACCGAACCTATGTTAAATCATCTATTTTATGATTTTTGTTCTCGGATAGAAAAGCAAGCTAATATTTCCGTAGTCGTAAATTTTATTGAATCTTAAAATTTGCAAATATGTTACTTGAAGACTTAGAGCAACGCGGCTTCGTCCCGAAGAAGCCCGTCTTGCTTTAAGCTTCAAGAATATGTCGTGACGTGACGTAGATGTAATGAAGATTGTGAAAATCGGAGATCTATGCCAAAATACCGATTTCAATAGTTACCTACAATATGCTCGTTAAAGAGCAATGTCTCTTCAATGAGAACTATTTTTAGCATGAATAAATTATTAGCATTCATTGGTGTGACGTATTTTTAAGCGCTTTAAAATTTAATAGGTAATATAAAAAATAAAAATAGCTCGATACAATTACCGTGGCCTGAAGACGACGATGTCGATGCTACTCTGTTATTATACTTACCCTAATTGATCACAAACGATCAGTCTTGTTATTTTTTTCCGTATTTTCTTATTGGCTTTCCATGGGAAGATCATTCTTAGAATGTTAGGTCTTTATCGATAATAACATGCATTTAAGTGTCTTTCTGCACGTGGATCGTTGTAAAAATGTACAACTCCCGGCCAAGTCTTGGATAGTTGCAATGATCTATAAATTTCAACCAACAAATGTCTTCTGACACCTGTGCTCACACCGGATAGAAAATACAGTCATGATCTTCGCACGTAAATCTTGCTTTCTATGAACCAGAGCCAAAAAATACTGTCTCCATCCATTGCTGTATTTAATATTGTGCGTCATCCGAGCGTGTTTATATTCAAGTCTCACGTTCGTCGTTGCGATCTCGCACGAGCCCCATAGAATTAATAACTGCCGCTTCATTTAGCATCGTAATCTATTCATTACGATTTTGGACAGATTCATTGTAGGTACTCGTATAGGTAATGTTTGTGTAATTAGTTTTATTAGTTGTTCGGAAGTTAAGAACGCTTCCAGTCATATGCGTAATTAATATCTAGCCGATATGGCTTTTCCATATCTACTTTCGTTGTTTAATTTTTAGTTACTTTTACTTTAAGTTCTTTTTACTTTAATTTCTTGATTCGTTAAGCAAAGCATAGAATAGAAAAAAAACCATTTTGTTAGAGACGTACAATTTTGATTGTGTGAATTGGGACTAGATGTAGGCGTGAAATCGTATGAAACAAACCGATGACTTTCGCATATATAATACTAGCGGCCGCCCGCGGTTTCACCCGCGTGGTTCCCGTTCCCGTGGGAATATCGGGATGAAAAGTATTCTATGTTTTAATCTAGGCTATCTACTATCTGTGTGCCAAATTTCAAACAAATCCGTTTAGTAGCTTTTGCGTGATTGAGGAACAAACATCCAAACCCACAAACTTTCACATTTATAATATTAGTAGGATTAGTTAGTATTATGAATTTGACGTTAAAATGAGCGCATTTGAAACAAACGCTTCAACTGATAGCTCTATCATTATGTATTCTGTGCTGAAAGGGAAAAAAGGGCAGGTGCCTTTAAAAGTCACGGTCGAACGGCTGACGCCATGGCATGGCACAATATGCCAGCACATAGTTATCGCAACTTATGCAACAAATGAACTTCGTTATCGAATGTCACACAACTGTGCCATTGATCAATAAAGTGTGTATGTGTATAGGTTGTTTTAATTTATCGCTCGCTACTGACTAGTATAGTTCGAAATTGATTTCATTAGCACAATGATGTGCCTTATCAATTGACGAGATCAATAAACTTATTTTACCAGAAGGCCATATTATTATATTGTCTTAGCACTAGAAGTTAGAACACGCCTGCATACTTGACGAAAATCCTACAGTAATAGTCGGACGGACCAAAATAGGTTCAGGTCAAATTTTGTATTTCCATTAGCGTCACACAATAAGAGAAATTAAAATTGTTTCCATCATAAACTTGAAACCGGATTTTCGCTCTATCGCGTACACTTCCGTGCCATTGTCTTTCAAAAACAAAAAGAAAACATTAGTTTCAAATTAGCTAACAGCTTCCTGTTAATTCACCAAGTTTTTATACTTTAATCGCAATTTAAAAGCGGCCACTGTAAGTTAAATTGATATCACATCAGTAAGTGTGACTATAAAAGATCAGCGTTAAATCCAGATTCTCGGTTTATTGGATAAGTATCGAAACAACGGCTGCGCGGATATCGATCGGAGCATTCCAAGTACGAAAGTCATTACCAAGGGCTCGACCGCATATTCTGTAACACGATACTGTGAAATATCGTCACTCACTGCTACATTTTATTTGTTGTGCGCGTCATCGAAATTGGGACGTACACTTTGCCAAATCTGCGAATTTTACTAAACGTTTGATTCCTAAACGCTGGTATATCACGCCAAAGTTATTTATAGTACCGACCGGCTCTTTTATTTAATTGATCGTTTCGGCCAGTTTTTGAATACCGTATAGCTTCTGATAAATTGGCCAATTAGCATCATAATAATATTTTTTCACAATAAAACATTCAGTCATGTTATTGTCAGAATTATCTAGAACCTCGGACAACTTGCTAATCTTGTATGACAGCTTACTTTGTTCAAAATGTTAATTTGTGTTTATTTATAATTATTATAATAATAAGGTCGCGGTTCATAATTCGATAACTTTATATGCGTTACATCCATTGTTGTTGTTTGTCTTGATAGCCATTATCAAAGGTCATACATTTGCGTCGCTTACTTGTAATCCTGCTGTGAAGATTGGTGAATTGAAAGTTTGGCATTGGCCCCATGGGTTCTTGTTATTCAGACAAGGAGTGCCTCTACTCTATCTATGTCGTTTGCTATTGTACTATTATGTATTATGTGCCATAGGGTTCGATTGAGAACACACAGACTTTATTATTTTGTGGTTCTCGGACCGTGTCTGGGGCATCGTTACGTCGTCGATTTATAGAGCTATCTAAATGGGTCGCCGCCGTGTTTCCATGCGCAACGGAGTTCCGTAAGACACGTGTTGGGTTTGCACGTGATTACGATCGGATCTCTTTTTGAACTCGTTCCGTAAATTAACTGGTTTCTTTCAATGTGTTTTTGATGAGTTTGGTGAGATTATCGCATTGAAGATCATCGTTTGGAACTTTGTTGATACGTAACGTAATGGTTTTTATTTCTAGACAATCGTTTGTGAATTTGTAATTTGACTTATTTCATATTTAAAGCTAAGTTGGAACGAAACAGTAGGATCGATTGTACAAATGCAAAAAAGAGGAATTCACAAGTCTTATTGATCTAGTACCCACTGGACCTTCAAGATTCGACCCAAAAGCAAAAGACCTTATCATACTTGTGTAGGTATTCCTCTTACACTTTCTGTGAATCAAAATAGAATTCAATCTTTTTACCGATTCCCAATAATCATAACTCGCGGTCGGGATAACTATAACAAACATGTAACTTATCATAAAAAACTGTACCCAGCGTGGGTGTCTATTTCCGAGCGCTAGGAAGCTTGTCTGGAGCGCGGCCTTCGTCGACTCCGGACAGTTTGTCGCAGATTCATATCGATTCACAAGTTCACAACACATTTTGCGCGAAAATAACTCGGTAACGAGTGTTACGAACGACAGACTTTCGTATAGCGAAATTTTTACACGACTGCTCAAAAAAACAGAGTGTAATGTTTAAGAGGAATTTTAGGTGGTAGTATGTATTCAACTTTTTGTTTGTCAGGTCAGGATGTGCTGTCCTTCTATTTTATTAACAATTAACTCCATGCTCAGACGGAAAAAAACCATTGTTTGTCATTCATTAACGTTCAAATTGTTATTATAGCTGACGGCAATCTTAGTAATGCTAATACCCGTCTGTCATCCAAATATGAACTATGTCAAGCATGTATAAGAAGATTTATATTGTCTTCAATAAAATGTACCATAATAAATCGTATTTGTAGGGCAAGTAAGAATATTGTGACATCAGCCAAACACGAATACGCCATTCTTAAAATGCAAGATTCCCTACTGTCACACATTTACCCTTATGTTATTCTTAAAGCTGCTATTATAATATTATGTTTTTGTTTATTTTATTGTTTAGTTTAATATTTATCTGACTTTCCTTTGGCCTTTGCTATTACGTTAACCTTAATCGGTTCTACATGGGCACTAGAACAATGCATGTTTCAACAGAACAGGCTAGGAATAAAGTGGAATGCAGTGGCGCGTGGGTGAGACTGCGCAGCTGATAACCCGCACAGCTGGGGTCGGGGTAATTAGAGCGGTAGTGGAAACAAACAATGTGAAGATGGTCTTCATCGGAAGAAGTAGCTCGTCGAGTAACCAGAATGCTGGGGCCCAAGTTTGCTATTGTTAACTGAAAAGTAATGCTTTTTAACGCAGTTCTTGTTTCTTAAGGGTTAGGTGGCTACTGGGGCCAGGGACCAGTAGCAAGTAAGTGGACTAGTAGCCACCTTACCCTTTCTGAAACCCAAAATAGCAGACTTGAGCCCCAGTTCTGTGGTGTTTGGGAGAAACCTTTTAACTCCAATTTGGTCATCTTTTAGTTGGGTAATACAATGTTATTAATTTTTTTCTACATTATTTTTTATCCATTACTGATTAGTCCACCTTATGTAGAAGTGATAGAACTGAGCTGGTAAATACATGGTAATCTCCTCCGTTTCGTTTTTGTACATTCGTGATGATAAGTTAACTTGTCTGTGAAATGTCCCTTTTGGACTTAACAGGTTTCTCCCACACACCACAAAGTTGTATTGTAGATGTGATTGAGCTTGGAGCAGTTTGAGCGCTTCTGGCTGATCTGGAGCGATCAGGTGTACCCTCCAGACAACTACAGACGTTAAATAGTCGACCAGACGCAAAACAGGCGAATTATAGACTACAAAACAAATAATAGTACTAATGTACTAGACGTTGAGTTATGGAAACGCCCGTATTGCCCAGAAGGTGGTCGTGTACTTAATAACCATAATGGTGTCATTGCCATGCCTTGAGGGCCTCAAGTTGAATCTCTAACGGCCCAGTAGTATGTCACCGGTTTTGTAGTTGGAGAAGAAATGGGTAAATGAAAACTTTTTTGATTTATTGCTTGAAATAGGGATGTTGACTTATGAATAAAATAACGAAATACTAATAAAAATCGTAAATATATCAAACTTTTGAAATAGCTTGTATACCTCTTGGTTTTATATATTGCGTATTATTTGTTATAAGACCCTTCAAAGTTGGGTGGACAAGTCCATTTAAAAAGTATAAAATTTGTTAAAATAAATAATACATTTAATATTTATAGCAAATTTGTCAAAGAAACCATTTTGATAAACACAATATTTAATATAGCTGCCGAACAAATTTCCTACGCGTCGCATACAACGTAGGAAGGCGTAACGTCACTTGGTAGCCGTTAGTATGGAGCGTTTTCGGGTGAGTCCAATTTTGTGCATTTCAAACTGTGATATCTCGGGCAGTTTTCATGCTAGCGAAATAATTCTTATACAAATGTTTCTTTTTTTGAGGGGTAATTTATGTAACATAAAATAAAAAAATAGTCAACATGCCTATTGTTATAACCAATGATTTATAACAATGCGTCCAAATTAAGAGAGTCAGGAGATATATGTTAGTACCAAAATATTTCTAAAGTTATCCCTGTAACCTTAGAGGGATATTTATTTCGCTTCCACATGTAGTGATCATCCCAATTTTAGGAATTTCTAATCATTATTATCACTGTCATTGTTGCTCCCGTTTCCGTTGTGAGCTACGAAGTGGGTGGTCATTTTGATAGCCGGTCGTGTGTCGCTATAGGATGTTCAAGATCAAGACCTTGATTATTGTCAATTTGCCACTCGATCTCGGTTGTTTGCTGTTACGTACTTGTTGTATGGTCTGTGGCTGTTACACTCATGTTACAATGAGTATCTAATACATAATCGTTTTCTTGATACATACATACTAATTACTAAGTATGTATTAGGGTCCCTATTTTTGAATCTTTTGGCTGGCGTAGGAGTTGATTCGCTTGTTGGTCGTCAGCCATTTGTCTCTCATGTCTTTAGTCAGCAGATTTGGAGTGACTTTTAGTTACATTTCGGTTACAATTTGGTTCGAACGGTCTACATTTTAGTTAAATTTTGGTTTATGGTATTGGAGTGACATTTTAGTGACATTAATTTTAGTTAAGTCACACGAATGCTTTCAAACCAAGAATCTTATACTTATTCATATTCTATGACACTGGATATTCTACTACTGAAGGATGGTTGGGGACAAGAATCTTATATTCACCCGCGTGGTTCCCGTTCCCGTGGAAATATCGGGATAAAAAGTATCCTATGTTTTAATCTAGTTTACCTACTATCTGTGTGCCAAATTTCAACCAAATCCGTTCAGTAGTTTTTGCGTGATTGAGGAACAAACATACAAACCCACAAACTTTCACATTTATAATATTAGTAGGATTCTATGACTCTTTCAAACCAAGAAGTTTAAATTCATGTTCTAATTTGGATGCATTGTTATCATTGATTATACAATTAGCAAACATTGAAACTAAAAAGTTTTCAATTACCCATTTCTTCTACAGCTACAAAACGGGTGACACACTGAGATAGTTTCAACTACTTCTTGTTTCAAACAAATGATTCAAAAATAGGGCCCCAGTTATTATATGTAGTGGTAAAATAAAACGATAGAATTTCTTCTCTACACCAATTTGGACAGACTACAAAGAAAGGTGGAAACACGTATAATCTATTCCTTCTTCGTTTCTTAATTCTATGGAATGGTTAAATTGTATATTCTCATGGTCACCTAGTGTGTAGTGGTCGTGTAGGCGATCTATTCTTTCCTTTCCGTTGTGGGTAGCTACAATCATACATTATATATCTAATAATCCTGGCTGGCTACGGAGGCGTGCGGCGCCCAGTCACCCAGGTGCGAATGATGCCCGCCCACAAAATGACATTTTCAGGGTGATGGCAATAGTATTTGCAAAATGAAACTACCGCTAAATGACACAAGTTGGGTTGGTACCTACATTCATCTCATCGTAGGAAGTCCATCCAATTATCATCGAGACAATTACATCCATATGGATCCATCATGAGCTAGCTGCTAAAAGTATAGTCTCCTGATAACTAGTCACGTTTAAATAAATGGTGCTATTGATTGACGTATAAGTTACCCAGCTTGGAGATTCCCCATTACTCTTAAGAACCTTAAAGTTTTTTTACCTGATGGCGACGGGCTATCCCTTCTAGCTAGCAGGTGTGTGCTCATGAAATAAAAAATGCATGGCTCGCTTTTAATCCGAGTAATGTCCGCGCAAGGTCGTCAAACGAGTGCAACTAGTTGCCGATATTGACACATTCGATTTACGACCCATTTCGAATGCCGCTTACGTTACGTCACGCCGAAATCACAATAACGCTAATGCACAACGATTTAATTAACAAAAGAGTTTTGTTTATCGCTGGCCAGTGTTGCCGTTTAATTAATGATGGTTACATGAACATTGCTGGCTGTGACGTGATGTGGCGGCTGTCCCAGTTATTGATGACCTTCAGTGCTATGCTACGCGCATGAAAGATATCGCGTCGGATCAGCGAATGTAGCGTTAATGCATTTTGTTTCTCGAGTGCTCTCTTAAGAGTATCCTAAACAGAGAACGGTGATTAGATGCGTACCTACCTAAACGTGACCTATATGTTGCAGACTTATAGACAATCAAGGAAATATAAGCAGTAAATTTTGTCTAGCCGGAAATATTAGTGTGTATGGCAGATAAAGGCTTAGAATAGGATAAAGAGATATTATTGATTTTTATAGAAACGGTGATGAGATGGAATGAAAGAGCATCAGTTGCGGCAACACGCAAAGGATAAATACGCATGATGCCGGCTGTACTTGTTATTAAGACTGTATGGCACGTCACAGTTCCGTTCAGTCAGTGTCTGCCAGTTTCGTTGTTGATCGTTGCAAGGAAAAAGCCGTTATCAAAATGGCGGGTGGCGCGGCGGCGATCGCCCCGCGCTTGTGCGAGCGCGGGGTCGTTGACGCGCATGGAGGGGCGCGGGGGCCGCGGCGTGCGCCCATCGATTTGTATGGCTAAAACATTGAACGACATCTAGCGGCGTTTGGTGGAACTACAGTTGCGTCATTTTAGCTATAGATGGAGTATTTTTGAGGAAAAAATGTGAAAAAGTTTAACAAGATATTTTATAAAATGTAATTGGAATTGTAATTTATTAATATAAGAGTTTTTATGACACTTCAAATAGTGCTACTTGTGTAAAATTTTGCATGATGATGTACCTACCTACTTGTAATAATGAGATTGTCACCTTTCCTTTCATACCATGTTAAATGCAAATAAAATTGTATCATCATTATTATTATAACACACTATTTACAAAGACGAAAATAATGTTAGCGCGTTAGTTGTTCAAAGTTCCATGTTTATTTACATGGATATTATTGGGGCTTATCTTAGAACCATTCTACGTGCATAATGTCACAGAATACATAATAGTAGGTACTAAACCTATTACCTCTATCACTATTTAATTAATAGTTTGTTTGTATTTGTCAACAGTGCAAAGACTTCGAGAAAGCCGGCGCGACGATCGCGGTGACGCCGTGCGACGTCGTTGAAGAAGCAGATATCACGTTCTCGTGTGTGGCTGACCCTCAGGCCGCCAAGGAGGTAACATGCCTGATGCATCCCTAAGGCCCTTCTTACATTGCGCTACTCAAAATAAACTAGTTACAAACGCTAATCACCAATGAGTATTTAAAATGGCACTATTGTGTTTATGCAAGGCCGATAATATAGATTAAAATATCGGCCCTGCAACGAGCCTGATGCACCTCTTGAGGGTCTTACTCAAAGCCCTACAGGGTCCTGTTGGCAGTGCCACTGCCAATCGTATTGTGTTTATGCAAGGCCGATAATATAGATTAAAATATCGGCCCTGCAACAAGCCTGATGCACCTCTTAAGGGCACAAGGCCGATAATATAGATTAAAATATCGGCCCTGCAACAAGCCTGATGCACCTCTTAAAGGCACAAGGCCGATAATATAGATTAAAATATCGGTCCTGCAACAAGCCTGATGCACTTCTTAAGGGCCTTACTCAAAGCCCTGTATACAGGGCCGTGTTTGCAGTGCCACTGCCAATCGTATTGTGTTGAAGCAAGGCCGATAAAATAGATTAAAATATCGGCACTGCAACAAGCCTGATGCACCTCTTGAGGGCCTTACTCAAAGCCCTGTATACAGGGTCCTGTTGGCAGTGCCACTGCCAGTCGTATTGTGTTTAATTAAGCAAGGCCGATAGTATAGATTAAATATCGTCCCTGCAACAAGCCTGATGCACCTCTTAAGGACATTACTCAAAGCCCTGTATACAGGGCCGTTTGCAGTGCCACTGCCAATCGTATTGTTTATGCAAGGCCGATAAAATAGATTAAAATATCGGCCCTGCAACAAGCCTGATGCACCTCTTAAGGGCCTTACTCAAAACCCTGTATACAGGGTCCTGTTGGCAGTGCCACTGCCAGTCGTATTGTGTTTATGCAAGGCCGATAATATAGATTAAAATATCGGCCCTGCAACAAGCCTGATGCACCTCTTAAGGGCACAAGGCCGATAATATAGATTAAAATATCGCCCCTGCAACAAGCCTGATGCACCTCTTAAGGGCCTTACTCAAACCCTGTATACAACAGGACCCTGTTTGCAGTACCACTGCCAATCGTATGGTGTGTGCGATGCCGATGTTATAGATTAAAATATCGGCCCTACATGCATAGGTACTGTGAAGTTCGATTGGCAGTGGCATCTCAGAATACATAATAGTGTGGCACTGCAAACAGGGAAATTACTTCCGAACGCGATCAAAATATGAGATCGAATTGGTATCGAGTAAATGTCAAAACGGTACAATAGAAACCATGGCATTAGTTTAGATTTTTGACATTTATACGATCCTGATAAACTCGATCTCGTTAATTCCCGTCGAGAGTAGGGGGCATGGCTATGACACGGGCCGCTTTAAAAATAAACAGTGTTATCGTTATCATAATAGCCAATTAATAGTCTGCTGCAAGACGCAGACCTCTCTCATGATGTTGATATTGAGGTGGTTCGATGAGCTCAGTAGCGCCACCAATGGAAATAAATAATTTACGTTTTATCAATGGCTTAGAATAAAAGTTATGGATTTTGCGCAAAAAGAAGAGTAAAGTGCAATTTTCTAAATATTTTTTTATGACCTCAAATATAAGCTAAGTTATGATTATGAATCTCGATATTGCTAAATGTGGTCACATTGAGATGGCCGACTTATTGCTTAACTTTGAGTTCTTGAAACTATGAAATAAATGAAATAAAAGACTTTTAACGGATACTAGCGCGGTTTTATTGAAAGTACTTTGGTAATTAGTTTGTATTTGGTTTGATTTTTGATTTTCCCGACGTTTCGGCACCTTTGCAGCTGCCGTGGTCACGGGGGACTGAAGCTACTCGTGAGCCTACCCTCAAGCGATGAATTTTTTGAGACGTTCAGAAATTAATATTTTACAAAAATTTTTATCTTTTTAATTGGTTTAAGTTGATTTTGTGATTTAATTAATGCTAAAGAGAGAGAATCTACTGAAACTACCACCATTTCACAAAATTGGGAGGCCTCTCCAAGAAAGAAATGGCGAAATAAAACTTGGAGAGGAAAGCCGACCTCCGTCTTTTATATTTATTAATTTATTTGCAAAAGGAACTAACCGTATCATTAGATCTTACAGTGTGTGTATGGGGCTTTAGCTTGTGAATGATGGGGTCCCAAGCTGGTGGAATTTTCCAACCATCATCTCTATTGAAATTAGGATATATATTTATTTCGATAGCCTCGCGGAGCATTCTAGGAATAAATCTACGTTCCTTAGCAAGGATTTGGGGTTTGTCAAATCTAATGTAATGGTTGGGCCCCTCAAAGGCGTGATCACACACTGCAGACTTGTTATCGCGCCTATGTTTCATGTCAGCTACATGCTCTTTAACGCGGGTCCCTATACTTCTCTTTGTTTGCCCGATGTAGGAGAGCCCACAGTCACAATCTAGTTTGTAGACGCCTGCGGCTTGAAGGGGGATGTTACACTTGACAGGTCGTAAGAATTGGTTGATCTTCTTCGGCGGCTTGAAGTAAGTTTTGATTGATGCTCGCTTCAGAATGTTTCCAATCTTGTCAGTGACACCCTTCAAATAAGGTAGGATGGCAGGTTGACGTTCTACTGTGGCTGGTTTGTCGCGTTTTCTGTGACGAAGGCGTGGTACTTGCAACTTGTTTTTACGCAGTACTTGTTTGACGTGCTGAAGCTCAGCCGTCAGGTGTTGTTTGTCACAGATGCCGCGGGCTCTCTGAAACAAAGATTTTCCTACGGTAGCTAACTGTATAGGATGATGGTGAGAGTCACCATTGAGGTATCTGTCTGTATGGGTTGCTTTACGATACACTGTATGGCTCAAGGTTTGGTTCGGATTCCTCATAATGAGAATGTCTAGGAAAGCTAGTTTATTATCTGCCTCTAACTCCATAGTAAATTGTATGTTGGGGTTTATGGAGTTAAGATGGTTAAGAAAAGCAGGGACACTGTCTCTAGGTAGTATTGTGAAAGTGTCATCTACGTACCGTTTGTAGAACCGGGGAGTCACTGGTGCTGTGGCTAGTGCTTTCTCCTCAAAATCCTCCATGAAAATGTCAGCAACAATGGGGGATACAGGAGAACCCATTGCTACTCCATCCACTTGCACGTAGAACTCCTCGTTCCATAACAGATAGCCAGATGTTAGGCATAATTCTAGTAGTTCTGCATATTCAATTGGCATGTTGTTATCGACTAGCTTTTTCCTGATGATATCGATGCAGTCCTGTACTGGTAAGCATGTGAATAAGGACTGAACATCAAAACTAACCATAGTTTCATCATCAGCGAGATGTAGATGTTGTATCTCACTGACAAACTGGTAGGAATCTTTTACAAACGCTGATGTATTACCTCTCAGTGGTGCGAGTGTTTTCGCTACGTGTTTAGCCAATTTGTAGGTTGGTGAGTCAATTTGGCTTACAATGGGACGTAGCGGAGCATTGTCTTTGTGTATTTTCGGTAACCCATACAGTTTCGGCGGTATAGGGCAGGATGGAATAAGATAATCGACGTCAAGATCTAACTGTTCTGAATGTTTTTTGATGAGTTCTTTCGTATTATTAAGGATCTTGGTGGTTTGATCACATTTAACATGTTTGTAGGTTTTCTCATCATTCAAAAGTTCTTGTATTTTTGCGTTATAATCCGACGTATCCATAACTACCGTTGCGTTACCTTTATCAGCTCGAAGGATAGTTAATTCAGGTCTAGTGCGTAAGTTCTTCAACGCGACGTTTTCATCATATGGAAGATTTTGCTTGGGCAGTTTACTACGACGTAAAACAGATGAAATATCTTGACGTATAGCTTCACTGTCCTCTTTTTTGATCTGATTTTTAACTAGACAATCCTCTACGCTGCAGATAATATCCTCAAACGGTATTCTGCGAGGTGTTACCGCGAAATTCAGACCCTTATTTAATACTTTTAAAGTAGGTTCATCCAATATTTGTTTTGATAAATTGACAACTGCACGGGTTTGACATTGATGGGTGTCATCTTCTACTCTATGGTTCGTATCGTACGGAAATGCATGATGACGTTTGTGTAACTTCTCATATTTAGAAATTTGTCTATGCTTACATTCGTTGTATACGGCTGTTTCGCGTTTATTTAGCACCAGAATGTAATGGTTAAAGTCCTCCGTGGCAAGTTGTATCTTCAAGTCATTGGACAAGGGATCTATTTGTTGATTGAATGCTGCCAAATCGGAACGATGTTCACGGATAAGGCTCACGAGTAACTTTTTGCTAGCCTGTTGTAGGACATAACCCCCTGTTCACCTACAGGGGGGGGATGCGTAAAAGCAGTTTCTCCGGTTAAAAAAAAAAAAAAAAAAAAAAAGGATCTTGGCGCTCCCTCGTATGTCATGTTTTGGAGAAATCCTGACACAGTGCGGGATGAGATCTTGATCACGACATCTCTTCAAGAAGTTTAATGATGTTATTCTTCTTGCGCGCTTCGTCAGAAGATCTTCCAACCGACGGAATTTGTTTGCAACATCCAGTCCGTACTGGTTGACATATTCACTTCTCAAGCTTACGCGCTCACTAGACATGAAATAAAAGACTTTTAACGGATACTAGCGCGGTTTTATTGAAAGTACTTTGGTAATTAGTTTGTATTTGGTTTGATTTTTGATTTTCCCGACGTTTCGGCACCTTTGCAGCTGCCGTGGTCACGGGGGACTGAAGCTACTCGTGAGCCTACCCTCAAGCGATGAATTTTTTGAGACGTTCAGAAATTAATATTTTACAAAAATTTTTATCTTTTTAATTGGTTTAAGTTGATTTTGTGATTTAATTAATGCTAAAGAGAGAGAATCTACTGAAACTACCACCATTTCACAAAATTGGGAGGCCTCTCCAAGAAAGAAATGGCGAAATAAAACTTGGAGAGGAAAGCCGACCTCCGTCTTTTATATTTATTAATTTATTTGCAAAAGGAACTAACCGTATCATTAGATCTTACAGTGTGTGTATGGGGCTTTAGCTTGTGAATGATGGGGTCCCAAGCTGGTGGAATTTTCCAACCATCATCTCTATTGAAATTAGGATATTTATTTATTTCGATAGCCTCGCGGAGCATTCTAGGAATAAATCTACGTTCCTTAGCAAGGATTTGGGGTTTGTCAAATCTAATGTAATGGTTGGGCCCCTCAAAGGCGTGATCACACACTGCAGACTTGTTATCGCGCCTATGTTTCATGTCAGCTACATGCTCTTTAACGCGGGTCCCTATACTTCTCTTTGTTTGCCCGATGTAGGAGAGCCCACAGTCACAATCTAGTTTGTAGACGCCTGCGGCTTGAAGGGGGATGTTACACTTGACAGGTCGTAAGAATTGGTTGATCTTCTTCGGCGGCTTGAAGTAAGTTTTGATTGATGCTCGCTTCAGAATGTTTCCAATCTTGTCAGTGACACCCTTCAAATAAGGTAGGATGGCAGGTTGACGTTCTACTGTGGCTGGTTTGTCGCGTTTTTTGAAACTATATTTAGAAAATGCATTTTTCTCTGTTTGCGCAAAATTATCAAAACGTAATTTACTTATGTATTTCCATGGGTGGCGCTACTGAGCTCATCGAATCACCTAGATGCATCTCATACCGAAAGTGGCGGAGACCTCAGAGATTTTTATTTAACGAGATTAATATAAGTGTTATAGTCAACCGCGAACTCCAGGCGCTCCTAGATTTGCCTAGTCAAACCTCAGGTTTGTCAAGAAGGCTTAGTCAAAGTCCAAAACTAAAGCGTATTTCGGGCTTTGACTAACGAATTTATGGCCAAACCTAAGAGAGACCAACTTGGATAGTCAAACGCCGAAACTCAATATGATCAAATCGGGGTTTGACCAGTCAGACTTAAATTAGGGTCTGAATGTGTTATTTTGTATGTAAATGTGTAAAAATATAATACATTCTTTAGAGCGAAAATGTAACTAAATCAACAATCTTCCTGAGAAACAAAGATTTATTTTGTCTGTTAAAAAAAATAACCACGAAATTTAAGACGATTAAATTTCTAACCTAAACGTGACCTACAGGAGTAAGGCAGCTTTTACTAAATCTAACATCGGAGATGAATGCTGTTTCTCATACATATTTAGGTTAATCTTAGTCAAAGCTGCCTTACTCCTGTAGGTCACGTTTAGGTTAGAAATTTAAGACATTCTTAAATTTCGTGGTAATTTTTTTTTAACAGACAACAGAAATCTTTGTTTCACAGGAAGATTATTAATTTAATTATCACTCTAAAGAATGTGTTTTTCATACTTTTAAATACAAAAAAAAACATATTCTGTACCTAATTTAAGTCTGACTGGTCGAACCCCGATTTGATCGAATTGCGTTTCGGTGTTTGACTGTCCTAGTTAGTCTCTCCTAGGTTTGGCTATGAATGCGTTACTCAAAGCCCGAAACAAGCTATTAGTTTTGGACTTTGACTAAGCCTTCTTGTCAAACCTGAGGTTTGACTAGGCAAACCTAGGAGCGCCTGGACTTCGGGGTTTGACTATAACATAAGGATTAAACTACGTTGACTTTTTGAGACCCATTGTCTAGTGTTTTTAGAAGGTATTATTCCATTACAGTCATTCGTAGGAGATAACAAATGTGTCAAAAACGGCAATTAGCTGTTTTGATATCTACTTGTAGAAATAATTAAGAGGAAATGTAATAATACCTTATAAATATAAAAAACAAAAAAATATACGTGACGAATAGATAACCTCCTCCTTTTCAAAGTTTTTGAAGTCGGTTAAAAATACTAGACATTGGGTCTTAAAAATTCCACGTAAAGTTTGATTAAAATTGGGTATTATAATTATTTAATAAATTGAATAAAATTTACCGTGGCACCACTTTCGGTTTTGGTAAAAATTTTCAAATAAACTCAAAAACTAAGTGCTGTTAAATTCTCTTAGTGGTTAAATTCTAGTCTTGTAGTGGTCGTAACATTTTTAGCTGACAAGAAGAACAGGTGCTATAAACTTATCCGCTCTATCAGTAATCAGAGTGACGATATTTACAAACACATTATATCGTTATCAATTGCAATTAAAACAAAACAATGAGTTTGGATGGCGACTAATTATTAATGTACTTACTTACCTACGTAACGTAATTTATTATGAAATTATACATATACGAAAATATCACTCGCTAAGTATGAAATTTATCAAAAATCTGCATGCAAGCAAAGATTGGTAAAGTAACGTAGTTTATTGAGGAAAAAATATTTCTGATAAAATAGCTTTGACTTTGATTATTTATATTATGTCGCTATTGGTTTCTAAAATGCTAAGCACTACTCGCTTTAAAATATTAAAATATTTTCTATTTCCGTTCAGTCAGTGATATCAGCGTTTATTTATAACTACATCCTATATTTATAACTACATCCTATATTACATACAAACACAGCCATACGCGAAAAGGTTACTGCATAAACTAGGAAACCGATCCGCTGATGACCTTTCGCTGACCTTAACGCGAGCATAGATATCGCAACTGTAATATAAATAAACAGATTTTATAGCATCTGCGTAGTCGACTTTTATGATACGAAAAAATATTAAAACACTGATCAAATCATATTTTTTGCATTATGCAATACATTATATAGAGGCAAATAATGAAATTATGGCGAAGGTAAACCGTTCTAAATAGAATAGATTAGAGATACCGTCATACCCTCCAACTTTGCCCGCTTGTTTTACATTTTTGAAGATTGTGAAAAAAGTATGTACCGTAGAGATACCAGAGTCACATATTTCGTTTTCAAAGATAAAGTAGAATAGAATAGAATGGTTCCAAACAAGTATTTCTAAGCAGTTTCTTTAAAAAATGGAGTTAAAGAGGTGGGCTAAGTTATGCGGCAATGTGCCCATCTTAGCCCACCGCGAATTGTGAAGCCATTTTAACACTTACGGTTCTGATATTAAGACCCAAGGTGCTCCATGATACAAAGATGCGATCTACGTTTTAAATACTTAAAAAAAACCTTACATTAAGAAAAAAATTGGTGGGCAATGTTGTGTACACAATTTCTGAAATTTTCATACAAAAAATAATTGTGGCTAGGGTTGTCAAAATGTAAAATAAAAAACAATAAGTATGAACATTTTATACACTTTTAATATGAAACCTCGGGAACTAATCAGTCATAAAACTAAATTACAAACATAGTTTAGTTAGGTGCAAATAAAAAAATCACCTAGGTGAGTTACCTACCTATAAAAATCTTAACAATAATAGTTACAATCTAATTGAGTACCTCCTTTTTTGGAGTCGGTTAATAAAAAGTGTCAGCTCTAGTGCATTTCAACCTGTGGGCAATATTGGGCTGGCTTGAACGGACTTTTACTACCTAACATTACCCAGCGTCATAACTTGCGAAATATGTGTGTAATCAACCAACTGATCCTCATTTTTAACCTATTTTTAGTCACAACAAGCATTACTACGTATTTCCACTCCTTCTACCACTTCTCTAAAAAGTTTCCGGCAAGAAATTTTGCACCACTTCTACACGTCCAACTTTGACACCTTATGGACGTCACATGCATTCAGTGTTGCCATGTAAAACTTCAAAAATATACTAAACAATAAAAAATCACCATAAACGAAATATTTTTCTGGCAATTTCAATTTAAAGTTAAATTTTGTCGTTGGGCAAAAATAGGACAAAAGGGCAAAGATGGAGGATATGACGGTAGTTTATTGCCTCAAAAATTACAAATTACTTTATAAATAGCCACAGAGGCTAAAGGTAGTGGCTCAGCTTATGCTGAACAGGCAGGATTAAGCACTGCTCCGCCCTCATTTTCGGCCACCCCTCTTTCCCGAAAGGTCAAGAGTGGGAAATGAATTGTAAAAGGTGTGGCAGCCGATCCAAATACAAAAGTGGATTGGATGGGGTGGGATTTCTAAAAAGTAAGCCGATGGGATTCGGCGTGTATGGACTCTTCGCCATTGATGGATAGGCATTGGTGCCCATTATCCATACCGCTAGAGAGTGGAACTCCTTGCCTGAGTCTGTGTTTCCTGATAGGTACGATCTGGGGGTACAATATAAAGAGAGTACAGAATGGGGGCACAATATAAAGAGAGTACAGTAGTTAAACTTAGCGTTACAAGGTCTCCCGCTTAGGCTGTAGCTTCTGTGACCTTAACAAGACAAACTGATGGCGTAGCTTCTATGACATTCACAAGTGCTTGTAACAGCCTAGACTGAATAAATGATTATGAATTTTTGAATTTTAGCACTCGCGCGCTCGCAACAACGCACACATAGGCACCTCTCACCGACACTGTATAGCCGGAATCTCAAACCAATCTCAAACTAGTTGTCAAAGTAGCTGTCTCTGTGTGTGTGCGGTGCTCGAGCGCCCGTAGTACTAAGCTTAACTTCTGTTAGTCTCTCGTATTTCGTGCTGGGGGACTTCAAGTTGCGAGTGAATAGGTTACACCTAGATTTCATCGTACTATAGAGAGATGATACGCATCTCTTACCAACAGGCGTGATAGCGTTGACCGCACTTGACTATCTACAATAAAAAAATACATGGTTTCGTGAAACTCTTCAAAAATACATACATACATACGCTCATGCCTGTTTCCCATGAGGGTAGGCAGAGACTATGGATTAGTATGGATCGCCACCTGCTCAAAAATAATATTTAGAAATTAATGCAAAAATTGGGAGTAATTCTCAAAGTTTGTTTTTTCTGTTATATTATTATGTGTTAAAGAAAAAATATAATATTTTAGATGGTGTTCGGCAACTGTGGCGTGCTACACTGTCCGTCGCTGGAGTCGAAGGGTTACGTCGAAATGACGTCGATCGACGCGGACACCTCGCACGACATCGTCGAGGCCATCAGCGGCAAGGGCGGCCGGTATCTTGAGGCGCAGGTATTTAACCCTTTGTTCGCTTTAGGACAGATTCGTTTTACGACAGATTCGTTTTACGACAGATTCGTTTTACGACAGATTCGCTTTACGGCAGATTCGCTATACGACAGAAGTACAGTCAACTCGACAACAACAATGTTAGCGCGAGAGCGACAAAGTATAGACGGGTCAATGTACAAAATTCCATCTGCTTATCGTTAACCTCCTCTAAATTTATGCTATCCTGGTACTTTGGTAACGTAATTTAAAGAAGATAAAGATCTTTTTATTAACACAGTCCAAAAAGGATTGAAAATTGCGGCTCACAATAAGTGTGGGTAAGTGAGCGAGAAGAGAAACATGTACGACGCCATTTCTAATCCCATTCTTTAACACGGGTTGTATTATTTATTATATTTTTGTGACCGACTGTACAATTTCTGTCATAAAGCGAATCTGTCGTAAAACGAATCTGTCTTAAAGCGAACAAAGGACTATTATCACCTCTGCACAA
Organism: Agriphila tristella; assembly: GCA_928269145.1. NCBI lineage: Eukaryota > Metazoa > Arthropoda > Insecta > Lepidoptera > Crambidae > Agriphila > Agriphila tristella. The sequence goes on from OV743435.1 coordinate 3,730,144, forward strand.
CCCTGTAGTCACAGAAGTGACTATGTGGTCACGGAAGTGACTATGTGGTCACTAAGAGGTATATATTGTGTATGTATAGGTACGGTCAGAAAAGTTGAGCTGAACACCTTAAAGTTCATTTCTAGATTGAGTGGTCTGTATTGTCTTGCATTTACCCGAAAGTCGTAAAATAGATAGCAAAAGCATATTTTGTATAAAAACAATGGAGGCAGGTAAAAGACGAACTGTTAGTGCCTTGCAAGCGAATTGGTTTTCAAACTGTTAAGGTCATAACTTTGCTGACTGTATGGCGATTTAATCGGTTGTATTACATGTATTATTTCTAACCAAAAACAGGAAAACCCCTTTTTTAGTAAGTCGATTGTTAGGGTAACCCAATTAAATAGTGACGCACGGCACGACATCGTCGAGGTCATCAGCTAGTCCTACTCGTACGAAAAAAAAACCGTAAATCAAAGTAAAATTTTTTTTTGTTCTAAAACCTATCGTGTATGGTATCGAATGAAAGGGCTTGGTGAGCCGGTTCTAAAAATATATCACATCATTACATTTCAGCCTATTGTTTTAAATTCAACCAAAAAACATTTTCAAAACATACCAAGTTTGGGCTCCTTGGGAACCCACATCTCTACAAATCTATAATAACAAGCCATCTCGTTCCAGATCCAAGGGTCCAAGACGCAGGCGGAGGAGGGCACGCTGATAATCCTGGCGGCGGGCGACCGCTCGCTGTTCGACGACTGCCAGTCGTGCTTCAAGGCGATGAGCAAGAACTCCTTTTACCTTGGTAGTAGTCAGCTTCTCCGGTTGCCGGCGCGATGAAACTTGGCACTTGACACTCGCTCGCAGCTAGCATGTGGATTTGCACGTTTATTTCGCAAAGCGTCTCCGTTTTAGCTTGGGCAAAAAGCATTTCGAATGTCCATCTGTTATCCTCTACACATTTTTCTTTGTTCTATGTCCTATACAGCCCCCGTATTACAACCTCTTAAAACTTACCAGTTTTCTGAATGGCTATCAATACGTCTTTTATTTGCTACACAGTAACTATAGCAATTCATCAACCTGGCAACTTTTAAGAGGTTGTAAAACCCTCCAGGGGTACTGGCTAACTTTTCGAACTAACCTCTAACTGCCGAAACAACAATTATTTAATTGTTGTTATGACGTCAGATTTAGGTAAGATGGTGGTAGCTAGCCAGGCGGACTTGAAATAAGCCCTACCACCAACCAAACTGAGTACAAATTGTAGGCCCCTCCTGGGAATTGAACCCGGGACTCCTGCGTCTTACACGACCTTGTTTTGTTTGGCTTAATGGAAAGTGAGTTTTTTCACGTTATTATAGACATATCGTAATTGTTAGTTATTTATTTTTACAATTAATGTTAAAACTACGACTAATATAGGCACATTGCACATCACTGGAACAGACAGCATGGCGTTATTCTTGATTTCCGTAAACAAGCATGTAAACATTGACTGCACACAATTTTATCAATTAAGTGAACTGGCTTCATACAGATGGATTTTTCCTTTTTTCGCTAAATGGCAGATTCTGTAAATGGCAGAAGTACAGTCCCAAACAAAATTCTAATCCTAAAGATATTTTATATTATTATTAGGCTCTATCAAGAAAAATGACAACGGAAATAATGACCACGGCCGGCCGGATCGGCCGACCGACCCGGCCGGCCGTGGTCATTTTTGATTCGAAAGTCCAAAACTGAATCATTCAGAACGCAGAAAATCCATACAAACCACATGCGGTAATGTTCCGTTTCGGAAATTTCGAAACGGATTCCGTCAGTATGTAGCCGGCTTTAAGTGTAAGTTTGCTTTGTACTTTTCACATGCTAGTTTTTGGATTTCACATTTGCATTGTTATTATTAGGTGTTTGTACTTCATTTCCTTTACTGTTTTCCGTTTTAAGTGTCATATGTCAAATCTGAGCGCCTTTTAGTTATTAGAATTTGCATGAGGCTTGAACCTTTGCACTTTTTATTTATAAGTTATATTATAAGTTACTTATATTTAACCTGGCCCAGTTAAACTATGTTCAACGGGCTAAAACGACAAAGTAAATAAAATATAGATAGATAGATACGTTTTATGTATATTAAGAAGCTTGATGGCGCAGTGGTATAGCGCCTGACCCAGCGATTGCGGAGGTTAAGTAATTTTCGCAAGAGTCGGTCATAAGATGGGTGACCAAAAATGTATCATCTCGAGCTCCTCCGTGCTTCAGAAGGCACGTTAAGTCGTTGGTCCCGGCTGCATTTGCATGCGTTAACACCCACCAATTCGCATTGACCCGCGTGGTAGGTAATGGCCCATTCTCTTTATCCACCCATAAGGAAGCCCTGAGCCCCAGCAGTGGAAACATTAAAAATGCCTGATGGTCACGAACATTCATTTTTTGCATTTGTACTAGATCGGTAACTATCGTTTCTATTCTATTTGTAGTCCTTAATAAAATAGACACGTTGATCGACTGCATGTAATCCTAAAGTTATAGTTGTGTCTTTAAACTTTTACTATTAAATAAAACTACTACGCGTTCGCGTTCGCGTTATAAAACCCACCAATCCGCATTGGGCCCGCGTGGTGGGTTATGGCCCATCCTCCTTACCACCCATAAGGAAGGCCTGTGCCCCAGCAGTGGGGACAACAAAAATGGCTGATGGACTACGCGTTCATTTTATGATTGCCGCTACCTCCTGGCGATTCGTTATACCGTACTAAAGGGGCAACGAAATCAATAAAGCATTGTTTAAAAAAAAATAAGCTAAATTTTCGTATCTGTTGATTGATTATTTACGTTCGTTATTTGTGTTGCTCTATCTTTAGAGCAACACTGGGTAGGACCAATAGTAAACTTGATTTGTTATTAAGTTAATGATGAAAATCACGAAATGAACACGTATAGTAAATACAAAAAAGGTTTTTTTTTACAAATAATGAGTATTTTAAACTTAAGATTTTTTTTTATGCATTCACAATGCTATTTTTATATTAACATGATTGATATAATTGAAAAATATTAGAAAAAATCGACTCACCCGTAGCATCCCATCTCATCCCGTCTGAGCTGCTACGGGTGAGTAATTTTTTTCTAATATTTTTCAATTATATCAATCATCTTAAAATAATGAGTATTTTTTATTATTATGAAAGCAAAATTATTCCACCAAAGATCTTTTAGATTTGCTTAACTAAATAAAAAACATATCATTACTTTACAAAAATCACACAATTCCCAACTTTAGAGCTTCTACCACCTCATCTCTTTTACAGGCGACATCGGCAACGCGTCGAAGATGAATTCAGTACTCCAAGTTGTAAGCGGAGTATCGCTAGCGGCTTTGGCCGAAGGACTAGCTCTAGCGGATAGAGCCGGGCTCAGCCAGGCGGACTTACTGGACGTACTAGCACTAACGCCGCTAGCATCCCCGCACCTCATACTCAAGGGCCGCGGTCAGTATACTGTATAGTAGGAGGATCTAGTAGTGTTAGTTATCAGAAGTGGGAGGAAATTTGTCTTATTGCTAAAATTACCTAAAAGACCGCCACGAATTCGTGATTTCTTCTGACAAACGGTTTGACAGCAACGATTCCGTAATTATTACTGGTCGTTAAATGGTTTCTAGTTAGACAATCAGTTTTCGGCCTTTGTGCGCAGTAAGACACTTTCTCGATTCGTCACATGAGATATTGGCTACTTTATCAAATAGGAACATTAGGTTTAGGACACTTTCAGAATTGGTCATAATATCTCGTAGTCGCATTATACATATGTCCCAATATGAATTTGGCAAATTAGTATCTAGACACACACCCCCACTTATACCTACTCATCTATTAAGTGTTGTATGTTATTATTTAATGTTTTTTATCACGAATTGTAGCGAGATAAAATAAAAAAAATAGATTTTTGGTTTTTTTTTTATTTAACCTTCTAGTTTTATTCCCAATGTATATGTTACAGAAAAACTAGTTCTTACTGAACGCTTCAGTTAAAACTAGTTCTTACTAATAAATACGCGTTTTACCTAAGAACGTGTTTTTACTGTAATATTATAATATGAGGATCCGTAACGATTTTAGTTGAGGATGCAGATTCTACCCATGAAACTGCAATACTTTGCAGACTCATTGGTAGAATGACTTCCTATAATATTATTGGTTATTTTTTTACACCAGCCTGCCTAGTATGACCGATTTATATGGCGTGATATAGCATTTTATCTACACTCAACTGTTAAATTCCTTTGTCTTTTTGACAGTTAAACGTGATAAAACGCTATATCACGCGATATAAATCGGTCATGCTAGGCAGGCTAGAATACTTAATAGATAAGTAGGTATAAGTGGGGGTGTGTGTCTAGATACTAATTTGCCAAATTCATATTGTGACATATGTATAATGCGACTACGAGATATTATGACCAATTCTGAAAGTGTCCTAAACCTAATGTTTCTATTTGATAAAGTAGCCAATATCTCATGTGACGAATCGAGAAAGTGTCTTACTGCGCACAAAGGGTTTTCGGTGCCTTAGCTTTAGGTAGACCGCAAGTTTATTCGCCGACTTCTAATCTAAACTAACAAAGTTTTTATTTGTAAACTGATCAATACTGATAGTAACAAACTATTAGTTATGTAGCATCATAGTGCATACCTAGATGTTTTGAATAATAATCATTTGTAGTTTTGACTATTATAAGATAATATGTATAATTATTGTCACCACCACGGTTGCATGCATCCGAAAACCAGCGCCACTGTTTCAAGCAGCGGCACAAGCTGAGATGTTACCGTTTCAGCAAAAATTTGTAAATTTGATGTTAATTTTATATTTTTTGTAACTGTTTTGCTGAATAAAAATTTTCTATTCTATTCTAAAAACTCATCCCAAAACTCTCAATTACAGCCATGATCGAGTCGTCCTACTCGACCCACCAGCCGCTCACACACATGCAGAAGGACCTCAAACTGGCCCTAGGGTTAGGCGACACATTAGAACAGTCTTTGCCCCTAACAGCGACCACGAACGAGATCTTTAAACACGCCAAGCGGCTAGGCTACGCCAACCATGACGTGGCGGCCGTGTATATACGCGCTCGGTTCTGATCGCGTGTGCTTAGTGCTGCTCAACGCTGTTAAAACTGTTACTGACTAGCTTACTTGTAAAGTGTAACATTTTTCTTTTCCCTCTAGTGGTTTGAAGATGCAACATTTTGGATGAATCATTTTAGTATTATTAAATGTTGCATTTTAGTTACAATTCCTATCAAGAAACATTCTAATTTGTCAGTGCCAGTGAGTTGACAAATGTGATGGAGTCGGATTTAATAATTATTCCCCGAATTAACATCCAATTTATGGGTGTAAATCTCAAAAACCGCCTTTGAAAAATTTCCCTAATCATTTAATTCTAACTATGTGACATTGGCGGAATTATGCATAGACCACAGAGCAAGCCATTAAGAAGAAGAAAAATGCATAAAATGTATTATTTAATAACAAAAACATTAAAAATATGATTCAGAATTCAGATGTTTCATATTTAAATGTCCCTTTTTAAAAGTGTTTCAAATCATTTAAAAATGTTTCATCCAAAATCTTGCAACTTTAGACCGGCAGCTTAAGTCCAATTGAGCGAACTGATGCAACTTTTAGAAGATTATGCCAGTGTTCGTCAGTTCTTTGTATCAAGCGAGCGATTGCCACAAAAATTGCTCGATTTCATTAATTTTGATGAGAAATATTCAGATTACTGAAATATCCTTTGGAAGACGAAATTCCACACGGACGAAGTCAAAAGCTAATTTGTTTATAAATAAAACAAACTTCTTTGTTTATTAGCTTTTATCATACTTGATCTGATTTTTTTGTATATATCTTTAAAATTATTTGTTTTTATATTTATATCAAACTTACAATTTTCTTATACATAACTGGATTAGAGAAATGTTACATTTTTGCAACAATTTATAAGATAGTCGAAAGCAGCAAAGGGGAAAGTGGTACATTATTTAGCTTAAGTGTGACGTTTGATGATTCATTTTTGAATCGATCGGACGTATCGAATTCATAAGGAAACAATTTTATCTTTAAATCAGAGGTATATATAAAAAGTAGTGTAATTTTATGAAATATGAATATGCATCGCGGATTTCACAGTTTCCTTTTTATCTTTGATCAATAAACGCATGTACTGGATTGTTCTTACTTTAAGGAATTCCTTTACGAATGATATTTTCACCGTATTTCTGTTCTAAATGCTGTTATTTAAGATTTTGATGAAAATATTGGAAGCCAAACGAAATAAAAACATGTACAGTGATAATCAGATAAATTAGAAACACTAGTCAATTTTCATACAAACGTGGTAACGCTGAAGCCTTGGTTCTCCGTCAGGGATTGATCGAGCTGTGATCTGATAATGGCTGTTCAGGGAGTGAATGGAGGAGATCCAGATCGCTCTTAGAATGCTGATCAGAGGGCCTAGCCTAGGTAACATTCGCTAAACTTCGTTATCGCTTCGCTTTCGAAACTTGTATGGGATTGACATAAGGTTTCGTTAACAATCAAATTTAAAACGTCAAATCCATGCATGTTTCGAAGCGAAGCGATAGCGAAAATTTGCAAATGTTACTTTGGCTAGTAGGGCAGAGACTGACACATTTACAAATTTTCGCTATCGCTTCGCTACGAAAAATGTATGGCTAATAATATTAGACGTTTTTAAATTCGATTGCTAACGAAACGTTATGTCAACCCCATACAATGTTTCGAAAGCGCAGCGATAACGAATATCAGATTCAGATCAGTTTGATATGTATAGCGATCTGAATCTCCTCCATTCACTCCCTGGATAGCCATCATCAGTACCCTTAGCACGAACAGCTATCGAGAAAAATAACGCGCGTAAAATTACTCGATAGAGAATTCTCTATGGAAAATTTAATTTCGCTATTCGGCGATAGATGGCGCTGTACTAATTTTTCATACAAAATTGCACTATCGAGTAATTTTACGCGCGTTATTTTTCTCGATAGCTGTTCGTGCTAAGGGTACAGATCACAGCTTTATCAATCTCTGGTAGAGAACCAAGGTTTCAAAGTTACCTCGTTTGTATGAAAGAAAATCGATTAGTGTATCTAATCATCTGACCACCACTATATCTATTGGGGCCAAACGGAATAATCCTGTTGGCCTTAATTTATGATTTTGTAGATGTTATAATAAAAATTGTTGTGACCAAAACTAAATCTTAATCTCTATGTTTTATTGACAAAAATGTAAAATAATTTCATAAATTGTAGATTTCCCGACATGCAGGCGTATTGTTGTTTTTCGATTAAAGTATCTATACTCCAGCTATCTCACGGAAATAATGTTTGTAAACAAAACTGCGCATTTTTCGTAATTATTTTGCAAATACGTTAAGTTTCAGTGAATTTACACCATAAATACAACTTTGACATAGGCAGGGGTCTCATTCACCACGCTTTTATATTAATTACTGCTCGCGGCTGACTCAGTCCGGTTATCCTTACTACCTATAATATTATAAATGCGAAAGTCCGTTTTTTGTTTGTTTGTTACGCCTTCACGTCGTAACTACTGAACCGCTCATCATGAAATTTTACACACACATTGTCAGGGGTACAGAGAAGGACATAGGGTACCTTGAAACCGAAAAAAAGAACTTTTCCCGAGGGATAGACAAAATACTATCCACGCAGACGAAGTCGCGGGCGGAAGCTAGTTATAAATATTTGCGTATCTGTATAATATACAACGTATTACAAAAGCCCCTAAATACGAATAAATAGTAGAAGGTACAATGCAAACTACCCCGGAAAATAATTATAAACTCATACTGAGATTTTTTATATATTTTTTTCTTTTAATGATAAACTGCATAGTGGTTATTATTAAAATGTCTATGCTATGTCTGGCGCTGTCTTTACATTTTTCGGCTAACAATTTTTCGTGGACCCTCTTGAAATTTATTTTAAAAAGATTGTTTAAATCTTGACTATCGCCTGCATGTCATCTTTTCGCGGAGTTATTTGTAATAGTTTGTAAAATACTTAAACTAATTCTTAGTTAATTATACATAGTAGAAAGATCACACAATTTTAAAACTATTACAAAATTCCGTCCTTTTTGTAACGAAATAGCGTCAACGTTCTTTTCCAATGAACTGTTTTACTTGTAGCATTATTTCACTTAATGTTATTTTAATAAATACGATTGTGACCTCTTCAATAATTCTCCAATATTGGTTAGTTATTTTAGTGATAATTTTAAGATTAAATGAATTTGAAGTAAGTAAACACATTTTTATGTAATTTAGTTTTAAGGCAAAGTGTACAAACACTCAAATAAAAATGAAAGGAAATCGGTTAAGGATCACTTAAATTGATAATGTTAGAACATAGTTTTCCAAAGTGTCTTACATTTGTTGCATTTATGTTATTATCGCTTTATTTTGTTCCAATACCATATTTTGTCGATAAGAGCTTACCTATCTATATTTGTAAGAGATCTGTCTTAGATAAATCAAATTAAAATAAGACTAGGTGTTTCTTAAATCGGTGTCCTTAAGTTCAGTATTTGCAATCGTAAAAATACAAACATTATTGTAAAATCATCATTAAAGTCAAAAGGTTTACATGCATCTTTTATTGTAAAATGTATTGTACATTATTGGGTAATTAGTACCAATGGAGATGGCAACGCAGATCTAGTTGTAGATGTCGCTGCGTACGCTTGTTCCTAAGACAGTAGACGTTCAGAACAAAATGTATGGGAAAAAAGGTATTTATTTTGTGTTTTTTTTTCTACAATGCAAATGCCGGAATTTAAAGCCCAATTATGACGTTTTTATTCTTACAGAATTTATCAATCTTTTCTGTATCCAGATTTTTCGGAAATTTGTAATTGCCAACATTTTTAAAGCCTATTACACAGAATTTAATCATTTTAAAGCTTAAAAAAAAACGATTTTTTAAGTAAAAGTCCTTTGTTTTCTTAGTTCTCGTGGAACAAGCGTACGCAGCATCATTTTGACAGGCCTTCCCCATTAAGAGTTGAGAATTTAGCAACAATATTTCATATTTCATTATGTAAATGACTGACACGATCATATGAAGTAAATAAATAATTATAATTTATTAACATTTGTTTCTATTTTTTTGGTACTCCATATTTGGTTTTCATATGTTATGAATATGATCTAACTAGATACAATATTGCATAAGGCTATTTAGCTAGACTATTTTGTTGTGTAGTCCATAGAAATATAGCACTTTTCCTTAAGGAGATCGACTTAGCAAAAATGTATGACTAAGAAATCGTCATTTTGGCCGTTTAACCCACTAAATATTTATCAAGAAAAAAAAATTGCATAAGTAAAACTATATTGAGTGTAAATTGACAAATCTGTTATCCGTGGCGATCGACCTTAAAACCTCTCGCGATCGACCGGTCGATCGAGTATGGGCACCTCAGATATACAATGTTATTTTTAGTTAATACAAAACCTCTCGTGGGGTTGATCAGACCATCAAACTGAAGAACTTTCATTATGAGACCAACCTTGAAATCGCGAAAAAAATTTCAGCTGTTTCATACATTTCAATGGAGTAGTATTGTACTTTTGTATGGAACAGTTGATTTTTTTTTCGTCATTTCGAGGTTGGTCCCATAATGAAAGTTGTTCAGTTTGATGGTCTGATCAACCCCACGAGAGGTTTTGTATTAACTAAAAATAACCTTGTAGCGAATGCAACTATTAACTACAATGTAATTATTATGCTAAATTGAGTTCAAAAAGTTTATTTGTCATCATATTCACAAACATTCACATTGATAATCTTTTTGCATGTATATCTAAAAACACATGTAAATCATAAAACAATATGCATATTAATCACAGTGAGTCCTTGAAAATGATTTGTATTCATTATCTTTACTTTTTTTTAAATTATCTTAACATTGAGATTGTTGTAAGTATGTTGTTGATTGTTTTTACTAACTGAACAACAAAGTATTGAGCTATAATAAGTGTTCTTTAAGAAAAGAGCCTGCAGGTTAAGTGCGTGAAATATGTCGTTTTGCGTGTTTGAGGAGGAATTCTGTGATTTTGTCTTGGAGTGAGGGGTCAAGTCGGATACCTAACCACTCATAGCGTACCTACGACAATACACACCACGCAAAGAGTCGGAGGCAATCACGCTGTTTATAACAGCTGAACGATTTTGCAAAAACAATTTACATTGGCCTGCTCGTCACCGCATCGAACTAGTACCTACCTAAACTAAATTTGGTATGCGGTCCGGTACGTAATGTGGTATTCCATTGAAGCGTATGCGCGACCTTTGCAAGCGTACACAACACGCTATGATTGTCGCCATCATTTTGACTAGCTAAATCGTTTGATAGAATTTTTTTGTGTTATGGCCATGATTAAAGTGTGATAGACTTAGCTATTATGTATTCTGTGGTAGAGCCTCTCGCCATCATAAGGTGCTCCGTCCAGCTCGGGCTGCCGGTCGTCGGGCGGCAGGCCCCAGCGCGGCCGGCAGCCGTTGTGCGCGTGGTAGCGCGGGATGCGGTCGTCGCGCACCATCTCGTGGTGTTACGACCACCAGTGGACGTTACGACACAAGTCTTTAGGAGGTGCTAGTTTCGTATCACGTCATGGAAAATAAACTCGATCAAAATCCGTAGGACTTCTTTCGTGGCGTGAACTCAGTCTTTGATGACGGTGTGGTATAGGGTCAGACGGAGGTACATTGCAATTGTAGGTACACACAACGCTATGATTCTCGCTGTTTTGACTAGCTAACTAAACCGTTGATTTCGCAAAAAAATGGTACTGTTTTTTTGTGTTCTTATGGTTATGATTAAAAAAATGATAGGCTTAGTTTAGTATAGCCTCTCTCCATCATAAGGCGCTCCGTCCAGCTCGGGCTGCCGGTCGTCGGGCGGCAGGCCCCAGCGCGGGCGGCAGCCGTTGTGCGCGTGGTAGCGCGGGATGCGGTCGTCGCGCACCATCTCGTACGCCAGCCGCGCGATGCCGCCCTGGTAGTCGCTGATGCCGGTGCGGTATAGCGACGGACGGACGTACCCGGCCACTGGAAGTTGAGAAAAGTATGAGTCTTCAATGAAGACTTCGATGGTCAAACTTCATACATAAATAAATCAGTAAGTATTCTGGATACCCTCGATCGATTTTGATTGAATTTAATTAAACGCGAGAGATTTGAAAGTAAATACTTTGAAGAATGTGAGGAGCTCGATGCCGCAGTGGTTTAGCGCCTGGCCTAGCGATTGCGGAGGTTAAGCAACTTTCGCAAAGGTTGGTTATGGGATGGGTAATTTACCAAAAATGTATATTATCTCGAGCTCCTCTGTGCTTCGGAAGGCATCGTTGAGCCGTTGGTGTCGGGTGCATTTGCAGTCTTTAAACCACCAGTCTGTAATTAGTTATTCTGTGACTGAATCTATTATTCGGGTCCACGTGGTGGGTCATTCCCCTTATCCGCGCTTAAGGAATTAAGGGCATTTGCCCCAGCAGTGGGGACATTAAAAAAATGGCTTATGATCACAGTTGACTGTATATTTCTTATAACAACAGGTATGTAAGTACAGTACCTAATATTTTTTTAGTACCGTAGTATGGTACCTACCTAAGCCTATAGGTACTAGGTAACTTTATCTGGACGACAACAGCTGTTCCATCATTAACATTTAAAAACTTGTTCATGGTTGTTCGTTTTACTGTGCCTACGTCCCCTGATCGACTCTCGCACCATGTTATTCAATTTGTGAAGAAAGTCAATAAGTAGTTCTTCCCAACGGTAAAAAGTTATTATACCTACATGTAGGATGAATGAAAGTGTAGCTCTTCCTAAAGATGTAAGCAGGTAAAATGTTTTGCGTCAGTATCTAAGTCAATATCGTTTAGGTTGTTATTAGTTGCGTCAATCATACAATATTAACTGTTATGAATGTTGAAACGTGCGGTTCAACATGTGCTTTGTGTAAACTGGTCGCACTCACCCGTGTACCGTTGACGTCACGCCGGAGGAAGCAGTGCAAATACAAATATTACTGAATATTAGGTAAGTTCACATCCTAAGAAGTTGAAATTATTATTGTAAGTACTAAAAATATTGAAGGCCACAGATGCAGTTCGAATAACTGGTTTATTATTATCACGTGTCCTACATCTTGGCATGGACCACTTTGAAAACCGCAATTCTGACTACATGGAAAATTTCTCCCCAATTAGTCCTAACTAGTCCTACTTTTTCGGAATTAGTCCCAAAAAGGACTGAAAGATATAAGCGATTTAAATGGTCCATGCCAAAGCAAACCTTCATTTTGGCAGGGACAGGCTATATCTAGTGAACCACAATACCTAGCCAGGATCTGATTATTCAAAAAAAAGTCCCTTTTTTATGGATCTCGCAACGCATAGAATCAAAACGAAATGAAGCGCCGTTCAAAAAATATAACGGAATGATTTGGTCCATGCCAAAATCAACCTACATCTTGGCGAGGACTTTTGAACCAGGTCACCCAGAGAAAATCTGCTTATTGGCAACGATTCGTGTAAATTAGTCCCAATTAGTCCCAAAGCCACAAAATTAGTCCCCCTTTGGTTTAGGAGAAATTCCGTTTTTTTGTATAAGTACAGTCACGTACAAAAGCGTACAGTAAAAATTAATTAAGTACCTACATAAAACAATTCCGTTCCGTAATGCGCAGTGTTCAGATTGTAAAACATTAAGCATCCGATCTTGCGGCTCTTTGTGAAAGCTGCAGCCTTTTAAACGAACTTTATCAGACCATCAAACTGGGCAAAAGTACAATGCGTAAGTACTCCATCGTAATGTATGAAACAGCTGATTTTTTTCGTGATTTTGAGGTTGGACCCATAATTTTTTTTTATTTTATTTTTATTTTATTTATTTAGGACAACAACAGCACAATCATAATTAAATTAACTATGAGGTAACTTACAAATTTATAAGGCCAATTATAGTTATCCGTGATATTACATGATGAAATTTAGTTAAAAGCAGACATTTTCTATTATGTTTGAGAAAGAAGTTACACATTAACAAAACAATCAACATTATTTAATCTACAAAAAAGAATATTATTATTGGTGAGGTCGGTAATATTATAACGGAATTTATATAAATAAATACAGGTACTAGAATAAATATAATTATTTTTTAATAAATAAAAAAAACTATAATAAATATAAATATATATATATATATATATAAAAAGATATACACATACCTACATAGATAACAAGTCCAGCACTACACCTAGTAGGTAGTGTTTACTAGGTGCAATGCCGAGCCCGCCATCCATGCGCAAAAACTATGCAACAAACGTACACATAGATGTTTTTATTTTATTTTATTTTTTTATGCATTATGTGTGTAAACTGCGTCACATTACCTTCAAAATAGATGTGGCACTCCGTTTGAAATAAAAAAAAAGAAAGAAAAGTTAATTAGTTATCTACTATAACAGATTGGACATGCTTCTTAAAGGTCTGTTTCGAACCTGTGAAAGGATCAACATCGCTAAACACTTCATTATACGTTCTGACTAAGCGTGTGAGTATTGAATTCTGGCCGTAATTAGTTGAGTGAAAGGGTACACGGAAGAGCGGTGTGTGTCGCGTTCGACGCATCGGAGTGCACAACGATATGCAAGAGAGGAGATCGGGGCAATTGAGGCGACCACGTATCACGTCAAACAGCAAACTCGCATCAAGCAACTTCCGCCTTTCTTCCAAGGTAAAAAGACCATACATACGACAATTATCAATATATGAAATTGCGCTTTTGCGAAATTTGTAGTTAAGATGTTTTAAGAATTTTTTTTGGATGCGCTCTAAACGATTGATGTGTGTTGCATAGTTGGGTGACCAGATAGGGCTCGCATATTCTAAGATACACCTTACATAAGCATAATAAACAATTTTATAACTAATTAGATTATTAAAGGGTTGGCACGTACGCATCACAAATCCAAGACATCTGTAAGCCTTATCAGCAATGGAATCAATATGAGAAGTCATATTCATTTTTGAGTCAAGTATAACGCCAAGGTCTCGCACTTCGTTAACTCTTTCTATCACCTTACCATTAAAATTGTATAAAAATTGCAAGGGAATTGGTTTACGTGTAAAGCTTATACATTGACACTTGTTAAAACTAATAGAAATTTTGTTTTGATTGTAGTAATTGAATAAACTATTCAAATCATGTTGAAGTGCTTCACAATCTTTCTGTGATCGAACAGAAATGTATATTTTTTTATCATCAGCGTATAATAAGTGATTAGATTTTTGAAAGCATGTATAAATATCAAATATGTAAGCGTTGTAAAACAATGGACCCAAATGCGAGCCCTGTGGTACGCCCGACGGTATAGATATGTAATCGGATCTGTATCCACCCAGTGTCACTGCTTGGGAGCGATTTGTTAAATAAGAGGATACCCAACGTAGCAAGTCGCCATGTATACCTAGCATATAAAGTTTCTCCAGTAGTATAACATGGTCTACACGGTCGAATGCTTTTTCGAAATCCGTGTAGACCACGTCAACCTGGCCTCCATTTTCCATGTTTTTAATAACAAAGTTGGTAAAACAAGCTAGATTAGTAGTCGTCGACCGTCCCTTATAAAAACCATGTTGCTTGTCAGAAATACCGAGCGATATCAATGAATAAATACTATTGTATACTAGTTTCTCAAATAATTTTGCGAAGGTATTAAGTATTGATATACCTCGGTAATTTTTTATGTTACTCTTTTTACCTTTTTTATGTATAGGTATTATGTGAGCTTTTTTCCAAGCAGTTGGAAATACACTTTCTTTTAATGAACGTTGAAACAAAATGGTAATTGGTAATGCCAAACTATCAGCACACAGAGAGACAAACAGTGGAGGCACCAAGTCACATCCGGGACCCTTAGATTTGTCTACAGACTCTAACAACTTTCGAACCATATCCAATGATACTTCAACGCTTGACAAACCATCCACGCTCATATATCGAGAGTCAATAGAATCTGAATGAGTATTATTATGATCAGTGTTAGTATGTTCAGAAAAAACAGTTTTAAAGTATTGGTTAAATGCAGAGCATATACTTTCACCATCGGTGAATGTCTCGTCATCAAGTGTGAATTGCTGAGGGTAGGCTGATCCACCTCTTTTTGATTTTACATATTTCCAAAAATTCTTTGGGTTCTCTTTAATAAGATTCTCAATATTATCTGTGAAGCGTTGAAAGCACTGGTCCTCCACACGATGCTGTCGTGACCGAAGTAATTTAAAGTCGTCGTAATCCCTAGGGTTACCGTGCATTTTCCATTTTCTATGAAATTTAAATTTTTCTTGTGTAATTTTAATTAATGCAGGGCTGTACCACACAGGATACGAACCATTAGTTGATATTACAGGAACATATAAAGCGAAACATTCATAAATTTTAGTATAAAACATATTGACAGCATCGTCTACAGAACCATCGCTTAACACGTCCACCCAGTCAACCTGTTTTAGAAATCTATTTATACTGGCGTAATCACCCTTGCGAAAGTTAAAGCGCGGTTGAGGTTTTTCTTTTAATGGTGTAAATTGTAGGTCGTGAATATCGATGGTGAAAGTGGGGTGAAATGTGTCAAGTTTTGATAATGGTGAGGTCTCAGTGACAGTTAACTCTAAATTACTAAAACATAAATCAAGTACATTATTACAAGAATTTAAAATCCGATTAAATTGTTTAAAACCTAAAAAATACATCTCGTCTACAAATGTTATAGCAGCTTGTTGAACATCAGTTTTACCTGTATGTAAGCATGAGTAACCATCAGTAGACCAGGCCATACAGGGCAAATTAAAGTCGCCTACCAACAGGTAATTATCGGATGGGTACAGTTCGCTAAATTGCACTATACAACGGGTTGCACTTTCAATTCGATGCGAAAGAGAATCTCCATCAGGTGGTATATAAATTAAAATAATATTTAAGTTTCCAACTGCGCCCACTCTCCTCCCCGGCACCATTACGCAGAGCGATTCAAAATCATCACTTACCCATTCACTCCTGATCGTGGCGCAGAGATTACGACGAACGCAGAGCATTACCCCACCACCAGATTTCTTATGTGTGGCGGTACGATCACGATCACAGCGAAAAATGTCGTACCTACCGTCGCAAATTTCTGAGTCGAGAATGTCACTCTGCAACCAAGTTTCTGTTAATAATAACACATCATAATCGTTGCGGAGTATATTGTTAAATATGTTCACACATTTTGTACGGAGTCCACGGACATTTTGATAATATATTTTTAAATCGGATCTATTATGTATGTCAGAAGCCATTGATAATAGGTAAAAGTAGAAATATTATTTTTTCTGTGACGCAGTTTCATTTGTTTATACAAACTTGATTTATATGAAGTATTTGTGTTTGAGTGAAGATAATATGTGTACAGTATTGCATTATGTTGAATTATAGTCAGTAACAATAAGAATATGGACATTATTGGGGCAAATAAATAATTAAATAAGAAATAAATATTATAGATAAAAAATAGAAATAAATTAGGCAAATATAGTATGAACTCACCATTATTTTCACAACAAACATGTTTTATAAAATAATAACTTATTATTAATTGGGAAAGAAACGAGCACACGTAGGTTAGGTAGATATGTGCTGCGGATAAATTATTAACAAATATGAGGTCACTTAAATACACCAGCATGAATACACAACATAGTCACACTATTTTACTTAGATCTGAGTCGGATTTTATATAAATTGCGGGGGAGGTGTCGTCTTTGCGGACAAAAATTTTCCCATCCCGGACCCATACATATTGATACCTAGCTTCAGATTTCTTCTGTCTCGTCTTCGTGAAGAGAAGTTTGTTCGAAGGGGTTAAATGCTCATTCAAATATATCTTCTTCGTATCTCCTGCGACATCGATATCCGTAGTGGTCAATCCTTTCTTTGAGCGGGTTCCGGAGATCATCGCATCTCTGAGCAATCGTGAACGTAATCTGGCTACAATCAGTCGAGGGCGACCAGCTATCTTGTTACGTGATTGTATTCTCGTGACGTAGTCAATATCTTGAGTAACAAGTTGAACACCTACATAGGCTGCAATACGGAGGATTAAGGTCCTTAGATCTTCGTTTTTCTTTTCAGGAATACCAGATATTTCTATGTTTTGACAACGATCACGTTGTTGTTGCATGTTCAGTTCAGCTTGCAAGTCACGGACCTGCCCCTTCAAGTTGGATATATCGTTGACACTGGACTTAGATATTTTTTCAGAGTCTTCGAAACGACGTGCGAGAGTTTCATGTTCCATGTACAAACTATTATATTTGTCATCCACTGATTTTAATTCCTCTTTGATGCTTTCTAGGTCGCTCTTAATCACAGTGATAATATCGGTTCGAATATCAGAAATCTTGCTCTCCAGGTCGTTCTTCCAGCTGCTTAGCTTGTCAGTAATTTGAAAGGTGTATTTTTCAAATAATGACGACAAATCTTCCGCTTCTCCAGATTGTGTACCGGTATCCTCACGAACTTTGCGTTTAGTATTACGGCGAGTGACGATAGTGTGATTATCCTCAATTTTAGAAATATCAGGGGTTGAGTTTGTTTTCGTTAAATTGATGTTTCCGGAAATTTCCATAGTAGGTACTTATTGTGCAGTGCGAATGCAGCAGCAACGACACACACAACGACGTTTGACGATAATGAAAGTTGTTCAGTTTGATGGTCCGATCAACTCCACGAGAAGTTTTAAATGAATTACAAATAACCCTGTATAGGTACAAAGTTTCAAGTGAACCCATTGAAGGAAGAAAATCACTCCACTCCAAATATGAATAATTTCGAAAGAAAGCAATATAATTTTAAAATTCAATACCATTTTATACTTCTTTTGAAATTATTTTGTCCGTGACTGTACATTATTTTGATATAGTCCAGGAGCCCCAGGATCAAAATATCTCTAAGAAAACATTTTTATTTTATGACTTAAAAATTTTGATTTGAGTTTCGAAAATGCATAAATGTTACGTATTACTTTACGATATACTTTTCTGTTACTAATTACACTTCGTTATTCTAACACAAATACGCAAAAAAAAACAAGTTACAAAAGATCGTCACTGAATAGGAAGTCAGCTCCTGTACTATAACAACCAAATTTTAATTCCGATTATCTCCTAAACCAAAGGGGGACTAATTTTGTGGCTTTGGGACTAATTGGGACTAATTTACACGAATCGTTTCCAATAAGCAGATTTTCTCTGGGTGACCTGGTTCAAAAGTCCTCGCCAAGATGTAGGTTGATTTTGGCATGGACCAAATCATTCCTTTATATTTTTTGAACGGCGCTTCATTTCGTTTTGATTCTAGGCGTTGCGAGATCCATAAAAAAGGAACTTTTTTTTTGAATAATCAGATCCTGGCTAGGTATTGTGGTTCACTAGATATAGCCTGTCCCTGCCAAAATGAAGGTTTGCTTTGGCATGGACCATTTAAATCGCTTATATCTTTCAGTCCTTTTTGGGACTAATTCCGAAAAAGTAGGACTAGTTAGGACTAATTGGGGAGAAATTTTCCATGTAGTCAGAATTGCGGTTTTCAAAGTGGTCCATGCCAAGATGTAGGACACTATTATCACCTCTTTTAAAATCTCGGCGATTACTCAGCATTGGCATCTTGCAGCTACACTGTATTTATCTCGGTTTGAAGGCCCCATTTTTCGGTTTTTCACATATATCTCGGAAACTTTGCGTTCTAGCGACATAAGATTTTCTACAAAATGAAAGCTGAATAAACTTGCTACAAGTTTTATTCAGTCAAGTTTTTCGATATCTTGTATAGTTTTCGAGATATCTGCTCCTGAATGTCTGTCAACATGCTTAGCGCTATCGCACACAGGCAACTTTTGTCTCCGCAACTTTTTTGTCTCTCACATGATTTGTATGAAAAGTTGCCGACGACTGCGTCGCCCCGTGTGCGCGCTTCCATATAAACTCGTGGACTTGACGTGAGAGACAAAACAGTTGCTGGGCGACTAAGTTGCCCGTGTGCGCTCTCCCTTAAGGTAAAGCTTGAGGACAATCTGCCGTGCATAAACTATAATGCCGTTAACCGATCCAGTGTTTCTTTCAGACAATATTCTCCGGGGGGCAATTAAGAGGTTCTGGGGAGCTCCTCCATCGATCACTACACTAGTTTGCCCATCTACCTACATACAACACATTTTTCTCCGGGGGGGCACTAAGGCTGATCCGGGGGGGCACGTCCCCCCGGAATAGTACCTGAAAGAAACACTGAACCGATCTGAAGCCGAACTTGACCTTTTAATACCATCAACAACAACAAGCAGACCACTCGTAGCAGACCACAATTTAACTCCTAAAATACGTCGGCAATGGTTCAAGGTAGGTTTGTCCATATCTGGCTCGTAAAGCTTCTTGGCTATCTTCATGAGCTCCGTATCTTTGATGGCCAGCTTCTGCGCTGGCGGGGGAGGGGCATTTTCCTCCACCACCTAACAGCTTTGGACCTAATGGCATCGCAGGATCCCGGCGCGAGGCGACATAGATTAGAGCTTACTCATGTACTGCAAGCATCTGTCCGTCAGAAAACCAGCAATCCATATTCCCGCGCTGTGTATCCGCGGCGGGATCCCTCTTAACGCAGCCAACGCCCTAAAACAACTAGAAGAGTATCAACTCCTTCAGCTAGTCGCCAATGATAATTTCTGCAGCATTTTTGGTATCTTCTAATGCTGAATGCGCCTTCTTCAACAGTTATCTCTGACCTAGAGCAACAAATATCAGAAAACTAACTCCTCAAATGCGTCGGCAGTGGCTCCAAGGTTGGTTTGTCCATGTCTGGCTCGTAAAGCTCCTTGGCTATCTTCATGAGTTCCGTGTCTTTGATGGCCAGCTTTTGTGCTGGTGGGGGAGGGGCCTCTTTCTCCACCACTTCGGTCCCTTTGTCCACGCATGGCTTCTTCTTCTTTACACGAGGCACGAATGGACGGGTTTTGAATTCTGCGTGAAATTTAGATATACTGGATGACTGAATTGCAATGGGTATAAACCTAAATCTGCCTTCTGCCTATTTTATTTTATTTGTCTATGTTGCTATTGGTTAAAAATGGGAAATTGTAAATCAAAGACTTGTTCTTTGGATCTACAAAAGGAATTGGGAAGTGATAATTGAGTCGGGTGTAGGGTTACCATTGCAAAATTTGGAAAGTCCTGACAAAAAGCCGGACATTTCAATAAAAGTCCGGACATTTCCACAGACAGATCCAGATTCCATACATTTGGGACTTCTCTTTCGAACACTACTGCTATGATGTTTTTTAACTTGTATGACGCCCAATCTTAAAAAGCCGGACAAATCACAGAGCCGGACAAAGTCCGGACAATAGTCTAAAAGTCCGGACATGTCCGGACTAATCCGGACGGATGGTAACCCTAGTCGGGTGCAAAATTTTAAAAATTAAATTCGAGGAAGTCAATTTATTATAAAAAATTACTCCACGTCTAAGCTGTACACATTTTTTCTTATTGTTATAATAAATATTACAATTATTTAAACGTTAGTTAGATGGCTACATCTTTATTTATCAACATAATTTGGCTTACGACCACATCCTCCCGTTATGCTTTTGCTCTATCAACTAAATTAGGTGATTACCCCCTAGAAGTGACCATTACTACTATTACTAAAGGTATCCTATAGTCTAACTAAATGAAAACAATGGCATCTGTCTTGAATCTTGATGCTCATTTGTTAATCTTGATTCAGCGTTCGTGTGAACCAGATTTTTTCAAGTGGCCCTCTAATCTAAGAGCTAACTGACTTCAACATAGGAGGGGATTCTCAAGTCTACGGTTGCTTAATAAGCAGAGCCCAGCAGAGGTCAAACTGCATGAGCCATGCTACAGTTAGCTTAGCTCGCGTAGCGAAGGTAGTTTTTCATACTGGTGGTTTGCTCGTGATATACCTAGTTTGCGGTCTGCACTGCAGGTAGTTTTCATAATTGTGGTATATAGTTTGCGGTCTGCACACAATTATGAAAATAAAACTACCTCAGCTATGCTTGATTGCGAGCTAAGCTAAACTAACTTAGCTTAACTCTTGGCCTGGAACTGGCAGAAATCCCGGATCCGCAACTGGGGCCTTTCTACTACCTGGGGCTAACTTTTCGAACTTCGGCGTGTCTGCCGGGCTCCAACTTAAAACAGATATATCGAAGTAAGAAATTGAGTAGGTATTGTACTATTTGACCAAGATTTTTGGAAGATATCGATGTTCGTGTCTTTCCAGAGCGTTAGGACCAAGATGCTAAAATGACCAAGGGTGACATTATGAATTGGGGTTCGCCTTTTTGGCCTGATAGGGCCTGCCTGGCAGACTTATCGAGGTTCGGAGCGTTAGCCGGTAGGTACGGCCCCCGGCTGGTTTAACGTTCAGGTGGATGGAGTCCACCCCTTCCTCCTGCAGTACACCACGAAGGTCCTACGCGCGGCCAATTCACCTGGCGACAGGTACGAGCAGTAATCGTTGTAGTAGGTGGACTGCCCTCGGAGCCGTCGCATCGTCTCTTTTATGAACGCGTCGATCTCCACGTCCGTCCACGCTTTCTGGAAACATCGAAGTCGTTAGGGTCTCAGCTCAGCACACGGGCCACACGCTACAAGCACAAACGACGCCACTAGAAGCTAGAAGTGGCTGCAAAAGTAGCTGAAGAGCGCGACAGCCACGCAAGCCTACAAGTGGTCGGTAGCCGACCCAAATTTCCTTCGCTTGCAGTTTAGTGGCCGGTGTCGGCCACAAGAATCGAGAACCGACGTTTGTTGAACCGCGTGTCCGGCGCGGCGATGTATGAAACTACAGGAATATATCAGTGGCAGCTTTATGTGGTAGTGGCTTGTGGCGTGTGTATGCGGTGTGCAAGCGATTATAACCTTGGGAGTGGTTAAGTGACGCTGTTGCTCATGGTAGTATGATATGAATGAATGACGACCTCCGTGGTCGACCAACTTGTACCTAGGTACACTGGTTTTCAAGGTTTCGTCGCCTATCTGAGGTCTCGGGTTCGATCCCTGGCTCTTTACAATTTTGACAATTTAGGAAACGAACTTTTCTGTATTGTCGCAGGTCTCGGTATTTGTGGCACCACCGCCACCGTTTGTCTCTGATTTACAAAACCCGCTTAGGTACTTTGGAATCGGAGCAATGTATGTATAATGCTATGCTGTCCAATAATTTTATTTATATTTATTACATATTTGTAAACATCTTTTGATATAGGACAAAGTCTGAAATCGCGAAAAAAAACAGCTATTTAATACAAAAATTAATAACGAAAATTATCAAAATTTATGACAGAGAAGATTTTTAACAACGATTTCAGAGATAGTCTCACAAAGTAAAAGTTGTTCAGTTTGATAGTCCCTATCTACCATATTCGGCGTTATGGGTTGTTTTGTAACACCCTGTAATATTGAAATGTGAAAATTCGTATTTTTTTATCTTAATCCAGTTTCGCTAGTTATCGGGAAAGCACGTAGGCTTACCCGATAATTATCGAAACTCGTAATTTATTAATATATTATTTATTTCAAATAAATAAACTACAAAGAGCGAATTCAACATATCTACTTAGAACGTTTTTGGTAACTTACATCTTGCGTCCCCTTTTTGGGATCCAGCCATTTGCCCTCTAGTTTAGCCCATCTGTTTTCAGGGCGACACCTGTTATCAACAAAAAACTAAGTGTAAGTACAAATCCTACTAATATTATAAATGTGAAAGTTTATCGGTTTGGATGTTTGTTCCTCAATCACGCAAAAACTACTGAACGGATTTGGTTGAAATTTGGCACACAGATATAGATAGCCTACATTAAAATATAGGATACTTTTTATTCCGATATTCTCACGGAAACGGAAAATGATAAAGCGATTTATCACGTTTAACTGTTAAAAGACAATGGATTTGACAGTTGATTGTCGGTGACCGTCAGAATGGCTGGACAAAACGAGATATGCACGTGAGACCATGTGCACTGTTTACTACCTATTTGCTACGATAAAACGCGCTATAACACGCGATATAAAACAGTAAATTCTATATGTTTGTGCGCAAATAACTAAAAAACTGCCAAACGGATTTTAATGGGATTTTCACAGTTTGGTAGCTTGGGGTCCAACTTAAAATCTAAGCTATGTTTCATCTAATTCGGTTGGGTAGAAAGGTGGAGACAGCTTTAACTCTACGTAGTACTAGCACTCATACACTAAGGAGATCATTTAAACTGGTCGCCTTATTGTTAAATCGCGGGCAAACTAGGATTCCTACCTGGGGATTGTTCTTTTGTCTACGCGGACGAAGTCGCGGGCGGAGGCTAGTAAGTAAATATATCATTCTATCGGAAGACGACGTGTAAAAAATCAAGACGAATGAATGATGAATCTCAGGGGTACCTAGGCAATTCTCAGCAGAATCAATTTATTAACTTAAACAAAAAAAAGTTTTTCCAAATGTCCACCATTTACAAACACCATAATCGCAGTCTCGTAGCACCTGTAGAAGCACGCGCAGTTGGTGTGTAGCATTGTGCGTAGCATCACTTGGCCGGATGAAGCGTGAAAACTTGCAGAGTGCTACGTAACTTTTGTACTAGGTAGATTGTGCTACGACGGACGACCGGCTTATTCCACTTAATAACCCCAAAACCGTTCTACGGTTCCACTTCAACCCCAACCCAAGATGTGTTTTAGGAGGGATTAAATCATCCTTTTTTTTCTTTTATTTCTATATAGTGAGTCGTTGTTTTATACCAATGACTAGCGGCCGCCCGCGACTTCGTCTGCGTGGACAGTTTTTTCGCTATTTCTCGGGAACTATACGTTTTTTCTGGATGAAAGGTACTCTATGTCCTTTTCTGTACCCCTGACAAAGTGTTTACAAAATTTCATGATGATTAGTTCAGTAGTTAGGACGTGAAGGCGTAACAAACAAACAAACAAACGGACTTTTGCATTTATGAGTTAGAAGCCACAAATTATTTATTTATCCTGCAATTTTTCTGATGACTCTACCAAAACTTTTTTAGGGTTTAAGTGGAACTGAAGTATCGAAAATCGAAATATATCTCTTTATTCATATTTGGTACGTATTAGTACTTTGGGGTTTAAAGTGCTATGAATGTATTAACTGTAAAGTTTCGAGAACAATGGCTTTGGGGTTTAATTTAATGGAATAAGCCGGACGACCGTGCTACCGTATCCATTTGGGTCTTTTTTTTGTGATTAACACGATAGCACAAAACTTTTATTTTGTTGAAATTTATTGTATGACGGGGTCGTCGACCCATCAATATCTTTATCTTAATTTTTTTACACGTCGCGCGTCGCATGATAATCCGGTAAGTTAGGTACTTATTTATGTTGAGGGAAGGATTTATTGGAGATGAAATGGAAATGGGTGAACTACATGAGTGGCTAAGTGCTAAGTTTGAAAAAAACTTATTTAAATACTAACATTATTGTTTTTTTAATAGGGTGCGGACGGTACTCGTCGAAATACTCAGTTAGGAACGACATATTGGAATTAATTTATTTAATAAACACTCGGGAATGCACAAAAAACGCTTTGATTTCAGCTTTACTTGTAAATTGACATTAGATCAGTTAAATACGCAGACTCTGTCATCGTGTCATCCATGTAAGTAAAAATTTTTTTTTACGTTTTGAGAAGTTTAACACATTTTAGTTGATGAAACTTTTTGGTGATGAACTTATTTTTTTTAACTTAGTATCGTTTAATGTTGCTAGTATCGGATTACAATAACGACTGAGTCTCTTTGCATTACTTTCTTGGGGTTTATTTCAGTATCTTCAATGACAAGTTTGCGTTATCGTAGTTTTGCATGTTATGCGCGACCTTTTTCAAGGAGTTGTCAACCATTTGTGTTTTTAATGCAAATGTACTAATTTTATTTTCTAGAAAGCAAGCAAGCATTTATTTCATAGTTTATTTACCTAAGACCTTCCTAGGACTAAACTAACGTAGAGCGGCGGGTTGTTTTAATAATGTTTGGTTTTCAGTCAGAGAGTTTTTATGAAAAGTGTTTTTTTAACAAAAACAATCTTTGGTCTTACAACTTACAACAATCCTAGCAAAAAAGAAATACCTTGTAAGATGGGTCTGACCACCGTGCGTGACGCACTATGCTTCTTATTCAGTTGCAGATTTTTGTAAGTACCTACATTACGATTAAATTGACAATAGAGAGTGATCCGCTGCAACTTCACTCGAGAATGTATGGCAAAGAAAAAATACAGATGGTTTTGTACCGCAAGCGCTCTGAAGTTGCCGCAGATCACCACTGTCTATTGTCATTTTAATCGCATTGCTGTGTGCCAAATGTTGCTACTAAAATCTGTATGACGGAATGTAATGCGTGTGTTATATCTTTTTAGATTTTTTATAACTTTAGCACTATATTTTTAGTTGTTTAAGGAAAATTTAGATTTCTCGATTCAGGATGTTGATTTGATTACGATTCAAATGAAAAATCATTGTTAAAACGACATTTACACTATTTATTTCTAACAATATTAATTTTGTAATATAAGTCTAGTTTCTAGATATATTCTCAATTCTGTAATTACTTAAATAACGTAAAGAGTACTCTAGTTGACCAATTATGTACACGTGTTCTGTACTGACAGCTCGATGACGTTTATTTGTTTGTCACTGCTATAAAAGAAAGAGCCCAGCACTTGTGTTGTGGGACACTTTTTGCACAGACGTTGACCAGAGCGGAGCTTATGCCAGTTTGAGTGGCGGAAAGGTTGTCGGCAACACGATTCATAAGTTAAGTACATTATTATTGTGTTATTTAGAATAATTGATTTGTAATGTTATAAAATAATGTGAGTGTGATTAAATTAGTATTCAGAGGCCACCCGCTATTAAATTTCATATTCAATTTTATGATTATTCTGGTTACTTGTGATATTAATAAGTAAAGTACTAGATTTGGACTCTTTTAATTTGGCTGGTAAATTATATAGTATTTTAATAAATTTGAGATTAAGCTTTATATTTTTTTAAGATTAATTTGTTGTACTTTGTAACAATATATTTGTAAATGTTTGAATTGATAATGCTGACGAGTTTCTTCCGCCCGTTCTTCTTCTCAGCTAAAAAATGACGTCCGAACGGGTAGTAGGGTAAAAGAAATGGACGATTAAATTGCATAAATACTGTTTCATTTAATTTCACTTTTTTAGTTTTATTTCTTATCATTATGTTTTCTTTTATCTAAGATCAGAAGTAGGGATAGACTCGGTCCATATTACCAATTCCTAATCATTTTCAGAGTGAATGTCGACGTGACCCGCCACGCTTCCTGCGCTTTACACCAGAAGAATGACTTCGCTGCGTTACCCCTGTGTAATCCAGATCCTGGAAATTGCAGCAGCGAGGCAACAAGCTGGTATCGCAACAGTATATTGTTTGTTTGCTTCGAAGTGAGAAGAAAACTATTTTCCTCTGGACTCCCTGCTGGAAAAGCCGGTAAGGCCCTCGATGGCTATGTTTTTTTATGATTAAGTACCCTGATTCACAAGACTTACCGGTTGGTTAGCTTATTACCTCTGATTTAGCGAATTATTGTTGCAAAGTGGAAAAATAAAGATTTGTATGTTGCAGAATTAACGTTAAATGCTTTGAGTTATATGAATATTATAATATTAATTTATAACGTTATTTAATTGATGTGGTTTCATGTATAGGTATTATAAATTACTAGTGTTGCATTTCGTGTTTCGTTGGGTTATTGAATATGGTCAACTCTTAGGCTCCGTTATGCGAAATTATTGGTCTGTCTTTTTCTTCACGTGTAAAGAGTATGGAAAATAACCTCAGTTCTGCACTTTTTCGATGTTTTTCGTTATTTTTTCATCATAATCTTTAGCACAATTATCTTTCTTGAAAAAAAAAGTTATTGGAGCAACTGTACAGTACGTAGTATATTTCGATGTAGAATTCAATACGTTTCCGCTATTATATACGCCAAAAATATGACCCGCGGCAAGCACTTTTGATGATATTCTGATTTTTTTTACAATATGTGAGGTTTATACGCAATTTAATACTTGTAGCTACTAGATAATCTCTTTAGCTTGTCGTATGTTTTTTTTTGTGGCTACAACTTTACATTTTCTATATTAAAATATGGCTCGCGCAAACCATGTTTGCCTATTAGTAGTGCTCTCAAAGAAAGATACCTAGGCAAACACGGAAGATCAGCGTCGGAATGTCTGCGACACCCGACACATGCTGAGCAGGTTGCCTTTTTATTTAAGCATGTACCCATGTATTTTGTGCCGCTAAATAAACAAATTTCTATTCTATTCTATTCTATTATGGCCCCTTAACAGAAGCATTACGAATCAAACTCACTTGGAATAAAGGATTAGTCTGTTATATTTTCAGTTTATTATCAGTTTATTAAAAATCCATTGCTTGATACCTTTATTCAAATTTATTTTTGTATTTCATTTACAATAATTATTATCACTGTTGATCCAATGTAAAGAAAGTTTAGAACACATAAGTAGTATTAATTTATATTGATAGAAAATAATGATCTAAAATTAAATCTATACTTCCAATTTAATCCAATTGATCAGGCAGACTAAAACGAATTGTCCATCTAGGTTTTTGATCATATATCTGTCGCAGGCAACTGGCTTAATCAGCCGTTCAATTAGCCGCCTAGCCTTTTCATTGAACGTCGCCGTTTCATCAGCAGCCTAAATGACATCCAGCCAATACATCCAAAACAATATCTAATTAACGGGCTGGCAGATGCTAAGGCCGTTGATTGAATAGGATAACCATCGTGACGATTAGAAAATGAAATATTTTGATATTGAATTCTTTATTATTATTTAAGTAAAATCCTACTTAATATTATAAATGTGAAAGTTTGTGGGTTTGGATGTTTGTTCCTCAATCGCGGAAAAACTGCTGAACAGATTTGGATAAAATTTGACACAGATAGTTTATAGCCTGGATTAAAACATAGAATACTTTTTATCTCAGCCAAAGGTTCCCTAGGGATTTTCCAGATGTCCACACGAACGAATTCGCGGGCGGAGGCTAGTACTTTAATATCATAGGTGCCTGCTTTGTCTTTTTCTTTCGCAATATTAACTGCTGAGTTTTAACGAAGATAAAACACATTTTAAGAAATCTTCTTGTCATCTAAAAAAAGTCTCGAATGGTAGTAAAATATAGAAAATTCAAAAGCACTTAATTACCTCTTTCTCGAGAGAAAGAGAATTATTCATTTTCATTTTTCTAATACTTAAGTTCATTCAGCGTTTGATTTTTCTGAGAATAGGTAACACAGATAATGTTTAAACTATAAATAAAATAATATAAAATCAAGATGAATAAATAATGAAAAATATTAGAAAAAATCGGCTCACCCGTAGCAACTTAGACGGGATCGGCTAAGTTGCTTTATACGGCGAATATTTTTCATTATTTATTCATCTTAATATAAAAATAGCATTGTGAATGCAAAAATATAAAACTTTAATATAAAATCAACAAAAACATTTAAATGTACAAAAGTTTCAATGCAATGATATTGATAACAAATATTTGTTATAATTGATACCTTGCTAACTTTAAAAGTTCTTCACCAGTAGGTAGCTGCCTTTGTCATAATCACGATATTATCATCGTAAGTACGACACAAGTGTTCATCTAGTACCTAATAGTCTTTTTCTGTCCAGGGGGGCTACTCAAATGGCCACTTTTCTATTCGTTCGCTAACTTAAAGCTTAAAAATAAGCAATTAAACGATCAAGTCACACGTCGCAAGTTTATGTAAATCACAGACGTTGTTGTATTGTATGGAATTGACAAACCTACGACACGTAATTTTGGAGTTTATGGCTTATTTTTAATTTTTAAGTTAGCGAACGAATAGAAAAGTGGCCATTTGAGTAGCCCCGCAGAACTCATGGTCACCTGAGCTTTCTCGTTTATCGTTTACTAGTATATTTACTAGTAGTATCGTTTACTTTACTAGTATAACCTCTTACCATAAGAATAAATATTTATTCTTATGCTCTGACTAAGATTCTTTCTAATGTTTAAACTCCAAGGTTAACGGTGAGATGTTAAAAAGAAAAAACTAATTATTTTCATATTTAAACTTGACAATAACATTGTTTACATCAAATACCGGAAGAAACAATAAATTACGAAAAAAACAAAACAATCACTTTGATGGTATTGGTCATATTCTGAGTTTATTTCAAAACATTCTTTAAAACGTTCGTTCAAAGGTTGGTTTGCACTATTTTTTCACAAAACACTTCCATTTCCCTATATTTTCTTGTAAACGAAGTGTAAACGTAATTTAATTATGAAAAGCACCATAAATCACAGCTGGTCGACGCCATATTTACAGATTTGACAGCAACATCGCCTCAGCGTGCCTGGTGATAGAAAATGGAACTAAATTACAATGACTTGGCTAGGCAAGTGGTTAAACGTTATCGAACCAAGACATTTGCCTAGCCGTTAAATTAAATGCCGGGATGTTATTTAGGCCGATGATTGAATGGCGCCTGTCAATGAAAAGGCTAGTCCGTTAATTGAACGACTGATTAAGCTAGTTGGCTGCGACATATCTACCTAGTAAATAGTTAGAACTTGAGAGAGAGAACATGTTTCAAGAATAATAAATGATAATAAGCAATACAAGTAGTAAAAAGAGACCGATTGATTTGTTAGTCAATGACCCAGCGAATGACGAAAGTGCTGCAATTAAATAAAGTTAGTAATGATTAATAATGATTAATGATGATAATGATTACTGATGATGATTAATGAGGATAATGATTAATGAGGATAATGATCAATGATAATAATGATTAATGATAATAATGATTAATGATAATAATGATTAATGATAATAATGATTAATGATAATAATGATTAATGATAAAACTTATCGCAAACTTATGAAGTCGCATGATACATCATATCTCTTGGTTGTTCTAATAGATTTGTTCCCTAATTGTATTGATTAATTGACATTATGATGAAATTTATAATGATTGATAGTAAAGGCAAAAAGATTTATTTATATTAATGATGCATATTGAAAGATAAGATAATGAGACTATATTCGTAGATAATGTAATATACACCGTTTTTTTTTATATCCCATGACTCTAGGGTTATTCTACAGGTCAAAATAACAAAAAAAACCCTCTTAGACATGTGGTCCGAAAATGCATAGTTTTAGACATATCATCAATCTTAATTGAATTACTACATACAACTAAATTACCCTTATGATGATTTATTTATTACATACATACTTTTTTACTTTCAATATTATCACTAAACGTGTAAATGGTGCTTAACTTACATTGACAAATACTACTACATTGTACTAAGATTTTCTTTGATGAGATACCTAATTCATATTTAGAGGTACGGCAATACGACTTTGCCATATTTGGTGTTTTGTAAAGGTTTTGTTTAAGAGTCTTTAACTATACAATTTTTTTTTCTAAAAAAAATACTTAATGAAAAAAGAAGTCTAATTAAAAAATTTTCCTATGCTATATATTCAATCTTTTTTATGGTTTGATTGGTACCCTTGAGTTATGGGATGTAAAAAACATGTTTTAAAAGTTTTGGTAATAATCATAATGGTTTGGCGACTTTTTAAGTGCCTACCACCCAGGGGTGGTAGTGGAGGGAGATGTTTGTAAAATTAGTGTCCATTGATGGCAGTAGTGATTTTCTTTGATGAGATACCTAATTCATATTTAGAGGTACGGCAATACGACTTTGCCATATTTGGTGTTTTGTAAAGGTTTTGTTTAAGAGTCTTTAACTTTACATTTTTTTTTTATAAAAAAAATACTTAATGAAAAAAAAAAGTCTAATTAAACATTTTTCCTATGCTATATATTTAATCTTTTTTATGGTTTGATTGGTACCCTTGAGTTATGGGATGTAAAAAAACATGTTTTAAAAGTTTTGGTAATAATCATAATGGTTTGGCGACTTCCCAGGGGTGGTAGTGGAGGGAGATGTTTGTAATATTAGTGTCCATTGATGGCAGTAGTGGTTTAATCTACATTATTGTTTCATCACTCTTAAAGAACATGTTATTATGAGTTTACCACAACGTATATTAAAATTTAAACTGTACTTGTCAGATTGGCCGAACGGTTTGTGTAAAGTACAAAATACCATTATTCAAGGATCCACAGGGCTACATTTTGACCCACCATGTTTTCAAGTTCGTTTAAGTTAGATTATTCCACTATTTTATAATTATACTTAAAAAACGCTGTTAAACCGCATGTTGTTAAACCAACAAAAATAGGAGTGGTAAAAATAATGATAATAAATCAATAAATCAAGGGGTTGTTGACGCTGTTGGCCATGAGCTGGTGAAGACTTAGCTTTACTGACAGGTCTGACACCGCGAAGCTCTTAATATTGACAAATTTGTGGTTATTGTTATTATTTTATAGAATTGAAGATTAGAGCTAGATTGTTTGAACTTATGGGTATAACTGTGGGTAAATGGTAATTGCTGATCGATACTTGGTGTTAGTTATTCTCACTAGCAGTGGATAAATGTTATTGGTATCTATGTCTAAGTGTACAGCTATACATACTTTTAAGATATGTTGCTATTTAATAAAACATAAAGTGGAATAAACTGATTTAACTCTGTTTCACGGATTCCGGTTAAATTCCTATTAAGTTACTTGACAATTAATTATAAAGTTCTATTTTTTTTATCTATTATTATTCTTAAATAAAACCAGGTGCTGGTATCAGCTGGAAGAGGCCGGAACTCGTGAAACATAATGATTATAATATGGTAGATAGTTTATTATAAAAAAAATATAATGTAAGAGACTCGTGCTCAATAAGAATATGAAGAATTAGAAAATACTGTGGCTGTGCCTGTGGTTTTACCTGTAGAAATGTACTTCGAGGATCTAGTATATAGCAGAATGGCCATGTCATATCCAGAGATATCAAAATAGTTTGTGAAAAGTGTTTAAATTCAAAGTGCAGAATTGCAGATGTTTGGCAATATTTAATTTCAAATTAAAAAATGGTTTTCAAAGGAAGTATTTAAATGCAAAATGCAGAATACGTATTGAAAAAATATATATTTTACAAATACTAAGTACATATTTTATCAAGTATTTCAAATAAAAAGAAAATATATATAAAAATGATAATTCAAAATGAAAAATTAAAGTAGGAATTTTGCATTTTGTATTTTGAACACATTTATTTCAGATGATTCATATCTCTGGTAATATCATACTTAATTTATAAAAATGATAAAAAAATCTTTGTTATATTTTGTTTGCGATTGTTGTATAATTTAAGAATTATTCACGAAATGAATTGTTTGATTAAAATGTACTTTGAGAACAAAGTACACATCAGAATGGCCGTGTTATATCTTTTTAGATTTTTTATAACTTTAGCACTATATTTTTAGTTGTTTAAGGAAAATTTAGATTTCTCGATTCAGGAAGTTGATTTGATTACGATTCAAATGAAAAATCATTGTTAAAACGACATTTACACTATTTATTTCTAACAATATTAATTTTGTAATATAATTCTAGTTTCTAGATATATTCTCAATTCTGTAATTACTTAAATAACGTAAAGAGTACTCTAGTTGACCAATTATGTACACGTGTTCTGTACTGACAGCTCGATGACGTTTATTTGTTTGTCACTGCTATAAAAGAAAGAGCCCAGCACTTGTGTTGTGGGACACTTTTTGCACAGACGTTGACCAGAGCGGAGCTTATGCCAGTTTGAGTGGCGGAAAGGTTGTCGGCAACACGATTCATAAGTTAAGTACATTATTATTGTGTTATTTAGAATAATTGATTTGAAATGTTATAAAATAATGTGAGTGTGATTAAATTAGTATTCAGAGGCCACCCGCTATTAAATTTCATATTCAATTTTATGATTATTCTGGTTACTTGTGATATTAATAAGTAAAGTACTAGATTTGATCTCTTTTCATTTGGCTGGTAAATTATATAGTATTTTAATAAATTTGAGATTAAGCTATATATTTTTTTAAGATTAATTTGTTGTACTTTGTAACAATTATTTGTAAATGTTTGAATTGATAATGCTGACGAGTTTCTTCCGCCCGTTCTTCTTCTCAGCTAAAAAATGACGTCCGAACGGGTAGTAGGGTAAAAGAAATGGACGATTAAATTGAATAAATACTATTTCATTTAATTTCACTTTTTTAGTTTTATTTCTTATCATTATGTTTTCTTTTATCAAACACGTGCTTATCTGTGATCTATTGAAAATATTACTTAATACGCTGCGGGGTTTTTCTGTGAAAAATGTTGAGCACACCTGCAAAGTTTTAGGGCGACCGAGACCTTTACAAACTTTATAGATTTTTTTACTTGTGTAAGCTAACAGTTGCACGCGACCTTTTCACGTGAAGAATACATATACTTCTTTGCCCGCTCAGTAGACGCTACACTGCTGAGTGCTGTGGAATATTTTCCTTTGTTAGAATAAAATCTTTGATTTAGACTTACCAACTACTTCATCAAAATAATATGGGTACTTAACTAAATGTTTTTATACATATTACTGAAGTAACCAATTGTCCATAAGTATCTAAAATTAAACCTACTTATAATGTCTAATTATAAATAACGTTGTTGATGTTCATGAAAAAGTACTGAATATTTTATTTTATGATTTTATTTTTTATTTTTATTTTATTCTTAAGGTACACCAACAGCGATACACATTAGATTTACATAATATCAGTTTCAAGAGTTTTTAGTACAAACGTGCTCGCCAATTATAGGTATACACAGCATTTGTCGTAGGTATAATATGTGGTTATTTACCTAATATTAATTTATTTATTTATACAGATTAAAAAAAATAAGAAAAATTATAAAATTAAATATTTTCTGAGTGTGTGCTAACTGGTTGAAAGAAATTTAACAATTTGTTTTTAAAAGTTCTAGCCGAGTCACCGAAAATATCAATGTTGGGTATCTTGTTTTTAATCTCGTTATATGCATTAGATATTCGTGCAATAGGGTGGTGCAAGCCTAAATTGGTCCTATGAGATGGTATGTGAAATAACTTCCGTATGCGATATCGGGGATATTTATAAGGGACATTTAATTTAATTTGATTAACAAGATGAACACTATTGATGTTGTTATTTAAGATCTTATGAAGAAACATTAAGTCCGAGATCAACCGTCGGTTTTTTAAAGATACCATTTTGAAGAACGTTACTCGTTGACTGTAAGGATGCCTGTGGGATATGCCAGGAGTTGAAAAAGCAAGACTTCGAGTGAACGCTCTCTGTATCGATTCTATTCTCTGCGAAGGTGCACTATAGACGGGGTTCCAAACAGCACTTGCAAATTCTAGATGGCTGCGCACTAGGGTGTTAAAAAGCACTTTTTTAGTTTTAATATTACGAAACCCTTTTGCGTTTCTTTTTAAAAACCCCAACATGCGGGCTGCTTTTTTTATAGCCTTATCTATGTGGACGTTCATTTTTAATTGGCAATCCAACGTAACACCCAGATCTTTGACTTCTTCGACCTTCTTAAGAGTATGATTTTACTAAAACTCTTTCTTAAACCCAAGCGTTTATAGTACAGTAGCCCGTAATACATTTAAATTACCAAAAAGGTTACCGCTCGCCGTTGTGATATAGTTATTTATTACGAAATTATAGATCCTTTAACCCAAGTTTTACAGATCGCAACCCGCCGTAACCTATATTTGTATATCTCCAAAAATGATATTTTTTTAGTTTTCGAGGTTTACCACATGGTTTAGCTATTGTCGTGTTCTACAGCTTTGTTTGATTGCCACTGATAATAGTAAGACTATCAAAAACAGCCATAGACAGATTTAAGACCAGATAAAAATGGATGGACTTTATCTGATCTTAAATCTGTGTATGGTCACTTTCCATAGGCTTACTATTATTAGTGGCAATCAAACAAAGCTGTAGAACACGACAATAGCTAAACCATGTGGTAAACCTCGAAAACTAAAAAAATATCATTTTTGGAGATATACAAATATAGGTTTCGGTGGGTTGCGATCTGTAAAACTTGGGTTAAAGGATATATAATTTCGTAATAAATAAATATATCACAGCGGCGAGCGGTAACCTTTTTGATAATTTAAATGTATTACGGGCTACTGTAGTATTAAAAGAGCTTTGTATTTTCATTCAAACTGTTCACTGAAATAAATTAACCTCAATACTTACTCAATTTTGCTCCCGTATTTAAATTTGAAATATTTTAATTATTAAATACGGTCAAATTTTGCTCCCGTATTTAAATTTGAAATATTTTAATTATTAGCATAATAATTGTGGCTAATTCCATTGAATCACGTAACATTTACGTATAAAATTAAGTGTAGTGAACACCAACAGTGAGTTGTTTGTGTATTTTGTGTGTTTTGTGACGTCGAACTACGGTCACTTTCACTTACCGGTATGACATGACATTGCATTTTTATCTGTAAATCATTGTTATCTCTTTCAAAGTAGTAATTTTTGTATGTGCTTTTAGTCTAATCTGTTCAGTTTATAACTAGTAAGGCTACATTTAAAGCCGATAGTGTAGTGTTATCATCTGGATAACCTCACTATAGTTGATTAAACATCCCCTTGGAATTACTTAGGTTTAACAAACACCTTTTTATTTTCACAATGTTGACCCGTAAGGCCGCATCTCGCCAGGAGGAGGCTAAACTCCATCAAACCCTACAGGAACTAAAGGCCACCAAGGAGTTGGTTAAGCAACTGCATTTGGAAAGAGATGAGAATGAAAAGGAATTGTTAGATGTGCTTCAAAGCAATACACAACTCAAAAAGGAAATGTCTGAGTTACATTTGTCACAACAGAATATGTTTGAGGAACGTAATAGGTTACAAACTTTAATCGATGGGTTCGACCAGTGTAGAGATGAGTATGAGAAGGCCCTCAGACTCATCTCTGGACTGGAAAAGCAGCTACATGACGTTAATAACCGTATTTATAAGTTAGAGTCAGAACAAAACCAAGCGGTAGTCACTCAGAACTTGAGTCTTTACGATGAGTTAGTCGGCTGTGACCCAAAACTTGTTTCTCCCTCACTTAACCATAAGCCAACAATCACAATTGATTTAACTTCTGAAGACTCAATTAATTGCACTATGAGTCAGGCAATGGTTGGTTGTAGTAGAAACAAGCTAAAGAAATATGTAAAAATTAACAAGTATATTTCAAAAACAAAAAAGTTACTAAATAAGCAGAAACATTTTTTCAAAAATATTAGTCACATTAGAGAGCGTAGACAACTAATTGAAAAGCTGGATACATGTCAAATTATAATCAATGAGAATAGACTGACATATGAAAATAACATTGCTATGTTAAATACTAAAATTCACTCATTACAGGAGACATTATCCAGGATGACCCAAAATTATGACCGTTCCAAAAAAGAGATAGGGGAATATATACTGGCACTTAAATGTTTATCCACCCCCTCTCTGTCAGAAAACCATTCAACCCATAATGATAGCTCCTTAGCATCAGGCCTAGATGCTCGGGACCATTTACTAGACCAAACAGTGTATGAGCCCTTAATCTCAGAACATGTAAATATTTTAGCAAGCACAAGTGAAAATAATTCCTTTGCCACTAACAAATGTTCAAACATTATGTTGTGTGATGAAATTGGAAAAGATTTAGGCTACTTATTCAATAATCAATTGGGAGAAAAAGTTTTAAATTATTGTATACCGGGTGCGACCCTACATGACATTATGAGAAAAGTAATAACTTTAAACTTAAATGAAAATACCAATTTAATTATATTAGTTGGTCAAAGAGGTAATGTAAACAAGAAGGATCTCATTTCATACTACAATAAGTTATGCAGTTTAAATATAAATAAATTTGTATTGTTTACACTACCTTACAGTGCTAGCTTGCCACAGGAAGAAAATAATATCAGATATAATTTGAATTTAACACTAAGCAATATGACTTATTATAATAGTCAGAGATGTCACATAATAGACATAAATAAATTAATATTTAATTTTAAATTGACAAAAGATAAATATTATCTTACAAATTATTTTAAAAGACAAGTAGCTTTAGCGCTATCATTTTATTTTAAACATTTAGCCAAGAACTTGGCTATCACTTCTGCTTCTATTGAGCAGAATAGTTTTGACATTTTGAATGTGACCTTGGAATCCGTTCCAAGTAATAATAATACAATTTTTACTCCTGCTCCTATTGAGCAAAAAATTGTTGACATTAAAAATAACACTTTGGCATTTGTCCCAAGTAATTCTTTTATTAGTAATTTAAATTACATAATAAGACAATAGAGGAAGTCTCTAGCCGTGTAATGACTAAGGAAAAGCCTAAATATTTAACTATAGTTCACCAAAACATTCAGGGCTTTTCTGGCAAAGAATTAGAGTTAGAACTTTTTTTAACTGAAAAAAATGTTAATATTTTATGTGTCACTGAGCACTGGCTTAAGGAATATGAATTAATTACAGGATTTCAATGTTATAAAATTGCTAGTTCATTCAGTAGGAAATCCACCACTAGAGGGGGATCTTTGATAATTTTGCAAAACAATATGAATTTTAAGGAACGAAAAGATGTGATATCCCTCTCTATTGAACAACACGTTGAACTGTCATGTGTGGAATTAGATCAGTTGATAATGATTTGTGTGTATCGCCCACCAACTGGTAACTACCCTCAATTTGAGTCCGCTATGGAGGACGCTCTAAAATTAGTCATCAAAAAGAATAAAAAAATTGTGGTGTGCGGTGATTTTAACGTAGACATCTTAAAGCCATCCTCAATTGCAAGTAGGTTTCTGAATTTGTTTAAGTCCTTCAATTTAGCAAACACCTTTTGTGAACCTACAAGAATCACTGCTACATCTAAAACTTGCCTAGACAATATTTTTAGCAACTGTAATGTACTTGATAAAGAAATAATAAATTGTATTCGTTCTGACCATAGCGGACAAATAGCTTCCCTTGAGCACCATCATGTTCCTCATCAGTGTAATATAATTTGCAGACCTCTAACTAAAAATAAATTGGAAAATTTTCATAATAATGTCACTGCCAAAACTCTTTGCTTACCTAGTAATGATAATCCCAATACTCATTATGATGATTTATTTAATTTAATTAAAGTAGAATTTGATAAAACATTTAAGCAAAGATCTATTAAATCCAAAGACTTCAAAAAGAAATTTAGTGATTGGGCAACACCAGGCATATATGTTAGCAGAAATAAGTTGTTTGAATTATATGGTCAGAAAACAATTTCAAATGATCCCGAATTTCATGAATATGTAAGAAACTATTCAAAAATGTTTAATAAAGTATGTACTTTAGCAAAAGCAAAATGTATATCTACAATAATTCATCAGTCAGATAATAAAATAAGAGCCACTTGGAATATTATAAATAAAGAGACTGGGAAAACTAAAAATAATGACCGTGAATACTCATTAGTATCAGACAATAAAATTATTGAGTCAGATGAAGGAGTGGCAACAATTTTTCAAGATTTCTTTTCTAAAATACCTATTGCAACTACCAGTAATTTAAATTCATCTCCAAAAATTGCTGTCTCCCTCTTGGAATCATGTGTTGATAAGTGCAATAATGTATTTAAATTTAGACATATCAATAGTGATACCATTCTTAAAACATTTAATTCAATAAATATAAAAAAGACTGAAGATCTCTGGGGCATTTCAACTCACATAATTAAGTCTATAATAACTACCATTGCTCCCCATCTTGCTTTTATTTTCAATAAGTGTGTTGATGAAGGGATATTTCCAGACTTAATGAAATATAGTAAAATCATCCCTCTTTTTAAATCTGGGGACAAAAGCGATCCCGCTAACTTTAGACCCATTTCCATTTTGCCAGCACTAAGCAAAATTTTTGAAAAGATCATTTATGATCAATTATTAGCACATTTTCTTATCAACAAACTACTTCACGAGAAACAATTTGGTTTTACTCGTGGTAGATGCACAACTGATGCTGGAATTGCACTTCTCAAACACGTCTTTGAAGCATGGGAGAGTAAACAAGATGCAATTGGTATATTTTGTGATCTCTCTAAAGCATTTGATTGTGTCAGTCACAGTACTTTATTAGATAAATTGGAACATTATGGTGTATCAAAAAATGCAATAAGCCTTATGCAATCGTATCTGTCGGCGAGAACCCAAAAAGTTGTTGTAAATAAAACAGAATCCTATGAAGCACCCATTACCATGGGCGTGCCGCAGGGATCGATATTGGGTCCATTGCTTTTTCTTATTTATATTAATGACCTTCCTTACTATACTAAAAACTTATGTGAAATAGTACTGTTTGCTGATGATACTTCTTTAATTTTTAAAGTTGATAGAGGATGTAACTGCAGTGACGATGTAAACAGCACTCTTTCCAAGGTGATGCATTGGTTTACTATTAATAATCTGAAGCTTAACTCTAATAAAACTAAATGTGTAAAATTTTCACTTCCTAATGTGAGGCAGGTTCATATGACTATACATGTAAATGGCGAAGCAGTCGAATTTGTTGACTCAACAAAATTTTTAGGTATTTCTATAGACTCGCGGTTGCAATGGGACCCTCATATCGATATCCTGTCAAGCAGACTTAGCTCTGCTGCCTTTGCAGTTAAGAAAATAAGGCTTCTGACTGACATTGAAACAGCAAGATTGGTTTACTTCAGTTATTTTCATAGTATTATGACCTACGGTTTGTTGTTGTGGGGCTCAGCTGCTAATATTAATAACATATTCATCTTACAAAAAAGGGCAGTGCGCGCTATATACAACTTACGGTCTAGAGATACTCTTCGTGACCTATTTAAAGAAATTAAAATATTAACGGTAGCTTCCCAATACATCTATGAAAATATAATGTATGTAAAGAAAAATTTAGATAGCTTTGTAAAAAATAGTAATGTTCATAAACTCAATACAAGAAACAAGAACAAACTTGCTGTTCCAAGGCGCAGACTGCATAAAACCGGAAGCTCTTTTTTGTGTAGATGTATTACCTTTTATAATAAGATACCAGAACAAGTCACAGAACTGCCCTTGGAAAAATTTAAAAATACTGTTAAATCCAATTTAATGAGTAAAGGTTATTACACTGTTGACGATTATTTGAAGGATAAAAAGGCATGGGCATAGCTTTTGTATTGTTAATTATTACTCTAATACCTCAGTATTGATTAGAAAAAGTCCGGGTTTCTTTCATAGGTCTAGATAAAAGTCCTTTAATTAAACTCGAATCGTGATTTTCTTTTCTAAGTATAAAATTGTGAGAAGTATCCTACCTACTTAAAAACGTACTTCTGGCTTCTTGACTCGACGACTTGATATGGGTAGCTTTAGTATGTCATGTTCACTTCAAACATATCTGCGGTGGTGTCGTGTGAGGCGGGTCGTTACGTTCCCTCAAATATGGTTGAGCGAAGCGATGGCTGGTTCATGCGTCATGCTCGTGAACGGGTGCTGCCAGTGGGAATGGGTCTGCTTCTGTCTGCTTGTATTAAGGGCGTCGTATAACTCGTATATAAAAGATCTGTTTTATATTGTCTGTATGTATGGCACTTCTTACTCAAAAAATATAATTCTTAATAGCTTACCTTGTTTTGATTTATTTAATTGCAATATTTTTACTTTCTATAGTCAGTAGTTTAGTGAAAGACCTATGAAAAGCTTTTGGATATAAATTTTCAATTCGATGGCTTAACATAGGTAGTCTTAGTATGTCATGCTCTCTTTAATCATTTCTGCGGTGGTGTCGTATGAGGCTCAAATATGGTTGAGCGAAGAGATGGCTGGTTCATGCGTCATGTTCGGGAACTGGTGCTGCCAGTGGGAATGGGTCTGCTTCTGACTACCTATCTTAATGCATATTGAATTGTATGTTTTTCTTTTATTTTTATTTATTGTAACAGCCTAGACTGAATAACAAGTTCAAACTTTGAATTTAGCTTAAAATCTGTAAATTGATTAAGAAATTTGAAACTCATTAAGAAATGAGCTAATTCAATAATGTTATTTATTTGTTAATCTTTGTTAATATAAAGTCTGGAAACGATATACATATTTGTAAATATCGTTCCATCTGATTGATAAAGCTGACAAGTTTTTTTGCGCCCATTCTTGTCAGTTAAAAGACGTCATAATGGGTGGTAGGGTAAAAGAATTGACGATTTAAAAATGCTTATTATGTGAGCTTATTTAAATAAAATATATTTCACTTTCACTTTCACTTACAAATAAACAAAGATCAATGTTAAGGTTCCACAGAAAAAAACCATCACTCGGCGCATTGTACACGAGTGTTCGGCGAATATCGGCTGAAATAGGTCACAACGGAATTACACTAAGCACTGAAATACTAATAAAATCCGGAGATATCTCGGGAAATGTGGACAAAGGGCCACACACGACGTCGCTTTGTTTGGGTTTGGGGTCGAAATTGAAGCCCTTCAGGGATGCCAATAAATTTAGCTTTATGAAAATGTCTCTATTGACTGATTTGACTAGAGGTTTTACCTTACTACTGGTTTGTGATAACAACCTATCTTATTCGTCTTAATGAACATTGATGTTGATAATTTAGGGTTCTGTCGGTAAAAACGGGATAACTGTTACTAAGACTCCACTGTCCGTCTGTATATCACCAGGCTGTAGGTATCTCATGAACCGTGAAAGCTATAGACAGTTGTCATTTTTACAGATGATAATATATTTCTGTTGCCGCTATAACAATAAATACTAAAAACAGAATAAAATAAATATTTAAGGGGGGCTCCCATACAACCAACGTGATTTAGTTTGCCGTTTTTTGGTACGGAACCCTTCGTGTCCGACTCGCACTTGGCCGGTTTTTTTACTTAGGGCCCAGTTTAAAAGGTTCCGGTCCGGATAATGTGCTAGTTGACGCTAGTACTAAGTATTATTCTGCCTTTGTTCCAAGAGATTCTACTTTGAGGTGAAGTAGAACTGTTTGGAATAGATTAAAAAACATCCGTCCGAGCAATTCTACTGTTACAAAACAGTAGAACTGCTCGGACGGGTGTTTTTCAGTGATTTTCAGAAAAAGTTATTTTGTTTTCTTTATAGTCTTTCGTCTTTCACAGAATAACCTATGTTCCAAGAGGTTCCACTGTTGGCGTTCTTAATTAAATTCTTCTTAAATTTAAAGAAATATTATAATCATTGATCATGCAGGAAAAAGAAAAAGCAAACTTTTTCTTTCATCATCATCTCGTGCCATCTTCATATTGAAGTTTGGCGGTCAGCAGACAAAAGCTTTTGCGATCCCATGTAGCATCTTTTAACTGATGATAGCCAAGTCCAGTCCACTGTTTGATGTCGTCCAGCCATTTGCGTCTCGAACGTCCCGGCCCTCTCTTTCCTGGAATTTTGCCTTTTTCTTTAAATAATAATAATCATGCAGGAAAGAGAAAACAAAAGAACCTTTTCTTAAAATAATTATTAAAACATCATTCGATTTTGCAGTAGAACCTCTTGGAAGAAAACTTCCAGAAGGTTCTACTATAGAACCAACAGTGGAACCTCTTGGAACAAAGGTTATTCTGTGCCTGAAACAATACGGTTGGTGAAATTGAAACTTTCTCGTAGTAGTAACCCCCCTGTTAGGTAAATAAATTTTTCGTTAGCCCTTCAACTAGAACTTGAGTAATAATTTTGTTTCGTAGAAATTCGTAT
Source organism: Agriphila tristella (assembly GCA_928269145.1). NCBI lineage: Eukaryota > Metazoa > Arthropoda > Insecta > Lepidoptera > Crambidae > Agriphila > Agriphila tristella. The sequence continues at coordinate 3,773,222 of OV743435.1, forward strand.
TGATGACAGCCCTGCATGACGGTGATCGTGTTTCTGGCCGTCTGCCAGCTCGTCTCCATTGCAACTCGAGATGAGCCGCCTTCTCATTTCCAAGCTTGATAGGACTGTTATATGGGCTATTAATATAAATAAAAACATTAGGTAGGAAGTAGATATTATAGCCTGTCACTATAAAAAATCAAAGGTGAATACATAAAAAAGTATAAAGTCATGACATGAGCCGCTTTGCAGCTGACTTTTGTCAACATTTAAAAAGTCGTCCTATGTTGAAATTTTTAATAGTTGTCGTCCAAATCAATTTTGATTGTTGTTTTCAACAACAACTACAAATACCTAATGAAACAGAATAAAATACAAACGTGTTTTTTAGGGTTCCGTACCCAAAGGGTAAAAACGGGACCCTATTACTAAGCCTCTGCTGTCCGTCCGTCTGTCTGTCTGTCTGTCACCAGGCTGTATCTCATGAACCGTGATAGCTAGACAGTTGAAATTTTCACAGATGATGTAAGTATTTCTGTTGCCGCTATAACAACAAATATTAATTAATTTAATTGGACTTCGAACTTCGAAGATACACAAAGGAACTCTTCAAAGTCAAATAGTATAAGTAAAGTGATTTAGGTTTTGGTAAGTTTATGGCAATTCAAAACAAACCAAATCATGCTTTGCGATGCAACGTTTTGGACTAGACTTGGACTACGATGACACAACGGAACTCCTCAAAAACAAACAGCGTAAATTTGGAAATTGAGTTCTGGGCATTTTACCATTGAAAATAATATAATATAAAGTTAAAAAATATTTACTCGCTGCGCTTACAGACCTAACCACTAAAAAGTTGAAAATAAAAAAGCTTTTTAAAAAAAAGAAAAACCGCCTTCAAAAAACCTGAAAACAAAAACAGCTTAAAAATTAAATACCTCTAAAAAGCAAGAAATAATATTCGAATCATTCGTTACACATATCAATATTAATAAAACACGACTAATGAAGTCGGGTGGGGCTTTTAGAAAAAAATGAAGTTGTCCTCCAGCCCCTCCCGACTTCAATAGACGTGTTTTATTAATATTGATATGTGTAACGAATGAATCGAATATTATTTCTTGCTTTTTAGAGGTATTTAATTTTTAAGCTGTTTTTGTTTTCAGGTTTTTTGAAGGCGGTTTTTCTTTTTTTTAAAAAGCTTTTTTGAATATCAAAATGTTCGAGTACATTTAGATCAGATCTATTTGTAAGTGTATTAGTTAACCAGTAAATGATATATTTAGCCATTATTTAATGCGAATCTCGAGCTACAATGTTTCTCGCCTGTCATCAAATTAGCAGCCAATGCTTGGATCCGTTGAAAGGTGCGATCGCTTCACCGAAATGTTGCAATTTTTCGTTATTTCATCTTACAAATGAGTTCGACTTAAGCAAACTGCTAACAAAGTACTTACATTTTACCACAGAATATACAACATGTTAATCAATGCCCACGTGGCCGCATGCGGCCGGACAACAATAGAAAATCTATTGAGTCTCATTTTCTGGGCCAAGAAGTGATTAAAAACCTTAAAGCCGAATAATTATGGTAGATAGGGATCATCAAACTGAACAACTCTTACTTACCAACTCTAAAATCGCAAAAAAGGCAGCTGTTTCATAAAAAAGTTATAACAAAAATATCAAAATTAATGAAATAGCAGACTTTTTTCGCGATTCCCAGAGTTGGTCCCCTAGTAAAAGTTGTTCAGATGAGTTTAGTTAATATATTGTGAATGCAAAAATCTCAAATTTAAAAATACCTAATCGACTTAAGGAGGTTTTTTGTAACACGTTGTAGATAGCTTTAGTTTTTTTTAATTTTTAGGGTTCCGTACCCAAAGGGTAAACACGGGACCCTATTACTAAGACTCCGCTGTCCGTCTGTCTATTTATTTTATTTATTTATTTATTTTACTAAACACATAATAAAACAGCTTTACAACAGTATCCCACAAAACTGTTCTGGACAGTTTGTCTGTCATCAGGCTGTATCTCATAAACCTTAATAGCTAGACAGGTGATTTTTTCACAGGTGATGTATTTCTGTTGCCGCTATAACAACAAATACTAAAAACAGAATAAAATAAATATTCAAGGGGGGCTCCCATACAAGAAACGTGACTTTTTTGCCGTTTTTTGCTCGCTATTAATAACGACAGCAGGTAGACAGTTGAAATTTTCACAGACGATGTATTTATATTGTTGCTATAACAACAAATACTAAAAACAGAAAAAAAAAATTATTTAAGGGGCTCCCGTACAACAAACTGATTTTTTTGCTGTTTTTTGGTACGGAACCCTTCGTGCGCAAGTCCGACTCGCACTTGGCCGGTTTTTGTTTATTAGGAAACTCAACAGCTTCTTTACTACAATCGTGCTCAAAATCTTAGCCAATGACAGAGCTGTTTAAAAAAAATGAAGTTAGTAAAAGTATAAAAAAAGTACTTATGGACTAAAATACAAATTAAATTAGGCAGGCGGCAGGAGGTATGGTTGACAGAGTTAATTAATTGTATGTTTAAATTTGAGATATATAATTTTCCTCAATAGTATCTAATACTTCTGGGAAACACTTATAAAAGTTTATTGGCCCCTCGATGATGTGAACATACCAAAGCGTCAGGCTAACTAAATCATTCTAAATCCAGTAGGGAGTAATATATTTCCCAGTTCTGGGACAAAGGAGACTCAGCCAAGTTCATACACCTTCCCAGAACCATTTCGCGAGTGTGTCTTCATGGAAATGATGGAATTAAATTTGACACGCCGTGGTTTTACGGGAACAAATGTATCACTGATCTCAGTATGTAGTGTTAACTTTTTATATATTTAAGGAAAATTTATCATTGCAGACTTTAAATCACGAACTAGCGAAGTAGTCTAGAATTGAATCACGAGCGTAGCGAGTGATTCTAATATAGACTAGTGAGTGATTTAAAGGCACGAGGCAGAACAAAACTTTGGTCTCGTGTAAAACATACAACTTTTCACCTCTACCAGCGAGAAATTTTTTACGTGACTTTCCTGGAAAAAGCTTAATTCAGCATTAAAAACTTGTTTACTTAACTCTTTTGGAGTTAGACAACTATCTTCATCGTTGAACGCATTAATTTTTGTAATTTATCACAAAAATAATTCGATCAAACCTATGCTGAAAATTTTTATTCATTGAGTAGAGTCAGTAAAGTAGATTCCCGTCGTTTTGATTACATTACGTTGTGTTTTTCTCTAATTCATTAATATCCCATTTTATTTATTAATTTATAATCATAAAATATATAATTTATTAATAAATTTCATTAATTTTTCTAATTTCATATTTGTTTCATACATGCGACCTTATTACGTCCATACTCTTTATTTCGAATTATCAACCTTCTTTTTTAACAATCCTTATTAAGAACTCCTTCGTATATCCGTGCATTTTATTTTTTTACTTTTTATTCCATGCATGACACCATAAAGCACTATATCTGTCCTTTTCTCACATATCAATTTTACAAGTGTCATCCTTGTCACTTTATTTCTTTTTTCTTAATTATTTTAAAGGTTGGTGTTAGAAATTAAAAAAAGCACTTTGCCTCACGCTCGCAGCAAAAATCGATTTTGCTGCGAGTTTTTACGCGCCAAAAGCGCCCTTTTCGTGCTGGAGAGGTGAAAAATAAATTACAGATTTTTGACAGTTTTGTATAACTTCATGTGCTGCTGACTGTACAACAGAAATGACCAATGAATAAAGTTGCAGGCGTTGCAGCGGATTACTGTATAATTTGTTAATCGCATTGTATTACTCTATTCATTTTTCAGATACGTTACGTTAAATCATGAAAATTAATATAAACACACGAATAAACTTATCATTTCTTTTTACGTTTTGCAGAAATCTAAATATATTTTTAATATCGAAGTTGAGTTATGATGTTTATAAAAGCATATTTAGTAGAAAAGAATTAGGAAGTCAATATATATTTTCTCATCACGTTTGAAAAACTTCAAACAGCCTTTAGTTTATTTGATATGCTCATAATAAACCAGATATTATTATGATTGTTCGCTTATTGTGCGAAACAACTGTTCCTTTGGACTTGAAAGGAAATCGAGGAATAATAAACAGATGAATGCGGACAAAGGAGCTACGGAGCTACGGACGAACAATATGTGTGTCTTGTTGTTGTCGGATGGGACCAAAATGGAACAAACTTGGTACAAAATTGAAAATTGCGATAATAATTTCGTTAAATAGGATTAATGAGGAATGTCTGATAAAAACAAACTGGCAATTTTTTTTAATATGTGATTAGTATGTAGTTTTAACATACTGACTGAGCACATAATCACTAAAGCTAGGGTTTCCTAGGATAGCGGTGCTGTCATATTACGGCCGTAATATAGCGGCGTTGAATGTTGTCTATGCAAACAATATGGCGACACCGTAACGTCAGAAACCGCGCCGTTTTGTTTACATAGACAACGTTCTACGCCGCTAAATTACGGCCGTAATATGACGGCACCGTCATCCTAGGAAACCCTAGCTTAACCAACCAATACGTAGGAGGACCTGGAGGACCGAATTATATCATCATTTACTTAAACTTATGAAATCATTGATTGAGCATTTAGCTTTATTTTTTTTATCTAATACGTACATTTGTCTACTTATTTGTTAGTAATGTTAGTTTTGTGCTATTGTGATTAAAATAATGTTAGTATGCTCGTTAAGCTTTGTCCAGACTTGTTCATTTTGGCGTAAGTATCAGATCACCGTATCTTTAACATACATTGCTAGTTTGGTTGGCGTGCGTTGAAGTAATATCAATCAACGCACGATCAACCAAACTAGCGATGTATGGTAAAGATACGGTGATCTGATACGCCAAAATGATACAAGTCTGGACAAAGCTTTAGGTGTAATTTGCCGTGAAAGCCTCCTTCAAACTGTTCCAGTTGATTCTATCTGTCTGTTGCAAGTCTGGCTGGGCCATGTTTCCGGCTGTCTGAGACCTATCGGCACTCCATCTTTCAAATGGTCTAACCTTCCTCCATTTCTGTAAAGAAAGTAAAAAACAACATAATTTTAGATCTAGAATCTGATGTTATTAGTTAATTATGAGCCGTTGATGTTATGGACGACTTCAATCGAGTTATAAAACAGGAAAAAGAATTGAGTGGCGGTGACATCGAAAATACGACTCAATCCATCCGGAACAGTCATGTCCTCGCTATCAACGGTATTATAAGACGGCCATAACATCAAAATAACACTGGTTTATGTACAGCAAAACATTGGCCACTGTTTGGCACATTCGGTTGAGAACTCCCCAACCATTTATTGATGTATAAACAAACGGAGAACGTTTTCGAATCGCTTGTGTCAATGTTGGGCCAATGTCTAAACGTTGGCGGTGACCGGTGACGTATGCAATGGCAACGTTTGGCACGTAATCGCCAGTTTCAGTGGCAAGCGCGTGTGCGCCGGGCGGACCGCCCCTCGAATTTCCCGCCCAAGCGACCGCGAGTGACACCGCTTTGAATATCGAATTGTACAAATCCTGTTTCTAATTTTGAAATTTGAAAGTGTTTTTAAACTACCAGTGCTGTTTTGTGATGTTTAAATCGGATCGAGTTATCGATTCGATTCACTGAATCGATAACGGTCGTTTGTTTTCCCGAGAGTCTGGTTTCCACATCCGGGGGAATTTTTCAAGCGGACGGAAAGGTAATAAATGTTATTTTTTATTTCAATTTGTCATTTGCGACACAACTTTATTGATATCCAAAATAATTAACCTATTCATTATTTTTATTTGGCGAGGATTCAAGGACACGATTACTACAGGGAAATGACCACTTTTAAAAATATCTTTAGGAATTTTTTTCGTGTTCTGTTGAAATGGTGATTTTACAAAACAAATGTGGGTTGTCTTGTGCCTTTATCTAACATTTTCTTTAAAAAGTAAACATCTTATGGATCAAAGCTGGCATTACAAAATCATTTAGAGGGTTCTAATATATTGCTTGACTATAAAAGAACAGTTGAAAGATTTATTATTCTCTGGGATGTTAAAACATTATTTATAATTGTATTAATCCCTTTTTTTACGAGTTTATTACTCTGAAATAGTTATTTGTTACTAATAAACAAATGTGTTTTCGAGTTCTTAAAAAATATGCATACGTCATATTTTTTTCTAAGTTCGGGTTTTTAAGTTAAATGAAATTGTTGTGATTGGGGTCAAATCTTTAAAATAAGTGAACATACTTTTGATAATAGGGGTTAAAGTTGGGTTAAAGTATGAAATTGCCATTTTTTTCTCACACTGAGACTCTCATATCTTCTGTGGTGTTAGAGATGCTTCTGTTCCTTGTTATCATTTCGAATTATGATCAGGCCTCATGATGATGTTAAAAAGTAGAGGAAAGGAGGGTAATTTGGAATACTGTTGTTAATTTGGAATAGCAGGGTATCACCAAAACTAATGGCGCCATCTCGTTTTATGGACCGTAAACTTATCACAAGTAGTGCCATCTATCGATGTGTTTTCATGGATAGTCTGTCATTTTTCTAAGATGGCGATTAGAGATTGAAAAGGTGAACAGCGTGTGAGAAAAATTATGAGGTACGTGTTTAACCCATTCCCATCGCTAAATTTCCTTATGATTATGTTGTTTGGCTTTATGTGTACTGTAAAATAGGTTATTAATTTTGCATATTAGCATTGATTTCAACAGTTTGTACATTTATAAATAAATAAATTGAGGTTATGTCCCACTACGTCTTGTTGCTAATTTGGAATACCCAATGTGATGTTAATTTGGAATATTCCAAGATTTAATTGAAGGTACTTAAAGGCTGATTAAATTTTATAATATAAATGATATTTCTTTTTATTTACTTAGAGAATAATTATCCCTTCACATTTAAATCATTTACCTACCATCACGGTATTTAATCTTGACTGAAGGTAATTTGGAATACCAAAATGGTATGCCAAATTACCTTCAGTTGGTTTAGGAACCGATTTTACAGAGTTGCTCTCTGGGATTAATATTATAATCACAAACCTTCCACTTTCTTCTCAAACACTTACTTAGTAATAGCTTACATAACTAAGTTAAGCATGGTGAATATAATTTGGAATACTCCTATTCCAAAATACCTGCACCCTATCTCCAAATCTGAATTGAGCCATTTTGCATTCAAACTAAAATTTTAACCTGTAGAGATGTGTATTTGTTTTTGATAGCTTGCACATCGATAGTAAGATAATATAGCTTCAATTTAATCAAGGTTTCATTTTATTAATACCTCACGGAAAAAAGTTGCAGGTCTGAAACAAAACGGTATTCCAAATTACCCTCCTTTCCTCTACTTACCGTATACCTACCTGACTCTTTTTTTTGTTAGCAGAAATGAACACTTAATTCGTTGTAACTCGCCAAAACATAATTTTCACTTAACACATTTAAGCGTTTGAACATCCTACTAATATTATAAATGTGAAAGTTTGTGGGTTTGGATCTTGGACGAAGTTTGGATGTTTGGATGTTTGTTCCTCAATCACGCAAAAACTACTGAACGTATTTGGTTGAAATTTGGCACACAGATAGTAGATAGCCTAGATTAAAACAAAGAATACTTTTTATCCCGATATTCCCACGGGAACGGGAACCACGCGGGTGAACCCGTGGGCGGCCGCTAGTTTGTTCATAAAAGTTTTAATTAACATTAGCTTTCATGGTTATAAAATACGGAAAATGTTAGTACCTACCTATGAAATATGCAAATTCTTTAAAATTCTCGATAAAAAAACCTAGAACAAATAAATACCGATACGATACTAAGTTTTTTACTGTATCAACCATGTATCAACTGTATGACATTATTTTGCTTTTAAATGCATCAACAATAATGGTATTATTCGCTGCTAAAAAGCCAAAATACAACCCTAAAACTCTCAAGTAGCATCATAAACGCTGATACAAAACGTAAAGTGTTTTGTTTCAGTGAAATTCGGTTGATATTTATTATTGTTTCGATGACGTCGAATCGATGCGCCTGCGACGCCGCGCTGTCATTGATCAGACGAAAATAGGCGACGAAGAAACGACGTGAGCCGTTAAATGCAGCACTGGAAATGTGCACATTACCGCTTGCAGACTGATTGCCAACGATTAGAAGGATTTATAAAAAAAACTTGAGGAGTTAGTACAAACAGATGTAGGTGTTTTACTACGAAAAACTTAGAGCAACCAATTCTGGGAATCTTATAATGCAATAGGTAGGTACTTAAGTCTATAGAAATATGTTCTATAATATATAGAAAAATTCAACCTGTGGAAGTGAGTTTCTTTTTATTCTACCCATATTGTAACGGACTTACTAATAAAGATTGTATAGCAGATGTTTAGTTACACAATGGTTACCTACTCTCTGTCAAACTATTTGAGTTTGACATTGAAAAGAAAGTGACTAAACACAGTGTAACTCATGTGTAACTATTATTTATGCATCTGCTATACAATCTTGTTTGAATGTTTGTTCCTCAAGCACGCGAAAACGGGTGAACAGATTTGGATGAAATTTGACTCACGGATAGTTTATAGCCCGGACATAGGATTTTTTATCCAGGTCAAAATTTCCCTGGGGAATTTACGAATGTCTACACGGACGAAGTCGAGGGCGGAAGCTAGTTTACAATATTTGTTAGACGATTCAAAAGAACATAATTATTAAGTTTATTTGAATAAAGCTATTTTGACTTTGACTTTGTTTGCGATCGAAAGAGATGGCGATCAGTGGTAGGTACGCAACGCATTACAGCACGGTAAGTTAAACAGTTGAACTACGAAAACAGCTCTTATAACGAACGCCATAAAGACGGTCTCAAGGATAACATGTATAGTCTGACGTGCCGTTGACTGTACCTAGGTAGAGAAAACTACCACAGAATAAATAATAATGATCTACTACCTCTACCACTACATACATAATAAATTGGTTCTTATGTACATTGACAATCTTTCCCAACAAGTATTTTTATTTTACTTTTTTTAATCAACCTTACTTAATAGGACTTTTAAAATGCTAAATTGTTTTTTTAAACACCTTTGAATAGCATCGCTTTTATATTTAATAATTAGATTATTTAGAAAAGTGTGCTAAAATCATTACTCATAATCATTGGTGTCACCTAACAGTAGAGTTTTTTCAGAAGCTTTATAACTGACGATATCGCCAGCCTGGTCCAACCAGTGAACTAAAATCTATGGAAGTGTCATTGCAAACAAATATTACTTAAAAAAGTGGCACCACGGGGCCTAACAATTACAACCCACCCAGCTTTAGTCGGACCAGCCACGCACCCGGTGACTGAGGTTAGCATTCTTTACAATAATTGCGTTTGTATTGTAGAGAAAAGAGAGAAAGAGAGAGTTTATTAGCAATGATATCCTGTATAGTCAAATTATCATATTTTTTCGATTGATGATGAGATGAGAGATACTATGAGTATAAAAATTAGGGTCGCTAATAAGTAACGTGTTCAGTCACTTTGTGCTACATATTAAAATGCCAGCATTTCTAGCTCCATCCACTTAGTTGTAGTTTTCAGGTGGTGGTGCCATTTTTTGAGTGCAATGCTTGTTCCATAGATTTTAGTTCGCTGGATCCGACCGCTCTATCGTTGACCGACATCTCGTCTTTGATGTGTCCAAGATCTTTGATCTCGTTCTCGTGATTTACAGCCACAAACATCTGTACTGTGGCCGTATTGTTTTGAGTCGGACGTACAGTCTTAGCAGGGTTCCTTTAGTGGTAATCATCTATCTAAGTACTTATAACAGCTTTGTTGACTGCCTAATAAATAATAAAAACAGCTTTTGGTTCATCCGTTTTCGTACTTAGGCCTCCTCCAAAGACTTCCCCGATCTCAACTTACTTTACGTTACGAGTTAGTACGTAAAGAGTTAGGAGTACGAGGCACTTACTTACGTAAGCGCAACGTTGAGATTGTGGAAGTTTCTGGAAGAGGCTTATGTACGAAAAAGGATGAACCAAAAGTTACGTAATTCGGTATGTATGTTTCTTGGTGTTAAAATAAAGTATTTATTATCTACCTACCTATCTATCTAAACAAACTTAGGGGAATCATCATCATTAATCATCTTCCTGACCCTATCCCTATTTATTTGGGTTGAGCGTGACATGTCCATGTCATCAGTTCTTCAGTGGTTGAGGATTCCGGATGTGGACTTATGGTTTCACCTTTGTCTTTAACTCATAAGCTACTTTTAGCTGTAACCTGCTAATACAGTTCCTATATCAAGTGCTAATTCACGCAAATATTAGTCTACATTAATAATGTGACTAGTAAAGTTTGTTGTAGATACTCCATCCATCGTTTCTCGGCCTTTGGCTAAGATCAAAGTAACACCGATGATGATAGACGCCGTTAATTGCTGACGGACGAAACAAGTTGCCGAGATTTCTAGCAAGTTTGCTGTAGTAACACTAGTAACTAACTACATGCAATTTGTGTATTTGTATTTTGACTTCGAAATGTACTTATTGTACTTATAATACTTACTTGCTTCATAGTTTTGTGACGTCGTTGTAAATTTGCAATCGAAGGCAAGGGTTGTCAGCATTATTTTCCCTGTAGGTGGCTATAATGTATTTTCTTGTTCTAAAACATCTATCATCATCATAGGTAATTTCAGGCATTCGAGTACGGGTTATACGACGCCCACTGCTGGTCCTGCTGGATATTAGTCCTCCCCCAAAGATGTTCATGAATGTCATTCAAATATTCAGCTCTACTAATAAAGTCATCTCAGGCCAAGCCAACCAAACCAGGAGGGGCCCAATCGCGATAATTCTGAACGATAAAACCAAAACCGTTGTCATTTGGGTTATATTTACCTAAAAATGGTTCAGCTTTAGAATTCTCATCTAGATTGTCTAATATTGGAATCGTAGGCTCTCGTATCTAAGCGAGTATTTTCCGTAAAAGAAACTGAAATGGTAACAAATAAGTTTTAATGTTATCGTTGAGAATAGCGTGTGGGCCCTGGCTAATTCAGTATTGTTGGAGTTAACAAGGATTTCCTATCACAACCAAACAAATGACGCCCTTTCGATACAGCTAGATCGGAACTTCTGTCTAGCTAGAATATACAAGGTGCATTCGTAACCTCTCTCCAAATTTTAAGGATGTGTTCAGTCCATGAAACTGAACAACTTTCTCCATGAAACATCTGTCGAAATACGCTAAAAAAATTTAGTCATCCCATACTAAACTGATCACGTAATCTCTTTGATTTGTATGAAAAATTTTTTTTTTACATATTTGACCCTATGTTTCTTAGAGAAAGTTGCTTAGTTTCATGGACTGAACAAATCCTTAAAATTTGGAGAGTGGTTACAAATGCACCTTGTATTTTGTGCAACTTTTGTGTTACTTGGAGAGACAGGCAACCCTGCCACCGCCGGCTGCACCCTCGCTCGCGTGTTGACATAACAGTGTCGGTGCCGGCTCCCGTTACTCGTCAACTGAAGTGCCCTCGTCACTTCCGAACCGGACACCTGAATACAAACCGCTGTTCGGCTGGTATTCAACTCATCCAATTTCTTGGTCCAACTTATATTTGATTAAAGAAATTGGATAATGTATCAAATCTGTGTTACCAGATGTAGTGTTCTTCTTTTTTCCCTTCTTTAATGGCATTTAACTCTTCATTATTATTATTTGTGCCAGTTTATTATATCTCGTTCATGCTTCTTGATCATATTAGTAAGTACCTTTGTTGACAGACAGGCACGTATCCAGACTTTTAATTCGGGGGGGGGGGGGGAGGTGACAACTGCACCACGCAAACCGGAGAGTGCCTCGCCCGCTAAATTTGAATTTAGTCCTGTACTAACTATCCCCCCCCTTGGATACGTGCCTGTTGACAGATTATTAAGGCATTTAGCGTCACTTTATCACGTTCATGCTTTTTGATGATAGTAGTAGTACCATTGTTGCCAGATTATTAAGGCATTTAGCTGATGCTTCGTCAATAAATATGATCGACCGCTTCATCAAAAACTATGAAAGTATCTCTGTCTAATTGTTCTATTATATTGTAGTAAGTCTATTGGGATGATACTTCCCAGGAGTACAAATGGTAAGACTACTGGGAAGTACTGACAATTTCTAGCTGAGCTAGTAAAATTTACTTGCTGAGCCAGTCAGCTAGATTTTACTGGTTTTTCGGAGTCTAGAAACATTTCAACGGTTTTGATTGCTAGTTTGAACCCTGATAGGAGCTAGGTACGAATCATGCTAAACTGCGTAGAATATAAATGAACCTTGGACGAATCAACCACTGGACGCGAAATGACAGCCATATTCGCCTTTACCCCTTAGCCACTTACTGTGACCGATAGCCTCAGTAAACAATATTGCGTTGTCAGTGTGATGCTAGAGCTCGAGGCGAAACAATGGTACGAAAATGGGCAAAATGCTCCGTCTTGTTCAGCTAAAAAAATAGCGGGCAATCAAGAAATCTTTCTTTTCATCCCTTCTATTCGAAAAATGATGCTTTGTTCCTATATAAGTGGGACCAAAATAGCTCTTTTCTGGTAAGAACTTTTTAGTGGGAGGAAAAGAGATTTGAATTTAGAACATGTATCTTTCAAAGAATTCGAACGCCGCCGCCGGCTGGTATGTATTGACTGGCTGTATAGACGGCGCGGAGACTAAAAAAAAACATAAGCGCGCGAATTAAGTCTCTGTTCTTGTAATTAGTACATACTTACATTACGTACTTAGTACAATAACTTTTGAAAATTGCGCTAGTGTATCAAACGTAACAATAAATTGGTAATTATATTTACTTTTCACGTGTCTTTTTTAAATAAAGAACATTTTCATTAATTACATAAACACAGTCTCCTATTTATTTTCTCATAGAAAGGGGATGAAAAGTAGAGTATATGACTCGGGCGCAAAATATTTTTGGCGAGGGCGACATACTTTGAATCCCTCGCTACGTTCAGGATTCTACTGAAGAATCCCTCACTTCGCTCTGGATTCAAAAAAGCGCCCTCGCCGTAAAAATATTATTTTGCTCCCTTGTAATACAATCTACTATTTCACGCGTAAGCACAGTTTCAATCTATCATAGTAGCTATTCTTCGTAAAATAAATAAAATTTGGTAAATAAACAAAGTAGGGTGACTTAGCCGGTTTGCCGGCCCCCTTTGGTTTTCGGCCATTTCGGAAACATAACCAGGCCTCCTTCACTTGCTCAAGGTCGCGCGGATAAGGGCTTTGACAATTTACTATGTTTAAAAATGTTGACCTCCTATGCTACCCTGGTACTTTGATAATGTAATTTAAAGAAGATAATTAAGTTTTTAATGGTAGTGTCGTGGGCAATGCATATATGTATGGAATTTTCATTTACCTACGACACCACTGGGCCGGTGGTGTAGAAGGGAAAAAGAAATACCCACGGCACTACCAGTAGTGCGCCTTGGTAGTGTCGTGGGTAAGAAGGGCGAAAATTGAACAGGGTAGGTGTGTCGTTAAAGTAGCAAAAAAATTGTGCATGTGAGTTTTTTGGAAGGTAAGTTACAATATTGTTTACGGTTTGATACACATAATTTTTATTACTGACACTCAATTGCAAGAAGGATTTTTATCTTTTTAATGACACTTTAAATCCTAATGTTTCATTAAGATTATTAAGACGGGCCATCAAACCAATTTCACATCGTGTTTACTTTGTATTTTCGCTAAATACGTCGTTGACCGACCAGCTTATCGTCATTACCGGATCCAGAAGATGTTTCTTGTCGCCACCAATAAATTTATTCGAAAAACATGACGGAGAAAAATTCCGGCTGCGCTCCCGAATTTCAAAGGAGGCAGCGCTGCTGCTTCGAGACCACCTCAATCTGGAGCCACAAACCCTGAGGTGTAAGGCCATTTGTGGTCTTATCTCTTTGCAGTTCTTCGCGACAGGGTCCTTCCAGATGATACTAGCTGATTTGGCGAACAAAGACAGTTCTACTGCCCCTGGTACATCACATCAAAATGAAACATCTGTGCGATCAGCCCTTGTAAACTCAATATCGTGACAATATTCTCCTAGTATGTAGATGTTGATCTTTCTCTTATTTATTTATTTTATTTTATTTTAAAATCTTTATTGTACTACAAACTAAAGTACAAAAGGCGGACTTAATGCTAGAAGCATTCTCTGCCAGTCAACCTTTGGGAAACAGAGAAACCATGAATGCGGTACATAATAACATTAATAACATACAAAAGTAATATATACAAATATAATAATAATATAAAACATAATACTTAAAGGTACACAAAATACATATATATATAATAATATATAAATATTTATTAAATTTCTAAGAAGGAGAAGGATACAGAGATGACAATGATTTCCACATTATGAGCTTTCCAAGAGAAGAGAGTTAACTTTCTTTTTGAAGGAAAATTTGCTTGGAGATTGTCTGATAGAGTCAGGTAGGTCATTCCAAAGGCGCAGAGCTTGCAGTGTGAAGGAGTCGGACATATAGCCAGAGCGAAAGAGAGGAGTACAGAGAGCAAGAGAATTTGTAGACCGGAGCTGACGATTATGAGAGCCGCAGAGATACTGAAACTTGCATTTTAAGTATTCTGGAGCATGAGGATTATTAAGGACGGAGTAAAGCGTGCAGAGTAGCCTTTGCTGTCTGCGCTGACGGATAGGAAGCCATTTAAGTTGTGACCGATACGAAGAAACGTGATCGAACTTGCGAAGGCAGAAAACGAATCGAAGGGCATTATTCATAAGTCGGTCCAACTTATTAAGAAGATCCTCATTAAGGTCCGGAAAACAGACATCAGCATAATCGATGAGGGGGAAAATAAGAGAAGTGACGAGAGTTACCTTAGTACGGATAGGGAGAAAATTTCTAAAGCGATTTAAAAAGCGTAAGGAAGATGTAACTGCTCGACTCACCTCGGCAACATGTGCCGTCCAGCTAAGCGTAGAGTCAATGTGGAGGCCAAGATTTTTGACGCTGGGGCAGAGAGGGATGGTGGTGTTATCCAGAACAATAGGCTGGACTGAGCTATTATCGATCTTGGCAATTTGTTTTGACCCGCCGACAATAATAGCCTGGCATTTAGCCGGGTTTACTGCGATACCGAAGTTAGTAGACCAGGTGCTGATGCTACGTAGGACATTATTTAATATTGATACAGCAGAGTCGATATCTTCGGTTGGTGACTGTACATAAATTTGAAGGTCATCGGCATAAAAGTGATAAGAACAGCCAAGCGATGAGGAAAGGAAATTTATGAATATGGAGAAAAGAAGAGGAGACAGTATGCCACCCTGCGGGACGCCAGCGGAGAGATCATTCCAGTGAGACACATCCGATCCTACGCGTACCGCCTGCTGGCGGCCGCGAAGATAATTAGAAAACCACTCCAGTGATGACGATGAGAAGTTGAAAGACTTAAGAATGGCAAGCAAGATGTCATGATCTACCATGTTAAAAGCGTTAGAGAAGTCAATGAGCACAATGGCAGTGACTAGTTGACTCTCCATGCCCAATCGTATGTCCTCAGTTACTTTCAAGAGTGCTGTTGTTGTGCTGTGCCCTGGACGAAAACCAGACTGGTAGGGAGTGATGAGGGAGTTGGAATAGATGAAAGAAGAGACTTGTTTGTGGGCAACAGCTTCTAGAATTTTCGAGAGGAAAGGAAGGATAGAAATAGGTCTAAAGTGACTAAGTAGTCGAGGAGAGGAAATTTTTGGCAAAGGAGTAACATACGCCTTACGCCAAAGAAGAGGAAACTGGCCTGTCTGCAAGGAATAATTTATGATGTGGACTATGATAGGGAGAATTTGTTCCAGGACACAGACAATCATTTTCCTGCTGATATCATCACACCCTACAGCTTTCGATTTAAGGGAGGCAACAACTTTACTAATATCGTCTATTGTCACTGGCGAGAAAGAAAAAGACTCAGAGTTCAAATGGCCTTTGGAAGTAATGCTGGAGATGGTGTTAGACTTGACGGCTGGGTCAGGAGAGGGAGTACTAGAAAAATGATTATTGTAATCGTTGAGAGAGAACGGAAGAGAATTAGAATTGGGAGAGGTTTTCCCCAGTCCAAGAGAGTGCAGAAACTTCCATGTGTTGGCCGAAGAACAGTTGGTGATGTTGTCGAGAAAGTGTTGCCGCTTGGCTGCCCTTACCATTCGATTGCACCTGTTGCGCGCAGTCTTGTAGAGTGTCCAATTGGCCTCGGTTCTATTATTTTTAAAAGAACGAAATGCACGATCACGGCGAATCATGGCCATGCGTACCCCACGGGTAATCCAAGGGGCAGGTGGTCGCTTCACACGAACAGCTTTTAGTGGTGCATGGGCATCAAACAGTTGAAGTAAACAGTGATTAAGGTTTGAGACTTTATCATCAACTGACGATGACCCAAGAACAGCGTCAAAATCAAGTTTACTGGCATCTTCTCTTAACTTGTCAAGGTTGAGTTGAGCGAAATTACGCATCCAAACAATAGATGGTTTGAGCTTGGGGGGTCGCAGACGGTATTGCAGAAAAACAAGATCATGCTTAGAGAAGCCAGGTGCAGGTATCTGACCGTGGTTCAGAACATTGTCAGGAGAGGTTAAGATTAAGTCAAGCCAAGTGTCACGAGAAGAAAAATTATGATGTGTAGGCTCTAAAGGCAGAATCGAGAGGTTGACAGACTTGATCATATTAGTTAGTTTGATAGACTGTGGAGAATTGCAAGAAAGATCTGTATTGAAGTCACCCATGATTATGAGATGTCTGTAATCCGAACAAAGCGGTTCAAGGACAGACTCGAGATGAGAGATATAATCTACGGTGGGAGCACAATAAACAACTGCAAGAACCGCCTTGGCGCCCTTAACACAAATTTCCAGAAATATGTACTCAGCTTATATGTAAAGGTCAGTTCTAGTACTGTTATTTTGACTTAAACGAATAAAGTATTCTGTGTGATACATTTAAATTTGATGGCCGGGTGACTAAATGCATTTTTGGGAGGTCATTTCTTTTTCGCCGCCTGGCCGAGAATTAATGTTCGAGTTTCACAATCCATAATATTTGGCCGGCAATTATGGCCGAAAACCGGCTAAATCACCCTATAACATTGTCATTATTTGACAAGTGTAATCCCCCCTCGCCCCGCAAAAATTGGTTGATCGTGATTTTATACATTTTTCTTACGTTACGTGTCCAGTGGTTGATTCGTCCAAGAAATGAACTGACGGCTTTCTTCAAAAACATCCATTATTATTGTCTTAAAATAAATTATCGGCTAAGATTCGGATGTTTCGAAGGGCATCGACTAATTTCTAAAATAATTAACAAGTGTACGTCAGGCAGTAAAACGGGTCGTTATTGTTGCGGCGAGCTGCGCTGGCGCACGTCTACCTTGTTTATGGGATAGTTTGTCTTCGTTAACGATTACTGGTAACTTGTATATTTAGCATTTTTGCAATTATATCATGTTTATCATGTCATTGTCTCCTTCTATAAAAAGAAAAACAATAACATATGCAAGCATAGCTGATGTTGATGAAGATGTTTTTTTTTTATAGTACTATAAACTATAAAATTTCAGGAGCAAGTGAATGATACAAGTTTCACCAAATTCAATAATAGGTATTAGGGGTCGTCCATTAATCACGTGAGCCTCGAAAGGGGGGGGGGGGGGGGGTAGTTGAAAACAAAACGAAGTATCACAAAGGGGGACGGGGGGGTGTAGTCAAAGTCAAATAAGCTTTATTCAAATAAACTTAATTATTAAGTACTTTTGAATCGTCTATATTTTCCTACCACCCGTTCCAGACTTTTTTAGCTGACAAGAAGAACGGGCGCAAGAAACTTATCAGCTGTAACAGCCATAAGTGAGATATCACGTGTATTAATTTTTTTCGTTGAACGCATGATTTTTAACTGAAAACTGCACCGACCGTTACCAGGACGATTTCCCGGCCTATCGCGACATATTTATACTGAAAAATGTTGAGATTTTTTTGGACCAAAAAAAATACACGTGATTTAGAGTGGGGGGGGGGGGGGGGGAAGGGGGTTAACGTAAAACCTCACCATGCATCACCAGGGGGGAGGAGGGGTTAAAAATTGGCCAAAAAAACATCACGTGATTAATGGACGCCCCCTTATGTCTTCATAGTTACTAAGGGGATTTAAAGGTAAGAAGGGTAGTTTACTTATACTTAGCTTGTTGATTGAAAATAACTGAAATCTATCACTACGCAGGCTCTTCGCAATCAAAGAATACTCGCAGTAGTGCTACATTCATTGTTTCCCCAAAAAGAGGTGGATTGATACACAATGCACATTAATATTGCGACATGATTATAAAACAATGATGAGTGAGACGTAATGGATGGAAGGCACCAAGAGGCGTAGTCTAGTTTCAAAACATGAGGTCATCGAGCGTCTGATTGTTCAACAATTTATTGTTTGAAGCCTATGCCAAACATGCCGATGACCATAAGCTTGGCTCTGGCATTATATTCGTAATACTTGATGGTGCATCCACTTTGAACTAGGTAACATTTTGCGGCGCAACGCTTTTCAATGACAGCGAGCAACAAGTAACACAACTAGTTGAGCATAGTAGTTGTGCCTTAGATCCGGAAGGCAACAAATATATTTTAACTGCTAGGTACATACCGTGTAAATACACGGTTTACAAAAGAATTTACACCTTAAATAAGGTTTAGATAAAAACTTACACTGTTATAGGTCCGATTTCAGCATGAAGATTTTCTAACGAATACCTTTTATATGGTGGTGTCATCATTTCGACCTTGGTACTTACGCCGCTTTCAAACGTTGAATATGAAACAATGTTAAAATTCTCCTGGTCACGAACTCAGTGGAACCAAATGATGTGATGATATTGAAACAGGTGATAGTGTTGCTAAAACTTAACAACATCCTCCAAGGAATTATATTAGTTTTCTTTCGACATTAACCTTTTTGGTGTGCCAGTGCTGAGGCACAGGCCTTTCTTATGGGTGGGTAACTTAAATGGTCCATCCACACACCACGTCCCGGCCAAATTTTTTGGTTCCAATTATTGGTGGGTTTCATACTCGATATCAGTCAAATGATGGAATTTATCGCTCATTTGAAAATTTATTTTTATTTTATTTTGGGTGTATCTGGTAGGCACGGGAAGATTACAGGTATGTTATTCTGATGACTCCTAATAGAGTTATCGGAGTCATCAGTCCTTATCATTAGGCAGTTTTCCACTAACGTTATGATAAAAAAAACTCATCGTCACCAGGAAAGATTTGTTAGATTCATCAAACCCGTGACTATTCTGTAGTAGTACCTAGATATTATTCTTCAGGTGTGTGACTAATCTGGGGGTACAATCGTCTTTTAAAGATAGCCACATTGCATAATTACTGTCAGCTATGCGTCAATCATTTATTTTTCCGAAATACGATTAGTTAATAAGCAGAGTATTCAAGGTGCATCATTTCTCACTTGTAATTTTGTATTTTCAGTTATTTTGAACCGTGACTTTGAAATATTTGAACTTGTAAATCTTATCATGTAGTTACGTTTATATAAATAAAGTAAGCCATTATATTGCCTGGCTTAATGTTGTCAGGTGAATTGGTGTTGGTTACAGAAATAGTGTTAAGTATTTCCTTTGTTTTATAATGGACGGTATTTAAGTGTACCTACCTCAATTTATTCCTGTTTTCTCCAACAAATTTCGTCTTTGTTCCGTCAAAAATAATGATTGGGCACAGAAATGTCCTCACTAAAATATTTCAAAATTTCAAAAATATTTTAATTTGTATAAATAATAATAAGCTCACCTAATGATTAAAAGAGCATTTTTTAACGTTTTATTTCAAATAATGTACTGCAAAAAATATTTTAATCAAACACCAATTAAATTCCAATGTACACTGAGCTGGGCCCCTATTTTTGAATCGCTCGGCTGGCGTCGAGCGCTCGTTTCTACTGATTTTCGTTCGACATATGACTCTATTTCGAACGTTTGAGCCATATGTCGAACGAAAATCAGTAGAAACGAGCGCTCGACGCCAGCCGAGCGATTCAAAAATAGGGCCCCTGATCTGATGATGGAGCCGGAAAAAGGCCACAGGAACTCAGTATTGAAACCATGCAACCCCATCGAGTTTGGGCTCGCTTGATTTGTCCGTCTTGGCGAATACTCTGTTTGGAAATAGTATCCAGGGTCAACCATGGAGCCGGAAGAAGGTCACAGGAAGTCTATAATAATACCACACAACCCCATCGAGTTTTGGCTCGTTTTATTCGTCGTGACAAGTACTCCGATAGGATAGGAGATAGTGTATTTTAGTTTTACTCGTTGACTAAAAAGCAGAAAATAAAAATTTACTGAAAAAAAACCTTCTTTTCAGTAAAAAACACGTTTTTAAAACGGACTACAAAGTATGAAATAATTTCTCCCATAAAGATTTAAAACCCTATACAGAAGTTTTAACCTAAAAGCGCATTTTGTAAGATTTATCATCAATCGATCGTCTTTTGTATGCGCCCCACGTTTTTAGGTTTAAAATTAAAACTTCTGGTTAGGGTTTTAAATCTTTAACGGGAGATTACTTAGTAGAATCGCGCACGTATTTTTGACATGTAAATTCCCATAACCAGACTCAAAATCTGAAACTATTTAGAAATATCGTCTACTTAGTTGTTGAAAGGGGATTGAACCTGTATGTAAAAGGATTGAACTTGACAATATTTCAGTCAAGGAAAGGGGCTGTGCGAAAATAGCCGGCGAAGTTCTACGAAGCGTCACGGGCCAGAAATAGAGCGTCATCGCGTTGTGGCTGCGGCCCTGCGCGCGCGCCGCTGTGTCACGCCGTGACGCGCCGACCCATCCACCGTGCGGCACATCAGACATATACAACGTGTTACAAAAATACCCGTAATGCTGAATATGGTAGATAGGACCATCAAACTGAACAACTTTTACTATGGGACCAACTCTGAAATCGCGAAAAAATCAGCTGTTTCATACTTTTAGATATTTTCGTTATTAATTTTTGTATAAAACAGCAGATTTTTTTTCGCGATTTCAGAGTAGGTCCCATAGTAAAAGTTGTTCAGTTTGATGGTTCCTACTACCATATTCGGCAGTAGGGGTAGTTTTGTAACATGTTGTATACAGAATTTGTCTAAGGGGTTTAAGATTTGTTACGCCCTGGCTTTGCGTCGAGTATTGTGGGTTAGCAGCGGTTCCCAAATGGTGTTCCACGGAACCCTGGGTTCGGTAGGAGACTCTCAGGGGTTCCGCGAAAATTCAAGAGTTAAGTAAATATCTTTCTTTCTGACTAAATAAAAAAATATCTTGAAAAGTCCTTCTTTTAAAGTCTAAATTACTTAAGATGCGAACACTACGCCAGGAAGCCTCAGTATGGTGTAATTTTACGTAAAAAATGTTACAGTTATTTTAATTTTTACGTGAGCTAGGGTTCCGCCTAAAAACAAAGGGTTTCGTAGTCAAAAAAAATCGGGAATCACTGGGTTAGATTACCATGCCATAGTAAAGCTATGCTTAGTTTGGGCTGTAGCTTAACCTTAGCTAGAATACTGAAGCTCGTTATAATAATCGTTGATAACGATTTGATGTAGTGTATGAAGCTCTTTTGGAAAACTTTTAGCATTTTTTTTGTTTTTCTCCATTAGATTTTTATGGTTAACAATAGAGATAGAGAACTGATGAAAGGACCCTATAGGTTTGCTCTTATCAGCATCGAAGTGTTTAGATAATGTGGGACAAATAAATTGGAATTTATGTTTAATAATGATTCTCAATAGCCGGCACATACCGCCGTGTATGTGCCGGCCTAGAATAGCACTACCACCTATCATCCCGTGGGTGTCGTAAAAGGCGACTAAGGGAGCATAGCCTTCAAGAGACGGGCAGCAGCGTCTCCAAAAAACCTTGGCCTACTGCGATCGCCAACCCGCCTGCCAAGCGTGGCGATTATGGCAAACCCCCCCCCTCATGCATAATGGATCAAAAAATTGGCCCCCAGTCCCCGGCAGCCCCGCTATTCCTAGCTACGGTAGCGGCTACGGTAACGGCGGGGCAGGGGGTGCTAAGAATCCCCGGGTGCGGCTCGGCTACCTAAAACGACGACTACTGCACCTGGCAACCTATAACACGCGCACACTAAGGACCTTCTGAGAGCGGACGGTAAGCCGATACTCAAAGTCCTCCAGAAGCTCTTTAATTCCGTCATCGTCCAGGGCAGAACGCCAAAGACATGGAACATAAGTGAGGTGATCTTGTTCTTTAAAAAGGGTGACAAGCCCCTCTTAAAGAACTATAGACCCATCTCGCTTCTGAGTCATGTCTATAAGTTGTTTTCGAGAGTCCTTACGAATCGTCTCGCTCGCAAGTTCGACGACTTCCAACCTCCCGAACAAGCCGGGTTCCGAAAAGGCTTTAGCATCATAGACCACATCCATACGCTGCGGCAGGTTATACAGAAGACTGAGGAGTATAATGAGCCACTTTGCTTGGCGTTCGTGGACTATGAGAAAGCCTTTGATTCGATTGAAACCTGGGCGGTGCTGCAGTCTCTCCAAAGGTGCCAAGTGGACTATAGGTATATCGAGGTGTTGAGGTACTTATACCAAAATGCCACCATGACGATCCGAGTACAGAACCAGAACACAAATCCTATCCAACTGCAGCGTGGTGTGAGACAGGGAGACGTTATTTCTCCGAAACTGTTCACAGCTGCGTTGGAGGACATCTTTAAGCTCTTGGACTGGAAAGGACTCGGCATCAACATTAATGGCCAGTACCTAACACACCTTCGTTTTGCCGATGATATAGTCCTTATGGCTGAGACCATGGAAGACCTGAACACAATGCTCGAAGATCTCCGTAGTGCTTCCCAAAGAGTGGGTCTTAGGATGAACATGGATAAGACGAAAATTATGTCAAATGCCCATGTTGTACCCTCTCCAGTTCATGTTGGGAACACTACACTTGAAGTTGTTGACCATTACGTATACCTAGGACAGGCAGTCCAGTTAGGTAGGTCCAACTTCGAGAAAGAGATCTCTCGTCGAATCCAACTCGGGTGGGCAGCATTCGGGAAGCTTCGAAAAATCTTCGCGTCCGACTTACCTCAGTGTCTCAAGACGAAAGTCTATGAACAGTGTGTGTTGCCAGTGATGACCTACGGCAGTGAAACGTGGCCGCTAACTATGGGTCTCATAAGGAGGCTCAAGGTCACTCAGCGTGCAATGGAGAGAGCCATGCTCGGCGTTTCCCTACGTGATCAAATCAGAAACGAGGAGATCCGCAGGAGAACTAAAGTAACCGACATCGCTCGAAGGATTGCTCAGCTGAAGTGGCAATGGGCGGGACACATAGCGAGAAGAACCGATGGCCGTTGGGGCAGAAAGGTTCTGGAATGGCGACCGCGCACCGGACGACGCTCCGTGGGTAGGCCCCCGACAAGGTGGACCGACGATCTGGGAGGTCGCGGAAAGCCAGTGGATGCAGGCAGCGCAGGATCGATCGTTGTGGAGATCCTTAGGGGAGGCCTATACCCAGCAGTGGGTGTCGTGTGGCTGATATGATGAATGATTCTCAATGCATGTGGTGTTTAAACAGTGTTTTTAACCCCCGGCACAAAAGTGTGTTTGTTACAGTGGCATTGTAGCAAAGCATCGTAACTCCTTAACTAATGGGCCGATTCTGATGCGGTTTTTTATTTGTAAGCTAGCGTGATCGAGATAGTTCTTAGCTATAATTTATGAAGATCATCAGGTCATTTTATACTAAGCCAATGTTAGAAGAAGGAAAAGTAAGTAGGTAGGTACTTGTAACAGAATCTTATTCCAAAAACTACAGTGGTTTGCCAGTGTTTACAGACAATCCATCCAATAGTTCGCTGAATTCTCAGCACAGCAATTACGAATCAGTCAATGAGTTTGGAATTTCCGGTGCGCAGATCTTCACCGAAGCTCCACGTTGGCCTGCCGTCATGTTGTTATGAATTCTCCGACAGTACCTACGTGTCAGCTTGTGATGTAAGAAATATTGTAAGGAACATTGACAGTGTTTACATCTGCCGAAAATTTTCTACAGCGTACCACAACACAAAGAGTGTAGGATACACTACGAATCACATTCGCGATAGATTAATTCAACCATTTTTCGTTATTGTGTGCTGTTAGCCGTCTAGCACCACTAACATTTTTCATTTATACTCAAACAAGGTAAATTTAAAACAAGAGGAAACCCATGTCAGCTCTTTTATATTTTTAACCGACTTCAGCAAAAGGAGGAGGTTCTCAATTCGATTGTATGTTTTCTTTTATCGTTGTTCGCGCGAATTTTCCACATTTATGGACCGATTTTGATGATTGTTTTTTTTTCGATTGAGTTTGCTTGCGAGATGGTCCCATTTAATTTTTATTCAAGTCGGTAGAGAAGAATAAAAAAAGACCATGCTTTTGCATCTTTGCGAACTACCTTGACGACTTTCTTATTTATGAACAGCATTAGATGATTTTTTTGTTGGAAAAGGGATACTTTAGTGTATAAAAAACCGGCCAAGTGCGTGTCGGGCCACGCGCCATAGGGTTCCGTAGTTACCTTATACCATACTATATTTATTACCACTATAATTTCTCGTCTGTAAAAATAACTTTGTTTTTCACAGTGTTGGTATGAATGACAAAGTTATATTTGCGGTTTTGGAAAATATGATATATCTCGAAAACTTATTACTATATCTCGTTCAAACCAATTTTCGTTGAAAGTTTTTATTAAGATCTATAGCTAATATTTTTTTTAGATTTTTCACTCTCCTATTTCAAAAGTTAGAGGGGGGGGGGGGGGGCACACATTTTACCACTTTGGCAGTGTTTATCTTTTAAACGGTTGACTTTTAGAAAAAACTGTCTTAGGAACCTCAATGTCATTTTAAAGACCTATCTATATACACCCCGCACGTATTGTTATGAAGGAAAATTTTTTTTTCAGTTTCAGTTTCATGTATGGAGAGCCCCCCCTTAATCTTATTTTTTTTTTACTTTTGTATTAAAATCGGCGGTTAACAGATTACATCTACTTACTAAGTTTCAACTGTGTAATCCTAATACTTTCGGAATAAAATGGCTGTGACATACGGACGGACAGACAGACAGACATGACGAATCTATAAGGGTTCCGTTTTTTGCCATTTTGGCCACGGAACCCTAAAAAGGAGGTTCTCAGTTTGAACCGTATGTATGTATGTTTCTCCGTGATTATCTCACGTTTGGCTGAGCCGATTTTACTAAATAATATACTTAACCTGCACTTCCTAATACAGAAGGTACTTACACTAAAAATAAAAAATAAAAAAAATAAAATTAAAAAAAACCGACTTCAAAAAACCTGCCTAAAAGCAAGCAAGAAATAATATTCAAATCATTAAATATGCATTATCATTGTTATAATAATAAAAACACGACTATTGAAGTCGGGTGGGGCTGGAGTACAACTTCCTCGTGTTTTTATTATAACAATGATAATGCATATTTAATGATTTGAATATTATTTCTTGCTTTTTATAGGCAGGTTTTTTGAAGTCGGTTTTTTGATTTTTAAACAATTTTCGTATTTAAACAGTTAAACGGTAAACGGTATTCGTATTAAACGGTTTTGAACAAAAAGTGGTAATTTTAGTTGGTTAGTTTGTTTAAGTGTCTTTAGGTAGGTTACCTACTTAAAAGTATAAATATAAGAGCATTATTATAGAAAAAAGAGAAGAATCGTTATTATATGTGCAAATATATGCAAATAAGTTCTTTCTTTTCAATGATAAAAGTGGATTGTCCAGCTGTGTTCTATTTTTACAATATACGAGATAATAACAGCACTACATGAAACGTTGTTAGTTACATAATAAATCAGTTTTATTATAGATCAGGAAGCTCTAAAGCGTTGTCTTTCGGCAGTTACTCAATAGCGCTCGATATTATGCCAACTGAAACATTCCTTTGTAGTGTAAACATTGTTTTTTGTTTTTTTCTGTTTTCCTTTCTAACAGAAACATGTAAAAAGCACTTAACTTTTAACTGGACACTGCAAATAATAATACTTAGGTGCCTACTTATAATTTTTAAACAGTAATAATAATTTTATTCCCTTTTAAGTGTTTTTTAATGATTTGAAAGTATTAATCTATGTTTACCTAAAAACAATAGATAAAAGCTCCTTTTATCGTGAACATAATGGAACGAATGGAATTGTCAATCATCTGGTTGACAGTTCCATTCGTTCCATTATCTTGCAATAACCGATTTCGATAAAACAACACAATTTTCTTGTTTAGATCAAATTGATCTCGAACGAAAATACTCTATCGTCAACAATTCAATTCAATCATCTTAGGTTTTCAAGTTTAAATAATACTGTTACCTCACTTTAAATGTTGAAGTATTTTTTCACTCTGTATGAAATATACAGGGAGAAAAAAGCAGCCCTCGACGAGTTTCTTGACGGTTCTTCTCGTTACAAGGTCTCCCGCTTAGGGTTTGCGAACCGATGGCGTAGCTCCTATGACATTCACAAGTGCTTGTAACAGCCTAGACTGAATAAATTAGTTTGAGTTTACCTTGTTACGAGAAGAACCGGCAAGGACGTCCAAATAGCGAAAGATTGATATGCTGGTAAAATTCTGCAGTTGCACCTATCACGTATAAGCTGCATATTGATCAACCCACTAATCAGATGCAACTCGCCAATGCTCGGTTCACAAATAGCCGTGATCTCGCTGCTCGTACACAATTTGCAATTAGTCGCTTGGCGTCTGATCCGTCCCGCCCACCACTTTACATATGCAAAATAGGTACTACGGATTTCCCCGTTTGCCATCTCTGAATGTATTTAAAGACAGCGCGAAATATTAATTGTCGACATAAATAGATCCTTCCTAAAAATAATGCCAAACAATACTTCTTCTTCTGTAACTTCTATATTTCGTAAAAACTAAACTCGATCAATTGGTTTCTGGATCCAATACGTATTGCAATTTTTTGAGTTACCATTTATATATATTTTTCTGCTACCATAAAAAATACAATGCTGCTTCAGCTGCTCCTAAGAAAGTGCAACCTTCACAAAAAAAAAATATCACAGATCTCGTGCCTTTACATTGAAAATGAATTTAACAAAATATTTTTTTAATTCCATTCTTATAGACATTATTATTTTATTGAAAGGTAACCTAAGTACTATGTAGAACTAAAACATCTGAATTTCTACACAAAATAACCTAATAAAAAAATAAACCAAAATCAAATGCAGCATGCGAGACTCTCGCGCCGACTTGCGATAACAACTCTCATTATTGCAACTCAATAAACACTCTCATTCAGAGATTGTTGTAAAAATTCATTTGGAATTGCAGAGTAACTAAGAAAGACATGACTGATCGAGTAATTTCAAATCTCGAAATTGAAATAACAGAAACCTACGATATAATATTTTGGATCTACTTTTCTGTATCTACTCGTAAGTACCTATTGAGGTACCTACCTCAAACTGTAACCTTTCTTCTGTTCAACTTTCGCTCAAGATTCGTTTATCCATTTACCTACACACAAAAACTCACTACGACGCCTAGCACGTGTACTGGAGATAATAGCGTCATCTCTTTTGCTCCTACAGTTATTGCTAACACTACTTTCTCCTTCGTTTTCACATAGTAAGCGACGTCACTTATTTGAATATGGACTTATGGAGACATTTCAGCGCAGTCACACTATGGTACCGCCGCGCCGCCGTATCTAACGATTTAAATCTTTGACTAGATCTGGAATCAGCACTCTATTCACGTCATACATGTTGACCTACTAGAGCTAATCAATATCAGTATTAAGGTTTTAACATTTTTCATTATTTTTTAGCTTTAAAGCAAATAGACAATGCAATGGAACTTATTGGGCCAATTTTTTTAAAAGTATGGTACAGGAATGAAACTTGTTTCCAAGTAAGTATACATTTTATCATTAGGGTTGACTTTTACTATGGCACCAAAAAATCTATCCCGGTGAAAAAAAGATATGAGGCAGTAACGCCAGAAAAAAATCGTTCATATTTTTTGGCTTCAGTGCAGTTGTAACTTTTTTTCACCAGGATAGATTTTTTTTGGTGCTATAGATCAAGTCAATAAAAGTCAGACCTAATGATAATATCGATACTTGGAAACGAGTTTCATTCCTGTATCATACTTTTAAAATCGGTTTTAACATTTTTCATTATTTTTTAGCTTTAAAGCAATTTTAGTAAATAATAAATCGCTAGAAAGAGACCTAAATATATTTTTTTATTTATGAAATAAAATTAAAAATACAAGATTTAAAATCATTATTACAAGCTTTGAAATATACAATAATTTACAAACTTCAATCGTATACTACGTATTACCATTATTCCGCGCCGCGCGCGTCGCCCGCGGTATCCCGACATTTCGCTTCATAAAGGATAAGCTACAGCCCAGACCGTAAGAGTTAACATAGTATAATATTTTCAAAATGTAGCCCAACTGAATATCTCTAGGGGTTTTTTTCATTTTTTCGATATCGCTTTTCGTTTTTGAAAAATTGTCGATTTAGTGAGAAAAGACCCCGAAAAGGTGTGTCATTTTTCTACATTTATGCGATTTTTGAAAAAAGTTTTGGACTACTTCAAATTTTTTTCCACTATATTGTAGTCCTTGCCGAGACACATCTTTTGACACTTAGCACATTCACGTAGACCTAAAACTCACGGGACCAGGGCGATGTCTCACTCTGGCTGAAATTGGGTACCTTACTGAAGCGATCGAAAAAACATTTTCAATGTTAAAAACATCAAGAGATTTCCAAAACATACTGAATTCAAGAACACTTCTTTATCGCATAAGACGAAGAAATTTTTTTTGAGGTGTTTAGTTAGATACATTTTTAATTGAATAGGTATATAGGTAATGAATGACATTATTATTCAGTTCATTACAGAGGGCGTATTACAAAAAAGCATCGCAATAAGCGTACATGTTCCTCTCACATCGTGACCGCCTCTGTGACCTATGGTTCGCCCACCCGTGTAAGACGCATGAGTCCCGGGTTCGATTCCCAGGGGGGTACAATTTGTACTCGGTTTAGTTGGTAGTATGGTAGGGCTTATTTCAAGCGATAACGAAGATTTGCAAATGTTACCTTGGCTAGGGGTCTGGCCCTCAGTAAAGCGGTCGGCAATGTGTTCCGCTCACCGCAGACTGCTGCAGCGAGGAACACGACACGAGCGCGCAAAACGTGACGTCAAGCGATGTTTCATTGCTTGTCTACCACTTGTCGAGGCGGTGGTCTTACTTTCAGAGGGAAGCCAGTTTCTTTGACCAATTCACTAGCTAGGTCACTTGTCATACAAAAATGGAAATGTTTTGTCTGTGTAACATTTTGGCCCACGAAGTGGTTTATTTATAAACTAGCTTCCATCCGCGACTTTGTCCGAATGGTCATTCGAGAAAATCCTTAGGGAACCTTCAACTAGGATCAAAAGTTTAACGTCCTGCCTCGCAAGGCGCTTGGTGTGGACGTGCCTCGCGCGCGGCAGGCGTCCACGTGGATGAAGTCATGGGGTTGGGCCCAGAGATATTATGTATCTTGTTCCCGTTCTCGTAAGCAAGAAGAAAGATGGGCCAACTCATGTCTATCAACCTCTGAAACTCCTAAGGAACCTCAGGAACACTAAAATACCATAGGATTTCTGGGCGTTAATATGTCATTTATCCTTCATTTTTATATAATTAAGAGAAGAAGATTTTAAGAGGTAACTTAGTTACTTAAATAATTTGAGCGATAAGTTTTCTTCACACTCTAGCCAGGTAGGTATTTAGATTTCGAGAGGGTTATCGCCCGCATGCCTTGTCTTACTCTTTGAAAAGGTCTCCAATGTTAACTTTTAAAGTGTCCATTTGACTTATTTTGTAAAATGAGTTTCAATGAGGGCAAAAGTAACATTGACTCTTCATTACCTCTAAAATTCTATGTTTAATTACTTCTTCTATAATTAACTTCATCATATCAGTTGCACGACACCCACTGCTGAGTATAGGCCTCCCCATGGATCTCCGCGACGATCGGTCCTGCGCTGTCCGCATCAAGCGGCTTTCCGCGACCTTCACCAGATTGTTGGTCCAGCTTGTCTTGTCGGGGGCCTACCCACCACGGAGCGTCGTCCGGTGGGCGGTCGCTATTCAAGAACCTTTCCGCCAAAACGGCCATCGGTTCTTTTCACTATGTGTCCTGCCACTGCCACTTCAGCTGAGCAATCCTTCGAGCGATGTCGGTTACCATCGGTTCTTCTCACTATAGGTCCTGCCCACTGCCACTTCAGCTGATCAATCCTTCGAGCGATGTCGGTTACTTTAGTTCTCCTACGGATCTCCTAATTTTTGATTCGACCACGTAGGAAAACGCTGAGCATGGTTCTCTCCACTATATAATAAAAAACTTCACTGAAAAATAAATCCATTTTTTCCGCTTTTACAAACACCCCGCCCAACATCTGCATTTGCGTTTATTAGTGATCGTAAACCCATTTCAAGAGTGGTGTGGCTTGTGAAACATATTGCAGAGCGATTTCGAGGCTCGAGTCTCGTCGCGTGACGTTTAACATCCTCGCTTATTTCGAAGTCGTGTGGCCTTGTAATAAGAGCTAGTTTTCTATAACCACTTGTTTTATAAGGTCGGTCGATTTAGCCTCTGTTTGTTTGGTAAACCATCTAGAAGACATTTTACTTACGTCATAAAACCCAATCTCGTTATGCGCCAGTGCCCCGATTGGAGTAATTATTTGTTTAGCCGATGTTTTGTCTTCATCCCTGATGGATTGTGAACTTTCTTGAATATTGAAGATCTATTAGTGTCTTGAGTAGATTCCGAATATGCTTTATTGAATGATTTGAAATATATGACTCATATCGAAGGAATCACTATATACGCAGTTTCCGTTGATTGATAATTTTGTTTTTGTGCTTGTTGGAAATGTTATGATTTATGATTGATCGTGGTGAAGTGAGGATTTATAGATTAACGTGAGTATAATAATAACAATGGTTTTCAATTTGAAAATATATGTTTTTGTGATAAGCTCTATAAATGCAATGAATTCAAGTCTTGCTAAATTTTTCCAGTTACTAATTATTTACTAAGCCACTATAAAATAATGAAACGGTCTTGTCACTTAAAAAAGTGTTGAATGGATGTTAGGAATTTATTGACGGTTCAAAATCGCTTGTTTTTTTAATTTATTTGTACTTAAATAATGATTTAGGTTATTAAGAAAATTAAGCTTATTAAGATTATTAATTATATTATTTTGACATTTCATTTTTTCTTTTAAATTCGATGGAGTTGCATTATGCGTGTGCAACATTATAATACTCGTTTGGATTATATAACGGTTACTATGACACTGGTTGTTTGAATGTTGAAGTTGTATTATGAAATTTAGTACAACATTATAACACTCGTCTGTATTATTAGGTTATCATGTGTAATGATCCCCCCCCCCTATTTAGATACTGATACAAATGATAACTACTATCTTGATTTCCTAATGATACCTGGTGATTGTATTTTATTTGGATTCTAGTTCTTACTGTTTTACTACATGGATTGGTGATATTCTAACCCTAGCAAAGTTAACCTAACGCATACCTAACTACAAATCCCATTCATGTTGATTAGCCGCTAAACGGCTTCCGAACTAACCATCCCTACTTGTGATTCCATTAAATGTTTTATCTATGTTTTGCCTAGTTTATTTTCCCTAACCCTATTTTATTGCATGATAGAATAATCTAATATTAATGCTTTTGTAAGTGTGAAATGAGCGCGTGATTTCTAGTGGTATTTCCCAAGTTGTAATCCGTAATTACCCTAAGTTCTCGAATATTGCTGGGTGGATATAAATATTATCTTTACATGACTAACTTTAATTATTTATGCTTCGATAGATAATGAACTAAGAACCTATTACTAAAAGAAGGAAATTACTTTGCCTGATTTTCCTACAGAATAGAAATTAAGATATTAATTGCTCATTCCAAGTTGATCCAACTTCATACTAATCTGTTACTTTGTTTAATGCTTAGAAATAACTACGTTTATCAAATAAAATACCGATCTATTTTATTACGGAGGACCCTAATCCATTAGATTTCTACCTTATGATGTCATGGTCATGCTATATCAACTTATTGATAAATTTATTACTAATTAGTTATAACTTCAACAATGAATTACTAGTGACCGCCTGCTGTGTTAATGAAAAATTGAGAATTTACCTATTTTACTACTATACTATCAGTTATAAAGAATCTATTATCTATGTCAACAATGTTTCAATTCATATCTTTGGATTTACTTGACAAATTTTAATAATAATAGCCGGCCCGACTGCGGCTTTTAGAAAATCTCTAGAATTTGTTAATTTTCTAACTTTAAAAGGAATAATATTATATAAATATCTTGGAAAGTATCTTAGGGTTGCCTCTCACCTAGTTTTCTATGTTAATGCCAGAACCAATACTGAAATTATATTATGAAAATCTGAATGTTTTGCTTTTATGATTTATTTCTTTATTCCTATTCGTCTAATTTAATGTATAGATGTCCTAGCTCTGAACAAAGGATATGGAACCAACGCTTTGACTACAAGATGAGTTTAGTAAGTATGTTTTGTAACATTAAGTATGTGCTTAAACAAATGGGGCTTCACTCATCACTATTGGATTGCATAGTTGGTCGTTGCCTATCTTCAGTTTAATGTGTTTATACCCAAAGAAGAATGTAATCAGACGGTTTCCTAGTTAATGATATTGATTCCTCATCTTACAACAAAAGTATTCGCTTTTATTACTAGGTCTCAATTATTCCTGTTATTACAACTATTACTTAATAAAATTACTACTAAATGGATATTATTACTCTTTTGATATAACCAGGGAAATAGAATTTAAGTTTGTAATTTTCCTAAATAAGCTTACTTTAATCTCATACTAATTCTTAATATTTGTTACTATACCATGGAGATTTTAATAGTCCTCTAGCGATTAGAAATGGAGATACTATAGGAAAGAGATAAGCGTTTCCTCCTACATTCCGCTGAATGAAGTAAGTACGAACAATGTTGATAGAAATTGGTCAAAGTGAATTTATGAGTTAATTGGAGTATTGTTATAAATTAGTAGGGTAGAAAAGGGTATATCGAGCCATAATAGACAATAGGGTAAAAGGAGGTAACTCGAGCTATAAAGAAAGTTAAGTTTGGGTAATTCTACTCCGCTACCAAATATTAGTTTATTTGTCATATACAACGTTATTCTAAGTAATGTAAATCATCCAATGTCGACTTAGTTTATCAAGATAAGAGAGGTAATTTGAAGCAAGTTAAAGAGTTATAGTCACTTAAAATCAAGGTATGGATAAACTGTCTTCGTCACTGATTTAGAATTTATTTGCTATCTTTAGTGTTACTTAAAAATATACAATGTGGCTTTCCTGGCTAGATAAAGAGCCCCTCCACCGCTCAATATGGTAAGCCTCGTCATCCGAACTGGGACAGCTTTCCCCCAGGAATCCAGCCAATTACAATCATTCTTTAAATTAAGTACTATAAAGTATATGATCAATAGTCTATGTTTGTCTGTAGTCTTTCCAACAACAAGAGGACAAGCAAAATGCTCCAAGCGATTTCCCAGTTTTTCACAACTGAAATATTCTTATTTCAGTGTGATGGCTGAATTCAAAATTAAAAGTAAATTTTTTTTCTTTTTTTTTTTCTAAATTATGATTTATCTTATATCAACATAAATTCAATCTTACAATTTATGAACTTAAAAAAAGGGAATAAGTACTGGAAAATCTAGGGATTTCAGAAGGAAAGTTTATTAAATTTAGGGACATATAATAAATAAATATTTGCGTTAAACCTTTCCTACTTTTGAACAATAGCTTGGATTGCATTGTCAAAATGGCATTGAATAAATCTTCTTATGATTATTGTGTGATAAACTTGATATTGATTTCCCTTAAATTGAGTCGACTGTTAAATTTGATTTAGAATATTTAACTCAGAGAATACTTTGATTCCAGTAATCGTGAACTTAACATATTCACCAATTTATTTGATACTTTCATAGTATATAAATGTTGGTCAAAGTATTGTTTAGTGCTACATACCGAGCATTATTTTGTTAATTTGTGGAAGCCTACTCAAAATTTGTGTCTTGTGATATTAATGAGTTGGAATTGACATGGCTCAAATAATATCACGGGTCAACATTACACCCAGACTTTTCTTTAGCATTCATCCACATTTATTACCAAAATATTTTATTTTATTTATAGTCCACAGATTGAACCATGGTCAAAATTAGTAAAGTCAGCCCAATTCAAAGATATTACTTCTATTATGATTTGATAATCTATTAGTTAATTAGATTGTGCGTCCAGCTAGCTTTAGCACAATGGTAGGTAGATATTTTTCATTTACTGAAATTTATTTACAATGCCACTTCACAACACCCATAGATGCACAACACTGTACCTATTCTCCGGAATTACTGAGAATTTAAGATAACAAATTCACTAACACATTCACATTTAACCCTCCAACTTGCTCGCATTTACCTGCCTATGACACAACCTAAAAATTATCATACATTTTAATTTACTTTTGTCATGATCCGCCATGTTGTTTATCAAAATTAGTTTGGATGAAATGCATCACTTAGTGAACCAATAGCGGCCATTTTGTAATGCACCTTGCAATTTTCCTATCGATAAATAATAATTCGGCCATTTTGTTGAATTATGCCTAACTTATCCTACAACAATTTCGAGTCTAGAATGCTAATTTTACAATGTGACGACCTACCTAACTAGATTTTTGCTCGTTCCACATGCCTGCCTAGCAGATTATGCGCCTATTCCGCTCTATTGACGACGATTCACAACACCAGTATCACAAACCCCCCCCCAGGTTTTGTGATACTCTACCTAATTTTCGCGCGATTAACCCTACAATTGACCTATGATTTTACCTGCCTAGTTCAGACTACATGAGAATTTCCTATGCCAATTTTTGTGGTTCTTACCAGCGCCACACGTCGCCCCATTCCTGTACAGTTTTGAGCGGCATTCACCTAGCATAACCTATCAACCTTTACGTGCCAGAATCGGAGGGGAAGGAGCCGATTCCGGGGCCCTAGCTCAAGGAATAATGAAAACCTGCCCTCGGGGCTTAAACGGAAAACAGAACTACGTTCTAACGGCAGCACTTGATGAAGCCTTTTTCCATATTAAGTCACGCAGGCTTACATTATGTGACTAACTAGGCAGACCAACGAATTGGCCGCCCGTTTATGACGCCACAATCATAAACTTCAATTTTACCTAGTACCCCCCTCGAAAGTCCATAGCGAATCGCCCCAGTACGACACAATCCTATTTTTAATTATTCAAGATAAAAACTCCCTTTCCCACATTCCATTTCATATGAAATTAGTTTTAGAAAATCTATTTTCACTAATTCTTGAATTTACTTGATACAGCTACGTTAATTTGATGTAAACTTTGCAACCAAACTATATATTTCAGTCAGGCCTTAATTTTACCATTTAAAGCTTGTCTGAAACATTACCCCAAAGGTTAGAAACTTGCCCGTGCAAGACCTATACACATAGACTTTCGTTTCTTTCACTTATTTGCTGACTATTTCGGTCTTGAGTTAAAGAAAAACTTGTTCAGCAGCCATCTTACAGAGGGAAGTGTGCTTGCGTCTTCTTCGGTGAGCGTCAGTAAAGGAAAGAGGACCGGCTCCCCCGCGCCCGGCCTTATATACATGCGGAAAAGTTACCTCTCGAAAATCTTGATGACGCTTAATCTTATTGGTTCTTAATTTTTTAGAGAGCCCTGTCACTAATTTTTCTAATTTACCCAATAATGGGGTAATTTCTCCCTGAACTAATCTACCTATCTCGCGAATATAATAATAGGAACCCGTAATTACTTCGATACTCACGATAGTTATAATTATAAATATAATTAGTTTTGCTTATTCTAGAATTTACAAAACTCCTCACATACGCAAATATTGTTCTAACTTCCTAATGACACAATCGATTTAACCTTCCCTGTACGTTTGAAACATCTTTTGGTCTATCGCTATTCTAACCTCCCAAGAAAAATCTTATAATCAATAAATATGTTATCTGACCGCTTTTATTATTTCCAATCGACGCATAGCTTTATTTAATAATAGCAACGAATTGATAACAAGAACCCAATGATATTATGCTTAACCAACCAAACTTGGGGTATAATAACGCTAACAACGAAAATTACTCACATACGTAACCTACTGTTGTATGTGCCCTATTTTGTCGCCTCATCTTACAATTTGCCTCTTCAGTCACTGAATGAGTTTATCTACATACTATGGTATTTTAAAAATATTTCAAACCCTCTCTGTCTCTAACTTTTCTTTCTTGTGCAAAAGTAATGGCATCATTTTTATTTCTTCATCTATTCGCCGTTTCTATCGTTATTTTACTGAAAGAGTCACTTTTACTGAAAGGTAACCGTTGAATATCCTTCCACATAACATTTAACCTATTCATATACCTATTATTGTGGGTAAATGATTTGTAATCTCCAAGTATTATTCAGAAAATATAAAATCAATTAAAGTTTTTATTGTATTTGCAGGTTTACTATACTGAATATATGGATATCATATTTCTTACTGTAAGATAATCAACGTCGTTTATAAAATCTAAGCATATATTTTCATCTATTCAAAACAAAAGCACATTTGATCGCTTATTGATGAATCGAAAATACACCAAATCTCACAATTTCGAATATACTAGCCTTAAGATGAATCCCGGCCTTAACACCCTCGACTCATACATACATACATACGCGACCTCTTTTGCCGTTCCCCTGGCACGGAACCTTGCTCTCGAGTCCGACTTGCACTTGGCCGGTTTTTTTCCCATATTATATTACTAAGGGTACTTTATAGACTCTAACTGGTAACATTTAATTTTACACGTCACTATTGCGAATTATGATTGGTTACTTTAAAATCTGGCGCCATGTAGCTTAATCTTAGGAAAATCCACGCCCACACAGATTCCGAGCTCTCGATTGGCTACCACAACATTTTCCCTTCGTGTTTTGTTTATGAACAAAGGAAAGCCACGATCCATTCTACGGTAGATTGTTTTTATGTCTAGTTCCTTTTACAACTTTTTACTAGTTATCGTTTCTATTTAATGTTTATTTATTACAAATATAATCATTCGTATTCTTCCTTTACTTTTAATATTAAATGATTTTACTTTATTCATAATCCCAAGCTTAATTTACAAATAATGTTTTTTGATTTTTGCTGAAAACGAAACGCGATATGTGTTTACAAAGCATGTCACGTCACCAAACCTAAACATTATTTTACACATTTAGAATAACTAAATTATTATTTGTTTATTTTAATATTTTATAATCATTCGACTTCCTTTTACCTTATAAATTTTAAATGATATAATTTTACCAAGGATTATTTCGTTCTCTTTTTTTTTCTCTTTAAAATATAGAGTGATTTTTCTCTATGGATTATCACTTTAGTTCCAAAAACGGCCACCAAATGTCAAATGCATTTGTCTATGTAAATGTCAACCTATTGTTTATTATTGTCGAACCATATTTTCAGGTTAAAGAAATCCCGCAAAAGTATCCGTTTTTTATATAGAAATATGATATTTCGTGTATGTTGTATTTGCAAATCGCAGTCATAGCCTACAATTATCTGTGATCAAAGAGTTTGTGCTACGAGAATACTTTTGTAATTGCAGTAAATATCGTAAAGCCAGACAACATTTAAAGACATCCCAAATTGCATAAACAACCCCTTTTTTATTAAAATGAGAATAAACATCCCTTCAGGTAAGTTATTCAACGAGTTTATTTATTGATTCAATCACATAACTTTATTTATTTATTGTTTACAACTATTTTTTCCAACCCTGGACTTCTTTGTACCTCGCAGATTTACAAATTATCACTAAAATAGAAGTTAATTGAAAGAAATGGAGTCTCCAAGGCGATAGAAAAAGGTAATACATTGGAGGCGATGGGATTATTAAGGAGCAACAAAATATCTTTCCCAGTGCCGGTTCATAGGTCAGTAACCCCTCTTATTTTTATTTTTATTAAATATTTGAGACAAAGATAACATGTTCAATTTTGAACTGTTACAGCTCGACCCCAAAATTTATACATAGGTGACAAAACTACGTATTGGATCCGAAGTAAAATTTTCTTCTCAAATCTCAAATATTTATATTACCCCTTCTACTGTTGTTTCTTTAATATATATAAATATATTCGAATCTTCCCCCCTCTTTCTATAATCCTAATCATTATTATTTCTCCAAGATCAAAGAATTGTTGGGTGAGCCCTAGTGTAAGTGAAATTTAAGATTGTAGAGTGTATTTAAACCAAGACCATATCAAAAATTATTAAGCGAGTTTTAAGTGTCTGTTGCTTTTGCCAATTCCGTCGTATGCATATTCAACACCAGAGTCGTACAAAATCACGGTAAGGTGTGGGTTGTGAATCCACAGCTCCTAGTAAGCCTACATGGACAAATAAGACCTTTCCTAACCTTATGAAAAAGTACGCGCAATGCGCTTCATATTTGTGCATTGTACCCCTCCGCAATCAAATATTACTCCTTCCAAACCAAAGGTTTAGCGGCGAGCATATACAATGACCATATATTTCCAAAAGCTTACTTAAGACTCTGGAACAACCCTAATACAGCCTTGGAGAGTGTGCAGTTGCCGAATATCAATTTAGCTCTTAGCTTCTTGTGTAGTATGAATTTTGGACAGCTGTTTACACCAGGACAATAACAAACTTCAACTGTGTTTGTTTCTCTTTTTTTTTTTTATTAACCTAACACCAAATAGTCCTACTGTACAAAATTCAAGTTTGTCAACTCTAGACGCCGGCCTGGCCGCAAGCACAGCCCTAGCGCTAAAGCAGTGTGATGGTCCTATCTCTTGGAAAGATAATAAGCCTGCATTCAGGTTTCACATATGTTATAATCCAAAGCCCTCCTATAGAATCTATATTTTAACTAACGTTCCTTTCTCTCAACAACTTTCATTCTTTCATTCTCTTCGCTCATCACTCTATTCATACTTCTATCCTATTTTAGATTCTCATTTTGTTCATCTTTTCTCATCACGCGGCACCCACTATCATCATTCACTAGCCTACATTTACGCCACCCAAGATTATATCATAGCTACAGACTGAATACAAAATTTATACAACTAACGATGAATGATTTTGAATTATATTTGCAATGATAAGATTAAATACGTCGTCTGTCACCATATGGAATTCTACGCAGATTGCATTAAAATATCTGTTAATTAGATTGCAAATAAATTACGCAATAGTAATTACGCAATAGTAATTACGCAATAGTAACGTCTGTACGCTTTAGATTCGCTTATCCCTAAACATTCCCCCAGTACGCATCTCTACTTTACGCAACTCTCCTATTTCACAACTATACACCGCTCCTTTCGTTAATAAATATCCCTGTTCAAACTAAATGTATTTCCTTTTATTTCAGTAATCCTGCTTTTGTCGATTATTAAATTTTGAATACCATTAGCAGTAATACCTCATAATTCATTTTATCTGTTTAGTCATTTATATTTATATATATTTATACATGTATATATAATTGCATATATTTTAATGATTCATAAATTGAAGAAATCTCGTACATTTTCGATTCCACAAGCGTCTTTCCCTTATTAAGATACCTTTTTTCTTTCCAGTATCCCTTAATAATCTAAGATTATGTTAGTAGTAAATCGTAAAAGTTAATTCTCTTGAATATATCTACTTACTTATGAGAAAAAAAAATTCCCCCCCGAAGAAAGAAAAGCCGCCGACACTCCCCTCTATCTGACATTACAACTTTAAGCAACTCAATAATTAAACCATCCATTGGGTTTATGTAAATGTTTGTTAATTTATACAAAATTTTACTTTCGTATGACACGATAAGTTAGAATGTTAACACCGCTCTTAAAAATTTATAACTTTTCTTTAGACTGTGTTTTTTTTTCTTAAACTTGAGTCCTTAAATTTTGTAAGTTCAGATAGGCTTTTCCCGTTCCCGACAGAGTCTATATAATCATACCCCATAATCATTTATTAATCAACTCAAAATTACATTTTCATTTAGTTAACATAACATAAACATTTTGTTTCCTTAAAGTTAAACACGACATTAAACTTTACTTATAATACCTAGACAAATGTATAGCGTTAAATCTCCCTCTTTCTTTACCAGTCTCCGGATCAACAAGTAAATATACATTTTTAAACGGGTTAGCTCCAACCACAAACGGACCCTCATATAATGGTTCAAACTTTTTTGTTATTTTTAATTTTGCGTCGGATTTATTTAATTTCCTCAATTTTACTAAATCTCCTATCTGGAATTGGATGATCCTATATTTTTCATTAAATTTGGTTTGACGTAGTTGTCCTGCTTTCTTTAAATTTTCCCGTGCCTTCTCCCTAATTTCATTAATAGGTGGTGGTACTAGATCAGTCGGTATGACGTTATCAAATGATAATCTAGTAGATTCACTGTATAAAATCTCACAAGGCGTAAACCCAGTACTTTCGTGATAAGTGTTATTATAAAGAATTTCTAATTTTGGCAATAAGTCTACCCAACTTTTATGATTGGTCCTACAATAAGTCCGAAATAAACGTCCTAACTCTTTATTTACTCTTTCGGTGGTATTAGGTCTAGGATTCCTAACTGTAGTATAAATTACTCTTACCCCTTCTGCTTTCATAGTTTCTTTCCACATATTACTAGCGAACTGTGACCCATTATCTGACATGATCGCCGCAGGTCGTATTATGCGAAAGAACTTTCTCATTCTTGTTAATACTGATATTGCTGTTGCTCTTCTAAGGTCATAAAATTTCACGAATTTACTAAAGGAATCCTGAATAACTAAAATGTAACTCATACCAAACTTCCCTGATGGTAATGGTCCATATAAATCTACCATAACGAGGTCTCCCACGTTTTCAGTTATAATTGAACGACAAGGTCCTACATACTTAGCTGTATCACTCTTAGTGACCTGACAATCATGACACCCCCTTAATAAACGTTTGACCTGTTTCGTTAATCCCTTCCAAAAGAATCTATCCCTAATATATTTGATTACTTTGTACGACCCTTGATGACCCATTTCTAAATGCACCTGCCAAATAACTTCTTCCCTAAGTGAACTTGGTAAAAATAACACCCTTTTATTTCCTTCCCCAGGTGAATAATATAATAACCCGTCTACTAATGAACTCCTTCTAAAGATTTGAGTTGATCTACTATTTGGTTCGACCCCACTATTCAGATTTTTAATTATTTCGCCTATTTCTGTATCATCCTGTTGTAATTTTGCCAAATTCTTTAATTTATCGCGTAATTCTTTATTATCTCTAATTTCAGTATAAAATATCCTCGGTGAATTAGTTTTATCCTCTTGTAATAAATCTCCTTCAGGCTGATATCTAGATAACACGTCAGCTACCACATTATCCCTACCTTTTACATGTTGAACCTCATATTGAAACTGCTCTAAATAATTTATCCATCTAGTTACCCGTGCATTATATAACTTACAATTCTTTACAAATGTTAACGCTTTATGATCTGTTCGAATTATCACTTTCGCTCCTCTCAAATAAGTTTCAAATTTTTCTAAACAACAAATTATTGAATAAAATTCCTGTTCCGTTACCGTCCAATTTAATTGAGCCCCCCTTAATAATTTACTGTGAAACCCTAAAATTTTTATGTCCCCTTGACTATCCATCTGGTATAAGAACCCAGCTAACCCTATTCCTGAACTGTCGGTTTGTAAGTAATAAGGTTTAGTAAAATCCGGATGATTCAACTCTACGGACCTAATAAAAAGTGATTTTATTTTCTCAAAAGCTTCTTGCTCTGTTTGTCCCCAACTCCATTTCTTGTCCTTTTTCAACAACTCACATAAAGATCTAGTATGAAAACTATAATTTGGTATAAATTTAC
Organism: Agriphila tristella; assembly: GCA_928269145.1. Taxonomy (NCBI): domain Eukaryota; kingdom Metazoa; phylum Arthropoda; class Insecta; order Lepidoptera; family Crambidae; genus Agriphila; species Agriphila tristella. The sequence continues at coordinate 3,815,573 of OV743435.1, forward strand.
GATAAAAGTTACAAAGCCCTAAGAAAGCTCTAACTTGCTTTAGCTTCTTTGGTACAGGGAATAATTGTATGGACTTAACCTTTTCCGGATCGGTGCTAATTCCATTAGTTGAAATGATATAACCTAACATTTTTACTTCGGTACTTAAAAATTCGCATTTTTCTAAATTACAAGTTAACCCTGCCTCAGATAACTTCCCTAACACAATGTTTAAATGTTCTAAATGTTGAGATAGCGTTCCTGTCGTTATAATTCCCAAGTCGTCAAGATAATTAACGCAAAATTCCCTAACCTCATGACCTAGGATGATACTAATCAAACGGCTAAACGAACCGACAGAGGTCTTCAAACCCTGTGGGAGTACATTATAAACGTAAGACTTCCCATTAAAAGAAAACCCTGTATATTTTTTACTAGCTTCTGTTAACCCTACTTGATAGTAAGCATTTTTCAAATCTACCTTACTAATGTATTTTGCCCCTTGAAAAGAATTTAAAACATCTAATTGTAATGGCGGTTTTTCGGTTTCTGCTATCATGTACTTATTTATTTCCCTGGCATCCAATAACACACGAATTGACCCGTCTCTTTTTACAGTGAAAGTCAATGGACTACAATATGGCGTGGACGAACGACTAATGATCCCTTGCTCTTCCATTTCCATTAACTTGGCTTCTACTTTGTCTCTATACGCATAAGGTATTGGATATGTTCTTTTTACTACAGGTGAGTGAGGTTCCATAATAATTTCGTGTTCATAACAATTTGCTCTCCCTAATTTGGATGTAAATAGATTTTTATGTTTCATTAAAACTTCCTCTAAAGCTCCACGTTTATTTTTATCTAGATTTGACTGGTGAATCATATCTCGAATATTTTTTTCTACGTTCTCTTCAACTACTGTTTCAATATTAAAAGTTGTTAACGGATTACAACTACTGAAAGCATTCTCGCCTTTATAAAATTTAAATAATTTTTTCTCATTCCCTATGATAATTTCTACCCCTTCTTCCTCTTTATTAAGTTTTATTGACGCTTGATTTTCTTTCATCCAATCAAATCCCAATATCAAATCAGCACTAAGACCCGGTACAATTAAAACAGTTAAATCACATTCAAAAGCCCCTATTCCTAACGTGACCAAAGCAATTTTCTTTATTTCTACACTTTTCTGACCTACTGCAGTTTTAATAAGAAGTGGTTTAATAGGCATAGTGGGTATCGTTGGCCTTTTCTCTTTTAACCTATTCCAAAACTCTTCTGAAACACATGTTATATCACTACCTGTATCCAGCAAAGCTACTAGATTTTCATCAAATATTTGAACTAATAATTCAGACTTAAATGCTGGAGTATCTACCCTATTTGTGACTTCCTCATCAAAAATTGTGTGTACGCTATTGTCAGTATCGACCAAAAGTTGCTCTATTTTTAATTTTAAAATCTCTACTATTTGGCTAGGAATGTTTTGAACTAAACCCTCTGGCTCACTATATCCTAAACCCAATTTTAAATTATTTTCTTTCGGATACGTACAAATAGGTATCTTAATTCCGGTATTATTTCGCCCTAAAGATTCACCCGGACACCAATTCATTTTAACCATCATATTATAATTTAGGTCCCCTGTAGTTGAAGCTGACCTGGAGACTAAAGCATCAGCTTCCACTAGTTTAACATTTCGCTACCATCTACATTAACATTATTATTATTTAAGCTAACCGCTTGTATTTGATTTTCTCTTGGTTTCTGCCATTGCCTATAGTTTTGCTGAAGGCCCCTCTTCTTCTGTTCCCAATCCTTAGAATTCTTAGCTGCCGAAGTGCTCGGTGCTTCTTGCTTCTGTATGTTGTCCATACTTCTTAAAAATTCCGCCGCTTCTATTATATTTTCTATCTTGTTTGTCACGAACGCTTGTTGAATAAATTTCGGATAATGCCGAATGATATCGCTAATTAATTGTTTTTCAGGAATGTTGTAGCTTAACATCTGCGCCTTGACTGTCAGCTTCAAGAAATGTTCTACCATGGTGGGCGTCTCCGTCCTATTCCATACGCCTTGCACTATCTTCCTTCTCAACTCATTTTGTTCATTTTCTCCCCAGTATGCTTTTAAGAAATCTACTTTAAAATCAGCCAATCCTGTCCATCTTCCTTTATATACTCTAAACCAGTCCTTCGAACTCGAAGTTAAGCAGTCTTGTATTAGGCTTAATTCGTTTTCAGCCTTTCCCGCCTTTTTTAAGTAAATTTCTAAATCTTCAATGAAATCGACTGGATGTATCGACGAATCCCCAAATTTAGGTCTATCTAAATTTATATTTTTGACGTTACAAATGACGTACTTCTGAATATCTTCCATCGCATTAGGCTCCTTAGTCTCATTCCTATTTTCTATTTCCACATCGTTCATCGGCGTTACTTCGACTACCGGCGATTTTTCGACTTCGCTAGTATCCTGATTAGAACCTTGAGTCCTTTTGACTTCTTCGCTTAGGTCATCTATCCTCTTAGTTAACACGCCTACCGTGCGATTCAACATTCTTTGTATTGTCATCAATTCGCGCGATCGCGTTACCTTCGGTTTCACTATCGTCTTTACTAGCCGCTGTCGCACCTCTACCGGTTGAGGCCCTCTATTTTCTATAACCTCGGATTCCGACTGTCGGGAACTATGTGGACCCTCTACTATTTCCGCCGGCTCCTCGGATGATTCATACCGCTTTGGCGCGCGACGAACTCGGACCGGTTTCCCCATGGCGAGTTTTAATCGTTCGTTGCCCTCAGTGTAATGTCAGATCTATATAAAATATTAGCACACATCCTTATTTAGCTTGGTTTTATAATATCCAAAGATTGGATACAAAAAAACCATGCTTTCAAATTTTTATTTGTCCGCTATAAAGTTTTTTTTTTGTTTGGGGTATTTATTTTGGTTTTAACATTGCAGCTAATTCTAATTTTCTACCGAATTATCTATTTGGTTAGTTTTAATTTAATTGTTTGTATCTTTTTTTCAAATTCCTTTTTTTTTCATTCCGTTAATTTTCCTTGCCTACGCCTTCCCCATAAAATAAATTATAATGTAGATAGTTATAGCCAAATACGGATAAGTTATTTTTATTCTTTTTTTTTTTTTTTTTTTTTTTTTTAACAAAATAAAACTCTACGCTAACTCTCAAAAACTCCTTCCTCATATACCTCGAGTCAAGAATTAAAAGTTAAATTTGGACCAATGCATACAATAGTTCCCAAATAAATCTAACATTTAGTCCATATCTAGTCGTAGATGGACACATCAAAAGGCGCCATAAATCTAATCGTATTAGTCTATCTACTTATATTTTTTAGTAACAAAACAATACAAGCATACTTGAATGATTTTTAAAACCGTACGCTAAACAAAACCTTAATGGCAGGACTTTTCCTCAGACGTGCCGTTTGCAATGTCATCACCACGGAAACCAATGTCTATTGTAATTTTGTAACGTACATCCAAACTTGATACTTAAACTTTGTCTCTATAACTGTCAACGATAACCTAAACAATTCACTAAGAAATTATTCCTCCATAACTCTAGTTAAAAAAAAGTCGCGGACTGCTAATAGTCGCTGTTTAAAGTTTACCTGAATCTTCATTGTTACTGCACAATTTTATTGAATTTTTAATTTTGACTTTTATAACTAAGCATTACCTACTCAATATATACATACTTTGGCAACCTGACTATTTCACTAAGTAACTACTATAGATTTTTTTATTTATTTATATTGAAGAACCAATTTTTAAGCCCTTGGCTCTTAGACTAATTCTTCTATTCCACAATAACAGCTAGGCTACCCCGTTAGCCAGATATCCACATCTACAATAATAATCTCAAGATATGTGTCAACGCTCCGTCCGCTAAGATTATTTTGTAAAGAATTTTTATTTAACTAGCGGCTGTCTTTTAATACTAAGGTTGCGTAGAAGCATCTGTAAGCAATTATCTAAGTTCATTTGTCTGCTTTAAAAGTGCTATACAACCTCTTCTTGAATTAACTTCAACTTTATTCCGTTAGCGCAAATCAAAATGTTTAAAAATCACCCTTTCTAAAAATCACAATTAAACCGTCTCACTTTATATGATAATTGCAATACTCTTTTATCAACATTCTCTTAAGTATTCACTTCTCTTAACTGTACTAGTTGACACTTAACCAGCTGAGTTCTAGTCGACTAGACATGCTTCGCTCACTTAATTTCTGCTTTTAAATTTACATAGTTAAGTCGCGACCCCCCGTTGTCAATACATCACGTAAATCTCACTTTGATATTTAAGTACAGTTATCTGATATTTTTCTTCAATTGACATTACAGTCAAGTTAAAGATTATGTTTATTGTAAACCATTTTATATTTCCTAGGCAACTTTATCAGAAGTTTCCCTATAGCTCTAGTCAAATCAATAAGTATTTTAGGCATAAGAAATTACTCACAATCAGTTATTTTCTCAATTGCATACCGGCTCCAATCTCATTATTATTGTTTGCACCTTTAAATTTTTATCACATAATCACAATGCAACATTTATTCCACATTGACCCACATAACCTTTATATCATCATCACAGTCAAACTTTCACTAAACTTGTTTATTTAACCATTGTTTTTCAATAACTAACTTTATTATAACCTCTTTTTCTGTTTGTTGACATCAGACTAGTGTGGCCAGCTTCTGAACGCAAAACAGACTAAATTGCAGAAAAAAAAATGAAAATTTACCAGTCTCATATGAGAAAAATTACACCGGTGAAAAACTAACTCTCGCAACATGTTTTTTTTCGCAATTGTCATTTCGACAAACGTTAAAGTCGTACTACAATATTTTAATTGAAACCAACCTAAAGGTAATTATTAGCTACGCTTAGCAAATGCCGATAATTTTATTACTATGGAAACTCTAATGAAGCTAAAAAAGCAATTTTACTTAATTGTCTTAACATGACATCGACACCGTTAGCAATAATTACTTATATCCGCCAACTTAATTACCAAATCTCTATGTCCGAACGGTCGCGAAATTAGACGGAATTTGTGTTAAGCGCTCTGAATCTGACCACCCTATAGAGTGACTTTTGCCGTCAGGTTGACGTTGACAATTGAATGAAGTTCTTAGTTGAATGACAATGAAACAAAACCCCGTCCGTCTGCTCATCCGGCATTCGTTCTTCTATCTGACATTCGTTCTTTATTTTCTAATTTCTTTCTTTAAATGAAACCGCCTTAAATGTCTTTTTATCGTAACCCAGACGATCCCTTATCCTTACTAAATTCTTTATATTTATTCAACCCATAAAATCTATTATTTATCAATGTAACAATTTTTTTTATTTCCATGACTACAAGTCTTAGTTTTCACTAACGCCATCTATGATATTTTTCCGTAGGCCTATTTCATACTAAGGCTACGTTCACGCTTGTCGTATCTCAGAAATAAGAACAGACAGTGCAACTGACATCATAACCTGAGCCATTTCGAAGAATATTAGCTTATTATATTTTACCCTATTCATTATTCAGTTTTCTTAATTCAACCGACCCCAATTCCTTTCAAGACATGAGCTCAGTGTTCATCATGCTATCAATATCATAATCGAAATCCGGCGGTAATAAAACGTTCGACAAAACCCGTCTATTCTAATAATTCCCGAAATAGCATAAAGAAAATAACAATAACGTTTACGCTAATAAAATATTTCTAGATAAGTACATTTCCTGTTTCTTTTATCGATTGCTAGTAAAATTTTAATTCTAGATTTTATTTATGAAGTCAACTTTATAAAACTGAATTCTAACCATTTGCAATCAAGAAAACGTTCATTTAAACGGCCCAACAGGACTGCTTAAGCCGTAGTACGAAGGTAAGGCAGTTCAATATAAATCCCGCTATAAAACTCGTCAAGGCCCATAAACAATCACACACCCGTTTCGATACTCAACATTTGATTTTAAAATCGCTATATGGGCCGCCGTGGGCTAACGTGCTAACATGTTTTAACTGTCAGATTTTTTTTCTAGTCTGTTTATTTGACAGAACCCCTCTTTCTATCAGAATCCTAAGTAATCTTTGTCACGACGTGATTTTCTTATGTTTTTAACCTAAAATTCACGATGTTTTTACTCAAGAATAAATTTGTACTTGTTGTATTTGTACACAATAACCAAAGGAGAATGAAAATAGCGCTTTTTAGTGGTGAATTTCATTCCTACTACAAAACTTCTTGTAAGTATAAAATTTTCGGTTGGCATTTTTTTTGATAAAATTTTCTGTTTTCATTGTGAAACCTTTATGGAGTAAAAATGTCCATAAAATCAATGCCCCTCTACCAGCTCAATGTTACTTTACCTCAATCAATAAGAAACCCTTTCTCAAACGCTAAAATATAACTCTATAAACATTAATGTGAACTACATAACCTATTTTGATATTTTTCTTTAATTTCAGCTATAACCAAAAGGATTACATAACAGATCGCACGCAAAAGATCAACCGGATGCTACACTACAAAACAAGGAATTTTCAATCCACAACCAGCGATATCGTTCCTATTTTCTCAGCAGCAAAATGTGACCAAAATCATCTTATCTGTATTTTGATCACTGCATTTCACATTACAAAAGCCTGGAATTCGTTGAAGTGGAATCTATGCTAAAAGTATGTAAAAACTACTAATTCTGGTCACGGCATCTCACGATGTAATGATCCCCCCCCCCTATTTAAATACTGATACAAATGATAACTACTATCTTGATTTCCTAATGATACCTGGTGATTGTATTTTATTTGGATTCTAGTTCTTACTGTTTTACTACATGGATTGGTGATATTCTAACCCTAGCAAAGTTAACCTAACGCATACCTAACTACAAATCCCATTCATGTTGATTAGCCGCTAAACGGCTTCCGAACTAACCATCCCTACTTGTGATTCCATTAAATGTTTTATCTATGTTTTGCCTAGTTTATTTTCCCTAACCCTATTTTATTGCATGATAGAATAATCTAATATTAATGCTTTTGTAAGTGTGAAATGAGCGCGTGATTTCTAGTGGTATTTCCCAAGTTGTAATCCGTAATTACCCTAAGTTCTCGAATATTGCTGGGTGGATATAAATATTATCTTTACATGACTAACTTTAATTATTTATGCTTCGATAGATAATGAACTAAGAACCTATTACTAAAAGAAGGAAATTACTTTGCCTGATTTTCCTACAGAATAGAAATTAAGATATTAATTGCTCATTCCAAGTTGATCCAACTTCATACTAATCTGTTACTTTGTTTAATGCTTAGAAATAACTACGTTTATCAAATAAAATACCGATCTATTTTATTACGGAGGACCCTAATCCATTAGATTTCTACCTTATGATGTCATGGTCATGCTATATCAACTTATTGATAAATTTATTACTAATTAGTTATAACTTCAACAATGAATTACTAGTGACCGCCTGCTGTGTTAATGAAAAATTGAGAATTTACCTATTTTACTACTATACTATCAGTTATAAAGAATCTATTATCTATGTCAACAATGTTTCAATTCATATCTTTGGATTTACTTGACAAATTTTAATAATAATAGCCGGCCCGACTGCGGCTTTTAGAAAATCTCTAGAATTTGTTAATTTTCTAACTTTAAAAGGAATAATATTATATAAATATCTTGGAAAGTATCTTAGGGTTGCCTCTCACCTAGTTTTCTATGTTAATGCCAGAACCAATACTGAAATTATATTATGAAAATCTGAATGTTTTGCTTTTATGATTTATTTCTTTATTCCTATTCGTCTAATTTAATGTATAGATGTCCTAGCTCTGAACAAAGGATATGGAACCAACGCTTTGACTACAAGATGAGTTTAGTAAGTATGTTTTGTAACATTAAGTATGTGCTTAAACAAATGGGGCTTCACTCATCACTATTGGATTGCATAGTTGGTCGTTGCCTATCTTCAGTTTAATGTGTTTATACCCAAAGAAGAATGTAATCAGACGGTTTCCTAGTTAATGATATTGATTCCTCATCTTACAACAAAAGTATTCGCTTTTATTACTAGGTCTCAATTATTCCTGTTATTACAACTATTACTTAATAAAATTACTACTAAATGGATATTATTACTCTTTTGATATAACCAGGGAAATAGAATTTAAGTTTGTAATTTTCCTAAATAAGCTTACTTTAATCTCATACTAATTCTTAATATTTGTTACTATACCATGGAGATTTTAATAGTCCTCTAGCGATTAGAAATGGAGATACTATAGGAAAGAGATAAGCGTTTCCTCCTACATTCCGCTGAATGAAGTAAGTACGAACAATGTTGATAGAAATTGGTCAAAGTGAATTTATGAGTTAATTGGAGTATTGTTATAAATTAGTAGGGTAGAAAAGGGTATATCGAGCCATAATAGACAATAGGGTAAAAGGAGGTAACTCGAGCTATAAAGAAAGTTAAGTTTGGGTAATTCTACTCCGCTACCAAATATTAGTTTATTTGTCATATACAACGTTATTCTAAGTAATGTAAATCATCCAATGTCGACTTAGTTTATCAAGATAAGAGAGGTAATTTGAAGCAAGTTAAAGAGTTATAGTCACTTAAAATCAAGGTATGGATAAACTGTCTTCGTCACTGATTTAGAATTTATTTGCTATCTTTAGTGTTACTTAAAAATATACAATGTGGCTTTCCTGGCTAGATAAAGAGCCCCTCCACCGCTCAATATGGTAAGCCTCGTCATCCGAACTGGGACAGCTTTCCCCCAGGAATCCAGCCAATTACAATCATTCTTTAAATTAAGTACTATAAAGTATATGATCAATAGTCTATGTTTGTCTGTAGTCTTTCCAACAACAAGAGGACAAGCAAAATGCTCCAAGCGATTTCCCAGTTTTTCACAACTGAAATATTCTTATTTCAGTGTGATGGCTGAATTCAAAATTAAAAGTAAATTTTTTTTCTTTTTTTTTTTCTAAATTATGATTTATCTTATATCAACATAAATTCAATCTTACAATTTATGAACTTAAAAAAAGGGAATAAGTACTGGAAAATCTAGGGATTTCAGAAGGAAAGTTTATTAAATTTAGGGACATATAATAAATAAATATTTGCGTTAAACCTTTCCTACTTTTGAACAATAGCTTGGATTGCATTGTCAAAATGGCATTGAATAAATCTTCTTATGATTATTGTGTGATAAACTTGATATTGATTTCCCTTAAATTGAGTCGACTGTTAAATTTGATTTAGAATATTTAACTCAGAGAATACTTTGATTCCAGTAATCGTGAACTTAACATATTCACCAATTTATTTGATACTTTCATAGTATATAAATGTTGGTCAAAGTATTGTTTAGTGCTACATACCGAGCATTATTTTGTTAATTTGTGGAAGCCTACTCAAAATTTGTGTCTTGTGATATTAATGAGTTGGAATTGACATGGCTCAAATAATATCACGGGTCAACATTACACCCAGACTTTTCTTTAGCATTCATCCACATTTATTACCAAAATATTTTATTTTATTTATAGTCCACAGATTGAACCATGGTCAAAATTAGTAAAGTCAGCCCAATTCAAAGATATTACTTCTATTATGATTTGATAATCTATTAGTTAATTAGATTGTGCGTCCAGCTAGCTTTAGCACAATGGTAGGTAGATATTTTTCATTTACTGAAATTTATTTACAATGCCACTTCACAACACCCATAGATGCACAACACTGTACCTATTCTCCGGAATTACTGAGAATTTAAGATAACAAATTCACTAACACATTCACATTTAACCCTCCAACTTGCTCGCATTTACCTGCCTATGACACAACCTAAAAATTATCATACATTTTAATTTACTTTTGTCATGATCCGCCATGTTGTTTATCAAAATTAGTTTGGATGAAATGCATCACTTAGTGAACCAATAGCGGCCATTTTGTAATGCACCTTGCAATTTTCCTATCGATAAATAATAATTCGGCCATTTTGTTGAATTATGCCTAACTTATCCTACAACAATTTCGAGTCTAGAATGCTAATTTTACAATGTGACGACCTACCTAACTAGATTTTTGCTCGTTCCACATGCCTGCCTAGCAGATTATGCGCCTATTCCGCTCTATTGACGACGATTCACAACACCAGTATCACAAACCCCCCCCCAGGTTTTGTGATACTCTACCTAATTTTCGCGCGATTAACCCTACAATTGACCTATGATTTTACCTGCCTAGTTCAGACTACATGAGAATTTCCTATGCCAATTTTTGTGGTTCTTACCAGCGCCACACGTCGCCCCATTCCTGTACAGTTTTGAGCGGCACTCACCTAGCATAACCTATCAACCTTTACGTGCCAGAATCGGAGGGGAAGGAGCCGATTCCGGGGCCCTAGCTCAAGGAATAATGAAAACCTGCCCTCGGGGCTTAAACGGAAAACAGAACTACGTTCTAACGGCAGCACTTGATGAAGCCTTTTTCCATATTAAGTCACGCAGGCTTACATTATGTGACTAACTAGGCAGACCAACGAATTGGCCGCCCGTTTATGACGCCACAATCATAAACTTCAATTTTACCTAGTACCCCCCTCGAAAGTCCATAGCGAATCGCCCCAGTACGACACAATCCTATTTTTAATTATTCAAGATAAAAACTCCCTTTCCCACATTCCATTTCATATGAAATTAGTTTTAGAAAATCTATTTTCACTAATTCTTGAATTTACTTGATACAGCTACGTTAATTTGATGTAAACTTTGCAACCAAACTATATATTTCAGTCAGGCCTTAATTTTACCATTTAAAGCTTGTCTGAAACATTACCCCAAAGGTTAGAAACTTGCCCGTGCAAGACCTATACACATAGACTTTCGTTTCTTTCACTTATTTGCTGACTATTTCGGTCTTGAGTTAAAGAAAAACTTGTTCAGCAGCCATCTTACAGAGGGAAGTGTGCTTGCGTCTTCTTCGGTGAGCGTCAGTAAAGGAAAGAGGACCGGCTCCCCCGCGCCCGGCCTTATATACATGCGGAAAAGTTACCTCTCGAAAATCTTGATGACGCTTAATCTTATTGGTTCTTAATTTTTTAGAGAGCCCTGTCACTAATTTTTCTAATTTACCCAATAATGGGGTAATTTCTCCCTGAACTAATCTACCTATCTCGCGAATATAATAATAGGAACCCGTAATTACTTCGATACTCACGATAGTTATAATTATAAATATAATTAGTTTTGCTTATTCTAGAATTTACAAAACTCCTCACATACGCAAATATTGTTCTAACTTCCTAATGACACAATCGATTTAACCTTCCCTGTACGTTTGAAACATCTTTTGGTCTATCGCTATTCTAACCTCCCAAGAAAAATCTTATAATCAATAAATATGTTATCTGACCGCTTTTATTATTTCCAATCGACGCATAGCTTTATTTAATAATAGCAACGAATTGATAACAAGAACCCAATGATATTATGCTTAACCAACCAAACTTGGGGTATAATAACGCTAACAACGAAAATTACTCACATACGTAACCTACTGTTGTATGTGCCCTATTTTGTCGCCTCATCTTACAATTTGCCTCTTCAGTCACTGAATGAGTTTATCTACATACTATGGTATTTTAAAAATATTTCAAACCCTCTCTGTCTCTAACTTTTCTTTCTTGTGCAAAAGTAATGGCATCATTTTTATTTCTTCATCTATTCGCCGTTTCTATCGTTATTTTACTGAAAGAGTCACTTTTACTGAAAGGTAACCGTTGAATATCCTTCCACATAACATTTAACCTATTCATATACCTATTATTGTGGGTAAATGATTTGTAATCTCCAAGTATTATTCAGAAAATATAAAATCAATTAAAGTTTTTATTGTATTTGCAGGTTTACTATACTGAATATATGGATATCATATTTCTTACTGTAAGATAATCAACGTCGTTTATAAAATCTAAGCATATATTTTCATCTATTCAAAACAAAAGCACATTTGATCGCTTATTGATGAATCGAAAATACACCAAATCTCACAATTTCGAATATACTAGCCTTAAGATGAATCCCGGCCTTAACACCCTCGACTCATACATACATACATACGCGACCTCTTTTGCCGTTCCCCTGGCACGGAACCTTGCTCTCGAGTCCGACTTGCACTTGGCCGGTTTTTTTCCCATATTATATTACTAAGGGTACTTTATAGACTCTAACTGGTAACATTTAATTTTACACGTCACTATTGCGAATTATGATTGGTTACTTTAAAATCTGGCGCCATGTAGCTTAATCTTAGGAAAATCCACGCCCACACAGATTCCGAGCTCTCGATTGGCTACCACAACATTTTCCCTTCGTGTTTTGTTTATGAACAAAGGAAAGCCACGATCCATTCTACGGTAGATTGTTTTTATGTCTAGTTCCTTTTACAACTTTTTACTAGTTATCGTTTCTATTTAATGTTTATTTATTACAAATATAATCATTCGTATTCTTCCTTTACTTTTAATATTAAATGATTTTACTTTATTCATAATCCCAAGCTTAATTTACAAATAATGTTTTTTGATTTTTGCTGAAAACGAAACGCGATATGTGTTTACAAAGCATGTCACGTCACCAAACCTAAACATTATTTTACACATTTAGAATAACTAAATTATTATTTGTTTATTTTAATATTTTATAATCATTCGACTTCCTTTTACCTTATAAATTTTAAATGATATAATTTTACCAAGGATTATTTCGTTCTCTTTTTTTTTCTCTTTAAAATATAGAGTGATTTTTCTCTATGGATTATCACTTTAGTTCCAAAAACGGCCACCAAATGTCAAATGCATTTGTCTATGTAAATGTCAACCTATTGTTTATTATTGTCGAACCATATTTTCAGGTTAAAGAAATCCCGCAAAAGTATCCGTTTTTTATATAGAAATATGATATTTCGTGTATGTTGTATTTGCAAATCGCAGTCATAGCCTACAATTATCTGTGATCAAAGAGTTTGTGCTACGAGAATACTTTTGTAATTGCAGTAAATATCGTAAAGCCAGACAACATTTAAAGACATCCCAAATTGCATAAACAACCCCTTTTTTATTAAAATGAGAATAAACATCCCTTCAGGTAAGTTATTCAACGAGTTTATTTATTGATTCAATCACATAACTTTATTTATTTATTGTTTACAACTATTTTTTCCAACCCTGGACTTCTTTGTACCTCGCAGATTTACAAATTATCACTAAAATAGAAGTTAATTGAAAGAAATGGAGTCTCCAAGGCGATAGAAAAAGGTAATACATTGGAGGCGATGGGATTATTAAGGAGCAACAAAATATCTTTCCCAGTGCCGGTTCATAGGTCAGTAACCCCTCTTATTTTTATTTTTATTAAATATTTGAGACAAAGATAACATGTTCAATTTTGAACTGTTACACATGACACTGGTTGTTTTAATGTTGACAATAAGCTGTTTCAGAATCTTTTATAGAGGATTTATAGCATGGGTGTAGAAACAAAGAGAAATATTCCATCATGCATTGTTTTGTTATATCTCAAAGGGACTCGGCAGCTTTTTCGTGAAAGCTCCCAGACGTCTTGACTTTTTCCGACATTTCCAACAATTGTATTTCAACCAATTTACATAAAACCTTGACAAATTATAAACCTAACCCTTTTTCATGAATTACTCTATCTATTGGTGAAAACTAAATGAAAATTCGTGCAGAACTTTTTGAGTTTATCGCGAACAGACAGACGCGGCGATAGACTTTGTTTTATAATATGTATAGTGATAGTGATACTTCGTATCCGTTCAAATTGTTTACAAGATTACAACTTCATTAAAGCTTATAATATAATCTGGACTTCACCAAGGATATGGAATGAAACAAACCAAACTCTGATTTCTCTGAAACCATTACGCAGAAAGATATAGCGACAAGCAAAGTTGCTGTAAGTTTGTAAACCACTTTATTTACTAAGCAATAAAGTTCACAACTGATTTTTTTGTTGGGCTCAAACATAGAGCTTTCTTGTTTTAAAATCTCTTTGTATTTTGAGTGGCGTGCTAATGATTTGTTTATATGTCAAGATATGAAGGTACTTCAGTGTTCTGTATGTTGTTTAATACGAATGTTATTTAAGTTATTTAATAAGTGTATTTTTTGGTACAAAATAATCTCAAGAATTTTCAGTACGAATATGTCGCTTTCGGTCAAAAGTCACGCGTTCAACGAAAAAAATTAATACACGTGATATCTCACTACACCCCCCCGTCCCCCCTTGTGATACTTCGTGATTTTTTAACTACCCCCCCCCCCCCCCCCTTTCGATTCACGTGATTAATGGACGACCCCTTATTGTAGAAGAAAAGCTAACAACGCAAAACCAATTTTAAAAATAATATTGTAAAATCAGAGGTAGCCAAGACAGTGTCGTTTCAAAGAATTAGTGTGTAGAATTGAAATGCGTGTCATAATTATTTAATTTCCACAGTCAGACACATCCAGATGATCAAAGACACCCCGACAGTCACGACGACGCGACGAGTCGTCAACGTGTCGTCGGTGACTCACGATGTTGGTAAACGCGGCTTAGCTTAGGGCCTGTCTGATGAGTAACACTATATATTTGCGATTGGGCACTCATTTGCTAGTGGGTACTTTATGATGATTCATGTAATTCGATCTAATTGAAGTTTATGAAAATGTTAAATAGAGGTAATTTGAACAATTTTTTTTGAATTAAAGTACTATTTTTTATCATTCTTGAGTCTGCTTTTAATTTAAAATACTATTCTTATTAAGAAATTGACCCTATCGATTGGTAAATAAAACCACGATGATATTTTTTCTGATTTTAGCCCGTTCGATTCCTGGCTGAGACAAGTTTATCACAGATCTTTGAATACAGTTTTACTTATTAAATAAAAGAATGTTTCCCCTCCAACTACCGTATTTTTTTCCACCCTGTAAGACTATGTAATTGTAAGTTCGGATGTAGGATGTAATTTGCGAAACGACTGTCATTCTGAATTTCAACAGTCAATTATTTCAACAGGGTCTCAATTTCGAAAAACAATAGTTCGACTACTCACTGCTTAGACAGGACATATTTCGACAAGCATTATTCCGACAGAACATATTTCGAACCACACACAACTTCGAATAACACTACTTCGACAGAACTCTTCTTCAAAATGCACATTGTTTCGACGGATCTCTATTTCGAAGGAACATACCTTCGTTTAACAAAATTTACACGACTGCCCAAAGCAAAAAGAGTGTATATGTGTTCAGGGTTCATGTATGTTTGTAGGTATGTGAGTTTCTTTATTCCACCATAACTTCTAAATGCCGGAACTGTTTTGGATAAATGGGGTATTGTTAGAATCCTTACAGCTTCCCGAGTGACACTGGATATTTTTTTTAGGAAAAATCAATATGGCGACTGTACGACGCCATTTTCAAATGTGAAAAAAAAATTTTTTTTCTTCTATTATTACAAAATGGGCATCAAATGAAAGGCCTTGATGAGCACATTCCAAAACTATATAATATGTCACTAAAATGTGTGAAATAAAATTAAATAAATTAAAAAAATATTAAAATAAAAAATAAAAACACGACTGCCCTGCCAAAAACGAACTCAAAGTTAAACAACAAGTGTCATTGCAGTCGGGGGACCTCTTTGGTCAAAAATTGTTCCATAATAAGGTCCCCCGACTGCAATGACACTTGTTGTTTAACTTTTTAGTTCGTTTTTGCCAGGGCAGTCGTGTTTTTTAATATTTTTTAATTTATTTAATTTTTTTACTACAGTGGTTAACTCTACTCCTTCCTCCACTTAAACTGAACGTTGAACATTCTTATCTAAAAATTACTTCACCACTATTTAAATGTCAGTCAGTCTATTTAAACGACGATGAATGAAATTTTAAAATGTTACTGAGCTTACAAGAGGTGTACGAAATTACGAATGCGAATAAAAGAAATCGGAATATTTAAAGCGATCTTGCCTGAATGACGTGTGGGACAATAATAACGTCGCGATGGGAACTGTCAGGGTTATGAAATGTCAAAATTTATCCTGTGCTGTGTGTTACTGTTACCGTATGTACCTCTGTAGACCTCTGTAGTCTAGTTCGCCCACCCGTGTTAGACGCAGGGGTCCCGGGTTCAATTCCCAGGAGGGGGGTACATTTGTCTTTGGTTTGGTTAGTGGTAGAATTTATTTCAAGTCCACCTGGCTAGCTACCAGTGGCGTAGGGTCCATACAAGCCGATTCCCATCGGCTTACCTTTTGGAAATCCTACTCCACTGATCTACTATGCAGATCATAACATTTTTCATATTTTTTGTAGAGCTTACCTTGGCCATAATTTCACCCCTCGCCACTGCTAGCTACCACCATGTTACTTAAGTCTGAAGCCGTAATAACAATTTATAAATTGTGTTCCGGCAGTTAGAGGTAAGATAGCTCAGTGATGAGGATTCCGGGTGTAGTGCGCTTCCACCTTCGGCCTTATCGTCACCGCCAATTTCATTTAGGTTCTTTTTAGTGTCTTACCTTCAGTAAGTACCTTCGTACCTTCAGCCGAAGCGTCACTTCCCAACTAGCAAAATATGTCGTAAAAAAATCAGCAGCACGTTTCTATTTCAGCTATTATATTAGTAGTGTGACGGATTTACAAAATGTTGAATAAACGATCTGTGAACGTTCTCTCAACGCGATTTGGGCGCACTTCTCTCTGCTTTAAATGCTGTAAATATCGTAAGATTATCGTCTGAATTGCGTTTTAGTTGAAAGAATGTAGAGTAATCGCAACTCAAGTGCTACTGGTACTATAATAGTCAGTAGAACCTCTTTCATTCGACTTATTAGTGGTAATAATAGCAGTGCGGTTACAATCACTCGACACTTTGATCGTGTAAATGCAACTAAGCAACACTCATAGACCGTTTTATCTTAAAACCATTAGTGCGTGTTGTCACTGTTGTGTTCGCGTAAACGAAGTAAATAAAAATAAATGTATGTTGCCTTATTATGGTCATGCTAAGTATACCTTTACGATTTTACAGCCATAATGATAATAAAGGTAAGCTATTAAAGTTAGCTCATAAGTCTTACTTTCATATGCGGAATTAATTTTTATAGTTTCTATTTTACGACTTCTAAGAGCGCCATTGCAGTTAGTTTAGGGTTCCTTAGCGCAATGTTAAATCGTCAATCTATCATAAGGTTTACAAACAACCTGTATTAGCGTAATAGTTCCTACTGAATCCGCACTAATATTAAGTATATTTATTCTTCATCAGTTGGTTGATGTTGATTGTTTCAATTGTTTCAACATTTCATTAACTTTCCGTCGGAACCCTCACTTCTTTTTAAGTTTTTTCCACTGATTATTGTCCATTTTCCACACTGCTGTAAAAGATTTTATTTAACTTTCATACCACTATTATGATGCATGATGGCTTCCAAAATTATCTTTGGGCACTTTTGGGCCTGTAGTAGATAATTTGATAGCGTTTTCTCAACTTTAATAGTAAAGTCGAATTAAAGCCTTGCCGGAAGCTATGATATGACATTAGATGCTGTAATAGTAACTGAGAAGCTATTTTGTTGAATGAACAGCTTTTACTCCACAATAATGCTGTAAAAATTAATTGACGAAAGATGGTGCTATAAAAGCTAGTTTTACGACAAATTAGCAATTTGGTTGCTTTTAAAGACCTGTCATAAGACTAACGGTTGTCTGAATGCGATTAAGAGATATCTTTATAGAATTGTCGAGTAAATGCGATATGAATTCGTCGAGTCCACGTTTACTAGACATGTTTATATAACCAAAAAGCATTGAATGCTGAAAGATCTAGAGAGCTGCTTTTATACTGCTTTTTGAAATGATAGGATCTTTCATACGAGTGTTTTACGATCCATAGTCGTGAGAGTAATTGCTTAAACGAGCTCTTTGCTAGTTGGGTTAACATCAGGTGAGGTGAAGGCCAAGCACTATCTCGTTGTGCATAAAGATGTTGTTTACCTTTAAATATGCATAAATATATGCAGATGGTTAGCTGTCATGTGAATAATAATTTATAGTATCATTATCCATATTAAGGGAATAATTTCCATATTGAAAAATCTATCAATAATTTTATACAGTCTTAGTTTCACCTTTGAATATTGAGCTGCTGAAAAAATAGATGTTGCCCCTATTTTATTACATAGAGTTATAAAACGAATAGAAAATATAAATAAATTAATGCAAACGAGGCAGCCCTAGTGCGCACATCAACGTGAGTCACAAACGTGACAAATTGCCTTAACAAGAGATCACTTTTTAGCGTCACACTCACGATATCAATCTAAATAAATAAGATAATAATTTTACGATGGGGCTGGCATGTATGTTTATACAAAAGCTCCTTTAACAATAAAGAGAAAAAAAAAAAAGATAATAAATCAAGAGTAAAAATAAAGCATCGACTAGTTTGTACTTAAGTGGAACTTTTTAATGAAGTGGAACATCACATTTGTTGTCCACTTCATTAAAAAGTTTGAAGCATTACTTTATTCAACTACGCTCTTAAATTAAAAAAAAGACATAATATTCAAAACCTATGTACAATCTATTCTTCTAACAAAACATCAACAACAACTTCTAAGAAAATATGATATTCATAATAATAAGTAAGCAGCAAAAGTTTATTTCTTTATTAATTTATAGGTTGGTATATTACCATTGGCAAACTGTTCAAACTTTATATTTAGTGCAATAGGGGTCACCCGCGACCCTGTCTGCATGGATAGTTATTTTTCTATCCCTCGGGTCGGGAACTATATTTTTTTCTGGATATAAGGTACCCTTTGTTTTTCTCTGTATCCTGCAAAATTTCATGATGATCAGTTGAAAGCAACGTAACAAACAAACCCTCTTTCGCATTCATAATATTTGTAAGTAAAAGTATATTGCTTTTTTTTTCTCCCTATCTCTCCCTGTCTCACAATAAATGATTTATAATCATTATTATAACTAATACCTAAATGAAGATAATTAATATTATACATAGCAAAAATATTAGAAAAAATCGACTCACCCGTAGCATCTCAAACGGGACTACGGATGAGTCGACTTTTATTTTTTTATTTTTCTAATATAATAATAGCACTGTGAATGCCTTAAATCTAAAAATGAATAATAAATGAAGGATTCGAAACCATACACACAGATACAAAACATAGAGAGAAGTTTTTTTAACTGCACTATTTTCTCGTAGTCCCGTAGACAACAGTTCGTAGGCTAGCAGAACTTAAGTTTTGCTACGAGATAAGTTAAGAATTTCCTTATACGGTTTTTCGGAAACATCTATTTGAAAATCTATTAAAGCTTGCTATAAATAATTATAAAGATACAGACATTTCAGTTCTAATGCACACGGACTGTTATTATCTTATACCTTTAAACGTGCAATTCTTGTATTATCTTATACCTTTAAACGAGCAATTTTTGTAGAAATTTATTTCTGTGATCTCGGCAACGGCTCTAACGGTTTCGCTAAAATTTGGTATATGGGGGTTTTCGGGGGTAAGCAATCGATATAGATTAGTCTTATGTTTGGGAAAACGCGTGTTTTCGAGTTTTCATGCGTTTTTCTTTCGACGCAGAATATGGTCACTATTTCGTCCAGCCGGCCACAGTCCATCTGGTCCGACGGGTTAAGACGCGGACGACAAGAAACGAGTGTAACGGATTCGAATCCCACTCGGTGACTTACTTTTGTTTTTTTTATATATTCAAGTACTTATTTACTTGATATTTTTATTTTTATTGTTTTTAGACAAGTTTAAAAAAATGTAGTTAATGTTTGAGATAACATAAGAATAATAATAATCATCATTTTTTCAGGCAACAGAAATATCGTTTACAATATTATGGCCCATATAATAAATACCTTACAGACTAACATACATTAACATACATAATATATATATATAACAATCACCTAAACACCACCATATTACAATAAATAGTAATAACTGATATTTAACTAATAAATTAAGATAATTAGTATATTAAAAAAATATTCGAAAAAATCGATTCACCCGTAGCACCTCAGACGGGTGAGTCAACTTTTTCTGTTATTTTTGCTAATACATTAATAATTATCTTAATATAATAATAGCACTGTGAATGCCTCAAATCTGAAAATTCAATAAATGAAGAAATACAATACTAAATGAAGGTTTCGAAACAAAACAGTCAGAGTCAATACATAGAGAGAGGTTTTTTAATTGCACTATTTTCTCGTAGTCTCGTAGACAGCAGTTCGTAGGCTAGCACAACTTAAGTTTTGCTACGAGATACGAGTAACTTAAGAATTTCCTTATACGGTTACATCTATTTGAAAACCTACTTGCTATAAATAATTATAAAGATACAGACATTTCAGTTCTAGTGCACACGGACTGTTAGGTAATCGTATTCATTTGACAGCTACTTCTATGTTCTGTGGTTCATATCGTATTCCATCGGATGCAATTTGTATGGGATGACATCAAGAAGCTTATACCCACAATGGAGATTGCACTCCTAGTATCATAGTGAAGATTGAAAAAAGACTCTTTAGTGACGTCACGGCGTATTGCTATCTCTTTCTTTTCGTTTTACAATACGTTTTCGTTTCTCACGAACGAACGAACGACGAACAACGAACACGTATTGTGACACTAAAGAAAGAGGTTGCAATAAGCCGTCACGTCACTCAAGGACATTTTTTCTATCTTCACTATGACACTGGCCGTGCAATCTCCATTGGAGGGAGGTATAAGCTTCTTGCGATTGACTTTACGCAATCGCCTATCAGGTCTTAAAGTACGAATGTTATCGACTTTAAATCAAATTTTCTTTTGCGTCTGTTTATTAAAAGCATTTTTATCTCGACACGACACAGTATTATCTAAAATTAAAGACTAATGACTTCAAATGAATGCATAAAACAAAATTCTGACATTCTGAGTGCTTCACAAACAAAATTAATGTTTACAAGTTAAGTGCTTTATGTGGCAGCTATTTCACATAATTCACAATGAATAATTGCCATACACCGCACACTTATGATTTGCGGCTTTGTTTGGTGATGTACTGTGGTAATTTAAATTAAATATAAGAGGTATTTTTATTAGTGCTTTTTAGCGTAAACAATAGTCAGAGACCGGTACCTTGATTACGTAAAGCTGTTGCTAACAATTCTCGATTGAAATCGATTGAAAGCGCGGTTGCATTGCGGCTTTAGTTAAGATAGTTGTCACATTGGTTCTTACCAAAGCAGCAATGTAACTGCGATTTCTGTCAGAGTTGATTGCAACAATGTTACGTAATTACCCCCCAGAGTACTTAAATTCATATTACTTTTAATTCAAAAGCCGTAGCTATCGAACTCAAATTATATTTTTTTGTCGTAATACCCAGTCTGCTGTTGCTCTTTTATTTGTTTATTAAAAGCGTCTGACTACACCGGACGTAAAAGTCTACGTAATCTAAATATTAAAGAAAAAAATATCTTCTGACCAATTACATTTCCCGTATGTTGCGAAGCATTTGCGAAGATAGAAAGTGACGTTTTCGATCCAATCATAGTGACAGGCCTTTTCGGCACGCCTGGCGGCGAGTGAATTTCCTAATATATTTGCTATGCTCTAAGTATTTTCTAACATTTCTGATATATGGCGAATATGATAATTATGTTTCGACCATACATGAAGAGGGAATTTGTTCTGTGGCCAGACCGTTACCGCCAATGACCACGATGTCAAGTCAGGAAACAGTACGATGAAGAGTGAACGCGAATAAAGTATGTGACGTAGGGGATGACATTGGTGTGAACGCGGTCGCTTCGGAGCTGTGGTTCCGTCTATGATTTCAGCTTTTTAGGGTTCCGCACCTAAAGGGTTAAAAACGGGACCCTATTACTAAGACTCTACTGTCTGTTTTTCTGTCTATCACCAGGCTGTATCTCATGAACCGTGATAGCATAAAATAAATATTTAAATGGGGCTCCCATAAAATAAACGTGTTTTTTGCCGTTTTTTTGGTAATGAACACTTCGTGCACGAGTCCGGCTCGCGCTTGGCAGGATTTAATTTTAATTCTCTGGTAATTCTACTGGTCCAAATCATCACACAAGATTTATGTTCCGCGTTAAAGCTGTTTGGATAGATATCGTCAAAATTCTTTAGTCAGACCTAAATGAGTAAAGCTCGTTTTGTTTTTATTACCCGAGTAAATTGTATGTATTGACGTAGTCGTTGAATGGGTGTAAAGGCAGTCGCTTTATGGTTCTCGTTCCGTCATATTTACTTTGGTGTCAAATTCGTTAGCAATTGGTTTGGTGTAATTTGGACTCGTCGAAGGCTCTGTCCAAAGAGATTCTAAATATTATAGTTTGTTTGTAACTAAATATACCTAGATTGGATCTTAGAGAAACTTAAGAAGCTATTTCTCCCGAAATTCTCATGGAAAACTTAATTTCACTATAACGGGCTCTAGTCCAGAATTATAAATGCGAAAGTAACTGTCTGACTGTCTGTTACGATTTCAAGCCTAAACTACTGCACCGATTTTGATGAAATTTGGTACAGAGATAGAGTAGAGCTTGAGAAACAACATAGGCTAACTTTTATGCGAAATAATGGTTGAAGTGGATCAAATAGGAGATCAAAGTTTGTGACGAGATTAAAACATACAATAACAGGATAAAAAATCCAGTAAAACGCGGACGAAGTCGCGGGCAGAAGCTAGTGTTAAATTAAATTTCTTCAATACTCCAGCTTTTTTAATTACATTTCGTTTTATCGTTCGCTCGCCTAACCCTATTTAATAAAATAATATAAGCGTCGACAAGTTGATGCAGAGATTTTTCCGTTTCCACGCATGTCGTTTGACATTATTTTCGTCGCCGTGACGCGCCGACTCACATTGTACGCTAGGTTAAACGTTGGAGATGAGATAGGCGACGCAAATCGAGTTCAATGAAATCTGCTAAATTCCGAATAATATTTTATGTGATTCACTTCACGAATATCGCTAGTATCTTTATCTAATAATACTAAGTACTTATTTATATATAGGTTATAGTTTGTTAATTAGTAGTAACTAAGTAATAAAAAATTAAGCAATTTAAGTTATCAGTTTAAAGTAGTTGTTAAGTAGTAGTTAGTAGTAGGTAGACCGATCGTCGTGGAGATCCTTAGAGTAGGCCTATACATGCCTATACCCAGCAGTGAGTGTCGTGCGGCTGATAATGATGATGTTACTTAATTTTTGTTGTAATGTACAGAGAAAACTTTAAGATTTGTGGAATGTAGAGTTCTAATAACAATTAAATTACTTAGTAGAAAAAAGTAGGCTCTAAATAATCTAGCATGCAATGGAGAGAGCCATGCTCGGCGTTTCCCTGCGTGATCGAATCAGAAACGAGGAGATCCGCAGGAGAACTAAAGTAACCGACATCGCTCGAAGGATTGCTCAGCTGAAGAGGCAATGGGCGGGACACATAGCGAGAAGAACCGATGGCCGTTGGGGCGGAAAGGTTCCGGAATGGCGACCGCGCACCGGACGACGCTCCGTGGGTAGGCCCCCGATAAGGTGGACCGACGATCTGGTGAAGGTCGCGGGAAGCCAGTGGATACACACAGCGCAGGACCGATCGTCGTGGAGATCCTTAGGAGAGGCCCATACCCAGCAGTGGGTGTCGTGCGGCTGATATGATCTAAACTGGTGTTATAAAAACGTATCATCTCATCACCCAATCGTATTTCATAAGCAACTATTCTATTACCCCTTAATATATTACAGACGGAGCAAACTTAATGTCAAATCTTTTTCATTACATAATCTAATCTTATAATAGCGTGTTAAGTTATAGAAATGTTACAGCGATTGTAACTTTGGCAAGGGTCGGTCAAGGGATGGGTGATCAGAAATTAATATATCGAGCTCCTCCGTGCTTCGGAAGGCACGTTGAGCCGTTGGTCCCAGCTGCATTTGCAGTCGTTAACACCCACCAATCATCGTGATTTGAAGGAAATATGTATTGGCACCGTGCACGCTTTTAGCGCCACCTAGCTTTTTGCAAATTTGTTGGCTCTGACCTGACCGTTTTGACGTTTTGATATGTAATGGCGGTATTGTGACAAAATATTAAAAAATACTAAACATATTGTGTTATTAATGTAAATTTCATAATTACTGTGATTTGGGTGGACAAAGTGTTGTGAAATCATTTTTGGTCATTTAAATTAAATATGGCAAGTAAGATCTATTCAAAAAGAGTGTTTTATTTTGGTTATATCAGGGCTTGTTTTCTACTTTTTTTTGTTGTAAATTTTGTAAAACAAGAGGATAAAGCTACTTTAATAATTTTATTAAGTGATAATAAACATATATAATTGTTCCCGCATCGCTAGTAATAAATTAAATTTCGTTTTCAAACAGATTACAGAGCCTACATTATTTCCACTTTTTGCCACCATGAGCGCTGCGGTCGATTATTATACCTTCGCACCCAGCGAATAGGTAACGCAAGAATGCAATACTGTCTATCTAAGAAATATGTCATTGCATGTGCCATTGCATTGCACCGACTAGTAACAGTCTGCCAGCCGCCTACAGTATTACGGCAGGCGTTTAGTTACTCATACTATGACCAACGATATTATAGTAAAAGAACTATGACTAAACCGTTCTATCTGATTGACGTCACGAACTCGGTCGCGTGTCGGTAACGATGACGCAGTGACAGCTAAAATATTCAGCAGTTAACATTCTCTGCTTTACGTAACGACACGAAATAATAAAGTATTATGTTCTTACAGAAGCGCCGCTTTGCACGTATTTGAAAGTCTTAATCAGAAGCCATTTTTAATGTCCCCACTGTTGGGGGACAGGGCCTTACTTATCGATGGCTAAGGAGGATGGCCATAGGCCACAACTAGGGAATTCAATCCCGGCCCTTATTTCTGATCCCGGGATTTCAGGATTACACTTAGGCAATCCCGGGATACCAGGATTATTTCGTGATTGAAGGTTAAAAATTCAAATTTTATTTCGTCAAAAATCGACGTACTTTAATAAAAAATTTAACAAAAACCAACATATTTTATGTTACAATACATACACCTAGCTAATCTAATCACTAACTAATCAAAGTTAGAGTCAAATTTTGTCTAACCAGACTTTAAGTCTGGCTAGTTTGACACTTTTTATATATAAACAAAATATTTTTCCAGAGTGACTAAGATCTTCATTTAAACTTCAAAAATTGAAAAAAAATCTAACAAACTATCCAAATAAAGATAATCGACAAAACCTCTCTCGGCCAAATAGACGGATTTCATGTAAAAACCTAGTTAGTATTTAGGTAGTAAAGTAGCTTAGTTAGTTCTTAGCAAAAACTGATTTAAAATAATATTAATGAGTCACAAAATGTCTCATTTCTCAATTAATCTTGAAGAATGTTCATACATTTTTGTTCAGTAGCAGTAATACTGAAGTGTATCACCACATAACCCAGTGAGAGTTGCTTGTCTATCATTTTAGTTCAAAATAAAAAAAAGTTTTATTCCAAGAAACCATCGCAAACCCGCTGGGTTAATTTGTGTTGCTTGCTTGGAATGTTGCTTGAATGAAATACAGGTTTTCTTGTATTTTAATAAATGATAGGCGTGCAATTATATTAAGAGCACTGGCAGTACTGGCACTGAGCGTTTAGCATCACGCACTATATTTTGCAACTTTTTTAAATTAATTAACCAATCCCGAAAATCCCGGTATTATGAAAACTCAATCCCGAAAATTTCGGGATTGAAAAACGGTCGGGATCCCGGGATCCCGAAAACCGGGACTTAACTGCTACAATCGCAGGGCATGCGATTACCCACTGCGCCTCGATGAGCTTCTCAAATGACGTAAAGAATAAAAAAAACTTAAATAAATCGTTTTGTTTTGTTGCATTTAGACCAGGGGGTCAAGTCTGCTAATGCTTTCGTCAAAATCGTAGTTCAATGGTGTTTCAATGGTAATGCTTTTTGACACTGTTCTTATTTCTTAAACCCAAAACTGAAACAAATTGTGTTTCTTAAACCCAAAAAGGAAACATATTGTGTCTTGATTTTGGGTTTAAGAAACAAGAACTGTGTCAAAAAGCATTACCATTAGAACACCATAACTACTATATTGACGAAAATATTAGCAGACTTGACCCCCAGGGGGGTAATTACGTAACTTTGTTGCAATCAACTCTGACAGAAATCGCAGGTACCCATCGCTGCTTTAGTAAGAACCAATGTGACAACTATCTTAACTAAAGCAGCAATGCAACTGCGCTTTCAATCGAGAATTGTTAGCAACAGACTTACGTAATCAAGGGTCAGGGGGGTAATTACGTAACTTTGTTGCAATCAACTCTGACAGAAATCGCAGTTACATCGCTGCTTTAGTAAGAACCAATGTGACAACTGTCTTAACTAAAGCAGCAATGCAACTGCGCTTTCAATCGATTTCAATCGAGAATTGTTAGCAACAGCTTTACGTAATCAAGGTACAGGGGACTGCTATAGTACTTTCCGCGATGCAACAAAAAGTATGACTTCTGGCGCGCACATAGACTGCATTATTGGACGCGCCCAGATTGGCGTACGTGGCCCACGGTCGGTTTGGCCTGAGATTAATTGTTGTTCATATTATCTGTGTGTGCGTGCACGGAAAACGCAATTTGTTCCGATCGGCTAGCTCTGTTAACTTTATATTATGTGGCAACGCTCTGGATTCGGTTTTTTGGGATATTTTTAGTGTTGTGGTTTCTGGCCGCTTCCGATCGATCTAATAGTCTAAACACGTAGTTGAGGTCGAGGCGTGGGGTCCTAATATGTATTTCATATGATAATAACAATAAATCTATATATATAAAATTTAAAGTCCTGACTGAGTGAGATATCAACGCACAGCCCAAACCGCTGAACCTAGAGACTTGAAATTTTGCACACAGATACTTTATACAGTGTAGGCATCCACTAAGGAAGGATTTTTGAAAATTCCATCCCTAAGGGGATGAAATAAGGGATGAAAGTTTGTATGAAAGTCCCTCAGTTTTGAAGCTAGGATCTTCAAATTTTGTGTTTAGGCTGATGATTGAAAATAAATAAATACGTGTCTCAGCGTTTTTCAAAATTCTACCCCCAAAGGGGTGAAAAGGGGGATGAAGTTGTGTTTAGAAGATAATCCTTCATTTTTGAAGTAGAAATCGCTAGATTTGTAATTTAGGCTTATGGATGGAAATATAACGCAACGTATATGGTTATTGGTAGTATTTTAACCCCTATGGGGATGAAATGGGGTAAATAAACCTAAAATAGATATGGATGTCGTTATTGGGGTTTTCTGGGATGACGATTGCGAAAATGACATTCATTTTGAAGTCCAACACGGTCGACATGATTTAACCACTAAAGGGGTGAAAATCGGGTTCAAATTTGGTATGGAAAACAATATAAAATATACTTTACAACTTAAAACTTCGTACGAGCATGTCTAAAAATAAATAGACAAACATATATATTGTGGTTTTTAAAATCAACCCCTTAGGGTGTAAATGGGGTAAGTAAACATAAAAATCGATATGGATGTCGTTCTTGAGGTTTTATGGGATGGTGATTGCGAAAATGACATTTATTTTGAAGTACAACACTGTGGACATGATTTAACTGCTAAAGGGGTGAAAATGGGGTGCAAATTGTGTATGGAAAAATAATATAAAATGACTTACGGCAGTGAAACGTGGTCGCTAACTATGGGTCTCATAAGGAGGCTCAAGGTCACCCAGCGTGCAATGGAGAGAGCCATGCTCGGCGTTTCCCTGCGTGATCGAATCAGAAATGAGGAGATCCGCAGGCGAACTAAAGTAACCGACATCGCTCGAAGGATTGCTCAGCTAAAGTGGCAGTGGGCTGGACACATAGCGAGAAGAACCGATGGCCGTTGGGGCGTCAAGGTTCTTGAATGGCGACCGCGCACCGGACGGCGCTCCGTGGGTAGGCCCCCGACAAGGTGGACCGACGATCTGGTGAAGGTTGCCGGAAGCCACTGGATGTGGGAAGCGCAGGACCGATCGTCATGGAAATCCTTGGGGGAGGCCTATACCCAGCAGTGGGTGTTGTGCGGCTGATATGATGTTGATGATGAGACATTACAACTTTGAAATTCTAAGAAGCATGTCTAAAAATAAATAGGCAAATACATATTTTGTTATTTTGAAAATCATCCCTTAGGGGGTAAATGGGGCAAGTTAACATGAAAATCGATGTGGATGTTGTTCTTGAGGTTTTATGGAATGAGGAATGCGAAAATGACATTTATTTTGAAGTCCAACACGGTGGACATGATTCAGCCGCAGGGGACGGGAACGGGAACGAGAAAGGAACGGGAACGCAAACGCGATCGCTCGAAAGCGAACGCGAACGGGAACGGAAACCGGGGACAGGAACGGGACCAAACGGGAACGGAAAAGGGTAAAGAAACGGGAACAGGATACTACTAATATCTCTGGACCCACTTCTGATTGTTGTAATAAACTAGCTTCCGCCCGCGACTTCGTCCGCGTGGATATTAGAGAAAATCCTTAGGGAACCTTCAACCAGAATCCGACCAGCCGATTTTATGCGATTAGGCCGGTCCCCACCAAGCGCGCAGCCTCGTGCGAGGCCTGCCACACGCGGCAAACGTTTTGCCTCGCGAGGCAGCGCGCTTGGTGGGGACCGGCCTAATCGCATAAAATCGGCTGGTCGGATTCTGGTTGAAGGTTCCCTAAGGATTTTCTCTAATATCCACGCGGACGAAGTCGCGGGCGGAAGCTAGTCATCCATATAAACCTATGAAAATCCTCTAATCATATAATATTGAGCTCCTCCGGCTGCGTTTGCAGTCCTTAAGACCGTCATTCCGCACTGGGTCTGGTCATGAGGTGGGTTATGGCCCATCCTCTTTATCCACACATAAAGAAGGCCTGTGCCCCAACAGTGGGGGCGTTGAATCCGGCTAATAATTTACTTATATTCTAGAGGAACTTGACAAAATGCTAACGAAACTAGCGCACTGTATCGGTATCATGGCAAAGTATTACGTGTGCACTCAAAGATCTTTGATAAATAGCTTGTCTCAGCCAGGAATCGAAAGGGCTGAAATCCGAAAAAGTATCGTCGTGTTTTTTTATGATATTAATCAATAGGGTAATGTTGAAGGTCAATTTCTTCTAAATGAGTATTTCTCAGCAAAAATGTACCTCTGCCTAAAAAATCATGTCTCAAACTGAAAAATAATTGTAACTCAATAAAAGTTTGTCAAATCTTTACAGAAAATTGCATTTTGCATAGACTAAAATATAAAAATATAATTCTTCTTGATAAAATATCTCGAACTACGCACGTTGTATTTAAAAATTTTTTTTTTGTGAAATACCAAACTATGTTTTGTGTTTTCCATAGAAAAATTACAATGTCAAAAGTACTCAAGAATATTTGAATCAAGTATAAAATTTTCAAAAGTAAAATATTTTCTGTCATGTTCGACTTATACTGTTCAAGTTCTTCTTTTATTTAAAATATATTTTAATTACATATCTCTCCATATAAAAAAAATAAAACAAAATTATTTTATTCTCTGTCGCAAAAAATTGCAATTTAGTTACGAGCAGGTTCGTTATAGGACAACCACGAATTTAGATGAGTTTCGGAACGCATCTATAATACTTACTATTGGCAACACTGAGAAGTCTCTGATTGGCTGTTACAAAACTGTCTAGCGTATTTTATTTGACATTTTTTCTGCACGTAAGTTTCTGAGCTCCGTTGATACAATTTAGTTATACTGGACTAAATGACCATTTCTTCGGTAAGTACAATACACACGCAACCCTTATTCAAAATACGTTGTAGATAAAATAATTAGCTTTAATAATTATTTTGGTTTCTTGCGATAAAATACCTTTTGACTACTCAAATTAATTCTGAGGTTATTTTTGTAAAAAATTTAGTTACTTTTCGTTACGTTACGAAATGTTTTATACACAGTTTACAGCTTGACCATAAAGAGTTGACAAAAATTGAGGGCGCCACTTTCTATGTAAACACCTCAAAATCACGAATAAATTGGCAACACTTACTAAATTTTGTACTGAAAAATTTTAGTTCCATTTTATTTAATTTCAACTCTTTATGGTCAAACTGTAGTTACATTTCAAATTAAGCTAGTTGTACACTGTACCAATGTACAGAAAAATTTAGTTTTATTTCGCAATAATTTTTAAATATTGAAATCTTTGTCAGTTATATGTATCGTTTTAAACATTAAAAAAGTATGTACTATCGCGAATGACATTTAGTTTTATAAAACGTTTAGTTTTAAGATCTGAAAGCGTTAAAAAATCTTAAAACGTATAGTTTTAAGAATTAAAAATCCAACAATTTAAAATCCTGACTGGATTCACCTTTGGTTTCGGCGCTGGTAGACAGTATAGTAAACCTATAGGTAGACAAAAGTACTTACACTACAAGATTAGCGGATGAAACTGACTAAAAATCGCGCTGCACGGTCGTTTTTTTCTACACTTAAATAAGAGTACCTACATACAAGTGGCTAAAATGACAAATAATCTTATATACACATACATAAATTCTATCACACTCTCCATTTCTAGTTCCTATCACCTCTATGCCGATGATCTGCAGATTTACACTCAAGTACCACTAGCGCAACTTTCACAGGCAATTGCTACCACCAACTCAGATCTCGCGCAAATCGAGTGCTGGAGTAAATCCTTTGGCTTGACCGTTAACCCGGCTAAGACGCAGTGCATTGTAATTGGCAGCCGCCATTTCATTTCGAGGATCGATTTTGGACAGCTTCCGGGTGTGTCTTTCGGCGGCACAATCATTCCTTTCTCGAGTACTGTCAGGAACCTTGGTGTTATTCTTGACCAACATCTGTCGTGGAAACCACATGTAGAAGCAATGAGGAAAAAGGTGTTCACTGCTTATAATTCACTCAACCGGCTACGCAATTTTTTGCCGACCTGTACCAAAGTCACACTGGCACAATCTCTCTTACTCTCTATTATTGACTACGCTGATGTCTGCTACACTGACCTGTCGGAGGAGCTACTTGGCAAATTGGAGCGTCTGCAGAATGTTTGTATCCGATTCATTTATAATCTTCGTAAATTTGACCACGTGTCCCATTTCCGTAACAAACTTAACTGGCTCCCTATTCGCCGGCGCAGGGACTTACACACTCTCAAACTCCTTTACTCGATTCTTTTCCTACCTACTACCCCTCCTTATCTTAAAACTCGTTTCTCTTTTCGTTCTTCATCTTCACAATGTACTTTGCGTTCCTCCTCAAACCTTACACTAGACATGCCTAAGCACTCTACCGACTTTGTTTCATACTCCTTCTCGGTCCATGCTGTCCGTTTATGGAACGCCCTTCCTGAAGGTATCAGAAAGGCTCAGACTCTGAGGTCCTTTGGCGATCAAGTCAGAACTCATTTCCTTTCCTCTGCTCATAATATATAATATTATATTATCTAATTCTCTTTTCTATCTGTATTTATCCTCTAGCATATATTCATTATCTATATTTATCCTCTACCATGCACCCATTCCCCTTTCTCCTATTTATTTATTTTTTTCCCTCTCACCCAAGGTTGCCTGGAAGAGATTGCTATGTAGCAATAAGGCCGCCTGTTGTATGTTTTCTTTTGTCTTTTGTTTCTCTCTGTACTATGATTTGTCGTGTGCAATAAAGTGTTTATTATTATTATTATTATTAAGAGTAGGTACATACAATTCACTAAACTAACAAAAAATCGCTCTGCGCGGCAGTTTTTTTACCATAGACAGCACCACAAAATTATTGGCTAAAGGTCGCGCTGCGCGGCCGTTTTTTCTATTGGCTTTTTCCTAAATCAGGCATTTTGTGCATCCTAGGCAGGGATCCCTAACATAGACCCTGCCCTAGATCCGAGGCTCCGAGAGCCCCCCCAAACTTAAATCCTGGATCCGCCCTTGTCTACAAGTTACAAAGTTTTACAATAAACTCTAAAGCCGAATATGGTAGATAGGGACCATCAAACTGAACAACTTTACTATGGGACAAACTCGAATGCTGCTTGCATCAGCTGATTTTTTTCGCGATTTATAAGTAGTAAAAGTTGTTCATTTTGATGATCCCTATGTACCATAATAGGCATTACGGGTTTTTTTTAACAATCTGTATACTGTTGGAGAATGCGAAGACTGGCTGTTACTGTCAAGCAAGTGTCATGCATGTAATCTGCCACATTGGTTGATGTCACAACTTGCTAAATGTGAGGCTATTAAAAATGTCTGATTTGAACAATTGCTTTTTTACATAAGTAGTATTTGGGTGAACGCTAGGTAGGTACTCTGCTGTTAGGTGAATTTACACCAATAACTGTACCTAACTAATAAACGTTGGATGTTTGGAACGCAGATAATTTATAGCCAAGATCAACATATTATTATGATACTTTTTATCCTAGTTTACTAGGTTCCCTAGGGATTTTTCGAATGTCCACGCGATCGAAGTCGCGGACAGAAGCTAGTCATAAATATATTTTTGATCTGTAAAACAATCATGACATGTTCTTTTTTTAAATTGTTTAAATAGGGCTGTTCTAAAATTAATACCAATATAGCACGAAAAACGTTCGTAGATTTAAAACAATAAAACTAATTTTAAAACGTTTATCATACATCATACATAAGCATCAGCCTGATGGAATGGGGACAATATTAATTATTACCGGAATACCTACTCGGGATTCTGCCACTGTCATATTTTGACACATTCTTTGTATAACTTTCGCTAATATATCAAGAAAAACAATTTGTATTATTCTTGTAGACATTCTCATTTGTAATGTGGTGCTTATAGAAAAAACCCAGACAAGTGCGAGTCTGACTGTTCCACGGAGGCGAGGGTTCCGTACCTACTTTGTAGGTACTTAGTCTTAAAGACTATTTTTTATGATTTAATTACAAATGTATAGTTTTAAGACTTTTCCCTGCAGTTGTAGTATAAGACGATATTATAAATTTCATAGTTGTAGGGCAACGGGAAGTACCCTTGGAATTCCCTTGAGAGTGGCCAAATGTGCGTTTTTTGCAGCATAAACGGCCGTATATTTTTTTACGTTAACTTAGAAGTTTAATTTTTTCACAGTTTCAAGGGACTGTAGATTTGAGTACATGATTTTAATTTCAACTCGATACCTCCACGCGTTCCCGAGATAAAGGGAGTCTGTCCAGCCCCCCTAGCCAAAGTAACATTTGCAAATCTTCGTTATCGCTTCGCTTTCGAAACATGTATGGAATTGACATAAGGTTTCGTTAACAATCGAATTTTAAAACGTCAAATCCATACATTTTTCGGAGCGAAGCGATAACGAAAATTTGTAAATGTGACATTGGCTACAGGCTCTGATTCGTCGTATTCTTGTTTTGTCGGATTCCCGTTTCTCATATTCCTGATTCGTCGTATTCTTGTTTCGTCGGAATTATCTATATATAATTTATTTATATAATTAAAGAAAAAAATCATTTAAACAATCTAAAACTGAATTTTTTAATAGTCTCTGTGTACTAATTTAATTTGTATTTATTATTATAAGTTGAAATAATTTTAGTTTTAAATATTAAATACAGAAGTGGAGTCACGGTAATTCCATAGTTTCATTTGATATTGAAAATCCGACGAATCAAGAATACGACGAATCAGGAATCCGACAAAACAGGAATACGACGAATCAGACCCCCTAGCCAAAGTAACATTTGCAAATTTTCGCTATCGCTTCGCTTCGAAACATGTATGGGTTTGACGTTTTAAAATTCGATAGTTAACGAAACCTTAAGTCAATCCCATACATGTTTCGAAAGCGAAGCGATAACGAAGATTTGCCAATGTTACTTTGGCTAGGCCCTCTGGACAGACTCGATAAAGGGTCTTGACGCACTTTCGTCTTTTCCTTTTAAGGTACGGAACCCTCAAAATAAGTTTTTTTTACTAAATGTTAGTGGAAATATTTCTTGCCCTATGGATTAAATCTATTTGCTTTGTTTGTGCAACTTTCAGATGAATTATTGTCATACTTTTCCCCTCACTAGTTATCTTTCATTTTGGTTGGATATCATATTTAGTTAGTGCTGAAAAGGATAGTTAAATATTCTTGTTTGTGAAACTTTATCACACGCTGTGTATTGTGTATGCAATAATTCTTAATTTATGTTAATTAGTGGTTGTTTGCTACATACATACATTTATTGTTTTTAATTTTCATTGTGTAAATTAAAATGTTGACCTACTTAGATACAAATAGCATTTTGAAAGCGGATGAAAAGTCATTGATAAAACTATTATTTTTGTACTATACGTAGATCTGGCACGCCAGCTATCTATTTAAATTCGTTTATGAATGACATGTTTGTATGATTTCTACGAAAATTTATGTCGACGTCTGTTGGCCTTCAGCTAGAAAATTGACCTAAATGTATATCATCGACATTGCCCTTAAATCTATGGGGGTAAGATTGAAATTAACCGTAACTGTTTTGATTACAGATGGGTGCGCAGTGACAGAACGGCAGAGCTAGCGGTCGGCGGCGCGGCGTGCGAGTTGACCAAATCTCGCGAACTGCGGAAAAAAAGGTGTTCGCATTGATTTTATACTTTTGATTCGAAAAAATCGAAAAGTTTCGTATCAACTTTGATTGCAAAGAAGTATTGTAACATTTGTAACCTTTTTCGATCCTTACTAAGACTTTATAACAACCTTTTTTTGTTTTTATTATTTAAAGTTTGGAATCTATATTCTAATTCACCTCCGTCTTTTGTTTTCGATGAATCAAAAATGAATGGCAACTTCGTTTAATTTTAAGTTTAATTTTTTTGCTTTATTAACTTGCTTTTATTTTTTTCTAGCTAGTTGTAAAATCAATGCGAACACCAATTTGGAAATGTAGTGACAGAAAAACAAAGTGAAAACATGTAAAGTGTGGTGAAGTGAAAATTGCCGTGTTCCGGCAAGTGTAGTGAGTGACAAGTGACACGGGTCAGCGGAATGACGTGAGTGTTTCTAGTCAAAACCATGGGAATTCAAGTGGAGAACACTGTCAGTTATAATAGTAGTGCATGTAAGTAATTTTTTGTCATGTTTAGAATAAGGCCCGCGACATACAGACGAAATTTTGATTCGGAATTCCGAAATGGAATCATTCTGAACGCAGCAAATCCATACAAGTCTATGTATACCACATAGGAGGAGTGATCTTTCA
The DNA here is from genome assembly GCA_928269145.1 of Agriphila tristella. Taxonomy (NCBI): domain Eukaryota; kingdom Metazoa; phylum Arthropoda; class Insecta; order Lepidoptera; family Crambidae; genus Agriphila; species Agriphila tristella. Next base: position 3,851,057 of record OV743435.1, read on the forward strand.
AAAGGGCTTATTTCCATTTTTGCTAGAAAAAAAATTATGAATGCCTTCGTCACTGTCAGTTAAAAACTAGCCTTTAGTCCAAAATCCAATACAAAAAGTACATTAATATGTAGTTCTAATGAACTACTGATAAAAAATCAATTTCGTGCAGAAGGACACAATGGACACATTTCCATTGTGATTTTAAGTAATGGTTAGAAGTGTTTCTCCATTACTGAAAAATTGTTTATCATAGAAATAAGCCCCTTTGAAAAAACCCTCGTCTACATGCGGTAATTTTCCGTTTGAAAGTTTCATACATTAATTATCGATATTTCGTTTCGTAATTCCAAATCAGATTCCGTCTGCATGTGGCGGGCCTAAGGTATGTTAATAAAAATAATAATAGGTAATCTTTGAATGCAACTTTCTGAATTGAGGTTAGATTTCTATATAGTTTTGCCTATTTCTATTTGTACCTCATGGTTTTTACTACATAAAAACAAAATTGAATTTTAAATGAAACAATAAAACTTTTCAGTTCATAAAACATGTTTAGAACCAACTTTCAGTTTTATAAAATTGAGGACAACGAAAATAAATACAATTACAGTTCTCCTTCAAAGTATCAAGAGAAAAATAAAAATCTTGTTACTGATATCTTTTGTGAATGTCATTGCAAATGTAAAAATGGAAGACTTCCTAGTACACGTGTTCGTCAAATAATATGAAGATCAAAGAGTCTATTTTTACAGCTTTCAGGAAACTGTAAAACCTATCACTACCTATTTTACAATATTGGCACAGAATATAAATTAGATAGAAGAGCCGCTTGGACATAATCGCGGTTTTTAGGACATGCACACATAAGACTTTATGTACAGGCAATTCCGAGCCAAATCGGGTTATAACGACGGAATTTTTGAATACGGGCAGAGCGGCGCTTCTGTCTAAACTCTGTTCCACGAATCGAAGTCCTAGGGAACAAAATTCTCGCAGCTCATTGGTCAATGCGTGCGGCTAGAGCTACGCTATAGGCTAGGCTATTGAAGGTCACGCGCATCAACCAATGGGCGCACACGGACTGATTTGCTTTAGGAGCTCGTTTCGTGGAATGGACATAGAACATTCATACTTTATAAAGTGAGATTTCACTTTATAAAGCCTGAATGTTCTATGTCCAATTGGTGACATGTATGTTTTTACTTAATTTCAGATTTTAATTTTTATACGTTTTTTTGTTTTATTTCTGTGTCTTTTGTGTTTTGCGTCGATGAGGAACGAGTGCGATTTTTTCTTCAAAAGGATTTAATTTTGGGGTTTCGAGTTTTGATGTTCGTCATAAACCCTTGTGCGGCAAAGAAGTTTCAAGCATAGTGCCTATGCCTACGAAAGAATGTATGCAGATAATATTATTTTATAAAATTGCAGACACTTAAAGACGATATCAACAGTAAAAGAATCACCACTCCCTAAAAAGTTGTATTCGAAGAAATTAATATTCTGTATCCCTTTTAGATCGGAGTAAACATACGAGCCATTCTAAACATAATAAATCAATGAAATTCGCACCCATCTATCAATGGAATTTAATACGCAGCGAGCGAAATCTGTAAACAATATTCTATTGGTAAAGGAAGGGGCGTCTCTTGTTATTCCCGCTAACCCAAATTATTGCGTCGACTAAATGCAATGCAATGAATGTAAACAAATGAAAATGAAAATGTCGGCAATCGCACCCGGTGACCATGCATACAGGGTCATTCGATCTAAACTATTTAGATTTACAAACAGTCCATGAAACTAAACAACTTTCTCCGAGAAACATGTGTCCAATTTCACCACAAAATTTTGGTTATCCTAGATACTAAATTGATCACGTGATCTCTTTGATTTGTATGGATAGTCGTTTTTTTACATATTTGGTCCTGTGTATGTTAGAAAAAATTCAGTTTCATGGACAGAACACATCCTCAAAATTTGCATGGTGAATACAAAATGACCCTGTATAGGGCGATCTTATGTTGTCTCTTGACATACCTAATCGTTTTCCTGTCCCTCGTGCGCTTTCAACAGAGGCATACGTCATTGCATTTAATAGCGCATGCCCTATCTTCTCAAAAAACGTATTTTTTTTATGGCAGAAAGTTGAAAGGAAAAGCGCACGGTTTGAGGCAATATTGAAAACGTCTTTATATAGAAAATAGAAAATGCATTTATTTTGGACATACATAAAAGAGACAAATCACAAAGACAGTAAAATAATACATTGTGCAACGTTGTGATGCCAAAACTGTGCTCAACTCAGTATAAGCAGCAAGCTAGCTAGGCCTGCTGCACTGGTATTCTGCTGAGTACAGTAATGACATCAAATGGCAGAAAGTTGAAATGGAAAGGGCACGGTTTGAAGCCAAAAGTGAATGCGTCTGACGCAAGTTGAATTGAAAGTTGAAGGGTCTCGGTGAAGACAGACCAATAGAGTGAAAAAAAGGCGATCAAGCGACCTACTGCTTCATCTTAATCAAAAATTTAGTGAATTGTCTCAGCCAAGATAAGGAGGTTTAGCTATAACACACTATCGTGGACCCAATGCGGATTGGTGAGTGGCCAAGTATGAATTTATGTGGAGGACTGACCAACGCTAGCGATCACCACCACGTCGCGTGATATCTCAGTGTCCGTTTGGAACTTAATTCCAAGGACCGATGGTTTAGCTGTTTCCAAATTGTTGGAATTACAATAGAAGCTGAATGACACGTTATGACAGTTAGTGCCAATTGCTAAAGTTGGCACATTGCTTGACCACAGAGTATGCCTACGAACAGAGACAAATATTCCTGGAAGGGTGCACGCACTACTGTACATGGATTTGGTCATTAAGTGCGGCCGTTCGTTATATTTACAGCGAATAAAATAATGAAAGTTATGCGGCATAATTTCGTTTCAAACTAACATAGCTTTTGTACTACTTATGGAGACCTTTAAAATAGATATTCATGACTCGCAAAAAGCACATATGCTCATTACACAAGCAAATGTAACTATCGGCTCCCGTAGTGTGACGAGCTTGACAATTTGTCTTCCATTCATGACCGATAAACAAAAGTATGTCTATGTCGGGTTGTCATTTCGACGAAGAGAAATACCTCTCTCGAGTTAATCGTTAGGCAGACTAAGATACAGTTAAGGGTTTTCTCGTACTATCCAATTACCTCCGTCTTTTCATACCTCGTAAAAGTTATTTCTGAACGATTGTATGGCGTTTTGTCTCTGCCTGATTAATGTCATCTGCGGTTTGCCTTTAACTGTCACGTTATAACTGACGCGCCGATAGACCATCCTGGACATTGATTGGATACGGGAATCAGTAAAATACATGAATGATAATGAAAAAAATTATTAATACTTTGTCAAGATAACATTTTCAGGGAAAAACAAGGATGTGCGTTGGTAATAAATTTTCATTGATAGAACATACTGAAAATATGCTTATGAGGTATATGCGTAAATATTCCGAGCTGCCAATAAGTTTGAAACTGTTTGTACTGACTGGTGGTTATAATACAATATCACTGAATACATATTTTTTTTTATTTATTTATTTATTTATAGTCAGGCAACAATGGCCCATAGATACATACCTTAAAACTAAAAAAATAATTATATAAACAAAATTGTTAGTAGATATAACTTAATATTATGTTAGTATAAAGTCAATTTGGCACTTTCTGTGTCAGTTCGGTGGCACAAGGCAACGCCCCTCGGAAGCGCCTGTATACCACGCCCTGCGGCCAGAAGTCCTCCTTCATGAAAGTGTCCAGCCTGGCGGTCGGGATGCGCACCACAAACGACTTAAAATTCGTGTTATGGCGCGACTCCAGAGGCTGAACTCTCAAACAAAAGTTAGCCTTCTTCTTTATGTACTCTATCACATCCTGCACGGTGGTGGTATGGTGCAGGCGGGACAGGTACACGGCCGTGGTCGGTATGGCAGCTCGCAGCAGGAGCAGGTTGGGCCCTGTCGGTGCGGTGCCATGGTGGTTCTTGCTCTCTCGCTGACGACGTCGTCTTTTGTTCCGAACCTCGAGGAATCCGTCTTCATCTTGGCCCGGTCGGACGACATTCTGCAGAGGAGCTTTTCCATCGACGAGAGCTGGCTGCTGCGACTGCGGCCTTGAGTTGGCGGCAGCAACAGCAGCAAAATTTCGTTGACAGCTGACGGGCGCGCGCGTCTCAGGTGCGCGCGGCGCCACCGCGGCAGGTGGCGGCGGCGGCGGGGCGCGGGCGGGGGGCGCGCAGCTCGCAGGGTCGGCGCTCGTGGCCGGCGGCGGCGCTCGGGTTTGATCGGGCCGTGGCGGAGACGGCGTCGAAACTGCTGACTTGCAACTCGACGTCATCGATGTATCGAGGCAGGCCCCACGTCGCATGTTGACGTTTGACCTACTTACGGCTAGTGATTCACGTAAGTCGTCAACTTCTTTACGCAATTCACTCACCGTATTTTCGGATGCCTGAAATTTCAGCATGACTTCGGCCAAACTCGCCTTAAGGGTTACGATGTCCTTAAGGAGGCAGGTCACATCGACGTGGTCGAAGGTGACGGGAGGCAGCTTGTTGAGGTCTCTCGCCACAAACGTCGGCACGTCATCGGGGTCGGTTTCCTTGAACAGGGTGATGATTTCCTGCAGGCTCTTCTGTGTCCCGTCACGTCTCCGGGACACCATCTGGTCGCTCTTGCCGAGAGACTCGTACAGAAGTTTCTTCGCCGTGGCCACATCGTCCTCACTGAAGCTGGACTTGCAGATTTGGAGTGCGCTCACCTCATCCATGACGTCCAGCTTTTGTTGTAGGAACGCCAGGAGTTCATTTGCCACGAGTTTGTCACTCATGGTTGTATACGAACAGCGGCACTTGGCCGCGTCACGCGTTGTGCAATTTCCTAGTACGCGTCTGCACCGATCTGCATCGCACACACGACTGATATGATAACAACAACTGATATAATAACAACAATGTGCAATCTATAACTGGGTCAATCAACTTTTAATTGTCCTATGAGTTTTCCTGTCCACAAACATAAAATTATATAATTCCTTGAAAATAAATATCAACTAACTTAAAATTTATGGTTTGGGTTAAATGTAATACTTTAATTATCATTTTGGTAATAGAAATAAATATGTTGTTTACATATTTGTTCGTATTTTAACGGTTGTCGAGAGAGATGTCGATGTCCCCTTTATTTGTATGAAATTGATGAAATGTCCACTGGACAACCAATAACATAAAAGTGTGTTTTCTTGAAATAAAAAATAAAGAAAATAGTTTAGCTTATAAATACTTAAACTTAAGATTTAAAGTATCATTTTGGTAACAGAAATAAATATTTTGTTTACATATTTGTTCGTATTATATAGGTTGTCCAGTGGATATTTCTTTATGTTTGTGGACAGGACAACTCATAGGACAATTAAAAGTTGATTGACCCAACTGCACACTTGAGCCACCATTGAATCGAGAATCATAGTGCCTTAATAAAGATGAAATAGGGATGATGACTAATGAATAAAATAACGAAATACTAATAAAAATCGTAAACATATTAAACTTTTAGAGTAGCTCGTATACCTCTTGGTTTTATATATTGCGTATTATTTGTTTCATGACCCTTCAAAGTTGGGCGGACAAGTCCATTTAAAAAGTATAAAATATATTAAAATAAATAATACCTTTAATTAGTCCATAAAATTTAATGCAAATTTGTCTAAGAAACCATTTTGACAAACACAATAATATTTAATATAGCTGCCGAACAAATTTCCTACGCGTTGCATACAAACTAATCAAGCGTGACGTCACAACTGAGTAGCCGTTAGTATGGAGCGTTTTCGGGTAAGTACAATTTTGTGCATTTCAAACTGTGATATCTCGAGCAGTTTTCATGCTAGCGAAATAATTTTTTTACCAATGTTTATTTTTTGAGAGGTTATTTATGTAACATAAAATAAAAAAATAGTCATCATGCCCATTGTGAATTATCTTTTTGTAGCGCACTCCGAAAAAGCTTTTTAATTATCTAGTTGAAAGGAGTTTTTTTTGCGAAAAGTGTGTGCAGACTACGCACTTTTAAGTAAGTACTTAAGTCTTCTTAAAGGCTAATTATTATCATTTAAATTTACGTTATCCTCAATGAAACAATACGTCGATGACCTCTCGTAGGAATGAACTTTGCAAATTACACTAGCAATTTCACACCAGTCACTGGCCAAGTGTTTTAAATAGATCTAATCCCGAAAACAAGCCTAAAATAAACGCCGGCTTAATCAACTGTTTAATTAACATTGTACTACGTTTAAAATAGTTTTATTTTGTTAAAGTAGAATGATAGATAGGTAAATATAGATCACATTTGCTTAAATTAGTATAGTACGTGCGTGTACTAGGGCTTCCACTCTCGGACCTATTTCACAATCTCGGGATCGAGACGAGACTATATGGCTGACTCTCGGGACTCTCGAAATTTCGAAACTCTCGAAATGATGATATGACGCATTTTGTTATGATAGATAGGCAAGCCGTACAGTTCCGGTTAAGAATAGGACTGTCCCAACTCATCCCGTGGGTATCGTAGAAGGCGATAGAGGGAAGTTTTTAGGGACCCGGTACAGACCATCGCACAAAGGGTCACTCGAAAGGAAACAGCGGGGAAACTGTCAACAACAGCATTCCCGAGGAGGGTTGGTGTCAGGCAGGCGGCCGACCGTAAAACTTTGCCAAAACCTAATGCAGTGCAGTATGTACCTATTACATGCTGCGCCGACCCCAATAGTGGTCGTTCTACGAGCGCAAAATTTTATTTTGTGTAGAACACTATGAATAAATTGGGATAAGGGCAGGAGGATGATGATGAGATAGGCAGGCGCTTGCGCGATATCACGCCTGATGGTAAGTGATAACGTGATTTATGATAGAACGCGCTTGCCTAGAAGATACCTAATCACGCGACTTGAAGGCCTATGACGCATTTTTTTATGATAGATAGGCAAGTGCTTGCGCGATATCACGCCTGATGGTAAGCGATGACGTGATTTACGATGGAATGCGCTTGCCTAGAAGATACCTAATAACGCGACTTGAAGGCCTCCAGATTGTACCTGTCGGAAAACACAGACTTAGGCAAAAAGTTCCACTTTCTGGCGGTACGGATGATAAAATTTGAAGCAAAATGCTGATTCGTACCTCTGGTTGTCCGATGGAAGAAAGGAGATGCGGAATTAGGTGTGCACTACCACCTTACTCTCGCCGAAATGTACCCGATAAAAAACCTTGCGACCTTGACCTCGAGAATTCTGAGCTTATTACAGAAAAGATTATCGTTGCTGATGAGCTTCCTGGCCCTCCGCTCAAAGGATTCGTGCGTCTGGCGCTCGTTTTTGGCGGAGCCATCTCAAAGATGAGAGCAGTACTCCATACACGATCGAACTTGCGCTTGGTAAAGAATGAGCAGCTGTTCCGGTGTGAAGTAAAGTACTTTCTCACCTTTGCCAAAATGCTAAGCTTTTTAGATGTCATGATATGCGCACGAAGGGTTCCGTACCAAAACGGCTAAAAAAACTGTTTGTTGTATGGGAGCCCCCCTTAAATATGAATTTTGTTCTGGTTTTAGTATTTGTTGTTATAGCGGCAACAGAAATACATCATCTGTGAAAATTTCAACTGTCTAGCTATCATGGTTCATGAGATACAGCCTGGTGACAGACAGACAGACAGACAGACGGACGGACAGCGGAGTCTTAGTAATAGGGTCTCATTTTTACCCTTTGGGTACGGAACCCTAAAAAACAAACGAGTCATTGTTTATGACTCGCTTATTCTTCTTTCCTTTCCTTGCTTCTCTATACACTATCTCTTCCTCCCCTATCTTTGTTCTGTCCTCTTATATTCTCCCCCCCCCCCCCCCACAAGACTTTCCATCCCCGTATGTACGGAATAGCATACGCAGATGGAGTCTGCGGATTACAAAAACGTTTACACGTTTTATATAATTACACAACATTAATTACACTCTATTTTATTCAAACATACACCAAAACTAAAAACTTAGAAGGCGACAAAAAAATACCAACCAACCAACCGCAAATACTGGATATTAGCAGGTCATTAATATGCAGCAGGTGTTCCTGTTCAGTCCACGAAGTTCGATATCCAGACACATAAACCGGTGAGAAATCCGTATGAAGAAAGCTTGCAATAAGGCTATCATGCCACATGCCTTGTCGAAAGCCTTCGAGATATCAAGAGTAACGGCGAGCGCTACTCCATTCCTCTCGATGGCTTCGCTCCATTTGCAGGTGGTGTGTGCTAGATCTCCAGTGGACCGGTTTCGGCGAAACCCGTATTGATGGTCACTGAGGAGGTCGTTTGCTTCTAGATACGACAGGAGCTTATGGTTCAGTTCACTTCCTTTATCTTTCAGGAAAATATCTCAGAATAGGATTAAATTGAAAGACGATGAAAACAAAAATTCAGATCTTAGATGAAAGATCGTATTGTGCTTGTTTGTTTGTTGTTTTTTTTAATTGTCACGTTTGTTTATTCTGTTTGTATTAAAATTTACACTTTATAATGTAACTACTTATTAACACGCGCAACACGCAACTTTATATGAAATGTATGTAATCTACCTAGCGTTTGAATAAGTCTCGAAAATCTCGAAAATCCCGAGACTGGAAACTAAAACTCTCTGGACCAAATATCATCATTCGAGACTCTCGGAAAATCGAGAATCTCGAATCCCGGGATGGAAGCCCTAGTGTGTACTAGCGGACGGCCGCGACTTCGTCCGCTCGGACTTTGCTCTAGTTGGCGTATCAAGATTAAACATAATAAATAAATAATAAATAAATATTTGACAACATCACATACATTGCTCCAATCCCAAAGTAAGTAGCTATAGCACTTGAGTTATGGAAATCAGAAACAACGGTGGTATGACACACACCCAGACCTGAGACAATATCGAAAAGTTCATTTTCTACATTGACCCAGCCGGGGATCGAACCCGGGACCTCAAGAGATGGTGACGCCATGAAAACCGGCGTGCGAACCACTCGACCACGGAGGTCGTCGAAACATGCATCAGATATTTGAAATTCAACTGTGAAAACCGCATATATACTATTTTCGGTTGCTTAGTTACTTACCTACTATACTTAAAATTGGAGGATGAGTCCTTTTGCACAACTTGCGTTGATAAACCATACAGCCCAAATAGCCAACTTTCTATTCATTTGAACGCTACGCTTGCTTTTAAAGCTTAAATATGAGCAATAGATGATTAAATCTCACGTCGTCTTCTCTTTCTTCGCCAATTTCGAGCTCGGTGACGTTATGGCTAGAGACACCAGAACAAAATTTGCAAAGTGTCGGCACTTTGCCATAACGTCTCTAGCCATAACGTCACCGAGCCCGAGCATTTGAGGCCTGCTTTTACGCAGGTACAGCCGCCTCCTTTACAGCCTTTCTTGGCATGATAAAAATTTCAGAAGAGAGGTGGTGTCACTTCTCTCATCATCGTAGTTGGAATGAGCCCCTGTTCGGTATTTTTCTATCCCCATTGAGTGGCATCTTTTTCCACCCCCAGCCACTTCTGAACTTGGTGATAAGTTCGGTAAGCTGCAATGTTGCACCATCTTCTGTTGGAGGCCTCTCTCTTTCAGATAGTAGCTTCGATACCACCTTCAAATACATCAGCAGAGAGTGTTTTTCTCTCTGTGGAAATGTATGGACAGACAGCAGAAATAAACTGTCTGTCGACCACGTCAAGGCTGAACTACAAATTAAAATTAATTTTGACCAAAAATGCAGCGAATTTTATAACTACGTAGGTATTGAATTCAAGTTCATTTTGCATAATAAACTATTTTCCGCTGATTAATTACCACTTTATTAACCACCGTTGTTTCTGATTTCCATAACACAAGTGCTATAGCTACTTACTTTGGAATTGGAGCAATGTATGTCAAATATTTAAATATTTATTTAATGTCTTTCTGATCCTTTATTCGTCAGGTTTAATTATTTGAAAAATCCGATTTCATGTTTTTTTACCTGCTAGCAAGCGAATTATTCCTAAAGCGTTTTTTTAGTCTTTAATTAAAGCTGAATAATTGTTCTACAACTAATTTATCATAAAAGATATGATAAAATATATAAATTAGACGGTATCATGTTCGAAAAACTAGCTTACTGCAAAGGTCTATTTTTTTTTAAATAAATGTTCCATTTTGAAGTTTTGTATCTCAAGATATATATAACATACAGAGCTGAAATTGCACTCAAATTATTGATAATTTTATCTTCTTTAAAAATGTAATAGATGACTTTTTTTTAAAAGATGTAAGCTAAAATACTAAAAAGAGTCTGAAAATTTCGAGGTCTCTCCATCTTTTCGCCACTGTGACTTCATTATTAGGAAAATAGTGATCCGCCCTTGTTTCGGTTCAGTTCCTTTCTTTTTTAACCAAATGCAACCTTCCACAACCCCCAAAAAGAAAACAATACCTTCCAGTCGTCGCCTGAATTGGCTCCAAAAGTCTGTTTATTATAAGAGGGTAATCGATTGGCTTATGTTGTATTTCAACCAATTTCCACAAAATCTTGACAAATTATATACTTAAACCTTCTTCATAAATCACTCTATCTTTAAATAAAAACCGCAAGAAAATCCGTGCAGTAGTTTTTGAGTTTATCACGAACAGAAAAACAGACGCGGCGGAGAACTTCGTTTTATAATATGTAGTGATTTACACATTAAAATTAATTCTATTCAATTTTATTTTGCATAATAAACTATTTTCCGTTGATTGATGTCTTTTTCATCGGTTAAAAGAGCCGTACAATTCGTCAGGGTACATTTTTTGAAAAATCTGATTTCTTAATATTTCTTTTACCTGATAACAAGAGAACTATAAATTGGTCCAAAGGCGTTTTTCTTAATCTTAAATTAAAGCTAAATAACTGTTTTTCAACTTTATTTCCTAAGACTTGCCTCGTAGAATGAGTATTTTAGACGGTATTTTGTTCGAAAGACTAGCTTACTACAAATTTTTTACTTTGTGGAAAAAATGGCCCATTTTGGAAGTGTTGTACCTCAAGATATATATGACATACAGATCTGGAGTTACGTTCAAATTGTAGGTAATTTTATCTTCTTTAAAAGTGTTACGAATGAGTTTGCCGTAAAATGCATTTTTTAGAAGTTGTAAGCCGAAAACTGAAAAAAGTGCGAAAATTTCGTGGTTTTTCGAGTGCTGCAAAGTTAGCACAGGCATGGACGAAAAATTCGTCCATGGCACAGGCCTTTCGAAGCTGCAAACTTGGATTTACGCTACTGGTAGTGGTCCTAACAACATATCAAAAAACCAGAACTAGCCGTTAGTTTCTAGTGTTAGATATGACTGGCGTAGGGTTTCGTGCGTCTAATATGATAAAGAGGCTCCAAGTATCTACGTCATAAAATAATGTCATTGCAGACAATACAATATTTAATCCAAACTTTTCAATTGTTAATTAAAATAAAAAACAATACCAGCCATTACCGAAGCTATCAGTAGAATCGTAAAAATTAGGACATGACCGTGCGATACAATGCGTGCGTACCTGCCAAGTATAAACGCGGGTCAACCGTAAACCAATGGAATGTTGATTGTTAGTTGTCACCCATGATTTATGGTGGGGGCAGAATAGCTTGAAAGCACATTAAAATTTAGTTTTAGAATTAATTCAAACAGTAAATTTTAAAGTAAAAAAAAGTTTCATTTTGTGTGAAAAAGTTTAATCTGCCATTTATATTTTTTATAAATGTTAGGCATCCTTCAGTTTAATATTCATATCGATCATTTTTTTATTATATAACAATAAATGAAGACTAACTTTGTCGTTTGAGTAGGAATTAAGCAAATGCAGTGAAAACCTTTTTTATTTTTATTTGAATAACATTTTCTCTCGGTAGCGCCATCTACCAACAGCTTCACAGACCAGGAAAACTCAAAAGCGCACGCGCCAGTCGCCACGTTGGAAAACCGCATGCTTGGCAACTTTTCAATTTTCCTTGTTTACGTGCGGCGCGCTAGATGGCGTTAGTAGTAAAACACGGAGGCGGTGCGCCCGCGTAGTATTTTGTTTATATTAATGCCGTTAGTTTATTTTTAAAATAGAGCATTTTATAAGTGGCCAAGGAAGTACGGCTCGCTGTGCTGCAACGTCGAGACTTTTCTAAAGCTCTTACGTTGCGGATTTTATTGATTCTGTACGCCAATAAAACGTTTTTCGAATCTGTTTTTTAGTCTGTTGAGAATTTTCTTGGCCATCCGTTCGCAAATAAACGACCTGCGTGGTTTGTGATACCCATAGAAATGGTGTTTTCAAAACACTTTAGATCAGTTTATTGATCTATGTTGCTATCGTAGAAAGTATCTAACTACATTTACGGTCCAATCCCAAAGATGTTCCAGAGATAGACAGTATTGGATATAGATTTTAGAGCGCAGAATAAGTAATATACTTATTTAATCTTTATTGCAAGTATAAAAATACATACAAATGACGGACTAAATGCCATTAGGCATTCTCACCCAATCAATCAGTAATTGACTACTATAATTACTTAAATAGATCGGAAATATATTAATTTCAAAAGATTCAATTAGTGAAATTGGAAAACATGTTTTTCCCGTAATAAATGGAACAATGTGCGTGACCAAATTTAATGATTTTCTTCGTTCTTCCAAATTCACAAAAAATAGTCAAAGTTACTAACTTACACAAATAAGTGAATAATTCTTAGTCCCCTAGATACTTAAGAAATATTTAAAGAAAAATCTCCTTCAAAAACAAGAAATAATCATAATCATAATCATAATCATTTATTGCACACGAAACTCAGGTACATTTACAGTCAGGTCTTATAACTAAATACAGTTTCACTGGCTTCCACCTTTACAGGCGATACGCAAAGAAAAAAAAAATAAAGCTAAAAGAAATAGAACGTGATACAAAATAACGCCGAAATATGGTAGATGTAGGGACCATCAAACTGACCAACTTTTACTACTTATGAGACCAACTTTGAATACTTTGAAATAGCGTAAAAATCTGCTGTTTCATACATTTTGATATTTTCGATATATTTTTTTTTATGAAACAGCAGATTTTTTTTTCGTGATTTCAGAGTAGGTCCCATGGTAAACGTTGTCCAGTTTGATGGTCCCTATCTTCCATATTTGGCATTAGGGATTATTTTGTAATAATTATGTTGTATACATCAATTAAAAAAAAAAGTCTATGGTACCAGAAAACATTTCTGTTTTCATTATTTAAACTTTTTGGTGCGTTCCCTTAATTTTCGATTTTTATATATTCTAAAAGCCCTACCTGATTTATTATTCATTATGTGCATAAGACGTGTTTGAAATTGGTACGCGTACATATCTTTTAAATAAGAATGATTTTAAAATTATTTCTTGTTTTAATAATAGCTGTTTTTGTTAGCTTTTTTTTCAGGTTTTTGAAGGTTTTCCTAAAAATTTTTATTTTTATTTTAAACTTTCTCGTAGCACCTATTCTATATCTCAGCCTGTGACACAGGTACCACAGGTTTTGAATTTTATTGTCATAAACATTATCACTGTCTATAATATTCTATTTGATTTTAAGGAGTTCCCTTATGAATTTCCCAAGTCCAAGATTCAGTGTCAATGAAATTAGGTATTGTGAAATGGGGTATCCCCCTTCCAATAAAAAAAATGTAAATCGCAAGGAAGTTAATGGCTGAAAATCCTTAAAAATTCGTGCAATGATAACCTAAATAATAACAGTATTTTCAGGATTACTCTGTCTCGAGACACTCGAAAACTTATGAACCGATTTCAGAATTTCAAAAGATGGAATATTTTTATTAGGAGCTAACTTGATATAATTACGTTTGAATAATTTCAATCGGTTCAGCCTGCCTAGCATGACCGATTGATATCGCGTGATATAGCATTTTATCGACACTCAACTGTCAAATTCCTTTGAGAGTTAAACGTGATAAAATGCTATATTACGCAATATAAATCGGTCATGCTAGGCAGGCAGCCGTCTTCGAATAATCGATGAACATACAAAAAAACATAGGTATATATACAGAAGAACAGAGAACCTCCTCCTTTTTGAAATCGGTTAAAAACGAAAGCTGCTACTGGCAGAATGACGATCTTCTTAAAATTCTAACAAAATCTACAACAAAGGGGAAACTAATTGAATAGTTTATAATGAAACTCGATACATCGGTAAAACTGTTCAAATATGGCCGGCGTGCAATATTCCGACGCGAATGATGTAATTACGAATATTGTAGTTACGCGGTTGTATTTTGTTGTTGTTCCGTGTTGCCGAATACCTAGTTGTTAGGAATGCTAAAAATTAACTAACAAATGGTAAATTAGTGACGTGAAATCTCGTTTTATATCCAACTTGCTGACCCGACAGACGTTGTCCTGTCTTAGTTATGATTTATGAATATTGAATTTGAATTTTAAATGACATTCATATTTTTTGCAGCCCGCATTCTGTCAATTTTATATGTCAAACGTCATTAGGTTACATTAAAAAGTTTATAGTCCCAATTAAATTTTATATGGTGGTTAAGTATTCTTAAATTTTCTTATTTTCCGCGCAATGTTATTTATTTTTTCTTCCATAAGAACCTTCTCCTAATAATAACAAACACAACGAAAAAAAATTGCGAAATCGGTTCAGCTGATCTTGAGATTTGCGCTTAGCATGACATTCATCGATTCATTTTTGTATTATAGAGAGATAGATTCTTCATTTGTGTTAGAAGGTATTTTTGTATCCCAAGGGAAGAGTTATTTTTTCAGGATGAAAGGTACCTTAAGTCCTTTTCTGTACCCTTGGGAACGTGTATACAAAATTTTATGGAGATTGGTTGAGTACCTAGTTAAGACACGAAAGCGTAAAAACAAACAAACAAACACACTTTTGCATTTTTACGATGCTTTTGAATTCACGCCGAAGCAGTTTGACATTTTTCATAATAAAATAAATAAATAAATAATAAATAATAAATATTTGACAACATCACATACATTGCTCCAATCCCAAAGTAAGTAGCTATAGCACTTGTGTTATGGAAATCAGAAACAACGGTGGTATGACAAACACCCAGACCTGAGACAATATTGAAAATTTCATTTTCTACATTGACCCAGCCGGGGATCGAACCCGGGACCTCAAGAGGTGGTGACGCCTTGAAAACCGGCGTGCAAACCACTCGACCACGGAGGTCGTCAAATGACAATTGGCCGGATAATAAGTTCATTCACATAATTCACTCACTAATGAAGGAATAAGAATCTTATCCTTGGATTGCATGGAAAAATGACCATTGCTTTACTCGAGAAAAAAATCGTGGAATAGATGTATTCTTCGTATAGTTATTCCCGTTTATAGTGAAAGTTCAATATAAACAAACTATTTAAAAGGCAAAGTCTTGTCAACTATATTTTGTCGCCTTGTACGTATCTGTAGCAGTCAAAGTCAAATGTCAAACAAATGTCACTGACATACGGCACGCGGACGCCATTAAAATACTCGCGGATTAACTCTGCTATTCCCCGCGAAATGGTGGTATAGTGACTATTCCTGAATAGGGAAAATACTCTGAGAATAGTGCCTGGTAAAACGTAATTTCGATTTACTCTCGAATAACTGGTCATTTTATATAAGAATAACAGTTATTCTCACTTGGTCGAATCCGCCCTAAATAACCATGGATAGGTTCATAATACACCCTTCATGAATTAACACGTAGTTTGATTGAACTAAACTACTCGTTTCGGGCCCTCGCCGAGAATTCGTAGGTGTTTACGTGCTTGGATCATGCAGATAATCATATTATTTGGCAGTAGTCTTAACTGTCACAGGAATGCCAGGAAATTCCTGTTTTTTTAGTTTTGACCAATTCAAGATAAGGTTTAAAGATTAAATTAAAATCAAGATATACCTGTAGAAAGAATCTCAGTTTTTGGGCCTTAGTTTGCTACGACTACGAACAATTTTACTGACTCCACAAAGGTGTCCAAACATAGATATAGTATATTGTCCAAAGAAATATTTTAAGCATATCGCATTCAGTGAGGTTACGACAAAAGTGATGTTTATAACGGGTGGCGCAAAAGTACTGGCACTAAAGAAAATACTTTTATTTTTTTTATATGACATTTTCTGTCATTCTGTTGTTGAAAATTGTGTAGTGAACAAATATAAAATACACTGAAAATAAACATGGACCGTTTTACTCCCCAAGAACGTGGAATAAATATGGATTTAGTGAGGGACGCTTTTCCAGGCCGAGTTATCTCTCGTTTTGGCGATTTGCCTTGGCCTGCAAGATCACCCGATCTGACCAGTCCAGACTTCTTTCTTTGGGGTTTTTTGAAATCTCGGGTGTATGTGAACAAGCCACAGACTCTCGCAGCTCTAAAAGAAAACATTCGTCAAGAAATAACGAACATATCGCAGGAAGTGTTACGGCAAGTTATGCAAAATGTCATAAATAGGGCTCAAATGTGTATCAACTCTGGAGGTCACCATTTAAAAGACATCATCTTTAAATCCTAATGGTACGAAATTTAATGGCACAAATATACATTTAAAAAAACCTAAATCTAGTTTTCTAATTTAGAAAAATTTTTATAGCTGAACCAAATAGGGTCTTTACTTTTGCGCCACCCGTTAGTAGAATAACTTTGGCATTTAAATCACCAAAAGGTTAATCGCAGATTACACTTTCTTATTTATGATATAATGAATTGGCGCGCAGATCCATTACTCGCTGCCCGTCGTAATCCGGCGGCTTCCGTAACTAAAATGAAACTGTGTCACACTTAATAGCTGGCATGTTCCGTGTGTCAATCACGACATATTCCCGATACAGCGCTCTATTCTTAGATAATGGTACCGAATTTAGTCATTCAAGCGCATGACCGCTATGAATAAACTGGCACGAAGGATGCCGCAAGGGCCGGAGGAGCATCAATCACCGTCGATGGGCGCATAGGTCAAGGAAGTGCTGGGCGGCGTCAGCGCGGGTGTCGGTCGCCGGTCGCCGGGCGTCGGGCGGCAGGAGTCGGGCGGGCGGCGAGCGCGTGGGCGGCCCGTTGTTTTTACGGGCGGCAGTCCCGCGCGCAGCCGCCGCGAGCGCCGGTCCGCCGCGCGCGCACCCTATATTCAGTTCACGGCCGCTCTATTAACAGACGGCTATTTCGGCGCATAATATACCGAACGGTGCGGAGCAGTGTTCAGTTTTGCGCGGGCAGGTGCGCGAGCCGAGGTCGACATGCGGACCCCCTGACCAGATGTGACCCGCGGCCATGGAGCGCCGCCGTCGCGCCCCCCGCCTCGACGCGCCCGACCCAATGACGAAGGTTGTGCGCCGCCGCGAGAAGCCGCGCGAGCGCTGGCTCCTCACTCGGAAGACATGGAAGTACATGTCCGATGCCGGTCGCCGGCTCATTCCAGAGGGCGCACAGAACAGGCCGGAAGATGTTCCGCGCATCGAGGCTTACTTTCAGGATGTCTGCGCCAAAGAGCCGAGATTCTTGCTTTGGCGCAAGAGCTCGTATCCAGGGGCGCTGCCGAAACCGCGCCGGAAAAAACGAGCGCGTGGTGGTTCCGTGCGCGCTCGTTCGCCTTCCGATGACTTGCCACCGGCGCCGGTGCGCCCTACTGATCTTTACATCCCGCACACCTCAGGTGGCCGGTTTGACATAGCAAAACTCCGGCGCGACTTCTTCGCGACCCCACCGCCAGTGCCATCAGGCTCTGGATCAAGTGTCCGATTCCACATCGGGTCCAGCTCTTCCTTGCGGGATGCCAACGATCAGCCAGCACCTGTAGTGGAAGATGATGACAGTAATCTAGTCGATTTATTGCGAAAGTACCTGAAATTAGAAGAAAGTACGGGAGTTTCGAAGGTATCGGACTCCGAAGAGTTAGTGCGTGTTTTGCGGAGATATCTGAAACGTCAAGCAGATAATGTTCCTGCAGATTCTGATGGAGACCCGACCCGGCGATCACTGCTGGAGAACCTTGGACGATATTACTGTCGCTCGCCGAACAGGGATCACATAGTGCAGGACTTGTTGACCGACAGAAACCTATTGAAAAGACTGTATCATGACCTTCGTAAGACTAAACCTTATCGTGGTGGTAGAAGCGGTGGTGGTGGTGGTAGTGGTTATGGACCTAGTGGCCTCACGGCAACATCGAACTCTAACGCCAGAGGGTTTCCGTGTAGACTTAGTGGTTTGTCGCGTGTTGGAGATGGCGAGGACTCTATTCGATCGCCGCCAATGTCACCACCGCCGCTTATCGAAGTGTTCGGTGAATCGATGGAAGATAAGTACGTGGATTGTGGAACGCAAACAGTACCGATTCCGGAAGAAGTGTTATCTGAAATAGAGAGAGCATATCGGGAAAAGCTGGAAGCGGCAACGGCACCGACCAGCCCTACCAGCCCGCCTCCGGAGCGTAAACCGGCGAGACGGCGGTCCAGCGTCGACCACGACGACGTATCACAATCTGTTAGCGACACCATAAAACGATATCTCCGGATGGCTCGCAAAAAAAGTGTTGACGCTGACAAAGCTGATCGCTTTAAGCGTATTAACTACGACAAAAATCTTAGGAATATAAAACCTCGTATGCCCGGTGAAGTGGACGATGACGGGCCGCACAAGGGTTGTCAGACGGAAGAGGGTTGGATTTTAAGGTATAGGGAATTGCGATTCGCATCGGTAGTGTCAACTCCTACGACTTCTCCTCCATCGCCAGTGTCTCCAACCGGGTCGCACTCTTTCCTCTCGACGCTGCTGGGGCGAAGTGCTCCAGCTGTGTCTCCTGCCGCAGGTGGCATGCAGAAGTCGCGGTCTTCGAGCAGCGTGGTGCAGAGCGTGAGCAAGCGGCTGTGGCGCACGAGGAGCCGCAGCTCGAGCCGCGCCTCCTCAACGTGGACGCCTCAGGTCAGTCGCATTGTATTCTGTGCTGTGCTTAAAGCCGGGTACTCACTAGAGAACTGTAACTGCCGTAGCTGTTACTGTTACCAAATTTATAAACTAGCAAACGGTACGCACTGTGATAACGTAACGGGCCGCCAGTACCGTTTTGCAAGATAAGCACCCCCGTGGATGCTTATCTTGCAAGTGACGATCGTTCCAAGCTTACACACTTGAACCTCGTTACTGTATCAACAGGTTTGCTAGTGAGTACCTGGCCTAACGTAATATAAACATGCGTTTTGAAGTGCTTCCTACTGACTACATTGTTTTGAGAACTCTATTGTGTGACTGATTTGCTTAGAGAATGTTATTCTACCTTATGTTCTATAGATATTAAGTACATTTAAGTTACATAATATAAATTACTTTCTATTCATACGGCCTTATTAATAAACGAAGAACAAGTTTAAACCCATTTTTGGTTTATTTTAGGTTTGACCTCTCATTTTAGTAAGGAGACAGCAAACGTAAAGAAATATCGCTGAATACGGGTGTAATTTTATACTATTTCGGTTAGACGACGAGCGAACGGTGTAAACTTATTCTTCGTTTATTAATTTCTTATTCTTCTGTTATAAGGGTGATGAAGTTTATTCAATAGAAGATTAAAATTTCATGTGGTAAATCATGTCGGTGGCAAGCTAAATAACCAATAAGTAGTAATATAACCTCCTCCTTTTTTTGAAGTCGGTTAAAAAGTCAATGCAGATACACAAAAATACTTTTCTTTGGGGTCGGTTACAGCAAAAACGTGTTCAGAGGGCATACTCAAATGGCCATTCTACTAAAACTAGTAGAGTAGAATGAATCCCATACGGATTGATAGGAGCTAAGCGATTTGAGTAGGGGTCTTGAACTGTCATAGTTTATAAAGAAAACGTAAAGCGTCAATAGACGCCACGAAAAAAAAACATTTGACTAGATAAGGAATTGAACTAGTCCCTATAAAATTTACTCGAGGATAAAACTAAAAGATAAATGAAAAACAATTAATTATCACTAAAAACGTGCAATGCGTTTTCCATAAGTTTGAAATTTGAGTTTTTAAATAAAAATAAATAAAATATGTTTGTTTCAGACTTCCAAGGGTCCATAATTTGTTAGTAACACACAGCTTACACACTATGTTAGCAGATCAAATTGAAAAATTATAATAATGAAAACAAGCTGCATCGATTTACATTTTTGACATGCAAATCGGTGAACCTTGTAAACAAAGGAGTCTAATCTCTCCGATAACATCCTCAGAATGCCGTTAGAGCTCCCCCCCCCGTAGTCTTTTTATGATGGAATAAGACTTTTTCCGCATCAAAGCATAGAAGTCATCAGTTCTAGCATCGGCGAACATGCCAGATGCACTGCAGAAACGTGGGAGCCCCAACAAGGATCTGAAGATGTTATTGTATAACACACGCAGGGCACAGACCACTGGTGTAAAAATTTTGACAGTAGGCTTTGAATAAAGTTAACTTCACCTCTACTGTACACCGTGCGAACCTCTGCCTCACCATGTTTCCACGAACCTTGTTTTAACATGAATGAATTTCAATGAAATTGATTGTATGGACAACAAAAAACAAAGAGTTTAATGTTTTTCTTCTGTTTGTGTAAAATAATCGCAATTTTCCGCCCATAATCTTCTTACTTTAAAAACTTCAGTATGGTTGCACATTTTTTTACGCAGAACAGAAGTACCTATTATTATAGAA
Organism: Agriphila tristella; assembly: GCA_928269145.1. Taxonomy (NCBI): domain Eukaryota; kingdom Metazoa; phylum Arthropoda; class Insecta; order Lepidoptera; family Crambidae; genus Agriphila; species Agriphila tristella. Next base: position 3,871,869 of record OV743435.1, read on the forward strand.
AACAGAATTTATAGATCACTTCTTTGATCTTTGTAGTCTTTAAATAAATAAAATTCATTAGGTGTTTGTTCTTATTTACACCAAAGTTATAACAATACGACAGTGCTTCTACAAGGTTTATATTCAATTCGATTGTATTAGCGACTAGTCAAACTCTTTCTAGCCATGTTTTTTCGTATATAAGATTTCGTTACGTTTTCAGTTTTCTATACAGTGTGAAATCGAAGTTATTGGGAATCTTTTAAACTAAGAATTTCAACGCGACATTGATTTTTCGGGCGAGTTACTAGGCTACTCTAGTCGAATGGGGCAGCCCTATAAGGGTGGGGCCAACATCGCGGGTTGATTATTAGTTTAAAAGATTGCCAATGACTTCTATTTCACCCTGTATAAAGTTATGACAACCCCAGAACACGTTTGCTCTACCGACCCTTAAATTAGTCAATACGTAAATAAATAAAGAACCTAAATGAAGACTAGTTTGTTTTCGTTTGGAAAACCATTTACTGGTATAAAATTATTAATGACAAAGCTATTGTTTTGATGTTTTCAGTATGTAAGTACAGTAGAATTTTCCGCTACGATCTAGGGTAATAAGGCAAACAGATTGAGGGTATTGTTTTGTTTTCTAAAATATTTTTTGCAATAATATAATTTACTTGAAATAAAACACTTTTAACGGATACAGCACGGTTTTAATGAAAATACCTTTGGTAATTAGTTGGTCGGGAAAAAAAAATGCGCTATGGTATCCGTTAAAGTGTTTTATTTCATGTCTAGTGATCGCATATGCTTGAGAGGTGAAAATATAATTTACCATAATAACCCCCGATGATAATATGCGTAATTGCATTATTGTTGTGTGGGCTAAAGCTAATAATGTTTAGCTTTAGCCCACACAATTGCTAGTTCACCATTCCGTGTTATTGTATTTTTCCTCATATTATGTAAAACATTGCAGACGTGATATCTCCTTTTTTACACGACTGCCCAAAGCAAAAAGAGTATATTTTAAACAGACGGTTTGATGACACCTATTGTTTTAGGGGTCGTCCATTAATCACGTGAGCCTCGAAGGGGGGGGGGGTAGTTGAAAAAATCACGAAGTATCACAAGGGGGGACGGGGGGAACCGAAAACTGCGCGTGATTATTGACTCACCGTTACCAGGACGATTTTCCCGCCCACTGCGACAAGTTCGTACTAAAAATTGTTGAGATTATTTTGTACCCAAAAAATACACGTGATTTAGAGGGGGGGGGGGGGGGGGGGGGTTAACGTAAAACCTCACCATGCATCACCACGGGGGAGGGGGGGTCAAAAATTAGCCAAAAAAACATCACGTGATTAATGGACGCCCCCTTATATCAACAGCTGCATTGCATTGCATGCTAGCTAATGTAGAGTCCATAGAAGTTTGAAAAGAAACTCCTGCCAAAGATTGTAATCGGCGTTTTGATGTTGTTGTTGACGATATTAGTTCAGTAGGTATTTTGTCATTTCCCGTGATGATATACCTATGTTTATATTTCGAACACATTGATTCGACTTCTATGTTTTCGTAATCTACAAAGTCTTCTCTTTTGGCTTTGGGGGACTTAAATTCACAACTTGCTTAGGGAATACTCTGACCGCTTAGCTAAAGAAGCCTGTTGAGGCATGAAACTATTCGTCAATATTTTTAGCGAAAAGGAAACTACGTCCACTGAGCTAAGTGTCTGCGCTCGAGGACCGCGGTCCGACTGCTCGATGTTGGAATTTGTATTTATGTGAAGTACTTAGAAAACTTCGATATCATGAGTCAGGTCTCCACACATTTTGTCTCGATATTAGCTTGACGTAGTGCGACGTCACATCTGCGTAATGTTTACATACTGTACTTTTAGCTGATCCTGAATTTCTTCGTCAATCGTCGATTGCTTGTAAAGCTCGTTCGGTTAGATAGTGTCGGTACACCCCCAAGCAAATGTGTTCAGAGACTAGCATACCGGCAAGTTTTTGGTAATGTTAGTGATAACGGTAAACAATATCGGTATCGATAATTATTTAAGTTGTACCATAGTGTGCAGGCGGGGGGAGGAGGGGGGGTCGTGTTTTTAGATAACGGTGTCCGTCTCTACTTGTGTTTATTGTAATAAAATACGAATACAAATAATACACACAAGCGAGTTGGAAAAAGAATTTTAATGAAAAATTAAATAAAAAAAATTAGACTACCTACTATTCTTCATCACTTGAAGTGTCGGAGTCATTATCACCTGTATTTATAATAATAGATCCAACATCATCATGTTCCGAATCCATACAAAACATTTCGACTTTCTTCTTTAATTGCGTGATCTACACATCTTTTGTGTTTATATGTTTTAAAAAACACCTGTCTTTTTATGTTGGTTAACTTAAAGTTTCATCTTGAGGCACTTCACTGACCTCCCAAAGGCGAAAAAACATTTTTAGTATACGTAGCAGAGTCAACCAACAACCTTTCACTACGGCGGCGCGGCGCTTCGATGTTAACTGCCAAAATCCAAATTCACTTGCGGGTGTACGCCGCACGCGGTATCCTTTGTTTATGCGGCGGCATCCTTTGACAAGAAGCGGCACGTGCAAAGGCGGCGCGATAAAAGGGCGACACTATGTAAGCGAATGCGCTTTATGATCGCGCCGCTACATCAACTTTAAGCCTTAAGCTACAAATTCTTCTTAAGACTGATAGAAAATTACCTTAAATTATGAATTTTACCAGTGGTATTAGTTGGCCTTTACCATAGTAAAGGCCAAACATTTCCACTTGCTACTATCGTGTGGTTTATTCATTCGAACTCAATTTCATTGTGATAAGCACAGAAAACCACAGAGAAGAGGTTTTTTTTATTTGTCTAAAATAGGGAATAGTAATAGAAAAAAAATTCAGGTCAGTGGGAATAGTCCTTGGTAATAATTACTTTAAGTATAACAACCAATTATTTTCGGCCAGTTTAAAATAACCAACAACTATATCACGATCACGAGGGCTCATGACTATCGCTGTAAAGAATTCACGTAGAAAATATTTACATTTTTCTGTTTTCCCAAAAACTGTGAACAAAACGCTCTGTATTTAGTTAGTGTCAATATATTTCATCTGCTGGCTATTGTAATAACTTTTCTCGGCTAGCGCTTGCCGTGTCTGGATACACATACCACATTTTTCGTGCGAGTGGGTAATTTTGTATTGTAAACAGCAACTGCTAGATGGAAATATGTCGGGCGTCAGCTTCTGTAGAATACATCGCTAACTTTTTTACATTCACGAGGACAAGGCTGTTATAGCACACGTTCCACAGTATCTTCTGTACCCTTAGCACAAACATCTGTCTAGAAAAAAATGCGCATAATTTCTATGGAAAATTTCAGTTCGCTTTTCGGCGGTAGACGGCGTTGTAAAAATTTCTCTTACAAAATTACTCTATCGAATGTTTTTACGCGTTATTTTTTCGATACTTTTCGTGCTAAGTGTAAAATAGAACGAATGTCTACGAATCTTTGGAACTCAACCGAAACCGGTACAACTGGCCCTCATACGGTGCCAACGAGGCATCGACCACCAGGGTGGTGATCGGATCCATTGTGGATCTGGCCAATGGATCTACTGAGAATGAAGGAGTTTTTCTGTCGCTACAAAAATCTGGCGAAACAAATATCCTACACTCAGGGTAGGCACGTTTCAATTATGTTGCAGACTTTGGTTACATATCTTTACAGTGCTTTGGTACATCCGTCTCCTCATTATAGGCTTCCTCAAAAGCCTTCCATGATCTCCTACCTTTCGCCACTTGAAACCATCATGTCTCCTTAGGTCATTGACCCATATCTCTGGTGTTCGTACAGCCGTATAAGCACGTTTAAATTTTAAATCACCAGTTTACATTGCTTTGATCAGTTGAGAAACTAAGGACGACTACTCGGAAAAGAAAAAATGTGCAAGCTCATTTACAACTATATGGGAAAGTCTGAAAAATATCAAATTGGCAAAATATAGATTATACCTTTGCCACCACCTGCCACAACCACAACAAGTATTAAAAAATAAAGTTTTGACAAAAATTTTTTTACTGAATTTTTTTTAATGATATGTTGTGGTTGTGGTAGCTGCTGCTCTTTTTTTTCTATTACTAAGGGAGCATAAAAAATATTCAGCCAATATGATTTTTATCGAACATTCCCCATAACGACATCCCGACCGATGAGTAGTGCTAAGCTAATCTCCTCTGCTGGACGACTATCTGTATGTCATATATTTTGTCTTAATCGAAACTTCGCCAGTTTAGGCTTGCTCTTGCAAGACGCTTGACCGAAAAGGTTATCAATTGAACACTATTCATTTTTATGAAAAAAATATTCTCTCAGTTCGTAATGAGTAGTTTGTTTGTTACCGATTGTTACTGTTACCTTTTGTTACCGTTGACCGCAAAAATAATTTACCGAGCGAGCGCGTAGCGTCTCCGTTTCAGCTTGGGCAAAAATGCTTTCGTATTCTGTTTGTCTGGCTGTCCGGCTGTTCTCCTCTACAGGTCGCATTTCTCAAAAGATACTCGTGAAATTTTGTGAGCAGATTTGATAGTTATATAGATTTTTTTGTCGAAACAGTTTTCGAAATTAAAAAAAAACTGCCATTTCGAAAAATGATCAAAAATGTCACAAACGCGACACGTCTACAGCTCACGGAGCCAATAGTTTATTCCGGTCAAGAAGCTTATATCCAAAATGGAGGTTGCACGCCTAGTAAGTGAAGATTGAAAAAGACTCTTTAGTGACGTTACGGCTTATTGGTATCTCTTTCTTTTCATTTTACAATACGTTTTCGTTTCTCACGAACAAACGAACGCCGAACAACGAACACGTATTGTAACCCCGGTCACTCACATGCGCGCAAAGGTTCGCGAATACATGTGTAGGACGACTTTCGCGAATGACTTCGCGAATGATTTTCCATACAAAATGGAAAACATTCGTACAATGTACGAACCTTTGCGCGCATGTGAGTGACTGGGGTAACACTAAAGACTTTGCAATGAGGTTGCAAAAGAGGTTGCAATAAGCCGTAAGGACCTTTTTTCAATCTTCACTATGACATATGGCCGTGCTATCTCCATTGGAGGGAGGTATAAGCTTCTTGATTCCGGTCATCAGCACGGTCATGTAACCTAACTATGAGCTTCCTGTTTTCAGTATTCATTGAAATGAAAATGTACGAGAGTGTTTGGCATTCATTGTTTACTATTTTTTGTAACTGCCACTTCGGTATTTGGAAAAACAAACATTTTCTAAATACTTAACTGTACCTTGTTATTATTTTATCTTTTGTAGTATGGTCAATAGAAACGTTCCTACTAATATTATAAATGTGAAAGTTCGTGGGTTTGGATGTTTAGATGTTTGTTCCTCAATCACGCAAAAACTACTGAACGGATTTGGTTGAAATTTGGCACTCAGAGAGTAGATAGAAATACTTTTTATCCCGATATTCCCACGGGAACGGGAACCACGCGCGCAAAACCGCGGGCGGTCGTTAGTTAATGATATGCCGTACGTGCGTGCCGAGAGATCCTTCACGAAATAAATTAACAAGGTTTAGTAGTTAGTTTAAGTGACAAATAAAACAAAAGAATGTTCTGGTAGGTACCTACTTGGATTTAGATATTATTCTTCTTTCACAGGGAATCGAAGATGTGAGATTTGGACCAAAACGAGCCCAAACAAACTTGAGTTAAAATGATATTTAACAGCTCTTTGAGGGCAAAATCCTAAGAAACCAATATACCGTTGCAAATACTGAAGGTTCTCTGCAGCCAACAGGAAAATACTAAACTTCCTCGTCCATTGTCATCTGGACTGCAAACAGTTTTATGGTTCATCAGCTTTGAAACTAAACGCTGGGAATCATAAACTCCAGCTTTTATATTAACGTCGTCGGGTTATAAAGTTTCATTTTCCCAGCCTCGGAAAATTATAAATGAACCGTGGGCGTAGACCGAGACAAAATACATATTTTATCACACGTAGGACGAGAGCTTTCTCATATTAACGTGTGACAGATGAATGGATAAACTTTAAATATTTTTTGTTTAATAAATAACATAATTATATGTTAAACGTCAACATCTTTATTTTATTCAGTATACGGATTATGAAATATTGGCTGTTTAGAACTGTCGTTACTGCGTTCGACCACTTTACGGTTAGCTGTTGATATAATAATGAGACAACTCATTAACTTTGTGGTGTTACATGTTTCGAGTAAAATACTGAGGTGAATGACCTTTGAAAATTTCAGTTTATGAAAAGTGGTGTATAAAACTTTTTTATTATTGTATGACTGAAGAGCGGACGTACTCAGATTTCTTTAATAAAGTACTTGGATGAAAAACAGGATGTAATCAGGTAGGTATTGTTTTTCAAATGAGAACCTACTGGTTGTAAAAACACTTGTAATTTTCCTTAATAGTTTTTTTAAGAGGATAAATTGCTTGTTTTTTATAAAGTTTTGAGAAAAGAATGCAAAACAATTCGTAGAAAACCACAAGAAAAAATATCGCATTTTCTTAGTTACAACGAGCTCTTGTCAATAAATGCTGACCTTGATCTTACATTGAGTTTTTACGACTGTTTAAATAAGAACGTTGTATGACTCAAATTAATGATTTAAACTTTTACTACGGTGCCATTATCGCTATTTTAAAGGCGTGCTATTTTAGAATGTGTCTGAAAATAAATCAGTAAAAATTGCACATACATACATTTGAGTACTAGCATACTATTGCTAACATTGTTTATGATGTGTCGATGTATTGAAAATATCTGTGTGCTCCTTTATAAATTTAGAACATACCAGTTTTTTAGCTTTGTTTATAGTGCTTGCTTGCATTTTGTTGTTAATTGTAACTATGCTGATTTGTTTTTTCAACATGCGGGTTGTGCTTAATTTATTTATTATTTTCTTTGTATTAATTAGGTATAATTATTAGATATGGAGAAAATGCATTAAGTATACGAGGGTGGTTTGATAAGTCCACGACTTTGTAAAGAAGAAACACTTTTTTTCGTCATGTTTCATTTTATTTATCAACATAATCTTTTTGTTGCTCTGCGTATTCAGTCCAACGAAGTTCCTACCACTTTAACTCATTATTTTTTTCTTTCATCGCCTGAAAACTGTGGTAACTGAATGATGGCCCATTTCCGAAACCACTATTTGGCTTGATAAAAATCTTTGCCCGCTAAGACATTTATTTATGTTTGGTAGGGAAAAAATCTCAGTGGGCTTAACTAGAGAATAGGAAGGATTCGCATCTTCATTCGATAAGTTTTGATGTCATGAGTGCCGCCGAGAGGGTCCACAGGGTCATAAGAAAAGTTAGAAGTCGCTTGAGCGTTTTTTTTCCAAAAGTAATAATCTTTCGGCGAATTTGAAAAAAATGTAGTGTAAAGATTCCCATGGAGTTTCTTTTTAAGATAAAAGATAAAAAAATAAATTATGAAAAAAAGTATTTCTTCTTTTCAAAGTCATGGACAAACCGCCCTCGTACCTATCATCGTCGAGTCATGACATGACTCCCGCTCAAGAAGTTGGATCCCAGTGTCTCGTCAAACAGCTTCGAAATATGACAAGCTATCATATTTAGATCGATTGAATTATCATCTCGGATCCGTTTTGATAATCTCCTTCTGTGCTAAGAATTGCGCAGCTTACACTGAAGGAAGTTTCAACTTCCAAATGTCCTTTTTTGCTAATTATTGACATCACACCCGGGAACGAAATGTCCCCTCAAATGGCCAACTTTCTATACGTTTGATCGCTACGCTTTAGTAAGCGTAGCGATCAAACGTATAGAAAGCTTAAAATGAGCAATAGACGATTAAATCACTTGTCAAAAACTATTAAACTATATTTAAATCACAGACTTTGATGTGTTGTACGGAATTAACAGACTTTGATACGGCAAATCTTACGGCACGTAATTTTATAGTTACCTGCTTATTTTAAAGCTTTAATAGTAAGAGTAGTGTTCAAACGCATATAAGAATGTTAATTGTCCATTTGAGTAGTGGGCACTAGTGGGGCTGGCCCATTACCACTGGTTTAGGTGATGTTCCTCCACGTCCCACTCTTACTTGCTGTTTTGATTTCCTTTGAGCAACCTTTGTACGTATATCTTCAAAGACCTTCCAGGCTGGTATTGGTACTTCCAAAGGTATGTACACCTCCATCAATAGCAGGGACTCAATTACGATTCGCGCTGATTCTGAACGATAAAACCAAAGCCGTTACGTTGTCATTTATATAGGTTGTATTTACCTAAAAATCTTTAGCTTAGCTTTAGAATTTTCATTTAAAGGCTCCCTAGGCATAGCTTTCAACGATTTTAACAATTATCTGCAGATTAACTAGTGAATCTGCAGATTAACTAGTGAATCTGCAGATTAACTGGTCGAGTCAGTTAAAGTGCGGATTTTTTCTTAAAGTATAAGATTTCCGCACTTTAACTAGTAAATCTGCAGATTAACGGATGCTACACCGTTAAAGTGCGGAATACAGTGAGTGAAATAGCCAAGGCTTCTGGAAATTTCAGTTAAAGACCTACATTGAAAGTTTATTTTCCAAAACTTCGTTTCTGGCGCTTCGCCGGCCGCTCCAGCGGGACGCTAGCTATGCTCGCTCTACTCGCGCGTTTTTGTTCGCAATACCTACTAACCTAACCTAATGAACACTTTAAGACTTTTCCATGGCGGGGGGCTTGGCCCCCTTAGCTTTAACAACTGTCCTCTCCGTATTTAGTGCTTTTGGCAAATATGTAAGTAGAGCTAGCGGTGGGATGACGTCACGCGTTATGTGCAGGGCAGCTGTCGCTGGACAGACGGCAGCGGGCGCTGCGTGCGGCTGGCGGACACGTCGCTGCTGACCCTCAGCGAGGTGGAACGGCGCGCGCTGCAGCAGGCGGCCTTGGCGAGGCTGCAGCAGATCAACCTTGGCACCAATATCAAAATTCCAGAAGGTGAGTTTTTCTATGTTATTAATTAATAATGCAGTGCAGGACATACATACCTGTTTATTTTTGAGGGTCCAATATTTTCGGCACAACAGCTGTCGATTGTTGCGTGCGGGTAGATAGTTTATTCTAATGGATTAAGAGCTAGCCCCGGAAAAAGGCATACAATTTACAGAGCGACGAAACCCCTCTTATTATTAATAGATCCGGGCGCCTGATAGCTTTTCAGTGGTGGTGGTGGGAGTGGTTGGGCAACAAGGGGGCTAAAAACTGATTGAAGGTTAACAATTTACGGACCTCTGACTTTGGTGTGGTATAAAAGCAAGTCAATCATGTATCTAAATCGAATATAATAGCCAGGCATTTTGGCTGGTGGGAAAGTATTGCCGCAGGCATCAAACTTTATCACTTTTTCGCGCACCTTTGATGCCACGTGGCGCTACTTTCCCCACCCCCACCACTGAAAATCTGCCAGGTGCCCGGATCTGTTAATATTGATACGGCTTACTAACAAGATAGGTTTCGTCGCTCTGTAAATTGTGTACATATTTCTGGGGCTAGCTCTTAATCCATAATAACGTCAATAACCATGGAAATTTAAAACAATATAATGCAGGTTTTTTTTTCACATATTGGAATGGCCAATTTATGTTGTAATACCTAGTACCTAAGTTGAGGAAATCAGGATATAAGTACTTCAGGAAATCCTCAAAGCTACATAATATAACAAACAAAGTTAGGAGATCCTTATCATAGTGGGAATTTAATATGCTGAAATATTACCAAAAACTATTCGTGGCTCTTTCAATATAAAAAGTCAATGTTCAGTGGCCAGGCTTTACAAGCATATTGCGATGTTTAAAAACAATCTACATAAATATTTATTAGTTTCTCGTCGGTTTGATAAACGTTTGTCGTCCATCGCTGTCGGTTATCTCGAAATAGTGCGGCCGCGGTGGGCGTCGTGTTGCAGTCTGGTCACCAGCCAACGACCAGCACTGGGTGGTGCAACACGATGCTTATAAATACATGAATACCATACCATCAGCCATTTTATGTCCCCACTGCTGGGGCACAGGCCTTCTTTATGGGTGGATAAGGATGGGCTATGTCCAATGCGGATTTGTGGGTGTTAACGACTGGAAATGAAGCCGGGACCAACGGCTTAACGTGCCTTATAAAGCACGGAGGAGCTAGAGATAATACATTTTTGGTCGCCCATCCCATGACCGACCCTTGCGAAAGTAGCTCCTCTTGTATAGTGTTTGGTAATATCTTTTACATCATACTGCTCGGCAACTAGGATTTACTAGTATAGTAAGAGGCCGTGTAAGTTGGCATGTGCAACACAGTGCATTGTTAAGATAGAACGTTCCATTTTCAAATCACTTTACAATTCAAGCATGGGTGAATGCTTTAATTGTAAAGTAACTTTACAATTCAAGCTATGTCAAACTCCTTAGTGAACCAATTTCTTTTCTTATAAAATGACGAAACTTTTTACTATAAAAAACTATGAAAATTCAAGCTATGCAAAACTCCTTGGTCAAACAATTATTTTTCATAAAATGATAACATTCATTTTGAAAGCGCAAAAAAAATCAGCTGTTTTACATTTCGATGGAGTAGGCATTTTACTTTTGTATGGAACAACAGATTTTTTTTCGTGATTTTTCCCATAATGAAAGTTGTTCAGTTTGATGGTCTGATCAACCCCACGAGAGGTTTTTAATGAACGAAAAATATCATTGTCAATGTTTTATTTACCTCGCATGAATGATGTAAAGTAGTATGCTTACCTAGTTCGAGGGTGTGATAGCTACTTACAACCGAGGTAAGCATACTACTTTACATCATTCATGCGAGGTAAATAAAACATTGACAATGATATTTTTCGTTCATTAAAAACCTCTCGTGGGGTTGATCAGACCATCAAACTGAACAACTTTCATTATGGGAAAAATCACGAAAAAAAATCTGCTGTTCCATACAAAAGTAAAATGCCTACTCCATCGAAATGTTAAACAGCTGATATTTTTCGCGCTTTCAAATGAATGTTGTCATTTTATGAAAAAAAATTGTTTGAACAAGGAGTTTTGCAATTTTCATAGTTTTTTTTTTAGTAAAAAGTTTCGTCATTTTATAAGAAAAGAAATTGGTTCACTAAGGAGTTTGACATAGCTTGAATTGTAAAGTTACTTTACAATTAAAACATTCCATTCACCCATGCTTGTAGTGATGTTCGATATCGATTCGATTAATCGATTAATCGATTAGTCTTTGTAAAATTATTGAGAATTGATCGATTAATCGAAGAATTTAAATAATCGATCTAATCGATTATTTTACGCCGATTAATCGATCTTTTACAAAATCATCAGTCCATTCTAAAGCTGGCCATTGACGGCCAGTTTTTCGTAAAACTGTGGCGTCACTCAAAATAGTTTAGGCTAAATTTGATTGTGAATGTCGAATCGTGGCTCCAGAGTTTCATGATTACCATAAATCCAACGGCGCGACGCGAAAAACTGATCGTGAGTGTGTGATCGTCATTCCAATCGCGTCAGTTCGTTCGCATCGCCCGCGGTGATTGAGCGTGCGTTGATAGTTTTTGTAACAATGGTGGAATTGAAAATTCTGGATGTTTGTGGAAACTAACAGACACATTATTAAATTAAGCAGCATCGACAAAATTAATTATGCAGGGTTATTTTATTTGTAAATAGGGTTGCCACCTGTACTGTATTATATAGTATCGTACTATATTTCAGTCAATTGTACTATATGTTATAGGAAAAATATACAAATCCTTACTATCCTTACTAATATTTTAAATGAGAAAGTCCGTTTGTTTGTTTATTTGTTTGTTTGTTTGTTACGCCTTCACGTCTTAGCCACTCTACCGATCATCATGAAATTTTGCATACACGTTGCCAGGGGTACAGAGAAGGACATAGGGTACCTTTCATCCCGAAAAAATGTTTCGTTCCCGAGGGATAGCAAAAAACTTTCCACGCAGACGAAGTCGCGGGCGGCCGCTAGTATTATTATAAAAGCGAAAGTCCGTTTGTTTGTTTATTTGTTTGTTTGTTTGTTACGCCTTCACGTATTATCTACTGAACCGATCATCATGAAATTTTGCATACACGTTGTCAAGGGTAACAGAGAAGGACATATGGTACCTTTCATCCAGAAAAAACGTACAGTTCCAGATAGTGGGATAGCAATAAAACTGTCCACGCGGACGAAGTCGCGGGCAGCCGCTAGTAATACTTTATTTTCATGGGTGATTCAGTTGTCATGCTTTTTATATACGAATCGAAAAATAAATAATGACTTAAAATAATTAATGTGTACTATACTTTTTGCAATATTTTGAAAAAATACAATTTTACCTCCAAAAAAAGGTGGCAACCCTATTTGTAAAACACCAACAACCTCGCAGGAGTAGATTACTTTCATCATAAACAACAACATTTGTTCTACGACTTTTCCGAAAACACAAAAAATCATCTCCCCCCCCCACCCATACAAATGTCCGAACAACTGATCGAGTTTTGTATTAAAAGTAGTTTTTTTTTGTCTCATTTTGAAAAAGTTGTAGAACAAATGTTGTTGTATACTGAGTGTCGTCTATAGAGTTGTCGATGTTGATGTAAGTAAACTGAGTAATATGATTAATATTTTTTATAAAATTTTAATTCTTTTATATTTTGTAATATAATTATTTCGTACAGCAGCAGCACGTCAGGTAAAACTGTCAAAAGTCTCCAGGTTATTTTAAACCTTGATGTCTTTGTATTTAAGTTTAAAATTGATTGAAAATGATTACCCTACTCTGTCGTGGAAGCCCAGCGTGCCGTTGCTGTACATTTTTTGCATGATTGATGCTCGCAGCATCTATTTTATAGAAGCCTAGAAAACTTGAACAATTTTTCTTCGATTAATCGAATAATCGATATCATGAGTGCGATTAATCGATTAATTGAAATCGACACAGTTGAAATAATCGATTATCAAATAATCGATTATTTCGGCATCGATTACCATCCCTACATGCTTGAATTGTAAAGTGATTTGAAAATGGAACGTTCTATCTAAACAATGCACTGTGTTGCACATGCCAACTTACACGGCCTCTTACTTTACTATACTAGTAAATCCTAGTTGCCGAGCAGTATGATGTAAAATGAGAGAATGGAATGGAGATGGCCTGTAGATAAAGGAATTAAGGAACTAAAGAAAGCTGACGACGGCGCATTGCTCTGCTCGTCAGCTTTTCAAAAATTACAAGAAGTAGATCTATCTGCGTATAGGGTACTTGAAGAAGCAAACAAGTATTTATCTGAATCATTGCAACTAACCCATATCGCGATTCGGATAAAATGAGCGCCATCTATTGGAAACATATGCAAACTTTTATAACTAAGTAAAATGAAAAGTTCCTTTGAACGACTAGGTATATATATGAATATTTTTTACAATTTGTCATGGCTTTGTGAAAAACTAAGTAGGTATTTAAGAACATAATTATTTAATAACATAGTCATGTTTGCAATAAGTTAAGTAAGTACTCATATATGCTCTTTATCATTTGAGTAAGATCGTTAGTGTGAATGCTCTACTGACTGCGTATCATGGTTAAGGCTGGCCCCAGACCTACCGGTTCCGTTTCTTTGCTTTGCTGTGCTACCTTGCTTGAAAGACCGCCGGCCAACCAGGGTAATTTTCAATCTATCGCATTTTGGGACTAGACCAAATTGGCAAGATAGCCATTAGCTTGGTTTTATCAAATATTATCGCCTGGATTGCGAAGTAGGAAGCTTTTAGGAGATGTGCCACCCTGAACATGGACTCCGATCGTTAAAAATAACTCGATCGCTTATTTATACAAGATGTTTGGTAAAGCCTTATAAAACTGAATATGGTAGATAGGGACCATAATAAAACTGAACAACTTTTACTATGGGACCAAATCTGAAATCGCGAAAAAAATGAACTGTTTCATACATTTTGATAATTTCGTTATTATTTTTTGTATAAAACAGCAGTTTTTTTTTAAAACGAAAACTAAAACTTCTCATCGCACCCCAGACGACGATATTTGATAACACCAAAGTAATGGCTATCTTGCCAATGTGGTCAGGTCAAAATATGCGATAGATTGAAAATGAGCCTCTTGGCCGGCGGTCCATGGTAGAACAGCAAAGCAAAGAAACGGAACCGGTAGGTCTGGGGCCAGCCTAAGTTTCTTTGGGGAAATGCAATAAACAAAGAAAAAACGTCTATTGAAGTCGGGTGGAGCTGGAAGTAATTTTTTTACTTATTGTATTGTTTATATTTTAAAAGCCCCACCCGACTTCAATAGACGTGTTTTAATTTACATCATACTGCTAATGGTGTTAATTCACCGAAACTTAACGTAGGTAGGTACTTGTGGAATAATTACGAAAAATGCATAAAGTTTAGTTAACCAACATTCTTTCCGTAAAATTGTTAGGAGCTTTTGAAAGGTTTTTCCCATATCAATTAATTAATTTTATTTCGAGACTCATATAAAAAAAAGCTGCGCAGCTAAATAAAATAAATCAGGAACAGCTACATTGAAAGGATACCTAGTTGATTTTTGATGAAAAATTGATACTTGTGTTTGACCTGCATTTGTCATTCCACCAGATTTCGTACATAACCCTACCTCTCATAAAACCGAAGAATGCAGGTCGGCGATCGCGCACGTGTGATGGTACGAAATTAACGCCATCTGGTGACAACAATGCGCTATTTATACCGCAAACACGACAGCGGAATGTCTCGCGATTTTAGTGCCCATCGTATACAAAGATATTTTCAGTTCTTCAGCACGAACAGGGCGCTTTTCATGAGGAAAAACTCGTAGCAAAACAACTTTTTGCTGCGAGCGTGTGTTTAGAACCACTCTTTATGCTGTGAGTTTTCACGCCCCAATAAAAACCACTCATTCGTAATTAATAAACCCAAAATGGCAAATAAAAATAATTTAATTTGCTATTAATTTGCTTACTTTTCAACAAAAAAAATATATATAATAAAACATGGAAGTGCTAAAACATTAACGTAAATTTAACAATATTTAGTATAAGGTATATCTGCGCCATGGTTCTCTGTCTTTTGATAACATTTGTAATCCTAACTTTACAGGTCAGGATTACATCGCCTAGTTAAAAAAAAATTGGGTTACCTACGCTATGTTCAATGAGGATTCATACAAATGTTGACATGAAACTGTTAATTAGATGATCTTCTTAACTAATAGAAATTAAGTAAATTAACGCATATGACCTACTCATGAATATACAATGGTCTATAAATATCTGCCACACGCGTGTAATGTGGGGCTATTTTCAAAATGGCCACCTTAAATAAATAGTGTGTTACGTTACGTAAGGCGAGCGTGACGCTCGTGACGTCACGGCAACCCGACTTCTCCGGTATAGGGTGCGCAAGAGCAGAATTAATGGTACAGCTACAGCATCATGAAGATGAGGCTTTAGAAATTCCCTTTTCAGTCGGAGACTTGTCACAATTCTTACTTACAGTTCAATGCGGAATAAAACCAAAATGTGACTATAATATACACGCTGAAATTTTAATAATTTGGTTCCCGCAGTGGGGTGGTTCCACTCATGATTACAAGCAACTTTTACTACGGGTCAACTCTGATATGGCGAAAAAAAATATGATGTTCCATACAAAAACGCAAAACCTATGATTTTTTTCGCGATATCAGAGTTTGTCCCATAATAAAAGTTGCTTGTAACCATGAGTGGAACCACCCCACTGCGGGAACCAAATGATTAAAATTTCACGATGTATAAGATAAAGAAAAGAGAGAGAAACGTGAATTTTTAATCATTTATTGAACAGCTTAGTTCTTCTATTTATATATATAAAACTCTAAATTGATTGATTGTTGGGATAGGTGTAGAGCCCTAACCGCTGAAGGTAGAGACACCATTTTTGGAGGGTAGATACATTTCATGATGTAGATGAGCACTAAGAAAGGATTTTAGAAAATTCCCGTTATACAGGGTGCTACAGGTTGTACAAGTTTGTATGAGAATTTGTATAGGGTTGAAGGTAGAGACACCATTTTTGGAGGATAGATACATTTCATGGTGTAGGTGAGCACTAAGAAAAGGTTTTGGAAACTTCCCGTTATACAGGGTGCTACAGCGTGTACCAGTTTGTATAGAGATTTGTATAGGGCTGAAGGTAGAGACACCATTTTTGGAGGGTAGATAATATTTCATGGTGTAGATGAGCACTAAGAAAAGGTTTTGGAAAATTCCCGTTATACAGGGTGCTACAGCGTGTACCAGTTTGTATAGAGATTTGTATAGGGCTGAAGGTAGAGACACCATTTTTGGAGGGTAGATACCTTTCATGGTGTAGGTGAGCACTAAGAAAGCATTTTGGAAAATTCCCGTTATACAGGGTGCTACAGGATGTTCCAGTTTGTATTGGGATTTGTATAGGGCTGGAGATAGAGACACCATTTTTGGAGGGTAGATAGATACCTTTCATGGTGTAGGTGAGCACTAAGAAAGGGTTTTGGAAAATCCCTATATACAGGATGCTACAGAGTGTTCCAGTTTGTGCATATTTTTTAATGGGAAAATTTAAATGTGTGAAATTAAGTCTACTGATAATACCTAAGTCTATTGGTAATCCGTGACTTTCAAAATAAATGCACATCTATCTTAATCACGCGAACGAAGTTGCGGGCAAAAGCTAGTTAATTATAGATTTACAGGCTCTATTATTACGCAAAGACAAAGAGTAAGAGAAGCCTACGTTAAAATTTAGATAGTTATGAAGTTAGGTAGACCTAGAAAAAACGCGCTGAGGCTCTTCTCAATAACTCGAAACTTTAAAGAAGTATAACACAATAAAGCCCGGAAAACACAGGAGGTTGATAAACATTCGCCAAACATATAATTAAACAACATTTTGCTTTAATTAAGTACGACGAAAATTCAAGTGGGTTGAATACACAGTAACGTCTAGAAGTAGAAACGTAAGTGCTCACTATGCATTCAAGACCTGACGACACGACACGTCACACGTTGTTGCTGACGTGTCAAGCAACACCCCATGCGCCACTTGGCAATTTGGCATCCATTCCGCACTCCTGATCACATGACCGCGATCTCTCTTAAAGAGATTATTTTCGATTGAGAATCTAAGTGGGCGGATATAGGATTGGGCATTTAATCACTCCTTTAGACTTCATACTCATTTTCATTCGACATTGCATGCAAGATTTCTATTTTTACATTGCTCATTGGTCAGCCGTTGTCAGTCATGTCTTTGGTCAGCATGCGAATTAAGTCACACAATCGATTTCAAACAAAGCAATGGGGAATATCTGAAAAAAATCAAATTGGCTGAATATTTTTCTATAGGTAGGAATAAGGTCCCTTAGTAATAGAATAAAGATTCAGAATTTTCGGTTGCGTGAAAATATTTAAAAAAATCAAAGTCTCTTCGACTTCACAAATGTATGAAAGTAACAGCAGAATGGAGATTAGGTATATCTTTGCTAACTTTCTTTCTCCCCTAACTGCCACAACCACAACACAACACGTATTAAAAAAAAAGTTTTGACATTTTGTCTTGAAACTTCGGTACCATGTTGTGGCTGTGACAGGTGGTGGCAAAGGTATAATCTCCTTTCTGCTGTTACTTTCATACATTTGTGAAGTCAAACAGACTTTGATTTTTTTAAATATTTTCACGCAACCGAAAATTCTGAAACTTTATTCTATCAATAAAGGACCTTATTTCTAACTATAGAAAATATTCAGAAAATTTGTTTTTTTCGGACATTCCCATTAAAGCGGTGTGAAAGTTGATAATAAATATTTTTGTCTCGGAGAAATTGGTCGAAGTCGTGAGGGAAATCTTTTGAAACAAATTAGTCCAGACTCAAGTCATCTAGGACCTATTCTTCAATTACTTATGTCAAGTCTTCAGCCTGCCTAGCATGACCGATTTATATCGTGTGATATAGCATTTTATCGACACTCAACTGTCAATCTCCTTTGTCTTTTTGACAGTGAAACGTGATAAAACGCTATAATCACGCGAATCGGTCATGCTGGGCAGGCAGGTGTACTTGATTTGATATGATTTTAAAAACTATAGATAGAAGAACGAAAGGGAAAGTTTTCATTATAAAACTAACACATTCGTATTAGCTTGATAACTTAACAAAAACTTATGAAAAGTTGATTGACCATATTTTGGCACCACTAAAGAGACAAACAGAGGACCCATGGGCGCCGGGAGGGGGGTGCAAGGGGGTGCGCGTGCACCCCCCTGGCTTTGAAAAATACACAAAAAAAGATTTTTTTTATTTAACCACTTATTGAATAAAACCTTGAGGGGTCTAGGTTGCTGTCCAAATTTTTCAATAACCTTGTTTTCTACCAGTTCCTGGACCTGTTCTACAAATAACAGAAACCTAGTAAAGCTGATGAAATATTGCTACTTTCATAATAAGCTAAATATTACAACAGACATACAAATTAATCAATCATGGGTTTGTACTACAATGTCGAAGAATGTATTTCAAAAACTATTTATCGTATCGATATAAATTTAGCATTGATGTTTAGAAAATTTCATGTAGATTAACTTTTTTTTAATAATTAGCTCTTATCTGTAATAGTTTTTCTGTAAAACGAAAAAAACTACGGTGAGGGACACTTCGGAGAAGAAAAGGGGGAAGGGGGGGAGGGAGCGGTTGATATCCGGCATTTTTGGATTCAGTGGGGTCAAGTTAATAAGAAAAAACATCGGTTTCCAAAAAGTAATACGATTTGCTTCTAGACTCATAACGGAAGCCTTGTTTCAAGTTATTGTACTGTCTTTTAGGGGTGCGCAGTGTATCAAGGATAGGCATAATCTTACATACACTAATACCTAATATATTTTAGGTATAGTAAAGTGTAGACACAGATGAGATGGATGCACCCCCCTGACAGAAATCCTGGCGGCGCCCATGAGAGGACCTATTACAAAAAAGCGTCGCGATAAGCGTACGATGTTCATCCACTCCGTGGCACTGTTGACTCACAAATAAGGTTCAATAGCAAGTAAATTGAACGACGAATTGCGTCTGACTATCGTGATTCTTTTTTGTAATAGCCCCTCAGATACGAGGGATATATTCGCGCGCTTCCGTAGTAACTACCGCCAAAACAGATTTACAACAATCGCAGTTTTTCTATTTATAGCGAGGAATCCGAGGTATTTGTTGACCGCCCGCGTTAAAATACATCCGTGTGTTCAGACCGAGGGCAGACGGGGGCGGCCTTTATGGAGATATCCAACGAACTGTTGAAGATAGCTCCATGAGATTTGCTTGTTGTTTTAAACAAGGTTTTTTCACTCGCAACGTCTCGTTTGTCTAGATAGACACGGACAAGCTATTGCGTTTAGTGATGTATAAAACTCGAGTCGTCGAGTTCTACTTTTGAAGACTCAAGTCGGATTGGCAGGACTCGGTGAGCTCGGTAGGCTCGCAAGCCCGAGCCTAGCCGTGAAACGAGCTCTCTGAGCCACGCCTCGAGACTTCAAAAGAGTTCAAGCCTTCAAAAGAGCTCGAAACTATCAAAAGAGCTCGAGCCTTCAAAAAAGCTCGAGTCTTAAAATGAACGCGAGCCTCATAAAAAGCTTAGAGTTTATGTTTATGACTTTAATATCTCCGTAAATAATAATATTTACAATATTATTATTTACGGAGATATTAAAGCCGAGCCTATCGAGCTCACAGAGCCCTAAAAATCTGACTCTAGTCTCCAAATTAGAACTCAAAAAGATGACTGTCTTATATTATAAAGAGCACCGTAGATGCTTAATCTATTGTGCTTTAGCTCTACCTATCCTCAGTCATCAGCAGCCCATCACAACTAGTGCGCCGAAAAAGACTCGAGCACGGCTCGCCTCGAGATCGACCGAGCTCTCAAAATGGCTCGAGTCGTGACAATGGCTCGAAATCGGCCGAGCTCTGAAAAAGGCTCGAGCTCTGAAAAAGACTCCCGAGTCGTCGAGCTTCATACAAATGAGGCGAGTCCTGTAAAACGACTCTGAGCTCTAGACAAAAGGACTCGGAGGACTCAAGTCTTGTACATCACTAGCGTTTGCGTCCCGCCAGTACCTACACCTTAGAGCTTTAATGTAGTTCTTTTTTTTGTAGAGCGTGAAATCGAAAATAGTCGACAATGTCATACAACGTGAATTGTCTTTCAGCGAATAGGTCATTCTGATAGAGAGAGAAATTTTGTGATGTGGCTCAGACCAAACAAAAAATAAATCAGCATTTCCATACATTTTAGTCGAGTTAGATATTGACGACGTTTTCTGTGGAACAGCTGATTATATTTTGCTCTGATTATGTTGGTCCCAAAGACAAAGTTGTTCAGTTTGACGGTCTAAATCTAGGGTTTACTAGGATAGTGGTGCCGTCATATTACGGCCGTAATGTTGTCGGCCGAATGTTGTCTATGTAAACAATACGGCGACACCGCACCGTAACGTCAGAAACCGCGCCGTATTGTTTACATAGACAACGTTCTACGCCGCTAAATTACGGCCGTAATATGACGGCACCGTCATCCTAGGAAACCCTAGCTTTAGCCACACCATAAAATTAGTCGACTGTTCAAAAGATTACTAATTAGTGATTGAGTGATGAATATGATGGTCTTTCTTAACTGGAGATATTGCAGATCATGCCTGATCTGGAATATCTTCGAACAAAACATTAATGGAACGATATTTGACCACAGTCTACTCTAAAGTAGTAAGGAAATGTTCCCCGTTAGTATATATTTTCTTTGTCCCCGGCCCGAACGGCTCCAATAAATTTTCGACTACCTACTTATCACAAAATGACGAATCCAACAGAAATATGAACACCACTTGTATATAAGTGCTCATGCTTTATGCTCCGCACCTGATATTTTGACGATTTGATGAGTCAGTTTGTCCGGATGCCAATCAAGTCTGAATCAGTATATTATATTTTTACAAGATCGATCGTTATCTTCACCCACGCGGTGATGGATCGAGGGCTCTTGGTTGGATGCCATCACGTCGGATGTTTGTCCGTCTCTCGTGACTCGTAATGTATGCTGGTATCACGACAGTTATGCTTCCACTTGGAAAGTTGAGTGATGGTATTGGTATTAGTGATGGACTCTTTTCTCTGCATTTAGACTCACATTTGGTCCGTTATGCGTGAACACAGCTTCGGTATGGCTAGTCAAGCCATCCCAGCTCCTTCCAGAAGCGCAGAAGCCTCCTGGGGCGTTCACAGGCTTGTAGGAGCGACCTCGTCTTTGAGGATTTCTGTCCGGTGTGCGGCCAAACCCACGCACTCCAGGATCACGTGGGCGGCTGTTTCCTCTGCGTCCAGGCATCCTCTACATAGGGGACTGTCTGTCACATTCATGATGAATAGTTGTCGGTTGAAAAAAGTTTGGTGATAGTGAAGTCACTGTCCATTTTTTCTCTCATGTCACAGCCTTTTTTTCCTCCCTATCCTCCTTTTTCCCTCCTTATCCACCCATAAGGAAGGCCTGTGCCCCAGCAGAGCTGTGGGGACATTAAAGAAGTCACTGTACTAATAGCTAAAGTTTAGCTTCTAAACAGTTTGAGAAAGTTTGTTTCTCGTATCAGTTATAGCTTTTTTTACAAGAGCATGGACCCATGACAGGGTTAACAACAGCCAACTCTTAATTAATAGGATAAAACAAAGTTTGGTCTAAAACGTTATCCACCTATTTGTACTGTACGATACGACCAGAATTTATTTATTTTTGATACAAGTGCACAACTGTACAATGATGTAGGTAGGTACTTTTGTAGATTCCAATCAATAACAAACTATTTTCTAAGGAAAGTTAACATTAAGTTATCATCTAGGTTTGTGATTTTAAATGATGTCTAGAAAATGCAATGTTTTGAGTTTTCAAAATGTTTCCGAATCTACACATTTCACTTATAGCTAAAGATAAATTAAATTTATGAACTTATCTGCAAAAGCTTCATAATTTCTTCATTATAACATTATTTAGTTTTTATTTTTTATTTAACTTTTTTATTTCCAACAGTGTAATTTGCACGTAGACAATTACGTTTGTCGGCATCAACGCACCTGTTTCAATACAAGGTGTTTGGTAAAAGCCTTATAAAGCCGAATATGGTAAATAAGGACCATCAAACTGAACAACTATTACTATGGGACCAACTCTGAAATCGCGAAAAAAAAATCAGCTGTTCCATACATTTTGATATTTTCGTTATCAATTTTAGTATGAAACAGCTGATTTTTTTTCGCGATTTCAGAGTTGGTCCCATAGTAAAAGTTGTTCAGTTTGATGGTCCCTATCTACCATGTTCGGCTTTATAAGGCTTTTACCAAACACCTTGTATATCATATCTTTCTTTCTATAGTCCTATATTGTTCTCGACTATTTATATGTTTGTTTTTTGTAACAATTACGTTTGTGTGCGTGAATATTTGAGTTGTACTCTTCAATTCAGTTACTATTTTAGCACACATTCACAAGTTTATTTCCAGAGAGAAAGTATTTATACATCGCTTAAAGGTTATTTACAATATTTGTTTTGGCGTGATTCCCCACCGCGGGATCGCATTTGGTACGCACAGCGGGAACGAATCCCGAAGGAATACCACGTAAAGCATCTGTCACACTGAAAACCGTTCAAGATTTTGAAGCTACTTTGTTATTATTAATAACCAACATTTAATTTGACAAATATTTCTTCTCTTGCGAACAAATTGATGCTTCCGACGGTCTTCAAGTACTTAAATGCTGAATTTTAAACGGTCACCGGTCGATAATCTTTTCGTCATATTCATTGGGAAAGTGACGAGTTTAAGAAAGAAACCAACTAAGAAAGAGACGAGTTAAAAATGAGGCGATTTGGGAAAGTGTCAAGTTTAAGAAAATTACGAAGTCGTCCTGAGGGATATTTTTACCCGACTGCAAGAGGGTTATGTTTTTCGCGCGTATCTTGTAAGTTTGTGTGTTTGTATGTAATATTCTTTATTACCTCATATCTTTCAAACGGCTGAATGGATTTCTGTAATTAAGATATCGTTAGATTTGTCTTGTCAGCCCAAGTGTTCTTAAGGAGGTGGCGTTATAAAAAAAACAACATGGCGGCTGTACGGTGCTACTATACGTAGTGGAAAAAAAATATATTTTAGAATACTACAATATGGGTGTCAAATTAAAGGGCTTATTATAAGGATTTCAAAAAGGTATATCATATTTAAGTTAATACTAACCTTCTGAGTCTTTGTTACTTGTGCCAATAAATAAATTATTATTATTATTACCGTAATATATAATAACTAAAAAGATATAAATAAAAAAATAAATATAAAAAAATAAAAAAGGCCGCCTGTATAAAAAGACAAGTCAACTGAAAAGATGGAAACAAGATTAAATATTAAAGGCAACATAATAACATGCAGTCGGAGGCATATAACTCAAATCATTCATAACGTCACTTTCTTTATGCATGCCTCCGACTGCATGTTATTATGTTGCCTTTAATATTTAATCTTGTTTTCATCTTTTCAGTTGACTTGTCTTTTTATACAGGCGGGTTTTTTATTTTTTTAAATTTATTTCAAACGTTACAAACAGCATAATCTAAGTGTAATCTAATATATAAATGTGCTAGTCTTGCGAAAAAAACTTTCAAAAACAATTTTTTTAATTATGAAGGAACAGAAAACATGAAATTAGGCAAGTATGCCGATTTTAACCGACTTCAAGAAATGAGGAAGTTATCAATTCGTCGCGTATTTTTTTTATTTTGTCTAATTGTTCACCAATATTATCATTATTTTTGTATCTCGGCTTAGAATTCTCGTGACTTTTTATTATTAGAAAAAGATAAAGACTTCAATTTCAGGACCGATAAATGATCTTCCTTTGCTCCGGACGGCCAATTCAAATGGCCATTCTACTAAAATTAACGCTAGTGGAATAGAATGACAATGTACGAGGAGCAAGCCATACATTTTTAGATACCTTAGCCAGGCCACATAGAGACGGAATTCCGGACATACGTAATTCTGAACGCAGCTAATCCATACAAATCTATGGACCTACGAGTATCACACATTATGCGGGATATTCCTTTCGGAATTCCGAAACGGGTTATTTTACCTAATCGCACTCCAAAATTGCTGACCAAATCGCTGACATGACAACCTGTTGAACAACAAGCGATTCAAAAATACGGAATTTGTTGTGTCGAACGAAAATGAGTAGTAAAGAGCGCTCGACTCTAGGGAAAAGATTAAAAATAGTACTCCAGATTCTTACAAATAAAAGCACTTTTAAGTAATTTTTTTTAACTTAAAGTTCATTCAAGCTTAGAGCAACGTGGCTTCCGGGCACGGAAGCTTCGTTGCTCTAAGCATTCAAGTAAATGTTCCATGTCTAAATTACCAGTGTTTACATGGTGTATACTTGCCAGTATCAAATTATTGAGCAGAAACAGTACCTATCTAAAAACTTTTGGAATGCCCCTCGTATGGGATTGTCTTAAGCTAACGAAAACGAAATACAATCACTATTGTCATTCAATTCTACTAGCGTTGATTTTCGTAGAATGCGCTCAGGTGATTGCTTTGTCCGGTCCATTTGTCGTAATTTATCTTCAGCCGCAGTTGCTATAAATCTCTATTATGTTAATGAGTGTTTTGGTGGCGACATTATTATATCTGTCGGCGCCCGCCGCTACGCCTATTTACTTTACTGCCCACTTCAACAGGCTTATTATATTTGTGCTTCATCTGTTTACCTTTACACCCGCTCATCACCTTTACTACGGCTAACTCGAATTTGTCTCGAACTGTGATTTTATTAAAACTAGTTTGTCATTCTTATTTGCATAATATTATGCTGGTACACATGGTCATAGATGGTTTCACTCATGATTACAAGCAACTTTTACTATGGGGCCAACTCTGATATCGCGAAAAACCAGCTATTCCATACAAAAGTGCAAATATACTCGACCTTAATGTATGGAAATGGAACAGCTGATTTTTTTGCTTGTAAACATCAGTGGAACCACCCCACTGCGGGAACCAAATGATTAAAATATCAGGCTGTATGCTATATAATAATATTCCAGAAAAAAAGAGTTCTCCAGATCGTTAGATCTGGTTGAATCTCAAACCGGCAACCTTTGGATTGTCAATCCATTGCTTTTCGAAATTGTTCTTTCAACAAAGAGGCTTCGGGCATCTAAAAAAGATAGGTAGGTCTTGTAAAACCCTAATCTCTGATCTTGGAGATCAAATGTCAAATGTTTGTTCTGCTTAGCTCGTAATATTTCTTGTATGATCTCTGGCTTAGCTCAAGATGAAAAAAACAAAACACGAAAATCGTCCGATAGTCGCGTATTTTTCATAGGCCCCCAAGATTTAATAATAAATTACGCTTTATTGCACACAAAACAAAATATTACAGAAAATAGGACAAAAATACAAAGAAGAAAGTATACAAGAGGCGGCCTTATTGATAACCAGCAATCTTTTTGGTGAAAATAAATAGAAAAAAGGAGAAAATAGGGGAGTGGGTGCAATTATAAAAAGGGAAGAACAAGTGTGAATGTGAAAACAAACAATAGTTATATCTAAAGATAAATACAAATAAGATAAAGGAGAAAATAATTAAAAAGTCAATCAGAAGAAGAGGAAAGGAAATGACTTCTAACACTATCTCTAAAAGACTTGAGAGTATGAGATTTTCTGATGTCCTCTGGTAGTGAGTTCTTAGAAAAATCTTTTGAAACTCAATTAAACTAAACAGCTTTAAATTAGTTGCTATTCGAAGTGACCTTAGTAACACTGCACTGCAGGTGACAAAATCCCAGGTGTCTTGTAATGTATTTTTTTTTTATAAATAACGGGTATGTGTCGGCTGTTTACAGGAACGCGGTGGAGAAAAGTAAAAACAGTTTTAATGGTGCATGACAAATAAGAAATTCTTTAGCTTTTTACCTTGGACACATTTAGAAGTATGATGAGTAGCACTCTTGGAAATGAATTAAATATACCTAATTATAAACTAGTTACCTCCAAGAACACAGAAAATCTAAAATTTCAATATAATCATGTAAAAATTCTTGATTAAGATGAAACATATCTCTCTTCAGGAAATGTTTCACAGATTTCAAAATTGTTAAGTATAATTATTAATAAGGCTTATTTTTTTAATTGGGACAGAATTTCTTTCTTCTCTGCCACCATCAGACGTTCCAACCAAGTTGTCAGGTTTAACAGAACCTGTGCGTGCAACATGACCTGATTTACCAAATTATCGCAGTGCAGTATTTATCTACCCTCTAACTAAGACCTGTAAGCTATGCGGACTAAAAGGCCTTCCAGATGACAGGATTTCACTAGCAATTGACAACATTTCAAAATTTTTGTCCTGTTTTTATTTATTATTTAGAAATTACTGATGAAAACAAGAGACACGTATTTCATATAATATTCCTTTATCTTGATAATACAGGGTTATTTCCACATATTTCGTCAAATAATTGATCAAAAACCCCGAAAAAATATGTACGGTGTCAGAAATTGAAATACCTCGAAATGGTTTTCGATTTAAAGTAAGTACCTTGTAAAAATGAAAACATGTCAATTAACCCGAATTGTTAATCAAATCATATCATGTAGTAGGAAGTTGACGATAAATCCAAATTGAAGGTCATAATCACCCGATTCCAGTCGGACCGATGAAGTTGTGGTGTGAATGACGATTGCCAATTTACCTAGCTCTTTTATTTAGTTCTTTTGAGCCATATGGCTTATTTTTTTCATTTTAACAGCCATTTCTTCACCCACATTCTTTTCCTTTCTTCATCTGAACTGATCATGAGCCCTAACACGAGTGCTAACTTGCGTTTTTTCTTTGAGGCATGACGCTCGTCCGCTCCTCAAGGATTTGAAAATTTAATGAGATTGGGCGTCGTCGTGTGGATGGATTCAATTGAATTAAACCGTGACGTCTGGTAGGCCTATTAACACTGAATAATTTCTTTAACACATTGAAAAAACCCTTGCTGTGAGATTTGATTGGTGTCTTTGAAGATAACCTAGACAAGAAACTCATTCCAATGGTTAGAAATATGCGGAAGGAAACTTCTGCGAAACCAATTAGTACAAGACTACAAATAACGTACCTAAAATTTAGACGTGCAATATTCTAGTTCAATAATTTTTGATAGACGGCGGAGTATTCCGTAAATAAACATCGGCAACAAACAGGCTGACCGTAACCCGAGGTGCGAACAAGACACTTGTTTTGATCGAGAGTTGCGCACGCGCCCACCCGCCGCAATCACAACTCTTAACTGAATTTCAACCAATAGTGGTAAAGAAATTAAAGGTGAACTAAAGGATTCTGATAAATGCAACATACAAGGAAACTATTTAGCTTTGTATCTTTAAAACATAGGGTTACCCTTTGGTTGTTACTTTGTACAGTCAACAGTACAGTTATAATGATGGAGGAATTCGTTATAAGGATTTTGGAAATTACCAAGGGGTTTACACAGACGAAGTCGCGGGTCGCGGCTAGCTAGATATATCAGCATTCAGCACCCATACTCAAGTAGCCGATTTGACTGACACTGACTGAGTCAGTGACTTGATCGTCTAATCGCTCATTTTTAAGTTGACGAAAGTCATATGTCGCAACCATATGTAAATCACAGATATTGTTGTAATTGTATGGAATTGATAAAATTTTAGAGTTTATGGCTTTGTTTTAATTTTTGAGTTAGCGTACGAATAAAAAGTTGGGCATTTGATGTGGGGCAGATCTTTTAAAAAACTGATATAGACACTTTCCATTCCACTTATTTTCTTAATATTAACTTTAACGAATTAATAGCAGTCTCTCTCCTCAGAGAATGCGGTGGCAGCGACGACGAAGCCAAAGAGGAGGGCGTACCTGCTGAAGAGGAAGGCCCTCACCACGGGCTTCTTCGACCAGAGCCGGGCGAAGGACGACAAGGACAAAGGTAAAAATTACCTTATATCTATTGTTACATACACTTTTAGACTTTCGCGTTGCATTTTATTGGATTTAAATCACAGAGGCCCCTATTTTTGATAGGCGGCGAGCGCTCTTAACTAAGTACCTACTCATTTTCATTCGACAGAATGGCTGTCCAATGAAAATGAGCAGTAGTGTCAATGTAGTACAATGAGTGACACAAACTTATCTAACCCGATGGACAAAACTGGAACTAAAAATAGGGCCCCAGTATTAAATGCGTTTAAACTAACCTTCCTTTTCCCACGTTTCGACCGAGTTGGCTGTGGTCACGGGCTGACTCGGCTGCTGTGACCCACGGACGTAGCTATAGCTTTGACAAGGGGGGGGTCCTCACCGCAAAAAAAACAGTGCTCTAACGCCAATTAATCTATAATTTACAAATTAAACATTGCCTGCCAGTGCCGGTTTTAGCACTACCAGTGTTCTGGGCGACATTTCTAAGAGGCGCCCCTTATCTGCGATTCCAAGATTTTAAATTTTGCCTGTTAGTTAAAAAATGGCCGCGCAGCGCGATTTTTAGTCAGTTTCACCTACTGATCCTGTAATCTTGCTTGTTTATAGCAAAAAAAATAGCGCAATTTTTAATCAGTTTCATCTTCTAATCTTGTAATTTTACTTATTACAGTAAAAAAAACGATTTTTAGTCGGTTAATCCACTAATCTTGCTTGTTTACACTAAAAATGGCCGCGCAGTGCGATTTTTCGTTAATTTCATTCGTCGCGTCGTCGCTTGTCACCAGGCAACAATACGATTGATAGTTGACCGGTTGTCGGGCGTTTTCAGCGCCCCACACACAAGGGCGCCCAGTGCAGTGGCACCGCTTGCACCGCCCTAGGGCCGCTCCTGGATTTTACAATGGCCAAATCTTAAATGGCACATGGTAGCGAGCGATGAAGATTCGCCAAGTTGTTCTGATCATGTTTTGCCATCATAACGATTTTGTCGCTAAAAGGGAATTTACGATAGTAATTGTAGGACTGTTTAAAGGTAAACTGTAAAGGTGTGCGGCTGGGGATATAAAACGGAGCCCCGGGCGGTCGCCCCTCATCATCATCATCATCATATCAGCCACACGACACCCACTGCTGGGTATAGGCCTCCCCTAAGGATCTCCACAACGATCGGTCCTGCGCTGCCTGCATCCACTGGCTTTCCGCGACCTCCACCAGATCGTCGGTCCACCTTGTCGGGGGCCTACCCACGGAGCGTCGTCCGGTGCGCGGTCGCCATTCCAGAACCTTTCTGCCCCAACGGCCATCGGTTCTTCTCGCTATGTGTCCCGCCCATTGCCACTTCAGCTGAGCAATCCTTCGAGCGATGTCGGTTACTTTAGTTCTCCTGCGGATCTCCTCGTTTCTGATTTGATCACGTAGGGAAACGCCGAGCATGGCTCTCTCCATTGCACGCTGAGTGACCTTGAGCCTCCTTATGAGACCCATAGTTAGCGGCCACGTTTCACTGCCGTAGGTCATCACTGGCAACACACACTGTTCATAGACTTTCGTCTTGAGACACTGAGGTAAGTCGGACGCGAAGATTTTTCGAAGCTTACCGAATGCTGCCCACCCGAGTTGGATTCGACGAGAGATCTCTTTCTCGAAGTTGGACCTACCTAACTGGACTGCCTGTCCTAGGTATACGTAATGGTCAACAACTTCAAGTGTAGTGTTCCCAACATGAACTGGAGAGGGTACAACATGGGCATTTGACATAATTTTCGTCTTATCCATGTTCATCCTAAGACCCACTCTTTGGGAAGCACTACGGAGATCTTCGAGCATTGTGTTCAGGTCTTCCATGGTCTCAGCCATAAGGACTATATCATCGGCAAAACGAAGGTGTGTTAGGTACTGGCCATTAATGTTGATGCCGAGTCCTTTCCAGTCCAAGAGCTTAAAGATATCCTCCAACGCAGCTGTGAACAGTTTCGGAGAAATAACGTCTCCCTGTCTCACACCACGCTGCAGTTGGATAGGATTTGTGTTCTGGTTCTGTACTCGGATCGTCATGGTGGCATTTTGGTATAAGTACCTCAACACCTCGATATACCTATAGTCCACTTGGCACCTTTGGAGAGACTGCAGCACCGCCCAGGTTTCAATCGAATCAAAGGCTTTCTCATAGTCCACGAACGCCAAGCAAAGTGGCTCATTATACTCCTCAGTCTTCTGTATAACCTGCCGCAGCGTATGGATGTGGTCTATGGTGCTAAAGCCTTTTCGGAACCCGGCTTGTTCGGGAGGTTGGAAGTCGTCGAACTTGCGAGCGAGACGATTCGTAAGGACTCTCGAAAACAGCTTATAGACATGACTCAGAAGCGAGATGGGTCTATAGTTCTTTAAGAGGGACTTGTCACCCTTTTTAAAGAACAAGATCACCTCACTTATGTTCCATGTCTTTGGCGTTCTGCCCTGGACGATGACGGAATTAAAGAGCTTCTGGAGGACTTTGAGTATCGGCTTACCGCCCGCTCTCAGAAGTTCTGTAGTGATTCCATCGTCACCCGCCGCCTTGTTGTTTTTCAGCTGTTTGAGAGCCATACTAATCTCGCACAGGCTGACGTCCGGGATATCTTCGGTATAGTGTCGGGTAAGCTTGGCTCTGGGGTCTTTAGCCTTGCTTTCAACAGGTGTCTGCGTGGAATATAACTGCCCATAGAAGCTCTCGATCTCCCTCAGGATTTCAGGCTTTGATGAAATGATGCGTCCGTCGTCAGTTTTCAGCTTCGTCATCTGGCTTTGCCCAATAGACAGATCTCTCGCGAACACTTTGGAGCCTTTATTCCGCTCGATGGCCTCTTTAATACGATTCGTATTAAATTGGCGAAGGTCGCTCGTCAAAGACTTAGATATCTGTCTATTAAGCTGCCGATAACGATTAGCATCTACTGAACTCTGGAGCCTCATTTCACGTCTCTGATCCATGAGTAGGAGTGTGTGGTCGGAGAGTTTCTTTATCTTGGGACGGCGGGTCTTAAAGAGCTTGGACCCTACCGTACGGACAGCATCCACCACCATGTTGTTTAGATCGTCCACATCTATGCTGTTCTCAAGGGCTTCGAAGCGGTTTTGGAGTTCGAGTTGAAAGCTCTCGGGGTTTTGAATATGGGCCGGCAATGGTCGAATTGTTGATTTTATCAGTCGAGATCTTTCCAGCTTTGGGTTGATATTCAATGTGCCACGTACCAATCGGTGATCGCTCCCCGTCTTAACAGCGTTGATCACAGTGACATCATTGAATATTTGCTTTTTCGTCGACATGATAAAATCTATCTCATTTCTGACTTTACCGTCCGGACTGACCCAGGTCCACTTCCGGCATTCCGGCTTTCTGAAGAAGGAGTTCATCATAAAGAGGTTCTCCTTCTCCATAAAGTCAGCCAGCATCTGGCCTCTGTCATTCCGTTGCCCAACTCCAAATTGCCCCACTCTCAGCTCATCACCGCATCGTTTCCCCAACTTAGCATTGAAGTCCCCCATCACAACAGTGTAGTGGGTTTTGAAGCTATGCATGGCTTTAGAGATCTCCTCATACATAGCCTCCACTTCGTCATCTTGGTGTGTCGAGGTCGGTGCGTAAACCTGTATAACATTCAGCGAACACCGTTTGGATATTCTGAGTATAAGGTACGCCACCCTGGTCGACACACTTCCGATGGTAGTCACGTTGTTGACAAGGGACTTGTGGACGATGAACCCGATACCACCTTGGGACTGTTGGTCGCCCTCCCGGTAGTAAAGCAAGTTACCGGAGTTGAGGATTATCGAGTCCTCTCCCGCTCTTCGGACTTCAGATAAGCCGATAATGTCCCAGTGTACCTTGCTGATAACTTCTTCCAACTCGGTTAACTTCGCGTCGGTCCTTAGTGTGCGCGTGTTATAGGTTGCCAGGTGCAGTAGTCGTCGTTTTTGGTAGCCGAGCCGCACCCGGGGATTCTTAGCACCCCCTGCCCCGCCGTTACCGTAGCCGCTACCGTAGCTAGGAATAGCGGGGCTGCCGGGGACTAGGGGCCAATTTTTTGATCCATTATGCATGAGGGGGGGGGTTTGCCATAATCGCCACGCTTGGCAGGCGGGTTGGCGATCGCAGTAGGCCAAGGTTTTTTGGAGACGCTGCTGCCCGTCTCTTGAAGGCTATGCTCCCTTAGTCGCCTTTTACGACACCCACGGGATGATAGGGGGTAGTGCTATTCTAGGCCGGCACATACACGGCCGGTCGCCCCTGCTGGACCTGAAACCCTGAAAGACCTGTGCTAACTTCGTAGTGATCGAAAAACCTCAACTTATTTCAGTTTTTGGGTTAAAACTTCAAAAAAATGCATTCTACCGCAAGTTGTCTATAACACTTTTAAAGAAGTTAAAATTACCAACAATTTACTCCGCTTTGAGTGTCGTATAATATCTCGAGATACACCCTGCGCTGCGGCGGACTAAGCTTCTATCGTTTTCTACAATCGGCGCGGTGCATGTATTTTTTTTCTGTTCGACAAGTAAGATGGATATGAATGGGGGGGGTCCGGACCCCCAAAACCGCCCCCTTATATACGTCCGTGCTGTGACCAGTTGACCACGGCCGATGCAACTCGGTGGGAATGCCGGAAAAAGGTAGGTGTTTGAACACCTACTCGTACGTACCTGCGATTTTAACCTATTGTTACAGTCGTAATGAGACCCGTGTCACTTTAAACACCACAGTTTTAACATTGTTGCGTTTTGTCTGACCGTTAGAGTTAATAGTTCCTCAGGTTGAGGATTCCAGTCCAGGTGAAGTGCGCCTAGTACCCAGTACCTCGGCCTTATCGTTACTTAACATTAGGGACAATGAAAGTTATGTACTTACACGCTGCGTAAAAAACTGCGGTATCATTATGGTGTTGCCATTGCTCTTCCGTTTTGAGTCCTGCCTGCCACCGCTTTATTTGTTTATTTAAGGTGGGCATATTTTCCCAGTTTCAAATCAACGCGGAAAGAAAGTGGAATATATCCTTAATAGCGTACCTAATACAATTAGGGCTGCCACCTTTCAAAAAGAGCAGACCCGGAGTTTTTCAAAAAATCCTAATTCATTGTTATGAAGAAAAAAAATGGCCGCGCAGCGCGATTTTTAATCAGTTTCATGCACTAATCTAGTAATCTTGCCTGTCTACACCAAAAAACAGACGAGCAGCGCAGTCAGTCAGTTTCATCCACTAAGGGGTCGTCCATTAATCACGTGAGCCTCGAAAGGGGGGGGGGGTTAGTTGAAGAAATCACGAAGTATCACAAGGGGGACGGGGGGGTGTAGTGAGATATCATGTGCATTAATTTTTTTGTTGTGTTGTGTGATTGTTACTGAAAAATGAGATTATTTTGTACTAAAAAAATACACGTGATTTAGAGGGGGGAGGGGGTTAAAGTAAAACCTCACCATGCATCACCAGGGGAGTGGGGGGGGGTTAAAAATTGGCCAAAAAAAAACATCACGTGATTAATGGACGCCCCCTAACCGTGTGATCTTGCCTGCTAATAGCAAAAAATTTTTAGTCAGTTTCATCCACTTTGCTTGTTTTGTCTATAGCAAAAAAACGGCCGCGCAGCGTGATTTTAGTCAGTTTCATCCACTAATCTTGTAATCTGTGGTTTCAACCGGCTGGGCGGGTAGCGAGGTAGCTCGCTGTGGACTTACTGATTGGAGTATGTGCGAGCTTTCAAAGAGCGAACCCGCGAAATTAAAAATGCCTATACAGCCGGCCGCACGCCTGTTTAAGCCGTAAAATGTCTATCAAATGCGGCAAATCCCTGTCAGATGGTAACACTAGAGTTAGACTCCTCCGGGTCAAACCTGGTGAGGTGGCAGCCCTAAATACAATACCAAAAGAATAGTAATCTGGAATAATAATTATTTGTATACTTTAGTCGAACGAGTAATAAATACGATTGGTAATATACCTATTCGGTTTACGACAAACCTAAACTGAACCCAATATATGAAGACATCAAAGACCAATTCTGACAGACATTTGTAAATAGCCGTGGGCAGTAACTGTTGCACTTTACTCAGTTTACGAGCCACCACGTGACAGACAGACAGACAACATGACTAACCCAGTCTCCGACGTCTATCAATACTGTAAAGGTGTGTATTCACTGCACTGCACCAAAAGCATTATGGCTATGCAAGAATGCACAAAGCTAAATATGAACATTTTGCATAAAATCTATATTTGTCTGTACTCTCCATAGTATGAACCAAAT
This sequence comes from Agriphila tristella, assembly GCA_928269145.1. Taxonomy (NCBI): domain Eukaryota; kingdom Metazoa; phylum Arthropoda; class Insecta; order Lepidoptera; family Crambidae; genus Agriphila; species Agriphila tristella. Next base: position 3,906,306 of record OV743435.1, read on the forward strand.
TAATTCAAGTTTCGATCACCAAGGTACTCGAAAAGTCTATTTACGGAAACTCCCCTTCAAAAAACTAATGTTTGGCAAAAACTTGCGTTTTAGCACTTTATTTTGAGAATTGTTTTTCATATTATTTTTGTTTCGTATCCGACATGTTTCATTTGACTAACGGAAATAATCGAACTCGATTCATTAGCAAAATTATTGAAAAAAAGATGCTTATTTCCATTGGTTTGAGCTTCCTGTAATGTCTATATAGGCGAGCCTCTTGATTTTTGTAAATTGGAACTATGTTAATATAATGAGCGGTTTTCTGACAGCTGAGAATTAGTCTATTTTTATGTTCATAGATGGCGTTATTCAACTAGGTAGGTTTTTTTTTATTTTTTCCTAGCAGCTGAGTATACCACTGAGTATTAACACTCGATACTGGCAAAAATTACTCCCTGAAGAGGAGTAGTTTGCCATAACCATGCCAAAATTGACTGTAAAATTGACAAAATCCTTTGGTTTTTTCTGAAAAAGTTACGTACTTAGTTGAACAACGACATCTAGCCGTCTTTTAGGTACTACTTTTTTTTCTTAAACTGCCTTTTGAAAACCGCTCATTATGCGAACATAGTGGATACTCAGCCTAAAGTCTCGTTTACCGACGCTCTGTGTCGGTAAACTGTGCCAAACTTGTGCCAAAACTACGCACGTGGATTCGTAGCTTTAATCAAACGTGTTAATAAGGCGACGAAATGCAATAAAATATTGCAATTTATTAATGTTTTATTTATACACGCTAGCTCAACCCACGGAATAGGTGTATTATATCTGTGATATCCATCTGTGAGTAACTTAAATGTGCACTAGGGCCCACATCACGAAAGAAGTCCCAAGGAATTTAGATGAAACTAAAATACCTAAAACACATTAGTGTACCGTCAACTCTGGCATCTTGATCACATTTTTTTCATATTTTTCAAATAACTATGCTACCGACAGGTTTTTTTTAATATTTTATGATTTGTTTATGACAATAATACATTCATAATTCATTTTAACTATTAATTTCTTTAATAAACCTTGAAATGGGGAGGCGAAGGCAATAGTACATTACATCCGAGAACGGGAAGCTAGGGATTGCATTGTCGAGGATGGTTTGAAGCCCGAGCCGCAGGCGAGGGCTTTAATGATTCGAGGCAATGCAAGTAGCTTCCAGTACAAGGTTTGTATAATACTTTACTCACGAAATGCGAGGAAATACAATTTTCTTTGTAAAAATGTGATATTTAAATTGGTTCGCGTGGCCATGTTTACTGACCGGTCATGCAACCATAAAGTTTCATAAAAAGAAAGCTAGCTGATAAGTTCTGCCGATTTGAATTTGGAACATTTACTTCCCGCACTCAGTGCGGGAAGTAAGTATTGAATTTCATTTCCGCACTGAATTTCAAATTTAGAATGTGATGAACCAGACCCCCCGTGGAAATGTTGAACGCCCCGCATTCCTTTTTCAAATGGAATGATAACATTTCAGAGCATAAGTGAGTAAAGTGAATTACAGATGGCGCTTAGTCTTTGGAACAATAGGGAATATGCATCAATTTTTTTTTTATCAAAATCAAAAGTATTATGCGTGAGAAAATCAACTGTAATATTAAAACTTTTTTCTTGGGTTTTTTTCTCGTGATATAGTTACTTGAAGTTAGCACGCAGCAGCAACCGCCGAAAACGCTCCATACAAAACGGTGACGTCACACATCACGTTTCAGGTGTGTTTCGGCGCGTTTAATATGGAGTTAGCCAATAATCTTCAATTATCTCCCTAAATTTTGCGTTTAAGTACATATGTGTCATACAAAAAATGATTTCTTATTCGATATTCTATCTGACTGTTAAGTTCATTATATTCGAAAGTGAAAACAAAAAATCGTTATTTTTCCCTGATTTCATCGTGTGATAAAACTAAAATAATACATTATATTTTTTTATTTTCTTGTTCCATCATGTTTTTATACGTGTCCGAAGCGATCAAGCTCAATTTTATCAAAATCGGTGACTTATGCATATTCCCTATTGTCAGTTTGAGCTTATATTGTCTTGACTGTGTATTACGTGATTTTACTTTCTTAGATTGTATTTTTTCGGTTTTGCGGACAAACAATGTATTCTATGCTAACTTTAGATCAGATAAAAGAAGAATTACGGAAAAGAAAAGCGAAAACAACAGCAACAAGAAAGATTATAGCAACTTACAAAAAATTGCTAACAAGCATTACGTTTCTTTAAATTTCGTGTAAGATTTACAAGTAATCTTTTTATTTCAGATTTGAAGCATATGATTTAAATTTTAAGGCCTCATGATGCCTTCTGTGCAATAGTAATTTCAGGTTTTTGTACTGGAATTTCTGTACCATCCAAAATTAGACGAACCGTTTTATCATATTTATTTTATTATTCTAAGTTTCTTGAATGACTCTGGCATATAAAATTCTATTAATTCTCTGTTTGGCCTCAATATTGGGCTTATTCCATATTTGATATACCTATCAAATTCATCCAAGTTATAAATAATATGTTAGAAATTGCTGAGGTTGAAATATTAAAGAACAAAGCTGTTATACTTCAAATGTTGTTTTATTTTGGCGAAGCTTCATCAAATTCATGAAACATTCCTTTTGATTTATAATGTTTCTTAGGCTCAGCAAAGGAGAAAATCGAGGGAAAAGCATCTTTTTTTTGCCCACTATTTTTTTTGTTACTGGGAAATCGATAAACTCCAATATTTTACAAGTTACATGCATAACAATGCGGCATTTTCTCAGTATAAAATTAAAAAGTGCAATACTCCAAGAGATTCCCATATGTTTTGACACTTTCTTTGAGGCGGCCGGGTACCAAAGACCAGACGCCATCTATCGGGATAAAATTGCGCTTTTCCTCCCCATTGGCGTTCTAGACAAAGAAATGTAACAGAGGTCAAATTGCCACAACTTTGGCATCTTGACCTGTACATCATTTCTCGTAGATTATTGCATTTTATTTCCTATTTAAGGTCAATTTGCGATATTTACCGCCTGTTTAAACATGGTAACCCTTTTCAAAATTTATAGAACCTAAAATCTGGCAATACTGGATACTTGGGCAAGTTGCTCTAACATTCAGCACGATTTTCATACAAATCATTTGTGTTATATAGGGCTGTCACAAATACAAGTAGGTTTCAAAATACTATGAATTACTTGAAAATAAAAACTTGGGTTTGCCTGCGACTCTGTCCGCGTCCTGAGGGAATTAGAGGTTTTCCTAGGTTAAAAAGATACTTTTAGAGACTATGGAGACAAGGGATCCCTGAGTTTCAACTCAATCGATCAATCTCGATGTGAAAGATTACGCCGATCAGTAGCTCCGTTGCAACATAAAGAGCGTACAAACAAATAAACACACTTTCACATTTATAATATTAAATTAGGAATTAGGATCAGTGAACTACTTTTTATTTTTAATTTCGTGTCAACCATTTGTGTCAACCCTAGGCATAGGTCAAGATGCCCATATGCAGACAATGGTAACTTGACCTAACCTCTACTAACATGACCAACGCAAACATTTCGGCAGACTGGACTGAAAACGGATATTTAACAAACTAAAATTAATCTACGGGACTTACTTCATAACATATCAAAATTCTACTCACGTGTGATCAGTAGTTTTTGCTCTGCAAACAGAATTTTCACACACCAGCAAAAACACGTTTTGTCCCTGTCCGACTTCGAAACGCCATATTTGATTAAACAACAGTGTCACCACAGTGAAAAAACTTTATGTTGCCACTGATAAACATGAAAACCTACTACTGTCAAAAATATATCTCAATCTATCTTCAATTCTACGTAAAATAAGATTTTGTTCGAGAGGACCATTAACGGGCAAGTTGCTTATCGAACGTCAAGTTGCCAGACTTGACGGTAATATTGTCTATTGCATATGTCTAATTTTTTATTGGAATAAAGCTTTTTTGCAATGACTTGAACGATACCAGCGCCATCCAAGGGACACAGATTAACCACTTTGTGCCCAAGAGACTTCGTAAGGACCTCTCTCGTGGCGCGGATCCTATTGTATTTTTTTTTTTCAAAAAGAAAGTGTACAGAAGTAATTTTTCCCAAAAAGTTTAAAGGCCGTTTGACGTTCGAAAATTTCAAAAAGTAATCGGCTCGGACCTAAAAATGAGGTCAGGCACTATCCCCCTATCACGCGGGAGATGCTTGTGGTGATGATACATATTTTTCATAAGAAAACTTTCATAAAATACCTATTTCAAGTTTTTTTTTTAATCCCTAATGTACAAAGTTTTTATAAACCTAACGCGACAGGTTGCAGGTGGGCAATCCAGTGGCTCACGGGCGTAGCCAGGGGGGGGGTTTTGGGGGTTCAAACCCCCCCCGAAATATACAATAGGCATCATCTATTTATTGATCATTTTACTTAAGTATATCCAAATATTTATACATCGCTCCAAATTTTGGCGACCATACCCGTTTCCACTGCTACCTACGCTTGCCAGATGGTCGGGATTTGCCTGGATTCTCCCGGAATTCCAAGTGGTCTCCCGACTCCCGAAAAATCTAAAAATCTCCCGGAAGAACTGCTGTTCCGAAAGTTCTCTAGAAAACATTAATTTTCGCGTAAGAAACTACAGATCACAAGATTAGCGGATGAATTTAACTAAAAATCGCGACCGTTTTATTCTACTATAGACAGGCAAGAGTACAATATTAATGGATGAAACGGGTGAAACTAACTAAAAATCGCGCTGCATGGTCGTTTTTTTTCAATAGACAGGCAAGATCACAACTTACAAGATTAGTGGATGAAACTGACTAAAAATCGCGCTGCCCGGCCGTTTTTTTACTATATACAAGCATTTAAGTTACATTTTTAATTTTAAGTATTTATTTCTCCGAGCGGTCCTCTAATGCCCATGGGTTCATTTAATAATAATATAAATGTCATTTCATTTACATTGTTGTAGTTTTATTTTCTTAAAACCCCCCCCGATACAGAATTCTGGCTACGCCCGTGCAGTGGCTGTTAAACTGTTTTATCGGCCGTAGTGCGTAAACCAGTTAATAAATCAGTATGATGTATTCATTAAACGCGCCGCTACGCCGCCATCACCAAATAGTTAATGTGTCGTTAAATTAGAAGATTCATACCGTATCGAATGGCTTAAGTCACTGGCAAACTGGTTGCTGTTTCCTTCTTGAAATCTGCGGTTCGTTAAAAAAACGAAAAGCTTCATAAACTTAATAGCTATTGATTATTTATCTGTTACAACTGCAAATATTACTTTTTTTTTTTAATAAACTCTTTTAAAAGTATTATGAGACAAGCAGTTTTCCGAAGCTCACCAAACGAGATTGCGGACAAAGCTAGTTCAATAATATTTAAATTTTGTGATTTTTGGTATTCACAATGCTATTTTTATTACACGACTGCCCAAAGCAAAAAGAGTGTATATGTGTTCAGGGTTCATGTATGTTTGTGGGTATGTGAGTTTCTTTATTCCACCATAACTTCTAAATGCCTAAACTGATTTGGATAAATGGGGTATCGTTAGAATCCTTACAGCATTCCAAATGACACTGGCTATATTTTTTTTGAAAAAAGTCAAAATGGCGACTGTAGGACGCCATTTTCAAAGGTGAAAAAAAAATTTTTTTTTGAATTATTACAATATGGGCATCAAATGAAAGGCCACAATGAGCACATTTCAAAACTATATAATTTGTCACTAAAATGTGTGAAATAAAAAGAAAAAAAATTAAAAAATATTAAAAACACGACTGCCCTGCCAAAAACGAACTAAAAAGTTATATAACAAGATGTCATTGCAGTCGGGGGACCTCTTTAATTGAAAATTGTTCCACAAAACGGTCCCCCGACTGCAATGACACCTTGTTATTTAACTTTTTAGTTCGTTTTTGGCAGGGCAGTCGTGTTTTTAACATTTTTTAAATTTATTTCTTTTTTTATACAATATTTACTAAGAAAAAATACTTTTTCGGAATACGTCCTAGAATTGATCTGTGCAACGGTGCGAGTCGTATTTTTTCTAGTTATATAATTTAGTATTTTAAAGTACAATAATACTTAAGTAGTGATTTTTTATAAATAGGTTTGCGTATACCTATGTGTATGTCTAAATACCTATATCTTGTAATTCCATTTATAGGATAAAGTACCTATAGCATTGTTCAAGACAAATTCATTTCATGTCGCAATAACCTTTCTTATTCGAGAGGAAAACGCATTTTTTTCCAAAACGTCACAATAGATAAAGTCGTTTCTAATCATAACAATCGAAAACACCTCTAGAGAGACAAAGCATTAAAACGGAATCTTATAATAGTATATTACATCAGAGAGGCATAATAAACGTCCGCTGACCATAGATAAATAGTTCGCGATCACCCTTGCCAATTCTAAAGCCGCCGATCACAACACTCTTGCGTTATTAATTCGCATTGGGAATCTTAATTTTCGTATTAACAGCGAGATTGCGGGGGCGATATGTTATATATGTTTTAGCCGATTTGCTCGCGGCTAATACTAGGTGTAGCCGGCTAAAACTAGGTGCAGCATGGGATATAAGGAAAGTTTTTTCTGTTGTCTGTTAAAAAAAATAACCTCAAAATTTAAATTTCTAACCTAACCCGGGACCTACAGGAGTAAAGCAGATCGGTTACACCTAGTTTTAGCCAACAGCTATCGGCTACACCTAGTTTTAGCCGGCTAGAACTAGGTTTAGCCGCACTTCGGGTATTAGCCGTAACATATATAAAACAAAATTTCCACCGTGGAGGTTTTCCATCGTGCGATGGTGCGTCCATCCGATGAAACTGGTCGTGCGACCGTGCGATCAAACCAAGTGATATCTATTGAATGTCCTAATTGACGGTCGCGCGATCAAACGATGCGTCTATTGTTCTGTTTCATCGCACGATGAAATCGCAACGCATGATCGCACGACCGATGCCAATTAGGACAGGGCCTAACTGTGACTGAGTCCGTTTGAGACCTCAGCGTAGATCCCAAACGAATAAACCGATTTTGATGTGTCTTTTTATCTAAAAACTGGCCGAATTGAAATGATTCTTATTTACTTAACTAAAATTTATAAAGGTTTGTAGATCATTAGCTCATCAAGGAAATGAACTGTAAACTTCATAAATTATACTTAGCTAGGAACCATCTCATGCCAGCTTTCAAATAACCGCATAAAATCGATCCACTTACATTCCCACTTTATTTGAAATAATGTCTACCAAAACAATAACTTTTCAAATACGATAAAAAATAACGTTTTTATTCAAGTACCAGCTACTAATACATTACTGAGCATAGCTATAATTTAACTTTTACATTGCCATAGGTCAAGACACTTGAATTCAAATATTTTGACATACCTACCTACTGTGAATCACAAAATATAAAAATATATAAACAAGCGATGATTGATAACTAGCGAATGCCGATTGTGTAGTACAAATATTAATATTGGCAAAGTACCGAACTATGATACAATGCCACTAAAAAGTCGAAAACACAATCCAGATTATTTTTCGTAACGCCCACGATCCACGAATACTTACTCGAGATGAAACAACTGTTACGTTATAGATTGATGATCCTTAAACGAGTTCAAAAGAAGTTACCAAATTACTGATAATATTTATTGTCGATTAAGAGCGTTGTTTCGTCACGGCATTTCATATAAACATTCAAATTCTTATTTTTCGAAATGAATGAACCGATTTTAACGAAGCTTAATCATACACATAATTAGAATACATTGGTCTGAAAGGCTCATTGAAAACATTTTCGATAATTTGTGTTACAGCTAAATTAGAACGGTTATAAATTTTCGTTAGAAACAAATTTCAGATTACCTTTTTCAAAATAAGTTATTATAAAAAATTTCTTAACTAACTTTTTAGACCTAGGTAACGTGATGGCACCAGTGTTGGACAAGGTACTAGTGTTGGACACTTTTGCCTCTTTTCACAAAAAATAAGAACACACATAGTATTTTACGGTTGGCAACACTCAAACCATAGACATTATACATCTATCTGTCATATCCCCAAATGTCATATGTTTCGGCCATTTTGTTTGAACATGGCGAAGTGAACAAAGTTGTGTGTCCTGTTTTTTTTCATTTTGTGTGATTTTCTTAACCAAATTGTTAAAAAGGTGAGTGAATATTTGTGTCAATAGAATTTTGTTTCCAATAATAATATAAATTTGTATTGAGCATAGCCCAAAGTTATGAAGTTTAACACTTGATTACAAAGGAATTAACGTGACAAAATATTATTTCCGAGATTGAGAGAGGGTGTCCATTATTGGATCGGCTTAAGTTCCAAAATCCAGTCATGGACACTGTCCATTAATGAGGTGTTCATAACTGGATCTTTTTATTTATTTAGATGCCACCTAAGAAAAAATATACACCGGAGCAGATGGCACAAGCTGTTGCGGCAGTGCTATCTCAAGGCGTATCAAAAAAGTTTGCAGCGAAGAGCTTCGGTGTGCCCAGCCAGAGTCATCATCATCATCATCATATCAGCCGCACGACACCCACTGCTGGGTATTGGCCTGCCCTAAGGATCTCCACGACGATCGGTCCTGCGCTGCCCGCATCCACTGGCTTCCCGCGACCTTCACCAGATCGTCGGTCCACCTTGTCGAGGGCCTACCCACGGAGCGTTGTCCGGTGCGCGGTCGCCATTCCAGAACCTTTCCGCCCCAACGGCCATCAGTTCTTCTCGCTATGTGTCCTGCTCATTGCCACTTCAGCTGAGCAATCCTTCGAGCGATGTCGGTTACTTTAGTTCTCCTCGTTTCTGATTCGATCACGCAGAGAAACGCCGAGCATGGCTCTCTCCATTGCACGCTGGGTGACCTTGAGCCTCCTTATGAGAGCCATAGTTAGCGACCACGTTTCACTGCCGTAAGTTATCACTGGCAACACACACTGTTCATAGACTTTCGTCTTGAGACACTGAGGTAAGTCGGACGCGAAGATTTTTCGAAGCTTCTCAAAGTTGGACTTACCTAACTGGAATGCCTGTCCTAGGTATACGTAATGGTCAACAACTTCAAGTGTAGTGTTCCCAAAATGAAATGGAGAACGTACAACATGGGCATTTGCCATAATTTTCGTCTTATCCATGTTCATCCTGAGACCCACTCTTTGGGAAGCACTACGGAGATTTTTGAGCATTGTGTTCAGGTCTTCCATGGTCTCAGCCATAAGGACTATATCATCGACAAAACGAAGGTGTGTTAGGTACTGGCCATTAATGTGGATGCCGAGTCCTTTCCAGTCCAAGAGCTTAAAGATGTCCTCCGACGCAGCTGTGAACACACTGTGAGCAGTTTCGGAGAAATAACGTCTCCCTGTCTCACACCACGCTGCAGTTGGATAGGGTTTGTGCTCTGGTTCTGTACTCGGATCGACATGATCCTTGAGGTACCTCAACACCTCGATATACCTATAGTCCACTTGGCACCTTTGGAGAGACTGCAGCACCGCCCAGGTTTCAATCGAATCAAAGGCTTTCTAGTCCACGAACGCCAAGCATAGTGGCAGATTATACTCCTCGGTCTTCTGTATAAACTGCCGCAGTGTATGTATGTGGACTATGGTGCTAAAGATTTTTCGAAACCCGGCTTGTTCGGGAGGTTGGAACTCGTCGAACTTGCAAGCGAGACGATTCGTAAGGACTCTCGAAAACAACTTATAGACATGGCTCAGAAGTGAGATGGGTCTGTAGTTCTTTAAGAGGGACTCGTCACCCTTTTTAAAGAACAAAATCACATCACTTATGTTCCATGCCTTCGGCGTTCTGCCCTTCACGATGACGAAATTGAAGAGCTTCTGGAGGACTTTGAGTATCGGCTTACCTACCGCCCGCTCACAGAAGTTCCGTAGTGATTTCATCGTCACCCGCCGCCTTGTTGTTTTTCAGCTGTTTGAGAGCCATACTAATCTCATACAGGCTGACGTCCGGGATATCTTGGGTATAGTGTCGGGTAAGCTTGGTTCTGGGGTGTCTGCGTGGAATATAACTGCCAATAGAAACACTCGATCTCCCTCAGGCTTTCAGGCTTTGATGAGATGATGCGACCGTTGTCTTTTTCAGCTTCGTCATCTGGCTTTGCCCAATAGGCAGATCTCTCGGGAACACTTTAGAGCCTTTATTCCGCTCGATAGCCTCTTGAATACGATTCGTATTAAATTGGCGAAGGTCGCTCGTCAAAGACTTAGATACAGTGCGAGGCACGTATCTTGAATTTTTTTCGACAGAGTGGGGAAAAGTTCGCGCATGTGCTCTTGTGAGCGACCAATAGTGCGCGCCCCTCTCCCGCCGCCCGCGCCCCTCACCGCTACGCATACCCAAAATACGCGTTTCGCGCAATCCCCACCCGATTTCAAGATACGTGCCTCGCACTGTATCTGTCTATTGAGCTGCTGATAACGATGAGCATCCGCTGAGCTCTGGAGCCTCATTTCACGTCTCTGATCCATGAGTAGGAGTGTGTGGTCGGAGAGTTCCTTTAGCTTGGGACGGCGGGTCTTAAGGAACTTGGACAGTATCCACCACCATGTTGTATAGATCGTCCACATCTATGCTGTTCTCAAGGGCTACGAAGCGGTTTTGGAGTTCGAGTTGAAAGCTTTCGGGGTTTTGAGTTTAAGAATTTGTTGATTTTTTAGAGATTTTCTGTTTATCTCTTCTTTGTGATTTTGTAGTCGCTGTTTTATAGTATAGGTACTAAGACTAAGAAATATGCCAATGATTAAAACTAAGAAATAATTTTTAGAGATTTTCTGTTTTTAATACATACGTGACAAAAAACGTTACAGGATTTTTATTTCCATAAATCTACCTTTGCTTAAAATCTTGTGTTAAAGGGCAAAGCTTGTAATAAGGAGTTTTTTCGCATTTGAATGAGACTAACCGGAAACTCAAATAAGTGTCCATCATTGGGATGTCCATCATTGGGACGTCCATAATTGGGATGTCCAATAATAGATGTTGGATGTCCATCACTGGGTGTCCATTACTGGATTATGACTGTTCATTATTGGAATTTCGATGTCTTTTCAGTTGATCGTTTTTATTATTATTTTTCTCAAAATTCGTTAAACTTTTTTTAGTTGTTAACAGGTAATAATAAGTGTTTATTATCTGACTACAACATTCTAAATTCGCAACACCGAGACTCAATTAATAAATAAGTTATAGGCTTACATGTTTGAATCGGCCCTTAAAGTGTCCATAATTGGTGCCACCACGTTATGTACCCTGCTTACGCGTGTAAAATCGCTTCATTCATTTCGAAAAATAAGGACTTGAAAGTTTGAATGAAATGCCGTGCCAAAACAACGTGTTTTCCGCCTATGGTCAAGTGCACTTAATAATTTAAAGATAATCTAATTAATTATTAAACACTTACATAGGTTTAACAACCTAATTGCCACAACTTGGAAAAAACTACGGCCATATGCATACCTCTAGGTCTAGATGACAGATATTCTAAGTTTTCTTGCTTTTAAAAGTTTAAATTACAAAACATACATCTTATGTCTTATACCAACCAACCGATTAAACACTTTAATATACACAAATGAACCACTCTTTACTTCTTATAAGCAAAAACTAATGCTGCTATAAGTAAGAGTAAGGATATTTATATCATCGTCGTTAGTAAAAGCATAATTTGATTGTGTCCTCTGTGTTAGTTTATAAGCAAACATAAATGCAGAAAAGTTTTTCAGCAAAAGAATTCGTGGTATAGGTCAAACAATCATTTACGACGCGACGTGAAAAATGAAACAGCGTGTCGTTGTATCAATCAAATCGCAATGGAAACAAATCATCAGACAACAGGCGAAAAGGCTCAGCAACAGACAATAATTTCCTTGGAAATATGAATTTGAAAATAGTGTAGGCGCCGCAAAATCTCACGTACACAGATCGGCAAAAATAGTACGCGCAGACTAGCATGAGCAGTGTCCGTCATCGCACGCCGATATATTGTTCCGCGCCGTACTACTAGTATAAACACACACATTTTTGATGGCCCGAGTGGTTACCTCGCATTCGAACATTGTTTCCAACGGTATTTTGAAAATAAAATTAATATTAGAGAACTATTTTTTCTGGAAAACGGATTCGTAATGTAACACAACGTCTAAGACAACAAATTGCATGTAGATTTTGAAAGCAAATGACGATTTTAAAATACCATGCCTTCTGAAGGCCTATTACAAAAAGCATCGCGATAAGCGTACGATGTCGTCCCACTCCATGGCTCTATAGATCACAGAACATAGAAGTAATATGAGCTCAATTTAGTATGAAAACCAGTGTAACCAAACTAACACATTAAAACTCGAAGCCAAGCCACAGAATACATAATGCCAAGCCCCCCTTTTAATAGTTAAATGCTACGCACACATACTTTGTGAACACTGGATAAAATTTAATAATGTATAATATCCAAAAGGCCATAAATCACAAAGTTTATTTATTTAGATTCATTCGTATTACCATAGCAACAGCCCAATTTCAAAATTATTTTCTGCCTTAAGGTGGAAAGCAGTGTTTTCCACACATTATATTTGATTATAAACATCAGCTGAAAAGATCAGTTGAATTTTTATTTAAAATCAGAATAAATTAAATAAAGCTTCCCTCTGATATTTAATGCACCCGTTTGCTAAATGATATATGTCGATATCGTTTTTGCTCTTTTATAAAATGCAACTCGACATTTTTATATGTTTTTTGAAGATGTTTTTGTTTGGCGTTCGCTCACACGACTGACGTAGCAAAATTCAGAAGTATGAGAAGCTGCGCTCACTTGAGGTTACACGGGTACCGCCTACTTGTGTCTTCTACTGGGGGGGAAAAAAATTATTTGTTCTGTGCTATAGATTGACTCAATATCAAGTAAATTGAACAACGAATTGCGTCCGACTATAGTGATTCTTTTTTGTAACAGGCCCTCTGAACTTGATTAAACCGTATACTTAGCTTGTCGATACAGGGTAATTTTGCGACCCCTTTACAAAATCTAATATAAGTTCAAGGAAGTAATAACAAATATATTGGTGAGATAATTATGAATAATTTCTTTTTAAATTCACAGTTTTTAGCCACTTTTTATATCCTAAAAATCTAGGCGCGCACGCTCACCCTCGCGCGCGGGACGTGAGCGGGTGAAGGCGGGTGGCGGGAGGAGGGCCCGCGCAAGTCGACCGCAAACAGTGACAACAATTTCAATTTGTGTAGGGAAAAGTTTGGGGAAAAATGTAAAAAATTGTTTATTACTTCATAAATTGATTGTACTGCTGTTAGAATGACCTGACAAAGTTTGAAAAGGGGTCCAAAATGACCCTGTATATAATGAGCACTGAAGAACGCCGTCTGTCACAGTTTTCAAAAACAAAGAGTCGTTCTCTTTTGTTGAGGACGACTAAGTTTCTACTAGTTAGAAAACCGGCTACAGTGGGTACTCAACTCAGTGGTACTTAAGTACATTAAAAACTGGAGTGCAAATTCAATCGCTTAAATGATATAAAAAACAATTCACAGATTTTGCAGTCCCCGCAAGAATCGGAGCATTGAAATTGAACACAAAAATTTACGAAAAACCAAAATCAAATCAAATGCGAAATCCTATTTTTTTTCCCGAAATATTTACAGTTTAGTAACCAAACACCCCCCAAAAAACCCGGAATTTTAGGAATTTTGCAAAATTTCAAAAAAAAATTACCAGTAGATTTTCAAAATTCAAACGTTCACACGTGTCTCGATAAATTTCTCAACTTATGGTACTATTTCCATCTCGATCCTCTCAAAATCCTCGGAGATATGGTCAAAAATATGTCTCAGGCGATTTGCATCTGATAACCATTTTCAATGGTAATACCTTTTCGTACCGTACGCAACGCACTGCAGACGGAATGCGCACGAACCGTGTGGCGTCTTTCATAAATTTTCTTCTGTCACGGTCTGTAACTAATTTGGTGTGTTTCAATCTTTAGTAATTTTCGTCTGAATACTTTAACCACCTGGGTAGCAACACGCGCAAGTCTGCAATAAAGATTTTCGTTTTTCTTTTCTCCGCTGGCGTGTTCGTTTTTTCTGGGAAATCTGAAAAACTGACATGTACATAATGTAATTTTCTTTCTCAAGAAAAGTTCTTTGATATCGAATTTTCATCAAAGCTACAATTATGTATAATTTGAAAGGTTAAAAATATACTGAAATGTTTCGTCGGTTTCGTTCTGTTTTATTGTTGTATTAAATTCAATAAATCATAGTGAAGAGGTACTCGTATATGGTTTGAAAGCTTCAGATAATTTATTAATAGACAATTTGACAACATTGAAAATATATTACAAATTGTGGTCATCCTAACAGATTATGGTGTAAATAAACATATTCGACTATTATATGGACTAAATTAAGTCTATTAATTGATTAATTTCACCTAGAAAAATGCAATTATTTTTGAATTTTATTCTGTGGCGAAAACACTCTAAGCTGACTGATGACGTCACATGCCTGTAAATAAATATAGCTTCAGGCGTTTAACACGACCATAGACTTAGGATCCGCGATTAATGACTGTCAAATTACTAAGGATATTACAATGTTTACAGGCCTGTGACGTCAACAAGTCACGTGTCCAGCGCCATAGCGTTTTTGGCGCGGTTTTAAAATTTTAAACTTTAACATTGATTTTTTAATTAAATTTTTCCTGAAATATCAATGTAGTGCGCTTATTACGTAATAAGAAATGATTTAAAATGGTTTTACAAAATTAGTCAAATAGTCTATTAAACAATTGAACTAGATCTAATATTTTACTTTGCCTAGTTAGGTACTAGCAAAAATAAATAAAGCACAATATTTCTTTGTTGATTTTTAAAGCTGCAGCCCTTGACGTTTTTCTTTACGGTTCTTCTTGTAACAAGGCAAAAAGGCAGGGTAAAAAAAAGGTGTTACAAGGTCTCCCGCTTAGGGCTTGCAGCCGAAGACATAGCTTCTTTGACATGCACAAGTGCTTGTAACAGCCTAGCTAGACTCATCATATCAGCCGCAC
This sequence comes from Agriphila tristella, assembly GCA_928269145.1. Classification (NCBI taxonomy): domain Eukaryota; kingdom Metazoa; phylum Arthropoda; class Insecta; order Lepidoptera; family Crambidae; genus Agriphila; species Agriphila tristella. The sequence goes on from OV743435.1 coordinate 3,921,477, forward strand.
TACACCCACTGCTGGGTATAGGCCTCCCCTAAGGATCTCCACGACGATCGGTCCTGCGCTGCCTGCATCCACTGGCTTCCCGCGACCTTCACCAGATCGTCGGTCCACCTTGTCGGGCGCCTACCCACGGAGCGTCGTCCGGTGCGCGGTCGCCATTCCAGAACCTTTCCGCCCCAACGGCCATCGGTTCTTCTCGCTAGACTAAATATATGATTTTCGATTTGAATTTTGGGAATTTAACCCGGTCTTATTTCACAGAATGAATAAATAGTGTAAATATTATGGGTCAAGCAAAGCACGCTTGATTTGTATCGCCACTTCGTGTACATTATTTTTTATTGAACACGAGCCAAAATGGCGAAATGGGCGTACTCCACTCCTCGTTATCACGTGAGAATTGGGGCAGGTTTGTTATTGTGCACAGCCGGGGAAGTAGGCAGGCTGGATAAGTGTACTAACTGATATACTAAGAGCTGGCTCCGGAAATAGGTGGACATGATACATTAACAAGAGAATTGCATTTTTTTTAATTTTTTTTTTATGTCTTGTAACATGTGTTTTTTGGTGAATTTTGCCTACTTCACTTTCGAGTAACAGACAGAGTGATTTCTCAACTAGTTCAACTAGTTGAAACTCTCATTACCTATCCGATATGTATTAGGTATTTAATTTCAACCTACCTACCCATTGTGTGCAAACTTTTGTTAATTATTGTGATGGAAAATGACCTCACTTTAAATGTGGAGCTCATTTTTCAATATTGACGACTCTGTATGAAATATACAGGGAGAAAAAAGCAGCCCTTGACGAGTTTCTTGCCGGTTCTTCTCGTTACAGGTCTCCCGCTTAGGGTTTGCGAACCGATGGCATAGCTTCTATGACATTCACAAGTGCTTGTAACAGCCTATACTGAATAAATTATTTTTGAATTTGAATTTGAATTAAGAAGGATTTCGTCGCTCTGTGAATTGTCCACCTATTTCCGGGGCTAGCTCTTAGTCCATGACTGGAAAGTATTGATACTAATATTAATAACGCTTGAAAATATCACGTGTAGCAAAACATGAGTAGTGAAGGAATTTGAAACAGCAAGTAGTGCTTTGTTTAATGTATTATAATATTTAATTACATAAGTATGGCCTGACTCTGACTGACTTACTGACTCACCATTGCACTGCTAAACCACTGTATAGAGCCGCCTGGAATGTGGCATATAAAAACTTAGTTACTATAACGTAGGCATCTCGTATGAAAGGATTTTTGAAAATTTTCACAGGAAATGGAATTCTACGCGGAAGAAGTAGTAGGTGGGTGGGCGGAAGTTAGAAAATAATACAAGGGTCACGGTAGGTACACGGGACCACGGACGTAGCTATAGCTTTGACAAGGGGGGGGTCCCCAACGTAAAAAAACAGAGCTCTAACGCCAATTAATCTATCATTTACAAATTAAACATTGCCTGCCAGTGCCTGTTTTAGCACTACCAGTGCCTTGGGCGACATAGGTATCTGCGATTCCAAGATTTTATTTTGTCTGTTAACTAAAAAATGGCCGCGCAGCGCGATTTTTAGGGTTATGGCGTATTCATCCCATGACGTCTCATCCCATTTGTTATCTTTTCTTTATTCATCCCAAATCGTGTTCTTAACTCATCCCATGAATATATTTAAAATTAAATTCTGATTTCATCCCAAATCTATTCTTAACTCATCCCACGACAAAAAATACCAAGAATTTATATGAAAAAGTACGGATAGCAGAAGAATTGACATCAGAGTCATCAGACTAATTTTGAATCTTTAACATTATTTTAGTATAGTGTGTTTAGTTAAGACATTTAAAAGTTAAAATAAAAGTTTAAGTACCATTTAATAAATTGAGCAAACTAAAAAGTTTAATAGTATTTCACGACTTGGCAACAATCACATGAATGTATAGATGAAAGTAATTAGTTACATACACAAGCAAAGCTGATTAATAAAATGTATTTATAGCAAATGTCCGCAAATATGTAAATAACTTTTTGAAAAATTTTATTTTTACTAAAAAAATACCACGTGTTTTTGAATCTACTTAGACCTTTGTCACAGAATGCAACGGCCTAAATACAATACAAAGGACTGTTCAAAACGCAAGAATAATCCAAAGACAACTTGGAGCGTCATCATCAACGTCAATGAAAATAAATGAAAATCAAATTAGAATCGACAGAGCTATTGAAGAACTGGAAGAAGGAAGTATTGTGTTAGGCCCATAGAAATAGAATGTCAAAGAACAACAATGTCAATAAACAGGTGATCCGAAAACGAATGTATACCTACATTTTATATGAGATACATAAAATATGACTTAGATTAATAAAATATGACTATATATGGCAAAGGAAATTAATAAACTGTGTTAATTCCATACTGTTTTCTTCGTCGATAAACGAATAAATGTAGCGAAATTTGGTTTTAGAGAAATGTGTGGCACAATATCTTATTTACCTGTGAAAAGTGTGATTACCTACTTGGATTGTTTCTTTTTGTCACATCACAATTACTTAGAGCACAAGACACCATGGCTCCACGATACTTTTATTTTAAACTAGCTTCCGCCCGCGACTTCGTCCGCGTGGAAATTAGAGAAAATCCTTAGGGAACCTTCAACCAGGTTCCGACCAGCCGTTTTTACGCGTTTTTAGGCGGGTCCCCACCAAGCGCGCTGCCTCGCGAGGCAAGACGTTTGCCGTGTGTGGCGGGCCTCGCACGAGGCTGCTCGCTTGGTGGGGACCCGCCTAATCGCGTAAAAACGGCTGGTCGGAACCTGGTTGAAGGTTCCCTAAGGATTTTCTCTAATTTCCACGCGGACGAAGTCGCGGGCGGAAGCTAGTTTATTACAATAATCAGAATTGGGTTCTGGTTCTTGGTTTCCGTTCCCTCTCCCGTTCCCGTTCCCATTGTCGTTCCCGTTCCGCTTCCTGAATCATGTCCACCGTGTTGGACTTCAAATTAAATGTCATTTTCGCAATCACCATCCCATAAAACCTCAAGAACGACATCCATATCGTTTTTTATTTTTACTTACCCATTTACCCCTTAAGGGGTTGATTTTTAAAATCACAAAATATATGTTTGTCTATTTATTTTTAGACGTGCTCCTACGAAGTTTAAAGTTGTGCTGTCTATTTTATATTCTTTTTCCATACAAAATTTGAACCCCATTTTCACCCCTTTACGAACTAAATCATGTCCACCGTGTTGGACTTCAAAATAAATGTTATTTTCGCAATCGTCATCCCAGAAAACCCCAATAATGACATCCATATCTATTTTTAGGTTTATTTACCCCATTGCATCCCCATTTCCTCCCCATAGGGTTTGAAATTCTACCAATAACAATATACGTTGCGTTAGATTTCCATCCGTAAGCCTAAATTACAAATTTAGCGATTTTCACTTCAAAAATAAAGGATTATCTTCAAAACACAACTTCATCCCCCTTTTCACCTTCGGGGGTTGAATTTTGAAAAACGCTGAGACACTTGTTTATTAATTTCAATCATCAGCCTAAACACAAAATTTGAAGATCCTAGCTTTAAAACTGAGGGACTTTCATACAAACTTTCATCCCTTATTTCATCCCCTTAGGGATAGAATTTTCAAAAATCCTTCCTTAGTGGATGCCTACACTGTATAAGGTATCTGTGTGCAAAATTTCAAGTTTCTAGGTTCAGCGGTTTGGGCTGTGCGTTGATATCTCACTCAGTCAGTCAGGACTTTGAATTTTATATATATAGATTCTAATTAAGATTAACAATTATTTTAAACAAACTGTGATTGCTCATTTGCTAAGCGGGACGCTAGGGGCTCTTACTGTAAAAAATGTTGGCACATGTCACTTGATCCTTTGTCTCTTTTGTACATAGACCGTGTCCGTATGATGTAAACTTCTCTTTTCCACGCTTTGTTGGTCTTCTTGAGCGCAGCGAAAATTTTTCTATGTCTATGGTTAGGCCACTGCTTAGAAAAGCTGGCAACATTTATGCACACTAAAAGAAAAAAATAATATATATATATATACCTATATGGTAAAACTGTATATTAACATACACTCGGCGTCAGAAAAACCGCACCTTTTCTTCAAAGTTAATTTAATCCCATATAATTTAATGATAAGACTGTTATTACATACTTCTTCCCCTTCGAACATAGCCAACAGTCTTTAGAAACCGTTGGAATACTCGTCGAACGGAATCAATTACTGAGACTGAGTTTCCGAGCACATTACATTGCCTAATTTTATTGCAATATTTGAATAACTTCATGGGCAATAGTATCCATCTTGGGTATTCGTTTTTTTAATTGAACTGTTGAAGTGTGTTTTCTCCATCATCTCGATAGCGAATTTACCCGCATTTCCTGAATTGACCCCTTTTATTTCCCTTTTGTCGTGGCGCTAGCAATAACGCTTTAATCGTTTAATTATGGTAACTGTTATGTTAAATAAATCAAACACTTATTAAAAGAAAGCTCATTAAATGTACTTTCAATAAATATCAACATTTACACAATAAAACGTTAGCTATCAATAGCAGATGGCCAAGTCTAAACTTAGTGCTGAAGAGGTGCGGTACGATTTTTATAATATTTGTTTGATTATGCCCAATATCTTTGTTTCATTTTCAAATAATATTTATACAATAATGTATGTATGTATTTATAATAGCGCACCGTCTCGCGCGATGTTCCGAGCCACCAATAACATTGTAACGTATTTTATTATAAGTACACATACTTAATATTTTTAATCAGACCGTACACACCTTGCTAGTTTTGTTGTGTGGGATGAGTTAAGCATACGAATGGGATCGATAAATAAATTTTTGTCGTGGGATGAGTTAGTAATAGAAATGGGATGAATAAAGAAAAGATAACGAGTGGGATGTGACGTCATGGGATGAATACGCCATAACTCGATTTTTAGTCAGTTTCACCTAATAATCTTGTAATCTTGCTTGTTTGTAGTAAAAAAATATAACGGCCGCGCAGCGCAATTTTTAATCAGTTTCATCTAGTAATTTTGCTTATTACAGTAAAAAAAACCGCCGCGCAGCGCGATTTTTAGTCAGTTTCATCTAATAATCTTGTAATCTTGCTTGTTTGTAGTAAAAAAATATAACGGCCGCGCAGCGCAATTTTTAATCAGTTTCATCTAGTAATTTTGCTTATTACAGTAAAAAAAACCGCCGCGCAGCGCGATTTTTAGTCAGTTTCATCGACTAATCTTGCTTGTTTATAGTAAAAAACAGCTGCGCAGCGCGATTTTTAGTCGGTTAATCCACTAATCTTATGCTTGTTTATACTAAAAAATGGCCGCGTAGTGCGATTTTTGGTCAGTTTCATTCGTCGCGTCGTCGCTCGTCACCTGCCTGGGATGATGTGAGTAAAATACGATTGACAGTCGACCGGTTGTCGGGCGTTTTCAGCGCCCCACACACGAGGGCGCCCAGTCACAGAATGTCCAGTGCAGTCGCACCGCTCTAGGGCCTCTCCTGGATTTTACAATGGTAGCGAGCGATGAAATTTCGACGAGATATTGCCAAGTTGTTCTGATCATGTTTTGCCACCATAACGATTTTGTCGCTAAAAGGGAACTTATGATAGTATTTGTAGGACTGTATAAAGGTAAGCTGTAAACCTTTACAGCTTACCTTTATACAGTCCTACACACCTGTGTATAAAGGGATGCCTGCGGCTGGGGATATAAAAGGGCACCCCCGATGGTAACCCCTGCTTGACCGGAAAGACCTGTGCTAACTTCGTCGTGATCGAAAAACATCTTATTTCAGTTTCTGGGTTACAACTTCTAAAAAATGCATTTTACAAAGTTGTCTTTGACACTTTTAAAGAGGTTAAAATTACCAACAATTTGAAATATCTCGAGATACACCCTGCCGCGGATTAAGCATCTATCGTTTCTACAATCGGCGCGGTGCATGTAATTTTTTTCTGTTGGACAAGTAAGATGGATATGAATGGGGGGGGGGGTCCGGACCCCCAAACCCCCCCCCCCCCCCCCCCCCTTATATACGTCCGTGCACGGGACCCCTCCCGTGTAGATACTGAAAGCTCAGTGAATAGCGTGTCTATATTACAGACTAACTGTTTACTACTGTGTCTACAGCGTATTTGCCTGGAATAAACGCGACCTTTAACTGGCGCGACACTGGCTGTTTAATGGCTGAGTGTTACGGTATTTTGTGGTTAATTACAGCACAAAGTAGCCACTTTTAGCACTTTTGCTATCTATAGCTTAAGGATAAAATATATTTTAGCGAGTCATTATTAGTTTCTGACGAGATTATCGACAACTTGTTAATAAATGAACCATATGCTTGGATGGTTAATTCGTCCAAGACCATATGGGAAAACCGTTTCATCGGACCATCAAACTGAACAACTATTACTATGGGATCAACTCTGAAAAACAGCTGTTTCATACAAAAATTATTAACTAATATATAAAAATGTATGAAACACCTGTTTCTTTTTTCTCTATTTCGCGATGTACTTTATTAGGTTCAAATAAAAGTACGGGATACCATCACATACGTTGCTCTTATCCCAAAGTAACAAGCTAAATACTGTATCGTAGAAATCGGCCGATTGGATAGATATAGATACCATAATCACGACTGATTGGATCGAACCCAATAAATAAAGAGACTCGGAGAAAGCGACCGACACCATGAAAAGCGGTGTGTAATTCACTCCGCGTAAGATGGAATAGACAATTAATTAATTAATTTCTTCCAGAGTCCAGCGCTGGCACGGTGTTTGGAGTCCCACTTGGGCAATGCGTGGAAACGGAGCGGGCGCTGCGACGGCAGCAGCACGGCGGCTCGAGAGCGTCACTGGCGTCGCTGGGAGCGCTCGAGAAAGGGGATGATGTGAGTAATGCCTTGTGCCACTATACGCAGCAGTTTGGTGTCCCACTCGCACAGTGCGTGAAGACGGAGTGGACGCTGCGACGGCAACAGCACGGCGGCTCGAGAGCGTCACTGGCGTCGCTGGGAGCGCTCGAGAAAGGGGATGATGTGAGTAATGACACTAAAGACCATGTCACTATACGCAGCAGTGCGGTGCATCAGTCACGCAGTGCGCAGAGACGAAGAGGGCGCTGCGACAGTAGCAGCAGGGCGGCTCGAGAGCGTCACTGGCGTCGCTGGGAGCGCTCGAGAAAGGGGATGATGTGAGTAATGACACTAAAGACCATGGTCACTATACGCAGCAGTTCGGTGCATCAGTCACGCAGTGCGCAGAGACGAAGAGGGCGCTGCGACAGTAGCAGCAGGGCGGCTCGAGAGCGTCACTGGCGTCGCTGGGAGCGCTCGAGAAAGGGGATGATGTGAGTAATGACACTAAAGACCATGACACTAATGAGCATGCTACTATACGCAGTAGTTTGGTGTCTCACTCGGTCAGTGCATGGAGACGGAGCGGTCACTGTGACGACAGCAGCACGGTGGCTCGAGACCGTCACTGGCGCACTGGGAGCGCTCGAGAAATGGTATGACGAGAATAATGATACTAAAAACCATGACACTAATGAGCATGCCACTAGGTATACGCAGTAGTTTGGTGTCTTACTTGCGCAGTGCGTGGAGACGAAGCGATCGGAAGGCTCAGGGAAGCATTTAAAAAAAGAAGTACCTTACAATTTAGCGAAATATAGGAGGCACCCTACACAATTTTTACCAATTCTGTAAGTTTGCCGAAAACGTGTGTCTGTGTGATAATTTGGGCTGAAAGGACATCAAAATTAAATAACGATTGTACACAAAATACTTTTTCTAACACATAACTTTCTATGTCTATCTATCGAAAAAGATATTTCGTTCAGTATTTTAGAAAAGCAGACAGTTTATAGTTTTCTGCTGAAAAGTAATATAAACACTATTTGAAAGAATCAAGTGGCAAGTCGACATCATTTACACTCAACACAAAAATAGAATTAGAAAAACATGTCAATAAGATCAAAGGATCCAACGAATTGAAAAGTTTGAACTATCAAGCGGTCCACTTGAGTATTTCTAATCGTATTCAGTCTGCTGGACTTTCAGTAGCTAGAGTTTATTGATCCCTGAGATTTGGGAAAGTGAAATTTTTGTTTGGAGAAATGTTTGGTGAGAGGAGATGCAATGGGTCTGTGTTGAGTGGTCGCATATGCGGATGACTGGCATTCGCCATTTGAGCGAGCAGAAATAGTTCGTGTGGCGGCGGCCAAGAGTTACATGATGACGTACGATGCACCTGGGCGCTTACAACTTGCAAGTTCCTCGTAATTGTCATAACTTTTTTTGTGGTGAGGTCATGACGAATTATTAGTCACCATTGACACTTTGACGACAGTTTTATGTCTGTAGGTTGATGTTTTTGTTTCCAAAGCAGTTAACTGAAATGTAACTATACTTAGCTTCCGCACGCCACGTGACTACATCCGCGAGGACATTCGAAAAATCTCGGAACATTTAAATAGGATAAAGAGCATCCTATGTTTTAAACTAGATTATTTATAGCAGTGTATATTCGAATATCTGAAACTTCGATCGTTACCCTATAATATTTTTTGGTTTAAGTTCAAAATATTGCAGCATTCAACAACATCAACATTATTATTGTTTTATAAAGCCAGGCCTCAAATGTTCACACACGCAGCTAGTGCGGTGCCGTAGAAAATGTCCAATCCCATGTGAATTAATTTCATTTTCCAACAATTTTCTTTCATAACCGCCATAACATCAACATAGTTTACCTAGCGATTTATCTTCTGGTGATAGGTCATTGTTTACAAATTCTCAAAATAGTATTCCATAACTTATTTAAAGCCCAACAGATTGATTTATTTTCATAAAACTACGTCAAACATTTCTCGAAACCTTCACACGAACAGCTGGAACACAGAAGCGACCGTTAAAAAACCTCGGCAGTTTAAAAACGCTATAAATTTTCTATTGCGACACGCTAAAAGCGAGTGCAATCAGGGAATCAGGGCCAATGGGTCGTGCTGACGTCCCACCACGTCATATGACGTCACAGGTGTCCGATTACTACCGACCTCCGACGGCTCGCTTTCATTAAACCTGGGATAATTTTATCCCATGACGCGGCCCACCCATCCCGATATCTCTATCTTGAACGAAAATAAACCCACTATATTAATTTGAAACTTCTCACCCGTTTCTGTACGGCTGGTGCCTTATACTCGCGAAATGATGCGTCTTCCGAGCGTAGCTTCCGATGTAGGTACAGACTTTATGGGCAATAAACTTTTAATGTTTGTTTACCTACAAATCACCGAGTCTGTTTCAAATGCTGTTTATTTGTGGTAATATTTGATTTAATTTTATTGTCGTCAACTTAACTGGTAATGGGCTTTGGATTTTCTTTAGGTTTTGGTTTTTTACATTGATTTATCTTTTGATATTTTTATGTTGGAACTAAAAACTATAGTACACCGTTAATTTTAAACTATATCGAAAAAAATAATGGGGATATCAGACCACGTTTCTGAATATGAACGTGCAGTTAAACGTAAAAAATTAAAAGTTAGAAAATATCGGAAAATGTCTTGATTGATCGAAAAACTCACATAAATAGCCATATCCATAGATTCATTCTTATTTCCGTAGGTAAACAAGATAGTCTCTTTTGATTACGCGCGTGTAATTCTATGAATGAGCTCTAAATCCAGAAATCAGCAAAGATAAATCTTTGGAAATCAGTAAAATTTTGGGACATAAACAAACCTCATATCTTGACCAATGATTAAATATTGAAACTTTTAACTATACATACTCGATTAGAACAGAGAAGAGATACACTCATTTATTATTTATACAGGGTGACATGGAAATTCGACCTATTCCTTGAAAGGGGTTATACTAGAGGTCATTAGCAACAAATTAAGTCCAGTGAACCAAGGGTCAAAACTTGATGGTTACCGAGCTGCAGCAGTTCTTCGATATTTAAGAAATTTTCCGACTTGTTACCAAAAACCATTAATTATGAATAAACTACTTCACTCTAAACATTGAATTGATAATTTTCTGAAAGCTGAAAAATAAGTGATCAATTTAAAAAAAAACGTCGGCCCAAAACATACAGAATCACAGAAATAAAAGGTCCTAAGTAGCAATAACTTTTATTTTCTGTATTTTTTCCCGAACATCGTCGTAAGTTATTGAAAAAACTGTATGAAAGTTCGCGTATAAATTAGTAGAATAACTAACTAGTTTCATTAGCTTTTCAAAAAGGTACAAAAGTCATTAACTTTCCCAGCTGTTTTAAAAAAAATCGCCAAAAGAGCGCCGTAGGTCAAAGTTTTGATTTTGAATTGTTAATTGAATTCAGCTCGAAAGTCAACAGTGTTACTCTAACTACACTGTGAATAAAAAACAAATGTAAGTTGATAAAGTTTAGTAAAAAAAAAACAGTTAACAAAAATTACAAATCCCGTTCAAACTGCCTACCATTGTTGCGTATGCAAGCACGAAGCCTACGACGTCGTACTTCACTCACTGTTACTCGCGTTGTAAATGAGGTTTTTATTTTTTCGGCAACTGCCAACATTCTCTCCCGCAACTCTTCAATGGATGTCGCTGGTCGAATCGCAAGGGGTACACTTATGGCCGAATACTCAAACGGTAATTAACTTGGAGGGGCTCTCAAACGTCGTCCTGTCGCATTAAATGTCAAAAATATGACAAAGACAGCATGCTGTTTGAGAGCCGCTCAACGTTAAGTAGCGTTTGAGTATTCGGCCATTAGTCCTTCATGTGACCCCAAAGCGCACCCATCGTGCTGGTACACCATATCTCTTCTTGTAGCTTGTTCTAAAAGCGAATGAACACGTTTTCGGAAGCTGTGGTGGAAGAAGAAATGGTACAACGTACGAAAACTTTTTATGAAAAATCTTCTCTGGTACCACTATTTGCACTTTTGGGCCCCTAAGGGCCAAAACCCAAGAAAAATTTAAGAAAGGGCCCACCACAGAAGATTTACATTAAATGTTTGGATGGGGACTGTCCATGATAACTTGTTTGGGCCTTTCTTCTTGCCCCAAATGGTACATCGTACGATTTTTTTAAGAGAGGTAGTGAACTGAACACGCTTTTGGAAGATGTGCTACAAGAACAGATATGAAGTACGATGGGAGCCCAGATGTATCTTTAGGGTCACATGAAGAACTAAGTGTACCCCCTGCGATTCGACCAGCGACATCCATAGAAGAGTTGCGGGAGAGAATTTTGGCAGTTGCCGAACAAATAAAAACCTCACTTTCAACGCGAGTAACAGTGAGTGAAGTACGACGTCGTAGGCTTCGTGCTTGCATACGCAACAATGGTAGGCAGTTTGAACGGGATTTGTAATTTTTGTTTACTGTTTTTTTTTACTAAACTTTATCAACTTACATTTATTTTTTATTCACAGTGTAGTTAGAGTAACACTGTTGACTTTCGAGCTGAATTCAACTAACAATTCAAAATCAAAACTTTGACCTACGGCGCTCTTTTGCCGATTTTTTTTAAAACAGCTGGGAAAGTTAATGAAATTTGTACCTTTTTGGAAAGCTAATGAAACTAGTTACACCCACATCGGCAACTTGCTTAGATAATATTTTCTGTAACTGCAATGCACTTGAAAAATCAATTTTGAATTGTATTAAGTCCGACCATAGTGGACAATTAGCCTCTATTGAGCACCATCATGTTCCGTCTAAAAGGAAAATAATGTGTAGGCCAATAAAAAAACACTGTATTGAAAAATTCAGAAACAATGTCACAAGTAAAATTGAAACTTTACCAGAACCAAATTTTGAAGCCAATAACTTATATAACCATTTATTTAGCGTAGTCCAAACTGAATTTAGTAAAACTTTTAAACAAAAAGTCATCAAATGTAATGATAGTACGAAATTTAGTGACTGGGCCACACCCGGTATATATAAAAGCAGAAGGAAATTATACGAACTTTATGCAGAGAAAGCTACTTCCTGTGATCCTAACTTCATTGAATTTGTCAAGAAGTATTCACAAACATTCAGAGAAGTTTGTATTCTAGCAAAGTCCAAGTACTTTTCAAATAAAATTAAATCAGCTGATAATAAAATTAAGGCTATTTGGAACATTATTAACAAAGAAACGGGCAAATCAAAATCCAATATAAATTCCTTCTGTTTAAAAATTGGTGATCAAACTGTTGAATCTGACGATAAGGTCGCTAAAGTCTTTGAAGATTTCTTTGCTCGAATACCAATAGAAACAACCAGTACTCTTAGTGCTTGTCCCAACATCGCTGTCTCCCTTCTAGAGTCTAGTGTTGATAAGCGCAAGGAAACCTTTTTCTTTAAATATATAAATAGTGAAGATATTATTAAAGCTTTTAAAACAATTAATGTCAAAAAAACAGAAGATCTTTGGGGCATGTCAACAAGCATTATTAAATCAATAATTGATATTCTAGCCCCTTACTTGGCTTTTATTTTTAACAAATGTATTGATGAAGGGGTCTTTCCTAACTTAATGAAAAATAGTAAATTGATTCTTCTTTTTAAATCTGGGGATAAAAGTGACCCAGCTAACTTTAGGCCAATATATATACTACCAGCACTTAGTAAAATATTTTAAAAAATTATATATTCCCAATTACTAGATTATTTCACATCCAATAACATTCTTCATAAAAATCAGTTTGGATTTTCCAAAGGTAAAAATACTACTGATGCTGGAATTGCACTTCTCAAACATATTTTTGTCGCTTGGGAAGAAAAGCAAGATGTAATTGGCATTTTCTGTGACCTTTCTAAGGCATTCGATTGCGTTGATCACCAAACACTATTAAAGAAGCTAGAACATTATGGTGTCTCTGACAAATCAGTTAGCCTTATGAAATCGTATTTGTACAATAGGACTCAGAAAGTAGTGATTAATAGAACTCAACCTACTGGAGCCCCCACCAATATGGGTGTGCCACAGGGATCAATATTGGGCCCATTGCTCTTTCTAATTTATATAAATGACCTTCCCAATTACGCGAATAATTTATGTGAGACAGTACTATTTGCGGATGATACTTCTTTAGTTTTCAAAGTAAACAGAGGTAACAACTGTTCGGACGAAGTAAATAGTGCCCTCTCTAAAGTTTCATACTGGTTTAATAGCAATAATTTAGCACTTAACCCCAAAAAAACTAAATTTAAAATCCATGTTAAAAAAATGCTCATGGGTAAAAGTTATTATAAAGTAGATGATTATCTTAAAGATCAAAATGCATGGAAATGATGTAACACATAACTTGCTACTATAAGTACTTTGTTGAAGTAATATAATAAGTCGATGTTGTTGCCAATAATCCTGTCACCCTGTTGTAATTATCTGGTAACGATATATTCAAGGTTGTAAATATCGTTACTTACTTATGGCTGTTACAGCTGATAAGTTTCTTGCGCCCGTTCTTCTTGTCAGCTAAAAAAGTCTGGAACGGGTGGTAGGAAAATATAGACGATTCAAAAGTACTTACTTAATAATTAAGTTTATTTGAATAAAGCTTATTTGACTTTGACTTTGACTTTGAGTTAGTTATTCTACTAATTTGTACGCGAACTTTCATACAGTTTTTTTTCAATAACTTACGACGATGTTCGGGAAAAAATACAGAAAATAAAAGTTATTGCTACTTAGGACCTTTTATTTCTGTGATTATGTATGTTTTGGGCCGACGTTTTTTTTTAAATTGATCACTTATTTTTCAGCTTTCAGAAAAGTATCAATTCAATTAGAGCTAATTTCACCATTCTCTGTTAGTTATTTCCTAAATCAGGCATTAGCTAATGCCCGATTGACGAAAATGTAACAGACCATTAACTAATCGGACATTTGTCAAACATCTGCTGAATGACGAACGAGACGTTCATTCATATTCCAAACCAACCAAAACAAAAAGTCCTTGTTTATTATGCGTTTGTTCTAAAACACAGGTACTATTTTTACTAGTCGTTTACACTTTGAGCGTGCGGTAACGCGACTTATTTGAGATACCGTTTATAGTGTGGATTTCTATATGATTCGGCTTACATTTCATTTTGCTACTTATTTTTTATTACTTTCCTCTATGGACTATATTCTCTTTGCTTGAAACGTCAAACTTTTTTCAAATAAAAACAACCAGCTTATTTTCGCTAGGGTTTTGTGTTGTTTTAATATGTACGAATAAATTAATTCGTAATAATGTCTAAGAATAAAAAGCACACGGGCCGAATTGTTCTTCAAACGAGAAGGAAATTCTTTTACATCGTATCACTAAATACAAAGATGTAGTTAAAAATAAAAGTACCTCCGGATGCCGCCACAACCGCCAACAAAAACGAAGGATAAAGAAAATCATCAGAAGAGTTTTATTCTTTGAGTTCTTTCTGTGTTCGAAACAACAGCGACCAGAGGGCCTAGCCAAAGTAACATTTGCGAATCTTCGTTATCGCTTCGCTTTCGAAACATGTATGGGATTGACATAAGGTTTCGTTAACAATCGAATTTTAAAACGTCAAATCCATACATGTTTCGAAGCGAAGCGATAACGAAAATTTGCAAATGTTACTTTGGCTAGGGGAGCTGATCTAAACATGTTGGGATAATATAAAACGGAATACAAGATAGGCAAATAGGTATCCCCCAGGTATTGGCATATTTCGGTATTTTTACCAGATAAATGTGCACTAGATAGGTATTGTTCGAAATAAAATATAAAATAAGGGTTTTAAATTAAAAACGAATCGTATTTATTGATGAAGGTACATGACAATGGGAATAAACTTCATTATTTTTTAGTTTGTGAATGAGAAGTAGACTTGCTTACTCCACTGTAATCTCTTACTGTAACCAGTGGCAAGTAGTTATCTCAAATGCAATAGGAGTTGATTCACAGGTGAAATAAAGTCATTCCTGCAACAAAATTAAGGTTTATGTTTAGTAAACGTATACAATAGAGAGTACTGGCGTTTTAAGTAGGTAATAGGTACACAATTATTGTATTTTATACAGAGCAAGGAAATATTTTACAATGCAAATATTGGTACTTATATTTTTACTTACCGATCTAATGGATATTCAAGTTTGTTTTCAATTAATTGTAACACATCTAAAAGAGATTCTTTCGATAAACGAAACCTTGTGCAAAAATCGACATTATCGTAGGTAGGTACCTACTTTTCGAAATAATGACGCCGCTCCTTGAAAATTCTAGGACGTCGTACTATATTATCCAAATTATATTCACTTCTCCTTATCCAAATTATCGAAATTTTCCAAAATATCATTATTTTCAAAAATAAAATCACACGACATATCCATCTTGACAGTTGTGTAAGATAAAAAAAAAATAGGGGTAGAGAGCCCTCTGGCGATTTTAAAACTTACTCATTTTGAAGCGCCATCTCTGATCGGCGATTTTCTTGTTAGTTTGTTTTTTTTTTGTACCTAATCTAGCAATCCTACCTACGGCTTTGTTCTAATTATTTTTTATAACATTCTAAACGCCGTGTTCACTAGTATTAGTATTTTTTCCGAAGAAAATAACTAACACATGAGAACAAACGTTTCAAATGTTATAAGAGACTAGCTTCCGCCCGCGACTTCGTCCGCGTGAATATTAGAGAAAATCCTTAGGGAACCTTCAACCAGGATCCAACCAGCCGTTTTTACGCGATTAGGCGGGTCCCCACCAAGCGAGCAGCCTCGTGCGAGGCAAGACGTTTGCCGCGTGTAGCGGGCCTCGCACGAGGCTGCTCGCTTGGTGGGGACCCGCCTAATCGCGTAAAAACGGCTGGTTGGATCCTGGTTGAAGGTTCCCTAAGGATTTTCTCTAATATTCACGCGGACGAAGTCGCGGGCGGAAGTTAGTTTATAACAACAGTCAGAATTGGGTCCAAATATATTGGTAGATATCCCGTTCCCGTTTCTTTACACTTTTCCGTTCCCGTTCCCGTTCCCGTTCCCGTTCCGGTTCCGGTTCCGGTTCCGGTTCACGTTCCCGTCCCCGTCCCCGTTCCCGTTCCCGTTTCCGTTCCCGTTCCCGTTCCCGTTCCCGTTCCCGTTCCCGTTCCCGTTCCCGTTCCCGTTCCCGTTCCCGTTCCCGTTCCCGTTCCCGTTCCCGTTCCCGTTCCCGTTCCCGTTCCCGTTCCCGTTCCCGTTCCCGTTCCCGTTCCCGTTCCCGTTCCCGTTCCCGTTCCCGTTCCCGTTCCCGTTCCCGTTCCCGTTCCCGTTCCCGTTCCCGTTCCCGTTCCCGTTCCCGTTCCCGTTCCCGTTCCCGTTCCCGTTCCCGTTCCCGTTCCCGTTCCCGTTCCCGTTCCCGTTCCCGTTCCCGTTCCCGTTCCCGTTCCCGTTCCCGTTCCCGTTCCCGTTCCCGTTCCCGTTCCCGTTCCCGTTCCCGTTCCCGTTCCCGTTCCCGTTCCCGTTCCCGTTCCCGTTCCCGTTCCCGTTCCCGTTCCCGTTCCCGTTCCCGTTCCCGTTCCCGTTCCCGTTCCCGTTCCCGTTCCCGTTCCCGTTCCCGTTCCCGTTCCCGTTCCCGTTCCCGTTCCCGTTCCCGTTCCCGTTCCCGTTCCCGTTCCCGTTCCCGTTCCCGTTCCCGTTCCCGTTCCCGTTCCCGTTCCCGTTCCCGTTCCCGTTCCCGTTCCCGTTACCGTTCCCGTTCCCGTTCTCGTTATCGTTTCCGTCCCCGTCCCCGTCTTCGTCTCCGTCCTTGTCCCCTGAGGCTGAATCATGTCCACCGTGTTGGATTTCAAAATAAATGTATTTTTCGCAATTACCATCACACAAAAACTCAAGAACCACATCCATATTGATTTTTATGTTTACTTACCCATTTACCCCCTAAGGGGGTGATTTTTAAAATCACAAAATATATGTTTGTCTATTTATTTTTAGACTTGCTCCTACGAAGTTTAAAGTTGTAATGTCTATTTTATATTATTTTTTCATACAAAATTTGTACCCCACTTAAATCATTTCCACCGTGTTGGACTTCAAAATAAATGTCATTTTCGCAATCGTCATCCCAGAAAACCCCTATAACGACATCCATATCTATTTTTAGGTTTATCTACCCTATTTCACCCCCGTTTCATCCCCATGGGGGTCTAAATACTACCAGTAACAATATACGTTGCGTTAGATTTTATTCATAAGCCTAAATTATAAATTTAGAGATTTTTACTTCGAAAATAAAGGATTTTCTTCTAAACACAACTTCATCCCCCTTTTCACCCTTTCGGGGGTAGAATTTTGAAAAACGCTGAGACCCGTATTTAATTATTTTCAATCATCAGCCTAAACACAATATTTGGAGATCCTAGCTCCAAAACTGAGGGACTTTCATACAAAATTTCATCCCTTATTTCATCCCCTTAGGGATGGAATTTTCAAAAATCCTTCCTTAGTGGATGCCTACACTGTATAAGGTATCTGTGTGCAAAATTTCAAGTCTCTAGGTCCAGTGGTTTGGGCTGTGCGTTGATATCTCAGTCAGTCAGTCAGTCAGGACTTTGAATTTTATATATATAGATAACTAGAACAAAACAGTTAAAAACATAATTACAAAAGGGAGAAAAGAAAAGGACACAAAATTATACAATTAAGTGAAAGAGTCATTATGTTTTTATTTATTCCTCTCAGTTTATGCCTAGGGATAATTTTATTCAAAATTGTTCATATTCTTATTTCTTAATATTTATTCGTTTGTGTAGTACATTAGTATACCTTCCTAGTAGTATTAGGTATACTAATGTACCTACAGCCAGTGGCGAAGGGTCCATACAAAACGATTCCCATTGGCTTACCTTTTATAAATCCCACCCTACCGATCCACTATGCAGATCATAACACTTTTGTTGAACGGCTTACCTTCGCCATAATTTCACCCCTCGCCACAGCCATTAATTTTTCCCAGGTAAGTATAACATAATCTTGTTAAATGTAACCTATTAAAGAACACATCACTAACACTTAATAAGTATATAGCTAGCAGTTTTAATGAAAATACATTTTCATCAAAACATGTTGCGCAGCCAGTAATTGATAAAATATTAAAACCATTCCAGTAAAATTATTCGTAAATAAGCAATTAATGCTTCCGCATAGAAAAACAGGAAGGATGGTGCACGGTCGAACTAAAATAAATTAACTGACACCTATACGAAGTCCTATATATATTATTACGAGATATAATACAATCATTTTACTTACACCCTTACTTTAAGTCTATAAAACGATTATGGAGCCAAAGAGTCCCGGAATTGAAACAAGTAATGATACTTGTTTTTTATAAAAAAAATATTAATTTTCATCATTTGCGGTTGCCTCAACTAAACTGCTTGATAGCTCGTACTGCACCTGTATCAGGATGACAATAGAGTGGGATGGGAGTGGGCTGTGATCTGAAAAAAAAATTTTTGTAATTTTATTATTAAAAATATTGTAGTATATGAAATTGATGCATAATGAGGGCATTATGCATGATGTTTGCAGTTACGTCTTTGTAATTCTAGAGGAGCGATGTTCTTAACAAAACGTGTGCGTAAAGTAACTGCGTTTTACCTGCACGTAACGGTACAATTATTTTGAGAAATATCTACCCTTTTCTTTTTTCCGAAGAAAATAACTAACACATGAGAACAAACGTTTCAAATGTTATAAGAGACTAGCTTCCGCCCGCGACTTCGTCCGCGTGAATATTAGAGAAAATCCTTAGGGAACCTTCAACCAGGATCCAACCAGCCGTTTTTACGCGATTAGGCGGGTCCCCACCAAGCGAGCAGCCTCGTGCGAGGCAAGACGTTTGCCGCGTGTAGCGGGCCTCGCACGAGGCTGCTCGCTTGGTGGGGACCCGCCTAATCGCGTAAAAACGGCTGGTTGGATCCTGGTTGAAGGTTCCCTAAGGATTTTCTCTAATATTCACGCGGACGAAGTCGCGGGCGGAAGTTAGTTTATAACAACAGTCAGAATTGGGTCCAAATATATTGGTAGATATCCCGTTCCCGTTTCTTTACACTTTTCCGTTCCCGTTCCCGTTCCCGTTCCCGTTCCGGTTCCGGTTCCGGTTCACGTTCCCGTCCCCGTCCCCGTTCCCGTTCCCGTTTCCGTTCCCGTTCCCGTTCCCGTTCCCGTTCCCGTTCCCGTTCCCGTTCCCGTTCCCGTTCCCGTTCCCGTTCCCGTTCCCGTTCCCGTTCCCGTTCCCGTTCCCGTTCCCGTTCCCGTTCCCGTTCCCGTTCCCGTTCCCGTTCCCGTTCCCGTTCCCGTTCCCGTTCCCGTTCCCGTTCCCGTTCCCGTTCCCGTTCCCGTTCCCGTTCCCGTTCCCGTTCCCGTTCCCGTTCCCGTTCCCGTTCCCGTTCCCGTTCCCGTTCCCGTTCCCGTTCCCGTTCCCGTTCCCGTTCCCGTTCCCGTTCCCGTTCCCGTTCCCGTTCCCGTTCCCGTTCCCGTTCCCGTTCCCGTTCCCGTTCCCGTTCCCGTTCCCGTTCCCGTTCCCGTTCCCGTTCCCGTTCCCGTTCCCGTTCCCGTTCCCGTTCCCGTTCCCGTTCCCGTTCCCGTTCCCGTTCCCGTTCCCGTTCTCGTTATCGTTTCCGTCCCCGTCCCCGTCTTCGTCTCCGTCCTTGTCCCCTGAGGCTGAATCATGTCCACCGTGTTGGATTTCAAAATAAATGTATTTTTCGCAATTACCATCACACAAAAACTCAAGAACCACATCCATATTGATTTTTATGTTTACTTACCCATTTACCCCCTAAGGGGGTGATTTTTAAAATCACAAAATATATGTTTGTCTATTTATTTTTAGACTTGCTCCTACGAAGTTTAAAGTTGTAATGTCTATTTTATATTATTTTTTCATACAAAATTTGTACCCCACTTAAATCATTTCCACCGTGTTGGACTTCAAAATAAATGTCATTTTCGCAATCGTCATCCCAGAAAACCCCTATAACGACATCCATATCTATTTTTAGGTTTATCTACCCTATTTCACCCCCGTTTCATCCCCATGGGGGTCTAAATACTACCAGTAACAATATACGTTGCGTTAGATTTTATTCATAAGCCTAAATTATAAATTTAGAGATTTTTACTTCGAAAATAAAGGATTTTCTTCTAAACACAACTTCATCCCCCTTTTCACCCTTTCGGGGGTAGAATTTTGAAAAACGCTGAGACCCGTATTTAATTATTTTCAATCATCAGCCTAAACACAATATTTGGAGATCCTAGCTCCAAAACTGAGGGACTTTCATACAAAATTTCATCCCTTATTTCATCCCCTTAGGGATGGAATTTTCAAAAATCCTTCCTTAGTGGATGCCTACACTGTATAAGGTATCTGTGTGCAAAATTTCAAGTCTCTAGGTCCAGTGGTTTGGGCTGTGCGTTGATATCTCAGTCAGTCAGTCAGTCAGGACTTTGAATTTTATATATATAGATAACTAGAACAAAACAGTTAAAAACATAATTACAAAAGGGAGAAAAGAAAAGGACACAAAATTATACAATTAAGTGAAAGAGTCATTATGTTTTTATTTATTCCTCTCAGTTTATGCCTAGGGATAATTTTATTCAAAATTGTTCATATTCTTATTTCTTAATATTTATTCGTTTGTGTAGTACATTAGTATACCTTCCTAGTAGTATTAGGTATACTAATGTACCTACAGCCAGTGGCGAAGGGTCCATACAAAACGATTCCCATTGGCTTACCTTTTATAAATCCCACCCTACCGATCCACTATGCAGATCATAACACTTTTGTTGAACGGCTTACCTTCGCCATAATTTCACCCCTCGCCACAGCCATTAATTTTTCCCAGGTAAGTATAACATAATCTTGTTAAATGTAACCTATTAAAGAACACATCACTAACACTTAATAAGTATATAGCTAGCAGTTTTAATGAAAATACATTTTCATCAAAACATGTTGCGCAGCCAGTAATTGATAAAATATTAAAACCATTCCAGTAAAATTATTCGTAAATAAGCAATTAATGCTTCCGCATAGAAAAACAGGAAGGATGGTGCACGGTCGAACTAAAATAAATTAACTGACACCTATACGAAGTCCTATATATATTATTACGAGATATAATACAATCATTTTACTTACACCCTTACTTTAAGTCTATAAAACGATTATGGAGCCAAAGAGTCCCGGAATTGAAACAAGTAATGATACTTGTTTTTTATAAAAAAAATATTAATTTTCATCATTTGCGGTTGCCTCAACTAAACTGCTTGATAGCTCGTACTGCACCTGTATCAGGATGACAATAGAGTGGGATGGGAGTGGGCTGTGATCTGAAAAAAAAATTTTTGTAATTTTATTATTAAAAATATTGTAGTATATGAAATTGATGCATAATGAGGGCATTATGCATGATGTTTGCAGTTACGTCTTTGTAATTCTAGAGGAGCGATGTTCTTAACAAAACGTGTGCGTAAAGTAACTGCGTTTTACCTGCACGTAACGGTACAATTATTTTGAGAAATATCTACCCTTAATATGCGTAAACAAAACTTACATGATATTTCTGGTATATGAAGACGAAGTGGGATGGGTTGGAATTGAAATGGGTCTGGAACTGGGATGGGTCTGGTTGCCTGAAAAAAATATAACATAAAAAAAACTATTTTCATAAACACTAAAATAATAATACAAATTTCCGCGCTGGGGTTATAGTATCATTTGAAAGGCCTTACGAAACTCTACAAAGTTATATATATTTCAATTTCAAAATCAAGCGCCCCATTTTTAAAGCCAACCCCAAAAAAATTTACGTGATGTTGCTTCAGTGGAAACGCACCCTAAATCAAGGAGGTAGTAATTTGATTCTACTATGGTACCTACCTAGTACCTACATAAAAAACTTACACGATGAATTGCCGGTAAGTGAAGGGAAGGTACTACGCCTACAGGCAGTGGCGGATTTACCATAAGGCCAAGTAGGCCCGGGCAGTGGCGGATTTACCCTAAGGCCAAGTAGGCCCGGGCCTAGAGCGGCCAGATATTAGGGGCGGCCAAGCGAGGCGAAAAATAGACTGATGATAGGACTGATGAAAGGCTTTTGCCGCATTTGACAGGCATTTTACAGGTGTGCGGCGGGCACTAAAGCATAATCAGGAATTTTTAAATAAAATATATATAAATAATATATAAAACCACTGATTACAACATTAGAGGATGAAACAGACTAAAAATCGCGCGGAACGGTAATTTTTTTTTAAAAGACAGGCAAGATTACAAGATAAGTAGTTGAAACTGACTAAAAATCTCACCGTGCGGCTGATTTTTAACTATAGCTAGACTGGCAAGATTTCAAGATATAAATGGATGAAACTGACTAAAAATCGCGCCGCGCGTTCGTTTTCCTTTTACTGTAGTTTTGTGCTTCCTATACAAGCATCCTCCCATATATAGAAGCTCCGAGCTCCCCCCCCCCCTCATGATGGGAGCTGAGAAAGGGGCGGCTGGTACTATTCGGCCTAGGGCGGCCAAGACTGTAAATCCGCCACTGGGCCCGGGCCTAGAGCGGCACTAAAGCAGAGACAAGCATTTTTAAATTTCGCGGATGAAACCACTGATTACAACAATAAAAGATGAAACAGGCTAAAAATCGCGCGGCGCGACAATTTTTTTGTAAAAGACAGGCAAGATTATAAGTAGTTGAAACTGACTAAAAATCGCGAAGAGCAGTCGTTGTTTTTTGCCTTTTTTGACCGAGCGAGCACGAAGTGCGAGCGAAGCGTCTCTGCTTCAGCTTGGGCATAATTTTTTTCGTATGTCTGTATGTTCTCTTCTACAGGTCGCATTTCTAAACCGATTCTCGTGAAAATTTGTGAGCAGGTTCGAAAATTATATGGAATTTTTTTGTCGAGCCAGATTTTTTTAATTTTTCAAAATGGCGGAGATATGTTAAAAAAAACGGGTTTTTCGGGTTTCCAGCGCTGTCTGTTCTCCTCTACAGGTCGCATTTCTCAAGCGATTCTCGTGAAATTTTGTGAGCAGGTTTGAAAATGATGTAGAATTTTTTGTCACGCCACTTTTTCATTTTTTTTCGAAATGGCGGAGATATGTAAAAAAAACCTATTGCAGTCCAGCTTTCCGGCTCTGTCTTTTCTCCTCTACAGGTCGCATCTCTTAACCGAATGTCGTGAAATTTTGTGGGCAGGTTTGAAAATCATATAGATTTTTTCAAGTTGAGACAGTTTTTCTAAATTTTTCGTAACGGCGGAGATATGTAAGAAAAATGTATTTCAGTCCGGCTTTCTGATGCTGGATGTTCTCCTCTACAGGTCACATTTCTCGACCGATTCTCGTGAAATTTTGTGAGCCGGTTCGAAAATAATATAGATTTTTTTTGGCACGCCAGTTTTTGGAAATTTTTCAAAATGACGGAGAAATGTTAAAAATACATATTTCAGTCCGGCTTTCCAGGGCTGTCTGTTTTCCTCTACAGGTAGCATTTCTCAACCGATTCTCGTAAAATTTTGTAAGCAGGTTTGAAAATTGTATAAATTTCTTATGTCAAGCAAGTTTTTAATTTTTTTTCTAAATGGCGGAGATAATGTAAAAAAATCAAATTTCAGTCCGTATTTACAGCGCTGGCTGTTCTCCTCTACAGGTCGCATTTCTCAACCGATCTCGGTAAAATTTTGTGAGCAGGTTCGATAAATATATAAAAAAAAATACAGATTATTAGACAGTTTTTCGAAATTTGTGAAAATGACAGAGATATGTAAAAAACCATATTTTATTCCAGCTTTCCGGCTGTTTGATCTCCTCTACAAGTCGCATTTCTCAACAGATTCTGGTGAAATTTTGTGAGTAGGTTTGATAATTATCAGGACAATGCGACAATAAATGATAACACTGTAGACACTAGTTCATAGAAGTATTTTGAAACTATCAAATAATTCCTAGGAGCAAAATAAAAAAAAAATTTTTTCGAACAAACTAAATACCACAAAAACAAGTACGCAAATAAACACCCTTTGTAAATATTGGTTACTTACATATGGTAAGAGCGGCAACAGCGCGGTGTTAGATAGATCACAGAATAGTATTGACAGGTGACAAGCCGCGAAATGAACTTTTGGCGCCATTTAATGCTGAATTAAAACAGTGTTTTTCTTGATATCTACTGCAGCGACTCTAGCTACGGCATCATCGGCAACGAGATTTGATATTTTTCAAAACCATGGCAAATATTTTAATAAGTTTTTGCTTTTAACTGTAACTTTTTATTTTGATTGAATACGGCAGTCCTAAATTTGAATCCTAAATCACTGATTTAAAGTTATTCTGTCCACTGAATACCTAGTCACAAATTAAATATTTCTTGTATCCTTTGGACAGCTTGAACAATAGTGCGACCATTGGTAGGACAAAAACACATGTGTTACCATAGTATCTCTCTCGGTATGTCCGTAGAGCTAAAGCAGCGACATTCTCCATAAATTAAAATCATGTAGGTGTACTCGAAAACTGTAAAATTATAATAAGGCATAGTAGAAGTAATACTTATTCGTATTATATCAGATTTTAATAAGACTGCGTCAATGAGACGTCAAGTCATCATCGACATGCTCTTTGGGCGTTTTTGTGTTGTGTTGTACAAAAAGTAAACAGAATAAAAATAAAATATTAAAAAGTCACAGACTAAAAATTACAGTATAATTAGTGAAAACATTATACCACATTTGAATGAATTTTCTCCACTACCTAGCACTTAGAGAACACATATTGTCATCTGCTGCTATGAAAAATAAAAAACCGGACAACGAGCATTCACAAAAAAAAACTGTCACTGTCAAAGTTGAATGTTTTGAATTGAATTGAGTATTTTACTTAATTTTAACTTATTCGAAAATAATATCAATTCTGAATCTGTTTCATAAAATACAGGTTGGTTTGAAGTGCATTTATTTCAATTTGCATAAAACTTTAAAGAAACACCACTGTAGGTAAACGTGTAGATAAGGTGTAGGACTTTAGAACGTAAAAAAGTGTTTGTTTGGAAATTTCATCAAAATAAAATTTTGGAAAAGGAAAAAATACGTGTCTCCTCTTCTCGTAAGTAATTTAATCATAATAAATACTAATTTTTACACAGGTAAAAGATTTCGAAACGTTGTCAACTTTATTGTTTGTTCCCTTCCGGGCTGTTTGGAACTAATCTCGAAATACCCATTTCTTAATACAACCTAAGGCCTAAAAGAACTTTGCTCATAAGGGATGAAACCCGAATGGACTTACTACCAAAAAGAGCGGTTCTCAATATAAACTATTGTCAATAAGACTCAATTTCAAATGAACCGAGTCTCATTTAAACTTATTCCCAAAACGTCTAATTCCCAAAATACACAAAATTTTAGTATCCATGTACTCGATTATCATAAAAACTGATTTTCAAAATGTCCTAGTCCCTAAACACACTCAATTCCGTCGGAATGGACATCATTGGCTAATTTCGTGTTTTTGCTTTTCTTAGAAATGGAATTGACATTTATTTCATTGTAATAAAGTTGAAAATGTAAAAAAATCCGTTATACAGGATGCTACAGTGTTCCAGTTTGTATGGGAATTTGTATAGGGCTGAAGATAGATACACCATTTTTGGAGGGTAGATTCCTTTCATGTGTAGGTGAGCACTAAGAAAGGGTTTTGGAAAATTCCCGTTATACAGGGTGCTAAAGAGTGTTCCAATATTAACACAGAATTTTTATGGGAAAATTTTAATGTGTGAAATGAGGTCTACGGGATGGGTGGGTAATCCGTGAATCTCAAAATAAATGCACAACTATCTGCATGAGAATGAACGTCTTCACCCAATATCTACAGGAGAACCAACATACTGGCCGTCTGATCCCCGAAAAAACCCTGACGTCCAGTAAGTCAGGTTTTTTCATCACAAAGAATATTTCCCATCTTTACGCCGCAATCGAATCTAACCTAGATGGCTCGTCCGACCATACACCCGCCACCCTCACTCTAAGCTCTACGATTATTACGAGAGAACGCAATGTAAGAAGTCTTTATAATCACAGGACTGACTGGGATGCATTTTGTGACTACCTTGAGGGCAATCTTGACCTTAGGCTTCCTATGAAAACTGCGGCAGATGTAGATGAGGAGGCATGTACATATATAACCAACCAGATCCAAATTGCCGTTTGGAAAAGCACCCCTATTCTTGACCATGGCACGAAACCAAACTGCCTACCAGCCGTATTAAAAGACACAATTCAAGAAAAAAGACGATTAAGAAGAGTTTGGCATCAGTCCTGCCTTTCCTCTGACAAAACTTGTTTCAATAAGGCTATCAAGGAGTTAAAAAGCTACTGGAAGGCTCAGCAGACCAGTCTCTCCAAGCTAAACTGGAACACGTAACAGTTTCGGGTGAAGGCGAATACTCTCTATGGAAAGCTCGCTACACGGAACATCAATAAGCCCCAGGAGTCATAGTCATAGAGTCCCTCCAATTCATACCGGATTAACATGGGCACGGAAATCAAACATTCAGTGTATTTCGGGCCTAAGACGTTTTGAAAATTAGTCATTATGAGAATCGTGTGTTATGATATTTTCATGTGTACAAATTTTAGTGTATTTTGGGAATTATACGTTTTGGTAATAAGTTTAAATGAGACTCGGTTCATTTGAAATTGAGTCTTATTGACGATAGTTTATATTGAGAACCGCTCTTTTTGGTAGTAAGTCCATTCGGGTTTCATCCCTTATGAGCAAAGTTCTTTTAGGCCTTAGGTTGTATTAAGAAATGGGTATTTCGAGATTAGTTCCAAACAGCCCGGAAGGGTTTGTTCGAAGTAGATTTTGTCTCATTCGCACATTTTTAGATGACACGTAATTAAAAATGACTCTTACGGCTTGAGCATAAGGTACAATTTGGCAATATTGTGTTAATTTATACTGATGTAGGGGTTTTTAACTTGTCGGCAATAGCTTAGTAATAGATACAGCATGTAGAAAATGTTAAAAACGAAAAAAATATTCTTGTGACTAAACTACTGGATATTTTTCATTGATATTTTACAGGCAGACTGGGAGCGTTACTAGATATACGAAATTTAATTAATTGTCGCATTGACCTCTCCACTTTGTATATAACTGTTCAGTCAAGCCAATTTTTCCAAATTTATAAAAAAAAAATACTCACCCATTTTGAAAAATGATCAAAATTAGAAGCACCTTCTAGCTGCAATACTCACGTACCTACTGTGTGCTTTGAAAACTTCATGGCGACATTTTATTTTATTTTTTCGCGAGGTCTACAGCTCACGGAGCCACTAGTTATAATCTCAAAACGTGGTCCGAGTGTAGTGTCCCTGTACAATCTGACAAGCTTTTGCCGCATTTGATAGGCTTGTTTCGGTTTAGAATTTACTGTCGTGCGACCGACACTAAGCTGATTGAGACAGGCATTTTTGTATTTCACGGATGAAACCACATATTACAATATTAGTGAATGAAACTGATTGAAAATCGCGCTGCGCGGCCGTTTTTTAACTATAGCTAGATAACAAGATTTCAATATATACCTAAGTCGATGAAACTGACTAAAAATCGCGCCGCGCGTTCGTTTTTTTGCTGTAGTTTTGTGCATCCTAGACAGGCATCCTCCCATACATAGAGGTTCCGAGCTCCTCCCCATGATGGGAGCTGAGAAAGGGGCGGCTGGTACTATTCGGCCTAGGGCGGCCAAGACTGTAAATCCGCCACTGCCTACAGGCCTTATCCTGCTGGCGAAGGTGCTGGTTGCAGACCCCATTCTTTTAACTTGTCAACACATTTTCACCAACAATCTCTACCCAATCTTTAAAACTATCCGGGCCCTCATTCTTTTGTTGGGAAACGGTGGAAAGGAGCAACTGAAATAAATAAACGTGCGAAATAAACACAAAAAAGATTTTTGTGATATAGCTAAAGGAAAATTCTGACAATTTAATTTTGTTTTTGATAAAAAGAGTATACCTACCTTTATGTATGTACTCTCGCTAATGACTATTAGAAAATCATTGTCTATTCCCAAACCATAAACTGCTTGACAAGCATTTACGTGCTTGTCAAGCATTGCTTGATCGTTGAGGGAGTTCTTATAAAAAAAAAAAATTATGAAGTAATGATCTTCGCCGATGAGAGATGAAGGCACTTCCTTTACAATAATGTCACTTAGTATAGGAGTGTCGAGTGTCCCCCCCCCCTGTGTAAACCAAAGAGAAATTAATCGTCTGATATATATTTAACAGACCACTAGATCAGCAATTAAGTTTAACAACTGATTAAGGAAATTAATCAGTTGTTAGAGCATGGTGGGACACTCATTAACCTTAACAGTCCGTTAAATGATTTAACAAGGATGTTAACTAACTAACAGAGTATGGTGAAATTAGCTCGAGTGAAGTAGTTTATTCATAATTAATGGTTTTTGGTAACAAGTCGGAAAATTTCTTAAATATCGAAGAACTGCTGCAGCTCGGTAACCATCAAGTTTTGACCCCTGGTTCACTGGGCTTAATTTGTTGGTAATGATCTCTAGTATAACTCCTTTCAAGGAATAGGTTGAATTTCCATGTCACCCTGCATACAACGTGTAACAGAAAGGGGGTATCAACCCGAAAGGAGGTCAATGTACTCGTGAATCTGAACACCTGAACACCTTCCAAAGAAAAAAAAATTCAAATCGAAAAAAAAATGATTTCTCCATAGAGAATTTGAATTTGCCGCCAACTTTTTGTATTGAGAGTTCAATATTTTTTTCATTTGAATTTTTTTTGTTGGAACCTTCCTGAGCACCTGCTCAGTTTCACGAGTACATTGACCTCCTTTCGGGTTGATACCCCTTAAACCTTGTATAAGTACTTAAATGCTGAAGGGTTATTTCAATAATTTAAACAAAGTTTTTTTTTTAAGTACATAAAGAAAGTAGTTCAAAATAAAAAAAAGTTTCAAGGTTGATATCTATCGATGACCATGATCAAGTTTCGATATACATAATTTAACGTGTCAGTCGCCTGTTTCAGAGCGAGTCGTGCGACTCGGGCGAGTGGGGCTGGGCGGGGCTGGAGGAGGCGGGCGGGGGTGGGCCGAAGGTGCCGGGCCTCGTGTCCGCCTGCTTGTCGCACCTCCGGCGGCACGGCCTTCACACGCTCGGCCTTTTCCGAGTATCCGCCTCCAAGAAGAGAGTCAGACAGGTGAGAGACTTTTTCAGGATCGAGATGGTTTCAAACTGCCTGTTTCCCTTGCCTTTTCCGTTTCCTTGTTACTTTATTTCCTCATCGCAAGTTTTACGCTTAAGAATCATGTCGCGAATGAGGAAGAGACGACGGCCGGCAAAAGTGCTTGTCGCACCTCCGGCGGCATGGCCTCCACACGCTCGGCTTTTTCCGAGTATCCGCCTCCAAGAAAAGAGTCAGGCAGGTGAGCGACTGCTTCAGGATGGAGATGGTATCAAACTGCCTCTTTTTTGCCTTTCCCGATTCCTTGTTGCTTTGTTTCCTCATCGCAAGTTTTACGCTTGAGAATCATGTCGCGAATGAGGTAGAGACGACGGCCGGCAAAGGTGCTTGAACTTGTCTCCGCCTGCTTGTCGCACCTCCGGCAGCATGGCCTCCACACGCTCGGCTTTTTCCGAGTATCCACATCGCAAGTTTTAGCGTTTAATAAGACCCACCGCCATCGCTACCTCCTGGTAGCGATGACGATGGGTTGAAGGTGCTTGGACTCGTATCCGCCTGACCGACCGGACCACCAGCTTTTTCCATTTAGGTACTTCCTACTTCGTTTCCACAAGTTTGCTATGAAATGGGTGATTATTTAGACTAGACCGAAAGAAGATAGTTATGTAGTAGGGAATTCTTTAAGAATGTTGGGTTGGAGAAAATAGAAGGTACTTACCTACTACCTAAGTCTGATTGATGGTACCTACTCTGTGATAGTTCCTTCGTAAAGTTTAATTAATTTCTAATGATTATTTTGACTTTGATTTAAAATAATCAAAGAATTATTAGGGTCAGTGGCTTCATTAATTCATTTCTGCGATAGAATTTTGAATTTTGAAACTTTATAGCTAGTAAGGAAGTTTGTATGTGAAAAATAATAATTGAGAAAACACTGCAGCTGGCCAGCACCGTTGACCTAATTGTAGCAGATTTACAAACCACAGTTAGTGGTTCTCCGAGAGAGTATGACGTACGGATCGATTATTTTGTATCAACAGTACACATTGTAGCTGTTCCAGAAAGATCTACGGCCAAATCTTGTGTTTTCGAATGTTATTTAAGTAAATGGTGAGCCAGGAATAACTTGCGGAATAAAGCTAACAAAGTAACACACCACATGTTACTGGGCGAGGACAGAATACGACAGTATAAGTGTTTATATAAGTGCATGTTGCTATAAATCTATTATCCAACAGTTTCTTGGAACCAGCCAGCAATCAGATAAAGACAAGCGTACTATGCCTGTAAAAAATACTGAAAAATATTAAGAGAATGATAAATAAATTACCTAGAACTGAAACAGTTCGTAAAGAAACTACTGCAGTTGGTGATAAGATAAGATTTCCTCCATTCATTTATTTTATATTTCCAATTTTACTATTATTTTACATTTATTGTTTTAATCAAGGTAGACCGCAATCAACTGTATGCGAAAGCTAAATATGCCGATAGCTACGAGTATCTTTAAATTTAAAAAGTTTTAAGTGTTTTTAGTTACCTATTTTTCTTTTTTGCGGATGCGTACAAAAATAAATATGTTCTTAATCATAATTTTGGAGTTATTGTAATATTTTCCTGACCTATATCCATATTTATGGTGTTCCAGCTCCGTGAGGAATGGGAGCGAGGGCAAGATACAACGCTGGACTCGGCGGTGTGTCCGCACGACGTGGCCACACTGCTCAAGGAGTTCCTGCGGGATCTGCCCGATCCACTGCTTTGCAGGGACCTCTATATTGCCTTCCTCAACACACAGAGTGAGTTAATGCGATAGTTGCCTGTACCTGGATCCTGGATGCGTCCATTTGGATTAAACGATAGGTGTCAGAAAGACGTGGCCACGCTGCTTAAGGAGTCCCTGCGGGATTTGCCGGATCCACTGCTCTGCAGCGACCTCTACACTGCCTTCCTCAACACAAAGAGTGAGTTACCTACAGCATCGTATTGATTGCTGGCGTGAGAAAATGTTCTTATAAGTTTGACTAATCAAACCTAAGTTTAAGAAGCAAAAGAAGATTGTAATGTTTATATCTATGGCAATTTTCTTTTTTTTTCAAACAACAGAGTCAGTCAGAACCTTTCTTGTAGATATGAAAATGCTTGTATATTTTTTATTGTTTCCCTTGTCACATAATTTGGTGACCTTGTAAAATATAGTCTGGTAAAAGATCAATCAAAAGCCAATGATTAAAAAAAACTTCTTTGACAAAAAATATCCATGTAAGAGTAGGTATTTCCAAAAGTACGAGTATTTCCTATCCTAAGTTAAAATTGCTGATAACAATTTTTCCCAGAACTCCGTAACCGGCGACTCCAATGGGAAGCTCTACGGTTAATCGTTCAATTGCTGCCAGCGGCTCACCGGGACACGCTCCACGCGCTCCTCTCGTTCCTGTCACAGCTCGCGGCCCACGCGGAAGACGAGCGTCAGCCAGGGAACAAAATGGATGCAGCTAACTTAGCAACGGTCTTTGCGCCTAATATACTTCATAAGAACAAACCTAATGATACTGCCAGGTGAGTTGGACACCTATTGCATGTTTACCTTTCTCGCGGCCCATGCGGCAGACGAGCATCAGCCAGGGAACACAATGGATGCAGCCAATTTAGCAACGGTCTTTGCGACTAACACACTTTATAAGAATAAACCTAATGATTCTGCCAGGTGAGTTGAACACCTATTGCATGTTTACTTTTCTTTTTTATGCCTTGGGTACTGCTGTTGTAAAAGGTGACGTGTTTATAAGTTTCATGATCATGAGTTGCTGCAGTCCTACCTCGTTTTAGTCATTATACCTAGTCAAACTTAATAGTCACTATGTTATTTCAGAAAACTTGTAAGAGCTCTCGTAGACTACTTACTTTCTATGGGCCGATAGTTGGGTCAGACCGTTTTTAATACGTGTATGAAGGAACGGCCGATACCAAATTATTGTAATGTGCGCACTTGCATACTTCTTCATACTGATTAAAGGCCCGACCAAACTATCGACCGATAGTTTGGTCGGTAGTTTATGAAAACTCTTTAGGTTATTCATTACATTGCTTACTGATAGTGTAAACGTTGATTCCAGTGCAGAGCAGCTGTCAGAGCGAGCGGACGTAATCAACGTGGTGCGGCAACTGGTGGAGCGGCAAGCGGAGCTGTGGACGCTGCCCGGCGAGATGCTGCACGAGGCGTACATACACATGGCGCACTCCGCGCCCGCGCACCTCGACTCACTACTGCTGCGCCGCGCCGAGTGAGTCCCTACTGTGTGTGTCACTACTCAGGCGAGCGGCGGCGGAGCTGTGGACGCTGCCCGGCGAGATGCTGCACGAGGCGTACATACACATGGCGCACTCCGCGCCCGCGCACCTCGACTCACTACTGCTGCGCCGCGCCGAGTGAGTCCCTACTGTGTGTGTCACTACTCAGGCGAGCGGCGGCGGAGCTGTGGACGCTGCCCGGCGAGATGCTGCACGAGGCGTACATACACATGGCGCACTCCGCGCCCGCGCACCTCGACTCACTACTGCTGCGCCGCGCCGAGTGAGTCCCTACTGTGTGTGTCACTACTCAGGCGAGCGGCGGCGGAGCTGTGGACGCTGCCCGGCGAGATGCTGCACGAGGCGTACATACACATGGCGCACTCCGCGCCCGCGCACCTCGACTCACTACTGCTGCGCCGCGCCGAGTGAGTCCCTACTGTGTGTGTCACTACTCAGGCGAGCGGCGGCGGAGCTGTGGACGCTGCCCGGCGAGATGCTGCACGAGGCGTACATACACATGGCGCACTCCGCGCCCGCGCACCTCGACTCACTACTGCTGCGCCGCGCCGAGTGAGTCCCTACTGTGTGTGTCACTACTCAGGCGAGCGGCGGCGGAGCTGTGGACGCTGCCCGGCGAGATGCTGCACGAGGCGTACATACACATGGCGCACTCCGCGCCCGCGCACCTCGACTCACTACTGCTGCGCCGCGCCGAGTGAGTCCCTACTGTGTGTGTCACTACTCAGGCGAGCGGCGGCGGAGCTGTGGACGCTGCCCGGCGAGATGCTGCACGAGGCGTACATACACATGGCGCACTCCGCGCCCGCGCACCTCGACTCACTACTGCTGCGCCGCGCCGAGTGAGTCCCTACTGTGTGTGTCACTACTCAGGCGAGCGGCGGCGGAGCTGTGGACGCTGCCCGGCGAGATGCTGCACGAGGCGTACATACACATGGCGCACTCCGCGCCCGCGCACCTCGACTCACTACTGCTGCGCCGCGCCGAGTGAGTCCCTACTGTGTGTGTCACTACTCTTGTCCTTAGATAGAGTTGAGAATGCTGAAGTCCTTGCTATGTAAAATGTTTTCATTGACATACTTCTGGAAAATTCTATTGTCATTTCTCACGCGTTACCGTCCACGCCAGGCCGTCAGCAGTGACCTGAGCGTGAACATCGTGACCTCGTGACCGTCTGGTCGGCGTTGTAATAATACCTAAATAAGATTTTCATCAATATCCTTCAGGTGTGCGCAAGAAGCTAGCGCAGCAGCTGTCCCGAGCGCAGCAGTAGCGAGTACCGGCGCGGGCGCGGGCTCCAGCGCGCGCCGCGTGTGGGCGCGGGAGGCGTGCACACACACCGCCGCCGCTACTGGGGGCCCCGACGTTACTCACAGGTGACGCATACATACATATAGCGCAGTAGCGAGTACCGGCGCGGGCGCGGGAGGCGTGCACGCACACCGCCGCCGCTACTGGGGGCCCCGACGTTACTCACAGGTGACGCATACATACATATAGCGCAGTAGCGAGTACCGGCGCGGGCGCGGGAGGCGTGCACACACACCGCCGCCGCTACTGGGGGCCCCGACGTTACTCACAGGTGACGCATACATACATATAGCGCAGTAGCGAGTACCGGCGCGGGCGCGGGAGGCGTGCACGCACACCGCCGCCGCTACTGGGGGCCCCGACGTTACTCACAGGTGACGCATACATACATATAGCGCAGTAGCGAGTACCGGCGCGGGCGCGGGAGGCGTGCACACACACCGCCGCCGCTACTGGGGGCCCCGACGTTACTCACAGGTGACGCATACATACATATAGCGCAGTAGCGAGTACCGGCGCGGGCGCGGGAGGCGTGCACACACACCGCCGCCGCTACTGGGGGCCCCGACGTTACTCACAGGTGACGCATACATACATATAGCGCAGTAGCGAGTACCGGCGCGGGCGCGGGAGGCGTGCACGCACACCGCCGCCGCTACTGGGGGCCCCGACGTTACTCACAGGTGACGCATACATACATATAGCGCAGTAGCGAGTACCGGCGCGGGCGCGGGAGGCGTGCACGCACACCGCCGCCGCTACTGGGGGCCCCGACGTTACTCACAGGTGACGCATACATACATATAGCGCAGTAGCGAGTACCGGCGCGGGCGCGGGAGGCGTGCACACACACCGCCGCCGCTACTGGGGGCCCCGACGTTACTCACAGGTGACGCATACATACATATAGCGCAGTAGCGAGTACCGGCGCGGGCACGGGAGGCGTGCACACACACCGCCAATGCTACTGGGGGCCCCGACGTTACTCACAGGTGACGCATACATACATATAGCGCAGTAGCGAGTACCGGCGCGGGCACGGGAGGCGTGCACACACACCGCCAATGCTACTGGGGGCCCCGACGTTACTCACAGGTGACGCATACATACATATAGCGCAGTAGCGAGTACCGGCGCGGGCGCGGGAGGCGTGCACTCACACCGCCGCCGCTACTGGGGGCCCCGACGTTACTCACAGGTGACGCATACATACATATAGCGCAGTAGCGAGTACCAGCGCGGGCACGGGAGGCGTGCACACACACCGCCAATGCTACTGGGGGCCCCGACGTTACTCACAGGTGACGCATACATACATATAGCGCAGTAGCGAGTACCGGCGCGGGCGCGGGAGGCGTGCACACACACCGCCGCCGCTACTGGGGGCCCCGACGTTACTCACAGGTGACGCATACATACATATAGCGCAGTAGCGAGTACCGGCGCGGGCACGGGAGGCGTGCACACACACCGCCAATGCTACTGGGGGCCCCGACGTTACTCACAGGTGACGCATACATACATATAGCGCAGTAGCGAGTACCGGCGCGGGCACGGGAGGCGTGCACACACACCGCCAATGCTACTGGGGGCCCCGACGTTACTCACAGGTGACGCATACATACATATAGCGCAGTAGCGAGTACCGGCGCGGGCGCGGGAGGCGTGCACACACACCGCCAATGCTACTGGGGGCCCCGACGTTACTCACAGGTGACGCATACATACATATAGCGCAGTAGCGAGTACCGGCGCGGGCACGGGAGGCGTGCACACACACCGCCAATGCTACTGGGGGCCCCGACGTTACTCACAGGTGACGCATACATACATATAGCGCAGTAGCGAGTACCGGCGCGGGCGCGGGAGGCGTGCACGCACACCGCCGCCGCTACTGGGGGCCCCGACGTTACTCACAGGTGACGCATACATACATATAGCGCAGTAGCGAGTACCGGCGCGGGTATCTCCCCTCCCATTTGTGTGGTCATGGGAGGGGGTGAGATCTTCTTTCTTCAAAGCGTTATCGAATAGGAATTAAGAGTATTGAAACCTATGCTTTAAACCCCAGGGTAAATTTTGAGTTAAATGTTGTTGCACACACTATATTTAACTCAAAATTTACCTTGGGGTCCGAAAATCCCAGACCACTTACCAAAAATCCGGAGCTGTTTCTGGAATTTAATCGTAATCAATGCCTTGTGATGTGTGTGATAAGTACCAATTATAAGTATTAATAGTACTGCCTTCTTTGGCAGACGCAGTGACAAGTCATATTCCCGCAGCAGAAGAACAAGGGAGACTGCATCAGACACTTCTTCGGGGTCTCTGTCTTCCACCATCACCACAGTCGTCACCAGGTAAAGTTACTCTCTTTATTAAAGTATGTTTTTCCGTGTGAATTTAAAAAACTAATAGTAGCCTAGAATCGATCTTGAAGAACATCTTCATTTTCAAGGTCCAGCGTCCAGTCAACCGAATTTTCTCAAAATTGGTTAAGCGCGGTTTAGACGTGAAAACGTAGGTACCTAACTAACAAACAGGAGACAGATAAAGTTACTAACTTTTGCATTAATTATTTATGGTTTGCGGTAAAGAATGGGTGCTGAATCATAACAATAGGTTCAAGGGGGTTACTCCAGAAAGCGAACGAAATATTGAGATCGAGTTGAAATTGAGTAAACGTCAAAACAGTTCAATGGAAAACCGTTTTCAATGTACCAAAATAACTTATTTTTTACCTTTATTAGATCCTGATATGAGCTCAATCTCTTTAATTTCTGTCGAGAGTAGGGGGGCTGATGTAAACTCGATCTTGTTAATTCCCGTCGAGAGTAAGGGGGCTGGTTTCTTGTTCACAAATGCTTGATCATCTCAATTTTGTCGGTAGCAGCAGTAAGATGCGCAGCAGCGAGGAGGGCGCGAGCAGCGGCATCGCGCGCGACTCCGCGCCCGACTCCAACGACTCCGCCAGCGACTACAACGAGGTCTGTACCACGATACAGTATGCGCGAAATAACTTGGCGGTTCTGAACTTCGCGCGGAACGCTGCGCAGTTGACGAATACAGGCGTGCAGTGATACCAACTTGGGGGATTTTCCTCTAGATTTAGGGGGCGCAAGTGTCAAAAAGGGATTCTTTAGGGGCAGGAATATTTCAGGCGTTTTTTTAGGGGCTTCAAACAAAACCTTCGTACAATACGAAATTCCTTGTGAGTACTCGGATTTCATTGATTCAAAACTCTACAAACACTCACGCAGTCTGTGAATTAGTAATTACAAGCAGAGATTTGAGTTTGAGTTTGATTCTATAATACGAACCTTATTATGCGAGCGTTTCATTTGATTAGTCACGCACGACCTACTTTACAGTAAGAATTTAAACTTGGGGGTATTTAGGGGAATTTTTAAAATTTCTTGGGGGAAAATTTTGGCAGAGGTTGGCAACACTGCAGGCGTGTACGGGGACGGTGCTTGGGTGGAAGCACTCGAAACTAAACTCGACATGTATCGAGCGTGAAATGTCATTTGCAGATAACTTCCGAGCCGTCAAGTTATTTTGCGCATACAGTACCTCCTTTCATGTACGAAAAGAAGTCGGCTTTACAGCGTAAGATTTCTAGGAGTCTAGCTAGACTTACAAAGCTGGTTAACTGCAAAAAAATAAAAGCTTGACTATCAGCCATTTTAATGTCCCCATTGCTGGGACACATGCTTTCCTGGATAAGGAGGATGGATAACCCACCACGCAGGCCCAATGCGGATTGGTGGGTGTTGACGACTGCAAATGCAGCAGAGACCAACGGCTTAACGTGCCTTCCGAAACACGAAGGATTTCCTTTTTGCTGAGCTTGCCATACTGTGAACTGGATGTGAATGTTGTATTGGCCCAATGGGCGATTTTCCGAGGACAATAAAAAATAAATTAGTTCCAAATGACTTAATAGTCAAAGGCGAGTCCATGGCATGAAGAACTTGTCTACTCCTTTAAGGACCGAATGGCTTAGCAAGTTTTCATACAAAATACAAGCAAAATCTACAATTTAAAGAGCCTTTATGGCTCGGCTTTCATGAAACGCCATCGATCGAAATTTTTTTATACATTTTTTTTAATTTAGGCCGTCAGAAAATAACTAATTATGTGTTTTGTGTAGACGCTTGGCGGGTCGGATGAAGACAGCTGCGTGATCACAGCCTCCTTACACATACCGGCCGCGGTCGCAAGAGGGGCGGCGGGGACCGGGGCTAGTGCAGGAGACAGGCGGAGACAATCTACGTCAGGATCGGAGTCTTCGGCTAGAAGAGATTCGGCCGTAGGATCGTCTCCCGCACCGTCGTCTCCCGCGCCTTCCTCGCCACCTTCGTCCCCGCCGCCGCGTGTGATGTCACATGCCACGGACCTTGATAGGCTGCTCGCGATTGGACGGTGAGTTATATTCACGATTTTAGATATATCTACTAGTAACTGCTTGATGGGGCAATGCCAAATAATCCCATAAACAAATTAGGGCATCACGTCTTGGGTAGCGTCAAAAAAGGCACCGAAAAAATATTAAAAAAACCGCACAGCGCAAGGCTGTTCAGAAAGCCCGTGATTAGACGGTGAGTCATATTCACGATTTTACATCTATCTATTAGTACCTGCTTGATGGGTCATGCCGGTATATACGGTAAATCGTCGAGCTCTGAGACCCGTCTTTTAAAAACTGCTCTCAACGTTGAGAGTTAATCTTGAGATCAAATTCGAGATGCTATTCTTTATAAGAACAGCATCTCAAGTATGATCTCAAGACAGTTCTTAACGTTCAGAGAGGTTTATAAATAGGGGCGAGTCCGTCGCGTGTAATGTCACATGCCACGGACCTTGATAGGCTGATCGCGATTGGACGATCATATTCACGATTATCCATCCATCTACTTAGAGAAACTGGTTGCTTGGGGTATAAGAACTTAGAACAGCATCTCAATTAGTATGATCTCACCATAATTCTCAAAATTGGGAGTGTTTCATAAATACGGGCCCGAGTCTTCGGATAGAAGAGACTCAGTCGCCTTCTTCCACCGCCGCGCGCATGTAAAGCAGCCTAAAGCAGGCCCATAGACAGAGGCGGAAATATGAGTGTCATATCCTCCCCCCTCCCCCAAATCTCGTTCAATCAAAAACAGAGCTGGCAGGAAGTACAAGAAAATAAACTTTAACAAACCACTTATCTTTTCAGAGAACGCAACACATCAGACGCCCGTGCAGTTGTGCTCAGACAGCACGACGAGAGCACCAACATAAGAACAAGAGTCTCATCCCGACAGGAGCACGCGGTCAGGAGAGAAGAACACACCGCCAAGAGAGACGACCACGCCTCCAGGAGAGAAGAGCCAAGTGTCAAGAGAGAAGAGAGGAGAGAAGGCACCACCTTATACAAAAGAGGAGAACTAATTTCTAGCGCACGTTCACCGCCGACATGACAAATTATATACGTGTTTTTATACATAAACGTCTATTTATCATGTTGTGGTTTAAATTCGTAATCTCGTCCCGTCACAGTTTTATGTAGAAATGAACATGGGCATATCTAGAGACATTTTCCAAGGGGACCTGGCCCCTAGTTCCGAGGCAAAGCTATAGGAAGGGTGGAGGGAGGGTGCTAGTGCTGCGTTGGAGTTTTTTCTGGGGGGCACTAGACTGTTCTGGGGTGGGCACGGTCCACCCGGCCCTACCTACGCCAATGGAAATGAAGCAACAAGGTGAACGGAATTACCCATCCATAACGCAGCATGCCAATAGTTGCTGAATCTCTAAAGAGCATAGTTTACAGATGATACCTTACTAAGTTTTTCTACCTATATTAATCTGCATTTTATATGTTCTCGCGATTACTTAGTAGGTAGGTAGTTACTTATTTCATGGATAATATCTTATGTGATCACAACTTTGAAAAATATAAATTAATGTATTGTGAATGGTTCTCAAATGAAATTATCAAAGTATGTTTATATTCCATGTATTCTAAAGGTAGTGATCATTTTCTGTGCAGTTTGTCGCGCATGATGATGGCTCCGAGTTTCGACACTCCATCTTGGTATTCAGTCTTGCCCAGGGGAGGTACTGCCGATGTAGTTTCTGTAAAAAGAAGAATGATTGATGGAAATACTTAGATGAGGAAGTAGGACGAAATTCTATTGGCACTAAGAGAGTAACCAAGTAACCGAATAACGAAGTCGTGATTTATTGCATTTAGTCCTCGAAAGTGAAAGTGAAATATATTTTTTTTAAATAAGCTCACATAATAAGCATTTTTAAATCGTCAATTCTTTTACCCTACCACCCATTATGACGTCTTTTAACTGACAAGAAAAATGGGCGCAAAAAACTTGTCAGCTTTATCAGATGGAACGATATTTACAAATATGTATATCGTTTCCAGACTTTATATTAACAAAGATTAACAAATAAATAACATTATTAAATTAGCTCATTTCTTAATGAGTTTCAAATTTCTTAAAGGCTGTTACAATAAATAAAAATAAAAAAAAACATACTCGGTTTACTAGCTTCCACACTGCCTGATTGCTTGGACTTAGAAATAGTATTGGAGGCTGTCTTCTTGCTTGGGTCCCATACAATACGGATTGCCGACAAAATGTAACGGGTCAACGTATAAGTTAGTACCTACTTACGGATCACTACCCCCCAGTACCAGCTTGCTTAGACACAGTTCTAGGGGCTGCCTTCCTAGGTTTGGGCCTCACACGACACGAGTCACCCGGCAAATGCGACTTAATAGCTTATAAGTGGCACTTCCTCATTTAGCACTCGGATCGCTAGCCCCTCCAGAGCCAGATTGCTTGGCCATAGTTCTAGGAGCTGCCTTCCTACGTTTGGGCTCCACACGGCACGAGTCATCCGGCTAAACAGCCTACAAGTGGTACTTACCGCACTTAGCCCTCGGATCACTTTAGCCCCTTCAGCGCCAGCTTGCTTGGCATAGTTCTAAGAGCTGCCTTCCTAGGCTAGGTTTGGGCCCCAAACGGCATGGGTCGCCGGTAAAAAGCTACTAAAAGTGGTATACTTACCGCATTTAGCCCTTGGATCGCTAGCCCCTCCAGCACCAGCTTGCTTGGACATAGTTCTCGGAGCTGCCTTCCTAGGCTTGGGCCCCACACGGCACGGGTCGCCGGGCAGGCGCATAGGCTGTGCACACGGTCCTGTCCCACTCTCGTCTGCAGCGCGTTGAAGACCCTCGAACTTAGCGCCTGGCCCTGTTTATAAGAAAAATTGATTAATGAAGACGAGTTTTCTTTCATTGCAATTTGGGGAGTAAATTTAAAAGTTATGAAGGACTGGTATATTATTAATACAATGCGCACTCCTTTTCAAGAAATGGTAATGGCATCGAAATATTACTAAAATGCCTGGATTTTAGGTTCCTAATAATATTAACTGTCACTTGGAACCATGCCATGATGATACGTTGATAGTGTAACACTTTGATTGGCAGATGGCAATGATTATAATTATAAAACCTCAATCAAAATTTTCATCGCAATATTGATTTTCTTGAAGACATTCCGATAGAAGTAAAAGCAATTTGTGATTTACCGCTCTCGCAATAGTCCACTTGGTAGGTGGTCTTATTACGATCCCTGTCGATACGCTGTTTAAGTTCGGGGGAAGCCTCGTTCTGAAGAATGCTGTACAGCATCGGATATTTCGACTGGAGCTGAAATTACAAACGACATTATTAAGTTAAGCGATCAATTAATAGATGAACTCTGATTCATTGCATTGCATATCCATTCTCTTGCAGCCATTATCTTAAAGTAATCAACCAGCTTGTTTTCACTTAAAGAAGAAGAAAATCTTTATTTTCCTTACAAAATTGTTCTATTTTTAAGGGAATAATGTATTGTCAATTTTACCTTATCCAAGAATGCGTTGGGTTGATCATATCGCGACGAAGAAGTTTCAGGACTTGCTGCTACTTTGACTGGATACAGTTTCGGGTCTAAAAGAGGTCCCATGATCTGTAAGCAAAAATAAGAATGTTGTGCAGTACAGCTATGTAAAGTTCTTGTAATATTCTGTAGTTGTCTTACCTCATTTCGACTCCAACCTCCATCCTTCCCTGGTGGAAGCTGTGGCGCCTCCCCGCCGGAGTACTGAGGGCAGCGGCAGTCTGGTGGTCTCGTATGCTGCATGCATGCCTGGTAGAAAGCTAGCTCCTGCCCTGATAGCTTGGGGACTCTAGAACCCAAGGGAACTTTTCTGGTTAGTGTTTCCTGTTGTTTTTGCGAAACTGATGTCTATTGTATAGTAAGATTATGGTGATACTTCAATTGAAAACTAATTTTAGTGATTCTGATTGTTACAGACATTTTTAGTATGCTTGATGTAGGTACGGAGGTACTGACGACCTAAGAATTTCAGTACATCGAAACGTAGGCAGCGTTGGAGAATCCATCATGAGCGCCCATAGTAAGATTTGTATTTTGTACTCCAAGACAATTAATATGTATTTCTAGGATAATGAGTGCCCCTGGCAAGATTTGAATTTTGCGTCCCAAGACTTATAGACTTATTTTCTAGCTATGGAGCGCAAAGTGCACCTCCCTAGGGTTGCGCCCCTGGCAGCCACCCCCCTTGCCAGCCCCTAGCTACGACGCTGATACGTAGCTACTAAGCTTAAATTAATATCTGGAGTTGGTCTAAGTCTAATAAGAATAGCCGGATTCAGATCGAGCGAGCATCCTAGCAAGAGTCGCGCACGAGGCTGCCTCTGGCACGTTACAAAACCAGGCAAGGGAAGTCTAGATTGTTCGAGCATTTGTCTCGCGCTGTTATTTAGGTGACCTCGCGAAGCCGCTCGCTCAATCTGAACCAATGAATTGTGGTTGATAGCATGGACCAAAGATAATGTTGGTAGTGAAGTGACATACTCAGCTAAACCCCCACCACCCCCTCCAGCCCCTGGCAAGTTTGGCCACAGGTAGTCTTTCCTATAGGTGGTCAGGTAGTGATCCATTGTGGAGTCTACAAGTTCTTGCTGTGCTAAAATTACATTACTATTGGCGATTTTGGGAAGGTTGTATATTTTGCATAATTTACTCTGTTAATTTCAGACATGGATTATCAGGTGATATTAAATAAATAACTTTATGACTGTAACATTTTGTGACAGCCGTTGTCACCTAGATTTGGAAATGATTACTTCTATTTTTTTTTATCTTACTCTATGGATTACGTGATACATCAAAAGATTTGACATACATAGATACCTAGTTTACGAATAAAGCTTTTTCATCTCTTAGGTATTTTACACTGTCTGTATTTCTCGTCTCGTCTAAGTTGTTATTCGGTCGAGGTATAAGCTTCTTGGTCACAACCAAGAAAATAATCTTATATTACTCTCCATCCACAAGGATCCCCTGCTAAACTGCCCTAGAGATTCATGTCATATTATTATGTCGCTACTCAGTCACAGAGAGGAAAGCTTTTGAAATGCCTCATCATCGTTCCATCACCCATTTTTATGCTATCTAGGTACTATCACTTGTAATGATAGTGATTTATAACTCGCACACGCGTGCACGTTAGCATAGTATGACGTTAGGTAGCAGTGGCGAAGGGTCCATCAAGCCGTTTGCCATCGGCTTACCTTTTAGAAATTCTATATCAATGACCCACTAGGTATGCAGATTATAACATTTTTGTAAAACGGCTTACCTTCGCCACATTAGTAATTTGACCCCTCGCCACTGTTAGGTGTATGGTGGATGAGGATGAGCCAATAACCTACCATGATCGTGCC
Organism: Agriphila tristella; assembly: GCA_928269145.1. Lineage (NCBI taxonomy): Eukaryota > Metazoa > Arthropoda > Insecta > Lepidoptera > Crambidae > Agriphila > Agriphila tristella. The sequence goes on from OV743435.1 coordinate 3,965,180, forward strand.
GACACCAATCATCGGATCTTCTCGATTATTATTCTTCGTGTGAATGTCGGTTGCTTTAGTTCTCTTCTCCGACAGATTTCCTTATTTCTGATAAGATCATCGTTGGCTGACTGACTGCAAACCTTTTATTTAACCTAAGATTATCGCAGGCAGACTGACTGCAAACCTTCTAAACCAAAAGAACCATGATTGATATAAAATTAGGATGTCATTTTAGAACGTATTAGTATCCAATGAACTTGCTTCCTTTTCATGGAGCTGAGGAGATAAAAGGAGATCAAATCAAAGACATTCCATTTGATAAACCATTAACATTTATGAAACAAAACAATTGAAATAACTAAAAGTCACATCCAATAAGTGTACATGTAGGGGGTCCTCCAGCGGCCATACTTGGGTTCCTTGCGGGGGCGTCCGAAGGGGTTCTGCTCCAGCACCACCTTGGCGAGCAGGCCATGGCACGTGCCGTAGGTCGTCTCACCCGTGTTCACACGTAGGATACGCCGCAGCTCCTCTGTAGAATAGGTTTTTATGATTTCTCGACACCAGCTATTTTTAATGTCCCCACTGCTGGGGCACAGGCCTTCCATTTGGATGGATAAGCAGGATGGGCCATAACGCGGGCCCAATGCGGATTGGGTGTTAACGACTGCAAATGCACCCGGAACCAACACGGCTTAACGTGCCGTCCGAAGCATGGAGGAGCTCGAGATAATAAATTTTTGATGACCCATCCTTAGACCGACCCTTGCAAAAGTTGCTTAACCTCCGCAATCGCTGGGCCAGGCGCTAAACCACTGCGCCATCGAGCTCCTCATTTATTGCACTATTTATATTTGCACGCATTATGTCTAATGCCCCAAAATACTAAATAAGTTTGGTACCTTTGTTGCCTATAGCAGCAGTTCCCGAATTCTTTTGGCTACGGAACCCTTTTTGGTTCACCGTTTTTGGGCGGAACCCCAGCTCAACTAAAAAATAAATTAATCAAGGTTGCCACCTTTAGGAGCAGAAAACAGGACAAGGGGCGATTTTTTTTTTTATTTGGATTAAAAAGAAAAAACCCATGCATATTTTGTATTGCTACGAGCCTCTCTCATTAATTCCGCATCATGTTTATATTTACTTATGAATTCCGAACAATACATGTCTTTTGCAATTCTGCTTAGAGCAACGATTTCTGACATTAGGACATTTAACCGCCATAAGGGAAAAACCTCGCTTAATTTATATTAAGCGAGGTTTTTCCCTTATGGCGGTTAAATGTCCTAATGTCAGAAATCGTTGCGTTAGTCCAAATGCTTATGCATTTGAAGGTAGTATGCTTAAAGCGTGAGATACAACGCAAAATAAGGCATTTAACTTGTTATCCTTTATTAACATATTTAAAAAAAAAAAAAAAAAAGTTGGAGCGTACGTACGTGTTTTTAAATCGGTGCTTTAAATAATACTTTAAATTGTGTTAAAGTTGCTAGAAAACCTTGCCCAACATGGGTGCTAAGTGTAACGGCTGCGATGCCGTAATTTACGATAAACTATACATGGAATGTTCGCAAGAAACGTGTCAAAATATCTATCATCTGAAGTGTCTAGCTGTGACAACGGAAAAATTTGAATCATTTACTTACGAATACAAGAGTGCTTGGATATGTCCCGAATGTGCGCGAAATGTTCCCAAACGGGACAATTATTACGATACGGTCGATACGCCGCCGCCGGTCCGAGAAATATCATCGCCTGACAATTATGTTAACATGGAGCGTGGCGGGCGATTCATGGCGAACAAAACGTCTATGATTGATAATGGCGCAAAGATACTGGAGGAATTACGAGAATTCCGTACAGAAATGAAAACACGAATGGATAATCAATTAAAGGAGTATGCAGACCTAAAACACAAATTTGTAAACACGGAAACTGAATTGCGAGAACTACGTAAAATTTTTAAGGTAGTGCAGGAAAAGGCCGCCAAAGTCGATGTTTTAGAAGAGAATATTAAAATCTTAACGGAAAGAAACAAAAACTTGGAAACTTGCATGAACACAAAAACTGTAACAGGGAAAAATAACATGCCAAATTCACAAGAACATGCGTCCTCTTACGCGAAGGTAGCTAGACTAAGTCAGAACAATACGGTTGTCAATGTTCCTACTAAAGAATGTGTGGCCACAAAACCAGTTTCGACAGATCGAGAAAAAAATATAGACGGCGGGATGAAGTCAAAAACTGAAGTGGTTGATCTGGATAAGGTGCAGGAAAAAGAACATCCTTGGACAACAGTAAATAGAAGAAAGTCTAGGTATCCTAACAGCCAAGTGAGAAAAGGAGGTAACACAAATATGGGTGAAATTCAAGGGACAGAAAAAAAGAAATATTTACATGTGTGGAGACTACAAAAAGAAACAACAGTCGAGACTTTAACGAAATATGTTTCTAACTTGTGTGGTAAAGAGACACTCGTCAAAATAGAGAAAATCCAACATAAAACGAAAAGAGATTACGCATCTTTTATAATTGGAGTACCGGAGAGTAAGTTTGATATGCTATGTAAACCGGAAAATTGGGCGGTTAATATAGAGTTCTGTGAATGGATTTGGTTTCGCAGACCCACCACCAACTCGAAGCCCACAGAATAATACTATTGAAGTTTACTATCAAAACGTCAGAGGACTCAGAACGAAATTGGAAGATTTTAGTCACAGTATTTCAGTTGCAAGCTCGGATTTGTATGCAATCACAGAAACTGGTTGCAACTTATCTATTCACGATTCTGAAATAATCCCCCCCGGATATACAATCATACGCTGCGATCGGGCTGACGGGCGGAAACAAGGCGGCGCGTTTCTCGTGGCCACACCTCGCTTCGAGCTGCGACGGGTGCCGATACCGGGTGACGTCAACATCGATGATCAGCTGTTCGAACTGGGGCCGTACCGGCTAACGAATCGATTTTCATAAAAGTCTGCTGGGTTTCAAATTAAAACAGATAAATCGAGCCCCAATTGGGCCAAAATGACGAACCCAAATTCATGATGTCACACGAACATCGATATCTTCCGAATCACGTCAACAAAAAGTACAAAACGAAATTGCTTACTTTGATTTCTCTGTTTTAAGTTGAAACCCAGCAGACTTTTATGAAAATCGATTCGTTAGCCGGTACGGCCCCTGGGGGCCTACTCAAATGGCCACTTACTACAATTAACGCTAGTAGAATAGAAAGACAATGTATGGGATTGACATATGTCACGTGATCAAGCGTAACGAGTTTGTTGATTCGTACCCAAATGTACAATGTTTCTATTTGATCAAATAAAACTATGATCTTACCTTAAATTAAACAAATAGTCGTCCATCGGATGCCTGTGACTGTTTAACAAACATAACATTGCATTATTGTTCATTTAAAACCCTAAGTAATCCAAAATCAAGTCAAATCAAATTGCGTAAAAATGTTTCTAAGCGTTTCCCTATACAAAATACTACGCTTAAGCGTTAAGGTCACTAATTTCCTACTCAAAATGCATTTAACATCACAAACGCTCGTTCTGTTCTACAAACACAGAATACATAGAACTAAAACACGGATGGTCTAGTCTCATGACTTTGGGTGCATTCTAACAGACTATCCGCTGAGTCATCGATCATTTTTCAGAATCGCCTCTAGCATGGAAAAAATAAAATTCGTCCTAGTTATTTTCAGCCCCTCATTTTTTCAGCACGCATTAATGTGGTTCATTCCGGTAAATCGAGTAAAAGTATGTTTTTTTATGAAACAGCAAAGTAAGTGAAAAAGAATATGGGAAAAACAACCGAATTTTTGACGTCAATAATGTCGAAAATTGCTTGCACCAATTTTTTTACTACAGGTTACTAGACAATGTACTTGTACCAGGTACCTTGATTACGTAAAGCTGCTGCTAACAATTCTCGATTGAAATGTTTTCTTACCTTCACTTTTATTTACTTTGGATTCGACAAATTATATTAAACGGGAATTATCTTCTCACATTCTCTATCAATTTATATGAAGAGAAGATTAGAAATTTCCCCAAATACGATTGTTTTTCTTCCATTAGATGATACGTTTTTTATGAAAATAAGTTTTTTTTTTCTCCAATAATTTAAATGTTTCCAAAATTGGGAACCATCCCTCAATCTACCTACCAACCTACTCTGCTTGCCGTGCCGGGGCGACGCGTCACCGGCAAGACAAACAGGGTTGCCACTTTTTTGTTTTAATAAAGTATTGGTTGAAATTAAGTATTATTTATTTATTTTAACTTTTAAAATCATTTTTTTAATTACTTTTGGTAATATTTTGGTATCTTTATTAGACTTAATTCACCTATTCCACTAAATTCTAGTAAAGGTACTAGTTTTTCGAATTTCAATAAAAATACAACAATGTGTATGAATTTCGGGTAAACAAATAGGAAAACATACCCCCGTATCTATAGACGAGTAAGTAATGACTTGAGTAAAACTTACAATTTTCAAATGCTTCTAATATTATATTCATACGCATTTTATAGTATCAATTAACCTTAAATTCACCAAAACTGTACTAAGAAGTCATTTAAGATGAATTTTACTATAAATTGCATGTGAATATGATATGAGAAGCATTAGAAAATTTCAAGTTTTACTCAAGTCATTACTTACTCGTCTATAGATACGGGGGATAGTCTAGTGATCTGTAGTTAAATTATGACGTCATCCGTGATGTACATTGTACGCGAACTTCAACAATTTCTAAACGGATTTCGAAAAATCTTTTACTAGGTTTCATAGCTATGAGTATGTTAATATATCAAATAGGCCGGTAACGCGCCGGCGACGGGCCGGTGACGCGCCGGTGACTTGACTGAAACCGTAGTCACGAGTCGTTGAGGGTGTCCATGGAATGGCGGGATGTCACAAAATTTATACCGCTTGGTGGCGCTACTGCTGCTAGAGACCTTTGTACGGGCATTTACCCCTAATAGGGAATATCCGAAAAAAATTAAAAAGGCTGAATATTTTTCTATAAGTAGGAATAAGGTCCCTTAGTAATAGAAAAAGTTTCAGAATTTTCGGTTGGGTAAAAAAGTTTTTAAAAATCAAAGTCTCTTCAACTTCAAAAATGTATGAAAGTAACAGCAGAATGGAGATTATACCTTTGCCGCTAACTGCCACAAACATAACACGTATTAAAAAAAAAGTTTCGACATTTTGTCTTGAAACTTTTTTTTTAATACCATGTTGTGGTTGAGACAGGTGTTGGCAAAGGTACAATCTCCATTCTGCTGTTACTTCCATACATTTGTGAAGTCGAAGAGACTTTGATTTTTTGAAATTTTTTCACGAAACCAAAAATTATGAAAATTTATTCTATTACTAAGAGGGACCTTATTCCTACATATAGAAAAATATTCAGCCAATTTGATTTTTTCGGACATTCTCCATTCTCCCATTTTTTTAAACAATGGGTGAGGCCGCCAAAATTGTCAATTATCTCACAAAAGTATCACAATAACATTGTGCGTTATCGTTATACAAATGTACTTTTTCTCTACCGATTATATCAACCAATACTTTATTAAAACAAAAAGAGGCAACCCTGTTTGCCTTGCCGGTGACGCGTCGCCCCGGCACGGCAAGCAGAGTAGGTTGGTAGGTAGATTCAGGGACGTATTTTAAGATTCGGCGCCCGGGCCCAGCCTGCCTAGCATGACCGATTTATATCGCGTGATATATCATTTTATCGACACTCAACTGTCAAATTGCTTTGTCTTTTTGACAGTTAAACGTGATAAAACGCTATATCACGCGATATAAATCGGTCGTGCTAGGCAGGCTGGGCAATAAGGTATGCCGCCCCTAGGGTTATGTGCTGGAGGAAGAGAAGAGGATGCCTGTCTATACTAAAAAAATGCCGCGCAGCACGTTTTTTAATCATTTTCATTCAAAACCCTGTAACTTTTTCAATCTTCAGTAAAAAATGCCGCACAGCGCGATTTTTAATCATTTTCATTCAAAAACCCTGTAATTTTGTCAACCTTCAGTAAAAAAAATTGGCCGCGCAGCACGAGTTTTTGTCAGTTCCATCAACAAATCTTGTAATTTTGCCTGACAAATAAGTATTATGAAATCGGCCGCACAGCGCGATTTTTGTCAGTTCTATCCACTAATGTTGTAATTTTGCCTGACTATAAGTAATACAGATATCGGCCGCGTAGCGCAATTTTTTGCGAGTTTCATGCACTAATCTTGTACCTAATTTTGCCAAGCAAAAAATCTTGTAATTTTGTCAATCTTCAGTAAAAAAAATTGGTCGCGCAGTGCCATTATTTGTCTGTTCTATCCACAAATGTTGTAATTTAGCCTGACTAAAAGTAATAAAAATATCGGCTCGTAGTGGGATTTTTTGTGAGTTCCATTCCATGCACAAATCTTGTAATTTTGTTTGACTATGAGTACTTAATAAAAAAAATCGGCCGCGCAGCGCGAATTTTTTGTGATTTCCATGCACTAATCTTATAATTTTGCCTGACTATGAGTAGGTACATACTTAATAAAAAAATCGGCCGCGCAGCGCGATTTTTGTCAGTTCCATCCACTAATCATGTAATTTTGCCTGACTATAAGTAATAAAAAAACGGCCGCGCAGCGAGATTTTAAGTCAGTTTCATCTACTAATCTCACTAATCATGTAACATCATGAACGGAAAATGAACATTCTGCACTGCAGTTCGTCAATAATGATTGGTATAACTAATTATGAAAGGCGCCCTAAAGCTAAGCCCGAGGGGCGGCTGACGCTATTTATTGTAAAAAACCGGCCAAGTGCGAGTCGGGCTCGCGCACGAAGGGTTCCGTACCAGAAAACGGCATAAAATCACGTTTGTTGTATGGGAGCCCTCCTTAAATATTTATTTTATTCGGTTTTTAGTATTTGTTGTTATAGCGGCAACAAAAATACATCATCTGTGAAAATTTCAACTGTCCAGCTATCACGGTTCATGAGATACAGACTGGTGACAGACAGACAGACAGACGGACAGCGGAGGCTTAGTAATAGGGTCCCGTTTTTACCCTTTGGGTACGGAACCCTAAAAAACTGTAACCATACTCACGAATAAAACTACTACTAATCTTGTAATCTTGGCTGTCTATTATAAAAAAACGGCCGCGCAGCGCGATTTTTGTCAGTTTCGTCCACTAATCTTGTAGTCTTGCTTCTCTATAGTAAAAAATGTAAAAAAAAAACGGCTGCGCAGCGCGATTCACAGTAAGTTTCATCCAGGCGCGGTCGCAGCCTGAAATTTTGGAGGTGGTCACTAATAAATAATAATACAATTGCTTTTTTTTATTTTCTAAATTTATAGAAGCAGTGCCGGTTTAAGCACTACCAGCGCCCTGGGCGATATTTCTATGGGGCGCCCCCTATATGCGATTCCAAGATTTTCAATTATGCCTGTTAGTTAAAAAACGCCCGGCCGCGCAGCGCGTTTTTTTAGTCAGTTTCAACTACTAATCTTGTAACCTTGCTTGTTTATAGCAAAAAAATGGCCGCACAGCGCGATTTTTAATCATTTTCATTCAAAAACCCTGTAATTTTGTCAACCTTCAGTAAAAAAAATAGGCTGCGTAGCACGAGTTTTTGTCAGTTCCATCAACAAATCTTGTAATTTTGCCTGACAAATAAGTATTATGAAATTGGCCGCACAGCGCGATTTTTTGTGAGTTTCATGCACTAATCTTGTACCTAATATTATTATTAAATCGAATTTCCTCGCATTTCTTGAGAAAAGCACTACCTTCAGAAGCCTTGTGCGGGGAGCAATTTTACATTGCTATATTCCCGTTCTTGGCTGTAATATACTAGAATACTATTCAATGGTTAAAATGTTAGTGATGGGTGACCGATGACTTAGCGGTCGGTCTGCTGGAATGCATGCACCCTACTATGTCAATGTCATATGAATTTGACCTTTACATAAAATAAATATTTATTTAGTTTCAATTTCAATAAATTCATAAATAAACGTGAAAATTTCCAGGTATAAATACTAACATACTATTTCTCAATATTTGGCTGATTGCATACAAAGTTTGCATAGGTAATGTGCAAGTAAGTACTTAATTTAATATGTAAATAATTCCACTGGATGTAGAAAAGTTTTTTATGAAACTTTAGTCTAATCTCTATACAAATTGGTTTCAGATACTATCAACTTAAAAGAAAATGGCTTTAATATGTGAACAAACTCAGTCAACTGAGAGATGATCGGCTGTCAGTCAAAAGTTTGAATTCTATTGGCGACAAAAGACACATACCTACTTAATTATAAGGATAACCTATCAAGAAGAAACAGAAAAAGCTTCGTAAGAACGGTCGATAGTGTCAACTTTGTAAATAAAATAAAAACAATTTAACAATGAATTTTATTATGAAAAATTGTAAGTAGTCAAAACAATCATCGATAAAAAATATTACAGTTTTCTAATGTTTTATTGGTTTCATTCACCCATTAGTATAACTACCAAACTAAATCAAAATTAACTAGGCATAGGTACACAGTAGGCAAGTTATAATAAAATCTGGACATCGCACACTGCTCATTGTTTGTTATTAAGTTTTTGAAAAGAATATAAATGCAATTCTTACAATTCAATGTGCATTAAGATAGGTACCTACATAGTCAGAAGCAGATCCATCCCTACTGGCAGCACCCGTTCACGAGTATAACAAACCAGCCATTACTTTGCTCAACCATATTGAGGAATGAGGAGTCGTAACGACCCGCCTCACATCACACGCAACACCACAGAAATGATTAAAAAGAGCATGACACACTTAAGCTACCCATATTAAGGCTTATATCTCTTATTCCTACCCAGATGCACCAAAATAGCGATGAAGTGTCCTCCTATGTAAGATAAAAATATATTATTTAGTATTGTATAAAAAAAATATGTTTTTAGAGGAAACAAGGATGATAGTGTATTGACCTATGCTTTAGTAAGCACCTCCAACGAGCCCTCAGCAAGCCAAAACATTGCTTGATGCAATTCCTGGCTTGGACATGACGTGTGGTTTGCACTTCTTCTCGAGAGCCAGGTGCTGCATTTAATATAGGAGTCATAAGCCAGGCTCTCTAAGGGTATCCAGAATCACCTAAAACAACACGGTACTATTGAAAGAAAAATTTAAAGTTAAAATCTATATTTAGCCAAAATACTAATAAGTACTTAAATTTAATAAAAAAAATACAAATGGAATATAATTTATTACATTTTAACTTGGTTGGAATTTGTGAAATAGGCCCTAAATAATAATATTAATGTAAAAACAAGATACATTATTGCTTGAAATAATATACTGATTTATTAGTTAAATACAATGCATGACGTGGCAGCTTGTAAAAAAGACAACACTTGAAATGTAAGTTCTTGAAATGTCTTGTTGTCTTGTCTTTGGTGCATGTTCTTGTTAGCTGTCCTCAAATAAATAAATAAAAAATTCGTCTATTTATTTACTATTTTATTATTTATTTAGTCGAGCAATTTAATTAACAACATTAATTAAATTGCTCAACTCAAAGTTTAAAAATGATTGAAGAAATTTGACAGATTGTGGAAGTCCAGCGTGCCGTTAACTGTACCTATTCATGATTGACTCCACATTATAAGATCAAGAAAAGCTAATGTGTAGGTCTACTTATGTCTTACCTAATAACCAAGTTAGTTCACCATTTTGGGGAAGTTATGCATATACAGTTCCACTTGGTTTGAACATGCATAGCATGTTTTTGGCTTTCAGTATTTGGCTTTAATATTAGTTATCTTCAAGTCAGGATCACAAATCTGAAAATATACCTGTTATTACAATACAAAAATAAAAGTCTTTGGTTATTACCTACTTATTGTAATAAGTCATGATCTTCATGGTTTATGTAAGTAAATTTTAAATAGAGAGACGAATAAGACAGATGATAATATATACTTTTATTAATATCTAAGGCACTTACCTACCTACCTACTTATATTTTTAAGAATGAAAAGGTCTGTTTATTATTTATTTTCCTTAAATTGTTAGATTTCACTCTAGCTACAGAATTTATACCTACTGCACATATAGGTACATGGTAGGTCTCGGTACCTAGGTAATATAAATTATTAAAATATTGATGTCATGTATACCTACCTAGACAATAAACACATTAATAGATTCGGTGGGTGCTTGCTTAGTTAGGTGTAGATAAATTACTTATTATGACAAATATTTACCTAGGTATTTTGAATCTAAAATGAATAGGTAGATTTCTAAGGTGAGTCACTAGCACTGTCAGGCTATAGTCTATGTGATGGTGGTGAAGTTAACTATATGTTATGTATAATACATAAAGTTAATATTACCTGGTATATTAACTTTATGGTATAATATCAAGTTTATATTTAAAAGTGTTAACACTTACCATCACTCGGCCAGCTGCCGAGCTGACCTCTTTTTTGATACATGCTTTATAGCTTTTACTTTTAATTTATTATTTTTTAATTGTTGTTCCTTTTTATACATTTGTAGTAGGTATAGGTACAACATAGAAGTCTTTGACTATGACATATTTTTCTTATGTTTAATACACTATTTTGTTTGCCATTGTGTCAAGTCAATGCTTTCTCTGTGTTGTGTTTGTGATAAAATACATTAGTACAAAGCTACTCATTACACAGCCCATTAGCTTGCCACAGTTTCAGAAATCATCACTATAATTGTCTTTACACTTCTTCTTTATCTTCTTATAATAATAGGTAGTGCAATCAATTCCATTTTGAAGGAAAATTCAAGAAGAAATTATTATCACAACCTGAAACAATAAAAAATACTTAATTGTAAATTTGAAATCGTTACACAGCTCAACTAATCCTTCGTTTCCATGCTACATGAAAGATAAATGTTAATTATAAGGGAATCATATTTTATTGTGATTACCGACTAAAGAAAGGGAAACTAATGAAAAAAGATTTTTACATAATTAGGTATTGTACCTACGAGTAACTGGAACTAATTTATACTTACGAAATGACAACCTTCAGGCATTGGCAGGAAGGGGGTGGGCCGGGTGGGCCGTGCACACCCCAGAACAGCCTGATACCCAATGACTAGTAATATAATAAGTCTATGCTGATACCCATCCCAGAAAAATACCAGCTATAATACTTTTCTATTGCCTTTCAAAACTCCAACGCGGCTCTAGTCAAGCACCCTAGGCTTCGCCCCAGAACTAGAGGCCCGGCCCCACTGGAAATTATCTTTAGATACGCCAATGCCTTCAGGCTTTTGTAAAGAAGAATACTCTTCAAAGTACCTACTGCATAATTTATCAATTCATTCTAAGTACTTACTGATGATTAGGGGTTTTAATTCCGAGGCCCCACGCCTTAAGTGGCCTGTTTCAGTGCTTCTTACACAGATCACTATTCATTCACTATTATGATTTATCTTCTCCATTAGTTTTATTGGCAGAAATCACAGGAAACAAAAAAACCCTTTTCAAAATTGAAAATAAAACACGTGTCGTACGACTATTTGTTTCTTTCTACAGGGTATGGACGTTCGCTGCGTTTTAGTACGATTGCTGGCTATCGTCGGCAAATCTACATGTCAAAATAGCCATTTGAGTACCATTTCTTTCTGTCGGAGCCAGCGTGACGTTAAACACAGATCATACAGTATAATACAAGAGGGGCACACTTGGAACAACGCAAACGGTCGAAACAAAAGTAGCGTCATCTCTGAATCTTAACCATCAACTTTCACAACAAAGTCTTCAAGTTTGCCAAATTACTTCAACTGGTTATAAAGTAGGTAATTAAAAACAAAATTATATTAAAAATATGAAAATGAAAATCGTTTTTGAGTTTGGTCATGGTGCGAATTACAATAATAATGATAAAATTCGACACCCGAATTAATGACCCAGTCCAGTAGCGTAGAGCGGATTACCACACCACCTCCGTTTATTTACATGACATTACTATCAAGGTAATGGTACAGTCAGTGGCACGAATCATGAATATTTTTCGACGGAGTGGGGATAAGTTCGCGCATGTGCTCTTGTGAGCGACCAGTGCATGCCCCTCTCCCGCCGCCTGCGCCCCTCACCGCAACGCATACCCAGAATACGCGTTCCGCGCAATCCCCACCCAATTTCATGATTCGTGCCACTGACCGTATCTATCAGTATTCCAACTTCAACAATACTCGGTACACGAACAGTCGCGAATGCGCCGCAGTGACGAACGTAATATACCTACGAACTAATTATTGTTTGAAATACAAGTACTTACTTACTATGGTAAATTGCAGATTGTGCTGTTTGTATTATATTTATTATTTTATTACTCCAGAGATGACATGTTTAAATACCAGCACCCTGATTATCTAAAACGAAACTATTTAGCGACCGGTTGCATTTGACATACATTGCCACTTTTCTTTGGTATGTTTTTTTTTCACCCAAAAAGAAGTAGCAATGGATCACGATCATCTGTGAACTGCAACCAGTCGCTAGGTGGTTTTTAATTAGATAATCAGCCCGCCGGAGTCCAAAAAATAAGATTAAGTATACTTTTATTAAAATATATTTTTTTTTACTATAGTTATTGCCTACTAACTACGGCCAGAAGGATTTGAAAATAATTTGTTTCTCTCTTTAATATGTAGGTATTTAGCTTTTTCAGTTTTTTGTTTTTACTGTTAGTTTTGTTAACCTAGGTACCTACCTATTTCATTTTCCCTATAATATTATGGATTCTAAAATATTACGCAGGTTATACGCAATTACAAAACTAGAAAGATACGAAAGTAGGTACTTAGCTGAAATTAAAATACTGTAGACGGGTGTATCGTGCGACAAAAAGGTCTTAATTTAAGGTTGCCACCTGTACTTTATTTCGGGGTTATTGTACTCTCTACTTTATGAGGAAAATAAAGTAGGTACGTGAAAATACTTTATTTCACAAGATTTGTTTAAATATTGCCAAAAGTAATAAAAAGTATGTTTTAAAGGTAAAAATAAATATTACTTTATTTCCATACAACGTACTTTTTACTAGCTTTAGCAATCAATATACTTTATTAGTTCAAAAAAGGTGGCAACCCTAGTTACAATATTAATAGATATTTACCGTGCTACAACATTTATACCGTTGTACGAATACCGAGCCAAATCATAGTTGTTTTTGTATTTTCTTTGTTTTGATTTGTTCTTTTTCATTAATATTTTCTATTTTGTTATAAATAAAGATATTACAAAAAAGTAAAATAAATATATAATAAGAAACAAAAAATACATTTTCAGCTATTATAATTTCGTGTCAGTAGTTCCGCATCGATTTCCAGAGGCGCTATCGCTAGTGGACTCTTTGAGTTACTCTCTCTAGTTACTCTGTGATACAAGCGTTTGAAGATTGAATGCGGAGTGACGGGTTGAGTACCAAAATAATATCGCTTTCGCCGAGTCGAAGAAACATGTAGAATATAGAAACGCTTATAACGTTTGCCATTTGAGTAGGCCCCCTGGTTTGTGCTACGGTGTTTTTACGAAATAGATTGCTATTTATGATTTGCGTTGCTTATATTCCACCAAAAAGTAATGATATCGAGTACATGATGTTATTTAGAATTATTGAACAATTATGTAATATTTACAATGATGTTATTGTGTTAGGTGATTTTAATTTAAATTCTTGTTCCACTAATATCAATAATTATTAGCAGCGTTTTACCTACCAATAAAACGCATATTAAATTACTTACCTTATTCGAAGCTTATAGCTTTATGAGATAGTAGTCTGTGGTTCCCGCCTTTATCTTTGTCTCTTTCTTGCATATAACTCTATCCTTCTCACACGTTTCCCCTTCCACCAACGAATAGTGGGGCGAGCTGTGGTGCGTAGCTGAACCATTTTTGAGCTCATTGCGTCGAATACCAGGCAGAGCTTGACTATAAGCTTCGAATAAGGTAAGTAATTTAATATGCGTTTTATTGGTAGGTAAAACGCTGCTATTAAATTGACTTGACCGTTATTCGAAGCTTATAGCTTTATGAGAGGTGTTTGTTATCGCCTGGTGGTAGGAATAAGAAACGTGACGCCAATGTGAGGGTGTAATAAAAACAGAATAGGTAGGTATATCAGAATCACAATTTATTACTTATAACAAAAATACAAAAATACATTCTCAAATAGAATTAGGAGAGAAGAATCGTGTAACACTCATCGCTGTAGAAGTTGGCATTACCTCCCGTTTGTAATATTTAAGAAAAGTGTTACTAGATCGCCAATTGCCCCTCAAGAGCAATTCTTCAAGCGGATAGTCATCGATCCAGTTTTTAGATGCAACTGCGGATCTAAAGCTACCGGGAGTCGCCTTAATGCCTGCTTCCACAAGAAGAGATTTGATCCATCCTGCTATAATCGACCTGGAAGCTGATTTGGGGTTTCCTCTAAATGTTATAAATAAATTATGACTATTAGCCGTTTCTCGTCTTTCATTTAATACATCGATCAACTTATTTACCCAGAAAATAGGATCTAATCTTAATGAATTGGGATTGGCAATCAGTTTCCATCCTGATTGACGGTAATCATGTGTATCGGTTTTTGAACCGAATAATGGCCAAAAAATAATACAATCATCAGTTCTTGATAAATGTTTTGAATCAATACTTAATAACGTAAGGTCGTGTATTCTTCTACCCGACAAAAGAAGTAATAAAGCAGCAGTGTGTCTACAGACATGAAAAATGTTATCTAAATCGACAGAATAATTCTCCATATAATTAACTAAATCATCGAGATTCCAAATAGGTGGTTTATGATGTAGTGGCTTTTTAAGAGAAATTGATTTTAACACATGTTTGACTAAGGCATTTGAACTTAAATTACCAGCATTTTCGGAATTACATAGTGTAGCTATAGCTGATTTATGTAGCAGAATAGTATTGTAAGAAAGACTATGAATTAAATATAAATCGGCTAAAAATCTGGCTAGCTGTTCGCCAGAAGGATTTTTTGTTTGGACGTCATTATCATTTCACCAAGATTGCCATCTGTTCCATGCAACATTATATGTTTTGCGGGTGGAAGGGCGCCACGAGGTCTTCAGTAATTCAACCTGGCTCTCATTCCAGCGACTTATATCCGATGACCACCCCCACACTTCCATACCTCCATTTCCAGATCTTGTATGTTGGGTGGTGGAAGCCCCGTCGATAGATCTATCAGAACATCTTTCAGGTTCCAAATGCTGAAGGGAGGCGCTAGTGCGCGTGACCTCAGATCCGCTCTCCAAAAGACCTTCTCCCACTTGGGTACCACAAGAAGAAAAATTCCTTTTGCTTGGTTTAGGTGTGTCAAAACTTTTGGAATTAAAAAAGGTGGTGGAAATACCCACGCGAGAGGAAATATCCACTCTTGGGAAAAGGCATCGTGGAATAATGCATGACTGTCCGTCAGATCCAGAGTCACATAGTTGGAAACAACGTGTGCTCTTTTTGATGCAAATAGGTCCACAACCGGTAGGCCCCATTTTGTGAAAATTCGATTCGTAAACTGGGGAAGTAAATGCCATTCTGGTGGTTGTTTTAGGCGTGATAGGTGGTCTGCATGGTTGTTGAATCGACCTGGTATATAGAACACTTTGAGATGAATCTGGTATTGTTCCAGAACATCGAATACCCGATATGTGAGATTCAGAAGGTGAATTGACCTGGTCCCTCCTTCGTTCTTCAGGTATGCGACCACGGTTTTGTTGTCGCATTGAACTAGAACTGTGGAGTTCCTCAGGAGCAGACAACGATCTTGTAAGACTCTTAGGATTGCTAGCATTTCCTTTTGGTTGCAGTGTAATGCCTGCTCCTCTGGTGACCAAGCTCCCGATATGCTCTCGTTGTCTAACTGGGCACCCCAGGCTAGATCCGACGCGTCGGTGGTTAGAAAGTGGGTCGGTGGTGGAATATGAATCTCCGAGGAGTTCTTGCAATTGATTAGCCACCAGTTTATGTTTTCTAGAGCTCTTAGCGGCAATTGATGCCGTGCTTTTACTGAATTTAGGAGACAATTCAATAATTGTTGTAAGTGGCGGAAGTTTAATCGACCCTTTGGTACGGGTACGACAAAGCTGGCGAAGTTGAGCATGCCCACTAGACTCTGAAGATTCAGCAATGTTGTCGAGCCTTGTTGCAACATTTGATCGAGTTTGCTTCTGATAAGAGTAACCTTGTCTTCCGGAAGGCTCTTCTGATTCCTGGCTGAGTTCCATTCCACGCCAAGGTAACATAGGCTTTTCTGGGGGGGGTTAAAATGGATTTTTCGTAGTTCACTAGCCAGCCCAGATGCTCTAAAGTCTCTACGGCTAATTTCACATGTTGCCGAAGCGTATTTTGATCGTGATGGGCCAGCAAAAAATCGTCCAGGTAAATAACTACTCGGATTCCTTTCTGACGAAGGTATTGGGCGACCCAATTTGTTAGGGCAGCGAAAACTTTTGGAGCCGAGCTTAACCCGAAGGGTAGGCACGTCATCTCGAGAAGTTCTCCCTTGTAAATCAGTCTCAAAAACCTTCTGGAGCTGGGGCTTATCCCCAGGTGAAAGTAAGCCTGGGATAAGTCGATCTTGCAAAGCCAATCTTGACTCTGAAGAAAGTCCGGAATGCGTTGAACATTTATAAGGCTGAATTTCCCTACTACCACGTACTCGTTTAATGCCTTCAGGTTGAAGACTGGTCTCGCTGAGCCGTCGCCCTTTGGTACGAGAAATAGGGTAGACAGAAAACTCGGTGAAGGTTTGGCCGGTACTAGGATGCCTTGCATCTTCATCTGGGAAATTACACTGGTCATTTGTTCTGACTCCTTGGTTTGAAAGACTTGTCCCTTTAGATTGGGGTAAATGAGCGGTGGTTTGTCTGTAAAGGGTATGCGATACCCTTGTATAATTTTTAATAGGAACTTGGAAGCGCCCATCGATTCCCAACTGTGGTAAAATTGAGACAGGCGACCGGCTATCTGGACAGGGTAGTCAATACTTACGGCGTTTATTGCCCCTGTATCTGGGTGGCGAAGCCCCACGCTTTCGGTTATTGCCTGACTGCTCATTATCTCGTCGCCTTGGTGCCGAGGCATGTGCATGAAAAAATTGCCTGTTGTTTGCACTTGCGTTTGTATGAGCGTGGTGGATCCCCTTCGAGGGGCCACTATGATTGCATAGACCCTGCGAGGGTCCAAGACTATTGCACACACCCTGTGAGGATGGGCCCGGAACTCCCGGATTATTGCAACATGAATGCATATTATGCATCTGTATACCATAGTTATGGCGTGAGCCCTGCGAGGGCTTAGTTCGCTGTGTGTTCTCCTGCGAGGGGCAGCTGTTACCTTTAGTATTTGAGATAGATGACTTCATCCCTGCATTTCGCTTATGAAGTGGCCAAAAACATTTTCGCACACCTCCAGCCTTCTTCATAGTAGCTGTGAAAGCTTCAGCACTAAACAAGTTGTGAGATGATGGCGGTATCTTACGTAGAGCAGCCTTCATCAGTGGATCACGCACGTGGTTGATAATGCCATCGCGACGCATCTGTATTGTTTCAGTTCGGTGTCCGCATATCATTTGTAAGAAATCAGAGGATATTTTATGAAAACTACCCTCTGAGAAAAGATTATGAATTTTGTCTGCAATCAAATCATAAGTAACATTCGGCTCGTCCCTGGCCCAGGACAAAAAATCACGTAATGTATCTTGCAACGATTCTCTTTGTTTGAGAAAACAAAATGTAAGGGCTGCGAAGGCCCTATCCGCAAACACAAGATTACGTTGTGTATCGTAGGCTTTCACTTCCTCATTAGGTTCTAGTTCAATAAAACCAGGACTTTGACTATACAATTTTTGCGTATCCGCATACCTTAATTCACACCAGTTTTCGTTATCGAGTAATTGTATATCAAGCAATTGTTTCAAATGAGCCTCCGACGCTTTTGGAACAGAAGGTTCTTTTACTTTTGTCGAAATGTCAAAACTAAATAATTTATCGTCACAAGATGCTTGAATAGGAGAATTCAAAGAGTAATCATCGTAAAGTTGCCTACTAGCGTCGGAAATGTAACCACTATTATTTACTAAAGCTAACTGTTCACGAAGGTTATGCACTTCTTTAGATAACTGATCTATCTTACTTGTCGATCCTCCAGATTTCTTGCCTCCCCTTTTCTTACGGTGACGGCGCTTATGCTTGCGAACATCTTGGGAAGAACTTGATGAGGAGCTACCACAGAACATAGAAGTAGATAGAAGTAGTATGAGCTCAATTTAGTATGAAAACCAGTGTAACCAAACAAACACATTAAAAATCGAAGCCAAGCCCCTCACTTAATAGTTACATGCTACGCACACACACTTTGTGAGCACATAATTGGATGAAATTCAAAAACGTAATAATACCCAAAGGTCATAAATCACAAAGTACATTTATTTAGATTCAATCGTATTACCATAGCAACTTGGTACCAAATTAAATAATACTTATATTTATAATGCTGCTACTCAGCGCTAGATGGCGCAAGCAAATTTCAATAATGCGATTTACCACCTTATGTAATAAAACATAAAGTTATACTAGAAAAAAATTACGTGATAAGGGAGACCGGGGTTTGTTAGCATTTTTACTCCTAAGTATTTTCAGCTCAATAATTCGTTTACGTAAAGGTATCTATTTCTTTCTATTTTTTATTATTATAATTTTTTTATTCAACATACATATATCAGGGATCTGTGCTTTTAATTATACCGGGTTATTTGTAAAACACCAACAACCTCGCAGGAGTAGATAACTAATGTCATTAACAACAACATTTCTTCTACGACTTTTCCAAAAACAGCCAAAAAATAATATTTCCTATTCTACTCCCGCAAGGTTGTTGGTGTTTTACAAATAACTTTGTATTGGTATAATCTATGTATGAAAGAAAATAATCGTCGTTAGTTTTTAGGGTTCCGTACCCAAAGGGTAAAAACGGGAACCTATTACTAAGCCTCCGCTGTCCGTCTGTCTGTCTGTCTGTCTGTCTGTCACCAGGCTGTATCTCATGAACCGTGATAGCTAGACAGTTGAAATTTTCACAGATGATGTATTTCTGTTGCAACTATAACAAAAAATACTTATATAATATATATTTTAGGGGGGCTCCTAAAATCGGCGTATGTAATCGAGGCTTTAGTTTTTTTTACAATCTTAAGAACTAGGACATCCATGTGCAAAAAAAGCATTATTCTAATACCTAAGAATATTGTCTACAATACGACATCAAAATCATTGGCTCTGTACTGCATATTTCGAGAGTTTTTTTTCCATTTCGACGCCCCTGTAAAATAACTCTGTAATGTGATATTATGGGGTTTTTGCTGTTATGACAAATTCAACATCTGCTAACTGGAATACATCTTCTGATTTTTTTCCAGATTTTTTGTAGTGATATTCACAAAGATAATTATAATGGACACACAGGTTTATTGTATTGTAGGGAAAATTTGCAAGAAAAAATATTGTAACGCACCGTACCATTACAAAAGTTGATTTGTAAGACATCTGCTCACTATATATTCGATCATTGCCGGTCCATATTCAAAACCCCGAGAGCTTTCAACTCGAACTCGAAAACCGCTTCGAAGCCCTTGAGAACAGCATAGATGTGGACTATCTAAACAACATGGTGGTGGATACTGTCCGTACGGTAGGTCTGTTCTTTAAGACCCACCGTCCCAAGATAAAGAAACTCTCCGACCACACACTCCTACTCATGGATCAGAGAAATGAGGCTCCAGAGCTCAGCGGATGCTCATCGTTATCGGCAGCTCAATAGACAGGTATCAAAGTCTTTGACGAGCAACCTTCGCCAATTTAATACGAATAGTATTAGAGAGGATATCGAGCGGAATAAAGGCTCTAAAGTGTTCGCGAGAGATCTGTCTATTGGGCAAAGCCAGATGACGAAGCTGAAAACTGACGACGGACGCATCATTTCATCGAAGCCTGAAATCCTGAGGGAGATCGAGAGCTTCTATGGGCAGTTATATTCCACGCAGACACCTGTTGAAAGCAAGGCTAAAGACCCCAGAGCCAAGTTTACCCGACACTATACCCAAGATATCCTGGACGTCAGCCTGTACGAGATAAGTATGGCTCTCAAACAGCTGAAAAACAACATGCGGCGGGTAACGATGGAATCGCTACAGAACTTCTGAGAGCGGGCGGTAAGCCGATACTCAAATTCCTCCAGAAGCTCTTTAATTCCGTCATCGTCGAGGGCAGAACGCCAAAGACATGGAACATAAGTAAGATGATCTTGTTCTTTAAAAAGGGTGACAAGTCCCTCTTAAAGAACTACAGACCCATCTCGCTTCTGAGTCATGTCTATAAGTTGTTTTCGAGAGTCCTTACGAATCGTCTCGCTAGCAAGTTCGACGACTTCCAAGCTCCCGAACAAGCCAGGTTCCGAAAAGGCTTTAGCACCATAGACCACATCCATACGCTGCGGCAGGTTATACAGTAGACTGAGGAGTATAATCAGCCACTTTGCTTGGCGTTCGTGGACTATGTGAAAGCCTTTGATTCGATTAAAACCTGGGCGGTGCTGCAGTCTCTCCAAGTGGACTATAGGTATATCGAGGTGTTAAGGTACTTATACCAAAATGCCACCATGTCGATCCGAGTACAGAACCAGAACACAAATCCTATCCAGTGCAGCGTGGTGTGAGACAGAGAGACGTTATTTCTCCGAAATTGTTCACAGCTGCGTTGGAGGACATCTTTAAGCTCTTGGACTGGAAAGGACTCGGCATCAACATTAATGGCCAGTACCTAACACACTTTCGTTTTGCCGATGATATAGCCCTTATGGCTGAGACCATGGAGGACTTGAACACAATGCTCGAAGATCTCCGTAGTGCTTCCCAAAGAGTGGGTCTTAGGATGAACAAAACATTTATCATTTAATTATACAATTTTTTCTATGGTGACTCACAGTCACAACTTTTCCGGTCTCCCCTATTGAGTAGCTTTATTAAATCGACTCTAAGGGTGGGACAGCGATATCGATAGAAGAAGTTTGAACCTAAGCAATATATTAAAAATTGTTATAGTATTTTATTTACTGCTGTTATAATATGACCAGACAAGCTTTGACAAGGGGTCCAAAAAATACCCTGTAGTTAAAAATATAAAAATAAAGCAAATATTTAATAGGTAGGTACTCATTGTATATTCCTTTTCTAACATAATAATAACCTCCTTATCTATTAACAACGTATTAAATAAATCCTCTGAGGGCGCTACTTTTGGTCAGAGAATTGCCTTAGCTAATATCTAGCTAAAATGTAATAAAATAAAATATACAAACTCTAACTCACAGTGAAAAAGTAAAAATAAGTACCTACGGTACTAGCCTTGCTCACGACATATACATATAACATCCTTTTCAAGGACATTAACTCGCGTCGCGTAGTTATTATATTGCGTAAATTACTGTCCTTGAAAGAGTACGTATTTGTTCAAAAGTTGGCGTTTTAACATTTTCAATTTAATTTTTAACAAATAGTGAATTCTTAAATTAATATAGCGATCTGCTATTGCTTTTATTAAATCGGTAATATGATTTGAAGAAGGAAATTGACCAATTTCATGAAAACTAATATTATCAAATATTTTTTCCCCGACAAAGGTTTGCAAAACGTTTGCCATAATGCAATGTTTTTTCAACATCCGTCCATTATCATCATAAATTCTAAGGATGCTCTCGGCCACTCTACATATTTTTATAACGTCTGATGAAGGATACACAAGACCACCCTTATCTTTGGCTACAATAAACACTTAATTCTACACCGTCATTTTGTAGTCGTTTTAATTAACTTTAGGGAGTGCTCTACTAATGAAAATAATCATTTTTGCCAAAGAAACATGGGTCGAAAAACGAAAAAAAATTTTGACCTTCCCATACAAATACAATGTTTTAGCTGTCTAGTTAGTATGGGAGGACCAAAATTTTTTGTCGTTTTTGGACCTATGTTTCTTGGGCAAAAATGTTTAGTTTCATTGGTGCAACACACCCTTAAGTTAATTAAAACGACTACAAAATGACGGTGTATACGCTACAGAATTTCACAATTCTTTTATAAATAATGATGATTAAAGTACCTGATACAAAAAAATGTTTTTAACAGGAACTGCTGTGTCGTTGATATATCTTTTTTTTACCACTTTTCTTTATAATAAAATCTTTTTCCAGAAAATGGGTAGAGCATATGGTGCTTTGTTTTGAAGGGAACCAATTTTGTCTCCCTGTCGCATTTATCCATTTTTCTTTCATATGTCCGTCTTTTGGGAAACTGTAAAAATAGTAGGTAGTAAAAGTAGTAGGTATTATTTATTGTTTATTATTTATTTTAAGAAATTACAAAAAGTTGGAGTTCTTTATGTTATCTATGTAAACCCCGAACTTATGTGAATCCTCAGATTTTCCAGTAAAACCTAAGATTTACCAACTCTTAATGGTAAAGGTTCAAACTGTTCTGTGATCATCGTTCATTTTGAACATTTACCATCAGATAATTATAACTTATCGATATCATACTTACTGTCTACTGGCACAGCCCTAATTGACGTATTTCCGCTATTCTATATATTAAATCCGGTATTTTATATGTTAGAAACTTCGAGAATAATAGAAGTAGTACGTTGGAACATAGACCATATGTGTATATAACATAGAGTTGGATTATACTTGTTTCTCATCTCAAAAAGAACAAAGTCAACTGAATTTTTAATTGAATTTCAAATAAATTGAATTATTACTTACAGGTGGTATGATATGCCTCCTTTTGATATATTATTTTTCCTGCTGTCGTTTTTACATTCCAAAATACTGCAGTAAGGCATATTTATAATTTTTTGGATTTATTTTTGTTTTTGACATTTGCTCTCCTGACTGACTGAGCAAAATCATACATGCGGAGCTACGCACATTTGATGTTACACGGGTACCGCCCACATGCGACTTCTACTGGGGGGAAAAAATTTCTTTGTTCTGTGGGAGCTACTACCACTCGAACTCGATGAACTCGAAGTCGAAGACGCTCGTCGATCTTTGCGTTTTCGTTTCGGAGAAGCCAGTACATCCGGCTCAACTTGGTTTACAGTAGCATCCATAACGACTTGCTAGAAAAACACTATAACAAAATTTTTACAATTAATCGAACGGAAAAAACCGTTAACCAAAAGGAAAATTTTTCAATTTAATGCTAATTAACCTGATGGGGTTATTTTTCAACTTTACGAACAATTTATTTCGTTACAATTGCGATCTACAGTTGAAAAGTGATAATTTATCACTAAAGTGAAGGTAGTTTTGTCTACCAACAAGAAAATAATTTACGGAAAAAACTTGAATATGTAGTTGAATGTACAACTTTACCCGGCGGGAACCTAGACGCCAATGAGCTCAAAAATGGTTCAGCTACGCACCACAGCTCGCCCCACTATTCGTTGGTGGAAGGGGAAACGTGTGAGAAGGATAGAGTTATATGCAAGAAAGAGACAAAGATAAAGGCGGGAACCACAGACTACTATCTCATAAAGCTATAAGCTTCGAATAACGGTCAAGTCAATTTAATATGAATGTTTCCAGTCTTATTGTGGGTTTGCTCAGTATAACAAAATAGGTAATTGTAATAACTGTCAATTAGATCTAGTGTTGAGTACATTGGACGGGGACGAAAGTGTAGTAGTGAGTCAGTCAACGGTGCCCCTGGTACCCGTAGACGCGTACCATCCGCCGCTCGACGTCGTTGTGCGGCCGCGGGCGGCTCCATGCCGACCCCCCCAACCTCCGCTCGCCTCGTCGCACATGCACAATGCCGGGGTCTCTCGCTGGAACTTTAATAAAGCTAACTTTCCTCTTTTATACGCCGCGTTAGGGCAAATAGACTGGACCCCTATGTACAATTTAGACCTTAATTCAAGTGTGGAATATTTCTATGACATATTGAACTCCGTTCTAGATGATTTTGTACCACGAAAAACACAAAGGGTGATAAATTCAGGGCGTGTGTACCCGGAGTGGTACACTGCTGAAATTATACACGAAATAAAATCAAAAGCTGAACTGCATAAAAAATATAAAATTAGTAAATTAAATGGTGATTACGAGGCGTTTGCTCGGTGTAGGACAAAGGTGAAAATGATGATGAAACATGCGGAAGAACAGCATCAATACCTTATTCAGAGTACTTTGCGAGAAAATCCAAAATCTTTTTGGAATTACATAAATTCTAAAAAAGGTGGTAGAAACCCTAGGAAGATTATGAAGAACGGTGAAGTGTTAGCATCCGATCAGTGTGCCAAAGAATTTGCTGAATTTTTCCAATCGGTGTATAGCACTGAACGAGCTATGCTGGATGTTGATGTGGCGATATCGGAAGCGGGTGGAGACAACGGGGCGGCACGTGTCCACCTGGACCGCCTGCAACTGCGGGACGTAGAACGCGCGCTCAAACAACTTAAGCCGAAGAAATCAACTGGACCAGACGGTGTCCCACCGTACATATTTAAGGATTGTTGGGCTGTGCTTGCAGATCCACTGCTATATATATATAATAAATGTTTAGGAGACGCAGAGTTCCCGGATAGGTGGAAAATGACAAGGGTCGTTCCAGTACCTAAGAGTTCAGGGACGAGTGTAGACGAGCACAGACCAGTAGCAGTACTGTCCACCCCCGCAAAAGTATTGGAAGCAGCTGTACATCTACCTATTCTTGAACAAATTAGTTCACAGTTGTCAGAAGCTCAGCATGGGTTTCGGCCAGCAAGAAGTACTACCAGCAATCTGCTGGAGTACATGTCTTATATTACACCAGTAGTAGATAGTGGGGGGCGAGTCGACGCCGCCTATTTTGATTTTAAAAAAGCATTTGATTTAGTTCAAAATGATGTATTGCTAAAAAAGTTGGCTGGTGTCGGCTTCACTCCCCACTTGCTGAAATTTTTTGCTAGTTACATGCAGGACCGGCAACAATACGTAGAATACGCAGGTTATTTATCCGAGCCCTACTTTACCCGGTCAGGCGTGAGTCAGGGTAGCAATCTTGGACCTCTAGAATTTATTATAATGATCAACGACCTATCACAAGTTGTTGTGGATGCAAAATGCTTGCTGTTCGCTGACGACTTAAAACTATATCTAGAGATTCGAGACGAAAAAGACTGCGAAAGACTGCAAAGGGACATAGACAGGGTGGTTGCTTGGAGTAAGGAAAATCAATTATATTTTAATCCTTCAAAATGTGTGACAATAACATTCTCTCGCGCACACAATTCACCGCAATACGACTATAAGGTGGATAATATATCCTTGGCAAGAGTTACCGAAGTCAAGGATCTAGGGACCTGTCTTAACAGTGGGCTAACGTTTCGTAAACACATTGTCCAGATATGCAAGAAAGCTTATAGGAATTTGGGATTCGTGCTTCGTAGAGTTAGTAATTTGAAAAATTTTAATGTAACTGCAATTAAGATCTTATATAATGCGCTAGTGAGAAGTCAGTTAGAATTTAATTCTGTAATATGGTCCTCACACGAAGCAAAGTACAATATCATGCTGGAACGGGTTCAGAATAAATTTGTCAGATACCTTTACCTAAAGTTGTATGGAGTGTACCCATTTTACCCGCTAATGTATCCAACATTATTTGTATTGGGCATGGTCGGATACAACCAACTGAGGGTAAGGAGGGACATGGCTTTAGTACTTTATATTTTTAAAATAGTAAGAGGTAAGTTACATAACGCTTGTATACTC
This sequence comes from Agriphila tristella, assembly GCA_928269145.1. NCBI lineage: Eukaryota > Metazoa > Arthropoda > Insecta > Lepidoptera > Crambidae > Agriphila > Agriphila tristella. Next base: position 3,991,075 of record OV743435.1, read on the forward strand.
AGCCAAATAGGCATGTGTGTTCCGGACCGGTACGTGTGGCGCAGGCGCAGGCCTAGTCTGCTCGCGGTGCCGCAAGCGCGGACCAATTTACTTAAGGAAGCGCCGTTGACGCGGGCACTGCGCACTCTCAACCTAATAGCCAATGATATAGACGTGTTCTTTTGTCCGCTGAGTGAATTCACGAGAGCGGCTATGTTTACCATTTGTTATAAAATTAATTAGGTAATTGCAATGATTGTAAATTAATTAATAATGAACTAAATTAGAATATTATTATTATTTATGAAATATATTTATGTTATAATATGTTATGTTAATTATAGTAGGTATATTGAATGTGTTAAAGATTTTTTAATTTTGTTAATTGATATTGATAAATTATATAATGTATTTAGTTACTCTATTGTAATGGGTTAATCCTGTAAAAATAGATGTAAGAGTGGAAATAAAATAAATAAATAAATAAATATTAACATTTGGCTCGGTATTCACATCTTGTAAGTAGGTATAGTTTGACTTTAAAATAAGGACTTTTATGATATAAAATATTTATTTAGTTAAAACAAAAAGACCTATCTTGAATTTATACTTAAACTCTTGAATTTTCGCGGAACCCCTATGAGCCTCTCACGGAACCTCTGGGTTCCGCGGAACCCTATTCGGGAACCGCTGGCCTATAGCATATTATTTATTCTGTGCCTGTAGTCCTACTGCGTGGTCCTATTAGTATCAGAAGGACCATGAGCAAAGCAGCTAGGTAGGAGCCGCGCTGGCTGGTGTATGGAATGACGTCATCGGGAGGACGTAGCGTTAGACACGTTTAAACGTATACCATACAGGGTGTAGAAAGTCCTTCAACAAAGCTGAGGTCTACGTATTCTGCCCATCATAAGGACCATTTCTGTTCAAAATTATTGCTGGGAAACGATTTTCATTTTTGGTGTTAAAAAGCATTGCATACTTTTTCTACTTTGACCTTCAATAACTTCATAGCTATTGATAGAACCTGGGAAAGGTTTAGTCAAAAGACAAAAAATATCTTGATGATGGGCGGAATACATGGACTTCGGCTACGTTGAGGGTCTTTTACACCCTTTATAATAAATGAGTGTATAATAAATGAGTGTTAAAAACACTTGCTCGTCAAAGACGCGTCGTATTTAGGCCTCATGGACAACGCTGAAGGAGGGTCGGCGTACTTCTCGGGGCGGGGGTGGCGGTAGGATCCGCGTTGGCTGGTGTCCGGGATCTCCACGTCGTCCGGCAAACGCAGCGTTTGCAGCGCGCGCGCACGCCGCGTTAGGTTCACCGACATGAATGGCAACTCTGTACCGAAAGTGTGGATTTATGGCCTATTTAATTATTTACATCCTAGCTTCCCGTTCGCAGCTTAGCCCGCGTAGACTATAGATTATGTCGTGCGGGTGGATATATCCATCCGTGCCCAGCAGTTGGATAAAAAGTAGCATATGTCCTTCCCCAAGGTCCCATACTCTAAGTATATCCAAACCAAATTTCCTCAAAATCGGTTCAGCGGTCTAGACGTGAAAACGTAACAGACAAACAGATTTACTTTTGCATTTATAGTATGGAAAGCTCGGTGACGCAAAGGCTTGGCACATTCCATAAGCGATAGCTGCATTATGCAACTGTCGTTAGGGTCGATCATCAGACGGTGATGATGAAGTCCTCGTATCCCTTAGCCGCCTAAGGGCTCTTAGAAAAGACCACTTCAGTCATCGAATAGACGAAAAATTTACTATCTTCGAGCGCCTCCGTGCTTCGGAAGGCATGTTAAGCTGTTGGTCTTTGCTGCACTCTTAGGGCTCCATAGGGATTGGGTGGTAGCTTGTGGCCTATCCTAGATCATAAATTCATAGTCCATTCACAAGAAAACCTTTGCCCCTACAGTGCAGAAGAGACAAAGGCTTATAATGATTATGATTTGGTCATAAGAGAACTTAGTAAAACAAGCTTTCTGTCTACCTCTAGAGCAGTGTTTGCACAAGTACTCAGTCCTCTTCAAGTCCTGTATCTCGTGCTCGATGGGGGTGGGGTCGATGTCTTCAGACATGTACATCTTGGTCAGCTTCGGGTAGTCCACTGCGAACTGGACATTATACAGGTTTCATTATTTTTGTAAAGCAACTAGGTAGGTAGGGAGGGACGCCTGTGTATTATACTTGGCCACCAAGTTCGGTTCCCAGGTTATACATGTGCTTAGTTTGAATATGATGTAGGGCTTATTCTAATCGCATTCCACTAGCTCCCTATTGTGTTTTTGTAAGAGCGATAGTCAGCTACTTAGAAATTGAGCGAGCAGTCTCGCGAGGCCCCCTTGAGCGTTTACCACGAGACGATCTCTTGACTGCAAAAAGCCTTAGTTTTTTTTATATGATCGCCTCCTATCGAGGATGCTCGTTCTATCTGGTGTTGGCTCAGCTTATGACAAAGAATTTCAGATGAAGTACTTACCTACCTATGTAGCCTTATGGTCGCATAACTGAGAAAGAAATGATAAAGTTCCCTCCAGCCTTTAAGACCCCTCGGATCCCCTGCTAGACTCCCCTGGGGGATTCATGTGGATATTTTGTCCACTTAGATCCACCAAAAAAGATTGCGTCTTTTCGAGTCAACGATCAAACAGCCGTCAGAAGTGACCCTTATAAGCTACAGCATAGAGTATCAATTCAGTCACCCGTTCCACGGCTTTCTTGTAGTACTCGTGCTCTAAAGGGCACAGTATATCGGGATAGCGTCGAGGCGCGTCTCTGGGCTTAAGGGGGTCACGGCTCAGTCCTGCGATTAGGCAGTTGTCATCTATGGCCTTGCGACGGGGGCTTTTGCTATAGAATAATAGGTTATTAAGGGAAAAGTATCTAAAAACTTTTTTTTTATTTAGGATGGTACATAGGTTTTAAATGAGACTACTTAGTGATGATTGTCATTGAAGGTGTGCAGACTATTTGCCACATTAACAAAGGTTTTGACGGGACACGATAGCTTGTGATGAAAACCACAAATTATCTTGCATAATTATGATCACTCTTTACTCATGGTGTTGCAAACGTGGGTAGTACATTGGTATTGCCAAGCACAGAGCTTCAAGGAAAATCGGAAAACCATAAGAACTGTGGTACCTATCAGTCCACTGCTGGACATGCGCCTCCCCATTTTCTGTCTGGGATTGAGATCGGTTTTGCCCCAAAAACCTACCATTAAAACCTTTTTTACGCTAGGTTTTAACGCAAAGCAAGACCCTTAAATTAACGAAATGACTTTTCAACTGTCTTGTCTTACGGTTTAATTTTTCTCCCAAAGTCCACCATGGTCACCGATCGGAAATCTATTTCACCGTCGAATACAGACATGGTTTATAAACGCTTTGCAAATCTTTACAAAACTTAATATTTTCTAAAAGTTTCCTTTATTTATAACATGCTCATAAATAAATGATGAAGAAATGCATTTTGACACTGTCAATTTGATTTTAAACAAAGAGTACCACTGACGTCCATTATACAAGTTCGCCAGTCCAGCCGTCAGCGTACTCTGTATAATGGACGTCAGTGAAGAGTACCTACCCTTCTTAGATTTTTACGTTTTTTAACATTTTATCGAGTCATAGAATATGAATAAGATTCTTGATTTTATTTTACATTTCGATAAACAAAGTACACCTGCCTCAATGCATCAAGAAATCTCAGAAACTACAAGTGCTAGGAGTCTCAAATTTTGCATGGCGGCTCCTTTTAGGGCGTAGATGCTCACTAAGACGGGATCTTGCGAAATTCAACCCCTAAAGGGGTGAAACATGGTGGCAAAGTTTGTATGGGAGAACGCGATTCCTTTGCCCGATTGACTTGAAAGGCATAGACATTCTTTCACAAAATTAATTAAACACGTGTTTGTTATCTTACTCTATGGCAGTGTGTTGCACTGGTGTAGGTATCTACAGTATTTTTAACTAGGCATGACCAACTAAATTAATAGAAATAAAATAAAAAAGAACTTAAATATAAATCATTTACTTTATTTATAGTTACATTTAATCATGTGCATACCTATAAATAACGAAATACCTTCATTATAATAATAACATATACTCAGAAAGACTATTATGACGTTCACCGAAAAACCTATGAATTGTGGTAAGCAAAATTCAATCTTATGGCATTGCATTAAAATATGCATAAAATTCATGGCATTGACACACAGTTTACCCTTAACTGTTGACTTACAAAACAAAGAATACAGTGAACTATTAAACGCATCCCTGTTTTTCATATTATTAAATACTGTATCATTTGGCATTCATGTGACAAAAACGTAAGTGTTAGGGATCGTCCTAATAGAACGCGACTACGCGACGATCATCGCGCGAGTAAGCGACGCGACCATCGCGAGTTCGCGCGAATATGAAACTTAGGCACAGAGGAAATAATCACTACTACGTAGGAGGTCCGTATTATAGGACGAGACTCAAGCACTGCTTGCTGCTTGAGTGCAGTTAGAAAGGGATGGTGCTATTCATCGCATATAGCGCCATCCCTATCTAACTGTACTCAAGTAGAGATTTGAGTTTGAGTTTGATTCTGTAATACGAGCCTTAGTGAAAGATTTTTTGAAATCCGTTTAGAAATGGTGGAGTTAAAAGGATTTTGATGGAAATGCCAAGCTCAATGCAATGTGTGCAGGGGCTTTAGCACGTACGACATAAGGTTTACGTACGTCGCGATGACGTTATAAGAACCCCCCAAAATAGGAGCGTTTTACCTACCATTAAAACGCATATTGTGTCTGAAGCCTTATTCGAAGCCTTGGTAAACAGATTGAGAATAGCGAAGCCTTTCCGTTTCCCGTTCAGCATCATTATTATAGGTCTATCTTACCAAATTACGTCACATCCGTATCCGATCTCACCCCACTATGTTCACCAGGCGGCCATTGCTGGTTTTCGCGCTCATTGCAGTCTCAAAATCTGAAAAATACTTTACAACTAATTAGCATTGAATGCATACCAGGCAGCCCTTGAAGGTAGGCTTCGAATAAGGCTTCAGACACAATATGCGTTTTAATGGTAGGTAAAACGCTCCTATTGTGTCCTATTCGCCGTTATTCGAAGCCTTGGTAAACAGATTGAGACATTGTTTGTTATCGCCTGGTGAACAGGGACAGGACGCCAATGTGACACTTTAAATCATAAATAGTTTATTACTCTTAAAAATTATTTTAATTTAGATCAAAAGAAATCTTTCTTTATAATTAGTAAAGGGAAGAAAAAAAAAAACAAAAACATAACAATTAAAACTGAAACAAAGTCCATTGACAAATCAGCTTTAAATAAATTCTCATAAAATTTACTTAAGTAATTATTTAACATACATTATCTAACTCATAATATTTTAGTCATGTTATCGTTTAATACGACTGCTGGCTGACAGCTGGCTGCATCTCTGCTTAAGTCGCGTCGGTCGCCTACTTCAAAATTATCTTGGACAAGACAACGTTTTCTTCTCAGATTCTTTAATTACAACTGTGGTGTCAGTTGCTGCCCAATTATTTCACTTAAAGATACAAACCTTACTAAAAAGATCATTATAAAATCCCTAACTGGATTTAGATATCATCTATATATATAAAATTCAAAGTCCTGACTGAGTGAGATATCAACGCACAGCCCAAACCGCTGAACCTAGAGACTTGAAATTTTGCACACAGATACTTTATACAGTGTAGGCATCCACTAAGGAAGGATTTTTGAAAATTCCATCCCTAAGGGGATGAAATAAGGGATGAAAGTTTGTATGAAAGTCCCTCAGTTTTGAAGCTAGGATTTATTTAGAATTTTGTGTTTAGGCTGATGATTGAAAATAAATAAATACGTGTCTCAGCGTTTTTCAAAATTCTACCCCCAAAGGGGTGAAAAGGGGGATGAAGTTGTGTTTAGAAGATAATCCTTCATTTTTGAAGTAGAAATCGCTAGATTTGTAATTTAGGCTTATGGATGGAAATCTAACGCAACGCATATTGTATTGGTATAATTTCAACCCCCATGGTGATGAAATGGGGGTGCAATGGGGTAAATAAACCTAAAAATCGATATGGATGTCGTTATTGGGGTTTTCTGGGATGAAGATTGCGAAAATGACATTTATTTTGAAGTCCAACACGGTCGACATGATTTAACCCCTAAAGGGGTGAAAATTGGATTTAAATTTGGTATTGAAAACAATATAAAATAGACATTACAACTTAAAACTTCGTAGGAGCATGTCTTAAAATAAATAGGCAAACATATATTTTGTGGTTTTGAAAATCAACCCCTTAGGGGGTAAATGGGCTAAGTAAACGTAGAAATCGATATGGATGTCGTTCTTGAGGTTTTATGGGATGGTGATTGCGAAAATGACATTAATTTTGAAGTCCAATTTAACCGCTAAAGGGGTGAAAATGGGGTACAAATTATATATGGAAAAATAATATAAAATAGACATTACATAGTTTACAGCTTAAAAATTCGTAGGAGCATGTCTAAAAATAAATAGGCAAACACATATTTTCTTATTTTGAAAATCATCCGTTAGGGGGTAAATGGGGTAAGTAAACATGAAAGCCGATGTGGATGTCGTTCTTGAGGTTTTATGGGATGAGGAATGCGAAAATGACATTTGTTTTGAAGTCCAACACGGTGGACATGATTCAGCCCAAGGGGACGGGGACGGACACGGGAACAGGAACGGGAACGGGGGCGGGGACGGAAACGGGAAAGAGTAAAGAAACGGGAACGTGATACTCTTAATATCTCTGGACCTAATTCTGATTATTGTAATAAACTAGCTTCCGCCCGCGACTTCGTCCGCGTGGATATTAGAGAAAATCCTTAGGGAACCTTCAACCAGGATCCGACCAACCGTTTTATACGCGATTACGCGGGTCCCCACCAAGCGCGCAGCCTCGTGCGAGGCCTGTCACACGTCGCAAATGTTTTGCCTCGCGAGGCAGCGCGCTTGGTGGGGACCCGCCTAATCGCGTATAAAACGGTTGGTCGGATCCTGGTTGAAGGTTCCCTAAGGATTTTCTCTAATATCCACGCGGACGAAGTCGCGGGCGGAAGCTAGTTATAAAATAAGCCTTTGTGAACGCGGTCACAAAGTTATTACTTCTACATCAGATACTTGATTAAATTAATTTAACGTCAACTGCGAACTGAACTCAATACATACCTACCCAAAAATAAACGTTATACGACTGACTTAAGCCAAAGGTAACTTTTTTAGATTTAACCTTTGGTGTTGATTAACTTAGGCCGACTAGCTAGCTAGAGTGTCTGTGTGCGCCACTGTCTGCGACATCTTGTTGTGTCACGTCTAACATAAATTTTATGTGTAAGTGGAACAAGCACTAGCATTATTTTTAATAATTATGTATGTTAGTCTGTAAGGTATATATTGTATGGGCCTAGTTGCCTGAAATAAATGGTTAAATAAAAATAAATTACACGTAAGTGTTATATAAATTGCTATCGAATATTAATTAACATTAACAAGTCCCTTTGAATTTTTACACTTAATAAAACATTTAGTATTCGATTGGTCAGCAGTAGTCAGCACACAGCAGCTGTGTTAGCCAAAAACAAAACAAAAAAAAAATATTTAAGTAGGCACATACTTATTTAGCTAGGTACTCACTACACTTAACTGTAACGTTTTTAATTATCATCGCAAAATTAAATGACATCTTTACATTGGAAATCAAAATACTAGGTACAGACAAAATAATAAATGTAATAGATAAAATCAAAAGATGTATTAAAAGAACAAATATGACAGTACTGCATATCAAAGAAAGAAATATGACTTTAATTATTTCAACATGTCTTTACTTTCTGTAGACAAAGTTTCGTCTTTTGTAGGTAAAGGTGTAAATAATAGTAGTTTATGAAACTGACACATAAAGAGGGGTATTAAAACACGAGTGTGTGTTTAAAAACCGAGCCGCAGGCGAGGTTTTTAATAGTATCACAAGAGTGTTTTAATACCTAGTTATGTGCAGTTTCATACACTACTTTATCTACACTCATACATTTGGGATTGAACCTACTAAATAAAAGATCAACGTTAGAAAAGAGAGAGAGAGAGACTTTGTTTGTATTAGCTGTAATAAGTCATATCCTTAGCTGCATCTCAAATATCGGGCAGAGTCAATTTTTTTCACATTTTAAAGCAAGAATAAAAAAAACCTACAAAATTCAGTAAGTATAACAAAATGTAAAAATTTAAATCAAAACTTTATTTGAAATGCTTTAGAAATGGCGCGCATTCCATTAGAAAAAAAAGAGATGAGTGCATTCCAACAATTTAATCGCACTAAGTCATCGATTACCATAGAGTGCATTTTAATCAATGAAAATTTGTGGGAAAATATAGTTGTTTTTTTTTAATGTTACGGCACTGCCTTCTTTTTGGATTTGCCCTGTATCGTAATGAGAAAAAAAGTTATTTTATGATGCAGTTGACTGCATCGTAATGAGTTTATTTTTTAATTTTACCTATCCACGAAAATAAAGTACGTATTTATATTACCTTTTTTGAATTCATATTTGGAACATTACGTTGTGAGTGTAGATAAAATATTTTATTTTTATCAATCTATAAAATAAATATTTAAAAGAAAATTAAATCAATTAAGTTTCTAAATGTCATGGTTTCTATGGCCATCGGAAAAACTGCACGCAGCATAAACTTAATACTTATATAACATTCGTTTTGAACTTGAATTTCTAACAATTCAATGATGAATGAATTCTTTCAATGATAGTAATAATAATTACAATTAATATACTTGCATTTAATTATTCAATTAAAATCACATAAATACTTTGGAATCATCCACCAAGAAGATTACCTCTGTTATCTAACAAATCAAGTATTAGCACCCGGATAAATAAACAAGAGCCGAGTGCCAGTGCTGCCCCATGGTAGTTAAGCTTTGATTAGGAAAGCATATTTAAGTAACTTAATCGCAGACACCAACCAATACAACATCAGATCGACAGTGTTTACAACAACTGACTTATGTCAAAGTGCAATTAGGTGTATTATTTTAAAATGATTTCCAGAATACCTATGGTACATGTATGGTAGCTAAATAGAAGTGCTTTCATATTCTACTGAAATATTCAACAAGTACTTAAGTAAGTATATAACAAAATGTTAACTTGATATCTACACCGTGCTGAGATTATAATCAAAATATAGAATGATTCAATCAAGGTCTAAGTAAAATCGAGATTCCCCAAGAATTAAATAGGGTTTATATCACAACAAAACATTTACAAGTTAAAGTGATTTTTAAAATTCCTATCTATTAATGTACACCACAACGTGGTCAAAGTACAATAAAAACTAGCACTTTATGTATTTATGTACATACACATTACACGCCCCCGGCAAATCGGATATCAATGCACTTTGTAATAAAACCAACATCATCAGACTATCTACATAAAATTTAAAATGTAAATCAAGCACAACCCTTGCAGTGACCACTTAACTGAACCCACAGCTTTAAAACTAGCTAGGATATCTGATCTGTCCTCGGACTCATGAGACAATATTAGTCTTCAAAGCATACAAATGAATTTAAAATTTTCAAACAAAACATAATATCTGCTACACTTATTTTGGTTACAGTGTATCCAAAAGGGACATCACTAGTTAGGTTAGATTAAAACTGTGACCTTTTGGTCACAAAACGGCAAAATAAAGCGCGAGCCGAGCGAGCGCATCGAGTGTGCCACGGCAGCGGCCAGTGAAGCACCAGAACGCAACTGTTGGTGAACCTCCTTTGACACCCGGACTTAGCTAGCACCCGGTTCGATATTTTTAATAAAGAAACATTTTAAATAACTGGAAAATATATTGATTGAAATATTCAATCGTAATAACTTGTTTTACCAGGCCCACGGTCATAAAAATAAATATTAATAATTAACTCACCAAAGAAAATTTCAAAATGTCATCTTCTGGTTGTTCTGTAAGCAGCAACTAGTGGTTGTTGGAAACATGGTGCCCACCAGAAGTACGGGAATATCTTGGATGATCCCCTTTTTAAGTTCCTCCCGCTCAGGGATTAAGGACAGTATTTGCACAGAATAATTAAATAAAATAATAAGATAAAATGAGTTAAAATATGTACGGTGCCTGGACGGTGCTCATCAAAAGCAACCGAAATAATTTTTATATCAAAACATCAACCGACGGTGCTCAGGAGCGACCGGCCGAATTTATGTTAAACCATAATAAATGTTTATCGAATGTAAATATATTTATTGATATTACATAACTATAATGACGGTGCCCATCAGAGGGTGACCGAATTTATGTTAAATAGTAAGATACTTAATCAACGGAATCCATCAGGAGTGACCGCCAGAGTTCAATCAACGGTGCTCAAAAGCGACCGGATAAATCCAAATTCAAAATATTGTTATAACTCACACAGCTCTTAACATGTGGGGCTTACTACCATAGAGGAAGTAAACAGCATGTTTTAATTACAAAATTATGTAAATACAACTTTCATAAACTTGTGTCAACGGTGCCAGGAGCAGCCGATAGACCTTCCCCGGTTCAGTTGCGGAACAAGCTGGAACCGAGGGGTATAATAATAATGATAGAAAATATCTAATTACTATGATAAACTTTTGACTTGCCTGCAATTAAAAATAGATTTCAATTTAAAGTGGGAACTGTTTTAAAAATTATTTAAAACAGTTCCCACCATTAATTTTATTAATAGAGCTGTACCCGACAATCATATATATCAGTATCACACATATCTTCAATCCAGAACCTTCGGTGGCGTACGCAGATAAGGTCCTTCAAGTTTCATCACAATCAAATTAATGGTTTTGGAAAGCATACAAATAAAAAGCATTCATTTTTATTCATACACAAGAAAAAATTAGTACGCTCATTTTACTGGGAATTGAACCCGGGCCATTTTGCGCGTTGATAGCGTTTACTGCCGCTGCATCAAATACGCCATCAATTGTAATATTCCGCAATCAAGTCAATATCTGACTGTTTAAATGTTTTAATTAAACACCAATTTACAGGCAAGATTCTTTTGTAAAACCACTGAATACTTATTCTTGTTCAAAGTGCCTCGTTACGTATCACTAATCAGATTCAAAGCAGTGACTTAAAAAAAATATATAATCGTTCAAACGACTACGGCTAAACAACATCTCTCAATAAAATAGGGCACAATGGTTAATCTCAACACTGGTCAAGTAAAACTATGAGTCGAACGAAATGCCACGGCAATGGCCGGATAGTGCTAAGATTCAAGCATCATACACTTTCTCATATTTTTAGAAACACAAGTATTTGTGTACTCAGCTCACATTCAACACAATATAGCTTTACCAACAATGAATAGGAATCGTACGAAACTTGTTTTCCGTAACATAAAAATTTTCATAAGCATTAAATTTGTCAAAATTATAACGTTTTTAGGAGATCGCATATGCCAAAAGCGAATATCACTCATGAACGGCAATTTTACGAATGTAAGAATTAACAGAAATTATATTTCAACATATCGTGGGTAGAATCATATCATTATTAAATAATGGAAAAATTTCACTGACCTTATGGCGAGGCGTTAGATTACCTCAATCCAATTCAAATCACGCGTCATATTTACTGTAGATCCATGCCCTCGCCCTCGTTCTCTGCTACTCCACGAACATGACGACGAAAACGGAGACGACACAAAGTCGGACCCAACTAACACTGATTTTACGTATGGTTTTGGAATTTCTACGCACACGCATTTTAAATAACCGAAAATAAATCGTAAGATGTTACTTTTCAACAAAAATATGTAAAATAAAATCTAAATTCGAATTAAGAATTTTACGAACGCTAACAGCGTTTGACCCATAGATCTAGATCGATTTGACCTACTTTAGAAAACTTAACAGCATTTGACCTACTTAGGCAAAATTTTTAAATTTCGAACGCCAACAGCGTTTGACTAGATGTGAACCATAGCCTTCTATATCTTCCAAGCCCTGAAGTTGAGCAGAACGGCAACATCGCATGTGGTCAAGCACATAGTATAAAGTTATTTTAAAAATTGTTTATTATTTGTTTTTCCTATATTATCTATGTTTAAACTAGTTGTAAATTGTGATGTAAGATTATTTCAATAAAGTTTTATATTTATTATTATTATTTATTTATTAGAACATAAGGTTTGAGTCAAATTATTTGAACTTTTTGGGGGTCCTTTAGTACGATGAGCATTTTGATCTAAGCCTCCTGTGGCAATAAATCTTACATCATTGGAAAGGTATTTAAATTTGAAACACTTTATTGTAATACTATAAACGTCAACTATTAGTACTTTGAGAGTTATAACGGTCTAAACTTGACCAATTTTTTTAACATTAATGACCTGAAACTCCGAAAATACTAACAATTAATAGAAAGTATGTTTGCAGAAAATATTTGTCATATAAACACCTTTCTTATGATATATCATTCATTTCTATAGGTGTGGTAGATCAACTCCCATAGACAATAAACCACTTTTATACTTTAATAACCTTTAACTCCAAAAGTATTAACAATTGATTTAAAGTATATTAACAGCAAATATTTGTCTTTAAAAGACCTTTCTAATGATATATCACTTATTGCTAAAGGGCGTGTTAATCAACTCCCTGCTGAAGAAAATCAACAAAAAAGATGATATCTTTGACAGCCATTTTTTCCTGGTTTACATTGATATTTTTCTTATTGTTTAATATACAAAGCATTTCAATAAAAGAACTAAATTATTTTCATATTTTAAACCTCACACGATTACTAGGAATAAAAATATCGACCTCTTAAAATTGAAATATTCCCATACATTTAGTATGGAGACTGGCCGACGACATGACCACGAACTGACAGTAACAGACGTTGCCAAACTTATGTTCACGGCTTGCAATTAAAGAAGGCTATGTGTGAACGGTTGCGAAAAAAGGACGCCAATGAGCGCGAAAACCAGCAATGGCCGCCTGGTGAACATAGTGGGGTGAGATCGGATACGGATGTGACGTAATTTGGTAAGATAGACCTATAATAATGATGCTGAACGGGAAACGGAAAGGCTTCGCTATTCTCAATCTGTTTACCAAGGCTTCGAATAACGGCGAATAGGACACAATAACAGTGTTTTAGCATAAGAATAAATAAAACTTACTAGAACGGACTCTTCTTTGTCTGAGTCCCAAATGCCGCCATTTATATCCCCCTTCACGTCGCTACGCCCCGCTGTCGTCCGAGCGTGTTTGCCAGGGTTGCTTACTGTTAAATATTGCTTACGTTTAAAGATCATATCGCTAAAATATGAGTTATTCTTTAGTTTGAATCATTATTTTATTCAAGTTAGAAGATACAAAAATAAAATACTTAATCACCTAAACATTTAGTATGGAAATTAAATTAAATTTTTAACAAAAATGTACTTCTAAAAGTATTTTTAGGTTTTCATTCGCTTACTGTTTCGTTGTGTTTCATCACGTAACGAAATCACAGAATAGATACGAAATAGTAATGTATAAAGCTGGGTATGACTGATATTCTATTTATTATACTTTAAGGCGGTTGTATGACCAATCACACCACAATAACTTGACGCCATCGTTATTTGTTTCCAAGATCGTACGGAACGCACAAACAGGCGAACGCGCGTGCGGCGACGCCGGCCGTGACAGCCCGACTGAGTATTCTGTTTAACGGATAGGCTAATATCGTGACTTTGAGCCCGTTCGGAGCGGGAGTGTCCATTTTAGTAAGTTTTATTTATTCTTATGGTTTTAAGAGATATCGTAAAAATTTCTTCACAGTTAATCATGTGGTGGCATAAGCTTAATGATAAGCTACTAAACAAAAATCGTTACTGATCCTCATTAGGACACCTATTCGACATCAGTATGTTTGTTGATCGCGGATTTGTTCGACTAAAATTCGCGATACTGCGATGATCGCGTAATCGCGTTCTATTAGGACGATCCCTTAGGATGAATGACCACATACGGTTTTTTGCCGTAAAAATCTACGGTTTATACTTGTCCACGAACGGCGCCGCGGGCGAATGACAATCGAATTCGTATCTAGCAAAGTTAATTTAATTTTTAATGGAAATCTTCCCTTTAATAACTTAGCGATTAGTTTGCTGTAATGCATCCATTGTTATTTATGCAGCGCCACTTACCTCCGGGAAAGGGAAGATTTCCAATACAAAAAAATGACATAATGTGCTCGATATGAATTCGATTGTCTTTCGATTTTAATTTTGATGCGATGCGATGCGATCAGTTGCGTACGATCAGTGAATTAGGTATTTCGGTGAACAACCATTTAACGAAACCCTCGTCAAACAAAACTATTACAAACTGTCAATGTACACAAACATAATTATTGTCACGGAATACAAAATCGTGAAAAATATTATAACTTACACATTTGTTAGAGTTATCTACTTGACATACTTAAGTACTGCTACAGTTTGACAAAGGTGTCGACTATATTGACGGAACTTAACTTATTAGATTTGGAACACAGGTTTTAACGCGATTTTAACCAAAACATAGGTGTTGAGCACCTACCTTTTCCCGACGTTTCGACCGAGTTGCATCGGCCGTGGTCACGGGCTGACCAGCCAGATCAGTCAGCCCGTGACCACGGCCGATGCAACTCGGTCGAAACGTCGGGAAAAGGTAGGTGCTCAACACCTATGTTTTGGTTAAAATCGCGTTAAAACCTGTGTTCCAAATCTAATAAAATGGAACTTAACTTAATTTAAGGCGGTTGTATGACCGAAAGAGGCGCCCTCAGAGGTTTACATTCTAGATTTTAATAATGTTTTACGTGGAGTTTTTACGGCCCACGGTCTAGTATTTTTAGCAGTTATCACTACATGCCCTCGTAGTCATTCGTAGAAGTAGATAGCAAAAGTGTTAAAAACGGCCACTTTTAGCAGTTTTGCTATCTACTTCTAGCAGTGACCAACGAGGGAAGGTAACGATACCGTCTAAAAATACTGTCGGCCCCAAAAATTTCACGTAAAACATTATTAAAAATGTGTATTAGAATAATTATAATATTCAATAAAATTCACTGCGGCGCCACTTTCGCTCAGAGTGCCACCTTAAGTTTGCATCCTTTATCGAAAAGACAAGAACAGAATGCTCAAACATGGTTGTGAGCTGTAGCTTCGTTTAGTGTCATTTTTCAACATTTTCGAAAAAAAATTTTTATAGAAAATTTCGAAAACCTCAATCAACAACAAAATACAATGATTATCGAACCTGCTCACAAAATTTGATGAGAATCGGTTGAGAAATGCGACCTGTAGAAGAGAACAGCGGGACATACATTTTTGCCCAAGCTGAAACGAAGACACTTCGCTCGCGCTTCGCGTTCTTTCGGTCAATTCAGTTGTCCTGTCAATTTAGTTTAGTCGTCTGTACCGAATCGGCGTCAGAATTAGTAACAAAGTTTTATCATCTAATATTTCTGCTTTTTATTTCGTTTCTATGGTTTTAATTTGTCCAACGTTTTAATTTCTTATAATTCATTTCGTCAAGTATCTAGTTACCTATTAAAAAATATACACACAAATGATTTGCATCTTTTCTAGTTCTTAAAAATTGTTGAGTTAAAGACAAGTCAAGACTTAACCCATTTTTAATGCTGCCTTTACATTAATATTAAGAACAGCATTTTTTAAAGTTAGTAAAATTTTAAAAGACGACATGGTCATTACAAATAATTTTAAGGCGACATTATTTGCAACACTAGCTCCACTCCCGCAAAAAATAATTACACAATTTGTAAAAAATCCAGCAAGCTAATGGTCCCATCGCGATATTTTGCGATTGTTATTTATAAACACACAAACATAATGACACATAATATATTGCTGTTTTTTTGACGAAAAACAAAACTACGGCAGTTTTTAGATTTTTTTCACCAATAAAACTGAAAAAATATTAGTCACTGAGTTAGTGTATTTACTAATAACATTGATATTTTGCGCGGGGAACCATTAGCTTGGATTTTTTGATAAATTGTGTATTTATTTACGCGGTTTTTTTTTGCAGGAGTGACGCTAATTGCCTTTAGTCACTGAGTTTGTGTGTTTATAAATAACGTTAATATTTTGCGAGGGGACCATCAGCTTGGACTTTTTGATAAATTGTCTATTTATTTACACGGTTTTTTTTGCAGGAGCGACGCTAATATTGCATATAATGTCGCCTTAATATCTGCTTTGACTGCGCTAACTCAATAATATAAGCACTTTATACAAAATATTTTATACATTTTATATTTTCATTAAAGTATGTACAATATATTAATATAATCTTTAACTCAGTCGCGTAACCGCTTCTCACTTTTCAATATTTTTCTTTTTTATTTTTAATCAAGCCATAGTGTCAAAATGTTTGTTTTTAGACTTTGATTAGGTCTTTTGTAAGATCATCATAATTTTTAATCAATATAAAGATACATTATTTTACAAAAATAATTAAGCAGTCAATCAGTAATTTACAACAATAACATTTTTTTTTGTTCTACGACTCACCTCTACATGTTTTAAGTTATTTGTGTATTGAAAATTGAAAACAAATTGGTTACCTACTTAAAATCACGTGTCAAGCTTAACATTCAAACAACTAAATCGCCTTTAACTAAACCAAAAAGCTTATATTTCTCAACATTTTTAATCACCAAACACTGGGATCGTATATATTTCTGCAGTTTTTATACAATATATAATATTATAATAACATAATATCAGTCAAAATCAAAAGTTTATTATTTTAAACTTAAACCTGACTACTGTTTGTTACTTATGTATTCTTATTTAAAACAAAATTATGTATTGTGCTATAGTCTATCTAGCTAAACAGTCCAGTTTAGGTAAAAAATGTTTTGTAGCTTCAATAGTTAACATTAAGAAATGTGTAAATGAATGGACTAAAAATGGTAAAACCTAACCAGCATATAATATTAATCTATGGGTAAAACCGTTTCTTTGGACCATCAAACTGAATAACTCTTACTATTGGACCAACTCTGAAATTGAGAAAAAATCAGCTAGTTCATACAAAAAATAATAACGAAAATATCAAAATGTATGTGACAGCTGTTTATTTTGCGATTTCGGAGTTGGTTACCTAGTAAGTCATTCAGTTTGATGGTTTGGGGATGACGGTTTTCCATTTTTGGTTCATTCATAAACACCCTGTATGAAAAGTCATGAAAATAATCAATTGATTTTTTAGTTCTTCAGTTATTTCAGTATGTAATGCGCCACATCAATTAAATATTGATAACACAAAAACTGACTCACAAAAACTGGACTAATCGACTTGAATAAAATACTGCTTACTATGTAAAACTAACTTACAACTATTGCTTCATGAATAGAGATATTAATAAAAGTAATTTTTGGTCAGATGCCAATTCAGTCGCGATTTGCAAATAACATTTCTTTATTAGAAGCTTGTAATCTGGTGTTTAATTTTGACTCCTATGTCTTTTAGATAAGGCATAAAATCAAATGAACGATAGATTTTATACCTTACTTAGCTGATTCTAGCCAAGTTGTGCTTGTTGAGATCTATGCCTAACGATGGAAAGCTAAAAATGATAAAATTTTAAGAAAGTTGGCACTACATATGTATATGTTAGACTGTCGAAACTAACTCAAAAAGGAATTAAAATATAGAGCCCAGAATTCAGCATTGTTTTTTACTGATTCAAGGGTTAATATGACAAAGGTGCTTGAAAGATAATCGGCATAAAATATTTTGAGATATCATTATCTCAAATATATCTGGGAATAACTTGATATTTTGATAATGGCATAGTTATAATAATGTTTCGTTACCTCAATGTTATTATAAACAGTCCATAAAATGCACTGAAATATCTACATAGAAATCAATGCATAAAATGTTGTTTAATGTATTTTTTCACCAATTTTATTAGTCGATTGTGTTGTTAACGATTTTGAGTGATAACGAAATTAAATAATGAATTAACAAATGTTTCATGATGACTGATAACTTGGTACAATTTAAATTAGGTAACGTTCAATCAGGAGCCATAACTAATTTAAAATAATTAATAAATAACCAGAGTATATTTTGTTGATTTTTTAAAGGGAAGTTGACTACATTTCATAAAATATGTTGCGCGGTCTGCATGTACAATGCGACTAATTTGACAATGTGCACGGTAACCAAATTCAGAGTGGTTATGGTTATAGTCGAATTTATCAATATTTAAGCACTTTTAACAGATGTTGACTATTATTTTATTATAAATTATAAGGAAAATATCACAGTCGAGAGAATTGAAAAAATCCTATAGAAAGTAGACAAAATTAACGTCTTGTAGTCCCTTGTTATCTCCTCCAAAACAAGACAATTTTGAATAAATAAATAAATAAAATAAATATTTGACAACATCACATACATTGCTCCAATCCCAAAGTAAGTAGCTATAGCACTTGTGTTATGGAAATCAGAAACAACGGTGGCACGACACACACCCAGATCTGAGACAATATTGAAAAGTTCATTTTCTACATTGACCCAGCCGGCGATCGAACCCGGGACCTCAAGAGATGGTGACGCCTTGAATGGTGAACCGGCGTGCGAACCACTCGACCACGGAGGTCGTCAAATACTTATTTCATCAAAAATAAAGAAATGCTTTGGCTGTGTTCCTATGTTTTCCTTTTTTATATAATCTCGTATTGCTGGATGTCTTACAATGGCATTTTTTGGATTTTGAGATTATTATCTCTTTGAATAATTAATTTACGTAAAAAAGAAAAACACAGGAACACAGCCAAATCCTTTTTTTAAATTATAATGAAAAACTTTTTTAATCGGTCCAGTTTTGGAGGAAACACAGGACTACAAAATGTTGATTTTGTCTACTTTCTATAGGAATTTTTCAATTCTGTTGACCATAGTATTTCCTTTTGAGAATGAAGAACTGTCAAAGGTGCGTACTTATTTTTGAACTCGACTGTACAATACAGTGAAGTGAATTTTAATCTGTGTTTATCATACATATATTCTCGAGTTGCCGAGGACCATCGTCATTGTCAAATTTAAGGTCTCTGCCCACACCATAACCGTGCTAGGAACGGGTCATGCAAGAAAATATTATTTTTATAGGAAAGTATGATGAGTACATGGCTGGTGACGGAACGGTCTAGTGAAAATAGTATCATACTTTCAATACAAAGAATACTTTTTGCCTGATACGTTCCTAGCACGGTCATGGTATGGTACGGTGTAAATCTTTAATAGCATTGTAACATATGAAAAAAGGGCCGTACCATACAGTCACGACAGTTTGTTAATAAAGGGTTGAAATTTAATAATATCTAGCAATGTTACTTGAATCAGTCTGAGGGCTACGGGACCCGGAATGGAACCACGAGGTCCTCGTGATGTTCCACGTGAAGTTCAGAAATGGCGGCCGCGGCTTTCTTCACGGAATTTGTTACCTGAAATGAACAAATTATTCGTGAAATCAAGTTCCAGTTAAGTATGGAATTCTATGAATGATGATAACTTAGTTTGTACCACAGATTACATAATACTATATAGGTAGTACAGATACCTCATCCCATACTAAAGAAATGGCCCGTCGTTAGGCGACTATCGGGGCGATTTAAAGTGTTTTTTTTGTAGAATGCTAGACGGCGCCGCTATCGTCGCAGCATGCCTAGCACGGATAGTAGTGGTGGGCGACTCGGGTCAATTTACCCGGGTAACTCGGGTTACTTCTCCAGCCCGTCAACTCGGGTTGACATTTTCCTAGCCCGGGTTGACTCGCTTGACTCGGTTGACGCGCCAAACGGGCCGCGCGCCGCCCGCCCACTTGACGCGTACGCGACTTTCCAACCGAGTCAACCCGGGCTAGCACAATCAACCCGCCAACTCGCTTCGGTGTGTGGCACTGTATTACCGCTCGCACTCGCTTCGCGGCCAGCCCACCGCGCCGCTCCCCCCTCCCGCGACAGCCTTATTAATTTATTATAATAGTAGGTAGTTTGCTCGCTCTATTGTTTTTTTTAGTCTTTAAGTGTTTTCTAAGTAATTTAACATGGTAAACAATAAAAAGAGTGTTGTTTTGGAGTTTTTTAGCAACAGAGTTGGATCAGTTCAATAGTTCATCAAATACAGACAAAACGAGTTGAAGCCCGGGTCAGCATAGATTTCAATTCGGATGACTTGAGTTGAAAAAATTGCGACTCGGCGGCCCATCGCTGACCCGGGTTGACCCGGGTTTTTGCCCGGGTCAGCATTAATTTCAACTCGGGTAACCCGAGTCGAAAAAATTACGACTCGGCCCATCGCTAACGGATAGCAACAAACTTTACCAAATTTTCAAACAACTTTATTGAAAGTAAAAAAACCCCTTCATTTTACTGTTTCACTACAATTTTGCATTTGGTGATTTTTAAGAAACAATTTAAAAGGTTCATGATTTTTTTTATCTGTATTTGAATATTACAAAAACAAACCGAAGTAGGTACCGCCATGTAGTGAGGTAAATTTTAACTATTTCCAACATTAGTTTAAATTTACCTCACTAGATGGCGGTACCTGCTTACTAAGCCACATCTGATGTTCCTAATGAGACCACATGCTTGTACCTATAAATAACCAATGAAAACGCGAAAAAAAGATACAGCCGTTTATGCCGCAAAAAACACATATTTCGACACTCTCAAGGGAATCAAGATTCATAGGATACTTTCCGTTGACCTAGGACTATGAAAGGAAAGTAATATCGTCCTATACTACAAAGTACCTACGTACGGAACCCTCGGTGGGCGAGTCCGACTCGCACTTATCCGGTTTTTTTATAAAATTGTTCGATTTTCTCATTATCATCATTTTCGTCAGTTAATTTAAAATCACTTATCATGATCATACTCACAAAGTCTTTATCGTCAGTACTGAGCGCGGGCTTGGCCAGCAACGCAGTCCGCTCGGCGTGCGACACGTCGGCGAGCAGGCGCGGCGCGGGCGGCGCGGGCGGCGCGGGCGCGGCCGCCACGCGCGCCGTGTACGCGCGCACGCGCTCGCTGTACGCGCCCGGCTCGAGCGCGTACGGCCCGAGCGCGCCTACATCTATTACGTTACTGGAACGATCATATAAATTCATGTTATGGCGGTTCAGGCGGTGTACGTGCCCAGCTCGAGTGCATACGGCCCGAGCGCGCCTATATTTATTACGTTACTGGCAGGGGCGTAGCTACCGCCGTATCTGCCGTATCAATTATACGTAACATATAATTAACATGCGTAAGCAAAAATTAATAAAAACTTTTTTCAGAAATGGAAAAAGTCAAAAAAGCTTTTTCTTTCCCGCGTAAAACGTGCGTTCAAAAGTTGGCAACACCCTACATCGGTTATCGCGGGCTGCGGGATTTCCCCGTTTAAGTCATTTAATAAATAATTTGAATTGTCTGTAAACATTTTGGAAAAAGTGACAGATAGATAATTATGGAATAAATATTTCTTTTAATTTTAAGCAATTTTTTTTTCTTTTGTGAGAAATCTTTACCCTTCTTATAAGGGCCCCCAAACAAATTTTTATACGGGGCCCCGCCAAGGCACGCTACGCCCCTGGTTACTGGAATGATAATATAGGCGTTTCGGGCAGTAAATATACATAGCCCGATTCAAACTTATGTTTTCTGTAAACATCGCGCGAGTCGCGATGCGAGGAATACAAATTTTCGATATAAGTGTGTGAGAGAGACGTGTGGTGGGGCAAAGCTACGCTCATAGTGGCCAATAAGATTGAATAATGAATGGTATACGCGCCCGGCTCGAGGGCGTACGGCCCGAGCGAGCCTACATCTGTTACGTTACTCAAATGATCATAATTAATATAAATGAATGCTATGGCGGTTCGGGTAGTGTACGCACGCACGCACTCACTGTACACGCCTGGCTCGAGGACGTACGGCCTGAGCAGTTACAAAATTATCATATAAATGAATTTTATTGCGGTTCGAGTAGTGTACGTGTAGTAGTGTGCGCACCTACGCACGCACGCGCTTGCTGTACCCGCCCGGCTCGATGGCGTATGACCCGAGCTATTGCATTACTGAAATTATCATATAATAGAATATTATCGCGGTTCGAGCAGAGTACGCGCGCACGCGCTCGCTGTACGCACCCGGCTCAAGGGTGTACGCACCCGGCTCAAGGGTGTACGCACCCGGCTCAAGGGTGTACGGCCCGAGCGAGCCGTATATTTACAAAGGGTTGTACTTGGACTGTTCTTTATACTTTGTCGAGAATGCGGTTAGAATGTGGTTATGCCAGCTCTGTGCCTGAAAATAAACGAGATTGCGTGGGACTCGGCCAGCATGCCACACCTCTCTATCACATTACTGGAACGTATGTTTGCAAATTAATATGTAGATATGAGCTGTCTACGCACGCGTTCGCTGTACGGTACTGTACATTACTGGAATGATTTATTTATAAAAGAATCAAACTAAACAGAGCTGGTTGGTACATAACAGAGACTAAGTGATAATTTTCACTAAAGTGAATATTATGAAACATTCAAACTACAATTAGTTCAACAATGTCCAACAGAAGTGAAAATAAAAAAAAAATAAAAAAAAATAAAAAAAAAATGTCAGAGCGCTTGCGGTACGTAAGGACATATTTTAATCTGCAAAATTTACTACATACATTTTCGAATGAAGTTGCAGAGAATCACTGTCTATTGTCAATTTAATCGCATAGTATGTGCTGGTATAATCATATGACTAAATAATGGTCACTACATTTAGTCATCATATAAATTGGACTAAGAGCTAGCCCCGGAAATAGGTGGACAATTTACAGAGCGACGAAATCCTTCTTGTTAGTTTGCCATACTATCATTATTAACAGATCCGGGAGCGGTTGAACAACAATGGGGCTGAAAATCGATTGAAGGTATACAATTTACTCTGGATTTGGAAAATCTGCGAGGCGCCCGGATCTGTTAATAATGATAGTGTGGCTAACTAACTAGAGGGATTTCGTCGCTCTGCAAATTGTCCACCTATTTCCGGGGCTAGCTCTTAGTACAAATGATTGAATCTGCAATTCTCATCAGTGAATAAATTACAATAGAAGTTGGTGAACAGGTTATATTGTATTAAATACTCCGTTGTTATCATGTTAATGTGAACAATATTTATAAACAGTATAGGTAAATTGAAGAACCATTAACAATCATGCTTATCCTATTAACTCTATATTTAATGAGTAACACATTACTTTATCTGCACACACATTTGTATATTTTTTATATATATGGGTGTATTGATAAGGTTAACAACATACTGTTAAATTAAGGGCATTGTAAACAATGCTATTTTTATTTTTTCCTGATAAGGAAATCTATGATGAATATTATAATAATACAAACAGTATTTTAAGATAAATAATGGGCAATAGCTAACTCCGTGTTTTTGCTTTTCTTAGAAATGATGTTGACATTTATTTCATTGCAATAAAGTTGAAATTGTAAATAACTTTTAGGGCCAAACTACTTTTTGTTAATAATTGTCTTTGTTATGTTAGATGATGTTTTCTGATGCCCATTCTTATCTTGAAGTACTGTAGGTTGCTTATTTGTCCACTGGAGGCCACAAACTTTATTATTATTAAATCTTGATCGCATTTCAATATATTTTATCATTCTGAATCAGAATTTCTGATACACAACCATGAATTAAATTCCTAAATGTACACAAAGACCTTCTGTTGCGTTTTCTGAATCAACATAGATATAATTATTGATACAAATTAAAACAATCAGAATGTAAAGGTAAAAAAACCGGCCAAGTGCGAGTCGGACTGGCGCACGAAGGGTTCCGTAACAAAAAACAGCAAAACAAATCACGTTTGTTGTATGGGAGCCCCCCTCAAATATTAATTTTATTCTGTTTTTAGTATTTGTTGTTATAGCGGCAACAGAAATACATCATCTGTGAAAATTTCACCTTTCTAGCTATCACGGTTCATGAGATACAGCCTGGTGACAGAAAGACAGACAGGCGGACAGCGGAGTATTATTAATAGGGTCCCGTTTTTACCCTTTGGGTACGGAACCATAAAAAGAGGTTGAACTGCCTCTGTGGTCTAGTGGTTCGCCCACCCGTGTAAGACGCAGGGGTACGGGGTTCGATTCACAGGGGGGTACAATTTGTACTCCGTTTGGTTGGTGGTAGGGCTTATTTCTAGTCCGCCTGGCTAGCTAGACCTGGGTCTGACACCATAACAACAATTTAAATATTATTGTATTCTGGCAGTTAGAGGTAAGATAGCCAGTTCCTCAGTGATAAGAATTCTGGGAGTAGTGCGCTTCTACCTTCGGCCTTATCGTAATTTCATATCAGGTGTGGTGAAGGATAAGCACTATCCCGATGAGCATTAAAAAAAATTTTAGGGTGAAAAAAAATTATAACTTAAAATTTTGTTTTGTCTAGTTTTTTTTTTGAAAACAAAATTAACATACTTGGCAGTCTCGTGTAGTATCCTATTAAGAGCACTCTGCTCATCGGGCTTGCGAGGTGGAGTGGCTGCCGACACCACCGGCACCGGAGTCTCTTGCTGCTGTTCCGCCACCTCTAGCAGGTGTGTCCGCTCGTTTACTGTGTTCTCCTGACGATCAGATTTCAAGCTGGATAATAATATCTTGTTGGGATTAAAAGTTACCTACAATACGAGGCAAACATCTTGAATTTTTTTGACGGAGTGGGGATAAGTTTGTGCATGTCTATGTGCTCTTGCGAGCGACCAATAGCGCACGCCCCTTTCCCGCCGTCCGCGTACCTCAACGCTATGCATAGTCAAACTACGCTTTTCAATTTTAAGATATTTGCCTCATTCTGTACCATAATTTGAATATAATAAGCCCTCCAAACGGAGGGACATCCAGAGAGGCCGAGAAGGACAGAGTAATACGAAGTAAAGGGAATGTTGTCAGGATGTCCCTTTTCTTTGTATTGCTCTGTCCCTCTCAACCTCTCCGGCCACCTGAGCATGTGAAGGGGCCCCCAAGTCAGCTAGTTACTATTGAAATACATACCTACCAAAACATTACCTTTTTTAAATTAATGGCATAGAAACAGATAGAAGAATAAATTAATACATCCTACATGTTTATGTTAAATACTTTACTCACTTATGGTCTGAAATATTATCATTCCGTTTGAAAAAAGAATGCGGGGCGTTCAACATTTCCGTGGGGGTCTGGTTCATCACATTCTAAATTTGAAATTCAGTGCAGAAATGAAATTCAATACTTACTTCCCGCACTGAGTGCGGGAAGTAAGTGTTCCAAATTCAAATCGGTAGAATTTATCAGCTAGCATTCTTTTTATGAAACTTTATGGTTGCATGACCGGCAGACTGGTCAGTAAACATGGCCACGCGAACCAATTTAAATATCAAAGAAAATTGGATTTTCCTCGCATTTCGTGAGTAAAGTATTATACAAACCTTGTACTGGAAGCTACTTGCATTGCCTCGAATGATTAAAGCCTTCGCCTGCGGCTCGGGCTTCAAACCATCCTCGACAATGCAATCGCTAGCTTCCCGTTCTCGGATGTAATGTACTATTGTTTTGTTCTTTTGTCTGTAAACATTTAAGTAGTAGGTATCAGTTTCAGGGATAAATATACAATCCAAACGTCAACCATTACAGTATAAAGAATACACATTTGTTGTGATAAGGACGGGCTGAATGAAACAATAGATAAAAAGCCAGACAACTAGGAAATTACGATAAAAAGGCCAAATGTCATTTTCATGAGAACTATAAACAATTATCATTAAACATGCTTTTTTTAACCTGTATAACCAACTTTTTCTTCTTATCAAATGAGGATTAGTGGCCACCTCTGGCGTTAGAGTTCATCAAGCCACTTGTAAGGCCTCTAACTTGGCTTAACGACTGTTATCAGATGACAACAGCCAGGACTGACGTTTTAACTTGCCCTCCGAAGCACGGAAGCGCTCAGTTGTAATGCCACTTAACGGTCACCCATCCGACACCTGGCCAGACCGAGCGTTGCTTAACAAACGTGATCGAGTACGATCAGTCTGTCAAGTTCTGCCATGAGCGCTTCGTATAACTAACTACACAACTAGACTAGCATCGTTTAACGTGGTTTAACCTAACAAAGGCATTATAATAACATGACTGCGTAAAGAGTCGCAATTTACCTGCGGATCATTTTCTTTGTGGCAGATACTATAGCAGCAACCCATGACGGCACTCTTTAGTGAATCGAAGCATGAATGCAACGAACTGTCCTCCTCGTCGGACTGCATAAATATTTTTATTATTAACCTGTAATGCGGTTAAAAATAGAAATTTTCTGAAGTATTAAACTGCGTAAACAGGCGTACAATGTACAATAAAACTCGCTTAAATAACAGATGACAGTAGTGATGGGCCGAGACAAGGCCGACTCGAATACTAGTTCGAATACCTTCTTTTCTTGGTACTCGCATACTCGAGTACACAAAATAAAGTATTCGGATACATAAGTACTCAAATAGAGAATTCGAGTATTAAAATTATGCGAATACCAAAGCGGGATAATCAGTTTTAGCGCTAAATTTAATTGTGTATTGTAGTTTAGAAGATCTTGGATTAGGACTTCTAGCTTTGCCTACTTATGTACAAAAGGATTACTTACAACTAGTATCTAAAATTAAACGATAAACCAAAACTTAGAACTAAAAATGGTAGAGGGCGCTTGCGAGCAAGCTGGCCGGGCGATCGACGATCGCGCGCGGCACAGCGGAGCGGAGGGGGCCCGCCCCGCGCGCAGATAAAACAGGCGCGCGCGACCATAGAGTACATTATGCGCGGCGACGCAAGATTTAGTTGCCTGCCAGCGGTCACTGGAGCGGGCGGACGTGTCGACGCGCGCGAAGCGTGGCGCGTCGTATGCACGAAATCTTCATGAAATGTATTGCAGCTTTGCGGCTGCAGCTACAGTAGGAATTCATTTTGTGTAGTAAAACTTACTTTTTGAACTGTTATGTTATGAACTCGAATACCCAATTCGAGTTTTTTTTAACGAATACCAAAATACTCGAATACCAAAAATAGCGGTCTCGGCCCATCACTAGATGACAGTTGACAGTGACACTTCACACAGATTGATCAGACAGTTGACAGACACAGAGCACCATCACTGTCAGTGAGTGTATTTCAGCAGTTTAATCGCTAAGTCATTGGATGCCACAGTGTACATTTTAACCCTCCATGCTTATCTCCTAATCCCTGTCTGGAGCCGGAATAACCCTAATGGGCCCCGCCCTACACATGGGCCGCCGGCGCCACACCCTATTTTTAATCGCTCTACTGATTTTCGTTCGACAAATCAACTCAAATGTATAAGCTGTCGAACGAAAATCAGTAGAAAAGAGCGCTCGACGCCAGTCGATCGATTCAAAAATAGGGCCCCAGTGGCTTTTCACTTAGTACTTGACTCACTACAAGGGAGCGCGGCCTAAAATTTTAGTTGCGGAACGATTCGCTAGATGGCAGTCATTTTTCGTTTGTCAAACTGTCGATAGATGTCGCTATCCCCTGCTGAATCGCGGTATCGTGTGTCTTTCACAGTTTTATAATAGTGAAAGCTGATTTGCAATAATTTAATTTTTAATATTTTCTTCTTAAAATGGAAAAACTGACCGTTACCTTGCCTCCCTAAAAATTACAAGTCAAATATACTATAGAATCCTACTAGTACCTATATATTTATCGTACACATTTTGTCACATTTCGCTAGATGGCGTTGATCATTAGGTCTGACTGATAACTCTATCTCTAGTATAATAATGTACTCTATGGCGCGGCCCGAACGCATATTTGTAAATACCCGACGCTTTATCCACTCGGAAAGTTTCGGGTGCTCGTATTTGAATTTGAATCAGAAATATTTTCTTTTAGGCCCTCCGCTGCCTTGGGCGGGATCCCGGCGCGGGCGTCCGCTCCGGGTGCTGTTTCCTGTATTTTCATAGAGCAGCGCTGCGTGTGGTGGATTGCCCGCCGAACGTGGCGCGGGCGGCGAGCACGCTCGCGGGTCCCGCGCGACGGGTCACGCGAGCGGGGCTGTTTCATGTATATTCATAGAGCAGCGCTGCGTGTCCGAGCCCGCGACGGGCTATTTGTCTGCGACGGAGCACGGCGCGGGTCCCCGCGACGGTGTAACGTTGTTACATATTTTTTTTTTATTTAAAAAAAATTATAAACTACTTAAAATTAAATTGAACTTAATATATTAACTAACATACCTATTATTTATAAACACAAAATTCATTAGACATCGATCAATGCACACACTGCGCTCAGCGGCGTCCGCGCGTTCAAGGTCAACGGGCGTTTGTTGAGTTTCCTCTCCCCTCGACCCGCACCGCGTAGTTGCGGCCGGCTGTTGCATTCGCTTCGTGACTCCGAATTTGATCTTTGAGGCAGACCCGCGTTCGTCTTTTGCTCCCAACAACGTAGTGTCTTATAATTTTTCCA
Organism: Agriphila tristella; assembly: GCA_928269145.1. Classification (NCBI taxonomy): domain Eukaryota; kingdom Metazoa; phylum Arthropoda; class Insecta; order Lepidoptera; family Crambidae; genus Agriphila; species Agriphila tristella. The sequence goes on from OV743435.1 coordinate 4,019,751, forward strand.
CCTTTATTTATCAGTGCTACTCTAATTAATTATTACATTCAGTGCACAAACCCACGTATTGGGTCCATCGTGTGGCGTACACCATACCCCATCGTTTGACGTCCACCATCGATCGCGCCTGCTGCCGTCATAAGGGCGACGACTCCCACATTTTGGGACATCACTGTCGACCCTACGACCTCCGCAGCGTGAACATCACCCCACACGAACCCCTTCTTCTCTGGGCCCGGACCTCACTTCGGCGGAACCAGGAGAGTACCAACCCTGGCCGGGAAAGCATAAAAAAACGTTCACTTGTAATTTTTTTAAGTACCGAACACTGGCATAAAAAACCGTTTGTAATTTTGTACCGGGCACTTCGAACCACGCCCAAATAAATTTTGTTGTTTACACCAAGGGTCTAGTTTTTTTATTTAAGCACCCTTGGAACGTAACAACGGGCTGTTTGTCCGCGACGGAGTACGGCGCGGGCCCCCGCGACGGGCTCCCGCACCGTGTACCCGCGCCGGGATCCCGCTCAAGGCAGCGGAGGGCCTTATTATAATAACTGACGCGGTCGCGGTACGTTTGCTGTTTACAAAGCCATTCTGGCTCTTGTAAATAGCAGGTACGCTTTATCCCGACATGTCTGCTATTTACGAAGCAATTTCGGGTGGATAACGCGTCTGGTATTTACGAATATGCGGCCCAGCCGAAGCGGAAGGCCGAAAGGGATGAAGGAGCAATACAAAGAAAAGATAATGCCGGGTCCATAGCGCGTGTTTTGCCTTACGCAATCAACAAAAATATCTCAACATTCAACAAAAAAAACGTACTTATGAGAATTTTGTTTCGCGATCGCGAAACAATGTTTTGTTGATTGTGTAGAGCAAAACAAGCGCTAGCGCTAGGGACCCTACCTAAAAATATCGTAACTACAGCTTGACCATAAAGAGTTGACAAAAATTGAGGGCGCCACTTTCTATGTAAACACGTCAAAATCACGAATAAATTGGCAACACTTACTAAATTTTGTACTGAAAAATTTTAGTTCCATTTTATTTAATTTCAACTCTTTATGGTCAAACTGTATGTTATTTTCTTTTGTATTGATTGTTTCCATCGTGCCTGATGAATTGAGTTTGACCATGTATAGGGCCCATAAGCTAACAGAAAATAAAATTATGATATTACGAAGGCTGTATAGTTTGGAGTTTCTTTGCATTGTTTCTTTTTTTTTAGATTAATGTCAAAAAGTCAAAAACACGTCAACCTAACGTCAACGACCTCCGCGAAATTAAAACCAAAGCTTGTTTTGTTTTCTTTGAAACTTCTACATTTTAGCGTGATTTTAGCCAATTTACAATGATAAGATATCGTGGAAAAAAGAAAGTGTTCGACAAAGTAAAGGAATTGGATGCATTTCCTAAAGTACCCGAGGAATACGTGGACAGCACACCGGTTGGTGGCACGTTTTCTGTAATTGCATTTTTTATCATTTTATGGTTAATTTACAGTGAAGTTAGTTATTATTTCGATAGTAATTTAGTGTTCAAATTCATGCCCGATACGGATATGGATGAGAAACTCCAAATTAATATAGATATAACCATAGCCATGCCGTGTTCAAACATTGGAGCGGATATTTTGGACTCTACATCACAGAGTGTTTTCGGCTTTGGTGAGTTACAGGAAGAGGATACTTGGTTCGAGTTATCACAAGAACAACAGGACTCTTTCGATGCTGTAAAATATTTGAACTCATATTTAAGAGAAGAGTATCACTCAGTGTGGCAACTTCTTTGGAAAAAAGGCCACGGTTCCGTTCGTGCTACCATCCCACCTAGGAAAAACAAACCTAACAGACGGCCGGATGCGTGTCGGCTTCACGGTGTTCTAATTTTGAATAAAGTGGCGGGAAATTTCCATATAACTGCTGGCAAAAGTCTACACTTGCCGAGAGGCCATATTCACTTGAACATGTTATTTGATGACACCGCTCAGAATTTCAGCCACCGAATACACAGACTCAGCTTTGGAAGTCCAGCAAATGGTATCATATACCCGCTGGAAGGCGATGAAAAGATCACAATGGAAGAAAATATGTTATACCAGTATTTTGTTGACGTAGTACCTACAGATATAGACACAGCATTTGAAACAATTAAAACTTTCCAATACTCAGTCAAAGAGTTAGAGAGACCAATAAGCCATGCTAAAGGCTCGCACGGAGTGCCCGGTGTGTTCTTCAAATATGACATGACTGCCTTAAAAGTGAAAGTGTTTCAAGAGCGGGAAAATTTATTAACATTCATGTTGAGGCTGTTTTCTGTGATAGGTGGTATTTATATAGTAATTGGTTTTATTAATACTATAGTTTTAACAGTCAGGACTCAATTTGCCAATAAAAAATCTGAAATTTCAAAAGGGAAATATATTCCGGAGCCAAAACTTAAGTTACCACAAACTAACCCTTTATTGATAACACCAGAATTAAGTGTCCCCGTGGAATTACTAAAACAATGATAACAGGAGATTTTTAGCTTTAAGGTTTTATCAAGCCTTTTTAGGAAGAACACTGTAACTGATAATTTTGATAAATATTTAAAAAAAACGTTCTCTTGTAAAATATGCAAAATGGTGGTTACGATGTTCTTCCTAAGGCTTGATATGTTTGTATTGTATATAAGAGGTATTTATAGTGACACAAAATAGTGTATTTATAGTGATTATTATGAATGTTATGAGAGCAATGAAATAAAATAAGTGCTGTTTTTCACAACAAAATATTGTGATATAACTTGGTATTTTGTTTAAAAACCAGCAATTCTTTCTAAAAAAAACTGAATCATTCATCACAATTATTATAAAATTAAAGCATAAATTATAGTAAATCATGGAATATAATGATAAAATTTATAAATGATTATATTTTTCAGTTTCAGTCTGGAGTCTTGTTTTTGGGACATCCTGTATGATTATACCATTTGCTTATCATATTCCTCAATAAAATAGTCAATACAAATTTCTTATTAAGTGCGATTGCGGAGGTTAAGCAACTTTCACAAGGGTCGGTCATGAGATGGGTGACCAAAAATTTGTTATCTTGAGCTCCTCCGTGCTTCGGAAGGCACCTTAAGCCGTCAGTTCTGGCGGCTGTATTACATACACCCTGGCTCATGTGGTGAAGTGGGTTATGGCCCATCCTCCATATCCACTCATAAGGAAGACCTGTGCCCCAGCAGTGGGGACATTAAAAAATGGCTGAAGTCGAAATTATCTAAATATTACCCATAAATTGAGAACAAAATTAATGTCACAAAAATTTGATTTGAAAATTTTGCAAAAACTACTATTTATTATATATTTTGACAAAATTCATTCACTCTATTCAAAACAAATTAAGAAATAATTTATGTGTTAAATTATTATACCTTTTGTTTAAATCTTATACATATTATTATGCCACTAGATCATTTTCCCCTTATAATTATTACATGTCTATCATTGTAATACAAAATTTTATAATCTGTACTGTTACATCAAGTTTAACCATTCACTTTTTTTGGGTTTTTAACTATTCAGCTTACAATATGACTTTTTGTACTACGTACAATACTCCTAGGAAATACATATCATTTTATTTATTTGCTTTCCTAGATTATTACATAAATAAGCAAGTTTGTTAAATATTTTTTTCTAAAATTTTATAAGACTTCGAATAATATAATCTGTTATTTTGAATGTGATATTTATGTTTGTGAAAGTCCTATCATAAATTATATCTTGATGACACTTTGATACTAAAGTCTTTGATAATTGAAAAATTTATATAAAACCCTTTTCCCTCAGCTCATGAGGCAATGTGCGAGCAACATGGGCAACGCCTTAAAAGTTATTGTTTTAAAACTCATTTTTTAACTGTATTGGCATTGTATGTCCTATTGCTATGTATGTGTCCTTTGATGGTTTTTGACAATTATATTTACCAGCAAATAAATAATACAGAATAAGCAGGTGTTTAACTTCCCCTTAAATTTAGCACGAGGGGTGGAGGGGACGCGCAAACGGTTTCTCGGTCTTCCATCCTACTCCTGGATCATGTTTTGTGATTATGTCGTTTCGCTCGCACGTGAGGATTGTCGTTTTGTTCTCGTCGGGTCGGGCCGGGCCGGTGGTTGGTTGTTTTGTATAGCATTCGCGCGACGCGTTCGCCGCAGTACGGACGTCCCGTTGCCGAGTGACGAATGGGCAAACGCGAAAAGTTTGTCAACTTTTTTATTACGGACCCTTTCTCCTAAAGGACTTGGGTTCCCCCCGCGGAGTAACGTCAGTGCGGTGTGTCCCATGTGGAGTCTGTGTTAGTGAAGTGTGTCCACGATATTTTTTGCGATCGCAATTTTACCGTTTCAATTGAACGTTACTGTTTTGTTCAATAAAAAGGCGCGTAAGCAAGTAAGCAATACGCTCATCGCAAGAGGGCCGTACATGGTCGGTTCTTGGTGCAGGCGTCAGCCGGTGAAAGTAGACCTTTGTTAAGTTCATAAGGACACGGACCGTTTGCAGCTGGCTCGAAACGAGTCGTTTCGCTTGCAGTTTGCGAGAAGGTGAGTGGCGTTTCGATTAAACCTACTTAGTTACTCTTTAAAATACAGTTATCTTCAAGAGATTTTTTATTGTTGCATCGCTCTGTTAGTATTTCTTTCACTTTGTTTTCTTTGATACCGTTTCGCGCAGGTTATCGCCGCATTCGTCGTTCTGTAAATAACACGTTTACGTGACTGTTTGTGGAATGACGTCAAGACTGCTTGCTGCTTATAGACAGTTTATCATCTTGTAAACAATTCTTAATTACTTAAAGAACTAAGTGGGTAGCTATCTACCTATAGTAAGTTACTTACCTTAATAACTTAAAGCAGAAACTGGAGACTTTTATTTCATAAGCTTCCCACAACACACCTATTTAACACTTACAGTTGCGTCGATTTCAAGGCGTTTCATGAAAATACCCATAATCGATTAATCTCGTCCTACAGCAGAATTGATAGTTACAAATACTCGACTGAACATTTTGATGTCATTCATGTTGCACCGTAGGTCAGTGCCCTTACCTGTTGGCGCGACTCGTCAGGCCGGTTCCCCTACCTACGCTAACTGAAAAAAATGTGTTAGGTTTCCTAACTTGAGTAATAATAACTTTGGATTCCGTGTCCGTTGCAACGCGCGTGAAAACATGCGATAGATTAATTTTGTTATACAGCGCCATCTATCGCCGAAAAGCGAAATGAAATTTTCCATAGATAAATAATTACTCTATCGAGTAGGTACCTAGGTACTTTTACTCGATAGCTATTTGTAGGGATACTGAACACAGAAGACTATAATAAGCCTATTTTTGTACCTAGACAGGTATGCTACAAGCTACAAAACAAACCAATTAGGTACAACCACCAAGAAGTTCTGAATGAAAACATCGAAAAATGCTTGGCGATTTTCACACAGCGCCATCTAGCTTCAAACCACCCCAAACTAAGCAAAGCTTGTAATATGGGTGCTACATCGCTTTTATACATTAAAAAAAAAAAAAAAAATTAAAAAAATATTAAAAACACGACTGCCCTGCCAAAACGAACTAAAAAGTTAAACAAGTGTCATTGCAGTCGGGGGACCTTATCATGGAACAATTTTTGATCAAAGAGGTCCCCCGACTGCAATGACACTTGTTTAACTTTTTAGTTCGTTTTGGCAGGGCAGTCGTGTTTTTAATATTTTTTTAATTTATTTATTTTTATTTCACATATTTTAGTGACATATTATATAGTTTTGGAATGTGCTCATCAAGGCCTTTCATTTGATGCCCATATTGTAATAATAGAAGAAAAAAAAATTTTTTTCACATTTGAAAATGGCGTCGTACAGTCGCCATATTGTTTTTTTCTAAAAAAAATATAGCCTATGTCACTCGGGATGTTGTAAGGATTCTAACGATACCCCATTTATCAAAATCAGTTCAGGCATTTAGAAGTTATGGTGGAATAAAGAAACTCACATACCCACAAACATACATGAACCCTGAACACATAACACTTTTTGCTTTGGGCAGTCGTGTAAAAATTTAACATAGTAACACTTGTACTATTATGTATTCTGTGGTAACACCCAGATCCGTCACAGAAATTAAGTAAAACTCATCATTTAAATTTCTGCCCGGCCGGGAATCGAACCCGGGACCACTTGCATGGTAGACATGGCATGGCATATTGACCACTGCACCATTCAGGTCATCATTCACCGAACAATGTGGAAATATTAGGTGCCTACATAAAAGTAAAATAAAGCAAAGTTCAAAAATAACCTCCTTTTTTAAGTCGCTTAAAATGATATCAAATATCAAAACTGTTTTGTTAGCTTGGGTTCGAAGGGTTTGTTAACATTCTCGCCCCGAACTTGAGAAATTTGTCGAAAAATGTTTATTTAACCCACCTGTGTTGATTTACATCAACCTATTGAGATTTATTTAGTACAGTTTGAAGTTTGAGCAGACTTGTGAAATATTTGGTAATGGTATACGCATACGGTTACCTTACTTAACAACAACCTTACAAACAAAAAATAAAATAAAAAAAACAACCTATAGAACTAAGAAGTAACTAAGGTAGGCAGGTGTTTAAAATCATGTGACCCGCGGATGCCACTTAGCTATGAAGAAGGTGGATGAAAGGAAATTACCTACATATAGCAGAGATGAAAATTCTGAGGTGGATATGTATGGTGTGACGCGAATGGATAAAATTAGGAATGAGTATGTGAGAGGAAGTTTGAAAGTAGCACCAGTGACAGAAAAGTTGAAAGGGAATCGTCTGGCTCGGTTTGTTTGGGCATGTTATGAGAAGGGATGAAAGGCATGTTACTAGAAGAGTAATGGATATGGATGTTGAGGGCTGGAAAGTGAGAGGAAGACCGCAGAAAAGATGGATGGATTGTGTGCGGAATGATATGAATGTGAAGGGAGTGGAGATGGAGGGATGAGGAGATGACGAGTGACAGAAAGGTATGGAACAGAAGGACGCACTGCAGCGACCCCAAATAAATTGGGATAAGGGTAGGGAGATGATGATGAGGATTTGAAATTCCAAAAATATAGTATACTTACTTAAGTACTTACCTACCTTGGTAGATTTAGGCATCCGTTCACCAAAAAAAGACAACTGATCTTGATTCTTGGGCGTAGGTAGACGCATCTCACACTATCGCACACATCTTCATAGTCATCATCATCATATCAGCCGCACGACACCCACTGCTGGGTATAGGCCTCCCCCAAGGATCCACGACCTGCGCTGCCCGCATCCAGCGGCTTCCGCGACCTTTACCAGATCGTTGGTCTACCTTGTCGGGGTCGGGGGCCTACCCACGGAGTGTCGACCGGTGCGCAGTCGCCACTGCGCACCGGTCGACACTCCGTGGGTGCTGGGGCGCACCGATGGCCGTTGGGGCGGAAAGGTTCTTGAATGGCGATTCAAGAACCTTTCCGCCCCAACGGCCATCGGTTCTTCTCGATATGTATCCCGCCCACTGCCACTTCAGCTGAGCCTGAAACTTTCGAGCGATGTCGGTTCCTTTATCTCCTACGGATCTCCTTATTTCTGACTCGATCACGTAGGGAAACGCCGACCATGGCTCTCTTCATTGCACGCTGGGTGACCTTGCTTGAGCCACTGAGCCTCCTTTGAGACCCATAGTTAGCGACCACGTTTGCCGTCAGTCATCACTGGCAACACACACTGTCAATGCGTGGGTATAATTATAATGTTGTGGGATAATATTACAGAACAAAGGTAAAACTATTAATCGACCTTTTCTGAAACTCCCCACGCACTGACATTTGTGTTTATAATATCGTTAGTTTCAGAATTTATCAAGTAAATATTGCTTAGGTCAAATTATTAGAAAAGGCTGAGTCCTTACTAAAAATTTTATGAGATGCGCGTTGGTTTTTTCTATAAATATCCACTAGCTGGACAAACAAAGAAAGACATAACGTTTTAGGGACAAATCAAGAATCAAGATTCAAGAAGTCCACAGACTTAGTTTTAGCATCTCATAAAGTTTCATTGTTTTCTAACCAAACATTAAAAAATGTTTTACAGTTTGTCACTTGTCTAGTCAAACAAGGCTTTTAGCAAACGAAACAGAAACTGTCGAAAACAAAACACTAACGATGTTTCGTGTTAGCCTATTATTAAACTCAGTAAAACGTGACACGGTTGAAGTTCGATTGTTAAGACGATGGATGTCGAAACTTCGTCGCTCAAGAGACAGAAACAGGATGCGGGGCTCGGGTATGGTTTTACGCGTTTTTTTTTGTAATAGGATAGCCTCGTGGTGGGACTGATCGATGACACGACGGCCCTCTTTATTAATTACCGTATGTTCAGTAAATTGAAGCTAAAACGTGATACAAGCATGTGAGAAGAAGGATGTGAGGCAAAAAACTAGACGGGTGAACTCGGAGCAACGCCTCCGGACACATTTGTTCGTACAAATTCCATTCCGGAACCTAAACAGTCACTGAATTTGTTTTGTTGATTTTTGTCACAAAATTATAGGTTTAGTTTTTGGGCTGCGAATGATCGAACGCCAGATCCCCAAGTCAGAATCGCTATTAGTTGGTGACACCACCATGACATGAGGAAGGACGGAGGCGAAAGGCACGTTTAAATTCCTACATTTTTGTAAGAAACTGCATTTTTATCCATTTCCGAAAGATTTTTTTTAATGGCGAAAGAGAAGTAATGAATGAGAAACGCATGAGTAGAATTTACGATGTGTGAATTCCTTGCAGAGCACTATAATTAGACTTTGTTAATTCAATAAATATCTTTCATCAGAAGATTAATTCGGTATGTGCGTGACGCGAAACGCGATAGTAGGTATTTCAAGAGATAATCTCAGAATCCGTCGTATTTTTCTAGAAGGTCGTATCTCGTATTTCAAAGCACTTAGAAAATAATGAGGCATATAATTGTTTCTTGTTTTGCCGATTCAAATACGCATCAGAAGTGGATGATGTGGCTAAAAATGATCGCAATAAATAATTTATCAGTCGATGGTAAAACAAACGAATTAAAAGTAATGATCGTAGTACCTATTTATTTTTCAGAGTAAGTATAGGCCTTCACTACAGTAAGTCAAAATTTTTTAAAAATAATAAATTAAAAAGTTTTGCGTGCTAAAACCGTCTATTTTATAGCTGACCGTAAAAACATTGCCCGTAGTGATTTTTCTGAAGCGAAAAAGTTCGGAACAAAGAGTTTGAATTACTTACCCAAAACATTATGTTAATGTTGTATTAAATAAATGAAGACCTCGGCTCGGTACTAGGGAACTTTAGAAAGTTTATTGCCTCAATTCGTGCGTTTGCGCAAGCAAGTAGGTATAAGCAAAGTAATGTAGGAGCAACGACATCCGCTACGTAGGTAATATTTGGTTACTTTTACTCCACTTTTTAAACTTTCCAACTCTTTTTAATTACCTACTTGTTTATTAAACAATTAGGACTTGTGGCTCCGTGAGTTGTAGACCTCGCGTTAAAAAGTAGCTCGAATTGTATGTTGTTTAAAAAATAATCTAAAAGATGTCGCCACCCCTTTTTCCCAAACTGCTCAGCACATAGTGGGTTCGTGCTGTTTGGTATATTACTTGGTATGTATATTTGCCAGGGTTCGAAAATATCCGATATTTATTATAAATATCAAAATATCGGATATTTATGATATATATCCGATATATATCAAAAATGTGATATATATCGGATATTTATACATTATGTATGACAGCCACATTATTATTTTATTGTATTATTAATGTTTACTGTTTGCCTATGTGTTTTATGAACATAATCAATTAATTTAAGAAAACTAGAATATAATTGTTTTATTTAGGTACTTATTTGACAAATTAGTTAAAAATCAAGAAAAAAATCATTAGTACCACCATCACCATATGTGTGGTGGAAAATTATTTGAATAAAAAAAAATCTACACTACATTTTTGATTTCTTTTTTCATTAACTATGATATTTATATTTATTACCTCACCACCAATAGGATAGTGCCATACATTAGTCAGCCAGCACACACGTCACACATCAATATTATCACATTTTTTTGCTACTTTTACGCACGAAATTCATGTTACAATTACTATGTACAGCAAAACAAAACAATAGCATGTTTAAACTCTACATCAACGCCTATCTCAGTAGCAATAGGTACAATAGCAAAAATCTACATAATATTGTCAAATTTTTAAACTATTTTTATATTGATATATATCACAAAAATTCGTTGGATATATATCGGATATATATCGGATATATATCATGATATATATCCATTGATATATATCCTTGAACCCTGATATTTGCAGCTAGATGGCGCTTCTAATTTTTACCATTTTTCGAAATAGGTGATTTTTTGGAAAATTTCTAAAAACTGGCTTGAATAATAATTCTATATAATTAATAAACCTGCTCACAAAATTTCACGATAATCGGTTGAGAAATGCGATTTGTAGGGGAAAACAGACAGCTGGAAAGTCGACTGAAATCATTATTCTGTGCTGAAATATGATTTTTACGTATCTCTGCCATTATAAAAAAAATTAAAAAACTGGCGTGACAAAAAATCTATATTACTTATTTTCAAACCTCTGCTCAAAAAATTTCACGAGAATCGGTTGAGAAATGCGACCTGTAGAGGAGAACATCCAGCGCCAGAAAGCCGGACTGAAATATTATTTATTTACATATCTCCGCCATTTCAAAAAATTTGGAAAAACTTGTGTAGGTATACTCAAAAAAATCTATATCATTTTCAAACATGCCCACAAAATTTCACGATAATCGGTTGAGAAATGCGACCTGTAGAGGAGAAAAGACAAAGCCGGAAAGCTGGACTGAAATATGTTTTTTTCATATCTCCGCCAGTTTTGAAAAAAAAACGAAAAAGTGGCGTTAAAAAAATCTATATCATTTTCAAAACTGCTCACAAAATTTCACGAGAATCTGTTGAGAAATGTGACCTGTAGAGGAGAACAGACAGCGCTGGAAAGCCGTAAAATCTGTTTTTTTAACATATCTCCGCCATTTTGAAAAAATTTAAAAATCTGGTTAGACAAAAAATTATATATAATTAACAAACCTGCTCACAAAATTTCACAGGGATCGGTTGAGAAATGCGACCTGTAGAGGAGAACAGACAGCGCCGGAAATCCGGACTGAAATGGGCTTTTTTTTCATTATCTCCGCCATTTAAAAAAAAAATTGAAAAACTGGCTTATCAAAAAAAAAATATAATTTTCAAATCTGCTAACAAAATTTCACGAGATTCGGTTCAAAAATGCGACCTGTAGAGGAAAACAGACAACACCGGAAAGCCGGACTGAAAAATGTTTTTTTAATATTTCTCCGTCATTTGAAAAATTGCAAAAAACTGGCGTGACAAAAAAATTCTATATTATTTTTGAACATGCTCACAAAATTTCACGAGAATCGGTTGAGAAATGCGACCTGTAGAGGAGAACAGACAGCGCTGGAAAGTCGGACTGAAATCTGTTTTTTTAACATATCTCCACCATTTTGAAAAAAATTAAAAAAATTGCAAAGCAAAAAAAATTGTACATCATTTTCAAACCTTCTTACAAAATTTCACGAGAATCGGTTGAGAAATGCGACCTGTAGAGAAGAACAGACAGCGCTGGAAAGCCAGACTTAAATAAGTTTTTTAACATACCTCCACCAATAAGAAAAAAATCAAAAAACTGGCGTGACAAAAAATTTATGTTATTTTCAAAACTGCTTACAAAATTTCACAAGAATCGGTTGAGAAATGCGACCTGTAGGTTGGAACAGACAGCCGGACATACGAAAGAATTTTTGCCCAAGCTGAAGCAGAGACGCTTCGCTCACACTTCGTGCTCGCTCGGTCAAAAAAGTAATAAGTATTGCCATTTTAACATAACTCAAAAACGCTGCAAATCAATAAGCTTCGTTCGTTTTAAACATCTGGTATCCATTCCACATTCGCGTAACTTTCTCGTTACATGCAATTAACATTTGTATTCCACGGTGCATTAGTGCCAATTTCGCAAAGACGCTCGAAACTTATGCAATGTGTTCCTACGTGCTTTTAAAAACAATACGAATATTGTTCTCGACACGAATTGCCATTCTGAATAAAAGGCCGTTGTGCCCGACGAGTGTACACAACATCTGCCTTTAGCGAGTGCTTATGCTTGAGGTACTTAGGTACATACATTATATACATACTTCTGTTAAGTAGGTATTTTTGGTGGCATATTTAGTAAATGTTTTGTATTAAAGAAACAAAATTCTAAGATCTGCCCCACTCTCGACGAGATCGAGTTCACAGGATCGAATAAACATAAAGAATCTGTTACTTTCGTTGTTGGTACATCGAAAACGGTTTCCATGTTTTCATACTTCCATAGTACATCTACCTACCTTTTTGACGTTTACTCGATTTGAATCGAACTCCATCTCAATCGCGTCGGGTGTAACCCCCTTAGGTGAAGAGTTGAAGACCGTCTGTGCTGTGGCAATAGGGAAAAAACGGAATGGAGTTCAGATCAGGATCTGCATAAAAAATATGTTATTTTGGCACCTACATTGAATTTAGTCCGTTTTAAGTTAACCAGCTAAGACTAAAAATATACCATCTCCTACTCTCGCACTCGCACTCGTCAAGACGATTCAAACGAGCCCAAACTCGATGGGGTAGTATGGTTTTATTACAGAGTCCCAGTGGCCTTCTTCCGGCTCCATCATCAGACCCTGGAAACTATTTCCCAAAAAAGAACTCGTCAAGACGATTCAAACGAGCCCAAACTCGATGGGATTGTATGGTTTCATCATAGAGATCCTGTGGCCTTCTTTCGGATCCATCATATCGGGAAGCTAGTACAAAATCGTTCACAAACTTTGCGGAGAAACAAACGAACGAACGAACACACGAACGAACGAACACACAAACGAGAAAGCAACCTAATAAAAACGTGTTAAAATGGTTGCCGTGTTTTCCATACTTCCATAGTACCGTTTTGACGTTTACTCGAGTCGAACTCGATCTCGATCGCGTCGGGAGTAACCCCCTTAGGTGAAGAGTTGAAGACCGTCTGTGATGTGGCAATATTGAAAAAAGATGTTTCAATCGAAAATGCAACCTGTGTTGGCAAACTTTTTTGCCTAGCACTTAACAAAGTAATTAATTAAGTTTCTTGATTCGATCTCGTTGCACACGCCCCGGCGAGTGATTGCAATTGCAAGCGAGCTTGTTCAAACATGAAGGCTGCAGATTAATACAGTTCAACGAATTGGTTCGCTGAACAAACGAACTACCTACTTTTCTTTGAAACGAATAAAAGTGTACAAGATTATCAAAGACTAGCGGCCGCCCGCGACTTCGTCTGCGTAAAAAGTATTTTTGCTATCCCTCGGGACGGGAACAATACATTTTTTCGGGATGAAAGGTTACCCTATGTCCTTTTCTGTACCCCTGACAACGTGTATGCAAAATTTCATGATGATCGGTTCAGTAGTTAAGACGTGAAGGCGTAACAAACAAACAAACAAACGGACTTTCGCATTTATAATTCCTACTAGCGGCCGCCCGCGACTTCGTCTGCGTGGAAAGGTTTTTTTGCTATTCCTCGGGAACTATACTTTTTTCGGGATAAAAGATACCCTATGTCTTTCTCGGTACCCCTAGCAACGTGTATGCAAAATTTCATGATGATCGGTTCAGTAGTTAGGACGTGAAGGCGTAACAAACAAACAAACAAACGGACTTTCGCATTTATAATATTAGTAAGGATGGACCAGGCACCACTTAATTTGGATTATAAACAAATGACATTCTTTCGAACAACGAACTAAGATTCTTTCGAATCTAAAGTATCTTTTCTCCTTTCTATAATTTGCACCCCCTCTTCTTATTATATGTATAACTCTGTCTTCTTCATATCACTTTACTACCTTACTGTTTTTACTTGGCTATAAGGCCGCCTTTTGTTTCTGTTTTTTTTTGTCTCTTATGTTGGTAATATTTCCTGACTTTGTATGCAATAAAGTGTTCGTTACTATTGTTTTAATTAATACTTATTTAAAAGTATCATCTTCTATTCTTCAGAGTGATATCTTCACAATAAAATGTTCTTTGAAGAGCTCCTAGTTATTGTTACAAATGTAGTATCTACCTAAGTTTATGATACTTGTATCTCAGTATCTTCTATCTTTAATATTGAAGAGTAGAGGCACTGAATAAATGATAGAATATCTCCAACTCTATGCCATGGATTCTGATTGCACTCCTAGGATTTGTTCCATTTTCTGCTAATATATTAAGGGTGGACGGATGACCTCGATACGTGACATGCTATGCTATCGAATCAGATGAATCCGGTCTGCAGCCTTTGAAATGCCAGGAACTCAACCAACAACTTTATATATTTAGCACTGAAGTGTTTTGTCTAGCTATCAACAAGATTCGTTAAATGAGTTTATTCATTTATCTAAATAGGACCACAAACAGGTTTACAATATTCCTTCTTTTCAAAACAAACATTATTACTCATTACAAACCCAACCCAAAGGTTACGTCTTATTTCACAAACTAAATATCAAGTTATCCTACTGGAGAACAAACTTCGATCAGGATCGAAGAGAACAAAGATGAGCTTTAGATTGAGACCCAAATTTTATGGAAATGTTTCAATTATTTGACAAAGCAAAAAGTTATTAAATACATAAATACTTCTTGGACGAATTTCGTCCAAGAAATACTTACAAACTTTTTGATCCTAGGCAATGACATTTGTTTGCACATAATAGATCTTTCTAAGTTTAGAATTTAAATTATAGTGTAGTTACGTACCTATGTCCTCATGATTTGACGGTTTATTTCAAGATTCAAGAACTCGGGAACAATGATGCTCAAAAAGATTAAGCAACCGTTTAAGCTGAAAATAAACTTTTTGTGCTATTCGATTCACGCGCAGATCACGATCGCTTCGACAATGAAAAGACAAAAGATGAAGTTTAAACTTCAAGGAAAACCATTCCAAAAAAGGTAGCATGCAATTTAAAAATAAATTCTCGATAGAGCAAAGAGGTCAACTACTATGGTGCTTAAAAAAGAGCCCACTAAATGCTTGTCATTACTCTAAACGAGCAATTAGGTGGTGTTGGAGTGGTGTCGTTCATGGTATTTACCAAAACGGGCATTTTTCTTAGATAGCTCCGGAAATGGGCCACATCGGCCCAGTTCGGTGGCCTGTACTTTCTGATAAAAATATGGTCAAATTCTTTAAGAAGAATTCATTACCACGTGAACTCGTGCAACATTGGTTCTTTTTTTCAATTTTCTAGATGCTGTGACTGTTGATGATCTAGCTAGCTTAGCTATAGCTAGTATAGGAATGGGAGATATAATAATAATATGACACATGGGTACAATTTCCATGCCAAGTTTCAGAAATTATCATATGATCACGGACTTCTTCAAATTACAATTCTGGTGAAAACTTAATAATTAACCCAAAATTCTCAAGTAGAAATAACTGTACTACTTTTTGCTTGTAAAGTTAAAGATTATGAACGATAAGATTGAACAATACTTATAATGCTACCAAAATAAGTATATGTATACCTACTTATGGATCTCCAAGTTCTGTTACCAACAAAACATCGATATTCATGAGTACGTATTAACGTTTCAATACAAGTTTTTCAGCGCGAAGTAGTCTCGATAATTTTTCAATCAAAGGATACGGCACATTAGGCACCTAATGAACCGTGGAACGACCCTGATTTAAAGGAATTAATGCCAGCGCCGTCCAACAACGTGTAGGTATGTCGAATATTCAGTAGTTGATTCTGTTAAAGCACCTTATTTTATTTAGGAAAAGTAGTTGAGAATTGGGGATCCTGTATCATCCGTAGATCCAGAACCACCCAATTCTCAACAAAAAGATCAGTTCCAGTGATAAGGTAAGTGACGTCTATTCAAGAAGATGACGTCCAAAGAATACTTGTTGAGTATAATTATTAATATCTAAAATGGTTTGGACATATCATCCAAAACGAAAGTATTCATCTCCTCGAATAGACGACGTCTTTTGAATGGACGTCACTTAATGACTGGAACTGATCTTCTTGTTGAGAATTGGGTGGTTCTGGATCTACGGATGATCCAGAACCCCCAATTCTCAACTACTAGGAAACTACAGGGACAATGCATATTGCACAGCCAATTGGAGATGCCTTAAAATAATCAGGATTATAATGGACCTTATTTAACAAAGATTAATCTACCTACGCTATACTAGTCTTTCTCCCCAAGCCAATTTAACTCATTTCATTTCACATATCGTACACCAAAACTTATTCTTGTTGTCTGTTACGTTGATAATTTAAAAACCTTTCTTAATCTCACAGTGCATACAATTAACATTGTTTTCAATAGTTTGCTCACGCACGCCCCAGTCCACGGCCAACGTTGGCTAAAAAAGTTTTACGCACCATTGAAGTCTTGCACCGAACTTTCTGCGGAAGAATTCCGTAATTGTGACGACAGGAAAGATCCGCTATTTGAACAGCTGAAGGTTTAGAATTGTATACTTACCTACTTTGCTGTTGTTGAAGGTTAAGTTTGGAAAAATCACGAAGCCAATGGTTGAGAAGATGTTTTGTGTGTCAATGAAATAATAAGATTCCTGCTGTGGGCTTTTTAAGAGAAAAATGCCACTTTCCTATTTCATTGCTTTCCTAAACTGTAGTTAATAATACTGTTGCTGATATTATTAAATTGCTATGAAGCTCGATTAATATTACAATCTTAATCAAGTCAGCACTTAGAGGACTTTGGATAATTGGAAAACAGTTTGCTTATTTCAGTAAATACGTAATACTCAAATCCATTAACTTTATTTCTTTAGTGTCTTTTGTAAATAATATCAAAAGATTAAGGTAAATATTTCACTGATTTATATGTAGGTGATAGTATTTTTTTTTACTCTACTCTATGGGACAGACAGACGACGATCGAAAAACGGGACGGACGGAATTGGACCTGAAAGACTTGCTGAAGACTACCAAGACTGACCCGCAGACTGACGACTGCGACGAAATAAGTAGTAGGCAAATACAATATAGAAAAGTCTTTGGTAGTAGCTATATTTTTACGATTACAATTTTATTATTTCTATTCCACTCCACCGTCATTTGACGTTGTGCCATCTTCAAAAAACGATATTATGTAACATATTTTTCGTTTACTAGGATCCTGTACGAACAAAATTGTTGTATCATATTTGACCGAGCCTAAAGGCAGTGAAGCGATGTTATGAGATCAGGCGAGATCTCCCATATTCCCGACGGCAGGTTATACGGAAAATGAGATCTGGAAATCCGCATTAGGTAGTAAGCCCGGATGTGAGAAACGCCACTTTCGATACCCTTGCCTCACGGTGTTACCTCTTCAATTTGTTTTCGCTGAGTTTACAAGATTCAATTTTGTGGGCCTAAATTGTATCCCTGTGGTACACCTTTTTTATCTTTACTTAAAATATATATTAATAAAAAGAAAATGGTGTATTTCGTAGACGTGTATTCCAGTATTTCTTAAAATTTGATATTGTACGAATATATTAGTAGATAACTACAATAAACACTTGTTGTTTGTATATCTTTTGCCTTATATTAATAAGTATTTTGAGCGAATGTTGCAAAAGCTAGTAGAAAAACTAAATCAAGACGAGACAAATAACTCCCAGATCTTGTTACAGTCTTGTGTTATTATTCTAAGGTTACAATTAAATTCCTCTTCACATGTTTATGTAATTAATATCTAGACTTTCATATTCATTCATTATATTAACACGATACTACATATTTCACTTTCTTTATCGCTACACATGATGAGTATAGAAATATACCTAAGGTATCTGATTCCAATCAGTGTTATCAGGTTTCAAGAATGAATGAATGTAAAAGCGCACATACAGCGCTCTGTTTTATAATTGTTCGGTTATTGTGCAAGTTTCGTAGAAACCTGATAGTGTCAACGCGCCGAGAATGTCCGTCACACTCGTGACAAAGAAAATATACACTACTCGTGAGCCAGTTGGTATTATCGTCATGCTGTCTTGTTACCGCCCTGCAATCGAAACTGTTGCCACGTGTGGTTACCCTTCCTACTCGAATGACTTTCGATTTATTTTTAATTTCTTGTTCGGTAGCTCTTATTTAGGCATCTTCTTTATGGAAATTATCAGCCTGCCTAGCATGACCACCAAAACACGATATGATATAGTGATTTTTCACGTTTAACTGTCAAAAGACAATGGATTTTGACAGTTGGGCGTCTATAAAACGCTATATCAAGCGATACATATCGTGTTTCATCGGTGATCGGTCATGCTAGGGGGGCTGGTTGCATCGAAATGTATTATGGCTGGTTGCTAACAAATGTTTACTTTATGTTAACCACAGAACAAGATGATAACGATCGGTGACGGTGACGACATAAAAAAAATGGAATGTAGAGTTTTTCCATAGGTGTGTGTCACCACCAAGAAGCTTAAAACCACAATGGAGTTTGACTTTGCACGCCTAGTATCATACTGAAGATTGAAAAAGACTCTTTAGTGACGTCACGGCGTATTGCTATCTCTTTCTTTTCGTTTTACAATACGTTTTCGTTTCTCACGAACGACGAACAACGAACACGTATTGTAACACTAAAGAAAGAGTTTGCAATAAGCCGTCACGTCACTAAAGGAGCTTTTTTCAATCTTCACTATGACATATGGCCGTGCAATCTCCATTGGAGGGAGGCATAAGCTTCTTGGTCACCACGTAAAATATCCACTTTGATATTTGTAAAATAATAGTAAACTGTAACTAAAAGATCAAAATCTTATGCTAAGTAAGACTACTTAAAGACATGTTTCATATAACTGTCTTTCTGATCATCTTCGTTTTCAAAAATATCATGTTCCACTTTACTAAATCTTAGCGAGATTTTCCCGGAAAATTCGTGAGTTGTGTTGTGTAACTATCCTGTCTAGCCCTTGTCATTCCCGGGGGAACCGATGCGTCACATCACAGATCCACTTCGGCATGACTCATGTCCTCTGAATCTATTGTGCCAAAAATATGAGTCACAAATTGAAGTTCCATTGCGTATTCTTCCAGATAATGTCTGCTATGCATAGTTTATCGAAAGACGTAGTACCTACTAATATCTATTCTGTGTCGAAAGTAAAAACAGCGTATGGACTATGGATTGAATCATTTTCTCTTCCAAAAGTGTCTATTTTGTTTTTTTTTTAATTTCTTGTATAATTCTTTGTTTGTCACAAAAAAATCAAGGGTGTCACTGTCTCTCCCACGCAGAAACATTACAAAGTCAAACTTTTAGGCATTAATAATTACTTAGTAACCAGCTATGCTTTTAGCCGTGTAGGGGTAGGTAGTAGGTAGAGTAAAATAGTATAGTACAAATCTAAAGTGAAAACTTTAGGGGTTGTCGTAAAAGCAAGGAATAGATATAAGTACCTACTACGTGTAAAAGGACAACTTAAAGTGGCAATTTAAGTACATCGAATACCTTAGGGGTATTATTAGATGACCAGATCTAATAATGAGATTTCCTGACTTTTTCAGAAAAATTCCTGATATTTTGTACACGTATTTCTACATTCTTCATTTAGTTGACTTTTGATATTTTTTTCTCACCAAAATGATTAAGAAATTATTTATTGTTTTCTTTATTTACTTACACTTTTTGGGATTTCAAAAATCCCTGACAACTATAGTTTTTGCTTGTTTTCCTGAGGAATGCCTAAAATTCATGTCATGTCAGAAAAAATCCTGTCATCTGGTAACCCTTATGGGATGATGACGGTGATGATGAATTGCCACAAAATTTCCTCTGCTCTTCGTATCAGTGTTTCGATTGTTAGCCTTTTTTGTTCATGACAAATAATATTTAAAGTAATTGTTAAAGTAGGTAAGTTAAGTCCCATTTAAACTATTATAAAGTCGCAACCATATAGAGCAGTTTTCTGTTATATAAGTAACTGTTCTTAGATTACACTCGTCATTATGATTTCTGCTTTCTCGTAGTTAGTTCTTCTGATTAAGTATTCTCTTTATTGTGCAATCGGCACTTAAGTAATTGCTTTACGAGATCTTAATTGAAAAATTAATGAAGATACATAGTAATAGGTTTGTTAACTAAACGTTTAAATAGCATCCCCGCAGCAGCAAACGGAACGCAAGCTGTGCGGGGCGAGGGGCGAGGGGTGCGCACGAGCGCCCCCTCCGACCAAAAAATATCAATTCCAAGATGGCGTTTTTTATCTCATAATACCAGCACGCGTGCCTTTATATCTTAAAAAAGTGAGAAACATACATTATTATAGGAGTCAGAAACAAATTATTAAACAAATTAAGGAAGAGAAGAAAGCCGAGTGTTTTCAGCACGTTTTCAGGTAATATTCTCAACAAGGTTAATTACCGCTCTTTAATCTTCACTATAATTTCTTTGGGCTAGTTATGGTGACTTAGTTAGTATTACAATATTAATTAAGTGTATTACTGTTTGAAGCTTAAGAATTCGTAGTACCTACTTATTTTTGCGTTTCGGAATAAGCAAAAAGGTAGGTAATAATCTAAACCCCTAAATTCTTCATTTATGACGTAATGTACCTAATCCATTTGTTTTACAGTTAACAAAACCCCCTATATCCACTAAAATCCATTGTAAAATCCATTGATGGATCTTTTACGTCCACTTTAATCCATGATCCACAAAAAATACACCCTTGATTCAGTATTTTTGCAAAGTGGATTTTTTAGAACTAACGGTGTCTCAAAATCCATTTAAGAATGGATGACACATGCAATCCTATTTTATAAAATATACGATTTTTGTAAAGTGGATTTTTTTAAACTAACGTATGTCTAAAAATCCATTAAATAACGGATGACATTTATGATCTTGGAAAAATAAAATAATTAAGTAGGTACCTACGTATTACATTGAAAATATTTTTAAAATTTAAAGTATACCTGATCTAGATTTATGTGAGCCTGGTACTTTTTAAAATAATTGTTACCCAATCCTTGTAAAGATCCATCAATGGATCTTTACATGGATTTTTTTTTACCTTTAGGGTGCTTTAGGTGAATTGTTTTATCAACGTTTTTCAGCTTTAAAACCCTTTCTGACCAAAAGTAAGTATATTGAGTGGTGACCTAATGACCTTTGATCCTTTATTCTTCAACCCAATACTTTGCGAACAGCTTTATCCTTTTTAATCGGGTCTGGTGTTAGGCACCGAACTGAAATAGATTCAGCAAATATTCTCGATTGTTTAATGCGATTTTCGGATGTTGGTTTACCGGGAGAAGCAAACTTTGTAATTGTTTACAAAGTTAACATTTTAATGTTCAAGTATAAAACGAAAAGGTATATTTACATTTTATTATAGTGTTTTAAATTCATTTTATATTTGCAGGCTATTTCTATTAATGGCGTGGCGAAACATGTGCACTTTATTATTTTGTACCAGCTTTAATACCGTGATTGAAGCAAATAATTATTTTATGATTTTTGGGGAGTTAGCACATTCGCCGGCGATTGCGGCATCGTAACTATTTGTAACCACTTATTAACTAAACCTACCTAGGTACCAATGGCGAAGGGTCCATACATGCCGATTCCTATCGGCTTCCCTTTTAGAAATCCCACCCTTGCAATCCACCATACAGTTAGGTGAATTTTTAGAGAAATTATTGGTCCGGCTTACCTTTCCCATATTTCGAATCCTCGCCACTGCTAGGTACTCAGCTGTAGGGCATGGATACCGGTATACCAGTATACCGAAATACCAGTATACCGGTAAATTTTTTCGGTATTTTGATACCGGTATTTGAGGAAAAAATACCGGTATTTCGGTATTTCGAAAAAGTTATCTATTTTTGCAACAGTGCTTAAAGACTATGTAAAACGCTCAATTTCTATAGCTTATAGTGTTGTTCATACTGCAGATGCGTTTTTATATGACACGAATCACGAATAATCACGATTAAAAAAAAACACCTACGCAAAACACTACATGCTAGCTAGTATCATAGGCATCGTGCATTTTAGGTACTTCGCTAAAAAGGGGTATTTAATGATATTGCTTACAGTAATTGTTCGTTTAATGTTTTCATAATCATCATATCAGCCGCATGACACTCCCTGCTGGCCATAGACCTCCTCCACGATGATCGTTCCTGCGCTGCACGCATCCAGCGGCTTCCCGCGACTTTCACCAGGTCTTCGGTCCACCTTATCGGGGCCTACCCACGGAACGTCGTCTTGAGCATGGTCGGTATTCCAGAATCTTTCCGCCCCAACGACCATCGGTTCTTCTCGCCCCCGTGTGTGTGTGTCTCCCGCCCCCTGCCACTTCAGCTGAGCAATCCTTCAAGCGATGTCGGTTACTTTAGTTCATCTAGTGATCTCCTCATTTCTGATTCGATCACGCAGGGAAACGCCAAGCATGGCTCTCTCTATTGCACGCTGGGTGACCTTGAGCATCCTTATGAGGTCTATAGTTAGCGACCACGTTTCACTGCCATAAGTCATCGCTGGTAACGCATACTGGTCATAGACTTTCGTCTTGAGACACTGAGGGAAATCGGATGCGAAGATTTTTCGAAGCTTCCCGAATGCTGCCATCTGAGATCTCTTACTCGAAGTTGGACCGTTGGACTGACCTAACTGGACTGCCTGTCCTAAGTATACGTAATGGTCAATAAATTCAAGGCTAGTGTTCCCAACATGAACAGGAGTGGAGCGGGTACAACCTGATCATCCCGAGACCCACTGTTTGGGAAGCACTACGGAGATCTTCAAGCATTGTGTTCAGGTCTTCCAAGGTCTCAGCCATAAGAATTCTATCACCGGTAAAACGAAGGTGCTGTTCATTAATGTTGATGCCGAGTCCTTTCCAGTCTGAGTTTAAAGATGTCCTCTAACGCAGCTGTGAACAGTTTCGGAGAAATAATATCTCCCTGTCTCACACCCACACCTGTCCATTGCAGTACAAGGTGGTCATCTCGAAGTTGTAACAAAATACGATAGTTAGGTCAGTAGTGGCACTCATGTATGGCGAGGTCAAAATTTGTCATTAGATGAATTCACTTGGCACATATGTAGCTTAGGTAAAACTGATCTGATTTAGCCCGGTAGCCATCCGCCCCCCCTTGGCAGGTAAGGGGGGGTGGCATTCAAAGTTTCGCGCCGCCGCACTTCAGAAAAAAATCATATCTCCTTCAATATACCTACCACCTTGAGTGTGGTGTCATAATGTGATAAATCAAGGATGAGGAAGCCATTTTTGAGACATTTAATGTACAGTTTCATAGAAAAAATTGATATATTTTACTATATTGACGACATTATCAAAATCAGTTTGCTATTTTTTTTATTAAACAGTTGGTATTTTTGAAAATTCAAATTTTATGCAAAGGAAAAAAATACTATCTTAAAGTACATTTATTCAGCTTTAAATACATACAAACTTATATATTGTTATCATACAATATCTATCTGACAAAAATCAAACATTGTATGCGAAGGTGTTTCCAAACGTCTTTAATTTCAAGTTAAGTTGGTTTTTCATACAAATTGTATAGAGTACAAACTTAACTTTGCGGCCAATTGATGTTTATGTTTCTACGGTCTTATAGTCTCTCTCAGCTATCGTACAGTCTAATTTATACTTAATTTTTTTTGTGGAAGTCATAACGACAATTGAAAAAAATAGACAGACTTGATCTCAGAATGAGGAAGTCACAAAACGTCGACGCGACGTGGCGTCAAAAGATCAGCTCAAAACGATCAGGTAGGAAAACGTCCTATCCTACCATATTAAGTTTACAGTGCAAAAAGTGTTTAAATCATACTAGGTAGGTACCCTAAGAACCTAGGCATACAAATATATCGTAAAGATAAAACTACTGTTGCATTGAGTATTTTTATACACTCGTGAGCAGAAAAATGGAACAACAGCCCTATTTCATACAAACAAGGTAACTTTAAAGCTTTAGTTCTCCGCCCTAGATTAAACGGGGTATGATGTGATGATGGCAATTTAAAGAATGAATGAAGAAGGTACAGATCGCTAAAGAAACCCAACGGATCAGAAGAGTCGTTTACACCAGAGACCGTCTAGAGTGTTGAATGTTACATTTTCCATACTTTAAAATTTTCGCTTGTTATTTTTTTAAGTTCAACTCTGAGCTAAATGACTTATCTAATCCGTTCGATTTCTCCTGCATTATAAGTCTCCGCCATCCATTC
Organism: Agriphila tristella; assembly: GCA_928269145.1. NCBI lineage: Eukaryota > Metazoa > Arthropoda > Insecta > Lepidoptera > Crambidae > Agriphila > Agriphila tristella. Next base: position 4,044,173 of record OV743435.1, read on the forward strand.
TTTAAACTGCCATCATCAGATAACATCTCATTTAATCCTGAGCGGAGAACCAAAGCTTTAAAGTTACCTCGTTTGTATGAAAATGGGCCTGTTAATCATTTCTTTCAGCTCACAAGTGTATAAAAATACTTAATGCAACAATAGTTTCATTTTTACGATATATTTATATGCCTAGGTCTTTGGGGTACCTAATAATTATAATTTAAACATTGTTTGCACTTTAGACTTAATGTGGTAGAATATTGTCCTACCTGGGTCGTTTTGAGATTTAATCTTTTGACGCCACGTCGCGTCATCGTTTTATGACTTGCACGTACTGAGAACAAGTATGTCTATTTTTTCTATAGTCGTTATGACTTCTACAAAAAGATCTAAGTATCTATTAGACCGTAGGATAGTTGAGAGAGATTGTAAGACCGTAAGAACATAAGCGACAAAATATACCAAAGTTAAGTTTGTATTCTATACATTTTGTATGAAAAAACCAACTTATGTTTGCAGTTGGAAATTCTTGACAACACTGTCACATACTGTGTTCGATTTTTTTCAGAGAGACATTGTCACAGAATACATAATAGTACAAGTACATTGTGAGATAACTATATATAAAGTATACATATTTTTAAAGCTGAATAAGTGTACTTTAAGTCTAAATTTTTTTTCTCTGCACAAAATTAGTATTTTCAAAGATACTGACTGTTGAATAAAAATAATAGCAAAATATTTTTTGATACTTTTAGCAATATATTTTTTTTTTCAATGTCTATAACATTAAATGACTCAAAAATGAATTTCTTTATGCTTGCTACAGAGTTAAGTTTGTGTTCTATACATTTTGCATGAAATAAAACATCTAATACTAGCTCTTGAAAACGTTGGGAAACACCGTCGCATACCATGTTCGATTTTTTTTCAGATAGACATTGTACGATACCTATATATATAGTATATTTTTTTGAAAAGCTGAATAAATTTGCTTTAATACCATATTTTTTTTCTTTGCACAAAATAAGTATTTTCGAAGATACCGACTCTTAAATAAAAAAAATAGCAAAGAGTTTTTGATACTATCGTTAATATTTTACCTTTTTTCTATGAAACTGTACATGTAATGTCTCAAAAATGAATCCCCTATCCCTAATTTATCATAAAATGATACCACACTCGAGGTGATAGCTATATTGAAGGAGATATGATTTTTTTTCTGAAGTGCGGCGGCGTGAAACTTTGAATATCACCCCCCACTACCTGCCAAGGGGGGGAGGATGGCTACCGGGCTAAATCAGCTCAGTTTTACCTAAGCTAAATATGTGCCAAGTGAATTCATCTAATGAAAAATTTTGACCTTTTGCCACTACTTCCTAGGCTACGAGTGTGTCTACCTCGGGCAAACATTGCAATTGGGTAAAAACAACTTCGAGAGAGAGGCCAACAGAAGGATACAGCTGGGCTGGGCAGCATATGGGAAACTTCGTCGAGTCTTTGAGTCGCCTATTCCACAGAGTCTAAAGACGAAAGTCTTCAACCAGTGCCTCCTGCCTGTCATGATATACGCATCCGAAACGTGGACACTCACTGTGGGGCTGGTTCACAAATTTAAAGTCGCGCAGCAATCTATGGAAACGGCTATACTCGGAGTTTCTCTGAGAGATCCGCGGGCTGATTATCTAATTAAAAACCACCCAGCGACTGGTTGCAGTTCACAGATGATCATGATCCATTGCTACTTCTTTTTGGGTTAAAAAAAACATACCAAAGAAAAGTGGCAATGTATGTCAAATGCAACCGGTCGCTAAATAGTTTATTTTTAGATAATCAGGGTGCGGGTCCGGAACGAGGTGATCCGACAGAGAACTAGTCATTGACATAGCCCACCGGATGAACCGGCCATATTAGCCGTAGAACCGATGGCCGCTGGGGCAGACGAGTTCTTGAGTGGAGACCGCGTATCGGCAAACGTAGTGTGGGACGCCCTCAGACAAGGTGGAGCGACGATCTTCGAAAGGTGGCTGGCATAAACTGGATGTGTATAGCCGTGGATCGTGCTCAGTGGCGTGCACTCGGGGAGGCCTATGTTCAGCAGTGGACGATGATAGGCTAATGATGATGATGATGAAGTCTCACACCTCACTGCAGTTGAATAGGATTTGTGCTCAGGTTCTGTACTCGGATAGACATGGTGGCATTTTCGTATAAGTACCTCAACACCTCAATATACCTGTAGTCCACTTGGCACCTTAGGACCGACTGCAACACCGCCCAGGTTTCTATATCCAATCAACGGTTTTCTTATGAAGCCTTTGATTGGAACACGATTATGACGTAAATGTTTTTGTAATGTGGACTATGGTCCACGAACGCCACGCAAAGTGGCAGAATATACTCCCCGGTCTTCTGTTTAGCACAAGCTTGTTCGGGAAGTTGGAATTCGTCGAATCTGCGAGCGAGACGATTCCTAAGGACTCTTGAAAACAACTTATAGACATGGCTCAGAAGTGAGATGGGTCTGTAGTTCTTAATACCTAGGATTAATACTTATTAATACCTTTTGTTGTTTCTAGGGAGTTGGTAAATAGTTTGAGTGTTTCTGACATATAGCTTTAATCACTTTCCGCAAATTAGACTTAATAATCGTTCTTGGAATCATTTACAGGGTTTCCCAACCTTTATTTCACTGAGCCTCCCCAATTCAAAAATAATATTCTCATGCCCCCTTAAGTTTAAAAACATTAAAAACACACAATTTTTTTTTACAAATATATAATTTATTTGAATTAAAATTAAAAACAAAGAGTTCCATACAGATATTTGTAGATATTTATGTTTTAAGGATCTAATAAGAGAAGATATATGTATCTACACTTAAATACCATTAATTACTTTCACATTTAGGTAAATATGCTAGTTTTATTTTAAATATTAAATACTAATGAGATACTTGAGCTTGCATCTTCTGTACCAGTATGTCGATTCTGGGTTCAGTCTTTGCTAGAGCAATGGTTAAATCGCTATCGACGGCAAGACGATTTCGCTGTTTAGTTTTTATTATAACCAAAGCTGAAAAACCTGTCTCACATAAATATGTGGTCGAAAATGGAATAATTATTCTTAAAGCAAGTGAAGCAATTTTGGGATTAACAAGAAATCGTTTGACCCAAAATTTCTCTAATGTCAAGAGATGGAAGTCATCTTTCATGGTCGAGTCAGCCTTCATTTCTAGAAATTCTTCCTGAACATCTTCAGGCAAATCTGAGACCTCGACAACAAATGGGTTTCTGGTCATGCGCCATATTGGTGACTCGGAATTAACATCTCGATAGTACCGGTGAAATTCGTTTTCCAATGCTTGTAGATGAGTTTCTATTTCAAATCATTATCCAGTTTTTGATCATTAATCGCTTCGGATAGCCGTGAAAAAGGAAATGTGTTTTCAGCAGATACCTTATTTTTCCAAAGTTGTAGCTTTAATATGAAGCCTTGAATATGATCATAGTTACTAATCAAATTGCCATTTCTGCCTTGAAGTTTCAAGTTTAGCTGATTCAGGGCCTCAAAAATATCAGCTAAATAGGCTAGCTTCCACTGAAATTTTTCATCCTTGAATAGTTGCATAAAATTATAATTTTCTTTAAATTCAAGGAAGAGGATTACCTCTTCTCTTAATTCATAAAGGCGAGCTAACATGTTGCCTTTTGACAACCAACGCACTTCTGTGTGGAATAGGAGGACCTTGTGATCAGAATCGAGATCCTCGCAAAGCAAAGTGAATAGCCGACTGTTCAAAGCACTAGTTTTGATGTAGTTTACGATCTTTATGGCAGAGTTTAAAATCTGGCATAAATTCTGTGGCAAAGTTTTCGAAGCCAAAGCTTCCCGATGAATAACACAATGCGTACTAACTAAGGCGGGGTTCTTTTCCTTAAGTTTTTGAACCAAGCCTGATCGTGAACCTATCATTGCAGGAGCGCCGTCTGTGCATAGTCCAATAAGTTTATTCCAATCCAAGTCATTTCTTTCGATAAAGTCCGATATTAAATTGAATATATCTTCAGATTTAGTGCCTGCTGCTAACGATTGGGAGTGAAAAATCTCTTCCTCAATGTGATCTCCGCTGACATATCTAACATAAATGATTAGTTGTGCACAATTAACGATGTCTGTGGACTCATCACAACTAATGGCAAAAAATGGTGATAGTTTGACTTTATTTATAATTTGTAATTTTATGTCTGATGCAATATCGTCGATTCTTCGCTTGACAGTGTTATTAGAGAGAGATATGGAATTAATTTTTTGCTCTGATTCTTCTCCTAATATTATTTTCGTGGCTTTAAGGATACATGGTTTGATTAAATCCTCCCCGATGGTGTGAGGTTTTTTTTGTTTTGCTATCAAAAAAGCTATTTCAAATGAAGCTTTGAGATGTTTTGATACACCTGCATGATAACTTCCTGACTTATCCAATCTCATGCGCTTGAGTGATTCTGCCTTGGATGAAAAAAACTCTTTAGATTTCGAAACCAGAGTAGGATGTTGCTGGTTCAAATGCCTCTCAAGGCGAGTGGGCCTCATGCTATCATTGCTCAAAACTTTCATGCATATTACACACTGCGGCAAATGTAGCTCGTCTTTTTCTATGAAGGTAAATCCAAATTTAATATAATCTTCGGAAAACTTTCTTTTTTTAGCTGCCATTTCTAATCTGTAACAATAGTACATACACATTTATAAAGATGGATAACTAAACGCATGAGGCTTGAGTGACGTACCTAGTCGCGAATGACGTTGTTTTGAAAAACATTTTCACTGCCTCATACGTTCGAATCCTTAAAATCGAAATTCGAAAACATCATGTGGCAGTGAAAACGTTTTTCGAAACAACGTCATTCAAGCCTATGATCATTCGAACCTGTGTGGTTGTGGGAAAAAATATCGCACCAGCGCGGCCTATTTCGCCTCTGCCAATATGGTTGAATAGATAAAAAAGTGATTAAAATAATTATTTGAATACTATTGCGATTTAATGACACAATAACTTACCTACTTTGTACTTTCACAATACTACATACATAGGTAGGTACATAATTTTATAAACTAAACGTTTATTATTACGTAATATTAAAATAATTATTTTTAACATGAACGAGCTTAATAATTAAAATAAAACGAACTAATTTTAAGACAATACCTACACACCAGCTTAATTTAGGTAGGTAGGTACAAAGTTACTTTTTGAGAAATGTTGAAAAACAAAAACAAATAGCGGAAAAGTTTGATTTAAGTTAGTAGGAATACTAAGAAACTTACCTTTTATTAAAGTGAAGACACAATTTCACTTCTAAATATCTCACAAACAACAATTTCACGCAAATGTTCCCAATTGTTTTACGAGTGATAGATGGATGCAAGCGGGAAGGTAGGGCGGGGGTACGCGTGTTGTGACTTGTTGAAACTTGTATATGTAGAGCGCAATACACACTGAGTCCGCCGGGCCGACGATATATGTCGGCAACTTTTTGTCTTTGATTTGATTCTTTTCATACAGGCCAACGGGTTGTGTCGGCGGCGGCCCGGCGGGCTTAGTGTGTATTGCGCTTAAGTACTATTTCCGAAAATTAAACGTACCGATTACGCCCCCCCCTGGTATTCCACTACGCCCCCCAAGGGGGACATGCCCCCCTGGTTGGGAACTCCTTAAACAGTAACTAGCAGTATTTAAAAAAATACCGAATAAATACCGAAATTTCGGTATACCGGTATTTGAAACCTAAAATACCGGTATCAATACCGGTATAAAAATCATTCCGGTATTCCATGCCCTACTCAGCTGAAGTGGCAGTGGGCTGGACACATAGCGAGAAGAACCGATTGCCGTTGGGGCGGAAAGGTTCTGGAATGGCGACCGCGCACCGGACGACGCTCCGTGGATAGGCCCCCCACAAGGTGGACCGACGATCTGGTGAAGGTCGCGGTGCGCCGCTGGATGCGGGCCAAGCAGGACCTATCGTCGAGGAGATCCTTGGGGGAGGCCTATACCCAGCAGTGGGTGTCCTGCGGCTGCTATGATGATGATGATGACTTATCAAAAATTCAGCCTCGATGTTTTGTATTACAGTTGTTTTCTCTACAAAAAAAGGACATAATTTAACGGTCATTCCTCTTTGTAACCGCAACATTAGAGATGTCTCCATAAATAATTCGGTCGTGCACATCACTCGGACATGTAAACGCCTAATTCAATTACCGACCATTGAAAATTGTAATCGAATTCGAAGCTGCCCTAATTCCCAGGGCGTCTTACTAATTTATGGCACCCGTCGACTCTTTACGGCATGATAATAAAGTCGAAAATCATTTGAAATAACTGCTTATAAAAAGGTAACAAAATTGACACAGTAGAAATGTTATTGAGTAAGAATAATATAGAATCAGGATTCTATGGATAGTGAAAATGGTGAATGTAAGATTGTCGCAAAACGCTTTCCTATTTTGTATTATCGTAATTTAAAACGGGCCCTCAATTTTCACACCTAAAAAGGTCATTAAATAATTATAAAAATAACATTGCATTACTACAGCTATTCCTAGATAGTTAGTTGTTGTATGTGTAGGCTTGTAAATGCAAAACAAAAATTGTGGTGGTGCAAAACAAAAATACCTAGTAATTTTTCAATTATTTTATGTTCAAATACAAATTTAAAACAGTAATATTCTTATATCACCTCACATTTTGGCATACATAACAAAGCATGTGATCGCAGCACTTAGAAGTTATTAAGTACTTCTGAATATCTTATTAGATAAACCGGCCTGGTAGAGCTTCTTTGGCCAGCAGTGAGGATCGTGCGGCAGAGGTAGAAAATGAAAAGGCCGCCGGTAACGAAAACGATCAATTGCGATTGTAAATTTTTACCTAATTGACGCTCATTGATGCGAAAATTGATCGTTCAAATGTGTAATTGAAGTGATTGACAATTCTTCTAATAATGGCATTGTCCAAAAATTTGACAATCGCAATTGCCGGGCGGAGGCCTAAAGCAATGTGTATGCGTTCTAAAATCATGTTACTTATCTTCGTACCCTACTACGGTTACCAAAGTATATGTAAAGTGCAGATACACAACTGAATCACAACGCGTTTAATTCGACTGTCGCCGCTCGTTGCGAAACCTTTGATTTGTTCGAATTAGGATTTATGGTAATGCTCCTATTGTGCCGCAATGTCGACAAGTTTCCTGTTCTAAATGGTCAGAATAACGACGAATGCAATCGTTTGTTTAATGCCCATATCGAATGGGTACTCGAAATTGATTTGATTTAAGTTGTTTTAGTGAGCGAGTAAACTACCCACGTCAAAGATGAAACATAATTATTAGGTATTGTTTATTTTTCAGGCATGCTTTTACGAGATACAACGATGGTGAAATTGAAGTTTTTGCAATTTTTTAAACTAAGAATCTAACCGCGTTACTGATTATAATTATTTAGGACAAATTCTTAAATCAAAGCGACAAATATAACTTAAAACAAGGGACTGTAACCTGAGTGTATGGTTTTAATTTGAATTCGATACCTTCACGCGTTTTCTGACATAAAGGATCTTGATAGACAGTCGGAAAGACAGACAGACAAAGGGACAATAAATGAAAATATTATAGGTTTTTTTCTTTTGAGGTTCAGAACCTTAAAAATCACAAGAAGTTATAAGTAAAAGATCGCTAAATCTAAAAAACTTGAAAGTAACGATTACTGATGCTAAAATATGAAAGTAACAATTACTGATGCTGAAAAACATGGAAGTAACGAAAAATCAACTTTTATGTTTTTAGCATCAGTACTTATTCTTTTACTCATGACTTGTTTTTGCATCTTTTACCTATGACTTTTTGTGATTTTTTATGATTATTTTACCTTGAATTTCGATCATTTTGATTTATGAAATGGTTGTTCTAAAGTAGTCAATATCGCGATTAGGTTCTTAGTTTAACCGATTGCCGATGACTTCGATTTTACCCTGTTTAAATAGAAAACCACTTGTGTCTTTTATTATTTTAATTAGGTACTCGAATTTTAATTTTAATATTCTTGAGATGTTAAATTAAAATAAATTAGGTACTGGTCCTTTGATCTACTGTAAATTTCGAGGTATGTGAAGTCATGTGGCACCTATAGGTATATTGTGGTTGGTATTGGCGTGCGATTTCAAAACACCGGTGTTGGTCAATGCGCGAATTCAAACCGCTAATGTCCCCTTATTTTTTACCACGTTACATATTATGTTTTAACATTTATCTTTTTGTCTCGGACAGTGAAGACGACCATTTGTCATGCGATTTCCACAGTTATTGAGTAAGGCGACTATCGTATCGTAAATATCGTAACTGCACGTCGTTAACGATAGCGATAGCCATTGTTATTTCGCCACGAAGTGCGGAGCCAATTTAGAGAAAAAAGTGACGTGTGAAAAAGTCTACATATTTGTATCCAATTTCAAAATGTATAGAGCTAATCCAGATTTGAAGAGACTTATGCCCAGCAGTGGGTGTCATCTCAAGATTATGAATTTTCAGCAGGACCACCAAACACTACATGATTTGACCGCCCGTGGATGGATAATATGATTCACATTGATTGTCGGTTATGAAGAAATCCCTTACCTTTCAAATTCACTTGATTTAATCTTGAAGGGCTAGAATTTGCTAAACTATCAACTAGCAATCTATCTTAGAAAATTAAACTTGGTTTATTACTTAATTACTCCGTTGGCTACCTACTTGGTTTACCAACACAATTCCTATCAAAATGTTGGTAAAGGAACAGTCGTTGTATCTAAGTAAGTCCTCTAGGATGATTCATCAAAAGTGACGCCGAATTTCTTCTCTGATACTTACCTGAAAAGAGCATGTTCCACAAAATGTTCACCTATCAATCAACAAGAAAGATTAATAAAAAAAAATCCTAATGTTTATCAACTGGTTGCTGCATTGGTTGTTCGAAATTACGTTCCTGAGATATTCTAAGTTCAAAATGTTTTGAACATCTGTCGTCATGGCATTGTATATGAAAAAAAAGTTTAATATAAGCTGTGAAATATGAAGGAGGACAGACGAGACTTCAACAAACTAAACGTTTTATTCTGATGGTGTTGAAAGGTATGAGCATGTAAAAATTATATGTATATATCGACGATGTTTTGCTTTTTGTCGTTTCTAAAGATTCTGTTATCTAGGCTAAACTAATCTAACCTTTTCTCGGTTTCTTCTGCGAATTGTTAAATTCCAAGCAATATAGCTCGACGGAAAGAACGCTAAATTGTTTTGACCTTCTATTCCACTAAGAAAGAACTTTGAACATGATTATTAATGCAAAAACCTAAAACAGAGGAAACGGAATGAGTTCATTTTAGCTAATTGTACTCGCTCTGTCCATTCTACTAGACTCTTTTTGTTCTTTTTCTTTACTGTTTTAGAGTGCTGGTATTCAGTTTTGCTCTGCGAGTTAAACTTCTTTGTACGGAGTCCAAGTCCATCGCTGTGGGGGTCTGGCTTTGGCTTAAATCGTTCACTCTTATAAATCAGATTAGCCCCAACGATCGAGTAATGCTCTGCAATTTGTGTCGCAACTCAGTCTCGGCAATCGCTGTTTAGAAGATGCTTGCTGGTTGCATCAGCTATTGTACTTTCTGTGCCGATATGATACGGATCAGCTGCATCATGATCCTTTTGTTATGTAACACTCAGACGTATAGGATTTTTATCTGCTTTTTTATTTTCCTAAACTTGATATTGATTGGTGCATTCAGCTTTCAATTTAATGAAACATTTACAAATTGCATAAAACATGTGTAAGCTACTTTTAAGTTTCCGCTAATTGACGCGGCTCGTACTTAAATGCATTTGCAGTCTTCTCCAATGCTATACAAATGACATTAAGAGTTAACTAATGGCTGATTAAGTAGAAAACACTCACTTTTACTTACTACTTACACGTAATGTTAGTTCTACCTACTTATGTATATGTACGTGTATTTGAATTTTGCTGAATTCAAAGTGTAAATCACATCTACAGCAGCAGAGCAGCTGATTTAAAACCATAAATTAAACAATAATCTGTTGAAACAATCTCTCATTTAAAACATGGTCACCATAATATGTGCTACTAATTTAATGAATGTCACTTCATTAGATAGATCTATGTGAGAATTTAGGTACCTACTCCATAAATATCCATTCAAATATTTTTATATGATACGATACGCGGCCAGCAATATTTGAAAGAGTAAAAATGTTAAACTAAAATCAAATATTATTTACATTATCTAAACATCTTCAATGTAGTGAATATTATTACCGCCGTCAGCTAAAAAAGTGGATACAACATTTGTTTTGTTATTAACTTTTTTCATCAGAAATATTTTCCTTTTCCTTATTTTTACCTGGCTTGTTTCCAAGCCAAGTAGTCTATTCTGCTATTGTTTATTAAAGTCTTAATTAAGCTGTTAATTTGGATTATTAAAAAGGTATTCCCTTTTATCTAGGTTGATTGTGGCTTTTTCAATTTTGTTTACTTCAATTTTCGCATTTTCTTTTACCACCATTATGTTTTGATTATACGTTTTACTTATGTTTGTATTTTTCTTTATAGTTTTCTCGGCCTTTGCATTATTCCGCGTACGACATAACAGTAACTGGAACTAATGTTTATAGCACTGCGACAATCAATGCCTTCGTATTATACGCAATACGTTTAACCTAACAAGTTGTTTCCTTAGTTTGCACAACATAACGTCTAACTGCCTACGCCTTGTCATTTATGCTGGTTGGTCTCTCTATAATATGTATACGTTATCGAGAACAAAGCGAAAACCGTTACCTTTAATGGCGAATTGCTTTTCAAGTATGAAGTTAAGCAATCCAAAAAATCATTGGTGAAAGTAGAGAAAAAAAGTTGGCTGGTAGGTAGATACCTACATACTTTTTTTCGCCTCATCAGTTGATATATTTTTATTATTGATCAATTTTCCCAATAAGTACCTAGATCAGAATTGATCAAAATTTTTAACTGATCCAAGTAGTTTTTGTTACATTTCTTAATTAGAATAAATCTTCTAATGTTTGGTAGGGACCTTGGAAGATTTGTGTTAATTAGATTCTTGTCAAATCTTCAAAGTTAATTCAAAATATACTGTGGAGACCTAAGTAATTACTTCTCTCAAACAAGTTTATTTATAGGTTTATTGTGTTTGTTAAATGGAATTCAAAAGACTAGTTGCTTAACCAGAAAGGAGACACCAGACACCCACGCTCATCATTTAAGTTGCTGCTTTAGATGTTAGTTATAAGTTAACGATGATCGATACCGTAAATAATTCCAAATCGATTTATCAGTTTCATGTCGATGCGAGATAAGAAATCATTAAAATTTTATCACCAATATAATTTGATTGAGTAAGAAACTTCTCTTGTAGTTGAATAGATTTTGCTAGATTAATCTTCAGATGTAAGTATTGTATGATCAAAATAATTTGTGAATAAGGATATTGTGAACATCAATACCGTACTAGTTTTATCCTGTGCTAATAGAAATAAATAAACTTTATAGGTCACATAATTATATTAGCACAAAGACGAGGGTTCTTTACAGTTTTAAAGTGACAGATTTTTAGTTAAAGTTTTTATTTCAAGCCTTTCCGATAAAAGATGAGAAAATTATGGGAGCTAGTTGATAGATAGATACCTAGAGAAATAGATCAACGGATCAAGACATATTTTGATGTCCCAAAGCTTGGACACAGACCTTCCTCACGGATGGGTAAGGAGGATGGGCCAAACATAACCCAAATCTGATCGATGGAAGGATGTAAATATTACGATCACTTTTTTATTATTGAAACACTTTCGAACGAAACAGCATGCAAAGCATTCCTAGAACAATAATGCCAGATAAGTATGTCAGTGGCGCAAGCTATGAGCATTTGAGCATGCGAAGCGATACCATCGGTGATAAACAGAGCGCTTCAGTGTTTAGCTTTCGTCTCGCTAACGCGATCTTATTGACAAGTGTTATTTACGTGTTAAGATCACAAGTCGGCGAACTTTGCGTATTTCTTCAATAGAGAAGTGGGAAACATGAATTTAATACAGCAGACTGCTGTATTACCTAATGTTCTTTATTTCCCACTTCCCGCTGAGCTGAGTCATCAGTAAATCGGTGTTCATAGCTGTGTTGTAGGTACTCAGCAGAGGGATATATTTTTATTGCACAACGGGATAGGCTCGGCCTTCATCTCACCTCACCTGATGTTAAGTGACGATAAGGCCGAAGGTGAAAGCGCACTACACCCAGAATCCTTATCACTGAGGGACTGGCTATCTTACGTCTTACTGTCGGAACACAACAATTTTCAAATTGTTGTTATGGCGTCAGACTAAGGGAAGATGATGGTAACTAGCCAGGCGGACTTGAAATAAGCCCTACCCCACCACTAACCAAAGTTCATGGTTCGAGTTTTTTTTTAAAGCAAAACATCTTAAACCATGTACAGATACAGGTAGACTTATTATGTCCTACTAATATTATAAAAATCACGGAAAAAAACAGTTGAACGGATTTGAATGAAAGGCAAACAGATCGTTTATAGCCTGGATTAAAACATAAGATACTTTTTATTCCGGTCGAAGATTCTCTAGGGATTTTCCTTATGTCCACGAGGACCAAGTCGCGTAGGAAGCTATTAGATTTACATTATTATAAAGTCACTATATTTTTATAGCTCTACATTATGATACACCTTATTCTCGTTAAGGTCACGGTTAATCATAAACTAGTGTACCTTATAAAGCTACAACAACAATCCATAAACATGCAGCTCCATATTAGCCAAACATTCCCCTGGCAGATGTAAACATACAAATGGCTGCCATACAAGAGCTTCGTGTCTAGAATCCAAAATGGCGGTTGTGGCGCAGGAGTTGATTTCTGATCACGTCTTGTAGCTGATTACCTACACTTGTAATTACGTGTCGATCTGTGACTGATGGTTTAATTGCATTCGATATGCCAACGTCTTCCGTCGTTAACGTTTGCTGATGTTCTGAGTAATTTGCAAGGCGTTAATAATTCATTAATATGTTATTAGAACAATTATTATTGCGAGGAAAAATTTATTGAATAACAATTATTGTTATTGTCGTAAACTACGAGTAAGTATATAATATTATAAGTAGCTTTTATATTGCCTCTACTTTAGCATAGCATATCGTACCATCATCATTATCAATGTCAGCCATTTTTAACCGACTTAAAAAAGGAGGAGGTCCGCTGTTAGTCTGTTTGTATGTTTTTTTTGTGTATGGTTCATCGATTTATCAAAGACGGCTGATAAACCGATTGAAATGATTCAAGCGTTACATTAAGTACGTTAATTCCCAGGTTGCCTTTATTAGCTAAATGGCAGATTCTGCAAACGGCAGATTCTGTAAATGGCAGATTCTCTAAATGGCAGAAGTACAGTCCCAAACAACATTCTAATTCTAAAGATATTTTTTATTATTATTAGGCTCTATCAAAAAAATGAAAACGGAAATAATGACACACGATAATCTCGACGGACCCGTCGGAAAAGAAAATTATTTACTTTTTTTCGTAAAACCATACGTCATCAAAGTACCAGGATCTCATAAATATGGAGAAGGTTAACCACCACCAATATAAACATCAAAACATTATTAATATTGAAATAAATTCTGGTCAAAATCAATGTTTAAAAAAAAAACCCATGTCAAAAACTTTTGTTTTTGCTGTCTGACTGTACAATATCTGTCGTTTAAAGAATCTGCCGTTTGCAGAATCTGCCGTTTTCAGCATCTGCCATTTAGCGAAAAAAGGCCAGGTTGGTCCCATTTTAAAATTTTTGAAAATCGGTTAGATACTGAAAATACTATAATTTCGGTTACAATTACTTACATTGACGTTTTTCATGGTTGTTCATTAATGTCCCTACTGCTGGTGCTTCGCCATGCCACGGTAATGTGTAATGTCCGACACGGCCGGCGGCGGCGGTCAGAGCTGGAAAACACTCCAGTTTTTAGTGGGTATGTATGCCCTCCCATTCGAGTGAGGTGGGGAGAGATTCCCTTATCACCCCGCTCATCCAGCGTCGGGGTAGATGTCAAGTATTTTCCGGAGGATAAAAAAGGCCTTTCTTACTGGAAAAGTAGAATGGGCCAAAATAACCCACACATGAGCCCAGTGGGAATCTGGTGGGTAATATATATCGAAAATAATTAAGAATTTAAAGGAATTAAAAGGCTTTCAACTATTGTTGTATTCATTTTATTGTTCAATTTTCTTTTCAGAGATCGTGATTCCAGGAAATATATCCTAAATTTAAATGTAATTTTGCAAGTCCCAAATGAGTTTCTTTACATTAAACTTGACTGCTCCGATCTTTCATTAATCATCCAACAAATATTTATTATCTCACTCCAAAACACATTAACCGATTGACCTTGTGACCTGAAATCGCAATGTCTTGCTACAAAAATACTCCGTATGACTTCATCCATACAAAAACTTCAATAGGTACACACGTAGAATCGTCTGCTGCATTTCATTGATTCACTCACTCAATTGGCGACAAGGTTAATTGAATACGATATTCTTAGAGCAACTGGGGTGGTTAAATGGAGTTGTTCAGGGATACACTTTGGGACCACTTTTATTGTTAACATTTGACCGAAGTGATTGAGTTCAATTTATATAAATAGTTTTATATATAGTTGCTAGTGGTGTTATCATTTCAAAGCTTATTTATGGAAAAGCCTATTTAATTTGACTTTGTGACGTTAATATAACGTTTTTTAGCATAATACATAAAATTATAACATTATGATGTAATGTAACGTAAAAAGTATTTGGAATAATCTCGGTGAAATGCTATTACGTGTAATTAAAGAGTCCCTTGATGACTATCTAATCTCCATAAAATTTTAACGACTCTTAAGTTATTCGGAAATTAATTAGATACCTACCTACATAACATCTGATTTATTTATAACTTCGCGTGCGTCGTCGTCATTTTGTTATATTGTTTTGTGAAGAGGAATATAATATACCTACTATTGTTACATAATTCCTGTAAAGAAAACTAATCCCGATCTTCTTCTCTTTCAGGTAATAGTAGTGAAATAGGTACTACATTTTACACAAGGAACGATTACATTCAGTATGAAAATAAGGTAACTTGACTAATTTCTATTGATGCAAATACGTTAGCTACCTACTTATCTTTAATATGGGAATTAATTAATTAAGTGACTGGAAATGATTAAAGGCGACTGTTAATGGGATACTTAAATACTAAACCGGGCAGCAGTTTATTTTTTGGGCGACAAAATTACTAAACGAGCGACTAACAGTGGATTACAAATACTCAAAAAGGGCGACTACATATGGGTGATAAATACGATAATTTAAGTTAGCAGTGAGAATTCTAAATGGGTGACAAAAATACTGAGTGGGCAACTATTATACCAAGTAGGGATGCATCGATACGTCTTTTTGCCGATACGATACCGATACCGATACTCGTATAAAAATATCGGCGATACCGATACCGATACCGATACATACGGATATACTTGATGAATTTAAATGAAGGCTAAAAAGTACTAAATAAAAAGTAAAAAACAAGTGTCATTGCACTCGGAGCACACTGTTTTGTGGAACACTTTAGAGTTTTTTGGTAGCGCAGCCGTGCTTTATAATATTTTTAAAGTTATTTTTCTTTATTTTATACTTTAAAGTAAAAAATGATTAGTTTTGGAATGTGCTTATGAAGGCTTTTCGTTTGATTCCCATATTGTAATAATTAATTGAAGAATAACATTTTTTTTTTCATATCACAAAATACACATATTCACATATTTTTGTTAAAAAAATCTATAATAATAATCATAATCATTTATTTATTTGCTTCAAACATGGTAATATAATATAGTGTCTGTGTCACTCGGATTGATGTAAGGATTCTAACACTACTCAAATCCAAATCTGTTCAGGAATTTGGAAGTTACGGTGGAGTAACTAATAACATTTCTTTTTTGGGTAGTCGTATAAAAATAAAACACAAGTTGTTTTCTTTTAGTGAATATAAAAAAATGACAAACTTATTTTTGTTTAAATAAAAAAATACTCTCTTGTTTTCCGGAGAAAAGCATTTCGCAAATGTAGAGAAATGGAATATGCAAGTCTAAAACTAGGCGAGACTTTTTTGAAGCGCTTAAATTGAAAAGTATTGTTGTATCGACACTAAAAATATCGCCGATGCCGATATATCGGCAAATCCGAACTATCGCCGATATATCGGTATCGGATGCATCCCTAATACCAAGTAGCTAACCATATAACTGATTTAAGCTGCCCAACATGGTATTTTAACACGTTTTTATTAAATTGCTTTCTCGTTTGTTTGTTTGTTTGTTTTTTGTCATCTCGATTAGGATAATAGTCACCTTTTTTAAATAAAATATATTCCAAATTGTTATTGATTTGTGTGACCTAAGGTTGTCGCCCAAATAGTATTTGGTCGCCGGATCTGAATAACTTTACCCAATTTGTATTTCAATATCTGTAGTCGCCCCCTGTCTGTCGCCCACTTAGTATTTCAGTACGCTATACTTATTCAGTATTTTGATACCTAAAATGGGAATTTATTGTTACCCGATTAAATACTACCCCTTTAATATCGAATCAATGTATTGGGTTTTTACTTATGAAATTAGCTATTTTTTCTCACAAATAGAGAACTTCGTTGCTTCTATGATTTAAAATATTCAAAAATACCTTAATTTATTTATCTTTCTGTTAGGTAGCAGAAATGACCACTTTATTTGTTTTAAATTGACCAAAACTTATTTCTTTCCAATAATCTAAATGGCATACTTACGTTATCTTATTGTTAAAAATGAGTGCGTAAAAGCTTAAAAACATTAGCGGTTCATGGTTGTTAAATAAATTAAGAAAGTGTTAGAATGACAAATACATCTTCTTTAAAATTCTCCACACAACACGCCAATTTCATTGGTAAAGACCATGTTTAACTACATAAATTCACTAGTTTCTTGCAAACTACTTTGAAAATAGTTCATAATGACTTTCACTAAGTAGGTGTACAGTTAAATTTCGCCATTATAAATACTTGCATTAATTGGATTAACGCGCACCAGATAGTCGACGTACCGTATAATGCTAACACCGAAGGTATCGGTCGGGCAAATCACTTGCGACCTTCTCGTACTTAAATGTTTAGATGTTTTTAAAAACATATTTGTAAAGTGCTCACTTGATGTGTAGGCACAGAATAGATACGGTGTAGGTATGCATCAAAGGTTCTGGAATGGCGACCGCGCACCGGACAACGCTCCGTGGGTAGGCCCCCGACAAGGTGGACCGACGATCTGGTGAAGGTCGCGGGAAGCCAGTGGATGCAGGCAGCGCAGGACCGATCGTCGTGGAGATCCTTAGGGGAGGCCTATACCCAGCAGTGGGTGTCGTGCGGCTGATATGATGATGCATCATCAGAAATCAGAAAAGTTTCCAAGAAAAACAACAAAACTTTAAGAAATTGTCAATCAAATATCAATGAACAGAAGTACGCAGAGAAATCTTCAAATTCGATAACTATCTAAGAAAACAAACACTTTAAGAAATTATCAATCAGATATCAATAAACAGAAGTAATTACGTAGATAAGTCATAGAACTACCTAATTAAGTTATCTATCCAATGAATGGCCTTTTATCACAAATCACTGTATCGTATAATTTGAACCTCAAATGATTCGCCAACACAAAATGACACCGAAACCAACGATGCATGCTCTACGTTCCATGACAAGTGATCCCTGGAGGACGCTACAAAAAATTGTTTAAAAAAAACTAGGAATCCGACGACTCGCGACAAATATAACTCGGCCGTTGAACCGACGGTTGTCAATTACGGTGGAGACTGATGAAGATTAACACTTCTAACGGTCGAGGATTTTACTTTTTCGATGAAACTTTTAGTTTAAAAAAAGTTTTTTACTAACTACATTTTTTATATTCTTTAATGGAACTATAGGTCTTTTTTGGATCCATTTAATATTGCAAAATTGTAATTTATGACCGTTTGTTTCCTTAATAAATAAATAAATAAAATAAGAAACTTCAAAACAAATTTTCTATCAGAAATAGAGATAAGTAATAGAGATTTACATATGTTAGAAATCAGATGAATTTACTATATCCATGTATCTGAAAAGAGATAGGTAAAAATATTGTATCTTTGGCCTCATCGTGTTTCATTTTTTATTCAATTTGTGTAAAGAAACGTCACGTTAATAAAGTTGGTTTTAAAGGTTTTGATATCCTCAAGGTAACAGCTATTTTGGAAAAAATATCAGTAAAACAAAAAGTACAAATTTTGTGCTTCTAATTCGCACTTACTAAATGTGTTGACATGAAAGGGGTTCGGGCACTTTGGTCCTTATGACCAATAGACTTGAATCGTACATCGATGGATAGGTCTTTTCAAGAGGAAAAAAAGTTATTATGGGGTTACATTTGGATTTGTTATCCGATTCGAGATATCGGCTTATCCTACTAATATTATAAATGTGAAAGTTTGTGGGTTTGGAATTTGGATGTTTAGATGTTTGGATGTTTGTTCCTCTATCACGCAAAAACGACTGAACGGATTTGGTTGAAATTTGGCAAACAGATAGTAGATAGCCTAGATTAAAATATAGGATACTTTTTATCCCGATATTTCCACGGGAACGGGAACCACGCGGGTGAAACCGTGGGCGGCCGCTAGTAAAGTATGTGTTTTCGTTATCTCGAATGGTACAGTCAGCAATGAAAGTCGCTTAACGGCGGCGGGTCCATAGAATATCAGGACAACATTTCAGGACAAGCGCCATACCTATTCGTGCTCTATGAGAATATACCTTTCTAACAATATACTATTTATATCTATTGGGTCCAGGACCAGAGTCCATACATTTGTGCCCATACCCTTTTACGATTTTAATCGTTCATATAAAAGTGTTTGCAATAAAAAACAAGCATCTCATTAGAAGTACACGTTTGTATCAATATTTGAACTTAAACATCCGAAAATAAATCTAAAGAGCAATAAACACGAAAGAGAAATGTTCCCCGTAACCTCAATTTCAGGCAAGCGCGATAAATCTTTTGAGCTTTATTTGATGGCGTTTAGAGTTTACTTTGTATGTGCAAGTAGTATACCTTGAACTACATTGCTTTTTTGGCCCAAGCCTTATACTGTAGCGTTAATGATTGATTTTCTTTAGCAGTCCTATGTTTTCCTCTCAAAGCCCAGTCTTAGTCAGAAGTCCTCGCCATTCTGTACCATCCAATTCATACAGCCGGTAGGACCGAACGCGTAGCTAGGTACTGATTCTAGTATACGTTCTTTTAAAATTATTGTTTTTTTCAGTCTACAAGCTAAACAGCGTACAAACAAGCACAGAACAAAGAAAAATTTTAAGTTCTGTGCGTACAAGCAGTACGGCCATAACCCATGAAGCGGATTCAGTGCGAGTTCGTGAACCTTAATTACTGTTCAAATAGAAGGGACCAGTCAGTGGCTGATACGTCTTCTAAATCACAGAAATAAGCTTATGGTCATTAATATTTGGCGCTTATTAGAAGACTAACCTCTGCAAGAGTTGCTTAAGTGGCTTACTACAATTTGAATAGAATAGAAATTAGTAGTATAGTAATTGAGGTAAGATGTCAGTGTCAATGTGTCTGTGTGTCAGTGTCTGACCAATCTGCCCATAGACAATCACAGCGTTTTGAAATGTCAATTTCATACATCTAATGTCACTTCTATTCTATTCGAATAATCGAAAAGTCTAGCGCTTGCCACTTATCTAGGCCATCTTAACTTCCTGCTACGCCGTCGTTTAGCTCCTCTTAGACTTAGTACTTATTGGTACCATTTCCAATAACCATCCAGCATATACAAATAATTTCACTACCACATCACTCAAGTACTAGGAGGCAAATCGCGTTTCTCTCATCAACATACCACATCACTTCGAAATATCAATCAAGACGGTTCGAATCGAAGGCGTCCGCTCCTGAATACTAACTCAATAGTCCAAGCTATACACACACCAACTATCTGTGCAGCGTTAAACTAAAATGACTCTCAGTGCATAGAAATAAGGTTTAACTTATGAATTTGTGTCAATTGTAAACGGTGATGAAGATAAGTTGATTAAAGGCGCCTATAGTCAGTGTTTGTAAATAAAAGTGATGACAGAGTTTCGTGGGACTGTAGTTTTTGATATTTGAAAGTTTACCTACTTTGAACCTCAGATTTTAAAAATATAAGTCAGAAAACCAACAGCTGTATTTCAAGTTTGTGCTGTAGATGAACAAAATCAAACATTTCAAGGTGCTGATAAAATATGGGTAGGACACCCATATTTTTGACACCACGCTAAATGTCCAACAATTATCCACGCTTCGAAAAAATTGTTTAGGCGTGATACGGTGATATAATGTATCGGTCGTTAACACCCAATTTTTCTCGTATAATTATCCTATACCCTAATAGGTGAAGTATAATTTAAAACAATCGTAAAAAAACAACAAAGATGAAAAACGAAATAGAACTCCAGCCAAACTTTTGAAACAGAAAGAAGCCGTCTTCCGAAGACTTTATTTTTCAAAAGGCTTTACTTAAATATTCTGCCTTCATACTGTCCAGTAAAAAGTTGAAAAGTTCCTTTCATTCAGACAATACCTACGCAAGAAAAAGTCGTAGGTATTCACAGTGCTTTGTTTGTCTGTCTTGTCATCATAATGTCCACAACACAACAGCTTAGAGTAGATAATTATAAACTCTTAACAACTAAGTCATTATCAATTAAAGCCAAGATAATTTGATCTGGATCTAGTAAACATGAACTTTATACAAGATAAGTGAATAAATAGTCTTTGATATATTATGAATAAATTGTTTGTTAGTGACCGATTCCTTTATTCTATCTTCAGTGAGAGATAGGTTTACTTTGGGTACTAGGCAACTGTTGAATTTCCGTTATTTAACAGAAATATCTATGCAACAAATCTTAATGGCTTACAGGATTTTCAGAAATTTCCATTGAAGGCCTGGAGCTTCAGTTAAGTTTGTTAAAAACGTTGTTTAACCTCTTTGTCTTGGTCGTCGATACATCACAATTTAGGTAGTATTCCATCGTTCTCAGATACAACTGGTTACGTGTCAAGCTATCCGCCACTTCGACCTCTGACACAGTCATTGTAGCTGACCTCTATAGATCGCAGCACCGTTAAGCGACAAGACAACGTAATTGGAACTAAGTTCCTTGAAGAATTGACATATTTTGAAATGAAACTATACCTACGATTGTTGCACAGTTAAAACTTTGATTGATTCTTATATAGCTGGAATTCTGCATGTAACATGTGTAACTGATCTTGTTGCTAATACACAAATTTCGCATACCTCGAACTTTGTCTTATATGTCTTTGATTGCATCACCTTTTTGAACAAACTTTTAAGATATAACTTAGTACCAAAAATATTTCCAGACTTAAATCGATTAGCAATGATCCACCCACTTCTTTCTTTTGTTTTTCATTGAATCTAAAAATAAGATATTTTTATGCAAATAAAATAAAATTGCCATACAATAGTAGCTACTGTTTCTGAGAATGAACCAGATAGAAAAACAACATCAATCCGCTTTGTGATTCCGAAGGCAAAAATATTCAAGTCCTTCATTCTTGATTTCCTAGAATCGGGAGGGAAATCAAACATAAAATACATCAGAGCAGTAAATCTTACAACAAACGGCTTCTGTAAGTACGGATGAATCATCACATAAACAAATATAGTTTGCCTTTGTTCTTCAACTATCTACGAGTACTGTTCTGCGTGTGTCAACTAAGTGCAAGCACCATCAACCAAATATTATGACGAGTCAGAGATAAAGTCAACACGGTAATTATCCACTTTCATAAATGTTTACGTTGTCATGTTCTGCCGTCTCTCTTGAATGTGCGTGATAGCGTATAGGTGCGTCTCCCTCGCCGTGGCCATCGCCTTGAACTCGCAACATTCGCCGCGATTCGGACGCGCAGGCACGTTATGCGCGCTTCAATGAGCACGCTCGGTAACTAGTACTTGTACACGGTTATGCTTGGAGTTTCACCGCGGCTCCCCCTTGTAATTAACTAGAGGTTACATTGGATCAAGTATTGTTTCACTCAACGTTGTAGTACCATTAACTCCTCGTTGATTGTTCTCTATAACTCAAGCTAAACCATGAGATAATTAATAGTAAATACTTACTAGCATGGCTAGTATACCCGATTTCCTTTTGTCTTCTTGTATTTGAAAGATTTCATTTATATTTACTAAATTGTACCTAATAGCTGTTGCCAACAATTTAAATACAATTTCCTTAATGCTACATAATCTCCCAATCGGGGTATGTTTAATATTGCTTGTTGTAAATGTAACATGGAATTTTGGAATAAATATTTTGATTAGTATCAAATAACAATATAGGATTTCAATAAAAATCATTTTACTCACCATATTTAGATTCCATAAGTTCCATTACACTGACGAAATTAAACACTCGAACTTCAAGTATGAAAGTTTAATCTAAAACCTATTACGGATCTCGTAAAATCTGAAAGCTATCATCTTCCGATGTGCCTTTATCTTCGACTGCTGATTTCAATTTCCATTATCGTCGAGAGCCTCGCTGAGGACTTGCAACCGTTTCAATTAGATTGAAACTGCATCTATTGCATTCTGCAGTCGAACAGATGCCTTGCAATTGGAAGTTGGTAGTGATAAATCAGCTTTGGATTCAATCAAATTATTGATAAATTTTGCATCTGGTGTTGCTATAAATATCGGTTTAGATTTGAATTGATCTATGTTACTTTCAAAGTTTGCATACAGTAGGTACATGCATAATTCTCGTATCAAAATCGTTCCTATGACAATTTTTTCTAACTGAAGACTAAAAAAATAAGGCTCTTATATTAATTAAGCACCTTGATGTAGAATCTTATTACCATATTCGGGAATCAAATAATCTTGCTTAAATGTATAAACCCCTACTTAATAAGGAATTTGCTGATGTAATATAAACTCCTTAACGGATTAGCTGACCTCAGAATCTCAAAGGGATTAATATGGATGACGTATGCCAGTAATGAGGTGAGGCCTTGGGCACACGCGCTCGAGGATAGTGGGTAATGAGATATACGATAGTGTGCGCTGACCCGAATGTGCTGACCAAAATAATAGTCGGTAGATTGCGTTTTTTCAAATAGCATTATGAAGGTTTCTAAAATAATCCTAAGCTCTGTCCAAGATAGCTTGGTGATTTTGACAGGCGCTTTTTCTTTGCAAATAAATATTTACTGTACCTAATATAATACATATTTATTTACAAAAAAGTATCTGACATAGCAGGCTTCCACATTTTCAGCAATTTTTATAACGATTGGTGGCAATTGATCATTCCTTAAGACGGAATTTACAAAGAAAAAGTTTATTTTAAAATCACCAAGCTATTTCGAACAGACTATGACTATTAATTCCCCTGTGGTCAAAAGAGAATCTATAACGATCTCCGTCGTCAAGTAGTTAGGTCTGTTGTCGTTTTCTTAATTAATTACCGGTCTGTAAAAATCGATTTTGTGGTCAATATTAAATTAAAAACCCACAAGATATTGATTCCCTGTTCGATTGCGTGCAGGTACGTCATCGCATGACACACGAGCATCACCAACGACCTCGTGATAGGTCAGGTCTGGAGTTAATGGGCCAGCAAATTGATGCATATTTTCCTGCGCAATGCAACATGCGCACTATTTAAAGTACAGACGACTTTGAAAATTGAAATGCGATGCTCATTGTTTCTATAATTAGTAGTGATATAAAGTCGTATGTGTTTTGCATTGCTGATTGCTTAAACAGGTTTTATTACTTAAAAAATGTCGTAAGTTACATAAAAATATCTATAAACTGATTGCTTGAAATGTAACACATTTTACTAAAATTTATGAACCTGCTCGACATGATTTTCTATTAGTTATTAGATCTGAGTCCAGTCAGTATAGGTACCTTACAGTTTACAATAACGATTTTGATATCAATATGCTACAATGGATAGCATTGGCCGAGGATTTCCGCAATTCGAAAATAATAAAGAATTCATGGCCTCTGGTGAATGTAGAGTCATAAACCCATATGAAACAAGAAAAAATGGTGTGTAAACTGGAATGCGAAACGCAGGCTCAAAGGAAAATCACATCAAAATCAACCGAAAAGTCTTTATATTATTGTTCAAGGATTTAACTTTTTCTTATCGGCGTTAAGTAATATTTTGTGTCGACTCATACATTTTAATGCATTTATGCCTGCTTACTTATGCATACGTAATCTTTGACATAAAATCGCAGAGGCGGCATGCTAACAAGCGGAAAATTGCGCGAAAATGTTCGAAAACTGTTTTTTTATGCTATGGTTCTGTATACCACATTATAATATGGAGCTGTAGCCTGTAACTAATGAAAAAAATTTACTTACATCACAGGTTGGAAAGCTCGCAGATGAGTAAACAAAAAATCCTTAGTGCCATTTTTGGATTATTATCCGATAGGATAGGTTCCTAATCTGAATTATATTATTTTCTATGTTGTCTTTTCCTTGGATACTCTGTGTTGAATAATTATTGACTCAGGTTACCGCCTCTGTGGTCTAGTGGGTCGCCCACCCATGTAAGATGCGGAAGGGGTCCCGGGTTCGATTCCCAGAGGGGCTACAACTTGTACTCGGTCTTATTTCAAGTCCGCCTGGCTAGCTACCGCATTCTTACAAAATTTAAAATTGACGTTTTCGGCAGTTAGAGGAAAGACAGCCAATTCCTCAGTGATGTGGATTCTGGGTGTAGTGTGCTTCCACCTTCGGCCTTATCGTCACTTTACACTATCCCGTTGTGCACAAAAAAAAAAAAACAAAACAAAGACGATTCCTTAACAGGAAAGCATGAAAGAGATCTAAAAATCCATGAGAGTTTTGAGCACTCTTTCCCAGGATTGCTGCATTTTCACCAGTTTCCTAAAGAACCCTAAACCTAGAGCACAAGAACACTTAACCTGTTTCCACACAGCGTGCCTTTTCCGCTTTCCAGGTGGATTCATCGGAACGAGGGCTCTCCGCTCCACTCATATTATAATTATTCCGTTGATGCATGTTGGAAATTAAAAAATAATTACTACCCATACATGGGAGGAGTTGTTGACCTTGAATTACATGGAGTACATCAGATTGTTGTATAGTGTCGGTAATGGTAGATTTATAATATTATTTTGTAATTTTTTTAATAAATTACAAGGCACAATATAAATGTAACAAAACAATCCTTGTCGTGCTGAAAATTGGGTTCCGAAAAAAGACAATTGTGATTGCAATACTTTTAATTTTCTTTATTAGACACAACAGAGTTCAGATCTGCTTTCATACATAGGTACATGAAAGCAGATCTGAACAAAAATATTTCCTGTGAGTGAAAAAGAAACATACTTAAATACTTAGGTTCTTAAACGCTAATAAAGTACTTAATAAGCATACATCATTCAGTCTGCCTAGCATGACCGATTTATATCGCGTGCTATTGCGTTTTATCACGTTCAACGGTCAAAAAAACAAAGGAGTTTGACAGTTGAGTGTCGATAAATTGCTATATCACGCGATATAAATTGGTCACAGACTCATTCGTATCGTATCAGTGCTAAAATATGTGGTAGAAACAATATTAACATTCACATTGAAGGGAGTTTATATCTATTGAGCGAATGTTCGAGTTCTTAAGCTTCCTTCATGGTTGAGGATAGTGTCTCCATGCAAATACGTCCCGTACGAGGAGTTTCCACCTGCTGTGGTCCTCGGCTTGGCGCAGCGCGATGTTCACTGGCATTTCCAGATGTTTTGAAACCTCAGCCAGTCACCTTCAGCTGGTCTGACTAAAGAGCTTATTAGATCATCCTGAATTAAGGATCCGGAATTCAGAGTCCGATTTAGGACGAGAAATTCAGTCGCCAATTAGACCGTCCTGAATAACGGATCCGATATCACAGCTTAACGATCATACAGTTGTTACACGAATGTACTTGCGCAGAGCAACGGAGTGGGAAATACAGTGACCGTAAAAATACTATAAAAGAAATAAAAAAATATAATATTATTATTGTTTATATTTTTTAAAGTAAGTATAGCTTTTCATTAACCACAGCTTTTATTATATGCTACGCAGTTCATTTATAAGAAAACAACACCTAACGTTGTCAGAAGAGAGAGTACGCGGTAGAAAGAGAGGCAACTTCTAGGTTGACTTCGCGACGCGCAACGCCCCGTTTAGAAAAAGGTTGAATTTTCAAGTACCCAATTATTTATCTTTATTTTTTAGGGTTCCATAGCCTAATGGCAAAAAACGGAACCCTTATAGATTCGTAATGTCTGTCTGTCCGTCTGTCCGTCCGTATGTCACAGCCACTTTATTCCAAAACTATTAAAATTACTCAGTTGAAACTAGGTAGGTAGATGTATTCTGTGAACCGCTTTACGATATTTACACAAAATAAAAAATATATAGAAGATTAAGGGGGAAAAACGGAAAAAAAATTCATCAAACCTATACGTGTGGGGTGTCTATAGATAGGTCTTTAAAAATGACATTGAGGATTCTAAAAGTATTTTTTCTCAAAGTCAACTGTTTGGAAAATATACACTTCCAAAGTGGTAAAATGTGTCCCCCCCCCCACCCCCAACTTTTAAACTAAGAGAGTGAAAAATAAAAATATATATATATATATTTTAGACCTTTATAAATACTATCTACGAAAATTGGTTTGAATGAGATATATTTAGTAGTTTTAGGAAATATAGCACATTTTCCAAAACCGCAAATATAACTTTGTCGTTTCTACAAACACTATAAAAACAAAGTTATTTTTGCAGATTAAAATGATAGTGGTATTAAATAAGGTATGGTATATGGTAACTACAGAACCCTACTGCGCGTGGCCCGACACGCACTTGGCCGGTTTTTTTTAATTTAAAAAAGCAAATCACAGAGTTATTATGCCCTTATACACTTAGTTTTGTCGTTGCGCCAACTGTCTATCTAGACGAACGGCGGCTTTTTTTTCACCAACATAAAAAGCGTTGACTAACTGTATACTCTTTAGGCTGTGGTACTACTGTGTCGGAGCAGAGCGTCCTGAATGCGATTACACTGTCCTAAGTGCTTCCGATTTAGCATCCTTAACGCCGGAGACCATTTCCCATCCTAACTAGGATCCTACCTTCCTGAATGCAATTACACTTCTCTGAATTAAGGAGCGACTTCATTCCGGATCCTTAATTCAGGATGATCTAATAAGCTCTTAAGATTTTGCGCTTCTAAAGGTGCAAATATATTGGGCTTACGTGACGACACCCCACGCCACGTGATGATACGTTTGAAGCACACTTGTATTGTAGCACGCCATCCCGGGGTTTTTTCCGGTAATAAAGTGAGACTCTCGAAGAAACGAAGTTTACTCTTCAATACGTTTTCTACTATTAATGTGTAATGGTTTCAATTAAGTACTAATTAATCAATTATAGTTTCATGATTTATTTCTGTCACAAGACGACCGTTCAAATAAAACACTTTTTAACGGATACTAGCGCGGTTTTATTGAAAGAACTTTGGTAATTTAGTTGGTATTTTGTTTGATATTTTGTTTTCCCGACGTTTCGGCACCTTTGCAGTTGCTGGTCACGGGGACTAGTATGCGTTAAAAAGCGTTTTATTTCATGTCTAGTGAGCGGCGTGAGCGCGTAAGCTTGAGAAGTGAAATAATAAAAAAAAAACCCGCCTGCATAAAAAGACAAGTCAACTGAAAAGATGGAAACAAGATTAAATATTAAAGGCAACATAATAACATGCAGTCGGAGGCATGCATAAAGAAAGTGACGTTATGAATGATTTGAATTATATGCCTCCGACTGCATGTTATTATGTTGCCTTTAATATTTAATCTTGTTTCCATCTTTTCAGTTGACTTGTCTTTTTATGCAGGCGGGTTTTTTTTTATTAATTTTTTTATTTATATCTTTTTAGTTATTATTGTAGTGTTATAGATTGTAGTATTCTAAAAAAAAAAATTTTTTTTCCACTACTTATAATAGCACCGTACAGTCGCCATGTTGTTTTTTTTATAACGCCACCTTCTTAAGAACACTTGGGCTGACGAGATAAATCAAACGATATCTTAATTACAGAAATCCATTTAGCCGTTTGAAAGATATGAGGTAATAAAGAATATTACATACAAACACACATACAAACAAACAAACATACTTACATACAAGATACGCGCGAAAAACATAACTCTTTCTTTGCAGTCGGGTAAAAAGACAACCGTTGTCACATAAATCATGAAACTTAAATACTATAAAGTTTTACAACTTATAACTATATACGTGACTAAAACTTAGCCAGTATGCCAACCGTGTTGTAGTAAACTGCCGGTGCTCTCAAATTAGCAACCTGCTGTGAGTGGCCATTAGCACAGTACTTTGCAGTTTCGCACTTTGAAACCTACATACGTGCAGCTGTAGGGCGGTTGTTTAGACGTAGGTGTCACACTGCCATTGCAGATTACGGTGCACCCAGGTGGATTAAAATGAGCCGTTGCAAAATAAAAACTTACTGTTTACCCAGGTGGTCTCACGAGGTTGACGGGGGGGGGGGGGGGGGGGGGGGGAATTTACACTATATACGTGATAAATCGCTATACTTATCATATCGCGTTTCGGTGGCAATGGCAATGCTAGGGGGTCAATGCTTACGGTTCCACATATACCGAGTATGCCACTGACGTCCATTATACAATGGACGTCAGTGGAGTATGCTGATGTCGCACTGCCGACATAGAAAAGGCACTATTATAAATGTGTACAAAAAATGCCAAGTATGGTGTCAGTTTATCGGATCTATGCTCGTGGTTTTTCTACTAAAATCTGCATGGCATGTGCAAACATCGGTCGTAAGATGGGTAAAAACATCATTTTAACACGTTTTTATTATATTGAAATCAGTTTTCAGCGAATAGCAGTACTTAGATGTACGAGTAGTGCGGTGACAATTTTCCTCCAGTTAAACTGCAGCATTTTTGTTAACATTAAAAAAATCGAACAAAATCTTCGTCGGTTCAGTTCATCATCCATCATTCTGTATTCATCATTTTCGATGCAGGTAGAGTTTCTACGAAAAGATCGAAAATTGTTTAAAACTTAACGTTTAGAATAAAGTAGAGGTATAAAAGTTCCCTCAAACCTTTTTAACGGAAATAAAAGCTCTTTGTATGAATCATCACTTCATCAGACATCACAGTTATGTTAGTTATTCATGTTCTTAATCTAATTATACCGGAATGAGCTTTCGGTGTTACGTTAGTTAGTACTATTATGTATTCTGTGGTTACGTCCTAATTTGGGGGGACTCATACGTCACTTCACACGCCGGGTAATCGGGTATAATCCATAACTCAACGAAAACTTGGCCCCATTCCATTCTACCTTTACTCCAGATCCAGAGCAATGTTATTGATCACATGTTTCCGGAAATGAAGTATAATTTTCTTAGATTTTTGCTCCGGAGTGACTATTATTACATCTACTCTTTATTGCACTTTTAAAAACAGTTATTCACGTAAATAATGAGGATTACCTTTCTTAGAATTTCATTTTAATATTGAAGAACAATGTTCGTGAAATTGCCTGCCCCTATTCGAATGGTAAACTTTCTTTACGTTTCGGCATCTGAAAATAAGGAATTGACAAGCTCTTTTGTTGCTTGGAATACAAGGTTTGTCACTTGGATAAGGGAGCTTTTTCATTTAGCAAGCGTGTAAGATAAAATTAATATATTAATTAAATTAATTATTGTTTCAGGTATGTCAAGAATCGAGATGGAAAAATAATGATATCTTCACTAATGAGAAGATTGAGAAGGTATACCTGTTGATATACTAGGTGTTTGGTAAAAGCCTTATAAAGCCGAATATGGTAGATAGGGACCATCGAACTGAACAACTTTTACTATGGGACCAACATTGAAATCGCGAAAAAAAAATCAGCTCAAAAATGAATAACGAAAATATCAAAATGTTTGAAACAGCTGATTTGTTTTTCGCGATTTCAGAGTTGGTGCCATAGTAAAAGTTGTTCAGTTTGATGGTCCCAATCTACCATATTCGGCTTTATAAGGCTTTTACCAAACACCTAGTAGATCATCCACAGCAATAAAAAATGCTAAAGATGCTAAAAACCACTTAAATTCAAAAACCTATAAATTCAAATATCTCTTTATCCTTCGACTTCAATCAAAGCAAAATCAAATCCCCTTTATTATAACCCTTTCAACTGCAAATCCTTTTAAAGTCAGCAATTTGGGCGTTAAGACCCTGTCATTTTTATCAGGTTAAAATCACTCGGAAGTAATTAAAGTTCGATCAGCGATGTCAAAGACGGGAGCCTAGCTGGTGCGGCCACGAAATAAGCGAGCGAGACAAAAACAATTTCCATTTATAAGAGAACATGTTCCATTACAACGAATACTATTTTAGCACGCATCAAGTTAGGATAGGAGTGCCTCAGTAGCCAAAGTAAAATTTGCAAATTGTCGCTATGTATTCTCGTATATAAATATGGATTTGACGTTAATTCGATTGCTAACGAAACCTTACGAAGCGATGAGATTTGCAAATTTTACTTTATGCGTGCTGAAAGTATTCTTTTAACACTGTGGTTTTATTAAAGAAAGAGTTTGTAAGTTCAGTCAAGTCGTCCAGTCCAATTCCACGCAGACGAAGTCGTGGGGAACAGCTAGTAAACTTATAAGTGTGGCTGCAGATTTCAATGCTGTAAGTAAAGTGCCAAGTTTGTATGAAACTCACGCACAGTGTAGTGTAACTAGTGTAACAGTGTATCTACGCAAATGATAGCTCTACAAAAATGTGCGATGTTTATACTAAACAAACTTCTTCATGATCGATTGGATGTAAAAATAAAAATCAGGGGTCCTATTTTTGAACCCTTCGACTGGAGTCGAGCGCTCTTTTCTTCTGATTTTCATTCAACATAGCAAAATCCGTATTTTCGAATCGCTCGTTACAAATTTATCGGACCCGATGGCCAAAACTGGGTCGTCTATAGACGACAGCGAAGCCGTCACCGAGTCAGATAAGTTTGTGCTGTTCGAGTGCCTGTTGTCAATTGTGATTACACAGTGAAAATAGTGCTCGACGTCAGCCGAAGGATTCAAAAATAGGGCCCCTGTGCGACAAACTCGCTAGTTTCCTGGCTCCACAGTGAAACGGCTTACTTCGAGTGACAGGCAAGATAGTGGCTTATGACAGCTTTGGAAGCCTGCACTGGCTGCTTCTACAGCCATTGTACAGTCGCTAATGCTTCGCTGTATAAGGGGGGCTGTTATAAAATTAGATTTTAAAAAGACTTTTTTTGTTTATTCGCAAAAATGATGTTATTATTAGAAGAGTGATAGAATTATTGAAAGAGTGGCATGTGAATAAAAGGAAGAGGAAGAGCGTATGCATAGTAGAAACATTAATTCTACTATGCCGTATAGTATGAAAGCTGGATGGATTCAGAGGAATGATATGAATGTGAAGGGAGTTGAAGAAATAGTGACAGGAGATAATGGAAGAAAATGCACAGTGCATTTTTCGCATTAAGATAAGGGCAGGGAGATGAAGATGATGGATTCGCAAAAGTGAAGTAAAAATGGCATATGTTCAGCAGTGGACGATGATAGGCTGATGATGATGATGATGATGATGAAGTAAAAATTAAGTTGCCGAATTTAATTATTGAAAAAATATATAAGACATTCACTTTCGCTGAAAATGAATAAAATACTGCCTTTACATTGTTTTTGAATATTTTATGCATAGATGTAAGCACATCCCTATTTTATGTAAATAAGTGGTGCTGTAAAAATTAAAAAGCAATCTCTTTTATTATCCGTTATCGTAGGATATCGTGGGCTTTTCTTGGGAGAATGCCCAATATCTATTATGTCCTAGCATTATGTATTTCCATATCCAATTAAAAAATTAAATCTCATATGGAGAGGCCATTGTATTAGTTAAGTACCTACTAACTTATATTTAAACTGTACCAAAACTAGTTCAGCCTTGCTCTCAAGGTCGGAGGATGGGCAGGAAATAGCTAAAGGTGCAGCTCATCTGAATCATACCTTACATTGTTAAAACTATACTTATAACCTTGTTATACAATGTTAAACGCTATTACAATGGCATAAAGCAGAATGTGATAAGTGACGAGTTACGTTATAGATTATACAATAGTTACAATGATTACTGTAATGTGATTCAATGGGTATTGTTTACTCATACGTCTTTTGTTTTGATACAAAAACTGAGGTTTAAGGCCCTCCTTGAAGTTGTTAAAAAGAAAATCTTAAACCTGAGGAATTATTTCCGCAGATTTCATCCTACATCCAAACTATACAACCTTTCCCTAAAAATAATTAGATTGTATGCAAAATGTACTCGATACAATGATGTTAGTAGGTAGTAACTGTTATTTAGAATAACAAAAATCACAGAATAATTGCATAAAAAGTGGTTAAATGTTCTTATTACTGAATACGAAGTTACAAAGATATTTGAGAAAATGCTAATTGTCTGAGTCACGGCTCATTTCAAGGCTCGCGCGGTTGGGTGTTAATGGGATTGTTGTAGGGCGTGGACTGTCTGCTTCGTATTACCACTTATCATAGCTTTAAACTTCATTATGTAAAGGATAGTGTTTAAATTCAAATGAACTCCAAAAAAATGCTTTAAAATGGTGTGCAGAAAACAGGAAAATATTATACTCAGGCATACGATTACGCCTTTACTAATTAATAATGGATGTTATGAGCAATCAGTTAGACAGTTTTTCAGTGTAGGTCACAGACATCCTGGTAAAGGTTAGTAGTAGATTTGGCCCTGTAGACTTGTACTATTAGGTATATTGTGCCTGTAGCCAATGGCATTTCAAATTTTCGCTATCGTTTCCGCTATCAAGTGATGTAAGTTTAGGATTGACATTACCTACCTTTCGCTAACCATCGATTCTCAAAATGCCAAATCCGATCTCCAAAACCGAGACATAACGTACTATTATGTATTCTGTGACATAACATCTATTCTGTGAACGAGATCCGAAACTCCTATCTCAAAAGAACAAAATGACCACTTCCCATACAAGTGTTAACTTGTCAAATAATTTTTAGGGTTCCGTACCCAAAGGGTAAAAACGGGACCCTATTACTAAGACTCCGTTGTCTGTCTGTCTGTCTGTCTGTCCGTCTGTCTGTCTGTCACCAGGCTGTATCTCATGAACCGTAATAGCTAGACAATTGAAATTTTCACAGATGATGTATTTCTATTGCCGCTATAACAACAAATACTGAAAACAGAATAAAATAAATATTTAAGGGGGGCTCCCATACAACAAATGTGATTTTTTGCCGTTTTTGGTACGGAACCCTTCGATGTAGGTATATATGAATAAAATTAATTAGTATATGTTATTTATTATATTTGAATTGTTGCTTGCTATGACCGTAGGTAGACGTAGTATTTATTGAATTTTAATTTGGCAATCAAAAAATATGTACTTAATGGTCAAAATTATGTTCTAGTTTACCTAATCTTTATTATTAATTTTGGTACCGATTTTATTTTAGTTAGCAATTTATAAATAACGATAAAAATGCAATTTGATGAGCTATCTATTCACGTTAATTAATAAAATCAAGATTTTCACAGGTCAGAAATGGGCATCTTTCTTTCTCAGCTTGAAAACGTTACATAATATGAAATTCAAGTGTATAAAGTTGATATTGATATTAACCTTGAATACAATTTGAATATGACGCAATACCTCACTTTACTTTTACTCACCTTATAACACTATTTAAGCCGAAAATGTGAAATAAAATAAGCCCCTCTACTCTTTCCGACACAGGATTAGGCTCAAAACGCCTCAATTGTGACGTGCTTAAATATTACATCATTATAATCAGCTTGCCGAAACAATACAAGAAACCTAATTTAATTTGGACAATCTAGTTAAGTTTAGTACTATAGACTTAATAGTAATAGAATCGACAGTTTAAAAAACACCTTAAAAACATAAGTAGTAAAATAAAACCAAAATCGAATTTATATTGACATACTTTATATACACAATGCCGAAAAAAATAAAAGTTTATTTTATAACATAACTTCCCTATACTAAGCAATGTTATAATAGTAGATTATATTCCATACTTAGTCCAAGATGTTAACTAATGTAGTACTTGCTTTTTCCACACTCTCGATACGCGAATTTCAAAGCAAAAAGCTGGAAACAAAAAATCGCCACCTGGCAACACTAAATGTCGAATGTCAATTGTTTTTTCGCGCTCGCACGCGATTGTGCCCTTCGGGATTTTATTTAGAAATTTCATTGTTATTTTGTGTAATATTGTGTTAAAATGTGATTATCATGCCCAAACGAAAGTCGGAAGATGATTCGACAGAAAAAACTATTCAAAGATTTGGGAAAAAACACCAAAAGTATAAACGATAAGATTCAGTAGGTATAGCCGGAAGATTGTAAGTATTTTGAGTTCTCATCTTCTTTACCATCTAGGAAGCTTGTATTATGTTGATAAACTGATTTCTGTTAAAACATTAATTCCTGCAAAGTAATAACATAGAAACTAGCAAAGTAATTGTACGCATTATCGCGTTGCGACTATGCGAGGCCCGATGGGTGGATGATAGCTGGATTTGTTTATAAACAACCTTGTGCTACAGCTATGTTTTCTTCTCTTTGGGAAGGAAGGAATAAACCGATATTGAGTAGGCATCAAATATTCTTTACTATTACCTATACATATACAATCCCGTTAGGATAATAACAAACTTCTCGTTGAGAAGGTTTGAACCGATGCCAAGTAGGTATCAAATATTCTTAACTATTGTACATATCCCGTTGGGATAATGGCATACTTCTCGTTGAGAAGATTTAAACCGATACTGAGTAGGTATCAAATATTCCTTATTATTGTACATATGCAATCCCGTTGGGATAATAACATACTTCTCGTTGAGAAGGTATGCACCGATGGCAAGTAGGTATCAAATATTATTAACTATTGTACATATGCAATCCCGTTGGGATAAAACAATACTTCTCCTTGAGAAGGTATAAACCGATAGCTAGTAGGTATCAAATTTTCTTTACTATTGTACATACATTATCCCGTTGGGATAAAAGCACACTAGGTTATAGTAAGGTCAAGTAAGAATTTTGTTCTAAAATTCAACAATTATGTTATTCATTGTTCTTGAAGCTCTAAAAGTGTGGGGAAATCGTTGCATAGACCTCCAGACGTAATGGTTATTAACCAAATATTGTTTCTTTTATCATAATTGTGACTATTTACTTTTAGTCCAAGTTGAATGAGAGCATGGAGAACATGGAGAACATTCCCATAAACAGTGATCAACACAAACAGTATACCTACTTATTAAGATTTCAAAACATCTTGACAGAAAAATAAAGAATGGGAAAAGATTTTGTAGAACTTAATTTTCCTGAAAATTGGAAAATTAATACAAGCTTAACATAGTTTTTACAGGTTCATTGACACAAGGATACAGAATATGCTATTGCCACTATAATAATATGTGAAACAGTAGAAATAATGACTAAATCAAACTTTGATACACTATGACTATTGTCAAGAATTCAAGCAATGCTATAAGACTGCTCTGTTGTTTAAATTATAATATACCAATATTACAAAGTAGCTTTTCAGCCCATTATTGGACAAGAATTTAGATTTTAACCTCAAAGTTAACAACTGGATACCAACATCAACCTGGGGTACCAGGCGCTGCTCCACCGAGCTCACGAGGGATCCAGAAGCAGATCTTGCTACCCGTAGAGGTAAAATTTGCAAGGCAGACTGCAATATTTTTAGTTATGTTGGGAAAAATTAACACAGGATCCTGTCATATTGCAGGATAAGAAAGGTTTATCATATCCTTCTTACAGATACACCTAGACAAAACTATTCACCATGCAATAATAATTTTAATTTAACTAAGAAGTTAATTCTTTTTAAATAAATTTTTAAATTAGGTCCAATATCGTTGTGCAGTCTGTAGTCAATTCTTTCAAGTATTTTTACTGTGCTTAAAAGTTATGGACTCACAAGTTCATACTTAACTTAAAAGCCTTTATTAAGTTTATAGAGGCTTCTCATTTTAAATTAGGAGATGTTAGGAATGTGTGCAAATTACTAACAAGCGGAGACTATATGACTACTATAGATATGAAAAATGCCTACTTCTTAGTGCCAGTTCAAATAAATCACAGACACTTTTAATTTTAAATTTCATCTTTCATTTCATTATTATTTCAGTTGAATTGCCTGCCATTTGGTCTAACATCAATTCCATTTGTTTTTATTTAGTTACCTAAACCTGTAGTAGAACATCTAAGAAATAAGAGTATAATCATAACATAACATACACATTGTACTGTTTTTAAATGACACTGGGATTGTCATATGAGGAATGTCTCAAAAATAATAACATAATGTCATAATTATTGTATTTGACACATTAGGTTTCATTATTAATAGAGAAAGGAGTTTCCTGAATGCTTCCAGCCAGAGTGAAAGATTATTTAATCTTATTTCTCAGGTTTTGATAAGCTGTACAATTAGAGAATTTGTTAAACTATTAGGAAATTTAGTTTTGGTTTGTATGGCGGTTGCATATTATGGTTTTGTATAAGTACCTACACAAAGACCTTAGAAAGAGAATTATCATTATTATTATTTTCAGCCCTTGAAGCCTCCGGAGGCAACTATGATAGTTATGCAATAAACACGTTAAATGGGATTTACTATGGTGAACAAGAAATATTACTACTGCTATTAGTAAGATAAAGCAATATAGTTTTAAATCTTTTGGGAGTCAGGCACTGGTTGGGGCGCGTTTTGCAACGGCCAGAGTGCTAGAGGACATTGGTCTGATAAAAAACTAGACTTTCATATCAATTATTGTGAATTATTAACTACATTTTTTGCATTAACTAGTAGGCAACACCACTGCAATTTTATATGTCAACAGACTATGGCGAGTTCAGTATCAGTATCCATGGTTTGGCAATACAGATCTGGCAGTGGTGCGTGCGACTAGAAAATATGGATTTTTGTTTCATACACAAAATCAATAAACTATACTAATGCTAATTATGAGTCCCGAGTAATTAAGTGTAATTATCAGTTGAAGCCTTCAATGTTATAATTATGAAATTGGGAAAGTCTGACATTTATAACTCTTTGCATCGGTTGTTAACATCAAATGTGTAAGTGCATGTATATGTATATCCTGGCACAGGGATCCATCTGTGTGGAATATTGATACATTCACTGTTAATTGGTTGAAAGTTTTTCTTTCATACATTACTTTTACTTATTTTTAAAGGTTGTTTTAAAAATTTAAACAGACAGAACAACAGCCACCCTTTAATGATATCTTTATGGTAGTGTTAGTGTCAGATGTAGCTTCTATGGAATTTTTATATTCTATGGGTCAAAATTATCAAAAACTCCTAGAACATTGTGGTCCAAAAATGCATACTTGTGGAGATTTTATCAATCTTAATTAAATTACTTCAAAGTTATTATCCTTATGACGATTCTTTATTTTTGCATATACCTACATCATTTTCTTTTTATTATTATTAATGATCACAAACGTAAAGGTGACGTTAAGCTTTCATTGACAAATACTACTAGTTACTACTAAAATTTTCATTTAGAGGTACGGAAATGTGACCTTGCCATATTTCACATAAAAGTGTTTTGCATAGGTAGTCTTAACTTCATTGAATTATTATGTATGAAAAATAATAAATTTAAGAAATGATTAGTTGAAAAATATTCCCTACGCTGTTCGATTCTATTTCATGGTCTCATTTATACCCTAGAGCTAAGGGTTATAAAAAAAAAAAAAAAAAAAAAAACCTATAGCAGTGTGTAGGACCCTTCTAAAGTTCTATCATATGTTTGTAGCTGTTATGTACCAATGTACCCATTGAATAACTTAAGCTTAGAAAGGCTCACCATTAAGATTGATATACTGTTAGTACTGGCACTGGCCCGAGGCTCCAGACTATAAATTCCATTAATAATAATTAAAAAAAAAAAAATTAAAAAAAAATAAAAAAAAAATAAAAAAAAAAAAAAAAAAATTAAAAAAAAACAGCTATTGATGTCAATTTTTTTTTTTTTATAAATATTAGATATATAAAAATATTAGCTCCTTATAGACTTCAACCTTAAGTAATCTTAGCTTATTTCACTGTCAACCCGAAATATGTCCCGTTAAAACGCTTACACAATATTATGGAAATAACTACAGGAATGATAATTCATCCGATAATTTGTTTATTATTTTCAACAGACCTCACCATCTCGTGTAGTCTTACCAGTCCAACAGTAAACGGCTGAAGCAAGTGATATTGGGCGGTGGTGCCATGCTGCAACCTCATGTGTCCATAAGGTCTCTCTGCAGACACTATCATTAGAGCAGTGGGTTGGTCTCCTAGGTCATCTAACTTTTTAGCACATCAAAACAGACTACTACTCTACAAAGAGCCGTATTGAATAATTTCATTTGCTTTCATATATATATATATATATACAGTTGTTATAAGTCATAACTAAGTAAATAGTTTTGATTAATGAATGTTGAGACAATACATACAATTATTTCTAATATTAAAGTGTTATGTTCTTTGAACATCTTAACTAAGTGTTGTTTGCTAGAGCGGTAGTAAATAATCTAATTTAATTTAAATACATATTTAAGACAG
The DNA here is from genome assembly GCA_928269145.1 of Agriphila tristella. NCBI lineage: Eukaryota > Metazoa > Arthropoda > Insecta > Lepidoptera > Crambidae > Agriphila > Agriphila tristella. The sequence continues at coordinate 4,083,269 of OV743435.1, forward strand.
AAATTGTCATACATAGGTATCTGTTTTGATTATGAATCTTGAAACGATAAATCATTTGTAATTTTAAAGTGTTATGTTCTTATCTGAACATCTTAACCAGGTGTTGTTTGCTAAAAAGCGCTATTAAATAATTTAATTTGATTTAATTTAAAGTTTAAGACAGAAAGTGGTCATAATCTGTTTTGATTATGAATATTGAATAAATCAATTGTAATTTGAAAGTATTATGTTCTTCTCTGAACATCTACATTAGTTAACATCTTGGACTAAGTATGGAATATAATGATAGGATTAAACGAACTTACCTGAAGTGAAGTTCAATCCTGATTATATGAAATACTTAGTCCAAGATAGAACATCCCGCCCTCCCTTAATTTAATTTTTCTTACGTAATTAAATTATTTTCCCTGGCTGGGTTGCTATGCTAGGGGCTCTGAAATATTGACATTCGACATTTAGTGTTGCCAGGTGGCGATTTTTTGTTTCCAGCTTTTTGCTTTGAAATTCGCGTATCGAGAGTGTGGAAAAAGCAAGTACTACATTAGTTAACATCTTGGACTAAGTATTTCATATAATCAGGATTGAACTTCACTTCAGGTAAGTTCGTTTAATCCTATCATTATACAACAAGTGAATAAAAAGGGAATTTAGTTCGAGGGACTAAGTTGGATCCCGAGAGTAGCGAAGGATTCTAGAGTTGAATCCCGAGCGTAGCGAGGGATTCAAAAGTAGAATCCTGAGCGAAGCGAGGGATACAAAGGACCGAGATGAAATTTTTTTTCACGAGTTGTGTACTCTACTTTTTACCATCGACTGCGAGAAAACAAATACCTAGCAGTACTTATAGTATGTATTTATAGTTGACCATCAGCCATTTTTAATGTCCCCACTGCTGGGGCACAGGCCTTCCTTATGGGTGGGAGGATGGGCCATAACCTACCACGCGGGCCCAATGCGGATTGATGGGTGTTAACGACTGCAAATGCAGCCGGGACCAACGGCTTAACGTGCCTTCCGAAGCACGGAGAAGCTCGAGATAATACATTTTTGGTCACCCATCCTATGACCGACCCCTGCGAAAGTTGCTTTACTTCCACAACTGCTGAGCCAGGCGCTAAAATACTGTGCCGTCGAGCGCCTCTTTATTGTTATCACATTTTATTATTGAGGTAATCGCTAATATTTAAACATAGAAAATAGTGAAATTAGAAGTTTTCCAATGACATAAAACAACCACGCTAAGAGAGAGATCATGATCAGTCTGTCATCAGTCCATTTCATCAGTCTGTATAGACTTTAAATTTTTGCAGACTGAATATCGTAAGAGACTGATGGAATGGACTGATGCAAGACTGAACATTTAATCTCCCTCTAATAGATAGAAAAGACCCAAAGATAAGACACTAAAAAGAACCTAGTTAAATTTGGCGGGATATTTTTTTTCGTTTACTTTTTTTCTCTATGGAATAGCTCCATAGCAGCCAGTACGTACGTATACTTTCAGCACTTTTTTTGTTCTAATTCATGACGCGCGCTTGTTCCAAATTCAAATTATTTTTATTCACTCGGTGAATAAAATCGTTTATTATTCACTCTTTTCGTTGAATTAAACGCACTTTTTTGAGTGGCGATGGTAAAAAATAACTTTTTTTCTCGTTACGATACAGGGCAAATCCAAGAAGAAGGCAGTGCCGTGATATTAAAAAGAAACAACGATATTTCCACATATTTTCCATGATTAAAATGTACTCTATGGTGATCGATGACTTATCGTATCGATTAGTCTACTGGAATACACTCATCTTATTTATTTATTATTCTTATTGATTACGCCCCATTTTTAGATTTCAATTTTTACTTTTGCTTAAAAATGTCATAGTAGTGCGTGAAAATTTGACTCCACCCGATATTTTAGATGCGGCGACGGAAAAACGTCTTACTTAACCTAGGTAAGTAGTGCGGACCTATCGATAAACTACAAACTTACTCTTTTTATCATAGATATTTTATTTTGTAGAAGTTTTGTAGGTTCAATCGGTTCAATCACAAATTGTATGAGAGTAGATAAAGTAGTGTATGAAACTGCACATAACTAGGTATTAAAACACTCGTGTGATACTATTAAAAACACAATCATGTTTTAATACCCCTCATTATGCGCCAGTTTCACAAACTATTATTTTAAAAGAGTTTCTTAATCATAACATCATCAAAAAATAAGTACCTAAGTCGGGAAGATCAAAAATTAAACCACATACCAACTAATTACCAAAGTACTTTCAATAAAATAATTTATTTTGGCTGTGGAATCCGTGACTTTCTTTTACTTCCCGGCCACAAGGTAGTGGTCGCTGTAGTCTATAAACATAATTAATAGTAGGTACATGATTTGAACGTACAATTTATCAAATCTTGGGCCACAACTACTTGCTCCAATCAAATTGGACGTAAAAGCAGCGATGATAGTAAAACCTGTGGTAAAACTTCCTGTCTAAAATATTTAAATGTCTATGGCAGCCAAATGTTACGAGCTCGAAATGTGATTAACTGAATCGTTAACTGACCTACTAACTCGCGATAAAAGGTGCATACCAACTACCTGTACCTGTACCTGTAAGTTTGATTGAACGATACAACTAATCTTTTTACCCGACTGCAAAGAAAGGGTTATGTTTTTCGCGCGTATCTTGTATGTAATATGTAAGTATGTTTGTATGTAATATTCTTTATTACCTCATATCTTTCAAACGGCTGAATGGATTTCTGTTATTAAGATATCGTTAGATTTGTCTCGTCAGTCCAAGTGTTCTTAAGAAGGTGGCGTTATAAAAAAAAACAACATGGCGGCTGTACGGTGCTATTATACGTAGTGGAAAAAAATTTTTTTTTTAGAATACTACAATGTGGGTATCAAATTAAAGGGCCTATTATAGGGATTTCAAAAAGGTATATCATTACCGTAATATATAATAACTAAAAAGATATACATTAAAAAAAATAAAAAACCCGCCTGCATAAAAAGACAAGTCAACTGAAAAGATGGAAACAATATTAAATATTAAAGGCAACATAATAACATGCAGTCGGAGGCATATGACTCAAATCATTCACAATGTCACTTTCTTTATGCATGCCTCCGACTGCATGTTATTATGTTGCCTTTTTCATAGTTCCGCCTTGAATTTTCCAATAAACTTTTACGGATACACATTGTGCGGCTGAATTTGTGCCGAAAAAGGACGAATTCAATTTCATTATTGAACAAGGCTAGTTTTGTACATTACTAAAATTAATATACTAGAAAAAATACGACTCGCACCAGATAAACAAGGCTAGTAAGTGTTCAGTCATCCAGAATTCTTGGCTGTTCCTTTGAGGGTACAGTGAAAATGGTGTAAGATTTCAATTTTTTATATCAATTTGCTACCTTACACGTTTCTGAGAAAAAGGCTCTTGACCTACAAACAGACAAACAAATGGTCAAGATAGTTGGAGTTGTTTGGTATTTTACGACACCCTTTAGTTGTCTATTTTACTCTGCCGGACGCTACACGCCAAATAAGTTCGGAAAATTATGCATATTGAAATACGAAACCCTAAAGTAAAAATGTTAAAGTTTTGCTACATCTCAGGAATCCTGTTGCGCAACATTTAAGTATTTCTGTCGGTTTGATGCAAACTGCAACCCGGTGAAAGTCTGGCGTCGCGCCAGTGGGAGTAGGAAACACGGTTATACAGATTTGTGGGGCTTATCTCGTGGATGTAGGGAGACCAGATGTTAGTGTACTTGTAGGCAAGTTGGCAAACCTTTGTGGAGATCAGCCAAACCGAAGAAAAGTGCTTACAATAATCAATGTAGATAGGTATCCGATTATTCCAAAATAAGATCCTAACAATTTATACCTAAAATAATAAAAATATAAATTCAACTGAACTGTGTAGCTCCTCCTTTTTTGAAGTCGGTTAATTACTGTTAAGATGTTATTTAGAACAATCTGAAAGTGAAAGCCGCTCCGTTTCAGAAAACGATACGATTTAGATTCCTGAAATTAATTTATTATCTAATTACTTGAAAAGAAAACCATGGTTTAGCGACTTTAATACCTACTTTGAAATCTATTTTTTATCCATTTGATTGTAAATGTCGTGTACAAATAAATAACATGAAAATCTGTTTAAGTACCTACCTAATCCCTTGAATTATTTTTACATACACAAAAAAAATGGTTAAAATCAAAACTTCAACAGCAAGAAAATTGCATTATTTTTCTCCTTTAGAATATGATAGAAAAAGAAAAGATAGTTATTTCAGTACTCATCTAAATTACTGTATTTTTTCTTCCTACAACATTTTTCTCCAACCATCCTACCAATTCTCATTCACACAGCTATTAATCACGTCACGTCAAATTTCAATAAAAGTTTTGACTTTCAGCCTTTATGTAGGTATAGTTTTAATTTGTGTTACTTACTTGTATTTATTTTGCTTAGTTTTGTTTTAATTGTGTCATTTTCGTCGATCCTGATATCATTGCTGTGCTCAGCAGAATACCAGTGCAGCAGGCCTAGCTTGTTGCTTATACTGAGTTGAGCACAGTTTTGGCATCACAACGTTGCACAATGTGTTATTTTACTGTCTTTGTGATTTGTCTCTTTTATGTATTGTCATATTGTGTATTCGTTGTGTATGTCAAAAATAAATGTATTTTCAATTTTTTTCTATTTATTTCACTGACCGTTGATGTGAGTGAGACGTGACCGAGTTGTGTGAAAAATCCTTAAATCATGGTTACCTTACCTCTGTCATGAACAAATCGGGGCCCCACGTTACTGGCGAAAATGGCCCGAGTGTAGAATTACCGTGGCGTCGTCACTTACCAGTCACATATTTCATGTTGGGGAGTCATAACTCCTCGGCGTGATGGATGTAGAGGATCCAGTTATGGGAAATTGGGATTCACTGAGATGGTTAGCTGCTTAGCTTAGACTTTGTGCACAAATTACTTTTTGTTATGGTCATTATGGAATAGCAAGGGTATATTTTCCTGTTACTTATGTACGTTATTGGTTTAGCTAAATAAAACTTTTTTTTTATTGCAGACTGGGGAGGCATTTGACCACGCAAAGTATTTTTTTTCCTTACAACCAAAGTTTTTTTATAATATTATTAAGTATTATATAGTAGGTACTTATAATCAGCAATAGGTATGAGCGCGAGCGAAGCGTCTTTGCTTCAGCTTGGGCAATAGTGCTTTCGTTTGTCCGTCCGCTGTCCGGCTGTCCGTACGAAATGCAACCTCATTTCGTTTGTTGAATTCGTTTTTTTTTCAAACCATAGAAATAGAATGTCAAAGAACAACAATGTCAATAAACAGGTGATCCGAAAACGAATGCATACATTTCATATGAGATACGTAAAATATGACTTAGATTCATAAAAGATTCATAAAATATGTCTATATATGGCAAAGGAAATTAATAAACTATGTTCCATACTATTTTCTTCGTCGAATAAAACGAATAAATGTAAGCGAAATTTGGTTTTAGACAAATGTGTGGCAATATCTTATTTACCTGTGAAAAGTGTGATTACTTGGATTATTTCTTTTTACCACATCACAATTACTTAGAGCACAAAACGCCATGGCTCCACGATACCTTTATTTTAAATTCTAATTAAGATTAACAAATATTTTAAACAAACTGTGATTGCTCATTTGCTAGGCGGGACGCTAGGAGCTCTTACTGTAAAAAATGTTGGCACATGTCACTTGATCCTTTGTCTCTTTTTTACATAGACCGTGTCCGTATGATGTTAACTTCTCTTTTCCACGCTTTGTTGGTCTTCTTGAGCGCAGCGAAAAATTTTCTATGTCTATGGGTAAAACCTATTTCAGCCATTTCAAAAAATGATCAAAAATGTCAAAAAACGAGGTCTACAGCTCTCTGTAGCCACTAGTAATATAGTTGTTACTGTAGTTTGTGAGTCATTTACACTATGCTTTGTTTACTAGTTTACAAGTACGATTACACAACTAGTTGTTGGTGCGATGCTCTATTGGAGGGCAAGGTCGTATTACGTGTTCCTTCCTTTGTAGTACACGTGATTGTGTTTTGTTTTCATTGTTTATTGTTGCGGACATATTGTATTTTTTATTATGAGTCTCTACTTTTTTACTCTGTGCCTTTTTGACTTTGTGAGGTGACATTGGCAATACAATGTTTGGGTTTGGCCAAGAAGCTTATACCCACAATGGAGATTGCACGCCTAGTATTATAGTGAAGATTGAAAAAAGACTCTTTAGTGACGTCACGGCGTATTGCTATCTCTTTCTTTTCGTTTTACAATACGTTTTCGTTTCTCACGAACGAACGAACGACGAACAACGAACACGTATTGTAACACTAAATAAAGAGGTTGCAATAAGCCGTCACGTCACTCAAGGACATTTTTTCTATCTTCACTATGACACTGGCCGTGCAATCTCCATTGGAGGGAGGTATAAGCTTCTTGGGTTTGGCTGTAGGCCAGTAAGGCATTGGCGAATCAGGAGTTAGCGAATCGGGAATTGGCGAATCAGAGGGCCTAGCCAAAGTAACATTCGAAAATCTTCGTTATCACATCGCTTTCGAAACATGTATGGGATTGACATAAGGTTTCGTTAACAATCGAATTTTAAAAAGTCAAATCCATACATGTTTCGAGCGATAGCGAAAATTTGCAAATGGTACTTTGGCTAGGGGGGCAGGAGCAAATCAAGAATTAGCGAAGAAGGAAGTTGGCGAATGTGGAAACACGGTATTTTCTGAATTTGCATATGCAAGATTTAAAATGAACGTATGAGTTGGTGTTTTCATTTCTCGCTATTAGCTATGGGAATTAATACTTTAGCATACAAAAAAAAATATCATTTTGTTCTAGTAAATTAATGTTCACTTATCACAAATCCTAAACCGCCCAAGAAGATTTGGTGAGCATTTACTAATTCTGGCTTTAGCAATATCTGATCCATCTTCTCCGTCTTATAGTCTCTCTATCTCACTATTATGATAGATGAAGAATACGTTTTGTCCTGTTAGGTTTTATAATTTTATAATCATCTCCAATGATTCAGTTGTAAGAGCATAACGTAAGTTTAATCTTAAAACAATTGTAACAACAAGAGATTAGTTCCATAACACCGAACAGTTGTTTTGGGACAAAGGGTGGAAGACAATGGAGCATTGCACAATGCTTACTGATGAAGATGTACAGTGAGTAACCTGGCGAAAGTAGCACTGTTAGAATGGGTACCCACTTAGGTTCGCGAACCTGCGCGCTCCGCGAACCTGCACCAAAAAAATTGTTTATCCTGCTGCAACAGTGCGCCATAGTTGTACTATAGGCAACAGCGTCGCTTAACGAGTTAGCAACAAAATTCGTGTGCGCGCGTATCGCCCCTGCACGAACTAAACGTATGTTGTGACGGCGCGGCGTGCAAGCGATTTTAACCTTAGGAGTGGTTAAGCGACGCTGTTGCCCATGGTACATGTGCGAACACGTATGCAAACCTGGTTCGCACACGTATATGCAGTAACCAAAGTGAAAATAAATTGGTTCACTATGGTGCACTGTTCCAGGTTCGCGGAGCGCGGAGGTTCGCGAACCTAAGTGAGGTCTTTCCACCCACCCTTAGGTCTTTCGACTTCCAAAGAAAGGGTGAGGACTCTAATTAAATAATTTGCAACAAGTATTTTTGGCGCTCCGTCAAATGAAAATCGTGCTTTATCTAGAACTAGCTTCCGCCCGCGACTTCGTCCGCGTGGTTATTAGATAAAATCCTTAGGGAACCTTCAACCAGGATCCTACCAGCCGTTTTTACGCGATTAGGCGGGTCCCCACCAAGCGCGCTGCCTCGCGAGGCAAGACGTTTGCCGCGTGAGGCGGGCCTCGCACGAGGCTGCTCGCTTGGTGGGGACCCGCCTAATCGCGTAAAAACGGCTGGTAGGATCCTGGTTGAAGGTTCCCTAAGGATTTTATCTAATAACCACGCGGACGAAGTCGCGGGCGGAAGCTAGTTTTTTACAATAATCAGAATTGGTCCAGAGATATTAGTAGGTATCTCGTCCCCGTCCCTGTCCCCATAAAAGCTCAAAAACGACATCCACATGGATTTTCATGTTTACTTACCCCATTTACCCCTAAGGGATGATTTTTAAAGTAACAAAATAGGTATGTAATTGCCTATTTATTTTTAGACGTGCTCCTACGAATTTTAAAATTGTAATGTCTATTTCGTATTATTTTTCCATGAAAAATTTGAACCCCGATTTCACCCCTTTAGGGGTTAAATCATGACCACCTTGTTGGACTATAAATTAATGTCATTTTCGCAATCACCATCCCATAAAACCTCAAAAACGACATCCACATCGATTTTCATGTTTACTTATCCCATTTACACCTAAGGGATGATTTTCAAAATAACAAAGTATATAATTGCCTTTTTATTTTTAGATGTGTTCCTACGAATTTTAAAGTTGTAATGTCTATTTAATATTCTTTTTCCATACAAAATTTGAACCGCGATTTCATCCCTTTAGGGGTTAAATCAAGTCCACCGTGTTGGACTTCAAAATAAATGTCATTTTCGCAATCACTATCCCATAAAACCTCAAGAACGACATCCATATCGATTTTTATGTTTACTTACCCCATTTACCCCCTACGGGGTTGATTTTCAACAAAATATATGTATATTTATTTTAAGACGTGCTCCTACGAAGTTTAAAGTTGTACTGTCTATTTCATATTGTTTTTCCATACAAAATTTGAACCCCATTTTCACCCCTTTAGGGGTTAAATCATGTCCACCGTGTTGGAATTCAAAATAAATGTTATTTTCGCAATCGTCAACTCAGAAAACCCCAATAACGACATCCATATCGATTTTTAGGTTTATTTACCCCATTTCACCACCATTTCATCACCATGGGGGTTGAAATTATACCAATACAATATGCGTTGCGTTAGATTTCCATCCATAAGCCTAAATTACAAATTTAGCGATTTCTACTTCAAAAATAAAGGATTATCTTCTAAACACAACTTCATCCCCCTTTTCACCCCTTCGGGGGTAGAATTTTGGAAAACGCTGAGACACGTATTTATTTATTTTCAATCATCAGCCTAAACACAAAATTTGAAGATCCTAGCTTCAAAACTGAGGGACTTTCATACAAACTTTCATCCCTTATTTCATCCCCTTAGGGAGGGAATTTTTAAAAATCCTTCCTTAGTGGATGCCTACACTGTATAAGGTACCTGTGTGCAAAATTTCAAGTCTCTAGGTTCAGTAGTTTGGGCTGTGCGTTGATATCTCACTCAGTCAGGACTTTGAATTTTATATATATAGATGAACCTCGCAAAGTAAAGATGCTAAGCAACATAACGAATTTCAAAATCACTTTTACTTCATTTACTGCCTATGTCTAAGGCTGTTTATTTTTCGGTGATTTAATTTTAAATGCCCAACTTAGGTTTCAACCGCAAGATATCAAAAAAGGTCTTCCGAGACTTGACTATCCTCGGTCTTCGCTTCTTATACGTTCAACTCTTAACACAAACCACATATTAAGTACCTAACTACGTACCACCTAAGCCTACCACAAACTAAGGACAATAACAACCATCATCATATCTGCCGCACGATACCCACTACTGGGTATAGGCCTCCCTCAAGGATCTCCACAACGATCGGTCCTGTGCTGCCCGCATCGGCGGCTTCCCGCGACCTTTACAGTGGCCCTACCATGAGTTGATGCAAACTGTTTACGCTACCGTATCTAATACGGATATAATACTGCTCACAGTCAATGCGAGTGAAAGAGAGAAAACGATAGTTTACGGAAACGTAATCAGTTTGCATCAACTCATGGTAGGGCCACTGGTCGTCGGTCCACCTTGACGGGAGCGGGCTTGACCCACGGAGCGTCCGTTTGTGTACGCTTGCCATTCCAGAACCTGAGATAATGAAATGACAATAATTTTAAATAAAACAAGACATAAAACTAATGATAAAACATTTTCACTCATAATTTTTTAGCTGTTTTTTAACTGTTTAGACCTTGACAAATCAGCTCGGGCACGTTTTGAGGCGAAAGCGATTTAAAAGCATTTGCCATGCCCTCAAAATCGTTATAGTACTTATAAATAATACCTAAATAATAGTTAAGTGCACTATATCGATAGTTTAATCGTCCAAAAAGTATCGATACACAACGGCGTAGTGGCGATACCCTTTGGGCAATTTGTTCAGATATCACTATCATGCCATCGCTGATGAGCATGCCTGTTAAGTTACTCTATACAGGGTGTTTGGTAAAAGCCTTATAAAGCCGAATATGGTGGATAGGGACCATCAAACTGAACAACTTTTACTATGGGACCAACTCTGAAATCGCGAAAAAAAAATCAGCTGTTTCATACATTTTTATATTTTCGATATTAATTTTTGTATGAAACAGTTGTTTTTTTTTTCGTGATTTCAGAGTTGGTCCCATAGTAAAAGTTGTTCAGTTTGATGGTCCCTATCCACCATATTCGGCTTTATAAGGCTATTACCAAACACCTTGTATACAACGTGTTACAAAACAACCCCGAATATGGTAGATAGTGACATTAGGGACCATCAAACTGAACAACTTTTATTATGGGACCAACTCTGAAATCGCGGAAAAAATCTACTGTTTCATACATTTTGATATTTTCGTTATAGATTTTTGTATGAATCATCTGATTCTTTTTCGCGATTTCAGAGTTTGTCCTATAATAAAAGTTGTTCAGTTTGATGGGCCCTAATGTCCCTATTCGACATTAGGGGTTGTTTTGTAACACGTACATTGTGTAGGTATTTGTATACACGCTGAAATTTTAATCATTTGGTTCCCGCCGTGGGGTGGTTCCACTCATGATAACAAGCAACTTTTACTATGGGGCCAACACTCTTGCTCGCAAAAAAAAATCAGCTGTTCCATACATTAAGGTCGAGTAGGTACTGCACTTTTGTATGGAACAGCTGATTTGTTTTTGCGAGCAAGAGTATTGGCCTCATAGTAAAAAAAAGTTGCTTGTAATCATGAGTGGAACCACACCACAGTGGGAACCAAATGATTAAAATTTCACGCTGTATACATAGAAAAATCGGATACCCTTCTTGCCTGCCTGGTATATTGGTCTTTCCCGGCTTTCAACGATAAAAAGAGGTCGTCGGCTCGGCAATATACACACATCAACTTTATCTAGGGATACAGGTGTTATTTTCATACAAACGAGGTAACTTTGAAGCCTTGGTTTCCTGCAAGGGATGTACCGTGCTGTGATCTGATGATGGCTATCCAGGGGGTGACTGGAGGAGATTCAGATCGCTATACACATGATCTGACCAGAATTCTAAAAGATCAAAGGACATGTTTAAAAAAACCGCGAAAATAGCATGAAAATGTATGGAAATCATGAAACTGAGAACTCTGACCCATTAATCTTCAAATTCAAAGTTCCCTCGTTTGTATGAAAATAAAAGCGAAAGAAATGTGCAAGGATCGTGGCAGGTGGCGATCCATAGTCTCTGCCTACCCCCATGGGAAACAGGCGTGAGCGTATGTATGTATGTATGAAAATAACACCTGTATCCCTAGACAAAGTTGATGAATATAATATAATGGTAGCTTACACTGTCTGCATCCGACACACGTTGGTGCCTGCTAAATTGAACTAAAGATAAATAATAGATAACATTTCTTCAATAGTTAAAGAATTGAAGTCTGAATTCAATTATAAATTTAAATAAGTAGGTAGGCACTTTTACTTCAGTTATAAAAGAGTTTAATTTTACGGATTTTTAATACTTGAATATCAACAAAGATAATCTCGTAGATTTTGTTACAGAAATAAAAATTTGGAAACGTCTTAATTTCGCCAATTTATTTTTAATCCGATTTTATGCAATTTCCTGTTACTTACTTCATAGTCTACTGCTCACGAGTTTGCTCAATGTTTCAAATATAATACTTATCTTAGATTAATTTGAAAGTATTTGTAAGTATAAATATTCTAAGTAAGTACCATGGGCAACAGCGTCGCTTAACCACTGCTGAGGTTAAAATCGCTTGCACGCCGCGCCCGCTGTCACATACGTTTAGTTCGTGCAGGGGCGACACGCGCGCACACGAATTTTGTTGCAAACTGGTTAAGCGACGCTGTTGCCCATAGTACCTATGCAACTTTAAAACGGTAAAATATTATGAGACTTTTTTCGTGGTTAAGTAAGTTAAAGCGATCGCTTCAACATTTTACTTTAAACATCACTATTTAGGATAGATTTATTTTATACATAGTGTCAAGTTAGTCAAGTAAATGAGAAGATAAATGTAGTATTCGTATACACTTTACGGTACATACGAATATCTTTAGGAACTTAGTAAAACAATAAACATTGATGAATCAAATCAATTATGAGAATCGTGAACACAAGAATCAAAACATCAATATCAAAATGTGTAGTTAATATCGTTAATACATTAATTCGATTAGTTGGTTATTCGTCATCCATCCATTGTTATGGTTTAAGTATTTTGTTATTTACGCTTTAAGAAGAACATTCACCCGTATCGTATAAAGTATTTTTTCGAAAGAAACTAAATCACAAAAAATTGCAACATTATCGGCAATTTTTCACTTACATTTCACACAATGCGAGTAAAAACTCTGTTATTTCAATTAACATTATCTTAGTAGCGATAGCAAAAAAATTGTAACAAGTTTAATCAACAGCGACACTTGTCCACTTTTTAAACGGCGCGATAGTAAAAAGAAATTACCTATATAAAGTTTTCTTCAAATCACATTTTGTTGGCATTAATTTTGTATGACAGCTTCAACAAGCAGTTTATCAAGATTATCTGCTATAATAAGTATCATAGTTGTATTATTTTCCTTACATTCGGTATTACTGATTACTTTGAAAATTAATTTAAAAACGTACGTATTTATACAATTTTAAGACATTCCACTTTCTTTAACTAACGAACTAGTTCGTTGTTCTTTTAACCAGCATTCTACCTAGTGAAAAAATCCTTATTTAATATCACCTTAACGTCTTAACTACTGAACCGATCATCATGAAATTTTGCATACACGTTGTTAGAGGTATAGAAAAGGACATACCTTTCAACCAGAAAAAACGTACACAAGGGACAGCAAAAAAACTGCCCACGCAGACGAAGTCGCGGGCGGCCGCTAGTTATAATACTCGTTAATTTGTTATACTTAAACCATTTTAATGGATCTCAGTCATCCAGTAAACTAATCTGTCGGTTTCTGCTGACTGTAATTATTAAAAATTCTCGTTGCGGTTACGGCGCGTTGACGCAGTAATGGGGGCTGCGAACGTTGATCGTACGGCCAGTGCCTCCACGTGACGACGATGCGACGTGACGTGACGGCGCGGAGGGAAAACGGTGCATTGCGTCGGAACAATTTACCATCAGAAAATTACAATAGATTCCATTTTATGAATTTAAAAATGATAGATAGATAGATATTCCGAGAGCCACAATTTTGAACATAGCCAAAGCAAGTTCGTACTATGCGAGCCAAATAAGAATAGTTCTGTCAAACGGAAATCTTGATCTTTGTTCCTTTTCTTGCACATGCTACACCCTGAAGTGGAAGCGAAACACAAACAAATATGGCAGTTTTGACATTACTATTCTTATTTGGCTCCTCATCATCATATCAGCCCCACGACACCCACTGCTGGGTATAGGCCTCCCCTAAGGATCTCCACGACGATCGGTCCTGCGCTGCCCGCATCCAGTGGCTTCCGGCAATCTTTACCAGATCGTCGGTCCACCTTGTCGGAGGCCTACCCACGGAGCTATTTGGCTCCTACTAACTTGTATATTTTCTCGCATTTTTACGTATACATTTTTTTAAATCTTTTACTTAAGATATTCAAGTTAATTATTCTGTTGACTGTATCCACGTCAACGATGAACTACCTTGGACGAATCAACCACTGAACTACCTGAGTTGATGCAACCTGTTTTCGGTACAAAACTATCGTTTTCTCTCTTTCACTCGCATTGAATATGAGCAGTATATCCGATAGTTTACGGTAGCGAAAACAGTTTGCATAAACCATGGGAGAGTTACAATTTCTGTAGATGCTGATTGATAGATACTCTGCCCGTTTTAGAGTAAGGAGAATGAATTTACGCATACCCTGTACCTGGTTAGGATGGACAGTGTCATCAAATGCCTTCCTCCCCAGTCAAATAATGAAAAAATAAACAAAATTTACTAGACAATCTAAAGATTGACAAGCCAACTTATTCCAAAACGCGGATAAAATCGATTTAAAAAAAACTCTTGCGTAGGTTCATCTTTTTGGCGTAAATAATAGCGCCAATAGCGGAAACGTCTTGAATTGTAATCAAAATACACTTTAACGTACTGTGAAGTTGCTTCAATTACTTTTATTCAAAACTAGCGGCCGCCCGCGACTTCGTCTGCGTTGAAAGGTTTTTTGCTGTCCCTCGGGAACAATACTTTTTTTCGGGATGAAGGTACCCTATGTCCTTTTCTGTACTCCTGACAACGTGTATGCAAAATTTCATGATGATCAGTTCAGTAGTTAAGACGTGAAGGCGTAACAAACAAACAAATAAACAGACACTTTCGCATTTATAATATTAGTAAGGATTAAAAAAAAATCTTGATAATTATAATGATGAAAAAACAACGAAAAACATCGGAAAAGTGCATAAGTTAAGTTATTTTCCTTACTCTGTACATGTAAAGAAAAAGGCAGAAACAAATTTTCCAGCGTAACCAAGCTTACAGCCAGAATTTGACCACGGTTACGAATAAGGGGGATAATAATATAAAAAAATTACATACTTAGTCGGAGAATGACCTAAGAAGGGCGATGTCTGAACACAATATGATGGATGACTGTATTGACTGTCTTTCGCATCTTTTTAGGATTTAGAACTCGACACGTTCAAAACACCCGACAAAGCCATCGCCAATGATAATGTAAAATTTGTTCTCAGAAACGACCCATTGTGCTAAAAATAGTTTTGAATAAGTGCCTACATTTTTAACGGCGGTCAAATGGAGGTTCTTTGGTAATGCTGTTTGATGTTACAAGAGTGATTGCAGACAGTTTACGCATCATAATCATTTTTGGTGGATCCAAGTGGACAAAATAACCACATCAATCGCTCAGGGGATTCTAGTCATAGTACCTATAATGTCCTAGACTCCTAGTGGACAAAGAGCATTCGATCAATACTTTTTTAAACTCCACCCCCTCAGACCAAATAAAAAAAGTAAGACGGAGTCTTCCGAACAAAGCGGTGAGGCCTGTAAAACTACGCCTTGACTGTGTACGTACACAGTTCACGCACACACTTGTAACGAAACTACGCCTTGGCTTTCCATATAAAACCCTGCCGCCCGGCCCCCGCCCGCCCCCTTGTACACACACATGTACCATCAAAAACCGGCCTCACTTCATTGTTCGTCGCAACGCTCCATCTTACTTTTTTATTTGATCTGAGTCCACCCCATACTGAAAAAAATTTAAAGTATCTATTTTTTTAATAACGTCTCAATAAAGAGGTTTGGATATAAATGGAGATTCAAATTATTCTTTTCATCTACTTCTTTTTCTTGTATAAAAAAGGCAGGGTCCCTAACAAATACGCTTAACTTTTTCCCAAACTAGTTGAAACATTTTTCTTTCGAATGATGTTCGCTTCAACCACTTGTTTTCCATCCGCCTCACAAAATTGGCTTTTGCCATTTTCATCAACACGGGATCGGAAACTGAGACTAGAGCGAATCGAGCGGTCACAATGTCCGACAGAGCAATCTACGTAGGGTTGCCAACTACTTATACAGTTAACTTAAAACAGTATTGTACTGTTTTTACTACATTATCCTTTTTTCTGTTGTAAAAAAGGTATACAAAAATACTCTTTTCAGCAAGCATCCATAGGTCACTGGTATCCATAGATCTGTTTAAAAAGTAAACGTCCAACAATGTTTTAGGCGCGCGGTACATCGCAGACCTCGCTTTTCGTTTGATGAGGCTTACGAAGCTTTAAAAAATGACACAATAATTACTTTTGCGAGAAGCAAGAATGTAAGTATTCAAAAAATTAAAATAATATTTTTCTAAAACACTGTTTATTTTTCTTTTCCGACCTTAATTTACTTTTTACTTTGTAAAAAAAGTTGGCAACCCTAAATCTACGTGTGTCGCCGGCAACGATTCAATAACCAAAGCTAAGCTAATACCAACACCAATACCGATAAATGAGTTCTGTCAAGTACATAATACCTCTTATCAGCTGTATCTTTATGACAATGTAAACAAATGACGAAGAACAGGATTAAGAGAAAGGAACGGATATACATAATATAATACTTTTGGGTAGCTATACCTATGCATAAAAATGGGAAAAGATCTGCAAGCTCGCTCTATCGTAGAACCTGTCTTTGTATTCGGGCTAGACTTGTGTCAAGAGCAAACCCATTAACTATACAACATGTTACAAAATACCCCTAATTCCGAATATGGTGGATAAGGACAATCACGCTGAACAAATTTTACTATTGGACTAGAAATTGCGAAAAGAAAATTCTGCTGTTTTATACAAAAATTAATAACAAAAATATCAAGATGTATAAAACAGCTTATTTTTTTCGCGATTGAGAGAGATTGAGAGTTGAGTTTGACGGTCCCTCTCTTCCATATTCCGCATTAGGGGTTATTTTGTCACACGTTGTATAAAAAACATCGAGTTGGGATTTGACACGTGGTGAATTTGCAAGTTTTATTCGTTAAACTTGACGACATCCATTTAAAAAGCACAACATACCGGGTGTAACAAGACCCTCAACGAAGCCGAGGTCTACGTATTCTGCCCATCATCAGGACCATTTCTGTTTAAAATTATTGCTGGGAAACGATTTTCATTTTTGGTGTTAAAAAAGCATTGCATACATTACCACGCAATGTAACGCGTACAAAAGACCGCGCCTGCGAGTGAATGCTACACCGCTGTATGCGGCCGAGTTAAAAGGCAATGTTTATGTGCGTGCTCATGAAATACATTGAGTGATGACGTTTTGAAGCCATTGTTTGTTACGAAATACTAAAAATTTTGATAATGTTTCTGTAGACAAAAATTAGGAAATAACGAATAAAATAAGATTTCATAAAAAAATTGAAAAATTTTTTTTGACTTTGACCTTCAATAACTTTGTAGGTATTGGTTTCCCAGGTATAGTCTAAAAGACAAAAATGATCCTGATGATGGGCGGAATACGTGGACTTCGGCTTCGTTGAGGGTCTTGTTACACCCGTTATACCTACCTACCTATATTAGTTCTAAAAGTATAAGGAACAGGGCAGAATAAATATTAATTAGATTCTAAAAATATAAACTAAGAACGTGATTATTGACTTGACTTTGACATAGAAAGTCATTACTCAATACTTAGATAATTTCTCAAATAGCTACATTTGTAAAAGGTCAGTAAATAATTAGGTACCTACCTAATATGATACTAAATAAGAATTAGTCGATTTCAATAATATAGTGCAAAAAACAATTTAAATAAACCGCCATTGTAAATTAGAAATAAGTTGTACCTAACCATGAGTAATAAAAAAGCCAGGAATAGCTGAGCAGTGAAGTACAACAAAGCTGTGGCTCCGTCTGAGAATTTCATTATGGAAGAAATTCTACTAAGCGAGTTTTTTTGTTCTTAGCTTAATTGTCTACTAATGGACTGAGAGATATTAAGATTTAATGCGATTTAAGCCTTTTCTCGGAACTAAAAATTGAAATTAGAACTAAAAATTACATAATGTATTTTTTAATAACTTGGCTATTCAAGAAATAAAACTCATTTTAACGGATACTAGCGCTGTTTTATTGAAAGTACTTTGGTAATTAGTTGGTATTTGGTTTGACTTTTGATTTTCCTTTCAATAAAACTGCGCTAGTATCTGCTAAAAAGTGTTTTATTTCATGTCTAGTGAGCGCGTAAGCTTGAGAAGTGATTTTGGCTATTCAAGATTGCACGGGAAAAGATTGCTACTTATCAATAAGATACCTTTTTGAGTGCATTATATCTTTCTGTTGATTTTCCTTTCCTGTAATTTGTCCAGTGTTGTATTTGTGTGCAATAAAGTCTTCTTTATTATTATAACATTCCAACCTAAGCTCTTTATAAATAACTATCTCCTTTGAACGTGCAGCTTCAAGTTTGAATTCCTCTGTCTTATGTTCAGACACAGAAAGCTCTTACTGATTCAAGTTGAAACTTGCTATAAATATACCATGCATTGCTTCAACCTGTTCCTTTTAGAAACGACTATCGTTATATTAATAGCACTTGCAGAATCTCTGAATAGTGCAATGAATGGTACTAATTCATTTTTTTAATTTGTCTCTAATGCATCGCAAATGTTACATTTCAAAGAAACACTCAAATCTCTGACTGATCTTTAAATAATTTATCTAGTTTTGTCAACACAGTTTCATAAACAAATCCAAGACCAGTATTTGACTGTAAATCATGCTAACTTCACGTTAGCTGACGACCACAATTGCTAAAATGTTCTCTAAACTGAATGATTAGTATGAATTAGTTTTTGATGAACCACATTACATAATTCAATACTCAATCTGATTTCTCAATTTCCACTGAGTGCTGTTTGCAAACAGTGTTTGTCACCTACACGGTAGTAGGGCAAGTATAATAGGTACCTTATCTTATCGCACTCATTACATCTTACGAGGTTTGCTATAGGAAATTGTATCGTCCACCACAATTTAATTTGCTGGAACTCGGCCACGGCGGCAGGAATCGGGATTGATTCTCGCTCCAATTTCCGCCGTACGTGATTGTATGTAGTGCACTGGTGTCTGGTGTGTCCTGCCGGCGATCTAGAAAGCGCAGTCTAGCCAGTTGGTGTAATGATTCTATGAAAAATTTGCCTTTTAGTTGACATCTGTTTCTGGCACAAAGCTCATAATAATGTGTGGATTTTTTCTATTTTTAATTCTAATCATTTCTTGTACCTCTGACATTGGTCAGAGCCAGTTTTTACAATATTTTGCTTTTTTACAAAGATGGTTTTACAGATACAATTTGTTCCTTTATCTTATTTCCTTTATCTTGCTTTTATCAATTTCTTACAGTTTTTATGCTTCTTGTATTATTGTGGATGACTGGTCATATCGTGTCACTGTACAATTACATATTTTCAAAGCTAATGGTATCTAACTCCGTATCGGAAAACTGTTAACAAGTTTACAACCACTGCAAGTTGTTTAGTTTGGCCCTCTTTGTTCCATCTCCAAGCCTCATAAACCGTCTACATTTCTGTATTTATAGACGTCCTCCTTTAGCAGCTAAGCGCTTTGCTTCAACTTTTACTAAATGGACGAAGGAAACTACAGCGACTGACACTCGGAGTTTTGTGAAACAAGTCTAGGTAGAGTTAATAGTTACCTACTTTTTAAAGTAGTTTTGCAGTTTTGAGTAGTTATTCTAAACTTAGTCTAACTAGACACCAACATTCACAATGTTTCTGAATTTATAACCTCTTAAATTAACATTTTCATTTAGTAAAATTACTAGCTTGTTGATGTGATCTAGATGATAAAATAAAATAACTTATGATTGTTTGCTCATCATACTTACAACATTAGTAAATGTATTATTTTAGTACCTATCTATAAACGTTTGAAATTGTTCTATGTTAATTTATTGTTGGTTTTAACTAGCAAGTAATCGAAAATGGTCCGATATCGGTAGCTGATTTAAAATCAGGAAAAAGGAAGGAGCAAATCATGAAATTTTATCAGACTACCTATGTATAGGTAAAGTTATAGCTCCATAGATCCGAACCATAAAATAAAACGACGTTGATTCTATAAACTAAGTAACTTAACTACTCGCACGTGCCATCGGTGGCAAATAGCTGGTGCATTATTATGGTGTCGGGTTATGTTATTCCAAACCATGTTGTGATGGTTGTTTTACATGGCAATAGGGATGTGATATGCTTTACTGATTACGTGAGGTACCTGGTAGTAAATCAGTTCATTCATTGTTGAAAGAAAATCAGCAATTTGATTGACTTGAAGTTCATCACGATACAGACGATTCTTAACACGTTTTTATTAGGTTGCTTTCTCGTTTGGGTGTTTGTTTGTGTGTTTTTTATGCTACTTTTCGACTTTGTCGATTATTTTCCACGTCATACTTTTCAGTTTTGGTACTTTGTCCGAATGTTTCAAATTGATAAGAGGTATTTACTTTAATTATAAGTTACTCAAAATAACTAATATCTTTTTGTTTTAAATAACTCTGGAATTTATTATGTTAAATGTAGATCTTTGTTACATTGTTAATTAGTGCACCAAATACTGACAGATTGCCTGCTGAAGGACACCATATAAATCGAATCAATCATTTAGTTTATTTCTGCGATTTGCGTAGGATTATACGATCGCATAGGTATAAGATTATGATACCTAGTTATGTTCTAGTTAGAACGGCCAATTCCTTTATTAGCCAGATTGGCATCATCATTCATCTTCAGTTCCTAGCCGATTTCAGCCTCGGCGACTGTACTTGCCTTGTCTACAAGTTGAATGTCGTGTAATGATAGGTATTTCATAACAATTTCAGCATTAATACTGGAAACACGTTCCATTTTCCATGGTGTCTACCATAGCACTATAATGGAGCGCATTCCTCCGCAAATAGACGTCCCCTCTTACCCTCTGAGAGCTGGCATTATTTATACTCCTCCAGAGCTGGTATGTAATACCCTTATAATATTAAATCAATTATGGCGGAAATGTGTCAGGATTTATGACACGTGTTGTGAACGATTAACTATTTGTTTTGGGGAAAGATGCTACAAGTATTATCTTTTATTGTATTTAACATTTGATGGTATGTAGAGTATTGTAGAAGTACTTACTTACATTGTTGTTTTAATATACAGTTGTAAGTATCATAATTTGTTAATGTTATGTTTGTAAGAGGTTATTATTTTAATAAAGACTAAATAAAACACAAATTATGAGATCGCATAACAAAGAATATAATGTTTCAAAAAACGTCAGGTTAGAGCACCTTGATCTCATTCCCACCGACACAAAGCACTTTACTAAAAATGTGGAAAGATGTGCTCTGTTGCAATGAAGAAGTAATATTGCTGTTTCGTGGAAACTTGTAATCGGAGTAACCTTGGGTTCCGCTAATATTTGACTAGAAGCAAAGATAAGAATCACTGTTGAAAATCCTGAATCACTTTGAGTGATATTAGTAAAAAAAATTTGAACATTACTTACAAGAGTATTACTACTCATATCGTTGCATCACCATTTTGAAAATATAACAACCATGTGGGGACCTTAAAAAAGCTAAATTTAAAATTACTAAGTAATAGTAGTTAGAGAGATAAATAAAACATGCAAATTTTTCTAAGTTAAAATAGGTAATTTAGTAGAAGTTTTATCAATTGTTAAAACATGAGCGTAAATAAAGTTCAGCACGCTAAATCCATCCATAATAGTGTCTGTATTTACTGGTATCTTTTAAAACAGCCATTCAACCGTGGTTTAACAATGGTGATTTTGGGCTCATATTGTTTGTATTAATTCATTGCCACAGTTGAGTTTCTAATCCTCTTCATGCGCAATACTATTGAAACTCTATCATCTAATTTATATAATTATGTTACTGATTCATCTCAAAGTCCACCTTACTATAGGTTCGCTTCTGTATATAGTTCCACCAAAGTTCCACGATACGTATCAAGAATTCTCATTTGAAAGCAACACTAACTTAGAGTAGTTCTATTCTAGAAAATTGCCATCTCTCCTCGGAGATACTACCTTGGAAGTTATTCGTAGGTTTGATGCGATGAGGAGCCCCTTATTGTCAAAGCAAACTTCTATGATAGATTCTTGATGTTTTGTCATCCAAAGTTGGAAAGCTATTGTTGTACCTACACCTAACTGTTTGTATGACTTGACTATTTAGGCAACTTACTCATGTGGATTGAGCACCCAACCCATAGATTGCTATATAACTTTCTTGAAGCATTCCATTTAATTGTATCCGATATTGCGATTCGGATTTTTTCTTCTATCAGTGAGATACTAACACTCGTATTTACAAAAATTACTTACCAATCACATGTAATACGCAAAACAAACGATTTCAACGCAGTGCGATCGCATAAGCAAGAGTCGTTTGTTTGAGTATTGTTTTTGAAAACGGGTGTTAGAAAGTTGTCTGAAAATTAATAAGTATACCTGTAAAACCGTTACAATAAAACTCCTTCTTTCATTAAAATGTTTATTTGTATTTCTGTTAGCAACGCAAATAATGTCATGAACGCAATCTTCATTTGTATGAAATGAGCTTGTAACAGTATTTTTCTCAACTCACAATTCACCGGAAACGGAACGTCAGACCTTGAACTTTTCACAAGACAACTTCATAAAACTTAGAAATACTGCTACAGTTAGACCGTTACGAATTAAGCCTTTGTACCTTGTAATAAAAGTGTTTGTGAAAGCAAACGTAAGGTTGTAGAGACTTAGTTCAACGCCTCGGAGAAAAAAACTGTCGGCATAAAAACCTTGGCATCACGCGATCCGTTGCCTACTTGGATTGATCGTTGCAAGCAAATAATGGACGCGTACTGTCAATATTGGAATTTAACAACCGTGGAATGAGATCTTTACTTTTTTAAGAATGGCTTTGTTTCACGCTTTAGAAGAGGCACTTTATTTGAAGCTTTTTATAGTTCTGTAATTGAGAATGATTGATCACCCACTAGTTTTAACAATTCTCGGATGGTATCTACGAGTATATTCAGTTGTTTAATTCATAGGGTATGCTATAGATATACGTCGACTTGAAAGCTTTCCTTTTCATGAGTTGGTAACGAAAATTGCCTATCATAAGTAAAATGAAACATTGCATTCAGCTGGCCAGTAATAATTAATGATCCAATTTAGTTGAAGACTCCTGAGACTTCACTAAACGTCAGAGGCAGGTATACAAAGATAAGAACTTAATTACGATCGTTTATCATTTCCTTTGCTTTTGTTCCTGAGTTTCTAATAATATCAACATCGTTTCTTTGTTGTCAAGTTTGGTTATTCTAAACCGGGATAGAAGTTGTAATTTCTGTATTAAGTCGGTCAAAATTAACAGCTTTTGTCGGGGATACAACAATCACTGACATATGCCAGCATTTGTTTGTGTTGTGTAAAAAGAAATCTATTCAGTATAATGAATGTTGCTGCATTTATACAATTACAGCCTGTTGACTGTCGTTCAAAATATTAGAGTGGGCTTATACATTCTGTCGTCCGTTAATTATAACCTAGGGTGCTATTCTCTAACATGCAAATTCGTTGTCAGTGATCATTTTGTCGAGTTTCTGACAGATGTCATATACCCATTAGGTACTGAGTCACTCACTAGGCAAAATGCCATAGATTCCAAAGTGTTTAACCAGTAACGGAAATATGACACCTGCTAGACAACGCAGCTGCAGCGACGAACTGGACGCTGCAAACTTTAGAGAGTAGTATAGCTGATCGCGTCTGCTCGATTTTGACTATCTCGTTAGTCAAAAGAAGAAGTACACTAGTCAATAGCTAGTTCATGTATAGTTAACGACCTGTTCTGTATGTTTAATTTCCTATTTCGTTCCAGGTCGAGTCAGGGCCGCCGGTGACCATGGCAACCGGCGCTGAAACAAACCCCTGAAATCAGCGGTGAGTAACAAACTACTGAAAAAACACTTACAGGCGCAACAGGCGCATTTTGTATGTCACATAAACAACTGCCGTAAAACACATTTCTTAACTTATATAAAACTTAAAAGCATATTAGTAATTCTGAAGTCATCTTTTCTAAATCAAAAGAACTCTGCTTACAATAAAAACTTCAAAATAAATTTGTTTTAAAGTAGGTACTTGATTTAACGATCCTTTAACAACATGGAAAGTATAAGATGACAATCATACGCGGGCTAAGACTAACTTAAAACCCGTCTTATATTTGGAAATATTCATAAAGAACAGGCATGTATTCGAAGAGTAGGTAACTATGAAAATTATTTCTCACTTACTTGCTTTAATAGAATACAACAGCAGAAGGAAATAAATTGTCGGTAACAAATATAGTCGGTATTAGAGAAAATATCGATGCCAATGTACAGACAAGACATGACAATCAATTTAAAATTCAAATAGACACGATACGTTCTATTAAAGAGGATTAGTAAAATTAATACGGCGCATGTGCAGATAAAATAGTATAAATGAATATAAGCGTGATGCGTCGATACTTCATGTTTAATGTCGATGCTTATTTGTGTCATAACAATTTCTTTCTTGGATTAAAAAAACCTGTAGGTATCTTATAAAATTTTATTGGCGTAGAAACGTCTCGATTTACACGACCTGTTCATTCTCTAATGATATTTAAAAAGTCTTTCTAAAGATTCTTTGGAGATTAACCTGTCATCTATCTTCAAAGTCTATCATCACCGTTACAATCTTCCTCTTAGATTCTAAAGTTACAAAAAATCTAAATCTATTTCTAGTTTCTCTGATTCATTTCACAAACATCATCAAGGGCACATTCGTTGATCATCTAACAACCTTCAGGAATTCCAACACCGAAATTAACAATATACTATCGACAGCGTCGTTCTGTTAACCCCATTTCAGCCCAAATAGCGAGGTCGCCGCACGTCCTAGCAATGCCGTGAAAACATCTGTCCAAACAAATGACAATCGTACATACGCATGAACTCAATTCCATTCAAAAATAATGGACAAAAGGCAAACATGTCTATCGGATCGTAGAGGAACGAAAAAAAGAAATAAGAAATGGGTAAATAAATTGTGAAGAACAGAAGTTACCACCGTTTTAAACTACTTTTTTCCCAGTAAGTACCTGCCCACCCAGAGGAAAATGTGGTAGAAAAGGTAGAAACCTTTTACTGGTGAAAAAACAATTTCTAATTTCAGGTTGCACGTTTTTTACTTCGCTGTAATGTTTCCACAATTTGAAGTGTACAAGGGAAAAATGATCATTGTCAATTTACCTTATTTCGCGAAAATTAGATTCTAAATGATCGAAGTCTAAAGTTCGAAACTTCATCGATTTTCATAATTTTTGCAGTTATTCACCGTTATTTTAAAAGACATTCATCGTTTTAAGCCTGTCCCTCATGTACTGTATTCTGGTAAAAACGAAACTATTTTTGATGAACTTTCAAATGATGCTCATACAAAAAATACATCAATCATTATTACCTTGTACCCTTCAATTATTTACTACAGCATCATCCATATTTATGAAGATCGAAGAAAATATCATTCAATGCACATGTCCATAATCATACAAATTTGACTAAGCTTACCACCAAACCAACCAGGTATATTATTGTATGTAGGTACTTCCTCTAAAGATAGCACTATTATAGCACTCACACGTCCGCTATACCTATATTACTAGCTTTTGCCCGCGACTTCGTTCGCGTGATTAAGATAGTTGTGCATTTATTTTGAAAGTCATAGAATAACCAAGTTACCTAGGTAGGTATTTATCAGTAGACCTCATTTCACACATTTAAATTTTTCCGTAAAAGTACAAACTGGAACACTCTGCAGCACCCTGTATAACGGGAATTTTCCAAAATGCTTTTTTAGTTCTCACCTAAACCATGAAAGGTATCTACTCTCCAAAAATGATGTGTCTACCTTCAGCCGTTAGGGCTCTACGTCTATTTAGAGTTTTTAATGTACCTATATGTAGATAATATGTTTTGCAAAACACCTCTCCCTCCTATAATATTATTTCAGAGTAAAATTTATCAGATTCCCTCATAATATTTCCAAAATATAATTGATGTTATTCTCAGCCGTCATTATGCCAAGTGTTCCTTAACGAACTCCCACATTATCCCGTCCAATCACACGGCCTTCAAAGTGCCTCACAACATAATAAAGAACCTTTTAACTTGCTAAAGCAATTACGTGGACTTATTTGGTTTTAAAATCACCTTGTGAGGGGCTATAAATTCATGGCATTTACATTAAATTTGCGTCGCTCCTTAAGCCCTCTTCGCAGGGACACCTGGCGCCACCGTTTTATAAACTAGCTGGTAACAAAAGTGGGGAGTGATCTGAAACTTTAATTTATTCCTTTTTTGTGGATGGCATGCTATTATAGTTGTGGAATAGTTAAAAGTAACGATCGATCTGTTAAGTCTATGTTTACCAAATAAGTATTGGTTTTCAAATGCCAATTAAAAAAGAAGCTGCTTATATCATATAGGATTTGAAACCGGAAAAAACGACTTTTCTTTGGCAATTATACAGTTAACATTGATATAACAAAAACACACATGTAGATAAGAACAATTTTGTACTTGGTGCTGGTGAAATTATAAGAATCAGTAGCCAAATGGTCAAAAGCTGGTTTTGTAATGGCTGTATGTAAAGAATTTTCGAACACAAAAGTGTCGCATTCAATGCAATGTGCAGAATATTACAAGGATTGACGAGAAACGAAGTATTATTTCGAAAGTAACATTACATGATGGACAGTTTCGTCAGTTTGTTATTGACTGCAATAATGGTATAACGTCCTATTATGCACACGACAATAAATGTTGAAAGCATTAATCTGTTACACTATTAAACCTGCCCTATAATTATAATGTAACCTGCGGTCAACCGAGCTATTCTATTTTGGCTTTTATTCCCATTTCCAGTGGAGTTATATTTGGTGGAGAGAGAGATCTGTGTAATCACAAATCACAATGATACGCCACTGATGTTGCAATGCTGTGAGGTATGACCGCAGCTAGGCCCAGTTCCCAGGCTTTTGTGAAAAGAGTCGAATCGGTATTTTTAGCCGCTCATGCATTCAATGAGGATTTGAACTAAGTCACCGGGCATTTCATCCACGTTTTACTAACTTTTCTAAAATGAAAATCTGTGGTGTTTGGGAGAATCCTGTTAACTCCAATATGGTAATTTTTAAGTTGGACAAAATTATATTGTTATTTTAATTCATTCGTACATACATTCGTGATAAGTTAACTTATCTGTTAAATGTCCCTCTTGGACTTAACAGTTTTCTCCCAAACACCACAGCAATGTTTCAAATACTTAAACCTTTAGAATAGGTATTGCAATTTATTCAAAAATCATACGAGTATTATAAATTCATTCATTAATTTTTCTGTCAATGTGTATTAGATAGTGTTTTTCGTTCAATCGATCGTTGTCTCTGATTTCCATAATACAAGCCCTCTAGCTACTTAATTTTGCATTAATGTCTTGTAGAATTTGAACTTCTCTTACGTTCCTTGATTTTACCTTAATTTTAGTTCCTTTCTACAAATTGGGATGTTTAGTTTTTTATGTGTTTCGATTGTGTTAAGTCAATCGTTACATTACATCACGAGGAAAGTATTGTCAACTCCCTAGCATAACCATTAAAACGCGTTATGCATGATATAGCAATAGATCATGTACTGTCAAAAGACAATGGATTTTGACAGTCGAGTGTCGAAAAACGCTATATCATGCGACATAATATATCGTGTTTCGGTGGTCATGCTAGGAGGCCAAACCCTAATTATGTTCTAAAGTTACCTGTCGTTGCTTCTAAACCGTCTGAATATAGCACGTCCTTTGGGATAATGAGTTACCTTAATCAATCATTTACAAACGTGACCCGCTTCTTGCGCCGAAAAAGTAATTTCTTCCCTACGATCCTTATGTATTCCCTAGGTATCATCATTTTTATATTACATCTTAAGGTAAAGCGGTTAAATAAAGAATTTTGTTATAAATATTTTGAGTATACCTGTAATGAAGTTTATAGCCATTATCTGTTCAATGTGGAATAGAAATCGATTGAGTCTGGATCAAATGCGTGGGTCTCAAACCTCATCTCATTTTCAATGGCTGATCTGATATAACGTTTGGCAAAATCTTGTAAATTAAAGTTGTTCAACAATTTTAGTTAGTTAGTTATTATAGTTAAAAGCAAAAAATCCAGAACAAAGTATGATGTCAAAACATGAACATACTGTAGTATTTTTACATCTTTATACTCTGAAGTACATCAAAAATTAATCTAAATGTCTGTGATTGTACTAAATATGTACAATTAACTAAATTCCAAACTGTAATTACTTATCGATTGTTCGGTGCAAAGTATAATCGCTTAACTGTCGGCAAGTCATTAACATGTAAGCATCATTATCAATTCTCCTTATGTTTATTAAATTCTTAATGGTTGCATGACAAAACCAAATAATCGCTTTTATTAGTGCATTGACTCAAGACAAATTAACGTCTTTAATTCATAACACGACACAAATTGACCTATTACGTACAATTAGCAGGTGTGTGTCACCCCAACACGCCTACATACACTCAAATACGTTCGTTGACTTAGATATTTTAGCTATTGAGTTACCATCTTTAGCGTCTTAGTAAGAAGGTTCCAATTTGAAGAGAACCTTTTCTAAACCACTTACGTTATATAAAAGAGGGCTGCAATTTGTACCCACTTCGCTGAAATCGGTCGCAATTTCTTCATGACGAAGATTTCATCTCTTTTTTTTCAGATGTTGGAGTACTTAAATACTTCTTAATAAATGGATGTCTCATTACGGGTTCACCTTTTGAAAGCGTAAACGTGAATTAAACGATCTTAAAGGTTAAGTAACTTTTATCAAGGCCAATTTCTAGATGAGTAAAGTTAAATCCCTTTGTGGTTTAGATGGCCATGACAAGCGTAGATTGTGACTAGAATTTGTGGTTGGTATAAAGTAGACATTCGTGTTTTTAGTTTCTATACACCAGTACCTTTTGGGTTTCACCACAGAATAACTAATTGTGGTTTCACATAGATTTGCGTATCATACTTTTATGGCGCTTGTTCGGTTTTGGCAATAATGAAGATTCAAAATTTCACCACAGGATTAAAAACTAGGATTAAAATTTATCAATAACCAAACGTCGTAAAACCGTCATTTCCAGAAATCTAATCACAAAAGCCAAAACAAATATTTTAATTATCTCCGAATTTTAGAAAGATTATTCCTGTTTTGGGTGATGACATTAATGTTTTCCACTTCTACGAATATAATCAAAAATTCTAATGTACAATGACATTGTCAGAAATTTTTAATTGAAGATCCGATCAATTACTTTGCAATTAAACTGGTTCGTGAGTAATAAGTTTATTTTTATATTGCAATTGCATTACTGTTGTGGCGAAATTCGTCTCTTTGGAGAAGCTTTGAGAAACTAATTATTAATTAAGATTACTGTTAATTGATTTACTGTTGCGGCGAAATTCGTCTCTTTGGAGAAGCTTTGAGAAACTAATTATTAATTAAGATTACTGTTAATTGATTACAAGTTAAAATACTGTATGTTAATTAAGTAATGGGGCTAATAGTCGCTTATTTTTTACTAACGCCCCCCCTCCCAATTTCTTTTTTTATTAACGATGATTTTTTTTATTAACGCTTTATTACTTCGTGTTCGTTGTATGTAACATTGCTAATATAACTGAACGTTGAACAATTCAATATCCACTTTATCTTGGGTTTATAGCTCACTAGCTTCCGCCCGAGACTTCGTCTGCGTGGACAGTTTTTTTGCTATCCCTCGGGAACTGTGCGTTTTTTCTGGATGAAAGGTACCCTATGTCCTTTTCTGCACTCCTGACAACGCGTATGCAAAATTTCATGATGATCGGTTCAATAGTTATGACGTGAAGGCGTAACAAACAAACAAACAAACGGACTTTCGCATTTATAATATTAGTAAGGACTAAGCTTTATCTTCAGGATTCAATTTAACGTCCTCATCAAATTCCTGTAACCTAACCGTAATATTGATGTCAAAGTCTTCATAACGATCCCACTCATACCCCATATAAAACTAACATATTGTCCTCGGACGTACCAATAACTAAAGCTTCATAGAGCTGTGTGGAATTATCGCCATCTCCTTTCAGCACAGGATCTTCAGTTCTATCTCTTTCTCCCGCAGCATCCGTATCGATCTGGGATGTAACCTTGACCTTGCCTGTCGCCTGTAAACAGTGCGCTGACCTTGTGAGATCTGATAGCATATCGTTCTTTGAGCTCCTTAATTGGTGAATGAGTTTAATGTCTTGGCCTTAATGTATACGGTACGTTAACGAGTAGTATTAACCTTGTCAATTAGCTATGTTTATCCCTTTTGAGAGAGGATCCTGCGTAGACTTGGTACTTTTATGTTTTAGTAGCGTATTTTGGATTTGCGCCTTTTATTTTTGATGTTTTAGTACCTATGTCGTTACACTCTTTAACAATGTTTGTTTGTATGTTACAGTATTTCAGGATTTCCGGACTTTTTTGTACTATAAAACTTTGCGGCCTTTCTTTGTTTTATTATTCGAGTGTTTATAATCTTAATCGTGGAAGTGGAAACAACACTAAATATAGTGTTGTTTCCACAGAACACAGAAAAAAAAATCCCTCGTTGTTTCTGTAGTTACCAACGATTAAGTAGATAAGATTATGCTTATATAGTAATAATATTTTCAGAGAAAAATCAGTACCTACACGGCAAGTGTCAGAAGATAATGATATAAAAGAATAAACTGCGCCAATCCCAGATAAACTGAGAATACTGGGATATGATCAGAAAAATTATAATGATGTGCAAATCAAAATACAAATATGCGAAACTGAAAAGCGTTAAAAATACAAACTAGAACACTTCTTACTGAAAGTAAATTAATGAATGGACATGATTTCGAGATAAAAGTTTATAACACTGTGATATTGAGCTTATCGAAAAGTCAAAGTTTCACTACATGTTACTCTAGTGTTTTTTTTTTTTCAAAAATAGTATATAATAGTAAAAACCGCCTCTGTGATCTAGTGGTTCGCCTACCCGTGTCCCGGGTTCGATTCTCAGGAGGTTTATTTCAAGTCCGCCTGGCTACCCGAAGTGAGTACCTATTTATAATTAGGTGCTTACTTTCTTTTAAATCTAATGATTAAGGATTACATTTCATACTTGGGGAATACCTCAAACAAAATCAATTTAGACAGCAACAAAATTAACACCGAAAAAAAAGTTAAAACAAACTCTGATCCGATTTCTACAACCATCTCTTAACCAATAACGATTTTGAACAAGTCATCGAGAACCCAAGGCTTTCTAAAGTACGTAACCGTAGTTAGCATGTTACGTGAATAATTACTGATGAGTTAGCATTGTACGACAGTCCAGCAAGTCATGCTCATGTAAGGGATTATGATACTTTATTCCATAATTATTACGTGATAGTTAACAATACATTTCTATCAAACAAAAACTTTTAAGAATTATGTAGGTACCGAAATAAAATATTTCACAATAGGGAATATGCATAAGTCACCGATTTTCCTAAAACTGAGCTTGATCGCTGCGGACACTTGTAAAAACATGATGGAACAGAAAGAAAAATAAAAAAAAATGATCATTTTCGTTTTATCACACGATGAAATCAGGAGAAAATAACGATATTTTTTTTTCGTTTTCGGATATAATGCACTTTACAGTCAGATAGAATATCGAAAAAGAATTAATATTTTGCATGACACATATCTACTTAAACGCAAAATTTAGGGAGATAATTGAAGATTATTGGCTAACTCCATATTAAACGCGCCCGAAACACACCGAAACGTGATGTGTGACGTCACCGTTTTGTATAGAGCGTTTTCGGCGGGAGCTGATGCGTGCTAACTTCAAGTAACTATATTACAAGAAAAAAACGCTAGAGACAAGTTTCAATATTACAGTTGATTTTCTCACGCATTATACTATTGATTTTGATTAAAAAAAAAATTGATGCATATTCCCTATTGGGTCAACGTTTGATTTTAATTTACATTCTTCTCAATTGTTGATCCTGTGATGCAGAGATGCCTGCATCATAAATAAAAGCCTTTAAAACCAACTGCTGTTGCATGTAGCTACAGAGACACAGAAGATTATTGTTTACCCTGTGCTCGAGATACAACGATTTGATTGTCTACTTTGATATGACAAAATTCAAATTAACAAACCCTTTGTTGTTATCCGTCGAGTTCATTATAATGTTACGCCTGCACGAATGAACTTGGAATGTTACGATACGAATTGCGTACGTTAATGATGTACTCGTATGAATTTGTTCATCTAACTGTACTTAATATTTGTTTATCTAAGTTAATATTATCGAAAAGTCAAAGTTTCTCATGTTACTTTTATGTTTTTTCTTCAAAAATAGTATAATTTTATTTATTTTTCGGTAAATCATCAGCTTCCACAACAATAAGCTTTAAATTAAAAAGAATAAACTTAAAAAGCTAATAACAGATTCACACGGTTAAAGTTAGTGTAGCTAAATCTAATGTGAGCTTAAATTAAGTTAGCATAAATGAAAAACCGGCCAAGTGCGAGTCGGACGCGCACGAAGGTTTCCGTACCAAAAACGGCAAACAAATCACGTTTGTTGTATGGGCCCCTTAAATATTTATTTTATTCTGTTTTTAGTATTTGTTGTTATAGCGGCAACAGAAATACATCATCTGTGAAAATTTCAACTGTCTAGCTATCACGGTTCATGAGATACACCCTGGTGACAAACAGACAGACAGACAGACAGACGGACAGCGGAGGCTTAGTAATAGGGTCCCGTTTTCACCCTTTGGGTACGGAACCCTAAAAACAATAGTTAAAACCGCCTCTGTGGTCTGAAGGTTCGCCCACCAGTGGTCGCAGGGGTCCCAGGCTCGATTCTCAGGAGGGGGGTACATTTGTACTGGTTTGGTTGGTGGTAGGGCTTATTTCAAGTTCGTCGGCCAGCTACCACCATCTTTTATAAGTCTGACGCCATAAAAATAATTTTAAAATAATTGTGTTCCGGCAGTTAGAGATAAGATAGCCAGTTCCTCAGTGATGAGGATTCCGGGTGTAGTGTGCTTCCACCTTCGGCCTTATCGGCACTTAACATCAGGTGAGGTGAAGGCGAGCACTACCCCGTTGTGAGTAAAAAAGTTAGAAAATAATTGTATTGGTGAATGTAACAGGGTGATATTACAGTAGTGTGTGCTGTGTTTCAGGCGTGGGCGGATGTCGGGAGGCGGCGGCGGCGCGGGGCTGATGTCGTGCGTGCGCGAGGGCTCGCTGGAGCCGCCCTACCGACCGCCGCACCAGGAGCCGCAGAACCATGGTCAGTCCCCCCTATTACAACTACACACATCAACTTTGTCTAGGGATACAGGTGTTATTTTCATACAAACGAGAACTTTGAAGCCTTGGTTTCCTGCCAAGGATGTACTGTGCTGTGATCTGATGATGGCTATCCAGGGAGTGAATGGAGGAGATTCATATCGCTATTCACACCCAACTGATCTGACCAGCAGCGTTCTAAAAGATTAAAGGACATGTTTAAAAAAACCGCGAAACTGAGAACTCTGACCCATTAATCTTTTA
This sequence comes from Agriphila tristella, assembly GCA_928269145.1. NCBI lineage: Eukaryota > Metazoa > Arthropoda > Insecta > Lepidoptera > Crambidae > Agriphila > Agriphila tristella. The sequence continues at coordinate 4,116,941 of OV743435.1, forward strand.
GAATGCTGATCAGATCTGATATGTGTGTAAAGCGATCTGAATCTCCTCCATTCACTCCCTAGATAGCGATCATCAGATCACAGCTAGGTCAATCCTTGGCGGAGAACCAATGCTTCAAAGTTACTTCATTTGTATGAAAATCGACTGGTGTCTTTAATAATGTGACCGCCACTGTACATAATCAAGATGTTATGTATTTCGCATTCTTGCATTAAGTTGCCAAACCAACGAGTTGTTGGAATCGAAATTTTACTTCATCATGTCAGGCGCACGACACCCACTGCTGGATATAGGGCTCCCCCAAGGATCTCCGCTCCGCGACTATCGGCCCTGCGCTGCCGCGGTGTGCCACGACCTTTACCCTCACGTCGGCCCACCTTGTCGGGGGCCTACCCACGGAGCGTCGTCGCCATTCCAGAACTGCCCCGCCCCAACGGCCATCGGTTCTCTTCGCTATGTGCCCCGCGCACTGCCATTTTAGCTGAATTTGACTTACTGTATTGTATTCCCACGTTGCAGGCGAAGGGCGCACGGGGCGGTTCCTGCGCGGGCTGCGGCGCATGTTCAAGCGGCGCGGCAGCGGCGCGCGCGCGGCCAGCCCTGACCCCAAGAGCAGCTCCACCAGCGAGCTGCTCGACGCCGACCGCCACGCCAGAAGAAAGTAAATATATACTAGGGACAGTGGGGGCACAATGGTACACGGGGCACAACGAAACAACCGCGACCACTTTTTAAATTTTAAATGAATCCGCGCGCTTTCTTTTGGGCCAATTACAGCGACCCATGTGCCACGTGATAACGCAGTCAAAAATGGCCGGTCTGTGAGACTAAAGTCGGGAGAAGAAAAATATTGTTTTTAAAAGTTGAAATTTCGAACTGAAGAACTTTCGTTTTTGAAGAAAAAGTTTAATAGCAAGCAAGTGGTATTCTTTTCTTTGAATGTTCAACATTTTAGCTATCAAATGCAGTTAAGTGTAAAGTAGAAAACATACCTTCAATTTATAAGTTAGCGATTGAAATTTCCGAGACCCTATGGGGCACAACGGAACGGGGTACTATGGAACTAAATTTCCCCAAAGCAAATTAAATTTTTCATCGGACAACTATTATCGGATGTTGACCAAAATAACGAATATGACATTAGTTTCACGTAGTTTTTAGTCTTGTTCCAAAGTACCCCAGGTACTGTTTCATTGTACCCCAGACCTGGGGCACATTGGAACAGAAGAGAGCTTTTGCACAAATACATTTTTCTTAAGTTTAAGGTCAATTATGAATCTCAAATTTGTAGTCCATCGATAGTGTAAGAAGTGTACTTGACTGTTTATAAAAAAAAATTTTGAAGCACAGATAAAAAAAAAATAGAAATAACTTTTTCGTTCCATTGTACTCCACTGTCCCTATACTGCATGTTATACTATACAGGGTGTCCCAAAACTTTGTCATTAAAAATATTTGGAACTGCATTAAAAGATTTTTGTAAAATCGCCTACCTTAACCAGGAATAGAACCTACCAAATATGAAAAATAAAATCAATTTTTAGTTTTACGGTACCGATCAAAAGGTAAGGGTTACTTATAAGGATTATTTTCCCTTAAGTAACACAGCATCTTAAACAAAAGGAAGACCATGAAATTTAATATTTAAATTTTAATTATTACGTATTGGTATCAATTTGTATCGAATCGTATGCGATTTAAAAAAAATCTTTGAATATATTTCCTTTTAACCCATCAAAGCCCGGAAAATGAAACAATAGATTTTCTTTTGTTGTCCGTCCGCGCGGGCAACAAAATGAAATCTTTTTTCAATAAAATTTCCTGCCTTGAATATTTTAGATACTTTCCCTCCACGTGGCAAAGTTTAGGGACATTCTGTATACCTACTATCCTTACTTCCTTACTAATATAAGGATAAGAATGATTGGCGAGTGTTAACAACTGTAAAATGTCAGCTGGGATTAACAGCTTAACGTACCTCTCGAAGCATCCCAAAGCTAGCGATGATTAATTTATGGTCACCCATCCCATTACCGACCCTTGCGAAAGTTGCTTAATAACCGCAATCGAGCTGATTCGAACTCCTCAACTACTAAGTAAAAGTGCAACGACAAACAATACACCGAATTGAGACATTACATCTTGATCAACAAAACCACAGATAATTAGTCCCCCACGTGCTCCCACGCCTGTTTCTTAACTACTAGCGCCATCTATCGAAAATCAGTGGAAGTAATAGAACCAATAAGTTTGACTCGGGTCCCGGGTTCAATTTCCATTTTTGTACACGTTTTAGTTGGTTGTAGGGGTTATTTTAAGTTCGCCGGGCTAGCTACCGCCATAACAACAGTTTCAACTTGTGTTCCGGCGGTAAGATAGCCAGTTCCTCAGTTACTGATGAGGATTCCGGGTGTAGTGCGCTTGTCTGTCTCGTAGTCCATTGACAAATTAGAAAGTTCTAATTTGTTTAGGTCCTGTTACAATGTTTTGTAGGTACCTACCTCTAAATAGTAATCATGGAATGGGCTACCTGCTTATGTATTCCCTGATAGTTACAAACTTGGTCTCTTCAAGGCAAGAGTGAATAGGCATTTCCTGGGCAAGCATGCTGCACCTTAGACCACAATTATTACCATAGTTTGAAGCAAGATGGTGGTCAAACTCAAATGCCTGCCCAGTTACTAATTAAAAAAAAACATTTCCATAGCCGTATCCACAATTAGACTGTCCGCATCTCTTTCTGCTTGAAGGGTCCTGATCCCATTGTCCTTCACCTTCACCTTAAGTATGTTGACAGACATTCAGGACCAGATATCTCGAAAACTATATAAGATATCGAAAAACTTGACTGAATAAAACTTATAGTAAATTTAATCGGCATAGGTTTAAGCAATCACCAGATACAATGAAATATAACGCCCTAAAAATCGTAAGTACTTACCAGAATTTAATCCCCATTTTAATATGAAATTATCACCAATAAACGTAAAGTTTGCTAACCTAAAAAAGGCAAGTTTCTTCAGAATAATCGCTGAGCTACCCAAAAAGGCCACGCATGCACCAAATATGTACTCGCATTTTATTTAAAAAAATTATCCAAATATGTTACACAATTTTATCCTAATAAATAATTGTTTACCCAAAAAATATAAATGAAGTTCTAAAGGTTTACCGATACTACCGTAAAATGTTTACTAAAGGCTGAGCTTTCAATAAAATAACGGCCCCCAAAAAAAACATTAGTTTGCATTTATTTATTAATGGCTACCATTTAAAGCGGCAGTTTATATACAAATAAACTTAGAACTTAATAAGGCAGTCTTTAGTGTAATTTTTAAATTTTAATGAAGAGTGGATCTTCAAAAAACTTAATCTTAGTGATAAATGAGTCTTCAAACAACCATCATTAAAACAGTCATTCATATAGTCATAATTATTTAAAAATATTAATGCAGAATCAGTCTTCAAATAATATAACATCACGCGACGGGTGAGAGGGGTGGGAATAAAGCAGCGAGACCTTGGACGAACGCGAGACTCAACCAAATTGCCACCAATACAATATACTTGGTTATATGCATACATTTTATGGCAAACGTAGTGATATATTTGGGTGGTAGTGACACAAACCTTTGCTAGTTAAAATTTGGTGCACGCGTGGCCTTTTTGGGTTATGAAAAGTTTTTGTAGTGCAGGCATGACTTAAATAGCCCGAAAGATTTTGGTACAGGTTTCATTTATTTGTACATATTATATTTTTTGTTGGATGAGGCTGTTTAGGGTAACGATGGTTTTTTTGGTGGTCATTCAATTTCATCCCAATTTAATCAGCTTTCATTTTGTAAAAAATCTTATGTCGCTAGAATAGTTTCCGAGATATATGTGAAAAACCGAAAAATGGGACCTTCAAACCCCAAAGGATGGTGGAAGCTAGCCAGGCGGACTTGAAATAAGCCCTACCACCAACCAAATCCTACTGTTTGCAATGCTTTTTAACAACAAAAATGAAAATCGTTTACCAGCAATAATTTTAAACAGAAATGGTCCTGCCGGATGTTGGGCAGAATACGTAGACCTCGGCTTCGTTGAGGGTCTTTTTACACTCTGTATGTATTTTTCTTACTTGCACTGTACTAACTGAGATATTGATAGTCACAATGTTTAATTGTTGTATTGTCGCAGAGAGGGCGCTTACGGCAGCGGGCTGTCAGTGTCGCACGACTCGGTGTTCACGGGCGAGCGCTCCGGCGACGAGTCCAGTGACGAGCGGCCCTCGCACGGCCTGCAGCACCTCGCCACCTCGCACCGGGTGAGTTACGACCATAGTTTATGACTAGCCAGTGCCGCACGACTCGGTGTTCACGGGCGAGCGCTCCGGCGACGAGTCCAGCGACGAGCGGCCCTCGCACGGCCTGCAATACCTCGGCACCTCGCACCGGGTGAGTTACGACCATAGTTTATTACTAGCCAGTGTCGCACGACTTCGTGCTCACGGGCGAGCGCTCCGGCGACGAGTCCAGCGACGAGCAGCCCTCGCACGGCCTGCAGCACCTCGCCACCTCGCACCGGGTGAGTTACGACCATAGTTTATGACTAGCCAGTGCCGCACGACTCGGTGTTCACGGGCGAGCGCTCCGGCGACGAGTCCAGCGACGAGCGGCCCTCGCACGGCCTGCAATACCTCGGCACCTCGCACCGGGTGAGTTACGACCATAGTTTATTACTAGCCAGTGTCGCACGACTTCGTGCTCACGGGCGAGCGCTCCAGCGACGAGTTCCAGCGACGAGCGGCCCTCGCACGGCCTGCAGCACCTCGCCACCTCGCACTGGGTGAGTTACGACCATAGTTTAAATAACTAGTCAGTGTCGCACGACTCAGTGTTCACGGGCGAGCGCTCCGGCGACGAGTCCAGTGACGAGCGGCCCTCGCACGGCCTGCAGCACCTCGCCACCTCGCACCGGGTGAGTTACGACCATAGTTTATCACTAGCCAGTGCCGCACGACTCGGTGTTCACGGGCGAGCGCTCCGGCGACGAGTCCAGTGACGAGCGGCCCTCGCACGGCCTGCAGCACCTCGCCACCTCGCACCGGGTGAGTTACGACCATAGTTTATGACTAGCCAGTGCCGCACGACTCGGTGTTCACGGGCGAGCGCTCCGGCGACGAGTCCAGCGACGAGCGGCCCTCGCACGGCCTGCAATACCTCGCCACCTCGCACCGGGTGAGTTAGAACCATAGTTTATTACTAGCCAGTGTCGCACGACTTCGTGCTCACGGGCGAGCGCTCCAGCGACGAGTCCAGCGACGAGCAGCCCTCGCACGGCCTGCAGCACCTCGCCACCTCGCACTGGGTGAGTTACGACCATAGTTTAAATAACTAGTCAGTGTCGCACGACTCAGTGTTCACGGGCGAGCGCTCCGGCGACGAGTCCAGCGACGAGCGGCCCTCGCACGGCCTGCAATACCTCGCCACCTCGCACCGGGTGAGTTACGACCATAGTTTATTACTAGCCAGTGTCGCACGACTCGGTGTTCACGGGCGAGCGCTCCGGCGACGAGTCCAGCGACGAGCGGCCCTCGCACGGCCTGCAACACCTCGCCACCTCGCACTGGGTGAGTTACGACCATAGTTTAAATAACTAGTCAGTGTCGCACGACTCAGTGTTCACGGGTGAGCGCTCTGGCGACGAGTCCAGCGACGAGCGGCCCTCGCACGACCTGCAACACCTCGGCACCTCGCACCGGGTGAGTTACGACCATAGTTTTTGTTGTTATACTTAAATGATAGATAGGCAAGCGCTTGACCACTATCACGTTCGGTGGTAACTGTGGTAAGCGATGATGCGTGTGTATGAAATTCATATAAAAATAGAATAAACTATGTCGGGATTTACACCATGTACCTGTTCTTCCGTTCTTCCGTGATCATGGCGCATGCAACTGCGCCGAAATATCGGAGTATCAAAAATAAACAGGTACATGGTGTAAATCCCAACATAGTTTAGTCAATAATCATGGAAATTTAAAACAATATATTACCTACGATTTTATTTAAAGGGTATAGTGCTCCTATAACCTAAAATATATAAAATTTGTAAGATTTGTTCATCTTTGATGTCATCATCATTGAAGCCGTCAATAACGTCAAACCTCCATAGCAACTCAGCGACGCGACGCGCATCTAAAGCTAGGGTTTCCTTTCCTAGGATGACGGTGCTGTCATATTACGGCCGTAATATTGCGGCGTTGAATATTGTCTATGAAAACAATATGGCGACACCGTAACGTCAGAAACCGCTCCGTATTGTTTACATAGACAACGTTCTACGCCGCTAAATGACGGCCGTAATATGACGGTACCGTCATCCTAGGAAACCCTAGCTTAAGGAGCGCGCTTCCACAAATTACGCCAACACGCTACATATTGTAGCCCTCGTTGATACGCGTCTTTTGAGGCTTCAACCATTCATGTAGCCTTAAAACTTAACACCAAGGCGATGTCGCACTCTGAGCGAAAATGAGGGCTATATACTGAAGCGATCGAAAAAAAACATGCAAACCCTTAACCCGATCGTCTTTGTTTTAGGCTAAAATTTAATTTAAATTGTTCAGAGGAGTTTTTCTCAAAATTTTGATATCATTCTTGGTTTCCAAAATATTGTGCGCCAAACCCAAGAAATCGGAAAAAGATGAGATTTTTTCCACTATATCGACAATTTTTTTTTTGTTTTTTTATTTTCTCGAATAATTCTTTTTGCACCTTGTAGCTCTCGTGAATACGCGTCTTTTGAGTCCATTTTAATATCATATCATCACAACCCTGTGTGTGAGATATAAGAGGATCGCACTTTTTCGTGAATTCGGAGCCTATACTGGACTGGAGCGAACGAAAAGACATTTTCAATGTCAAAATAAAGTGTTAATTAGTCAAAAAACAATACACGCGGCGGCAAATAAATTAAGAAAATATATTATTTATATGTTAAATGTTCAGACGTGTTCCAAGTCGTATTTCATCAACAAGTTTCATTTTCATGTTTTGATTACGATTAAAATTCACAAATGACATTTCAAATAGAAAGCCCCAAAAGTACAACGTCATTCTTGTAGAAAACATTGCACAAGTTAAAAAGTGCACAATCATGCTTTGTCATCCCACTGCTAATGTGCTTCAAATATTTTTTCCGGATAATAAATTATCAGGTACAAATTTGAAAATATTTATTTCAGTGATAGTGGCATCTAACGTACTATATTTTTTCGATTTCGATATAGTACACAACTATCTAATACTAGAGTCTTAAGTAGGTAGGCAGGATCGAGGCAAGGTATGTAATGTAAAAATTGCCTCATGTTTTATGGAACACTAACAACATAACTTTCAGAAATAAGCTTTTTTGTTAAGCTTAAATCAGCGACCACAATTTGGTCAAGGACCCTTCCGATTGAGGATTCGAGACCAGTCATTGAGCACCACTGGTGAAATTATCTTGCTTTCATATTAATCTATCTAGATGAAATCTATTAAAAATTGTTGAATCTTGGGGCACAGTAGTGCTACCGCCAAGACGACTAAGCGAAATGTAAGAGCACTATCTCCCTTTTCTCGAAGCGCGCGCTTCGTCGCTTTTTTGAATTCTCGGGATATGATAATTAAACATATAAAGTTTTAATTGCATGGCTCTTATACTATAGATTTTATTGATATCTAAAAAAACCGATTTCGTCACTGACTCACTGATGATCATCAAAATACTTACGGTACTTCCTGAAGGTCTAGAAAGTACATAAAATAGTATTAGTACACAAACAACAACAAAATTCAAAAAATTGGAACCTTAACCCTCCAACCCCTTAATTAAACTATGGGATGGAAGTTTGTATGAATCTCCAATAATTTTGATGCTAGAGGTCTGAAAATTAATAATATGCATGCATGGGCTATGAAAAAAGACAAAAGAGAAAGAAAATAAATACAATAAAAAATATTGTCTACAAAAAGAAGTGAAATCCAACCAAAAACATTTTCATGTAAAATGTTGCCCAGACTACCATATAGCTCGAACTGTCAAAAAGTTATGAAGACCTCATGTAGAGCCAAGCTTCTAACTCTACGCGCCCAAACTCTCCAAGCTTTGACTATATTTATAATTTTATAATTATAGAAGCTTGGCTCTACATGAGGTTTGATAACTTTTTGACAAAATGTTTTTGGTGGGATATAAAAATACTATAAAGACCAAGTTTGTAATATTCAGTATTTCGTGTAACGCACTGAAAATTTGCTTAGCACGGTAATGCTAATGGCGCAGTCGTTTAGCGCCTGGTCGTGCCGTTTTTCAAGGGTCGGTCATGGGGCGGTGGCCAAAAATGTATTATCTGGAGTTCCTCCGTGGCCATCGTGCTTCGGAAGGCACGTTAAGCCGTTGTCCCAGCTGTATTTGCAGTCGTTCTCGCATTAGGCCTGCATGGGGGTTATTTACGCCCATCCTTCTTATCCACCCATAAGGAAGACCTTTGGGGACATTAAAAACTGGCCAAGTGCGAGTCGGACTCGCGCACGAAGGGTTCCGTCCGTACCAAAAAACGGCAAAAAACACGTTTGTTGTATGGGAGCCCCCTTAAATATTTATTTTATTCTGTTTTTAGTATTTGTTGTTATAACGGCAACAGAATTACATCATCTGTGAAAATTTCAACTGTCTAGCTATCACGGTTCATGAGATACAGCCTGGTGACAGACAGACGGACAGCGGAGTCTTAGTAATAGGGTCCCGTTTTTACCCTTTGGGTACGGAACCCTAAAAATGACTGATGTCAATTTCGACTGAAAATTATAAGTATTATGTATTTATTCAGAGTAAAGTCGAAGTCATTGGCAGAATCTAACCGCGATATTGATGACTTTAGGACAAAATTTTCTCAAATCAAAGTGAACAAAATTAAAGGTGAAAACACATAAACAAATTACAAGTCATAATTTTTGTTCTGTCAAAAGATTTTTAGCACTTTGTGTTTCTTCGATTTCACCTTGTTTTGTAATAAAACAATTAACTATTATTTATAGTAATAATAATATGTTATAATAAAACTTAAGAAAAACCTAATAAATTTAAAGAAGTAAATCGCATAAGTATCTACTTGCTTACTTAAATATTAATATTTAAAAGTTCCAATGAATATTCGGTTTTCTTTAGTTCAAAGTTTTGAATTCATAGCCTTTTTATGTGTGCCACAGGTATTGGTTGCATGCAGACTTGAAAAAAAGCTAAGAACTAATTTAAAACTAACGTCAGCAAACGGCATTACTTATATAAAATGACTTAAACCGTATTTAATCTTTTTCCCATTTGTTTTGAGCTCATTAGTCGATCATCACATATAAAATCTGTCTTCATGCAAAGAAGATTTTTTCAGTTTTGACAGATCTATAGGTACCAAACACCTTTGTTCACTCACCCCTTCTCGCGTAAAAAATAATGATTTTAATGTTTTATGACTAATAAACTAAGTATCTCGTGTAATGCGTGTCCACGTGTGTTTGATGTGTCAAATAAAAAATGGCAAACAAGTTACCTGTGCGATCCGTGTCCAGCGAAATTCGATAATAAGATCTAGCGTTCAGGCATCTGATCCACCGTTGGCCAGCCGGTTATGCTCTCGTGCCCACGAAGTTTTTAGCCGAGTCGCACTAGTGTGCGGCCGTGTGTTTTACTGGTTTTTTTGCGGTTTATTTTCCTTCTATCGGCGGAGGTGAATCATGCTCAGTCGGCGTCGCAGCGCGCGAAAGATCGCTGCCCGCGCGTCGTATGCGAACTTTTTACTCCGCGTCTCATGTGTGTGTGGTCTTCTTGTCTTCACTTTTAATTCTACCGAGGTTCTTGTTTTGGCGAAAACTCGCGGCTTACCAAAAAGGTTTTAAGTGATTAAAAGTTTGTGATAAACTTTTCAAGTTTGTGGATGATTCAGTGCACTGGGCAGAGCTTATTGGTCTATGGGTGTCTGCGCAGACGCATATATTAATCATATTGTTATGTTACAAATATCAATATAGTCTGTCAGTGTAGTGTTGTGAAAATCAACAATGAAAGGTTGTTGAAGATGCGTATTTATAGGACACTTGAATCATCGATATTTACTATATAGACATATTAGCTAAAAGTGAAAATGTTGATTCCATTTCATATTACTTATTATGCTCATTTTCTAAAGGAGTTACAAAGCTTTGAGTTACGCAAAATAACTCATGCTAAACTTGCACAGTATTAGTTTGAGATTTGATGTAACTGTAATAAGTATGCTTTAGTATGTAGTAGGTATACTTAACTGCACCGGCACACCAAATGTTTTTTTTATAATTTTCCTTAAAATTCCATACTTCCCATTCCCCAAACTTTATAAAATTTAAAATTTTTCTCTTTCAATTTCAGTTTCAACAGTTCTCACTCAATTTACTTCTAAATATCATTTTACAATCAACTTAATTCTTCAAATACCATTCAGATTCCGAGAGAATAAAACATAATATTAATTTCGTTATTCGCTCAATTCGTATTTCGTAAAATTGACTGGTGATGTAGGTCACCGGTGTCAAATGTCAAATGTAATACTTAGGTCATAAATATTTAAATGAGGTGTTCGCAGCTAAACGAAAAATTCCGCTCCAAATCCGCTCCATATTGTGATGTGATGGGCCAATTTGATCTTTTACGAAGCTTTTACTCTTTTGAGACACATCAAACTTAATTTACGACGTGAATTGCTATTTAAGCTTTGGAAAAATACCTAAAAGGAGACGTTTTTTTGGCTATTTAAGGTGGCACCCTGAGTGAAAGTGGCGCTGCGGTGAATTTTATTTAAAACTATAATTCTAATACACTATTATAATCATGTTTTACGTGGAATTTTTAGGGCCCACACTCTTATCTAGCATTTTTAGACGGTATCGTTACATTCCCTCGTAGTCACTGCTAGAAGTAGATAGCAAAACTGCTAAAAGTGGCCGTTTTTGACACATTTGTTATCTACTTCTACGAATGACTACGAGGGAATGTAGTGATACCTTCTAAAAATACCAGACAATGGGCCCTAAAAACTCCACGTAAAACATTGTTAAAATCTGTTTTCTATTAATAACTTATTAAATGAAAACCTTTGAGGGCGCCACTTTCGGTCATACAACTGTCTTAATGATAAACACATACATAATAGAGATGTGAGTATTATACGATGCTCTACAATCGATTTTTCTTTTGTTTTTTAAACGTCTGTAAGGATCATTAATGTGTAGAAATAGGATTGTGTCGCAAATTATAGGATCAGAGGGCCTAGCCAAAATGACATTCGCTAATATTCGTTATCGCTTCGCTTTCGAAACATGTATGGGATTGACAAGCTTTCGTTAACGATCGAATTTGAAAACGTCAAATCCAAACATGTTTCGAAGCGAAGCGATAGCGAAAATTTGCAAATGTTACTTTGGCTAGGAACCCCCCTTTAGTTTGACAAATCAAAAGTTGTGAAGTCATACTTTTTCATACAAAAAGACTATCAAGAAGAATGTAGGTATAATATATTAATTATAGATTCAGTCTAGATTCCAGATCATAATCCAAAGGAAATTGAAGCTCAAATATAGACACTGAACGTCTGAGTAAGTTAGCCAACGTATGCATTAGATGAGGCGCTCAAGTGTGCATTACTCGTGAATTGCTTAGCGGTGTACTTAACGGTTACTTATCTGATCATCTCTACTTTACTCGTGTTTCGGTTCAAGAGATGTAGTTATTGGACCAGCCACCTAGCATGACCACCGGGTCTGGAACGCGATGTGATATAGCGTTTTATCGCCGTTAATGTCAAAAACAATAGGGAATATGCATCAATTTTTTTTTATCAAAATCATATGTATGATGCGTGAGAAAATCAACTGCAATATTAAAACTTTTTTTTTGCGTTTTTTTCTCGTGATATAGTTACTTGAAGTTAGCACGCAGCAGCAACCGCCGAAAACGCTCTATACAAAGCGGACATGATATATGACGTCACATATCACGTTTCAGGCGCGCGTTTACTATGGAGTTAGCCAAGAACTTTCAATTATTTTCAATTATCTCCCTAAATTTACCGTTTAAGTACATATGTGTCATACAAAAAATATTTCTTATTCAATATTCTATCTGACTGTTAAGTTCATTATATTCGAAAGTGAAAAAAAATTTATTTCCCTGATTTCATCGTGTGATAAAACTAAAATTATACATTATTATTTTTTATTTTCCTATTCCATCATGTTTTTATACGTGTCCGAAGCGATCAAGCTCAAATTTATCAAAATCGGTGACTTATGCATATTCCCTATTGATTATACAAGGTGTTTGGTAAAAGCCTTATAAAGCCGAATAGGGTAGATAGGGACCATCAAACTGAACAACTTTTACTATGGGACCAACTCTGAAATCGCAAAAAAAAAAACAGCTGTTTCATACATTTTGAAATTTTCGTTATAAATTTTTGTATGAAACAGCTGATTTTTTTTTCGCGATTTCAGAGTTGGTTCCATAGTAAAAGTTGTTCAGTTGGATGGTCCCTATCTACCCTATTTGGCTTTATAAGGCTTATACCAAACACCTTGTATTTTGGAGAATTTTCAAGAAGTTGCATTTTTCATTCTAGCATTTTCTTTGTTCGTATAAAAACCGTAAACGCTAATGGTACAAAACTTTTATGTACTTAATGCATTTATATATTAGTTAGTATTTATAGTAACCTAAGTTATTCCATTTCCGAGAAGCGATTTTTTTTACTGTTTTCGGAAAAGTCGTAGAACAAAATGTTGTTGTTTATGATGTTGTAATCTACTCCTGCGAGGTTGATGGTGTTTTACAAATAACCCTGTACAAGGTTATTTTAAGTTAATACAAAACCTATCGTGGGGTTGATCAGACCATCAAACTAAACAACTTTCATTATGGGACCAACCTTGAAATCGCGAAAAAAATCAGATGTCTCATACATTTTGATGGAGTAGGATTGTACTTTTGTATGGTACAGCCAATGCCAGACAAAAGGCAAAGTACAGCCTTTGTTATATACTTCAAAGGGAACAGCTGATTTTTTTTTCGTGATTTCGAGATTGGTCCCATAATGAAAGTTGTTCAGTTTGATGGTCTGATCAACCCCACGAGAGGTTTTGTATTAACTAAAAATAACCTTGCGTAGTTATAGTTGTAGTATACATAGATATTGGTTGAGTTGCGGTTTATTTTTCAGTCAATTCTAAAGTTAGCCTAGCTAACAAGGAGGCCGTTTATCAGCCAGGAGTCGACTCGGTGAATCACGCAGGATTAGTAATCGAATGGCATTGGGTGTAGCTCACTCTATTATAAGTACCTACGTAGGTATATCGATAAGTCGAGCCGAAGTTTTAATTACTTGTTAATTTTACTCATGTTTGATTATCTCGTTAATTATTACAGTGTTTGCAGACAGAAAGGTTGATTGTTCAATGGTTTTGACTTTGAGTTAGCTTTTAGAGAACACTTTATATTTTCTTAGCAAAAAGATCCTTATTTACAGAAAATTATGATTAAAAACGTTATTTGTTATAAAAGTGACCAAAGTCAATGCCTGCGAGTTCCGACTTTGAATCATGAACTGGCTGAGTAGTCTAGAATTTAAAGCAAAAATTTTTGCTGCGAGTTTTTACGCTCCAAAAGCGCTCTTTTAGTACTGGAGAGATGAAAAATATTATTTCTTGATTATGCTACTTACAAGACCATACCAACATTTAATTACTTATTAGTTAACAATGCGATTAATTTGACAATGTACAACTGAAGTGACTAACTTCAGAACGCGTGCGGTAGGTACAAAATAACGTATTTTAATCTATAACATTTTCTCTTTGTCATACATTCTTTACTGAAGTTGCAGTGTATTTAATCGTTTTACGTGAGTATTTCCTCACCAAAAATATTTTGCCTCTATAGTCATTACATCGCAGCCATTATTCACCATTTTTAGTTACTCGTAAATCTCGTAATACTTATGCACCACTTAAAACATTAAAGATGAAATAATTATCTCATTATGTGTGCTCATTAATTCATCTAATTTATGCGTCTAACTGTCGAAATAAGATTAAAATAATTTTATCATTAGTTAAATTGTAGTGATAGGTAACATTACCGTTGGACATCTTAATATAGTATTGTTTAATAAAAAAGTTATATTATATGTAAATGTTGCTAATTACGGTATAAAAGGCAAGATATCATTTAGTCAGATCTGGCTTAGAAAGTACACTCGGTAAGGCGGGGTGCTCACTCAATTTTGAATGTAAACACTTGTTTCTTTTGTTTTTTTTTGCATTCAGCCTGTTTATACACTTACTTACCTAAAACTTTTACTAAAAAAACTAAAAAGTCTTTTTTTACCGCCTGAGTACGCTCACTTGAGCAAGACACAAGTAAATGTTTCTATGTTAATGTTACCTATACGGCGTCATTATTTGACATGACGTCCAAAAAAATACCGTGTAAAACACAAGTTATTAAAAATCCATGCTGATGGTCCCCTCGTAAAATATAGATAGGTAGTTATCTAAAAACACATACCTACTTCTTAAATTTAATGTCTGATAATTTACTGTGGTTTATCTCGACGAAAAACAAAATGACGGCCGTTTTTAGCTTTTTTCACCACCAAAACGGCAAACAAGTATTTGTCTCTGAGTTTGTTTGTTTATAAATAACAATTGCTATTTTGCGAGGCTTGGATTTGTTAAAAAATTGTCTATTTAAACTTTTTTTTTTTGCGGGAGTGGCGCTAGTGTTGCAAATTGTCGCCTAAACACATCGAAATGTATTTACATACATTTCAATGCCTAAACAATTATTTTTCGTGTAAACATTGAGTGAGGGTTTTCTTTCGTGTAACCTTATAACTCCAGTAGGCAGTACCGTACTTTATAAATTCTGGTAGCTTGCGAACATGTCTTATTTACACTTAATGCATGTTTACCCAAATCATTATTCAAATAATCGATGATGATAATAATATCTAAATTTTTGACTAACTCTAACACCACCTGCTAAACAATTTCAAAGAACTTGACAAACTCCTATCGAGCTTAATCTTGATACAAGTTGTAGGCGACCAAAGGCTACGTTAGTTAGCAATCTTACCAACTGTTTAACCGTATGTTTCTTTACTATGAGGTGTGGTAACATGTGGTATGAAAAATACCATAAAGATGAAAAGGCGTATTTTAGCGCTTTCTTTTTTGTATTGCTAAAATTTTGACACTTCATGGATGACTGAAGATAAAGTTAAAGATTATGATAATTTACATAATGGTTAACAGTTTCTAACGACCGAAACCTCTTTAGGTGAACTGTTAACTGCTCTCAGGCGTAAACATACTTAGTACAATGCGCAATAAAGATGATGAACAGTTATGCTCATACTCGGGTGACTGTTGGGCCGCGGAATCGAATGCAAACAGCTGATTCAATGGCCTATCGAGAAATGTACAGTTAATTATTATTGGGATTTCTTGGAGGTTTGCATGCTTGCATATTCCCGAATTATTAGTTTTTTATAGTTTCGACATAGTTATGCTGAAATACAAAAAAATAACCTGGCAATGAGAAGAACTGTGTGTGTCTGTCCAAATTATTATTTTTAACCGACTTCAAAGAAAGGAGGAGGTTAAATGACGAAAAACTGAGGCTTCATTTACTAATATGGTGTTTAAGAATCTTTAAAAAATATTGTTTTGTCAAATAATTTCCTGTCCTTCATAGAGATAACATAAAAAGTGAATTTTATTGGTAGAATTGGTTACGGTCAGTCAGTGCATTGATGCGTAGCATTCAGATCCAGGCAGTCAAGGCTGAATCGAATCGAGTGTGATTCGAATCCTATGTGGCAGTTACACAAAAATGGGAAATCAATAAAAAACACTACACCACTATTCTATGTTCTGTGACCAAAGGACGAACTTTAAATAATAATACAAATTAAAAAGATTTTAAAAGTGAATAACTCGTATTAAGAAAAGATAAAAATATCTTCAGCAAAATATAAAAAGTCACAAATTGTTTTTGTTTGATTTTGAAGCACCCTAAAAGTCTTTTTTTATCATATATCATTCGATTCACTGTCAAAAGTCAAGCGGAAGTGATCTGCAAGTGCACACTAAGCCTAACAACAGAAACATGTTAAATTCAATGCTCAGTAACGTCTCGCTCGCTGAATCGACTTTCCAAAATTCTCCCACCTGTGTGTACGAACAATAAGCTTCAGTATTTTGGCAGTACTCAGCGGCGATGTGTGTTCACTGCTTTATTTTGTGATTTTAAGAAAGAAAAGTGACGTTCTGTTTTTTAAATTGGAGTGTTTGTGTTTTTTAATGGCGCGATCTATAACTAGTGCCATACGGACTATTTGGAATTTGGCATGGCTCCTTGCTACAAAAGTTTTTCTGGTAACTATTTTTTTTCCATCTATATATGTCGTTTTCATCATCGGTCCATTTATGGCAAATAAAAAAAAACAATCGAGCTTTTATATTGACGTTGTGTACATGTGTTAAGTCATCATCATCAAACACACTTGTTCATTTCATTAAAATGAAACTTAACACGGATAAACGGTTTAGCATTAATTAAACACATAAGTACCTACTTACTTAATTTGAATTTAAGTACATTTATTGATCCGTATGTATGTATGTATTTCAATCACATCGTGTATTTGGAGTTCTGACTTGAAAGAAAACGAAAATTCAAACTGTTTTAGCTTTAGATCTCTTGGTGGTTCTAAATGCGATTCAAGTCAATATAGAGTTTTTTGGCGCCATTTTGTCAAGACCGCAGTCTTGACCACCGATTCGGTGACTATTTTAATTATTTGCAAATTGATTCTATGTGGATATTATGTCTTAAAATTGGTGCAGTTTTGTGGTACAAGGGTCTAAGCAACTGAACAATGTGAGGGATAATTGAAATAGGCACGATCTTGATTGTGCGAAGCTGATACTTTTATTGTAGTGGTGGCTACCTAGGCAGAACTTACCGAGTAAACTGTCTTGATATACTTGGTGCCAAATGCTCCAAGCAGCATTGGAATGCGATGCAACCGCATTGTAATGTAAACTGAACAATACCACTGAACTATTCAACACTTGAAACTGGCAAAAATTACTCCCTAAAGAGGAGAGTAGATAGCCAAACCAAAAATAAGAAGAAGAAGACAAATCAAAATTATCTTTACTATCTCTTACTTTCAAATATTTTTCCAACCGAAAGAGGCTCTTGGAATAGGAACTTGACTAAAGT
Source organism: Agriphila tristella (assembly GCA_928269145.1). Lineage (NCBI taxonomy): Eukaryota > Metazoa > Arthropoda > Insecta > Lepidoptera > Crambidae > Agriphila > Agriphila tristella. The sequence goes on from OV743435.1 coordinate 4,134,287, forward strand.
GACAAAGTTTTGTAGATATCTTATTTAAAAATGAAGAGTCCTGAAAATAGTCTAAATTCCAAAACTCAAAGTGACATAACGAGTGTAATTAAAGTCGCCGTGTATCCGTAAAAGTGTTTTATTCGAAGCGATTGTTTAAAACACTCCATGTGGTAACAACAACGTGTGTTATTTCCATTCTTGCGACAGTCGGTAAGGACGCGTAGGAGGTTGAGATCAAAGATACCAGGCCAAAACGGGGGAAACCGGTTGTATGTCTATTAGCCAGCGGTTTTTTAAACAAAACCTAAACAGAGTTGCTTGTTTTAAACTACGACAACAAAGAAACTTTGACGAAACCTAAATCAACTGGACTACATGTTTAGGGTTTTTTGGATCGTCTGAACCGAACTTAAAATAACGTTACCTTTTTTATACACGACGGGATAATGCTTGGCCTTCACCTCACCTTGACGATAAAGCTGAAAGTGCTCACTGCACCCGGAATCCTCATCACTGAGGAACTGGCTATCTTACCTCTAACTGCCGGAAAACGACAATTATCAAATTGTTGGTATGGCATTCAGCATTCGGGAAGCTTCGAAAAATCTTCGCGTCCGACTTACCTCAGTGTCTCAAGACGAAAGTCTATGAACAGTGTGTGTTGCCAGTGATGACTTACGGCAGTGAAACGTGGTCGCTAACTATGGGTCTCATAAGGAGGCTCAAGGTCACTCAGCGTGCAATGGAGAGAGCCATGCTCGGCGTTTCCCTACGTGATCAAATCAGAAACGAGGAGATCCGCAGGAGAACTAAAGTAACCGACATCGCTCGAAGGATTGCTCAGCTGAAGTGGCAATGGGCGGGACACATAGCGAGAAGAACCGATGTCCGTTGGGGCAGAAAGGTTCTGGAATGGCGACCGCGCACCGGACGACGCTCCGTGGGTAGGCCCCCGACAAGGTGGACCGACGATCTGGTGAAGGTCGCGGAAAGCTAGTGGATGCAGGCAGCGCAGGACCGATCGTCGTGGAGATCCTTAGGGGAGGCCTTTACCCAGCAGTGGGTGTCGTGTGGCTGATATGATGATGATGATGATGGCGTCAGACTTAGGTAACAAGGTAGTAGCTAGCCAGGCGGACTTGAAATTAGCCTTACCACCAACTAAACCGAGTACAAATGTACCTCCCTCCTGGGAATCGAACCCGGGACCCCTGCGTCGCGTACACGGGTGGGCGAACTACTAGACCTCAGAGGCTTAACCTTCGGTTAAAATAACTCTATATTTTTAGGGTAGCTATAAAGCTCTTCATTATAATCGCTTTTATGTATTGTAAAGTTGTAGAATATTTTTCCATATTATTTTCATTGACTCTTTAAGAGGAGAGAGAGAGACTAAAAAAGAGGAGATAGAGAATGAAAACCTACTAAAAACCACGTTTTGCTAATACAACGGCCTTAAACGAGGAATTCTGGAAAAGATAGAGTGTTAATAATTATGGCATTTTAACAAGAATAAATAACAACAAATTATCTAAGAATACATCACGTAGGTATATAACTTTCTACTCTCTTTTGATTACGCATTCAGCGATAATTAGTTCGCACGTATGTAATTAAACGTAATTATGACATTATTTAATAGGATTATAGCGCAAACTTTAGCGTGTAGAAGGTTTTTTGTAACGTATCTACAAAATTCTACAGTTTTTCATAATTTCTGAATTACTTATACTTCAAATAGGAAGCATAGGTAATTTGTGCTTCTATTGATATCACGTCGTAAAGTTTTTACGTAATTAAATACCTTTGTCAAGATATGATTTTGCCTAATTTTAAGGCAGATGCGGCTAGCTTTTACAAAACAGAATTCAGATTAGACACTTCTTGTTTACAGGGTAATAATCAAAACTAACTAAAAAATTACGTCACGCAGCCGACATTGACATTTTTCAAAAATCTTTAACCAATATCAGTCGGTGTGATGTAGGTAAAAATTCTAACGATATCTTCAGAGCTAAATCTGTTCAGAGACTTAGAAATTATGATGAATGAAATGATGAATAACAAAACTCACATGCATACAAACATAGGTACATGAACTCTGAACACAAAACACACTTCTTTTTTAGGGAAGTCGTGTAAAAAGGAATATTGTAGTAGAATATTAAAATGATACAATAAGTAAGTAATTCTTGTTCAATAAGAAAACCAAATGCGCAAGCAAATCTAAAATCATCTTAGGAACTTTGTGATAATTTAGAAAATGTGCTCGTTACAGGGGCTAGTATGATCAAAATAAAGTCATGAACTAGATCTAGCATAGATTGACCTAATCGCCACCAACTAATTTACATACAGATGAGTACCTAACAGAAATTCCTCGTGCGTGTCAAAACATCGCAGCTTACAGTGACGCGTCGGATGAGGCTCTTTCGCAAACCGCCCACGTATGCATTGAACTGCACTTGCAACATTGCTGTTGCAACCTACGTATCTCTTTGGAACGTTTTGTGTTTTTCATAAACGCCATTAGATTAGAAGAAAATGAGACAATAGATATTTCATTGCTTGTCCGGCCAGATGTGGCCGTATTTTTATTATCATTGCTAAAAATGTTCCTTGGTGATGAAGGTTCATTTTTCTTTTGTTCATTTTCGCCTTTCATTCAGTACCTACACTTGAAATGAAATGTCTGAACACAAAAATGACACGAATTCTATAATTAATGAACCGATCCAACGGTGTTGGATGTTGACATTCGCATCTTTCATTTCCACTCTGAATGAACGAAAAATAGTCTGAAGTCTTAACACAAAAGTGGACGTTCACTTGGATTCGGCCATTTTATCTCGACTCCTGTCCTAAACTAATTCGAATACGCACGACTTCATTTGACGACAGTCATGTTAAAGAGAAGAACAAGTTCTTTCAACCGTGTGAATAAAAGAAAAATAGAGTATTCACTGGAGTGAATATTCATTCGAGTGAACCGTCTGATCACCTTCTGTACGTTAAAAGTCCAATGAAGCGACAATAGGGAATATGCATCAATTTTTTTGTATCAAAATCAAAAGTATAATGCGTGACAAAATCAATTGTAATATTAAAACTTGCGTTTTTTTCTCGTGATATGTTTACTTGAAGTTAGCACGCCGCAACGCCCACCGAAAACGCTCTATACAAAACAGTCATGCTTGTGACGTCACATCTCACGTTTCAGGCGCGTTTATTATGGAGTTTGCCAAGAATTTTCATTAAGTACATATGTGTCATACATGTATATCACACATGTGTATGTATATGTCATATATGTACTTAAATGTGTGCTATACAAAATAATGTATTATTTCTTATTCGATATTTTATATGAATTTTAAGTGCATTTTATCCGAAAATGAAAAAAATATAGTTAAAATTTTCCACTGATTTCATCGTGTGATAAAACTAAAATAATATTTTTTTCTGTTCCATCATGTTGGTTGGTCCATAAAAGTTGGTTTGTTTGTCCATAAAGGTCGGAGGTCAGCTTCTTCATTTGTTTTCATAAGAAATTTTATTTAGGTATCAAAAAAATCTTTATCAGTTTGTGTTTTCTTCTTAAGCTCTTTTTAATGAACCAAATTATCTCCCAATTAAAATAAAGCTCTTGTTTTTCTATGTTTAAATTTATGTTATTTTTTATGGCTTTTGTTGATTATTCTGGAACGTGTTTTCCATTGATATACCTAATGTGTTTTTTATAATATACATAATAAAGATAATTTCATGTCCTTGAAGCATCTACATGTCAGCACGGTTTATTTACAGTGACTGCATTTTACCTCATGTCGCGTCCAAAACATGGTTTGCGGCTGATGTGTCATGAATATGATGTGATGTAGCTTAAAAATAATAAGTAATGTCAATTTGAGGTTTAATTAAACGAGAATATAATTTAATTCCATTGCATTATTACAAGAGGAAAAAATATGTTGGTGTTGTGTACCTAAATCCCAGACTATTCTGTGATTTAAATTTGTATTTCTCAAGAAGGAAACAAACAAAGTCTAAGTTATGAATTCCCAGATTTCCAATTGATATTAAATAAGAAATACTCTTTCTTTTAGATTTTTCTTAACTGAATTAATCAACCAATGTTTATATTTGGCCTCTATTATTCTTGATTATCCATACATTTTGTTCGGATTCGGTTACATAATACCCTAGCAAAAATTTAATCGATTGATTTTACTTAATTATTATCGATTTATGGTTGGAATTTATAATTTCAGCATTCCATGCATAATGTTTTCCGCATATTCGTGTCACTCCATTGATGACTCCGCCTTCCAGTTTCGCCTATTTTGTCTCAAACCAGTTTAAAAAATTAAGGTGTGTTACCTTAGGTATATAACAGATATTTAAACATGAATTAAGGTAACATTGACGTAGGAATGTTGCTTATAATATAAGCGGGGCTACTCAAATGGCCACTTTTCTATTCGTTCGTTAACTTATAGCTAAAAAATAAACAATTAAACGGTTAAGTCAGACATCGCAAGTTTATGTAAATCACAGACATTGTTGTATTGTATGGAATTGATAAGCCTATGACACGTAATTTTGGAGTTTATGACTTATTTTGAATTTTTAAGTTAGCGAACGATTAGAAAAGTGGCCATTTGAGTAGCCCCGAAGGTGTCATAAAAGGACTGCACCAAGTAGTCAATTCAATTATTTAGAACACAATGGAGCTTTTTTTTTTGTTCAATTTTTCTTGGGATTGTTTTTAGGATAATATCGGAAGAATTGTCGAATAGGTAAGTAAAAAAACAACTAAAGTTGTGGTTCTTTAGAGCCTCGAGGTTGTGACATTTTTGATAACTTTTCGAAATTTTGATAATATGATTTTCCCCATATCTCCGCCATATTGAAAAATTTCGAAAAACCAAATCGATGAAAAATTCTATACAGAATGTTTCTATATTTATATAAATATAGAACCTGACCCCCCAGCCAAAGTAATATGTGCAAATCTTCGTTATCGCTTCGCTTTTGAAACATGTATGGATGGGATTGACAGAAGGTTTCGTTAACTATCGAATTTTAAAACGTCAAATCCATACATGTTTCGAAGCGAAGCGATAGCGAAAATTTGCAAATGTTACTTTGGCTAGGGGGGCTGCTCTCAAAATTTCACGAGACGAGCGAAATACGACCTGTAGAGGAGAACAGACGGACAACCGGACAGCGGGATAGCCGGACTTATGAAAGCATTTTGCCCAAGCTAAGACGGAGACTCTTCGATCGCGCCCAAAAGATCACGTCGAAAAGTAATAAATTTACCATTGTGATCTTATCACTTGACCCGACATCGCCTGAAAAAGGTATCCTGGCAGATAATTATGTAACACCTTACCTATATATTAGCATTTATTTTTATGATAGGTATTACCCAAAAGCAGTACCTGATTCTGTTGTTGTTAAATAATTCATTAACTGCTGAAATGAAACCAAACAAACAGGAAGAAATTATCGGAAAATTTAAACCTTTCTCAGAGTATAAAACAAAGTGGAAGTTTGATTAGACATCAAGGCCTACATGTAATGATAAGATCCCTGCTTTGTTTACTTAATTAGTGATACAATTTTGAAACAACGAATTTCAATAAGGTTTCATTAAGAAATCTATTAAAATCATCCTTTGTTGTGCTTGAAAACTGGTATTTGGTGAATTGCACTAATAATAAATTAGTTCCTTTGTTATTTCCTATAATTAGAACTTTCTGTCCTTAATTAACCTTAGGACATCTGCAACTAAAACTGGCTTACGTGTTTTCGGTGCATAAATGTATTGTCTGCACTCTATAGCTTGTGCCTATACTTTGACATGATTTTAGTCTGATCGTGACTTATTTTTGCAGTTTTTGTTTTGTATGTAACAACTACGAACGTCTTCCGGCGTGATACTCATATCTTTAAAAAATCATTCAAAGATTTAAGTAACTGTGTCAGTTAGCGCATCGCGAGCCATTAGTATTCTTATATAGCCGTCTAAAAGTGTTTCCAGTCCCAAATGGGAAAAGTTTCGGAGCAACAATGAGATAGTTCGATAAACCTCCATTGTAGTCGCCGATTGCAAAATCGGAAATGTTACCGGTTGTTATGATTTATGCAACGCTTTTGATAACCTGGCCTCGTGAATATTTACTCGGTATACTAGTTTTTAAGCGAAAAGTTACGTGCTTAACCATGTTTTAAGAATATTAATTTGTGCCATTCTTCTTTTGCCCAGACCTTATGCCGTTGTTTTTAATAATTTTTTTTATTTATTTATTTGTAAGAAAACCAACAGCGTTACAAAAAAATATCGTGTAGTAAATAAATCTATAGTAAGGCTAATTACAGGTTTCCCTTGAAATTACAAATACTGGACGTTGAATGAGTATTTTGGAAAAATGACAGTCATTTTATATTTTAAAGTAGAAGTTACATTAACATTGCATGCAATATTCATGTGATTTAAATAAAACCGGCCAAGTGCGAGTCGGACTACGGACAAAAAAACACGTTTGTTGTATGGGAGCACCCCTTAAATATTTATTTTATTATGTTTTTAGTATTTGTTGTTATAGCGGCAACAGAAATACATCATCTGTGAAAATTTCAACTTCCTAGCTATCACGGTTCATGAGATACAGCCTGGTGACAGACAGACAGACAGACGGACAGCGGAGCCTTAGTAATAGGGTCCCGTTTTACGGTACGGAACCCTAAAAAAGGAAAGAAACACAAACAATAAAGTAGTTATATAATATTTAAGTACCTATAGTTAATAGTTATATCTTATCGAGTAAGGTGACCCCTTGGCCCAATGTTCCGATCCAGAAAGTATAACAGGTTTTAATGCGGTTTTGTAGATTTTGCCTATTATTTGAGATGCATTTTTTGTCGCATATGCTGCTGTGTATAAAATCACGTCGAGTTTTTACAATAAGCGGTGCAAAAGCAAAGAACCCCAGCACAGATTACTAAATAGTTACTACCCCCAGTTGGGACCTGTTTTAATCCTTTCTCATAATGTTTATTGTTTTGCAAAATATTTCCACTTAATGATAGCCATTAGTTTTCCTTATCTTCAAGTTTCCCATGCTAATTTGTAGGTATTTCTAGAGAACTTTCCTTTATGTAAAAAATCTTTTTACTACATTCTTACTAAAGTATCGTGAGAATTTTTTAGTCCAATTTTTGTCTTTTAGCTACTCTTGATGTCACTAGATGTAGTTAGTGTTTTTTAACCGACTTCAAAAAAAGGAGGAGGTTCTCAATTCGATTGTATATTTTTTTTTATCGTTGTTCGCGCATTTCCCCCACATTAATTATGGACCTATTTTGATCATTATTTTTTTTGTTCGATTGAGTTTTCTTGCGAGATGGTCCCATTAAATTCTAAAACAGTTTTTTTTAACACAATTTTTAACAGGTCTATTGAATTGAAGTCGGATGGGGCTTTTAGAATAAAAAAAGGAATATTACTCCAGCCCGCATCCGACTTCAATAGACGTGTTTTTATTATAACAATGATAATGCGTATCTAATGATTTGAATATTATTTCTTGCTTTTTAGAGGCAGGTTTTTTGTTTTTCAAAAATTTATATATTACTAGTTCGTTAATTATTTAGGGTATTTTCCAAATTCTTTAAAACTGCTTATATTTAAAGATTGAGACGAACGATTTAACAGAAAAATATTAAAAGTATAATTAATCTTTTTTTTCTTCATTAAACCAATTAATGTTAAATTATTTTTAAATATTTTTGAATTTACCGCCAAAACGCTCGGTTCGACGACGTCTACTGTGTGACGTCATCTTTGTGTAAACAATAGAGTAAATTGTTACACAGACTACATAGGTGTTCAAATTGTTTACACAAAGTTGACGTCTCACAGTAGACGACATCGAACCGAGCGTTTTGGCGGTAAATTCAAAACCATTAAAAATAAATTAGACTTTAATTGTTTTAATAGAGAAAAAAGACATTAATTAATTTATTTTTATTTTTCTGTTAAATCGTTCGTCCCAAGCTTTAAATTTAAGCAGTTTTCAAAAAATTGGAAAATACCCTATTAGTATAAGTAATAGAAAAGTCAACCTAACAGACGAAACAAAAATCCGAATACCAAATGCTTTAAATTCTTAAACTACTAACATTTACTCAGACTCCTGATGTAGATATCCAAAATACCTACAGCCTTTGCATCAAAGAACATTATCTTTGCATTTGATAAAGAGAACTACTTTTTATTTACAATTTAAATTTGCATTGTAACATTTAGAATTTGCATATGACATATAGAACTTATCAAAATACCTCAATACGTCGCGGATTATGTAGACCGTGAGCTAACATTTGGAGTCGGAAGAGCTCGTAATTAACATTTCAGCCTTGAATTTCATTTGACTTTTGATACTGGTTTTTAAACTTGATCTGTTTTCTTATTCCGAGTGAATTTAAAATACCATTCGTATTATTACGGTTTTATAGAGCTATTTGAGATACTGTTTCTTTTTTATCCGAAAACAAAAGCTTTAAGCTAAGCTACCATTTGAACAAAAGCTCAATTATTTTCGATACCTGCAATAAATATTTTAAATTATTTGCCTGGAGATCCATTGTTCCATGAATTTCCTTTGACCATATTATTCATAATGTTTACAGAATTTCCTATCCCCATGAGTAATTATTGAGTCAGTCCTATTTCAGTTATAATTTAACAAGCATCATCGACAGACGTGTAATAATTAGTACATTATCAACAGTATTTAGAGTGACTTCAATGTTTTTTTGGTTTTCAGTGGATTTTCGCCAAAGTTAAGTTATGTTTTTGTGTTAAGTGATGATGTTCAGTGACCTGTGAATTGTGATAAGTGTGGCATGAGTCAAGTATGGAAGAAACGCTTCAGATGGGTGACCGAAGGGAAGATCGCTCGATTTTGGGTTCGTTATTTTTTTATAATAATAAGAATTTAAGCGTTTGGTTATACTTTTCATAATTAGAAGACTTTAATTGCATTGGAATTTATTTATTTGCAAGTCACATGGTTTATTTATACAGGTGTTACAATAATAGAATTGGTATGTACTAGAATATTATGATGCCCCGTAAGTACTGCAAGTTTTGAGTAGGTTGGGTACCTAGATCGCTACAGCTCATCATTGATCTTCTAAGTCTAAAAATAAAAAATAAAATAATTCCTCTAGTCTAAATTATAATAGACTTTACTAACTAAGAATAAGAACCAGATAACGTTAAAAACAGGACTGTTTTCGAGACTTTTAATATAGTGCAGTGGAATGCTATCATTATTATTTTGATCGCCATTTATGTGGGCCGATTTGTGCAAACTTAAATTATTTGTACATAAAAGGAGGTGTAAATTTATATAAGTTTCTGTTACTTTATATATAGTTACTACTTACTTATTTCTTAAGTTTATTAGGATACATATTTCGCGTGCGATTTTATGCCGCATGTCTTTTAGTACCTACACTTCTAACAGTAATACAAAAGATTTCATGTTTCATCCCGTAAATAACTTGCAACATAAAGACGACAAAAGGTCTATATTCTATATTTAGGCTCCGTCGCAGAATTTCCCTTTCGCAAAATGTCCCTTTCGCAAAACGTCTCTTTCGCAAAATGTCACTTTTGCAAAATGTCCTTTTCGCAGAATGTCCCTTTAGCAAAATGGGGACACCCATTGTAGCAAAATATCATATTATCACACTCTCGCCAAATTGCTATTTTATTCAAAGTTTTCTATGAAAATCAAAAAATAAAAGTCAAATATGTAGGTCATTATGTACAGTTTTCAAAGTAAATACGCATATCTTTAATTCAACTTATCTAAGAATACAAACAATTTAATTTCGTTCCGTCGCAGAATGTCCCTTTCGCAAAATGTCCCATGGTCGCAAAACGTCCCTTTCGCAGAATGTCCCTTTCGCAAAATGTCCCTTTCGCAAAACGTCCCTTTCGCAAAACGTCCCATTCGCAAAATGTCCCTTTTCGCAGAATATCCTCTTGGTATTTCATTAATTTCTAGAGTAAAAATAGCATTGTGAATGCAAAAAATAAAGGGATTATTCTAAAATAGTACGAACTGCTAAAGAGAAATGTAGATTTGAATATTCAGTGCTATAAATGAGAATCCAACTTAAGCGTGAATTAAATCCTCGTTTCATTTCGAAGGATTTGTGTTGTCTGATGAAAGCTTATTTTGATTTCGAGCAATAATATCATATTTATTAAGCTTAAGATAGCATAGGCTTAATGATAAACTTAAAATGTTATTCTAAGTCATGGTTGCTTTTGTTTATAGTAATTTTTACGTTATTTCCTACTAGCGACCGCCCGCGACTTCGTCTGCGTGAATAGTACATTACATCCGAGAACGGGAAGCTAGCGATTGCATTATCGAGGATGGTTTGAAGCCCGAGCCGCAGGCGAGGGCTTTAATCATTCGAGGCAATGCAAGTAGCTTCCAGTACAAGATTTGTATAATACTTTACTCACGAAATGCGAGGAAATACAATTTTCTTTGTAAAATGTGATATTTAAATTGGTTCGCGTGGCCATGTTTACTGACCGGTCATGCAACCATAAAGTTTCATAAAAAGAATGCTAGCTGATAAGTTCTACCGATTTGAATTTGGAACACTTACTTCCCGCACTCAGTGCGGGAAGTAAGTATTGAATTTCATTTCCGCGCTGAATTTCAAATTTAGAATGTGATGAACCAGACCCCCACGGAAATGTTGAACGCCCCGCATTCTTTTTTCAAATGGAATGATAACATTTCAGAGCATAAGTGAGTAATAGTACATTACATCCGAGAACGGGAAGCTAGCGATTGCATTGTCGAGGATGGTTTGAAGCCCGAGCCGCAGGCGAGGGCTTTAATCATTCGAGGCAATGCAAGTAGCTTCCAGTACAAGGTTTGTATAATACTTTACTCACGAAATGCGAGGAAATACAATTTTCTTTGTAAAAATGTGATATTTAAATTGGTTCGCGTGGCCATGTTTACTGACCGGTCATGCAACCATAAAGTTTCATAAAAAGAATACTAGGTAGCTGATAAGTTCTACCGATTTGAATTTGGAACACTTACTTCCCGCACTTAGTGCGGGAAGTAAGTATTGAATTTCATTTCTGCACTGAATTTCAAATTTAGAATGTGATGAACCAGACCCCCACGGAAATGTTGAACGCCCCGCATTCTTTTTTCAAATGGAATGATAACATTTCAGAGCATAAGTGAGTAAAAGTTTTTTTACTATCCCTCGGAATCAATATCTTTTTCGGGATGAAAGGTATCCTATGTCCTTCTCTGTATACATGAAGGCGTAACAAACAAACAAACGTACTTTCGCATTTTTATAATATTTTTTTAATAAATACATGTAATAAAGCTATAGGTACATAACGTAAGTTATAATTATTATATCTACCGGAAAAAGTTGAAGTTTTCCTGTCCATTTGTTATTTTGTCACGTGAAAAACGGCAAACGGTTTATGCTGACCCAAACACGAAGATATTAAACTATATACAGTATATTTTGTACGAATAATTTGTTGAAGAAGGACACGAACTACAGAATAATATTATTTACCTATACAATGCAATTAAATTGACAATAGACAGATTCTCTGAAACTTCACTCAAGAATGTATGGTAAAGAAAAAAATTACACATTTAAATACGTCATCTTGTACCGCTTTGAAGTTGATTACTTAGGCTGGCCCCAGACCTACCGGTTTCATTTCTTTGCTTTGCTGTTCTACTATGGACAGCCGGCCAAGAGGCTCATTTTCAATCTATCGCATATTTTGACCAGACCACATTGGCAAGATAGCCATTAGTTTGGTGTTATCAAATATCGTCGTCTGGGTTGCGATGTGAAGTTTTAGTTTTAGTTTAAAAAAAAACTGCTGTTTTATTCAAAAATTAATTACGAAATTATCAAAATGTATGAAACAGTTAATTTTTTTTCGCGATTTCGGATTTGTTTCCATAGTAAAAGTTGTTCAGTTTTATTATGGTCCCTATCTGCCATATTCAGCTTTATAAGGCTTTACCAAACATCTTGTATAAATAAGCGATCAAGTTATTTTTAACGATCGGAGTCCATGTTCAGGGTGGCACATCTCCTAAAAGCTTCCTACTTCGCAATCCAGGCGATGATATTTGATAACACCAAGCTAATGGCTATCTTGCCAATTTAGTCTAGTCCCAAAATGCGATAGATTGAAAATTACCCTGGTTGGCCGGCGGTCTTTCAAGCAAGGTAGCACAGCAAAGCAAAGAAACGGAACCGGTAGGTCTGGGGCCAGCCTTATACATTGTTAACTTAATCGCATTGTATGTACCTAACAGGCGTAATTATGACGACTATAAGAAAAAATATTTATAACTTTTCTAATTTCAATCCTAGATTAAATTTTAATGAGCTTTTCATAAGCTCATAAGCTGGTAAAAAGAGTGGGATCTGTATTTCCATCGAATTATTCCCAACCGACCACACGCCTCTGCCCCCAAGAGGGGTCCGTTCGGATTTAAAAAAAAAATCTGGCCCAGCCGACCCCCTGCAAATAGGGTTACCATATCTCAGGATTTGTCCTGAGATCTCAGGATTTTTGGACACATCTCAGGATTGCGGCCGGATTTTGCAAATCTCAGGATTTTTAGAATTTTTAATAAAACATAGGTAGTGCATTTTAAAGATCTTCTTAATAAAAAAAACCGGCCAAGTGCGAGTTGGACTCGCGCACGAAGGGTTCCGTACCAAAAACGGCAAAAAATCACATTTGTTGTATGGGAGCCCCCCTTAAATATTTATTTTATTCTGTTTTCAGTATTTGTTGTTATAGCGGCAATAGAAATACATCATCTGTGAAAATTTCAACTGTCTAGCTATTACGGTTCATGAGATACAGCCTGGTGACAGACAGACAGACAGACGGACAGCGGAGTCTTAGTAATAGGGTCCCGTTTTTACCCTTTGGGTACGGAACCCTAAAAAGGTAGGTTATCTAAACTTTGGTAATAAATTGCAGAAAAATAATAAATAAGTATATTTACATACTAATAATCGACAACAGGTGGTCGTCTGCTCAAATCTCAGGATTTTCAAAGGGAAATTGGGCCTTTTCTCCCGGACTTTTGATTTTTTCATCTGGTAACCCTACCTGCAAATAGCATGGGGACTGCTGGGGCACAGGCCTTCCGTATGGGTGGATAAAGAGGACGGTCCATAACCCACCACGCGGGCCCAATGCGGATTGGTGCGTGTTAACGACTGCAAATACAGCCGGGACCAACGTCTTAACGTGCCTTCCGAAGCACGGAGGAGCTTGAGATGATAAATTTTTGGTCACCCATCCCATGACCGACCCTTGCGAAAGTTGCTGAACCTCCGCAATCGCTGGGCCAGGCGCTAAACCACTGCGCCACCGAGCTCCTCGTAGGATCCTCCGAGGGCTCCTTCGAGGATCTAGTATTTACATCCAGTTAAGTTCGATTGTCTTGAACTGATTGATTCGAGGTATTCCTCGAAGCGCACCCTTATTCAAGCGCACCTAATGAAGCGCACCTAAACTATTCCACAATGCGCACCTAAATAGATGCGCTATTAAAAAAAATTACCTTTTTAGGTGCGCATCGAGGAATAGTTTAGGTGCGCTTGAAAAAGGGTGCGCTTCGAGGAATACATACCTCATTCGTTCAACACATTACATTTAAGAATTTATTACAACGTGTTAATGGAATAACGCAAAATGAGAAAACCGTTTCTTCGGACCATCAAACTGAACGCCCGAGGCGCCCGGTAACGCGTGCGCGTGCGCTGAATGAATATAGTACTTTTTTGAGCGGAGTTTGATCCAAAACCCGCACCCTGATTATCTAAAAAGAAACTATTTAGCGACCGGTTGCATTTGGCATACATTGCCACTTTTCTTTGATATGTTTTTTTTTACCCAAAAAGTAGCAATGGATCACGATCATCTGTGAACTGCAACCAGTCGCCAGGTGGTTTTTAATTAGATAATCAGCCCGCCGGACTTTAATTATAGTCCGGGTTTTACCCGGACTACAATTAGAACGGCGCCCGGACGCTCCCCGGACGCCCTCCAAACTAGGACAAATCCGGGGAAACCCGGACGGATGGCAGCCCTAGTCCGAAGAAACAGCCTTTATATTGTCTAATTTCAAAATTTATCGCAATCGCTTTCAGGATGTAACACATTGATGCTTCCTTTTGGCACAAATAAAAACTTACCAAAGAAATGCAGCAATGTGTCACATCCATCTGTCAAACGAAAGCGATTGCGTTAGATTTTTTAAATTAGACAATTAGCCTCCAGTTTTCTCATTTTGCGTTAATTCATTAACACGTTGTATTTCGTCCAAGCGTTGTATAGACATTTTAGATTTAGTACAGCATAATGCACTAGGTAATAAGTTTAGGACTAAAATCATTGTTCTTATGTTAGTAATTTCTACCTATCATTTTTGATTTTCATTATCCCTAAAATTTTGCATACACACTTCTAGCAAACGATGACAATACGTCGATAACATAATATATGACACAAATTACGTTTTGTCGGTTTTTATATACAAAGGAAACGTTGATATCTCTTATCATATCCGTTTGTTCAACAATTCATTTGTTTATTTACTATACACCCCCATCTCGTGGTATTTTTTGTTAGACTTGATCACGAATCACTTATTCTGAGTAATCAATCTACATTTTGTAAGAATTATTTGTTAAAACAAACCATACTTAATTAAGTTATGATTGTTGTAGAATGACTGTATAATATTTATAGTAAATAATATGAGGAAAATAATAAAGTAAAGCTAAAATTAAAACTTGTGAACTGTAGACTTCGTGTTTTTTAACATATTTGAACTTTTATCGAAATGGCTGAAATGTTTTTTTTTTCAGAAATATTTAGAAAAACTTAATCGACAAAAAATATGAAATTTCACGAGAATCGGTTGAGTCCTGTAGAGGTGAACAAATGGACGTATGAAAGCATTTTTGTCCAAGGTGAAACGGAGACGCGCCGTTCGCGCCTCGCGCTCTCTCGGTCAATTCTTTTAAAAAATCTCGTAACAAGCAAGAATACAAAAAGAAAACCTCAGTAAAATTATCTTAAAGTTTTAAACCGAGCAAATGCAGTGACTTGAAGGATACATAATATTCAAAAAGAAAACCCGATCTTTTATCCAAAATATTGTAGGTCGATTTCCACATCCACCTTGGAAAAACTCATTTTCAGTTTTTCTTAAAAGACTTAAGAAAGTTTTCCTAATTTCACCAACAGATGGCAGTAAAAGCGTAGAACATTGTAACTAAAGTTGCCTATATTGTCCGATAGGCGGAGCTAGTGGCGGCAGTGCGGCGGCGCGGGCGCGGCGACGGCAGCGACGACGACGAGGACCTCGGTCTACCTCGCAGCCCTCCTGCATCGCCACCTACCGATAAGGCTGATAAGGTTAGTTTTGATGTTTTCCTTACTCGGTCTAAGTGCCTATATCAGAGGTGCCCAAACGGTCGATCGCCAAGGATAACACATTTGACAGTTTATGCACCCAATGTAGTTTTACTTTGCAATTTATTTTCTTGATAAATATTTTTGGTGGGTTAAACGGTCAAAATGTCGATCTCTTAATCATACATTTTTGCTAGGTCGATCTTCTTAAGAAAAAGTATGAGTACACCTGGCCTTAGAGCCGTTCCTAATAAAGGTTTGCCCATATTATTATATCTTAATTAATCACGCAAAGCAGTAGCTTAGTTTAACCGAACCGCATTGAGAGCGGTTTATACAACGTGTAAAATAACCTTAATGCCGAATATGATAGATAGGGTAGGGACCATCAAACTGAACAACTTTTAGTATGGGACCAACTCTGAAATCGCGAAATCAGCTGTTTTATACATTTTGAGATTTTCGTTATTAATTTTGCATGAAACAGAAGATTTTTTTCGCAATTTCAGAGCTGGTTGGTCCCATAGTAAAAGTTGTTCAGTTTGATGGTCCCTATTTACCATATTCGGCATTAGAGGTTATTTTATAACATGTTGTTTCGGTGATTTGGTAGCGAGCGGTCGTAAAAGAGAAAATAAGCTTATTATCTGGTAACTAGCAGCACAATACGAAAAACTAAATACTTTTTTAAGTTGCTGCTAACCATTGCCATCTAGCGTTATTTAGACGAATTAAAATGAACTTACATGGAACTAACTTTTCATTTGGTATAAGCATGCCACAGTGCAATAAGTTGCAAACTGTAACCGCTAGAGAGCATTACTTGTATTTCAGTCTACATCACATCGAACTAAAATTGAACAAGCATTTTTCTCAAAAAGTAGCACCACGCAAAATGTAAACCAAATTGGTGGGTCTAAAGTTAGCAGCACTAACCCCTGGTTTCTGAGGTATTTTATCAAAGGTTCAACTTTACTTAATCGAAGGGGTCAACATTATCTGGATTTAAGTAATAAAATTAACTTTAATCCAGATAATGTAGACCCCTCCGATAAAGTTAAACCATAGATAACAAAATAGTACAACCTCCGATTTAGTACCTACCTACCTAAAAAAAGTACCTACTTGACCATCAGCCATTTTTGATGTCCCCACTGCTGGGGCACAGGCTTTCCTCATGGGTGGATAAGGAGGATGGGCCATAACGAGGGCCCAATGCGGATTGGTGGGTGTTAACGACTGCAAATGCACCCGGGACCAACAGCTTAACGTGCCTTCCGAAGCACGGAGAGCTTGAGATAATAAATTTTTGGTCACCCATCCCGTGACCGACCCTTGCGAAACTTGCTTAACCTCCGCCTTAGAGCAACGCCGGCTTTCCCCGTATTGCTCTAAGACCTCCGCAGTCGCTGGGCCAGGCGCTAAACCACTGCGCCATCGAACTCCTCGAAAAAAGAAAAGAAAAGAAAAAAGTACTTACTCATAAATAATTATTTTATAAAAAACGAAACTTATTTAATGTCTACTTATAATACGTTCTCTGCATCTTTTTACTGTCTTCTTTACGTCTTTTACATTATTTGGCGGCACACCTTTCTTATCAGCAGTGACCCGATGCACTGATATAGTTTTCTTTATAATGACCTATCTTCGTGAATGGAGAACAAATAGGCTATAGGTACTCATGCTCACTCAGACCTCATAATAGCACGCATAATAAATAGTGTAGATGTTGTAGGCAACGCCGAATCTCCGGCGCTTCTAGGTTTGACTAGTCAAACCTCAGGTTTGACAAGAAGCCAGTCAAAGTCTAAAACAGAAGCGTATTTCGCCCTTTAACCAGTTTGGACAATCAAACGCTGAAACTCAATACGATCAAATCGGGGTTTGACCAGTCAGACTTAAATTAGCTACCTACGGAATGTGTTTCAGGGGCTTTCACGAAAATTCCTGCGAACCAAAGATTTCTGTTGTCTGTTTAAAAAAAATACCATGAAATTTAAGACGATACCTACCGACTACCTCCGCTGCGCTTTGCGATCGTCTTAAATTGCTAACCTATCCCATGACCTACAGGAGTAAAGCAGCTAACTAACTAAACTCAAAACCTCAAGGTGTATGAAAAACATAATTCATTTCTGATGTGAGATTTAGTCAAAGTTGCCTTATTCCTGTAGGTCGTGATAAGTCGATCGCGAAGCGCAGCGGAGTGATTGTCTTAAATTTCATGTTTTTTTTTAAACAGACAACAGAAATTTTTGGTTTACAGGTAGATTGTTAATTTAGTTAAATTTTCACTGTAAAGAATATGTTTTTCATACATTTACAAACAAAATAACAAATTCTGTACCTAATTTAAGTTTGACTGGTCAAACCCCGATATGGTCATTATGAGTTTCGGCGTTTGACTGTCCAAGTTGGTCTCTCCTAGGGTTGGCCATAAATTCGTTAGTCAAAGACCGAAACACGCTATTGGTTTTGGACTTTGACTAAGCCTTGACTGGGCGCAGTCGCCGGAAGACTCTTCTTGTCAAACCTGAGGTTTGACTAGTTAAACATAGGACTGCCGGAGTTGCGGCGTTTGACTATAACATAGAGACTATTATGTATTCTGTGCCTCGGCGTGCACTTTCACCGCTGCACTCACACAATGCACAATGCAACCAATACGAATGATTAGAAACATTATATTGCGGATTTACAATACAATACCCTATTTATTTAAAAAGGCCAGACTTTTCATTGCTTTCTGTAAGATTAAGATAGGCTTTCTAAAAATTTAAGAATCTTGAGAAAATTTGCTTGTTTTTACTTTAAATATTACGAAAATAATTTCTTCGTGAAATTCCGCGTTTATTAAGAAAATTCTTTTTACTACTTAACTTACCTACTTAACTTAGTTTTTTCAGGTTAAAATAAAACTAAAGATTTTTTATTTATTTTGTTTAATTCATTAATTTCATTTTCAATTTAGGTAGGTACCAGAAGTAAGACCCAGAAGGTCGTGAAAGGCACGAGATCGACTCGTACACCTACAAACTCTTGTAAATAAATAAATAAATGTGCCATTCATAATCTTTCGAGTGTGTCTGTCTGTATTTCCCATTGATTGTGTCGAAGACTCAAACCTTGCTCCATATCATGATCATGATCATACCACAGAATTACCTCGAACTGTACATTTGGATAGGTGTCAATTATTAGGGTTGCCAACACTTCTTACAAGAAATAAAGTATTATACACTTTTAAACTTTCGCGTTGCATTTTATTAGATTTGGAACACAGGTTTTAACGCGATTTTAACTAAAACATAGGTGTTGAGCACCTACCTTTTCCCGACGTTTCGACCGAGTTGCATCGGCCGTGGTCACGGGCTGACTGGAGCTGCGGTGTTACGCCTCCTCCTCTGCATCGGTGGAATCTTCATCCACCGTCGAACAGTTTTTCCAACTACCGCCACACACAATACTAACGGTGTCCCTATTCTGTATCATAGCCGTATTCTGATAGTTAGCCGACCGCGAACAAAGAGGTAGTGCGTTTGTAATGACTGGATTCCACACTGCAGATAATTTGTGTCCATCGAAGTAAGTAAGTAAGTAAGTTCCCGATTGAAGTTGTTAGGATGTTTTTTAATTTCAATCGCTTCACGTACGACTCGTGAATAAAAATGACGATCAGTGGAAAGAACCTGCGTGCGATGAAATTCAATCCAGTGGTTTGTGCCACTTTCCAGCAAATGTTCTGCAACCGCTGATTTATTAGTTTGGCGGTTTTTTACAGCTGTGATGTGTTCACGGACTCTTTCGGTGATAGTTCGTTTCGTCTGACCAATATAGCAACTACCACAGCTGCAGTCTATCTTGTACACGCACGCCAGGTGTTTGTAATGGTATGACATCCTTCGGCGTACCCAATATGTTGTTGACCTTTATGCCAGGAGTGTAAACTGTCGGTACAGAGTATTCACGTAAAACGTGGCCGATCTTATCTGTTACTCCTTTGACATAAGGCATGTAGGCTGGTTGTCTACTAACCTCGGGATGCCTACACTTTTTCCTCGGCAGTTTATGTCGTCCGCGCACTTGATATCCGTTTTTCTTAAGTACCTCCTGAACATGGATTAGCTCATGCTCTAAATGTTCAGGGTCACATAGGTCATAGGCTCTATTCTTTAAGGAAGTGATAACAGATTGCAAATGACGGGGGTGGTGATGTGACATTGCGTGTAGGTATCTGTCCGTATGTGTGGGCTTGCGATAAACACAATGTGATATGGACCCGTTAGGCTTCACGGAGATCTTGACATCTAAGAAGGGCAGCGTCCTGTCAATCTCTAGCTCGTAAGTGAATCTCATATTAGGGTGATAATTGATGATTGATGATGTCTCATATTAGGGTGATAATTGATGATTGATGATGTTCTACCGCCGTGTGTTCGTATCAAACCACGTAAGGACATTCCTTTTTCGCAAAAAATCTTGACAAACCCGAGTGTGCGTCTCCTAAAACAATTAATTCGAAATAGGCACAGTGAATTGGACAGTGTAAGAAAGGAGTTATACGAGTTACATTTGAAGTGTAGTTTTATTTTATCGCGGGTGGATTATGATGTGTGTGAACGAGTAACGTTTTTACAAGCTAGTCGTACTTACGAACTTTGCAGTATTGGCCACGAACGGAAATTATCAAAACTGTTACGACGTCAAGTTACAAGTGAATCATCAAATCAACTCAAGCACACAGTGGTGAATCTTTCTCGTGCAAGTTCAGATGAAACTACCGTTACTATCTTGGCCAAGGGCTTAAATTTCGTTCCAACTCCGAAACGAATACCGTTTGAAAGTGTAATTGGCAGTGTTGAGGAAACGATAGTACGTAATAAAATTCCACCAAGTGAAGCGGATACCTTAAGGCAGGACGTCGCGGTAATTTTACGGAAATCGAAGCTTCCATCATCTAACATCACTGTGGAGGAGCGTCAAGCATTAAAAAATATCCGTGATAATAAGGACATTTTAGTGCTTAAGGCCGATAAGGGAAACGCCTCTGTAGTGATGAACACATCTGATTATGAGCAAAAAATGGGTGAGTTGTTACAGGACAAAAAGGTGTACAAGCCGGTCACATATAACCCTACGGCCAGAGTAACTCGAAAAATACGAACTCTGATAGAGGACAACCAGGACCTATTCACAGAAGACGAGTACGAGAATCTATACAGACCAAAGCCACACCAACCACCAAAATTGTATGGCCTGCCAAAAATACATAAGTCCAACGTGCCGTTGCGACCAATCGTAAGTCAAATTGAGTCTCCTACTTACGACTTAGCAAAGCATGTTGCGTCAGTATTGCAGCCACTTGTGGGAAAAACACCGTCTTTTGTTAAGGATTCACGGCACTTTGTGGAAATCATAAAGGGCCTCACACTGGAGCCAGGAGAAATGATGGTGAGTTTTGATGTAGAATCGCTCTTCACCAATGTTCCAATTAAAGAGTGCCTTGATGTGGTGATGGAAATACTGATAGACAAAGAGATGCCGCTCAACTACGTCGACCTACTTAAGAACTGCTTAGAAGGAAACTACTTCATTTTTCAAGGTCAGTACTACCTCCAAATAGATGGTGTCGCCATGGGAAGTCCAGTGGCCCCGGTACTGGCCAATATTTGGATGGAACACTTCGAAAAAAGTGCGCTAAACATCGAACCTAACAACATACGACTTTGGAAAAGGTATGTAGATGACGTATTCTGCATTTTAAAAGGCAGTGAGCAGGAAGTGAAACACCTTTTGCAGCATCTCAATTCTATTCACCCTAATATGAGATTCACTTACGAACTAGAGGTTGACAGGACGCTCCCCTTCTTAGATGTCAAGATCTCCGTGAAGCCAAACGGGTCCATATCACATTGTGTTTATCGCAAGCCCACACATACGGACAGATACCTACACGCAATGTCACATCACCACCCCCGTCATTTGCAATCTGTTATCACTTCCTTAAAGAATAGAGCCTATGACCTATGTGACCCTGAACATTTAGAGCATGAGCTAATCCATGTTCAGGAGGTACTTAAGAAAAACGGATATCAAGTGCGCGGACGACATAAACTGCCGAGGAAAAAGTGTAGGCATCCCGAGGTTAGTAGACAACCAGCCTACATGCCTTATGTCAAAGGAGTAACAGATAAGATCGGCCACGTTTTACGTGAATACTCTGTACCGACAGTTTACACTCCTGGCATAAAGGTCAACAACATATTGGGTACGCCGAAGGATGTCATACCATTACAAACACCTGGCGTGTACAAGATAGACTGCAGCTGTGGTAGTTGCTATATTGGTCAGACGAAACGAACTATCACCGAAAGAGTCCGTGAACACATCACAGCTGTAAAAAACCGCCAAACTAATAAATCAGCGATTGCAGAACACTTGCTGGAAAGTGGCACAAACCACTGGATTGAATTTCATCGCACGCAGGTTCTTTCCACTGATCGTCATTTTTATTCACGAGTCGTACGTGAAGCGATTGAAATTAAAAAACATCCTAACAACTTCAATCGGGAAGATGGACACAAATTATCTGCAGTGTGGAATCCAGTCATTACAAACGCACTACCTCTTTGTTCGCGGTCGGCTAACTATCAGAATACGGCTATGATACAGAATAGGGACACCGTTAGTATTGTGTGTGGCGGTAGTTGGAAAAACTGTTCGACGGTGGATGAAGATTCCACCGATGCAGAGGAGGAGGCGTAACACCGCAGCTCCAGTCAGCCCGTGACCACGGCCGATGCAACTCGGTCGAAACGTCGGGAAAAGGTAGGTGCTCAACACCTATGTTTTAGTTAAAATCGCGTTAAAACCTGTGTTCCAAATCTAATAAAATAAAGTATTATTTGGGTTTGAGAAGGAAAATGTACAGTATTTTCTACTACACCATAACACCAGTGATGCTAATAACAGTATTTTGTATATGAACTCTATATGTATATGTTACGGCTAATACCCGAAGTGCGGCTAAACCTAGTTTTAGCCGGCTAAAACTAGGTGAAGCCGCTAGCTGTTGGCTAAAACTAGGTGTAGCCGATTTGCTCGTGGCTAATACTAGGTGTAGCCGGCTAAAACTAGGTGCAGCATGGGATATAAAGAAAGTTTTGTCTGTTAAAAAAAAATAACCTCGAAATTTAAGGCTCACGCTCCGCTGCGCTTCGCGCTCGCCTTAAATTTCTAACCTAACCCGGGACCTACAGGAGTAAAGCAGTGGGCCTATTGCCCAAGTGTCGTCGACTTTGCCGTCGGCTTCATTTGACAGATGGATGTAATACATTGCTACTTTTCTTTGGTAAGTTTTTATTTGTACAAAAAAAGTAGCAATGTATTTCATCCATCTGTCAAATGAAGCCGACGGCGAAGTCGACGACACTTGGGCAATAGACCCCCTGATCGGTTACACCTAGTTTTAGCCAACAGCTATCGGCTACACCTAGTTTTAGCCGGCTAGAACTAGATTTAGCCGCACTTCGGGTATTAGCCGCAACATTATATATATGACGCTCCGTGGGTAGGCCCCAACAAGGTGGACCTAAGATCTGGGGCCTTACTATAAGCTCTTATAGCAGGACTTATATTGAACTGCCTTACTTTTTGGTACGATGACCTCAAAGGTTAGTTCAAAAGCAGGCCTTAAGCAGTCCTGTTTAAGGCCTGCTTTTGAACTGAACTGTATCCTATTTGCTGATGGTAAGCCCCTGGTGCACGGTCGCGGCGTGCCGCCGGACGCGGACAGCGCAGGACCGATCATCGTCGTGGAGATCCTTGGGGGAGGCCTATACCCAGCAGTGGGTGTCGTGCGGCTGATATGATGATGATGAAGTATAAGGTCCTGTCCTAATTGGCATCGGTCGTGCGATCATGCGTTGTGATTTCATCGTGCGATGAAACAGAACAATAGACGCATCGCATGATCGCGCGACCGTCAATTAGGACATTCAATTGATATCACTAGGTTTGATCGCACGGTCGCACGACCAGTTTCATCGGACGGACGCACCATCGCACGACCGATGGCCAATTAGGACAGGGCCTGGGTCAATCAACTTTTAATTGTCCTATGAGTTGTCCTCTCCACAAACATAAAGAAATATCCACTGGACAACCTATATAATACGAACAAATATGTAAACAATATATTTATTTCTGTTACCAAAATGATACTTTAAATCTTAAGTTTAAGTATTTATGAGCTAAACTATTTTCTTTATTTTTTATTTCAAGAAAACACACTTTTATGTTATTGGTTGTCCAGTGGACATTTCATCAATTTCATACAAATAAAGGGGACATCGACATCTCTCTCGACAACTGTTAAAATACGAACAAATATGTAAACAACATATTTATTTCTATTACCAAAATGATAATTAAAGTATTACATTTAACCCAAACCATAATTTTTAAGTTAGTTGATATTTATTTTCAAGGAATTATATACTTTTATGTTTGTGGACAGGAAAACTCATAGGACAATTAAAAGTTGATTGACCCGCCTAATGTAGTGCAAACTTTTTAACAGTATGGTTGGCAACCCTAGTGTCAATATTACACAGAACCTCTCAATTTATCACCACGAAGTTACCTAGCTAGTGCTAGCAAACAATTACGCACTATAAAAGTACCGTATCAAGTCAACCCCATTGTTCTATGGGACCGGAGTGGTATTGTTTGCACTCCGTTGCTAAGTAACGGTGGATAAGCACACTTTGATTCTATTAGCATTTGCATTGGTAAATTTCAAAACCTTCTAAGATTTATGGTGTATTTAAGAAAAAACAAAAGAACAATTCAATTCAGACATTTGGGCGATTTTATGTGGAAATATCCTATCCACAAATTTTATACGGTGTTAGAGGCTCCGTTATGCGAAATCATTTGTCTCTGCCTTTTTCTTTACGTGTAAAGAATATGGAAAATAACCTCACTTCTTCACTTTTTCAGTGTTTTTTCACCAATCTTTAGCACAATTTATCTTTCTTAAAAAAAGTTAGTGGAGTACGTTAAAGTGTATTTTGTTCTAATACGTTTCCGCTATTATTTACGCCAAAAATATGACCCACGACAAGCGCTTTTGATGATATTCTGTTTTTTTTTTACAATCATCTGTGACGTTTATACGCAATTTAACACTTGTAGCTACTAGATACTCTCTTTAGCTTGTCGTATGTTTTTTTTGTGGCTACAACTTTACGTTTTCTAAAAAATATGGCCCGCGCAAACCATGTTCTCTATTTCTGTTATGGCCCCTTAAAGGCTACAGTTAAATATTTTAATTATATTCAGTCCTCAAAACGTAAGGATCAATAACAGTGTAATAAGCCTTGACCGTCGCCAACGCTCAATAAAATATGTATCACTTCATTTTTATGGCTTCTCGGTCAGCATTGTAACGTAACTAGGGGCTGGCAAGAGGGGCGGCTGCCAGGGGCGCAACCCGCAAGGGGGCGCACTTTGTAAACCGTAACTAGAAAATTAGTCTATAAATAAGTCTTGGGGCGCAAAATTCAAATTTTGCCAGGGGTGGTCAATGGTCATTATCCTAGAAATATGTCTTGGAGCGCAAAATTAAAATCTTGCCAGGGGCGCTTTTTATCCTAGAAATACGTCTTGGGGCGTAAAATTCAAATCTTGCAAAGGGCGTTCATGATCCTAGAAATATAGCTTCAAATATGGCTCCAATAGGGCGCTAAATTCAAATCTTGCAAGGGGCGCTCATGATCCTAGAAATAAGCCTTAAGGCGCAATATTCAAATCGTGCAAAGGGCACTCACGTCACGATCCTAGAAATAAGCCTTGTGGCGCAAAATTTCAAACCTTGCCTGGGGCGCTCTTTATCCTAGAAATATATCTTGGGGCGCAAAATTCAAATCTTGCAAGGAGCGATCTTGATCCTAAAAATAATCCTTGGGGCGCAAAATTCAAATCTTGTCAGGGGCGCTAATTACCCTGGCTCCGACGCTGTTTCCGGGGACTCAGTGGCTGACGTCAGTCGAGTACTTTAATATTGCTCCATTTGTTTTAAAGATTTTTCTTCTATTAAAAGAAAACAGCGCGGTCGAGAGAATGAGGATCAGTAACAGGTTTGAATCCTATAGTTTTATTGATTTAATATAAAATCATATTAATATCTATGAAACTTAGTAAAAGATTTTTTGAAATCCGTTTAGAAATGGTTGAGTTATTAAGGGTTTGAAGTAAATGCCAAATTCAATACAATATGTGCTTTGTCACGTACGTTATAAGGACCCCCCCAAAAAAGCAGTGTTTTAGCTCATACGAGCTTAAACACTGCTTTTTTGCAATATCTCTTAAACCTGAGAAGCTACACAGCTTCTCAGGTTTAAGAGATATCGCAAAAATCTCTTCACAGTTAATCATGTGGTGGCATAAGCTTTCTGATAAGCCACTAAACAAAAATCGTTACTGATCCTCATTGAAAAATTCCCATAGAAAGTTGACAAAATCAACGTTTCGTCCCCTGTTTTCTCCTCTAATTTAAATACATACTTTTTTCTTAAAAAAAATGAGAAAGGATTTGGCTATGTTCCTTATGTTTTGCCTTCAGAGATCACTGTCTATTTTTAATTTAATCGCATTGTAACTGTTATCAACTTAGGTAGGTAATGTCAGCATTAATTGTCTATCTTTGATATTTAGAGCCGCATCTGTTTTTAAAACTTAATAATCGGTAAGTTTTTTAAGCTCGGTATTGTTTGGTCTGATAGACGCTTTATAAAATTATTCATTCACTGACATAGAGTTTGAATACTAATATCCCCATCACCAAAAGTGGACAACAGGAAGTTGTAAAATCTCAACCGTAGTTCCCATAGCGTGTATTGCTAATTTTATAAATTTATAAGTATTTCGTCTAGTAATTATTGTATCAATTTTCGAAAAAAAAAAATTCGGGTTGCCACCCGTACTTGACAATAAAATATTGTATTATAAGTTCGATTTTAAAATTGAATTTACACTATAGCGGAAAAGTAAACATTGTTCAAGATTGGAGATGAGAATTGAAAATAAAAAAATCATAAAAAATTTTGACCTTTCTGTTATTTGTGCAAATTCACTGTTAAAATTGAACTTATTTATGCGAGTGGCAACTCTAAATTGGTTCCTAACTAGGATGCTAGATCGGGATATGTATTCGCGGCTTAAGTGTAATCGATTAAACACCACATTTTACTTCCTACTATATTTGGATTATTTGATTATATTGGATATTTGGATGTTTGTTTCTCAATCACGCAAAAACGGCTGAACAGATTTGGATTAAATTTGGAACACAAGATAGTTTATAGCCTGGATTAAAACATCGGATACTTTTTATCTCGGTCAAAGGTTCCCTAGGGATTTTCTAAATGTCCACGCGGACGAAGTCGCGGGCGGAAGCTAGTTAACAATAATGGTTTGTTTAAAACAATTTCGCGAGCAAAAGCTTTTAAGAACAATGTCTCAAGTGATGGTATAATTAAATAAAACACCATATTAACGCCTTACGTTGCCGCCCACGAGTGACAGCCTGACAAACTTGGCCGTAGAAACTGCAAGCACAGATAACAAGCAAACGTTACCTATTATGGAGTTCCACTGACTGAAATGCGCAGTTTGAACTTCAAAGTTAGTTGGTAGACAGACGGGCAGTCTACGCGCGCCTTTGACTAACAACGCACGCGCGCGTAAAAAAAGAAAATTCACGCGTGAAAACAAGGTGTTCTTAATTGAAACAAAAGAGTTTCGTTAACTTAGTCGTGAGTTTATATTTGGATAAAAAGTTCGGTGAAGTGTTTAAAAACTTTTTGGATAGTAAATAGTTTTTATATTTTTAAAGTAACTTTTTTAGTGATTCAATGTGTGTTTCGGTGAATTCAACAATCTATCAATTTACGTGTTAACATTTTTTATTATACACCTAGCCTAGGTGTAGCTATTTAGTAATCTGTGCCTAGGTACAAATAGGTATTAAAACTGTGTTCACAATTACCCATTGGATATTACGCTTTCGATTTTTCTTTTCTTGAGAAGATTGTGTAAAGAATTTGATAAATCGTTTATGTCAAACATCACAGTTTGTCTCGAAACTAGAAAACGTTTGCTTTAAATCTGCGAAAAGTTATGTTATAGAAAAATGTAGCACATAACCGCTCATGATTTGGTAGTTTTTCTTACTTATATTACTTTAGACTTTTTAATGAATTAAGTGATTTAAAATTCATTAATATGAAGTAATAGATAAGTAGGTAATAGCATTCCCAAACAATTTTGCCAATAAATAATAGCAGGATAGAATAATTGACTCAACAATTAAAAAGCTAACGAAATGATGACAAATTCTTAAAGTAATTTACAGGAATTAATGGACTGTTCCATAAGTTTCTGTTAACTTTCGATTAATTTCTTTAACAATTGCACAAAAAATATATTTGTTATTGTTTGTAAAGAAACAATAACAATTGTATTGAATAAAGACGTTTTGCGCAGTTTTAATGTTTGTGCCAATACTTTTAGAAATTTTTAACACATTCTGAATGTTTTTATCAATAATGAAAAGATTACAAAAAGTTGGATTCATAAAATTTTTACCCTTTGATTTTATTTATAATCAATTTTTTTTCCCTCAATTAGAATATAAAATCCTGTATTTTCTCCATTGAAGATATCACTTTACTTTCTCTATCATTGTCAAAGATTATCATCATACACAATCGAAGTCAATGATATGAGATATCTTGAAAAAACGATCGTGACAATGATATTTATTATCGTTTTCGTCAATTCCTACTTATGCAAAATACAAAGCAATAACACTATTGCGTTTAAAACGCAGTTTATTTATTTTAAACTAGTGGCCGCCCGCGACTTCGTCTGCGTGGACAGTTTTTTTGCTATGCCTCGTGAACTATACGTTTTTCTGGATGCAAGGTACCCTATGTCCTTTTCTGCATCCCTGACAACGTGTATGCAAAATTTCATAATGATCGGTTCAGTAGTTATGACGTGAAGGCGTAACAAACAAACAAACAAACGGACTTTCGCATTTATAATATTAGTACAGTAAGGGTGCGGTCCGAATCGTGCCCAATAAGCAATAGAATATGTAAATGAATTAGATATAATTTTCCATACGATGACTTATGTGGTATTTACACGAGTCAACTTGGCAGGCGACTTTAGTCAATTAGCGCTTTTTATCGACAATCGCCTGTAAAATCCAATCGCCACCACATTGAAATTAGATTTACGATTAGATTTTACAAGCGATTGTCGAAAAAAGAGATAATTGACTAAAGTATTCTGCCATGTCGCTCCATGTAATTACCCCCTTTACGTTTTGTTTACTTTATCTGTTATTCATCAATGAAACTTCAAAATCTGTTTAATACATAAAGTTAGTAGGTATCAGTGCTTATTCTGTGGTATCAGTGGCCAAGGGTCACAGCCACAGCCACAGCCAAGGTTTCACACATCGCCACTGTTGACTAAGGAGTCAACAGTGGCGATTTGTGAAATGATGGCTGTTCTACAAAAATATTATGATCTGCAAAGTGGATCGGGTGACAGATTTCTAAAAGGTAAGCCGATGGGAATCGGCTTGTATGGACCCTTCGCCACTCATATAGGTACAAGCCTACTCCCATTGGCTTACTTTTTAGAAATCCTACCCCACCTATCCACTATGCAGATCATAACATTTTTGTAGAACGGCTTACCTCAGTTATAATTTCATTGCAATAATTTCAATTTCATTAAATTCGCGCATTCATTTGCAATAACCCAATCAGGATAAAATAAAACTATCAAGATTATCTCAAATATAATATAATTAATTAACTTCGCCAGCTGTTTTGTACAAAATGTAATAAGAAATTAAAGGAACAAGAATGCAGTTTTTGCATGTCATTTCCTATCGTCGAAGTCTTCAGAGCTGTCTGTCATACAACAAAACATGCGTGGAAATCAGTAAAGTGAATAGCTAGCGGGCACTAACGGCAAGTGTTACCGCAAAAACGTGGGACTGCACAAACAACTTTCTGCCAGTGTTGCCAATGTTAACTTTTTAGTTATCAGGGTTCGATTCGTAATTCGTATCGATTATATCGCCGGTTTCCCCAAAAAGATATTTATTATTAACATTTTTATATTTATTCCTTAAAAAAAATTCACAATGCAAAAACCCGGAAAACTATGTCTTTAACTATGCACCTCCGTATGAATTATTATGATTTCCCAACCTTCTCGTATCTTTGATTGCTAAAATCCATTTTTTTTGTTCAATATTTCCATATTTTCCATACTTTATACTCAAATGTACATTTGGATATAGCCTTGGCTTTCAAAAACCTGTTTAAATTTATATAGGCCCGAACTTCCAAAACGTCACACATTCATCATTCATAACTCGCATATCATTGCTAGAATCTAGTCTAGTGGAACGAAATCGTGTCCACTGTCCACAGACTTGCAATGTCTATATGCCTAATTTCGGGTTAGTAGGATTCCTATAGTGCTAATGTTTGATTACCATGTCCAATTTTAAAGTTGCTTAATATTTTCAAAGGTTATCTTCTTCTATTTAAATGCACAGATTTATGATTCCGCAAAAGCCCGTTGAAGCTAAAACCTCAATTTTTTTAGTTCAAACTTCCAAGACACGCATTCTTCCATTCACATCACATTCTACAATAAGTGGCATATCATTGTTCTGATCTATTGTAACGAAATGCGTGTCCACGGCACTTGTAATGTCTCCGCTTATTTTCGATGATTGGTTTAGCGGGATTCTTGCGGTGGTAATCACTTTACGTCTGTCCTCAATGTACTTGCTAAACAACTTGAATTGATATTAGCATGTGCAAAAACAATAGTATTATGTATCCTTACGGCCAAATACTCAAACGAATCTTAAAATTAAGGCCACCTTTAATCAAAAAAGTTGTCAGATTTGACAGAAACTCAATGAAACTGACAGCTTCCTTAAAGTTAAGGAAACCTAAGGAGAACTAAAAATTTAAGCTAAGTGGTATTCGGCCGTTAGTGTTTCATTATTTTGTTTAATCTACTATTTTCGTCGTAGTTTTAGTTCTGTGATTAAGGTGACATTTTGAAGATCGCTTGATACATCGATGGTAGTATTCTGTTTTTTAATCTTGGTCGAGGCAAATGTTTCTTGATGACCATATTATTCAGCATTTGTTTCTGGATTAGATCGATCAATCTATCGCAGATGACGATAATGATTTAATGATCAAACGAACTTACCCTAAGTGAAGTTCGATCTTTATTATCCCGTCTTCATCGAAGAGATTTAATTTGTTACAAAGTAGTAGCTCTGCTATACGCTCGCACTATATCGCACGTCTTCAGCGCTATAGGAAGGAAAAAGAAAGCAATAGCTACCCCCTCTCTGCCTCCGACCAGCGCTGCCCGCCGCCGCGTCAACCTCATTCAGTTTGGAGTAGTAAGTAAATACATTGATATCTCCATCTATTATAGGGATACGGTTGTTAAACAAACAACTAGCAAGGGAGGGTTGGGACTTTAAATCTCTTCGATGAAGACGGGATAATTAAGATCGAACTTCACTTAGGGTAAGTTCGTTTGATCATTAAATTATCCCGTCTTCATCTCCCGAGATTTAATTTGTTACAAAGTAGGATGTTTAGAGAAGATATCAATGTTATTAGAGGAACCCTTGTTTGTTTATATAAATAAACAAGGGTTAAGTGAACACACATTAAATTATTTTAAGGATTAGTTAAATAAGATAAAAATAAGTCAGTGCTCCTGCACTGCAACTGCAACATAATAAAAAATTGTTTTATTACAATGTCGGTTCTGCAAAATTAGAGCCCGAATCCTGGAAACTCGCAAATATTGTCGATTGTCCAGTCCAAACAGCAGATTGCGAATAGCATCCACAGAAAATTCGACACACAGACTAGTAATTGAACAAATTTTTCGTCACAAAATATGGCAGCAACTTGGCCGCCGCGCCGATGTAACCACATGTTACACAACATGATAAACAGGTAATGAGATTAATAAAAAAATCGGTGTAACATTCCTCCATTATAAATTTTATCAATCGGCCGAATGTTTGTGACGAGGCAGCATTGATAAGTTTTATTTTGGGGGGTGGGGGGGGGGGGTTTGTATTAGTTCATAAGGGCGATAATATTTAAGATATTTATATTAATAAACACAAATAATTTTATTACAGAAATAAAAACTCAAAGAATGGAAAGTTCAACAAGTTGAGACTTACAGAGATGTGATTAAACATCTGTCATTTAAATTTTAAATAATAAATTATTTCGCCAAATCTTACTGTGTTACCTCAGATAATATAATACAATACTGAGTTGTTTAATTGAATTAAGTACATGATCTGTATTCATTCACTTGTAGCCAAGGCTAACAAGGTGATCAATGTGTGCTTAATTGTTCAAAATGTAAGTTATTTGGGAGTAAGTTCAACAGGTAAACTTAAACTATTGTAAGATCCAACGGTATCTAACGGTAATGTAACGGTAGTGTAACAAACATATCTAAAAAAAAAATTTTTTTTTGGTTACCATTGCCGCTGATATGGATTTAAAATAATTAGGAGATATCTGAGCAATGATTGTTTACTGGGATTCGTTTAGAAAGCAGTTATTTAGAAATCTTATTAAATCATTAATTTATATAAAATAAGATATTCTTTCTTGGCACTATTTCCAATAAAAATATAGATTTGCTTGCAGTATTATTCAAATACTGAGGCAAGGTATCAATAGACACTTCTAACGCTTGACTAAAGAAACTTGTTTTCTAAGGAACGTTTGCCTTATAATATGTAGCCAGAGAAAACTGACAGCGAGGATGATGTTTCTTTCTGCTAACAGATAAAAATAAATTAACGTTTGTTGTGACTATTACCATCGCTATTTCTTTAACAGCAAGTTGATTAAGGTTTCAACGAGGGAATGGAGTTGCCTGTCACAAGTATATTATTATGTTTACTAGGTAGCTTTAATTATATAAGTTTATTTAATGTATTGTGTAATTGCAGAAATAAAAAACTTTTATTTTTTATTTTATTTCATTGAGAAACCATGGCTGTGATAGCTATTATGTCATTTGGCTTTGTCATGTACAATAAAATAAGTTTTTTTTTTTAATAAATAAGGAAAAATAAAGCTGGGGAGGCGTTATTACGCCTATTGTTAATCATAACACTGCCATTTCTCGCGAGCAATTTAGCAATTTAATTTAATTGCAAGCAATGAACACCACTAATTCGATTCATTTATGAAATGGCAGTGGTGTTATTAATATACAACAAAAACTTCAGTATAGGCACCTGCAGACAGACGGCGTGGTGCGCGTCCCAGCTATATCGAGCACAGCCGCAGTGGTAGGCGCCGCCCATCGGGTAGCAGCCCATCGGTGCTAGTATACGCACGGCATGCGAAGAATTTTATAACAAAAAGCAGATCCAGGTCATTAATGAGCAGCAATTATTCCTGGATTGTGCAAAATCTTATTTTGTCTCACTTTGACCGGCTGCTGCGCAGTCTTATTGTCAAAGCAATGGAGAAAGTATTGAAAACTATTCGTTTATCATATTGATTTAAACGTATCAGGAAAACAAATATTATTTTTCCACCATACAATACAAAGTTGACAAGGTACATAGTACGATGTAATACGTAATTATTATATTCATTATTTTAAATAGTTAAACATTAATGCTCAATATGTACAAGCCTTAAGTTTGTCCAATATTAAAATTTTAAGTGTTAAAATAGTAATGCTACCGCAGTACAAACTCCTGTAATAGTTCCCAAGTATCTGACAAAGTCACTAAAATGTATTTTATTTGATTTTAATAACTTCTTCTAAAAATATTTTGTTTGTCCTTATTTGTCAATATACTACTAATTTTAGAAATTCAATACAAGGCCAAAGAATTTACATGTTTGGCTGGGACTTTCTTGATAGTTAATGAGGATCTTAAATATTAGAATCATTGTTTTTATAGTTTTTAATACTTGAAAATTTGAGAAATTTTTGTAATTAATACCCAGACATAAGTGTCATCTTAATAGGGCATTGAAGCCTGTAATTAATGGGTTAAACTATTGGTTTAAAAATCTAGTAAAGATGATGATTCTGTGTAGTGCTGTGAAAAAGCCAAAGAATAAGACCCAAAACTCATGAAGTTTATTGACTATCATCTAACATCTTTACTAATATTAAAAATGCAAAAGTCCTTTTGTTTGTTTGTTTGTTACACCCTCACGTCTCAATCACTGAACAGATCATCATGAAATTTTTATACACGTTGTCTGGGTTACAGAGAAAGACATACGGTAACTTTAATCCCGAAAGGAAAATATTGTTCCTGAGGGATAGCAAGAAACATTTCCTTGGCAGCCGCTAGTCTTCAATACTTTTTGCGCTGTGCGTGAAAGCAACCGTTCTCAAGGACTAATAGTTGTGCCATGACATTATCAGGACACATGTTATGAGTTAAGTCGTTCTAGCATCCTCCATAAAATGTTCAGAAAGTACCCACATGTTCTATTTTCTATTGTAAAGAAAATAAAATATATTTGTTTATTTTTTAATTTAACTAACTGAATACTTAGGATTAGTATTGGAAAATAACCTCAAGCACATAACGGTC
Source organism: Agriphila tristella (assembly GCA_928269145.1). Taxonomy (NCBI): domain Eukaryota; kingdom Metazoa; phylum Arthropoda; class Insecta; order Lepidoptera; family Crambidae; genus Agriphila; species Agriphila tristella. The sequence goes on from OV743435.1 coordinate 4,168,564, forward strand.
GTTTGATAGTTTTTACTCGAATCGAGAACATATTTTAGCTGACCAGCTAAAAATACAGACAAGGTACAGACCTTTTGTTCTGATCCGGTAGCGCGACGGTGCCGACGGTGGTGATCACGGGTAGCCCTTGGAGCTGGAAGCTGCAGGTAGGTGCCGCAAGGCTGATGAAACACGTTAAACTGGCCCTGCTGATTGTTGTCCGTCACCTCGGCTCAACTGCTTGCGTTCCAAGATATGGTTTTGGTTGTTGTGGCAGACCCCAAGTTTAGAGAGAACTGAGCAGTAGGTGTCGTCGCGCTGACGGTCTTTAAAGACACTTTTCGAACGATTTTCAGTAGTGGCATAATACATGATAATAGCATGATTCATTTTCAACGAATCGGAGATGAATTTGCCGGTAATGTTTTTTTTTTAATTTTACTGACCATAAGGGCACCTTTAACACTTGTGGGAGTGTATTTTGATGTTCAACATCATTGCTGATTTTTCTCGAAGAAAAAATAAAAAGGAATCAGAATTTTGTTTTATAATGTTGTTCGAGAAAACCGAAACATTTAAAAGTACTTGTACATACCTGTATCAGTGACAACAATTTTGATGTTTCACGAAAAAGATTATTAGGCCTTCATTTTTGATAGCAAATATCTTATTAATATTTGTAAAATAACGGTTAATATCTCGTATTAACACATAGAAGTATCTCGTATTGACTTAAAGTAAATAATCTGCAGTTTACGTCAGCAAATCTAGGTATATATGTTTTATAAAATTACGGCTAATATCTCGTATTAGCTCATAATAGTACTTATCACTGGTCAATATCACGTATTGACTCGGGAAAAATATCTCATAAAAGCAAGTATGTCGTATTGACTCAAAGCAAATATTTTGCAGTTAACACCAGCAAATCTATTCATATTTTGTAAAATATGAAGCGGTTAATAATGATTAAACAAACTTACCTGTAAGTTGAGTTCAATCATAATATACGAAGGATTCGTTATTAAGACATTAACTCACAAAAGCAGGTCGTATCGACTCGAGGCAAGTATTCGGCAGTTTATTGTAAAATGATGGTTAATATCTCGTATTAACGCATAAAAGTATCACTGGTCAATATCTCGTATTGACTCGGGAAAAAAAATTCACTGGCCAATATCACGTATTGGCTCGGGAAAAATGTACCATTGGTCAATATCTCGTATTGACTCGAGGCAAATATAAGGCAGTTTGCCTTTGTGAATAACTTGCATACTTTTCATCACTAAGAGAAAAGATAAATTGTGAGTCTACCTTCAACATTCGTATCACTTGCATAGTGACGGTATTTTACCGTTTTCATGAATTAATTCACGTTTATAATTTCACTGATTTTAAGACTATAGTTAAACAAAAAAGTAATATTTTTGTGATGACCGACGTGCGTCTTGCGCGCGCGCGCAACAAAGAATGAGGTTGACGCGGCGGCGGGCAGCGCTGGTCGGAGGCAGAGAGGGGGTAGCTATTGCTTTCTTTTTCCTTCCTATAGCGCTGAAGACGTGCGATATAGTGCGAGCGTATAGCAGAGCTACTACTTTGTAACAAATTAAATCTCGGGAGATGAAGACGGGATAATGGTGACTAAAGCAATATTAGATAGATTTAATCACAATTTTTAAGTCCAATTAACAGCAAACGTAAACAGCCTCTTTGGCAATTGTTAATTATTGTCAATTTTGTAATCCAACCATTAAATTTTGTTTAAACGCCTTCAAACTGACAACCATATTAGGCTTTCTTTAAAACCAACTAAGTAGTATTAATTGATTTGCCACAAACCTTCACCTAAAAAAGGCAATTAACGTTTTTATTTATATAAAAACAGTTAAAGTATTTCGTAAACGAATTCATTGTGGATTATCTTGGGTTGCTGCGATGGTTGCGCAAGCGCAGCTTGTCTCAATGCCAGTGCCTACATGCGTACGGTGGGCGTAAGTCCCTTTTTGTTCTATTCTAATAAATGTTGAGTAGGTTCGTTGATTGATGTCAGTTGATGCGAAATAAAAGTAGTGATTCTGCCAAGGTGGCAAATGCACCTTGAAACTCGAAACCTGTCGTCTCATAAGAATATGAAAGCTTAATTACGACTCTTTTAAAAGGAAGCCCATTTAGATTATTCATTTTATATGTTTTTGATTTGCATGGTATGCAAGGTTTGGATTGGGCTGTCTCTCTCTCTCTCTCTCTCTCTCTCTGTGTGTCTAATTTGTCCTTCTTTCTCTTCAAAGTCTGCAGGTCCTGAAAATTCCCGAATTTTCTGTGATAACACCCTAGCCCATAAACCCAAGAATGTTATCATTAATACGGTTTATTTTGTTTAGGTTTTTTGTGACCGGATATACAGCATCCTGGCGATAAGTTTATTTGGAACAGGGACGTTTATTGACGTTTTGATAAATTGCTTAAAATTTTAATATTTAAAACATAATTATAATTACATGCAACTTTGCACATACAGAGAATTGGTATATGGAAGTGCATCTATCTAGGTACTATGGGCAACAGCGACGCTTAACCAGTTTGCAACAAAATTCGTGTGCGCGCGTATCGCCCCTACACGAACTAAACGTATGGTTGTGACGGCGCGGCGTGCGAGCGATTTTGACCTTAGCAGTGGTTAAGCGTCGCTGTTGCCCATGGTACCTAGCCTACTTACTAACGTGCCAATATACTTACTTGGCAACACCTGACATGGCCAACTTTTTACTATATAAAAAATGTGAAACAAAAACAACGCGATTCCCAAATTTAAAATGTCAATACATTGCTGATCTAACAAAACAATACGATTCGTTTTTGTTTTCTATTAAACTGATGAGTTTTTTTTATTTCTTTTAAGCTTGCCGTTTCATAGGAGTTCATTTAAATATTTAAGTTTGCATGTGTGCATATCGCCAACAATGATTTGGTAGCATTCGAAAAACTACAAGCTACTTAATTGGGTGTTTTTCGGACCGATTGCGTACAGTTAATGGGCCTTGTTGATTACTTCAGAACAACGATTGGTAATAGTGTCAGGAAAAAGAACTTTTTTGCGGCTTGTTAAGCGGTAATCAGGAAAAAGTGTTCGCTTACGTCACCCATTATTATAACTGATGTTAACGGATAGTTAACATAGTTTTTTACATTACTATCATGACGTGATTTTTTTACGGCTAATCATTGACCTATACTCAGTTTAATGGTAAAGGTAAAAGTACACTAAACACCAGAGCACAGGTAAATGGTATCTCCGATAAATAGCATTCCATATCTACCATAAGAAAATTATTACCAAACCCAAGTTCAATGGTAACCAACCTTCATAAAATTCCTTATAAAAACAGACCATCTATCTTTGGTCGGGTGTTAACTCTTGCGTTGCTTTCTACTCTTTCCACCATTCAATTGTTTCTGCGGTGAGTCGATAGTCATTTGTTACTCGTATATTTTACTGCTCTCCATTAAAAACGATTACAGACATTAATTGAATCTGTAGCGAATAATTGATCACTAAATCGGCGATTGTCGTGTAACAGTAAATAGCGAAATACTTTAAAAGTTTATTACCTACAATTTTACATGCTTACTGAACTGCTACCGGCACATTTCTTAAATATTTCTGATTTATTGGAAACTTTTCCTTTTTGACAATTAAAATTATTTATGTTGCTTGATGTTAAAAGCATCAATGATGCATATTACCATATCTTGCATGAAATGTATAGTGACCTATATAAAATAAAACATGAGTCATAGACAATTCTTGACTAACGGCTATTTCAAAGACAGACCGATATCGTAACAGCACGCACGTTATTGGAAATTTTTATTTTTGTTACTGCCTTGCCTACTCGTAAATTTAGCAATCATTTTGAAACGATTCAAAGTGTAAAGTACCTATGTATTTTAGTTGTAGTACGTCTTATTAATCAAGATAATTCACGACACGATCCGTATAAAAGATACAAATATTTAATAAATTACCACCGTCCATTTCAGAAATAAAAGATTTAAAACATTTTAAAAAAAATTAAACGTACGGTTAATACAAAAATGTTATTACACATTAGAAGATTTTTTTTAATGATAAATTTAAATAGTTAGGTACCTAGTTATAAAGTTGAATTCCACTGTAATTTTTTGTTTATATTGTCTGTTATAATAAAAAATGTTTATTTATTTTAATGTTAAACTTTGTAGTTTTAAAAAAAATCTTAGCTAAGAATGGAAATTAAAATAATAGGGAAAAATAATTTCGGGGAATCTGCCTCTACAGTCACGCTACATGTTTGCAATAAATAAATAAATTATACAAATAATAATCCTTACTTCCTTATTAATATTATAAATGCGAAAGTCCGTTTGTTTGTTTGTTTGTTACGCCTTCAACTAAACTTGTCTTAACTACTGAACCGATCATCATGAAATTTTGCATACACGTTGTCAGGGGTACAGAAAAGGACATAGGGTACCTTTCATTCAGAAAAAACGTAAAGTTTCCGAGGGATAGCAAAAAAAAACTGTCCACGCAGACGAAGTCGCGGGCGGCCGCTAGTAAATTATAAGTGTAGTGTACGATACCTATTATGTATTCTGTGATGATTCGTATTGATAAGGCCAGCTGAGACAGGGACCAGATGGGGGTATATATTGGAATGCCTAATTTTTTTTGTCCTAACTGTCTTTGGCACACTACTTATTGGCCTAAAAACTTTTTGCACAATTTTCATTTGACCTAAATTTGTTTGGCCTATTTTCACTTCGCCTAAAAATTTTTCGCCGCATGTTTACTTCCCAAATTCATCATTAAGCATAACTATTTATAATCCCTAATGTTTAAAAGTACTAAATAACGATTCGCACAATTGTGTAACGTCTAATATTTTTTTCGCCGAATGTTTACTTCCCTTAATCATTATAGGAATAATCGTTTTTGAGATTTAAATTACGAAAAATTATGTTTTTGGTAAGTAATTAAAAATAAAGAATGAGCAGATAAACCTGTCGTTGTCTTTTTAATTGCCTATCACACTCAAGAATGCAAGCATACAAGCAAGCAAGCAACTATGCACACAAGCAAACATGATAACATAAGTACAATCAAGATCAAATAGCATGCTTGCATGGCACGCATGCATGCATGCAAACAAGGCCATGCATACTTGCATGCAAGCAAGAGCAGATATGCATGCATGCAATCAAAAGCAAAGAATGCATGCATGCAAACAAACATGCAGTATGCAGCATGCAAGCAAGCATGCAGCGTGCAAGCTAGCATGCAGCGTGCAAGCAAGCATGCAGCGTGCAAGCAAGCATGCAGCATGCAAGCAAGCATGCAGCATGCAGCATTTAAGCAAGCATGCAGTATGCAAGCAAGCATGCAGCATGCAAGCAAGCATGCAGCATGCAAGCAAGCATGCAGCATGCAAGCAAGCATGCAGCATGCAAGCAAGCATGCAGCATGCAAGCAAGCATGCAGCATGCAAGCAAGCAAGCAGCATGCAAGCAAGCAAGCAGCATGCAAGCAAGCGTGCAGCATGCATGCAAGCATTAGGGAGCTCCGCTCGCTTCGCTCGCTCCGCTGCAAGTGGTCAAAACACTAACCTAACCTAACCTAATGGTCTTCGCATTAAGAGTTTTTCTTTATAGCGGGGGGCCTCAGGCCCCCCGACCCCCCCGAGCAGGGGGGCCAGCCCCCCTGCACCCCCCGGCAAGCATTTTGCAAGCAAACATGCAAGCAAGCATACAGGCATGCAAGCGAGCAAGTGAACAAGCATGCAAAAAAAGCATGCATGCATAAAGCAAGCATGCAACATGCATGCAAGCATTATAAAAGTGTTCAAAACCCTAACCTAACCTAACGTAATGGTGTTCGCATTAAAAGTTTTTCTTTACGGGGGGCCTCAGGCCCGTTTTTTGACGATTTGTTTCTGTCACCAACTTGAATGCAATACAATATTGTTATGCCAAAAATTATGTATTAGGGTTAACAATACTTCGGCGTAGTCATTATTGTGTCAAAAGATATGTATGCTAATAAATTTTAGGACAATTAACATTAGTCGTTTTGATAATTAGGGAATTTAACGTTTAGGCGAAACGACAAAGATGCGAAAAAATCTATTAGGCCAAACAATAATTGTACCTAAGGAGTTTAGGCCAAAGAAAATCGGCCAAATGAAATTAGGACCAATGACTTTAGGCGAGTCAAGGGACACCCACCAGATGGACCATTATTGCTGCTATATCTTTTATCTTTTCTTTTTTTCATGTCAGTTTTTCTTTTTTTAAATATCGTGTAAACCGTACCTAAACTCCATTAAATATGTACACCTCTAAATGAGTTTTGCCCTTCTTAAATAAGGAAGATCAATTAATAAAGTATAAAAAATTAATGTGCTCATATAAATCTCTGTAAATTGAGATATTGTGAAGTATCCTGTAAGATGTCAACATGATAAAGCAAAATGATTCCATCAGCTGTACTTTTCTCTAAAGTTAGCAACAGCGTCGAATTCGACGTTGCGGCATTGGCAGGGTTGTCAGTTGTCAGGCAAGTGTCACATTTTCATTACAGCTTAATCTCTTTGGGATCTATGACAATTTGCCTACGGACTCGATGAATATAAGATTCTTGCATAGATATAGTATATTGGATTCTTGGGACTCGGTAATGAGTATATGACATCTGTCAAAAACTCGATAAAGCGAAGATTTACAGTGACATTGCATTTTGGAGAATAGCACCAATGCTCACGTGTAGATTGGTGTTCCGTGTCGATGATTGCTGTGCAGCAACGAAGCGCAGACGATCGCATCCGCGTTGCAACAGCCTAACTCCCCTCTTCCGCCCGTCTGATTGATCCGTTCGACTTACCCATGACACTCGGGAAAGTCACCTTTTGCAGCAAGGCAAACAAATTAATTAATTAAGGGAGAATGTTATTAGAAACATCTTATGACCCATGACTTATCTCACCACTGCCATCATATCTCACTTTTACAATTTACGCAGAATTGGCCCGTCTGGCGTAGCATTTTTCCTTAGCTCCCGTCTCATACCGTGACATGACGGGGCTTCGTTTACTACCTATCAAATCGGTTGTCTTGTCGCTCAGCCGTATTCTACAATAGCTTACCTTTATTCACTGAAGACAGAAACATTCACGGAAAATTTGAGTGCAATCTTCTATAGTCTTTCACGTTTCAAGATGTTCAGGGCCCTGATTCACAACTTCTTTAACTTTCCGTATCCGATGCTATGCTTTCCATATATTTAGTCTTTCGATTTCCGTATTCGAAATGTCAATTTTCTTCCTGACGGATACTAACTCCTCCGACACCAATAGCTGTCGGAAATGAATCCGCAAATTATGGTCTTCGTTTCGAATCGAACTATCAAAAGTTACGGAAACCATAGAGTAAATAATAGGGAAAACATAGCATGCGGATACGGAAAATTTCGGAGTTTTGTAAAGGGCCCAAAACAGGAACTCGTTAAAAAATTGTTGTGGCTTATATGTCGTTACCTAAATTGATCAATTGAATCACAATGACCTGACTATTCAAGATCCTACGTCCCTTGATGAGGCTTCCGGTCTTCAAAAACATCCATTATGATTGGTCTTATATTCTGTACTTCTTTTCCCACATACAATAACTACGGTTACAGATTTTCTATAATGCTAAATTCATGAGGAGGGTGTGATGTACGATCGATCGTCCAAAATTACGTTGTCCGCCGTCGATTGCATTCACACGTTGCGCGTTTGTAATATTGCGTTATGAAACTACGCAATGGACTGTAACTTTGTGTTCCATAATTTTTGACGTGCAAGCAATACAATTTCTAGTACCTACCTATAATAATGTTTAATAGCTGATGCGTAATTATAAAAAAAAAAATCGGGTCATTTTACTGAACATACCATCCAAATTTTGAGGATGTGTTCAGTCCATGAAACTAAACAACTTTTTCTAAGGAACACATGGTCAAATATGTAAAATAAAAATCGACTTTCCATACAGATCAAAGATATCACGTGATCAATTTAGTATGGGATGACCAAAATTTTGTGGCGAAATTTGACACATGTTTCTTGCAGAAAGTTGTTTAGTTTCATGGACTGGACACATCCTTAAAATTTGAATGGTAAGTTCAAAATGACCCGATATAAAAAAAAATCTTTGAATAGACGTCAGTCAGCCCAATTTTTATAGAAGGTATAAGACATGGAATATTGTGGAGTTTGATGTGAACCCAAATCATTTTTTAATTATGATTAACAGACATGTATGGTGTCATATTTTGCTACATAATACATGGTAAAAAGTTTGTAGTTACGGACCAGACTGACATTGCGTCATTTCGCATATTTAATTAGCAAAACCCTGTTGGGAGTTTGCCACTCCCGTTGCTAACATATGAATAATGTATCTTTTGTACATAATACTTTTTATTCTACTAAAACTATATATCTTTGTCTATCCAAACTATTATATACAATGCGAAAGTAGGCCTGTCTGAGATTGTTTTATTTTGTAGATTATTATTGTTAGATTGTTTGTTACCTTAGAGAAGAACATATGCTACTACATATTATTGTTTCCGAAATTCCCAAAGAAAGCAATATTCTACGTGGACGAAAATCAGTCGCTAGCAAAAGCTAGTTTTGCTTCAACCACTTATGATAAAACTTGTATAACTACAATAATCTATTTCTATTGTGGCCAATCACAACTTTATCTAGCAAATAGATAAAAATCTTTAGTTAACTATCGGATATCACTGCTTTGTGCTACTTCAAAATTATTGATTGCATCCTTATCATAATTAATTAATGACAATCCATCAAAATGCTTTGTTTAAGTATTAATTGTATGATCAAACCAAAACAATAATGTTTTTAATCAGGCGATAATTTTATTTTGATAAGAAACTCAGAAGTTATGAAACTAATATGTAGATTAAGTTGCATGGATTGCCTTTCTGACTGTCTGCTAGTTTGTTTTGATTTTATTAGATGTTAAATAAAAGTTATAACTTGATCCTTACTTTAGTCTGATGACTGACTGATCTTTGTCTACCTACCTGGGGGTCAAGTCTGCTAATGTTTTCGTCAAAATCGTAGTTTAATGGTGTTCTAATGGTAATGATTTTTGACACAGTTCTTATTTCTTAAACACAAAATCAAGACACAATATGTTTCCGTCTTGGGTTTAATAAACACAATGTGTTTCAGTTTTGGATTCAAGAAACAAGAACTGTGTCAAAAAGCATTACCATTCAAGTACCATTGAACTACGATTTTGACGAAAACATTAGCAGACTTGACCCCCTGATTGTATATATAATGGGTATAAGTCTTGTACCCATTTGTTCTACTTGGCAATTCTACGGTTTTTTTAATCCACAACGGGATAGTGTTTGACCTTCAACTCACCTGATGTTAAGTGACGATAAGGCTGAAAGTGTAAGCGCACTACACCCGGAATACATTGAGGAACTAACTGTCTTTTATTTCCGGAACACAACTATTTTTAAATTGTTGTTATGGCGTCAGGCTTAGGTAAAATGGAGTTAGCTAGTCAGGCGGACTTAAAATAAGCCCTCATCAACCGAACCGAAAAAAATGTACTCCCATCCTGGGAATCGAACCCGGGACCTCTGCGTCTATCTATACAATATCTGGGTGGGCGAACTACTAAACCACAGAGGCGGGTAACTGAGAACAAATTAATGAGTCTTCTTTACTTAAAATACCTTTTAAATCGTAGCATTAATGAGAAAAAGTCTCATTAGTTCTACCGTAGAACTGCCTGTAGAACAAGCGGGTATAAAACGTTTAGAACTCTATCACTTTGTTGTAGTTGGCATTTGTCTCTGATTTCTGTTAAAAAAAGTAAGAGCTCTTAGAGAGAGACAAAGTTTAAACTGTTTACACATTTATAGACTGGACTGTACCGATTCGATTCTTTTTCGTCAAATTCTTTAATTTACTTTTATTTATTTACGTTGTGATGTAATATTATGAAATTGCTTTAATATTTATTGCAGTTATTGAAACTAATAATGTTCGGAGCGCAAATTCAAAGTTATCAGTTCGTTATCTCAAGTACCATCGACATTACGTGATACCTTTCCTGCAAGATAAGATGACAGCTGGTGCATATTATTTATTTACACAGTGATATTATTACAAAGCAATATACTGAAAAGTGTAACTACAAAAAAGTTACTACATCTATCATGAAACTACCAATTCAGTTTGACATTTTAAACCATAATGTTATTATAACTAGTGGCTCCGTGAGCTGTAGACCTCACGAAAAAATTAAATAAAATGTCGCCATGAAACTTTCAAAGCACACGGTAGGTACGTGAGTATTGCAGCTAGATGGTGCTTCTAATTTTGATCATTTTTCAAAATGGGTGAGTATTTTTTTTTATAAATTTGGAAAAATTGGCTTGACTGAACAGTTATATATAATTATCGAACCTACTCACAAAATTTCACCAGAATCTGTTGAGAAATGCGACTTGTAGAGGAGATCAAACAACCGGAAAGCTGGAATGAAACATGGTTTTTTACATATCTCCGTCATTTTCACAAATTTCGAAAAACTGTCTCAAAATTTTTTTTTTATATTTATCGAACCTGCTCACAAAATTTCACCGAGATCGGTTGAGAAATGCGACCTGTAGAGGAGAACAGCCAGCGCTGGAAATACGGACTGAAATTTGTTTTTTTACATTATCTCCGCCATTTAGAAAAAAAAATGAAAAACTGGCTTGACATAAGAAATCTATACAATTTTGAAACCTGCTTACAAAATTTTACGAGAATCGGTTGAGAAATGCTACCTGTAGAGGAAAACAGACAGCCCTGGAAAGCCGGACTGAAATATGTATTTTTAACATTTCTCCGTCATTTTGAAAAAATTCCAAAAACTGGCGTGACAAAATAAAACTATATTATTTTCGAACCGGCTCACAAAATTTCACGAGAATCGGTTGAGAAATGCGACCTGTAGAGGAGAACATCCAGCGTCAGAAAGCCGGACTGTAATACATTTTTCTTACATATCTCCGCCGTTACGAAAAATTTAGAAAAACTGTCTCAACTTGAAAAAATCTATATGATTTTCGAACCTGCCCACAAAATTTCACGAAATTCGGTTAAGAGGTGCGACATGTAGAGGAGAAAAGACATAGCCGGAAAGCTGGACTGCAATAGGTTTTTTTTACATATATCCGCCATTTCGAAAAAAATCGAAAAAGTGGCGTGACAAAAAATTCTATATCATTTTCAAACCTGCTCACAAAATTTCACGAGAATCGGTTGAGAAATGCGACCTGTAGAGGAGAACAGACAGCGCTGGAAAGCCGAAAAACCTGTTTTTTAACATATCTCCGCCATTTTGAAAAATTAAAAAAATCTGGCTCGACAAAAAAATTCCATATAATTTTTGAACCTACTCACAAATTTTCACGAGAATCGGTTGAGAAATGCGACCTGTAGAAGAGAACATACAGACATACGAATTTTTGCCCAAGCTGAAGCAGAGACGCTTCGCTCGCACTTCGTGCTCGCTCGGTCAATTATACCTAATAGCCGTGCCGCCCAATGCGAGCGTGTTATTCACAGTGACAATAAAGCTAAATCAGACAATAGTTTGCCCAATCCCGAAAGTGGCTAAACTGAAAATCTAATCTAACATCAAAAAAACCTTTATCTGCTTAGTACTCGCGGAAATTTTAGGCTGAAAAACAGCCCACACGATCCGTAGACCCATCTAGGTATATGGTAGATAGGGACCATCAAAATGATCATCTTTTACATTTTGATATTTTCGTTATTAATTTTTATATGAAACTGCTGATTTTATTTCGCGATTTCAGAGTTGGTTCCATAGTAAGCTTCAAACTCCAAATTTTTATTTGCAGACTAAGTGAACAGGTAGTTCTTAAATTATAAATAGTACTTTCAACTTAGACACCTTTTACAGGAATGGCAAATTAAAATTAATTTTTAAATTATATTTTAAATTAACATACTTAAAAATTTTAAAATTAAAAGTAGTAAAAGTTGTTAAGTTTGATGGTATTCGGCATTAGGAGTATTTTTGTAAAACGTTGTATATTTCCACTTTGCTTGCTATTGACAACACACACTTCTACAAATGGATTTATTATACACATAGATACATATTTGTAGCCGAGATTATAAACAAGAACTAGTAAATCTTTTGTTTGATTCTAATCTAATTCTATAAATTGAAGGCGTAATATCCAATGCGTTATTTATCTAAAGATATTTTTAGTATAATACGTATTAACAATAACAATACTGATACAGGAATTGTAGTTTATAGGATAAATAATCGTTTTAGTATATGTGATAAAGTAATAAAGTAAGACAGGGAAAGTGTAATAAAGAATGTCATAAATACTCAAAGAACGGTGCAGTGCTTACAATGTGATCGATTTTAAGTCGGTTGATATCGATTTATCAGCAAGTGTTCGATTCGTAATCGATAAAGATGATGCTGTACATGACGAAAGCTGAGGAGGTACCAGTGAAACGTCCTCCGAGGAGGAGGTTTATAAGTGCCAACATTAAGGTTAGTATAATAACACAGTACGTTAATTGGACTGTCGCCAATATAGACAAATGATTGTGTGTGATTTATGATAACATCCTTCAGGTTTCTCAACAAAATAAAAAAGTGATAGGTGAAATGTATTAAGGTTTCCCAACCTAAAAATGTCACGTCGTTGTGACGATTCGTCTACCTACTCGTAAATAATTACACAATAAAAAATACAGCCAAACACTTTTTCAAAGTGATTGCAAAAATTATACCTAACTAGGTTAATAAAGATTACTAACGATTTTAAGAAACCATTTTCGGTATCTAATTAGGAATTGTTGATGGCATTCTTGATAATGGACCTCAAAATAAATTTCAAGAAAATAATCTAAGAATATATTGAAATTCTGGTGACAACCCGTTTGGCATTATCGTAATCACACCGTTGTCAGCTGTTGATGATGACGTTATTCGAAAAACTCAGTCGACTTGAGATTATTTTAATCTTTGAGATAAAAACGATTCCTATAGCTTTAGAAAATAAAAAGAAAAATAGAAAGAAGTAATAGAAAAGGGGATCATATTTTTTCAGGAATATTTTATTTTTCTTTCACATAACATAAGCAAATGTTTTAAAAACTTCTAACAATAAAGCTAAGGATGAGATACTATTTACGTAAAAAGGTAAAAATTGTTTCAAACTCTATTTCCAACATCAAATTAAAGGCATCTTTTAATGTTCTAACAACAATGGGATTACATTTAAACAATAATGTGCTGATAATTCCAAGCACATTGTAATAGTTAAACACAGAAGCAATTGTTCTATTCGCTAGAGCTGCAAATAAAAATCCAACAAACAGAAACATTCAAAAGTCATTCGATGTTACGAGTTGTTCCGGTGCAGTAACCCACGCGAGGAACACATCCGGTAGTTGTGTTTCATTATGGATGATCATTATCAGCCAGATTACGCGCGATATTGCTGGATATGGAAATCATGGTGCGGATGGTTCTATCGGGATTGCATCTTTACTGGCCAATGATGGGCCTACTTGTAGCACTTAGTTATTTAAGAATCCAAGGCTGTATTTAATGAGTACCTTTTAATCGTATAAATTTTCTAAATCTGATAAGAGACCTTGATTGTATTTAGGCATACCTACCGACTATTTTAAGGGTGTTTCTAGGAAGCATTTGTCAAATTGTTAGCTAACTTAAAGCTACGTTAATATATGTTTCAAATGTAAGGCGTATTTTACTTGCACCGACAACTATTCGAAGGGTTACCTACCTAAATATTGTTTCACTTAAAGTTTGGGTATTTGAAAATAATATAAGCTAAAAACTACTATGCAACTACCACATAAAATTAATCATGTCTAAACGAAACTATGGACCCTCAAACCTGCGGTTAACCCTTGTCTGGCTAATATGTCATCGACATAAATAACCTTGGTATCATCACCCCATACGGGACATTTGACTAACATTTTCGCAAATACCGAGTTAATATCAGGTCACAACGAAATGGCGAAGGTCACTTAGCAAGCGATCGTCCCACTTGCCCGACAGACCATGCGACCAGCTCGGATATAGTTGCTGCCTCGTTAGAATGGATATCTAGCATTGTCGAAATGGTTTCCGAATCAAATCTAGTTACTTCATTTGGATTTTAGATAATCCGAATGAAGTAACTAGATTTAAATAAATGTTAAAAATTAAAAGGAAATACTGAATCTTATACTGTACAGAAAAGAGGCTGTTTTCTCGTGTCATACATAAAATATTTGTAATGACAATCAATCAATTTAGAAGGTAAAATTAATACAATTAATGAAGCAGGCTTACTTGCTCCTCGTACTTATATGTAGAGTACCTAGAGTATAGAAACAACTGTCTCCTGTGTATAACCTACGTTGATAAACAATTGTCTTTCTATTCTTCCACAGCGGCACCACGCCGGCATATCGCAGTCATCATGCAGCGACGGCTCCCTCCTGAGCGTCGGCTCCTCGGAGATCGACGAGGACAGCAGCAGCCACCAGCTCTCCCACGACAATTCGGCGAGGAGTGACCAGTCCGACCTTTACTGTAAGTACAACTTGATCATTTACCATATCTGGTTCTTCTACTCCTACTTGATCTCGCTCATGTATTTCAGTCGCTTTCGACGGTTCTGTGCAAAGATTAGCTCCTGATATAGAAAAAAAAATTCTTTGTTCTGTGGTTTGCTCCTTGGAGATCGACGAGGTTTAGCCAACAGCTCTCATATAACCGCTCAACGAGGAGCGACCAGTCAGACGTTTTATAGTAAGTAATTGAAACTTGATGTAGTATATCTTGTTCATCAACTCCATGCGATGCAGTTAGTTTTGTACAAAGATAAGTTTCTTATGGTTGGGTCCTCGGAGATCGACGAGAACAGCAGCAGTCACCAGCCCTTCCCTGACCACTCGTCAAGGAGTGACCAGTTCGACCTTTACTTGATGATCAAGCATGTTTTGTTCATCTTTTCTAATCGTTTTGGATGGTTGTATGCAAAGATTAGTTCCTCATGGTTAATTCCTTAGAGATCAAAGAGGATTAGCCACCAGCTCTCCCACACACAACCGACCTCTCGGCGAGGAGTGATCAGTCCGACCTGTGTGTATGATCCCAAAATATTTCGGGAATTTATACATCTAGTCCTCACCCCCTCAGAGCTCCTTCGGAACTGTTTGACAGTAAAAACCAGCTCAACTCATCTGCTACCGGATCATTCATTTAATGTCAGTAATCAAAAATTTCTATAGACTGTAAGTGGAAGTTCTGACACCACACCAGTCCGAGTCATATGCTATGGAAAATTTAAGATATATTATGCTGTAATTTTTTAATTCCAGCCTCTTCTGAACCACCAACGGGGGTGGCGCCGCTGTCGCACTCGGCTGCCAAACACAAAATGGCAGTTCGACCGCGACGCACACACGGCGCGCCCAGGAGGAAGAAAACTAGCCCCGTAAGTATCAGAGAATAAAGCTTACTAGCACTACCCACAGATTTGATTTTAAAGCTTTTATCGGTTAATGGATTTGCTTAAAAAAACTTAAATATAATTATTTATTGGGCCCTTTTTAAAAGTTACAATAGGTATAAAGTTGCACATCCACTGCATCGGAATTGGAGCGTACGGCGCGGACGGAGCGTCGGCATTTGTCACTTTGTATGGATTTCTACGGCACGGAAATGCCGATGCTGTGTAAAGCTAAAAATTATGCTAAAAAACTAAAAAGCTAACTAACGTGGTGCCATAGAAATCCATACAAAGCAACAAATCCGTCCGCCCCGTCCGCGCGCTCCGATCCTGATCAAAATCAAAATCGGAGCGCGCACCTTAAGGGTTCATTTCACAGGTTCCGAACAGCACTATCTTCTAATTTCATTTGAAAATGAAACAGAGTTTTTGTATGAATTTATTTAAAACCTGTAAAACTGAAAATTATTGATAAACAAATTAAAGCCTTTGTTTGTTGATTTCGTTTTCTCTACCAAGGGTTAACATTAAAACTAGATAATTATAGCATAATTCTACCTACTACACTCGGATCATTTGATAATCTTTAAAAGCAATAAACATAGGTAGTAGGTACCTACATACTAATGAATACCTACTGCAATGTTACATTTTCTTTCGAAATGTATGCACTTATAACCTACTAATTTACTTTACTTATCAATATTGATTAGATTGTTATCGCCATTTATAATATTGATGTTGATGCCGCGCCGCCATCTGTTCCAAGATGAAATTGTATGTCTTATAATTATTAATGAATTTATCTGATTCAATTCTCCTTTTCATTATTTGTTTTATTAAGGTACACAATTATTAATTTCTTAAAATATTCTTAAATATCTAACCTATAAATATTTACAAACGATTTATAGCAGTCATACTACATAATTGATATAAGTACTACCGTACAGAAAGGAAACTCTCCGCCCCTCCCCACAATCAATTACCTCACCCCACCGGCGCCTATCCGTAGGCCAGCCCGTAGGCTCATTTAATAGCACGCACACAGTTGCGCGTGTGCAAAAACGTCACTGTGTAGCGTTTGTGTAATAGGAGTTGAATCGCGACGCTTGTATGGAGTGCCCGGGGTGTAGTCATACGTTATTTTTATAACTAGAAAACAAGATATAGTAGTTTATGATACAAGGTTGGTAAGGAGTTTTAAAAAACCTTAACAACCGTGTGCCATACTACGTTTTTCAATACATTTGCGAGAAAACATTATAGATACTACTGAAATAGTAATTAATCTATACATATAATAAAACTGTAAATTCTAAATATTTGTGCGCGAATTACGCAAAAACCGCTAAACTAATTTTGATGGATTTTTCACAATTTAGTAGATTGAGGTCCAACTTAAAATCTAAGCTATGTTTCATCAAATTCAGGTGGGTGGAACCAGGGAAACAGCTTGAACTCTCCGTAGTACTAGCTTTCATACACTAAAGGGGTCATTTTAAACTGGTTGTAATATGTTTCTACTGTCTACGCGGATGAAGTCGCGGGCGGAAGCTAGTAGAAATAAAAAAAAAACGCACGCTCGACTGTCATCGTAAACTTCCATTTTTGAGCAACTGTATTGAAAAATCTATTACCTATATCCTTATAATATTAAGAAAAACTAAGTAACATGAACATGCATAAAGCGCTCCACTCCGGTAGCTATCATTTGCGATTGTAAATTTTTATGTCATTGACGCTCATTGATGCGAAATTTAATAGTTTACGCGTGCAACTGAAGCGATTGTCAATATCTCCATTAATGGCATTGACGAAAAATTACAATCGCAATTGATCGTTACCGGCGGCCTTAAAAAATATACGCATTTGCATCTTATCATTTATGGAGCAAAGATAACTGTTAACCGACTAGTCGACAATCGCAATATTTTGTTTTGATCAAAGGTTTTCACAAAGGAATTGTACTTTTCCAGATTGCCGCATCAGCCTTGCCAATAACTCCCGAATTGAACGAAGAAATGATGCGAAGCACTACTCCTGATGTAGCACGTAAAACCTCAGAAGTTGTAACTGGTAAGGAACTTATTTGAAAACCTAAAAAGAACTGCACAGTGTCATTCTAAACTTACCATACTTTCAAGGATGTGTCCAGTTCATGAAACTAAACAACTTTCTCCGAGAAACATGTGTCGAATTTCACCACAAAATTTTGGCCATCCCTCCTCCTCCTCCTCCTCGTTATTGATTTTATGGATAGTCGATTTTTTTACATATTTGGCCTTGTGTTCCTTAGAGAAAGTTGTTCAATTTCATGGAGTGAACACATCCACAAAATGTTGATGATGGTGAATACAAAATGACTCTTAATTGCATAAACTTATTGTTATATTTATTTTTCCTGTTCTCATGTTTCAGAATCATTCTCTTCATCGACCACTACGAAGCATACAACCAAGGAACACCACTTGCACGTCAATCGAGAGTTGCAAAGGGTTCTGGACACCCCAAGCGATACCAAATTAAAGTCTTCATCGCTCCCTCCAGGGCTTGCGCTCAGTCAACTCATGGGACACTCCCCCAAACTCAGCGTAGCCGATGCCTCTACACCCAGATCCTCCATCAAGCGAAGCAAGTCCAGTTCCCAGGATCAAACTCTGAGAGATTCCCCCAAAACCCACGCCAAGTCGACCGAAACACACATCAACTCCTCGCATTCTGAAGAGAGGATGACGAAGTACCGCACAGATAGAAAGCACGCCGAAGAATCTTGCCCGGAAAAGAAATCTAAGTCAGAGAAGAAAATGGAGAATGAAGTCATCAAAACCTCTAAGAGGGAGGAGTCGTTCTTCAGCAGGCTGCTGCTGAGGAAGAGTGGGAAGAAACCAAAGAAGGACCAAATCGATGGCGACGCACATCAGGATGTAAAGAGGTCGAAGGTAGAAAAACCTCCGGCTCAATACAAACCGGTCGATATAGAAAGGGGCAGTGTTTCACATGGAGAACAGGCCTACAAACCGGTCCCCGCCGAGCGAACACACAAATCCGCCGGGCAGAAAGCCTTCGCTAACCAAATGCATAAAAGAATGGATAACCGCGGTGGCTACGTCCAAGACGGAGCCTACAAAGATGTCTACAGCGCTGCCAAAGTTCCCGGCGTCGAATACAACATTACTGATCTCAAAATTGCCGACGAAACGGACAAAATTCTCAATCAGGAGATGAAAAACCGTTTCAGTCGAAGGGAGGAGTACACGGAAAAGATTGAACGGACGAAACGAAGCTCCTCGAAAGAAGTTATCGAAGAGAATAAGAGAGAATCGTTTAGTTTGCACCATGACAAGTCAAAGAGGCCCGCCTCTGTTCAAAGGTTGATCGATCCAACGAAAGCATTTATTAGTAACGAGATTGCTAGCCGCGCTCAAGAGGAACTTATTTCTCCTACGTTAGTGATCTCAGACGAAGAGCCTCCTCCGCGGGCGATAAGAATCAGCAAGGTCCCCGGTGACTACACGTTCCACAGCGGAAGTATGCCCAAGAATATCCCATACTTCAACCCCAGCTTGACTATTTCCACTTCATCTTCGCCACCTAAAGTGTTGAGACACCAGAGTTCAGAAAATGTAAGAAACCGATCTTCGGAACGCGTTGCAGATTTCTCGGAGAGAGTGAGCGAGAGTAAGCGAATTTCCAAAACGGAAGAAAGCTACGTCGGTTCTGGTATGCGCTCCTTGGGGGATGAATTCATCGAGAGCAGAAGCAGCATCGGAAAATCTCACAGCTTCCGATACGCTTCGGAAACGACCTCCATCAGTTCTCAAGAGAATCAGATGCCGAGTTTGCCAGCTATAGTTGGAATTTCGGAGCCTCTGCTAGAAAGCTGGGAGGTCAACTACAGAAAAAACATCAGTGAACGGAACGACTTCTCCAAGAGAATATCTGCCAGAAACTACAACATCCTACACGGCACCGCCGAAGCTACTTACGATAGCTTGCCGAGTACGGACAGCAGTTACTTAGACAGCCTCAAAACTGACATCAACGAGGACAGGAAACTGTTCACGAACAGTATTCACATCAATCTACACAGCCATAAACGGGACAGTGACATTTCTCAAATAGAGGCCAAAATCGATGATATTATTAGTTCGCCTAAGCCTATTTTATCACCAATACTCAAATCTAGTTCATTAGATAGTGTTAAAAGTAGTCCAGAAAAACCAGTAGATGATAGAAGAAAAACTATTTCTGTCGAGAGCGCGTTGAGTCAAGGAGGAAAAGTGAGCGGCTCGCAGAAGGATCTGAAACACGAAGCGGAAAGTTTTGTTTCAGTGACACATATAAATACGGAACAAACACAAAGTAAAATTACAGAAGTGACAAAAATGCATAAGAGCGACGAAAAACTGCAAAAATCTGGAAAACCCGGGGTACCAGAGTTCTTGAATATTCAATTGAACAAAGTCGACGCTAAACCGGCTACAAATATCGTGTTGACCGCGAACGTTACACCAAAGAAAATTGACAGTCCTCAGGCCGAGAAGGAGCTAGACGTGGAAACGTTTCAAGTCGTAGAAACGAAAACGGTTCCAATCGTCGACGTTAAAAAGGAAGCCGGGACGATCAAAACCGAGATCAACACTGAAATAGCCCGAACGGAGGAGATTATTCCGAAAACGCCGTCGCCCGCTTTCGCGAGAAAGTCAGTCGCCGCCGCACCGCCGAGCCCTTCGACTCCCAAAAACTTTTTCAAGAGAAAAGCTGCCAGCGTCGAGTTGCAGGATCGCCCTGACTACCGCACCAACTCCGTCAGCACCGACGGCAGCAGCGAGAGGATATTCGACAACATCTCCATGGATCAAAAATCACACTCGAGTTTCGGAAGCAAGAGTTCTATACAGAGCACGGATAGTAACGACGCGAAAACGCCCGACAGACACGACGACGCCGTCATTTATCGTAAAAAGCCCGTCGTAGCTAAGGAGTTCCGCGCGAGCGAGAGAAAGAACGACGACGAACCCGAACTTATGAAAGTGTTCGCTCGCCGCTCGCTTAAAATCAAGGACACGGAGGCCGATTCGATCGCGCAGGAGATCGCCGCTACAAAAGACGCTAAGGACGAAATCAACGAGAGTTCTACAAACCGAACTAAAGTGCTTAAAAACGAGTTCAACGCGTCTATCAAGTCCAGAGACAGTGACAAAGAAAACGAGGATTCCGCCAAAGAGATCGAGAAGCGAACTATAGACATCGCCGCACGAGTCAGCCAGTTCGGAGTCCCTCACTACCAGAGGAGCGTCAGCATAAACGGAGTGAACCCGAAACGGGAGAGCGCGCCCGCCTACCGTGGCGAACTACATAAGTACAAGAAGGAAGTGTCAGATTCCACGCCCGAAAAAAGACTGAGGAATAGGACGTTCCCGGACCCGGCCAACGATAGAGAGGACATTAAAACGATAGCGAACAGTGAAGCTTATAAAGCGGATACTCTGAAGAGGCCGTGGCAGAAGAAGGAGGAGGAGAAGAGAGGCTCGACGGGGGAGAAGCGGGAGAGTGCTGTGATAGAGAAGGAGAGGGAGGCGGAGGGGGAGAGGGGGAAGGATGCGGGGGCGGGGGCGGGGGCGGGCGCGGGGTTCCGCGGCATCGTGCACGTGCGCGCCGAGTGGGAGCGCCGCGCGCAGCAGGGGATGGCCAAGTAGGTGCTACCAGGTAAATATACTATAGCATTTTAATTATCCTTTGATGCCGGCACTACATAATATTCGCCAAGAATCGGCACAATTCATCATACGTTGCCGGTTTTGTAACAAATGCTTCAAAGTGGTTCTTTCAAAAGCATCAATGTCCGATAAATTGTGCCGATGCTTGGCGAATATGTATTGCCGGCATTATAGTCTACACGCGCGCGGGGAGTTGATAAAAATGCAAAAAAAAACTTGGTTTTTTTTGTTCCAAAGTTCAAAATCGGTTGAGAAAAATAGGTACAATACGCACCTTTGCATGCATTTTGACTACTCTAGACGCTCATATCAATTTGACGCTGACTGTGCCACGTTGTACTTATCGTTATCGTTTTTGTATCGTATAGTTCGCGAGGCAAAAGCTCAGCTTTGAATTTGATAGCACTATAAATTTGATGAAAACAGCTATAAAATTGTATATCAGCACTTTAAAATAATAATAGACCTATAATGTAATATGATCACTACAAAAATAATGGTTTGCACTTTAAAATAATAATAGATCTATAATTTAATATTATCACTACAAAAATAATGGTTGCACTTTAAAATAATAATAGATCTATAATTTAATATTATCACTACAAAAATAATGGTTTGCACTTTAAAATAATAATAGATCTATAATTTAATATTATCACTACAAAAATAATGGTTGCACTTTAACTGTGTCGCAACCATTGGTCCCAACTCCGAAACCATTTAGTTTCTGTCCAACCATGTCAGACTGACCACCATCTGACCACTGTTAAAATGAGATGGAAAGACAAAACAACTTATGGCATAATACATAATTATACGCCATCAGGTCGGTTCTGGCGTTGTTGGTCACAATGGAACCTAACCTCCTCCTGGGCTCCTCTCTCGCTGCGAGCGCTCGTCGTCGCACCTAGACGTCTGTTTACCAGTGCTAAAGTTATAAAATTAATTTGTAAGGTGCAAAGTATTAATTTTAAAGCTTAGCATATTTATAGTGGAAACCATTATTTTTATAGTTCATTCAATAAATTTTGAAGCTAAACATTTTAAAGTGTGTTACATTATTTTTAAAGTAACTTGTAGTTTGTTCTGCGCGCAGCGTGGCGCAGCGCAGGCGATCACTCATACAGATGCAAAACTGAGCTTACGCCTCGCAAACTTTATCAGTAGGTATATTATTCTGAAACCAAATAAATAATGTCATATTTAACCATAATAATGAGTAGCTTCCCGCCTGCAACTTCGTCTGTGTGTTATTAATTTAACAAACAAATGATCCTTTGGCGACGGCTACAAGCGTGGTAAATACTGTGATCCATCGCCATAGAGTAAATTTTAACCATGGAAAGTAATTTGTATGGAATGTTGAATATTTTACTTTCCATGCTTAAAATGTACTCTATGGCGATGGATCACAATATTTACCACGCGTGTAGCCGTCGCCTATGTTTCAATCCAGCTAGGTTATAAACTGTGCCAAATATCCTCACATCTGTCAGCTCGGTATCGCCTTTTTCTGTCGCCCTATCCTTTTCTCTCGCTCAAAGCCGCTTGCTAGAGCGACAAAGAGCGGGAATGCGACAGCACGCGTTGGAATCCTCGAGGCAATCGCATTCCCGCTATCTTTTTCGCTCTAGCAAATGGCGGTTCTGAGCGACAGAAAAGGATAGAGTGACGGTAAAAGGTGATTTGGTGCTGATAGATATGTGGTCCAACCATGGTCCAACACTTATTGGATTGGCTCCGTTATGCGGAATCACTTGTCTCTGTCTTTTTCTTTACGTGTAAAGAGTATGGAAAATAACCTCAATTCTGCGCTTTTGCGATGTTTTTCGTTGTTTTTTCATCATTATCTTTAGCACAATTATCTTTATTGAAAAAGTTATTGCAGCAACTAGGAACACAGTACGTTAAAGTGTATTTTGATGTAGAATTCAATATGTTTCCGCTATTATTTACGCCAAAAAATTACCCGCGACAAGCGCTTTTGATGATATTCTGATTTTTTTACAATCTTCTGTGAGGTTTATACGCAATTTAATACTTGTAGCTACTAGATAATCTTTAGCTTTTCGTATTTTGTGGCTACAACTTTACGTTTTCTATATGAAAATATGGCCCGCGCAAACCATGTTTTTGGACCCTTAAGCATTATGTATTAACATGTATTTTTTCTTTCTTTCAGGAAGTTGATGATACCACGTTGTATACAACTACATAAAATAATTATATGATACTGATAAATATAGCATAGCGACGTACAGACGTTTCGATAACTAATGTTATTATTAACTACTATAGAAATTTATCTAAATCTGTTAAGATCACATGTATTTTTGAGTGTTATTACAATTGAATAGAATAGTTCTATTTTATTAAAAAAGATAATTATTATGTAATAATAAAAACATTAAACACTGTGAAATACAAATTTTATTCCTATAGTTTTTAAGTTGTTTTTTTTCTCCTTGATATTAATAAGTTAATGTAGGTAATAGACATGGGCGCCGCGTTAAAAAATTGCGGCGGCGGCGAACTGGCAATTTTAGGTCGGCGGCGGCGCGGCGCCGGCGGCGTGGACTTTTTTTAAAGCTTAATTAACATGAATAGGTATATGACTTTAATGGACGCTGCATGATACAATTCAACATTTTACGTTTATTAGAACTCTGTAAAATGCAGAAACGCCACACCTGGTTTAAAATAAGGCTCAAAGACTTCAGATCAGAACTAAGCTTACCAGATTTAATACTTCAAAAATATCCCGGACGACGTCCGCCTTTACGAGATTAGTACTACTAAAGCAACTAAACAGTAATAGGAGATTAGTATATACTGCAAGGCATGTCGAAATCACAAAAAAGCTTTTGAAAACGAGCCGTATGCTTAAAAGCTCTCTAGAAGTTTTAAATTCCTTTACCCTTGAGGGCAGAAGGCCTAAGGCACACACAGTATTATAAATGACACTAAGGCATGTACACTACGAGGCATATATCTTGAAATCGGGTGGGGATTGTGCGAAACGCGTATTTTGGGCATTCGTAGCGGTGAGGGGCGCGGGCGGCGGGAGAAGGGCGCGCGCTATTGGTCGCTCACAAGAGCACATGCGCGAACTTGTCCCCACTCCGTCGATAAAATTTCAACATTTTCTGTGGCTCATAAAGGGCGCGAAGGGCTTGCAAATATTCGATGGAATTCACTATTCGAATATTCGAAATTTTTTATGGAGGTATTCGAATATATTCGAATATTATTCGAATATTTCTGTAAATTAAAAAAAAATGGTTATAATTAATAAATATTGTTTATTTTTCAAGTTAAACCAAAGTTTAATGCTTCGTTTAATGTATCATCTTTGACTGTTGCATTTTCCCCACGTTTTTAGGTTTAACTTCTGTATATGGTCATAAATCGTTACGGGTTTTCAGTTCGATTTTTTAATTTTATAGTACGTTTTTAAAACGTGTTTCTATTTAGTTTTTTGTCAATACATTCTGCTTTTTAGTCTTATCTATGTTTTTCTGTGGTATTTCCGGTTTCAACATCAGACCAAGGTCTAACACCCATCCGAATACTTGTCAAAATGAATCAATCGAGCCCATACTCGATGGGGTTGTGTTGTATGGTATTATTATGGAGTTTCTGTGCCCTTCTTCCGCTCCATCACCAAACCCTGGACTTTATTTCTCAACAAAGTACTTGTCAAGAAAAATCAAACGAGCACTAAATTCTATGGAGTTGTATAGTTTTATTACAGAGTTCCTGTGACCTTTTTCCGACTCCATCATCACCCTGGAAACTATCTCAATTTCAATTTAATCTCCCATCAGAGTACTAGTCTAGAGGTTTTATTACAGAGATTTTGTGGCCTTCTTCCAGCTTTTATCATCAGACCTTGAACACTATTTATTTTCCCAACAGAGTACTTGTCAAGAGACAAATCAAACGAGCTTTAACTCGATGGATTTGTATGATTTTATTACAGAGTTCCTGTGGCCTTCTTCCGGCTCCATCATCTAGCCTTGGCCACTATTTCCCAACAAAGTACTCATTAAGACAAATCAAATGAGCAAAAATCTCGATGGGGTTGCATGGATTTATTACAGAGTTCCTGTGGCCTTCTTCTGGCTCCATCATCAGACCCTGGAAACCGTCTCCTATTAGAGCATTAGTCAAAACGAATCAAACGAGTCCAAACTAGATGGGGTTGCATGGTTTTATAACAGTGTTCTTGTGGTCTTCTTTCGGCTTCATCATTAGACCTTGAACACTATTTATTTTCCCAACAGAGTACTCGTCAAGACGAATCAAACGAGCTCAATATGGATTTGTATGGTTTCGTTACAGAGTTCCTGTGATTTTCTTCCGGCTCCATCATCAGACCCTGGATACTATTTCCCAACAGAGTACTTGTCAAGACAAATCAAACAAGCCCAAACTTTATGGAGTTGTACAGTTTTACTACAGAGTTCCTGTGGCCTTCTTTCAACTCCATCATCAGACCCTGGAAATCGTCTCCCACCAAAGTATTAGTCAAGACGTATCATACGAGCCCAAACTAAATGGCGTTGCATTGTTTTATTACAGAGTTTTTGTGGCCTTCTTCCGGCTTCATCATCAAACCATGTACACTTTTGAATTTCCCAACAGAGAACTTGTCAAGACGAATCAAACGAGTCCAAACTCAATGGATTTATGTGGTTTTATTACAAAGTTCCTGTGGTTTTCTTCCGGCTCCATCATCCGACTCTGGCCACTATTTCAACGAAGTACTCATCAAAACAAATCAAACGAGTATAAACTCGATAGGGTTGCATGGTTTTATTACAGAGTTCCTGTAGCTTTCTTCCGGCTCCATCATCAGACCCTGGAAATCATCTCATATTACAGTACTAGCCAAGCCGAATCAAACGATCCTAAACTAGATGGGGTTGCATGGTTTCACTACAGAGTTCTTGTGGTCTTCTTTCGGCTTCATCATCAAACTCTGGACACTATTTCACAACAAAATACTTGTCAAGACGAATCAAACGAACCCAAACTCGATGGATTTGTATGGTTTTATTACAGATTTCCTGTGGTCATCTTTGGGTTCCACCATTAGATCAGCTCAATGACAGTATATTATTTCATCGTCTTCCAGTTCTGACTTCTGACCTGTTTTAAGTTTCAAGTATTTTGCTCATCGTGAAGCTAGATTAAAATGGTTTACAATATCTGGACAAATAAAGAACATTAGGTCAACAAATAAATAAACGTGAAAATGACCGTTAACGAACGCTTCATTCTAGCGCTATTCGGGTATTTAATAAATGACTTTCGCCTAAATCTAACAAAGTAGAAAATATTCGAATATTCGAATATCACCGACTTGAGTATTCGAATAGCAAAATAAGCCGAATATTCGAAGTATTCGAATATTCGAATTGCAAGCCCTAGGCGCGATACATGGGATACTCTTAAGGAACTAATCTTCTAAGAATAAATATTTTATTTCTGCCTGACCCACATCTGCAAGTTGGTTATGAGGGTTATTAAATTACAAATCGTGTTACTCGCGAGTTTGACGACTTCTGACTTCCAATCTTCGAGAATAAGCAGAGTTCCGAAAAGACTTTGGTTATTGACCATATCTGTAGATACTATACGCTGAAGCAGGTAGTTAAGTGATTGGTTGAGAGGTTCAGACCCTCGCTTTCTCTGGAAAGCCAGAAGGGAATGCGTTTGGAAAGCACTACTAAGATATTTGAGCACAACAGTTTTCCGATCATGTGGTTCTTGTAACTGAGACTTTGGGAAGACCTGTACCTGTACAGTTTTCCCCTGACTAAGGGTCTCCCAGGTGTCGCATGTCGTGTCCTAGGACACACTTTGCTTCCCGGACGGACGAACAAACATCATGAACTTATCTGCTGTGGGTGGATAATCACGCTAGTATGCTCAATGATTATTGTGGCTCCACCAGTTACCAATGCTACTTTGAGTAATTTGTAATAATAATAATATTCTTTATTGCACACGAAAACACATTATAAACAAAGAAACGGAACAAAGAAGAAAGTACACAATAGGCGGCCTTATTTATTGCTATACAGCAATCTCTCCCAGGCAACCATGGGAGAAAGAGATAAGATACACCACAATAAGGGAGTGGGTGCAACTATTTAGAGAACAGTATAAGTACATACATAAATTAAAATTCAAGAATGGAAAAGAAAATAATTAATATGTGAGGAATAGAAGAAAGGGAATGACTCCTGACTTGATTTCGAAAGGCTCCAAGAGATTGAACCTTTCTGATAACTTCTGGTAGCGAGTTCCAAAGACGAACTGCATAAACAGAATATGAATAAGAGAAGAAATCAGATCAATGACGCGGAAATTCAAGAGTGAGGTTAGAGGAACAACGCAAGGTACACTGCGTGGACGAGGAAAGGAATGAGAAACAATCTTTTAGGTAGGGAGGGGAAGTTGGCAAAAAAGTATGGATTAGAGAAGGGAAAGAGTGTGCAAGTCCCGGACCGGCAAATAGGAGGCCAGTTAAGTTTGGCATGGAAGTGTGACACATGGTCAAATTTGCGAAGTTTGAAAATAAACCTGATACAAATATTCTGCAGACGCTCAAGTTTATTGAGCAGTTCCTCTGACAGATCTGTGTAACAGACATCAGCGTAGTCAATAATAGGTAGCAGGAGAGGTTGTGCTAGAGTAATTTTGGTGCTGGTAGGTAAAAAGTGCGGAACCTGTTAAGCAAACCGTACGCACCAAACACCTTTTTTTCTCAGTGTTTCTATTTGGAGCCTCCGTGATAGTTGCTGATCAAAAATAATACCCAGGTTCTTAACGGTTTTGGAGAACGGGATAAGAGTGCCATCAAAATATACCGAAGGAAGCTGTTCGGTTCGAGTCATCAATCCTAGAAACGAAATAAAAATTGCCAATAATAATGCACTGAGTTTTAGTCGGGTCAGACCAGAGGACTCCAGCTACTCATTTGTAGTCAGATGACGTAGAATGGTTCGATAATGCATTGTTCCAAGACGATTCAAAAGGTCATTGATTAATTTTAGAGGATATGGCCCATACTGAGGTAGGTTTCACTGACCTTCGGCCATCTCCATTTTCCAGTCGTAAGAAAACATACAGAATACTGAGGAGAATCTGCCATTTTATTTAGCGTTCGAAGACCATAAAAGCCCTCGCGTCGAGGGATGGGGTGTGCTGCAGTTTCTCCAAAAGTGCCAACTACGAAGTGATGTGTTGCGGTTCTTAGGGCTAGTTCATACGGGGTCAGTGACTGGAACCAGCGAGCGAGCGAGAAGAAGATAAGAGAAGAAGAGCTAGACTGGGTTACTGTACTGTTGTTACTGATCCCATAAACCAAGCATTATATGAAAAATTAAAAACCATATAGTTCAAATCCCATACAGTAGCGGTGGTAAGCTACTTAAATAACGAACCGGCAAAAAACTGACGTAAAATAGTATAACTTTCGTCAATAAATTTGTTTCTTGACAATAATCCACGCCGTGCGGCAAAGACGGCGGCGGCGGCGGCGTGCCGGTGACTCACGGCGGCGTCGCACCGGCGCGGCGCCCATGTCTAGTAGGTAATAGGATCTTCTTACTTTTTTATCGTATGAGGATGAGTGGCCTGGCCACCTCTGTTGTTAGAGTTTATCAAGCCGCGTGTAAGGCTTAACTTGGCTTAACGACTGTTATCAGATGACAACAGCCGGGACCGAAGGTTTAACGTGCCTTCTTAAGCACGGAAGCGCTCAGTTGTAATGCCACTTAATGGTCACCCATCCGACACCTGGCCGGACCGAGCGTTGCTTAACAAACGTGATCGAGTACGATGAGTCTGAAGATTCCGCCATGAGCGCATCATGTAATGGGATAGCATCACAATCTTTTTGGCCCGGTTTCATGAAATTCATACTTTACTGCTCAAATTAAAATAAAATTTTATTTATTATTAGGCCATTAAATGTTTTTCCATACAAATAAGGTAATTACTGAAAGGTTTGTTTTATTTCATATACCTACCTAATTTGATTTTATTTGAGTTTGATATTGTTCGAAAGCTGTAATAGAATTGAAAAGTGTTAAAGGACATCATCCATTTTAGTCCAAATGTGAAAGTGCCAGCCAAAAAGCAAAAGTGCTTTATTCTGATAGATTTTGTCCACCTAAGCATTTCTTATTATGACACCGAAGCTGTACTACTCGATTTTAAATAAGTTCAAAAAGTCTGTTTTTCATAAATTTTGGCACAAATGTAAAAAAGTTGACCAAAAAGCAAATTCTGATAGATTTTGTCCACCTCAGAATAACTAATACTAAGCATTTCTTATTATAACACCGAAGCTGTAGCACCGCTGCACTTGATTTTAATTGAGTTCAAAAAGTCTGTCTTTTCATACATTTTGACACAAATGTGAAGCGGTGGCACAGCTTCGGTGCCATTATAAAAAAAATGTTTAGATGGACAAAATCTATCAGAATAAAGCACTTTTGCCATTTGGCCGGCACTTTCATATTTGGACCAAAAATGTATGAAACGTGGATGATATCCATTCACGTATTTTTGTATGAAATTCCAATTTCATTCTGCTCTAACTGACACACGGCGAATAGGAGAAATTCGACAGTAAAGTCCACAAGTTGACCATTCCAGCTTTCGAACATTGTCAAATTTAAATAAAATCAGATTGAATTTATTGAATTTATATTTCATCAATGCCTGCGCGGACGGGCGTCCGGAAAACAATAGAAAATCTATTGTATCTGATTTTTCGGGCGTTGATGGGTTTAAAAACCTTTCAGAACTTAGCTAGTTTGTATGGAAAACTATTGGTGGCTCTTATTTTCTTTTGAGTCGCCTTTGATTAGTATATACAGGGTTATTTTTAAAACACCAAAAACCTTACTATCATCTTAAACAACAACATTTGTTCTACGACTTTTCCAAAAACAGACACAGAAAAAAAAAACGTTTTTATTACAAAAAAGGCCGGACTAAAAACATTAAAACGGACTAGTAAAAACAGACTAAAAAGTGTAAAATAAATTTTTCTTTAAATATTAATAACCCTACAGAAATTTTAAACCTAAAAACGTGGGGCGCATGCTAAAGACAATATGGATGATAAATTTTACAAAATGCGACTTTTTTGTAATAAAAACGTGTTTTTAAAAAAGTTTTTTTTTCAGTAAATTTTTATTTTCTGCTTTTTAGTTAACGAGCTAAGACTAAAAATATACCATCTCCTATCGGAGCACTCGTCAAGATGATTCAAACGAGCCAACACTCGATGGGGTTGCATGGTTTTAATACAGAGTCCCAGTGGCCTTCTTCCGGCTCTATCATCAGACCCTGGAAACTTCCCAAGAAAGTACTCGTCAAGACAATTCAAACGAGCCCAAACTCGATGGGGTTGCATGGTTTTATTATAGAGTTTCTATGGCCTTCCTCCGGCTCCATCATCAGCTCCTCGGACACTATTTCCCATTAAAGTACTCGTCAAGATGATTCAAACAAGTCCAAACTCGATAGGATTGCATGGTTTTATTACCGAGTTCCAGTGGCCTTCTTCCAGCTTCATCACCAGACCCTGGACACTATTTCCCAACAAAGTACTCGTCAAGACGATTCAAACGAGCCCAATCTCGATGGGGTAGCGTGGTTTTATTAAAAAGTTCCTGTGTCCTTCCTCCGGCTCCATCATCAGACCCTGGAAACTATTTCCCAACAAAGAACTCGTCAAGACGATTTAAACGAGCCCAAATTTGATGGGGTTTCACGGTTTCAATATTGAGTTCCTATGGCATGGCCTTTCGGCTTCATCATCAGACCCTAAACCACGTCTCCCATTAGAGTACTCGTCAAGACGATTCTAACGAGCCCAAATACGATGGGGTTGCATGGTTTCTTCATAGAGTTCCTGTGGCTTTCTTCCGGCTTCATCATCAGATCAGCTCAATGACACCATAATATTGCATTGCCTTCCAGTTCTGGCCTATGTTCAAAGTTTTAAGTCTCTAGCTCATCGGGAAGTTAGGATAAAATAGTTCGCAAACTTTGTGGAGAAACACACAAACAAACAAACGCGAAAGCAACCTAATAAAAACGTGCTAAAATCGACTTTTCATACAAAACTCGATCAGCTGTTTGGTCATTGTTGTAAATAAATGGTGTTACTAATCTTCTCTTGCGAGGTTGTTGGTGTTTTAAAAATAACTCTGTACTTATAAAGTCCATACGTAACCCACCGGATCCGTACGCGTAGACATGCAAGTGCAGTTTGCAGCGTCCAGTTCGTCGCTGCAGCTGCGTTGTCTGGCAGGTGTCATATTCCCATTACTGGTTAAACTCTATGGAATCTATGGCATTTTGCCTAGTGACTCAGTAATGGGTATATGACATCTGTCAGAAACTCGACGAAACGATTACTGACAGTAAGGTTGCATGTTAGAGACTTTCACCCTTCACGTCTGTTTAATGCCTGGCTTCTCAAACCTGAACGGTATCCACTACCGCAGTGGGTTGGGTAACGGTAATCCCGACTGGTATTTTGTGTGGCATTACTACAGCTGTTGCGAAACCAGAACCGCATACCTAATGGGTACGCGGTACGTACCACGTGTTCGGCGAAACTTTTACTTCCCTCCGCGGACGCACCCCGCACCGCCGCCCGCTCGCTGTGCTCGCGTCACGCGCCAGTACCGTTACCGCCTCCGGTAGCGGTAAAGTTCGGCTCATTCTTTTTATCCACCCTAAAACAGTCACCCTAAGCCGGATACTCGGAAAACACGTGTCCATCTATGCAACCCATTATACTATCAAGAGGCTGAGAGCGAAGGGCTGTTTCAGGGTGGATAAACGGAATAAGCCTAAAGTTCCGGTATGGTTTGAACAGCTCGTTATCCGCATACCCATCGGGATATCGTTAACGCAACCGGTACAGGATACCGGCATAAGAATAAATTCTTATGATACTGGTCAGATTTGAGTAGGCCTTTATAGTGTCTCATAAGAGCGTTGATTCGTCACGGCAGTCTGCATTTCATACAAACTTAGTCCTTATTTTTCGAAATTAAATAAACCGATTTTTATGAAACTCATACGCATAAACAGGATACATTGGTCTAAAAAGTTAGTTAATAACATTATTGAAATGTCTTATTTTATTAAAAATATAATTAGAAATTTCATTTCCATGGAAAATAAAATTGGTCTAATTTAGCTCTACCTTAAGCGCTACCGCACACGATCAACTTTTGTCTCCGCAACTATTTTGTCTTTCACATCAAGTCCACGGGTTTATATGTAAGCGCGCACACGAAGCGACGCGGTCGTCGGCATCTTTTCATACAAACCATGTGAGAGACAAAATAGTTGCGGAGACAAAAGTCTATGAAGTTTCGTTAAATTCGTTTTGTAATAGCGATAAAATAAGGACTTAAAAGTTTGTATGGAATGCCGTGACGAATCAACGCCCTTAAGTTCTATCATACAACACGTGGAACTGGCATGTGCTCATCTTTTAGGTAGGTTCAGTCAAGTGTAGTAAAACGAACACACATAGGCTATTTGGTAATAACCTTATCATCATCGTTTTTACTAGCGACAGTGCTTTTTACATAATTTATAACCTTACAAGATTGTTTTTTTACATAATTAGAAAGTTTTTTACTTAATTCATAACTTCGTGATAACCTCGTCGTCACCGAGAAAGATGTCCTGCAATCAGTGCAACGCAGTCGTATCGGATTGCGTTTTGTGTGGACGGTGCCAAGGGAAATATCACTTCGGATGTGCAGGTGTGGCCGAGTCTACCTATAGAAAAATGGGTTCGGAGAAAAAGGCTGCATGGCGTTGTGCTCCGTGTCGCGCTCAAGCTGCCTCGGACACTGGAGTAACCTCGAGCGAAACCATGATTGCGGATTTGCTGAAGGAAATAAAAAGTTTCCGTTCTGACTTTAACACAATGAAATCCGATTTCAATATTATTAAAGCTGATTTACGTTCCACAACTCAATCTATCCAAGACCTAAATTCGAAGTGGACTGATATGGAAGAACGATTTTCGGGGATGGAAGACCGGCTTATTCAGGTCGAAAGTAAAATCTCCTGTCTTCCGACCATTCGTAAGGAATTAGATCAAGCCCTAGAAACTATTAAATCCTTGAAACACGATAACAACACGCAAGACCAGTTTTCGAGGCTGAACAATCTGGAAATAGCAGGGATTCCTCGCTCCAATGGTGAAAACTTGCATTCTATCCTAAGAAACATCTGCACGAAGGTAGGATTATCGCTGCTTGATACCGATATCGATACAATTCATCGTGTTCGTGTTTTTAACCAAAAGTCGGACGACGTCGAAAAACAAAACAAATCCACCCGCGCTCCATCAATAATCGTGAGATTCACGCAGCGTGTGCGCAAAGATCAGCTTGTCAGCGCTGTACGCCAGCGGCGAGGTCTCACCACCGCCGATATCGGCCTACCCGGACAAGCGTATAATATATTTGTCAACGAGCATCTTACCCCAACTAACAAGTTGTTACTCAAGCGCGCTCGCGAATTAAGGGCTGAACACAATTACTCCTATTTATGGGTCAAGGATTGTAAAATCCTATTACGTAAAAATGATAAATCACCGATTTTGCGCATCTCTAATGATTTGGACTTGCTTAAAATAAAATGACTAAATAATGTTTTGATTTTGATTGTGTCTCGTTGTCGAGTATCGCTGTTAGCCTTGGTTATGTTATTTAAATTATTATGTTCTGCAGTTGTTGTCCAACCTTTTGTTTACCTTAGGGCTGATTTTTCAATCCCCAGATAACAGATATCAGTCAGTTAAATTATAATCCGAATAATATAAAAGTCATTCAAAAAATTTGACAAACAAACATATGACAATCATTTTGAATTTGGCGGCATAACATGATATCAAACGAATAAAGCTTTATCTGGGCATTGAAAAATCAGCCCTTAATAAACAAAATTTGTGTGCCTCCCCACCTAGTAGTCGCGCTAGTAGTCGCTTGTGCATAAAACAATATTCATGTCATATCTCAAAATTAAAAATGATTCTTTTTGAAAACTACTTACTTGTTAGTAGCCTATTGTCAATATTGGTCTCATTTAATCATAATAAATATATTATATGTATTATTTGTGTGTTCATACTATATACATCTTATGTATCTGTATTTGATCGCCTTAAGATGACAATTAAATTGAATTCTCACATACAAATGTATCTTTGCAACAATAAGTAATGTCTGATTTAACACTTAATATATACTACCAGAACGTGAGGGGACTGCGAACAAAAGGTGACACTTTTCTGCGTAATGTTTTACAATCTAACTTCGACTTAATCTGTATCACAGAAACATGGCTTACGCCCGATTTTTCTGATGCAGAATATTTTCACTGCAATTATCATGTTTATCGAAGAGATAGGCCGTCGTCTATCGCAGTGCAAGGGGCATCGCGGGGGGGCGGGGTGTTGGTAGCCGCACGTCGCGGGCTGAGCGTGCGCAGCCGGGACGAATGGCGCTCCACTCCGGCCGCCGAGGAGCTCTGGCTGAGTGTCGAGCTCGCGCCCTCCGCCTCCCGCGCCCCCCGCACCCGCGCTGTGGCTCGCGACGTAACTAATGCTCAACTACATATTGCTTGTTGTTATTTTCCGCACAACCAAAATCACCTTACATCCTTACAGGCTTTCTTTGATAATGCTTCTGAATTAATACATAATAATCCGAATGATAAGTTTATACTTTTGGGTGACTTTAACGTTACCTATGCAGATTGGTTTTATGATGATTGTGGTATGCTACAGTTAAACACCAATGACGATACTAAAGCAATATGTGTCTCAAATTTCATGTCTTTCTCTAACCTGTCGCAATTTAATGGTTGTGCTAATAGTAATAATCGCATTTTAGATTTAATATTAAGTAACATCACATGCAAAGTTGTAGCATGTGACTTCCCATTCGTTCCCGAGGATAAACATCATAAATCCTTGCAGTTTACTCTAAGTTTATCTCAATCTTTATTATTAAAGGAAAAAGAGCGTATAAAATTCATTAATCATGCAGGTGATTTTGATCAAATTAGTAAAGAACTTTCAGAAATTAATTGGCATTCTGTCTTCTCAAAATTAAATACAAACAACTCGGTCGCTTATTTCTATTCAATCTTGCACAGCCTGATGGATAAATATATCCCTAAAAAGGTTGTAAAATTTAACACAAACCATCCGGTGTGGTACTCGCGCGCTCTAATTAAATTAATCCGTAATAAGGAAAACATACATTGTAGGTGGAAAAAATATAATAATCCACGTGACTATCAGGATTTTAAGCGTTTACGCGCTAGAGCAAAACGGTTGGAATCAGAATGTTATAGTAAACATATTAACTTTTGTGAAGAAAAAATTAACATGTCTCCACGTTATTTTTGGACTTATATAAAGTCCAAACTTAAGGTCAACGATTTGCCTTCCTGTATGTCCAACGATATTAAAACATCTACTGATTGTCAAGAAATAAGCGACATGTTTAATAATTATTTTAATTCTGTTTTTGTAACCGTGGATTCAGGGTCGGGCGTTGGGGATCCTCACTGTTCCTCTAACCACACCTCATCTAGTTGCATTAACTTACCAAATTTTTATATCACATGCGAAGAGGTGTCGAAAGCACTGACGCATGTAGACATTAATAAGAGCGCAGGTACTGACAATGTCCATCCTTTTGTCATATCCAAATTGGCAAAGGAATTGTCGATACCGCTCACGTTAATCTATAATAAGTCACTCTCTGAAGGATCCTTCCCAGACTTATGGAAACAAGCATTGATAACACCAATATTTAAGGGAGGTGATAAACATGATGTGCGGCAGTATCGACCTATTTCCAAACTTTGTGTGATGGGTAAAACCTTTGAAAAAATAGTTACTACATTTTTAACATCACAAACGAAAAACCATATTTCTCCTCAGCAGCATGGATTTTTCAGCGGTCGCAGTGTTGAAACTAATTTGATAACTTACACAGATATAATCTTCGAGCAACAAAGGCTTCGTTTTTCACGAAGGGAGAAGCCTTAGCGATTAAACTCTATTCAAATTATTCTGGCATTTTTTGCGGGGGGGAAAATGCACACAAGTGCAGTTCCGCATACCCACATACAAAAACAACACTGTAATGACGACACTCACACATAAAAAATAAAACAAAACAGCAAAAAATTGTGTACGGATGAGTCACACATCAAAATATGACACGTTTTTGACATAAAGGGCTGGGCTCAACTGTCGATGCAGCAATATCGATACGGAAAAAGGAATAAAGGTTACAAACTCAATCATTTTACGATGGGGTGAATAACAACAAAGAGGTCATTTTTATACGCTTGAGCTTTATCATGATATGATAGGTACCTCATTCGAGGTGGTATATTAAAAGAGATATGATTTCAATGGTAAAAAGTAGAGTACACAACTCGTGAAAAAAAAACTCATCTCGGTTCTTTGTATAATACTTACGGCTATTTGCACTAAACTTAAGAATCGCATAAGTCTTTCCTAACTATAACTCGGCCAAATTAAAACGGTGTCATGAACTTAGCTGTCATGCAGCTATCGTGCGCCTAATTATCTTGCTTGCTTGCTTCTGTCTGCTTGTACTAAGGGCGTCGTATATTTATATATGTTATTTTTCTGATTAATATTATCAATATGTATGGCACTTCTTACTCAAAATTTAAATTAATAACTAAACCTTGTTTTGATTTCTATTTTTTTTTTAATTGCAATCATTTTGCTTTCTATATTCAGTAGTTTTGTAAGTAAAGGCCTATGAAAAGCTTTAGGATAATAGTTTTCAATTCGGTGCCTTAGGATGGGTAGCCTAAGTATGTCATGCTCTCTTTAATCATTTCTGCGGTGTTGTCGTGTGGGGCGAGTCGTTACGTTCCCTCAAATATGGTTGAGCGAAGCGATGGCTGGTCCATGCGTCATGCTCGTGAATGGGTGCTGCCAGTGGAAAGGGTCTGCTTCTGAGTACCTATCTTAACGCATATTGAATTGTAAGAATTGCATTTTTTTAAATTATTTTTTATGTCTTGTAACATGTGGTTTTTTTTTTGGAAAATTTTGCCTACTTAGGTGCACTTTCGAGTAGCAGACACAGTGATTTCTCAACTAGTTGAAAGTTATTTACTCTCATTACTTAGTAGTATTTAGTTAGTAGTATTTAATTTCAACCTACCTACCCATTGTGTGCAAACTTTTGTTAATTATTGTGATGGAAAATGACCTCACTTTAAATGTGGAGCTCATTTTTCAATGTTGACGACTCTGTATGAAATATACAGGGAGAAAAAAGCAGCCCTTGACGAGTTTCTTGCCGGTTCTTCTCGTTACAAGGTCTCCCGCTTAGGGTTTGCGAACCGATGGCGTAGCTTCTATGACATTCACAAGTGCTTGTAACAGCCTAGACTGAATAAATAATTTTTGAATTTTGAATTTTAAATCATGCAAAAATCACGCAAATTTATTTGACGCAGAATCAGGGCCAGATTGACCAACACTTTATCGACAAACATTATTTAACGGTAACATCACTAAGTTGTCCATCGGTGAGAACTCGGATTTATCTAGCGACAGATCTGAAATTTGTACGGACGAGCCATGGACTAGCAGACCCGATGTCACTGAACAAATCTGACAACTAATCAAGAATAAAATATACGAATTTAATGTTTTAATGTAGACAAATAGCAATAATATGATACAAATTTACTTTCATGTGAAATGTAACACCATCTTTTTTGTATACTTGATGTTCGAGACCTCTTTTAACAGCAAAAACCTCATCAAATCGACATTTTAAACAGAGCAGCGTTCACATGCGCGACTGGACTCGGTCTAGAAAGAAATCCGGGCGCAACTGGTTTTACTAATGCGTATGCCCATTTGGGCTTGTACTTCGGCAGAGGGGAACGCTTCGTATGGCTTCTCTTTCTGTAGAAGCCCGTCTTACTCTAAGGATATAATAATCAATGCTATGGACTCCGGTCACCAGGTGGATGCCGTGTATACCGATTTTTCCAAAGCATTTGACAAAATTAATCATCATATCCTTCTACAAAAAATCAAGGCAATCGGTATACACGGTGACCTCTGGCGTTGGGTCAAATCATATATTTCTAATCGCAGCCAAGCGGTAGCGTTGAAGGGATATCAGTCAAGATTCCTTAATATCCCGTCTGGGATTCCTCAAGGATCTCATTTAGGTCCTTATTTGTTCAACTTGTATTTAAACGATGTAGGCGATTGTTTTGTTAACTCACATCATCTCCTTTATGCTGATGATACAAAAATATTCAAAATTATTAAATCCGTCAATGATTGTCATGAATTGCAGGACGATCTAATACGATTTCAGGAATACTGTTTTAAAAATCTGCTTTTCTTAAACACAGAAAAATGTTATACTATCTCATTTACCCGTAGGCATCACCCGATTGTACATAATTATAATATATGTGGAGACACTATAAAAAGGGTTTCCACCATCCGTGATCTTGGTAGGGTAGAGGCACTAAAAGATGAACGACCCCCAATAGATGAACGTTCGATCGAAATATTTAGAAAATAAAAAATCTGCCGCCTACTTTTGTGCAATATTTTATCCCGTAACATGGTAACACTTTTTCTGTCCGTCGCCATTAAAATATTGACACAAATGTCACGGACGCGCTCACAGCCGGCTGCTGCGCAAGCTGTTCCCGCCAAAAATCTGTTTTCTATGGACACCCACTTAAGGTAAGTGACCTCAACGTTTAAGCATAATGTCACATTAAACACATTATTACAGCTATATTTGAAAAGTTTTGGTTGTAATAAAATCTTGATATGTTTAGTTTGTATTACGTTGTATCAGATTTACATCATTTACTATATTTCTCGAGAAATGTACTGTTCAAGTAAAGGATTTAATTTTTTACGTTGGATCCAATAAATGAACGGCGTTCAACTAATGGAGAAAGTGCAAATATTTACAGTCATCAATTACCTATAAAATCATTCTTAAACTCAAACCAAAACCGTTCAAATTAGTTTTAAAACATATTACGAAGTTATTTACCAAAAGTTGAACATAGTTTGTATGGGTTTTTGTTAATTTTTAAGACTATTATTTTAGTATGAAATCGTTTATTGTTCAACTTTAGGATTCATTCCCAAAACTTGAACCAAATAATGATGTTCAAATTTTGTACGTTCAACATTTGGGTATCGATTTTTAAGCTGAACACGCAAATGAATTTGATCGTTCATTTTGTGGTGACTTTATCTACAAATTGAACAAACTAAATTATATAGTTCAAGTTTTGGGTATTGTGTCAATATATGAACGCATAAGTAGATGTACAAATACAGTATGTTGTTTTTTTGCAATGTAAGTCCATAGATTATTCCTTTTCCAAAATTTACAGTCATGTCTAGTATTGTACTTATCCTTAAGTCTTTTAATTTTTATTTTTTCAGATGTTATCTACTCAACGAAAAAAAGAAAAAAAATATGAACAAAGTACCCTCGAAGAAGCTGTACGGATGGTACAAACAAAACAAATATCCTTATCGAAAGCCAGTGCTCAATATAATATTCCAAAAGGTACATTGCATAATAAAATTCACGGGAAAACTTCTCTGCAATGTAAAAAAGGTCCACGAAAATTGTTATCAGATAACGAAGAACACAAAATTGCGACCTGGATTTTAAATATGGCTAAAATTGGCTATCCCGTAAATGCAACCGATGTCAGGGAAACGGTTGCCCAAATTTTCAACATCAAAGGTATGGATCTGAAGCCAGGAAAAAAGTGGATGAAACTATTTTTGCAACGACATCCAAACATAACTAAAAGACATGCCGAAGTTATTTCAAAAGCAAGATCGTTAATCACAGAGCCAATGATTAGAAAATGGTTTGACAGTTTGCACCAACACCTGCAAGAGGAAAACGCAGGTGATATATTGGATAGTCCTGACCGTATTTTCAATTTAGACGAGACAGGTGTACAACTATGTCCAAAAACTGGGGTCATTTTGGCACCTAAAAACTATCGCGCTATGTACACTGTTGCCAGTGGACAGGAAAAGCAAAGTATAACTGTGCTGTGCAACTTTTCCGCTAGCGGTGAAATAGTTACACCTTTTATCGTATACCCACTACAAAGAATTTCAAAAGAAGTGGCTCAATCAGTTCCAGATGAATGGGGAATAGGACGTTCGGAATCTGGTTGGATGACGGGTGAAACGTTCTTGCATTATATAAAAGAAATATTTGTACCTTGTCTCCAAAACAATAATATTAAACTTCCAGTACTGTTGCTCGTTGACGGCCACAAAAGTCATATAAATTTAGAGTTGCACGAATTTTGTGTTCAAAACAAAATTATACTATACTGCCTGTATCCAAATACGACACACATTCTGCAGCCATGTGACGTAGGAATTTTTGGCCCTCTAAAAGCAGCATGGAAAACTGTAGCAAGAAAATACAAAAACAAAGAGAATGCTCAGATAACCAAGTCAAACTTTGCAAAAATATTTGCACAGTCTTTTGAAATATCTATGAAGAAAATTGTGATAGTTAACGCCTTCAAAGTTTGTGGAATTTTCCCATTCAACCCCAATGCTGTAGATTATTCCAAATGCATCTCGAATAGACAAAAAGAAATAGAACATGACATATCTTTAGATGATTATAAAACCACTATCGATGTAATAGAAAAAGTTTTACAAAATAATGTGCTGGCAAAATACAAAGAATATAGAAGCCGTAATAAAACATGTAAGAGTAGTCTTTTCAAATTTTGGAATAAATGCAAAAATAAAGTGGACAACCTCTTGCTGTCACAATCGTCAAATATTGATGATTCTACAATTAACAGTTTGCGAACAGATAATTCTAATACTGGCGTAAATGCAAGCAATACAGAAGAGACATCAAAGACCCAAAAACAACGTCATGAAGACGAATTATCTTTAATTCCTGACAACTCTTTTGGGACCCTTGGGACAAGTACTTGTATTCAGGGCTTTATGGATATAGAAAATATGCCAATCGAAATCGAGGGTATGTCTTTACTTTTGGATGATTTCGAAAACACTAACCAAAAACGCATTATTCCCAGCACAGGAATAGCATCTAATGACAAGCAATATGATGAAATAGAATATATGACTGTATCTCAGTCACCAACAACAACAGTTTTGGATTTGACAAATACAATAAATCTTCCTGTGCATTGGGATGTACTTCACACAACTTCTACGCCAGTAACATCAAACCAAGCTATTCCATTGCCTTGGTACACTGAAGATAATGAGATCATTCAGGATGTATCGCTGAATGTTGATGTGCCGAACAATCAAGAAATAACCCAGAACGTAGACGTTACTCAGGACTTGTCACTGCAAGATGACTTGCTTAACAATGACAATGGTGTCCAGATCCATGATATCACATTTGAAAAAAATCAATGTATCCGTGATATAACTCTGCAAAATAATGAACCAAGCTGTTCCAAGGTAATGAAAGATAAGATTGATGAGTTGCTGAAACTTCCTGAACACAAAAAAGGCACAAAGCGAAAGCGAGTACAATCACCAATGCCTCTAGCAATAACTTCAAAAAAATTTAAGGAATATTTGGCACTCAAGGAAAATGAAAAGAAAAAGAAAGCAGAAGATATAATGAAAAGAAAAATCCAGCGAGAACAAAAAAAAGCAGAAAAAGATAAAAATATTAAAGATAAGAAATCTAAGGAAAAGAAAATAAATACTACAGCCAGTAAAGCTAAAGTTTGTGCTGCTGCAAAAGAAGAAACGCCAGCTCCAAAGACAGTAGCTAAAATTGTGAAAAAGAAAACTGCTACTACTACCACTAGTTTAGTTGTCAGTACTGGAGAGACTGAGAGGACCAAAGAAAGTAAAGAAAGACTGATTAAAGATAAGGACAATAATATGAGTTTTGGAGATTATGTTGTGCTGAAGTTTGAGACTAATAAAAGAAATCGCTACTACGTTGGGCAAGTGCTTAAGATTAACTTTCAGGATAACTTAGTTAAAGTTAAATGTTTAAGAAAGAAAGCAAGCAAATTTGACAATTTGACATATTTCAATGAGCCCCCTACTGCTGATTTAACAGAAGTGCCGAAATCGGCCATTATAAACGTTTTGCCGTCCCCCCTAATCGGAAGAAGAGGATTGATTACATTTGAAAATACTAAGTTTGATCTCAATTTGTGTGAATAACATAATTTAGTTTACACTATTTAATAAGTACTTCATATAAATGTAAAGTTCACGTGAACTCATCTTGGACTCAGATTCAGATTTATTAGTAACACATCCTGATGTTACATTTGTTAGTCTTAAATGAAGAATTTGATATCAATAATTAGGTTCTACTTGTATAATTTTGTTGATTTGGTGGATACATAATAATTATGGTAACTAATATAAGTGTGGG
Organism: Agriphila tristella; assembly: GCA_928269145.1. Taxonomy (NCBI): domain Eukaryota; kingdom Metazoa; phylum Arthropoda; class Insecta; order Lepidoptera; family Crambidae; genus Agriphila; species Agriphila tristella. The sequence continues at coordinate 4,211,490 of OV743435.1, forward strand.
TACTTCTCAAGACTGATTAATATTTTAACTAGTTTAATAAGTTTTTCAATGAAAGTTGATTCGTTTATAAATGTAAACGTTGTTAATTGATCTCAAAGAAACCAGCAGGTTATTAAAGTTAAAACGCCTCAGAAGAATTATTTTATTAATCATATCTGTGATTTTTAGATTATAATAAATAATAAATAAAAGAATTTATTCATAAAAACTTGTTTAATTACCAAATTTGAAGAATTAAAATAACGTACACCCTATAGTTATTCCCATTCAAATGTTAGTTCAACTATTGGGTTCAAAACGTTCATAATTAAGACACAGCGTTCAACTAAAGGGGTAAAACCATAAATATTATGTTAAAAAAAATATCTATCAAAATCTGATATATTAAGAAATTATTTTCTTGAACTATTAAAATCTTGAGGATAATTCGAAATCATAAAAAAATATCAGCAAGCGCCTATAGCTCGAAAAGGCCGAGAAAAAGGTATTCAAAGTTACCAAAAACCCTTAATCGTTCATTTGTTGGTGCCTCTACCCTATAACTTTGGACTCCAAACTTCACTTTAATAATCATATCGATAATATCGTTTCACGTGCCTTCAAACTGTTAGGTCTAATAAATCGCTTGGGAAAACCCTTTAAAAAAATAAATACATTGATTGTATTATTCAACAGTTATGTCCGCAGTATTTTAGAGTTCGGAAGTGTTGTTTGGAGTCCACGGTATGCGGTTCACATTGACCGGATTGAAAAGGTTCAAAATAAGTTTTTAAAATCATTGAACTACCGCGCTGGAATCATTCACGATGACTACAAAACAAGTGCCACTCGGTTTAATATATCCCCTCTACAGATGAGACGCATCGTCCTTGATTCGTCGTTTCTATATAAAATTGTAAATAGCAAAATTGATTGCACTCCTCTTCTAGACAAAATTAACTTTAAGGTTCCACGTCCATCCTCACGTTCCAAAAGTACATTTTACATTCCTCCATCACATACAAATTACACAAAAAATTCATTTTTAAGGCGCTCACTTGATTTTTATAATAATAAATTGACCAATATCGACATCTTTTTCATAAGTTTACCAACTTATAAAAGACTAGTTCACGAGGCGTTATCACATTAAACCTTATAAATGTTGTTACTACACAAATCTAAAATACTTAAAACTAAAACTGTTATTTAAATTAATTTATTATGAAAAATATACAAGTTGTTATGTCAAATTAACTTCCTTATTGTAAGTCATTGTAATATACTAAACATTTCGTTGTTTCTTACGTACTCATTTTTATAAAATCTTGTTTATAACATAATGGTACTGTAGGTCTATTTGTGTGTAAAATTTGTTACTTTAATTGTTAAAGACTGTTTGTTACCTAAATAAATAAATAAATAAAAAATAAATCATCATATCAGCCGCACGGCACGACACCCACTGCCAGTGGCGTATCTAGGGTGTGGCAGGTAGGGCACGTGCCCTGGGCGCCATTTATAGGGGGGCGCGTTTGACCATAATTTTACTATATTAGACAAGACAATTGTTCTAATGTAAGAGCTTTAACACTTATTTTACAATATTTTTTTAAAGCAGGTACCGCATGCTGATATTTTTGCAGATAAACCTTGTCAATTTTCAGATAAAGTATTGTTATATTTGTCTTCATGAATTTATTGTTGTTTTGATTTGATTATGATTTTATCTTGTTCTCTCATTATTTTGTTTCTAATCTGATTTTATCCTAGAGCTCTGATTTACATCGATGTTATATTTTAATTATTGTTATTTATTATTAATTTATTTTCTGCCTTCATCGATCGAAATTGTAATTTTATTCTATTTTTTATTTTATTTTATTGGAATGTTTATAATACTATTATACTCTTGGATGTTTTGGGTAATACTGTAAATCCAGAGTAAAACTTGATGCACAAATAAATAAACAAGACAGTTAAGAGGAGGTGTAAAAGAAATTTCGCGCGCGAGTAAACGTGGCTACGGCGGCGAAGTGAGGGGCGCACCCCGCGCACCGCCTGTGGAAAACATCGCGCGGCTACCCGGCCGTTCCGACTTTCCCGCGTCTCGCAACCCGAGCGCACAGTGGAACAATACTACTCACTGTCCGCGCGTAGTTTCTTTTGTTGTACCTAGTTATATTTTCATATTTTATTTTATTCTATATTATAGTTACCTACGTAGTGAGTTATTATTACGTCCAAACGAGAATACATCGACCTCTTGTCCATCAGCCATTTTTTTTTTATGTCCCCACTGCTGGGGCACAGGCCTTCCTTATGGGTGGTAAGGAGGACGGGCCATTAACCCACCACGCGGGCCCAATGCGGATTGGTGGGTGTTAACGATTGCAAATGCAGCCGGGACCAACGGCTTAGCGTGCCTTCCGAAGCACGGAGGAGCTCGAGATAATAAATTTTTGGTCACCCATCCCATGACCGACCCTTGCGAACGTTGCTTAACCTCCGCAATCGTTGGGCCAGGCGCTAAACCACTGCGCCACCGAGCTCCTCGTGTCATAAGAATAAATAAAACTGTAACGGCACAGTTTAATCTTAGGCCCTGTCCTTATTGGCCATCGGTCGTACGATGGTGCGTCCGTCCGTCGTGCGACCGTGCGATCAAACCTAGTGATATCTATTGAATGTCCTAATTGACGGTCGCGCGATCATGCGATTTTCTATTGTTCAGTTTCATCGCACGATGAAATCTCAACGCACGATCGCACGACCGATGCCAATTAGGACAGGGCCTTAGACCATCGTTATACCACATGTTTATGCAAATAAACTTGACTATGACTTGAAAAAAGCCCTACCACCTACAATATTTAATGAATGAGTCATTTTCCTAGAAAACGAATACAGAATAAGTGAGTGAATCAATTTTTTGCCGTTACAGGTCTACTGAACAACTAGCTACCACCTAGTACCTAGTTGCTATCTACCACAATCTTACCTAAGTATGACGCCATAACTACAATTAAAAAATTGTTGTGTTCCGGCAGTTAGAGGCAAGATAGCCAGTTCCTCAGTGATGAGGATTCCGGTGTAGTGCGCTTCCACCTTCGGCCTTATCGTCACTTCACATCAGATGAGGTGAAGGCCAAGCACAATCCCGTTGTGCATAAGATAAAAGTCAATTTGTACCTAGTTGCAAATACTCTTAGCTGATTATGATACATGAAATTCCTTATGTTATTTCAAAGAAAAGTATTGGAAACAGAAAACACCTCTAAAAAAATAAATTCTGTTTCATACGTTTTGATATTTTCGTTATTAATTTTTGTATGAAATTGCTGATGTTTTTTTGCGATTTCCCCTTTGGACCCATAGTAAAAGTTGTTCAGTTTGAGGATCCCTGTCTAGCATTTTCGGCATTAGGAGTTATTTTGTAACACGTTGTATAAAAAAATCAAAGTCCTTCCTGACTGACTGAATATCTACGCACAGCACAAACCGCTGAGAGACTTGAAATTTTGCAAGTAGATACCTTATACACTGTAGGTGTCACCGGCAATGTATGAAATGCAGGCATTGTATACAATGCCTAGGCATTCTATACAATGCCTGGCCCTTTTAGGCAATGTATGAAATATAATGAATATTATTGCCTATTTCACACATTACCTAGGCATTCTATACAATGCCTGCTGGTCCACCGGCAATGTGTAAAATAAAAAGATTTTGATCGAGGGGGGCACGGGGAAAGCTCGAGGGGGGGCCTATACAATGCCTAGGCATTGTATACAATGCCGGATTATACACATTGCCGGTAACATCGGCATTTACTAAGAAAGGACTTCTGGAAATTCCACCCCTAAGACTTGTACTATTAGTTATTCTGTGCCTAAGGAGGTAAAATAGGGAATGAAAATTTGTATGAAAGTCCGTCAGTTTCAAAGTAAGGATCGTCAAATTTTGGATTTAGGCTGACGATTGAAAATTAATATTTACGTCTGTCAGCGTGTTTGACAATTCTACCCCCGAAGGGGTGAATAGGGGGATGAAACTGTATCTGAAAAGTTTACGGGGATGGAAATGGGATACCAATATTTTTAGACCCCATTCTGAATATTATAAACTAGTTTCCACCCGCGACTTCGTCCGCGTGGACATTCGTGACAATCTTTAGAGGTCCATTAACCAGGATAAAAAGTATGCTGAGTTTTAATTCCATGAAAATCCAATCAGCTGTTTTTACGTGATTAGGTGGGTCCCCACCTCGCGAGCAGCCTCGTGCGAGGCCTGCTGCATGCTACAAACCTACCTCGCAAGTCAGCGTGCTAGTAGCAACAAGCTTTCTGTAAGCTAGTTTTATATACAAATTACTGGGAACAAATTGTCCCCTGGGTTATCCATATTTTTTATAAACAATTTTTTTTTTAAAACTAGTATGTTTTATTGGCTATGAATCAGATATTTTTTTAAATAGTTATCTTGTTTTGTTTTAATTTATGAAAATTTACGCACGGGTCATTTATTACATACATTAAAAAGTTGATTCACCTAAATAATAAACGTAATAACAAAAATAGTAGGTAAGTACTTAAATTGCAGAGTCCTCTTGGACTCTGCAATACGCCACTTCTTAGTGGCGTATTGAAAACAGGTAAAAATTACAAAAAAATCAAACATATCGTATAATTCTCGCGGCGAGTTATGAGCGCCCAGGAATTGTGGAGCATACTACGCATGTAGGGAGTGCGAGACGTAGGCACAGGCTTTCCCTGTGCAAACTGACCCAAAAATTTATACTGTGCATTCCAAGGCCAGCGCTCACAACTTGCCGAGGACTGTTGTAAGATTTTTCAACCTTTAATTATTTTACATCAAAATCAAATGTTTTAGAACCAAATACAAGTACTTACTTATAAATGTATTTTTATCAAGAGAGAGAGGTCTAATCATCGACAGGAAGAAAAATATGAAGAAATAGGTCTGGTATTGGTATGTATGTATGTCACTAAAATTTAAATTTCGTCCCACTATGCTCCGCTTCCAACAGTAGAAAATATCTATACACCAGCAGGAAGAAAAATATAAAAATAATAACTAGTCCTTAGGCCACTGCTGGGTATAGGCCTCCCCTAAGGCCTATACCCAGCCAATAACCTTATAGAGCAGAATAAAGTAGATAGGTACCATGCATACAAACCCGGAAAATTATTATAAACCCTGAAAAACAACACGATGTGTCAGAGTTTTTTATATGTATGGAAAACTGCAAAGTAACAACCCTAGATGCAATTAGATTATTGCATTTGATAATCAATCCCGTTAATGGGCAAAAAGCTAAACAATTTCGGTCTAGGGTTGCCACTATGGAATATATCGTAAAAGGATTATATTTTTTTTAAAAATTGGTAGTTTTCAGGATTTATAATAACTTTTAGGGTAGGGTGGGCCGTGCCGACCCCAGAACAGTTGATATATGTATTGACCTTCTACAACGAGGCTCTAACACGAACGAATTTATACTTATGCTTCTAGTCTTGGACGAATAGTTCGTCCAAGCTTCTAGTTCATACATTTCTATGAAAACTGACGTCATCTGATGGGCGTGATAGATAACACGTGTTAACAACACGTAACGTCAGACAAATGTGCCAGCACCTTAAGAAAAAACTTGTTAAGGTGCAGTAATATTTGTCTGACACCACGTGTTTTTTTCATAGCAAATGTATGCACTAGACGTATACCTACTTCAGGCGCGGTCGCAGCCTGAAATTTGGGGGGGGGTCACTAATAATAATACAATTGCTTTTTGTTAATTTTTTATGCTTTTTCTAAGTGACATGTACGATTTTGGGGTGGGGGGTCATGTCCCCTGTGACACCCCCCCCCCCCCCCTCGGACCGCGCCTGACCTACTTATCTCATAACACGTCCATATAAATACGCCATTGACGCCATTGTGCGGGTAGAAATTTTAAGGCCTGGGCACACCGGCTGCGTAGACACGCGCGTGGTCACGCGCGCGTAGACACACGTAACCCCCTGACACACCGGGTTACGCATACGTCTACGCGGCACGCAACGCAACCTGTCCCTTGCGTACCCAGCCGCTGCGGCAGCCATGTTTGCGACTCTAGTGCGCGATGTCAGACGAAGATTGAGTAAATGGACTAATTTTTTCGCACTAATTCAATTAATTTTTCTTTAATATCGTTATTCAGTATTTAATTAAAATCAAAATAAAACGCCACTTACTACCGGTCGTACCGGTACTATTTGTAAACAAATACAACTGAATGCGTAGTCACGCGCGCGGTTACGCGCGTAGTGACGCGCAGCAAAGATACGTGCGTGTTCAAATTTGTTCAGTGTGACGTCCAATAGGAAATGCCATTGACGACAACGTCATCAATGCGTTCCGCTCTGCGTAGGTACCTATGCAGCCTGTTTGTCTCATGGGAGCTGCAATGCGGTAGGGTTACGCATCGGTCTACGTGCACACATACGTTACGCAAGCGGTGTGCCATGTCTCAATGAAGTTTCAGACATTACAGCGTCATGGTACGTCTACGCGTACGTGCACGCTTCCGCATCCGGTGTGTATCGCTTCTTAATACAAAAAGCGACTACCTAGGTAGGTACCTATAGTGCTGATCGTACTCTAAAATTGTTTTAACTCTTCATCTCACAGATGTCACTACAAAACTTTAATAGGTATTTACTTATAATAACGTAACAACTTAGTCAATAATCTCTGATGAGTATATAAATCTAAACATTTGTTTTGACTTTATTGTTACACTGATAAAGCCATAATTGATTAGCTCAAACAGTGGTAGACATTCGAAATGTTATTTATAGATCACAGATAAAAAATACTTAAGTCTTTTTACATAGCAAGACCACCCTCTCTTTATAATATATGAGGGTTGATGCCAAAATCGTGAGGTTCTAAAAACACCCCACGCTTAAGGGTCGGCCCTCGCACGCATGCGTGCGTCTCGCCAGAACTAACCCCAATACCGCTCAGTTAAAGAACAGAAGCCACCATTTTGTACTTTCATTTATTTCTTATTTTCCGTACAAATATCTTCTTCTCAAACTTTAAATGAGGATTGAGGATAAAAATTTACAAAAGACTTATTAGTGAAGTGATTGAAACTTTATTTCGTATCTGTGGAAAGATTTTTCACGACTGTGTGTTACTTACGTAATATTTTTTTGGAAAATCTACGGCTGTTGGCAATTTTCCGTATCGGTGTAAGGTGAGAAACCTTTTCTTATCTTAGTTTTAAAACCTTTTTAAGGTTTCATAAAGAGGTTTTGACCTCTTTTTATGTAGTCTTGAGGTCACACATTGATTTTTACTTAAACTTACATGTCGTACCAAACATTCTTAATACGCAGGAAAGGTCGTATCATTTTAAAAGAACCATAAGTTATTCCACTTAAGGGTTGATTTTATTTGTCGCAAAAAACAAGTTGTTCAATATTAAAGAGGATGTCTGACATAATAATAATAATATAGGTGTATGCCATTCGTTGGTATTAGATTGGTTTTTGCATGGGTAAATATGAAATGAAGGTAAATAGAGTCATATTGGGTGGTTTATTGGTGTTCTTTGGAGTAAAGGTTGTTTTACTCCATTTTAGATTTAGATAGTGTAGTAAGTTATTCAGAATTAGATTTTTATGGGATTGCATCCATAACATCTATGTTCCACACAAAAAAGGCTCAATAAAATAATCTCTCTTAGGTACCTACTTAAGTAATAGATTTTATTGAGTAAAGTTGGCAGTGACTGACAGACTGATCGTACCCGATCACGTTTGTTAAGCAACGCTCAGTCCGGTCAGGTGTCGGATGGGTGACCATTAAAGTGGCATTACAACTGAGCGCTTCCGTGCATCGGAGAGCACGTTAAACCGTCGGTCCCGGCTGTTGTAATTTGATAACAGTCGTTACGCCAATTTAGAGGCCTTACAGGCGGCTTGATAAACTCTAACACCAGAGGTGGCCACTAATCCTCATTCGATAAGAAAAATAAGAAAGAAGAAGACTGAATCAGTCCGGTTTTAGAATGTAGGTTAGGTACAGTTGTTATAAGGTAAATCAATATTACGCAAGATGTACCTAATCTTTACAGATTTTTCTTTAATTTAACAACTCTAAAGGTTCTTAAAGTACAAAAATAACAAGAGCCTGTAGCCAATGTCACATTTACAAATTTTCGCTATCGCTTCGCTTTGAAAAATGGTAACCGATCACATGTCCGAAATTTATTTGTCCTAATTTCATTTGACCGAAAACTGTTGACCGACGTCTTTGTTGCCATATGTTTTGTTTGCCATGTTTTTAAATCATCAAAATCTCAGTTTAGCAAACTACGTTTCACCGATTTTCAAAATAACTTTTTACTATTGGCCGAAGTCTCTTTTGACATTGTTTCATTTGCCAGATAACTTATTTGCCATACTTTCACTTCACCAGAACAACATTTTACCGAATAACATTTGGCTCGCAAGTTTATTTGCATAAAGATATTTTTTACTTTGACTTTACCTTTGACTTTGACATTGGTGGGTTAGGTTAGGTCAGTTTTTTGACCACTCGTAGCAGAGCGAGCGAAGCGGGTGGAGCTTAATAATGCTTGCATGCATGTTCCGTGCTTGCTTGTTTTGCTTGCTCGCTTTGATGCATGCTTGCACGCATGCTTGCTTGTTTGCATGTTGGGTGCCTGCTTGTAAAATGCTTGCCGGGCGGTGCACGACCCCCCCGAATATTAGTTAATCTAGAATCGAGTGTTGGTAGTTATTTTGCATGCATATAATTTAAATTAATACATAATATTTTCAGAACATCACAAAAATTTATCCGAAACCAGTTTAAAACGATTTTGGAAATCAACTAATAACATTAGAATACTAAATATTATACTAGAAAAAATACGACTTGCTACGAAGATTAGGAATCGGAAATAGTGTGCTACAAGTTTTTAAGGCGTTTAGTGAACTGAAGTTATGGCAAATAAATCAGTGGTGTAATGAATGTTCAGGAATATAATACTTTGACGAAACGTTCTTTCGACCGAGCATTACCTCGGTAAAAAGTTTTTCAGCCAAATGAGACGTCGGAGTAACGAAAAAAAAAACCAATTAAAATTAGGTCAACTGATACAGTGGGAAACGTGATTTCGACGAAATAAAAAAAGGCGAAACGAAAACAGTCGGCAAAATGAAATTCGACCAACACAAAATTGGATCTTAAGATAGGTAACCTCGAAAAATGTATGGATTTGACGTTTTAAAATTCTATTGGTAACGAAACCTTTATGTCAATTCCGTACATATGTCGAAAGCTAAGCGATAACGAAAATTTGCAAAATGTTACTTTGGCTAGAGGGTGTAAGTTTATTCAGGGTTTGCGATCGTATAAACGATGACATTTGACTCGATCTAGGTATATGCTAGGGTCACGCCAATCTGAATCATAAAATTATCATGTATGTATGGTATCTGGGGCTCATTCCGTTGTCATTTAGGTAACAAGTGTACCTAATTTACCAAAAAATATTTGGTTTAGAATTTTCATTGAAATAGTCCAAGCTTTCAACAATTTTAATAAAACTCAAGTGAGTAGTTAGGTATTATTCTGTAAACAAAACTGAAAAGGTAACAATAGTTTCGGTTTTAACGTTGAAATAATTTTTAACTACAGCTACAGTGGGGCCCAATCGCGTTAATACGCCCCTGTAGCTATAGCCCATTTCCGTAGCTACACCGTAGCAATCTTTGAAAATCTCTTTCTTTCATATGCCTGTATTGTCAATATGTAAATGTCAATCATTCGTCGTCTAATGCGTTTTACAGTTCGCTATCAATTTGAAAATTCGTGTATTTATCATCTCTACCTATTGTTGGAATGAAAAAATAGACAGTCGCAGACAGTACTTTTACTTGTTACAGCAATGGATGTAGCCTTAGAGTAAGACGGGCTTCTACAGAAAGAGAAGCCATACGAAGCGTTTCCCCTCTGCCGAAGTACAAGCCCAAATGGGCATACGCGTTAGTAAAACCAGTTGCACCCGGATTTCTTTCTAGACCGAGTCCAGTCGCGCATGTGAACGCTGCTCTGTTTAAAATGTCGAATTGATGAGTTTTTTGCTGTTAAAAGAGATCTTGAACATCAAGTATACAAAAAGACGGTTTTACATTTCACATAAAAGTAATTTTTTATCGTATTATTGCTATTTGTTTACATTTAAACATTAAATTCGTATATTTTATTCTTGATTAGTTGTCAAATTTGTTCAGTGACATCGGGTCTGCTAGTCCATGGCTCGTCCGTACAAATTTCAGATCTGTCGCTAGATAAATCCGAGTTCTCGCCGATGGGCAACTTAGTGATGTTACCGTTAAATAATGTTTGTCGATAAAGTGTTGGTCAATCTGGCCCTGATTCTGCGCCAAATTCATTTGCGAGATTTTTGCATGATTTGCTCTGCACTGATGTGAGCTCGACAGATATCGCGAAATAAATGTCGAAATAGTAGATTATACAACAAGTGAATAAAAAGTGAATTTAGTTCGAGGGATTAACGCACAGTGGATTTTGGAACCCGAAAAAGTGACATCGTCGAGATAATTCCAAAATCTGTTAGTTCTAGTTATTTGTAACTCACGACGAGAACTCCCATGTGCTAATTATGTCTAGATTTTTTTCTAGACGAATTTCTAAAATGCATAAAACGGGCGAAAAATTTTGGAAAATCCTTTATTACTCCTAAACGATATCAGCGATTGTAAACCTGATAGCATACTATTATGAGCTTAGTAAACACTCACATTTCAAGAGTTATTTGGAAGTTCTACTCGCGATAGTTTATGAGAAATTTGAGGTTTTCTGTTTTTCGCCAGGTTGTTTTCGCCATATTTCTCGTTCACTAACTTTGCTTAGCTAAATAGCTTGATTGACTTAGTTGTGTCATAAAAATCCTCATCGAACTAACACAATATAAGGTCGCGCGCGATATTATACTCGTAGGTACCTAACGTGCTGCGAAGAAACTGTAAACAGATGCTATATTAACCACCTCCACCGTTACGTAGATATTTTATTTACAAACTTAATTAAATACATGTAATGAAGAAGTAAAATAACTATTGCTTGATGGATCAAACATGTTCAAATTTTCTCCAGATATTTTGGACTTTCGATCTAGCAATAGCAACATGAGTGGTGAATAACAACGGCGAAATTTTTGATAGAAAAAATAGGTAACTAAAATCAAAATGACCTTATTAGTTTTATAGAAAAGTGTTCTAAGAACAGGCTCAATAAGTTCATTTTCATTTTTTTTTAATTTTCTATCAAAAATGTAGCTGTTGTTACTCACCACGCAAGTTGCCAATGCCCTAAATGCCCAGTTTACCGGTTTTTTACTTACGTACATTAATAAAATACGTACTTTTTACTTCAATTATTATCAAAATTAAATTATAAGTTCTTGACTTGACCACGACTATGTGACCCCCTCCTGGTGCCAAAGCTGGATACGCCCTTGATGGCAGTACTGTCATGGAACGATGTTCAGTGTCAGCAGCCTGAGCCCAACTTACCTGATTACACATTAGTCCCAACCCAATCACCTACACTCTCGAGCTTTTTGTATAAAGCTCAAGCGTATAAAAATGACCTCTTTGTTGTTATTCACCCCATCGTAAAATGATTGAGTTTGTAACCTTTATTCCTTTTTCCGTATCGATATTGCTGCATCGACAGTTGAGCCCAGCCCTTTATGTCAAAAACGTGTCATATTTTGATGTGTGACTCATCCGTACACAAATTTTTGCTGTTTTGTTTTATTTTTTATGTGTGAGTGTCATCATTACAGTGTAGTTTTTGTATGTGGGTATGCGGAACTGCACTTGTGTGCATTTTCCCCCCCCGCAAAAAATGCCAGAATAATTTGAATAGAGTAATATCGCTAAGGCTTCTCCCTTCGTGACAAACGAAGCCTTTTGTTGCTCGAAGGATGTAGCAATACTAAGTGAGAGTTGTAGACCTCGCGTAATTGTGACATTTTTGACCGAGCGAGCACGAAGTGCGAGCGAAGCGTCTCTGCTTCAGCTTGGGCAAAAATTCTTTCGTATGTCTGTATGTTCTCTTCTACAGGTCGCATTTCTCAACCGATTCTCGTGAAAAATTGTGAGCAGGTTTGAAAATTGTATAGAGTTTTTTTGTCGAGCCAGATTTTTTTAATTTTTCAAAATGGCGGAGATATGTTAAAAAACAGGTTTTACGGCTTTCCAGCGCTGTCTGTTCTCCTCTACAGATCGCATTTCTCAACTGATTCTCGTGAAATTTTGTGAGCAGGTTTGAAAATAATATAGAATTTTTTTGTCACGCCAGTTTTTCGATTTTTTTCAAAATGACGGAGATATATAAAAAAAACATATTGCAATCCAGCTTTCCGGCTCTGTCTTTTCTCCTCTACAGGTCGCATTTCTCAACGGAATTTCGTGAAATTTTGTGGGCAGGTTCGAAAATCATATAGATTTTTTTAAGTTGAGACTGTTTTTCTAAATTTTTCGTAATGGCGGAGATATGTAAGAAAAATGTATTTCAGTCTGGCTTTCTGGCGCTGGATGTTCTCCTCTACAGGTCGCATTTCTCAACCGATTCTCGTGCAATTTTGTGAGCAGGTTTGAAATTAATTTAGAATTTTTTTGTCACGCCACTTTTTCGATTTTTTTCAAAATGGCGGAGATATGTAAAAAAAACATATTTCAGTCCGCCTTTCCAGCTGTCCATTTTCCTCTACAGGTCGCATTTCTCAACAGATTCTCGTTAAATTTTGTGAGCAGGTTCGATATATATGGAATTTTTTAATTTAGCCAGTTTTTCTAAATTTACCAAAAATCACCATTTTGAAAAATGATTAAATTTAGAAGCGCCATCTAGCTGCGAATATACCTACCAAATAATACCAAACAGCACGTACCTACTACGTACAGTGTGGGAAAAAGGGGTGGCGACATCTTCTAGATTATTTTTAACAACATACAATTTGAGCTACTTTTTAACGCGAGGTCTACAGCTCACAGAACCACTAGTTAAACATTTATCGAAACAGCTGAAATCTGTTTTTTTTAATCGACAAACAAACTATGTAATTGTCTAACCTCAAAGTTTCACGAGAATCGGTTGAGAAATGCGACATGTAGAGGAGAACAAACGGGCAGACAAACGAAATCATTTTGGATAGGCGTTTTTTATCACGCTTGCGGAGTACCTAGAAGCTACTAGCTTATAATATATACTTATAGCTTATACAGATACAGCAAATACTTAGATTTATTTAAGCAAACTAAGTAAGTATTCTTTTAATGGTACCTTAACCTTTCCAATTTTCATACATTTTAAAAGAAATTCGTTCCCTAAAACAAAATAATAAGGTACCTCCTCACAGGCCAATTTCAAGTCCTCAAAAATGTCCGCAAATAACTCGGGAATCCGCCACTTTGCATAATGGCCGGTCATCAATAATAATTTTGTTGTATTAAAATTTATTGGGCTAGGACTAAAAGCAGGTACTCAGCTGTACTCTTTGTGAATTATGGGGCGATTCTTCAGCAATTTCGGTGGAAACTTAAATAAATTATTAAGATGTAGGCGTTTTGCATTAAAATATTGCCACGAATTATGTTGCTTCGAAAAACTGTGCTATCTTTATTTTTAAGTAAGTTATTGTACCTAAAAGTATACTGTTCTGTTCATATTATAAATTAAATCTCTAGTGGGATGAGGAAAAAGCATAAAGTAGTAGTGGAAACTAGGTGGATAGTGGTAAAATGTTTTTTTTTTAAATAAAAGTCGACAGTCTGTGTCACATTTAAGGTGCCGGCACATTTGTCTGACATTATGTGTTACCGATGTTATCTGACAGGGCGTGTGTCAGATAACATCGGTTTTCATAATAAATGTATGTGTTACTGTAAAAGCCCGTATATTAGTAAATCCTAAGGTTTTACTGGAAAATCTTAGGATTTACCAACATGAGTTGGTAAATGTAAGGATTTTATAAAAGGGAGACAATTTTTCGGGCTATTACTATTAGAGTTTGGCACATGTTAGTTTTTACCAATTCATCATCCTCCTGCCCTTATCCCAATTTATTTATAGTGTTCTACACAAATTTGGGGTTGGTAAATGTAGGATACGAGTATTTTTTTAATAAAACAGTAAATTAGCAAAAAGTAAATTAGCTATCATAACTTATAAAATCCTTAATTATTTTTCATTGCCGTTTTTATTTATTCTTTAGTATAATTATTATTTTTATTTATCTTAGGAGTATTTCTAAATCATACATTATAATAAAATTACCCGTTAGTCCAAATACTTTGTTTAAAATATTATGATTTGAATTACTAATAAATAATAGGTGAAATATAATTTTAAAACGCCTTCAAAATAATCATTTTTCAGCATTTAGCGCGTCTCTGAGGTAAAACCTAAGATTTACTGAGTGAATGGTGGTATATGTTCAAAATGAACGACGATGATGATGATGATGATGATGATGACCGAATAGTTCGAACTTTTACCATTAAGAGTTGGTAAATTTTAGCTTTTACTGGAAAATCGTAGGATTTACATAAGTTCAGGGTTTTACAGTAACATATGAACTAAAAGCACACTTATCATTTTACACGTCCATATTAATACGGCGGCGCGGCGTGTTAACACGTAACGTCAGACAATGTTCCAGCACCCTTACTTTTCCCTATTTTGCATTTCTGATATTATGCGCCTAAAGGGACTAAACTAGTGCTTACAAAAATAATAAAAAATAGCAAATAACTTAAAGCAACAAACAAAATAATTATTAATAAATTAATGAACACCTTGTATTCAAAGCTCCTTACAAGACAACGCATTCAAAACCCAAATGTTTATTTATTAGGTTGAAGCCAGCACTAAAGGAGCGGGGGTTAACCGACCGATCCGTCACCGTGACGGACGGCCGACCCGGAACCGGTTTATTGCGCCGGAAACGGTTATTTATTTATCGCCCTTTCTTTATTTACCAGTCACCTGTCTTTCAGGCCTTCAAGTATTGATTTGAGACGATATTCTGAACTTTAACTTTGAGTAAATAATCCAAGTAAGTGTTTATGTAGGTACTTATTTGAAAAAGCTATACCTACCACACACCCCGGGCACTCCATATAAGCGCCGCGTTTCAACTACCTATTACACAGACGCTACACAGTGACGTTTTTGCACACGCGCAAACTGTGTGCGTGAAGTCGGGGGCTATATTGAATGTGCACACGATTCGGCACACGAACTCGCGCGGTGAGGTGAGGTAATTGATTGTGAGGCGGGGCGGAGAGTTTCCTTTCAGTACGGTAGTACTGAAAGTATTCTGTTACCTAAGTAAGGTTTTTTTTATTTTATTTTATTTTTTATTTAAATGAGCTCACATAATAAGCATTTTTAAATCGTCAAATCTTTTTTTACCCTACTACCCATTATGACGTCTTTTAGCTGACAAGTTAGATTCTATTATTGACCGAGCAAGCGCGAAGTGTCTCCGTTTTAGTTGCGGGTAGGATTACCCTCAGGATTTGTCCTGAGATCTCAGGATTTTTGGAATTTTCTCAGGATTGCGGCCGGATTTGGATAATCTCAGGAAATCTCAGGATTTTTAGAATTTTCAATAAAATACAGTAAAAAAACCTGTGAATTGCGGAAGACCAGCGTCGTGGCGTTCTTGAATGCTGCGACATTATGCTGAGTAAATGCCTTTTCGGTGCCATTTCTTTTATATTTATTTAATGTATCTACTTTTAAGCTTAGTATTATTATCATGTCATGTCACCGAATAAATCATTCATTCAATCATTCATTCATTCATTGAATCTACAGTACCGTGGCCGCTTGCTACTTGAATCCATTTTGGAGAAGACGCCGGGGCGCCTAGTTGCGGGGTACTTACTATTTATTCTGTGGCTTGCTTTCGTATGTCTGTTCGTCTGTAACTGTTCTTCTCTACAGGCGATAATTAAGTGTACAGATTTTTTGTCGATGCAGTTTTTCGAATTTAAAAAATATATATTTCCATAGTCATTTCGAAAACTGATCAAAAATGTCACGAACGCAAGGTCCTTGACCAAGTTCACAGAACCACTAATTTAACAGAGAGGGTTATTTTTACTACGATTAATCACGTACACAAGTTGCATAAAAACCAACAGTTTTCATTTACAAAATCATACCACAGAATAGATATAAGTTCTACCGTACAGAAAGGAAACTCTCCCCCATTTGACCTAGGGGTTCACAGAAAGTCTTGGGTGTCCACGAATACTTGTCTAAGAAGATTTTTAATTGTGTGGCATTAGATTTGCCTTATTGCAATGTGTCTGGTGGTGCATGTTCTAATTGCACATACCATGGGCAACAGCGTCGCTTAAACTGCTAAGGTTAAAATCGCTTGCACGCCGCGCCCGCTGTCACAAACGTTTAGTTCGTGCAGGGGCGATACGCGCGCACACGAATTTTGTTGCTAACTGGTTAAGCGACGCTGTTGCCCATAGTACCTACGCTATTTAAACATTAAAATAAAGTTCCGGACAAAAAAAAATATTGTGTTCTCTGATATCATTAATTAATTCTTTATTACAATAACGCTGTAAAGGTACCCGAGGAATGGTAAACTCATCAATCATTCGAGCTGTCAACTCAACACCCATCTTCAGTGTTTCATGCATAATAAACGAAAACCATTCTTTTAAGTTCATCCTTTAGGTACTTGCCACATTTTAGGTGCCTATTTTATATCGATTACTTGTTTGTTTCGATTTAACAAACCCTTTGTTTCAACAATCATTATATTCTTATGTAATATTCATTTGAAATACTTAGTACTAAAAATCAATTTTCATAAATCAATCTCAAATTAATAGTATTCCTATATGAAATGTGTGGCAGATGTTTTTGACTTAATACATGTATAGGGTTTTCAAATTATTTTTGTTACAAAACAGTACCTATACCTAACTGTTTCATTTTATACATGTTTAACTGTTCACTACATTGTCACTTAAATTAATTAATAAAATACGATGTTCTTTAAAAGAGTTTTCTTCCAACTATGCTTTAATTTCATCACAATCACACTAAAAACTCAGTACAAAGCGAGTCTTTATTTCTCTAGAGCAATAAAAATGTATGAAATTTCATTGTCGCACAGTTTTTTTTTATCGCACCAAAAGGTGCCAATCTCAATGGATTAACTCTATTCAGCCAGCCGATATCAATACTTTTTTTTACGTACGTGTATTATACGTTTCTATCCTACTTGTTCCAAATTTAAAAAATGATTGCTGCTAACTCTGATTTAAAAATGAAAGAAATTTAAAAAAGTGATTTGGCGGTAACTTTGTTAATTTTGCTTGACAATATTTTTGGAAACGATAAAGTGTGATAGTATCTGATTTTTTGTGCTTCGGCTTCGAATTAAAATGGAATCATCTAGCGACACATTAATTCCGGAAAACATTCTAAATGAAGCCGACAATGTTATAGAAAATGAAACTCTTTGATATGAGTTTCTTTTATCTACTATCCCTATAGGCAATAGTTGAAAGAAAAGCAGATTATGCACCTCGCCTTAAGTAGTTTATATTGCCCTCGTGCCTGTTAGATTAGAGCCGAAAGAATAAGTACAAATAAATCTTATTTCATCGCAGCTATTTAAGGGCTACTGAAAAGCACTTGTGTGTAAACGTATATTTACACATTGTTTCATCTACAATCTACCCTGTTTAAACACCAGATCCCCCCCGGTATCTTCTGGAGAGAGCTGTACAAAGCAATACCTTTCAGTTAATCCCAAGTATAATACAGTCTGAAAACTCATGAAAGACGCACTGATCCATTAATTCTTACTAATGTCACAATGAGTCCGTAAACAAAACGCCACGTTTAATGAAACGCATAATAAACATTTGAAATCTCTTTACATGAATAATGAATAGGTAAACTTGAACACACATTAGGCAATATGTTAAAATATACATCGTGTTACAAAATACCCCTAATGCTGTATATAGTAAATACTATCCCCGTCAATTGGTAATGCGCTGGAACCTTGTCAAATTAACATACACATCATCGTCATCCACAACTAAAAATGTCAAAAAACAGTAAAATTCTAATAGGTAATACAATATATTAATTATTGAATTCTTATTTTCGATAAGAAAGGGTCTAGGTATATGAGAAAATTACAATTGTTTTTCGTTTTTGAGGTTAAAATCATGGCCGCCAGGCGCATTACCAATTATCGCGGATAGTAGGGATCATCAAACTGAACAACTTTTACTATGAGACCAACTCTGAAATCGAGTAAAAATCTGCTGTTTCATACAAAAATTTATAACGTAAATATCTAAATGAGACAGCTGATTTGATGATGAGAACCCGGTCGCGTTAACTCGGGACCTGAAGCGCGATAGACCCCTCTCGTTTTCTCCTTTCCTCACGCCACCGTTGTCAATTTTTTGAAAGTTTTCGATAGATTATCGATAAATAAAATTATCGCTAACGAATGTACTTACGCTATTGGCATGACGACAGTGGCGTGAGGCAAGGAGAAAACGAGAGGGGTCTAGTATATAATGCCTGGCCCTTTTAGGCAATGTATGAAATAGAATGAATATTATTGTCTATTTCATACATTACCTAGGCATTGTATACAATGACTAGGCATTGTATAGAATGCCTGCTGGTCCACCGGCAATGTGTAAAATAAAAAGATTTTGATCTTAGTTGGTTAGAGGGCAGACAAAAAAGCTCTGGGGTGGGCTTGGGGGCTCGAGTGGGGCTCGGGGGGGGGGGGGCGTGTGGGTTCGGGGGTGGTCGAGGGGGGGCCCGAGGGTGCTCGAGGGTCGCTCAGGGGGGTCGAGGGCAGCTCGAGGGGGGGTCGGGGGAGTCGAGGGGGGCTCGAGGGGTGCTCGGGAGTCGAGGGGGGCTTGAGGGGGCTCGAGGGGGACTCATTGAGTTTGGTATCGAACCTGCTTTACTCCTGTAGGTCCCGGGTTAGGTTAGAAATTTAAGGCGAGCGCGTAGCGCAGCGGAGCGTGAGCCTTAAATTTCGAGGTATTTTTTTTATAACAGACAACAGAAATATACTTATTTTACACATTGCCACATTGCTGGTCCACTAGCAGGCATTGTATACAATGGCTAGGCAATGTATAAATGAATCATATTTCATACATTGCCTGATCGTTTCTGGCATTGTATATGTTTCAGTCAAAATTCATAATCAGTCAAAACTACTTTCAACTACGAAAATCAGGCAAAAGTGGTTTTGACTAAGGACATTGGTCAAAACTACTTTTAACTGTTTTTTCAGTCAAAAGTAGTTTTAACTAAGGACGTTGGTCTAACCATTTGGGGGGGCAAAGCACTCTGCTATGGAAAAATCTTAAAAATTTAATTAGTTTAGGTTAGAACTGCGACCAAAAACGCGCGAGCGAACGAAGGCGAAGCGCTAGAGACGAAGTTTTTGTAAAATTTACTATCAATAGTGGGCTTGATGATATAATACCGCACTGCTTAATAGAAAAAAAATATTTGTCAGGGTGCACCGATATATGTATAGTAGACATGGGCGCCGCGCCGGTGCGGCGCCGCCATGTGTTGCCGCCACGCCGCCGCCGCCGCCGCCCATGCCGCGCGGCGTGGATTTTTGGCCAAAAAACAACCGTTTGTCGAAAGTTTTACTATTTATGTCAGTTTTTTGACGACATATCTGTAACTTACTTACCAAATAATACTGTCCTGTATGTGCTGTATTCTTGGGTTGTATTCAACGAAGATCTCTTTTTCTAAAAAGTTGGACTTATCGAAGCCTGTAAGTGGACTGTGTTTGTCCTATCTAGCACAAACATAATTTTCATCAACTTCGAGTGTTGTGTTCCCAATAGATATTTCTTGGTTTCTTGTAAAGCACTTCTTAATATTTGAGCGCTGTGTTCAAGTCCTCCAAGATCTCGCAAGAACTTAAACATCGGCAAAACGAAGGTGTGTTAAGTATTTCACACTTCTTTTCCAGTCCAGCCGGATACAGAAACTTTAACGTATCGCAGGGGTGAATAGTTTCAGAGAAAAAACGTACCCTTGTCGCGATAGTATGGGAATTGAACTCTGGTTTTGAATTTTTTTAGTAATTTTAAACGAAGTATTTATATTTTTAAGAACCCCAACACAGCACTTCGTAGTTGGCACCTTTGGAGAAACTGCAGCACCCCCATGCCTTGATCGAAGGGAAGGCTTTCATAGTCCTCGAATGCTAAGTAAAATGGCAGATTGTCCTCAGTATTCTGTATGTTTTAACGACTGGAAAATGCTTTATGCATGTCCTAGCTTCAGGAGACGGCTAAAGCCTGAATGAAGGTCACTGGGACCTACCAGTGTGGTGGTATACCTCTAAAATCAGTCAATGACTTTTTGAATCGTCTTGGAACAATATCGAATCATTCGACGTCATCTGACTACAAATTACTCAAAGTAGCATTGGCAACTGGTGGAGCCACGGAAATCATTGTGCACACTACCGTGATTATCCCACGGCATATAAATCCGTGAAGTCTGTTCGTCCATCCGGGTAGGCAAAGTGTGTCCTGGGACACGACACGTGGGAGACCCTAAGTCAGGGAAAAACTGTGCAGGTACAGGTCTTTCAAAGTCTCAACCACATGATCGGAAAACTGTTATACTCAAATATCTCAGTAGAGCTAGCTTTCCAAGGCATTCCCTGCTGGCTTTCCGGAGAAAACGGGGATCGTAAAACGAACCTTCTCGACCAATCCCTATACGTCCTGCCGCCGTAGCGTATAGTATACCTAGATATGGTCAATACCCTTTCGGAACTCAGCTTATTCAAGAAGTTGGTTGGAAGTAGGAAGTCTTCGTAATTTTATACAAATCATATCACTGTTGCAGATGTGGCTCAGGCAAATTGAGCGAGATCTATTAGTTCATCAAGAGTGTCTCACAAGAGATTCGCCTGACCTGTTAGGTACATGTATTAGGCACAATCTTATTTATATTATAATACTGTGCCTTAGGGCTTAGGCCTTCTACCCTCAAGGAAGTGAAGGAATTAAAAACTTCTGGAGAGCTTTTAAGCATACGGCTTGTTTTCATGTTTTTTGTGATTTCGGCATCTTGCTGCCTTGTTACTGTTTAGTTGCTTAAGCAGTACTAATCTCATACAGGCAGACGTCCGGGATATTTTTGGAGTATTAAATCTGGTAAGCTTGGTTCTGGTCTGAAGTCTTTAGGCCTTACATTAGATCAGGTGTGGCGCTTTAGCATCTTACAGAGTTCTAATAAACGTAAAGTGATAAATTGTATAATGCAGCGTTCTCTAAAGCCAATAACTATTCATGTCAATTAAGCTTTAAAAAAATCCACGCCGCCGGCGCCACGCCGCCGCCGACCTAAAATTGCCAGTTCGCCGCCGCCGCAATTTTTTAATGCGGCGCCCATGTCTAATGTATAGACACTTCCTTTCTATAAATACAGTAAAATCACAATGAAATTAACATGAAACTTCCCTGCTCTCGTCTTTTACACACATTACCTGATGTGCATTCAGTATTGGATAGAATACCTAGGTAAAGTATAAAATAAATAATAATTCATACATTACTGTCTAACAGTCTGAACTTGTAATCAGGTAAAACCACTTTTGACCGCGAAAATCAGTCAAAACTGTTTTTGACTAAGAGCCTCTGTCAAAACCACTTTAGCCTGATTTATACAGTCAAAAGTGGTTTTGACCGGATATGAGTTTTGACTGTAACATATACAATGCCTAGGCATTGTATACAATGCCGGATTATACACATTGCCGGTAACATATATATTGTATGTGTTCAAGGTTCATGTATGTTTTTACCTTACGTTTGTTTTAAACTATTTTGAAATAATTATGTTAATAGTGCCATTCTTGTGCCATTGCCATAAGAACCAAACTTTAAATGTGAATATGTGTACCGTAACATAAAACTTTTTGTTACTTATTACTTAGCACACCTCTTATGGCGTAACTCAGAAATGGATACTTTTTCTTAATAATAGACTTCACTAAGTTCAGAGGTAAGTTCGCACCTTGCGAAAAATATCACATTTCAAGCTGAAGAAATGGCTTTACTTCGTACTTTTATGTACTGTGATTTTTCTTTATGGTGCACTTAGTTAACAACTAGGTTAGAAGTTGACCGATTAATAATGGGACTTCGTGCTGACTGCGCCGTTGGATGGGATGGTATATCCCCCCGTATCCTTCAATCCTCTAGAGAGGTCTTTGTCCCTCTCTTAACCCATATTTGCCAGCTTGCTCTCGAAACAGGAGTCTTTCCGCGTGCTTTCAAGAGAGCTATAGTTCACCCTATCTATAAGTCTGGGGATGGAGATGCAGTCACAAATTATAGACCTATATCTGTCCTTACTGCTTTCTCAAAAATCTTGGAGAGAGCATTGAATAACAGGTTACAAAGTTATTTAGAATCCAGCAACATTATTGCTAAAAATCAATTTGGCTTTCAAAGGGGCATCAGCACGGAGGATGCAGTTGGTTCCTTGGTTGACACTGTTGTTGGGTGTTTGGATGACAAAGAAAACTGTATAGGCATGTTCTTAGACCTGTCTAAGGCATTTGACACCGTCTCCATCCCCACACTTCTTGCAAAACTCGAACAGATCGGGATACGCGGAATTCCGCTTTCACTTTTTAAAGACTATCTCTCCAATCGCACTCAGGCCGTCAAAATTGAAGAATTTATCAGTGACACTGAGGAACTGGTCTTTGGTGTTCCTCAATGATCAATTTTGGGCCCAACCCTCTTTGTCATTTATATAAATGACTTGTGCAAACTTGACATTCCAAATTGCCAAATTTACACATATGCCGATGACACTGCACTAATAGTCAAGGGTTCAAACTGGGAAAATACTTACCTACATGCTGAAGCTGCCCTGTCCACTGTCTTATCTTGGCTAGAGTGTAATTTGCTAACTTTAAATGTCAATAAAACAAATTATATAACTTTTGCTAATAGCACACAAACACTGCCTGCAGAACGCAACTTTAACATTACGGCCCATACCTGTCTAAAAACAGGCAGTGTCTGCCACTGTCTTGAAATTTCAAGAGTTTCAATTGTCAAATATCTAGGTATTTATATAGATCAATTTTTGAGATGGGACCACCACATTAATTCATTGATACCTAGAATAAGAAAATTAATATATGTTTTTTAAGAATTTAAACTCTGTTACTGACCTAAACAGCCAAAAAGGGTTTTCGCACTAGCTCAGTCCATACTGACTTATTGTATAACGGCATGGGGTGGTGCAGCAAAAACAAAATTGATATCTTTAGAAAGAGCTCAGAGGGCAGTTCTAAAGGTCATGACAAGGAAACCTTTTCGGTACCCTACTGTTCAACTTTTTGCCGAAACAGCAGTATTGACAGTAAGACAGCTATTCCTCATGTCCACAGTTCTTCGTAAACATGCTCAGCTGTACTTTGACCCTACAATTTTTACTCGTAAACGGAGATCTGATCTTGTCTGCTGCACCCCTCGACATAGGACTAAGCTTGCTAAAAGGCATTATAGGGTCCTTAGTTGTAAAATCTACAACAAAACCAACAAAGTACTGAAAATATACTCTTGTACGAAACGGGTAGCTAAATGCAAGATCCAAAATTGGCTAGGGACCCTAACGTACGCGGAAACAGAGGATCTACTGATAACTCAAACCTAAATGATAATTTATGACAAACAAATTAAAAATAAATTGTTTTAAATTTGGCATTTCTAAATTGTTTTTTGCATTAATAAGTAACTTGTGTAGTACATTCACACTCTCTTGCATTGACTCATACACAACTAAATACACACACTCTCATGACAATACACTCGCACATGTGTTAATAAAAGAAAAAGCACATACAACACACCCACTCACATACACACACACACACACACACACACACACACACACACACACACTCACACTCAAACACAAACTAATACACACACACGCATAGCGGCGTTTGAAGCATGAATTCCCGAATAAACAGAATAATAATTCTAGTTTGGGAATTCTTATAAACTATTTTTGTGTACCTTTTTATGTTTCTCTTATGCTTAATTATAAAATAATTTACACACTGAATCTCTATCAGACTGTCTTCGCTTCCTGATCCACGAGATACAGGTCTTTTGTGCCTAGTTCGTTGGATTGGGTGGGCGACTGATCGTGTGATTAGACAAAATCTGTTGTTTGTAACACCTGCACTGTAAATTGTTTTTAGCTTAGAAACTAATCAATAAAAATATTTTTATTTTATTTTTTTTATAGGTGTGGCAAGCAAGTACTAGTAGATTTGATATATCTACTATTATCAACGAACTAAGGTTCGTTGACTATTATATATAATTTTGTCATAAGTAAAATAACTGACCTAGAGTTGCCAAGAGTGAGTGAGATTTCGTGTAGATGGTAGACATGGGCGCCGCGCCGGCGTGGCGCCGCCATGTGTTACCGGCACGCCACCGCCGCCGCCGCCCATGCCGCGCGGCGTGGATTTTTGGCCAAAAAACAAACTTATTGTCGAAAGTTAAACTATTTATGTCAGTTTTTGACGACTCGTTATTTCTGTAACTTACCAAATAATGCTGTCCTGTATGTGCTGTAATCTTGGGTTGTATTCAACGAAGATCTCTTTTTTTCTAAAAAGTTGGACTTATCGAAGCCTGTAAGTGGACTGTGTTTGTCCTATCTAGCACAAACATAATAGTCATCAACTTCGAGTGTTGTGTTCCCAATAGATATTTCTTGGTTTCTTGTAAAGCACTTCTACAATATTTGAGCGCTGTGTTCAAGTCCTCCAAGATCTCGCAAGAACTTAAACATCGGCAAAACGAAGGTTTGCTAAGTATTTCACACTTCTTTTCCAGTCCAGCCGGATACAGAAACTTTAAAGTATCGCAGGGGTGAATAGTTTCAGAGAAAAAACGTACCCTTGTCGCGATAGTATGGGAATCGAACTCTGGTTTTGAATTTTTAGTAATTTTAACCGAAGTATATATATTTTTAAGAACCCCAACACAGCACTTCGTAGTTGGCACCTTTGGAGAAACTGCAGCACTCCCATGCCTTGATCGAAGGGAAGGCTTTCATAGTCCTCGAATGCTAAGTAAAATGGCAGATTGTCCTCAGTATTCTGTATGTTTTAACGACTGGAAAATGCTTTATGCATGTTCTAGCTTCGGGGGATGGCTAAAGCCTGATGGTCACTGGGACTTACCAATGTGGTATACCTCTAAAATCAGTCAATGTCTTTTTGAATCGTCTTGGAACAATGCTTTATCGAACCATTCGACGTCATCTGCCTACAAATTACACAAAGTAGCATTGGCAACTGGTGGAGCCACGGAAATCATTGTGCACACTACCGTGATTATCCCACGGCATATAAATCCGTGAAGTCTGTTCGTCCATCCGGGAAGGCAAAGTGTGTCCTGGGACACGACACGTGGGAGACCCTAAGTCAGGGGATAACTGTGCAGGTACAGGTCTTTCAAAGTCTCAGCTACAAGAACCACATGATCGGCAAACTGTTATACTCAAATATCTCAGTAGAGCTTTCCAAGGCATTCCCTGCTGGCTTTCCGGAGAAAACGGGGATCGTAAAACGAACCTTCTCGACCAATCCCTATACGTCCTGCCGCCGTAGCGTATAGTATACCTAGATATGGTCAATAACCAGTCTTTTCGGAACTCAGCTTATTCAAGAAGTTGGTTGGAAGTAGGAAGTCTTCAAACCCGCGAGTAATACGATTTGTAATTTTATACAAATCATATCACTCTTGCAGATGTGGCTCAGGCAAATTGAGTGAGATCTATTAGTTCTTCAAGAGTGTCTCACAAGAGATTCGCCTGACCTGTTAGGTACATGTATTAAGCACAATCTTATTTATATTATACTGTGCCTTAGGGCTTAGGCCTTCTACCCTCATCATCATCATCATCATCATATCAGCCACACGACACCCACTGCTGGGTATAGGCCTCCCCTAAGGATCTCCACGACGATCGGTCCTGCGCTGCCTGCATCCACTGGCTTTCCGCGACCTTCACCAGATCGTCGGTCCACCTTGTCGGGGACCTACCCACGGAGCGTCGTCCGGTGCGCGGTCGCCATTCCAGAACCTTTCTGCCCCAACGGCCATCGGTTCTTCTCGCTATGTGTCCCGCCCATTGCCACTTCAGCCGAGCAATCCTTCGAGCGATGTCGGTTACTTTAGTTCTCCTGCGGATCTCCTCGTTTCTGATTTGATCACGTAGGGAAACGCCGAGCATGGCTCTCTCCATTGCACGCTGAGCGACCTTGAGCCTCCTTATGAGACCCATAGTTAGCGGCCACGTTTCACTGCCGTAAGTCATCACTGGCAACACACACTGTTCATAGACTTTCGTCTTGAGACACTGAGGTAAGTCGGACGCGAAGATTTTTCGAAGCTTCCCGAATGCTGCCCTCCCTAGTTGGATTCGGCGAGAGATCTCTTTCTCGAAGTTGGACCTACCTAACTGGACTGCCTGTCCTAGGTATACGTAATGGTCAACAATTTCAAGTGTAGTGTTCCCAACATGAACTGGAGAGGGTACAACATGGGCATTTGACATAATTTTCGTCTTTTCCATGTTCATCCTAAGACCCACTCTTTGGGAAGCACTACGGAGATCTTCGAGCATTGTGTTCAGGTCTTCCATGGTCTCAGCCATAAGGACTATATCATCGGCAAAACGAAGGTGTGTTAGGTACTCGCCATTAATGTTGATGCCGAGTCCTTTCCAGTCCAAGAGCTTAAAGATGTCCTCCAACGCAGCTGTGAACAGTTTCGGAGAAATAACGTCTCCCTGTCTCACACCACGCTGCAGTTGGATAGGATTAGTGTTCTGGTTCTGTACTCGGATCGTCATGGTGGCATTTTGGTATAAGTACCTCAACACCTCGATATACCTATAGTCCACTTGGCACCTTTGGAGAGACTGCAGCACCGCCCAGGTTTCAATCGAATCAAAGGCTTTCTCATAGTCTACGAACGCCAAGCAAAGTGGCTCATTATACTCCTCGGTCTTCTGTATAACCTGCCGCAGCGTATGGATGTGGTCTATGGTGCTAAAGCCTTTTCGGAACCCGGCTTGTTCGGGAGGTTGGAAGTCGTCGAACTTGCGAGCGAGACGATTCGTAAGGACTCTCGAAAACAACTTATAGACATGACTCAGAAGCGAGATGGGTCTATAGTTCTTTAAGAGGGACTTGTCACCCTTTTTAAAGAACAAGATCACCTCACTTATGTTCCATGTCTTTGGCGTTCTGCCCTGGACGATGACGGAATTAAAGAGCTTCTGGAGGACTTTGAGTATCGGCTTACCGCCCGCTCTCAGAAGTTCTGTAGTGATTCCATCGTCACCCGCCGCCTTGTTGTTTTTCAGCTGTTTGAGAGCCATACTAATCTCGTACAGGCTGACGTCCGGGATATCTTGGGTATACTCTCAACCTAGTTCTACCCTCAAGGGTGAAGGAATTAAAAACTTCTGGAGAGCTTTTAAGCATACGGCTTGTTTTCATGATTTTTTTGTCATTTCGGCATCCTTGCTGCCTTGTTACTGTTTAGTTGCTTAAGCAGTACTAATTTCATACAGGCAGACGTCCGGGATATTTTTGGAGTATTAAATTTGGTAAGCTTGGTTCTAATAAACGTAAAGTGATAAATTGTATAATGCAGCGTTCTCTAAAGCCATATGTACGGCGCGCGGGGAGTGCAGCCGCTAGACTATGTATTCTGTGCCGCTAGTCGCCGACTTGCCCCAAATACTATAGAAACTCTACCTTGCCAGAATTCGCCCGGAGCTGTGCGTATTAACTCGGTAGAGTTTCTATAGTATTAGAAACTCTACCGAGTTAATACGCACAGCTCCGGGCGAATTCTGGCAAGTAAGCACACTAGCGCCCCTAGCGGCATGAGGTGAACGGTTTCAAAAGTTATAGGGGTTGTAGTACCGTTGTAGGCAAAGAGAAAGTTCGTACGTTACGTTTTGTGTGTCAATTTTATTATATTGAGATTTTAATATTACGGAAACAAACAGATAAAATGTCGCAAAAAGCTTATTCTTTTGCTCGTGGTTCAATTTGTGCTGTTTATGGTTGCAAGAATTATAAATTTCAAAAAGATTCCAAGTCGTTCTTCAGAATGCCGAGAGATTTAGAAAGGTTGGTTCTATGCTTTTATTATTAATATAAAACTTGCTTATTTTTGTTTTTTTATGGCATAATTGTGCATTTTTGATTAAGAAATTATCTAAAAACGTTACGTAATTGATTTTCAGATTGAAAAAATGGATCATAGCGTGTAAACGTAGCGATTTAGATGCTTTGATAAAAGAAAAAGATGCTGAATATTTCAACAAAAATTATGTGATTTGTTCCGATCATTTTGAAATAGAATGCTTCAGAAATAAGGATTTATACAGTCAAGGGTGAGTTTTCTAATGCTTGAATATGTAGTTACCTACCTTGTACCTAATAGAGGACCTATTTATATTTTCTGTTTCAGACTATTACCAAATTCAATACCAACTTTGAATTTATATAAAGTTAAGGAACCCCTTAAAAGAAAAAGTCGATGTGACATAAGTATTGTGGAATGTGCAACAAGGTAATATATTAAATTATAAATGATCATCAACATCCTTAGCCACATTCCATTCACTGCTGAACATAGGATAGGCCTCCTCCAATGAGTGCCTTTCCGCCCGATCACTTACCATCCTCATCCAGCTACAAAACTTAATAATAATATAATTATGTTGTTTGTTGTAGTTCAAAGAAAATGAAATTGAATCAAGAGATAGAGAAGGAAAATGAAGCCCCTCTTCCGCCCACTGTTAGCGGCCTCCAAGAGGAAAATTTGAAATTGAAAAAAATTATACTAGATTATAAAAAGATATTAAATAATAAGTGTAGTGTATTGACAAAGTATAAGAAGAAGTGCTCGCTTTTAAAACAAAAGTTGCTGCAATCTAAAAGTACCAATTCTGTAACCCAGTCCGGTAAGATGACTAAAGTTTGCGAACAGTTTCTAAGATCTCAAGAAAAATTAAGTAGTAAACATAAATTAGGGAGACGATATGAAACATGTGATAAAGAGCTTGCATTAGCTCTTTATTACTGTTCCACAAAATCATATACATTACTACAAAAGTATTTCTGTTTGCCGAGTTTAAGTTCACTTCGCAGTTGGTTAAATAATTTGCATGTGAGCTGTGGTTTAAACAGTACAGTTTTAGAGTTATTAAAAATTAAGGCTGAAAAATTAAGTAGTAAAGAAAAGGTCGTTTCATTAGTGTTTGATGAAATGTCACTAAAGGAAGTTTTAAATTATGATGCACGTAGGGACATATTTGAAGGTTTTCAAGATTTTGGTGATCATGGCCTTGAAAACTTAAAATGTATGTAATCAGGCAATGGTTTTTATGATTAAGGGTATATATGTAGATTTTAAACAAGTTGTAGGTTATTTTTTAAGTAAGGATGCCATGCCTGGTGATATTTTGCATAAGTTATTTTTAGACATAATTGAGAAGATATTTGACACTGGTTTCAATATCAAATCAATAGTTTGTGATCTGGGTTCAAATAATGTGAAATTGAGAAAACTTCTTTCAGTTTCAATAACTGAACCCTATATTATTTGCAGAGGTCATAAAATTTATTTCTTTTATGATTCACCACATTTGCTTAAATGTATTAGAAATAACTTCAAAAACTATGATTTTCAATATCATGAAGCTATAGCATCTTGGTCCCATGTTGAAGATTTTTATAAAATTGATTCTCAACAGATACCAAGAATGGCACCTAGATTAATTAAAAAGTGCATTACTCTTCCTCCATTTAGTCCAATGAGAGTTTGCTTGGCTGCCAGAGTATTTAGTCATTCAGTAAATGTCGGAATACTCTGTAACGTTACATTAAATAATTTGCCAGCAAGTGCAACGCATACAGCTGATTTTGTAGGAAAAATAGACACCCTTTTTGATATCTTTAATTCGTATAAATATAAAGAGTGTAAAAAATATAGACGTCCAATTTCTATTAATTCTGATCATATCGATAAATTAAATGAGTTGTGTGCCTTTTTGAAAGAATTAGTTGTTTTAAATAAAAAAAAAGTTAACCCCTTGTGTATAAATGGTTGGATTTCAAATATTGGAGCAATTAAAATGTTGTGGGAGGATTTGAAATCCAATTATGATTTAAAAATTTTATTTACACGTAGGCTTACACAAGACTGTATTGAAAACTTATTTTCAATAATTAGATATAAAGGTGGCAATAACGTCACTCCTGACTGTACAAAGTTTAGGTGCAGTTTGAGGTCCGTTATGGCAAATCAATTACTGCAGCCTTCGTCTGATAGCAACAGTGAAATCGATGCTTGTGAGTTCTTACTGCAAAAAGAGTTAATTTTGCAGAAAGACTTTTCATTTCCGATCGTACAAGTAAACAGAGTATATGCAGATAATGAAACCATACATTACCCTCTCGATATGTCTAAAAAAACTCTGAATGTTATGTGTTAGGTTGGGTATGCAGTCAATTGTTACATGATGATTGCAGAAACTTACTGTGTAGTCTATCTAATGATTATAGTATAGAAAACACACAAATAGAGCTAAAGAAATATGACAACTCTTCAAAGTTTTTTTTCCCTAATGAAAATGCCAAAAGAATGTCAGATATTATTAATAAAGTTTTTAAAGATAATATAGATAGTTACATTAAAATATCTGTAAATAATGTTAAGGCTAGGTTATGTTCAAATGTAAATACAGAGGATATAATATGTAAGGAATGCACTAAATTATTTTTAGATAAGTATTTCAATGTATTAATTAAGGCCTATATAAATAAAATTAACGACACAA
This sequence comes from Agriphila tristella, assembly GCA_928269145.1. Lineage (NCBI taxonomy): Eukaryota > Metazoa > Arthropoda > Insecta > Lepidoptera > Crambidae > Agriphila > Agriphila tristella. The sequence goes on from OV743435.1 coordinate 4,242,561, forward strand.
AAGAAAATACAATTAAGACAAATAGAAAATTAAAGAAAATTACTCATTCATAATTTATTTGATGTTTTATTTATCTCGACAACTCGGTAATGAAAGCTCTCCACTACATTAACAGTACCAACAAACAAAACGTTCACCTCATGCCAACAGATGGCGCTGTTTCGGAGGTTGCCAAGTCAATGTATGGAAAACGTCAAGAGCTGTGCGTATTACTCTGTTCTATCTGTTCTATAGTATTTGCTTGCCCGGCCAAGGGTTCTACTGTCGCTCGCCGCTCGCTTGGCCCATCGCAATACGCATTTCTCACAGACACGCGACGCAATATTATTTAATTGTTAGATAATCATGCCCGGCGGCGGGCATTATTGTTGTGTTGGCTGTGGCAACAACCAAAAAAAAATCCTGATAAAAGCATGATAAAAGTATCTTCGTATTTTATAAGTTAAAATATACGAAATATTAGTCATGCCCTTACCCTTCCTTTTACCTGACTTTAATTATAAAAAAGCTCTGAAAACAAGGATTTCACACGATTAAACTCGTAAACTCGCAAGTAGGTAAAATTGTCAATAAATAAAAAAAAATACAAATCAAACCTTTCTTTCATTAACATGTTAAAGTTTAATAAATTTATTATAAATAACAGAAAATATAGTATAAGAGTTGCAATTTATGATATACCTACCCTACCTAATATAATTTAAAGATTACAAAAACTTAAATCAAACCTATCTTTCATTAACATGTCCTTGCAGAAGTTTATATTTCCTAACATACTATGCTATCTCCTTTGTCACAAGTCTAAATTCGGTATCAACCCTAGCGCTTCCACGCTCTGGCTCAAGGTCGCTGGCGCTCGAACTCTAGAGTGTGTCACGGCTGTGACTGGAGTCAGACCGGGCCGGACTAGACCTCGCCGCCCGCAAATATCTATCGCTATAATTTTAGTACATAATGACAGCTCGGCGCCAGTCCGGCTTCGGTTGGGCTCTGGTTGAGCTCCGGTTTAGCTCCGGTTTAGCTCCTGTCGAGCTCCTGTCGAACTCCGGTCAAGCTCCGGTCAAGCTCCGGTCGATCTCCGGTCAAGTTCCTGTTGGGCTTCGGTCGAGCTCCGGCCGATCTCCGGTCAAGCTCCGGTCGAGCTCCAGTCAAGCTCTGGTCGAGCTCCGGTCGAGCTCCGGTCAATCTCCTGTCAAGCTCTAGAGCCATCTACGCTCTGTGATTGGGTCTGAGTTCCCTAAAATCCTCTGTATAGGTACATTGTAGATATTCTTTATCGAGGTAGTAATCAGATCAATGTGTTTCCAAAATAAATACTGAGTACTGACGTCTACGCTTTTATGAGAGTGAAGACAAAAATGTTTGTTTATTGAAGCCCAGTTAACGAGTTATTTCGGCATTCGTTTGTTCCAACATCGGAAAACACGAGATCATATCAGTGAGTTTGATTTACTGAAACATAAATACTGTGTAGTTGATCGATAATGCCATGTGACGTGACGTGTTCGTGATTCATCGTTCCACCTTCAATGCTGATTGTTTGTGATGAATGTTGTTTATGATGAAGTCACTAGATCTAATATTTGACTAGCTTCCGCACGCGATTTAGTCCGTGGTCATTCCTATTTCATTCCATTTCACGTTAGAGTTTTCAAAAACTCTGTCTTGGATGCCTACGTCATAATAACAGCTATTTATATGCATCAGACTAATTCGTCTAGCGATTTTACTTCAGGTCAGGAATTTTCATTTTAGGATTTCTTCAAAAATGATATTTCATTTCAACCTTAGTATAGCTAATAAGTTTGCGACCTAAAGTTCATATTCGTATTCATTTTCTGATACAGGTAGCCTGTCCTGAATAGCCAAATAAAAGGCTATCGGTTTTATCAATCACCCTACATTTCCCAAATCAAAGACTAGATTTGGGTCACGCACGGCATACCTTTAGGGTTACTTATCCACAAAATACAGAAAGAAGGCCAAGAACACACAAATGCGTGTGGCCAGTTCGTGCGATCCACTTTGCATGCTGACCAAAATATTAAAATTATTTTCCGTTCCATGGCGACAGTTTTAATTCAACATTCTAAGATATGGGGGTAGAATTTTGAGGTTAAATTATAAGAAATTAGCTTTTGCCCGCGACTTCGGCCGCGTGGATATTCGAGAAAATCCAATGGGAACTTTTAACCAGGATAAATAGTATTCAATGTTTTAGTTTCATCAAAATCAGATCAGCCGTTTTAACGTGATTAGGCGGGTCCCCACCAAGCGCGCGAACCCGCTTTTTTCTTTCGTACAATTTCATCCCCTATTTTAACCCCTACAGACTTACATACAAACTTTCATCACCCTATTTTAACTCTTTAAACCATTATTTTGCAATAAAAGGTAGCCTATGTCCTTCCTCGAGCTCTACTCTACCTCTGTACCAAATTTCATCCAAATCGGTTCAGTAGTTTAGGCTTGAAGGCGTAACAGATAGACAGACAGACAGAGTTACTTTCGCATTTATTATTTTGTATTTTTAAAACAACCTTTTATGAAATATTTATACGTTACTTATAGTGGAAGCCAGCAGCATAATCCCAAAAATATCACAACGAAAATTTAATGGTTTCACAAGTATTTTTTGCCTGATTGCCTCAACTTAATTTTAGTAGATAACTAATTGAATTTTAGTAGATAGCTAGGTCACATTGTCGCGTACCAACAATAGTTTGTAAATAGTAAAATGTTAACTTAAACAAACTAAACTAGCTAAATAGTGCGCGCTCAAGTAAACAGTAACTAAAGGGTAATTTGTGAGGCCATTTATTATATTTTCAGACATTGAACGTGCCAGAAACGTCTGGAACTGGAAAAAGCTCTACAACATTAAGTAGTTCTGGTAATGGAGTACGGTTCGGCTCATATACGGCTACGATACGGCTCCGATCGTGCTTCGAGTAGGTGTCAGGCTCCGTTCGTGTTCTAGCCAGCCTCTTTGCGTGTTCCGGTCATACTTCGATCGATTGCACTCCGGTCGAGCTACAGTGTTGACAACAACTGTTGACAACCGGAGCTTGAACGGAGTACAATCGGACCTCGACCGGAGTACAACTGTGGTAATCGGAGTATGACCAAGCCCGAAAATAGCCTGACTTGAGCACGAAGCTACCGGTCGAGCTCGGTTGATTTTAAATCAAGCCATCTACGGAACTTTAGTATAATCTTCTATGCTTGTCTATTTGTTCGCAGTGGACGCATGTGATGCAGTCAGCGCAGATGTTGCGCTGATGCTCTGCGGGGCAATTTGGAGCGCCGCGCCGGTGTCGCTCCGCGGGCTGGCGCCGCCGCTGCCCGCGCCCTCCACCCTGCTCGCCGCGCTCGTCATGCACGCCCTGCACGACCACCGCATCGACGACGAAGCCAGCTTCATAGGTCAGTAACACTTTTTACTACCTACACAGTATTACAAACCTTACATTTGGGCAAAGATGTACGAGTTTGCCGTCCACTTTCCAACAATGTTTGCGATACTGCATATGGTAAAACTTACAGTGGCGGTAACATAATTAAAATCGATTTTCATACACACGAGGTAAAGCCTTGGTTGTCTACCAAGGATTGTCGTAGCTGTGATCTGATGATGGCTATCCAGGGAGTGAATGGAAGATATTCATATCGTTATTCCACACCCAATCAAGGGCGTCGCCAGCCCATGGCCCGGGGGGGGGGGGGGCAAGTTAATATTAAAGAGGATGAGAATGATATGAATTGTAGGTACAGTAAACAGCACCTAGTGAATTTATTCCTCTATATATTATACCTTTAGGGGGGGCAGCGCCCCCCCCCCTGCCCACCCCTGGCGACGCCCTTGCACCGAACTGAAAACTCTGATCTTTATATCTCTTAGAAATAGAACGCTGATCAGATCAGTTGGGTGCATATAGCAATCCAAATCTCCTCTATTCACTCCCTGGATAGCCATCATCAGATCACAGCTCGGTCAATCCTTGGCGGAGAACCAAGGCTTCATAGTTACCTCGATTGTATGAAAATTTACTGGTGTCTTTAATTTATGTGACCGCCACTGTATGTACTACAAGATGAAGAAGGCGCTTTTTGGGCCTGACAGCTAGTGGGCCGACTGAACTTTTTACTAGTCCACACTTTTGAACTTACTTACCATAAAAACTTCGAGCATTGCGTACGTAGAATTCTAAGTGTTATGAGACTTACTCGTATGAGTTATAAAACAGCACCTAAATAATAAAAAGAACTATTATTTTTAATGACCTTCCAATATTATATTGAAGTGAAAACTATTTCTAAAGAAAATAGTCTATGTTCATATTAAAATTTTGCACTCCTATTTTCGTCAGAATTCCTTCAGTTCCCACTAAACGATAAACCTCCGATTCGTGTCGACGATCTGTTATCGAGATTATATTTCGCAAATGTGGCTATGAAAAGATGATTCTCAGTTTAAGGATAAGCTAACGCCTCGCTCTCTTAAAAATGATGGATTGTCTGTCTGCTTTTGTTCCTTTGAAAGTTTTACAGGGCTTTGAGTATTTTTGTTATACAAAATTGGTAAAAAATCATAAATCTTGATATGTTGATTGGATATTTATCAAATATTCTAAATTAACTATTCAAAATATTAAATCAACTATTCTAAATATTTAACAATTATTCTAAGCTCTACAACAATAGGTCTTTGGTAATGGTCGTGGCTACGGTTCGGCTCCTATACGGCTACAGTTTGGCTCCGATATCGTGCTCCGAGTGCTTGCCAGGCTCCGTTCGTGCTCAAGTCCAGGCTCTTTTCGTGCTTGGGCATACTCCGATTGAACACCGATTGCACTCCAAAAAAAAGAAATCTAGATGTAATGGTTGGATATTTATCAAATAGAGTTTTATCTTAAAAAACAAAATATGCATGAAATATTTAGAAGTCTACTCTGAAATATAAATGGGATTTGTGATTTATATTATTCATAAAGTCGATCAGGCTTTAAATATTTTTTTTTCGATTTTATTTTATCGATTTTAGTGAATAAATTTTGGTGACATAGATTGTGTAAAAACTGAAAAAGCAATTTAAGATCCAATTACCAATAAAATTGTCTTATTATTATAGGTTTTATCGTCCTTGCTAGATAAAACATAAATTCAGTGACATTTTCATTGATCTATTTTAGCTATCACACACATTACAAATAGAATTTGACGTAGGCAGAATTTTGATGAACAAATAACCAATTTAACCCCTACAGTGACCTTATCTATCGATTTAGCTAATAATATTTAGCTAATAACAAAATATACAGGGTGAAAAAAAGACGATAGATGGAGAGAAAGTACCCGTAATATTGATGATAGCAAATTTTACTAAAAGGAAAAATTACTTTATTTTTAAATAAGTAAAACTGCAATAAAAAAAATTGATAAATCGCTTGGCTCAGCCGTGACTTTAGGGTAAAACTAATATTTATCATTCTTGAGACTGCCTTTAATTTAATATACTATATTATTGAAAATAAATTGATCCTTATCATTGACCTATCGATTGGTATCATAAAAGTACAGATATTATTTTTTAGGATTTTAGCCCGTTCGATTCCTGGCTGAGACAAGCGATTTATCAAATGTCTTTGAATACAGTTTTACTTATTTTAAAAATATATCAATGTTTCCTTTCAGTAAAATTTGCCATTATCAATATACTACCGTCTTTTTTCCACCCTGTATAATATTCCTTGATGTTAATTGTATAGACTTCATTGAGGCATCAACGTGTAAAGAATATCTTATCTAGCTGAAAACCCGTTTCTAAATAATTAAGTTGACTTTCAAATTCAATTTATTCTTTACATTGCAATAGTCAAACTTTTAATTAAATTTCGTAGTTATGAAACTACGCTTTAATGATAAATTGCGGTTTTCTAACATAATAAGTTTGTTTTGAGAAACCTCAGTGCTTTTGTTATATGAATATAGCTATAATTTCATACAAACTTGAGTTCTTCACAAAATATATGGGAGACCGCAACAATTAATTTGCATTTTAGTATGAATTTACTCGTAGTTGGCCAAGAAATTTCTCATCGCAACTATTACAGTTCGGGTGTATGTCTATATGTGATTTTTTGGTATAAAACTACAAAATTTTATTAATATTCTCATATAAAAATTTAAAAAACTATTTATTGGTTGCTGATATCCCTAATTAAAATAGGGATGTTACACGTGAAAAATAAATAAAGCTAAAATTAAATCAAAATTGCACAAGTTGTTTGAATATTTTTATCTTTTCGTCAAATAAAAGGCAGTTAATTAGTAAAAGTAATAAAAATAGCAGGTCAACTACCCATAAAACAATATTTAACACGCTTCACTCAAGAGTCGTCTACATGAAAATGCAAAGGACTACAAATTGTAACAATACCGATAGTGGCAGCCCTGGTTCACCGAAATAGTACTGCGGGTCACGCAACCAACCCTATCTGCAGACATCTCGGCGCCACCCCTACCCCTTCCCTTTCGGGCCCAGCCTTGCTGCACTCACACCACAAAATATAATGTAGACAGAAAGTTACTCGGAACAGGCAATCTCAGACCAACTCAGACTATATTCAGTACCTATTAGATTTTGCTCGCTTTTTCCCGGGATAAAAAGTAGCCTATGACGTGCTACTTGCATACTAAGGAATTCCTAGTAATAGTTTAACAAAGTAAATGAGAGCCTTTTCCAAAATGGCCCAGCAGAACTACTGTTTGGAACAAACTGATTGATTTTTCATTTGTGCTCATAGGTACCTCCTAATATGTCATGGTCTCCTAGTACTGTTTCATTTTGTTTACGCTTCATAAAAGTTAAATAGACTGTAGTTAATTAAATTGAGTTAACTTCTGATTTGGCTATGATGTAATAAAGTTAATGTGTAAAAGAATGGGTACATTAGATTGGTCGTAAAGATACTTGTGTTTTAATAAAATTGAATTAGTTCATATTAATAAAATGTATATATGTGTCTATATACATATATACATTTTATTAATATGAACTCACACTAAAAATCACACTAAACACTCCCGTCTGTCTAGACGGGAGTGTTTAGTGTGATTTTCTTCCAGGATAAGGGACGACTTGACTATAGGGTCAACATTTTTACTTGTTTCGTTAAATTTAAAAATTATGTTGCTCTGTCAACCTGCTAACTACTTGCAACCTGAAAGATTTAAAACCCAATAAAATGTAAAATAGTTCACATTGAAAATTTATCTCTTCTTCATTTTAGATTAATACTTCATTCATATTAAGTACCTAGTTACTTTCTAGAAATAACTAAATCGGATCATAATATAATTGAGACCGGTTCTGTACCTAATACCTTTAAGAACAATAGATCATGATTCAAAACAAAAATTATTAAACAAAGAACAAGGACGTAATAATCTTTAGTCTGTTTTTTTGTACGTGTGAATATTGCAACAATATGTTGTTCCACATATTATCTGATGACTTAATGTTATGTCGGCCATTGTTGCAGAAGAAATCATTGGTACAGCCTCGATCAAGGTTACATTATTCGTTAAGATAACACTGGCATAATAGCACAAAACTCTACATTGAAATTGAGGCTAATGCACATTTTAAAAAGCTACAGACTTGGATTAAAAAATATATAAAAATTAAAAAACCCGCCTGCATAAAAATACAAGTCTACTGAAAAGATGGAAACAAGATTAAATATTAAAGGCAACATAATAACATGCAGTCGGAGGCATGCATTAAGAAAGTGACGTTATGAACGATCGATTTGAATTATATGCCTCCGACTGCATGTTATTATGTTGCCTTTAATATTTAATCTTGTTTCCATCTTTTCAGTGGACTTGTCTTTTTATGCAGGCGGTTTTTTTAATTTTTATAATTTATTTTTTTATTTATATCTTTTTAGTTATTATATATTACGGTCATGATATACCTTTTTGAAATCCGTACAATAAGCCCTTGAATTTGACACCCATATTGCAGTATTCTAAAAAAAAATTTTTTTTCCACTACGTATATTAGTACCGTACAACCGTCATGTTGTTTTTTTTATAACGCCACCTTCTTAAGAACACTTGGGCTGACAAGACAAATCTAACGATATCTTAATTACAGAAATCCATTCAGCCGTTTGAAAGATATGAGGTAATAAAGAATATTACATACAAACACACAAACAAACATACTTACATACAAGATACGCGCGAAAAACATAACCCTTTCTTTGCAGTCGGGTAAAAACCATGACACCTGAAAATAAACTGAAACATTATAAAAAATATAGGTAAGAATAAAAACACCATCGACACCTGAAAATTAACTGAAACATCAAAAAATATGTAGGTATACATTTAAAAAACAGTTTTTTTTTAGTACAGAAACAAGTCTTTATTTGTTTTACATACCTATTTTATATGCAATTTAAAAACTTGAGTATTATAATAATAGAATTAAACTGCACTTTGTTCAACATTTAGCCTTAAAACTTCTTGAAAATTAGCTCTAAAAATGATATAGGAAAGTACATTAAATAATTTTTTATTGCCTAAAATTAATCAGCATTTTTTTTATTCAATGCCAAATTTCAGATCTTACATTACAAGTCTATTTATGAGCTTTAAAGTACAATTTGCAGACGGTGTGAGGTGTCAAAATGTGCGCAGAGCCTTATAGATCAAAATGTAGAGCGGGTTCGAATAGTTGAGGTCGGATTGCGTCACAAAAGTCACGACTTCATAACAATGCTGTTATCAGACGGACCTCATTAGGTATTGTTTATTTTTACTAAGGTATTTAGATAATGGCAATTTAATAAGTAAATAGAATCTGTTAGGAATTATGGAGGAGCAAAAATATGAAAGATTTGCAGCGAAAGACGTACTACGGCGACTCCAATCCAAATATAATGGGATATAAGAAACGCAAATCAACATCAAACAATTATTTTCTGGTACCTTCTGGTACCCCGAATTAAGGGCCAGGCGAGGTATCATGTGCCCACGTACATGTTACCTACTGTTGGACTAATAGTGACTTTGTGACATATTTATACAATTTCCACCACAGAGAATCGATTTTCAAATATTTCTACACCAACATAGGCTTAATTTGTTTGTCGAAATATATATTTTATCCAATTTAGTTCCCTACAATGTTGTGTAACAAACAGACAGCAAAAATAATTTCTTTACGTAACTGACTGTAGGACGTTGAGGTCATGACCGCTCACGTAGATTTTACTTTTGTTTGGCTACTAATAAAAATGAGGTTATTTTATTCTGTACGATAGACATAAAGAAAAGTAAAAAAGAAAAAGATAAGTAAGAAGATACATCCGGAATCCTCAGTGAAGGATTCCGGGTGTAGGTAGGTACTACGCTTCCACCTTCGGCCTTATTGTCACAACATCAATTGAAGTGAAAAGCCAAGCACTAGGAATCCCGTTGTACTTAAAAAAGTACTTGTTCTTGTTAAGTGACAAGGTGTCGCCATCTCTTGAGGTCCCGGGTTCGATCCCCAGCTAGCATAGTTTCGTATTGTCTTTGTCTCATTTCTGTGTGTTTATGGTAGGTACCGTTCTCTCTTTAGAATCGGACCAATGTATAATCAAGCAAATAAGATTTATAAACTTTCTTTCATAATTTATAATATGACATTTTTAACTTTATATTCATCCTCTTTTCAAACATCAAACAATTAAATTAGGTTACCTTTTCAGTGATTAATTCTTTCATATTAATGTATGGAGCCAACAATGGCGTTTGTTTGTTGGTCGGCCGCGCGGCGCCTTTTCAGCAGTGACTCATGGCTACGTCGGGTTTCCCAGCTGAAACGTCACGTTTCAGAGTTACTGACGACAGGGCTGTATTTATTATACGAGAAATGATTTTTTTTACAGATGAGTTGTCGGAAGATGGATCTAAAAATTGTTTTACAAAAATTACCACTGATTACTACCGTTCTAGGATAGGACAAACTTGTTTTCTGACATTTTATCCATTTAAAAACCCCACAAGACCAGTAAAAATAAGATGATTCAAACGAGCCCAAACTCGATGGGATTGCATGGTTTTATTACCGAGTTCCAGTGGCCTTCTTCTGGCTCCATCATCAGACCCTGGAAACTATTTCCCAGAGTTTGTATGTACCACTGTGGGAAGGGAAAAATAACTTTTGGTGAAAAGATGACATAGTTTACTCTAGTTTGAAAAATACTAGTGGCTCTGTGAGCTGCATATCTCACGTTTGTGATAGTTTTTGAAATAGCTGAAATATGGTTTTTGTTTTCGAAAAATTTCGAAGAATTAAATCGACTAAAAGAACCTGCTCACAAAAAAATTATAAAATGAGAAATGCGACCTGTAGAGGAGCATATCCGGACAGACAGACATACGAAAGCATTTTTACTCAAGCTGAAACGGAGACGCTTCGCGTTCGCTCAATTATGTTTGTGTTGACAATTTGTGAAAACTCATCATCAATTATTTATGTTGGAGCACCGAAGCGATTTTCTTAACCTTTATATAGGTAATTTTTTACCTTCCAACCCAAAATACTTCTCTTTGGTTACTTCAAAATAACCCAAGCTACTCGAATTTCAACCCTATCAGTTCTTCAATAACATTAGTTCAGAATCAACTATCGCAAACTGCACTCAATAATGCACCGTAAGTCGTGTTACATAATCGAGAGTTTTAGACGGGAAACAGATTTGTATTTAAAGTCCTTTTTCCCATGAGTTCTAAGCTATGAATTTAAATGCGGGTTTGAAAGTTCAGTGCTTGAAGTTTGTACTTTGTATACCGTCACGATGTGTCGATTGGTTCTATCGGGATTGTTCGTGTACATTTTGAAGATAAATATTACAAAAAGTAAGACATTTTTTTTATTTTAAATTGCATTTAATGTAAGCATTTAGGTTTAGGCTGGCTGTCCTTTGACTCGGAGCGAGGAGGCGCGGCGGCGAAGCGGAGAAACGAGGAAATATGGTTAATATTTCCTCGTCTCTCCGCTCCACCGCCTCGCTCACGTCAATGGACAGGCAGCCTTAAAGGGGGAGCATACTGAAGTGGGAAAGTACCTACCTTGGTACATTTAGTAAACGTCCATAGGTCTTGTAAAATTCGGTCTTTTCAACTTCGGTATTGTAATACATTCCCGTTCCGGCAGTTCCTCAGTGATGAGGATTCCGGGTGTAGTGCACTTCCACTTTTGGCCTTATCGTCATTTATAAACAGGTGAGGTGATGGCCAAACAATATTCCGTTGTGCATAAAAAAACGAGTTTTCTTTCACATAGAAAAGTTGATTTCTCATTGCATTTTTTCCTATCACAATAATTTTTATATTCATGTATTGACGTCTAATGATAGGTTTCCATAGCCATGGTTTCATTACGAGTATATCGGTTCCCATCGTTACATGAATAATTAACGTACATCGATTTTCCATTAGTAGCCGAAACGCCACTCTTCATTCTTGAATAAATAAATAAATATATCTACCTACTTATTAATAAAACTACTACAAACTAACTAATAAAAAGTTACCTATATCAGGGGGGGTAGGTACTCAAATGACCACTTTTCTATTCGTTCGCTAACTTAAAAATTAAAAATCCTACTAATATTAATGTGAAAGTTTGTGGGTTTGGATGTTTAGATGGTTGGATGTTTGTTCCTCAATCACGCAAAAACTACTAAACGGATTTGGTTGAAATTTGGCACACAGCTAGTAGATAGCCTACATTAAAACATAGAATATTTTTTATCTAGGGTTTCCTAGGTTTGCGGTGGCGTCATATTACGGCCGTAATATAGCGGCGTTGAATGTTGTCTATGTAAACAATATGGCGACACCGTAACGTCAGAAACCGCGCCATATTGTTTACATAGACAACGTTCTACGCCGCTAAATTACGGCCGTAATATGACGGCACCGTCATCCTAGGAAACCCTAGCTTGTACAGTGTTATGTTAATAGTTGAATATTTGTATGTTGTATGACTGCATCAGTTATTTTAATATTTCCTCTATATCATGGCCCCTGATAGTACCAGTTTCTTATTGCATCCGTATTTACTAACCTTCTTCTAAATCTGTCAACCCTATGTTACCGGCCAGTGTTGTGTCGTTGGAGCATCGTTATGGCCGCGCCGTGCCGACATTCAGCCACAAAGCACCGATACAGCTTTATCTGTCGTTAGGAAAAATGTCGCTGACGTAGTTGAGCCAAGCCCTTTAGACACTATCTTTAGGTAATTATAGTATTTTTTACCCCACAAATGATTTGTAAAGATTAAATAAAAAATCTTACGACGAATAAAAGTGTAATTTTTGAAGTTTGAATCCTACTGATCCTACTAATTTTTGAGGTTTGGATGTTTGTTCCTCAATCACGCAAAAACTACTGAACCGATTTGGTTTAAATTTGGCACAGAGATAGTAGATAGCCTGGATTGAAACATAGAATACATTTTATCCCGATATTCCCACGGGAACGGGAACCACGCGAGTGAAACCGCTTGCGGTCGCTAGTCTCAAAATATTTTCAAAACTTTCAAAACTTTTCTGAATAAACAAATTACAGTGTAAAACATTGTTTGATTTTCATGGCCACAGATAATTATATTTCTGCATTTTCTCTGTTCTGCCGTGTTTATTTTTCAAAATGGACTTTATACGCAAAATTCAGAAAATGAGAAAAATATTTGTTTAATTTTTCGATTCTACATTTAGATTAGTTTGAAATGTACCTTATAGGTAGGTATATGTAATTTATAAAGAACTTATCTAGTGTAATTCCGAACCAAACGTTCCTAAGAATTAGGGTCCCTACCCACTACACTGTGCCATACCATGACCGTGACATGAACGTATCAGACACAAAAAGCAACACGATACGCTCAACTATGCCCACTGAAACGGATCGACGGCATTCTGTGTCCATATGCAACCGTATGTGCCCGTATGGTGCTCGTATGCAACCCGTATGGTGCCCGTATGCAACCCGTCTGATGCCCGTATGCAACCCGTATGGTGCCCGTATGCAACCCGTATGGTGCCCGTATGCAACATCCAAAACCGATAGGAATCCGATTCATTTTGCTATACAGTCATCATACGCGGTTACAACCCGTATACTCACCGTTTTGGCTACATGGCCGGTGACGGAACGGTCTAGTGGGAATAGTGTCATCTTTTCAATACAAATAATATTTTTTGCATGGTCATGGTATGATTCAGTGTAGTGGGTAGAGATCTAGAGCCGTAACGGACCGCTCGGCTCAACATTTGCCATTCTGTATCTCTCCCGTTCGCTAGAGAGAAAATGCAGCTCTAACGAGGACAGGGGCATGTTATTTTCTCGAAAATAGTACTTACGCGTCAATGTAGCTTAACCTTAATTAACTTAATGTTGATTTATGATTTCCGCTACACTTATGAGGCTTTAAAATCAAACAATTCATGACGCTTAAAGTATTTTAATGAACATTGACATGAAGTTTAGTTCACACAAAAGAATGTAAATGACTTGCCAGCGTTGTATTATTAATGAACTAGAAAATTTATGTGAAGCTCACTTTCTAGGTAATCGTCATACTTAGTATTAAGGTGACTAATATAGACGTACTATGACGTATCAACGTTTAATGTTTAGAAATATGTACTTAAAAATATATTTTTAATTATATCTAAAAATGAAATGGGGATTTCAGACCACGTAAATGAACCACTTTTACTATGGGGTTCTATAATTTATGTTACATGAACATCAGCCCTCAAATAGCCAACTTTCTATTCGTTAGACGCTACGCTTACTTTTAAAGCTTAAATATGAGCAATAGAAGATTAAATCACATGTCGCAAACTTATGTAAATCACAGACTTTGATGTACGTATTCCATGTAATTGTCAAGCTTACAGCACGTAATTATAAAGTTTACTGCTTATTTTAAAGTTTTAAGAGTAAGCATAGCGTTCAAACGAATAGAATGTTGGCTATTTGAGGGCTGATGTTCATGTAACATAAATTATAAAACCGCATTGAGAACTAAAGGTATCTTGTCTGTACACAGTAAATCTTAGGGCAGTATAATTTTGTACAAAACATGATAGAAATTCAAAAATCCTCTTAAACGTAAAAAAATAACAAAGTTTTTTTTCCACAGATATTGGAAAAGTTCATTTGTTCTAGGTCTACTAAAATAGTTCATCGTCATCATTCGATAGTAAACTGTTTTATTATAATTTTAATATTATTTTTCGTATTAATTTTCTATGAATTATTAAAAAATATGTAATTAATATTTGATACATTAAATGATGTCTCAACTATCATGTTAAAATCAACTTTGTTTATGTAAAACAAAAATTACTCACCCGTAGTAGCCGTAGTTCTCAAAATTGCGTTACTGTGTAGCGCTTGACTACACTCGTAGTCCGTAGCAAGGCGGGCGCCCCCCTCCTTCTACGAGGGAGTTCGGAGTTCCACCCAATCAGAACTCAGTTTGCCTCGAGCTTGCGTATGAGCACACGTGCGTTTCGCTCCGACCGCTCTCTAATTAACAAAAAACATTCCCAGTGATACGTGTTCGAAATTCGAAACAAGTGACGTTTGTTTTTTTAAACACAGCTCCTGGATAGTGAACGGAAAAAGTTCAGCTGAAAAAAGGTTCATTTTATTGTGTTTGCGTGAATGAGGATTTATTTCGGGATTACGGTGTTTATAAAATGTTTCTTTCAGTAGAGTCATTAAGGTGAGGTTCAGTTGGGAAATATTTGGTCAATGCGTATTGATTTTTCATTGAATGTAATTGGCTGGCCGTTAAAAATAATGTGGCCTACCGAGCTTACATGAATAATTCGTTAATCACCTTTTTATAGCATTCGAATTTCAAAACCATATTAATGTTAAGACAATTTGTTCTTCTTTAAAACAATGTGAATATTACTTACAATATTTTTAGTCCAAAACATTTACATATCAAGAAATATTTTATAGGTTTCTATTTACCATATTTTTTATTTTTTTCTAATACAAAATACTTTTGTTCATGTCACCTTTTTTTCATTAGTTAAGTATACTTTTTATGATGTAAATTTTTCTTGTAGGCAAATATGCTAGGGTTGTCGCTAAAAGTTTCAATTAATTGGGGTTAAGCCGGCTTAACTGAGATTACTGAGCCTGGATCACTTGTGGGGCTGCTGTGTAACTGTTGGGGTTCTGTGCATTATAGTACAGCATTTGTAGAATACTTTTTTTTAAAGAGGAAATTAAAATAATTTATCCCTTGAATTTTTTTTTATCTCTAATGTAGAGAAGATATTATAGCCAAGTACTCTAGGGGATGGTATTTGAGGTACTGACTTAATCTGCTCATGCTCTGATCCCCTTTTTTTGCCAGTGAATGCACAGTAGGTTTTTTTTTGGGGAAGTGTATTTTTTCTTTGTTCTGTGGTGGTAGAGAAGATTCTGTGCCGTATCTACTCTTCTAAGTACTTTATCGCAGCAGCGGCAGGTATACGATTTGTTACTGTTATTTTATCGAATCATCCACTCAAAAAAATTCAAGTCACTTTCTATTACCTATGAAGTTGGTTACACTTTTACTATGCATACACATTAGTCATAACTCATAGACTGATTTCATTTGCCCTTCGACATTCCTCTCCAATCCATACATCGTTTTTTTGGCTACAACTCCGCGGAGGCGGCAGAAAATTATAAAGTGGGTAGTGTCCGACCGAAACAGGATTTTCAGCCGAAACCGAAACTCATATAAGACATGTTATAATTTACTATTGCTTGCTGTAATGTAGGAGGTACTGTAAACCAGATTTGTTAACACAAAACATGAATGCCATTTGTAAACAACAATAAAATCGCAAAAAAATTGCTGTTTCATACATTTTACCAGTGTTCAAAGAAAATTTTTCATGTAAAGTTTTATAAAAAGTTATTTTTTTTCCAGTTTTGTATTTTTTATACAAAACGTTGATCATAATAGTCAACTATTAAGATATAGTTTACCTAATTACGCGTGTGCGACCATCCGACGAAAGCCGTTCAAAGCATTGTTTGCAAAGTGACAAAGCGCCAACCACCACATTTGCTCTTGTAAGCAAACTTTGTCGAAAACCAAGAACAGTGAGTACCTATCGGTGGTCGTCGGTTTGACCGAAATCGAAACTATGGCCAAAACTAGATTGGGCTGAAACTGGCCGAAACCGAACCTTCGGTCGGACCACCTTTAAGTGTAAAGGGTTGTTGTCAGGTGCTATTCTACCATACTACACAACACATTACTGCCATTTCAGTAGTAAATTCTGTAAACAGTTCCGAAGTCCAATATCGACCGCACCGGTTCGTCGACCGCACTCGGGTGATCACTCATAAACCCAGAATGAGTTACTCCAGTTTTGGCTTTCACCCATTTTGATCGTCATCCATCATAAGCACAGCCGATGGTTAAATAAGAGTGATCGTGCACTTTTATTCAGTGACTGACAGATTTTAGTATGTAGAAATTTTCCTTTTATCGTCAAGTCTTAACTAAGAGAAAGATTAAATAAATATTAACAGAACGCATTATTTTGTTTACTGAAAACCTGAATACAAAACTCACTTTTGTATGATACCAATTCTGAAATCATGAATATAAATCTGCAGTTTCATTGGCAGAATGTACTGTACCGAAAATTCCTTAACAACAATTATGTATGTACCTACATTCTCAGCAAATAAACGATTCTTATTCTTATTCTCATACAAAATGTTATTTGAATTGTGTATAAATTAAAGTATTTTATTATTCAATTTAAGTATTTCCGCGATTTCGCGGTTTTCCCCGTGCGTGTAAAGAAAAAATAATGTTACCTATCTAAAATCTAACCAGTGTCTGCGATTTTGAAACCTATAACTACAACCATTGGTGTACTCCTCACGAATATCTATCAAGAAAAAAGTGCGAGTCGGACTCGCGCACGAAGGGTTCCGTACTAAAAAATGGGAACCACCCTTAAAAATTCATTTTTTTCTTGTTTTAGTATTTGTTGTTATAGCGACAACAGAAATCCACATCTGTGAAAATTTCAACTGTCTAGCCATCACGGTTTATGAGATACAGCCTGGTGACAGACAGACAGACAGTCAGACGGACAGCGGAGTCTTAGTGATAGGGTCCGTTTTTATCCTTTGGGTACGGAACCCTAAAAAAACCTTAATAGTAGTCGATAGAGGATTTGTCTATGAGAAATTTCATTTCGCTTTTCGACGCAAGATATAGTTTTTAGGGTTCCGTACGCAAAGGGTAAAAACGGGACCCTATTACTAAGCCTCCGCTGTCCGTCTGTCTGTCTGTCTGTCTGTCTGTCACCAGGCTGTATCTCATGAACCGTGATAGCTAGAAAGTTGAAATTTTCACAGAGGATGTATTTCTGTTGCCGCTATAACAACAAATACTAAAAACCAAATAAAATAAATATTTAAGGCGGGCTCCCATACAACAAACATGTTTTTATTGCCGTTTTTTGTACGGAACCCTTCGTGCGCGAGTCCGACTCGCACTTGGCCGGTTTTTTATATGGGGAATGAAATTTCTCATATGTAGAGCTTTTTCACACGCGTTTTTTTCTCGATCCTTCTTCCTGCTACAGGTAGGTACACAGATATTGACTGCGAACGACGCGACGGTCATAGATATGAATACCGCCTGCTACAAATATTTTTATTATTAGTACCTGAGTCATGGTTGTTAACATTATGTAAAAAAATATTAAACGATTCTAATTCATAGGTGTGGAGCTCGGTGGCGCAGTGGTTTAGCGTCTGGCCTAACGATTGCGGCGGTTAAGCAACGTTCGCAAGGGTCGGTCATGGGATGGGTGACCAAAAATTTATTATCTCGAGCTCCTCCGTGCTTCGGAAGGCACGTTAAGCCGTTGGTCCCGGCTGCATTTGCAGTCGTTAACACCCACCAATCCGCATTGGGCCCGCGTGGTGGGTTATGGCCCATCCTCCTTACCACCCATAAGGAAGGCCTGTGCCCCAGCAGTGGGGACTTTAAAAATGGCTGATGGACAATTATTCATAGGTTAAAGTTGACACATTTCTTTTAGCACAACTTTGTAGAAAAAAATAATAAGGAATGCGGCATAACAATAAACATAAGTCTATGTTCCAATGCCGTGAGTCATAGATAAATACTATAGAAAAAATAAACACACACTAGTACAAAATTATATTTAGTGTCTTTACTAAAACTGTAGTGCTGTGCTGACCTTAAAACAAGCTAATAGGTAATTAATCACTAACTTAGTTTAACAACTTAACAAACTTAAGAGCGATAAAAACCTTCAACTTCTTATGACATTTGACATTAAAGAACAATGACAGTGGGAAGTGTCCCATACAAGGAAATTATAAGTACTGTCCCATACAAGCGTTTGACATGTCAAATAGATTTTTTTAAAGTTGATGTATAATGATAATAAAAGGTAAGGAGCCACCAATCCTGAAAGCTCCGTGATCACGGATTCTAATATCTTTAATAAAAATAAAAGTTAACATTTAGACGAACAAGATTTGCTTGGTCGGCGTGGATTTGATTAGCCGGAAATATTTTAATTAAATTAATTATTATTAAATTTCCATATTTTTTTTTCCGTCATCACGGATTTTCATCAATCTTTTATAGAATTTTGTGTGAAATATTATGTTCAACAAGAAAAAATCCGGCCGACCAATGATTTTTAGCCGGAAAGGTCACGCATACCTACCTATTTGAATGGTGTGATAAGGGGTAACTCTAGAATCAGATTGATAATTATTTTCTGCATTAAAAAGTGTGATTTTTATGTTAAAACGCTTTTAAATCACATTTTTTTATCATTAGAGTACTATTTACTTACATTTTTTTCACAAAATACTTCAGAAAACAACTTAATGTTTTTGTGATTGTTTTTCTAAATATAAAACAATTCTTGACTGATTCTATAACTAAATAAAATGTAATTAGGATTTTTTAATTATGAAAGTAATTAAATAAAATGAAACTGGGGCAACGCTGGGACATCTCCTTTGTTTATATAACTTGTTCTTGATAATACAATTTTGTTACTTCTCAGAAATGGTCATTCCTTTTACATTTATTGGCTAGTCAAATAGGTCATACTTCATCATAAAAATATTCATTATATCTATAGTGGAATGATGTCACTGCCTTTAGGCTATTGGCATATGAACTCATATCAAATAAAAACGATTTGTATTTGAAAGTGGTCGTCCTTGTAAAATTGAGGTTGTAATGAAATATTGTTAAAATTGTAGGATTTAAAATATTTTTTTCTAAAATTACAAGGTTATTAATTAGGTTTTTTTTAATAGATAATAAAATAAACTAGTTCTTACAAAATAAGATGAGTGCTTACATACGGTATACTAAGTTTAAAGTTTGGACTATTATTTAATAAATAAGTAATAGCTTTTGCCAGCGACTTCGCTTGCGTTTTCCCAGGATAAAAATAAGTCTATGTGTTACTTGTTTAATATTTCGAGTTTATAACATCCCTACATTGCACTGATTGACAATTTTAAAACTTCCTCAAAATGTACAACTTTATACCAAAGCCCTACCTAGCTTTTTAATGTTCAGAAATTGTTGGAGGAGCGAGGGTTGGCGGTGGTAAAATGTTAAATGAGAAAATAAATGTTTATGTTAAAATAATATAATGTTCTGTCACACAACGTAACAAATGTTTCAAAATACTGTTAGGAGTAAGTACTCGCGACCCGTTAAGTCCGCGGAAATATACATACTAAAGTTAAAACTATGTCGGTTGATGCAAGCGCATCGACGACCGCGTGTGACGTCAGTCGCACGTCACTGTGTTTGGTGCGTATGCACCGAACAGAAATACTTACAATTACATAAAAACTATTTATTTTTCTACAACTACTCAAACTCTGCCTGCTTCGCATAGTATATCGAAAACATAAACTCTATGTTGTACTAACTTCTATGTTCTATTACTAACCAATTTTGGCGAAAGCAAAGGGTTCGGCTCCATCTTCCACGAAACTTATGCTCACACTCAGTAAACAACAATTTTCTGGCTCAAATGAAATGGCATCATTTGGCCTATTTGTTTATGCCTATAATTTATACAATAATCTCGGCTATAAAGCAAATAGGCTGCTATATGAAAGCAAAGACAAACAGAGGTCGCTGCCCTGTAAATTGTGTAGGGCTGAGAGATCTGACTCATAACAATTTAAGTTTATGCCAGCATATGCTGGAAAAAAAACCGACTTCAAAAACCTGCCTCTAAAAAGCAAGAAATAATATTCAAATCATTAGATACGCATTATCATTGTTATAACAACACGTCTATTGAAGTCGGGTGGGGCTGGAGTACAACTTCCTTTTTTTTATTCTAAAAGCCCCACCCGACTTCAATAGACGTGTTGTTATAACAATGATAATGCGTATCTAATGATTTGAATATTATTTCTTGCTTTTTAGAGGCAGGTTTTTGAAGTCGGTTTTTTGTTTTTTAAAACAATTTATTATTTTATTATTTTTAGTGTAAGTACCTTCTATATTAGGTATATTATTATAGGTATAATATTGGGTAGAAAAATCGGCTCAGCCAAACGTGAGATATTCGCGGAGAAACATACATTCATACAGGTCAAACTGAGAGAGAACCTTTTTTTTTGAAGTCGGTTAAAAAGACTACACTAAAAGTACCCCTTTCCCAACAAAAAGAAACATCTAATTCGGTTCATAAATAACAAAGTCGTCATATGAGTTGATGAAAATCATAGTATTTTCAGGATTTCCCAAAAACTACTGAACCGATTTGAAAAAAAATTAAATGGGACCATCTCGCAAGAAAACTCAATCGAACAAAAAAAGAATCATCAAAATCGGTTCATAAATGACGAAGATATGCGCGAACAACGATAAAAAAAAAAAAAAACATACAATCGAATTGAGAACCTCCTCCTTTTTGTGAAGTCGGTTAAAAACACTTATAGGCTTTGCTTTTTTTTATTTTGTAAAGATGGAAATATAAATAACAATGCCACGACACTCTTATGCTAACGCCGCCCTTTGAGCATTGTATAAGTTTATAGTACATTACGATATTAGTGCGTTATAACCAATACGCACGTATATTGTACGACGTTTTTTAACACATTTGCGAGAAAACAGAAAAAAAAAATACGCCAAAAGTACATTTTCGGAAAATGACTTGGCATTTTTCATGTTTTTCCACTTCAAGAAATTTTCATACGTGGTTATGTATCTGTCCTTGGATATTGACGGCAGCAAGCTATCTCATGCGGTTCGCGCTTCTGTTAGTATATCCGGTGGAGTTCAAGTAATATATTGCTCACCTTCATTATTGAAAGTTGTCATTTTTAGATATTCAAAATACAAGTACAAAGATAAGAAAATTTGAGAAAAATGGCGCGAGGATTATTTTCTGCCGTGGCTTCGTGAAAATGTTTGCAAAGACGCTAGAGCATGCAGCCAAGTTTTTAAATTCCCGAATAAACTGTTTTTTTTATTTTAAATAAAGTCAATCCATTTTACTAGGCACTCAGTTTTACAGTACGTTTTAGAATAAGAGAGTTTTTTACCCGACTGCAAGAGGGTTATGTTTTTCGCGCGTATCTTGTAAACAGGTTTGTATACAATGCAATATTTTTTATTACCTTATATCTTTCAAACGGCTTAACGGATTTTCATGATTAACATATCGTTAGATTTATCTTATCAGCCCAAGTGTTCTTAAGAAGGTGGCGTTATAAAAACCTACATGGCGGCTGTACGGTGCTATTATACGTAGTGAAAAATATTTTTTTTTAGAATGCTGCAATATGAGTGTCAAATTAATAGGATTTCAAAAAGGTATATCACGACTGTAATATATAATAACAAAAAAGAAATAAATTAAAAAAAAACCCGCCTGCATAAAAAGACACGTCAACTGAAAAGATGGAAACAAGATAAAATATTAAAGGCAACATTATAACATGCAGTCGGAGGCATATAACTCAAATCATTCATAATGTCACTTTCTTTATGCATGCCTCCGACTGCATGTTATAATATCTTGTTTCCATCTTTTCAGTTGACTTGTCTTTTTATGCAGGCGGGTTTTTTTATTTTTTTTTATTTTTAATGAAGTGGTCATAGTGGCCCTATTTATTGAATAAGAACTATGTAGAAAATAAACATCTATTCGTATTGTTTTAGATTCTATAAACAACGTAAGTTTTTCGATAAAATAGCCTCTATGAAAGTACGAGTAAATATAAAAATTGAAATTATCACCACAACCGCTAACCATCTGGCTGGGCATGTGTTAGCCGTCCTTTTGTACAGAAATAATGCGCTCGATGACCGAACCGAACCTCTAAATTTTAAATTTACCAATCGGCATTCGTGTTTGCAAAATATTCACGAATATGCTTGCGAGTTGTGAGCTGCTATGATCAATATTTTTTCCCATTGTAACAATCGGATGTTTCTAGTGGGATATGAAGCGTGATATTTGGCAGTGTCGTGCCTTGCAAAAGAGTGCAAGAGTTGATATTAAAATCATTACCCAGTACTTTTAAATTTAATACAATTTCTAGTAAATGTTAAAACCCTACCATTTATCTATTATGTACCCTACGCCAATTTCTGTGACGGGAAATGATATACTATGTTTTTTTTTTTATTTTCCTCTCATACAGCCTGTCGATTCTATAACCAAACTCGAAACTCACTTCGAATCTGCAATAACACTGCGCGGGAATTTTAAAATATAAATGAGATAATGTTGGGCTGTTTCTTTAATTACAAAATATTTTAGATAGCTACGGTATCTACCTGAAACATTTTGCAATCGGTAAGTAGTTTTTATTCAGATAATTTTTATTAACAAATTCACATGAAGTGAAGTGATATTCGAAGGGAGATGCGAGTTTGGTTACAGAATCGACAGGCAGGGTCAATTAGGTAAATTTTCATCACATCAGTATCAAATCTTGTTGTTTACGTAAATTTACTCAAATATGTACAAGATTTTATGTTACAAAACGAACAACAAGAACATTATCACATCAAAGTTTTTATGATTTAGGCTACTTTTTGACTTTAGCTAGTAAATAAACAAAATTAAATAATTATTTTACACTCACAATAAAAACTAACATTACCTTGTCGTCACAGAGTTCGTGGGCGTCACGCGTATCCGACACGCATACGCGGCGTAAATGTGTCACAAAGGAAACTGTGTCACAGCTGACGTGCCTTTGTATAGATTTTATTACTTAGAATAGGTCATGCCGTTACATCGATCATTATAATTACTCATATTAAGGTTATTATGATTTGATAAGTAAATTTAATTAGCTTTTTGTTTTCTATAAGCGTTTAAACTTATTTTTTGCTATAAAATTCAGAGATAACTCTCTCTCATAAAGAAAAACCAACTTGAATTGTTTGTAGTACTAAGCCCATCTCTTATTAGTGTAAGAAAGGAAGGTAATGGACCCCCACAGTAAATCCTCAGTAGACGAAACTGTACAGTACAGTATGAGTATCATAAATGAAACACATTTTTTAAATTATACAAATCGTTTTTTTTTTTGTTTTTGGATATTTGTACATAGGTTTTGGTTCATACTATATTACATCCCTGCAAAGTTTCATCGACTGAGGATTTAAAGTCGGGGTCTCCATAAAGATCGCTTTATTTCCTACACTATATGTACTCGGCATTATTATTCTCTTCTTTTATTGGGAAATAAAAAACTATCTTCTTAGAAATCTTAAGTATAAACCAGGGACCCAGTCTGCTATTGTTAATGTAATCGTGTTTCAACCTTGTTTGAATTGTAATGCTTTTTAGACTGTGCTTGTTTCTTAAACCCAAAATCGAAATACAATTGAAACACGATTATGACTTAACAATAGCAGACTTGGGACCCAGGCAAATATCACTACAAAATATTACCATAACCTGGGAATTAAACTTAACCTATATTTATTCTTCTAGTCTAAAAGGAACGTCATTCTCACATAATAATTTAAAGAGTTAACTTTTAAGACCGTCCGTCTCAATCAGAAGTTTTCCGAAATTACTAAGTTTTCGGAAGCCGCGAGTGAAGTGCCCGGGTGAATCCCAATGCTTTAGCCATTTACCAACGCTGGGAACTTTCTGAAATATCTCACTTCAAAGTTTGAAGCGGCTTTTTTCAATTTATTCGATGGAAAATTATTAGACTCGAATTTTTTTAAATTTGCTTTCAACAATCTTAATTTTTTTGTTCAGTTTATTGGATCAATACTTTTACAACATGCGCGAGTGATAAGATTTATATTTCACTCTCATAAATCATGGTGATTGCATTAATTACATTTTTTATCATCAAAATCTCATCACACGAGCAAAATGTTTCGCAGATTAGCAAAAAAATTTACGCTACTGATTTTGCACGTGTTATTACTAAGAAATCTCACTTCCTCACATCGTCATTACTTCAAACAATAACCTTAAAGATGCAAGCAAAAATATACCATACTTATAGCAAATAAAGGCTTTTAATGCCACTTACAATACATATGTGGTGTACTGTACATGTGTACTTTACTTTAATAGCGGCAATTACATATGAATGTCAGAGGATGTTTTTAATTGTATCAATAATTGCTTAGCATATTTTGCTAAATGACGGAATTTCACATTTACAAAGCGTTTGCGGTTTTAAACTTTAATCCTACTAATATTATAAATGTGAAAGTTTGTTGGTTTCGATGTTTGTTCCTCAATCACACAAAAAACTACTGAACGGATTTGGTTGAAATTTGGCACACAGATAGTAGAAAGCCTAGATTAAAATATAGGATTTTTATCCCAATAATCCCACGGAAACAGGAACCACGCGGGTGAAACCGCGGTCGGCCGCTAGTCAAGGAATAAATCTATTCAATTTTAAATCTAATCTACAATAACCAAGCAAATACCTCTACAAAATATTAGCACAATCCTTCTTTTAAAAATTGGAGCATCATTTTCACATAAGTAAGAAAGTTAACTTAAAAATCCAGCCACCTCAATGGGAAGTTTTCCGAAATTACTAAGTTTTCCTGATTTCAGCACGAGCCGCGAGTGAAGTGTCTGGTTGAATTCCAATGCATTGCATTAGCCATTTACCAAAGCTAGGAACTTTCTAAGATATCTTACTTCAAAGTTTGAAAGCGGTTTTTTTCCAAATAAAAATATTTAAAAGTTTTTAATATTAATTTATCCGATAAAGTTCAGTTTGAATTCAATTGCCTTTGCTTTGAACACTGCACGTTTACAGCACTTGGCCTGGCCACACACAGACAGAATTCCGTACATACGTTATTCCGAACGCAGCTAATCCATACAAGTCTATGAATCTACCACACAGATACGGGATTTATCCGATTAAGGATTATGCCGATTTTACTATTCAAGCTAGGTCATGATGCGCTTTGATGAAATTACCAAAATACTATAGTAATTTTATAGTGATTGCGTGGGAAGAATATCATTAAAATATAATGCGGGAAAAAAGAGAAATCTCAATCTCAAGGAGCCGTTTGGGGTTATAATTGTTTGACATTTTTCTATTAATTATGACATTTTGTTATCTACCCCTTTTTGACATGACATGAGTCTGTCACAGATATGTTTGGTTAATGCGCATCATGGCCCAGAATGCGGCATGATCCTTTCATACATTATCAATATTTCGTTTAAAATTCCGAATCGGGATTTCGTCTGTATGTGGAATGTGGCCGGCTTTAGAGTGGCCACACACATACGGAATTCAGTTTCGAAATTCCGTAATACATACGTGATCCCGAACGCAGCTATTCCATACAAATCTATGGACCTCACACACATGCGGGATTTGTCCGTACGCAAATTTCATCGATCGATATTCCGTTCGGAATTCCGAATCGGGATTCCGTCTGGTCTTCCGTGGAATGTGGCCGACTTTCATGGTAAATAACCCTATTAGGTATATGTTACCTATCTAAAAATTAAAAAAGATTTATTTGTGTCTATATGTATAGATATTAGAAAGGTACCAACATGAAATATTTTCTTATTACCCTACCATAAAAACAATCATTTTTTCTCATTTTTATTGACATGAAAACCCACATGACTGAACTATATTTATTCAACTGTCGTACTAAAAATTCTTTTGATTATTTTTAAAAGTTTAGAAACATTTTAACTTTCCCCATAAGTTCAAACTAATTAGATCTAACCTTGACAGGCGATTTGTATACAAATGATTCCGTCCATTGTCTTAATCGCATGCAAACATTAACAGCAATCATAGAGATAGAAAATCACACCATGCAACATAAACAACCTTGATTACGTCACATCCGACGGTGCTGCGTGCGCGCAGGTACTGTCGACGGCGCGTCAGTAGTGACACTGTCGAAGTAATACTAATGAATGTATTGCAGACATAATCAGATGTTTAATGTAGTAGTGTCTATAAAATATCTAAAGTAATTGCGTCGTATATTCGCGGTTTATTATGTTTTATTCTGGATTGCGCAGCTATCTTCAGTCTCACAGGTTCCGGAAAGTGCCTATAGGAACAGGATTTCCATGAAACACCAGGTTTTTTATCTGAAACTTATTAGAACCGGTGAGAACCTACCATCTTTAGTGTTATATTTATGTTGCTTATTTAAAATGTAATTTATACGTCTAACTAATCATTTGACATGAATCAGCTAGTTGTTAGATTGCAATATGACTGGGAGATTTTACGAATGTTTGCATTCACGTCGCATGTTTGTCACACCACGTCTTTCAACCTTAGAGCAGTGCGGGACGAAGCCGGTGTTGCTCTAAGCTTTCAACCATTTTGTTCTTGAAATTTTGTTAGAGTAGGTACTCAAAAGTGACTTAACACTTTATATGTCTGCATAATGTAGATGTCATCCACTTCTTCTCTTTACCTACGTTGCAGACAACAGTGATGTGAAACCAGTCATAAATATCCAAACGTATACCAAAGAAACAGAAGGTAACTTAAAATTAGAATACGATCACAATAGTTGCGTATACAGTACGCAAGTCGCCGATATCACAGGCTAGTATTTTGTTTCGTCACATTACCGCGTTCTTTGCCCCCGTTACCTCACAGGTTAGTTCGTCCGCTGGTGCGGAGCGGCTGCGAAATATCGTTGTGTCATCGTTGGTAGCACGCACGGGTATCGAGTGACGTAGTCAGTTACTGACTGTCACTGTTATTTTTTTAATTTTAATGTATTGCTCTCTTTTTACCAAGAAGTTTAAATTCACATTTAAACTTCTTGGTTTTTTACTAATGTGAGCTTTTCAAAGTGACATTAAAAAAATAGTAACTGTTTGCCTCACTAGCAGGGGATCAAGTCTGCTAATGTTAACGTCAAAAACGTGGATCAATGGTGTTGGAATGGTAGTGCTTTTTGACACAGTTCTTGTTTCTTATACCCAAAATCGAGATACAATGTGTTTCCGTTTTGGATTTAAGAATCACAATGTGTTTCGGTTTTGGGTTTAAAAAACAAGAA
Source organism: Agriphila tristella (assembly GCA_928269145.1). NCBI lineage: Eukaryota > Metazoa > Arthropoda > Insecta > Lepidoptera > Crambidae > Agriphila > Agriphila tristella. Next base: position 4,270,231 of record OV743435.1, read on the forward strand.
CTGTGTCAAAAAGCATTACCATTCAAACACCACTGAACCACGATTTCGACGTTAACATTAGCAGAATTGACCCCCAGATGGGTTGATATCAAAATTGGCTTTGATAAATAAACGGCCTGTGCTTAAAAAGAAAAAAAAAACATTCCTTTGCGTTCGTTGGCTGTTAGCGGTGTTTTCACGTGAATGAGGGCTTTTCAAAGTGACATTTAAAAAATAAAAACAGTAACTCACATGGCGTTGATGGAAAGAGAAGTGTCAAAATAATTGGCTTTAAAAATTAAACAGCCTGTGAGTACTAGGTACCAAAGAGGAAAGTAAGCGATCGCTGGCTGACATCTGCCCAAAGAGAAACATTTTAGGGTTAGAGTCTGTCTAAAAAGTCAGTTTACCTGAGAAATTATTAAATTAAAAAAAAAACTTATACTGGTAACATTCAATTTTGAAACACAACATAGAATTTTGACAGCACCAACAGGGTTACCAGTATAAGTTTTTTTCAATTAATTTAATGATTTCACAGGTAAACTGACTTTTTAGACAGACTCTACATTTGCCTGCCTACCTGAGTACTCTTCGAAGCTTAGTAAAAAAACATTAACCCATACATTTTTATCAACGCCATCTATCGAGCCCACAGTTTGTAGTCATTTTGAAAAGCCCTCATTGTGTTTTCTTTTTCCTACGTTTTCTACAGTTGCATGTTTATCAACACCATCTACTGTGCCTACATTTTGAAAAGCCCTCGTTGATTTAAAGTAGAATAAAAAATAAGTTAAATAATAACAGGTTGTCATTATTAACTTAAATAATGCTCGCTCAGTCCTGTAAAAGTACAATTAAATCAGTGTGCCTTGTGTGGGGTTCCAAGTTCCAACCATGATATATAAATAAAAAGTTTTATCATTGAGTACAATAAAATAATATAAAAAGGGGTATTAAATCATATCCTAATGTTGCCATACGCATATTACAAAAAAACACGCATACCTAGCTTATTATTAATCGATGATGCAATCACTATAATTCGCAACTGACCGAGCAATCGATTAAATTGCTAATGAGTAATTTAGTCGGTCGACACGGCTCGCCGCACCGCACCGCACCGCACGTGATTAGGGTACAACCATACGTGGTAAGGTCGATTTGATAATCTGAATTATATTGTGTTAAATTAAAAAAAAACACCTATAGGCGGGTGGTATTTTCGTTTCATCCAGATTTTTTATAGATCACGTTTTGACAGATTTTCGTTATGATTGTACTTTTTCTGCCCAAATAAAAATCTGGCAAAACAAAAATCTGATGAAACAAAAATCTGTCGAAACAGAAATCAAGGGTTGTAATTGTAGGGGTACTATTATGTTGCACCAAGACGTTCACGAATTATGGTTAGACCTTACTGAACTGAATAATAAGGTTTTCAGTTCCATGTGAAGTTAGGCTGATTGTAACTACCTGTGTTACACTAATGGTTCGTTGTAAGAAGTTTTCATCGTGTAATACAAAACATGAAACATTAGTTAATTACTTAAAATTGCTCGAATCAAATAACTGTTAATATTTTTTATCCTTATTGCTACTATTTTCTACGTCGTGATGATTTGAAGTACATATAATGTACAGATGCGCTCCACTGCGCTAAGCTAACATTAATTTTAAAAGATCTCGATAAACTAGTAATTTCCCTTTTTGGTTTCATTCATGTGACTGTGGGCAACGGTAAAAAAGCGCACACACCGCGAAATCGTAATAGTTTCTCGAAAATTCAATTCATTTATAAAATGCTTATCCACGCAAATGACGCACCCAGTGCTCTTTTCGTACCAATCTTAGGCAACAATACGATAAAATTAAAAACAAGAACGAATTAAACAGTAAGATGGACACCACGGTTGGTGGTAGGGCTTATTTCAAGTCCGCCTGGCTAGCTACCACCATCTTACCTAAGTCTGACGCCATAACAAAAATTTAAAAATTGTTGTGTTCCGGCAGTTAGAGGTAAGATAGCCAGTTCCTCAGTGAATGAGGATTCCGGGTGTAGTGCGCTTCCACCTTCGGTCTTATCGCCACTTAACATCAGGTAAGGTGAAGGCCAAGCAATATCCCTTTGTGAATTAAATAAAATCTAAGAAATTACTTTTTCTAATCGAGAATTTTTGAGGCTCATCTCATCATGATTATTGGTATATATGTGGTATTGTATGGAGCCGCACAGTTCCGGTTAAGAATAGGACTGTCCCATCTCATTCCGTGGGTATCGTAGAAGGCGATAGAGGGAAGTTTTAGGGACCCGGTGCAGACCATCGCACAAAGGGTCACTCGAATGGCAGCGAGGAAACTGTCAACAACAGCATTCCCAAGGAGGGTTGGTGTCAGGCAGGCGGCCGATCGTAAAACTTTGCCAAAACCTAATGCAGTATGTATTACATGCTGCGCCGACCCCAATAGTGGTCGTTCTACGAGCGCAAAATTTTATTTTGTATAGACATAGCACTACAAATAAATTGGGATAAGGACAGGAGGATGATGATGTGGTATGGTACGGCTTGTATTTTTGTTAGGTTGCAGGCCGATCGCATGGGATGCGAAAATACGTCTAAATTATAAAGATCTCGAGGAGTATTGTAGCTACTACTAGCTACATATTCAGCAAAAATATTACCAGTTAAGAAGCACTTCTACTAAAATAAATGAGCCATTTTTACAGAAAGCCCTTAAACATCAAAATTACGGAACTAATGAGATACAATTAAGAGAATTTCCTAAACAGCCTCCAAACTCCCATCGTTATTAAAATGCATAATCCAAACAGTGCCTCATTAACGTGGACTCAAATTCGGAACAATTACCTCTATACTTATAATAACATTGTATGTCTGTACATTGAAGATATTATAAGAAACAATGAGGTAAGGAGTTCTTTTTTTATTATTTTTCAAATTTTTGTCTGTCCGTCTGTCTGTTCGTCTGTTTGTACGCGAAACATGCAAAAACTACTGCACCAAATTGGAAGCGGTTTTCACAGTTATATAAGGTCCTTCTTAAATAGTGCACATAATTTTAAGGGGTCAATGTACTCATGCATACAAACAACTTTTACTATGGTACCAACATTGAAATCGCGAAAAAAAAATCAGCTGTTCCATAGAATAGTAGATTATACAACAAGTGAAAAAAGAAGGAATTTAGTTCGAGGTACTATGTTGGATCCCGAGAGCAGCGAAGGATTCTAGAATTGAATGAGTTCAAAAGTAGAATCCTGAGCGAAACGAGGGATACAAAGGACCGAGATGAAATTTTTTTCACGAGTTGTGTACTCTACTTTTTACCATTGACTGCGAGAAAACATAATAGCAGTACTTACTACTACTTACACCTATAGTACCTATTTATAGTTATCATTTTTTTTATTTAGATAGGTAATCGGTAATTTAACCGAGAAAACAGTGAAAGTATAAGTTTTCCAATGACAAAAAACAATGACAACAAACAACAATAATGCTATGAGGGAAATTACATGATCAGTCTGACATCAGTCCATTTCATCAGTTTGTATAGACTTTGAATTTTTACAGACTGAAGATCGTCGTACCAGACTGATGGAATGGACTGATGCAAGACTGAACATCTAATCTCCCTTTAATATAAAGAAAAGAACCCAAAGAAAAGACACTAAAAAGAACCTAATTAATTTGGCGAGATATTTTTTTAGAAAAGAACCCAAAGATAAGACACTAAAAAGAACCTAAATAAAATTGGCGGGTTTTTTTTTTAATTGTATAACTATGGCTTTATCTATGGAATAGCTCCATACTTTCAGCACGTTTTATTTTTTTTGTACATAATTCATACGATGCGCGCTTGTTCCAAATTCAAAATATTTTTATTCACTCGGTGAATAAAACAGCGTTTTATTCACTCTTATCGTTGAATTAAACGCACTTTTTCGAGTGGCAATGGTAATTTTTTTTAAATAGAATAGATCAAAATGTATGGTACAGCTGTTTTTTTTTTCGCGATTTCAATGTTGGTACCATAGTAAAAGTTGTTTGTATGCATGAGTACATTGACCCCTTAAAATTATGTGCACTATTTAATAATAATAATAATAAAACTTTATTTAAGAAGGACCTTATATATCTGAGAGTCTAACTGAAAATCTAGTGTCTGTTTCATCTTGATATGCCAACTAGAACATAGTCCATGCGGACGAAGTCGCGGGCGGCTGTATGTGCAATTATAATAATGCGGATTCGTCTGCTTTCGGGCAACGAAAGTGACATCAAAATGTGGGTAAAATGTTAATTGTGAGGTCTACTTTCGTTCTAGTCGTAATTGCATTTAAAACAGTTCTCAAGAGTATGTGTTGTAAAGCTAGGTGTACACGAACAACGATCAACTTAATTAAACTTAAAATTATTTATTTGGGTAAATAAAATAAGTGATGCAAAGCCTAATCAAGTAAATAAAATAATAGGGGTTAATCTTCGATCAAGAATAAAGTATGAAACGATTTTTTATCTCACACAGAGGCTCTCATATCTTCTATGATGTTAAAGATGCTTCGGTTTCATGTTATTATTTCGAATTATGATCATAACGGCCCACTATCAGCAATAAAAATATTTGAGATGTTTTTCCTGAAAAAATGTATCTTAAAAGTGACATCTTTTTTCGTTAGCAGAAATGACCACTTAATTCTTTGTAACTTAACCGATACCTATTTTTTTCACTTAACAAGTGTGGCATTAGTTAGCTGAGTGTTTAAATATCTGTGCATAAAAGTTTTAAAACATTAGCGTTTATGGTTGTTAAATAAATCAAGAAAATGTCAAAATCAGGAAAATGCGTATCCTTTAGAATTCTTTTTACAAAACGGCTATTCCATACTAATACAAAAAAAATTAAAATGTATGTTTCATGCTGAAACTTTTTTTTAAACCAATAGGCTTGCATTAAATCTTCACTCCGAAATCGCGTTGGTTAATATTTCCTCGTTCCTCTGCTCCACCGCCTCGCTCCGCGTCAATGGACAGGCACCCTTAAACTTACGTCCTTATACAAATAAATCCTCATTCCACGTTTCTTTATAAAAAATTCTCCATGCCTTGCATATTATCAAGAAAAGTGACGTAACCAACTGTGAGTCCCCAGTGTAACTTTTCACACGCAGAATAGTGATGTTACTAAAAGTGAAATGTTCTAGAAAGTGCTAGTGTTGCGTAGTGATGCGCCGCGTCTAGACAAAGCAAACATGGGACTGCATAAACGAGAAAGTGAGTATTAGCAAGTATGTGTTAATTTAGCGAGTACACTGCTTGTACTCATTGAGTATATGTTAGTGGGTACTGAATGAAAATTCAAAGTGCCTCTAATTAAAACTGTTTGTGTGTTTGTACTTCGTACTTATATTATATTTATGTCTACGCTAAGTATATTTATATATATTTGACTATCTTTTGCCCGCGACGTCGTTCGCGTGATTAAGGCTCCGTAGCGATTTTGCCGCTGACTGCCGCTCTCTCGCTCGCACATTTCATGTTTTCTCTAGATTTCTTAAATCTGAGTGCGTAAATGAAAAATGTGTCTCGGCCACTTTTCGCAATATAAGATTACGGACATTTCAACATATATTTCAGTTTCGAGTTGCTAAAGTACAAAAAGTTATCGTATTTGCCAGTTCAAATAACTGTTAGAAACAATAACTTCGTGTTCTTTAGCAACAAAAAACTGAAATATTTTTTAAAATGTCTGTAATCTTATATTGCGAAAAGTGGCCGAGACACATTTTTCAATTGCGCACTCAGATTTAAGAAATCTTGAGAAAACATGAAATGTGCGAGCGAGACAGCTGCAGTCAGCGGCAAAATCGGTACGGGCTCTTAAGATAGTTGTACATATAATTTGAAAGTCACGTATTACCAATATAACTAGATATTTATCAGTAGACCTTATTTCACACATTTTTCCCATAAAAATTGAAATACAAACTGGAACACCTTGTAGCACTCTGTATAACAGGAATTTTCCAAAACCCTGTGTTAGTGCTCCGCCTACACAATGAAAGGTATCTACCCTCGAAAACTGGTGACTTTACCTTCAGCCGTTACAAACTGGAACACCCTGTAGCACCCTGTATAGTGGAAATTTTCTAAACCCCTTTCTTAGTGCTCACCTACACTATGAAAGGTTCTACCCTCCAAAAATGATGTCTCTACCTTCAACCGTTAGGGCTCTACGCGTTTGCCAACAATGAATCAATCAATTTAGAGTTTTATATGTATGTTTAGATTTACAAGCAATATTTATACTTACAAACATATTTCATAAAAGTTGGTAACGTATGTAAAATTAATAAACATTCAACTTCGTATTTTATAATACTAAAAATATACCTATAAGAAAAGAAATTTATTTCGTCTGTCATATTAATCAGGATCGTTTAATTAAGCAACGTGTTACAAATGCCAAGTTTTCATAATCTTATGAGAAATTGTTTGAACAATCAACATTTCTCATATTCGGAATAACCTATACGAGAAAATCTTTATTTGTGGTGTGAATAGCAAGCTTTTATGAAAAAAAAACAGAAGGGAGTTACTTTGCCATACTTTTGTATTTTATAAACACTTTGACAGCAAATCAAACCAAATAAAATCATTTAATTGCAAATTGTCACACCTGTTTAGGTTATTACGGCCGTTTGCACTAAACTTAAGAATCGCCTAAGTCTTTTCCCCTTCTTCAGGGAAAAATTACGATTTTTTTTTCATTTTTGGATATAATGCACAGTCAGATAGAATTTCGAATAATAAATAATATTTTGTATGACACATATTATGTACTTAAACGCACATCAGGCACATGAGACCCAAAAGTGTATAAACATAATTCTGTTATCTATAAACACTTTATGTTGCTAGAATCATAAAACAGCAGCAACACTATTTTTTAACTCCTTCATTTAGCTTTAATTTATTATTGAAAAAAACAAAAGCATATCAATGAAACGGACATCTTTGTCAGCGATTTCACAAGTCTCCCCTGAGTATTGAAACTTTCATGATAGGCGTAATTGAAAGCTGAAATTAACAGGAAGGAATGTTAATGAATTACTTAAATTTGTTTAATGTATGCCATGTGTCTTAATGTTATGGAAACTGTGTATTCGATTGCTAAAGTACGACCAGTCTAAAATTTATCTAATTTGTTTATATCTTTATATCGTGTAAAGTTACAAAGCCTTAAATTCTTGACGTAATAAGTGTCTACCACGGCTATTTTTTTCAGCTGTTTATTTGATTATAAGTGTACTAGTTTACTTGCAAATTAGTTTTTTCTGTTTTTCGAAACCATTTAATTACGTTGGTTTGCGACAACCAAATCAAAAACTAACAATTAAACAAATTTAAAGAAATTAAGGTCTCTTAGTGGTATTTTTTTCAAACTTCTGCGTTAAACCGTTTTCGAGATCTGGGAAAACCCAAAACGTTACCCCAGCAAAAACTTAAATAACTCAAGAACCATAACACACACAATTTTTGCTATTTGCTAACATTTACTATGCAACAAAAGCTATCTATTCATGTATTTGGTTCCAGGCTGCAACAACTTTTTTTGCCAGGGTAATGTTTAAAACGTGACCCCAGCAAAATCTGTTTTTCTCATATATCTTAAAAACTACAACTTACACAAATTTTGCTATTAGTAAACAAATTTCTCCTCATGACACACTAATTATCTGATAAGGTCTCATCTCTCTAAAGCACAACTTTTTGCTGGGGTAACGCACACATATTTGTTCTGGTGGCACAAGTGATTGCGCATTAAAAAAAAAGAATGTCTGCCGGCTGTCAGTCAACTGTCAAAAGCGTTTTGTTACGTGCGACATATGCATCGGGTTGCGTTCAGAACCTACGCTCCGATTGCAGCCTATCCACAACCAAACGCTCTAACGGCGTTCCAAACATTAGAGCGTGACGTTCGGTTGACACAACCATCCCGTTCCAAACGTCAGAGCGTTGCAACCAAACAACCATCAAAATTGATGGTTGTGAAACGCTCTGACGTTTGTCTATAGAAAAAATGACAATGTCATTTGACATTATTTTGTATTTTGATGTTTTTGTGTCTAATTTTTTAAATAATCATGGTAGATGCTCAAAAAAAGATTTTATTTGATTTAGTATAAAGAAAAGTTTAAATTATTCGTATTCCAAATGGAAAATGAAGACTTTGTATTGACATTGACATTTAAAGTTCTTGATCGTTCCTAACCTTAGAGTGAGTTATAAAACAACCAAACAACCGCGCGCTAAGGCTCTGAACGCAACCCAGATTTTCGGTTTGATCTGGTACCGACTCGTACATTGTGGTGCTAATCTGTATCACTAACGCAGCTAACGAAACGTGTTGGTCGTGGTCCTGGTGTTGCTATTTAGTGTCGGGGTTACCAAAAAAAAAACTTTCAAACATAAATAACTCTTAAAACATAAATCTTCTTAAAAATCTGAATATTTCCTCTGAATTACTAATTACATGCCTACATTTTGGAAAATACAGAAATTTTATACATTCTTTGGTTTTTCTCTATGGGACTCTGCCTGATGTCCTTTAGGTAGATAATTGAAAATTCTTGGTTAACTCCATAATAGAAGACGCGCCTGAAACGTGACCGGTGACGTCACAAATCATGACCGTTTTGTATAGAGCGTTTTCGGCGGTTGCTGCTGCGTGCTAACTTCATGTAACTAAACTACACTCGACGTCAGAAAAATCGCACCTTTTCGAAAATAAGTTTAGACTTGGCCACCCGCTATTGCTAGCTAGCGTTTTATTGTGTAAATGTTGATATCTATTGAAAGTGCATTTAATGAGCTTTCAATTAATAATTGTTTGATTTTATTAACATAACAGTTACCATAATAAAACGCTTAAAGCGTTATTGCTTGCGCCGCCATAAAAGTGAAATAAAAGGGGTCAATTTAGGAAATGCGGGTAAATTCGCTATCGAGATGATGGACGAAACACACTTCAACAGTTCAATTAAAAAAAGAAATACCCAAGACGGTTACTATTGCCCATGAAGTTGCTGAAATATTGCAAAAAATGAGGCAATGTCATGTTGCTCAGAAACTGAATCTCAGTTATTGATTCCGATCGACGAGTATTCTAACGGTTTCTAGAGACTGTTGGCTATGTCCAAAGGGGAAAAAGCATAAAACAACACTTACCATTAAATTAGATAAGATTAAATATCACGAGAAAAAAACGCAAGATAAAGTTTTTATATTACAGTTGATTTTCTCACGCATTATACTTTTGATTTTGATATTAAAAAAAATGCATATTTCCTATTAGGCGCATGACGGCTAAGTTCATGACACCGTTTTAATTTGGTCGAGTTGTAGATAGGAAAAAACTTAAGCGATTCTTAAGTTTAGTGCAAACGGTGCAAAATAATATGTAAATGTATAAGGAGGAGGTTCTCAGTTCGTCGGAATGTTTGTTTTTTTATTTTTTTTATGTATGTTACTCGATTACTCGAAGAAGCCTGGACCGATTTGAAAAAATCTTTTTTAGTTTAAAATTATATAAGGTCCTTCTGAAATAGTGCACATAATTTTAAGGGGTCAATGTACTCATGCATACAAACAACTTTTACTACGGTACCAACATTGAAATCGCGAAAAAAAAATCAGCTGTTCCATACATTTTGATATATTCGATTTTAAATTTTCTATGGAACAGCTGATTTTTTTTCGCGATTTCAATGTTGGTACCATAGTAAAAGTTGTTTGTATGCATGAGTACATTGACCCCTTAAAATTATGTGCACTATTTCAGAAGGACCTTATATACTTCCAAATTGGTCCCATTGTTATGAGGTCAGGATCTGATGATGGGATCCTGGAGAAATCAAGGAAACTCTTCAAATATTATAGGCACACCTATGGCGATTTTGATATTTTCTTAAGTAACTTATGCATTTGCTTTTGGAAAGTACCATTTTGGTGAAGTGGAACTGATGATGAAGACCATAGATGATCATCGGAATCGTTCAATACTAAGTATTTCACTGGTACGTATGACGGTATGGTTACTTGTACATGGTTGCTAGGCTATTTATGCTCGACATAATACATAATATGGTGAAGTGGAGCTGATAGTGAAGTACCAGGAGAACTCCTCAACAATTAACGCCCCTGTGGCGAGAAAATCAGTATTTTGTAAAAGGTGATGAGCCGTTCATATAAGGCAGTTGTAACTTAGATAATATCGTCATTAATATATTTAATGACGATATTATTCCTTCTACCACAAAAAAAAGTTATTTAATTATTTACATTTTGCAGTCAAGGCTTCTCTTCTTTTCAAATCTTTGAAACAGCTTTACTTCAATACCTTTAAGCGAATGAAAATTGTGTTTTCAAACTTTTCATCAAATTTTACAGTCATACCACATTCAAAGAGTAAAAACTTTGCTACTTAGTTGGTTGATTAAATCGACAGTGGTTTAGCGCCTGGCCCTACGATGGCGGAGGTTATGCAACTTTTGCAAGGGTCGACCGACCCATTATACATGGGTGACCAAAAATGTATAATATTGAGCTCCTTCGTCGTTCGAAAGGCACGTTAAGCCGTTGGTCCCGGCTGCTCCTGCAGTCGGTAACACCCACCCATGTGGTGGGTATGGCCTATCCTCAGTCCTCTTCATACCTATGGAAGGCCTGTGCCCCAGCAGTGGGGACATTAAAAATGGCCCATATCGAAAGTGACAAATCACCGAACACTAACTGCTGTGTAACAGCAGTTTCAATGTAGCACAATATACTTCGGAATAAGCTCGTTAAGTGCGGCTTAGTGTCGTTAAGTCACTGGACTTAATAGCGCTGAGAAAGCATATTAAGTAAATTTTAAACAGTCACAAAGATGTTGAACATAATGTCGGACATATCAAGTAATGCTGCTTGTCATTATAACAAATTATTAGAAATTTAAACTTTTTCGAAAATTGTTTGTGTTTAAAATGCGGGCGTTCATTTATTGCTACAATAATGTAACAAAGGCGACATTAATAAAGCTAATCAGATAGATTACTCTGTAGTAAAGAAGAAAAATTTTTTTTTTAAAAGCCAACCAATTAGGCGTGAAATACATAGAAGCGATGCGGCGGAGATAAGGCGCAGATACGGCGGCGATACGTGTATTTGATTGGCCGAAAGCATCCGAAAGTCTCACATCTGCACCGTATCGCCGCCGTATCCGTGCCGCGTCGCTTCTGTGTATTTCACGCCTTATAGTTTCAATTTGTTTTTTCATTCAAAAATGTATCACGAAAGTATGAAAATGTATAAAACAGCTGATTTTTTTTCGCGATTTCACAGTTGGTCCCGTACTAAAAGTTGTTCAGTTTGGTGGTCCCAAGATGGCTTTGATCCCAGAAGTAGACCAACTTAATAAACCAGAGATATCTTTTGAACTAAAAATACGAAACATAATTATCTCATCAGATAGGAGAATTTATTTTAAGACAAAAATTATCAACAGCTTTACTAACACCAGAAACTTATCCAATCGCACAAACGAGTTTTATTTACCCACCTAGTGACAATGGCCTATCTACCATATTCGGCGTTAGGGGTTTTTTGTTACACGTTGTATAGGTATTACATAGGATAGAAGGATGATACCTACTTATTTAAAAAAGCGTGCACTTTTGCACTTATGACAGACAAGGCAGCGCATACCAGGAGTTGTGTATTGATTTTCAGACGACCTTCGCCGTCAGACGTCTGGGCTGGAGCAGCTGAAAGCCGCCAGCTAGGAGCATCTTTGTTTGGGTTATCTCTCCATTATGTAACAATGAAGAGGTGTGCGTTGATGTGTGGGAAAAAAATTCGGGTAAAAAATATCTGCCGTGCATTGTATGTTGTTAACGGAGAACGGAGGCCCATTTTTTACACGACTGCCCAAAGCAAAAAGAGTGTATATGTTTTCAGGATTCATGTATGTTTGTGGGTATGTGAGTTTCTTTATTCCACCATAACTTCTAAATGCCTAAACTGATTTGAATAAATGGGGTATCGTTAGAATCCTTACAGCATCCCGAGTGACACTGGCTATATTTTTTTTAGAAAAAATCAATATCGCCATATTGATTGTACTGTACGACGCCATTTTCAAATGTGAAAAAAAAATTTTTTTCTTCTATTATTACAATATGGGCATCAAATGAAAGGCCTTGATAAGCACATTCCAAAACTATATAATATGTCACTAAAATGTGTGAAATAAAAATAAATAAATTAAAAAAATATTAAAAAACACGACTGCCCCGCCAAAAATGAACTAAAAAGTTAAACAACAAGTGTCATTGCAGTCGGGGGACCTCTTTGATCAAACATTGTTCCATAATAAGGTCCCCCGACTGCAATGACACTTGTTGTTTAACTTTTTAGTTCATTTTTGGCGGGGCAGTCGTGTTTTTTAATATTTTTTTAATTTATTTATTTTTTAAAGAAATTTGTTTGAAATTAGGGAACCATTATTTAAAAAGAACCGTCTCGGCGCATAATGTCCTAGGGATATAATTTTATAGGGATATTTTTGATTAGGAAGTAGAGTATTACTTTATACTGTAAAAGAGGTAAGTACTAAGTCAAAATAATAATTACTTATTCATATCTTGTTTCTTTTGTTACATATCCGGCATATAATAATATAATATTTAGATAATTTATTATCAAAACAAGCTAATTTATAATAATTATCTATTGTCCCGTTTACTTTAAAGTCGAGCTAAAGAAATGAAAAGCTGCCGCTTAATAATTTACAAAGTCTATGAGAAAAATGTGAACCCACATTACAATGTCTCGATTTCTCTCCCATATATGTTTGTTATGTTTAACTATTAACTATAAACTTAACCGTTAGTGGTTTAACCGACTGGCACTGCGTAGTAAAGTGATTTATGTGTTTGCGGTACTAGCCACTTTGCCTAGAAATTACTAGAAATAGTCATATTACTTATTTGTCGTTGTTCTTGGTAAAATATGAATTGTGTGTCATTCATCATTAATTACTAACGTTACGTTACCGTTTGACGACCTGAGTGGTGCAGTGATCATGATCAACATACCGGTCTACCACGCAAGAGGTCCTGGGTTCGTTTCGCGGTCGGGCAGAAAATTAAATGATGAATTTTGATTTCTGTGGCGGATCTGGGTACTATGTATAATATAATAAGTACATATTTAACCATATTGCAGTATTCTAAAAAAAAATTTTTTTTCCACTACGTATATTAGTACCGTACAGCCGCCATGTTGTTTTTTTTATAACGCCACCTTCTTAAGAACACTTGGGCTGACAAGACAAATCTAACGATATCTTAATTACAGAAATCCATTCAGCCGTTTGAAAGATATGAGGTAATAAAGAATATTACATACAAACATACTCACATACAAGATACGCGCGAAAAACATAACCCTTTCTTTGCAGTCGAGTAAAAAGTATTAAAGTATACAAGTGTTATCAGTTGTAAAGCACCCATTTTACAAGCTTTAGTTAGTTCGGGGCTAGAAGAAGACACTGTGTGAAATTGTCCAAGCATTAATTATTCATATAAAATATTTTGATTAATTTTGTACTGTGTAAACCAAAAAACGTGAATTTACGTAATAAAAATATAAAACCAACGCTAAAGCCAATACAATACAACTGTCAACTTAGCGAGGTCAATGTCAATAATTGTATGCATTTGCAATGTCAAGCCATCATTGTTAGTTATGCATTTTAAATAAAGCTTTCATTGAAACCTATTTAAAATAAATGTTTTTAAAATTACTTTATGCACTATAACCACTAGTCAAGTCACTCACCACAAATGGAACGCGTATACAGGTTGTCCCAAAACTTTGCCACACGGAGGGAAAGTACCTTAAATATTGAACATAGGAAATTTTACTTAAAAAGACTTAATTTTGTTTTTAAAAAGAAACGGAACTGCATTCAAAGATAAAAAAACGCTTACGATTCGATAAAAAATGATGCAATTTGTAATAGTTAAAATTTTAATGTTAAACATGATCTTCCTTTAGTTTAAGATGCTGTGTCTCTTAAGAAAAAATAATAATTTTGAATAACCCTTTCGATTGGTATCGTAAAAATAAATAATTTTTTTTTCGTTTGTGGTGGGTTCAATTGCTGGTTAATACAGGCGATTTTACAAAAATCTGTGAATGCAGTTCCAATTATATTTAAAAATAAAATGAAGTCTTTTTTCAGTAAAATTTCCTATCTTCAATATTTAAGGTACTTTCCCTCCGTGCATGTGGCAAAGTTTTGGGACACCCTGTATAAGTTTAAAAGTGTATACCAGGCACCACAATTCAAGTCAGAAGCATCCAATTTAATAACCTTTCACGTCCATCCACTATTTTTTTATTCATAAAGACTCTCATTAATTAATTGAGAGTCGACGTAGCTATTGTTATTCGAAAATAATTCATAAACACGCGCACATTGTTCTGATTACCTACTTAATTAAAAATTGGTTTAATTAATTGTATAGGTTTGTACTTGTTTGTATTGTAAAGGAAAGGACATCATTCTTTTTGGTCCAAATGTGAAAGTGCCGGCCCAAAAGCAAAAGTGCTTTGTTATGATAGATTTTGTCCACCTAAGCATTTCTTATTATGGCACCGAAGCTGTTGCACCGCTGTACTTGATTTTAATTGAGTTCAAAAAGTCTGTCCTTTCATACATTTTGACACAAATTTTAATGTGAAGCGGTGCTACAGCTTCGGTGCCATAATAAAAAATTCTTAGATGGACAAAATCTTTCAGAATAAATCACTTTTGTCTTATGGCCGGCACTTTCATATTTGGACCAAAAATGTATGAGACGTGGATGATATCTGCATCATCCATCACTTTTGTTTCAGGTCATTAAGGATATACAGTGATATGCGGCAACTTCAGAGCGCTCGCAGTACAAAACGACGTATTTTGATCCGTAAAATTTTCTCTTTCTCATACATTCTCGAGTGAGTTGCGGCGCCTGCAGATCACTGTCTATTGTCAAATTAATGAGCTCTAGCTTTTACAGCTTCGAAAGTAGGTACGGAAAATTTTGAAATTTTCGGATAAGCGTTGCTTGTTTGTATGATTTTTTATTGTATTTTATATAAAATATTGTTATCTTGAAGAGGATTGCGAAACTAAAGAACAACATTGCAACTCTCATAAAATTCAATGTTAAACTCATATTTAACAGTTAAATAGAGGTCAAGATAATGGTGCATATATTTAATTAAAGGGAAACATAACTACCTACATTACATGTCTTATTTATGAACTAATTAAGTAACGTATTCGATGGGCAAACTCAATTAGATTTCTTTTAACTACGCATTTTTTAAAGGAAAGAGGTAGTGCGTGAAATTCACGTGTTAGAATTCAATAAATCTTTGATCATGTTAATTCAACATGTAATCTAGTAAAAAGAGTATTTTTATGATAGATACATACTTCGATTCGAATACGTAGAACATAATAAAACGGTTACAAAACATAAAAAGTATATACACTTTTTCGTGTTCAGTGGTTGATAGTCGAGACGGCAATTATTATTTTAACCACTGACACTCATAAGGAAGTGCTCAATTCCGAGGCGTACGAAAGGCTTTCAAGTAAACGTAATTTTATTCTTCCAGCCTTCTGTAAAGACGACACTCGCCAAACGATTGGGCTATTACAGAAAACCCTTTTGTGTACAATAGAGTTAATTCTTTGTGTGACATCTCTAAATTAAATCACCGAAACGCCAGAATGAGACTTGAGGCTGAATTATTGAATTGGACTTACCAGGATACAGAGAATTTATTAAAATCTATTAGTTAACCCATTATTTGTATCAATTATTTCTATTATTTTTATTCTTTTAATGTTTATATAAATTTTAATAATTGAAATTAGAATATTATTATTATTAATTGAAATTAGATTAATTATCAACTATATTAATTAAGTTTTTATTAAATTTTGGTACCGCAATCTCGTTTTAAGTTAATATTGTAAAAAGACCTTCCACAGGACAGGCATAGCCTAGTGTGGAAGACTTGTAAATGTTACACCAAATAATGTATTTTTTGGAAATAAATAAATTATTATTATTATTATTATATTTTTTGAAATCAAATTTCGAGATAAGATTCCGAAGCCATTTAAAAAAAAGAATTTTAATTCTTCTCTCGAAACTGGTTTCGAAACCGCTTGAAAGGGTCATAGTATTATTAATTATGCTTTTTAAAAAACCAATTTATGTGTATTTAAAATCACTAAAAAGTGATTGGATAGGTACCTACCTATGTCTAAGCATTAAAGAAAATTTATTGTCATGTTTGTTTTCTCTGTGAAGACTGATCGTATTTTTTGTTTTCATAAGTTTTTATGTCAGTTTTATACTGGTTTTATAGGTTGGCGCAAAACATAAACGCAAATTATACTTGAACTGCCTGCTGAATATGTTTTATAGGCTTGAAACCAATCTTATTCATTCAATTATTAAATTAGATTTATCTACAGGGTTATTTGTAAAACACCAACAATCTCGCAGAAGAAGATTTCGAACATCATAAAAAACATTTTTTCTACGACTTCTCCGAAGACAGCCAAAAAAAATCGACTTTTCCATAGACTTTCATACAAAATTCGATCAGCTGTGCGGATATTTTGTACGGAAAGTCGATTTTTTTGTCTGTTTTCGGAAAAGTCGTAGAACAAATGTTGTTGTTTATGATGCTAGTAATGTACTCATGCAAGGTTGTTGGTGTTTTACAAATAACCCTGTAGATTATACCAACGATATGTCAAAACAAGTTTAGATGCGTCATGCGCCAACATCATGCAATTTAAAACAGCGACAGGTAGGCTGCAGATACACACATTGACATTATTATGTCGAGAGAGGGACAAAAATGAACGCCACCATATGGAATATTTGTCGTTAGAAAGAGATAAACAGACATCATAAGTTTCGTCTGATACGCTGCATGCTCATTGGCGCGATCATAGGAGTGAAAGTCATAATGCTCGCTCTTTGTAAAAAATGGCCGATTAGAGTAATACAAAATACGAAAATACATTTTACGGTTAAATACAGTACTTACGTATGAAATGAAACATTTTTCCGATCTCTGACTGTTGGTGTATAATTTGCACATCGTTTAAAGACGCAGGAAGGCATTTTTGATAAGGATGTCACGGTTTTTTAGTGTCTGACTGACGAGAGTGGTGTGTGTTTACGTGTCACGAGCCTGTGCCTGACTAATTGAAAGTCGGGCAATTACCTGACTTTCGTCTTGCCATTGTGGAGCGCGGGTAACGAATCTAAACTTGTTTTAACATATCGTTGGATTATACCGAAAGTTATAGTTATCCTTGCCTCAAAGTTTCAGTAAAAATTGTTTTCTTTCATTTTATTTTTTTGTTTTGTTATTTATTTATTTATTTATTTGCTTGTTGGAGGATTTACAGTCAAATAAGGACAATAGAGTAACATAATTATAGATTATCCAATGCCATTTACAAATCCCCACATATAGGTTTATAAGTTAAGTAGTTGCATTATCCACAAGATTTTAGCAAGTATACATTTTTTCTTTCCAATAGAAACAAAAGATTACAATAAATAGCAGTTTTAAGAGTTGAGACAATAGTCCAGGAATGCTCAATTTAAGTTTATGTGAATAAAGATGTTCGACTTAATTTGACTTTAGTTACTTTCACCTGAGAAAAAATCGTTAGAAATGAGTTTTCTTACTGAAGATATGCTGGCACAGAACAGGTCAATATCGTGGGTCAGTTTATTAAATGATTTGCATGAACGTAAAACAAATGTGTTAGCTCTGTAACGGGTCTTAGCTAGAGGTACATTTAGAATAGGTCGATGTCTAAACCTTAGTAAGTTAGTTTTTAGATTTATCTTTGAAAGTAATTCAGGGCAGTCAACAGATCCATTAGCAATGTTCATGAGGTAGGGTTTTAATAACTAAAACTGTAACAAAATTTCATAATTCCAATATTTTATTTTTATTAATTTTTTATTTATTTTATTCAACCCCAAATTATATTACTAAAGGTACTTAATCTCAACCCAATACAATAAATGTTTATGGCTGTGCTTTCTAAATTCTTATCATTACACCTAAGCCGTTTTATAAAATGGCGACCAATTTTACTATCGTACACAAAAAGGACGAAATAGGCGACCATAGAGCCGTGCCATAGAGCGTCCCATGAGACCGCGCTACATCCGATAACTATCAATTATTTTCCCGCGCAATGCCCGCCATTATGTACCGGAAGTGGGCTCGCCGCCATTACCGTTACGTTTTGTGTGGTGCACGCGTGTGGACGCACCTTTACGATATGGCGTAAAGCTGTGGTTGTTAACACAGCGGGAACTTACGAATTACACAAATCTAATATAACCACGACCAAAATAGTTACTTTTTTTGTCACAAAAGATATTTGAAAAGTTTTATAAAAGTGTAATGGGAAAGGCAACTGTCAAAATGGCGCTGCGTACGCTTGTTCCACGAGAACTATCAAAACAAGGGACTTTTACTTTAAAAATAGTTTTTATAGCTTTAAAATGATCAAATTCTGTGCAATAGGCTGTAAAGATGTTGGCACTTTCAAATTTCCGAAAAATCTGGATATAAAAAAATGAATAAATTCTGTAAGAATAAAAACATCTTAATTTGGCTTTCAATTCCGGCACTTGCATTGTAGAATATTCTTTTTTATCCGTTTTGGGTCAATGGGTCTTTTTCGGTAAAAAATCATGCCACTTTTGGATTAGAACGCTAGAGCATTCGGCTGATGAGAAAGATGATTATTTAATGAAACCGACTCGTTAACTCTGGGATCAATATTTAACCTTATCGTTTTATTATAAGCACTTGATTTTAATTATATCCACCGCCCCCGTTGGGCACCGTCGTCGTCGACCGCTGTATTTAGAGACACGACCTTACGTTTCTATTTGTAAACTTAGCGATTTTATGTGTAACGTGGGCTTATCTGGGTAAATAAAACTAGCTCATTTCACTGCTGTGCTGTATATAACAAATATTTTCAGTACTAAATAATATAACTACCTACTTACTAGAAAAAATCGACTCGTCACCAGATCATACTTAGTTATTCTCAGGCGGGACCTTTGGTTATTAAATTTTAATACTAAATATAATTTGTATGGTATAAAAATAGCATTGTGAATGCAAAAATCTCAAATTGAAAAAAAAAATAAGTTCAGTGTCATTTTGGAGAAATAAAAAGACTACCTATCTTACCTACTACGTCTTTTATTCAGCAAAAGTGCAAATATTTTCATTAAAATAATATAATAATGATTAGTCAAGTAAATACGAGTATAGTATAAAATTTTCAGTTCACTAACTATAATAGTAGAACCGTATCTACTGTTATTTGTTATTGTACCTACTTACTTAGTAGCTTATGTCTCATGCATTGCAGCTCATTCATTCGTTCATTCATTCTCTAGAAAACATAGTAACTGCTATTTTTGGCTAGCTAGCTATAGCAGCTGTTATATTTTGTAGCGATCTGCACCTAACGAAATTTAGAACTGGCAGGTGACATCAAATCTTAATTGCTCACTTTGGTTAGCTACCTAATTAATGAATAAACGAAAAACATTTTTTTCAAATTAAATTAGATATTAAGTGCTTTTGAATCATCTATATTATTTTCCTACCACCCATCCGAGACTTATTCTTCTTGTCAGCTAAACAAGTCCCGAATGGGTGCTAGGAAAATATTAAAGACAATGGGGATGGCAACGCAAAGCTGATTGTAGATGTCGCTTCGCTTGTTCCTGAGACAGTAGACGTTCAGAACAAAATGTATGGGAAAATATATATTTATTTTGTGGTTTAAAAGACTATTCTACAATGCAAATGTCAGAATTTAAAGCCAAATTAAGAAGTTTTTATTCTTACAGAATTTATATATTTTTTCTATATCCAGATTTTTCGGAAATATGTAAGTGCCAGCATTTTTAAAGCGTATAACCCAGAATTAAATCATTTTAAAGCTTAAAAAAATGTTTTTTAAAGTAGAAGTTCTTTGTTTTGATAGTTCTCGTGGAACAAGCGTACGCATCGACATTTTGACAGTTGCCTTCTCCCCCATTCAAAAGCACTTAAAATCTAAGTTTATTTGAATAAAGATTTTTTCATTCATTCAATTCTTTTGAGTATTGTTCAAGGAGTATTGTTATATCTCGAAGCTCGGTGTAATAGAATAGAAACCTAGTAATTTTTTCCTTGGGCCCACCCCACAGTAACACGGCCGATATTGTTATGTGTGTTATAACCGTTTCTGGAACATTGCGGACCTCAATGAGTATCGGAACTGCGCCTGTTTGTAGTTTGTATTCGGAAAAATACCGCATTACAGCCATATTACAACCATTACAACGATTTTAGTACGGTTATGAACCTATGTCGATCAAGTAGGGTTTCCAAATATAGGAATAAGTAATTTTATACAATACTTACTAATATTATAAATGCGAAAGTCCGTTTGTTTGTTTGTTTGTGTTAGTTTGTTTGTTACTCCTTCACGTCTTAACTACTGAACCGATCATCATGAAATTTTGCATACACGTTGTCAGGGGTACAGAGAAGGACATAGGGTACCTTTCATCCCGAAAAAAAGTATAGTTCCCGAGGGATAACAAAAAATCTTTCCACGCAGACGAAGTTGCGGGCGGCCGCTAGTACTAAATAATATACTTACTACAAAAAACACGACTCGCACCAGATCAATACTCAGACGGGAAACAAACCCGCGATCTGTGGATATCCGGTCCGGTGCTCTGACCGCTGAGCTACCGAGTCACTAGTGACATCGCCGAATTTCTTCTCTTGCGCTGCAAGCCAGCGTTATTTCACCAATGTGAGGAATTACCTCGACATTCAACTGAAATCTTTTCTAATAGATATATAATAGGGATTTTCGCATTCACAATGTATTTTTATACAATACTAAATAATATAGTACTTACCTACTTACTACAAAAAATACGACTCGCACCAGGATCAATACTCAGACGGGAAGTCCCATCTACAAAAGTAATTTTCTTACAAAACTTAAAATAGTTTCTTAATTAATTATCAATGACTTGTATGATAGACTAGCTTCCGCCCGCATGGACATTCGGAAAATCCCTAGATAACTTATCTTTGACTGGGATAAAAATGTCCTATGTTTTAATTCAGGCCAAAAACTGTGTGCCAAATTTCATCGAAATTCAATCAGCCGTTTTACGTGATTGAGTAACAAACATCCAAACTTTCACATTTATAATATTAGTAGGATGTAGTACCTATATTTTCTTCTAAGAAGTACTTAATCAAGTGACAGAGATGTTAAAAAAGTTGTTAAGTTAGCAAACATATCTACTTACTTACTTAAATTTTAATTGGCTCTCTAAACCTTCCTGTGTTATGAAAAAGTTGAAAAATCTTAAACTTTTTTTTTTCAAAAAAAATGTGGTCTATGCCCTGATATACTTACCTACCTACTTATATTACCTACCATAAGGTACCTATCTAAAAAATCAACCAGCTAGGTAATTCTTAGCTTAGTATACTTTTTTGCAAATAAACAATAATCTCCTCTTCTATCTTATTATGACATAAGTAATTAAATTAGACATAATTATACTTATGTCAGAACCACTTCTCCAAAAACTGTGTGAATTCACACAGCTATATAAAAACGCGTTGAAATGTCGGCCGTCTTTAGTTGCAATAAGATCGATATTCACTTACAAGGTTTCTGGCGCCACTTGAAGCCACACAAGTTATGGCTTTGACCGACACATGTTTGGTGACTCATCAACCAATTAGTCGGTGTGACCAACCGTGGCCAACATTGGCCAACACGTGACCAATGAATGAATGAATGAACGTTTATTTCAAGGCTAAATAACCCATATTAACAAAATTACATGAAATGAGAAATAAATTAGAAAATAAAATTAGACAAAAAATAAAACATAAAACTTGCCGAAGCTAATACACCGGCACTGCCATACTACAGTGCAGGCTCGCCCAGTGTATCAGCATCGGCCCGTCCCATCGATTGGCTATCATGCATAGGATGCTGTTGGGACTACTTCGCAAACGATTTAATAATGAGGCGCACCGTTTTCTTATAATGGCGTGAAATCCATCGATACGGGCCTTTGCGAACATGCCTGAAGCACTGCAGTGCCTGGGTAGTCCCATCAGCACCCTATATGTATTGTTATATTGCACTCTTAATGCATTGTATGCTCGCCGCGTATATGTGACCCAGAGGCTGCACGTGTAGAAGGATTGGCAGAATGCTCTAAAGAGCGTGGCCTTCACTTCTCTCGTACATCGCGCGAACCTGCGAGCCAGCATATTGCACCAAACAGACAATGCCCTGCGTTCTCTTTCCAGGTCTGAATCATCATTAAGATCCTCGGAAACCCAATGACCCAGATACTACAATGTATGAGTAGGTATAGAGCCCTTCCCAGAAAATATTGCAGTGGAAATGGAACAAGCCGTGAATTATTATAAAAAAAAGAACGAATGATTTCGTTTGCACTTTTTACTGGGTGTGGTGACGAAAATTTTCCATGTCCGCAAAAGTTTCCACAATAATATACCTACTTTTTTCCTAAGGTAATATTTTTTTTATTTTTAACACGTTCGCGCGCGCAGGGTACCCTTGCCCGACCTACGTGCTGTGTCGCCGTGACGCAGGATTTCTTCATACAAAAATGCAAACGTTTGAAAGTGAAAGTGAAAGTGAAATATATTTTATTTAAATAAGCTCACATAATAAGCATTTTTAAATCGTCAATTCTTTTACCCTACCACCCATTATGACGTCTTTTAACTGACAAGAAAAATGGGCGCAAAAAACTTGTCAGCTTTATCAATCAGATGGAACGATATTTACAAATATGTATATCGTTTCCAGACTTTATATTAACAAAGATTAACAAATAAATAACATTATTGAATTAGCTCATTTCTTAATGAGTTTCAAATTTCTTAATCAATTTACAGATTTTAAGCTAAATTCAAAGTTTGAACTTGTTATTCAGTCTAGGCTGTTACAATAAATAAAAATAAAAGAAAAACATACAATTCAATATGCATTAAGATAGGTAGTCAGAAGCAGACCCATTCCCACTGGCAGCACCCGTTCCCGAACATGACGCATGAACCAGCCATCTCTTCGCTCAACCATATTTGAGGGAACGTAACGACCCGCCTCATACGACACCACCGCAGAAATGATTAAAGATAGCATGACATACTAAGACTACCTATGTTAAGGCATCGAATTGAAAATTTATATCCAAAAGCTTTTCATAGGTCTTTCACTAAACTACTGACTATAGAAAGTAAAAATATTGCAATTAAATAAATCAAAACAAGGTAAGCTATTAAGAGCCAAATTCACCATTGATTTTAAACGCGATTAAGATCACGTTTTACGTAATGTAGTTTAAGTGTCGAGTTTGATACCCCGTTTCCCGTATATTCCAAAAATCAATTTCATCAGGTCATTAAAAAAATTGAATCAAGATTTAACAAGGCATTGTTTATAACATAATTGTACATTTTTGTAACAAATTTTACTTTGTTGTTATGACAGTGACAGCCTTAAACTTGTTTTTTGACAAAGCGCGTTTAAAATCAATGGTGAAATTGGCTCTAAGAATTATATTTTTTGAGTAAGAAGTGCCGTACATACAGACAATATAAAACAGATCTTTTATATACGAGTTATACGACGCCCTTAATACAAGCAGACAGAAGCAGACCCATTCCCACTGGCAGCACCCGTTCACGAGCATGACGCATGAACCAGCCATCGCTTCGCTCAACCATATTTGAGGGAACGTAACGACCCGCCTCACACGACACCACCGCAGAAATGTTTGAAGTGAGCATGACATACTAAAGCTACCCATATTAAGTCGTCGAGTCAGGAAGCCAGAAGTACGTTTTAAAGTAGGTAGGATACTTCTCACAATTTTATACTTAGAAAAGAAAATCACGATTCGAGTTTAATTAAAGGACTTTTATCTAGACCTATGAAAGAACCCCGGACTTTTTCTAATCAATACTGAGGTATTAGAGTAATAATTAACAATACAAAAGCTATGCCCATGCCTTTTTATCCTTCAAATAATCGTCAACAGTGTAATAACCTTTACTCATTAAATTGGATTTAACAGTATTTTTAAATTTTTCCAAGGGCAGTTCTGTGACTTGTTCTGGTACCTTATTATAAAAGGTAATACATCTACACAAAAAAGAGCTTCCGGTTTTATGCAGTCTGCGCCTTGGAACAGCAAGTTTGTTCTTGTTTCTTGTATTGAGTTTATGAACATTACTATTTTTTACAAAGCTATCTAAATTTTTCTTTACATACATTATATTTTCATAGATGTATTGGGAAGCTACCGTTAATATTTTAATTTCTTTAAATAGGTCACGAAGAGTATCTCTAGACCGTAAGTTGTATATAGCGCGCACTGCCCTTTTTTGTAAGATGAATATGTTATTAATATTAGCAGCTGAGCCCCACAACAACAAACCGTAGGTCATAATACTATGAAAATAACTGAAGTAAACCAATCTTGCTGTTTCAATGTCGGTCAGAAGCCTTATTTTCTTAACTGCAAAGGCAGCAGAGCTAAGTCTGCTTGACAGGATATCGATATGAGGGTCCCATTGCAACCGCGAGTCTATAGTAATACCTAAAAATTTTGTTGAGTCAACAAATTCGACTGCTTCGCCATTTACATGTATAGTCATATGAACCTGCCTCACATTAGGAAGTGAAAATTTGACACATTTAGTTTTACTAGAGTTAAGCTTCAGATTATTAATAGTAAACCAATGCATCACCTTGGAAAGAGTGCTGTTTACATCGTCACTGCAGTTACATCCTCTATCAACTTTAAAAATTAAAGAAGTATCATCAGCAAACAGTACTATTTCACATAAGTTTTTAGTATAGTAAGGAAGGTCATTAATATAAATAAGAAAAAGCAATGGACCCAATATCGATCCCTGCGGCACGCCCATGGTAATGGGTGCTTCATAGGATTCTGTTTTATTTACAACAACTTTTTGGGTTCTCGCCGACAGATACGATTGCATAAGGCTTACTGCATTTTTTGATACACCATAATGTTCCAATTTATCTAATAAAGTACTGTGACTGACACAATCAAATGCTTTAGAGAGATCACAAAATATACCAATTGCATCTTGTTTACTCTCCCATGCTTCAAAGACGTGTTTGAGAAGTGCAATTCCAGCATCAGTTGTGCATCTACCACGAGTAAAACCAAATTGTTTCTCGTGAAGTAGTTTGTTGATAAGAAAATGTGCTAATAATTGATCATAAATGATCTTTTCAAAAATTTTGCTTAGTGCTGGCAAAATGGAAATGGGTCTAAAGTTAGCGGGATCGCTTTTGTCCCCAGATTTAAAAAGAGGGATGATTTTACTATATTTCATTAAGTCTGGAAATATCCCTTCATCAACACACTTATTGAAAATAAAAGCAAGATGGGGAGCAATGGTAGTTATTATAGACTTAATTATGTGAGTTGAAATGCCCCAGAGATCTTCAGTCTTTTTTATATTTATTGAATTAAATGTTTTAAGAATGGTATCACTATTGATATGTCTAAATTTAAATACATTATTGCACTTATCAACACATGATTCCAAGAGGGAGACAGCAATTTTTGGAGATGAATTTAAATTACTGGTAGTTGCAATAGGTATTTTAGAAAAGAAATCTTGAAAAATTGTTGCCACTCCTTCATCTGACTCAATAATTTTATTGTCTGATACTAATGAGTATTCACGGTCATTATTTTTAGTTTTCCCAGTCTCTTTATTTATAATATTCCAAGTGGCTCTTATTTTATTATCTGACTGATGAATTATTGTAGATATACATTTTGCTTTTGCTAAAGTACATACTTTATTAAACATTTTTGAATAGTTTCTTACATATTCATGAAATTCGGGATCATTTGAAATTGTTTTCTGACCATATAATTCAAACAACTTATTTCTGCTAACATATATGCCTGGTGTTGCCCAATCACTAAATTTCTTTTTAAAGTCTTTGGATTTAATAGATCTTTGCTTAAATGTTTTATCAAATTCTACTTTAATTAAATTAAATAAATCATCATAATGAGTATTGGGATTATCATTACTAGGTAAGCAAAGAGTTTTGGCAGTGACATTATTATGAAAATTTTCCAATTTATTTTTAGTTAGAGGTCTGCAAATTATATTACACTGATGAGGAACATGATGGTGCTCAAGGGAAGCTATTTGTCCGCTATGGTCAGAACGAATACAATTTATTATTTCTTTATCAAGTACATTACAGTTGCTAAAAATATTGTCTAGGCAAGTTTTAGATGTAGCAGTGATTCTTGTAGGTTCACAAAAGGTGTTTGCTAAATTGAAGGACTTAAACAAATTCAGAAACCTACTTGCAATTGAGGACGGCTTTAAGATGTCTACGTTAAAATCACCGCACACCACAATTTTTTTATTCTTTTTGATGACTAATTTTAGAGCGTCCTCCATAGCGGACTCAAATTGAGGGTAGTTACCAGTTGGTGGGCGATACACACAAATCATTATCAACTGATCTAATTCCACACATGACAGTTCAACGTGTTGTTCAATAGAGAGGGATATCACATCTTTTCGTTCCTTAAAATTCATATTGTTTTGCAAAATTATCAAAGATCCCCCTCTAGTGGTGGATTTCCTACTGAATGAACTAGCAATTTTATAACATTGAAATCCTGTAATTAATTCATATTCCTTAAGCCAGTGCTCAGTGACACATAAAATATTAGCATTTTTTTCAGTTAAAAAAAGTTCTAATTCTAATTCTTTGCCAGAAAAGCCCTGAATGTTTTGGTGAACTATAGTTAAATATTTAGGCTTTTCCTTAGTCATTACACGGCTAGAGACTTCCTCTATTGTCTTATTATGTAATTTAAATTACTAATAAAAGAATTACTTGGGACAAATGCCAAAGTGTTATTTTTAATGTCAACAATTTTTTGCTCAATAGGAGCAGGAGTAAAAATTGTATTATTATTACTTGGAACGGATTCCAAGGTCACATTTAAAATGTCAAAACTATTCTGCTCAATAGAAGCAGAAGTGATAGCCAAGTTCTTGGCTAAATGTTTAAAATAAAATGATAGCGCTAAAGCTACTTGTCTTTTAAAATAATTTGTAAGATAATATTTATCTTTTGTCAATTTAAAATTAAATATTAATTTATTTATGTCTATTATGTGACATCTCTGACTATTATAATAAGTCATATTGCTTAATGTTAAATTCAAATTATATCTGATATTATTTTCTTCCTGTGGCAAGCTAGCACTGTAAGGTAGTGTAAACAATACAAATTTATTTATATTTAAACTGCATAACTTATTGTAGTATGAAATGAGATCCTTCTTGTTTACATTACCTCTTTGACCAACTAATATAATTAAATTAGTATTTTCATTTAAGTTTAGAGTTATTACTTTTCTCATAATGTCATGTAGGGTCGCACCCGGTATACAATAATTTAAAACTTTTTCTCCCAATTGATTATTGAATAAGTAGCCTAAATCTTTTCCAATTTCATCACACAACATAATGTTTGAACATTTGTTAGTGGTAAAGGAATTATTTTCACTTGTGCTTGCTAAAATATTTACATGTTCAGAGATTAAGGGCTCATACACTGTTTGGTCTTGTAAATGGTCCCGAGCATCTAGGCCTGACGCTAAGGAGCTATCATTATGGGTTGAACGGTTTTCTGACAGAGAGGGGGTGGATAAACATTTAAGTGCCAGTATATATTCCCCTATCTCTTTTTTGGAACGGTCATAATTTTGGGTCATCCTGGATAATGACTCCTGTAATGAGTGAATTTTAGTATTTAACATAGCAATGTTATTTTCATATGTCAGTCTATTCTCATTGATTATAATTTGACATGTATCCAGCTTTTCAATTAGTTGTCTACGCTCTCTAATGTGACTAATATTTTTGAAAAAGTGTTTCTGCTTATTTAGTAACTTTTTTGTTTTTGAAATATACTTGTTAATTTTTACATATTTCTTTAGCTTGTTTCTACTACAACCAACCATTGCCTGACTCATAGTGCAATTAATTGAGTCTTCAGAAGTTAAATCAATTGTGATTGTTGGCTTATGGTTAAGTGAGGGAGAAACAAGTTTTGGGTCACAGCCGACTAACTCATCGTAAAGACTCAAGTTCTGAGTGACTACCGCTTGGTTTTGTTCTGACTCTAACTTATAAATACGGTTATTAGCGTCATGTAGCTGCTTTTCCAGTCCAGAGATGAGTCTGAGGGCCTTCTCATACTCATCTCTGCACTGGTCGAACCCATCGATTAAAGTTTGTAACCTATTACGTTCCTCAAACATATTCTGTTGTGACAAATGTAACTCAGACATTTCCTTTTTGAGTTGTGTATTGCTTTGAAGCACATCTAACAATTCCTTTTCATTCTCATCTCTTTCCAAATGCAGTTGCTTAACCAACTCCTTGGTGGCCTTTAGTTCCTGTAGGGTTTGATGGAGTTTAGCCTCCTCCTGGCGAGATGCGGCCTTACGGGTCAACATTGTGAAAATAAAAAGGTGTTTGTTAAACCTAAGTAATTCCAAGGGGATGTTTAATCAACTATAGTGAGGTTATCCAAATGATAACACTACACTATCGGCCTTAAATGTAGCCTTACTAGTTATAAACTGAACAGATTAGACTAAAAGCACATACAAAAATTACTACTTTGAAAGAGATAACAATGATTTACAGATAAAAATGCAATGTCATGTCATACCGGTAAGTGAAAGTGACCGTAGTTCGACGTCACAAAACACACAAAATACACAAACAACTCACTGTTGGTATTCACTAAACTTAATTTTATACGTAAATGTTACGTGATTCAATGGAATTAGCCACAATTATTATGCTAATAATTAAAATATTTCAAATTTAAATACGGGAGCAAAATTTGACAACTGGTGCCGTCGGTGTTGCCACAGGAAAATTTAATCACGTTTCCGCCACAAATAATGTTGGTATGTCACAAAGCTACAACGTCTTATCACGTGTCGACGTCCATAGACGTTCCGCCGCAGAAAAGTATTCGGGATCAAATATGATCGTGAACAACGTCTTATCACGTCGATCCATAGACGTTGGGCTTAATGGGTGTGCCTTGAAACGTAACGTTAATGTCTTTAAAAAAAACTTCTTATTGTCCACAGAGAATGGTCTTCTCTCGTACGAGAACCCGAACTACCACATGGACCCGTCGAGACTCGAATCCGCGATCTACAGCGACCTGTTCGACATGCACGACGAGAAGAACCTACAGGACGAGTACGACACATATCTCGACAACAGGAGGTCAGTATTATAACTAAATAATATACTAGAAAAAAATCGACTCGTCACCAGGATTGTCTGAGGTGGAAACCGAACCCGCGACCTTTGGAAGTCCAGTCCAATGCTCTTTATTATTTAGTGCTGTATAAAGAAGTAGCATTGTGAATGCTCAAATTTAAAAGGTCAGTATTCTTCTGGTCAGCACCAAAAATCTCTGAACAATTTAGTACTATGCCGTATTGACAAGGTTCAAACACAAAAAAAGTTGCTACGAAAAACTACTACTTTCGATGCCGACCGTAAAATCAATAACTGAATAAAAAAACAGCTGTTTCATTCAAAAAAATAATAACAAAAATATTAAAATGTATGAAACCGCGGATCTTTTTCGCGATTTTAGAATCCCATAGAAAAATTTATGAAGAAATTTATTTAGAAGAAATTATTCAGTTTGATGATCCCTATCTACCTACCATATTTGGCGTTAGGGGTTTTTTGTAATAGGTACGTTGTATACTGTGATATTATGCAGGTCGTTCCCATGTAAAGATGTTGCCGTAATCTTCAAGCGGTTTTCATCGGAAAATGCTGAATATTGACCATTTTTTGTGGTGTTAGATACCCTTATGTCATTATTCGCCACACACGGCTTCCTTATGTGTGAAAGGTTCTACTCTGCCGGACACTACACGGCTTTTACTTACTTAATACCATCATCATACTAAAAACGAAAATACCACAAGAACGAAAACACTCCGAAAAAAGGTCTGAAAATATTTTGGGGCACCGGATTGATTATAAGTATTATTCAAAATTCCATCGCCTTATCAAAAACATTTATCAGTTTTCCACACTGCTTATATTGTTGTGAACATTATTCATAACATGATCCATTAATAACGAACGACCTACGTCAAGTGTTAGTGGCTTCTCATGTAGAGTCGATCAATCACAACTTTAGTTAAGGGTCAGTTTAAAGTTTAAACTAAAGCTGTTAACGTAGGTTTTGGGCATTGGAGCCATACCTTTTATGTTTATATTTAGTTTTTATTTATAAAACCAATGGTAAAGTTTTCCACTAGCGAAACACCGTAAGTTAATTTGAATGGTCCGATCACAAATTATTAATTGGTCCGATTATGTATAAAAATTGTCATAAAAATTGATTCCACAGAGGTCATATTTTTTAATTAAATAGGTAGGTACCTCTAGCTAGCTGATTCCAAACAGTTTAAAGATTGTAATATAATTGGTAACCTCAGTTGATTCCAAAGAGATCGTAAACTGTAATATGCAACCTCATTAATTCCAGAGGTTACAAATTGCAACCTGCATTGAACTATTCTTATGTTATTGGTCCGATTATGTATTAAAATTGACATAAAAAAATATTCCACAGAGGTCATACATTTTTAATTAAATAAATACCTCTAGCTAGCTGATTCCAAACAAGTTAAAAATTGTAAAATACGTGGTAACCTCAGTTGATTTCAAAGAGATCGTAAACTGTAATACGATATACGATTGAGTACTAAACACTGCTATCTACATTTTCTATTCGACTTGTCTGGAGACACATCACACTTTAGCAAAAACATATAATTCGAATTACTGCTAATTGAGAAGATAAGTACGTATACTTACTAATAGCTGCTAAATTAAGACGTTGAAAGAAATGCTGAACAATTCTGGTAATACCAACCAACTTCTTAATGGAAAAAATGTAGATAGCAGTAGGTATTTGGTACTTACTTAATCGTCGATATGAAAGGTTACAGAGATTGCAACCTGCATTGAACTATTGCCCCAAAGAGTTTTACACCGGTGAGGTGACCGTGTCGGCGGCGGGTGCATCGACCCGCCGACACTGCGCACGCGCACTCGCACCGCATTGATCCGGTGCATTCCGCTTCCGATCCGCACGGTGCACTGAGCTTGAGGGTGGGGCAGCAGTGACAGCGGTTCATGTAGTTATCGTAAAAAAACTTTTTGAGACACAAAAATGCATATCATAGTTTACAATAATTAAGCAAGTTGTCGTATTGCTAAAGTTGGTATTAACTACAAGACAAGATATGAAATAAAATATACTAGCGCGGTTTTATTGAAAGTACTTTGGTAGGTAATTAGTTCGTATTTGGTTTAATTTTTTATTTTCAATAAAACCGCACTAGTATCCGTTAAAAAGTGTTTTATTTCATGTCCAGTGAGCATCTTTAATATTTTGTTTCATTAGATATTGTTTATATTTTATATATTACCAATATTCTTATCAGTCTGATAAACAAACATCCAAACATGAACAATTTACAAGCAATATTCTTCTTTTTTCTGCAACTTCTTAAAATTTTAGAAAAATAAAATAAAATAATAATCACTGTTAATCAACTTATGTTAAAGTTTGATGCACTTTGAATACTAAGCTTGTTTTTTATATTCTATTATATCCTGTTAGTTCATGTGCTATTATTGAAATTGATTAGATTTAATACCAAGTTTACAAAATTTTGAATTAATCTTCGAATTAATCTTCAAAGAATTATAAATTAAACCGTTCCGCTATCAGTGTAGCCGCACCCCATCCTTGGCGTGAGCGAGGAACAACATCCGATGTGCACCGACGAATGCCATGAATGATATCGCTGAAATGCATTGCGGTGCAAGTCATGAGCGGAGGATACAATAAAAAAACTTATGACTCTTTCGGTACGCGCCGTATTGCTAACTAAATATGGATTGGAACCAAAATAAGTACATTAAGTACTGTATTTTTACAGTTACCAATTTTTAGAGGGAAACGGTTATTATCTTGAGTTTCAGGTTAATTTCCTGACGGTCGAGCTACTGATTAGTTTGGGGGGATTATGGTCACAATACGACTACATATCTCTGGTCATGATTTTTCGTAAATATAATTGCTATATACCAGGGGTGCCCATACTTTTTCTTAAGGCTCCAGCACACCGGATGCGTAAGCGTATGCGTAAGCGTGCACGTAGACGTACCATGACGTTGTAATACCTGAAACTTTATGAGATATGGCACACCGCTTGCGTAACGTACGCGTGCACGTAGACCGATGCGTAACCCTACGCATTGCAGCTCTCATGAGACAACCAGGCTGCGTACTTACGCAGAGCGGAACGCATTGATGACGTTGTACTAAATGGCATTCCCTATTGGACGTCACACCGAACAAATACGAACACGCACGTATCTTTCCTGCGCGTCACTACGCGCGTGATCACGCGCGTGACCACGCGCGTAACCACGCGCGTGACTACGCATTCAGTTGTTTTGTTCGAGATCCACCTATGAAATTTGCTTTTTTTCTTACAAATAGAGAACTTCGTCACTTCTATGAATTTAAACTAGTCATCTATTGCTTGATATCACTACCTACATACATTATTATAAAACAAAGTCCCTCACCACGTCTGTCTGTCTGTCTGCGCTTCGCGATAAACTCAAAAACTACTAAACGTATATTCATGCGATTTTTACCAAATGATAGAGTGATTCCTGAGAAAGGTATAGGTGAATTATAAGTTGAGGTTTTATGTATGTAGAAATATGAAAATGTCGGCAAAAATTAAGCCGCCTGGGAAGCCTAGCATCGAAAGCACTGCATAAACTTGCAGCTCTAACAAAATAAATAATGTATTATGGAATGGGGAATGTCCCAAAAAAATCAAATCAAATCAAAGGTCGCATTTGGCAAAAAAAGGACTTGTGACCCGCCCTCGCTTCGCTTCGGTGTAGTGTGGAATTTGACACGATGACATAATTATAAACCTTCCTCTTGAATCACTCTTGAATCACATCATCAGACATCGTGCACAGGAATTGCAAACATAAAAAGTATGGCTGCCGCAGCGGCTGGGTATATGTCAGTGGGTTACGTGCGTAGCCACGCGCGTGTACACGCGCGTGTCTACGCATCCGGTGTGCCCGCTGGGTACGCAGGGGACAGGCTGCGTTGCGTATGCGTATGCGTAAGCGTAGACGTATGCGTAACCCGGTGTGTCAGGGGGTTACGTGCGTAACTACGCGCGTGTACACGCACGCGTGACCACGCGCGTGTCTACGCATCCGGTGTGCCCAGGCCTTAAAGAAGATCGACCTAGCAAAAATGTATGACTAAGAGATCGACATTTTGACCAAAACACACAAAATGTTTATCAAAAAAAAACTACACTGGGTGCAAAATGTCAAATTTGTTATCCGTGGTGATCGACCTTGAAAGCTCTCGCGATCGACCGGTCGAT
The DNA here is from genome assembly GCA_928269145.1 of Agriphila tristella. NCBI lineage: Eukaryota > Metazoa > Arthropoda > Insecta > Lepidoptera > Crambidae > Agriphila > Agriphila tristella. The sequence continues at coordinate 4,304,072 of OV743435.1, forward strand.
CGCGATCGACCGTTTGGGCACCTCTGCTATACAAGGTGTTTGGTAAAAGCCTTATAAAGCCGAATATGGTAAATAGGGACCATCAAACTGAACAACTTTTACTATGGGACCAACTCTGAAATCGCGAAAAAAAAATCAGCTGTTCCATACATTTTGATATTTTCGTTATTAATTTTAGTATGAAACAGCTGATTTTTTTTTCGCGATTTCAGAGTTGGTCCCATAGTAAAAGTTGTTCAATTTGATGGTCCCTATCTACCATATTCGGCTTTATAAGGCTTTTACCAAACACCTTGTATATATATATATATATACCTACCTAGTACCTACTACAGAAAAAAAATACTATTATTGTCTAAACTCTAACTAAACTCTAAACAATAAAATATTTGAACGAAAGATTAAGTTTTGTTTAGTAATTAATTTTATTTTTAGTACATTCGTTTCTCCTTTAACTGATATAAAAAATCATTTGGGTCTTGTTAAATATCACAATAATTATTTAATGATGAATTTAAAATTTCTGTAGGTAGGTATAGGTTATCAGGGTTATAAATATTTACAGAAGCATTTATTTTTTACTTTTTAGTTTGTTTTTACCTATCCGTTTTAATATTTTTAGTCCGATTTTTTGTAATAATTTAGTCCGTTTTAAAACCGTGTTTTTAAAAATAAAATTTTTTTTCAGTAAATTATTATTTTATGCTTTTTAGTTAACGAGCTAAGACTAAAAATATACCATCTCCTATGGGAGCACTCGTCAAAACGATTCAAACGAGTCCAAACTCGATGGGGTTGCATGGTTTTATTACAGAGTCCCAGTGCCCTTATTCCGGCTGCATCATCAGACCCTGGAAACTATTTCCCAACAAAGAACTCGTCAACACGATTAAAACGAGCCCAAACTCGATGGGGTTGCATGGTTTTGTAACAGAGTCCTAGGGCCCTTCTTCCTGCTCCATTATCAGACCCTGGAAACTATTTCCCAACAAAGAACTCGTCAAGACGATTCAAACGAGCCCAAACTCGATGAGGTTGCAAGGTTTTATTAAAGAGTTCCATTGGGCTTCCTCCGGCTCCATCATCAGACCCTGGACACTATTTCCCAACAAAGTCCTCGTCAAGGCGATTCAAACGAGCCCAAACTCGATGGGGTTGCATGGTTTTATTACCGAGTTCCAGTGGTCTTCTTCCGGCTCCATCATCAGACCCTAGACACTATTTCCCAACAAAGTACTCGTCAAGACGATTCAAGCGATCCCAAACTCGATGGGGTAGCGTGGTTTTATTATAAAGTTCCTTAGGCCTTCTTCCGGCTCCATCATCAGATCCTCGGACACTATTTTCCAACAAAGTACTCGTCAAGACGATTCAAACGAGCCCAAACTCGATGGGGTAGCGTGGTTTTATCATAGAGTTCCTATGGCCTTCTTCCGGCTCCATCATCAGATCCTCGGACACTTTTTCCCAACAAAGTACTCGTCAAGACGATTCAAATGAGCCCAAACTCGATGGGATTGCACGGTTTCAATATTGAGTTCCTTTGGCATGGCCTTCCAGCTTCATCATCAGACCCTGGACCTTATCTCCCATTAGAGTTCTCGTCAAGACAATTCTAACAAGCCTAATCACAATGGGGTTGTATGCTTGCATCATTAAGTTCCTGTGGCCTTCTTGCAGTTATATCATCAGATCAGCTCAGTGACACCATAATATTGCAATGTATTCCAGTTCTGACCTATGTTCAAAGTTTTAAGTCTCTAGCTCATCGGGAAGCTAGTTTAAAATCGTTCGCAAACTTTGCGGACAAACAAACAAACAAACAAACGAGAAAGCAACCTAATAAAAACGTGTTAAAATTAGCTTCCCGCTACTCACTTACATTTGCGCCACACGTGATAACAGCACGTCTCTTAGCGCTGCAATAGGAGATCGTCTCGATTCCTTTTCAGGAATTCATTGTTTTCCTGTTTTGCTGAAAATTGCACTTCTGTGCTTATTGGTATTTTTGTATGTTGGGTACTTACACAAAGGAGAATGGCAGGTGCCCATATATTTTCAGAACCACATAAAGGCTTAGCGTGCCAAGAAGTAAATAGCATGACTTTAACCCTCTATTAAAGCCTAATTAATTATGTAATCGTAAGATACACTTTAAAGCTGGGGATAAAATGTTGATTTTAAAACTTAACCTCAAAACAGCACCTAGTAGGCAAACCAACTTAATAACATTGCCGTTCTTAGACTGCTGTCATGTTGGCTGTCCTGGATATATATATTTACGTGACGTGATTGGTTCCCTGTCTTTTTTTTCTAGAGGGGCCAATATAACAATAATAAACCAAACCTCACAAAAGCGTTTTGTTTCAGATCAATTGCGTTTTGTTTCTAGCAAAGAAGAATATTACTATCATGTTTTTCTAAATGTTGCCTCCTTCTTTACGAACACTTTAAATTGAAAAGTAACCACTAAATTATGACTTTTAAATCTCATAAGGTCCGAATTGGGCACGCTCAGTATTTATGAATTTGGAAAATGGTTCCCAGTTTGCCATTTTCCTTTATGACGTGACTGTATATAGAAAATAGACTGATATTGATACCTACTATTAAAACAAAAGCTATGTATCTGTATTATTTTCTAATAGTTTTGTGGATTATGGAAAACAATTCTAAGGGAAAACATAAGACGACTCCAATTTTGCATGCTAATAAAAAAAACTTATTGATTGTAAAAACATATTTAAGTAATTGATTAAAAACATTTTTGAAAGAAAACACTTTTAATAATGAAAATTCAGATTTAAAAACTGAATTATTTATAACTAGTGGCACAGAATAAATAATAGTACAAGTACAGAAGATGCACTCCGCTGAACCATTTAAAAAAATAGCAACTCTAATTTCAACATGATAAAGTGGAATTCAGCTTGTACGGCGCTAATTACGAACGGCTATATTCACCTAGACGCTGCATCTCTTTCTATCGCATATATCCTATCTTTTCGGACCTACGTTAGGGTTGCAGCTTGCGGCAATGAAAGCGCGGGAATCGTAAGACTCTGTGAAAACGCGCTACAGTTATTCCAAAGGACGCGACGGACAACCCTGCCGATTTTGTCCACGCAGAGGACGCCGAGCGCTAGGTGCTTATCACATACCTACGCGCGGAGTGATAGAGCCCTGCTAGTGGCCGCCCGCGACTTCGTCTGCGTGGACAGTTTTTTTGCTATCCCTCGGGAACTGTTCGTTTTCTTCTGGATGAAATGTACCCTATGTCCTTTTCTGTACCCCTGACAACGTGTATACAAAATTTCATAATAATCGGTTGAGTAGTTAAGACGTGAAGGCGTAACAAACAAACAAACAAACAAACGGACTTTCGCGTTTATAATATTAGTAAGGATGAAGAATTTAATTAGGTGACAGGTTACATTAAATTAATTGAATTTGACATAATCCTGTCAACCATTTAAATTGGACAATCAATTAATACATTATTTATTAAAAATGATACTTTGTTAATTGTTTTATGTTAATGTTAATTAATTAATATTTAAAACTTTATGCACTTTAGATTCAAGTCAGTTGATGATAAGACCATTTTTATGTTTTCAATTTTGGACAATATTAATCTAGATTGTGATTACTAAATCTATAGAAAAAGTAAAACCAAGATTTAATACTTACAATAATAATTTCAAATCCTCATTTCCATATAAACGACAACCCCGTTAGACCAGGAGCCAGCAATCTTCTATATTACGTCACGTTTGTGCTTCGTGCATTGTGAAATTGCACTGGGGAGATAAATTGCATTCTACTGCTATACAATTTTGAGCTCTATCCACTGATGTTAGGTGTTATTTGTAGTGAATTAAGTTAATTGTGAAAATGTGCGATTGGAAATAACTCAGTTAGCTGTACATTGAGAGGGTTGTTTCGCTGTGGAGGGGAGTTTCGATTATAAAGGCAATTAAAAGTTCCGATGATACAAACATCATTCGTTTGGGTACAGTTTCGGGTAGAAATCATATTTGCCTGACGTTAGTTTAGGAATAGAAAGGTTTTAAATGCATATCTACGCGTATATCGGCTAATGCATGTTTACTTTTTTAACGACTAGCTTGTGATGACTTCAACCAACGGGAAATTTGTACCCGTTTGAATTCCAGGAATAATTTAACAGTTCTTCCCAAGGTACAATCTGACTCTGTACTAAATTGATTAGAATTGGTTCCAACCAATTCTAATGACTAAACAGTTCACGGTTACATATCGTCGCCATTTTGAAAATAAAAAAAAACTAGCTTGACATAAAATTATATATATATATATCACACACGAGAATCGGTTGAGAAATGCGACCTGTAGAGGTAAGAAAAAGGGCGCCGGAAAGATGAACTGAAATATGTTTTTTTTTTTAACATATCTCCGTCATTTTGCAAAAAAATAAAAAAATAAACAGTTTCTTAACATATCTCGGCCATTTTGAAAAGTTTTAAAAACTGGCTCGACAAAAAAATTATAAGTAGGTATATAATTTTCGAACACAAATTTTCACGAGAATCGGTTGAGAAATGCGACCTGTAGAGGAGAACAAACCGCGCCGAAATTACTTTTGGGTTTACAATATAACTTTGTAACTGAACGTAAACTTGAAACTAAAGACATATAAGTGACTCAGTTTTTATTTTCCTTGTTTTGACGTACTAACAAAAGCTCTTTACAACCTAATTTCCGGTCATTGTCCGTTTGTGAAAACAATTTCCTTTTAACGCAATAAAGTATAAAAAACGTAACCTAACTTAACTTACAAGCACTGCTAATTAAGTTCTTTGTCTTTTACTTAAGTCTGTATGGTCGAAAGTATAAAAAAACTAACATCGACAAGTTATAATAAAATTTTATAGACAAGTTTGAATTCAAAAACATGTGAGAACGGACAAAAACTCTTTAAGGCAACATTTAATCTCTGTTGTTATCTAATGAAAAATGCTGGCAGTATCACATCGAGCGACATTTTGTAGCTATAAGTATAAATAATAAAAACTCGCATTAAAAAAGTCATTATTTTGAAAAATTGAGAAGAAATTAGCTTTCGAACGATGTATGGGGTTGCAGTTTTAAAAATCGATGGTAGTTAGTAAAAACTTATTCAATATCCCATCCCATATATCTTTTGATAGTTGATAGCGAAATTTATATGCTGCACGGAAAAATGTCACGCCCTTTGACAACACGTAGGCTATCGCTAATTTGAGACGTTTTTCTTGTAAATCTTGTAATTTTAGTACGTGTGTTTTCTCCAAGTCTACCTACTTATATTCTTTTCTCCTATAATGAAACATAACAAGGTACCCATCCCCCAATACCTGGGGAACGACCCCCAAACGATCAAACTTGCTCAACCCCGCTAATATCCCTGCCACATTGTGGCTCAACTTGGGCAGTTATCGCGACCCTTACGAACCTGAGAATTAGTCTTAGGCAGTTCGTCTGGTCGTCTAGATGCTAATATACAGCCTTTTTGCTGAAATACAAGCTTATGAATAGGTAACACAACTCCACGCCACTTGAAGACTTTATAAGTTTGTATTTTTCAATCGAAGCAGGTATAGATGATCGAAGAATCGAAGCGACAATTTATGCGTCCAATCAACGGGGCTGCTTATGCAACCCGAATAATTCTCCCGTCTATGAAATTTGGCATGTGATGAAGTTAGGTTATACAGATTACAGATGAACAATAATCCAATAAATTTTGTTACGAGAAGTTAGGTATTTTTACCTAAACATGAAATTCGCTTATATCTCTCTGTGAATACTTATGTATTAGTTAGAATAACTGTGTAAAGAAATCCAATATTTTTTCGATTTCAGAGATACCCCAAATTTTAATTTCAATATTTTTCAGTATATCTTCTGTTGAAAAATTTGTTAGCGGATTATTAATTTTTAATATTTTTTTATACCTTTAATATATAGCTTTGTTCAGTAAGCCAATAAATTTTCTTCTTTAATCATATTTATACATAAACGTATAAAAATGGACCGACAAACAAAGCTATATATTAAAGGTATAAAAACATATTAAAAAATTATAATCAGCAAATAAATTTTTCAACAGAAGATATATTGAAAAATATTAAAATTTTAATTTGGGGTATCTCTGAACTCGAAAAAATATTGGATTTCTTTATATACTTATTCTAACTTATACATAAGTACGTACACAGAAAGTATTTTAGAACGAGGAAATATTCACATCGAGATATAAGCGATTTTCATGTTTAGGTAAAAATACCTAACTTCTCGTAACAAAATTTGTTGGATTATTGTTCATCTGTAATCTGTATTACCTAACTTCATCACATGCCAAATTTCATAGACGGGAGAATTATTCGGAAGTCGCCATACAATAAATATCCTCATTGATTGGACTAATTCTACAGGAATCAATGTGAAATCGACTAAATTTGATTATTATACTTTCTTAACTCGGTTATTAATTAATTACCTCTATATAATATTTTATCAAATATTTTAAAATGTAGAAATATCAAAAACTGAATATACTTATAGGAAACTTGTAATTACAAAACTTTCAAATAGAAACATAAATACTAAATAATCTTATATAAGTACTTACTAGAAAAAAATACGACTCGCATCAGATCAATTCTCGGACGGGAATTTGATCTGCAAGTCGATTTTTTATAGTATATTAAGTATTGTATAAAATCTCAAATTAAAAAAAAAAGAAATATAAATTCTAAAAAACGTAAAATATGGGTAGGTACTGTATAAAAATAGCATTCCTTGCGAGCAAAATTTTATGGAAATCTACATAGTAAAATTTTGCAATTAAAATTTTAAAGACTTTAGTATAAAAGTAGTTATAAAGTATGTCTTGTAATACAATAGAGTCCTTATTCGCGAAAGGGCAACTTAGATAAGTAGGTATAATAGCATAATAATATCTGGAAAAAATATTTTTTATTATTTTAAGTTATTCGTATTGATTGGTCTTGTTGTCGCAGTTGTTGCTTTTATCACAGCTTTACCATCTTGATTGTTTAATTGTTAAACTGTGCTTTTATTATACAAGGAAGCATATAAAATTCTTAACTTGCAACTTTGAATGCAACCATTTAAAGCTTAATACTTAAATCCCTTTACATCTAAAACACTCTCGTACTCCGTAGCAATTTGTTCATATAAGAGCTTTTACTATGTTTGTGGTTTACGATGGTTGTTTAACTTCGGACCTTGTCTTGAGAGCGATAAGGTCGACAGAGTTGCAAGTGTTAGAATGTATTGCGAACGAGAAGCCAATGTAATGAAACTATAAAGTTTCTTGGAGCGTGAGCTGGGTGCAGGTGGCTGGTAGGGTTGGTACAAAACAAAATTTATTTTATTTAACCGCCTCTGATGTGCTCTAGTGTCTCGCCCACCCGTGCACGCAGGGGTCCCAGGTTCGATTCCCAGGGAGATACAATTCGTACTCGGTTTGGTTGATGGTAGGGCTTATTTCAAGTCCGCCAGGCTAGCTACCACCATCTTAAAAAAATTAACAATTTGAAAATTGTTGTGTTCCGGCAGATAGAGGTAAGATAGCCAGTTCCTCAGTGATGAGGATTTTTTCGGGTGTAGTGCGCTTCCATCTTCGGCCTTATCGTCACTTTATATCAGTTGCGGTGAATGCCAAGCATTATCACGTTGTGCATTAAAAATTTAAAGTTCTGTATGAAAATAAGGAAAATATGGACGTCGTCGTAAAGAGCAGCCTTTCCAAAAGAAAATAGTTTTCAGAAAATGCTTCTCTGAGATTAAGTACGGTAAACAATTAAACTCACTATTAAACTATACATCATCAGGTATTGCTAAAAATGCTTAGGGGTTTGTTAGTCAATAGGTCAGTATGTATAGGTAGCAGTGGCGAGGGGTGAAATTATAGCGAAGGTAAGCCGCTCTACAAATAATATGAAAAATGTTATGATTTGCACAGTGGATCAGTGGGGTAGGATTTGCAAAAGGTAAGCCGATGGGAATCGGCTTGTATGGACCCTTTGCCACTGATAGGTAGCTACGCTAGGCAATAAAATATTAATTGTCAAGGATTTCGATTTAAATCTTTGTTATTTGTATGGAGATTGTGAGCTAACCATTGTTGTAGTAGGCATACAACGTGTTACAGAATAACACGTAATGCCGAATATGGTTCCCCATCAAACCAAACTGAAACAACCTTTACTATGGGACCAACTCTGAAATCGCGAAAAATAATCAGCTGTTTCATACAAAAAATAATCATTATGAAACAGCTGATTTCAGAGTTGGTTCCATAGTAAAAGTTGTTAAGTTTGATGGTCCCTATATCTACCATATTCGGCATTAAGGGGTTATTTTGTAACACGTTGTATAGAGGTCCTTTAAAAAAACATATTTTTTGCAGTAACGTGGTTTGCATCGGATTTTTTTTTGCTGCTTCGTTTTATCGTCCATAAATAATGTATCTTTGTTAAATATATTTTGCATAAATTAAATATTTTTCATAAAATTAATAATTAAAAAGTCAACACACTGACAGCCCTAACAGCATGTCACGCATCCGAGTCCCCTCCTTTTATTTTATGTTTACGCGCAGGCACGAAAGTTAAATATAAAACAAAACCACGGAACTCCACATAAGGCGCCACTGTACTAACTATTGTTTAGTGATGGCCCACAAGGAAAGTGTGGAAAAAGAATAGAAAATTAGAAATAAGAATAGGAAATGAGAGGCCCTTCAGGAAGAGGTCAATATTTTGAACACAGCTGTAACATCAGTGAAAATTTCTATCGAGATTTGAGAAAACTGAAAACCGAAAAAAGTTATCCGTAATGATGAACCCTGTAAATTTGAGTTATATTTTTATGAAGTATATTTTCAGGATACCTACTCGTAAAACTTAAGTTTGAGTCGTCTGCCAATGACGTTGTTTATGCTCACCGTGTTGGTAGAATTTGAACTTTAGTTCAACCAACACGTCTTTAATAATGGAAATCTGTACAATTTCTACAACAAATTAACTTGTAAATTAAGCCGTACAGATAATTATTAACGTACCTTTAAATTGATTAATTAAATGCAATTTGACATTTTGGATTTGTAAGTTTTATAACATTTAAGCTATATCAAACCAAATTATATTAGGTAGGTACCTATCTTATAAAGTTATAACTTTAATAATATTCGTCCAAGTTACTTTAAAATTATGAAGCGTTGCATGTAGTTTTGTTTGAATTCCAAGGCATTTTTGTAATCTTTTTATGTCAAGTAAGTGTGTGGTCTATCTCTCTCAAAATCTTTGTCTTACTTTACTTAATGTAGTCAGCGAAAATGTGCAGTGTTATACTTAGTTATTAAAATTCTGCGTAAGTCATTTAGCATTTCATCAAATTCTACACAGAAAGTAGAATACGTTGGTATTGCGCATTCCTTTCACTTCATTTAAATAAGCAATAAAGAGTTTCTGAAAGTCTTAATGTGAATTATAAAACATTATTTTTTGTATATACGAAAGCCTAAACAAGGGGCACATTATTTTCATTTTCGGATTCAGTATAAAAAAAATATAAATACCTTAAAACGCACGAAGTTACAAGCTTTTTTGTGTTGTGCGCGCGAGATATTTTAGTAGGGTGTGCGTTAATTATGGTTTTGTAAATATTATTTAAGTAGTTAAAATATAACATGATATAAAAAATATTGCAATCGATTCTATTACTGATTCTAAACAGTTTTCAGGTTTCATATACAGGGTGTTTGGTAATAGCCTTATAAGGCTGGCCCCAGACCTACCGGTTTCATTTCTTTGCTTTGCTGTTCTACTATGGACCGCCGGCCAAGAGAGGCTCATTTTCAATCTATCGCATATTTAGACCAGACCACATTGGCAAGATAGCCATTAGTTTGGTGTTATCAAATATCGTCGTCTGGGTTGCGAAGAGAAGTTTTACTTTTAGTTTAAAAAAAATCTGCTGTTTCATACAAAAATTAATAACAAAATTATCAAAATGTATGAAACAGTTCATTTTTTTTCGCGGTTTCAGATTTGGTCCCGTAGTTGTTCAGTTTTATTATGGTCCCTTTCTACCATATTCAGCTTTATAAGGCTTTACCAAACATCTTTTATAAATAAGCGATCGATTTATTTTTAACGATCGGAGTCCATGTTCAGGGTGGCATATCTTCTAAAAGCTTCCTACTTCGCAATCCAGGCGATGATATTTGATAACACCAAGCTAATGGCTATCTTGCCAATTTGGTCTAGTCCCAAAATGCTATAGATTGAAAATTACCCTGGTTGGCCGGCGGTCTTTTAAGCAAGGCAGCACAGCAAAGCAAAAAAATGAAACCGGTAGGTCTGGGGCCAGCCTAAAGCCGAATATGGTAGATAGGGACCATCAAACTAAACAACTTCTACTATGAGACCAACTCTGAAATCTGCAAAAAAATCAGCTGTTTCATACATTTTTATATTTTCTGATTTTTCTTTCGCGATTTCAGAGTTGGTCCCATAGTAAAAGTTACTTAGTTTGATGGTCCCTATCTACCATATTCGGCTTTAAAAGGCTATTACCAAACACCCTGTATACACCGTCATTTTGTAGTCGTTTTAATTAACTTAAGGGAGTGCTCTACTAATGAAAATAATCATTTTTGCCAAAGAAACATGGGTCGAAAAACGACAAAAATTTTGGGCTTCCCCATACAAATACAATGTTTTAGCTGTCTAGTTAGTATGGGAGGACCAAAATTTTTTGTCGTTTTTTGACCCATGTTTCTTGGGCAAAAATTTTTAGTTTCATTGGTACAACACACCCTTAAGTTAATTAAAACGACTACAAAATGACGGTGTATACTAAAAATAATCTTGTATATTTTAATTTTTTACTAGCAGCCGCCCGTGACCTCGTCCCTAGATAACCTTTGACCGAGCTAAAGACGATACCTATAGAGACCCTTATGGCAATAAACTATCTCCGCGCCCAATTTCATCCAAATCCGTCCAGCCGCTCTTGAGTTATAAATGGTGTAGATAAGCCGACATTATTTTCGTATATTTTTTTTCTTATTACCACGTGTCGCGTTAATATCATAAAATTTTAAATTATATAAAAAAAATAGCTTCTTTTCTTGCTTCCTTAAAAATATTGGATTGGTACACTATACATCTTTTATTTTAGAAGATTCAGGGAATAAAATAAAAAGTACTGTACAGTCAGTGGCACGAATCATGAAATCGGGTGGGGATTGCGCGGAACGCGTATTTTGGGTATGCGTTGCGGTAAGGGGCGCGGGCGGCGGGAGAGGGGCGCGCGCTTTTGGTCGCTCACAAGAGCACATGCGCGAACTTATCCCCACCTGTCGAAAAATATTCAAGATACATGCCTCGCACTGTACCAGCCATTGACAGTAAATTATTAAGTATACTTTATCTTTTTTGCAATTAAGTAGCTAATAAGAAAATCGTAGTGTTGTCATTGTTAGTAAAGATTCTAAATAAGCCGGAGCGTGCATACCAGTTGACCTTGAACTTTAAGTTAAAAGCAATTAGAATAGTTTTGCTTCGTTCCGTCATGAGCAGTCCGTGACTTTCGTGACCAGCCATGAGTCATACCATTGATTCATGGTGAAACAACTGAATAACTGAAAAAAGTGTTTTGATTTAGCTTACTGTAGGGAAATGAATGAGTATGACGTAAATGGTACACCCAAAAGATAAATATAGTCTTCAGAAGAGTCGATGGCGGGCGCAGTGGTCTCAGCGATTGCGGAGGTTAAGCAACTTTCGCATGACCGACTTGGGATGGGTGACCAAAAATTTATGATCTCGAGCTCCTCCGTACTTCGGAAGGCACGTTAAGGCGTTGAATTGCAGTTGCGGTTGCATTTGCAGTCGTTAACACCTACCAATCCACATTGGGCCCGCGTGGTGGGTCATGGCCCTTCCTCCTTATCCACCGATAGGTATGGAAGGCATGTGCCCCAGCAGTGGGGACATAAAAAAATGTCTGATGGTTAGTCTTCAGAAGAAGATAATAGTAATTATTGGGTAAACTCGACACAAATAATAGCTAAAATATCTTTTTTAATTGCAATATCCAATTATTTTTTTTTCCTTTGTTACAGAGTTGAAGACGAGCCCACATCTCCAGTGACAAAGTCAAAGTAAGTAAATGCTTAAGTAAGTAGATAACTAAATAATTAAATATCCAACAGCTGACAATATTGCAAAAACCTTTTAGGTATATTTCGGGGAAAAGTCTATTCAAAATTTTCTTTCTGGGGCAAATTGCAAATACCGACCCCTAAAACCTTGTATTGTAATAATGTAACCAACACAAAGTACTTAATTTCAATTGAAAAAAAGCAATAAATATTTTATCTAGGTGGTAGGTAGGTACCTACAGTTCGAATCACGAAAGATGACCACAAATGGCGCCCATCTTCCCGTCATAACTCATGAAGAAAAGACTTTTGACAAAATAATATTTTATATATTTAAATAAGTAATATCGATATATCTATATAAATATGAAATATTATTTAGTCTAAAGTCTTTTCTTCATGAGTTATGACGCGAAGATGGGCGCCATTTGTGGTCATCTTTCGTGATTCGAGAGCATTGTATGCCATTTATACTTAAATTACCGCTTATGGAACATTCCAGTTACGGTTCAACAATATAACTTCGTTAGATGCAGATTTAACTTATTTAAACTTAAAATATGTATATAGAATTACCTGATTTATAAAACTTGCTCTAATTGTGCCTTTACAAAAATATTTAATTTGTGATTAAACTAGTTTATGTAATTCTGTAGAAATGTAGCTAGCTGTAGGTACATTATTGAGACGGCCGAAAAACTAAACAGAAATTTTCTATCGATGATCTTTGATTAAAACAAAATTGATCAAAGCCGATGATAGTAAAAACGTACGTATGAAAATGATTTTCAAGTACCGACAAACGCGGTATCCTACTAATATTATAAATGTGAAAGTTTGTGGGTTTGGATGTTTGTTCCTCAATCACGCAAAACTAAACGGATTTGGATGAAATTCGGCACACAGATAGTAGATAGCCTAGATTAAAACATAAGATACTTTTTATCCCGATATTCCCACAGGAACGAGAACCACGCGGGTGAAACCGCGGGCGGCCGCTAGTAATAAATAATAGGTACAGTCAAGTACAAAAAAGTAAATAAATTAAAACGTAGGAAGGCCAAATATGACACATCTTGTAATGCACACAATAACTGCCAAAGTAATTCAGTTTGATGATTAATTGCTCTAAAACAATTAAAACAAGTTAACCAGGCTCGTCGGTTTGTTCACTTGGCGTGCAAATGTCGCGAACTGTGCACGTGATGTGGTGAGACGTGTTGTGTCTTAATGTGTTGCGATAAAGTCCAAATTGCCGCAATGCGGAGTCGAAGGAGGTTTATGCAGAGGTTGGTTGCAATTTTATTTACGTATTATGAGTTGGTCGTTTTATAACCCAAAGAAGATGTTAAAACACAAAAATAGTCTATGTGTAAAACAGTTTTCAGTATTAACAAATTTTATGCCAACATTTTCTTTTGCTTTCTGCTTAAACAGCTGTTCAACTTTATTGAAAGGAAAATATCTAGGTTTTTGATAAATAAATAGGTTCTGTAATAAGTAATTACTCATGATAAAAGAAAAGGGCATTGCGTTACTAAAGCAAGACCTACACGTCGTGTTATCGTGTTTTGAGTTTTGTCTTATCGAAAAATTTCGAAAATTTATTCAATATCAATGGAAATCGTGCTGATTAAGTAAAATAATTAAAAGTAAAACACAGCGTAGCGAAGCACTCATGTTTTTACAAAAACGATTCACGTAGGATAGGAACTTACTTATGCCACTAATCACACTTTTTAACTGTAGATTTACAAAAAAACATGTGTAAGTACTAACTTATGGGAATTAATATAGGTACTTTAGAATAGGTAACAAAAAAAACATTTTTATTCTCCAAAGTTAGTAATTGCTCACCAAATCCTATACAGCCCAAGAAGATATGGTGAGCATTTACTAATTCTGGGTTAGGTTAGGTTAGTATGGTGATAATTAAAACATAAGCCCTAACTGCACTAATTGACAACATTTCAAAATATTAAGGTACATGTTTTTATGGATATAATGAAAATTTATCGTTTTTAGGCAACGCGTATTTTTTCTTTTCCATTTATTTTCATACATTACTGAGATATTAATTAATAAAAAATGGTTTATTCTAAAAGGACGTAAGTACAAGATATAGGTAAAATATAAACAATGTCTTTACCTTGCCTCTTCTAACGTCAAATAAAAAAAAACTGTCAATGATGTGAATTGTGATGTGTATAGAGATGTAGGCACGCTAGTATTGTATTTTATATCGATAATAATGGTATTTTTGTTTCATGTAAATAAGAAACAATAATACTAACTTAGAACACTAAAATCTCGAAATGGTTTTCTAATTTTAGTACTTTCTCAAAATGAAATGTTGTCAATTGCCTGCCAGCTGCCTAACTGACTAACTAACTATTTTTAAATAATGTAGAGTTGACTATTTAAACTTTGTAATCAACCAAATCGTTTGTTCTAAATATCTGGCATCGAAATTACTGGAGAAGCTGCGATTCAGTTGGTCTTGATTTTATTAATGTAAGTAGTTTAGTTTAGGTACATACAATTCGCTAACTATGAATCATGGATGAGTAACACAATATGCCTTTGTCTTTACCAACTCTGCCATCTGGCTGCGACCTTGGGACATTTATGTTCAGTCGTTATGAATCGTAATGCAGTTTTTGTACGCATAATTTGGTGTTATGCATTACGGACGCAATCCATTAGTAACTTGAACGAAAAACTTGATTATATTGATGTTGAAAGAATAACCTTATTAAATGAAGTGGAGTGTAATTTATTCTGTTAGATGTTGGTTAATAGGCTATAGGCATTCTTTCTTGATAACGTACCGACGCAACAACTTTATGTGTACCTACAATACTGCTAGCTTTGTACATTTTCAAAACACATCTGCGCCGTGCGGGATTTACATTACACCTATAATTTTAGAATATGTTCCGGTAACGCCATCTTGAAAGTCGGAAACTTTTCATGCAATAGAAAAAGAATTTAGAAACACGATTATGTTAGAGCGATTTATACTTAGAAATCGACAAAATTAAGTTTAGTGGTTGTGCTGCGAGCCTGCCACCTCAATGTCTAACTCAAAATCTATCGTAATCACTTTAAAATTGGTACGAATGCTACGTCCATTGCTGTGGCATACAAGGCACTGTGACAGACTGTTTTTGAGACCCAATAATGGATGTATGTACCATGGGCAACAGCGACGCTTAACCACTGCTAAGGTCAAAATCGCTTGCACGCCGCGCCGTCACAACCATACGTTTAGTTCGTGTAGGGGCGATACGCGCGATTTTGAGATAAGCAATAAAGCCCCTGGTTTAAGATTCCTTATCTGTTACCAAGCCCCATTTTATTATAAACCTAACTTTCGTTGTTCCAGTGAAAAGAACGGGTACCACAGCCCCCAACAGAATGGCGGCGAAGAGTCCCCTCCTCCGGAGAAGGAGAGGGCCGACCAGGAGGACACAGAGAAGAGTCACGCGAGCCCCGTGCCCCACTGCGCAGAGGGCCCCAATGACGACTTATACGCTATACCCGTCAAACTGCGCCCCAAGAAGGAATATCTACCCCCTGGATGGGAGAAACATGAAGGTAAGATATAAAATAGATTTTACAACACGCACCACAAAAAATGAGACCTGAAAAAACCACGTGATTTTCACGTGGCAGTGAACAATTTGTATACGAATTTCCTCTCCTGCTCGTCATGTCAAGTCTCATCTTTCGTGGCCCGTACCGTACTTATAAGCTGACTGTAAAGAGGTGAGGAGCTCGGTGGTGCAGTGGTATAGCTCCTGGCCCAGCGATTGCGGAGGTTAAGCAACTTTCGCAAGGGTCGGACATGGGATGGGTGACCAAAAATCTCGAGCTCCTCCGTGCTTCGGAAGACACTTTAAGCCCTTGGTCCCGGTTGCATTTGCAGTCGTTAACAGCCACTAATCCGCATTGGGCCCGCCTTGTGGGTTGTGGACTTGTGGCCCATCCTCCTGCCTCCGGCAGGCTTTCCTTATGGGTGGATACCCATAAGGAAGGCCTGCCCTTACTAGCTGTGGGGACATTAAAATGGCTGATGGCAAAGAGGTGGATCATTGTCTACTGTTTTAAGGCAGGCTGTTTGCAATGAACTGCTTGACTTCCTGGCCTGGACATGTGAAGGCGAACTGGGAAACAAATAATTCCTAATTCATGGCGTGTGATGCCAAAAATTGTAACGACGAGCGAGTCGTACTAATGAAAATGTTTTTTTTACCCAAAACTCTTCAAATTACTTCAGGTTCAAAATACTTATGTCCATCCGTATCTTTCCAGACAACGACGGCCCCTACTACTGGCACATAAAAAGCGGCACGATCCAACGGGAAGTGCCCAAAATGCCGCCGGTAGAAGCCAAAGAGTCCCGCATCTCTATGGTGCGGGACTGCTCCAACCTGTCTGAAGTGAGCAAGTACGAGGGCGTGATGACCAGCTCCGTGACCAGGAGCACCACCAGCGGCGCGCTCGACAACGCCGACCAGGAGGAGCGCCGGAGGAAGGAGGAGATGTCATACAAGTGAGTGTTGAGGAGGCCATATCAGTCTAAGGCCATAGTAGATGACCTATGCTGTAGGTAGAAGCCAAAACTCTATGGGTACAGGTGCGTTGCATTAGAACAGCATGCCAGCCAGCTGCAAAGCAATTTGTATGCAGCCAGTATGCATTCATTAGAACGGCATCGAAGCATCTCTGCAATGTAAATGAAACCCGACTGTATGTAGTCAAAAAAGTCCCGCATCTGTATGAAGCGGGACTGCTCCATACAGACGTATTATTGCCTTAAAACTTGTATGTAGCCAGAGTGCAGTCGTTAGAATCGCAACGAACATATCTGCGGTTCTGATGCAGCCCGTCTGTATAGAGTCAAAGAGTCCCGTATAGCTCTCCATAGTGCAGCACTACCCAATCTGGTTTTTTGTCAGCTTTTCGTTCTTTCACAGACGGCGTAGCTTCCCAGCGCGCCAGGAGCCAGACGGGGGCCGCGCGGTGCGGTTCTTCGTGCGGTCGCTGGGTTGGGTGGAGATCGCCGAGGCGGACCTCACGCCCGAGCGGTCCAGCCGCGCCGTCAACAAGTGCATAGTGGACCTGAGTCTGGGACGCAATGACTTGTTGGACCAAGTCGGCCGCTGGGGAGATGTAAGTGTTCTTCTATACTCCATACTGACTTGTATGGCTGGGTGGAGATCGCCGAGGCGCATCTCACGCCCGAGCGGTCAAGCCGCGCCGTCAACAAGTGCATAGTGGACCTGAGTCTGGGATGCAATGACCTGTTGGACCAAGTCGGCCGCTGGGGAGATGTAAGTATTACTCAGTCCTCTATACTCCATACTAACATGTATATGGATGGGTGGAGATCGCCGAGGCGGACCTCACGCCCGAGCGGTCAAGCCGCGCCGTCAACAAGTGCATAGTGGACCTGAGTCTGGGACGCAATGACCTGTTGGACCAAGTCGGCCGCTGGGGAGATATAAGTATTCCTCTATACTCCATACTGATATGTGTATGGCTGGGTGACGAGCACTGAGGCGAGCCTCAAGCCCTAGTGTTCCAGCCGCGCCGTCAACAAGTGCATAGTGTATGTATATCATCAGACTAGTATGCAACGATTTGTGGTCGGACGCTGGGGAGCTGATGTAAGTATTCCTCTATCGATACTTACTAACACAGAAATGGTCTTCGTACGCTCGCATGGGCTGGGTAAAGATCGCTGTGCACTGCAGCCGCAAATGGGATCTATCTGAGTTTAGGACGCAATGATTTGTTTAACTGGTCGGCCGCTGTGGGGACGTGACTATTTCAGATATATCATTCTGCGACAGTTCCATTTCATTAGGGGCAACGATTGCTAAGATTATGTGAAATGGAATAGGGAATATATGCATTTTTTAATCTTAATCAAAAGTATAATGCGTGAGAAAGTTAACTGTAATATTAAAACTTTTCTCTTGCGTTTTTTTCTCGTGATATAGTTACTTGAAGTTAGCGCGCAGCAGCACCCGCCGAAAACGCTCCATACAAAACGGTGACGTCACATATCACTTTTCAGGCGTGTTTCGGCGCGTTTAATATGGAGTTAGCCAATAATCTTTAATTATCTCCCTAAATGTTGCGTTTAAGTACATAATATGTATGTGTCTACAAAATATTGTTTCTTATTCGATATTCTATCTGACTGTAAAGTGCATTATATCCGAAAATTAAAAAAAAAAATCGTTATTTCCTCCTGATTTCATCGTGTGATAAAACTAATTTTTTTTGTTCCTGTTCCATCATGTTTTTATAAGTGTCCGCAGCGATCAAGCTCTAATTCATCAAAATCGATGACTTATGCATATTCCCTATTGAAGGGACAAATTAAAAGTTGTAGAAACACTTTGTAGTCAATAAAAGGTTTCGTAGTCGTAGCAGCCGTAGCATGAAATAAAATATGTCGTAGGCAATGCAGCAAGGCATATAACAGTAACCAAAGATTTTTACTAATAAGTAATTTAACTACAATAAATTATCATTTAAGTTATCTCAATGCACACTCTCAGTTATTAGCTGCAAGTGACCAGTTAAGCTAGTTGATCGTAGCTGGCAGACAAATTGTCTCAGACAAAAGCTGCAAGTTAGCCAATAAACTGCCATACAAAAAGGTTTCTATGGCAGTAATTTTTTTCATATTTGTCTACAAATATACAAGAGTGTAAAATTTCCAGGGCAAAGACCTGTTTATGGATCTGGACGATGGAGCACTGAAGCTGATCGACCCGGAGAGTTTGACAACCCTGCACACGCAGCCCATACACACCATCCGCGTGTGGGGCGTCGGCCGGGACAACGGACGGTATGAACTCCACTCTATGATACACTTACACGTCTCCACGTCTCCAAAAATGTAGTTTCTACACTACTTACATTATTTATTTATTTTCTTATTCTACACACTTTACGTAATTTTTTAGACAAGAATAGATTCACAGTTCATTTTTTTAATTTTACAAAAACAATCGACTATTACTAAGCAGAGAAATAGACACGCCTTTATTAAATTATTTTTAAATTAGACAATTTTTTAATTAACAGCATTGTTCACCTTTTACTAAACATTTATAATCAAATTTAAAATAATTATAATTTAGTAAATGACAGAATAATCTAAAAAAATACTTGTATTTCTTTTTCTTGCGATCTCGGAACAGCGAAAGGTATGGAGTACTGTAAAACCGTTAGAGGCTTGCATTTTTTCATGTTAAATTAAAACTTCGCGAAACTTCACCGATCATCAATAATGTATTATTTGGTTTAATATATTATTTAGAGTTTTCTTATAAAAAAACTTTAGTAATAGAGAAATCATTGCATTTTCAGTTCATTGGATTCAGCTGTTAAAATCACAATGTACTATGGGCAACAGCGTCGCTTAACCAGTTTGCAACAAAATTCGTGTGCGCGCGTATCGCCCCTACACGAACTAAACGTATGCAGTGACGTCGCGGCGTGCAAGCGATTTTGACCTTAGCAGTGGTTAAGCGTCGCTGTTGCCCATGGTACATAGCAAATTGCACTTGCAAACATTCGTTTCATCCAAACATTTCGAAGTCATTAGATACTTAATTTTCATTTAACTATAATTTAGAAAAAAATGTGCCTGTATGACCAAGCGAAGCGTCTCTGTTTCAGCTTAGGCAAAAATGCTTTCGTATGTCGATCCGTTCGGTCTCTTCTACAGGTCGCATTTCTCAACTGATTCTCGTGAACTTTTGTGAGTAGGCAGGTTCGATAATTATAGAAACAAAATAGTCGACTCAGTTTTTCGAAATTCTTCGAAAAACACTTTTCAGCCATTTCGAAAAATGTTCAAAAATGTCATAAACGCGAGGTCTATAGCTCACAGAGACCCTACTTATTAAACGTTGATTGAATTAATTAGAACCACAACATTATAATGTGCTTCAACATTATTACAAAATAATTTACCATTTTAGACATTTTAAAACATGCTTTACAAAAAGCTTCATCTTCTTTCGCTAGTTACCCATCATAATTAATTTTATATGGGTAGATTATTTGATTGTAATTATAATGATGAAATTAAACGATTTTCTTATCACAAGTACTATCCCCGTCAATTGGTAATGCGCTGGAACCTTGTCAAATTAACATACACATCATCATCATCCGCAACTAAAAATGACAAAAACAGTAAAATTCTAATAGGTAATATAATATATTAATTATTGAATTCTTATTTTCAATAAGAAAGGGTCTAGGTAAATGAGAAAATTACAATTGTTTTTCGTTTTTTAGGTTAAAATCATGGCCGCCAGGCGCATTACCAATTGACGCGGATAATATTTTCAATCTTAACGATCAGCCCCGGTGTTAAGTCCAAACAATTTTACTCTATTTTGCACCTTCCAATCAGAAGAGAAAATGTTTTCTCTGTTCGCAGGGACTTCGCATACGTAGCCCGCGACCGCGCGACGCGCAAGCACATGTGCCACGTGTTCCGGTGCGAGGCGCCAGCGCGCAGCATCGCCAACGCGCTGCGCGACATCTGCAAGCGCATCATGATCGAGCGCTCGCTGCAGCCGCCGCCGCGCCCCACCGACCTGCCCGCCGCGCGCCGCCCCAGGCCACTAGCCGGTCAGCGCCCTACTAGTCTCTAGCGAGTGTATCACCTACTAGTAGTGACCTACTAGTATCTGCGAGCGCATCATGATCGAGCGCTCGCTGCAGCCGCCGCCGCGCCCCACCGACCTGCCCGCCGCGCGCCGCCCCAGGCCACTAGCCGGTCAGCGCCCTACTAGTCTCTAGCGAGTGTATCACCTACTAGTAGTGACCTACTAGTATCTGCGAGCGCATCATGATCGAGCGCTCGCTGCAGCCGCCGCCGCGCCCCACCGACCTGCCCGCCGCGCGCCGCCCCAGGCCACTAGCCGGTCAGCGCCCTACTAGTCTCTAGCGAGTGTATCACCTACTAGTAGTGACCTACTAGTATCTGCGAGCGCATCATGATCGAGCGCTCGCTGCAGCCGCCGCCGCGCCCCACCGACCTGCCCGCCGCGCGCCGCCCCAGGCCACTAGCCGGTCAGCGCCCTACTAGTCTCTAGCGAGTGTATCACCTACTAGTAGTGACCTACTAGTATCTGCGAGCGCATCATGATCGAGCGCTCGCTGCAGCCGCCGCCGCGCCCCACCGACCTGCCCGCCGCGCGCCGCCCCAGGCCACTAGCCGGTCAGCGCCCTACTAGTCTCTAGCGAGTGTATCACCTACTAGTAGTGACCTACTAGTATCTGCGAGCGCATCATGATCGAGCGCTCGCTGCAGCCGCCGCCGCGCCCCACCGACCTGCCCGCCGCGCGCCGCCCCAGGCCACTAGCCGGTCAGCGCCCTACTAGTCTCTAGCGAGTGTATCACCTACTAGTAGTGACCTACTAGTATCTGCGAGCGCATCATGATCGAGCGCTCGCTGCAGCCGCCGCCGCGCCCCACCGACCTGCCCGCCGCGCGCCGCCCCAGGCCACTAGCCGGTCAGCGCCCTACTAGTCTCTAGCGAGTGTATCACCTACTAGTAGTGACCTACTAGTATCTGCGAGCGCATCATGATCGAGCGCTCGCTGCAGCCGCCGCCGCGCCCCACCGACCTGCCCGCCGCGCGCCGCCCCAGGCCACTAGCCGGTCAGCGCCCTACTAGTCTCTAGCGAGTGTATCACCTACTAGTAGTGACCTACTAGTATCTGCGAGCGCATCATGATCGAGCGCTCGCTGCAGCCGCCGCCGCGCCCCACCGACCTGCCCGCCGCGCGCCGCCCCAGGCCACTAGCCGGTCAGCGCCCTACTAGTCTCTAGCGAGTGTATCACCTACTAGTAGTGACCTACTAGTATCTGCGAGCGCATCATGATCGAGCGCTCGCTGCAGCCGCCGCCGCGCCCCACCGACCTGCCCGCCGCGCGCCGCCCCAGGCCACTAGCCGGTCAGCGCCCTACTAGTCTCTAGCGAGTGTATCACCTACTAGTAGTGACCTACTAGTATCTGCGAGCGCATCATGATCGAGCGCTCGCTGCAGCCGCCGCCGCGCCCCACCGACCTGCCCGCCGCGCGCCGCCCCAGGCCACTAGCCGGTCAGCGCCCTACTAGTCTCTAGCGAGTGTATCACCTACTAGTAGTGACCTACTAGTATCTGCGAGCGCATCATGATCGAGCGCTCGCTGCAGCCGCCGCCGCGCCCCACCGACCTGCCCGCCGCGCGCCGCCCCAGGCCACTAGCCGGTCAGCGCCCTACTAGTCTCTAGCGAGTGTATCACCTACTAGTAGTGACCTACTAGTATCTGCGAGCGCATCATGATCGAGCGCTCGCTGCAGCCGCCGCCGCGCCCCACCGACCTGCCCGCCGCGCGCCGCCCCAGGCCACTAGCCGGTCAGCGCCCTACTAGTCTCTAGCGAGTGTATCACCTACTAGTAGTGACCTACTAGTATCTGCAAGCGCATCATGATCGAGCGCTCGCTGCAGCCGCCGCCGCGCCCCACCGACCTGCCCGCCGCGCGCCGCCCCAGGCCACTAGCCGGTCAGCGCCCTACTAGTCTCTAGCGAGTGTATCACCTACTAGTAGTGACCTACTAGTATCTGCGAGCGCATCATGATCGAGCGCTCGCTGCAGCCGCCGCCGCGCCCCACCGACCTGCCCGCCGCGCGCCGCCCCAGGCCACTAGCCGGTCAGCGCCCTACTAGTCTCTAGCGAGTGTATCACCTACTAGTAGTGACCTACTAGTATCTGCGAGCGCATCATGATCGAGCGCTCGCTGCAGCCGCCGCCGCGCCCCACCGACCTGCCCGCCGCGCGCCGCCCCAGGCCACTAGCCGGTCAGCGCCCTACTAGTCTCTAGCGAGTGTATCACCTACTAGTAGTGACCTACTAGTATCTGCGAGCGCATCATGATCGAGCGCTCGCTGCAGCCGCCGCCGCGCCCCACCGACCTGCCCGCCGCGCGCCGCCCCAGGCCACTAGCCGGTCAGCGCCCTACTAGTCTCTAGCGAGTGTATCACCTACTAGTAGTGACCTACTAGTATGTGCGAGCGCATCATGATCGAGCGCTCGCTGCAGCCGCCGCCGCGCCCCACCGACCTGCCCGCCGCGCGCCGCCCCAGGCCACTAGCCGGTCAGCGCCCTACTAGTCTCTAGCGAGTGTATCACCTACTAGTAGTGACCTACTAGTATCTGCGAGCGCATCATGATCGAGCGCTCGCTGCAGCCGCCGCCGCGCCCCACCGACCTGCCCGCCGCGCGCCGCCCCAGGCCACTAGCCGGTCAGCGCCCTACTAGTCTCTAGCGAGTGTATCACCTACTAGTAGTGACCTACTAGTATCTGCGAGCGCATCATGATCGAGCGCTCGCTGCAGCCGCCGCCGCGCCCCACCGACCTGCCCGCCGCGCGCCGCCCCAGGCCACTAGCCGGTCAGCGCCCTACTAGTCTCTAGCGAGTGTATCACCTACTAGTAGTGACCTACTAGTATCTGCGAGCGCATCATGATCGAGCGCTCGCTGCAGCCGCCGCCGCGCCCCACCGACCTGCCCGCCGCGCGCCGCCCCAGGCCACTAGCCGGTCAGCGCCCTACTAGTCTCTAGCGAGTGTATCACCTACTAGTAGTGACCTACTAGTATCTGCGAGCGCATCATGATCGAGCGCTCGCTGCAGCCGCCGCCGCGCCCCACCGACCTGCCCGCCGCGCGCCGCCCCAGGCCACTAGCCGGTCAGCGCCCTACTAGTCTCTAGCGAGTGTATCACCTACTAGTAGTGACCTACTAGTATCTGCGAGCGCATCATGATCGAGCGCTCGCTGCAGCCGCCGCCGCGCCCCACCGACCTGCCCGCCGCGCGCCGCCCCAGGCCACTAGCCGGTCAGCGCCCTACTAGTCTCTAGCGAGTGTATCACCTACTAGTAGTGACCTACTAGTATCTGCGAGCGCATCATGATCGAGCGCTCGCTGCAGCCGCCGCCGCGCCCCACCGACCTGCCCGCCGCGCGCCGCCCCAGGCCACTAGCCGGTCAGCGCCCTACTAGTCTCTAGCGAGTGTATCACCTACTAGTAGTGACCTACTAGTATCTGCGAGCGCATCATGATCGAGCGCTCGCTGCAGCCGCCGCCGCGCCCCACCGACCTGCCCGCCGCGCGCCGCCCCAGGCCACTAGCCGGTCAGCGCCCTACTAGTCTCTAGCGAGTGTATCACCTACTAGTAGTGACCTACTAGTATCTGCGAGCGCATCATGATCGAGCGCTCGCTGCAGCCGCCGCCGCGCCCCACCGACCTGCCCGCCGCGCGCCGCCCCAGGCCACTAGCCGGTCAGCGCCCTACTAGTCTCTAGCGAGTGTATCACCTACTAGTAGTGACCTACTAGTATCTGCGAGCGCATCATGATCGAGCGCTCGCTGCAGCCGCCGCCGCGCCCCACCGACCTGCCCGCCGCGCGCCGCCCCAGGCCACTAGCCGGTCAGCGCCCTACTAGTCTCTAGCGAGTGTATCACCTACTAGTAGTGACCTACTAGTATCTGCGAGCGCATCATGATCGAGCGCTCGCTGCAGCCGCCGCCGCGCCCCACCGACCTGCCCGCCGCGCGCCGCCCCAGGCCACTAGCCGGTCAGCGCCCTACTAGTCTCTAGCGAGTGTATCACCTACTAGTAGTGACCTACTAGTATCTGCGAGCGCATCATGATCGAGCGCTCGCTGCAGCCGCCGCCGCGCCCCACCGACCTGCCCGCCGCGCGCCGCCCCAGGCCACTAGCCGGTCAGCGCCCTACTAGTCTCTAGCGAGTGTATCACCTACTAGTAGTGACCTACTAGTATCTGCGAGCGCATCATGATCGAGCGCTCGCTGCAGCCGCCGCCGCGCCCCACCGACCTGCCCGCCGCGCGCCGCCCCAGGCCACTAGCCGGTCAGCGCCCTACTAGTCTCTAGCGAGTGTATCACCTACTAGTAGTGACCTACTAGTATCTGCGAGCGCATCATGATCGAGCGCTCGCTGCAGCCGCCGCCGCGCCCCACCGACCTGCCCGCCGCGCGCCGCCCCAGGCCACTAGCCGGTCAGCGCCCTACTAGTCTCTAGCGAGTGTATCACCTACTAGTAGTGACCTACTAGTATCTGCGAGCGCATCATGATCGAGCGCTCGCTGCAGCCGCCGCCGCGCCCCACCGACCTGCCCGCCGCGCGCCGCCCCAGGCCACTAGCCGGTCAGCGCCCTACTAGTCTCTAGCGAGTGTATCACCTACTAGTAGTGACCTACTAGTATCTGCGAGCGCATCATGATCGAGCGCTCGCTGCAGCCGCCGCCGCGCCCCACCGACCTGCCCGCCGCGCGCCGCCCCAGGCCACTAGCCGGTCAGCGCCCTACTAGTCTCTAGCGAGTGTATCACCTACTAGTAGTGACCTACTAGTATCTGCGAGCGCATCATGATCGAGCGCTCGCTGCAGCCGCCGCCGCGCCCCACCGACCTGCCCGCCGCGCGCCGCCCCAGGCCACTAGCCGGTCAGCGCCCTACTAGTCTCTAGCGAGTGTATCACCTACTAGTAGTGACCTACTAGTATCTGCGAGCGCATCATGATCGAGCGCTCGCTGCAGCCGCCGCCGCGCCCCACCGACCTGCCCGCCGCGCGCCGCCCCAGGCCACTAGCCGGTCAGCGCCCTACTAGTCTCTAGCGAGTGTATCACCTACTAGTAGTGACCTAATAGTATAGCAACATTAGGAATAGGATAATATTTTGTTTGTTCTTTTAACGTACGCGCTCCTCTCCTGCCGCCCCCGTACCTCACCGCTACACATACCCAAAATACGCGTTCTGCGCAATCCGTATCTGATTTCAAGATGTTTGCGGCTACTGTACGTATGGCTTATGTAAGTCTGTGTCAAAATGGTTCAACGTTTCATGTTTTACAGGTGCGTCATTCCCGACCCCAATGGAGGAGCCCCGCAAGACAGTCCGCGCGCGGTATTTGGGCAGCGCGGAGGTGTCCCGGGCGACGGGCATGGACGTACTGAACGACGCTATCGAGCGACTGGCGTGTGCGCGCGCGCCGTCCGCGTGGCGCGCTGTAGCCGTCGCCGTGGCGCCCTCTATGATCACCGTCACTGAAGACGGGGTGAGTTGTCGTACCTAGGACCTTACCATATCTGATGATATAATATAGTGTCTCTGTCAAGCCACCACCGTCACCGTTGCGCCCTCTATGATCACCACATGACCTAGTGAGGACATGACCTAATGGGACTAAATGTCACTGAGGATTTGCGTAAATTAAATATAATTAGTATCTGCTAGTGTCGCCAATATTAACAACGGGTATGTATGGACGTGCTGAACGATGCTATAGAATAGAACGTAGGAAATCGAATCGAAACTTTCGCAAGAGTCGATCATGGGATTTGTTACCAGAAAATTATTATCTCGAGCTCCTCCGTGCTTCGGAAGGAACGTTAAGCCTAGTCCCAGGTGCATTTGCAGTCGGTTACACCCGCCAATCCGCATTGGGCCCGCGTGGTGGGTTATTGTCCATCCTCCTTATCCACCCATAAGATAGGCATGTGCCCCAAAAGTGGGGACATTAAAAATGGCTGATTGTCATGGTCATACCTACCTATGGGCGCATTTGACGCTGATTGCTATTAAACTTTGATTGTTCAGGAATCGTCCCCTTTGGTGGAGTGCCGCGTGCGCTACCTGTCGTTCCTGGGCATCGGGCGCGACGTGCGGCGCTGCGCGTTCATCGTGCACACGGCGCAGGACCTGTACGTGGCGCACGCGTTCCACGCCGAGCCCTCCTCCGGCGCGCTGTGCAAGACCATCGAGGCGGCCTGCAAGGTAAACTTGATATAATTTTATGATGACTTTTCATCACCATATCAGCCGCACGACACCCACTGCTGGGTAAAGGCTTCCCAAGGATCTCGACGACGACGATCAGTCCGGTTTGGCCCGCATCCAGCGGCGTACCGCAACCGCACACCCTCACGTCGGTCCACCTTGTCGGGGGCCTACCCACGGAGCGTCGTCCGGTACGCGGTCGCCATTGCAGAATCTTTTTGCCCCATCATCCATCGGTTCTTCTCGCTTTGTGTCCCGCCCATTGCCACTTCAGCTGAGTAATCCATCGAGCGATGTTGGTTACTTTAGTTCTCCTACGGATATCCTTATTTCTGATTTGATGAAAACTTTTAGTTGGTCTTTAATCGATATATTTGTTGCTTTCATGCTGTTTCATGAAATACGTAGGTAGGTTTTGCACGTTGCCTCCAAATTGTGCGCTTTCACGTTCAACTTTGCACTATACCCGGAAACCTCTCACTGCCGGAACAAGAATTTTTAAATTGTTTTAAATATGGCGTCAGACTTAGGTAAGATGATGATGGTAGCTAGCCAGGCGGACTTGAAATAAGCCCTACCACCAACCAAATGGAGTACAAATTGTACCCCCTGGACATTGAACTCGGGACCCCTGCGTCTTACACGAATGGGCGAACCACTAGACTACAGGCAGTTAGTTGGTCTATGTTGTCTATGTAAATGTTGTGCTATATGACAAGACTTGACCTTACATTAAACGTGTTTCAGCTGCGTTACCAAAAATGCTTAGACGCCCACGGCGGCGCGGCGTCGCTTGCGAGCGTAGGCAGCGTCGGGAGTGGCGGCAGCGGCGCGAGCGACAACGGGCGCGCGTCGCTCGGGCAGGCGCTCAAGTCGCTCGTTGGCTCACTCACCGGCCGCCGCGCCTCCTGAACGTATGGCGAAGTACTCACACCCCCAGGTAAGAATATGGTGGCATTTTTTTTCACATGAGTCGGTGTAGGGGAGAGTGGAGAAGGAAGACTTCACCGACAAGAGCACGACTCTTATTCTAAATCAATGAATGAATGAATCATTCGGTAAAAAATTTAGTCCTGCACCTTCATTCCTCATCGAAAACTACATAGCAATCATTAAAAAAAACGACTGTTTTACCGACAACCGACTAGACTACGGACAATGTACCCATCGACTTCATCCTGGTCATGGCACAATAATATACTGCGCCGTGGTCTGCACAGGCTTACGTCATTTCCGCTATCGGTATTTAAAATAACGTTTATTCATCTTTAATTGAACTGTTTCGATTGCTAAGAGAAACAAATCGCAATCAAAATGCACTATAATATAATAATTTTGCAATAATTTTGAAAAAATCCTTCATTCTTTGCTTGTTAGGGTTGTTAGGTAGGTACCAAGAAGCTTATACCTCCCTCCAATGGAGATTGCACGGCCATATGTCATAGTGAAGATTGAAAAAAGCTCCTTTAGTGACGTGACGGCTTATTGCAACCTCTTTCTTTAGTGTTACAATACGTGTTCGTTGTTCGTCGTTCGTTCGTTCGTGAGAAACGAAAACGTATTGTAAAACGAAAAGAAAGAGGTAGCAATACGCCGTGACGTCACTAAAGAGTCTTTTTCAATCTCCAGTATGATACTAGGCGTGCAATCTCCATTGTGGGTTTAAGCTTCTTGGTAGGTACTTAAAGTCGCGCATCTGATAGTGACGTACGCCTGCGCATATCCCTGAATGTCAGACTTTTTTTTCTTGGACCACTGGCGTAGTTAAACTGTCTGACTTCCACCGCATACTTTTTGTGGCTCGGCTGTAGTCAGTGACACTCAAGTAAAGTAACTAGGTATTCTGTTCTACTCCACTTCGATCATGAAATAACTTTACAATGCCCAATTAAAACACTCCATTTTCCCCCAGGATAGTCCCCACCAGTCCGCTTGTCAGCCCTTCGCTTACATCACGCATCATTGGTTATCGGGGACACTCCAGCAGGGAAAGATTCCCGTCTACTTGATGCCAATGACCTTCATATTGTTGGATTGTAGACTACGGGAATGGAAACAGAGTGCGAAATAATTCTCTCGATATCTACCTACTCTATTATAATAAAGACTAGCGCCTTTATTTATAATCGTTGTATAGCCAGTGATTTGTCTTTCCTTTCAATGTTAAACTGGAGTTGTTTGAAGATTCACGGTTATGTAACTCCTACTTTCAGTACGAGGCAAACATCTTGACACTTTTTCGACCGAGTGGGGATAAGTTCGCGCATGTGCACTTGCGAGCGACCAATAGCGCGCGGCCCTCTCCCGCCGCCCGCGCCCCTCACCGCTGCGCATACCCAAAATACGCGTTCTGCGCAATCCCCACCCGATTTCAAGATGTTTGCCTCGTAATGTAGGTACTCGTACATCCGCTAAACAATACAAAGATTATTAGTAAAGGCTCTAACGGTCTGTTTCCAAGTTCCAGATAGGTAGTTCCAATTAAATTGCCCAGAAGTAATCCAAAAACATTAAACTAGAAGATATCTGCTGTCTTGAACTCGTAAAACAGGTCTAAGTAGTCCTGCCCTGGTTCAGTCTATGGTTAGGTACTATCTTCTGGTCAAGTCAGTAATTTGGAACTTAACTGGCACTTGCAAAACAGGGGGGTTACTCCCGACGCTATCGAGATCGAATCGAGTAAACGTCAAAAAGGTACATTGAAAACCGTTTTCGATGCACCAAGGGCAACAGCGTCGCTTAACCACTCCTAAGGTTAAAATCGCTTGCACGCCGCGCCGTCACTACATACGTTTAGTTCGTGCAGGGGCGATACGCGCGGACACGAATTTTGTTGCTAACTGGTTAAGCGACGCTATTGCCATAGTACAAAATAACAGGTTTATTTTGACGTTTATTCGATCCTGAGATGTGAACTCGATCCCGTTGAGTAGGGGCTAGCCCTCTAGGTGGCAGGTTCTAAAAGTACTTATAGCTTAAAACCTGGTTTTATTCTTTCAACGACAACTTATAAACTATCAAGTGTAAATGTGTACAAGTGGCGCCATCTGGAACAATATGATCTCAATCGACGGTTTGGATAATGTATAAGATAGGCCCAATGCGTTTGAATACAAGCTAGTGGTTCTATAAACATCATGCAAAAGGTTCAAAATCAAATGACGCGGTTATTGACAAAATCTATCGAGTTGTCTATCTTTCAGTTATTTTTGACGTTCACAAAAAAGTTACATTAAACAGGGGGGTCACTCCCGACGTGATCGAATCAGCGTCAAAAATCTGTTTTTTTTATGCTTTTATAATGATTTTCATGGTTTCCATGGTATGGTTTCAATGTTTATTCGATTTGAACTTGATCTCGATCGCGTCGGGAATAACCCCCCAGTGCATACATAACATAACTCATTCTCTTTGGTCCAAAACGTGAACTAAACTAATACCTGGTTTAAAATTTTATGCTGTTATATTTGTTCGTTACAAATAAATGACAGTAATTTTAAGTCAGGTTTATTTTTAGTCCGCGTTTTAGAATAAGGGCGCTGGAGACAATAATGACATAACCATGTGTTTGAGTATGTTACTTGATAGATATGATGTCGAAAGCATAAGTTTTTTGACAAGAAACTGGCAGTTTGTACGAGAAATCTTTGAAATGTCAATATAGGTGTGTCTTCATACGATCGCTTTTACTTTCATCTGACGCATGCCTCTCAATAGCGCACGTTGACCGTGCGCTTTCGCTTTCCTCTTGCGCTTTCAACAAAGGCATGCCTCAGGGCATGCCCTATCTTCTCAAAAACGTCAAATTTGTATGGCAGAAGATTGAACGTGAAAGCGCACGGTTTGGAGGCAATAAATATTGCATGCGTTTGACGCAAGTTGACTTGAAAGTTTAATCAAAAGTTGAAGCGACTCGGTGAAGACCAGCGAACTAAAATCTATGGAAGTGTAATTGCAAACAAATATTGCTTAAAAATGGCACCACGGGGCTGAAAAAGTACAACCCGCTCAGCTTTAGTCAGGTCAGCCACGCACCCGGTGACTAACTTTTCAATAAATTGCAGTGTGTATTGTAGAGAAAAGAGAGAGAGAGAGTTTATTAGAAATGATGTCCTTTATAGTCAAATGGTGTAAAAGATGCAAAGAAGGCAGTAAAAAGATGTAGAAAAAACGTCTTTTTTTTTCGTTTAAGTACCTATACAGAAAATATGTATGAGTATACAAATTATGGTCGCTAATAAGCAACCAGTGTTCAGACGCTTTGTGCTGCATAATTAAATGCCAGCATTTTTAGCTCTATCCACTTAGTTGTACTTTTCGTGTGGTGACATTTTTTGGGCAGAATGCTTATTCCATAGATTTTAGTTCGCTGGTGAAGACAGACCATAAAGTTTGAACCTTATTTGCTTTACATAGAATACTTATCAAATATCATTAAACTCATCACACATTTCATTAACAAATTATCATTACCACAATATTTAATTAATAATACGATTTGACTGCATTTAACATATCTATTAGTTTTCATAAATTTAGGCTCACTGTCCCTTAGTCTCAAACTAAACCTAATTTAAATAATTAATTGCAGTCTAAATAAGACTTTACTATTCTTTCTTTCTACTATTATTATTTAAACACGACTTTTTAAATTGATAATAGTAAATAATTGGTTTACTGCAAAGGATAGGATGCAATAAGTAATTTCACTAATGTTTTACCCCCGGTTTCTGAGGTAGGTACTTAATCGTAGGTTATCGGGGATTTACCTAACTTTATCGGAGGTTTATTTTTATCGGAGGGAGGGATACATTATCTGGTTTAGATTTAGAAATATATTTTTGACTTTAAACCAGATAATGTTGACCTCTTCGATTAAACCTTCGATAAAATACGCCAGAAAGTCATACCACGAGTCCATGTATCACATCCATGAGTTTATTTTATAGGTTTTAATGCTGTCAAAGCAAGCAATGTTTCTCTTCGTAAACGTTGATCTATAAAACAGCCCATGGATCTAACACATGGATCCATGGTTAAGAACTTAGAATAGGAAATTACTTTTTTGACTGACACCATCCGAACGAAAATTAATTTTATTAAAAAAAAGATGGTGGGCCTCACTCGAAACTAAATATAAGGTAGTCATTGAGTAGATCTTTGGTTCTAATGCAAATTAAATTCATGACAGCATTCTTAAAGTGCATATTAGCACCATACATTGTATATAAATAGGTAATCATTTGTAAAAGGACATTTTAAGATATTCAGTATGCAGTACATACATTCCATTAGGTAATTCATCTTATCATTGGTAGATGAATGGCAAAATAAAGTGATTTCACATCTAGCACATTCCTAACGCCTAACATTGCGTTGTAAGGAGGACAAAATATTGTCTAAATTTGGGGGATGTGAAAAGTGCCCTACTCACTTATACACAACACAGATAATACACTGTGAAAAATGCTGTAACAACTGTTTTCCGCCAATATGACGAAGTTACCGAATGGAATAAATTAAACATATAAAATTACAGTTGAAAGTCAAATGTATAATAAAGCTTAGCTTTTTTATCACTAAGTAAGATGTCGAAATGTAGAATGAAATCGAAAGGGGCGAAGATTAAAAATGCCAGGTAAATCATAATTATGTTGACTCTGTGCAATGTTATACATTGTTTTCTGTATTGGTATTAATAAATAATCCATTAATTTCAAGATAATTATAAACAAGAGTTGATATTATGTATTTGTTTGCGTTGTTACATTCCCCGGTAGATGTCGCTAGTCTAATAGTAGAACTAGTGACATCTGTCGGATTTCAAAACGAGATAATAGGTTCTCTCGTTTTCTACACTTAACAGTTTTTATTTTGATTTTAACTATCAATACAATACAGACAATGTAAGTACTTAAATCATAGCTTTCTAACTTAAAAGCTCTAGCCAATAATTTTATGTAAAAAAAGTTTATTCATCTTACTGACATTACATAGTATAGATTTGTCAATTTTTATTTGTTGATTTGTTACATTTTGTATTTACAAAAAACTATATAACAGCTGTATTATTAACGCAAATTATATAAACTCACTAATTGTTTAGCGAAGTTACCTAATAAATCCTAGTCCATAGAAGTAGGAATGTTGCTTTTGTAAATTCGACGCAATGATCTTAAGAATAAGGTGTTTTTCGCGACTGAAACTCTGGTCTCGGAACAATATTGATGTTTGAAAATTGGTGTAAATTAGATTAAATTGTGTAGTTATTAATGGCGAAGTGGCGAGGATGAAGTATTTTGTAAATAATATTGTAAACTTATGGTATTAATCTTGTAAGATAATTCAAGGACGGATAACGTTACGTCATATTGGTGTATTTTGGACTTATTGCCACATATTGAACATTGGTTTCACAGATGGCGCTTTTACTGTATTATGTGGGCTTTTTAATGTAGTATTACAATATTCTATCATCAAAAATCAAAATGAAAACCAACCATTTGTTGAAACAATTTCATATTGTTTTTTTTTTTGTTGTGAATCAATAGGGTATTTTCCAAATTCTTTAAAACTGCTTATATTTAAAGATTGAGACGAACGATTTAACAGAAAAAAATTTAAAGTATAATTAATGTCTTTTTTCTTCATTAAACCAATTAATGTTAAATTATTTTTAAATATTTTTGAATTTACCGCCAAAACGCTCGGTACGACGACGTCTACTGTGTGACGTCATCTTTGTGTAAACAATAGAGTAAATTGTTACACAGACTACATAGGTGTTCAAATTGTTTACACAAAGTTGACGTCTCACAGTAGACGACATCGAACCGAGCGTTTTGGCGGTAAATTCAAAACCATTAAAAATAAATTAGACTTTAATTGTTTTAATAGAGAAAAAAGACATTAATTAATTTATTTTTATTTTTCTGTTAAATCGTTCGTCCCAAGCTTTAAATTTAAGCAGTTTTCAAAAAATTGGAAAATACCCTATAGAGTGCTTAATAATAATTGTATCACTGCTGCTTAAATGCAGTAATTGCGCTTATGAGAAATTATGTGGCATCCGTCCTCCTGTCAGGCGTCATGTGATGGTACAGTCGAGTTCAATAGAATGTATACAATTTTGAACGATTTTGACTTTTATTACAAAGTACAAACCGTAGACAGAGAAACGTCTACGGTACAAACGGTTGATGAACATAATCATAGCCTTCTTCATTTCCAAGCCGTGAACATAAGTTTGGCAACGTCTGTTACTGTCAGTTCGTGGTCATGTCGTCCGCCAGTCTCCGGCTATATTCCGAATCACGATAAAATCGATGTCAGCGCTCACGTTATCTGTCAAACCCATACAAAATCACCGACTCGGAACGCATTTTAGTGCGCTGTCATCGATTTTAGTGTGATTCGGAATGCAGCCTCCATACTAAATGTATGGGAATATTTCAATTTTAAGAGGTCGATATTTTTTTTCATAGTAATCGTGTGAGGTTTAAAATATGAAAATAATTTAGTTCTTTTATTGAAATGCTTTGTATATTAAACAATAAGAAAAATATCAATGTTAACCAGGAAAAAATGGCTGTCAAAGATGTCATCTTTTTTGTTGATTTTCTTCAGCAGGGAGTTGATTAACACGCCCTCTAGCAATAAATGATATATCATTATAAAGGTTTTTTAAAGACAAATATTTGCTGTTAATATACTTTATATCAATTGTTAATACTTTTGGAGTTAAAGGTTATTAAAGTATAAAAGTGGTTTATTGTCTATGGGAGTTGATCTACCACACCTATAGAAATGAATGATATATCATAAGAAAGGTTTTTATATGACAAATATTTGCAGCAAACATACTTTCTATTAATTGTTAGTATTTTCGGAGTTTTAGGTCATTAATGTTAAAAAAATTGGTCAAGTATAGAGCATTATAACTCTCAAAGTACTAATAGTTCACGATTATAGTAATACAATAAAGTGTTTCAAATTTAAATACCTTTCCAATGATGTAAGATTTATTGCTAGAGGAGGCTTAGATCAAAATTCTCATCGTACTAAAGGACCCCCAAAAAGTTCAAATAATTTGACTCAAACCTTATGTTCTAATAAGTAAATAATAATAATAAATATAAAACTCTATTGAAATAATCTTACATCACAATTTACAACTAGTTTAAACATAGATAATATAGGCTAAACAAACGATAAATAATTTTTAAAATAATTTTATACTATGTGCTTGACCACATGCGATGTTGCCGTTCTGCTCAACTTCAGGGCTTGGAAGATATAGAAGGCTATGACATAATAGAACTTGATTGTACTAAAGCGGAAGTACGGAAATACGGAGCCCAGCCAGGTCGATGATCGGTGGCCAAATCACACTCATACCAGCGTTACAAACAAATATGCTAAACATTTTATATAAAAATAGGAAATGTTATCTATAAAATACCTACTAATTTTATTTCATGGACTAAGAGCTACCCACGGAAATAGGTTTGCAATTTACAGAGCAACAAAATCCCTCTAGTTAGTGTGCCATACTATCGTTATTGATAGAACAGCTGCCAGGCGCCCGGATCTATTAATAATGATAGTATGGCACTCTAACTAGAGGGATTTCACGGAAATAGGTTTGCAATTTACAGATAAACGAAATCCCTCTAGTCACTGTACCATACTATCATTACAACAGCTGCTAAATCAAATCAAATAGTTTTATTTGCAAAATATGGGTAGGTACAAAATGTTGGTCTTATAAATTATTGGAGCGCCATATCTAACCATTTCTGGTGTGCAAAAATATAATGATTAGGTGCAACATATTAGCTAGGCAACCGGCACCCTGATCATCTAAAAAGAAACTATTTAGCGACCGGTTGCATTTGACATACATTGCCACTTTTCTTTGGTATGTTTTTTTTAACTCAAAAAGAAGTAGCAATGGACCACGATCATCTGTGAACTGCAACCAGTCGCTAGGTGGTTTTTTAATTAGATAATCAGCCCGCGGATTTATTAATAATGATGGTATGGTATATTAACTGGAGGGATTTCGCAGAAATAGGTTTGCAATATACAGATCAACGAAATCTCTCTAGTTAGTGTGCCGTACTATCAATATTAATAGAAAAGTTGCCAGGCTCCCGAATATATTAATAATGATAGTATGGCACACTAACTAGAGGGATTTCGTTGCTCTATAAATTGCAAACCTATTTCCGTAACTAGCTCTTAGTATCATTGTTATTGAACTCTAGTTCCTGGATATAAAGTTGAAAATCGTTTAAGATTTGTCAGATAAGTCACCATCATGTAGGCCTGTAATAAATTAAATTAACATTTTACTGTCTCACAAACTACGCAATTGCTATACCTACTCAGTTTTTGCAGCAAGTATTAAAGAGGTTATGTTTAGCACGTTTGCTTGTAATATAAATATATATGAAAATGCTTCTAATTTACTTGCGAGTGGCTGGAGCATATAGGTTTTGAGCACGGTATGAACTAGTGATAAGAAATTGTTCTTCAACTTGAATAAAACATTAAAATATTCGATTAGGACCCTATTGAGTAAAGATAAAGAGTTTATTTTTGCTTAAGCTTGTAAGGTATATATAAAATTGAAGAGTTCGATTGCTAAAGAAAAATATTTTTTGTATGTCACTGCATTATTTATAGTTATAGTGTAAGCTTTCGGCAGAGTCAAATTAAATATCGAATGCTGGCTATTTTTAGATCATTTTGAAACCAATGTCACTTTATGGCACAGACCGCTTGCAGATAAAGGTCACGACATGACTCGATATGACATAATGTTAGATAGAAGATAGGATCATATGAACGCGGGCATAAACAGTGGAAAAAGTCGGTAAGAAGTAGGTGGGAAAATACCCTAAATATTGATGATGGCATATTTTACTGGAAACAGTAATTTTTCACCATTTCACAGATGATAAGTTGGTCGCCCCCGTCGGAATGTAAATGTCGTGACTTTCGTCTACACGCGGCCTAAAAGGTTTCTTATCATCACACGCAAGCAAAACCAATGGCTGAGGCTTTAATGAGAATTCGAATTAATTTGTCCCATTAACCTCACTATAACAAGGGTGTTAGAAACACGTTGAGCTTTCAATAAATATGTATATTTATATGTGTATTAAAATAATTCACTTTCATCAGTATAGTATAGATAAAATAAATTTCCATAGCGCTAAGCTTCCGGTAACGTGGCAGCCATTTCGTGCATATCACCACAAAATGGCCGCCATGGTGGGATGTTTTGTATTAAGCAAGTTGGTGTTAGGTACGAGCGATTTGGGACCCACGCGAACAAGATTTGACAAGAAAGGTAGAGCAAAAAGTGTATGTCTGTAACACTTAAAAATAAAGTATAGGTATCTTAATTGTATTTTGTTAGAGAGAGACATAATCATGGTTGGATAAGTAACTCATAAGTTTCACTGTTAGATTCTTCTGAAGTTAAAAACTTAAATAATGCTGTGCTTAAGTCAAAGTCCTAAGATCTATGAACTAACACTGGTTATGTCTCTCGAAAATAGTTAAGAAGTTCGAGTTTAGAAATCACAAAATAGTTAATATAATATTTCAATATTAGAATCAGTGTCGCTTCAAGTTTTATATAAATATGTCAGTATAAACAACACACTGAGCTGTTCTATGATACGTAAACATAGTGTTATTCACGCGTTAAATATAAGTAAAATAAAGTCATTATTTATACAAAAATATATGAGTAAATGGAATATTATAACGGCGAGCGCTGCGCCGACGCAAGCTTACTGCCTTTAATCGGATGAAGTATATGTCAATATTTTCTATAAAATAACGTTATAAATGTAGTTATTAGATAGCTTCCGAATTCCTGGTTTCTAGCTCTGTTGGAACGTACATGGGAGGAAAAGTTAAGGGTATACCGTCATCGCTTTGACAGCTTAAAAGCCTTCAAACTGTGGCTTTTAATGAATACTTTTGTGAAATTAATAAAAAAATATTCGTAAAGACGGTTTGGCATTTTTTTTTACTTTTCCTACCTAGTCCCTGGTATAATTATACAGGATGTTTGGTAATAGCCTTATAAAGCCGAATATGGTGGATAGGGAACATCAAACTGAACAACTTTTACTATGGGACCAACTAAAAAAAACAGCTGTTTCATACAAAAATTAATAACGAAATTTCGTTATTAATTTTTGTATGAAACAGCTGAATTTTTGTTCGCGAATTCAGAGTTGGTCCCATAGTAAAAGTTGTTCAGTTTGATGGTCCCTATCCACCATATTCGGCTTTATACGGCTATTACGAAACACCCTGTATATTGCCCATCAATAAAGTAAGTCGAAGTTTATGAATTACATCAAACTATGAAGCTCTTCAAATTAAAATTAACAAAATGTTTTTACGAATAAAAAAAAATACATCTACGTAGCGTAGACTCAAACATTGAATATGACATATTCAGCTGATTCTAGAAAGGTCACAAAATGTATGTAGGTATGTCACAAAATGGCGAGATGGCAGAAAATTTCCTTTGTTATCCCGCTCGGTGGCGCTGCTGTAAACGGAGACTTGTACGTACGTGCATAATATGGGTTATTATCCCAAATTATCTCAAAAAGAGTTAATAATAATAATTATTCTTATGGAAGTTTTACAGTTAACGAATTAAAGATCGAATTGGAAAAAAGAAAACCAAAATGTGTTTGAAGAAAATACGGAAATTCGCTTCCAACATCAAAAAATTTATAGCAAACAACAAAATGAAAGGTCCACATCTACAATAGCGCCAAGGTGGTGCTAGTGAGCAGATTGATCGGTTTCAGCTAAATTATCCTATGCCATTATTAAACGTATGAACATGAAAATAAATGTCTATCAAACAAAGAAATCCTAAAATATGCTACCTATATTATGGACTAAGAGCTAGCCGCGGAAATCGGTGGACAATTTACAGAGCGACGAAATTCCTCTTATTAGTTAGCCCGGGCACCTCGCAGATTTTCAGTGGTGGGGGTGCGAGTGGTTGAGCAATAAAGGGGCTAAAAGCTATTGAATACAATTTACAGAGCTCTGGATTTAGTGTGATATAATAGCAAGCCAATCATGTATCTAAATTGAATATAACATTGCCAGGAATTTTGACTAATGGATGAATGGCTAACTAGAGGGATTTCGTCGCTCTGTGAATTGTCCACCTATTTCCGGGGCCAGCTCTTAGTATATTAGTATTTAATCATATGCAACAACGTGAAGTATCAAATAAAAGTCATAAATCTCGTCTATTCATTATAAATATTTATTCATTATTATTACATTGGGAATAATTTGGAATTTTGGATTAAAAACTCTTTAGTGCGCCCTAACGAAAGGGGCGGTTCACAAATTAGACCAGTTTCTGTACCGATATAAATACCTATAGTTAATTCTCACAGGGCTCTTTATTAAAAATAAATAAACTGCTCCACGATTATTATTACATATTCTTTTCAAATTTTAATATATATGACATGATAAGTAATGTCTTTCAAAGGAACATATTAATAAATTATAGACATTGTACAAAGGACATACATTTTAAAACAGTGATAATATTCTAATCGAATAGAGATGAAATTTAAAATACAGCTACCTACGCAAAAAAGTATTACTTATAAATTGATATAGGCGCCATTTTTCCATGCATTTAGTGTTATTGTATGGCAACACCTGACTACACAATCGTGTTGCTAGTAAAAATAATTTTAGTTTCGTTTCTATCTTAACATTCTTGCCAAGCTGTAATTACATTAATGCTTTGTGTAGAATAAAATTATCTATTAATGTTATATTGAAATTACGGATATTTGTACAGTAGTGGCACCAGGGTACAAAACTCAAGTTTCTCGCAAATTAAAAATAAAATACATAAAATACGAATAGAGAATATTTTGTTTTGATGTTGGATGATTTTAGTTCTATAAATAAACCTTGTTATGTGTGTTAACAAAATAAAAAAATGTATTCAACATAATTCATATTACTTACATAAAAAATATCAATTAGATATTTTTAATAGGTACGATCGGCAACTCAAGTGCTTTACCACTTTGCAGAATTCGTGTGCGCGTGTATCGCCCCTGCACAAACTAAACGTATGTTAGATACGGCGCGGCGTGCAAGCGATTTTAGTGGTAAAGTGGATGTGTTGTCGATAGTAGGTTTTTTAAACTGATGCCATTACAATATTACGTTACACATAATTTGCACTTATTATCTGAGTTTCGACAAAAATGTGTAAACCAATGAAGTTTTTAGAGTAAGTATATACCATTGACAAATTAAGTTTACTGGTTCTTTTATTATTAACTAGCGGCCGCCCGCGACTTCGTCTGCGTAAAAAAGTATTTTTGCTATCCCTCGGGAACTATACATTTTTTCGGGATGAAAGGTACCCTATGTCCTTTTCTGTACCCCTGACAACGTGTATGCAAAATTTCATGATGATCGGTTCAGTAGTTAAGACGTGAAGGCGTAACAAACAAACAAACAAACAAACGGACTTTCGCATTTATAATATTAGTAAGGATCATAGACAAAAAAAGGCATTTAACGATAATAACGGGTGTAACAAGACACTCAACGAAGCCGAGGTCTACGTTTTCTGCCCATCATCAGGACTATAAAATTATTGCTGGGAAACGATTTTCATTTTTGGTGTTAAAAAATCATTGCATACATTACCACGCAATGTAACGCGTACAATAGATCGTGTCTGTGAGAGAATGCTACACAGCTGTGTGCGGCCCAGTTGAAAGGGAACGTTTATGTGCGTGCTCATGAAATACATTGAGTGATGACGTTTTGAAGCCACTGTTTGTTCCATCATCGTCATCATCATCATCAGCCTTTCATCGTCCACTGCTGAACATAAGCCTCTCTGAGTGCACGCCACTGAGCACGATCCGCGGCTATACTCATCCAGTTTATGCCAGCCACCTTGCGAAGATCGTCGCTCCACCTTGTCTGAGGGCGTCCCACACTACGTTTGCCCATACGCGGTCTCCACTCAAGAACTCGTCTGCCCCAGCGGCCATCGGTTCTACGGCTAATATGCACTGTTTCTTTCAGGTACTATTCCGGGGGGGCCGAGCCCCCCCGGAGCAGCCTTAGTGCTCCCCCGGAGAAAAATGAGTTGTGTGTAGATAGACGGGCAAACTAGTGTAGTGATCGACGGACAAGCTCCCCCGAACCTCTTGATCGCCCCCCCGGAGAATGTTGTCTGAAAGAAACACTGCTAATATGGCCAGCCCACTGCCACTTCAGCTTGCTAATCCGGTGGGCTATGTCGATGACTTTAGTTCTCTGTCGGATCACCTCGTTTCAGACCCTATCTCTCAGAGAAACTTCGAGCATAGCCCTTTCCATAGCTCGCTGCGCGACTTTAAATTTGTGAACCAGCCCTACAGTGAGTGTCCACGTTTCAGCTCCGTATGTCATGAAAGGTAGGACGCACTGGTTGAAGACTTTCGTCTTTAGACTCTGTGGAATAGGCGACTCAAAGACTCGACGAAGTTTCCCATATGCTGCCCAGCCCAGCTGTATCCTTCTGTTGGCCTCTCCCTCGAAGTTGTTTCTACCCAATTGCAATGTTTGTTGCTGTTTGTTCCGAAATACATAAAATTTTGATGTTTCTGTAGACAAAAATGAGGAAATAACGAATAAATTTTTCATAAAAATTTTGACCTTCAATAACTTCGTAGCTATTGGTTTCCCAGGTATAGTCTAGAAGACAAAAATGATCCTGATGATGGGCGGAATGCGTGGACTTCTGCTTCGTTGAGTGTCTTGTTACACCCGTTATGTGTAAGTTAGTGTCATGGATGTAGATCTCGTCATGTAAGACCGCTGAATAACAAGCAAATGATGAAGGAATCTACACTGTATTTTAAAGACATAAGATACATGTTCGGTCACCTTTGTAGCCTTTTTACCTGACTACGGCGAAGCAAAAAGGAGGAATTATGATTTTTCCAGGTATGTATGTGTATGTGTACGTGACGCCTACTATACACATCAAATATGATTCATGAAGTATTAGATAGAAGACAACCTGATTGAGTGATTTTATTGCTTGCGGTAACATTTGGCAGTGTTTCATATTCTAACCAAAAATACTCCCATTTCATTCCTCTGTCATGTAATTGTAAGGCCGTATACAGAGAGAAAGCAGGTTGCCGCAGGTAGATTTAGTTCGCTATACTAAAATGGACCTTATCCCGGCGTAATATATTATATTTTCGCTATACTAAAATGGACCAGCGCTTACCTGCGCTATTCGGCGCCCGGTCCATTTTAGTATAGCGAAAATATAATATAATACGCCGGGATAAGGTACATTTTAGTATAGCGAACTAAATCTACCTGCGGCAACCTGCTTTCTCTCTGTATAAGGCCTAACACTTAACAAATAGATTATCGGTCGATTTCAATAATCTATCTTCAGAAAGAGATAGGCCTGCTATGGACAAATCCTTAGTAGGCCTATCTTTTACTGCGGATAGGTTATTGAAATCGTCCGTTTATAAAGATTTTTTGCCTATATATGTCTGTTAAAAGACGGGAAATAACAACAGTTGCCTAGTAACAGATCCATAGTAGGCCTATCTCTTACTGAACATAGATTATTGAAATCTGCCGTAAGCCTATCTCTTACTCAGGACAGGTTATTCAAATCGGCCGTAAGCCTTTCTCTTACTGAGGACAGGTTATTCAAATCGGCCGTAAGCCTTTCTCTTACTCAGGACAAGTTATTCAAATCGGCCGTAAGCCTTTCTCTTACTGAGGACAGGTTATTCAAATCGGCCATAAGCCTGTCTCCTACTGAGGATAAGTTATTGAAATCGGCCGTAAGCATATCTCTTACTGAGGAATCTGAGGATAGGTTATTCAAATCGGCCTTAAGCCTATCTCTTACTGAGGATAGGTAATTGAAATCGGCCGTAAGCCTATCTCTTACTGAGGATAGGTTATTGAAATCGGCCGTAAGCCTATCTCTTACTGAGGATAGGTTATTGAAATCGGCCGTATGTATAGGCAATGTCGTCATACCTATTTCACAGCTGAAACTAGCTTATCGCTAAAATTAAATCACATTTTTAGACAGCCAATAAATTGAGCTTCATTAAATCAATTGCATTTAAAAAGTATATAAACTTACGATTTAGTAACCGCGTAAATATCCTACTCATTGATTTGGTTCATGCAAATACTGGACTTATAGATAAAGACATATTTATGAGAATATTCAACAATATATTCGTTGGTCTTTGCAAGTTTCAAGCTAAAAAAAACTATATCCATCTAATATTTCTTATGTAACATTGCAAACGACCAGGAATATGCGTGGAGCAGTGTGTTGTGATCAAATGATATTAAAACTAATCATTTATACAAAATATGCATGTTCTATACAGTTCTAGTTTAATATAAAAGAAAATCGGTGTCAATTTGGTTGGCAACGACTTAACTAAATTGACAAGATTAAACTAAAGGAGAACCGGCACTTACCATAGAAAAAGTGCTTTAACTTGTAGACGATTAAATTTGGTCTCAAAATAAAGCCATTAATATTTGATACATTGATAAACTTCTGTCTTATTTTTAGAGCATGTAGAAAAAAGGTGATTTACATATGAATATTTTTTGATATGGAAACACTACGGAAACAACTAGTCGAGTCATTGAAAAGTGTTCCGTTATCCACATTTAATTTTCAAAGGGCAGTAAACTGTGACTAGCAGTGACTTTCCTCCCTTATAAAATCAAAACTTTTTTCGAATTAAGAAAACGAAATTTCTTCTTCTGCTTCTTAATGAATGGCTTGCTCTGTGGTCTATGCACATTTCCGCCAATGTCACCTAGTTAGATTTGCACGTTTGGGAAAATTATTCAATGAGGTTATTGAAATTTAAAACCCATTAGCAGATCAAATTTATTTCCAATTTGGCATTTATCTGTTTTGGTTAACAGATACCACAGAGTAACAAGTGAAAAAGTACAGCAGTTTATGAATCACAGATTAAAATTTTAATAAGTTTACAACTTCACCAAAAAAGGCCGAGTCTCCTTTAGTTTTCAATTCTTTTCTTTCTGTATCGGAAATATAAGAACAGAATGCTTAAGTACTCTTGTCAATTCAGTTAAGTCGTGCCAACCGACACCATAATCAGTACAACAACGTATTGAATCGGTGCAGGGCTTGCTTCAGGAAATTCAAATTTCATCACAAATACTCAAGGACTAGAAATTAACTGATGTATATTAAAATTATTATGCGACAAAAATAAAATTCCTTTATCCTGGTCAAACACAGAAAAAATATATACAAAACTAAACGACCGTAGA
This sequence comes from Agriphila tristella, assembly GCA_928269145.1. Classification (NCBI taxonomy): domain Eukaryota; kingdom Metazoa; phylum Arthropoda; class Insecta; order Lepidoptera; family Crambidae; genus Agriphila; species Agriphila tristella. The sequence continues at coordinate 4,348,595 of OV743435.1, forward strand.
GTATTCAATGTCCAATAACTGTGCGACTGAAAAATCTAAAGCCGAATTTACATTACGAAATTAGTGGCATAAATTAACTTCTTTAGCTTTTGTTTGTGTAAACATTATTTTTTATAATGCATACATTAATTTTATGACACTAGAATAGTGCCATGCGCAATTTTCTGGTAAAACTAATGTTATGCAACTAATTTTACCGTGTAAACGCGACGCAAAACTAGTGTCACGGAAACGCCTGTGCGCCTCGCCCTTGCGCTACTAAGGCTCAGTTGCACCACCTAACTTTAACAGGCCTGTTATAGTACCGGTTAAGCATAAGTTAGCCAAAAAAAGAGGTTGTCAGCCAGCATGATGTCCTTTGACAAGTTTGACGTGACAAATAGGTAGCATTGCCATTTGACCAAGAAGCTTATACCCACAATGGAGATTGCACGCCTAGTATCATAGTGAAGATTGAAAAAAGACTCTTTAGTGACGTCACGGCTTATTGCTATCTCTTTCTTTTCGTTTTACAATACGTTTTCGTTTCTCACGAACGAACGAACGACGAACAACGAACACGTATTGTAACACTAAAGAAAGAGGTTGCAATAAGCCGTCACGTCACTCAAGGACATTTTTTCTATCTTCACTATAACACTGGCCGTGCAATCTCCATTGAAGGGAGGTATAATATAAGCTTCTTGCATTTGACGATAACTTTGACAGCGTTTTGGTGCAACTCACACTAAGAGATGATTTTTCAATACCCGGATAAAGCTATATTTGTTTATTACCTATTGAAAAAGTTTGTCATAATGTTTGTTTGTCAATTTGAATGACTTTTATTTTATTCAGATAATAATTTAACTGACTGCTATCTGTTTACTGAGGATTGAAAAATCAGACCTAAAATGCCCTTATAAAGCTACGATGCTGACGATCCGGAGACATAGTTCCAGTTATATTGTTGATTTCACGACACTATTATTTTAACGAAACTTTACACAATTCAACAAGTTTCATGAAATCAGTTTCATTATGCACGACACTAATTTCGTAATGTAAATTCGGCTTAACGCCACTGAGGTAACTTTTATTCATAAAACCATAAAACAATAAACGTGATTCAATAATGAAAAAAATAATACAAGTTAAAACACATTGCTATATCAAATCAAAAACATAATTTAATAACTAAGAGTATAATCTATGGTTTAAAAGTAAATCTGACCTCCGTGTTGTCTATGGTCAGACTAAGCCCTGCACCCGTCAGTGTCGCCAGCTAGGGCCGTCTCTTCGGAATAAATCTATCATTCATATAACAACCTCTCATGATTAATATCTTTTTTCTTTTTTACTTCATAATAAACAGTGCGGTCAACCTGTAACAGGAAAAATAATATAAATAAATTAATTAATAAAATAGTATTTGTTAGGCTTATTAACTTATCTATTACTGTAAAATGGGGAAATATTAAAACAATAATCAGTGTTTAGAACTATGTTTTAAATATTAAAATATATTATCAGTTTTCTAGTGAATTTAATTTCATTTAATAAATACGATGCATAATATGTATCATAATAAGGCTGCGAACGCACCCACAGGTGCCTAATGTATCCTTGCCCACTAAAGAGCGGTTTTCTGACAGCTGAGAATTTTAGTTTATTTTTATGTTGATAGATGGCGTTATTCAACTAGGTAGGTTTTTTTATTTTTCCTAGCAGCTGAGTATACCACTGAATTATTTAACACTCGACACTGGCAAAAATTACTCCCTGAAGAGGAGTAGATTGCCATAACCATGCCATAACAAAAATAATAAGAAGAAAAATTAATTGTCAAATTGTCAAAATCCTTTGCTTTTTTCTAAAATAGTTACGTACTTAGTTGAACAACGACATCTAGCCGTCTTTTAGGTACTACTTTTTTTTTTAAACAGCCTTATGAAAACCGCTCATTGTCTAATTTTAAAATCTATCGCAATCGCTTTCATTTGACAGGATTGGTACTGCTTTTTGGCATAAATAAAAACTTACCAAAGACATGCAGCAATGTGTCACATCCATGTGCTAAATGAAAGCGATTGCGATAGATTTTGAAATTAGACAATTAGCCCCCAAGTTACTTGGTGACCGCACTTGTAGGCGAGTCGCTAGGATAGTCGCCTTGGTCTCATAGTCTTTGGTTGTAAGTCTCGCGCTTACGATACATTGTAGGTAGTCGCTTAGATAACATATCGAGGCATCTAGCGCGCAGTGCGGCCGGTTGCGAACATTCGTGAACGTTCGTTTTACTTGGTTATAGTATATCTAAGCTCTAGGCACCTGTCGGTACATAAGCGGCTGAATGATCTCGCCTCGCCCTTCAAGCATGTTTTCTTTCTGTAGCTTGGAACTAAAAAGTTCCAGATGGAATAAGGGAGTTAAAGGGACTTGAATTACGACTCATACTTAAAAAACGGGATAAAGGGACTTAACCACGAGGGGAGTTCAAAGTATTCTCGGTATGGATATGAAGGAAAAGGCAGAAAAAACAGAAATAATTTTATTTTTTTATTTAGCTCCATGGAATCTCAATACATTTCTTATAACGCGAAATAGTACCCTCCAAAAAATAACTTTCCCTCTGAAAAATGATCGTTCATAGTCGCCTTAAGCTTTTTATCGTCGGAAAATCGCTTTCCACGAAGCTCTTTTTTCAGCTTCAGGAACAAAAAATAATCACTATAGGTGCCAGATCTTGGCTGTAAGGTGGTTTATGGATCTCTTTGAAACCACACTTCTGACTAACAGCCTTGCTTGGCAACGCGCGCCGAGTGAATCGAGCACCACCGTGGTCGATTTTGGTCAATTTGCGTCAGACATTTTGTTTCACTCGAAGCACGATTGTGAAAAAACGAACGATGGTAAACCGACGAAATTTTCTAATTGTCACCTTGGATAATGTCGTAAGAGAACCATAGACAAAAACTACCCTCATTACTAACAAGAAAATCTTGATACCGAAAATACTTTGAACTCCCCTCGTACAACAGGACAGAATAATCGGATGACTCACCCGTGATGGCACTACATCCATCCATTTTGTTCAAAGAAGCTCGTTCTGCGCTGCAACAAACGGAAGCACTATAGAACACCATCAAAGACACACCTGTGCCCTGTTTATCAAAACTTACAAGCTACAAGTAAAATTTACATGAAAAATTTTACAAGTTCACGTAAATTATGTGTTTTTCCAAATAATTTATGCAAGACACTTGTAAAAATTGTCAGACGGAATGGAGAGTCGCCGGACACCCTCAAAAATACTCAGGATTTTCCATTCAGTTTTTTACAAGTTGTAAGTTTTTTTTACAAGTGTTGATTTTTTTTATTAACGAAATGACTAATATAAGGGTGAAAACATATTAGTTAAATAAACAAAAACATTTGCGTTTAATATAACCTGTTTTGATAAACATCATCATCATCATCATCATATCAGCCACACGACACCCACTGCTGGGTATAGGCCTCCCCTAAGGATCTCCACGACGATCGGTCCTGCGCTGCCTGCATCCACTGGCTTTCCGCGACCTTCACCAGATCGTCGGTCCACCTTGTCGGGGGCCTACCCACGGAGCGTCGTCCGGTGCGCGGTCGCCATTCCAGAACCTTTCTGCCCCAACGGCCATCGGTTCTTCTCGCTATGTGTCCCGCCCATTGCCACTTCAGCTGAGCAATCCTTCGAGCGATGTCGGTTACTTTAGTTCTCCTGCGGATCTCCTCGTTTCTGATTTGATCACGTAGGGAAACGCCGAGCATGGCTCTCTCCATTGCACGCTGAGCGACCTTGAGCCTCCTTATGAGACCCATAGTTAGCGGCCACGTTTCACTGCCGTAAGTCATCACTGGCAACACACACTGTTCATAGACTTTCGTCTTGAGACACTGAGGTAAGTCGGACGCGAAGATTTTTCGAAGCTTCCCGAATGCTGCCCACCCGAGTTGGATTCGGCGAGAGATCTCTTTCTCGAAGTTGGACCTACCTAACTGGACTGCCTGTCCTAGGTATACGTAATGGTCAACAACTTCAAGTGTAGTGTTCCCAACATGAACTGGAGAGGGTACAACATGGGCATTTGACATAATTTTCGTCTTTTCCATGTTCATCCTAAGACCCACTCTTTGGGAAGCACTACGGAGATCTTCGAGCATTGTGTTCAGGTCTTCCATGGTCTCAGCCATAAGGACTATATCATCGGCAAAACGAAGGTGTGTTAGGTACTCGCCATTAATGTTGATGCCGAGTCCTTTCCAGTCCAAGAGCTTAAAGATGTCCTCCAACGCAGCTGTGAACAGTTTCGGAGAAATAACGTCTCCCTGTCTCACACCACGCTGCAGTTGGATAGGATTTGTGTTCTGGTTCTGTACTCGGATCGTCATGGTGGCATTTTGGTATAAGTACCTCAACACCTCGATATACCTATAGTCCACTTGGCACCTTTGGAGAGACTGCAGCACCGCCCAGGTTTCAATCGAATCAAAGGCTTTCTCATAGTCCACGAACGCCAAGCAAAGTGGCTCATTATACTCCTCGGTCTTCTGTATAACCTGCCGCAGCGTATGGATGTGGTCTATGGTGCTAAAGCCTTTTCGGAACCCGGCTTGTTCGGGAGGTTGGAAGTCGTCGAACTTGCGAGCGAGACGATTCGTAAGGACTCTCGAAAACAACTTATAGACATGACTCAGAAGCGAGATGGGTCTATAGTTCTTTAAGAGGGACTTGTCACCCTTTTTAAAGAACAAGATCACCTCACTTATGTTCCATGTCTTTGGCGTTCTGCCCTGGACTATGACGGAATTAAAGAGCTTCTGGAGGACTTTGAGTATCGGCTTACCGCCCGCTCTCAGAAGTTCTGTAGTGATTCCATCGTCACCCGCCGCCTTGTTGTTTTTCAGCTGTTTGAGAGCCATACTAATCTCGTACAGGCTGACGTCCGGGATATCTTGAGTATAGTGTCGGGTAAGCTTGGCTCTGGGGTCTTTAGCCTTGCTTTCAACAGGTGTCTGCGTGGAATATAACTGCCCATAGAAGCTCTCGATCTCCCTCAGGATTTCAGGCTTTGATGAAATGATGCGTCCGTCGTCAGTTTTCAGCTTCGTCATCTGGCTTTGCCCAATAGACAGATCTCTCGCGAACACTTTGGAGCCTTTATTCCGCTCGATAGCCTCTTTAATACGATTCGTATTAAATTGGCGAAGGTCGCTCGTCAAAGACTTAGATATCTGTCTATTAAGCTGCCGATAACGATTAGCATCTACTGAACTCTGGAGCCTCATTTCACGTCTCTGATCCATGAGTAGGAGTGTGTGGTCGGAGAGTTTATTTATCTTGGGACGGCGGGTCTTAAAGAGCTTGGACCCTACCGTACGGACAGTATCCACCACCATGTTGTTTAGATCGTCCACATCTATGCTGTTCTCAAGGGCTTCGAAGCGGTTTTGGAGTTCGAGTTGAAAGCTCTCGGGGTTTTGAATATGGGCCGGCAATGGTCGAATTGTTGATTTTATCAGTCGAGATCTTTCCAGCTTTGGGTTGATATTCAATGTGCCACGTACCAATCGGTGATCGCTCCCCGTCTTAACAGCGTTGATCACAGTGACATCATTGAATATTTGCTTTTTCGTCGACATGATAAAATCTATCTCATTTCTGACTTTACCGTCCGGACTGACCCAGGTCCACTTCCGGCATTCCGGCTTTCTGAAGAAGGAGTTCATCATAAAGAGGTTCTCCTTCTCCATAAAGTCAGCCAGCATCTGGCCTCTGTCATTCCGTTGCCCAACTCCAAATTGCCCCACTCTCAGCTCATCACCGCATCGTTTCCCCAACTTTGCATTGAAGTCCCCCATCACAACAGTGTAGTGGGTTTTGTAGCTATGCATGGCTTTAGAGATCTCCTCATACATAGCCTCCACTTCGTCATCTTGGTGTGTCGAGGTCGGTGCGTAAACCTGTATAACATTCAGCGAACACCGTTTGGATATTCTGAGTATAAGGTACGCCACCCTGGTCGACACACTTCCGATGGTAATCACGTTGTTGACAAGGGACTTGTGGACGATGAACCCGACACCACCTTGGGACTGTTGGTCGCCCTCCCGGTAGTAAAGCAAGTTACCGGAGTTGAGGATTATCGAGTCCTCTCCCGCTCTTCGGACTTCAGATAACCCGATAATGTCCCAGTGTACCTTGCTGATAACTTCTTCCAACTCGGTTAACTTCGCGTCTTCCCTTAGTGTGCGCGTGTTATAGGTTGCCAGGTGCAGTTGTCGTCGTTTTTGGTAGCCGAGCCGCACCCGGGGATTCTTAGCACCCCCTGCCCCGCCGTTACCGTAGCCGCTACCGTAGCTAGGAATAGCGGGGCTGCCGGGGACTGGGGGCCAATTTTTTGATCCATTATGCATGAGGGGGGGGGTTTGCCATAATCGCCACGCTTGGCAGGCGGGTTGGCGATCGCAGTAGGCCAAGGTTTTTTGGAGACGCTGCTGCCCGTCTCTTGAAGGCTATGCTCCCTTAGTCGCCTTTTACGACACCCACGGGATGATAGGGGGTAGTGCTATTCTAGGCCGGCACATACACGGCACAATGATAAACGGATTTGTGAAATAATTATTTTCATAAGGAAAATGCTTGTTTTTAAAAAGTACAAGACTTGTAACTTTTCAAAAACAGGGCACTGGACTCAATTACTATCAAATAAAAAAATGCTCGAGGTTATTTATGATATCGAATAAAGAACCGTAATATTATACCTAGTTTTAAGAATAAATTTCGATGCTAACAATTCGTTTATTTTGCATTTTGCGAGTCTATATAAAAAGAAAAATTCCGATACTAATGTTGACCTGTCAAGTAACTTTTTTAAGTGAATGTATAATGATAAGATAATAATATTATATTTAAATAGTTGCTACCAGCTTATAACATTTTTATAATTTCAATTTGGCAAACAGTACAATATGTAATGGTATATGTTTACTTGTAATTATTGTTGAGCTTGATTTTAGTTAGCAATTTATGAAGAACAATAAAAATTCAATTTTATGAGCTATATTATTTCTCGTATACACGATAATTTATCAAAATTGACTTTGACAGGTCATAAATGGGCGCCCTTCTTTAGATTTAAATACAGTGCTTTTTCAGTTTCTATATTAAATAACAGGAAAATCCACTCGAGCATTTCTCCATTTGTAGAAAACAAACATCGACACAAGAATATACAAAAAAGAATGTAATAAAAAAGAGGGGGATTTTATTGAACAATTTTCGTCAGTAATTTTAGACTAAAGAATCGATTTATCATTTAAAATTGAGAAAAGGCTAGAAATAATCATTTTTTATAATTTTTTTACTGCAGAAAGTAGCTAAGGAAATTATTCATGTACATTTCTATTAGAAATCCTAAATCAAATATTCCTGTTTCGATGATAATAGATAAAAAACTTGAATGTAAAATAATTATACACATTTCAAGCTACATGAGTACTAATTAAGTTCAAAGACTAATGTACTAAATAAGTGAGCAAATTGTATGTTTTCAATAGTAAACATCAATTACAAATAACTATATTTTTAAACTACATAAAAAATAATGTTAAAGGCCCTATAGCCCTCAAAGTAGCTCCCGTTATTGCTCGCTAAAAGAGCAAAAAGTGGCCACTTTAGGCACTTTTGCCTACCACTACTACAAGTAACTATTTTTACTGTAGTAATTGTATGTAAATAAACTAAAGAACCTTAAGCTTCCGTAAGTACATATGAATTTTCGATACATTATGTACTTAGCGAGTAATAAATTAAATTAAGATGAGGGCCCCACTTGAGGGTTGTAGGAGCCTTAATACTTTTTTTAAAAGTAGTTCACAATGTAGACCACATTTTAAACACTAATGCCAATTAAAATGCATCATATTGATGTTGCTTGTGATCATAACTTGCACAAGATAATTAAAGTCAAAAGTTGTAAATAAATCCGTGTATTTTGTTAGCTCTGTATTTCCATCACCTACTAATTCACTACATACGAATTTGTACAATACATACAATATTATGAATAGAGAAAATTATCCTTCAGGTTCAAAATATACACTTCCCATAATGTACACCGGTCTCAAAAGGTACATTTTCCGAAATGTCCACTTCCCAATAGGTACATTTCCCAGAATTTCCACTTCCCTTGATGTACATTTCCCAAAATGTATCTTGCCCAAAATGTACACACTTACAACAGATCTGATTGGATACATGTTTAAGTACCAGGATAACATAAATATGGAAGGTAACTTCTACTTATACAAAAACTTTTTTTAATATATATTTTTTCTAGTCAGTCATTCCTATTTGTTCTACGAGTGTACATTTTGGGAAAGAGACATTTTGGGAAATGTACTTTACGGGAAGTGGACATCTTGGGAAGTGTACTTTTTTGGGAAGTGGACATTTCGGGAAATGTACCTTTTGAGACCGGCGGGCTGATTATCTAATTAAAAACCACCTAGCGACTGGTTGCAGTTCTCAGATGATCGTAATCCATTGCTACTTCTTTTTGGGTTAAATAAAAACATACCAAAGAAAAGTGGCAATGTATGTCAAATGCAACCGGTCGCTAAATAGTTTATTTTTAAATAATCAGGGTGCGGTGTACATCATGAGAAGTGTACATTTTGAACCTGAAGGAAAATTATTAAGATCATTTCTAGTTTTTAGTTCTTTACAAATAGAATATTATATTTTATTCTTTATTTTACAAGAGTTAAATACAAGAGAAACGAGAGACAATATAGTATATTTTGCATTTTAAAATCAGAAATAATTCTAGAGTATCTTCAGATAGATCATTAAGAAACCAAAAGTGTGACAAATGGAAAGTATTAAATATTTTCTTTTTCTAATCCATAGAAAAACTTAACGTTGCGGTCTCTTGTCTCTTTCATTAGAGGAAAAGAGAAAATATATACAGGATAGTAATAGACAATACCTAATTGCATTAATGAAGCTAAGATAGTGTGTCCATTACCGTCCTAACATAGCGAAGCGTATCAAGCCTAGACCTAAAGCAAGTGATGTACAGTTAGCAGTGCGTAACAAGCTTAGAAGTCACAAACCTTTTCTACCCATATCAACTGTATTAAATGTAGGTCAATTTTGGATCCCACAATTTTATGAGTGGGACTGGGTGATGTTAGAATGTAATTATATCTAATTTTAAATGATAGCATAAGATTCAACTCCATAATATAGTTAAAAAAAGTATAAACATTCAATAAAATCTATATATTTATCTGAAGATTTAAATCTGAGTTATTTTAGTCTATAGTTGTAATGTAAAGGCAAATATTTTGATAGTCAGAAAAGTGAAATTCAAATGCTAGATGAGATCAGAGAAAAACACTATTGATCAGACAAAACAGTTTTTGCCCCCTGATTTTGTAACATTGTTGCAATCAAGTATGACAGAAATCGCAGTTACATTGCTGCTTTAGTAAGGACCAATGTGACTACTATCTTATACAATGTGTTAATGAATTAACGCAAAATGAGAAAACCGTTTCTTCGGACCATCAAACTGACCAACTTTTACTATGGGACCAACTCTGAAATCGCGAGAAAAAAAATCAGCTGCTTCATACATTTTTATATTTTCGTTATTAATTTTTGTATGCAACAGCTGTTTTTTTTCGCGATTTCAGAGTTGGTCCCATAGTAAAAGTTGTTCAGTTTGATGGTCCGAAGAAACGGTTTTCTCATTTTGCGCTATTTCATTAGCACGTTGTATAAAGCAGCAATGTAACTGCAGTTTCAATCATAAAGTTAATATACCTACGGAATAGAGGAACAAAGGGCTGAGTAAACGAGATGTCACCAATCAGCAACAATGTGTGTTAAAAAGAGATGCGTGATATGACGTAACAGAACTCTTCTTCGCAACTAAACAGTTGCGAAAAACATTGATAAGTGCAGACGAATTGTCAAACGACAATTCGTGTGCACTTATCTCAATGACGAAGGAATAATATGGACCTGACATTCAATATGGCGGACACGGCACGCGCCTGACATCACGAATCCTTTGTTATTGCAGTTTGTGTCACTTCCATAGGTTTACTTTATCTAAGACTTGAGATCTGCACGCTGAGAATTTTGGATTCATGTTTGTGCCTCTATTCCCTAGAATTAGCAACAGAGTTACGTAATCAACCCCCTGGTGTGAGTTATAACAAGACAATGAAAATTCTAGCTAAATCAATAAGTTGAGTGGGTTTCAGCAGAATTTCTTAGCAAATTATTCAAAGTTGATATAATTTAGAAAAGATTGGCGACGACTGCACATAAACGCGCCACTTACAACTTGTCTTTATCTGAACGAGTGTCCCCAAATATAGAGGTCCTTGCGTTGTAGGGAGGTTGGCTGGAAGACTTCTCGTGCTTCACTGGCCGACAAAAACCAACTTTAATATCATACGGATAAAGTCTAACTCGGAACAAACGGAATCATTCAAATATCGAGATGTCAAACTTACCGCTAGTTATAACTCCACCATATGAACTGCTTTTCAGATTTGGTGTCTCTTCTGATCGCTGAAAATATATCAGTGAATAGATAATGCTCCTAGGACGAAACATATTCTTATATTCAAAATCTAGAATTGACATTCTTTCTTAGTAAAAACCTAGAATCGACATATAGTATTAGTAGTAATTTTCTTAGTCAAAATATGAGTTAAATGTCCAAATCTTTTAATTAAAAATGTTGTAAAGTGTACTATATTTTGTAATAACATTGATATGCATAAATTCATTAAATCACAGAGTTATAAAAGTGGTAAACTAGGCAAAAATATAACTCAAAATATGCAAGAACTATTGTTAATAGTATTGTTTGTTAGTTTGTGTTTTACAGCTACACCATCACCAAACCAAATGCATTAAAAGTACCAAAAACCCCAGATAAACTACATCATGCTGCTAGGTGATCACTTAATGCTATTAAACTATGTGAAACTGAGACTATATGAGCTAACACATTACTGTCGAACTATTTGCCACCTTCTAAACTTCATCAGGTTATAATAAAGAATAATCTCTTTTTATTTTATTATTGACTATAGTAAAACCAGAATAAGACATTTATGTATCTATGCTCTTCTAAAGTATAGCGTTAGAAGAGCGTAGATAGATACACAAGGATAATGAAAATGGCACGCGATGGTTTGGTTTCTAGAAGTTATTATTCTAAGAGCAAAACATATAAAGAAAGTAGAAAAAGGTAGATTATTGCTAAAAAGCAATTTCTTCCAAATTAGGTGAGTTGTCAAATTAATATCACAATGAGACATTTTAATGTCCTTACTGCTTGGGCACAGGGCTTATTTATTGATGGATAAGGATGAGCCCAATGCAGATTGGTGGGTTTTGAGACAGCCATCCATAACTTGGAAAGGTTTAGGAGCAAACCAAATGGTTCAACCATTAATGTGTTCAACTGTACTGCTAGAAATAGTGAAAATGCGTCGAAAATATTTAAAGTATATACACATTTTAGTAGTTTGCGAACTTAATTGTTATTGAAATTGTGTAATTCAAATCAGTTATTCCGATATGTTACCATAAAGAATCCACCCTGGGGTGAATTTTGGGAAACCTATGCACAAGAATTCTCCCTATGCTACCTCCCACTTTAGCTTAGGGTAAATTCTCGGATATATGTGTTCCAGAATTCACCTCAGGGTGGATTCTTTGGAGTAACAGATTGGAAATTACCAATCAACATTAGCATTTCAGTATCTCCGTTTTTATATAATTATTTCATAAACTTAAAGATACAACATACCTCCAAATCTCTTATATTCCTCATAATATTATCGATATCTTCTTTAGTAGACTCATCTAACGAATCACTTCGCTTTTCACTTTTTCCGTCCTTCACTGCGACTACACTAGCCGTTTTATGTTTCGCACTGTTCACTTTTTTAAGTCCGTCTGGCGCATTCACTTTGTCCTTGGAAGGCACTTTATCACTTTTGTCACTTTTGTGTCCACTTTTGTCTGTGTTTTTGTCTTCGACCACTTCAACATCGCTACTACTATCGTCTACGGCAAACGGTTCATTTTGACCATCACTTAACGGATCAACGTCTGATACTATTAATATGTCCTTTTTCTTTTTAACTTCAGGCGGTCTTTTATCAGGTTTTGCAAATGTTGGTGAATGGTGTACGGGAACTAAGGCGGGTCTAGGAATGTTGTTTTCTGCTATCCTCATGCTTTCTATTTGCTTTTGTGTAATTTCATCTTTAGTTTTCGGACTAGGCTCTTTCTTGGCGGTTTGGAAATTAGTATCAATGTGTAAAGGAACATCTCTCTTGTCTTTGACGTGATTCTTTTCAGGTTTTTTACTCTTTTCTTGGTCTTTTTTCAACATATCATTTAAGGCTGCTGGTGACTTAACTCTTATTAAACCTTCTTTATTTGTGGAGGTAGGAATTGGATCTTTCTTATTTAATTGGAGAGTAGGATTTAGATCTTTCTTATTGGATTGGAGAGTGGGATTTACATCTTTTTTATTGGATTGGAAATTCGTTGAGGTGGGACTTGGGTCTTTTTTACTAGATTGGAAGGTTGTATCGATATGTAAAGGGTGTTCCACTCTTTTATCTTTAACGTGATTCTTTTCGGTTTTCTTGGGTTTCTCTTTGTCTTTTTTCACCATTTCATTTAAAGCGGCCGGTGATTTGACCCTGATCAAGCTTTCACTATGTTTATCATTTATAACGGGGTTTTTCTTTTCTTTATTCGGAACGGGGGTAATAGTGATGCTGCCTAAATTAGGAGGGAGATATATATCATCTTTTTTATCTTTTTCCAAGTCCTTGGTTAGTGAGTAGGTGTTGATGATCGTGCCGAACATTTGGTTGTAGTCTTCCGGTTTGGAAGTGGTGACGGTGAGTGAAGAGGGGAAGTGTATGGGCTCGGGGAATGTGGCCGGGGCCGATGTGGATCCGATGCGTTGACGTTTCAACTCTGCTGTCACTTTGATCTCTTTGCTGAGACTGTAATGAGAGAAATTATTGCATTAGTATATTTATAAAAATGAAAATAAATACACAAATAAAATACAATAGTGATCAGTTTCTTATAATGAATAGAATGATTAAGGATTTTCTTAAATATAATATTAGGAAGGTAAAAATCATAATAAAATCACAATGGTAATGAAACTTTATTAAGACAAACAGAAGGCGAGGATTTCGTTGAGGAAGTAACTGGTTGAATATAACCTACTCAATCCTATCATAGTTGTTCCTTATAGTAGTTAAAAGTTACAGTTCTTATTCAGTCTGCAATCCAGCAGAGGAAATAGCAGCATTGCCGAAAAACATGTACTCTATTCTGACGGAAAGTTCAGCTTTAGCTGTTATCGAAAATACGACACCTGTTTCTCTGTCTCACTGACTAATTAATCTTGTTGAAGAATGTACTGGTTGTACATGCAATTTATCAAAGTTTGCGATAATTAACTAGTTATCCAGCCTGCATCAGTAATGTAGGTTCCCTGCTAGGTTCTTGAGGATTGAGGATCAATCCTCACGAACCTAGCAGGGCACAGCGGTAATGCCCTAGTAGCCAATATGCCCTCAATACACGTAAAGTCTGTTCGCTTAGATAGTCTCATAAATTGTCCTTCTGATACGGAGGGCTTTTATCGCGCCGCCTTTGCACGTGCCGCTTCTTGTCAAAGGATGCCGCCGCAAAAACAAAGGATACCGCGTGCGGCGTACACCCGCAAGTGAATTTGGATTTTGGCAGTTTACATAGAAGTCTGTTACTGGTATTCCTGTCTCTGAACACAAGTGCTTGCTGGTGTACCGACACTATCTTTAACAGTGCTCGTGATTGCGGGCACCATGGGAAGCGCCGCTTCGGTATGCGCTTTAAAACTATGAGTCTATGGTGGTCATTCGCCACTGCTTGACTTAAGGGTTACAAGCATAAAAAATACGGGTTTTAGATTTTTTACGGAAGACTATAAGAACAGTTGTTTTTTAAGAATATAAATTAGATCACAGATTATTTTACCTCGTAATTTTTTTCGCAATTACTGGTTTCTGTATTGTCTTAACCTGAAAAACGGAGCAACCCGTAAAATATGGGGTATCTGGCAACCCTAACTATGACGGTGGTAAAATTGATAAATGTTTAGTCTGCGTAGTAGTGTCGGCATTCGTATGAACCTAGCTGATGCTTGGTTCATCGTAGGCTCTTAGTATCATAGGCTGAGTTTTAAAAGAAACGACACTCTTATTACTAACATTTGTTTGGCACAGGTTTGGTCCGAGGACAGCCTAGCAGTGGCGAAGGGTCCATACAAGCCGATTCCCATCGGCTTACCTTTGGAAATCCCACCCCACTAATCCACTATGCAGATAATAGCGTTTTTCATCATTTTTGTAGAGTGGCTTACCTTCGCCATAATTTCACCCCTCGCCGCTGCAGCCTAGTAACTATGTGCATGTGTGGGAAACAGCAATTTGTTGGGAACGGTTTCTTTTTCAGTTCCCGAGTTTTTGTTTTAATTGTTAGTTAAAGTTTTACTTGTAAATACTTACTCAGCCTGTCTTAAGAGCGCTTATTCTGCACACTAGCGCCGCCATTGGAAAAAAAATCATAATACCCAAATAAAGACGAAATTGTGAATTATCTCTCTGGAGTGCACTCCGAACTTACTTTGTGGTACTTTTTATCACTCAAACAATATTTTTGGGCCTGTAGTTTAGTTCATGGACTTTTATTGCTAAAAGTGGCCACTTTTCGCAATAAAAGTCCATTAAACTAAACGGCAGGCTAGAAAATATTGATTAAGTGATAAAAAATACCACAAAGCTTGTTCGGAGTGCACTCCAGAGAGATAATACACAATTTCGTCTTTATTTGAGTATTATGATTTTTTTTCCAATGGCGGCGCTAGTGTGCAGACTGCGCCCTCTTAAAAGTGTGGGTATTCGCACAAACCCAGCGAGAGCGGGCACCACGGGACGCGCCGCTCGGGCATGCGCTATATAACTACCACGGTGGGACTATTGAAGACTTGAAGTGGTTTAGTAGTTACTTAAGTAATAGATACCAGTCGGTTAAACTAGCAAGACGGGATGGAACTAATAATATATCTACACCTAGTCAGGTAAGCCGTGGCGTACCACAAGGCTCTATACTGGGACCACTCCTTTTTATTATTTTCAGTGCTGATCTTGCTAGGGTTCTTAAGCATTGTCAATATCATATATATGCCGATGACATCCAGCTATAGTCAAATAGTCAAATAAGCTTTATTCAAATAAACTTAATTATTAAGTACTTTTGAATCGTCTATATTTTCCTACCACCCGTTCCAGACTTTTTTAGCTGACAAGAAGAACGGGCGCAAGAAACTTATCAGCTGTAACAGCCATAAGTAACGATATTTACAAACTTTAATATATCGTTACCAGAAAATTACAACAGGGTGACAGGATTATTGGCAACAACATAGACTTATTATATTACTTCAACAAAGTACTTATTAGCAAGTTATGTGTTACATCATTTCCACGCATTTAGATCTTTAAGATAATCATCTACTTTATAATAACCTTTACCCATGAGCGTTTTTTTAACATGGTTTTTAAATTCATGCAAAGGAAGATCAATCACTTGTTGTGGAACTTTATTAATAAAGGCTATGCCTTTCCCCATAAATGAACCTCTAGTTTTTGCAAGCCTAAATCTTGGAACGGCAAGTTTATCTTTATTTCTTGTATTGAACTGGTGAATATTGCTGTTCTTAGCAAATGAATCATAGTGTTTCCTTACATAAACTAAATTATCATAAATATATTGGCCTGCCAAAGTTAAAATATTTATTTCTTTGAACATTTCTCTCAAAGTATCTCTCCGCCGTAGATTGTATATGGCGCGAACAGCTCTTTTTTGGAGTACAAAAATATTTTCAATACTGGCAGCTGAGCCCCACAATAGCAGTCCATACGACATTACGCTATGAAAATAACTAAAGTATACTAACCTTGCCGTTTCAATATCAGTTAAAAGCCTTATTTTCTTAACAGCGAATGCCGCTGAACTAAGTCTACTTGACAAGGCTTCAATATGTGGATCCCATTGCAGTCGAGAATCTAGTGTGATACCTAGAAATTTTGTGCTCTCGATAAACTCGACTTCATCGTCATTCAAATTAATATTTAATTTTGTCTGCTCAACATTAGGTAATGAGAATTTAACACATTTAGTTTTTTTGGGGTTAAGTGCTAAATTATTACTATTAAACCAGTATGAAACTTTAGAGAGGGCACTATTTACTTCGTCCGAACAGTTATTACCTCTGTTTACTTTAAAAACTAAAGAAGTATCATCCGCAAATAGTACTGTTTCACATAAATTATTCGCGTAGTTGGGAAGGTCATTTATATAAATTAGAAACAGCAATGGGCCCAATATTGATCCCTGTGGCACACCCATATTGATGGGGGCTCCAGTAGATTCAGTTCTATTAATCACTACTTTCTGAGTTCTATTGTACAAATACGATTTCATAAGACTAACTGATTTATCAGAGACACCATAATGTTCTAGCTTCTTTAATAGTGTTTGATGATCAACGCAATCGAATGCCTTAGAAAGGTCACAGAAAATGCCAATTACATCTTGCTTTTCTTCCCAAGCATCAAGAATATGTTTGAGAAGTGCAATTCCAGCATCAGTAGTACTTTTACCCTTGGAAAAACCAAACTGATTTTTATGAAGTATATTATTGTATGTGAAGTAATCTAATAATTGGGAATATATAATTTTTTCAAATATTTTACTAAGTGCTGGTAGTATAGATATTGGCCTAAAGTTAGCTGGGTCACTTTTATCCCCAGATTTAAAAAGAGGAATCAATTTACTATTTTTCATTAGATCAGGAAAGACCCCTTCGTCAATACATTTGTTAAAAATAAAAGCCAAATAAGGGGCTAGTATATCAATTATTGATTTAATTATGCTTGTTGACATGCCCCAAAGATCTTCTGTTTTTTTAACATTAATTGTTTTAAAAGCTTTAATGATATCTGCACTATTTATATATTTAAAGGAAAAACTTTCATTGCACTTATCAACACTTGACTCCAGAAGGGAGACAGCGATGTTGGGACAAGCACTAAGAGTACTGGTAGTTTCTACAGGTATTCTAGCAAAGAAATCTTCAAAAACTTTAGCGACCTCATTGTCAGATTCAAAAGTTTGATCACCAGTTTTTAAACAGAAGGAATTTATATTGGATTTTGATTTGCCCGTTTCTTTGTTAATAATATTCCAAGTAGCCTTAATTTTATTGTCTGCTAATTTAATTTTATTTGCAAAGTACTTGGACTTTGCTAAGATACAGACTTCTCTGAATGTTTGTGAATACTTCTTGACAAATTCAATGAAGTTAGGATCACTAGAAGTAGCTTTCTCTGCATAAAGTTCGTATAATTTCCTTCTGCTCTTATATATGCCGGGTGTGGCCCAGTCACTAAATTTCGTACTATCATTACATTTGATGACTTTTTGTTTAAAAGTTTTACTAAATTCAGTTTGAACTATGCTAAATAAATGATTATATAGGTTATTGGCTTCAAAATTTGGTTCTGGTAATGTTTCAATTTTACTTGTGACATTGGTTCTGAATTTTTCAATACAGTGTTTTTTTACTGGCCTACACATTATTTCCCGTTTAGGCGGAACATGATGGTGCTCAATGGAGGCTAATTGTCCACTATGGTCGGATTTAATACAATTTAAAATTGATTTTTCAATGACATTACAGTTACAGAAAATATTATCTAAGCAGGTTGCCGATGTGGGTGTGATACGCGTTGGTTCATTAAAGATATGTAGCAAATTAAATGATTTAAATAGGTTTATGAACCTACTTGACAGTTTGGCTATTTTAGGGTCTAAGATGTCGACATTAAAATCTCCGCAAATTGCGACTTTTTTATTCTTCCTACAAGTTATTTTTAAAACTTCCTCCATAGTGGACTCAAACTCAGAGTAATTCGCTTTGGGGGGTCTATATACGCATACTATAATTATTTGATCAAGTTCCACGCACGATAACTCAACGGTTCGTTCAATTGAGAGGGATACTACATCTCTACGCTCTTTACATTGTAAACTATTGTGTAGAATAATAAGTGAACCCCCTCTTATAGTAGATTTCCTACTAAGCGAGCTAACAACTTTATAATTATCTAAACTTAAAAGTAATTCGTGCTTTTTCAACCAATGCTCAGTAACACATAACACATCAATATCTTCAGAGTTTAAGAATAAGCTTATTTCTAAATCTTTGCCAGAAAAGCCTTGCATATTTTGGTGTACAATTCTTAAACACTTTGGCTTTTCTATTGTTAAGTCAGGGCTAGAGGACGCCTCTATTGTCCTAGATGGTAATTTAAATGTGAAACATTATTATTACTTGAACTAAGTAAAATGTTATAATTATTTTTATTTGGAACAGATTCCAAAGTTGAATGACTAATGTCAATAGTTGACTGCTCAATAAAAGCAGTTGTTTTACTAGCCAGATTATTGGCTAAATGTTTAAAATAAAAAGATAGCGATAATGCTATTTGTCTCCTAAAAGAACTAGGCAGATAGAACTTATCTTTTGTCAAGTAAAAACTATTAAATAATTTATTGATGTCAATTATGTGTAGCTGTTCACTATTATGAAATGCTACCGTATTCAATGTTACGTTCAACTGATACCTAAAGTTATTTTCCATTTGTGACACACTTTTGCAATAAGGGAATGTGAACAAAATCACTTTTTTTACTTTTAAAGACATTAAGGAATTACAATAAGCTATCAGTTGGTGTTTGTTCACATTACCCCTATTTCCTATCAAAATTATCAAATTAGTGTTTTTATTAAATGTTTTTTTAACAATAATTCTCATCAAGTCATCCAAAGTTGACCCAGGCATACAATAATTAATTATGTTTTCCTTGGTGTGTTTTTGAATTAATTGGCCTAAATTCTTACCCATCTCATCGCAGAACATAATTGTTTCACAACAGTTTTTATCAGAAGATCGATTATTTTTTGTTGAGTTTTTCAAATCGAATATATATCTGAACACCCTGATAATATACAACAAGCCTTACAGCTCCTAAATGAGGATTTAGAGAGGATAGCTGACTGGTGTGACAGAAGCGGTCTTGTGCTCAACCCAGTAAAATCTAAATATATGGTTCTTGGCTCTAAAGCCCAAATAAGGAAAATCCTAAATAAGTCGCCTGTTGTCACTATACTGGGTCAAAACATCAAACGTGTCGATTCTGCGAAAAACTTAGGAGTGACCTTTGACTCTGAGTTACGCTTTGTGGGACATATCGAGGATCTAGTAAGGCAGTGTTTCTACAGGTTAAAGGTTCTTTACAAGATACGTTATTTTTTGAGCCAAAATGCGCGCATAAATGTTGTTGAAGCACTGGTGCTGTCGAGGCTCAATTATGCTGATATCGTTTATGGGCCGCGTCTCCTATATAAATCACGACGTTTAATACAGCGAGTGCAAAACGCTTGTTTTAGATTTTGTTTTAATGTACCACCACGTACTCACATTTCTCCTTTTCTTAACAATGAGTCAATACTTAATATGGATTCCCGAAGACATTTACATCTGGCATCTTTATTATTTGATATTATAAATTTTAAAAGCCCGGATTATCTTTTTTCAAAATTTTGTGTTAATCACTCTACCAAATACAGTGACCACCCTAGATCGACACGAGCGCCTTTTAAGACTCAGCAACATCGCACTGTGGCTTTCACTGGTAGTTTCCGCTACCACGCTACCAAATGTTGGAACAACATCCCTCCCCCTATGAGGCAATTAAAATCTAAGAACAGTTTTAAAATACAAATGAAATCGTATCTACTTAATAAACAGAAGAATTCATTGTGATATTGCGGGTAGCGGTTTCTTTTTATTATTATTTTTTTTTTTTTTTAGTACTATTCAAAGTCTTTTAAACAATGAAATGTTATGTACTCTTTAATTGCATGCTGTAAATAATAATGTGAATGTCAAAAATATTAAATACAAATAACCATATCATAAATAATCATACTAATATTTTGAAGGTTTTTTATTTTTATAATTATAACAATATAATAATTAATAATTACAGTAAATATTTTTAATTAAAAGTGAACCAATTCCTTTATTTATTTGCTTTAAATGATGTGTAATTTGGGATCATTCGATTGTTTTCTTTTCTTATGATATTAATTAATAGAACCGGTTTAGGTACCGGCGTGCTCACTTAGGTTAAAGCTGAAAATCAGCGATTTGTTCGCGACGCGAGTGAATATGACGCTGAGCTGCGACCTTTGCGTACTGCTACGGCACACACACATCTTTATTAGGGAATAGACTACTGTTTTTTGTTTGTTGTATTATGTAACTATTTGTATTAAATGAATATGTATGTGTCTGTAGCAAGAAATAAAATGTTTATCTATCTATCTATCTATTGATCAATACTCAGTCTGTTTATATGAACTTAGCATCAACATGGGCTGTGTTTAAGAAATGACATTCACTCACATTTGTTTGACACAAAGATCGTTTGTACTGGATTAGTCCGAGGACAGCCTTTTAATGTCTATATGCACGGGAAACAGCAATTTGCTGGGAGCGATTATTTTATTATTTTTTATTCTAGTTGTAAGTTTCTTTATAAAATTAAAAAGGTCACATTTCGTAGTAAAGACTTACTTAGTTTACCTCAGTAAGTATCTTTACGAATCAGTTTAAGTTTTAAATACTTACTCAGTTTGTATGTCTGTGTATATGGAAAACTGTAATAATTATTAAGAAATGAGAGACACTCACTCAGCCTGCTTGAACAATGTGGGCATCCTCATGAACAGCAGAGCAGCGGCAGAGCTCTAGTAACCAACAACAAGCAGCGACAAGTCTCTCGCCCGCTAATGCTCTCAATATGTCGTAGATATAGTTTCAAGTACTCACTCAGCCTGCCTCAGTAATGTGGGCATCCTCACGAACCCAGCAGGGAATAATGGCAGAGCTCTAGTAGCCAACAACTAGCAGCGATATGTCTCTCGCCCGCGAATGCTCTCCATATGTCGTAGATATAGTTTTAAGTACTCACTCCGTCTGCCTCAACAGTGTGGGCATCCTCACAAACCCAGCAGGGAACAGCGGCAGAGCTCTAGTAGCCAACAACGCAGCGGCGGCATGTCCTTCGCCTGTGAGCGCGCGTAACGCGTGCAGCAGCGCTCGCGAGCGCGGGCACCACGGGAAGCGCCGTTTAGGCATGCGCTATATAACTATCACGGTGGTACTATTCATAAAGTATGCTTAGTACTGTCGGCATTCTTACGAATCGAGTTAGGCTGTGTTTAAGAAACGACACTCTTATACTCACATTTATTTGGTGCGAGGACTGTTTGCACTGAATTAGCTAATAATGTCTATATTCACTGAAAATAGTAATTTGTTGGAAACAATTCTTTTGCTAGTTTTGGTTCTAGTTGTCTGTTAAAGTTTTTGTGGTAAATACTTACACAGGTTCCCTCAACAATGTAGACATCCTCATGAATCCAGCAAGAAATAATGGCGCAACTCTAGTAGCTAACATTGCAGCATTGTCATGTCTTACGCCCATTAGCGCGGTCAATATAATATAGGTTTTATGTACTTACTCAGCTTGTACGTCTGTGAAAACTGTGATTTTAATCACATCAAAAAAAGAAATAATTACTTACTCAGCCTGTCGTAAAAGTGTGGGCATTCGCACAAATCCAGCAGGGAACAGCGGCAGAGCTCTAGTAGCCAATAACGCAGCGGCGGCGTGGCCCTCGCCCGCGAGCGCGCGCAACGCGTGCAGCAGCGCTCGCGAGCGCGGGCACCACGGGAAGCGCCGCTTGGGCATGCGCTTCTCTATCTGGGGGCCTTCTGAGGGCGCCATTTTCATTTTCTTTCTGTAAACGAAAATAAAACGTTCATTTCAATGGAAATTAAAGAAAAAAACAGTTCAAAAAATTTCGATAACTATGGCGTTTTATGAAAGCCAAGCCGTAGTTCATAAAGCAATATTTTGAAAATTTTAATCGCAGATGCTGTATACCTACTCGTAAGTACCCCTCCGCCTTGCAAAGCGATAAACGACGCGGAAGAATTAAAACAGCGATAGACATAATTATAAGCAACTTTACGACAACTCGGCTTTCATAAAACGCCATCTATCGATTTTTTTTGATTTAACTTCTTTTTTTTTTTGGTCCCGGAAAATCGCCTTTTTCAACAGCCGTTTCAAAAATACAAGGTGTTTGGTAAAAGCATTTTATAGCCGAATATGGTAGATAGGGACCATCAAACTGAACAACTTTTACTATGGGACCAACTCTGAAATCGCGAAACAAAATCAGCTGTTCTGTTTTATACATTTTTATATTTTCGTTTTTAATTTTTGTATGAAACAGCTGATTTTTTTGTCGCGATTTCAGAGTTGGTCCCGTAGTAAAAGTTGTTCAGTTTGATGGTCCCTATCTACCATATTCGGCTTTATAAGGCTTTTACCAAACACCTTATATAGCAATAATTGTAAATTACAATGACAATCGAACTGCAGTGCAATTTATGTGAGTACCTAGTTTCATTGATTAAATTTTGCTAACGCAATAAAATTATTATTCCACAATTTTAATAATTTGCAAAATTGTAAATGTAAGTGTAAGTTTTAAGTGTTCACGTCCGAAACACAACCAATTTTGAGTATGAAAGTAACATATTTACCTCTCTTCCCGTACTTTTTCGCACTCCGCGTTGTAGCTGCCGATCATCGCCGGTTTCCGTTCCTCTATCAAAGCTTTTAATCTGAAACAATTCAATATTTTATCTACACTCACAACGTAATGTTCCAAATATGAATTCAAAAAAGGTAATATAAATACGTACTTTATTTTCGTGGATAGGTAAAATTAAAAAATAAACTCATTACATTACATGCAGTCAACTGCATCATAAAATAACTTTTTTTCTCATTACGATACAGGGCAAATCCAAAAAGAAGGCAGTGCCGTAACATTAAAAAAAAACAACGATATTTTCCCACATATTTTCATTGATTAAAATGCACTCTATGGTAATCGATGACTTAGTGCGATTAAATTGTTGGAATGCACTCATCTCTTTTTTTCTAATGGAATGCGCGCCATTTCTAAAGCATTTCAAATAAAGTTTTGATTTCAATTTTTTACATTTTGTTGTACTTACTGAATTTTGTAGCTTTTTTTTATTCTTGCTTTAAAATTAGAAAAAAATGGACTCTGCCCGATATTTTAAATGCAGCTAAAGAAATGACTTATTACAAGGTAGGTACCTAGCTAATACAAACAGTCTCTCTCTCTCTCTTTTCTAACGTTGATCTTTTATTTAGTAGGTTCAATCCCAAATGTATGAGTGTAGATAAAGTAGTGTATGAAACTGCACATAACTAGGTATTAAAACACGAGTGTGTGTTTAAAAACCGAGTTCAGTACGATTGGCATTTCTTTAAACCCTTATAACTAGAAATCGAATATTCGGATGCATATTTACTTAAAATTCAGTTATTGAGTATTATGGAAAACACTTTTTTCTCGAAAATATTCAAGAATTTTGCAAATCTATCTTGCTATCCGTTTATTTTCATCATATTCGTCGCATTTCGCAACAGATTATCGTGAAATTTTGTGAACAGGTTCTATAATTATATGGATTTTTGCCGTTTATGTTTTTTTTTTTTAAATCACAGAGATATGGAAAAAAACATATTCAGACATTTTATTATTTTATTTTTTATTCACAATGCATTTCTAAAAATTATCAAAAATGTTACAAACGCGATTGCAGCATAAAAAGCCCAAAATATGCATGCAGATATGCACGAAAATTCATAAAATGGGCTAAAATATGTAACATGAAATAATAAAAAGACGTTTTTTTAAGGTTTTATTCCTAAAAAGTATTATTATCCAACGAAAGCAAAAGTATTTGCGAAAATATCAATTACAAAATTTATTTGACAATGAAATCTTATACCTTTAAACGAGCAATTCTTGTCTTTCTTTTCTGTGATCTCGGGAACGGCTCTAACGATTTCGCTGAAATTTGGTATATAGGGGTTTTCGGGGGTAAACAATCGATCTAGATTAGTCTTATGTTTGGGAAAACGTGCGTTTTCGCGTTTTCATGCGTTTTTCTTTCGACGCAGAAAATGGTCGCTAATTCCGTCCGCGGCCGGCCAATGTCTGTTTGGTTCAGCGGGTTAGGACACGGACCACAAGAAACGAGGGTTCCGAGTTCGAATCCCGCTCGGTGACTTACTTTTTTTATATGTTCAAGTTTAAATATTTATATTTTTTAAATTTTGTTTTTAGACAAGTTTAAAAAAAAATTAATGTTGCTTTCGAGTTTTTATTTTATTGAGACTTGTGAAGCAATAGTGCATAACAAAAAATTACCGATACAAATTTTAAACACAGTTTTTCGGATACGTTTTGTGACGCCATCTCTCGGCTAATGCCAAAAAAACTAACTACTACGCCTCGCGGAATTATTATGTAATTAACTACATCTTATTACAAAGCTCACGAGCTATAGACAATAGATGGCGTTTCTCTGTGACAAGTGCTGTAAGGTTGAGAATACGAATATCGAAAAAAAACATCACATACATTGCTCTGATCCCAAAGTAAGTAGCTCACTTTTGTTATCACCTAAACACTACCATTTACAATAAATAGTAATAACCGAGCTTTAGCTCGGTTGTACCCAGGTACTTTAACTTTAAAGATGTACTACGCGTTCACTTCATCATTGCCGCTACTTCCCGGTCCGCTTCGTCACACCGCACCCCCTGCGTCGCCATTCTAGTACGGCTCGCAATGCAAAGCTTAATTTTTGTTTTTGTTGATTTAATCATTACGTTCGTTATTTGTGTTGTTATAATGATTAAAAGAGTAAAGATCCTACATAATGGCGAACCTTACTTGTTATATAAATTAATGACACTCTTTGAACAAGAAAAAAAATGAAAACAGTTGAAAAACATGATTACTTTTTTGTCTACAGTACCGTTAGCTGTGACGTCATAACGGTCGTCGACGGCAATGACGAAGTGAACGCGTAGTAAATGACTAAGAACTGTTTCAAATTTTCTGAAGACAAATTGAGTCTATGATCGCTTTATATATTTTTGTATATAAGCGAAAAGGACCGTTGTATGTCCACTGAGGTGATTGGGCAAAATAAAAAATTGAGTGCCATTGTTTGGACATGTTAGACATCTGAACTATGAACGAGATCGAGCGTAAATATGCATGATTTAATTTTTTTTTGCTTAAATATGCAACTACCACTGAAAAGGGGTTAAATATGCAAATGCATATGCAATATGCATTTACATAATAATCCGGTCTCTAGTAATAATGATTAATACGTACTTGTCCAGCGTGTCCACGATCTTAGCCTCCCACTCGTCGGGCGTCAGGCGGCTGTAGGGCGATGCTGGCCGCTTGTTGCTGGCGCCAGATCTCGGTTGAGCAGAGTTTGTGGCGGCTTCTGCATATTCCCTATGAATGATTAATACGTACTTGTCCAGCGTGTCCACGATCTCGGCCTGCCTCTCGTCGAGCGTCAGGCGGCTGCAGTCCACGTGGTCGGCGATGCTGGCCGCCTTGCGCTTGTTGCTGGCCACAGTGATCGGCTGAACAGAGCTTACGGCAGTTTCTGTATATTCCCTGTGAATGATTAATACGTACTTGTCCAGCGTTTCCACGATCTTAGCCTCCCTCTCGTCGAGCGTTAGACGGCTGTAGTCTATATCGTCGGCGATGCTGGCCGCTTTGCGCTTGTTGCTGACGCCAGTGGTTGGTTGAGCAGAACTTGCGGCGGCTTCTGCAAAATGGAACCTTATTAAGGCAGTTGTATGGCCGAAAGTGGCGCCTACTTACTTTTTTTGTTGAATAGTACCAAGTTTTCAATAGCATTTAAAGACGCGCACGGTGAAATCTCTATTTGGTTTGTTTTTTTTCAGTACCTATGAACTTATTTTTTTTTTCATTTATTGGGGTAAAAGAATTAGAACAAAGAACAGTTTTTTCAGATTGGGGGCATTTAGTGTGGAAAAAGAAATAATTTGTTCTTCATACAAAACTTAACATTTTAGGGAACAAAAATATCGCGTTTGGGGAAAAAAATCTCGTCATAAAAATGTATCATTTTGGCGAAAAATTAAATAAGATCTGAGGAAAAATTTAAATTCATATCTGGAGACACTAACGAAGAATAAAAATCTAAAGTAATAAATATAATGGCAAAATCTAAAAATTCAATAATAAAAATCTAATATAATTATTGATTTGATTATATAAAACAATTATATTCAAAAGATTGTATTCTTAAAAAAAACAAATTTAGAAAAAAATGAACGGTGCTATGTTTTTTTCAACATTGTGACAAAGTTTTTTTTTTCATGTTACATCACTAGTATTGCTGTATGGTTTACCTTGTTGTTTTTGTTGTGCAGTGACTGGCGTATTGTTAACGCGTTGCATTAACGCAGTGCGCGGTAAATGTAAGCAGCGCGCTGCACTCGTCCACGCAGCGCGCTTTATGAGCTCATCGCACGAGGAAAGCGATTGAGATAATCTGTGGGAAATAATGGCATGATTAAGGGTGCACCGAGCGTCCACTAGCGCCGCCAATCAAGAAAAAAACATTACAACGAAATAACTATGTTTAACAAAATTCTGAAACATATAAAAACTAGTAATAGTTATAAACTATTTTTGTATGCGTAAAATTCTAAGTTTAAATGCGTTCGTGTGGTTAAAATCTGGATTAACGCCTAAAGTGGCCACTTTAGGCGATAATCCAGGTTTTAACTACACAAACACATTTAAACCAGGAAAAAAACGCATACAAAAATAGTTTATAACTATTACTAGTTTTTATATGTTTCAGAATTTTGTTAAACATAGTTATTTCGTTGTAATGATTTTTTCTTGATTGGCGGCGCTAGTGGACGCTCGGTGCACCCTTAAGGATGAAATAAAACACTTTTTAACGGATAGAATAAATAAATAGATTAAAAAAATAGAAATAGGATCACTAGCCTTCCATCACACTGCCTACAAATCAAAATGTCTGCGAAGCAAAATGCCTAAAATGTATGTCTAAAGAGCAAAATGTCTACTAAGTAAATTGTTTAAAACGCAGAATTACTAAACAGCAGTGCGCCTAAGGATTAAAAAGGTCTAAATTGCCAAACGCCTATGTCGCAAATTTTCCTAGTATAAACATCTTTGTCTGCTTGAAATACGCACGTATCTTCATAGATTTTTAATCAAACTATTACTGGCCATTTGAACTTATTGTTTACGGCATTCTGAAAATAAGTTATTTAGTCCTTCTCCACTTTAGTCATTTTGCATTCTAGTCATTCTGCTTTTTAGTCATTTTGCACTTTAGTCATTTTGCATTTTAGACATTTTGCGCTTTAGTCATTCTACATTTTACAACAATTACTGACCATTTGAACTTATTGTTTACGGCATTCTGAAAATAAGTTATTTAGTCCTTCTCCACTTTAGTCATTTTGCATTCTAGTCATTCTGCTTTTTAGTCATTTTGCACTTTAGTCATTTTGCATTTTAGACATTTTGCGCTTTAGTCATTCTACATTTTACAACAATTACTGACCATTTGAACTTATTGTTTACGGCATTCTGAAAATAAGTTATTTAGTCCTTCTCCACTTTAGTCATTTTGCATTCTGGTCATTCTGCTTTTTAGTCATTTTGCACTTTTGTCATTTTGCATTTTAGACATTTTGCGCTTTAGTCATTCTACATTTTAGTCATTTTGAGCTTTGGTCATTTTGCCCTCATAGTCTTTTTGCTTTTTAGGCAACGTGATCAGGAAGGAGTTTTATTTCATGTCTAGTGAACGCGTAAGCTTGAGAAGTGACTATGATTAAGGACTTTAAAGTTAAGTAAAGGGTCTCACTCCACGCTTATCTTAATATATAAAATCGTAAACTGA
The DNA here is from genome assembly GCA_928269145.1 of Agriphila tristella. Classification (NCBI taxonomy): domain Eukaryota; kingdom Metazoa; phylum Arthropoda; class Insecta; order Lepidoptera; family Crambidae; genus Agriphila; species Agriphila tristella. Next base: position 4,376,771 of record OV743435.1, read on the forward strand.
ATGACTGACTGACTGACTGACTGATCTATCAACGCACAGCCCAAACCGCTGGACCTAGAGACTTGAAATTTTGAACACAGATACTTTATACAGTGTAGGCATCCACTAAGGAAGGATTTTTGAAAATTCCATCCCTAAGGGGATGAAATAAGGGATGAAAGTTTGTATGAAAGTCCCTCAGTTTTGAAGCTGGAATCTTCAAATTTTGTGTTTAGGCTGACGATTGAAAATTAATAAATACGGGTCTCAGCGTTTTTCAAAATTCTACCCCCGAAGGGGTAAAAAGGGGGATGAAGTTGTGTATTGAAGAAAATCCTTCATTTTCGAAGTAAAAATCGCTTAATTTATAATTTAGGCTTATGGATAGAAATCTAAAACAACGTATATTGTTTTTGTTAGGATTTCAACTCCAAAGGGGATGAAATGGGGGTGAAAAGGGTTAAAAAACCTAAAAATAGATATGGATGTCGTTATCGGGGTTTTGTGGGATGACGATTGCAAAAATGACATTTATTTTGAAGTCCAACCATGGTGGACATGGTTTAACCCCTAAAGGGGTGAAAATGGGGTCCGAATTTTGTATAAAAAATAATTTAAAATAGACATTACAACTTTAAACTTCGTAGGAGCACATCTAAAAATAAATAGGCAAATATTTATTTTGTTATTTTGAAAATCAACCCCTTAGGGGGTAAATGGGGTGAGTAAACATAAAAATCGGTATAGATGTCGTTATTGGGGTTTTCTGGGATGACGATTGCAAAAATAACATTTATTTTGAAGTCCAACACGGTGGACATGATTTAACGCCTAAAGGGGTGAAAATGGGGTCCAAATTTTGTATGGAAAAATAATATAAAATAGACATTACAAGTTTAAACTTCGTAGGAGCACATCTAAAAATAAATAGGCAAACATATATTTTGTTATTTTGAAAATCAACCCCTTAGGGGGTAACCCATTTACCGGGACGGGAACGAAACAGGAACGAAACAGGAACGAAACTGGAATGAAACGGGAACGGAACGGGAATAGAAAAGGATGGGAACGGGAACGGGAGCAAGAACCGGACGGGAACGGAACGGGAACAAGAACGGGAACGTAAGGCGTACGGGACGGGAACGCAGCGGGAACGGAACGGGAATGGGAACGAGAACGAAACGTGAACGGAACGGGAACGAAACGGGAACGGAACGGGAATATAACGGGACGGGAACGGGAACGAACACAGGATGGGAACGGGACAGGAACGGGATGGGAACGGGAACGGAAACGGAAGGGGTACGGGACGGTTACGGGACGTTTACGGGACGGGAACGCAAACGGGACGGGAACGGAACGGGAACGGGGAACAGGAGCGGGAGCGGGAACGGGAACTGGAAGCCTTGTGCGAGGCCCGCCACACGCGGCAAATGTCTTGCCTCGCGAGGCAGCGCGCTTGATGGGGACTCGCCTAATCGCGTAAAAATGGCTGGTCGGATCCTGGTTGAAGGTTCCTTAAAAGGATTTCGTCTAATATCCACGCGGACGAAGTCGCGGGCAGAAGCTAGTACTTTTATATAAGCCTATTGCTCGCGGCTCACTCAGTCGAGCCAGCGCACGAGGGATGTCGTGTGTCGGTTGAGACAGAGCTACGCGACTAATGGGACGGAGAGAGAAAGTGCATACAATAATGAGCACAAAGCGCGTTGCAATTTTAAATTGTACTTTATTGCCGTGCAGCGAGAGTAGCTTATGATTTTATTGTCCTCGCGCAGATGGACTTCTGTACTTTAGTATTATAATATTCTGTGCTTATAAGTGGCACCCTCATCTTAATTAAATTTATTGCTCGTTACGAACATAATGTACGAAAATTCACAAGCACAGATTGAAGCTAAGGTTCTAGTTCATTTACAACCTGATTGAAGTATAGTTCGTTGTAGTAGTAGCAGGCAAAAGTGGCTACTATAGGCGCCATTTGAGGGCTAACCCTTAAATGTTGAAGTTATGTTATTATTGAAATTTTAATCGCCTACTGCAAATACAGTTTCACAACAAAGCGTGAAGGAGACAAATTACATTTTTATACATACAAAAATTCTAATAGATGAGCACCAATGAACTAATTAATACACATAATAGGTTAACATCGTGCACAATCGCGCTAATTTTCAGTGATAAAACTAAAGCTAAATCGTTGCGTCGGTCGTCGGGCCGCCGGGTGCTCCGCCGGGTAGCGCGCTATGTGGGCCGGCCATTACTGTCGCCACTACAAGCAGCTGCACTATATACAACCCTACATTACTCGCCTCGTTATGTACTGGTCGGCGTGCGCCTCCAGTAGCGCAGGCGGGGCCGCGGGGTGCTCCGCCAGGTAGCGCGCTATGTGGGCCTCCAAATCGGCCATTACTGTCGCCACTGCCGGAGGCAACTTCGACCGGCTCTTTGGTTCTACGTCCCTGTTACAGATAACAGACGTAGTATGACAAAACCGACAAAATTATTGTTTCCATCCGTGGTGCACATCCCTACATATAACACGCACCACATCACTATGCCACCATAAAATATAGACTACAAAAGTAAAGCTTAGTACTACGCGCGCTCGAGCAACGCACACATAGAGACCTCTCACCGACCCACGACACTGGGTCACGCACTCGAACTCGTTTGAGATTCGTCTAAGATACCGATTATTCCGTGTCAACAAATAATAAAATAATAGTACTAGCGTACAGAAGTTGCACTCCGCAAAATCGTTTAAATAAATTGCGACTCTTGCTCCGACACAATAAAGTGCAATTCAGGTAGCACAGCGCTCTCTTCGCTCCAAAACATTCACTTAGTAGTTATCTCTCTTTCTATCACGTAGGTCTTATCTTTTCTGAAGTTTGAAATATGTCTTCTCAGAGGTCGCCAAGCGCTTCATACTCACGCGCGGAGTGACAGAGTAGTAGATATGATCGTCTATACAAAAAAAAGTTGGGAGTTACAAGTCGTGATAAAGTTTCGCCACATGGTGGAAACTGATCTGTAGGCTGTTCCTAACTAATATTGAGCTGGGCCAAACTGTCCTTACAAACCATTCCATACGGCGGCGGGTTAAAAGCGCTCTTTTCCCGGCTTTATTCTAAAAATTATAATTGTCTAGGTTTAGCTAATAGGTCAAAGGTGGTATCATTTTCGGATAAATTAATAATGTGGAATGCATTTCTGGTATAAAAAAATGCAATTTATTTAGCAGTTTTTGAAAAATTACACAATAACCAAAATTTTCAAAGTTTTTATTTTTATTTTAGGTATTTGCACTTGTTTCAGTATTAAAAAAATACCTTAAAGAAGCGTTTTTCATGTTGATTTGTCATATTCTTTGTAATGATAACTATATTATGTACAATTTGAGCCTAACCCAAGTAGTTTGAATCCATTGTTTGCGGAGGCACAGCTAGTCAAAAATAGGCATTTTTTCGCGAAATAGAAGGGTTTTTGGTTTCGTTTGGAAACGGTTTTCAGGATTTTTGTTCATATTTCTTTAAAGTTCATTAAATTTCCTACAATTTGAGCATAATCCGAGTAGTATAGGTTCATTGGTTGCAGAGACATCGCTAGTCAAAACTGGGCCTTTTTTCGAAATAAATGAAAAATGTCCCATCTTTGACTAGCTGTGTCTCCGCAACCAATAAACCTAGACTACTCAAATTAGGCTTAAATTGTAGAAAATTTAATGTTTTTTACGGAAATATGAACAAAAAACCAGAAAAACGCTTCCAAACGAAACGATAAACCCTTCCATTTCGCGAAAAAATGCCTATTTTTGACCAGCTGTGCCTCCGCAAACAACGGATTTAAACTACTTGGGTTAGGCTCAAATTGTAAATAATATAGTTATCATTCATCATCATCATCATCATATCAGCCACACGACACCCACTGCTGGGTATAGGCCTCCCCTAAGGATCTCCACGACGATCGGTCCTGCGCTGCCTGCATCCACTGGCTTTCCGCGACCTTCACCAGATCGTCGGTCCACCTTGTCGGGGGCCTACCCACGGAGCGTCGTCTGGTGCGCGGTCGCCATTCCAGAACCTTTCTGCCCCAACGGCCATCGGTTCTTCTCGCTATGTGTCCCGCCCATTGCCACTTCAGCTGAGCAATCCTTCGAGCGATGTCGGTTACTTTAGTTCTCCTGCGGATCTCCTCGTTTCTGATTTGATCACGTAGGGAAACGCCGAGCATGGCTCTCTCCATTGCACGCTGAGCGACCTTGAGCCTCCTTATGAGACCCATAGTTAGCGGCCACGTTTCACTGCCGTAAGTCATCACTGGCAACACACACTGTTCATAGACTTTCGTCTTGAGACACTGAGGTAAGTCGGACGCGAAGATTTTTCGAAGCTTCCCGAATGCTGCCCACCCGAGTTGGATTCGGCGAGAGATCTCTTTCTCGAAGTTGGACCTACCTAACTGGACTGCCTGTCCTAGGTATACGTAATGGTCAACAACTTCAAGTGTAGTGTTCCCAACATGAACTGGAGAGGGTACAACATGGGCATTTGACATAATTTTCGTCTTTTCCATGTTCATCCTAAGACCCACTCTTTGGGAAGCACTACGGAGATCTTCGAGCATTGTGTTCAGGTCTTCCATGGTCTCAGCCATAAGGACTATATCATCGGCAAAACGAAGGTGTGTTAGGTACTCGCCATTAATGTTGATGCCGAGTCCTTTCCAGTCCAAGAGCTTAAAGATGTCCTCCAACGCAGCTGTGAACAGTTTCGGAGAAATAACGTCTCCCTGTCTCACACCACGCTGCAGTTGGATAGGATTTGTGTTCTGGTTCTGTACTCGGATCGTCATGGTGGCATTTTGGTATAAGTACCTCAACACCTCGATATACCTATAGTCCACTTGGCACCTTTGGAGAGACTGCAGCACCGCCCAGGTTTCAATCGAATCAAAGGCTTTCTCATAGTCCACGAACGCCAAGCAAAGTGGCTCATTATACTCCTCGGTCTTCTGTATAACCTGCCGCAGCGTATGGATGTGGTCTATGGTGCTAAAGCCTTTTCGGAACCCGGCTTGTTCGGGAGGTTGGAAGTCGTCGAACTTGCGAGCGAGACGATTCGTAAGGACTCTCGAAAACAACTTATAGACATGACTCAGAAGCGAGATGGGTCTATAGTTCTTTAAGAGGGACTTGTCACCCTTTTTAAAGAACAAGATCACCTCACTTATGTTCCATGTCTTTGGCGTTCTGCCCTGGACGATGACGGAATTAAAGAGCTTCTGGAGGACTTTGAGTATCGGCTTACCGCCCGCTCTCAGAAGTTCTGTAGTGATTCCATCGTCACCCGCCGCCTTGTTGTTTTTCAGCTGTTTGAGAGCCATACTAATCTCGTACAGGCTGACGTCCGGGATATCTTGAGTATAGTGTCGGGTAAGCTTGGCTCTGGGGTCTTTAGCCTTGCTTTCAACAGGTGTCTGCGTGGAATATAACTGCCCATAGAAGCTCTCGATCTCCCTCAGGATTTCAGGCTTTGATGAAATGATGCGTCCGTCGTCAGTTTTCAGCTTCGTCATCTGGCTTTGCCCAATAGACAGATCTCTCGCGAACACTTTGGAGCCTTTATTCCGCTCGATAGCCTCTTTAATACGATTCGTATTAAATTGGCGAAGGTCGCTCGTCAAAGACTTAGATATCTGTCTATTAAGCTGCCGATAACGATTAGCATCTACTGAACTCTGGAGCCTCATTTCACGTCTCTGATCCATGAGTAGGAGTGTGTGGTCGGAGAGTTTCTTTATCTTGGGACGGCGGGTCTTAAAGAGCTTGGACCCTACCGTACGGACAGTATCCACCACCATGTTGTTTAGATCGTCCACATCTATGCTGTTCTCAAGGGCTTCGAAGCGGTTTTGGAGTTCGAGTTGAAAGCTCTCGGGGTTTTGAATATGGGCCGGCAATGGTCGAATTGTTGATTTTATCAGTCGAGATCTTTCCAGCTTTGGGTTGATATTCAATGTGCCACGTACCAATCGGTGATCGCTCCCCGTCTTAACAGCGTTGATCACAGTGACATCATTGAATATTTGCTTTTTCGTCGACATGATAAAATCTATCTCATTTCTGACTTTACCGTCCGGACTGACCCAGGTCCACTTCCGGCTTTCCGGCTTTCTGAAGAAGGAGTTCATCATAAAGAGGTTCTCCTTCTCCATAAAGTCAGCCAGCATCTGGCCTCTGTCATTCCGTTGCCCAACTCCAAATTGCCCCACTCTCAGCTCATCACCGCATCGTTTCCCCAACTTTGCATTGAAGTCCCCCATCACAACAGTGTAGTGGGTTTTGTAGCTATGCATGGCTTTAGAGATCTCCTCATACATAGCCTCCACTTCGTCATCTTGGTGTGTCGAGGTCGGTGCGTAAACCTGTATAACATTCAGCGAACACCGTTTGGATATTCTGAGTATAAGGTACGCCACCCTGGTCGACACACTTCCGATGGTAATCACGTTGTTGACAAGGGACTTGTGGACGATGAACCCGACACCGATAGTTATCATTACAAAAGAATATGACAAATCAACCTGAAAAACGCTTCTTTAGGGTATTTTTTTTAAATACTGAAACAAGTGCAAATACCTAAAATAAAAAAAATAACTTTGAAAATTTTGGTTATTGTGTAATTTTTCAAAAACTGCTTAATAAATTGCATTTTTTATACCAGAAATGAATTCCACATTATTGATTTATCCGAAAATGATACCACATTTGACCTATTAGCTAAACCTAGACAATTATATTTTTTAGAATGAAGTCGGGAAAAGAGCGCTTTTAACCCGCCGCCGTATGGAATGGTTTGTAAGGACAGTTTGGCCTGTTTGGCCCAGCTCAATATTAGTTAGGAACAGCCTACAGATCAGTTTCCACCATGTGACCAAACTTTATCACGACTTGTAACTCCCAACTTTTTTTGTATAGACATTTATACCTACTAGAGCCTTGGTGTCAGGCTTTGGAACTAATCAATACTTTATTGATTAGTCTCAAAACCAAAAAATCAATTTCATTGGTGAGTGATGTCTATGTGTGCGTTGCTTGAGCACGCGTAGTACTAAGCTTAGTTTTGTAGTCTATTTTATGGTGGCATTATGATGTCACGTGATGTGGTGCATATTGTAATTAGAGACAGGGCTCTGTCACTTAACGCGCAACTATGAAGCGCTCGGAGTCCACTAAGAGAACAAATTTAATATGTCAGAAAAGATAAGACCTACGCGATAGAAAGAGAGGCAACTAATAGGTGAATATTTTGTAGCGAAGGGAGCGCTGTGCGACCTGAATTGCACTTTATTGTGTCGGAGCAAGAGTCGCATTTTATTGAAACAATTTTGCGGAGTGCAACTTCTGTACGCTAGTACTATTTTTTATTCTGTGGTAGGGATGCGCACCACGACTAAAAAATAAAAATACAGTTCAATAAATATAGATAGATGTTTTTTTATGAAAACACAGTCGTCGCCGTCGGTCGTCGTACCGCAAGTCGCAACCCACTGCTTAAATGGGTCGCGGTAGCCCAAAAAGTGTGTTTTGAGGTTACCACTGTGATTTGAGGAGATTTATTTTTTGGTAAGGGTAATTATCATTGATGTCTGTCTGAAACATTGACTTCTATAATATATTCCACTAGACTGGCTGCTGTCAAAATGTTCTTGTGCCTATTTGATTTCCGCCATTTTGGCGCTGTAGGACGTAGCGTGAGCATAGCGTGAGGGACATGGTACTAAAGTCTGGTGTCATCATGGCAACCATTTTCATTGTAGTTACGTCAGATAGTTCCTTAGACAGACGCTAGAGGCGTTTCAAATAGGCACAAAAACTTTGCTGTCAAATCATACAGACAGCCAGTCCAGTTAAATGGAAAAAAAATTGTTCATGTCAGTGGTCTGAAAGGAATATGTTTCTTTGGTTATTGGACTTCAACAAATTTTCGCTGGTTTAGATTTAGACACTATTTCCACTAGACCGTTCCTTTACCGGCCATGCTTTAATACAAAGAATATGCATGGTATGGTACGGTGTAGTAAGCAAAGAACTTTAGCACAGAATAGATATAAGTACTACCGTACAGAAAGGACACTCTCCGCCCCGCCCCACAATCAATTACCTCACCCCACCGCGCGAGTTCGTGTGCCGAATCGTGTACTCATTAAATAGCCCTAGACTTTACGCACAGAGATGCGCGTGTGCAAAAACGTCACTGTGTAGCGACTTTGTAATAGGTAGTTGAGACGCGGCGCTTGTATGGAGTGCCCGGGGTGTGCCTTTAGTATGAGTCAAAGTGTTTTATGGATATTTCGGCAATTTTTTTGCAAACTTTTCGTGATAACTAACCGCCGCCGTAGAGCCCGCAGTCGGGGCCGATTCGTACATGGCTCGTTGTCGCATACGACGGTTTCGGGCGCGCGAGCATTCTCAGTGCACCAAATGTTAGCTTGTAAACTAGAAGGAAAATATAAACGATCCTTTTTTTATGCACAACGGAAAAGTGCTTGGCCTTCATTTCACCTGATGTTAAGTGACGATAAGGCCGAAGGTGGAAGTGTAGTGCGCTTCCATGGTGCGCTTGCACCCGGAATCCTCATTACTGAGGAACTGTCTTGGACGAATTAACCAAGGAACAGTCTATCTTACCTCTAACTGGCGGAACACATTTTTTTTAATTGTTGTTATGGTGAGATGGTGGTAGCTAGCTAGGCGGACTTGAAATAAGCCCTACCACCAACCAAACCGAGCACAAATTTTACCCCCCTGGGAATCGAACCCGGGACCTCTGCGTGTTATACGGGTGGGCGAACCACTAAACCACAGAGGCGGTAAAATCCTCTTCTAAATCTGAGTCTTTAATGCTCTAGAGCAATAAAAATGTATGAAATTTCATTAATGCACAGTTTTTTTTTATCGCACCAAAAGGTGCCAATCTCCATGGATTAGCTCTATTCAGCCAGCCAATATCAATACTTTTTTTTACGTACGTATTATTCGTTTCTATCCTACTTGTTCCAAATTTGAAAAATGATTGCTGCTAACTCTGATTTAAAAAAGAAAAAAATTTAAAAAGTGAGGAAAAACAAATAATAAATAATAACTAAAATAATGTTATACCCTGTACTTGACCACATGCGATGTTGCCGTTCTGTTCACTTCATGGCTTGGAAAATATAGAAGGTTATGGTTCTGCGCAATCCCCACCCGATTTCAAGATATTTGACACTGTAATGTAGTACTAATGTAGAATGCGCACAGCTGAGGAGTGGAATTCCCTGCCGGCGTCTGTTTCCGAGCGCATCAACCTGACTCTTTTCAAGGCCAGAGTGAATAGGCACCTTCCAGTGGGTCGACACTTTATCAACTTCATACAAAAAATATTATACAGGGTGCATTTGTAACCACTCTCCAAATTTTAAGGATGAGTTCAGTCCAAGAACTGAAAAACTTTCTCCATGAAACATGACGTGTCGAAATACGCCAAAAAATTTTGGTCATTCCATACTAAACTGGGGCCGTACCGGCTAACGAATCGATTATCGAAAAGTCTGCTGGGTTTCAAATTAAAACTGATAAATCGAGCCCCAATTGGGCCAAAATGGCGAACCCCAATTCATGATGTCACACGAACATCGATATCTTCCAAATTACGTCAACTGAAAGTACAAGACGAAATTCCTTACTTTGATTTTTCTGTTTTAAGTTGAAACTCGGCAGACTTTTCGATAATCGATTCGTTATCCGGTACGGCCCCTGTACACGTGATTTATTTGATTTGTATGAAATAGTTATTTGTTATACAAGTGACCAAAATCAAATTGTGCTGCGAGTGGCGACTTTAAATCACGAACTAGCGAAGTAGTCTAGAATTGAATCACGAGCGTAGCGAGTGATTCTAAAATAGACTACTGAGCACAGTGAGTGATTTAAAGGCACGAGGCAGAACAACATTTTGGTCTCGTGTAAAACATACAACTTTTCACCTCGACCAGCGAGAAAATTTTCACGTGACTTTCCTGGTAAAAAAGCTTAATTCAGCATTAGAAACTTGTTCACTTAACTCTTTTGGAGTTAGACAACTATGTATCTTCATCGTTGGACGCATTCATTTTTGTAATTTATCACAAAAATAATTCAATCAAACCTATACTGAAAAATTTTATTAATAGAGTCAGTAAAGTAGATTCCCGTCGTTTTGATTACATTGCGTTGTGTTTTTCTCTTATTTATTAATATTCCGTCTTATTTATTTATTTATAATCATAAAACATATAATTTGTTAATAAACTTCATTAATTTTGCTTATTTCATATTTGTTTCATACATGTGACCTCATTACCTCCATACTCCTTATTTCGAATTATCAACCTTCTTTTTTAACAGTCCTTATTTAAAACTCCTTGGTATATCCGTGCATTTTATTTTTTTACTTTTTAATCCGTGTATGACACCATAAAGCACTCTATCTATCCTTTTCTTACATATTAATCTTACAAGTGTCATCCTTGTCACTTTATTTGTTTTTTCTTTATTATTTTAAAAGTTGGTGTTAGAAATTAAAAAAGCACTTTGTCTCACGCTCGCAGCAAAAATCGATTTTGCTGCGAGTTTTTACGCGCCAAAAGCACCCTTTTCGTGCTGGAGAGGTGAAAAGTCTTTTTTTTACATATTTGGCCCTATGTTTCTTAGAGAAAGTTGTTCAGTTTCATGGACTGAACACATCCTTAAAAATTGGAGAGTGGTTACAAATGCACCCTGTATGGAATTATGAACGTACTCTGTGCCAATATTAAATTATGAAACAATTCCACCAATGAAAAAGGTAGTAAATTGTTTTGTCTTATTGGACCAGCCATGACACGGTAATTTAGCCGCACTATACGTCAGGCTTATAAGTATCGTAGTGAATTACTTGCTCAGTGGCACCTTCTGGGCATGCTCGCTCCATCGTAGACCCTGTCTTTGCTTTCTGGCTAGACTGGGGTCAAGAGCAAACACATGTAATTGTAAAAAAATAAAAAAAGCTACCACATACCTGGAGCTGTCAGAAGTGGCGATGTTTTCTGAGCTGGGCGCAGGTTTGGAGGTCAGCGAATCTGATTGTGAACTGCGAGAGTCCACGCTCTCTCCCTCGTTATGACCATTGTCTGAGGAACATTTTATGAATAAACTTGTGCTTTGTGTAAAAAAACATAAATAAAAATGCAATTATTTCAGTTATCTTTAATACAAAACATTGCTAAGACTTCCCTGTAAGTAATCTAATGATACTTGTATTGGGAATGACCCACTACTTCCCTTTTTGATAATAGTAGATTACAAAACAAAAGTTACAACAATAGCAAAAGAAATCAAGAAATTAAATTACAAAGAAAACCAATTGTTTTTAATAAGGTAGACTTCCGATGTTGGCGACCGCGACCAAGCGACCATGCGACTATGGTCGCCTATCGCGGGGCGACCCCTGGCTTTCCGATGTTGGCGACCGCGACATCGCCAGTTCTACGGTTGACGACTAGGGTGCAGGGTTTTAGTTAGGAGAAAAGTCATCGAGCAGCTATTGGAGGATAAAGAAGATGATGATATGTTTATTGTTATTATCTCTGCCTCCAGAAAAAAGGATGAAGATCGACTCAATTTTCACATCGCGAGAAGAAGAGGGTTTTTTTCAAATACTCATAAAAAAACTCACACATAGAAAGGTTCAGAAGATATTGTAGGTTAAATCTCTTATTCTATCAAGTTCTGATCCTCGTTTGATGAAAACCCCGGCTTCTTTATATGCTTCTCGCCTGCGTCGCGTGACTGCACATGCACAGCCTCCGGAGCGCCCGGGTGGCGGTGGCCACGCGACCCTGGCCGCGCCCGGGTGGCGGTGGCCACGCGACCCTGGCCGCGCCCGGGTGGCGGTGGCCACGCGACCCTGGCCGCGCCCGGGTGGCGGTGGCCACGCGACCCTGGCCGCGCCCGGGTGGCGGTGGCCACGCGACCCTGGCCGCGCCCGGGTGGCGGTGGCCACGCGACCCTGGCCGCGCCCGGGTGGCGGTGGCCACGCGACCCTGGCCGCGCCCGGGTGGCGGTGGCCACGCGACCCTGGCCGCGCCCGGGTGGCGGTGGCCACGCGACCCTGGCCGCGCCCGGGTGGCGGTGGCCACGCGACCCTGGCCGCGCCCGGGTGGCGGTGGCCACGCGACCCTGGCCGCGCCCGGGTGGCGGTGGCCACGCGACCCTGGCCGCGCCCGGGTGGCGGTGGCCACGCGACCCTGGCCGCGCCCGGGTGGCGGTGGCCACGCGACCCTGGCCGCGCCCGGGTGGCGGTGGCCACGCGACCCTGGCCGCGCCCGGGTGGCGGTGGCCACGCGACCCTGGCCGCGCCCGGGTGGCGGTGGCCACGCGACCCTGGCCGCGCCCGGGTGGCGGTGGCCACGCGACCCTGGCCGCGCCCGGGTGGCGGTGGCCACGCGACCCTGGCCGCGCCCGGGTGGCGGTGGCCACGCGACCCTGGCCGCGCCCGGGTGGCGGTGGCCACGCGACCCTGGCCGCGCCCGGGTGGCGGTGGCCACGCGACCCTGGCCGCGCCCGGGTGGCGGTGGCCACGCGACCCTGGCCGCGCCCGGGTGGCGGTGGCCACGCGACCCTGGCCGCGCCCGCCGGTGGCGGGGTTTGTTTAGTACTCCATATAAATTCATACTAAGCAGTGGGTCGCGCGCCCCAAACCCGCACCCTGATTATCTAAAAAGAAACTATTTAGCGACCGGTTGCATTTGATATACATTGCCACTTTTCTTTGGTATGTTTTTTTTTAACCCAAAAAGAAGTAGCAATGGATGACGATCATCTGTGAACTGCAACCAGTCGCTAGGTGGTTTTGAATTAGATAATCAGCCCGCCGGTCGCGAGTCGCGGTCGCGCGTCGCGGTCGCTAAGAACCGAATTGTACCTAGTGTGCATGTGTAAGTATGTGTAATGTTGAAAACATTTGTACAAGAAATTATTGACGTTTTGTACTGAAACTTTTTGACTGCTATCAAAACAAGTTGTTTTCGCTACCGTAAACTATCCGATATACAACTCACAGTCATGAAGTGAAAAAGAGAAAACCACAGTTTACCGTAGCGAAAACAGTTTGTATCGATTCATGGTAGTCACTGTTTCGTTAGAATGGCGTCGCTCCTTTTTGTCTCTCCCTTACACAACACTTCACTTTCTTTTCTCTCTTGCATTCATTATAAAGCATATTTGCCTTGCCGCCAATTTCCTTTTCTTTGAATGTCGGAGCTATACAATTACACAGTCGAGACTTCAGTACTTAGTGGAAATATTCTCCTAAAAACATATCTCTTTAGATCAAAATAAAATCTTACCATCTGAAGTCTGTTTCCCTGAAGTGGCCGCAGAAGAATCAGTTCTTCTTATCTTCTTTGCCTTCTTCTTTTCAATCTTTTTGTTTTTCTGTAAACAATAATTTTATTAATATCAATCTAAATTTAGGCGTTTACCCTCGTATCTGTAATTGCAAGTTTTACGTCGAGGGTTAGTCTATTAAGATAAATAGAAACAGTGTTAAAATAAAAAGAACTTTGTTTAACTTGTTTTACAGGTTTTGGTTCGCTTCCTGTTGACTTATTTGTCAAAATTGATCCTTTTTAGAGTTCCGTACATCAAAAGGAAAAAACCCAACCCTTATAGGATCACTTTGTTGTTCGATTGTCTGTCTGTCTGTCAAGACCCTTTATCTCGGGAACGCGTGATAAAGGGTCTTGACTCCATACAGTTGAAATTAAAACCATATTCTTGAGTCTACGGTTCTTAGAACTGTAAAAAAACCAAACTTCGGAGTTTACTTAAAAAAAGATACGGCAGTTTATGCCGCAAAAAACGCATATTTCTACACTTTCAAGGGAATCAAAATTCATAGGGTACTTCCCATTGACTAGAACTATGAAATTTGGCAAGTAACATCGTCTTATGGTACAAGTACAAGGAAAAATCTGAAAACTATACATTTGTAATAAAATCATAAAAAATATAGTCATTATTTTGTACGGAACCCTCGGTGGGTGAGTCCGACTCTCCCTTGTCCAGTTTTTTTTAATAATAAACCAAAAGGTATACAGAAAATACTAAAAAGGCCTCTTTTTATTCAAGGTCCACTTTATATGGAAATAAGCTTTGTTATTGATATAAGAAGGTCCAATAGTAACCTTCTTCCTGTGTTCCGTCTTGTGCGAGTCGAGCACCCCGTTGGGCTGGCTCTTGGGCTCCTTGTGGTCGCGGCTGGACTCCGACGAGCTCTCCGACGACTCCTCGCTGCTGCTCGACGATATACGCCGCTGTACACGGTAAATTAAAATATCGTTAGGAAAATATTATAATCTAGGTTTTGCCCGCGACTTCGTTCGCATGGACATTTTAGAAAATCATTAGTACCTATCCTTAAAATGCGGGTAGAAGGCTTTCCCGTCCCCGTTCCCGTTCTCTCCCTTTCTTCGTGCTCACCTACACCATGAAAGGTCTACCCTCAAAATTGTTTTTACACATTTCAATTTTCCTATACAACTTTCATCCCCTTAAGGGTTGAATTTTCCAAAATCCTTTCTTAGTGCTCACCTACACCATGAAAGGTATCTAATCCTCCAAAAATGGTGTCCCTACTTTCAGCCGTTAGAGCTCTACGTTCTATGTGTATCTCAACAATCAATCATAAATTTAGTTTTATATGTATAGATATTTAAATTTTGATTTTCTACTTACATAGTTGACTTCGCATTGCCTTATAACTTGTTTAGAGTTCCGTAGTAAAAGGAGGAACCCCTAATAATACATGTTGAAATTTTAACCATTTAGTTCCTGCAGTCATGCAGTGGGGTGGTTCCACTCATGATCACAAGCAACTTTTGCTATAGGGCCAACTCTGATATCGCGAAAAAAAAACCAGCTGTTCCATACAAAAGCACAATACCTACTCGACCTGCCGTTTTTTTTTCATGATTTCAGAGTTAGCCCCATTGTAATCATGAGTGGATGGAACCACCTCATTGCGGGAACCAAATGATTAAAATTTCACGACGTTTAATAAGTTCAGGCTTGCATACTACAAAAATGAATATGTTGCTACCAGATGACCAGATACTTAAAGCGCTTCACCACTGAAATATGTCCACCGTTCAAATAAACACTTGGCACTTTCTCTGGACCGTTCTCGATTTGAATATCACAACCTCTGTCTTTGAGACATTGTACTTCAATCCGTGAGCAGCGGCATATTTTAGTGTTGTATCGTATAGATACTTGACGACAGACTTGAACTCCAGCGAGCCGCTGTTGATGTAGAACCCTTGTACAGCGTGTCGCATTCCGGCGGGATCATCTCATGTACTGAGTGCGGGTAACGTATCTATACTTGATATCATACATGTTACCTTATTCCTGCGGGGCTCCGCGTCCGAGTGCGTGTGGTTGTCGGCCACAGACTTGAACTCCAGCGAGCCGCTGTTGATGTAGAACCCTTGTACAGCGTGTCGCATTCCGGCGAGATCATCTCATGTACTGAGTGCGGGTAACGTATCTATACTTGATATCATACATGTTACCTTATTCCTGCGGGGCTCCGCGTCCGAGTGCGTGTGGTTGTCGGCCACAGACTTGAACTCCAGCGAGCCGCTGTTGATGTAGAACCCTTGTACAGCGTGTCGCATTCCGGCGGGATCATCTCATGTACTGAGTGCGGGTAACGTATCTATACTTGATATCATACATGTTACCTTATTCCTGCGGGGCTCCGCGTCCGAGTGCGTGTGGTTGTCGGCCACAGACTTGAACTCCAGCGAGCCGCTGTTGATGTAGAACCCTTGTACAGCGTGTCGCATTCCGGCGGGATCATCTCATGTACTGAGTGCGGGTAACGTATCTATACTTGATATCATACATGTTACCTTATTCCTGCGGGGCTCCGCGTCCGAGTGCGTGTGGTTGTCGGCCACAGACTTGAACTCCAGCGAGCCGCTGTTGATGTAGAACCCTTGTACAGCGTGTCGCATTCCGGCGGGATCATCTCATGTACTGAGTGCGGGTAACGTATCTATACTTGATATCATACATGTTACCTTATTCCTGCGGGGCTCCGCGTCCGAGTGCGTGTGGTTGTCGGCCACAGACTTGAACTCCAGCGAGCCGCTGTTGATGTAGAACCCGCCGTACAGCGTGTCGCATTCCGGCGGGATCATCTCATCGTACTGGGGAGGAAACAACTTTATAATGACACGAGTGTATATGGGGTTAAACAGAACAATGACCACTTCCCATAGAAGCGTTGACCTGTCAAATAACAAGTTGATGTTTACTGATAATAAAATTATATTTGAAGTTGCTATGACTGTAGAAAATTCGTATTTATTGAATTTTAATTTAGCCATCAGAAAATTATGTTTATGGTAAAATAAATATGTTCAAGTTTGAAATATTGCCAATATTTATGATATTTTTATTCTATTTCTGTACATTTCTTTAGTTAGCAATTTATTATTAATTTAATTTTATATGAGCTATACACCGTTATTTTTAAAGTACTACAACTTTTACTATGGGGCCAACCACGAAATCGCGAAAATAACATCAGCTGTTCCATACATTATTATTATAGCCGAGTCGATGTTGTACTTTTCTATGGAACAGCTGATATATTTTTTTCGTGATTTCGTGGTTGACCACCGGGTAATGAACAACTTTTACTTTGGGGCATGAACGTGGTCAGAACACTCCTTTTCATTTTTAGATATACTTTAAAAATAACGGTGTATAACTAACTACTCTATACACGATAATTCATAAAATCAAAATTTTGACAGTTCAGAAAAGGGTGTCCTTCTTTAAAGCTGAAATGGCATTCTTCAAAAAGGACCAGATTCATGTTTTGTTTAAATTTCGATAAATATAGTTTTTTCGTCGATTCAGTTTTTATATTTTTTCAAAATGGCGATGATATGTTAAAGCGAGGTCTACAGCTCACAGAGCCACTAGTGTAATAATAAAATAGCCCTTAAATACCACTCACTCCGTCAGTATTGTCGATAAACGAGTCATTCTCGTCGTACCCTGCGCCGATGTCCGCAAACTCGTCTTGCTTCGTCCGCCGACTCCGGCCGTACGTGCTTTTGCCACCCTGTCGATGAATATTATCAGAACACTATCAGGCAAAGAACTAAAATTTCCATGGTTATTGCAGTCAATATCGGGATTACACCTATTAACTATATCGGGATTTACACCATGTACCTGTTTTTTTACGGGCAGTTCTTCCGCATGCAGCTGCGCCGAAATATCGGATCCTCAAAAATAAACAGGTACAGTTCGAATCACGAAAGATGACCACAAATGGCGCCCATCTTCGCGTCATAACTCATGAAGAAAAGACTTTAGACACAATAATGTTTCGTCTAGTTAAATAATATCGATATATCTATATGAATATGAAATATTATTTTGTATAAAGTCTTATCTTCATGAATTATGACGCGAAGATGGGCGCCATTTGTGGTCATCTTTCGTGATTCGAACTATACATGGTGTAAATCCCGACATAGTTTATTCTAATAAAGAAATAAAAGTTTCAATAAACCTTTGGGGCAAATCGTATGTATATCTATATCATTATCCTAATCATCTGGTAAATCTGGTTAAATAAACTAGTGGTTCTGTAGAGCTGTAGAACTGGTAGTTTATAACATTTTTGAAAAATTTTCGAAGAGACAAAAAAAATCCACCGGCGGCGACGCGAACTAATCCTATGAATGAAAGTGACGGTGCGAAATGCAAGCGATTTTAACCTTAGGAGTGGTCAAAAGTGGTTAAGCCAGTGTGGTCGATTGTATACACTACAGCATGGCAAGTTAAGGCGATTCCCTGACCGAAAGTGGTGCCCTCAGCAGAGGTTTTTATTTAATAAATTGTTGATAGAAAAGGATTTTAATAAAAAAATTGTGGAATTTTTAGGGCTCATAGTCTATAGACCGACCGGCTAAATGAGTCCTCGCCTGCGGGGCACAGAGGTGCGAGGGGAGATGAGAACGGGGGTCGTGAGAGGTGCGGGCGGCAGGCGTTCGTCGCCCGTCGCCCGCATCGCCCCCGTTCTCGTCTCCCCTCGCGCCCCTGTGCCCCGCAGGCGAGGACTCATTTAACCGGTCGGCCTATAGTATTTTTAGAAGGTATCATAACGTCCCTCGCAGTCATTCGTAGAAGTAGATAGCAATAGCAATGTGTCAAAAACGGCCACTTTTAGCGGTTTTCTACTTCTAGCAGTGACTACGAGGGAATGTAATGATACCGTCTAAAAATACATACTAGACTGTAGGCCCTAAAAATTCCACAAAAAAGGTTTATCAAAATTGTTTATAAGAATTACAATATTAAAATTCGCTTTATTGCCCGTGTTCCGATCACCGAGTTCTACTGGTCGATCCATGGGCATTTTTATTTGTCTGTGGTTCTAAGAATCAGACCATCTTTATAATAATATCATTTTGTATTGGTACTGGACCATAGGCGTAGCCAGGCCAGTTTTTCGGGGGGGATTTCAGTATGTAAAAAAAACGCATGACAGAAAATAGTACATTGTTCACCGAGAGGAGAAAGAGACCGATTACCGTCGACGGTGTCGTTTGAAGCCCGAGCAATAGGCGAGGGCTTTAAAACACCCGAGATCGGGAATCACACTTTCTCTCGAGTGATACATAGTGCTTTATACTACACCTACGAGGAAAATAAAAACTAAATCTTTACTAATTGAAATTTATATTGAAATTGTTGCAGTTAGTGAAGCTTAATGTAACACTTTTTCCATTAATGTTTGTTTGAGATGTTTGCGACAATGTAGGAGGAATAACTGGCTGTGCTGTTGGCACTGCGCTCGTAGAAGGCTGTGGTGCCAAAGGGGCAACTGGCTGCTGAGGGGCATCTGGCATCGCCGCGCTTTTGCTGTTTCCTTCAACTGTGGCGGAGTTAAAAAATCTTAAAAATATGTTTAAAAAAAATAATTAAAGTAAAAAAAATGGCGTCTGCAATTTTCACATGTTCTTTTTTCAAATTGTTAATCCTGCCGCCGCAGGGTCGCACTGCCAGCCCGACACCATCCGACACACAGCTAGTGGCCAGTGTCATTTTGCGAACTTGGAGATAAAAACTCACTGTTAAAACTTTTTGATATATTTTAGGTTACCGGCGCATAGTCATACCCAAAATTAAAAAAGAAAAACCACGTAAGAAATGGATTTTCATACATTTTTCTCTCCCGCTCAGATGCGTTTTCTCCCCGCATATTTGTTCGATATGCAATGACGTACTTTCTACCGTAAATTATAAAGTATCAAGGTACTTAGGTACTTTCCGAGCAGGTGTAGTATAAAAGGATTTTACTAAGAATGTCTTCATTTCGGGGGGCGGTTTTGATCCCCCCCCCCCCCCGCTACGCCCGTGTATGGACCTACTGGAAGAGTAGCACCAAGATAAATATTTTTACCCATTGTACTACCACCGCGGGGCGCCACTTTCTGTCAGGAAAGCGCCATAGCAATAATTGAACTGCAAAAATAGATTTTATTACGTAGGGCATAAAGACGATCTCAAAGTCAAAATGTATAGTCAGATGCGTCGTCGTGTATACAGATGTATGTAAAATAAACTACACTTGACGTCAGAAAAATCGCACCTCTTCGAAAATAAGTTTAGACTTGGCCACCTGCTATTGCTAGCTAACGTTTTATTGTGTAAATTATATCTATTTAAAGTCCATTTAATGGGCTTTCAATTAATAATTGTTTGATTTAATGAATGTAACAGTTACCATAATTAAACGCTTTAAGCGTTATTGCTTGCGCCGCCATAAAAGAGGTCAATTCAGGAAATGTGGGTAAATTAGCTATCGAGATGATGGAGAAAACACACTTCAACAGTTCAATTAAAAAATGGAATATCCAAGATGGATACTATTGCCCATGAAGGTGCTCAAATATTGCAAAAAAATTGGGGCATGTAATGTTGCTCGGAAACTGAATCTCAGTAATTGATTCCGTTCGACGAGTATTCCAACGGTTGATAGAGACTGTTGGTTATGTCAGAAGAGGAAGAGGTATATAACAACACTTACCATTAAATTAGATAGTATTAAATTAACTTTAAGAAATTTTTGAAAAGGTGCGATTTTTCTGTCGCCGAGTGTAAATATATGAATTCTCTCTGTAAATATATGAAAACTCTAATAGCAAAACTAACTAAGTTAGAGGTAGTCCAGAAACTCATGAAACGGTGCATATAGTCTGTCAAGAAATTCATAAATACATATTAAACAGAGCCCTAGTAGCCTACAAATACTTTTTTGCTCAGATATTTCTGTTACGTGATGAGAAATAACAAGGGCTGTTTACATGGTTCAAGCGATTAAGTAGTAACTAAATGGGCAACTTAATTTTAAGTTAAAATTTTGTGAATAATCGTTCACATGGTTTAAGTAGTAAGTAGCCAGTGTTTGCTCGTAATAACTAAATTGTCTGTTAACATGCGGCAAGTGGTAAGTACTACGCGTGCGGGGCAACGCCCAGCGGGGGGAGCATGCGGTGCGGGCGGCGCGGTTGTTTGCCCAAAAAATAGACTAGATTCTATTTACTTAATCACTTACCCACATAATGGGCAACTTACTACTTAATTGACTGTTTACTTACAAATATTGTTGAGTGTCAGTAAACTTAATTTTACCTAAATTACTTAACAACTTGAACCGTGTAAACGGCTCATTTATTTACTTAAGAATGGTTATTGGAAATGGCCATTAGTTAACTTATGTTCTGTTAGATAAGGAAAACAGTGTTGTAACTGACTAGCTCAATAATTTCGATATTATTATTAAGAAATTATGTATCATTTTGCATTCACTCACATATTTCTGTTCAAATTTCCTTGCAACTTGTTTGACATCATCATCGTTGTCCGAGAATGGATCCAAACCTGTTGTGGTTTTTCCATTTTCCACTTTCTTCGTACGCTGAAATATAGAACAATACATAATTAAACATGTATTACCTACAGAAACAATTACTTATACAATCAATACCAAAATAATATACCAGAAAAAAATTCTTCATATTCTTAGACAGTAATCAAATCCTGTCTGAGAATATAATCTCTTGCGAGTCAAATTTTTTCTGGTATAATATTTAATATTGTATAAAAATGGCATTATGAATGCTAAAATCTCATAAAAACAATTACTTTATAAGTAAGTAATACTAAGACTTATGGTTAATGTTAGAGTATCAGTTTAACATAAAGAGTTTAAAAAATATGTTTTAATGAATTCATTAATAACAAAAAACTCGGACAACATAAAGAAATAATAATGAGACACAATTAGATGACATGAACTTGTTAATAAAAAATGTCTGTAACAAAACTAATAAATAAAAAACAATTTCATGTTTTTGACTGAGCGTGTGCTAAGAGTCTCCGGTTCAACTTGGGTAAAAATGCTTTTGTATGTCTGACTGGCTGTGCATCTGTTCTCTATATACTGAAATAGGTGGACAATTTACAGAGCGACGAAATCCCTCTAGTTACTTAGCCATACTATCATTATTAACAGATCCGGGCACCTCGCAGATTTTCAGTGGTGGGGGTGGGAGTGGTTAAGCAACAAAGGGGCTGAAAAAGCGATTGAAGGTATACAATTTACTTACAGAGCTCTGGATTTGGTGTGGTATAATAGCAAGCCAAATAATGTATCTGTTACGGCTATACCCGAAGTGCGGCTAAACCTAGTTTTAGCCGGCTAAAACTAGGTGTAGCCGCTAGCTGTTGGCTAAAACTAGGTGTAGCCGATTTGCTCGCGGCTAATACTAGGTGTAGCCGGCTAAAACTAGGTGCAGCATGGGATATAAAGAAAGTTTTTTCTGTTGTCTGTTAAAAAAAATAACCTCGAAATTTAAGGCGCACGCTCCGCTGCGCTTCGCGCTCGCCTTAAATTTCTAACCTAACTCGGGACCTACAGGAGTAAAGCAGATCGGTTACACCTAGTTTTAGCCAACAGCTATCGGCTACACCTAGTTTTAGCTGGCTAGGACTAGGTTTAGCCGCACTTCGGGTATTAGCCGTAACATATCTAAATCAAATATAACATTGCCAGGAATTTTGACTGGTGGAAAAGTAGTGCCAGGCTTACAGGCATCATCAAACTTTACCACTTTTTCGCACACTACTACAAGTTGCATTTCTCAAATGAGTCGTGTAATTTGGTGAGCAATTATATGCCGTAGTCAGCCAGTTCGAAAAATGATCAAAATTGTCACAAACGCGAGGTCACATAGAGCCACTAGTTGATAAGATAACCAAATTAAATGCACTATAATACTAACTTTTTTTATCTTATCTATTGATATTAGGTAATAACCTGACTATCCAAACAATTTATTTGTTTATCATAACATATTTTAAACTTTTTAGATTTTTGCATTCACAATGCTATTTTTATATTAAGATGATTAATAAATGAAAAATATCAGAAAAAATCGACTCACCCATCAACTCAGACGGTCCCGTCTGAGTTGCTACGGGTGAGTTGATTTTTTCTGATATTTTTATGTTTTTGTTAGTATTGCAACCTCTATGGGGATGAAAAGGGGGTAAAAAATAGATATGAAAGTCGTTATCGAGGTTTTGTGGAATGACGATTGCAAAAATGACATTTATTTTGAAGTCCAACATGGTGGACATGATTTAACCCCTAAAGGGGTGAAAATGGGGTTCAAATTTTAGTGGGGTATGGAAAAATAATATAAAATAGACATTACAACTTTAAACTTCATAGGAGCACATCTAAAAATAAAAAGGCAAATATATATTTTGTTATTTTGAAAATCAACCCCTAAGGGGGTAAATGGGTAAGTAAACATAAAAATCGATATAGATGTCATTATTGGGGTTTTCTGGGATGACGATTGCAACAATTACATTTATTTTTAAGTCCAACACGATGGACATGATTTAACCCCTAAAGGGGTGAAAATGGGGTTCAAATTTTGTATGGAAAAATAATATAAAATAGACATTAGGTACACCTTTAAACTTCGTAGGAGCACGTCTAAAAATAAATAGGCAAACATATATTTTGTGATTTTGAAAATCAACCCCTTAGGGGGTGAATGGGGTGAGTAAACATAAAAATCGATATGGATGTCGTTCTTGAGGTTTTATGGGATGGTGATTGCGAAAATGAGATTTATTTTGAAGTCCAACGCGGTGGACATGAAACATCACGGACCTGGACCTGAATATGCACATCCAGGGGACGGGAACGGGAACAAGGGCGGGAACGGGAACGGGGACGGGGACGGGGACAGGAACGGGGGCGGGAACGGGAATGGAATGGGAACGGGATGCGAACCGGACGGAAATGGGACGGGTAAGGGACGGGAAATAGACGGGAACGAGACGGGAACGGAAAGGGAACGGAACGGGAACGGGACGGGAACGGATGGGCACGGGAACGGGCATGGCAACAGGGACGGGAACGGAAAGGGATTGGAACGGGAACCGAAAGGGAACGGAACGGGAATGGGACGAGAACGGAACGGGAAAGGGACGGGAACGGAAAGGGAATGGAACGGAACGGGAACGGGAAGCCTCGTGCGAGGTCCGCCACACGCGGCAAAGGTCTTGCCTCGCGACGCAGCGCGCTTGATATGGACCCGCCTAATCGCGTAAAAATGGCTGGACGGATCCTGGTTGGTTCAGGTTCCCTGAGGATTTTCTCTAATATCCACGCGGACGAAGTCGCGGGCAGAAGCTAGTCATAACATATTCTTACAAATTGAAATGTATTTATTTATTTATTATAATAGGTACCTTACCGACAAAAGAGGTTTAAGACCTTCTGAATAACTTTTTAATTTTTTCATTAAGGTAGGATCCAATTTAGCATCCATTTTCAGGATGAAATGGTCTCCGGTCTCCTATCAGATGGATGCTGATATGGACTCTGAATATCAGATCTGTTATTCAGGAAGGTCTAATAACTTCTTTACTTTATAAATGATTTGTAGAATGATAATGTTAGCAAGCCACATATTATTGTCTGTTGTTACAACATAAATAAATAAATAAAAAAGATCTATTCCCCATTCATCCGCAAATTTCATCCGAAATATTTTCATTCCCCACTCATCCGAGTTAATATGTCCCACTCATCCGAAAATTAAATATAAATAAATTGTTACCCATTCATCCGAAAATAGATTCCCCATTCATCCGGCGTGTTAATTAACTAATGGAACAAGAAAAAGATACAGACTGCAGAAAAATCGTTCTGTATCTTTTTGACAGTTTACATTTAATATAGACAAATATTTAAAAAAAAATTACGTATCTAGGATTCCAGCATGTTCTCAACTTTTAACAAATAGTAGTAATCTTTTTCGGGATTTTTATTTTCAAAAGAACAATAAAAAACCAAGTTAAGTATGCCTATATATAGACTGGAGCAGAATTTGGAAAAGTGAAGTTCCAGAAGCAAATAGTATTACTTTTTGGTAACTGATATTTCTTATTAATTCGACCCCGCTGAATCCAAAAATGCCAGATGCCAACAGCTTTCCTTTTTTTTTCATTTTACAGAAAAGCTATTATACAGATAGGAGCAAATTATTAAAGATGAAATTAATCTACATTAAATTTTCTAAACATCAATGCTAATGCTAAATTTATATCGATATAATAAGTAGTTTTTGTAATGATTTTGATTGGTATTTGTTTATTGCCGTTATAAATTTCTATTCCCAACGAATACCAAAACATTGGTACAATCACAGAAACAATTTATTTTGCTTTTTAGTAATTTAATAATGATCGATCGTCATAACCGGCGATTTTTCTAGCGGTGTAAGTAACAAGAGTTTAAAAAATATCTTTTCTTCTTAGTACGTCACCAAAGTACCAGGATCACATAAATATGAAGAAGGTTAACTTCTATATATTTAATCCCTTTTAATAAAAAAAATCTCTTCTTCTTAGTACGTCACCAAAGTACCAGGATAACATAAATATTGAGAAAATTTAATTCCAAATTTTCAATCACTTTTTATTACTAACTGTTCCTAGGCATTTAACTTGTTTTAGAATTCGTTTATGGATGGTATTCGTTGAGAATATAAATTTTATAAGGGCGGCAATAAACAAATACCATTTGATATTAGTTTTGGTATTAGTTTTTTGTATTAGATCGGAATAGACTTGATCGGCGGGCTCATTTTATTTTTCCGGTGTTGAATGAAAGGAAATGTAATGCACATTATTTGATTTCATTCACGCGTTCATTTAAAGCTAATATCAAATTAAATAATAATAAAAAATAATAAAAATAAAAATACTATGTAAATATCTCGGTTGGTAGGTAATATTATGTAAATTTGTTAGGTACTTATTTTTATAGTAAATTTTATATTTCACTTATTCGCGCTATTACATTTAATTTAACCCAACAACTATTAAAAAAATTAATTTACGTTTATTTGCCAACCCTATTTATTTTTAAGTATATTACGTTTACAAAATTATCGGATGAGTAGGGCATACCTTCGGGTCTTCGGATGAAAAGGGAAATTGCTGTAGGTATTTCAATATTTATTAAAACTCATCCGGATGAATGGGGAATAGATCATAAAAAATATTGTTATTTCATTATTCAGTAACCTATCTCATTATCATGACTATCAGCCATTTTTAATATCCCTACTGCAGGTGCACAGGCCTTGGCTCACCTTTCCATTAGCGGACCACGAGTTCCGAATTCATATTTTTTTTATGTAAAGAACTCATGATTTGGAACACGTATACGAAATTTTATGTTTAGGAACCAAATAATACGCGAGAAAAAAAATTTAAAAATTAAGATTTTCTAGGTAAAAAAAATTTTGTAATTTTGTACGTACGTCCCCTCCCCTCTCCCCACCTTTTTTCAGCCTCCCCTGCTTAATTTACATATTTTTAGTTTTTTTTTTAACCATTAAAAAAAAGTATCCATCTCCTAACTTTCAAACTTTAGGGAGGGGTTGCCACCCTCCCCCTACTCCTCCCCCCTCACCCCCTCCCCCCAAAATCGTGGTCCGTTAATGGAAAGTAGAACCCAGGCCTTCATTATGGGTGGAAAAGAAGGATGGGCCATATAACCCACCACGCGGGCCCAATGCGGATTGGTGGGCGACTACAATGGCAGCCGGGACCAACGGCTTAACGTGCCTTCCGAAAGCTCGAGATAAAAAATTTTGGTCACCCATCCCATGACCGACCCCTGCGAAAGTTGCTTAACCTCCGCAATCGCAGGGCAAGGCCCTAAACCACTGCATCACCGAGCTTCTCAACTCATTAATTATCATAATATCAAAGACAAAAGCTCGAAATAAGAAATTTTTGGTCACCCATCCCATGACCGACGCCTGCGAAAGTTGCTTAACCTCCGCAATCGCAGGGCCAGGCGCTAAGCCACTGCGCCAGCGAGCTCATTTCATTATTATCATTATCAAAGACAATAAACCTACTAAGATACTTCATACTATATTATGGTGATGGTGACAACCCTACTGACTGAGTACTCCTATTTCATTATTCACAGGATAATGAATGACATAAGATCGAGTGTCAAAATATCACGTGACGTGATCAACGAGCAAGAACGGGGCAAAATTATCAAGAATATCACGATCGAGTACATAATCGCGTCGCGTGCTCAAAAAATATTCCCGCGCCTTCCCGCGCACAAATAAACAAAACATACCATACCCTATTACGATAGGGAAACCTAATATCAAAGCACACATAGGTACTTAACAAAATCATTGATGTGAAAATGAAAAGTTTGTAAATATAAAAATACTCAACAGACTTTTCATAGATAAACGCATAAAGCAATAATAACACAGGGTAAACAAAAATATTCCGTATTCCGCCAATAAACTACATTCAAATGCATCGAAACGAAACAAACTTCACTTCAGTATGCATAAAGAGCGCAAAAAAACGCATACGGAACCCACGCAAAACAGAGCGATATAAATAGAATAATGAATACTGACCGCTGAAATAAAAAAAAAAGATAACTAAAGACGAAACTACAAACCCCGAGATCTCGCCGCGAACCCATCGAAACAATCTACACACGCACACTCACACAAACCAAATACCTTTCATAATATAATTCACGCACACAGGCGGAAGCACCTATATAAAACAGGTCACGATACATAACCTATGCCTCCTATTTACTTTTCGAATCGATAACATTATGCAAAAGCTTTGCACATCACCAGAAATCCTAAGCGTACGCTCACACGCTGCCTGCTGCACGTCGTCGCTTTGCAAGCGAACAGCTCAGCCCTACATAATCAAAACAAGATTGCAAATAAACAACCAAACACCCTACTTCGGTCAATACTTCATCAAGTCAACAAACCAGCCCATTTCGCTAAAATAAAATCTCGTACATATCCTTCCACAAGCAAGAGCAGTACGACAATAGTTTATAACACCTTTTACGCACGCACACAATCACAATCTCTTTATATACTGAAATGTATATAACGTTATATACCTACACTCTAATGACATCCAGATGTTACCACTTTCATAGAAAATTAAATAAATTTGATGATAAATAAAAATAACCTACAAATAAACAAACAACTATTTACCGGAAACAGTCGTCGAATTCATAGGTTAACCTAGGTCATCCAATATCTACTTTTCATACGTGATTCGATAAGACAAGCCTTTGCAAATGCCGTGAGCAAATTGCTACGTGTTATTTTTGCGATATTATCATGAGAAATTAATCATTTTGGACTAACAACAAATGGAAAACTAACGATGCCGTAACCAAAACATTGGACCCTTCGAATGATGTCCTAGCCTGACAACGTTTTCCTATGATTGTTGCAAACATGGCGACCGCTATCTGGGCTTCTCGTACAGCTCGTGGACACAAATTCATGTCACAAACCTAATACAAAGCTGTGTAACGTAAGCAAAAATCCTAAAACCATCCCGACAGGCACTCTTCAAAATGTGTGTCTTGTTTGCCGAACCATCAATATTTTTACGTTCATATTTTATTTGTAGATGCCCTAATGTACAAAGAGCTGGAAAACCAGTATGGTTGCGTAAATTGCTATGATTTTCTGTTATAACTTACCTCTTCTGCAATGACTAGTTCCTTGTAATTCAGCTCCGGATATTTACTTTCGTTGCTTTCAACCAAATTTATAGTTAATCTCACTGTTTTATTCACATTATTCGTTGCACTTTTTGGAGCACCCACTGTTATAAGAGTAGCACGTTTAGGGTCCGACATTTTCCACCAAATTCGAGTATAAAATGATTTTTTTCAAAGCATGACACGACCTGCATTTTCAAACTGTGTAGCACATTGCCACCATGTTGGAATTTATTGTTTGGGTCGTGAGCGCCACGGATGGAATGCGAACTATGTTGTGTTTGCGAGTACTATATTCAAGATGGCAGTAAAATTTTACTTTTATAGCTGATAGATGTCGCTCAAGGCATAACATTCAATTATTTTTAATTATTGTTCTTGAGAAAATCGAAATGCCATTAATCAAATAATTTATCTCTTAACCAGTTTTCGTCATACCTGTTTTAGAAAAACAAAAGAATTAATTAATACTGGTTAAAAGTTTTCATTTATTGAAGTAAAACAAAGTCCCTGAAAATCTTTTTTGTTGTGATGCTTCTTTGGAATACGTTATTGATTAACTTCGCTAGATGTCACTTACTCGCAGTGACAGTGACTGCAACAAATACTGCTTTATCGACTAGCAATCTATAGATTAAAATAAACTTTAGCTCTCAAAATAAAGGATAGGCGTTATATTAGATAACGAGTATATTATAACGTTATAAAAATATACCCATTTGTACTTAGAGCATTCAATTTGTACGAGTAGGTATCATAATATTGTAAATTATTATATATTATTAGGAAATGTTTTTAAGTAAATCCGTACCTACCTAGTACCTAGGTACATACTCTGTTAAAATATATTCCTAATACCTAATATACTCTTGAACTACTAGATAGGTAGGTAGGTATAGGTAGGCCTAGTAGTTCAAGAATCAACCAAAATGCCACGTGTGGGACAAAGGAGTATGGGCACAAACATATGGACTCTGGTCCTAGACCCAATAGATATAAATAGTATATCTTTAGAAAGGTATATTCTCATAGATTACGAATAGGTATGGCGCTTGTCCTGAAATGTTGTCCAGCGCCCGCTGCATGGCACATCGATAAACTGTTTATCGAGATTTTTTTTCATATTATGAAACTTGTCAAAATTATGACAAGTGCGTGGATTATTCGATAAATTATATTATCTGTGTCACGATGAAATGTAAAGTGCGACTAATTATCGCGCACTGCGTGCATGATCACCAGGGGCCCTACCGCCCAACTCAAAGCTTTAGCCAGGGGCCGTACCGGCTAACGAATCGATTTTCATAAAAGTCTGCTGGGTTTCAAATTAAAACAGATAAATCGAGCCCCAATTGGGCCAAAATGACAAACCCAAATTCATGATGTCACACGAACATCGATATCTTCCGAATCACGTCAACAAAAAGTACAAAACGAAATTGCTTACTTTGATTTCTCTGTTTTAAGTTGAAACCCAGCAGACTTTTATGAAAATCGATTCGTTAGCCGGTACGGCCCCAGAGCGATAGCTAGACTATATCCATCCTTGTCATATCATAACACGATGACAAGGACGGACTTTTACTCTGGCTTTGGTTGATGACGTCAGTGCACTGTCCGCCAGTTCAAAAATAAAACTTAGTCTGCCAGTTCTTATATGGCCGGAAGTACTTGGCAGACGGACTCAAAAATATAGGGGTCACTTACTTCATTTGATACCGAAATAATACTAATGGCAGCAGTTACCCGCTCATTGGTAAAGACAAATAAACGTAGTCTGCCAGTTCGTAAATGACCGGAAGTATTTGGCGGACGCCAAGAAGGAGTCATTTATGTCATTTGATACCGAAACGATACTAATGGCATCAGTCAGTTAGTCGCTTATTAGTAAGGTAAAAAAAACGTAGTCTGCCAGTTCTTATATGGCCGGAAGTACTTGGCAGACGGACTCAAAGGTGTCGAATCGGACCCCTTCGCCTACGTCAACTGGTAAGCCAGCCAGCCATATAAGAACTGGCAGACTACGTTTTTTTTACCTTACTAATAAGCGACTAACTGATGCCATTAGTATCGTTTCGGTATCAAATGTCATAAATGACTCCTTCTTGGCGACCAAAAGTGGCCCGTTTTTTTATAGTTCCGGCCAATTCAGCTTTGGCAGACTGATTGATTTAAGCTAAACATCACTTTTCTGATCATTTTCCGTGGGTTTCATCGTGGTATCAGATGATGTAGGCGAAGGGGTCCGATTTGACACCTTTGAGTCCGTCGGCCAAGTACTTCCGGCCATATAAGAACTGGCAGACTACGTTTATTTGTCTTTACCAATGAGCGGGTAACTGATGCCATTAGTATTATTTCGGTATCAAATGAAGTAAGTGACCCTTTTATTTTCGAGTCCGTCTGCCAAGTACTTCCGACCATATAAGAACTGGCAGACTACGTTTTATTTACCTTACCAATGAGCGACTAACTGATGCCATTAGTATCGTTTCGGTATCAAATGACATAAATGACTTCTTCATGTGGCGATCAGAAGTGGCCCGTTTTTTTATAGTTCCGGCCAATTCAGCTTTGGCAGACTGATTGATCTAAGCTAAACATCACTTTCCTGATCATTCTCCGTGGGTTTCATCGTGGTATCAGATGACGTAGGCGAAGGGGTCCAATTCGACACCTTTGAGTCCGTCTGCCAAGTATTTCCAGCCATATAAGAACTGGCAGACTACGTTTTTTTGTCTACCAATGAGCGGGTAACTGATGCCATTAGTCTTATTTCGGTATCAAATGACGTAAGTGACCCCTATATTTTTTTACCGGAAGTGGCCCGTTTTTTATGGTTCCGGCCAATTCAGCTTTGGCAGACTGATTGATCTAAGCTATGCATCACTTTTCTGATCATTCTCCATGGGTTTGATCGTGGTATCAGATGACGTAGACAATCTTACGGTCGCCGCTCGTACTAATTGGTCATGCATGCATAAGGACCAAAGTTCCCGAACCCCCTTTGGTCTTATTTTACTGTTATAGATACATAATATTCTGATATTATAATAACTGTTATAGATTTCAGATAGATTTAGATGGCTTTTACAATATTAGGTGTTATAATAAAAAATAACATAGGTAATATTTTAGTATAGCATAACGTTATTGAATAGGTATAACATTTCCGCTTCCGCACACCTTGGGTAGGGAAGGTAGGTATTTTATTTGTTATGTAGTAATTTATTAACATACAGACCTATTAATTATCATAAATTCAAATGAAAGTTCTTTCATCAATCATGGACTTACGTAAGTAGGCTACATAAATTACTTATAGCCTAGCCTATAGCACAGAATATATACTTGCCTATAGCCTGATTTAATTTATTCGTTTATGATGTAGGTACTAATGCCATCTCTACAAATGTCGCATCAACTCAGAGCAATCAACATACGGCGGGGGTGCCGCGCAGCCATCGGGAGGGGGCACAGCAAAGACTCCGTGGAGTCGCCTCGCGTGCGTTCGATCGACGATACTTACATAACGCACTTTAGTTAGATTACAATGCCGATGAACTGTTGTGTATATGGTTGCGGAAATAATAATAAACATAATCCCGACAAACAGTACTTTCGTTTGCCTACTGAACCAGAAAGGTAAGTTTATGGATATTATGTAGGTACTTTGATTATAAAAAGATTAAGATGGCTTATTCTGCCCACTAGCGCCGCCACTGGAAAAAAGTGGCTACTTTTCGCAATAAAAGTCACACCATAATGAATAAAATGGTCACACTAAACTAAACGACGCTATAAAATATTGTTTAAGTAATAAAATAACATTTTCGTCTTTATTTAAGTATTTAAGTAGTTAAGTATTTTGTTTTTTTCCAATGGTGCTAGTGTGCAGACTGCGCCCTCTTAAGTACAGTCAGCAGCACATCAGGTTATACAAACTAAAAAAATCGCCTGTTCGATTTCCATCCGAGAATTGATCTGGTGCGAGTCGTATTTTTTCTAGTACCTACCTATATTATTTAGTAGGTATTGTATAAAAATTGCATTCTCAAATTAAAAAATCTGCAATTTTTTATAAGTATAAAATTGATTAAGTACCTACCTAACTAGGTACCCTGTCGAAGTAGCCCAGCATGCCGTTGACTGTACTTAAGTATGTACAAATGACGACAGTACTTTTTACTCATGTGACAGTACTGCCAAAACTGTGGTACTGCCAATAGTATAGGTACCTACATTACCTACCTACTCTATTACCGCAGCGGCCGGAAAAACAGGCATTGATGGACGAACGAAGGTGAAAATGTGGCCGTGGCAATACCTACAGTATAGGTAAAATAGGTACTTATCTGTATCTACATTTCTCAATACTGTCAAAATTCTTGTTTTAGACTGTCGTTATGGGTGTCTTTGATTGGACGCAAAGACCTTCTCAAATACGGAAAAATAACCCAACGTATCTGTTGTGATCACTTTGAAGACGAAAATTATTATACAGTAAAGTTTTTGAAGAAAGATGCTATTCCAAGTTTGAATTTGCCACCATTTATCGACAAAGAGGAACCTGAAGCTGGTCCATCAAAAGGTAGGTAGGGTAAATATGCCTATTACCAGCCCCCCCAAGGATTTTTCAACTTTGAATCTCTATTGTTGCTACAATTGCGGTCTTAAAAATATTGTAAACAAATTTCGCCAATCCAATACTAAATTGATCACGTGATCTCTTTGATTTGCATGGAAAGTCGATTTTTGGGGTTCCGTACCCAAAGGGTAAAAACGGGACCCTATTACTAAGATTCCGCTGTCCGTCTGTCTGTCTGTCACCAGGCTATATCTCATGAACCGTGATAGCTAGACAGGTGAAATTTTCACAGATGATGTATTTCTATTGCCGCTATAACAACAAATACTAAAAACAGAAAAAAAATTAAGGGGCTCCCATACAACAAACGTGATTTTTTGCCGTTTTTTGCTCGCTATTAATAACGAATGCAGGTAGACAGTTGAAATTTTCACAGATGATATATTTCTATTGCTGCTATAACAATAAATAATAAAAACAGAAAAAAATATTTAAGGGGGGCTCCCATACAACAAACGTGTTTTTTTTTTTGCTGTTTTTGGTACGGAACCCTTCGTGCGCGAGTCCGACTCGCACTTGGCCGGTTTTTTTTTTAATTTTACATATTTGACCAGGTGTTCCTTAGAGAAATTTGTTCAGTTTCATAGACTGAACACGCCCTACCCCTGAACATACGAAGTGCCCCTAGCAAGTTTGTATTCAAGAGATTGGCACGTGAACACTATCTTAGTTCTTTACATTAGCCCCTTCATGTCTGACTTTTGTTCTTCTTCTATATTTTATATTATGCATATAGGTAGTTTATTTATATTCATATATATATATATATATATATATATTATTTTATGGTATAAGTATTGTATGTAAGTGTATTTTAGTTAAGCTTATATTTATCAATTTAATTCAATGTAGTTTAACTGTTTTGTCTATAGTTTGTTTATTGCCGGCACAATAGTATTCTTTTACACAATTACTGGTTGACTGGGAGAGAATGCCTCATGGCATTAAGTCCGCCATTTGTTTGTATTTTGTATACTTGCAATAAAGATTAAATAAATAAATAAAAATAAATAAACACATCCTCAAAATTTAGATAGTATGTTCAAAATGACCCGATATAGAACGAGCCAGAGAGAGACGGTAGGTAACTAGACCTACCCTAATAAAACTCGAGCCATTTTATCTTAACATTAGAGAATGGTAAATAAAATTACCTTCCTTATGGAGTGATTACCTATTCATCTGAAAACAAATAACTCAGCTTTAAGTAACTTCGTTACGTAACCAAAGTTATTAAAAAAAAAATGATTCAATCAGCAAAAACTTGGTTGACGCTTAAGGAGGTTATTTTCGGAAGATGCTGATGGCCCGAGAGATTCCTATTAAGATATAAAACATTAGTCGCACTTAAGTCTCTTTTTCGCTGACCCGGGAGAGTTTAGTCGAGTGGAAATTATTATTTTAATAATTCCATCTTTATAAATCGAGAAGTCATTCGTTCGCAGTTTGCACCGTTTAAAAACGAAAAATCATTATTTAATTATTGGCTTATCTGAGGCCCTACTCAAATGGCCAACATTCTATTCGTTTGAACGCTACGCTTAGTTTAAAAAGCTTTAAAATAAGCAGTAAACAATAAAATTGCTTGTCGTATCCTTGTCAATTCCATACAATACATGAAAGTCAGTGATTCATATAAGTTTTCGACCTGTGATTTAATCGTCTGTTGCTCGTATTTAAGCTTTAAAAGTAAGCGTAGCGTTCAAACGAATGGAATAGTGGCCATTTGAGAAGGGGGCTGTTCAGTTAAAGCTATTGCCTTGCCACTGACACAAAATAACTTTGGAACCGTTATTTTATATTATAATACATTATTAGAATCCCATTGGATCTCCTAAAGCCGAGGATTCAGTTTCATCACACTCTGGTGCAAGATTCAATTCCCGAGCTATTTTTAACCGACTTCAAAAACTTTGAAAAGGAGGAGGTTATCTATTCGTCGCGTATATTTTTTTTTTATATATGTATGTACACCGATTACTCGAAGACGGCTGAACCGATTGAAACGATTCAAACGTTATAACATGAGGTTTGTTCCCAAGTTGGTCCCATTTTTTGAAATTTTGAAATCGGTTCAGTAGTTTTCAAGTAATCTTGAAAATACTGTCGTTTTCGTTACCATTTTATATATGAACTAGCTTCTGCCCGCGACTTCGTCCGCGTGGATGTTGGAGAAAATCCTTAGAGAACCTTCAACCAGGATCTGACCAGTCATTTTACGTTTCCCGTTCCGGTTCCCGTTCCCGTTCTGTTCCCGTCCGTTCCCGTCCCTTTCCTGTCCCGTTCCCGTATCCCTTCCATTGCCATTCCCGTTCCCGTACCGTTACCGTCCCGTTCTCGTTCCCGTTCCCGTACCGTTTTCGTCCCGTTCCGTTCCCATTTCATTCCCGTTCCGTTCCCGTTCCCGTTCCCGTTCCCGTTCCCGTTCCCGTTCCCGTTCCCGTTCCCGTTCCCGTTCCCGTTCCCGTTCCCGTTCCCGTTCCCGTTCCCGTTCCCGTTCCCGTTCCCGTTCCCGTTCCCGTTCCCGTTCCCGTTCCCGTTCCCGTTCCCGTTCCCGTTCCCGTTCCCGTTCCCGTTCCCGTTCCCGTTCCCGTTCCCGTTCCCGTTCCCGTTCCCGTTCCCGTTCCCGTTCCCGTTCCCGTTCCCGTTCCCGTTCCCGTTCCCGTTCCCGTTCCCGTTCCCATTCCCGTTCCCGTTCCCGTTCCCGTTCCCGTTCCCGTTCCCGTCCCGTTCCCGTGCCGTTCCTTTCTCGTTCCCGTCCCGTTCTCGTTGCCGTTCCATTCCTGTTTCGTTCCCGTTTCGTTCCTGTTTCCTTCCCGATACGTTCCCGTTCCGTTTCCTTTCCGTTACGTCCCATACCATTCCCGATTCGTTCCCGTTCGCGTCCCGTTCCCGTCCCGCACTCCTTCCGTTCCTTTTCCCGGTACCGTTCCCGTCCCGTTCCTGTCCCTTTCTATTTCCCGTTCCATTCCCGTTCCGTTCCCGTTTCATTCCCGAACCCTTCCCGTTCCGTTCAGTTCCGTTCCGTTCCGTTCCGTCCCGATCCGTTCCGTTCCGTTCCATCCCGTTCCGTTCCCGTCCTGTTCCCGTTCCCGTTCCTGTTCCCGTGTCCGTGCCCTTGCCCGTTCCCGTTCCCGTTCCCTGGATGTGCATGTCCAGGTCCAGGTCCATGATGTGTCATGTCCACCGTGTTGGACTTCAAAATAAATGTCATTTTCGTAATCACCATCCCATGAAACCTCAAGAACGACATCCACATCGATTTTCATGTTTACTTACCCCATTTACACCCTAAGGGGTTGATTTTCAAAATCACAAAATATATGTTTGTTTATTTATTTTTAGACGTGCTCCTACGAAGTTTAAAGTTGTAATGTCCATTTAATATTTTTTTCCATACAAAATTTGAACCCCATTTTCACCCCTTGAGGGGTTAAATCATGTCCACCTTGTTGGACTTCAAAATAAATGTCATTTTTGCAATCGTCATCCCAGAAAACGCCAAAAACGACATCCATATCTATTTTTAGGTTTACTCACCCCATTTACCCCCTAAGGGGTTGGTTTTTAACAACGAACTAAGATACTTAGTTCGTTGGTTTTTAAAATACCAAAATATATGTTTGCTTATTTATTTTTAATCGTGCTCCTTTGAAGTATAAAGTTGTAATGTCCATTTAATATTATTTTTCCATACAAAATTTGAACCCCATTTTCACCCCCTGAGGGAATAAATCATGTCCACCGTGTTAGACTTCAAAATAAATGTCATTTTTGCAATCGCCATCCCAGAAAACCCCAATAACGACATCCATATCTATTTTTATGTATTTTTACCCCTTTTCACCCCCATTTCATCCCCGTAGGGGTTGAAATACTAACAATAACAATATACGTTGCATTAGATTCCCATCCATAAGCTTAAATTATATATTTAGCTATTTTTACTTCGAAAATAAAGGATTTTTCTTCAATTCACAACTTCATCCCCCTTTTGACCCCTTCAGGGGTAAAATTTTGAAAAACGCCGAGACCCGTATTTATTAATTTTTAATCGTCAGCCTAAACACAAAATTTGAAGATCCTAGCTTCAAAAATGAGGGACTTTCATACAAACTTTCATCCCTTATTTCATCCCCTTAGGGATGCAATTTTCAAAAATCCTTCCTTAGTGGATGCATACACTGTATAAGGTATCTGTGTGCAAAATTTCAAGTCTCTAGGTCCAGCGGTTTGGGCTGTGCGTTGATAGATCAGTCAGTCAGTCAGTCAGTCAGTCAGTCAGTCATTCAGTTTACGATTTTATATATTAAGATTGAGACCGACTTTCAACCATTACCTTTTTTTTGTTTATGAACCGATTTAGACAATTCTTTTTTTGTTTGAAAGAAGACACCTTAAGAATGATTCCATATTATTTTCATTGGTATTGGACTTTGGATTTTGAAGATACACGAGGGAACTCCTCAAAATCAAATAGGAACTGTACAGTGATTGAAATATTGGTAGGTTTATTATTGTCAAGGACATTCTGGACTAGTTTTGAACTGCGAAGACCCAACGGAACACCTGTGGACATTGAGTTACTCGGGGTTTACCATTGAAAAATGTGAAACATTATACTTAACGATTTATTTTATAAAATCATCGCTTACATACCTACCACAAAAAAGTTTAAAATAAAAAGCTTTTTAAAAAAAGTAAAACCTCCTTCAAAAACTTTAAAAAACAGCTCTATAAAAAGCAAGAAATAATGTTCAAATCGATTAATTAAAACACGTCTATTGAAGTCGGGTGGGGCTTTTAGAATATAAACATCACAATAAGTAAAAAAAATACTTCCTGCTCCACCCGACTTCAACAGACGTGTTTTAATTAATCGATTTGAACATTATTTCTTGCTTTTTATAGAGCTGTTTTTTAAAGTTTTTGAAGGAGGTTTTACTTTTTTTTAAAAGCTTTTTTTATTGCTGAAGTCGTTCCATAAAGTTTATGCTTATCTGCCAGTAGGCTAGAGGTACCTTCACTACACGTACCTACCACTAAAGTGAATTGAAATTTTATTAGAAGGACGAGACTAGCAGACGTCGAGAGAGCCGTGTCGTGTCGTGTCGTGTGGCATGGCATCTCGAACTCACAGAACCTCTTTTTGTGTACTCACAGAACCCTTCGTCCCTTCAGTACCCTAGCACGAAATTCAATCTTTGGAAAATTTGGAAATTTGCAAAATAGATTTATTGACTTCTTAGAAAAACTGGGTAGGTAGGTAGGTAGTAGGTACCTATACTTTGAACCTTAGACATCCAAAGTTGCCGGAAGTTTTGGCAGTACTTAACTACTTACATAGAAGTGGAATCTTTCCTGGAAGTTTTCATCTCTACTGTACAGCCCCCATATTACCATACAATACAACCTCTTAAAACTTGCCAGTTTTCTGATTGGCTATCAATGCGACTCTTTTATTTGCCACCCCTACAGCGAGAAAGAGATATAGCTATATAGCAAAGCATTCAGCTACATTTAATATCTCAATGGACCAGAGAATCTGGGCATCTGCATTTTTTCCCCTGCTGCGGTGCGAAAGATTCCACACACGGTTGGTTGAGTGTCGGCCATTAATCGTCGCCAATACAAAAGCATCGCCTGATTGGAAAACTTCCTCTGGCCCACTGAATTATTATTGCCTGGCCAAAGTTTTCATATTAATTTCCGTCTGTATTGTCCGAACTGTTGAAACTACTGGTTTTGCATTTAAATAGGTAGGGTGGATATGCCTAAAAGCCAGCCCCCCCAACTTCAGCCCCCCATACGTTTTTGCTTTGCTTTAATTAAAAGACCATAAAAATCAGAAACTGTCACCGCTAGTTAACGTCACCTACAATTCACACAACGAGCAATAATGTTCACCGAGACCGAGTAGAGGTGACTGTGATTGAAAAACAGCATAAAAGATCGATTGATGCGAACTTTGGGTAGGTAGTGTGTTTACAAAGGCAAGATGCAATTTTTTATGGTTTTAGCTTTGATACTAGTAATAGATTACATATTATAACGTTTTAAGATTACTAGTTTGTAATATGATTTACTAATTTCGGAAAAATTAAGGGGGCTGGAGTTTGACTGGGTGATTTTCCATAACTTTCTATTATCAGCCGGGGGCTGACGTCGAGTATTTAACTTTCGTTAAAGAAATCAAATTTATCTTAATTTGGTCGTCTTACGTACTATTATGTATTCTGTGGTCTTACTTAAGGTTGGAATTTGTAGTGCTATTAACTTGAACTAACCCTGCACTGCACCCAATGGCCTAAATACAGCCGGGTGAATAATGTTCGATTCCTAAGTTATTTGTTCTGGAAATTAGGGGCTGATATTAGGATATATATGAGAACCTAACTCCAGCAGGTCATCTAACTTTACGGCAATATACAGATGTTCTCAAATATCATTTTTATTGTTTTGTTTTTTAACATTGAAAATGTTTAATTTCGATAAGGTACCCAATTTCAGCCAAAGTGAGACATCGCCCTGGTCCCGTGAGTTTTGAGTCTAAGTAAATGTGATATACAGGGTAATTTTGCGACCCCTTTACAAAATCAAATAA
Source organism: Agriphila tristella (assembly GCA_928269145.1). Taxonomy (NCBI): domain Eukaryota; kingdom Metazoa; phylum Arthropoda; class Insecta; order Lepidoptera; family Crambidae; genus Agriphila; species Agriphila tristella. The sequence goes on from OV743435.1 coordinate 4,416,297, forward strand.
TAGTTCAAGGAAGTAATAAAAAAAATTAGGTGAGATAATTATAAATGATTTCTTTTTAAATTCACAGCTTTCAACCACTTTTTATATCCTTAAAATCTAGGCTCGCACGCTCACCGTCACGAACGGGACGCGAGCGGGGGAAGGCGAGTGGCGGGAGGGGGACTCGCGCGAATCGACCTGCGACGCGCAAACGGTGACAACAATTTCAATTTGTGTAGGGAAAAGCTGGGGTAAAAATGTAAAAAAAATATTTTTGTTTTACTTCATAAATTGATTGTACTGCTGTTATAGAATGACCTGACAAAGTTTGAAAAGGGGTCCAAAAATGACCCTGTATGTCAAAAGATGCGTCTTGGCAAGGGCTACAATATGGTGAAAATTTTTTTTGAAAAAGTCCAAAACCTTTTCGAAAATCGCATAAATGTAGAAAAACTGGCCAAGTGCGTGTCGGGCCACGCGCCGTAGGGTTCCGTAGTTACCTTACACCATACGATATTTAATACCACTATAATTTTTTGTCTGCAAGAATAACTTTGTTTTTCACAGTGTTGGTATGAATGACGAAGTTATGTTTGCGGTTTTGGAAAATGTGCTATATCTCAAAAACTACTTATTATACCTTGTTCAAACCAATTTTCGTTGAAAGTATTTGTTAAGATCTACAGCATATTTTTTTTTTAGATTTTCACTCTCTTATTTTAAAAGTTAGAGGGGGGGGGGGGGACACACATTTTACCACTTTGGCAGTGTTTATCTTTCAAACGGTTGACTTGAGAAAAAATCGTCTTAAGAACCTCAATGCCATTTTTGAAGACCTTTCTATAGACACCCCACACGTATTGGTTTGAAGAAAATTTTTTTTTTCAGATTCAGTTCCATGTATGGGGAGCCCCCCTTAATGTTTTTATTTTTTTATTTTTGTGTTAAAATTGTTAAGCGGTTAACAGAATACAGCTACCTACCAAGTTTCAACGGTGTAATCCTAATACTTTCGGAATAAAGTGGCTGTGACATACGGACGGACAGACAGACAGACAGACATGACGAATCTATAAGGGTTCCGTTTTTTGCCATTTTGGCTACGGAACCCTAAAAATGACACACTTTTTCGGGGTCTTTTCTCACTAAATCGTCAATTTCTCAAAAACGAAAAGCGATATCCAAAAAATAAAAAAAACCCCTAGAGATATAGAGTTGGGCTACGTTTAGAAAATAGTATATGTCCCTAACTTTTACGGTATGGGCTGTAGCTTACAGGCGCGGTCCGAAGGGGGGGGGGTCACGGGGGACATGACCCCCCCAAAATCGTACACGTCAGTCGTCAAATAGAAAAATCTTCTATAAAGTACCGACAGTAGGGCGATGCGAGCGGTGCGACTGCACTGGGTCATAGTAGAATCAAATAAGTAAGCCATCTTACTCATTATACGCACCGACACGGTTTGTATGTGAGCGCGCTTGTACGTATGCGTCGTCACACGACAAAACTTAAAGGTGATAAAGGTGCGCCAGTCGCGGCTGCGTCGCCGTATGTAATGCCGCCCGCGCTCACGCACGCTCCGCGCCGCTGCGCTGCCGCTCGTAATAATTTGTACGTGTACCTATCTACAGTACCTACCATGCTTTCCTTAGATATTTTAGCAAAAAATATTTGTAAGAATAAGTCTATAAGGCATTTCTTAGATACTTGTCGAAACAGACGAAATATTATTCGGTATCTTAAGTGAAATTTAGTAAAAAAACACTTGGCTACAGAAAAAAGTATTTTTAATGTCTAATGTTTGAGGTTATTGTAAAATATTTAATTTGCGAATTTAAAGATTATAATTTTGATAAGTGTAGGTAAATGAAAAAAGTAAACTTGACGGATTTAATTAGATAAAATTGTTAATAGTGTATAAATACAATTTCATAAATATTTTATTTTATTTGAATAAATACATGATTAAGTAAAGCCACGTTTTCATTACTTAATCCTATTTCGACCGTAATTTTTCAAATCACTACACAGATAACATGACGTAGGTAATGTTAATGTAACTTGGTCTATGTACTTACAAAAAATAATTAAAAAACTTCGTATTATAGATCCCCAATGCTTACCCTACAGGGAAATATTGTTTTGTATAGAGATTGACTGTGCATTTTTGACGATTGATTGTATAAACTATAAGCGACAGCCCTACGAGTTTAGGCTATTATCGCTCGCTCGAGGCGCGAGTTGGCCTACTTATTTGATTCTACTATGACTGGGTGCCCTCGTGTGTGGGGCGCCGAAAACGCCCGACCACCGGTCGACTATCAATCGTGCCTGGCGATAAGCGACGAAGCGACGAATGAAACTGACAAAAAAACGCACTGCGCGGCCATTTTTAAATATAAACAAGCAGGATTAGTGGATGACACTGACTAAAAATCGCGCTGCGCGGTTTTCTTTTCAGTAATAAGCAAAATTAGAAGATGAAACTGACTAAAAATTGCGCTGTGCGGCCATTTTTTTGCTATAAACAAGCAAGGTTACAAGATTAGTAGTTGAAACTGACTAAAAATCGCGCTGCGCGGCCGTTTTTGTTTTTTTTACTATAAACAAGCAAGATTGCAAGATTAGTAGGTGAAACTGATTAAAAAAACGCGCTGCGCGGCCGGGCGTTTTTTAACTAACAAGCAAATTTGAAAATCTTAGAATCGCATATAGGGGGCGCCCCGTAGAAATATCGCCCAGAGCGCTGGTAGTGCTTAAACCGGCACTGCTTCTATAAATTTACAAAATAAAAAAAAGCAATTGTATTATTATTTATTAGTGACCCCCTCCATAATCTCAAGCTGCGACCGCGCCTGGTAGCTTATCCTTTAGGCCCTCCGCTGCCTTGAGCGGGACACGCGCGCGGGGCGACATAGATTAGAGCTTACTCATGCACTGCGCAAGCATCTGTCCGTCAAAAACCAGCAATCTATATTCCCGCGCCGTGTACCCGCGGCGGGATCCCGCTTAAGGCAGCGGAGGGCCTTATGTAGCGAAATGTCGGGATACAGTGGGCGACGCGCGCGGCGCGGGATAATTAAGTATTATACTTATACGTAATACGATTGAAGTTTATAAATTACTAGCTTCCGCCCGCGACTTCGTCCGCGTGGATATTAGAGAAAATCCTTAGGGAACCTTCAACCAGGATCCGACCAACCGTTTTATACGCGATTAGGCGGGTCCCCACCAAGCGCGCTGCCTCGCGAGGCAAAACATTTGCGACGTGTGACAGGCCTCGCACGAGGCTGCGCGCTTGGTGGGGACCCGCGTAATCGCGTATAAAACGGTTGGTCGGATCCTGGTTGAAGGTTCCCTAAGGATTTTCTCTAATATCCACGCGGACGAAGTCGCGGGCGGAAGCTAGTTTATTACAATAATCAGAATTAGGTCCAGAGATATTAAGAGTATCACGTTCCCGTTTCTTTACTCTTTCCCGTTTCCGTCCCCGCCCCCGTTCCCGTTCCTGTTCCCGTGTCCGTCCCCGTCCCCTTGGGCTGAATCATGTCCACCGTGTTGGACTTCAAAACAAATGTCATTTTCGCATTCCTCATCCCATAAAACCTCAAGAACGACATCCACATCGGCTTTCATGTTTACTTACCCCATTTACCCCCTAACGGATGATTTTCAAAATAAGAAAATATGTGTTTGCCTATTTATTTTTAGACATGCTCCTACGAATTTTTAAGCTGTAAACTATGTAATGTCTATTTTATATTATTTTTCCATATATAATTTGTACCCCATTTTCACCCCTTTAGCGGTTAAATTGGACTTCAAAATTAATGTCATTTTCGCAATCACCATCCCATAAAACCTCAAGAACGACATCCATATCGATTTCTACGTTTACTTAGCCCATTTACCCCCTAAGGGGTTGATTTTCAAAACCACAAAATATATGTTTGCCTATTTATTTTAAGACATGCTCCTACGAAGTTTTAAGTTGTAATGTCTATTTTATATTGTTTTCAATACCAAATTTAAATCCAATTTTCACCCCTTTAGGGGTTAAATCATGTCGACCGTGTTGGACTTCAAAATAAATGTCATTTTCGCAATCTTCATCCCAGAAAACCCCAATAACGACATCCATATCGATTTTTAGGTTTATTTACCCCATTGCACCCCCATTTCATCACCATGGGGGTTGAAATTATACCAATACAATATGCGTTGCGTTAGATTTCCATCCATAAGCCTAAATTACAAATCTAGCGATTTCTACTTCAAAAATGAAGGATTATCTTCTAAACACAACTTCATCCCCCTTTTCACCCCTTTGGGGGTAGAATTTTGAAAAACGCTGAGACACGTATTTATTTATTTTCAATCATCAGCCTAAACACAAAATTTGAAGATCCTAGCTTCAAAACTGAGGGACTTTCATACAAACTTTCATCCCTTATTTCATCCCCTTAGGGATGGAATTTTCAAAAATCCTTCCTTAGTGGATGCCTACACTGTATAAAGTATCTGTGTGCAAAATTTCAAGTCTCTAGGTTCAGCGGTTTGGGCTGTGCGTTGATATCTCACTCAGTCAGGACTTTGAATTTTATATATAGATTGTATATTTCAAAGCTAAAAAATGTTTTGATAAATTTCTGGCGATTTGTTATTTACTAAAAGACAATGCAACTTTTCCCTTGACGGGTTGGCCCATTTTTTTTAAAAGTATGGTACAGGAATGAAACTTGTTTCGAAATATCGATATTATTACAATATTAGGGCTGACTTTTACTAAGGGCGGCTTGCACGAGTGAACTTATCGTATTGCATGGCGTCGTTTTAGAGTTAAACTAGATTTAAATTTAAACCGGCGTGGTCGGCAGTTTAAGTTCCTAATCTTGGCTTAAGTGGGTGTAGAATTCTGTTGATTTTATATATTGGAGGTGATACCTATATTTAACATGTTACAAGATGACGAATTCTTGAAAAGATTCCGGTTACCTAAGTAAACACGGTCCAAACACTCCTCCCTAGTAAAATTATTCGTTATTTCCCAAATACCTACTAAAATTCGCCCGCAATTTTAACTATAAAACAAATAACAAAGGATGAAACTTCGACCCCATTATTTATACCTACGTTTTTTTATGATTTGTCAAACCATTTGCTTGCTTGACCTTTTTTGTAATCATCTGTTCTTTTGTTTTCTATGAACGGCGAGTGAATGACGAGCTAAATCTTGGTTTAGTTAAGTCGAATGTTAGGATGTGCAATACAATACAATCCTGGTGGGATTTAAGTTAAGCCGAATTTAGAGCTAAATATAGCTTTAACAAAATCGAGATTTAAGAAAGTTTCGTGCAAGTCGTCCTAAGGCACCAAAAAAATCTATCCTGGTGAAAAAAAGTTACAACTGCACTGAAGCCAAAAAAAAATCAACGATTTTTTTCTGGCGTTAGATGGCACCAAAGATTTTTTGGTGCCATAGTAAAAGTCAACCGTAATGATAAAATTTATACTTACTTGGAAACCAGTTTCATTCATGTACCATAAAAAAAACCATTAAAATTTGCTTTAAAGCTAAAAAATAATGAAAAATGTTAAACCTTAATATTGATATTGATTAGTTCTAGTAGGTTAACAGATGGTATGACGCGAATAGAGCGTGAAGCAAGTGCTGATTCCAGATCTAGTCAAAGATTTAAATCGTTAGATATGGCGGCACGGCGGTACAATAGTGTGACTGCGCTAAAATGTCTCCATAAGTCCATATTCAAGTAAGTGACGTCGCTTACTATGTGAAAACGAAAGAGAAAGTAGTGTTAGCAATTACTGTAGGAGCAAAAGAGATGACGCTATTATCTCCAGTACACGTGCTAGGCGTCGTAGTGAGTTTTTGTGTGTAGGTAAGTAAACGGATAAACGAATCTTGAGCGAAAGTTGAACAGAAAAGAGGTTTTAGTTTGAGGCCCGAGGCGAAGCCGAGGGTCTCAATAGGTACTTACGAGTAGATACAGAAATGTAGATCCAAAATATTATATATCGTGGGTTGCTGTTAATTCAATTTCGAGATTTGAAATGACTCGATCAGTCATGTCTTTCTTAATTACTCTGCGATTCCAAATGAATTTTTACAACGATCTCTAAATGAGAGTGTGATGATGATGCCTAGGTAAACATAGTTTACAATTGCGATAAAATGAGGGTTGTTATATCACATTCGAGTAATGATGAAGACGGCGCGAGTCTCGCATGCTGAATTTGATTTTGATTATTTTTTTATTGAGTCCGTTACGCCAGCAGGAAAGATGCTCCTAGAGGGAAGCGAGTTTGATGAATAATTTGTGCGCAATTCAGTGTAAATGTGCGCCAAATAAAAAATTTGTGGGCCTTATACTTTTGGAATAAAACGGGAAAAACGGATTCTGCTGGGGTAACGGTGCTCCAGCAGGAAGAATCTAAACTAATGATCGGAGAGAAATAAAAGATATATGTGCGGGTAGCTTGATACTAGCAGGAAATGTGCGCCAAATATAAAATTTGTGGGCCTTATAGTTTTGGAGATATTTGATTTCCTGCTGGCGTAACGTTTTGCCAGATCCCAGATCTCGGAAACTACTAAATGTGCGATCTTACAGTAAACACATATAAGTAGCTCCTAATTTGTGCTATTTGTGCGGTAGAAAACATTTCAAAAATATTCACAGATTATGAAGTAATCAGACATTTTCTGAAAACAGAAAAAAAATTCTAGCGCCTAAACTACCACCTAAATAGAGAAACCAAAAACGGTGTTCTATTCTTCTTATTATTTCTCATTACCATAAAAATTTTGAAAACCGCACATTTACGCGTTTTTGAATAATACCCACACATGAAGGTTAGACTGACCATGTCATGACTTTGACGGTCAGCAGGATAAAAATATCAGAGACTATTTAGATCCTGGCCCAAAGAATAATCTGTGCGGTTACTGAAGTACATGCTCTGAAAATTTCAGCTTCAAATTCTTCGTATTAAAGGAAATATCAATTAAAATCCAAAACAACTGTCAGTATTCCGATTAACCGACCAAATTCGATAGACCACCAAAAAGCGACGCGTTCATACATATTGATGACCTTCTTTATTGTGTCGTATTATGCAGAAAAATTGTTTGTACAGTCGCGTTCATAACTTCTTATTGGCAAATGTGGGTAAATAGTGTTTTAACTTTTAAATAGTTAGTTTGAGCCTGTATTCATACCAATACCACAGCCGAGAGAGTATTTTTCTTACAGTCGGACTTCAATCGCCCTTTGTGCTGGCGCAAAAGCCGCCGTTCGTCTAGACAGTTTGACGCAACGACTAAAAGTGTAAGGGACTAAAATTTTATTTGTAAATCATTACTAATTTAGGGCTAACTAAGTATAAAATAAATATTAAATTAGTACTCAATTAGGAAATAATAATGAAAAAATAAGTTCCAAGATGGCGGCCATCTTTTTTGTTTGTGGGCATATTTCGATGAAACTCGGTTTTTGATACTATTTTGACAAGATAATATCAATGCAATGTTAAAAAAATAAAAAATCCAAGATGGCGGCCATCTTCTTTGTTTGTGGACCGATTTCGACGAAACTCGGTTTCTGGTACTATTTTGACAAGAAAACAGCAACGCAGTGTTAAAAATGTAAAAAAATCAAAATGGCGGGCAAATTTTTGGTTTTCGGGCCGATTTCGATGAAACTCGGTTTTTGGTAGTATTTTGACGAGAAAACAGCAACGCAATGTAAAAAAAAACAAAAAATCCAAGATGGCGGCCATCTTCTTTGTTTGTGGGCCGATTTCGATGAAACTCGATTTTTGGTACTATTTAGACAAGAAAATCACAAAGCAATGTTAAAAAAATTAAAAAATCCAAGATGGCAGCCATCTTTTTTGTTTGTGGGCCGATTTCGACGAAACTCGGTTTCTAGTACTATTTTGACAAAACAATAACAAAGCACTGTTAAAAATATAAAAAATCCAAGATGGCTATAATGGATAAAACTCGGTTTTTGGTAGTATTTTGACGAGAAAACAGCAACGCAATGTTAAAAAAACAAAAAATCCAAGATAATGAGAAATTAAGTCTTAGCTAAATAGCAGTCCCATTTTATGTAGCAAAAAAATTCCTATTTCGAGCGCTTCGGAGGTGGCCGTATTATTCTACTTAATCATAAATATGAAAGTTTGCCTGTTTGAATGATTGTTAATCAATCACGCAAAACGGCTGAACGGATTTGGATGAAATGATAGCTTATAAGCCGGATTACAACATAGGAGGATACTATTATCTTGGTTTAAGGTTTCCTAGGGATTTTCTCGAATGTAAATGTGGATGAAGTCGTGGGCTGAAGCTAGTTTGCCATAAATGGTCGTGCTTACTAAAAATACTTTCGTCTGAGTGAGTTTGAGACAGGATTGTTTTCCGCCGATGAGTTAAAATTTTATACAGACGGCATCACAAATAACCATGCATATCAGCAGTGGCGGTACCCCCATACAAGCCGAAAAGCCCGGCTTGCCCTAACAATAACTTACTTACACTACTAATGAATCGTAATTAATAACAACAAAACAATATTATTAACGAATGTTAATTTTCAATAATCAATAACCACAAATTCATTTTTTACAACAACGATCGAGAGACAAGTCGCTAAACTGCGTTACTTTCCTCAATAAATCCTACAAATGCATTTCATCTCCCTCGCACTCGTTGGCTTGCAACCGGGCTTTGCGATCTGTATATATCCGCTCTCTTCTTACTTTAACAAAACTGCTACCGCATCATATGCATACTGCTGTAGGTACTATAGATTCTATGAGAAATACAGAAGCCGACTAAAAGCCTGGCTTTTTGCTTCAATCTGTGACGACAGCTGTTTTGAAACAATTGTTTTGCCTTTATTAGTGTTTTTATGTTAAAAATGAATTAAAACTTCAGTTTAATGATTGATAATGGTCCCTTGTGATGGATTGAAATGTTTATTAACTGTTGAGTGATCTATGAAAGTGTCGGAGTCGAGTCAATTCCAAGAATACAAAATAACGTAAGTAATAAACCTTTTCATTTGAGTATTTTGCAAAGAAATATAATATTCTTCAATGTATCGTAATATTGTAGTGGACTCTTTACATTGTTGGTTGTTCTTATAAAAATAAATAAGTAAGGTTAGTTTTGCGTCTTTCATTTGAACGACAATTTAAATGTTTGTTTGTAAATGTTTGTTTGTAAATGTTTGTTTGGAATGCAGGGGATAGGATTTGAATTGCCTAGCAGGGACGCTATTATTTTGTGAAATGATTTAGATATTTATTATGAGTGACACATTTTAAACGAGAAATTTAGTTTTGATTACACAATAATTAAATTTGATCAAGCCACGCCATCTAGCATTTTGCGGCGAACTAATTTATGAATAATTAAAGTACGCTTAAGGGTTGTGCTTTTGGTGCTTTTTTGAGAGCTATCTATGAATTCGTTTAGATGGCGCTGGGCGGTGTCTCATCGATATTTTGGTAAAGATCATCGTATGAAAAAAATCTTAAATTAGTAACGAGAAATTGTGGGTTGCATTGGTTTTTTGCTAGTATTGAGCTGATAAAAAAATTGCTTGATTTGAGGGTTCGGGCTTGCACTACTATGTAGGCCTAGGCACGCCACTGCATATCAGCCATTTTTAATGCCCCGCTGGCTGCTGGGGAAGAGGCCTTCCTTTTGGCTTGTGGATGGATAAAGCGGACGGGCCATAATGATAATAAATGAATAATGAAAATAGTATCAGAAACCGAGTTTCATCGAAATCGGCCCGCAAACAAAAAAGTTGGCCGCCATCTTGAATTTATACATTTTTAACATTGCGTTGTTGTTTTCTTGTCAAAATAGTATCAGAAACCGAGTTTCATCGAAATCGGCCCACAAACAAAAAAGTTGGCCGCCATCTTGAATTTTTTACATTTTTAACATTGCGTTTCTGTTTTCTTGACAAAACAGTAGCAAAAACCGAGTTTCATTGAAATCGGCCCGCAAACAAAAAGGTGGCGGCCATCTTGAATTTTTTACATTTTTAACATTGCGTTGCTGTTTTCTTGTCAAAACAGTAGCGAAAACCGAGTTTCATCGAAAGCGAACCCACAAACAAAAAAAGGTGGCTGCCATCTTGAATTTAATACTTTTTTATCATTGCGTTGCTGTTTTATTGACAAAACAGTACCAAAAACCGAGTTTCATCGAAATCGGCCCGCAAACTAAAAAGTTGGCCGCCATCTTGAATTTTTTACATTTTTAACATTGCGTTGCTGTTTTCTTGTCAAAACAGTAGCGAAAACCGAGTTTCATCGAAATCGGCCCGCAAACTAAAAAGTTGGCCGCTATCTTGAATTTTTTACTTTTTTATCATTGCGTTGCTGTTTTATTGACAAAACAGTACCAAAAACCGAGTTTCATCGAAATCGGCCCGCAAACTAAAAAGTTGGCCGCCATCTTGAATTTTTTACTCTTTTAACATGGTGTTGCTGTTTTCTTGTCAAAATACTACTAAAAACCGAGTTTCATCGAAATCGGCCCGCAAACTAAAAAGTTGGCCGCCATCTTGAATTTTTTACATTTTTAACATTGCGTTTCTGTTTTCTTGACAAAACAGTAGCAAAAACCGAGTTTCATTGAAATCGGCCCGCAAACAAAAAGGTGGCGGCCATCTTGAATTTTTTACATTTTTAACATTGCGTTGCTGTTTTCTTGTCAAAACAGTAGCGAAAACCGAGTTTCATCGAAAGCGAACCCACAAACAAAAAAAGGTGGCTGCCATCTTGAATTTATTACTTTTTTATCATTGCGTTGCTGTTTTATTGACAAAACAGTACCAAAAACCGAGTTTCATCGAAATCGGCCCGCAAACTAAAAAGTTGGCCGCCATCTTGAATTTTTTACATTTTTAACATTGCGTTGCTGTTTTCTTGTCAAAACAGTAGCGAAAACCGAGTTTCATCGAAATCGGCCCGCAAACTAAAAAGTTGGCCGCTATCTTGAATTTTTTACTTTTTTATCATTGCGTTGCTGTTTTATTGACAAAACAGTACCAAAAACCGAGTTTCATCGAAATCGGCCCGCAAACTAAAAAGTTGGCCGCCATCTTGAATTTTTTACTCTTTTAACATGGTGTTGCTGTTTTCTTGTCAAAATACTACTAAAAACCGAGTTTCATCGAAATCGGCCCGCAAACTAAAAAGTTGGCCGCCATCTTGAATTTTTTACTTTTTTAACATTGTGTTGCTGTTTTCTTGTCAAAATACTACCAAAAACCAAATTTTCATCGAAATCGGCCCGCAAACAAAAAAGTTGGCCGCCATCTTGAATTTTTGCATTTTTAACATTGCGTTGTTGTTTTCTTGTCAAAATAGTATCAGAAACCAAGTTTCATCGAAATCGGCCCTCAAACAAAAAAGTTGGCCGCCATCTTGAATTTTTTACATTTTTAACATTGCGTTGCTGTTTTCTTGTCAAAACAGTAGCGAAAACCGAGTTTCATCGAAATCGACCCACAAACAAAAAAGATGGCCGCCATCTTGAATTTATTACTTTTTTAACATTGCGTTGCTATTTTCTTGTCGAAATAGTACCAAAAACAGAGTTTCATCGAAATCGACCCACAAAAAAAAAGTTGGCCGCCATCTTAAATTTTTTACTTTTTTTACAAAACATCCTTAATTTTTCTACTAAAATAATGTTAAAATTCATTTAATTCAAGTAAAAATGAAATGAAACAGAAATAACTTCATTCGTTATTTAAATAAAAGCACTCACTCAAATCACTTTTTTACTTAAATGTACGTAGACGTGACGTGTACAAACCTGTTCAACAACAAAGTTAAGGAGGTCATCAATATGTATGAACGCGTCGCTTTTTGGTGGTCTATCGAATTTGGTCGGTTAATCGGAATACTGACAGTTGTTTTGGATTTTAATTGATATTTCCTTTAGTACGAAGAATTTGAAGCTGAAATTTTCAGAGCATGTACTTCAGTAACCGCACAGATTATTCTTTGGGCCAGGATCTAAATAGTCTCTGATATTTTTATCCTGCTGACCGTCAAAGTCATGACATGGTCAGTCTAACCTTCATGTGGGTATTATTCAAAAACGCGTAAATGTGCGGTTTTCAAAATTTTTATGGTAATGAGAAATAATAAGAAGAATAGAACACCGTTTTTGGTTTCTCTATTTAGGTGGTAGTTTAGGCGCTAGAATTTTTTTTCTGTTTTCAGAAAATGTCTGATTACTTCATAATCTGTGAATATTTTTGAAATGTTTTCTACCGCACAAATAGCACAAATTAGGAGCTACTTATATGTGTTTACTGTAAGATCGCACATTTAGTAGTTTCCGAGATCTGGGATCTGGCAAAACGTTACGCCAGCAGGAAATCAAATATCTCCAAAACTATAAGGCCCACAAATTTTATATTTGGCGCACATTTCCTGCTAGTATCAAGCTACCCGCACATATATCTTTTATTTCTCTCCGATCATTAGTTTAGATTCTTCCTGCTGGAGCACCGTTACCCCAGCAGAATCCGTTTTTCCCGTTTTATTCCAAAAGTATAAGGCCCACAAATTTTTTATTTGGCGCACATTTACACCGAATTGCGCACAAATTATTCATCAAACTCGCTTCCCTCTAGGAGCATCTTTCCTGCTGGCGTAACGGACTCTTTTTTATTAGGTTATTTTAGAAAACGTTATGTTAATATCTATAAGAATGGATTAAAAAAATATTTTGTTAAATTCATTAATTTCATTTTCACTGTACCAGAAGGTCGTGAAAGGCACGAGATCTGCGAATTTTTTTAATATTAGATACTAGCGGCCGCCTACGACTTCGCCTGCGTGGAAAGTTTTTTGCTATCCCTCGAGAACAATACTTTTTTTCGGGATAAAAGGTACCCTATGTCCTTTTCTGTACCCCTGAGAACGTGTATGTAAAATTTCATGATGAACGGTTCAGTAGTTAAGACGTGAAGGCGTAACAAACAAACAATTATAATATTAGTAAGGATAAAAAAGTAATATTTATTAAAATCATACTTTTCTTCAGTAATAGAAACAGAAAAGAAGTTCAGTATAAAAAAAATATATATTGAATCCTCTTCTTGAAAAAGCTTTAAAAGGTTTCAAATAATTAAAACGATTTCATACTCATCTTAATATATAAAATCGTAAACTGAATGACTGACTGACTGACTGACTGATCTATCAACGCACAGCCCAAACCGCTGGACCTAGAGACTTGAAATTTTGCACACAGATACTTTATGTAGTGTAGGCATCCACTAAGGAAGGATTTTTGAAAATTACATCCCTAAGGGGATGAAATAAGGGATGAAAGTTTGTATGAAAGTCCCTCAGTTTTGAAGCTAGAATCTTAAAATTTTGTGTTTAGGCTGACGATTGAAAATTAATAAATACGGGTCTCAGCGTTTTTTAAAATTCTACCCCCGAAGGGGTCAAAAGGGGGATGAAGTTGTGTATTAAAGAAAATCCTTCATTTTCAAAGTAAAAATCGCTAAATTTATAATTTAGGCTTATGGATAGAAATCTAAAGCAACGTATATTGTTTTTGTTAGGATTTCAACTCCAAAGGGGATGAAATGGGGGTGAAAAGGGTTAAAAAAACCTAAAAATAGATATGGATGTCGTTATCGGGGTTTTGTGGGATGACGATTGCAAATATGACATTTATTTTGAAGTCCAACACGGTGGACATGATTTAACCCCTAAAGGGGTGAAAATGGGGTCCAAATTTTGTATGGAAAAATAATATAAAATAGACATTACAACTTTAAACTTCGTAGGAGCACATCTAAAAATAAATAGGCAAATATATATTTTGTTATTTTGAAAATCAACCCCTTAGGGGGTAAATGGGGTGAGTAAACATAAAAATCGATATAGATGTCGTTATTGGGGTTTTCTGGGAAGACGATTGCAAAAATGACATTTATTTTGAGCTCCAACACGGTGGACATGATTTAACCCCTAAAGGGGTAAAAATGGGGTTCAAATTTTGTATGGAAAAATAATACAAAATCGAAATTACAACTTTAAAATTCGTAGGAGCACGTCTAAATATATATTTTGGGATTTTGAAAATCAACCCCTTAGAGGGTAAGTGGGGTGAGTAACATAAAAATCGATATGGATGTCGTTCTTGAGGTTTTATGGGATGGTGATTGCGAAAATGAGATTTATTTTGAAGTCCAACGCGGTGGACATGACACATATGGACCTGGACCTGGACATGCACATCCAGGGAACGGGAACGGGAACCGGAACAGGCACGGGCACGGGCACGGGCACGGGAACGGGAACGGAACGGAACGGAACGGAACGGAACGGAATGGAACGGGAACGAGACGGTAACGGGAACTAGAACGGGACGGGTACGGGAACGGGAACGGAAGGGGTACGGGACGAGTACGGGACGGGATCGGACGGGAACGGAACGGGAACGGAACGAAACGGGAATGAAACAGGAACGTAACGGGAACGGAACGGGAACGAAACAGGAACGAAACTGGAATGAAACGAGAACAGAACGGGAATAGAACAGGATGGGAACGGGAACGGATACAAGAACCGGACGGGAACGGAACGGGAACAAGAACGGGAACGGGAACGGAACGGAAACGGAACGGGAACGGAACGGGATCGGAACGGGAATATAACGGGACGGGAACGGGAACGAGAACAGGATGGGAACGGGACAGGAACGGAATGGGAACGGGAACGGAAACGGAAGGGGTATGGGACGGTTACGGGACGGGAACGCAAACGGGACGGGAACGGAACGGAACGGAACGGGAACGGGAGCGGGAACGGGAACGGGAACGGGAACGGGAACTGGAAGCCTTGTGCGAGGCCCGCCACACCCGGCAAATGTCTTGCCTCGCGAGGCAGCGCGCTTGATGGGGACTTGCCTAATCGCGTAAAAATGGCTGGCCGGATCCTGGTTGAAGGTTCCTTAAAAGAATTTCGTCTAATATCCACGCGGACGAAGTCGCGGGCAGAAGCTAGTTGATTATAATGTTTATTGAACCAACTTTAATTTTTTTTACACCATATTTAATATTATTCTTATTTGATTAATATCTACAAAAGAGGTAAGTACATATAAGTTTCAATGACTTGTTATGGAAATTTTAGTGTATTATTATCATTATTGAGAGAATACCTTTTTTTTATTTCATACAAACATGGTTGTTTTATTTTGTAACATCCTGTACGCGGCTGGAATTAGGGAACAAAGCGGCTGATATTAGGGCAAAGACGGCTGGAATTAGGGGTTTTCGCCCTTCGTGCATTTAAACGCTTCTCTATTTTTTTTTCCACAAAACTACGTAAAACTAAGTACTATTTTCGTAATTAAGATGAATCAATCTATCTAAAACTGTATCAACAATATTTTTAAAACCGCAATTGTAGCAACAACAGAGATTCAAAGTCGAAAAATCCTTGGGGGGGTCTGGTAATAGGCATATCACCCTAGGTACCTAGGTATTAATTAAGAATAAAACTATGTAAATTGGTTCTGTGATTGAATAATCCGTAATAAAAAACTCTTCTTTTGTGACTACCATAATACACCATTAATTTTATTAGGTATCCTTATCTAAAATGTAATGGGGATTTCAGACCACGTAAATTAACAACTTTTACTATAGTATGGGGCTAACCACGGAATCGCGAAAAAAAAAAACAGCTGTTCCATTCATTATATTCGAGTTGATGTTGTACTTTTCTATGGAACAGCTGATTTTTTTTTTCGTTATTCCATGGCATGGTTGGCCCACTTGGCCCCATAGTAAAAGTTGTTAATTTACGTGGTCTGAAATCCCCATTTAATTTTTAGATACCTATATTATCCCCGTCAATTGGTAATGCGCTGGAACCTTGTCACATTAACATCCACGTTGATGTGATCCGCAACTAAAAATGTCATGAAACAAGAAAATTCTAATAGGTAGGTAATCTAATATATTAATTATTGAATTAGTATTTTCAATAAGATAGGGTCTAGGTACCTGGTACCTATATAAAAAAATTACAATTGTTTTTTGTTTTTGAGGTTAAAATCATGGCCGCTAGGCGCATTACCAATTGACGGGGATAGTACTTGAAAACCGGCCAAGTGCGAGTCGGACTCGCGCACGAAGGGTTCCGTACCAAAAAACGGCAAAAAAAACACGTTTGTTGTATGGGAGCCCCCCTTAAATATTTATTTTATTCTGTTTTTAGTATTTGTTGTTATAGCGGCAACAGAAATACATCATCTGCAACGATATTCCCACCTGATTGAAGATCATCTGTGGAAAATTTCAACTGTCTAGCTATCACGGTTCATGAGATACAGCCTGGTGACAGACAGACAGACAGACGAACAGCGAAGTCTTAGTAATAGGGTTCCGTTTTTACCCTTTGGGTACGGAACCCTAAAAATTTACGGTATATACCTACCTATTTAATTATAGGTAATTCAGGCAACATTACATTATAGGTAATTGAGTCACACCCTTTTTATAAAATTAATGAGTTCATGACAAAAACATGGAAGCAAAATAATTTCGATTTGTAATAATATTGTGACCGAAATTGACTTTTCATGACATTGTAAATTTTAATTTAATTTATTTTATAAGGCCTTTTGACAATATCATGACATTTTACAACTGCGATAGCTAAACAGAGAAAATAAGAATAAGTACTAAAAGTCTCCTGAAATTAATAGTATTCTAGAATGACTTTTTGAATGTATGACTTAAACATAGTATTTAAGATTTATTGAAATAATGTAACGCTATGACATGCCAAATGTAACGTTCTATGTTATAACATGGTCAATAAATAAAATTGAAAACAACTATGAAATTCCAATTTCTAAAAAAATACTAGGTACCTAGTAGTACATAAGATTTTGGATTGAAAGATGTGATGTGAGTAGCGTAAGCATTGTAGGTATTTAGTGAAAGAAAATCTTAATTATTAGGTAATAATTAATGTACCATCACAAAGATCACAATCTTTGATTACCTATTTATAATAATCAAAGATTTTTACACCCAAACTATGTAGGGTGAATATGCCTATTACCAGCCCCCCCAAGGATTTTTCAACTTTGAATGTCTGTTGTTGCCACAATTGCTATCTTAAAAATATTGTTGATACAGTTTTAGGTAGGTTGATTCATCTTTATTACGAAAATAGTACTTAGTTTTACGTAGTTTTGTGGGAAAAAAATACAGAAGCGTTTAAATGTCCGAAGGGCGAAAAACCCTAACTCCAGCCGCCTTTGCCCTAATATCAGCCGCTTTGCTCCCTAATTCCAGCCGGGTACAGGGTGTTTTAAAATAATACAACCATGTTAGTATAAAACAAAAAAAAATATAATTTGGTAACTCTCAATAGTGATAATAAAACACTAAAGGCTATAAATTATGATTCCCATAGCAAGTCATTGAAACTTACACCTCTCCTGTAGATATTAATCAATTTAGAATATACATATATTAAAAATGGCGTAACAAAAAGTGAACTTCGGTTTAATAAACATATAATCAAAGAGTATGAAATCGTTTTAATACTTTTTAAGCGTTTTCCAAGAAGTGGATTTCAATATTTTTTTATATTGAATTTATTTTCTGTTTCTATGACTGAAGAAAAGTATGATTTTAATTATTATTACTTTTTACATATAATATTAAAAAAAAACAAAATAATTAAAATCGTATTTGAGAACATCCTGTATATTGCCGTAAAGTTAGATGACCGGCTGGAGTTAGGTTCTCATACATATCCTAATATCAGCCCCTAATTTGCAGAACAAATAACTTAGGAAATGAACATTATTCACCCGGCTGTAATTAGGTCATTGGGTGCAGGGTTAGTAATTCTAGTGAATAGCACTACAAATTCCAACCTTGAGACGAGCAAATTAAGATGAATTTGATTTCTTAAACGAAAGTTAAAAACCCAATACCAGCCCCGGCTGATAATAGAAAGTTATTGAAAATCACCCAGTCAAACTCCAGCCCCCCTATTTTTTTCGAAATTAGTAAATTTAATTACAAACTAGTAATGTCAAAACGTTATATATCTAATCTATTACTAGTATCAAAGCTTAAAACCCAAAAAAAATTGCATCTTGCCTTCGTAAACACACTTCCCAAAGTTCGCATCGATCGAGCTTTTATGCTGTTTTTCAAACATCTACTCGGTCTCGGTGGACATTATTGCTCATTGTGTGAGTTGTAGGTGACGTGACGGGGTAATAGTGATTTTCCAACTTAGAGGATTAACTAGCGGTGTGGCTCCATTAAACAGTTTCCGATGTTCACTGTTTTCTAATGAAAGCAAAGCAAAAACTTTTGGGGGCTGGTATTAGGGGGGGGGGGGGGGGGGGGGGCTGGAGTTAGGCATATCCACCCTACCTAAGTCCTAAATCTAAATCATGTGTGCACTCTGTGTGACTAAATAGCGCCATCTATAATCCGCGTCAATTGGTAATGCGCCTGGCGGCCATGATTTTAACCTTAAAAACGAAAAACAATTGTAATTTTTTCATATACCTACCTAGACCCTTTCTTATTGAAAATAAGAATTCAATAAAATTAATACATTATATTACCTATTAGAATTTTACTGTTTTTTGACATTTTTAGTTGCGGATGACGTTGATATGTATGTTAATTTGACAAGGTTCCAGCGCATATCCGCGTGCATGCTTCAAATACTGAGCTAGGTGGAGTGGGTGGCGCATGTCAAAAAAAGGTCTAGCAAAGCAAGAGTAGAGTGCCGATGAAACCATCGGTTATTTTATTACCTCTGGCGTTATGTTGGTATCCCGTAAATTTATTCAATTTTGAACCCTATTCCGTCGTAATAAGATTACAATGACGGTACTGCCAACATAACGCCATAGGAAGTATCCGATGAAATGAAACACAACAAGCAAAGATGAAGGACTTTTTTCTTTCACACTTCATTACAAAATTATTAAAGTGTGTTTTGTGATCTGTTTTTTAGTAAATGAAACAGTTCAAGGTATATTCTATTGAAATGGACGTAATTCTCAATACCGCTAACACGTGACTTCCCCACGCGCAGTCTCCGTGTGTGGCGCACGGCACGGCACGCCCTCTCCTCTCCTCGCTGCCTACCCCTCATTTTGTTTACCCCGTGTCCGTGCTCCGTGTGTGTTGTGTTGTAGTAAAAATAACAGTGCACGTGCATGTTCTGTGTGATATTGTGATTCAGATCAATGGAATTAATTCGATGTGTACGTTCCCATCCTATTCTTTGGAATGCAAGCCACACGCATTATCGAGATAATAGGAGGAAAAGGGCTATTTGGAATTTAGTCGCAAGACAGTGTGGCACATTTTTGGGCACACCTCTTGTTGATGGTAAGTCACTTCTATATTTTTTTTCGACGTTAGGTTGTAGTTTGTTTTTTATGGAAGTCTTATTTTATCGGCACCTAGTTATAGCACTGAGCAAGTAATCACTACCTACGTTTGAAGTTATAGAGCGAAAGCGATAACACGGACACAAGAGTGCGTGCGTGATCTTAATGACGTCACGTCACTGACATGACAGCTCACGAACATTCATGCAACGACATCGAATGCCATGCACATTTGTGGGTTATTACCAACGCGCAAGCAATGTAATATTAAACAATATAAAATATTTAAATGAGACCTGTCTTAATTTTTTTATGCTTAGCGCTTAACTTATGTACCTGTTTACTTCATTTTTAGGGTTCCGTACCCAAAGGGTAAAAACGGGACTCTATTACTAAGACTCCGCTGTCCGTCTGTCTGTTTGTCTGTCTGTCTGTCACCAGGCTGTATCTCATGAACCGTGATAGCTAGAAAGTTGAAAATTTCACAGATGATGTATTTCTATTGCCGCTATAAAAACAAATACTAAAAACAGAATAAAATAAATATATAAGGGGGGCTCCCATACAACAAACGTGATTTTTTGCCGTTTTTTGCTTTATATTAATAATGACAACAGGTAGACAGTTGAAATTTTCACAGATGATGTATTTCTGTTGCCGCTGTAATAACAAATACTAAAGACAGAATAAAATAAATATTTAAGGGGGCTCCCATACAACAATCGTGTTTTTTTTTAATTGTGATGTGCTGTGATATAAGCAAACACGTATTTCATGGCTTTCCATAACTGGGTAAATTAACCGCAAAAATTATTTTGAATACGAATGTTGTTATTGAGGTTTTATGGGATGTTGATTGCAAAAATGACATTTATTTTGATTCACCCCCTAAATGATTGACTTCAAAAAACTAAGCAAACACGTAGGTATTTTGTGATTTTCGAAAATAAACCCCTTAAAGGTTAGATGGAGATGGGTTGTATACACCTAAAGATCAAAGGGTCCAAAATGGTGGTCTTTGTGTATGGAATGGAATAATAATATAAGCACGGGAACAGGGGCCGTACCGGCTAACGAATCGATTTTCATAAAAGTCTGCTGGGTTTCAAATTAAAACAGATAAATCGAGCCCCAATTGGGCCAAAATGACGAACCCAAATTCATGATGTCACACGAACATCGATATCTTCCGAATCACGTCAACAAAAAGTACAAAACGAAATTGCTTACTTTGATTTCTCTGTTTTAAGTTGAAACCCAGCAGACTTTTATGAAAATCGATTCGTTAGCCGGTACGGCCCCAGGAAAGAGAACGGTTAAGGGAACAGGGTGAAAACGGGGACGAACAGGAAGGGAATATGGATATCCTACTAGTATTATAAGTGTGAACAGTGAAAGTTTGAATGTTTAGAGGTTTGGATGTTTGTCATTCAATCACGCAAAAAACGACGGAATTGGAATGGTACACTCATAGTTTATAGCCTGAATTAAAACATAGGATACTTATATCCAGGACATCCAAGTCAAAAGTTCCCTAGAGATTTCCCGAATGTCCACGCATGAAGTCGCGGGTAAAAGCTAGTATTCAATATTCATAATGAAATAACTATTGTTGTGTAATATTTTTATAATTATTATAATAGTAAAATTAAATAATAACTATTTATTACCTACTCTACTACCTAGTTAGTCACCGATACTAAAATAGAGTCTGGTCAACTAAAGATGAGACTCGGTTTGAAAAGGAACTAATTTTGCGCCTTATTTTAAAGCTCAGTTTCGAATAACTTATTATTTAACAGGAAAAGTGGCGCCACCATTTCAGTCTTATCTTTCGTTGACCAGCCTCTAAATTAAAATGGACTAAAAATGATTATGATTAATAATATGGTTACAATGCGGTTAAACTAACAATAGACAGTGATCCACTGCAACTTCACTCGAGAATGTATGGGGAAAAAATACAGATAAAAATACGTTGTTTTTTGCCACAAGCGCTCTGAAGTTAGTCACTTCAGTTGTACAGTACATTGGTGTTGATTCGGTTAGCACGCTCGACTTAACTAGGTAGATTGAACTGGCAATTTATTTAGTCCTACCTTTAGTCCTGACTAAACTTTATTTTAGCATTTTGTTCTTGTCTTTTCGATACAGAAAGAAAAGATGGAAAACTAAATTTAGTTTATTACTGTCAATTTAGTTAAGTCGTTGCCAACCGAATCGACATCATTGTCAATTTAATCGCATTGTACATATAATATTATTATTGACACATTATTATAAATTATTCGGCATTAAATAAAAACTATAATATCAAAGATTAAATGCTATTTAAACTAAAAGTGACAGTTTGTATTTTACTGACAGTACTAATACCAAATGATTGTTAGTGCTCTTTCACAATAGAAAAAAGTTCCGAGCCCGAGTAGCTTACTTGTTAAATAATTTGATAGTTGTGATATAAAAAATATGTAAATTATCTGTCTAGAAAGCTACTCAGAACTCAACTCTTTAATAAGTATCACTGACCAGTATTTCAACTTTTTATATGATGTTGTTGCAGGTGAAGAAGCGAGGCAACTATGGCTAAAGCTAAGGAACAGTCACCGAGAAGCAAAAAAAAGGCGAACTGAAGATAAGAATCTAAAACCATGGAAATACGAAGAAGAAATGGAATTTCTCGTAAAAGATGACACAAGTAAAACCAACGACATAAGCGTTGTTAATGCAGAAGATAATGAATTCAACAGCTCTTACAAAATTGAACTTGTAGAATCATGGGCTGATAAAACTGATCAAGAGATAAATTCTAATGAAGCAATGGTTGATGCAGTTAGAGAAAGGTTTAACGATGACGTAAAAATAGATGTTAAAAGTAAACTATTAATTGATAGAAGTACACAATGTGAAGGCATAAATGAAGGAAGTAACTATAATGTACAGGTAAAAACAAACCATTTAAATGGAGATAGAGAAAGAGATGGTTTAACCGCATTGTTTTCTAGCATGTGTGAGAAAACGAAGAATTTGTCCAAGTTATTGCAAATACGAGTACAAAGAGAGATTTTTGAATCTGTCTTGAGAGCTGAAGAAGAAACTTTGAAAATTCCAACGTCTCGTTACATGTTTCGTAAAAAGATCGCAAACAGAAGAAAAAAAACTAGAGCAGCTACTTTTAAAGATTGTGATAAAGAAGATACACAAATACAAGAAACAACTTGTGACCCTCCGTCTGACCCTATTGGGGAATTTGAAATTAAAACAGAGATTATAAAAAACAGTACAGATATTGATTAATGAACTTCGTGACTTAGTAATTTTATACTTAGGCGATACATAACTATTTGGTAATAGTACTACTTAACTAGTGTTAAGTGTAACTTTATTTGTCAACATGACAATTGTCTGTGTCCCTGTAATTATAAACGCATTTATAAACAGTAATTATTTTATTTTTGAGGTTACCTCGTTCGTAAGGGGAAAATGTGATGAATGAGCTTATAATAAACCAATATTTTTGTACACGAGTTGAAATTCTAATATGTTCAATCATTTTAAACTAAAGTTCAAGTGTAATTAGGTAGATACGTTTCATACGTTCCATTACCATATTAATTTTTAACAGAGAAAGTGGTGCAACCCTAGCACAGGCTATAATGCCTATAACAACACATTATACCTTTTTATTCTTAAAAAACCAAACGCTTATTAAGCCTATTTTAGTTTAAAAGTGTTTTATCAAGTAAGTTTGAACGGAGAAGACAAAAACTAAAATACGTTTTATAAAGCATTTAGTTTTTTTATGATAAGACAGCGGATAGACTTTCTTTATATTTTGTGGTAGTGGGGAATAAACCGCGGAGCATCGACCGATGCGATGCCGTATACGTGAAAGGAGGGAGGGAGGGGAGGGACCCACGACCCACGCCGCGCAACCACGCACGCAAGCAATCCAATCCAGAATCTGTGCGGTGCGTTGCCACGTGCCACTGAGCAAGTAATCACTACGTTTTAAGAGTAGGCACTTCACAATTATGAACGTAGTTTCTACCAACCTAATAAATAGAATCGTACTACCAACATAAACAGAGGAAATGTCAAAAGAATAGTGAAGTACCTTACCAACTTGAAATGATATCGATATCGATAAAAAAATATTCCAGGCGTCTATACTCATAAACCTTATAATATTTCATATTTTGGAAATAAAAGCAGGCGATAAATCCCAACACAACACGACAGCAAAATCCATGATAATATTAAACTCGTAATAATTGTCGACATTAAATGATATGTATAGGTACATATTTGTCTAATAAAAATCTGGAATTTCTGTCTTGATGACATGCCGCGAATGGAATATCGCTTACTTTCTTAAATAAAAGAAAGGTAAGAATCAAGTAATTTATTCAGCAGAGCGAGTTCATTTTTTTTCTATTGTGACAAGAATGACTCGCTGTTAAAACTGCACTTTAGTTTGGCCTGAATTTCAGTCCTTTGCTGGAGGCTGCAACAAAAATTATATAACATTATTAACTACCCACTAGATAGTCATAAATACAGTACCTAGGTAGTATTCAACCCATAATCAACATCTAAAATAAAATAATATCGATAACTTTAGCACAGCACTATCCTTCGATAATCTGATATTGCATGACAGTGACATTCGTGACATCCCAAAGTCAGCAAAAACGCAACTGTGGCTGAATTTTCATTTTAGTATCGCGTGATCCGTCAATAGAGTAAAATGACAAAGTGCTCTATATATATTGCAAAAATCACTCCTATTTTTTTTTATCTTACTCTATGATCACTCCTCAATTCGGATTAAAAAAGATGGTATGACATATGATATGACCGGTAAGTAAAAAAAATTTGGATCGAATTTATCCAAAAACTAGCTCAAAAAACACTTCAGTTATTTAAAATTTTAAATTTTAAAATATAAAACATAAAAAGCAACCATTCTTGACGTAATCGGAACAAAGTAATTTTTTGCGAATGGAGTCGCCAATCATAATATTTTTTTTTATTCGTAAAGTGAATAATTTCAATTATCCCCACGTTCCGAATCACGCTGACAGCGCTGTTAGCGCTAATCCAAACAAATTAAATAGTCACAAAATATTACACAAATAAGGTATTTGTATACCTACTTCATTTAATGGATTATACGCTAACAGTGCTGTTCCTTCATCAGCTTTCCACAAAAATATGAAATGTGAGAAAAATGGCGAAATCTACCACTAACTTTCGCCATTCTTCTATCATTTGGCGAAAGTTAGTGGCAATAGAAAGAAACAATCTGTCTACGTATCTTACTTAACGTATCTTAAATTGTAAGAATTGCATTTTTTCTTTGTATATTAACTTGTATGTCCAGTGATTAATCGTTAATACTGCAAATCGTACGACAAGAAGCAAGCGCATTATTGAGTAATAGAAAGTGTATCTGAATCTGAACTGGTTAAAAAACTATAATTAGCTATCGCAATAATTATGTATCCGATAAATGTAAATAGTTTATTTTAATACCCTTCTTCATTGTGTGTAAACTTTTGTCTAGTAATCATGGGCACTCTACTAAGGAAAATGGACGTATATCCAACAAAAATGAAAATATATGTTATGTTTAAGATACCATGCCTAGATAATTGTGGATATAAATTTTATTTTGATTTACCATTGGGTTATGGAGATACTACTGCGCGCTAAATGTAGATAAAATAAAACATTTATTGTTATTAATTCAGTTTACTGGGCTAGGCTTCAAAAACTAGTGCATACATATTTTTAAAATAAGAAATTACCTATTTTTAACCGATTTTTTTAACGTTTTTATTTAAATAATAAGGTATCCTTATAAGCACATAATAAAACATTTCACATTCAGACTGCAAATTCAGCCAGGAACAATGGTTCCTTCCGAAGTACAAAGCTCAAGATAATAGATTTTTGGTCACCCATCCCATGACCAACCCTGGCTAAAGTTGCTTAACCTCCGCAATCGGCGGATCAGGCGCTAAACTACTGCGCCATTGAGTTTCTCTGGTAACTCCTACCAGCTCGCTGTTACTATCCACATATTTTTATTTATTTTATTTTATAATATTTGGGGGGCTTACAGATAACGTTACAGAGTAGATACTTAAATAAAATATAAGAAGCCAATTACAAGCCTCCACAGATAACAGTGAATATAGCTAATTATGCGCTAACTTCGTGATTAAACAGCTGATTGCAATCTACAATATTAAAAGAAAATTAAAATTAAATTTGTAATGAACTAAAATAGTAGTTTATGAAACTGACACATAAAGAGTGTTTTAATACCTAATTATGTGCAGTTTCATACACTACTTTATCTACACTCATACATTTGGGATTGAACCTACTAAATAAAAGATCAACGTTAGAAAAGAGAAAGAGAGAGACTTTGTTTGTATTAGCTAGGTACCTACCTTGTAATAAGTCAATTCCTTAGCTGCATCTAAACTAAAATATCGGGCAGAGTATTTTTTTTCACATTTTAAAGCAAAAATAAAAAACCTACAAAATTCAGTAAGTATAACAAAATGTAAAAATTGAAATCAAAACTTTATCTGAAATGCTTGGCGCCCATTCCATTAAAAAAAATAGATCAGTGCATTCCAACAAACTAATCGCACTAAGTCATCGATTACCATAGAGTGCATTTTAATCATGGAAAATAAGTGGGAAAATATCGTTGTTCTTTTTTAATGTTACGGCACTGCCTTCTTTTTGGATTTGCCCTGTATCGTAATGAGAAAAAAAGTTATTTTATGATGCAGTTGACTGCATCGTAATGAGTTTATTTTTTAATTTTACCTGTCCACGAAAATAAAGTACGTATTTATATTACCTTTTATGAATTCATATTTGGAACATTACGTTGTGAGTGTAGATAAACTCTATTAACAGCTGACAGACTATCACATAATAGGTCTAGAGCAGACATGTCCCGCTTATTAATGCTATTAAACAAATTACTAGAACGAATATAATAAACATTTTTGTGGTGTACAGTATGGACGAATGGAGTGTGGAGTAGATTTCTTGGACGACAATGACGGGATGGTACATTCAACTTTAATTTAGAAACGAGTTCAGGGCAATCGACTTTACATTGAGCTATCTTCATTAAATAACGGAGATCAGAGACTTTCCTACGGGTCTCGAGTGGAAACAGATGGAAACGTGAACAACGATCCTCATAGGTCATAGCAGGTATTTTGAACTTAAAACACAGAAATCTAGTAAATTTCTTTTGGATTCTCTCCAGCCTTGAGGCATGTATAGCATAATTAGGGTTCCAAATTTGACTGGCATATTCCAAATGACTCCTGACAAAAGCACAGTAGAGAATCTTTAGTGATTTCATGGTACAAAACGCCTGACTATTGCGGATAATAAAGCCCAGAGCCGCAGAAGCCTTTTTTACGATCCGGTCAATGTGATAATTATAGGATAGCCGACTATCCAAGTGTACACCAAGATCCACAGTACTATCCACGCGAAGTAATGGGGTATTGGCAATCGAGTAATCGAATTTCACTAGACTTTTTTTCCGAGAAAAAGTTAATACCATGCATTTGGATATGTTAAGGTGAAGACGGTTCACATTACAATAGTCAACTACCCTTAGGATGTCTTCTTGCATGAGGTGTGCATCAGACAAAGAATCAATCCTTTTAAATATTTTCATATCATCCGCGAATAATAAAAATTTGGAATGTTGTTTATATACATATATTGATTTATCTTACTTGCTTTTTACATGTTTGTACGCTCCTATCTTTTTTCTACGGCGTCCTAGCTACTTGTTGCCATACAAAGAAATAGAGTATAGATTATTATCTTTCAAATGATATATATATTTTGTCACTGTTGGTTCAACGTCCAATTTGACCAGGATCCTTTCTCTAGTAAATTTAAAAATATGTAATGAAAATAATAAACATAATTTTAAACTTTCCGGAAAAAATATAGATAAATACGCATCAAAACCCATTGCATAGGTACTTTAGAAGAACTAAACGAACAAGCAGACAGACGCGGAAGGCAACATCTGTAAGATAATAATTACTGTTAATTTTTAAGTGCTGTGGATTTTGTGATAATAAATAAAATAAAATAAAAACAGTTTTATAATTGAGTAGAATCACCTCCAAAAAAATTCCAATAATCTGATAGAAAAATAATTGAATTAATAACATTTTACTACTCCACTGCTCCACTTGTTCCTGAAAGCCTTCTGTCAGCTTCTAAAATTAACTTATGTAGCTTCAACTGGCTGTTTGTTTTACATTACTGCTTCATGACTGAAGAAATTTTATAGGACTTAAGTGTCAGCAGCAATGTATGGACAGAGCCAGTCGAAGCATAATATGGTGCAATTCGACGCGTGTGCCACATTTCAGTTTTGCTAATGTATGGCGGGCTGCATCCTTTGGTATTATCGCTAAGCAGCGCAGGATTTATCGCTAATTTCGTTCAAATGTCACTTAAAACCTATATATTTACTGATATTACTACTATTATTAACAATATTTTTTACTCAAATTAACTTTAAAACTTCTAAAACTTAGAAAAAGTTTAAAATTACTTGCTCGGATCAAGTGGGAATTCTAGTCAAAATTATGTCCTTACTCGACCCTCTCACTCTTCGGACACCACAAATTTCACACTCTTGCAAAGATTTGCCACCCATTATGTCTTTTTAACACGTTTTTATTACAATTTTGTTTTATTAAAATGCGTAAATTAATTTTACTAAAACTTCTGCAAAAATTTAATTTTTGGCGGCGCGTCACATACATGCTGGCAAACATGACCACAACATAACTTGACGTACAATATATCATGGCTGGTACAATAAGACAAAACGATTAACTACCTTTTTTCATTGGTAGGATTGTTTCGTATTTTAATGTTGGCACAAAGTACGTTCATAATTCCATCCATATTAATATTTTTTTCACCTCTCCAGCACGAAAAGGGTGCTTTTGGCGTGTAAAAACTCGCAGCCAAATCGATTTTTGCTGCGAGCGTGAGACAAAGTACTTCTTTTTTAATTTCTAACACCAACTTTTAAATTAATAAAGAAAAAACAAATAAAGTGACAAGGATGAAGGTCCAAACAAATTATCGGACGCGGCTTATGGACGCGGCTTACTGCCGCGGCTGATAGGTGTGCACACTCTCATAACATCCTGCGTGCCAGATAGCTATCGGACGTCCGATGACGTCATATTAGTCTATGGTTACGTCCGCGACCTACTACATCCGATAGTTTGCACACCTCAGATCAGCCGCGGCAGTAAGCCGCGTCCGATAATTTGTTTGCACCTTGACACTTGTAAAATTTATATGTGAGAAAAGGATAGATAGAGTGGTTTATTATGGTGTCATACACGGATTAAAAAGTAAAAAAATAAAATGCACGGATATACCAAGGAGTTTTAAATAAGGATTGAGGGATTTTCCAGGCAACGTTACATAAAAATCTACTAGATGGCGCTGTCCAATTTCCATGGTATTAGTATAAAGGTCTGATCAAAGAGAATAACTACCATCCGTACCATTGTAAAAAACATTATGATTTTGACCAAAGACTTCTATGATGGATGTATGATTTGACAGCTTGTTATCGTTGAAATCTTTTGCGCATTGAATTTAAAGATTTTGGTATTTTATTATTTTAACTTTTAGATTTTTGCATTCACAATGCTATTTTTGTATTAAGATGAATAAATAATGAAAAATATTAGAAAAAATCGGCTCACCCGTAGCAAAGTTGCTATAGGTGAGCCGATTTTTTCTAATATTTTTCATTATTTATTCATCTATTTTATTATTTATCGTTATAACCATCACGTCGGCCATGAGTACAGACTACGGTTGTTGGACTCTAGCAGCGCTAAAATCAGAGTTGGAGAAGCGCAATGCTAAACGAACTGGAAAAAAAGCTGTTCTCGTTTGTTTCTTAGTTGTTTCTTTCTTGTTTTCTCGCAAATGTACTGAAAAACGTTGTAGGGAATATGCATTGCTTTACTGCATTTTTGGCAAAATTGAGAGATGTCTATGTTTATTTGACATTCTTATTCGAAAAACGAACACCTTCCTAATCTATCAACATCAATGATATTCCATTCATACAAAACATTGCAGAGATGCGTAAAATATTATATTTATGAGACTGTGAAGTGAGCATGTTTGTATGAAAATAACGGTGTAGGCAATTAGATATGCCGGTGAGTGTCAATGTTTCAAGCATCATATCTCAAAAACTATTAGACATACATAGCAGTGAGTTAGCTTTAATTGTTTGAATTTTAATACATTTTCAAAATTATATCGGCAACTAATGTCAAAAGCCCATAGTTTTTTTTAATAAAACTGCAAAAACTGAAAAAAGAAACAGTTTTTCACGTATGACGCAGCTAGCACAAATTTTTTGCTTGCAAAACATGGTTCCACACTCCCTTAAGGGGTCCAAATAACATACCAAAAATGCAGCTTTACATCGCGTTTTGCGTTTTAAATGTAGAATTTTACTGGGCTCTTAGGTACTCAGAACATTTATATCTGCATCCATATAATCAGAATCATTGATTGAAATGTAGTGTACAAACTGAAGGATATTTCAAATCTGAAATCAGGTTTTCTAACTTCATAGCTTTTATCCAGATACATCTCCGATTGTTATCTTTCGGCATTGCATGATGCCCCCAATTTTTGCACCCAGGCATAACACAATGACATTTGAAAATACCTTAAAATGAGGAAATTTTCCTCATTTTAAGGTATTTTCAAAATAAGTAATACCTATCGACAGTTACATTTATTGAATATATATCAGCCACACGACACCCACTGCTGGGTATAGGCCTCCCCTAAGGATCTCCACGACGATCGGTCCTGCGCTGCCTGCATCCACTGGCTTTCCGCGACCTTCACCAGATCGTCGGTCCACCTTGTCGGGGGCCTACCCACGGAGCGTCGTCCGGTGCGCGGTCGCCATTCCAGAACCTTTCTGCCCCAACGGCCATCGGTTCTTCTCGCTATGTGTCCCGCCCATTGCCACTTCAGCTGAGCAATCCTTCGAGCGATGTCGGTTACTTTAGTTCTCCTGCGGATCTCCTCGTTTTTGATTTGATCACGTAGGGAAACGCCGAGCATGGCTCTCTCCATTGCACGCTGAGCGACCTTGAGCCTCCTTATGAGACCCATAGTTATCCAACTGCAGCGTGGTGTGAGACAGGGAGACGTTATTTCTCCGAAACTGTTCACAGCTGCGTTGGAGGACATCTTTAAGCTCTTGGACTGGAAAGGACTCGGCATCAACATTAATGGCGAGTACCTAACACACCTTCGTTTTGCCGATGATATAGTCCTTATGGCTGAGACCATGGAAGACCTGAACACAATGCTCGAATATCTCCGTAGTGCTTCCCAAAGAGTGGGTCTTAGGATGAACATGGAAAAGACGAAAATTATGTCAAATGCCCATGTTGTACCCTCTCCAGTTCATGTTGGGAACACTACACTTGAAGTTGTTGACCATTACGTATACCTAGGACAGGCAGTCCAGTTAGGTAGGTCCAACTTCGAGAAAGAGATCTCTCGCCGAATCCAACTCGGGTGGGCAGCATTCGGGAAGCTTCGAAAAATCTTCGCGTCCGACTTACCTCAGTGTCTCAAGACGAAAGTCTATGAACAGTGTGTGTTGCCAGTGATGACTTACGGCAGTGAAACGTGGCCGCTAACTATGGGTCTCATTTATTGAATATTTATTTATTTTTATTGAAAAGCTGATCACAACAAAAATAAACATAAATAAACCAAACTGTCAAAATCCTAGAGGAAATAATCACTTGTCAACATTATAAGTTTTTTATTTTTTTCGATGGTCGGTATCGGTACTCTTTGGTCAGACTTTTATACTAATGCCATGGAAATTGGACAGCGCCATCTAGGTGATTTTAAAGGAACGTTGCCTGGAAAATCCCTCATTCGAATTAAAGAGTATGGAGGTAACGAGGTCACATGTATGAAACAAGTATGAAATAAGAAAAATTTATGAAATTTATTAACAAATTATATGTTTTATGATTATAAATAAATAAATAAGACGGAATATTAATGAATAAGAGAAAAACACAACGTAATGTAATCAAAACGACGGGAATCTACTTAACAGACTCTATGAATAAAATTTTTCAGCATTTTCAGTTTGATTTAATTATTTTTGTGATAAATTACAAAAATGAATGCCTCCAACGATGAAGATAGTTTCCTAACTCTAAAAGAGTTAAGTGAACAAGTTTCTAATGCTGAATTAAGCTTTTTTACCAGGGGCCTTACTATGAGCTCTTATAGCAGGACTTATACTGAATGGCATTACTTTTTCGTACCATGACCTCGATTTAGCAGGCCTGCGGAGGGCCTGCTTTAATACACGCTCTTAAACCGTTCACCATTTTTTATGTATGGACGAAGCGTACCACGACGCACGGTTTGACAGTTTAGGAGCTGTTTTATAGCGTCTGTAATGTCAAATAAAGCAATTCATAAAAAGTTCCTACGTGATCAGCTTTGTCAAAATTGTTTAGTGTATTTAGATAAGTTTGGTGTGAGAATTTTAAGATTTGTGAATTTCTTTTAATGTTTATTATTTAACAGTGAATTATGTAACTTGATAAAGGCAACGCGACGACTTCCTTGTTGTTGAATATCACTAAAATAAAAAGAAATGATGAGAGATGAGACCCCATAAATAAGTACCTAAATTGCATTATATTTTATGTTATTATGAATAATAATAATCAAATAAAGAAGAAAATGATTTATTTTATATCGATGTAATTAACAAACTAATGGTGTGAAATGATATTGAAAATAAAAAAACTGAAATAATATAACTTTAATTTGTTTTATTGACTTGCGACATTTTATTAGAGCACGCACCTTGTAAATCGCACTTAAAAATAAATATGAAGTTGTGATACTTTATTTGCAATGTTCTCATTAAAAAAAACTTGTAAGTGACCGTTA
Source organism: Agriphila tristella (assembly GCA_928269145.1). NCBI lineage: Eukaryota > Metazoa > Arthropoda > Insecta > Lepidoptera > Crambidae > Agriphila > Agriphila tristella. The sequence goes on from OV743435.1 coordinate 4,448,837, forward strand.
TTTTATTTTTCCTCAATTTAGAACGTCGCGGCAGACAGAGATATACTATCCCCGCCAATTGGTAATTCGCAAGAACCTTGTCACATTAACATCCACATCGACGTGATCCGCAACTAAAAATGCCATGAAATAAGATTAATAGGTAATCTAATATAATTATTATTTATTGAATTATTATTTTCAGTAAGAGAGGGTCTAGGTGTATCAAAAATTTACAAATTGTTTTCCGTTTTTGAGGTTAAAAACATGGCCGCCAGGTGCATTACCAATTGGCGGGGATAATAAGCGATAAATTGGGTGCATTCTGCCAAACAAATCTCTCAGAGTCATCGAACGCCCTAAAGTACATTTTAACCATGAAAAGTAAATGAATATTCTAAACAAATTACTTTCCATGGTTAACAAATTTATGGCGATCGATGACTCAGAGATTTGTCTTACAGAATGCACCCATCGATTTGTATAGGCTAGCTCGTTTTCGCATCTTCCATAAAGCATTAGTGATCGTGATCTGTGACAAAGCATACCAGAGACAAACTAACCGTTCACCTTGAGTCAAAACAATCTTTAAGCCGTTCACCTAAAAGACGGTCATGGTACCGATTTAAGCAATTTTGTTTAGGGCCTGCTTCTGAACTGAACGGCTTAAGGATGGTTTCTTATTTGCTGATGGTAAGCCCCCAGGAAAGTCACGTGAAAATTTTCTCGCTGGTCGAGGTGAAAAGTTGTATGTTTTACACGAGACCAAAATGTTGTTCTGCCTCGTGCCTTTAAATCACTCACTGTGCTCAGTAGTCTATATTAGAATCACTCGCTACGCTCGTGATTCAATTCTAGACTACTTCGCTAGTTCATGATTTAAAGTCGCCACTCGCAGCACAATTTGATTTTGGTCACTTGTATAACAAATAACTATTGTATGAAGTTGATAAAGTGTCGACCCACTGGCCAAGTGCATTTGGCTTTTTTCCGTAGTGGAATCACATCACTCACGCACGGAACATTAAAAACAACGGAAATTTGAGTTTTTAGTTTGTAGTTTGTGAAAAAACGATCGGTGCTGTGTCAGCTGTGTGTGTCCCCAATGCATAGAGTAAGATAAAAAAAAATAGGGCCCCGAACCCTTGCGGAGCAGACAAGAAGCTTATACCTCCCTCAAATGGAGATTGCACGTCCATATGTCATAGTGAAGATTGAAAAAAGGTCCTTACGGCTTATTGCAACCTCTTTCTTTAGTGTTACAATACGTGTTCGTTGTTCGTAGTTCGTTTGTTCGTGAGAAACGAAAACGTATTGTAAAACGAAAAGAAAGAGATAGCAATGAGCCGTAACGTCACTAAAGAGTCTTTTTCAATCTTCACTTACTTACTAGGCGTGCAACCTCCATTGTGGATATAAGCTTCTTGGGAGCAGAGCTCACACAGACCGTATCGCATTAGCGTATAGTTGGCAGACTCACCATGGAATTAGAAGGTTTTGACTAGGTCAAAAAATTGTTAATAAATAGTGATAAATAGTGAACTATAGCATATAAATAGTGATACTATGATTCAAAAGATATTTGAGTATCTTGGTGAGGCTGCAAACTTGACGTCAAGTTGGCAGACACCTTAAGAAATACAGTTCGTATCATTATGATTTATACGCCAAAAAATTGTTAGAAAATAGTGAATCGTATACGCAAAATTCGAATAACATTGCTTCAATACAAGCCGAGATATTACGGTTCTAAGTGGGCTGCCAACTTGACGTTTCAGGCAATAGCGATTCCAGAGAAACGGGTACAAGTTTTAAACAAATAAATATATCAAAAAATTGTTAGTGAAATTGTGATTCCTACGATATAAATAAAACAAGAATTCTTCATTGCTATTTTCTAAAAATCGAATGTTAACTTTTACATAATACTCTGAATAGGATGTCGATCAATATTGAACTTTGCTCCACAGGAATAAGGTTCCAACTTTATTGCAATCGTGAGGTGAGTACTATCAAGCAAAAAGTGAGATTTATATTTTTAGCCATGTCCTCCAAGTATTATTACACTTGTTTTATTAATTAAGTGTTGGTATCAAACAATAACGATATTCATCAATAACAATAATATTCATTACAATAGCGCCATCTCTCGGAAAAGATTGTCAATTTCTCAGTTATAATTTAAAGTTAGGTGCCTATATATGTACAGCTCGCGCAACATAACTTGAACCAAACCATAGACAATGACACTTGCGCAGTAGCAATTTTCAGTACAAAAATTGTAGTGCGCAGGTCACGTGGTACAAAAAATTGGGTCAAGTTATGTTGCGCGGGCTATATTAGGTATTATTTTACTTATTTATTTTTGAAATTCAAAAAGGCAAATCATAGTATGTAATCGTGTATGCAAAATTTCATGATGATCGGTTCAGTAGTTAAGACGTGAAGGCGTAACAAACAAACAAACGGACTTTCGCATTTATAATATTATATACTACCGCCGCCCGCGACTTCGTCTGCGTAAAAAGTATTTTTGCTATCCCTCGGGAACAATACATTTTTTCGGGATGAAAGGTACCCTATGTCCTTTTCTGTACCCCTGGCAACGTGTATGCAAAATTTCATGATGATCGGTTCAGTAGTTAAGACGTGAAGGCGTAACAAACAAACAAACAAACAAACGGACTTTCGCATTTATAATATTAAGTAAGGATAAATATATTAGTAAGGATGAGTATCAGTTGGTATGTGAGTAGGTAGGAAGTAATATAAGTAGAAATTATTAATAGTTTCTCCTGAATTAATAATATTGAATTAAGAGTAGGGTATTGACCACAGCCTACTAAAGAGTAGTCTTTATACAGTCGATCATCGCCTTTATTGTTGGCGCAAAAGCCACCGTTCGTAAAAATAGACAGTTGACGCAACGAATAAAAGTGGTTGGCACGCTATGATTTGCCTTTTTGAATTTCAAAAATAAATAAGTAAAATAATACCTAATATAGCCCGCGCAACATAACTTGACCCAATTTTTTGTACCACGTGACCTGCGCACTACAATTTTTGTACTGAAAATTGCTACTGCGCAAGTGTCATTGTCTATGGTTTGGTTCAAGTTATGTTGCGCGAGCTGTACATATATAGGCACCTAACTTTAAATTATAACTGAGAAATTGACAATCTTTTCCGAGAGATGGCGCTATTGTAATGAATATTATTGTTATTGATGAATACCGTTATTGTTTGATACCAACATTTAATTAATAAAACAAGTGTAATAATAATTCGAGGATATGGCTAAAAATATAAATCTCACTTTTTTGCTTGATAGTACTCACCTCATGATTGCAATAAAGTTGGAACCTTATTCCTGTAGAGCAAAGTTCAATATTGATCGACATCCTATTCAGAGTATTATGTAAAAGTTAACATTCGATTTTTAGAAAATAGCAATGAAGAATTCTTGTTTTATTTATATCGTAGGAATCACAATTTCACTAACAATTTTTTGATATATTTATTTGTTTAAAACTTGTACCCGTTTCTCTGGAATCGCTATTGCCTGAAACGTCAAGTTGGCAGCCCACTTAGAGACCGTAATATCTCGGCTTGTATTGAAGCAATGTTATTCGAATTTTGCGTATACGATTCACTATTTTCTAACAATTTTTTGGCGTATAAATCATAATGATACGAACTGTATTTCTTAAGGTGTCTGCCAACTTGACGTCAAGTTTGCAGCCTCACCAAGATACTCAAATATCTTTTGAATCATAGTATCACTATTTATATGCTATAGTTCACTATTTATCACTATTTATTAACAATTTTTTGACCTAGTCAAAACCTTCTAATTCCATGGTGAGTCTGCCAACTATACGCTAATAAATATTAAATAAATAGAATTTACATAATATATATCGCTTACGGAGCGACACCTGCCTATGCTGTACTGTGTGCTAAGTAGTCGTGCTGTAGTGGGTCATAATAACGTATTTTATTCGGATGTACTCGGCTTGGACCCCAGTAAGGTGTTCGTTTGCGCTCGCTCACACATAGTTCGATTAGTATGTGTGTACTGTTCTTTCTATAGTTGTGAGAGACAGTGGGAAGGAAAGAGTGGGAAAAAATTTGGCTCTAGAGGAAATAGAATTTAGAAAAAATCAACTTATTTTCTGGTAAAAACTGTTAGTGTACTTCGAGTTAGATCATAAATATAAGACTTTTTAGTAAGGACCACTTTTTTTAATGATGCATAGTTTAGCAGAAAACGGTCACATTTGTTTCTTATTGTATGAAACCAGAACTTTCATATGATCATGTTACTTTATCTTAAGTTTCCGGCTTCTTAAAATATACGGCATCATTTTTTCCTAATTTATTTATCTTAATACTATTTAAAACAACGGAAAAATTTAGAAAATTGCTACATTTTATTAATCTATGAATATTTAAACTTTTGCAATAATTAAAAAAAAATAAGTTTTTGTATTTCTCTATATTTTTTTTAGAACAGTTTCTTTTTAACGGCAATACTATATACCAATTGTATTTTATATTATCATGTTAAAAAAATTGTTGCCGTACAGAGTCAAATGATTTTACAGCTTTATAAATCAAGTGTACCATGAAATCAAGATAATTATTAATATTCATTCAAATGAACAATATTTTGTAACGGCATTTTTTTAAATAGTACTTTTGAGTGCTAATATAGATAATGTTTTGGAAACAAAGCCGTTCTTTTTCAAATCACCCCCCGGACCACGGAAAGAGAGAGAGTTGCAACCCTCAATTTTTTCCCCTTGTCGCATGATTTTTGTACGGCGTTGCGGAATAATGGATTAGAAGCTGTATTGAAACAGTATGAAACTGATGCCGTACAGAATGAAATGACTAAATTTACCCTGGAAATTGTCAGAAAATAAGAAAATAAAACTGACTTTGTTGCGTTGCGCACCATTTTTTTACGGCACTGCGCGCTTTCTTATTATTTTTCATGGATCTATCAATGGTAAATATGCCGTACAAAAATATATGACCAAAATGTAGGTACTCACTCTACCTGCACTTTTGAATTCTCACTAGCACTCAGTTGGACAGCTTATAAGTGACGGCATAGTGCTCAATCTTATTATTTTATGCTCTTATATCGTCCTATATACGTCACCTGGTGGTTCATATGACCCATCCATTTTTGACATGGGCCTGTAGTGTAGTAGTTATCGGCCGCGCAGCGCGATTTTTCGTCACTCATCTTCCTAAGTGTCTTCTGTTTCCTCTTGTTTTAATCGAGGAAAATATAATTGCACTTTAAAAATAATGTAACACACTTTAAAATGTTTAGCTTCAAAATTTATTGAATGAACTTTAAAAATAATGGTTTCCACTTTAAATATGCTGAGCTTTATAATTAATACTTTGCACTATACAATTATTTGTTTAGCTTCAAATTTAATACTTTACACCATACAAATTAATTTTATAACTTTAGTACTGGTAAACAGACGACTAGGGACAGCGAGAGGGCAGCTGAGGAGGAGGTTAGTTTCCATTGCGACCAACAACGCTAGAACCTAGAACCGACTTGATAAGACTTGCTATCTCATTAGTCTGACATGGTTTGACAGAAATTAATTGATTTCGGAGTTGGGACACAGTTATACTGCAAACCATTATTTTTGTAGTGATAATATTAATTATAGATCTATTATTATTTGAAAGTGCAAACCATTATTTTTGTAGTGATAAGATTAAATTATAGGTCTATCATTATTTTAAAGTGCTGATATACAATTTTATAGCTGTTTTCATCAAATTTAAAGTGCTATTAAATACGTCCCGTTTTAATCTTGCCTATAAATTGTAAGAAAAACGGCCGCACAGCGCGATTTTTATACATCCAATAATCTTGAACTTTTGCCTTTCTTTAATGAGGACATGGCACGATATATTGTGAGTTTCATCTACTAATCTTGTAATCTTGACTGTCTATTATTAATGTCTTGTCTATTATTAATACTATTGTAGAAAAACAGCCACGCAGCGCGATTTTTAGTCAGTTTTATCTACTAATCTTGCATTCTGTGGTTTCATCCGCGGAAATCATTGCTTTCTAGATAACTTTCGGAACGTCTGATTTTCCGGGAGAATCCAGGCGAATCTCGACCATCTAGTCTGGTAACACTTAGTTAGTGGAGCATAGAGTAAAAAGGAGTAAAGGTCCAAACAAATTATCGGACGCGGCTTACTGCCGCGGCTGATCAGAGGGCCTAGTACATTAGCGTATAGTTGGCAGACTCACCATGGAATTAGAAGGTTTTGACTAGGTCAAAAAACTGTTAGTAAATAGTGATAAATAGTGAACTATAACATATAAATAGTGATACTATGATTCAAAAGATATTTGAGTATCTTGGTGAGGCTGCAAACTTGACGTCAAGTTGGCAGACACCTTAAGAAATACAGTTCGTATCAATATGATTTATATGCCAAAAAATTGTTAGAAAATAGTGAATCGTATACGCAAAATTTCAATAACATTGCTTCAATAAAAGCCGAGATATTACGGTCTCTAAGTGGGCTGCTAACTTGACGTTTCAGGCGATAGCGATTCCAGAGAAACGGGTATAAGTTTTAAACAAATAAATATATCAAAAAATTGTTAGTGAAATTGTGATTCCTACGATATAAATAAAACAAGAATTCATCATTGCTATTTTCTAAAAATCGAATGTTAACTTTTACATAATACTCTGAATAGGCTGTCGATCAATATTGAACTTTGCTCCACAGTAATAAGGTTCAAACTTTATTGCAATCGTGAGGTGAGTACTATCAAGCAAAAAAGTGAGATTTATATTTTTAGCCATGTCCTCCAATTATTATTACACTTGTTTTATCAATGAGGTGTTGGTATCAAACAATAACGATATTTATTAATAACAATCATAGCAATAGCGCCATCTCTCGGAAAAGATTGTCAATTTCTGAGTTATAATTTAACGTTAGGTACCTATTTATGTATTAGGTAGAATAAAGATATTATTATTATTTGGTGAGATTTATAGTAAAATGAGTATCAGTTGGTATGTGAGTAGGTAGGAAGTAATATAAGTAGAAAATATTAATAGTTTCTCCTGAATTAATAATATTGAATTAAGAGTAAGGTGTTGACCACAGCACAGCCTACTAGCCTTTATACAGTCGATCATCGCCTTTATTGTTGGCGCAAAAGCCACCGTTCGTAAAAATAGACAGTTGACGCAACGACTAAAAGTGTAAGGCTGGCCCCAGACCTACCGGTTCCGTTTCTTTGCTTTGCTGTGCTACCTTGCTTGAAAGACCGCCGGCCAACCAGGGTAATTTTCAATCTATCGCATTTCGGGACTAGACCAAATTGGCAAGATAGCCATTAGCTTGGTTTTATCAAATATTATCGCCTGGATTGTGAAGTAGGAAGCTTTTAGGAGATGTGCCACCCTGAACATGGACTCCGATCGTTAAAAATAACTCGATCGCTTATTTATACAAGATGTTTGGTAAAGCCTTATAAAACTGAATATGGTAGATAGGGACCATAATAAAACTGAACAACTTTTACTATGGGACCAAATCTGAAATCGCGAAAAAAAATGAACTGTTTCATACATTTTGATAATTTCGTTATTAAAATGTATGAAACAGTTAATTTTTTGTATAAAACAGCAGTTTTTTTAAAAAACGAAAACTAAAACTTCTCATCGCACCCCAGACGACGATATTTGATAACACCAAACTAATGGCTATCTTGCCAATGTGGTCAGGTCAAAATATGCGATAGATTGAAAATGAGCCTCTTGGCCGGCGGTCCATGGTAGAACAGCAAAGCAAAGAAACGGAACCGGTAGGTCTGGGGCCAGCCTAAGGGTTGGCACGCTATGATTTGCCTTTTTGAATTTCAAAAATAATTAAGTAAAAATTATTTTACCTTTTTAATCATAGTAGGTATTAACCTAATACATAAATAGGCACCTAACGTTAAATTATAACTGAGAAATTGACAATCTTTTCCGAGAGATGGCGCTATTGTTATGAAAATATTGTTATTAATGAATATCGTTATTGTTTGATACCAACATTTAATTAATAAAACAAGTGTAATAATAATTCGAGGATATGGCTAAAAATATAAATCTCACTTTTTTGCTTGATAGTACTCACCTCATGATTGCAATGAAGTTTGAACCTTATTACTGTGGAGCAAAGTTCAATATTGATCGACAGCCTATTCAGAGTATTATATGTAAAAGTTAACATTCGATTTTTAGAAAACAGCAATGAAGAATTCTTGTTTTATTTATATCGTAGGAATCACAATTTCACTAACAATTTTTTGATATATTTATTTGTTTAAAACTTGTACCCGTTTCTCTGGAATCGCTATTGCCTGAAACGTCAAGTTAGCAGCTCACTTAGAGACCGTAATATCTCGGCTTGTATTGAAGCAATGTTATTGAAATTTTGCGTATTCGATTCACTATTTTCTAACAATTTTTTGGCATATAAATCATAATGATACGAACTGTATTTCTTAAGGTGTCTGCCAACTTGACGTCAAGTTTGCAGCCTCACCAAGATACTCAAATATCTTTTGAATCATAGTATCACTTTTTATATGTTATAGTTCACTATTTATCACTATTTATTAACAATTTTTTGACCTAGTCAAAACCTTCTAATTCCATGGTGAGTCTGCCAACTATACGCTAATCGTATCGCTGGATATCTCCTACTCTATGCCATGCTTTTATTTTAGTCTGTGATTGTTGTAGTAGTGTGTGTGTGTGTGCCAACATAAATAACCTATAAATTCAAAAGATTCCACCAACAACATTGAACATTCAAAACAAACAATAAAAAAGTTTAAAGTCGTGTAAATAGATAAACACATTAGGTAAATATAGGCTTTTTTAAAGTCAGAATCCCATGAACATAACAATGGAATATTTCATAGATAGAGTACGGGAGAAACCAATACTATGGGATCTCAATCATTTGTACTATAGAGATGGTGGAAGGAAAAGAGATGCTTGGGATACGGTGGCTGAAGAATGTGGCTATCGTGATGGTAAGTTCATACATTATTATACAGTCACAGTCAGACGCAGTCCGTCCCCGTATTACAACCTCCTAGCGTGCCCGCAGACTACAGACCAAACTGTCCGGCGATTGTTGGTTTTGTATGAAGAATCGGCCGATACCAAATCGTTGTAGCGTGCGCACTTGCATACTTCTTCATACAGATTCCAACTATCGGCCGACAGTTTGGTCTGTAGTCTGCGGGCACGCTTAGACCGTTTTCACATTATCCAATACGATATCAGAGGAAGTAAAATTTATGAAATATGTGTCTGTCTTTCACATTGTCCAGCCCGATATCGGATATCGCAGCCACATATTTTATACATTTTACTTTATCGTATCGTTGTCCGATACCGATATCGTATGATACGATTCGTATCGGATAATGTGAAAACGGTCTTATATATAAAACATGCCAATTTTCTGAATGGCTCTTTTATTTGCTATACAGCTTTTTATTTGCTGTATGTAGTTAACTAAAATAATAATCAACCTTCAGACATTTTTGCTTCATATTAAAAGTTATTGTAAAAAATAGTAGTGGTTTGTTTGCTCATTGGCAAAGGCCTCCTCCATTTAGCGCCATAATTTCCTTTCTACGTCCTCTCTAGTCCAAGCTGCTCCCGCTATGGCCCTCATCTAGTCAACCCATCTCTTGTGTGATCTTCCTCATTTCCTTTTCGCGTTTCTTGGGTTTCATTCTTGCTCCATACAGGGTCATTTTTCGTCATAATTATCGCAACAAATGTTTTTTTATGACTTCCTTGAACTTATATTTGATTTTGTAAAGAGGTCACAAAATTACCCTGTATGTATATCTATTCTACTCATTCATGTACCTTAGCAATTCATAAACCTGGCATGTTTTAAGACATAATACTCCACCAGGTTTTATACAAAACCTGTCACAAATCTGCAATTTATTTTGATCTATCTTCACATTTACGTATAAATTTTATTGATTTTGATTACCATGTCATGGTAGCCCTGCGTGTCATTGACTGTACAAAGAAATAATAGTTGACAGGTATATTATACTAGGCCAACCCCCCTAACATGACCAGTATAACACAATATACACTCGAGAGCAAAACATTCGCACAATAGGCCTATTTTCATACAAACGAGGTAACTTTGAAGCTCTGGTTCTCCGCCCAGTATTAAATGGGCTCTGATCTGATGATGGCAAATTAAAGAATAAATGGAGGAGGCTCAGATCGCTAAAGAAACCCAACGGATCAGAAGCCTTTTTTACACCAGAGCTTGTATGGAGTTTTTAGTGTTACATTTTACATACTTTTAATGTCATTTTAGCTTGTATTTTTTTTTAAGTTTAACCCTGAGCTAAACAACTCAACCATTTCTCCCTTTGGCCTCCTCCATTTATTCTTTAATTTTCCATCATCAAATCAGAGCCCATTTAATCCTGGGCGGAGAACCAGAGCTTCAAAGATACCTCGTTTGTATGAAAAGAGGCCTGTGTGACGATTTATCTGCTCTCAAGTTTATATCATGTGATATAGCGTGTTATCACGTTTAATTGTCAAAAAGACAAAGGAATCTGACAGTTGAGTGTCGATAAAATGCTATATCACGCTATATATATCGTGTTTCCTCAGTCATGCTAGGGGGGCTAACATCACCTAAATGAAACACAGACAAAAATTTCAAAAACCCCAGTGATTTCAGTGAAATAAAGAATTTTACTCCGATGCACTTGAAAAAAAATTAGAATAAAATAAAAACTCAACATCCTTTAACCTAACACAAATAGTGTCCGGGTAAAATCCGGACACTATTTGTGTTAGGTATTTTAGAACACTGGACACCCTACAAACTAAAACAAGTCAAATCCAGGGAAACCTGTACAGATGGCAGCCCTAAATGTACTGTTTTTTTTCACATACTCATACCTATCAAGAATTAAAAAAACCAAAGACCTTTTGCTTGTAACTGTAACATTCTTGATAATTTAGTTTTATTTCATGATACCTAGTTATTGTTTTGATAATAGGCCCGTATTTATAAACCGATCTCAATGTTGAGAGCTATCTTGAGATCATACCTGAGAGGCTGTTCCTATAAAACAGGTGTGCCCCATAGACTTATTATATTACTAGGTGTGCCCATACTTTTTCTTAAGAAGATCGACCTAGCATCAATTTATGACTAAGAGATTGACATTTTGAACTTGTTGAAACAAATTTCAAAAAAAGTAAAACTACATTGGGTGCAAAGTGTCAAATCCTATGGCCTATGTATTAATGCTTTGCGATCAACCTTAAAACCTTTTGCTATCAACCAGTCGATTGTGATCGACCATATGGGAACCTCTGCTATAAAAGCATCTCAAGTAAGATCTCATGAACCACTCTAAACATTGAGAGTGGTTTATAAATACAGACCTTAGTGTCTTTTGTGTGTTATTTTTTTATTGAGAGTCAAAGTTGTAAGCTCAATTATATAATATTTGGATTTACAGGTGTATAACAAAAAAATGTCATTTAATTTCCAGGTGAACAAGCAAAATTTGCATGGGCAAAACTCAGAAACAGCCATCGAGAAGCCTTGAGGAGACGAGTTGAGGATAGAAGTTTGAGACCGTGGAAATACGGAAAAAGAATGGAATGGCTGTTAACATGCAACCGTGATTCAAAACGGTCTAAGAGAAAAAAAGTTGAAGAAAATTATGACATTGAAACCATACATGTAGAAATAGATGACGTTTATGATTCAGAGGACGAAACATCTAGTGCACCTGTGAAAGACGAAATAGTTAATAGTGAAAAAAATGAGGGAATTTCGAATAAACCTTTCATTGAAGAGAAAGTTAGAGATGGTCTCACTGAATTGTTTACAAGTTTGTGTGAGAAAACAAGAAATTTGCCAAAGCATTTGCAATTGCGTGTTCAGAGAGAGATGTTTAACTCGATCACAAAAGCTGAAGAAGATAGTATACGATCATCGACCACGTTTCGAACGAAGGTGAAACCTAAAAGATTAATTAAGAAATAAAACATTTCTCTGACTAGTAATAAGTTAAGAGCACGTACTCTATGCCATTGGAAAAAACATAGTGCAGTACAGACAGAGTAGAATGTACTACAGAGAGATATGGCGGCGCTAGGGTGCAGAGTACGGTAGGGTCTCAATAACTTTTAACACTTTTGCCTACTACTACTTCAACGAACTGAAGTTTTTACTTTTGCTGAGGTTATTGTTTGTATAATATGTTATGGCTAATACCCGAAGGGCAGCTAAACCTAGTTTTAGCTGGCTAAAAAACTAGGTGTAGCCGATAGCTGTTGGTTAAAACTAGGTGTAGCCGGTTAAAACTAGGTCTAGCCTTCTTTGTGCTTCTACTTAGGGGTGAGTAATATATGGGGTATTTCTGTTAAAAAATAAATAACCTCAAATGTAAATTAAATTTCTAACCTATATTTGGAACCTACAGGAGTAAAGTAGATCAGTTACACCTAGTTTATCCAACAGCTATCGGCTACACCTAGTTTTAGCCGGCTAAAACTAGGTTTAGCTGAACTTCGGGTATTAGCCGTAACATATATAAATTATTGAACCTTACCTTCAAAATTATACATTATGTATTTAATTTAGCGATAAATTTAATTAAGATGAGGGCGCCACTTGAGTAGTAAAAGAGCCATTGTATGAAGCAGGATTTTCTTGCCTTGTTGTCTTAGAAAATAATTACCTATAAAGAGATTGAACCCTTAGCATTACATGCCTGTGCTCTTTCCATTAACTCCATGTTTAAAGGTTCGTTTATATCTACAGACATTGAGCGTGCCAGACACTTGCCATGTTACATTTTTCTATGCAGTGTCTGTCTGTCTGTGTCTGCGTGGAGACGGCACTTTAGATATGAATAAAAACTCTCAAAACCAGGAAGATTCTAGACTTCTTGGAAGCCGTTGGGCTCAAAGAGTTATTATAACTAGGTGGCGAGTCACAATTAGGGAATTCGATCCCGGCCCTTATTTCTGATCCCGGGATTTCGGGACTACACTTAGGCAATCCCGGGATCCCGGGATTATTTCGGGATTGAAGATTAAAAATTCAAATATTCGTTTTCGTCAAAAATCGACGTACTTTAATCAAAATTTTAACAAAAACTAACATATTTTACGTTACAATACACACCTAGCTAATCTAATCATTAACTAATCAAAGTTAGAGTCGAATTAAGTCTAACCAGACTTAATGTCTGGTTAGTTTGACACTTTTTATTTATAAAAAAATATTTTTCAAGAGTGAATAAGATCTTCATTTGAACTTGAATAAATTGAAAAAAAATCCTACAAAGATAATTGACAAAACCTGTCTTAACGTCGACCAAATAGACGGATTTTATGTAAAAACCTAGTTTGTATTTAGGTAGTAAAGTAGTGTCTTAGCAAAAACTGATTTAAAATAATTTTCATGAGTCACAAAATGTCTCATTTCTAAACTAATCTTGAAGAATGTTTATACATTTTTGTTCAGTAACAGTAACACTGCAGTGTATCACCACATAACCCAGTAAGAGTTGCTTATCTATCATTTTAATTCAAAATACTATAGTTTTATTCCAAGAAACCATCGCAAACCCGCTGGGTTAATTTGTGTTGCTTGCTTGGAATGCTGCTTGAATGAAATACTTACAGGTTTTCTTGTATTTTATATAATAAATGATAGGCGTGCAATTATATTGAGAGCACTGGCACTAAGCGTTTAGCATCACGCACTATATTTTGCAACTTTTTTTAAATTAATTAACCAATCCCGAAAATCCCGGGATTATCAAAACTCAATCCCGAAAATTTCGGGATTGAAAAACGGTCGGGATCGAATCCTCTAGTCACAATAGATCTTTTAGGTCGCAGTGACTACAGCTTCATCTTGAGCTGCATAGCCCCTAAAACTCAAATAATAATAATAATAGATATGAATATGTTAATATACCTACATTGTAAAGAAAAAATATCATTTTTGTCTGCCACGACATGTGTCTGGCATGTTCAATGTGTGTAGATATAAATTAACGAACCTTAAATCTTCTTAACTCAAAAATACAACAAGTTTCACTCATTTTATCTTTTGTGATAAACCTCATGTAAGAAGTTAGGTGATTTTTTTGTTTTATTATCTTATTTGCATTGGAAAATAATAAGTAAAACTAGGGTCGCAGGCTTCAAATGTATTTAAACTTTGGGGCATCATTCAAAGTTTTTTTTTTACTACTCTCATGTATTAGGTATGTGTATCTTGTTTCTCATTCATACTACATAGTTCTATTCAGTATGCCTCTCGCACTTTTATGCTTCATTCTTTATCTTTTTACTATTCAGCCACATTCTTTTTTTGTGTGTCTAAGAGGGCTTTTGTGTGTTGTGTTCTTCTAGTGTACTCCGAATAAGATTTGTGGTACTTTTTATCACTTAAACTATATTTTCTAGTCTGACGTTTAGTTGATTGCTAAAAGTGGCCACTTTTAGCAAAAACTAAACGACATCTAAACGACAGGTTATAAAATATTGTTGAAACGATAAAAAGTACAACAAAGCTTCTTCGGAGTACACTAGACTAGAAGAACACAATTCACAATTTCGTCTTTATTTAAGCATTACGTTTTTTTTCCGTTGGCGGCGCTAGTGTAGTGCTGTTGCGACCACTAGCGCCACCAATCAAGAAAAAATTATTACAACGAAATAACTATGTTAAAAGATGGATTAACGCCCAAAGTGGCCACTTTAGGCCTTAATCCAGGTTTTAACTACATAAACACATTTGAACCAGAAAAAAAAACGCATACAAAAAGGGATGTATTTAATAGCACTTTAAATTTGATGAAAACAGCTATAAAATTGTATATCACACTTTAAAATAATTATAGACCTATAATTTAATATTATCACTACAAAAATAATGTTTTGCACTTTAACAATTTGTCAGCACTTTAAAATAATAATAGATCTATAATTAATATTATCACTACAAAAATAATGGTTTGCACTATAACTGTGTCCCAACTCCGAAACCATTTAATTTCTGTCAAACCATGTCAGACTGACCACTGTTAAAATGAGATGGCAAGATAACTTGTGACATATGCATACACGCCATCAGGTCGGTTCTGGCGTTGTTGTTCGCAATGGAACCTAACCTCCTCCTCAGCTCCTCCTCCTCCACCACCTAGTCGTCTGTTTACCAGTACTAAAATTATAAAATTAATTTGTATGGTGCAAAGTATTAATTTTAAAGCTAAGAAATTAAATTGTGTACTTAGTGCAAAGTATGAATTTTAAAGCTTACCATATTTATAGTGGAAACCATTATTTTTATAGTTCATTCAATAAATTTTGAAGCTAAACATTTTAAAGGGTCACTGGAAATATGACGTATTCCTGCTAAGGGGTTATAGATGAGGTCAAAACAAATATTTTTTGTTATATTACTTTTTTTACCAAAAGTACGTTTTCGGACACAAAAATTTAAAATAAAAGATAACTACTCATTCGATTCCGGTTTTTTTATTATTTTGGGATAAAAAACACTCTTAGTGTTGATAATGAATAAAACAAATTACAAAAAGTACAGGTTTTTGTATAAAAAAAAATAATCCTTAAATGCTTTTTATTTTTTTATTTTTTCAGATTTTTTAGAAACGGCACAAACACCTGGGACCCTATTTTTGAATCGCTCGGCTGGCGTCGTCGAGCGCTCGCTTCTACTGATTTTCGTTCGACATCCCATACATTTGAGTTGAGCTGTCGAACGAAAATCAGTAGAAACGAGCGCTCGACGCCAGCCGAGCGATTCAAAACTAGGGCCCCTGTACTTTTTGTAATCTTTTTTATTCATTATCAACACTTAGAGTGAATAAATAATGAAAAATATTAGAAAAAATCGGCTCACCCGTAGCAACTTAGACGGGATCCCGTCTAAGTTGCTACGGGTAAGTTTCTAATATTTTTCATTATTTATTCATCTTAATATAAAAATAGCATTGTGAATGCAAAAATCTAAAAGTTTAACACTTAGAGTGTTTTCTATCCCAAAATAATAAAAAAACCAGAATCGAATGAGTAGGTATCTTTTGTTTTGAGTTTTTGTGTCTGAAAACGTACTTTAGGTAAAAAAGTACTTAATTTCAATTAACTCAAAAACTATTAACTTTTTGAGAAAAAGTTAAATTACAACATATTTGTTTTGACCTCATCTATAACCCCTTAGCAGGAATACGTCATATTTCCAGTGACCCTGTATATTCCTTATACAAAAATAGTTTCTAACTAATACTAGTTTTTTATATTTTTCAGAATTTCATTAAACATAGTTATTTCGTTGTAATGTTTTTTCTTGATTTGTGGCGCTAGTGGAGGCTCGGTAGGCCCTTAACATGGTGGCTAAGGTAGGCGCTTTTGATCAAGGCCAAAAAAGGTTAAGAACCGCTGTTTTAGAGACTGTAATAATTGAGGGATGGAAATCACGAAGGTGATTTTTACATGAAACAGATAGGGTGCGCTACACGCTGCATGTAGCTTGCGTACGTTGAGGCGCGTGTTTCCAAAGCTATGGAGCTGTAAGGTATTCACGATTGTCGGAAATCTACTTGAAAGCATTCGATTCGAATCCGTTTCCTCCGATATTACGAAAATATAGCTATTCACAAATACATTTGACTGGCATTCGATTCACTTAGGCTGGCCCCAGACCTACCGGTTCCATTTCTTTGCTTTGCTGTTCTACCATGGACCGCCGGCCAAGAGGTTCATTTTCAATCTATCGCATATTTTGACCTGACCACATTGGCAATAGCCATTAGTTTGGTTTTATCAAATATCGTCGTCTGGGGTGCGATGAGAAGTTTTAGTTTTCGTTTTAAAAAAAACTGCTGTTTTATACAAAAATTAATAACGAAATTATCAAAATGTATGAAACAATTCATTTTTTTCGTGAGTTCAGATTTGGTCCCATAGTAAAAGTTGTTCAGTTTTATTATGGTCCCTATCTACCATATTCAGTTTTATAGGGCTTTACCAAACATCTTGTATAAATAAGCGATCGAGTTATTTTTAACGATCGGAGTCCATGTTCAGGGTGGCATATCGCCTAAAAGCTTCCTACTTCGCAATCCAGGCGATGATATTTGATAAAACCAAGCTAATGGCTATCTTGCCAATTTGGTCTAGTCCCAAAATGCGATAGATTGAAAATTACCCTGGTTGGCCGGCGGTCTTTCAAGCAAGGTAGCACAGCAAAGCAAAGAAACGGAACCGGTAGGTCTGGGGCCAGCCTTAAAGCGCAATGCATTTACAAAGTTTGGTAGCATAAGGTAGAAAATAAGATATATAGACTTTCCGATTCGATTCGGTAAGTTGGTTTCCGACAATCGTGAATAGCCCCCTTGGCCCACTTTACGTGTTTCCACGGAGCATGTAACTTGCGCAAGTGCTCAACTTGCGCGGGCTACTTGCACCGTGTAGAAGCACCCTTAATGAGCGAAAAAACTGTTTATCGACCTCTTGTTTGAAGCGCGTCATCTTTGAATCACGCTATGAACTACACTATCAAAGATTATATTGTTTGTACGGACATAATGGGGTTTACTCTGGGTAGTTCCAAAAATATCCACTTGGGCAGCGCCACTGTCTCTGGAGACCTGTCAAAAGTTTTATTTATAACCAAAACTTATTAATTTATTTTCCTTTAAAGCCAAGCTTATATTAAGAAAAGATGCACAGTGCCCAGCCTGTTTATGTGGACCAAACCTACTTCTAAATCTACTATCCAGAGGTCAGAAAGAGCTAGAAAAAGATCGGTTTTTAAAGAAACTCCAGCAACTTGCCTGTAGATTTTGCATTACGCTTCTTTAGTTCTAATTTTAACTGCGCAACAGTCCATGGACCATATTTTTCACTCATTTTTTACAAAAAATCACTTCAAATTATAACGACAACAACTAAAATCACGTTTGACTGGTCTCCACAAACACTAGCGCTGCCAGTGGGAGAAATGGCAAACAGGCCTCATTATGGCCTATGCATATAACTTCTTTTTAAGAAAAAAGAAATCTCAATTTTGTTTTTTGATAGTTAGCACCTTCGTGATGTTAAAGTTGATTATGATAATATCATAATCAACTTTATCAGAACTTCTGAAACGTGTTATGCAAATGTTTATAGATTAGTTTACTAGACTAGACTAGATGTAATCTATGATATTATAGTATATATAGTATTCGATAAGGCACTGGAAACAACTAAGGATTATATCTAGTGCTATTTAATAATTTTAATTAAGTTCACATTAAAAGACTATCAAATAAGAAAAGTATGCCTTTTTATTTCCCATAAACTTAAACGGAACGAATTAAAATTCCTTTCTGACCGAGGTACACCTTTTTTTTTATTATATGCTGTAGAAAAACGCATTTACGCGCTTCCCTTCCCGCAGGTGATCGGGAAGGGGGCATGAGGGACTCGCCAGGAGGGGACCGCAACATTCAGCGTTGCGGCTCCCTCCACGACTGCCTCCCGTGATCCCACCCAACCGGTGGTTCGATGGGATCTCGGGAGGAGGGAATACCCACTAATGTGGTTCACCTCCCACTGCCCGCTTGGCCCCGACTGGGGGGACAGATGGTATGTCCCCCCCCCCCACCAGCAGCTCCCGTACTCCTCTCCTCACCGAGAGGGGTGGGGAGCGTCTCGGGGCTTCCGCCTCGCACCGGGGATGCCGATTACTCGGACATCCCCTCACTCCTCCTACCCAGTATTGGGGAGCTGTCTCGCTCGCTACCGGGATTCTCCCTTACCGGCGCTCTTGCGCCCTTCCACTCAGGGCCTCTGCCCTTCTTCTGAGGTGGATTGCAGATTCTGCTCCCCATCAAATGATTGTGTGGCTTCCCACTCTCGGAGCACACAAGACACTTCGCTTCAGCTGTACAGATTTCCGCCTTATGGCCAGGCTTCCCGCAATTAAAACACAGGCCACTTCTGTCTTCTTTTTCCCCACACATGGGCTTAGTATGCCCCAGTCCCATACACCTAAAGCAGCGTAAGTTCAAAATTAACGTGTTTGGAAAACGCGGAAGAGGATGGTAAACTTGCAGAAGGCTTAGTGTGGATCTATACAGATGGTAGCAAACTGGAGGGGAAAGTTGGAGCCGCCCTGACCTGTTGGGAAGGGCAGATTGAAACTTGTACCCGGAAGTTTAAGCTGGAGCCATTCTGTACAGTCTTCCAAGCCGAGTTGTATGCCATCCTCCAAGCGACTGAAATTATTATTGGCAGAAAATTTAAGGAGACAGCCGTACTTAGCGATTCGAGATCTGAGGGCCTAGCCAAAGTAACATTCGCAAATCTTCGTCATCGCTTCGCTTTCGAAACATGTATGGGATTGACATAAGGTTTCGTTATCAATCGAATTTTAAAACGTCAAATCCATACATGTTTCGAGGCGAAGCGATAGCGAAAATTTGCAAATGTTACTTTGGCTAGGGGGGCTGCTCTCCAAACGCTACTTGATCCGGACTCCACACACCCAATCACAAAGGCAATTCAGGGTAATCTACAATTTCTCAGAGACAACCACCAACTAGTCTCATTATTCTGGATTAGAGCCCATGTCGGAGTGGGAGGGAATGAGAGAGCGGATCAACTGGCGAAGGAGGCGGCTCTCAAATTGAAAACCAGACCGGACTATGACTGTGGTCCCATCTCGTTCGTTAAACGCCACATCCGAGCGGAAACGATCGAGAAATGGGACTGTAGGTATAAATCCGGTAATACGGCGGCGACCACCAAGGTCTTCTTCCCTGATGGGGTGGTGGCATACAGCGTGGTGAGGAAAATGACCATAGATCGTCTGGCGTCGCAGATTTTGACAGGACACGGAGGATTCTGCGCATACCTGCACAGATTTAAGCTCAGGGACAGCCCCTCGTGTATCTGTGACCCGGCGGCGATAGAGGACATTTTCCACATAATGCTAGACTGTCCAATACACAGCGTCGATAGGTACACACTGCGACAAAAATTGGACACAAAACTGAGCAGAGAAACCCTAAGCGAAATAATGAACAGCAAAAAAGAAAGGAATTTATTTATAGAGTATGCCAAAAGAGTGGCGTACATAGTAATAAATAGAAATAAATGATATGATAAGGTTATAAAAGTATAACAATAATGTACAATATACAAGAAAAGTAATAATTATAGTAAATAATATTATGTAAAAGATGAAAAAACTGTAGGTACTCGAAATAAAGTACAAATGAAACAAATGTTATTAAAATAAGAAATAAAAATTTAAGTATAAAATTGTAAGGTCAGATATATTAGTAAGTAAGCTTTGAATTATATAAAAAAGTAGGTAATAAGAACATATTGTAGCTCTTATAGCTAGAGAAAAAAAAAGGAAAAAAAGAAAGGAAATAAAATGGCAAAAAAGGTCCTGCCAAAAAGCGGGGAGCAACAGCATTATAATAAAAAAAAATAAAAAAAAAAAAAAAGCAGCGTAAGGAACGTGGGGGGAGTGCCTTAATGTGTGCGGTGCTCCATCCTACCTGCAATCTTTGCAACTCACACGCAGCTTTCGCCATAGCTATGGGAATCCTCATTTTGATGTGTCCCATCCCGTCTTTGCGTTTTTGCACCTCTGTGGCTTTTATTCCGGTTAAGTCACATTTCATCTTCTCGGCAAGTGCTGCCACAACCTCTTCTTTCTTCACCGTTTCCTCCAGCCCGGAGATGAGTATATCGGCATTTTTCTCCGGACGACCCACTGTAGCTACTCCATCAAATAGCTGACGAAGTTGGTCGGCCAGTTTATCAGCTTTTTCAACTCCACCTCCTGGGATTTCCAAGACCTTGCCACCAGTTTGGGACTCTCTGATGACTAGTCCGTCTATGCCCAGGTCAGGTAGGGAGATGGTGGTCCTCGCCTTCTTGATGACTTCACCATAGGTGGTACCTTTCTCCACCGCTTCCGGCAGGAGGGTAAGTGCCACCGCTGACGTCTTTGGAAGCTTTAATTTCACCTTCTTCTGAATTTTTGGGGGTTCAGCTTGAGCTTTCGCGGGTACCACCGGAGCGGCTTTGGTTTTCCGGATTGCACCCCTTGATTTCTGCCCTGCAGTGATGGTAGTCTGAGGCAAGTTCCGTCTTACTGCCGCCGAATATGTCGCGGCACTCGGGGTCGGCGTTTGATCAGCCCTCTCAGGCGGTCTGGCCGTGGAAATTTGCTTCTCTAGGCCCTCCAGTCTTTTGTTCATTGCGTTCAACGCGCTCGTCAGATCGGTCGTAATGGCACCACTCAGCCGCTGTATGTATTCCTCAGGAACTTCCACGCTCTTGGAATCCGTTGCCGCAATGGACTTTAGAGTACGAAGTTCTTCTTTTATTAAGACATCAATTTGCCCTCTCAGCGCCGTATTAGTCTCCAAAATCAATCGCGCGAAGGTGGGATAGTGTTCGGAATTTTTAACTTTATTATTCGAAATCCACAAAAAACGAGATGGATTTTTTTTCACTAATACTTCAAGGTATTTGCTATAAATCCTTGGGACCGAAAACACGATTTGATTTACTTTCCTCGATAGAAAAAAATCGCAAAGTAAGCTCTAATTACGCATTTTTAGACACGTTTCTTAGACTAAAAAGCTGTACCATTCAATAGTTATCCAAAATTTCATTTATCTTTTGTGTCCTCTTATTGTTCATTAAATATGTGATGGATGCTTGGGCTCATTTTTCGAAATAATAACATACATAATTTAATAAAAATACCTAAACACAAAATTACGTTCGGTTTGCGCACTTGCATGTCTGTCGCACGGCGCCCGCGTCCCCTCAGTCGGCCGCCGAGCCTCGTCGCGAGCAGACACGTTACTACTTTTTGCCTGGCAGCGTTGCGATTTATTTGTGAGGAAGAAAAATGCCAAATAAGCGAACAAAATAATAATTTCGAAGCGTAGCTTTAAAAAAACAAAAATATAGTAAATTCAAAGGGTAATTATTATAATTCTTTTATTTATTTTAAAGTAGGATCTAATTAGTAAATTCGACATTTATAGCAACGTCTGAGTAGTGTAGCGGTTATCTACACAAGCAACGTATGCAAGACACTGTCATCGTTCGACAAAATCCGAGTTCGATCCTAGCAAAGATCACATTTTTCTTTTTGTGTTTTTTGTTTCGATTAACTCTTTTTTTATTAATATTTTTGTTTTATATAAAGAATATTACAAAAATGACAAAATATATACGAAAAAACGCATTTTCATCAATTATAATTTCACGCATTTCTTTTCATTAGTTCCGCTCAAACCTCCAGAGGCGAAGATGGCTTTTCAAATCAGTGTTTCAAAAAATTGCCACGAGTGGGCGCTCTTTTCCCAATATATTATTTTACTCTTTGAGAGAACTGATTGCAGACAGGATCACAAAAAAATGTAGATAACATTGTAGGTATAAGCATGTAAACATTCTAGAAATATGGTAAAAACCATCAAAATCTTTGGTACGATAGAGGATCGAACTGCGGAACTCTCGCATATAAGCCGACCAGTCTCACCACTACACTTGTACTATTATTTATTCAGTGCCACTACGCCGCCACGGGTACTAAGAGTTTTTTATTTACGAGTATTATAGACGCAACAATGACCCAGGACCATCTGGGGTGGTGCTAGAGGAGCTTCAACCAGCTGCACCTTGTATTTTTAAATTTGAGATTTTTGCATTCACAATGCTGTTTTTTTTATACAATAACTAAATAATATAGGTAGTAGAAAAAATTTGAATCGCATCAGATCAATTCTCGGACGGGAATCGAACCATCATCTGACTCGGTAGCTCAGCGGTCAAAGCATTGTCCCGGATATCCAAAGTTCGCGGGTTCGATTCCCGTCCGAGAATTGATCTGGTGCGAGTCGAACTTTTTCTACTATATTATTTAGTATTGCACCTTGTATAATTCAGTCTCCCAATCACGGATGTTCAGACGAGTTAACAAATAACTCAATGTAAGTATATGTATATGGTAGGGTGAATACGCCAAATACCAGCCCCCCAAGGGTTTTCAACTTTGAATCTCTGATGCTACTACAATGAATTCAACATTAAATTAGTAATTTTTTTTCTTAAACCTATGTTAGTAAGCAATACCGTAACTACTTTTTAGCCCTGTCGCTATTTGCCCTCTGCCTTTGAATGGGACAGTTGGTCTGGAATCTGGATGCAAACACCTTCAGGATGCCATTGCCACTATTGACGCCGCAGTAGGGAAGCAAGTTTTTTGCGCATAATCGCATGAAATGGAACCCTTTGTGATTGCCAGCAAACATTTTTGATGGACTACAGCGAAATAATAATAATGCTCGCTTTCACCACGTGGCTTTTTTCTTCATAATATATCGACCCTGTTTCTTGGTCAAATATATTGTAATCATGAGCAAATGCTAGACCTTATTTTAGCAGCTGCCTTTATTCGAAAAATAACAAAATAACTGACGATTAGATTGACACTGACTTATTTGTTCCTGTTGTGGTACCAGACATAGATTTTACTAACGTAAAGATTTTTTTTAAAACATCATTAGTAATTAATACCGATAGAAATCTTATTTCTAAGCAAAAGTAAAAAAGTTTTCTATTTTCAGCCACGTAATAATAATGTATATTTTATTGTAGCTAAGCTTATTTTTGTAAGCATGTTGATAATAATAATGACGTAAATTTTTGCACTCTACAATTTATGTAATATCATCAAAAGTTTCTGACTTCATTTTCCTTTATTCTATGTCGAATTTAGGGACATAAATTTTCGAATTTAGGGCAAAAGCGGCCGAATTAAATAAAATTGCGTCACTCGTTAAACTTTAATTTTTTATTACTATTATTATTTTATTGTTTTTCTTGCAATTATTATAGATGATAATCATAATTTTATTCAATTTCGATGAAACTCAGTCTGGGTCACTATTTTGACAAGAAAACAGCAATGCAATGTTAAAAATATAAAAATCCTAGATGGTGGCCAACTGTGTTGTTTGTAGGCCAGTGTCGATGAAACTCGGTTTAGAGCACTATTTTGACAAGAAAACGACAACGCAATGTTAAAATTATAAAAAAATCAAAGATGGCGGCCAATTTTGTTATTTGTTGGCCTATTTCGATGAAACCCGGTTTGACTTGTAATTTTGAATGACATTAATGTTGACATATTATATTTATCACTATTATATTTTGCATGCCAGCTCCTGGTGAATGTGATGTGACCATATGAAATATTTTAAGACCCTTATGTACCGCAGTCTAGCAAATACATTTTTGATTCGGGTTCTATTTTGACAAGAAAATAGCAACGCAATGGTAAAAAACACAAAAGGTTGAGACTCTCTCTGAAAGGCAGCAAACTCTGTTTTTAGGTTGATTTCGATGTAACTCGGTTGACAAAAGAAGAACAAATAAAAAGTTGGCCGCTATCTTGGATTTTTTTATATTTTTAACAACATTGCATTAAAATTTTCGAATTTAGGGCAAAAGCGGCCGAATTAAAGAAAATTCCGTCACTCGTCAAACTTTCATTTATTATTATTATTTTCTTGTTTTTCTTGCAATTATTATAGATGATAATTATAATTTTATCTAATTTCGATGAAACTCAGTCTGGGTCACTATTTTGACAAGAAAACAGCAACACAATGTTAAAAATGTAAAAATCCTAGTTGGCGGCCTACTTTGTTGATTGTAGGCCGATTTAGATGAAACTCTGTTTTTGGTACTATTTTGATAAGAAAACAGCAACGCAATGTAACAAATAAAAAAAATTCGAGATGGCGGCCAACATTCTTGTTTGTGGGCCGATTTCGATGAAACTCGGTTTGGAGCACTATTTTGACAAGAAAACAAGAATAAAAAAATTAAAGATGACGGCCAACTTTGTTGATTGTGGGCCGATATCGATAAAATTCTGTTTGGGGCACTATTTTAGTAAGAAAACAGCAACGCAATGCTAAAACAATACAAGAACAATTCATAGATTACGGCCAACTTTTTTGTTTGTCGGCTAATTTCGATGAAACTCAGTCTGGGTCACTATTTTGACAAGAAAACAGCAACGCAATGTTAAAAATATAAAAATCCTAGATGGTGGTCAGCTGTGTTGTTTGTAGGCCAGTGTCGATGAAACTCGGTTTAGAGCACTATTTTGACAAGAAAACGACAACGCAATGTTAACATTATAAAAAAATAAAGATGGCGGCCAATTTTGCTGTTTGTGGGCCTATTTCGATGAAACCCGGTTTTGGGTTCTATTTTTTATTCGACGACCTCCGTGGTCGAGTGGTTCGCACGCCGGTTTTCAAGGCGTCACCATCTCTTGAGGTCCCGGGTTCGATCCCCGGCTGGATCAATATAGAAAATGAACTTTTCAATATTGTCTCAGGTCTGGGGCCGTACCGGCTAACGAATCGATTTTCATAAAAGTCTGCTGGGTTTCAAATTAAAACAGATAAATCGAGCCCCAATTGGGCCAAAATGACGAACCCAAATTCATGATGTCACACGAACATCGATATCTTCCGAATCACGTCAACAAAAAGTACAAAACGAAATTGCTTACTTTGATTTCTCTGTTTTAAGTTGAAACCCAGCAGACTTTTATGAAAATCGATTCGTTAGCCGGTACGGCCCCTGGGTGTGTGTCATACCACCGTTGTTTCTGATTTCCATAGCACAAGTGCTGTAGCTACTTACTTTGGGATTGGAGCAATGTATGTGATGTTGTCAAATATTTATTATTTATTTTGACAAGAAAACAGCAACGCAATGGTAAAAAACACAAAAGGGGCAGTCAACTCTGTTTTCAGGTTGATTTCGATGTTACTCGGTTGAAAAAAAGAAGAACAAATAAGAAGTTGGCCGTTATCTTGGATTTTATATTTTTTACATTGTATACCTGGGGGCCTACTCCCACCTTTTTTATAAGTAAGCTTATATCCAGCAAGCTTGTTACAAGCTCTAAATGATATCACTCAAATTCGTACCACGACATCAAATAACAATCTTGTTTTGTGCTGGGAATGAACGAATGATTAAGTACACATAAAAAGCAAAGAAATTATGCTTTGTAAATAGTATACCATTTTATAAGAAATATATGTACCTACCTAGAATAAAACTTTATGTATAACTAGCGGCCGCCCGCGGTTTCACCCGCATGGTTCCCGTTCCCGTGGGAATATCGGGATAAAAAGTGATCTATGTTTTAATTTAAGCTATCTACTATCTGTGTGCCAAATTCCAACCAAATCCGTTCAGTACTTTTTACGTGATTGAGGAACAAACATCTAAACATCCAAACCCACAAACTTTCACATTTATAATATTAGTAGGACTAGTTTCCGCCCGCGACTTCGTCCGCGTGGATATTAGAGAAAACTGAACTGAACATAGCGTACTGAAATAGTAGTGGGTGAAGGACCGAGGGCGACTACAGATATTGAAAATGGGTGACTTTAAAATACAAATTGGGTAACGGGCGACCAAATTACTATTTGGACGACAACCTTAGGGCACACAAAATATAAAAAATTTGGCATTTATTTTATTTAAAAAAGATGACTACTATCCTAACCGATATGACAATAAACAAACAAACGAGAAAGCAGCCTAATAAAAACGTGTTAAAAATACCATGTTGGGCAGCTTAAATCAGTTATAATAGTTATCTACTTGGTATAATAGTTGCCCACTCAGTATTTTTGTCACCCATTTAGAGTTTCCTCTGCTAACTTAAATTATTTATCACCCATATGTAGTCGCCGGTTTTGAGTATTTTTGTAAGTTAGTCGCCCGTTTAGTTATTTTGTCGCCCAAAAAATAAACTGCTGTCCAGTTTAGTGTTTGAATATCCCATTTACAGTCGCCTTTAATTATTTCCAGTCACCCATTTAATTAATTCCTTTTTTCATGTCATCATTTCATAACTCGTTCACTCAATCCGTACCATAAATCCGTACCATGAGCTGCCTTTTTGACAACTAGCAATCTTGTTTTACGTCAATTATGTCAAATCTAGCGATCTTTCAGCGATCTTAAAAAAGGTGTTTTTGTGCGACACAATCAACATGATTTAAAGTAAAATGTTCCAAAAGTAGATTGTTCATAGTGAACAATATATGCATAATTTACTCATATTTCTAGGCATATTGAGTGAACTTTCTTTAAAATATGACTAATAAATAAGTTATCTTTTACAATTATTTTTAGATGACAAAAAAATGGTACGAAATCACGAAGATTTACTGTGAAGAAAAAGGCGTCGTATTTAACCACGCCCAGAATGTGATTTTTTTTAACTTGATGATTATTTGTTCATCGGGTGATTTCATTTGTAGCAGAACCAGCTTGTTCATAACCTGTACGACAATGGGGAATGTCCGAAAAAAATCAAATTGGCTGAATATTTTTCTATAGGTAGGAATAAGGTCCCTTAGTAATAGAAAAAAGTTTCAGAATTTTCGGTTGGGTAAAAAGTTTTTAAAAATCAAAGTCTCTTCGACTTCACAAATGTATAAAAGTAACAGCAGAATGGAGATTATACCTTTGCCGCTAACTGCCACAAAGACAACACGTATTAAAAAAAAAGTTTTGACATTTTGTCTTGAAACTTTTTTTTAATACCATGTTGTGGTTGTGGCATGTGTTGGCAAAGTTACAATCTCCATTCTGCTGTTACTTTCATACATTTGTGTAGTCGAAGAGACTTTGATTTTTTGAAATTTTTTCACGAAACCGAAAATTTTGAAAATTTATTCTATTACTAAGGGACCTTATTCCTACCCATAGAAAAATATTCAGCCAATTTGATTTTTTTCGGACATTCCCCATTGGAGGCTTGTGATGAAAAATCTTAAATTCTACTAGTAGTTTCTTCGTGAGTTCTCTTTCTGTGAGTGAGCTTGTGCTCTTATAAATCTACAAAACTTCTTTTTAAAATAAAACAGTACATGTATTGTATTATTGCCTTTTTATTGATCATCTTCTAATGGGAACATATTACTAAGACAAGTTGTCCCTACTAAATAAACAAAATCAACATTAATTACAGCACCTATGATAGTGCTAAGCTATATTGAGGTAGGTACCCAAGTTTTTTTTCGTAGAACATGCACAAAACCAAACTACAAATTTTACAAAACCAATTTATAAAAATAAAGTCACGGCCCCTTTGCTAAGCCTAGCTATAGCTAGCGCAATGGTACAAAATAAATAAGAGCAAAGAAAATGATTACTTTATTACTTGATATGGGTATTTATTTATGATATTCACTTTTCAAAATGAAACATCTTTTCTATAAGTATCTAATAAAATTGTCACAGTATTGTTGTACAAAATTATCCTTTTTAAGTCGGAAGCTTATGGCGTTTATGGGTTTATCACCGTATGATTCCCTGGCAAACCTGCAAATAACCAAAAATAATGTAAGTAGGTAGTTAGATACTCTAACACAATTCAATCAAGCGGTTACGAGCACTTCAGTATAAAACGACTTATTTACACTAGGTACTTGCTCTTAAGACCATAAAACAATAAATATAATACACCAATTTACTTACATGAACTTAAAAGACGTTGTGACGATATTCAGCTCTTTGAAGTAGAATCCTATCCTGTTTACTGCAAAAGTATTAAATTGTCCACTTTTAAGATATCACGTGTGTGGTTGATTTATCAATAAATTATTAATACGTGGTTATAAATTATATCAATCGAAGGATTATAGCTGTTTAGTGTTTAAGTAAATATTTTTTTGATCACGAGACGAGTGACATATTTACGCTACATAAGTAGGTAGGTACCTCTTTGTTCATGTCTATTGTTGAAACCACAGAATAAATAATCACAACATAGCGTATTTTTTCCTATATCTAAGCAAGGTATAGACAAATTATTAGTAAAATTATTCGTTCTTTCCCAGTACTTTGCGGGAATAATATAAGGTTGTTATATTATCATAGTTTGTTTGACAGAAATGTCATGGTACGAATCTATGTAGAGCTCATATTAACATCGCTGGAAAAAAGATCGTTTTGAAAAAGGCTGGTTTAAACAAGCTGTTATTGCTTTGTCATTATAACACATTACATTTTGCATTAATAATTTTCATCATCAAGACTTCCTCATCACAAGCACAAGTAAGTCTTTGTTATACAAACGAAAGGCCTCCACAGTGTGCGTCAAAAATCTTCTAAAATATTTTGTTGTTCAGTGTGAAAGTGTTGTATTTAGGCCGTCCGCTGCCTTGAGCGGGACACGCGCGCGGGGCGACATAGATTAGAGCTTACTCATGCACTGCGCAAGCATCTGTCCGTCAAAAACCAGCAATCTATATTCCCGCGCCGTGTACCAGCGGCGGGATCCCGCTCAAGGCAGCGGACGGCCTTATAGTGTTCGTGTTCATTCTGATAATTTATTTAAAAATAATAATAATAAATTACGCTTTATTGCACACAAGTAGAAATATTACAGAAAAGGGGACAAAAATACAAAGAAGAAAGTATAGAAGAGGCGGTCTTATTGCCAATCAGCAATCTCTTCCAGGCAACCATTGGGTGTAAAATAAATAGAAAAAATTAAATATAGGGGAGTGGGTGCAATGATAAAAAGGGAAGAACAAATGTGTTATATGAATACAAACAATAGTTATACCTAAAGATATATACAATTAAAATAAAGGAGAAAATAAATAAATGGTCAAACAGAAGAAGAGGAAAGGAAATGCCTTCTAACTCTATCTCTAAAGGACTTGGGAGTCTGAGATTTGTGTTTACACGGACAGTCGCCATCAGTATATCGTAGCAGACAAGGTGACCAAATACTTCTGATCAGTTTAAAATGTCAATAAGTTCCATGCACTACAAGTTACCTTTACAAGTTCTGATGGTGACTGTGCGAACCAAATAAATATTCGTAAATGTTCGTGTTCATCATGCTCTTGTTCGTTCGTGTCTACACGCCTTAATAATTTTGATTCCATCCTGCCTGTCACTTTTATGATCGCCAAAGGATCGCTAGATTTGACGTATTAAAATGTATGCTTAGGGTTGCTAACAAGAATCTTATAACCAACATAGTTGGTATATTGTATCCGGCGTTATTTTACTTTTTTATGGGTAGATACTAGATACCTACAAAATAAGTATCGAAAATACTTTATACTTAGATAGACTTACTTAGACGTATTAACGCTTACGATTATGGGAAGAATGTTAATGTTAAGAATGGGACGGATTTCTGTGAGCGTTAGAATGGCTGGTTGTCTGTATCGATTCACGTCAGGCTGGACACCAAAAGTTGCTCCCC
Source organism: Agriphila tristella (assembly GCA_928269145.1). Classification (NCBI taxonomy): domain Eukaryota; kingdom Metazoa; phylum Arthropoda; class Insecta; order Lepidoptera; family Crambidae; genus Agriphila; species Agriphila tristella. Next base: position 4,479,314 of record OV743435.1, read on the forward strand.
ATTTGCTACCATTTACGATTTACCTACAGTAATAATTGCTAAACTTTGAAACAAAATAAAGGGACTTCAAAATTACCAGCCATTCGGATATCAGGCATAAGAATAAATAAAACTTATTCTTATGTATCAGGATAGCCGGTCAAATCCCGGTTGTGTAAACTATTCAAATTCTGGGCACTCGTTGTCTACACCATTAACTCTAAAAATTCATGTTATTATTTACTTGAGTAATTACTACCTGTATGCAGAACAAAGAAAATATGATTTGTGAGTTTATCCTTACTATACTTGGTATCGACAATAAGTTGACATTCTTATGACAACTTAGTTTCGTTATAGAACTTGTAAAAGATAGTAACTTACTTAAACTTGCGTTAAGTTGGCAACCTTAGATATTTTTTGACAAAGAGTGAACAAGTTAAAGATGATCGCAACAAAATTGCTAAGAAATTTGAGGTAGAAACAACCTTCTTTATAGGACGTCGTGGTACGAAAAGTCAATGTAAGACCTAAAAGACATTGCTATAAGAGCTCGTTGTAGGCCCCCTGTTTTCTTGTCAAAATAGTGCCCCAAACTGAGTTTCATCTAAATTGGACCACAAACAATAAAGTTGGCGGCCATCTTGGATTTTTTATATTTTTAACACTGCGTTGCTGTTATCTTGTCAGAATAGTGGCCCAAACCGAGTTACATTGAAATTAGCCCACAAACAAAAAAGTTGGCCGCTATCTTGGATTTTTTATATTTTTAACATTGCGTTGCTGTTATAATGTCAAAATAGTGCCACAAACCGAGTTTCATAGAAATTGGCCCGCAAACAATGAAGATGGCCGCCATCTTTGACTTTTTTTATTTCTTACAATGCGTTGCCGTTTTCTTGTCAAAATAGTGTCCAAACCGAGTTAGATTGAAATTAGCCCACAAACAATAAAATCACACATCTCGTGCCTTTCACGACCTTCTGTTACATTGAAAATGAATTTAATGACTTTTAATAAATATATTTTTTTATTCCATTCTTATAGAACATTAATATTTTATTGAAAGGTAACCTAAGTACTATGTAAGTATAACAAATAAAATCTGAATTTCTACATAAAATAACCTAATAAAAAACTAATCAAAATCAAATGCAGCATGCGAGACTCTCGCGCCGACTTCATCATCACTCGAATGTGCGATAACAACCCTCATTGCAATTGCAAACTATGTTTACCTAGGCATCATCATCACACTCTCATTCAGTTTGGAATCGCAGAGTAACTAAGAAAGACATGTGACATGACTGATCAAGTCATTTCAAATCTCGAAATTGAAATAACAGCAACCCACGATATAATATTTTGAATCTACTTTTCTGTATCTACTCGTAAGTACCTATTGTGGCCCACGGCTTGGCCTCGGGCCTCAAACTAAAACCCTTCTTCTGTTCAACTTTCGCTCAAGATTCGTTTATCCGTTTACCTACACACAAAAACTCACTACGACACGCCTAGAGATGTACGCCACGTGTACTGGAGATAATAGCGTCATCTCTTTTGCTCCTACAGTAATTGTAATTTAATTTTATTGAATCATGTACAACATTATGACCATCCGACCAGTGCTACTATAGCGTCAAAATTAAACAGTAAATCAATTCAAAAGGAAAATAAAAACTTCCACAACAAAGATCATCTTGGCGCTAATAGGCCATACGAACGTCGAGTTTAATAACACTGACAAGTATTACAAGTTTTATTTAATTAATTAAAGTTTAATTTTTTTTTATCAAAAAAGAACTGTGGAAATAAATAAAAAATACAAAATATAAAATCACTATAACAATAGGCAGTATCCCGACATTTCGCTACATAAAGGATAAGCTACATCCCAGACCGTAAGAGTGAGGGACATTTAATATTTTCAGAACGTAGTCCAACTCCATATCTCTAGGGATTTTTTTCATTTTTTCAATATCGCTTTTCGTTTTTGAGAAATTTTAGATTTAGTGAAAAAAGACCCCGAAAAAGTGTGTCATTTTTCTACATTTATGCGATTTTCAAAAAGTTCTGGACATTAAAAAAAATTTTTTTCACCATATTGCCCTTGCCAAGACGCATCTTTTGACTCTTATCACATTCACGTAGACCCAAAACTCACGGGACCAGAGGCCGTATTACAAGCTCTTAAATCCTGCCAGGTTTATAAATTGCTGTAGTGACATCTCTTTCTCGTCGTATAGCAAATAAAAGAGATAGATTGATGGCCAGTCAGAAAACTGCCTGGAAATAAGAGGTCATAATACGGCCCCAGGGCGATGTCTCACTCTGGCTGAAATTGGGTACCTTACTGAAACGATCGAAAAAACATTTTCAATGTTAAAATTGGCCGCTATCTTGTATTTTTTAAATTTTTAACATTGCGTTGGTGTTATAATGTCAAAATAGTGCCCCAAACCTTTCATAGAAATCAGCCCGCAAACAACAAAGATGGCCGCCATCTTTGATTTTTTTATTTCTAACATTGCGTTGCTGTTTTCTTGTCAAAATAGTGCCCCAAACCGAGTTTCTTCAAAATCAGCCCACTAACAAAAAAAGTTGGCCGCTATCCGCTATCTTGGAATTGTGCTTGTATTTTTCGATAAAACGCTATATTATATTACACGATTTACGCTATATATATTGTGTTTCTCTGTGCTAGGGGGCTGACCAAAGAATTTAAAAACAAAATTCAGGTCTTGGTGAGATCTTAACTTTACATATCTAACAGCTGTCAAATTCAAATTTATCAAACTTAAATTTGACAGCTGTCATCTAAAATGAAGATCTCACCAAGACCTTTAATTTTATCATAAACACCATCAGTCTAGGATGAGTACTTTTCGAGAAATTTTCCATGCAATTATTGATCGAGCTTTGTATGGAAAGTAGTTTTTTTTTGTTTGTTTTCGGAAAAGTCGTAGAACAAATTAATGTTGTTGTTTATGATGTTAGTAATCTACTCCTGCAAGGTTGTTGGTGTTTTACAAATAACCCTGTGTAGTGTTTATTAATTGTACATACATCAATGTGATATTTATTAGACTATTACAGTAAATACATTTGTAATAAAACTAGCGAATTATTATTAGTATTCGAGAACCTTTTATTATTAACTAAAACATTTTTTTGCAATTACTTTTTGGGAATCATTATTGGCACATTTACCCTACGACATCTCGCCTACAACAGCCTACAGTGCCGCGGAAGTAGCAGCCGCGCTGCGCGGGCCGCATATTCGTAAATAGGTACCCGACGCGTTAGCCACCCGAAGTTGCTTTGTAAATAGCAGACGTGTCAGACTAATGCGTCTGCTATTTACAAGACCCCGAAGTGCTTTGTAAACAGCAAACGTACCGCGTCAGTATAATAAAAGAAAATACAAAAGATGTAAATGTTTATTGTTTTTTAGAGTTTATTATAGATTTTATAAACTAACTGTCTTTTTCATAATAATAAAAACAAGCAAAGTTATAGGTTTATAAAGTGTTATTTTACTCTTTTCACAAATGATAAAGATAAAACTATATTTTAAAGGTGCAACAGCTAAAATAAAAATTATGGACTACCTATGTAAATAAACCTTATATAAATATTGTATAAGCAATTCATATACTACAACAAGATACTACCCGCACTACCGTAGCGATCGGACGTGTTCGTAACTTGCATTAAAAAGTCTTTAAAATAATAGTGCAAATGGGCACAACATGTAACGGCTGTAGTGTCAGGATCTATGATAGTTTGTTTATGGAGTGTTGTGAAGAAAAGTGCAAAAAGTTTTATCACCTGAATTGTGTTTCACTTAAACCAAAACAATTTGAGAGTTTTACCCCAGAATACAAGAGTAATTGGATATGTCCAGAGTGTATCAGTAACATTCCTAAAATTAATAATTCCGATACGCCAGTCCGAGGAAGTATAATTCTGAATAAGACATTCACACCTGGCGCGTACGTAAACACAGAGCGCGGTGGCGGCGGTCGGTTTGCTCCTAAAGAACTAGCCGTAATGGACAACGATAAAGGTACGTTACTCGAAGAACTGCGGCAGTTTCGCCTGGAAATAAAGTCATGTTTAGATGAGCAAAGCAAGGAATATGCATCGCTTCTCTCTAGATTTAAAAATACGGAAGCAGAATTACACGAACTAAAAAAAATCATGATGGTAGTTCAAAAAAAGGCAGATAAAATAGACCTGTTAGAGACAAAAATTCAAAAATTAATTGAAAGAAATGCTCATCTTGAGGCATGTATAATGAAAGAAGTTAACAAGGAAAATAATATGGATAAAACACAGGGATTTAAGGAACCAGTGATGTCTTTTGTGAACGCAGTAAAGCAAAGTAGCAGCAATAATAATAACATTACGAAAGAAAGTAGGGCCATAAAATCGGCAGGCGTGAACGTGGAAGTAATACAACTAGGGAAGAATGCAAACTCTGAAAGCAGGAATCATATTATTGCAGAAGAGAAAAAGGAAATAGAGAAAGAAGAAATTTGGACGACAGTAAATAGAAAGAAAAACAAATATCCCAGTCAGGAAGTAAAGAGAGGAGGAAGTACGAGTGCCATTGAAATACAGGGGACCGAGCGAAAGAAACATTTACATGTATGGCGCCTTAAAAAAGAAACCACAGTCGAAACCTTAGAAAACTATGTAAAAAATCTTTGTGGAAAAGAAACTCCAGTAAAGGTAGATAAAATAAAACATAAAACTGATAGGGATTATGCATCTTTTATTATTGGAGTTCCGGAGAGTAAGTACGAGTTACTTTGTCAGTCCGAAAACTGGCCAGTGAATATCGAGTTCTGTGAATGGGTGTGGTTTCGTCGACCAGCCGAGCTCAGAAAAAAAGAGTAAATCAATAGAGATATTCTATCAAAACGTAAGAGGGCTGAGAACAAAATTAGAGGAATTTTATTGGAGCATTTCTTCTTCGAATGCGGACTTATATGCCATCACAGAGACGGGATGCAATGAATCCATTCAAGATGCAGAAATAATCCCGCCTTATTGCAACATTATACGATGCGACCGAGCGGATGGCCGTAAGCAGGGCGGCGCGTTTCTCGTGGCCACACCGCGCTTCGAGCTCCGGCGAGTGGGGATACCGGGAAGGGTAAACATCGATAATCATGCATTCGAACTTGTTGGTGCTACCGTGTATCTAAATAATAGATTCTTATTTTTATTGTGCGTAGTTTATATCCCGCCTAAATCGAATGATAACGAATATATGGTGCTTTTTAATATAATAGAAAAATATTGTAACAGTTACAAAGATGTTGTGGTATTGGGAGATTTTAATTTATATTCATGTTCTACCACAGAATACATAATAGTACAAGGTTCTACGGAAATTTGCAATTATTACGAATATTTTATAACATATTGTGGGTTTACTCAGAGTAACGGAATAGGTAATCGCAATGACCGGCAGTTGGATCTAGTTTTGAGTACGTTCGGAAACGGTTTGAGTGTGAGTGTTCGTGCGTCGGAGACACCGTTTGTGCCTGTGGATAGTTATCACCCGCCACTGGAAGTCCTGGTAAGTCTCACTCCAGCCTTGCGCCCACCCATCCCGTTGACGACACCCGACTTAAATGTCAAATCTAATGTGGGTTGGAATTTTCATAAAGCGGATTTTTCTTTGCTATATCATTTACTATCTAATATCGATTGGTCGCCCATATATGAATTAAATTTAGAAATGAGTATTAATTTTTTTTTTTTATGATGAAATCTATTCTGTTTTTGAACTAAGTATACCAAAGAAAAAGAACACTAATAATGCATCAAAGTATATCTATCCTGTGTGGTATACCGGCGAGATCATTAGCTATTTAAGATCTAAAGCTATACTTCATAAGCAGTACAAAAGTAGTGGGTCTAGAGTAGATTACGAAGCTTTTGCTAAATGTAGGACTAAAGTAAAAGATCTCATTGAACGGGCACACAATGATTATCAGCGTCGCGTCCAAAGCCAACTTCAGGAAGACCCAAAGTCTTTTTGGAATTTCGTTAAATCTAAAAGAATTACCAAAAGTCCAAGAACTATTTTAAAGAACGATGAGGTATTATCTGGAGAGCAATGTGCGAAAGAATTTGCTGAGTATTTCTTGTCGGTATATAGCAAAGAACGTGCTAAGTTGGACGTTGGCTCGGCGATAGCCCAATCGGGCGGTCGAAATGGGGCAGCACGGGTGCAGCTTGACAGGTTGGAGATAGAAGACGTACAGCGAGCTCTTCAGCACCTTAAGCCAAAAAGGTCAGCGGGGCCAGACGGTATACCGCCTTTTATATTTAAGGACTGTCGCTCAGTATTGTGTGAGCCTTTACTTCATATATTCAACCTAAGCTTGAAGACAGCTGTTTTTCCGGAAACATGGAAAACTACGCGTGTAGTTCCGGTGCCCAAGGGACGAGCAGTATCGAGGGTGGAAGATCATAGACCGGTAGCGGTGTTGTCAACTCCAGCAAAAGTATTAGAAACTGCAATGTATAGAAACATATCCATGCAGGTAAATGTACAACTTTCAGATGCTCAACACGGATTTAGGGAAGCGCGTAGTACCACGAGTAATCTTCTTAGCTACATGGCTGATATAGTCCCGGTGGTGGACAGTAGGGGACAGACTGACGCTGCTTACTTCGATTTCAAAAAAGCTTTCGATTTAGTCGATAATGACATCTTGCTTAAAAAGTTAGCAGGAGTTGGTTTCACCCCACACTTACTGAACTTTTTTGCCAGCTATATGCAGGATAGGCAGCAGTATGTAGAATACGCCGGAAACAGTTCTGGAAAATACCCTACTAGATCGGGGGTAAGTCAGGGAAGCAATTTGGGGCCTCTTCAGTTCATATTAATGATTAACGACTTACCAGAAGTAGTGCAACATGCGAAATGTTTACTTTTCGCCGATGACCTGAAGCTGTCACTTGCTGTAAAGGATCGTACAGATTGTGAGAAACTCCAGGCCGACATAAATAGAGTGGTTACTTGTAGCAAGGAGAATTTGTTAAAATTTAATAGCTCAAAATGTGTCACGATTTCATTTACTCGGGTGCGTAATCCGATCCGTTACGATTACCACATTGACGGGACGCCAATAGAGAGGGTTACGGAGATCAAAGACTTGGGTGTACGTCTGACAAGTGATCTACAATTTCGAGATCACATCGTAAATTGTTGCAAAAGGGCATTCAGAAATTTAGGTTTTCTGCTTCGTACGGTCAAGGGGTTTATTAATCTAAAAGCGATTATCGCTTTATATAACACCCTGGTAAGGAGTCATTTAGAGTGCAACGCAGTGATTTGGGCTCCACACCAAATAAAATATATAAGGATGATGGAGAGAGTGCAGAACAAATTTGTCCGATACCTATATTTACGAATGTACGGCGTCTATCCGTTTTACCCACTGATGTATCCGACTTTATTCGTTCTGGGTATGGTCGGATATAACGAACTACGGGTAAGAAGACATCTTTGTCTCACCTCGTATTTATTTAAAATTTTAAGAGGGAAGATCCATAACGCAGCAATATTAGAACGTGTGGGGTTGTCGGTTCCTAATAAGTACGTATGGAGACGACGTAAACCGGGGCTACTGGCGGTGCCACGTGGTAAAACTAAGCTTATGAACGCGGCGCCTCTGACGCGCGCACTTGTCACTCTTAATATCATAGCGCAAAAGGTTGACCTGTTCTGTTGCTCCCTTAGTGAATTCACTAGGATAGCATTATTTGTTATTAGTTATTTACAGAAATAATTATTGCTAAGTTAGACTTATATTCTATGTACATAAAATTATATATCTACACTATCGCATTGGGTTAACACCTGTAATGGTAGCTTGTAATGTGGTTAAATAAATAAACAAATAAACAAATAAACAAAAATAAACAAATTCTAGAATATCATAAAAACCATCAAAAAACTTTTGGTCCGACAGAGGTTCGAACCGAGATCTCTCGCGTATCAGGCGAGCAGCCTCACCGAAACGCCATAGTGACTTGACAATTTGCGGCAAAATTGGTCATCGCTCGATACTTTGATGCTCATCTACGTAAATACGAGCGCTCGCATGTTTACGAATATGCGCGCGGCCCCCCGCGCCTGCTCCGCCCGCGCGCTGCTTCGCCCCCTCAATATCTCGGTAGCCCCGAGCCGACTTCACCTTAATAAGGAGTCTTTCCGCTTTAAAGTCTCTTTAAGGGTGCATACTTCGTCCCTTAAGGAACCTACATCAGCTTTCAACTTTTTTATAGAACCACGTTCTTCGTCCAGCTCCATCTGGAACCTGCTCTCCCGAGCCAGCCGTTCAACATTTTGATCAGAGATCACCTCCCTTATACGCGCAAATGCATCATTCAACCTCCGGATACTATCAACGGTGATATCCTGTTCTAATTTCAGAAAAGTCGAAGCCGATCTAGTCAGGTATTGCAGCTCCTCATCTAGGCGCTCATATAAGGCCGTGATCCTCGCCGCACATACCTCGTCATAGTTTTCCGCCTCTTCTGATCCTCCCGATTTCTCATCTTTTCCTGTTCTCTGCTTTTTCGCCGCTGGCGAATTGTTGCAACCGTTTTTCGACGGACCCGGTGCTCTGTCCTGCTCTCTTCCCTCATTTTTATTAAAGTTTATCTTCATGATTAATCCCACGAGTTTGGGAGAATTCTGCAGTCCACCCGGGCAGAGATCCCGATGCCCGGGCAACCCTTCTACACCTTGGAGGGCGGGAGGTATCCAAGGGTGGCGATCGCAGGTCGGCCACCTTCGCCGACCACCTGCAACAGGCTTCCTGCACCTCGTCCTCAAGTATATAGAGGTTTTTATAGAGGTTTACTCCTCGCAGTCCCCATAAAGGCGACTCCCGTTCCTGCACTATGTACAGGGCTACGGTTTTGAGTTTTTTATTGGGGTTGTCTCCCCTCGGCCCCCCGAAGCGGGCCCCTGGTCCTGTTCTACGTACAGGATAACAGGAGGGTCGGACCACAGACATATATCGAGATAGACGCTAAAATTGTACCTTCTTTGCGTGTAAAAAGTTTGATCCACGGTCAAACTTTTGTTCTGCCTAAGTCAGTCCGCTTGAGACCATTGCCGTGAAAACACGCGTCACTCAGAAACGAAAATGGTTAATTGTGCAGTAGTTTCTTGCAAGAGCTCGTCAAAAACAGTTGACTGAGAAAATGGTGATATTTCCTCTCATGGATATGTACTTTTGAAAATAAAAAGCCCCAGATTTAATTTTTAAACGAATTAAAACAGTATCAGTATCACTTTTAACATGATAATTACATAGTGAATGTATAGCTACGCGTAAGTTTTCATTGCGGGTTTTAAATGACGTGATTTTTTATGGTATGCCTTGTAAACACGCAATGAAAATCGCAGCTAACGATACTATTGTGTCCACTGAACGTCATGGTTAAGTGCATTACTTCATTCCTCTGTCTGATTGAGAGAATAGTGTTGTACGCTTCGATTTTTTGACTCGATTTTAACGTAAAACGATAATCTATTTTCGAAACAGGAATGAAGTTGTTTATGATCAATAAAATCAAAGTTTTTCCTTGCATCTAAAGTTTAATAGGTGAAAGTATGTAGGTATTGTCCGTAAATATGTTAATTTTAAATTTGTTTATGGTAGAATCTAAATTAATAGATGAAAGTGAAACGATCGAATCACGACCGCAGGGTTGCGTTCAGAACGTAAGTACGCTCCGAGTGCAACCTATCCACAACCAAACGCTCTAACGGCGTTCCAAACATTAGAGCGTGACGTTCGGTTGACACAACCATCCCGTTCCAAACGTCAGAGCGTTGCAACCAAACAACCATCAAAATAGATGGTTGTAAAACGCTCTGACGTTTGTCTATAGAAAAAATTTCAATGTCATTTGACATTATTTTGTATTTTGATGTTTTTGTGTCTAATTTTTAAAATAATCATGGTAGATGCTCAAAAAACGGATTTTATTTGATTTAGTATAAAGAAAAGTTTAAATTATTCGTATTCCAAATGGAAAATGAAGACTTTGTATTGACATTGACATTTAAAGTTCTTGGTCGTTCCTAACCTTAGAGTGAGTTAAAAAACAACCAAACAACCGCGCACTAAGGCTCTGAACGCAACCCAGGGAATGATTCAAGTGTTATGGCCGGTATACATTTTGATTAGTGTTTAGTGCGAGTGGCTTGTTTAGTGTTTAGTGTTTAGCAAAAAACACGTTCGGACAGTCTCTGTTTAGTGTTAAGTGTTAGTGCGAGCGAAGTACAGTGTTTAGAAGCGCGTTCTATTTTTTCTGCGAGTAGCTCCTCCCGCGCGTCCCGCACGTCCCGCCTCCACCCCTCACTTGCAGCTAAACACGCACTAAGCACGTCTGGACAGGACTGTTAAGTGTTTAGTTTATATCAACAAAGCCTGTACTAAACAGCGTATGCTAAACAGTATGGGACATCACCTACTAAACACTAAACACTAAACAGTGCACTAAACACTAAACACTAAGCACTTTACTAATCAAAATGTATACCGGCCATTAGTTAGTGTGTTAGTTTAGTTAGGTTGGAATGATTATGCGATGCAAGTGATTCATGGACTTCGATAATTATAAATCTGTGTTATTCAAGAGTTGCATACTTCCATGACTACCTAAAAAAAAAATAAGATTTAAGCGAAAATATTATTTGCACAAGGAGTTTGTATGTCGGGGAAGGCAACTGTCAAAATGGCGCTAGGTACGCTTTTGTTCCACGAGAACTATAACAAAGGACTTTTATTTTAAAAATTGTTTTATGGCTTTAAAATGATCAAATTATGTGTAGGCTGCAAAAATGTTGGCACTTACTTTCCGAAAAATCTGGATATTAAGAAAAAATAATAAATTATGTAAAAATAAAAAGGTCTTAATTTGGCTTTCATTTCCGGCACAAACTTACATTGTAGAATTATCCACTTTTATATTATCCATTTTGGGTCAACGGTTTTTTCGGTTAAAAAATACCACAAAATAAATACCTATTTTCCTATAGATTTGTTCTGAACGTCTACTGTCTTAGGCGGCCATTAAACACGTCAATCTGGTGCAATCTGATCAAAACCGCAGATTGATGAAATTTGATGCGGTTGGTTTGCGACGTTACACGGTCAATCCAGGGAGATCTGGATCGCAGTAGATCTTGGTAGATTGACAATCTACCACGATCCACGGTGGTCTTTGGCAGGGTTGCCAACTTTTTGCATTAATTTTCGCGTGATATCGATCGATGACCTGAGTGGTGCAGTATTCGACATGCCAGTCTACCGCGCAAGAGATCCTGGGTTCGATTCCCGGACGTAATTGAAATGATGAATTTTAATTTCTGTGACGGTCTGCGTATAATAAGTACCTATCTATTTCGAAAAGTAAGTAAGTACCTAGTAAAATCTGTTGTCTAGCACCCATTTTATGCCTTGATTAGTTAGGGTTAGATGAATATCGATATTTAATTTTACACGCACAGGTGTGTAAAATTTCATCAAAATCAGTTCAGCCTTCTGAAGCTGAACTGATTTGGATGAAATTTGGCACTCAGTTCATAGCTTGGTAATATCGTATTATAAATTTTAATACGATTTTTTATAAATTTTAATACGATATTACCAAGCTATGAACTGAGTGCCAAATTTCATCCAAATCAGTTCAGCTTCAGAAGGCTGAACTGATTTTGATGAAATTTTACACACATCATATAGTTTATAGCCTGGTATAGTATAAATATCGAGGTAAAATAGTATTTTTCAAAACATTGCAAAAAATATAGTAGGTAGGTTTATGGGAAATTTATGAAAAAATATAGTCCTCATTTATTTTTAACTAGCTTCCTTTAAAAATTAAAAATAGGGTACATACATAGGGTAGGTACTTCCTAGGGTACCAAACTAACTGTGTGCCAAATTTTATCATCTTTTACTGCAATCCAATATTTTTAACCGACTTAAAAAAGGGAGGAGGTTCTCTTTTCATCTGTATATTTTTTAAGGGATTCTTCAAATGCCCACGCGCATGTAGTCACGGCCGGAAAGAAAGTTAAAATAAATATGGGTTTTATTTTTTATAAATTTCCCAAATGTACTACAAATTAGTTTCAATGTTTAAAATAATTAAAATGACTAGTGTACCTTTGATCGAGATAAAAAATATAAGTTTTAATCCAGCTTTCATAAAAAACAAATATACAGACGAAGAGAGAACCTCCTCTTTTTTTGAAGTCGGTTAAAAACATCGGATCGCATTAGATTGTGCTAGATTGTCAGTCTACCATGGTAGATTGACAATCTACCACAATATGCTTGCATCGGATCGCGGTAGATTGTGGTAGATTGACAATCTACCAAGATCTACCGCGATCCGATGCAAGCATATTGTGGTAGATTATCAATCTACCATGGTAGACTGACAATCTAGCACAATCTACTGCGATCCGATGTTTTTAACCGACTTCAAAAAAGAGGAGGTTGTTTTTCTGTTCGTCTGTATGTTTTTTTTTGTTTTTTTTCAAATGTCCATCCGGATGTAGTCGCGGGCGGAAGCTAGTTAAAAATAAATATGGGCTATATTTTTATAAATTTCCCAAAAGTACTACAAATTAGTTTCAATGTTTAAAATAATTAAAATGCCTAGGGTACCTTTGATCGAGATGAAAAATATAAGTTTTAATCCAGACTATAAACTGTTTGCCAAATTTCATCCAAATCAGTTCAGCTTTCATAAAAAACAAATATACAGACGAACAGAGAACCTCCTCTTTTTTTGAAGTCGGTTAAAAACATCGGATTGCAGTAGATTGTGCTAGATTGTCAGTCTACCATGGTAGATTGACAATCTACCAAGATCTACTGCGATCCGATGTTTTAACCGACTTCAAAAAAAGAGGAGGTTGTTTTTCTGTTCGTCTGTATGTTTTTTTTTGTTTTTTTTCAAATGTCCATCCGGATGTAGTCGCGGGCGGAAACTAGTTAAAAATAAATATGGGCTATATTTTTATAAATTTCCCAAAAGTACTACAAATTAGTTTCAATGTTTAAAATAATTAAAATGCCTAGGGTACCTTTGATCGAGATGAAAAATATAAGTTTTAATCCAGACTATAAACTGTTTGCCAAATTTCATCCAAATCAGTTCAGCTTTCATAAAAAACAAATATACAGACGAACAGAGAACCTCCTCTTTTTTTGAAGTCGGTTAAAAACATCGGATTGCAGTAGATTGTGCTAGATTGTCAGTCTACCATGGTAGATTGACAATCTATCAAGATCTACTGCGATCCGATGTTTTAACCGACTTCAAAAAAAGAGGAGGTTGTTTTTCTGTTCGTCTGTATGTTTTTTTTTGTTTTTTTTTTCAAATGTCCATCCGGATGTAGTCGCGGGCGGAAGCTAGTTAAAAATAAATATGGGCTATATTTTTATAAATTTCCCAAAAGTACTACAAATTAGTTTCAATGTTTAAAATAATTAAAATGCCTAGGGTACCTTTGATCGAGATGAAAAATATAAGTTTTAATCCAGACTATAAACTGTTTGCCAAATTTCATCCAAATCAGTTCAGCTTTCATAAAAACAAATATACAGACGAACAGAGAACCTCCTCTTTTTTTGAAGTCGGTTAAAAACATCGGATTGCAGTAGATTGTGCTAGATTGTCAGTCTACCATGGTAGATTGACAATCTACCAAGATCTACTGCAATCCGATGTTTTAACCGACTTCAAAAAAAGAGGAGGTTGTTTTTCTGTTCGTCTGTATGTTTTTTTGTTTTTTTTCAAATGTCCATCCGGATGTAGTCGCGGGCGGAAGCTAGTTAAAAATAAATATGGGCTATATTTTTATAAATTTCCCAAAAGTACTACAAATTAGTTTCAATGTTTAAAATAATTAAAATGCCTAGGGTATCTTTGATCGAGTAGAAAAATATAAGTTTTAATCCAGACTATAAACTGTTGGCCAAATTTCATCCAAATCAGTTCAGCTTTCATAAAAAACAAATATACAGACAAACAGAGAACCTCCTCTTTTTTTGAAGTCGGTTAAAAACATCGGATTGCAGTAGATTGTGCTAGATTGTCAGTCTACCATGGTAGATTGACAATCTACCAAGATCTACTGCGATCCGATGTTTTAACCGACTTCAAAAAAAGAGGAGGTTGTTTTTCTGTTCGTCTGTATGTTTTTTTTTGTTTTTTTCAAATGTCCATCCGGATGTAGTCGCGGGCGGAAGCTAGTTAAAAATAAATATGGGCCATATTTTTATAAATTTCCCAAAAGTACTACAAATTAGTTTCAATGTTTAAAATAATTAAAATGCCTAGGGTACCTTTGATCGAGATAAAAAATATAAGTTTTAATCCAGACTATAAACTGTTTGCCAAATTTCATCCAAATCAGTTCAGCTTTCATAAAAACAAATATACAGACGAACAGAGAACCTCCTCTTTTTTTGAAGTCGGTTAAAAACATCGGATTGCAGTAGATTGTGCTAGATTGTCAGTCTACCATGGTAGATTGACAATCTACCAAGATCTACTGCGATCCGATGTTTTAACCGACTTCAAAAAAAGAGGAGGTAGTTTTTCTGTTCGTCTGTATGTTTTTTTTGTTTTTTTTCAAATGTCCATCCGGATATAGTCGCGGGCGGAAGCTAGTTAAAAATAAATATGGGCTATATTTTTATAAATTTCCCAAAAGTACTACAAATTAGTTTCAATGTTTAAAATAATTAAAATGCCTAGGGTATCTTTGATCGAGTTGAAAAATATAAGTTTTTATCCAGACTATAAACTGTTTGCCAAATTTCATCCAAATCAGTTCAGCTTTCATAAAAAACAAATATACAGACGAACAGAGAACCTCCTCTTTTTTTGAAGTCGATTAAAAACATCGGATTGCAGTAGATTGTGCTAGATTGTCAGTCTACCATGGTAGATTGACAATCTACCAAGATCTACTGCGATCCGATGTTTTAACCGACTTCAAAAAAAGAGGAGGTAGTTTTTCTGTTCGTCTGTATGTTTTTTTTGTTTTTTTTCAAATGTCCATCCGGATATAGTCGCGGGCGGAAGCTAGTTAAAAATAAATATGGGCTATATTTTTATAAATTTCCCAAAAGTACTACAAATTAGTTTCAATGTTTAAAATAATTAAAATGCCTAGGGTACCTTTGATCGAGATAAAAAATATAAGTTTTAATCCAGACTATAAACTGTTTGCCAAATTTCATCCAAATCAGTTCAGCTTTCATAAAAACAAATATACAGACGAACAGAGAACCTCCTCTTTTTTTGAAGTCGGTTAAAAACATCGGATTGCAGTAGATTGTGCTAGATTGTCAGTCTACCATGGTAGATTGACAATCTACCAAGATCTACTGCGATCCGATGTTTTAACCGACTTCAAAAAAAGAGGAGGTAGTTTTTCTGTTCGTCTGTATGTTTTTTTTGTTTTTTTTCAAATGTCCATCCGGATGTAGTCGCGGGCGGAAGCTAGTTAAAAATAAATATGGGCTATATTTTTATAAATTTCCCAAAAGTACTACAAATTAGTTTCAATGTTTAAAATAATTAAAATGCCTAGGGTATCTTTGATCGAGTTGAAAAATATAAGTTTTTATCCAGACTATAAACTGTTTGCCAAATTTCATCCAAATCAGTTCAGCTTTCATAAAAAACAAATATACAGACGAACAGAGAACCTCCTCTTTTTTTGAAGTCGGTTAAAAACATCGGATCGCAGTAGATCTTGGTAGATTGTCAATCTACCATGGTAGACTGACAATCTAGCACAATCTACTGCGATCCGATGTTTTTAACCGACTTCAAAAAAAGAGGAGGTTGTTTTTCTGTTCGTCTGTATGTTTTTTTTTGTTTTTTTTCAAATGTCCATCCGGATGTAGTCGCGGGCGGAAGCTAGTTAAAAATAAATATGGGCCATATTTTTATAAATTTCCCAAAAGTACTACAAATTAGTTTCAATGTTTAAAATAATTAAAATGCCTAGGGTACCTTTGATCGAGATGAAAAATATAAGTTTTAATCCAGACTATAAACTATTTGCCAAATTTCATCCAAATCAGTTCAGCTTTCATAAAAAACAAATATACAGACGAACAGAGAACCTCCTCTTTTTTTGAAGTCGATTAAAAACATCGGATTGCAGTAGATTGTGCTAGATTGTCAGTCTACCATGGTAGATTGACAATCTACCAAGATCTACAGAGATCCGATGTTTTAACCGACTTCAAAAAAAGAGGAGGTTGTTTTTCTGTTCGTCTGTATGTTTTTTTTTCAAATGTCCATCCGGATGTAGTCGCGGGCGGAAGCTAGTTAAAAATAAATATGCGCTATATTTTTATAAATTTCCCAAAAGTACTACAAATTAGTTTCAATGTTTAAAATAATTAAAATGTCTAGGGTACCTTTGATCGAGATGAAAAATATAAGTTTTAATCCAGACTATAAACTGTTTGCCAAATTTCATCCAAATCAGTTCAGCTTTCATAAAAAACAAATATACAGACGAACAGAGAACCTCCTCTTTTTTTGAAGTCGGTTAAAAACATCGGATTGCAGTAGATTGTGCTAGATTGTCAGTCTACCATGGTAGATTGACAATCTACCAAGATCTACTGCGATCCGATGCAAGCATATTGTGGTAGATTGTCAATCTACCATGGTAGACTGACAATCTAGCACAATCTACTGCAATCCGATGTTTTAACCGACTTCAAAAAAAGAGGAGGTTGTTTTTATGTTCGTCTGTATGTTTTTTTTTTGGGTATTTTTCAAATGTCCATCCGGATATAGTCGCGGGCGGAAGCTAGTTAAAAATAAATATGGGCTATATTTTTATAAATTTCCCAAAAGTACTACAAATTAATTTAAATGTTTAAAGAAATAAAAATGCCTATGGTACCTTTGACCGAGATCAAAAATATCATAAGTTTTAATCCAGACTATAAACTGTTTGCAAAATTTCATCCAAATCAATGCAGCCTTCATAAAAAACAAATATACATACGAACAGAGAACCTCCTCCTTTTTTGAAGTCGGTTAAAAATATCGCATCGCAGCAGATTGTGCTAGATTGTTTTTTAATGATTTTTCGAATGTCCACCCACGCGGATGTAGTCGCGGGCGGAAGCTAGTTAAAAATAAATGTGTACTACATTTTTATAAATATCCCAAAAGTAAGTACTATAATGTTTAAATGTTTTGAAAATAATACTTATACCTCGAAAAAAAGGTGCCAACCCTAAGCCAGACCAAGCCTGCCTTTCTATTGTCTAATCTCAAAATCTATCGCAATCGCTTTCAGGATGTAAAACATTGAAGCTTCTTTTTGGCACAAATAAAAACTTACCAAAGAAATGCAGCAATGTGTCACATCCATCTGTCAAACGAAAGAGATTGCGATAGATATTTATTTTAGACAATTAGCCCCCAGATTGACGTAGATTGACAATCCAGCACAATCTGATCATGCCAGATCGCGCCAGACCGCGCCAGATTGAAACAGATCGCGAACAACGTTACACAATCAATCTCTGTCAATCTTTGTCAGTCTGGCGCGGTCTGGCGTGATCAGATTGTGTGTGTAATGGGTGCCTAAGGCGGCCATTACACACGTCAATCTGGTGCAATCTGATCAAAACCGCAGATTGATGGAATTTGATGCGGTTGGTTTGCGACGTTACACGGTCAATCCAGCGAGATCTGGATCGCAGTAGATCTTGGTAGATTGACAATCTACCACGATCCACGGTGGTCTTTGGCAGGGTTGCCAACTTTTTGCATTAATTTTCGCGTGATATCGATCGATGACCTGAGTGGTGCAGTATTCAACATGCCAGTCTACCACGCAAGAGATCCCGGGTTCGATTCCCGGACGTAATTGAAAAAAATTGATTAATTAACTTTTTGGAAAAACATAAATTATTAGCTGTTGAACAAAATGGCTTTCGTAGTGGGAAGTCTACCAATCTCGCTGGATACAATTTGATACGTAAGATTACACAATACATAGATAATAGGATTCCAGTTACAGCTATATTCTTTGACATGAGTAGAGCCTTTGATCTTGTTAACCATAACATTTTGCTCGCCAAATGTGAAAGGTATGGTATCAGAGGAACTGCTCTTAACTGGATTAGAAGTTACCTTGCTCATCGAACACAATGCGTCCAAATCACTAAAACTAATCAAGACAATGAGTTGGTTGACTATAGATCCTCATTCCTGCATAATGAGTCTGGAGTTCCTCAGGGAAGTGTCCTTGGCCCGCTATTGTTTCTAATATACATAAACGATATGCCTAGGGTCACTAACTTTGAAACCATTCTTTATGCAGATGATATTTCGCTGATAGTTCCCTACGTTGCTACACAAGTTCCCTATGAAAACATTATTAATGAAAGCATTGAAAAAATCGAATATTGGCTACAGACAAACAGTCTCAGTATTAACGTCTCTAAGACAAATTTTATTCAATTTTTAAATTATAAATCAAACAAGTGTAATCTTAGTTTACAATGTAAAGGAGAGAAACTAAATGAGACTAATGAAACGAAATTCTTGGGCATTGTATTAGACTGCCATTGTAACTGGAAAAATCATGTATCCGATATTTGCAGCAGATTGAGTCGTTTCGTTTTCGCTCTTTACCGTCTGAGAGTTAATGCTGGTGAAAAAACGGCACTTCTTGCCTATCACGGTTATGTGTCTTCGGTACTTAGATACGCAATAATTCTATGGGGAAACTCAACGGAAGTAAAAAAAGTTTTCATAATACAAAAAAAATGTATCCGAGCCATAGCTGGCCTCGGTCCTCTTGACAGCTGTAGACAAATGTTTAAAAAATATAACTTGCTTACTTTAACGTCCCTGTATATTTATGAAGTAGGAAAATTTTTAAGATGCAATATGGAAATGTTTAAAAAAACTGTCCAAAACCAACGTTTAAGTTTAAGAGATCCATATATACTGCAGGTCCCGTCGTGCAATACAAGCTTATATAGGAAAAATTGTGGTGTGATGCCAATACGTGTGTATAATAGGATTCCTGTCGAAATCAGACAATTACCCACTACACGATTTTTACATAAATTGAGGGTCTGGTTGATTGACAAAAGTTTTTATGATCTGAATGAATATTTTGACATCCACTGACATGACATTATTATAATTTATAATCTTTAAGTAATTATTTTATTTTATTATTTCACTTATCTTAGTTGACATTTGACATACATACTTTAATTTATTATTTAATGGGTCTTTATAATTCACTGTTGCAGTCTTGACATTTATTTGACTGTATGTAATGAATGAATTTATATAGTGAATTTTAGGAATCTGAAACTATATGATGACGTTAGTATTAAATTATAACTAAAAACTTTTTGCATGTCAAAACTTGACAAAATACGCTTGACCTTTATATACTCTGTAACAACTTGTGTACCGTGTTTTATGGCAAATAAATAAATTTCTATTTCTATTTCTATTTCTATGATGAATTTTAATTTCTGTGACGGTCTGCGTATAATAAGTACCTAACTATTTCGAAAAGAAAGTAAGTACCTAGTAAAATCTGTTGTCTAGCACCCATTTTATGCCTTGATTAGTTAGGGTTAGATGAATATCGATATTTAATTTTACACGCACAGGTGTGTAAAATTTCATCAAAATCAGTTCAGCCTTCTGAAGCTGAACTGATTTGGATGAAATTTGGCACTCAGTTCATAGCTTGGTAATATCGTATTATAAATTTTAATACGATTTTTTATAAATTTTAATACGATATTACCAAGCTATGAACTGAGTGCCAAATTTCATCCAAATCAGTTCAGCTTCAGAAGGCTGAACTGATTTTGATAAAATTTTTACACACATCATATATAGTTTATAGCCTGGTATAGTATAAATATCGAGGTAAAATAGTATTTTTCAAAACATTGCAAAAAATATAGTAGGTAGGTTTATGGGAAATTTATGAAAAAATATAATCCTCATTTATTTTTAACTAGCTTCCTTTAAAAATTAAAAATAGGGTACATACATAGGGTAGGTACTTCCTAGGGTACCAAACTAACTGTGTGCCAAATTTTATCATCTTTTACTGCAATCCAATATTTTTAACCGACTTAAAAAAGGAGGAGGTTTTCTTTTCATCTGTATATTTTTTAAGGGATTCTTCAAATGCCCACGCGCATGTAGTCACGGCCGGAAAGAAAGTTAAAATAAATATGGGTTTCATTTTTTATAAATTTCCCAAATGTACTACAAATTAGTTTCAATGTTTAAAATAATTAAAATGCCTAGGGTACCTTTGATCGAGATAAAAAATATAAGTTTTAATCCAGACTATAAACTGTTTGCCAAATTTCATCCAAATCAGTTCAGCTTTCATAAAAAACAAATATACAGACGAAGAGAGAACCTCCTCTTTTTTTGAAGTCGGTAAAAAACATCGGATCGCATTAGATTGTGCTAGATTGTCAGTCTACCATGGTAGATTGACAATCTACCACAATATGCTTGCATCGGATCGCGGTAGATCTTGGTAGATTGTCAATCTACCACAATCTAATGCGATCCGATGTTTTTAACCGACTTCAAAAAAAGGGGAGGTTGTTTTTCTGTTCGTCTGTATGTTTTTTTTAGGGTATTTTTCAAATGTCCATCCGGATGTAGTCGCGGGCGGAAGCTAGTTAAAAATAAATATGGGCTATATTTTTATAAATTTCCCAAAAGTACTACAAATTAGTTTCAATGTTTAAAATAATTAAAATGCCTAGGGTACCTTTGATCGAGATGAAAAATATAAGTTTTAATCCAGACTATAAACTGTTTGCCAAATTTCATCCAAATCAGTTCAGCTTTCATAAAAAACAAATATACAGACGAACAGAGAACCTCCTCTTTTTTTGAAGTCGGTAAAAAACATCGGATCGCATTAGATTGTGCTAGATTGTCAGTCCACCATGGTAGATTGACAATCTACCACAATATGCTTGCATCGGATCGCGGTAGATCTTGGTAGATTGTCAATCTACCACAATCTAATGCGATCCGATGTTTTTAACCGACTTCAAAAAAAGGGGAGGTTGTTTTTCTGTTCGTCTGTATGTTTTTTTTAGGGTATTTTTCAAATGTCCATCCGGATGTAGTCGCGGGCGGAAGCTAGTTAAAAATAAATATGGGCTATATTTTTATAAATTTCCCAAAAGTACTACAAATTAGTTTCAATGTTTAAAATAATTAAAATGCCTAGGGTACCTTTGATCGAGATGAAAAATATAAGTTTTAATCCAGACTATAAACTGTTTGCCAAATTTCATCCAAATCAGTTCAGCTTTCATAAAAAACAAATATACAGACGAACAGAGAACCTCCTCTTTTTTTGAAGTCGGTAAAAAACATCGGATCGCATTAGATTGTGCTAGATTGTCAGTCCACCATGGTAGATTGACAATCTACCACAATATGCTTGCATCGGATCGCGGTAGATCTTGGTAGATTGTCAATCTACCACAATCTAATGCGATCCGATGTTTTTAACCGACTTCAAAAAAAGGGGAGGTTGTTTTTCTGTTCGTCTGTATGTTTTTTTTAGGGTATTTTTCAAATGTCCATCCGGATGTAGTCGCGGGCGGAAGCTAGTTAAAAATAAATATGGGCTATATTTTTATAAATTTCCCAAAAGTACTACAAATTAGTTTCAATGTTTAAAATAATTAAAATGCCTAGGGTACCTTTGATCGAGATGAAAAATATAAGTTTTAATCCAGACTATAAACTGTTTGCCAAATTTCATCCAAATCAGTTCAGCTTTCATAAAAAACAAATATACAGACGAACAGAGAACCTCCTCTTTTTTTGAAGTCGGTTAAAAACATCGGATCGCAGTAGATTGTGCTAGATTGTCAGTCTACCATGGTAGATTGACAATCTACCACAATATGCTTGCATCGGATCGCGGTAGATCTTGGTAGATTGTCAATCTACCACAATCTAATGCGATCCGATGTTTTTAACCGACTTCAAAAAAAGAGGAGGTTGTTTTTATGTTCGTCTGTATGTTTTTTTTTTGGGTATTTTTCAAATGTCCATCCGGATGTAGTCGCGGGCGGAAGCTAGTTAAAAATAAATATGGGCTATATTTTTATAAATTTCCCAAAAGTACTACAAATTAGTTTCAATGTTTAAAATAATTAAAATGCCTAGGGTACCTTTGACCGAGATCAAAAATATCATAAGTTTTAATCCAGACTATAAACTGTTCGCAAAATTTCATCCAAATCAATGCAGCCTTCATAAAAAACAAATATACATACGAACAGAGAACCTCCTCCTTTTTTGAAGTCGGTTAAAAATATCGCATCGCAGCAGATTGTGCTAGATAGTTTTTTAATGATTTTTCGAATGTCCACCCACGCGGATGTAGTCGCGGGCGGAAGCTAGTTAAAAATAAATGTGTACTACATTTTTATAAATATCCCAAAAGTAAGTTCTATAATGTTTAAATGTTTTGAAAATAATACTTATACCTCGAAAAAAAGGTGCCAACCCTAAGCCAGATTGACGTAGATTGACAATCCAGCACAATCTGATCACGCCAGATCGCGCCAGACCGCGCCAGATTGAAACAGATCGCGAACAACGTTACACAATCAATCTCTGTCAATCTTTGTCAATCTGGCGCGGTCTGGCGTGATCAGATTGTGTGTGTAATGGGTGCCTATGGCGGCCATTACACACGTCAATCTGGTGTGATCTGATCAAAACCGCAGATTGATGGAATTTGATGCGGTTGGTTTGCGACGTTACACGGTCAATCCAGCGAGATCTGGATCGCAGTAGATCTTGGTAGATTGACAATCTACCACGATCCACGGTGGGCTTTGGCAGGGTTGCCAACTTTTTGCATTAATTTTCGCGTCATATCGATCGATGACCTGAGTGGTGCAGTATTCAACATGCCAGTCTACCGCGCAAGAGATCCTGGGGTCGATTCCCGGACGTAATTGAAATGATGAATTTTAATTTCTGTGACGGTCTGCGTATAATAAGTACCTATCTATTTCGAAAAGTAAGTAAGTACCTAGTAAAATCTGTTGTCTAGCACCCATTTTATGCCTTGATTAGTGAGGGTTAGATGAATATCGATATTTATTTTTACACGCACAGGTGTGTAAAATTTCATCGAAATCAGTTCAGCCTTCTGAAGCTGAACTGATTTGGATGAAATTTGGCACTCAGTTCATAGCTTGGTAATATCGTATTATAAATTTTAATACGATTTTTTATAAATTTTAATACGATATTACCAAGCTATGAACTGAATGCCAAATTTCATCCAAATCAGTTCAGCTTCAGAAGGCTGAACTGATTTTGATGAAATTTTACACACATCATATATAGTTTATAGCCTGGTATAGTATAAATATCGAGGTAAAATAGTATTTTTCAAAACATTGCAAAAAATATAGTAGGTAGGTTTATGGGAAATTTATGAAAAAATATAGTCCTCATTTATTTTTAACTAGCTTCCTTTAAAAATTAAAAATAGGGTACATACATAGGGTAGGTACTTCCTAGGGTACCAAACTAACTGTGTGCCAAATTTTATCATCTTTTACTGCAATCCAATATTTTTAACCGACTTAAAAAAGGAGGAGGTTCTCTTTTCATCTGTATATTTTTTAAGGGATTCTTCAAATGCCCACGCGCATGTAGTCACGGCCGGAAAGAAAGTTAAAATAAATATGGGTTTCATTTTTTATAAATTTCCCAAATGTACTACAAATTAGTTTCAATGTTTAAAATAATTAAAATGCCTAGGGTACCTTTGATCGAGATAAAAAATATAAGTTTTAATCCAGACTATAAACTGTTTGCCAAATTTCATCCAAATCAGTTCAGCTTTCATAAAAAACAAATATACAGACGAAGAGAGAACCTCCTCTTGTGGTAGATTGACAATCTACCAAGATCTACCGCGATCCGATGCAAGCATATTGTGGTAGATTGTCAATCTACCATGGTACACTGACAATCTAGCACAATCTACTGCGATCAGATGTTTTTAACCGACTTCAAAAAAAGAGGAGGTTGTTTTTCTGTTCGTCTGTATGTTTTTTTAGGGTATTTTTCAAATGTCCATCCGGATGTAGTCGCGGGCGGAAGCTAGTTAAAAATAAATATGGGCTATATTTTTATAAATTTCCCAAAAGTACTACAAATTAGTTTCAATGTTTAAAATAATTAAAATGCCTAGGGTACCTTTGATCGAGATGAAAAATATAAGTTTTAATCCAGACTATAAACTGTTTGCCAAATTTCATCCAAATCAGTTCAGCTTTCATAAAAAACAAATATACAGACGAACAGAAAAACAACTTCCTCTTTTTTTGAAGTCGGTTAAAAACATCGGATCGCAGTAGATTGTGCTAGATTGTCAGTCTACCATGGTAGATTGACAATCTACCACAATATGCTTGCATAGGATTGTGGTAGATTGACAATCTACCAAGATCTACTGCGATCCGATGCAAGCATATTGTGGTAGGTTGTCAATCTACCATGGTAGACTGACAATCTAGCACAATCTACTGCGATCCGATGTTTTTAACCGACTTCAAAAAAGAGGAGGTTGTTTTTCTGTTCGTCTGTATGTTTTTTTTTTGGGTATTTTTCAAATGTCCATCCGGATGTAGTCGCGAGCGGAAGCTAGTTAAAATTACCACCTACTTACCTAGCTTACGCACGCGACTTTGTCCACGTGGTCATTCGAAAGATTTGACTGGATTTTTTTTATGAGATTTTTTCAAATGTCCACGCAGATGTAGTCGCGGGCGGAAGCTAGGTAGTTAAAAATTAATGTGGACTTATATCCTTCCTTACTAATCCATACTTCCATACTAATATTATAAATGCGAAAGTAACTCTGTCTATCTCTCTGTCTGTTACGCCTTCACGCCTAAACTACTGAACTGATTTGGATGAAATTTGGTAGGTACAAAGATAGAGTAGAGCTCTAGAAAGGACATAGGCTACCTTTTATTGCGAAATAAGGGTTGAAAGGGTTGAAATAGGGGACGAAAGTTTGTATGAAAGTCTGAAGGAGTTAAAAGAGAGGAAAAAGCGGGGCAGTGTGGTGATGGATGACCACGTAAAAACGGTTGATCTGATATTGATGAAGTTAATACATTGAATACTATTTATTCTGCTTAAAGGTTCCCTTATGATTTTCTCGAATATCCAAGCGGGCGAAGTCGCGAGCAAAAGCTAGTATTATAAATGCGCAAGTCCGTTTGTTTGTTTGTTACGCCTTGACGTCTTAACTACTGAACCGATCGTCATGAAATTTTGCATACACGTTGTAAGAGGTACGGAGAAGGACAAAGGGTACCTTTCATCCCGATAAAAAGTATTGTTCCCGAGGGATAGCAAAAAAACCTTTCCACGCAGACAAAGTCGCGGGCGGTCGCAAATTTTCTTATAAATTTCCTGAAAGTAAGTACGTACTTACTACATATTAATTTCAATGTTTAAAAAAAAATACCTAGGATACCTTTGACCGAGATAAAAAGCATCCTATGTTTTAATCTAGGCTAATAAACTGTGCCTTAAATTTCATCTAAATCAGTTCAGCCTTAAAAAAACATGTATCGGATAGCAGTAGATTGCGATGAGCAGACTGCAAGTTCTCTGTTCGTTTGTATGTTTGTTTTTTAATGATTTTTCGAATGTCCACCCACGCGGATGTAGTCGCGGGCGGAAGCTAGTTAAAAATAAATGTGTACTACATTTTTATAAATATCCCAAAAGTTAGTACTATAATGTTTAAATGTTTTGAAAATAATACTTATACCTCGAAAAAAAGGTGCCAACCCTAAGCCAGACCAAGCCAGATTGACGTAGATTGACAATCCAGCACAATCTGATCACGCCAGATCGCGCCAGACCGCGCCAGATTGAAACAGATCGCGAACAACGTTACACAATCAATCTCTGTCAATCTTTGTCAGTCTGGCGCGGTCTGGCGTGATCAGATTGTGTGTGTAATGGGTGCCTTAGGAACAAGCGTACGCAGGGCCATCTACAATTAGCTTTGCGGTGCCATACCTGTTTTGAGTGTTTTTTTTGCGCAAGGAGGTTGTAGGTATAGCATTAAGAGAGATGGAGGTCGAATTGTGTTCTAAATTCAAACGCTAAAATAGTGATTAACATAAGATATTTTATACCACTATTATTTTTCGTCTGCAAAAAGAACTTTGTTTTTCACAGTGTTGGTAAGTGCTTTTTATTCACTGTTTCCCGTCTGCCTCTGCGCCCCGCGACGCGGAGGCAGAGCAAGACGGTTTATTAAATGTGACGGCAGTGCAGTGAGTTTGTGTGCCAAATCGTGTGCTCATTCAATATCCCTAGACATAGACACTATAATGTATTCTGTGCCTAGCTAGACTTCACTCACACAGTTGCGCGTGTGCAAAAACGTCACTGTGTAGCGTCTGTGTAATAGGTAGATGAAAGCGGCGCTTGTACGGAGTGCCCGGGCATGTCCGTGGTCTACCTACCCCATAGATTTAGAAAATTTAAGTTTATGATTTTTCGCTATGGTCTACACCCAATAGGTGAAACATGGGTAAATACAGTAGAGCGTCGATTATCCGAACTAATTGGGGAACGTGGGTGTTCGGAAAACCGGTATTTTCGGATAATCGAACTGATGTATGTATGTACATATATTGATTCAGCCATACAAATTTACGTACAGGTAAATGAAAACCATATTATCGTGCACATCTTAATTGACATACGAACGAATACAGTAACAAGTGAACAAGTCGCGACAAGTGGGCGAAAACTGAAGCGCGGGCGGCGCGCGCGAGACCCGCGTAGTGGGAGGTGGGAGCATTGACCCGCGCGTTACTACGTTCGGATAAGCGGTCGTTCTGTTGAGCGACGTTCGGATAATCGACGCTCCACTGTAAATACAAAAAATCCCTTTTGGACCCACCAGCGCAGTGGATATATACCTAGTGAAAAGTCCCGTTGTGGACCCACCGGCACTATTCACTACCCACTGGTGGGTCCACGGGTAAATTGCGTTTACCGTTCGACCCACTGCACTAGAGTTGGGAGTTCAGTACCGATTGCACCCACCGCAGTCCGCAAGTCTCGCAGCGCGCGTACGACAAAGTTGCAACCGAGTTCACAAATAAAACTGTCGCAGAACTTTGTCAACTTATCGGGATGTGAATCGGTTGCATGCAGTGTCGGTGTCTTTTGTGTCTTAATGAGTAAAAAAACCTGAAAATAGAAACAAAAACAGCTTCAAAAGGAAATACCTACCTCTAAAAAGCAAGAAATAATATTCCAATTACTAAATACGCTTATCATTATAATAAAATATATGTCTAATGAAGTCGGTTGGGGCTAAAGGACAACTTTTTTATTATAAAAGCCCCACCCGACTTCATTAGACATATATTTTATTATAATGATAAGCGTATTTAGTAATTGGAATATTATTTCTTGCTTTTTAGAGGTATTTCCTTTTGAAGCTGTTTTTGTTTCTATTTTCAGGTTTTTTGAAGTCGGTTTTTTGTATTTCAAACAGTTTTTTATTTTAATCTTTTTAGTGTAAGTACTAAGTACCGTCTGTATTATGTAAATAATTAGGTAGCTACTTCAGTTTATTATTATCATATCTATTAGCTTTTTTTCTGGTAGATATATTTAGCGACGATATTATCTAAGTTACAATAGCCTTACGTCAATGGCTCATCACCTTTTACAAAACACTGCTTTTCCCGACGCAGGGGCGTTAGCCGTTGAGGAGTTCTCCTGGTACTTCACTATCAGCTCCACTTCACCATATGCATAATGACGACCATAAATAGCCTAGTAACCATATTAAAGTAATCGTATCGCACCACTGAAATACTTGGTATTGAATAGTTCCGATGATCATCTATGGTCCTCATCATCAGTTTCACTTCACCAAAATGGTGTTTCCCCAAAGCAAATGCACGAGTTACTTAAGAAAATACAAAAATCGCTATAGGTGTTCCTATAATATTTGAAGAGTTCCCTAGATTTCTCCAGGATCCCATCATCAGATCCTGACCTTATGATAATGGAATCAATTTGAATTTATATGCTTTCAAACAAAAAAAGAATTTTTAAAATCGGTTTACAATTGACAAAGTTATGTGTGTGAGGTAACAAAACTTGGTATTTAATAGTTCCGATGATCATCTATGGTCTTCATCATCAGTTTCACTTCACCAAAATGATACTTTCCGAAAGCAAATGCATGAGTTACTTAAGAAAATACCAAAATCGTCATACGTGTGCCTATAATATTTGAAGAGTTCCCTTGATTGCTCCAGGATCCCATCATCAGATCCAGACCTTATGACAATGGGACCAATTTGTAACTATATGCTTTCAAACAAAAAAATAATTTCTAAAATCGGTTTATAATTGACTAAGATATGAGGTAACAAACATAAAAAAAAAAAATTCAACCGAACTGAGAACCTCCTCCTTTTTTTGAAGTCGGTTAAAAAAAAGAATGCACAACTGGTAACTACTTATAGATAAATTCAAAGATCAATTAAGTAATAAATTAGGTATCTAGGTGTATAGGCTTGTACTTGTACTATTATGTATTCTGTGGTATAGGTAGGTAGGCATTTTATTGGTAGGTACCTATTTTATCTTGCTACGAGCAAAGTGTGAGCTAGAACATTTAGTATTATAAGTAATTACCCGACTGCAAGAGGGTTATGTTTTTTGCGCGTATCTTGTATGTAAGTATGTTTGTTTGTGTGTGTGTGTTTGTTTGTATGTAATATTCTTTATATTATTCTGTAAAGTGTTCGCGAGAGATCTGTCTATTGGGCAAAGCCAGATGACGAAGCTGAAAACTGACAACGGTCGCATCATTTCATCGAAGCCTGAAATCCTGAGGGAGTTCGAGCGTAACCGAGCGTACTCGAGCGTAGCCTAACCTAACCTAACCTAACACACCTTCGTTTTGCCGATGATATAGTCCTTATGGCTGAGACCATGGAAGACCTGAACACAATGCTCGAAGATCTCCGTAGTGCTTCCCAAAGAGTGGGTCTCAGGATGAACATGGATAAGACGAAAATTATGTCAAATGCCCATGTTGTACCCTCTCCAGTTTATGTTGGGAACACTAAACTTGAAGTTGTTGACCATTACGTATACCTAGGACAGGCAGTCCAGTTGGGTAGGTCCAACTTCGAGAAAGAGATCTCTCGTCGAATCCAACTCGGGTGGGCAGCGTTCGGGAAGCTTCGAAAAATCTTCGCGTCCGACTTACCTCAGTGTCTCAAGACGAAAGTCTATGAACAGTGTGTGTTGCCAGTGATGACTTACGGCAGTGAAACGTGGTCGCTAACTATGTGTCTCATAAGGAGGCTCAAGGTCATCCAGCGTGCAATGGAGAGAGCCATGCTCGGCGTTTCCCTCCGTGATCGAATCAGAAACGAGGAGACCCGCAGGAGAACTAAGGTAACCGACATCGCTCGAAGGATTGCTCAGCCACTTCATGGCAATAGCGAGAAGAACCGATGGCCGTTGGGGCGGAAAGGTTCTGGAATGGCGACCGCGCACCGGATGACGCTCCGTTGGTAGGCCCCCGACAAGGTGGACCGACGATCTGGTGAAGGTCGCGGGAAGCCAGTGGATGCAGGCAGCGCAGGACCGATCGTCGTGGAGATCCTTAGGGGAGGCCTATACCCAGCAGTGGGTGTCGTGCGGCTGATATGATGAATATTTTTTATTACCTCATCTTTCAAACGGCTGTCAGCCCAAGTGTTCTTAAGAAGATGGCGTTATAAAAAAACCAACATGGCGGCGGCTGTACGGTGCTATTATACGTAGTGGAAAAATTTTTTTTTTAGAATACTGCAATATGTGTGTCAAATTAAAGGGCTTCTTATCGTAAGGATTTCGAAAAGGTATATCATGATTAGAATAAAGAATAGGTACCTAATTAAAAAGAAAAAAATAAAGAATAAATTTAAAAAATTAAAAACCCGTCTGCATAAAAATACAAGTCAACTGAAAAGATGGAAACAAGATTAAATAGTATAAAATATTTTTTAACATTGAAAATGTTTTTTCGATCGCTTCGGTAAGGTACCCAATTTCAGCCAAAGTGAGACATTGCCCTGCGGGTCTATCGGCTATTTACTCTTAACTTAAGGTAACCTGACTTCAGTCAAGCCAATGTAACCAGTCTTGCCTTCAATTTTTGGTATCGCGTAAAATTCATGTTGAACGACAACTATATTGAAGAGTGAATGATGTTATGAGTGCGTTTTGTGCATAATTTTTTTTTTCTCAATTTTAACTTTTAAGTTCAATTTTGGCTTCAGATTGCGTTATTTTAATCATAAATCAATCAAAACTATGTTTATTGATCATAATTTTACCTCATAGTCTCGTAAACGTAGAGTTATCAGAAACAATATTGCAAGACAAAATACGAACTAAACATTTGATATTGTTCTGTGGCGAATTGGCGATATTGAGTACATTCCAGCAGACAAACCACTAAGTCATCGGATAGCCGAGACAGTATTCATTTTAATTAGGGAAAGAAATAATTATGTTTATAGTGTGTTACTAGCAGCCGCCCGCGACTTCGTCTGCTTGGAGAGTTTTTTGCTATCCCTCGGGAACAATACGTTTTTTCAGGAGAAAGCTATCCTAGGTGTTTTTCTGTACCACTGACAACGTGTATGTACTATCCCCACAAATTGGTAATGAACCTGGCGGCCGTATTTTAACTTCAAAAACGAAAAACAATTGTATTTTTTTTATAAACCTAGACCCTATTTTATTGAAAATAATAATTCAACTGTTAATATTAACTTACCTATAATTTTATTGTTATATGCCATTTTTATTTGCGGATGAC
This sequence comes from Agriphila tristella, assembly GCA_928269145.1. Taxonomy (NCBI): domain Eukaryota; kingdom Metazoa; phylum Arthropoda; class Insecta; order Lepidoptera; family Crambidae; genus Agriphila; species Agriphila tristella. Next base: position 4,510,353 of record OV743435.1, read on the forward strand.
GTTAACGTATATGTTAATGTGACAAGGTTCCATCAAATTACCGATTTGCGGGTATAGTAAAATTTCGTGAGATGATCGGTTCAGTAGTTAAGACGTGAAGGCGTAACAAACCAACGGACTTTCGCATTTATAATATTAGTAAGGATTTATTTTAACTTACCATGGTTAAAATTCTACTCTATTTATTGGCCATCGATCACTCAGCGATTAGCTTGCTGGAATGTACCCATTGTTGTTTATGTTTGAGGTTATATGTGTTTACTTACAAGAAAATTTTATGAAATTGAAAAATAGGTGCAATCGTAAGTATTCATCATTGATTTCTTGGTTCTACTTTCCATTAACGGACCACGATTTTGGGGGGAGGGGGTGAGGGGGGAGGAGTAGGGGGAGGGTGGCAACCCCTCCCTAAAGTTTGAAAGTTAGGAGATGGATACTTTTTTTTAATGGTTAAAAAAAAAACTTAAAATATGTAAATTAAGCAGGGGAGGCTAAAAAAAGGTGGGGAGAGGGGAGGGGACGAACGTACAAAATTTCGCACGTAAAAAAAGTCGTTTCTGGCGCTTCGCCGGCCGCTGCCGCGGCACGCTCGCTTCGCTCGCTCGGCTTGCGCGCTGGGTTCATGTACACCTAACATGCTCGTCGCTACGCTCCTCGCACCTATCGTGTGACCTGAGGTCCTTTAGTAGTGCTACCAACCTAGTGCGCCGCCATTAAACGTAAAAAATTGCGACACAGGTCTAAAATTATTTTTTTTACCTAGAAAATCTTAATTTTTAGATTTTTTTTCTCGCGTATTATTTGGTTCCTAAACATAAAATTTCGTATACGTGTTCCAAATCATGAGTTCTTTACATAAAAAAATATGAATTCGGAACTCGTGGTCGGCTAATGGAAAGGTGAGCCGATTTCTTTAAATTCAATGACCTTTAGTTACTTTTTGTTATTTTCCAAGGCAATCATGGGGAAATGATTCAATAACGGGATCGTACGTTATATTGATAAACATTTTGGAAATGTATCTTGTTTTACAAATTTTAGTTCGTATCCCTCGTTATATTGCGATTGTTACTCGTGTAACACTCACAACATAACAAGGGATACTGACACTGATCAAAATTGTACGTTACCTACTGTATTAGTTGTCGCAAATGTCTATTGACTTAGTATGTAAACAGTGCTTTCATTGCATATGATTCAGAATGCCTTGCCTGCGCACAAAATTGTAAGCAATGTCCGAAGGCAATGTTCCAATTGCCCGCGAGCGGGCCCTTCTTCCTTACATTCCACGACGCCCGCCCCAACGCAGGCGCCTACCCACCGCTCTCAAGGTAAAGTTTTTAATCCGCCTTCCGTCAAACACATTGGGTTCACATATTTTTCGAAAGCTTGTAACTTTTAACACAACCCTAAAGATATAAATAGGTAGGTACTAATGACATTACTAGTGCACAATAAATTATCAAACAAATGAAGAATATTTCTATTTTACTAGCAGTGTCTGTAAAAGCAGTACCTATTTATTTTACTCAATGACTGACTATAATCTGCTTTTAGATTCATCATTTCCAGCGGCCTCCTACCTGAACTGTTCTAAAAGAAGGCTTCCGCCATAGAAGAGAGATTGATGGCTGCTGCGGTACAGACTCGGAAGAAAAAATCTACCAATGAGAAAAGTGTGGCTACTACAGAATGAGCAGACTGAAGTAAAGACTGAGCTATATGCATAATTTATTATAGGTAGTAATTTAACACTTTGACTGTCAACCTACGAGTACACTCGTAGTCTGTATATTACTACAAGTATACTCGCTTGGCAGCCAATGTGTTAAAAAGTTAACTATTTTATGTTTATTATTAAATTGACAATGTACTACTGAAGTGACTGATTTCAGAGCACTCGCGGTACAAAACGACATTTTAATTCCTAAAATTTTCTCTTTTGCTTCATTCTCGAGTGAAGCTGCAGCGGATTACTCTCTATTGTCAATTTAATAAGGGCGCAGTCTGCACACTAGCGCCGCTACTGAAACGAGAAGTGCTTAAATAAAGACGAAAGTGTGAATCCACGACAAAGTGGCTACTTTTAGCAAAAAAATCAAACTAAACGACAGGCTAGAAAATATTGTTTAAGTGATAAAAAGTACCACAAAGCTTGTTCGGAGTGTGCACTACAGAGATATAATTTACAATTTCGTCTTTATTTAAGCACTATGATTCTCGTTTCAATGGCGGCGCTAGAGTGCAGACTGCGCCCTATTTTTACCCGACTACGGCGAAGGCAAAACGGAGAGTTAATGATTTTTAATTGATAGTTTTTAAATTGGAATTGAAATATATTTCATAAGCTTTATCGAAGGCTGTGCTATGTACCTAATAACTATAGAGGTTTCAAAATAGAATACATATCACCCAAGTTATTTTTTTTATAATACTTATAACAGTATTGTGTTAAATATTGTTAAAATATTAAACTATAGTAGTAAAGACTAACCGTGTTATTACAAAAGATTTTTAAACACTGTTTAACTAAACACATGTTTAAATGTGATGCTGTCACTTTTTTGACAATATTGTTTGAAAAAGACAGCATCACATTTAAACAGTGTTTAGTTAAACAGGTGTTGAACAATCTTTTGTAATAACACCGTTTATGTTTAATAATAGTACACTGTACCTAATAATTATAGTAGTTTTAAAAAGGAATAACACTTAAGTTATTAAACTCAGACCAAATAAAAAAGGGAAGACGGAGTCTTCATAGAACGAAGCAGTGAAGCCGATAAAACTATGCCTTGGCATGTACATACACAGTTGCACGCACACACATGTAACGAAACTATGCCTTTTCTTAACAGCCAGCCACCGTGCGAAGCGGACGTACCAAGGACGTACTAATAAAATATAATTTCACCAACGAAAATGCCGAATTGTGTAGTGAAAGGGTGTAAAAGTCAATCTTCAACACATAAAAAGCAGGATGGAATCACATTTCACACGGAAGTAAAATTCGAAACTATTATTTTCACTAATTTCTAAATAAACATTAAGGTATTACTTGAAACACAAAACCTCAACAAGTGTTGCCATGCCAGACGTTATAGTTTAAACCTATTATTGGGTAACATGGAACGTAACATAACGTTATTTGTTTCTTGTTAAAATAGCGCGTTAATTATTTCTCTTTCTGGACGTTTTTACCCACGACACGGACGGAACGGAACGGAGGCGGTATATGCGATCAGGGTTAGGCAACGGCTACACGCGTGGTAAATACTGTGATCCATCAGTATTTAATCAGGGGCCTATTTCATAAAAAATAGTAAATTTACTACAACAATTTACCATTGTTCTTATTAGGGTAGAATGATTTCTTAATAATGATAAAACATAATTCTACCCCAATAAACTACTACAATGGTATATTACCACATGTACTTTTTCATTCTTTTTTTATTTTAACTGTAACTTTTTAAGAAAAAAAGCAAAGGATTTTGTCAATTTGACAGTTAATCTTCTTCTTCTTATTTTTGTTTGGCAATCTACTCCTCTTAGCGCGTCTACCGCCTAACTCTATCGCTTTGACTCTGGCTTTGGTTTATGACGTCAGTGCACTCTCCGTCCTTGTCATCGTGTTATGATATGACAAGGACGGATAGAGCGTAGCTGTCGCTTTGGCTATCGCTTTGAGTTAGGCGGTAGGGCCCCTGGGAGTAAAATAAAAAAAAACCTCCCTAATTGAATAGCGCCATCTATCAACATAAAAATAAACTAAAATTATTAGCCTCTGTTATCCATAGTTAGTACAGGCTTCGCCTAGCTAGTAATTCAGATGACCGTGTGTGTGAAATAGTACATTTTTGTAAATGTTAAATGTAAATGACCTCCAGGGGCCTATTGCATAACAAAATACAAGGTGATATTATTAGTATTTTTCCATAGAAAATCACTAATAATAGAAGATTGTAATTTGTTATGTAATAGGCCCCAGCTTGTTCGTGTCGTGCGTGTCTAGGACAAAGTGGCATGAGACTACGGCTATCCTTTTTATTGAATTTTGGACTTCCCTCGTGTATCTCGTAATCAGTTGGTGTATCTAAAAATGCTGACAAAAATCCGGATTTTTACTAAAAAGTCTTGACATTTTGCTAAAGCAACCACACGGAGCGACGTAATCACGACAACACATTTTTTTAATAAATAAGTATTTTATTGTTGTTTTCTTTTATAATGACGTGTCAAATTAAAATTTCAAGTACTTAGACAAAAATAAAGTTTTAGTTTTCGTATTTTAAGCTTAAGTTGTTCAGTTGATTATTTATAATTTTAAATGTTAATTAGTTTAAAATTGATTATTTATTACAAAATTTGTTGATTGTTTTACTGAAAATGTTCTAGTTGATTGTTAGGTACAAAAAAGAAAAATAATTATATTAAAGCTAATTTATAAGATTTGTTTTCTATAATGTGAATAAGCCAAAAGAGCCTGACATTTTCTATGTCCGGCCGGAATGCTGACACAAAAAGCCTAACATGTCAGGACAAACATCTCGCTTTAAATAGGTACACGAAACTTTAGTTATTCTGTAGTTTTATTTTTTACATTTTTCCTATTTCCTTGCTACTTCCGCCACTACATTTAAAGCGAGCTACTCACAGCCCTGCATGCAGGGCTTTGAGAAGCTCACCTTATCTATCTATCATTAGGTGAATGACGGCTACACGCGCAGTGAATACTGTGATCCATCAGTATTATTTTATCAGGCGTCTATTTCATAAAAGAATGAAAAAGTACAGTAATTTACCATAGTAGTAGTTTATTGGGGTAAAATTATGTTTTATAATTAATAAGAAACATAATTCTAATCTGTAATAATTCTAAACTAATCTTTTATGAAATAGGCCCTGATTTAATACTGATGGATCACAGTAGTACCAGGCGTGTAGCCGTCGCCTCACAAGTCCACACCTCGAGTCAGAATGGCTGAATGGCTATCATCGTCTGCGTCTCTTTTATCAGTAATAAAAGAGACGCATTGATAGCCATTCAGAAAACTGACAAGTTTTAAGAGCTTGTAATACCCCTCTTGGGGCCGTATTATGATCTCTTGAATCCAGCCTAGCATGAGCATGACTGATTTATATCGCGTGATATAGCGTTTTGATCCTAATATGTGATATAACGTTATTATTTCATAACGCGTTATTCTTATTACATTGGGGTAATATGAATTACTATGGCAACACCGGCTCACACACTAATGCATAAAAAAACTGGCTTCAGTGCATTGCTTGGAAGACTCCGTCTTCCCTTTTTTATTTGGTCTGAGTTATTAAATTTATTATGTTTTTGAAAATGTTGTTTAATTATAACTACCTACTTATGTGAATACCTTTATATAGGTGGGAACTGAAAAAAGTAAAAACAATTATTGATATAAAAATTCTCTTTATTCCAATACTTAAGGCTTTCATTCAACCTTTCCTATATCTCCTCCTAACACAGTACGTAATTCCTGACTGCCTTATTAATAAAGAATAAGTTTACAACCCGGCTAAACAGCAATATTGCTTGTTGGCAATTTACCTCAGTATTAATACGAGTAGGGCCGTGAAGGTTTATCATCTAGCAATATACGCTTTTAACTATAACTTGTGCGTATGCTAGCAATCGAACTCGGAGCTGCAGCAAATACTCCGGTTTTGTACCTACAATCAAAGACGTCAAGTGACGCCCTCATCTTAATTATTGCTCACTAAGTACAAAATGTATTAAATATTCACATCTACTGATTGAAGCTAAGGTGCTATAGTTTATTTACAAACAATAACCTCTGTAAAATGTATGTCATTATAGTTTTAGTAGGCAAAAGAGCAAAAAATTGCCACTTAGGCACTGTTATTGGCTACTATTTAGCTTCAATCTCTACACACGTGAATTTTCGATACATTATGTAATTACTTAGCGAGAAATAAATTAAATTAAGTTGAGGGCGCCATTGACGTCTATTAGAGCTAAAACGCACTAGCGGCAGGTGCACAAACACAAGGACACAAATGCCGGCCCATAGGTGAGTGCCTAGCGACTGACTGTCCGGCGGAATGGGTTGGTCCTCGTCACACTGTTTCGGTCCTTACTAGTAAATAAAGGTACAGAATATAATAATACTAAAATTAAGGTTCTTATTGATTGTTGTACATACATGAAGAATTTAAATTATGCAAAATTATGACTTGATCCCGTAGTTCTGACATTCACAATACCTATACGAGGAGTGGCTGGAAGGAAAGTAATCTACCTTCCTAAGTTTGAAAGAAAACACAGATGGATGAGTCCCTTGCAACTTTAATACATTTATCATTAATGAGGTATTTCCATTAGAAAATTTGTATTGTCTTGGGCATCACAATGGTCATTCACAGCATCCTTTATCTCTTCTCCGTTGAAAGACCTCTCCTCAAATTTTTCTGCACATGGATTTGCAGAGATCAACCGGCTGTAACATACAAATACATATAAATATTATGTACCTTAAATTTGACTTAAAATGTAGAAGGATAGCGTATGACAAATCAATCATCTACGAAGATGCTGTGGCAATGATAAGGGGCCGTCCATTAATCACGTGATGTTTTTTATGTTTTTTGGCCAATTTTTGACCCCCCTCCCCCCTGGTGATACATGGTGAGATTTTACGTTAACCCCCCCCCCCCCCCCTCTAAATCACGTGTATTTTTTTGGTCCAAAATAATCTCAACAATTTTCAGTACGAATATGTCGCGGTGGGTGGGGAAATCGTCCTGGTAACGGTGAGACAACAATCACACACAGTTTTCGGTTAAAAGTCACACGTTCAACGTAAAAAAATAATACACGTGATATCTCACTACACCCCCCCGTCCCCCCTTGTGATACTTCGTGATTATTTCAACTACCCCCCCCCCCCCCCCCCCCCCCCCCCTTTCGAGGCTCACGTGATTAATGGACGACCCCTAATGACGAAATTTTTGTAAACAAATCACCATTATTTTTAGTATTATGTGTAACTATTTCACTAAATAAACATAAAATAAATGATTACAAAATTCTATCATAATAAAAATATTACCTACTAAGTTATGGTCACAAAATTCCATCCATGAGGTATAAGTATATAATATAGGTAAGGAAAAATAGTAGTTTATGAAACTGACACATAAAGAGGGGTATTAAAACACGAGTGTGTGTTTAAAAACCGAGCCGTAGGCGAGGTTTTTAATAGTATCACACGAGTGTTTTAATACCTAGTTATGTGCAGTTTCATACACTACTTTATCTACACTCATACATTTGGGATTGAACCTACTAAATAAAAGATCAACGTTAGAAAAGAGAGAGAGAGACTTTGTTTGTATTAGCTAGGTACCTACCTTGTAATAAGTCGTTTCCTTGGGCAGAGTCCATTTTTTCACATTTTAAAGCAAGAATAAAAAACCTACAAATTTCAGTAAGTATAACAAAATGTAAAAATTGAAATAAAAACTTTAATTGAAATGCTTTAGAAATGGCGCGCATTCTATTAGAAAAAAAAAGAGATCAGTGCAATCGCACTAAGTCATCGATTACCATAGAGTGCATTTAAATCAATGAAAATATGTGGGAAAATATCGTTGTTTTTTTTTAATGTTACGGCACTGGCTTCTTTTTGGATTTGCCCTGTATCGTAATGAGAAAAAAAGTTATTTTATGATGCAGTTGACTGCATCGTAATGAGTTTATTTTTTAATTTTACCTATCCACGAAAATAAAGTGCGTATTTATATTACCTTTTTTGAATTCATATTTGGAACATTACGTTGTGAGTGTAGATAAAATATTTTATAGTCTACCTGAGAACCAAAAGTGGCAGCCTTCTTCATGAAGCCACTGTCTCCCCTTCCAGCTGGACACATTCCACACAGGCACAGGTTTCATGACTCACACCACTAAATGTCACATCAAAATGTGAAGAATATGTAGATCTGCTTCATTCCTAAAAATAATTAATGTAATAATTATTATTTACAAATTAGATTTAAGGTAATTTAAAGTAAAATGTTGGTCTGCGTAAACTAACAACAACAAAACAAAATTCAAAGAATGGCAGCGCTTTAGATTTCTCTAGTGTGTGCCATCAATATCTTTCCTTCTTTGGTTGCGGTTGGAGAGTTAGGTTTGAGGCAGTTTTTCTTTCATATTTTAACATAATTGAACTGTATCATATCAAATAGGTAATTAATGTGGTTAGCATACCTTTGTGTTGCTTGTGATCTTGAAAACATTTTTTTTCTTAATACATATCTGACACACTCAGACATTGTAGTCTGCGAAAGGTCAAGGATCCTTGCACTACACGTTTTGTTGGTTTGGTAACCACCACTTAGATTTAATGCAATGCAGCCAAAATCTGAAAAATAACAAAAAAAAATTAGTCGTGTTGAGTTGAGTTCTAAGTATTTACCACATCAATTAACGTATAAAGTACCTTATGTAATTAATCTCCGGGCGTACACGGCTGTAGACCTTCAACTTCTTGGTAGAAATGTCGCAGCCAACTAGCTTTCGTTCGCGTTAGAGTATATATTCTGTGCTTTCGTTCAATTAGCGGCCTAGCCTTTTCATTGACAGGCGCCATTCAATCATCGGCCTAAATAACATCCCGGCATTTCATTAAACGGCTAGGCAAATGTCTTGGTTCGATAACGTTTAACCACTTGCCTAGCCAAGTCATTGTAATTTAGTTCCATTTTCTATCACCAGGCACGCTGAGGCGATGTTGCTGTCAAATCTGTAAATATGGCGTCGACCAGCTGTGATTTCTGGTGCTTTTCACAATTAAATTACGTTTACACTTCGTTTACACGAAAATATCGTGAAATGGAAGTGTTTGGTGAAAAAATTGTGCAAATCAATCTTTGAACGAACGTTTTAAAGAATGTTTTGAAATAAACTCAGAATATGACCAATACCATCAAAGTGATTGTTTTTTTTTTCGTAATTTATTGTTTGTTCCGATGTTTGAGGTAAACAATGTTATTGTCAAGTTTAAATATGAAATTTGTGTTTTTTTTTAACATCTCACCGTAAACCTTGGAGTTTAGACATTAGAAAGAATCTTAGTCAGAGCATAAGAATAAATATTTATTCTTATGGTTAGAGGTTATAAACGATAAACGAGAAAGCTCAGGTGACCATGAGTTCTGGACAGAAAAAGACTACTAGGTACTGGATGAACACTTGTGTCGTACTTACGATGATAATATTGGGATTATGACAAAGACAGCTGCTGGTGAAGAACTTTTAAAGTTAGCAAGGTATCAATTATAACAAATATTTGTTATAAATATCATTGCATTGAAACTTTTGTACATTTAAATGTTTTTGTTGATTTTATATTATTTTATTGATAGTTTAAACATTATCTGTGTTACCTATTCTCAAAAAAATCAAACGCTTAATGAACCTAAGTATTAGAAAAATGAAAATGAATATTTCTTTATTCGAAGAAACAGGTGATTAAGTGCTTTTGAATTTTCAATATTTTACTACCATTTGAGACTTTTTTTACACTCGACGTCAGAAAAATCGCACCTCTTCGAAAGTAAGTTTAGACTTGGCCACCTGCTATTGCTATCTAACGTTCTATTGTGTAAATGTTGATATCTATTGAAAGTACTTTTAATGGGCTTTCAATTCATATTTGTTTGATTTAATTAAGATAACCAACGAACTAAGATACTGAGGAAGTGTAATTCCGCTTGTGCATAACGCACCTTTTTTAATAGTAATTGTCTATTTTAAAATGTGACACTGACGTCGGCGTTTGGCCTTTTTGTAATTTTACTTGTCAAGTGTGAAAATTATCTGAAAGTTTGCCTTTATATTTTTGCTAATAAATTCCCTTCCATTACGTAGCCTTTTAATTGCTTTGCTAACCAGTTTTACAGTCCCTCGCTCACATTTTTGGTCCATTCTCGCCTAAATTTTTTCTCCCCTTCTTTCCAAATTTTTGCTCCTACGTAATGGAAACACGATCAGGTCGTAAACTAGTTCCGGCAAACCCGCCGCTACCTACAACTTCAGTGGAGGGCACGCGCTCTGATGCGGGCGTAGTTGATACGCCGGTGTCCAAGGTGCCACCGAAATCAGGGAGTGCTGGTACAACGACCAGCAGCCGCTCTTCAGCCACTGGGCGCGCTAGAAAATTGGAAGCGGAAGCAGAGTACGCACGTCGCCTCGCCAAAATAGAAGCAGCGGAAATACGACACCGTGCTGAACGGGAAGCAATCATAAAGGAGCACGAGGCAAAAATAGCTCAAATTGAGACACAGAGCACCAGGGGCAGCCGATCGGCCAGCGTCAGCCGTAGCAGCATTGTGAGCAAGTGGTTAGATGATAGTAGTAATAAGAATAATAAGCCTATCCAATCTCTCAATAAATCACCTTTTCCCCGCCCGCAAACTACGAATGACAACCCCCCTGCTATTTCTATCGCAGAGCCAATTACCGCTTTAGTGTCAGCGGTAGATAAGTTAACGGATAAGATAGTTAGTCACCCGAAGGGGCCTAAAATAAAACTACCCAATTTTGATGGGAAGTCCCCTACGGAGTGGCTATCCTTTAGCCGTATTTTCCAGGATACTTCGGTAACTTATACACCTACAGAAAATTTGGCGCGCCTGAGCTGCGCGTTACAGGGTCCCGCGCGTGAGGCAGTGGATAAGCTTTTAGTAACTGCGCGGACCCCTGATGTTGTGATGCGTGCGCTACAGGTTCGATTTGGGCGTTCAGATTTGATCATTTTACAGGAACTTCACTCGGTAAGGTCTTTACCTAGATTAACTCATGATAGAGACTTAGTCATTTTCGCCAGTAAAGTTCGTAACTGCACAGAGACTCTGTGATGGTGAGGATTACTTAAAATCACCAGAGTTTTTCAACGCAGTTTTGTCTAAATTAACCACCGTTATGAAAAGTAGATGGTACGACTTTGCTACCACTTTCGAGTTTAGTGGGCAAAGTAAACTCGAGATGTTTGCAGAGTTTTTGGCCCGTGAGGTTGAAGTGCAAGCCAAATTCGGCTTAGTAGATAGTTCTAACATGCCCTCTGTAAACTTCGACAGACAGAAGAAGTTTGAACGTGTGAACGCGGTCGAGGCATGCAATGAACTGGAACACCAGCACCCACAACATTCCGAGTCTTCGCATCAACAGCTGCAGGCGCCCGATTTTTCGCCGCACCACGATTCGTCACTTTTCACTTCGGCTGAAAATTCATCAAAATTAACTCCAAAACAGATTTGTTTACTTTGTAAAAATTCCCATACTTTGATTTGTTGTGACAAGTTCTTGTCATTATCATTAAATGACAAGTGGCGTTTTGTCAAAGAGAATAAATTATGTCAAAAATGTTTGAAAAAAGGCGCACACAGTTATGCTACATGTCGTGCGAAAGGAGTTTGCATTCAAAGTGGTTGTTCTAAAAAACATCACAAACTACTTCATGATCCAAACTTCGTTCGCTCAGTAGCTCAAGCACAAGTAGTCGAAGAGTCGAGTTTGCAAACATCGCAGTCGCTGCCTCCACCGTCGGAATTAGCAGCACATACGACGTTCAGAAACAGTAGCCTATCGCGTAGACCTCTGTTAAAAATTGTTGCGGTCACCGTGTCAGGCCCTAGTGGTGCAGTAGACACACACGCCTTGCTCGACGATGGCTCTACAGCCACGTTTGTTGACGCCGAAATTACGTCTCAGATCGGAGTGGCAGGGCCGTCAGGTCAAATTGATTTACATTGTGTGGGAGGTTTATCAAAGCAAACACAAGTGCAATACGTTGATTTCCAAATTAAAGGGCGCAACTCTTCAAACATTTATGACATAAAACAGGCAAGGTCTATTGCCAATTTAGGATTATCACAGCAACGAGTTAATAAATGCGACATTGTAAACTTACCCTACTTGTCCGATATTGCGGGCGAGTTATGTTGTGATGCTAAGCCGACCATAATATTAGGCATTGATAATTGGCACTTGTCCGTACCTAGAGAGACAAGACAAGGTAATAAATCCCAACCTGTCGCTATTCTTACCGATTTGGGGTGGGTTCTGTTTGGTTTTAGCTCCAGTAAAACTAACTCTGTTCACTTTGTAAACCACGTGTGCACTTCTGATCCTGAGAGTGACACTTCAATCGACGATATAATTAAAACACAATACCGTATAGATTCTATTGGTATTACAAAACATGAAATGCGTGGCGCTAGTGATAAGCGCGCGTTAGAAATTTTGGAAAGCACAGCCTTACGTTTGCCAGAAGGCCGCTTTGAGGTCGGACTTTTGTGGAAATCAGACAACTTAAAGGTTCCGGATAGTTATAATTTAGCTCTCTCTCGTTTCGTAGGGTTAGAGAAGCGGTTTGCTCGTGATCCAGATTACGCTGAGAGGTACCGGCGCAACATTCACGACACCTTGGAGAAGGGTTATGCTGAGGAGTGCTCAGCTTCAGATTCTGTCGGTGTGCGTTGGTATTTACCCCATTTTGGTGTAATTAACCCAAACAAACCGGGTAAGCTCCGCGTTGTGAACGATGCAGCCGCCAAGTCACAGGGAGTCAGTCTCAACGATTTACTTCTTACGGGTCCAGACCTACTCCAATCCCTTTTTCATATTCTGTTGCGGTTTCGTGAGGAGAGTGTCGCCATAAACGGTGACATTAAGGAAATGTTTCCTCAAGTTAAAATTCGAAAGGCCGACCGCGATGCACAACGTTTTTTATGGCGAAACCTTCCTACAGAGCCTTTAAAGACATACCGAATGTCTTCTATGATTTTTGGGGCTGCATCGAGCCCTTTCACGGCGTTACATATCAAAAACAAAAATGCCAGCGATTTCATAAGCCAGTTTCCAGAAGCGGCTCATGTAATCGTTCACGATCATTATATGGACGATTGTATTTCTAGCGTTGAGTCCGTTGAAAAAGCCGCTCAATTAGTATCTGATATTGTAAATGTACATCGGAAAGCTGGTTTTGAAATGCGCAACTGGGTGTCTAATGAACCCGGGGCTTTAGCTTTATTACCTAAAGATTTGCACCTTAGCCAGTCACCATCAAGCACGCTTCAAGTAGATATAGGTAGTCTTGGTACACCAGTACGTACTCTTGGTTTGTTGTGGCAGCCAGGCACTGATTTGATTGCTGTAAATACAGGTTTAAAGAAGGATTTTGTTGTACCTGGCAGCCTCACTAAACGGCAAGCTCTCACTCATATTATGCGAGTATATGACCCACTGGGCCTGGTATCACCTATAGTTGTAAGAGGGCGCGTTCTGTTCCAAGCTATATGGAGGCGTGGCATTGCTTGGGATGATAAGATTCCTCAAGATTTTATGTCTGAATGGTCTAACTGGTTCTCTGATCTTGCAAAAATTTCGGAGCTTAGGTTCCCTCGTCGCTATGATTTTAGTGAATCTGAAATTTCAGAACGCCAACTCCATATTTTTTGTGATGCCAGCGAAGTAGCTTATTCAGCGGTAGCTTACTGGCGATTTATTCATAAAGATGGTGTAGTTCGGCTTGCTCTCATTGGTAGTAAAATTAGGGTTGCTCCATTAAAGCCAACGTCCATCCCTAGGCTAGAGTTGCAAGCCGCGCTGATAGCAGCTCGCTTTGCGGAGACAATTGTTGAGGCACATAGGCATAAACCTTCACGTACAGTTTTTTGGTGCGACTCAATGACGGTCTTAAGTTGGCTCCGCAGCGATGCTCGTTCATACAAGCCCTTTGTAGCACATAGGTTAGGAGAGATCTTAGAGCTTTCCAACGTAGACGATTGGTCTTGGATTCCAAGTAACTTAAATGTGGCGGACGATGCCACGCGGGTAAAAGGGGTACCCTTAACGTCGTCATCACGTTGGATTACTGGTCCACAGTTTCTCCTTTCTAAACGAGATTGGCCTCAACAGCCTAAGGTCTCCCCAAACTGCTGTAAATTAGAGTCGAAATCATCGACACCACGTTCCCATTTTCATTCTGTAAATCAAATCATTTCTGCTCAATCATGCTTACATTTGCCACTCTCAGCCAACCCAAATCGTTTTAGTTCATGGCTTAGAATGGTACGTGTAACCGCTACTGCGCATAAGTTCATTTTTATATTGCGAATGCGTAGTTTGCGTAAACAGGGTATTGATCTTTGTCAGTTAAGGAAATTAGATGGTTATATTTGTTCTTTTGAAAATTGTTCTGTTACTGTAACGGCACTAACTTCGCGTAATCGCACCGATTTTTCTAAAGCCATGACGGCGGAAGATTTGAACGTAGCTGAAAAACACATCCTTCGTCAAAGTCAGCTAGATAGTTTCAATGACGAGATCGCTTGTATTACGAGACGACAGCCATTATTTCGTCAAAGCCGCCTGTTTCAACTTTCACCGCAGATCGGTAATGATAATCTACTACGTCTTCGTGGTCGTATCTCTGCAGTTTCTGATGTCAGTGATGAAGTGAAGTCACCTGTTATATTAGATGGAAAGCACCCGAGTGTACGTCTTCTCACTCACTATTTCCATACTCGAGCCGCTCATGCAAACACTGAAACGGTTGTTAATGAGTTACGTCAGTCATACTGGATTTTGAACTTACGTAGTACCGTACGTACAGTCGCTCACAATTGTCAGTTTTGTCGCCTGCGTCGTGCTTGCACCTTTAATCCACCGATGGGAGACCTACCCAGTGCTAGACTTTCACACCATAGAAGACCTTTCACCTTTGTTGGCTTAGATTATTTCGGACCAGTGCAAGTGACCATCGGTAGAAGGCATGAGAAAAGATATGTGGCTTTATATACTTGCCTTGTTATTCGAGCTTTACACCTAGAAGTTGTCAACTCACTGTCTACCGATTCCGCAATTATGAGTCTGCGAAGATTTATTTCCCGTCGTGGTACTCCGAGCGAAATATATTCAGATAATGGAACAGCATTCGTCGGTGCCAGCCGTGAGCTTAAATGTTTGTACAATCAAGAAATAAGCAATTTTGCCGCTAATGAGCGCATTCAGTGGAAGTTTATCCCACCGTCAGCACCATTCATGGGCGGTGCATGGGAGCGCCTTGTCAAGAGCGTGAAAACAGCCCTTCGTGTCACCCTGAATGAGCGAGCGCCAAAAGAAGAAACGCTTACAACCCTTTTAGCGGAAGCAGAGTTTCTCATTAACTCCCGACCACTCACCCATGTCTCTGCCGATGCAGATGCTCCTGAAGGTTTAACTCCATTTCACTTTTTAATTGGAAGTTCGTCTGGTCGCTCTATACCGGCAGCATCGTTAACTGACAGAGATTTAAATTCACGGGCAAACTGGAGGGTTGCGGTACGCTTAAGCGACATGTTTTGGACCCGTTGGGTGAAGGAGTATCTCCCCAGTTTGTTACCCCGACGTTCAAGCTCTAACGCTTCAGAGCCAAACATAGCTATTGGAGACTTGGTGCTCATTGCCGACGGGAACTTACCCCGCGGTACTTGGCCGCGAGGACGTGTGGTGGCTCTATTCCCCGGACGGGACAAGATCGTTCGTGTGGCAGATATACAAACGTCCGCCGGAATTTTAAAACGCCCATTGAAAAAGTTGGTGCCGATAATAGTTACCAGTAGTTAGGTTATTAGGTTTAATAATTAGTTTTTTTTGTTTCTGTTAAGAGGATATCTTTGTTAAAAGTTTTGTTTTTTTGTCTGTAAGCGTAAAGCCTTACCTATGTTAAGGGCATAAGTTAAGTGTTTGTTAAGGGGTTTTTTGTCCTTATTTTTTAATTGTCTAAATTACTTTTTTTTTTTTGGGTTTGGACGATGTGCAGAACGCACCTTTTTTAATAGTTATTGTCTATTTTAAAATGTGACACTGACGTCGGCGTTTGGCCTTTTTGTAATTTTACTTGTCAAGTGTGAAAATTATCTGAAAGTTTGCCTTTATATTTTTGCTAATAAATTCCCTTCCATTACGTAGCCTTTTAATTGCTTTGCTAACCAGTTTTACAGTCCCTCGCTCACACCGCTCAAAAAATAGCACCACGCAAACTAACACAGAGTGGGCGGGGCTAAAAAAGTACTAGCGAAGCACGATTAGTCATGTCTGCCACGCGCTCGGCGACAGTCGTTAGCGTTAACACAAAAAAATAATTAGAAAAATGATTAAAATGACGTCATGTGTGGTCAAGTGGCGAAAAAGACCAAAAGAAGGCAGCAAAACTATACAGACATAACATAACATAGGAAAGTAACATATTTTTCGTTTTTTAGAAATATCTATGAGCGTATACATACAAAATATGGTCGTTATTATGCAACAAGTGTTCAGTCGCTTTGTGGGGCAGAGTCAAATCTTCACATTCACTGCTATCACACATTTTTAAACAAGAATAAAACTCTCTCATGGAATTCAGTACAACAAAAAAAAGGAAAATTTAAATCAAAATTTTGTAATGCTAAAAATGGCGCGTCCTGCAATATGCAATACATAGAAAACGAGTAATCTGATGTAATCTCCTTGTTTTTTATTATTATACAGGGTGTAACAAAAACGCTGTCCAATCCGTGAAGGGATGATTAGGTAGGTACCTATAAAGATTCTATTCACGCAATCCTCTTTGATTAATGAGTAAAAATCCCTGGTTAAAATAGAATAAATAAAAAATGGAGAACTCACATTGCAACACCGAAGGCAGCAGAGTGGCACGACAAGTAGTGACGTCATGAGGTCAAGACCATCAGATCAGAACACAAAGTAATGACAATTTCCAGAAACTATGATTTTTATGCAGCTCTGAAAACAGCTTTTTAATATGGAGTTTGATCCGCGGATCATTCTGCTGGAACCCTAATGTGAGATCTGCTGCGAAAATGCTACTTTATATTTCCACCACCAATAGAAATACATGCCTAGCAACGGTGCACTAGATTGTCCCGAACACTTTGCAGCACACCTGTATTCCACTTAATTAGTACAAATGTGGCTATTATTCGCAAACGCATTACGGATTCACTCTCACAAATGTTTTTAAACATCAACTGTAAACATGACCTCACAAATAAAAATCAAGGGGTGTCAAATCTGGAGATCGCGCTGGCTACGGAGTTGGTCCACCTCTTCCAATCCACCGTCACCCATATTGCTAGTTTAGGTATTTGCGCACCGGTCAATAAGCATGTTAAAATAGTCTGCATTTGAAAAAGATCTTGACAAGAATAAACTTTGACTTGGTGGAATACGCTGCTATAAAAAATACATTACGACAAACTGAGAACCTCCTCCTTTTTTGAAGTCGGTTAAAAAGGTGTTACTATAAGAATTTTGTATTGCCAATTAAGGCATGCTTTTTTAAGTAAAAAATAAAAATAAAGCGACGTATTAATACTGTTGTTCTTTATCAGTCACACCTCTAAAAGACGTATTAAGGTGTTGCTCGCGCAAATGTGATAATTATCTACATAATATGTACTTACATTAAGATGAATAAATAATGAAAAATATTAGAAAAAATCGGCTCACCCGTAGCAACTTAGACGGGATGTACTTACATGTTATGAAAAAAAAAATATTTACAGAATACATTGTCTTTTATCAAGCATACCTATTTTATTTCAATAGCTTGCCTAATTTTAGTCCTTCTTGAAATCATATGTCTTACCAATTCGTGACAAATAATATGATCATCATTCATCAACATCATCATTTTATAATTTTCATAAAATAAAATAACAATAAAATCATCACAGCCGAAAGACGTCCACTGCTGACATAGGTCTCCTTTAGTTTTTTAGAGCGACTAGTTACAGGCGACTTGCATCAAGCGTATTCGAGCGGTCTTTACCAAGTCGTCCGTCTACATAATAAAACAAACATTATATCTAACAAACAATAATGTACTAATTTCATAAAACAATTTTATGATGCCGCCCAGCGCGCCGTAGTAGGTTAGGTGTACTGACTGCATTCTACGTTACACCGTCCTCGCCTCAATGACAAAGGCACGACAACGGCCCAATGAGTGACACGAGGCGAGTCAAATATCCAATCATGTTTGATCTGCGTTCAAACCCCAGCCAATAGAAAACGTCATATGCGTTAGAATACAATCTAATGCCGATTATGCGAGCATTGTAATAAGGTATGTTTTTACTAGTTCATTGTTGAGTTTGCGACCTTTTGTGTTACAGAATATGTGAAGGTGCCATTTTTAATGCAATATTTGTTAGGAGTTAGGCTTCCTTAGATCTTAGTTCGTTGAAGATAACAGTTACCATAAATAAACGCTTGAAGCGTTATTGCTAGCGCCGCCATAAAAGAGAAATAAAAGGGGTAAATTCAGGAAATGCGGGTAAATTCGCTATCGAGATGATGGAGAAAACCCACTTCAACAGTTCAATAAAAAAATGGAATACCTAAATGAAATTGCTCAAATATTGCAAAAATAATGAGACAATTTAATGTTGCTCGGAAACTGAATCTCAGTAATTCATTCCGTTCGACAAGTATTCCAACAGTTTCTAGAGACTGTTGGCTATGTATGTTGCTAATTACTGAGATTCAGTTTCCGAGCAACATGAAATTGCCTCATTTTTTTGCAATATTTGAGCAACTTCATGGGCAATAGTATCCACCTTGGGTATTCCATTTTTAATTGAACTTTTGAAGTGTGTTTTCTCCATCATTTCAATAGCGAATTTACCCGCATTTCCTGAATTTACCCCTATTATTTCCCTTTTAGGGCGGCGCAAGCAATAACGCTTTAAGGCTAGTATATTCCAAATTATCGAATTTGGCCTATCTTTGATTCAAAAATAAACAATCAATTATTCTTTATTTTGAGCAGATAAAAATAAATGTTGAAGTTTCATAAACGATCTTGATTATTTTATGATTAAAAATACGATATTCGTATCTTCATTCGATTAAAAAAATATGCAAAGACAAAGAAAATTTTCATTAAATTTATATTTTTTGGATAATACTTAAAGTTTATGAATGACTTATCCACGAAAAATATATATAAAAATAGGTAATGACATATAGAAGAATATTCAACAGTTACTTTTTCAAAAAGTGACTTTATGCTCAAAATAACAACATAAACATTGAAAAAATGAAAAAGTGAGGTTATTTTCATTACTCTTCACATGTAATGAAAAAGACAGAAACAGAGTTTTTGAAATATACTGGCCTTAAGCGTTTATTTATGATAACTGTTATGTTAATTAAATCAAACAAAATATTAATTGAAAGCTCATTAAATGTACTTTTAATAGATATCAACATTTACACAGTAGAACGTTAGCTAGCAATAGCAGGTGGCCAAGTCTAAACTTACTTTCGAAGAGGTGCGATTTTTCTGAAGCCGAGTGTAATTGACAAGAATATTTCTTAAAATGTGTTTTATCTTCTTCGTTAAAACTCAGCAGTTAATATTGCGAAAGAAAAAGACAAAACAGGCACCTATGATATTAAAGTACTAGCCTCCGCCCGCGAATTCGTTCGCGTGGACATTTGGGAAATCCCTAGGGAACCTTTGGCTGAGATAAAAAGTATTCTATGTTTTAATCCAGGCTATAAACTATCTGTGTGTCAAATTTTATCCAAATCTGTTCAGCAGTTTTTCCGCGATTGAGGAACAAACATCCAAACCCACAAACTTTCACATTTATAATATTAAGTAGGATTTTACTTAAATAATAATAAAGAATTAAATTTCAAAATATTTCATTTTCTATTCGTCACGTCACGATGGTTATTCTATTCAATCAACGGCCTTAGCATCTGCCAGCCCGTTAATTAAATATTGTTTTTGATGTATTGGCTGGATGTCATTTAGGCTGCTGATGAAACGGCGACGTTCAATGAAAAGGCTAGGCGGCTAATTGAACGGCTGATTAAGCCAGTTGCCTGCGACATATGTACTAAATGTCAAAAGATACGTCTCAGCAAGGGCTACAATATGGTGAAAAAAAATATAGAAAAAGTCAAAATCTTTTTTCGAAAATCGCATAAATGTAGAAAAATGACACACTTTTTCGGGGTCTTTTCTCACTAAATCGACAATTTCTCAAAAACGAAAAGCGATATCGAAAAAATGAAAAAAAAACCCCTAGAGATATTGAGTTAGGCTACCTACTGAAATTAGTATATATCCCTGACTCTTACGGTCTGGGCTGTAGCTTATCCTTTATGAAGCGAAATGTTGGGATACCGCGGGCGACGTGCGCGGCGCGGGATAATGGTAATAGGTACGTAGTAGGTACGATTGAAGTTTTTAAATAATTGTATTTCAAAGCTTGTAATAGTGCTTTATATTTTGTATTTTTTATTTATTTCCACATTTTTTATAAATTTAAAAGTATTTAGATAAATATTAAAACCATAATATTGATATTGATATCAATTAGCTATAGCAGGTCAAGAGATGGTATGACGTGAATAGAGAGCTGATTCCAGATCTAGTCAAAGATTTAAAAATCGTTAGATACGGCGCGGCGGCGCGGGGCGGTACCATAGTGTAACTGCACTGAAATGTCTCCATAAGTCCATATTCAAGTAAGTGACGTCGCTTACTATGTGAAAACGAAAGAGAAAGTAGAGTTAGCAATAACTGTAGGAGCAAAAGAGATGACACTATTATCTCCAGTACACGTGCTAGGCGTCGTAGTGAGTTTTTGTGTGTAGAGAAACGGATAAACGAATCTTGAGCGAAAGTTGAACAGAAGAGAGGTTTTAGTTTGAGGCCCGAGGCGAAGCCGAGGGCCTCTACTAGATCCAAAATATTATATATCGTGGGTTGCTGTTATTTCAATTTCGAGATTTGAAATTACTCGATCAGTCACGTCTTTCTTAGTGACTCTGCGATTCCAAATTTTACCACGATCTCTGAGAATGTGAGTGTGATTCGTGATGATGAATGATGATGCCTAGGTAAACATGAGGGTTGTTATCGCACATTCGAGTAATGATGAAGTCGGCGCGAGAGTCTCGCATGCTGCATTTGATTTTGATTTATTTTTTTATTAGGGTTAATTTATTAAGAAACTAGCTTCCGCCCGCGACTTCGTCTGCGTGGATAGTATTTTGACTATCCCTCGGGAACAGTTCCTTTTTTCGGGATAAAAGGTACCCTATGTCCTTTTCTGTACCCTTGACAACGTGTGTGTAAAATTTCATGATGATCGGTTCAGTAGTTAAGACGTGAAGGCGTAACAAACAAACAAACAAACGGACTTTCGCATTTATAATATTAGTAAGGATTCAGATGTTTTAGTTATACATAGTACTTAGGTTACCTTTCAATAAAATATTCATGTCTATAAGAAAAGAATAATAAAATATTTTGTTAAATTCATTTTCAATGTAGGTACCAGAAGGTCGTGAAAGGCACGAGATCTGTGAATTTTTCTTTAAATACCTATTTAGTTATTACCCTACAAAAATTTTAAACCTAAAAACGTCGTGGGGCGCATTTTGTAAAATTTATCATCCATATTCATCATAATCATAAAATCATAAAAACATTTATTTGCTTCAAACACGGTATGAAAGGTGGTACAGAGTAATAAGGTGCACATGTTTCGCCATCAATAGAAATAGCATGCAAATATACAAGTAAAATTAATTAAAAATAAAATGTCAATTCACAAAAATAAGAAAATATGTCAAGAAATATCAAATTCGAATTATTAAATTATAATTAGAAAAATTAGAAATATTGTCAGAAAATACGCTTTTCATAAATACCTACATTGCATGTCATATTTTACTGTCAACTTTGTCTAAAAAAGATTTCATGTCATAAAAATTATTTTCAGTCAGCCATTTGAATAATTTATTTTTAAACATGTTAATATTTAGCATTTTAATATCTTTAGGAATCTTGTTATAGATTGTTACACACATGCATAAACAACTTTTCAGATATTTAGCTGACTTTGGTCGATCATTAAAAATCATTCTATGCGGGTCTCTTAGTCTGAAGTTATTTTTTTTTTGAACAATCCTAAATTTTTATGGACAAACACAGCAACTTCATAAACGTAAAGCGAAGGTAGTGGTAATAATCCAAGACTTTTGAATAGCGGTTTACAGGATTGGTCAGGTAAAATTCCACATATAGCCCTGATGCACTTCTTTTGAGCAACAAAAACCCTATTTCTATCCGTACTGTTGCCCCATAATAAAATACCGTAGCGTAGGATTGATTCTATGTATGCACGATAGCATAAAATAGCCGTTTTTTTGTTGGTTGCATCCTTCATTCGCTTAAGGGCATAAACGAATCTATTTATTCTATTGCATAAGTTATCTATGTGCAATTTCCAATTAAGGTCGTCTATAATTACACCTAAAAATTTTAAGTGTTTTACTTTGGTTATCTGCTTTACATTTAAATTAAAATTATATTGTAAATGCTTTGATTTATTAAATTGGATATAATATAATTTGTCAATATTTATTTTTAAATTATTTGCATTAAGCCATTTAATTATCATGTCAATAGTATTGTTGATGTCAGATTCATGAAGTCGTAAAGAGTCTTTGTTTTTAACATTTTTGACGTCATTAGATGTCACAATTATAGCGATATCGTCAGCATATAAAGTACATTTATGATTTGTTACCTCTGTTATGTCGTTTATGTAAATGAGGAATAAGCTAGGTCCTAGTACGCTTCCCTGTGGGACACCAGAAACATTTTCTCTAAATTCAGATGATACGCACCTCATTTCGTTATTAATAATTTTATTGACGACAACTTTTTGTTGCCGTCCTCTTAGATAAGACGCTATCCACAATAATGTTGGTCCCCTAATTCCAACTGTTTCAAGTTTACTTAGTAGAAGTTTGTGTGCAACAAAGTCGAATGCCTTTGACAAGTCAATAAAAAGTCCGGTAGTCAGTTTATTCCTGTTCAGATTTGTCAATATTGTATTTAATAGGTCAAATGTTGCTAATGTCGTCGACTTTTCTTTTTGAAAGCCAAACTGTTCCTTTTTGATAATATTGTATTTGGAACAAAAACTTATAAGCCTCTTTAACATACACTTTTCGAATACCTTTGATAGAATTGGTATTAGTGTAATGGGCCTGTAATTTTCTGGGTTTGCTTTGTCTCCTTTTTTATATAAAGGCCTGACTAATCAAACATCATCATCATTCATAATCATCCTTCCTCCGGCTCCATCATCAGACCCTGGAAACTATTTCCTAACAAAGAACTCGTCAAGACGATTCAAACGAGCCCAAATATTGATGGGGTTGCACGGTTTTTAATATTGAGTTCCTATGGCATGGCTTTTCGGCTTCATCATCAGACCCTAAACCACGTCTCCTATTAGAGTACTCGTCAAGACGATTCTAACGAGCCCAAACACGATGGGGTTGTATGGTTTCTTCATAGAGTTCCTGTGGCCTTCTTCCAGCTTCATCATCAGATCAGCTCAATGACACCATAATATTGCATTGCTTTCCAGTTCTGGCCTATGTTCAAAGTTTCAAGTCTCTAGCTCAGCGGTTCCCGAATGGGGTTCCGCGGAACCCTGGGGTTCCGTGAGAGGTTCTCAGGGGTTCCGCGAAAATTCAAGAGTTTAGGTATGTATAAAGACAGGCCCGATTTCGATGATATTGTCCCGCGGCTCGACCATTAGTTTTGTCCAGATTTTTGATGATGACACGCGATCAAAATCAAAGTGTTTTTAAAAAATGGGTCCAAATGTTTAAAAGCATAAAGGACAACAAGTTAAATGCCTTATTTTGCGTTGTACCTTTCAAATGCTTATGTTGAGCGAGGTTTTTGCCATATGACGCTTAAATGTTCTAATGTCAGAAATCGTGGCTCTGTAGATTTAATGAAAGCAGAATTGCAAAAGACATGTCTTGTTCGGAATTTGTAAGTAAATATTAAAATGACGCGGAATTAATGAGAGGCCCGTAGTAATAGAAAATATGCATGGAAAAAGAGTCAATATAAAAAATGGGTACCTAAACATTAAATCAAAATTCTTTTTTTTCCTTCAGTTAGGTAGTTCTACTTTTTTATTTTACTCTTTGCTGACCCGCCCGTTTGTTTCCATTGATTTTAATTATTTAGTAGTAACATTCACATTTATTCAACATGTCCTTCATTTACCAGTTATCAGACTCTACACTACAGTGGTTTTACTGACAGTTTTAATGATTTCAACGTACATTTAGTTAGAAAAAAGATCCAAAAATTTTTCGCAGCCATAGGTATCCTAGGTTTTCTGTCCATGAATGTGACAACCCTGGTTAGTTTACTTCTTACTTCAGCTAGGGTTCCGCCAAAAAACGGTGAACCAAAAAGGGTTCCGTAGCCAAAAGAATTCGGGAACCGCTGCTCTAGCTCATCGGGAAGTTAGGATAAAATCGGTCGCGATTTTATCCTAACTTCCCGATTTCGTTGTGAGCCATTTGGGCAACATGACTTTTCCGATGTAAAAAAGCCTGCTGAATTCGATTCTGAATGTTGCCAAGCCGAATTTTAAATTTTTTTTTCGCTACCGAAAATTCAAAACTCAAAGTGACTTCAGGGTAACCTCATTCTATCACTTATTTAGGACATTAACCAAGGTATAATTTGACAGTATTGGAATGCGTCATAAATCATAATAACGTAAGTGCTCAGTTTGTTATAAAAGTGTTGTGAACATGTCATATTGTTGATAAGCTATTTAGTCCTAGTAATTTACGTGCAACTGAGAGCGATTTCTTATTAAACTTAACTATTTATTTTTGGCGTTATTTAGACATGGAACCTTCAAGCTCAAGTATGTAACAATGTTTCAGTATTTTTGTTTTCTTGATTACTTAAATAGTTTCTAGTAGCCGAGACAAATAAAGTGTCTAAGTCAAATTCTGGGAAATTTTGTATGAATTCGATGTTTTGTTTAGGTTCAAAGCATTATTATTAAGCTATGGTTGTTATCTGAAAATATTCTGTAGGTACGTTATAGGCTTTTAAAATAATTTTAAAATTTTGTAACTTTTTGCCACTGCCAAAAAAATCCCTGAAGAAAGCACTGTTCATGTTGAAAGCTCCATCCCCAAATAAATCTTTTAGTGAAGGTGCTGATGATGATGAAGATGACGATGAAGATGATGACGATGATGACGCATTAACGCTTCTTCAATAATAATCCAAAATTGTTTGTATCGACGAACTTTGGAGGTTTTAGATTTTTTTTTAGATTATTACTTTATTGAAATAATAAATGAATTAGGTAACTTAAAAAAAATGTTTTTCACCAAATTCGAGTTTATGTCTAAAAACCGACTTCAAAAAACCTGAAAATAAAAACAAAAACAGCCTCAAAATTAAAAACCTCTAAAAAGCAAGAAATAATTTTCAAATCACTAGGTACCTACGCATATCACTGTAATAAAACACGTCTATTGAAGTCGGGTGGGGCTGGAGGACAACTTCTTTTTTTATTCTAAGAGCCCCACCCGACTTCATTAGACGGGTTTTATTACAGTGATATGCGTAGGTATCTAGTGATTTGAAAATTATTTCTTGCTTTTTAGAGGTTTTTAATTTTGAAGCTGTTTTTGTTTTTATTTTCAGGTTTTTTGAAGTCGGTTTTTTGTTTTTAATCAATTTTTTATTTTATTCTTTTTAGTGTATAATCACTATACAGTTCCTATTTGATTTTGAGGAGTTCCCTTATGTATCTTTGAAAACCAAGGTCTAATAACAATGAAATCAAAATGATATCATCTCTAAAGTATCCTCTTTCAAACAAAAAAAGAATCATCTAAATCGGTATATAAACAAAGAAGATATGGTCGATCATCCGTATAAGTTCACAAAATGGTAACGAAAACGACAGTATTTTCAGGTTTTCCTGAAAAGTACTGAACCAATTTCAAAATTTAAAAAAATGGGACCAACTTGGGATGAAACCTGATCTAATAACGTTTGAATCATTTCAATCGTTTCAGCCGTCTTCGAGTAATCGGTGTACATACAAAAAACAAAAAAAAGGGTCGAATTGAGTACCTCCCTCCTTTTGAAGTCGGTAAAAACACATATTTGATAACATCCGATCCATTTTAGAAGGTCTAACTGGTTTAGTTGATTTGATGGTACGAATGAGGGTCTCCTGCCCCACTGTGGGTTGTTGTTAAGTAACTTACTTCTATGGTCTGAGTTTATGATGTTAGTAGGTACTTAATTTACTCCTGCGAGGTTGTTGATGTTAACCCTGTAGGTATAGCTTGATAATGCTCTCCGTTACACAACATTCATCGGGTACTTACCTATTTTAATATTGGAGGGTAGTAACTTAATATCTGCTTCTCATAATTTCCACATAAAGAGCCTAGTGAGTGACGCATTGCCACGGCAACCAGGGGGTCTATTGCCCAAGTGTCGTCGACTTCGCCGTCGGCTTCATTTGACAGATGCTTTTCTGATTTCTGATGATACTTTTCTTTGGTAAGTTTTTATTTGTACCAAAAAGAAGTAGCAATGTATTACAACCATCTGTCAAATGAAGCCGACGGCGAAGTCGACGACACTTGGGCAATAGACCCACTGGACTGTCGAAATCGGCACGAATCGAAGGTATAAATAAATTCTACTATGACGATGACGTAGTTAGGTACCTACTCATGTCAAATTCCCCAAAAGTAAGAAAGAGATTGTAGAAATCCGGATTTTTTAATTAGCAATATTACAAAATTCCGGTTTCTACAAAACTCCTGCCACAAATATATTCCGTTCATACGAGTAGTAAAAGTGGGGCGTAAATTTCAATAGTTCGCAATCTAGCAGGCGCTGGGCGCAATGTTAATCTCCTCGTATAGGCGCATTACACCACGATTGCGATACAGACAGCAAATTCACTAGCCACCCACCATTTTGTAAAATATTTAACGTGACGTACGGTTGCCTACGTCACGTTAAGTTACGTTACGTCAAGTTAATCGTTGTGGAGATCCTTGGGGAGGCCTATGGGTGTCATGCGGCTGATATGATGATGATGATGACGGTCTATACTATAGAGTGTCTGTCTGGTCTTGGAAATACTTGGAATAAACATAGGTACCTAATTTTATTGTAGTTGTAGAGTGTCGGGCCTCGGATGGAATAGACCAAGTCCAGCCAAACCCAGGAACGCATTTGGCATGCCACGCTTTGATATTTGAATTTTCCCACCAGAGATCGGCTGTCCAGCCTCCCTTGTTGTGGCCCAGCGTGGCTCCGCCACAGGCTAAAATATTTTGCCCACCTGGCATTGGGCCACCCTTGGAATAAACATTGTGTCAGATCAGACACAATGTCTCACCGCGCGCCGCTCTGCCCAGAGCCACAGTATTATTAAAACTGTGCCATAGTATTATAAAAAAAGTAGTAATAAGACGATGCCAGAACCCTGCGCGCGTTATCTGCATCTCATTAGCGTCTCACAGCATACGTTTACGGAATCCCTTGTTTTCGCATAATGGTTTTATACCTAATTTGATTTGGCATAACTGATTTGGCATACATTTTTTCGTCATAATAATACTTTGGCATAATTGTTTTTTGGCATACTATTTATGTAAGCATAATAATCATTTAGACTAATTAGTTTTCGCACAATATTTTTAGGCATATTGTCTATTCGCCTAATATTATTTAGACATAAAAATAAAAAAACGATTACTCTATAAATAAAATTATTTTGAATAACTGAAACAGAGATATGCTAATCCGGAAACAGATTAATCTTTTCAACTAAACCAGACTATGTTACTGTATCTATGGCCGAGGAACTTTTAATCGAGAAAATAGACGCACATCATCCCCCGTTGGTTGTTAGAATGTCATTACCCAATCACAAATGGCTTAAGCCAATACACGCCAGCAGGCTCAATTTCAGGGCTAGTGACTAGGAAAATATTAATAATGAACTCGCTTTGTTGGACTGGAGTATTATTATGAAGGATATTACAGACGTGAACGATATGGTGAATAAATTTTATGCCACCATCTTACCTATAGTCAATAAATTTACACCCTTTCAAACTCTGCGTGACAGTAAGTACCCAGTTTGGTTTAGTAGATCGCTAATTAAGGCTTTAAAAGAGAAGGCTAAGTACCATTCTAGGTATAAAAAAAATGAGAATCCTATGGATAAGTGCACTTTTGGTGAATTACGGGATCGTTGTGACAGATTGTTAAAAGAATGTGATACAAAATTTAAAGAACGAGCAAAAGAACATCTTCGCTGTAGTCCTAAATATTTCTGGCAGTTCACTAAGACCAAACAATCGAATCGAACATCAATTTCCAATGAAGTGCACTTAGCCAAGGATACCGCTACTGGTGGTTCCCAAGTTTGTGAATTGTTTTCAAACTACTTTCAAAGCGTTCATGATTTAAATAAAAAAAATACATTAGATTCTAATAGGGATATAAATACCGACAGAAATAATCTTACGCTAAGTAGCGTTTTCATATCTGAGGAAGAAATTTTCAAATCCCTCTCTACACTTGACTGCAATAAAGGAGCTGGTCCAGATTTGCTGCCACCTTTGTTTTATAGAAATTGTGCAAAAAATTTATGTAAGCCTTTATATATGATTTATGATACATCTTTGATTGAGATCAGGAGTATTTCCTGCTCTTTGGAAATTAGCCTATGTAACTCCAATCCACAAAGGTGGTGATCCAAGTGATGTCTGTAATAGGGTATTTTCCAAATTTTTGAAAACTGCTTATATTTAAAGATTGGGACGAACAATTTAACAGAAAAATAAAAATAAATTTATTAATGCCTTTTTTATTCATTAAACCAATTTAAAGTCAAACTTACTTTAATGGTTTTGAATTTACCGCCAAAACGCTCGGTTCGATGATGTCTACTGTGTGACGTCAACTTTGTGTAAACAATAGAGTAAATTACAGACTATATAGGTTAACACAAAGTTGACGTCACATAGTAGACATTATCGAACTGAGCGTTTTGGCGGTAAATTCAAAACCATTAAAAATAAAATTGACTTTAATTGGTTTGATGGAGAAAAAAGACATTATTTAATTTATTTTAATTTTTCTGTTATACTGTTCGTTCCAATCTTTGAATATAAGCAGTTTTCAAAAATTTGGAAAATACCCTATTATAGACCGATTTCAATATTGTCAACTGCTGCTAAAGTTTTTGAATCTTTTGTCCAAAAAATTATATACGAACATGCTAAGGGTCTTATTCATAACAGCCAACATGGTTTTCAACCTCGGAAGTCTACTACGTCAAACTTGGTAGCTTATGTAAATGATATTTACGAGGTGCTGGATAGGCAGGGGGAATGCAATATACACGGATCTCCGCAAGGCTTTTGATCTAGTTAACCACGATATACTTATTAGGAAACTGGATAGGGTGGGCATTCATGGATCTCTTTTAAGGTGGTGTGAATCGTATTTAAGGAATCGTTCACAACTGGTCGCTTTATACGGGTATAAATCTACGAGCAGAAATGTACCATCCGGAGTCCCACAAGGATCTCACTTGGGCCCACTATTTTTTATTATATTTATTAATTATATTCACAAAAGCATTCAATCAAACTTTCTTATGTATGCTGATGACTTGAAGCTGTATCGCACTATCACAGGCCAGGATGATATAGACGCTCTGCAAGCCGATTTAATTAATGTACAAGAGTGGTGTGCAACTAATGGAATGTCACTTAATTCAGAGAAATGCTTTCATATTAAGTTTACTAGAAAGATAAACTCTTTCAGTGCCAATTACTTCATTCAGGATATACCACTTACTGAAGTTTCTCACATTCGTGACCTGGGCGTGATCGTGGACAGTTCTCTTATCTTAAAATTTAATATTAATGCTATAATTACTAAAACATCTAAGTTATCAGGGTTTATTACTAGACAAATGAAGATTTTGAGGGAACCTCAACTAACAATTATAATATATAATTCTATAGTGCGCAGTATTCTCGAATACTGTAGTCCGGTATGGAATCCAGGTTACCTAGTGCATTCCAATCGATTAGAACTCGTGCAAAGACATTTTTTGTATCACCTAACCTACTCTGATATTAAGTGTCGTCAGCTTTTATCTTACGAATCCCGTCTCTCTTTTTATAGATTGAATACGCTCCACATTCGCAGGAAAGTTTTCGACGTCATGTTTCTTTTTAAATTAATCCATGGTTTTATTAACGCCCCAGACATTTTAAAGAAAATAAACTTAGCAATTCCAAGAATAAACAGCCGACTCCATAACAGAAAAACTTTTTCACTTCCTAGTTGTAGGACTATTCTCGGTCATCACTCTCCACTTTATCGCATGTGTTCTAGTTATAATTCAATAAAATACGATTTTGATATTTTCTTTAATGGTTCTGTCGCCTCCGCTAGAA
The DNA here is from genome assembly GCA_928269145.1 of Agriphila tristella. Taxonomy (NCBI): domain Eukaryota; kingdom Metazoa; phylum Arthropoda; class Insecta; order Lepidoptera; family Crambidae; genus Agriphila; species Agriphila tristella. The sequence goes on from OV743435.1 coordinate 4,540,798, forward strand.
AATGCTTAAAGTCCATTCTTGAAGCTTGATTAGACTACTCTTATAACACTTAGAACTTTTTAGTTTACTTTTTTACCTAAGTATTCATAATTTGTTTTGCTGCTTTTTATCGTTAAAGGTAAATTTACCTACTTGTTTTCAATAAAACATTAAAATATTATTATTGTAAGTCTGAGCTGAGTTAGGGTAATTCAGAGAAACAATGTTTTTTTTTTATATCACGCATGTTATACTTACATCTAGTAGGTTATAATATAGCTTTCTCCAATTTTGTAAGTTCTTCTAGATATACTTTTTATTGTAACCAGTTTTGTAAGTCAAAAAAAAAAAAAACTATTTCAGTCAAAAATAAAGTAATTGAGGTTTTGCTGACACAATCTAAGCTTTTAGTAATAATAAAAGCAAGTGTTTAGATAATACAATTGCTTAGCACACTATCGCATCGTAGCTAGCTTCCTGCTGCTTTTACAGAATACCTCGTAAAAGCTAATTAGGTAGAGGTACTTCTCTGCTAACCGTACCTGCTGCGCCAGCGGGATTTTGCGGCAAGCTCAAAGATAAAACAAGCAATGTGCACCGTGTTTAGCCGTTTAATATTAGAAGAAGCTTAAATTAAATGATGCAACATGCAATAAAGCATAGATTATTATTATTTTATAATAATCAAAACTTAAGTATTTTATTCCAGACCCTTGATTACGTAAGTCTATTGCTAACAATTCTCTATTGCAATCGATTGAAAGCGCAGTTGCATTGCTGGTTTAGTAAGGATAGTTGTCACATTGGTTCTAACTAAGCAGCGATGTAAGTGCGATTTCTGTCAGAGTTGATTGAAACAAAGTTACGTAATTACCCCCCAGTTCCCCTACTCAAATGGCCAATCTTATCTATTAGTCCTACGCGTACGCAAAAAAAACCGCAAATCGATGTACAGCAAAGCCCTTTGGTACACGTAGACTTGAGGTAAAAACAAAATTTTGGACCCGCAGTTCTTAAAAATTCTTCCCTTAGGAAAGGAGTTATGGCGTCATCTTTTTTTTTGTATGGGAAAAATTTTTTTTTTCTAAAACCTATCGTGCATGGTATTGAATGAAAGGGCTTACTGAGCCAGTTCTAAAAATATATCACATCAATATATTTCAGCCACTTGTCTTAAATTAAACCAAAAAACATTTTCAAAACATACCAAGTTTGGGCTCCTTCAGATCCGATTTGGTTGAACTGTTTCTTGTAAAATACACCTTTAGAGTTACATAATATCCTCATATCAAAGCACAAGAAAGTAATTTTGAAAATATCTAAATTTAGTATTTTTTTCAAATTTTTGCCCAACCTTACGTTTGTATGGGATTTTTGGAAATTGATTTTTGGTTTAATTTAAAACAAGTTCTGAAATGTAATTATGTGATATATTTTTAGAAACAGCTCAGAAAGCCCTTCCATTTGATATCACACAAGATAGGTTTTAGAACAGTATTTTTTTTTAAATAAATATAATCACTTTGTGAAAGCTTTGAAATCATGAAAAAATTAAAAAAAATACTAAATATCAATATATTCAAAATCGCTTTCTTGAGGTTAGATATGAGAATATTACATATCATTTGAGGTATATTTTATGAAAAATAATTCAACCATATTGTATCTGTAGGAGCCCAAACTTGGTATGTTTTGAAAATGTTTTTTGGTTTAATTTAAAACAAGTGGCTGAAATATAACGATGTGATATATTTTTGGAACCGGCTCAGCAAGCCCTTTCATTCAATACTATACACGATAGGTTTTAGAAAAAAATTTTTTTTTCTCGTACAAAAAAAAGATGACACCATAGCTCCTCTCCTAAGGGAAGAATTTTTAAGAACTGCGGGTCCAAAATTTTGTTTTCACCTCAAGTATACGTGTACCAAACGGCTATACTGTACATCGATTTGCGGTATTCTATTGATTTTGAGCTCGTAGAACACCCACTATATACAATGTGTCCCGACACCAGTGTCGGAGACTTTAATGCTAAAAAAATTTGGCATTTTTTATCGACAAATTGCTGTTTGAAAACGTTTTTTCTCTCACGGTTGTAAATTGACGCCATTTTGATTTTTTTGTTTCCAAGAACCGGGCTCTCGTACTAATTCGACCACCACTAGTCGTGTTAATGTCGTATGTTCATAAAAAAGGTCTCATTTGATAGCTTAACATGTAGACAATAATAACACATCCTTTATGTTTTAATTATAATGAAAAAAAATTAGATAATTCATTTAAGACTAAGAAAAATCGATTTTTTGTCTAATTTTTTAATAATTGGCTTTTTATGAAAAATCTAGTGCATTAAACTGCTTATTTTTTATTTTAAAACGATAGAAGAGAATGTTTTCTACAATAAAATAATAAACTTCTTTGCTCTCAGTGAGATAGTTTAGAAGTTATTTTTTTTAATATTACAAAATGCTACAACTTTGCTACAAACATTGCTCAAAATGATCTCCGCGACGTTGCAGACATGCCATAGCCCTTAATGAAACATTTTGTGTATTTAAAGGGTCATATTAAAAATTTTGTAACTTCTAAACTATCTCACTGAGAGCAAAGAAGTTTACTATTTTATTGTAGAAAACATTATCTTCTATCGTTTTAAAATAAAAAATAAGCAGTTTAATGCACTAGATTTTTCACAAAAAGCCAATTATTAAAAAATTACACAAATAATCAATTTTCCTTAGTCTTAAATGATTTTCTATTTTTTTTTTCATAATAATTAAAACATAATGGATGTGTTATTATTATCTACATGTTAAGCTACCAAATAAGACCTTTTTTATGAACATACGACATTAACACGACTAGTGGTGGTCGAATTAGTACGAGAGCCCGGTAGCGAATTTACAAAGGCTATACTATTTCAGTCACGAGTCAGACTCTAATGGTTGAGCTTTTGTTTATGCATATTACTCAACAATACCTAAACTATTTCAGTAAAAAAAATGACTCAAATGGATTAGCTTTTGCGTTGATATTTTCAAAGAAAATGCACGGACAAAACCTAGTACGGTATTATACATATTCACTCAAATAGTTAAGCTTTTGTCCTAGTCGAGTAGAGTCTCACTGCCTTGTTTATCGCGAATTAAATTATTAAAATAATTAAAATACTCGTTTTTATTCTGTATTTGATTGACAAAAAAAACGAATCTACAAACGAACATTTATTACGAAAGAAACAGGTACACACTCAACACTTGTTGAGAGTACTTACAAATAAAAATAAAATACTTTTTCCTCTAATGTAAAATACAAAAGGCAGATAATTATTTTTATCTACACCCATGCTTTAAATCCTCTGTAAAGGGTTCTGAAACGGTTATCTTACTGCCAACATTACGATATCCGAGCGAGAGGTTAGGTTATCAGTACAACATTATAACACACTTTCGGAAGATATCATGATGAGGAGGAGTAAAGTCAAAGACAAAGTCAAAGTCAAAACCCTTTGTAGAGTATACATATCATGGGTGTTTTTAATCCATATGTATTAAAATATTGTTGGTTTCCCAAATAAAAATATAAAAATGGGTGTAAATAAGGTCTTGTATGCAACTGTACTTAATTAGGTATTAAAACACTCATGTGATACTATTATAAACCCACATTCGTGTTTTAACACCCCTCACTATCGTATCTTCACACACAACGTAAAGTTCCATATGGATTCAAAAAAGATAGTATAAACACGTACTTTTGTTCATGAATAAAAAAAGCCATCACAGTTCAACATTCTGCATCATTAAAAAACAACTTTTTTATTTTTATAGCACACTTTTACTTTTTAATTTTAATAAAATAATAGTACTAACCACAGACCATAAAACAATACTATGTAGTACTAACGTATGGGCTCTAGTATAATACGGTCTGTGGTGCGGGGTGCGCCATTTACAGAAAAGTTTTGAATTCGATTTTTAACTGTTTGTTGTACTGTTTTTATTCTTGCTTTAAAATGTCTGACAGCGGTGAATGTGAAGATTTGACTCTGCCCGATATTTTAGATGCAGCGACGGAAATGACTTCTATTGAAGGTACCTAATACAAGCAAAAGTCTCACTCTCTTTCTTAGTAAAAAAAAAATCTTTCTTAAATCACCAAATGCAAAATTGTAGTGAAACAGTAAAATAAAGGGTTTTTAAACAAATTAAAAAAAAAAATTGTTACATCTATCGGCAATTATTTGTACTAATAAGATTGTTTTGCTTTTTGCGTTTCCAAGATTTTAACGTCTGTTTGGAAAGTTTGGTAAAGTTTGTTGCTATCTATCTGTGCTAAGCGTGCTGCGTGCGACGCCACCTAGCGTTTTATAAGAAATACATTTTTTAGTAGCCCTGCCAAAGAATATGAATACAAGATTCTTGAGCCCTGCTAATCGCCTTACGACGACACGTGCCATTTCTTTGTTTGGGATGAGGTATCTGTAGTAGTTAACATTAGTATTATAGTTAACAGTATTATATTATCTGTGACTCGACTAAGTATTGTTCGTTCGTACGTTATATTTATATCATTCTCGACAAAAGCTTATCTATTTGGAGTGGCAAAATAAAGTCTCAGGCTGGCCCCAGACCTACCGGTTTCATTTCTTTGCTTTGCTGTTCTACCTTGCTTGAAAGACCGCTGGCCAACCAGGTAATTTTCAATTTATCGCATTTTGGGACTAGACCAAATTGGCAAGATAGCCATTAGCTTGGTGTTATCAAATATCATCGCCTGGATTGCGAAGTAGAAAGCTTTTAGGAGATATGCCACCCTGAACATGGACTCCGATCGTTAAAAATAAATCGATCCCTTATTTATAAATACAAGATGTTCGGTAAAGCCTTATAAAGCTGAATATGGTAGATAGGGACCACAAACTGAACAACTTTTACTATGAGACCAAATCTGAAATCGAGAAAAAAATTAGCTGTTTCATACATTTTGATAATTTCGTTATTAATTTATGTATGAAACAGCAGTTTTTTTTAACTAAAACTTCGCATTGCAACCCAGACGACGATATTTGATAACACCAAACGAATGGTTATCTTGCCAATGTGGTTTGGTCAAAATATACGATAAATTGAAAATGAGCCTCTTGGCCGGCGGTCCATGGTAGAACAGCAAAGCAAAGAAATGAAACCGGTAGGTCTGGGGCCAGCCTTATTGAGATAGGTAACGTTTTACACACAACTTATTAGGTTAGTCGTAGGTATGTATAGATATAAAGTAAACGGTTATAAAAGGTGAAAGTGGCGCATTTCATAATACCTAGGTCGCATAATGGTTATTAAGCTCTAAATTGATTGACTGATTCATTCACTGATTCATTGTTGGGATAAGCGTAGAGCCCTAACGGCTGATATGAAGGTAGAGACACCATTTTTGGAGGGTAGATAGATACCTTTCATGGTGTAGGTGAGCACTAAGAAAGCATTTTGGAAAATTCCCGTTATACAGGGTGTTCCAGTTTGTAATTGTACCTATGGGGATATGTATAGGGCTGAACCATTTTTGCTGGTAGAGATAACATTTTTGGAGGGTAGGTACCTTTCATGGTGTATTATACAGGATGCTACAGAGTGTTCCAGTTTGTACATGAATTTTTATGGGAAAATTTAAATGTGTGAAATTAGGTCTAAGTACTGCTAAATACCTAGGTTGTTAATCCGTGACTTTCAAAATAAATGCACATCAGAATCAATCTTAACCACGCGAATGAAATCGCGGGCAAAAGCTAGCTATGTAACACGCTTTACTTTAAAGGCGCATTAATGTTTTGAAATTTTCTTTATAAAACGATTTTATCCTTTCGGTTCACAATTTCATTTCTATTCCTTGTGAAACATAGTTTTATTGGTATAATATAAAAAAAACACTAGTGGCCGCCCGCGGTTTAACGCGCGTGGTTCCCGTTTCCGTGAGAATATCGGGATAAAAAGTATCCTATGTTTAAATCTAGACTTTGTACTGTGTGCCAAATTTCAACCAAATCCGTTTAGTAGTTTTTGCGTGATTGAGGAACAAACATCCAAACCAACAAACTTTCATCCGTTTAGAAATGGTTGAGTTAAAAGGGTTTTGAAGGAAATGCCAAGCTCAATGCAATATGTGCTTTATCATGTACGACATAAGGTTCGCGTACGTCATAAGGACCCCCCAAAATAACAGTGTTTTTGCACGTTTTAACCCGTATATCTTATCGTAAAAATTTCTTCACAGTTAATCATGTGGTGGCATAAGCTGTCTGATAAGCCACTAAACAAAAATCGTTACTGATCCTCATTGCACAAAGAAATGAAACAAGGATACATATTATTGAAATTAATATTGAATCTATATTGATTGTGCAGCTGGTAAATTCGAATTGACGTCTATATTTCTATGGGAATGTCACTTTATTGGTATTGTATGTGATGATATTTCGTTTTTTACTGTAGCGCTCCAAAGATATCTGAAATTTCGTCAATTTATAACAATACATTTAAAGGGTTTTAAAGATTTAAGGTCAGCCATTGTTGTACAAGTCATCACATCAATAGACTATTATTTGTCTGTAATAGCATAGTAAAATTTTTCTATGGTAATATGCGACCGAGCGCCATTGCTATTTGTTTTGCTTTAATAAAATAAATAATTATAATTTTGTAGACATATAACAGGATGATGAACCGAAACTGTATGTATTGACAAAGTTTTTTCATCCCTTCTATTCGAAAAATGATGCTTTGTTCCTATATAAGTGGGACCAAAATAGCTCTTTTCTGGTAAGAACTTTTTAGTGGGAGGAAAAGAGATTTGAATATAGAACATGTATCTTTCAAAGAATTCGAACGCCGCCGCCGGCTGGTATGTATTGACTGGCTGTATAGACGGCGCGGCGAAACTGAAAAAAAAAAACATAAGCGCGCGAATTAAGTCTGTGTTCTTGTAATTAGTACATACGTACTTAGTACAATAACTTTTGAAAATTGCGCTAGTGTATCAAACGTAACTATAAATTTGTAATTATTTTTTCTTTTCACGTGTCTTTTTTAAATAAAGAACATTTTCATTAATTACATTAACACAGTCTCCTATTTATTTTCTCATAGAAAGGGGATGAAAAGTAGAGTATATGACTCGGGCGCAAAATATTTTTGGCGAGGGCGACATACTTTGAATCCCTCGCTACGTTCAGGATTCTACTGAAGAATCCCTCGCTACGCTCGGGATTCTACTCTAGAATCCCTCACTTCGCTCTGGATTCAAAAAAGCGCCCTCGCCGAAAAAATATTATTTTGCTCCCTTGTAATACAATCTACTATTGTTTTACGTTAACAAAACCAACTGTTGAATAAAAGGTATATTTAATAGTTAGACTTATATCTTTATATTATATTGAAGTCATCCATAATTCCACTATATAATCATTATATTAAGGTTGTTGCTTGTTGGTCTAAAAACGTTTTTAGACCAACAAGCAACAACGTTTTTAGATGTTATAATAATGTCCCTATTTTGATGATATTGTCTTAAAAAAAACCTTTTTACGACTGAAACGTTCTTACGACTTACCATTATATTACTGTTACTTAATTGAGTTAAAAAAACGTTTATTCGAGGTTGTAATTAGTTTAGTTAGACGACTTAATCATCAGATGTACTTTGTCTATAAGATCGATAGTTAAAAACCAATATAAAACTTTAAAAGTAAGTAGTACATAACCCTTCATTAATACGACTTGTTTGCTTGTACAGTACTAGGTTTTGTCCATGCATTTTCTTTGAAAATATCAACGCAAAAGCTAATCCATTTGAGTCATTTTTTTACTGAAATAGTTGAGGTATTGTTGAGTAATATGCATGAACAAAAGCTCAACCATTAGAGTCTGACTCGTGACTGAAATAGTATAGCCTTTGTAAATTCGCAGCCCGGTAACCGGGCTCACCGGTTCTTGGTAACTAAAAAATCAAAATGGCGGCCAATTTACAACCGTGAGAGTAAAAACGATTTCAAACAGCAATTTGTCGATAAAAAAATGCCATATTTTATAGCATTAAAGTCTCCGACACTGGTGTTTGGACACATGTATAGGTTCGTTTAAAAAACCACAAAGTAGGTACCTAGTTTTTGTGTTTAAACGCTACGCTAACTATAAAAGCTTAATATATGAGCAATAAACGATTAAATCACCAGTCGTAAGCTTATGTAAATCACAGACGGCATTGACAAGCTTACGGTAAGTATTTTAATTTTATAGTTTACTGCTTATTTTAAAGCTTTAATTGTAAGCGTAGCGTTGTAACGCATAGAATGTTGGCTAATTTGAGTAGGGGGTAGGGTTGCCAAAAAATTACAAGAAGAATATAGTAGATTGCCATTTGGGATGTCAAAAAATATAGTATCCACATAAAAAATATAGTAGCCTTTAATATTGTAAATTTTTGGAGGTTTCTAAACGTTTTTTTTTTCACCCACACGCGAAACGAAACGACCGACTGTGATGATGCCTGTATAATCATGGTTAAAATATAGTAGATATGGCTACTATATATTTTTCCAACAGTATATAGTAGCATGGCCCAAAATATAGTAGTCTACTATATTATATAGTAGTTTTGGCAACCCTAGTAGGGGGGCAGGATTAACGTAGGATATAGCAAGCAAACGAAAGAGAAGTCAGAGGACTGAGTACCTAATTAGAAAGAATCTCTGTACCTTTCATCAAAATGCACAGTTACTCTAATTAAAGCCTTCAAAAAGAAAAGAAAACATACCTATTTACGAAATTCTCGTTCCTGTTTCGGCCCGCGCCAGTCAATGCATAATTTTGAATAATTACGCGACAAGCACCCAATGTGCGCAGGTGAATTTTCTCACGAAGCAGTGTGTTGTAATTAAATGTAATGTTGGGCCATTAGGGCATATTTTACAGAAATGGTAAGTATTTAAAGTAAGGTAAATGAAGAGTCTGCTTCTTTACCAAGACATGATGCTTGTTATAATACTTTCTCTGATATAGGTACTTGGGCGGATTCAGGCCACCAATCACCAAACACACCAAACATAAGATTTTTTACAGACAGAGTCAATAATATCAACACATTTAAGTAAGTATGACTAATACTTAAATTTTTATTGAGATCCAATGCTTAGTTTTTGTAAAATTCCACAAAGTTGTTTAGTTTGTACTCACTTGTGTAAATATTGAAGTCTTAAGCTAGGGTTTCCTAGGATGACGGTGCCGTCATTTAGCGGCGTAACACGTTGTCTATGTAAACAATTGTTAGGTTTTGCCATTTATAACACTAGTTTTTGGCGTTTTCGCTATTTTTAACGATAACGTTAACGCTATTTTCCCGATATGAGTTATTTATTTTACTGGCAATAATTTATTGTTGGCAACACTAGAGCTATATAAGTAGAGAGTTACGGTAGAATCGGATTCATTCTGTTCCAACCGTCGACGCAGCAATTTGAAAAGTGAAACTACTGTGTAAAATGTACGACAGTGTCCAAGTTCTGTGAAAGTAAAGGATGTTAAAGGTATTTATGTGTTCTTATTTTATTATAAGTGTTCTTTAGAAGGATAACCCTACAATTCAGAAGTGGTAACCAATATTGAACGCAGTAAAAACAAAATTGTCATTGCATGTGGCCAAGGCTCTTCGGCCGTGCTTTAACATACTTTACACTCATCTCATGGCACGTGGCCGAGGCAACTCTTCGGTCGTGCTATCATACTGCACATTCATTGCACATGGTCGAGGCTACACTTCGACAGTGCATACTTCACACTCTGTTCTACACCACCCTCAAATGCTGCTCGTTAATGCTTAGTCAGGGCCACTCCCTGATAGCATTGGTGGGTAGGGTAATGAAAGCGCTGCTCGCTAATCCTTGGTCGGGGCTACTCCCCGACAGAATTGGCGGGTAGGGTAATAAAGGCACTGCGCTGGTACTTGGTCGGGGCCACTCCTCGATAGAATTGGCGTGTAGTGCGATAAATGATTTGATCCTGCTGTATTTAATCGTGAAAATCGTGAATTACTATCACTCACGTTGCATGATAAAAAAAATGGGTTTCCTTTGTTCTAATTTTGTAGTATCCAGTTTCCATTGGAAAACTGTTAATTTATTATCAGTCAATATGAAATTTTCTCCATAATTGAAGTTAAAGTTCAAAGTCATTCCCAACTACTCCATTAAATTTTGTGTTTGAGATAAAACAAAGCTAAATTGATACGTAGGTACTCATGGCTTTATTTATTCTAAAATTTGCATTATTTTCTGTTTAATACTCATTGGAACGAGACTAACTACCCACAAGCTGCGGCAGCGTGTCGAAACGAAGTCGAGGATGAAGAAGATGAAGGTGAAGAAACGAGATCGAGGATGGAATGCTGAGGTATCCTCTTCAAATCGGTTAAAGGTCAGAAGTAACATTGCATCTTACTATTTTATGAGTTACGAGATTGAAAGTAACCCTACTTTTTACAAATGTTTAATAATTTTGATAATTCATTAAAAGGGAATGGTTCAGTTTATACGGGGGCTTTGCGTGAACATTTAATATAATTAAGGTAATAAAGTTGCCCCAAAACAAAAAACAAAAAAATACTACTCTTAGAATAGAATAGAATTTATTTGCATTTGATTAGGGTACACTGGAGGTCTTATAGTACTTATTTAAAGATCTGCTTATTCAACCATTAACATGCAAATATTATCTTAAAATTAACAAGTATACTACAATCTTTCTTTAACATTTAACATTGCGGATATCGCGACTTATGAGTAATAGAAGTTAATTTTAATGTTTTTCTCTTTTCCCTAAATAAATAAATTATTTACACTCTCAACTTGCTTAATAATTACCTACTGTTTACACTTTTGAGGTGTTACATACTCTTTGGCAAACAGTGGACACGTACTGCTGGGTATTGTGCCATGTTTTGAATAATATGTGCTAAGACAACTTTTACTTTCCGGTGAAGAGACCATTGACATATTTTAATCTTAAATTTAATTGTATTTTTCTGTAAAAAAAAACACATTTTACAGAACTTTTCGTCAAAAGCCTTAATCGAACCATTCTCTTTCCTAAAGTGCTTTATTGTTACTGAATTTGAATTTCTCTCTAAACTGAGTATAATTATTTTATTAAAATGGTGACATAGTTTGATTTACGCTTTATGCTAAGCCAGGGCAACTCTCTGATAACTCTTGACGAATATTTTAATTTTGCCACATAAATGCCTATAAAAGTACGTACATATATATTATGCCGTGTTTTACGTAAGCTAACATAGATGTGTATACAGGGAGATGCTGGGGTTGGTTACTTGCGCGTAGCGCTTGATCAGGGTGACTTTCTGGTAGCGTGGTGCGCAAGTTACTGAATGAGTCTCTTGGGCGCAGCCACGACCGTGGCCAGGGCTTACTCCTTACCCTTGGTAGCATTCGACACGCTAATTCGTGCCAAATGATGATAACGCTAGATCAAAGTTTCTTTGAAGCATTATGTTTTGAGTTTCTATTCTCCTCTCCATCACTGTAATAAGTCCAAGGTTATTATTTTATTTTATTTTATTTGGGAAATTAACAGACAAATAACTAAGTATGGTTTCAATCATGTTAACGCATAGGTACAGGGTACGGTTAAGTGTCTAACGTTGAAACGGTCGGATACAGTGAAACATTGCCATATTTTTGAATCACGATGCTGTCTGGTAGTGTACAGATTATTTTTCAGTTGTATTTGATTTCTCAGTTAAATACTATAAATAAATCCCTTTTTCTCCGTATGACATTGCATTGTATTGTACATATATGATAGATTCATGAGGACTAGATCACCTATTAAATTATTCGATTTTGAACGATATGTTTGAGGTGTCCCCTTGGTCACCCCGGTGTCCAACAATGACAGCTCAAGGGTGGACACAATGAAACACTGTTTAGTTTAGTTTTATATTTAACTTTGTTTAGTGTAACCATGTCATGTTATACACCGTCATTTTGTAGTCATTTTAATTAACTTAAGGGAGTGCTCTACTAATGAAAATAATCATTTTTGCCAAAGAAACATGGGTCGAAAAACGACAAAAATTTTGGACTTTCCCATACAAATACAATGTTTTAGCTGTCTAGTTAGTATGGGAGGACCAATTTTTTTGGTCGTTTTTTGACCCATGTTTCTTGGGCAAAAATGTTTAGCTTCATTGGTACAACACACCCTTAAGTTAATTAAAACGACTACAAAATGACGGTGTATAAAAGTGGTTTATTCATTAGTTATGATTTCACACAAATTTAGTGAATATTTATACCTAAACATAAAAAAGGTACATAATCATTGTCTATTAATAAAATGTTATTAAGGTGGCGCTGGTTTTATGAGTAACTATTGATTGTAATTCATTATAACCTATTTATAGGTATAACTATGATCTAAAAAAAAATCCTCAATCGTTAAGTAACAAAATAATCGTACCTAAGACAAATCAAAAGTCTGAATAAAGTGTAATACTCTGGACAGAACCTTTATTGATTACAATTTAACGGTTTTTATCATTTACTTGTTCCAATAACACACTAAATACACTTAAGTCAATATTAATAACAGTGTTTCATTGTTGGACACAGGGTGTTTGTTACATTGTGTACACCTAGGTGAACACAATGCAACTATTTAATTTTTTTTAAAGGCCTTCTTATTGGTTATGTATATATTTATTAGTGAAACTATAAATGCTATATTATACCTAATTAAGTAGACTCCTTTCCTGTTAGTAAAAATCCTTGTCTTCAAAAATGAGAGAAATATGAGACTCAGAATTTTTGGTTTTATAGTTGCTCACTGCACCCTAACTAATTTGAAGTAATCAATGGTAGATAATACACCATGTTTGTGTCACATTATGTGACATGTGACTAGGTATAAATTAGTATTTTATATAAAATAATTTACATCTTTGATACATTGAACATTTTTGACGAGCATACAAGTTGATCATGATCAGTGATTGATAACAAATCACAAGTTTAATAGTGGGAGGACGGGATTTCCTAGGCGCTGTGCTGGCTGCCAGGATTTGCCACCGTATCTACTGCTTTATGCACTAGCTGTTAGGTTAGGTTAAAAGAACTTTATTCTCATAAATACATCAACATTGTCACTTACATGAGAACATTATAATTAAAAGTAAAAACGTGTGTGATCGCAAAAGCAAGGCGGATTAGGTAGGTACATTAATTATTGTCCGCTGGTATGCATACAAATACAGGGCCTACCAAATTATTCATATGAATAAGAAAAGAATAATAAGAAATATTTATTCTGCAATAACATGGTACCTACACATACATAAAGATCTTAAAATAAGTAATATCCGCTACACGACACCAGTTTCAGGCAAGCAGAATGAAGGGAGATTTAAGCACATGTCATTCATATTAAAATTAATCATTTCGGAAGTCTAATTCTAAGTTACAAAGTTATTAAGTACCTACATAATGACAAGAGATTTTAATGTCATAAGATAAAATAATAAAAATAACAAATAGTCAATAATTAACATGTCAAATTATTATGCATTTTTACATTCAAAATATTCCCTAATTGAATAGAAACACTTTTTAACCTTTTTATAGCTTTTGGTATTATGATTATATACTAATGATGACATCGTTTTGCGACTTAACTGGGTTCTACGTGAGTACATACCAATAGACAGTCCAAACAAATGAGGATGTTTATTAAAAAAAATAAAAATGCCTTCCTCCCAGATATACGGACAAGTCGGCGGTAATATGCTAAGGCTGAGATGCACCACCTAACTCGATATCAAGCTTGTTAAAGTACCTACCGGTTAAGCACAAGTTAGCCAAAAAAAGGTTGCCAGCCAGCATGATGTCCTTTGACATGTTTGACGTCACAATAGGTGCCATTATCATTTGACGATAACCGTAACTTTGAAAGCGTTTTGGTGCAACTCACACTAAGCTTTTTAAAATAATGGTCTGCAACTATCAAGTGGTCTTGCTTGATCTTATATTTCACATTATTGACATTAGTATTTCATGTTCGAGAATTAATGTTTCACACTATTGTAATTATACTTATACAGTCAGTTATATGATTTAATCTTAAATGATTTTATATTAAGTACTTAGTCACTCGGTGGCTCATTATACAACATTACACATACACATGAAGATGTTTAGTAAGTGGTAACAAATCAAGTTCCTTGAATAACTGATCAGAGTCGCGGGTAAATTTACTTGTTATTGTTAACATAATTAGGCCTACGGAGGAAGGTATCTTTCGGGTATTGACAGAAACTAGGCATTGCCAAGACCATGGCTTGGTTCCGTAGTTGAATTAAATTAAAAGTTGAAGTAACTAAGTGTTAACTGGATCTTAACACTGAATATAAATAAATGTATGTCCACAGTTCTGTTTACTTTAGCATTGGGGAAAGTTTGGTTCACTATAGGGTTATGATAGTAGGATTTACACATATAAGGTTTCATTTGATAATGTATTGAAAGTTTTTATTTCATAGTCTTAAGATAATACTTGAAAGGGGTTGCTGTCGCTTTTGTGTTTAATTTCAGAAGACTTGTGTGCTTCTTGATGGCGCTGACCGATGGCTTCTGGAAGGCGCTGACCGATGGCTTTTGGGTGGCGCTGAGTGCTGACGGATGACTCCTGGATGGCACTGACCGATGGCTTGGATAGTGCTGACTGAAGTTTCTGGATGGTGCCGATGGATGGCGCCGACAAGTGGCCTCTGGATGGGGCCACTGATGGCTCCTCGATGTCACTGATGGATGGTTTTTGGATATAGGTTATGGCGATGGCCTTTTTGATTTAGTCCTCCCGTGATCACGGCCTCCGAAAGGGTGTCGAGGCGTCGGGAAATCAGTGAGTTAAAACATCCATTGTTTCGATAATTGTATTATTGCAAATGGTTCCTATTTAATGATTGATATTAATTATTACAAGAGTATTAGGTTTAGGAAATCTTTAAGTGCAAATAAGCCCTAACTAATGTTTCTATGTTTATGGTATTTATGATGCTGATGATGTTTGAATATGCAAATAGAAGTGATTAGCTTATATGGAATGAGTGTGAATGAGATTTCAGACTGATACACCCTCATGACAAGTATGGAGGTGATATGAGTTGATCTCATTCATAAATAGATTATAGCTTATGTACTTTCATGAGATAAAAATCTTGGAGGTACATCAGTGAATGAGATTTTAGACTGATACACCTTCATGACAAGTATGGAGGTGATATGAGTTGATCTCATTCATAAATAGATTATAGCTTATGTACTTTCATGAGATAGAAATCTTGGAGGTACAACAGTGAATGAGATTTTAGACTGATACACCTTCATGACAAGTATGGAGGTGATATGAGTTGATCTCATTCATAAATAGATTATAGCTTATGTACTTTCATGAGATAGAAATCTTGGAGGTACATCAGTGAATGAGATTTCAGACTGATACACCCTCATGAGAAGTATGGAGGTGATATGAGTTGATCTCATTTATAAATAGATTTTAGCTTATGTACTTTTATGAGATAGAAATCTTAGAGGTACATCAGTGAATGAGATTTCAGACTGATACACCCTCATGAGAAGTATGGAGGTGATATGAGTTGATCTCATTTATAAATAGATTTTAGCTTATGTACTTTTATGAGATAGAAATCTTAGAGGTACATCAGTGAATGAGATTTCAGACTGATACACCCTCATGAGAAGTATGGAGGTGATATGAGTTGATCTCATTTATAAATATATTTTAGCTTATGTACTTTCATGAGATAGAAATCTTGGAGGTACATCAGTGAATGAGATTTCAGACTGATACACCCTCATGAGAAGTATGGAGGTGATATGAGTTGATCTCATTTATAAATAGATTTTAGCTTATGTACTTTTATGAGATAGAAATCTTAGAGGTACATCAGTGAATGAGATTTCAGACTGATACACCCTCATGAGAAGTATGGAGGGAGGTGATATGAGTTGATCTCATTTATAAATAGATTTTAGCTTATGTACTTTTATGAGATAGAAATCTTAGAGGTACATCAGTGAATGAGATTTCAGACTGATACATCCTCATGAGAAGTATGGAGGTGATATGAGTTGATCTCATTTATAAATAGATTTTAGCTTATGTACTTTCATGAGATAGAAATCTTGGAGGTACATCAGTGAATGAGATTTCAGACTGATACACCCTCATGAGAAGTATGGAGGTGATATGAGTTGATCTCATTTATAAATAGATTTTAGCTTATGTACTTTTATGAGATAGAAATCTTAGAAGTACATCAGTGAATGAGATTTCAGACTGATACACCCTCATAAGAAGTTTGGAGGTGATATGAGTTGATTTCATTCATAAATAGATTACAGCTTATGTATCACGAGAAAAGGAATCTTTGTGGTACATGAGTGAATGAGATTTTAGATGGATATATCCTTATACCATCGAGATAAAATATAGGTCGATCTGCATTCATAAATAAATAATTAATTTGATTTAATTAAATTGCTCATAACAGTATATCTTAACAATGTAACTTTTAATTTGATATTGTTACCTTTAAAATATATTTCATAATTTTAGGATAAAATTGCAATTAAACTGTCATGTCTAAACATGTATTTGCCTCTGCCTCTGTGGCTACTTCTAAACTAAGATTGTAAATAATTGTAATTTTGAGGCAATAAACCATTTCTATTCTATTCTATTTGGAGGTTGTTTCCGGATATGAGTTATTTATTTTACTGGCAATAATTTATTGTTGGCAACACTAGAGCTATATAAGTAGAGAGTTACGGTAGAATCGGATTCATTCTGTTCCAACCGTCGACGCAGCAATTTGAAAAGTGAAACTACTGTGTAAAATGTACGACAGTGTCCAAGTTCTGTGAAAGTAAAGGATGTTAAAGGTATTTATGTGTTCTTATTTTATTATAAGTGTTCTTTAGAAGGATAACCCTACACAATATGGCGCGGTTTCTGACGTTGCGGTGTCGACATATTTTGTCCATAGACAACATTCAACGCCGCTATATTACGGCCGCAATATGACGGCACCGTCATCCTAGGAAACCCTAGCTTTGGCCGTGCGCTGATGATGGTTTGGTAAAAATCATTACAATCAATGGATGGTGTAATGATTTTGTCCAATCGCGACGAATGAAGTCTTGAATGAAGTTCGGGAGGAGTCCGATCTACGCTCTTAATAAAATCCGGTCTAGATCCCTGCTGCCATGATGTTTGTGTTTTCGAATATTTATTATGGTGCTTGGTGCTTCCCACGACGTGATTCTCAAAGTAATTACTTAATTTGCCTATGGACTAATCCCTATATGGGCTCAAATAGAATATGTACCTATATTGTTGTGACCCAGTCACAACATACATATTTAAACCATTTAGGCATAGATCTATTAGGTATACTTATACTGTGATGCTTTTTAAAATAATTTGATATTATGTAGTTCGCCTCGTGTCGTGGCCCCACTTTAAGTATTTGTATTACAAAGATCTTACCTTTCCAATGGACAACCTTTCAAAAATATAATATGTCGTTTTCACTTTGTATGATGAAAGTAGATACAAAATTAGGGGACACGTATTTTTTATTTAAACTTTTAATTGATTTTTTATATATTAAATCACTGTTTGAAATCTTACTCATTCTAAAAGAGCGTAAGTACATTGTCAGGAAGTTGAAATGTGTAGCTTTTGCAAAAAAAAAATCAATTCTGATCTTATCTGTGACAATATGACACCATGATTTCGATAGTGATGTGGCATGGGATTTCTGTAAGTGATGTCGATAATAGACAACATTTTCATTTTGAGAAAGTCGACGTTTAAATATCGTCAGCTTATATAAATATTTTCAGCTTTTTTTTAAATTCGCAGCTAGATAGCACTTCTAATTTTATTTTTTTTTCCAAATGCGGGATAAATTTATTTTTAAGGCCAGTTTTTTTTTAAATATTTCCAATATTTCAAAAAACTGGCCCGATTAAAAATTCCATATAATTTTTGAACCTCCTCACAAAATTTCACGAGAATCTATTTCTCTTTCACCGATCTAGTTCTCTGCAGAGGAGAAAAAACAGCGCCGGAAAGCTGGACTGAAATATGTTTTTTTACATATCTCAGACATTTTGCAAAAATTACGACAAATTCGATTGATAAATTTCCACATTTTCACGCTTCCTTTGCTAGTCATTTTACAAACAATATTTTATTTAAACATGAGCTGCTAGATGTGCGCTTTATATTCAGTGAAAAATCAGAGATAATAGTTTATAACCTAGCGGAAACTAGTCAAGGAAATTAAAAGAACACGTTGAAAATATCAGTGTTTATTATTTTAAGGTGTTCACTTTTTTAACTCTTTCTAGTTGTCGCTGCAAACTATAAATAGGTAATTGCTTCATGTCGATAGCTTGCAGGCTCTCCTGACGTGTTACGTTTTGTGTTTTGTTGGATAACGGTGGCGCCTAAAACAAAGAAATTGAACTTGTAGTAGTACCTACATACAAAATATTATGTTACAACTGATTTGAGTTTTCAAATGTAAATTACGTAATTATTATTTATTTACATAAAAGAAAGATGTGCCAAGCCATGTGATGGTTTTCTACTTTTTGTTCCCATCAAATATAAAGTAAGAAAGTACAATAAAACAAATATCGATATAGAAATGCACATCACTAGGCGAAATAATATAACCTCTACTACGACATGTAATAAAAAATCTGATCTTTGCAAAATCAGCAAAGAACTAGACACAAACGACTATTTGCACAAATTATTAGTATATTATAATAGTTTCAAGCTATTTACACTATATAAAAACATCTAAAACAATATAAACTTACCGATGAAATCAAAATGTTAATTGATTATTTTCATTTCTTCCTGTGCGAGATTTATAGCCTTTAATCACACAAGACGTAATTTCACTGGTAACGCATAAGTATCCCAAATAATGTTATGACTTTCTTTTAAGTTTTTTACTAGAATATTTTATAAATTTCTACATTTTACTAGTCTGATCAGAAATACGCTTAAATGACATTCTGTCACTATGATTTATTATGACAATGGATTTTAATTTTTAATGAATGCACAGATAATATAAATACAAGACAAATAGACTCAACTCAAACTTCCTGACATTCCCAATTTGAACTAGATTTTAGTTTTTTTTAATGACGTAAAAAATACTGAACTAAAAATTCTGAAAAGAAAAATATGAGCTTAGAACACTAAAATCTCGAAATGGTTTTCTAATTTTAGTACTTTCTCAAAATGAAATGTTGTCCATTGTAATTAACAGTGCTCCAAATTTTCACGAGATCCATCTACTCTGATCCTCTTTGTGGAAACCATTGGATTTATTTGAAACTTGGCAACTATCTATCGAACCTCGTGAATAGTGGAACTTGTACTATGTATTCTGTGGTGGAACAATGTAAATGTGCTGACAATTCTGTAAAAGGCATTTGTAGTGTAAAAGCGAATATCCATTACTTATTACCGAATTTTAATTTTTAATATAATTTGGAATACTTAGCTACAATTTGACGTAAATCTTTAGGATTATTAATTCTTAAAACACAATTTCCGACCCTGAATCTGTGAAGTAACTTAGGTAAATACAATTTAAAAATGTCTAGGGTGTGATCAGATTTTTGAATGCTAAAGCGCAATGTCCATTTAACCATTTATTTGTTTCACTATCTAAACCATTGATTTTCTCATACATACAGACCACCACAAGCTAATACGCCGCAAAAGCGTTCGATAAACATACCTACGAGCATTATCCGGCTATTACCGTTTTCCGGAACATTCCGGTTGTAATCAGCCGAAACCGGATATAACTGGATAGGTGCGGCAACACATGGGGCCTTGTCAATGGCTAATTGGACGTATAATTCGATTGTATTCCACTAGTTTAGGTCGCATATTTGCGAGCGAAATTGGAACGAAGTGCCTACTTTACTGCCTTGAATCAACTTAAATGAATGAGATGGCTGATGGCTGTGTGGTAATACGTGGGTATAGGGTGGATATGCCTAACTCCAGCCCCCCCCCCCCCTAATACCAGCCCCCAAAAGTTTTTGCTTTGCTTTTATTAAAAAACAGTGAAAATCGGAAACTGTTTGATGGAGCCACACCGCTAGTTAATCCTCTAAGTTGGAAAGTCACTATTAGCCGGTCGCGTCACCTACAACTCACACAACGAGCAATAATGTTTACCGATACCGAGTAGAGGTGACTATGTTTGAAAAACAGCATAAAAGCTCGATCGATGCGAACTATGGGAAGTGTGTTTACGAAGGCAAGATGAAATTTTTTTTAGGTTTTATGCTTTGATACTAGTAATAGATTAGTTATATAACGTTTTGACATTACTAGTTTGTAATTAAATTTACTAATTTCGAAAAAAATAGGAGGGCAGGAGTTTGACTGGATGATTTTCAATAACTTTCTATTACCAGCCGGGGCTGGTATTGGGTATTTAACTTTCGTTTAAGAAATCAAGTTCATCTTAATTTGCTCGTCTCAAGGTTGGAATTTGTAGTGCTATTCACTAGAATTGCTAACCCTGCACCCTATGACCTAATTACAGCCGGGTGAAAAATGTTCAATTCCTAAGTTATTAGTTCTGCAAGTTAGGGGCTGGTATTAGGATATGTATGAGAACCTAACTCCAGCCGGTCATCTAACTTTACGGCAATATACAGGGTGTTCTCAAATATGATTTAAATTATTTTTTTTTATTTTTTAATGTTAGATGTAAAAAGTAATAATAATTAAAATCATACTTTTCTTCACTCATAGAAACAGAAAATAAATTCAATATAAAAAAATGTATATTGAATTCCACTTCTTGGAAAACGCTTAAAAAAGTTTCAAATAATTAAAACGATTTCATACTCGTTGATTATATGTTTAATAAACCAAAGTTAACTTTTTGTTACGCCATTTTTAATATATGTGTATTCTTAATTGATTAATATCTACAGGAGAGGTGTAAGTTTCAATGACTTGCTATGGGAATCATAATTTATAGCCTTTAGTGTTTTATTATCACTATTGAGAGTTACCAAATTATTATTTTTTTATTTTATACTAACATGGTTGTATTATTTTAGAACACCCTGTACCCGGCTGGAATTAGGGAGCAAAGCGGCTGATATTAGGGCAAAGGCGGCTGGAGTTAGGGTTTTTCGCCCTTTGGACATTTAAACGCTTCTCTATTTTTTTCCCACAAAACTACGTAAAAATAAGTTCTATTTTCGTAATAAAGATGAATCAACCTACCTAAAACTGTATCAACAATATTTTTAAGATAGCAATTGTGGCAACAACAGAGATTCAAAGTTGAAAAATCCTTGGGGGGGCTGGTAATAGGCATATTCACCCTACTAAACTAAATAGGCGACAAATGTAACGTTATATAGCCTATGTTCATTGGACAATTAAGACGCTTCTAACAATACCTCATTTGTCAAATTATAACAGGTAGTTTAGAAGTTATGAGGGAACAGATGAATTTACAAACATACAAACATACATACATACAGGTCAAAATCATATACCCTCCGTTTTGGCTTCGCCGTAGTTGGGTAAAAATGGTTATCAGATGCAAATCGCCTGAGACGTATTTTTGACCATATATCCGAGGATTTTGAGAGGATCGAGATGAAAATAGTACCAAAAGTTGAGGAATTTATTAAGACACGTGTGAACGTTTGAATTTTGAAAATCTACTGGTAACTTTTTTTGAAATTTTGCAAAATTCCAAAAATTCTGGGTTTTTTGGGGGTGTTTGTTTACTAAATTGTAAATATTTCGGAAAAAAAACTGACTTAAGAAAAAATTAAAAAAAAGGTCCTAGTTTCGCTACCAAATGGCGAAATAATTTTGAAAATCTGTTTGGAATTCTAGAAAAACGGGTGTTTCCATACATAAAAAGTTATGTAGCTTTTATGATTAGCGACCGATCGTCATGGTAATAGTGTTAAAAGATGCAGAAGCAGACGAGAAGTGCATTCGTTGGAATTTTGAGAATCGGTTAATAATATTTCGGCTGCATCGAGGCAGTCAGCGGGCACTTTTGTGACACGAGGCGGAGCCGAGTGTCACAATCGTAAAAATAAATAGGTACCTACTACCTAGGTAATTTTAAAAATATAATAGGATTTTGCATTTGATTTGATTTTGGTTTTCGTAAATTTTTGTGTTCATTTTCAATGCTCCGATTCTTGCGGGGACTGCAAAATCTGTGAATTTTTTTAAATACATGTTGTGGTTGTGGCAGGTGGTGGTTATGGAATAATCTCCATTGCTGTTGCTCCCGTTCTTTTGAGCAGATGAATTTAGGTATTTTATTCATTTAGAATTTTTTGAACCAAAAATTCTATAAGTTTTTCTTATTGTAATGGAGCTTATTCATATAAAAAAATTCAGCCGATTTTTTTTTCAGAGATTCTTCATTTAGAAGAATTTTATTGACAGAAGCTCTGTGGATAACTAGACAGGTACTTATGTAAAAACTGACTTACGTAATACTTCTTGGCCCATAAAACGAATTAATTAAATAACAATAGTGCTTATGACACTTCTGCATGTTAGGTAGAAGACCCATTTTCTCTAGCCCGAACTAAAGCTCATTGAAAACTAAATAGGAACTCTCAAACTATCTCGAACTAAATACCCCCTAACTAGGCCAGATTCTTACCTGAAGGGGATGAGAAACGATATGTTTTGCATACTTGGTGCATAATGTTGCATAATATAGCAATAAAGATGCGGGAAGTGGCCTCTGCAATCTCGGCACACCCTCACACCGATATTCAAAATCCATTTTTATGTTCTAGACTTAGATATCTACATTGTTGTTTGTGCTTCCTAAGTTGTAAAAATCACCTTTCAAAGCCGTAGATTCAACTATAAACTTTACTTTTATCGCACGCAGTAACTATTGCAATAAAGAATCCATACCTACTTATAATATTTGTGTTGGAAAGTAACTTTAATACGCAGATAATAGTATTAGATTTAACGCCTGTGCTGTGAAATGGGAAGAAAAACATAGCCCTTGCCAAATTTCTTGTCGGTACCTAATTACTTAGTATAAAATTCTAAAGCTGATGTTAACGTTGATTTTTTAATTGAGTTTTTTTTAAAGAAAATGACATAAATTACAGGATTTAAAATTAACGTGTGTACTATTGTGTTCGGTACGCACGACAGCATTTAACTGTTGAATTACGAAAACTGCTCTTTATTACGTAGGTACGGTATAGAGGTCTTAAGGTCAACATATGTACTATTGCAACAGCGTCGCTTAACCAGTTAGCAACAAAATTCGCGTGCGCGCGTATCGCCCTTGCACGAACTAAACGTATGTAGTGACGGCGCGGCGTGCAAGCGATTTTAACCTTAGCAGTGGTTAAGCGACGCTGTTGCCTATGGTACATAGTCTGAGTCTGTCGTATCTGACGTGCCGTTGACTGTACTTACTTAGCTAGCTCAGCGACCCGAAATTAATCCCGTAATGAATGTTGGCCTGCATTCTGTGTTTTTTTTATATTTTTTTATTCACAACGGGGTAGTGCTTGACCTTCATCTCACCTGATGTTAAGTGACGATAAGGTCGAAGGAGGAAGCGCACTACACCCGGAATCCTCATCACTGAGGAACTGGCTATCTTACCTCTAAATGCCGGAACACAACAATTTTATTTTTAAATTCTTGTGTCCAGGCGGACTTGATATAAGCCCTACCACCAACCAAACCAAGTACAAATTGTACTCCTCCCCTCCCCTGGGAATCGAACCCGGGACCCCTGCGTCTTACACGGATGGGCGAACCACTAAACCACAAAGGCGGTTGAGATTGAGATGGCGCAGGATTTCTTTCGGTGTTGTAGTGGACCAGTTCCAAGACGACCAATTAGGCATGGCATCATGGGGCGACGACGCAGCTGATGAGCTGACGAACTGGCATATAGGATAAGTATAAGATTCTTTGCCTTATAAGGCTCGGATCGGACACTATTTTTATAACAGCTTCACAGCTTTTGTCAGACGCTTTCGTTATAATCGTTAAAGTTACCGCGATTGCCCCTGTTCGGTGCAACAGCAGCCTCGCAGTCGAGTGTCGGCCTAAATGTGTGGCGGAGCATGAGAGCTTCGTAACGACTTCCCCAATATTATTTTCTGCGGTTATTTATGAAAGTAACCGAGAGTCTAGTCGCTCCGACTTCGTCGCGTGACAACTGAGAAGAACCGACTTCGTCGCGTGACGACCGACGTGGAATAGACGGGATAGCTTTGTTATGTCACGTTTGCTGACTCATTGAATTTGAATTTAAAAACGAGACAGGAAATATAATTCTACAGGGTTATTTGTAAAAGACTAACATCGTCGCAGGACTAGATTAAAAACATCATAAGCAACAACATATTTTTCACCTCTCCAGCACGAAAAGGGTGCTTTTGGCGCGTAAAAACTCGCAGCAAAATCGATTTTTGCTGCGAGCGTGAGACAAAGTGCTTTTTTAATTTCTAACACCAACTTTTAAATGAATAAAGAAAAAACAAATAAAGTGACAAGGATGACACTTGTAAAATTGATATGCGAGAAAAGGATAGATAGAGTGCTTTATGGTGTCATACACGGATTAAAAAGTAAAAAAAATAAAATGCACGGCTATACCAAGGAGTTTTAAATAAGGTTGATAATTCGAAATAAAGAGCATGGAGGTAATGAGGTCACATTTCATACATGTGAAATAAGAAAAATTAATGAATTTTTTTAACAAATTATATGTTTTATGATTATAAATAAATAAATAAGACGGAATATTAACGAATAAGAGAAAAAACACAACGTAATGTAATCAGAACGACGGGAATCTACTTAACTGACTCTATGAATAAAAATTTTCAGCATAGGTTTGATTGAATTATTTTTGTGATAAATTACAAAAATGAATGCGTCCAACGATGAAGATAGTTTCTTAACTCCAAAAGAGTTAAGTGAACAAGTTTCTAATGCTGAATTAAGCTTTTTTACCAGGAAAGTCACATGAAAATTTTCTCACTGGTCGAGGTGAAAAGTTGTATGTTTTACACGAGACCAAAATGTTGTTCTGCCTCGTGCCTTTAAATCACTCACTGTGCTCAGTAGTCTATATTAGAATCACTCGCTACGCTCGTGATTCAATTCTAGACTGCTTCGCTAGTTCGTGATTTAAAGTCGCCACTCACAGCACAATTTGATTTTGGTCACTTGTATAACAAATAACTATTGTTCTAAGACTTTTCCCAAAACACAAAATAAAAATAGACTTTTCATACAAAACTCGATCAGCCTGTCGATTTTGTAACAAACTCGCAACTCACTTCGCAGAAATTTTAAATCATAAAAGAGATAATGATAGGCTGTTTTTCTAATCACAAAAGATTTTAGACAGCTACGGTAACTACCTAAAACCTTTTGCAATCGGTAAAATAGCTTATATTCAGCTAATTTCTAACAACAAATTCCCCCGAAGTGAATTGAGGTTCGAAGTGAGATGCGAGCTTGGTTACAGAATCGACTGGCTGCTGTTCGGGCATCTGTATGGAGATGGAGAGTCGAATTTTATTTGTCTGTTTTCGGAAAAGTCGTAGAACAAATGTTGTTTATGATGTTAGTAATCAATTCCTGCGAGGTTGTTGGTATTTTACAAATAACCCTGATGAGCACAATTCAGTGAAGTACCTACATGTTGTATTCAGTGCGATAGACTTGTATTGTACAGAACCTTAGAGGTTTAGGAAAAGGCTTTATCATCAAGCTTAGCCTTCAGGCGTCAGTTTCCAATTTGCAGTCGTACGGTATCGGTGGAGAAATCAGACGCGGTGCACAATTTGTATCGGCTCGGTGGGTAGGTACTACCACGGATGATATCCTTGGTGTCGGTGAAGGTGGTGGAGTGGAGGAGGCAGTTTAATATTTCAGACTGTTCCAAATTAACATCAGTAGGTAAGCACGAACTGCTACTTATCGAAAAAATTACGTGCGTAAAAATATTCTGTAGAGTAATTTATACAGCGCCATCTATCGCCAAAAAGCGAAATAATATTTCCCATAGAGAATTATTCTATTGAGTATACTTTTACGCGCGTGTTTTTCGCGATAGCTTTTCGTGCTAAGTGTAGGTACTGAAAAGTGTTCGAAAAAATCGGGTAACTTCTGAAGCTTGATCATGGAGACCGACGTGCATCGTACAATACTTACAACTTTAGGTACACAAGACTCATTTACCTAGATCATTTTGTTTAGGTAATTTGTTAGGTACGAGAAAGAAGATTTTCAGTCAGTTTGTTGCCAAAGTATATGCATTTTAATTACATCTAAGTATGATTAGAACTACCGCAGGGATCACCATCAGTTACTTTAATTGACGAGTCCGACTCGCACTTGACCGGTTTTTTTATATAATAACTTACTGTCTTCTCATCTCTTCTGTTATTTGCTATTGATAATCCCCGTGTGTTCTAACATCCATCGCACAACCAAACGTACGAATCTATGCTCCACCATTTTTTGGTTGTTGTTTGGTTGGTATACACCAACGGACGGACTATACGGACTATACAGTCCAAAGACTCGCACTAAGCTTAGCGTTTAGCTTCAAATTTTATCATCCCGGTAGAGAGTGGAACTTGCCTGAGTCTGTGTTTTCTGATAGGTACAATCTGGAAGCCTTTTAAGTCGCGAGTAGGGTTACCATTGCAAAATTTGGAAAGTCCTGACAAATAGCCGAACATTTCAATAAGAGACAGATCCAGACTTCATACATTTTGGGACTTCTCTTTCGAACACTACTGCTACGTAGGTTTTTCTCGTATTACACCGCCTAATCTTAAAAAGCCGGACACATTGCAAAGCTGGACAAAGTCCGGACAATAGCCCAAAAGTCCGGACATGTCCGGACTAATCCGGACCTAATAAACCCTGGTCGCGAGTGAATAGGTTACTTATACGCAAGCGCGTTTCATCTTAGATCGAATCATCGCATCATTGCTTACCACCAGGCGTGAAAGCGGTCAAGCGCTTGCATATAACTAACAAAAAAAAAATCTTCATGTATGTCGTCCCTTTTCGTACATCATAGACCATACGGAATCGACGGCGCGAAGATCCCTTTGCGTGTCACGCCACCGGAGATTATGGCCTATTGAAAAATGTATAACTCCGCCCATTCACGGGAAATGGGGGTGCTACAGGTTAAGTAAATGGGAAAGTCTCTACATGACTCTTAAAGGAGCGATGTAAATGTAGAGAAAGTGTGGTATGTTTGGAGTATTGCAGGTGAAGACTGAAGTGTTTATAGAACGTGTTAATGAATTAACGCAAAATGAGAAAACCGTTTCTTGGGACCGTCAAACTGAACAACTTTTACTATGGGACCAACTCTGAAATCGAGAAAAAAATCTGCTGTTTCATACAAAAATTAATAACGAAAATATAAAAATGTATGAAGCAGCTGATTTTTTTTTCGCGATTTCAAAGTTGGTCCCATAGTAAAAGTTGTTCAGTTTAATGGTCCGAAGAACGGTTTTCTCATTTTGCGTTAATTCATTAACACGTTGTAGAATTTAGATTCCCTCTGTGTTTTTCGCTATTTCGAAAAAATATTGTGTTACAGTCCATTCGTTTAGATAGTGTCGCCTTTTTATCGCGCCGCCTTTGCACGTGCCGCTTCTTGTCAAAGGATGCCGCTGCATAAACAAAGGATACCGCGTGCGGCGTACACCCACAAGTGAATTTGGATTTTGGCAGTTTACATCGAAGCGCTGGCGGGGGTGCTGTAGTGAAAGGTTGTATTTGTTGACTCTGCTACTTATATAAACTGAAAATGATTTTTCGTCCTTGGGAGGTCAGTGAAATGACTTAAGATGAAACTTTAAGTGAACCAACAAAAAAAGACGGGTGTTTTGTTAAACAAATTATATTACCAAATGTCCATCGAAATTGCCTTGAAATATCGATAATATATTTTGGTATTTCGATTCAGAAGTTGTATCTATTATCATAAATACAGGTGATAATGACTCCGAAGCTTCGAGTGATGAAGAATAGTGATCTAATTTTATTTACGTATACCTACATACTCAATTTTTGTTATTACAATTATCTTTGCACCTCGCTTGTGTGTATTATTTGTATGCGTATTTTATTACAATAAACACACGGGACACAAGTGCTTGCGGGTATACCGACACTATCTAACCGAATGGACTTTAATTGAAATATCTTATTGAATGAATGAATTTATTGGCCAACATCACACTCAAAAAAATCACAAACAAGAAAAAAAGAAAAAAAAACTAAGTAAATTAATTTAAACAATAAAATTAGGTTACTTATCTACATCAGATTAATAGGGTGTATGTGACGCGAACCAACCAGGAACCTGCCTCAGCTTAATGTCTAATTAGAATATTATTTTTAATATACACTCTGTTTTTTTTAACTATGTAATTAATATTATCATACATTCATTCAAAAGGCAACCCATTTCTCATTCAAAAGTCAACCCGTTTCTCAGTCAAAGACCTTCAAACAAAGCCGTGAATCAGAGATCTAAGATTGAAACCAGTGGATTTACGTCAACCAAACATAAGGGTGGCCGAGCTATCCGTTATCAATACCCGACCTAATGAAAGATCCGCCAATAGTCCGACCGGCTAACTTTTAACCAACTACCTACGAGAAGTATCGTATTGCTGCCATGTTGATGAGCGGTAGCGAATTGAAAAAGTAGATTAAAAATTTCGAAAATTGGCATTACCTGAAATGTTTGATTGATGAACTTTTAGAACTTTTTAAAAATATTAAAACATAATTTGCTTTGCACCGCCAACAAAAAAGTGTTGTTATATTTTTCAAAACGGCTGAAATATGTTTTTGTGACATATCTCCGCCATTTAAAAAAAAAACGAAAAACTGGCTCGACTAAAAATATATATTCTCATAGGTAGATCATTATCGAACCTATTCACAAAATTTCACGAATAAGAAATGGCGACCTGTAGAGGAGAACAAACATAAAGCTAGAAGGACGGCAGACAGCACATACGAAAGAATTTTTGCCTAAGCTGAAGCAGATACGCTTCGCTTGCGTTTCGCGTTCGCTCGGTCAATAATATACTTACTAGAAAACTCGACTCACCCGTCCCGTAGCTCGTCTGGTGCCGTAAAATCTTAGAAAAGTATTATTATTTTTCTTCAAGTGAAATCGCTACAACATTCTATGAATGATGAATGACCCCAAAAATCAAATCCAATCAAAATGGACGTTTCTTGATAGAAATACTTGCTGTTTGGGTTCTCATGAGTAAAACAAGTGACAGCATCTTTTACTTTGTATTTTAGTTGCTAAAATGTTTGTGGGGGTATTTTTAGTTGACAACGCAAAGAAGTGAGTAAATCTTGGGTCTTTATGAGTCTTCTTCTTCTTTACGAGTAAAGTCTGTTGATAAAGAAAATAATTGTGATGATTCGCATGCAGTGGATTACTTAGAAAGTAAACTAACTGAATTCATAATTTACCAGTATAACTTAACTGTAGTTTTTGAAGTTCCCAGTCCCAAGAGAACTTCGAATAATGAAAATGTAATGTTGTGTAAAATTTCAACTCAATAATTAGGTGATTTGCGGACACAATGACATGTCTATGAATGTAGGTTGGTAGTGAATGCCTAAAATAAAAAAAATCAGTATTTAATCTATTTATTTAATTAATTTTAGGCATTCACAATGCTATTTTATATTAAGATAATTAATATACTCACCCGTAGCACCCTTGGGATTCCAGCCCAAAGCACTGAGCAATTGCTACCGAATCGCTAGAGGGAGCGGCGAATTTTTTTAATATTTTTTACGTTTTCGCTGTAAACCAGAGTTATCTCATCAATGTGAAGAATTACCTTCGACATTTCAATGCAACACCTTTACAGATGCCAGACAATCGATTAAGATGAATACCTAGTTAATATAATTATTGAATTATTAATTTTAGGCAGTCGCAATGCTATTTTTATATTAAGATAATTATATATTAGAAAATATACTAGAAAAAATTGGGACTGTCCCGGGTCCCGTCTGAGGTGCTACGGGTGAGTCGATTTTTTCTTGTATTTTTTTCTAATATATTAATAATCTTAAAATAAATAAATACTAAGCAAAGCTGAGGAGCTCGGTGGCGCAGTGGTTTAGCGCCTGGCACAGCGATTGCGGAAGTTAAGCAACGTTCGCAAGGGTCGGTCATGGGATGGGTGACCAAAAGTTTATTATCTCGAGCTCCTCCGTGCTTCGGAAGGCACGTTAAGCCGTTGGTCCCGGCTGCATTTGCAGTCGTTAACACCCATCAATCCGCATTGGGCCCGCATGGTGGGTTATGGCCCATCCTCCTTACCACCCATAAGGAAGGCCTGTGCCCCAGCAGTGGGGACATAAAAATAATAGCTGATGGACAAGCAAAGCTTGTAATATGGGTGCTAACTGCTAGACAGCTTACATTTATACAACGTTTACAAAATAACCCCTAATGCCGAATAGGGTAGATAGGGACCATCAAATTGAACACCATTTACTATGGGACTAACTCTGAAATCGCGAAAAAAATCAGCTGTTTCATACATTTTGATATTTTCGTTATTTCGCGATTTCAGAGTAAAAGTTGTTCAGTTCGACACCATATTCGGTATTAGGGGGGTTATTTTGTAACACGTTGTATACTTAATAAGTAGTTACACCCAGTCCCAGACACGTCACAAAAAAATAAAATTCATTATTTCTACATCTGCCCGGCTGGGAATGGAATCGGGACCTCTTCTGCACCACTCACGTCGTCTATACAAATGGATAACTTTTTGAAAGGCAATTTCACTATCATTCAAATTATAAGGCACTTTCTGTGAAAATTCATTTTCAGCCACATTAGGACTGATTCTGCGTTTCTCTTGCAGTCTTGTCATGTTGTCAATTTGCAGCCGCCAGCGTCTTTATTTGCATCGCTTCTGTAAACAAGAGAATTGCATGCTATTAAATAGGTACTAGATGAGACGAGGCATATTACATTTCGACTGTGATTTTTGCATAAAATGGCCAATTTTGGCGTTATCGATCTCGGAAACAAAAATACATTGACACTTTTGACTTATTGAATGGTGCAGAATAGCTATTGGAATAGTTCATAGCGGCCTCGCTTTTTTGAAAATTTGCTTAACTTTATAATGAAACCCGAAATTGCAGAGAAAGATTTTCATAAAATGCGCGAAGGCACTTTTTTGAGCTCATGGATTGAACAACTGTGCTAAACAATTGAAATAAAAAAAATTTATTGTTATCTCTTATATAGTCCAATAGTTCATAGCGGCCTCGGAATTTTGAAATTATGTATGAAATATGTGAAAAAAAATCCCAATCAAAAAACATAAAACTACTAAAAAAGCTCAGAATTAACTGTGGATTTCTTCTAGATACATTATTATTATTACGTAAAAATTATATCATAATAATCTTTACTTCGTAAAAAAATCAAATTTCATACTTTTATTTGTTGTTTGTACTTGTTTGTCTTTCTGTGTATGTTCAAAGTTGACTCTAAGAAATCGTTCACCAACTTTCATTTTCCTTTCTAACCCTTTAACTTTCCAGTGAATCATCATATTACTTTTTGTCGCGGACACATTTAAATGTATTTAGTAGACCCAAAGGTTTCTCTAGGTTGTATCGCTAAAATCCGTCAAAATCGAAATTTCGACGAAAGAATGTGATAGGGCCCTTAAAAATAGATAGTCAACTTTATAATAACTTTAGGATTCGACGAAAAGTACTTCGAATCCTAGTTTGAAATAGGAGGAAAACACTGTTAAGACTGTACATACGCATTTCAAAGAAATTAGCGTTTTTCCAAACAAGTTATCTAAAGAATTAAAGCACTACTATTGATGTAAACTTTAGTTTTAGGAAGCAAAATTCTTAAATTAGTGCCGTATAGAGAGAAAAACATAATAAATTATCAGGTATTTTAAAACAAAGACAATCTGTTCAAGTGGAATTCCAAATTTGCTTGTCAGAGGTATTTTTCAAACACGTTTCAGCTGTAACAAATAATAATACGACTCATATTTATTTTTCATTTATTGTTTGTATTGTCAAGGAGTGCCCTATAGAGAGAAAATTTTAAAAAATGATTTTAATCACAGAGAAATAAAATATTAAAAAATGCTCAAATAGGTTACACTTTGACATGTTTTTTTACTGGCATTTACAGATTTTAAAGTAATTTATTATTTTCCTTAAAAAAAATAATGAGGTATTTGTTTATTGTATTGAGTATTTTGTATATACTTATATCTAATATATAATTTAATAGGAATTTTCAAAGTTCGCCCTCATTACGGTTCGCGCAGAGATGTTTCGATCATTTGTATGGAAAATTTAAAAATGGAACGTGATGCGCGTGCCTTAACAACAATAATTATCTAGAAACTTTAGTAAAACGAGCCTGTTTTTAGTTTTTTCTATTTTCTCATTTTAATTTTTAACCTCCCGACGCAAAAAGAGAGGGGTGTTATAAGTTTAACGTGTCTGTGTATCTGTCTATGGTGTCGTAGCTCCTAAACGGATGAACCGATATTAGTTTCGTTTTTTTTGTGTCATAGATAATTTTAACCCGAGTGTTCTTAGCCATGTTTCATGAAAATCTGTTCAGCCGTTTGAAAATCATCAGCTCTTTTCTAGCTGATGAGGGGATCTGACTTAATGATATTGAAAGTATATGGTAAGATAAGGTTTTTTCTTGTACATACAATTCTCTGATTCCAAAGAGAAGCTGACACTTTATACACAACAGCTTGATCTCGAAGCTAGTGATGTACAAAACTCGAGTCATCGAGTTCTGCTTTTTAAGATTCGACTCGGATTGGCAGGACTCGGTGAGCTCAGTAGGCTCGTAAGCCCGAGCCTAACCGAAAAACAAGCTCTCAGAGCCACGCCTCGAGGCTTCAAAAGAGTTTCAAGCCTTCAAAAGAGCTCGAACCTATTAAAAGAGCTCGAGTCTTCAAAAAAGCTCGAGTCTTAAAATTAACGCGAGCCTCATAAAAAGCTTAGAGTTTATGTTTATGACTTTAATATCTCTGTAAATAATAATACTTATTTACAATATTATTATTTACGGAGATATTAAAGCAGAGCCTATCGAGCTCACAGAGCCCTGAAAATCTCACTCTAGTCTTCAAAAACATTAAAACTCAAAAAGATGAATGTCTTATGTTATAAAGAACACCGTAGATGCTTAATCTATTGTGATTTAGCTCTACTTATCCTCATTCATCAGCAGCCCATCACAACTAGTACGCCGAAAAAGACTCGAGTCGTGAAAAAACCTTGAGATCGACCGAGCTCTCAAAAAGGCTCGAGCCGTGAAAATGGCTCGAAGTCGGCCGAGCTCTGAAAAGGGCTCGAGCTCTGAAAAAGACTCCCGAGTCATCGAGTTTCATACAAACGAGGCGAGCCCTGTAAAACGACTCCGAGCTCTGGACAAAATGACTCGGAGGACTCGAGTCTTGTACATCACTACTCGAAGCAATGTAGAAAAAGCACCAGGAGTATAAAAACAATCAGAAAGTTCTAAATGATTTTTCAGTATTTTAAGTTTTTGAGAAATCAGTTTACACAGTGTTGTTTACTTCCGTTATTAGGTACCCGACTGCAAGAGGGTTATGTCACAGCAGAATACATAATACTTAGTACAAGTAGTAATGTTTTTCGCGCGTATCTTGTGTGTTTTTGGCTTATGTACTGTATAATACTTAATACCTACGTAAATGATCTGTAAAATGTTGTTGTAACAATGTTAACTAAATAAAAATAAAATAAAAGTGCAATCTAGAATCTCTCACATCCATGTTTAAGACAAGAATCTTCAATTTAAGCGCTCGCTGTTTATTTTGACAACTGTTTGATCACCTGAGTTCTGCCTCACGTATGCTGTTTAAACATAATATACATCTAATATAGATACACGGTATGCCATTCAAACATTCACATCTAATATAGATATAGCACGAAACATTAAATTTGCGGTTTCATCACGGCAGACGCGAGTATGACGAGGGTGTAATTAACATACCACCTTATGCAGGTTTCGTTGATAAATTACTTTGTCTGAATAACGGTTTAGATCTCCCTCAACGTCGTTCAGCCTTTTATTATATTACCAATTAGGTTTAATAAAATAAAACGGTATGACTTTTTATTACTGTTATTAGGTTAAGTATACTTAAAATAATATTTATTGGCATTTACGTCACTTTTCATAGGAATTCCTACTCCTTCTTTAAGGCTCCGTAATGCGGAAACCGTTGTCTCTGTCTTTTCCTTTACGTGTAAAGAAAGAGTATGGAAAATAACCTCACTTCTGCACTTTTTCGATGTTTTTCGTTGTTTTTTCACCATTATCTTTAGCACAATTATCTTTTTATTTATTTATTTATTAGGAAACTCAACAGCTTTATTACTACAATCATGCATAAAATATAATATAAACTTAAAAGTTACACTTAGCCAATAACAGAGTTTCACCGCATGTTATAATTCTACGGGCAAACTGTTTAAAAAAAAGAAAAAAATACAAGTGGGTAAAAGTATAAAAAGTTGACTAAAATCTTTCTTTCTTGAATAAAAGTTATTGGAGCTACTGCACAGTACGTTAAATTGTATTTTGATGTAGAATTCAATACGTTTCCGCTATTATTTATGCCAAAAATGCTTTATGCAAGCGCTTTTGATGTTATTTTGTTTTTTACCATTGAAAATGGTTATCAGATGCAAATCGCCTGAGGCGTATTTTTGGCCATATCTCCGAGGATTTTGGGAGGATCGAAATAAAAATAGTACCAAAAGTTGAGGAGTTTATCGAGACACGTGTGAACGTTTGAATTTTGAAAATCTACTGGTAACTTTTGTTGGAATTTAGCGAAATTCCAAAAATTCCGGGTTTTTTGGGGGATGTTTGTTCACTAAATTGTAAATATTTCGGAAAAACAACCGACTTAAGAAAAAATTAAAAAAGGGTCCTAGGGTATTAGTTTAGCTATCAAATAGCGAAATAATTTTGAAAATCGGTTTATAATTGTAACCTGTAGGTGGTCCCTTTAGATTTGGAATTGTAGAAAAACGGCTGTTTCCGTACATAAAAAGTGATGTAGCTTCTATGGTTATTGACCGATCGTCATGGTAATAGTGTTAAAAGATGCAGAAGTGGACGAGAAGTGCATTCGTTGGAAATTTGAAAATTGGTTATTATTATTTCGGCCGCATCGAGGCAGCCAGCGGGCGCTTTTGTGACACGAGGCGGAGCCGAGTGTCACAATCGTATAAATAAATAGGTACTACCTAGGTAACTTTAAAAATATCATAGGACTTTGCATTTGATTTGATTATGGTTTTTCGTAAATTTTCGTGTTCATTTTCAATGCTCCGATTCTTGCGGGGACTGTGAAATCTGTGATTTTTTTTTTACAATCATCTGTGAGCTTTATACGTAATTTAGTACGTGTGAATGAATCTCTTTAGCTTGTCGTATGTTTTTTTATGTGGCTACAACTTTACGTTTTCTATATAAAAAATGGCCCCTTAACGGATGCCTACGTCAAACTTCATGATCCATTGCGATGTTGATCAGTTAATCAAAGTAATTTATAAATAAATATGAAATATTTTTTAAAATAACTTAGGTGGCTTTTAAGCACTTACTGATCAGATGTAGCTTTTCTGCAGTAAATAGAGCAGTGCGATATCCAGTTTCGAAGTGCGGATACGTAAATCACTTTATTCGAATTTATTCTCATGTCTATTAACTATAAGTTATTACATTTATTCCACAAACCACAGTAATTACTGCATTTAATCAAGCCGCTCTATTAATTTAATGTTTACCGCATTACGGCAATTTTAATCGGGACTAAAGATGGCATGGAGCTGTTAATAAATGTGCATAATAAAACATCGCGCCGAACAATATGGAACAATATGTGAGTGGAGTCGCCGTTAAGAATTAATGGCCATATAAACGCATTTACGATCAATACTGCCTTTATGGGTATTGGGAGACCTTAAATTGTGGAAAATATACTCTGATATCGAGAAATAAGTAATAGCACAGATTTATATAACACGGTAATAGGTAAGTACCTATATTATTAGTTGTACCCGATATGAAACTTGTTCATGATTGGATACAAAAAAGATTTTTGTTTGAAAATTTTTCAGATAAAACTCTTACAAAATAATGAATAAGTGTCTACCCAATAAATTGTTTTTTAATTAAGTAACACAGTTTCTATTCAGCTCATATTTTTTTATTAAAGAAAAAAAATATTAATTTTCTCCTTCATTTTGCCGCTTTTCCAATAACACAGATGGTATAATGGATACGAAGAATTAAGCATGAAAACCTTTTAAACCAAATTTCTCGAAATTAATGGAAAGTCATTTGATAACTACCTTTTTTATCATCCTTATTCAATGGTTTCATTTATGGGAAATAATACGTACTTTGAGCACCAGAGTTTTATTAATTTATACAAAGATATACAACATTTAGCAATTATTTATCACAAGCAAGCCCATAATTTCGTGGCACCAATTCATTATTTTTTTGTTTTACGGTCGCTTAGTATTTGTTTTTCAAGAAGTTACTGTTATAGTTATTTTTAAAGTAGGCCACTTTAACATTTTCTTCTCTGATAACCAATTTTGTGTGACGTAAATCATGGCGTATGTATAGCAATAATTCACAACCGACCTTTGGCTCTTATGCCAGAACACTTGATCATGGCTTAAAGTTGGTCAAGTACTTGGTTTGATTTACTCTGTTATTATTGTTGAATTTAACACGTTGAACGCCATGGGGGATACCATGTGACCCCCACTACTTTAGTACACGGGGCCAATCAAAAATTATTGAAATGTCAAAATTTTCATTTCCTTTTTTTTTGTTCTATTCGACAGGAAATACATTAAAATCTATAACGCAATTTAAAATAATCAATTTATTTGCTTTTTTCAACGTAAATATAACTGTCACTCAATAGATGTCCCCCGTGGCCTCCCAGGATAGAAATTCGGTTTTCCGTTACAGGGGGCCGCGCGGGTCGCGGTGTCGGCCACCCTCGACTACCGCACTGTTCCCGCAACGCCCGCGCAGTTTTCTGATCGTTCGTTAGTTCTGTTGAGTTCCTGTGTCCTTCTTCCGGCTCCATCCTCAGAACCTGGAAACTCCTCATTTCCCAACAAAGTACTCGTCAAGACGATTCAAACGAGCCCAAACTCGATGGGGTTGCATGGTTTTATTATAGAGATCCTATGGCTTTCTTCCGGCTCTATCATCAGATCCTCGGATACTTTTCCTATAAGAGTATTGTCAAGATGATTCAAACGAGCCCAAACTCGATGGGGTTACATGGGTTTTATTACAGAGTTTCAGTGGCCTTCTTCCGGCTCCATTATCAGACCCTGGACATTATTTCCCAACAAAGAACTCGTCAAGACGATTCAAACGAGCCCAAACTTGATGGGTTAGCGTGGTTTTATTAAAGAGTTCCTGTGTCCTTCTGCCAGCTCCATCATCAGACCCTGGAAAATATTTCCCAACAAAGTAGTCATCATCATCATCATCATCATATCACGAGACCCACTGCTGGGTATAGACCTCCCTCAAGGATCTCCACAACGATCGTTCCTGCGCTGCCTGCATCCAGCGGCTTCCCGCGATCTTCACCAGATCGTCGGTCCACCTTGTGGGGGGCCTACCCGAGGAGCGTCGTCCGGTGCGCGGTCGCCATTCAAGATCCTTTTCGCCCCAACGGCAATCGGTTCTTCTCGCTATGTGTCCAGCCCATTGCCACTTCAGCTGAGCAATCCTTCGAGCGATGTCGGTTACTTTAGTTCGCCTGTGGATCTCCTCGTTTCTGATTCGATCACGCAGGGAAACGCCGAGCATGGATCTCTCCATTGTACGCTGGGTGACCTTGAGCCTCCTTATGAGTCCCATTGTTAGCGACCACGTTTCACCGCCGTAAGTCATCACTGACAACACACAGTGGTCATAAACTTTCGTCTTGAGACACTGAGGTAAATCGGACATGAAGATTTTTCGAAGCTTCCGGAATGCTGTCCATCCGATTTGGATTCGACGAGAGATCTCTGTCTCGAAGTTGGACTTACCTAACTGGACTGCCTGTCCTAGGTTACATAATGGTCAACAACTTCAAGTGTAGTGTTCCCAACATGAACTGGAGCGGGCACAACATGGGCATACGACATGATTTTCGTCTTATCCATGTTCATCCTGAAACCCACTCTTTGGAAAGCACTACGGAGATCTTCGAGCATTGTGTTCAGGAGACGATTCGTAAGGACTTTCGGTAAAGTACTAGTCAAGACAAATTCAAACGCGCCCAAACTCGATGGGGTTGCATGGTTTCAATATTGAGTTCCTATGTCATGGCCTTCCAGCTTCATCATCAGACCCTGGACCTCGTCTCCCATTAGAGTACTCGTCAAGTTGATTTTAACGAACCCAAACGCGATGGGGTTGTATGGTTTCATCATAGATTTCCTGTGGCCTTCTTCCGGTTTCATCATCAGATCAGCTCAATGACACCATAATATTGCATTGCCTTCCAGTTCTGACCTATGCTTAAAGTTTCAAATCTCTAGCTCATTGAGAAGCTAGTATAAAATCGTTCACAAACTTTGTGGAGAAACAAACGAACACACAAACAAACACACAAACGAGAAAGCAACCTAATAAAAACGAGAAAGCAAACGTTAACGGGAACGGCCTACTAATATCAGCTCTGAACCCAACCCCAACTTTTCATTAATAACACCAATTCGAATTCAATATTCATAAGTAAGACAGGACAACGTCTTTCGGGTCAGCTAGTATTAAGTATAGACAAGAAACATGTAATTTTTTTCTAAGTATAACATATTTTCAAAAACCAACTAGACTTGACTACTCTACGGGGCCGTGGGGGACCCGTTCAATACAGATTTGTTAGTTAAACATATCCACCAGCACAACAGAGACGTTTGAAATAACCTCTATCGCGCGGTCACATGTTGTCCCCCGTGGCCTGAACGGAACATACATGTGTGGCCCAAACCTTGTCCCCCATGGCCTAAATGGAAATAGTTAAAATATTCCACGGCGTTCAACGTGTTAAATAGTATTACTGAAGACAAAATATATTTAGATTAGAATTGATGTTTTTATTTTTGACGGGATAGCTCAAGCCCACGAAAAATCCAGACTGATGACGTGCACTTTCGCGGGCCTTAGCTAACCGCGAAAAATCCAGTGGAAAACCAAATCCAATGTGTTACAAAATAACCCATAATGCCGAATATGGTAAATAGGGACCATCAAACTGAACAACTTTTACTATGGGACCAACTTTAAAATCCTGAAAAAACAAAAATCAACTGTTTCATACATTTTGATATTTTCGATATTATTTTTTGAATGAAACAGCAGATTTTTTTCGCGATTTCAGAGTTGGTCCCTTAATCAAAGTTGTTCAGTTTGGTGGTCCCTATCTACCACATTCGGCTTTAGGGGTTACTTTGTAACAGATTGTACATAACAAGCTCAAACGACCTTATAACTATCTTGGTTTAATTTAAAGATGGAATAGAATTTGATTGAATACTGGTATATCTCTCGAACTACCGATAGTAACTAGATAATTTCCGATTCTTGTAAAACTGGGCCTAAATCTTGCTGCAAAAACTTTATGGTTAGGTTTCACACCCCTTTTTCTCAATAAAAAATACTTATGTAGGTTAGTGTTTTCTGCTCCTCATAACAATATCTGCAGATATTGTAATGAGGAGCAGGAAACGCCCAAGCACCTCTTATGTGATTGTGGACCCTTAATCCAGGCGTAGTATCCATCTGGCTGGGACGACACGTAATGGACCCAGAGCAAATAAAAACTCTTAAAACCAGGAAGATACTAGACTTCTTGGAAGCCGCAGGGCTTAAAGAGTTACTATAATTAGGTGGCGAGTTACAATAGATCTTTTAGGTCGCAGTGACTACAGCTTCATCTGAGCTGCAGAGCCCCTAACACTCAAATAATAAGAATAATAAGTAGGTAATCACTGTCTATCAAAGTTCACTACGTTTTACTAAACTCCGAAACAAAACAAATGAATGTGACGATTAAAAACTACTATATGTACTAATGTACGGATCCCGTGAACATTGTATATCACGGAGGCTTCTGACGGCCAATCTGTGATGGCATAAATCATGTCTCGGCCGCCATATTTCACCGGCGTTTGGCTCGCGCGCCTGTTGTAGGTATTTCCTCTCCGGTTTGTGTATTATTGTGTCTTTTTATGTACCCACCCACCATCTTCTTTCGACAAAGTTTGTGTTTAATTTTAGTAAACGTCGAAGTAAAAATCGAAGTTGATGTAAAGAGATTAACTCTCGTATACTTGAGTAAAAGTTACAATTTTCAAATGCTATTTAATGCACCAAAACTGCACTAAAACTGTATTTGAAATTAATGATACTCTATTGCATGTGAATCTAATATTAGAAGCAATTGAAAATCGCAATTTTACTCAAGTCATTACTTACTCGTCTAAGGCTGGCCCCAGACCTACCGGTTTCATTTCTTTGCTTTGCTGTTCTACCATGGACCGCCGGCCAAGAGGCTCATTTTCAATCTATAGCATATTTTGACCTGACCACATTGGCAAGATAGCCATTAGTTTGGTGTTATCAAATATCGTCGTCTGGGGTGCGATGAGAAGTTATAGTTTTCGTTTAAAAAAAGAACTGCTGTTTTATACAAAAATTAATAACTAAATTATCAAAATGTATGAAACAGTTCATTTTTTTTCGCGATTTCAGATTTGGTCCCATAGTAAAAGTTGTTCAGTTTTATTATGGTCCCTATCTACCATATTCAGTTTTATAAGGCTTTACCAAACATCTTGTATAAATAAGCGATCGAGTTATTTTTAACGATCGGAGTCCATGTTCAGGGTGGCATATCTCCTAAAAGCTTCCTACTTCGCAATCCAGGCGATGATATTTGATAAAACCAAGCTAATGGCTATCTTGCCAATTTGGTCTAGTCCCAAAATGCGATAGATTGAAAATTACCCTGGTTGGCCGGCGGTCTTTCAAGCAAGGTAGCACAGCAAAGCAAAGAAACGGAACCGGTAGGTCTGGGGCCAGCCTAAGGGTTTAAATACTTGAGGGTTAAAACATAGTATGAATACTTGCGAGATGTGCATAATATTCATAAATCGCGACTTTTATCTCCTCTCTTTCCGGTTTGTGTATTATTGTCTCTTTTTCGAACTACACTTGCGTGCTACGAGATACACTATCTACGAGGGTGGATTGATAAGTCCCTGACTTTGTGCTGAAGAAACACTATTTTTCGGAATATTTTGTTTTATTTCTCTACA
Organism: Agriphila tristella; assembly: GCA_928269145.1. Classification (NCBI taxonomy): domain Eukaryota; kingdom Metazoa; phylum Arthropoda; class Insecta; order Lepidoptera; family Crambidae; genus Agriphila; species Agriphila tristella. The sequence continues at coordinate 4,582,464 of OV743435.1, forward strand.
TTATCTTATAGCGCTGCGTATATATTCAGTCCAACGAAGTTCCTACCTCTTTAACCCATTATTTTATCTTTCATCGCCTGAAAACTGGTAACTGAAATGAGGGCCCATTTCAGACACCACCCTTTGGCTTGATGAAAATCTTTGCCCGCTAAGACATTTATTCATGTTTGGTAGGAGAAATAATCTAAGTGGGTTGAATCTAGAGAATAGGAAGGATTCGCATCTTCATTCGATGAGTTTTGATGTCATGAGTGCCGCCGAGAGGGTTTAGAAGTCGCTTGAGCTTTCTTTTCCAAAAGTAATAATCTTTTGCCGAATTTGAAAAAATGTAGTGTAAAGATTCCTTAACGAGTTACTTATTAAGGTAAGTACAAAAATAAATTATAAAAAAAGTATTTCTTCTTTTCAAAGTCATGGACTTATCAATCCCACCTCGTGTCTCTTGCATTAAAAAAAAACAGCGTATAGGAATGATGCTAGTGACAGCGAATTGCAAACGAAATATGTAATTAATGTGTCATAAACTTAGAGCAACGCCGGCATACGTACCGGACGGCAGCCTCATTGCTCTAAGGTCATAAAGACCTAAAATATAAAAAATCCTGGGCTTTCCAAGCTAGAAATGCACAAATATAAATTAAAACCTCTTAGCTAGGACCCTTCATAGGCCTCATTCAGACTGGGAGGAAACGTAGAGGACGCTCAAGTCTCCTCGAGCGGCTAACGACCACTCATGTGGATACGCCCTTAAATTACGGTTCTATATTTGACGATGAATAATATTGAATTAAACTTTGGTTATTTTTTATTATTCTTTCTGAATAAAGGTTCTATTGACTTTTTAATTTTAAAAAAGGAAACATTACCTAATTCAAATTCTGGTTAGTCCCTCAATAATAGCGCAACCGTTATAAAAGTAACATTCTGCGACCGGTCCAGCATTATTGTTCGATTAAGCTACGTGGCTCTACCCTAATACTATTCAAATTAATTGTCCAAATTGATGGTACTGACACTATTGCTTTAGGTATCATTTGATGAGAACTAAGTTTATTTGATTATATTAATTTTGTTTAACTTTTGTGTATTTACTATCATAGTCCATTTATAGGCTCCAGCTCCTTTATTTTCAACAGTTTTAACAATTAACTCTGAAGGTTTTTTTTATGCACAACGGGGTAATGCTTGGCCTTTATTTCACCTGTACCTTGATTACGTAAAGCTGTTGCTAACAATTCTCGATTGAAATCGATTGAAAGCGCAGTTGTATTGCTGCTTTAGTTAAGATAGTTGTCACATTGGTTCTTACTAAAGAAGCAATGTAACTGCGATTTCTGTCAGAGTTGATTGCAACAAAATTACAAAATCACCCCCCGGATGGTAAGTGACGATAAGGCCGAAGGTGGTGGACTACACCCGGAATACTCATCACTGAGGAACTGGCTATCTTACCTCTAACTGCCGGAAGACAAATTTTTTTTAAATTGTTGTTATGGCGTTAGACTTAGGTAAGATAGTAGTAGCTAACCAGGCGGACTTGAAATAAGCCCTACCACCAACCATATAGATAGTTTTATTTTAACGTAGTCAATAAAATATTCATAAACTAAAGGTCTTCAGATTGAAGTCACGACTCCTGCCAGCTTTTCAGAACTCGCTCGTCCCACAATATTATTTTGAGGTGCTTTCTCGGAGAGCAGAACTATGCACGGTTCAAAAGCATAAACATACGAGCATGACTCAATTTCACAGGGCAAACAGTACGCCGTGGTTATCATTTACTCTTAGCACAGGACTGTATTAGGGGTAAGACGGGGCGCCACCACAGAGGTGTTATAAAATTGTATATCTCGTATATTGTAACAGCTGTTAGTCAATACGACGTGTTAGGTTTAGGCGTAAGAAAAGGTACCTATTTGATTATCGACAAAACATCGTGGGTGGTTCTAAATAGAGCATTGTACAGTGCACACTATTCCATAGGTATCCTACCCCAATTTTCTATTAAACGGTGCTATTATTTATTCTGTGTTGTGATGAAGAAATAAACTGCGCTGCGTGTTGTTTGGCTATGATTTGTACAAATCATACCAGCACAGGATACGCAAAATAACTCACAGAACAAAGCTAAATTATACCTACTTATTCAGGGTGTGTACTAGCCTAGTAACTTTAGAGCCACATCAAACTGAAAATCATTAGTGGGCCAAATGCATATTGACCGCAATCAGTGGGTCACAAAACCTAACTTTAAAGAGGGCTCCACACTCGCGCCGCGAAAGCCCGCGAAGGCCGCGAACTGCGAGTGTGGGGGGTGTCGCGGCTTCGCGTATGGGCTTCGCGGCTTCGCGTTCGCGCTTCGCGGCGTTCCCCGTCCGGTGGCGGTTTTTTGGTCCGCGTCAAAGGACTTGTGTGCCGAACTAAGGTTGCCGTGATTCGCGGCCGCGGTTCACGCGCGAGTCTGGAGGGCTATATTTTTCGCACCGTTTTCATGCGCGAACCGCGCCCGTGATTCGCGACCGCGGTTCGCGCGCGAGTGTGGAGCCGAATTAAAGAAAAATAAAAATTATTACATAGGTAAAGTGTTATTTTTAGAATTTAAATATTATTGAGACATGCTTGCGGGCCACATTAGGAGGATGTTTTTTAAGTTGGACTGGGCCGCAGTCAAACGTGTAAAGGGCTCCATGTTTGACATGGCCGTATAGAGACAATCGGTAACATAAATGGGGCCTCAGCACTGAATATATAATAGTACTAACGTGCCTCAGTAAGACCTGAGTACATCCCCCATCGACACTTCAGGTTGAAGCAAGGTTTAGTGAAAACATCTACTCCTGAGCTGTGCTTCTAGGTTTTCCATTGCATTTATGGAAGAAAATGAGACCACATTTTATTGCAGACGACGACGAAATTAAACTTAATGTCAGCTATTCTTCTAATTGGAAACTTTACGATGTAAGTAGTTAAAAAGAGAATAAACGAACAAAATTCATTAAATTGCAATATTATTTTAGTTACAATTTTTCTGTAAGTTAAGTGAACTACAAATTGCGTCCGATTATCGCGATTCTGTATATATGTTTTAGTTTCACTTGTCTGCCTGCCTAGCATGACCGATTTATATCGCGTGATATAGTATTTTATCACGTTTAACTGTGAAAAAGACAAAGGAATTTGACAATTGAATGTCGATAAAATGCTATATCATGCGATATAAATCGGTCATGCTAGGCAGGCTGGTGTTTGTCCGTCTGTAATCAAATCTTTATGACAGTCAAAAGTTTCCAAAATAAAAGCGTAGATGTCATTAGAACTGTATATTATTTTCTGTTTCATTGAAATGTTTCATTCGAGGTAGATAGGTGAAAGGTAACTCGTTTCCAATTCAAAATTTCTGGTAAACAAGTAAAAATATAGTTAGGTTAATGATGTAAAAAAATATCGGGATTACTACTAAATTAGCTATTTAAAGTCATAAAATAAAGTACTATAAAAGTTAATTTTTTACTTCCGTGTAAGCTTGTTTTTTATATATATTTTTTAATAAAGGCTTGTTATAGAGCTGCTTTTCTTCACGACATAAAAGTGCAATATACGGCGTTTTTTTATTGAGGGATATCCTTTGGCAGGATGCACCTTCTGAACCCTTAGATCATTTTAAGAAGGGGAGCCACCTTGGATTTTTGTATGGAAGAGAGATAAAATACATTTTTTTTGTATGGAATTTGATTTTTGTTTCAAAACCCATCGTGTGGGATATCGGATGAAAGGGATTTTTGAGCTGATTCCAAATATATACTATATTATTACCTTGCGGCTACTGGTTAAAAAAAAATCGGAAAATAATTTTCCAAACATACTAAGTTTGGGCTCTTGCAGGAAGAAAACTAATAAATATTTTTTTATGAAACATACGTCAAATAACTCGTAATATACTCTTATCTAACATCCTGGAAGCATTTTTGAAAAAATTAACATTATGTATTTTTTTTTAATTTTTTTGATTCTGGTATTTAACTCATAGAAAACTGGGATCAAAATATTTCAAAATTTTAAAATGTTAATTTTTTCAAAATTGCTTCCAGGACGTTAGATAAGAGTATATTAGAAGTTGTTTGGCGTATGTTTCATAAGAATTCACTTAGTGGTTTTTTTCCTGCAAGAGCCCAAACTTAGTATGTTTGGAAAATTATTTTCCGATTTTTTTTAAACCAGTACCTTCAATGTAATAATATTATATATTTTTGGAATCGGCTCAAAAATCACTTTCATACGATATCCCACACGATGGGTTTAAAAAAAATTCAAATTCCATACAAAATAAAGATTATATTTTATCTCCCTCCCATACAAAAATCTAAGATGGCTCCACTTCTTAAAATGATCTAAGGGTTCAGAAGCCTGCAACCTGCCAAAGGATATCCCTCGATCACCAAACGCCGTATTTTTTATTGTGCACACCGGACTATTATGTAGGTTTGCAGAAAAACCGACATTAGTGCATAAAGTAGACGCATATTTAGTAATAATATTTTTCAATTACCGAAACATAAAAATTAACCACTTATTAATCGTCAACTATATGAAATAGGTAACAGTTTAGTGGTGACACTTCAACAAGTTTCAATTAGAAATCTTATAATTTTCTTGTCCGTGGCTAACAGCCAGGCGCCTGAAATCTTGGTAACATTCCTGAAGTTACGTCAGTATGGGTCGACATAGTTATCTCAAATCCCTTGTGGGTTGAGGTTATGATAACAGCGGTTTTGGTAAAGTGAGGTTCCTCCCTCTAAACTGTACCATACCATGGCCGTGCTAGGAACGTGTCAGGCAAAAAAATATTATTTGTATTGAAAAGTAAGACAAGTATGGCCGGTGACGGAATGGTCTAGTGAGAATTGAGTCATACTTTTCAATACAAAGAATATGTTTTTGCCTGATACGTTACTAGCATGGCGTCCAAGTAGCACGGTCATGGAATGGTACGGTGTAGTGGGCAGAGACCTAATTTAAATGTTAGTTCACCAGTTTTTTACTCAAACATCCTGTGCGCTTAAGCAATTTCAGGCCAACGGCTTTTTACGTTCTTTGAAGCTCGGAGGGGCATGGTTTTTATTCCACGTTTTCGGCATAACATTTTATGAACTTACTAGCGGCTGCCCGCGGTTTCACCCGCGTGATTCCCGTTCCCGTGGGAATATCGGGTTAAAAAGTATTGTATGTTTTAATCCAGGCTATCTGCTATCTGTGTGCCAAATTTCAACCAAATCCGTTCAGTAGTTTTTGCGTGATTGAGGAACAAACATCCAAACATCTAAACATCCAAACCCACAAACTTTCATATTTATAATATTAGTAGGATAATTGTGGAAGAATTTTTCATCATACTCAAGTAATTTTCCTCGTATAACCACCTAAAAATAATAACGATGACCCCCATGGTCGAGTAGCTCGTACACTAGGTTTCAAGGTGTCGTCATCTCAGAGGTCCCGGGTTCGATCTCCGGCTGGGTTAATTTAGAAACGAAATTTTCTTTATAGTCTCAAGTCTAAATGTTTGTTGTACCACCGTTGTCTTCGATTTCCACAACACAAGGTGCTTTAGCAACTACTTTGGAACCAGAGCAATGTTTGTCGCCTGTAGCACATTTCCGCCGCGAAACCGTACCAGTGGCACTGCGGTAGTTCTGCGATAGATCCTATGAGTTGTCTTCTATTGATGACGATATTATGAGGATCACATTTACGTAGCATTTTCTCGTCATTACTTTCGCGTGTGTCAACGGTCGGAGCCGATCTATGCATTAAAACGCTGTTCGCATTTGTTTCGCTTGTCGAAATCATGGCGGTACCTATACTACTGCGGTGTTCCGTGGGCGGAGGTGTGCTACGGCGTGTTATGCTGTCTAATATTTTCTATTATTATTTTCATCGCCGCTGCATGTTAACCCTCGCTTCCCCGTAGAATACCTCGGCACACCATATTTCTCTGAAATGTGTAAACTTGTGCGGCCGAGATAGTTACACGAGACAATGGCGACTCTGCCGGGATTAATTAATTCACGGTAGGCCCGGGTAGCAGCGCAGAGCTGGCTACTACTGCAACCATCTTAGGGTTATTAATTTTGAGATGGGATGTAAATCTTGGGAAGGAATATAGGGGAAACTCTTATTTAGCAACTATTTTTATTAAATAATTTGATTACCAGATTTAATAGAAAATCAGATTACCTAATTAATTCACGGTAGACCCGGTAAATCTTTAAAGCCATGCCAGTAATTGGTTCCGGTCATTTCCAGTAGGCACCACCAGTTTCGCCTCCAATAGTGGAGACTGAGTTTTTTTTAAGTTCCCATACGGCCCCAGTAGTGTCCACTGGGATTATGCTTAGAAAAAATTCCAAACTGCTCCTACTGATTTAATTAATAAAATTGGTATCAATTCAATAAATATTGTTAAAAAAATATTTAGGAAAATATTTGAGAAATTCTTTTAGCATCTCGGAATTTCTATGAACCAATGTCACAGTCGCTACCACTTTGCCACCACTGGTGTCGAATGGGATTTTTTAAATCAAAATTCCCAGTCTCCCCCAGTGGAGGCGAAACTAGTAGTGGCTATTGGGAATGACCGATTGGTCCTAATATCTAAAAACAGAAAAGAAGACACTACTGTTGGTAGCTAGACTAGGCTAGCTTAAGCTTTCGTAGGTTTAGGAAAGTAGAATTTAAAAGGTACAAAATGAAGTATGAAAATTTTATGATAAATGATAGGAAGCAGGCTCCTTGCCTTTATTTCCGTCACGCACTGTATGTTCCAACAAAGCCATTGAAAATTTAACGAGAACGAAATTGGTTTTGTACAAAAATAATACAGAAAGATGGATCCATTCCAAACAACCATCAAAACGTGGAGAAGAGATAAAGGAACACAAACATTTGGAGGACGTCTCTCGCGTTTATTGTTTTGCTTTTCGACAATACTTGTCGCTACCAAGAAAGACGGATCGGGAGTTTCAGACACACTGGGTAAGAAAAACGTAGCTTTTTATACGTAATTCGTAATACATGTTTAAATCCCAGAATTTATGTTTTTTTTTCATACAATATGATTTTTCCCGGAAAACGTCCCTGTAACCCCATTACCCCATAAAAACAGCAGTAAAACATATTTTTTTTTACGATTTTGAGCCTTATTTCACGTCTTTTGAATATTATTTTTCACATTGTATGTTTTATCTATTTTTGAATCTCTTTGAAAATGAAGTGAAAAATACCTATTTATCTGTTTTCCGTTCTGCCAAAGGAATATCCGTTTGAGAAATCAGATGCACCTTACAGATTAATATATAACTAAGATATAATATAGTGTAAAGAACATGAAGAGTGATAGCTTCTTATTCGTAATTACCTATAAGCTTCTTGACTTCGAATGGTAAAAAGAAAAATCTAAGTTGGACTTGTAAAGATGCTACAAACAAAACACTTGATAACCCAACATAATTTTGATCTAAATTCAAAAATGTATACAAGGTGGAACAAAATTATCTAACAATACTGAAACATGTGATACGTGATAGTGGTGCTTAAACTAAACAACTTTCTCCAAGGAGCATAGGCTGAAAAGTGAAAAAAAAATCATACTCCCATACAAAATGTATTGGTCAAATGATCGACTTAATAAGGAAAGGCGAAAAAAAATTGTTTTTCCTTGGAGAAAGTTGTTCAGATAAAGAGCAACACTATAACCTGTTTCAGTACTGTTACATAATTTTATTCCACCTTATAAAACCGCCACTGTTTTTTCACCCAGTGCGTAAAAAACCGCAGCCAAGGCGTCCTATACAAACACCATCAATCAGCCAGGACAGAACAATCGGGAACGGATTGTGGCCAACAAATTGAATGTGCAGCTTATTATTGTGTTTTTGTTACCTCCGAGAAAGAAAAATGGTGGAAAATTACAAACGGTTATTAAAAAAATATTGGTGACAGTTTGAGAACCTTAAGAAATAGGGTAGCATTGCATTTGGGTGTTGGCGATTATGATAGACTTAAGTGGTGGCAAAATGGTGGATTTATGAATTCATCTAAAGAACGTTGAAATTTAAGTCAAGAAAATGGGAAGGTTTTTTAATAGATAGTCAGCAAAACTACTCATAAAAATATTCATGACATTAATGTACTAAATAGACCATTTGACTAATTTTGGAAAACCATTTTAAATTATTCCTTATTACGTAATAAGCGCACCACATTGATATTTCAGAAAAAAATCTATGTATTTCATAAAAAAAAATGTTAAAGTTAAAAATTTTAAAACCGCGCCAAAAACGCTATTACACGTGACTTGTTGACGTCACAAGCCTGTAAACATTGTTATATCCTTAGCCATTTGACAGCCATCAATCGCGGATCCAAGTCTGTGGTCGTGTCAAACGCTTGAAGCCATATTTTTATTTACAGCTTTAACAGGCATGTGACGTCATCAGTCATCTTAAAGCGTTTTCGCCACAGAAAAAAAAACAAAAATTAAAATTTTCTAGGTGAAATTAATCAATTAGTAGACTTAATTTAGTCTTTATAATAGTTAAATATGCGTTTTTACGCCATTATCTGTTAGGATGACCACAATTTGTAGTATATTTTCAATGTTATCAAATACCCTATTCAAAGGTCCAAACCGTTCTAAACAGTGTTATTTTTCTAAGTCTAAACACTTGAGGCACAGGTTTTTGTTTTCTCTGTGCTAGAGGTATTTGCTAATAGCACAGTATGGTAAGGCTGTGCTATTCGTGACCATTTAAAGAACTTTTCCCATAGTATTTTTTTACTAAAGTAAAACCGGACACTTTTTTAAGACTAGGACGCTACTTAGCCTACCTAATCCCCTTAAAGTACCCATGCAATTCAAGCTTGGCGCGCCAGTTAAATTACCTAGTTTACGAGCATAAAGTGCAGTAAGTTCGTAGACATTGTAACAAGTGTTCCGTTACAGGAATCCCAAGTGACACCGTCTCATTCGGAAACTTTGGTAACGAACTTGCAGCAAATTGTTTAATACGCCGACTTAATATTTACAACAAGGTGTAACATTTTGAAAATTATCTTTATTTTTTTATTCTTTTGTTGGCTAAAATATAAGAAACTTAAAGATATATGCCAATTCTCATTATATCAGAAATACGATGCCTAATAGGTATCTGGGTAACAAAATCAGGGGATTTTTTAACTCTGTTGCAATCAAATTTTGATTGAAACTGCAGAAATCACAGTTATATTGCTGCTTCTAGAGAAGTGTTTTTGACTAACGGGGGAATCTTTCGCTGGAGAGCACCCTCAAATTCCAATGGCACATTCAATAAGCCTACTACATTTCTTTTATAATGTCCACTAAATCATCAGTATACTTTTATTGACTTTCGAGGAAGTGGCCCTCAAACCACACACACACACTAAAAGTTCAAGGACTGTGATCGTAGACGAAAACAAACAAAAAAAAATTGCTGCTTTGCTGCGTTGTCACATTGGTTCTTGCTAAAGCAGTAATGTAACTGCGATTTCTGTCAGTCTCAATAAAAAGTTGTTAGCAATATCCTACTAATATTATAATTGTGAAAGTTTGTGGGTTTGGAAATTAGTTCCTCAATCACACAAAAACGGCTAAACAGATCTTGATGAAATTTGACACAGAGATAGTTTATAGCCTGGATTAAAACATAGGATACTTTTTATCCCGGTCAAAGGTTCCCTAGGGATTTTCCAAATATCCACGCGGGCTAAGTCGGGGCGGAAGCTAGTAGTTACATAATCAGGGGGCAGGCCTTTATTTTGGGCGGATAAGGAGGATGGGATATAAGTATCTCACCACGTGGGTAAATTGGCTTTTAATTATTGGCGAAACCGCATTATAGACAGTTTGCGAGCCACCTATAACACCTATTATTTATACTTTGTTTTCAGTAACAATAACATGCAACGACCCACAGCCCAAGCCCACAGCCCAAGCCCACAGCTCAATAATATTATTAGTACTGGATTCGGTTTTCTACCGCTTACACTACTGTGTGAATTCAGCCAGCGTTTCAGACCGGGATTAGTTTATAATTTGTAACCCATTGTTCGTCCGTTGGTGCCAATTTTGCAGTACCGATTCTGCTACGATCTCAGTTTCAATATAGACTGAATAACGTTCGGAAACTACGTTGCGGTTCGAAACGGTGAAACTTTGTCACTAATTGTCAATCAGTCTAGCTAGTGCGATAATAGGAGTTAATCAGAAATAGTTTCAAACGTTTAGTAACTTCAGATGTTGTTTGTGTTCAAAATAACTTTTGGAGAAATAGGTGTCTCGACTTTTTAAGTGGAAAATTATGCACGCAGCTACATAACAAAGAAAAAATCTACAGATATCACACTACGCGGAACTATCAAAGGCATTGAAAATGTAATTTAGAAATAAAGCACACGATAAAATCACATAGTTAATAGCTGAGCTATTCTTTGTCGTACTGACGACAAATTAAACGGAGCGCAGACTGACCTCGCGCGTAAGGGACCCGCTAGAGCCTACAGCTTTTGTCCGCCCGCCTCCTAAGTAGCTCAAACTGTAGCTTAATTCAATTCCGAGATCCATCTTGAATAGCGAGGTCAAAAAAAAGTTGTCGGGAAATTCTCGATCCAGCGAAAAAAATGTTGAAACTTTGACAAATTTTAGAAAATCTGAAAAAGTTAACGACTTATTTTGGGAATTCAAATTGCACTTTGAAGCCCTACGGCAGACGTAAATTTTGAAATTATGGCCCATCCACCTTCCACGTACCTTTCATCAGCGAAACTACATGCAAATGTCACAATTTCATAAATCGGGGCACACGAAAATATTAACATTTTCAATGTTAAAAAAAAAAGTTTTGTGCCTCATTTTGTGTACAAAATCAGTGATAACACTTAACGTAGTGTAGAGCGTAGCAGTGTATGATCTACCGAAACCTAATCCATCTTGTAGTCATTATGTAAAACGTACAAACAACAAATTAATCATAATCTTACGCAAACAGATTAGGAGCGGAGGCTTATATGGAATCCTTGATGACAATTTCATCTAAAGACTAATTTCTAAACAGGTTACAACTTCACGTCACGTATTGTGTGGGCGGGTTAGGTATTAGGTTTAAGAAGGCCTTGTTTTGAACTAATAACTACTTTGACACAGAATTTATTTACCTCTTGCAAATAAATAGTTCTATGATCATAATTAAACTTGTCATAGTCCTTTAGGATGATCTTCGTAGAATTGTAGAAAAAATTGTGTCCAAAGTTTTGTGTATCAGATTTTTTGCTCTCGTTATATGTCTCTATTCTTATTAATAGAGACATATTTATTAACATATACCAGACATATAATTCTTCAGCGAACTAAAATCTATGGAAGTATAATTACAAACAAATATTGCTTAAAAAATGGCACCACGGTGCCGAAAAAGCACAACCCCTCACCTTTAGTCGGGCCAGCCTTTCGTGTGTATTGTAGAAAAAAGATAGAAAGAGAGAGTTTATTAGAAATGTCGTCCTTAATAGTCAAATGGTGTAAAATATGCAAAGAATGCAGTAAAAATATGCAGAAAAAACGTTTCGTTTAAGTTTTAAACTTTCAGATTTTTGCATTCACAATGCTATTTTTATATTAAGATGAATAAATAATCCCGTCTGAGTTGCTACGGGTGAGTCGATTTTTTCTAATATTTTTCATTATTTATTGTTTCGTTTAAGTATCGAAAATATCTAAGAGTATACAAATTATGGTCGCTAATAAGCAACCAGTGTTCAGTCGCTTTGTGTTGCATAATTAAATACCAGCATTTTTAGCTCTATCCACTTAGTTGTACTTTTCGTGTGGTGACATTTTTTGAGCAGTATGCTTATTCCATAGATTTTAGCTCGCGGTAATTCTTACAGTTATTATTTTACAAAATCTTAAAATCGACAGGTCTTTTAGCATCGTATCCTAGCTGTCCATAGTTAGAGTTGCATGAACCAAAAACTAATATATACCTGTATTTTATCGTAATCTTGTTAACTCTGTTGACGGTCCAAACAAATAAATAAATCTTATAAAATGGCTATCATGAGTATTATATAACTGACTAAAACAAAGTAGAAATTTAGATCCAAAGTTGTACAAGAAATAAATAAGCCACTTTACAAAATTTGCGAAAATACAATGACAAAAAGAAACTGAGTACTGTGACAAACGGACATACGTATCATCAATAATAATACTAATGGATTGAACCCCGTTTCAGCACGAAAACAATCCAATCTACTAAAGTAACCAAGGACGAATACGCCTCATGTTATATTAAACATGAGCTTTTAATCTCTTATTTAAATAAGGATGCGGAAACGCTCAAAAGCATGGGGATTTTCTGGTCATGGTGTAATACATTTAAATAACAGCAAGGTAAGATACGTGTCTACTTAAACAGTTTTTTATCGCAACAAAGTTTTAAGGAAGAAAGATCTTGCTTTATAGTAAACTGACGTTTTTAATGATTTGCCATAAAGGGGAACGAGGCATTATCTAAGGATAGAAACTACGTTTGTATCTGGAAGGAAGCTGCGTTTAAATAATGCAAATATATTAAAAGGAAATTTACTTTCTTACTTCAAAGGGTAAAAACGGGACCCTATTACTAAGACTCCGCTGTCCGTCTGTCTGTCTGACACCAGGCTGTATCTCATGAACCGTGATAGCTAGACAGTTGAAATTTTCACAGATGATGTATTTCTGTTGCTGCTATAACAACAAATACTAAAAATATAATAAAGTAAATATTTAAGCGGGGCTCCCATACAACAAACTTATTTTTTTGCCGTTTTTTGCTTTATATTAATAACGACAACAGGTAGACAGTTGAAATTTTCACAGATGATGTATTTTAACAATTACTAAAAACTGAATAAAATATATATTTAAGGGGGGCTTCCATACAACAAACGTGTTTTTTTTCCGTTTTTTGGTACGGAACACTTCGTGCGCGAGTCCGACTCGCACTTGGCCGGTTTTTTTTTAATATTATAAATGCAAAAGTCAGTTTGTTACGCCTTCACGTCTTAACTAGGTACTGAACCGAGCATCATGAAATTTTGCATAAGTACACTTTGTCGGGGTTACTGAGAAGTATATAGGGTACCTTTCATCCCGGGATAGGATTTGAAGCGGAAGATCATGATTATTTTGTAGCAACAATTCGAGCAACGACGCGCAACTTTCGTGCGAGCTATTTCCTTCATCTACGATCGACGGCTATTTCGCAACACCCGTCATGACATGACGCCACAAGTGTTGAACCGTGAACGTCAATTGCGGTTTGGTGAACACAAGGCCTAATGTTAAAATAAGTAAATACCCTTTCAATAATTTTGCATTATTTAAAGGCAGCTTCCTTCCAGATACATTTAGTATTTTCTATCCTGTAGTAATCTGACTTAAGATTACAGAGTATACTTACTTAAAAAAAACATTAACATATTATTTAAAAATACTATACGATTGATTGATTTTCGACAGTTAGCGCCAGCGCACAATAGTTTTAGTTCTTAGTTTAAAAAAGAAAAGTTTTTGTTCTTAGTTTTAACTAAGATTTTTTTTATCGCTTCTGCACCTCAATCTGGTGGACGCCTGTCTTTATCCTTCAACGTTTGACGATGCCGCATACATCAGGCCCCCTAGTAATGCCCACATTTGCCTACGGGCCGCATAAGCGTAATGGACAAAACTTTGGGCACCGCATGTTCTGCGAACGTTTTTGTTTACGTTGTACCGGCCATTTTTAGGTGGATAGTTTTTTTAAAAGCATTTTTTTATCTTGGTACTATACAAAACTAAAAAAAATCTTAAAAAATCGGTTGTTGTAGCATGACAATAGCAGCGAACTAAAATCTATGGAACAAGCATTCCGCTCAAAAATGGCACCACACGAAAATTACAATTAATTGGATGTAGCTAAAAATGGTTGCTTATCAGCGATCATAATTTGAATACTTACTCATAAATATTTTATATATTACATAAACGAAAAAAATTGATAGATTATTTTTGCATCTTTTTACTGCTTTCTTTGCGTCTTTTACACCATTTGTCTTCACAGGACGTCATTTCTAATTAATTAATTTTCATTTATTTCGGAACGAAGTCCATAGATAGTGTTAGTAACAATTTACCTTAAAAACTAAGTTAGTAATTAGAATACAGATTTGAATAAAAGTAAAAATAAAATTCATTAAATTAATCATACATTTTTACACAATAAAATTCATACATTAAATTTTGCTATGTTAGCATGCCGTTTTGCCCATAGGCTCAGGAGGACAGAGTCCCAACGTTCGACCAACAACGCCCTCAAGATGGTATTGTCGCTGTTTCTTACTCTGTTTAACAGAGAGAGATGCGCAACGCTTTCAATTGATGGTAGAAAAGCCATCGACCCGCGCCTCCGCAAACATACCAGATGCACTACAGCGACGCGGGAGTCCCATTAGCCTGGTCCCATTAGGGGTTCCTGAAGGCGTCGTTGTATTGCATACGCAGGTCGCTGTATGCCCGCTGCGTGTAGTCGACCCACAGGCTGCATGTATAAAGGGACTGGCAATATGCCGTGAAAAGTGTAACCTTTACGGCTTTTGTACAATGTGCGAACCTGCGGGCCAACATATTACAACGAACAGCCAGAGACCTACCTTCCCTTTCAACATCTTGATTATCTTTGAGATCCTCGGTGACCCAGTGACCTAAATACTTAAACTTAATAAACTCTATCTTTCTTTCTTTTCTTTATAATACAAAAACGCTAACGTCAGTCACCGAGTGCGTGATTGGCCCGACTAAAAGCTGCGTGCGGGTTGTAATTTTTTGGCCCTGTGGTGCCATTTTTTAAGCAAATATTTATTTGCAATAATTACACGTCCATAGATTTTAGTTCGCTGGACAATACATAGATCCACTGTAGCTTCACTTGATAATGTATGGCAAATACGTTATCGAGCTGTACGGGTAGGTACCTTAAAAACAACGAATTTTTAATATTTGACAGCGTGCTTGTTATTTATTTTTAATATGTTTTGATTTTCTTGCACTTTTAACAGGGATCCTTTACGTCTTGTAGGTACCATAGACTTAGAAAATTTTTCGCTATGCTCAAGTAGACGGACAAAGGTGCGAGTGAGAAACCGATTCTTACGGCTTATGCGATGTGCGAGAAAGAGTAAAAAAAAACTGACAGCTGAACCTGGTTTGACTTCATTTATCATCGTTTATCACCTTGGTGAAAAGCGTCAACAAGATTATTTTGTAATTTTGATCGCGATCGGGTCGGTTTGGCTCTCAAAGCTATATAAATCAATAATGGTGTCGTGTTCTGTACTGGATTGTAATGTTAGTTACGACAATAACCCAAATAAACACTCATTTCACAGGTAAATATGATTGTACTATTACCATTTTCATAATTCATATTTTAGTTGAATATATTCCCAAACACACTAAGTTATATACTAATATGATGCTATTAAACGCCTATTTCCTAAATAAAGGCTGATTTCTAAACATTATATGTTAGATAAAAAGATATTATGTCCGTGAACTTGAGAAAATAAGGCGTAGATATTGATCAAAAATTATCGATATCGATACTCATGTCGATGATTTCCAATATAACTTTGTTTGTCTTTGTGAACACAGATAGTTTTATTTGAAGCTGCTTGTAACCGACAGTTTTCAAATGGTAAATTATACAGACTTAAGTACTAATTTAACAATTATTTCCAGGTTTTCTGTAAATCCAGTGATTAAATTAAACTGGATAAATGTCATAAATAAATAAGCAGGGGGCCTCAAAGGAGACCTTAAGAAATTATTTAAATAAAATTGTCCAAAAACTTGTTTATGTTTTATTTATTAGAGCAATAATACATTATGGTTATCGACAACCTAAAATGGACTTCAGTGCATCTCTAAATTCACGCACACGTTTACATATTTACAAACACTGGCTCATCTCACTTTTGGTTTCGCAGCCAAGTGAACTCTGTTCGTCTATTCCAGTGGATATTAAGTTTATGGTAGGTACCGAGATTCTCTTGTTTTGTCGCATTTCTTTTGTTCTGCATTTTAAATTTGACTTATTTCAACAGCTCGTATAAATAAATGTCATCTCTTTTGTACTCGCTTTGCATTGTGCTAAATGCTGAATACTTAGAGCATTTACTGAAATATATTAAATTCGTGAAATATGAACTTTTATTAAACAGCTAATAGTGTAAATAGCACCAATGTATTTTGATTTTTATGAAGTTGAAGTAAGCTAAAGATCATAAAAGAAAATTATAGGTACTTACCTACTAATGTAATAGGTATTTTGTGATAAAATATGTAATATGTATTTTGTGAGTGGGTCTATAATAAGTCTTCTTTGTACTCATTTAATCTAAACTAACAGAGTAATTATTTGTAAACTGATCAATAATGAAAGTAACAAACTATTAGTTACGTAGTATCATATTGCATACCTAGATGTTTTGAATAATAATATGTTGTTTTGACTATTATAAGAAAATATGTCTAATTATTGTCACCACCACCTCGGCTGCATCTGAAAACCAGCGCCACTGTTAAGGCAGCGGCACAAGCTGAGATGTTACCGTTTCAGCAAAAAATTGTAAATTTAGTGTTAATTTTATATTTTTTGTAACTATTTTGCTCAATAAACATTTTCTATCTATCTATCATTAATTTATTTTAACTTGAATATATTCAATAGTAACTAGGTACTTGTAAGTACTATATTATGTATTCTGTGTCGTAACTGCGTATGTGAGCAATAAACTCTGAAGCGCTCAGAGCGGAACTTGGCAGACTGATCGTACTCGATAACGTTTGTTAAGTAACGCTCGGTCCGGCCAGGTGTCGGATGGGTGACCGTTAAGTGACATTACAACTGATAGCGCTTCCGTGCTTCGGAGGGCACGTAAAACCGTCGGCTCCTGGCTGTTGTCATTTTGATAACAGTCGTTAAGCCAAGTCAGAGGCCTTATGGCCGGCATACATTTTGATTAGTGATTAGTGCCAGTGGCTCGTTTAGTGTTTAGTGTTTAGCAAAAAACAATTACTTAACACTAATCAGAGACTGTCCGAACGTGTTTTTTGCTAAACACTAAACACTAAACGAGCCACTCGCACTAATCACTAATCAAAATGTATATCGGCCATAACAGGCGGCTTGATAAACTCTTAACACCAGAGGTGGCTACAATTCCTCATTCGATAAGAAGAAGCAATAAACTCATTATTAAAATGTCAACAAACTTTTTAATTTTAATTATTTATTCATAAACGTCTACTTTAGCTGGAGCCTAATAAGCGGACTCAACGAGAATTACTCATAAGACAGTAAATTAAATGGTAAATTATGTGTGTCCGTCGCATCACTGTAGCGTTTTCGAATGATAGAATTTCAGAGTTTTCCTTATGCCAAATATTCTTGATGGTGTAATTCCTGAGTAAGTATTAGAAAACAGTATTTTATTCATTTTCTATGAGATTTTTCTTCAGTATTCAATCAATTACGACCAAATAGGTACGCAAACGAATTTTAAAGTTAAGGCACCTTAAATTTTTAAAAAATTGACAGACTTGACAATAACTCCCTTAAAGTTAAGGAGACCTTAACTAAAGATTTTAGCTAAGAATAAGCCTTCGAGTATATTGGCCGTTAACCAAGTAGTTCAAGTTCATTAATTCATATATACGTTAATATACCTAATATTCACTATTATCTTGCATAATACACACTCGTGTTTTTTACCCCTCATTATGCAACAGACTATCCTACCTATATATATACCTCATAAACGAATAAGTATAATTAAAAAAAAACAAATAAATATACAGAATAAAATAAAATAATGCTTAAATAATTTTCCATTAAATGAAATAAAACTCTCCAAGACATAAAGTAGCGTATCGCAAAAAAATGAAAAACGCAAACTAATTTATGCGCAACGCGGGACATCGGACGTCCGTCGCATCTCTGTGGCTCTTCCGCAATTAATGCCTGGTTTGCAGCCTAATAGCCTGTAGATGGCGCATTTAGTGGGCAATTTTGGTACGGGCATTTCAGTTGACTGTGAGGTTATTTAGTTAATATGCTAGTTACGGTTTGAAGTTGAGGAGGTTTATTAAAAAAGTCAATTTGGTTGCCAAATGCTTTTTGGAAATTCGGTTTTGGATGTTAAAATGTGTTTTTAACATTGAAAATGTTTTTTCGATCGCTTCAGTAAGGTACCCAATTTCAGCAAAAGTGAGACATTGCCCTGGTCCCGTGAGTTTTGGGTCTACGTGTATGTACTAAAAGTCAAAAGATGCGTCTCAGCAAGGGCTACAATATAGTGAAAAAAATTTTTTGAAAAAGTAAAAACTTTTTTCGAAAATCGCATAAATGTAGAAAAATTACACACTTTTTCGGGGTCTTTTCTCACTAAATCGACAATTTCTCAAAAACGAAAAGCGATATCGAAAAAATGAAAAAAAAACCCCTGGAGATATTGAGTTAGGCTACCTATTGAAAATAGTATATGTCCCTGACTCTTACGGTCTGGGCTATCCTTTATGTAGCGAAATGTTGGGATACCGCGGGCGACGCGCGCGGCGCGGGATAATAATAATACGTAGTACGATTGAAGTTTGTAAATTATTGTATATTTCAAAACTTGTAATAGTGTTTTATATTTTGTATTTTTTATTTATTTCCACATTTTTTATAAATAAAAAAGTATTTAGATATATATTAAAACCATAATATTGATATTTATATTAATTAGCTATAGCAGGTCAACAGATGGTATGACGTGAATAGAGAGCTGATTCCAGATCTAGTCAAAGATTTTAAAATCGTTAGATACGGCGGCGCGGGGCGGTACCATAGTGTGACTGCACTGAAATGTCTCCATAAGTCCATATTCAAGTAAGTGACGTCGCTTACTATGTGAAAACGAAAGAGAAAGTAGTGTTAGCAATAACTGTAGGAGCAAAAGAGATGACACTATTATCTCCAGTACACGTGCTAGGCGTCGTAGTGAGTTTTTGTGTGTAGGTAAACGAATCTTGAGCGAAAGTTGAACAGAAGAGAGGTTTTAGTTTGAGCCTCTACTAGATCCAAAGTATTATACGAGTATATTGTGGGTTGCTGTTGATTTGAAATTACTCGATCAGTCACGACTTTCTTAATGACTCTGCGATTCCAAATGAATTTTTACAACGACCTCTGAGAATGAGAGTGTGATGATGATGTTTTGGTAAACATGAGGGTTGTTATCGCACATTCGAGTGATGATGAAGTCGGAGCGAGAGTCTCACATGCTGCATTTGATTTTGTTTTTTTTTATTAGGGTTAATTTATTTAGAAATTCAGATGTTTTAGTTATATACATAGTACTTAGGTTACCTTTCAATAAAATATTAATGTCTATAAGAAAGGGATAAAAAAATATTTTGTTAAATTCATTAAATTCATTTTCAATGTACCAGAAGGTCGTGAAAGGCACGAGATCTGTGAATTTTTGTTTGACTAGATTTAACATCATAATGTTGTGGTGTATCAACGTCATATTTCAAAAGTTGTAAAGAACATTAATAATTTATTCTATGAGGACATTTTCTGTCTTAGTAGGAGATTAAAAAATAAAAATTATACTTCTTACCAGTTTTCAAAAATCTTGGTACCGTAATTATTTTCAGTACATTTCAGTTTATTCTCATTTACTAGGTTCAGTTTTATACTTGCGGTTATTCCCATCATTACCTACTTACTATTTTTTTAATAATTATTTATAGTTGTCTATGATGGTCATCTCATACCTAGCTCGATATAATATCAATTAAGCCTTTAATGAACATTTTAAATCATAAGCCGGCTCCACACTCGCGCGCGAACCGCGGCCGCGAATCACGGGCGCGGTTCGCGCATGAAAACGGTGCGAAAAATATAGCCCTCCAGACTCGCGCGTGAACCGCGGCCGCGAATCTCGGCAGCCTTAGTTCGGCACACAAGTCCTTTGTCGCGGACCAAAAAACCGCCACCAGACGGGGAATGCCGCGAAGCGCGAACGCGAAGCCGCGAAGCCCATATGCGAAACCGCGAAACCCTCCACACTCGCGGTTCGCGGCCTTCGCGGGCTTTCGCGGCGCGAGTGTGGAGCCCTCTATAGAAGTGATGAGGTTCTCTATGTGCAAAATAATCGTCAATTTCATAGGTACATATGTTTTACCTCACGAAGGCTGATCGGCTATGAATGTTGTTAGGCGTGCACATACACATTGTTTTAGTGTGCATCTGACGCTCTCGTATTACGCACACTAAAGTAATGTGCATGTGCACGCCTAACAACATTCATAGCCGACCCGCCTCCATGATAAAAACAACTGTTAAAGACTACTTTGTGCTCGCAACGTGCACAAGAGAATTTGAGACCAAGTCTCATTTGAATTTATACATTATACGAGGCGAAACCTATTTAGTCTGCATTTCATATTAAACTTAGGCCAAAAGTCTGAAGGCCTGTCCAATCTCAGTTACCAAACTTTCTAGGCTTATGATTAATAGTGTAGTCGTGTAGTGAAAGTTTATGTAGGTGATTTATTTCATTGGCAAATGATTTATCAAAGTATGTTATGGATCGTTTATATTGATGAGAATAAATGTATAAGAGCTATGGAGCCAACATATAAATAAACTAAATTTCACGGATTATATTGAAATACCCTATATAGACAATATTTTTTTGATAGATAAACTCAAATGTTTGACTACTATACACCGTCATTTTGTAGTCGTTTTAATTAACTTAAGGGTGTGTTGTACCAATGAAACTAAACATTTTTGCCCAAGAAACATGGGTCAAAAAACGACAAAAAATGTTGGTCCTCCCATACTAACTAGACAGCTAAAACATTGTATTTGTATGGGAAAGTAAAAAATTTTTGTCGTTTTTCGACCCATGTTTCTTTGGCAAAAATGATTATTTTCATTAGTAGAGCACTCCCTGAAGTTAATTAAAATGACTACAAAATGACGCGGTATAGTCTACCTACATTGATGTCATTTTTGTGAATTTGACGCAGACAAAACCTCTCTCGATCTCATCCACAGCCTTCTCTATTGTTCTTCTACGGACAATAGAGAAGGCTGTGTCTCATCCATAAAGTTAAGGTAATATTAACTTCTCTGTCTCATCACGTCGTGTTACAGTGACAGGCGAAGCCAATGGCTGTCATAAGATATTCATGAAATCAACATGAAATAATTTGATTTTTTAGCAAAAGCATACATCATGCATTATACAGCAAGTATCTGACGACGTTTAAAAATTCAAAGACGACTTGGTCAGAAATGTTGTACTAGAAAAGAATAAAGTTTATTTTTCTTCATTTACCTTTTACTTTTTTTATACACAACGAGCCTCTTTTTAAAATTCTAAAATCTTATCTCGAACTGGCGAACACAACAATTTTTTAATTGTTTTTATGGCGTCAGACTTAAGTAAGATGGTGGTTACTAGCCAGGCGGACTTAAAAAAATAAATAAAAAATAAAAATAGTTTTTCTTTCCCAAATACAAAAATTAGTTTGAGGTGAGACCCCCAGAAAGTAATGGAATACTTGTGTTGGGGGTGTCTCGCTGTAACCTTAGTGCCTAATTACAAGGTGGGAAAGATTTAGACTACTAAGTAACTTAGCAACTAAAGATGCAAGTATACAGGGTCATTTATAGACCCCTTTTCAAACTTTGTCAGGTCATTCTAGAACAGCAGTACAATCAATTTACGAAGTAAAACAAAATTTTTTTTTTACATTTTTACCCCAAACTTTTCCCTACACAAATTGAAATTGTTGTCACCGTTTGCGCGTCGCACGGTCGACCCGCGCGAGCCCCCCTCCCGCCACTCGCCTTCCCCCGCTCGCGTCTCGTTCGTGACGGTGAGCGTGTGCGCCTAGATTTTTAGGATATAAAAAGTGGTTGAAAACTGTGAATTTAAAAAGAAATTATTTATAATTATCTCACCTAATTTTTTTTTATTACTTCCTTGAACTATTATT
Organism: Agriphila tristella; assembly: GCA_928269145.1. NCBI lineage: Eukaryota > Metazoa > Arthropoda > Insecta > Lepidoptera > Crambidae > Agriphila > Agriphila tristella. Next base: position 4,604,620 of record OV743435.1, read on the forward strand.
TGATTTTGTAAAGGGGTCGCAAAATTACCCTGTATAGTGTGTGTGTGTGTGTGTGTTGTGCTTTTGTGTGTGTGAATAAATGTGTGAATATAAGTAGTTTTTAAGAATTATTTGATTATTTATATGCATAATCATAACGGTATTTTAAGATTTAAATATAATTATAATTAAGTTATTCTTTCCAAAATCATTTCAGTTTCTTCATATTCAAGGGTCTTTAGCCACTCCGTCAAAAGTTTTTGAAAAGTCAAAAGGACTTGAAATGACCTCAGAGGCGGTCTGCTGAGATCCTTTGATATTGACGCTAAAACACTATCAGTCACAAACTTGTCACCATAACAGCTGTTATTAAAAAGTATTGTTTACTTGCAGCTCAATCATCTCTCGTAGCACCGTAGCATGCGCGAATGTAGCGTGCTACGAAACTTTCGTGTGCGCGTTGCTACGACGCCACGATGTTCATGTCAGCCGGTCCATTTATATCATGGAGCTATCTTTTTGTAATAACACCATACTCGAGACCTTCTATTCATCATCATCATCATCATATCAGCTGTACGACACCCACTCTTGGGTATAGGCCTTCCCCAAGGATCTCCACGACGATCGGTCCTGCTTGGCCCACATCCAGCGGCGCACCGCGACCGCGCACGAGATCGTCGGTCCACCTTGTCGGGGGCCTACCCACGGAGCGTCATCCGGTGCGCAGTCGCCATTCCAGAACCGCCCCGCCCCAACGGCCATCGGTTCTTCTCGCTATAGTGTCCAGCCTATTCCAGCCCACTTGCCACTTTATTTCTCCTGCGAATCTCCTCATTTCTGATTCGATCACGCAGGGAAATGCCGAGCATTTATTGAAAGATTTTTACACCTCTCTCTTTATTTTAATCACCCATATTTTTTTATCGCTCGATCTCCAAGCGCTCGATACACCTTATGAATGAGTACTATGAATAGGCTTTATGCATGATTTGTGACGCAAGTATTATGACGTATGGGGGTTACACATGAGCTGTTAGTGGCACATGTTCGGTGACATATTGCTTAAATAACGAGCTGTTTGCCAACTGAGTGGGTCTTATAAATTTACTTTGTTTCGTAAAAAGAAATCTAAATATGGAGTTGCAAAATAAATTACCGTCGAAGAAAAAGATAAAAACTTTTTTTATCAGTATTTAGAATAGATTTTTATTCACGAGAGAATTAAAATAATATTCTGCTAAATCTAAAAAAAAAAGTTCCTAGTTGTTGATCTAAATAAAATAGAGTTTCCGCATAGAGAGAGTCTTTATGCAAGTTGCTTAGTCGGCTGTTTATTTTCCAGGATTTAGTCAGCGACAAAAATGTAGCTTCTAAAAATGTAGCCTTCGAGTTGGGCGCCAAAACAAGGCTCATTGAGTATCAGTACGACAGTTATCCATGTCTCAAACAAGTACATACAATGGCAATATTCTTAGCTTAAAAAAAATATGTTGGCATCTCTGGCGCTGTTCCCTGTTAACCCCCAATAACAAGAATATCAATTCTGTTCGTTGGAAGTTAGTTCTGTTAAAGTGAGGTTATTTCTGTTCACCAACCTGAATTTTATATCCACTTTAGCGAGCGAAGGTCCAGCCCCCCTACTTAAATGGCCAACTTTCTATTCGTTTGAACGCTACGCTTACTATTAAATTTTTTAAATAAGCAGTAAACTATAAAATTACGTGCTGTAAGCTTCACAATTCCATACAATACATCGAACTATGTGATTTACATAAGTTTGCGACACGTGATTTAATCTTCTATAGCTCATATTTAAGCTTTAAAAGTAAGCGTAGCGTTCAAACGAATAGAATGTTGGCCATTTGAGTAGGGGGGCAGGAAGCTTATCAGCAAGAACCTTATATATAATAACGATAATCTTTTTGTAGTAAGCTTAAAAAGCCTCGAGCATAGAGGCAAGGTTGCAAGCTTATCGATTTTTTATCGGATACATTTCGGCCAGTGTGCAGTGGAATTGCACAACCTAATTCTGCCTTCTCCCATCTTTCATCGGACAACCAGACGTACGAATCAGCGCCATCGGTTTTTGGTGGATATTCTAAAGACTCGCACTAAGCGTTTTGCTTAAAAATTTTATCATCCGTACCGTTAGACAGTGGAACTCCTTGCCTGAGTCTGTGTTTCCCGATAGGTACAATCTGGGGGCTTTCAAGTCGCGAGTGAATAGGTATCTTCTAGGCAAGCGCGTTCCATCGTAGATCGCATCATCGCTTACCATCAGGCGTGATAGCGGGCAAGCGCTTGTCTATCTATAAAATAAAAAGCTCATGAATGCGACAGACAGTCCCCTATGTAGAGGATGCCTGGACGCAGGGGAAACAGCCGCCGACGTGATCCTGGAGTGCGTGGGTTTGGCCGCACACCGGGCAGAAATCCTCAAAGACGTGAGGTCGCTCCTAGAAGCCTGTGAACGCCCCAGGAGGCTTCTGCGCTTCTGGAAGGAGCTGGGATGGCTTGACTAGCCACACCAATGCTGTGTTCACGCATAACGGACCAAATGAGAGTCTAAATGCGGAAAAAAAAGAGCCCATCACCAATACCAATACCAAAAAAGCTCTTCTGACTTACAAGTTTTTGTCCATCTAGATTTATTTTCGGGCATCATATTTCCACAGAGTAGCGACCATAAATTCCATTTGAGAGGATATTATTGGACATTTTAAAGTATTAGCAACGGCTTTACTCTGTAACGTTAGCTTTTGTGCTAGAATGTGGGCCAGGAAATTTTGAAATGGTCGTAAATTTTGTAATGGCTTATGCCGATATATAGGTATCGACATTAGCCATTTTAATTTCCCCTCTGCTGGTGCACAGGCCTTCTTTATGGGTGAAAAAGGAGGATATGCCATGCCAATACCCTACCCGCTAGCCCAATGTGGATTAGGGAGTGTTAACGGCTGTAAATGCAGCCAGGACTGATGGCTAAACGTGCTTTCCGAAGCACGGAGGAATTCGTGATGGTAAATTTTTGGGCACCCATCCCATGACCGACCCTTGCGAAAGTTGCTTTACCTCCCCAAACGCAGGGTTAGGCATTAAACTACTGCACCACCGAGCTCCTCCGCCACCAAGCTCTTCCAGAACACCAACAACCTCGCAAAAGTAAATTACCAATATCATAAACAACAACATTTGTTCTACGACTTTTATCATTACTCAAAAAATTCACTAAAAATTAATTTTCAAGTTTTTATTGTACTGTTCGACACTTTTTACGTCTATGGATGGCGGGGCGGGGCGGGTGAGTCGGGCGGGTCGCGCGCACCAGGCGCTCCGTGCGCCGCGCGTAGAGTTATGAACATACGAACCGTAAATTAAAATGATATATTTTTTGTATGAAAGTATAATCTGACGAATTATCAAAAGTCGTAGAACAAATGTTGTTGTTTATAATGTTGGAAATCTACTCCTGCGAGGTTGTTGGTGTTTTACAAATAACCCTGTATATACGAGAATTCCATTAATGAAAAAATGACTATAAAAATACAATCAAATTAAACAAAAAGTTCTTTTCTAAGCGTTAAATAAATACTTAGGTTTATAAGTTTGAACAAAACGATACAATTTACAATTTATCTTGATTCATTTCATTATTCCTTTACATTTCATATTATTTTTTAACTTTCGAACTATCATCTACGACATCGAAACTATCTTATTAACGATCGCTTACTGTTTTCAAATTGCTAAGTTGTCATTTGCAAAATCCAAATTTTCGCCGGACCCAAATACATTGCAAGATTTATTCTAATATCCTCATTTACGCTGCTTTCATGGCCCTCCACTGAAAAATGATCACAAATATTTGCGTACATCTTTCGCATTTTTCGACGACGCGAAGTGACAGGAGATGCCTGGATTTGAAGAGGATATTAAAAATAAAAATTAAATATCAAGCAATAGGCTGTGGGTTCCGTGTAATTTTTGACCGAGCGAGCGCGAAGCGTCTCTGCTTCAGCTTGGGCAAACATTTTTTCGTATGTCCGGAGGATGTCTGTCCGTTTGTTTTCCTCTACAGGACACATTACTCAACCGATTCTCGTGAAATTTTGTTAGCAGGTTCGGTAATTTATTATGTAGAATTTATTGTATAGGTCCAGTCAATATAGGGGTTGTAGTTAAAGTTAAAATATCTCCAAAACGGTGCGTCGCGTCGTAGAGAAAAGAGTTCTTCTACCGAATAAAAGCTTTTATTTTGTTTTGGAGATATTTAAACTTTAAACTCCCCTACTCCGGCTTACCTCCTATACGAGGGAACTTTTAGTGTGTTCACTCATTAAGCACCCTAAATCAGTTACTGAAGGAATCGCTTAAGCTAGGGTTTCCTAGGATAGTGGTGCCGTCATATTACGGCCGTAATATAGCGGTGTTGAATGTTGTCTATGTAAACAATACGGCGACACCGTAACGTCAGAAACTGCGCCGTGTTAATTGTTTACATAGACAACGTTCTACACCGCTAAATTACGGCCTTAATATGACGGCGCTATCATCCTAGGAAACCCTAGCTTTAGTTTTCAGCTCGCGCTCTCTACACCCGCTATTGAGTCATTCGTCGACTGGAATATGTGGTATGCCTCCACCTTCGGCCATATCGTTACATCAGGCAAAATGAAGGCCAAGCCCACTCGCTATGGATAAAAAGCCTAAAAACTTTCGTTAACTTAATATAAATGAAAGTGTAAAGAGCGCCGCTGTCAGGGCGCAATCTCGTTACAAATCTAGGCAGGATTGCCTTTACATTACTAATGTGGATCGCGAACGAAGATTAATCGTGTTTCACAGTTTTTGCGTGACTTCCAGATTTCAGGCTTTCCTTTGAATAGGCTTGTGTTGTGTGTGATTTATACTTTTGTGTGTGTGAATGAATAAACTGGGCAACAAAAACTTTTGGGCAACATTTCGTCACCATTAAAAATACTTATAATATAGGTGTATGTAGTCTAAATATGACTACAAACTTTATTAAATGAAATTTTAAAGAAAACATTTTAATAAATTGCAGAAATTATATATTTTTAAATTTGATAACACTAAAGCTCGTAGCTTCTTAACATAAACAAAAACAGTTAGAAAAGGGAAAGGTGATCTTGTCTGAAATACATAATTTTATATACGGATTATGATCAAATCTTAAATAATTATGTAAGAATTTCCGTTAATAGTTAGGTACTATGATTTCTCTCGGTCTACGTTTCCTCCAAAATGCCTTTTCCAGTACCTTAGGTAGGTACTCGAAAAGGCACTTTAAACAAAAAATAAAATGAATTTTTAAACTCTAGTTATTATTAGTTATTTATTTAGTTTACAATTTATTTTATCACGAATTAAAATACAAAATATTTAATCACGTTATTTTTCGCACAGTAATGAGATTCACTGATTACTACGTTAATTATATTTACTATTATTGCACTTAAAACATTCGCGAAACATTTTATTTCAGTACTAGCGGCCGCCCGCGACTTCCTCTGCGTGAAAAGTTTTTTACTATCCCTCGGGAACAATTCTTTTTTCGGGATGAAAGGTACCCTATGTCCTTCTCTGTACCCCTGACAACGTGTATGCAAAATTTCATGATGATCGGTTTAGTAGTTAAGACGTGACAAACAAACAAACGGACTTTCGCATTTATAATATTAGTAAGGATAAGTAAGTGGTCAACCAACGTTATCCCTACCGATCCCTAAATTCTTCCAAATTCCAGTTCCTAGCGGTTTTAAGTGAAAACCTTTGCCATCGTAAAAACACAATAAGGTCGCGAACAAAACGCCTCGTTAATCATTAGGGTATTTGACGACACGTCAACGGTATTAATCGGTGTTGTGGTCACGGACAATTGGTTATGTAAATATTTTTTAATAATACCTGTTAGGGTGACAAGTTTGTGATTGATAGTGTTTTTAGCGTCAATATCAAAGGATCTCAGCAGACCGCCTCTGTGGTATAGTGGTTCGTCTACCCCAAGAAGCTTATACCCACAATGGAGATTGCACGCCTAGTATCATAGTAAAGATTGAAAAAAGACTCTTTAGTGACGTCACGGCGTATTGCTATCTCCTTCTTTTCGTTTTACAATACGTTTTCGTTTCTCACGAACGAATGAACGACGAACAACGAACACGTATTGTAACACTAAAGAAAGAGGTTGCAATAAGCCGTCACGTCACTCAAGGACATTTTTTCTATCTTCACTATGCCACTGGCCGTGCAATCTCCATTGGAGGGAGGTATAAGCTTCTTGGTCCACCCGTGTAAGACGCAGGGGCCCTGGGTTTGATTCCCAGGGAGGGTACAATTTGTAGTCGGTTTGGTTGGTGGTAGGGCTTATTTCAAGGCTGGCTGGCTACCACCATCTTACCTAAGTCGGACGCCATAACAGAAATTAAAACTTGTTTTCCAGCAGTCAGAGGTAAGATAGCCAGTTCTTCAGTGACGAGGATTCCGGTTGTAACGCTTACTTTCGGCCTTACCCGTTACGTAAGGAGGTTACCCTAAGTAACGTAAGGAGCGTTTGGTCGCTAGCACCCGAAAAGCAGCTAAAACCGACGTGTTAGCTGCTTATGTTGACACGTATTACGTAACAATTTTTTTAAATGCACAACGGGGTATTGCTTGTCCTTCATCTCACCTGATGTTAAGAGACGATAATGCCGAAAGTGATAAGGCTGAACTATAGGATAATTGTCCAACTAAAATTAGTACAGAAGGCCTGTTGTCAAACTACACCCGAGAGTAGAAAAATAGCACAACAGGCCTATTTTCATACAAACGAGGTATCTTTGAAGCTCTGGTTCTCCACCCAGGATTATACGGGCTCTGATCTGATGATGGCAAATTAAAGAATGAATGGAGGAGGCTCAGATCGCTACAGAAACCTAACGAATCAGAAGCGTTGTTTACACGAGAGCCTGTACGGAGTTCTTAGTGTTACATTTTACATACTTTTGATGTAATTTTAGCTTGTATTTTTTTTAAGTTTAACCCTGAGCTAAACGACTCAACAAATCCGTTAGGTTTTCTCAGCATTATGTGCCTCCACCGTTTATTCTTTAATTTGCCATCATCAGATCAGAGCACGTCTAATCCTGGGCGGAGAACCAGAGCTTCAAAGTTACCTCGTTAGTATGAAAATAGGCCTATTGTGCGATTTTTCTGCTCTCGAGTTAAGTTGGAAAGCAATTTGGACCACTCCCTCTATCGACTATATCCAATTGTAACCCAAATATATATCTGTTTTATTTAAGTTAAAGTAACAACTCAAACTCTACTCTCTCTATTTCTTTTCTTTGAAAGTGTAATTTATCTGCATTATTTAATTCGTACTTAAACTTACTTCCCTGAACGTTGAAAGTATTCTTTTGACACACCTTAGTAGATAAATAGAATCACCTTACCTTCATCTATAACTAATCAGGTGCGATCTCTTTAGTGTCCGGCCCTTCCGTCCTTTGGGACTGTAGGGCTGTCCCTATTAAAAAGTGGATGAATAAAACATAAGGGTTGCCCCAAAACTTTTATTACACACGCTCTTTTTAATTAAACTGACCATAATAATGTCAATGTGGGAATAATTTATTTAAAGGTACATTGAGAGAAGCGGTGCATATTTTTTATTATATGGGGATAAGATGGGGATAATGGTACGGGTGGTGCAATGAGTAATACTAGTTTATTTAAATGATAATTGTAATAATTATCGCTTTTTATTGCCCTAAATAAAATAAAACAAAAATACTTAATTATGAAAGAGCAACGCTTTTTATAGTACAGAGTAGGTAAGCTGACCCACGTAAACACATTTTAATGATTTCTATATTATTTATTAATAAACCCTTATTGCACGAATATAAAGTAAGGTACTAATGGCGGAATTAATGTTAAAATCATTCTCTACAAGTCAACCAACAGTAATATTGTTTTTTCACAGAACGAAATTGAAAATCGTAGGATTTCTTTTTGGCCAATAACTCATGGAAATATATAGGTAATATCCTGTAACTAAGCAGTCAGTTCTGTAATAGCATAATATTCAACACAATTCTAAGTTTTCGTATTTTCGATCGATCTCTCAGTCGAAGTTGTTTTATATCGGTAGTAAGGTAATACAATTACTAAGAATATCTAAAAATAACAAAAGGTATGAAGAAAAAATTACTCATAGTTTTGTTCGTGTAGATACAATAAAGTAATTCCAAATTTTATCTCTGCGGAAAAAATGATCCTCACAAATTGTTGCTACCCAGAAAAACTAATTCAATAAGAAGGTAACTTTTCAGCTGACCTCTTTGACCTTCTACTCATTATTATTTCAATAAATTGTCTATGGATGTGATACATTGCTAATTTTCTTTGATAAATTTTTATTTGCGCCAAAAATAAATAGCAATGTGTCACATCTATCTGTTAAATGAAAGCGATTACGATATCCATGTGCGTTAGGCGGTAGGGCCCCTGGTTACTTAGATAAAAAAACAATCTCGCAACTTTCCTGCGTTTATAAAAACTGTAACATAACATAACAATCCCGCTTTTCTACAAAAATCTGCTTATACTGCTTATACGAGTGTGCTCGTAAATTGACTACGGGAAATTACAAAGATATTGAGTTAAAGGAAGTCGTTAGTTTTTTAATATTATTATTATTAACCCTTGGTATAGTTTTAGTCCAAGGGACTCTCCAGTTTTTTGTAAAATAAACAAATTTCAATTTTAAACTTTTCTTTTTATTAAACTTTACATTGAAACATTGACAATCGTAGTATTAACGAAAATCAACAATAGAGACTTTTATTCTTATCAATAATGGAGCTCCTTTTAATCAGTAGTTTAATTAACTAAAAACATGCTTTCGAAAAAAACATATAAAATGGAAAACAAAATAAAAAAATTAAATGAAATTCGTTCATTTTACTTTTAAAAAGAGTTAGAACAAAAACTTAAAAAGTTCGTTCAATAAAAATTTGACATCATAAACTGATGATGACCCGCGCGTACATACTAATGCAGGTCACCCTAAAAACTAATAGGAGCTATAGTCCAATTAATGAGCATATTTGTTGTATGGAGGCTTCCGAATAATTCTCCCGTCTATGAAATTTGGCATGTGATGAAGTTAGGTAATAAAGATTACAGATGCACAATAAGCCAATAAATTTTGTAACGAGAAGTTAGGTATTTTTACCTAAATATGAAAATTGCTTATATCTATCTGTGAATATTTCCTCGGGCTGAAACACTTTCTGTATATGTACTTATGAACGTTTTAGAATAAGTATGTAAAGGAATCCAATTCTTTTTCGATTTTAGAGGTACTTCAAATTCAATTTTTAACATTTTTCAATATATCTTCTATTGAAAAAAGTATCTGTTGATTATTTTTTTTTAATATGTTTTTGTATCTTTAAATACATAGCTTTGTTCAGTAAGCCAATAAATTTTCTTGTTCAATCATATTTTTTTAATTTTTTGACTTTAAGAGGTTATTTACGTAATGTGAAAAAATAGTCGGTCCACTTTTATACGTTTATTTGATAAATTATTTTATATTAAAACAGATTTAACAATAATCTAATCATTTTTTGAACGCGCACATATTTTTAAGGATAGTTGCCGATTTATGATAGAGCATAAGGGTTGACCTCCACTTGACTACTCGGCGCTGCTTTGCCACGCACTTTTGGAGTAGAGTGTAGGCGAGTTTGGTGGCCACCGTGCTCACTACAGTACATAGTCTAAAACAAAGTCGCTTCCCGCTGTTTGTCACTATGTAACCTTAGATGTTTAAAACTACGCAACGGCTTTTGATGCGGTTTTAGTGATAGAGTGATTCAAGAGGTAGGTTTATATGTATACATGGTGTCAAATTCCACACTACACCGAAGCGAAGCGAGGGCGGGTATCTATATGTTACAGTAAAAACCCGTTTTTAGTAAAAACGCGTTTTGACTAGTCAAAACTAGTTTTTACTTAAGGCCTTTGTTGCAACTAGTATTTACTGCTGCTAAATAAACATTATTAGTTAAAAATAGTTTTGACTAGTCAAAACGCGTTTTAACAAACTGATTAAGTAAGAACTGTTTCGAGCTAGGTCAAACTTCATCGTACCTCATTCTGATTGGTCGAGAGATGTCACCTGACTCGGGGGTGACACCTGTTGCTTTGTAAACAGCAAACGTAGATACGTCCGTCAAACGTAGGTACGTTTGCTGTCAGTTATTATAATAAAAGAAAATATTTCTGTTGTCTGTTATAAAAAAATAACCCCGAAATTTAACTAACCTAGCTACTAACTAACTAACCTTCTAACCTAACCCAGGTCCTACAGGAATAAAGCAGGTTCTATTCGATTCGATTCGCTTGTGATTGAGTCATTTCTCCAAACAAGATTCTCTAATACTAGTTTTAACTAAAGCTCTCAGTAAGAACTAGTTTTAACTCAAATTGAAATACACTTTGTAGTAAATTCTAGTTCTGACTAGGTAAAACTAGTTCTTACAAAGGCACTTAGTTAAAACTAGTTTTGACTAGTCAAAACGGTGACATATACATATAATAAAATCGTAACGAGGCCAATTCTGTACATTCAACATTTTTTCAAAAAAATGCTCCATGTTAAGTATATGATACTAAACCCAAAACAATAGTTTTTGGAATTTTTGTCTGTTTGTTTGTTTGTTTGTATGTACGCGCATAACTTTTAAACTACTGGACCGATTTGAACAAACCTTTTTTTTATTATGTTGGCAGTATAATCTTAGGTACAATTCATTACGCTATGTCATAAAGGAGATAGGTAAAAACAGTATCGTAACGAGGCCAATTCTGTTAACTTTTAAACTACTGGAACGATTTGAACAAAACTTTTTGTATTATATTGGCAGTAACCTGAGTTATTTCTTCCTTCTACGGTCACGTTCATTTTTTTTAATTTGAAATCGGTTCAGTAGTTTTCGAGTAATCCTGAAAATACTGGTAAAAATAAAAATGGCTCAAGTTTTTATGGATCTACAGACATAACTTCTTTGTTTATGAACCGATTTAGATGATTCTTGTTTTGTTGGTCTCATGTTAATTTCATTGGCATTGAACCTTGGACTTCGAAGATATTCATGAGAACTCCTCAAAATCAAATAGGATCGTGTACTAGTGATGACATTAAGGTGTTGAAAGGTATCGCAGTAGCCATTTTAATTAGGATTCAGGCTTTACTTACGGATTGATGAGAAGCATGGGCCATAACTCACCGCACGGGCCCAATGCGGATTGGTGGGTATTAATAAGTACAAATGCAGCTGGGACTAATGGCTTAACGTGCCTTTTGAAGCACGGAGGAGATCGAGATAATACACTTTGGTCACCCATTGAATATGGACTTATGGAGTGATTTCAGCGCAGTCACACTATCTAACGATTTAAATCTTTGACTAGATCTGGAATAAGTACTTGCTTCACGTTCTACTCGCGTCAAACCATCTAATCTGTTGACTTACTAGAGCTAATTGGTTTTTACATTTTTCATTAGTTTTTAGCTTTAAAGCAATTTTCATAAATAATAAATCGCCAGAAGTAGACCTTTAATATTTTTTTAGTTATAAAAATGTGAAAATAAATTAAACGATACAAAATATAAAATCACTGTTACAAGCTTTGAAATATACAATATACAATACAATATTTACTACGTATTACCACAGAATACATAATAGTACAAGTGTATTACCATTATCCCGCACCGCGCACCTCTCCCGCGGTATCCCGACATTTCGCTACATAAAGGATAAGCTACAGCCCAGACCGTAAGAGTGAGGGATATATAATATTGTCGAAATGTAGACCAAATCAATATCTCTAGGGGTTTTTTTCATTTTTTCGATATCGCTTTTCGTTTTTGAGAAATTGTCAATTTAGTGAGAAAAAACCCCGAAAAAGTGTGTCATTTTTCTACATTTATGCGATTTAAGAAAAAAGTTTTGGACTTTTCCAAAAAATTTTTTCACCATATTGTAGCCCTTGCCAAGACGCTTCTTTTGACACTTATTAAATTCACGTAGACCCTAAACTCACGGGACCAGGGCGATGTCTCACTCTGGCTGAAATTGGGTACCTTACTGAAGCGATCGAAAAAACATTTTCAATGTTAAAACTGGTCCTCCAGCCCCACCCGACTTCATTAGACGTGTTTTATTAAAATTGATATGCGTATCTCGTAACTTATGATTTGAATATTATTTCTTGCTTTTTAGAGACAATTTTTATTTTACGGTTTTTTGAAGGAGGATTAATTTTTTCAAAAAAAGCTTTTTAAGTTATGTGAGACGGACCACTTTGCTAAGACTCTAACATACGACGAGGTACCATCGTACTACACGTATGATAAACAAGGAGGTGTATTTAATCGACGTCGACGTGGGTGCCCCGTGGAAGGTTTCCCAGAAGTTTTAAGAGGTGATGCATTGGGTAGGGTATATACCATACATCCTAATAATGGAGAGTGCTATTATTTGCTACTGTTGCTGCACACGGTCCATGGCCCAACATCGTTCGCATTTTTGTGGACAGTTGACGGTATCGAACATCCAACATTTCTGGCAGCCTGTAAAGCTCTTCGTTTGCTTAATGGCGATCAACACTATGATGAAACTCTTGAAGAAGCTTGCGTTAGTGATAGCCCCCTACCTACGTCATTTGTTTGCCGTTATGTTAGTGTTTTGTGGGCTCTCAAATCCTTGAGTTATGGGAAAAGTATCGCCGTCATTTATCTGAAGATTTTTTACGAGATTTCAGGCATATAACAGGAAATTAAGTAGATCAACTGGACGAACGCGTTATTGATCGTTGCCTTTGTACTCTACAAGATATTGTCATTTCAATCGGTGGAAAGCCATTAAATGATTACAGGTCAACTCCTCAACCACTACCCAATCAACTTCACATGAACCGTGAGTATGACGCCGAGACCAACTATAATCCAACCGCGATGGCTACAATTGTGAATGACACCATCGAGAGATTCACTTCTGAACAAAGGCATATTTTTAACACTGTCATCCAAAGTGTTAACCTCAATGAAGGTAACATATTCTTTCTTGATGCTTCTGGTGGAACATGAAAAACATTTTTCACGTCAGCAATTCTTGCGGAAACCAGGAGGCAGGGAAAGATTGCTCTAGCTGTAGCATCTTCCGGTATCGCGGCTACATTGCTTCCTGGCGGAAAAACTGCTCACACCACATTTAAAAATCCCCATAAATTTAAACAGCAATGAAACTCCTGTATGTGCCGTATCACGTAACAGTGACAAAGCTAAAGTGTTCAAGGATTGCTGTCTTATTGTATGGGATGAATGTACGATGGCTAATAAAAAAGCTGTAGAAGCTGTGGACAGAACTCTGAAAGATATTCGTAGAGATAATCGCACAATGGGTCATATTACTGTCCTCTTTTCTGGTGATTTTCGACAGTAGAGAACTAGAGCTGATGAGGTGAATTCCTCCCTTAAACGGTCTACTATATGGCCTCAAATTCAAAGATTGCATTTAACAATCAATATGAGAGCCCGGCGAGGTAGAAATTCATGCGCCCAAGAATTTTCAGATTTGTTGCTAAAAGTTGGTGAAGGAAATCTACCAGAGGACAGTGGTCAAGTGAATTTGCCAGAAACTCTAGGGACTATAGTGCCAACTGTACAGGAACTTATTCGTTTGGTTTACGGTGAAATTAAGCAAATTACACAAAAAGTCAATTTATGACTGTGTGAACGGGCTATTTTAACGCCAAAAAAATGACCAATCAACGGCCATCAACACACCATTCTTTCTGAAATAGTTGAGAATGAAGTAGTATACACGTCGATAAACACTGTCGTAGATCAAGATGATGCCACTAATTATCCGGTAGTGCTAATGGTCTCCCTGCCCATCAAATAAAACTAAAGGTCGGCGTTCTGATTATGCTTTTACGCAATTTAAGCCCCCCAAGATTGTGCAATGGAACTCGATTGCAGGGGCAGACGTTTAAAGCCGCAGGAATTGACTTTAGGACTGACTGTTTCTCACACTGCCAGTTGTATGTTGCGTTAAAAATGCAATAGATGGAAATTACAAATTAAGGATGTCCCTTTAATAAGAAAATTGTTTATAAGATCTTTTATAAGAAAATTGAAAAACCACCACGCGAACGAAGTCGCGGGCAACAGCTAGTTCCTAAATAAAACAAAAGATAAATTAGGTTAGATAACTTACACTTTAAATAATATTAGATATCCGCGACTTCGTCTGCGTGGAAAGTTTTTTGCTATCCCTCGGGAACAATACTTTTTTCAGAATGAAAGTGTACCCTATGTCCTTCTCTGTACCCCTGACAACGTGTACCATTGTAAAATTTCATAATTTAATACTATGAATTCGAGGGGGGGCAGTAATAAAACAATAACATTATGCTACTAATTTATCAATAGAATTGCAAGTGCATGTGACATGACATTGCACTTACACTAATCTTTTTTACACACATAAATTGGATAATAAAAATGGAGCACACAGGTCACTGATATGTATCTAATTAGTCCTAAGTGGAGCTACAATAGATATACTGTATCATTTTATAGTGATAAAATTGGGGCTCTTTTCCAATGATAGAAACGATTCTGTACCACATATGCGACTGCTTATATCACCGATATACAGCTAAGTTTTGTGTTGTTTTGCTAGCTGGTATGATATCTGTCTGAAATTCTTTGATTATAAAAAGGATCCTGAACATGACATTAAGAAGCTTATATCTGCGTTGAAGAATATTTGGCACGAGCTAAATAGCCAAATTGAAGCAAATCTAACTGAGATACTACTGATTTGCAAAACACTCAGAACCTTACCACAAGATTATTTTGCTTTCAAGTCGAATTGGCTTTTAATCACAAAAAAAGGATCTGTTAGTAGAGAATCTGACATCGCAACTAAGCGCTAATGAAAAAGCTTTGACTGCTAAAGTAGAAAGCATAATACTGAAAATGTATTAACCGTCAATATACAAAAGAAGACGAAGCATACAGTTTTGCAATGTAATTATTGCGGAGAAACTGGACATGATATGCGGAAATGCCAAAAATGGATGAACAACGGAAAACCGCTAAAGCCGCCAAACGCTAGTCAAAACCCAAATGTAAACTTGACTGTGTTAACTATAGAACATGGATTGCCAATGGATAATATTAACTAGTACGTTGGCAATGGAGCGGCAAGCCATGTTACTAACAGAGGTGACTTCTTCGAGAGCTTTGAGCACTTTAAAGGAATACATACGGTGACTGCGGCGAATGGAGAACCCATTGAAGCCATTGGTATAGACAACATTAGAGCTGAAGCCATCGTTAATGGAAAAGTTGAGCAAATACTTAAGTTTGAAGCAGCTTCAAAGCTAAAGATCTTCTTGAATGTAGCTGAATACCAAGACATATCATTAAAAATGTTAAGTAACAAAGGAGGTGAGTTTTTTTAGCATGGAATTTAAAAATATTCTAATTAAAAACGGAATTGACAACATTTCAAAATTTTTATCCTGTGTTTTTAATTGTTATTTAGAAATTACTGATGAAAACAAGAGACACGTATTTTATTCTTTCCCAAATTTTAATTTTTTGTCATCATAATATTAATTTGAAAACGTATTCATTCTAAAAGAGCGTAAGTGCAGTTTAAAGGATTTCTGGCGGAATTTCCTTTGCCCATATGAATAAAAAATACACTTTGACGTCAACCTGTCAACCTAATCTATAGACGCTAATGACGTTTGTTTGTTTATGTTTTGCTCGAGGTTGTTTTCTTTTATTGTCGCTATTTTAACCTTATTTTCAACAATAATAGATAAAGATATTTGTAAATTAGATTCCATAATCTCATGTGTAGTTCCTGCCTGCAAAAATACTGTGATAAAATGCCCAAACAAACACTGATTTACGTGCCGAACCAAAGACTTCAGCTTCAGCAGTATGATGATGTCCATTTTGGTAAGGTTGCGACTGTCTGCCATTAAAAATCCTTCAGAAAACTTGATATTATAGTTCGTGAGATGTTAAAATTAACTAAATACTAATTCAAGTTAAAAACTTAATTAAAACATTCATATCAAAACATCTACAAATATCAACAGGTTATGGTCAGCACTCCGCAAAACTGTAAGTTTTTTTCGGATAGAGAAAGTTACACACAAATTGGTTTAAACTTTGAGATGCTCGGAGAAAACGTACTAGCAGTACGAGCACTAGTAGCCTACCTGCATTTGAGAAATTACAAGGATCTTCGAATCACTCGACATGGAAATTTTTAATGCAGATGTCACTAGTACACGACGATCTATGGAGCTATGTAATAACTACACCAGCTGCTATAGATGTATGTACTATGTAGGTAGAGGCAACGAAGAAAGATCAGAGAGCTCGCGCTAAGATCTGTCGCATGATAAATACTGATTTACTAGTACATGTTAGAGAAGCTACAACTACTTAGGAAGTATGGCAAGCATTAGAGAATAAATACCAAGACCAAGGAGTCGTAAACAGATGAGGGTTACTGGGACAACTTGTAAGCTTTGAGTTAGAGCAATTCAGCTGTATGAAGGACTATGTTACGCAAATACTGAAAGTAGCTCAACAGTTACGAGATATTGGTAAGGAAGTAGATGATGGATTACTAGCAGTGCTTATGTTACTAGGACTTACTGAAGAGTATACATACACCCCTAAAGATGACAATAGAGAATGCGAACATCACACTGACATCTAACTACGTCAAAACAATATTGCTTCAACAG
Organism: Agriphila tristella; assembly: GCA_928269145.1. NCBI lineage: Eukaryota > Metazoa > Arthropoda > Insecta > Lepidoptera > Crambidae > Agriphila > Agriphila tristella. The sequence continues at coordinate 4,621,471 of OV743435.1, forward strand.
TATAGTCCAATACCTTCAACATCCACTGAGAATGCATTGGTTGCAAGAGATAGCCGTTCAAGGTACAAGAGTAGTTCCACGAACAGTAAGTAAAGGCAATCAGCAAAAACAAACGCAGCAGAAGCGTGAAAAGCAGGAGAAAGAGATAAGATGCTTTATATGCAATGGACCGCATAAAGCATTGATATGTCCGAATAATCCTAATGCAAACAAAGAGAAAAAGGGTAACACTTTTCTAGCTGCTTATAGCACCATCAAGAGTAATGACAATGAATGGGTAGTGGACTCAGGAGCGTCCTTTCATCTCACATGACCTACCGCAAGCTAATTATAGAGACTTTAACAGTGATGTTGATATTAATGTAGCAAACAGCCAAAAGTTGTATGCATGTGGCTCAGGTGATGTCATTAAAGATGAGAGTATGCAATTTGGAGTGAGAGAGGTAAAGTATGTCCCTGGATTGTCTGCAAATTTGTTGAGCGTGAAAGAAACACTGGTGAGTATAAACTTTGTAGTTGTTTTTTTCCGAGAAAGGGTGTGATATATATCACCCTTACATAGTAGATACTTCACGGGTCAGTACCAAGCGCTTTGCCAATACATTTCTTATGCGAACTTTTTGGGCAGTCATGTGTAAACCAATTTCCATTTGCTAGAATTAAATAAAAAATAGTGACTCATAATAGTCATTACTAATAAATTGACATCGAATTATATGCATTAACAAAGTGCCAAAAAATTAAAATATGCACTAAAAAGACCAAAATATACACTAAAAACTGTTAATATGTCCAAAATATGCACAATGAAAATTAAAAAATATATATTTTTCACCCAATATCAATTTGAACGCCGAAAACGACCTCTTTATATCAACTGATGTCATTGGCCAAATTTGGCGCCATTTCTGGAGATTCTAGAGATACTTTTTACGCAGGGTACCTGTGCCATTGATGAAGGCATTAATGTTCTTCGTTTTTTTCGAAGCTCTGGTTTTTTGCGCAAAATACCGTCTAACTTTAACTTTATTCGCAACTTTTCGGCTAAGGAATGAGGAAAGGCGTTGGCATGTTCAATCATTGTTTACAGTATTTCTATTGATTTAAATAGAGGCTAGCTTAAAAAGCTGCCTATATGTAGCTCCCGCTACTTAAAGAAATATGAACAATTGGGAAAAAAGGCTAAAATATGCATTAACGCCGTAATTAGAGAGTTATATGCAAATGCATTAAATCTGATATCTACTTATAAACACACTTATTAATTGTTTTATTCAAAAATACCTACCACTATTCTTGAACTCTTGAAACTCTTAATTATTTTTGATAACAGTGGCCACCAAACTCGCCTTCACTACTCCAAAAGTGCGTGATAAAGCAGCGCTGAGTAGTCAAGTGAAGGTCAACCCTTATGCTCTATCATAAAGCGGCGACTATACTAAAAAATATATGCGCGTTCAAAAAATGGTTGGATTATTGTTAAATCTGTTTTAATATAAAATAATTTATCTAATAAACGTATAAAAGTGGACCGACTATTTTTTCACATTACGTAAATAACCTCTTAAAGTCAAAAAATAAAAAAAATATGATTAAAGAAGAAAATTTATTGGCTTACTGAATAAAGCTATGTATTTAAGGATATAAGAACATATTAAAAAATAATAATCGACAGATAATTTTTTCAATAGAAGATATATTGAAAAATGTTAAATGTTAAATATGGGGTATCTCTGAAATCGAAAAAAGATTGGATTCCTTCACATACTTATTATAACAAGTACATAAGTACGTATACAGAAAGTGTTTCAGCCCGAGGAAATATTCACAGAGAGATATAAGCAATTTTCATGTTTAGGTAAAAATACCTAACTTCTCGTAATAAAATTTATTGGCTTATTGTGCATCTGTAATCTGTATTACCTAAATTCATCACATGCCAAATTTCATGGACGGGAGAATTATTCGGGTTGCATAAGCCCCGTTGATCGGACTACTAGCGAAACAGTCAGTTTCCCTAAGTTACTCTATGGGGCGTACGTACCCTAATTACCGTACCGTTTAATTATGATAAATAAAAAAAAATATGGTCTGTTCTATGGCTTAGTGTCGGAAGGTATGTTCACCGCGGCGCCACTTTCGTCTTATTAAATAACGCCTTGCCACTTCCAGCATACCGTCCACTATATCCATGCAAAAGGGGCTCGGTCTAATGAACTTTTTAAATTAAAAAGAGAGCCCTGAATAACATATTATTATACCGGCCGGTTCCACCGGTAATTTAATAACAACTTCCGTTTTGTCAAGCTCGTGGTGGATTAGAGGTGACTTCACAGTTATAATTTTATTACTGCTGGTTGTTTTTAGAAAAAAGGCGTCGTTTTTGCGGCCGCTGATGTTTTAGGATTTGCGGGATTTTTAAGGTGAAATTATTTTTTAGGTGTAAAAGTAAGGGCTTTATAATGGCAACGCAATATTAAAACAGATTTCTTGCGGGCCATAAACCAACTGGATACGCGGTTGTGTAGTGAGGGCTTTTCAAAGTGACATTAAAAAAAATAAAAATAGTTACTATTTGCCTCACTAGATGGCGTTGATGGAAAGATTAGTGTCAAAATTGGCTTTTAGCTTAGGGAGCGAAATGTACCTCCAGAACTCATAGCAATTTTTGAATTTTGGTATGACAATCAAGTTAACGTTGTTAGGTGGGCTGATGGCTTGTCCGATGAATATGGGCTTGAGTGTGGGGTGAGGCAAGGGGGATCTCCTCACCCACACTCTTTAATATATATATGGATAGCTTGATTGCCGAACTCAGCAGCATGCATGCGGGTTGTTACATAGACGGAGTCGCGGTTAACAATGTAAGCTATGCCGACGACATGGTGCTGCTGAGTCCGACGATTGGCGCTCTGCGCAGTCTGCTCCGTGTGTGTGAACAATATGCTACGAGTCATGGTCTTAAATATAATACAAAAAAAGTGAGCTTATGATTTTCGGCCAAAGTGTGAATGTCTGTAAAGTCCCTCCTATTGTACTAAACGGATCTCCACTCAATAGGGTAAAACAGTTTAAATACTTAGGACACATTATCACCGAAGACTTAAAAGATAATGCTGATATTGAACGTGAGCGCAGGGCGCTGGCTGTCCGGGGTAACATGTTAGCTCGCAGGTTTGCTCGTTGTTCGACTGAAGTCAAAATACCATTGTTTAAGGCATATTGCCAATCTTTTTACACGAGCAGCCTGTGGGTTAATTACACACAAAGGGCATACAGCGCCCTGCGTGTTCAATATAATAATGTCTTCAGGATGCTGTTGCGGCTGCCACGTTTCTGTAGCGCGTCAGCGATGTTTGCTGACGCACGTACTGATGATTTTTACGCGATTAGGCGCAAACGCATCTCCTCGCTGCTAACTAGAGTGCGTGGCAGCAGTAACAGCATACTGAAGACAATATCTGACAAGTATGATTGTCCCATTCTAGGGTGTCAAGTGAAATTTATAATTGGGGCAATAAAATGAAATTGACATGTTTGTATAATTATTAATAGTAGTGGGTTTTGTAGCTATGCATGGCTTTAGAGATCTCCTCATACATAGCCTCCACTTCGTCATCTTGGTGTGTCGAGAATTGTTATTAGGAAATGTATTAATAATATTTAATATATTAATTTAATTAATTTCAAAATGTATAATAATGATATTAATTTAATTAATTTAATAATGTTTAATAATGAATATTTAATTTAATAATTTTATGTACTAACCTAGTTTTTAAGTTCCATTGTTACTAACCATTATGAGTCTTTGTTATTCGAAATAAAAATTGAATTAAATTAAATTAAAAATAAACGGCCTGCACCTAAGAGGCAAGTAAAAGCTCGCTGGCACTGGCTGACACTGCCCAAAGAGAAACATTTTAGGGTTACGTCTGCCTGTCCACCTGAGTACTCTTCGAAGTTTTGTAAAAAAATCACATTGACACATACATTTTTATCAACGCGACTCTACAGTTTTTTGTCATTTTGAAAAGCCCTCATTGAAAAATCTTGAATAATAAGATTTCTAATGGACATTGCAGTATTTTTGCTCATGTTTAGATAATGAAAGTTGGTTTCACTTTTGATTTTGACCCATTGAAATGGTTTTGCATAAAACTTTGTTTTATAAAAATAAAGCGTAATTTAGAATTAGTATTGTAAGATTTCTGATTTTACTTGCTCTTACAGAAGCGCTTGAATTTTACAATAAATATTTACATTTGGAGACTCCGCCGCTTAGTATTCAGAAATATTTTGCATTGAAAAGTTGAACGTAAAGTTCGAATATATTTTTTTTTTTTGGAATTTGATAATTAGAGCGAGGCGTAGGTACGGAAATGAGGAATAGTTTACATTTATATGGTGTGGTGTCATAAAAGCCAACTTTTAACAAAATTAACAATTCGCTTACTAGGTATCATTTAGCCCGTATATTTGTTAACCTTTATTGTACAAAAAATCGACAACATAATTCGGTTATCCAAGGCTTACCTCAGGAAAATATAAGTGTACAGGTAACAATTAACAGATTCTGCTAACGAGCCCTCAATACAGGAAAACCTCATGGAAAGCTCTCGGCAGCGAATCTATTTCTACCTAGGGAATAGTTTGCAATGCGATTTCTTTTTATATTTGGATCTGCAGAGTTTCTCTTGAATTCAAGATTCTAACGGATTGGACGATTTTGATTCCAATGTGCGCTTTAAAAAAGACAAAACTGTAGGCTCGAAAGATGGCGTTAATAAAATATACCTGGCGTTGATAAATGTGTCAATGTGTTTTTTTAAGCTTCGAAGAGTACTCAGGTAGACAGGCAGATGTAACCCTTAAAAATTTCTCTTGGGCAGATGTCGGCCAGCGGGCGCTTACTTGCCTCTTCGGTACAGGCCGTTTATTTTTTTAAAACCCAATTTTGACACTTTTCTTTCTATCAATGCCATTTAGTGAGGCAAATAGTTACTATTATTTTTTAAATGTCACTTTGAAAAGCCCTCATTGCAATGAGGGATTTTCCAGGCAACGTTCCTTAAAAATGTACTAGATGGCGCTGTCCAATTCCCAACAACCTTGCTTGGTTTGGTACTATGGTATATGAATAGCTAGAAGCATAGACATAGAAAAATTTTCGCGCGCTACATTCTATTTTGCTAGAAGTAATAAAGATTATACCATCGTAAAAAAACCAAAAACATGATTTTGACTATTTGTTTTCATTGTAATCTTTCTATATTGATGTGAATATTGAAAATGAATAATATTAATTTATTATATTATTATTCACTAAGGGCGTGGCCTACCTTTGATACAGTTGCCGGCAAACATCTTGAAATCGGGTAGGGATTGCGCAGATCACGTATTTTGGGTATGCGTAGCGGTGAGGTACGGGGGCGGCGGGAGAGGGGCGCGCGCTATTGGTCGCGTGCAAGTCCGGGTCTACCCTTTATGGCAGAACTTTTTATGTCATAATTTTATTATGCATAACAGCGAATGGCATAAACTTCATGTAGCAGAAAATCGTTTGGCATAAACTCATTTATCATTCACTTAAAACGCATAATTTTGTAAGCTAGAATCATCTTTTGGCATACATTTCATATCCATAATAATTAAATAGTAGAACCATCATATCGCAGAAAGTTCACAGTCAGAACCATCATATCGCAGACAGTTTATAGTCAGAATCATCTTTTGGCATACATTTCATAGAAAATTCATATCTAGAATAATTTTGTATTTCTTACACGCATGTTTCATGCTGCATGCAAATAAACATGCATGCAATCAAGCCTGCATTTAAGCAAACAAGCAGCATGCAACATGCGTGCAGGCAAGCATGTAAGCAAGCATGCAGCATGAAAGAAAGCATGCAAGCAAGCAAGTATATTGAGCTGTATTTCCCTTATCCAATAAAATAAAATAAAGACAGACAGGGACGGATGGACGGATTGACTGAACGATCTTATACAGGGCGTTTCTTTTAAGGTGTCAAGCCAATGCGAGGCGATAGCTGAGTACTATACCTATCGATTGAACCCCTATGTATGTTCCGCGATTTTTTGTAGTTTAGGAGTTATAATTTTTTTTCATTACTCAAACTACAAAAAATCGCGGAACATACATAGGGGTTCAATTGATAGGTATAGTACTCAGCTATCGCCTGGCATTGGCTTGACACCTTAAAAGAAACACCCTGTATGTAATCGTTTAAGTTACTACGGAACCCTAAAAACACAATCGTTCAAAGGCAAGTAGAATTGCACAATACACAACAAAATGTTAATGAGCTAACCATATTACATTATAATTATTATGTTCAACAATATTTTTGTCGCCGCAAAACGACTGTCGATTATAGAAAACACACTTAACACTGTCAATGCTTCTCTTTGGTCAGACTATTTGTACCACGTTCATACTATAGTACCAAGGAAATTGGACAGCGCCATCTAGTAAATTTTTAAGGTACGTTGCCTGGAAAATCCCTCATTAATCAGTGAAAGGGCACGATTTTTTTTAATTAATGGGTTTGCTCTTGACCCCATTCTAGCACGAAAGCAAAGACAGGGTCTCCGATGGAGCGAGCTTGCCAATAAGGTGCCTATTCACTCTGGCCTTGAATAGAGTCAGGTTGTATGCGCTCGGAAATACAGACGCCAGCAGGGTATTCCACTCATTAGCTGTGCGCATTATAAATGAGGTTGAGTAGCGTTTGGTACGCAGAAAAAGTATATTAACCAAGAACGGGTGGTAACCTGCAGTGCAGTGCGTCAATTATCAACGTAAAAGGAAGGAAACAGTAATTAAAAATGAAATAACGTTCATATTACAATTAACATATAAAAAATACAATTTATAATGCAAAAACCTCATATCTTAGGATTTACATTTACCAATGACATATACTTGACAGTTGCCTGGTTACCCATTGTTATGGATTTCACGTTATGAAAATACAGATTGCTTAATATAAATTGAATATTTATTATTGGCGACGATGCCATTTGATATAACAAAATGTCGTCGCACGCGAGGGACTCTACGCGCCCTTATTACAAAAACGCAAACCCTGTTCAATGAAGAAAAGTCACACACACAAGAAGAAATTGAAACCCGATTGACATCTTTACAGAAAACATACGAAAACTTATGTAACTTACAAACTCAAATAGAAGAAGAAACGGAAGATGACAAATTAGAAACGGAAATACAATACAGGTTTGAAACAGAGGAAATGTACACAAATTTACGAACTAAAATGCTGACAATTTACAACCAAGTGAGGCTTTACAACCAAGAACAATCATTACCCTCAACATCGAACCAACTGCCAACTGTAAGTGCCCCTATAATATCTGAACCCCAAGGTCGTTGCCCGAAACTCAGTCTGATCCCGTTCCAAGAAAATGAAAGTTTTAAAAATTTTACGAAACGTATGACAGTATACATATTAATGAACAACATCACTGATCCGAAAATGAAAGTATACATATTACTATCTACAATACCTCCAAATCTACATGAAAAGCTATACGATCTATGCTCTCCTGAAGAACCACTGAACAAAAGTTTTGAAGAACTTACAACAATATTAGATAACTTTATTGACCCAAAACCAAGCATCTGGGCCGCGCGGCATACATTCATCTCTCGACTACAATCCGCAGACGAAACAGTTGCAATTTTCTCCTCAGAACTAAGAAAATTATCTTCAAAATGTGAATTTAAATGTCAACACTGCAAGAAACCAATTTCAGACAACTTCCTTTCGGCTTGGCCGCCTACATTATCAAGTCCGGACTGACGACAGCCGAACCTGGATCCGCCACCTGGACCAGCTCCTTCCAGCTCCCCTGGTCGAGAAACTCGCGGGGGAGACGTGACATATACTTGACAGTTGCCTGGTTACCCATTGTTATGGATTTCACGTTATGAAAATACAGATTGCTTAATATAAATTGAATATTTATTAACCAACTAACACTGCCTACCCATAAGGGAGTCCACGGGGACTGGGGATGGTTCAAAATGGCTGATGCTTTCAACTAACATCATCATCATCATCATCATATCAGCCCGTTACCCACTGCTGGGTAATAGGCCTCCCCTAAGGATCTCCACGACGATCGGTCCTGCGCTGCCATCCAGTGGCTTCCGGCAATCTTCACCAGATCGTCGGTCCACCTTGTCGGGGGCCTACCTACGGTGCGCGGTTGCCTTTCCAGAACCTTTCCGCCCCGACGGCCATCGGTTCTTCTCGCTGTATCCCGCCCATTGCCACTTCAGCTGAGCAATCCTTCGAGCGATGTCGGTTACTTTAGTTCTCCTGTGGATCTCCTCGTTTCTGATTCGATCACGCAGGGAAACGCCGAGCATGGCTCTCTCCATTGCACGCTGGGTGACCTTGAGCCTCCTTATGAGACCCATAGTTAGCGACCACGTTTCACTGCCTTTCAACTAACAATACCAATAAAATAAGAATTCGCGTTTATCAAACATTTAAGAAATAACCAGAATTTTCATCAAGTAATAGTAAAACTCCTAACACCTAAAAATGCCGATCGTAAAGCTCCAACAAAGGGCTTAATTTGTTAATTCTGCTGTTAAGCCCGAAATAGCCCCTTTATTTATTCCTTTAGGAATTCTAACTTAAGGTAAGCAAGTTAACGTAATAAAAAAATTAAGTACCTACAACATCTTTTCTTATTGTTTTTAACACCTTTTAAGAAAACATTTGGCTGATGAAGATATAAAAAGAGAACAAAATTGTGTTTTTATATTTTCTTGGTAGGGGCTTTTAAAATTACATACTGTATCTCAAGAACTCATAAGTTGAAAGTTGGCTAAGTATATTAGTAGTTTAAAAGAGACACAAATCTAGAAAAAAATATTTTTGTCTAAGTTAAATGTATTGTTTTTTTTATCGAAAGATAAAAGAGAAAAAGCTCACTTTTGAAGTAATTTGTCTTAAAGGTAAAATTATACTTACTTACATATAATATTTTTCTCTTCTTCCACGTTGACTGATTTTTTATAAAATTTCTTTGACTTTAGTTGTTGAAATTATTTCATTTCTGTAATAGAAAATTGTTATAGGAAAAGGCGCTGTTTAAGATTTTGTCTTGGAAATTGGAAAATTAAAACTACATTTTCTTATTTCCTTTCTTTAATTTTCTTGGTAAGTACATTTTTTTAAGTGGAAAGTAAAAGATATTCTTCAAAAATGAGCATTTAAGCTTCCTGTTTTGCCAACGGTACTTGCGTAATTAAGTATTCTTTAGAAGCGAAAGTAATTAGCTTTTTAACGTCTTAGAAAATTCTTTTATTGTTTGATATGGTTGAGCACGAAGTAATTTTAGATATATCATTTGAAAAATCATTCATTTTAAATCGATGTCGACTAACAAAAAAAAACTTAATCGTTGCGGTTAAAAAATAAATGTTTTACCATTATTCAAGTAGAAAATTTAAATTTTATTTAAGTTATTTACAGTTTTAAAAGCGAGGTAAGTACCTACGTACAGACCGATAGCTTATATTGAACTTTTATACTACAGCTAATAGGAAAGCACTTCATTACTTAAAGTTGTATGAAAATCCATTACACCCGCTGTTTTTTTTATCGTAAGTAATATTGTAATAATGCCGAAGATTAAGTTTTTTTCACTATAGGTGCGGGTACCTACCTACTATACCTACGGTAGGTACCTACTATGCCATAGTATTTAACCGATAAAAAAATAAAAATATGAAAATTCCACTAAGAGGTATTTAATGAAATGTCAAAAAACGGTCAATAACGAAGATTTTTATTTTATTTTCTTATATAAAAGTACTAAAACATTTCATCTGTGACGGGGCGGTTGTATGGAGTGTCCGCACCTTGTTCGGACAGTCCGGAGTGGCAAGACGCCATATTGTAGTAAATTTTCATTCGTAAACATTTTTATCTTTGTTTTTTTATCTTGTAAGTATAGTATAGCACTATGTATCATTCGGAAGAAAGTGCGATTAAAAACTCGGGTAAATCGCGAAAATTTTTCTAAGTCTATGCGTTAGAGTATTGGCAAAGTGAAATAATGTAAATATCTCTTTGGATTAGTGTATTGTAAAGAATTTAAGTAAGTTCTTATGAGATATTAGTGTTTTTTTGTTTAGAAAAAGTTACACAATATCAATAGGCTATCTTGACTGCACAAAATAATGCGCCTGTCTCATTTAAAAGTACTAATTCCTCAAATAACATGCAACCAACGGTAACGGTAACCTGAAACTTGACTTCCGAAATACTCAAATGGAAATTCCTTAGAGCTCAAAGACGCGCTCCAAATGTATGCAAAATGAAAGAAAAAGAAATATGAAAATGTAGAGATTCAAAAATTCCATTTTAATATCTTGGTACAATGGGACTTTGTGACGGTCGCGACATCGTGGACCAAATCGGATGCTCAAAGAAACCATAAATCCAGTTAAACTACGTACCTTTCCATTTAGATGTTTCAGTGTACCTGGTGGGTTAAGTCATAGGCGGAAGTGTGGCTCAATATCTTGCTTTGTGTTTTTCGAAAAATAGAAATGGCAGGGGGTCTATTATGAAAAGTTTAACGCGATACACGCAGCTGCGTCCGTGCTTCATTCTGATTGTTTCCTATTACAAAGCACTTGCGTATGCGATATCACAAAGTGATTGCGTAAGTTTGACAGTTTCTCTCAAATACATATCTACAATAGATAGACAAATTGAAAATGTTTGTCATAGCTACAACCGACGAACTGCGGACGACTATCGTGACTGTGTTAAACAATTGCGTACGTTATTTTCGTAATAGGCCCCCAGGACACAGAATGGACAATTGGTGTTTTTTTTATTTTTTTTTATTTTTTTATTTAAGGTACTCCAACAATGTACATACAAAAACATACATAGGTATAAACAAACATTTGCCACTAGAATGCTTGTATGACATCAATTACAGGTGTACTCAGCATGCATCAAAAAATAAAATGTTGGCCTTTAAAACTAATAATAGAAAAACGAGCTTACAATAATAATTAAGAATTAATAATCTAGTTACTTAAAAATAATTTTTTACAAGAAATTTTTAGGCACCTATATAATATTATACTTATAAATTTAGATAATTAGGTTACTGTAAAATCCTGTGGTCTGAGGCATTTGAGTTTAAATATTCTATGGCTATCAGCAAAAACATCTAAATTTACGTTTTCGTTGTTCTTAATAAAATTATTATAAGTTTTACATATTCTAACACATGGAGAATTCGAGCCCAAATTAGTTCTGCACAGAGGTGTGTGAAACAGATCCTTGTGGGTGTGTCGAGAGTTAAATCTCGGCACACGGAAGCTAATCCGATGTAATATTTCTTTGTCACATACTATACCATTCAGAATCTTATACAATAAGGACATGTCCATCATGCGTCTTCGATCGCTCAATTTATCCATCTTAAAGTAATCGAGTCGGTCTTCATACGAACTACGACTACTGATGTCACGAGATTTAAAAGCTAGGTGGCGGGTGAAACATCTATTTATGCTTTCGATCCTATCTGAATGAATATGGTAATATGGATTCCATACAGTACTTGAATATTCGAGAATACTTCTAACCAACGAATTATATAGCACTATCCTAGAGTTAATTCCCTTAAAGTTTTTTGTTATTCTCTTGATAAAACCCAACATACGGGAGGACTTCGACACTATGTTGTGACAATGCGAAATGAACGACAGTTTACTATCGATTATGACTCCCAAGTCACGTACCTCTTCAATTTTTGACAATATCTGACCATTAATATTATACGATGATAACATCGGAAGTTTTTTCTTTGTAAAGGTCATCTGAAAACACTTTGAGACGTTCAAAGTCATATGGTTGTTTGTACACCAATTGTCAATATGGTTAAGATCCTCCTGCAACAATCTAACATCTTCACCACTCACGATTTCTTTATAAATCTTCATGTCATCTGCAAATAAAGAGCAGTGACAATTCTTGATGCAATCAACAATGTCATTCACAAATAGCAAAAAAAGAATTGGACCAAGATGCGACCCCTGTGGAACCCCCGAAGTCGACACATATTGAACAGATTTACAACCATTAATAACAACTGATTGACACCGATTGATAAGGTAAGACTTAAACCATGCCAGCAGCGCTCCTGATATTCCATACGATTTATGCAACTTGGATATTAAGAGTTCATGATGGACTTTGTCAAAAGCGCTACTGAAATCGGTGTAAATGGAATCCACTTGACCTCCAGCATCGACTTTCTCGACTAAGTAGCTCACATAAGATATCAGGTTCGTGCTGACAGACTTCCCCTTACAAAATCCATGCTGCTGATCTTTTATTAGGGATTTCGTGTGATTTGTAATAAGGGGACACACCAATGATTCAAAAAGTTTGGAAAGAGTTGACAAAACAGACACTGGCCTATAGTTCTTAACATTTTGGGTTTCGCCTTTCTTGAATATCGGAACTATACGAGCCTCTTTCCAGGTATTCGGGAATGTACTGGTGACCAATGATCTATTAATGATTAAAAATACTGGATAAGCTAATGATGTCGCACACAGCCTTATGAAGTAAGGAGGCAAGTTATCTGGACCAGCTCCCTTGAACATATCCAACTTCTTCATCTTATGAAGAACCTGCCTCTCAGTGATACTTATCCTACTTAGATTTAAACTCGGATTACATATGCCACTAGCAGGAGTAGGAGTGGCAGTAGTAGCCGATCCCGAAGACGAAATGAACACAGAACTAAAATGCTTGGCGAATAAATTCGCAATGTTACCTTCCCCAGTTGTTTTATGATCATCCAAGTGCATGCTGATTGGTATAGTATTTGACCCCGCTCTTTTGTCTTTTACGTACTTCCAGAAAAACTTTGGATTCTCAACAACACTTTGTTCCACTTTATTCGTATAAATACCGTAGTCTACAGACACTAGTTTCTCACACCTGTTACGCAAAATCCTGTATTCATATTGGTCGCGAGGGTTGTTAAATTTTTTATGATTTGATCTTAGTTTGTCTTTTTCATGAATCCGCTTAATGAGATTTTTACTGAACCATGGAGGATAATGTTTATGAACAATTGGTTTATATTTAGGCACGATATCTTCCAGAACTCTATTCACAATGCCATAAAAGATATCAGTCATATCATCAACGGAACTACATTCACTAAATTCTGAACTTGTTGGTGTTCTTTACCAACTACAAAAAGGACCAATCGTAGTGGAGTTCCTTTGGGGAGACCTATGTTCAGCAGTGTTGTGTGGCTGATATAACAACCATATTTCATAATTGCAGACTATACCTATAAACATTGCATTGAAATACAATTTCTAGACCAAGTTTTTTTGTTGTATAGTCTGTGCTTTCGACCAAACATCAAGGCTTGGGATTGGTTTAGTACATTGTGAATAAAAATCTCAAATTGCCTTGAATTGTAGAGTCTGGGTTAGCTCACAATGTGTGTTTTGACGTATCACATAAGTATAACGTTTCAATACTACAAACTACGTCTCACAAAGTGGCAAATTCCATATCAGCTACCTAACTTAGCCGATCGTAAGTTCAAACAAAAAAAAAGCTTTTTTAAAAAAGCACAACTTCCTTCAAAAATCTTAAAAAACAGCTCTATAAAAAGCAAGAAATAATGTTTAAATCGATTAATTAAAACACGTCTATTGAAGTCGGGTGGAGCTGGAAGTATTTTTTTTTTTACTTAATGTATTGTTTATATTCTAAAAGCCCCACCCGACTTCAATAGACGTGTTTTAATTAATCGATTTGAACATTATTTCTTGCTTTTTAAAGAGCTGTTTTTTAAGATTTTGGAAGGAGGTTGTGCTTTTTTAAAAAAGCTTTTTTATTTGAAACTTTTGTGTGGTAGTATGTAAGTGATGATTTATAAAATAAAACGTTATAATGTTTCACATTTTTCAATGGTATACCCCGAGTAACTCAATTTCCACAAGAGTTCCGTTGGGCCTTCGCAGTTTAACCCTAGTCCAGCACGTCCTTGACAATAAATAGGCACCTTAACTTGTTTTTGATTGTCATAAACCTACCAATATTTCAATCACTGTACAGTTCCTATTTAATTTTGAGGAGTTCCCTTGTGTATCTTCAAAATCCAAAGTCCAATACCAATGAAATTAATATGGTATCATCCTTAAGGTATCTTCTTTCAAACAAAAAAAGAATCATCTAAATCGGTTCATAAACAAAAAAGTAATGGTTGAAAATCCGCCTGAATTCATATAAAATGGTAACGAAAACGACAGTTTTTTCAAGATTACTTGAAAACTACTGAACCGATTTCAAAATTTCAAAAAATGAGACCAACTTGGAAACAAATGTCATGTTATAACGTTTGAATCATTTCAATCGGTTCAGCCGTCTTTGAGTAATCGGTGCACATACATATAAAAAAAAATATACGCGACGAATAGATAACCTCCTCCTTTTAAAATTTTTGAAGTCGGTTAAAAAGTATTTGCGATAAAACTATGCCTTTTTTATAAAAAAATGCACAGATTCCCTGCACAACACGAACTACTAGGATATTGAAAATGAAACTCAGGCATAAGGAAATAACAAAATCCAAAAATTAAAAAAAAAACGAAAAAAGGTCAAAATATTCCAAAAATCCTCCATTCACCACATACAACAATATAAACTCTCATACACACCCAACTTCCATACCACAGTACTGTATAACCATGATCCGCTACAACTCACTCGCCGAGGTACTTTTTTGAGGGCGCACCTACAGCCCGTTTTTTTTTTGATATTCAAAATTTTGATCTCATTCGACAGCCAACTAAATACCTTAGGACCGTTTTTTTATTTTTGTTAAATTTGGACTTAGTTCTCGAGTCGAGACATACGGGCCCAATGTCAAAAATTAAAAAAAAATCTACCAAGAAACGGTTTTTCAACCATAACTTTTTGGATTTCATTTTTTTTAATTCCTTCACCATCTGATAGATCTTGTCAATCAGCATCCTTTGACACCCTATTTATCTATAAACTACCAATAGCTTCCATACAATCGCCGTGTCGCAATAAACTCCCAAATGACCTAGTACCCAGCGATCTAAAAGTCATTTTCAATGACAAAAAAAATAGTTTTATGTTGCGCCGCTTATAACTTGCGCCACGCCCTTTGTCATTCGAAATCGTTCTCGTAGCTATTCCGCAGTACCCATCGGTTGCTTTGTCTCAAGACGACATGTGTCGCAGATGTAAGCTGTGCGGTTCATTTCATATTCCGGCCGCGGGACACCTTGGGCAAAGTCGAAGCGCTTGTGTTTTGGTTTGTAATCGGTACATGCAGCTTTGCAATTTTATAAAGCAACATATGTGTCTTGTCTGTGAGTTAGCTTACACCCGTATTTAAGAACAATACTCAAACGACCCTTGCTTATGCCGAACGCACTGCGTTGACATAGAGCTCAATGTTTGGTTTGTTTGTTTTACGTGTGATTTGTAGTTAGGACCTCATGTTTGGGAATACGAGTGTAAGATATTTTTGATAAATCAAGGTTAGCTAATAAGCATTAATGGACTGCCATTAGTAGCTTAAAGTGAGTCTAGTAAATTTTCTAACCCAAAGAATAAGCATCAAGACTTAGGCAACCCTAATTAAATTTCGCAACTTTTTAAAATTTTCTGCTGCTCACAGTTATAACCTAACCTAAGTGATAATGATAACTAGTTATAATTACTCTTATTACTAACTAGCTGTTGCCCGCGACTTCGTTCGCCTTGTGGTTATAAAACATAACAATGTTCTAATTGAACGGCCATCCTTTATCTCTAATTTCCCATGGAAAAATCTTCACAGTCACGATATTTAGAGAAGTTTGCAGAAAACCGTTATTTTCTTTCATGATAATTAAAAAATATAATACACAGTTACCTTTTAATAAAATCATAAATTAAAGTACGTTCCCTCCGTCAGCATTATTTTATTGTATCATCCATGCGTATAAGTTATTGAGACTCGTGAGTATTTGAAATGCTGTTTTTGTACTCAGATCTTTGATCTTGACTGCGCTAATGTTTCGTCTGCCCGTTTTCGTAATACAATGAATAAGGAACACAAACAGAAGTGGACATGCCAGAAATGTCAAAGTAAGAAACTAAAGGTGGGAAATGTGAATACTCCTTTACGGGATGTGAAAAATGATGGTAACCTAGATGTCAGCCCTGATGAAACAATTAATGTTACTCTTCGAAATAGGAATCCTTCTCCTTCGAAACTTGGGCCGGCTGCCACAAAGCCCTATAAGACTTCCGAACATTGTGAATCTCAATGCATTAAAGAACAGATCGCTGAGGCAATTAAGGAGCTTATACCAACAATGTTCAAGGAAATCCTTCAATCGGAGCTCGCCACCATCAAAAATAACCTTCAAGATCTTAGTAAGGCTGTTTCGTTTCTTAGTGAAGAGTATGATGAAATGAAACAAAAAATTGTTTTGTTATCGAAAAATAATGATACTTTGAGAGCGGACAACATCACACTAAAAGCTACCGTATCAGATGTAACTGAGAGACTGAATACTGTCGAACAAAGTTTACGAGCAAGCAATTTGGAAATACATGGTGTCACTGAACACCGAAATGAAAACCTGATCAACTTAATGCAACAGTGCTCTTCCGTAATAGGTTGGAAAATGTCTGATGGTGATATTCTAAGTTGCACTCGGGTTGCCAAAAAGGATAAGGACTCTCAACGCCCACGCACAATCGTAACAAAGTTTAAAAATACAGCAACTCGTGATGAATTTTACTCGGCCGTACATCGGTATAATAAAGCGAATATAGATAACAAGCTCAACACTTCGCTGCTGGGGATTGCTGGAGAAAGAAAACCAATATACGTCCAGGAGCATCTCTCACCCAGTAATAAGAATTTGCATGCAGCTGCACGGAGAAGGGCTAAGGATTACAACTATACATTTGTGTGGGTACGCAACGGGCGCATTTATGCGCGTAAAAACGCTGAATCTTCGTACGTATACATAAGGAACCACGAGAGCCTAGAGTTAATTAAATGATTTTTGTTATGTAAGTAATTATCAATTTCTTAAATATCAAGTTATTATTATTTTTTATTATTGTAGTAATGGCTAATTCAATTTATTACCAAAACATCCGTGGCATGAATACTAAAACACACAATATTTATAATAATATTTTATGTAATAATTTCAGTGTAATATGTCTATGTGAAACATGGTTAAATGATTCAGTTCTTTCACCAGAATTATTTGATAATAGATATTTTGTAGTGCGTAGGGACAGAGATGCTAAATTTCTTAAAAAGTATAATAAGCATCACGGTGGAGGAGTGTTGGTCGCTGTATCCAAAAATTTTCAGTGCAGGGTTCGTTCAGATTGGCAAACTGAGTCCGTCGAAGACTTATGGGTTCAAATAACGTTTAGCAAAAATATAACTATTAATATTTGTGTAGTTTATTTGCCTGATTACTTAACGGCTGAGGATTTCCATGATTTTATCAAGAGCTGTGAACATGTGTTGAACCAACACCCGGATCAAATCACTTGCATACTCGGGGATTTCAATCAAGCTGATCTCAAATGGTCGTCTGATGTTGGTACTCCTTTGAATCCGTCATGCTTTAAATCCCAACTTCTTTATGACTTTTGTCATAATACATCATTATATCAACTAAATTTAAATGCTAATCATAATGACCGAATACTAGATTTGGCTTTAATTAACAATGCAGATTGGTTTTCATTATCGAATACTATTCCTATTAGCCGTCTGGATATACATCACCCCCCTTTCCAGTTATCCGTTAAGGGACCATCAGATCCGTTAGACACAAACAGTACCAATGAGAAGCTCAACTTTTATAAATCGGACTATCAAAGGATTATATTTGAATTACAGCAGATTGATTGGGAATGCCAAGCACTCCTGCCCAATTGTGATGATTTTGTACAGTTTTTTTATAATAAACTATACAGTATTATTGAACAGTTTACTCCAAAGGTAAGAAAGCGTAATGATTATCCGGTGTGGTTCTCTAGAAGTCTAATTAAGTTGCTTAAGGAGAAATCAAAATACCAAAGTAGGTTTCATAAATATAATAATCCCCGTGATTACGACGCCTTCTCCTCACTTAGATCACGATCCAAAAAATTGGCTGACAAGTGTTTTAAGATGTATATTAAAGGAATTGAGGAGGACTTAGTCATTAACTTAAAATCGTTTTGGAGATATACTAAGAACAAGCGAGTTACTAATGATACACCTAAATATATGTATTTAAATAGTGAAACTGCCAATAATGGTACACAAATTGCTGATCTGTTTACAAAGTATTTCTCCTCAGTTTATAGTCCCGAATCAACACCACATTATGATCCTGAATTTGAATCCACAGGATTCTCACTTAGTAATATACACATAAGCGAGGAATTAGTCTTAAAATTTCTAAAGGGAGTTAACCTTTCTAAAAGCGCAGGGCCTGACGAAATTCCTCCTATATTTATCAGATTCTGTGCACAGGCTTTAGCGAAGCCACTAACGCTTTTGTACAATATGTCTCTAAATAGTGGTACTTGCCCATCTCTATGGAAAATAGCTAATGTCACTCCAATACATAAGACCGGTGACAAAGGTGATGTGGCGAACTACCGTCCTGTTTGTGTACTTAGCTGGTTTGCGAAGTTTTTTGAAAGTATAATATATGACCATCTTTACAATCACATACGACATGTCTTAAGTCCATTTCAGCATGGATTTGTTTCCGGAAGATCAACTCTTTCCAATTTATTGATTTATACAACATTTCTTTGCCATTCCTTTAATAATAAGATCCAAGTTGATTCAGTCTATGTTGATTTCTTCAAGGCATTTGACCGCGTTAACCATCACATTCTTTTAAACAAATTGTACCACTTAGGAATACATGGAAATCTTCATCGTTGGTTAACTTCGTATCTACTGAATCGTTCACAGCTGGTAACACTCAATGGTTATGACTCGGTCCCATATTTAGCTACGTCTGGCATTCCTCAAGGATCAAATTTGGGTCCTTTATTATTTTTAATTTTTATTAATGATCTGTTAAATTTATTTAGTAGTAATTGCTTAGCATATGCTGATGACATAAAGCTTTTTAGGCAAATTAATAATATTAATGATTGTAAATCTCTGCAAGATGATATTAATATTTTGTTAAATTGGTGTTGTAAAAATTATATGTCACTTAACAGTAAGAAATGTCAAACAATCAGTTTCACAAAAAATAAACATCAAATATTGTACAATTACGATATTAAAGGAGTAGTCTTGGATCGTGTAACCGTTGTTCGTGATCTGGGTGTATTTTTTGATTCAGTATTGTCGTTTAGGCAACACTACGATCATATTTGTAGTAAAGCTAAAAGGATGCTTGCTTTTATAATAAGACAATCCAAACCATTCAAAAACCCGAATTCAATAGTAATACTTTATACATCTTTGGTTAGGAGTATTTTAGAATATTGTTCTAGTGTTTGGTCGCCTTTCTATAACAATCACATTGATAGAATTGAGTCTATCCAGCGCCACTTTTTGAGAAATCTATGTACAAGGCTTGGTTTGAGACGTAAATTACCGGAATACGCTGACCGCCTTACAAAGTTTTCACTTGTCAGTTTGGAAAAGCGTAGACTAGCGAATGACTTATGTGTTTTGCATAAAATAGTTAATGGTGGCTATTGTGATCAACTCTTAAAACAGATAAACTTTAAAGTACCTACTCGTTCAGTACGTAATTTCCAATTATTTACTATGCCAGCTACAAACAATAATGTTTCAAAAAATGCACCACTCTTACGTATGTGTCATGCATATAATAACTTATGTTCTCAAAAAGATATTTTTAATTGTAGTTTACATTCATTTAAAGTATCACTTCTGCGTGATATTTAATTTAATTACATAACCTGCATTTTTTTTGTCTGAATTTCTCACTTAATAATTTGTTTCCATTTGTTCTTTCAATAAAAATAATTGTTCGAATCTTTTTTAACTTCTTAAATTAAGTTGACTAAATATTTGTTTACTGTTGTTTTATGTCAATGCTGTGTACAATTGTCATAGGGATATAAATTTAAAAAGTATTCTTTAATGTAGATTGCAATGTAATAGTTTGTATTCTGTTATTGTACCTTTAACAATAAAATAAAATAAATAAAAATAATCAACTACCTACCATCATTTTTGTTTCGCTCGCGGAAGTAAAATATTTTCTAAACATAAGAAAAAGGTGTCTGTAATAACTGATTGCCTTATTCACCATGGCAGAGCCAAAAGTACTGAAGGTAGTTAAGACAAAGGGTTTGGCAAAGACTGACATTAGGCTTCTGATAATAATTATAATATTTCTTTATAAACTATGTTCAAAGTCTTGGCTTCCGGTGCCAAAATATTTTTTTTGTCAGGATCGCTCTGACGCGAGAGCACGCAACATACAGCTGGCCGTGTGAGAAACAGCCAGTCCTGATATCAACTCCTGCGGCTTTAAGCATCTGCCCCTGCGATTTATTAATAGTAATTGCAAAACAAACGCTCGCGGGAAATTGGACTCGTTTGAATTGAAAAGGAAAATTAGGGAATCTATACGTTGTATGAACACTGTTTATCCCGCGCCACAACCTGTCAAAATTTCTGCCTCAATAACATTTCTTTGCAAACGCTATAACTTTCAATCGAGTTGCATTGTTCAATCTTGGGGGGTTTAAATTGCCTAAAAGCATAATCGGAACACTAACCTTTAATTTTAATTCATGGGCAGGAAGACCATTAGCACTTAAGGAGTTTAGGAACTCTACCGGATAATTAGTGGCTTCTCTTGATCTACGACAATGTTTATTGACGTGTATTCCACTTCATTCTCAACAATTTTAGAAAGATTGATGTTGCCGTTGCGTTGATTGGTCATTTTAAATGTGGTGTGAATAGTTTTTTCGCCAGGAAGCAATGTAGCCGCGATACCAGACGATGCTACAACAAGAGCAATCTTTCCCTGCCTCCTGATTTCCGTAATAATTGCTGACGTAAGAAATGTTTTTCTTGTTCCACCGGGAGCATCAAGAAATAATATTTTACCTTCATTGAGGTTAACACTTTGTACAATAGTGTCAAAAATCTGCCTTTGTCATTCACAATTGTAGCCATCGTGGTTTGACATGGTTGGAAATTTAGCACTAATAGTGCTTTTAGCACTATTTAGCATTAAGGTTTTTAATCATTTACCTTTGGAAATCAAAGCACTTGATTTGCCTTTATTTAAATTCAAGCTTAAAAAGTAGTTTCTAAACAATGTATTTTATAGTCTGAATGAATACTATGCCTGTAAAACTAAATAAGTCATAGGTATTACTTATTAGCAATATTTTTTTATTACGTAACTCTCAAATTGCATACCTACCCGTTATGGGTTTACTGTTGTTACTATTATAATACTGCAATTCGACCTGCAAATTGTACACAGTATATAGCAATAAAATCTATTCTATTCTAACAGTTTCTAAATTAAACAGCGTTTTAAAATCTTTCACTGTAAGCCCCCTAAAGTGATGCACAACCTAACAATTTGGCTTTTTTACTTACTGTTTACTTATATTCGTTTTTATTATCATCAATAGTTTAAGCTTGATTCCTAACTTACTCTCCCGAGCTAAAAGAAAAGCTATTTGCATGTATTTATGAATGTTTTTGGAGTGGAAAGAAAGTAATGAATAAATTACAGTACGGAAATGAAAAACATCAAGGTAAGGCGGTAACTACGAATAAGTAAAAATAAAAATTGCTTGAGCTTCTGGAAAGTAAAAAGTCAAAATTATTAAAAATATAATACTAGCTTCTACCTGCGATTTCCCCCGCATGGACTTTTAGATTGAACTTTTAGGGTTATAGCTCCATTACTAGAAGTTTATTACCTTCTAATGAAAAGTAAACCCATATCCTATTGCAAATAGTACTCCACTTGCGAGAAAATAAATAAACCCATCTCGGAGGGCGATTTTCTAGAAGCTGTGAGGTAATTTAGCTATTGAATGGAGGGCGAAATTTTGCAGCACCGCTGTGAAATTTACGGCGAAGAATAGAATAGGTAGTTCTCTACTAGCTCGCTGGATCTATACGGAGTTTTGTAGAAATCATTATGTAGAAGTAGGTAAGTACTTTATTATATATTTGACTTAAGTTTTACAGTAAAAATACTACATACAGAAGACGAAAAGTAGCTGTGTAGTGAAAACGTATAACGACTTTTCAAACAATATTCCTTTATTTTTACACGACTGCCCAATAAAAGAGTGTTTTGTGTTCAGGGTTCATGTACTTACCTATGTTGTGAGTTTCTTTATTCTAACATAGCTTCTAAATGGCTGAACAGATCGACTGCCGCAACGTATAGTATTGAAACTGCAAAACACGTAGGTACTTTACAGTAGAGCAGTTTAAAGTTTTTTTGATACAAAATTTGTCATAGAAGCGTAATTTTGAATTGTGTCATGAAAGTTTCTTTACTAAACGATAGCTTATTTTTGTCTCTTTTTTTGTGCCTAATAAACATTATAATGTTTGTATATATTTTCCGAGATATTTCACATTCGATAGTATTCAATGATTTTAAAATCTGGAATTTTATCGAATGTGGCTGATTCGATAGTATTCAATACTTTTGAAATTTGGAATTTAATCGAAAGTGGCAGATTCGATAATATTCCATGATAATTTATAAAGAAATAGCTATATTTTCTTACACTTTCGATACTTTGTTCTTAATGTAATTAGCTATAGTACACTGGCCTGCAAAACTAAGTACTACAGAGGTCTATTTTCATACAAACGAGGTAACTTTGAAGCATTGGTTCTCCGCCCAGAATAAAACGTAGTGTGATCTGATGATGGCCATCCAGGGAGTGAATGGAGAAGATTCAGATCTTCATACACACCCAATAGATGTGATCAGCATTCTAAGAGCTGTTTGGATATGTTTAAAAAAACCACGAAAATAGCATTAAAATGTATGGAAATGCTGTAACTGATAACTCGTATCCTTACAGCTCTAAGAATGCTGATCAGATCAATTGGGTGTGTATGGGGATCTGAATCTTCTCCATTCACTCCCTGGATGGCCATCATCAGATCACATGTTGAAGATAAAGGGGTTAGGCTCACATAATTAAAAACACTACATCATTATTTAAACCTGGATATATTTGGATAACCAACACTAAGCATGAGTTAGAAGATGAAACAAGAAACAACATCATTAACCTTGATAGTCATTATATTTTAATGTAACTTTTGTAATAACTAACACTTTAAACTGTATTATTATGAAACAACATATGAGACCTTTTTATTCAAAGTGTACAATGATACTAACTGATATTCAATTAATTCCCAATAAAACATCACATTAATCATCATGTACAAATTATTAAACGTGACTTAAATCATTTTTAAACTTTAACACTAATAAAACAGCACATCAGATCTCATTGTTCATGCTGAACAATGATTCTTACCGACATTGCATGAATTGCCAAAAACAACACATTTTAAACATAATAATCACATGAACACACAATTCTAAACAAGATAAAACATCCTAGACCTTATTTATAAACCGTTATTCTACAATCAACCAAATAACTAGCACAGTTATACAATACTTATCTTTTAATTCGACGAAGCACAATATCAGACTGAGCTGTTACCCTCTTTCGATTTCACTTTTATTCATTCGTTGATGGCGGGAATTGCAACCGCTTCCCGCCATTCTTGCCTATAGTCAACATAACATCTTAATTATTAAAACAGCAACTGTAAATCATTAATTTTCAAGAAACTATGCATAACACATTTTAAAACGGACAGTAAGAATTATTGAAATAGTATTACGCCAATATATGAGCTTAATTACCTGTATAAATTTGACAAATAAACTTTGTTGCAAAACCAAATACACTTCCGTTAATTTACATACTCGTAATGTATTACTTTACATTTTTACACCACATTTTGATTACTTACTAAGCTTAAATATATTATTCGAATTAAATAATCATAAATCATATTAATTACACAATTATTTTGCCATTTTGGTCTGATTATGTCACGCCATGTTCATCAATTCGTCCATCCTGACATTTATTTGCGTCCCTGCAAATGAGAATTGGTTTGATAAGTATGTTCACTTTTTTATCAAGTCAAATGACAATCATAAAAGTCAAGTGAAAACCACAAAAGTTAAATGAAAATCATAAAAGTCAAATGAGAATCATAAAAGTCAAACAAGAACCATAAAAGTCAAATGAGAATTATAAAAGTCAAAAGAGAACATTATAGTCAAATAAAAGTTATAGAAATCAAATGAGAATAATAGAAATTAAATAAGAATCATAGAAATGCCAATTTAATGAATCTTTAAGAGTGCATGCCCAAAAGTCAATCGTCACCCACCAAAGTGACGGCCCAAAGATCAATTTCCACGTGAGTAACGGCCCAGCCAGAGATAAATTGCCTCATGAGTAACGGCCCAGAGATCAATCGTCATATCGGTGACGGCCCAGAGAACAATCGTTAAGTGAGTGACGGCCCAGAGATCAGCCGTTACTTATTTCTTTCATTGATTGATTAATTACAGTGTCCAATAGACAATCGTCACCCAATTAACGGCCCAGACTTATCAGTCGTTACTAATTTATATCTAGAGAAAAGTCACAAAATAAATATTTTATATATGCCTTACTTGTTACAACTTCATTGACTCTGTTTATACAATATCTCTTGATCAATTGTTTTCCACTAATAAACTATTCATTTTCATGTTAAATAGCGTCATATCTATGCGTAACGTATACATTACGTATCTGGTGTATCACGTGAGCACAACCCATCTTTCACAACTTTTAGTACCTACTGTATGCTTGCAAATAAAATGAATTCGTATTCTACATATAATAAGCTTATATTTAAAAGTATTTAAGTATATCAGTTGTCTAGCACCCATATTACAAGCTTTGCTTAGTTTGGGACTAGATGGAGTTGGTCCAAGCATTTATTTTTATTATTACTCTTATCAACTGCAATGTTCAATAGTTAATTGAAGCCGAAATGAAGGCTTATAGATCAATCGCCACAGAAGTGATGACCATCTAGCATTGATACATCATTTGGTCCGAAGATAATTTAACACGGGATTGATAACTCAAATAAAAACCACCACTAGTGTCATCATGCAATAGAAATCAAGATGTCGTCGATAACAAGTTGTATTGGTTAAGCAGAATTGATTAAACAAAATAAATGTATAGTAGAGCAATACTGTAGCAAAATATATTCTAGTCGATATTATACGTATTCTATTTATCCTTGCAAGAGATCAATGGGTTCCTCTGTGCTACCTATTTATTTACATATTATTCAGAAGAGTTAAACATCTGACGAAAACATTGGTCATTGCCTAAACATTTTCCAGTACATTTTACTTTTTCGATGCAAGTCGGTGTTATTTCACCATTGACACCTGATAGAAACAGATGTTTCACAATGTGTGTCAATCGATACTGCAATATAATTATTTACCACAATGCTATTTTTATAAATGTAATTTCTAAGACCACCTGTCTATACTAATGTTAATATTATCACAAAACAAAATTATTGCTTGCACTTATTAACACTAGACTGTAAGAAGAAATAGCGTTCTCGAGTCAAGAACTAGAACTACTACGACTAGACACGGGTGCTTTCTACTGGTATTCGAGAAATACACCTAACTTTGTTTAATAGTTTCACTACATTAATTCAAACCACATTAAACAACCTAATAAATGAGTAACTGCCCTCAAAATAGGCTTTGATAACGTTTATATTTTACTTTTTTTTTTGTTGTTTAAATTGACACAATGTTATATATGAAAAAACATACAAACACCACTATAAAAGCCGTTTCGGCTTTAACTGTGACGGAGGAGTTCAATTACAAGAATTTCGAGCATGAGTATTTTTTTTTTTTACTTATGTAAATTTTACCTTTTAAGTAAAATTATATAAGACAAAAACAGAAATGACTGCTATTGAAACATATGAATCAAGAAGAATCTTAACTAAAAGACTTTCTTATCTGTTTATATAGGTATACATAACATAGGTAGTTTCATTACGTGAATTATTAGAAATTAATAATGATTTCTTAAGCTAATAAAAAGGTAAACTTGCGTACTTGCGTTGCGACATTCTTTGATATTGTCATTAGTTCACTAAAAGTATGCTAACAAAATAATTTAAGAAGTTTATGGGTCTACTTGAAAGTTGAGACATTCTAGGATCTAGAATGTCATCGCATACAACTTCAACTTTTTATTGTTACTACGTCATTTTCTTTAAAACTACTTCCATAGTGGGCTTAAACTCAAAGTAATTCGCATTTGGTATTTTACGTATACATATTGTAATTATTAATTTATATTTCTTTCTATTAATAATTATATTATTAATCAAATTACACACAAGATAATTTAATGATTAGTTCAATTGAGAAGAATACTATACCTTAGCGCTCTTTACATTGTGAGATTTGTAAGTTATCATGTAAAATGATATGTGAACCCATTCTAAACTAATTAAAATAGCTTATTTGAATAAAAATATTTGAATTGAACTGATTCTGTTGTCTTAACAAAATATTCTATTAAACGAACTTATAACTCCATAGGTATCCATACTAAAAATAAATCCATAATTCTCCAACCAATGCTCAGTAACACATAACAAAACACATCAATCACCAATATATTCGGAATTTAAAAATAAGTCGCCTTCTAAATTTTTGTCAGTTCTCTCGGCTTCTGCCTTGATTTTACTATTGTTAAGTGAGGGCTAGAAGACACCTCTGTTATTGTCTTAAATGGTAATTTAAATGCATATAAATATTATTAATTCTGTTATGCAAAATGATACTATTATTATTTGGAATAGAATCCAAAGTTAGATCAAGATAATTATCAAAGTTATCTGCTCAAAAGAAGCAGTGATTTTAAACGCTAAATTAGCGGCTAATAATAGTGTCTTTTGTCAAGTAAAAACTATTGAATAATTTGATGATGTTTATTATGACATTTGATTCGTTACTTTAAATTGGCACTGTGCTCAATGTTAGTTCAAATGATACTTATAGTTGTAGTTTTCATAAGAACGTTCGGAATCAAAATAAATAATCAATTGGTTTTCTGTCACATTACCCCTATTTTCTACTAATGTCATCAAATTAATGTTTTCATTGATTCTGAATCAAAATTGTTCAATTCACTGATTACAATAACGATCACTAGTTTCGGTTTTTAGGATTCTGTAGCCTAAAGGCAAAAACGGAACCTTTATAGATTCGTCATGTCTGTCTGTCTGTCCGTCCGTCCGTATGTTACAGCCACTTTATTCCGAAACTATTAGAATTACAGTGTTGAAACTTGATAGGTAGATGTGATATGTGAGGTAGATGATATGTAGACTGTGAACCACTTTACGATTTTTACACAAAAATTAAAAAAAATATAGATTAAGGAAGGGGGCTGCTCCCCGGTGTCTATAGATAGGTCTTTAAAAATGACATTAAGGTTTTAAAAAGACAATTTTTCTCAAAGTCAATCGTATGAAAGTTAGACACTGCCAAAGTAGTAAAATGAGTGTCCCCTCTAACTTTTAAAATATAAATGAGTGAAAAATAAAACATGTATGCTGTGGATCTTAATAAACACTTTTATCGAAAATTGGTTTGAACGAGATATATTTAGTAGTTTTAGAGATATAGCATATTCTCCAAAACCGCAAACATAACTTTGTCATTTATACAAACTATGAAAAACAAGTTATTTTTTTCAGATGAAAAATGATAGTGGTATTAAATAAGGCATGGCATATGGTAACTACGGAACTCTACTGCGCGTAGCCCGACACGCAATTGGCCGGTTTTTCTATATTGAAATTGAGTAAACTCGAATGCAAGTCGCATTATTAGAAAAGTTTTTTCACCAGTTACTTGGGCCAGGAGTTGCTTGTGGTTGTCTCAACATTAAGTTCAAGTTTTTCCAAAGAAGCTTACTATAATAATAAATTATAATGCTCATATGTATGCCTATGCGTTGACTAACTAAATTCAACTCCTTTTGTTTTTTTTAACAATTTACAAAAGGTTTAACTTTGACTGCCTTAGCTGCAGACGCTGCAGCTCAAATATATTATAATGCAAGCAATATATAGAACTAAAACGTAATAAATAATATAGGTAATTATTTGTGAACAGTAATCGTTCAGATTTGTTGTTCTTCAGATTGTGAAAGTAAAATAAAACACCTTATTTTACTTTCACACAACACAAACAATCACAAAACTCACTCTCTTTTTCAAGAAGAACCGCTATATGCCAAATGAAAACAGTATTTAATAATTAATGTGAAAAGTAACTACTGTAAAAGACCCAATAAATCATCTATTTAATTTCAACAACCGTCTAATTCTATTATATAATATAAACTAGGTGTTATTGTAGAAGTTCTATTTTTCTGTTCATTATAATATTTTATTTTTAAATTGCTCGATCTGAACTATATAATATTATTATATAAAAAGGGAATACATGGAAGGTGATATTTCCATTTTTCTACATGAAAATCCCAACATTAATATCGAGGATGAATCTGAAACTAATGATTAAACTAACTTGCCCGGTAAATGAAATTCTATCACAATAACAATTTTACAAAGGATTAGTTTCTTTACTAAACTAATCTCCGTTTCTAATGCCATATTGTTAACAAAGCATGGTTGGATCTTACTTTTACTTTGCATCCCTGAAGAGTTGATCTAGGTGGCGTTGGCGTTGATGTTCGTAGCGTCCACCGCCACTGCGTCTTCAGCAGGTTGAGTAGTCCCATCGGCTTCTGCACCTTGAAATCACCACGACCTCCATCGATGTGTCACGAGAGGTCTTCATCTTCCTGATAGGACGGCGAGAACGTTTTGGCATCGTAGAGCATCCCACGCCTGAAAATTGTTGAAGATAAAGGGGTTAGGCTCACATAATTAAAAACACTACATCATTATTTAAACCTGGATATATTTGGATAACCAACACTAAGCATGAGTTAGAAGATGAAACAAGAAACAACATCATTAACCTTGATAGTCATTATATTTTAATGTAACTTTTGTAATAACTAACACTTTAAACTGTATTATTATGAAACAACATATGAGACCTTTTTATTCAAAGTGTACAATGATACTAACTGATATTCAATTAATTCCCAATAAAACATCACATTAATCATCATGTACAAATTATTAAACGTGACTTAAATCATTTTTAAACTTTAACACTAATAAAACAGCACATCAGATCTCATTGTTCATGCTGAACAATGATTCTTACCGACATTGCATGAATTGCCAAAAACAACACATTTTAAACATAATAATCACATGAACACACAATTCTAAACAAGATAAAACATCCTAGACCTTATTTATAAACCGTTATTCTACAATCAACCAAATAACTAGCACAGTTATACAATACTTATCTTTTAATTCGACGAAGCACAATATCAGACTGAGCTGTTACCCTCTTTCGATTTCACTTTTATTCATTCGTTGATGGCGGGAATTGCAACCGCTTCCCGCCATTCTTGCCTATAGTCAACATAACATCTTAATTATTAAAACAGCAACTGTAAATCATTAATTTTCAAGAAACTATGCATAACACATTTTAAAACGGACAGTAAGAATTATTGAAATAGTATTACGCCAATATATGAGCTTAATTACCTGTATAAATTTGACAAATAAACTTTGTTGCAAAACCAAATACACTTCCGTTAATTTACATACTCGTAATGTATTACTTTACATTTTTACACCACATTTTGATTACTTACTAAGCTTAAATATATTATTCGAATTTAATAATCATAAATCATATTAATTACACAATTATTTTGCCATTTTGGTCTGATTATGTCACGCCATGTTCATCACACACCACGTTTAATCCTGGGCGGAGAACCAAAGCTTTAAAGTTACCTCGTTTGTATGAAAATAGACCTCTGTAGTACTTAGTTTTGCAGGCCAGTGTAGTTGAATCGTAAAACAGAAATAGGTTCCCAAGTCAAACATAAGGAAATGCCGAGCACGGGTCTCTCCATTGCATGTTGTATGACCTTGATCCTTCTTATGGGACCCATAGTTAGTGACCTCATCTCACTGCAGTAAGTCAATCAAAGACTTTCGTCTTGATACACTGACGTTAGATGGTCGCAATAATTTTCCGAAGCTTTCCGAATTCTTGGGAAGCAGTTCATCCTATCTGTATTCAACGAGGGATAGCAGTTTCAAAGATTCTTTCCTTATTTGGACTTTAGGTGTCTATCCTAGGTGTACGTAGGTAATGAATGAGCAAGAACATCGAGTGTAGTGTTCCTAACATTAACTTTAGGCGATTGCCTCTGTGGTCTAGTAGTTGGCCTACCCGTATATAATATTAAGGGTCTCGGTTCAATTACCAGGAGGGTGTACATTTATACTCAATTGGGTTGTTGGTAAGGCTTATTTCAAGGCAACGTTTGAGGACATTTTTAAGCTTCTAGACTTGAAAGGATTCGGCATTATTATAAATGGCAAGTATCATATCAAAGACACCTGCGGTTTTCCGATGATGACCTGAATAATCTAGCTGGGAAGACCTGAATACAATGTTTGACGATCTCTGTGTGCTTCCCAAAGAGTGGAAATCAGAAACTTGATAAGACAAAAATCTTCTCAAGCGCCCATGTTTACCCGTACCAGTTAATTTTATTTCATCCTTTCAATTTTTTAATTCCACAACAGGTCAGTGCTTGGTCTTTATCTCTCCTGATGTTAAGTGATACTAAGGCTGAAGGTGGAGGTGCGCAGCATCCGGAACCCTCAACCACTGAGGAATTGCTGTGTTACCCCTATGATATCAAATATTTTTCTTCTATATCTAGAAACCCCGGTACACTACTACGACAATACTTTTGAGAAGTGAAGGGTTAAACAATATTTATTACACAAACAGAGGATGACCATTAGTGTCAGTCTGACCAATAAGTCCCACAATATTGCAACTGGTAGTGAAGAAGGTAAAAGCTGTAAACAGTTTTCGTTCCCTGTCTCACTCCTCGCTGCAGTTGGATGAGATTTGTGCTTTGGTTTTGTAATTAGGCTAACATTGGCAATGGTGGTATTTACGTAGAAGTAGCTCAGCACCTTGATTCAAGGTGCTGAGCTACTTCTACGTAAATGCCACCCTTGATATACCTTGACATATCTGTGTGTTTAAATGACTCCATACAGCACCTATGGTAGACTACTTATTACTACTTATTGCTATTAAAGCTGATGAAATTCTTGCTTTCGTTCTTCTTGTCAGTTAAAAAAGTCTTGAACAGGTGGTAGGAAAATATAGACGATTCATAAGTTCAAAAGCACTTAATAATTAAGTTTATTTGAATAAAGCTATTTTTGACTTTGACTTTGACTTGACTGCAGTACCAACCAGTTCTTGATCAAAGGCTTTATTTTAGTCCACGAACACGAAGCAAAGTGTCAATTATACACTTGGGTCATGGTTAGAGTCTAGATACCTTTTTCACTGCCAGTTGTAATTTGTGGAATTAATTGGCCAGACTGACACTAATCTTGTCATCATCTGTTAGTAAAGAAGGAAAAAATTTCTTAATAAATATTGTTTTAACTCACCACTCCTCAATTGTATAGTCGTTGTAGTGTACCGAATCTAAACGAAAGAAAAAAAAAATTTATCATATTAGTTTAACAATTAAAGCAAAAGAAGAATAATAAAAAAACTGTGTACAACCGAATTTGCCAATTAAACCAAGTTTAAACTGTAGAAACAATATGGTAACTGGTAGATTCGCTAATTATTTTTGGTAGAAAACTATCGAAAATACCACATTCGATTGAAATCAGAAATTAAATGTATTCGTATACTATCGAAACCACCACTTACGATATTTATCGCAATACGAACTTATACGTACACTATCGAATCTACCAATTTCGATAGTCTTACACGTTAACCGTAACATAAAGTTATTATAGTGTAAAAAAACAAATTGCAACTAAATAATAACGAACAAACCTAAACTAAGCCGACGCGCCTTCTCTCTTTCACATCTCAGAGAACACCAACGAATCTGGCAGTTTCGATCTGCGTCTATATACCATCGTGTTAGAACAGTATCGAATTTACCTCATTCGATAATGTTCGTCGCTCATAATGTGGAGTTTCGGTATTGTTCGATTCGAAATCTCATTAAATATTATATTTTTTAAATAAAAAAAATATTTTCCTAATAGTATCCCTTTTACTCAATCGATTGATGCAATAATATGAAAATCGCGATTTTGCAGATTCGATACTGTTCGTAGCGGCAGTCGAGATATGAGTCCTTAGAATCTCTACCTACATTACTCCAAGTGACACCAGCTATTGATTTTTTGAAAATAGTCAATACTAGCGACCGCCAGCGACTTCGTCTGCGTGGATAGTATTTTGTCTATCCCGCGGAACAGTTCCTTTTTTCGGGATAAATAGTCCTCTATGTCCTTTTCTGCACCCCTGACAATATATAATGCAAAATTTCACGATGATCGGTTGAGTAGTTAAGACGTGAAGGCGTAACAAACAAACAGACTGACTTTCGCATTTGTAATATTAGAGGATGTCAGCTTCGTGACGCCATTTTTTTCTTTAATCAAAACACTAAGGGTATCAATTTAAAAGCCTTGATGAGCACATTATAAAACTTTTATGATTTGTCACTTAAACGTATAATAATTAAAAATAACATTTAAAAATATCAAAAACACGACTGCCCTGCCAAAAACGTACTAAAAAGATAAATAAGAACTGTTATTGCAGACGGGCGGGGCACCTCTTTGAATATAAATTATTCCACAGAATAGTCTCCCCTGCAATGACAGTTAATTGTTACTTAACTTTTTAGTTTGTTTTTTTCAATTTTCCTCACAAGCTTTTTCACATACATTATTTTTTCCTTAAAACACCTATTTTCATGTTATCTGATCTCATATAACATTGCAATATTTAAAGTACCTTATGACCTAAAGTCCCATTAACAAAAGACCAATTCACTTGTAACATGACGTCCATATAAAAGGTTTCTTAGGTGACTGTTCCCTTTCGTGTAAAGCTCGACCCTCTGGGAGTGCCTCCACAAATGGCGCGTGAAACGACCCCACGAAATATACTAAAAGCTGTGGGAACACACGTTTTATCAAAGTCAAAATTGTCTTTATTCTAGCACACAAGAATGAGTTATGTACTATGGCTACAGCGTCGCTAAAGCTAGGGTTTCCTAGGATAGCGGTGCTGTCATATTACGGCACGGTTTCTGACGTTACGATGTCGCCATATTTTTTTACATAGACAACATTCAACGCCGCTATATTACGGCCGTAATATGACGGCACCGTCATCCTAGGAAACCCTAGCTTAATCAGTTAGCAACAAAATTCGCGTGCGTGTATATCGCCCTTGCACGAACTATATTGTGACGGCGCGGCGTGCAAGCGATTTTAACCTTAGGAGTGGTTAAGTGACGCTGTTACCCATGGTACATTAAATTGCCTTTTCTGCCACTATTCAGTTATTCACCTCTAGGCGTAAATTCAGGAGAAACTTAGCAGCTTTGACGCCTTTGATAAACATAAACAGTTTTACAAACGTATAACGCTACTTGAAAGTATTTTTAGCTGACAAAAACGATCGCAGGAATATCAGTGAACACTTTTTTATTATGTACGCGTTTTTTACTTTTAGTAAAAACGCGTTGGTTAGAAAAAAAAAAGTTAAAAAAGTCTGGAAGTGGAACGGGTGGTAGGAAAATTATTAAAAGATTATTTTAATAAAGACCTTTTGACTTTGACCATGAAACTGAACATTTCTTTATCTACACTCACAACGTAATGTTCCAAATATGAATTCAAAAAAG
This sequence comes from Agriphila tristella, assembly GCA_928269145.1. NCBI lineage: Eukaryota > Metazoa > Arthropoda > Insecta > Lepidoptera > Crambidae > Agriphila > Agriphila tristella. Next base: position 4,655,669 of record OV743435.1, read on the forward strand.
GTAATATAAATACGCACTTTATTTTCGTGGATAGGTAAAATTAAAAAATAAACTCATTACGATGCAGTCAACTGCATCATAAAATAACTTTTTTTCTCATTACGATACAGGGCAAATCCAAAAAGAAGCCAGTGCCGTAACATTAAAAAAAACAACGATATTTTCCCACATATTTTCATTGATTTAAATGCACTCTATGGTAATCGATGACTTAGTGCGATTGCACTGATCTCTTTTTTTTCTAATAGAATGCGCGCCATTTCTAAAGCATTTCAATTAAAGTTTTTATTTCAATTTTTACATTTTGTTATACTTACTGAAATTTGTAGGTTTTTTATTCTTGCTTTAAAATGTGAAAAAATGGACTCTGCCCAAGGAAACGACTTATTACAAGGTAGGTACCTAGCTAATACAAACAAAGTCTCTCTCTCTCTTTTCTAACGTTGATCTTTTATTTAGTAGGTTCAATCCCAAATGTATGAGTGTAGATAAAGTAGTGTATGAAACTGCACATAACTAGGTATTAAAACACTCGTGTGATACTATTAAAAACCTCGCCTACGGCTCGGTTTTTAAACACACACTCGTGTTTTAATACCCCTCTTTATGTGTCAGTTTCATAAACTACTATTAAGAAACATTGGTCAAAAATGTAAAAAGATTGACAAATCAAAGAGACCATGATCAGTTTAGTAAGAGATGGTCAAAATTTTGTAGCGTATTTCGTCACAATGTTTCATTTCATGGAGAAAGATGTTCAATTTCATGGGCTGAACACATAGCCATAATATACAATTCAAAGGCGCATAATTTTTAAAGCTATTTGGATAATAGATATTTTGACTTTGGATTTTTAAATATGTGCATTATAATTGATAGCTTATGTTGTTAAAGTTTCATAGTGTTAATTCATAAAAACCATGTGAAACAAGTAAGTATGACAAATGCATAAACTCGAATTGTTGCATTTGTTGCTTTTTGAAACTCAAAAAAAAACCCAATACAATTCAACACGATGTTTAAAAATATAAACTTAAATTTTTTTTTATTTTCATACAAATCTCTATTCGGTATTACATTCTGTCCAATCCACTCTAATCCACTATATTCAGTTTGAAGCGGAACAAACCGGTTTTACTGGCGAAAGCGTGCCAATCTGTTGAACGTTTTTTTCTCTTTATAGCTTTGGAATTTGGGATATACAGAAGTTTCACACAAATAAATTGTTTTTAATGGTTGAATATTTTTTTTCGATTTAATTCATAATGAAAGCTTTTAGGCTTGGACGAATCAACCACTCGTGGTTTTCATAAAAAGTTATCAAAACAAAAGATTAAATTTTTCATACCTTTTGATATTTATTTAACAGCCTAGTCTAGTCTAGACGCAGGGGTCCCGGGTTCGATTCCCAGGAGAAGGGTATACTGTTCTTGGTTTAGTCGGTGGTAGAGCTTATATCTAGTCCGCCTGGCTAGCTACCGCCATTTTACCTAAGTCTGACGCCATAACAACAATTTATTTTTATTTATTTATTTATTTTATTTATTTATTGATTTATATTCAGGCAACGATGGCCCATAGATATATACCTTAAAACTAAACATATATAATTTATAAAACAATATTGTTAGTAAATAAAATTACTTAAAAAAATATGTTAGTAAAAATCAATTTGACACTTTGTGTGTCGAATCGGTGGCACACGGCAGCGTCCCTCTGAAACGCCTGTACACCACGCCCTGCGGCCAGAAGTCCTCCTTCATGAAGAGGTCCAGCCTCGCTGTCGGGATGCGCACCACAAACGCCTTAAAATTGGTATTATGGCGCGACTCCAGTGGCTGAACTCTCAAACAAAAGTTGGATTTCTTCTTTATGTACTCGATCACGTCCTGCGCTGTGGTGGTATGGTGCAGGCGGGACAGGTACACGGCCGTGGTCGGTATGGCAGCTCGCAGCAGGAAGTTGGGCCCTGTCGGTGCGGTGCCATGGTGGTTCTTGCTCTCTCGCTGACGACGTCGCTTTTTGTTCCGAACCTCGAGGAATCCATCTTCATCTTGGTCCGGTTGGACGACATGCTGCGGAGGAGCTTTTCCATCGACGGGAGCAGGCTGCTGCGACTGCGGCCTTGAGTTGGCGGCAGCAACAGCAGCAATTCCGTTGACAGCTGACGGGCGCACGCGTCTCAGGCGCGCGCGGCGCCACCGCGGTAGGTGGCGGCGGCGGGGCGCGGGCGGGGGGCGCGCAGCTCGCAGGGTCGGCGCTCGCGGTCGGCGGCAGCGTCGGCAGCGCTCGGGCTTGATCGGGTCGTGGCGGAGACGGCGTCGAAAATGCTGACTTGCAACTCGACGTCATCGATGTATTGAGGCAGGCCCCACGTCGAATGTTGACATTTGACCTACTTACGGCGAGTGATTCACGTAAATCGTCAACTTCTTTACGCAATTCACTCACCGTATTTTCGGATGTCTGAAATTTCAGCATCACTTCGGCCAAACTCGCCTTAAGGGACACGATGTCCTTAAGGAGGCGGGTCACATCGACGTGATCGAAGGTGACGGGAGGCAGCTTGTTGAGGTCCCTCGCCACGAACGTCGGCACGTCATCGGGGTCGGTTTCCTTGAGCAGGGTGATGATCTCCTGCAGGCTCTTCTGTGTCCCGTCACGTCTCCGGGACACCATCTGGTCGCTCTTGCCGAGAGACTCGTACAAAAGTTTCTTTGCCGTGGCCACATCGTCCTCGCTGAAGTTGGACTTGCAGATTTGGAGTGCGCTCACCTCATCCATGACGTCCAGCTTTTGTTGTAGAAACGCCAGGAGTTCATTTGCCACGAGTTTGTCACTCATGGTTGTAAACGAACAGCGGCACTTGGCCGCTTTACGCGTTGTCTAATGTCTTAGTATGCGTCTGCACCGATCCGCATCGCACACACGACTCAATCACCGATCCGCATCGCAATTTAAAAATTGTAGTGTTCCGGCAGTTAGAGGTAAGATAGCCAGTTCCTCAGTGGTGAGGATTCCGGGTGTAGTGCACTTACACTTCAGTTGAGGTGAAAGCCAAGCATAAAACAACAACTGAATTAATAATATATGTATGCGTTCGTAAAAGGGTTTATTTTAACACAAATATGAATTTTCTTCTTTTTAGTAATATTATGATTGAATTTCGAACACCAACGGGCAAACGGTTGTATCCCTACATAATTATTAAAAAGAATACATACATATAGGTATGTATATGTACATACATACACTCACGCCTGTTTCCCATGGGGACAAGGATCTTAGCAGGTGGCGATCCATAGTCTCTGCCTGACTATGGATCTGCTACGATCCTTGCACACTTCTTTCGCTTCATTCACATCCATCAATCTTTTCATACATGTCCTGCGGCTTTTGTCACTACGTAGGTACACACTTAACATTGTAAAAAGGATATTCAACAAATACTAAGAACTCTTATTTAATTACACAATATTTACAAAATACCTACTCGTCGTTCCCGTACTCAAACCCTAGATCTTGAGTTTGACGCGGCGTTATTTCCCGCCATTTTCCGGGTATCAATCACCGGGCAACATGGCGTGCCCTGATCCGACCCGGGCAATCCCCGGGGTAAAATAACCGGATAGAAATTGACACTTGTTTGTGTCAGTTATTACAATTGATAGGCATTTAACGCAGTTCCTTTGAGTATTAAATAGACATAATTTCTGAATATTGTACAATAAGAGTACAATATTTAGAAATTATACATTACTAGCTTCCGCCCGCGACTTCGTCTGCGTGGATAGTATTTTGTCTATCCCTCGGGAACAGTTCCTTTTTTCGGGATGAAAGGTACCCTATGTCCTTCTCTGTACCCCTGACAACGTGTGTGTAAAATTTCATGATGATCGGTTCAGTAGTTAAGACGTGAAGGCGTAACAAACAAACAAACAAACAAACGGACTTTCGCATTTATAATATTAAGTAAGGATTAAGATATACAGACATTATAACATACTCTAATCGTATGTAAATGAAAAACTACAACTTACTTTTATTAGGGTTATTATTACAACTATCTCAATACATTTTTAGGGTTCCGTACCCAAAGGGTAAAAACCGGACCCTATTACTAAGACTACACTGTCCGTCTGTCCGTCTGTCTGTCTGTCACCAAGCGGTATCTCATGAACCGTGATAGCTTGACAGTTGAAATTTTCACAGATGACGTATTTCTGTTGACGCTATAACAAAAAATACTAAAAGCAGAATAAAAAACATATTTAAGGGGGGGTCCCATACAACAAACGTGATTTTTTTGCTGTTTTTTGGTACTAGACTACGCTGACTAGACTACGCTGTCCGTCTGTCCATCTGTCTGTCTGTCTGTCACCAGGCTGTGTCTTATGAACCGTGATAGCTATATAGACAGTTGAAATTTTCACAGATGATGCCGATATCTTAAATAAATATAAATAATATAAATATTTGACAACATCACATACATTGCTCTAATCCCAAAGTAAGTAGCTATAGCACTTGTGTTATGGAAATCAGATACAACGGTGGTATGACACACACCCAGACCTGAGACAATATTGAAAAGTTCATTTTCTACATTGACCCAGCCGGGGATCGAACCCGGGACCTCAAGAGATGGTGACGCCTTACGGCGGAAAACCGGCGTGCGAACCACTCGACCACGGAGGTCGTAAATACATATTTAAGGGGGCTCCCATACAACAAACGTGATTTTTTTGCTGTTTTTTGGTACGGAACCCTTCGTGCGTGAGTCCGACTCGCACTTGTTTTTTTTAATCTCATTAAGTTATTCAATGTAGCAATCGTATTCCTATTTTTATTATAGGTATATTACTTATATTACTTACTACTTATATTACTATTCCTGACAAAATCTGTCGAAGTGGCGACAGGCGTATCAATAACTTCACGCTTTGTCTCATGATCTGACAGACAACCTTGTAATTCCTTTATTGGTTGGTTCGTATTGAACAATTGGACACTCGTTTTATGTGATATGTCAGTTGGAATTTGTATTGATGTGAGCAAATAATATGTGGGTTGTGTTTTTGTGATAAATCCTGTCTGAGAAGAGCTCACGTAAGTAACAATTTTTTACGTTCTTAAATTAGACAACTTTCGCATGGCTTAAGTAAAGAGACCCGACTTACCTATTCTTTTCCTGATAAATTATAGGTCAAAAGATTCAGATACATAATGCACAGTGATTAGTAATAGATTGTCATTAACTGTCATCATAAAATTGTCATTTAACCGTTTCTGTGGTATAGTGATTCGCCCATCCGTGTAAGGCGCAGGGGTCCCGGGTTCGATTCCCAGGAAGCACTAGGAAGCACTACAATTTGCACTCGGTTTGGTTGGTGCTAGGGCTTATTTCAAATCCGCCTGGCGAGCTACCACCATCAAGTCTCTACTAAGTCAAATGCCATAAAAACAGATTAAAAATTGTTGTGTTCCGGCAGTTGGAGGTAAAATAGGCATTTCCTCAGTAATAAAGATTCCGCTTCCACCTTCAGCCTTATCGTCACTTAACATCAGGTGAGGTGATGGCCAAGCATTATCTCGTTGTGCAATCCTTATCCTTTTATTAGATTGCAAGTTATTTTATTATGCAGCTGTTAGAATTCATTAATTCTTTCCATTGTTGAAATATTTGTTATACTTAGGTAGGTACTTTCGGATGAATCGGCCATTCATGGCTAACAATTGATACGAAAGAAGTTTTGAATATAAATTGGTCAAAACATTTTTTTAAATACTTTATCTTTTTACACACACGCTTTACATTTTAGTCTCTCATTATAACGAATAGAGTAATAACGCTCTTGTAGAAACGTAAGTATACAATGGAGTGAAATATAAAAAATTTCGTGTTTGATTAAAATACATATGTAAATGTTTTCTCATTTTTTGAAAAGCCCTGAAAAGGAGTAGTGCAAAAAAAGGGATTTGTACTTGTCGACCTGAATGTTTTTTAGTCTGTTTTATTTTTATTTTTATTAACGCACACTGCGTTTGTACTTACATCGTTAGTACTATTATACTTACCTATGTATTCTGTGTTTACATGCTCGGAGCAGGTGCACATTGTGTTCTAGACAGTCCAAGACCGCCCCCCACCACCCTTGTCAACTGATAATCCTCACGTCACTTTGACAGCTGCCGTCTGCTGGAGGTTTCAGCTTCAGTAAATGTCCAGACGAGTTTAAGGGATTTCTGCGCAACTGACTTTGGGCGATGTGTAAAGAAAAAGAAATATAAGAATTCGATTTTTTTTATCACAGATGATAAAATAAATTATTGTCTTTTATATGTGAAGTCTGCATTCTCCTTTATATTAATTAAGTATTGCTTATTTTTTTCATTGATGAAGATCATTTACATCAATTTTTTATTTATTTATTTAATAATAAACAATGATGCATAACATAATTTCGACCGTACAGTTACAGTATACTGTGATACAGTGTTGCAAAAATCTGCATAGATTTTTCTGCCCAGTAATAACTAGTTAATTGTTGAACGGTATCTATTTTATCGAATGACTGATTAATTAAACTATGTAAACACAACAGAAGACCTATTACAAAATAACATCGCGATAAGCGTACGATATTCGTCCTACTCTGTGATATTAGTAATTCATGTTTAAGGTTCAAAATCAAGTAAATTGATCAACGTATATCGTCCGACTATCGTGATTCTTGTTTGTAATAGGCCCTCTGGTGAAATATACCAATACATACAGTATAACCAAATTTTTGATTATACTGTGTCAAAAGTAAGGATCACGCAAGTTTAATTCTTTTATAGTAGTGGGTGGACCCTATGGAACTTCTGACACAAGATAAAAATTATCCAATGTTTTATCCAATCCATATTAGAAACTAGCGGCCGCCCGCGGTTCCACCCGCGTGGTTCCCGTTCCCATGGGAATATCGGGATAAAAAGTATCCTATGTTTTAATCTAGGCTATCTACTATCTGTGTGTCAATTTCAATCAAATCCGTTCAGTAGTTTTTGCGTGATTGAGGAACAAACATCCATACATCTAAACATCCAAACATCCAAACCCACAAACTTTCACATTTATAATATTAGTAGGAAGTAAGATTATCTTTGTGCCAAAGGATTATGCCGATTTTTCTATACAAGCTAGGCCATGATACGCTTTAATGAAATTACCAATATACTATAGTAATTTTATACTGATTGCGTGGGAAGAATGTCATTCAAATATAATGCGGGAGAAAAGAGAAATCTCAATCTTAAGGAGCTGTTTACAGTTATAATTGTTTGACATTTTCCTATTATATGACCTTTCAAAGTCAAAGTCAATGAGATATGTATGGTTAATGCGCATCATGGCCCAGAATCCGGCATGATCCTTTCACCCAAATCCGTCAGTCGTTTTTTTATGTGATTGAGTAACAAACATCCAAACATCTTTCAGATTTACAATATTAGTAGGATTTTCATTCCCTATTTTTCATCAAAATATTTTTTGTCAATTCTTTACTAAGACAATTCATCTAATATTACAAAAATACCTTGATCCATACACTATTGATTTGTGTAGTTGGCACACAACAAAAGTTTTGTTAGCTCATCTCACCGCTTTGGCAATTTTTTCATAATAAACTATTGCAACTCCAATCATTAGGTGTACTTAGACGTTTTATCTGACTTCAATATCAGGGAAAGTATGTTCAAGAGAGGAACGACCACATCTATTAAGGGTCGCTTAAATCTAAGGGATTGTGGTCACGTGTTCGTGTTATGTTATGAATAGTCCCCCGTACACTGGATAGGGCTGCCATTTATTGAAAAGTCTAGCCTAATAAAGTATCTGTAAATTAAATCGATGTACATGTATTATCAAACTACTTGTTAAATATTGTTTTATTTATGAAATAAAGAATTTTGAAGAAATGGATTACGGTTACAGCTCAGTAGATTAATTTTTATATTTTTTATGATTAAAAAGTAGACAGTAAGATACACTTTATTTCGCAGTGATGCTTTTAGTTCTCTTTGTCACAACAAAAGAGGTTACCTACTTCGACAAAATATAATCAATGTCGGTTATTTTTTCTAATTAGATCAACAAATATGACCTTTCAAGCATAGCATGATTGAAATAAGGAAAAAAATGAAAAATTCAAACAAACCGTCGTTGGTCTATTTGAAATAAAGGATTTCATTCATTCATTAGCGATTTATCAACACCTTAATGTCAAAATTTAATGTCTCTCGGTGCTGGTAGTAATACCTAGTTTTAAAATCTTGGTTGCAGAGAGTACGACGCAGGTTAGATTAATATAATTTTCTTTATATACTTATCTTTTATCGGTTGCTTCGACGAGCATCATACATAAACAAATAGTGGCAGCCCTAACCTTCACTACGTGCCAGTAAAAGTAAAGACATAAATTAAGGGAGCTGCAGATGATGTTGTTTCGGATTTACTTAATATTTAAAACTTGTAGTAGTTAAAGTCTGAATTTGTTACCATAATTTACTTAAAGTTATTTATATTAGTCTGGCCTGGAGCACATCTGTGATTTACTAAATAGCAAATTTAAATAATCATAAATATTATGATATACCTAACATTAAAGTAATGTTTTTTGTTTAAAATGGTGTAATGGTAGTATGTATCACAGTTAAATATCGAATTTAGATTTTTAAGATTAATCATCATCAGCCTATCATCGTCCACTGCTGAACATAAGCCTCTCCGAGTGCACGCCACTGAGCATGATCCGCGGCTAAGTTTATGCCAGCCACCTTGCGACGATCGTCGTTCCACCTTGTCTGAGGGCGTCCCATACTACGTTACGTTTGCCGATACGCGGCAAATTTTAAGATTAACGTTTATAATTATAATAATATTACTTTTTCAGTATGATTATTTAATCATACTGAAAAAGTAATATTATCCTACTAATATTATAAATGTGAAAGTTTGTGGGTTTGGATGTTTGGATGTTTGTTCCTCAATCACGCAAAAACTACGGAACGGATTTGGTTGAAATTTGGCACACAGATAGTAGATAGACTAGATTAAAACATAGGATACATTTTATCCCGATATTCCCACGGGAACGGGAACCACGCGGGTGAAACCGCGGGCAGCCGCTAGTTATTACAATAAATTTTCTCCTGAAGTGTTTTCTTCTTATATCATACATTCATTTTAGGACACTTTTTGCATTATTTGTTGATCGAAATTTTTTTGATAATCAACAAATTGTATGAAAATTTTCCACAATATCTTCAAACGTCCGACACATAAATCGAATATCTCTACACGTTCAGAATATTGAATAGTCGGACATTCGCATCTAAGGTTTGGAAAAATTGTATGGAAATACATTATTATTAATTTTTACCTTTAAAAACATACTTTTTATTACTTTAACGAAACATTAGCCATATTTTAACGAAACATGAAATAAAGTATTTTCACGTAGGTACCTAGTTTATTTTCCTCATAAAGAATAGAGTACAATCACCTTGAAATAAAGTATACACCGTCATTTTGTAGTCGTTTTAATTAACTTAAGGGTGTGTTGTACCAATGAAACTAAACATTTTTGCCCAAGAAACATGGGTTGAAAAACGACCCATGTTTTTTGGTTCTCCCATACTAACTAGACAGCTAAAACATTGTATTTGTATGGGAAAGTCCAAAATTTTTGTCGTTTTTCGATCCATGTTTCTTTGGCAATAAAAATGATTATTTCCATTAGTAGAACACTCCCTGAAGTTAATTAAAATGACTACAAAATGACGTATACCTTTACTTTATTATAAAGTACGAGTGGCAACCCTACTCGCATCCAGTACCGAAATGAATAACTTCATATTCAAAATTATTTTATATTCAGTCGGTAGCTTCTTTCGTTGATCTGCAAATCCAATATTGAATTGTCTACCTAGACTATACAAATATTCAATTCTTCTTTCAACACTATTTGAATGTATTATTTCGTATGTTTTCAAATTGAATGTTAATTTATTTAGAGTCTGTTTCACGGGTTCAAGTAAATCAGCCCCCCTACTCAAATGGCCAACTTTCTATTCGTTTGAACGCTACGCTTACTTTTAAAGCTTATATATGAGCAATAGATGATTAAATCACATGTCGCAAAATTATGTACATCACAGAATTCGATGTATTGTGAGGAATTGTCAAGCTTACGGCACAAAATTTTATAATTTAAGTACCTACTGCTTATTTTAAAGTTTTAATAGTAAGCGTAGCGTTCAAACGAATAGAATGTTGGCCATTTGAGTAGGGGGGCAGGAATGGTAAAACAGATGTTCCAAAATGTATGGAGTCTGGGCCATGTTTATGTACAGTATGTCAAAAAAACTGGCCAAGTGCGTGTCGGACCACGCGCCGTAGGGTTCCGTAGTTACCTTATACCATACGATATTTCATACCACTAATATTTTTCGTCTGCAAAAATTACTTTGTTTTTCACAGTGTTAGTATGAATGACAAAGTTATTTTTGCGGTTTTGGAAAATGTGCTTTATCTCAAAAAAGAATTATTATATTTCATTCAAACCAATTTTCGTTGAAAGTGTTTATTAAGATCTACAGCATATATTTTTTTTAAATTTTTCACTCTTTTATTTCAAAAGTTAGAGGGGACACACATTTTACCACTTTGGCAGTGTTTATCTTTCAAACGGCTGACTTTGAAAAAAAATTGTCTTTGGAACTTCAATGCCATTTTTAAAGAACTATCAATAGACACCCCACACGTATTGGTTTAAAGAAAAAAAAATTTTCAGTTTCAGTTCCATGTATGGGGAGCCCCCCTTAATCTTTTTTTTTATTTTATTTTTGTGTTGAATTCGTTAAGCGATTAACAGCATACATCTACCTACCAAGTTTCAACTGTGTAATCCTGATGTTATGGCTGAGACCATGGAAGACCTGAACACAATGCTCGAAGATCTCCGTAGTGCTTCCCAAAGAGTGGGTCTTAGGATGAACATGGAAAAGACGAAAATTATGTCAAATGCCCATGTTGTACCCTCTCCAGTTCATGTTGGGAACACTACACTTGAAGTTGTTGACCATTACGTATACCTAGGACAGGCAGTCCAGTTAGGTAGGTCCAACTTCGAGAAAGAGATCTCTCGCCGAATCCAACTCGGGTGGGCAGCATTCGGGAAGCTTCGAAAAATCTTCGCGTCCGACTTACCTCAGTGTCTCAAGACGAAAGTCTATGAACAGTGTGTGTTGCCAGTGATGACTTACGGCAGTGAAACGTGGCCGCTAACTATGGGTCTCATAAGGAGGCTCAAGGTCGCTCAGCGTGCAATGGAGAGAGCCATGCTCGGCGTTTCCCTACGTGATCAAATCAGAAACGAGGAGATCCGCAGGAGAACTAAAGTAACCGACATCGCTCGAAGGATTGCTCAGCTGAAGTGGCAATGGGCGGGACACATAGCGAGAAGAACCGATGGCCGTTGGGGCAGAAAGGTTCTGGAATGGCGACCGCGCACCGGACGACGCTCCGTGGGTAGGCCCCCGACAAGGTGGACCGACGATCTGGTGAAGGTCGCGGAAAGCCAGTGGATGCAGGCAGCGCAGGACCGATCGTCGTGGAGATCCTTAGGGGAGGCCTATACCCAGCAGTGGGTGTCGTGTGGCTGATATGATGAATCCTGATACTTTCGGAATAAAGTGGCTGTGACATACGGACGGACAGACAGACAGACAGACATGACGAATCTATAAGGGTTCCGTTTTTTGCCATTAAGGCTACGGAACCCTAAAAATAGGTAAAGACACTATAAAGAGTTCCTAATTATCCAATTTCTCCAAAATAGCTTTGTTTTTTTGGTTGGAACTATATTTACCTCTATGGTTGGAACAATATATGTGTAAATGCAAACCAATGGAATATGTTTTATATTATTTTATTTGTATAGAAACCAACAGCGTTTTTATAATATCTCATTTTAACATTAATAGTTACCTAACAGTAAGGCCAATGACAGGTTTCTCTTAATAACTAGTATAATTTCAGAGTAACATACAGACTAATGAGATTTAATTTGATTTAACACGTATGTACATAGAAATAACGCACACTATTTATTTATTTATTTAGTTTCCCTCTTCAACACACATACACAATATGTTAATTTTATACTTTTGATCAAACGAAATGTGAGGATATTAGATAGAAAATCATCAATAAAAACACGAACAAAAAAATTATAAGTAAGCCATTTCAAAATTCAAGCCATTTTAATTTTTTTTACTAATATTCCCATCTTTCGGTTTTTTTTTCTTTATGTATGCGGTGTATTTTTTAAGTAGTCTTATTTGAAAGCTAGAAAGACTAACTAGTAATAAAAACAATAAAAAAATACGATATCAAGCAGAAAGTTTGTTAAAAAAAATAGTTTTTTTCTTTCTTTAAAAAGTACTTTAATTTTTAATTTTTGATCTTTAACTTCGAAATTAGCACTTTGAGGTGACCTTTTTAGCATGTTTTATTAAATTTCATGAATTACTTTACAAGTTCACCAATTTAACATGGGTTCTATTTCTTTTCGTTGTTAAGATAATCACCAGCAATGGCGTGGCCATTGTTTTTTCTAACATTCCCATCTTTCGGCTTTATTTTTTTTTCTCTTTGTGTAAACGGTTTATTTTTTTATAGTAGTCTTATTTGAAAGCCAGAAAGACTAACTAGTAATAAAAAAATTAAATATCAAGCAAAAAATTTGTTAAAAAAAATAAAAAGATAACAGTTTTGCAAAACTCAACTTTATACTAGTGGCTCTGTCTGTGGGCTGTAGACCTCGCGTTTGTGTCATTTTTCGAAATGGCAGAAATGTGTTTCTTGCGTTCTCCGCCACTGGAAACAGAATCGACAAAAAAATCCATATTATAATTATCGAAAGTGCTCACTAAATTTCACTAGACCGAGGAGAACAGACAAACAGCCACACGAAAACATTTTTGCCCAAACTGAAACTGAAATTAACTTCATAATCAAATGACGATCTAATTATCTAGAATTTGAAAGTTCCTAACAATAGTTTGTTGGGGTTATGGGCTCCCTTATTTAATAGCTACAGTGGAAATATAAACGCGTAAGCATCGAGGAATAAATAATTTTAATAGTCAGCTCAATACATGAAATAAAACCGTCTCTAGGATCAACAACACAATGACAACCTCTGTCCTCTGTCATAGTAGCATAAACAAATAAACGTTGGTTTTGCAACCTCCTTAATACGCCCCTTCAAAACCAAGGTTCAGAATACGCCCCTTCAAACCAAATAATCATTATAACATAAAACTAAACAACAACAACTTTAATACTCGAGATGAACAAATAATCAGTTGCAAGCTTTAACGCCTAACCCACTAATACATTTATAATGTTTTGCGCTTGGCAATGGTTTGGTTAATACGTCAGCTAACATATCGTTAGTAGGTATATGTCCCAGTTGTATAAATTTATTTTGTTTGAGAACATCACGCACAAAATGATATTTAATATCAATGTGTTTGCTTCTTGCGTGAAACACCGGGTCTTGGGCAAGAAATATAGCAGATCGACTATCGGCATTAAGTGATACATTTAAATACCTGTCAAGTCCAATTTCTTTAAGAAGACTCTGTAAGTACATTGCCTCCTTTAGCGCCTCTGCCAAGCTGACGTACTCAGCCTCGCAGCTGGAAGTTGCCACAGTTCGTTGTTTTCTGGAGCACCAAGATATGCACGCATTCGCTAAAATAAAAGCATATCCTGTATACGAACGTCTGTCCTTGATACAACTTCCCCAATCTGCATCAGAAAAACCCACTATAGACTTACCAGTTGCTCTAAAAATAAGCCCGTAATTTGCGGTCCCTTTTAAGTAGCGTAAGATACGCTTTGCTGCTTGCCAATGTCGTTCTTGTGGTTCCTTCACATATTGTGCAAGTCTCGTTACCGAATTTATTATATCAGGTCTAGTTGCTACAGCCAAATACATAAGCGAACCAATTAATTCCCTATATGGCCATTTTTGGTGTTGATTTTCAGGTATCTCAATTTGTTCATTTCCGTTACTATTCACTTGCTCCATTACCATAGGTGTGTTACAATAATTGCAATCTAGGAGACCAAATTTTTCTAATAAATCCGTGACATATTTTTCTTGTGACAAGAAAATGCCAGTGTCAGTTTTCTTTATGTCAATTCCTAAAAAATATTTTACCTGACCATAGTCTTTTAACTCAAACTCATTTCTTAATTCCGCTTTAAAACGTTCAATTCTTTCAGTTTTCTGTGACGCTACAAGTATATCGTCAACGAAAACGACAACGAAAATATGTTCGCCGTCCTGAATTCTCGTATAAAGACAGGGTTCATTAAGACTTTGTTTTAACCCCATATCTTTTAACTTAGAGTCTAATCTCTTATTCCACTGCCTTCCCGCTTGTTTCAATCCATATAGCGATTTCTTTAGCAAACACGTATCACCACCCATTTTTATACTATCTAGCATCTCTTGCGCATGCTTAACTACACATTGTTCTTCGCCCTTGTTTTGTATTATTTTTATAAGACACTCCTTAAGTAGTTTTGGAGACCTCATATAAATCTCTTCATCTAAATTCCCATTTAAATATGCTGTATTTATATCTAGCTGATGTACTTCTAGACCCATTTCTACAGCAAGGGCCATCAGAAGTCTCACTGACTCTAATCTCGCTACAGGTGCAAAAGTTTGCTCGTAATCAATGCCATAACGTTGACTGAATCCTTGAGCGACAAGCCTTGCCTTCTTCTTGGTTGATTTGTCTACATTAGTTTTAGTAGTTAGAACATATCTACATCCCACAATATTTTTATTTACAGGTCTTTTTACAATTTCCCATGTGCCTTTTTGTACAAGACTTCTTACCTCGGAAAGTATAGCATCTTCCCATTCTGAATGTTCATGACTTCGCAAAACATCTTCTAATGTAAGTTGTCCAGTCCCTATAAAATCAACATAATTGTCTATGTCTTCTATCTCAAAGTGATCAATTCTTTCTTCTTCTGTACGATCTTGATCATCGCTATGAGATCTTGGCACCTCAACTTCCACCATCCTGTAGATCTTTTTTGGACGACCAGGCCGGCCAGTGTGCAATAATTTTGGTCTACCACCGCCTCTTTTCAATACTTGTGGCATATCTGGATTGAGTTCATGATCTACATTTTCTAACTGTGTAGGTTCAGTATTTACATTTAAATCTGTCATAGGTCTCATCATCTCCGATGGTTCATTATCTGTATCTTGAATAGTTTCTTTCTCTCTTTCTTTCTCACACGACGGTTCTGCATAGCCTTTTCGCTGTTGAAAATTATCATAGTCTTTAGAAATGCAAATATCTATGAAAATTTTCTCATCTTCCATACAATCAGACCTATTTACAAGTTTTGGTATATGTGTCGACCTATTAACTCCGCTCGATTCACTGAATTTAATATCTCTAGCGATAGTAAATTTTCTTTGCTCTGGAATCCATACTCTAAAACCTTTAGAAGTTTTAGGATATCCTACAAATATACCAGATATTCCTCTTGAATCGAATTTTCCTTTATTTGGAGTCTTATCAAGAATGTGTACCTTAGATCCAAACTTTTGTAAGTAATGAATTTTTACTGGTCGGCCGAACCACTTTTCATATGGGATCTCTCCATTTAGACTGCTCGTAGGACAACGGTTCCTTACATAGCATGCAGTATCTACCGCTTCAGCCCAGAATCCCATGGATAACTCACACCCTAAAAGCATACATCTAGCCATCTCAACTAGAGTGCGGTTCATCCTTTCTGCTACTCCGTTTTGTTGAGGTGTTCGAGCTACTGTTAATCTTCTTGATATACCTTCTTCACGCAAGAAATTATCAAACTCAACACTACAATATTCACCCCCGTTATCTGATTGAAGATACTTAATCTTAGATCCAGATAAATTCTCAACATGACTTTTATAAATCTTAAAAGCTTCTAAGGCTTTTCCTTTTGAAGTAAGAAAATAAACTTCACACCAACGAGTACAATCATCAATAAAAGTAATAAAATATTTAGCACCCGTTTTTGATTCACACTTCATAGGACCCACAATATCACTAAAAACAATATTTAATTTTTCATTGCAAGGTCCGTCTGATTTAGAAAATGGTAATGCACACATTTTGCCCTTTGCACAAATGTCGCAATCACGCAAGACATGTAAATCACTTTCATTGACAATTTTTCCTACTTTACCTAATAATTTAGCTACATCTCTAGCATTCAGATGTCCTAGGCGTTCATGCCAACTACGGATATCCACATTGCATCCTATAAAAGCATCAGCAGGCTCACATTCTTGTAAGCAATACAAATTACCTCGACGATAAGCCGTCAATTGAGTGTTACCATCACTATCAATGACCCGCGCATAGTCATGCGAAAAAAGTACATTATATCCATTGTCCGTTATTTTCGCAATGGAAATTAGATTCGTCCTTAAATCAGGAACATACAGTGTATCTTTAAATTCAAGTGCACGCACTGAACGTTCGTTTAATGCCGATAGTCTAACTACTCCCTTACCTTGAACCTCAGTGCTCAAGTTATTAGCCAAATTAAGCTTACCACCGGCAACTTCAAGGGTACCACCAAATCTGCGCGCATCATTACACAAGTGGGACGTACATCCTGAATCTAATACCCATTGTTGCTTAAAAGAATTTACAATCATGCATTCCTCTACACCTGAAACATTTAACGACATTAAAGACTTATTTACATCTACATCGTCAATATTATTACTATAATATTGCTTTTTCGGATTTTGTATTCTACAATTTGAAGCTATATGTCCCGGACGATTACAACGATAACAATTTAATACTCTCCTCTCGTATCTTCTGTCCATTGCATTAGGAGTTCTGTCCATCAAATTATTAAAGTTCTCATTATTCCATTCACTTTTGTTCGGTTTAGTATAAGGAACATTCTTATGGGCATACAATACTCCGTTCTGTGCTTCATTATTCACATTCCTAGATTCATATTCTTCCAGGATTTTAACCTTTAAAATTTCAATTTTAGGGAGTTCATCTCTACTCTCTATCGCACAACGAAAATTATCAAAGCTTGTAGGTAAGCTATATAACAACATAATCGACAAGAGGTCTTCATGGATCTTGACATCCATGCCTTCGAGTTTATCAATAGCATCGAAAAAAACTCCCATTTCTTCTCTAATATCTCCAGATTCTCCTACCTTGTGCATAAGTAGCCTTTTCAGTAACGTAGCCTTCTTGGCTGGTCCACGAGAAGCATATATAGACTGAAGGCGTAACCATACCTCTCTAGAAGTAGTACATCCTCTAATATGACGTAGTTCTGAGGCAGTCATAGAAAGAATTAAGTCTGCCTTTGCTTTCGCATCTCCATCCTGCCACTTAGTAAGGGCAGCGGCCTCAGTAGGTTGAATTTCTTTTCCACTTACATATCTTCAGGCATCATTCTTAACTAAGACGGCCTCAACCTGGACCTTCCAACTTTCAAAGTTATCCTTTGTTAAGGCCTCAATACGCGCAACTGAATTCATTTTTCTTCGAGGAGACGTACACGACAATTTTTACAAACTCCTATTTATCCTCACGCTCTTCTGGGCCCATAACCTTTGTTGGGGTTATGGGCTCCCTTATCTAATAGCTACAGTGGAAATAAAAACGCGTAAGCATCGAGGAATAAATAATTTTAATAGTCAGCTCAATACATGAAATAAAACCGTCTCTAGGATCAACAACACAATGACAACCTCTGTCCTCTGTCATAGTAGCATAAACAAATAAACGTTGGTTTTGCAACCTCCTTAATATAGTCAATTGTTTTAGCATAATCGAAAAGGTTTTATTCCAAAAAGGTATAAAAGTATTAATTCAAGGCGATAAAAAAGAAGTTTTTAATAACTCAATGAAAGGAGTTCTTTGTAATTAAAGGCGGTGGAGTGTTCTTGAAAAGCCTTTGTGTTTTTAATAACTTTGGTGACATTTAATTAAGCTATAGTTCATTTTAAAGTATCTACCTTTATCCAATAATAAGTACTCAAAAGACTCAAAAGTAAAATTAAGAGACTGTCTTTTGTAATACAATATGGCATAACCGCAGCTGAAATGTTATAACTTTCTTGTGACTTTCTAGGCGACTTTAGTCGACTAGGGCTTTTTACACGACTGCCCAAAAAGGAGTGTATAAATGTTCAAGGTTCATGTATGTTTGTGGGTATGTGAGTTTCTTTATTCCACCATAACTTCTAAATGGCTTGTATGGGGTATCGTTAGAATCCTTACATCATTTCGAGTGACACTGGCTATATTTTTTTTGAAAAAAGTCAATATGTCGACTGTAGGACGCCATTTTCAAATGTGAAAAAAATAATTTTTTCTTCAATTATTACAATATGGGCATCAAATGAAAGGCCATAATGAGCACATAAACTATAAAGTTTGTCACTAAAATGTGTGAAATAAAATATATATATATATATATATATATATATATATATATATATATATATATATTAAAAACACGACTGCCCTGCCAAAAACGAATTAAAACGATAAATGACAAGGTGTCATTACAGTCGGGGGACCTCTTTAATTGAAAATTGTTCCACAAAACGGTCTCCCGACTGCAATGACACCTTGTTATTTATCTTTTTAATTCGGTTTTGGCAGGGCACTCGTGTTTTTAATACTTTTATTTTTTTTTTCAATAATCGCTTGTAAAATCGAATCGTCACCTCGTTGAAATTAGGGTTGCGTGTAAATGTTCCGTTTGAAATAGATAAAAAAACTGTAGTTTTATGCTTACTTCCAGTATGTCTGCAATTGGTATAATGTTTCCAAAAACCACACATTTTAAAGTTCTTGATTTGGTTTCAGGGAAACATATAGATATGGTGCTGTCCTATAATATTAATTATAATAATACTTAATTAATATTTGATACTTTTAATCGTGAGCTCTTAATTATCCTCCAATATGTTTTCATATTAATTACTGCGAACGATAAATTTATTAATCGAAATGAAATCAATTACACTGAAAACGAAATGGCATACCCTCGTTAGTTTTCCGTAAGTTAATACATATAACTATAGGAGTTATATCTATTAACGTAAGTTAATACATATAACTATAGTTAATACATATAAATATAGGAACTCGGTGGCGCAGTGGTTTAGCGCCTGGCCCAGTGATTGCGGAGGTTAAGCAACGTTTGCAAGGGTCGGTCATGGGATGGGTGGCCAAAAATTTATTATCTCGAGCTCTTCCGTGCTTCGGAGGCACGTTAAGCCGTTGGTCCCGGCTGCATTTGCAGTCATTAACACCCACCAATCCACATTGGGCCCGCGTGGTGGGTTATGGCCCATCCTCCTTACCAATTAGGAAGGCCTGAGCCCCAGCAGTGGAACAATTTTAGGTCATCTGTTGTTACACCATAAAAGCCTCAAAAACTTCAAAACATCTCAATAACAGCAAAGTGAAAGTCACGAACTTAAAAAGTGTTGAAAGAAAGGTTGCGCGAGAGGGCAGAAATAATGAACCAGTTTAAGGGCTCGCTTCAAAGGGCACTGATTAGCCCCCCCTTTGTCCAACGAGCACAGCTCTGACTCGTAAATCATTCGGGGAAGTTTCCGTTTTGATTTGTTACTTGAGGGTACTAGGAAGAGTTCTTAATGAAAAAAAACCGGAAATAAAATACATTTTCTCGTGGTCACGGCACCTAACTACTCCTTAAAGTTAAAATTTAACCGCCTCTGTGGTCTAGTGGTTCGCCCACCCGTGTAAGACGCAGGGGTCCCGGGTTTGATTCCCAGGGTACAATTTGTACTCGGTTTGGTTGGTGGTAGAGCTTATTTCAAGTCCGCCTGACTAGCTACCACCATCTTACCTAAGTCTGACGCCAGAACAACAATTTTTGATAGTGAGAGGTAATATAGCCAGTTCCTCAGTGATGAGGATTCCGAGTGTAGTATGTTAAAATCGCTTACAAGCCGCGTTTTCCCTTACATAGGTTTAGTTCGAGCGATTCGCGCATACACGAAAATTTCATGAAAATTATATCCAAAATACTTTCTGACGCTGAAATAAGATGAATGATGAAAATTATCAATACATTTTCGCAATTGTTCTATTTCCAATTTTAAGTTTAGTTAATTCCATATCAATCATCTACGAATAAGCGAAAACAAAAAATTACAGGAAAAAGTTGTATTCTTGTGCCCGGGGTCCGTATCTTAAGACATAGAAAATTTACTTCACTATTATTTCAACACACTGAGTATTTAATTACAATAAGTTTTTTCAAGAAAGTTACCTTTTCGTACGAAAATAATTTTACGTACGATCATTTGTAAAATTTGCTTCAGTTATACCTATGGCATATCGTGTAACAAATTTATCTTATAGATAGCAAAAGCCCTAAAATAGTAAACATTAATTATTATTATTATTTATTAATACTTTTATTTCAAACTTTTGGTCCATAACGTGTTAGTAACAATTTTAATCTTAAGAACTAGTGTTAGTAGGTACATTAAGTATGTAGGTAATTTTAAGATATTATAGCCGGGTGCGTAACTGCACCCAACGACACAATAATGGGGAGTCCCACCGATCTGCAAACACATTCAGCATTCAGCATTAATATTCATGCGATCTGATTATTATGCTACGGCTTCATCTACGTCTTAACGCGTAAATTACACGTTAATCTAGACGTTACGCTGATGTGGTCAACACTTTAAGGTGTTACAAACGACATTACTAACATAAATAATGTCTTAGCCAACGCGTAGTTGGACATTACCATCAACGTTAACGTTAGGTAATGCAGGAAGAGCCGTAGCATAGCTACAACAAGCTATAATTTTACATAGTTAATACTTTCTAAGTAAACTAAAGTACATCAATCGTGTAAAGCGAAACTTTTATAAGAACTTGATGGTTAATCTTTGATGGGTTAGCCACTTACCATAACTACTTTAACATTAAAAATATTAACGATAGAACCCTAAAACGTGACTGAGCAGTAGAAAAGTATTCGGCTCTGAGGAAACATATCGGTTGATGGATCGAATCCAGAAAGTGGTACGGCTGAAATAATCTACATCATAATGTGTCCCATCCCTCATGGATCTGACAAGGACCGCGGAAATATCGGGAAGCAATATGCCGGCTTTAAAATGTTTGGAAGAACTGTTGAGAAATATCGTGCAAATTTATTAATTCCTTTTTACAACGTATTGAATTTGTATAGCGAATGGAGTCGCCTTTATTCACCATTATTGAATCTTGCATTGGACATCATCCATTTTGACCCAAATGTGAAATTGTGAACCAAACACCAAAAGTACTTTAATCTGATAGATTTTGTCCGCCTAAGCATATCTTATTATGACACCGAAGCTGTAACACCGCTGTATTTGTATTTAATTGAGTTCAAAAAGACTTCGGTCTTCAAAAAGGTTCGGAGCCCTGAAAAAAAAAGCAATAAAAAAATTCTCAGTCATTTATACATTTTAGGTTGTTATAAGCACTTGTGAATGTCAAAGAAGCTACGCCATCGGGTCGCTCGCCCTAAGCGGGAGACCTTGTAACGAGAAGAACCGGCATGAAACTCCTCAAGGACTTTTTTCTCCCTGTACATTTCATATTAAAGAGTCGTTAAATTGAAAAATTACCTCAGCATTTAAAGTGAGGTATTTTTCCATCACAATAGTTAACAAAAGTACATAACAATAGGTAGGTATTGAAATATCAGAGAGGTAAAACTTAATAGCTTCAGTACATCAATTTACAAAAGTATGTTAACAGCCCCCTAATTTTGTAACTTTTTTGCAATCAACTCTTACAGAAACTGCAGTTACATTGCCGCTTTAGTAAGAATCAATGTGACAACTATCTTACTTAAAGCAGCAATGTAACTGCGGTTTCAATCGAGAATTGTTAGCAACACAGTTCCTCAATCTGGGGGCAGTACACGAAATGCAACCACCTCTGTAAGCAACAATCGTGAAGTCGTTATGCAAATAGTAATGAATTCAAACTGCCGACAGAGATGTCTTAGTAATTGTTAGGAAGGAGTTAACAAGAATACTCGATTTAGGAACCAACTATTTCATCTGTGATTGAAGTGAAGAACTATTGGTTTAAGGATTAAAAGGATATATAAAGGAATTAGCCACTTAAGAATGTTATATAAAACCATGGTAATTTTCTCAGGGTCAAAAGCAATGTGCTAAGCTGGGAGATAATATTTCCCTCTATATAACTATTTTATAAAATACGGCATTAACTTAGTTAACTAGTTGGTGATTAGAGAAATCCTTATCTAAATTCTGCTGTTATTTAAATTTGCAAAGACGAAGTGTTTTTTTTACGCCACTAAAGAATAAGGGAGTTTATTTCTATAAAAAAATATTGGCTTATGTTTAAATTATCACCATATAACCCAGAATTAGTACCTAAATGCTCACCAAATCTTCTTGGGTGGTTTAGGATTTAGTGAGCATTTACTTATTTTGGAGAACAATTTTTTTTTGGTATGCTAAAGTATTAATTTCCAAAAATATTCAACCAATTTGATTTTTCCAGACCTTCCCCATTAAAATGAGAACATTTTTACACGAATTTTCACTAGCTATAATTATTGAATAAATAAATAAATATTCACCGTATACATTGAAAATCAGTGGTGAAATCACGTATTTTTATACCTACAGACAAATTTGTATGACATTCTCGTTGTAAAAGTCATCCCGAGGACACGAGACGAGGGGACCCTCTCGACGTCACGCAAACGTGACACTTGTCGCGCCATTTACATTTTTACGAAAAAATGGAGGACTGATTTATTTTTGGTATTTGAATGAGATGTTTTTAGGCGGGAGACATAGCACAGTTGAGTGCGGAAAACATCTGGAATGGCGATCACGCACCGGACAACGGTCCGTGGGCAGGCCTTCGAGAATCTTGTGAA
The DNA here is from genome assembly GCA_928269145.1 of Agriphila tristella. Lineage (NCBI taxonomy): Eukaryota > Metazoa > Arthropoda > Insecta > Lepidoptera > Crambidae > Agriphila > Agriphila tristella. The sequence goes on from OV743435.1 coordinate 4,678,770, forward strand.
GGTCGCGGAAAGCGACTCTGTGGTCTAGTGGCTCTCCCATCCGTGTAAAACGCAGGGATCCCAGGGGGTCTACTCAAATGGCCACTTTTCTATTCGTTCGCTAACTTAAAAATTAAAAATAAGCCATAAACTCTTAAATTACGTGTCGTAGGCTTGTCAATTCCACACAATACAACAATGATTTACATAAACTGATTGCGGCGTGTGGCTAGATCGTTGAACTGCTTATTTTTAAGCTTCAAGTTAGCGAATGAAAAGAAAAGTGGCCATTTGAGTAAGGGGGCTAATTTAGAAATTGTTGTTTTTCGGCAGTTAGAGGAAAGATAGCCAGTTCCCCAGTGATGAGGATTCCGGGTGTAGTGCGCTTCCACCTACGGCCTTATCGACACTTAATATCAGGTGAGGTGAAGGGCAAAGCTCTATCCCGTTGTGCAATTGTGCATAAAAAAAGAGTCCGCGGTTTTTTTATATTTTTTTTATATTGAATGGGTTTGCTCTTGACCCCAGTCTTGCCCAGAAAGCAAAGACAGGGTCTACGATGGAGCGAGCTTGCCCAGAAAGTGCTTATTCACTCTGGCCTTGAATAGAGTCAGGTTGTATGCGCTCGGAAACACAGACACAGGATGCGAGGCTAGCAGCAGAGAACGGATATTAATACTAGTTGCAGGACCGATCATCATGATCAGTCATTATGAATAAGACGTTTGAGGCGGTTTCCGTTGTTCTGTTGAATGCAATCGTCAGTCACTTATTATTTATTTATTTAATTCTTCATGCACAATGTACATCGGCGGACTTAATGCCTTAGGCATTTTCTACCAGTCAACCTTAGGGTGATGTGAAGATAGTGATGTGGTAGGGTGCACAACCAGTGTTAAACAATAAAAGCAAAGAAATATTAAGATATCTTATGATAAAAGTAAATAATGTTATTAAGATATCTTATGACAAAACAACTTATCAGTAATGAAAGAGACTGTTTCCGAATATTTCATTCCAGATTTTTCATAGGCATTAGATATTTTTTATTTATACAACAAACAGTCATGTAGAACAAAATAGTAACATGATAAATGTGATTACAGCTAGAGACCTATAGTGCTGTAACTAATCATTTTGTCGCCGATCTATGAACTTTGCAGAATTGTTATCCTATTCATTCAAAAGGCTCTTATTTATGTTTAAAATACGTAGTTTAATTTAGAAGCCAATTACCTATATATTATACATACCAATCATAACCTTACAACAACCCAACAACAAAATACAATAAACATTATCCGCAGACTCCAATCCGCCCAATAAAGGGGATAATCTTCCGGTAGAGTCTCGCGTTGTAACGCTCCGCTTGTACCCGGAAGTTTCCGGGCAGCGATTCCGTATGAAACGGGTATGCTGTAATGTAGAGAGGTTGCGTTTTGGTATAATAATTATTTGTTATCATGTGCAGACACTCTAACGTTAATAACCACATTAGTCATAGTCTGTGTCGCAGCTATTAGCGCCCGCCTCGAACTTAAAGAATTCTAATAGATTGTAACTATTTATTTATTTTCGGACGACCAACAGCTATATTAAACGGTAAAATAATTTGCATAGCAACAGAAAGCCAATTATAGGTCATCAGAAATAGTTACAAACTATATAATGCAAGCACCATCTTATTACTAATTCTTAATTACTAAATTTTATTTACCTACTTAATGAATACTAAACCAGTACAATAATTATGCCTCATTGAAAAATTCCTTACTCAAGATTTGCTTAATCGAAGCAAACAGATCCAAGTCTGCCCGTCGCGATGCCAAATTAAAACTATTCCTGATAAACGAAAAAAAAACTGTAAAATTCAAAATTATTAATTGATTACTTTATTGATTAATCATGGGATTATGACTCTTGAAAATAGACGACTATACCTGGAGTCAATGTTTCTATATGAAATAATACATTGACTCAAGTTTTCTTTTGGAAAAAAAATCAGATTTATTGTTCCACGTTCCTCACTAGGTCAAATAAAACATTTTACTTCCCTTTCAGTAATTCAAAGTACGCTGAAAATACTTTCTCTTGGCGCTCTTGTGAAAATTACAACAAATTATTTAACAATATTGAGATCATTTCGAATTTCATTGGCAAGTACAAGACTGAATTACGTAAGTTTATTTTAATCTGCCTCATAAGTTTTTTGATTGCACTAACCCTCACTGTATCTAAAACTGTAAGTTAAAATGTAATGCTTGTTTAAATTTAATGAACAAACTTATTGTTCTTAATGTAAGGCTCTAGTTAATTCATACTCAAAAATTTTTAAACTTAAATGCAACTCAGATCTGATTGTAGTAATTTTTTACGGTTCCCTATATTTTTGCATAAAATTTTAAGGCATAATATGTCTTAACATAATATGATTTCGCCGAATGATGTTTACGCATAATATTACTTAGTCATAACAGCTTATGCATAATTATTTTAGGCATAACTAATTTAAGCATAAACATGTTTAAGCATAATATTCTTTAGCATAAATTTAAACACGCATAATGTTTATAACGCATATTTTAATAAACAAAAAAAATTAATACACTTCGAAACTTACACATTTAAAAGCTATTGCTAAAAATTTACACTTAAAATTAATATAAATAATGTTTGTCACATGCATGTTTTTACAATGCTGAAGTTGAAAACACCGAATTTTACAAGACCTATGGACGAAACACCGAAAATCAAATGGTCGAACGATTGTTTGGCTGTACGTTTAAAATCACGCAAGGACATATTTTAACTAAAATACTAAATCCCGAAGCTTTAAAAACTGAAGGTTAATTGAGGGTTACATGCCAGCAGGTCGGTTCTGGCACTTCGCCGACCGCTGCTGCCGCGACACGCTCGCTTCGCTCGCTCGGCTCGTGCGTTGTAGGTCGCAATGAAACTTAACCTCCTCCTAGCTCGCTACGCTCGCTCGTCGTCGCACCTAACAGACTTTTGGGATTTTGAACTATCGGCATTCTAACTTTCGGGATTTCGAACTATCGGTCATTTAATAATCGATCTTTTAAGTTACGGTCTATCGGATATCGATATTTAGGATTTTCGGTATTTTGAAAATAGGTGTTTTATACGTCGATATTTCGGTCGTAAATAAATTAATATGAAATTTTCGGCATTTTAATACATACCCCTCTTGGAAGAAAATAAATAAGTACCTACGTAACGTAAAATTCTTTATAAGTACTTATTGTTTTTGATTTTTATGTCTAAATAATATTAGACGAATAGACAATATGCCTAATAACATTATGCGAAAACAAATTAGTCTAAATGATTATTATGCTTATATAAATAGTATGCCAAAAAACAATTATGCCAAAGTATTATTATGACAAAAAAAATATGCCAAATCAAATTAGGTATAAATCCATTATGCGAAAACAAGGGATCCCATTTTTTTACTTTAGCTAATACTTTTTTAAGACTTTCTTTAAATAAATAATCAAATATATTAGGTACCACACTTAAATCCTATTACATTCCAAAACACAAAAGAAGTAACACAGCAAAACTTGGCAAAACCACTGCGGACCAGATCCAAACGACAGGAATTTTTAATATCCACGCGTTACCGCAAGTTACGTTGCAAAATATTAAAATGTCCCCGAGTTATGCGCTGGCTACGAGGCTATGATTTGCAAATATGGCTGCTAGGACAATAGCTAGAGGAAAAAGGTTTTAAAAAGGTAAGTTGTTTGTAGGAAAAGAAAGTTTGAAGTACACTATACAGCATTTAACTTGCTTACTTTAAGGTAAAGTAAAGTACTTTTAATCTATGTTTTCGTGGTTGTACTGTACATTCGAGGTTTGGCCTTATGAAATTTTACTTCCGCGAAGCTGAATCTTTTCGCCATGTATAAGAGTATTATAATATCTACCAATATATTGGATCTCAACTAATAAACAACAATAAAATTCTTGTAACCCAAATTACAGAAATAAACAATGTTACGAAATATTTTGTTTAACATTGTAACATTAATCGTAACTCTCTACACATAAGACAGGTGCGGACTTAAACCAGTTTACACCTGAACATCTAAATTAGTGAAAACATTTCTGATTAATCTCCGCGATACATTCCCGTAATATGCATATCAACAAAGCTAAATGTTAGTGAATACGCACAAGCGCAGCTGTTGTACACAGCCGTTCATTTGATTGTTACACGGAAACACGTCCTGATGCACAGAAAATAATAGAAAAGCAGTAATGTAACTACATACGGTGGTGGTCACATAATTAAAGAGACCAGTCGATTTTCATACAAACGAAGTGACTTTGAAGCCTTGGTTCTCCGCCAAGGATACCTATACAATTTACAGAGCTCTGGATTTGATGTGGTATAATAGCAAGCCAATCGTGTATCTAAATCGAATATAACATTGCCAGGAAGTTTGACTAATGGAAAAGTAGTGCTAGGCGGCATCAAAAGTGCGCGAAAAAGTGGTAAGTTTTCGCTTTTCAGCCCATTTGTTGCTCAACCACGCTCACCCCTACAACTGAAAATTTGTGAGGTGCCCGGATCTGTTAATAATTATAGTATGACAAAAAAACCGGAGGGATTTCGTCGCTCAGTAAATTGTCCACCTATTTCCGGGGCTAGCTCTTAGCACACCCCAGGCACTCCATACAAGCGTCGCGTTTCAACTACCTATTACACAGACGCTACACAGTGACGTTTTTACACACGCGCAATTTTGTGCGAGCTATTGAATGAGCACACGGATCGACACACGGATGGGCGCCGGTGGGGTGAGGTAACTGATTGTGGGGCGGGGCGGAGAGTTTCCTTTCTGTACGGTAGTACTTATATCTATTCTGTGCTCTTAGTCCATATTGTTTAAAACTGAGCCGTCTGAGAGAGAATAGCGTTGTTAATTCATTTTATATACGATCTTTTTTAATATTGTCAGCCGCCAATCCTATTGTTCCATTGAAGCCTTTAATCGAAAAAGAGGACTTAGAACGATTCTAGCAGTATCATACTGCTCTAGTTACATTTACTGTATCCTGCCGCCAGTGTGCGCCATTACACTGTCGAGCATTATAACAGCCTATAACACGTACAGTTGCGAGAAACACACGAGTTCTACATGAGAATGATGGTTTGCATTGTGGTTGTGAGTCTTGTTTCTGACATTCATTAAATATGAAAAGAATAAGAAATAAGTTCTTCTATACGTTCTAAGACGTCACATCAAACACATATGCTGCAATAACATCTACAATATTGTGTAAAAGATAAAGCTATACTCCAGATATTTTATTATTATTATAATGAAAAAGATAATTATTGTGAAAAGAATAATACCAAAATAGTTCAATGGCGAAATGTCGAAATGTCGACACAGGTTTATCTGACATAACTAGTAGCCTTATTTACTAAAATAAGAATAGCTGTCAAGTCTGTCTCGTGTACAGAACAATAAACTTCACATGATATTTCGTTGGCAAGAATTACTTACATTCAGTTATTTATAACTAGCGGCCGCCCGTGGTTTCAGCCGCGTGGTTCCCGTTCCTGTGGGAATATCGGGATTAAAAGTATCCTATGTTTTAATCTAGGCTATTTACTATCTGTGCGCCAAATTTCAACCAAATCCGTTTTGTAGTTTTTGCGTGATTGAGGAACAAACATGCAAACCCACAAACTTTCAGATTTATAATATTAGTAGGATAAACTGTTGTATGTTACAGTATAGTATACTGAATATATATTTGCCAACTCGACATTACACAAAAGCGTACAGACAACAACATAAATAACTGAATGATAGTTACCTTCGAGCAACGCTGGCTTCGAGAAGCCCGTCTTGCTCTGAAATAGTAACAAAATCCTTACTAATATTATAAATTCGAAAGTCCGTTTGTTTGTTTGTTTATTTGTTTGTTTGTTTGTTACGCCTACACGTCTTAACTACTCAACCGATCATCATGAAATTGCATACACGTTGTCAAGGGTACAGAAAAGGACATAGGATACCTTTCATCCCGAAAAAAGATACTGTTCCCGAGGGAAAGAGAAAATTAAATAACTGTCCACGCAGACGAAGTCGCGGGCGGCCGCTAGTATAAAAATAAAAACCTTACCTCTTAGAGTAAGACGGGCTTCTGTCGAAGCCAGCGTTGCTCAAAGCCTTCCCCCCTAGCCAAAGTAACATTTGCAAATTTTCGCTATCGCTTGGTATGGATTTGACGTTTTAAAATTCGATTGTTAACAAAACCTAATGTCAATCCCATACTGTTTCGAAAGCGAAGCGAAAACGAAGATTAGCGAATGTTACTTTGGGTAGGCCCTCTTTTACCTCTTTATTGGTTAAAGTCTAGAAACCTACTAACGGACTGAATGCAAAATGCATTTTTTTCTTAGGACCTGTGTCACTGTACTCCGGATAACACATTTTTTAAAAGATAAAAAGAATTTTCTATCTAGTAAGTTATTTGAAACTTAACTGACAACCAGAAAAACAGGTTCTAAATATCAAACATCATCATCTTTCGCCGTCGACCGTGCGTCTTCAAAGAGGCTTGAGAATTTCATTTTTTCCCCGAAGAGTCCTCTGCGAGGGAACTTCGTCATCTACATAATACCAGAGCCCTTCAAGAGCCCGCTGACGAGACAAGAGGTCGTTTTATCGGCCCGTGTAGAGAGGCCTTCAGGTTGTTAGAGCCCCATTAGGCGTGCCCGAATAGCCTCTACAGTTTTGATTTTGTGCTTGACACATTTTTTTTATTTGCATAGCTTTTTGAGCTGTTGTTGGTGGACCTGCTTTGTCGATATCAATGGGTGTATTAGGGTCTATTGGTAGAAGTGTCCCTTGGCCTGATTTTTTTTACGGATAGAATACAATACATAGGGCACTAAAGAAGTTGAAATGAACTATTGAATACATACCTACATTTAGGGTTGCTAGGTCGTATTACCTAATAGCCGGACAGACCAGCCAGTTTGGCCGGACATTTGGGTAAAAAAGCCGGACACCCTAAATTAAAAAGGATATTTTCTGAGTAATAATAATACAACATTTTTTACGTAAAACTAGGCTTTTTTGAACATTTACCACGAAACTTCTTAAATTCTAATGAAATAAAGTAAAATTGAATAACGAACCTGTCTTCTTCATTACTACTAATCATTCATTAATATTATCATTTCCGAAGGGAAAACACAAAATAAAATTGAACGTATCAAAATTTCTTACGATTGTTAACGTATGTTCTTACGCAACATACGTTAACATTTGCATCGCATTAGTTATACTTATTTTAATATGCATAAAAAAATTAAAAGAATGCATAGATCACCTTAATCTACTCAATATCTTCTTAAAAGTTTAAAAGCCCATTCCTTTTTAAAAGTACAAAAGCAATTCGGCCTTTCTCTTTAAAGATTGAGTAGGAAGACACAGCCTCCTACATTTTAGAACAAACTCAATTTAACGTGACAATAGTTCAGCGCATTGTATTAAATGAAACAAAAAAAGTGACCAAATCGATTTCCAATCCAGGAATTTAGGACCAATAAGAGAGTAGCTTGGAAAGTGTAACCTTTCTAAGGGGCCTATTACAAAAAGAATCACGATAATCGAACGAAGTTCGTCCCACTCCGTGTCACACGTTTGCAAAATAGCAAAAAAAAAAACACAGAGCACTATGTCTGCAGATACCGTCGAGTCCCGCGCTGGCGCGTGCGTGATCAGCTAATAACCGTAATTTGACTATGGAAAGAAGCTTTGTTAACAAAACTTTGTGCATTTTTCGCAATTGTTGCACAAAGACGTTAAGTTTCAGTGAATCATCACCTTATCACACCCCGGGCACTTCATACAAGCGCCGCGTTTCAACTATCTATTACACAGACGCTACACAGTGACGTTTTTGCACGCGCAACAATGTGCGTGAATTCTAGCCCCCTTACTAAAAAAGATTGTATCTAGCAGATGTAACGAAGCAGATGTGTTAGTTACACAAAGGTTACTCTCTATCAAACTATTTAAGTTTGACATTGAAATGAAAAGAAAGTGACAAAACACTGTGTAACTATACATCTGCTATACAATCTTTATTAGTAAGGGGGCAAGGCTTTGGACAAAGGGGTTGGACAACCATTCTGTTTTGTTGTACAACTTAAATATAATTATTTGTTTGCTTACTTTTACCTAAACGTTATTGTATGCTTAAGTTTTGAAGTGAAAAATAAGGTATTTATTATTATTTACTATTAACAGCTTGCGTAAGTCCAGAATTAAGTGAATCAAACGATGAACATCGTCCAATTTGGGCGATCTTTTGTAATAGGCCCTCTGGCCAAGTGCCAAGGTACCAAAGACAGGGTTCGGTTGAGACAAATTCGAGTCCCATTTCTAATAGATTTTCTTTAGGAGGCAACTGATCTTAATAATATCTGCCATCACTTAAACATGGATAATAAAAACCATTGAAAGGAGCATTCCTGATGGTTAAGGTAAACGGAAAAACACGATATTACCCACCCATGCATGATGAGCACGAGGGCTTTAGCAAAAATATTATCCTGATGTAGACAATTATTTTGTTTTTATTTCAAAGAATGACACTCATGTAGGTACATGTAGACAATTAAATTTTTGTCAGGTTTGTTATGTATAACATAATGTTTTGGATTTCAAAGATAAAAACGAAACCACACCCCGGGCACTCCACACAACCGCGCCATTATAAACAGATGACGTCAGATGACGTTTTTGTACACGCGCAACTGTGTGTGTAAGTCTAGGGCTACCGTGCAGTTTGTCCTGTACGTGCGGCGTTCTTTTTGGTAAATAAAGTTACGACGCATTGCTTTGAATATCAAAAAGAGTTGACAGTAATTGACAAACACGACTAAGAAGTTACGACGCATTGCTTTGAGTATCAAAATAAGTTAACATTTGACAAACACGACTAAACTAGCACACGATTCGACACACGAACTCGCGGGGTGGGGTGAGGTAATTGATTCTGGGGTGGGGCTGAGAGTGTCATTTCTGTACGGTAGTACTAAAAAGCTAGTTTTTTTACATTCTCTTTGGGTAGTACTTATATCTATTCTGTGCCGAAACCAAAATGGTTTCATTTGGTTACGAACCGAAACTAAAAGAATTATACGCGATAAATTCTAGGACTTACAATTGATCAGGAGCTGAATTGGAAAGCACATATCGATAATCTTTGTGGTAGAATCAATAGGTTTGTTTATGCATTAAAACAAGTCAGATCTGTGACAGATATAAAAACTGCGTTAACCACTTATCATGCATATGTAGGTTCCATATTGCGTTACGGTTTATTGATATGGGGGAATAGTACACACGCTAACAGAGCGAAAGTTGCACAAAAAAAGTGCATAAGAGCAATATGCGGAGTTCCTCCACGCACGGACGTATATAAGGGGGGGGTTTTGGGGGTCCGGACCCCCCCATTCATATCCATCTTACTTGTCCAACAGAAAAAATATACATGCACCGCGCCGATTGTAGAAAACGATAGATGCTTAGTCCGTCGCAGGGTGTATCTCGAGATATTATACGACTCAGAGCTGAGGTTGCACACAAATTGTTAGTAATTTTTACTTAGCTTTAAAAGTGTCATAGACAACTTTGCCGTAGAATGCATTTTTTAGAAGTTATAAGCCAAAAACTAAAATAAGTAAAATAAGTTGAGGTTTTTCGATCACTACGAAGTTAGCACAGGGGGGTAATTACGTAACTTTGTTGCAATCAACTCTGACAGAAATCGCAGTTACATCGCTGCTTTAGTAAGAACCAATGTGACAACTATCTTAACTAAAGCAGCAATGCAACTGCGCTTTCAATCGATTTCAATCGAGAATTGTTAGCAACAGACTTACGTGATCAAGGGTCCGGTCTTTCAGGGTTTCAGGTCAGGCAGGGGCGCCCGCCCAGGGCGCCACTTTATATCCCCAGCCGCAGGCGTCCCTTTATACACACCTTTACAGTTTACCTTTATACAGTCCTACACTGAGAAAAACGGGCTACTTAAAATTGGCAAATTTGTAATGCACTGGCAGCCAGATACGTATAATGTGCTTTTCACATGAAATAAATAAGAGCCATACTTATAATGAGCCGACACCATGTCCAGTAAGTATGCGGCATAATGCCCTGTAAAGACAATGTAAACGAGTTACTTGTAATGAGGCCGAATCCTTAATACGTAAGCCGCATCATGAAATTACTGTGCCCGCACTGTTAACGTTTACGTATGCGGTTTAATGATGCCGCATATGTATTAACGGAGCAGCATACGTAATTTACTTAACCCGCAACAGGAAATATATATGCGCTATACGTACGAAGTTATACAGCTGCATTATTTCAGTATCCAGGCTCTTTACAACAGTAACTGGTTGCCAAATCATTGTACTGACTCCGTCTCATTAAGTAATAGTCCGGGTTACGTACATAATGTACGAGCAGGGTCGGAGATATGCCGATACATTTTACGTACACGGGATAATTAATAATGTCTCCGCCTACATAAACATTTACGTATCCTGGCTCATTTTACGAACTCCGTTTACTTACTGGCAGTGTTCGGTACATAGAATCTTTATGACGTCAGCCGCATCATGAAATTACTGTGGCGCACTCTTTACAGTTACGTATGCGGCTTAATGATTCTGCACGGAGCAGCATACGTAATTTACTTTACCCGTAACATGAAATATGTATGCGCTATACGTACGAAGTTACACAGTCGCATTATTTCAGTATCCAGGCTCTTTATAACAGTAACTGGTTGCCAAATCATTGTACTGACTCTGTCTCATTAAGTAATGGTCCCGGTTACGTACATAATGTACAAGCAGGGTCGGAGATATGCCGATACATTTTACGTACGCGGGATAATTAATAATGTTTCCGTCTACATCATCAGTTTTTACGTATCCTGGCTCATTTTACGTACTCCGTTTACTTACCGACTGTGTTTGGTACGTAGAATCTTTATAACGTCAGCCGCATCATTAAATTACTGTGGCGCATTCTTTACAGTTACGTATGCGGCTTAATGATTCTGCACGGAGCAGCATACGTAATTTACTTAACCCGTAACATGAAATATGTATGCGCTATACGTACGAATAGTTATACAGCTGCATTATTTCAGTATCCAGGCTCTTTATAACAGTAACTGGTTGCCAAATCATTGTACTGTCCCTGTCACATTAAGTAATGGTCCCGGTTACGTACATAATGTACGAGCAGGGTCGGAGGTATGCCGATACATTTTACGTACACGGGATAATTAATAATGTCTCCGTCTACATCACCAGTTTTTATGTATCCTGGCTCATTTTACGAACTCCGTTTACTTACCGACTGTGTTTGGTACGTAGAATCTTTATGACGTCAGCCGCATCATTAAATTACTGTAGCGCATTCTTTACAGTTACGTATGCGGCTAAATGATTCTGCACGGAGCAGCATACGTAATTTACTTAACCCGTAACATAAAATATGTATGCGCCATACGTACGAATAGTTATACAGCTGCATTATTTCAGTATCCAGGCTCTTTATAACAGTAACTGGTTGCCAAATCATTGTACTGTCCCTGTCACATTAAGTAATGGTCCCGGTTACGTACATAATGTACGAGCAGGGTCGGAGGTATACCGATACATTTTACGTACACGGGATAATTAATAATGTCTCCGTCTACATCATCAGTTTTTACGTATCCTGGCTCATTTTACGAACTCCGTTTACTTACCGACTGTGTTTGGTACGTAGAATCTTTATGACGTCAGCCGCATCATTAAATTACTGTGGCGCATTCTTTACAGTTACGTATTCGGCTTAATGATTCTGCACGGAGCAGCATACGTAATTTACTTAACCCGTAACATAAAATATGTATGCGCCATACGTACGAATAGTTATACAGCTTCAATATTTCAGTATCCAGGCTCTTTATAACAGTAACTGGTTGCCAAATCATTATACTGTCTCTGTCACATTAAGTAATGGTCCCGGTTACGTACATAATGCACGAGCAGGGTCGGAGATATGCCGATACATTTTACGTACACGGGATAATTAATAATGTCTCCGTCTACATCATCAGTTTTTACGTATCCTGGCTCATTTTACGAACTCCGTTTACTTACCGACTGTGTTTGGTACGTAGAATCTTTATGACGTCAGCCGCATCATTAAATTACTGTGGCGCATTCTTTACAGTTACGTATGCGGCTTAAAGGATCATTCCCACAGCTCCGGCGCGTCACCGGCGCGTCACCGGCCCGTCCGTCAACGTCAAAAATATGTGTGAACAAGCAGTTCAGATCACCGGCGCCGGCACGTCACCGGCGCGTCGCCGGCTCGTTTCAGTCAAGTCAACGTCGCTTCACCGGCAAGGCAAGCAGGGCTGCCACTTTTTTGTTTTAATAAAGTATAGGTTGCTATAATAGGTAGAAAAAAGTACATTGTGGTATGGAAATATAGAATTATTTATTTATTCCAACTTTAAAAACCTACTGTTTAAGTATTGTTTTTTGGAAATATTTTGGTAACTTTACTAGACTTAATTTACTTATTCCACTAAGTTCAAGTAAAGGTAAATATTATTTTCTCGAATTATAATAGAAATACAACAACGTATGCGAATGTCGGATTTTCGGGTAAACAAATGAATGCCGGAACACAAGTGAAGGCATGAAAACATTGTCTACAGAAATTGTTGTATTATTATTAAAATTCGAAAAATAGTACCTTTGCTTGAACTTAGTGGTGAAGGTGAATTAAGTCTAACAAAGTTACCAAAATACTACCAAAAACAATACTTAAACAGTAGGTTCTTAAAGTTGAAATAAATAAATAAATACTTTATTTCTACACCACAATGTACTTTTTTCTACCTATTATAACAACCAATAATTTATTATAATAAATAAGTGGCAACCCTGTTTGCCATGCCGGGGACGCGCCGGTGACGTGACGGCCGGCGACGCGCCGGTGACGTGACGGCCGGTGACGCGCCGGTGACGTGACGGCCGGCACGTCACCGGCGCGGCGCGTCGCCGGCGAGGCACCGGCAAGACAAACAGGGCTGCTACTTTTTGTTTTAATAAATTATTGATTACTATAATCGGTACAGAAAAAGTATAATTTATTTATTTCAGCCTTGAAAAACATTTTTTATAACTTTTGTTCATATTTCGGTAACTTTGTGAGACCTTATTCATCAGTTCCACTAAATATTGGTAAGGGTACAATTTTTCGAATTTTAATAAAAATACAACGTGTGTGGATTTCGGGTAAACAAATGAATCTCAGAAAAACAAGTGAAGGTCAACAATTTCTTTTTGCGAAATTGTTGTTTTAAGTTGTCATTTGTCAATCTTAAAACAGCAATATATCTCGAAAAATACTCATCCTAAAGTGGTGGTGTAAATTTAGCCTATAAAATTTACGAAAATATTAAGAAAAGTGTAAATAAAATGTTTTTAAAGTTGAAATAAATAAATAATACTTTATTTCCAAACCACAATGTACTTTTTTTTCTACCTATTATAACAACCAATACTTTATTGAATCAAATAAGTGGCAACCCTGTTTACCTTGCCGGCGACGCGCCGGTGACGTAACGGCCGGCGACGCGCCGGTGACGTGACGGCCGGCGCGTCACCGGCACGGCGCGTCACCGGCGACTCAACGGCAAGGCAAACAGGGTTGCTACTTTTTGTTTTTATAAATTATTAATTGCTATAATCGGTATAGATAAATACACTGTGGTATGGAAATAGAGTATTATTTATTTATCTCAACTTTGAAAAACATTTACTTTTATTACTTTTGGTAATATTTTGGTAAATTTATTAGACTTAATTTACACCACCAGTCTAGGATGAGTATTTTTCGAGATATTGCTATTTTAAGATACCATACAATTCCTATCTCAAATAGAAATTGTTGACCTTCAATTAATTTTACGTCATTCATTTGTTTACCCAAAATCCACACACATTGTTGTATTTTCATTTAAATTCGAAAAATGTTACCCTTACTAGAACCGCTGTTCGTCTCTAGGCAGTTGACGCAACGACTAAAGGTGTAAGGGTTGGCACTCTGTGATTTGCCTTTTTGAATATCAAAAATTAATAAGAAAAATAAGATTGGTACTTCAAAATTCAAGTTATATTCTTTGAAAAAAAATTGTCATTTTTTTCTAAAAGGTAAGAATATTTTTTTTAAATTTGTCTCTTTTTCTTCTTTTTATGCTCTTCAAATAAAGAATAGAAAAACATGTGACTTAGTTTTTGCTCCTTTTCTTTTTGTTTATGGGCCGATTTCGATGAAGCTCGCTTTTTGATATAACTTTGACACGAAAATAACAACGCAATGTTGAATACATTAAAAAATTCAAAATGGCGGCAAACTTTTTTGCTTGTGGGCTGATTTCGATGAAACTCGGTTTTTGCTACTATTTTGACAAGAAAACAGCAACGCACTCTTAAAAATGTAAAAAATTCAAGATGGCGGCTAACTTTTTTGCTTACGGGTCGATTTCGATGAAACTCGGTTTTTGGTACTATTTTGACAAGAAAACAGCAACGCAGTGTTAAAAATGTAAAAAATTAAAATGGCGGCCAAATTTTTTGTTTGCGGGCCGATTTCGATGAATCTCGGTTTTTGGTACTATTTTGCCAAGAAAACAGCAACGCAATGTTAAAAATACAAAAATATCTAAGATGGCGGCCAACTTTTTTGTTTGCAGGGCGATTTCGATGAAACACGGTTTTTGACACTATTTTGACAAGAAAACAGCAACGCAAAGTTACAAATGTAAAAATTCAAGATGGCGGCCAACTTTTTGACTTGTGGGCTGATTTCGATGAAACTTTATTTTTGGTACTATTTTGACAAGAAAACAGCAACGCTATATTAAAAACATAAAATATGCAAGATGGCGGCCAACTTTTTGCTTGTGGGCCGATTTTTATGAAACTCGGTTTTTTGGCCCGTTTTGGCCAGAAAACGGCATCACCGAGTTTCATCGAAATCAGCTCACAAGCAAAAAAGTTGGCCGCTATCTTGAATTTTCACATTTTTAACTTTGCATTGCTGTTTTCTGATCAAAATAGTGTCAAAAACCGAGTTTCATTAAATCGCCCCGTGAGCAAAAAAGTTTGCCGCCATCTTAGATATTTTTATATTTTTAACATTGCGTTGCGGTCGTCTTGTCAAAATAGTACAAAAAACCGAGTTTTATCGAAATAGGCCCATCAACAAAGGAGTTGGCCACCATCTTGAATTTATTCCATTTTTAACTTTGCGTAGCTGTTCTCTTGTCAAAATACTAGCAAACACCGAGTTTCATTGAAATCAGCCCACAAGCAAAAAAGTTAGCTGCCATCTTGAACTTTGACTTTTTTAACATTGCGTTGCCGTTTTCTTGTAAAAAAAAGTACAAAAACCGAGTTTCATCGAAATCGGCCCACAAATAAAGGAGTTGGCCACTATCTTGAATTTTAACATTTTTAACTTTGCGTAGCTGTTCTCATGTCAAAATAATACCAAAAACCAAGTTTCATCAAAATCGGCCCACAAGCAAAAAAGTTGGCCGCCATCTTAATTTTTTTTACATTTTTAACATTGCGTTGCTGTCGTCTTGTCAAAATAGTACAAAAAACCGAGTTTTATCGAAATAGGCCCATCAACAAAGGAGTTGGCCACCATCTTGAATTTATTCCATTTTTAACTTTGCGTAGCTGTTCTCTTGTCAAAATACTAGCAAACACCGAGTTTCATTGAAATCAGCCCACAAGCAAAAAAGTTGGCTGCCATCTAGAACTTTGACATTTTTAACATTGCGTTGCCGTTTTCTTGTAAAAAAAGTACAAATACCGAGTTTCATCGAAATCGGCCCACAAATAAAGGAGTTGGCCACTATCTTGAATTTTAACCTTTTTAACTTTGCGTAGCTGTTCTCATGTCAAAATAATACCAAAAACCAAGTTTCATCAAAATCGGCCCACAAGCAAAAAAGTTGGCCGCCATCTTGAATTTTTTTACATTTTTAACATTGCGTTGCTGTTTTCTTGTCAAAATAGTACTAAAAACCGAATTTCATCGAAATCGGCCCACAAACAAAAAAGTTGGCCGCCATCTTGATTTTTTTAGATTTTTAACACTGCGTTGTTGTTTTCTAGTCAAAATAGTACCCAAAACCAAGTTTCATTGAAATCGGCCCACAAACAATAAAGTAGGCCGCCATCTAGAATTATTTACATTTTTAACAGTGCATTGCCGTTTTCTTGTCAGAATAGTACCAAAAACAGAGTTTCATCGAAATTGGCCCGCAAACAGAGAAGTTGGCTGCCATCTTTATTTTTTTACTTTTTAACATTGCGTTTCTGTTTTCTTGTCAAAATAGGACCAAAAACCGAGTTTCATCGAAATCGGCCTGCAAACAAAAAAGTTGTCCGCCATCTTGAATTTTTTACTTTTTTTACATTGCGTCGCTGTTCTCATGTCAAAATAGTACCAAAAACCAAATTTCATCTAAATCGGCCCACAAGCAAAAAAGTTGGCCGCCATCTTGAATTTTTTTACATTTTTAACATTGCGTTGTTATTGCCTTGTTAAAATAACACCATATACCAAGTTTCATCGAAATCGACCAAAAAACAAAAAAGTTGGCCGCCATCTTGGATTTTTTTATATTTTTAACATTGCGTTGTTATTGCCTTGTTAAAATAACACCATAAACTAAGTTTCATCTAAATCGGCTGAAAAACAAAAAAGTTGGCCGCCATCTTGGATTTTTTATATTTTTTACGTAGCTTTTTTGCGTAGCTGTTTTATTGTCACAATTTTGTTAAAAACCGAGTTTCATCGAAATCGGCCTACAAACAAAAAAGTTGACTGCCATTATTGATTTTTCAATATTTTCAACATTGCGTTGCTATTTTCTCGTTAAATTAGTTCCAAAAACCGTGTTTTATGGTAATCGGCCCACAAACAAAAAAGTTGCCCGCCACCTTCGATTTTTTTTTATCATTGCATGTTGTTTTCTTGCCAAAATAGTTCCAAAAACCGAGTTTCATTTTAATCGGCCCTTAGGCGACGGCTACACGTCGTGGTAAATATCGTGATCCAACGTCATAGAGCAAATTTTAACCATGGAAAGTAAAATATTGAATATTCCATACAAATTACTTTCAATGGTTAAAATTTACTTTATGGCGTTGGATCACGGTAAATACCACGCGTCTAGCCGGCGCCATAAACAAATTGGCCGCCATCTTAGATTATATGTTCTTAGCATAAACTTAATATAGCGAAAAATTTTCTAAGTCTATGGTTCTTAGTAGGTAAGGTAACTCGACGTATAGATATCCCGAAACATTTTAAGTAGTCGCATTAGTTAAAAGATACCCTGGAACCGGAAAAAAACAGCCACTATGCGTATCGGAATAACCGCTGCATTATACTGCAGCCCTATTACGTAAATAAGTAAGCGGGCTCATTATAATGAACCGCGCTATTTATAAATAGCGCGGTTACTTACGTCGTCGAACTGCGCATTTAACGTATTTGGGGTTGCCATCACATTAAATTATGTTGTTTGGTGGTCATTAGCTACTTTATAAGTTTATTTAGCGTATTTTTGTTTGCTCTGTTTTTACAACCAAGTGGGCAACCACTTTAGTTGACTAAAAATATAAGCGAAACTAAATAATTCTGTTAGATGCAAATTGCTACCATCTGGCTACTTTCTAACGTTACAATTTTGTATTTTAGTTAGTTAGTATTGGAATGTAAGAATCGAACGAAGATCCAGGAACAAATTTTCAAAATTTTTTGGCAACTGTACCTACTTTTTTGTTCAGTCATCTTTTATATTCAGTTAAATGATTTTCTGTCCCGCACTTGACTTAATCTTTGAAATTTTTCCTTGGATAAGTAATTTGGGAATTTTTCCTTTGCAGTACATTTTTGTCGTCATATAAGAGCGCGTTTATTCTTTGTTTTTATTTTACTTGACGCATCCATCCGGAAAGCGTGGCGTGTCTAGTTTTGCCTTCGAATAGAATTTAAAAATTATGTACAATACTAAGTTTTATTGTAATGATGAATGAATAAAACCGGTTTTATATATATATTTTTGAGGTGCTTCGGTATTTCGAAAAATTTTATCTGGTCACACTGACCCCCGCGCAACGCAACGCAAGCACAAGCAGGCAGAGAGAGTGCGAGTGAGTGACATGACGCAGCGGCGGCGCGTGCCCGGTGCCTATTACGTTACGAAGTTATGGAAGAAATTAAGGATATTGAGGAAGATATTAAGTGAAATACAAAGATATTAAAAGTGAAATACTTCCATTTCTTGAAGGTAAGCCAATTGCTCGTCAGTAAAGTTCAAAACGTTTATTGCACTTTTCATGTTGTAGGTACAAAAGTTAAATACTAGTTTTCTTAAATTAGTAAGGCTAGTTTTATAGAAAACTTGTAGAATGCTTGTCAAGCCAAAGATTTAAATCGTTAGATAAGCCCTTACCATAGTAACAGCTCACCGAAATGTGTCAACATTCAAATGAGTGAATTTTCACATACAAACGTGTTTGACGTAATTATTGTTGGTTTTATTGAAAAATCTGAATAATACTAATTACAAATAAGTCCATTGCTTGTTGGATAAAGTTGTAAACCTGAACGGACAGCATTTTTTCTTAAACCAGGGGGTTAAATCTGCTAATTTTATCGTAAAATCGTGTTTCAATGTTGTTCGAATGGTAATGCTTTTTGACACAGTTCTTGTTTCTTAAACCCAAAAACACCATGTGTTTCGGTTTTGGGTATAAGAAACAAGAACTGTGTCAAAAAGCATTACCATTCAAACAACATTGAACCACGATTTCGACGTTAACATAATGCATTAGCAGAATTGACCCCCATCTTTTTTATTGCCGATCTTTTAAATTCCATTTTCGCAATTCCAAAAACATTCATAAACATGCTCTAACTGTCGATGAGCTCTAAAGTTTGTTTCTTAGACTACTCCATTATTTAATACCTACCTAATTAAAGTATAAAACATGAGATTATGAACATATAGACAACTATAAGTTTTAAACATGTAGGCAATTACAAGTAGGTAGGTACATGACAAGTTTTGTATACAACATTATTTTATTTGTATTTGTATTTTTCAGTCAACCATATAACCACAATCCTACTCAAAACGCTGTAAGTACGGGACACTAATGTCGGTGATAATGCAAAAATCTCTACAGATTGTTACTGCAGCTAATAACAATGTAAGTTACTCATATGACATTACTCAGTTTGATAACAAAACGTATTAAAAAAATTGTCGAATTGTAGCGACCATTTTATATGTTTCTGTTCAATAGAGATTTTAATTTGACGCCTGATGGGCAATTTTTATTTTATTTTATTTGAAAACCAACAGCGTTACCATTTATTTTTACTACAAATTCTAACCATTAAAGCAAGGCCAATTACAGATTTTCCATAAAATTACCTTACTTAGTAAATTCCAAACAAGAAATTAATACAATAATGCAATGATAAGACAACAGTCGCAAAGTTATTAGTCAATACTCTATACTTAATTAACTTAAAAAAAAGAAAATCACTTGTTATACTTATACTAGGTATAACATTCACTTCATTTCTAATTCAGATTCATCTTAAAATTTCAATAGATTCCTATTAGATTAAACAAATAAACACATTTTTATTTATTATTTTAAGTATTTATTAAAAAAATGTCAAGATGGGCAATAATTAAAAAAATTGTCAGTCACTGATAGTAAAAAGCTTACAATATTGTAGAATTGTAATGTAATACAATTCTGACAGGCGGCCTCATCCCTTTCAATCTCTGCAAAGTGGTAAGCAAATAATAATTACTAGTCAAATTCGAGTCGGGCTCGCACCACGAGGTACCGGTTATGTATATGTTGATACAAACATTCTTTATTCAACAAACAATTCTATCTGATAAAACTAGAAATTGACAATTTTCAGATTTTCCTTTACATTTGCTGACGACCTTGCTTCTTGCTATTTTTAGGGTTCCGTAGCCTAATGGCAAAAAACGGAACCCTTATAGTTTCGTCATGTCTGTCTGTCTGTCTGTCCGTATGTCACAGCCACTTTATTCCGAAACTATTAGGATTACACAAGTGAAACTTGGTAGGTAGATGTATTCTGTAAACCGCTTTAAGGTTTTCACATAAAAATAAAAAATAAAAAAAGTTTAAGGGTGGGCTCCTCATACATGAAACTGTAACTGAAAATTTTTTTTCATCAAACCTATACGTGCGGGGTATCTATACAACGTGTTAATGAAAAAGCGCAAAACCTCTTAGGTGGTGATTGTGCTCATGAATATGAACAACTTTTACTATGGAGCCAACCTTGAAATCGCGAAAAAAAAAAACAGCTGTTTCATACATTCTGGTCGAGTAGGTACTGACACCTTGTATGAAAAAGCTGATTTTTTTTTCGCGATTTCAAGGTTGGCTCCATAGTAAAAGTTGTTTATATTCATGAGCACAATCACCACCTAAGAGGTTTTGCGCTTTTTCATTAACACGTTGTAGATAGGTCTTTAAAAATGACATTGAGTTTACTAAGACAATTTTTTCTCAAAGTTAACCGTTTGAAAGATACGAAGTGGTAAAATGATTGTCCCCCCCCCCCCCCTTTAACTTTTAAAATAACAGAGTGAAAAATCTAAAAAAAATATATGCTGTAGATCGTAATAAATACTTTCAACGAAAATTGGTTGGAACGAGATATAGTGATAATTTTTAGAGATATATCACATTTTCCAAAACCGCAAATATAACATTGTCATTCATACAAACACTATTAAAAACAAAGTTATTTTTGCATACGGAAAATTATAGTGGTATTCAATATGGTATTGTATACGGTAACTACGGAACCCTACTGCGCGTGGCCCGACACGTACTACGCACACCCCGAGCAGTTCCTGCCGCAGCGGGTTGCCCGCGCCCGGCCGCCGCACCAGTGGGTGAGTGTGCCAGTAGCGTGCTGTACTACAGCGCAGTGTCTAGCTAGCCCCGTCCAGCCCCATGCCGCCGCACACGTGCGCAAACTACGCGCACCCCGAGCAGTTCCTGCCGCAGCGGGTGGCCCACGCCCGGCCGCCGCACCAGTGGGTGAGTGTGCCAGTAGCGTGCTGTACTACAGCGTAGTGTCTCGCGAGCCCCGCCCAGCCCCATGCCGCCGCACACGCGCGCGTACTACGCGCACCTCGAGCAGTTCCTGCCGCAGCGGGTGGCCCGCGCCCGGCCGCCGCACCAGTGGGTGAGTGTGCCAGTAGCGTGCTGTACTACAGCCCAGTGTCTAGCTAGCCCCGTCCAGCCCCATGCCGCCGCACACGCGCGCGTACTACGCGCACCCCGAGCAGTTCCTGCCGCAGCGGGTGGCCCGCGCCCGGCCGCCGCACCAGTGGGTGAGTGTGCCAGTAGCGTGCTGTACTACAGCCCAGTGTCTAGCAAGCCCCGCCCAGCCCCATGCCGCCGCACACGCGCGCGTACTACGCGCACCCCGAGCAGTTTCTGCCGCAGCGGGTGGCCCGCGCCCGGCTGCAGCACCAGTGGGTGAGTGTGCCAGTAGCGTGCTGTACTACAGCCCAGTGTCTAGCGAACCCCGCCCAGCCCCATGCCGCCGCACACGCGCGCGTACTACGCGCACCCCGAGCAGTTCCTGCCGCAGCGATTACTCTACGGCTCCACCTGCGTCTTAACGCATAGCTTAAAGCGTTAATCTAGACGTGACGCAGATGTAGCCAAGACTTAACTTTCTCTTCTCTTCTCTTCTAACGTCTTTAATTTACAAACGTCATTACAAATGTCATTAAATGTTAAGTGATAATTCACTAGAAATTAACATTAGCGGCGTTAAAACCTAATGTAGCCAATACGCATTTTTATCGCTTTAATTAAAGCGTAGTTGGACATTATAAAAACTGTCTAAGGCATGTTCATACAAAAGTCTTGTTTTTAGTGTTCCTACTTTTATATGCTGTTTGTTTTCCTTGAATATAAAATAAAATAAAATTATCACTAACGTGAACGATAACGCAGGTGGAGCAGTAGCATTAGTGTTATCAAAAAGTTTATGAAACTGAAAAATGACAACTAATAAAATTATTTTATGAGTCTAATAAAATTAGCTAATAAAATCTGTAACTTTTATGAAACACGCCCCAGGTTAGAAAAACAGACTGTAATAAATATTATTATTAGTTAAAAAATACATTTACAGTTCATTGTGCGTCACTTTGATGTTTGACAGCTCGACTGATGTCATCTCACTTTGCCCTTGATGCCCTTTCTTTTGTTAACATATCCCACCATACACATATAAATTACAGGTATTGACTATGAAAAATCAAGAAACATTACTGTGGCTAAAAAACAATGTCGATCCATGGAAATCTGTTGAGGAAAATTGACACTGCAGATCACCGCCTAAACCACATCCAATGTGGAAAAGGTGATATAGCGGATTACTTCAAAGATTTACCAGCCTTAAAACAATCACAAGGCTATACCTTGGTAAGCATATATACTGCAGCTTTATTTTTTTACTTAGTCTTTGTGGTCTTTCTATAAAAACGTACGCAATGACATAGAAATGACAAAAGTTTGTTTATTTCTTTTAAGACAAATATCTGAATTTTGATTGCCATGTAAAATTCATAATGTTAGTTTCCGTTTCTGCCACGATTCTTCTCTTTTCGCACAGACTCTACACTCTTGTAATACCAAAAGTAACACTCGCACGCTGCCGACATTGCAGAACTAGCTATTGTGCACGCACTAAAAGAGACAAGCTATTTTAGTGCTCGCTTAACAACCCAATAAGCTCTGTGGTTGCGATCCGGACCTTTCTCTCCAGTGGAAATAACTAAGCGTACATTTATTGTATTTATTCTTTTTTTCAGCTAATGAATGATTTCAGTCGTCTGTATCCGGAAAAGGAAAACAAATTATTTTGCCCTATCACCATCAAATATGAAGAAATTATAAAATATGCTTCATTAAAATTACGAAAAATTAGAGACGAAGACACGAGAACAAAAATAGCAAATATAATTGCACTGATTGACGGTAAGAAGTTTTTCTCAAATATTCGTTCTTACTATAAAACCATCATAAAATTAAGTCTAAAAAATTAACCGAAACTTTTTTCTTGGATACAGAAGATGAACCAGAGACACATCTAGCAAGGTTGCTTTGATATTGCTGGCCTATGTCATCAACATTCCACCTGAACCGAATATAAAAGGAAAGCCAGCGTGGAAGCTACCTAGAGCAGAGGTATGCGACTGCTATATATCCAAAAGTTTGTTTATTTCTTATAAGACAAGTGTCTGAACTTCGATTGCCATGTAAAATTCATAATGTTAGTTCGTTGTGCGTCACTTTGACGTTTGACAGCTCGACTGCTGTCATCTCATTCTCCCCTTGATGCGCTTCCTCTTGTTAACTCATCCCACCATAAACATTTATATGTGGTTTACGTGTGTATTACAGGGATTGTCTATGAAGAAACATTACTCTGGCTGATAAATGAAAAATCATGGAAATCTGGAAACCATGGAAATCTGTTGAAGAAAAGTAGGCGGAAACTGCCTAAACCGCATCCAGTGTGGAAAAAGTGATATAGTGGATTACTTCAAGGATTTCCCAGCCTTGAAACAATCACAAGGCAATACCTTGGTAAGCATATACCGCAGTCCGCAGCTTTATTTTTTACATAATCTTTGTGGTTTTTCTATAAAAACGTACGCAATGACATATAAATGACAAAAGTTACTTATTCTTTTTTCAGCTAATGAGCGATTTCAGTCGTTTGTATCTAGGAATGGAAAACAAATTATGTTCCTCTTATGCTTCATCAAAATTGCGAAAAAATAGAGACACGAGAACAAAAATAGCAAATATAATTGCACTGATTGACGGTAAGAATATTTTCTCAAATATTAGTTCTTATTATTAAACCTTCATAAAAATAAGTTTTAAAAAATTAACCGAAACTTTTTTTCTTTGAATACAGAAGATAAACCGAGACATCCTGCAATATTGCTTTGAAGTTGCTGGCTTATGTCATCAACATTTCACTTTCACGGAATGCGACGGCTATATATCGCAAGCTGCTTTTGAATCCGACGTATCCAACAAGATCATTCAAAGAAAGCATAATGTTTCACGGGTACGCCAATTTGACGACCATGTAATTCTAGAATAGTATGATTAATTAAGCTTGTTGTGGTTTTTTTGTAACTAAGTAAGTCTCAATTTTTGCGATTGAAAATAAATAATATGAATCTTTTATGTCTATTTCCTTTTAAACATGTTAAGCTATAAAACTTGTACAGGGTTTGAGAACGGAATTTCTTCTGTTAATAACCTTGTAAAAGTTAAAAAATAAAAAATGTTGTATCATGGCTGTGTACACTAAATGTATATGTAACGTGAAGTATGATTTTATCTAAATTACCAATTATTATATGCTTTTCACTTACAGGTCTGGACTTTGGTGCTATATCGGTGCAGCTGTTAAGTTTGCTATAAAATTATTTTGCATAATAATAATAATAATAATAATAGCCGCACTAATATCGTACAAGTTCAACAAAAGTAGATAAAGCTTGACCAGAGTTTAAAAAAACCCTGCAATAAGGACGCGACCTTTGTGATTTATTTATACGTAACTATTGCCAGTAAAAGAAATTAAATGTGAAAAATGCCGCATGCGGGTTTTTAAAACATCTGGTCAGCTTTAAAATGATACATCATTCTTTATCGTACCCGCACCAATATTTATAAGTAGATATCTATGTAATCAGTGCAGGTTATACTACAAAGAAGCATAATGTTGTACAAAACTTATTAACTGTTATAGTAGAGGTATGAACGGGAAGTCGAAGCGTGGGCAGACCGCCATTCCTAAGATGTCAGGGCCTACCTCAACCAGATACGCCGCAACAAGGACGACATAGAAAAACCATGGGAGAAGCATATCTCCAGCAGTGGACAAATATATATGCTGAGAAGACAAATAGAAGGTATGATACTAGTGTGGGACAATAAGGCACCATACCATTCACCATACGTATGTACATAGATGGACGGCTATTAGACATACTTGATTTTTAGGGTTCCGTGCCTCAAAAAAAGGAAAAACGGAAACTTAAAAATCAAGTGTGTCTAATTAGACTCACGCCCGAGTACATGCGATACTGCTGCGGGTATAAGGCATGATGCACTATTGCACTACGTGTTACGTATTGCACACTATGCCTTACGATAATTGCACCTGTATTTTCCTTATGTTGGCATGGTACAGTCAGTGTCATTTATATACATATATACAGCCATTGAGTCAAAATATGTAAACACCAACCTTATTATCAGTGACATAGAGGTGTGTAGATATTTTTGAGCTCTTGTTAACGTATATATATATTTATGACGCTGGCCGTACATACATAGGTGTTCAGATAATAATTTTGAATATTAACCAATCAAAGTCAATTAAATTTTGTAGACATGGTCTAGAAAGTAATACCTAGGTCTGTGGTTTAATACAGTTTCGTAAAAATGTATAGTTTAAATATTACAGGGGGTTTTCATATTTTCATTAAAAACTCCCTGCAATATTTAAACTATACATTTTTACGAAAATGTAATAAACTATAGACCTAGATATTAGTTTCTCGATCGTGTCTACAAAATTTCATTGACTTTGGTTAATATTCATACTAATTATCTGAACACCTTTGTATGTACCATGCCAGCATAAGGAAAATACAGGTGCGAGTATCGTTAGGCATGGTGTGCCATACGAAACACGTATGGTGCACCATGTCTTACTACACCCGCAGCAGTATCGTACGTACGCTGGCGTGTTACATAAGTATGGTTCACCGTGCTTTACTGTTCCCGCACCAGTATCGTACGTATGCTGCCATAGTATATACGCACGGTTCATCATGCCTTACTGTACCGGCAACGGTACCTTACCTCTACTACGACAGTTAATACATCGGGCACATCATGCTTTACTGTGCCTGCCACAGTATCCTACCTATGCCGCCATGGTGCACACGTATGGCGCACCATGATTGACTGTGTCCGCCATAGTATCGTAAGTATGCCGCCGTGGTGCAAACGTATGGCTCACCATGCTTGACTGTGCCCGCTACAGTATCATACGTATGCCACCATGGTGCACACGTATGGTGCACCATGATTTACTGTGCCCGCCACAGTATCATACGTATGCCACCGCGGTGCACACGTATGGCTCACCATTATTTACTGTGCCCGCTACAGTATCGTACGGTTGTCGCCGTGGTACACACGTACGGCTCACCGTGCTTTACTGTGTCTGCCACAGTATCGTACGTATGCCGCCGCGGTGCACACGTATGGCTCACCCTTATTTACTATGCCCGCTACAGTATCATACGTATGCCGTCGCGGTACACACGTACGGCTCACCGGGCTTTACTGTGTCTGCCACAGTATCGTACGTATGCCGCCGCGGTGCACACGTATGGCTCACCATTATTTACTGTGCCGGCTACAGTATCGTACATATGCCGTCGCGGTACACACGTACGGCTCACCGTGCTTTACTGTGTCTGCCACAGTATCGTACGTATGCCACCGCGGTGCACACGTATGGCTCACCATTATTTACTGTGCCCGCTACAGTATCATACGTATGCCGTCGCGGTACACACGTACGGCTCACCGTGCTTTACTGTGTCTGCCACAGTATCGTACGTATGCCACCGCGGTGTACACGTATGGCTCGCCATTATTTACTGTGCCGGCTACAGTATCGTACATATGCCGTCGCGGTACACACGTACGGCTCACCGTGCTTTACTGTGTCTGCCACAGTATCGTACGTATGCCACCGCGGTGCACACGTATGACTCACCATTATTTACTGTTCCCGCTACAGTATCATACGTGTGCCGTCGCGGTACACACGTATGGCTCACCGTGCTTTACTGTGTCTGCCACAGTATCGTACGTATGCCGCCGCGGTGCACACGTATGGCTCACCATTATTTACTGTGCCCGCTACAGTATCGCTCATATGCCGTCGCGGTACACACGTACGGCTCACCGTGCTTTACTGTGTCTGCCACAGTATCGTACGTATGCCGCCGCGGTGCACACGTATGGCTCACCATTATTTACTGTGCCCGCTACAGTATCGTACGTATGTCGCCGTGGTACACACGTACGGCTCATCGTGCTTTACTGAGCCCGCTACAGTATCGTACGTATGCCGCCGCGGTGCACACGTATGGCTCACCATTATTTACTGTGCCCGCTACAGTATCGAACGTATGCCGCCGTGGTACACACGTACGGCTCACCGTGCTTTACTGTGTCTGCCACAGTATTGTACGTATGCCGCCGCGGTGCACACGTATAGCTCACCATTATTTACTGTGCCCGCTACAGTAACGTACGTAAGCCGCAGTCGTAGTTTCAGGAGTATTCAGTGCGACTTGCGCACTACGTATGTACGTAGCCGGATGTCGGGCTACGTACGTACGTACAAAAATCGACCACTCGTAAATTACGTAACCCGCTCCATGATGATCGTCAGTATGCCGACTACGTATGACTGACTACTTACGCGTAATGTAGCGGGTTACACACGTCATTGTGGTCGATTTTTATCCTTATTTTACGTAGTGCGGCAGAGGAAATTTTTCTCAGTGTACAATAATTTCTATCGTAAATTCCCTTTTAGCGACAAAATCGTTATGGTAGCAAAACATGATCAGAACAACTTGGCAATATCTCGTCGAAATTTCATCGCTCGCTACCATGTGCCATTTGAGATTTGGCCATTGTAAAATCCAGGAGCGGCCCTAGGGCGGTGCAAGCGGTGCGACTGCACTGGGTGCCGTATAGGGCGCTGAAAACGCACGACAACCGGTCGACTATCAATCGTATCGTATTGTTGGGTGACGAGCGACGACGCGACGAATGAAACTGACCAAAAATCGCACTGCGCGGCCATTTTTTTAGTAAACAGCAAGATTAACCGGATTAACCGACTGAAAGTCGCGCTGCGCAGCTGTTTTTTTTTAACAAGCAAGATTAGTCGATGAAACTGACTAAAAATCGCGCTGCGCGGTGGTTTTTTTTACTGTAATAAGCAAAATTATAAGATTAGTAGATGAATGAAACTGATTAAAAATTGCGCTGCGCGGCCGTTACTTTTTTGTACTATAAACAAGCAAGATTACAAGATCAGTAGGTGAAACTGACTAAAAATCGCGCTGCGTGGCAATTTTTTTTACTAGCAGGCAAAATTGAAAAACTTGCAATCGCAGATAGGGGGCGCCCCGTCGAAACGTCGCCCAGGGCACTGGTAGTGCTAAAACCGGCACTGGCAGGCAATGTTCAATTTGTAAATGATAGATTTATTGGCGCTAGAGCACTGTTTTTTTTACGTTGGGGACCCCCCCCCTTGTCAAAGCTATAGCTACGTCCGTGCCTCCACGAACATCATGTCGCCCTTTATTTCCACGGCTTCAGTTATTAACGTTGACATCGCTTTATATCTTTGAAATATGTTTATTTGTAAAACAAAATATGTTACTGTTCACAAGAGCATGCGATATTTATCCTAGAAATACAAGAAACGGCAATAGATTAGTACTGCAAGAAATGCCGAGAACGAACCAGTTTAGAAAAAGCTGTTTATGTATGTGCGTAAAAATATATAATAACATACCGAATGAAATAAGAGAACTGAACATAAGTCTATTTAAAACGCACCTGCATAAATGGCTTCTAACGCACACTTTTTATGACGTAAAAGAATTTTTGAATACTAAGCACTAATAATTTTTATTTTATAATTCTAATGTCAATTTTAAATAATATTTTTCTCTAATATGTTGGTAGATTTTTTCTTTCTTTGTAATAGTTTATAAGAAATATTTTAACATGCCGTGATAATTGGCTAAACATGTCTGGTTACTATTGTTTGAATCACCACCATTTATACCATGTTTACAAGCAAATAAAGATTTTTGTATTTGTATTTTAAATTGATATCCTCCCTCTTTTTTGAAGTCCTTCGTTATCAGTATATCAGTATCACCTAGTAGCGAAAAATAAGCAATGTAGTTGAAAATAATAGCGTGTAAGCAGCATGAAAACACAGTCTTCCATCAATTTATTATTAAAACCGCAGCGGCAAGAGTTGCGCGGCAATAAATTTGATCATAAAGGTCCTCGTTAATATTTAAACAGCTTTGTAGATAGTGCCTAAGCGCTTTATGCTAAGAGGTTGTTCATCTTATGAACGATAATAAACTTCAGTGGAGTGTAAAATTGTGTCATTCAATTAAAATGTCTTAGAAAACGTATTTTACGATAAATATTTTTATGACTATATATTTTTATGTCAAATATTTTTTTGAGAACTGACAATAAATTTCAATTGTAGCAAAAACTCTAACGTCGTGTGTCGAGTCTACATTTTTTTAATTCTCTGGTCGAGTATCGAGTGTCAAGCGATCGAGCGATTTTTATGTTTTTTCGATGATTTTACTTTACGTTTATATAATTATAAAATCTAATTGATTGCTTTTTAAATTACGGAGAACATTCAAGATCGTGAAAAAAAAAATCAGCTGTTACATAAATTTTGATATTTTCGTTATTCATTTTGTATGATACAACTGTTTTTTTTCGCTATTTCAGAGTTGGTCCTATAGTAAAAGTTGTTCAGTTGAATGTTCCCTATCTACCATATTCGGCTTTATAAGGCTATTACCAAACACCCTGTAAATAGGTTGCTTAAAATAATAATGGAAAGTATTCTATACACAACGTGTAAAAGCAACACCTTTAGACTTAGTGTAGGGCTCATAACTACAAACACCTTTTTGTATGGAAGAAATCCTGAAATCGGGAAAAAAAAATTTGCTGTTAGGTACATACATTTAAGCAAAGTTTGCCAAACATATTGAATTAATCGGCTGTTTTTTTCACGATTTCAGGATAGCTTCCATACAATTTTTTTTTGTATTATGAGCCTTATAATTATTTATAGGTTTGGCTTTCTTTTATTTACACGTATAAGCTGGTGAAAAAAACCGAAAACTGGTTTAACGAAGTGAAGAGAGCCATTGCTGAAATATCGAGATTTCCGCTAAAACGGGATAACCGTACACGACGAACAGTACTAAAGTAAAGTAGGGTAAACCCTATTCAGAAGTTTTAAATCTAAAAACGTGGGATTAAAACTATTTTCGGGAGAAATTATTCTTCACTTTTTAATCCGTTTTATAAACGTGAGTTTATATAAAAACAGTTTCTTTATAAAAATAACGGCATAAACAATAATCTTTCCAACGCTTACTTACATCGTAATTACATTGGGCTTCCTTTATCTTGTTATGTTAATAGTGATATTTTGATAGTAACGACGTTGTACAAACAATTTATTTTTATAAAAAAGTTTTTTTGTTTCAATGTTAACCACATTATTTGATGTGTGGGTCTCCAGCTTCCTCATAGGCTATAGAGAAATTCTAAGCTTGCCATATTTTAAAGCATAATAGCAGCAATCAAACTTCCAGACAAAATAATAGCAGCCACCATAAGTTCGTTACCATGAGTTGTTTTATGTGTGTGAGCTGGCGACACGTGTCTGCAGCTTACACATCCCGTTAAGGCAAACCAGTGAGGTTACGGTTTTAGACTATAGTCAAAAATTTTGAGCCTAATTGCAGCAATAAGATCCAAAAAAACTAACCATCACACTCAAATACTGTTGTAACTACGAGCATAAAACTGTGTGCGAGCTGGAGACACGCGTCACTGGCTTGCACATCTGTATTTTCGTAATTACTTAAGCTACGATTATGTTATATACCTCAAAATTCTCAGCCGAATTGGAGCATTAGGCTCCAAATTTATCAAAGCTTTAACTCGAAAAGTTTTTGAGCTACGAGCCGATATCTATGTGTAAGCTGGTGACACGTGTCTCTGGCTGACACATGCTGAATTGCTGTAACTGTATATGTTAGAGTTTCGTTTTAAAGATCAAATAATACGTTATAATTGCAGCACACACGAGGCATAATTTCAAATCTCTGGGCCTCTTAGTTTCAAAATTATAAGCCAAAAACCGTTTTCCCGCCAAAAAATTCAAAATAATGGCTCGGAAGCGCCTAATCGCGCCGTTGCCGTTCCGTGCGCTACACTATTGCAATCGAATTTGAACCTAAGAGCTAGTATTATTTTGGTTCATTTTAATTTACGCTCTCGATCGTTTTAATTTATGTACTGAGAATTTTAGTCTAGGAGGTAGAAGCCGTCTGATATAACTGGTTACCTAATTTTAAAGAAAATCAAAGTCTATTTATTTAGGAATGTTTATATCGCTATGCTTAGTTAGGTATTATACAAATTTTGTCTGTCTGTCTGTCTGTATGTTTTTTACTCTTTCACGCCGAAATTTGGCATACTAAAATAAAAAGTCAAATTTAAAATGGCGGCCATTCCAACAGGAGTGGGGATAGACCCCAACACAATGTGGGTGTTTTTGTCGATAAAATTAGGTGTATTTCACGTCTTTAAATTATCGTTAAGAAAAACAGGTGCAAGCTATTTTCGACCTTATTGACATTTGAAATTCGGTTGGTTTTTTGGCGTATTCTCATTAACTTACTTTGATCTTTCATTAAAAACAGTGATTTTGATAAATGTCAATAAGGTCGAAAATCGCTTGCACTCATTTTTTTAACTTGTGATCACTAGACAATGTTTTCTAGTAAGAATAAACAGGTGTAAGCGATTTTCGACCTTATTGACGTTTAAAATTTGGTTGATTTTTTGCCGTATTCTCGTTTACTAACTTTGATCTTTCATTAAAAACCGTGATTTTAATAAATGTCAATAAGGTCGAAAATCGCTTGCACTCATTTTTCTAACTTGTGATCACTAGACAAGGTTTTCTAGTTAAAAAAACAGGTGCAAGAGATTTTGACCTTATTGACGTTTGAAATACGGTTGTTTTACCATATCTCGCGTTCACTAACTTTGCTTAGCTAAATAGCTTTTACATAATACTTACTAATTGACTTCGTTGTGTCATAAAAGTCCTAATCGAACTAACACAATATAAGGTCGCGCGCGATATTATACTCATACCTAGCGTGCTGCGAGAGAAACACGCGTAACGCGTCCGGTAGCAACAGCGCGCACGCGATGAATGCCCGCGCACCCGTCCGGCCAACGATGCTACTTGTTGCCACGCGCGATATTCATAGCGCCATAGCGTCTACTTACATAGCGCGCTATGTGCGCTATGTAAATATAGCGGGCTATAATATGGCGCTAGATGCTATATTAACCACCTGTAGTGCTAATGATAAAACAGAGCGCGCGCACACTGATATATATACACGGCTATAATAATAATTCCTTGGTGCGCGAACAGATGGCGTGATTTTGTTTATAACTGTTTATAGGATTATTTTTATTTTTTGATTGTGTTAATCCCGATTCCAGTCCAGGCCATATTTATATCTGTCTGTATGCCAAATTTCGGTGTGCAAGAGTAACAAACATAGAGACAGACAAACAAATGTTCGAAGTTTTAATGTAAGTGAGATTAGTGTAAAAAAAATGTATAATAACTAAGCATAGCGATATAAATATTCCTAAATAAATAGACTTTGTTTTTCTTTAAAATTAGGTAACCAGTTATATCAGACGGCTTCTACCTCCTAGACTAAAATTCTCAGTACATAAATTAAAACGATCGAGAGCGTAAATTAAAATGAACCAAAATAATACTAGCTCTCAGGTTCAAATTCGATTGCAATAGTGTAGCGCACGGAACGCCAACGGCGCGATTAGGCGCTTCCGAGCCATTATTTTGAATTTTTTGGCGGGAAAACGGTTTTTGGCTTATAATTTTGAAACTAAGAGGCCCAGAGATTTGAAATTATGCCTCGTGTGTGCTGCAATTATAGCGTATTATTTGATCTTTAAAACGAAACTCTAACATATACAGTTACAGCAATTCAGCATGTGTCAGCCAGAGACACGTGTCACCAGCTTACACATAGATATCGGCTCGTAGCTCAAAAACTTTTCGAGTTAAAGCTTTGATAAATTTGGAGCCTAATGCTCCAATTCGGCTGAGAATTTTTAGGTATATAACATAATCGTAGCTTAAGTAATTACGAAAATACAGATGTGCAAGCCAGTGACGCGTGTCTCCAGCTCGCACACAGTTTTATGCTCGTAGTTACAACAGTATTTGAGTGTGATGGTTAGTTTTTTTGGATCTTATTGCTGCAATTAGGCTCAAAATTTTTGACTATAGTCTAAAACCGTAACCTCACTGGTTTGCCTTAACGGGATGTGTAAGCTGCAGACACGTGTCGCCAGCTCACACACATAAAACAACTCATGGTAACGAACTTATGGTGGCTGCTATTATTTTGTCTGGAAGTTTGATTGCTGCTATTATGCTTTAAAATATGGCAAGCTTAGAATTTCTCTATAGCCTATGAGGAAGCTGGAGACCCACACATCATTATTTGCCTCTGTGCGTCTATTTATTCTATGAATTGCCTGCGAAAACGATTACAAAGCAATTCCGTTGTAAAGCTTCCGCAAAAAATGAAAATGGAAAAATCTATTGACACAGTTTTAACAGTATAAATCCACAATTGAATTAAGTCATTGAAACCCGCAACAAACAAATTCTATTAGCTCACCTAACATACAATCGAAACATAAAACACAATTTATTATCGCATTTCATTAGAACATTGTCACGTTAACTTCATCGGAATCTAACTATTCAATTATAAATTACTGGAGTTTGTTAAAGAATGCAAATATGACATTTTTAATAACTCTGTATTTTGCCTAGAAAATCTCGACAGCCACAATATTTAAAGTCAAAAGGATCACATTTTCAGTAAAATGAATCCCACTGTCTCCGAGTAAACAGCATTTTCTCTCGCATAGTTGGTAAATAAAAGCAAAGGGAAATATTAAAAGGTTCGTTTTAAAAAGTTTTTCAGCTAGTTTGAAATTAAAGCGGGCGGGAAAGTCGGCAATTTTACACGGGACGTCCGCACCGCAACGTCCGCAACCGCGGAGCATGGCGCTGGTGGGAGTTAAGAAAAATAAGTTGGATGTGGTGTTGTCTGTGGTTCAGTTCACTCAAAAATTGGCAGCATTGGCTTAGTACCTTCGCCTGTTTATTAAACCTATTTACTATTGGCTCTGTGCATGCTTTTAGTGCCACTTATAGTTTGCTACTTTGTTGGCTCTGACATGCCCACCTACTCAAATGGCCAACATTCTATTCGTTTGAACGCTACGCTTACTTTTAAAGCTTAAATATCAGCAATAGATGATTAAATTACATGTCGCAAACTTATTGATCGAGCGAGCACGAAGTGCGAGTGAAGCGTCTCTGCTTCAGCTTGGGCAAAAATTCTTTCGTATGTCCGGCTGTCTGTTCCAACCTACAGGTCGCATTTCTCAACCGATTCTTGTGAAATTTTGTAAGTAGGTTTAAAAATTATAAAGAATTTTTTTGGTCGAGCCAGTTTTTTGAATTTCTGTAAAATGTCGGAGATATGTTAAAAAAACAGATTGCAGTCCGCTTTCCAGCTCTGCCTGTTCTTCTCTACAGGTCGCATTTCTCAACTGATTCTCGTGAAATTTTGTAAGAAGGTTTTAAAATGATGTACAATTTTTTTTTGTTTAGCAAGTTTTTTGAATTTTTTCAAAATAGCGGAGGTATGTTAAAAAAACAGATTTCAGTCCGACTTTCCAGCGCTGTATGTTCTCCTCCACAGGTCGCATTTCTCAACCGATTCTCGTGAAAATTTGTAAACAGTTTTGAAAATAACATAGAATTTTTTTGTCATGCCAGTTTTTTGAATTTTTTCTTATTGGTGGAGATATGTAAAAAAAGCTTATTTCAGTCTGGCTTTCCAGCGCTGTCTGTTCTTCTCTACAGGTCGCATTTCTCAACCGATTCTCGTGAAATTTTGTAAGAAGGTTTAAAAATGATGTACAATATTTTTTTGTTTAGCAAGTTTTTTGAAAATTTTCAAAATGGCGGAGATATGTTAAGAAAACAGATTTCAGTCCGACTTTCCAGCGCTATGTGTTCTCCTCTACAGGTCGCATTTCTCAACCGATTCTCGTGAAATTTTGTGAGCATGTTTAAAAATAATATATTTTTTTTTTGTCACGCCAGTTTTTTGGAACTTTTCAAAATGACGGAGAAATATTAAAAAAAACATTTTTCAGTCCGGCTTTCCGGTGTTTTCTGTTTTCCTCTACAGGTCGCATTTTTGAACCGATTCTCGTGAAATTTTGTAAGCAGATTTGAAAATTACATAGATTTTTTTTGTCAAGCCAGTTTTTCAATTTTTTTTAAATGGCAGAGATAATTAAAGAAAAGCATATTTCAGTCCGGATTTCCGGCGCTGTATGTTCTCCTCTACAGGTCGCATTTCTCAACCGATCCCTGTAAAATTTTGTGAGCATGTTTGTTAATTATATAGAATTTTTTTGTCAAGCCAGATTTTTAAAAATTTTCAAAATGGCGGAGATATGTTAAAAAACAGATTTTACGCTTTCCAGCGCTGTCTGTTCTCCTCTACTGGTCGCATTTCTCAACAGATTCTCGTGAAATTTTGTGAGCAGTTTTGAAAATGATGTAGATTTTTTTCGTCACGCCACTTTTTTTGATTTTTTCAGAAATGGTGGAGATATGTAAAAAAAAAAACATATTTCAGTCCAGCTTTCCGGCTTTGTCTTTTCACCTCTACAGGTCGCATTTCTCAACCGATTACCGTGAAATGTGGGCATGTTCAAAAATGATATAGATTATTTAAATAGAACCAGTTTATCAAAATTTTTTGAAATGGCGGAGATATGTAAAAAAAAAATCAGTCCGGCTTTCTGGCGCTGGATGTCCTCCTCTACAGGTCGCATTTCTTAACCGATTCTCGTGAAATTTTGTGAGCAGGTTCGTAAATAATACAGATTTTTTTGTCACGCCAGTTTTTTTATTTTTTTTTTAATGGCAGAGACACGTAAAAAATCATATTTCAGTCCGACTTTCCAGCTGTCTGTTTTCCCCTACACTACAGGTCGCATTTTTCAACCGATTATCGTGAAATTTTGTGAGCAGGTTCGATAATTATATAGAATTTTTATTCAAGCCAGATTTTAGAATTTTTCCATAAAATCACCTATTTTGAAAAATGGTAAAAATTAGAAGTGCCATCTAGCTGCAAATATACATACCAAATAATATACCAAACAGCACGAACCCACTATGTGCTTCGAAAAGCTCGTGAGCAGTGTGGGAAAAAGGGGTGGCGACATCTTTTAGATTATTTTTTAAACAACATACAATTCGAGCTATTTTTTAACGCGAGGTCTACAGCTCACGGAGCCACTAGTGTAAATTACAGAATTCGATGTATTGTATGGAATTGTCAAGCTTACGGCACGTAATTTTATAGTTTTCTGCTTATTTTAAAGTTGTAATAGTAAGCGTAACGTTCAAACGAATAGAATGTTGGCTATTTGAGTAGGGGGGCTGACCGTTTTGAGGCTTTGATAATGTAATGGCGGCATTGTGACAAAATGTTAAAAAAATTATATACTTACCTATTGTGTTATTAATGTAAATTTCAAAATTACTGTGCTTTGGGTGGACAAAGTGTTGTGAAATAATTTTTGGTCATCCAAATTAAATATGGCATGTAAAATTTAATCAAAAAGAGTGTTTTATTTTGGTTATGTCAGGGTTTGTTTACTTCTTTTTTAGTTGTAGATTTTGTAAAACAAGAGGATAAAGCTACTTTAATAATTTTATTAAATGATAAAAACAGATTGTTCCTGTATCGCTAGTAATAAATAAAATATCGTTTTCAAACAGATTGCAGAGCCTACATTATTTCTACTTTTTGCCACCATGAGCGCTGCGATCGATTATTACACCCCATTCGCACCCAGCGAATAAACAACATAATCGCGAAGCACCTATAATAGCACACGCAGTCAGTGTGTAGTTTGTATTAATTAAAATAGTTTATACCTTAATATATGTATAGGTAGTTAACATTAAGCAAGTAACTGTTGAAGAGAAAAATAAAGATTATTTTATTATTTATTTTATCGCCCGCGCGGATGGAGCGCGCTATGTAACTTTCGTAATGTCCATGTTTGCCGGTTCGTTTATAGTTTTTTTTTGTGATAATACGAGAATGTGCAAGAAATGTATTTAAAAGGGTTTTACCTCTATTGACTGAGTGAGTACGAAGACGCTTCGTCTCCGTTTCCTCTTGGGCAAAAATGGTCTGTCTGTGTGGCTGTTCAGTTCTCCTCTACAGGTTGCATTTCTCAACCGATTCTTGTGAAATTTTGTGAGCAGTTTCTATAATTATATCGATTTTTTGTAGTTTAAGTTTTTCGTTTTTTGACAATAAAAAAGCCATTATGAATAATTTTCAAAAATGTTTAAACGCGAGGTCTACAGCTCACAAAGCGCTAGTTTAGTATATTTTGTTTGTTTCTTAAAATTCAACGATACAATTCTACATAGAAAGTACTACCCACATTTCATCTGTAGTCTGATAAATGTTTAGGGGACATCAACAGAACGGTTCGCAAAAAATAAAATTTTCAGACTGTAAAATATGTTTAGTACTAAATTTTATTTATTCTGTGCTAACACCCACGATTTGCGGATAATGTGGTTTATGATAGTTGAGGTTAGGTATTTATCTATAAATTATTATCCCACAACTCGGTTTTTTACGAAACAATGTTTTTCCCCATAAGATTGTTTCGTACATCATAGTAAAGTAGCCATTGCCAGCTCCCTCGTGGGGAAATTGCTTTCATGCACTTCATTGCCCGTGTAAATTTCATTTTTTACCTGTCCCCGTTCGGATTTTCCCGTTGTGTGTGATGACAACATTATGAGCAAATCTACTTTGTTTTCAATAAACTTTTTACAAACATTTTGTCGCACGATTTAAATTAGCAAGACACATTTTCATTTAAGTAACATAAAATAGTTACTAAAATCTTGTTAATTGAGTGGTCAGTGGCAAAATATAGTCAATAGTTTATTTGCTTAAAACTGGTAAAAAGTTGTGTAGAGCACATGTTTTGCTATAATAATAAAAATAGCATGCAAATATTTCAGCAATTAAGGTACAAACAAACAAAAGAACAATTATTTGATGTCAATAAACGTTTAAATTATTTTAAGTACTATCTGTGTTCATATTAGGAAATGATTTAACGTCATAAAAGTTTTGCTAAGTAAGCCACTTGAACAAGTTATTTTTAAACAAAGGTACTTGTGCTAAACATCTTCAGATACTTTAAGATTTTATTGTAGATTTTGATAGATAAATAATTATTTCTACTCTCATAATAGAAAAAAAGATGTGTATTAATGAAATACTCCAGTGCTAGAGCACTGAATTGAAATAAAAGGAAATTAAATAACAACGAATACGTTTTTACATTCCGCCAACATTTTAAAACATAATTTCCTTAGGGATTCTATAAACACACCGTTCTGTACAGGTACGCATTTATAACTTCTGATGGAATAATGAATTAGGTACGGGGTGGTTGTGAAATACAAATTACATTTTAATTAGTACCTACTAAAATTCTAAAGTACGATGAAAAAACTTTAAAGGGCCTACGGTGGTTGTACGCATAATTTTAGTTTAGGTGAGCAATTATTTATTTCATTTATTTTGTTAGTACATACGGTATTTTTAACCAAGAAATAAAGAAATAATGACGCTTTATTTCAAGAGAAAAACACGACAGATGGAGTGAAAATTACATAACGTTTTCCTGTCTGATAAAATTAAGTATAAGAAGTAATTAAAGGTACACGCTACATTACTTGTCTGGTGCCTATAGCATAATAACTCATACTGTCAATTTTTGTGTTTCTCTCTGTCTTGATTTTTTGCAATACCAACTAATTTGCAACAAATTAAAAGATAAAGCCCTGGATGACTAGTGGTGCTTTACGCTGCATTAGATTACGTAACAAAATGCAACTAAAATTAAGACTAGAGCCACAAAATGTGATGTTAAAAATAACTTTCAAACGTTTTCGTAATTATTGTATAAATTTAATTAAAAAGTTAAAACGCCGATATAATAAAAAGAGAATTGAGGAATCCACCTCAAATTCTAAAAAACTTTGGTCTACAATTAACGATATAACTAAATTTAAAACTCCTAAATCACCTAGTAATAATCTTATTGTTCAATCAGCTCACCCAATAGAAGTAATTAATCGCGTTAATCTATTTTTTTTAAGTATTGGTAAAACCTTAGCAGACTAAATTACCGTTATTTTTTCCCAACAGTATCGCTTGCCAGTTAATACTTATCCACTAGTATCCTCATTTGTTCTACTTGACACAGATCCCCAGGAAGTTGATGACATTCTTATGGGTCTTGACTCAGCCTGTGCTTCCGGATGGGATGAAATATCTGTCAAATTGTTGAAAAGCTGCAGAGATTTTATAGTTCCAATTATTACCAAACTAGCTAACCTATGTTTTCATACTGGCGTTTTTCCAAAAGCTCTTAAGCGTTCAATCGTAACACCTGTTTTTAAATCCGGAGATAAAACGGACATGAATAACTATCGGCCTATCTCCGTAATAAGTAGTATTGCTAAAATAATAGAGAAACTTCTAAATAAAAGGCTGCTATCCTACCTTAAGGAACACAATATTTTGTCTAGTTCACAGTACGGTTTTCGAAAAGGTTTATCAACGCAAGACGCAGTTAAAAGCTTGATAACTCTAATTGTAGATAAGGTTGATAAAGGTAACAAATGTCTCGCTGTGTTCTTAGACCTGAAAAAAGCCTTCGACACCGTTTCGGTACCTATCCTGGTTCAGAGGCTTGAAGAAATCGGCATAAGAGGTACTGCTCTTTCTTTGTTTGAGAATTATCTTACAGAAAGAAATCAGTTGGTTAAAATTGACTCGTTTAAGAGCAACGAAGAGAGTGTGACGTATGGAGTACCACAGGGTAGCGTCCTTGGCCCGACGCTTTTCTTAGTTTACATAAACGAATTGTGTAAACTGGGAAACGTTGGTGGGCAAGTTTTCTGCTACGCTGATGATACTGCTCTGGTATTTTCTGACAGCTCCTGGGAAGCTGTGAAAACCAGGGCCGAATCGGGTTTGGCTAAGGTATTTAATTGGCTCAACAACAATCTTCTAACACTTAATCTAAATAAAACAAATTATGTTTGCTTCACTCCAAGTCAACAAACCCAACCATCTGACGATTTCCAATTATATATACACGGGTGTAAAGATTTCCGAACTAATACAAATTGTGACTGCTCTTGCGTTCAGAAGGTGACAAATACTAATTATCTAGGGTTAATAATAGATCAGCGACTGTCATGGCATTTACAGATTGATTTGGTTATTGAAAGAATCGGCAAGCTTAAATGGATCTTCAAATCGCTGCGTTACGTCATGAATAATGAACTCCTAAACAGGATATACATATCCTTGGTACAATCCGTATTGACATATTGCATTCCGCTGTGGGGAGGTGCCACTAAATGTAAATTACTTGAACTTGAACGAGCTCAAAGTACACTCATAAAAATTATGTATTTTAAACCATACCGTTACCCTACCGGAGATCTGTATAGGCTCTGTGGCCTGTTATCTGTAAGAAAACTGTATCTTCTGAACATAACGCTTCAATTACATAAAAATTTACCCTTTGATCCCACTAGACTAGCCAGAAGAAGAAATGAAATTGTAGCAAATCCACTTCCAACTCGCACAGTGTTTGCTAGACGTCAATATCCTAGTCAAAGTATTCACATTTATAACACTATAAATCGTAGAATGGAAAACAATATTTACCCAATGTTGACATACAAATGCAAAAAAATTTTGACGGAGTGGCTAAAGACCCTTGAATATGAAGAAACTGAAATGATTTTGGAAAGAATAACTTAATTATAGTTAAATTTAAATCTTAAAATACCGTTATAATTATGCATATAAATAATCAAATAATTCTTAAAACTAATTATATTCACACATTTGTTCACACACACGCACAATACACGCACACACACACACACACACTCACACTATATACCTACTTGAATCTTTAGTTGCTAAGTTACTTAGTAGTCTAAGTCTTTCCCACCTAGTAATTAGGCACTAAGGTTACGAGCGAGACACCCCCAACACAAGTATTCCATTACTTTCTGGGGGGTCTCACCTCAAACTATTTTCTGTATTTGGGAAATAAAAACTATTTTTATTTTATTTATATTTTATAATTTAATATACCTAAGTGTTTTTGGTGTTTCTATTTTTATATATATTCATGAAATATCAACTGTTTTAGTAATTGTAACGTTGTTATTGGCAAGGTCAACATATTGATTCTCTCTCTCTCTCTCTCTGTTTGTCTTAATTATTGTCCTTCTTATCTGGTTAAAGTTGAATTCAAGTTCTACTTCAGTTATAGTTTTTTTATTTGTTCAAATTAATACAAAAAATATGCAGAAAATCATACAAACACCGCTACAAAAGCCGTTTTGACTTTATCTGTGGCGGAAAGGCATCTACTCGAATTGCCAATTTTCTATTCGTTCGCTAACTTAAAGCTTAAAAATAAGCAATTAGACGATCAAGTCACACGTCGCAAGTTTATGTTAATCACAGACATATTTGTATTGTATGGAATTGACAAGCCTATGACCCGTAATTTTAGAGTTTATGGCTTATTTTTAATTTTTAAGTTAGCCAACGAATCGAAAATTGACCACTTGGGTAGGGGGCAGAAAATAAATTAGTAATTGAATAAAGTTAATTTTAATTTACCTTCTAAGTATTATAAAACAGAAATCGCAGCTATTGGAACATAACGTGATAAAAAAATCTTACTTTAAAGATTTGCTGTACATTTATAGAGTTAGAGGCTTTGAAGGTAAATTTAATCTCCACCTTAATGATCCAGGTCATTCCTGTTTATGCACTGAACACCTGAGCAGTGGGATTAACATATTACTGGACACTATATCCATTATGCAACAGTGAACACACAATCAGTCAAATACATAAACTGTCATATGCTTTGTGTTGAAATCTGGAATTCCTCGACCATGTGACCATTTAGGTGGTTAATATAGCGTCTAGCGCCATATTGAAGTAAGATATAGAGAGAGAGTTTGGTTTAAGTTCCAATGACAAGTGATCTCACGACTGATGACACGAGGTCATGACCTCCTAATCTGGCAGCTCTGCTGCACTAGCAAACAAAAGCGAGCTGGGCCCTGCCGTGGAGGTTCACGGCTTCTCAGTAAAATCAGTACCTACGCATGACGTCACGCCATATTTTTTTTAATGAAAGAGAAAAGTTAAATAACTTCGTCCTTTTCAGAGATATTTGAAAAAAAAATTACTGAGTTTCATTGTAACCTTTATGTGATGTTTTGTAAATAAAATAAAAAAAAATGGAGATTCCCTATTTGACTACTCTGTAAATAAAACAGGAAGAAAAACAAACCTTTGACAAGTTTCTTTTGGAATAAGCCTGATCCGGATTAGAGTTGCTAGGCAACACCTAACAATACCTAGGCAACACCTAGCAACACAGGGAACAGTTGTCGTTCATTCTTTGACGACCTGAGTGGTGCAGTAGTCAACATGCCGGGTTTGATTCCCGGCCGGGCAGAAATTGAAATGATGAATTTTAATTTCTGTGATGGGTCTGGGTGTTACTATGTATAATAAATATTATATTTAAAAAGTAAATAGGTAGTTGTCTAGCACTAGTACATATAGTATTGGTACTTCTTGAAATTCAAGATGAATAAACATTATTAAACAATAATTTTACAAACAAAAAACAATTCTCATGTATTAAAAATTTTGCATCTTTTATGAAGATGGTATTCCTCTTAACAATTGATATTTTCCCCAGTGTTATTATAATGTTAAGCTTTACCCGGCTCTCTCCTAGGTACAGCTCTCATAATCTTAAATTGCGCCGGAAGTAGTGTAGTAAATAACTTTTAATGGGACGAAATGGTCACAACGCCGCCCACTAATAATGTGACAAGCTCTGTGTAATTAGAAACCGCTGGTAATTGAGAACTGGGCTGCGATACTGTGTTGAGCGGAGCGGGTAAAATTTTGACTTAAGTGTAATGTGGAGCTGCTATTTGTTTCGTTATTTTGTGTAATAACAGTCTATCCCACTTCCTAACATATCCTTGGTCTTACATACATCGACCGCAAGCAGCGCCAAACATTCAATGTTATTTTACTTTAAATGCTACATTTGCTTTCATCTTTTTGCGCTAATCGTATATGGTCCTAACGCTCCGGAAGGTAAGTAAAATAGGCAAGACAAAGACAAAAACCAATGACCATGCGCTCGCGATTAGAACACATCCTCAGTTACCTACACATATTGACCACAAGCGAATGTTTGTCCATCAGACAGTAACTTGGTTGTTTGGCAGCTGCAGCGGGTAGAACACTCTTCGGCATAATATGCGTTGAGCATTCCATGCTATTTTGTCCATGAATGCTATG
The DNA here is from genome assembly GCA_928269145.1 of Agriphila tristella. Classification (NCBI taxonomy): domain Eukaryota; kingdom Metazoa; phylum Arthropoda; class Insecta; order Lepidoptera; family Crambidae; genus Agriphila; species Agriphila tristella. The sequence goes on from OV743435.1 coordinate 4,722,582, forward strand.
AAAACAAGTTACAAATAGCTCAGCGATTAGAATACATTCACTGCCTTTCACATCATATGGACCGCAAGCGAAAGTCTGTCCATCAGGTAGTAATCTGGTGCTGCTGCAGCGGGCGGTGCTCCGCAGCATGTATGTGCCAAGCATTCCATGCTATTTTGTCCATGAATGCTATGATCCTTCTTAATTTTGCGTGAAACAAGATAAAAATCGCTCAGTCATTAGAATATGTCCTCTGCCTTACACATATCGACCGCAAGCGAATGTCTGTCCATTAGGCAGTAATCTGGTATATAGGTACATATCGACCGCAAGCGAATGTCTGTCCATCGTATCAGCCGCACGACACCCACTGCTGGGTATAGGCCTCCCCTAAGGATCTCCACGACGATCGGTCCTGCGCTGCCTGCATCCACTGGCTTTCCGCGACCTTCACCAGATCGTCGGTCCACCTTGTCGGGGGCCTACCCACGGAGCGTCGTCCGGTGCGCGGTCGCCATTCAAGAACCTTTCCGCCCCAACGGCCATCGGTTCTTCTCGCAATGTGTCCTTATTTGTGTGTCCATCATGAGGGGGTTTGCCATAATCGCCACGCTTGCCAGGCGGGTTGACGATCGCAGTAGGCCAAGGTTTTTGGAGACGCTGCTGCCCGTCTCCTGATGGCTGTGTTCACTTAGTCGCCTTTTACGACACCCACGGGATGAGAGGGGGTAGTGCTATTCTAAGCCGGCACATACACGGCAAAATGTATGTCCATCAGGCAGTAATCTAACACACGGCCGCAGCAGGTGGTGCTCTACGGCATGCATGCGCCGTGCATTCCATGCTATTTTGTCCATGAATGCTATGATCATTCTTCATTTTGCGAAAAATAAGTTAAAATTCGCTCAGCGATTAGAACATGTCCTCTGCCTTACGCATATCGACCGCAAGCGAACGTCTGTCCATCAGGTAGTAATCTGGTGTGGCCGCAGCAGGCGGGGATCCGCGGCAAACATGCGCCAAGTATTCCATGCTATAGCCTGGTCAATCTGTCGTAAATGGAATGCTTTATAAATTAACGGCTCTCGCTCGGGTTCGATTATTTAGGCTAAAAGTAAAACAAATAGTTTCACTTGGAATTTTGGAACTCAAACATTTTGGTACAGTCAACGGCACGTCACTATTTATATGTTGACCTTGTGAACTTCTCTTTGTCGTACAGACCTGTTTTCGTAGTTCAACTGTTTAATTTATTGTGCTGTCATGCGTACTTAAAGAAGAGCTCTATTAACCCTAGTGTTCGAAAGTTGGTAGTACAATATAAATAAATATGATGTACTAGCATGTATTGCAAAAAAATGCTCATCACACAACACTTATTTTTCACATATTTTTGTGAAAGAACCGGAATGCTACAGCACTATACTATCACTATTCGGTGGTCTCTACATTGCGTTGCGGCAATTTGTCAAAATCTTTTATTTGTACTAAAACACAAAATCACATTTACAAAATATTTAATAACAACAATTCTCACCCTTTACCCAAAAACCAAATACTAATTCCAGCGTTCATCATATCAGCCACACGACACCCACTGCTGGGTATAGGCCTCCCCTAAGGATCTCCACAACGATCGGTCCTGCGCTGCCTGCATCCACTGGCTTTCCGCGACCTCCACCAGATCGTCGGTCCACCTTGTCGGGGGCCTACCCACGGAGCGTCGTCCGGTGCGCGGTCGCCATTCCAGAACCTTTCTGCCCCAACGGCCATCGGTTCTTCTCGCTATGTGTCCCGCCCATTGCCACTTCAGCTGAGCAATCCTTCGAGCGATGTCGGTTACTTTAGTTCTCCTGCGGATCTCCTCGTTTCTGATTTGATCACGTAGGGAAACGCCGAGCATGGCTCTCTCCATTGCACGCTGAGTGACCTTGAGCCTCCTTATGAGACCCATAGTTAGCGGCCACGTTTCACTGCCGTAGGTCATCACTGGCAACACACACTGTTCATAGACTTTCGTCTTGAGACACTGAGGTAAGTCGGACGCGAAGATTTTTCGAAGCTTCCCGAATGCTGCCCACCCGAGTTGGATTCGACGAGAGATCTCTTTCTCGAAGTTGGACCTACCTAACTGGACTGCCTGTCCTAGGTATACGTAATGGTCAACAACTTCAAGTGTAGTGTTCCCAACATGAACTGGAGAGGGTACAACATGGGCATTTGACATAATTTTCGTCTTATCCATGTTCATCCTAAGACCCACTCTTTGGGAAGCACTACGGAGATCTTCGAGCATTGTGTTCAGGTCTTCCATGGTCTCAGCCATAAGGACTATATCATCGGCAAAACGAAGGTGTGTTAGGTACTGGCCATTAATGTTGATGCCGAGTCCTTTCCAGTCCAAGAGCTTAAAGATATCCTCCAACGCAGCTGTGAACAGTTTCGGAGAAATAACGTCTCCCTGTCTCACACCACGCTGCAGTTGGATAGGATTTGTGTTCTGGTTCTGTACTCGGATCGTCATGGTGGCATTTTGGTATAAGTACCTCAACACCTCGATATACCTATAGTCCACTTGGCACCTTTGGAGAGACTGCAGCACCGCCCAGGTTTCAATCGAATCAAAGGCTTTCTCATAGTCCACGAACGCCAAGCAAAGTGGCTCATTATACTCCTCAGTCTTCTGTATAACCTGCCGCAGCGTATGGATGTGGTCTATGGTGCTAAAGCCTTTTCGGAACCCGGCTTGTTCGGGAGGTTGGAAGTCGTCGAACTTGCGAGCGAGACGATTCGTAAGGACTCTCGAAAACAGCTTATAGACATGACTCAGAAGCGAGATGGGTCTATAGTTCTTTAAGAGGGACTTGTCACCCTTTTTAAAGAACAAGATCACCTCACTTATGTTCCATGTCTTTGGCGTTCTGCCCTGGACGATGACGGAATTAAAGAGCTTCTGGAGGACTTTGAGTATCGGCTTACCGCCCGCTCTCAGAAGTTCTGTAGTGATTCCATCGTCACCCGCCGCCTTGTTGTTTTTCAGCTGTTTGAGAGCCATACTAATCTCGCACAGGCTGACGTCCGGGATATCTTCGGTATAGTGTCGGGTAAGCTTGGCTCTGGGGTCTTTAGCCTTGCTTTCAACAGGTGTCTGCGTGGAATATAACTGCCCATAGAAGCTCTCGATCTCCCTCAGGATTTCAGGCTTTGATGAAATGATGCGTCCGTCGTCAGTTTTCAGCTTCGTCATCTGGCTTTGCCCAATAGACAGATCTCTCGCGAACACTTTGGAGCCTTTATTCCGCTCGATGGCCTCTTTAATACGATTCGTATTAAATTGGCGAAGGTCGCTCGTCAAAGACTTAGATATCTGTCTATTAAGCTGCCGATAACGATTAGCATCTACTGAACTCTGGAGCCTCATTTCACGTCTCTGATCCATGAGTAGGAGTGTGTGGTCGGAGAGTTTCTTTATCTTGGGACGGCGGGTCTTAAAGAGCTTGGACCCTACCGTACGGACAGCATCCACCACCATGTTGTTTAGATCGTCCACATCTATGCTGTTCTCAAGGGCTTCGAAGCGGTTTTGGAGTTCGAGTTGAAAGCTCTCGGGGTTTTGAATATGGGCCGGCAATGGTCGAATTGTTGATTTTATCAGTCGAGATCTTTCCAGCTTTGGGTTGATATTCAATGTGCCACGTACCAATCGGTGATCGCTCCCCGTCTTAACAGCGTTGATCACAGTGACATCATTGAATATTTGCTTTTTCGTCGACAAGATAAAATCTATCTCATTTCTGACTTTACCGTCCGGACTGACCCAGGTCCACTTCCGGCATTCCGGCTTTCTGAAGAAGGAGTTCATCATAAAGAGGTTCTCCTTCTCCATAAAGTCAGCCAGCATCTGGCCTCTGTCATTCCGTTGCCCAACTCCAAATTGCCCCACTCTCAGCTCATCACCGCATCGTTTCCCCAACTTAGCATTGAAGTCCCCCATCACAACAGTGTAGTGGGTTTTGAAGCTATGCATGGCTTTAGAGATCTCCTCATACATAGCCTCCACTTCGTCATCTTGGTGTGTCGAGGTCGGTGCGTAAACCTGTATAACATTCAGCGAACACCGTTTGGATATTCTGAGTATAAGGTACGCCACCCTGGTCGACACACTTCCGATGGTAGTCACGTTGTTGACAAGGGATTCCAGCGTTCATTGTAATTAAAATGTCCGCGCATTATAAAAACCTGCCGCCATTCCCTTAACGTCCCATTCCGTTTTCGGACTATAGGTCTAATCTGTCCTACAAAAATGTACCACAACAATTCTAAGGGTCTGTTGTGGGGATTCTGTCATTATGCATAATCACGGAGGGAATGTTGTCCATTAGGGACACAGAGATATGTGGGTGGTAAAGGTAAATTCGGGCAGGTGGGTCAGAAATTTCTGATTACACGTTGGTATTTGCGAAATGACCTTCGGACGTTTGTAATTACAGGTTTTGTTGTCATTATTATTATGACGTTGACGATTATTATGATTTGGATGGAATTACAGGCCAGAACAAAAGTGGTTCTACGAATATGATTAAATCGTTACCCTTTCGTTTATGTTTACAGCAAACATTCGCTCGAAATATTGTTGCCATATGACTGTTACGTTACGCCCCAAATTGTTTTTTTTTTACGATTATCTTTTGTCAATCCCTTATATTGTCATTATATTAGGTAGTCGGAAAAGTTCGCGGCCTTTTGTACTAAAAATAATAAAGATACCTCAGCGAGGAACATCTTTATCATCAAAATTACAAGACCTGAAGCTGCTGAACCATTTATGCATAACGTATAATAATATATTCTTTATTTACTCTTCACAAAGGTTGTTACAGTACTTAATTATAGGTACATGAGCTAAAGCTTACAAATAAAACCTTTGTGAGAGACTGGAGTCCATACTAGGATCCCCGAGGGGATTTCCAGGCTCCCTAAATAAAAATTATAAAAAATTTGAAAAAGCGAGACAATTATCAAAGACAAATCTTCGACTTCACAAATGTCCGAAAAAATAAAATTGGCTGAATTTTTTTTATAGGTAGGAATAAGCTCGCTTAGTAATATCGTGAACTTGTTGAGGTTGTGGCAGGTGTTGGCAAAGGTATAATCTCCACTCTGCTGTTACTTTATAAAATTTGTTTTTTGTAAGTCGAAGAGACTTAAATTTAAAAAAAAAATTCACACGAATCAAAATCCTGTAACTTTTTTTTATCACTTAGGGAGCTTATTCCTACCTATAAAAAAAATTCAGCCAATTTGATATTTATTACCAGAAAGTCTGATGTCAAACAATATATTACATTTCCACCTAAGTTTAGTATTGCCAGAAATATTACACGCAAAATCCATGTTCAAAAAGACCGCGAACTTTTCCGACTACCTACCAAAATTAATTTTAGTAGAATGGCCGCGGGCCTTTCGACGGATCAGTCTGAAAATTGGCATGATAATAGTTAATTTCACGAGGACGAAGTTGTGGGTGTAAGCTGACAGATTTTTAAAGATTTTTTCCATAATTACATTTTTCTTTAGTTAGAACACGTAACAAAATACAAACATATTGTTTTTCGTTACGTAATTCATGTGGCGACAACAATAATTAATTACAGCTCAAATGAGTAATTCTGTTAATTTATTAATATAACGTCCACATTGATACTGTAATAATCCACGTTATCGACAATTTGAACCTAATAGAGTGTAACACGACCGATTCGACAGGACATAATGTTGTTTATGGGTTAGCTAAATTATCAGTTTAATTTATTTAACATGGAAATAATTATGAATTTGACAAAAGCTTTTGGGCGAATTGAAATTACAATGGAATTTGTTACGGTTAAATTAAACGAGTAAAGTTAGTTTCACAATTAAATCTAAAATGCAAACTAATCAACACTTTTTTCATTTAAAACAAGTTTCAAGAAAGAGGTTTAAAGATTTACTTACAAATACATTTTTATGGGATGTGTTGAAGTGTCACAGAATACATAAGTACAAGTGTAGAACCAAATTATTTTATTAACCGAGCGGGCGCGAAGTTCGAGCGAAGCGTCTCTACTTCAGCATGGTCAAAAATGTTTTCGTACGTGTGTTCCTACAGAGAAAGCAGTAACTATACGTTGTGTCCCGTTGTCCCACCGCCCGTCTGTCCGGCTGTCCAGCTGTCCGTTTATTCTCTCCACTACAGGTCGCATTTCTAAACCGATTCTCGTGAAATTTTTTTTTTGACAATATCACACAGCCCCATTAATATGGTTGCTAAACCACTGATATATCATAATATACTTTTTTTAATATATATATACTTATTATACATAGTAACACCCAGACCCATCACAGAAATTAAATTCATCATTTCAATTTCTGCCCGTCCGGGATTAGAACCCGGGACCTCTTGCGTGGTAGATCGGCATGTTGACCACTGCACCACTCAGGTCGTCGATGTTGATTCAGTTATTAGATTTTTTTCAAAATGGCGGAGATATGAGAAAGATAATATTTTAGCCATTTAGAAAAATTATCAAAAATTTCACAAACGCGAGGTAACAGCTCTCAAGAGCCACTAGTTTATAAAGAAACTTATCGTACTTATTGTAGCTTACGAAAATAAATATGTTTGGAAGCTGTACATCATATTTTATAAATACTTATAACTCAAAAATAAACGTCCGAATTGTAATACTTAATGTAACAAGATCTCTGTGCTCAAAGTCTCGTATGCAATTTGGAGCAATGTGAGCTCACTTGCGAGATTCAGTTAAGACCGAGCGGGCATGCAATATGCAAAACGTATGCAAAGCCCTGGGATCGGTGCATGTAACCCCACATCTCTGACTGACTACAGAGAAAATTGACGCTTACATTCTGTTAACTTATGGCAGTTTTTTTTTACAAGTGGCACTGTGAGCTGTTGACCTAGCACTTTTGCGACTTTTAAAATTTTTCAAAATGGCTAAAATATGATTTTCCCCCATATCTCCGCCATTTTGAAACATTTCGAAAAACTTTATATAAAATAAAACCTGCTTATAAAATTTCACGAGAATCGGTCAAGAAATGCGTCCTGTAGAGGAGAACAGCTGGACAGCGGGACAACGGGACAGCCGGACAGGAAAGCATTTTTGCCCAAGTTTGAACGGAGACGCTTTGGGCTCGCTCGGTCAATAAAGCAAAGGATGAAGACCCATTCAAAACAAATGGCTCTGTAGAGCTGTATTCGTCGTGTTTGTAAAATTTTTCGTAATGGCTGAAATATTAATTTTCCCCGGTTCCCCATATATTTGCATAAAATTTTAAGGCATAATATGTCATAGCATAATATGATTTCGCCGAATGATGTTTACGCATAATATTACTTAGTCATAACAGCTTACGCATAATTTTTTTAGGCATAACTAATTTAAGCATAATCATGTATAAGCATAATAGATGGATAGATAGATAGATAGATAGATATAAATATTGTTTGTCACGTGCATGGCTATGTATTTTATTAGGGGTATGTATTTACAATGCCGAAGTTGAAACGACCGAATTTTACAAGACCCATGGACGAAACACAGAAAATCAAATTAATGGTCGAACGGTTGTTTGGCCGTACGTTTAAAATCACGAAAGAACATTTTAACTAAAAAACTAAATCCCGAAGCTTAAAAAACTGAAGGTCAATTAAGGATTACATGCCAGCAGGTCGGTTCTCGCACTTCGCCGACCGCTGTCAATGATAATTATTGATGATATATGCCGATGATATTATTGATATATATATTATTGTGATAATTATACACCATGATAATTATTTTTATATAAATAGTATGCCAAAATACAATTATGCCAAAGTATTATTATGACAAAAAAATATATGCCAAAACCGTTATGCCAAATCAAATTAGGTATAAAAGCATTATGCGAAAACAAGGGATCCCATTTTCCCCTTCTACCATTTGTCGACAAACAATCTATATGATTATAGAACCTGCTCATAAAATTTAACGAGAATCGGCTGAGAAATGCGACCTGTAGAGGAGAATGGCCTATATAGCGGGATAGCCGGACATACGAAGCATTTTGACCCAAGCTGAAACTGAGACGCTTCGCTGGCGCTTCGTGCTCGCTCGGTCAATAAAGCAAGGGTCAACAAATTCCCTGCATACACTCGTGAAGTTGTGGTATTATCACAAAAAAAAATCTCCGTAAACGGACCGGCAGACATGGACATTGCGCGGTCGTAGCAGCGCATACTACGAATCTCGCTACGTAACTTAATTACTACGAAAGATGCGTAGCACGCTCCAACACTGACTGCGCGTGTTAAGCTAGGGTTTCGTAGCATGACGGTGCCGTCATATTACGGCCGTAATTTAGCGGCCTAGAACGTTGATTTACATAGGTAAACAATATGGCGCGGTTTCTGACGTTACGGTGTCGCCAATTGTTTACATGGACAATATTTAACGCCGCTATATAACGGCCGTATTATTACAGCACCGCTATCCTATGAAACCCTAGCTTTACTAAAAGTGCTACTAGATTATGATGTGTGTGATAAAAGGAAAAGGTGGATATTTGGATAAATGAAGCATTTTGTTTTTCATTTCCGCTTTGAATTACTTACTTAGTCATCTCCTTATTAACACGTTTTTTTATGTGGCAACCGAAACCATATTTATCATGAATTCAAGTAATTCAACTCTGAAATCGCAAATTAATTTATTTAAAAAAATATAACATACATTGAACTCTTGTCTCATTAAAGAAAGTGTTTCACTCATTACGAATCGTACATGTATAATGTAATGTAGGTAATAAAATAATCTTGTAGGTTAGATGTATAATGTTTGTAGGTAATTGAATAATCTTGTAGGTATAAACCCAAGTACTTGGCTCAAAGCTACCGCAACATAAATTTTGAGCCGAAGTCAGTTTGTCCAGTTAACTAATGCAGCAAACCATGTGGAGTGGAACTGTGGTTACGTAGTTACGTAGATTTAGTTACAATAACTTAGGCTGTTTGCGTTACGTAACAGCCCCTTGGTTGCTAGGAAAGTGGTATTGCACGGTCCTTTAGTATAATTGTTACGTGATTTTGTATTAGTATCATTATAATAATAGTTTTATTATCTTCATCATTATTAGGCATTTTTATGTCCACTGTTTTTTTATATGGATAGATAAGGACCTCTTTGATTTAAAAAATATCCACAGAACGGTCCCCCATCTGCAATGATACTTGCTATAATAAATTTTAGTTCGTTTTTGGCAAGGCAGGAGTGTTTTTAATATATTTTTGTATTTTTTTTTATTAAATTTCTTGTTCTTATAAAGATTCTGATAATCAAAATAATCATCTTAATTTTAGTATCAAAGTGTTTTTTTTTATTTATCTGAATCTTAGCTATTAAGTCAGAACAAAAAAACAAGACTTTCCTCCAAAACAAACTACTTTGCATAATTAACTACAACACAAAGATCGTCCTCTGAATTAATAACACTGAAATCGTGTAATTACACAGGTAATTACGCCAAAAGTAACGTCTGTTTTGTGTTTAGAAAAAAAAAGAAAATAAGTATTTAACCGAAGAAAAACAGCCATTTCCCTGATTATTTGAATCCAAGAAGCTTATATCCACAATGGAGGTTGCACGCCTAGTAAGTAAGTGAAGATTGAAAAAGACTCTTTAGTGACGTTACGGCGTATTGCTATCTCTTTCTTTTCGTTTTACAATACGTTTTCGTTTCTCACGAACAAATGAACGACGAACAACGAACACGTATTGTAACACTAAAGAAAGAGGTTGCAATAAGCCGTAAGGATCTTTTTTCAATCTTCACTATGACATATTATGGCCGTGCAAACTCCATTTGAGGGAGGTATAAGCTTAGGTATTTTTGAACAGAGCTAGAGCAGTGTTTCGACACAATCTTTTTTTGTGACTGGGTTTTTCAGAGATTAAAAAATAGGGTTCCCTAGTCTTGTGATCAAAATACCATTCCACGAATTTGTTACATGGATGCCTTTAAATCGAAGTTTTATTATAGTGATGCCTAGTTTAAGTATATTTACTTGTAATAGGTGAGTAACTCAGTACTAATTTAATAACCGTTCTAAAATGTCTTTAACTAATAGTACCTACTTATTTGCACCGGACAAATCTGTGCGATTTTTGGTTCGCATATCATGTAATGTTTTTTCAATGACATGTTTTATTTATTTCAATTGTTTGTCATTGTCAATGTCAAATTTAAAAAACAGAACAGTATTTTGATCTGCAGTAGGAAACCAACAAAATAAGGTAACGGGACGTGACCGTTGTCACACCCTCAACACGCGGCATGTTACGGCAAAACAATTATGTCTGTCCACGCTGCGTTTTCTTCAGCTTACGTCTAATGTATTTAATAACGTGTTTTTCCGGTACGTAAGTTATAAGAGATTATTATTATAAAACGCCTTACGATATTAAATACAGAGGGGTTTATTGAACACTGCACAAATTTTGTGGTGTGGCTTTGACCTTTAAACTAAACCACTTTGTCTATGGGACCGACTAATAAAGAGCAAAAAATTTTTTTGTCAAGTAGATATTGACGTTTTCTATGGAACAGCTGATTTTTTTTGCTCTGATAAAGTTTTCCCCATAGACAAAGTTGTTCAGTTTGACGCTTGAAGCCACACCAAATGTGGAGTGTTCAAAAAAATCCACCTGTGTAGTTGTTCAGACCAACAATGATCATCATGTCAGCCGTACAATGCCCACTGCTGATCAATAACTGCAGCTGCAAATCCAACCTGCCAGTCTTTTTAACATTTTTATTTTTTATTAGACTTATTTATGCCTTTCGTAAGCTATACAAGGTGTTTGGTAAAAGGCTTATAAAGCCGAATATGGTAGATAGCCATCAAACTGAATAACTTTTACTATGGGACCAACTCTGAAATCGCGAAAAAAAAATCAGCTGTTTCATACATTTTGATATTTTCGTTATTAATTTTTGTATGAAACAGCAGATTTTTTTTTCGCGATTTCAGAGTTGGTCCTATAGTAAAAGTTAGTATTATAAAATAGTTATAAAATAGCGCGGTTTAATAAGGGTGTTTGGTGTCAACTTTGTTTTTTATTCGATTTTTTTATTTTTTTCGATGGTCCTTTGCAGCTGTCGCGGTCATCTGTGTGTGACGCAGTAGTTAATTTTTAGAATAATCATTTATTTATTGGCAGGACACACAGACATTTCACGTACTATGGGCAACAGCGTCACTTAACCAGTTTGCAACAAAATTCGTGTGCGCGCGTATCGCCCCTGCACGAACTAAACGTATGTGACAGCGGGCGCGGCGTGCAAGCGATTTTAACCTTAGCAGTGGTTAAGCGACGCTGTTGCCCATGGTACCTACACAACAGTGAAAAAAAATGCAGCAAATTCAACGAGCGAGCGTAGGTAAATCTCTCGTAACTTGCACTACCAGCGCTCTTGTCAAATAAATTTTTGTGTAAGCCCCAATAACCGTTTGGCCGGTCGCTAGTTCTAATTAATTTCGCGCGGGTTCCGTACGAGATATGGCCCCGTTTCGGTGTCCTCGGTGCCTTTAACTCGCTTCCCAGGCAGTTATATTGTATAGAGGTTGTAGGTGGAGATAAATAGTTTCTTCGATAGTTCCCTCCTTTTTTTGATGTTTCTACTAGAGTTTGCTACTAGTAACAAGTAAATAATAGTATCTTTAGAAGCATTTTCCCATGACTTATGTGGTAGGTGGCGCGCTTAAAATCACTTAAAATTGCTAGTGGTGACTGGCACCGATGTATTGATGATAATGTGCCAGTTTATCATTTGCAGAATTGGTAGTGTCCAACTGGCCAACATATCTATAAAAGGCTGAAAAGTATTATTTTTATTTTTATTTTTTAAGAGGTTTTTTTGAAAATTGTTTTATTTGGGTTATGGTGACGTTCGGCAAATAGCACAAACTTTTTATTCAATTCAGTGGCATGCTATTACTCTGTCGTAAAGCTAATAATGGTTTAGTTAGTGCGGTGATGGTTCCCGAATTGTTTTACTCAAGTAAGAAGTAAAGTAACTGTAGCATTGTTTTTATTTCGTTAAATCACACTATACTGAGGCTAGGCTTGGTGTTCACATTTTGTAAGTTAGTTTGACTTTAAACGGCCTTTTTAAGATAAAAATATTTACTTAATTAGAACAAAAACACTTTTACTTAACTCTTGAATTTTCGCAGAACCCCTGAGAGCCTCTTACGGAACCCCAGGATTTCGCAGAACACCGGAACCGGTTAGATATTGTCCAAAACTAAAATTAAGGCTTGGCATGATTACAACAAGAAGTCATCACTGATAATATGTATGAATTCACACACAGTAACAGTATCATCTTGCACGTACTCTGATAAAATGGCGTTTCGATTTAAATGTGACAATTCCCTTCCTAATTAACTTAAAGTTATATTAACATAGGGAGTTGGAGTAGGCTTAAATAATTACATTTCGTAAAAGGGGTGCGACAAGGATATTTCCTTAATAGAGGAACCGACATTTATTAGTAGTAACAAATATCAGCAATATGACATAAATGGTGATATATATTTTAAATGATGATTAATAACGGGATATTTTTTGTTTTAAAGTAAAGACAAAAATAGCACAACAAAAAAGCGATTAACTGCAAGTTTATTTAAAGGGTATTATAGAAAAATTCTGGAATTAGAATTATTGCGAGTTTTATTTGAGTAACATAAACATTTGTCATGTTACGGGTTAAGTTCTTTTTTTATAAAATAGCAATGGGAAAATCTGTTGACTACGACCGACGTTGTTTGATTACTCTTATAAAAAGAGACCGGATTATATACAACTGCATGGGTATATATTGGGATGCCTAATTTTTTTTGTCCTAACTGTCTTTGGCACACTACTTATTGGCCTAAAAACTTTTTGCACAATTTTCATTTGACCTAAATTTGTTTGGCCTATTTTCACTTCGCCTAAAATTTTTTCGCCGCATGTTTACTTCCTAAATTCATCATTAAGCATAACTATTCATAATCCCTAATGTTTAAAAGTACTAAATAACGATTCGCACAATAGGGAATATGCATAAGTCACCGATTTTGATGAATTTGAGCTTGATCGCTGCGGACACTTATAAAAACATGATGGAACAGGAAAAAAAATAAAAAAAAATGTATTATTTTAGTTTTATCACACGATGAAATCAGGGAAAAATAACAATATTTTTTTTTCATTTTCGGATATAATGCACTTTACAGTCAGGTAGAATATCGAATAAGAAACAATATTTTGTATGACACATATGTACTTAAACGCAAAATTTAGGGAGATAGTTGAAGATTATTGGCTAACTCCATATTAAACGCGCCGAAACACACCTGAAACGTGATGTGTGACGTCACCGTTTTGTATGGAGCGTTTTCGGCGCGTGCTGCTGCGCGCTAACTTCAAGTAACTATATCACGAGAAAAAAACGCAAGTGAAAAGTTTTAATATTGCAGTTAATTTTCTCACGCATTATACTTTTGATTAAGATTAAAAAAAAATTGATGCATATTCCCTATTGTGTAACGCCTAATATTTTTTTTGCCGAATGTTTACTTCCCTTAATCATTATAGGAATAATCGTTTTTAATCGGTATTGTTTACTACTTAAAATTACTCAATTTCACTAAACACTTTTGAACAATTTTACCAACAATTAACAACAATTGCACATGATTTAAATTACGAATAATTATGTTTTTGGTAAGTAATAAAAAATAAAAAATGAGCAGATAAACCTGTCGTTGTCTTTTTAATTGCCTATCACACTCAAGAATGCAAGCATACAAGCAAGCAAGCAAGTATGCACACAAGCAAACATGACAACATAAGTACAATCAAGATCAAATAGCATGCTTGCATGGCACGCATGCATGCATGCAAACAAGGGCATGCATACTTGCATGCAAGCAAGAAATCAAAAGCAAGGAATGCATGCATGCAAACAAGCATGCAGCATGCAGCATGCAAGCAAGCATGCAGCATGCAAGCAAGCATGCAGCATGCAAGCAAGCATGCAGCATGCAAGCAAGCAAGCAGCATGCAAGCAAGCAAGCAGCATGCAAGCAAGCAAGCAACATGCAACCAAGCGTGCAGCATGCATGCAAGCATTAGGGAGCTCCGCTCGCTTCGCTCGCTCCGCTGCAAGTGGTCAAAACACTAACCTAACCTAACCTAATGGTCTTCGCATTAAGTGTTTTTCTTTATAGCGGGGGGCCTCAGGCCCCCCGACCCCCCCGAGCAGGGGGGCCAGCCCCCCTGCACCCCCCGGCAAGCATTTTGCAAGCAAACATGCAAGCAAGCATACAGGCATGCAAGCGAGCAAGTGAACAAGCATGCAAAAAAATCATGCAAGCATGCAGCATGCATGCATGCAAGCATTATAAAAGTGTTCAAAACCCTAACCTAACCTGACGTAATGGTGTTCGCATTAAAAGTTTTTCTTTATAGCGGGGGGCCTCAGGCCCGTTTTTTGACGATTTGTTTCTGTCACCAACTTGAATGCAATACAATATTGTTATGCCAAAAATTATGTATGCAAGACAATATTAGGGTTAACAATACTTCGGCGTCGTCATTATTGTGTCAAAAGATATGTATGCTAATAAATTTTAGGACAATTAACATTAGTCTTTTTGATAATTAGGGAATTTAACGTTTAGGCGAAACGACAAAGATGCGAAAATATCTATTAGGCCAAACAATAATTGTACGTAAGGAGTTTAGGCCAAAGAAATTCGGCCAAATGAAATTAGGACCAATGACTTTAGGCGAGTCAAGGGACACCCACAACTGCATATGCAATATGCATTTGCATATTTAACCCCTTTTCAGTGGTAGTTGCATATTTTAGCAAACAATTTGCAAATCATGCATATTTACGCTCAAAATTCGTTCATCTTTCAAATGTCTAACATGTCCAAACAATGGCGATCAAATTTAAATTCTATCCAGTTACCTCAGTGCATGCCTCAGTGGACGTAGAACCGTCCTTTTCACTTACAAAAATATATTAAGCGATCATAGACACAATTTGTCTTCAGAACTGTACTTAGTTGTATACATTTTTTTAAAGGTAAATTTTAATGACAAATAAATTTTGTAATTGATATTTTCGCAAATACGATTGTTATCGTTGACTAATAGTACCTTTTAAGAATAAAAAACCTTAAAAAACTTCTTTTTTATTATTTCATGTTGCATATTCGCACACGAAAATCCATAAAAAGGGCCAAACTTTTTATGAATTTTCATGCATATTTTAGCAATGTTTCTTGCATATTTCAGGCTTTTTATGTTGCATATAATCCGGTCACTACTTATAAGAATGCATCATTGTGGAACTACAGTAGATTTACAAAATGTTTTCCTCTAAATAAACCTTCAAATATACATTTATCAACTCTAAGTGTTATGTAGATAGGATTATAATATTTGACCCCAAAGCAAAAGGTCAAACTTATAACCGTTCCATAGCGCTATGTGAACCTTGACACCGAGATATGGGAAGAAACCATCAAGACAAATCACTGTCATAACTTACCCCTTTTCACCCCTCTTTTTGTCCCCGCGAACTTGCTTGCCAAAGATTAATCTGAGAGAGCATCGAATTCGAAAAGAAACTACGCTCGATATTTTTGGGGTTAAGGTTTTTTCATTCCCCTGTATTGCATACAATTATATAACCCTCTAGAGGCTACGTGTTAAAGTCATAGATCAACTATCTATCCATTAGTTAAAATAAAATATTGTAAAAACAATGTTGTCACAAATAATTTAAAAAGGTATAGATATTTTACTTTGAAGAAATGCAATAATTCACTATGTCGAAGGTCAGCAAGTCATCACACACATTATAAGTGTGAACAAATGGAAAATGTAAAATATATTAATGAACTACTTAGTATACTTCATCTATGTGGACAACTATTTTTCTATCCTACGGGAGCAGTTTTTTTCTGGAGGAAAGGTACCCTATGTCCTTTTCTGTACCCCTGACAACGTGTATGCAAAATTTCACGATGATCGGTTGAGTAGTTAAGACGTGAAGAGCGCGTAGTCTGCACACTAGCGTAAAAAAACATCGTGCTTAAATAAAGACGACTCAATTCGACAACTCAAAATTGGAGTTGTGAAATATCTCTCCGTAGTGCACTCCGAAGAAGCTTTGTGGTACTTTTTATCGCTTAAACAATATTTTCTAGCCAGCCAGTTTTTTGTGTCGAAAAGTGGTGCAGACTACGCACTCTGAAGGCGTAAAAAACAAAGAAACTGACTTTCGCATTTATAATAAGTATTACAAGTAAGGAAGTAAGAATTACACCGTGTGTTTAAGAATGGCGCATCTACATTTTACTCTTTGCCATCACCATACGTAGGGAGCTCATTAGGGGGACAATTATCCCTTTAATGGTTGGTGTAAAAGTTAACGGTTGCGACTGTACCCCTGAGGATTCGCCTGTCTGCGCGCTCTTGATAATCTATATTCATTACACTTGGAATATACAGCATACATTTCGTTTGAAGATTATGCTTTTATGGATATAATTCGGGTGTAAAGGTTGAATATTTTTTTATCGTGGCGTCCAGGGCCAGGATCTGTGTGTATGGATCAGTGTGTTTGTTGGATAGTGGCATAAGTCAAAGGAAAGTTCAAAGGAAATCATTTCTCGGTATAAGTAAACATATTTTAAGCAGCAATAAAACCATTAATGAGTACAAATCTCCCACTGATAGCATTCCTTAATAGATTTTGTGTAGTTAGGGTGGGTAAAACACGTAGTATGCTATGAGCTGCCATATCATTCGAAGACTGGAGCTTTACTTCTCTTCGATCTGCCATTTATTAATGGTGTGGCATATTTTGGCTATTTGAAAGTAAATTTAAAGCTTAAACAGGATTCCTAATTGGTGATTCTTAATTCTTCTACACCTGGATAGACTGGTAATCATACGACATCACAATTTTAAATTGTTGAACATAGAAACAGCACTGAATAATGCTGCCTGATCGTAATGATAAAATCAATTTTATATTTTTTATTTTATTAATCTTTGGGGATAGGGGGTTAACAGCTCTCAATACAGTTTAGTATAAGAAAAAAAAACTAAAAGCCTATTATAATAACAAATAAAATGCAGAAAAAAAAAGTTGACAAAAGCTTAAGTTACACATAATCATCAACTTTATGAGATTTTTTTATTAAACATATCCCGAGAACACTATTATGGAATTCATTACTTTAAATTATTGTATGGTTCGATGGCATTTATAAATTAAATTGATACCATAATTAATTTGAATACGATTTTTTTTTTTATTTTTTTTTAAACTTATCTATTTTATTGATAGTTAAGTCCAAGTTAATTTCATCTTTTTAATAATTAAAGGATTTTTTTAGAAACTTTTCATAGGTTTATTCAAATGTATGAATTTAGCATTATTTTATTTTATTTTACTTGTTTATTACATAATTACATTACGTATTACATAATAAGAATTTTAAACAATATTTATTAAACCTATTTTAAAATCCTAATACAATTAAGTTATTGTTGTTATTTAAATATTTAACTGAATATAATAATTTAGTACTACTATTTTCTTATCTTTTAATAAATTTAATCATTTAAAACGATCTAAATAACTTTATTGTACTACTTTCATGAAAAATAAATATGTGCATGTAACAGTTGCACAGAATTAACCAAATTAACCAAATACCAACTATAACCGTGTTTCTGCCAGTTACAGATTTTAAGTTCTCAAATGTTCCATTGAAGAAGTGTATATATGCCACTTAGTTAAATTGGATAGTATCTTACAACGAAGTAAAAGTATGTATGTGAAATAAAACTAAAATCTCAGAGTTTAGAAATTATTTCTACTATTAATTATAAACTTCATTTAATTTTAAAGCCTTTCACCGAGTTTCAAATTATAAATCCATACCGAAGCGAAGTTACAACGGTTTGAATTTTTCGAAATCTTTAAATCGTTCTCCTGTAAAATTTGCTTTTTCAGTTAGTTAGTTATACGTAGGACGTGTCGATATACAACTACCTACTTTTTAGTAGTGTAAAATGTTTGAGTAAAAAGGTTTGACATAAACGAAAAAAGTATCGACAACGTGCTATCACGATTTTGGTAAAAAATATGTTTGTCATTTTCTCCAGCCATGTGTCCCACACATCACACGCGTCGGCTTATTGTATCTGACGGATTGATCTAGGACATTACGCGGATTTACGTCAAGTCCACGTTTTTATTGACGCAATTCGACCAGCACGTGACGTATGGGCAGTGTCGTATTAAATGTGTCGTTCGTCGAACGAGCTACCGCTGTGACACGGGGTTGAGCAACTCTATTCGTGCATTGGGTAAATGAGTCAACATAAAAACATGACAGTTCAGTTAAAAACGTAGTCTAATAATAAAATAAGTCTATGCGGTATTAGTATATATTTTTCAACAGTCGATGATTATATACATATATACCTTTATCAATTAAATCAAGGGAAGTTAGATACTGTTCCTTTTTTCCAGCATTATAGCACGGCACGGTTCACTGGCTGCCACCTTAGTATGACCATCGAAACGCGATATGATATAGCATATCACATTTAATTTTCACTGTCAAAAGACTATGGATTTTGACAGTTGAGTGTCGATAAAACGATATATCACGTGATATATATCGCGTTTTGGTCATGCTAGGGAGCCTTGGCTTGGGTACCTACCTTCAGTACCATCATATTTAAAGTTACTAGGTACAAACGGCCTTCGTCCAAGCCTGCATCCACTGACAGCATGGCACGGGATGAGATTTTAAAATCACGATAAGATTTTTTCACGACACGGCATACTGAAGCATACTTCAGCTTGATGTTTGCACATATACGAATACTATAATTAAAATTTCAATCATCGTAATATTATTCCTGCTCGTTTAAAAAAAATGCCGTGCCGTAATATGCCAAATTAAACCAAAATATTCTTAAATGGTCATTTCATTTATAGACACTCTAACCTTATCCAGCAAGCTGCCTGTTTCTGATGTTAACCCGTCAAATACAGAGTCACAGAATAGAAACAAACATCATGAATGAACTTAATATTGCCAGTCAAAACAAATGACTGGCGTTATTTCAAGTACAGATATTCGGCAATGTACACTTTTGTTTATGAAAATATGCCAGAACAGAAAGGACGGGAAAGGTCAAACTATTAAAATAGACGTGCCAGACAAAATTTTCCACCTGGGATTAAATTTAGAAGTAACATTGGATGGAATGAAAGCCAGCTCGAATAGTGCACACCTGATATTATAATAATTAGTAAGTACGTATACATATCATAATATTTATGCTGCACTGTATCCCATCCCAGCAAAGGTCATCTGACCGATTGTTGTAGAGATCCTTTGGGAAGCCCTTTACCCAGTAGAGTGTATCTGACCGACTGTTACGGTGATCCTTGGGGAAGCCCTTTACCCATCAGAGGGTTTCTGACCGGTAGATGTGAAGATCCTTGGGGAAGCCCTTTGCCCAGCAGAGGGCATCTTGTGACTTATCGTTTACCTCTTAGTGATGATGATGAAATTGTGTTTTTTTACGTTCAACTGACCTTAACATACATTTTAACACGTAAAGAAGAGGTACATAAGACTTTCCCCAATAAAAATAGTATATAATACGTTATCATCATCATCATCACAACAGTCTTATATTGTACTAGCGGCCGCCCGCGGTTTCACCCGCGTGGTTCCCGTTCCCGTGGGAATATCGCAATAAAAAGTATTCTATATTTTAATCTAGGCTATTTACTAACTGTGTGCCAAATTTCAACCAAATCCGTTCAGTAGTTTTTGCGTGATTGAGGAACAAACATCCAAACCCACAAACTATCACATTTATAATACTAGCGGCCGCCCACGGTTTCACCCGCGTGGTTGCCGTACCCGTGGGAATACCGAGATAAAAAGTATTCTATGTTTTAATCTAGGCTATCTACTATCCGTGTGCCAAATTTCAACCAAATCCGTTCAGTAGTTTATGCGTGATTGAGGAACAAACATCCAAACATCTAAACATCCAAACCCACAAACTTTCACATTTATAATATTAGTAGGATTAGTAGGATTAAATATAGGTAGTATTATTTTATCATAACTTATTTCATACACTGATAAGTACTACACCTAAGAAACAAGTGCCTCAATGTTTAACGTCCCCCTTATTATAAAAAATGGTACGTATTAAAAACTACTATTTTTACAGGCGAACAAATAAAAGAAATGTCAGTTAAGTGCTCGGCTTCCGTATGCAAATCATTCTGGAACATAAATCAGGTACGCAACTTAAGGGGTTCCATAATTGTTGAGAAAGTTAGGATAACTCTACATAACTTAATAATTTTATTCTGACTACGTCTATTCAAATAGGCTTAACACAAAGATAATACGGTTTTGAATTTGGGTTTCATTAAGATAAGTGGCTAAATAATTAATTGTTACAGTTATACTAATTTAACATAATTTTTAACAACATGGTTTCATGATGATTATGTCTTCTGCTACTAATGTGAAAGATGCAGACAATTTCGTGTGCACCAATACCAGGGGGTAAACAAAGATTCTCCATAGTTTTTTAATGTTTGTTCCATTATAAATCATAGAACGTCAGTCAAGGGCAACTACGATAAGCTACATATGGAAGGTTTCAATATTTGTGAGGTAGGTACTAGTGATTTAGGTTTCAGAAATAGAAAGTAGTGCCACCTGGTGACTGGTCACCAGGCCCACCCACACACTATAGTTTTTCTTATACATTATGTAAATTGATAAATTGAAGCATGATCGAAACTTATTGTAAGGAAATATGTAAAAAATAATGTTTTCTCTTTTCCGTCATAGAAAATCACCGAAATGTAATTATCTATATCGAGTCGACTGTACTTCTGTCGTATAGCGAAGCTGCCGTAGAGCGAATCTGTCGTAAAACCAATCTGCCTTAAAGCGAATCTGATCTAAAGCGAACAAAGGGTATAAAAGAAAAGTTCCAAAAAATTGTACGGAAAGACGTAAAAAACTTTTTTCTCTTTTCCGTCATTTTAAATCGCATAACTAATAGATAGCGCCACCCGTGCGAACCCGGGGCGGGGCAGCTAGTGTTAATATAAACATTGAATGACGTACAAATCCTATTAGCTACCACATTATGGTTCCCCTACCCGCGTTAGGACTTCACCTTAACGGCGTTCGCCGAATTCCGAGTGAATTACGCGAGCATAAATCTTCGCGTTTGTTCTACAAAAAAAATGGGAGGAGAATTTCGAGGTAAAATCGTTTGTGTACGCCCCGATCCGCGGTTTGCCATACCGAGGAAAAGAAATCTATTGCTTACAGCCGCGTGGCGTCCTATCGTGGTGCAACGAGTAAGGCGCGTTCACTGCATCGAAATCGGAGCGGACGGATTTGTTACTTTGTATGAATTTCTATAGCACTGCGTGCACTGCATCGGCATTTCTGCCACAGAATAACTAATAGTACAAGTACAGAAGCAGCATGCCACATAGAAATAAATAGCGACTTTCGCACCGACACAGTAATGTGCAATTCAGGTCGCGCAATGGCCTGCAGTACAGTTTATAATATTCACCTAGTAGTTGCCTTTCTTTCTATCGCGTGCTCTTACCTTTTCTAATGACGAAACGTTAGGGTTGTTTTCTTTTAAATGAACTGCGTAGCGTATATCATAATGTGAAAAACGACAATTTTTTATTGGTTTTTTGATTTTGACATCCGTACACGGCACAGTAATGTCGATTCGACATTGTTACTATTATAAAGAGGCAATACCTACGCAGGCAGTAAGATGCCGCGCTCATACGGCGGCGGGCGTGTGGCGGCCCTCTGCTCACTTGTTCGTTCGAACGAACGGCTAGCGGTAGGTGCTTATCGCGCGACCTTGAGCGAGTGATGGAGGCCTGTTTCTGCGCCATAGAAATTTATACTAAGTAACTGATGCCATCGCTCCGTCCGCGCCGTACACTCCGATTCCAATGCAGTGGACGCGCAACTTTATTGCGCTACAGAAGGCCTAGACAAGTGGCAAACTCTTGCCTTAGAAGTGACAAGAAGTGTATGAAATTGACATTTCAAAACTCATGATTGTCTATGGTTGGTAACTTCTTGCGTCAATTACTATTCTATTCGAATTGTAGAAAGCCAATTATTGGCTATACAGGCTGCATTTTTATTCACTATACAAATTCTAAAGGTGTGTTCAGTCCATGAATCTAAACAACTTTCTTCATAAAACGCGATGTGCCGAAATACGCCTCAAAATTTTGGTCATCCCTTACTAAACTGGTCACGTGATCTGTTTGATTTGTATGGAAAGTATTTTTTTACATATATGACCCTACGTTACTTAGAGATTGTTCAGTTTCATGGACTTAACACATCCTTAAAATTTAGAGAGTGAATAAAAAAACATTGGTGCATGGGACGTTGTGCCTCCGCAGCCACTGTGAGACCTCATAGTAATGTTTGTGAATACGGGTGTTACGGCCCGGACACAGCCAGCCGCGGCGGGCGACGCGGGAAGCGAATTCAATAATCACTGCGCGCTATCTTGATAGCGGCCTCTCAGCTCGTCGTCACGACCGCGCAGTAATTATCGAATTCGCTTGCCGCGCCGCTCGTCACGGCGGGCTGTGGTCGGGCCATTAGAGGTGCTTACAGACCATACAACAAGTATGGAGGTGCTACATCTACGCCTTTGTGGACCGGAAAAAGAGGCCAACATCCAGCATAGGACCTATAATAGATGATGATGATGATGATGACTGTGTATTAGTATAAAGGTGACGCCACATCAGACTACACATGTTGATAGTGAAAAAATAATTTAAAAAATCGGTTCAGCCGTCTTCGAGTAACAAACCTAAAAAAAGGATACCGAGCTACGGGGGACTAAATACCTCCTCCTTTTTTTGAAGTCGGTTAAAAATTTGAATATTATTTATTGCTTTTAACTTAAAACAGTTTTTAAGAATAGCATGAATGTAATGAGAAACAAACAACACGAGGAAATAGATTTAATCATTTGTATGTGAGACGGTAACCTACATTTTAATTTAAAATTTTCTGACCTTTCTCAGGGTTGCGGTTGCATGTTGTACTTTTACTAAACGTTAAAGTAAAATTGTTACATTCGTCCGTCCTTTAAAACCTTTAATTGAAATGCAGTGTTCTTTGAACGCTTGTATACCTCTTGGTTTTATATATTGCGTATTATTTGTTTTATAACCCTTCAAAGTTGGGTGGACAAGTCCATTTAAAAAGTATAAAATTTGTTAAAATAAATAATACATTTAATTATGTAGTCCGTAAAATTTATAGCAAATTTGTCAAAGAAACCATTTTGATATACACAATATTTAATATAGCTGCCAAACAAATTTCCTACGCGTCGCATACAACCTAAGAAGGCGTGACGTCATAACTTGGTAGCCGTTAGTATGGAGCGTTTTCGGGTGAGTCCAATTTTGTGCATTTCAAACTGTGATATCTCGGGCAGTTTTCATGCTAGCGAAATAATTTTTATACCAATGTTTCTTTTTTTGAGGGGTAATTTATGTAACATAAAATAAAAAAAATAGTCAACATGCCTATTGAATTGAACAATATGATACCTACGTAGAGGTTTTTCTTATGTGTATGGAACTAACTACTGCTATAAATAATGGTTTAAAACATTTTACTTTCACTTCTTAGCTTCGCAATAATAAAACATATTTTTATCAAAGATAAAGTTCTTAATGATTTCTCAGTTAATTTTTCTTTCTTTCTAAGAAAGTTGAGTGTTATGAAGAAAAATATGACTGCAAATTATTAATGCACTATAAAAATACACTTAAAACTTTGATTTATTCCGTCTAGACTTAAGACTTATAGCTTAAAACGGCATTTATAACGGACTATAAAGTATTTTTGATTATTCAAAACTGACGGGTTTTACAATCTGTTATAATCGCTCAAATAATAACAAAAACCTTAATTTTACTTAATTAATAGCAAATTGTTAAAATGGCAATATAACATTAATTTCTCATTTTATTTAAGTGCTTGTTTCAGTCCAAATTTTTATTTTAAATAAAGGTGTAATTTTATCAGTGACAGAGTGATTCAAAATCAACCAAAGGCATTTTTAATCAAATTATGATTTGTCCTATAAATCATGATTATATTGTTCGTTATTTCCGCTATAATAATAATAGGTAAAGGACTTATATAATAATGAAATTTACCTTTAAGTTTAGGCATTTAACTGTAACGGAATCGAGTTACTGTCGTTATCTCATTTTTCTTAAATGTGTTTTAGAATTTAACCCTCCAAAAACATACTACGCAATAAACAAAGCCGCACCAACGGCCGCACAGACCCCTAAAAAAGTGTCAACAAAAGGTTTTCGCGTAAATACCATCGGAGTCGCACCCGTAAATTCTGTTAGCCGTAGGCATGACAGTTCAATAGCTAACTGAATGCCATTAAAAACACATTAGGGCCGAATCACTGGCGGTTTATAGGTCATTAACTCGCCGTGTATTGTTAGTTAGCGAGCGAAGGGTTAAACTTATCATGGCCAGACGCGATATTAAAGAGAAAAACGCCTTCGCGAGTTTTCCGCCCACGTAGGTGATATATTTTTTAGGAAAATGTAGATATGAAAAACATTTTGCTCTACAAATGATGAAAAGTTTTTACACAGAGTTATATATATATGAGGTATAAGCTAATGAGTTAAGGTGCTTTGGGCGAGGAGGCAATAGTACAACCACATAAGTACTACGTACAGAAAGGACCCTCTCCGTCCCGCCCTAGAATCACTTTCCTCACCCCACCCCGCGAGTTCGTATGCCGAATCGTGTGATCGTTTATTAATGTTTGTCCACTGTCAACTTATTTTGATATTAAAAGCAATGCGTCGTAACCACTGACGTCCATTATACAAAGTATGCTAGACTGGCAAATGTCACCAATCGTTTGTGCCGATTTGAAAATCGCCATATTGGCGCTGAGAGCAGTATAGATACTACTATGGCAGTAGCGAGTGTACTTGGAACTAATTAGTTCCACGTACACTCTCTCATCCTGAGAGCAGAATCTACTGCTCTCAGCGCCAATATGGCGATTTTCAATTCGGCACAAAAAAATGCTGGCATGTCATGAGAATAGCCTGTCCAGCGTACTTGTATAATTGTCAGTGGTCGTAACTTTATTTGTAAACCAAAAAGTTCAAATTATGAAAAGAACCGCGCTCATACAGTACAAACTGCATCTGCATGGTAGGGGTTACCTCTATCTGGCAGAAACTTGATGCTCCGAAATTTATTTGGCAGAACACACTTGGCAGAATCTTTTTTAAACGAATATTTTTAAGGCATAAACATTATTTAATATAATTATTGTTCGGCAGAATGTTTACATGTCTGAATTTACAATAGCATACTATTCAGATGGCAGAATTTCATTAGGCATAAATACCTTTGGCAAAATTTTTATTCGCAGAATTTCGTTTGGCATAACGTTCATTTAGTCGACAATTATTTGGTATAATTTTCACATGGTATACAAGGAATATGGCAGAATTTCATTAAGAATAATGTCATTAGGCATATTGTAATTTCTAAAAAATTGCATTTTAATTAAATATTTGTCTTAAAAAGTCAAAATGTTGAATTTTTGTAAATGTTGTGCTACAAAAGTCAACAACAGAACGAATCGCTGCAAAAACGACATGCATGCTGCTTGCTTGCTTGCATGCATGCATGCTTGAATGCTTGTTTGCATGCATGCTACTTGCATGCTTGCCGGGGGGTGCAGGGGGGGCTGGCCCCCCTGCTCGGGGGTGTCGGGGGGCCTGAGGCCCCCTGCTATAAAGAAAAACTTTTAATGCACCTACCAGTAGGTTAGGTTAGGTTAGTGTTTTGACCACTCGCAGCGGAGCTCCAAAACGCATGCTGCTTTTTGCTTGCATGCTGCATGCTTGCTTGCATGCTGCACGCTTGCTTGCATGCTGCACGCTTGCTTGCATGCTTGCTTGCATGCTGTATGCTTGTTTGCATGCTGCATGCTTGCTTACATGCTGCATGCTTGCTTGCATGCTGCATGCTTGATTGCATCCTGCATGCCTCGTTGCATGCTGGATGCTTGCTTGCATGCTGGATGCTTGCTTGCATGCTGCATGCTTGATTGCATGTTGCATGCTTGCTTGCATGCTGCATGCTTGCGTGCATGCTGCATGCTTGCTTGCATGCTGCATGCTTGCTTGCATGCTGCATGCTTGACTGCACGCATATGCATGTTTATTTGTCTGCATGTAAGGATGCATGCAGCATGAAACATGCGTGTAAGAAATACAAAATTATTCTAGATATGAATTTTCTATTAAATGTATTCCAAAAGATGATTCTGACTATAAACTTTCTGCGATATGATGGTTCTACTATTTAATTATTATGGATATGAAATGTATGCCAAAAGATGATTCTGGCTTACAAAATTATGCGTTTTAAGTGTATGATAAATGAGTGTATGCCTAAGGATTTTCTGCGACATGAAGTTTATGCCATTAGTTGTTATGCATAATCAAATTATGACATAAAAAGTTCTGCCATAAAGGGTAGACCCGCATGGTAGCCCTAGAGTTACACACACAGTTGCTCGTGTACAACAACTGTTTATAATGACGTGCTTGTATGGAGTGTCCGGGGTGTGACAGTAATTAAAATTCGATATAATAATTCTTTTTCTAACCGATCTTACAATAGATATGAAACTAAGAAACATACAGATATCGCTGTATAATGATCAAATAGATAATTCAAATTACAAAGCAAAGGTAAATTGAAAACGCAAAATAAAGGTAACATTATTTTCCATATTTGAACGACAACAACATACTTTTTTAGGTAAAATGTAAATTTTATGTATTATTATAAAGAGAACCAGAATTTATTCTATTCGAAATTTCAAAGAGCTACTTCAGTAGGGGGGAAATATCACCACCATTGCGAAAACCAGCTGTGAAACATATTTCTAACGAAAACAATAAAATTTTACTTACCAATATCCAGAATAAAATAAATATATCGGATAGAAGCACTTAAGTTTCTCAGCGACCAGCGGTAGAGTTTCCTCGAAATGCATGGAAATGCATCCCCTGTATTGTGATGGAATAACCGATGAATACGGGTAAAATAAATAAAAATATGAAATGAAATATAGATATCAGGAATTTTGTGAAACATCTCGGTCTTATGAGGATCAAGTTTTATTGCTTTTTATTTGGGTTTTAGAAAGTTTTTCAGAGTGGTAAAGAAATACCTCCTGGAAACATGAAAGGCCTGCTATGAAAATGAATTGCAATTATCTTATAGGTATATTATCAATTTTCTTATACCTATATTATACAAGGTGTTTGGTATTATAAAGCCGAATAAGGTAGATAAGGACCATTAAACTGAACAACTTTTACTATGAGACCAACTCTGAAATCGCGAAAAAAAACTGCTGTTTCATACTAACATTAATAACGAAAATATCAAAATGTATGAAACAGCTGATTGTTTTTCGCGATTTCAGAGTTGGCCCCATAGTAAAAGTTGTTAAGTTTTATGGTCGCTATCTACCATATTCGGCTTTTTGAGGCTTTTAACAAATACCTTGTATAATACATAATATGTAACGATGTTCGCAATTTAGTTAATAATATCAGGAAGTAGAACAAATGGCGTTGTTTTATCGTGGTTCAGTTTTTAGAGTCCTAGGGGTTTTCTAACTATAGGTCCGCTAACTATGGTCTCATAAGGAGGCTCAAGGTCACCCAGCGTGCAATGGAGAGAGCCATGCTCGGCGTTTCCCTACGTGATCGAATCAGAAACGAGGAGATCCGCAGGAGAACTAAAGTAACCGACATCGCTCGAAGCATTGCTCAGCTGAAGTGGCAATGGGCGGGACACATAGCGAGAAGAACCGATGGCCGTTGGGGCGGAAAGGTTCTGGAATAGCGACCGCGCACCGGACGGCGCTCCGTGGGTAGGCCCCCGACAAGGTGGACCGACGATCTGGTGAAGGTCGCGGGAAGCCAGTGGATGCAGGCAGCGCAGGACCGATCGTCGTGGAGATCCTTAGGGGAGGCCTATACCCAGCAGTGGGTGTCGTGCGGCTGATATGATGATGATGATGAGGGGGTTTTCTTACTTTAACTACTATTGAATGCAATATTACAATTTCCAAACCAATGTCAATTTCAACCCACGTTCAATTTGTATGTTGACATGATTTAAGATTTCAATTGCAATCACAACCGCCACTGTGGTCTCGTTGTTCGCCTACCCGTGTAAGACGCAGGTTTGATTCCCAGGGAGGGGAATTTGTACCTAGTTTGGTTGGTGGTAAGGGATTATTTCAAGTCCGCCTGGCTAGCTACCACCATCTTACCTGAGTCTGACGCTATAACAACTATTTAAAAATTATTGTGTTCCGGCAGTTAGAGGTAAGATAGCCAGTTCCTCAGTGGTGAGGATTCCGGGTGTGCTTGCACTTTTGGCCTTTAACATCAGGTGAGGTGAAGGTCAAGCAATATACCGTTGTGGATAAATAAAAAGAAATGCCGAGCAATATTGGATCCATACAGCGCTGCTGATGCAAATCTAGAGAACGAAACGTTACAAATTATGACGATCGGAATTAATTTCAAGAATAAGCCTATTGGTTCGTATTATACTTCATTTCCAGCAATTTTATTAATAAAAAAATCTAATCCCGAAAAAGTAAATCTCAGCGGCTTTTGAATCTCAAAAGATTGTGCCCAAAGTGTTTGTCAAATTCCAAGACGGATTGTTGTCCACGGCTTCTCAAACTTTCACATAATAATACTTCTGGCGACAGAGCAACTTCGGCTATTTCCCCCAACTACCGTTAACCTCGGCGGGTTATGACTAGGGTTGTCAAACCGTAAAAAGGAAAACAGAATTATTACATTAGAAAATAAAAATAAAATAATGTAGCCAAAGTTGTTAAATAATTGTTTTGGTAAAAATGTTTGAGACATTATTTTCTTGACCTTAATCTGTGTAGTAATCTAAAAAACCTACCCTTAACGAAAAAGACTCTGATGCCTACAAGTTAAAAATGCTTAAAAACTTAAAACATTACAATGAGGATCAGTAACAGGTTTTAATCCTATAGTTTTATTGATATAGTATAATAAACACATATTGATAGTTATGAAACCTAGTGAAATAATTTTTGAAATCCGTTTAGAAATGGTTGAGTTAAAAGGGTTTGAAGGAAATGCCAAGCTCAATGCAATATGTGCTTTATTACGTACGTCATAAGGTTCGCGTACGTCGCGATGACGTCATAAGGATCCCCAAAAAACCAACATTTTAGCTCTTATAACTTCTCAGGTTTAAGAGATATCGTAAAAAATCACAGTTAATCATGTGATGGCATAAGCTTTCTAATTACCCGCTAAACAAAAATCGTTACTGATCCTCATTGAAAAGTTGGTTAGCACATAGTATTTGTTTAAATATGAGAACATTACGGATTTCAAAAATAATAAATAAACTATAGAACCTTAGCAGCTTTAATCTATACAATTCGAGGCCCATAACAAGTCAATGCTATTAGTTAAAGAGCTATTGAAAATTACTGCAAGAGTTATCTCAAGGTCCTTCTCTCAATATGATAGAGTGTTTAGGGTGTACATGCGTCAGCACCTACTCCCAGCGCCAGGAAGTGGAACACCTGGCGTCAGCACGCTTCCAAACATGTAGCATTTCGAAGGGCTCTATAAGAGTTATCTCAAGGTTCAAATTTGGCAATATAGTAGAGAATAGCACAAAAAAAATAAGACGGCAGTCAGACCGCAGTGTCATGGAACATGCCGAGTCAGCACGCCTCGTAAGTTGTATGAATTTCGAGGTCGGTACAAGAGTTATCTCAAGGCTAAAAATTTGTATACTGCTTAATTATTATGCATAATTTATGAAAATAACAGTCAGACCACAGTGTCATGGAACATAGGCAGTCAGCAGTCGCTCAAAGGGTGGAGTCCCAATAAGTATGGGTTTGATGAAAAAAAATTTTTTCAGTTTCAGTTCCATGTATGAGGAACCCCCCTTAATTTTTTTATTTTTTATTTTTTGTGTAAAAATCGTGGAGCGGTTTACAGAATACATCTACTTACCAAGTTTCAACTGTGTAATCCTGTTTCGTAACACGTTGTAGCTCCAAACAGCTTATTAGGACGCCACCCTTTGAGCGACTGCTGACTGCCTATGTTCCATGACACTGTGGTCTGACTGTTATTTTCATAAATTATGCATAATAATTAAGCAGTATACAAATTTTCAGTCTTGAGATAACTCTTGTACCGACCTCGAAATTCATACAACTTACGAGGCGTGCTGACTCGGCATGTTCCATGACACTGCGGTCTGACTGCCGTCTTATTTTTTTTGTGCTATTCTCTACCATATTGCCAAATTTGAACCTTGAGATAACTCTTGCAGAGCCCTTCGAAATGCTACATGTTTGGAAGCGTGCTGACGCCAGGTGTTCCACTTCCTGGCGCTGGGAGTAGGTGCTGACGCATGTACACCCTAAACACTCTGTCATATTGAGAGAAGGACCTTGAGATAACTCTTGCAGTAATTTTCAATAGCTCTCTAACTATATGGAAACTCACGATAATACAGAAAGTAGGTATAAACTCAAGAACTATATTTATGTTCATTTAACTAATCTTTAAACTTTTCAAACCTCGTTTAACGTTTAACCTCTAAATCAATATTTAGAAGCGTTATCTAAGACCTAATATTTTTTATTTTAAAGATGTTGTTGGCAGCCCTAGTTATGACAGAAACAGGGTGGTCTGTGACTTGTAGCGTATTTTTATGGGCCCTCTCTACAAACAATTCCAATTTGTCGTAATGTCTTAATAAATGGGAAAGCCCTCCCCGACTTTTGTCTTAGTTTAACTTGCGATTGGGGTGTTTATAACGTTATTAAAGATAAACAACATTGTTACAATGTCTCGAGTTTGGACAGATCAGAGATTAATCATAGATTTTATGCCCGACAAATTGAGTTTGTTTTTCGGAAACGCTTTTTGAACTTGACATTAATTAATTGAAATGCGAAAAATTTTGATACTTGAAATAAAACACTTTTTAACGGATACTAGCGCGGTTTTATTGAAAGTACTTTGGTAATTATTTGGTATTTGGTTTGTTTTTTAGGTTTCCGTACCCAAAGGGTAAAAACGGGACCCTATTACTAAGACTCCGCTGTCCGTCTGTCTGTCTGTCTATCTGTCTGTCACCAGGCATTATCTCAAGAACCGTGATAGCTAGACAGTTGAAATTTTCACATATTATGTATTTATGTTGCCGCTATAACAACAAATACCAAAAACAGAATAAAATAAATATTTAAGGTGGGTTCCCATACAACAAACGTGATTTTTTTGCCGTTTTATGCTCGATTTTAATAATGACAACAGGGAGACAGTTGAAATTTTTACAGATGATGTATTTCTGTTGCCGCTATAACAACAAATACTAAAAACAAAAAAAATATTAAAGGGGGCCTCCCATACAACAAACGTGATTTTTTGCCGTTTTTTGGTACGGAACCCTTCGTGCGCGAGTCCGACTCGCACTTGGCCGGTTTTTTTGTTTACTACGTCTTCACGTTTTAACTACTCAAACCTTAGAGCATTCAATTAGACTCAAACGATCATTTTGCATACACGTTGTCAGGGGAAAAATACACCCCTGGGAAAAGGACACTTTATGAAATATTTAAACTGTTCTTTTTGTGCCAAATCGCACCAACTATTGCAATTATACTAGAGTTTTTGTCTTTCAATACACAACACACATTTGCTGTGACGTGATGATCAGTTAAGTACTTCTGAAAGTGCCTGTACAATATATATATAAAACATCTTAATGTAGGTACATGTACGTTCCAAGATATCTGATCTTAATTTCATTGTCCCTTAGAACACCTTGTAGATATTCCAGATATAATGTAATGTAACTTCAAAGGAATTGAATATTGAAAAAAGGTCACCTTTTTATCGAATTTGAGCGTAATAAAAAGGTATAAAAGTTTCGTATCAATCATTTTCTCAATTGGGTCTTGTTTCGGGAGATATCTGTTTTGAAATGTTAAAGTAAGAGAGAGAAAGAGTAACATGATACTTTAATAAGACCATGAAACTATTATAGGTACTAATGTAGATACTAACAGTAACCACTAGTACAGTGTTGGGTGGCAGCCGCGTGGCAACTTATCCAATATACAATGTGTTACAAATAACCCCTATTGCCGAATATGGTAGATAGAGACCATCAAACTGAACAACTATTTACTATGGGATAAACTCTGAAATTTTTGTATGAAACAGCAGACTTTTTCGTGATTGCAGAGTTGGTCCCAAAGTAAAAGATGTTTGATGGTCCCTATCTACCCATATTTGGTATTAAGGGTTATTTTGTATCACGTTCTATTTTATTTAATTTTAGGAGCCCCATGTTAACTTTTAGTTGTATTTTACTTTTTTAATCATCACTCAAATGGACACCATAACACAAGTTCAGAAAAATAATATCTTGAGATTAAAAAAAGTATACCCTTTCAAACAAAAAATAATCATCTAAATCGGTTCATAAACAAATATTTATGTCCGAAATTCCATAAAAACTCGTGCGATGGCGAGCTAAATAGTTGATATTTTTCAGGATTATGAAAAAACTACTGGCCATCTCTGTAAAAAAATTATGGGACCACACACGAACTATTGTTCTTTGAGATAAAAAAAGATTGGACAAATCGGGTAACAACTGACGAAGCTATGTTAAAGCATACATAAAAAAATAAAAAAAATACCGTCGGCTTGAGAACCTCCTCCTTTTTTAAAGTCGGTTAATAAGGACTTACCCTAATTCAGTACTTATCTGTAAAAGCGACTTTCACCTCCTGTGACCCCTTTTAGCGCCTTTTACTTAAGCCAGTTCATCTTTCTAACAACTTATGATGTATTTTTACTTAGTTACCTCTAAATAAGCTATAATTCTATGTAATGTAGGTTAAACAAAGTAAAAAAGTTAATATCTGCTTAATTTGTAAAGCATAGTCAAAATATATCTTAAAATTATATTATTGCACTAACGTAAAAGTAGATGAAGTCAAAAACGATACCGTTCTGTTTAAAATTCAGCTTTCATGTTACTTTGTACAGAATATTAGTGACAGAAATGTTTCAAATGAAAGCTGAAATCTGTATGACATTGCCGTGTATGGAATTTGAACTATGTAATTCGGTTTCAGAAACTAATGGACTTGCTTTGAAATTCCTGTTCCTAGTATGTTCCTATGGCGTAAAGTTATGCGCTTCTAATTTGCGACTATGATGCAACTTTGTTTGACCTAAAACATCCAAGAATGCATGTACAGCATTTAGCAAGTGTTTATGGGAAGAAGAGAAAATATAATATAATACATGCTGGTTAATGTAATTTCACTTAAATAATCATAAAAAAGCTAAAAACGTTCACGGAATTGAAATTGAAAAATTATTCATTCAAATAAGCTCACAAAATAATAATTTTTAAATCGTATCTACCACCCATTGTGACGTCTTTTAGCAAGAAAAATGGGCGCAAAATACTTGTAATACAAACAGACAGAATTAAACCCACTGGATAGGGAGTTTGTTATATTATAGATTTTTTACAAAACCCTAAAAACTATCGACAGTGAATCGAATTCGAATAAATGTTGACTATTTTTCTGAATGGCTATGAATGCGTCTCTTTTATTTGCTATACATCGAGACAAAGACGCAATGATTCAAAAAACTGACAAGTTTTAAGAGGTATTAATACCCTGCCAGTGATGTAATTTTTTTTGTATTGAAAATCATAGTTCTGTTTACGGAGGTAGGCGGGGCTGCATGACTGTGCAAATTATTGAAAAATAATTACATTTCGTACTCGATACATTTTCGTGCTAAGGGCAATGCTGAGAATAGTGTATTTTTTTTGGTGATATCTTTTCATGAGTCACCAAAACGTCACACAAATGAATTCACACTTATTTACGCGAAGCGAGGCAAAGCCCTCTCATTTCAATTCAACTATTCCGCATTAACCGCAAAACAAATTCAATTTTGGATAGCAACTTTTCAACCAACTGTTACCACTATCATAATTTAAATTTAAATTAAACAACCTAATAGAGCGGACTGTATCCCATTTCGGACTGGGACGAAAGGGACCGGCGTGTGTCACTGGAAAGTGTGAATAACAGTTTTGACACTGTTTGTTAATTTATTTCTGGATAAACTTGCTTACATACATACATACATACACTCACGCCTGTTTCCCATGGGGGTAGGCAGAGACTATGGATCGCCACCTGCTACGATTCTTGCACACTTCTTTCGCTTCATTCACTTCCATCAATCTTTTCATACAAGCCCTGCGGTTTTTGTCACTGCGTACACCAGCCTTTTTTATAATAACCCCTATTTGGTCCGCGTAGGTTTTTCTGGGACGCCCTCGTGCAATCGTTCCTTCATTCGCACAATATATCTCTTTCGTGATTCGCCTTTCATTCATCCTCTCTAAGTGACCAAACTACCAGAGCATTCCTTTCTCAATTCTTGTCACTATATCATCTTTCAGGCCACACCCGTTACGAATCACCTCATTGCTCACTCTATTACTCAGTTTTACTCCGCATATCCGCATGTTATGTATGAAACAGATGATTTATATGAAAAATATGCGGATAAACTTGCTTCTTACTTATAAACAGAAAAATTCCGCATGGTGGTGCTGCTGTAGATGGAAAACTTTTGTACAGTCAACAATGAAAGTAGCTTAACGCTTTGGTACTTTGTAATAGCAACTTTTTTAACAGGAGGCTAACGGTTTGAAACATTAGCCAATAAAGTTACTATGACAAAATACTAAAGTGTTAAACAACTTTCGTTGCTGATCGTGCCGTGCAATAATCTAAAATTAGTTGATATTAAGATTTATTATAATGGAAGTCGAAGAAAACTGATGTTTACGAAAACTCGCTTCCAACATCCAAAAATTAAGTGCAAATAAATGCATAGTTAAAAACAAAATGACAGGTCTACATCTATACTAGCGCCAAGTCGTCCTTAGTGCGCCGACTGGTGGACAATTTGTGAATCAGCCAAATTATCCGGCTATTGTTTTGCCGGGGACAAGTCGGGTCCCCACCAAGCGAGCAGCCTTGTGCGAAGCCCGCTGCACGCGGCAAACATCCTGCCTTGCGAGGCAGTGTGCTTGGTGGGGACCCGCCTAATCATGTAAAATGGCTGATCGGATTTGAAAGAAATTAAAATATAAAATGGTTTAAAAAATTTTATAATGGTTAAAGGTTCCCTAAGATTTTCTTGAATATCCACGCGGACGAAATCGCGGGCGGAAGCTAGTTTTAGTTTTTTTATGCACATCGGGGTAGTGCTTGGCCTTCACCTCACTTGATGTTAAGTGACGATAGGGCCGAAGGTGGAACCGCACTACACCCGGAATCCTCAGCACCAGTGGCGGATCCAGGATTGGGTCCACCAAAAAATCTGTTTGTTGGGTGGACCCAAATGATTTGGGGGGGGGGGGGCTTGAAGGCGTAACAAACAAATAAACGGACTATCGCATTTATAATATTAGTAAGGATAATTTTCTGACCTTTTGTAGTTGTGCCCTGTATCGCTCACGAACTAAAATCAGCTAACTGACGTAAGATTTATTAGGCCCTGTAAAGCCTTAGGCAAACAACCTTAAGATAAGGGCTCGTTCATTAAGGCTCCTCCTTTGTGACTGTTTACTCACAGTATTAATGGGTCAATTCGATTAATTGGATACTGCTGTTTACGTTGTTTGTACTACAAGTCAGTGATTGAAGCTTTTTTTAGGTAATTTAGTAAATTAGGCAATGTTGGCATATCGTTATTTTTATGAAGAGGAAATTATAAAAATAGAATGTGTAAACAAAGAAAAAATATCAAATAAAATACTTTATTCTGTTTATACTCTCGATCTGATTTATAATGTGTCAAATATCTTTATGATCAAATTTTTATTTACTATACAGGGTTATTTGTAAAATCCCAACAACCTGGCAGGAGTACATTAGTAACATCATATGCAACAACATTTCTTCTACAACTTTTCCAAAAACAAACAAAAAACAAATCGACTTTTCATACAAAACTCGATCAGCTGTTCGGACATTTTGTATGGAGAGTCGATTTTTAGGGTTCCGTAGCCAAAATGGCAAAAAACGGGACCCTTAAAGATTCGTCATGTCTGTCTGTCAGTCCGTCTGTCTGTCCGTCCGTATGTCACAGCCATTTATTCCGAAAGTATTAGGATTACACAAGTGAAACTTGGTAGGTAGATGTATTCTGTGAACCGCTTTAAGGTTTTCACATAAAAATAAAAAAATAAAAGATTAAGGGGGGGCTCCCCATACATGAAAATGAAACTGAAAAATTTTTTTTTCGGCATACCAATACGTGTGTCTATAGATAGGTCTTTAAAAATTACATTGAGGTTCCCAAGACTATTTTTTCTCAAAGTCAACCGTTTGAAAGATATACACTGCCAAAGTGGTAACATGAGTGTCTCCCCCCCTTTAACTTTTAAAATAAGAGAGTGAAAAATCAAAAAAAAATATATGCTCTAGATCGTAATAAATACTTTTAACGAAAATTAGTTTGAACGAGATATAGTGATAATTTTTAGAGATATATCACATTTTCCAAAACCGCAAATATAACTTTGTCACTCATACAAACACTATGAAAAACAAAGTTATTTTTGCATACGAAAAATGATAGTGGTATTCAATATGATATTGTATACGGTAACTACGAAACCCTACTGCGCGTGGCCCGACACGCACTTGGCCGGTTTTTTTGTCTGGTTTCGGAAAAGTTGTACTTAGAACAAATGTTGTTGTTTATGATGATAATAATCTTGTTGATGTTTTACAAATAACCCTGTATATATATAACGAAACGAACGGAAATATATTTCATCAGTAGGTAAGCAATTTTGTCATTTGTGAATAATCGATGATTACCCTCATCCAAAACGGATTGCTTTTTAGGGTTCCGTACCCAAAGGGTAAAAACGGGACCCTATCACTAAGACTCCAATGCCCGTCTGTATGTCTGTCTGTCTGTCACCAGGCTGTATCTCATGAACCCTGATAGCTAAACCGTTGAGTTTCACAGATGATGTATTTCTGATGCCGCTATAACAACAAATATTAAAAACAGAATAAAATAAATATTTGAGTGGGGCTCCCATACAACAAACGTGTTTTTTTTTTGCAGTTTTTTGGTACGGAACCCTTCGTGCGCGTGTCCGACTCGCACTTGGCTGGTTTTTTTATTAACGTTTTGTCGCATAAAATATGAATAATAAACAGAAATCACAAAAATATGTAACTTTACCACTTCCCAATAATAATAGTGATTTTCGAACAATTTTAATGATTATAATTATAAAATGGTTGTATTTTAAAAAACATTGATCAGATCAATAACCCAAACATAGACTCAATTTCAATATGCTTTCAATTGGGCTTACAAAATACCTAGCATTATTGAATCGTATTTTTCATCCAAGACGTCTTTTAGCTGTCAAGGTTAAAAAGACTTAAAATCTAAGAAGATTGCACAGTATTTCACTTCAAAACTGCAACTTGTTCTATAAATTCTGCCTGGACATTGAAACTGTCTGATTGTTCTATCAACAAAAGCCTACGCTACGCTGAAAGGCTTAAGGGTACAATTGAACACAA
This sequence comes from Agriphila tristella, assembly GCA_928269145.1. Classification (NCBI taxonomy): domain Eukaryota; kingdom Metazoa; phylum Arthropoda; class Insecta; order Lepidoptera; family Crambidae; genus Agriphila; species Agriphila tristella. Next base: position 4,760,618 of record OV743435.1, read on the forward strand.
AAGCTAGACAGGCAACACTAAGATCAAAAGGCGATTCCGGTAACCGAATTGTGAGGACAATGACTGATTCTAGAGTCGGTGAGCCTGGCTATGAATATTTGATTCGGTTTCAATAAGTAGGAGTGTGGATGGATTTTCGCAAAAATTCTAAGCTTATGACAAGTTTTGGTACCGAATGTACCATAGGTACATAATTGTTAATTCAATTTCATTTCATTTTATATTTACGCTATGTCATAAATAAAAAATGAAAGCCTTCTTAAATCCTTTCTCGCATTTTCAGGATACAAAAATGAAGCAAACGCGCCCCTAAGTTGTCGCTTAGATAATTTGTAATTATTTTATCTATAAGGATGGCCGCTCACGTCGCCTAAGTGTCCCATATTTTTGCCTGGAGCCCAATAAGCGGCGGTACGGCCAAGTTTGCTGCCTCTTCTAATTAATTTCTACTCCGTGCCGCTAAAGTGTGACTTCTGGGTGTGGCGCGAGTTATAAGCTTGTTACACAATTGATTTTGAGCTGTTTTAAGATTAAGGGTGCTGGGTCACTTAGGTTCACGAATCACGTGCTTCACGAACCGATGTTGCAGGTCCGCGGAGCAAACTTCTACTTGTTCCCCCTTTGTGTTTCTTCGCATTGGATCGCAAAATGTAGAGTGCGCACCGAGGTACGCATACGTACACACAAACTGTTGCAGGTTCATGATGAAATCGAAGACATATTGGCAATCTTTCAAAGTAAGAATCTAAGCTGATGACTTAAGGACAAATTTTCGTAACTTTCATATGTTTTAGCATGAGTAATCTCTTACTTATGACACCTATGAAATTTTTATCCTAATGCTATCAATATCGTGGTTGGGTTTAAAAGATTGCCAATGACATCGATAACCCTGTATTTAAAAAATCAGAGAGACATGAAAAATACAAATGACTAAAAGAGCTAGGAGCACAAAATATGACATTAAAACCTCAAGTAGTTTGTAGTAAGTTCTTTTGTATTAATTAAAATATAAGCTCGCTACAATCTGTCTCTTATACCACACCTTTATGGCACTTTACAAGGGTGATAGTGAAACTTCAGCAGGCACTGAATTGGTGAGATTAATACCGCTACAAAAGTGTAATATTTGCTTTATATTTGGAGGAGAATGTGTCGTGTCTTGAATGAAAGCTTGTATGACGCCATTCTTTATTATGGCGGCTTAAGTTATTAAGTTATAAGCCTAAACGTCAATATGTTTCATTGTATACGGTATTCGTGGTTGTGTAACTTACTGCCGTGCCGTACTCAGCGACGTCAATATTGTTTAATGCTTCTTTAAGTATCGTGTCGTTGATACTAAATATTACTGTGGAAAAAAAACAATTTCACCAACTTTAATGAAGTACTAAACTTAGACACTTTTAAACTTTCGCGTTGCATTTTATTACATTAAGAACACAGGTTTAAAACGCGTTTTTAAACTACACGTAGGTGTTGAACACCTAACTTTTCCCGACGTTTCGACCGAGTTGCATCGGCCGTGGTTACGGGCTGACTCTGATTGTGTCAACTCTGACTCAGACTCTGATTGAGTCAGCCCGTGACCACGGCCGATGCAACTCGGTCGAAACGTCGGGAAAAGTAGGGGGTTCAACCACAGAATACATAATATTTGACACCTATTTTTAGATTAAAATTTTCAGAACTATTTTTTAAAACTATTTTATTGTACGGCCGCACTCGTGTCACAGATAAATGCTTGTGTTAGGTAGGTAATAAATAAGTTTTCGATGTCTTTACCAAGTTAGTCAAATTTTCAACACGGTGACAGATGGACTTGTTATCTACAAGGTGGAATCGAAAACAGTTGATATAAATTTTGTAGTGTGGCTTAGACCGTCAACTTCTGCCATTTACAGAATTTGGCATTGACAAAATCTGGCATTGACAGAATCTGCCATTTAACGAAAAAATGGAACTGAGCAACTTTGTCAATGAGACGAACTTAATCAGAGCAAAAAAATTATCAGCCGTTCCATACACTTTGGTCGAATACATATTAACGTTTTCTATGGAACAGCTCATAATTTTTTTCTTTGATTAAGTTGGTCCCATACATAAAGTTGTTCAGTTTGATGGTCTAAGACAGACCACAAAATTAGTCGACTGTTCAAAAAATCACCCTGTAGTAGTGAAGGATTGAAAAAAGTCGTCTTTGTATTTTTTTTTATTTATAAAAGTTAATGCGAGATAGGATTAGCAAAGACACAGAGTAACATATTAGGGTCAATAAACTGTGGGATTGCTTATCTTAAAGCTAAATAGTTAGGGATAGGTGTTTTGTCGTCACTCGGGCCTCCGCGCCGTATCTCAGCCGAACAGGCACCATTAACTTGTTTGGGAAAGGACATGGTGATAAAAGAGTAGCGGGTTTACTTGCGATTATTCTATTCGTGTGTTTGTGTGTATGAAATAAGTGTTTTGTATAAGAATCGTTTTCAAAGCAAAATCCGTAGTTGGGATCGACTTGGTGATACAAATATTGTGAATAAGCATCACCAATAATTCAAGACGGAGACGAGAGTAAATCAGGAAAAGAGACATTTGAATAATGCTGTACGCAAGAGTTGATATCTACAGCATGGAGTGAAAGAAATACCCCTAAATGTGGTCTATTTTAAGTAGGTACTTACCGTAATGAAATATAGAAAAAAAAACAGAGGCCATTTTTATTTGTGTCATGCCTGCTAAAGGAGGCGTCATGTAGAAGAGCGCTGATAAGTGCATCATAGGTGAGTGAAAATGTATCTAATGCCTTTGGAAAACAGTATGAATTTCTACATCATTTGTTTTTGTTGTTCAGAGCTCTTTTACGTGACGCGATATGTACTATGGGCAACAGCGACGCTTAACCAGTTTGCAACAAAATTCGTGTGCGCGCGTATCGCCCCTACACGAACTAAACGTATGGTTGTGACGGCGCGGCGTGCAAGCGATTTTGACCTTAGCAGTGGTTAAGCATCGCTGTTGCCCATGGTACGTTCACTAAGTACGTTGCGTCCATAGATAACAATGAAGAAGAAGCCAATAAATAAATAAGAAACCTCCCTATCCCTGATGATATTGCTATTTTGTTTTTTTCGACCTCACGGCACACAGTAATCTCACGGTATCTTAAGCCGCTAATCGCTCGCACCATGTCCACTGCTACTGTCATGGGCGTAACCACGGACGTAATGAACTAATGATGCTGACGCATCAGCCATTACTGGGAGCCACTGACAAAGAATACTCTATTGTCCGGCGGACGAGGGAAACACTTTTTAGAGCCTTGCTTGATTAAATTCGGATGCTTATCGGGGTTGCCAGAATTAATGACGAGATCGTTACTATTAAAGTGACGTTTGCAAGATAAAAGACAATCTTGAAGATGATAAAATATTCGTAAAGCAGGCCATACACGCTAGGTTATGCATGACGGTTTTAACCGAGCTGCAAAACCTTCATGCAAAACCGAGTTCAATAGACGACACACACGCTAGGTTATGCATGACGGTTTTGACCACAGGCATAACCACCGAGCGGCTGCATCGCCTGTTCATATGTGTGTATGGGATAATAATCCCATACACGCTAGGTTATGCATGACGGTTTTGACCTTACAGGCATAACCATCATGCATAACCCATCGTGTATGGCCGGCTTTAAGCACAACCACAGATCGAAACAAAAAAACACTCAGCTTAAACTTGGTCATATAAACTCGCTGATGACTTCATCATCACCAGGGGTGTTGACAACTGCAAAAGCAACTGAGAAGCACGGAGAAGCTCGAGATGATTCAAATTTTGGTTACCCATCCCATGACTGATCCTCGCGAAAGTTGCTTAACTGCCGCAATCGCAGGGCCGACGCAATCAAGCTCCTCGCTGTTGATATTGTTGAGTAGTACAAGAGCGAGAGCTTCGCTCGCTACTTACATACTATAAGAGACATTGTAAAAACAGGCTCTAATAATGTTAAGGTTATTAGTAAAAAAAAATTCACAGATTTTACAGTCCTCGCAAGAATCGGAGCATTGAAAATGAACACAAAAATTTACGAAAAACCAAAATCAAATCGAATGCAAAATCCTATAATATTTTTAAAGTAACCTAGGTAGTACCTATTTTTTTACGATTGTGACACTCGGCTCCGCCTCGTGTCACAAACGCGCCCGCTAACTGCCTCGACGCGGCCGAAATATTATTAACCGACTATAAAAATTCCAACGAATGCACTTCTCGTCTGCTTTTGCATCTTTTAACACTATTACCATGACGATCGGTCAATAATCATAGAAGCTACATCACTTTTTATGTATGGAAACACCCTTTTTTCTACAATTCCAAATCTAAAGGGACCACATACAGGTCACAATTATTAACCAATTTTCAAAATTATTTTACCATTTGGTAGCTAAACTAATACCCTAGGACGTTTTTTTTTTATTTTTTCTTAAGTCGGTTTTTTTTCCGAAATATTTACAATTTAGTAAACAATCATCCGCCAAAAAACCCGGAATTTTTGGAGTTTTGCAAAATTCCAAAAAAAGTTTCCGGTAGATTTTCAAAATTCAAACGTTTACAGGTGTCTCGATAAATTTCTCAACTTTTGGTACTATTTTCATCTCGATCCTCCTAAAATCCTCGGAGATATGGCCAAAAATACGTCTCAGGCGATTTGCATCTGATAACCATTTTCAATAGTAAAAATTTGATATCACCTTTATTTGCCTAGACAGACATACGTATCGAACGATGTAATACATTGTTGTGATAAGTTACTGTCTTCGTCCGTCAAATAGTTTAGTCCATGACCATCAGCCATTTTTAATGTCCCCACTGCTGGGGCACAGGTCTTCCTATGGGTGGTAAGAAGGATGGGCCATACATAACCCACCACACGCCGGCCCAATGCGGATTGATGGGTGTTAACGACTGCAAATGCAGCCGGGACCAACAGCTTAACGTGCCTTCCGAAGCACGGAGGAGCTCGAGATTATAAATTTTTGGTCATCTCATGACCGACCCTTGAGAACGTTGCTTAACCTCCGCAATCGCTGGGCCAGGCGCTAAACCACTGCGCCACCGAGCTCCTCAAATAGAAAATATAGGGTCAGAGGCAACTCGTCCTTAAAACAATAGTAGTTTATGAATCTGGCGCATAATGAGGGGTATTAAAACATGAGTGTGTGTTTAATAGTATCACACGAGTGTTTTAATACCTAGTTATGTGCAGTTTCATACACTACTTTATCTACTCTCATACAATTTGTGATTGAACCGATTGAACCTACAAAACTTCTACAAAATAAAATATCAATGATAAAAAGAGTAAGATTGTAATTTCTCTTGGCACTACTTACCTAGGTTAAGTAAGACGTTTTTCCAACGCCGCATCTAAAATATCGGGTGTAGTCAAATTTTCACTCACTACTATGACATTTTTAAGCAAAAGTAAAAATTAAAATCTAATAAAAATGGCGCGTATTCAATTAGAAAAATAAATAATGAGATGAGTGCATTCCAGAAGACTAATCGCTACGATAACTCATCGATCACCATAGAGTACATTTTAATCGTGGAAAGTATGTGGGAATATCATTGTTTCTTTTTTAATATCACGACACTGCCATCTTCTTGGATTTGCCCTGTATCGTAATCAGAAAAAAAGTTATTTTATAACATTGCTTAGTATAGCAAAGGTATGTTATAGCCATTTCGAAAAATGTTAAAAATGGTACAAACGCAAGGGTAGTCCTTGCTGTCAAAGCCGCTAGTGGTATTGTTATCATACTTTTCACAGTATAAAGTTTATCTTGATTTTCAGGATATCACCAGAGTTCTCAGCTAATATTTAGTTCGTGTTAAGAGTACTTGGGAGGCGGCACTCGCGCTCCGGCCCTCATTATGATAATTTTATCGGAAATTTTCGCTGCAACACCAAGCCAACGTACATACCGCCGGTAAGATTAACGAATAAGATTAAAAAACCCTCAGAGGTTTTTATATAATAAAATAAAAAGATTTTAATAGATAAAACTACGTGGAATTTTTAGTATTTTTAAGTCTCGTAACAATTCGTAGAAGTAGATAGCAAATGTGTCAAAAACGACCGCTTTTAGCAGTTTTGCTATCTGCTTCTAGAATTGACTGCGAGGGAATGTAATGATACCTAGCATCTAAAAATACTAGACTATTCTTAAAAATTCCACGTAAAGTGTTATTAAATTTATGTATTATTAGCTTCCGCCCGCGACTTCGTCCGCATGGACATTCGGAAAATCGCTAGGGAACCTTTGACCGGCGTAAAAAGTATCCTATGTTTAATCCAGGCTATAAACTAAATGTGTATCAAATTTCATCCAAATCTGTTCAGCCGTTTATGCGTGATTGAGGAACAAACAAACAAACTCACAAACTTTCACTTTTATAATATTAGTAGGAGACTTAATAAAAGTGGCGCCACTTTCGATCGGGGTACAGTCAGCAACGACAGAAGCTTATCACTTTATCACTTTTTTGACAGTTTTTTTTTAAAACATTTTTTTTATTCTTTTATTATTTGGGGGCTTTTAACACTTAAGGTCATGTCAGCCCCATTATAACCTTATCTAAAACTACCTATCCTATAACCCTATTTATTACACTATTTAGAGCGAAAGTATATAGAATTCTGGCCTCATCGCTGGTGGGAGATGACAGAATGCCATGGAACATGCTTACATTATTTGCATTTAAGTTTAGTTCTGCCATCACCTCATACTTTTTTTTAAACAAGAAAGTTACTATGACAAAATACTAAAGTGTTAAGCAGCTTTCGTTGCTGACTGTACCGTCTTAACAGGAAAACCCGGGTGATAAATATGCTCCCCCTCCGTACCGCCCGTGGCTCCCTCTCACGGGATATTAATCTCTATCATAGTCTCTTAAGGTATATTGAAGAGCTCATTAATGGAGATATCCTCAGAAACGCTGACCATGGCAACCGCTTGTAGTTTCCGTGGCGTGGGGCCATTAAATAAGCGGGGTTGGGGACAATATCCATCCATGATATTTTTTTATTTCGGTTACACGTTTTTAAAATGATTTTTGTTAATTAATTGTTTGAATGTGTGCTTTAAAGATTCGGTGGCGATATTTTGGTTGTTTTTAATTTGTTTCAATGTTTCGAGGTAGGCAAGTGGTGACAGTGCAATACAATTAGATTGATTGCAGAAAATGTTGTTTTATAGAGCTAAGTAAAAAAAAAGGTGGTAAAGAAACGTTGATCTGTAATAATACTTATATTATAGTGAAGTAGTTGTAGCAGCATCGTGTTATTTATATTCTTCATCATGTTCCACTCCTATCGGAGGTTGGACAACATCATGGCTATCTTGACCTTTGAGGCCGCTGCCTGGAATAGGGACGTAGTACTGCGACCGAACCAATCCCGCAGGTTCTTCAGCCACGAATGACGTCTTCCAGCACTGCGTTTACCCATAATTTTGCCCTGTATGATTAGTTGGAGAATTCTGTATTTATCGTTTCTCATCACATGACCAAAATATGTGAGTTTGCGGCACTTGATGATTTTGATGAGTTCAAGGTCTTTGCCCATTCTTTGAAGTACCTCTAAGTTGGTCAAAGTCAATTTGGCTTCAGGAACGGATTAGGTACGAGGGATGCTTTGTTTTGTATCCGGCTTTTGGGGGAGCGATGCTTAGATATGAACCAGGACATCGTTCCAATGGATTGGATTTTGAGAAGGCCTTTGACAAAGTTTAACATAATAAGTTAATTCAGCTGCTCATCAACAAAGGCATCGACTAAAAAGATATACGGATCATTGGAAACTTATACTGGGATCAGACAGCTAAGGTTAGAGTGGGTGACGAATTATCAAAATCCACCAAGATTTGTCGTGGGGTTAGGCAAGGGTGCATCTTGTCTCCACTCCTATTTAACCTGTACGCAGAATAAATCTTTCAAGTTGCCAACGTTGCGATGCAGCCAGGTATAATAGTCAACGGGTCTAACATCAACAACATCAAATAGGCAGATGACACTGCTCTTGTTTTGGGGAGTATACAGAACTGGAAAAACTACTGAATAATGTCAATACTGCCAGTAACGACATGGACCTTAGAATAAACATATCAAAGACTAAATTCATGGCGATATCTAAAGAGCCTGAGGCAGATCACAGCTTACTTGTAGATAACCAACATGTGGAAAGAGTCACTAAGTTCAAATATCTTGGTAGATGGATGAGTGAAGATAGTCACTACAAAATATCAGAATCCGCATTGAGATGGCAAGAAGTGTATTCTTCAGAATGAACAAGGTTTTACGCAACAAGAATCTGGGACTCAGCCTCAGGATGCGTATAGTCCGCTGCTACATCTTCTCGGTACTGTTGTATGGGATTGAGTCTTGGACGTTAACACAGAATGCACTAAACAAACTAGAGGCCTTTGAAATGTGGGTGTACCGTCGTATTCTCAAAATCTCGTGGCGCGACAGAGTTATTTATCTACTGGAATTTATTGTGAACCAGGGAAGGAAGTCCAAGTTAGCCCGCTATGATTTTTGGTTTTACGATTGACAGACTGACTTACTGAATTTTTACGATGAAATGATTTATTATAGGCATATAAACATTTTATTCTAGTGGCTCTGTAGAGCTGTACACCTCGAGCTTGTAACATTTTGGAACATATTTCGAAATGGCTGAAATAGGATTTTCCCCATATTGTCGCCATTTTGAAAACATTTCGAAAGACAAACAAAAAATCCACATAATTATAGAACCTGCTGTCAAAATTTCACGAGAACCGGTTGAGAAATGCAACCTGTAATGGAGAATAAACGGACAGCCGGACGCACATACAAGAAAGCATTTTGCCTAAGCTGAAACGGAGTCGCTTCGCACTCGGTCAATATTAATTATATTCGGAAAAACTGCAACGACGCTTCTACGCTAATTTTGTAGCCACAATAAGGTCATCAGCTCCGTTATGCTGATGCCCAGATATCGGCATATTTACTACAGTGTCGTTATAATATTGTGTTACCTGCTTAGTTTGTTATTTATTCGCTTTTAGTTTACGTTAGTATATATTTTCTTTGCTTTTAGATAATAACCAGACTGACTTTGATCGAAGCGACAAAGATTTAATAAGCGTGCTTCGTCTTGTCGCCTAACTAAAAAGTCTTGAATAAGTAGTAAGTAAATAATGTCGCTTATTTTATTAAGTTTTTGAAAATTGGTTATTATTACGAATATCAGTTAGAGTCGACGATATTCAAAACAATCGTATACACTGCTTAAGTCAAATAAAAGTAAAAGTTGTCAATTTTTTTTTGTTTTCTGCCAATCAGTGTAAAATTTCATTGAATTTAGCAGATTTTTTTTATATGTCGACCATGAAGGTATATAAAATATTTGGCAATGAATTTGAAAACGAAATTTAGTAGTTTTATGAACCTACCTTCTTAGTCAATTTCATACAATAAATGAATACTATGAAGAAAGAACAAATAATGCTTTCAAAACGACAAGTACACAAAAATATGTATTCCTAACACACATTATCGATAAAAGATTAGACTTAATGGAAAAACAAGAATTCGTTCAAAGGCATTGTTGACGGAAAAAATAAAAATTAAACTTCTAGACGGAGGCCATCAATTCTTTTAATATTCGTCTCATTAGCTATAATTCACTACGAATAGGCATTTCGCTGTTGGAATTTCTGCCATATTTTAGCTCGCTAGCGGTCGTTCAGTTTACGATATCAAGTCTGTTACAAGTCACGAGCGAAATACTATTTTGTACGAGTTTTGAGGGTGTGACAAATTCAGAAATCATTTTATTCAGTCTATCTTTACTTGTTACAATAATTTTTGAGTGTCAAAGAATCTACGCCATCAGTTCGACAGATAACGTTTCAAATGAAAATCTTTCTGTACAAAGTGTGTCGCTGTGAGTGTGGCGTCTATACTCATGTTTCAATTGGACGACGTGTAGGGTTGTAAATAGTTTAGTTATTACTCGTGTTTTTAAACTTTATTAAAATACTGACATGAGGTGATTGATGCACAACAACGTGTTTACATAAAGAAATCATTCAGCTGCTTATTGCGAACTAAGTCAAGTATTAAAATTATACAACATCAAAAACATTGTCCCGATTCCAAAGTAGCTATAAGTAGGTAGCTTAAACACTTTTGTTATGGAAACCGGAGACAATGGTGGCATTACAAACACCCAGACCTGAGCCAATATAGAAAAGTTACTTTTCTAGATTGACCCAGCCGAGGATTGTATCCTCAACCTCAGAGATGGCGACACCTTGAAAGCCAGGGTACAAACCACTCGACTATGGAGGTTGTATTAAACCCGCTTTTAGAAGTGATGAGACACAAATCACAATTCGAATGACGTCAATCCATGCTCGATTCGAATGAGTATTTATGCTGATTCGAATCATTATTTGATTTGAATTGATTGGCTGATTCGAATCACCGTTCGAATTCAAATCAGTTTTTTTGATTCGAATAAAGATTCGAATCATTAAAGAATGGCGTAGCAAGCTCACCTTAGGAGCTGAGAACTACTGAGATATTCGTTTAGAGTTTTTATTTTCTTCAACAATATTTAGTATTTTATGATATTGTGTAAAATTTCTACGTTTTCTTTGTTTCAATTATTTTCCTTATGTTTAATTAATAAAATTTACGATATTGTTATTGATTCGAGTAATCGTATCGATTCGATTCATCACATTGATTCGAATCATCATATAGATTCGAATTATCACACTAATTCGAATCATCATATCGATTCGAATCATAGTTAAATTCAAATCGACGATTCGAACCACTTATGGGTAATTCGAATCGATTGGAATACATTTTTATGATTACACTACCGCTAACCATCACTACCGCTTAGCGCCTATGACTTACAAATCCATGAGTTTCATGCTCGCTTCTGTGTTTGAGAAGATAATTTTCTTCTTAATTAACCCGCTGTTGAATTGTGAATTTAATTGGGCCATTGGAACGTGTGAGATGTGAAAGCATTTTTTTACTGTGAATGGGTGGAATGAAAATTCATTAAGGTGAAGTAGGTCAGATATTTTTGTTTTCCGCGAATTAATTGGTTTTTGATTCAATTATACTTTTGTTTTAGTCTTGTGGCTACTGTTTCAGCAGCTGTTTATTTGTCATATACTTGCTACAAAGGATCTAGTGATTTTTTTAAAAATACTTAAATATTTTCATCATTCTACGATGTTAACCATAGTATAAAAACTATACATTTTGTAAAGTGGAAACTTTTAATTATGATATTTATTTTTCGCTTAGCGACGTTAACAATAAAGGTCATAAAACTGGCATTAACATTCAACAATCTTTACTTAGGTACCAATCCACATTGGGCCGGTTTGGTGGGTTTTGGGCCCACCCACCTTGTCTAATCATAAGGAAAGACTATGCTCCAGCATTAAAGACTTTGAAATAGCTGAGAACAATACATATTAATGAATATTTGGAAACAAAAGGAAAGCTTTAAGTCTCTATTCAACACGTTTTAATTTGTAATTAAGTATAATTAAATAAGTAATTAATTAAAATACGATTTATTTGTTCCGTCTCTCAGATTTGTTTTTCACATTTTTTGTGTTCCAATAAAAAAATCCAGAAGCAATTTTAATATAATTATTTGGATTACGAGAACGAGGAAAAAATGTTCGTTAATATTTTTTTTATTCTCAAATGAAGAAAACAATAAAATATTTGATCATTATTATTATTGTTTTGCTATTTGAGCGTCTATCATATTACTTACAACAGACTTTAAAATTTCTCGTTAGTCTATTATGAAACTGATGCATAAAGAGCGAGATATTTAATAGTATCACACGAGTGTTTAAATACCTTGTTATGTGCAGTTTCATATACTACTTTATCCACTCTAACACAATTTGGAATAGAACCTAAAAGATCAAGAGAAAGAGACTTCGCTGGTATTACCGTATTACCTTGATTATGAGACATTTCCGTCGCTACATCTAAAATAACGGGAGGACAAATTTTCTTCACATTCTCTCGTTATCAGACATTTTTAAGCAAGAATTTAAAAATCCTACAAAATTCAGCACATCAAAAAAATTAAAAAGTAAAAGTGTGCTATAAAAATTAACAAGTTATTGATGCAGTTGATTGCACTGTAGGTTTTGTGTTTGTTTTACCTATCCACGAAAATAAAGTACGTGTTAATACAATCTTTCTTGAATTAATATTTGGAACATCACGTTGTGAGTGTAGATAAAACTAATTTATAATTTAACACGTAAATAATTACGCTCCAGTGTATATTGTACACTGGGGCGAAATTTACGTGTTAAATATTATGTATATTGTAATATATGTATATTTCTGTCAACTTTGACTGTACACCGAAACGTAATGGCCGAGTCCAGACTTAGCAAATTTATTCTAGAAATTGAAGCACAGTCATTTACATGCATGAGCTTAGGACTAAGCTCCGTGCTTACATTTTGTAAGTCTGTAGTATAACAAAATATATTCAAACTTGTTTATAAGAAGTTAGAAAATGTATAGAAAAAGGCCATAGTCATGGTCCAAGAAAACAAGGCATTCCGGGAGAAGCACAGGCATATTATGTCACTATCTAGTTGCGCGACCCAAGCAAAGAATGAAGTTTTTTTTCTGTCACCCTCATTATAAAATTATTAATTATAGTGCGTTTTAATTGTGATTTGTTTCTCTTAGCAAGCAAAACAGCAGCAAACAGAATTAACGTTATTTTCAATACCAATAGCGGAGATTACGTAAGCCTGTGCAGACCCACGTCACTTCCTCTTTCTCGGAGTGCTTACCTGGCACAGTATGTTATTGTACCATGGTCATAGTGATGTCAGAGGGCTTAGACAAGTGGCAATGAGGGCCTTTCAAAATCACAAAAAACTGTAGGCTTAATAGATGGCGTTGATAAAAACGTATGTGTCAATGTGATTTTTTTACTAAGCTTACTAAGAGTACTCAGGTAGGCAGACAGAAAAAACCCTGAAATGTTTCTCTTTGGGCAGATGTCAGCCAGCGAGCGCTTACTTGCCTCTTTGGTACAGGCCGTTTATTTTTAACCGACTTCACAAAAAGGAGGAGGTTCTCAATTCGATTGTATGTTTTTTTTTTATCGTTGTTCGCGCGTATCTTCGTCATTTATGAACCGATTTTGATGATTCTTTTTTTGTTCGATTGAGTTTTCTTGCGAGATGGTCCCATTTAATTTTTTTTTCAAATCGGTTCGGTAGTTTTTGAGAAATCCTGAAAATACTGTGATTTTGCATCAACTAACTTGACGACTTTGTTATTTATGAACCGAATTAGATGTTTCTTTTTGTTGGGAAAGGGGTACTTTTAGTATAGTCTTTTTAACCGACTTCAAAAAAAAAGGTTCTCTCTCAGTTTGATCTGTATGAATGTATGTTTCTCCGCGAATATCTCACGTTTGGCTGAGCCGATTTTTCTACCAAATAATACACCTAATATAGAAGGTACTTACACTAAAAATAAAAAAATAAAAAATTGTTTTAAAAAACAAAAAACCGACTTCAAAAACCTGCCTCTAAAAAGCAAGAAATAATATTCGAATCATTAGATACGCATTATCATTGTTATAATAACAACACGTCTATTGAAGTCGGGTGGGGCTTTTAGAATAAAAAAAGGAAGTTGTACTCCAGCCCCACCCGACTTCAATAGACGTGTTGTTATTATAACAATGATAATGCGTATCTAATGATTCGAATATTATTTCTTGCTTTTAAGAGGCAGGTTTTTGAAGTCGGTTTTTTGTTTTTTAAAACAATTTTTTAATAGCCAATTTTGACACTTCTCTTTCCATTAACGCCCTCTAGTGAGGAAAACAGTTACTATTTTTGTTTTAAATGACACTTGGGAAATTCCTCATTATGTTCTGTTTACTCTCATTTATTAGAAACAGCCTCTTATTTAGCACATGATATTAGATCGAGGCTAAAGAAGCAAGAGAAAAATAACCAAGTCAAGTATCTGTTTCACCTTTTTGAAAAAAAGGAGACTATCGAATATACCCTCGTATAAATTAAACTGAAACATAATTATTTAATATCAGTTGATTAAAAGTTAAATTTTCATTATATCGTTCCTAAGAACAGAATAATTAAAATTCAACTTCTATTAATTAAGCTTGTAGCGTGGTTTTTTTGCTGTTTTGTCGATTTCCCTTAAAGGGGAAGTTTTGTTGGTAGTTTGTTTCCATTAATGATAAAATTTATTTTTTGGCAGTATGCCTCATGTCCTTTTCCTTATTTCCGTAAAAAGTCCGTTCAAAATTCGCGGCATCGACTTATAAAAAAAAAAAAAAAAAAAGATTAAGATCGTATTTCTTATGGTCGTCCTTCGCCCACTTCAGGGGCCTTGGCGTTGAGCCCTTATCGCAAGGATTTTTATTCAATTGTTTACCTTTCATACTAGATCCCAAAGGTTAGTGTGAAAGCAGGCCTTAAGCAGTCGTGTTTAAGGCCTGCTTTTGAACTGAAATGGTATTTTTTTTTGTCCGTAATGTCGTAGGTTGTTTGACCGTGTTTGCGGGAAGTCCGATCCGATTGAAGTCGCTTTCGGCGGCGCGATGTCAGTCCAGTCCACGCGCATCGATGAGTGATCAAGTGTAGGAAGTCGGAATGCGTCGTGATGGCGCGAGACTTGGAACGCAGCGAATATCAGCTGTGATTCATTCATATGATACAAAATTTTTCGGTTGGAAGGAATTTGATTTTATATCGCTGTTAAAGTTATTGGATTCGTAATTGTTCCTGATTTAAATAATATCTTGCAGCTATTCATTGTAATTTTCGTCGGCACCATAGAATTTCGCCAAGGTACCTATTTGTGAATTCCTAGACATTCAGCTGTTGGCAGTGTGAGAATTTGAAATTTATTTTTATCATCATATTCGTTATTTACAGAGGGTTTTGGCTAATAAAAGCCGCCGAGAAGAGTTCTAATTCGTGTCGTGATATCCGATCGAAGGAGGAATACTGATTGACCGGATTCTAAACCATATAAAATATATTGTTATCAAGGAGCCGCAGGTATATCAAAATTTATTGCTATCCATTATCTAGTATTTACTGCAAGGGGTCTCTATCTATTTATTCCTTTCAATTTCAGTTCTTTTCATGTGAAAAGAGACTTTGTAAGTTGAGAGCTACGGTATGTTTCTATGTCTCAATTCAATTCGAGTAGATTAGTCTGCTGTGAAGGGGATAGTTTAACAGAAAAGTCCGGGATCAGTAATATTTATTGTCAGAATGAACAGACAAGAATAGATTTCCCTCAGTTCTGCTATTCGCTGCAGGGTCTCCCCGTCATGGAATAGTTGTAGTCCATTTAAGGCCGACGTTGTTAAATTATGGTTTTTGTGCACACCATTCCAGGTGAAGAGTGGCGTACGTATCCAGCCACGAGACAACCACTGCTCTGTCGTCCATTCAAACCCAGTTAAGCGGGAAAAGTTGAAATAAACCGGACTTTGGTTTCTCACCCACGGCTCCGAGGCATAATTAATAGAAAGCAGCCATCGAAGCGTTTCTCTACTAAACAGACTCGCTGCGAGATATTCTAATAGGTACCAGTTAACTCTCAAATCTTTTTAACCCGTAAACTAACCGAAGTATAAGAATCCAGCTATCCGTACTTAGGCCTTCGAGTACGACCTACACGAGCTAGATTTATGTTAGATAATTACCACATTTCTGATATTCTAGGGCAGGCAATTCTTACCCACATAACGCTCTGCGAGTAGTTTTAAGTTTAACCTTTTAAAATAACCCCTCGGGAAAAAGATTAGATTCATAGCTTCGTTTTTCTTCGTGTCCAATCACCGAGTAAATTGGCAGATCTGCGATTACAACGTTGATGTTTATTATTGTATAGAATCAACCGTATTTCAATAAAACTGTAGTTTGCTGTAGACTGTACGTTAAGTGTTTATTTATTTTCCCTTGAGTTGTCATTAAGGTGAGTCATTCGCATGAGTTTATTTATTACTTACTGTTTCTTAAGCCAAAAAGGCAATAAGAGAGAGAAAAAGACATAACAAGCTTTAACATAATAAGTCATACAAAGACATAATTTAGAGTTTTATTAAATTCTGTTATAATATTTTGAAATTAATTATAATGTTAATCGATGTCTAAAAGGCAAAGTTTTTTAATAAAGCTATCTGCTATTTAATTATTTAGAGATAAATTACAATAACGAGTCTCGCTACTGCAAAATAAATAAATTCATTTTGTTGACGCATTTAACTAAATACTTACTCTATGTCACTAATGTACAAATGCATCATTTACATATATATACAGGGTGTAACAAAAAAAACAAACATTCCGACGAACTAAGAACCTCCTCCTTTTTGGAAGTCGGTTAAAAAGGGGGGAATATGTGAATCAACTGACCCCGGGGGCTATGGAGCATAAGTCTCATTATAGTATCAATTATATCACTCAATGTCGCGTTACAGTATATATTCTGTATAAATGTCAAAAATGAACTAATAAAAATGGCGTTTTATGATTCTATGGACGTAGTTTCTATAGGTATACACATAACACATTAAATGTGGCAATATCTTTTACAAAATACAGTTTGAAAAATTGTAACTATTTTTATTTTTTGAATTTTACATTGAGAAGCCTTTATTGCTTGGCTTGTCGATAATTCGTATCGAATAGATATGATATTAAGTTGGTTTAATGCTCTGTAATAAGTGCGTGAAATTGACATTTCAAACTGTCATGATTGTCTACGGTGAGTGACAGCTTATGTCAATTACACGCAAAATATTCTATTCAAATGGGGAGGCGAAGGCAAAGTGAATTACAGATGGCGCTTCATTCTTTGGAACAATTGTCAGTTTGAGCTTATATTGTCTTGACTGTGTATTACGTGATTTTACTTTCTTAGATTGTATTTTTTCGGTTTTGCGGAAAAACAATGTATTCTATGCTAACTTTAGCTCATATAAAAGAAGAATTACGGAAAAGAAAAGCCAAAACAACAGGCAAGAAAGTTTATAGCAACTTACAAAAAATTGCTAACAAGCATTACATTTCTTTAAATTTCGTGTAAGATTTACAAGTAATCTTTTTATTTCAGATTAGAAGCATATGATTTAAATTTTAACAAAGCAACTGAGTGTGAATTTCCGTGTTTATAGTTGCCTGATGATGCCTTCTGTGCAATAGTAATTTCAGGTTTCTGTACTGGAATTTCTGTACCATCCAAAATTACACGAACCGTTTTATCATATTTATTTTATTATTCTAAGTTTCTTGAATGACTCTGGTATATAAAATTCTATTAATTCTCTGTTTGGCCCCAATATTGGGCTTATTCCATATTTGATATACCTATCAAATTCATCCAAGTTATAAATATGTTAGAAACTGCTGAGGTTGAAATATTAAAGAACAAAGCTGTTATAATTCAAATGTTGTTTTATTTTGGCGAAGCTTCATCAAATTCATGAAACATTCCTTTTGATTTATAATGTTTCTCAGGCTCAGCAAAGGAGAAAATCGAGGGAAAAGCATATTTTTTATGATATTTTTTTGCCCACTATTTTTTTTGTTACTGGGAAATCTATGAACTCCAATATTTTACAAGTTACATGCATAACAATGTGGCATTTTCTCAGTATAAAATTAAAAAGTGCAATACTCCAAGAGATTCCCATATGTTTTGACACTTTCTTTGAGGCGGCCGTGTACCAAAGACCAGACGCCACCTATCGGGATAAAATTGCGCTTTTCCTCCCCATTGTAGAAAGCTCCTTGACTATAGGTAACAGCCATTGCTGAACTTTACCAGTAGTCAGAACTTCCTAGCGAGGCGAACTACAAACTATTATAAATTATATCATTGATTCAAAAGTTGGATTTTTATGTCGTTTTCTTTGATATCTAAAAGAAGTCATGTTTTGTTATTTTGTATGCAAAAAATCTTAATACCTTAGATAGGTATTCTACTAACTCTTTGAGTAAATAAAATTTGAATTGAATTTTATTGTTCAAAGCTAAATAACAAACTCGAACCAACCCCATAGTTTTCAGTCGTTTCATAAAACTCACACAAAATAAAAGAGTATATTCCGCACTCAATTTTTAACAGTTTGATATATAGCCCAGTATTAACTAAAACAATAGCTGTGGGATACAATGTAAACCCAATGTTGAAATATCTCTTGTTTAAAATTCAGTAAATTTTATAGCGGATCGTTTTTACTAAACGACACGGTTTTAAAACTGTTTTTGGGAATTGACTCTTGGTTGACAAAAGGGTGGAAATTACAAATGGGCTTGCTAGGTAATTTTTACATGCAATAGAGATAATGAGCCAAAACTGTTTATCAATCGCTTGTATCTTTTATCTTTGAATCACGCTTTGAGATATTGACTTTGTACGGACATTGGCCTATGCAGATAGCTTCTTTTTAAGAAAAAAAAATCAATTTTATTTTGTTTTTGATAGTTAGTACCTTTGTAACTTCCACCCCTCTTACAGTTTTTGAAAATGTGTATTGACTGTTGATTTTTTATATGACGTCATAAGTTTTGCTTATATGACTTGTGATGTTAGAAATAATATGTGTTTTATGAATATGTTTTAATTATATGACGTATGAGTTTACTTATATGACGTCATATAGTTATTTCAGTGATTAAAATCAATATGGCGGCGTTTCGCATGACTATTTGTGGTCATCTCCATTTCTGTCCAAATATTTAATTTTGTCTGATGTACAACATATTCACTTCTCAAGCTTTCACTTCTCAAGCATCTTTTATTTCATGATGTACAACAATCAGAAAATCCTCTACATTCCTACTTCTGATACTTATAATAATAAAAAAGTAAATTATGCGGTGTTTAAAGGATTATGCCGATTTTTCTATACAAGCTAGGCCATGATGCGCTTTGATGAAATTACCAATATTCTATAGTAATTTTATACTAATTGCGTGGGAAGAATGTAATTAAAATATAATGCGGGAGAAAAGAGAAATCTTTATCTCAAGGAGCTGTTTACAGTTATAATTGTTTGACATTTTCCTATTACCTATATAACATTTCAAAATCAAAGTCAATGAGATATGTATGGTTAATGCGCATCATGGCCCAGAATCCGGCATGATCCTTTTGTTTGTAAAACGTCAACTTGAATTCGAAAAAAATATTTA
This sequence comes from Agriphila tristella, assembly GCA_928269145.1. NCBI lineage: Eukaryota > Metazoa > Arthropoda > Insecta > Lepidoptera > Crambidae > Agriphila > Agriphila tristella. The sequence goes on from OV743435.1 coordinate 4,779,948, forward strand.
CGTATATTCCTGGCTACATTTTGCGAAGGCCCAGTTGTATTAAAAAATAATAAGTCGTTTTTTTCATATCGTGCCAAAAAACCAATGGGCGCATATTTTCGGTATAAACAGAAGGATATCGACGCTGGTAAATCCGGATTATCCGGCTAACGGATACCCGGCAAATCATTCCAGTTTGTTCTACGAATGGGCTGTTGGTTGGGCATTTCTACTATAAAGGATGTGTAGTTTCTATTTTGTATACGGAATAAGTATATAAGAGTGTGTTGAAATTTAATTTTTGAAAAATATGATTTTGACAATTTTAGATTTATTAAAAAATAACTTTGAAAACTTTTATTAGGCGTTGGGCAAACTACTAACTATAATCACGATATTTGGATGATTTTCATCGTTTCGGACCTAATTCCTGCGTGAATAATATCACAAAGCGGAACAAACAACTTACCTACGTTTATCTTTGCTCGGTTTTCGGAGTTACCTCAAGTTACAAAATACAAAAAAAAACACAAATTAAAAATTCTCCAAGAGCCATTCCAGCAATCGTGGTTATAATCTTAATATAATATCTACAAAATATGTAATTAATAAAATCGTAAAAATATCTATCACCTAGCATTTAAAGGGCTAATTGGGAAATTAGGCACAATGGTGATTCACTAGGATAAAGCACGGAGGTATATGTACTACCACAGAATACATAATATGTAGTACAAGTGTACTATACGTACTAGAGCAGACACCGCAAAGAAAAGTTATCCCCACCTAAAATGCAGTGCACCCGCCTTAATACTACTTATAGTAAATAGACCTGAAATATATATGAACTAGCTTCCGCCCGCGACTTCGTCCGCGTGGATATTAGAGACAATCCTTATGGAACTTTCAACCAGGATCCGACCAGCCGTTTTTACGCGATTAGGCGGGTCCCCACCAAGCGCGCTGCCTCGCGAGGCAAATCGTTTGGATCGTCTGATATTGCATGATATTTGCCGCGTGTGGCAGGCCTCGCACGAGGCTGCTTGCTTGGTGAGGTGGGGACCCTCCGTTCCCGTTCCCGTTCCCGTTCCCGTTCCCGTTCCCGTTCCCGTTCCCGTTCCCGTTCCCGTTCCCGTTCCCGTTCCCGTTCCCGTTCCCGTTCCCGTTCCCGTTCCCGTTCCCGTTCCCGTTCCCGTTCCCGTTCCCGTTCCCGTTCCCGTTCCCGTTCCCGTTCCCGTTCCCGTTCCCGTTCCCGTTCCCGTTCCCGTTCCCGTTCCCGTTCCCGTTCCCGTTCCCGTTCCCGTTCCCGTTCCCGTTCCCGTTCCCGTTCCCGTTCCCGTTCCCGTTCCCGTTCCCGTTCCCGTTCCCGTTCCCGTTCCCGTTCCCGTTCCCGTTCCCGTTCCCGTTCCCGTTCCCGTTCCCGTTCCCGTTCCCGTTCCCGTTCCCGTTCCCGTTCCCGTTCCCGTTCCCGTTCCGTTTGTCTATTTTATATTCTTTTTCCATCCAAATTTGAACCCCATTTTCACCCCCTTAGGGGTTAAATCATATCCACGGTGTTAGACATCAAAATAAATGTCATTTTCGCAATCACCATCCCATTAAACCTCAAGAACAACATCCATATCGATTTTTAGGGTTCCGTACCCAAAGGGTAAAAACGGGACCCTATTACTAAGCCTCCGCTGTCCGTCTGTCTGTCTGTCTGTCTGTCTGTCGGTCACCAGGCTGTATCTCATGAACCGTGATAGCTAGACAGGTGAAATTTTCACAGATGATGTATTTCTGTTGCCGCTATAACAACAAATACTAAAAACAGAATAAAATAAATATTTAAGGGGGCTCCCATACAACAAACGTGATTTTTTTGCCGCTTTTTGCTCCATATTGATAACGACTACAGGTAGACAGTTGAAATTTTCACAGATCGTGTATTTCTATTGTTGCTATAACAACATATGCTAAAAACAGAATAAAATAAATATTTAATAATAATAATAATAATAATAATAATAATTTATTTATTTCAGATAACAAGATCCATAATATTATACAGTCATTCATACAATAACAAAATAATTCAAATAATTCCTGGTGCATGCATACATTAGATAATAACTATTAATCACAAATTAAAAGTCATATTAATGAATTAAAATTTTAAAATGTCAAGATGTCAAAATGTCAAAATTGAAATTAATAAGAATAAAATACAAATTCATAGTAAGTAAGTACCTAATTAAAATAAACAAATCAAATAAAGCTTTAAATGTCAAATACCCATATGAAATAATTTTACAATGTCAATAATTAATTTAATTTTAAATGGAATCTAATTGTGGAAGGGGGGCTCCCATACAACAAACGTGATTTTTTTGCTGTTTTTTTTGGTACGGAACCCTTTGTGCGCGAGTCCGACTCGCACTTGGCCGGTTTTTTATGTTTACTTACCCCATTTACCCCCCAAGGGGTGGATTTTCACAATCACAAAATACATGTTTGCCCATATTTATTTTTAAACGTGCTCCAACTCCTCCAACTCCAACTAAATTGTTATTCCCGAAATTGTTAAATTAACATGTTCAGCAAAATTTGCTGATATTTAATATCTTCACTTGGCTCATGAGGTGACCGCCTAGGTGGCATCTTGATTCAAAGATCATTGTCCCAATCGTTAATAGGCGAACGGTTTTAATAGCGAGGAATCAACACCTTAAAACGACTCTCGCTCGCTGGTTAAATCAAGGGTCAGATGCAGAAGGCGGTAGGTACTCCTGGACACGGCGCATCGCAGGAGGTTCCTCTATCTGTTTTACTTCCACTGAGACATACAATGAGGTGACTGGACAGAATTTAAATGGGTACCATTGGAAAGTTGTGTATAGAAAATCTCTCATTTTCGTAGTAAAAATCGCTTAATTTATAATTAGGCTTATGGATAGAAATCTAACGCAACGTAAATTGTCATTGGTAGTATTTCAACTCCTATGGGGATGAAAAAGGGCTGAAATGGGGTAAAAAAAAAAAAAAAATAGATATGGATGTCGTTATTGGGGTTTTCTGGTATGACGATTGCGAAAATGACATTTATTTTGAAGTCCCACCGTGTTGACATGATTTAATCCCTAAAAGGGTGAAAATGGGGTAAAATTTTGTATGGAAAAATAATATAAAATAGACATTATATAACTTTAAAATTAGTTGGAGCACGTTTAAAAATAAATATGGGCAAACATGTATTTTGTGATTGTGAAAATCCACCCCTTGGGGGGTAAATGGGGTAAGTAAACATAAAAAAACCGGCCAAGTGCGAGTCGGACTCGCGCACAAAGGGTTCCGTACCAAAAAAAACAGCAAAAAATCACGTTTGTTGTATGGGAGCCCCCCTTAAATATTTATTTTATTCTGTTTTTAGCATATGTTGTTATAGCAACAATAAATATACACGATCTGTGAAAATTTCAACTGTCTACCTGTAGTCGTTATCAATATGGAGCAAAAAACGGCAAAAAAATCACGTTTGTTGTATGGGAGCCCCCCTTAAATATTTATTTTATTCTGTTTTTAGTATTTGTTGTTATAGCGGCAACAGAAATACATCATCTGTGAAAATTTCACCTGTCTAGCTATCACGGTTCATGAGATACAGCCTGGTGACAGACAGACAGACAGACAGACAGACAGACGGACAGCGGAGGCTTAGTAATAGGGTCCCGTTTTTACCCTTTGGGTACGGAACCCTAAAAATCGATATGGATGTCGTTCTTGAGGTTTAATGGGATGGTGATTGCGAAAATGACATTTATTTTGATGTCTAACACCGTGGATATGATTTAACCCCTAAGGGGGTGAAAATGGGGTTCAAATTTGGATGGAAAAAAATATAAAATAGACGGAACGGGAACGGGAACGGGAACGGGAACGGGAACGGGAACGGGAACGGGAACGGGAACGGGAACGGGAACGGGAACGGGAACGGGAACGGGAACGGGAACGGGAACGGGAACGGGAACGGGAACGGGAACGGGAACGGGAACGGGAACGGGAACGGGAACGGGAACGGGAACGGGAACGGGAACGGGAACGGGAACGGGAACGGGAACGGGAACGGGAACGGGAACGGGAACGGGAACGGGAACGGGAACGGGAACGGGAACGGGAACGGGAACGGGAACGGGAACGGGAACGGGAACGGGAACGGGAACGGGAACGGGAACAGGAACGGGAACGGGAACGGGAACGGGAACGGGAACGGGAACGGGAACGGAAACGGGAACGGGAACGGAGGGTCCCCACCTCACCAAGCAAGCAGCCTCGTGCGAGGCCTGCCACACGCGGCAAATATCATGCCTCGCGAGGCAGCGCGCTTGGTGGGGGGACCCGCCTAATCGCGTAAAAACGGCTGCTCGGATCCTGGTCGAAGGTTTCCTAAGAATTTTCTCTAATATCCACGCGGACGAAGTCGCGGGCGGAAGCTAGTTAGTCATACTATCAATATTTGTAATTAAACGCACCGGATAACAATCTCGGATAGCGAGCAAGACACCCCCCCACCCGCAGTCGCCCATTCTATCCTTACGCACTACATTATATCCGAGTGGGAAAAGTTCACCGTCCTTCACGGAACTAGTTAAAAAAGACTCAGTCAACGCAATTAAATCGTATCCAGTCTGCGAAACACTGCTAAGAAAAATTTCAGTTTTTGACCGTAACCCACGAATATTTTGGTAGCACAGGTTAATTTCTTGGAAGCGTGGTTTATTATGTGCTTTTGTCTTTTGCACGAAAGTTCTGGCGCCAGGGCTTAACACATATATCTTCTGCCCAGTTTTCACATGACATGACAGCATCGACGTCCTTTGATGGAACTCCCAATTTGAAGGAGGCATAACGCCCACGTGATTTCAACGCCTCCACCGTGCACACGGCTTTGCCACATATGGAGCCAAGATGAGCTTGAACCTGCGCAACCGTGGTAGAGGTGTCCTTCTTGGACGTAGTAGAGGTGTAAGTATCTCCATCTCTCGGCTGCGCGCAATTGCGTTGTTCCAGGTGCAGCTGTCCCTCTAAGCACGCCTGGAAGTGAAGTACGCGACCGTTTTGGTTTTACCTGCTCCCATTCGCCTTTGTCAGTTACTTCACTTTTTTGAACGTTCAAGGGAGGAACAGATGTAGGGCGTTTCTGACCTATGGTCTTTTGAGGATTAGCTGAAGTCTTTGGTTCTTCAATATCTTTAGGCTTGGCTTTGGTCTGCGGTTTTGGTTTACCGGTCTTGGCCCCAGCGAAGGGAATTCTAGCTGTATTTGTATTTGTGTCATCGTTCTTGGATTGGTCGTTGTTTATGCCAGAGCCCAAATTATTTTTTCTTTCCAACTGTACTATTTTATTAGTTACCAAACCAATTTTAGTCAAAATGTCAGTTTTAAATGCAAGAAATTGGTCAATCACTAATTTATTAATTTTGCTATGGAGTTGCGCTTCAAAATCTGTCGTATAGTTACGTTGTCCGGGTTAAAAAAATCAGGACAATTACTTATATCTTGGTGCAGCTGTTGACGCACAGGTGTCTGCCTATTATCGCCTATAGGTACTCTGCTACTACATTCAAAACAAACCCAAGACTTTTTGAACTCAGTCAAAAAGTAGCAAATAATTCCGCACTAGTTTGCGCATAAAATATCGAAAATTTGCTTACATATAGTGCATTTCATATAGGCGCTATCTTCACTTACTGCACCGTTGCATTCCGCGCACAAAGCCATCTTGGATGTTATGTTTGCGCTGTGGTCGACAGTACCTCAGTCAGCTGCGCGCGCGATGACTCACACCAGTGGACGAGTTGCGAGTTGTCGTAGGTCCGATCCGACCCCGACGGTTAAATATTTTTCAAATATGTTTTTGCTTCTAACTCTGCTGTTTCTTGATGGAATGTAATTTTAATTTCACCACTAAGAAGTTTACAATACGGGCTTTCGATATTGCTATAACACAACTTTGGATGACAACTTTAACTGCCGATAAAATGATTATTTTACGAAGCAAACCGGCACAGATGTAAACACACTAACTACCCAACGGCGAGTGATAATGAGTTTTTGTTCGTCATCAATCATGTCCACCGTGTTGGATTTCAAAATAAATCTCATTTTTGCAATCGTCATCCCACAAACCCCCGATAGCGACATCCATATCTATTTTTAGGTTTTTTACCCCTTTTCACCCCCATTTCATCCCCTTTGGGGTTGAAATCTTAACAAAAACAATATACCTTGCGTTAGATTTCCATCCATAAGCCTAAATTATAAATTTAGCGATTTTTACTTCGAAAATGAAGGATTTTCTTCAATACACAGCTTCATCCCCCTTTTGACCCCTTCGGGGGTAGAATTTTGAAAAACGCTGAAACACGTATTTATTAATTTTCAATCGTCAGCCTAAACACAAAATTTGAAGATTCTAGCTTCAAAACTGAGGGACTTTCATACAAACTTTCATCCCTTATTTCATCCTCTTAGGGATGGAATTTTCAAAAATCCTTCCTTACTGGATGCCTACACTGTATAAAGTATCTGTGTGCAAAATTTCAAATCTCTAGGTCCAGCAGTTCGGGCTGTGCATTGATAGATCAGTCAGTCATTCATTCAGTTTACTATGTTATATATTAAGAAGATGTACGATATCACTCGTACACTGGGCTTACAGTGGACAGTAGTGTTTGTGTGTTATTGCGTCGTGAGCCGGCGGCGGCGGATCACGAGCTCGCGGCGGCGCGCTCCGGCGAGCCTTCGCCCCCCAGGAGGACCTTCGTGAGGAGCACCTTCATCTGTGCGAGCAGCGCCTCCTTGCCGGCGTCGTCGGCGAGCGGCGGCGCGGGCAGCCGGCTCGGCGCCAGGAAGTTGTTGTTCACGTGCTCCAGCACCCGCCTCGGCTTGAGCAACACTCGCAGCACTCCTTGCAATCTATTGTTCTTCTTTATAATGTGGTCCAGTTTCTCATCCATCTCCCGCGAGCTCCTCATCGACTGGGCCACCTGCGCCTTGCTGTGCTGCAACCTGAGTTCGGTTAGCTCACAACGCTTGCATTTCTTTGCGAGCGGTTCTTTGGCGTCAAGGTCGCGCGGCGGGCTGCCGAAATCGCATATGTCGCGCCACTCGCGCTTGAGGGGCGCGGCAGGCGCGGGGGGCGCGGTGGGCGGCACGAGGGAGTGCTTCGCTTACCACCAGGGGGACCAGCGGCGCCAATGCCACGCTGGGTAGCAGCTGAGGTGGAGGATTTGTGAACATGGGAGGCATAGGAGTCTCTTCCTTTTGAACTTCAGTTGTTGGTTGTGTCGGGGGAGTTTTGAGGTGGGCCAATGCATGTGAAGGGTGTTCCGCAGAACGGAAGAAGTGTTCCTTTTCCCAAGTAGTGGTGTGAACAAAATAACAAACAGGACGTTTGCAACAACCGTTTTCAAAATCTCTGCAGAATTTGTAAACACCTTTTAATTGCGTAGAATCAAATTCATGTGCATAAATGCAGGCAGAGCCTCGTGTGCATGTCTTTCGTACAAAGTCTTTGCACATTGTTGGTTTCTTGCGTTCGGGCTCCTGCGGGGTGGTTTGAACCTGCGGTGGCTCCTCCACTGGCTCTTCGGCGACCTGCTCATATTCGTCGTCTTTCACTTCCTGCTTGAGGACGATATGCTGAGTGGACTGTCAGGCGGAGGAGAGTTGGGCGGCAGCGGGGGCTGAATGACTTTATTCTTGACTTCTAATTTTTTCTCACTTTCAATTAAATGATTCATGTCTTCTTCAAACTTTGACTTAGATGCTTTTTCATGTGTTTGAAGTTTGGTGAGGGTCTAAAGTTTATCAATCCATCATCTTTATTATGAAAAACGATGGACCTTGTATTTGTCGGGTACGCTCTACAAGTAGCTGGGTGTAAAAAGAGCAGAAAAGGATAAGATTTTAAGATGCTGTGAGTGCTCGATTTAACCGATATGATAAAATGATAAACACAATGTGCTTGTCGCGGTCTTTATTGAACACTAATTATATTTTACAAATCAAATGCTTATGTCTAATGTAGGTCAGCGGCGGCGGTGACGCGAGCGTTGACGTATTATCCTTACATATAATAAAACAGTAGAAAAAGTGTGTCTGTACATTACATAATATTTAAAAATCCCGTTCCCTGGATGTGCATGTCCAGGTCCAGGTCCATATGTGTCATGTCCACCGTGTTGGACTTCAAAATAAATATCATTTTTGCAATCGTCATCCCAGAAAACCCCAATAACGACATCTATATCGATTTTTATGTTTACTCACCCCATTTACTCCCTAAGGGGTTGATTTTCAAAATAACAAAATATATATTTGCCTATTGATTTTTAGATGTGCTCCTACGGAGTTTAAAGTTGTAATGTCTATTTTATATTATTTTTCCATACAAAATTTGGACCCCATTTTCACCCCTTTAGGGGTTAAATCATGTCCACCGTGTTGGACTTCAAAATAAATATCATTTTTGTAATCGTCATCCCAGAAAACCCCAATAACGACATCTATATCGATTTTTATGTTTACTCACCCCATTTACCCCCTAAGGGGTTGATTTTCAAAATAACAAAATATATATTTGCCTATTGATTTTTAGATGTGCTCCTACGAAGTTTAAAGTTGTAATGTCTATTTTATATTATTTTTCCATACAAAATTTGAACCCCATTTTCGCCCCTTTAGGGGTTAAATCATGTCCACCGTGTTGGACTTCAAAATAAATATCATTTTTGCAATCGTCATCCCAGAAAACCCCAATAACGACATCTATATCGATTTTTATGTTTACTCAACCCATTTACCCCCTAAGGGGTTGATTTCCAAAATAACAAAATATATATTTGCCTTTTTATTTTTAGATGTGCTCCTACGAAGTTTAAAGTTGTAATGTCTATTTTATATTATTTTTCCATACAAAATTTGGACCCCATTTTCACCCCTTTAGGGGTTAAATCATGTCCACCGTGTTGGACTTCAAAATAAATATCATTTTTGTAATCGTCATCCCAGAAAACCCCAATAACGACATCTATATCGATTTTTATGTTTACTCACCCCATTTACCCCCTAAGGGGTTGATTTTCAAAATAACAAAATATATATTTGCCTATTGATTTTTAGATGTGCTCCTACGAAGTTTAAAGTTGTAATGTCTATTTTATATTATTTTTCCATACAAAATTTGAACCCCATTTTCGCCCCTTTAGGGGTTAAATCATGTCCACCGTGTTGGACTTCAAAATAAATATCATTTTTGCAATCGTCATCCCAGAAAACCCCAATAACGACATCTATATCGATTTTTATGTTTACTCAACCCATTTACCCCCTAAGGGGTTGATTTCCAAAATAACAAAATATATATTTGCCTTTTTATTTTTAGATGTGCTCCTACGAAGTTTAAAGTTGTAATGTCTATTTTATATTATTTTTCCATACAAAATTTGCACCCCATTTTCACCCCTTTAGGGGTTAAATCATGTCCACCGTGTTGGACTTCAAAATAAATATCATTTTTGTAATCGTCATCCCAGAAAACCCCAATAACGACATCTATATCGATTTTTATGTTTACTCACCCCATTTACCCCCTAAGGGGTTGATTTTCAAAATAACAAAATATATATTTGCCTATTGATTTTTAGATGTGCTCCTACGAAGTTTAAAGTTGTAATGTCTATTTTATATTATTTTTCCATACAAAATTTGAACCCCATTTTCACCCCTTTAGGGGTTAAATCATGTCCACCGTGTTGGACTTCAAAATAAATATCATTTTTGTAATCGTCATCCCAGAAAACCCCAATAACGACATCTATATCGATTTTTATGTTTACTCACCCCATTTACCCTCTAAGGGGTTGATTTTCAAAATAACAAAATATATATTTGCCTATTGATTTTTAGATGTGCTCCTACGAAGTTTAAAGTTGTAATGTCTATTTTATATTATTTTTCCATACAAAATTTGAACCCCATTTTCACCCCTTTAGGGGTTAAATCATGTCCACCGTGTTGGACTTCAAAATAAATATCATTTTTGCAATCGTCATCCCAGAAAACCCCAATAACGACATCTATATCGATTTTTATGTTTACTCAACCCATTTACCCCCTAAGGGGTTGATTTCCAAAATAACAAAATATACTAATAATTTAATTTAATAACAAATTTAATAACAAATCTCGTTTTAAGTTAATATTGTAAAAAGACCTTCCACAGGACAGGCATAGCCTAGTGTGGAAGACTTGTAAATATTACACCAAACAATGTATTTTTTGGAAATAAATAAATTATTAAATTATTATTAAATTATTATTAAATAAATTATTAAATTATATATTTGCCTTTTTATTTTTAGATGTGCTCCTACGAAGTTTAAAGTTGTAATGTCTATTTTATATTATTTTTTCCATACAAAATTTGGACCCCATTTTCACCCCTTTAGGGGTTAAATCATGACCACCGTGGTTGGACTTCAAAATAAATGTCATTTTTGCAATCGTCATCCCACAAAACCCCGATAACGACATCCATATCTATTTTTAGGTTTTTTTAACCCTTTTCACCCCCATTTCATCCCCTTTGGAGTTGAAATCCTAACAAAAACAATATACCTACGTTGCTTTAGATTTCTATCCATAAGCCTAAATTATAAATTTAGCGATTTTTACTTCGAAAATGAAAGATTTTCTTCAATACACAACTTCATCCCCCTTTTGACCCCTTCGGGGGTAGAATTTTGAAAAACGCTAAGACCCGTATTTATTAATTTTCAATCGTCAGCCTAAACACAAAATTTGAAGATTCTAGCTTCAAAACTGAGGGACTTTCATACAAACTTTCATCCCTTATTTCATCCCCTTAGGGATGGAATTTTCAAAAATCCTTCCTTAGTGGATGCCTACACTGTATAAAGTATCTGTGTGCAAAATTTCAAGTCTCTAGGTCCAGTGGTTTGGGCTGTGCGTTGATAGAATAGTCAGTCAGTCATTCAGTTTACGATTTTATATATTAAGATTGCGATCCATGGTAGGTGAGCAAAATATTTCTTCGCAGTACTAGACCAGACGGTCTAGTATAGACCTATATACCTCAGAGATTTATCCTAATGAATCACCATATGAATTTTAAGTCCAATTTGAAGCCCGTTTTAGGACGTTGTACGTAGTACACATATACTTCAGTAGGATAATAATAATGATAAAATCAAATAAGGCCGTTCGTTTGAAAATTATGAATTTCTGACAGGAAACCCTCGGGCGGTGCGGGATCAAACGGGCTGATTTGTTTTTACGTTTCTTTTGTTAAAAATAAAAAATCATAACAGATGAATATAATTTTGTATTAAAATTTTATAATATTTATTTATAAGCTGTTATGATTGCTGTTTTTGGTTTCAAAAATAAGCTCAATATTTAGTGATTAAATAGCTATATTAAAATACTTAGCCAAGGCTGGCTGAACTGGCTTGTTGCTTTGTTATCTACCAATTTAAACAACGTGTTAAAAAACCCCCTAAGCTGAATATGGTACCTAGATAGGGTCCATCAAATTGGATAACTTTTACTGGACCAACTCTGAAATCGCGAAAGAAAAATCAGCTCTTTCTTACAAAAAATATAACGAAAACATCAAACTGTATGAAACAGCTGATTCTTTTCGCGATTTCAGAGTTGGTCCCATAGTAAAAGTTGTTCAGTTTGTTGGTTTCTATTACCATATTCGGATTTTTTTTGTAACACGTTGTATAATTATGTAAAGTTAAGGCTACATTATTTAATTTACCATTTACTGGGTTTTCAAAATAAAGATCTTTGTCCATCAGCCATTTTTAATGTCCCCACTGCTGGGGCACAGGCCTTTCCCTATGGGTGGATAAGGAGGACAGGCTATAACCCACCACGCGGGCCCAATGCGGATTGGTGGGTGTTAACGACTGCAAATGCAGCCGGGACCAACGGCTTAACGTGCCTTCCGAAGCACGGAGGAGCTCGAGATAATAAATTTTTGGTCACCCATCCCATGACCGACCGTTGCGAACGTTGCTTATCCTCCGCAATGGCTGGGCTCTAAACCACTCCGCCACCGAGCTCCTCAAGATCGTTTACTACAAATAAAAACTGATCTGTCATATACACAAACTTTTTTACCGTTAATTTGTAGAAAAGTATAAAAATGATTGTTTTATTTTACTCACTAAAAGTAACTTGTTGTCGAAACTTTTCAAGACAAATTCATTGTTTATAATCTTTGCCACAACGTACGCTTTTAAGCAGCTTTCAAGTAACAACTTACTTGAACACTTTTAAAACTTAATAATGATCGCCACCTAGTTGGAAACTCTGAACAAACGAGAAAAATCTAAACTTAAATGTTTTGTTCGCTTCACTATGTAAAGTTGTTTCGCGGAGAAATACTTAGGTGTGGAGTGTAATTCTTCTAAGTATATCGAATCTCGGAAATCATTCATATGGTAATAGAACATTACAGCCGAGAACGGGAAGTTAACATTTACATTGTCGAGGCTATGTAAATAGGTTTTCGTTCAAGGCTTTTCTCAAGAAATGCGAGGATTTAAAATGTTCTTAGTAAAAATGTCATTTTTAAATTGGTTCGTGTGGCCATGACTCGTGCGGGATGTAAGAAGTGTGCGGGAAGTAAGTATTGAAATTCATTTTCGCACCAGACCGCCACGTAAATGTGGAAACTCCAGCATTATTTTCTCAAATATAATGCTAATATTTCAGACTATAGGTGAGAAAAGCTATTCTGAGTATTTTGAATATTTACAAATATTTGAAAATAAGTTACTCCTAGAATATAACTTTAACAAAAACTAATTTAAACCCAAAGCCAAAAGTAATATAACTTCAAAAACTAGATTTAACTTTTAACTTATTCTGCACACTAGCGCCGCCATTGGAAAAAAAATCATAATACTCAAATAAAGACGAAATTGTGAATTATCTCTCTGGAGTGCACTCCGAACAAGCTTTGTGGTACTTTTTATCACTCAAACAATATTTTTGGGCCTGTAGTTTAGTTTAATGGACTTTTATTGCTAAAAGTGGCCACTTTTCGCAATAAAAGTCCATTAAACTAAACGGCAGGCTAGAAAATATTGATTAAGTGATAAAAAATACCACAAAGCTTGTTCGGAGTGCACTCCAGAGAGATAATTCACAATTTCGTCTTTATTTGAGTATTATGATTTTTTTTCCAATGGCGGCGCTAGTGTGCAGACTGCGCCCTCTTATAGTCTTCAAAAAGCCAGACTAAGGTATTAACATATTATTATCTCAGTTATAATGCGAAAACTTGCAAACTAGCTTTTTCTTTTGCTAAGTTGTAGAACGATTAGAAAGGACGAGAATAGTTTTTCAACTACGAGAAAAGTATGATAATTATTGACCGTAACCCACGACGACGGTTAAAATAAAGAGTTAATTTTTTTTTAATCTTAATTGAAGACGAGTTAAAATATTTTTTTACGCAATCCTCCGACGAAAAGTAATGAAGGTAGGTACTATACATATTTATCCACCTATTCATAAATTACAAACGCAAGAAAAATCCATCGGGGCTGCCATTACTTGCCCTGAAATCACTACATAGTATAAAAAAGTCACTTTCTCTGTCCCTATATCCCTACGTATGCTTAAATCTTTAAAACTACGCAACAGATTTTGATGCAGTTTTTTTATAGATAGTAGAGTGATTCAAGAGGAAGGATTATGGTGTCAAATACCACTCTACACCGAAGCAAAGCGAGGGCGGGTCGCTAGTAAACTAATATTTTGTGTATAAGTAATTGAATGTTGTATTGGGAATGTACTTTTGGAGCACAGAGAGATGGCAATGGCATCCCTCTACAGATTAATCTAGCGGAATAGGTGGATATTCACTTTTAGTCGGGGAATTTTAGTAAAAAATATACTATACTTATTCATTAATTTTTAACCGACTTCACAAAAAGGTTGCTTAACAAATTTTTTTTTATCGTTGTTCGCGCGTATCTTCGACATTTATGGATCGATTTTGATGATTATTTTTTTGTTCGATTGAGTTTTCTTGCAAGATGGTCCCATTTATTAATTTTTTTCAAATCGGTTCAGTAGTTTTCAAGAAATCCTGAAAATACTATGATTTTGCATCAACTACCTTGACGGCTTTGTTATTTATTAACCGAATTTGATGTAGTTTTTGTTATGAAAGGAGTACTTTTAGTGTAGTATTTTTAACCGACTTCAAAAAAAAGAAGGTTCTCTCTAAGTTTGACATGTATGAATGTATGTTTCTCCGCGAATATCTCACGTTTGACTGAGCCGATTTTTCTACTAAATAATAGATATACCTACGTTACCTAATAGAGAAGGTACTTACACTTAAAATAAAAAAACAAAAAAATTGTTTTAAAAAACAAAAAAAAACTATTATTTCTTGCTGTTTAGAGGCAGGTTTTTTGAAGTCGGTGTTTTGTTTTTATACCCATTTATTCTTAAAAACAACCACTAAATAACAACGAAACCAATAATGAAAATGCGTAAATGCCTGTGAAAGTATTAAACGCATACTTTTCACAGATTGTAAAGTCACATCAAACTGTGATAACTGTACAGTATCACATCATTCCCAAGACAATGTTCCAAAAGTTTGGGAACGAGTCGCCTCGCCGCACCAAATGTTTGAGTATTTTAGTTTGCCCGCTGTAACTTAGCATTCGAGATTTAAAGTGCCCACTTTCCTCTGTGAAAATAGTTTTAAAATTTCGCATAGCATAAAATATTATTTTCAGTCAATGCTAAAGCAAACACTAGATTAGTAAGGAGTCTATATTTTTAAATTAAACAATAACTTTATATAAATACAAGTCTTTTTCGAGATCGCTAATATACAGTCGGAAAAGGCGGCGCTCTCACCCTTATTATGGCTTTACACTGGTCGATTTTTCAGGCCACTTGTTCGCCACCTTATTGAAAATTAGGATTGAGATTTGATTTTACAAGCGATTGTCGATAAAAAGCCCTATTCGACTAAAATCGCCTAGCAAGTCACCTGGAAAATTGACCATAATTACTTGCGCTAACGACGTAGTAAGTAACCAATGCGCGCGCGACCAACTGATGAAAAATGTTCAAAGATATTTTGTTTGCAAAGTGGTAGAGTGCCAACCACCACCATTGTATCACCTATAGAATTTTTTAAGACTGATTTTGACTACAAGCACTAATAGATTATCGAAAAATAATGTTATTAACTAAGTTATGCCTAACCAAGACTCGTAAACAAATTGTCACAAAACCAAGTGATACTAAGATTCGAACGTATATTTTGTCGAATTAGTTAGATTCTTTTATTTTATTAATAAGATATTGGTTGGTGGTAGGGCTTATTTCCAGTCAGCTTGGCTACCTACCACCATCTTTCCTAACTCTGACGTCATAACAACAATAAAAAAAAATGTGTTCCAGCAGTCAGAGGTAAGATAGCCAGTTCCTCAATTGGTTTGGAATCCGGGTGTAGTGCGGCCTTATTGTCATTTAACATCAAAGGGCCTAGCCAAAGTAACCTGTGCAAATCTTCGTTATCGCTTCGCTTTCGAAACATGTATGGGATTGACATAAGGTTTCGTTAACTACTTATCGAATTTTTAAACGTCAAATCCATACATGTTTCGAAGCGAAGCGATAGCGAAAATTTGCAAATGTTACTTGGCAGGTGAGGTCAAAGTCAAATAGTCAAATAAGCTTTATTCAAATAAACTTAATTATTAAGTACTTTTGAATCGTCTATTTTCCTACCACCCGTTCCAGACTTTTTTAGCTGACAAGAAGAACGGGCGCAAGAAACTTATCAGCTGTAACAGCCATAAGTAACGATATTAACAAACTTGAATATATCGTTACCAGAAAATTACAACAGGGTGACAGGGTGACAGGTGAAGGCCAAGTACTATACCGTTGAGCCAAACGCCCGTCAAGGCAACCGTCTCTTTTCTCGTGCCGTCCAAAGCATAGGACAAAAACACAAGTCTTGAAGGTTTGTTTCGCCACCAAAAAGTATAAAGGCGCAAACTAGAAACTCGGCTTTAAGTTTAAGCGGATGACGCTTGTGGCGTTTCTGTATTTCGTCTGTGTCAGTGGAACGAACTTGACCTTAAAATCTGGATAGTCAATTTACATACATACATACATACACTCACGCCTGTTTCCCATGGGGGTAGGCAGAGACTATGGATCGCCACCTGCTACGATCCTTGCACACTTCTTTCGCTTCATTCATATCCATCAATCTTTTCATACATGCCCTGCGGTTTTTGTCACTGCGTACACCAGCCTTTTTTTTTATAATAACCTCTATTTGGTCCGCGTAGGTTTTTCTGGGACGCCCTCGTGCAATCGTTCCTTCCACATTCGCACAGTATATCTCTTTCGTGATTCGCCTTTCATTCATCCTCTCTAAGTGACCAAACCACTGGAGCATTCCTTTCTCAATTCTTGTCACTATATCATCTTTCAGACCACACCTTTTGCGAATCACCTCATTGCTCACTCTATCACTCAGTTTTACTCCACATATTTTCCTCAACGATCGCATCTCTACCGCATTTATTCTGCTTTCATTCTTCTTCTGCCATACCCAAGATTCACTTCCATACATCAGTGTCGGTACCAGCACTCCGTTATGAATAGCCATTCGCGCCTTTGCAGAAACGGTTTGGCTACTCATAACCGAGTGTATAGCACCACTCACCGAATTTCCTTTCTTCACTCGTCTTTCTATGTCTTCCTCACTCTTTCCGTCCCTTGTGAACAAACTCCCCAAGTATACAAACTCACGGACTTGTTCCACTTTTTCGCCACCTAACATTACCGTACAGTCAGTCATTTCTTCATCTCTCTCAAACACCATCACTTTAGTCTTAGTTACATTCACTTTCATCCCTTTTCTCACAAAATCTTCATTCATAACCGACATCATTTCCTGCAACTCTTGCGCAGAAGACGCAAGTATAACTTGGTCGTCAGCGTAGAGAAGGCACTTGATTTGAGTCCCATTCATCACAACCCCACAGTCACGTTCTTTCAGACCTTTCATACAACTGTCCAAAAACAGATTAAAGAGCCATGGTGACGCAACACATCCCTGTCTGACACCCCTAGAGATGCCAAACCAGTCAGTGTATACGCCGTCAATCCTGACGCATGCACGGGAATCCTCATAGAGAGATTTCAGTGCATGAATCAGTCTGCTCTCCAATCCGTATTCGGACAACACCTTCCATAGCTCATTCCTGTCAACTCGATCGTAGGCCTTCTCCAGGTCCACAAAGGCACAGTAAACCTTTTTGTGCTTAGCCAGGTGTTTTTCGGTTAAGCACCTCAAGGAGAAGACCTGATCCGTGCATCCCATTCCCTTTCTGAATCCCGCTTGCACATCCCAAATACTCTGATCAGTTTTTTGCATCACTCTTTCAATCAGTACCTTTGCATACAATTTACTGACAATGCTGAGAAGACTGATCCCGCGGTAGTTTTTAGCATCCTGCCGTGACCCTTTCCCTTTGTACAGCGGCACGACCACGGCTTTACGCCAATCTTCCGGCACTTTGCCACTGTTCCAACATTTATTAAAGATCAGGCACAGCCAGGACGCAACCAGTTCTTTCCCACCTCTCAGCATTTCAACAGTAATTCTGTCATATCCTGCTGCTTTCCCTTTTTTCATGCTCTTTATTGCACTAATAATCTCATCCATATATATATCTCTTTCATCCACTTCTGTCTCTTCCTCGTCTTCCACCCTTTTATCCGAGGCTTCTAGCATAGAGCCATCCGCCTCAAACAAACTCTCAAAATATTTCATCCACTCCTGTAGTACACCTTTTTCATCTGTCACTAGCTCACCTTTTTCATCTCTTATCACATTCATTTTAGACTTATGTGATCCACTTCGAGACGTTTTCACTTGTTTCCAAAACAATTTTATATTGTCTCGAAAGTTATCACAGAGTTTGAAGTCACACTTTTCTTTCATCTTTCTCTTTTTTTCGTCTACTTTTTCTTTCACTACTTTCTTAATCCTTTTAAACTCCCTTGCAACTGTATCAACATCATCTTCTGTAACACTTGCATTCGCTCTTTTACTGGCTTTGATGGCCAGCAGATCCTGCCATACTTTTTTCTTTTCATTCACTATCTGTCTTACCTCACTATCCCACCAGTTTATTGGGGGAGCATTCTTCCTTTTACTCACTCCACATATTTCCTCAGCTGTTTCAGTCACACCTTTTTTAAACTTTTCCCAAACTTCCTCAAGCTTGCCATCTTTCACTTCAGCCACATTTCCCAATCGTTCTTTCAATTTGCACAAATATGTCTTTTGCACTTCCACTTCATCCAGGTTCTCAACTTTTACTCTAGTCAGCTCCGTTGTTGACACTGTGGGACGATGACGCCAACTTTTGAACAGACCACTAACCCGAGACACTACAAGAAAGTGGTCTGTTCCAATGTTACCACCCCTAAAGACCCTGGTGTCTACAACTCTGCCCTTCAGTCTTTCATCAACAATCACAAAATCGATCATACTCTTCTTTTCCCCTCTCTGCCAAGTGTACATATGAATTTCCTTGTGGTCAAACATGGTGTTCGTTACCACAAGATTCTTTTCTAAACATACCTCAATCAAACTCCTGCCATTATCATTTACTATTTTGTCTCCATATATTCCTAAAACTCCCTCACATCCCTCTCTTCTCACACCTACCCATCCGTTAAAATCTCCAAGCATAACTATCCTTTCATTATCTTTGCATTCATTCAAGATATCTTCCACACTTTTCCAGAAATCCTCCTTTTCCGTTGCTGACTTGGATATATCGGGAGCATACACGCCAATGACGCGTATCCGAAGTAATCCTACTTTGAGTCTAACCCAGAGAAGTCTGGGACTAACACACTCATACTCAGTCATGCATTCTATCATCCTTTCCGACAGCAGGAGTCCCACGCCCATACTCGCGTGCTCATTTTCGGCAACGCCCGACCACAGAACTTTAAACGGGCCATGTTCTGAGACTCCTTTGCCCTTTCTTTTCGTCTCGTTCACGCATAAAACATCCAACTTCTTTTCTTCCATAATCAAACACACCTCATCCATTTTCTCCTCCATCGCTCCACATACATTCAGCGTAGCAAAACGGGTCTCCGATGCCCGCTTTTCGCCCCGAGAGAAACAAGTTACGCGTGATGAGTGGCGAGCTCTATCGCCGCAGCCAGGTTTATTAAAAAAATTTGAAACCATTTTGTTCCCACGATTAGCTAGGGAAAGACAACTGTCCACCACACAGAGCCCCGCGTGTGTGGTAAGGCTATTTACGCCTGGAGGGCACCAATTTCCAGGGTGGCACGCTTATGACTAGGCACGCCCCTAGCCATGCAGCCATCGGCACGGCAGACCTTAGCTTAGCGGAGGGGAAGGAATAGGATTAGGATAGGGATGTGAGGTGGGTATAGGAGTGTGTAAAATGGGACGGATCAGGGTACAAAAAGGACACCGTTGCTGCGGGGGGGTTGAGAGGTTGCAGCAGCGGAGGCTGAGGGTCCGGGGGCGCTTACCCGTACTTGTCATAGGGAAACCGGACAAGTCAATTTATTCCTTACAATTTTTTTATGGATTTATAAGGTCATGGTATAAAAGCTTTAAAAACAAACCTCCTTCAAAAACCTAAAAATAAAAACAGCTTTGAATTCAAATAGCTTTAAAAGCAAGAAATAATATTAAAATCACCAATACGCATTTTAATTTTGATAAAAAACTTCTATTGAAGTCGGGTGGGGCTGGATGGAGGACAACTTTTTTTATTCTAAAATTGTAATAGACGGATTAATATACTCTTAAGCTTAAGATATCACACCTGATTGATGACTTTGAACAAATACTGTACATGTCAGATAACTTTGTGCTAATTTTGATCTATTTTTAAATTAAAATATGGAAGGTTACTTATGTGCTAACTGAAAGCAGTGTACAGGTAGGTATAGTTTACAAAAAGATTGAGTAAGTACCAAAATTTTACTGTATAAGATAATAAAGTCATTTACATTTTTATTTATACACCAACTCTAATGACCAGCCAAAAAGTCCTTTTTTTTTTTTTTTTTTTTTTTATGCCGTAGAAAAACGCCTTTACGCGCTTCCCTTCCCGCTGGTGATCGGGAAGGGGGCATGTGGGACTCGCCAGGAGGGGACCGCAACATTAAACGTTGCGGCTGCCTCCACGACTACCTCCCGCAATTCCACCAAGTCAAAGCTCGATGGAATTTCGGGAGGAGGGAATACCCACTAAAAAACTACGGCACTTGCCCACTCACCACCGGTGGGTCATGCGGGGGGCCATGGGTGGTAATCACCCCAATCACCCGGTGGCTTGCCCGGCTACCCGGGCCTCCTCGCGGTCGGGAGATGGCCGGGCAAGTTTGGCCATCTCCCCAGACGGTCGGGGACCGTGCAATGCAGGCGATGGGTCACCACCCATCGCCCGCGTGGTCCCCTTCAGAGCGGAATGAGGTGCGCAAAGCGCCTCCTCCTTACGCCCACCCGCCTGCGTCGGAGCCGGTTCGCATGAGCCTCCTGTTCGCGAACTCGCTCCGATGCCTCCTTCTGGAGGATGACTTCCTCACAGAAGGAGACTACCGCCTCCCAGGATCTCTCGGTGGCCAGCATGGCCCGTACCACGCTGGGCAGCGAGAGATCGCTCCCAACCACAGCAACCAGAGTACCGCGCTGCGGAGCCCAAGCCGGACACACCTCAAGGGTGTGCTGGGCACTGTCCTCCGCATCGCCGCACTCGTGGCACTGTGCGGACGCCTCCCTTCCAATCCGACACAGATACTTTCCGAAGCACCCATGCCCGGAAAGTATCTGCGTCAGCCTGAAGGTCAGCGTCCCGTGCTGACGGGAACACCACTCCTCAATTAGCGGGCCGACCGCTTCAAGCGTTCTTGTCCCATAGGGTTCAGACCTCATTTGCTCCTTCCAAACCTCCAGTTTAACCTCTTCAGCCATGCGCCGTTCCGCCACGATTTCTTCGAGGGCAGGACGCTCGCCTCTCTGGATCGCCTCCCTTCGGAACCTGTACACCTCCCTGAGTACCTGAGCTTCTAGCTCCCAGGGAGGTGTACCCGCAAGTGCGCAGGCCGCCGCACACGAAACTGTTCTGTAGCCGCGGATAATTCTAATGGCCATCGCTCGTTGTGCCCGGTGAAGCATCCTTCTGTTGTGGTCGTTTAAGCGATCTGCCCAGACCGGCGCGCCATACATGGCCATGCTTCGCAAGATGCTGCCGAACAACCTCCTGCACTTATCGCCCGGGCCCCCAATGTTTGGCAGGATACGCCCAAGGGCGTTGGCCGTCTTTATAAGTCTTGGGACTAGCTGGCGGAAATGCTCTTCGAACTTCCATCTACCGTCCAAAACTAGCCCCAAATATTTGATCGTGGGACGCAGGGGAATTGTGGCATCATCCACGACCAGACATGTTCCCGCTGGAGGCCCCCTCCTCGGTCCATAGAAGCAGGTAGCCTCAGTCTTGTCAATGGCGACATTGAGCCCCAGCTCTCTTATTCGCCCAATAATGAGCGAGGTGCCCACGCTTGCTAGTCTTCTCGCCTCCTGGAGGGTTCGCCCCGGGCAGCTACCAACGTGTCATCCGCGTAGCATAGTACGCTCAACCGGGGCAGTAGCCTACCTCGCAGTACCCAATCATATCCGATGTTCCACAGGAGCGGTCCTAAGACCGAACCCTGTGGAACACCGCACATCATCTCCCTGGAGACCATCCCTCCATCTCTGGAGGGATAAATCACTTCTCTACCATTGAGGTAGCTCTCTACCATCTTGATTAGGTAGGGGGGCAGGCGGTGGTGTCTTAGCCCATCCTTGATGACACCGAAGGGAAGTGAGTTAAAGGCGTTCCTTATGTCTAAGGACACAGCAATAACCACTTCCCCTCGCTCCGTTGCCCTCTCCGTCAGATCCCTGAGGGCCTGGATAGCATCGATTGTCGATCTCTGCCTTCGGAAACCGTACTGATTGTCCGCCAGGTTCGGGCCCACCGACTCTAAGTGCTGCGTGATCCTATCTGCGAGAATTCTCTCCAACATCTTGGCGACCTCGTCCAACAGCACTACGGGACGGTAGGCCGTCGGGGAGTCCAGTGGTCGACCCTCTTTTAAAAGTAAGCACAGACGTCCTCTCTTCCATGCCTTGGGGAACTCTCCCGCTTCTATGCAGTCATTAAAGAGCTCGCGGAGTGGTTCACCAAGGTGCTTCAGGGCTACAGGCAGCACTCTTCCGGGGATACCATCCAGGCCAGGTGCCTTTCTCTTGGACAGGAGGCGGTCCACCACCCCCTCCATTTCCGCCTCCGTTACCGGGTAGAATCCCGACTCCTCTCCGTCCAGACTGCGGTGGGCAGTTAGAGGTGCCACCAGTGGTGTGTAACCGGGGAACAGGTTTTCCACCACTCTCGAGAGGAATTCCGGCTCCATGTTATCCATGGGAAGCGCTTGATGGCGGAGTTTGCTCCGCACCATCTTGAACGGACGCCCCCATGGATCCCTGTCCAAGCTTGCCAGGAATTCCTCCCACGCCTGGTCTTTGGCTCTGGCAATGCCCACATTGAAAGCTTTTTTAGCCTCACCGTATGCCGTCTTGAGTCTCTGCTCTAGTGCTGGCCTTCTCCTGCGGCGCCGCCTACACCTTTGTAGGGCACGTCTGGCCCGGAGGCTTGTGGAGCGAAGGGCTTCCAGCTCCCCCGACCACCAGTATACCTGCAACTTTTCTGGGGGGCCATTGGCCCTCGGCATCGCGGCATCGCAAACTGCTGTAAGGGACCGGGTGATTTCGCTTACACGATCTTCCAGACTTCCCACTGCCTGTCGAGCCTCCATGCACCAGGCCTCTACAAGCGCAGCCTCCTCCGCCAGCTCTTTATTTAACTTAGTGACGGCCCACCTCGGAAAACGAGAAGCCGCTTGACGCGAACTCGCCACCGACGCTCCAGCTCTTGGGGAGACCCTGAACTGGATGTATCTATGGTCCGATAGGGTGTGATGTCTACCCTAGACCCTCCGGTGCCCCTAACGCAGGTAAAAGTAGTGCCCCTATTTAGGATCACTAATCCAGACGACATTGCCCAATCGTTTACTAGGGTGCCTTTTCTGTCGGATGAGAGGGATCCCCAAGCCGGGTGCTTGGCATTAAAATCTCCCGCGACTATTATTTGCATGGGGCTCAGCCTCCGAACAACGCCACTCAGCATATTCAGCCAGCGATCCAGCTCATCCGAGCGCCTGTTTGGGGAAAAGTACGTGCCCACTAAGGCAAATTCGCCCCAGGTCACAGCTACGTAACCCGGACCCCTTTCTCTGAGGGAGAGGGGAGGGGAGAAGTTGACCCTAATCGGCGCCAGGATGGCAACAGTGTCTTCCTCATCTCCTACCCAGTTGCTGCGTTGCGGAACACAGTAGGGCTCTGATATAATCAGCAAGTCTGACCTGTATTCCACTGCGTGCTGCATCAGGATATCCTGTGAAGCAGCGCAGTGGTTTACGTTCGCCTGAAGAAACTTTAGGTCCCCTCTGTCCATTAAGGTGTCTCAGCAACCTCCATAGTGCCATTGTCTGGCCCTCCAACTGGTCCCCTAGGTTTGAAAGGTGGTTTGGCCTTGACCGGTGGGGCACGACAGTTTTTGCCGCCCATCACATGCCCGGCAGGACGATTCGCCGCCAGACACAGCGCACAGCTGGGCTCTTTGTCGCAATCTGCGGCTTTATGCCCGTCTTGGCCACACCTATAGCAGAGATTGGTGCGGTCCACCCCTGCCGGACAAGTCTGACGCATGTGTCCTGTCGCCATGCATTGGAAGCAGCGAGGCGGGAGAGCCTCCAACACTTTCACCTGCGCGCAGCTCCAGCCTATCATAAATCGCCCCGCCTCTTGGAGCAACTTTGCTGCCGCGGTGGGACACTTTGTCATAACCATCCTCAGGCCTCCTGGGCCAACCCTGAAAGGTCCTACTTTGATGTGTTCCTTGGAACACCGTCCTTTTTCGGCCATTATTTCACGAATGTACTCCGTCGTGACCGAGTCGTCCAGCCCGGAAATGCGGAGATCCACACATTTTACGGGTCTGGAGACGTGTGCCATCCCTTCTAGGGCTGACCGGAGCTTCTCCGCCATGTCGTCCGCCTTTTGTGCCCCATCCGCCCCAGGGATTTCGACCATCCGAGCGCCCGTCTGCGTAATCTTGACGTGCACTCGTTCAAGCCCCAGATCCTGTAGCTTCACCACCTCCCTGGCTTTGCCGATGACTTCAGCGTAGTTAATTCCCCTCTCGGCAGCTTCCGGAGGAATGGTAATCACCACCGCTGCGGTTCGAGGGGGTGTCAGATTTGCCCCCTTCGGCTTCTTCTGCTTTGGGATAGACTTCGATTTTTGAGCCTTCGCCTGTGCTGGTGGGGCTTGTTTTTTCGGCTTTACCGGCTTCCCTCCCTTTCCTATTGTTTGCCATTCCCTCTCGTTTACATTACTGGGCCTCTCTGTCTCTGATACCTGGGCCTTGGAAACGCTGAGTTGACGAGTTGTCCCCGCCGTAGCCGCGGCATACGAGGGACGGGCCCTCTGATTGCTCTCCGCTGCTGCGATGTTGGCCGCCTTTCGCTTGTCCGCCTCTAAGAGGGGACGATAACTTGGGGGATCCAAGAGTCTGCCATCCTTCTCCAATCCCTCGAGCCTGGCATTTAAATAAGGCGCAACGGCGTCGAGAGCGGTCCTCTTGACAATCTCCAATAAAACGTTCAGTTCGCTGGGTTGCTCAGAAGTAATCTCTTCTCCTCTCCCGGCATTAGCCGGCTTCTTTTCCCCCCCACGTTTCAATTCTGCGACCTCCGCGCATTTCTCCTGCGCGGCTATCTTGACAGCCCTTATCTCTTGTTCAAGGTAACCCAACTGTGTTGACAGCCTTTGATTGTCCGCCCTCAACCGCGCTACTTCCTTCACAAGATTGGTATTACTAAATTCCCTAACCAGAACCTTGTTACTCGCAGCGTTAATTTCATCTTTCAGTTCATTCTTCATCTGTTTACTCTTTTTAGTGTGAGACCAGATTTTTGTCATTTCCTGTTCTACTCTCTTGACCAACTCATCTGAATTATGGTCAAACAAATCTTCATTCGATAGGCTATCCTTCCTGAAGTTTTTTGGCGAGCCCACCTTTTGGATTTTCCTACGGTCAGTCCTCCGGACAGTCACCAGTTCCTCTCCGTCAAGTAAGACTTCGCTGCCACTATCACTCGATTGTCGGGAGCGTTTTTGAGGGTTGAGTGTGCCACTGTCGGTATCCGTATCCATTAGTGACTCCACCAAACTCTCTCTTAGCTTTCCCACCTGTTCTTCCTTTTCCATCCCTACCTGGTCCCTTTTCAGATTTTCCTCCTCTATCTTCTTTTGAGTCACCACCTGATTGCTCGTCGTTTTTCCTTTCCCCTTATTCTTAGCAGTCCCCTTGGGGGCCACATTTGGGGCCTCTTTGGGATCTGCTTTGACAGCCTTTTTAAGAGGAAATTTTTGACCTACCCTTGAACCCGCATTAGGGGTCACTTTAACGACCTCCTTGGCGGCAACCTTCTTAACTTCCTTCGTCTGCCGGTTCGATTGAACTCTGCCCAGGCTTTCGAGCGACCCAGATTTACCTTTCACCCTCTTATTTGAGTCGCCCGGATTTTTGGCGGACCCTATGACAGCCTCTTCATTAGTTCCCCCATCCGGCCGCTTCGCCCGAGATCTCTCCAGATTCTCAACCGAGGAAGCCTTACCGATTCCCTTCCTGCTCGGATCATCTGAGGGCGTATTAACGCCCTTCAGGAACTTCGAGCAAGAAGAATTCCCCAACGAGGAGTTCGATCTGGTGCGGACACCCTCCGAATTCCCCAACAAGTCCGACCCAGAGCGGTCGGGTTTAGATTCGGCGCAGTTTATTACCGGACTCAGCGCTTTGTCCATTGATGAACATTTGTTGCCCCCCCCAGAATACGTGGAGCATTTGCCAACCACCGAAGTGGTCGGGAGGGATTCTGTTTCCGTGGAACGGTCCCTACCCTCCTGGGGTAATACCTGATTACAATTGTCCATTTCATAAGGATTTAAAGCCTCTTTTTCAGGGGACAGGCTCCCCTTGGTTTTTTATAGTGGTTACCTTCCACGCGGCCCCCACTAAAAAGTGGCGGCCTCCGGCCCCGCACCACGTGCAGGATTCCGGCGCTCCTGAAACTACGTCCACAAAAGACCACTGGGCCTACACAAGGCCCCCCACACTCCGACCCGCACCACCGCTACTCGGAAACGTCCAAGACGCCGGCCGGGTCCCACCTTGCCAGACTATTTGCCACCACCGCTACCTCTCCTCTCTACCTCTGAAAAACTGAGTTTCGCTTCGCAACAAAAAAATTGAACATAAAAATGATACGGAAATCCCTATTACGGATCGGCGCGACAATTATTGGATCGTCTCCGCCGTAAATAACACTTTTATTCGATCATTTAGACACTTGTCGAACCCCTTAAATGCTATTCGATACAATAAAAAATAATTAGACATTTATACCGCCCATCGTTATGATTCAGACGTTTTGAAATATAACGAGAGGGAATATTTTGATGATATAATATTAAATAACACCATTAAATTTTATAGCGTTATATTGCGTCTTAATATTAGTGTTTTGAGAATTGACAACATTTCAAAATATTTTGGTACATGTCGTAATATTACATTCTGGTGATCATTCAAATAATCTGCAGATTTCTAAGCTAATCTGCAGATTAACGACCAAGGATCAGTTAAAGTACGGAAACAGGTTCTTTTATTGAAGAAAATGTGTAATACCATAAAAAGGGATAGACACAAAAGTGGGGGGATGGGGGCTGGGGGGCGAACCCCCGCCATGGAAAAAGTCTTAAAGTGTTCATTAGGTTAGGTTAGTATTGCGACCAAAAACGCGTGACCCGAGTGAGCGGAGCGAGCGTGCCGCGGGAGCAGCGGGCGAAGCGCCAGAAACGAAGTTTTTGTAAAATAAACTTTCAATGTAGGTCTTTCACTTAAATTTCCAGAAGTCTTGGCTATTTCACTCACTGTATTCCGCACTTTAACGGTGAAGCATCCGTTAATCTGCAGATTAACTAGTTAAAGTGCGGAAATCGTCTACTTTAAGAAAAATTCCGCACTTTATCTGACTCAACCAGTTAATCTGCAGATTAACTGATTCTGTACTCTAACGGTAACATATATACAAAATTAAAAAAAAACATTTATTTAGTCTAGGATGTTACATAAGCACTTGTGAATGTCAAAGATGCTACGGGAAAACGACTGTTTCAAGATACACTTTTAAAGCTCTTTTGCACTTATGCTTGAATGCTATACTTTTGAAGTATGCATTATTAATCTATCAGTAACTATCTAATTACATAATTTCAGCTATAAGACTTTATTTTCATTACATTCGTTATCCATAACTTGACAGAGAAACTCAAACAACTTTCGAGGCGGACAAGGCGGACAGAAGTGAAATTCTTAATTTATTCAAATGTAACATTTAAATGATTTTGCTGATTCAGGAGTGCAGTCGGGTCTTATTTAATTTTCTCTTAGCAGACACAATTTTCCACTTAAGAAGGTGAACGGACCAACACTGCATTAATTAACAGGCCAAGTTAAATAATATGAATAATTAGTCCATTTGTTTAAGGAGTTTGTTTTATCTATTTGAAGAGGAATTTCATTTTTCTTCGCGATATTATTAGTGAAAAAAAAACTGAGTTTACTTTGAGGAGATAGACACGTCTTTCATTAAGTTGTTATGATTAATTTAAGCGTTGTCTGTTATACTATGATGTTTAAAGCGTAATTTTTACGTTGTAGCGTGAAACATAATCATCATATCAAACTTTATTACCTCACAACATATTTAAAGTTAATGGCATTAATTGAGATAATAAATGACTTTTGATTGTATAATATTGATGAATGAATGAGAGCCATATCAAATTTCATGTATGCAACGAAACTGAAAGCATGAAATGCATGTCAAGTTATAATTTTATAATTAACATGATCAAACAATACAATGATAATAACGTGATAATCATAATGCAACAAAATCACTACCTATCGATCCGCGTAGGTATGTGTCATTTCGCGTAATCAGGATGTGTCATAATGCTTAAAATTGTCGAAATCATATCGTTGTTGAAAGTAATTAAGTTTGAACGAAACTCAACCGTATTGCCGACAAACAAATTATAGGGAAAGCTCACACAAATCAAGCAACGAGATCAGAAGCGCTCGTAAAGCTTACAAAACAGTCCAATTCCGTATCCAATGGGGAAAAAATTCGAAGACAATTTATCACTGTTGTTGCGATCGCTCACATGCAAATTAGAATTTGAAATAAGAGCGCTAGGCGCGCCGGCCGTTCCGCTGATAGATGACGTGACAAAACAGGAACTGACGTATCGGGAATTCGAACTATCTGAAATTCAGATCCTACATTTTTGATTAGCAAATTCGGTATTTGAGACCGTTAACTTGTAGACACACTTTATTTAAGACTCGAAAGCATACTAGAATAAACTGTAAATAAACGTTAATTTGATTTTATGTCAATAAACAGTTAGTGAATTGAGTTGGCAAATGAGTGACGTCACAAATTTCACAATACATATACCATTGCCACGAGCATGCCAGCTCTCAAAAAAGTATGTATGTCAATTGATCGGAAGTTATTTTACTCGATTTTATTTTCAACTTTTCATTATTTTGTATTTATTATGCAGGCTTGCAGACTAGGAAATCAAAAACACCAGCAAGATTAAATTAGAGTGAATTTTGACAGACAAGCAAACACACAGAGTGACAGACAGAAGGACCACCAAGTGATCTTAAGGTAGCAATACCACCGAAAGTGGCGCCCTCAGAGCCAATGATCTAGTATTTTTAAGAGGTATCACTACATTTCCTCGTAGTCATTCGTGACCACGAGGGAATCTAAATATACTAGACTATGGGCCGTAAAAAATCCACGTAAAGTTTTATTAAAATTGAGTTCTGAATTACAAAATTAAATTATATTCACCGCGGCGCTACTTTCGGTCGGGTTGCCACCTTAATAAAGGTTTCTTTTCCTTTTTGATGTACAAAACCTCAAAATAACAAAAAAGTTAGGGTAAGAAGTGATCTCGGTAAAAACCTTATTAGTGTCACACCTACTTCGGTGATTTTAATGTAAATTATGTATTTTACATAAGAATTTGAAATAGGAACGAGAGAAAACGCTGCATCGTCCATTTTGTTGATGGATGACGCGACAAAATGGCCGCTATCGGGATTTGTTAGAACGTTCTAGAGTTTAGGGGATTTAGATCTAGACGGATAAATGGGAGTTCTAAACTGGGAAAAAGTTTATCGAACGCCTGCCTTGAGATCGGGGTGAAATATCAGACACAAATTCACAGCATTTGAATGAAATGCTTTGGAATATATTGGATCTTTGCTTTCGTGAGACGTATCACGAATGAGAAATAGTATATTTGTATAGTCGCCGTCTGTTACTTTATCAAATACGTGGAAGCTTTTGATCGAAGTTTTGAAAGCATTTTCATGGTGCCTCTGTGGTCTAGTGCCTAGTCCCGGGTTTAATTCCCAGGAAGGGGATACAGTTTTATTTGTACTCGGTTTGGTTGATGGTAGGGCTTATTTTAAGTCCCCCTGGCTAGCCCTATGTTTGACGCCATAACAACAATTTGAAAATTGATGTGTTCTGGCAGTTAAAAGAGTAAGATAGCCAGTTCTACTGTGTTGAGAATTTCGGATGTAGTGTGCTTCCACTTTCACCCTTATCTTCACTTAACATCAGGTGAAGTGAAAGCCAAGTTGTGGATTAAAAAAATATTTTCATGGTGACCACGAAATTCAACGTTTTAATACAATGTGAAAAATACAGTATTTTCTTTATACTCATTTAGTACAATAGACATTTGGGGAATCGGAAATGAAATGAAAACACGAATAAAATGTATGTCCTATGTACTCTGGGTAAAATAATTTGAAGATACATATTTAACAACTCTATTTGTCATGCATGACTATTATATTCCACACAGCTACTTAAAATGTCATACAAGACAATGAAATCGGATCGCAATATATTCTACAAAAGAAAACGTGCTGCAATTCCCATGGCGTTTGTGACACTCGCCTTACTCCTCGGATGGACAATGTCACACATTTGCCTAGATTCATCACGGAAAAGCCACAAATGCCGTGGGCAGTTACATGATACACACAGCTAGAAAAATCGGTGAAAAAAGATACTGATATATTGGTCGAAAGTAGCATTTTACTCCATTTAAGAGTACACATTTAGTTCCCAGGTGTACTTGAAGCATTATTACAGTTCACTCGTGATGTATAAGCTGCATTATTGCGATCAATTACACCTATACCTGTCTAAGCGACTTATAGGAGTGTAGAGTTATACTTTTATACGATTGTTGGTGTTATAATACTCTAACAACTATCATTTAGTCAGCCGTCTGACTAAGAGCATTATAAGAGGGTAGAAATCGGCAACCGCTGTTTAACGGCCTACTTGTACGATGTTATAGAGCTAGCATTTTAAAAGAACACACGTGGTCATTTATAAAGTTAAAGGCTGTTATGTTTACTTATTTTAGACTGTTATACAGCTAGTAGCTGTAGTAGGACTTGTTTGTGATCATTAAAATAACCTTTTTTTACTATCTGTACAGAAGTGTTTAAATGGTTCGCATGTGCACTGTAGGCTGTTAAAAAGACTATATGTGTTGTCCATTAACATCAATAGCAGTTTATTTGTCCACAAGTACTACTCTTATTTGCTGTAAGCTGAACATGAATGTGAATGTGAATATTCTATTACACTTTTGACACCAAATTGTGTGTCTCACACGAAAACAAAAAGTGTTTTTTTGTTAGTTTGTTACAAAATTTGTACTTTAAGTATTCATACTTGACTTAATTAGTACCTGGGCTAGGCCAATTAACGGACAAATTTATTATTGCGGATCTCTAAAATTTCAGTAATATTGAAAGATTAAACGATGATACACAATTGACCTGAATTACATCTTAAAACTGTACATAAGTTCACATCAGAATAAATTTATAGACATTGGCTCTGTAGTGGTACAAATGTGGGACTTCATTAAGATAACAGCATTCTAACAGAACACATGTGAACCTATATACGCTCACCCGCATTAAATTGGAGTTATAACAGTTCACATAGCCGTATTTCATTTCCACCATTTTGTTCTACGTAACCTAAAATATTTACCAAAAATCTCCAAAATTATCATGCAGATTATCGCAAAATAAGCAGATAGAGCGATTGAGTTTTGGTTTCATGTTATAATTAATTACCATAGTATAATTATAATGCCAATAGAATATCGAAAACTGAAAATTGTAGATTTCCTCTCAGCCAGTTTTATATATTTTAAAATGAATATCGCGTTTTTACAGAGGCGCGTGAATATTTTAGCTGTAAATATGTATACATTTCACGATAAAGTTGCATTCCCATGGCATTAACACATATAAAGTATTTAAAACAGGTACTTCCGTGTTACATTAATTTTTATCCAAATAAGAGTTGTTCCGCCATTAATTATTACGACACAATAAAACCATATTAAAGTGGAATAAATAGAAATAATTTAGGACACACGTGAATTTTAGGTAGCACTGGAGTACTTTTGTGGGATTTTATAACTGTGAAGGCTGTGTATTTAGCCACTTGTTTCTCTTTATTACACTCATGTATGTTGTATTAGTTCACACTGCGTCCCATATAGTGCCGTAAGTCAGCCTTAAGTCCGATGTTACTACTTAAACTGCTATTATAATGCTATTATAATGCTATTATACTGCTAATGTAGAGCCATAGTGAACTTAAGGCTGTCTAATTTGTGCCCAAACTGGTTCTATAAGAGCATTATAGCAAGCTATACAGCTGACTAACACAGCTTGTGGAGTACATGTGAACGACTAGACATCTTATATAGAACCCCGAATGCTACTTGGGATGTGTTTCTTCGTAAAAATAGCCATCATCATCGATTGGCAGTAGTGGTACGACGTATGCTGGTAAATATACCTAATAATTGACCGAACGAGCGCGAAGCGTCTCTGCTTCAGCTTCGGCAAAAATATTTCGTATGTCCTTCCCGCTGTCCGGGTGTCCGTGTGCAGTGTTTCTTTCAGACAAAATTCTTCGGGGGGGCAATTAAGAGGTTCGGGGAGCTCGTCCATCAATCACTACACTAGTTGGACCGTCTACCTACACACAACACATATTTCTCCGGGGGGGCACTAAGGCTGCTCCGGGGGGGCACCTTCCCCCCCAGAATAGTACCTGAAAGAAACACTGTCCATGTGTTCTCCTCTACAGGTCGCATTTCTCAACCGATTCTCGTGAAATTTTGTGAAATTGATCGATAATTATATAGAATTTTTTAGTCGAGCCAGTTTTTCGATGTTTATAAAAAAATACAATAATCGGTTGAAGATATCTGCTTCAAAATTGAGTTGCAATAGTTCGCCCGAACATACATCATACATTGCAAGTTAAATAAAAGCTTGTAAAAAGAGTCGCTAAATCGGACGGAATTCCTAAACTAATAATTTCAGAAAGCGGTAGAGATCCTTATCATATTTTATTTTTACTTTCTTTGGTTTTATTCTTCACATCAGTAAGACCTCTTCGACATCAGTACACTGCAGCGTTGTATGCTCCCCAAAATATTCGTCGTTCCGACTGTCCGTCTGTCCCCTGTCCCCTTCGACCCCTGGTGCTGACTTTGATTGATACCAGGCAGCCCCAAGTGCGGACTATGAATCCTGAATTCTCGGAGCACATTATGACACTGAAGATGCATGATTTATTGGTCTAATAGTTAGGCCGTAAAAGATAGGAGAGCCATGTTTACGAAACACCCGGCCCGTCGTAAACATAATCTGGGGTTTTTATGCAGCCTTTTGCTGATGTTGTCTGAATCATAGAACAAAATAAATGTAGAAAAGTTTAATAAAAACCATTGAAGCTTTATATTACTAAATTTTTTTAGTTGCTTTAAAAATTCGCTATAAAAATTCTATGAAATTATACATTACTACCGCCGCTCGCGGTTTTACCCGCGTGGTTTATCCCGATATTCCCCGTAAGAATATCGGGATAAAAAGTATTCTATATTTTAATTTAGGCTATCTACTATCTGTTTACCAAATTTCACCCAAATCCGATCAGTTTTTGCGTGATTGAGGAACAAACATCGAAACCCACAAACTTTCACATTTATGATATTAGTCGGATTTAAATAATTCAATTAGGTTAGTTAACATGCCCATTACCAATCGATGGTGATTTACCTGAAAGTGTTGATAACTGTTAGCAAAAGCATTGTTTCTTTGACTTTGAGAAGTTTTACAACTAGTGGATATTCCAATTTCAATGAACTTCATATATGAGTTGATTTAATGAATATTAAAAAAAGTTTTTTATAATAAGCTATAAGTTTTTACTAGGTACTTTTATTTATTATGGTTTCATTTATTTGATTTAAGAGTTAGACCACTGAATACTTATGTGATGTCGTCGAATATTAAATACAAGCAGTAAATTCACTTTTGTCTATAAGTAATTGTATAAAATAAACAAATGCTCTACATCTTTTTGGCAGTCCATCCCAATCCCTATATTATTCTAGATTCGTCCCAACTCCAACCCCTACATCATTCCAGAGCGCAGACTAAATAATGAAATACTTAAGGCAAAAACAGTTCTCCCTAAGGTCTCGCTCAAGGTTTTTGCCTCAATTCCATCTTGACTACTTGTTGAATATACCAGACTAAAATATTCGCAGGCAATTAGGTTTGCACTGAGCTCTAACGCCTTGAAATTTATCTTGTCACAAGAGTGGGTGAGTGATTATTTCCACTGCTAAGTACAAAACGTAGCTTTGAAAAATTCTAGAGAAAAAGAGAAGTGAGTGGCTGAAAACCAGCACTTCTGCGGCATTCTCTGCAATGCCGCAGAAGCACAGCTGAGACGGCTACCCTTTGGTCTCACCCGTAATCTTTAAGTGCCTTATTATAATTTAGTAATCTCTTTTCTGTTTTTCTGATGTTTTATATATGCTCATGTTTTGTTTGAGGCCTATAAATATTTCTTTATCTTTAGAAGTAAGTAAGTTCACGACCTCCGTGGTTAAATGGTTTGTACTCTGGTTTTCAAGGTGTCGCCATCTCTGAGGTCCCGGGTTTGACTCCCGGCTGGGTCAATTTAGAAAACTTTTTTGTATATTGGCTCAGGTCTAGTTTCAACTAGTTTTTGTAGTTTCACCGTTGTCTCTGCGATTTTCATAACACAAGTGATTTTACTACTTACTTTAGAATCAGTTTATCTAATAATTAATAAAAAAAATATATATCATTAGATAGCGATCTGTAAATGCTTTTTTCAAAATTCCATTTATCTCAACTTTTTAAATTATTAAAAACTGAAGCGGAATTTCTCTTTTGACAAAAAAAACGCCTGTTATGTGAATGGTATATAGCACCTCAAATACCCTTAGCTACAGCTGATAGTTTTGGAATACAGCAATTTAAAGTAGTTTATAAAATATTTAGAAATTACCTAGGATAGATTTTTTCTCTACCCAGCTTAGCTGAAGTGGCAATGGACGGGACACATAGCGAGAAGAACCGATGGCCGTTGGGGCGGAAAGGTTCTGGAATGGCGACCACGCACCGGACGACGCTCCGTGGGTAGGCCCCGACAAGGGGGACCGACGACGTGAGGGTGAAGGTCGCGGTGCGCCGCTGGATGCGGGCAGCGCAGGACCGATCGTCGTGGAGATCCTTAAGGGAGGCCTATACCCAGCAGTGGGTGTCGTACGGCTAAGTAAAGAGTATGGAAGCATAGGTTTTTGGCTTGAATTTTTTTCAGAGGGACTTTTGTACCTTTTTCGTATAACTACCACTGTTTGTAAAAACAATTCAAAAATATTGAAATGTTAGCCTCATCAAAATATAGTCAGTATTAAAAAATAATACGATGAAGATATAGGCAACATTAGATAAATTATTCTTCGGGTTCTTTTACAAACCTTGTGTAGTTTTAAAAATCTTATCCTTATACAGTACCGGAAAGTTTTTACCTGATTTTTAAATGAAAAGACACATAATTAAAAAATAAAATAAAAATGGTATTTATTCAAAGTATTGGCCATTCGATTCTACACACTTTGTCCATCTTTCTGGCAAATGATGAATGCCATCCCAAATGAACTGCTTGTCCTTTGAGCGGAAACATTCAACGACCCATTTTTCGACTTCTTCGAAATTTGCAAAGTGCTGCTCAGCCAGTGCGTGCCCCATTGATGCGAAAAGGTGATAATCGGACGGAGACAGGTCCGGAGAGTACGGCGGATGTGATAATACGTCCCATCCAAGCGATTGTAATACGTCTTTCACCGGCTTTGCTGTGTGACGATGCATTATCATGCAACAAAATCACTTTACCGTGTTTTCGGGCCCATTCTGGACGTTTTTCAATCAATGCATAATTCAAATTTATTATTTGTTGTTTGTAGCGATCAGTATTTACTGTTTCACCAGTTTTTGTGGCCACCAATGGCCTTTTTCTTTTGATGAAATAAGAAAACCTATGCATGCCGCAAATGCTCTTTGTCAGGTACGAAATTCGACATATTCACAGAGCTACAACACTATAATATTAATATTTAGTCAGAATGTAAATGAGTTTTTTTTGAAGGTTAATGACAGTAGAATAAAATGACATATATGTCAAATTATTTTATTCCATACTGACGGCTAGCAGCATCTGCCAGAAAAACCGGTAAAAACTTTCTGGTATTCTACACCTTATTATTGACTAATGATGATTTATGAGTGTCGAGTGTAAACTCATTTGCGTGAAACATGGTTTTACAAAGTTGGTACTTATAAGGTTAGGAAGATAAGGGAAGATCTTACATTTAGACAACATTTGGCATACAAAAAATATAAGGTTAGGTAAAGTAAATTAAAATTAAGTTTGCACAACATGGTATGTTCCTAATTAAATGATATATTACTTTTTACCATGTCAGTGAGAATATAAGGTGTTGAAAACAATTAGCATATAAAACTTGAAGGCTATTAGAAACGTAAATACGTTTCGTGGAAATAAGGGATTTTTTTAATGACTAAATAATGTTGTGACCCATGATATTTCTTTCTTTTTACAAGTTTTTTTTAGTTTCACCTGTCCGGTGTTTATTAGTCCGTCTGTAATCAAATCTTGTCCGTCCGTGACCTAAATCAGAGGCCTTTAGTACTAGTAAGCTGTAATTTGACATGAATGTGAATATTAATCAAGCCGAAGAAAGGGTAGAATAAAATTGTGTTTAGCTTTTTCTAATTTAAAAATAAAAATAAAATAAAAATCATTTATTTCAGACCAAAGTTTGTCCATTTTTGTTAGAAACACATGTACTTATTGTTATGTTAGTTAATAAAATTATTAATATTGTTATTAAGAAAAGTATCCAAAATTGTTCATCGATAGGTTCACCGATATGCACGTATTACGTGCAAATCAGTAAACCTACCGAGAACCGCAGAGTCCATCCTCTCTGCTATCATCTTTAGGAGACTGTTGGCGCTACCGCGCAACCGCAGCATCACCGAGGCAGTCTTTTTGCGCATGATGGTATAAAAATCGTCTACACCAGCATCCGCGAACATGCCTGATGCGCTGCAATAGCGCGGCAGCCCCACCAGCGCCCTAAAGATGTTATTATATTGAACTCTAAGCGCATTGTACGGCCTCTGTGTGAAGTTGACCCATAGACCACTTGTGTAGAAGTTTTGACAATAAAACACTCAAACCATTCCACTTATTACGGAACTAGTGGCCGCCCGCGATTTCATCTGCGTGGAAAGTTTTTTGCTATCCTCGGGAACAATACTTTTTTCGGGTTGAACGGTACCCTATGTCCTTTTCTGTACCCCTGATAATGTGTGTAAAAGTTCATGGTGATCGGTTCAGTAGTTTAGACATGAAGGCGTAACAAACAAACAGATTTCGTGTTTATAATATTAAGTAAGGATTCAGTTAAGATTTCGAGAATATCAAGAAACAACGCTGTAGTTTCGTAATTGTAAATTTATTCCTTCTACTGAGAAAAGAGGCTGCTTTCTCGTTATATTTCATGTTTAGACTACGCAGATTAAGCTAATTGGACTTTGAAACAGGCTCTTATATCACTTAATTAAGGTTTCTACTATTACTTACATAAGAAACTTGTTGAGTAAATAAATAATTAGGCAATAGGCATCGTCAAGTAAGCCCAGTTTCATTACACCAGCCAAGGGATATAAATTAACAACCCCACAAATGCCAAATGAACTCGCAAACTACCGGAGCAAATGAAAATTAACAAGGTCCCATCTCCACTAGCGTTATCATCTGTAACGCAGTCCACTACACCCTTGTCACAGTGGCCAGTTAATATTTAAAGCCAGGCTGTGTCGGTGTAAATCTTACTTAGAGGTCCCTTGTCCTTTGATTTTGTTCGCTCATTTGATGAGGTATTGTTTGGTAGAACGAGTTTTATTTGCCTCGCATTCGACACGAATCTTGTTAAAGTATAATTGCTAGTGAATGTGCAAAACTGCTAGCGAGATAAATAAAAACAAAGTGCAGTAAATAATTATAAGCGTAAATCTTCAATTTAAATATGGAAAACTATTTCTTTGACTTTATCTGTCAAGTAATTGGGATGTTGACAACTTTTTTTTATTTTATATTACATAAATTACCTCTCAAAAAATTAAATAAATTTAAAAAATATTAAAAACACGACTGCCCTGCCAAAAACGAACTAAAAAGTTAAACAACAAGTGTCATTGCAGTCGGGGGACCTTATTATGGAACAATTTTTTATCAAAGAGGTCCCCCGACTGCAATGACACTTGTTGTTTAACTTTTTAGTTCGTTTTTGGCAGGGCAGTGGTGTTTTTAATATTTTTTAAATTTATTTAATTTTATTTCACACATTTTAGTGACATATTATATAATTTTGGAATGTGCTCATCAAGGCCTTTCATTTGATGTCCATATTGTAATAATAGAAGAAAAAATTTTTTTTCCACATTTGAGAATGGCGTCGTACAGTCGCCATATTGATTTTTTCTAAAAAAAATTTAGCCAGTGTCACTCGGCATGCTGTAAGGATTTTAACGATAGCCCATTTATTCAAATCAGTTCAGGCATTTAGAAGTTATGGTGGAATAAAGAAACTCACATACCCACAAACATACATGAATCCTGAACACATAACACTCTTTTTGCTTTGGGCAGTCGTGTAAAAAAAGAAACATTGGTAAAATAATTATTTCGCTAGCTTGAAAACTGCCCGAGATATCACAGTGTGAATTGCACACAAATGGACTCGCCTAAAAACGCTCCATACAAACTGCTACTGAATTATGACGTCACGCCTCAGTAGTTTGTTTGCAACGCGTAGGAAATTTGTTCGGAAACTATATTAAATATTGTGTTTATCAAAATGGTTTCTTAGACAAATTTGCTATACATTTTACGAACTAATTAAAGGTATCATTTATTTTAATACATTTTTTACACGACTGCCCAAAGCAAAAAGAGTGTATATGTGTTTAGGGTTAATGTATGTTTGTGGGTATGTGAGTTTCTTTATTCCACCATAACTTCTAAATGCCTGAACTGATTTGGATAAATGGGGTATCGTTAGAATCCTTACAGAATCCCGGGTGACACTGGCTATATTTTTTTTAGAAAAAAATAATATGGCGACTGTACGACGCCATTTTCAAATGTGAAAAAAGAATTTTTTTC
This sequence comes from Agriphila tristella, assembly GCA_928269145.1. Classification (NCBI taxonomy): domain Eukaryota; kingdom Metazoa; phylum Arthropoda; class Insecta; order Lepidoptera; family Crambidae; genus Agriphila; species Agriphila tristella. The sequence continues at coordinate 4,819,023 of OV743435.1, forward strand.
TTCAATTACTACAATATGGGCATCAAATGAAAGGCCTTGATGAGCACATTCCAAAACTATATAATATGTCACTAAAATGTGTGAAATAAAAATAAATAAATTAAAACAATATTAAAAACACGACTGCCCTGCCAAAAACGAACTAAAAAGTTAAACAACAAGTGTCATTGCAGTCGGGGGACCTCTTTGATCAAAAAGTGTTCCATAATAAGGTCCCCCGACTGCAATGACACTTGTTGTTTAACTTTTTAGTTCGTTTTTGGCAGGGCAGTCGTGTTTTTAATATTTTTTTAATTAGTTCAGAGGACTTGTCCGGTTTCCCTATGACAAGTACGGGTAAGCGCCCCCGGACCCTCAGCCTCCGCTGCTGCAACCTCTCAACCCCCCCGCAGCAACGGTGTCCTTTTTGTACCCTGATCCGTCCCATTTTACACACTCCTATACCCACCTCACATCCCTATCCTAATCCTATTCCTTCCCCTCCGCTAAGCTAAGGTCTGCCGTGCCGATGGCTGCATGGCTAGGGGCGTGCCTAGTCATAAGCGTGCCACCCTGGAAATTGGTGCCCTCCAGGCGTAAATAGCCTTACCACACACGCGGGGCTCTGTGTGGTGGACAGTTGTCTTTCCCTAGCTAATCGTGGGAACAAAATGGTTTCAAATTTTTTTAATAAACCTGGCTGCGGCGATAGAGCTCGCCACTCATCACGCGTAACTTGTTTCTCTCGGGGCGAAAAGCGGGCATCGGAGACCCGTTTTGCTACGCTGAATGTATGTGGAGCGATGGAGGAGAAAATGGATGAGGTGTGTTTGATTATGGAAGAAAAGAAGTTGGATGTTTTATGCGTGAACGAGACGAAAAGAAAGGGCAAAGGAGTCTCAGAACATGGCCCGTTTAAAGTTCTGTGGTCGGGCGTTGCCGAAAATGAGCATGCGAGTATGGGCGTGGGACTCCTGCTGTCGGAAAGGATGATAGAATGCATGACTGAGTATGAGTGTGTTAGTCCCAGACTTCTCTGGGTTAGACTCAAAGTAGGATTACTTCGGATACGCGTCATTGGCGTGTATGCTCCCGATATATCCAAGTCAGCAACGGAAAAAGAGGATTTCTGGAAAAGTGTGGAAGATATCTTGAATGAATGCAAAGATAATGAAAGGATAGTTATGCTTGGAGATTTTAACGGATGGGTAGGTGTGAGAAGAGAGGGATGTGAGGGAGTTTTAGGAATATATGGAGACAAAAGAGTAAATGATAATGGCAGGAGTTTGATTGAGGTATGTTTAGAAAAGAATCTTGTGGTAACGAACACCATGTTTGACCACAAGGAAATTCATATGTACACTTGGCAGAGAGGGGAAAAGAAGAGTATGATCGATTTTGTGATTGTTGATGAAAGACTGAAGGGCAGAGTTGTAGACACCAGGGTCTTTAGGGGTAGTAACATTGGAACAGACCACTTTCTTGTAGTGTCTCGGGTTAGTGGTCTGTTCAAAAGTTGGCGTCATCGTCCCACAGTGTCAACAACGGAGCTGACTAGAGTAAAAGTTGAGAACCTGGATGAAGTGGAAGTACAAAAGACATATTTGTGCAAATTGAAAGAACGATTGGGAAATGTGGCTGAAGTGAAAGATGGCAAGCTTGAGGAAGTTTGGGAAAAGTTTAAAAAAGGTGTGACTGAAACAGCTGAGGAAATATGTGGAGTGAGTAAAAGGAAGAATGCTCCCCCAATAAACTGGTGGGATAGTGAGGTAAGACAGATAGTGAATGAAAAGAAAAAAGTATGGCAGGATCTGCTGGCCATCAAAGCCAGTAAAAGAGTGAATGCAAGTGTTACAGAAGATGATGTTGATACAGTTGCAAGGGAGTTTAAAAGGATTAAGAAAGTAGTGAAAGAAAAAGTAGACGAAAAAAAGAGAAAGATGAAAGAAAAGTGTGACTTCAAACTCTGTGATAACTTTCGAGACAATATAAAATTGTTTTGGAAACAAGTGAAAACGTCTCGAAGTGGATCACATAAGTCTAAAATGAATGTGATAAGAGATGAAAAAGGTGAGCTAGTGACAGATGAAAAAGGTGTACTACAGGAGTGGATGAAATATTTTGAGAGTTTGTTTGAGGCGGATGGCTCTATGCTAGAAGCCTCGGATAAAAGGGTGGAAGACGAGGAAGAGACAGAAGTGGATGAAAGAGATATATATATGGATGAGATTATTAGTGCAATGAAGAGCATGAAAAAAGGGAAAGCAGCAGGATATGACAGAATTACTGTTGAAATGCTGAGAGGTGGGAAAGAGCTGGTTGCGTCCTGGCTGTGCCTGATCTTTAATAAATGTTGGAACAGTGGCAAAGTGCCGGAAGATTGGCGTAAAGCCGTGGTCGTGCCGCTGTACAAAGGGAAAGGGTCACGGCAGGATGCTAAAAACTACCGCGGGATCAGTCTTCTCAGCATTGTCAGTAAATTGTATGCAAAGGTACTGATTGAAAGAGTGATGCAAAAAACTGATCAGAGTATTTGGGATGTGCAAGCGGGATTCAGAAAGGGAATGGGATGCACGGATCAGGTCTTCTCCTTGAGGTGCTTAACCGAAAAACACCTGGCTAAGCACAAAAAGGTTTACTGTGCCTTTGTGGACCTGGAGAAGGCCTACGATCGAGTTGACAGGAATGAGCTATGGAAGGTGTTGTCCGAATACGGATTGGAGAGCAGACTGATTCATGCACTGAAATCTCTCTATGAGGATTCCCGTGCATGCGTCAGGATTGACGGCGTATACACTGACTGGTTTGGCATCTCTAGGGGTGTCAGACAGGGATGTGTTGCGTCACCATGGCTCTTTAATCTGTTTTTGGACAGTTGTATGAAAGGTCTGAAAGAACGTGACTGTGGGGTTGTGATGAATGGGACTCAAATCAAGTGCCTTCTCTACGCTGACGACCAAGTTATACTTGCGTCTTCTGCGCAAGAGTTGCAGGAAATGATGTCGGTTATGAATGATGATTTTGTGAGAAAAGGGATGAAAGTGAATGTAACTAAGACTAAAGTGATGGTGTTTGAGAGAGATGAAGAAATGACTGACTGTACGGTAATGTTAGGTGGCGAAAAAGTGGAACAAGTCCGTGAGTTTGTATACTTGGGGAGTTTGTTCACAAGGGACGGAAAGAGTGAGGAAGACATAGAAAGACGAGTGAAGAAAGGAAATTCGGTGAGTGGTGCTATACACTCGGTTATGAGTAGCCAAACCGTTTCTGCAAAGGCGCGAATGGCTATTCATAACGGAGTGCTGGTACCGACACTGATGTATGGAAGTGAATCTTGGGTATGGCAGAAGAAGAATGAAAGCAGAATAAATGCGGTAGAGATGCGATCGTTGAGGAAAATATGTGGAGTAAAACTGAGTGATAGAGTGAGCAATGAGGTGATTCGCAAAAGGTGTGGTCTGAAAGATGATATAGTGACAAGAATTGAGAAAGGAATGCTCCAGTGGTTTGGTCACTTAGAGAGGATGAATGAAAGGCGAATCACGAAAGAGATATACTGTGCGAATGTTGAAGGAACGATTGCACGAGGGCGTCCCAGAAAAACCTACGCGGACCAAATAGAGGTTATTATAAAAAAGGCTGGTGTACGCAGTGACAAAAACCGCAGGGCATGTATGAAAAGATTGATGGATATGAATGAAGCGAAAGAAGTGTGCAAGGATCGTAGCAGGTGGCGATCCATAGTCTCTGCCTACCCCCATGGGAAACAGGCGTGAGTGTATGTATGTATGTATGTATGTATTTATTTTTATACTTTTAAATGGACTTGTCCACCCAACTTTGAAGGGCCATAAAACAAATAATATGCAATATATAAAACCAAGAGGTATACAAGCTTCTCTAAAAGTTTAATATGTTTACGGTTGTTATTAGTATTTCGTTATTTTATTCATTAGTCAACATCCCAATTGACTTGGAACTTGTTTGGAACATGTGAAACTGGCTTGATATTATAAAGTATTACTTACTCTATTCTGTTGGTTGGTTATATATTATCGCTAGTCTCCAACGCCATACGCCAAATATTAATAGCGGACGAAGGCCTAATATTTTGCATACATTTGCATACTTATTGCATAAATTATTAATTTTCTATGTCATTGTTTGTAATAGTTTGTAATCATTTTATCCTACATTATAGTGCTAATTTTATTTGAATATGGGGACGAAAATGTTTAAAATATTCGTTTTGGTAGATTTTAATGGAATAATTTATATAAAATTGAAGTTTTTTTTCGCGATTTCAGAGTTAGTCCCATAGTAAAAGTTGATCAGTTTGATGGTGTCTATCTACCATATTCAGATTAAGGGGTTTTTTGTTACACGTTTTATAACTAGCTGTAGGTAAGCAAGACAAGAAAAGTTTAATATTTTTCATGCACAAAATAAACCGTCCTCAACCGATTTAAGCGGAAAAAAAAATCTAGCCCCGTTTCATGGTTCCGTGAGCAAGTAAAAAATGGGAATAAATGAAATTGCAATTCACATTTACTAAGCTAGTTTCTCGTTGGTGCAGTAGGTTAGCGCATTTGCCCTGCGATTGCGGTAGTTAAGCAACTTACGCAAGGGTCGGGCATGGGATGGGTGACCAAAATGTATTATCTCGAGCTCGACTCTGCTCCAGAAGGCACGTTAAGAGGCCGTATAACATCAAGTACACAAAACTGAAGCAACGATTTCACACAGTACTCATTGATTTATCGGTCTCAAAAAAATTGCTTATTTACTTATAATTGCTATTAGATATGCTATTAGATTACTTATAATTGCTATTAGATAGTAGATTATACAACAGTAAAAAAGCACAATACTAGTACTTATTACGTGTATATTATATGTGTACCTACTCATTATGTGACATCAGAAACATGATAACTAACTTAAGTGACCTGCAGTTTTGTAGATTTTCAATAGCTGTGCCAGCCGATAATCCACCTAAATCTTGAGCTATAATAAAAAAACCTTAGCTAGCTCTAGTTCTGCGATTGATAGTTTTCCAAAATAAGAAATAGTTTATTAGTAATAAATTAAAAACGATAATAATTTCAATCATTTCGATAATTTGAGTATAAAAATTTCTTCCAGCTTCGTACGGCCCCTTTAGCCGTTGGTCCCCGTTGCATTTGCTAGTGTTAGTGGGTGCCAATTAATTGGATTGATTTGGTGAGTACCACCAACCCACATTGGGCCCACGCGGTTCGTTAAGACCATAGACATCGAACAATTTTCGATGCGCTTAAGGTTAAGACCCTTCTATCTTTTCTACTACCCATAAGAATGGCCTGTGCTCCAGAATCTCTAGATCATTGATCATCATTTAAATCCTTGTGTCTTTATTTTCTGGGTGGTGATAACATGACTCATGATTTGATCATATTCTTTGCAGCTTAAAAAGTCTTAAGTAGATGGTAAAGAAATTTTGACCTTATAATCATTTTGAATTGTTAGTAGTTTTTGATAAACAAGGTTGGTAAGGACGGTTTTACTTATAATCGTCGCTGGTTTTAAAAAACCTTAGCAACCGTGTACCATACGACGTTTTTAATTACATTTGCAAGAACTTTTATAGGTACTTACCTACTGAAATAAAAATATAAAAAATTAACCGTAAACAAAAACGCACGACGACGGCGTGCGGTAAAATGAACTTTACGCACGCTATACTGTCATCGAAAGCACACATTTTCGAGCAACTGTATTAAAATAGTAGTTTATGATACAAGGTTGGTAAGGAGGTTCAGGCGAGGGTTTATAATCGTCACGAGTTTTAAAAAACCTTAACAACCGTGTGCCATACTACGTTTTTCAATACATTTGCGAGAAAACATTATAGGTACTACTGAAATTGTAATCTATACATATAATAAAAGTGTAAATTCTAAATATTTGTGCGCGAATTACGCAAAAACCGCTAAACTAATTTTGATGGATTTTTCACAATTTAGTAGATTGAGGTCCAACTTAAAATCTAAGCTATGTTTCATCAAATTCAGGTGGGTGGAACCAGGGAAACAGCTTGAACTCTCCGTAGTACTAGCTTTCATACACTAAAGGGGTCATTTTAAACTGGTTGCAATATGTTTCTACTGTCTACGCGGATGAAGTCGCGGGCGGAAGCTAGTAAAAAATAAAAAAACGTTCGTAAACAAAAACGCACGGGGCGCCGGCGTGCGGTAAAATCAACTTACCGCACGCTCGACTGTCATCGTAAACTTACATTTTCTAGCAACTGTAATGAAAAATAAATTTTCCCATAGGTTATTCTTACAAGTTCATGGTAAAATGTAGTGATTATGATTACTCGTTCAGTGGTTCGTGGATTTCATAGGTACGTGGTAGGTCCCATAATGAATTGGTCTAACTGGGTTGTAGAAGTAGAAATGAAATAAAACCCGCATTACTTTTCAATATAGTCTTATATAATTATTATAACACACGTTTTGGATCGCTAAACCAACATTACATTACGAAGGGGAAAACTCGCCATACACGCGTAATTGTAACACTCCGGTACTCGATTTTCGACAATTTCAGAAAACTATCTACACGTCCTCTTTAATTGGCTGTCGCGTTCAAACTATCAATTGCAGGTTGATACAAGTTTCATAGCAGATTATTAAAGAGTCAAAGATTCGTATACCGCAGTCTAAAATTATTGAACATGTTTAGAAATATATCAGGCCAGGTCATTATGGGACCGCCTGGTACCTATTTCGAGTGCTTACATTCAGAATAAGTTTTTTTTTTAAATCGCAGAACCCTAGTTTCATACTAAACAAGTCTGCACCGCTTTTTAATGTCTGCAGAGAAATTGAATCAGACACCCATCTCCCGTGAAATCTCGTTACTTTGGCTGGCGGTAGACTCAACAAGTGGAAATATCTACCCACATTTTTTATAGTAACAACTGTAAACATTTTAATGCACTTTCATAACATTTCATTCGAAAAAATATGTAAAAAGTGGACGTTTTAAATAGAGTAGGATTTTTCATTTTTATTTTATGCGCATTTTTATAACTATGAAAACAGTAACGACAGTAACCTACATATTGTTATTTACAAATTTAATTCAATTAATTTAGTTTAACGTGTTATTGTCTATTAAAAACTCAGAATATAACAACATAACTTAACTGAAAATGAAGTCTTTTTAGTGTATTTATAACTTTAAATAAAAGAGCGAACGGAACTGAGAAAGCACCATCACTTAGCAAAACAACAATTAGTAATATTCTGTCATTTCTGTCTCTATAAGTGAATAATAGCAATTATTAGATAGAGGCCTAAATTTTAGTAATGTGAACGGAATCATCATGTCTTTATGTTGTTTATTTTTTTATTTATTTATCAGTATTAGGGTATCCGCTGACGGGCGCTTTTTTGTAGCTGCGATAATCGCGGCGTTAATCGCGGCGATAATCGCGGCGACAATCGCGGCGCTTTTTTGTCGCTGGCGTAGGTTAACCCTAAAAGGCACCCAGATCCATATTCATCCCATGACATCACATCGCACTCGCGTTACTTTTTTTTATTCATCCCAAATCTTGTTCTTAACTCATACCCCGACAAAAAATACCAAGAATATATGAAAAAAAGTACGGATAGGAGAAAAATGGACATCAGAGTAATATAAGTACCCAAATTAAACTCTTTAATATTTTTTAACATTGAAAATGTTTATGTTTACGTGATCGAGTATAGTGCCCCGATTTATGAAATTGTGATATTTGCCTCTAGTTTCGCAGGTCAAAATGTGCGTCTGCCCAAGAGCTTCAAAGTGCAATTTAAATTCCTAAAATCGGTCCGTAAATTTTAGAGATTATCCAAAATGTATCAATATTTCAAAATTTTTTCGCCGACTTGGATCGAGAATTTCCGAATAATTTTTTTTCGAGCTCTGTGTTTAAGAAACGGAAGAAAATACCATGAATGTACAGGAGGTCCCAATAATTTTTTTGACCACGCTATGTAAGAAACGGAAAAATTAAATCTCGGGATTAAATTAAGTTCCTGTAGCTTACCTACATGATTTGTGCCATCTTAGGAGGCAGGCGGATGAAAACTGTAGGCTGTAGAGTGGAGCGGAGCGCAGCCTGACCTCGCGCGTAAGGGACCCCCTTACGCGCGAGGCCAGGCTGCGCTCCGTTTACTTTATCATCAGTTCGATAAATAATGTATTCCTATTAAATGTGTGGAGCCTATACGGCATTGATGACACTGCCGTGTGCTTTATTTCTAAATTACATTTTCAATGCCTTTGATAGTTGCGCGTAGTTTGAGATATGTAGATTTTTTTAGTATAGTCAGCTGTGATTAGTTAAATATAGACATTTAAAAGTTTAAACCGTACTAAATATTAAAAAAAATCAAGCAAACTAATAAAAAACTAAACAAAACAGCTTTAAAATAAAAAGCACTAAAAAGCAAGAAATAATTATTGAAATCTGCATAATTACTAATAGGTACCTACGCATATCTAATATTAAAAAAAACGTCCGTTGAAGTCGGGTGAGCTTTAGCTAGATGTTTTTTCGTTACGTTTACGTTGTTTTCTATATAGGTAATATAAACTTATGACAATCCCAGAACAATTGCCTATAACCGACCTTTAAGGCTCGTAGTGTACCTACCTACCCTTTACGGAACAGGATTAAAAGGTAATCAATCATATAATGCACCTAATAATAATTCCCTTACTTTTTATTGCAAGCTATACCATTACAAAAATAATTATGCCAGCCAGCGAAAAAAATTGTGGTGTCTTTTAGGGTTAAAGCCGCTTGTCACTTTTGTCAGTGTCATTTCGTGGGCGATTAGTCGCCGAGCTTTGTGTGAGCTACTTTTTGTAGCTCGTGGGCGTTTACGTATTGAACTCCATATGTTCTATTCTTGGCTACAAAAAATCGCTCAGCGATTAATCGCTCGTCAGCGGTGACGCTAAACATAAACACGAGAAAATACAAATTTAAAAAGCACTACGCCAACCACCTGATGTTTATAGTGAGTGCTATTAAAGACTACAAAGATAATTTATTAAAAGCAAAAAAATATAAGTAGCAATAAAGAATTAATGTAGGTATTATGTTATTACATAAATATATCTGTTAACTTAATACTTTACTTAAGGTACCCAAATTACGTGTTATACTTAACACACTAGCTAGTCATTACGCCATTTTTTGAAATATGGTATTATTTTTTTGTGTTTTAGTTACAAGAACTTGTGACAAAAAGCAATATTATTGAAACAATATTGAAACACGATGATTCTGTTAATATTAGTAAAATGGAGGCCCTTATCTGATAATGCCATTATTCACTTACAGAGACACATGTTGTATTGTGTGTGTCTCTGTAAGTGAATACTACTAAAAGTGTTGTTTTGTTAGGTGGAGATGCTTTCTCATTTCCGTTCTTTTACTCGAATTTGGGTAAGCACCCAAATTCATGCCCAAATACGCTCACGTGTCTAAACGCCATTTTCCCAGATGCTTAAGAACAAAAAAGGTTATAAAAGCAAAAATAAAATGTCAAGAATCCATGCGTAGTAGCTTTTGAGCTAACTAATTAAGAATTTCGGGACTTCTTGGCACGCCATGAATTATGTCCGGAGTCTTTTTTAATTATAAAAAGGATTCAGACCTTATTAATGAGTCGATAGCAAAATATAAAAAGAATATTATTTTCATATTAAAATCACAGAATGATTGACAGTGACTTAAAACTTACTTAAATTGAATTTTTATTTGAAAAACATAGTCCTTAAGTCAATCAGGATTAAAGTATCACAAATAAAAAAATCACGAATCATTTTTTAAATTACCGTAATAACAAAAGTGTGTATAAAAATGATACACTGGCACTGAGAGTGTAAAGCCATGAACTTTCATGTCCCGTGTTAATATCACGATCAGTGTTTCTTTCAGGTACTATTCCGGGGGGGGGGCAGTGCCCCCCCGGAGCAGTCTTAGTGCCCCCCCGGAGAAAAATGTGTTGTGTGTAGGTAGACGGGCAAACTAGCGTAGTGATCGACGGACGAGCTCCCCCGAACCTCTTAATTGCCCCCCCGGAGAATATTGTCTGAAAGAAACACTGATCACGATGTTGTTAATCTATCTTAAAAACCTGTATAACATGACACAAAACAAAATGTAAAAAAATCTAAGCAATTAATTGATTGTTCGAAGAACATATTCGAACAAAAACACTCGAAACAAGTCGAGTGATTTGAAATAAGATATCCAAAGAGATTTAATTTAAGAAAACTCCTTATCAGTTAACTCTATTCAAACAGTTCATTTAACTGTATCCAAAAAGTTAAGTATGACTTTAACAGATGAAAAATGAGGTTCAAAAACTATCCAAACTGGAGTAGTTTCTCTAAATTCAGAGCAAAACGAAGAAAAACTCGTCGAAAAGAGTTTTAACTGATAAATTCAACTTTTATACGAATGCTTTTAGTGAAAATACTTGAGCACAGAGGTGATAAGTCAGTATCCGACCAATATAAGTTTTTAATTAATACCGACTACTAAATCAGTAACCATTACTTCCTTGAAAAAAGTAGTATTATAAGATACGAGATAGACTTAGTCTATCTCGCGAGAATGTAAATTATCGGAAAATTGTGAGCCGTAACAAACTGCTTATAATTTAACGCATTATTTTTCAATTATAAGTCAAACTATCAAAGGTTGGAGGATTGGTGATTTTAAACTGATTTCGTTTCGAGAATAACTCAAAGATTTAATTTTTATCTGATAAACCAAAGAAGTGCAGTTTACATGTCAAATAAGTTTTAGTCACCAAAATTTCTGTTTTAATTTTTTTTTATGCGCGTGAACTTGTGTGAAATCATTTTATATCTTATCTGATGAATTTTTACAATGTCAAATATTGAGCCTGTCTATCAATAGAATATGAATATAAGATTCTTGCTGTCTATCAACAAAACCCACCGCAAGACCAACCAATCAAGGACAGCCATTGGACAGTTGACAATCAAACGCGCAACAAATTGTGATTCAACTGTTTCACTTCGATATATTATAATCTGTCGAATATGGTATGGATCAAAATTTTTCGGCAGTTGCAATTTCTCGAGATAGATTATATTCTAACGGCAAAGGCGTCGCCAGCCCATGGCCTATGAGAAAAATATAAATTATAGGTACATTCAAGAGCACCTAGTGAATTAATTCAAGTTTTGAGATGCGGGATTTATAGGAAAAGCAAGTCAATTGCACGGCCTTAGGACTTTGGTTACTTTGCAGTTGGCTACATTTTTTTAACCACCCTTGGTGACGGTATTTTTTCTAATTTTACAATGACAGATATAAAATTCAATCTCGTATAAAAATAAATGTACTGCTTTCTCAGTATGTTAGATCCGTAGCAACCCGTTACGAAATTCGCACTCCGTAGCAATTTCGTAGCGAGTTACTACGGAGGTACGTATATATGACTTAGGTCGTAAAAGATACTTGCATTCTCAAACTACGAATTTATAGGTATTATGCTGGGTAAGTTCAAGATTTATATTACTAGTATCAAAGGAAATTGCATTTTTAGCATAAAAAATATGCTATACAGCTGTCTACCAAAAATATAAATGCGCACGCCAAAACCATAATTAGGTGTTCATAAGAAGTTTTATAATTATCACAAGCCTTCCTAATTATAGGTGAATAGTACGGGTCATAATCCACGACGTGGGCCCAATGTGGACTGGTGGGTGTAAACGACTGTAAACGCAGCCGGACCAACGGCCTAACTGTCTTCCAAGGCATGAAAGAGCTCAATATAAAAAAAATGATAATCCATATCATCACCGACTCTAGTAAAAGTTTTTAATAAGCTGTGTTCAATAAGCAATATTTAGTACTCAGTTTCCTAGGATGACGGTTCCGTCATATTACGGCCGTAATTTAGCGGCGTAAAACTTTGTCTATGTAAACTATACGGCGCGGTGTCTGACATTACGGTGTCGCCGTATTGTTTACATAGACAACATTCAACGGCGCTATATTACGGCCGTAATATGACGGCACTGCTATCCTAAGAAACGCTAGTTTTAGTTTAATATTACTCGTATAATGCACGTTTAAATATAACTCCACCTATAAAAGGAATTCTAATACAATTCAACAGTAGATTCGATACGAATAAAATCTCTCATTGGATCTAAGAAATAAGACAGTTTTCCAGGCAATAAGCTAAGGGCCTATTACATAAAAATATATTCGATAATCGGACTACCTTCGTCCATTCTGTGACAGTACTAATTTCGCTGCGCTCAAGAAGACCAACAAAGTATGGAAAAGAGAAGTTAACATCACACGGACACGGTCTATGTAAAAAAGAGCCAAAGGATCAAGTGACATGTGCCAATATTTTTTACAGTAAGAGTCCCTAGCGTCCCGCCTAGCAAATGTGCAATCACAGTTTGTTTAAAATATTTGTTAATCTTAATTAGAATTTAAAATAAAGGTATCGTGGAGCCATGGTGTTTTGTGCCCTAAGTAATTGTGATGTGACAAAAAGAAATAATCCAAGTAATCACACTTTTCACAGGTAAATAAGATATTGCCACACATTTCTCTAAAACCAAATTTCTCTATATTTATTCGTTTATCGACGAAGAAAACAGTGTGGAACATAGTTTATTAATTTCCTCTGCCATATATAGTCATTTTTTATGAATCTAAGTCATATTTTACGTATCTCATATAAAATGTATGCATTCGTTTTCGGATCACCAGTTTATTGACATTGTTGTTCTTTGACATTCTATTTCTATGGTACTAACCATAGCCTTCTTTAATTGCACTCATGTAACGAACGATGAACGTCGTCCAAGAATCGATTCTTTTCGATGTAATAGGCCCTCTGTATCGGCGAACTAATAAAACGGTTCGAATGAGTTTAATATCAATCAAATGCGGGAACGTCTAACTTAAATGAATTGGTGTCGTAAAGTAGGCAATAATATCGTCTTCTGATCACTAAAAATCGTGTCTCAATAAAATTAAATAAATTTAAGAATTGCTGAACACTGACGATAAAACAGAGGTGATAAAATTTTGAATCCTTCTCAATTACGGGATTCCTTTGGTCTGTATTGCTAATGTAAATATAACTTCAGCTTTGTTTTAAACTTTGTAATCTGTGTGTAAAAAAAACAATCTGTCTCTTTTAACATAGCATTCTGTGAATTTAAAATTTCAAGCATTAAATATAAGCTTCTTGTAGACTTAATTACTTTGTAAATATTAAAAAGTAAAACCAAGATTGCGAGATGAAAAAAAGAAAAGATAAAACTGTTGGCAAGTTTTGAAAAAGACAGGCGACCACAATGGCTAGACCATTATATCCCTTTCTTTCTTAAGATCTAAATCTAGACTAAGAATTTTCTAAGAAAACACCTAAAATTACATATCCAGAAACGAAACCAGGATAATATTTTCATTTCTAATACAATTTTCTCGATTGCTACTAAAATGTTCTCCAAGAAACTAACTCCTAACATTTTCAATTGCATTGTTTGTTTATTTACGTTATTGAAGAACAAATAAAATATTCCATAACCACCAATTGCTTGACCATTCAACCAGTATAAAATGAATTATACAGGATGTGCCACAACTATGCCAATTGGAAGAAGATTTATATATTTTTCTAACCGATCAAAGTTGAATATTTTCGCGCTTTTTTCTAATATTATAAATACGAAGGCCCGTTTGTTTGTTTGTTACGCCTTCACGTCTCAACTACTGTACCGATCATCATGAAATGTCGCATACAAGTTCTCAAGGGTACAGAGAAGGACATAGGATACCTTTTATCCAGAAAAAACACTGTTCCCGAGGGATAGCAAAAAAACTGTCTACGCATACGAAGTCGCGGGCGGTCGCTAATCTTTTATAAATGTTAGTCATCCATTTAAAACACTTTATGAAGAATGATACAATAAGTCACACTTATATTGTTGGTTTAATAAAAATAGAAGTTAGATTTCATTCTACATTTATAAGGAATTTAGCGATATTAAAGAATAAACAATGTATTTAAACCAAATCCAAAAATATGATAGGTATTCTTTCAATCAAATTCCCTATATGACAAATTGAAAACACTTTCCCTCAGCATAATATAGGCATGAACACCCTGTATACAACAATTCGAGAAGGTTGTTCAGTATTCAACGGGCGTTGCGAACGGTTCCACTAACTTTGACAATTTCATCCACCTTGTAGAACTAGTGCTGGTAAAACTCGTCTTTAGTTTTTATATCATATCGAATTGAGTGAAATAGATTTATTTTTTATCGTCAACGGGTCAGTGCTTGCCCTTTATTTCATCTGATGTTAAGTGACGATAAGGCCGATAGTGGAAGCGCACTACACCCGGAATCCTAAACCACTGAGGAACTGCCACCTCACTGTCTAACTCAAAATCTATCGCAATCGCTTTCAATTTGGAACGAATGCTACGTCCATTGCTGTGGCGTCACAAGGCATTGTGACAGACTGTCTTTGAGATCCAGTGATGGATGTACACAATAGGGAATGTCCGAAAAAAATCAAATTGGCTGAATATTTTTCTATAGGTAGGAATAAGGTCCTTTAGTAATAGAAAAAAGTTTCAGAATTTTCGGTTGGGTAAAAAAGTTTTTAAAAATCAAAGTCTCTTCGACTTCACAAATGTATGAAAGTAACAGCAGAATGGAGATTGTACCTTTGCCAACACCTGCCACAACCACAACATGGTATTAAAAAAAAGTTTCAAGACAAAATGTCAAAACTTTTTTTTTAATACCTGTTGTGTTTGTGGCAGTTAGCGGCAAAGGTATAATCTCCATTCTGCTGTTACTTTCATACATTTGTGAAGTCGAAGAGACTTTGATTTTTAAAAACTTTTTTACCCAACCGAAAATTCTGAAACTTTTTTCTATTACTAAGGGACCTTATTCCTACCTATAGAAAAATATTCAGCCAATTTGATTTTTTTCGGACATTCCCTATTGATAGATTTTGACATTCTTAACATTCTTAACTGCCGGAAGACAATTAAATGTTAAATTATTGTGGTAAAACAGTGCTAATTTTAGTCCATATATACCCATGGCCATATTTTCTCAACCATTTAAGGTCCTGAAATTCAGTGTACATCATTTTGAAAATAAAAATAAAATGACGGTTTTAGAAGACGAATTGTATAATCTAGTAAAAAGGATTAACTTTTTGAAATGATATTGGTTAGACATACCATACACCAATCTAAAAAAAACGTGTTTTAAATACATAAAAGGACCCCCAACACTAGCAACAACAGAATGCACAAGAAAATGAAAAATGGCGTAACTTGCAAGTTTTCGAAAAACGCTGCCACAAACTTGCGAAGTTACAGTTGAATGTTTGAAAGTTGCTTTGCATAATTGCGACCCTTCATTTATGGCGGAGAAAATTGAAATGAGCAACAAATTGTATGGACGAATCTTAATTTCGACTAAATTAAAAAGTTTGAGGTCTTTATTGTTTTTAATTTGACTTTAATTTGGATGGTGATGGGAATTTAAATTAGTTGTATCACAGATAACATTATTATTATACAAATTGAGTAAGTATCGCTAAGGTGGTTGGCTGGCACGTAATAACGCTTATGTTATTTATTATACAACGTGTTAATTAATTAACGCAAAATGAGAAAACCGTTTCTTTGGGCCATCAAACTGAACAACTTTTACAATGGGACCAACTCTGAAATCCCAAAAAAGAATCTGCTTTTTTGCTATTTATTTACTCTCATTACCTATCCGATATGTAGTAGGTATTTAATTTCAACCTACCTACCCTTTGTGTGCAAACTTTTGTTAATTATTGTGATGGAAAATGACCTCACTTTAAATGTGGAGCAGCTCATTTTTCAATGTTGACGACTCTGTATGAAATATACAGGGAGAAAAAAGCAGCCCTTGACGAGTTTCTTGCCGGTTCTTCTCGTTACAAGGTCTCCCGCTTAGGGTTTGCGAACCGATGGCGTAGCTTCTATGACATTCACAAGTGCTTGTAACAGCCTAGACTGAATAAATTATTTTTGAATTTGAATTTGAATTTGCTGTTTCATACAAAAATTAATAACGAAAATATGAAAATGAATGAAGCAGCTGATTTTTATTTCGCGATTTCAGAGTTGGTCCCATGGTAAAAGTTGTTCAGTTTGATGGTCCGAAGAAATGGTTTTCTCATTTTGCGTTAATTCATTAACACGTTGTATTATATTATTTTCTATATCAACGGGAGTTTGAGAATCAATAAGGCTGCGTACGCACCGATTGATGGCTTTCTTAGCGCCTAGATAATTATGTATTTAATAGGCGACTAGCCTATCGAGGCACCAAGTGCGCAGTACGGCCGGTTGCGAACATTTGTAAACGTTCCTTTTAATTCGATACAGACACATGCGATTAAGTTACCTCATTATTCAGCAAAACAGAATAGAAAACTCAATGAAAATAATTGTCGTAATTAAAACAAAACAGACAGAAATATAGCAAACCACAGACATTGTTTTTGGCATAGGTACATACATACATACATACATACATACACTCACGCCTGTTTCCCATGGGGGTAGGCAGAGACTATGGATCGCCACCTGCTACGATCCTTGCACACTTCTTTCGCTTCATTCATATCCATCACTCTTTTCATACATGCCCTGCGGTTTTTGTCACTGCGTACACATTGGCATAGGTTGGCATAGGTCTCTACAAAAAACCCGTGCCGTGTTGATACACGTTGCTATAGCCTAGATACTGAGTGAAATACATGTGAAATATATAATATTATGTTGCTATAGTTTTTAGGGTTCCGTACCCAAAGGGTAAAAACGGGACCCTATTACTAAGCCTCCGCTGTCCTGCGTCTGTCTGTCTGTCTGTCACCAAGCTGTATCTCATGAACCGTGATAGCTAGACAGTTGAAATTTTCACAGATAATGTATTTCTGTTGCCGCTATAACAACAAATACTAAAAACAGAATAAAATAAATATTTAAGGGGGCTCCCATACAACAAACGTGATTTTTTTGCCGTTTTTTTTGCTCGATTTTGATAACGACTACAGGTAGACAGTTGAAATTTTCACAGATCGTGTATTTCTATTGCTGCTATAACAACATATGCTAAAAACAGAATAAAATAAATATTTAAGGGGGGCTCCCATACAACAAACGTGATTTTTTGCTGTTGTTTTGGTACGGAACCCTTCGTGCGCGAGTCCGACTCGCACTTGGCCGGTTTTTTTCTTATTCTCATGCATTTTTTGTGTCTTGTGTGTACCAAATAAACCAAATCTATTCTATCCTTTTAGTGTAGTGTATTATAAAATGAGAAATTAGTCAATAAATTAGACAGTGCAAAACATTATCGCTCGTACAAATTGTGACAAAGCATTTATTCAGTGATTTGGACAAAGTCACGAACGATTTATAACCCTTTTCAGATTTAATTAAATTCAATTAGCCGATACAAATCAGTCGGCTGGCTGGTGCCCAGTCAATTAATTGTACACGGGGAAGTTATGTGCGGAAATTGAAATTTTGTCCCAATTTAATTGTCAAAGAGGATTTATTTGGTTTTTTGTTTGAAATGATAGTGGAATTGTTGTATTGATTGTAAGTTTTGAGGATTAAGAGGGATTTTTGAATGTTTGCTGCAAACGGGGTGAATAGATAGGGTTTCGAACTTTGGTAACGATTTTCGTAACGTTGCAGAACTGATTACCCATTTTTTAAGCATGTATTTATTGAGTCTTAGGCCAAACAATTGAAATAAATTAGTTTCTGTTCGGATATGTTTGTAGTTTTTTAAAAAAGACACAAAATATACGTGATTTCTAATTACCACCCATCAGGGGACAATGGACACGCCTGGGGGGTCAATGGACACGCCTGAGGGGTGATTAGAAAAATTTCATAAGGCTGCCTCATTGTAGGTTCCTTAAATATTTTTTTTAGGTTAAAGGCAAGCAAAATCGAGAAGGTACCTATATCTTTAATTATTAGTTTAAAGTAAAATTATAATTTCTAATCACCCCTTTGCTGTGCCTATTGACCATATTTGCGTGCCTATTAACCCCTCAGGCGTGTCTATTCACCCCTTTCGTGTGTCTAATCACCTCAAAAAATTCAAGAACACAAGGCTTACGAAATAAGATCAATTTTAAATAATAATGCTCATTCTTACCTTAATAATTATAGCACAATATATTTATAACTGCACTGGCCATGATTTAAAGATAACTTCAGACTATTATGACCAAAATTCATCGAAATACGGAGGTTTAAACTCCCTCGTAACGTAACAACTTGTTTTGTTGTCAACTTTGACATTAAGTTTTGACGTTTTTAGCGATGTTGCCACAAATAAAAAGTTGCCAGAGTAAGAAAAATTATACCAACAAATTATGAAAGTTGCGGGTTTTTTACTGGGGATACCGAGTTTGCCATAAAAAGCCTTAAAAAAAATCCCAAGAATTTTCTCTATTCCCCCCGTCAGTTCTATTCACCCCGTTTGACGGTACCGAATATTTTCATAGCGCTTTGGTTTCGTCAAACAAAAACTTTTATTTTTATCCATGACGGGCTTGGCCTGCACCTCATTTGATCTTGTGACGATAAGGCCGAAAGTGTAAGCGCACTACACCCGGAATCCTCACCACTGAGGAACTGTGTTCTTCTTACCCCTAAGTGCCGGAACACGACAGTTTTACATTTGTTATGGCGCATGGCGTTAGACTTAGGTAAGATGGTGGTAGCTAGCCAAGTCGACTTGAAATAAGCGATACCACCAACCAAACCGATTACAAAATGTACCCCTCTCCTAGGAACCAAACTTGGAACCTCTGTGTCTGACAAGTGTGGTCAAACCACGACCACAGAGGCGGTTTATTAAACTATAGTCTGTCCGCCGAGAGTTGAATGTCACTAATTTATCGTAATCTGTATGACGGGCATCGCTTTATTGCACACACTGAGTTTCGTAGGCACGCAGTTATTCTCAAGCGCATATGATGTAGATAGATAAATCTGGTCAATCTGGAGCCGCACAGTTCCGGTTAAGAATAGGACTGTCCCATCTTATCCCATGGGTATCGTAGAAGGCGATAGAGGGAAGTTTTAGGGACCCGGTGTAGACCATCGCACAAAGGGTCACTCGAATGGCAGCGAGGAAACTGTCAACAACAGCATTCCCAAGGAGGGTTGGTGTCAGGCAGGCGGCCGACCGTAAAACTTTGCTAAAACCTAATGCAGTATGTATTACATGCTGCGCCGACCCCAATAGTGGTCGTTCTACGAGCGCAAAATTTTATTTTGTGTAGAGCACTACATATAAATTGGGATAAGGACAGGAGGATGATGATGAGATAAATCTGGTCAATGAGTAATATATTATATCATGTGCTATTAAGTATTCTAAAAAGTAAATGGAACCCAAAAAAAACTCATTAGACTTTAATTATTCAGCAATATTTCAGCCCCTTACTTCAACCCTGGACATTAAGTCAGCAAAAAGTCTTTTATTAGTCACTTAGGGAGAGAACAGCGCTAAAAAGGGTTTAAAATTTAACAGTTCCTTATATTACAAGTTTCGGCACGATAAAGTTAGACATTAAACATTGTGACATTTAAGATACATTTTAATTTATAGGATTTAAAAATTAGGGACATTGTTTCCTGAATTTTAAATTATAATAAAGCTTTGTTTTATAAAAGATATGTTCAACATGTTTTGAACACTATCAAATGAAGATAACGTTTTTTATAAAATAAATCATAAAAAATAGGTAAGTTGGTACCTATCATAATGAGTTATTTTATTGTTGTCACAGTGATAAACAATTCACAATGCTATTTTTATATGATACTAAGTAATAAATTCTTGGACGGAAATCGAACCCGCGACTTTTGGATGTCCGGTCTAATCGGACTCTGATCGCTGAGCTACCGAGTCAGTTACGTATTTTTTCTAGTATTACAATTATTGTTATCAATTTCAATTTTGAGTTCACACAATTTCTGCAAAATAGTCATTAAAGGAAGGAATCTAAAATGGCGGAAATTATCTTGCTATCTCACGCAGTTTATCATTTGGTTTTAGTTGTATGACTGAGACAGCACGATAACTGCTGTTCCATCACTATTTTGCTGCCATTTTAGATTGTTTTCTTTAATTGCACGAGTTACTTGTAGTTACACAAAACTTACACTGTTTATAAATTAATTTTAACAATGAGTTTAGGTACCTAACTACCAAAATGAAAACTATTAAATTCTTCATGCACATTGTAAAAAACATTATGCACTTTATATTTAATATATTCAATTTGATTTTCAGAAGTAGGTACCTACTTAAAAACATCAAAATACGTCGTCCACTGTCTTCATTCTATTTCTATCTCTAGTCCAAATAGAAAATTCTAGCAATAACACCTATGCATACTAAGATAACATGTTTTTCTATAAATTCTACAGTAGATGGAGGTATTTCCACGAAATTGCAGACAATTATGAGCATGGACAGTCGTGGGCGACTAGAAATAGGAGGATAAGTCCAAAGAACTGCCACAGCGTAATCGCTCACAGTATTTTCATTCTGTGTGTATTTTAAGGTATTTAAATAAAAGTAACTTTTTAACACCCTTGCTCGTAAAGCTGATGTAATTCCACCGGTTTTAAATATGTAAAGCGGGTCATAAAAAACGCGTGTGTTATCAAAGCAAATAGTTAAGTTATAGTCCATACAAATTCCATAACAGTATTATTTGCCATTTCAAATATGGAACGATCGCCGCCGCACGACTAGCGCGCTGTTGCTATTCAAATTTCGAACTAATCGCCGCGCCCCGTGCCATTCAGTAGACAGTGTGCATTCACAGATTGAGTTTATTTAAAATAAAAATAAAATAGTTTATTCGGTAATTTAAAAACTTGGCTGCATGCTCTAGCGTCTTTGCCAACATTTTCACGCAGCCACGGCAGAAAATAATCCTCGCGCCATTTTTCTCAAATTTTCTTTTCTTTGTACTTGTATTGTGTATATCTAAACATGACAACTTTCAATAATGAAGATGAGTAATATATTACTTCAACTCCACCGGATATACTAACAGAAGCGCGAACCGCATGCGATAGCTTGCTGCCGTCAATATCCAAGGACAGAATAGATACATAACCACGTATGAAAATTTCTTGAAGTGGAAAAACATGAAAAATGCCAAGTCATTTTCCGGAAATGTACTTTTGGCGTATTTTTTTCTTTTTCCTCGCAAGGGTGTTAAAAATGTCGTACGATATACGTGCGTATTGGTTATAACGCACTAATATCGTAATGTACTATAAGAAATATACATATAATGTAATATATATATAATGTAATATAAATATATATATAATGTAATATACATACAGATTCTATTATACATTTACTCACTGGCAAAACCACTAGGGTTTGTGTGCCCATGAGAGTTCGCAAGTTTTGAGCATTATATAAATCAAAAACATGAAAATGGAAAATAAAGCATGCATAACTAACATTATAAGGTGCACGCACGAACATTAGTCGTTATGTAAATTGTATTGCTTTATTTTAAATTAAATATTTGTTTATTTTCAAGGTATTTTTTGATTTGGAATAGACTAAGTGTCCAATGTTGGTGCAAGCACCTTGTATTCATTATTACATTTGACTTAGAGTATGTAGGTAGTTTCGTTTGTATTTACAATACAAGATATTTTTTTTATGTTTTTTAAAGTTTGGATTATTTATGTTTGGATTAATAAGTTGCACTGTTCTATCTCTTCTCTTTCTATCGCGTAGGTCTTATCTTTTCTGATGTATGAAATATGTCGGTCGTCTCAGAGGACGCCGAGCGCTTTAACTCGCGCGCGGAGTGACAGAGCCCTGGTATAACTAAGATATTAAGCAACCTTTTGTCTTTTGTAGTAAATAGCTTGAACTTTTAAAAATAAGGGAAAGATGATTGTGTATATTTTAGCAAATATCTCGTAGGTGAGGTTAATAAAGAAAACAGTTGTTTAAACACCAATGCAAGCGCCTCTGTGGTCTAGCTAGTGGCCCGCCCATCTGTGTCAGTCGCAGGGATTCCGGGTTCGATTCGTAGGAAGAGGGTCTAATTGTACTCTGTTTGGTTGATGGTACGGCTTATTTTCAAGTCCGCCTGACTAGCTTCCACCATCTTAATTAAGTTTGACACCATAACAATAATTTAAAAAAATTTGTTTTCCAGCAGTTAGAGGTAAGATAACCCAGTTCCTCAGTGATGAGGATTCCAGGTGTAGTGCGCTTCCACCCGGCCTTATCTTCACTTAACATCAGGTAAAGTGAAGGCCAAGGAGTATTTGTTGTATGGTCTGTGCCAAGCACTATCCCGTTGAGCATTAAAAAAACATTACACATTATAGCCTCTATAGAATGACTACTTCGAGAAGGGTTTTGCCTTTATCGAAATGTCAAAGATGAGATCCCAGTGGTACAATGATATACTGCGCCAGGTCCCAGAGGTACAATTACATTTCGAGACAGAGGAAGTCACGTGGACTCTTGCCTACGTCATATCCGCTGTATTGGTATTGAAAATTACATTCATTATTAGAGCTATTTCGTTTGCTAAGAGAAACAAATTACAATCAAAATGCACTATAATAATATAGAAATGAGTGTAACAGAAAAAATCCTTCATCCTTTGCTTGTACTATAAAGACGCGCAACTGGATAGTGTCTTAGTCGTAGGCAAGTTTAGTATTTTTAGAAATACTAATGGCAACACTAGGCAACCTTTGACCGGTTTAAAAAGTAGCCTCTTTTTTTAATTCAGGTCCTATTTGTCTATCAACCTAATTTCATCCAAATCGGTCGAGCCATTCTTGAGTTCTAAATAATGTAGGTAAATAAACCCGATTTTGTTGTATGTGTTACGGCTAATACCTGTAGTGCCCGCTAAACCTAGTTTAGGCTGGCTAAAACTAGGTGTAGCCGATAGCTGTTGGTTAAAACTAGGTGTACCCGTTTTGATCGCGGCTAATACTAGGTGTAGCCGGCTATAACTGGGTCTAGCATGGGGTATTAAGAAAGTTATTTCTGTTGCCTGTTAAAAAAATAACCTTCTAACCTATATTCGGAACCTACAGGAGTAAAGCAGATCGGTTACACCTAATTTTAACCAACAGCTATCGGCTTCACCTAGTTTTAGCCGGCCAAAACTAGGTTTAGCCGCACTTCGCGTATTAGCCGTCACATATGCATTTAGAAACTAACCTAACTTCACTAGGTTTAGAAAACATCTTGAGTAAAAATGCGCTCTTATGCTCGTATTATAGAATCGAACTCAAACTCAAATCTGTGCTTGAGTACAGTTAGAAAGGGATAGCGCTATATGCGATGAATAGCACCATCCCTTTCTAACTGTACTTAAGCAGCAAGCAGTGCTTGAGTCTTGTCCTATAATACGGACCTTAGTTTTGATTTTATTCTCTAACACGTTTTCATAAGGTCCCATGTCAAGACCTGTAAGAAATGCTGAATAATTTTGTTTGCCGCCTAAATTCGAGAAGCCTATAAATTCCACCGACATTACAGTTATTGTATTCTGGGTAAAGTGGATAGTTTACATATTTATAGGCTGTGGCGATAGGCCGCTATATTTATGTTAATTTCATCCGCGGCAGGTGTTTCGTAAAACGGCCGCCGCTTGTAGGGTTGGCACTAAAAAAAAATATTTTGACAACCTCCGTGGTCGAGTGGCTTGTTCACCAGTTTCATCTTTAAGGGTTGATACCCGGCTGGATACATTTAGGAAACGAACTTTTCAATATTGGCTAGGTGTTTGTCTTATTAACATTGTCTCTGATTTCCATAATACATTTAGCTGCTTACTTTAGAATCAGAGAAAGTTACAAGTATTGTGATGTTGTCCAATATTTATTAAAGTATGTTTTTTTCTATAGAGAATCGAACTGTATACTAGGCTGATGCATTTGCAGTGAAATATTGAAGCTCCGAGCCAGATTTTATTGTAGTCTTTCTTCTTTCTTTCTTATCGTATGCGGATTAGTGGCCACCTCTGTGTTAGATTTTATCAAATCGCTTGTAAGGCCTCTGAAATTGAGTTAACGACTGTTATAGCCAGGACGCGTGCCCGCCAAAGCACGGAAGCGCTGCGCTCAGTTGTAATGCCACTTTATGATTACCCATCCGACACCTGGCCGGACCGAACGTTACTTAACAATCGAGTACGATCAGTCTGTCTAGCTCCACCACGAGCGCTTCGTAATAGCATAGAAATTATTCAGCACACAAATACGTCCACGGAGTTTGCCTTTCGACATTTTTGACAACCCTGAGCAAAATGTTTGTCCCAGCTGATTTGCATAAGTTTGTAGTTAATCTCAATGCTAGCTGCGGACTGCTGTACTTCTGTACTCTTTTATAGGACTGCTTAAAGTTAAAAGGACTGTGAAGGAACAAACCTAGAACAGGAAGGATAGTGCCGTAGTACCTACTACTAGCGCCGCCAATACATTTAAGTGTAAAGAGTTGAGAAACTTAAAACCACAGAAAAGTTTTTTTATAATAGATTTTTTTACTCTTATTTCTCTGATCTGTAGCTAAGAAAACCGTATGCTATTATGTAACTCTGACGGCTTCGGTATACAATCGAGTGTGATATATTAGTGTAAGTACATGGCTGGGTTTTTATAGAGAGTACCGTACCGTAGTAGAGTCACCTTGATTTTTACTGTAGCAGCAATGTACAACGTATGCCAAATTTGGTTTTTGATTTTGTTTTACTACTGTTCACAATATAATCTTATTTATTTACTGATCATCATATTTAACTTGATTTAAGATTCCACGAAAAATGGTTGAAATAACCAGGAAAATCTGCTAAAGGAAATAAGCAGCTTAATAAACTTCCGTTATTATAAGCTATTTTGTTTCGTTAAAGCTCAGGTATTTTCCCTTTATTCGCTAAGGTAAAGGAAAGCTATAAAAATATAAGAAATTTCCAATATTATGCGCGGACGTGATAGCCGCGGTCGGTGCGAGTGTTAAGTACAAGTCGTAGCAAAAAAAACCTACACGAAGAGAAATAATATTTTAAAAGTTATCTGAAAAAGAAAATAAAATGAATTAGGGTTTCTTATTATGACGACTAATATCCCCACAGAATTCTTTTTTCTAAACGAAAAAGACATCTTTTTTTTTGTAAAAAGCCCTCCTGCTCTCGACGTAAATTAACGAGATCTAGTTCATTTAAGGATCGAATAAACGTCAAAAATCTGTTATTTTGGAACAATGAAAACTGTTTCCATTGTTTCCACTGTACCGTTTTGACGTTTACAGTTTACGTGATTTCAACTCGGTCTCAATTTCTCGATCGTGTTTGGGAGTAACCCCCAAGGTTCTTAAAATCATTATAAATTTTAACAAAAATATTGTGTGTCGGTTACAGTGGCCATAAACTGTCTATCACTTCATCATCAACATTAGCTGGGGGCTTCTGGGCTGCTGCTGGGCACTCCAAGGACCTCCACAATAATCGGTCAGCTTCCTGCAACCTTCACCAGATCATCAACATAGCACATTAATCCTTACTAATATTATAAATGCGAAAGTCCGTTTGTTTGTTTGTTTGTTACGCCTTCACGTCTTAACTACTGAACTGATCATCATGAAACTTTACATACACGTTGCCAGGGGTACAGTTAAGGATATAGGGTACCTTTCATCCCGAAAAAAGTATTGTTCCCGAGGGAAAGCAAAAAAACTTTCCACTCAGACGAAGTCGCAGGCGGCCGCAAGTATGAAATAATTTTGTGATGGAGAAGAAAGTCCATTTATTTTGTCCCACAGTGTTTCGGTAAGCGATTCAGTAGGCTAAACGCGAAGCAATTTTCATAAAGGGTATCGTACGAAGTCCTTCGTTCGAAATTAGGGCCGCCCACACCTGCCTGCCCTAATACTATCCGGAGCGTTTTAAACGAAACCCGTATACACCTCGCTTTATAAAAGAAAAAAGATACTGAACCTTTTTGGAAAGTTATTCATTGCTTTTAGAAGGCCTTATATGTGATGCTGGATTTAAAAGAGTAAAGTTTTATCCCTTTGTATTCTCTCTTTATATTTTAAACTAAACAATTAATTTCAATTACTTCATTTGTTCTTATGAGTTTGAAATTTTAAAAATGTGTGAATATTTATTTTGGTACTTTGGTTTGATAGTAATAGCTTCTAGAAGGTTTTACAAGTAACGTTGGATTTAAAAGTAAGTATATAATTATATCGCTTTGTTGTTATATTTTAACTCAACAATTAATATTTTAATTAATTTTGCTGTAAATATTTATTTTGGTCCTTTGGTTTGAAAGCAATTTAAAGTTTTTGTTTATTTTGTTATTTTTTATGTTAGTTTCGAAAAAATCTGTGGTTGAAAATATCGTTGAGCCATTAAAACATTTCATTCTTTATTTTCCATTTTTAGTCTATTTATGGAGAGTGAATTTATAAATGAAAAAGTGAACGAATGTGCATAGTAAATGAGTAGATTTCTTTACCGTGACTTCACAGACAATTAGGATATTAATAATAATTGTCTTTTAGTACTTATTTATTATTTATCTGTTTTATAATCTATATGTGTGTCAAATTAATGCTGTAAAAAGTAATAAATAATTTGACAATAATTAGGTAAATGTTTGCATTGTCTTTATAGAGGCGGTTTGCATTTCTTTATATCTTTCTCAAAATGGTAACGAAATTTTTTTTACTATAAATTCTTAAATATCATAACATCACTTCTTAAATACTGAACCTCATTTGCATACACGTTGTCAGAGGTACAGAGAAGGACATAGGGTGCCTTTTATCCCGATAAAAGTGTTGTTCCCGAGGGATAGTAAAAACTTTCCACGCAGATGCACTCGCGGGCGGTCACTGGTAAGTTTTGATGTAAGTCAAGAACAGCTTAATGGATTTGGATGAAATTTCGCAAACCGATAGTTTTATTGTAGATTAAAACATAGGATACTTTGTATCCGTCAAAAGTTAAGGGTATTTTCCGAATGCCCACGCGGACGAAGTCACAGGCGGAAGTTTGAGATTCATATTTCCCTCAATATCATATGGGATATAACAAGAACAATCACTCAACCAAACAAACCCCTTTCTCCCACACAATTTTGCTCGGGTTCCCCTCTCAGTTTATGTTTTACCTCATCGTACCTACATTTTTTTATAACACCAACGCCCATTCGTATGAAAAATGAAATTTGCATATACAGTAAGTCGTGAAAGCGAAACCACAGTGTATATTAAAGCAGTAGGAAAAGATTAAGAGTATGATAATCAATTAGTTAATTTTTACGTTACCTATGGTAAACACTTTAATGGACTTACTGGAAAGGGTAATGGGAAATTATAGACGATTCAAAAGTACAATAATTAAGTTTATTTGAATAAATCTATTTTTGACTTCAAGTTTGAATGACGTTTAAGAAAATATTAAATTATCTATTTCAATAACTTTATAAGGGTTAAACTACATACCCTTAAAGTTCAAAACCATGTAAAATATTAGAGATAAGTTGCTTTTTCAAAATAATTTGCATATTAAGGTGGCACCCTGAGCGAAAGTGGCTTAGCCGCCATGAATTTTATTTAATCAACAAATTGGTCCCGACGGAAGACCAGCGCTGGTCGCAGACTATGCATTAGGCTGAGTCGGGACCGTTTTGAGACAATGTGCTATAGTTTGTTTTTTCATTTTGTATGTTGTCTCAAATAAATATTATTTCTTTCTTTCCTTAATATTATAATTCTAATACACAATTCGAATAATGTTTTGAGTGGAATTTTAGGGCCCACAGTCAAATTTTTTAGACGGTATCGTAACATTCCCTCGTAGTCACTGCTAGAAGTAGATAGCAAAACTGCTAAAAGTGGCCGATTTGATACATTTGCTATCTACTTCTACGAATGACTACGAAGGCATGTAGTGATAGCTTCTGAAAATACTAGATCATGGGCCCTGAAAACTCCACGTAAAAGATTATTAAAATCTTTTTCTATATTAATAGAAAAATATAGTTATTAAACTTATTAAATAAAAACCTCTGAGGGCGCCACTTTCGATCATACAACCGCCTTAAAAATAGCATTGTGAATGAAAAAACTAATCTTAATTTTAACACAAACAGCAGAACGGCGGAACTTGTTACCACTTTGTGTCTGGTAATAGCCTTAAGAGGTTTATGTTGGGATCCCTTGTTTTCGCATAATGAATTTATACCTAATTTGATTTGGCATAACGGATTTGGCATAATTTTTTTTGTCATAATAATACTTTGGCATAATTGTTTTTTGGCATACTATTTATATAAGCATAATAATCATTTAGACTAATTTGTTGTTAACATATTCGCATAATGTTATTAGGCATATTGTCTATTCGCCTAATATTATTTAGACATTAAAATCAAAAACAATAAGAATAAACAATTTTACGTAACGTACTAATTTAATTTCTTGCAAATTATCTGTATTTTAATACATACCCCATGTATTAAAATGCCGAAAATTTCATATTAATTTATTTACGACCGAAATATCGACGTTTAAAACACCTATTTTCAAAATACCGAAAATCCTAAATATCGATACCCGATAGACCGTAACTTAAGATCGATTATTAAATGACCGATAGTTCGAAATCCCTATAATTAAAAAGCTGATAGTTCAAAATCCCAAAAGTTTGTTAGGTGCGACGACGAGCGAGCGTAGCGAGCTAGGAGGAGGTTAAGTTTCATTGAGACCTACAACGCACGAACCGAGCGAGCGAAGCGAGCGTGCCGCGGCAGCGGTCGGCGAAGTGCCAGAACCGACCTGCTGGCATGTAACCCTCAATTAACCTTCAGTTTTTAAAGCTTCGGGATTTAGTATTTTAGTTAAAATGTCCTTTCGTGATTTTAAACGTACAGCCAAACAACCGTTCGATCATTTGATTTTCGGTGTTTCGTCCATAGGTCTTGTAAAATTCGGTGTTTTCAACTTCGGCATTGTAAATACATACCCCTAGCCATGCATGTGACAATCAATATTTATATTTATTTCAAGTGTAAATTTATTGCAATAGCTTTTAAATGTGTAAGTTTCGAAGTGTAAGTATTCATTGTTTTGTTTATTAAAATATGCGTGATAAAATTATGCGTGTTTAAATTTATGCTAAAGAATATTATGCTTAAACATGATTATGCTTAAATTAGTTATGTCTAAAAAAATTATGCATAAGCTGTTATGACTAAGTAATATTATGCGTAAACATCATTCGGCGAAATCATTTTATGCTAAGACATATTATGCCTTAAAATTTTATGCAAATACATAGGGAACCGTTTATATTATATTGAAGTTTGTGGCCATGAATTCTGTTATTGCATGTCCTTTTTAAAGGATGGTCATCAAAGAAAAAAGCTTAAAAAGAAATATATTAAAAACCACAACTGCCAAAAACTCACTAAATTCACTTAAAAGTAAAAAAGCCGAGGAAAGTCCCCCGACAGCTTGCAGCAATTACATTTGTTATTTATTTTATTTTTAGTAGGTACGTTTTTTGGCAGGATTTTTTAAAATATTTATTTTTATTTTATACATTTAAGTAACAAAATTTTATAGTTTCGGAGTATGCTCATCAAGGCATTTATTTGACACCCATATTACAAAAAATAAAGTTTTTTTTATATTACAAAATGGCGTAATGCACCCGGATTTTTTTATATTTTCTAAAATCTATAGCCAATGTCACTCAAGATAATGTTCTTCTTCTAATGATACCCCACACATCTAAATCTGTTCAGGCATTTACGAGTTACGGATAAATAAACTCACATAAATACAAACACATGAACCCTAAATACAATACACTTCGTTTTGGGCGGTTGTGTAAAACAATTCCATCCAATAAAGGACCTACTGAGTATCACATTTCATTAGGAGTCCCCATTTTTCTTTCGACCAACTGCGAACTTCTAAAAGCGCTGAGTATAATTTATTTACTTCAAGAAACTTGGCCTGCGATAGTAAATTTTGTTACAAATGATCTGCTCTGTGGTCATGATGAACTATGAACTTTGGTCTGGGAAAACTTTTTATGATGCAAGTTCGTAACGAGACGGCGCCGCAAAAAGCAATATGCAAGTAATAAGATGGATGCTGGATGCTTCTCCGTTTTTTATAATTTAGAGGCGAGCATACAGCTCATAATATGTTGAAAGTGGTGGTCATAACCTAGTCGATAACCCACTTTCGTAAATAAATTATTACCGATTTCGTGGTCGTTTTATTCGAATAAACGACACTGCCTGGATACGTACTATACGTATGATTTGTGGACAGTGGCAAGAAATTACCACGGCCCTTTATGTCAGTTATGTAGAGTAAATTTCAAAGTCAAATTCAAAATCGTTGGTTAAATAAGGGTGAGAATTCCCGATATTGATAAAACTAATAATAATATAAATACATGATATAATTAGTGGGTTGTCAGCCCAGCTCCAGTACCATACTTTTCTTGAACTAAGAATAAAATTATTATTATTAAAAGGCTTAGAGCATTGCACCCCCAATATAGGCTTCCTAAATAATTGACTACTATGTCACAGCAACTTTCAGCTGCTCCTGTTTTAGCAAGCACTTAGGTCTAGCAAAGGTTTTCAAACTTATTTCGTCTAGCCTTACTAACGCTACTTTGAGAATTAATTATTTTCTAGCGCTCCCTCCAAAAAATGACAACTTTACCAAATACGTCATTATTAAAATCGCTTTTTCACTCCTTCAAATAACTTCTTCCGGACCCTTTACCGCCCCCCAGTAGGCATACAAGGGGGTGCTATTCACTTCGAAAAGCACTGGTCTATAGGATATTTTTTCTCGAGTTGCTTTTTAATTTATATAATGTTCAACTCTGTTTAATAATAGTATATAATATAATACCACTAAATAAAATAGTTTTATTTGCCGATAAGAAAACAAAAGGTATAAAATATACAAGAGCCGAAGCCTATTTATAACGGTAAATTGGGAGGAAAAATGGAGGTCTCCTGGTGTCTCGTTAAAGGTCTTCGTTTTCCCTGGGAGATATATAGTCTGTATAAATTACCATTTTATTTTACCAACACCCTGGAT
This sequence comes from Agriphila tristella, assembly GCA_928269145.1. Classification (NCBI taxonomy): domain Eukaryota; kingdom Metazoa; phylum Arthropoda; class Insecta; order Lepidoptera; family Crambidae; genus Agriphila; species Agriphila tristella. Next base: position 4,850,325 of record OV743435.1, read on the forward strand.
CGGACAAAAGTCGCTTATTAATAGAAAATTTATACGGCGAATTAGCTCTGTGTGCAACGAAACGTGATGGGCTTGCAATTTCTCGTCCTATGTTTTTTTAAGTAGGCGTGTTCGTTTGGGGGTGTTTTGGGGTGTTTTTGATTAAGGTTTATTGATAATGGTGCTTTATATTCTGCCTTTTCAGAAATGTCTAATAGATTTCTAGTCTTTAGAAAAGCAAAGTTTGATTTCATTTTAAATATATTGTTGATGAAAGTGGTTTTGATGCGTTTATAGCCATGTGTTTGGATCATTGTTCTGTTATTTTTGACTTATTGCTTATGAACTGTCCTAAGAGAGATTAATTTACTTAGTTTTTAATGCATTCATTAGTGCTTACAGGTTTTCTTAAGAAAGCAATACTATGCTAACTCAAATAATAATTCTGACTGGGGCCTCAATTTCTTAGTAGTAGAAAAAGTACCACAAAATACTTAGATGAAACGGCTCCAATTTCAATATTTTTTTTTACCCTACTTTGTATTGAATGTAAATACGCATATTAACATAAATACTTTGTAAAAGAAACTCTTAACCTTTAACCCTTTCAAGCACTTGTAAATCCATCGATCCGAATGATTGGTCAAAAACGTCCGAGTGATTGGTCAAAAACGTCCCATTTCCTTTGTTGCTACACTCTTAAGAAGTTCGTAGGGTTACGCATGATCGTTCATTTGAAATTCAAATACCTACCTCTTTGTTATATTTTTGACTAGCGGCCGCCCGCGACTTCGTCTGCGTGGACAGTTTTTTCGCTATCCCTCAGGAACTGTACGTTTTTTCTGGATGAAAGGTACCCTATGTCCTTTTCTGTAGCCCTGACAACGTGTATGCAAAATTTCACGATGATCGGTTCAGTAGTCAGGACGTGAGGGCGTAACAAACAAACAAACAAATAAACAAACAAACGGACTTTCGCATTTATAATATTAGTAAGGATTATTGGAATGGGTTATTCCCGTAAAACATGAGCAAGTTATTTCACTGTTTTATTCCCAACAGGCATCCGTCAATTGTTTTTTTTAATTTATGACTGATAGGCAAAAGATTTGTCTACGCATTGACGTCTTTTTTTAGGGTTCCGTCCCCAAAGGGTAAAAACGGGACCCTATTATACTAAGACTTCACTGTCCGTCGTCTGTCTGTCTGTTTGCCACCAAGGTAACTCATGAACCGTGATAGCTAGACAGTTGAAATTTTCACAGATGATGTATTTCTGTTGCCGCTATAACAATTTTTCGTGCGCTAGTCCGACTCGCACTTGGCCGGTTTTTAGACATTGCTGTGTAGACAAAACCATTTTCACGCGCTTTATGCTAATAGGACAAGTTTCATTTAAAAAAAAAACAATGAAGTTGACAGAAATAGAACTTTATTTAATTAAAGCCGCTGTGAATTGCCTAGAGGTGTAACAATGTCATTACAATCCTCAAAGCTAAACCAAAGTAAAATATTTAGACGCTCAGATCTTAACTAATTCTAAAGTCAAACAAAAACAAACTTATCAAGAAAGTCAAAGGACAATTACATTAGTGCAGAGTACTGCGCGGGCGACCGAATAACGAAACAAAAAACTTTTCCAGCGAAAAACACGTTAAATCTTAATTTTAATTTTGCAACTTTCCGAACACTTTAAGAGGATCTTCCTTTTTTGATGCAAATTACTTTCAACTTTTGCCGTTTTCATTAAAGGATACGAATTAATGTCTTTGTGGGTAGGACCCGTTTGATTACGCGAGAAAAAAATTAATGAAGGTACAAAACAAATATTTTCTTTTCGCCAACTTGATAAATTAAGTTTGACTTTCGACTGTTGTCTATGTTTAATCAAAGGGAATAAGGCCCTGTCCTAATTGGCATCGGTCGTGTGACCATGCGTTGCTATTTCATCGTGCGATGAAACTGAACTATATAGATGCATCGCGTGATCGCGCGACCGTCAATTAGGACATTCAATAGATATCACTAGGTTTGATCGCACGGTCGCACGACCCCTCAGGACGACTTTGTCATTTTCTTAAACTTGACAGTTTCCAAACTTGTCTCATTATTAACTCGGCTCTTTCTAAGTTGGTCTCTTTCTTAAACTTGACACTTTCCTAACTCGTCTTATTTTTAACTTGGCTCTTTCTTAGTTGGTCTCACCAGTTTCATCGGACGGACGCACCATCGCACGAATGATGGCCAATTAGGACAGGGCCTTAGGATTTTCACACTTATTGGTAAGTCTTTTGATTGAATCAGGCGTCACTTGGCGGAAGTCCCAAACCATTTTGAAAAAAGAAATATATGTAGCTTACTTCCGCAAACAAAGTTTGCGGAAGTAAGCTACATATAGTTGTTTGCGGAAGTAAAGTTAAAGTTGTTTGCGGAAGTAAGCTACATATATTTCTTTTTTCAAAATATTGGTAAGTCTTCAGCTTTCGAACAAAAAAAGTCTTGTACCAAACCAACCTAATTGCGCGTATCTTTACACCATATAACACAGTACGATTCTCTATTTGATACATTTTTTCCTTCTTCCTTTTTTACTTTTGGTATTTTTGTACATTATTTTCAACATTTACTAATTTAAATACTGATTATCAGTTGTGACAATTATCTATATATAGCGGTATGAGAAAATTCTCATGGAAAAGTTTACATGTGTAAAATAAAAATAAAAACAAATCTACTACAGAGATTACAATTTTCTTCACTTTAAACAATTTATTATTCTTATATTCTTTGGTTCAATGAATAAAATGATAACAATAGTTTTATGAAATTAAATACGAAAGACCGGGTCAATGCCATCTAGCGGCGAAGTTTCAAACTTTTGATTCGGCTGTTTATATTAAAGCAAACAGCATGCTTGTAGAGTGTTTTAGAACCATTTGATGAAGAAGTACACCCAACAATTGATAGATGGCGCTGTCAATATATTACTCCGCTAAGCCTTTGGATAAAAAAAAATGAAATAATTTAATTACTCGTGCTTTACAAGCTGCCAGGACAAAGAATAAATACAATAAAACTACCATGATAATTTGCAAATGAAGGACTTGCCGGGAATGACGAAAGGAGAACTTATTTTTCCAGTAGTACAAAATAGTGTGTTTTTCCTCCATGAAACTGATCTTCCTCGTTTTGCTTAGTTCTGTCCATTGCTAGGATATGTCGGTCAATGCTGTTGGGGTTCATTAAACATAGCCATCAATTGGAGCTGGCAAGGGACTTGAAATCTGAAAACATTAAAACACAAAATATAATATTTGACACCGACCACAATAGATCAATTTTCTAAAGAAATTAAACTAAATCTAGGTATTTTGTAGTATTATTGTAGTATACCATATGTAGTGATAAGGATTAAATAAACTTGAACAGTGCTCAGTGTTTAACCAATTGACAGAGCCAAAAATTAAAATGGATAAAAATCTTGCCGATGACAAAAACTAAAATTTCATTAAAAATGCAGTGTTTTTGTATTCTTTATGAAAGGTTTTATACTTTATTATTACTACTAAATTAGTCCAACATTTCAACACTAAATTCAACCTTTAAAATTGCTTAAATTTTAGATGAGAACGAAAGAGCAGAAATTTTCATGTGAAAAATTCATAAAATAAAGCTAATTCAAAAATGTTAATATCTTTTTTGTTTATAAACGAATTTACCAAATTAATGTAAATTTGATAAATTCAGTTTGTCCTTATTATAGTATAATATAAATTGCATCATAAAACATAGGGAAACATTATTTTTATTGTGTAAGAAAAAACATCAAATATGTCAAATTTGCACCAACACTAATGAATTGACAATGTTAGACAATGCAAGATAAGATATTATTATTTACCTGTTTGGTCAGTGACATTGTGAGGGTCTAAGTAGTCTGTCTATAAGCATCAATATACATGCTAAATTGCTTGGAGAAAGGTAGAACTCCTCACAAGGAAATGTTCACTTTGTTGGACAGAGACGTTTGTAGCAATGCGTTGAAGACAAAGTGATTCTTTACGCTGGGAATTGACTAGCAAATACGATTGGCAATTAAAATTTATAAAAGAATACGCAGTTTAAACCATTCCATGTACCAAAATAATATTTGATAATAACTTTTTAATTTTCATAGGATGCGTTCGAAACCTCTCCTTTCATAGGATGCGTTAAACTGCAAAATCAGTCAAGTGCGAGTCGGACTCACGCACGAGGCATGGGAGACCCGCCTTAGATGTGAATTTTGTTCTGTTTTGGTATTTGTTAGGTGCGCCATCTGTGAAAGGTTCAACTGTCTGGACATCATGGTTCGTGGGATGGGGCATGGTGGCGGACAGACGGACGGACAGCGGAGTCTTGGTAGTGGGGTCCCGTCTTGCCCTTGGGTACGGAACTCTATAAACCAGTTACGTCATAACGACTGCGTTCAAATGTGTTAGGGAATAATTCAATGTGAATGATGCTTTTGTCACAGTGTGGTCATAACGCGCAACATTATACAGCTATCTGCTACCTCAGCCGTCATGTCGTCAACTTATTAAGAGAATTATTATAATAAGCTTATAGGAAATAGGAACCGTTTTATTGTAATATTACATCACATATGGCTAGCGCTGTTGTCAAAATAACGCATTTTAGGTACGGTAAATACAGAGCAATGAATTACAAGTTCGTATGACTAATATATTTACTGACTATGGTTAGCGGTTTTAAAAACGCTAACTGTGTGACGAGGCCTTTATTTGGAGTGCTCGCCTGCTCGTTTGATGTGAATAGGTCATTAAATTAGATTGTCTATGGGTTATGACAGATACATGGGTTGACAGCCAATCAGAAAAAACTGGGAGGAAAATATGTGTTAACCGATCAAATTACCCCGGTTTTAGGGTAAATCAGCAGATTAAAGTAACTTAATCTAGGGAGCCGATTTTGTAAAACTTGAATAGTTTAACAGAAATATAGGTTATTGACGATCAAAACAGTTGATGTAATAGAATGAAAGACAAATAGCGCGTGACTGAGGTACAAAAATATATAAATGTTGAAGTAAATCTAAGAAATATACTGTGAAAATTTTATAGGATATTTGGAATTTATAAGCTGCTATCTTGTTAATGGGGTGATACCGGTTAAATGTATTAGGTATTTATTTATATACATTGTTTAACTATTTATCTAGGCTATCCCAAGAGTTATAAACGAACTTTACTATGTTGCCGACGTATTGAAAGGTAGAGAAATCAGTTGGTACACCTTAGGATATGAATATATATATATCTAAATATAATTGAAGTCGTTTATTTGATAAAAAAGTGACAAATAAAATAATTATTGAGAAAAACATTATAAAATCCTAATGGGGAGTTTTGAGCACATATGGCCACATTAGATAGTCTGTCTCTTTCTAATGCAAAATCTCAGGATGGAGTAAAAAATTCCTTCATTATATACATTACCAAATAAGGTTATTTATATAAGAAAAACGCGAATTTTCGCGAGAAGACCATATTTGGTCATCAGAAGCCAGGGTCTTTTGAGGGTATAAATATCGGAGCAGACACTCCTCAGGATCAGTCCGGCGCGTACCATAGAAGTGGCAAAGTTCTGCCCAGATACCCAGTCAAGTATTTCTGAAAGTTTCAAAGTAATTTTCTTATTTTATTTTAAAAGTTAAATAGTGCTAACTTATGTGAAATTCGTCGCGTTTATTGAGTTAGGCGTTGGGCTGGTAAGCTAGTTTCAGCTTCGCGAAGTTGTGTTTATAGTCTTTTTCACGAAGTTTTAATTGAAGGAACCTTGCGATTGTTTGTGCGAGTAAGGGCCCGCTTGTTGCTGGCGATCGCAAGGGATAAAGTCCTGTAAATATTCCGTTACCGTCGATCTCCAGAATTCTGGAGAACTCCTGAAGAAATCCACGCTAGTCCAGACACTGTGTACGCATCCGAGCACGATTTCGTATATGGAACCGTGTTTGGTGTGCTTATCGTGACTGGAATCTAGTGGGGAAAGGTGAAATATGCTTATTGCCTAACGAATAGGTAGGTAGGACTTCAATCTTTGCTCCGGGAAGGCTCAGGAAACGACGCTCCTTGGAGCTTAGCAAATACACGGTTCGCGGCGGTTTATCAGCTTTTCAGTGTCAAGATCTGTGTAGTGAAAGTGTAGTTGTGTTTAAAAGTTTTCAGTGCTCGAGTGAAAGTGTGAAATTTGTAATTTACAGTGAAGAGTGGTTGTTTGTTTTCAAGTATTGTGTAGTGTATAGCTTGTGGTTCAAAGTGAAGGTGGTTTTAAGTGCTGTGTAGTCGAGATAATGCCGAAAGGTATCAGGATAAATCTACTTACGAGGAATAACAAGTAGATTGACAGGTAAGTAAGCATGTTTGCTAAAATCTCTCCGGTTATATTGGAAAATCTGTGTTTTTTTTCAGGAATATCATTTTTTTGTGTTAAGATGAGTCGTTAAACAACTCAGATATATTTAAAGTCAAAAGTATTCTGTGTTATAATAGGTACCATTCCCACAATAATAAATCCAGAATCTTAAAATTGAACCTAAATTCTCTATTTCATTGCCATACTGTTCTTATATTGGACAAATGTAGGATAGGGGACGATAAACTATGCGGTTAAATAAATACTTTGTTCACATCTTTTTGTATGATTCTAGCTTTACTTGTAGGTCTAAATTAGCTGTATGCATTAGTTCTCATATCCAGTAGTTTAGGTGTAAAAGGACAAAACTATTACAGGATTCAAGATTTTACCATATAAAATTAGTTCAGATAAAACTTAATATTAGATTTTACTCAAAAATATGTGGACAAAATATCATTCTTTCTATAGGGACAACATCTAGGACTCTACAGGTCTTATAACAATTACTAGGTTTTAACTGTACTAGCCATTTGAAGAGATAAATTCACATAAAAATTTTGTGTTTTTTTTCCATGTCTGATTTAGATGTCTTTTTCAAGGGTTGCCTTGTTTGTTGGAACACTTAAATGCCCCAATAAGCTATGATAGTGACCGAAGGAATCTTGAAAATGACAGATGCTACTATGTTGATATGTGTGCAAACTTTTACTACTGCTTGGATGAAGTAAAATAAACACTTATTATTTAAGCTCAAAAGTTAGCTAGTGTTAAAGCCTAGGCTCTAACCAACCAAGTTGAGATTGATCTTTCATCCAAGCAATACCTACTTATTGCTTATATAGTATACATTTCTATACTATTGATATGTATGTACTTTCATGTATATATACAAACACTACATGTTCACACATGACTATCAAATTTGGTGTAGTTTGAAATATTGGTGGATTTAATTCAGAAATATTTCAAACGAGGTAAATGGTAACGAGGTAAAAAGTCAAGCAGATATATATTTTGACAGAATTTGTCAACTAGGATCTCTTCAGTAAACGTTTGCAAAATCCATCGAGTTTTACTTTAGGTTTCCTCGAAGCAATTTTTCTTACCACGCTACGACACATTCTCGCATTTATCAAGCCGGCTAATAAGCTTGTTTGAAATCTGTTGAGGTGTGGGTGAATTATCTCTGATAAATCCCTAACACCATGGTTAGTGGCTGTTTGTTGGAATGTGATGATATGCCAGATCTCCTTAAGCCGTGTTAGGCTGACCAGCCAGCGGAGACTCTGAGAGATCTGACATTGTTATATTCTGAGGAGATCGCTATTAATCATGAGGTATGAATCGGATACTCTTTGAGTGTCTGAATCTAATTGCTTCAGTCTAAGCTTTGACCTTGTGATATCAGTAGTTGTGGACATATCTTCATTCGATTATTGGTATGCAAGGCAAGGTACACCCCTCCCTGTGTTGATAAATCTTGTGATCGTCTACTGAATTGACACCTGGACAAACCTTAAAAGAAAACCAAACTGGTAGCTTGACTAGGTAAAAGGTTTTTGGTTGGTGAAATACCTACTATACAGACACTGTATACAACACAAAATAGAACTATTTATCTATTTTATAATCCTACTACTTCATATGAATCCCTAATCTAACCATTCTATCAATTATTAAGGTGTTCAATTTCACCTTGGATTGTTCCATTCGAATAAACAAACAATATGATAATTCCATGTCATTGTAAATGCCATGAATCATGTATGGGTTCTACATACAGAACACAAACTATACAAAATGTAATGTGTTGATAACATGTTACTGTCATCCATATCTATATCTTACCCTTGACTAAGTGAAGTAGAGAATATTCGGGTTGCGAATATACATCAGTAATGGATTGGTCCTAAAACCACCATCCAGAGAACGTGTTGACGGTAAACCTGTCTCATCTGAACTTAGTGGGTTATCCTACACTATACATTCCTGATTGGTATAAAATTGTACCTGGGAACCTCACATCGTACCTCTATCAATGGGTCGGTACTTTCATTAACACTTGTATCCATTCAGTATGTACTCTACGGAGTTATCTCAGTGGTTACATAAGCTTCTGTCTGTACATGGAGCTTGGTGACGCAATGACATGGATTTCCATTTGGAACACTTATATCTAATTTAAAATGGTTAAATTAGTGGACTTACCTATCCAATTATGTCGTTGTTGAATAGCGCCATAGTTGCGCAGTACTTAATCTCCGGGAAGCATTTTAATTATGCTGGCGAGGATTGGAACAAGAATGGAGGGGTGGCTGGACGCATTCTTCCAGGGCCACATTGGCCCTGGCCACATTATCATATCCTTATATCCTTATCCTTATCCAATTTATAAATATACTTTATACGTTATATCAAATACTAATATTCTTATTATATAATTTTTATTAAATCAATACATTAATGATAAGGCTTCTTAGTTACAAAATAGGATGAGTACATGTGCACTTGATATTGAGACATCTAAACTTAGTCCAGACATACCAAAAGAGCCGGGGTTTCTATATTCTATAAATCACAACGTAGGTCCTTTTTAAATCTAGACGATCATATTTGGCCAATACTATGTTTTCATAATATTTCAGCTGGTTATAGTTGAAATTGAGTGAGGACTGTCACCAGAAACTGACTAAGATCTGGTTAGTTAACATCTCTACTAGAAAGTCTTTTACAAGGGCGGGAGAGTGTTACAGTCTGTAAAAGAATAGTTCATGTACTTATCCACATAGCGAGAAGAACCAACGGCTGTTAGGGCGAAAACAGAAATTATGGCGACCTTGTACTGGACAACCGAAGATCTGGTGAAGGCCACGGGAAGCCGCTGGATGCGGGCAGCGCAGGAGGAGATGCTTGGAGGAAGTCCCAGCAATGGGGTCTAACCGCTTCTGTGGTCTAGTGGTTCGCCCAGCCGTGTAAGACGCAGGGGTCCCGGGTTTGATTCACAGGAGGGGCACAATATGTACTCGGTTTGTTTGGTGGTAGAGCTTATTTCAAATGCGCCTGCCTAGCTACCACCATCTTACCTAAGGCTGCCATAACAACAATACAACAATAGAAAATTGTTGTGTTCCGGCAGTTAGAGGTAAGATAGTCAGTTCCTCACTGGTAAGGTTTCCGGGTGTAGTGTGCTTACACTTCGGCCTATCGTCACTTAACATCAGGTGAGGTAAAAGTCAAGAGTGAGCCAAGCATTATCACGTAGGTAGTCGATAAACAAAAGTGGTACATATCATATGACTAATATTTATGTTGACGAAGATAGCCTTTTATAAAATTCTATGCATATTTTGTATCTTAAGTTCTAAGTAATAGCTTTTACTAGCCTCTGTCCGTATTTAAGTGGTATAAGCCTGGTACGGCGGTATAGATAACTCGAATGAAGCTGGGAGCCATGCTGCGGTTACTGCAAGTTCTGATTTAGTTCTGGCTACGTAATGAAATTGCTGATCTCTGAATTAACTTGCTTAATTCAGATTAAAATATTGTAATAAAATTGTATATATAAATTTTTAACTTATGTTTATTTTATCGTTATAATGTTTAAGTTATTTCAGGTAAGATAAATAAAAAACGGGCATAATATTTTTGTTTGATTCGATTCGCGCCCATTTGTATTTCGTGCTAAGGAACAAAAAACGACAGCCAAAGTTCAAAGTATGTAACTAACTTGTATACAAATTTAAACTCTGGCTTAGCGTGTCCGGTCTAAGTAATAAATATAATTTTGCTTAGCGCGCGTGGACCGAGCTGACTTGTTAGCTCAACTTAAAATGAGGTCAGACCGGTTTTGCTTAGAGTGCGCTTCAAAGCTTTTCGCGTAATTTTAAGTTTAAGTTAATTTTCCTGTTACCAATTTTCGTTTATTAATTTGATTAAATACTTCGTTGGTGACTGGAATTTGGATGATGTCATTTTTTTTTATCTTAAGTTTAATCGCATAATTCTAGTCAAAAAAAAGTCTTTCATGCCGTGACTAGGTTCTCCTGATTATTATACGGTGTAACAAGACACTCAACGAAGCTGAGGTCTAAGTATTCTGTCCATCATCAGGACCATTTCTGTTCAAAATTATTGCTGGGAAAAGATTTTAATTTTTGGTGTCAAAAAAAGCATTGCAAACATTACTACGTAATGTAACGCGTACAACAGACCGCGCCTGCGATTGTATGCTACACAGCTGCGTGTGGCCGAGCTGACAGGCAGCGTTTATGTGCGTGATCTGAGATACATTAAGTGATGATGTTTTGAAGCCATTGTTTGTTACGAAATAAAAAAAAATGTTTCTTTGAACAAAAATTAGGAAATAACGAATAAAATAAGATTTCATAAAAATGAAAAAAAAAGACTTTGACCTTTAATTAAATGTTTCTTTATCTTTATCCTTACCTTTAATAACTTTGTAGCTATTGGTTTCCCGGGTATAGACTTTAAGACAAAAATGATCCAAATGATAGGCGGAATGCGTGGATTTCGGCTTCGTTGAGGGTCTTGTGACAAGGTGGACCGACGATCTGGTGAAGGTCGCGGAAAGCCAGTGGATGCAGGCAGCGCAGGACCGATCGTCGTGGAGATCCTTAGGGGAGGCCTATACCCAGCAGTGGGTGTCGTGTGGCTGATATGATGATGATGATGATGAGGGTCTTGTTACACCCGTTATTTTCATCTATTCCTTACAGTATTTTAAGTACAAGGATGACAGAACGTAACTCACCACTCTGGCCCAATTATGGCCTATTCACGTCCCCCACTGGGGAATAAAGAAAAAAAATGATTTTTTTCTAAATACTTTTTTACTTTTCCCGATATCCCCAAGTGGATGGATGGCGGGGACAATGGCAAAGGGCTCCAATTATGAGTGCTAACGACAGATAATCAACTAAGATCAAATAGCTTAAGTGCATTCCGCAGCAAGAGCTCGAGTTATAAGTTTTCGGTACTCTGCGTCGATTATCGACTTCGGCGAAAGTTGCTTGATCTCCGAATATATATCGAGATAATCTTAGCGATATCGAGCTGCTGTGCTTCTCTATAAAGATCTATATCTATAACGATCTATTTTAAAAATGTTATTAAGAGCCCAATGCTGCAATCATTTTTTTTAATGCACAACGGGAAAGTGCTTGGCCTTTGACCTCACCTGATTTTAAGTGAAGATAAGGCCGAAGGTGGAAGCGCACTACACCTGAAATCCTCATCACTGAAGAACTCTATCTTACCTATAACTGCCGGAACACAACAATTTTTAAATTGTTGTCATGGCGTCAGACTTAAGTAAGATAGTGGTAGCTTGCCAGGGGGACTTGAAATTAACCCTACCACCAACTAAAACACGCAAAGACCATGATCTTTTGTGGACCATGCAATCTTCATTTATTCCATCCAAACCCCTTAAGGATTTGTTCAAATGCTTTTGGGCTTTGAGTTCACGACCAACTACCAATTTTTTATTGTATTATTATAGGTACAGTTAGCACATTAGTACTTTGTCGTAGCAACTTTTTTATTAATGTTTTAAACTGTAAGACATAACTGTCAGAAAAAGTTGCTGTGACAAAGTACTAAAGTGTTAAGAGATTTCCGTTCCGTATACCTACAGAGTTTTTATACCACTACTAGTCTCCGCCCGCGACTTCTTCGGCGTGTAATCTTCTCGTTGTTTTTCGTTTTACAGATTTTCTCGATTTTCAGAAAAACGATAAGTTAGGACGAAGTAGTGAAATACTAAATTATTTATAACTAGCGACCCGCCCTCGCTTCGCTTCGGTGTAGTGTGGAATTTGACACCATGTATTATACACATAAACCTTCCTCTTGAATCACATTAAAAAAACCTCTTCAAAATCCGTAGCATAGCTATAAATATCTAAGTATACATAGGGACAGACAGCGGGAAGCGTCTTAGTTTTATACTACGTAGTGATAAATTACAACGTACAAATAATTACTTACTTACCTACATTATTTTGATAGAAGTCATAGCTTCCAAACTACGGTATTTAACAGCATGTTTATAATACGAAATAATATCGTACATGTCATGTGTTTAAGTATTTGTTCTGGTGTTTTATTTAGGAAATAAAATTCGTCCTCACTACGACACTACTTTGGATTAAAATTTAAATCTCGGCATAAAGTTGCGAATTTCACAAGTGCTATTTATGTCAAGCTCTGAATTTTATCACGCTTGGAATGCGGCAACCGAAAAAGGCGGAAATCTTTTTACAGAATGAAACTTAATTTTCATTTTACTAATGAGGGATTATAAAGTATTTTTTTTCTCCCACAAAACTTTCATGGTAAATTTTATACACTTACTAGACTCCACCCGTGACTTCGTCCGCGCGGAAATTCGATCAAATATTTTAATTTCAGTCGTTTTTACCGAGTGATGTACAAAACTCGAGTCGTCGAGTTCTACTTTTGAAGACTCGAGTCGGATTGGCAGGACTCGGTGAGCTCGGTAGGCTCGTAAGCCCGAGTCTAGCCGAGAAACGAGCTCTCTGAGCCACGCCTCGAGGCTTCAAAAGAGTTCAAGCCTTCAAAAGAGCTCGAACCTATCAAAAGAGCTCGAGGCTTCAAAAAAGATAGAGTTTAAGACTCTATCTTGAACGAATGAACGCAAGCCTCGAAAAAAGCTTAGAATTTATGTTTGTGACTTGAATATCTACGTAAATAATAATAATCACAATATTATTATTTACGGAGATATTAAAGCCGAGCCTATCGAGCTCACAGAGCCCTGAAAATCTGACTCTAGTCTCCAAAATTAGAACTCAAAAAGATTAATGTCTTACGTTATAAAGAGCACCGTAGATGCTTAATCTATTGTGCTTTAGCTCTACATATCCTCATTCATCAGCAGCCCATCACAACTAGTGCGCCGAAAAAGACTCGAGCCGTGAAAAAGCCTCGAAATCGGCCGAGCTCTGAAAAAGGCTCGAGCTCTGAAAAAGACTCCCGAGTTTTCGAGCTTCATCAAACTTACATTTTACAGGGCTCGCCTCGTTTTACAAACGAGGCGAGCCCTGTAAAACGACTCCGAGCTCTGGACAAAAGGACTCTGAGAACTCGAGTCTTTGTACATCACTATTTTTACCTGATTAGGCGGGTCCTACCAAGCGCGCTGCCTTGCGAATCCTGCCACAAGTTTACCAGGTATGGCAGGCATCGCACGAGGCTTGCTTGGCGGGAACCTGCCTAATCACGTAAAAACGGCTTTCCGGAAAATTACTTTAAAATTGTTTTTTTTTTTTTAACTTCCAACCATACGCCGGAATAAATTATTTAAGTGATTTTTACTTCGAATATAAATTTTCAATCGTCAGCCTAAACACAAAATTTGAAGATCCTTACTTCGAAACTGACTGACTTTCATACAAACTTTCATCAACTATTATTTTAACACCTTAGAGGTAGAATTTTCAAAATTCTTTCTTAGTGGATGCTTACACTGTATAAGGTTCTATGTGCAAATTTTCATGGCTGTAGGTTCAGTGTTTTGGGCTGTGCGTTGATATCAGCCAGTCAGTAAGGACTTTGAATTTTATATATAAATGTTTTAAAATAAGCGAACATTTGTCCACAACATAATTACACGTGGTATTAAGCGATGATGCGGATTACGATGGAGCATGCTCACTTAGATAAAGCCTATTCACTCTAGCCTTGAAAAGTCCCAAGTTGTAATTATTGGGAAACACATCGGCAGGCAGCCTGTTTTGGTAATTACGTGTTTTTTCTTGATGGTAGTCTCAGAAGTAGTTCCAATAAATAAAAATATTACATTAAAATCGATGAAAATGATCGTCATTCAAAATTAAATTAGATGAAGTTCTGGTAGAACTGAATATCGAATGAATTGCGTAAGTACCTATATTAATTCAAAATTAATTTCTACCGTAAATTGTACTTATGTTAGGATGACCCTTGATAGCAAAATTATAATTGGGTTATTAAGAGGATACGAGGATTTAACTTGAATGGAGAAATCTTCTTATAAGCTATCGGAAAATTAATTGCCCACTTAATAAATGCAAAATCCTTTTATTACAAGCTTTTATTCAGTTTCACCTGTCCGGTCCGGTGTTTTTCCGCCTGTTATGCGCCTAAAGGATCAAATCTTTATGACAGTCAAAAGTAAAAAAAAAAAAAAAAAACCGTCGACTTGAGAACCTCCTCCTTTTTTTGAAGTCGGTTATAAAAAGCGTGGATGTCATTAGTACCTTACGATCAAGAAGCTTATACCTACCTCCCTCCAATGGAGATTGCACGGCCATATGTCATAGTGAAAATTGAAAAAAGGTCCTTTAGTGACGTGACGGCTTATTGCTACCTCTTTCTTTAGTGTTACAATACGTGTTCGTTGTTCGTCGTTCGTTCGTTCGTTAGAAACGAAAACGTATTGTAAAACGAAAAGAAAGAGATAGCAATACGCCGTCACGTCACTAAAGGACCTTTTTTCAATCTTCACTATGACATATGGCCGTGCAATCTCCATTGGGAGTATAAGCTTCTTGCTTACGATGGTCTTGAGCCAACCAAAAAACAAGAATTCTTGTTCTGTGGTTGGTATTTCTCTATGCTTGTCTGTCATGTCATGATTAAAACGTAGTGATTATTTCCTCTGTGGTCATGATTATAATAATTTGTGTTATTTCTGTGATTTTTGGTTTTCGTGTAGTACACACGACAGCACGTCAGGTTACCACTGAGCTACCGAAACATTAGAAGATTCGTTGAATTCCGTAATATTCAACAGAACTTGGCTAACAAAACATGACATCAAAATGTAAGTAAAAAATCTGGGCAGAAGAAAGGGCTCGTGCTAACCAAATAGTTCGAAGGTTTCCCTTATCTAAAAGTGTTGGGCAAGCTAAACTTTGATGTAGAACGTAACACTTTGAACCCGATAGTGTTTTGTTTTTCTATATAACTTATCAAGACCTACATAAGAGCAGTTTGCAATATCGCGTATTTACGAAAATCCCAAAAAGAGCTTAGAGGGGCTATTACATGAAAATTTTATGAAATTATTGCTAAATTACGTCACATTCCTATAAAATAATACCTACTCAAAGAAACTACAAACAAGTTTAGTCAAAAAAATGTATTTAAATGGTCAAGATATTCAGTTTTTTCTGCACCCTGTAAAATAAAATAAAAAATTATAAGTACGCGGTATTGCAAACTGCTCTTGCGCGGTCTTGCACGCTCATCGAAGTTAAGTATGATAGTATTATATTATCTGTGGTATGATTAAAATAAAAATCTAGCGGCTCTGTAGAGCTGTAAATTTTGCGTTTGTGACATTTTTGTATTTTTTTTTATAATGGCTGAAATATGATTTTCCCTATATCTCCGCCATTTTGAAAAACTGAACTGAATTTAAAAAATCGATAAAATTCTATATAAATTTAGAACCTGCTTAAAAAAATCAGGAGAATCGGTTGAGAATCGCAAGCTGTCTAGGAGAACAAACGGACAGCCGGACGGATATAGGAAAGCATTTTTGCTGAACTGAATTTAAAAAATCGATAAAATTAATTAAAAAAATCGATAAAATTCTATACAAATTTAGAACCTGCTTAAAAAAAATCAGGACAATCGGTTGAGAATCGCAAGCTGTCTAGGAGAACAAACGGACAGGTTAGATATAGGAAAGCATTTTTGCCCAAGCTGAAACAAAGACGCTTTGCTTGCGCTTCGCGTTCGTTCGGTCAAATATAATTATAACTCTTTTTGTTCATATTTTGATTTTTTGCAATTATATTGAAAGTTGATATCATTGCTGGCTCACTACAATCTTATTTATTCTAGAAATATCTGAAAAATTTCAAAGATTATAAAAAGTCTGGTAAAATGTCTAGGCATTTTCAATATAAAAAAAAATTATATCAACAATGTCACCTACAAAACTCGTTTATATTTCGATCACAATATTATTTATTTCCAATTTTAATCTTTCACGAACAGTTATTGAAGAATATATTAAATATTGATTCACAAACGATTGTCCCTTAATAAGGGTAACGCCCTTTCACTTATATTGAAATATCTGGATATTTCGAGACGTGGATAAATCTTTTTGAAGTTCTAAATTTGTTCAACAAGGCCTTTTGTAAAATGTGATGCCAATAAATAAATAAAAAAAATCATCACAAACATTGTTCTCATTCTGATTCCAAAGTAGCTAAAGCGTTTGTTTGTGTTATGAAAATAAGAGACAACGGTAGAACTACAAACACTCAAATCTGAGCCAATATAGAAAAGTTCGGTTTCTAAATTGACCCAGCCGGGGATCGAACCCGGGACCTCAGTGATGGTGACACTTGAACCGGTGCACAAATATAGAAGTAACATTCTCTATCGACTGTACAATTTATGTCTTAAAGCGAATCTGCCGTAAAGCGAATCTGTTGTACAGCTAATCTGTCTTAAAGAAGCAAACAAATGCAGTGGGGACACTTGGTGGGGCAAAGTGGAATAATCCGATCCTTTTCCCAGGCCTAAAGTAACGTCTGTAGGACCTTTATCGCTCTCTCCATGCACAGTTTACTCGGCATCGCGCAATGGCCGCCGTGACCCGCTTCCGCTTTTATCTCTCAGTTACGAACTTTGACGGCCACTTATCGAGGCATTTTGTTCCTGTCCGTTGTATGAATAATGGTGATCCTGCGGGCCTATTATAAGAAAAGAATGCGGAAATCGGATGATGTTCGTTTATACTCTTGATTTTAATGTGGGATTGATTTACACGAGTTGATTTTAGTCGATTGTGACTGTCGATTTTAGTCAACTAGCAAGTCGCTTTTTGCGGGCGCATCGATGACGTGTCGCTGTCTATGTAGTCGGTAACAATAATTGTAATGTAATAACACTTAGTTCCAGTTTTGACCACCCGGTTAAAAAAGTATGTTACACCGGTCGATTTTAGTCACCTTCGGCCTAGGCCGAATTGCCATTTACACGGCTTTAGTCACCCGTGTAAACCCTAGACTTGAGTTGAACGCTTCAAGAATACCACTAGTTAACGCCTAACGAATTAAAACAGAACGCTATGGCACCAACTTCAGTATTGTCCATCAGCCATTTTTTAATGTCCCCACTCCTGAGGCACAGACCTTCCTTATGGGTGGTAAGGAGGACGGGCCATTAACCCACCACGCGGGCCCAATGCGGATTGGTGAGTGTTAACGACTGCAAATGCAGCCGGGACCAACGGCTTAACGTGCCTTCCGAAGCATGGAGGAGCTCGAGATAATAAATTTTTGGTCACCCATCCCATGACCGACCCTTGCAAACGCTGCTTAACCTCCGCCAGGCGCTAAACTACTGCGCCACCGAGCTCCTCAGTATTACTTCAGTATTAGTAAATGAAAAAAAAAACCACAGATCTCGTGCTCTACACGACTTGAAAGGGCATTGAAAATAAATCTACCTATTATAGATTTGAAATACGGCCCCGTTCTCGAGATATCGGAAATTTTCTGTGAAAACACACGATTTTTCGGTCGAAAAAAGTTTTTTTTTTAATTTACATTTTTTTTTACTTTTCCAAAATATTTTTTACATCATCTTAAAGCCCTTCAAATTCCACGTCTTCTGAGCTCTCATACGTACTCGTGGCCCTAAACCTTAGGGTATCACGGGTGAGGCGCACTTTCAGCGAAAATGGGGGCCTACTGGAGCGAACGAAAAAACATTTTCAATGTTAAAACAGTTGTACGTTGTTCAATGTACATCATTTATGTTTTTTAAACTAAGTTAATTTTGAATGTGTTAAATAATATCCTAGTCTGAAATGAGGCAATTTATGTGCCGTTTTTGAGACAAACTGGACATCTATTTTTATTATTAAATAATATACTAAAAAAAATTGACTTACCACTAGATGAAATTTTAAAATCTAGTGTAGTTTTAATAGGTATAGTGACACGGAGTGGAATGAATATCATCTATGAATATTACAGCGAGTCTTTTTATGTAATAGCCCCTCTGCTTTGAGGTGGAGTATTTGTTTTTCCGAAGTCAGTGGAGTCGTTAAGCGAAACTTGTTGGGCAAAGTTTGTGATAAAAATATGAGTTTCTGTATCTTTGTTTGTTCGCAGTTTTTTAGAGAAGTTTTTTGTTAACTTTGCGAGTTTTTCTTGATTAAAGATTGCGACTTGTTTCCGTTTCCGTGTTATGATTGACAACTGTGTTATTTTTTCAGAACGGTACTTTGCATTCATCTCACCTTATGTTAAAAAACAATACGGCCAAACAAGATTAAATATTAGTAATATGCACCTACTAAAATTCCTGACGTAACTGAGTTTCGGCCGTGGCCACGTCCGATGCAACTCGGTCGAAACGTCGCGTGGGACATATACATAGGTGTTCTATCACTGATAACGCGTTGAACATCTACGATTTTAACTGAATCCTACTATAATATTATAAATGTGAAAGTTTGTGGGTTTGGATGTTTAGATGTTTGGATGTTTGTTCCTCAATCACGCAAAAACTACTGAACGGATTTGATTGAAATTTGGCACACAGACAGTAGATAGCCTAGATTAAAACATAGAATACTTTTTATCCCGATATTCCCACGGGAACGGGAACCACGCGGGTGAAACCGCGGGCGGCCGCTAGTCCAATATAAAAGTTTCGAATAATTTTGAATAGGGGAGGTTGTACCGGTCCAACCCATCAGTACCACCATTTTTTTTTTCACGCTTCGCATGTATCTACTAGCTAATTTTTTTTTCGAATAAATACTTAAGATGTAATAAAATCTGAAGTACTGATATCTAAAAAACGGCAATTGACGTAATACTATCAAAATTAGCCAACGCCAGAATGTCTCTAGTGTTGAGAACTATGAAAAGAATAGTTATTATATTGTCAACTCTTAAACAGCTAGGTCAATTCTTGAAGTTCTTATGATAATGTTAACAGGCATTCTTGCCGACCATTTGCATTAAAACGAATATTTGAAGATGCAGGCTGCTTTGACTAAACGCGGTAAATTATCTATTCTGTGGTACTAGCATCGCCCAGTTGATCGGAATGTGTTTGACTAATGTAAAAGGGTCATTAAAAAAGTAATCATCTTGTCTATGGTCTTGTCGTTCATATCTGAATGTTACCTAACTTAGTTCATCAACCAATAGTAGTTTAGCGCAATTGCGGGTGTATTTCGGGATTTTGCCCTATTTTAGGCCAATTTAATAACTTTATAGTCCTTGCTATTAAAATATATTCATGTTAGAAAATCTTATTAACTGTCTAAAATGGTGACTGCGGGCGAAAGTAACAAGCAATAAAAGATAAATAATGTATGAGAAGGCGTAAATTAATATTAGCGTAAATATTGATTAGATAATGTAACATTACAAAGACTTGTATGTATTACTTAAAGATGACAAGCTATTATCTTACTAAAATGATTAAAATATCGATTCATTTTATTAGTTATTTATGTATGTATAGTATAGGTATATGTACTTATTTAATTAGTTTTACCTATGTTTTGGTACTAAATTCTATCGGTCGATCAATAAGAATGAGTGGAAATTAGAGAGTCTGGTTGGAAAATGAATGGAAGTGCCATATTGTTATATTTTGTGCAAATAAATTGGTACAAAAGTACAATGCGTAAACCTAGGTAGACAAATATAGGATTTTGAGGGCGATTCAGGAACGAGAGGCTGGCAACCCAAAACTTGAGTAAGGGAGAAATTTTGGGATGAAAAAAAATGACCAAATATGGTAGGGTTTTAGGACACGGGGATGTGGACGATTCATTGCCTTTTATGGTAATAAAACAGGGACCAAAAATAAGTATAAATAGAGCTAGATTAGGATGTCTCGAGGAGTTTTATTTTGAATCCCGTCGCGTGCGTTAGCTGAAAACTGTCAGCCAAGTTTAGAAAAGTTTGTAGGAAGTTTACTAGTTGTTTTTAAATATTACAAAGTTTAGTTTTTCGGAAGTGAAGATTTAGTTTAGGGCTAATATTTTGTGTTAGGGAGGCGTGAGGTTGTGCGGCAGGCTGATTGTTTTATTTTCGAGGGTCGTAACTGTAAATTCCCGTGAGTTTATTTTGCCCGATCCTTGTGGATATCGGGGTTGGTCTTCGAGGCGCCACGCTGTCCGATTCTGATAGCCACAGGTGTCAAAACCATAGTATCTATCCATCGTCGCGATTGTCTAAAAATTCCAAGACATCTAGCACAATGCTAGAGGTCAGCTATGTTTAACTAAATGGAACTGCTTACCGCTCAACCTGGTTCCGTAAGCCACTTCGCTCGCGAAAAGCTTGTGGGAGGCACCCGTCGGCCTCTGAGCTTAGCGAAGTTTCGCGTCGCGGCGTCCGGTTCTATGTATCAGTGCAGAGCGTAGTGTTTATGTGGGTTTTGTGATTGTGATGTGATGTGTGTGGCAGTCATTTCCTGTGGGAGAGAGCTGCTAAAATGAGGGAGGTATGAGGAACATCCACTTAATAGACAGGTGGAGTGCGGGTAAGTAGGGCATGTTTCCTAAAATGTACCCCCGGTTAATTAAAGGAAAATCTGTGTTCCCATTTATAACGCTGTTAGTGTGTTCTGTGTGTATACTAACTAGGTATCATACTGGTATTGGTTCGGTATTATCTAACGATCAAGGTCTTAACTCTGATGTAAGTACTGGTTTCCTTGCCTGTACTGTTTACAAATTATGGGGCATAACTACTGGGTATTGTGCGGTAAGAAATGTTCTGTTCACATATTTGATGTGTCTAGTCCTATTTATTGGTCTAAAATACCTACATACTTGAATGCTTAAATTCAGAAATACAGTTATATTGGACAAAGTCTAACCACTCATTTCATATTTTAAAGTCTAAGATATGGAACTTGCCCAACTTTATGAAACTTGATATTAAATCTTACTCAGTATTATGTGAACAGGATATCATTGTTTTCATATATCTAACTTCTGGAATCTATATAGCTTTCAGAACATTTATCTAAAATGACAACATTGATCATCTGAGACGGTACTTGTCACACAAGGATTACTCTTTTGAGCATGAATATTTAATGTGTTTGGTTATTGTATGAGTGGTATGCAGTTTCCCTCACATGATTGACTTCAGTTAATTTGGGCATGTAACTCAATAAACTAGTCGAGTGTTATAGTGAGCAAACGGTGCCTTTCATGCAATGACCTACTATCTTTTGATTGAGACTTGCTATTATTATTATAATATTAAGTACTCAAATTATTGTATAGTTTGGAGATCTTTCTTGGGGTCTCTGAATTATATTTTGCATCATGTTATATTTTATTATGATGTTGCTTTATTCCTCATTATGCTATCCCTCCCTGTTGTGAAAGCCTAATGTATTTTAAAGTAACTTTACCTAGTCATTTGCATTTTCAATACCTAGTTATCTATTTGAACAATGCAATCGAGTTGACGGTGAGTTCTTCCATGTTGGTAGAAGTGTGTCATGTGGCAATATGCGTACTTACATGACACAAACTACACAAATTAGTGATATTTTATATCACTTTATTCTACCTATTTACTATTCCAATTTTACTTTGATATAAACTAGCCTGGTTATCTTAGTACATGATTGGCTGTTGACTAGCATTATGATACAGATGTTCCCTGTGGCATAATTATGATAACATCTAAGAATGTAATTATGATTGTGCTCCAGAAATCATTTTGGACACTTTTGCCAGGGTAAGTAGATCATGGAAAACGATAATTAGACTGTTAATCTTAGTCTCTTTGGAATACACACTATACCTTTCATATCTATCTTGGACAATGTAGTAGAATTGCATAACATTTTCAGAGTAACTAATGCTCGGCTGTTGACTTGTTTTACAAGGAAGTAGAGCTCGTGAAATGATTTGTTAGACCTTGTCTGCTCTTGTCTGAGTGGTTTCATTGTCATGTGTGCTAGCGACATGGCAACTTTACTAACACTCAAGTGATCTGTTGGTTATGTCAAATCTTGGCATTCTAATGGATTTTGTGCCTGTATTGGTACGTGATACATGGATACAGTGATATGGAACGGACGTGCTGTTGATGTACTTTTCATCCAACTACCTTCTTTGCAAAATTAGGTTTTCACGTCCCTATCCCTGTTCGCGTCTTTGTTGAAGCACCACTGTCGTGCAATACTTATACACTCGGTAACAGTGCCATTTTGCACGGAGAGGATTTGGAAGGGACCCGGGGCTTGATTTTATCGATTGACCATCCCAGTTGATTGATAAGGTCTATGGAGGTATGCGGTCCCACCAAACTCACAAGACATGTGTCTGTGAGGTTGGTTGTAGGTTTTCCAAAAGAAACCCTATCATATTATTCTATCCTAACCTCATTTCTACTAAAATACTTGTTATGTTATATTATTTAATTTATTTATAAATATTTTATCCAAATTGTTAGTTTTAAGATATTTGTGATAAGGCTTTTCAGTCATAAGATAGGTTTAGTTATAGTGCATTTGATAAGAAAGCATCCGCTTGAGCTAGGCATACCAGAAAAGTATTTAGGTTATTAATAACACAACGTGGGTCCATTCAATATAGACGATCAAATTTGGCCAATACTATCAACGTCTTCATGAATTTACAGACTGCTTATCTCTGTAGATGATTGAAGGGGTTTAAGGAAGACAGACCAATGGATAGCTAAAGTACTTGGCTGCCCGGAGGTTAAGTTGCAATGTTGCCGTGACCGCAGATATCTGGTCTTAAAAATGCCTGGGTCGAGCCGGTGTTTTCAAATGCACACTCTAGGTTAATTAATAGCGAAGCGAATAGGGTTATTATATCTGTGCTTAGCGAGGTTATAGAGCGTAGGGGGCGTAGAGCAAAATAAAAATAAAAACTTGCTTGTAACTTTTTTTAATATTTGTGCTGATGCGTAAATTTATTATCTTGAGTGCAATTGCGTAGGTAACGAAAATGTGCAAGTATTCATGCTCAGTTGTTAGTCCCCATCAAAACAACGGTATGTACAGGCAAGCTGAAACAAAGACAGTAGCGTTTGTAGCTTAAAAACAAACATCACGAGAAAAAATTGCAATCCAATAGCAACAAAAGAATAACAAGAAAATATGTGATACCTAGATAGTTCATTCCATATTTATTCTGCAATTGTGTCGATATTTGTTCATTTATTTATAGGTATGCTGAGTTAACTAATACAGACTTTACAGGAAACATTTTATAAATTTTCTTTTGTTGACATTTTTTGACAAATATTTCATTGACAAACTAGTGCCGTACCGATACTATCGTTAACTCGCCAGTTCGATTACCGAAATTATTCGATTCCACTTGAACTTAATAAACTATATGGAATTACTACCAGACACTCTTTAGTGACAAAATAATCGATAAGTTTATTAATAAAATCATTAACTATTTATTTGAACGATAACAAATAGCTAAATAGTCAAATTTGATATAATTTTACTGGGGGCGAAAAACAGTAAAAATATTATTTCTTTGGTGTTTTACGCAGTTATTTTAATGCTTTATAACGTTTAAAATTGGGAAATACAATTAAAATCAATTCGATCAAAAGATCATTCAAAAGTAGAATCGATAACTCATATTGATTGAATAGCTTGATTATCGATTTTTTTGTCACGTTCCTAGTCTTAAATGTCAAAGCTCGAATTGTCAAAATCTAATCGTTCGTAGAAAACAGACTAAGGATAGGATCATACAGCCTTATTATTAGTTGATGTTTTGTTATATGGTTTAGGCCGTCTACACACTGTGTACATTTGCTGAAAAAGGATAAAAGTTATTTTAGCTTAAAATTAGTACTAAACTTAATTCTGAAAGAAAAATAAGCCAATTTTGGCCCTTTAAAATCCCAGTAGTAGGTGAAAGGTATCAATAGAGTAGTTGAAAAGCTGTCTAGGGCAATTTTTCTATATTTTAACCGACTTTAGGTAAAGGAGGGTTCTCGGGTTCTATATTAAAATTTATTAAAATAATGTTTAAGTGGCAAATAGGTATTGAAAATCTAGTGTTTTTGGTAGGACATTACTCCTCGAGTATTTCTAGCTTAAAGAACAACGGTTGTGGCAATTTCAATCCAAACTTTTTCCTCTCATGATCGGCTTAGAACGGGTATCATTTAAGTAGCTCTAGTAGACTAATCGTGATATTCTTGCATAAGAAATCATTAGGGTAGTGTACTAATGCCGGGCACACGTGATAATACACACGGGCTAGTTGGTTAAGGGTTTGTTACACGATGCATGGGAAAACAAAATGTTTTCTCGTTGTTGCGTTACAGACCTTAAATTTTAATAATTTATTAGATTTTTTATTGAGTTACTATATTATTAGGTAAGAACTATAATAATATGGCACTTGTCTTTATATCGCGATTAGGTATCTAGAGTTAAATAGCACTTTATGGCTATTAATTACGAATATGATTATAAATTTAAAAAGCTATATAGCTTACATTTGCTGAGGTTAGATAAAGCCACGTTTCATAAAAATAAAAAACCAAGTAATGTTACGTTAATTCTTGGGAATTAGGTAGGTAAAGCTAATAACTAGTCTACGCGTTATTAGATTACAGTAGTGTAATTGACGCTTAAAAGTTTAGGTGTGATTAGAGCTTAAAATGTTATTTATCGGTGTCATCGGAAAAGTCATCGGATTTTTGTTCACTCGATAGACAAGTCTTAGCCGATGACTTAGCGATGGATTTACTGGAACGTGTCTGACGTCAAGGAAGTATTTTGCTTTGCTTGCAGTTTTTTTTTCAAAACTTGAGTTTGTTTTTGTGAAAGAAAGTTTTAAAGTTAGGTTTAATTACATATTGTATACGTATTAAAGTAGTGCGGTTAATTAGTAAATGTAATGAAATAAGTGACATAATGTTTGTTCCGGGAACTGTAATAATGACCAAGACATTTAAAGTGTTTTTCTAAAATTAAAACTTTTGAAGAACTTACTCTGAAAAGTTTTACCTTACAGGTATGGAAAAATTACATATTTAATATAGGACACATTAAGGTCACCTGGGATGAGTGAGTTAGGATTTTTCTGATAAAGCTTTCCTTATTTATTTATCACTAGGGTTCAGTTCAGGAAAGGTAATATTATTTACCTTTGGTAAGATAGGTTCTGCCCATCATGTTAGTAGTCACAACTGTGTCTAGGTTATTTTGTAATAAAATATAGGTATAAAAATATATTTTATAGATACTGAGTTGCTATTAGCACTAGTTTGGTTCTATTTCAAACTGATATTATTTAGGTACTTACATAAGTTTCATAGTATTTCATTGATATCAAAGAATAGTGACTCTTTGAATAAGGAATTGTAAGTTGCTTGAAACTTATTAAAGCAGTTTTGATCTATTGGTATTGAAAATATTGATACAATGCTGAATGAGATTAGCGGTAACAGTAATACACTCTATACTATAAGTTGAAAATTGAAGGGTTCTTTATTTAAATAAGCATTTTTGAATTATCAGTTCTTTTACTTTACCACCGATTATGATACCATATGGCTGAAAGAAGGAATGAATGCAAGGAAGCTTGTCGGCTTATCAGGTGAAACGCAGCGGTCCTTACTAAAATTGTAGGTGCGGAGGTCTGTTTGTTTGTTTGTTCATTTGTTGCGCTTTCATGTCCTGACTGCTCAAGCGATCATTGTGGAATGTTGCATGTACGTTGCCGGGGGTGCGAAGGAGGACATGGGTACCTTTTATCCGAAAGGGGTAATTGTTCCCGAGGAATAGACAGGGTACTGTCCACGCGGGTGAGGTCCCGGGGGCAGTCACTAGTACATGTTAAAATGAGTTATACAACAGTTGAATAAAGGAACGGCTTAGTTATTAGAGTTGAACTGAGTAGTACAGTGATCAGCAGGTTGGTCTGCCACGGGAAGGTACCGGGTTCGATTCATGGCTGAGCCGAGATTGGGGTGTTTATATTTATTGGAAGTATATTTATTGGCGGAAATATCGGTTACCTCACCAAAATATTTGCTAACTTTATGTTTATAAATGAAAATGAAAATTATTAGTATTATAAATAAATAGTTCTTTTATTGATAGAATATTTTATTTTGTTTCGCAAGCTATTTGAACTATCTTTGCTGGTCCCTGGGGGTATGTGCGCACAACTAGTTGGGAAACACTGATCTAAGATCTTTTATATCTTTTAGTTAGAAACAATAATTTCAATATGCTTAAAGGTAATTAAGGTAATGGATAATATTTACAATATATGATTATAACACATCCTTAAAAGTATTTTCTTTTAAATCTTATTTTAGTTGTTTTGTTTTAATTAGATGGAAGTAGGTACTCTATGATGACTTATTATTATTACTCAATATCATCATACAGATTTTCTTAACACTCGAGAATTTCAGCTAAGCAAACAGTATATTTTAATTATATTTAGTCTTTATTGATACTATCAATTTGATACTGGTATAATAAAATAATGCTATCATTTAGGTTATTAGGTAGGTATTCTAATTAATTCACATGGGTAGTATTGGTTTTGGTTATGTACAAACCATCCATAAAAAAATAAAAAAAAAATAAAAACTTTAGGTGACACCTACGTCTAGCTAGAGATTTAGATTAGGACTTTTATTTAAGCGCTGCCTGTCGGATCTTAGGTGAGCTATATTGTAGGATGTGTTAAATAACGTTGTTATGGACAAATTGAGATTGTTTTAGTTCACTAGTAGTACTATAGATGAATCTAGAAGAAGAGTCTAGAATTTTACCTACTTCAATAAATTTTAATTTTAAAATTCACCTACAGTTACTTAAGGGTTAGTTCCGCCGCCGCCGCGTACTAGTCTTTTTAACTTAGACTTCAACTTTTGATTCCGTTTTCGGATTTTTCGCGTTCCGTTCAATTCCGCGATCTGTTTCATGTTCTGCTCCGTGTCCCGCTTCGTGTTCCATTTCGATCCGCGACTCGTTTCAAGTTCCGTTCCGTGTCCCGTTTCGTCCCGCGAGCCGTTTCGTGTCCCGCTCCGCGTTCCGTTTCGTTCCGCAACTCGTTTCATGTTCCGTTCCGTGTTTCGTTTCGTCCGGCGATCCGTTTCGTGTCCCGCTCCGTGTTCCGTCCGCGTTCCGTTTCGATCCGCGATTCGTTTCATGTTCCGTTCCGTGTTTCGTTTCGTCCGGCGATCCGTTTCGTGTCCCGCTCCGTGTTCCGTCCGCGTTCCGTTTCGATCCGCGATTCGTTTCATGTTCCGTTCCGTGTCCCGTTTCGTCCCGCGAGCCGTTTCGTGTCCCGCTCCGCGTTCCGTTTCGTTCCGCGACTCGTTTCATGTTCCGTTCCGTGTTTCGTTTCGTCCGGCGGTCCGTCGTGTTTAAATTCAGAGTTCCGTTCCGTGTTACGGTTGTTCTGATTTCTGTCCCGGGATCCGATTCCGTTCCGTTTGTTTCAATTCTGAATTCTGTTCCGTGTTCCGGTTGTTCCGATTTTCGCTCCGCGTTCCGGTTTCCGGATTCCGATTTCTGGCGATTCTGGATTACGATTCCAGATTCCGATTTAAATTTATATTCCGATTACGATCCGGATTCCGATTTAAATTTAAATTACGATTACGATTCCGGATTCAGACTTAGATTTATATTTCGATTTCGATTACGACTCCGGATTCCGATTAAGATTTATATTACGATTACGATTTCGATGTTGAATTTGGATTTTGATTCGGATTCCGGATTCCGATGGCGATTTTAATTCCGATTTAGTTTTCTATTCCGGATTTGCTTCTAAGTTCGTCCGTGTTCCGGTACGTGTTCCGATTTCAATTCCGGATTCGGGTTTCGGTTCTGGTTACGGTGTCGACTTCCGATTTCGTTTCGAATTTCGGATTTGATATCGATACTGAATCCGGATACCGAATTCGGTTCCGATTTCGTTTCCGATTTCGGATCTGGTTTCCGTGCAGACTCCGGATTCCGATTTCGTTTTCGGTTTCGACTCTGGATTCCGATTTTAGTACTGATGTCAATGTCGACTCCGGATTTTGAGTTCGTTACCAATTTCAATTTTGCTCCGATTTTAATTGCGGTTCTTCGATTCCGGATTTCAATTTCAAGGCCGGTTCCGGTTTTGATTTCGGATTTTATTTCGACTGCGATCGCGATTTTGATTGTTCCGGTTACGATTTCGTTGCGTTTAGTCTATATCGCGTCTCTGTTGCGTTTTGCTTGTATCATACCTAACATTCAACTTTAATTAAAGCACCGTATTAATAAACATAAGTTTTACACAAACAATAATTTTATTTAAGCTATGAAGTTGCTCAATTAAACTTTGGAACTTTTCACTATTTATTATTAATAAAAAAAAAATATCTCTGCTAGTTTGGTTGGACCTATTTGTGTAAATAATTTATAACTCCGGCAAGCTCTTTTATAAATTATTTAGGGGGCGGATGTACCGGTCCAACCCATCAGTACCACCATTTTTTTTTTCACGCTTCGCATGTATCTACTAGCTAATTTTTTTTTCGAATAAATACTTAAGATGTAATAAAATCTGAAGTACTGATATCTAAAAAACGGCAATTGACGTAATACTATCAAAATTAGCCAACGCCAGAATGTCTCTAGTGTTGAGAACTATGAAAAGAATAGTTATTATATTGTCAACTCTTAAACAGCTAGGTCAATTCTTGAAGTTCTTATGATAATGTTAACAGGCATTCTTGCCGACCATTTGCATTAAAACGAATATTTGAAGATGCAGGCTGCTTTGACTAAACGCGGTAAATTATCTATTCTGTGGTACTAGCATCGCCCAGTTGATCGGAATGTGTTTGACTAATGTAAAAGGGTCATTAAAAAAGTAATCATCTTGTCTATGGTCTTGTCGTTCATATCTGAATGTTACCTAACTTAGTTCATCAACCAATAGTAGTTTAGCGCAATTGCGGGTGTATTTCGGGATTTTGCCCTATTTTAGGCCAATTTAATAACTTTATAGTCCTTGCTATTAAAATATATTCATGTTAGAAAATCTTATTAACTGTCTAAAATGGTGACTGCGGGCGAAAGTAACAAGCAATAAAAGATAAATAATGTATGAGAAGGCGTAAATTAATATTAGCGTAAATATTGATTAGATAATGTAACATTACAAAGACTTGTATGTATTACTTAAAGATGACAAGCTATTATCTTACTAAAATGATTAAAATATCGATTCATTTTATTAGTTATTTATGTATGTATAGTATAGGTATATGTACTTATTTAATTAGTTTTACCTATGTTTTGGTACTAAATTCTATCGGTCGATCAATAAGAATGAGTGGAAATTAGAGAGTCTGGTTGGAAAATGAATGGAAGTGCCATATTGTTATATTTTGTGCAAATAAATTGGTACAAAAGTACAATGCGTAAACCTAGGTAGACAAATATAGGATTTTGAGGGCGATTCAGGAACGAGAGGCTGGCAACCCAAAACTTGAGTAAGGGAGAAATTTTGGGATGAAAAAAAATGACCAAATATGGTAGGGTTTTAGGACACGGGGATGTGGACGATTCATTGCCTTTTATGGTAATAAAACAGGGACCAAAAATAAGTATAAATAGAGCTAGATTAGGATGTCTCGAGGAGTTTTATTTTGAATCCCGTCGCGTGCGTTAGCTGAAAACTGTCAGCCAAGTTTAGAAAAGTTTGTAGGAAGTTTACTAGTTGTTTTTAAATATTACAAAGTTTAGTTTTTCGGAAGTGAAGATTTAGTTTAGGGCTAATATTTTGTGTTAGGGAGGCGTGAGGTTGTGCGGCAGGCTGATTGTTTTATTTTCGAGGGTCGTAACTGTAAATTCCCGTGAGTTTATTTTGCCCGATCCTTGTGGATATCGGGGTTGGTCTTCGAGGCGCCACGCTGTCCGATTCTGATAGCCACAGGTGTCAAAACCATAGTATCTATCCATCGTCGCGATTGTCTAAAAATTCCAAGACATCTAGCACAATGCTAGAGGTCAGCTATGTTTAACTAAATGGAACTGCTTACCGCTCAACCTGGTTCCGTAAGCCACTTCGCTCGCGAAAAGCTTGTGGGAGGCACCCGTCGGCCTCTGAGCTTAGCGAAGTTTCGCGTCGCGGCGTCCGGTTCTATGTATCAGTGCAGAGCGTAGTGTTTATGTGGGTTTTGTGATTGTGATGTGATGTGTGTGGCAGTCATTTCCTGTGGGAGAGAGCTGCTAAAATGAGGGAGGTATGAGGAACATCCACTTAATAGACAGGTGGAGTGCGGGTAAGTAGGGCATGTTTCCTAAAATGTACCCCCGGTTAATTAAAGGAAAATCTGTGTTCCCATTTATAACGCTGTTAGTGTGTTCTGTGTGTATACTAACTAGGTATCATACTGGTATTGGTTCGGTATTATCTAACGATCAAGGTCTTAACTCTGATGTAAGTACTGGTTTCCTTGCCTGTACTGTTTACAAATTATGGGGCATAACTACTGGGTATTGTGCGGTAAGAAATGTTCTGTTCACATATTTGATGTGTCTAGTCCTATTTATTGGTCTAAAATACCTACATACTTGAATGCTTAAATTCAGAAATACAGTTATATTGGACAAAGTCTAACCACTCATTTCATATTTTAAAGTCTAAGATATGGAACTTGCCCAACTTTATGAAACTTGATATTAAATCTTACTCAGTATTATGTGAACAGGATATCATTGTTTTCATATATCTAACTTCTGGAATCTATATAGCTTTCAGAACATTTATCTAAAATGACAACATTGATCATCTGAGACGGTACTTGTCACACAAGGATTACTCTTTTGAGCATGAATATTTAATGTGTTTGGTTATTGTATGAGTGGTATGCAGTTTCCCTCACATGATTGACTTCAGTTAATTTGGGCATGTAACTCAATAAACTAGTCGAGTGTTATAGTGAGCAAACGGTGCCTTTCATGCAATGACCTACTATCTTTTGATTGAGACTTGCTATTATTATTATAATATTAAGTACTCAAATTATTGTATAGTTTGGAGATCTTTCTTGGGGTCTCTGAATTATATTTTGCATCATGTTATATTTTATTATGATGTTGCTTTATTCCTCATTATGCTATCCCTCCCTGTTGTGAAAGCCTAATGTATTTTAAAGTAACTTTACCTAGTCATTTGCATTTTCAATACCTAGTTATCTATTTGAACAATGCAATCGAGTTGACGGTGAGTTCTTCCATGTTGGTAGAAGTGTGTCATGTGGCAATATGCGTACTTACATGACACAAACTACACAAATTAGTGATATTTTATATCACTTTATTCTACCTATTTACTATTCCAATTTTACTTTGATATAAACTAGCCTGGTTATCTTAGTACATGATTGGCTGTTGACTAGCATTATGATACAGATGTTCCCTGTGGCATAATTATGATAACATCTAAGAATGTAATTATGATTGTGCTCCAGAAATCATTTTGGACACTTTTGCCAGGGTAAGTAGATCATGGAAAACGATAATTAGACTGTTAATCTTAGTCTCTTTGGAATACACACTATACCTTTCATATCTATCTTGGACAATGTAGTAGAATTGCATAACATTTTCAGAGTAACTAATGCTCGGCTGTTGACTTGTTTTACAAGGAAGTAGAGCTCGTGAAATGATTTGTTAGACCTTGTCTGCTCTTGTCTGAGTGGTTTCATTGTCATGTGTGCTAGCGACATGGCAACTTTACTAACACTCAAGTGATCTGTTGGTTATGTCAAATCTTGGCATTCTAATGGATTTTGTGCCTGTATTGGTACGTGATACATGGATACAGTGATATGGAACGGACGTGCTGTTGATGTACTTTTCATCCAACTACCTTCTTTGCAAAATTAGGTTTTCACGTCCCTATCCCTGTTCGCGTCTTTGTTGAAGCACCACTGTCGTGCAATACTTATACACTCGGTAACAGTGCCATTTTGCACGGAGAGGATTTGGAAGGGACCCGGGGCTTGATTTTATCGATTGACCATCCCAGTTGATTGATAAGGTCTATGGAGGTATGCGGTCCCACCAAACTCACAAGACATGTGTCTGTGAGGTTGGTTGTAGGTTTTCCAAAAGAAACCCTATCATATTATTCTATCCTAACCTCATTTCTACTAAAATACTTGTTATGTTATATTATTTAATTTATTTATAAATATTTTATCCAAATTGTTAGTTTTAAGATATTTGTGATAAGGCTTTTCAGTCATAAGATAGGTTTAGTTATAGTGCATTTGATAAGAAAGCATCCGCTTGAGCTAGGCATACCAGAAAAGTATTTAGGTTATTAATAACACAACGTGGGTCCATTCAATATAGACGATCAAATTTGGCCAATACTATCAACGTCTTCATGAATTTACAGACTGCTTATCTCTGTAGATGATTGAAGGGGTTTAAGGAAGACAGACCAATGGATAGCTAAAGTACTTGGCTGCCCGGAGGTTAAGTTACAAGGTATAAATATTTTTCTGCCTGGCCGAGACAACACCCTAGTTTTACTTTTAGAATTTCTTAAAAATGTAATTGTCGACCGAAATTATCCAAAACTAAAAGATAATCCGTAATAATTTTATATTCGCAACCCTATCCGAAACCGGTATAATATTATTCCTATATCCGTATCCATATCCAGATTAAGGTGTAGCACGCTTGCCCAGGAAATGCGTAAGTACTCACTCTTGCCTCAAAAAGACCATTGTTGTAACTATCGGGGAACACATGAGCAGGCATCTCATACCTTCTTTAGCAGTTCGCGAAGATTAAGAAATGTATTGGCAAAGCGCTTGGTACGAACACGGAGTTGATATCTACCATGTGTTGGCGACAGCCAAAAATTCAAACAACCAGCGTTCACCAAATCACTTTTTTATTAATATTTATAAACACTCCACAATTATTTAAATATCTTCCACGACAATTGGCACACAACACCATTTGATGTTCACCATGCAATGGCTCTACGTTGAGTGTCGTCCGATCCAACGCGCACTCGGCGCCAACATAGTTCCGGAAGCGCCGAATGCGCGCCAAAACGGAAACACGAGAAAAACATTTATTATTACTTAATAACAAACTAATAAAATTCTTAAATATTATTGTAAATCAGTATTTGAATTTATCTATTTTTTAAATGTATATTATCAATATTTACAACACTGGCATATTTCTATCTTTCTTTACCGGAAATGACAAAGAATGAGGATTTACCAATTGACACAGGAAGTACCGCGATTGCTTCGCATTTTAACAAATTATTCTGATTTCATATGATAATTAAAATAATTATAGAATAAATGTTTGTAAATTTATAGATTACGCTAACACATGTAAGGGTGATATGCTATATTATAGGCCTATGATAAATGCCAACATTTTCGTCCCAATATCAATCCCGACTCCTTTTATATATGATAAATGAATATGCGACTGTAATCTAATATATTTGCCCCATTTTCTATTTAAGTGGCACCTAAGTGTCGCTCAAGTTAAGGACTGGTGGCAATTAAGTTAATTTCCTTTATTAAGGATGAACGCTTTCATCAAAATGTGAAATATGGGAGATGTTAATTTTGCATAGAGTGTTCCTCATTCCTTTTAACTTTCTACCAACTAAAAATAAATGCCTACATAGTTTAGTTTAGTCGTAGGTACTTGTAAATAAATATAAAATAGTTAAGTGCCTTTTTTGAAATTGGAGATTGCATTCAAAATGCTATTTTTTAAACAATACTAAATGATATAAGTACTAGAAAAAATACGACTCGCAACAGATGAATCCCGTCTGAGTATTGATTTTTTTTTAATCTAGATGAAAAGTACCGGGGTTTTTATCTTTTAGACATGCCAACTCCATCGTGACCTTATACTATTCTGTTCAAAGGAGAGGTAGCTATTGCAAAACAGTAACCAAGCGACAAAGGCTTTTCGCAACATCTGATCGTGGTTCTGACAAAATACTTTGGACAAGGCCAATATCAAAGGTGTTTAAATTGTATTTGTTTATTAATAGCTGCCTCTCATTTCTGTTTCTGACACACTCCATCAGCAAATGTTGCATGTCCTCAACTTTATGGCACATTGAACATTTGTCAGATTGCACTTTTTTCATTAGAAATGCAAATTTTGCCGATGGATAGTGTCCAGCACGAAGTCTTAAAGCTAACTTAATATATGTTCTACTTATATTACAGTCATCAAACCAAGGCCCACGAGGAAGCTTATGAGTATTGATCTGGAGCGAGTCGTATTTTTTCTAGTATATTATTAAGTATGAGTGCCTTTTTCTCATCTCTTCATTAACTAGTTTTCTTCTTTTTTTATTAGTGGCTAATGAGGAGCTTTTGTGATTAAAATGTTTGCTAATCCGTATTAGCTTTTCGTGCAACATTATCCTTCTTACTGGATCGCACTATGATTTCAAGTTCCAATTTTCGTAGTGGCATTAATGTTTAAATGATAAGTACCTATAAACTCAAGGTTGAAACTTAAAAGGTGGTTATACCACCGAAAGTAGTGCCCTCAGAGGTTTTTAGGGTTCCGTACCCAAAGGGTAAACGGGACCCTATTACTAAGACTCCGCTGTCCGTCTGTCTGTCTGTCTGTCACCAGGCTGTATCTCATGAACCGTGATAGCTAGACAGTTCAAAATTTCACAGATGATGTATTTCTGTTGCCGCTAAAACAACAAATACTAAAAACAGAATACATTAAATATTTAAGGGGGGCTCCCATACAACAAACGTGATTTTTCTGCCGTTTTGTGCTCGATATTAATAAATACATCAAGTAGATAGTTGAAATTTTCACAAATGATGTATTTATGTTGCCACTATAACAAAAAATACTAAAAACAGAATAAAATAAATATTTAAAGGGGGCTCCCATACAACAAACGTGCTTTTTTTGCCGTTTTTTGGTACGGAGCCCTTCGTGCGCGAGTCCGACTCACACTTGGCCGGTTTTTTATTTAATAATTTGTTAATAGAAAATAATTTTAATAAAACTTTACGTGGAATTTTTAGGGCCCATGGTTTCGCGTTAGAGTATATATTCTGTGCCATGGTCTAGTATTTTTAGAAGGTATCACTATATTCCCGCGTAGTCAGTCGTAGAAGTAGATAGCAAATGTGTCAAAAACGGCCACTTTTAGCAGTTTTGCTATCTACTTCTAGCAGTGACTACGAGGGAATGTAAAATGATACCTTTTCAAAATACTAGACTATGGGCCCTAAAATTCCATGTAAAGTAAAGAAAAATCCACGGTGATAATACCAGCAATTAATGAACATCTACTCCTCCTTCTAATACCAGTCGCCTAGGACGACCAACTTAAGTACATAGGCTGACTTAAAGACTCAAGTTGGTTTCTCCTGCGGCTAAGTTACAAAGTGACGGTCGACAGGCGTGATCCCAGGGGATTAAGTTAGTCCTAAATTGTTCGTTTGGCCTGTACTTCTGTTAGCTTTATTGTAACTTAAGCCTTTTAGGCTGTTGCGGTGATTTCACTAAGTGATGTTTGTAAAATAGATCGGGTGGTTCATTTTAGGTTGAATCAAATTATTAAGACAATTATTTAATTAAGACATTATGATGACGTATTTCATCAGCATGAGACCTTGGAAGACCTGAATATAATGCTCGAACATCTTTGTGATTTCCAGAGTGGATGCGGGCAGTGCTAGATCGTTGTGAAGATTCTCGAGGAAGGCCTAAACCCAGCATTGGATTTTATTTTAGCTTATATGATGATGATCATGAGAATATGATATAAGAATTAGTTTGGTTAGGAAAATACTTTAAATCGTTGATTTTCTTTAAAAAATACAAAGGTTAATAACTCGGCTCCGATGTCCATTTAGCCAAATGAGCTCTATATTAAAACTTGTTTATTTTAAACTGTTCTTTCGAAATAAATAACTTCCAAGAGTGGCCGCAACATTTGAGAATGACGCCAACTTTACCCAAAGCCCTTTATTAGAAACGTAACTAAAAATATTTTTTCTTGCAACACATAGTTTTTGCATACAAAACTACTCGTGTGTTGCATACAATTACACTAATGTTAATAGAAAGTGGCACCCCTATTAATTCCAATACTTTTTTTGCCTAGCTGTACACTTCCATTTTTATACAGATTTGTAGTAATGATTCCGCTTTATATAACTATCCCGTAACCAATTTTCATACTTCCGCATAATGAAAAGTATACTTTCGTCTTGTCCATTCCTTAATAAAATAATATACATACAGAATGCCCGAATCCCAATTTCTCAAATTTGCCATAAAATACGAGATTCTTGTCCTCAACTTCGCTCGTTACTCCTTTGAAGTTAAAGCAGAGCCGAAGGGTTCCGCCATTGATTTAATTTTGCATTCCTTAAGCAGGTGGGCAAGGGGTTTTGAAGAATAGGGTTTTATGGAGAAGGCATAATTTTCTGGCCAAATGAAAAATAACTGTAAAAGATATTAGACAATTTTAAACATGAAATATTTTTACAAATACGTATACCTAATTATAAAGAAGAAGCATTGATAAGAGATTTTCATTAAGCTTGCTGGACCAATATACAAGGTTAATTTTAGTTCATTGAAAACCTCTCGTGGGGTAGACCAGACCATCAAACTGAACAACTTTCATTATAGGACCAACCTTGTAATCACGAAAAAAAATCAGTTGTTACATAGGTACATTTCGATGGAGTAGACATTGTACTTTTGTATGTAACAGCTGATTTTTTTTTCATGATTTCGAGGTTGGTCCCATAATGAAAGTTGTTCAGTTTAATGGTCTGATCAACCCCACGAGAGGTTTTCAATGAACTAAAAATAACCTTGTCTACCATGAGCAACGTCGCTAAACCACTCCTAAGGTTAAAATCGTTTGCACACCACGCCATCACAACATATAGTCCGTGAGCCCGCGACAGTTTTGCCTACGTCATATGACATCACAATGAAATGCATGGCACACGGTCGGAAAAGTTGTGCTGAGCGAGGATCAGAAGATTATTGCAAATAAAATTGGCCGGAAGCTTGAGATAATCCTTCACTTCCGGTTAAAATTCACTTTTGAAGGACTACCAGCCAGATATAGTTTGGCAGACTTATTTATTCTCAAACACACTATTATTAGAGAGAGTTTACATAAGTCTGTCAGTTCTGAAATGGCCGAAAGTACTTGAAAGACGGTGCCAAAGATGGTCACCAGATACCTTTTCCTACGTCATATGACATCGTAACGAAAATTATTATATAATATGTTTTGAAATAATAGTGTGTTTGATAATAAATAAGTCTGCCAAGCCATATCTGGCCGGAAGTCCTACAAAAGTGATTTTTAACTGGAAGTGAAAGATTTTCTCAAGCTTCCGTCCAATTTTATTTGCGATAATCTTATAACCCTCGCTCATCACAACTTTTCCGACCGTGTGACATGCATTTCATTGTGATGTCATATGACTCAGGCAAAACTGTCGCGGGCTTACGGACTAATACGTTTAGTTCCTGCAGGGGTGATACAATTATATTTATAGAATACGAATGCACGCACACGAATAGTGGTAAAGCGACGCTGTTGCCCATAGACTATGTATGACATGTACTTGTCTTGGCGTCTGCATAGCAACGTTGGCCAACTGTCTAAGCTGGTGGAACACAAGTGCATGGGCTTTAACTTAAGATCAACGTGAGTGCACATCCAAAGCTATCTAAGAGCTATGTTAGCGAATTTGAATTTCAGATCCGCGAGAACTGTTTGTTTTGGCACGAAATTAGGATCGATACGGAATTGATTTAAAACATTTCTCTTCAAAATCATTTGTAAAAAGCTAAGTCAGTTTTACGCTTGGATAAGGAACATTGGACATAAATAATCTTTCTCCTTCTTTAAAATTATTCGTTTATACCTTAAAATGGGGTTACATTGATAACAACTTCCAATTTAAAAAACTTAAATTTATATTACTTGGGTTCTGAACGTTGAGGTTGGCAGCACTGACAGTGCGAAAAGCAAATGGTACAGGTGTTTTGTTAAAATATATTATTTTTAGAAGTCTACTGGTGACAAAATATTTGCAAGGTAAGAAACACGCTTATCTACATTTAAAAATCTAACATAGGTAATTATTTATTAGTGTTTGTTTTAACTAAAAGTTTGTTTTATATATCTACTAGCGACCGCCCGCGACTTCGTCTGCGTGGAAAGGTTTTTTGCTATCCCTCGGGAATTATACCTTTTTCGGGATGAAAAATACCCTATGTCCTTTTCTGTACCCCTGACAACGTATATGCAAAATTTCATAACGATCGGTTCAGTAGTTAGGACGTGAAGGCGTGACAAACAAACAAACAAACAAACGGACTTTCGCATTTATAATATTATATATATCTATACACTCTTAAACATTTCAACCACAGAGGAAAAAAATCACGAATTTTACGTTTTAATTACAGCAAGAACGGGGTGACATTGATCAATGATTAAAATAAACCCGTATCTCTGGTCGAAGACACCCTTGATTACTATTAAAACTTTAAACAAAATCAACAAAAACACTAATTCAACCGTGTTTCCTAAAAGGGGTCTACCCTTTATGGCAGAACTTTTTATTAGGTTTATTTCGATCATTGATCAATGTCACCCCGTTCTTGTTGTAATTACAACGTAAAATTAGTGATTTTTTCCTCTGTGGTTCTAATGTTCGTATTAATATTTTTTTTATGAAAATATAAGATTAAAGAAAGACTGATTTTCATAACTAACTAAGATTTAGTTTCTACCAATACTATAATTTCAATAACCAATTTGTATAATTCATCAATATAGCGCGAAAACCTGCGGGCCGTTTTTTTACTATTTTTATATTATGGTTATTAAGGGCTTACTTTCAAAACCCGTTATATAATATTTAAACTTTAAACATTTTGGAGCGTCTTTGATCATCCTGATCAAAGAATCAGCTGATTTGTTTTTTGATAAATAAATGATGAAAACTTTTATATTCACTACTTGTTTAAAAATATCTAATAAAACTTAGATTCTCATTTATTTTCGTTTTCGGCACGCTTATTTAAAAAAAAAAAATACGTCCATTCAAATTTCAAAACTGATCAAAGTGACCCCATTTCATGATACCTATATCGTGAGAGTTTATTTGGTAGGTACCTAACCTAACAAATTTTCTTTGCGGTTTCATATTCTGTTGTTACATACATATAAAATAAAAACAGCGGCGAAGTGTGCAGAGTTGTTTAGGGGTTATCTTTACTGAATTTCCGTGCAATTTACCATCACGGATCCAATTAGGGATGGGGCGATGCCCGTGTCATACGATACTGGAAAAATCACATGAGATATCTGATATTATGTCGTCACGAAAATAAACTTAGAGAGTGTAGATTTTTTGAGTATAAAAAGAAAATGATGGGACATGTAAACAAAAAGAAAATTTCTTTAAGGTGGTTCGATGAGCTCAGTAGCGCCACCAATGGAAATAAATCAACGTTTTATCAAGGGCTTAGACTAAAACTTTTGATAGTTTTGAGTAAATAAAAAACTAACGCCCGATTGCACTAAACTTAAGGATCGCCTAAGTCTTTTCCAAACTACAACACGACCAAATTAAAACGGTGTCATAAACTTAGCCGTCATGTAGCTGTCATACAGAGTGAGGCAGGGGGGTTTGACGTCTCCTTCACTCTTCAACCCTTACGTGAACCGGCTGATTGTTGAACTGAGCAACACCGGTGTCGGCTGTTCCATCGACGGTCATATTATCAACAGTATTAGTTACGCTGGCGATATGGTGTTGCTCAGCCCATCAATCGCCGGTCTCAGGAAGTTGATAGGAGTATGTGAAGAGTACGCCACCGCACACGGCCTCCTGTACAATGTCAAAAAGAGCGAGCTCCTGATATTCTAGGCCAAGGGTCGTAAGCTGGAGAATGTGGCACCTGTGCTGCTGAACGGGGTCGCTCTCGGTAGGGTGAGGGAGTTCAAATACCTCGGCCATATTGTCACTGAGGATTTGAAAGACGACAGAGATATTGAAAGGGAAAGGAGGGCGATGGCGGTCCGCTGTAATATGTTGGCACGTAGATTCGCACGATGTAGCACAGACGTAAAAATCACGCTCTTTAAAGCGTTCTGTCAGACCCTGTACACGTGCAATCTGTGGGTCAACTACACCCAGCGGGCCATCAACGCTCTCCGAGTTCAATATAATAACGCTTTTAGAGTGATGTTGGGGCTCCCGCGCTACTGCAGTGCGTCAGCGATGTTCGCACACGCGCGCACCGATGGGTTTTACACGGTGCTGCGACGCCGCATCGCCTCCCTCCAGCGTAAAGTGCACGGGAGCTCCAACCTCATCCTAAAGGTGCTCAGCGAGAAGCCAGACTGCCCACTGCGGAGGCACTGGGTACAAGTGCATGTGCTAGTACCCGGTGCGACTGCGGGAGGTCGCTACTTAAATTAGGAAATTTTGATTTTGAATTTAGTATAAAATAGTGACTGAATTTTATTTTTATTTGAATTTTATTTTTTATTTGAATTTTGATTTTGTGTTGATTTTATTATTTTGATTTATTTATTTTGATTTTATTTTAATTTAATTGATTAGATCTTATGTAATGGGAAAAATTTTACCCCGGGGTATAGATGGAAATTACCCCACTGAAAATGTTAGTCGGTAGAGCAAAGGGGTTATGTGGATTCGCGTGGCTCAGTCATCCATGGAACAATTATGATTTTGGGCGCCGTTGATATCAATGAAAGTTAAAAATTAAAAGATAAATTGTCCACGGATCGAAACAAAGTGAGTTTAATAAATCAAACCAATATTTACGTTGATATAAACATTTATTTAACACGTTGTATAATTAATACCAAGTTAACAACGATTCGCAGAAAATAAGTCATAAAAATATTTAAAACCACATGGGGTATAAATGGTTTAACGAAGAATCCGAAGGGTTAAAATGAAGTCACACATTTTATATTAACACATAATACCTAGAGAACCCATTATAATGTTAAAACCGCACAAAGGGCAAATGGTTTAACAGGGACCCTTAACAGTTTAAAGTGAGACCATACATTAATTACAAAACAATACCCTTGGGTTCATTATAAAATTAAAACCATATAAAGAAGTAGGGATTTTAACTATAAACCCTTAAAAATAAAGGTGAGTGCATATCTATCCGTTTCCAGTTAGTCGGACGGATTAAGAGGCCGGCTCCGCGTTTGAAATAAGTTTTCAAACGTCACCATATCTCTCAAGTCGGCCGACCGTTAAGAACCGAACACATATGTACTCACAAAACTTATGCTAAGATACCTATTACTTATCATTTTAACACAAGACATTCATAGTAAAATAGAATTATTTATACATTACGCTGAAGCTAAATAAATTTCAAACATGACTATTATTGGCTGTAGACCTGTGCTCCGGGTTGAGTCTGAACATGTCATCAAAACATCATTTTGTACTGGATATGAACGTTAATTACTTCACCGGGTACATACTACAGAATCACTGCCGCGATGATAATAAAAGAAAGCTGCGGAATACCTTGGTAAGTTTTATAAATCCATGGTAATGGTATGGTTTAATATGTGCTCGTCGCGCTGATTTTAATGAGACATCATGGCACGGAATACCCGCCAAGCCAC
The DNA here is from genome assembly GCA_928269145.1 of Agriphila tristella. Taxonomy (NCBI): domain Eukaryota; kingdom Metazoa; phylum Arthropoda; class Insecta; order Lepidoptera; family Crambidae; genus Agriphila; species Agriphila tristella. The sequence goes on from OV743435.1 coordinate 4,892,512, forward strand.
TGCACGGATGACGTTACATCGAAACAAGCTCAAACCATGACCTCGGAAGTATTTCCTGGACCAAACCTGGGATTTTGAAGTAAACCTATGAAGAAACCTGGAAGCGTTTCCTGGACCAAACCTGGGAACCACTTATATCTTGAAATTTTGAGGTAAAACTGTGGAGCCCTGTAATAAAAGATTAAAGTCACCAAATTGTCCAACATTGAATATGAGGTTTTCCTTACAACTAACATTATAACAAGGTTGAGAAACTTACCAAAATTGGGCCTTAATTATCACAGGTTTTTATCTCATGAAAGACATGATGAAATATAAATTGATGAGCTGGAGCCCTGAGAACAATACGACACGAGGTTACAATCTGGATCTCACTACTAAAAAAAACAGACAAATAGTTACATCCATTGGTAGAACACTCACCCCTACAATTCAGGCTCAACACATTATGAAATTAAAGAAAACCCAGACAGCAATTACATGGATTGACTTCACATGACGAAAATTTCCTGCATCTCTGAATGACACAGGCGAAAAAGTGATCTGGCGGAAATCCACCGAGTTTGCTAGAATTCTCTCGAATGAGTACCATCGACAAAAGACACACCATAGACAATCGCACTCCCTGAACTTACTTACCTTTTGTCTGAATATTAATATTACAACGTTTAACTAGCATGCGAGACATTAACATTTACTTTATTTAATTAAAATAACAAATAGGTGATATTTATTTATTTGATTTTATCACCAAAGTGTAAATTAATTGGTCCGAAACATTCAGTTAGCGGGAATCGGAACGCTAAACGTCACATCTGACAGTTGTCACTTGTCAATTGAAAAGACAGCTGTGAGATATGTAAACAAGAAAGTTTATTTGCTTTAATTATTGAAAAGTGCTGAAATTCTTTATGAATGAGGTTTCAAAGTGAATCCAAGTGAATGCACGAATGCCGAAGTGTGTGGTACAATCACCGACATTCGTTAAACTACTGGAAATTGACCCAAACAAAGGTAGAAACATTCCTGCATTTATCCTACTCAAACCATATCAAAAGCTATATGAAAACACTAGGTGTGTTTTGTAAAACCTATCTAAACTCTTACCTACACCTAATACCTAATGTTCCTTGTCCAACCTAGAAGACTATAGCGAGAATTTCGCTATAAAAAGTACTTTCAACTCAAGTGCTTGCTACCGTAAGGATAGGTGTAAAAAAAAGTGTTACACTTATTTTGATTTTATTTATTGGAATTTATTTTTGATTTTGTTTTGTTTTTATTGAGTGGAATTTATTTTTTAATTTTATTTTGATCTGATTTTGATTTTATTTCAACTTTAATATAGTTGATATACTATGAATCCAATTTGTAAAAAAATAGTACCTTTATAATAAAATAGTAGCTGCATTAATTTTACCTGCTTTTGAATTAGTAGAAATGTGTAAATTTTATTTGTATGGACACTGTCTGAAATAAAATGATTTTATTTTATTTTTATTTTATTTTATACGCCTAGTTATCTTGGTCGAGTTGTAGATAAGAAAAGAGCTAGGCGATTCTTAAGTTTAGTGCTTTTGCACCTAAAATGCATTTTCTAAAATTATAGTTTCAAGAACTCAAAAGCAATAAGTCTTGCATCTCAATAGTGGCAAACGTGGCCACATTTAGCAATTTCCTGTAGTTATGTAATATACGAAACAACTTTCACTGATACGATACCAGTAACAGTTCCTCGAATCACATCACTATCATCGTCGTATAACAATGAAATCACAAATTCGCTCCCAACAAAGGGAAGAGTTTTCCACGCGTATGAAACTTTCAGGGCTCATACAATCAGCAATTTTGTGTGGGCTGATGTTTTATGTATTATTTCAGTTTCTTTGAAGAATATAAATGTATAATATAAAAGCAAATGCCTGTAAATAACCTATTCTTTCTTGAGAGTCTAAATAGAATTGTGATCATTCACGCCTAAGAAAAACTTTCTTTAACAATGTCTACTCCTACGAAGAATATTATTGTGTTTCATTGTTAAGTGATGTAAGCAAAAGTATGGTAGTTGACCTGCGATCAGAATAGTTGACTAACAAAATAAAAGTTTCAAAACTAAATATGTTAACTTATCTTATACCTTTAAACAAGCAATTCTTGTATAATTTCTGTGATCTCGGAAACGGCTCTAACGATTTCGCCTAAATTTGGTATATGGGGGTTTTCAGGGGTAAACAAGCGATCTAGATTAAACTTGTTTTGAAAAAGTCCAGCGGGTTAAGACTTATGAGGTCAACTTCTAACCTAACTAGAAACTCATGGTATATCTTTGCCATAAAGCATTCACAGTTTAGAGCCAATTTATTAAAAAAAAATGACACGCTTCTTACTGTCCCGTTTTCCTTGAAAGATTATCCCTTTGTCAAATGAATACCTACTTATTTGTAAACTAATTTTGTTTTGCGTAAGATCCCATGTTGTTTAAATTATGCATGACTTACGTGCCCCATGAATAATTCATTTCGGATACCTTTCCTCACTTTAGTCTGATTAGAATGAGCATCCAGAGTTACCCATACCGTTAAAAATATAGGGTTTAAAGTATGAAATTGACGATTTTTTTCTCACACACAGGTTCTCATATCTTTTACTAGCTTCCGCCCGCGACTTCGTCCGCGTGGATATTAGAGAAAATCCTTAAGTAACCTTCAACCAGGATCCAACCAACCGTTTTTACGCGATTAGGCGGGACCCCACCAAGCGCGCTGCCTCGCGAGGCAAGACGTTTGCCGCGTGTGGCGGGCCTCGCACGAGGCTGTTCAGAATTTTGAAAAACGCTGATATACGTATTTATTAATTTTCAATCATCAGCTTAAATACAAAATTTGAAAATCCTAGCTCCAAAACTGAGGGACTTTCATACAAACTTTCATCCCTTATTTCATCCCTTTAGGGATAGAATTTTCAAAAATCCTTCCTTAGTGGATACCTACACTGTATAAGGTATCTGTGTGCAAAATTTCAAGCCTCTAGGTTCAGCGGTTTGGGCTGTGCGTTGATATCTCAGTCAGTCAGTCAATCAGTCAGTCAGTCAGGACTTTGAATTTTATATATATAGATGATGCTAAAGATGCTTCGGTTACTTGTTATTATTTCGAATTTTGATCATAGCGGCCCACTATTAGCGATAATAGTACATTATGATATAAGTGCGGTAAGTTGAAAATTACAGCTGAGGCGATATTGCTAGCCCGAGCCGTAGGCGAGGGCTACAAGAAAGCAGAGGCTGTAATTATCAAAGCGCACGTATGTCATACGACGTTTTATAACATATTTGCGAGGAAATAAATAAAACTCGGACTTTGCATTTTTGCTTGTTTTCCATAATGATGAAATTTTGATACACTTGTACTATCTATCGGTCGATTTTTCTGCCTTTCACTTCGATTGTGAGGAAATCAAACAACAATAAAGTAAAAAACAAAAATTGAAAAAAAAAAATTTTTTTCTTAAATTTAGTGACAAATTGTATTATTTTGGAATGTGCTCATCAAGGCCTTTCATTTGATACCCATATTCAAAAATAAAAAAAAAAAATTTTGTTTTCTTAAATTTTAGTGACAAATTATGTAAGTAATTTTGGAATGTGCTAATCAAGGCCTTTCATTTGATACCCATACTCAAAAATTGAAAAAAAATTTTTTTTTTCTTAAATTTAGTGACAAATTGTGTAATTTTGGAATGTGCTCATCAAGGCCTTTCATTTGATACCCATATTCAAAAATCGAAAAAAACATTTTTTTTCTTAAATTTTAGTGACACGTTATATTATTTTGGAATGTGCTCATCAAGGCCTTTCATTTGATACCCATATTCAAAAATTGAAAAAAAAAATTTTTATTGAAAAAATTAATTATATAAAGTAAATTTTATTCATAAAATGTTGACCAAGAGGTCAATCGCAAATGACGCATTAGAAAAGATTCTGATATAAAAACTCTTTGCTAAGATTTAAAAAAGTACCGTTCGTTTTAGACGAAGCATCTTGATAAACCGTGCGTTTTACTTTACATTACCGCACAAGTTCGTAATGAGATACAATACGATATTGAAATTGGCGTAATAAGAGACCCTTTACGAGCAAATATGTTATAAAATTATTTATGTTTTTTTTCCTGAACCTTAAGTGTCTTAAAAGTGACTTATTTTTTCGTTAGCTGATATGAACACTTAATTCGTTGTAACTAAGCCGATACCTACTAAGCCGACAACTGCACCTGGCAACCTATAACACGCGCACACTAAGGGAAGACGCGAAGTTAACCGAGTTGGAAGAAGTTATCAGCAAGGTACACTGGGACATTATCGGGTTATCTGAAGTCCGAAGAGCGGGAGAGGACTCGATAATCCTCAACTCCGGTAACTTGCTTTACTACCGGGAGGGCGACCAACAGTCCCAAGGTGGTGTCGGGTTCATCGTCCACAAGTCCCTTGTCAACAACGTGATTACCATCGGAAGTGTGTCGACCAGGGTGGCGTACCTTATACTCAGAATATCCAAACGGTGTTCGCTGAATGTTATACAGGTTTACGCACCGACCTCGACACACCAAGATGACGAAGTGGAGGCTATGTATGAGGAGATCTCTAAAGCCATGCATAGCTACAAAACCCACTACACTGTTGTGATGGGGGACTTCAATGCAAAGTTGGGGAAACGATGCGGTGATGAGCTGAGAGTGGGGCAATTTGGAGTTGGGCAACGGAATGACAGAGGCCAGATGCTGGCTGACTTTATGGAGAAGGAGAACCTCTTTATGATGAACTCCTTCTTCAGAAAGCCGGAAAGCCGGAAGTGGACCTGGGTCAGTCCGGACGGTAAAGTCAGAAATGAGATAGATTTTATCATGTCGACGAAAAAGCAAATATTCAATGATGTCACTGTGATCAACGCTGTTAAGACGGGGAGCGATCACCGATTGGTACGTGGCACATTGAATATCAACCCAAAGCTGGAAAGATCTCGACTGATAAAATCAACAATTCGACCATTGCCGGCCCATATTCAAAACCCCGAGAGCTTTCAACTCGAACTCCAAAACCGCTTCGAAGCCCTTGAGAACAGCATAGATGTGGACGATCTAAACAACATGGTGGTGGATACTGTCCGTACGGTAGGGTCCAAGCTCTTTAAGACCCGCCGTCCCAAGATAAAGAAACTCTCCGACCACACACTCCTACTCATGGATCAGAGACGTGAAATGAGGCTCCAGAGTTCAGTAGATGCTAATCGTTATCGGCAGCTTAATAGACAGATATCTAAGTCTTTGACGAGCGACCTTCGCCAATTTAATACGAATCGTATTAAAGAGGCTATCGAGCGGAATAAAGGCTCCAAAGTGTTCGCGAGAGATCTGTCTATTGGGCAAAGCCAGATGACGAAGCTGAAAACTGACGACGGACGCATCATTTCATCAAAGCCTGAAATCCTGAGGGAGATCGAGAGCTTCTATGGGCAGTTATATTCCACGCAGACACCTGTTGAAAGCAAGGCTAAAGACCCCAGAGCCAAGCTTACCCGACACTATACTCAAGATATCCCGGACGTCAGCCTGTACGAGATTAGTATGGCTCTCAAACAGCTGAAAAACAACAAGGCGGCGGGTGACGATGGAATCACTACAGAACTTCTGAGAGCGGGCGGTAAGCCGATACTCAAAGTCCTCCAGAAGCTCTTTAATTCCGTCATCGTCCAGGGCAGAACGCCAAAGACATGGAACATAAGTGAGGTGATCTTGTTCTTTAAAAAGGGTGACAAGTCCCTCTTAAAGAACTATAGACCCATCTCGCTTCTGAGTCATGTCTATAAGTTGTTTTCGAGAGTCCTTACGAATCGTCTCGCTCGCAAGTTCGACGACTTCCAACCTCCCGAACAAGCCGGGTTCCGAAAAGGCTTTAGCACCATAGACCACATCCATACGCTGCGGCAGGTTATACAGAAGACCGAGGAGTATAATGAGCCACTTTGCTTGGCGTTCGTGGACTATGAGAAAGCCTTTGATTCGATTGAAACCTGGGCGGTGCTGCAGTCTCTCCAAAGGTGCCCAGTGGACTATAGGTATATCGAGGTGTTGAGGTACTTATACCAAAATGCCACCATGACGATCCGAGTACAGAACCAGAACACAAATCCTATCCAACTGCAGCGTGGTGTGAGACAGGGAGACGTTATTTCTCCGAAACTGTTCACAGCTGCGTTGGAGGACATCTTTAAGCTCTTGGACTGGAAAGGACTCGGCATCAACATTAATGGCGAGTACCTAACACACCTTCGTTTTGCCGATGATATAGTCCTTATGGCTGAGACCATGGAAGACCTGAACACAATGCTCGAAGATCTCCGTAGTGCTTCCCAAAGAGTGGGTCTTAGGATGAACATGGAAAAGACGAAAATTATGTCAAATGCCCATGTTGTACCCTCTCCAGTTCATGTTGGGAACACTACACTTGAAGTTGTTGACCATTACGTATACCTAGGACAGGCAGTCCAGTTAGGTAGGTCCAACTTCGAGAAAGAGATCTCTCGCCGAATCCAACTCGGGTGGGCAGCATTCGGGAAGCTTCGAAAAATCTTCGCGTCCGACTTACCTCAGTGTCTCAAGACGAAAGTCTATGAACAGTGTGTGTTGCCAGTGATGACTTACGGCAGTGAAACGTGGCCGCTAACTATGGGTCTCATAAGGAGGCTCAAGGTCGCTCAGCGTGCAATGGAGAGAGCCATGCTCGGCGTTTCCCTACGTGATCAAATCAGAAACGAGGAGATCCGCAGGAGAACTAAAGTAACCGACATCGCTCGAAGGATTGCTCAGCTGAAGTGGCAATGGGCGGGACACATAGCGAGAAGAACCGATGGCCGTTGGGGCAGAAAGGTTCTGGAATGGCGACCGCGCACCGGACGACGCTCCGTGGGTAGGCCCCCGACAAGGTGGACCGACGATCTGGTGAAGGTCGCGGAAAGCCAGTGGATGCAGGCAGCGCAGGACCGATCGTCGTGGAGATCCTTAGGGGAGGCCTATACCCAGCAGTGGGTGTCGTGTGGCTGATATGATGATGATGATGATGATGAAGCCGATACCTATTTTTTTCACTTAACAAGTGTGGCATTAGTTAGCTGAGTATTTAAACATTTGTGCATAAAAGTTTTAAAACTTTAGCGTTCATGGTTGTTGTCCCTTAAAATTCTCCATACAAACCGGCCATTTCATATTTTAACCCACAATAGGTACATCGAAAAATAATAATTTCCTAATTTTATATGAAAAAAACAATAGATTTTTGCTAATAATTCTTACAATTAGATTTTTATATTATTATATCGCTACTTTTTCATACAAAAACTGCGTAATCAGTAGGTATTTGAAATATTATACATACAGAGTTATTTTTTTTATTTATAATGTGGAGATACTTGGGGCCTACCCAGCAGTGGGTGTAGTGCAGCTGATATGATGATGATGATGAATGCAATTTTACAAGAAAAAACATAATACTACAGAAAAGCATCTTTAACTAGTAAAAGTTGCACTTATTGTATGGGTTTTTGCTTCCGTTGATATTTTCAAACAAAATTAAACAAACGAGTAATCAACTCTTGAATACGTACATTTCATTATAGTAATACCTGTCTTTTCACGGCACGCAATCTCATTTTAGGGGGAAAATAAAAAGTATCACTAAATCACGACTTTCCCGCACAGAATAGAATAAGCCTGTATCCTTTGTAATAAAGCAGGGAAAATACAGGCAAATCCGCGCGACAAGCTAAATCCAATATGACATCGTAACACAGAGATGACGCCGGAACGAGAAAGTAAAGTCTGATTCACATTGATATGCAAAAGGAAGAATAGGGAACATGCATAAGTAACCGATTTTAATAAATTTGAGCTTGATCGCTGCGGACACCTATAAAAACATGATTGAACAGAAAAATAATAAATAAAATATAATATTTTAGTTTTATCACACAGGGGAAAGTAACGAATTTTTTTTTTTCATTTTCGGAAATAATGCACTTAACAGTCGGATAGAATATCGAATAAGAAAAAATATTTTGTATGACACATATGTACTTAAACGCAATATTTAAGAAGATATTTGAAAATTCTTGGCTAACTCCATAATAATGCGCCTGAAACGAGACATGAGTGACGTCACACATGTTGACCTTTTTGTATAGAGCGTTTTTGGCGGGTGCTGATGCGCGCTAACTTCAAGTGACTATATCACGAGAAAAAAACGCAAGAGAAAAGTTTTAATATTACAGTTGATTATCTCACGCATTATACTTTTGATTTTAATACAAAAAAAAATTGATGCATGTTCCCTATTATGCGAAATCAGTGGGAAATACATTTATGTAGCGGTTTTAGATAAAGTGTACTATTATTATCAGCATTTTGATAAAAAACGAAACAATGGACTCTGTTGTTTCTTTTTTTAGCTAAAATGTAAGGTTAAGATTTTAAGTGGTCAAGTGTGAGTCGGACTCGCGTACGAAGGGTTCCGTACCAAAAAACGGCGAATAAATCACGTTTGTTGTATGGGAGCCCCATTCAAACATTTATTTTATTCTGTTTTTTGTATTTGGTGTTACAGCGGCAAGGCAACATAAATACAGACATCATCTGTGAAAATTTCAACTGTCTACCTATCACGGTTTATGTGATACATCCTGGTGACAGATAGACGTCTGTCTGTCTATCTGTCTGCCAGTCTAGACAGACAGACGGACAGCAGACTCTTAATAATAGGGTCCCGTTTTTACCCTTTGGGTACGGAACCCTAAAAAGAGTGGGAGATTTGCTTTTTGTATTTTAAATGTAGAAAGAAACCAGTTCTATACGTATTTAACATTTTAATTTTAACGGAAGGTAAAACTTAAAATTAGAATGATAAAAAGACCAATCAAATATTTCAAACAGTTTTATGATGATAGTCATACAATATTAAATTTAAATGATAATTAGACCAATAAAATATTTATAACAGTTTTTGATGGATTGACCACTTCCTAATATTCATCCATAGTTACCACAACATTACCGAATCGAATGATATTCCCGGTATTACAATATTGTCCACTGAATATATAATTGGGGATAGCTTACATTTCATTATTCGATACAATACATACATACGAAACCCTTGTCAAAGCATTGTACAAGTAAATACAAGTTAGGGGACAGAAATATGGTAGCAAATATTAGCATAGGATGAATAGTTATACTAATTTTATGTCACAGGTTGAACTGGTATTGTTGGTGAAATGTTTCAGTTCATTTGTGATATTATAGAATGATATTAATTTCCACAGAACATTGAATTTGAATATTGAATTTAAGCGCTCTTTTATGGGCTTCGTAGGATCGGTAACTCACTTGCTTTACCACTTTGCAAAAAAAATCGTGTGCGCGCGTATCGCCCCTGCACGAACTAAACGTATGTAAGTGACGGCGCGGCGCGGCGTGCAAGCGATTTTATTATAACCTTAGGAGTGGTAAATCAGAAGTGTTGCTGATAGTACCTCAGGAAAAAAGGGAATCTTTTTTAGGGTTCCGTACCCAAAGGGTAAAAACGGGACCCTATTACTAAGACTCCGCTGTCTGTCTGTCTGTCACCAGGCTGTATCTCACGAACCGTGATAGCTAGACAGTTGAAATTTTCACAGATGATGTATTTCTGTTGCCGCTATAACAACAAATACTAAAAACAGAATAAAAATAATATTTAAGGGGGGCTCCCATACAACAAACGTGATTTTTGTGCCGTTTTTTGCTCGATATTAATAACAACTGCAGGTCGACAGTTGAAATTTTCACAGATGATGTATTTCTATTGCTGCTATAACAACAAATACTAAAAACAGAATAAAATAAATATTTAAGGGGGGCTCCCATAACACTAACGTGATTTATTACCGTTTTTTGGTACGGAACCCTTCGTGCGCGAGTCCGACTCGCACTTGGCCGGTTTTTTACCTACTTGATTGTTGGCTTATTCTCTATTTCATGAACGTATAGAATATTTAGGACTGATTTTCAATGCCTTATAAAAATTCACTTGATAACGTATTAAACCGCAAAATTGTTTGTCATTAAAATAGCTTACCGTCTAAGAGCCTTTTAAATCCAAATAGATTATAGCCCTGTCTCAATTCATATCAATCCTACTTCAAACAACTTAAATTAATCCAAAATGCTCAGCATGAATAAACATGAAGTGCTTACTTATCGGATAATAATTTGATTTATAACAAAGCAGCAATAGCTATTTTTATATTTAAGCTAAACCTAAACTTAAACTTTACTTTTTTTCAGTATGCAGTATTCTTTATTTTCAGCAGGTGGAAGCTAGTATTACTATAAATTAAGTGACTTCATTTTAAATCACTTTTCAAAACTGTTGAATATGTCTTTTTACATACCTCCACCATTTTGAAAAATTTCAAAAAACTGGTTCTCCAAAAAAATCTATACAATTTTTGAACCTGATCACAATTCACGAGAATTTTTTGAGAAATGCAACCTGTAAGTAAAGGAGAACAAACAATGCCGAAAAGCCGGACTGAAATATGTTTTTTTTAACATATCTCCGCCATTTTGAAAAATTTTGATAAACTGCATCAACAAAAAAAATCTATATTGGAAATTGAAAATTTTTCAAACCTGCTCACAAAATTCACGAGAATCGGTTGAGAAATGCGACCTGTAGAGGAGAACAAACGGACATACGAAATAATTTTTTGCCCAAGCTGAAGCAGAGACGCTTTGGTCGCGCTTCGCGCTCGCTCGATAAACAATATGAAAATTGAGTTGAACGAAAATAATCATTATTCTAAGTTAAAAACAAAAATGCTTAATATATATTTTGTAATTCAAGAAAATGTATGTGTTACTAAAATGAATTGTCAAATTAATAAAAAAAATACATAACGACGCAATAAATAATTAAATTCAACTTAAATTAGTGACCTTTAAATATTCAAAGGTGAGTTTATGGCATTTAAAACACACTGTTTTTAAGATCAAAAGCCCTCATGCCCTGAGTTTAGTGTGCAAGCAGACATTTAGTTACTATGAACAAAGATTATTTTGTTAATTTTATTTATTATGAGTACGTTTCTCTTCAGCTACAGAGCTTTGTTAAATTTTATGTTTTACGTTAGCTACATTTAAGCTAGCTAAAATGGAGTTAGTGTCTTTGTGGACGTAACAGGAGATGTTAGTTTTCATTTAATTTTCATTTGTGAACTTTCAGAGAATATTAAAGTTATTTTCATTTTATATGATGTAAAAAGTTCGTTTATTTTACAAAGGTAAAACAGTTGTATAACCTTATTTAACACTAGAATGCACGCGCAGACTACATTTTAGCCATTTTATTTTTTTCGTTAGTCTAATAAAAGTAATTTAAGCACATTATTAGTTTAACCTTATTGAGACAGTAAAAATAATGCAAAATCTTCTTCAGTAACATGAATATTCTTTGTTTTCTCTTGCCATGAAACGTTATTGAGTTATCTTTCCCATAACTCTATGCAGTCTTAACCCCGCAATATCAGGCTCTCCTGTTTAATGGACTCTACGCATTCATGGCCTGTTTATATACCGCTCAAATGTCAACCCGCCAATAGCGCGATTATTTAATGGCCTGGCAAGGGATGGAGGGACCAGACTTTTTGCGACAACGACCTCTTTGGATGCTCGGCCTTTGTTTTGGTTTAAGATATTAAGAAGGCAAAAAAGAGGTTTTGTTAACCAGTAAACATTGACTGCAGATGGGTAGTAGAATGTGTTGTATGTTACTCGGTTCAGCGAAAGATAAGAAAGAAAATTGGAACATGGATAACACGACAATTTTCGATGTCTGTTTTTTTTCTTAGCACGATATATTTACCTTCATCTCAAAAAAATAAGTAATTAAAATCTTGGTGTGACTAAACACAATCTCTTAGCCGTTCCACTTGCGCTTTGGCATGAATTTGCCATTTTTGAATTGCCCTATCTTCTCGATAAAACGAAAGTTGAAAGGTTTGCAGTCAATATTGAAAACAACAAATTTTATACGGCAGAAAGTTGAAACGGAAAGCGCACGGTTTGGAGGCAATATTACATGCGTCTGACGCAAGTCGAATTGGAAGTTGAAGCGACTCGGTAAAGACAGACCATAGAGGCTTGTAGAAAACCACGGTTTTCCTTTCACGTAAGCATAGACATGGCATTCTTGAGTAAATCCAGGCTTTAGTCAAGGTTGTAGAAGTTCCTAAAGCAACCAAATAAAGTTTCCGAATACGACCAGACGGGTACTTGTACATTGTCAGTTAATGGAAATAGTAAAGAAGCCAGAAAATCATGGAAATACTTGAATGGATGTACTGTATTTCCATGATTTTGAGAGATCGGGTTCGGAACGAGGTGATCCGACAGAGAACTAAAGTCATCGACATAGCCCACCGGATTAGCAAGCTGAAGTGGCAGTGAGCCGGACATATTAGCCGTAGAACCGATGGCCGCTGGGGCAGACGAGTTCTTGAGTGGAGACCGCGTATGGGCAAACGTAGTGTGGGACGACGATCTTCGCAAGGTGGCTGGCATAAACTGGATGAGTATAGCCGCAGATCGTGCTCAGTGGCGTGCGCTCGAAGAGGCCTACTATGTTCAGCAGTGGACGATGATAGGCTGATGGTGATGATGATGATGATTTACTATGGGCAACAGCGTCGTTTAACTGTTATCAACAAAATTTTCAAGTGCGCGCGTATCGCCCCTGCACAAACTAAACGTATGTGACGGCGCGGCGTGCAAGCGATTTTAACCTTAGCAGTTAGCAGTGGTTAAGTGACGCTGTTGCTCATGGCACTTATGCTCTTAATTTCGTCTACTAACCGATCACACCCCGTGTCATTAAAACAATCTATTATTTTAAAAATAAAATAAAATATATAAATTAAATTAAACATTATTTACGAAAAGGTACTTATAATTTTTTACGTATTCTACAAACTCTATAATTTTAACATAATTTTTCAGAAGCAAACAACACAATAAATAAAATCTTTCCGCACAAGCAAATTCTTCTAAACAACTTCCAAAGTTTTGTTTAATATCTGTATTTCCACGAAAAATAAAATACTTTCCCGTGAAAATCCGTTTGCGTATCAGTTTCAAAGGAGCAAATCAACCGGAAGGACGCGCGTGATTCGTCGATCGCTCAATCAGTTGCCGAATTATCATAAGACGTTAGCTTTGAATCGGTGACATGCGAATTTAGACCTTAATGCGCAGGATTTATGTTTTGGTAGAGATATCATAAAAATAATAAACAATTATAATATATAACAAAAATAATATTTAACAATTATATATTATTTAGCTAATGCAGTGTGTTTTGTCACATTCTTTGAAATTTCTTTGAATTAAAATTCTTGATTGAATTATATTCTTAGCTAGACAATAAGAGCTTTTCAAAGTGACATAAAAAAACTAAAAGTAGTAATTATTTGCTTCACTAGATGGCGTTGATGGAAAGAGAAGTGTCAAAATTCACTTTTAAAAATAAACGGCCTGTAACGGCCAAAGAGGCAAGTAATGCCTCGATTACATACGCCAATTTAGCTTCCTAGCCAGGAACCAATTTCGGGTTGCCACAATAAAATATTGTAGAATAAGTTCGATTTTAAAATCGAATCTACACTATAACGGAAAAGTAAACATTGTTTAAGATTGGAGATGAGAATTGAAAATAAAAAATCTTAAAAATGTTGACCTTTCCGTCATTTGTGCAAATTCACTGTTAAAATTTAACATATTTATACGAGTGGCAACTCTAAATTGGTTCCTTAAATCGGCGTATGTAATCGAGGCTTAAGATCTCGCTGGCTGACATCTGCCCAAAGAAAAACATTTGCGTTACATCTGCCTGCCTACCTGAGTACTCTTCGAACCTTAGTAAAAAAACACATTAACACATACAGTTTTATCAACGCCATCTATCGAGCTCAAAGTTTTTTGTCATTTTGAAAAGCCCTCATTGTTTAAATGATATTATTTTGTTTTCTTTTATAAATAACAAGGTGGGCTATTACAAAAATTTAATTTGTGTTTAGGGTTCCTAAAACGTATGATTAGGGAATTCGATCCCGGCCCTTATTTCTGATCCCGGGATTTCGGGATTACACTTAGGCAATCCCGGGATCCCGGGATTATTTCGGGATTGAAGATTAAAAATTCAAATTTTCGAATTCGTCAAAAATCGACGTACTTTAATCAAAATTTTAACAAAAACCAACATATTTTACGATACAATACACACCTAGCTAATCTAATGACTAACTAATCAAAGTAAGAGTCAAATTAAGTCTAACCAGACATTAAGTCTGGTTAGTTTGACACTTTTTATTGTATAAAAAAATATTTTTCAAGAGTGAATAAGATCTTCATTAAAACTTTAATAAATTGAAAAAAATATCTAACAAACTTTACAAATAAAGATAATTGACAAAACCTCTCTTAACATCGACCAAATAGACGGATTTTATGTAAAAACCTAGTTACTATTTAGGTAGTGAAGAAGTTTCTTAGAAAAAACTGATTTAAAATAATATTCATGAGTCACAAAATGTCTCATTTCTAAACTAAACTTGAATAATGTCCATACATTTTTGTTCAGTAGCAGTAACACTGAAGTGTCACCACATAACCCACTGAGAGTTGCTTGTCTATAATTTTAGTTCAAAATAAAAAAAAAGTTTTATATCAAGAAACCATCGCAAATCCGCTGGGTTGTGTTACTTGATTGGAATGCTGCTTCAATGAAATACAGGTTTTCTTGTATTTTATATTATAAATGATAGGCGTGCAATTATACTGAGAGCACTGCCACTGAGCGTTTAGCATCACGCACTTGTAATTGTTTCTAATAAATAAATAAATAATAATAACACTATATTTTGCAACTTTATTTAAATTAATATACCAATCCCGAAAATCCCGGGATAATGAAAACCTAATCCCGAAAATTTCGGGATTGAAAAACGGTCGGGATCCCGGGATCCCGATTTTCGGGATCCCGGGATCGAATCCTCTACGTATGATGCTAGAATCCTAGATAAGATTATATGCATATTAATGCGTCATACATAATATAAGCAACTTTTCTTGGTACATGTATGTCTATGACCGCTTAGTGCAGCCACAGAATATATACTCATACGCGAAGTGGAGCGGTATTAGTACCAGGGATCGTAGCCTGGTTAGAAGTCCTGGGTCCAAATACGGTAGGCACAAATGTTTATGTGTGTGATGAGTATAGGTAAGCATTTGCTCCAGAGTCAAAGATGTTTTAATTCTTATTGGTTTTGGCAATGATATAACATGAGTTAAAATGCGTTTCGATAAAATATATCTTTGACCAACCATCCAAAACACGTCCATTGGAAATAATGCTTAACTTTCAATATCGATGTCTAATATACACAGTATTTTTTTAAGTATATAATGAAATGGGGAGTTCAGACCACGTGAATGAACAACTTTTAATAAGGGCCCAACCACGAAATCGCGAAAAAAAATCAGCTGTTCCATAGAAAAGTACAACATCGACTCTACTGTAAGTAAGGAACAGCTGTTTTTTTTCGCGATTTTGTGATTGGTCCCATAGTAAAAGTTGTTCATTCACGTGGTCTGAACTCCCCATTTCATTATATACTTAAAAAAATACTGTGTATATTAGACATCGATATTAAAAGTTAAGACATCGATATTGAAAGTTAATTTTTAGATATACTTAAAAAATAACGGTATATACAATTTAGAAATAACAACAAATGCCGCGGTATTTTGATAGCATTATTGCATTATTCGGCCTATTTTATGAAGGCCGAGTTAACATTTATGGTGCTTGATAAAGGCTACGTGGATTACGACACTCCGGGGACTGGAATCGGAATCGTATTAATACCGATTAATTTTGTACAATTATAAATGATCGTTAAAGTTAAGCAGATTTCGAAAAGGTTGAATGTGGTTTGGTGACCATTAAAGTATCGCTTACTATGTTTTCTTGTAGCCGATTTTGAAATCAAAATCATGTGAATTATAGCAAAAAAAACTGCAATAATTCTAGTAAATGTCCGTACCAAAAAACGGCAAAAAATCACGTTTGCTGTATGGGAGCCCCCTTTAAATATTTATTTTATTCTGTTTTTAGTATTTGTTGTTATAGGAACAATAGAAATAGATCATCTGTGAAAATTTCAACTGTCTACCTGCAGTCGTTATTAATATCGAGCAAAAAACGGCAAAAAATCACGTTTGTTGTATGGGACATACATACATACACTCACGCCTGTTTCCCATGGGGGTAGGCAGAGACTATGGATCGCCACCTGCTACGATCCTTGCACACTTCTTTCGCTTCATTCATATCCATCAATCTTTTCATACATGCCCTGCGGTTTTTGTCACTGCGTACACCAGCCTTTTTTATAATAACCTCTATTTGGTCCGCGTAGGTTTTTCTGGGACGCCCTCGTGCAATCGTTCCTTCCACATTCGCACAGTATATCTCTTTCGTGATTCGCCTTTCATTCATCCTCTCTAAGTGACCAAACCACTGGAGCATTCCTTTCTCAATTCTTGTCACTATATCATCTTTCAGACCACACCTTTTGCGAATCACCTCATTGCTCACTCTATCACTCAGTTTTACTCCACATATTTTCCTCAAAGATCGCATCTCTACCGCATTTATTCTGCTTTCATTCTTCTTCTGCCATACCCAAGATTCACTTCCATACATCAGTGTCGGTACCAGCACTCCGTTATGAATAGCCATTCGCGCCTTTGCAGAAACGGTTTGGCTACTCATAACCGAGTGTATAGCACCACTCACCGAATTTCCTTTCTTCACTCGTCTTTCTATGTCTTCCTCACTCTTTCCGTCCCTTGTGAACAAACTCCCCAAGTATACAAACTCACGGACTTGTTCCACTTTTTCGCCACCTAACATTACCGTACAGTCAGTCATTTCTTCATCTCTCTCAAACACCATCACTTTAGTCTTAGTTACATTCACTTTCATCCCTTTTCTCACAAAATCTTCATTCATAACCGACATCATTTCCTGCAACTCTTGCGCAGAAGACGCAAGTATAACTTGGTCGTCAGCGTAGAGAAGGCACTTGATTTGAGTCCCATTCATCACAACCCCACAGTCACGTTCTTTCAGACCTTTCATACAACTGTCCAAAAACAGATTAAAGAGCCATGGTGACGCAACACATCCCTGTCTGACACCCCTAGAGATGCTAAACCAGTCAGTGTATACGCCGTCAATCCTGACGCATGCACGGGAATCCTCATAGAGAGATTTCAGTGCATGAATCAGTCTGCTCTCCAATCCGTATTCGGACAACACTTTCCATAGCTCATTCCTGTCAACTCGATCGTAGGCCTTCTCCAGGTCCACAAAGGCACAGTAAACCTTTTTGTGCTTAGCCAGGTGTTTTTCGGTTAAGCACCTCAAGGAGAAGACCTGATCCGTGCATCCCATTCCCTTTCTGAATCCCGCTTGCACATCCCAAATACTCTGATCAGTTTTTTGCATCACTCTTTCAATCAGTACCTTTGCATACAATTTACTGACAATGCTGAGAAGACTGATCCCGCGGTAGTTTTTAGCATCCTGCCGTGACCCTTTCCCTTTGTACAGCGGCACGACCATGGCTTTACGCCAATCTTCCGGCACTTTGCCACTGTTCCAACATTTATTAAAGATCAGGCACAGCCAGGACGCAACCAGCTCTTTCCCACCTCTCAGCATTTCAACAGTAATTCTGTCATATCCTGCTGCTTTCCCTTTTTTCATGCTCTTCATTGCACTAATAATCTCATCCATATATATATCTCTTTCATCCACTTCTGTCTCTTCCTCGTCTTCCACCCTTTTATCCGAGGCTTCTAGCATAGAGCCATCCGCCTCAAACAAACTCTCAAAATATTTCATCCACTCCTGTAGTACACCTTTTTCATCTGTCACTAGCTCACCTTTTTCATCTCTTATCACATTCATTTTAGACTTATGTGATCCACTTCGAGACGTTTTCACTTGTTTCCAAAACAATTTTATATTGTCTCGAAAGTTCTCACAGAGTTTGAAGTCACACTTTTCTTTCATCTTTCTCTTTTTTTCGTCTACTTTTTCTTT
Source organism: Agriphila tristella (assembly GCA_928269145.1). Taxonomy (NCBI): domain Eukaryota; kingdom Metazoa; phylum Arthropoda; class Insecta; order Lepidoptera; family Crambidae; genus Agriphila; species Agriphila tristella. The sequence goes on from OV743435.1 coordinate 4,910,776, forward strand.
CACTACTTTCTTAATCCTTTTAAACTCCCTTGCAACTGTATCAACATCATCTTCTGTAACACTTGCATTCACTCTTTTACTGGCTTTGATGGCCAGCAGATCCTGCCATACTTTTTTCTTTTTATTCACTATCTGTCTTACCTCACTATCCCACCAGTTTATTGGGGGAGCATTCTTCCTTTTACTCACTCCACATATTTCCTCAGCTGTTTCAGTCACACCTTTTTTAAACTTTTCCCAAACTTCCTCAAGCTTGTCATCTTTCACTTCAGCCACATTTCCCAATCGTTCTTTCAATTTGCACAAATATGTCTTTTGCACTTCCACTTCATCCAGGTTCTCAACTTTTACTCTAGTCAGCTCCGTTGTTGACACTGTGGGACGATGACGCCAACTTTTGAACAGACCACTAACCCGAGACACTACAAGAAAGTGGTCTGTTCCAATGTTACTACCCCTAAAGACCCTGGTGTCTACAACTCTGCCCTTCAGTCTTTCATCAACAATCACAAAATCGATCATACTCTTCTTTTCCCCTCTCTGCCAAGTGTACATATGAATTTCCTTGTGGTCAAACATGGTGTTCGTTACCACAAGATTCTTTTCTAAACATACCTCAATCAAACTCCTGCCATTATCATTTACTCTTTTGTCTCCATATATTCCTAAAACCCCCTCACATCCCTCTCTTCTCACACCTACCCATCCGTTAAAATCTCCAAGCATAACTATCCTTTCATTATCTTTGCATTCATTCAAGATGTCTTCCACACTTTTCCAGAAATCCTCCTTTTCCGTTGCTGACTTGGATATATCGGGAGCATACACGCCAATGACGCGTATCCGAAGTAATCCTACTTTGAGTCTAACCCAGAGAAGTCTGGGACTAACACACTCATACTCAGTCATGCATTCTATCATCCTTTCCGACAGCAGGAGTCCCACACCCATACTCGCGTGCTCATTTTCGGCAACGCCCGACCACAGAACTTTAAACGGGCCATGTTCTGAGACTCCTTTGCCCTTTCTTTTCGTCTCGTTCACGCATAAAACATCCAACTTCTTTTCTTCCATAATCAAACACACCTCATCCATTTTCTCCTCCATCGCTCCACATACATTCAGCGTAGCAAAACGGGTCTCCGATGCCCGCTTTTCGCCCCGAGAGAAACAAGTTACGCGTGATGAGTGGCGAGCTCTATCGCCGCAGCCAGGTTTATTAAAAAAATTTGAAACCATTTTGTTCCCACGATTAGCTAGGGAAAGACAACTGTCCACCACACAGAGCCCCGCGTGTGTGGTAAGGCTATTTACGCCTGGAGGGCACCAATTTCCAGGGTGGCACGCTTATGACTAGGCACGCCCCTAGCCATGCAGCCATCGGCACGGCAGACCTTAGCTTAGCGGAGGGGAAGGAATAGGATTAGGATAGGGATGTGAGGTGGGTATAGGAGTGTGTAAAATGGGACGGATCAGGGTACAAAAAGGACACCGTTGCTGCGGGGGGGTTGAGAGGTTGCAGCAGCGGAGGCTGAGGGTCCGGGGGCGCTTACCCGTACTTGTCATAGGGAAACCGGACAAGTCCTCTTTGATTTATGTATGTATGGGAGCCCCACTTAAATATTTATTTTATTCTGTTTTTAGTATTTGTTGTTATAGGAACAATAGAAATAGATCATCTGTCAAAATTTCAACTGTCTACCTGCAGTCGTTATTAATATCGAGCAAAAAACGGCAAAAAATCACGTTTGTTGTATGGGAGCCCCACTTAAATATTTATTTTATTCTGTTTTTAGTATTTGTTGTTATAGGAACAATAGAAATAGATCATCTGTGAAAATTTCAACGGTCTAGCGGTTCACGGGTATCACGGTTCATGAGATACAGCCTGGTGACAGACAGACAGACAGACGGACAGCGGAGTCTTAGTAATAGGGTCCCGTTTTTACCCTTTGGGTACGGAACCCAAAAATCAGACAGACATCTGTATTCTTTTTTAAGGATCTAAGATTTTGGTAATTTTGTCATACATATGAATAAGTTTTGTATAGTATTCATATAGGTTATTTATAAAATACATATAGTATTCATATTTAAATAGTATCTTTATCAAGTCAGCCATGATACCCATATTTATTATTGGCAGTTTGAACTGAAAAGAAGGACAATGAATTCGATGAAAGCTATAAGTTTGAGAATATTTTAGAAGAAAATTACAACAATTTAAACGCACACATTAAATTTTTTCACCAATAAAATAATGTTAAAGTTTATTTTTTTTATTTCCCAGCAACTTGATTGACGGTCCAATAAGCGCTCGGCTGAAACTCGACATTCTTTGATTTATGTACGCGAATGTACTTTGATTCATTCCCTATCAAAAGAACATGGTATAAATTTGACTTGTTAAAGTGGGAATACGCACTTTTGTACTTTTAACTGAATCTCTGATCCATGGACCGTGTTTTATGTTTCAAATATGTCTTTTGAAAGCAATTATATTTTGTCTTTAGTTCAGAAAATACTATGTTTCAGTTCCACCCCAAAAAAACAGGTTTTTTTTGCTGTTTATTGATTGTTTTATATTCAACCTACGGAGGAATAATTACGGAAACGTAATTAGTTTGAATTATATTAATAATACATATTACAACATTTAATTTATTTTAAACTTCATTGCATTAACAAAACAATTGGCGGAGTTAATGCCTTAAAATTAGGGCATTCTCTAAGAGTCGATCGGAAAGGGTGTTAAAGAAAGAAATCGTGGCGCAATATAATTATGGACAAATTGGGTAACTACGTTAAAACATCTGTCATGTGTCTGAAATTATGTTTCGGCATCAAGAACTAACATAATCTTACTTAAATTTAAGCTACCGTCCCAAGTTCACAGAACTGCGTATGTATAACCAAATTGACCTCAATTAAAACTTACATAATACTGTATATGTTTGTCTATTTAGATTCTGCTAACTTTAACTTAAACAAGAAAACTTTCTTGTGTACCCTCAAAGTTACATAGGACTATTACCTCATATTTATATCATTTTGTTACTCAAAGAAACTAAGGAGTATCATCTTGTTTTGTTTCACGAAGTTAAAAAGCATTTATTTATTGTAAGAGCATTATCAAAAGACAAGCTTTTTGTCTGTGATTTTTTTATCTAGTCGTCACACTAATGGTTTTTAAATTCATATTCTATGGTTAGTGCTTACTCTAGCTAGAGGTATTTCTATTATAGAGGCGAGATTACAAAAGCCTGTTGATTTCGGCCAGGTACGTGGACGAGACGCTCTGGCTTTTGGCGTAAATTTTTTTACTCCAAAAGCCAGAGCGTTTCGGCCAAGTACCTGGCCGAAATCAACAGGTTATTGGAGTATTTTTTTTGAAAAAGTGGGACTACAAAAGTCTGTAGAACTCGGCCAGCTACTTAGACGAAACAGGCTTTTTAAGTTGGAACAAACTTTATATCTACACTTCTACAGCCATGGTATCCTCTATAAAGGATTTTGACCTTAACCTTATACTTGACCTTGTATCTGACCATGTATCTGACCTTGTATCTGACCTTGTATCTGACCTTGTATCTGACCTTGAATCTGACCTTGAATCTCACCTTGTATCTGACCTTTTATCTGAACTTGTATCTAACCTTGTATCTGACCTTGTAACTGACCTTGTATCAGACATTGTATCTGACCTTGTATGTGACCTTGTATCTGACCTTGTATGTGACCTTGTATCTGGCCTTGTACGTGACCTTGTATTAGACCTTGTATTTGACCTTAACTTTGTACTTGACCTTGTACTTCCCCCTTACTCTCCCCTCCCCCTATCCCTCAATCTCCCCTTCCCCTCTCCTTCTCCCCATTCATAGTTTGACAGTTTTGTATAACCTGACGTGCTGCTGACTGTACCCACATACGTAGTTAAGAGACATGAAAGCGTAACAAACAAACAACGAATTACTCTGGGCCTTAAAGTAATTTACTCCAACTTAAAAAGCCTGTTGATTTCGTCCAAGTAGCTGGCCGAGTTCAACAGGCTTTTGTAGTCCCACTTTAAAAAAAAAAAATACTCCAATAACATGTTGATTTCAGCCAGGTACTCGGCCAAAATCAACAGGCTTTTGTAGTAAAAATTTTTACTACAAAAGCCAGAGCGTTTCGTCCAGGTACCTGGCCCAAATCAACAGGCTTTTGTAGTATCGCATAGAGTCAAAATTAAAAAGTTGACTTCAAAATTCAACTTTTTATATTTTGTATCCCAATCACAAACTCCATAATATAATGTATATCTTCCTTTTTCGTAAAAAAAATCACTTCGTAAGAGATATGGGTTTCAAGCTCGTCATACAGAAGCCCCGGAAGTTCCCATTAAATCTTCATACACTCAACACACCGCTCCAATCCGGAGATGTCACCATGTTACAGAATGTGCAACGTAAAGAAGTGACAATTCCATTATATGTGGGAGGGAAATAATCATAATAATATTGTTTTAAACTTTTAGATTTCTAAAAATCTATGATTTCTAAAAATCTAAAAGTTTAAAATTATATGACTGTTTCACCTTAATTGATTGTCTAGCACCTGCAATGGGGCTGCTTTCGAATGTCGAAGTAATTCTCTTCACATTGGTGAGATGGCGCAGATCTTCAGCGGAAACGTAAAAAGTATTTGAAAATTTCGCCAAATCCATTAGTGGCTCGGTAGCATAATTGGTAGTGCATTGGGCCGGAATCCTAAGGGTGCGGGTTCGAATCCCGTCTGAGTTGCTACGGGTGAGTCGATTTTTCTAATATTTTTCATTATTTATTCATCTTAATAATAATATTATATAATAATTTTTCGATAAGTACTAAATAATATTCGAAAAAATTACGTTTATTAAAAACGCTTATATGCCCCTACCAGAATACGCGCATTCAATCTTTTTTTCTTTATAATACTAAATCAGGGGCCCAATCGCGCAAATTCTAACAATAAAACCAAAACCGTTACTTTGTCATTAAGATTATATTTACCTAAAAATCTTCGGTTTAGCTTTAGAATTCTCATTTAAATTATCTAAGATTGGCATTCTAGGCATAGCTTTCAACAATTAAAAAAAGCGAGTATTTCTTCTGTAAACGAAGCTGAAACAGTAACGATTCAGTTTTGGTTTTATCTTTGAAAATTAGAGCGATGGGGCCCCAGGCATAAGAATAAATAAAATCTTATGCCCCAGGTTCACATCAAACGACCACAGAGAAAATAATTATTAGTGCCTCCGTGACCTCGCGTTAAAAACTAGCTCAAATTAGATGTTTTTAAAAACAAATAACATAGAATAGATACTAGTTTTTTCAACTAATCTGAAATATGTTTAACATAAGTATTTAACATAATCGGATAATAAATAAGATCTGAAGAGGAGAACAAATGGATAGCCGGAATTCGGAAGGACATATACGAAATAATTTTAGCTCAAGCTGAAGCAGAGACGCTTCGATCGCGCTTCGCGCTGGCTCAGTCAAACGACTGTCAAATTGTATGTAAGAAATCTATTATTATTTTGTGAGAAATTTGGCGTCGCATTTTCTAAAATAAAAAATAAAAAAACAAACACAAAACTAGTAATTACAAAGCTAGTGACAAAATACTGCAAGAGTTATCTCAAGATCCATCATTCAATATTATTATGATATAGTGTTTAGGGTGTACATGAGTCAGCACCTACTCGTCAGGTCAGGAAGTAGAACACCTTGTGTCAGCACGCTTTAAATTTTTCAGGTTGGCCAACTAGTTTGAATACTAAATTCGTTTGGAATCAAAACTTGCCTACTTTGAAAATAATTTATTTTTTACATTGTTCCAATACAGCAGCATTTTCAGTTTTTTCACAATGTATTTTACATGTTTCTATCCGATTTTTTTAATAAAATATTTCAATGTATTCACTACAGTAAAACTGTAATACAAAAAACTGATTTACTCAGTTTACCATTTGGCAAAGAAAGCGAGTTTTGTAATTGGATGCCTCCAGTTAGTGGCATTCAAAGTGTCCATAATGGGTTATTTACATGAGTCAACTTTAGCCACCTGCGACGGTCAACTTCTCAGTCACCTAGCAAGTCGCTACCAAAATTGAATCGCAGGTGATGGCGTCGCTGTTGAGAGGTTCGGGGGAGCTCCTCCGTTGATCACTAGACTAGTTTGCCCGTCTATCTACGCACAACTCATTTTTCTCCGGAGGGGGGTGGGGGGGGGGGGGGGGGGGCACTAAGGCTGCTCCGGGGGGGCACAGCCCCCCGGAATAGTACCTGAATGAAGAACCTGTGGCCCAGATCGGTTTATCATTTACACGGTCGATTGTCGGCGAAAGTTGTGCGGCTTTAGTCACTCTTGTAAATACCATATTTTGAAAACATGTATGTTTTAATTACTCATAACATAATTTTATGTAGGTACTTTGTCAATTCGCTTTCTTAGAACTTAAATCTCTTTCACTCAATAAACAAATTTTGTTTTCCAAGTTTATTATTAACTAATTTTATGCCAATTAAAGCAGTTTTCTAGATATGTAAATACCTACCTAAATATTATTATTAAGGTAAAGATTTTGATTTTCATTAACAACATTGAATTCCTGCTCTAAAAAACAAGAAAGCTGTTAAGGCTTGAAATACTTTCAACCACTTTATTCAACTCAACTCGCATCACTCACAACCATTAACAAAAATATGCCGCAACACTGTCTCTTTCTAACACAACAAAAGGGGTAATCCAAGTTAAATATTCATCAAGTAGCCTATACGTATAAGATGTAAGGAACTTTCCAGAATCCGGGCCAAACGACATTACGAGAGGGAACCCTGATTTGTAACTTCGGAACTGGAACGAGGATTAGGAATTAATTGTCTTTTAAGGCTCGAAGAGTTTGCGATGTTTATTGAAACCAATTCCCGAATTGAAACTTAATTTGGGATGCGAAGTCTGGTTAACAATACTTTATTTGGCTTGAGTTTGAGTCAGTTTTTGTGATGTCGGTTGTTTGATTGAGAGAAAGAGAAAGTTGGCGAATTTTACTGGCTACCTTCGATTCATCGACTTTTTGAAAGAGGTCACAATATATCCATTACTGAGTCACTAGCAGGCCAGTGAAACGCCGCTCTTCCGGTCGGACTGATTCAGTGGGCTGTCGCGCGGCCGTCATATGTCACATTTATTTTGACAATATTTTTTTATGCTTTTCTTTAACCATCGTGCGTACAATAGCTTTCCTTTTATGATATGCTACGCAGTTCATTTAAAATAAGACAACTCTAAACGTCGGAAGAGATGAGCGTATGTGATATAAAGAGAGGCAATTTCTATGTGAATATAACTGTAGGGAATGGCAGCTAATCTCGAAAGCTTAAAGCAGATGGCGCTGGTGAGTTTGGGGTCATGTTATCTGTCAAACTCTTTTTATTTCTATGTAAATATTGGGTAATTTTGGGTGTAGTACTTATGCCTCAGTGTTGTGTTGTGCCCTTGTGCTAATCGAGAACATCGAGAAACAGGTTTCCCAAAGATAAACAATTGAGAAAAAAGTGGCTCGTAGCTATAAGAATACCAAAATTTGAGCCAATAATTGATGGACGAATTTGTAATAAACCTTTTGTTCAAACAAATTACACAATGTCACTAGATTCTTGTTATATAAAGGGTAGTATTTAAACGAGTAACAATACATTCCCATTTTGGGTCTCTTATATTTTATTTAAAAAAAGGCGACTATTAACCTAATCGAGGTGACAAAAATACCATTTTGGACATCATCAGTTATAGTTGCCTACTTAGTATAATAGTCGCCCTCTCAGTATTTTTGTCACTCATTTATATTTATCTTACACATGTAGTTGCTAATTTTACGTATTTTATTGTAATCCACAGTTAGTCGCCCGTTTAGTTATTTTGTCGCCAACCATATAAACCGCTGCCGGGTTTAGTATCCCATTAACAGACCCCTTTATTATTTCCAGTCACCCAATTAAAAATATCCCCAGAAATAATAATAGTGTGAGAGTTGACCAACTGTAACATTTAGGGATGATTATTCATGTTTGCCTTTCAATGAGGTCTTCCTTTTTGGCTTCTTGCATTTCTTCTCACTTTTTTTTTAATTCATAAACAGTCCAAGATCCGTATTTTTCTGCTATTTTTCACAAAATAAAATAACAAAACTAAAAACACCACACACAATCTATGGAGCTATCAAAATGAGTTGACCCCCCAACTACACTAGCGACCCTATCGGGAGAAAAGGCGGACATAGCTGCCATTGGTGCTATGCGACCTGAATTGCACTTTATGGTGTCGAAGCTATAGTCGCCATTTATTTAAAGATTCTGCGGAGTGGCCCTTCTGTACTTGTGCTATTACACATATTATAACAAAACCCCTTAAGTCGAATATGGTAGATAGGGACCATCAAACCGAACAACGTTTACAATAGGACCAACTCTGAAATCATGATAAAAATCAGCTGTTTCATACATACTAAAAATAGGTAGAAACAATGAAAATATCAAAATGTATGAAACAGCTGATTTTTTTTCGCGATTTCAGAGTTGGTCCCAGAGTAAAAGTTGTTCAGTTTGATGGTCCCTATGTACCATAGGGTTTTTAGGGGTTTTTTTGTAACACGTTGTATATTCTGTGTTGCCAGACAGCGCTGTCCCGGCGATGAATTCGACGCTGCTAACTTAGTGTCAATTTGTAGATGTTAATTTTCACCGTTCTGATTAGATAAACTAAAAAATATAGTTTTTGAAAAACTCTTACATCAAATTTTCATAAAATTTACAATTATCAAAGAGACAATAAACACTATAGATATTTTTCCATCACCGATCAAAGTATATCATCTTATACATGTATCATTCGTTTGTGTATGTAGCTGAACTTAATAATAAATGAGCATCCCAGCTGTTCTCAACCATAATTATTTTGCCATTAGACCTTCACGGATGACGTGATTAATCGACTACTAATAGCATATACACCTCAAACTAGCCACAGAGAGGTGATACTAAGACCTAATACCTATCTAAAGTAGCCTTTTTACCCCACTGCCTGCAAAAGGGTATATTATGTATGTATGTAATATTCTTTATTACCTTCTTAGAAACGGCTGAACGGAATTCTATAATTTAGATATCGTTAGATAAGTGTCGTAAGGTGCAATTATTTGAAGAGATTTTTTTTATAGAATACTGCAATAGAGGTATCAAATTAAAGGACTTATCTTAATAATTATAATAAGGGATATCATGGCCTTAAATGTCTATGTTTAAAGAGGTTGCTTCGTTTTTTTTAATACAAAAAGTTATCGAAACAAAGTCAATGAAATGAAGAATGAGGTCATCAAATATCACTTTCATATGTTTTGGATTTGCTGAAAAAAATCGAGATTCCTGGCGCCAAAATTTCCTTTTGCCTTAAAGAAGTAGCAGGTATTCGGATTTTAATAAAATAGAAACTCGAAAACCAATTCATGGAACTTAAAATCACTTAATGTTTAGATGTTATAAATTGGATACATGATTTTTCACTTCAATTTGTTTTTGCCGACTCGGTCTTCAGGAGGCCTATTGCAAAAAAGAATCCCGATAGTCGGACGCAATTCATCGTTCAATTACTTGATATTGAACCTTATTCGTGAGTCAATCGTACGAAATCGTAAAAACGAAAATCGTACGCTTATAGCGATGTTTTTTTTTTATAATAGGCCCTAAGTTTGTTTCTTCACTTTATTAAAGGCCCATAATTTTTCTTAGCCTAAAGCGATTTTGTTTTTTCATAGTCTTGGACTGGACTAAGATTAATTACTACAGTTTTTGCTCAAAACATCAATTACCTTTTTATTGGTACGGTTCTTTCATGATTTAGCAGACCTATTAGTTGCGGTTTTTTGATTTAGATTTATATTTGGGATCGTACTGTAACCTTCGATTTTGTTTTGACTGTTTGTTATAATATACTAGCGACCGTCCGCGAATTTATTTGCGTGGTCAGTTATTTATCTATCACTCGGGAACAGTACTTTATTTTGGGACTAAAGTCATCATCATCATATCAGCCGCACGACACCCACTGCAGGGTATAGGCCTCCTCTAAGGATCTCCACGACGATCAGTCCTGCGCTAGTGACTTCCCGCAACCTTCACCAGATCGTCGGTCCACCTTGTTGGGGGCCTTTCCACGGAGCGTCGTTCGGTGCGCGGTCGCCATTCCAGAACCTTTTCATCCCAACGGTCATAGGTTCTTTTCGCTATGTGTCCCGCCCATTGCCACTTTAGCTGAGCAATCCTTTGAGCGATGTCGTTAACTTTAGTTCTCCTGCGGATCTCCTCGTTTCTGATTCGATCACGCAGGGAAATGCCGAGCATGGTTCTCTCCATTGCACGCTGGGTGACCTCGAGCCTCCTTATGAGACCCATAGTTAGCGACCACGTTTCACTGCCGTAAGTCATCACTGGCAACACACACTGTTCATAGACTTTCATCTTGTACGATAATATGATATTAATATCTCTGAACCTCTGATAACGGTATGCAAAATTTGATGATGATTAAGATTGATGAAGGTTGAGTAGTTAAGACGTGAAGGCTTATCAAACACTTACTTACGAATTTATAATATTAGCAGGGATTCACTCCGCCTACTGCTCGCGGCTGACTCAGTCGAGCCAGCGCACGAGGGATGTCATGAGTCGCTTGAGACAGGGCTACGCGACAGAAAGAGAAGCGCTTCGGAGGCACTTTTATTAATAGGCACGCAGCGCTGTGCGATTTTAAATTGTACTTTATTGTCGTGTAGCGAGAGTACCTTATTATTTGATTGTCCTCGCGCATATAGAATTCTGTGACTGTTATATATTTTGTGATAATAAGGATTTCCATTTCTATACATTCTACATGGATAAGACGAAAATTATGTCAAATGCCCATGTTGTACCCTCTCCAGTTCATGTTGGGATGCGAACACTACACTTGAAGTTGTTGACCATTACGTATACCTAGGACAGGCAGTCTAGTTAGGTAGGTCCAACTTCGAGAAAGAGATCTCTCGTCGAATCCAACTCGGGTGGGCAGCATTCGGGAAGCTTCGAAAAATCTTCGCGTCCGACTTACCTCAGTGTCTCAAGACGAAAGTCTATGAAAAGTTTGTGTTGCCAGTGATGACTTACGGCAGTGAAACGTGGTCGCTAACTATGGGTCACCCAGCGAGCAATGGAGAGAGCCATGCTCACGTTTCCCTGCGTGGTCGAATCAGAAACGAGGAGATCCGAAGGAGAACTAAAGTAACCGACATCGCTCGAAGGATTGTTCAGCTGAAGTGGCAATGAGCGGGACACATAGCGAGAAGAACCGATGGCCATTGGGGCGGAAAGGTTTTTGAATGGCGACCGCGCACCGGACGACGCTCCGTGGGTAGGCCCACGACAAGGTGGACCGACGATCTGGTGAAGGTTGCCGAAAGCCACTGGATGCAGGCAGCGCAGGACCGATCGTCGTGGAGATCCTTAGGGAAGACCTATACCCAGCAGTGGGTGTCGTGCGACTGATATGATGATGATGATGATGACAATCTACACCCATATTATTATTTTTTGTATTTGACTAAAACTTTTTCCTTTTAATGCCTCAATATGCTGCATACACAACATTTAAACTAACACCACCAGTTATTTATGTTCACCACTGCACTAAACTATTCGGTTTTATCTCCACCATTTTAATAAATCCACATCGAAGCATTTCTCGGATAATTTTAAAACAGCACTTTCCAACTAAAACGTTTCGAAAGAGCGGTTACTGGGAATACATGTATAAAGTTCCTACGCTTGTTTTAGTGTACCTCCATTTTAGAGTTGGGCCACGAAAAGTGCGTTATATTTTTGTTTTTCCTTTAAAAGATTAAAAAGTAAAATAAAAAATATCAGGCTAAATGTGTAATTGTATGAGTTGCTTTTCTTATTTTTGTCAGAGGTACATTTTTTTTATTGAGACCATCTGAAAGTTACAATTCCACACGCTTATGGCCGGTATACATTTTGATTAGTGATTAGTGCGATGGCTCGTTTAGTGTTTAGCAAAAAACAATTACTTAACTCTAATCAGAGACTGTCCGAACGTGTTTTTTGCTAAACACTAAACGAGCCACTCGCACTAAACACTAATCAAAATGTATACCGGCCATTACATATTAGTTACTCTTAGGAACAGAAAGTTTGAAATATATACACTTTGGTCTTTGGAATAGTGATAAATCAATAACAGTCTGCCCTATATAGCCAAGTGGCTTTCACATTTCGAATAGAACAGAAATTAGTATGTAACTGAGGTAAGATGTTGGTCAATAGACAATCACGGAGTTTTGAAATGTCTATTTCAAAAACGTAATGTCACTTCTATTCCATTAAAATAATTGAAAATCGAAAAATAATCGAAAAGCTAAGCGTTTGCCACTTGGCTCTCTGTTATCATTTGAAAGCAAATTAATGCCGTCATAATAAAAAAAATTCTAACAAAAGTCGTAGTAGAGTACAGTCCGCGCAATATAACTTGAACTTGCCGTGCGCACACACTCACAATGAGGCTTGCGCAGTAAACATTTTTGTACATAAAATTGCTACAGCGTAAGTCACGTGGTATTAAAGTATAGGTCAAGTTATTTTGCATCGTACGTAGTACTTGGCAGATATTTTTTAAATTATATTCGAATGGAATTTTTTAACTGAATTAATTGGCAAACACTGATAGAGTCTAGTAAACGATAATAAATTATAAATATTCTCCAAAATATAACGCAAAATCGATCTCATATGTAAAAAAATGTAAGAAAATGATATCAAAATCGCAATTGCTATGGCCCCATTAAAGTGGCACCGAGTTTCTTAACAATTAATTAGTTGATAAACCGGGTGGAGATAGATCCTACGGTGACACGATTAATTCTATACAGTATAGTATTTACAGCTGTCAATCTTTATCAATCTTGACAAGCTTAATTACAAGTACAAAGTTGGCCCTGGTATTATACGGAATAATTCATAACATGGATTTATCTAAGATAAAGTAGGGTATTTTACTGAGTAAACATAATTTTGTAGAGTTTAAAGTTCACCGTTATCATAATCAGTCACATCAAGAAATACAAGAAAGAAGTCTGCAAAGAGTGTGATTTCAAAGATCATTAAATAAAAAATATTTGTAGTGGTTTTCTTTTCAGTTCATTATTTTCATCAGTACTACCATTACAGCACTACCAAAAAAAAATAAAGCACCCACCTGCATCAAAATACAAGTCAACTGAAAAGATGGAAACAAGATTAAATGCATAGGCAACATAATAACATGCAGTCGGAGACGAAAGTGACATTATGAAGGATTTGAAGTCTACAATCGGAGGCATAGAATGCATAACATGCCTCCGACTGCATGTTATTATGTTGCCTTTAATATTAAATCTTTTTCCCATCTTTTCAGTTGACTTGTCTTTTGATGCAGGCGGGTTTTATTTTAATAACTTATTTTTAATTTTATATCTTTTTAGTTATTATGTATTACGGCCATGATATACTTTTTTGAAATCCTTTTTCACTTCCTATAATGGCTCCATGTTCGGTTTTTTAACGCCACTTACCTAAGAACACTTGGGCTGACAAGACAAATCTAACAATACCTATATTAAACATAGAAATCCGTTCAGCCATTTGAAAGATATGAGGTAATAAAAAATATTACATACAAACAAACAAGATACGCGCGAAAAACATAATCCTTTCCTTGCATTTGGGTAAAAGTATAAATAAAAACACATGTAAACACTACTATATATTATGTCAACGGTACCAAATGTGGTACGGTACAAGGTTTGATTTGATTGCGGCGCGGTGACACATGGGCAGACATGGGTCACTCGTTTTATATCGAGAGCCCGTGACACAGCATAATAAGATATATGCTTACGTGATGCGGTCAAATATGGCCTATTGTTTTTTCGCTGAATTTCATGTTGATTGTTCGGTTTTTAATAACAATACTGAAACCGCGTTTTTCAAAGTAAGCTTTACGAAGGTGTTTTGTGTTTTAATGAATGTAATTTTATCCTATTAATTTCTTGTTGTTTTTTCTTATTATTCTCTGTAAATTTTTAATAAAAACCTTTTTATTTGTTAGTTTATATCATGCAAATGGCCCTTTTATTCCATTCCTTTAATTCCTAAAAATATATATTTCACTGGAGATAAAAAAATTAGCAGTTAATTTATATTAAAGATATGCAATTGCAAAATCCAATTACATGATTCAAATAATGCCGACAATCTGGTCGTAGCATGTTTATTTTGTACCATTTCATATTAACATAATAAATGACGTATATATAAATCTCAATAAAATCCAAAGTTTTAGAGCTATGCAGTTGAAACATTTGTATGTTTAATAAGTCTACTAGGTACTGACATCATATTCCGAAAATTTGTTTTGCTGGTGTAATCTAAACCCACGGTTAAACTTCATTTTTTTATTTTTTTGTTGTTTGTGTCCTAATACTAGCTTACGTACCGAATTTCAGCTTTCTAGGACTTCAGGAAGTACCCCATTAGTTTTAATGACATGAGTGAGTCAGTGACGAAATCGGAGTTTTTTAGATATCAATAAAATCTATATTATAAAAGCTTTGCAATTAAAACTCTGTATAAGTATTTAATAAGTCTACTACTGACATCACATTCCGAGGATTTCGTTTATCTGGTATACTCCAAACCCAGGATATGAGGGTCCTAAAAACGACGAAGCGCTTCGAGAAAAGGTAGGCAGTGCCCTTGATATGTACAGTACAGAATCTGTTGTTAAAATGTACATGAATGCTTACATTTTCATCAATCAATGTATGCGTAAAAATAAATTGAACTGGAGTGTAAAATATAAACGGACAAACCGGCAATCCAGTGCGTGTATATGTTACAGTAAAAACCCGTTTTTAGTTAAAATGCATTTTGACTAGTCAAAACTAGTTTTTACTTAAGGCCTTTGTTGCAACTAGTATTTACTGCTGCTCAATAAATATTATCAGTTAAAACTAGTTTTGACTAGTCAAAACGTAGTGTCTCATTCTGATTGATCAAGAGATGTCACCTGATTCGGGGGTGACACCTGTTGCTTTGTAAACAGCAAACCTAGGTACGTCCGTCAAACGTAGGTACTTTGGGCAACAGCGTCGCTTAACCAGTTAGCTACAAAATTCGTGTGCGCGCATATCGCCCCTGCACGAAGTAAATGTATGTTGACGGCGCGGCGGCGAGCAAGCGATTTTAACCTTAGGAGTGGTTAAGCGAAGCTGTTGCTTATGGTACGTTTGTTGTCAGTTATTATAAAAAAAGGAAATAATTCTGTTGTGTGTTATAAAAAAATAACCTCGACATTTCTAACCTAACCCAGGGACCCTATTTTTGAATCGCTCGATTGGCGTCGAGCGCTCGTTTCTACTGATTTTCGTTCGACATATGGCTCAAACGTTCGAAATAAAGTCATATGTCGAACGAAAATCAGTAGAAACGAGCGCTCGACGCCAATCGAGCGATTCAAAAATAGGGTCCCAGGACCTACAGGAATAAAGCAGGTTCGATTTGATTCGATTCGCTTGTGATTGAGTCATTTCTCTAAACAAGATTCTCTAATACTAGTTTTAACTAAAGCTCGCAGTAAGAACTAGTTTTAACTGAAATTGAAATACAGTTTGTAGTAAATTCTAGTTTAGACTAGGTAAAACTAGTTCTTACAAAGGCACTTAGTTCAAACTAGTTTTGACTAGTCAAAACGGGATTTAACTAAAAACGGGTTTTTATGGTAACATATACATATATGAATATATCGCTCTGGCTTTATTTTGGAACGTCGACGATATTAATTTACTACGCTGTGGTTAATGAGAATAAACATTTATCTGAAAAAGCTGCCATGAGAGCTTTTTCATGCGAAAGCTGTATGTTTTTTAAAAGCAAAATGTTAATAAAGGTCTTTAAAATAATGCTTTTTAATTGAGTTTGGATTTTAATGCCAAGTAGTGAATATTTTTGAAAGTATTTGTAGGTAACTGTTGTTTGCTCATGTTTTCCTATGATCCAAAAAACAAGGGCTTTCTGAATGACACTAACTGCACAGGCTTATGTCATCCAAAGTTCTACTATTTATTTGCCACATGGTAACAAACAAAGAATTAAGGATTTTTTCTGTCATTCATCAGCATCACTCATTACAAAATTTTATTGTTCCAATAATAATATAATAATAATAATAAAAAGTTCTTTATTGCAACAAATCACAAAATAATTTCGACAAGAATTACATATAACAAGAAACTGTGCACTTCAGAATTATTTTATAATTATATCAGTGCATTTAAATTGTGATTTGTTCCCCTAAACAGTTCCAGTTAATCAGATTGATGAACGTAATTTCACTGAAATACTCATAATTTTATTTTATAGAACTGTTACGGTACGTATTATATGGGAGTCAGGAAGTTTGATTTCATATGACTGGTAACTCAAAAACCCGCAATAGTAGACCATGTAAGTAACCCTTGTCTCCCGGAATGCTACACATGACGCAGTATATTATTGAACCATGTGCTACCCAAAGCATTTTATTCTTATGCCCAAAGGTTGGCGCCAGAAAACATTACATTTCACCTCACCGTCTAACAGACGTCGTGGTTGGCATAATTACCGAGGCGAGGCAATGTCGTTTTGTTGCGGATTGATATGCAATAGGAAATTTCATAATAGCGATGCCGATCACTTTTCGCGCGAATATGTCGGCTCTTCAAGTCTCACAAAGAGTTTTCGAAAAGAGATTTTAACATTGAGTTACGACTGCTATGCTAACTGTTAGTACGAATGATACAATACGCGTCAGAGTATATCAATTAATAATTATATTATTAACTAATACCCACTTTGTAAATTCTACTCGTGTTTTCCATCAGCTGTGAAACTACCAAAAGGTCATTGAACTGCACCCAAATAAAATTTCTTCTACACCACTTTGATTCTTGCGCGTCAAAACTCAAGAGCCACTTTCGTCGAGTCGTCAAATTATAACGAAGCATCAATTTCGAGACCTCGGGGTCTATTACAAAAAAAAGAATTGCGATAAATTCGGACGATGTTCGTCCATCCTTGACATAAAAAAACGGTAAGTATTGGTCAAATATTGGTCAACATAACATACATAGCTCTGATTCCAAAGCACTTGTGTTAAATCAGAGACAAAAGTGTTTTTTTTTACTATGACCCAACCCGGAATCAAACCCGGGTCCTCAAAGATGGCGACACTTTAAAGACCGGTGTACAAAGGGGACCAGGGTTTGATTTCCAGAAGTAGGGTACATTTGTACTCGGTTTGGTTGGTGGTAGGGCTGATTTTAAGTCCGCCTGGCTAGCTACCACCATCTTACTTAAGTGTGACGCCATAACAACAATTTAAAAATTGTTGTGTTCTGGCATTTAGAAGCAAGATAGCCAGTTCCTCAGTGATGAGGATTCCGGGTGTGGTGCGCTTCCACCTTTGGCCTTATCGTCACTTAACATCAGGTGAGGTGAAGGTCAAGGACTATCCCGTTGTGCATAAATAAAAGAAATAAAATTCAACTAAATCGAACAACGAACATCGTACGATTACCGCGATTCTTTTTTTGTAATAAGCCCTTTCCTCATTAAAGGGATGGGAGATACATTTTGTAGGAAAAATGGCCGCTATTAAGGGCGTCGATTCCTGATGGTGGAACCCTTTTTTGAGAAATCTCCCTTTTATTATGCGAACTAGAATTAATTTTGTCTATTAAGGAATTCTTCAACCGAGTAGGTATTGTTTTAATTTTACTGAGGAATTGAAAATGTTATATTGACAAAGCTTGGATAAATGACCTTTTATATTAAGTAAAGAGAAAAAAATACCTAATGGTACTTGTAAAGATCTTGACCAATCCGCATTGGTCCCGCGTGGTGAGTTATGGTCCAACCTCCTTATCCACCCATAAAGAAGGCCTGTGACCCAGCAGTGGACACATTAAAATCGCTGATGGTCAAAGACCATGTGTCTGTAGACAATATAAATGCCAATATGCACTAAAAATATACTAAAAAAAAAATGTAGGTACTCGTCAGCTTAGTTGGATGGAATAAATCATTATCTATCTATCTATGGAAGAGGGTTGGCCAGGACTTCCAAAGCTCGCGGGTTCGATCCCCGTCTGAGAAAATGATCTGGTAACGAGTCGATTGTTTTTTTTCTAGTACCTATATTATTAAGCATTATATAAAAATACCATTGTGAATGCTAAAATCTCTCCAATTCAAAAATTCTCATAAATGCTCTTTCTATCGTATAATTAACATTTAAACGTTGATTTATTAATTTGATTAATTTATTAATATAACTACAATTGTTTTTACTTTGGAATAAGTCTACACCGTAAAAGTGGATATTTACAAAATTTCCTACTTAAATTCTCCCTAAATAAAAAAATTATAAGTATTTTAATCAAATCTTAACTTTTTAAGATTATACATTTACAATAACTTGTATGAAGTTTCTATTTTATTAAGTTTTGAGTTTATAAAGAGAGTATTCTAAATAACCTTTTAATTTGACTATTATCTGCAGATAAAAATATATAAAAATGTAATGTAATTTTATTTAAACCTATCTCAGTAGACACCGTTTGTAGTCAGTTTCAGACACATTTTACGATAAAATTCGTACATAAAAGCATTTTTTTACACTTTTTACTGCTTCCGTACGTGTAAGTTTGTTTCACATGATAAACTGACTATATTTTTTTTACGGGCGTAGGCTTTATTATATATAATTTTATTTCAGACAGTATCCATACAAATCAGCAAATACTAATCACAAAATTCAAATAAATAATAAATAGTACGTTATGAGACAAGTTAACTTAGGTTGCTCATTGCACACAAGGCTGTGGGTTGCAGCCCGAGCTGCGAGGCGAGGGCGTAACTCAGCTGAGTGTGCAATAAGCAAGAGCTCACGAGTTTCATACGACGTTTTTCAACACATTTGCGAGGAAAAAACAAAGTAATTTACCATACAGCAACAAATACGACAAAAACAAAATATGAAAATTATGATGCGAAAAGGCGCGCAGGTTTTTTTGTTTTTTTCACACGCCAAATGCAAGAATATTTTGCGAACAAAGGGGTGAGTGAGCATACAGCTACTTCAAAATTATAATTTTAAGTGATAAAATGCAAATATTTTAGTATTTTATAACAAAATATTGTGAATTATGAATAATTTGATAATAATAAATATTTGTTTCACTTAATTAAGGACTTACACATTTATTTATTCCAAAAATGTATATGAATTTTTAGCGGCATAAAACCTCTTTCTTGTTACTAAAAAAAATAACTGTATAACCCGGTTAAATTGGGAATGCTCTGTTTACTCGCATAACTTGCAGTAAGGTACTTATTTAACTTTGTAGGGATAATTCTAAAACCAACTAGTGTTTTATATATTATTGCACGTGACGGATTTTAAGTAGAGCTTTTTCCCAATAATTGTATTTTTGGCTGTATGTACATTTGCCTTTGCCTTACACGTTCAGATAAATAATGTTTGGTAATCGTATGATCAAATCATGTATTGTTTAACATTTAATTTTGATTCAGTTCTTATAAAAATAATGTAAATATCTTATACATATCTTAGCAAGTTTTAAAAGAGTTACCATTTATTATATTTGATAATTTCACGATAGTTAGTTGTAACGCCTATCATTGGCTGAACGTATTTTCAAGAATTTAAGCAAGTAAGACTATAGTAATGAATATAACAATTATTGTAATTCATTGTGTTCGCGCCCACTATCCAGCCATGACGTCACGACGGAATCACCGCCGGAAGGGGGCGCGCGAGTGCCATTGCGCTGACAGCTCCGACGCACGCACCATCGTTATTTAATTTAAACTAATTTTCCAAGTCTTTGTACCAATTTATCAAGTATACGTAATTATTTATCTACTACGGAGTCTTATTTCTTGGAGCACCATCATCGGCGCGATCAATTTTGGTGACCCCGACGTGATATCAAAACCGCAGTGACGAGCGAGACTTCGATCCACAAAATCATCGAAATCCTTCAGGAACCCGCCAGCCAACAGCTGCAGCCATATTTCCGAAGGAAGTGTGCAAAATATCCTTTTCAATCATCTATCCTTTCTGCTTTTATTTGTGTAAAATACATTCGATACTCCAACCAACGTTAGTGCTTACCCCCAAGTAAAATATAAAAAAAAGTGTTTCGAATTTACATTAAATATCAATTTAGAATTCATAAAATAACAAAAATAGTGATAACCCTTTCTTAATAAATCATTTGTATCAATTATCAGTTCATTTCTTTACGAAATACATTGATCAAAGTGTATTGTGTGTGCCGTGTATTCCAACAAAGACACAGTGTCACACAGTGCATATTCTATTGATTGCATTTTTGCACTGCGCCCGAGTCGGCCACCGCCGTAGCAAAACCGGTTTGTTAATCTATTTTTAACTCGACGCAGCGAATCGAAGGAATACTCGTAAAGCATTCCCTTTTATTTATTACGATCTTACAATCTTTAGTGTTTTTTATAGTGATACGTTGTTTGTGCCTACAAAATGAGTGATTTAAAAGACTTAGTTAAACAAAGGGGTAACATTAAGACCCGATTTACTTTGTTTGAGAAATATTTTAAACCTTTGATGGATTTAAATGATATTAGTGCGTTGCAAATTAATGAGTTACGTGTCCGTTTAACTAAAATCCGTGAAGTGTCGTGCACTTATGAGGAAGTTCAATCTCAAATCGAAATGCTGGACGAAGATATTACAAAACAAATGCAGGAACGTGAAAGTACTGAAAATTTATTTTATAATTTGATTGCTAAAGGTCAGTCGTTATTAGACTTTTTTGAAAACAAAAATAAAGTGGAATCTTCGTCCAACAACAGTGGCAAATGTCATAGTAACTTAAAATTGCCACCTTTAAAAATTTCTCTTTTTAATGGGGACCCTAATAAGTGGCTTTCATTCAGAGATACGTACTTGTCATTAATCCATCAAAATGAGTGTATTGAAGATGTCAATAAGTTTCATTATCTTAAATCATATCTCGAAGGTTCGGCTAGTTCTGTCATAAGTTCCGTTACCGTTTCGGCGAATAATTATGCAATCGCATGGAATTTACTTTGTGAAAGATATGATAATAAGCGCCTTTTAATAAATGAACATCTCAAGTGTTTGTTTTCGATTGAACCGTTACAAAAAGAGTCTGAAAGTGGTATTCGTCGATTAATTGATGATTTATCAAGGAATTTAAGTGCTTTAAACTCTTTGGGTGAACCAACCGATAAATGGGACACGATTATTATCTATATGGCCGCGGCGAAGTTAGACACTGCTACTGCGAGGAATTGGGAAGAATTTAGGAGTAAGTTAGACTCGCCATCATTAGAACAGTTTTATTCTTATCTTCGTCAACGCGCTGCTGTGTTAGAAACAATACACAGTAATAATAAGTCATATAAACCCGAAAAACGTCACAGTTTGCCCAATATGAAGTCGTATGTGTGTAATTTTTCGGATGCCACCTCTAAGCTCTGCTGCCCCATCTGTAAACACGAACATAAAATATATGAGTGCTCTGTTTTAAAATCTTTGCCAATTCAACAAAGAATATCTAAAATTTCTTCGTTGAAATTATGTCATAACTGCCTGCGTAAAGGTCATATGCCGTTTCAATGTAGGATGAGTGGTTGTAAAATCTGCAACAGAAAACACAACACTTTGTTACACAAACAAGCTTCTTTACAATCTGCACAATTTACACAAAATAATGAATCTATTAGTGAAGTTAACTTACCTGGTCCTGTTGGTGAGTCCAATCCGTCAAGTCCTGCTGCTTCTGTGTCGATGTCCGCAGTAACCACCAATCAAGCCCTTTTGTCTACGGCGTTGGTCAAGGTTACACACAATGATAAAATCTTTATTTTGCGGGCGTTACTTGATTGTGCAAGCCAATCTTCTTTTATTACTGACAGGGCTCAAAGGGAACTCGGAATCTGTAAAAGGAAAAATTATTATCACAGTGTAACTGGTATAGGTAATAGTGTCCTAAATGTTACGGAACATTGCACTATTATGTTTAAATCAGTATATAATTCTTTTAATGCGTCGGTTAAGTGTTTTGTTCTGCCCATAATTGCAGATAAGTTGCCTCAGTCTGAAGTGTGTGTACAGAGTTTAGGTATTCCCGTGAATATTCAGCTCGCTGACCCTAAATTTTATCTACCTTCAGAAATAGATCTATTGCTTGGAGCTGACATATTCTGGGATATCATTCGTTCGGACAGGCTATCTTTGGGCTTACAAAAACCTATCCTACTGGATACAGAGTTAGGTTGGATAGTTGCTGGATCAGTACCGGCAGAACATTATAACAACAAAAGAACTATTCATTGTAATTTTTCACAAGAAATAAAAAACCAGTTAGCAAAATTTTGGGAACTCGAAGAGATCCCTGATACTATCAACTACAATTCCGATAATTATTGTGAAAAACTATTCACTGAGACTACTCGTCGAAATGACGACGGTAGGTTTATTGTTCAAATACCGCTCAAGGGTTCAGTAGAAAACTTAGGCGAATCTTACAATATTGCTGAAAAAAGATTAATCCAACTAGAAAGAAAATTTAATAATAAACCTCAGCTTAAAGAGGAATATACTAAATTCATTCATGAATACGAGTCTCTAGTGCACATGACTGAAATACCTAAGCCTTTCTTTGGCAATTACCTACCTCATCATGCTGTTATCAAAGAGGCAAGTCAGACCACTAAGCTCCGTGTTGTATTTGACGCATCGGCTAAAACTACATCCGGCGTTTCATTTAACGACTTACAACACGTAGGGCCGGTTGTGCAAGACGATTTGTTCTCAATTCTTCTACGGTACCGACAGCATAAATTTGTAGTGTCAGCAGACGTCGAGAAAATGTATCGACAAATCATGGTAGACGATACTCAGCGTAATTTGCAGCTTATTTTGTGGCGTGATAATTCATCAGAGCCAATAAAGGTATTTCAGTTAAATACAATAAGCTACAGTACAGCTTCTGCCCCCTTTTTGAGTACGAGATGTCTAGTACAGTTGTCAAATGAATGTGAGGATAGTACAGTGTCCCAACAAATTAAATATGGGTTTTATGTCGATGACTATCTTTCAGGGGCGGAAAGCGAAAGCGAATTAATAAATATAAAGCAATCTGTTACTGCTGCTCTAAACTCTGCATGTTTACCATTGCGAAAATGGCGAACCAATGCACCTGCTATTTTTGACAATGATTCAAGTACATCACAACCAAAAAATTTAGATTTGACAAGTCAGTCTAGTGTGCTGGGTTTAAAATGGAATCCTTCTAAAGACGTGTTTGTATTTCCAGTAGACATAGAACACAGTCCAAGTGCAACTAAACGAGCAATTCTATCTAGTTCAGCTAAGCTCTTTGATCCTCTAGGATTATTAAGCCCATGTACTATTGTACCAAAAATTATACTACAAAAGCTATGGCTTTCAAAGCTCGAATGGGATGACCCAATCGATAGCTCATTAGAAAAACAGTGGTTAAAGTTTATAACAAATTTAAAATCTTTGTCTAATCTCGAAATTCCAAGATTTGTTTTGACAGATAAAGCAGTATTAATCGAGCTGCACGCATTTTCTGATGCGTCTCAAGCAGCATACGCTTCGGCAATATATCTCAGATCAATAAATAGTGCGGGTAATATTTCAGTAAGGTTACTTTGTTCAAAGACTAAGGTTGCTCCAGTCAAGTCAACGACCATTCCGAGACTCGAATTACTCGGTTCATTGCTTTCAGCAAGACTAAGCGCGAAGGTCCTTACAGCTCTACGGTGTAAAATTGATTCAGTTTTTTACTGGACTGACTCGACTGTAGTGTTAGGTTGGTTAGCATCTCAACCGTCCAATTTGAAAATGTTTGTCGCTAATAGAGTTAGTGAAATTCAGCAACTAACTGCATCTCATACATGGAAACATGTCTCAGGTCACGACAATCCGGCTGATCTAGCGTCTCGTGGTCTGAATCCTACGTCTATCCATTCAGCTAAATTATGGTGGGAAGGCCCTACATTTCTATACAAAGATCAATGCGATTGGCCTCAGATGATAGACTTAAAAACATCTGATTTACCTGAGACGAAACCTCATCAATTAGCTACACTACATTGTAATGTCGAAGCTGCATCTTCTATTGTTGACTTTGAAAGATTTTCTAAATTTTCAATCCTACTTAGGGCTATGTGTTATGTGTTGCGGTTTATCAACAACCTTCGTAATAAAAACAATAAAGTTAAAGGTCCGTTTAGCACTGATGAACAAAGTAAATCATTAAATGTATTAATCAAACAGCACCAACAAGAATGTTTTGCAGATGAAATAAAAATAATTAAAAATAACAATACATTACCTGCTAAATCTCGTATCCTTTCTTTGAGTCCATTTATAGATGATTCTGGCATTCTGTGTGTAGGCGGTCGTCTCCAGAAGTCTGCTGAAACATATGAAAGAAAGCATCCAATATTATTAGATTCAAACAACAATTTAACAAAATTGATATTTGCACATCATCATATAAGGCTTTTACATTGTGGTCCTCAGCTTTTGCTGAGCGACCTTAGAAACAAATATTGGCCTTTACGAGGCAGAATTTTAGCACGATCTACAGTCAATAATTGTAAACTTTGTAGAATCATTAAAGCAAAATGTATTAATCCCATAATGGGAAACTTACCTTCCAGTCGTATTATTCCAAATCTCCCTTTCCAAATTAGCGGCGTTGATTTTGCTGGACCATATTACATCACCGACCGCAAAGGTCGCGGTTGCAAAATTTCTAAATGCTACATGTGCCTATTTATCTGTTTCACAACCAAAGCAGTACATTTAGAAGTCGCAAGTGATCTTACCACTGACGTGTTCATTTTATGTTTAAGACGCTTTATAGCTCGCAGGGGTAAGCCTTCTGTATTGCATTGTGACAACGGAACCAATTTTGTCGGCGCAAACAACGATATTGCCAATTTCTTAAAAAATAATTCTAAAAACGTTGAAGGTTTTGCGGCCGACGAGGGCATACAATTTAAGTTTTCACCTGCTTGCTCTCCCCATTTTGGCGGTTTGTGGGAGGCAGGCGTCAAAGCCGCTAAATATCATACTACAAGAATATTAGGGGACCGGCATCTAACGTTCGAGGAGCTATCGTCTTTATTTTCACAAATAGAAGCGATCCTCAATTCCCGTCCTCTCACTCCCCTCTCATCAGACCCTAATGACCTAGATCCCTTAACTCCCGCGCACCTCCTGATCGGCAGATCTTTAACGTCGCTGCCTTCAGAAAACCTGATCGAGGCCAATCCAAATCGACTTAATCGTTACCAACTGTTGGAGAGCATGCGGCAACATTTCTGGGAGCGCTGGAGAAGAGAATACCTGAGCGAGCTACAGCAAAGGTTGAAGTGGCGAGTAAAGGAGAGGGGACTTCAAGAAGGAGAATTGGTAATCGTCAGGGATGCCAATCTACCACCTTTGAAATGGCGTATGGCACGCATCGAGAAGCTATATCCAGGATCGGATGGAGTCCTACGAGTCGCAGATGTACGCACTTCCAAGGGCATACTACGCAGAGCCACCCATAACCTCTGCCCTCTGCCTGATTCGACGTCGCCAGCAGTTCCTCGAAACCCTGCAGTTTCCGAGCGAGGGGGAAGATGTTCGCGCCCACTATCCAGCCATGACGTCACGACGGAATTACCGCCGGAAGGGGGCGCGCGAGTGCCATTGCGCTGACAGCTCCGACGCACGCACCATCGTTATTTAATTTAAACTAATTTTCCAAGTCTTTGTACCAATTTATCAAGTATACGTAATTATTTATCTACTACGGAGTCTTATTTCTTGGAGCACCATCATCGGCGCGATCACATTGGGATTTAGTTTCAAAAAGATTACAACGTAATTGTTTTATAAAATATTATCTCTGATATTACTTTTTCGTATAAATAGTATGGTCGATTATGATTGGTTGAAAAAAATGGTGTGAGGGGTAAACCTTTTGTGTTGAATTTAGTGGGTATTTAAGGAATGGAAAATGGAGCATACGCTACACATTTAAGTTTGGAGCACTACGGGATTTAAGTTAAGTAAATTCTTCATTGTTATTATGTTATTTTGAATTAATTGTTTTGTGTGTGAGTCGATTGCTTTTCAAAGGCTATCCGCTGTTAATTTTGATTCCCAGTTTTATGATTATTCTGATTATTTGTAGTAATAATAAGTAAAGTACACTATAGACAGATTTCTTTTGCATTTGCTTGGTAACTAGTATCATAGTTTAATAAAGAGATTAACTGATAACGTTTAAGTTATATTGTTGTAGTTTGTAACGATTTAATTGTAAATATCTGATTTGATAAAGCTGACGAGTTTCTTCCGCCTGTTCTTCTCTCAGCTAAAAAAAAGACGTCCGAACAGGTGGTAGGTTAAAAGAAATTGGACGATTCAATTTAATAAAAAATATTTTATTTAAATTGATTTATTTTGTTTTAATTCTCTCCATGTTTCTGACTATTTCTGACATCAGAAGTGGGTATCGACTCGGTCCATTTACAAAATATTAACACCAATTCCTGATGATTTTCAGGGTGGATGCTGACGAGACCTCGCTCCGCTGCCGTTGCGATCCTGAGACCTGAGTAGCAGCCAGCTGGTGTCAGTGAAAGAAGAATGAGAAGGAAAGGAGAAGTCTTCAGAGATCCTCCTTCAAAGTCCGCTAGCCGGTAAGGCCATTAGTGGCTGTGTTTTAATAATTTATTTTACGAGATTGCTACTTTGTTAGTTCAATACTTATTTATTGTTTTGATGTGGAAAAAGAATAAAATTTGTTGCGACCAAATTAACATCAAATACATTGAGAAATTAATATTAACTAAAGATGTTTATAAAATTAATTTATGACGGTATTTGTGATACTGATGTGGTTTATCAAAAGCCTGAGTAATTGGTCTGGCGTCTAAGTAAATGCGATTAAAACGAGTTTAAATTGTTCATTTGTAGGTACGTAATAAGTAGGTAGATCTTTTTTACTAAGTCTGTGTAAAGTTTACAATGAAACCTTTGGGTTTGTAGATACTTTAGCATTAGAAAATTTAAATTTGATTGAAGCACAGCTATTTACTTCTGCACTAGTACCTATTATTATTCATTGCTACCAAATTTATAATAGTTAATCATTTCTTAATTTTTACTTTCTACGTATGTTTCGAATCGCAAAGTAGGTAGTAAAATTTAAGTAAGAATTTAATGTTTTTCATTTGAGGGTTTATTTTGTTTCCCTTATTTAAAGCAGAATGTCTTTACTTTTGTCCTTCATTTACCTACCCTGCCACAGTATTTAGCATTCTCATTCTCAGTTTAAATTTATTGAAAGTTTTTATTTTGGGTAGATATCGTATTCTATTATTTATTTTGTCGACCAACAATGTCGAGTGGGTAGTACACTGGTTTTCATGGTGTCTGTCTCTCGAGATCCCCGGGTTCGATTCCTGGCTGTCTCAACTTAGACAACGAATATTTCTGTAGGCGCTGTCTTGGGCGACACAAATGCTTTTAGTTTCTTTATTTAGAATCGGAGCAATGTATAATAATATGATGCTGACCAATATTTCTTTTACTTAGAAAAGTTAGCTTTAATAAAATAGAATCCCGCTCAGTAATGTTTGCGCAGAGTAATCCTAGCATTATTGAAAATTCAAAATAATGATAAGCAATTTATGTGTGACTAAAAAGGCTGATATTGTTTCTTTTTAATTTGTGGAAAAACTTTTTTTTTCGGATAAGAAATAAGCTTACATGCTAAACTAATGTTCACACAATAACACAATTATTAATCATAATTACTTAATAATTGTAATTAATAATTGTACTTTATATTGATTACTTTATATAAGTACTTTATAGTTATAATTTCGGTAAAAAAATTGTAAATTTTCAATAATTTTGTTATTGATAACACGACAGGTAGCCAACCTGTTCAGGTGTATCTAAATATAGATTTAATTAAATAGTTATGTTGTCTCCTAAGTTTAAAATGTATGATTCGATGTCATTCGGATTTATTATTAACGATTGGGTGGGTTCAAATTGCAACAGACGCGTATGTTTTGAGTACCCAAGTTCATGATAATATTATATTTTGATTATAGGACTTGATTTTCGGATTTGATTTTCGAATTTGATTTTATGATATGATTTTCGGATTTGATTTTCGGTTTCGATTTTCAGTTTCAATTTTCGATTTCGTTTTTAAATTTTTGATTTTGATAGATTTAGATTTCGGTTTTTATTTTGAATTAGATTTCGGGTTAGATTTCAACTCAGATTTCAATCTAGGTTTAGGTTTAATTTAAAATTAGATTTTGATTTTGATTGAGGTATAGATTTCGATTAAGGGTTCGATTTTTAGGTTTCGATCTAAATTTACATTTTGCTGATTTCGATTTACATTTTGCTGATTTGGATTAACATTTTGATTTGGATTAACATTTTGATTTGGATAAACATTTTGATTTGGATAAACATTTTGATTTGGATTAAAACTTTGATTTAGATTTATATTTTGATTTGGATTTACATTTTGATTTGGGTTTTCATTTTGATTTGGGTTTACATTTTATTTGGATTTACATTTTGGTTTGGATTAACATTTTGATTTGGATTAACATTTTAATTTGGATTGAAATTTTGACTAGGGTTTTAATTTTGATTTGGATTGTCATTTTGATTTAGATTTACATTTTGATTTTGATTTTCATTTTGATTTTGATTTACATTTTGATTTTTATTTACATTTTGACTTCGATTCACATTTTGATCTCAATTTCCATTTTGATATCCATTTACGTTTTACATTTTATTTTCGATTTTGAGTTTTGATTTATAATATTTGAGTTTCAATTTACACTTATTATCGATTTATGATATTTCTGATTTCGATTTTGATTCTTGTTTCGATTCTGGTTTAGATTTCGATTCTGTTTTTAATTTCCATTCTGTTTTCGATTTCGATTCTGATTTCTTATGACTCTGATTTCGATTCTGATTCTGATTTTAATTTAGATTCTGATTTTGATTTGGATTATGATTTAGATTTAGATTATGATTTCGATTTACAGTATGATTTCTATTTAGATTATGTAATGATACCTAATATGAAAATTATAATAATGAGATGATAATTATGCTAATGAGGATTATTAAGATAGTGATGATTATAATGATGATGGTTGAAAATGATGATGATGATGATAATGGTTATGATAATTTGTTTGCAATGAGAATTATTAAGATGGTGATGATTATAATGATGATGATTGAAAATGATGATGATGATGATGATAATGATGATGATAATTTGTTTTAGTAGGTTTGTTTTCTGATCATATTGATTGATAAAAAAATTGTCATTATGATGAGTTATATTGATACAGTGAATTTATCTTGCTGCTTGTCCTATTTAGTAAACAGCTTCTGACAGTTGTCTTCGTCGATTTATATATATATATAATATTTGTATATTGTGTTTTATTAAATCAAAATTGTCACTAATAATAGGTTAATAGTTTTACACATCTGTTATATTTTATACCTAATTGTCATGTCTTTTTTTTTTCAATAAAGAGGTGCGTGAAGATTGTTTATCAAATGAGACAAGTGGGAGATTATATTGATAATAATCATGATGGTCTATTGCCTTATGACTTATGACTTGAAATGTGCCTGCGGGCAGAGGCTTGCGAGCCATGTTAAGAGGCTTGCGAGCCATGATTGAGAAGCTTGCGAGCCATATTTGACTGTGACTATTTTTAAGACTAATGCCCATTGTTGGCAGTAGTGGTTTTAACAGTGACTGTTTTGTAACTTTTAAAGACCATTATGATTGTTATTAATATAGCTAACATAAGTTTAAAATTGTACTTCGGGAGCGAAGTACTTGTCAGAATGGCCGTGACGGATTTTAAGTAGAGCTTTTTCCCAATAATTGTATTTTTGGCTGTATGTACATTTGCCTTTGCCTTACACGTTCAGATAAATAATGTTTGGTAATCGTATGATCAAATCATGTATTGTTTAACATTTAATTTTGATTCAGTTCTTATAAAAATAATGTAAATATCTTATACATATCTTAGCAAGTTTTAAAAGAGTTACCATTTATTATATTTGATAATTTCACGATAGTTAGTTGTAACGCCTATCATTGGCTGAACGTATTTTCAAGAATTTAAGCAAGTAAGACTATAGTAATGAATATAACAATTATTGTAATTCATTGGGATTTAGTTTCAAAAAGATTACAACGTAATTGTTTTATAAAATATTATCTCTGATATTACTTTTTCGTATAAATAGTATGGTCGATTATGATTGGTTGAAAAAAATGGTGTGAGGGGTAAACCTTTTGTGTTGAATTTAGTGGGTATTTAAGGAATGGAAAATGGAGCATACGCTACACATTTAAGTTTGGAGCACTACGGGATTTAAGTTAAGTAAATTCTTCATTGTTATTATGTTATTTTGAATTAATTGTTTTGTGTGTGAGTCGATTGCTTTTCAAAGGCTATCCGCTGTTAATTTTGATTCCCAGTTTTATGATTATTCTGATTATTTGTAGTAATAATAAGTAAAGTACACTATAGACAGATTTCTTTTGCATTTGCTTGGTAACTAGTATCATAGTTTAATAAAGAGATTAACTGATAACGTTTAAGTTATATTGTTGTAGTTTGTAACGATTTAATTGTAAATATCTGATTTGATAAAGCTGACGAGTTTCTTCCGCCTGTTCTTCTCTCAGCTAAAAAAAAGACGTCCGAACAGGTGGTAGGTTAAAAGAAATTGGACGATTCAATTTTATAAAAATTATTTTATTTAAATTGATTTATTTTGTTTTAATTCTCTCCATGTTTCTGACTATTTCTGACACACGCATTTGTTATAGCTCGGTTTATGGCCCTAAAAGCGATGGATTAGGGGTCACTTTACGAGCAAGTGTGTTGAAAACATAATAATACAACAAATAAAATAAATTATACAAATCAGATAAACAGATTTTCATTTCAATTTAATTTCAATATATTTATTCCCCAAAAAATTAATTCATAATTAAAATTTCAATGATAAATAATCAAATTGTCTATACAAACCATTATTTGTAACTATTGTAATTCATAATAATATAGTAATCACTACACAATTATCACACATTCAGGTTTAACCCGAGAATGGGGCTATTAATTTCAGTACTCGGATTAGCCGAATCGAATCAATCGAGTGATGAGGTCGTGATTCGATTTACAGACGAATCCGTCGATTATCGGCGAGTATCGATTATCATGAATGGTTTCGGATTATTATCACGTCTCTTTGGTAAAAGCGAGAAAAGGTGAGGCTTATTATTTTCTTTCAGATTGTTAATTTAAACTTATTCGTTTGAAAAAATACACGAAATTTTTTAATTGAATGATAGCTACTTAAAAAATAATGCATTATCTGTCGTACTTTGATCGGTAGTTTAGCTGCTGTTCTGCTGCGACTTTCTATCGGCCGATAGTTGGTAAGAATCGGCTGATAGTTGGTTAGAGTCGGCCAATACCAAATCGTTGTAATGTGCGCACTTGCATACTTCTTCATACTGATTAAAGGCCCGATCCAACTATCGGCCGACAGTTTGCTCTGTAGTTTGCGGGGACTCTTAGCGTGCCTGCAGACTACAGACCAAACTGTCGGCCGATGGTTGGAATCAGCATGAAGAAGTATGCAAGTGCGCACACTACAACGATTTGGTATCAGCCGATTCATCATGCAATACCAACTATCGGCCGACAGTATGGTCTGTAGTTTGCGGGGACTCAATTGCATTCAGATTTTAGCCCGTGACTACGGCCAATGCAACTCAGTCGAAACTCGGAAAACAGGTTGATGTAAAATACCTAAGTACGCGTTTAATTCCTATAATTAAGATGAATAAATAATGAAAAATATTAGAAAAAATCGGCTCACCCGTAGCAACTTAGACGGGATTCGAACCCGCACCCTTAGGATTCCGGCCCAATGCACTATAATCCTATAATTTTTATTAACTGTTAAGTGATTAAATACTTTAATTTAATTTAAGTATTTAATCTTCAGCAGACTTTCTTGTGCAGAAACGAGGAGATCCGCAGGAGAACTAAAGTAACCGACATCGCTCGAAGGATTGCTCAGCTGAAGTGGCAATGGGCGGGACACAATAGCGAGAAGAACCGATGGCCGTCGGGGCGGGACGGTTCTGGAATGGCGACCGCGCACCGGACGACGCTCCGTGGGTAGGCCCCCGACAAGGTGGACCGACGATCTCGTGAAGGTCGCGGGAAGCCAGTGGATGCAGGCAGCGCAGGACCGATCATCGTGGAGATCCTTAGGGGAGGCCTATACCCAGCAGTGGGTGTCGTGCGGCTGATATGACGATGATGATGATGATTTAATCTTATTACACTCAAACCATAAGTCAATATACAAAAGGAGGCAACCAAGTGCTCATACACGTAATAATATGTCTCTAATATATAAAATAAAATCATTTCTTTCTATTAGTTAAGTCGGTATTAAAATGAACTCAGATATAAATGAACACAAGTAACTCAGATTCCGGTCATAAATTGGTTAACCGATTCTCTTTTGAAAAGTTATTGACTTTTTCAACATTTCCCGTTTATTTGTACCATTAGGAGCTCGTACGATTGTTTGTCTAGCAAATAAATTATGAAATATGGTAAGCGGAAACTGCTCGCTTTAATATTCAAATTAGTATACAATTCTGAACATAATTAATTAAATGTTTCATCGTTCATCTTGTGGCCATTTTGTCGTTTGACACTCTTCCTATCATTTAAGCATAAACTTAATATTAGCGAAAATTTTTCTAAGTATTTACTTAGAACGTGTGAATGACTTATGCATTTAAGTCATTCACACATTTCAATATACTGTTGCATTAACACAAATCACACAGATATTTTAAATAGTCATAATCTCTACTTTTGCAAGGGTATTTTTAATATTATCTTTTATTGACTGTTCATCAGATCCGGTCAGCATTTTCCCCACAGCTCTCTGAAGTCCTAACTGCTGGAGACTTGGTCTAACAAGGCCAATGAGTTTATTGAAAATTACCAGGATAGCATGAATGTAAAGGAGGTCTTATCATACCTGTTCATCAAACAGATCCGGTCAGCAAATTCCCCACAGCCCTCATCGGGAGTCCTAACTGCTGATACCCTAACTTCTCTTACTAAAGATATATACTAAACAAAAAAAGTCTAAAATTACAATTGTTCTAGCTGTCTTAGTCATTACTGCACTTCAAATTGTATTCTAAGACCAATTTCAGGTCGTTTGCGAGCCTGGTCGATTGCGAATTCATTTCAGGTCGTTTGCGTAACTGGTCAATTGCGAATTCATTTCGGGTCGTTTGCGTATCGGGTCATTTGCATGTCTGGTAAGTTGCGAATTTTAAACATGGTCGTTAGCGTGTACGGTAATTTGCGTTTCTGGCACTATGCGTCGAAAGGTTCACCTCACCTGATTTTAAGTGACGATAAGGCCGCACTACACGCGCACTACACCTGAAATCCTCATCACTGAGGAAGAACAATAAAAACAAAGCAATTTATTTTTTATTTTGTTTCAAATAATTTTCCCTTCGAATTGTCGTTGAATCGATCAGCTTTTTGAGTTAACGTAAATATAATAATGTAATATATTTCAGTATTAATATCAATGTTTAATAATAGCTTTTCCATTTTCGTTCGTTTTATGAAAGCTATCTAAGAAACAAAATGAGTTAAAAATTATCAATAAACTGTAATGTGAACTCTAAATCTAAGTTAGATTGAAAATATTCTTGGTCCGAAGATTATCAGATTGTTCTTGAATATAAAACAACTTATTTGGAGTTGAAGCCTAAGATATTTGATCGGATAATAGCTTATTCTAATACCGAAATTCGAAAACTTTGTTCATCTTAATTTAAGATTTATGATAATATTAAAATGTTTCATTTATTAATTGGAGTAATATAAGAATACCATCTATAATTGGAATAATGCGGAGAAAATACATAATTAACTTTAAAAAAGTTTTCAATTAACTGTTAGAAATATTAAAATAAAAAATCTAATTTCAGTTTTTGCTCGCTAGATTTTGTTTGGTTCGACTAAAGAAACAAACTTCATTTCATTATTTAGTCTTATTAGTCTTATAACCTATTTTAAGCATTACGATCTAAAAGTGTTGTATATCAAGAATATGGCTTTTTTACTCCACAACGGGATAGTGATTGGCCATCACTTCACCTGATGTTAAGTGACGATAAGGCCGAAAGTGTAAGTGCACTACACCCGGAATCCTCACCACTGGCTTTCTTTGGGGAAAACTATTATGTGTACCCTTACCTTTTCCAAAAATTTATTAAATGCAAAATAAATGAAGGTTTTTTTAGTCTAAATCTAAAATCTAAGTGTAAAATATTTTGTCTGCAAAGACATTCTAAACAACAAATGATTTGAATAATAAAATCAATAGAAACTCAATGGCGCAGTTCATTTACCTGCGATTGTTGAGGTTAAGCAACTTTCGGAAGGGTCGGTCGTGGGATGGTTGAACAAAAATTTACTATCTCATGCTCTTCCTTGCTTCGTTCGTCCCGGTTGCATATGAAGTTGTTCATCATCATCATCATCATCATATCAGCCACACGACACCCACTGCTGGGTATAGGCCTCCCCTAAGGATCTCCACAACGATCGGTCCTGCGCTGCCTGCATCCACTGGCTTTCCGCGACCTCCACCAGATCGTCGGTCCACCTTGTCGGGGGCCTACCCACGGAGCGTCGTCCGGTGCGCGGTCGCCATTCCAGAACCTTTCTGCCCCAACGGCCATCGGTTCTTCTCGCTATGTGTCCCGCCCATTGCCACTTCAGCTGAGCAATCCTTCGAGCGATGTCGGTTACTTTAGTTCTCCTGCGGATCTCCTCGTTTCTGATTTGATCACGTAGGGAAACACCGAGCATGGCTCTCTCCATTGCACGCTGAGTGACCTTGAGCCTCCTTATGAGACCCATAGTTAGCGGCCACGTTTCACTGCCGTAGGTCATCACTGGCAACACACACTGTTCATAGACTTTCGTCTTGAGACACTGAGGTAAGTCGGACGCGAAGATTTTTCGAAGCTTCCCGAATGCTGCCCACCCGAGTTGGATTCGACGAGAGATCTCTTTCTCGAAGTTGGACCTACCTAACTGGACTGCCTGTCCTAGGTATACGTAATGGTCAACAACTTCAAGTGTAGTGTTCCCAACATGAACTGGAGAGGGTACAACATGGGCATTTGACATAATTTTCGTCTTATCCATGTTCATCCTAAGACCCACTCTTTGGGAAGCACTACGGAGATCTTCGAGCATTGTGTTCAGGTCTTCCATGGTCTCAGCCATAAGGACTATATCATCGGCAAAACGAAGGTGTGTTAGGTACTGGCCATTAATGTTGATGCCGAGTCCTTTCCAGTCCAAGAGCTTAAAGATGTCCTCCAACGCAGCTGTGAACAGTTTCGGAGAAATAACGTCTCCCTGTCTCACACCACGCTGCAGTTGGATAGGATTTGTGTTCTGGTTCTGTACTCGGATCGTCATGGTGGCATTTTGGTATAAGTACCTCAACACCTCGATATACCTATAGTCCACTTGGCACCTTTGGAGAGACTGCAGCACCGCCCAGGTTTCAATCGAATCAAAGGCTTTCTCATAGTCCACGAACGCCAAGCAAAGTGGCTCATTATACTCCTCAGTCTTCTGTATAACCTGCCGCAGCGTATGGATGTGGTCTATGGTGCTAAAGCCTTTTCGGAACCCGGCTTGTTCGGGAGGTTGGAAGTCGTCGAACTTGCGAGCGAGACGATTCGTAAGGACTCTCGAAAACAACTTATAGACATGACTCAGAAGCGAGATGGGTCTATAGTTCTTTAAGAGGGACTTGTCACCCTTTTTAAAGAACAAGATCATCTCACTTATGTTCCATGTCTTTGGCGTTCTGCCCTGGACGATGACGGAATTAAAGAGCTTCTGGAGGACTTTGAGTATCGGCTTACCGCCCGCTCTCAGAAGTTCTGTAGTGATTCCATCGTCACCCGCCGCCTTGTTGTTTTTCAGCTGTTTGAGAGCCATACTAATCTCGCACAGGCTGACGTCCGGGATATCTTCGGTATAGTGTCGGGTAAGCTTGGCTCTGGGGTCTTTAGCCTTGCTTTCAACAGGTGTCTGCGTGGAATATAACTGCCCATAGAAGCTCTCGATCTCCCTCAGGATTTCAGGCTTTGATGAAATGATGCGTCCGTCGTCAGTTTTCAGCTTCGTCATCTGGCTTTGCCCAATAGACAGATCTCTCGCGAACACTTTGGAGCCTTTATTCCGCTCGATGGCCTCTTTAATACGATTCGTATTAAATTGGCGAAGGTCGCTCGTCAAAGACTTAGATATCTGTCTATTATGAATATGAAGTTGTTAACACCCATCAATCCGCATTGGGCCCGCGAGGTGGGTTATGGCCCATCCTCTTTATCCACCCATAAGGAAGGCCTGTGCTGCAGCAATGAGGACAGTAAAATGGCTGACGCCGAATCTTCTTTGTCATTCAAAGTTAAGTATACCTAATGTATACCTTATGTATACCTTAATGTATACCCTATTAAGTATACCTATGGCACGAGCAACCTAAGTCAATTTTCCTTATAAAGAATCAGAAAATTAAATTTCAGAACTGAAGATATCAGGTTATCTTAAACGAGAAAATTAAAATGATCCCTTAATATCACCTTAAATAGAAGAAAATTCAGATTACTGCTTTCATATTCGAATTGCGTGAGCCGGAACTCAATAAAGGAGTATCATTTAATTCCCTAATACAAAAAAAGCTTAAATTAAAAATAAATCGTCTGTACAATCTCCTGAAAGAGGGTACCGTGACACTTTCCAACTGAAAACTGATTAGAATTTTTTCCACGTCTCACTTTCAGCCCTTTCCCAGTACTCTTTTAATTAATCTTTATTATACGCCCGCTTTTAAACGAAATTTTCTCTTAATTAGTGTTATTTTTCAATGCCACTGTAACTGATAAGGAGTTTTCATTTGTCCGTAGATAAACTAGAGACGAAAAGGTCGCAATACGGCTGGAAATATAAATATTTTTATGGTGGGTCTTGCTGATACCATGGTTAGGGGGGTGGGGATACGCAGTAGCTTTCAAGCTTCCAAATGCGATCTGGTCGCCGCGCGGTGCGCTCGTGTCGCGTCGCTCCTACGTGTACGAAAATCCAAATGTCACCGAAGTTGAAAATCTCGTAAATTCATGGTTTATGAAACATGCTACTGTGACTTAGTGCTGTGTTTGTGAGTGGCCTATGGAATGGGAGTGTGGCGTGTTTTTTTAGCCGTCATTTCGTTAAATGGTGAGTATCTTGTTTATCGTTTTTGATATTGCGGTTTTGACCTGCCAAATCGGGTTGCCGTTTCGCTTCCGTCCTTTACGAATACAAATTGGTCGATTATTATGTCCGTATTCATTTTGTCAGTATCAAAAGTGTCTTAACTATATATTTGAAAACATCTGAAAAATGCTTTAGTGATGTAATTAAGTAAATAAAATAACTATGGTATAATTTACTCTACATAGCTTTCATGCTTCTTAAAAAACAAAATTAAATGTGGTATTAGGAGTTTAAGTATTAAATTGCCGTTTTGTATGAAGAATTTTAAAGAATTTGCATTTTCCATACAAACATTGCCTTAATTTATTTAACAACCATGGACGCTAATATTTTAAAACTTTTATGCACAAATTTTTAAACACTCGGCTAACTAATACCACATGTGTAAAGTAAAAAAAAATAAGAATCGGCTAAGTTACAACGAATTAAATGGTCATTTCTGCTAAAGAAAAAAAAATATTTTTTTACGTTCCGGAAAGAAAATCAGAAATATTTTTATAGCTGATAGTGGGCCGACATGATCATAATTTGAAATAAAAACATGTTACTGATGTATCTTTATCATCATCGAAGATATGAAAGCCCGTGTGTGAGTAAAAATCGTCAATTTCATACTTGTTAAAGTATAGAATTGCTCTTTTATTTTTTAAATTAAAATAAAACTGTCATGTTGACTTAACCACCAACCTTTTACGATGATAGCGAGTAGATTTAATTTCATAACGATCTGAACGTCAATTTTTACTTAATATAATTTGTAGGCTGCAGTTTCTCTTGATATTAAATAGTGCTTTTTATATTTTTATGTCAACTTCTTTGTCATCAACTAGAAGATAATGTTTTTCTTAGGATTACAGGATTATTTCGTATTGCATATAGTTGTTTTTTGAAAGGTGGTATACATAGGTATTTGGTTATATATCATTAGTACTTAACTATGCATCAACAAAACTTATACCTAAAATATATTTTAAACAAAAACTAATCGTCAGTTTATTCATAAACACATGTATGATAACAATAAATATTTAATCTTGATATATTTAACCTTATAGTCCTTAATATAGTCTTATAGCCTTATAGTCCTTATAGTAATAAATATTTAACCTTATAGTCACCATTCTTACCGTTTGATAAAACTATAAGTCCTCTATTTAAATATAATTATGAACATACATTGTAAAATTTTAAATGCATTCTTTCACTAGGTGAACTGAATGCGGAAAATTTATATCTTTACGTTATTATTTCCAATAAAAATTATTTTCCGGTAGAGCATTTAAAATATGTCGTAAAAATGTTTCTTTTTTTGGGATTTTGTTCCGTTTGCTGAAAGGATATTTTAACAGAAAATGTTTTCGCTTAAATTTTATGGTTTGATCAATTAGCGTTGATTGAATAATCCTACAGAACTAAGGGCGAGTTTTACAGGTGTTTGATGTATTTCAGTTACTTGACCTGACACAAATCATTTAGTTTCAAAAATCCTTAACTATTAAGTTTATTTGAATAAAGACATTTTGACTGTTGACCTTTTGACTTTTGAAATAAATATTAGTAAGGATTATATTATTAATAATTTGATTAATTTTAACAGTTTATTAACCTAATATTATCTTCTATTAATCTTTCAAGATAGTGTTGTTTCTGATTAGTTATTAATGTTGAATTTTACGGTTCACAACATAGAGAAAAATATTTCTATTCACCAAATTTTTTATAAAAAAATGTCAATATACAAAACAATTAAGTAAGTGTATAAAAATAAATAATGTTGCTTATAGTTTTATTCGATTTCGGATGCAACAGTAATTAGACTATTTTTTACCTTTATAATAATCGGATTGAAATAAAACCGTAAACATTTACCAAAGTAAATATTTGTAAAGGCTTACACGGGTAGCTGTAAAAGCCTTTTTCATCGTGAAGGGTTCAGGAAAACCATAAAATTGAATGAAGCTGTTAACCTTCTATTTGAATTTTAATTTCGCATTTACACACATGGTCTAATTTCGTGAACAAAAAGTCGACTTTTAAAATTACTCTGCTCCATGTTTACATTAAGAGTTGAAAAGAATCGTTCTCAGTTTTTATATTAATTTTATTTTACATAAATGATTTGTTAACTCGGTTCTGACTGCTGCGATACAAGCTCGTCTTAGTGCAGAGGCCGCTAAATAAAGAATCAACGAACTATTATAAATCTGAAAAAATCTTATTTTTATATTATTATTATTATTAATTAACACTTCTAAGACTTTCCCGCGTTTCTCTGAGGAGCCTCCCAATTTGTGAACTGGTGATAGATTCAGTAGCTAGATCTCGTTTTCTAATTAACTTTTAATAAATTTAATTCAGTTATAATAATTTAAATCAAAACGCAGCTATAAAAATAATTGAATAAACTTGAATGCATTTTTTTCGGGTAATTTCATAAAATATGAGATCAGTCGTCCTGTGACCACGACCTTTGGAAATGTCGAAACGTCGGGAAACCCAAAAAAACTAATTTATATCATAAATTAATCAAAAAAGAAAAAAAATATATTTTAGAACACACATTGTCTCTTTCATTTTTATATGCGCAAATATCTTAGAATTATGGAATACAGTACGTTTATAAGCCTAGAGACCAAACATGAACTCCTTCCACAAATATCATATTAAAATTATTCATAACGACCATTTCTCGGTGATTCTTCTCAGACATTATACAAAATTACCTGCAAGTATTCATGAATAGCCTGAAAAGTTGCAACGTTGTTGTTGAAACTTCTGTGTTTCCACCAACGGACTGAAGTTCAGTTCCGTTGTTCGTAAGTTTTGTTGGTCGCGATGTAGTTACATTCAGCGATACACAAAAGGGTTAAAAGCAGTATTTTACAGTTATATTTTACTAGCGGCCGCCCGCGGTTTCACCCACGTGGTTGCCATTCCCGTGGGAATATCGGGATAAAAAGTATTTTATGTTTTAATCTAGGCTATCTACTATCTGTGAGCCAAATTCCAACCAAATCCGTTCAGTAGTTTTTGCGTGATTGAGGAACAAACATCCAAACATCTAAACATCCAAACCCACAAACTTTCACATTTATAATATTAGTAGTAAGTAGGATACTAGCGGCGGCTCGCGACGATTTATTCCGGATTCGTCATGTTCCTGACTCGTCGTATTCCAGCTTCGTCAGTGTTGACTTTCGGTAAATCCCTAAGGAACCTTTAACCAGGATAAAAGTACTGCTTCATTTATGTTATTGCATTTTAATGACAACTGTTATTCTATGAGTTATGTTGAGGTGTAGTTACATTAAGCGATACATAAAAGGGTTAAAACAGTGTTTTACAATGCTAGAATGAGTTGCAATTTATATCTTATACTAGCGGTTGCCCACGACTTCGTCCTCGTTGACTTTCGGTAAATCTCTAAGGAACCTTTAACCAGGATAAAAAGTACTGCCTCACTTTAGATACTGAATTTAATTCATGTTATACTTCATTTATTCTATGAGTTATTAGCTAGAGGTAGAATGCTACTATAGCACCAATATATGTTGTTCAAAGGTAAATTGCAAGTGTGTTTTTACCTTAAGGCTCCGTTATGCGGAATCACTTGTTTCTGTCTTTTTATTTACGTGTAAAGAGTATGGAAAATAACCTCACTTTTTCCCTTTTGCGATGTTTTTTGTTGTTTTTTCATCATTATCTTTAGCACAATTATCTTTCTTGGAAAAAAGTTATTGGAGCAACTACACAATATGTTAAAGTGTATTTTGATGTAGAATTCAATACGTTTCCGCTATTATTTTTGACGACCTCCACGCCGACTTTGACGACCTCCGTGGTCGAGTGGTTTGCACACCGGTTTTCAAGGCGTCACCATCTCTTGAGGTCCCGGGTTCGATCCCCGGCTGGGTCAATGTAGAAAATGAACTTTTCAATATTGTCTCAGGTCTGGGTGTTTGTCATACCACCGTTGTTTCTGATTTCCATAACACAAGTTCTATAGCTACTTACTTTGGAATTGGAGCAATGTATGTGATGTTGTCAAATATTTATTTATTATGCCAAAAATATGATCCGCGACAAGTGCTTTTGATATTCTGTTTTTTTTTTCAATCATCTGTGAGGTTTATACGCAATTTAATACTTGTAGCTACTAGATAATCTATTTAGCTTGTCGTATGTTTTTTGTTGCTACAACTTTACGTTTTCTATATGAGAAAATATGGCCCGCGCAAACCATGTTTTCCTATCATGCACCCTTAATGTAAAACCAGCTTAAAAGATATTCTCTTCGCATTTATGTAACGTTTTGTTGTTAAATAGGTTGAAACCGAGCTCGGTATTGAACTTTAAGTAATTTGTGAAGTTCGTTTCAATTAGTTTCAGATGTTCAGTGAAGAGTGAAAGTTTGTAATTTGTAACCTTTCAGTTATTTCAGTAGGTATTTTGTTGAGACAAGGAGTAGACTCGTAAATGTATAGTTTTTTTGCGCCCATTTTTCTTGTCAGCTAAAAGACGTCATTATGGGTGGCAAGGTAAAAGAATTGACGATTAAAAATTCTTATTATGTGAGCTTATATAATAAATAATTTTCACTTTCACTTTCACTTCACTTTCACTTATACGCTTTCAATATTTACTTCAGTAACTTTTGAATATTAACTAAATGAACTAGGTAACATTTAAAAATAATACGTTATTTAAACTTGAAAAGTGTAGTTCTAGTAGACAATTTTTTTTACTTTTCTCAATATTTTTCTAATGTGAGGCATTATTTTAAGCACCATATTTTAACCACTTTACTTTGTTACTCAAGCCGATATTTTATAAGCTTTTACTTATTTCTAACTTAGACAATACTCCTTAAGCTCAAATATTTATAAACACAGTTATTTTAATTACAGCCTGTCGATTCTGAAACCAAACTCGAACCTCATTTAACTGTGCGGGAATTTCAAATCATAAATGAGATAATGATAGGCTGTTATTTTAATCACAAAAGATTTTAAAGAGCTATGGTAGCTACCTAAAACCTTTTCTTTTGCAATCGGTAAAGTAGCTTATATCCCGCTAATTTCTAATAACAAATTCATGAGAAGTGAAGTGAGGTTTAGGAGCTCGGTGGCGTATTGGCATACCGCCTGGCCCAGCGATTGCGGAGGTTAGGCAACTTTCGTAAGGGTCGATCATGGGATGGGTGAACATTTTTTTTTATCTCGAGCTCCTCTGTGCTTCGGAAGGCACGCTAAGCCGTTGGTCCCGACTGCATTTGCAGTCATTAACACGCACCAACCCGCGTGGTAGGTTATGGCCCATCCTCCTTATCCCCCCATAAGAAAGGACTATGCCCCAGCAGTGGGGACATTAAAAATGGCTGATTGTCAAGTGACACTCGAAGTGAGATGCGAGTTTGGTTACAAAATCGACAGGCTTCTTCTTCTAAAATCACAATATTTACTTTACAAAAAGGTATACAAGAATGACAATTAGCTAGGTTTCTTCCAGACAAATTTATAACGTGATTACGAACTGGCGGACAAAATAATTGAACCTTATTAGTAATCCCGGTAAAGCGCAAGCTTCTACCAAAAATGTTCCACGATTTTTTCAGTTAAAAAAATTCTTTACCCTCCCTTAATGACTTGGGTTGTTAAGGTATTATACTCTTTATTGCACGGAGGCTACGATACAATTTCCCTTGGAATATAAGACGGAGAGTAGGCCGTATAATATGGAATTAATTTAGGTGGCTGCTATAGCTGAAAGTTTTTACACGGAAAATTGTGAAGTGAAGACAAGACTTGATGTCATTTTTATTTAGTCGCATTACCGGTGAATAATTATTTGCACACCTTCGCTGTTTGATTTTTAATGAGATTAAAAGTAGTAGGTACTGGTTATTATCCTTATCCTTATCCTTACATATAATAAAAGAGTAAAAAAAGTGTGTCTGTACATTACATATATTTCAAAAACAAATATTTGGGGCGATTGAGACATAGTAATAGAGTAAGAATCTAGAAAAAAGTGTGTCTGTTTGTCTGTTTGAACACGCTAATCTCCGGAAATACTGTACGGATTCGAATTAAACTTTTTTGTTATATAGCTGTTAGGCCTGGGCATAGTATAGGGTTTAATTTATTTTGGAAAATGGAACACCTGATGTAGAACCATAACGGTCCAACTAAACTATAAGAAATATAAAAATTACACGTTACCAAAAGTTGTTCAGTTTGATGAGCATTTTTTGTTGATGTATAAAAATCGAAGA
Organism: Agriphila tristella; assembly: GCA_928269145.1. Lineage (NCBI taxonomy): Eukaryota > Metazoa > Arthropoda > Insecta > Lepidoptera > Crambidae > Agriphila > Agriphila tristella. Next base: position 4,954,825 of record OV743435.1, read on the forward strand.
TCTGGAACACCTGATGCAGAACCATAATGGTCCAGCTAAACTATAAAAATATAAAAATGACACCTTAGCAAAAGTTGTTCAGCCTGATTAGCATTGAGGTATAGAAATCGAAGATCTGGAATACCTGGAAGACCTTATATGAATACCCCAGAGTCATAAAGTCCACGCGTACGAAGTCGTGGGCATCAGCTAGTTAAATAATAATAAATATAGGTACTTTGTTTAGTCACAGATTATATACTCTAATGGTTTAGTACCGTTTCTCTTCTGTTTGTCAACTGATTGACTTATTTTCTCTATAAGTAACCAATAAAATTAAACATTAATAATATTCTTTGCCCCTTATTTTCAGTAATGATTTTAAGCCAATGTAAACTATTGTATAAATACTAAAGACTTCTCATGAACAATTAAAATTCAGTGCCAAATTAAGAAAAAGATAACTAAATAACGGATACTATATTAAAATATGATCCATAGAGACAAGATTTAGTTAAAGGATATTCTATCAAAGCCTTTGTATAGATTAAAGATAAATTTACGTGTCGTCACCTGAGGCTTAATTTTTTTACCACTTCACGCGAAAAGAAACAAAAGCTATAATTAAATTTGCATTAAAGATAATTTCTAAGAAGTTTTTAGAGACAGCAAATATCAAATTTTAACTCAATGATGTAAAAATGATATTTTTTGGGGTCCCGTACCCAAAGGGTAAAAACGGGAACCCATTACTAAGACTCCGCTGTCCGTCTGTCTGTCTGTCACCAGGCTGTATTTCATGAACTGTGATAGCTAAACAGTTGAAATTTTCAGAGATGATATATTTCTGTTGCCGCTATGACAACAAATACTAAAAACAGAATAAAATAAATATTTAAAGGGGGCTCCCATACAACAAACGTGATTTTTTTGCTGTTTTTTGGTACGGAACTCTTCGTGCACGAGTCCGACTCGCACTTGGCCGGTTTTTTATAAATAATATTTAGATCAATTTTATTAATTTGTTGAATTTGAAGTAAAGAGCATCATAGTTAGACCAAAATACGTCTAAAACTGCTTCCTGTATTGAAATCGGTAACAGTTTAAATAGTGAAACTTTTAAATTTGAGATTTTTGCATTCACAATGCAATTTTTTTACAATGCTTAATAATACTAGTAAAAATACAACTCGCACCAGATCAATTCTTGGACGGGAATCGAACCCGCGACCTTTGAATGTCCGGTCCAATGCTCAGCGGTCAGAGGATTAGACCGGACATCCAAAGGTCGCGGGTTCGATTCCCGTCCGAGAAATGATCTGATGCCAATCGTATTTTTCTAGTATATTATTAAGAGCCAATTTCACCATTGATTTTAAACGCGCTTTGTCAAAAAACAAGTTTAAGGCTGTCACTGTCATAACAACAAAGTAAAATTTGTTACAAAAATGTACAATTATGTTATAAACAATGCCTTGTTAAATCTTGATTCAATTTTTTAATGACCTGGTGAAATTGATTTTTGGAATAAACGGGGAACGGGGTATCAAATTCGACACTTAAACTACATTAAGTAAAACGTGATCTTAATCGCGTTCAAAATCAATGGTGAAATTGGCTCTTAGTATAGTGAAACTTTACAAACGTATCGCATAGCCTTCCATCGCTTCGCTCCTACACTGGAACGAGGCTGTTAACCGTTTTGTAATAAAATACACTTTCGAGGGCACGTGATTAATCACCAAAGTTTATAAACGTCGACGCACGACAGCGCGGATATAATTATTTCGCGAGTGAGAATCTTCCACAGATTATGTTCAGAACATATTCGGAGTGCGCGTGAAATTTACAGAACTTTACTAGAACCCTTCAGCACGTAAGGATTATGGAAATGGAACTTTTTGGTTTAACCTACACGTGTGAGCTTACACAAATATACCTTTGTATTTGAGTAAATTCTCTATCAAAAGAATGTGAAAATAAAGTTAAACTGAAATTGTATTGCATACGGGTATCACTAAAAAGTTTATAGTATTTTTTCTTATTTGAAATGATACAACCGGAAACAAAATTACAAGCGCACAAAGTCACGGGCAGCCACTAGTTTTAAAATAAACAAGTACATTTTAACTTCATACTGGATCAAAACAAAAGCTTCCATTGCAGCTCCCTTTTGTTCAACAGTTCTGGATAGTTGCGACTTTTACAGTTACAATGTTGGGAAGTTCTGACGGCGGAACTGTGAATTCCAGAGCCTTGAATTTCGTAACTGGAGCGAGACGAGAATGAGAAAAGAGAACTGTCAAAATCAGCTTGCGAATATTCGTACAGTTGAGTAGGTTCCACTTGTTGACCGAGCGAGCATGAAGTGCGAGCGAAGCGTCTCTGCTTTAGCTTGGCCAAAAATTATTTCGTCTGTCTGTTCTCTTCTACAGGTCGCATTTCTCAACCGATTCCCGTGAAATTTTGTGAGCAGGTTCGAAAATATTATAGGTAGGTTTTTTTTGTCGAGACAGATTCTTTTAATTTTTCAAAAAAAAACAGGTTTTAGCGGCTTTCCAGCGCTGTCTGTACTCCTCTACGGGTTGCATTTCTCAACCGATTCTCTTGAAATTTTGTGAGCAAGTTCGGAAATGATATAGATTTTTTTGTCACGCCACTTTTTTCAAATTTTTCATATTGGTGGAGATATGTAAAAAAAATGTATTTCGGTCCGGCTTTCTGGCGATGGATGTTCTCCTCTACAGGTCGCATGTCTCTCTCAACCGATTCTAGTGAAATTTTGTGTGCAGGTTCGAAAATTATATAGATTTTTTTGTCACGCCAGTTTTTTGAAAATTTTCAAAATGACGGAGAAACGTAAAAAAAATATATTTCAGTCCGACTTTCCAGCTGGAGAGGAAAACGGTCCTCTATCGCGAACTTATCTCCACTCCGTCGAAAAATTTTCATGATTCGTGCCACTGACTGTAAAGAGAGAGACAGTCGGTTTGTGTCGCTAGCGCTCTGAAGTTGCCGCAGATCACTGTATATTGTCAATTTAATTAATTTTATTACCTTTATATTTTTATTATTTAAAAACCAAAAAGCTATTTAGTTTTTAAACGAGCAATATGAATTAATTTGGTACATAACATTTTTTTACGACACATACAAAAAAAAAATGCATCATTAAAGTCTTGGTCGAACGAAACGATGAATTTTGTCTCTTTGTTATGTACTTAAAAATGGCAATGCGCTGTAAAAATTGTGGATATTTCAATTTAAAATCAATCATTTATATTTCCAATCAAGGTGATAGCCTGTTGGTTGTGACATTAAATTTTAGTTTTTACGATCCCTTGGTTAAATGCTTGGCTGGTTCCGATAATAAAGTTGTATTGTTCACCGACGACTATAGGTATTTTCTTACCTTTGAAAACTTTTGTGCTCACTTTTGTCTCAATATAGTAACAAGGATTCTGAACTTAAGTACGTTGAAGAGTCCTTATAACTGCAACGGATGGTGCAATCAATGTATTTTGTATTGTCAAGAAAGGACCTCTTGAAAGGAAGAAAAGTTGCAATTTGTATAAAGAAACTCGGAAATATGATATTATTTGCTTTTTAACCGACTTCAAAAACTTGAAACGGGTTTCTATTCGTCGCGTATATTTCTTTTTTTTATATGTATGTACACCGATTACTCGAAGACAGCTGAACCGATTGAAATGATTCAAACGTTATAACATGAAGTTTGTTCCCAAATTGGTCCCATTTATTGAAATTTTGAAATCAGTTCAGTAGTTTTCAAGTAATCTTGAAAAAACTGTCGTTTTCGTTACCATTTCGTATGAATTCAGGCGGATTTTCAACGATTACTTTTTTGTTTATGAACCGATTTAGATGGTTCTTTTTTTGTTTGAAAGAAGACACCTTGAGAATGATACTATAATAATTTCATTGGTATTGGGCTTTGGATTTTGAAGATACGTGAGGGAACTCCTCAAAATCAAATAGGAACTGTAAAGTGATTGAAATATTAGTAGTTTTATGACAATCAAAAATAAGTTAAGTACTTATTTATTGTCAAGGACGTTCTGGACTAGGGTTGAACTGCGAAGGCCCAACGGAACTCTTGTGGAAATTGAGTTACTCGGGGTATACCATTGAAAAATGTGAAACATTATAACGTTTTATTATATAAAATCATCGCTTACATACATACCACAAAAAAGTTTAAAATAAAAAAGCTTTTTTAAAAAGCACAACCTCCTTCAAAAACCTTAAAAAACAACTCTATAAAAAGCAAGAAATAATGTTCAAAACGATTAATTAAAACACGTCTATTGAAGTCGGGTGGGGCTTTTAGAATATAAACAATACTATAAGCAAAAAAAAAATACTTCCAGCTCCACCCGACTTCAATAGACGTGTTTTAATTAATCGATTTGAACATTAATTCTTGCTTTTTATAGAGTTGTTTTTTAAGGTTTTTGAAGGAGGTTGTGCTTTTTTAAAAAGCTTTTTTTCAACAGTAGTATCTTGAATCAAGCAATACTTTTGATTAGTTAGCGATGACATGCGCTTCTTTGTCACTAATTAATTCATAATAATAATATTATTATCAGAATGCAAAAAGTAATCAATGAAAAAGAAACTAATACTACAGGAGATCTAAGTAGTCTAGTAAAGTAAGTAAGTTTTTATCTTCCAAGTAATTTGTAAGATAAAAACCTATTAACTTCCTGTCAATAGTCCATTGTGTGGAAGATAGCAAAAAATCAATCAATGTTTTTTTTCTGGGAATAAATTATTTTTCCTCCTTTGTGATTTTCTATGTAAAAGCTAAGAGGGTATTTGTTTGAGCATAAATACATTTGATGGATATTCAATCGTCAAATGAGATAATAAAAGAACAATTGAACACAAAATTAATTGAAATTTAACACTTTTGGATTTGAAGCGAGTTGTTGTGTTTCACTAATTGAGATCAATTTGAATACCTATAATATTAAAAGCCACTTCATTGTACTATAAAATGTAATACTTACTACTATTTCATATCTTTAGTGAACCTAGCACTATAGAAATAAAAAGTGACTTAATTATATAACCACTTTTTTCTCTTTTTATTTTCCACACAATTTAGAATTATTTATAAGAATAGGCATGATGTCAATTTTTTTATTCTTTGTTATATAAATTACCTCCCAAAAAAAATAAACATTGGTAAAAGAATTATTTCACTAGCATGAAAACTGCCCGAGATATCACAGTGTGAAATGCACAAAGTTGGACTCACCCGAAAACGCTCCATACTAACGGCTACTCAGTTATGACGTCACGCTTGAGTAGTTTGATTGCAACGCGTAGGAAATTTGTTCGACAGCTATATTAAATATTGTGTTTATCAAAATGGTTTCTTAGACAAATTTGCTATTAATTTTACGGACTAATTTAATGTATTTTTTATTTTAACAAATTTTATACTTTTTAAATGGACTTGTCCGCCCAACTTTGAAGGGTCATAAAACAAATAATTCACAATATATAAAACCAAGAGGTATAAAAACTACTCTAAAAGTTTAATATGTTTACGATTTTTATTAGTATTTCGTTATTTTATTCATTAGTCATCATCCCTATTATATATTTACATATTTTATTTATATATTTGAGGACAACTAACAAAATATACACCAAAACAATACTGTGATTCATTCTCCTTTGGTACTTAGGTGCTATTTCAATTATAGGTTGCAAATGCACGCAATTATAAAACGGAATTAATTAATTGGGTGACTGGAAATAATTAAAGGCGACTGTTAATGGGATACTTAAATACTAAACCTGGCAGCGGTTTATTTTATGGGCGACGAAACAACTAAACGGGCGACAAGCTGTGGATTACAGAAAATACATAAAACGGGCGACTACATGTATGTATAATTTAAGTTAACAATGAAAATTCTAAATGTCATATGTAAAAGTATCAATTAAATTAATAGGTAAATGAATTACATTTAACGAATAATACAATAATAGAAATGTACATTATTATTATTGATGAATTCAGATGTTTCTAACCAGAAAGACGTTGTAGTCTTCAAATATCTAACGCTGACTGTGCAATACGAGTGTATTAATGACGTCACGGACAATACCGTGGAATGTTCGATAGTATCCCATTTCGGAGTTTCTCCAACTAGAACTGGCAACACACACCGTTCGGGCGCGTCGCCGCCGTTCCGTTTCACTATAAATCCGTTTTTATCGTCGCCTATAAATTATATCGGCCGTCTGTAGTGCATTACGTTCTATTTTTAAATTTAAAACGCTGTCGATGTGTCTTGGTAATAGCAGCGTGTTTACATTTTTATGTCCAAATTCATTGGACGATGACTGTTTTCGTTTTGTTTTGTTTATTTGGGTTATAAAGACTTTATAATATTTGAATTATGTCCGATAACATAAATACTAGTGGCTCAGTGAGCTGTAGATCTCGCTCAAATTGTATATTGTTTAACAATTTGACTAATAGATGTCGCCACAAAGTTGATACTGCTTTTAAAAAGCAATACTATGTGCTGTTAAACCGGTAAGTTAGATATTCTTTTATTTTAGTTATTCGAAGCTAGATGGCGCTTTTAATTTTGATAATTTTTCGAATGGCGAGCTCAAAAAAAAAGTTTTTGGGAAATTCTCGACCCAAGTCGGCGAAAAATTTTTGAAATTATGTATAACTTTGGAAAAAAGTTACCGACCGATTTTGGAAATTCAAATTGCACTTTAAAGCACTCCGGCAGACGCAAATTTTGACATATAGCTTATCCGCGTACCTTTCATATCTGCGAAACTACAGGCAAATGTCACAATACTCGATCGCGAAAACATAAACATTTCAATGTTAAAATCTACATTATCGAGCCTACAAGTAATTGAAGTTATGCTCCATATCCATATCTAATTCGTTTTTTTTATCATTTGCCTAAGCTGGCAGTAGTATTCCTCAAATGCTATATTAGCGTTTTATGGCAAAACTTTCTAAATCTAAAGTGTTCATCACAAGACTAAAATTATTTTCCCATTTTGTGACTCAAAACGACAATAATTTATCTAATCTAATCCTATATCTATCCTATTTAATCAACTATCAAATAACCCAAAATAAACTCTAATATTACAGACTAATGAATCCTTTTCAATCAACACTCTCTGAAGAAGAACAAACGTTCGCTTTGAATTTAAACGAATCGCTGGACTCCAGTTCCTCTGATCTTCGTTCAAAGAAAAGAACAAAGTATAGAATTTGTGTCGAAATTCGTTTAATTCACACTAAATTAGAGCTAGAAATGTTCCGAACGAAATAGGCAGTCAATTAGAAAGAGGATTTATGGAGTCAATAAAAGATTAACCTCATTTGGTCCGAGTAGTAGTGTTGTACTGTTTGTTTGTATTTTAGTAGAATTCTCTAGCATTTTGTCTACGACCTTACACTACGGATGGAATGTAGGTAGTTAGTATTGCGTGTACTGAGAGTATTAACAGTATAGCAGCATGTCGTATGGTGCCTTTGTCTTGAGTGCATACGTCACAATCGTCTGCACAGTCGGCATTTACAGTTTGTCATGGCAGCCAACAGGAACTCGGTGACGCAGTGGTTTAGCGCCTGGTACAGCGATTGCGGAGGTTAAGCAACGTTCGCAAAGGTTGGTTATGGGATGGGTGACCAAAAATTTATTATCTCGAGCTCCTCCGTACTTCGGAAGGCACGTTAACCCTTTCCCGGCTGCATTTGCAGTCGTTAACACCCACCAATCCGCATTGGGCCCGCGTGGTGGGTTATGGCCCATCCTCCTTACCACCCATGAGGAAGGCCTGTGCCCCAGCAGTGGGGACATTAAAAATGGCCGACAGAGTAGCGATATGGTGTTGCATTTGCCGATCAAAGGCGTAATTCATACCACGCTTGCAGTCTCTACATGTACCACAAAGGTAGGTTAGTAAATACCTGTAATTAGTTACGAACGCGTCTAATACCTGTTATAATATTAATTAAGTAAGTACTTTACTTATGATACTGCATTAAGAGAGATTTTGTCGAGCTGAATAAATATTTCGATCATACAAAGTAATCGAATTCGTGGACTTATAACGGATACCTGTTTTTATTAATAAACGGGCAGGCATTTGACTACCAGTTTTCTTGGTAAACAGGATGCGGTCTTAGGTGTATGTAGCATGCTTGTCCAGGAAAAAAAACATAACTAAAACCAAACAAAATACCATTTAAGTAGGGCTATTTTATCATGATATGAAGTTTTGGATTTATTTTTCTTGATAGGATGTTATATAAATCTATATACAGGGTGTCCCAAAACTTTGCCACATGGAGGGAAAGTACCTTAAATATTGAAGATAGGAAATTTTACTGAAAGAAGACTTCATTTTGATTATTAAAATAATTAGAACTGCATTCAAAGATTTTCGAAAAATCGAATGCTCTAACCAGAAATCGAACCCACCAAATTAGAAAAAAAAAACAATCTTTCATTTTTACGATACCAATCGAAAGGGTTACTCATTAGAATTATTTTTTGTTAAGTAACAAAGCATCTTAAACAAAAGGAAGACCATGAAAAATTACATTTAAATTTGTAATTATTACGTGTTGTTTCAATTTGAGGAATGCGATTTAAAAAAAAATCTTTGAAAGCAGTTCACATTATTTTTTAAAACAAAACGAAGTCTTCTTTCAGTAAAATTTCCTATCTTCAATATTTAAGGTACTTTCCCTCCATGTGGCAAAGTTTTGGGACACCCTGTATACTAACTTAAAAATTTTGCGGTTGGGTACTGATTGGATTTTTTATGTTTGGAACTACTCTTGTATTGGCCTGCGACCTAAATACATAATTATATAGTAAATTTCAAATGTTTCTTACCTGACTAACAGTAGTATTATAGTTATTAGTCTAGTAAGAAACATCTGAATTTTTTTACAACAGAAATAACATAAATACTTATCCATTTTGTGGGTTAACTGTTCACATCACTAGCCAAAATGCGGTTCCTTAATTGGGTGAAATGTGGAAAGTTACAAACTGCAGACAGCTAAGCAATGAATAGAGTTTAACCTAACATATAAATATTTAAAAACGTATAGACCTTATTATTTCGCCTTATTGAGTGAATAATGTTTTTGAATATATTTGATTTCGTCACAATATTTGAATAGCGATCTTTGTAAAAGTTTTAATTTTTGCATACTTTCATCGTATAATCAGTCTCAGGAAATCAATAAAGGCTACCTAACTGAGTTATTAATAAAAAAAATAAAAAGTTAAAATGAGTTTTCTCATCTTCATTAAAACTCAGTTCATTATACGAAAGAAAATGAACATCGCCAATCTTAATGTCCCCACTGCAGAAGCACGGGCCTTCCTCATGGGTGGATAAGGAGGATGGGCCATAATATAACCCACCACGCGGGCCCAATGCAGATTGGTCCTATATTCTCATCTAGTCACACTGAAACGAGTCACACTGTGACTAGTTGAGAAAAATTCTCAACGAGTAACAGTGTGACTCGATGCGAATTTTTATTCTCATCTAGTAAAACTGGTAAGTGTATGGTGTGACACGTTTGGAAAAAAATCGCATCGGGTAACAGTGTGACTCGATGCTAATTTTTATTCTCATCTGGTAACACTGGTGCGTGTATGGTGTGACACGTTTGGAAAAAAATCGCATCGGGTAACAATGTGACTCGATGCGAATTTTTATTCTCATCTAGTAAAACTGGTAAGTGTATGGTGTGACACGTTTGGAAAAAAATCGCATCGGGTAACAGTGTGACTCGATGCTAATTTTTATTCTCATCTGGTAACACTGGTGCGTGTATGGTGTGACACGTTTGGAAAAAAATCGCATCGGGTAACAATGTGACTCGATGCGAATTTTTATTCTCATCTAGTAACACTGGTGCGTGTATGGTGTGACACGTTTGGAAAAAAATCGCATCGGGTAACAGTGTGACTCGATGCAAATTTTTATTCTCATCCAGTAACACTGGTGTGTGTATGGTGTGACACGTTTGGAAAAACATTCGCGTCGAGTAACAGTGTGACTCGATACTATTTTTTCCGAACGTTTCACGTGTTTCGTGATTGTTATGTCTGTCTTGCCATAAAGAGTCAAAATCCATAAATGTTGCTAAATGGGAAAAAGCCTTCCGGACCATCTGACCACCAAATCCCACCACCAGTGGTTGGCACTCCAATTTCTCAACTGTTTACCAGTGGCCAAATAACACAATTTTACTCCGATTTCACCCACCAGTGGTCAGAATTAACCCATTTCATCAAAAAGGTAACATGTTCCCTTAATTAACAGATTCATTTGTTAATCTTAATGCACAAAACATCTAGGTTTTTCGGCGAAAAGCTCAGATTTCGTACACAATTCGGCTCATTTTTTCTCACACGTTCGCAATTAAGCGTTGGAGGTGATTAAGGCTTTTAGTGGCATTGCCTCCTCTGAGATAGATGTCCGCAAATTTGTCTTCGGGGAGCGATTGGTTGGCCCATTCTAATTTCCACTCTCTACTTTATTGGACGTAAAAATTGCGGACCACTCTTAGACGGTCGGTATTGGACCTTTGTGCTAAGCTAGCAGAGAAAATAGAGCTAAGTAGTAAAAGTGTATAGGTGCTGAATAATTTCCTAACGCCTTAATAAGAAAAACCGGCCAAGTGCGAGTCGGACTCGCGCGCGAAGGGTTCCGTACCAAAAAACGGCAAAAAATCACGTTTGTTGTATGGGAGCCCCCCTTAAATATTTATTGCATTCTGTTTTTAGTATTTGTTGTTATAGCGGCCACAGAAATACATCATTTGTGAAAATTTCAACTGTCTAGCTATCACGGTTCATGAGATACAACCTGGTGACTGGTGACAGACAGACAGAGAGACAGGCAGACAGACAGACAGACGGACAGCGGAGTCCTAGTAATAGGGTTCCGTTTTTACCCTTTGGGTACGGAACCCTAAAAAAGCACAGAGACAATTATTTACTGTGTGGAAGTAGGCCGTATAAGTTGAATTAAACATACAGTCGTGGCCAGAAAATTAAGTCGATAAGACAAGTCGATTTTTATACAAACGGGGTCTTGGAAGTTTTGGTTCTCCGTGAGGGATGGATCGATCTGCGATCATCACGCTATCGAGGGAGTAAATGGTGGTGATTCAGATCGCTGCACACTCCCAACTGATCTGATCAGCATTATAAGAGACATATCAGATAGATCACTGTCTATTGTCAATTTAATCGCATTTAAGCTTTCAAAACTTTTAATTTTAGTTCGAATTTCAAACGAAGCTCAAGTGACACGATCTCTTGATTAAAGATTAATAAGGTAACTCAACCTTTTTTGTTAAATATCTCCACAATACATTGTGAAACAAAATACTATTTAGTAACGTCGAAGCTTCGTCTTTCATTATTGGCAGGCGAGGTCAATGGCCCTTCGTGAGTTTGGCCGAACTCCAGCTGGGCATAACAAATGACAGTCGGCTCAGCTTAGGGAAATTTACGGTAACAGTACTCTACTTGTGAAATGGCTGAGCTTTCAATTCGAACGACCATTCGATATTTGAAAAAAGAAAAAGAGAAAAGTGCAGGCATAAAGCGGGTGGTACGAAGAAGTATGAATGTCTTCATTGAAAATTATTGACGAGAAATGAGGAATAAGTTCTGTTGTAGTTCATTCATTTTAGTTTTAATCCATATAATGAGCAATAGGGAATATGCATAAGTCACCGATTTTGATGAATTTGAGCTTGATCGCTGCAGACACTTATAAAAACATGATGAAACAGGAAAAAAAATAAAAAAAATGTATAATCCTAGTTTTATCACACGATGAAATCAGGGGAAAATAACGATTTTTTTTTCATTTTCGGATATAATACACTTTACAGTCAAATAGAATATCCAATAAGAAACAATATTTTGTATGACACATATGTACTTAAACGCAAAATTTAGGCAGATAATTGAAGATTATTGGCTAACTCCATATTAAACGCGCCGAAACACACCTGAAACGTGATGTGTGACGTCACCGTTTTGTATGGAGCGTTTTCGGCGGGTGCTGCTGCGCGCTAACTTCAAGTAACTATATCACGAGAAAAAAGCGTAAGAGATAAGTTTTAATATTACAGTTAACTTTCTCACGCATTATACTTTTGATTAAGATTTTAAAAAAAAATATGCATATTCCCTATTGTGTTAGAGTAGGTAATCATAAACGAAGGTATTATACTTAGGTATACATATAGTAGACTTTTATTTTATAAAAAAAAGCCCAAGTTGAAAACTAACCTCATCTTATCTAATCTAATATTAATCAAAAATGTAAATTAAACAAGTAGAAGGCATTGTGAATAAAGGGCATTGAGATATCCCCACTTCATGCATTTTGGAGTAATAATTTTTACCGACAACGGGTTAGTACTTGGCTTTCACCTCACCTGAAGTTTAAGCGCACTACACCCGGAATCCTCACCACTGAGGAACTGGCTATGTTACCCTTAACTGCCGCAACACAACAATTAGTTGAATGTTGTTATGGCGTCAGACTTAGGTAAGATGGTGGTAGCCAGGCGAACTTGAAATAAGCCCAACCACCATCCAAACAGAGTACAAATTACACCCCCTATTGGGAATCAAACCCCCTGCATCTTACACCGTGTTCGCGAACCGCAAGACCACAGAGGCGGTTAAAAAGTTATTTTCATATAAGTTTCAAAATTACTGTTCAGTGTTCACAATGACTATACATGTAGTGATAATATAAATAATACTTTGTCATAAATATTATAGGCTTTTGTTTAAAAGCTTTTGATATGTAGGCTGTAACATTAGCGCTTATCTTTAGTACTAACTTACAGAGGAAGATCCTTTAAGAATTTATGCACTTGCGTACTATAACTTTAGAGTAAATTAACTGTTAAAATGATTTTGCTAGTTTGCTATATTTGTGGGATACAAATTGTACGGTCTTAAGCTTACAAAACATCGGTGATTGTGTTGACTTAAGTTTAAGTTATATAAATTTAAACTTTATTGCACAGATATTTCTAAACTTTAAGTTAACTTTAGGGTTCAATTGAATAGAAAGGTTTTGACTAGGGTGTTAGGGTATCCAAAACTTAATTTGAGAATAAATTGACGATTCAAAAATGATTATTGTGTGAGCTTAATTGACTTTCTCTTTGACTTTAAAAAGAACCTTAAGGTTTGTAGTATTGAATAATCTAGCATTATGCCGTGTGTATTTTAAAATTAATTGAAATAATTTTTCTTTTCATAACGTTTTCTGCTCATAATTATTAACCTTTGAAGGTGTTTGAATGTTCAATTATTCATTACATTTCTGCTATTTTTTCATGCCCAATCTCGTCACATCAAATAATAACTTACTTTTTATGGAAATTCTGTATAATTATGCTTATTTAATATAAGTTTATAAAATAAATAATTTAAAATAATATGGATTGATATATCTATAAATGAATTCCAATACGAAATGGAAATTCCTTCACTTTTTCGTGTTCCGTGGGTTAAACCACTTTTTTCTGAAGATACCAATTTTATAATCTTTCGCATGTTCTTTGTCTTTCTAAATGTTGAACCTTTCTATGTACAATATCTGTCGGACTTTTCATTTCCTTTCTAAACAATCTTTAACTCAAAAAGACAGTGGTCACGAACTACAAATTCGAGCAACGATAAGTGACAATCTTATCTCTCTTAACCGGCTTCGACAAACAGAGTCCCGCAAACAGAGCAAAGTTAAACATCATTGAAACTTAAACTTAACGGTTAACACAATAAAAATACAGTTCAAATAGAAGACTTGGAATATCAAACAATTGTTTGTCTATCTAATCCGGAGTTTTCTTGTTTGTATGCCAAGGACGGGCACTCAATTTTCTCCATTCAAGCAATCAAGGAATGATAGGATCTTTTGTTTTCATTCTTTGCCAATGAGGATCAGTAACAGGTTTTAATCCTATAGTTTTATTGATATAATATAAAATCATATTAATAGCTATGAAACTTAGTGAAAGATTTTTTGAAATCCGTTTAGAAATGGTTTAGTTATTAAGGGTTTGAAGGAAATGCCAAACTCAATGCAATATGTGCTTTATCACGTACGGCATAAGGTTCGCGTACGTCGCGATGACGTCATAAGGATCCCCAAAGATAACAGTGTTTTAGCATGTTTTAGCTCGTACAACTTCTCAAGTTTAAGAGATATCGCAAAAATTACTTCACAGCTAATGATGTGGTGACATAAGCTTTCTGATAAGCCACTAAACAAAAGTCGTTACTGATCCTCATTAACTTTTGCGAATGTCATGTTTGTATACAATACTAAATAATATACTAGAAAAAAAATACGATTCGCACCAGATCAATTCTCAGTCGGTAATCGTACCCGGATGTCCGGTCCAATACTCTGACCGCTGAGCTACCGAGTCACTAGTGACTAAAATAAAACAAGCATTGTGAATGCAAAAATCTCAAATTTATAAAAGGACATGTTTGTATACTGGCTAATATTGAAACTTCCTTTTTTCACAGCATTACAGCAACAGTACAGTATGTAAAGTATCATCTCAATGTTCATTCTTTTAGTAAAATTAAAATGTTGAAAATTTCAAATTGAAAACCTGCCTCCTTAATTAAATGGCCATTCTACTAAAATTAACTCTAGAAAGAAAATAATAACGACGTATGGCAATGACAGGAGCTAACGCTTATCTCCTGTCGATCCTTGTATCTGGAGTCATAAATTTCAATGATGATCCGTAACGATTTTTTTTTAGTTGCTAATAAGAAAGCTAATGCCACCACATGATTAACTGTAAAAAAAATACGATATCTCTTAAACTTGAGAAGTTATAAGAGGTAAAACACTGTTTTTTTGGGGGTCCTTATGACGTCATCGCGACGGACGCGAACCTTATGTCGTACGTGATAAAGCACATATTGCATTGAGCTTCGCATTTCCTTCAAACCCTTTTAACTCAACCATTTCTAAACGGATTTCAAAAATTCTTTCACTTGGTTTCATAGATATCAATATGTGTTTATATTATATCAATAAAACTATAGGATTCAAACCTGTTACTGATCCTCATTACCTATTGAGTTTTATTAATCCTATTGAGGACTGAGTGTGCTTTTTTATTCTCTAAGGTCAAATATATTAAGAAACCGTGAAAACTCTTCTGGTATAATTTAGTTTTAACCATCGTCACTCGAAAAAGTGCGTCTAATTCAACGATAAGAGTAAAAAAATTTGGAACAAACGAGCATCATATTATTATTATGTTCAAAAAAAAAGAAAACATGCTGAAAGTTCCTACTGGCTGCTATGGAGCTATTCCATAGAGCCATAGCCAAATTAATTAGGTTCTTTTTAGTGTCTTATCGTTGGGGATGAAATGGACTGATTCCAGACTGATTATGCAATATCCCTCTTAGCGTGGTTGTTTTATGTCATTGGAAAACTTCTAGTTTCACTGTTTTCTAATGTTTAAATATCACCGATTACCTACCTAAATAATAAAATGTGATAACTATAAATACTATAGGTATAAGTACTGCTATTTGTTTTCTCGCAGTCAATGGTAAAAAGTAGAGTACACAACTCGTGAAAAAAAAATCATCTCGGTCCTTTGTATCCTTCGCTGTTCTCAGAATCCAACAGTCCCTCGAACTGAATTCCCTCTTTTTTCACTTGTTGTATAATCTACTATTTTCTTTCCATTTCAAATTTTTTAACTTTGAAAAGGCCCACCTTAAATATTAAAATTACTTTCTGGGCAAAAGTGAATATAAAATATACCACATCGTTCTAATTTTAATCCATCTTGTAAATACGGCAACTTCAAAGGCATCCTTTGAAAACTTTTTGGAATATTATTACCTTCAAATTTTCGGGCTTTATCTTTAAAATTAGTAATTATCGTTACTAAGGCAATTTATTTTACTAAAATTATTTTACACAAGAATTCGGTGAGCAAAGCTATGTCAGACATAATATTTAATGTAAGTAATTCTATAAGCATGTACAACATAGTTGTTAGCTGTTACGAAAATAAAATAAGATATCTGAAGTTAGTTAATCCGTATTAGACTACACGTTTCAAACATTCAAGAGGATGACTCAGTAAATGATTTAGCTGAAATGTATTAAAAATAAATACTGTTATTTCTATTCGGTGTAACAAGAGCGCACATTTACATTTAAAAATAAAATCACTTTTTTTGAGTAAGCTGTGATATTTTTATTGCACTGTAAAGTAGACATATTGCAAATAAAATATTTAACAAAGCACCTCATAAATTTTTGATGAATTTTTTAATCGCTACAATCATATTATCAGAGTTGCCACTTGCATGAAAAAGAAGACACCCTATACAAATATAATTCTCTTTGTATCACCTTAATCGCGTAGCACCGTAGCGCAACCCGATGCTATGTGCTACGTAACTTTCGTAGTGACACGGTCATGCTACGTGCTACGTAACTTTCGTAGTGACACGGTCATGCTACGCGCTACGTAACTTACTAGCGGCCGCCCGCGGTTTCACCCGCGTTGTTCCCGTTTCCGTGGGAATATCGGAATTAAAAGTATCCTATGTTTTAATCCAGGCTATATACTACCTGTGTGCCAAATTTTAACCAAATCCGTTCAGTAGGTTTTGCGTGATTGAGGAACAAACATCCAAACCCACAAACTATCACATTTATAATATTAGTAGGATGTAGTGCACACGGTCATGCTACATGCTACGTAACTTTCGTAGTGCACACGTTCGTGCTATGTGCTACATAACTCGGCTGCGCTACGCAGAAGTCAAGTAACTCAGTTTCCAAAAAAATTTTTTTTATTTCATTTTCTGTTAAGCAAAGCAAGTCGCATCTTTGTTTTTTTTAATTTATTAAAATTCGGTTTAATTTGGGAAATATAGCCAATAATTTGTTTCAAGAATATTTTTCCATTTGCAAAATCTACGCTAAAACAAAGTATATTTCCCGTTTCTAACTTAAAAACAAGCAAGTCTTATCAATATACTTGTATTTAAAATAGATTAGTAGATACTTGATTTCTATGTTTTTATTTTATAGTATTAAAGACTATATTCTATGGCTCTATGCAAAGCTGAAAACAAGCATCTACAAAAAGTACAATAGAGAATCTAAGTTACTTGTTTATAGCGTAGAATATTATTGTCAAATCAATTCATATTTCTACGCAGAACACTATTTTCGTCCGTCAAAATGTAGGTAAGTATGAGAACAATTTTTTTACAGAAATATAAATATACTTACCTTAAATACCAATGATATTTTAATATTTTAGTGTTCAGAATATCTAGTTTTTTCAATAAAAACACTAAAAATAATAACGTTTTTAAGCTCTCCTGTAAAGTTTGTCTGGAATGAGATACTTGGATTTGGTTTAGGGCAGCCGAACTTATGTAGTGCACACGGTCATGCTACGTGCTTCGTAACTTTCGTAGTGCACACTGTAATTGTGCGTGGTCATGCAATGTGCTACGTCACTTTCGTAGTACGTGCTATGCTACGATGGTGCTATGTCTATTTATGGAGCTTGTTTTTTGTTTTAACACATTTAAGTGGTTTTTACCTTCACTTTATTTTATATTAATTTTCTACACACCAATCGATACAGCCTGTATTTACGTACGAGTGAGATGGTGAAATATTTCTCAATAACTCGTAGATTTTGTTAACGAGTGGGGTGAGGTTAACTTTCTGACAGCTGTCAATTGCAATATGTTGGACTTGGACTACATTCGAGAAATATTTAAGTTTATTTACGAAAATGACAAAAGTTTTTTGCAAGTAAAACATATTTTTGTTACGCTTTTATTTTTCATTGTATTATTTGTTTACTTATAAAAGATAATATGACATGTGTTCAACTAACGAGTTCATAAAATTCGTATTTTTTCCAACAAAGTCGTCGATCGATTTTTATTCTGGACGATTATTAATTAAAAAAATTATTAATTAGCCCTGTAGGTTTATCAAACCACACAGAACAAAGAAAATTTGCTCCGTGTCAAATCCCTTTACCATTTATCAACAGGTACTACTTTTTTACAATCCTGTATTTTATATAACTTTACTAGCCTAGATAGTAGGAAAATATGATGACCAGTTTAGGACTGACTGACAGAGGGCTCAAACTGTTACCCTAGTTCTACCCGAATTATATAAAACATGACTTAGATTTTAAGTTGGACCACAAGCTACTAAACTGATAAACTGTGAAAAGCCCATCAAAATCTGTTCAACTGTTTTCGCTTGATACGCGCACAAGCATTTACTGTCTTATTCAGAGTGCGTTCGTTAAACTAGGGCCAAAGTTAACATGGCGTTAGACTGCGGACTAACGCCATATTAGCGCAATTCGTATTCAGAGTGACAGTTTAACGTTTAGTCCCACCGTTTAAGGATTGTGGTAAAAAGGTTAAAGGTGCATTGTGATTGGTTTACAAGCATTAAACCAGGTTTTGATAGAACAGTCTTGCATCCCAGTTTTGTAAAGCATCTCTGAATAAGACAGTTAAAGTATACAGTTATATATTAAAGTTTTACTATAGAATAAATTTATAGTACATCTGTTTTAAACTAATTAGCCCTTCTATATCCACAGCGTAGCTTATGACAACGTAGACTAAGTAACTAATATCAGTACCTTCGCTGCCACTAATCCCATAATTGGATCACGTGCAGCCCGGGGCAGTTGGGCAAAATTAGGAAGCACCGATAAATCTCCCGCCTGTCCCCTATTTAAATACAATTTAATCTGTTTCCTAGATACGGTATTAGGGAACCTGGAAATTCATCATTTTGACCATAATCACGTTTCTGATGTAATTTGTGAAACTAATGATAAACAAAAAAGTATAAAATTATGGACAGCTTACTTTATTCATTGTTGTTAAAATAGTTGTGAGCTTTTACAGTCTGTAATCTGTAAACCAAAATTTAATTTAAAATAAAATTGTAGTCTTGATTAAATCCTTTCTACTGATTATTATAAATGCAAAAGATTGGATTTTTAGATGTTTGGATATTTGTTACTCAATCATGCAAAAACGACTGAATTGATTTGGGTTAAACTTAGCACAAAAATAGTTTATATAGCCTGGATTAAAACATAGGATACTTTTATCCCGGTCTAAGGTTAGGATTATCCGAAAACTAACTCTGAAATCGCGAAATATATATTAGCTGTTTGAGCTGTTTCATACGAGTACATTTTGATATTTGCGTTATTAATTTTACCCTTGAAAATGGTTATCAGATGCAAATCGCCTGAGACGTATTTTTGACCATATCTCCGAGGATTTTGAGAGGATTGAGATGAAAATAGTACCAAAAGTTTAGGAATTTATCGAAACACAATGTGAATGTTTGAATTTTGAAAATCTACTAGTAACTTTTTTTGAAATTTAGCAAAATTCCAAAAAATCCGGGTTTTTTGGGGGGTGTTTGTTTACTAAATAGTAAATATTTCGGAAAAAAAATTGACTTAAGAAAAAATGAAAAAAGGGTCCTAGGGAATACCCTAGAACCCTTTTTTTCATTTTTTCTAAATAATTTAACTAATAAGTTTAGCTACTAAATGGCGAAATAATTTTGAAAATCGGTAAATAATTGTGACCTGTAGGTGGTCCCTTTAGATTTGGAATTCTAGAAAAGCGGGTGTTTCCGTACATAAAAAGTTTTGTAACTTCTATGATTATTGACCGATCGTCATGGTAATAGTGTTAAAAGATGCAGAAGCAGACGAGAAGTGCATTCGTTGGAATTTTAAAAATCGGTTAATAATATTTGGGCTGGATCGAGGCTCCGCCTCGTGTCACAATCGTAAAATAAATATGTACTACCTAGGTAACATTAAAAATATAATAGGATTTTGCATTTGATTTGATTTTGGTTTTTCGTAAATTTTTGTATTCATTTTCAATGCTCCGATTCTTGCGGGGACTGCAAAATCTGTGAATTTTTGTATGAAACAGCTGATATTTTTTCGCGATTTCAGAGTTGGTCCCATCGTAAAAAGTTGTTTAGTTTGATGGTCCTTAAGAACCATATTCAGCATTAGGGGTTACCTTGAGCACGTTGTATTTAAAAAAATAACTAGTTTCGATATTATTTTACAGACATTTTTAATTAAAATGAAATTCAAGATTATAACCGGTTTCTGTGAAAATAAGAACCAGCGTCTATTATGTATCACAGAAACTTACTTGTACGGCTTTTCGTAGAAATATGAAATATGAATAAGAAAACCTCTTGTTTGGAATTTAATTAGTTATGGGATTCTGCTTTGATGGTAATAATTAAATTTATTCAAGCTAAAACTCATTTGAGTTATTTACATTAATCTATTAAGTGAGCACCGTGTTAATAATATCGAAGTAATTTACTTTCGAGCAATAATGTGATTTAAAAATTGGTTTGTGTGACCATGTTAAATGACCAGTCACGCAAAAAGTAAAAAAAAAATATGAAAAGTTCTACCGTTTTGAATTTGGAATTCTACTTCCAACACTAGTGCGGAAAGTGAAATTAATTTCCGCATTGCATTTCAAATGTAGAATGTGATGAACCAGACCCTCGCAGATATGCGCCTCGTATTCCTTTTTCAAATGGAATGATAACGTTTCAGAGCATTGTGTGAAAAATCTATTGAATGCAACTTAATATATAACAAATGTACACAAGATCATAAAGACGTGTGCCCAAGTCCAAAGTCAACCTCTTCGCATCTTAAATGATTTTTAAAAAGTGTGCAAAAATGTTTTTTTCCTAACAAAAAAGCTACAATATGAAAGTACGTATTATGAAGTTATAATTCACATGTGTTTTTATTGGGTAAGCTTTCCTTCGACGGAAAATCTCGGGGTCATACCGATATTTGATCAAAACATGTTTATTCAATTTGCCCAGAAAAGTTTCATAAAGTTTTGGTATGAAATAAGCTTTTATTATTTCATATTAAAAGGAAAGTGCTGAAAGCATAACGTAGCGTTTGTACAGTAATTGTATTTAGTATTTTGAGTATGCCACTTTTTAAATGTTTTGTGTACCCTAAGGTTGTCGCCCAAATAGTAATTTTGTAAATTGTATTGTTGTTGCAAATTGTTTTTATAAATTGTTACAGGTCACCCGTTCTGAATAACTGGTTACTCAATTTGTATTTTTAGTGGACCAAAGCGGTCCATTCGTGTTTTCAAGTCACCCATTTCCAACATTTGTAGTCACCCTCAGTCCGTCGCCCACTTAGTATTTCAGTGCGCTATATTCAGTTTTTTTGATACCCAAAATTGGAATTTATTGTTACCCGATTAAATACTACCCTTTACTTACACTATAAGGAAAATATAGGAAAATATAGATGATTCAAAAGTACTTAATAATTAAGTTTATTTGAATAAAGCTTATTTGCCTTTGACTTTGACTATAAGTCAATCACGTCGGCTATGATCCATTTTATCTGTGTTATTTGAATAAATAATTGAAAAGATTATGAAACATCAACGTGTTTTTCCAAACCATTTTTTTGTTATTGTTAATCAACTTTAAATAGAAATTCGCTTTAACTTACTCAAACCTACTTTGATTTCACTCATAGTGAGCGGTTGAAAAAGCTGGGGTAATTCACTTGGTATTGCTCCGCGTTTGATCGCCCAAATGTTTGGATAAGGGAGCTCGCCCACGTACTTGCTTTTTGTGGCTGCAATAATCGCGGTGAGTTTTTCGACGACTTTTGTCAGCGATTTTGTGAGCGACTCAAGCTCAACGCACACGTCTGTTACTTTATCACTGGCTTTCGTGGAATGTGGACATCTTTTCGCGGGCGATTCTCAGTGAGCATCTAGTCAGAACGTTCCATTTGACAGCAACAGTCGCGTCGCCCAGCAGGCCTAGAACATAAAAAGAATTGCAATAAATCGGTCAATTTACTTGATATTTAACCTTATTCGTGAGTTGATATAGTGTCACAGAGTGGGACAAATTTCGTCTGCTTATCGCAGCGAGGGCTTTTCAAAGTGACATTTAAAAAATGAAAATAGTAACTATTTGCCACACTAGATAGCATTGATGGAAAGAGATGAGTCGAAATTGGCTTTTAAAAATCAACGGCCTGTACCAAAGAGGAAAGTAAGCGCTCGCTGGCTGAAACCTGCCTACAGAGAAACATTGTAGAATTTCATCTGCCTGCCTACCTGAGTAGTTTTCAAAGATTAGTAAAAAAAATTACATTGAGACATTATAATTTTTTATCAACGCCATCTATCGAACCTACATCTTTATTCATTTTGAAAAGCCCTCATTGTTTTTATGTAATAGGCCTGCAGAGTGCAGTGATTTTGTTTATGAGTGACTTTTTGTAGCCCGCGGCGTTTCAATATTAAACAAGTTCTTATCGCTCGTGGGCGGGCTCCCTAAGGCTCGCCTCCCAAGATTCCTCTGATTTCTATTTTTGCGGCCAAATTGGGTTTGATGAACTGATATTGTGAGAGGCAGCCAATAGTTCTATATAAGCCGAGATTTCGGTCAGATTGCTTTCAAAGGCAACGGATTTCTGGTAGTCACTTAGCGATCATTTATTTTATTAACACCGTGTATGTTACTTGCACTTTTTATTTTGAGTGACGGAAGATATTTGTCTATAAATCATACTTTTTTTCCTTTTGTTACCGTAACCGATCGCTTTTTAAAAATCGTACTCATAAAATTATTGTTTCGTTGAAATTGCATTATTTCATTGCAATTAAATATTAAAAAAAATCACAATAAGGCATTCATTATTGTTTTCAACATAATGAAATGAAAAATTATTTATTCAAATAAGCTCACATAATAAGCATTTTAAAATCTGCAATTATTTTACCGGGTGGTAGGGTAAAAGAATTAAGAAAGATTACGACGTCTTTTACAAGAAAAAGGGGCGCAAGAAATTTATTATTTAAGTTATTAACCCATTGTGAAAGCGTTAAGTGTAAATAAATTAAAAATAACCATCCTAAACAATTGTTGAATATTTAGAGAAATTGAATACCTTGCTACGAAAATAAAAACCATTAAAAATATTATTAAGTCTTTATAGCTTAGTGGTGAGCATTCCCAAGAGAAAGGTCTCACTTTCGATTCGGTTGTTACATCTGAGACGATTTAATGAATTTACCAAGATTTTATATAATATTCTTAATGATGACTATAATAATAATAATTCCGTAACTGCTTCTAAGTCCTATCTCTTAAAGTTATCAGATTACTTCGCATTAGGCCTATAAACCGGCTTTATCACGGCTGCCATTGTCGTTTATGTTTACAAAGGTACCTCTATGGCCCCCTGGGGTCCATAGCAGAACCCACGTTACGGTAACGAGCCAACTGAGGCAAGTTAACAGTGTATCTTTACCTACTTGACGTAGGTAGACTGGTGATATTCAGTATCTAACGGTACCTCTATTTACAAGTACCTACCGAATTGTTTTTAGCAGTACATTAATTTATATGCTGAAACTTTTGCTTGAGGTGGTACCCTAACTGAAAGTGGCACCTCAGTGAATTTTATTTAATATTAATTTTATAAAAGGTGTGTACCTAACACCTAATATAATACCTAATTTCAATAAAATATTTTGCTCTACTATTACAAATTACTACGAGGAAATATAGTGATACCTTCTAAAAATTCTAGAGTTTATTATTTTTAGAAGGTACGTTTTATTAAAATCATTTCTTTTAACAACTTATCAAATAAAAATCTCTGAGGGCTCACTTTCGGTATGCGATACACTTTAAATAAATAACTTGAATGCAGGCAGGACCAATCGATGATGATGGTGGTGAAAAGGGTATTTAGAAAGATCATTAGGTAAATTAATATCAAAAACGATAGTTCTTGATACAGTGGCATTATCGTTTACGTGACAATACAATCGTGAAATGAACATAGGGTACCTACTTTTTATTCCGGTCAAACGTTCCCTAGGGATTTTCCGAATGTTCATGTGGGCGAAGTCGTAGGCAAAAGCTAGTGAATCATAAGAATGCAAAACGAGGCACTGAGTTGAATTTGAATGCGATTTCTTTTGCGTAAAATAAATTCTAGATAAAATCACGTCATACCATTGTTTCAATTCCAAACTAAGTAGCTAAAACAAATCAGAGACAACTACCTCCATGGTCGAGTGGTTTGTACGCCGGTTTTCAAGGTGTCGCCATCTCTGAGGTCCTGGGTTCGATCCCTGGCTGGGTCAATTTAGAAAACCAACTTTTCTGTATTGGCTCATGTGTCTGTGTTTGTAGTTCCACCGTTGCCGCCGATTTCCATTTATACAAGTGTTTTTTTACATTGAAATCAGAGCAATGTTTGTGATGTTGTCTAGTATTTATTTATTTATTTAACTACGGTTCCACAAACAACCCTTATACTTTAATAATGCGAACAGCAAAAGCGTGGAACAGACTGCCTGCCGATGTGTTTTCCAATAGTTATAACTTGGGCCTTTTCAAGGCTAGAGTGAATAGGCTTTATCTAAGTGAGCATGCTCCATCGTAGTCCGCATTATCACTTAAAATCAGGTGCGAATGTCGACAAATGCTCACTTTTTTCAATAAAAAAATACTTACCCGATATGAGACTTACAATTGACCTAGTCGGGAATCGAATCCGGGGCCTTGGACATGGCGACACCATGAAAAGAGGTGTACAAGTCACTCAACCATAGAGGCCATCGTCGCTTTAATGTTTTGAAAATAGGTCGTTCCAATTCATAAACCGAAGCTATTACCCCTACCACATGTCTTCATATCAATTAACACACATCATAAAAAGTTAACGATCAAAGAGTTTTTAGCTCCAAACAAATTACTGAACAGAAATTTAAACTTTAGCAGAAAACCGCTAATTCTACTTCAGAGAGATCGCTCCACGGAGGAACGTTGATGGATTGAACTTTTATTTATCGTCCGCTTTCTGCCCCAAAAACATTTTTATTAGACCTTCAAGTTCACGACCTCAATTCCACCCCTCATTCTTTTTTAACTTCATCAAATACCAGGGCTTAGTACCAAAAGTGCCTTATTGTTTGATAAATTAAGTTACGGTTTTGGGACACAATTTTAGTTTGGAGCTTTGACATTCATTTGATTACACAAGTCCCAAGGCTTTAATAAAACTGAATATAACTTTGTTTCTAAGTTTTCCAGCTATAAAAGTATATAGCACTTTTCCTAAGAACGAAAGTACTGGAAGTTTTGCTCTAAATGTTAGCACTTACTAGCACGAGGACATAAAACCCAACATTACGTGTAATATCAAACACTAACTGCGATATACACAAGACAAAGAGACAAATTCTCACAGAGCGAGCAATAAAAATATAATAAAACAAAAGACTGTTGTATTCCAGTAAGTACTCCCATAAACTACATAGGATACCCAACAGAGGCAATTTTACAGACCAAGGAAATGTGTCCTGGCGTAATAACGCACTCGGTTTTGTCACAGACTACTATCTCTGGGCCCAATTCTAGTAACTCGACTTAGATAAACATTATTGCAGAAGTTGAACTAAATATAAGTGTAGGAAAGGAAGGTTGTGGACCCCCACAGTAAATCCTCAGTAGACGAAACTTTAGTTTGATAAAGGATCAAAAATGACACATATTTATTAAATTATCCAAATCGATTTGTTTATGTTTTTGGATATTTATACAAAGGTTTTGGTTCATACTATATTACATCCCTATACAAATTTTAATCGACTGAAGGTTTAATGTTGGGGTCTCCATACAAAAGATTGCTTCATTACCTACACTATATCACCTTTCTCATTTTACTTTTCCAAAAACGTCACGAGTCACCTTAAGTTTTTGATGGATCCATTTTATGTCAATTTTGTAAATGCGCTTTGCATGATAGGTATGACAAATGTGGATTTTTACAAATAGTCATATTAGTGTTTTTTCAGATACAAATGTTTAATTGAATCTTAGCACAACAAACTATTTTCTAAGTTTTTGTTAGCTTGGCCGTAAAGTCCCTTTTCTCGCAAAAATATCAAGAATTCCTGGGCCTGATTTCACTATTATTTTTAACGACTCGTCTCGGTATAACAGGCTCTGCGAAACAGGAAGTAGCTAGCGAGACTATAAAAATAGGGACTACAAATATCAAAATAAGTCTGTACTATACTTAATGTTCATATAGTGACGGGGTCGACCCCGAGACCACAAAATTGTCTGTCTTTTAGACAGAAGGCCCGCTTAGAAAAAACCGTGATTTGTCTTGTTTTGTCTATGCTCAACAAAGTGTCAGTTTCGGGTCATCTCGGGCTAATACGGCTGCAAGAGCACGTGTTCAAGAAGTCAAATATGAAATTATACGTCAAAAATACAAAATGTCGACCCTAGAAATAAAATAAAAGACGTAATAATTTTCTAATATCGCCAAATGAACCCTCTGGGTACCTACTTTTTATTTTGTGCCTATCGTAGCATGGCCACCGAAACACGATAAATATTGCAATTTATCGATACCGTGCTGTCAAAATCTATTATCTACTTACCTATTATATTATTTCGTGTTTCGGTAGTCGCGCCAGGCTGGTTTTTAAAGACAAAAAAGTTCTATGGCCTAATTTAATCCCCGTAAGTTTGTACCTACACTGTTAATAGGCAGAAGACAAACTATTTTGATGTGTAATAACTTTTACATAAGAGTTTCCGTAAGCATATTAAGTTCCTCGTAAGTTACTTCCCACTGGAATTCACTTTCCAATTTGCTATCTGGAACTGAGTAATGAAAATATATAACGCTATAAAGTACGCGCGGAATGTAATGGCGTCTATATAACTAGATAGAATAGATAGAAACAATGGGAACCTTATACTAATAAACTTGACATCCTGAATATATTTTACGGAGAGAGAATGCTCATATCAAAGTCAAATTGATGTATTCAATAAACCTGCAAGTAGTTGTTTGAGATGGAATGGCATAGTAAAGTTAGTATTTATATACTTATGCGGTGACATATTGAGCAATTGAACAATCTTCTAAATTATCAAATATAATTCAATTTGATTACTAAAAAAAATCAGCTGTTCCATAGAAAATTTAAAATCGAAGATCAAAATGTATGGGATAGCTGATTGTTTTTTCGCATTTCAATGTTGGTACCATAGTAAAAGTTGTTTGTATGCATGAGTACATTCACCCCTTAAAATCACTATTTAAGAAGGACCCTATAAGTCAAGAAGCTTATATCCACAATGGAGGTTGCACGCCTAGTAAGTAAGTGAAGATTGAAAAAGACTCTTTAGTGACGTTACGGCTTATTGCTATCTCTTTCTTTTCGTTTTACAATACGTTTTCGTTTCTCACGAACAAACGAACGACGAACAACGAACACGTATTGTAACACTAAAGAAAGAGGTTGCAATAAGCCGTAAGGACCTTTTTTCAATCTTCACTATGACATATGGCCGTGCAATCTCCATTGAAGGGAGGTATAAGCTTCTTGCTATAAGTTTAAAAATGAGTTGTCAGAGAGACCGTTTACTAGTTTGCTCTTGTGTTGTTGTGAATGTCAAAATATACGTGCAACGGAAAAATATTTAATACCTGTTTTTTATTTATTGTTTTGCTCAGTTGCCTTCATTTTGTAAGTCTATTTTTTATTTATATAAAGACACTTGTAAGCTTACAGACTAAATCCAAAACACAAACAAGTCAATTACAAAAACAATATAGCAAAAAAAATGTCAAATAAATCAGAATAAAGAAATTAAAAATAAAATAATTACAATTTCAATAATTTCATGACCAATAGTCATAGTCTAGTCTAAAATGACTGATGATTTACTGTAATTATTCTGAAACTGATTTTTTTTTTGTCTAATCCAAAGACAGCCTGACACAATAAAGACTCCTTGTTTATCTAGTCACTTTCTTTTATTTCATAATAAATAATATGAATTCTATCATTATTAAGAAAATGCTATTTTATTTGGGTTATTCCCAAAGCTCCACAGCTCTATTGTTTTCAAAAACTATAAGTTCATACTTTTAATGTCGTGGACCAATAGAGCTGTGGACTTTTGGGAATAACCCTAAACTATTTTTGACATAATTGTTAAAAAATATAAAAGTGCCCTGTCTCGTTGAACCCACTGGGGAATATCGAGAAAAAAGTTATACAAATATACAAAGTCAAACCAATACTGTTTATAAACCAAGTAGAAAACTACATTCCACTCGCAATAACTTCTACCCCGTACCACTAAACATAGTAAAGGCACAGGTAGATAGATGTGCCCCTGGGGGGCGTAATCGAATAAACTTGTAATCCCCGCGGATTCGCCCGCTCGTAACTTGCCGACTACAGACAGCTTTGGGCACCCACTAAATATATTTTTATCTCGAAGGCTTTCCTCTTGTCGTGATACAAATTGTCAACAACGTCTGTAGAATTGTTTCCTTTAGTGTATGTGAAGATTTAGGGCGCGTTTGTATGTAAGTTATTTGATATTGGGAAATTATAAAAGAATATACAATCTTTGACGATAGCATGGGCTCATCCTTACTAATATTATAAATGCGAAAGTCCGTTTATTTGCTTGTTACGCCTTCACGTCTTAACTACTTAACCGATCATCATGAAATTTTAGATACACGTTGTCAGGGGTACATTGAAGGACATAGGATACCTTTCATCCAGAAAAAGTATTGTTCCCCAGGGATAGCAAAAACCTTTCCACGCAGACGAAGTCGCGGGCGGCCGATAGTTAGGCTTATAAATAAAATTATTTGTAGGGACAAAGATCTTCTCCAATACTCAAACATTGAAAATACCTACTTTAAAGGACCAAGAGGTAACGTGTTTTCATAACATTGAATGGATATATAACCACTACAACTAAAACTGATAACTATTTAAGTTCTTTGGTCACCCATCCCATGACTAACCTTAGAGAAAGTTCGGTATTTTATAACCCTCCGCAATCGCAGAATGAAAGATCTTATTCAACTAGTTATCAAAACAAAATATGTGCTATGGTCATCAAGGTTTTCGTCACAGACTATAAATTGAATGCATGAAAATGACTACTGCCAATAATTTTATTGATTTCACTCATTAACTTTTAAAATGTATATAGTCAAAGTCAAAATTGCTTTATTCAAATAAAGTTAATAGGTAATTAAGCACTTTTGAATCGTCTGTATTTTCCTACCACCCGCTTCAGACTTTATTTAACTGACAAGAAGAACGTGCAAGTGCAAAGTGTGTGAACGTGAAGTGCAAGAAACTTATCAGCTTTAACAGGAATAACGATATTATAAACAAACTTAAATATATCGTTACCAAATACAGTACAACTAGTCCAATCAACGGGGCTTATGCAACCCGAATAATTCTCCCGTCTATGAAATTTGGCATGTGATGAAGTTAAGTAATACAAATTACAGATGAACAATAATCCAATAAATTTTGTTACGAGAAGTTAGGTATTTTTACCTAAACATGAAAATCGCTTATATCTCTCTGTGAATATTTCCTCGGGCTAAAATACTTTCTGTATACGTACTTATGTATTAGTTAGAATAAGTATGTAAATAAATCCAATATTTTTTCGATTTCAGAGATACCCCAAATTTAAATTTTAATATTTTTCAATATATCTTCTGTTGAAAAATTTATTTGCTGATTATTATTTTTTAATATGTTTTTATACTTTAATATATAGCTTTGTTCAGTTAGCCAATAAATTTTCGTCTTTAATCATATTTATACATAAACGTATAAAAATGGACCGATATTTTTTCACATTACCTCTTAAGACTAAAAAATAAAAAAATGTCATTAAAGAAGAAAATTTATTGGCTTACTGAGCAAAGCTATATATTCAAGGATATAAAAACATATTAAAAATAATAATCAGCAGATATTTTTTTCAATAGAAGATATATTGAAAAATTTTAAAAGTTAAATTTGGGGTATCACTGAAATCGAAAAAAGATTAGATTCCTTTACATACTTATTCTAACTAGTACATAATTACGTATACAGAAAGTATTTTAGCCCGAGGAAATATTCACAGAGAGATATAAGTGATTTTCATGTTTGGGTAAAAATACCTAACTTCTCGTAACAAAATTTATTGGCTTATTGTTCATCTGTAATCTGTATTACCTAACTTCATCACATGCCAAATTTCATAGACGGAAGAATTATTCGGAAGTCGCCATACAACAAATATCCTCATTGATTGGACTAAACAGGATTAATTGACAACAAAGTACTGTGTTACATCATTTCCACACCTTTCGATCTTTTAGATAATCTTCTACTTTATAATAACCTTTACCCATGAGCGTTTTTAACATGGTTTTTAAATTCATGCAAAGGAAGATAAATCACTTAAGTAATAAATAAGTTAATAATAAGTTTCAACTTATATGCTTCATAACATAATTGAATAACTTATTCAAACCTTCCAATATTTGCTCAAACATAACATGATGATTTAAGCCAGCAAGTCCATAAACCAAACACATTTATTTGCCCTTTCCTATTTGTTGAATTCTAATTGACGTAGGGCTACCATTTAAATGTACAAGGAATTTTCAGTAGAATCAAAATTAGTTTTTTTTTGCATTCACATTAATAATCACAGGCATATATTTTTTTAAATAAAACACTATCACGAAATACAAAAAACCGAACAAACATTGAATAACCAAGAACAGCAGGCCTATTTTATTATAACTCAACTGACAGCTTAAAATAATCATCACTGTTCTAAGTTGTAAGTACATTGCTGCTTCAGTAAAAAAAAAACAATGTTATGACTCTCTACAAAAACCCAACATGTACTTAAAACTTAGATCAGTGATGATCATTTTAAGCTGTCAGTTGCGTTACAAAATAGGCCTGCTGGTGTATTCATAAAAAATATTTTGACTCAATACGAAAATTTACGATAAAAACATAAAACCCTTTATTTTTAACACGGCTCTCAGTTTGCACTGCAGTCATATTCTTTTTTTATCCCTGGCCATGGAACAGTGCGACTAGTGGCGCGGCGAGCGAAATTTCTTTTCATTGCATTTTTTATTCACAACGAGATAGTGCTTGGCCTTCATCTCACCTAATGTTAAGTGTCGATAAAGCAAGGTGTCGGGAAGCGCACTAATCCCGGAATCCTCATTACTGAGGTACTGGCTATCTTACCTCTAACTGGCGGAACACAACAATTTTTAAATTGTTGTTATGGCGTCAGACTTAGGTAAGATGGTGGTAGCTATAGCCAGGAGGACTTGAAATTAGCCCTACCAGCCAACTAAACCGAGTACAAATTGTACCCCCCCTGTGAAACGAACCCGGGACCCCTGCGTCTTACACGGGTGGGCGAACCACTAGACCACAGAGGCGGTTAAAGCATAGCGAGAAATGCACAGCGGTCAATATTCAAATTCACTAGCTACGCCGCCTGTCGCCGAGTCTCGTGGCCAGGCCGTGGCACATCCCTAAATTTAAAGGCAGAATTACACACACGCACATTCAGATATTGCTAGCGATTCCCCAGAATCCCTCGAATTGGTACAATTTGCAAATAAACACGAACATGTAAATTTTGTGAACCCAGACCCGGCATGGTAATGAAAAAGGTTTTGCTTACCAAACAGCTTCGTGTTATTGGAGGATATGAATGATGTCGATAGAATGAATTAAAAAAGTTAAAAAAAATATGATTGCTATCAAAATTAACTTTAGTGCAATATATTTTAATTTAATTGGTTAAACGCCGTCCAATGTATAGTAATTAGTCATCGTCTTGTCTATCTCAAATTTCAGAATTTGATTAACTAAAAGATGAGCTGTTATGCCAGCAATATTGTGTTAAATCCTTTTAAAAATATCACACAAAAATACTTTAACTAACCTCATATTTATCGATCAATCGATCATGTTGAACTAAACCTACAAGCATTTAGGCCCGCATTTATAAACCGTTCTCAACATTGAGAGCTATCTTGAGATCATACCTGAGATGCTGTTTATGAGAATATGCCCTTATGAGAATTTGCCGTTTTGAGAAGTTACACCTTATGCGAATAAGGGCTATAAGAAGAACATCTCAAGTATGATCTCAAGATAGCACTCAACGTTGAAAGCGGTTTATAAATACGGACCTTAAACTATTAAACCTGAAACGATAAAATCAAATTCGATGAAAAACAAAGAGTTTTAATTACCCATTAAAACATGGCCGTAACAACTTTAACCGTTTAACAGCAGCGTTTAGTTTCACACACCATAAAACCCCTCCATCACAAACGTCCTTGCCAAAAATAATCAAGAAAAATAGGTCACAGTTAGCTTATTGTCTGATTGTAATAAAACGCATTGTTTTCTAGGTAAGACGGTTGAAAATAGGCCGTGCTGAGAATAACCAGAAATATGGAACGGTGCCAGAACTGGAACTAATGTTGAGCACATTAGGCATGCTATTGCTCAACTCAGGCTAAATATGCACAGTTAATTGTATGGAGATCAATGAGATAAGCTTCCGCGGTTAGATGGGATTTGGATGTTTGATAGTTCACTTGTCATTGATGGAAGCGTTCACTCATATCAAACTATCAAAGAAACTATAAAAGACAGCTTTATCAAACAATCAGAGAAATAGTATGTAATTTTTTTAAATATGTGGAGTCGAGTGAACTTCATTATTTGGAGCTTTTAACTTTCATATTGGAGAATTGTGTATTATGTTATAAAAGAGTAAAGTAACGTAAGAGTAAATCATTTACTTAAAATAAAGTTTTATTTATTTTGATTTTGATTTGGACGAAGTTTAGTTTTGAAGTTCGAAAACAAATTTTATACAGCCTAATTTTAAGATTTATTGTATGTATCTATTGAATTAAAAATCACATGATTTCGATTGTATGTTTAAAAAAAACGGCCAAATGCGAGTCGGACTCGCCCACGAAGGGTTCTGTACCAAAACAGCAAAAAATCACGTTTTCTCAAACATGCTTGGAAATTCGATCATTATTTTGACAACCTTCTTCGTGCTAAATCGGAGTTTCCGGACAGACCTAAACCGCGCCGGCAACTTTTGTATGAAAATCCATTACTAACGTGTAATAATGGATTTTCATACAAAAATTGCCTGCGTCTGTCCGTAAAGGTTAGTACTGAATCTCATTATACACGAAACTTTCAATGAAACACGACAGCCAATGAGGTCTGTGATCATAATCAATATTTAAATTTAGATCTGGCCTTGCAAATGAAAAGTTCCGAATCACGGTAACAGAGTGTCATGAGCGCACTAACGCCCGCCCATTATCCGTATTCCTGGTTACAAAACTTACACGTAAGTTACATACGATTCGGACAGGTGGCATAAAAATAACGTTGTATTATCTATGGATCTTGGCGCAGGGCGGGAAGAATATATTATATTGTTGAAATTTTGTGTTGAAAATTTTTGTTATGTATATTTTATCTTCGATTTAAATTAAGTATATAATTTATTATAAAAATGAGTTCAAGCGACGAAAGTAATATTTTGACGCCACCTGAAATCCAAGAAGCGGCAAGAACTGAAATAGAATACATGTTGTCTCCAAAATCGAAAAACATTAAGTAAACCAGATGTAAACCTAACTGCAATGCACAAAAGACATTCACAAGGGTATAAATGTAGGAAATCTGCATCAAACGTGCAAATTTTCTTGTCAGAAGCATCAGACGGTGTGCATTTGGATCATAAAGTAAGTTTTCGTATTGATGAGGACCTAGGTACTACGAGTAATTTACCACTTTGTTTTAGTCAAACAGCCTAACATCACAACTTTACACGTTCTTTATTTTTGTTGCAGGTTTGATTTTTGGCATTTTCGGTGCATGCAGATGCAACGACATAAGAGTATTTAATGTAAAAGACGTAGAAACTCAAGACGGTGCGATTTGGTATTTTTAATTACTGTAATTTTAAATAAAAATAAAATGTTAGAAAAGTTACTACTTGGTTTGAATTTCCGCGCATTATTTGAGAAAAGTACTATACAAGCCTTGGCAGCAACTGGGCATTGATGGACTCACGTATGTGTTTTTTACACGTTCGTCCTTCAATGCCTGTGTTGCCTGTCGCTGCAGTAATGTACTATTGTTGTGTAGGAGCCTTGCTTAAATATTTATTTTATTCTGTTTGTAGTATTTGTTATCATAGCGGCAACAGAAATACATACATATATCATTCTGCGAAAATTTCAACTGTCTAGCTATCACGGTTCATGAGATACAGCCTGATGACAGACAGTGGAGTCTTAGTAATAGGGTCTCCTTTTTACTCTTTGAGTACGGAACCCTAAAAATATAGGTAAGTTCATCTGTAACGTATACATATAGTTTGTTTTGACTCCTGCCTCCGTATCATGACCAGAAAACATGATTATGATTATAAAGTCGTAACTCGTATACCGAATATAAAAGCGCTTTATAAAAACATGCAACCCTTCTCGTATTATTTGAAAATATATACCAACATAAAAAGTAACAAGTTAAAAATGTATCGTGGAATTGTTTGTATCCAAAATAAAATGAAATTCATAAATCATATGGACATAAATTCAGCGTAATATTGTTACAAGTTCTTTTATTCAATGTAAGACCAAAACTTAAAGGAAACGTCATAGTAAAAATGAAAAGAAAAGAATCGTAACGAAATAACTGGAAGATATCCAGAAGGCTTAAAATGCCAGTCAGAAATATTTTCTAGCTCCTTTGCCAACTAAGCTACTGGGAACATTTTGATTTTTCGCTTGAATTTATTGTTGTTTTTCATAGTTTTCACAATAGACTATTTTTTAGCTTTACAATTATTTTGTAAAGCATTACTAAGAAATGACTGAGAAAATACTTTTAGTATAGGCCAGTAAAATTTTGAGCCCACAGAAAAACGACCTACCTGAGCTTTGTTAATCAATTTTAGATCGCATAAAAAATGAATAAAATAATATAAAATTAATTATTTCTTTAATCCAAAGGATAATAATGATAATATGCGTTTATTTTCCCATCACAAACTTACATGAACATGACTTATAGGTACATGGAACTCATACAATTTAAGTTTGTGTGAGACTGATGCCCGCGCTAGGTGCGTGAAGGATGTGTGTTTCTTTTTATTGTTATGATAAAAATACCATATATCCTAAATCAAATTAGTCTTTTTAATTCTCTTTTTTTTAAAGTCAGTACCTACTTCTGATCTAGCTGTATTGTAGTTATTTTTTCTTTACATCATAATGTTATTTTACACTTTACACTTTGCTAAAGTTCCTTAACCTCTGCAATCGCAACCAACATCGCACTCCTCAAAATCACTGTATTACAAACATAGAGATTAATTTAGAACTAAAATAGATTTCCGTATTTGTCTGGTTAACACCTTTGATGTTTATAAACATTAAACATGTAACCTTTGATGTTTATCTTTGATCAAAGCTTCACCTAGTAGATATGTCTGTGATTATCGGAGTTATTTGAGTATGAGAATTATGCGGAAGCTAATTCTGCAACGGCTAACTAGACTAAATTTAATGTTGTCTAATAAATCTGGGTTATTTCAACGTGGATGCTTAGTGGTTAAATGTAGATCATAGTTTCTCAAGCTTATTTGTAGCAATATTATATTTTACTCACTAAAGCTTAAGCGTTCCCGCCGACGAGCGCTTTCTTGTAGCTGCGATTATCGTGGCGATAATTGCGGCGTTTATCGCCCGCGAAATGACGCGACACAGGTTTTACTTAGCCAGCGACAAAAAAGCGCTGCGATTATCGCCGCGATTAAGCCGCGATAATCGCGGCGTGCTCTGAAATGTTATCATTCCATTTGAAAAAGGAATGCGTGGCGTTCAACATTTCCGTGGGGTCGGTTCATCACATTCTAAATTTGAAATTCAGTGCGGAATAGTACATTATGAGACAAGTTAGCTTAGGTTGCTCATTGGACACAAGACCAGGCGCGGTCGCAGCCTGAAATTTTGGGGGGGGGTCACTAATAAATTTTGTAAATTTATAGAAGCAGTGCCGGTTTTAGCACTACCAGCGCCCTGGGTAATATTTCTACGGGCGCCCCCTATATGCGATTACAAGATTTTCAATTTTGCCTGTTAGGTAAAAAACGGCCGCGCAGCGCGTTTTTTTAGTCAAGTTTCAACTACAAATCTTGTAACCTTGCTTGTTAGTGGAAAAAAAATGGCCGCGTAGCGCAATTTTTAGTCAGTTTCATCAGCTAT
Organism: Agriphila tristella; assembly: GCA_928269145.1. Lineage (NCBI taxonomy): Eukaryota > Metazoa > Arthropoda > Insecta > Lepidoptera > Crambidae > Agriphila > Agriphila tristella. Next base: position 4,991,246 of record OV743435.1, read on the forward strand.
TCTTCTAATTTTGCTTATTTCAGTAAAAAAACCGCCGCGCAGCGCGTTTATTAGTCAGTTTCATCTACTAATCTTGTAATCTTGCTTGTTTATAGTAAAAGAAAAGGCCGTGCAGCACGATTTTTAGTCAGTTTCAGCTACTAATCTTGTAAACTTGCTTGTTTATAGTAAATACCATTTTGGTGCGGAACCTTAAAAATGGCCGCGCAGCGCAGTTTTAGGTCAGTTTCGTCTGCTAAATTTCAAATTTTGCTTATTACAGAAAAAAAACTACCGCGCAGCGCGATTTTTAGTCAGTTTCATCTACTAATCCTGCTTGTCTTTATATACCATCAATGTTGGCCGCGTAGCGCAATTTTTAGTCAGTTTCATCAGCTATTCTTCTAATTTTGCTTATTTCAGTAAAAAAACCGCCGCGCAGCGCGTTTTTTAGTCAGTTTCATCTACTAATCTTGTAATCTTGCTTGTTTATAGTAAAAGAAAAGGCCGTGCAGCACGATTTTTAGTCAGTTTCAGCTACTAATCTTGTAAACTTGCTTGTTTATAGTAAATACCATTTTGGTGCGGAACCTTAAAAATTTTAGGTTAGGTTAGGTTAGGTTCGTCTGCTAAATTTCAAATTTTGCTTATTACAGAAAAAAAACTACCGCGCAGCGCGATTTTTAGTCAGTTTCATCTACTAATCCTGCTTGTCTTTATATACCATCAATGTATACTACCATATTCTAGGAAATAAATGATTATGATTATGATTGTTTATATTAAAAAATAGCCGCGCAGTGCGATTTTTTGCCAGTTTCATTCGTCGCTTGGTCACGCTTGGTCCAGCCAGGTATATACGATTGATAGTCGACCGGTGGTCAGGCGTTTTCGGCGCCCCACACACGAGGGCGCCCAGTGCAATCACACCGCTTGCATCGCCCTACTGTTGATAATGCTGTCAAATAGAAGATTTCTATTTGACGTTTACGATTTTGGGGGGGTCATGTCCCCCGTGACCCCCCCCCCTTCGGACCGCGCCTGCACAAGACTGTGGGTTGCAGCCCGAGCCGCAGGCGAGGGCATAACTCAGCCTAGTATGCAATAAGCAAAAGCTCACGAGTTTCATACGACGTTTTTCAACACATTTGCGAGGAAAATATTAAAGTAATTTACCACACAGCAACAAATACTACAAAAACAAAATATGATAATTATGACGGGAAAAGGCGCGCAGGTTTTTTTTGTTTTTTTCACACGCCCAATGCAAGAATATTTTGCGAACAAAGGGGTGAGTGAGCATACAGCCACTTCAAAATTATAATTTTAAGTGATAAAATGCAAATATTTTAATATTTTATGTCAAAATATAGTGAATTATGAATAATTTGATAATAATCAATATTTGTTTAACTTAATTAAGGACTTACACATTTATTTAATCCAAAAATGTATATGAATTTTCAGCGGCATAAAACCTCTTTGTTGTAACTAAAAAAGTAACTGTATTACCCGGCTAAATTGGGAATGCTCTGTTTACTCGCATAGAACTTGCAGTAAGGTACTTATTTAACTTTGTAGGGATAATATAACTTTGTAGGGATATATAATAAAATGGGCAGGTTATCATTCTGATGAGTTTGGTTTACAATGTGGCGTGAGACAAGGTGGGTTAAGTTCTCCTCGCCTGTTCAACCTTTATGTGAACCATCTGATAGGTGAACTCAACAGTGCCAATGTTGACTGTTACATAGACGGCATTTGTATGAATAACATAAGCTACGCTGATGATATGGTTTAGTGCGATAGTGAGGAAACGGTGCGCCTCTGCGCTGAGTCGCCTACGTGGCAGCACTAACAATATCCTGAAGGTGTTTGTTGATAGATGGGACTTGCCTTTATTGCAACGGTGGGTACAGCATCACACGGTGTTAAAACTAAAATAATTACAATTAGTCATATTTTGAAACACTAACCCTAGTTTTTATAGTGATCATTGTTACTAACACTAATATGGGCTCTGCCTGAAATAAAGAATTTAATAATAATAATAATAATAATTCTATAACCAACTAGTGTTTTATATATTATTGCACGCGTTTGTTATAGCTCAGTTTACGGCCCTAAAAGCGATGTATTAGGACTCACTTTACGAGCAAGTGTGTTGAAAATGAGTTTTAATACTTACTTCCCACACAAGTGCGGGTTCCAAATTTAAATCGGTAGAAGTTGCATGACTGGTCATTTAACATGACCACACGAACCAATATAAAAATCACATTTGTACTAAAAAAAAATCCACGCATTTCGTGAGTATTATTATACAAACCTTGTAGGTACTGGAAGCTATTTGCATTGCCTAGAATGATTAAAGCCCTCGCCTGCGGCTCGGTCTTCAAACCATCCTCGACAATGCAAACGCTAGCTTCCCGTTCTCGGCTTAGGTAAGCCTAATGATTCCGAGCCGTCACGAGATCGAGATGACGGCGCCAGAGTTTTATTATGAGATCAAGATCAGGTGACGGGCTTACAGTGGACAAGTAGTCATAGTATAAATAATCATTCACACAGCTCAGTCAGGTCAACGTCAAGTCAAGTTTTCAATAAGTATAAGTTTTGACTTGCCGGCACTAAAGACAAAGAAAAATCCAAAAAAGAGAAAAAATTAACGCTTAAAGTCCAATAAAAATAAAAGATAAAAAAACGAAAATTCTTTTTTTTGAAGAAGAAGAAAAGCAAAAAAGAAATATAAAAAATGAAAAAAGATTTTTTGAAGAAATAAACTATTATAAAAAAGAAAAAAAAACTAAAAAAAGAATTAAAAAACCGGCCAAGTGCGAGTCGGACTCGCGCACGAAGGGTTCCGTACCAAAAAACTGCAAAAAAATACGTTTGTTGTATGGGAGCCCCCCTTAAATATTTATTTTATTCTGTTTTTAGTATTTGTTGTTATAGCGGCAACAGAAGTACATCATCTGTGAAAATTTCAACTTCCTAGCTATCACGGTTCATGAGATACAGCCTGGTGACAGACAGACAGACAGACGGACAGACAGACAGACAGACAGACGGACAGCGGAGCCTTAGTAATAGGGTCCCGTTTTTACCCTTTGGGTACGGAACCCTAAAAATCAATGAAAAACCAATAAAAAGTGTTTTTACTTTTCTTCTGTTTTTGACGGCTGACTGATTTTTTCATCAAAACATAAAGAAAAGCATTCGCTGTGTTCCTATATTTTTTTTTTATTTAATTTCGTCCTACTTGATTGCAGAATGACAATTTTTACAAGTTTTTGAAGATTTTTTTTTATTAATAATTTATTAAAATCATAGGAACACAGCCAAATCCTTTCTTTAAATTTTAATGAAAAAGTATGTAAATCGGTCTAATTTTGGAGGCGGAAACAGGAGACTACGAAACGTTGATTTTGTCAACTTTCTATAGGAATTTTTCAATTCTCTCGACCGTGGTGTTTCCTCTTATATGATGGAAGTATTTATTAAAGCGATAGCGTAATGATCACAGAAAGTGTATAAACACTTTCAATGGTATTATTTAGGTTGACGACGAAACTACAAAACTAGGAAGAACAATATTTTTCTGTATTGTCTCGGTTGTCTGTGATTTTGTGGAACTGTCCAAGGATTAACACTAATCTTGGGGTTCATTAAAGTTACTAATTTTAGTTCTTAAAGCTTACTTTAACAACATTTAGCTTTAATGATTGTGATGATGCTCAACATTGTTGTTACTGGGTATGTTACTTCCACAATTGAGAAAGGTATTGCAAAAATTTATTTCTTTTGTAGTAGGGAACCATAAATCTTCTGTTCGCTGAAAGAACCTTAATTATTCACAAAAGTAAATAAAGTGCACTCAAAAAAAACGCACACAGTCCATTATAATAGATTCATGGTAATAAATAACCCCTGAAACCCTTTCAGGTGAACATTTTCGAAACAAATTACCCACGTATCTGATTTCAATAGGCGCGCTCAATACACATTCTATTGTAATGCGAATAAAGGATCGAGACGATTCGCACCTTTCTACCCTTCGATTTTATGACGATTATAGAGGAAGTTTCTAAAAAGGTTTATTTGGGAAAAGTCTTGAGAAGTTCTATTTTAAACCTTAAACAGAGAGAGAACAAATCGGAAATAATTTTGTAACGACGACGCTTAAATTAAATAAAAAAATCAAACGCAATTAAGCTTTTCTAATTTATTTATTAATTTATCCAATAACAATAACTAAGAAGAAAAACCAACAAGACTCGTCAAGGGCTGTTTTTTTCCCCCTGTAAATTTCATACAGAGTCGTCAAAATTTAAAAAACGCCCTCAATATTTAAAGTGAGTCCATTTTCCATCTCAATTTACATACTACGGGTAGGTATTGAAATTAATCACGTATCTACATATCGGATGGGTAATTGTAAGAGAAAATATATAAATAATTAATACTTTTAACTGTACTCAGGCCAATTGGCTAGTATCCTAAGGGGGGCACCTAAATACTCTGTAAACAGAGTGACATTTGACATACTTTTCAAGGAGGATATTAAAGAGGTCACAGATTCGGGAGGGCACAGATTCGGGAGGGCACCTAAATAAACATAATACAAGGCCCTTGAAGCGGGAGGTCCCTCTAACGCCTATTTCTACTTCCCAACGAACCATTCTGAGGAACGAATTGGGGAAAAAACTCCTTTAACTTTTCTCCCGTTATGGAGACATGTTGTATAAAAAAGGCTCAGTTTTCCTGTATTTTTGAAAATATACAATCGGAGGGGTAACTAGAAAAACCATAGACTTAGAACATTTTTCGCCTATGAGAAAAACAATAGGTAAATCGCTATAATTTATGTAAAACGTAGCTAAGACGCAGCTCGCACTGTCAAAAAGTTATCAGACCTCGTAGAGCCAAGCTTCTAACTCTACACGCCCTAACTCTACAAGCCCTAACTTCACAAACTCTACACCTTAGTCAAACTATGAGGCTTGGCCGTTGAGACTTGAGACCGTTTCGTTACTACAAGAACTATTGTTTATCAGAAAAGTAATAAACAGTGAATAAATATTCCCATGTAGCGAAATGGCCAAGGCGCATATTTTGACTAAGGTGTAGAGTTTGTGGAGTTAGGGCTTGTATTGTAGAGTTATGGCATGCAGAGTTAGAAGCTTGGCTCTACATGAGGTCTGATAACTTTTTGACAGTGCGAGCTGCGTCTTGGCTACGTTTTACATGAAAATGTTTTTGGTGGGATTATTATTATCGAACGACGTTCGATCGGTGGCATAAACACCAATTAAATTAAATACGACAATTTCACACAGCAGCGCTATTAAGCCCCAAACTAAGCAAAGCTTGTGGGTGCTAGACAGCTGAAATACTACTTGTAGTATATTTTTTAAATATATTATATTTATACATACATAAAATAACTTTTCTACGTTGTCTTAGGTCTGAGTGTAAGTGGTACCGGCAGTCGTTGTTTTTGATATATTAAAGTCATTCTGCGGTTTGGTCATTTTGCCCTCATAGTCTTTTTGCCTTTTAGGCAGCGTGATGGAAGGCTTATTTTGAGATCATAGCAACGTAGGTACTAAAAGGGCTGAAGGCGATAAATGATAAATAATAATAATAATAATTCATTTATTTCGGGTGTCAAAGACCAAGGAACCAAAGGAAAAGAAGAAGGTGATAAAGACGACGTTCAGATATTTTTAAAATATTTTATTTCTGAGAATATAATCGATCCGTCCAGCACCGGGTTGCTTTCTAAAATGACAAAGAGAATGTAAAAAAACTAGATGACCCATAGGACAAAACACCAGCGCGCATCGGCTATTCAAATATTTAAATACTAAATATTTTTCGTCTGTACCTTTTTTAAACCCAAATTTAATGCAAAAAGTTTGCATGCGACGCCAGCCAGGGCGTCACAGTATGTACTATGTAATCTTGTCTCATTAGAGGAAAATGTATTGAATACTTATTAAATATCGAGTGTTCCGGTTGGGTAACAATTGATAGTAAAGTTATCATAACGATGTTATTAAATAATTCTAAGTTTAATTATGAGTTATATAAATTTTATGAGTTAAATTAATCGTAAAAATGTTAATTAGTAAATCATAAAATTTTTAGTTAGCTGATTAAAAGTATGTGAATTGACGGAAGTGTATTTGGCTTTACAGAAAAGTTAATTTGTTAAATTTATACATGTAATTGGGCACATTTATTAGCGTGATACAATTTAAATAATTCTTATTGTCCATTTTAAAATTGTGTTTTGCATACTTTCTTGAAAATTAATGATTAACAGTAAAAAGATATGACATTGACTATGAACAGTAATGGCGGGAAAGAAGTGTCAATTCCCGCCAACAACGAATGCTTAAAAGTGAAATCAAATGGTGTAACGAGTAGAGATGAGACGTACTAGGCCAAACACGTACCGAGTCTTGCAAGTACGAGTACACCCACATACTTATTCCATAAACCTGTTCCACGAGTATTTAGAAGTATGCGTTTTTAATTACTCTACTCGAACTCTTTTCGATTACGTATGTAAGTAAACACGTATAATTCTGAATAGCAAAACATACATTGGTTGATATAAACACTTAGCATAAAGCTTAATAAACAAAAAAAACCGGCCAAGTGCGAGTCGGACTCGCGCACGAAGGGTTCCGTACCAAAAAAAACGGCAAAAAAACACGTTTGTTATATGGGAGCTCCCTTAAATATTTATTTTATTCTGTTTTTAGTATTTGTTGTTATAGCGGCAACAGAAATACATCATCTGTGAAAATTTCAACTGTCTAGCTATCACGGTTCATGAGATACAACCTGGTGACAGACAGACAGACAGACAGACGGACAGCGGAGACTTAGTAATAGGGTCCCGTTTTTACCCTTTGGGTACGGAACCCTAAAAAGTAGCAAATTATACTATTTAGAATAAACTTTCTGAAGATACATAAAACAACAATCTTAAGTGTTAATTCGAATCGAAGAATTTCCTTCATGCTTCAACGGGCTTAGGACTGTCAGTTTAATTATTAATTTAACATTTAAGTTCAGTAGATAAATGTGAAATATCTGAACAGCGATAAAAGCTGACGCGCATTTAAAAATTTTCAATTTATTTTATACAGGGTGTTTGGTAATAGTCTTATAAAGCCAAATATGGTAGATAGGGACCATCAAACTGAAATCGCGAAAAAAAATCAGCTGTTTCATAACGAAAATATCAAAATGTATGAAACAGCAGTTTATTTTTCGAGATTTCAGAGTTGGTCCCATAATAAAAGTTGTTCAGTTTGATGGTCTCTATCTACCATATTCGGCTTTATAAGGCTTTTACCAAACACCCAGTATACATACATTAATCATTAATAATCACATTACTATTTACATGTCATTGGTTTTTTTTTCATAAAATATATTTTTTTGTACTTTTTTTTAAAATAATAATAATAAAAAATAAAAATAGCTTTATTACTAAAATCATTTTACAATAAATTTACGCCGAGACTTCCCGGTAAGTAATCAAAGATACTTGTGGTGAGAATGACTCGTAACTTCCCAATTGGATTACAGCAACGATTTAATTTAAAGGGTTACAGCAAGCTTACAGTTAATTATATTATAATATTTGTAAAATTACGATTAAGTTAGTACGTGTGTGCGTGTGTATGTGTGAGTATGTGTTGGTGTGTGTGTATGTGTGTGTGTGTGTGTGTGTGTGTGTGCGTGTGTGTATGCCTATATGGGGTGTATTCATGTTATTCGAATAAGTAGATTTTCAATTTCCTCATATGATTGAGATTTTAACCAATCAGTCACTACTTTCTTACATTTGTTCAGCTGCATAGGATAGATATTAAGTACACGATTAATTTTATTGTAAAGATAAGCGGATTGGTCATCATACTGACGTCTGGCGAAAGCAGTGCGAGTAGGATATGATGTCATTACAATATCCTTTCTTCGTTTGTTTAACTTAGCTTGGTCGAACTGTGATGATTTATGACATTTAAGTATAATATTAAGAATGTACAATTTTCTTACTGATAGGAGATCACTGATCTTGTACAGGGTATCTGTAGGAAACCTAAAGGGCTTGAAGTACATCACTTTAATCAGTGATCTCTGCGCTCTTTCCACGTTTAGGAAACTGGTCTTGTCCGCACCTCCCCATACCGTGATGCAGTAGTTGATAACGGATTGTGCCATAGCAACATAGATTTTATTTAATAGCTCAGTCCTCATCACGTGCCTCAATGTTTTAAATAACCAAATCAGTTTCCTAATTCTGTTCATAGTTGCTTCAATATGAGAGTGCCAGCTTAGTCTTTGGTCTACCATTATGCCTAGGTATTTTGTACATGTCACTTTTTGTAAAGCTGGACAATCGCAATCCAAGGACGTAGTGTCTGAGCAGCCATGAATCCTCACACAGAAGCTATCTCCAGGCTGGGAGGCAATATTAGGAGTGAAGCAGATGTAATTTGTTTTCGATGTGTTTAATGTGAGGAGATTATCATCAAGCCATTTCGAAACCACAGATAAACCCCTCTCAGTAATATCTCTAACGTGCTCCCAAGAGTTACCCGCAAAAACTATCGCCGTGTCATCGGCATAGGAGAATACCTTTCCCCCAACGCCCTCCAGGTTACACAGTTCGTTAATGTATACCAGGAAAAAACAAAACAAAACAAAAACGACTAAGATCTTCTTAACTTACGTATCTCCTTATCTTTAATAAACACTTAAAAGTTAAACTACTAGTTCACTTTATCCGCGAAAAAAGCAATACGAGATGCCGAAACAACTGACCTGTCAATTCAAATTTGAATAAAAACACACGACTAAGCAAACGGTCACGGCTAGAACCTAGAATATGGACCTTAATTACAATGAGATAAAGTATTATTGTCTAATGCGGAAACAAATATCTTCGGACTCGCTTACTCCTTGACGGCGTTGGACGCTTACCTTCACAGTGCAAACAAAAAGCGGTTTTAACACAATAAAGTTAGGGTTGATCGTAATTGTACGGGAAGAAACTCACTCACACTTAGATCGAACGCGTACCGACCACGTCCACGAGTCTCCACCGACTCTGAGTTTTTCGTATTCATAAGTTTGTGTGAGTAACTAAGTAATGTACGCCGTCGATACTCCTAAATACTCGAAACGCGTTACTTAGTATTTAGACGTCCAAGCAAATACCTATTCCAAAGACTTATTCCAGTAAATACGTTTCAACTCTAGTAACGAGTCAGTCTGATTTTGTGCCTCGCCGAATAATAAGATAAGTATTGAATACCAGTGTTATTTTTGATCAAAGGAGAACCTTTTGCTATGATGTGATGATTAATTTGTTTGATTTGAATGGGTTATTTTATTGGCATTTAATGCAATGTTCGTCAGAATGAATAATAAGGACCAGTGTGTTATTTCATTCGTAATACAAATAATTTAAAATAGTAGTGATTACAAAAGTAAAGTTGGATTGTTTATTCATGATGATTAATGTTTTATGAGTTGTTTATTGGCAATTAATGTAAAATTGGTTATTAATCATTTTTCAATATAAATAATGCAGTCTAATGTGTCGTTTTATTAGTTACACAATTTAGAATGTTAGTGATTATAAAAGTTACGGTAAAATATAGTGATTAATAAGATTAATGATGTTTTCTGGTTAAATCTTGCTTAGTATTGGTTAATAGAATATTATAGTGATTAATAAGGTCAAAGATGTTGTTTTCTTAACAATGCGAGTATTGCTTTTGGTAACTTAAATATATCCTTGTTAAACATTGACTTAGTGCTTTTAATTATGTATGCCTGATCCTATAATTTTAACATACTGTTTATCTTTTTATTACAATAAATAAATCTTTCTCTTCCGTTTACTATTTGCTAGTATGCGAAAAAAATCTCTTGTTCAGCGAATATATTGAGCAGAATTTCATTTATCTCCTAAACTACAGAAATGGGTCATCTGCGCCATTGTGTTAAGAAAATAGTGGCGAGTGAAATGGCGTAATGCGTCACGCAAATACTGGCGGAGGTTGTGTACGGGGCGTATAAACATTTAAGAGATGGTTCATAAAATGTAGCTACTAGCACAGGGGTAGGTAATCGAACAGAACAGAGTCATCTAGAAGACTGACTATGTTACCAATACGAATACAAGTTATTAGCCTTTAAAGTTTTTTTCTCGACTGCGTATTGCTTACTCGACTTTTAAAGTTATCATTCTAAATATGGTTTTGTACTATAAAATATAAATATTGTGTTTTATATTAAACCCATACATGACGACATAAAGATGACATAAGTATTCAGATTTTTCAATGTATTTACATTAATTATTACACAAAGCTGCCGTCAATTTTTATCTTGTACTTGAAAAAAATACTTCCTTGTCAAATCCACACGGGGTGACTAGGGGGTGACTCATAATCTGAAATCATTTGAATCAAACTTTATTGCAAAAATAATGTGATTAAATTGATTTCACCTAACACTGACAAAAAAAAACTTTCAGCTTTCTTTAGAGACAATTCTTTTGATATTAACCACATTGTAGCGTGGATCCAGACATGAATTTTGGAACTCTTGTCTTGACAGATAGTTGTCGCAACGTGTCAAGCATATAAAGCAACGTATTTTTATCTCTGTTCGCTTTAATACTCACATGTTCTGAAGCGACATGTGACATGCTACAATAACGTGACGTCACGTACAAGAAATTTTGACTCAAATGATGTTTCGCAGACACTTTTGGGAGGTCATGTCACGTTTCTATTTGAGCGTGGCTTGTTTTAACAATCTGAAAATGATTTCAGCCAAAACCAATTTTAGTGTAATAATTAACAGGCTGCTGAGTTACTTAAGGGGAATACACTGATTGCAATTTAAAGGGGTTTGTTTTTAAAGAGAACACAAAAGCATTTTTTTCGTCAATCTCTTATCTAACGCTTCTACTAGATTATTACAACAATCGAAATGCGCAATACATGCCTACTTATGTGAAATAGAGATTACCTCTAGGTAAGTTTAAAGGATTATGCCGATTTTTCTATACAAGCTGGGCCATGATGCGTTTTGATGAAATTACCAATATACCATAGTAATTTTATACTGATTGCGTGGGAAGAATGTCATTAAAATATAATGCGGGAGAAAAGAGAAATCTCAATCTCAAGGAGCTGTTTACAGTAATAATTGTTTGATATTTTCCTATTATATGACATTTCAAAGTCAAAGTCAATGAGATATGTATGGTTAATGCGCATCATGGCCCAGAATCCGGCATGATCCTTTATTAACAATTAATTCGGCGAGCCGTAATGTTGCTGTTACTACCAGGAGCAAGGCATCAAATGGCTTTTATGCAATTTCCGAAAGTATGGAGCTTCAAAACAAAATTTTCTACTTTATGTCACTAAAGTAACGTAAAAATTTCGAGTCTCAATCTTAAATTCTTGGGTCTTTCATCGATTCATCCCACGGTATGAATCGCACAAGGACGCTTTTTGAATTCCCTGTTTCTTACCATGGTATGAAAATAAAATCAATGTTACCAAAAAAAAACAAAGTAAATGCTGGCAAAATTACATTTAAAAAGTTGTTTGGTATGAAACAGCGAATTCTAAAAGTGTCCTTGTGCGATTCATACCGTGGGATGAAACACTCATGGTATGAATCGACGAAAGACTCAAATTCTGTCAAGCCATCAAGCGTTTCACCAATATAATTTACAAATCAGATCAAGTCCTTCACAAAGAGAGAAAATCTAATATCACCCTTTTGTCCCAAATAACATATTCTTAGTAGTAAGCCGTCTCCGAGAATGGTAGAAAGTTAGTAGAATTATCGGACGGAGGCCTTGTGACTTGCAAATGAGTTCTACAACTTATTTCTGCAAATAACTAGGATTTATGTGAGAATTTGCGTCGGTGGAAAAAGCCTGTTCATTCGCTTGTGAAACGTAGACAAAGAGATATTATAAAGTTTTGCTTTGCGCTGTTTTATGGAACTCGGTTATTAAATAGAACGAATTTAAGGCAAACAAGTAATATGATAATGGTAAATTATGTTATTTTTACACGTGTTCGGGTTTTATTTTAGTCAATTGGAGCTTTTTATCGACAATAACTTGTAAAATCTAATCGCAAACCTAATTTAAATGAGGTGGCAATTCGATTTAACAAGCGATTGTTGATAGGATCGCTAGTTGACTAAAATTGACCAGCAAGTCGCCTACCAAATCGCCCCGTGTAATTATACCACATTATTGACGACTTAAAATGTTGTTTACCTAATGAATGTCATTCTGAAACTACGGTAATGACAAAATCCCTTTCAAGGTCATAATCATTTTGACCTTATTTAATTTTTGTATTTTAGGCATTCACAATATATATTAAGATAATTAATAAAAGAAAAAATTAACAAAAAAATAGACACCCGTAGCATACCGTCTGAGATGCTACGGGTGAGTCGATTTTTGCTAGTATTTTTTTTAAATATTATAATTATCTTCATTTTGACCTTTTAATTCTAGTCAATTCTTAATTATTTGTTAGTGTATAGGTATCTCTATTTCCTAGGGACGGGACTGAGAATTTTCCAATACTGTAGCGAATTAGAAGACTCAAAGAAAGTAAAGCACTTAGTAAAATAAAAATTAGTGTCACCTCTTCATTGTATGATAGTTAACAAACTGCGAATGCGATGAGTACTCAAAACTGAACTTTAAAATATGGGAATTAATATAAAAATACCGTTGACGGCTACATTAACCCTAAAAGGTAACTTTGGATTGAAATGGAAAACCGTTTAAGTTTTTCGTCAAGTCTAAACCAGTTAAGTAACTTTTGCAGTTAAATTCGAAACATAATTTATAACTAACGATACTAGTTCATACCAGCTAGTACAGGTAGCTTAAAACTTTTACCAATTTCGACCAAAGTTACTTCCCTTGGGTAAAAATAACCCGCTTTTACCCGGTGCTCCTAATCCGAATTAGCTTCAGAAATATTTTGTATTTGAATAATTAACGAGTTTTAAAGCCAAGGGTCGCAATAAAATAAAATAGATAAATTAAATCCTGAAATAAATTCAATGGTATTTCTGAAACACCCCAAACTAGCTACTAGTTAAGATAAATTATACTGGGCAATTAAGGTTGACCCTTGCAGAACGAATGGTGTAATAAACACATTAAAAATCAATTAGAGTAATATTTTTATTATAATACTAATTACGAGGTGGAAAGGTGCTAGGTATCTTAATTAAAATTCTTTTAACGGCGAAAATGTTATTTTGTTTAACGGTTGCTTAATATATTAAAGTTTTATTGAATATTTTACGGAATATTAACTAGATAATTTGCAAATTACCGGGTATGATCCGTTAAAGTGGAAAATGTTTCATAAAGTAGCAGATTCCGCACTTTATCTAGTTTATCTTCATATTAACTGATGCTACTCCGTTAGGAAAACCTACGCGGACCAAATAGAAGTTTTAATTTAAAAAAAAACATGTGGACCAAATATAGGGTTTTAATTAAAAAAAGGCTGGTGTACGTAGTGACAAAAATCGCAGGGCATGTATGAAAAGATTGATGGATCGAAAGAAGTGTGCAAGGATCGTAGCAGGTGGCGATCCGTAGTCTCTGCCTACTCCCATGGGAAACAGGCGTGAGTATATATGTAATGTATGTGTTAGGCTCAAAGAGCGGAATAGGTCTTTGAGCGAAAAAAACGCTCACGACGCGGGCCTGCAGTCTCGACATAGATAGCGATCGTAAAATTAACGAATTCGGTCGATATGTCATTTAAACAACTTATTTTCGATTTTTGGTAGTCTCTACAATCATAGCTACCGATAATTTTCGGTACCGTATCGATTACCACAGAGGAAAAAATCACTACGTGTCGGTACTCTCATTTTGACACTCAACCATTGACACATATTTTATATTATATTAGATTTAATATATGCTGTGGCACTGGGTTCTGTCTAGTCAGTGTTACAAGTAATAGTCATTTAATGTCCACCATTGCCCGGCCAAGCCAACACAAATACAATTTATATTGCATTGTTGCAATATGGCTGCAATTGGTGTCAATAGTATGGCCAACGATGCAGAATCCCAAATTTACATGAAATTGTTTTGACTTACCAAAAATATGTGGCTATAATTGCCGGGCCATACTTAAAATATTGCTTTAGTGGTATTGCTAGCAAAATTGCCGCCTGCCGGCCACAGGAAAACCGCTAAAAATTGCCGGAAAATACTTAGAAGCATCTTCACAATATTTATAATTAGTTTATTTTATACCTATCTCTCTAAAGAAGGAATGTTATAATTATTAACTTATGATGAATAAAGACAAAAAAATAAAATACTTATATTTTTTGTAATTTTTTGTTAAACACGGGTAGTTTTTAAGTACCTACCTACTTACATCTAAAAAAGTTAAATGAGCGTATCTCTTTTCCCTTTACTAATCAAGTATCTACCTATGCAGTGCAGTGAAAAGTTTTAATCCTTATCCTTATACTTATTCCTTATATTCCTTACTCTTTATTCCTTATATAATATTTATATTATTAAAATGTAAATAAGGCGTAAATAATTATTTTATTATGTTGTTTGAGTTTTTGCCAGTTAGTCAAAAAGTGTTTTTTTTTGTTTTATAGGTATTTAAGTTAATAATAATGTATAATAAACTATAACTTCAAAGAAAGTTGATGATATTTGCTATAAAACGTTTTTTATTTTACAACTCGTAACTTTTATAGAAGAGAAATTGCAATTTGAATAAGTTTTAAACGTCGGTGTAAGACAGTTGCATTTTCGCATATTTTTTAAATTTCCCTAAATCGGAGGGACAGTAATTCAATGGCCACACAATGATTTCGGTTATAGCAATATCGGGGAAAATCGCTTGCCGTAACGATCGATAAGGCAAATGCAAGTCTCTACTATTACGTTATCGCACAAAATCGTAAAAATTTTAGTCGATAAGTTACCGAAAATTTTAAGTAATTGTGTGGCCATTGAATTGCCCTCCCTTTGATGAAGGGAAATTTAAATATTATGCTTATTAAAAAGCAACTACTTTATTTAACCAAAAATAAAAAAAATCATCTCTTATTATATTTTCTTAATTTATCATCTGATATAAAATTCCTTCTTTTATTATTACATGAATAACCACTAAAAATATGTATCTGAACTTGTGGACATTACTATAATTTTACTTGTAACACTGTGTCATAGCCAACGGTTATGGCGTTGTCATGCCAACAGTCATATGTCAATGAAATCTGTGTTTACTTACGATTGATAACTAAAACTGTCAAGTGTATGGTGTTGATTTTTTAATAAATAAATTCATTAAAGAATAAAAAATCTCTATAATAGTGGCTTCAACTCAAAGGAGTAATAATTATTCGGTTTCGGGTTCGGTCCACTAGCTAGACGCAAGCTAAGCTGCTGTCTGCTGTGAGGAATATGCTGTAAGTACAAATACTTTTCTTTGAGTTTTCTTTGGATCTTTCAATATTTAATTATGTTTGTTATACCTTCTATACCAATGCATTTATGTTTAGTTTTACATAATAGAGTATTGAGGTCAAAAATGTATTTTAAAATCTGCTCAACACGCGTCACACGGGTTTGGATGCTTGTGATTTCTTTGTTGTTTTCGATCTTTCATAGTCACATGTGATTTAGTTATTTACTTTTATGATCAATGCAATGAATTTGCTGATGTCCACTACTTACTTAAGTATTTAATTAATATCTGTCTCAATATTTTAATTTAAGAATCTATTTTTTCTAATTTAATTTATATTTTTTATTTCAGAGATTTAATCCAAGAATTCAAAGGCTCCCATGAGAAATGAGGCTACGGAGACTGAGGCATCAATGGCGTTTGGCCCCTGCATGAACTAACCAGTATATCAGTGATGGCGTGGCATACAAGCGATTTTCAGCTCACTAGTAAAGCGGAAGTATTGTCCATAGTATCTATCCATGAAATAAAAGGATATGTTGTTAACAATAATAAATACCTCAAGTTATTTGATTGTACTCTTTTATTTGAATAAACTAGCTTAAATAATTGCAATTAGTGTCCAGTGTAGATACTCATAAAGTTGGATACGAGCGTTGACACTGTGCAACTGATGATCGTCCAGGCAGTAGTGTGTGATCTGTGAGGAATTCCGTCATCCTCCAAATCAACCGGATTTCGGTTATAGCGTCAGTTCTTCCCCATCTTCGACGCCACACCATAATTTTCTTGACACTCGATAATAAGCGAATGCCATGCCAATTAGCTGCTGATGATGATGAACGAAGAGCGGTTAGTATCTAAAACAAACAGTAAAAAATAGAAAAACATGTAGTACATAAAAAAAATCCAAATGAAATTTTAATTTAAAATAAGATGATGATGGTAAATTGCAAATTCTTACTGGGTAATATCATAAATGCGAAAGTCCGTTTGTTTGTTTGTTTATACGCCTTCACGTCTTAACTACTGAACCGATCATCATGAAATTTTACATATACGTTGTCAGGGGTACAAGGAAAGACATAAGGAAGGTACTTATACCTTTTATTCCGAAAAAAACTATTGTTCAGAGAAATAACTGACCACGCAGACAAAGTCGCGGGTGGTTGCTAATATATTTTATTAATTTTAGCTCAAACCAAACCAAAGATCTTACATTTCGAGTTTAAAATACTTAATTACAGTTAGGTACCTACTCACTTGCTATTGTATAGGTAGAGAATCCCCAAGGCAGCTCTTTAAAGATAAGGCCATATGGCCGCAACTCTTCGACGAGCTCAGCTCCATCAGCTCGGTGAACATCTTTTTATCCACCCTATAAAGTCTGAGGAACTCGTCATCCTTTTAATGGGTTTGTTTTGATTATTGCGTCTATTCCTCGCCACGCTTCGACGCCTCACCATTTTAGCTCGATGCTTGAGAGCAACTAAATCCTACGCTAAATAGGCCTATGCCTTGCCATTTCTTGCTTTTTTGGATTTTCTAAACACACAATAAACACCACAAAAGTAGATTATATTTTATAAGTCAGTGTCACAAAAACATTAAATGGCCGCCAAGTACCTGTAACGATGAATCGCAAAGTTTGCGGGCTGTCAAATTTCGCCGCAAACTAAACAGCTAAAATCGTTTGGGTGACAGTTGATATCAATACGCTATCGAAAATTATCGGTAGTTATGATGGCAGAGACTACCAAAAATCGAAGAATAATTGTTCGTTGTGACTTATTGATCTAATTCGTTAACTTTACATAGAAATCTACGTCGAGACTGCAAGGGAATCGTTACGGCAAGCGTTTTTTTTCGCTATGGTTATCGATCGGTTAGTAACGATATTATCGCTAACTAATGTAGAGACTGCATGCCCGGGTCGCTGCCGAAATGTCACAACGCGAAATTCGTGTCATGGCTCTTATAAAAACGCCCAGAACGCGTTGTGGTAATCAAAGAAATACCACAAAGCGAAATGTGCGTCGTGGTTAACATACGAAACGGCCACAACGCGTTGTGGAAATGTAGAAAAGCCATGACGCATTCTGAGCACTAGTTGGTGCAACATATTATGTACACAAGGTAAATTCAGAAAACAGTGAGTAAAACAGCCAAGACTTCAGGATTTTTTTAATGAAAGACCTGTATTGAAACTTTTTACAAAAACGTTTCTAATAAACAAAACTTGATCAGCTGTTCGGGCATTTGTATGCAAAGTTTTTTTTTTCGGAAAAGTCGTAGTAGTCGTAATTGTTTATACTCCTGCGAGGTTGTGAGTGTTTTACAAATAAACCTGTATATAGTCTCATGAATAAAGAATGTCATCCAAAGCTGATAATATTGACTGGTATCTGCATCAATATTGCGCGTAGTTGACTGGCCTAATTTACGAAACTAAATTGACCTAGAAATTATTACCCGAATAATATTCAGGAGGCGCAAATGTTCAATCATTTTTGAATCAAATAATTGACGTCATTATAACGATAGAATTAACAATTTGGACGTCTATGTGGTATTGGCAGTTGGATATTAAAATTGATAGTGAATTATTAAAAATATGCCACAAACAATTATAATGGTGTGTCTATTTTTGAACTTTAACCAGATAATACTAAATAAAATACTAGAAAAAAAAAACGACTCAGGCAGGAATCGAACCCGTGAACTTTGTAAGTCCGGTCCAATGCTCTTTCAACTGAGCTACTCAGTCAGTATTTAGTATCGTATAAAAACAATATTGCATAGTGAATGTTAAAATTACAAATTTAAAAATGTATCCAGACAAGCCAATAATCGTTGGGATCAACTGGTAAATGTGATAAATCTGGTAGAAGCATTGTTTGTATGAAAAGATATAACATTTGTCATGGATGTTTGAAATC
This sequence comes from Agriphila tristella, assembly GCA_928269145.1. Classification (NCBI taxonomy): domain Eukaryota; kingdom Metazoa; phylum Arthropoda; class Insecta; order Lepidoptera; family Crambidae; genus Agriphila; species Agriphila tristella. Next base: position 5,009,724 of record OV743435.1, read on the forward strand.
TTAAATCCAACTAGAAAAGCTCTTAAAATGTCAAACCCAGTTAACATAAACAGCACTTTCGATAGAAACAGCTTTTCAATTCCATAAAAAAATTAAAAAGCACACATTAGGTACCAGATGGTAGTACTAACTTAAACAGAAAACATAAAGAAATTACCATCACAAACACAGCACTCGGCAATTTTTCTCTCATAAAATGGACTTTAGAAGTCGAACAAATGAAAAATTTAATGAAGAGCAATAAAAAGTTGAGATTGTTTCGCGAACTGCCTTCCTCGTTTGCCGTTAAAAATTAGAGCTGTTGTTTTTGAGAAAAATGGAATTAATAACCTTTGTAATAAATGTGTTTTTTTGTGCGTTACGGCTCACGCTAACGGTTATTACGGGATGAATAGGGATTATGTTTGTGGAGATGATACGTTGTTAGATGTGGTAACAGGTGTTTAGGCGAGAACATTTAAACGATTATATTTTCTAATAAGTGCATAAATGGAAGAAGTTAAACTGTTCTTAACACCAAGTTTAAAACTCGTAATGTTGCTGTCATTTCCGAGATTCGCAATAATGTTTGTTTCAAATTCACGCTATTTTTAAATTAGAATTGTAAATGACGTTTTCGAATAATTATAATGCCAGTAACATAAAAAAAAATGTAGCCCTTATTTTCTGAAATCAGACCCATTTTTATACCAACGCCAACGTATTTTTGTGTCATTGATAATTGATTTGTATCAAACAAGACATTATACAACGAAGAAAATTAAAATAAAAAAAAAATACCAATAATGATAGGCTTTTTAATAAACTGTATTTTACCACACCAAATGAAATACTCAACTTCCGCATGTTATCCAGAAAAACGTTTATAATATATTCAACACAGCGTACCCACAAGTGCTTGCATTGAATTTAAAACATAAATGGCGCATTTTACTCCAGATTGACACGTAATATGGAAATCTTTTCATTTTCAATCAAAGGATTCGCTTCTTTATGCGATGGAGATACAGTCGAGTTTTCTGTGCAACTGTTCACATGTAACTTCTACCTACGGCAGGAGAATTCACGCGTCATTTGTTTAGCTCGCTACACGCTAATGCAGTGGAGTTATTATACGCTTGCCTTTATTCTATTTCAAGTGATTTCTTCTCTTGGATTTAACTTTTCTATTCAGAGAAAAAATGCTTCATTTGTTAACCCATTGATATTTCATTTCAAATATTAGGCACTTTCTTTTTAAGAGTCTAGACGCAAATTATTATTTCGTGGAATATTTCAATTAAGATATGGTAATTTCAGTTTCTCAATTATTTTAGCGTATAACTCTTTGAAGGTTAACAGTTATTCAGCATAGAGAAATAATGAAGCGAAAATATTTGGCTTCGCTAGCTCAATTTGCAAAGTAATTTTTCTAAAATGCCTTTATCAATCGAATATCAAAAACCCTTTCACGAATCGTTATATCCAACATCATATTTCCAGTCCACGAAAAACGGTTCACCACAAAATTCAAGTTCTAAAACGTTCTCGCTTATAAAGAGTTCGGAGGCTTTATGTGTTATCTCAACTTGCTTCAACCTTTTGTTATTCAGTTCGTTACCTACTCGTCCATTTTTCTTTTCCCCTATTTTCCAGCAAGACCCATGCTATACACCTAACGTTTGCTTGTAATAGATAGTTCTACTGTGCGTATAAATTTTACCGTCGTTTTTTTAGTTGAACGTAGCAAATACCAGGCATCGCTGGCTCGTGTGCTAAGATTGATGGGAGCTGGTGTACCAAAAGAAATTGCCTGGGTTTGACTAAAACTGCCTGTGTGCGGTATTAAATGTTTGCAGAGCGATTTTGAAGGGTTCTGGTGAACCGAAAAATGTGTATGGAATTGAGTATCTTATTGTTGAATTGGGTTTCATAGTGCGATAACGGATTGTTTCTACCGTCGTTGTATAGTTTTAAAAGTAACTATTTTCTAACACTTGACTTCTGTTACAATTTGTAGTTGATGATTCAACCGATGTTTGTTGTTATTTGTCAGATTAAGAAGTCATTTCCATTTTATGAACTGTTTACTTTGGATTAAATTTTACTTCGTGATTCATAAGATTTTTTAGATGTAGCGAAACTATAATAAACCTATTTTCCATCTAATATTATTGGAAATAAATAATATTGTATTTTGGACCAATACATAATATTCAATCGCGAGTGAATTTCGGGTATTTCCTTTAGCAGCTCATTCGCTCCTATTTTACCAAGAGGAATCTTCTTGTTCCTTTCAGTATTCAAAATACATCAACTGAAACTGCAGATCGGAACTAAGCTAGCTTGGATCGAAACCAAAATATTAATGATGGCGTTACTTATATTATTTAAAGTAATCAAATTACAACCACAGGTACCTTAAAATGTGGGATTGATAAATTATTCTAATATCTATTTTAAGAGACATTTAAATATTTAGTAAAAGCGATTATAAATATAACAAAGTCATCTACGAGTAAATACATAAAAGCTATAATCCTTATATTGCTAAAATACACAGCAGGACATTAAACGGTTTTGATGGAAACCGTCCACATTTCTCTAGTGCCGGAGGTTTTCTGTCAAGATAACTAAGATTAATGGAGTCCAGTAGATATTTGTCTTGTCCAATAGTTCCGGCCGGTTGGCAATAGATAGATGTTTGAACTCAGGATATGGCTATAGATCCATTCACTGACTGCCCTAATTCTAGTACCTATTCGCAGTAAACGTTTACTTGGCAATAAACTAAGGTTATTGACAGAATAGTACAGGAGTTGGTAAGTCAAATAGATGGATTGCTTTACCGATTCGAAATTGAAGGCAATGATCAGTTTTATTTGAGTTTGGCGCTTGTTTGTCAAGTCTTTTAGAAATTAAATAATTGATGAGTCTCTTATTTAACGAGTAAGATGGAAGGAAAACTAAACATCGAGTAAAAGGCTTTGTAGTCAAAGTTGTCATTAATGAAAAATTTGGCTTTCACGTAAACGAACGTCTAGAACAGACTGAAATGGAAAAATGAAGTCTTTAATAGAATATTATTTTGGTATAAGTTATTATTTTCAAAACTAAAGCCATGGAATATAAAGAAAAATATTATAAATGAGAGAAGCCAATGACTAAGAAATCATATTAATTTTAATAAATGAAGACGGAAAACAAAACCTTAACACACACTGTGTATTGATTAATTAAATTATGAAATACACAGTTTCATTTGAAATGTTTAATCATTATAATATTACCAAAGACAAAGTTCCTTACAATACAGACAGCAATTACCTTACAAAAACGTATCACGTCGCTATTATTAGACGGAGCTTAATTTCTCGAAAGCTCGACGTTACTTGAATAGCTAAAAGCCTATGTTTACGCTTCCGTCCAGAAGTGGTCGCTAGTGGCAAACTAATTTAATTACAGCCAGATGAATTGCCTCTCGGTTTTAGCTGATGAATTTTGGCCTTTACCGCTTTCAAAACGCGTGAATTGAGGTTAACACCTTTAAAATTCAAGCTTTAGAAACCGCGCCACCTCACCGCTGGCGATTTCATACTGATTTTGTGTTTTAATTAACATGGAGTGTAGTCTTTTAAGTAATGACTAAAAATACTATTCATATAGCATTACTTGAAAAATCTAAATGTAAATTATGCCATCATTAAATCTACTACGGGTTTATTTTTTAGTTCAAAAATTTGACTTTCTTGCGAACCTGATTCAATTTAGTTTAGATTAGATTATACTCAATTGAGTCATAAATTAAAACTGTTTCCTTTCAAGAAAAATAGTTTTATAAAGACTATCCATCATATCAAACACCCGTTGGTTAACCGCTCAATATTTTCGCCGATCATTGTTTAGTCAATCGTTGATTAATGCCCCTCTTGTTGTTTCAGGCACTCGGCCGATGTAAACACAAAGCCGAAATGAGATGAGTATGCGTGTGGCGTGGGCACGGTGGTACTGGATCGTTATATTCACGACGTGCGCTGCCAGGACTGCGAGCGATTGGCTAGACTGCGCCCACATATCCACATGCCGCTGTAAGTGGTCCTCGGGGAAGAAGACAGCCACCTGCGCCTCCAGTGACCTCCGACGCCCGCCTTCACTTTCATCCGAGATACAAGTTCTCGATCTTCACGATAACCCACTAAGAAACCTCCCTCAAGAAGTATTCGCTAGCATTGGCTTACTTAACCTTCAAAAAGTCAATTTAAAAGCGACGCATTTAAGGTCTATACATCCCGATGCATTTTTAGAATTAAGAATCCTAATTGAAGTCGATTTAGCTGATAACGACCTATCCAATCTGCCGAGAGACATTTTCAGAGGCAACGAAAGACTGCGCTTAGTGGTATTAAGCAACAATCCATTGACAACCCTAGTTGCAGACCAATTCCCACCGTTACCGCATTTACGGATGCTTTTGTTAGACGGATGCAGACTACGATCTTTGCACACGAACTGCTTACGGAACTTGAAATCGCTAGAGACAATAGATTTACGTAGAAATCAGCTCACATTCCTACGTCTAGTCACGTTCTCACTGCCGGCTTTAAAAACTGTTTCGTTGTCGGGTAATCCGTGGCGATGTGATTGTAGACTACGTGAGTTTAAGGACTGGTTTTTAGATAGTAAGTTAGGTACTGAAGACTTAGTGTGTGTTGAGCCTTCCACAAAAGCTGGAAATAAGTGGCGTAACGTTTCCAGTGAAAGTATGGCGTGTGCGCCAGAAGTGCGATCGAGCACTTTAGTTGTGAGAGCTGAAGTTGGTCTAGCATCAACTTTTGGATGTTGGGTACATGGAGTTCCGAAACCCCGGATAACATGGCTACTAGACGGTGTAGATATACACAACAGCACTGTTGATTGTGACATGGATGAAACAGAAACCATAATAGATGATGAATCAGAAGACAGAGTGCCAGGAAGTGTTAGATGGGTGAATATTACTATATTGAATGTAACTTCGAGCGCAGCTGGGGAGTGGACATGCGTTGCTAGAAGTTCAGCTGGTGTGGCAAGAGCAGTAATAAGTTTAGTTCTGCCTCGTTCCCAAACAGCTACAGCTCGTACGGCCCCTGGTATACCTCAGCTTTTAGGAGTGGTATTTGGGGCATTAGGCATTTTAGCGTCCCTTGGTTTTATAGGTGCCGTGGCCTGTTGGCATTTGCGAAGGCGGTCTGTGCCCCCTAGTCGTAGCTTTACGGACCAAGAGAAAAGATTAATCGACGCATCAGTGGTAGTCAGCTGTGACAGATCAATTGGAGACATGGCATCACCATGTGATTTTGAGTTGACTGAGCACATGTCAGAAGATAATCAACCTAGGGGGTGTGGATTTGATCCTGTTCATATTACCATTGAAGGAACTCCTGGAGCATTTCCTCCACCGCCAGCAGAGTTTGCTGTTCCTGTTCCGTATGGAAATATATTTATATCGGTGCAAGTGGCTGGGAGAGGTGAACCTGGGAAGTATCCTGATTTGTTAAGTGGTGGGGCAACACTGCCTAGACGAAATAGGACATGCTGTACTGCTCCAGCGTATGATAACATGGGTCCTAGAGTGACAGCCACTGGAAGTTCTACATGGTCGTTGCCAGGGGCTAGCTCAGAAAATATTCATGTATCTGAAACACCAGTTTTAACCCTACCTCCACCACCACCGGAGTTTGTCTCCCTTTAGCAAAGGCCCTTGGTACTAGACGCCTCTGCTTTGAGGTGACCTGGTACCACCAAATTTTAAGTCAATTAGATTATTCCCCACTTTTAATCGATTTACAATAAGTTTTACATGATTAATTTATGAACCTGTAAATATTAGTGTGCTAAGTTTGGACGATGTGTGACATCTTGTGAGATATACGTAAGGTTGTTATCAATATTAAAATTTAAAATTGCATTTAAGAACCTTGTTAATATGTTGGGACGCTGAGTGGTCTAAAGAGTGCTTTTGTTTCATTTGTGGAGAAACTGTGGCCCTTGTTACATAAAGTTTAAAGGACTTATAGTTGTACATAAATACAATTCCATTATTTTCTTTATACCTGACAACTGTCTCATTTATTAAAACGAAAAAAATACACGTGTAGTAATAATAAATGTTAATAATTATTTAAGTTTTGCATTTAAAAGAAACGTCTCCAGAAATGAAACAAACCTGTAATTTTGTCTCATTCGTTTCATAGATGTTAATTTTAACTCTTTTTGCATAAGTGTCTTCCCAACTTTTGTAAATATTATTTATTCAAATTATACAATCTTCCCAAACATAAGACTGACCCTTTTTGTCTGTTTTGTCCAGCGAACTAAAATCTATGGAACAAGCATTCCGCTCAAAAAATAGGACCACACAAAAATTACAACCAAGTGGGCGTGGCGTGCTGGCATTTAGTTCTGCAGCACAAAGCGAGTGAACACTGTAGCTCTACCGTGAGTTGATGCAAACTGTTTTGCTACCGAAAACTATCGGATATACTTCTCACAATCAATGCGAGTGAAAGAGAGAAAACGATAGTTTACGAGAGCGAAAATAGTTTGCATCAACTCTTGGCCACTGGTTGCATTATGCACAGTATATTATCTAATATCTATACTGTGATGAATAATAATAATTATGATACGTTATCTCTGTATCTTTTTGCCTTCTTTGCTACAACCATTTGACTATGTGTAGTCCTGTGGGACATCAATTCAAATAAACTCTCTCTTTTTTATATAAACTGCAATTATTATTACTGTAAAGAACGCTAAAGAATGTCCCCGGGCGCGTGGCTGGCTCGACTAAATTCTGTGCAGGTTGTAATTTTTTTAACCCCGTGGTGCTCTTTTTTAAGCAATATTTGTTTGCAATTACACTTCCATAGATTTTAGTTCGTTGGTTTTGTCTCTCTTTGTAACTTAACGAGTATATTATAAAGCTGTACTGTACACTCCACTCTAGTGATCAACCAGATAGCTTCTAAACTTTTCTTTCAAAGCAAAATATCTAATGTAAAGAAAATAAACTGATCAAGAAAAATTTGCTGTTTTAATTTGAACCTTATTTACTAGGATACGACGGTAGAATCTGCTATCTTCTTAAATATAAACCGTCTCCTTTTCAGATGATACTTCGTTATTTTGATTTAGATGTTATTATTAAAATATGAAGCTCAGATTTGCTTCATAGAAAGAGTAGTAAAATCTATCAATAAAACTGACGCCAATATGATAGTAACAAGAGTAGTAAAATACCTAGTTTTTATCTTACATCCATAACTGGAAGAAAACACTAAAGGAGGAAAATGTAAACAAAGCGACACCATAAAAAATAAGGGACCCCTCACTTATTATACAAGTTTCATGCGTCCCTGAGAGTAATAGGTGGTATATTTCTTGAGTATATAGATAAACACGACAGAATATATTTCCCATAATCCGGTATGCGAAAATGTTTATACAAATGCTTTGTGCTCCAACATAAAAGCCATTATTGTTGCTTTCCATCATACAAGCCTAATTGCTCAGACTTATTCAATATTTCATGACTAATATTTTCTGTCAAAGTAATCTTTTGGTTTGGCTATTTTTTACCGAAAATATTATTTTATTTTCACCAAATTATTCAATTGTTTCAAAATAACAAACTCATTCGATCCCCTTTTCCTTTTATAGAGGAGTAAAAACAGTTAACAGTAATGCTTTTACCTAAATATTACCTGTAGTAAGTTATTATATACCAACCAAAACCAATAAACTAAATCTTCTAACCAGCTTAAGCATTATACAAAACAAAACAGTCTGATTTTCTTTCATTACATCAATCTCCTAATGAGCAACATCCACGTTCAATGTGGCAATACCGTAGAGAGTACCTCCATTCAACGGACACGTTTCCCAGTAATAACCTTGACCCGGTAGGACCCACATTTGGTATACTGCCCCTTCGGGAGGCGTCGAGACTTGGACTACATTTTCCCCTGTATACCTTTGCGGAGTTCCTGCTTATTTCCCTGTTTATGGCTATTGAGCAACGTATCATTCAACTTTAGTGTTGGTACAAAATTTTAACTACCGTCTCTATGTTTTGGGGACGTCATAATAGTATTAAGTAAGGTAAGGAGGTAAGTTACTGAAGTTCTTACGAGCGTTTAGTTTGTGATGCTCGTCCCTTATGTCCATCAGCCATTTTTAATGTCCTCACTGCTGGGGCACAGGCCTTCCTTATGGGTGGTAAGGAGGACGGGTCATAACCCACCACGCGGGCCCAATGCGGATTGGTGGGTGTTAATGACTGCAAATGCATCCAGGACCAATGACTTAACGTGCCTTTCGAAGTACGAAGGAGCTCGAGCTTTTTGGTCACCCATCTGATGACCGACCCTAGCGAAAGTTGCTTAACCAAAAATCTATTAGCTTTTATACAAAAATCGGTTATTATTGTATTTATTATCGTATGAGGATTAGTGGCCACCTCGGTGTTAGAGTTTATCAAGCCGCCTGTGAGGCCTCTAACTTGGCTTATCGACTGTTATCAGATGACAACAGCCGGGACCGACGGTTTAACGTGCCCTCCGAAGCACGGAAGCACTCAGTTGTAATGCCACTTAATGTACACCCATCCGACACCTGGCCGGACCGAGCGTTGCTTAAAAACGTGATTGAGTATATCAGTCAGTCAAGCTTCGCCGTAAGCTCTTCAAAAAATCATTGATAGGGAGTTAAGCTAGGGTTTCCTAGGATGACAGTGCCGTTAATATTACGGCCATCATTTAGCGGCGTAGAACGTTGTCTATGTAAACAATACGGCGCTTTCTGACGTTACGGTGTCGCCATATTGTTTACATAGATAACATTAATTGCCGCTATTTATTATATCTTGTTCGCTATATTATGGCCGTAATATGACGGCACCGTCATCCTAGGAAACTTTACTTTTGATAAAAGTTGGGTTAAAACAACTAGTTATAATGTAAGTACTGCTGAATTGTTTTGATTAATTGTAAAAAATGTTCAATAGCCTTAGAGTTTGAGATATCAAAAAGAAAATGTTGATGTGTTGAATTAAATTGTTCACTCTTCAGCCCCGGTACAAATTTTCATTTCTTCCTTTACTTTTACAATCTAGGAGGGAGATTGCGAACGTCAGCAGCAGTGTAAGTATTAAAATTGCAATACTTGTTTTTCAGTAGACGTCTCGACTGCTACTTGCAATTCTGCAAAATAATACCTAAGTATAATACCCTAAGTATTTATAGAAGCAGCATTGTATTATGAAACATTAACTTTATCAGTAGCAGAATTGCTTTGAAAATTAATAAAATAGAATTTTATATTGAAATCTTTATTGAGATTATTAATTTTTATGTTACTTTTACGTTTAATTAAATCATTTTAAGTTTTAAAAAATGAAAAGAAGTTAAAAGTTCATAATTAATATGAACTTTTTAACTATGTTTAATACCAAACACACGAATCATATAATATCAAAGGCGGTAATACCCACAAAATGACATTTGGAGTAAAACGATTTATTTTTTATTTTTGATTGATTTGTGCCGGGTTTGATATGAACTCTATTTTTCAAACTGTATTTGTAAAGTATATATATATATTAATGTGTAATGTGTTTACCTATATAAACTACGTCCATCATTTTTGAAACTGAGTGGACATTGCCACTTTTGATCACACAATCCCTCCTTTTTGTTACACCCTGTATGATAATTTATGCAAATGATGCATGTACATGAGTGACATAGAGTTAGTATGTAGTTAAATGCGTCTACAAAATTAATTTTGCAGTAGCGAGACTTGTTATTGTAATTTATCTCTAAATATTTAAACAGCAGATAGCTTTATTAAAAAACTTTGCCTTTTAGACTTAATTAATTTCAAAATATTACTTACAGAATTTAATAAAAGTCTATATGACTTATTATGTTAAAGCTTAATTATGAGAAGTTGTATTAGTATTAATTATTCTGTTATTAGGAACGACATAATGAAAATTTAATTTCCTATGAACTGATATTAAATAAGTATGTTTCAGTTTAATTTATACGAGGGTAAAATAGCTAATTCGATTTTATAGCCATCTTTGAACAAACAATAGGGAACATACATTATTATTTTTTTGTATCAAAATCAAAAGTATAATGCGTGAGAAATTCAACTGTAATATTAAAACTTTTCTCTTGAGTTTTTTTCTCGTGATATAGGTACTTGAAGTTAGCTCGCAGCAGCACCCACCGAAAACGCTCTATACAAAATGGTCAACATTTGTGAAGTCACTTATGTCACGTTTAAGGCGCATTATTATGGAGTTAGCCAAGAATTTTCAAATATCTCCCTAAATATTGAGTTTAAGTACATTTAGCTTCAGAAGCAGGAATTCTTTAAAAAAAAACAAATTCTGTACTAACAAAGAACTTATTTAATTTATTTATTAACAATCAACGATTAACTTTTAACAAAACACCATTTTAACTGAAATTGGAACAAAAGTCAACTCACCCGAATATCAACACAATTATAATAAAACTTAAAAAATAAACCTTCACTTCAAAAACCACAAACAAGAACGCGTCGACACGATGTGTTTAGTCCGAGTGCCAGCGAGCAAATGAGCTGTCCGAGTGCGCTCGACTTTTATAGGCAAAGGGAGGGGAGGTAGCGTGATGGTGGCGTGACTTAGCAGAGTGACGTCATAACTCAGCTAATTGTACATATATGTCATATAAAATATTATTTCTTATTCGATATTCTATCCGACTGTTAAGTGCATTATATCCGAAAATGAAAAAAAAAAAATATCGTTAAGTTCCCCTTAAAATATCGTTAAGTTAATTATGCTCTGTCTACTCTCAAATAAATGAGAGTAGACAGAGCATAATGGGGGCTTTTCAGAAGACAAAAACTGTAGGGTCGATAGATGGCGTTGATAAAAAGGTAAGTGTCAACTGTAGAAAAAGAAAACTTTTTTTAAGGTGTTTATTTTTCAGAGCCAAATTGAGTGACAAAAGTTCTAAACTGTATACATATTTATAGACGTGGCTCTACCACAGAATACATAATAGTACAAGTCTCTACCCTATAAAATCAAGTCTCAAAGTACTTTATTTATCCCGTGTATCTTGGGCTTCCATTTTAAAATTCCCGACTAAGTGTATGCAAACACGTTCTCGTGGGATGAGAGCCGCACTCAAAATGCAAGCGAAAAGCCTCGGCGAATTGAAAAATAAAACGAGGCGTATACCATGTGGCTTTGATACATGTCAAATGTATCAAAGACTTTTTAATGCGTCAAGAAAGTCTCAAAAGGTTCGACGCCAAGTTAGAATCTGAATTTTCAAATGTCGAATCTCTCTCTGTAATGAATTGATCTTTGATCTAGAATAATACCTACCCTAGATGAGCGGTCTCAAAAACGACACTTCGAAATAACGCTCTACTTTCAAACTTATATTGTACAAAGTTTTCTCTTCTTTGTTCCTGGATATTTACTTATGTTGAATTTGAAAAGAATAGTCATTTGTACACAGATAAAAATATTCATGTGAGGATTCAAATTACTTAATTTTTGAATTGATTGTTGTTTTGTCTTTTGATTCCATATTTGCGTGCTGTTTTAGTTCGTGAAGCATTAATCTAGCCACTCACATGATCGGCGGTCAATTCTTGCCAAAACGCTGCAATCGAGACGTGATTCACGGATATAATTTATCCAAAACGACAGACCGTCAAAAAAGTGTTGTCTCGTTCAAACGCATTAAACTGTGCGCTTATTTTAATGTTCCTGTCTCTTTCTTATTATCTGACGGTCATTTCGTTCATATATTACTTCTTTGTGGAGCCTTTCGTGTACGAGGTACTGACAGTTGAATGTGGACTTTGTTGACGACAAGATACGGTACACCTTTGGTCAAAAGTATTTAGTTATTTAGTGATATTTACCGTGTTTGTTTAAAAAATATCATTTGTGCTTGCCAATTCAACAAATAATTAATTTGCGCTCCAAGATGACTTGAACCGCCTTGAATCTTACTGTCAAGTTAATTTTCTCGATTTGAATCCCCTTAAATGCTCCGTTGTTACGTACTCTAGGAAGACCAATACCATACATCATGTTTATCGGATAGGCTGCACTGCTCTTTCTAGGAATGTTTCGGTGAGGGATTTAGGGATTGTTCACGACTACAAACTGACGTTCGAGGATCATATTGATAGCATTGTGCGAAGAGCATCCAAGGCACTGGGTTTTGTTTTACGTAGTTCCAAGGACTTTAATCAAATTAAAACGCTAAAAATATTGTACTCTATGTTCGTCAGAACTATTCTGGAGTATGCATCGCAAATTTGGAACCCCCGATATAAAATTTACAAAATGCGAATTGAACGCATACAGGAAAAGTTCGTAAAACATCTATGCTATCGTGCAGGGCTGTCGTATGACTCATCTAAATACGAAGACTTATGTAAAAAATTCCACCTTCTTCCGTTACACATGCGGCGTGATATTGCTGATATGGTCTACCTTATGAAAATCTCATCTGGTATGATTGATTGTCCTGAGCTTCTATATAAACTCTCTTTTAACGTACCCCGTAGTTCACGGCGAGCTGCACCATTTAACTTGCCTTTTTGTAGCACTAAATATAGAAAAAATCATTTTATCTACCGTTCAATGAATCAATTTAATATTTTATCAAATAATTTTGATTTGGATGTATTTAACACCAGTATTCGTGCGGCGAAGACACTCGTTAGTAGGCATTTCTTCAATGGCGAATAATTCAGTTATTTTTTGCAATTCTAATACCTACTATTGTTCTTGATTCATTTATGCTAACTTAAATTTAAGCTCACATTAGATTTAACTGTACTTTGGCTAACCGTGTGAATCTATTATTAGCTTTTTAAGTTTATACTTTGTAATTTATATTAATATTGTGTAAGCTGATGATTCACCGAATAATAAATAATAATAATAATAAATAATAAAATAAACATAGTGCGGGTGGTGTAATTTTGCAAAATTCTAAGCATTTACGTGTTTTTTTCAGTTTCATCATCATATTTCATCATCAAAATTGAAGTGCCCGTCTTTACCACACTAGCCACGTCCCAAAAATAGTTTTGTTCGTAGTTTATGGACAATAAACTACAAGAAATTAAGTTTTAAATGTTATTTTGGTATCTTAAGAATCCATCCCAAGCATAACATCTACCAAATTGTGCACGATTATTAAATTATTTCGGTTTTAAAACTATGTGAGGTTCAAATTGTAATGGTCGGATAAATTTATACCAGGTGTCAAGGTGTGTTTTCCTTAAGGGTAGGTCGTCTCATGGATCACGAGGAGCGATTTGTTTTGTATAGAAGTACACAGATTTAATGTTTTTTAAATTAGCAATTTTGTAAGAGGCTGATTTTGAAAGGTTTAAATTTGCTAGATGGCGGCTGTATACGTTAATTTCGGTGCTAACCGCAAAATAAACACATTATTAAATTTTTTCAATACTTTATAATTCGCTAGAAGTGTAAAAGTACAAAATGTTTTTTTTTAAATCATTGATATTTCTTAAATTACTTACTAGTTTTTGTTTTCATTCAAATAAGGCAAGACTCGTTACAAACAGTATTACGACCCTTAAGAAATCCCTTATTGATCCTTGTTTAAAAAATATCATTCGGATATGATTTATCCGAGAGTGGATAGGGTTTAGAATTTTATGATATTTTAACCTATAATCCTTACATTTAAGGTACAAAATCATATGAAATGGCTTAGCTAGATAGTATTCTTCACAACAGCATACATAACCAGGTACCCACACATACAAACAGCACTGGTAAAAACAAAATGAAGTATGACTACGCACACTCTCAAAAATTGTTGCTCATTTCCAGATCATATTTTAAAGTGCTGTTTTACTTAAATGGAATAAATTTTATAGCAAAATATTCATAATACAGTCTAGTTTTAAGGCCTATTTTTGGTATAAAATAGAAACAGTAAACACAGTAAGCGATTAAATCAAAACTTTCCCTAGATTTTTTTAAGAATTCTCCAACAATTTTCTATTGACGATATTTTTTGTTTTTGCAATGGAGCAATGTTTAAATAAACTTTTAATAATATTAAGTAATTATTTCTCATTCTAAAGAGCATAAAACATCCATATCTTACCGATTTAGATTTCGTAATAATCTGAATATTCTGAACAAAGATCAAAAAATTCCCCATGCTTACGGTTTAAACGCTCAAAACAAAGAAACTATCGTATTTATTAACACGCACCGAATATAAAAACATTCTTGTGGATAGGCTTAACAACTTATTAGAACTGTCGGAACATAAATAAACATTCCTTGGTGGTGAAAAAAGTGCTCAAATGTAACCTGACGAAAAGCGCGCGCTCGCGGCGCAGAGGCGGATCAGATGACCATCCCCGGATATATTTTGCAGAACAGGTGAGTGGCTAGAATAATGTTGATCGAAAAAATTGATGGAAGACTTTTAACGTGTGGAGATATCAAGTAGTTTCAGTAAGTTGAAAAGATTTACTTAATGTAGAAAAAAGAAAACATACTCATAATAACAATACATTTAAGAACAAAATAAAAGAAGAAAAAAGAAACCAAATAAATAAGAGTTTCATATTTTAAACCCAGTTTTAACGCTCACGTCTCACATTTAAAAGGTACAAAACTCTCAACGAATCCGGAGTTAATCCGGCAATTACGGAAGGTATTACAGTGCCTTTTTACATTCACCTATGAGATAATTGAAAACGTTTCTGTCAACTTCCGAGGTAATTTCGTCGAATTGCCAGATTTATTTGCACGGTGCAATTGAGGGTTGACACAATTTCGATCTCAATAGATCGAAATTGTGTCAAGATATGTCAATACATAAAACTCTTGGACACTTTATAAAACCTTTGGACTTTTGGACACTTCGTGCTTTTTGAGTGACCACGACCTTTGAAAAGAGAGAGACGTCGAGTTGCGGAAACCGCCTGCATCGACAAGAAGAAGAGAGTAAGGAAATACGAAAAAAAGCTATACAGGCTGTTTGATAATAGCCTTATAAAGTCGAATATGGTGGATAGGGACCATCAAACTAAACAACTTTTACTATGGGACCAACTCAGAAATCGCGAATAAAAAATCAGCTGTTTCATACTAAAATTAATAACGAAAATATCAAAATGTATACCTATTGATATTTTCGTTATTAATTTTAATTGTAATGTTGATTTCAGCTTTATAAGGCTATTACCAAGCACCCTGTATATAAATCAAAGCATGTGTGAAATCGTGAAAACTGATTTATTTTAATTAATAGCTTAAAAGTGCATAGAAGTAGATATACGAAAATAAGTAGAGATGAAACGGGTAGCAGTTTGGCCGGATACCGGATATTCGGCCGACCATGTTGCCGGATAGCCGGATATCCGGCCGCCGAATATCCGGCGGAACTTAGCCGTTTGGTGCATCGCCCACACACACTTGCGTAGGTGGCGCGCGTACGATCGGGTGGACTCGGTTCGATTCGGGTCTTAAAACTAATTATATTCCTTAAGTGATACTAAGACTAACTAAATAAAGCAAATAATTACTTTTTTTTATCCAGTTTTTTTTTAAATTCGGCCGGATAGTATTAAGGCCACCGAATAGGCCGGATACCGGATAGTTACCGGATATCCGTTTCATCTCTAAAAATAAGTCAATTTTTTTCTCTGGAAAACTACTTACATAAGAGAAAAAGTAAGCACAAATAATTTGCATACTGATTTTTATAACACTGTACTGTACAGTCTTACTTATATTATCGCACAGTTTGATTAATTTAAGAAGTGACTCACCTCAGAGAATTTGCGTTACAAAATGACGTACCTATTTTAATCTGTAATTTTTTTCTTTGTCATACATTCTCTACTGAAGATGCAGCAGATCTGTCTATTGTCAATCTAGTCGCAATGTAATTAAATTGTAATGTTAATGTAATGAAACAATTTATTCAGAGACTAGCGGCCGCCCGCGACTTCGTCAGGGTGAAAAGTTTTTTGCTTTCCCTCGGGAACAATACATTTTTTCGGGATAAAAGGTACCCTATGTCCTTTTCTGTACCCCTGACAACGTGTATGCAAAATTTCATGATGATCGGTTCAGTAGTTAAAACGTGAAGGCGTAACAAACAAACAAACGGACTTTCGCATTTATAATACTAGCTGCCGCCTGCGACTTTGTCTGCGTGGAAAGGTTTTTTGCTATCCCTCGGGAAAAATACTTTTTTTCGGGATGAAAGGTACCCTATGTCCTTCTCTGTACCCTTGGCAACCTATATGCAAAATTTCATGACCGGTTTAGTAGTTAAGACGTGAAGGCGTAACAAACAAACAAACAAACGGACTGTCGCATTTATAATATTAGTAAGGATTACTAGCTTCCGCCCGCGACTTCGTCTGCGTGGATAGTATTTTGTCTATCCCTCGAGAACAGTTCCTGTTTTAGGTACCCTATGTCCTTCTCTGTACCCCTAACAACATATGTGTAAAATTTCATGATGATCGGTTCAGTAGTTAAGACGTGAAGGCGTAACAAACAAATAAACGGACTTTCGCATTTATAATATTAGTAAGGATTTTCTCATTAACTTAAAGAAGAATGGTTTAAAGTACACTTGATTAGTTCTGAGCCAAAAGCTAAATAGGTGTACAGAACGCTTTAAAAGTCAGATCAAGATGCCTTTTTATTCAATGGCTGCGAATGCTGCTTTAAATGAGAAGGTGTTTAAAAGAATTTATTTCAAGACATAGTATTTCTATATATAAAATGGCTTTTCAGAATCGATTAGTAAGTCTGTTGAGGATTTAATGATAATACCTAATATAAAATACACTAAGTTCATCCACTTATTTAAAAAAAAATACAGTTGATATGTGTGTGTAACATTTATTTCTAAAATGTTTTCTGGCGTTAACTCCAATACAAAGTGACATTTAACACGTTAGTAGGTACTATTATATTCTGTGATTTAACTATGACATTTTTATCTCCTTTTATAACATCAAAGGATATAAAATTAAATCAATTACCGAGATTTCACGGTATTTAATTATTTATGATAGGAAATAGAAAACATGTTAAACTTAGATCTTATTCTTTTCAAAGTTCTGATTTGAGTCCCTTTGCCAACATAGGTTTTTGGAAGAAAAAAATTTCAGTCATCTCCGATGTTTGATAACCTTTAGAAACCCATTGTAAGACGTAACAAAATACAGAAGATCCATCAATTCGTAAATACTTTTTGTTTCAAGACCTTCAGGGAACAAAACATGAATTAGGTTAAGATAAAGAACAAAGCCACAGATTTTATGCTGATTCATTAATAATGAGAAACTCAATTGTCTTTTCCAAGTGTTACAATCTAAGACTTTAGTGAACTGGCATTTTCTAAGTCGTCCTATTTCTAAGTTCCCTTTGTCCACAAAAACTAAGTAAAAGAATACCCAATTTATCACTTTGAACTGTCAAAGGGCAATTATTTTGACAGTTGAGAGTCGATAAAACGTATACAGAGTTAGTTTTTAAGTATATCTAAAAATTAAATGAGTGTATCTCTTCCTTATTCTAATCTAGTATGTAGAGTTAAAAGTTTCAATATTTAATATAATTGGTCAAGATATTGAGGTTTGTTTAATTATGTCCCAATTTTTTACTGATTTCTGGATTTAGAGCTCATTCGTAGAATTACACGCGCGTAATCAAAAGTCATCTTGTTTACCTACGTAAATAATAATTCTTCCAATTTTTTTTGTTCCATTTTAAGAAGATTTAACGTCTGTTCTTCAAAAAATTACATTGTTAAAAATATATTATTTCAATTCTTTTGATGTTATTTATAATATTCCATCAAATTAACTTAGCTCAATCTATCAACTACTTTTGATTGTGACACTTAAAACAATATCCTTTGTTCCACGTCCTTATCTATTTATTTGCCCACAAAAAACTAGTGCTTTTTGACTTTTATTAGTATCTGCTTGATATCAATCTAGATCGAGTTTTTATTTTTATGTCAATAGACGTGTGTAACGTTTACATTCGCTGTTATGCGAAATATATTTCCTGCCTTTTCTCAAAAATCTCATACGTAATTTGCCCACTTTTCCCAGCCCTTGGCAACTCGTTTTGCGACAAATGCGGAAAACCAACGTCTAAGTGGATACTAAGCCGTACACACATTTGTACGGAATACATTTTACGAGGCGCATTTTAAGATTTGCGACGACTCAAATTAGCGTAAGGGGAATATATCCAGTACCGACGTGGCGGCACCCTTAAAAAAAAAACTCACTAAGTAATAAGAGCGCTATTTATACAAATGTTGATAAGCAAAACCCAAAAACAATTTGTAAAGTTGATCATTACTTATCAACTTTTTGTACAAACAGAAACACCTCTGAAATCACAAGAAAAACTTTGCGTACATTTTACTACAGCTCAAATAAATTTGTACATGAAAAAAATGTTTTTTTTTGCGCTTTTTGGGTTGTTTCCACCGAAATCGATACGTAGAAGAGGTACATTCAATAGTTTGTGATGAGCATAATATTTTTTATGTAATTTAAGAATAACTCAAGTGGGTCTAAAATTACATAATGTGATTTTATGATGAAATATATAAATAACATTGTGAATGCAAAAATAAAAATAAAATAACCACAATTAAAAAAACGTCAGTGAATTTATAACAAATGTAGATACATTTCACCCAATAATGTTCAAACTTTCTGCATCCGCCATCGTAAACGCTCATGACTTTTTTTAAACAAAGATTGTTTTCACCAATAAGCCTTCAGGGACCTCCAGGAGGTATACAACCTTCTTCCTTGAACCTCTTAAAAACTTTGTGAAAATATTGTCCTTCTTCGGCTTCATTTTCAAACTTGCCTTTTTGGAGGTCAGTGCATTAAAAATATTACTTCTCATTGCACAAATATAAAGAAGACAAGAGCTGTGTGTACTAAAATTTTGAGCATTAGAACTTGGCCTTCACCGCACCTGATCTTAAGTGACGATAAGGCCGAATGGAAAGCGCACTACACCCAGAATCCTCATCACTGAGGAACGGCTATCATTTAAATTGTTGTTATGGCGTCAGACTTAGGTAAGATGGTGGTAGCTTAGCTAGCCAGGCGGACTTGAAATAAGCCCTATTACCAAACAAACCGAGTACAAATTGTACACCCTCTGGGTAACGAACCCGGGACACCTGCGTCTTATACGGGCGGGCGAACCACTAGACCACAGAGCAGTGGCGGTATAATGAAATTGTCGTGTCGTATCAAATGTACCAACATCTTTCCTCTTCTGCTTTCTAGCGTCTTCAACAAAGTTCTCTTTTCTGATAATTCATTTAGTAACGACCGATTTGAAAAAGTAAAACCCCATGTTCCCACCCCCTTAAAATATGTAGTATAGAAATAGGTTCATGTCACACTAAAATAGACTATGAAATAAAATGCAAAATTGGCATTTCGGGCATTTGCGTTACAATGAAGCTGTAATCAGTAGGCTTTTTTAAGAATTGACTAGTGATTACTTTTTTCATACTAATTCAAATACGCCACCTTTTACTAATTTGATGTAAAATCTGGAGCGAACTTATTTTATCCACATCTGGAAAAAAAGGCACTTAAATCCGTAACAATTAATTTTTTCATGTTCTAAAATTTTAACTTGTAAAGTACTTAATAAAGTTTGTAAATTATTGTTACAATGCTGAAGAATACGTTTGTTGCGCCTGTTCTTATTGTCAATTTAAAAAGTCTGGAACGGTGGTAATAGACAATTTAAAATAAACATAGAAATTGCGCTAAAACCTTTATTCAAATAATTGAATCAAGATATTTTGATTACGACTATGATTGTTATCCTTTCAAATTTCAACTCAAGTGTAGATAGATACAACAGTCGATAAAGTGCTTTTTAATTAATTTTTAGCAAAAGTATTTCATCATCATTATCATCATATTCAGCCCACATAAACCCACTCCTGGATATAGGCCTCTTCTCTATAGCGCCATTCCTCACGGTCCTGTGCCAGCCTCATCCAGTGAGATCCCGTCAACTTGACGATATCGTCTGACCATCGGGCCGGTGGTCTGCCCACTGGCCTTGTTGCTCCTCTTGGCCACCACTCTGTAACTGCCTTTCCCGTCTAGCCAAGTGTCCTGCCCATCTCCACCTTAACCTCGTTATCCGCCTACCCACGTCTTCGACCTTCGTTTTTTGTCGAATTTCGACGTTTGGTATACGGTCAACAAGAGAGATACCTAACATAGAACGCACCATTGCTCTTTGTGCTACCTTAATTTTGTGCATATTCTGCTTAGTGAGCGTCCAAGTTTCAGAACCGTAGGTGAGGATAGGCAAGATACATTGGATGTACACCTTGGTCTTAAGGCACTGTGGGAGTTTAGACTTAAAGACGTCCTCGAGTTTACCGAAGGCAGCCCACCCTAATCCGATGAGTCTTTCGATCTTTTTGACCGAGCGAGCACGAAGTGCGAGCGAAGCTTCTCTGCTTCAGCTTGGGCAAAAATTCTTTCGTATGTCTGTATGTTCTCTTCTACAGGTCGCATTTGTCAACCGATTCTCGTGAAAATTTGTGAGCAGGTTTGAAAATTATATGGAATTTTTTTGTCGAGCCAGATTTTTTAATTTTTCAAAATGGCGGAGATATGTTAAAAAAACAGGTTTTTCGGCTTTCCAGCGCTGTCTGTTTTCCTCTACAGGTCGCATTTCTCAAGCGATTTTCGTGAAATTTTGTGAGCAGGTTTGAAAATGATATAGAATTTTTTTGTCACGCCACTTTTTCGATTTTTTCGAAATGGCGGAGATATGTAAAAAAAACCTATTGCAGTCCAGCTTTCCGGCTCTGTCTTTTCTCCTCTACAGGTCGCATCTCTTAACCGAAATTCCTGAAATTTTGTGGGCAGGTTCGAAAATCATATAGATTTTTTCAAGTTGAGACAGTTTTTCTAAATTTTTCGTAACGGCGGAGATATGTAAGAAAAATGTATTTCAGTCCGGCTTTCTGACGCTGGATGTTCTCTTCTACAGGTCGCATTTCTCAACCGATTCTCGTGAAATTTTGTGAGCCGGTTCGAAAATAATATAGATTTTTTTTTTGTCACGCCAGTTTTTGGAAATTTTTCAAAATGACGGAGAAATGTTAAAAATACATATTTCAGTCCGGCTTTCCAGGGCTGTCTGTTTTCCTCTACAGGTAGCATTTCTCAACCGATTCTTGTAAAATTTTGTAAGCATGTTTGAAAATTGTATAGATTTCTTATGTAAAGCCAGTTTTTCATTTTTTTTCTAAATGGCGGAGATAATGTAAAAAAATCAAATTTCAGTCCGTATTTCCAGCGCTGGCTGTTCTCCTCTACAGGTCGCATTTCTCAATCGATCTCGGTGAAATTTTGTGAGCAGGTTCGATAAATATATACATTTTTTTGTCGAGACAGTTTTTTGAAATTTGTGAAATAGACGGAGATATGTAAAAAACCATATTTCATTCCAGCTTTCCGGCTGTTTGATCTCCTCTACAAGTCGCATTTCTCAACAGATTCTGGTGAAATTTTGTGAGTAGGTTCGATAATTATATATAACTGTTCAGACAAGCCAATTTTTCCAAATTTATAAAAAAAATACTCACCCATTTTGAAAAATTATCAAAATTAGAAGCACCATCTAGCTGCAATACTCACGTACCTACTGTGTGCTTTGAAAACTTCATGGCGATATTTTATTTTATTTTTTCGCGAGGTCTACAGCTCACGGAGCCACTAGTATAAAAAAAATAATTGAAAACGCACTTTTCCGATTGTTGTATCTACACTTGAGTTGAAAGTTAAAAGCATAACAATCAAAGTCGAAGTCAAAATATATTTGTTCAAAATTCACACTACAGTACATAAAGATCTACTGTAGTGTTTACACTGTGTCCCAGTCATACCGAGCCGAGTCAGGCTTATTTTGTATTCTACTGTTCCTACTGGCGTAGTGATATTTCATGTTACGCTTTGTTGAAGAATTTTCGGCCATTTTGGCATTGGGCCTCCATTTTCCTTGTTTGTGACGTGCCAGAGGCAAAAAAGTGTATTTGACGAGTAACTCACTTGAATCGTTATTAAAAATTCCCTTCCGGATGACTTCGTCATTTTCTTAAAATTGACACTTTCCTAACTTGTCTCATTTTTAACTCGGCTCTTTCTTAGTTGGTCTCTTTCCTAGACGACTTCGTCATTTTCTTAAACTTGACGCTTTCCTAACTTGTCTCATTTTTAACTGGGCTCTTTTTTAGGTGGGCTCTTTTTTAGTTGGTCTCTTTTTTAAACTTCAAACTCGTCTCCCCTCCAACGGCTCCAACGAACCCACCAACACGACGATTGCTGATGAGCGAGTTATGTGATATATGTAGCTTTCTCATAACAAATTAAACTAGAAGCACATGCTTCTGGTTCATTTTTAATATACTATCATAAAAGGGGAAAGTAGATAAACAAGTTTTTCAATACAGATTGACCATAAAGAGCTGAAAAAAGAGCTGGCACAACTTTATATGTAAACACGTCAAAATCGCGAATAATTTTGGCAACACCGCTTTATTTTTGTACTGAAAAATTTTAGTTCCATTTTATCTAATTTCAACTCTATATGGCCAAACTGTTAAAGTATGAGAAAAAGATACGAATTTTTCTAATGCGTAACCCGATCTTGTTAGTTGTTTTTATAGTAAATAAACTATTGTGCTTTTATTAACAGTGCACAGTTTTTAGTAACAGTAAGTGGTTCACCCAGGTGAAATAATCTGGTGGACAACGGCTAAGGAGAGAGGAAAAATAGCGAAAAAGAAAGAGCCAAGTTAAAAATGAGACGAGTTAGGAAACTGTCATTTTTGCAAAAGAGACCAACTAAGAAAGAGCCGAGTTAAAAATGAGACGAGTTAGGAAAGTGACAAGTTTAAGAAAGAGACCAACTAAGAAAGAGCCGAGTTAATAATGAGACAAGTAAAAAAAGTGTCAAGTTTAAGAATATGACAAAGTCATCCGGAAGGATTTTTCCTTCTTCTATTTTAATTTGATAAGGGTAAGACAAAAGGCAAAAAAGGATTGTCAGATGTGCAGCTGTATTCCAACAAAATTATTTAGGTATGTTTTTTTTTAAATTTACACAACATGTATTTTGAGGTTATATTCTATAGGTCATAATAATAAAAAAGTTTTGAAGATATTTTAAACTTTTAGATTTTTGCATTCACAATGCTATTTTTATATTAAGATGAATAAATAATGAAAAAATATTAGAAAAAAATCGACTCACCCGTAGCAAGTCAGACGGGATTCGAACCCGCACCCTTGGGATTCCGGCCCAATGCACTACCAATTATGCTACCGAGCCACTAATGAATTTGGCGAAATTTTCTAATACTTTTTACGTTTCCGCTGAAGATCAGCGCCATCTCACCAATGTGAAGAGAATTACTTCGACATTTGAAGGCAGCCCCATTGCGGGTGCTAGACAATCAATTAAGGTGAAACAGTTATACAATTTTAAACTTTTAGATTTTTGCATTCACAATGCTATTTTTATATTAAGATGAATAAATAATGAAAAAATATTAGAAAAAATCGACTCACCCGTAGCAAGTCAGACGGGATTCGAACCCGCACCCTTGGGATTCCGGCCCAATGCACTACCAATTATGCTACCGAGCCACTAATGAATTTGGCGAAATTTTCTAATACTTTTTACGCTTCCGCTGAAGATCAGCGCCATCTCACCAATGTGAAGAGAATTACTTCGACATTCGAAGGCAGCCCCATTGCGGGTGCTAGACAATCAATTAAGGTGAAACAGTTATATAATTTTAAACTTTTAGATTTTTGCATTCACAATTCTATTTTTATATTAAGATGAATAAATAATGAAAAAATATTAGAAAAAATCGACTCACCCGTAGAAACTCAGACGGGATTCGAACCCGCACCCTTGGGATTCCGGCTCAATGCACTACCAATTATGCTAACGAGCCACTAATGAATTTGACGAAATTTTCAAATACTTTTTACGTTCGTAAGATCAGCGCCATCTCACCAATGTGAAGAGAATTACTTCGACATTCGAAGGCAGCCCCATTGCGGGTGCTAGACAATCAATTAAGGTGAAACAGTTATATAATTTTAAACTTTTAGATTTTTGCATTCACAATGCTATTTTTATATTAAGCTTATAAATAATAAGCTAATATTCACCTTAATTAAGCTAATATTCACCTTAATCGATTGTCTAGCACCCGCAATGGGGCTGCCTTCGAATGTCGAAGTAATTCTCTTCACATTGGTGAGATGGCGCTGATCTTTAGCGGAAACGTAAATAGTATTAGAAAATTTTGCCAAATTCATTAGTGGCTCGGTAGCATAATTGGTAGTGCATTGGGCCGGACCGCTGACCGCTGAGCTACCGAGTATCAACTCAAACCCAACCCAAACTCCCTCAAACCCAACGTAAACGCAACTTATTAAGAAGACTTAAAATTACAAATTTAAGTGGATGGATTTCAAGGAGAAGCTGTAGTTGAGTTTGAACTGAGTTCGGGTTGAGCTTGGATCATGTGTTGTCGTCTGAACGCAGCCTACAGAAAGAAAAAGTGTCGGTGTCGCCTTTCCGCCATAAATCACCGTGTCAATTACGCTGTACCATATGTGACCCAGCATTTCAGGCCGTGTCCGTGATTTCAGTGTCACGTGACGTGACACATTTTAATGCATTCCACAGTTGTTTTGTTAGCTTTATTATCCTCATTTGTTTGAACTGTACTCCATTTTGCTAACTTCGTTTTTATGTGATTCCTATTAAGGCACTTTTAAACTGTTTACATTAATTTTTCAATGGATAGAGAAAAATTATGTTAAGATGATACTTTTCTAAAAGGTAAATTTTCTTGTTCACCAAGAATAACTCAGGACATGAAAAATTATTGCCGTGTATTTAAGTAAATATTTTAATGTTTAGATTAGTTTTGTTAAACTTTCTGTAATACAATATAGACCAGAAACGTGCTTCATCAAGCAACTAACGTATAACTCACAATAACTCTTAATTCCCGACTAAACTAAAACGGCTACAAATAAAACTTGACACCCGATCACGTGTTAAAACCACATATATCCCGGAGGCGAAAGGAATGTTCATACAATATGCAAGTGCAGAGTTGCTACAGAAAAACCTTTTACGGGGAATAAATGGAGCAACGTGAACGAAATAAATGCAAGCGGATGTGTGCGTTGTAGGACATTATATAGTCCGCATGTTATGGATACGAAATTTCGGAAATCGATACGGATATAGAAATAATTTTAAAATAGTTTTCGGATATGATTACGAATATGAAATTATTTCGGTTTATCCGTTAGTTTCGGATAGTTTCGGAACGGATATAAACATAGAACATACATACATGCAAGTGACATGTGCGGCTAGTGTGTCGGCGGGGCCGGGCTGAAAAATACCGGGTATAACAAAACCCTCAACGAAGCCGAGGTCTACGTATTCTACCCATATTGCTGGAAAAAGATATACATTTTTGGTGTTAAAAAAGCATTGCATACGCCATTGCGTAGTGCGTGACATTTCACGCGCACAAACAGACCGTGCCTGCGAGGGTATGCTACACAGCTGCATGCGGCCGAGTTGAAACTGTTGAAAAGCAGCGTTTATGTGGGTGCTCATGAGATACATTAAGTGATGTCGCTTTGAAGTCATTGTTTGTTATGAAATACTTACAATTTTGATAATATTTCTTTGGAAAAAAATTAGAAAATAACGAATAAATTAAAATTTCATTAAGAAATTGAAATGAAAATGATAAATTGAATAACTTCGTAGGTAGCTATTGGTTTACTAGGTATTAGTCTAAAAGACAAAAATGATCCTGATCATAGGCGGAATGCGTAGACTTCGGTTTTGTTACATCCGTTATGTCATAACGTGTCTATCTGAAATTATCTGAAACTTATATCGGATTCGGTTACGGTTACGGAGCTCCTTAACAGCCCTTGCATAGTTTACAAATGGGCTCACACGTCTGTCCAATAATAAATTATAGGGCTCTACATTGATTTGAGGTTGTAAAACCTAACGATAAAATCTCAACAACAAATTGGTTCAATGAAATGAAACACTTTTTAACGGATATTAGCGCGGTTTTATTGAAAGTACTTTGGTAATTAGTTGGTATTTGCTTTTTTTTTTCATTTTCCCGACGTTTCGACACCTTTTCTGCTGCCGCCGTGGTCACGGGCACAAGTGTTTGAGCATGTCTAGTGAGCGCGTAAGCTTGAACGGTGAATAAATTCGTTCAATGTTTTTTACATGACATGAAATGATAGTTTAATCATTTCTTAGAAAACGAAAATGTGTGAGATGGAGATCCTTTCTATATCTAAGTAATAAGTATCTATAGGGATGTCCCAATAAGAGTGCGCTTTTTAATTTTAAAACTTAATTCACTTATTTTAGGAGCGAGTTGTGATATTTTAATTATTGCATTATAAAGTAGACATTTTCCGATTAAGTGTGGAATAGAAATATTGGGAAAAATACCCCCGCAGCACTATAACAGGCCGTTTTCTCTTTTCATTATCGATGACTTTTTGCAAAGACGTGGCTATAATCTTACTGATTTTTGGATCTCGGCCTTGAGCTCAAGAATTGTTTCTGGTTTATTCGTTGAGTATGAACTTAATGTTACTGGTTAATTAAAGTTAAGTGCCACTCAGAACGCGTACTAACGCTATAAATAGTGACACAAAATCGTATTTCGCTAATCAGAACCGGCTTAATAGAATATTGCGGAATATGACAGTCGCATTCTGACGTCCAACTGAGAGGTACCTATGTGATATATGAAAATAATAAACCGCCTCTGCGGTCTAGTGGTTCGCCCACCCGTGTAAGACGCAGGAGTCCTGGGTTCGATTCCCAGGGGGGGTACGGCCTACGGGGTAAGGGTACGGTTGGCGTTAGGGCCTATTTCAAGTCCACCTGGCTAGCTACCACCATCTTACTTAAGTCTGACGCCAATTACAACAATTTAAAAATTGTTGTGTTCCGGCATTTAAGAAGTAAGATAGCCAGTGCCTCAGTGATGAGGATTCCGGATGTAGTGCGCTTCCATCTTCGGCCTTATTGTCACATAACATCAGGTGAGGTGAAGGCCAAAAACTATTATGCATAAAAAATCACAATTATAAGTTAAAGAAAATCCTTACTTAAAAATAGATTATTTCTTTTCTAACTTGAAACTTTTAAACAAGTCGTAATCGAAAGACAACAATTATGATTCACAGTGATTTGTGATTTTTGTAAAGGAAGAAAATTACTATTATTGCACACCCGTGAGGAACTATAAATTGCTTATACGGTTCCATATAAAAACGTCAAAGTTTCCAATCTCAATTTTCTTCAGAACACTACAAAATTATTATTTTCAGAACATCTAAACATTCTAAACCTTATTGGAAAGATGCAAGGTGAAATTTCCATATAGAAAAAAGTTACATAACTTTGTTTTAACCTATGTACCAGTGTTCTCTAAAAGGTGACACCGACTTCTGTTTACGTTTATTTGTTTGATTTTGAACCTTATCTTAAAGCGATAACGGCTATTTTCAGCTGCTACCTGCCACTACTCAAGACCTATAAACCGTTACACCTTTTTTGCCTCAGTTCAATTTCTCCACATTTTTGTGGCTTTTTTGTTTTTCTTAAAGCAGTAGGATGCCTTTGCGTAAATTATTTCTAAAGCAACTTAGTTAACATACATTAAATGAGATGATGTGATATTTAAAGTAAAAAATAATGATAATGCACTTTTATGATATCGTTTTTCCAAAATAAAAAAGTCTTGAATAATTAATAGCTAATTGATTGTGTGCAATATTCCTACTCTAATAACAAGTGGCTCCGTGAGCTGTAGACCTCGCGGTAAAAAGTGGCTCAAATTGTACAAAAATAAAATGTCGTCGCCATGAAATTTTCAAAGCATGAGTATTCGCACTGCAGCTAGGTGGGTGCTTCTAATTTTGATCATTTTTCGAAATCGGTGAATATTTTTTAAATACCTTTGGAAAACTGGCTTGACTGAACAGTTATATAATTATCGAAGCTTACAAAATTTCACCAGTATCGGTTGATACGACCTGTAGGGGAGAACAAACAGCCGGAAAGCCGAAATGAATTATGTTTTTTTAACATATCTCCGCCATTTTGAAGAACTTCAAAAAACTGGCGTAACAAAAAGTTTTATATCATTTTCAAACCTGTTCACAAAATTTCACGAGAATCGGTTGAGAAATGCTACCTGTAGAGGAGAACAGCTAGCGCCGGAAAGCCGGACTACAATATGTTTTGGTTACATATCTCCGCCATTAAAAAAAATCTTGGCTTGACAAAAAAAATCTATACAATTTTTGAACTTGCTAACAAAATTTCACGAGAATCGGTTGAGAAAGCGACCTATAGAGGAGAACAGGCAAAGCTGGAATATCGGACTGAAATATGATTTTTTGACATATCTCCGCCATTTTGAAAAAAATCGTAAAACTGGCGTGACAAAAAAATCTATATAATTTTTGAACCTGCTTGCAAAATTTCACGAGAAACGGTTGAGAAATACGAGCTGTAGGTGAGAACAAACAGATATACTAAAGAATTTCTACCCAAGCTGAGACAGAGACGATTCGCTCGCACTTCGTGCTCGCTCGGTCAACTACCTCGCGTTACATTTTTGATCATTTTCTAAAATGGCTGAAATATGTTTTTCCTCATATCTCCGGCATTTTGAATATATTCGAAAAACTGATAGAAACTACTCACAAAATTTCCCGAGAATCAGTTGAGAAATTCGACCTGTGGAGGAGAACAGACGGACAGCCGGACACGAAACCATATTTTCCCAACCTGAAATGGAGACGCTTCGCTTCGCGCTCGATCGGTCGCAGCCATTATTTAGTCCATCCTTTGTAAAAGTGTATTAAATTTTGCGATCATTAGTATAAAGCTTAAGTTACAGCAAATATTATAAATTCGAACGTAAACTTCTGCAATGCGTGTTTCCACAAAGTCATACTGCAGGAGATAAAATCGACCAGAGACAAAGCCAATGCCCAGTTTTGTGCCTTTTTGAAAATTACTGCGTGCAGTTCATACCTTAATGTAGATGGATAGAGTACTTTGATATGAACAATAGTTAGTATTACAGCAGCTTATCTTTAAACCATATCTGATTCGAAATAATCACACATACATTTTACCAGTTTTCTTATACCCTATGTAGAACATTTTCTCATACCTAAATGCACTATGGAACATTTCAAGCAATCCCCTTTCACCCGAAATAAGTGGTCATTGTGAGTGACTATGTGTATACAGGGTGCATTTGTAACCACTCTCCAATTTTTAATGATGTGTTCAGTCCATGAAACTGAACAACTTTCTCCATGAAACATGTGTCGAAATACGCCAAAAATTTTTGGTCATCCCATACTAAATTGATCACGTGATCTCTTTCATTTGTATGAAAAGTCATTTTTTTTTTAGATATTTGACCCTAGGTTTCTTAGAGACATCCTTAAAATTTGGAGAGTGGTTACAAATGCACCCTGTATGTACAAAGTACGTGTTTATCGCAAACCTAAATTCAATGAAGTGGCGATTCGATTTACAAGTGATTGTCCATAAAAAGTCCTATTCGACTAAACTCGATTAGCAAGTCGCCCAGAAAATCGAACCGTATATATGGCCTATTAGTCTGTGTGCCACGAAGCCTATGTCAAAAAGCTTTTTAAAAAAAAGTAAAACCTCCTTCAAAAACCTTAAAAAAACAGCTCTATAAAAAGCAAGAAATAATGTTCAAATCGATTAATTAAAACACGTCTATTGAAGTCGGGTGGAGCTGGAAGTATTTTTTTTACTTATTGTGATGTTTATATTCTAAAAGCCCCAACGGACTTCAATAGACGTGTTTAAATTAATCGATTTGAACATTATTTCTTGCTTTTTATAGAGCTGTTTTTTAAGGTTTTTGAAGGAGGTTATACTTTTTTAAAAAGCTTTTTATTTTAAACTTTTTTGTGGTAGGTATGTAAGCGATGATTTTATAAAATAAAACGTTAAGTATAATGTTTCACATTTTTCAATGGTATACCCCGAGTAACTCAATGTCCACAGGTGTTCCGTTGGGTCTTCGCAGTTCAACTCTAGTCCAGAACGTCCTTGACAATAATAAACCTACCAATATTTCAATCACTGTACAGTTCCTATTTGATTTTGAGGAGTTCCCTCGTGTATCTTCAAAATCCAAAGTCCAATACCAATGAAATTAATATGGTATCATTTTTAAGGTGTCTTCTTTCAAACAAAAAAAGAATTGTCTAAATCAGTTCATAAACAAAAAAGTAATGGATGAAAATCGGTCTTAATTAATTTTAAATGGTAACGAAAACGACAGTGTTTTCAAGATTACTTGAGAACTACTGAACCGATTTCAAAATTTCAAAAAATGGGACCAACTTGGGAACAAACCTCATGTTATAACGTTTGAATCATTTCAATCGGTTCAGCCGTCTTCGAGTAATCGGTGTACATACATATAAAAAACAAAAAATATACGCGACGAATAGATAACCTCCTCCTTTTCAAAGTTTTTGAAGTCGGTTAAAAAGCAATACTTTTGAAGCTCCTTGAGACACGCTTATTACGTCAACATTAGCAGGCTCGAGGCTTCCTATATTATAAGGTTTAAAAATTACGTATAGTTATAATATGCTTAGAATAATTACACCTAGAACGATAATTCCCTACAAAGCGCGCTGTCAAAAGTGGGGCAACAAAAAACAGCTAAAGTGGCGCCATTTTCAGATTTTTATTGTCCATTATTAAATAATCATGCCTAATAAGTACAAAACAGTTTTAATTTCCCTAGCTTAAAGAGATTAATTATTAGATTATTGGAGTTTAGTTACGATTAGGTAACGTATGAAGGATATAAATCTGAGAACTGAGCCATTTTGGCTCAGTATAAGTTGCCTCACTTTGCATACAAGGACACGGCTTCTAGGTGTAATTATTCTAAGATAATATGTTAATGAAAGTGATTTTCGTTGAGGCAGAATCTGGAGCTTGGTGGCGCAGTGGTTTAGCGCTTGACCCAGCGATTGTGGAGGTTAATTTTCGCAAGGGTCGGTCATGGGATGGGTGACCAAAAATTTACTATCTCGAGCTTCTCCGTGCTTCGGAAGGCACGTTAAGTCGGTGGTCCCGGCAGCAGTCGTTAACACCCACCAATCCGTATTGGGCCCGCGTGGTGGGTTATGGTCCGTCCTCCTTATCCACCCATAAAGAAGGCCTGTGCCCCAGCAGTGGGGACATAAAAATGGCTGATGGACAGCGAAATACTTCCACCAAGCTAGGTGTCTGTGCTCGGGGACCGCGATCCAACGGTTGGTTGTTGCTCTAATATCCCATGTATTTATGTTCTTCGACTTAGGATTATTTCGGTCATCATTATAAGAAATCGATCGGCATAATAATATGCATAGTTTGTTTGTATCGATTTCTGGGTCAATATTGATACCATCTTCTTTTAAGACCTTGTATTTTTTTTTGTCTCTGTTCCAATAATTGATCTGTGGTAATATCAAATGAAAAATGGCATTATAAAACACTTCTTTATTGTTCCGCCTCGGGCTTACTTTATTTTGCGGGCAACCGGTTTTACTGTAACATTGGATTCCTTTTCAATGATCATGAAATATATGCAAATACAATGTTTCTAATGGTTTTGATCTTTGATATTGTTATGAATGCTACGGGGGTAGGGTGACAGGGGTAGCAGTGTTGCAAAAAAAAATATTTTGTATAGGAAACATTAATAGAAGAAAAAAAACGATGTGTTATTAGTAGTTATGACACAAGGTTGGTAATGAGGTTTTTGAAACAATTTAACGTGAGGCGATGACTACATAATTATAATCATCACGAGTTTTAAAAACCTTAACAAACCATGTACCATACGATGTTATTCGTTTGACGACCTCCGTGGTCGAGTGGTTCGCACGCCGGTTTTCAAGGCGTCACCATCTCATGAGGTCCCGGGTTCGATCCCCGGCTGGGTCAATGTTGAAAATGAACTTTTCAATATTGTCTCAGGTCTGGGTGTGTGTCATACCACCGTTGTTTCTGATTTCCATAACACAAGTGCTATAGCTACTTACTTTGGGATTGGAGCAATGTATGTGATGTTGTCAAATATTTATTAATTTATTTTATTTATTCAACACATTTGCAAGAAAAAATTATAGGTACCCAACTGAAATTGTAATAGAAATAAAAAAAACTGTAAGCAAAAACGCACAACGTGCGGTAATAGTACATTACAGCCGAGAACGGGAAGCTAGCATTTGCGTTGTCGAAGGCGAGGGCTTTAAGCATTCGAGGCAATGCAAATAGCTTCCAGTGCAAGGTTTTTATAATTCTTTACTCACGAAATGCGAGGAAATAAAATTTTCTTAGTAAAAATGTGATATTTAAATTGGTTCGTGTGTCCATGTTAATGACCATGCAAAAATAAAGTTTTATTAAAAAAAACATGCTAGCTGATGACTTCTACCGATTTGAATTTAGAATATATAATTTATAGTGCGGGAAGTAAGCTTCCCGCACAGGTGTGGGAAGTAAGTATTGATATTCATTTTCGCACTGAATTTCAAATTAAGAATGTGATGAACCAGACCCCCACGGAAATATTGAACGCCCCGCATTCTTTTTTCAAATGAAATGATAACATTTCAGAGCGGAGTAAATAAGTGAGTAAATAAACTTTTCAATACAGTTGCTCGAAAATGTAAGTTTACGATGACAGTCGAGCGTGCGGT
This sequence comes from Agriphila tristella, assembly GCA_928269145.1. Classification (NCBI taxonomy): domain Eukaryota; kingdom Metazoa; phylum Arthropoda; class Insecta; order Lepidoptera; family Crambidae; genus Agriphila; species Agriphila tristella. The sequence continues at coordinate 5,042,748 of OV743435.1, forward strand.
AAGTTGATTTTACCGCATGCCGTGCGTTTTTGTTTACGGATTAGTACAGCGTCGGGAAAGTTTATTTTACCGCACGCCGGTGCCGTGCGTTTTTGTTTACGAACGTTTTTTTTAATTTTCTACTAGCTTCCGCCCGCGACTTCATCCGCGTGGACAGTAGAAAAATATAACAACCAGTTTAAAATGACCCCTTTAGTGTATGAAAGCTAGTACTACGGAGAGTTCAAGCTGTTTCCCTGGTTCCACCCACCTGAATTTGATGAAACTTAACTAAGATTTTAAGTTGGACCTCAATCTACTAAATTGTGAAAAATCCATCAAAATTCGTTTAGCTGTTTTTGCATAATTCGTGCACAAATATTTAGAATTTACAGTTTTATTATATGTATAGATTACAATTTCAGTAGTACCTTTAATGTTTTCTCGCAAACGTTTTGAAAAACGTAGTATGGCACACGGTTGTTAAGATTTTTTAAAACTCGTGACGATTATAAACACTCGCCTGCGGCTTGTGCTTATAAAACGTCAACTCGTTTTAAAAACCTCCTTACCAACCTTGTATCATAAACTACTATTTTAATATAGTTGCTCGAAAATATGAGCTTTTACCGCACGCCATGCGTTTTTGTTTACGGTTTTGTACAGAGTGCGGAAAGTTGATTTTACCGCAAGCTGGCGCCGTGCGTTTTTGTTTACGTACATTTTTTCAAATTTCTACTAGCTTCCGCCCGCGACTTCATCTGCGTGGACAGTAGAATGTGTTTGGTAATAGCCTTATAAAGCCGAATATGGTAGATAGGGACCATCAAACTGAACACTGTAGATTACGCAAACAGGTGGTTGATTATTTTAAAGATGATTTGCAAAAAACGTGTTAAATAGACAACCGATATTTAAATACCGCTTGAAGTTAAAAAGAACTTTAAAAAACCTGTAATTTTTTAGATACGACAAGTAAGGACAAACTAACCGCTGATCTTTATGAGCAAATCGGGTTGTATATTGGATGTGGCTGCGTAATTGCGAATCACACTTCTCCCGTCAATATTTTTCAGAATCATAAGCGGACAGGTGGATTGAAAAATTGAAAAAAAAATCGTTTTCCTCTCGCGGAGTACCGGAACGGATTTTGGTCGGCCGTTGATTGAAAAAAGGGATTGAAGCCATAAAAGTTTCACGAACGCTGGTTTTTTATTTCCATAACTGAAGATTTGTTTCGGATGTTTTGAGGTACGGGTGGATCAATTGCGTTTCATATTTGGAACGAGAAAATCCTTTTTTATGAGATTGATAAAATCAAAAGTGCAAGAAGCTGCATTTTTATTTTGACTGTTTGATTAAGTTAGATTTCTATTTTCTTCTTTATTAAGTATAGAAACCAGACAGACAGGAACCTTTAGTAAATTATTAACTTTTTTCTCAGTTTTTTGTACAAACTTTTTAAATATGAAATTTTTAAATGTGGTAAGCGATGATGCGATCTATAATCCCCGTCAATGAGCGGTTTTCAAAAGGCAGTTTAAAAAACAAAATTAGTACCTAAAAAACGGCTAGATGTCGTTGTTTAACTAAGTACGTAACTTTTTATGAAAAAAGCAAAGGATTTTGTCAATTTGACAGTTAAGTCGCCTACCGCCTAACTCTATCGCTTTGACTCTGGCTTTGGTTTATGACGTCAGTGCACTCTCCGTCCTTGTCAGCGTGTTATGATATGACAAGGACAAATAGAGCCTAGCTATCGCTTTGGTTATCGCTTTGAGTTAGGGGCCCTAGCCCCTAGGAGTAAAATAAAAAAAACCTACGTAGTTGAATAGCGCCATCTATCAACATAAAAATAAACTAAAGTTCTCAGCTGTCAGAAAACCGCTCATTGGTGATGCGCTGGAACCTTGTCACATTAACATCCACGTTGACGTTATCCGCAACTAAAAATGTCATGAAACAATAAAATTCCAATAGGTAATCTAATATATGAATTATTGAATTAGTACTTTCAATAAGATAGGGTCTAGGTATATAAAAAAGTTACAATTGTTTTTCGTTTTTTAAGGTTAAAATCATGGCCGCCAGGCGCATTACCAATTGACGGGGATAATACGATGAAACGTGCTTGCCTTGAAGTAGGTAACCTATTTAATCGCGGCTTGAAGGCCCCCAGATATAGAGTGGAATTTTCTTATAGAGTGGAGCTAGAGCGTTACAATCTCTGTACCACTAGAGATTGTAACTCTCTAGCTCCACTGGCGGATGATAATATTATTAATTATAGTAAAAATACTGAAATAAATAATTGATCTTACAATTAATCTTATCTTATAAGGTGGATAGCTCACCGAAAGTGGAACCCTCAGAGGTTTTTATTTAATAAGTTGTTAATAGAAAAGGATTTTAATAAAAGTTGACGTGGAATTATTACGGCCATTTTATTTTTTTATTTTTTGGAAGACCTAATAAATAAATAAATAAGCACGATGGAGCGTGATGCGTGGCAAAACATGGTCTGTCTTTACAAGGCACAATATAATACTGTCTAAGGGATATTATAACATTTACTCATAAAGTAGGTAACAAAAAAGTTGAATGCCTTAATAAAATTTAATGTGAGTTAAGTAACAGTTCTAAGAATATTAATGTGATAAAGTAAAATTACGATTTGAAATGCAACTCTGGCGCATACTTGTAGATGCAAGTTATCACTTCGTTGCCAAGTTGACACGGTGTGACTTCATGATGATTTATCTGAAAGTAAAAAAAAAATATTTGTCATTACTTCCGTGGACTTTGTTATCACCTTCGTAGACTTTGTTATCAACTTCGTGGACTTTGTTATCACCTTTGTGGACTTTGTTATCACTTCCGTGGATTTATAATAACTAGAGTTAGTACACCTTCGTGGAGAAGAAAATAGTCAGCCGCGATTTCCGATAAAAACTGCGATCTCCAACCTGCCAACCGACGAGATTATGGCAATATGGAGAATGTTACTATAATCTCCGCGCTTGGCATGAGGGAGAAACTTATGTCCTGTAATCGACTTTTAAAGTGATCCTCTCTACTTTATTATTCAATGACATTGTCACAAAATTATGGCAATATGGAGAATGTTGCCATAGTCTCCACGCTTGGCAAGCGGGAAAAACTTATGTCCTATAATTGATTTTAAAGTGACATTATACAAACAAAGGTATCCTACAAGATGAACTCTACCATATCCTCTCTGCTTTGGGCACCGTTTATTCTACAACGACATTGTCACAAAATAATGGTAATATGGAGAATGTTCCCATAATCTCCACGCTTGGCAGGCGGGAGAAGCTCATGTAATCTTTAATGTATCCTGTAATCGTCTTTTAAAGTGACAGTATACGAACAAAGGTATACTACAAGGTATTCTAACTAAAAAGTGTGCTAAATTTCATCATAATCTGTTTAACCGTTTTTGCGTGATTGAGTAACAAACATCCAAACATTGAAACTTTCACGTTTATAATATAAGTAGAAAGGTTGACTTTAATGAGGCACATAATTTTTCATTCACAGATATTAATCTAAATGGAGTTTACTCATATTTTAATATGACAGTCTAAAGCTATTACGGTTGAAATGAATAAAAATTAAACGCTTTTTCAATGGACAAACAACATTAGATTGCTTCATAAAGATAAACTGGGTAGATAAAACGAAACGCTTTTTGATCTGTATCATAATCGTAACGTGCTGCGTTTGTTTGAACTGTTTCATGATATTTTATTTCGTCCTAGCATTTTTCTTTATTATATACTGTGATAGAAATAACAATCATCAAGTTGTTTTTAATTGAATCCTGGTCACCCTATTGGTATTAAGTACCTACATGTTAATTTTGTAAAAAAATATAAAAACACGATTATTTTGAAACAACCATAATTTAGAACCAAATTAAGTCAAGCATGCTTTTTTAACAAATCTGTATGTCTAAGTGGATAGGGAAAATGTGCCATAACCCACCACGCAGTCCCAATTAGGGTGCCAAGTAGTAAGAATCCACTGGGATCGTGCAGGAATGAAATAATAAATGTCCCGGGTCCCGGAGAAAAGGACGGTGGTGCAGTTTAGCGCCTGGCGATTGCGAAGGTTAAGCAACGTTCGCAAGGGTCGGTCATAGGATGGGTGACCAAAAATTTACTATCTCGAGCTCCTCCGTGCTTCGGAAAGCACGTTAAGCCGTTAGTCCCGGCTGCATTTGCAGTCGTTAACACCCACCAACCCACATCGGGCCCGCGTGGTGGGTTTTGAGTAGTTATGTCCCTTCCTCCTTATTCACCCATAAGGAAGACCTGTGCCCCAGCAGTGGGGACATTTAAAAAAATGGCTGATGGAGGGGTCCCGGAATTGAGAAAAATGACCCGGAATTTTAGTTTTTTTTTTCATAATTTTATGTTTGAGAAGCTGAGCAGCCCCCTACACACCTTTTTTTTGTATGCCGTAGAAAAACGTATTTACGCGCTTCCCTTCCCGCTGGTGATCGGGAAGGGGGCATGTGGGACTCACCAGGAGGGGACCTCAACATTCAACGTTGCGGCTCCTTCCACGACTACCTCCCGTAATTCCACCAAGTCAAAGCTCGGTGGAATCCCGGAATACCCACTAAAAAACTACGGCACTTGCCCACTCGCCACCGGTTGGTCATACGAGCCCCCTACACACCTGCACTTAAATCAATCTCAGACGCCCTAGCATGACAACTGACCACCGAAACACGATATTATCACGTGATATAGCGTATTTTAACGCTTTAATAAAAACTAGCGGCCGCCCGCGGTTTCACCCGCGTGGTTCCCGTTCCCGTGGGAATATCGGGATAAAAAGTATTCTATGTTTTATTCTAGGCTGTCTTATATCTGTGTGGCAAATTTCAACCAAATCCGTTTAGTAGTTTTTGCGTGATTGAGGAACAAACATCCAAACATCCAAACCCACAAACTTTCACATTTATAATATTACTAGCGGCCGCCCGCGGTTTCACCCGCGTGGTTCCCGTTCCCGTGGGGATATCAGGATAAAAAGTATCCTATGTTTTAATCTAGGCTATTTACTATCTGTGTGCTAAATTCCAACCAAATCCATTCAGTAGTTTTTGCGTGATTGAGGAACAAACATCCAAACATCCAAACCCACAAACTTTCACATTTATAATATTAGTAGGACTAGCGGCCGCCCGCGGTTTCACCCGCGTGGTTCCTGTTCCCGTGGGAATCTCGGGATAAAAAGTATTCTATTTTTTAATCTAGGCTATCCACTATCCGTGTGCCAAAATTCAACCAAATCCGTTTAGTAGTTTTTGCGTGATTGAGGAACAAACATCCAAACATCTAAACATCCAAACCCACAAACTTTCACATTTATAATATTAGTAGAAAGTAGGATTGCTATCACATCGCATTTCTGCGGTCATGCTAAAGCGGATAAAGTTGATTTAGGTGCTCTTTTTGGTATATTTATATTTTTCTCCCATAGAAAACACCGAATGAATGTTATATACAACACTCAATTGATCGAGTTTGAATCTACAAGCTCGTCCTGACGTATTCGCCATTGATTGCATTGTATGCTGCAAGTTTGTGAATCACGAAAATCCCTAGTGGATTTTGTGACAATGTCGTTGTACAAATAAACATTTCCAAAAACAGAGAAAACGATATTAACAAAAGTGTACTACCTAAAGGTTCTCTACCTTGTAGGACACTTTTTTTTGTATACTATCACTGTAAAAATACTAAAAAAGCACGCAATAATTGGACAACAATATTTAACGCCGATATTCAAAGTGGTGCTAAGTAAAAAAATTATGAAGAAAAAACTCCAAAGAAAGAAACGAACTAATGGCATGAGTTGATTTTTTGATAGCTTCCACTATCAAAAATATCAGGAGTGTCACGGCTACGGTTTATTACAATTTAATTGTTTTTAATACCCTTGCTAAAATTTGCCTCGCCTCACAAACAACAATGAAATCATTACTACGAAAAAACATACATAAAAAATATATAAAAAAATACCGTTGACTTGAGAACCTCCTCCTTTTTTGAAGTCGGTTAAAAAGCACATTATTATCTGCAGATTAATTCCATAATAAATAAGAAACTTACTTCTTTTTCACAATTTTCCGACACAGTATTCATATGCGCCATTTTCTTTTTGTTCTTCAGCACAAGCGGGGTCACGGCATCCATAAAGCCAGTCTTGGAATATTTATTGCGTTTTACAACGCCCACCTTAAAGAAAGAATATGGACAATAGCAATCAAGGACGAATTCTAATAACACGCCTTTGATAAACGAAAAAATTAAATCAAACTTAAATTGGCAAAGGTTTCAAAAAAGAGCTTATGACTTGAATGACCATTTAGAAGTAGCAATTTTTTGCTAGCAGGTAGGCAGTGGAATCGAATGAGATCAAAGTCAGTCAATCAAATAGTTTACTGTAAATTTTACAGTAGGTAGGTACCTGCCTACATCATTGTAAAGATGATAGGCTTTCATAATTTATTCTGGTATACAAATATGATAAATTTGCTTTTGATCGTGAACTCATACACAAAATTATTGTCATGGATAAATTTTTGTTTTTACTGTATAAACTAAAGTGTTATGAAGCCTCTGTATTTGATTCCGAATGAAATCAGTATTAAATTAATTATATACAATTGCGGTTACTTTTTTTTAGGATGATAAAAGTAGAACTCGGTGGCATAGTAGTTTTCTCTGCAATTTTTGCTAGGGTTGGTAATGAGGGTCGGCAAAAATGTATCTCCGTTGTCTCTGATTTCATCGTGCTTAATTTTATTTTATTAAGTTCGCACAGTTCACGCCAAAATCATAATAGTTTCGTGGTATTATCAGGATTTCTTGAAAACTACTCAACCGATTTCCAATTTTTTTAAATGAAACCAATCTGGGAGTTAATTTGATGTAATAACGTTTAAATCATTCCAATCGGTTCAGCGGTCTTTGAGTAATCGGGAAACATACAGAAAAAGAAAACAAACATACAGACGTTCGGATAACCTCCTCCTTTTTTAAAATCGGTTAAAAAGGTAACCTATGACCTTTCTTAAACTCTACTCTATCTCTGTACCAAATTTAATTAAAATCGGTTGAGTAGTTTAGGCATGAAAGCGTGACAGATAGACAAACAGAGTTACTTTTGTGCATTTTAATATTATAATACTAGCATTTTAATCCTTCTATAATATTATAAATGTGAAAGTTTGTGGGTTTGGATGTTTGTTCCTCAATCACACAAAAAGTACTGAACGGATTTGGTTGAAATTTGGCACACAGATAGTAGACAGCCTAGATTAAAACATAAAATACTTTTTATCCCGATATTCCCACGGGAACGGGAACCACGCGGGTGAAACCGCGGGCGGCCGCTAGTATTATAATACTACAATTACTTTTTTTGGGATGAAAGGTATCCTATGTCCTTTTCTGTACCCCTGAGAACGTGAATGCAAAATTTCCTGATGATCGGTGAAACAAACAAAGAAATGGACTTTCGCATTTTAAATAGTAGTAAGGACTTATTTATTACTAGCGGCCGCCCGTGACTTCGTCTGCGTGGAAAGTTTTTTGCTATTCCTCGGGAACAGTGCTTTTTTTCGGGATGAAAATTAACTTATGTCCTTCTCTATACCCTTGACAACATGTATGTCACATGACGATCGGTTGAGTGAGTAGTAAAGACGTGAAGGGGTAACAAACAAACAAACAAACGGACTTTCGCATTTATAATATTAGTAAGGATATTAGTAAGGATAACAATAGACAGAGAAAAGAAGTAGGCAGTCATGATCAGTAGGTAACTATTTAGTAATCTGTTACTAAGTGTAAAACAAATATAAAAAGATACATCTCACTAAGTCTAACATTGATTTTTAAAATTAAATAATTATTATGTTCCTAAATACCTACTTAGTTTTTCACAAAGTCATGACAAACTTGCCTAGTCGTCCAAAAGAACTTTTAATTTTACTTCATTTAGTTGTAACAAGTTTACATATTTTTCCAATAGATGGCGCTAATCTCATCCGAATCGCGATATAGGTTAGTTGTAAAGATTCAGATAATACTTGTTTGCTTCCTCAAATGCCCTGTATTCAGGAGATTTAGAACAAATTACAATTAAAAATAAATTTTTAAAAAGTTGACGCGCAATGCGTCGTCGTCAGCTTTCTTTAGTTTACTGACCTCATTGACCTGAAATATCAGGGGCCGTACCGGCTAACGAATCGATTTTCATAAAAGTCTGCTGGGTTTCAACTTAAAACAGAGAAATCAAAGTAAGCAATTTCGTTTTGTACTTTTTGTTGACGTGATTCGGAAGATATCGATGTTCGTGTGACATCATGAATTTGGGTTCGTCATTTTGGCCCAATTGGGGCTCGATTTATCTGTTTTAATTTGAAACCCAGCAGACTTTTATGAAAATCGATTCGTTAGCCGGTACGGCCCCAGGTCAATGATTGACCTTATATGAAATACCTACTATGACACTGGCCGTGCAATCGCACGACTAGTGTCATAGTGAAGATAGAAAAGGAGATATCCCAGCGTTGCCCCAGATTCATTTTTTTTAATTACTTTCATACTGAGGAACTAATGGCGCCACAAGCGACAGTCCCAAAATAATTCGATTGGTTGTTTCAAATGTCTAATGTCATTTCTGTCGTATTTTAACCAATCAAAACCATTGATAGCGGCCAGGTCGCCGCTGGCGCCATCTGCGATTAGCTTTGCGTGATACACCCCATTAAAAAATGCTAATTACATTTTATTTAGGTATCAAGAATTGTTTTATATTAAGAAAAACAATTACAAAAACATTAAGTTGTTTTCTGAAGTATTTTGTGAAAAAATGTAAGTAAATAGTACTCTAATGATAAAAAATTGTGATTTAAAAGCATTTTAACTTGAAAATCCCACTTTTTAATGCAGAAAATAATTATCAATCTGATTCTAGAGTAAAATACCTACTCTGACATACTACTTTGATTAAGACGCGATAGACTTTCATTTTTTGAGAATGGTGGGGCAAATGACATAGGCGCGATGGGACATGTCTTTTGGACTCTGTTGACCTTTACGGCGTATACTTGTTTCGCTCTCTCTTGACAGTAGTAATGGACATTAATGCGAATTTCCGTTAATTTCATTAGCATACTAATTTTCATAATTAGCATGTCCATCAGCCTTTTTTGATGTCCCCACTGCTGGGGCACAGGCCTTCCTTATGGGTGGTAAGGAGGATGGGTCATAACCCACCACGCGGGCCCAGTGCGGATTGGTGGGTGTTAACGACTGCAAATGCAGCCGGGACCAACGGTTTAACGTGCCTACCGAAGCACGGAGGAGCTCGAGATAATACATTTTTGGTCACCCATCCCATGACCGACCCTTGCGAACGTTGCTTAACTTCCGCAATCGCTGGGCCAGGCGCTAATCCACTGCGCCACCGAGCTCCATGCTAATTGCTAATATGATTTTTAAAATGATTTTTCATATGATTTGTCATTGATTTTTAATTTAATGCGATTTTAAATTATGATTTCATCAATATGATTGTGAATCGTGAATAGCACTGATTTGTGAAATGCTTGTGTTTTGTCACTATGTAATTTAGTGTTTGCGTTCACTTAAATAAATTGATGATAACGATAGTGATTCTGATGATGAAGGTGATGACGATGATGAAGGTGATGTTGATGGCGATGATTAAGGTGGTGATAATGAAGAAGGTGGTGATAATGATGATTACGATGAAGGTGATGATGATGGTGATAGAGATGATGAAGATGATGATGTTAAATGTGATGATGAAGGTGATGATGATGATGAATGTGATGACAATGATGAAGGTTATGTGATGATTAAAATGATGATGATGCATTTCTAATCAAAATTAATCACACAGGCATTTCACTTTTAAGCTCACAAAAATGTTCTCTTCTCTCTCACTCACTCGTATTCATTCGATAAATCATCGTCGACTGTCGTCACGTCAACCGTCGCAGATGAATTCACGAACGGGGCCGATTCTCACGCGATAGACAAAATGTCGAAATAGAGATATGTCGAAATAAAATGGCGGATCCGCCATTTTGTCTATTGAAACCTGTTTTTGGTATTCTTGAAATGTCACCATAGAGATATGTCGATGGCTAGCCCTCGACATGCAACGTGTGGTCGATAGCAGTAGAGATTGAATATCTCGAACATTACGTTAGTCGAAGTGTCGAATTGTCTCTTTCTTATGAGATGGGTGACCATTTGGGACTACAGTAACGAATGTTAAGCTACTTTTGAAGAGGCCAAGTACGAGATGGGTGACCGTTTGGAACAGCAATAACGAATATTAAGCTACTTTTGAAGAGACCGGTTACTAGATGAGTGACCATTTGGGACTGCGATGACAAATTTTAAGCAATTTTAAGAAATGGCCGGGTGTGGGATGGGTGACCGTCTGTGACTGCGATGCGACGAAAGTAAAAAAGCTCTAAATAGGGCCGGGTGTGAGATGGGTAACCATCTGGTAACCACTTTGAAAATGGTCACCCATCTCAGATGGGTGACCGTTTGGAACATCAATAACGAATGTTAAGCTACTTTTGAAGAGGCTGGGTTGCCAGTTACTAGATAGGTGACCATTTGGGACTGTGATGACGAATGTTAAGCAATTTTAGAAAATGACCGGGTGTGGGATGGGTGATCGTTTGTGACTGCGATGCGACGAAAGTAAAAAAAAAAATAAGACCGGGTATGAGATGGGTGACCATTTGGTAACCACTTTGAAAAAAGGTCGGGTTTGGGATGGGTGACCGACGATGCCAGAAGTAATCAATGTTAAACAACGTTAACAAAGACTGAGTATGAGATGGGTGACCGATTGAGACTTCGATAACGAATGTTAAACAACTTTGTAAAAAGGTCAGGTTCGGAATGGGTGACCGACTAAGCCAACAGTAATCAATGTCAAACAGCGTTGCGATTCTTGCAGGCAGCCATCGGGCGCGTGCCTTACAAATTCTAAATATCTCGAAAAAGTCAAGAATTTGAAGAGATTCCAAAGACTTTCGACTTGTAATGTCGAAAATTGCTGAGAATAAGTTTTTTGCCTGCAATAGAGATTTAAGTGACATTTTTAATAGAGATTTGTGATTAGAGATAATCTCGAATTCGAAAAATGTCGCAGTGCGCGAGAATAGGCCACCACAGATAGTTTGCGTTCGCGCCACGGTGCTAACCAGCGCGGTCGTATCCTTACTAATATTATAAATGTGAAAGTCCGTTTGTTTGGTTACTTGTTTGTTACACCTTCAAGTCTTACTCAACCGATTATCATAAAATTTTGCATACACGTTGTCAAGTAGCAACAGAAAAGGACACAGGGTACCTTTCATCCCGAAAAAAGATACTATTTCCGAGGGATAGATAAATAACTGTCCACGCAGACGAAGTCGCGGGCGACCACTAGTTTGTATATAAATACTAATACATACCTTTTCAAGCAAGCATTTTATGATGCATGACCCCTTCTCAGGGTACGGTGGGTCAGAGCGAAGGTATTCCAGGTCAGCCTGAGTGGCGTCGACCTTTTCCATGCAGGAGTGCGCTGTAGCTATCAGGGTTTTCTTCACTATCGATGAGAACGAGTTCTCTGAAATGACACAGAGGATAATTATCAAAATACATTTTTTCAGGAAAAGGGGTAAAGTTTTCTTCAGTGTAACGTAACGTTAGTGATCTTGCTGATAAAGCGTTGATGCGTAGGTAATTATTATAGCACAGTAGCCTGTAGTATATTTAAATTACGAAAAAGGTTACCGTTTGCCGTTGTGATATAGTTATTTATTACAAAATTATAGATACTTTAACCCAAGTTTTACAGATCGCAACCCGCCGTAACCTATATTTGTATATCTCCAAAAATTTTTATTTTTTTTATTTTTCGAGGTTTACCACATAATTAAGCTATTGTCGTGTTCTACAGCTTTGTTTGCCACTGATAATAGTAAGACTATGAAAAGTAGCCACATACAGATTTAAGACCAGATGAAAATGGATGGACTTTATCTGGTCTTAAATCTGTGTATGGTCTTTTTCTATAGTCTTACTATTTTCAGTGGCAATCAAAGCTGTAGAACACGACAATAGCTAAATCATGTGGTAACCCAACTAACAATTTTACGTCGTACAATGGTTGTACAAAAAGTTATCATATTACCACTGGTCGCAAAAGATAGGTCACACTAACGTTATAATAACGTTTACTCAACGCGAAAAGGGCCCCATTTATACGACCTACATTGTTGTTTAATGGTCATACAAAAGTCACAAGATTACCACTTTCATCGTACAGTAGTCGCATCAAAACTTTACAACGACTCTTTTTCGTTATATTGTGGTCATACAGATGTTTTTGAATGACGAAAACGTTGTATATGAGTCAAGTAACAACACTTGTACGACTGATTTTTAATGTTCGTCAGTGACTCGTGTTTGTGGTTATGTTTCGAGATCTGAGTGCAAAATAAATCCATTACAAGGTAATAAATGGTGAGTATTAATTAACTTTCATATCTTGCTAACTGTGTTTGTATCTCATACCGTTTAGTTCGTCTGGGAATTAAAATTTTATGATAATATACCTATGTAAATACTATTCATATTTTCATGCCTCTTCGTAGTTTTGCGTTTAAAACATAAAAATTGTATTAATAAAATTATATTTAATTCTAAAAATGTCAGCCATGTTAATTTTGTCGCACACTAATCTCTATATGACGTTTTAAAGACAAAAAGTCATTTTAAGGTTATTTGAAGACCAAGTAAGAACGCCATTTTGTTAAACGTCATTTAAAAGTCGAAACTTGACTCAAATGCGACTACAAGTCGTACAGAGGTTTAAGCAAAAACGTTAATATAACGTTGTATAATTTAGTCGTGCTGACGTTGCTATGACCAGTTTATTATGACATATTTTGTCGCATGACTAAAAAGTTAAATTTAAGACGTCTATAGGACCTAGCAGTCATCTCATTACTATTATAAGACTGTTATCCGACTTAAAGTCGTACAAGTCAGGACTTATGCGACGTTTTTGCTTGTTGGGAAACCTCGAAAAATAAAGAAATAAAATTTTTGGAGATATACAAATATAGGTTACGGCGGGTTGCGATCTGTACAACTTGGGTTAAAGTATCTATAATTTCATAATAAATAACTAGGTATATTACAAAGGCAAACGGTAACCTTTTTCGTAATTTAAATGTACTAAGGGCTACTGTTCTATTAGTTATATCGTTGTTTAATGACCATTTACTTTATTATTTATGTGTTCTGCTAGATATACAAGTGTCCCAAATGTTGAAGGTAGGAAATGATTTTAAAAAGAATTGAAACTGTGTTAAAGTTTTTTGAAAAATCGCCTGCCTTAACCAGAAATCGAACCCACCAAATGATGAAAAAATATATCTTTTATATTTACGATACCGATTGAAAGAATAACTCATTAAGATTATTTTTTCTCGAATAACACAGCATCTTAAATAAAAGGAAGCTACCAATAAACATTTCAATTTTCATTATTACGTATTGTATGCTATTTAAAAACTAATTCTTTGAATGTAGTTCAAATATATTTTTAAAAAACCTACCTCTAAAAAGCAAGAAATAATATTTGTAATAATAAAAACACGTCTATTGAAGTCGGGTGGGGCTGGAATACAGATTCCTTTTTTTATTCTAAATTCCCCACCCGACTTCAGTAGACGTGTTTTTATTATTACGAATATTATTTTTTGCTTTTTAGAGGTCGGTTTTTTGAAATCGGTTTTTGTATTTTTTAAACAATTTTTATTTTTTATTTTTAGTGTAGGTACCTTTTTGGTATATTATTTAAAAAATAAAATCGGCTCAGCCAAACGTGAGATAATTGCGAAGAAACATACATACATACATACGGGTCAAACTAAGAACCTCCTTTTTTAAGTTGGTTAAAGAACTACACAGATATCCCTCTTCCAACAAAAAATAATTATATCATTCAGTTCATAAACAAAGAAGTAATACGACCATTTATTATCGAGGTAATTCACACAAAATCATATTATGTTCGTGCTTTTTTCAAGATTACTTGAAAAGTACTGACTGAACCGATTTCCAAATTTTAAAAAATGGGATCAACTTGGGCGTTTACCTAATGTAACATGTAATAACGTTTGAATCATTTCAATCGGTCCAGCCGTTTTTGAGTAATCGGTGGACATACACAAAAAAAAAACAAATATACAGACGAACAGAGAACTTCCTCCTTTTTGGAAGTCGGTTAAAAACAAAATGAAGACTTCATTCATTAAAATTTAAAGTACTTTCCCTCCGTGTGACAAAGCTACCTAGCTTTTCGCAACTTTGTTGGCTCTAAACTGACCATTTTGACATTTTGATATGTAATTGCGGCATTGTGTCAAAATATTAAAAAATACTATACATATTGTGTTATCAATGTAAATTCCAAATAACTGTAATTTGGGTAGACAAAGAGTTGTGAAATCATTTTTGGTCATTTAAATTAAATACCTATGGCAAGTAAGATCTATTCAAAAAGAGTGTTTTATTTTGGTTAAATCAGGGTTTGTTTATTTCTTTTTTAGTTGTAAATTTTGCTACTAATAAAGCTACTTTAATAATTGTATTAAGTAATAATAATTGTTTCTGTATCGCTAGTTATAAATTAAATATCGTTTTCAAACAGATTACAGAGCCTACATTATTTCTACTTTTTGCCACCATGAGCGCTGCGATCGATTATTATACCTTTGCACCCAGCGAATACCCTGTATTACTAAGCTCTGCTTATAATTGCTTGTGGCTAAAATATTCTGAGGGTAATTTCTCGTTTTGTTTATGTTGTCAATATAATTAAATTCTCTTTATAAATATGTAGTTTCCAATATCGTACAGCTACGATTGATTCATGTTTGGAAATTCATAAAATAAATAAATAATTTAATTTCACCCTCTGTATCCAAAATAAGGAGTGACTATTGACTGGATCTTTCCCCAAGGATTGTGATTCCAAACACACAACTCGATCCCGACATCCCACGAAATCTCGGAGGATATATTGGGATAAAAGCGTGTAATGGGCCCTTATACTCTAGCCTTATATGAATTCCTTAATAGTTTGAATAATATTGTCGTTTCTACTAAATAACTTGTGGAATGCTTTTGTTTTTGTCTCTTACGATGAAATTGATGCCATCATCTTTAAATAAAATACTCATAAAGTATGATATTCATCAGAAATCTGCATTTACAAATTACAGTTTTTATATTACAGTTATTGCTATACGTTCAAGTATTTTATTTTTAGAACCTTATTCTGCATAGCATCAGTTTTTTAGACCTAAAATAAAGAAATACGAACCTTGAGAGATGTTTTACTAAGAAATGTCTAGTTGTAATATCTGCCATGTTTTGCTTCAGACCAGACATGAATATGAATGAATAGAGTGAAGCCTACCCATCTTAAGTATATGAAACAAAAAAATTTATAAAAAGGAGACGAGTCTTACTATTATTTTAAGTGTATGTACTAAGGTCTTGGTTGTGAAGCCTATACCTACCATAACGTTTAGCATACAAAAGATATCATGAATGCGATGATTTTTTTAATTGCTATAGGTTGGACAAGTATAATATGCCATACCATCGCGATCTAGTTATTTCAAATCGTAACTCAACTAATCGAACTCCTAGGGAACGAAATACTCGCAGCTCATTGGTCAATGCGCGTGGTTAGATCAAGGCTACAGGGTAGGCCAGAAGTTTCCAAACTAGCTGGCAAACACGCTAACAACATACTGTAATTTACAATATGTTGGTACGTTGAGCCATCTAGGTACTGTCCTGGCCATTTGGACTTCGTGGAGGAATTAGTGTGGCCCTTAGCGATCCATGGACTAGCTAGGCTATTGAAGGTCAAGCGCTGTTACCGATGGACGCACACGAACTGATTTTCTTTGGGAGCTTGTTTCGTGGAGTGGACTTTAGCAGGAAATATAGAGTCTTTGTTTTAGACATAACCGTCGCTCAACCACAGAATAAGTAATCAGCCCCGAAACATGACCACCAAAACACGGTATGTATCGCGGGATACAGCGTTTTATCGACACTCAACTGTCAAAATCCATTGTCATTAGACAGTTAAACATAAATCGCTATAATCATATCGCATTACGGTGGTTATGCTAGTCCGGCTGGATGTATTCGGAAGCACTACGTACATTTTACCATTGAAAATGGTTATCAGATGCAAATCGCCTGAGACGTATTTTTGGCCATATCTCCGGGGATTTTGGGATGATCGAAATAAAAATAGTTGAGGAGTTCATCGAGACACGAATTTGAATAATTTGAATTTTGAAAATCTACTGGAAACTTTTTTGGTATTTTGCGAAATTCCAAAAATTCCGGGTTTTTTGGGGGATGTTTGTTTACTAAATTGTAAATTTTTCGGAAAAAAAACCGACTTAAGAAAAAATAAAAAAATGGGTCCTAGAGTATTAGTTTAGCTATGGTGCAATAAATATAATGGTGAAATAATTTTGAAAATCGGTTTATAATTGTGACCTGTGGTCCCTTTAGATTTGGAATTGTTGAAAAACGGCTGTTTCTCTACATAAAAAATTATGTAGCTTCTATGATTATTAAACGATCGTCATGGTAATAGTCATGTAATAGTGTTAAGAGATGCAGAAGCGGACGAGAAGTGCATTCGTTGGAATTTAGAAATATTATTTCGGCCGCGTCGCGGCAGTCAGCGGTCGCTTTTGTGACACGAGGCGGAGCCGAGTGTCACAATCGTAAAAATAAATAGGTACTACCTAGGTAACTTTAAATACACAATAGGACTTTGCATTTGATTTGATTTCGGTTTTTCGTAAATTTTTGTGTTCATTTTCAATGCTCCGATTCTTGCGGGGACTGTAAAATCTGTGATTTTTTTTTATTGCGCTTGCGGCTACAGTACCTAATTAATAGGGGTTGGATTGGTCCGAGATTGTCTGTACGGAATGTATACAGGGAGTGAGTGAACACTTCCGAAAAAAAGGTAGATGATGGTAGAGTTGCTAAAAATGAACAACTTTCTCCAAGGAACATAGGTCGAAAACTTTTTTTTTCGCCTTTTCGTAAGTCGGTCAGCAGATCAATACATTTTGTGTGGTGGGGGTATATTTTTTTTCGTTTTTCGACCAAATTTATGTTCCTTGGAGAAAGTTGTTCAGTTTTAGCAACTTAGCACCTGTCTTTAGTTTTGAAGTGTTCTCCTTACTTACACCCTGTATGTGTACATGTGGTAAAGAACCCTGATTTGCATGCGGTTTTCTGTTCTTTTTTATTTTTTGTTTCAACCCTTTCCATGAACTGACATTTCTCACAAGCTTAAAAGCTCTAAGCTAGTCTTTTCACGTTTATTTTAAAGAGTCTGTTTGTGAATGGGAGTTTTAACCTCAGTAGGGGCTGCTTTGAGAGTTGAATGAAAAAACTGACGGTAAATATAGCGGTAACATCATTCACTCGTTTTGTAAATCCTCATTTTGGGAGCTTGTGTTTTAATGGCATGTTAGTTCTGAACTGGTGAACCGATTTCATCGTTTTGACTTGACAGGCAACTAATTAATAAGCGGTAGGAAATTGGTAATATTCGGAGTGACGAAAAGAGATATCTATAGGGTGCCAGGCGGGTAAAAGCTTTTGTTTACAGTACTAAAGAGTACATTTATGCACATCGGGATAGTGCTTGGCTTTCACCTCATCTGATGTTAAGTGACGATAAGGTCAAAAGTGGAAGCGCACTTCAACCGGAATCCTCATCACTGAAGACTACCTAATCTATTCAGTGCTATTATAGACCAGTACCTTGATTACGTAAAGCTGTTGCTAATAATTCTCGATTGAAATCGATTGAAAGCGCGGTTGCATTGCTGCTTTAGTTAAGATAGTTGTCACATTGGTTCTTACTAAAGCAGCGATGTTACTGCGATTTCTGTCAGAGTTGATTGCAACAAAGTTACGTAATTAACTCCCAGGAGTCACTCCGCGTGCGACTATGAAGCGCTCGGCGTCCTCTGAGAGGACAAATTTCATACATCAGAAAGGATAAGACCTACGCGATAGAAAGAGAGGCAACTACTAAGTGAATGTTTTGGAGCGAAGGGAGCGCTGTGCGACCTGAATTGCACTTTATTGTGTCGTTGCTAGAGTCGCTATTTACTTAAACGACTCTGCGGAGTGCAAATTCTTCTGTGCTATTATAGACAGATTACCTACTATTCCGTGTACGGAATACTAGAAATATCGCTTTATGTTTTTTCTCGACATCATGTAAAATCAAGTTAAGTATAAGAAAAAATATAAATTATGAACATTAACTTAGTTAAACATATAAAGACATACCGTGATCATTTTCAGGAACAACTTGGCGTAATAAGACGCTTAAGTAAACAAACAAAACAAACCAACTGTAATACATTTTGTGACGATCGCTGCACGATAAATAATGCTCGATATACTTCGTGACAGAACATTCTACCGAGTCAGATAAAATCATAATTTCGTTTTGATATCATTGCTGGCTATTTTGGTGGTTACTAGACCGAAATAATAAAGCCAATTAGGGATTCGACATGTAATGTGGGGTTTTAACATTTATTTATTGTATATTTTTCCAAAGTCACACTATAAGTACGATTATAGTGTTTTATTATCTCGAACGTCACTAATGCATTGTATACACAATAGGGCTTAAGTATAAGATTGTCATATAATAAAGTTTTGGACACAAGTCACACTGTTGCGAGTTCTGAGTGTTATAATTTATAATTAATATTGTTTATTCATCTTCAAATTCAGCGGCAAGCTTTATATAACATTGTTATAACTAGCGAACTGCATTTAGGTTTAAGTAAGACCTATAACTATAAGTCTCAATAAAAAAATAATTAAAAAATGCAACTCTTTACTGTCAAGTTTTAACCCACACGGTAAAAGTAAGGGGTTGAATTCGAAAAAAAATACTGTAAATTTTTATTTATCAAATACCAGCTACCAAAAAACACGTGTAAAAAACAGATATCCTTTAAGACTAAACGGCTATTACAGACATTGACTGAAATCGCTATAGAGCGAGCAATAGTTTCTAATTTGTCAGTGGCCGGCTTCACATTACATTGTGTACAAAATTAATGGAGCAGCTCAGTTCGCACCACGACTGGGGTTGATACCTATGATTTATGTTATCGAGTTATTGAAAGTTAATTATTGTTGTAACTAACTGCGTTGGGACTGGACTTGTACGATCATCAGCATAGTAGTCTTATACAGTGTAACAAATTAGATGTTGAGTTCAAATCGAAAGACTTTTTCAGTTGTTCCTATCAAGGTCTCCAAGTTCAAAAGACTATTTCCTTAAAACATGCTACTCTCTACTTAATTTATTTATAATTATTTATTTTATTTATTATTTATTTTACCATAATTGGGCTTATGCCCAATTTAACCGCCTCTGTAGTCTAGTGGTTCGCCCACCCGTGTAAGACGCAGAGGTCCCGGGTTCGATTCCCAGGGGGGTACAATTTGTACTCGGTTTGTTTGGTGGTAGGGCTTATTTCAAGTCCGCCTGGCTAGCTATTACTATCTTACCTAAGTCTGACGCTTTAAAAATTGTTGTGTTCCGGCAGTTAGAGGTAAGATAGCCAGTATTCCGGGTGTAGTGCACTTCCACCTTCGGCCTTATCGTCATTTAACATTAGGTGAGATGAAGGCCAAGCACTATCCCGTATTGTATAAAAAAAAATAAAAAAAAAAAAATTATATTGATAACTTGATAAGTAACTTCTTCTCATAATGGGAGTTATATTTGCAAATGCAAAACAGATTTTCAAAATCTATTGATTTTCTCCGATATAAACAAAGTTATTTTATAAGTGACGTATAACGAAACTGCCACAAAATGATCCCACAGTCACTTGTTAGACTACTAAGTAGAAGGTCAATATTTGTATGGAAACGTGAAACTACATTAAGCCAATGTCCTTGTGGAAAGCCACACTGTATTAATGAGTGTTGGTTTATCGTAGAACATTCAGGGGTGTGTTGCTAGTCTAATCAAAATATAGTACGTATAATATTGGTTTTACTTTAAGTAAATAAATAAATATAAATAAATATTTGACAACATGACATACATTGCTCCAATTCCAAAGTAAGTAGCTATAGCACTTGTGTTATGGAAATCAGAAACAACGGTGGTATGAAAAACACCCAGACCTGAGACAATATTGAAAAGTTCATTTTCTACATTGACCCAGTCGGGAATCGAACTCGGGACCTCAAGAGATGGTGACGCCTTGAAAACTGGCGTGCAAACCATTTGACCACGGAGGTCGTCAAAATAGTCGTTATAGTTAAGTGTAACTTTAGGTCGATCTGGCTTTCAACGTCGCGTTTTAAGATACCGTTAAACTTTAGTACCTACCTAGGTGTTCGATTTTAATTTACTTATAACTTTGATATTTTTATAGGTTCCTGAGTAAATTGAACTAGCTTTATTTGACGGATATACAACAGACGGATAACAATGTTACCCTGGGTTTCTTTTTGTTTGGGGTAGGAAAAAAGCTATGCTAGGAACTAGGAATAACCTTGCGTGGCAGAAAAATAAATTAATGGATCCGGCGAAAAACGGAGTGAGAGACGTGGTGCAAGTAATTTCGGAGCGTAAGGAAGTTGGGTGGGTCATGTAGCTCGCATGGATCGAGGACGATGGGCGAGAAGGATCCTTGAATGGAGACCATGGGCAAACAAAATACCACGAGGCCGCCCTCCAAAACGATGGGTTGACGACATCAGAGGACTATCAGGATACAACTGGATGACAGAGGTACAGAACTGGACCCAGTGGAAGAATTTGGGAGAGGCCTATGTCCAAAAATGAACCCAAAGAGGCTCCTGGTGATGATGATGATGATGGGGTACGAAAAATCTATATACCATCTTGCTTATGACGAATTCACAGCTTAAGATAAGCATCTTTCCGTCACTCAAAATGATCGTTCACTAATTTTATTGTTTGCGCTAATTCTATTCTCATTCGTGTAAAGGATATTTCAGAATAGCAGCAGAAAGTTATAGAGCCGTGAAAAAATGCTCTGTGTTCTACACTGGCCTGCAAAAGTAAGTATCACACAGGCCTTTATTCATACAAACGAGGTAACTTTGTAGCTTTAGTTCTCCGCCCAGGATTAAACAGGGTGTGATTTGATGATGGCCATTCAAAAAGTAAATGTAGGAGGCCCAGATCGCTAAAGAAACCCAATGAATTAGAAGAGTCGTTTACACCAGAGACCGTACGGACTTTTTAGTATTACATTTTCCATACTTTTGATGTAATTTAGCCTGTTATTTTTTTAAGTTCAGCCCTGAGCTAAACGACTTTCTTAATCCATTAGGTTTCTTTAGCAATCTGGGCCTCCTCCATTTTCTCTTTGAATGGCCATCATCAAATTTAATCCTGGGCAGAGAACCAAAGCTTTGAAGTTACCTCGTTTGTATGAATATAGGCCTGTGTGATACTTACTTTTTCAGGCCAGTATAGTTTGAACCTAGTTGTCTCAAGTGAATAAGGAAGAAGATACAGGCAAAAATCCTCACAAACAAGCATCAAACCCAAATATTTTCACCATCCCATCATCAATCTTACGGCCACGTTCACAAGGTGGTGTGTACACATCTGTATGCGCTGTGTACACATCATTACAAACAGTTGACAGTGTCACAATGCACGTTGACTATAAACGCCGCAATTATATGCACGCCCCAATTTATGGGTCACGAGTTCACTGAGGGCGCTGGAAGCTACTTCGCGATGCCCTTTGTACATTGGGAATGCTTTATTATCATACTACCAGCTGCCCGCGACTTCAGTTCGCCTTAAGGGTTAAGTTCAAATCTCCTTTTTTAAGTAGTGCTCCTTGCGCATCATGTTTTTAGTTCCAGTAGTTTATGGGGTATTTACATAGGTGACTGAAGCCGTACAACTTTCGCCGCACGGCGAAAATCGACCGTGCAAATGAGAATTCGGCCTAGGCTGCAGGTGACTGGACAAAATTATCTGATCCAATGGCCAAAACTGAAACTATGTTATTACCAGGGATTGAAATACCGTTAAAAATAACGATTAAAAAAAATAACCGAAGTTTTAGATATTAAACTCCATAACTTCTCCATTGGTTCACAAATCTCATAAATACTAAATTTGTTTGTGTGTCACGTATTTTTATGCACGGACACATCGCAACTGAGACCAGGAAATGAAAATCGGTGACGTTACACAACGCGGATATTACAGTTTACGCATGAGGAACGAATTCAGATGATAGTTTTGTGGTTGAAATGCGAACGGTATAAACGAATCTCATTTTAGTTTGAGTCCGAGTTACATTATAACTTTTAGTATTAGGCATTGTCATAAAAGTATTGAATAAAAGTTTCGAACTTGGCAGGACCGCACGGTCGTGTCAAATTCGAAAAACTACGCATAAATTCCCCCCTCTCTTAGGCTAAGTTCACATGAATGCGCATAGCGTAAGCACGCGCGGCAGTCTGGCAACAACATTGACGTAGAGGGGGCAATTTGTTCCGTAAACCACGCGGCTCGAGAGAACGGGTCGATGCTGGGTACTTATTGTCTAATTTCAAAATCTATCGCAATCGCTTTCAGGATGTGATACATTGATGCTTCTTTTTGGTACAAATAAAAAAATACCAAAGAAATGCAGCAAGGTGTCACATCCATTGTCAAATGAAAGCGATTGTGATAGATTTCGAAAGTTAGACAATAAGTACCCAGGTTTGTAGATCTTGATTTGCTTCCATCGCATGATCGCATCGGTCCCTGTCCATAGTTGCTCTCACTGCTTGATGGAATTTGCTCGAGGTTGCTACTCTTACTTGGTCAGACCATCTGGTTGGCGAACGACCTCGGGATCTCTTGCCTCCTTTTGCACCAACCACGATTAGCTTTTTAAGACTCTCATCTCCTGTTCGCATTATGTGGCCAAAGTAATTCTTCCACCCATGTGCTTTGAATTTTCAAAAAATCTTTTAGTCTAGCCTTATCGGACCGGAATAAGACCAGCGTGGATAATAAACCTGACTGGGGCCGACCGGATACAGACCGAGCGGGACCAAAACCGGACCAGACCGAGACGCCTCGCAACGCAAATACAGTAGAATTTGAATTTTAACTACATTTTGAATTCCTCCTCCTCCTCCCGTCGTGTTCCTCATTACTGACTGTCATGATTCCCCTGATGGGAAGTTAATTTTTCTTTGATGAGACCCCTTCACCGATGTCTGTCCTTAGCGTCATGGAGTGCATCGTGTAGCTCGGTGTTCAGCGTTGAACGGATTTGATCAGACCACCTAATTGGGCTTCGGCCTCTCGGACGTTTGCCATTGACCATCAGTGACCTTGCCAGTGACCATCAGTGACCATTTTGAATTCAAGACAATAAAAAATATTCACCTCTACACCTATCCACCACCTAACCAGCCTTTCTATTGTCTAATTTCAAAATCTATCGCAATCGCTTTCAAGATGTAACACATTGATGCTTCTTTTTGGCATAAATAAAAACTTACCAAAGAAATGCAGCAATGTTTTACATCCATCTGTCAAATGAAAGCGATTGCGATAGATTTTGAAATTAGACAATTAGCCCCCAGGGGGGTAATTACGTAACTTTGTTGCAATCAACTCTGACAGAAATCGCAGTTACATCGCTGCTTTAGTAAGAACCAATGTGACAACTATCTTAACTAAAGCAGCAATGCAACCGCGCTTTCAATCGATTTCAATCGAGAATTGTTAGCAACAGCTTTACGTAATCAAGGTACAGGTCAAGTTAAGCAGGCACATGGCTGAATGTTTTTTTCCACAATTTCCACACGAGACGATTTTTTGGTCTGATACTTTAATTGATGTGTAATTAATGGTTTAAATTACATAAATAGACAATAAGATAGTGGAATGATAGAACATGGTAGCAGCATTTGCAGCACAATATGTGAACGATAATAAGAAAACGTCGCTTTTGACTCAGGTGCTGAGTTAACTTGACCGGGTTGTACTCGACATTTTAAAATTGGATTCCAAAACAAGATCGAAAAACTTTCTATTACACTTGTGATTCACCCAATAAATCGTATAAGACTTGGCTGTGCAATTTAGCGATGCAATACACTTATCTTGCTTGCCAGGTAAGTTCAGAGCGGGCGTCCGGGCGACTGTTCTTAGCACAATATCCCGTGAGTTATGGCCACCAGTCGAATTGGCGAGGTGCCATCGCATATTGATTACTGGCACGGGATTTTAGGTATTGAAATTACAAAATCTTTTGTAGTTATTGGAAGAATTTGGTCGAGAAGATTAGATTTTGATCATATTGCTATGTCAACCTATTTTTATTTATTACTTAAGGCGCTAAGAAGGGTCAAATCCCAATATTCAATTCAAATTATTGAAAGATTACGCGCGTGAAGCTATCATAGAAAAAATATATAATGTACTTGGAATAATACACAATAGATTTAATTGAAAGCATTTGTAAAAATGTTACCACCTTTGATGTAAAAAAATATTCCGTGGACCCTGTTTCTGGTCCTATTTGCAAAATTTCTCGGAAACAGAACATTCGTTAATGTTAAAACCAACACATAAAAATCGGCGATGTTAATACCTTCAATCTTAATTGAACAGATTTTATTTAACTTACTTGAAAGCGAAGAAATTTAATAAAAACCTGTAAAAATTGAGAATTCGGCGCTAGTTCTCAACGTAACCGCCGCGTTGGAACGCACACTGATTTGAACCCAAAGTGAGTAGAGTTACGTCTGATTTTACACCATCACGGATCGACCCGCTCGGATTGAGGCATGTTAAAGCCTTAACACGTTTTACTATGTCGCTTTTTTGTCCGAAACAAATAAATAAATATTTATTTATTTGTAGATTATTTGACCACAAACGATTTTATATATTTTTTAGGGTTCCGTACCCAAAGGGTAAAAACGAGACCCTATTACTAAGACTCCACTGTCCGTCTGTCTGTCCGTCTGTCTGTCTGTCTGTCTGTCTGTCTGTCTGTCTGTCTGTCTGTCACCAGGCTGTATCTCATGAACCGTAATAGCTAGACAGTTGAAATTTTCACAGATGATGTATTTCTATTGCCGCTATAACACCAAATACTGAAAACAGAATAAAATAAATATTTAAGGGGGGCTCCCATGCAACAAATGTGATTTTTTGCCTTTTTTGGTACAGAACCCTTCGTGCGCGAGTCCAACTCGCACTTGGCCGGTTTTTTCCTTTTTTATTATGCTTTCTAATTTATATTATTTTGAACTAATTTGGTGTCAGTCTTAGCCATAGGTTCTGCTATGTCCAAGTAGTGAAAGAAAAAAGTATGGTTTATTTATTTTATTTTCAAAATAAAGTAAGTACCCTTTTAATAGTGTAATCATTCCCAATCGCGGTTTTACGAGATCAATCACAAAACGTGCAATAAATTGGCAACGAACATAAAATGGCCTCTCAATCGCACTGAGGCGTACCGCACGCCACGCCGCAATTAAAGGATTGTCAACATTACTAAATATAAATTCTATGTGATGTATTTGTATCCACGAAATTTTCAATCTAGACAGCGGGGCGCCGCTCTGCCACCGGCCTAGCATACGAACCGTGACAAAATTTTGGTTGGAGCGATGTTTGTACACACATCGCGAGATGTGCAATGCACATAGAAGATTTTTGTAGAAGAAACATACCTATAGAAATAAAAAATTTGGTACTGACTTAAAGTATAATAAGTTAATTAAATGTATACCGATCGGCAAATAAACCCAAGGGTGGAAAACAGGATATTAAAATGCTTATTATAGATTTTGTTACGAACTTACAAGCAGTACTCATTATTATACTATGTTACACATAGGGTAAAGGTGGCAAAGAGATAAAAGTAAAAAAAATGTGCTAAATAATTTAATTATCTTCATTTCAATGCCTTAAAATTAAAATTTCAAATTTTATAATTCTAAGTCAAGTGATATAAACTCGCATCGAAATAAATAGGTATGTGACATGAATCGTTTGATATTATTAAATACTAGCGGCCGCCCGCGACTTCGTCTGCGTGGACAGTTTTTTTGCTATCCCTCGGGACCTGTATGTTTTTTCTGGATGAAAGGTACCCTATGTCCTTTTCTGTACCCCTGACAACGTCTATGCAAAATTTAATGATGATCGGTTCAGTAGTTAAGACGTGAAGGCGTAACAAACAAATAAACAAACAAACAAACGGACTTTCGCATTTATAATGTAAGGACTAGCGGCCGCCCGCGACTTCGTCTGCGAGGAAAGTTTTTTTTGCTATCCCTCGGGAACAATATTGTTTTTCGGGATGAAAAGTACCTTATGTCCTTCTCTGTACCCCTGAGAACGTGTATGCTAAATTTCATGATGATCGGATCAGTAGTTAAGACGTGAAGGCGTAACAAACAAACAAACAAACTGACTTTTGCATTTATAATATAAGTAAGGATACCACCTACCTTTGGACATCATGAAAAAGCACCTTTGATAATATCCGGACGACTAGTTTAAAAAACATTTCATTTTTTCGAGTCTGGACGTAGACGGCAACGGTACACAAAAAGGTGTTTTGATTTTCATTACAGAAATAAAAAAAAACAAATCCTGTTGTCCAGTTAGATATTTTTACCCCGATGGCAAATACATATCTGGGAGCACGGTATTGCTCCCGCCAAGACGAGCAAGCGAAGCGCAAGGGCACTACCTACCTTTTCTCGAAGCGCTTCGTCGTTTTTTTGAACCTTCATATCTTGGGTTTGGAGTATACTAGAAAAACAAAATTCTCGAAATGTGATGTCAGTAGTGGACTTAATAAATATATATATTTTGTATTGCATATCTTTTATAATATAGATTTTATTGATATCTAAAAAACCCCGATTTCGTCACTAACTCATTCGTAATAATCAAAACTCATAGGGTAGGTACTTCCTGAAGTCCTAGAGAGCTGAAATTTCGTATGTAAGCTGGTATTAGGACACACACAACAAAAAAAATATGAAATTAGACTTTAACCCTCCGATCGCTTAACCCTCATTCATAACTTGGGTTTGGATTACACCAGAAAAACAAAATTTTTGGAATAATATGATGTCAGTAGTAGACTTATTAAACATACAAAGTTTCAATTAGGTACATAGCTCTTAATCTTTGGATTTTATTGCGATCTAAAACAACCCCAATTTCGTCAAAACTTACTGATAATCATCAAAATTCTTAGGGTACTTCCTGAAGTCCTAGAAAGCTGAAATTTGGTATGTAAGCTAGTTAATGGCCAAGCCACATATTTTGACTAAGGTGAAGAGTTTTTGAAGTTAGGACTTGTAGAGTTATGACTCGCAGATTTAGAAGCTTGGATCTACATGAGGTCTGATAACTTTTTGACAGTGCAAGCTTTATGGTGTCTTGGCAGCATTATACATGAAAATGTTTTTGGTGGGATCCTGTTGTCCAGTTAGATGTTTTTACCCCGATGGCAACTCCATATCAATATGACTTTAAGCTTAGCATTCAAAGCCGAAAATAACCGAAACAAAAACGGGTAAAAAGTCCGAATGTAATTACATTGTTATTTACTAAACGAGTCCATAGTGCATTTGTTTTCAAAAAGTATAATAATATTTTTATTGCACATATCGGAATTAAAACGATTCTCGATTATCGGAACTCGGACCGAATACTAATGAAACTTTCTGCGAGTTGGTTCTGTTCGAGTGAGCTTTCGATTTTACCGAAGTTTATAATTAAACTTCGAAGAAGCGGTTCCTTTAAAGTATTGATGCTGCAGTGCTGCAGTATTATATTAGTTGGTCTGTTATAGTTATTTATGCAACTGTACTATAATGAGAGGTATTCAAACTCGAATGTGGGTTAATATGTGTGATAATAGTATCACATGGGTGTTTTAATACCTAATTATGTACAGTTACATACATTTATCTACACCTATGACACAGAATATATACTTTAAACCATGATATGTATCCCCTAAAAAGGTATTTGACTGTGACTTCAACTTTGACTTTGACTTTCATTCGTCATTTTATCATCCAAACGACTGTTATAATGTTAAATTGAATTTCATAATGTAACTCGTCGCGCGTGGGTGCGGGGAGGAGCGCAACATCCTCTCGCTCGGATTAGATTTGTCAATCGAGAAACAATCCATGACCATCAACCATTTTGAATGACCCCACTGCTAGGGCACAAAACTTCCTTGTGGGTGGATGAGGAAAATGGGCCCAATGCGGATTGGTGGGTGCTAACGACTTCAAATGCAGCCGGGTCCAACTGCTTAATGTGCCTTACGAAGCACGGAGGAGCTCGAGATAATACATTTTTAGTCACCCATCCCTTGCAAAAGTTGTTTAACCTCCGCAATCGCTGGGCCAGGTGCTAAACCACTGAGCCATTGAGCTCCTCAAACAACTCATACATGAAAAT
Source organism: Agriphila tristella (assembly GCA_928269145.1). Taxonomy (NCBI): domain Eukaryota; kingdom Metazoa; phylum Arthropoda; class Insecta; order Lepidoptera; family Crambidae; genus Agriphila; species Agriphila tristella. The sequence continues at coordinate 5,071,449 of OV743435.1, forward strand.
AAAAAATGAAGAATTCTTACACAAATAAAAGCGAAAGAGAACAGTAATCCAAGGATTCTAAGAAAAACGCAACATTTCCTTTGCAAAACTCAACTCGACCAAAGGCGTGAGGATTGTGAGACAATGCGAGGCGTACTCGCCGCGACCTCGAAGCGCGAACTATGCCTCGCCTCGTCATTGTCTGCTGATGAAACAAAAACCGGAGATTGGTGCAAGAACGGTGACAATAGCGCACTGAAAACGAGAATGTTCGTTTGTACGTGAAATGCATTTTTAACAAAAAAGTTTTCATGTCTGCAAAATAAAATGAGGAAAGTAAAATTAAACGGTCAGCGAAAATTTTTCTATGTCTATGGTTAAAACAGTATTGCTTCATATAAAGAAGACAAAAGACAAAATATGTAGATAAATACTAAATAATATACTAGGAAAATACGACTCGCACCATCAGATCAATTCTAGGACGGGAGTCAAACCCGCCACCTTTCCCGGTTCAATGCTCTGAACGCTGAGCTACCGAGTTATTAGTGGCATCGTCAAATTTCTTCTAGTTCATCCCACTCTTACGCTGCAAGCCATAATTTTTTAACCAATGTGAGGAATTACCTCGCCATTGAAATATCTTTCCAGATATTTAAAAAAAATATCAAGTTGAAATTGCTAAATATTATTTTAAAATTGAGATATTACATTTTCTATGATATTTTAATACAATATTAAATAATACTATATATTCTTACTAATAAAATACGACTCATACCAGATCAATTCTCGAATAAAATGTAAAATTTCTTAAACTTTGCCTAAGTCGATCAAAGTTTTACAAAATTATTTAATTACATTGCTCATCCTTAAATTTGTTCTAAGGGTTCCGGACCAAAATGATAAAAAAGAACCCTTATTGTGCGATTCAGTCTGTCTGTCACAGCTGGATATCTCAAAAACTACTAATGCTATCAACTTGGAAATAGTTTTGTATAACGTTTGCCAAACTATTTTGCGAATAAGAAAGTTTTACCATTGAAGATGGTTATCAATGCAAATCGCCTGAGAAGTATTTTTGGTCATAGTTCCGAGGATTTTAGGAGGATCGAGATAGAAATAGTACCAAAAGTTGAGGAATTTATTAAGACACGTGTGAACGTTTGAATTTTGAAAATCGGCTGGTAAGTTTTTTTGAAATTTTGAAAAATTCGGGTTTTTTGGGCGGTGTTTGTTTACTAAATTGTAAATATTTCGAGAAAAAAACCGACTTAAGAAAAAAATAAAAAATGGGTCCTAGGGCATTAGTTTGGCTACAAAATAGCAATTTTTTTTGAAAATCGGTTTATAATTGTGACCTGTAGGTAGTCCCTTTAGATTTGGAATTGTAGAAAAACGGGTATTTCGGAATATAAAATGTGATGTAGTTTCTATGATTATTGACCGATCGACATAGTAAAGGTATTGAAAGATTCGGAAGCAGACGAGAAGTGCATTAGTTGATTTTTGTGAATCGGTTAATAATATTTCAGCCGCGTAGAAGCAGTCAGGGGCACTTTTGTGACAACACGAGGCGCAGCCGAGTCTCACAATCGATCGTAAAAATAAAAAGGTACCTATAGTATACCTTAGAAAAATTATAGGATTTTGCTTTTGATTTGATTTAGTTTTTTCGTAAATTTTTGTATTCATTTTCAATGCTCCGATTCTTGCGGGAACTGCGAAATCTGTGAATTTTTTGCAACAGCGACTGATAGGGGTCTTAAAAATTTGAAGTAGGGCTACTAGGCCATGTAGGGTATCATATGAAAAAACACTGTTTGCACAATCTCAAACTTTTTTTAGACTGCACACTTAAACGACTTCAGAATAACGGTGTATTACACCTACTTACTACTAAACCAAAGATTTTTCCCAATACTATGATTTATCCTACCATTTCTTACAAATCGAATAAACTCGATACATTTAATTCGTTACCCGCAAATGTGTTGATAAACACGCTGCGAACAGGAAATGAGAAATAGTATTTGCTGGTATAAGGAGTCCACATCACACGCTGTAACTGCTTTTAATTAAAACCTGTTATCTGGTCACTTGAATTGAATTGAGTTCACGTTGGTTTGTGATATGTGTTCAATTCTATAATATTTGTCAAAGTCAAAATGATCAACCAAAGAAACTTAAAAACTAACAAGAAACTAATCAGCTTTACCAAAAATCGGAAGTAACGATGTTTTCAAACAAGTTGTTTAGCTTTAAATTTGAGATTTCAGCATTCACAATTTTTTTTTTTTATACAATACCAAATATATAATTTTTTAATTTTGATAATTTTCAATGCCGCGATGCTGTCACGGAAGCGGAAAAATTTCTAGTGTCTTTTTCCAGCCAATCAGTGGACGGGATGGGTGGATATGCTCCTAATGAGCCTTGCGTTTACTGTTGCAGCAAACAACCACTCACATAGGCAGCGGGAATATTTGAATTTCGAATTTTAGCTTAAATTGAAAGTTAGAAAGTTAGATTTAAACGATTAGTGAACAGCCATATATAAAGTTGGGCAGATCTATACCAGCAAACTATTTTTGTCTATTTGCCCAACTAGTGACTTGGTCATACCGATATAAATATCTCGATTATGGCTGGGCGCATTGTCAAGTAATGCGACGCTGCTGCTAAAAAAGTCTGGAACGGGTGGTAGGAAAATACAGGGTCATTTTTGGACCCCTTTTCAAGCTTTGTCAGGTCATTCTATAACAGCAGTACAATCAATTTATGATGTAAAACAAAAATATTTTTTTTACATTTTTACCCCAAACTTTTCCCTACACAAATTGAAATTGTTGTCACCATTTGCGCGTCGCACGGTCGACCCGCCCGAGCCCCCCTCCCGCCACTCGCCTTGACCCGCTCGCGTCCCGTTCGTGACGGTGAGCGTGCGCGCCTAGATTTTTAGGATATAAAAAGTGGCTGAAAACTGTGAATTTAAAAAGAAATAATTTATAATTATCTCACCTATTTTTTTTTATTACTTCCTTGAACTATTATTTGATTTTGTAAAGGGGTCGCAAATTACCCTGTATAGACGATTCAAAAGTACTTAATAATTAAGCTTATTTGACTAAAGCTTATTTGACTTTGCCTTTGACTTTGCTGGTAGCGCTGTTTGGGCTTTGTCATATATATATATATATATATAATAGGTCTTCACCTATGAAATTGCCGTATTGCAGTAGGTACAGACTTTTTCAAACAAAAAAAAGTTTTGATTGGCTATGAATTCTAAATTCAAATTAATTTTGTTTTAAAAATATGACATTCTATTTACAAAATCAGTCTTTTGCTTATTGATTAGCGTTGTATTTTCATTACATTTCAACATTTTTCCTCATAATGGATACTTCGAAATTTCGTGTAATTATGGAATATGAGTTCCGTCGTGGCACCAACGCGGCACAAACGACACGTAACATCAACGACGTTTACGGAGAGAACTGTACAAACGAACGTACAACCCGTAATTGGTTTGCTCGGTTCCGTTCTGGGAATTTTGACTTGAAAAATGAACCTCGTGGTCGTCCGGAAACTTTGGTCAACAATGATGAATTAAAGGCGATTGTGGAAGCAGATGAATCGCAATCTACAGCTGAGCTGGCAGCAGCTTTTGATGTAAGCATCAAAACAATATTGGTCCATTTGCGACAGATTGGCAAGATAAAAAAGCTTGATAGATGGGTGCCCCACTGCTACTTCACGACAACGCGCGACTCCATACTGCACAACAGACCGTCTCTAAGCTGCATGAGTTGGGCTTGGAAGCTCTCCCTCATCCGCCATACTCACCAGATCTTGCACCTACCGACTATTACTTTTTCCAAAATTTGGACAACTTTTTAGCGGGAAAAAAATTCAATTCCGGAGAGGCAGTACAAACGCCTTTGAAGAGTTTGTTGTCTCGTGTTTATATGACAAAAAAAAATTATTGAAGAAAAATATATTTTTCAAGTGAATTACGAGCATCAATTACAAGGTTTATGCAAGTTACGCAAATTCAACCCACGTAAGACAACTTTTCTGCCCAAGCATAGCCGGGCTAATAACGATATGGCAGGCAGGTATTAAACCGGCAAATCAAGATTATGCCGGCGTATCTTGATAGTGCCTAGGCACTTCTAGGCTGATCTTGATAGGCTCAGTCCTACGACATATCAATACTCTGATCAACTGAGCTACCAACTCATTAGAAGATTCGTTGTCTAGTACTTTTTACTTTATCGCTGTAAGCCAGCGTTATCGCATATCTATGTAAGGAGGTACCAGTGGAAAAAGGTCCATACAAGCCGATTCCCATCGGCTTATCTTTTAGAAATCTCACTCCACCGATCTATTGTATCAGACATCACATACTTTCACAAACTTACCTTCGTCAATATTTCGCCCCTGGCCACCGGGAGGTATCTTTTGATGAGGTTTGCTAATGGATAAGATAAATAAATAGCTATTCAATAAGCCATCCGTTAGACCTCAGAAGATGGACACACCATGAAATCTTTGTACCAGCCGCTCGACTTTGTCGACGACAACAAAGAAAATATAGTACCTCCACTGCTGTTAATGTTAAAATACATTTTATTTTTATTTCATATTAAAAACTGTAAACCTTTTGATGGATCGAGTAAACCATTATTTTCTATTCTATCTAAAGGTGTTAAAGACAGGAGAGCATAATAAGTAACAGCTTGCAGTTGATACAAAATCGATGGGCTAACGACAAAGAAAAATGGCCATCGTTTGTCATAAATATAGGTGTTATATTTTCACTTCACGACGAAAGGATATTCTACCTAGAAATTCAAGAAAGGCCTAGATTTTTACTAAGATTTTCGTAAATTGAGAGCTCAATCTTGGAACGAGTAGGTATGTGCCGCCTAGTTGAATAAAGTTCTAGTAATATACTAGTATTAAATAAGTTAAAGTAAAATTAAAATTTAAGAGAAAGCGAATTCAAAAGCCTTAGCTGCAAAAGAGCATAATATAATGTAGGTACGTAGTACCTGTAAATCGGGCCCACATTTAATGACAATTAAAATAAATAACAGCATTCCACGAAGTATTAAAAATCTCGAAAATAATAAAAGTTCTTAGTAAAGCTTTTTATTTTAGAAAATTTATGATAAGGTAGCGGGTCCATTATAGCTTGCAGCTTCTAACTAAAATTGCAAAACCTGTATAAATCATATGACTTGCAAATATACACATTAATATACAAATATCTAGTATGATATTATGTAACGAAAAGTAGTTCAGTTTATAAAGTCTTCTTGCAGAAACAAATTCATTTACAATTTTCTGAAACGGTATGAATTCTCGTAATATTAACTTTGAAATTTAAACAATAGCGCTCTTATTCCAAGGGCGATCAAAGCTTTAATATTAACGTGAAATGGCTTTAGGTACAGAATCTAATATCAATTGCTATGGATTCTTGATCTCTTTCAGTAGAAAGAGATCAAAAATCCATAGTAAGTAATTGCCTACTGGTAATCATTATTAATTGACTCCTTCATTATTATCATCAGATGCATCAGCCGATTACAGGCCTCCCCAAGGATCTCCACAACGATCGGCCCTGCTTGGCCCGCAACCAGCGGCTTCTCGCGACCTTCACCAGATCGTCAAAAGGCCTACCCACAGAGCGTGCCGTCTGGTGCGCGGTCGCCATTCCAGAACCTTTTCGCCCTAAAACAAAACGGCCAGCGTTTCTTCTCGCTTTTTGTCCACTCGCTGAGAAATCCTTTGAGCGACGTTGGCTACTTTACCTCTGGAATTTTTAATAGAAATCAAATTGTGAATAATCTATCTATCTACAATCGGCGTCAGTAAAATCGCACCTTTTGAAAAATTTCAATTAATCCTAACTAATTTAATAGTAAGTGTTGTTATATACTTCTTCCCTTCGGACATAGCCAAGAGTCTCTACAAACCGTTGGAATATTCGTCAAACGTAATCAATTCTAAAATTCAGTTTCCGAGCAACATTATATTGCCTCATTTTTTTGCAATTTGCAATCCGTCTTGGGTATTCATTTTTTGAATTGAACTGTTGAAGTGTGTTTTCTCCATCATCTCGATAGCTAATTTACCCGCATTTCCTGAATTGACCCCTTTTATTTCCCTTTTATGGCGGCGCAAGCAATAACGCTTTTAATTATGGTAACTGTTATCTTGATTAAATCAAACAATTATTAATTGAAAGCTCATTAAATATACTAATATTTACACAATAAAACGTTAGCTAGCAATAGCAGGTGGCGAAGTCTAAACTTATTTTCGAAGAGGTCGAGTGTATATATGTACAATATTTTAAATCCTTCATCTTATTCCATCCAAATTACAATTGACACATGAAGGAAATGGGAAAAGGTGAACCAAAAAAAAAGTCGAAAATCCATGTAATAAAGGCACGAATGAAACGAGAGACAGTTGGTGACTTCTCCAGGAAATTGTGCGACGTGACATGACGCGCGTACGCCTACTGACGAACAATGAGTAACGCGCTAAGGTAACGAGTGTGTTCGCATATAAACTCGATTTGGTTACGAGTGTAGTAAGTAAGTATAGTTTTGGAGGATAGTAAAAAGTTTTTTTTAGGAAAAACTGGGACTCTGTTATAGTTGCGACCAAGTGCGACTCGAACTCACGCACGAAGAGTAAAAAACACGTTTGTTGCATAGGAGCCCCACTTAAATATTTATTATATTCTGTTTTTTTTGTTGTTATAGCGGCAACAGAAATACACCATCTGTAAAAATTTCAACTGTCAAGCTATCTCGTTTCATGAGATACAACCTGGTGGCAGACAGACAGTGGAGTCTTAGCAATAGGGTCCCGTTTTTATCCTTTGGGTACGGAACCCTAATAAAAAGACTATAATTTGTTATGGTCCACAGCTTAAGCGAAAGATAAAGGTCATTTATGTTCCATATTTCTATTTAAACAAAATTGGCAGGCTCACCTCACAATTTTATCTACCCAAACTAGATAGGGGTTTTCCTAAACACTCGAAAAGATCAAAACGAATTGTATTGTTTAATCGTTTCTACCTGCAGATTAAAAAGCGTGGTCTATACCGTTCAATAAACGTTTTAAAAACCCTTTGCGCTAGTTCAATGGAAGTGCTGAGTAATTGTTTCACATTTATATTTGTTCTCGAATTTTCTTTTATCTTGTACAATTTTCTCGCAAGCGTTTACTGGTGGGAATTTGTAAATAAAACGTTTGTAAAATACAAATTCATTGTGTTGGAAGATTTTAAAAGCTTTGAGGTAAAGATTGTTTTTACACTCGCTTTTTAGTTAACGTTTACGTAAAACGAACTAGCTGGTAAATTAGAAGGTTTTGTTAATTGTTTGTTTACATTTTCAATTTTGCTTTTATGCTGGATAAAATACATGTGTCTTTTTTATCCGACTTCACAAAAAGGAGGAGGTTCTCAATTCGATTGTATATTTTTTTATCGTTGTTCGCGTGTATCTTCGACATTTATGGACCGATTTTGATTATTCTTTTTTGTTCGATTGAGTTTTCTTGCGAAATGGTCCCATTTATTTTTTTTCAAATCGGTTTAGTAGTTTTCAAGAAATCCTGAAAATTCTATGATTTTGCGTCAACTACCTTGACGACTTTGTTACTTATGAACCGAATTAGATGTTTTTTGTTACGAAACTTAAGAGTAGTATTTTTAACCGACTTCAAAAAAAAATTTATCTCTCAGTTTGACCTGTATATGTATGTATGTATGTTTCTCTGCGAATATCTCAAGTTTGACTAAGCCGATTTTTCTACCAAATAATATACCTACACTACCTAATACAGAAGGTACTTACACTAAAAATAAAAATAAAATGATTTAAAGAACAAAAAAAAACCGACCTCAAAAGACCTGCCTCTAAAAAGCAAGAAATAATATAAAAATCATTAAAAGAGGCAGGTTTTTTGAAGTCGGTTTTTATCGTGAGGCCTTGCTGATTGTAAACAAATTTGAATTAAATAAATTATTTATTGTAATTTAATTCTGCTGATTGACAGCATAATCATTAATCTAGTACCAGTTTCAGTGAAGATTTTTAAGTAAACTGAATCGATTTGCAAGTTATATGTAAGTTCGTATCCAAGTTGTGGTGCTATAATTTTTTCCCGCCGTCACCGCTTACTTTTTCCGGCCAGTATCTCTTAAAAATTCATATAGTGCCTAACCTAACGCGAAACAAGACATCATTTATGTAACAGATGGCATATTTAACCGTAACAATATGTCGTTAAAAGTACAACGGCAGAAATAAAACCGAGGGACATAAAAACATGCTACCTAGACCGAAAAAACCTCCTTCAAAAACCTAAAAATTAGTGAGAGAGACTTTAGTATCTGTGACGTCATTTTTGAACATTTTTCTAAATGGCTGAAACATTATTTCCCTCACAACTCTGCCATTTAAAAAATTTCGAAAAACTGAATCGCCAAAAATCTATGAAACATTAAAATCTCGAAATGGTTTTCTAATTTTAGTACTTTTACAAAATGAAATGGTTTTCTAATTTTAGTACTTTTACAAAATGAAATGTTGTCCATTCATTATATAACTATATAATTAATTTAATAATTAAAAAATTAGAAAACCATTTCGAGATTTTAATGTTCTAAGCTCATATTATTATATCTTATTGCAGAATTTGTAGATCAGTATTTTTTAAGTTAATTAAAAAAACTAAAATCTAGTCCAAATTGAGAAAGACAGGAATTTTGAGTGGAGTCTCTTTGCCTTATATTAAAAAATCTTCGTCTGCGCGTAGAGTTATTTTACGATCCCCAGGAAGAATAAGTACTTTTTCCTGGAAGGCGGATACCCTATAGTTTATATTATATTTAACTAAAATGAATAAAACTTAACTGTAATATGAATCTATACCAAATAAAATACCCCGAAAGAAAATAATGGGCTATAATTGCGCTCAAACGACGTAATGAGCACGTTCAAGTGTCTTATCAAGATGTATTCCTCCAATCACTCATCTCAATATTTTTCTCCGCAAACAAGAGTGATCCTGATTGGTTTGCTCAATCATAATAAGAAACTAGGTCCTTTTTATCTAAGACACAGTGCATATATAGCTAAAGCAGTAACGCAACACAAACGTCCGAATCAGCGCACTTGCGCACGTCGCTACGACAGTTTCGTTATGTCGGTAAAAACAATGCGACAAACTTGCTTAATGTGTTTAATCAAAATACGTCAAAAATTTTGGGCAACCTCCTTCGATCATCTATACCTGAGGATATTGCATGACAGTGACATTCGTGACACATCCCAAATTCAGCCAAAACGCAACTGTGGCTGAATTTTCATTTCAGTATCGCGTGATCCGTCAATAGAGTAAAATGACAAAGTGCTCGGTAAGTAAAAAAAATTGAATCGAATTTATCCAAAAAAAAAACTAGCTCAAAAAACACTTCAGTTATTTAAATTTTAAATTTTTAAAATATAAAACATAAAAAGCAACCATTCTTGACGTAATCGGAACAAAGTAATTTTTTTGCGAATGGAGTCGCCAATTATAACATTTTTTTTTATTCGTAACGTGAATAATTTCAATTATATTTCTTCACCAGCTTTCCACAAAACTATGAAATGGGAGAAAAATGGCGAAATCTACCACTAACTTTCGCCATTTTTCTCTCATTTGGCGAAAGTTAGTGGCAATAGAAAGAAACAATCTGTCTACGTATCTTACTTAACGTATCTTAAATTGTAAGAATTGCATTTTTTCTTTGTATATCAATTTGTTTGTCCAGTGATTAATAGTTAATACTACTAAACGATTTGTGGTTAAACCATTACATAAAAATGGCGCCTATAATGAAATGTGCAATTATAGACCAATCACATTAATTCCAATAATGTCAAAGATTTTTGAAAAGGTCATGTATGATAAAATGTATGCCTTTATTACACTTCATAAAATACTCAAAGAGGAACAATTCGGTTTTCGGAGAAGCCGAAGCACAATTCTTGCTTGTTTTAACCTAATAAAACATTTGACGCATAACCTTGACTCTAAACTGAATACGTTAGCTATATATTTAGACATGTCCAAGGCATTTGACTTCGTATCTCATAAGCTACTTTTTAATAAATTAGAAAGATACGGCATAAGGGGTAATGCTCTGGCGTGGTTAGAAAGCTACTTAAAAGATCGAATTCAATGTGTAGAAGTATCTAAAATGCAAGGTAAATCTAGGAAATCTTTTACGTCTAAATATCGACAAAATAAATGTGGTGTACCACAGGGAAGTGTTTTAGGACCACTTCTCTTCCTTCTTTATATCAATGACTTACCAAATATTACTGATCAGACATGTATTTTATTTGCCGACGACACTACCCTAATTATTAAAGCTAAAGATGATGACATTGAATATAAAGCTAATGCTGAACTTAAGAAAGTGGTACAGTGGTTAGAATCTAATAATCTTAAAATAAATATTAAAAAAACAAAATTTATACATTTCAAAACAATAAATAGTAAGAAGGATAAAATTGATATACATTTAAATAATAATAAAATCGAAGACGTAGATGTAACAAAATTTCTAGGAATCACTATAGATAGTCTCTGCAACTGGAAAGCTCATATTGACACAGTTACAAAAAAACTTGACAGATTTATATATGCTTTGAATAGGATCAGACAGATAGCATCGCAACAATCTGCTCTCGTAGCTTACCACGGTTATGTTTCATCTGTATTACGCTATGGTATCATACTTTGGGGTAATTCGGTGGATGCAATTCGAGTTTTTAAAATCCAGAAAAAATGTATTCGTTCAATCTGTGGTGCAGGTTATTTGGATTCTTGTAAGCTTCTTTTCAAATTAATGAATATACTACCACTTCCATGTTTATATGTTTTTGAAATGGGAATGTTTGTTAAAAAGCATTTTGATTTATTTAAACAAAACAAAGAGTATGATACATACAGAGGTAGAAGAGGGGAGGATTTATGTATTCCACAACAAAGGCTTAGAGTGTTTTCAAGGAATGCCTACTGTATGGCCATTCGGATATACAACAAAATACCTAATGAAATTAAAATATTGACCTTAACTAAATTCAAGACACAATTGTTTAAATTTTTGATTGACAAATTGTATTATTCTATCAATGACTTTTTAAACGATAAAATGGTGTCGAATAAATGGTGACTTGACATTTTTGATAATATAATTATTGTAAATTGTACCAATTTTTTTTTTTTTATAATGATGATTGAATAATTTATTATACTTAATGCTTTTAGACTAGTTAATATCTTTTAAATACGACAATTTTAAACAAGTAATATTTCTTTCTGACAATTAATTATTAATAATATTTTTTTGTGTAAACATTTGCACGTTGACATTAACAACAAAATATGCTGGTGACTTGTATGTAACAACTAATGTAACCATATTTTTGCAAATAAATGTATTGATTGATTGCAAAACGTACGACAAGAAGCAAGCGCATTTTTACCGACTTCAAAAGGAGGGAGGTACTCAATTCGACCCGTTTTTTTTTGTTTTTTGTATGTACACCGATTACTCGAAAACGGCTAAACCGATTAAAATGATTCAAACGTTATTAGATCAGGTTTGTTCTCAAGTTGGTCCCATTATTTGAAATCGGTTCAGTACTTTTCAGGAAAACGTGAAAATACTGTCGTTTTCGTTACCATTTTGTGAACTTATACGGTTTATCGACCATATCTTCTTTGTTTATGTACCGATTTAGATGATTCTTTTTTTGTTTGAAAGAGGATACTTTAGAGATGATACCATTTTGATTTCATTGTTATTGGACCTTGGATATCAAAGATACGTAAGGGAACTCCTCAAAATCAAATAGGAACTGTATAGTGATTACACTAAAAATAATAAAATAAAAAATTGTTTAAAAACAAAAAAACCGACTTCAAAAAACCTGAAAATAAAAACAAAAACAGCTTCAAAATTAAAAACCTCTAAAAAGCAAGAAATAATTTTCTAATCACTAGATACCTACGCATATCAATGTAATAAAACACGTCTATTGAAGTCGGGTGGGGCTTTTAGAATAAAAAAAAAGAAGTTGTCCTCCAGCCCCACCCGACTTCAATAGACGTGTTTTATTACAGTGATATGCGTAGGTATCTAGTGATTATAAAATTATTTCTTGCTTTTTAGAGGTATTTAATTTTGGAGCTGTTTTTGTTTTTATTTTCAGGTTTTTTGAAGTCGGTTTTTTTGTTTTTAAACAATTTTTTTTGAGTAATAGAAAGTGTATCTGAACTGGTTAAAAACTATAATTAGCTTTCGCAATAATTATGTATCCGATAAATGTAAATAGTTTATTTTAATACCCTACTTCATTGTGTGTAAACTTTTGTTAGATTCTGATGGAAAGTGGCCTCGATTTAAATGCTAAGATCATTTTTAAGGTTGACTCTTTGTATGAAATGTACAGAGAGAGAAAAGCAGCTCTTGACGAGTTCTTGCCGGTTCTTCTAGTTACAAGTTCTCCCACTTAGGAATTTGCGAACTGATGGCGTGGCTTCTTTGACATTTACAATCACCTGCTTGTTTTACTGAATAAATAATTTTAAGTTTGATTTATTAGTGTAATAAATAATTTTGCAATCTTACTTGTTGTTTATTTTGAAATAAGCTTTTTCTTCTTACTTTGTTCACTCACACAGTTACTCTACTCACTCTTTTTTTCAGGTTTTAATCAATCAATAATCATTACTAAGTAGGTATACCTCCCCAAAATAATATTTTAACGACTTACAAATGACTTTTCTCTGGTAAATTTAAAAACATGTAATAAAAATAATAAACATAATTTTAAACTTTCCGGAAAAATTATAGATAAATAAGCATCAAAACCCATTGCATAGGTACTTTAGAAGAACTAAACGAACAAGCAGACAGATGCGGAATGCAACAGTTTTATAATTGAGTAGAATCACCTCCAAAAAAATTCAAAAAATCTGATAGAAAAATAATTGAATTAATAGCATTTTGCTACTCCACTGCTCCACTTTGTTCCTGAAAGTCTTCTGTCAGCTTCTAAAATTAACTTATGTAGCTTCAACTGGCTGTTTGTTTTACATTACTGCTTCATGACTGAAGAAATTTTATTGGACTTAAGTGTCAGCAGCAATGTATGCACAGAGCCAGTCGAAGCATAATATGGTGCAATTTGACGCGAGTGCCACATTTCAGTTTTGCTAATGTATGGCGGGCTGCATCCTTTGGTATCTGATCGCAGGCAACCTCAGATTAATTATGACGATCATGTTATTATTACCTACTCTGATTATTATAATAGTTTTAAAAAATCCTAGGTATTTCGACCTATGTTTCTTAGACAAAGTTGTTTAGTGTCATGGACTGAACATATCCTAATTGTTTGACACGTGTCGATAGATACGTGCTCGTGCGTAACGGATGCTGACGCATGCTAACAGATGCGCACGCGTGCTGACGCATACGTCCATCCGCTGCGATGAGCCCGACTCGCGCCGCCGGTTAGTTTGAATCGTACAAAGATCTTAGTTGCAGTGCTGCTAATGATATTATTTATATTGTGTCTAAGACTAAAGAAAAGTACTACAGGAAAATACGTTCGATATAATTATTACTCAATAGCGAACTTTATTAATGTTAATAAACTTTTGCAAAAGCCTATAAATGGACGGGTGGGCAGGAATTTCTAGGTCATCATGTAGGTGTTAATTTTGGGACAAAAATGAATCCAAAAATTTAGTTGTTTTTGAACTAGAAAACTAGAATTTATACCAATAACTAGTACTTACATACAATGCTCTCTGCAGCAAAACTATTAGAAAACAATGCTTCTAGATTCACATTCGAATATCCTGGCATCCAAAAGCCACAATAAAGTTCCAATTAGTTTCGCAAAGTTTCCTCCGCTAGAAAATGAAAAAAAAAACAAAATGCAATACAAAGAGTTATGCATAATTTACGAGTAAAACTTCCATTCACAAAGAAAAATCTCGGCTATTGTGAGCCTTGCGAGCTTTCTAAGACAATGACCAGCCAATTTGTTCCTTGTAACCATAGTGAATTCACTGTCAGTAAATGTTTTAATCTAGACTATCTACTGCGTGCCAAATTTCAACCAAATCCGTTCAGTAGTTTTTACGTGATTCAGAAACAAATATCCAAACATCCAAACCCACAAACTTTCACATTTATAATATTAGTAGCATTCTAGACCTGTCTGCATTTGACATACAAATAGTTCTTGCAAGGTATTGAGACAGATAAACCACATTTTTTATCTGTCTATGCATACATATTCAGCCAGGTGCCTTCCGAAGCACAGAGGAGTTCGACATAGTAAAATGATCACCCATCCCATGACTGAACCTAGTGAAAGTTGCTTAACCGCATCAATGTTAGGCCGAAGTCAATGCGCCATTACTCCTCCTGGTAACGCATTGAGAATTGATATATTAATCAAAACAAAAAAATAAATACGAAAAACAAAGGTAACATTAAATGAAAATTATTACAAAAAAATCGGACTAAAAACATTAAAACGGACTAGTAAAAACAGACTAAAAAGTAAAAAATATTTTTTCTGTAAATATTTATAACCCTATACCTACAGAAATTTTAAATCTAAAAACGTGGGGCGCATTTTGTAAAATTTATCATCAATATTGTCTTTAGCATGCGCCCCACGTTTTTAGATTTAAAATTTCTGTAGGTATAGGGTTATAAATATTTACAGAAAAATTCTTTTTTACTTTTTAGTCTGTTTTTACTAGTCCGTTTTAATGTTTTTAGTCCGATTTTTTTGTAATAATTTAGTCCGTTTTAAAAACGTGTTTTTAAAAAAGTTTTTTTCAGTAAATTTTTATTTTCTGCTTTTTAGTTAACGAGCTAACACTAAAAATATACCATCTCCTATTGGAGCACTCGTCAAGCGATTCAAACGAGCCCAAACTCGATAGGGTTGCATGGTTTTATTACAGAGTCCCAGTGGCCTTCTTCCGGCTCCATCATCAGACCCTGGAAACTATTTCCGAACAAAGTACTCGTCAATACGATTCAAACGAGCCCAAACTCGATGGGGTTGCATGGTTTCAATATTGAGTTCCTATGGCATGGACTTTCAGCTTCATCATCAGACCCTGGACCTCGTCTCCCATTAGAGTACTCGTCAAGACGATGCTAACGAGCCCAAACACGATGGGGTTGTATGGTTTCATCATAGAGTTTCTATGGCCTTCCTCCGGCTCCATCATCAGATCCTCGGACACTATTTCCCATCAAAGAACTCATCAAGACGATTCAAACGACCCCAAATTTGATAGGGTTGCACGGTTTCAATATTGAGTTCCTATGGCTTGGCCTTTCGGCTTCATCATCAGACCCTGGACCTCGTCTCCCATTAGAGTACTCGTCAAGACGATGCTAACAAACCCAAACACGATGGGGTTGTATGGTTTCATCATAGAGTTCCTGTGGCCTTCTTCCGGTTTTCATCATCAGATCAGCTCAATGACACCATAATATTGCATTGCCTTTCATTTCTGACCTATGTTCAAAGTTTCAAGTCTCTAGCTCATCGGGAAGCTAGGATAAAATCGTTCGCAAACTTTGTGGAGAAACAAACGCGAAAGCAACCTAATAAAAACGTGTTAATATCATCAATAAAAATAGCTTTGTGAATATTAAAAATCTACCTATGTTATACTTACTTTAAAAAACTTTAAATGCAAGGATAACATACTGAACTACTTCAACTGTACTATAATCTTGAAAGCTATGAGCTTTGTTGGTTTGTTTCATATTTTTCAAGGTAAGAAGCTTTTTTATATTTCTTACGATCAACAAAGTAGGCTCTTGTTATTTTAGTACGATTCTATAATCTTTTATCGGAAAATTAATGTTCTTCAACGATTAGTTTAATGAGTATCAGATACAATTTTGATAGGATCACTAATAGTAGGTATGAACGTCTATACAAAAAAAAATCGGGAGTTACAAGTCGTGATAAAGTTTAGCCACATGGTGGAAACTGATCTGTAGGCTGTCCCTAACTAACATTGAGCTGGGCCAAACTGTCCTTACAAACCATTCCATACGGGCGGCGGGTTAAATAGCGCTCTTTTCCCGGCTTTATTCTAATAATTACAATTGTCTAGGTTTAGCTAATAGGTCAAATGTGGTATCATTTTCGGATAAATCAATAATGTGAAATTCATTTCTGGTATAAAAAAATCAATTTATTGAGCAGTTTCTGAAAAATTACACAATAAACTAAATTTTTTAAAGTGTTTTTTTTATCTTAGGTATTTGCACTTGTTTCAGTATTAAAAAAAAATACCTTAAAGAAGCGTTTTTAAGTTGAAATGTTATATATTTTTTTGAATGATTGCTATATTATGTACAATTTGAGCTTAACCCAAGTAGTTTAAAACCATTGTTTGCGGAGGCACAGCTAGTCAAAAACATAGATCTAGATCGTTAGATGTGCCCCTAACATAGTATGAGCTCACCGAAATGTGTCAACATTCAAATGAGTGAGCCTCACTTCTTTGCTCTTAGTGTTGGTTTAAACACGGTGTCAATCACTTCTATATTTTTAAGAAAAATTCACTAGAAAACTGTCTTGTGCCTTTCATGTGTGCACCAATAATTCTAGGAATACAATAATAGCAAAATCGTGTAACATATCACGCGTAAGTATTTAGATTTCAATTATTATCGAAATTTATTTTCCTTCCGTTGTCAATTCCGATGGACGTAAACAACGCATCACGCATGACTGCGCCATTTTGACAGATTTGAAATAATCCTACAGATTTTCAGTACCAGCAGGGCAGATCTAACGATCTAGATCTATGGTCAAAAATAGGAATTTTTTTCGCGAATTAGAAGGGTTTTTCGTTTCGTTTAGAAACGTTTTTCAGGATTTTTGTTCATATTTCTTTAAAGTTTATTAATTTTTTTACAATTTGAGCCTAACCCTAGTAGTCTAGGTTTATTGGTTGTGGAGACACAGCTAGTCAAAGATGGGACATTTTTCATTTATTTAGAAAAAAGGCCCAGTTTTGACTAGCGATGTCTCTGCAACCAATAAATTTCTAACCTAACCCGGGACCTACAGGAGTAAAGCAGGTTCGGTACCAAACTCAATGAGCCCCCCTCGAGCCTCTTCGAACACCCCTCGAGTTCCCTCGAGACCCCCCGAGCCCCCCCCCCCCCTCGACCCCCCTTCGAGCTTCCATCGACCCCCCGAGCTCCCCTCGACCCCCCTCGAGTCCCACTTAAACCCCCTCGAGCCCCCCTAGACCCCACCTCGAGCCCCCTCGACCCCCCCTTGAGCCCCCGCTAGCCCCCCCGAGCCCAGCCCAGAGCTTTTGTGTCTGCCCTCTAACCAACTAAGATCAAAACCTTTTTATTTTACACATTGCCGGTGGACCAGCAGGCATTATATACAATGCCTAGTCATTGCATACAATGCCTAGGTAATGTATGAAATAGACAATAATATTCATTCTATTTCATACATTGCCGGTGACATATAGAAACTATTCAAGCGTGACGTCATAACTGAGTAGCCGTTAGTATGGAGCGTTTTCGGGTGAGTCCAATTTTGTGCATTTCAAACTGTGATATCTCGGGCAGTTTTCATGCTAGCGAAATTATTCTTTTACCAATGTTTCTTTTTTTTGACAGGTAATTTATGTAACATAAAATAAAAAAATAGTCATCATGCCCAATCAGCTCTTATAAGCATTCGAGTTCTGTCTAGTCTAATATTCAACACTTTTAAAAGCCTATAAAAGTTAAAGTCTTGAGCTGTTACAATTGAATAAACATCAGTCTATTTCATTTCTAACCTTATAGATTTTATAAAACTTCAGCATTGGCTAAAATCAACAATAAAAAGTGTTTACATATCTCTATTCTTTTCAGTCATTGAATATTTATTGGAAAGTACAAATATTTGTTTTGTTTGTTCAATATATATTATGTCATGTTTTTATTTATAAATTAAACACGTTTTGTAAAGAATCCGATGTATTTTCCTTTATGTTATAGCAAATGTATTAATTTTGAATGTTAAGGAAATTCAACAGGAAATCGCCTGCTTAATAATATAATCTCAAAATCCCCTTGTATTGTAATGTGAAGAGGTAAATATTATCTTCCATTTTGATAAAGCTTTGTATGTATTTTCAAATATCATAAAAGGGAGATAAAAATTATAATATGAAATACAGTGCATTATTGTAACATTATATCCAAGATACATATTACCAAAACGCATCTATTCTAGCAACCAGGAACTTATGATTTTCTAGATTTCTAATACAATCCGATTAATTTAACAATGTACAACAGAAGTGAACAACTTCAGAGTTCTTGCGGTACAAAACTACGTACTTATTTTAATCTGTAAAAAAATAATATCTTTGTCATTTACATTCACGAATAAAGTTGCAGCGGATCACTATCTATTGTCAATTCACAGGGCTGGCACCAGCCCTGTGAATTGACTGGAATTCACACCTATTTTAGGTTTTTAACCGACTTCCAAAAAGGAGGAGGTTCTCTGTTCATCTGTATATTTGTTTTTTTTTGTGTATGTCCACCGATTACTCGAAAACGGCTGGACCGATTGAAATGATTCAAACGTTTTTTTAAATTTGGAAATCAGTTCAGTATTTTTCAAGTAATCTTGAAAAAAGTACGAAAATAGAATGACTTTGTGTGAATTACCTCGATAATAATGGTCGTATTACTTCTTTATTTATGAACTGAATAAGATAATTATTTTTTGTTGAACGAGGGATATCTGTGTAGTTTTTTAACCGACTTAAAAAAGGAGGTTCTCAGTTTGACCCGTATGTATGTATGTTTTTTCGCAATTATCTCACGTTTGGCTGAGCCGATTTTACTATCTAAATAATATACCTACAAGGTACAATATACCTACCTACACTAAAAATAAAAAAATTGTTTAAAAAAAAACAAAAAACCGACTTCAAAAAACCTACCTCTAAAAAGCAAGAAATAATATTCGTAATAATAAAAAGACGTCTATTGAAGTCAGGTGGGGCTTTTAGAATAAAAAACCGGCCAAGTGCGAGTCGGACTCGCGCACGAAGGGTTCCGTACCAAAAAACGGAAAAAAACATGTTTGTTTTTATGGGAGCCCCCCTTAAATATTTTTTTCTGTTTTTAGTATTTGTTGTGATATCTATCAGCCATTTTTGATGTCCCCACTGCTGGGGCACAGGCCTTCCTTATGGGTGGTAAGGAGGATGGGCCATAACCCACCACGCGGGCCCAATGCGGATTGGTGGGTGTTAACGACTGCAAATGCAGCCGGGACCAACGGCTTAACGTGCCTTCCGAAGCACGGAGGAGCTCGAGATAATAAACTTTTGGTCACCCATCCCATGACCGACCCTTGCGAACGTTGCTTAACTTCCGCAATCGCTGGGCCAGGCGCTAAACCACTGCGCCACCGAGCTCCTCGTATTTGTTGTGATAGCGGCAACAGAAATACATCATCTGTGAAAATTTCAACTGTCTACCTGTTGTCGTTATTAAAATCGATCATAAAACGACTAAAAATCACGTTTGTTGTATGGGAGCCCCCCATAAATATTTATTTTATTCTGTTTTTAGTATTTGTTGTTATAGCGGCAACAGAAATACATCATCTGTGAAAATTTCAACTGTCTAGCTATCATGGTTCATGAGATACAGCCTGGTGACAGACAGACAGACAGACAGACAGACGGACAGCGGAGTCTTAGTAATAGGGTCCCGTTTTTACCCTTTGGGTACGGAACCCTAAGAAGGAATCTGTAATCCAGCCACACCCGACTTCAATAGACGTCGATTTTTATTATTACGAATATTATTTCTTGCTTTTTAGAGGTAGGTTTTTTGAAGTCGGTTTTTTGTTTTTTTTTTAACAATTTTTATGTACGTAGTAGTATTAGTAGGCTAGCCACAGATTATAAGGTTGCGTAATGATTAATTCTTGTGGGGTAACTCACTTTTCAGTGGCAATGCAGGAAAGCACCCACAGCTACAGTCCAGGCGAGCCGTACTTAATACCACCTCATTGGAATTATGTTTGCGATTATATTTTACAAGAGGAGAACTGGTAGCAGCTAAGCTTAACAGTTTAGCTCACCGCCGAAAAGTTGCTTGCCTATCGGTATTTTATAGATTGTACTTCGGTGAGTGTGTTCAAGAACTGCATGAACTCATTCCACCTTCTCCTTTCTACCATCGGACATCCAGACGCACTGCAGGTTACCACCCGTTCTTAGTTGATATACCTTTTCTGCGTACCAAACGCTACTCGTCATCGTTCATAATGCGCACAGCTATGGAATGGAATTCCCTGCCGGCCTGTGTTTCCGAGCGCATACAACCTGACTCTATTCAAGGCCAGAGTGAATAAGCACCTTCTGGGCAAGCTCGCTCCATCGTAGACCCTGTCTTTGCTTTTGGGCAAGACTAGGGTCAAGAGCAAACCCATGAAATATAAAAAAAAGCTATTGTCTATAAAAAGCGCTAATTGACTAAAGTCGGCGAGCAATCGCCTGCCAAGCCGACCTGGGGGCTAATTGTCTAATTTCAAAATCTATCGCAATCGCTTTCAGGATGTGATACATTGATGCTTCTTTTTAGCACAAATTAAAACTTAACAAAGAAATGCAGCAATGTGTCACATCCATCTGTCAAATGAAAGCGATTGCGATAGATTTTGAAAGTTAGACAATAAGTAGGCGGGGTACTTATTGTCTAATATCAAAATCTATCGCAATTGCTTTTATTTGACAGATGGATGTGACACATTGCTACATTTCTTTGACAATATTTTATTTGAGCCAAAAAGAAGTTTCAATATTGAAAGCGATTGCGATAGATTTTGAAATTAAACAATAGCCGACCCGTGTGAATCCTTACTAATATTATAAATGTGAAAGTCCGTTTGTTTGTTTGTTTGTTACGTCTTCACGTCTTAACTACTGAACCGATCATCATGAAATTTTGCACACACGTTGTCGGGGGTACATAAAAGGACATAGGGTACCTTTCATCCCGAAAAAAAGTATTGTTCCCGAGGGATGGCAAAAAAACTTTCAACGCAGACGAAGTCGCGGGCGACCGCTAGTACCACATATAACTTTACTATAAATGTTTTAAATGGTTGATATTTTATTTTTATGTAATTAATGATTAATAATGTAGAAGGGAACTAATTAAAATGTAATTTTAAAATCAATTTGATTAGATATTATTAACGATTTTTGCACGCCTAGTAAGGTTGAATATGGAGAGCCAAAATTTTTTTTACATCACATTTACTGTAATCCACCCATAATCATGCAAATAAATGATTTGATTTGAACTTTCCCTAAGTACTGTAACAGTGTGGTACCGTCCGGGTACCGTAGTACAAGTTGTCATTTGTCAGCATTCGTAGCCAAGATCGATTATTCCCAGGAGTCCCCTCTAACACTGTTCCCGGGGTGACAACTGGGATTTTTTTTCCCAGTTGTCACGGGGGTGACAAATTTTTCCCAAATGTTCCCTTCAAATTTGTGCCAGAGGGGACAACTGGCACTTTTTTTCCTAATTGTCACCCCTGACACCAGAGGGGGTGACAATTGCTACGAAAATGGTCCAGTTGTCCCCTCCAAGCAGTATGGAGTATATTATCTCCTTTCTCTCAAAAAAAACTTTTGATTATGATTTAATTAAAAAAACTTTTAGGTAGGCAAGAAATTATAACGTAAAAATTTCAGTGCTTAAAAATACAATTAGACCCAGACCTAGCTTGACATCCAAAGTAAAAGTAACATATTAGCTCCAAATAACTCCTTGTAAGTTATGTTGCCCTGGTACTTTTGACTGAATATAACATTATTTCGTAATTGAATATTAAATTAATATAGGATTTCGGGTCAGGTTCGGAATAATCGTTCTTTATTTACTCACGATACCTACTATAGGACACTACGATATTCTAAAAAGCCCTAGTCCAGTAGGATCACGAGTACATAGTGGTATACCGTGATCCTACCAGTAGGTCAAATCGGTAGGTCCGTCACAGGTGACAATTGCTATAAAAAAGTTCCAGTTGTCTCATCTGGCACGAATTTGAAGGGAACATCGGGGAAATTTTCGTCCCATTCGTCACGGGGGTGACGACTGGGATAAAAAATCCCAGTTGTCACCCCGGGTGACAGTGTTAGAGGGGACTCCTGGGAATAATCGGCCATAAAGCAGGTAAGTACTTCGCTGTAGAAAAAGAATATTATTGCTCTATTGTAGAATCATACGACTTATGAATAAGTATATCATGCGGAACTTAGTACTTCGCATAAACAAATCTTCAACGTGATAGCATCACAACCAATCGTCGTCGCTGAGACCCATATTGCTTACGTTCTCTATATCTAGAAAATATTGATTCCCCAGAAAAAAACAGCAAAAAATAAACCCTAACACAAAACATTTAAAGACCACAATCGCTTATCTTTGAATCGAAAAAGTAAAACAAGTAAGAAAACAAGGAAGAATTTGATTTCTGCGCCAAATAAATTGTCTTATTTGATTGTATGAATAAACTTGTAACCGTTGCCCTAACAAGAATGGAATAAATCTAGATGATCACGGCCTATGAAAGAAGACTAAAACCTAAGTGGAAACCTAATAACCTACAGGACAGGAGGACAATCAAAATCCGCTTACTATTTACCGTTGATTATAACTAAACTACTGGAACCTAATTTTACTGGATTAAATAACCTCCAAAACGCAATTTACTAAGTTTACTTTATTCAACCTTAACTAACCTACAAAGAACCTTACTAACAAGCTTTGTGTGATCTGAGAGGACCTGTGAATGTCTAATGGAGGAACCCTGGTTGTGATAAGTAGTGAACCCAAATTCTTTTAAAAGTGTGATTAGTATTGATCTTCATTTTCCAATAGAAGTATTCGCTTTTATTACTAGATTTTAATTATTCCTGCTATTACATTTATTTCTAAATGAAAATACCACTGAAGGAAAGTTATTGCTCTATTGATACAACCAGAGAAATAGAAATTAAGTCTGTGTTTTTCCTAAGTGAGCCTACTTTAATTTCATATTAATTCTTAATATTTGTCATACTGCCAAGGGAAACCCCATAGCTCTTTAGTGTCAATAAATGGGAATACTATAAATAGAGGGGAAAACGTTCCCAACTACGTTCCATTGATGAAGTAAGTATGAGTGAAATAAACCTATGTTGATAGGAAATGATCAAAGTGAATTTATGAGTTAAATGGAGTATTGTTATAAGGTAAAAGAGGGTATGTTCAACCATAATAGACTGTAAGGTAAAATGGGTAAGTCGGGTTATAGAGAAAAGTTAAATTTGGATAATTCTCTTCCGCTGCCAAGTGTCAAATTATAGGTCATGTATGACGTTATTCTAAATAATGTAAATTATCTATTGTCAACTTAATTCATTAAGATAAGAGAGATTATTTCAGGTAAGTTAAGGAGTTTTAGTCGCCTGAGATCAAAGTATAATAAAACCTTCAACGCTTTTAAATAAGGATTCTTTTACTTTCTTAAGTTATTGTACAAGTAGTGGATATGCAATTGTGGTTTTGCCAGCTAAGGTACAAAGCTCCTCCCCGCTCTATACAATGAGTTTCGACACCGGACGTGGGCAACTCCCTTCTGGCCAGCCATATTTTTTTTCATGATAAATTTACTTAGTAAGTTTATTATATTAAGATATTTGGTCTTTGTCAGTCTGTTTCTACAAAAGAGGACGGAGCAAAATGCTCCCAAGCGAACTATCAGTTTTCACAATGAAGAATTCTCCTTCAATTGTGATGGCTGAATTACAATTTTTTTTCTTTAATAAATAATTCTAGTATGATTGTTTAACATTATAACAGATGGACACAACATTACTATCCATTTACTTGGGACACTGATAGTTCTCATATTCTGAAGGAAAGACAATTCTAAACAAGGTAATAAAGTTCTATGACGGATTCTTCATACTTTAATCTCGGCTAGATTATAAATATACAACCATAAACCGAATTGACTTCAGTTCATTTCATTTAAAGTTAAAGGCGATATTTCAATTAAACGTTGAGTAGACTAGTAGTATATTTGATATCAATAAAATTCTATTTCTTTCATCCTCAAATTGAGTTGGTTGAACCTAGTTGTAATATTTGAACTCAGATAATATGTTGAACTTATTATTAGTGAATTTAATGTATTCACTAAATAATATAATATTTTCATAGTAGGTAGATACTTTTCAAAGTATTATCTCACTGTTAGTCATAACCTTCATTCTGTTAACTTGAAAGGTTTACTCAAACTATGATCTAGTGTTCCATAAACTGTGATTCAACATTAGTCTAATGGTAACACGGGATTATTCCATACGCCCAGATCTTGTTTTAGTATTCCTCCCACAATCACCAAAACGGATTATCTCAACTGTAAACGACCAATTGAAAACAGGCTCAATTTTACCAATCCAAATCAAGGATGAATAATCATTCTTTATTTATGATTCAACTTTCACTATTAAATCATTATCCAATATTAACAGAAGAATTTGTCTAGCTCTAATTAATAGTAAATCAAACTGTAGGTACTTACTGAAGCTTGCAAAGTCTACTCAATTGAGCACATTATAATAATTATTCACAACACTGAATCAAAGCATTAATAGATCTTTGTTAAGGCGCCTACCATGGAAGATTGATACTTTTCCTTCGGATCGGTCAACTTGTGGGTACTTACTGAAGCTTGCAAAGTCTACTCAATTGAGCACATCGCAGTAATTATTCACAACACTGAGACATAGCATTAATAGATCTCTGTTAAGGCGCCTACTATAGAAGATTGATACTTTTCCTTCGGATCCTACCCAGTAGTTTCACATAACCTTTCGTTCACTATATTTAACACTTCTGCGCTTCCTAGATTTTGTTCCTAAATCATCCTACCTCATCACACCCTAGTCAAGTTCCTATGTACCACTGAATGACCTGCGGCAGCCATCTTGTTGGTACCATTCTCGACACCACCTGCCTATGTTTCGCTTCGACAGCCATTTTGTCGTAAACCAACCTAATTGCGGCCTACCTAAATCTGATACACTGCGAATTGACCTACCTCTCCTTTGCCTATATAAGAGTTCCTAGCTTATCTAACGTTACTGCTGTTACCTTGCTGACAGCTCGACCTTCTTGAGAACGTCCAATCTTTTACCAGCACCCAAGTTTCCCTCCCGCCTTGAGATGCAAACCTAACCTACTGTTCCTACGCGCCTAACAATGAATTTATAAACCTAATGAGTTTACCTGCCTACCAGCGACTAAATTTAGATTTCCTATGCAATATTTGTGATGCTTACCCCATCACCGAAGCCCTGAATCTGTACAGCGTGAGCAAGCATGACTCGCCTATCTCTCTCCTAGCAGCTTGTACGTGGCCAAATTTGATTGGGAGGGAACAAATAGGCACCTACAGCGGAATAAGTATACCGAATCCTCGGGACACCAACGCTAGCACGGAATTAGATTCTCAACTCCTTTCGGACCGTCGGATTGCTAGAGATGGGACACATTCGGTACACTTATGTGACTAGCTAGGCAATCTAGAAATTTTGATGCCCGTCTGATACGCCACATACCAGACTATTTTACCTAACCCCTTGAGGATTGACCGAACGCCCCTTAGAGACACAACACTAATGATATTTATTCAAAATCAAACCCCCCTTTATCGTTTCCCAACTGCTTATATAAATTTCAAACAAATTTGATTCGGAAAATTCTTAGATTTATTGGGAAATTTACTTTACTTTATGAAAATTCGCAAACAAAATCTACCTACTTTAATTTCAAGCTTACTTATACCATATAAGCCCTAATTAAAGCGTATATGCAAAAGACTCGCACCCGGTTGCGGACCTATACGTCAAAACCTCAATTAAACACTTTCTTCCTGACTTCTTGCTGTTTTCTTGCGTTATAAAAATATTACTTGTTCGAAGCTATCTTACAAAGAGGGTATTGACGGCTTCTACCGAGGTTCCACTTGATGCTACGTTGACGACGAGGAAAGTAAAGAGAGCGATTTCCCTCGAGCCACGTCTTTTATAACCCCCCAAAATCATTCACTCACTCCAGGAACCTCACCCCACACGACCTAAGCATCTTTTTTTTTCCTACCTTCATTTCCCTACTTTACATAAATTATTCCTAAAATTTTCCCTTCTCCTTCAAAAATGGGGAGAATTCAGTTTTTCCCTACTCAACTTGTAAATATAATATTTAAGTTGCTAATCTTACAAAATGAACCCCTATACTAATCAATAATTTCAACGTACTATCCAACTAACTAATAACCTCCTATCTTCAAGATTCTTTATACTCAAACGCACAATGCCACTGAATTTGTAACCAAATTAAAATTAAGCTGTTACCTAAATATTTCTCTATACTGACATTTTCAGCTACATTTGATTTAAGCAATTCATACAATTGTATGAAACAACGTTTCAATCATAAATAAATCAACAAGTTTTCCCCCTTACATCATTTCTAACAAAACTAACAACTTTGAATAATATTCAGAATATTTATCCAGAATCATATGAAATTATTGTACTATAATCATAAAACTCTGATTAATACGAATTTTATATTCACAACAAATCGAACCTCCCATATGCTACAATTAGAATCCAACTTTTCAATCTTTTTATCTCGCCTTCCCCAAAATATCATAACCTCTAGAATCAATTTGCTAAAATACGTATTACAACATTTTCCATTAAGTATTCGGTCCAATTAAACCTAAAATTTCCGATCAATTTAGCATCACAATGTTGGTACTTTAAAAACCCTAACTGGCAACACTCATCCGACTACTTTTACATTTTCTAAATGCCTACCCTCATTTGAATTATAAACCTGCAGCATAAAATCCCGCTTTCGAAGAAACTTCATATCAATCTTTCTTCGTACAACACCCAACGACAAGACAAACTTTATTAGGCTCCATCCACATTTTCCCATGAAATACTTTCTTATTACACCTTCAATAACTATTGTTTATGTTTTTTAATAATATTTCTAGATTTATCCTTACAATATTTCTATTAATTAATTATCTCCCTTTTATTTCACAATTCGAGTTTTCAATTTACCACTAAACTGTCAACTAAACTCCGCCCAGAATAAAACATAGTTTCATTTCTTTTCTTTCTCTCTGTATTATCTCTGAACATCAAACCATATTATAAAATCAAATTAAACTTCCATTTTAATTTAAAATCTCCAATTTAACTGTGTCATGAAGCAAAGGCATGGTATAACAAAATACCCTAATTTAAACAAATACCGCCTACGATTAACAAAATGTACTAGATCCGCTACAAAATTCTCCAAACCAACTAAACTTGCATTCATCCCCCAAATCTAACTAATGTCTAATATTTCCTAAAACAAAATTTAAATTTACAACTATGATTTGGCAAAGGATATGGGACTTGCCTTGCGACCCTCAGTTACCATTTGGCAATCGATTTCTCATCGATTGATCCACTGGAATGACCTACTATATTTAATTTCGTTCTTTAGCTAAAACACATCACGTGGTGTGACACTACTGACAACTTACAGAAATAATTAACACCGAATTCAATCCTTTTTTAAGTAATCTTCTAAAATAAACTATTATAATGATATTCGAGAGGCTCTAATAAAGTTTGATAAATAAACAATAATAAATATAAATAAATTTTAAGCCTATTAGCGTCGTTACCTAGACAGAGACTAATATTTGAATTTTAGCGCTGTGAAAGATTAAAAGAACTTCCGACATTATTGCTAACTCAAAACCTGAACTACTCTTTATTATAATAACTTGTTCGATAGTTAAATAATATTATGCTCAATATGAAACAAAATTCGAAAAATATTTGAGATAAAATAGCATGTTCAGTTTTGAACCGTTACAGCTCGACCCCAAAATCCTGCACAGGTGACAAGACTACGTATTGGATCCGGAGTAGGATTTTCCTTCTCAATTCTCAAATATTTATTCCGTCTCTACTCTTATTCCTCAATTTTTTACTCATACATCCCTTTTGTATAAAAAAAACCCATCCCCTTAATAACCCTAACCATTATTATTTCTCCAAGATCAAAGAATTGTTGGGTGAACCCTAATGTAAATGAGATTTAGATTGTAGAGTGTATTTAAACCAAGACAATATTGAAAAGTTATCAAGCGAGTTTTAAGTTTTATGTGACTTTTGCCAATTCCGTCTTATGCATATTCAACACCAGAGTCGTACAAAATCACGGTAAGGTGTGGGTTGTGAATCCACAGCTCCTAGTAAGCCTACATGGACAAATAAGTCTTTTTCTAACCTTATGAAAAAGTCCGCGTATGACGCTACATATTTGTGCATTGTACCCTTCCACAATCAAGTATTACTCCTTTCTTGCCAACAGGGCCTACTCCGTCGGTTCGAAGTGAGCCTATACAATGACCCTATATTTCCAAAAGCTTACTTAAGACTCTAGAACAACCCTAATATCGCCTTGGAGAATGTGCAGTTGTCGAGTTCAATTCATAGCTCTTAGCTTCTTGTGTAGTACGAATTTCGGACAGTTGTTCACACCAGGACAATAACAAACATCAACAGTGTTCGTTTTTCTCATTTTTTTTTCCTCTATCCTAACACCAAAAGTCCTACTGTACAAAATTCAAGTTGTCAACTCTAGAACGCCAGTCCGGCCGCAAGCACAAACGAAGCGCTAAAGCAGTGTGATGGTCTTATCTCTTGAATCAATAATAAAGTTTGCATTCAGGTTTCACATATGTTATAATCCAAAGCCCTCCATATAGAATCTAAATTTAGCATCTACTCTTAATTCACACTAACTCTCATTCTAATCAACCTTTAAAATTAATATTCCAATCATACTCATAACCTATATTAGATTCTCATTCTATTCATCTGTTCTTATTACGCTGCATTCACTGTCTTCATTCACTAGCCTACATTCACGCCACCTAAGATTATATCATAACTACACCCTGAATGCAAATATAAATAACTAAATTGTATAGAGATTAATTATACCGTGCTAGACTCAATACGCTGACTGTCACTCGATGAAATTATATGTAACATTTGCAATAATGTATTATCTCAAACACTTTACGAAAGAGAAAAGAGAGAGAGAAAAAAAAAATCTTATATCACGCACTTAATACACTACGCTTTACACTCCTCCCACATTATACAAAGTTTTTTTTTTTTTTCTTTCACGATCAACTCTATCAAAACGCATTTCAAACTTACGTTAACGTAAAACTTTAAACTACCCCTTTATATATGAGTTTATTTCATGTAACTGACTCATTATCAATTTTAATTATGGTGTATTTAACTGTATATGCCTTTTCCTCTTCATAACCCTGCCTAAACACAGTCGGACCTCCTGCCAACTACCTAGCTCTATATCATCTTAACGACTGCCTAGACCTATATTTAATCAAAAAAAATTCCCCCCCGGAAAAAGAAAATGTGTGTTGGTGGCTTTTCTTTTTATAACCTATACCTAAAGTCTTAAACTATTCTACTCTTAAACTATACCAAAAGTCTTCCAAACTACTTTCTATACCTCTACCTAAAACTAGTAGAGCTCCGAAACACATGTTAAATCACTACCTGTATCTAGTTAAGCTACAAGACTTCCAACAAACCGCACATGACATCCAACATAGTCTCAACTCAAAAAACTTATCTTTGAGATAGTGTTTCAAGGATTTAGAAAATCTTAGTCCGACTGTAAAGTATTTTTAGCCTGATCGTTATAACGTTAAAAAGCTACATTATTCTATTTTGTATACTTTAAAAATGAAGTCTTTAGAACTAATATAAAAGGATATTCAAGCTACTTTTTAGAACCACCTAGAGTGCAAAAAGTATTAACTAAAGAAAAGTACTAAATTCAAAATAAACAAGCAAAACAGTAATCATCATCATCATATCTGCCGCACGACACCCACTGCTGAGTATAGGCCAAAACCAGTAAAACAGTAATAACTCAAAATAACAATTGATTTTATATTACATTGACAAGCAAAACAGTATTAAGTCACCATTAATACGCTCATCATTCATAATTAACTAGAGGCCGCCCGCGATTTCGTCTGCGTGGACAGTTTTTTTGCTATCCCTCGGGATCTGTACTTTTCTTTCTGGATGAAAGCTACCCTATGTCCTTTTCTGTACCCCTAACAAAGCCTATGCAAAATTTTATGATGATCGGTTCAGTAGTTAAGACGTGAAGGCGTAACAAACAAACAAACAAACGGACTTTCGCATTTATAATATTAGTAAGGATTTTCTAATTTGGTGTGTTAGTTCGAGATGTAACACTAACTTATGTTTTAATAGCCTCGGTACCAAACAACATCATCTCAAAATGCAATCCAAACGACTTAAGACTACGACAATTTTACTAGATTGTACAGAAAAACTGCTGATTCCGAATATATAAATAACTCAAAATTCAATTCCTTCCAGTCAACACCATGCCGAATATCATGTGCGAAATATTTAAACTAACAATACCGACTTAAATAACCGCGTATCAATTCTACTTATAGTCTCCACACCAAAAATTGCACTTACATAAATGTTAGTATCAACCAAACATTACCCCAATCCTAAACTTAACATCTCCACCACTAGTCTAGGATTGAATCGAACTAAAACCTCTGGCTAACTATATCCTAACTCTACCTTTACTTCTCAAATGATTCATAACACTCGAGTGCGCGACGAACCCGAGTCCGAACTATAGCTGGTTTACCCTAATGAGACTTAATTTCTACAATAACTATTGAAACTCATCTTTTTTTTTTTTTTTTTTTTTTTTGGGTTAGATCTTTTAACTACCTTTACTTCATCCAATCAAATGATTCATAACAAGTACTCGAGTCCGAACTCTGCCCGGTTTACCCTAAAGAAACTTGATGTCTACGATGGCTCTTGCAACTCTTCTTGTTTTTCTGGTTGTAAGGTCAGATCTTCAAATAATTAAAATATAGTACCCGTACTAATTTGGTTTTAAAAAATCCACCGCTTTGGATTCCACAAAACCACGCTCCCTAATACTCGACTTATGTAAATGTTGAAACTAATCATTTCGAATTAAATATCTAATTCTCAGTAAAACGTCAATCACATTCTTGCTACCATTACTATTCTACATGATTTAAATATTTTAAACTCTCCTTTTATCATTAAATCCCAACACTTTATACCTCCCTAGCCAACTTTCTCAACATTGTTTCCACAACTAAAATGTCTTAGTAACTAGTTCTACAACGACCCCCAGTTAGATAATTTTCGAAAGTCATGACGATTAGTCTCAAAATCAATTCACCTCGGATAAATATTTCAAAATGATAATCTATAAATGACTAACTTAAATTTTAAACGATCACGATCCCTTCAATAGTACAATCTCAAAGGTAGGTTACTAAGTTAAACTAAAATCTAATCACCACATACTAAGTTTTCTAGTTTCAATTTTAAAAGTTTATTAAAATATTTCACGACCCCATCATTCTATGCTACTAATATCCCTCTAGCTTCACTATTACTATTCAGAAGTTAGCGATAACACCCAAACTCTAAAACTATTTATTACATTATACGCTAATATTTTTTTTTTGTAACTTTGTAAGTTGAATCTAGAATTATCTTACAACACTCACTAACCCTAAATTTCTCCACAACTTCAGTATTACTAAACTTTACTGCCGTTCCTATTAACTAACGCATCAATCGTATAATATTAAGTTAACCACAAACGTGATAAAGGCAACGACGGATTTCATCTCTCAAACTGCCAATGACAAAACGTCAATCCTTCTTAATTGCTTAGAGTTAATCGGTTATCGTATACCTATAAAATAATTATGGACAGAACCTTCTGCATGTCCACTTCCATAGTTACTTTTCCATTGGCATATGCCACCATTACCCTTATGTCCCTTTTATCGTACAGTTAATAATAAAGTAACAGTCACTAACCCCTAATCTCATATCAAGCTTGCCATTATCAATTTCCCAACACACAATCAAATTGTAAACACGCAATTGAATCTTTCTCTTTGCAATGGTATTTACATGTTATTCTAGTTAACTGAAATGACTGAAACTGAAATTTTACTCACCGAATAAAGAGCTAACAACCATTGACCTCAACTCGAGAACACAATTATGTACCTCTTCATTAGTTCAATGTAAAAATTCCAATGCACTTTGCCACTCAAACTACAATCTGAATCGCTAGTATGAGAATATTCAACAATAGCAAATTATTTTTGTTAAAAAAAAACCACCGATTAACGAAACAACACAAACAAAGGATTACTCGTTTTCTCATCGCTCCCCTTTAACACCCTTCTTATCTTTTTCACTGTTAATTAATAAAAATGTTAATTATAAATCTTACAAAATATAATTTAACCTTATTGGCATAAACAAAAACTCATTATATATGTCATTAAAATCAAGGAGTAGGAATCTGTCAAGGGCTGCATTCCGAATCACACCAAAATCGATGACAGCATACTAAAATGCGTTCCGAGTCGGTGATTTTGTATGGGTTTGACAGATAACGTGAGCGCTGACATCGATTTTATCGCGATCCGGAATATACCCAAGTTGACGTTTCGTTCGGAAATCGATAACATGTAATTTCTTTGGCCGCGTTCCTGACCTTATTCACATTCAGCCATTTACGTAACAACACACTATTACTAAAAGTCACACAGATGATGTTACGCACACGTGCGTATACATTTACTAAAATTACTACAAATCCCGTGTCCTATCAACCACACTTTTGAGCAATTTATTCGATTTTACGAGTGATAAAAAATAAATAAAAGTGTGCACACGTGTGACCATACATTTTTTTTTCTTTAAGAATCATAGCTTTGACACAACAAAGCACCTATGATTTCGCTATAGCCGTAAATTCAATTGACAGTCCACCTATCACCGCCATCCTACTTCGCAATCATCAATTTAACACGACTAGAATTTTATAATCGAACATATCCTATGATCTGCTTTATTTATTAGGTATAAACAAAAGAAGAACAAAAGTTTTATTTTTATTTTTTTTTATAACGTGTCTTTAAAAATAACGTTGAAGTTTCTTACTTCACTTTCCCTCAAAGTCAATAGTTTGGAAGTATTGATCCCCAAAGTGATTTATGCTATTATTTTGTCAATCAACTTTGACACCTCATGACAATATTGATGCGTATTGACATATGATTGATAAGAAACCGCCAAGCTCTCGTCGTCCTTAGTTATACATTTAAAATCGTATATGTGGTAATCTATAAAAAAGTCCCTTTTTTTTTCTAACTTAATCATATCAGTGAATAAAATCCGAGTCAAAATTCAATTTTTAAATCGATCTCGGTCCATGGCCGAAAAATGGATTCGGTCGGACCTTGATGCGGACCTTTGAACAGAGTAAAATAAATTTGACTTGAATAGATAAACCGGAACTGGGAAAATAATTATATCGATTATCGATAGTGTATATCAATAAAAACTATCGCGATACGGTTTGATTAACTACGCAATTTACCTTAAACGAGACTATACTGTATGAACAAGTAATAATTTAGCTGCATAATTGTATCATTGTAACCAAACGTAGTGTGTAAAATGACTATAGAACCAAATGCAATACAGTTAACCTAAGTGTCGATAGTTTACGTAAATATCGATAAGGTATCAGAGGCGTCGATAGTTTTGGCAGCACTATAATGACAATGAAAACATTATATGTATCGAAAATATTTTACAAAATTTGTCCTAAAACAGTGGTTATTTGTGTATTTGTTTTCAGAGATATTTAACTAAGATCTTACAAATGATTCGCAAAACGAAAGTTTCAAGGACCAGCCAAAGTGACAAGTTAATCGCCATAACTCGTACCAGAATGATAACTTAACAACCATTGGAAAAGAAAATCAGTGTTTTAACATATCAAACCTTTATACCCACTTCACCGCAACAAAATGTGACTGTCACAATCTCACTTGTTAACAGTCACTCACTCCCAAACCACACAAAACCTGAAGATTCGCAATAATATGACATCCTGGTCTCACGGCACCTATGATGTGTAACCGTTGCCCTAACAAGAATGGAATAAATCTAGATGATCACGGCCTATGAAAGAAGACTAAAACCTAAGTGGAAACCTAATAACCTACAGGACAGGAGGACAATCAAAATCCGCTTACTATTTACCGTTGATTATAACTAAACTACTGGAACCTAATTTTACTGGATTAAATAACCTCCAAAACGCAATTTACTAAGTTTACTTTATTCAACCTTAACTAACCTACAAAGAACCTTACTAACAAGCTTTGTGTGATCTGAGAGGACCTGTGAATGTCTAATGGAGGAACCCTGGTTGTGATAAGTAGTGAACCCAAATTCTTTTAAAAGTGTGATTAGTATTGATCTTCATTTTCCAATAGAAGTATTCGCTTTTATTACTAGATTTTAATTATTCCTGCTATTACATTTATTTCTAAATGAAAATACCACTGAAGGAAAGTTATTGCTCTATTGATACAACCAGAGAAATAGAAATTAAGTCTGTGTTTTTCCTAAGTGAGCCTACTTTAATTTCATATTAATTCTTAATATTTGTCATACTGCCAAGGGAAACCCCATAGCTCTTTAGTGTCAATAAATGGGAATACTATAAATAGAGGGGAAAACGTTCCCAACTACGTTCCATTGATGAAGTAAGTATGAGTGAAATAAACCTATGTTGATAGGAAATGATCAAAGTGAATTTATGAGTTAAATGGAGTATTGTTATAAGGTAAAAGAGGGTATGTTCAACCATAATAGACTGTAAGGTAAAATGGGTAAGTCGGGTTATAGAGAAAAGTTAAATTTGGATAATTCTCTTCCGCTGCCAAGTGTCAAATTATAGGTCATGTATGACGTTATTCTAAATAATGTAAATTATCTATTGTCAACTTAATTCATTAAGATAAGAGAGATTATTTCAGGTAAGTTAAGGAGTTTTAGTCGCCTGAGATCAAAGTATAATAAAACCTTCAACGCTTTTAAATAAGGATTCTTTTACTTTCTTAAGTTATTGTACAAGTAGTGGATATGCAATTGTGGTTTTGCCAGCTAAGGTACAAAGCTCCTCCCCGCTCTATACAATGAGTTTCGACACCGGACGTGGGCAACTCCCTTCTGGCCAGCCATATTTTTTTTCATGATAAATTTACTTAGTAAGTTTATTATATTAAGATATTTGGTCTTTGTCAGTCTGTTTCTACAAAAGAGGACGGAGCAAAATGCTCCCAAGCGAACTATCAGTTTTCACAATGAAGAATTCTCCTTCAATTGTGATGGCTGAATTACAATTTTTTTTCTTTAATAAATAATTCTAGTATGATTGTTTAACATTATAACAGATGGACACAACATTACTATCCATTTACTTGGGACACTGATAGTTCTCATATTCTGAAGGAAAGACAATTCTAAACAAGGTAATAAAGTTCTATGACGGATTCTTCATACTTTAATCTCGGCTAGATTATAAATATACAACCATAAACCGAATTGACTTCAGTTCATTTCATTTAAAGTTAAAGGCGATATTTCAATTAAACGTTGAGTAGACTAGGCAATATTTGATATCAATAAAATTCTATTTCTTTCATCCTCAAATTGAGTTGGTTGAACCTAGTTGTAATATTTGAACTCAGATAATATGTTGAACTTATTATTAGTGAATTTAATGTATTCACTAAATAATATAATATTTTCATAGTAGGTAGATACTTTTCAAAGTATTATCTCACTGTTAGTCATAACCTTCATTCTGTTAACTTGAAAGGTTTACTCAAACTATGATCTAGTGTTCCATAAACTGTGATTCAACATTAGTCTAATGGTAACACGGGATTATTCCATACGCCCAGATCTTGTTTTAGTATTCCTCCCACAATCACCAAAACGGATTATCTCAACTGTAAACGACCAATTGAAAACAGGCTCAATTTTACCAATCCAAATCAAGGATGAATAATCATTCTTTATTTATGATTCAACTTTCACTATTAAATCATTATCCAATATTAACAGAAGAATTTGTCTAGCTCTAATTAATAGTAAATCAAACTGTAGGTACTTACTGAAGCTTGCAAAGTCTACTCAATTGAGCACATTATAATAATTATTCACAACACTGAATCAAAGCATTAATAGATCTTTGTTAAGGCGCCTACCATGGAAGATTGATACTTTTCCTTCGGATCGGTCAACTTGTGGGTACTTACTGAAGCTTGCAAAGTCTACTCAATTGAGCACATCGCAGTAATTATTCACAACACTGAGACATAGCATTAATAGATCTCTGTTAAGGCGCCTACTATAGAAGATTGATACTTTTCCTTCGGATCCTACCCAGTAGTTTCACATAACCTTTCGTTCACTATATTTAACACTTCTGCGCTTCCTAGATTTTGTTCCTAAATCATCCTACCTCATCACACCCTAGTCAAGTTCCTATGTACCACTGAATGACCTGCGGCAGCCATCTTGTTGGTACCATTCTCGACACCACCTGCCTATGTTTCGCTTCGACAGCCATTTTGTCGTAAACCAACCTAATTGCGGCCTACCTAAATCTGATACACTGCGAATTGACCTACCTCTCCTTTGCCTATATAAGAGTTCCTAGCTTATCTAACGTTACTGCTGTTACCTTGCTGACAGCTCGACCTTCTTGAGAACGTCCAATCTTTTACCAGCACCCAAGTTTCCCTCCCGCCTTGAGATGCAAACCTAACCTACTGTTCCTACGCGCCTAACAATGAATTTATAAACCTAATGAGTTTACCTGCCTACCAGCGACTAAATTTAGATTTCCTATGCAATATTTGTGATGCTTACCCCATCACCGAAGCCCTGAATCTGTACAGCGTGAGCAAGCATGACTCGCCTATCTCTCTCCTAGCAGCTTGTACGTGGCCAAATTTGATTGGGAGGGAACAAATAGGCACCTACAGCGGAATAAGTATACCGAATCCTCGGGACACCAACGCTAGCACGGAATTAGATTCTCAACTCCTTTCGGACCGTCGGATTGCTAGAGATGGGACACATTCGGTACACTTATGTGACTAGCTAGGCAATCTAGAAATTTTGATGCCCGTCTGATACGCCACATACCAGACTATTTTACCTAACCCCTTGAGGATTGACCGAACGCCCCTTAGAGACACAACACTAATGATATTTATTCAAAATCAAACCCCCCTTTATCGTTTCCCAACTGCTGATATAAATTTCAAACAAATTTGATTCGGAAAATTCTTAGATTTATTGGGAAATTTACTTTACTTTATGAAAATTCGCAAACAAAATCTACCTACTTTAATTTCAAGCTTACTTATACCATATAAGCCCTAATTAAAGCGTATATGCAAAAGACTCGCACCCGGTTGCGGACCTATACGTCAAAACCTCAATTAAACACTTTCTTCCTGACTTCTTGCTGTTTTCTTGCGTTATAAAAATATTACTTGTTCGAAGCTATCTTACAAAGAGGGTATTGACGGCTTCTACCGAGGTTCCACTTGATGCTACGTTGACGACGAGGAAAGTAAAGAGAGCGATTTCCCTCGAGCCACGTCTTTTATAACCCCCCAAAATCATTCACTCACTCCAGGAACCTCACCCCACACGACCTAAGCATCTTTTTTTTTCCTACCTTCATTTCCCTACTTTACATAAATTATTCCTAAAATTTTCCCTTCTCCTTCAAAAATGGGGAGAATTCAGTTTTTCCCTACTCAACTTGTAAATATAATATTTAAGTTGCTAATCTTA
This sequence comes from Agriphila tristella, assembly GCA_928269145.1. Classification (NCBI taxonomy): domain Eukaryota; kingdom Metazoa; phylum Arthropoda; class Insecta; order Lepidoptera; family Crambidae; genus Agriphila; species Agriphila tristella. The sequence goes on from OV743435.1 coordinate 5,109,567, forward strand.
CAAAATGAACCCCTATACTAATCAATAATTTCAACGTACTATCCAACTAACTAATAACCTCCTATCTTCAAGATTCTTTATACTCAAACGCACAATGCCACTGAATTTGTAACCAAATTAAAATTAAGCTGTTACCTAAATATTTCTCTATACTGACATTTTCAGCTACATTTGATTTAAGCAATTCATACAATTGTATGAAACAACGTTTCAATCATAAATAAATCAACAAGTTTTCCCCCTTACATCATTTCTAACAAAACTAACAACTTTGAATAATATTCAGAATATTTATCCAGAATCATATGAAATTATTGTACTATAATCATAAAACTCTGATTAATACGAATTTTATATTCACAACAAATCGAACCTCCCATATGCTACAATTAGAATCCAACTTTTCAATCTTTTTATCTCGCCTTCCCCAAAATATCATAACCTCTAGAATCAATTTGCTAAAATACGTATTACAACATTTTCCATTAAGTATTCGGTCCAATTAAACCTAAAATTTCCGATCAATTTAGCATCACAATGTCCCAAGTAGCACACAAATGCTGCATAAGTGCTTAATTAATGCTGCCATCGAATCTTAAAGCTGTTTAAGGGTATACCAATTTGGCTGTACTAAAGCTGTTTAAGCGCTTAAACAGCTAAAAAGGGCCCCAAATTATACAGCCTTTGGTATTACAATGGCTGGAGAGAAGCATCGGTCAGGCTTATTTAAGTTTTAATAGAGCATTAATAAAGCACTGTAAAAAGTTTAATTCTGTGCAGGACTCTCCCAACCAGCTCTTAACCAGCTTCTAACCTTTTGCAACTCCTTATTCAAACTTTTTTAACGTCTTTGTTCTTAGAAAGTCATCTTAAAATAAATTAAGTATGTAAAGGACTGTTAAAAGTTATGGTGTAAAGTTAACTATATTCAATCTTCCATCATCGTCCACCATTTCTACTGGGATATTTTTTGTTAGAAAGTTTTACAAATGCGCAGTTTATACAAATGCGTTCAGGATGCGAGTGCAACTACATCGTGAAGTTAATACCAATTAACTACAAAATTTTCATGCGCCCTTCGAATAATTAGATTTTAACTTAGGAAATATATGGACAAATGACGAGTGCAAAAGTTTTAATCTATTATTATGGAAAATTAAATGAGATATTTAGTAAAAATGGTTTCTTTAAATTGCCTATGAAGTAAGAGCTTAAATTAAGGCGGATTCTTGCAGTTAAGAATGTTTTAGAAAATAATAAAAAAAGCTATTTTTAGGTTAGTTATGGCGTCCATGAGGTGCTCAGCTTTAATCGTTAAAATATTATCTTGTGACACTATTTGCTGAACAAAATACCATTAATCAGCCATAGACTGCTCGTGTTCTGTATAAGAGACGTTAATTTACACTTTTAGTTCATATATGGATTCCGGAAATGCCGTTCTAATGACTTATGAGTTATATTGTATTTCAACAACTATTTCTTGCAGCAAGTTAGGGGTCCTCTACCAAAAAGAAAATCATCCTCCAACTAACATTTATCTTATAGGTAGGTATAGTCTAAAATATTACTTATTTTCTTGTAAATTCGGTACTATTAACCAAAATAATAAAATTTTGCAACAGATAGGTAGAAAAGCTGTTAAATGGAGTCAATAACAGCAACGAACTTTAATTTGGTGTAATTGGGTGCCAAAAACTGTTTAATAGTATAGACAAATTACATTCTAACTCTTTGAGAATTACAAAGCGCTTGAAAAATGGTTTACAACAGTTTCTCAAATAAAGCTGTATAAATATATGCTTTGATACACTTCTTCAGCTTGAAGAGTTATTATTTTCTACTTAGGCGTAATTTCAGCAGCAACAGGCTGTTAAAAGTATTTCCTTAATGATCTTAACCAGACAACCTTACAGTGGTATTATATTACTCCACATGTAGCTCAAAAGCGTCATAAAAGATGCCTTCAAGATCAATGTACAGCTTCTAACTTTACAATACCTTTCAGACGTACTGTTAACCAGTTGGTGTTAGAAAGGATTAATTTTAGACCATTCAACAGCAAAAAACATTATAGAAGAATTTCTTTACGCCGCTTTTCAACTGCAAACGTAGTAAAACATGTATTATGAACTCTTAAACAGCCCATAGCTTAATTAAGTATTTCTGGAGTGCCTTTTACAGATTATTGAATAAATAACTTTTTTAAAAGCAACATATCAGCCTTGAGAAGCTACGAAAACCTTTAAACATCTTTAATCACACTTTTAACCTTATGTAGGTGTATAATTTGACACTTGATCAGCCAATGTGCTACTTGGGTTGGTACTTTAAAAACCCTAACTGGCAACACTCATCCGACTACTTTTACATTTTCTAAATGCCTACCCTCATTTGAATTATAAACCTGCAGCATAAAATCCCGCTTTCGAAGAAACTTCATATCAATCTTTCTTCGTACAACACCCAACGACAAGACAAACTTTATTAGGCTCCATCCACATTTTCCCATGAAATACTTTCTTATTACACCTTCAATAACTATTGTTTATGTTTTTTAATAATATTTCTAGATTTATCCTTACAATATTTCTATTAATTAATTATCTCCCTTTTATTTCACAATTCGAGTTTTCAATTTACCACTAAACTGTCAACTAAACTCCGCCCAGAATAAAACATAGTTTCATTTCTTTTCTTTCTCTCTGTATTATCTCTGAACATCAAACCATATTATAAAATCAAATTAAACTTCCATTTTAATTTAAAATCTCCAATTTAACTGTGTCATGAAGCAAAGGCATGGTATAACAAAATACCCTAATTTAAACAAATACCGCCTACGATTAACAAAATGTACTAGATCCGCTACAAAATTCTCCAAACCAACTAAACTTGCATTCATCCCCCAAATCTAACTAATGTCTAATATTTCCTAAAACAAAATTTAAATTTACAACTATGATTTGGCAAAGGATATGGGACTTGCCTTGCGACCCTCAGTTACCATTTGGCAATCGATTTCTCATCGATTGATCCACTGGAATGACCTACTATATTTAATTTCGTTCTTTAGCTAAAACACATCACGTGGTGTGACACTACTGACAACTTACAGAAATAATTAACACCGAATTCAATCCTTTTTTAAGTAATCTTCTAAAATAAACTATTATAATGATATTCGAGAGGCTCTAATAAAGTTTGATAAATAAACAATAATAAATATAAATAAATTTTAAGCCTATTAGCGTCGTTACCTAGACAGAGACTAATATTTGAATTTTAGCGCTGTGAAAGATTAAAAGAACTTCCGACATTATTGCTAACTCAAAACCTGAACTACTCTTTATTATAATAACTTGTTCGATAGTTAAATAATATTATGCTCAATATGAAACAAAATTCGAAAAATATTTGAGATAAAATAGCATGTTCAGTTTTGAACCGTTACAAACTGTTTATAAGGGAACCGGAATTTGAATGGGTAAATATGGATATTGGTTGTAAGGTACACATTGTTTAGATGCGGCAGTCACAAAAGGGATAAACATATTTTTTTTACACATAGAACTTTGGCTTCGTAAGTTATTACAGCAATGCCTTGAATAACCGTAAAGGCGTAAATATAACCATGACAAGAAATAAGTGCTTTTCTGTCAAGTGACAATCTTTTAAAAAATTGAAGTGCGCACATAAGACGATAGCTCTTTGTATACATTAGAAAATAAAATATGTTTTAGTTTTGTGCTCAATACGTTCTTTACAACTTTACCTTTCTTATTTGCATTTGCATAAACAACATTATTTAAAAAAAACCTAAAGTATAGTCAGGTGGGGTAAGTGAAACATACTTTATTTTATTTTTATTTAACAAGGTGTAGTAAAGCTATAAAACTCACAATTAAAGTAGCTGTATAGGCAATGTACTCCTAATTAAATCAGCCTTTAACGGTATGAATATAAATATCTAAAGACTTGCATTAAGTAACAAAATCACGAAAAGAATATAAAAGCTAAGAAGTGTTTCACTTACCCCTGACAAGGGGGAAGTGAAACAGTGGCAAAAATAGCTTTAAATATTGTGTCCATTTAATTAATAAAAACAGGACAAAAGGATCACGTTTAACCGTTAATATCCAAAATGTATCAAATTCTCATAAAATAGGGTCCAGTTTTAAAGATTTATCAAAAAAACATCGTGTTTTGCGTTTTGACATCTAATGAATTTCTTTTTGGTTTACTAGCTAGTTTAATGATCGCAGCGATATCTGTGTTGTATTAAGGGAAGTAATTCGTCATTCCTGCTTTATCGACACATCGCTATGAGAATAAACTACGATAGTTTCTTAGATATGGTTGGGTGTTTCACTTACCCCGGTGTTTCACTTACCCCACCTGACTATATATGTATATTCTTTGAATTAAGTCCGATAAAAACCTCGCTTTGTATGTTTACTTTAAAAATGTAAGAGATATTAAATACAAAAGATATTTAAACTACGTTTAATTAAGTACCTATGTGATGATTTTGAAGACACTGTTTGAAAGAGACATCATTTAAAAGTTTCTATATTAAAAATAGTTTAATATCTTTTTAACCGACTTCAAAAATTTGAAAAGGAGGAGGTTATCTATTCGTCGCGTATTTTTTTTTATTTATATGTATGTACACCGATTACTCGAAGACGGCTGAACCGACTGAAATGATTCAAACGTTATAACATGACGTTTGTTTCCAAGTTGGTCCCATTTTTCGAAATTTTGAAATCGGTTTAGTAGTTTTCAAGTAATATTGAAAAAACTGTCGTTTTCGTTACCATTTTATATGAATTCAGGCGGATTTTCAACCATTACTTTTTTGTTTATGCACCGATTTAGATGATTATTTTTTTTGTTTGAAAGAAGACAACTTAAGAATGATACTATATAAATTTCATTGGTATTGGACTTTGGATTTTGATGATACACAAGGGAACTCCTTAAAATCAAATAGGAACTGTACAGTGATTGAAATATTGGCAGGTTTATGACAATCAAAAACAAGTTAAGTACCTATTTATTGTCAAGGACCTGTTGGACTATGGTTTAACTGCAAAGGCCCAACGGAACTCTTGTGGAAATTGAGTTACTCGGGGTATACTATTGAAAAACGTGAAACATTATTACGTTTTATTTTATAAAATCATCACTTACATACCTACCACAAAAAAGTTTAAAATAAAAAAGCTTTTTAAAAAAAGCACAACCTCCTTCAAAAATCTTAAAAAGCAAGAAATAATGTTCAAATCGATTTATTAAAACACGTCTACTGAAATCGGGTGGAGCTTTAAGAATATAAACAATACAATAAATAAAAAAAATACTTTCAGCTCCACCCGACTTCAATAGACGTGTTTTAATCAATCGATTTGAACATTATTTCTTGCTTTTTATAGAGCTGTTTTTTAAGATTTTTGAAGGAGGTTGTGCTTTTTTTAAAAAGCTTTTTTTAGTTATTAACATGTCTCATTCTCTCACAGCAAAAACCAAAACCAATTACATACGTATCATGTTGTAAGAACAAAGAATATTGTTTTCCAATTCACTCTAGTAAATATTGATCCCAATTTTCTCGCTTTTCCATCAATGTTATGTGAAGTTCAGTAACCTTTGATTGCGGCAAACAAGCCTTTGTTAACTTTGACAACTGAGAGAGTTCTAGGAATAATATTCAATAAAATAAAATTTTGCTGGTGTAACCACGTTAAGCTGCGACCGGCGGCATCGCGGTTGCGACGATGAGTATTCACGTAGAAAGCGGCCGGCTGGCGCCGATCTACCAGCGCTTATCGACACCGGTCCACGCTGGTAGTCAGTGCAAGCAGTTGGAACCGAATCTCAATACTAAGCCAAACCAGCGCTGACCTGCTCCGATCAGGACTGGGCCGCACGAATATTCGGTACCGACTGCCTGCGCCGACTACCAGCGCGGACCGGTGCCGATAAGCACTGGTAGATCAGCGCTGGCTACCCGCTTCATACGTGAATACGCCCTAATTATTGAGACCTAGGTAGCCTTGATCTGGTTTTACGGTCAAACAGATGTTGAAACTTTTGGGTAAAATGTTATCAGGCGGCGCGCAGAGTACTTTAATATCGTTAGTTTCTGATTCTAAGGCAATTTTATAATAATGTTTTAAAAATATTCATCATAGTTTAAATCTACAATATCGCATTTAAATAAAAAGGATCTTTGACATTAATAAATGCGAATAATTAATTAACTCTGACCCAAAGCAGCGAGAAGTTCTAACTTCATAGCTATTGAGGTCAACATTAGGTGTCTAATTTCTGTAAGGTCGCGCTGTAAGCTAGACTTTGCTTGAGTCATAAATCAAAGATATAATCTCCGATATTCCTAACTAATGTAACTATACGAGGTTGACATTAGGATCTTATTGTGTACTAGATATATTCTAGATTTTAGGTTTAATTATTTGCCTTTAATCCTAAGTCTTTAACCTCGTAACCCCTGGCGGGTTATTATATTTTAATTTTTTGTATGAAAACTATTATTTTTTCTTTTCGAAAAGCCCAAACACATAGTTTAGATATTTTTCGTTATTTTTCTCGTCAAGTGGTATGTTTTTAACTCTGGTTAAAATGTTATTTTATTTTATTTCAATACTAATATTTAATTATGTACGGGCTATACAACCGCACAATTTGCGTCATCGCCGATTCAGCACTTTACTGCATTATAATGTAATTTTAATATCATAATTTTAGTACGCATTCGATCGCGGATCGCCCTGATGTTTACTTCCATCATTTAGCATTCAATATCAATCAAATCAAATTCGTGACTTTCATCAAAAAAGTCTTGATCATCATTTCTTAGCAATTTAAACATTGTACGGCAGCAGCTTTGTCTTGAATTATTTTTAAAACAGTCCTGCTAATTAAAAACTAAGCTAACTAATTTTACTTAGATTGGGTCTTTTCAAGATTAAAGTAAATGTGAAAATCTAAATAAAATACCAGAACTAAATGAACTAAATTTGATCATCCTCAAAGCTCCCATTTCATACCTCCAAAAGCATTCCTTTATCTAAACGTAACGCGCAGAAATTCAATAACCGGAACCATCGACTTTTCAATTCCCCAAAATCTCCGCAGGGAGCGAAAAAACCGCCAATTTCATTATCTTCCTAAACAATTCTGGGGGCTGGGTTATCCTAAATTTGTAATCTTAGCGAATACAAGAGGTAAATTGGGCTACGGTGTACCGACCGACGTAATGACGTCATCAGTGAGATCCGCGTAATCGTGGCTCGTGGCCACTTTTATACTGTCCGTGGATGTTACTTTTACACAGAGGTGTAATGATATAATTTGGTATTGTTAAACCGAGGCCGACGGAAGATCAGCTGTCACAGTCCACGCATTATGCTGAGTCGGGATCGTTTTGAGACAAATACTTCATCATATCAGCCGCACGACACCCACTGCTGGGTATAGGTCTCCCCCAAGGATCTCCACGACGATTAGTCCTGCGCTGCCCGCAACCAGCGGCGCACCGCGACCGCGCACCAGATCGTGTCGGTCCACCTTGTCGGGGGCCTACCCACGGAACCAAATACTTATTACTAATAATATACAAAAAAAAACCGACTCGTCACCAGGATTGTCTCGGGCAGGAATCGAACCCGCGATCAAGTGATTCAGTTGGTAAGGGCATTGGCCTGGACTTTCAAAGGTCGCGCGCCATTCCCACCTGAGACAACCCCGTGAGGAGTCGAATTTTTTCTAGTCTATTAGGTATTTAGCAATGTATAAAAATAACAATATTGTGAATGCTTAATCTCAAATTTTAAAATTACCAATTCCTAGTGTTCGATATTTTGTGTTTATTCAATGTTCAATCTCAAATAAAATGATTTTCTCCTTTTTTTTCTTCTTTCTTTCTTTAATCAGTAACGACATAAAACTTAATTAGTCAGTTTAGGCTGTTTACACACACTTGTGGAAGTCCTATGTTTATGGAAAACCATTTAGTTCTTTAACACTCTAAAGTGTTTACTACAGAGTCGTAATTATTGAAAGTTTCCATAATAAAGATAAAGATATTTTGCAACTCGTCTCTCATTTACTACCTATGCTGTATCAATAATGTTTTATTTTTATTTTGAAGGTTCATATTCTTAGAATTGTTGCAAAAAATTGCGGATAGAATCAAATAAAAAATGTTAGGCTTAAAAAATCATATTTAATTTGATAGCATAATTTAACTTTTATTCGTGACGGTGTAACAGTCATCCGGGCATATTGTCCGGACGCCATCGACATTCGGACGATAGCCCAACCTTTTGTCCGGCCCTTATCTGCTTTTGGCAACGACTGTACCGCAGGTAACACAGTGATTTGCTGCAGAATTTACTTTACAAATTGTTGGATGAATTAATTTGTGTGATAACTGTACCGTTTCGAGTTAGTATAACTGGTAGTTTGTAATTTGCGGTGTACAGTTTATTAATGAGGTTTGTGTTTACTGAAATAATTAATAACGGTGGCAGCTGTTTATTTTTCTTGCTTTTGCTTTCGTTTATAAATGTAAGTATGTTGTATTTGATTGTAAATTTTGAGCACAGCTTTTTTGCTCCTCCTATATACGTCAAGTGGCGCCCTCATCTTAATAAAATTTATTGCTCACTAAGTGGCCACTTTAGGCACTTTTGCCTACTGTTACTACAATTATATTTTACTGAGGTTATTGTTTGTTTATAAACTATAAAACCTTAGCTCCAATCTGTACATGTGAATTCGATACATTATCGCACCTTTGCGATGATAACGATACATCTCTTTGAAAACGTTTTTTTTTATTTGGTTTCAAAAATGACACGTCGCCGCAAAGGTGCGTAAGCCGGCCATTCATGCTAGGTTATGCATGATGGTTATACCTGAGGTCAAAACCGTCATGCATAACCTAGTGTGTATGGGATAATACTGCATGCCCGTTCATGCAAGCCGATCATGCAGGCAGCTTGGTTTAAGCCTATGGTCCAAACTGTCATGCATAACATAGCGTGTATGCAACAAAACTATGCAGTTATCCATGCCTGTTCATGCAACCTTGCCGCTCGGTTATGCCTGTGGTCAAAACCGTCATGCATAACCTAGCGTGTGTGTCCTCTATTAAATTTGGTTTTGCATGGAGGTTTTGCAGCTCGGTTAAAACCGTCATGCATAACCTAGCGTGTGTGTCCTCTATTTGAACTCGGTTTTGCATGAAGGTTTTGCAGCTCGGTTAAAACCGTCATGCATAACCTAGCGTGAATGGCCTGCTTTATGTACTTAGCGGGCAATAAATTAAATTAAGATGAGGGCGCCACCTTGTGGTAGAGCTACAGGGTACAGGGTTACTTCCGAACGCGATCGAGAATCTGAGATTTAATTGGTATCGAGGAAACGTCAAAACGGTACAATAAAAATCATGGAAACCGTTTTCAGTGTACCAAAATACTTTTGAAGTTTATTCGTCGAGAGTAGGGGGCTGGATTTAATACTCCGTAAGAAAGTAAACGGCATTATAAACAATACGGATATGCATTCATTTTAAAAGTGAAAGATTAGCAGATGCTAACTTAATAAAATCAAAACTGTAACTAAAAACTGTCAAGTCCAGTATTTTTTTACCTTTCTGTCGATTCTGTAACCAAACTCGCATCACACTTCGAACCTCACTTCACTTCGCACAAATTTGTTATTAGAAATTAGCTACTTCACCGATTGCAAAAGGTTTTAGGTAGCTACCGTAGCTATCTAAAATCTTTGGTGATTAAAAAAACAGCCGATTATTATCTCATTTATGATTTAAAATTTCCGCGCAGTGAAGTGAGATTCGAAATTGAGGTCGAGTTTGGTTACAAAATCGACAGGCTGTGTTGTAAGTAAGCTTTGTAAATGGATGCAGGATGTAGGATTAAAATTTTCTATTATAAAAGTTATTAATAAATCAAAATCTATTGACATCAAATCTGTTAAATTTTGTAAGGAGCGCAATCCTTACAAAATTTAACAGATTTGATGTCAATAGATTTTGATTTATTAATAACTTTTATAATAGAAAATTTTAATCCTACATCCTGCATCCATTTACAAAGCTTCAAATACCCTTTTAACCCCGTACATGTTGCAAGCTATAGACTTAATATCTACAATAACATGCTCGAAACATTATAATACCATGGTTGTTTGTTCAGCAACTCCATCTGGGCTTCTAATTTAGTACAAAAACAATGATCAGACCGACATATTCCTTGCTGGCAACATGCCAAGACATATCGATTTTGCCAAGTGACCTTTTCAGGAAACAGGGGAGTCATGTAAATACGCCCTTTTGTATCATATTCCTCTCTTATTTACGGTAAGTGGTAAGGAGAAAGAAATTCCTTCCTATTCCGTTCTGAAAGAGATCCTAGCAATTTATTATATCCTGGTACTTTTGCTGACTTTCTGCAGTAAATATAAAGTCTTTGAGTGTGAGTCTAGCATAGGGGTTTCCAACCTTTTACTCTGTGCATCCCACCCAACAGTATGCTAAACTACTTACCCCTGCCCCCCCCGCGCCCCTCCCGGTGACAACTTTACCGTTCTCGCCGTGATGAGAAAATAAGATTTTAGGGTTTTTATGAGAGCTATCTGGAGCAGCTCGTCGTGCCCCCCTTTGGAGAGCTCTATGCCGCCCCCTTGGAAGGGCATGCCCCACTGGTTGGGAACCCATTAGACAGAAGCGCCACTACCGCTACCGTATTTCTAGCGCATCAAAATGAATTGTTTGTGCGCATCAAACTACGGCTACTGACTGCAACCCTGGATTGCAAACGTAAAGTCTTTTACCTACGTGCTTACATAAAGTTATACCGTCTTCCGAATACAGCAAACGATTTAAGAACTAAAAAACGGGAAACAGAACATGAAGTTTTAATTAAGCTTAAAAAGAAGTTTGACCGCTTAAGCCTCGCGAAATGCTGCCATGAAACTAAATGAAACTTTTTCTCCGGCAGCCTTTGGATCGCAAACGACCGTATTGGTCACATGTGTCTACTTTGCATACCGGCCCTATACTGAATTTCAGCTGAAATTACAATGGTGAGCTTGTTGTGAATTGGTTGTTGAATTTTAATAAAAATAAAAAATAATTTTTTTTTTTTTTTTTTTTTATTTATTTATTTATTAACACAAACACAATATCATGACAGGACATATCCCAATTCGATAAAGTGGTCACTACAGCTTATAACATATAATATACAATGAAACTTTCGCGAATTCACTCAAAGAACACGAAAAAATATCAATACTTTGGGAAATTTCGTTGAGTGTGTGCAGAGCGCGTGTGATTGGGGCTTTATTTAGCAAATTAGTCCTGCCTCGCGGTACCACCAGCAGCCGTGGCTGTCGCCTCCTCCCCACATAATTGTCAGGTGCCTGCAACAACACCTCCTTAAGCAATTCCGGATTTGAAATTTTACCACGCAATAATTTAAATAAATATACTACAAGTGCCAAAATAAAAATAAATATCATTTATTTCGTGCTTCACACCCATAAATCAGTTTCAAATAGACACATTAATAACAATAATAAATTAAATGAAACAAATAATAAACATTTAAAATTAGTTCATTAAATAAAATAAAATTAGCAATTGAATTAAATAAAAAAGAATTAAAAATTAAAATTAATTTGAATTTGATTTGAAATTTAATGCTATCAAAAATAAATTAAATTTTAGATAATTCCTTAAGATTTTTGTTAAAGTGAGTCTTTAACAGTTTATTGCATAGGTAATATTTAATATATCTAAAGCCCAAAATTCAATTCTAATATAAAATTTCTGTCGTATAAATTAAATATAGTCACAAAAATGTAATAAGTAAGCGATATTAGCCTGCGATTGTTGTGGTTAAGCAACTTTTTCAAGGGTCAGTCATGAGATGGATGACCAAAAATTCTTGTTTCTCGAACTCCTCCGTGCTTCTGAAGACACATTAAGCATTTGCAGTCGTTAACACCCACTAATCCGTATTGGGCCCGCGTAGTGGATCATGGCCTATCCTCCTTATTTACCCGTAAGGAAGGCCTGCCCCAGCAACAGTGGGGACAATAAAATCGCTGATGTTGAGGAGGCGATATTTTGTTCGCAGACCTCGGTGTCTGTAAAAATAGTGCTCTTACGAATGACAGATCTATATAATAACTAATTTACGATGTCTAACGTTTCTAGACTATAAACAAAAAAGTATACAAGAATCATATCTACAAAGGATGAATCAGTTCTTGAACTGAATTAGATACTTTCTATGGTTTCCGTATTCGAAATGTCAATTTTCTTCTAGATGGATACTAACTCCTTCGACGCCAAGAGCCGTGGGAAATGAGTCCGCAAATTATAATTTGTGAATAAAGGGGCCAAGAAGTGTACGCTACTGCCCGCTAGAGTAAAATGACTCTTGCACACTCGCACCTAAATTACGTTGATTGAAACTTTATTATTTTTAAAGATCGCTCGAGCGCATGCTTTTACAATCAACAAAATATAATACAAAAGCATTTGGAACTCTCTTTAAGGCAAGCTAACCCGTAGGTAAAATACGATTAAATCTTATTGGCCGCTGTGAAGTTAGCTACTATGCGCGTAGGCGTACCCCACCACACGTTTTTCTCACATATCGAATTTATGTCGATATCGAAAAATCGAATTTGTGTTCTGCACATCGTCTCGTGCGATGTTCACAGAAGTCATAAAGTTTAAATCGGGCTTTACACTAAACAAAAAATTATAAAAGCACTATAAATAAGGCGCCAATACACAGCGTCATCACAGTAACGCAGCATGTTAGTTCAGCGATATGTTTAGCCCAGTGTACAACGTACTCTGTCGGTAAACAGACAGCAGACCCAATTTACAGGCTGCCTTATTTTAAGACTGCGCCATTGTTTATTCAACGGCCATTATAACTTCTTAAGCAAAACTTAGCATCTGTTTCGGTTCTTTTTTATAAAAAGTTGGGGAGCTTTTTAACCTTTTTTTCTTGTATAATGGAGCTTTGTAAGTAGTAAGTAAGTAGTATACTTAATTGGATGTAAAGTAATGCGTCTTTAAAGTTTACATCTTATAAGGAAATGTTTGATTTGGTTATTGGAAAAAACAATGATATTGCTTGCCATGTAGGCCGGCACATATAAGTACGGCAAATAATTTTAATGCAATATTTGTTATACATGTTTGTTAACATTTATCATCATATCAGCCGCACGACACCCACTGCTGGGTATAGGCCTCCCCCAAGGATTTCCACGACGATTGGTCCTGCGCTGCCTACATCCAGTGGCTTCCCGCGACCTTCACCAGATCTTCGGTCCACCTTGTCGGGGGCCTACCCACGGAGCTTCGTCCGGTGCGCGGTCGCCATTCAAAAACCTTTCCGCCCCAACGGCCATCGGTTCTTCTCGCTATGTGTCCAGCCCACTGCCACTTCAGCTGAGCATTAAGTCATTACCATGTTCCATACATTAAGCCATTGCAACTTTCACTGATTTAATTACTCGGTAAAGTGTGAGCGATGTTGTGATTTTTATAGCAGCATTTCTTCCATACGTTTTGATTATTTTCCTCTTTCCCATTTTATTTACCCCGTGAATTGCAGTTGGGACATTCTGCTCCTGTAGTGTTAATAACGAATAGGTGGATGCACCCTTTATTAAGGCACTCAAAACTTTTTACCGAGGCATAGACTTAATTAAAATATCTATGCTTTTTAATTTGCATCAACGAGTAATTTAACTTTATTTAATTTTAGCTTTTTGAATTCACTATGCTTTTCTAAATTACCTACTAAAACATTAATATTGTTTAAACAATTTAATGCGTCTCTAACTTTGTTCGAACTCACGACGAAATTGTTATAAAAGCTCTTACAGTACAAAATCAGTTTTCATAAAACGGTGAGTATGTTCATAAAAATATTTTCATCTTAAAACATTTTCCTATGAAAATAAAACTTCAATATTATTTTAAAACAAAAACTTTACAAAAGATTTCGAGCTGCAGCCATTACAGTTTATCGGTGCAGGTCATAATTCACGCATTTTCACGATATTTCACGTCGAATCGACGTTAATCGAATGGAAAAAAATATTAATCTATTTAAATCCACGTAAAAGTGGAATTCAAGGATATTGGGTGCATCGAATGGATGTGATGGATGAATATAAACTTAATATTAAGTCATTATTGATGCTTAATTTATGTATAGATAAGAAAATCATTTGTTTTAAAACTGCAAAATGTTTTTTTATTCTTTAAAAAAGAAATTATTTCTAATTTTAGTTTCGAATAACACAATCTGTCTGTTTGTTATCTTTTCACACCTGAATCACTTCACTACTGAAAAAAGTATAATTTATTTTAGTATAGAGATAGATCTAAACACATACTACATTTTGTCACTAATGAGAGTGACTAATGAAGTGAATACGAAAGAGAGTGATACAGAGGAAGACAGTTCGTATTGGGATCTAGAAAATATCCACGTGGACCATGTCGCGGGCGGTCGCTAGTTATATAAACATCTAAGAATCATTTCCTCAAAACTGAACAAAGATACAGGAACAACCAAAGAACATAAACAATTTTCCGTGTTCTGTGGGAACAACCAATTATTTTGGCAACGAAAAACAATTCAATCTTCTTTAAGAGAGTAGGTACTGAAACTTTGAACACGTATTATAACTTGTTTGCGCTTGTTCATGATACGAATAACGTCGTAGACGGCAGTCGAGCGATCTTTGTGTTCTTAAGAACAAAAGCGGTAAGCAATGAGTTTGTTTATGTTGTGGTTTTATCGCTAAATTGGCCACATCACTAAGTGTTTAACCACTTCATAAACGGTGAAATTAACTGAAAAACCTTTCACTGCTTTTATGCCTTTTATTCACCATGACCACAGCCGTGACACACTCTGTACGTGAGAGTTCGAGCGCCAGCGACCTTGAGCCAGAGCGTGTAAGCGCTAGGGTTGATACCGAAATGGAATTTAGACTTGTGACAAAGGAAATTTCATAGTAGGTATGTTAGGAAATAAACTTGTGCAAGGACATGTTAATGAAAGATAGGTTTGATTTATAATAAGTTTTTGTAATCTTTTAATTATATTAGGTAAGTACACATCATAAATATACCCTTATACTTTATTTTCTGTTATTTATCATATAATCATTGTTTTAATCTCTTAACGTGTTAATGAAGGAAAGGTTTGATTCATAATCATTTTTATTAGGGTTCCGTACCCAAAGGGTAAAAAACGGGACCCTATTACTAAGACTCCGCTGTCTGTCTGTCTGTCACCAGGCTGTATCTCATGAACCGTGTTAGCTGGACAGTTAAATTTTAACAGATGATGTATTTCTGTTGCCGATAAAACAACAAATACTAAAAACAGAATAAAATAAATATTTAAGGGGGGCTCCCATACAAGAAAAGTCCTTTTTTTTTTTTGCCGTTTTTTGGTACGGAACGGAACCCTTTGTGCGCGAGTCCGGCTCGCACTTGGCCGGTTTTTTTATTTATTGTCAATTTTACCTACTTGCGAGTTTACGAGGTTTAATCGTCTGAAATCCTTATTTTCAGAGCTTTTTGTTATAATTAAAGTCAGGTTAAAGGAACGGTAAGGGCATGACTAATATTATTTCGTATATTTTAACTTATAAAATAGTCGATAAATATTTATTTTATTAAAATTCAAAATATGGTAAAGTTGCAATAGTAGGTCCCATCAACTATGGCAACTTTGACATATTTTTGTTATTTTAAAATAAGATATAAATTTATCGCTTACTCTATAGGTACTTACTTTTCTGGATCACTGGGCAATACGAAGAAACTTTTATCAGGATTTTGTTTTTGGTTGTTGCCACAGCCATAAACACAACAATAACGCCCGCCGCCAGGCATGATTAATTATCTAACAATTAAATAACGTAAATTAAACGCGTAGTCAGTCCGTGCGAAATGCGGTACAATACGGATTGCGGTGGGACAAGCGAGCGGCGAGCGAAAGTAGAAAGAACCCTTGCCCGAGTAAGTCGGCGACTAGCGGCTGCACTCCCCGCGCGCCGCGCGCAGCCCCCGCGTGCCATCAGACACGCACACATAGCCGCGAGCGATTTTACGAGCATACATGCGCGAGTGTCGTTTCTTTTCGCGTTAGAGTATATATTACATATTCTGTGCCATGACTGTAACAATTGACGCGTAACACAGGACGCTAAACTTGACGCGCGACGACCGACGACATTGCGTAACAACGCGCAACTTTGTCTATACGCGTTCTTTTCACACTTGCTATAGTTGCACGTCGTCACACTACATTAGTTAAATAGCGCAAAATTTAGCCCACATGTTGCCCGTAAAATGTTGCCGAATACAAGGAAATACTCAAATAAAAAAAAGCTATTAAAAAAGCATAACCTCCTTCAAAAATCTTTAAAAACAGCTCTATAAAAAGAAAGAAAGAAAGAAAGAAAATATATTTATTTGACCCAGACATGAGAGGAAATAAATGCAATGACATGACACATTAATGAAAGAAAAAGAGAGAAAAATACTTACATGCTATGACACATTAATAAAAAAAAAAATGACAAACAAAAATAAGCTTAACTAAGATAAAAAACAGATCTATCTCACCTCACGGCTGCGTCATGGTAGGAACCAATTTTCAGCATGTGTCAGGTTTGTGAGACCTGACGCTGATTTTCAATTGGCACCTTTATTTGTTTTCTGACAGCTGAGTGTCTTGAATTTGTTACGTACGCAATCAGGACACACTAATAAAAGCAAGAAATAATGTTCAAATCGATTAATTAAAACACGTCTATTGAAGTCTTTCAAAAATCTTTGAATTTACGTAGGTATTTTTTTTTAAATAAAGCAAGTGTCCTTTTTGTAAAATTTGTCATATTAATATTTTAGTACTTTTTCTCCAACTAACGTTTTTTTTCTCCTTGTATAACTTTAAAATGCATAGGAATTTAAATTAGAGGGTTTCTACATTCTGCGGAGTGCAACTTCTGTACGCTAGTACTATTATCTATTTTGTGATTCTACCACAGAATAACTAATAGTACAAGTATTCTACATCATTATGACTTCAAAAACTTGCATTTCTGACGCTACTGAAACCGCTGAAATCCTTCTTCGCACAGGTTCAAACGGAGCAATTTATGTTCGAGCAATCAGCGCCACCCGGCGTTGATTTACTGGCTAACCTATACATCATGAATGGGTGCCTTTATGCAGCACCTAAGCTAAACAAACGATAAATAAGAATTCGAATTCAGTTTCGAAAAACTTTTAATACAACAAATCTGCTTACTTAGTTATTTTGATAAAACAAGTACCTACTTATCACCAGGAAATTAAAATATGCCACTAGTTATATATTTTTTAAAGTAAAAAATTAATTCAATAAATACCTAGTTGGTTACTAAGTTCTGTAACTATGGAAAACATGAATAATACTAAATTTACAAATAATGCTACAATGAATTATATACCAAATGAAAGCACAAATATTTAAGATTATCATGTATTAAAATTATTCGAAATGACCGCCTCTGGCATGAATACACGCCTTTAGACGACGAGGCCAGTCATCGATGGCAGCACGAACTACCACCATATCCAATTCTGCGACTGCCTTGAGAATAGCGCGCTTAAGAGAGTCGAGATTCATGTGGGGCTTAGCACATGCTTTCTCCTCAATAAGTTGCCATATGGCATAATCCAGAGGATTTAAGTCTGGGCTGGAGGATGGCCATTCTTCCTGCGCGATAAAATCAATTTTGTTAGCCCGAAACCATGCTTGTGTAGATTTTGCTTTGTGCGCAGGGGCAGAGTCCTGCTGGAAGACCCATGGCTGGTTTTGAAATAAAGTGTGGCTTAAGGGTTTGACAACAGGTTCCAGAACGGTATCTTGATAGACTCTAGCGCTAGTTTTCACACCTTTTTCACAGAAATGAACCTTACTTAGCCCTGAATAGGACACCCCCAGCCAAATCATCACTGATGAGGGGTGGTGACCTCGTTGGACCCTCGGAGCAATCATGCTGGCTTCTTTGCTATTCTTAGCGTATACTCTATCATTTTGACGGTTAAAATTTTCTTCGACTGTGAAGATTTTTTCATCAGTAAACAAGATTTTTCGATGGCCGTTTTGTGCGTACCGCTTTAGTAGAGCGCGACTTCGTGCTAACCTCATAGCCTTCAATCGTGCGTTTAGCAGATGGCCCTTTCGTCTACGGTAAGCGTGAAGCCCAAGGTCATCATTGATATATTTTTTAAGGGAACTTCTCTTCACAGTCATCTGTATTGCCAATAACTTTTGTTCCGGACGGGATTTCTCGTGATTCTCGCCTTCACTGCCTTGATCACAGCTGGTGTCCGAACGGTGCGTGGTCTTCCTGATCTTTTTCGGTCATCGACGGTCAAGGTATTACTGTACCTATGGATAGTGCGATAAATAAATTGCTTGTTGATTTTCAACTTTTGTAGCAACTTGAAAATCATATTCGGTGGCTGCCCACATTTGTGCAGAGCAATTACAGCGACACGATTCTCCTTCAACCCCCATTCCATGGTGAAATAAATAAAATATGATATACGTGTGGTATGGAATTATAGCTTATAAAACTGTCAATAATATGTCATTTTTATTTTTTCTTTTCATTTGTTTTAATGGCCAGTAATCGATAAAGAAACTCAGTAACAGAACTTTTGACCAACCTGTGTATAATTTTAACACAACATCTTAAACATTGCTCCGATTCCAAAGTAAGTAGAATCAGAGACAACGGTTAGAACTACAAACATACCCAGACCTGAGCCAATATAAATAAGTTCATTTTCTAAATTGATCCAGCCGGGAATCGAACTCGGGACCTCCGAGATGGTGACACCTTGAAAGCTGGCGTACAACCACTTGACCATTAAGATCGTATTCGTCGATGCATTAGCGAAATTATTGATAAGATAATTATAACATAGTGCAATAAATAAACATCTATTCAAACAAAAAAATGAGAAACACTATAACTTATACGTTTACCTGAATGACCTTAGAAAATAGTGAATTTACATGATATAGAAATGATATATAAGATGTAATTAGTCTTAGAGAGGTGTAACTCATAACGCTCCATTGTTCAAAGATGCTCTGTACTGCCAGTTGATAAGCTGAGAGAAAGAGAAGTAGGCCTGTCAGTAAAACATATTTGTGAAGATAATTTCCAAGCTTCTGTAGTGTAATAATGTTAGGTATCAGAAAATCTGACAAAAGGTGATCATAATTATTTTCAGTGACTTTGTTTTGTACTATAAAGGGAAGGGAGCAGACGGATTTGTTGCTTTATATGCTTCGATCAAGAATGCACTAGATGTCCGGTCAGAGTCTCAAAAATGGCACCTCAAATAGCATCCCACTTACAATCTGGGCGCTTATTTTGCACAAAGTAAGTGATAAAAGATGTGTTTTAGTACAAAATAAGCTTATTTTGTACAAAATAAGAGATATAAGATCTTAGTTTGTACTAAATAAGAGGTGATTATGTACAAAATAAGCGCACAGTTTGCAAGTGGGGCGCTATTTAGGTGTCATTTTTCGTACTATTTTAGTTCGTGAAGTGTTATCTAGAATATTCTTGATCGATATTTATATGGATCTGCGTGCACTGCATCGTCATCTCCACGTGTTTGTTCTTCACATTACTTCATCATATCAGTCGCACGACACCCACTGCTGGGTATAGGCCTCCCCTAAGGATCTCCACGACGATCGGTCCTGCGCTGCCTGCATCCACTGGCTTCCCGCAACCTTCACCAGATCGTCGGTCCACCTTGTCGGGGGCCTACCCACGGAGCGTCGTCCAGTGCGCGGTCGCCATTCCAGAACCTTTCTGCCCCAACGGCCATCGGTTCTTCTCGCTATGTGTCCCGCCCATTGCCACTTCAGCTGAGCAATCCTTCGAGCGATGTCGGTTACTTTAGTTCTCCTGCGGATCTCCTCGTTTCTGA
Source organism: Agriphila tristella (assembly GCA_928269145.1). Lineage (NCBI taxonomy): Eukaryota > Metazoa > Arthropoda > Insecta > Lepidoptera > Crambidae > Agriphila > Agriphila tristella. The sequence continues at coordinate 5,129,689 of OV743435.1, forward strand.
TTCGATCACGTAGGGAAACGCCGAGCATGGCTCTCTCCATTGCACGCTGGGTGACATTGAGCCTCCTTATGAGACCCATAGTTAGCGACCACGTTTCACTGCCGTAAGTCATCACTGGCAACACACACTGTTTATAGACTTTCGTCTTGAGACACTGAGGTAAGTCGGACGCGAAGATTTTTCGAAGCTTCCCGAATGCTGCCCACCCGAGTTGGATTCGACGAGAGATCTCTTTCTCGAAGTCACATTACTTACACCAATACTATTATAATAGGTAAGTTAAATTTGATATCAGAAGAAAAAGCAAGTCAGCTCTATGATGTCCAATAATACCAATAAAGATGAGATATTTTGAAAAATGTGATGTGATGTGAACCTGGGTATGCCCATGATATTACGTCATGATACACAAGTTTGAGCCCGCCTTACCGCGGCTCTAGTTCAAAATTAAAATCCCTTGTGTCAAAGCTTCACATTGTTCTAAGCCTCGATGGGAATTTCCGTCGTTCAAAGAAACCCTTTGCATCTCAGCAGCGATAGAGTGTGGAGTATGAGCACAGAAAATATAGCTAAAGCAGGAACTCATGCACAGGAACTATGCCCTTTTCATATTAGGACGTTTCGGAATGGTGGCAGCGGCAAGGGCCTATTCTCGTTGTCCCCCACTTTGATCTCCACTGGGGGATATAGGGGAAAAAGTTGTTTTTCCATACATTTAGAATATAATAGTAAACTGATTTATTTAGCGGCACAAAATAAATTACAAAGTGAATAGGTATCAATTTCAATGATGCATTTTTTTCCTATATCCCCAAATGGTGGACAACGGGAATAGACCGTCCATTTTTTCCCCGATATAGCTCAGTGGGGGACAAAGGTGGGGAACAGCGGGAATAAGCCGCGGTAAGAGAGCAAGCAACAGAGGTTGCATAGGCCTCTCGATGCGGCGCTGTAGGGGCAGGGTGATGAGATCACGCAAGTGAGATGGTGAGTCTCCACATACGAACGAACCGCTCCTTGCTCACCTGGGAGGTGTATCTGGGGAATATAGGGGATAAAATAGTTTTGATACATTTCTTCCCGATATCGCCTAGTAGTGGACAAATAGTGGGGGACAACGGGATTAGGCACATGGCGGCGGGGCGGGTGGCCTGCCAGTGCTGGGCGGACCGACATAATGGCACTTGCGTCTGGCTTGGGCGCCCTGTGAAACTTGCCTAAGCTCCCGTAGCGACTTCGGCGATTCGGACGTTTGTATGAAGTTGCGTTACTGTTTTAACGATATTCATTGTGTGATACGCGTCAGCGAAACATGTGTTGCGGAGACGTGCCGAGAGCGCCACGAGCGGAGATATCGGGGAACTTCAAGTGGCTGGCTGTCGCGATGCAGCTTAAGCAGTTTTGATGATTAACCGCGCTTTTCTGAAGGGGGAACGGAATTCAGAGGAGGATAATAGAACTTTATTTCTATTTGTTAAAGGGCAAAGTTTTTTTCAGGATACGGATTTTAAGAATTTAAAGAAAACAATTATTAGTGGTATACTTTTCTGTTGATGTTAAATACGATTAGTATTATACTCGTAGTACGGTTCAATAAATAAACGAGTTCCAGCACAGAATATTGGGTTTACATTGTACTAATTAAAAAAAAAAAAAAAAAAACAAAAACCGATTTCAAAAAAACCTACTTACCTCTACTACACAGATATCCCTCTTCCAACAAAAAATAATTATCTTATTCAGTTCATAAACAAAGAAGTAATACGACCATTATCATCGAGGTAATTCACACAAAATCATACTATTTTCATGCTTTTTTCAAGATTACTTGAAAAATTCTGAACCGATTTCCAAATTGAAAAAAATGGGACCAACTTGGGTGTTTATCTAATGTAATAACGTTTGAATCATTTCAATCGGTCTAGCCGTTTTCGAGTAATCGGTAATATACAGACGAACAGAGAACCTAGGTATAATTTTTTGTACCAATTTATTACCAAAATAAGTGAAAGAGACAACAATCTCATTACCTTTTTTAATGATGATGATAATAATAAATAAATATAAATAAACAAAAGGACCGGACTGTAATCCGTGGAAGCTATATAATAAAAATTAATAATGTTCAACCAAAAACATTCACGATACTTTACATACCTACACTTTCAAAGAAAAATTCTAACAATTCAAAAGGAACAAGAATTCTACTCCTAAACTAGAAGCTGCATTTTGATATTAAGTTGAGTTAGCTCCAATGCTAATGAAGATGAACTAAATCAACAATATTGTATCTCCTTTGTAATGCTGACACAGTTCAAAGGATTTTGCAACTGTATCTCACTTACTATCAATAATGACCCAATATCGTGTATCGTCAAATTCATTAATAAGCTTATAGATAGATGCTATAGATATTGTGTCTTAATTAAGATGGTTGGTACGCAAGATAAACGAGTTAATGAAGAGGAAAATACTTTTTTTTTATTAAAATACAGTATCTGTAATTGACATGTTTTCATTTTTTACAAGGTACCTTAAATCGAAAACCATTTCGAGGTTTTTCAATTTCTGACACCGTACATAATTTTTCGGGGCTTTTGATCAATAATTTAACGAAATATGTAGAAAAAACACTGTATCATCGAGATAAAGGAATATTAAATATTTAACTCCTTTGCGTGAAAAAGTTGTGTGATTTTATTTAAAAAAAATAATAATCATAAAAACTGTCGCTGTCAAGGTTACAATTTATGTCAAAGTCTGTGTCAAGAATCAAAATATTTTTCACTTTGATTAGTTTTGTTTTGAATGTATTCATGATATTTTTAACTTGAATTAGTATTTTGGTTAAATTTAACATTATCTATTAAATTTAACATCTATCGAAATATAATATAATATCAACTTTTCTGAAGGATTTTTAATAGCAGACAGTCGCAACCTTACCAAAATGGACTTCATAATGCTGCAAAAGCTGAATTCTTCTGCGAAACATTTTATTTTTAGAAATAAAAAGAAATTGTGTACGTTTGAATTTGTTTAATAAATACAGTTTGTTTTGAAGTGCATTAGTTTCAATTTCCATAAAACTTTAAAGCAACACACCACTTGTAAACGTGTAGACTTTGGTTTGGCACGTAAAACAATGTTTGTTTGGGCATTCAATCACAGTATTTTTGCAGGCAGGAACTACACATGAGATTATGGAATCTAATTTACGAATATCTTTATTTATTATTGTTGAAAATAAGGTAAAAATAGCGACAATAAAAGAAAACAACCTCGAGCAAAAGATAAACAAACAAACGTCATTACCGTCCATAGATTAGATTGGCAGGTTGACGTCATAATGATTTTTTTATCCATATGGGCAAAGGATATTGTCCGCCAAAAATCCTTTAAACAGCACTTACGCTCTTTTAGAATAGATAAGTTTTCAAATTAATATTACGTTGACTTTAAATAAAAATTTTGGAAAATAAAAAAATACGTGTCTCATGTTTTCACCAGTAATTTCTAAATAACAAATAAAAAAACAGGATAAAAATTTTGATATGTTGTCAATTCTGTATAATCATTCATTTTTAATTTGTCGAATCAAACCCAAGGTTTGTTATTTTTTTATTAATTAAGTAAAAGGGTTTCTTCTTCTTTTCTTTTTATATATTTTAAATATTTACCGCCACCGTATATGACATCGTGAAAAGATCTCCCCAACATCAAATCTCTGGTCGTTATTGGTCGTACCGTAAAAGTAGCCATCTTCCCTTTCCGCTGACTTTAAACCATGCAAAATTTGGTAGAAAACGTTTAAATATACTGCCTCGTGCGCGTCCTGAGTGACGGCGTATCGCGCATGCGAAATCCGCGGCGAATCATACTCGACATGTATGAACGCGGTGTAGGCGCGGGTGCGAACTAAGGCGCTCTCTGGCGCGCACTCGTAGCCTTTTCTAATGTCCCCACTGCTGCGGTATAGGCCTTCTAAATGCATGCTTAAGGAGGATGGGTCATAAGTGTCATAACCTTATATACAAGCCCATAAATTGCCCAGTATGGTAGCTGTCAAGTTAACTGCTAATGCAATCGGGACCTACGGCTTATCGTGCCTTCTGAAGAACGGAGGAGCTCATAGATAATCAATTTCGGTCACCCATCCCGTGACCGACCTTTTTGAAAGTTTCTTAACGGCAATTGCAGGGCGATGAAGCGATGACCTGGCCCTCTGCGCCATTAAGCCCTCACTAGCATGTATAAGGACAGCCATCCGCGTATTCCGGCCTGGCCACGACCGCACAGCTAGCAGCGGCAGCTAAGAGCGAAAGCGAAGCTTTCATTGAGCGCTGAAAGTATCTAGCGACAAGACGTGTGCGACTCACAGCGTTTATTTGATATCGTAAACTTGATTTATGCTTTATATTATTTTCCATTATGAAGTGTGCTAACTGCAATACAGTATTTAATGATGGAGTTCAGTGTGGCGGTTGCAAGAATCACTTTGATTTTGCGTGTGCTAATATTACCGAATCTGGTTATCGCAAACTCGGAGCCGACCGCAGAGCCGCATGGAGGTGCCATAACTGCAAGACCTCACAACCACCATCACTCCCTGTGTCACCGGACCCCACTGTTCTCGATACGATACTCAAAGAAATTCGTGACATAAAACAACAACTTGTTGGCCTACCCAAGCTATTGGAAGATGTTAAGACAATGAAAAACGATATCTCAGATCTCAAGGCTTCTAGTGAGTTTAACAGCGCGAACATTAAAGATGTCCAGAGCCAAATTCAAGCAGTCGAACAACAAGTTTCGGATATACAGATACTGAAAAACAGTTTGGAATGTACATCACGTGAGCTGGTTGGGTTAAAAAATGAATCAGCCGCAAGAGAGCAATGGTCTAGATTAAACAACGTGGAAGTAAAAGGAATACCTACGCGGAAATCGGAAAATCTTTTTTCGATAGTGGGTGATATATCAAATGCTATAAAGTTTGACCTGCCTAAATCACAAATAAACTACATCTCACGCGTCCCGTCATTCAACAACAAAGAGAAAAATATTGTCATCGCATTCAATAACCGTTACATTAAGGACGATTTCTTGGCTGCCGCCCGCTCAGTGAAAATGTTAAACGCAAACAACCTACCTGCATTCAGCGACGTCAACCAGCGAATATTCGTCAACGATCACTTAACACCAGCAATGAAACAACTTCTTACTAAAACCAAAACGTCGGCAAAGGACAAGAACTACCTTTATGTTTGGGTAAAACACGGTAAAATACACGTTAGAAAAAACGATACCACTAATGCATTTATTGTATCCAAAATCGATGATTTAAACAAAATTGTGTAACCTACTGCTATTTTATAATCACATTTTTTGTTACTAAATATTGTACTCGGTTGACGCATGCTTTTATCTACGTGAAATACGTTTTTGTTTTACTATGTAATAAAATGTCACTACGATTTGTGCTAAGATTTAACTCGCTCGCTTCACCGTTAAGCATCTATTGTTTTCTCGCACGCCGCGCACTGCCAGTAACAAACCGGTTACTCCCCACTGGCGCGCTGTTTATCTCGCTTTCGCACAGTATTTTCGCCGTTTGTTTTTTGTTATTGCACACACGATGCACTGTTTCGCTACTCTGTTGCCGTTCATTACAAAACAATGCTAATACTAAATGCTACCGCTCGTCATTGTGCCTGTATTTGTTATACTTTTTCATATACTACTGTTTCCTTATTTATTACAACAATGCCTCCTAAAAATAGTACAAACAAATTAAACGTGTACTATCAAAACGCACGAGGACTAAGATCTAAAACTAATACTTTTTATCGCAATGTTTGTGCAAGTAACTATGATATCATTTTATTATCTGAAACATGGCTGGTAGATGGCATAGCGGACTCGGAGCTGTTCGACAACAGGTATGTGGTTTGGAGACGTGACAGAAATTACGCTCTTACACAACAAAAACTGGGGGGTGGAATTCTTATTGCTGCACGAAAAGAAATTATTATTGTTCCTCAGATCTCATTTCAGACTAGCGCCGAGGATCTATGGGTTACATTGACTATAGGTAATAAATTGCATGGTAAGTCAGTAGTTAATTTACACATCTGTGTACTCTATCTAATACAACAAAATCTAGGCAATACCTTTTCACAACAACTTTCCAATTTTTTTACAAATCTGAATAATATTATGTTTAAACATCCCGACGATAAGTACCTGATAGTGGGCGACTTTAATATGCTGCGCATACTTTGGACCAACGCTGACTGTGACAACTCATATTTTCCCAGTAATTACCTCTCACATGACGAGTGCCTATTGGTTGACGAAATTTTAGTTTCAGGCCTAAAACAGTTTAATGGAGTGAAGAACAGCTTTGGAGTGATCCTTGACCTAGTGTTGTCCAATGAAAGCGTAAACGTTTTAAGCTGTGATGATCCATTATCCTTACCGCTCGATCCTCATCATGGTGCTCTGGTGATAAGTGTCGATTTATGTGACGAATGTGTGTTGAAGCCTGCGCCTTTTTTAAAATACCTGTACAACAAAACTGACTATGATTCAATCAACATCGAACTCTCAAAAGTCAGCTGGTATAAGGAACTTACTAACAAACCGTTTAATGAGGCGGTCGATTATTTTTATAGTGTGTTTACCAAACTGCGTAATTTATTCGTCCCTTCAAGGCAAACTACTAGTAAGGACTACCCAATTTGGTACTCAAAACCGCTTATAAAATTGTTAAATGAGAAACATAAATTCCTTACTAAATTCAATATTTACGGCAATCGTTCTGACTATGAGGCTTTTAAAAAGCTTCGTGACCGGGCTAAAAGGGTGGAAAATGATTGTTACAGCAAATATATACACTCAGTTGAAGATTCCATACAAAAAAACCCTAAGCAATTCTGGTCATACATAAAATCTAAGAAAAAAACAAACTCACTACCTAGCTCTCTTACATATGACACTACCACCTTGAATAACGGTGAGGCTATATGCGAAGCATTCTCCAAATACTTTCACTCCACCTTTTTGGCACCGTCTCTAAGTTCGCACTCCCCTAATGATAGTGCCTCTCTACCGGTCGCCCCCTCAAAAAGTACTGTTCAGATCGACGAGTTAGTAGTTCGACGCCTTCTAAAGCAACTGGATCCAGCAAAATCTGCAGGGCCAGATGATTTACCAGCGGTATTCCTAATAAGATGTTCCGAAACCATAGCTTATCCACTCACAATACTGTTTCAAAGGTCGCTAGACGAAGGCGTCGTACCTGATGTTTGGAAGAAAGCCTATATCACACCAGTCTTTAAAAAAGGAAATAGAACTGAGGTCACCAACTATAGACCCATTTCTAAGCTTTGCATCGTTTCCAAGGTTCTTGAGAGAATAGTTTACGACCAAGTATATTCAGAGCTAAGACATTCCTTCTGTCCTTTTCAACACGGCTTTCTTAATGGGCGCTCCACAGTATCTAACCTTATTGTATTCAACAACTTTCTAGCAAATGCAATGGACTCGGGTGTTCAGGTAGATGTCATTTACACTGACTACAGCAAGTGTTTCGACAGAATTAACCACTCAACGCTTCTAACTAAACTTAAACGCATCGGTATTAGCGGTGACCTTCTTAGATGGTTCTCATCGTACATCGACAATAGATCGCAATCAGTTGTAGTTAACAATTACATATCCAGTTGGGTCAAAATCCTCAGTGGCGTACCCCAAGGTTCATTGCTTGGACCTCTGCTGTTTGTGATCTTTGTTGGTGATATCGGACAGTGTTTCCATGAGTCACAACTACTTTGTTTTGCAGACGATATGAAATTTTTTACATCTGTTAGGACACAAAAAGACTCGTTAGCACTTCAGTCAGATTTATCACGACTCGAAACATATTGTCAAGTTAATGACCTGGACCTTAATCCATCCAAATGTTGTGTTGTCACTTTTAGTCGTAAGCAGAATCCCATCTTATTCGACTACACCCTTAAGGGCGCAGTTTTGCAAAAACAGTTTAATGTACGTGATCTGGGAGTTCTATTAGACTCTAAACTAATATTTGACTCACATGTAGATGCTATGGTGAAAAAAGCTTCAAAAGCACTCGGATTTGTCATGCGTTCCTCTAAGGAATTTTCTCACGTGAAAACCATAAAAATTTTATACTGTTCCTTTGTCCGGAGTATCTTGGAGTACGCTAGCCAAGTCTGGAACCCGAGATATGATATTTATATTAACAGAATTGAATCCGTTCAAAAAAAGTTCATACGGTTTCTATGCTACAAAACTAATGACCAATATCATTCTAACAACTATCATTACTTGTGTAGAAAGCATCACCTTCTTCCACTAGATCTCCGGCGTGATATCGGTAACTTGATATTTTTGTTACGGATAGCATCGAACTCCATAGACTGTCCAGAGTTGCTTGCACTTCTATCTCTAAGGTGCTCAGCGAAACCACTGAGGAGTAACCCACTTTTGCATCTACCTTCAGCAAGTACTAAATACAGGCAGAACGAATTTATGTGGCGAGCCAGTGACTCTTTTAACAAACTGTGCAAAAGTTACAATTTCGACTTGTTTAACACCAGTTCGGTTTTGGCGAGGAAAACATTAGCCAATCAGTTTTTTGATTGTTAGTTTCTGTTCTCTATCTAAATTGTATAGACGCTATTATCATAAGCAATGTAGGTTAATGAGATAAATAATTTTCTGTAATAATTAACTACTTAACTTTTTAACATAATTTGTAAAATATAATTATTATAATAAATAATAGTATTATAATAATAATATTATATAATTTACAAAAATTGAGTGCAGTGCGAATTGTCGCTTTAGCTTTAACAAAACCACTCTGTTTGCTATATGTGGAGTTCTGTAATTGGCTTTCTGTCGCTATTATTTTTAAGCAATCTGTCAAATTTGCTGTTGAACTTCCTTTGAATAAATAAAAAAAAATAAAAAAAAAAAGCGGCGAGCGGCAGGAACAAATGTACTAAGTTGTATGAAGGATGGCACGAGGCGGGAACAAATGTACCATGGGCAACAGCGACGCTTAACAACTGCTAAGGTCAAAATCGCTTGCACGCCGCGCCGTCACAACCATACATTTAGTTCGTGTAGGGGCGATACGCGCGCACACGAATTTTGTTGCAAACTGGTTAAGCGTCGCTGTTGCCCATAGTACAAGCGACGTGTGAGATGCCACGAGCTAGAGCGGCGCAGACACCGAAAACGCAGGGACGGTTTGAGCGGCGGCGGGACGAACAAAATATTTTGTTTTTTACTAAGCGAGAAATGAACAAGGAAGCGTTTATTACGGAAATTTGGCAAAACATCCTAAACATAAATTAAAAAATGTGATCAAAAGGTTATGGGAAGAATAAAACATACATTTTTCCAAATTATTAAGGTAAGTTTAATTTAGAAAACTAATTGGTAGGTACCTACAGCGCGTGGGATTTTCGTAGTTTGTTATAGATAAGTTGTTAAATGTATTTATCAAGGTTGGCATGATTAAATCACTTGGATTTAATCATGATTTAAATCAAGTGATTTTATTGAATAAATATCATTGATTAAATCAATTTTTTTTTTCTTTCCTGGCTGTATAATTAATTTAATTCTTAATTTGAGATAAATCAGGGATGGATATAAATGGAACAAATGTATGTTAATACTTTTTGTTTATTTTATTATCATAACAGGTACAGTTTTTTTTTGTAAAAAAAACTACCAAATCATCCGTTCTTATATCTTCCACCAGACATTTTTAACTATTTTATTGGTCATTACTTGTGTTTTATTTTAATAAGTAAAACAAAACCGCGTAGTAGTGTTTTAAGTGGATTTAAAAGGCTAAAGCAAAAAATAGAAAATATAAATTTTTACGTTTCTTTGCAAAAAATCTGTGATTATTGAATGATTTTTTCCAACCCTTTTACTTATAACCAAAAAAATAGAGAGACTACAGAATTAAATTAAGCTCACGCGTATCCTTGAAATCCATACCTATCGCGCTAGAGTTGTTGACTTACGTAAAAAGGGGACGCGAAATAATTTGTGTCTGTCTTTTTCTTTACGTGTAAAGAGTATGGAAAAATAACCTCACTTCTGCACTTTTTTGATGTTTTTCGTTGTTTTTCATCATTACCTTTAACACAATTTATCTTTCTTAAAAAAAAATATTGCAGCAACTGCGCAGTACATAGAATTGTATTTTGATGTAGAACTCAATACGTATTCGCTATTATTTACGCCAAAAATATGGCCCCTGACAAGCGCTATTGATGATATTCTGTTTTTTTTACAATCAGATGATTGTAACCTCACAGATGTAAAGTTTATACGCAATTTAATACTTGTAGCTACTAGATAATCTCTTTAGCTTGTCGTATGTGTTTTTTTGTGGCTCCAACTATAAGTTTTCTATATAAAAATATGGCCCGCGCAAACCATGTTTTCCTATTCTGGCCCCTTAATACGTCCCCTCGTTCGCCGCCGCTAGACGCTGCTGAGCAGTACGTGGCATGGGCACCGCTCAGCCCCACCGCGCCGCCGCCGCTTTTCGCTAAGTCAAAACTCGTGGCAAGACTGTTCCTCCGTTCAGCAATACTCGCGAAACGCCGCCACTCATAACGCACCTTCAGTCGCGTCCGAGCGAGAGTCAAAAAGTCGTTTCCCTATATTAGCACACGAGAGTTAAGCCTGCCGGCTTGAGTAGTTCAACCGTAAAATCTTTACAGCGTAGTCTTTTTACATTATGCTTTCCGATTTTTGTTACACTTGACTGAGAGAAATATTCCAAGAATGCATTTGCATCCCAAAAATATGTTAATTTTTTTTACTATGTGTAATCGCCCTATGAAGACTAAATTTAGAAAAACGCTGTAATTTTTTTATAAATTTAAATAACAATACTGAAATCCTCGAGTGTTTACTCGATTGGAATAAATTATGTTAGTAAAATTATATTAATATTCAATATGGTACATTGTTATATAAATAGTAATAAGCGATGAAGTTTTAAAAATAGCCTTAAAAAGACAAGTCACTAGTTTTTTACCAGTGTTATTTCGATTTGAGAGTTTGTTTGAATCGTATCGGACGATATAAACACTTTAACTCAGTGAATGACGTTAAGTAGAGGTTTTTAACTGAAAAACTATTTTAAAACTGAACGACATTATATTACTGGTTAAATAAATGATCATAGACATTAAAAATATACTATTAAAGCTGTCTTTATAACAAACCTATGTTTTTCATAATAAATTTTACAGTGTCTGATTATTCAAAAGAGCCTATTGCATACTCAAATGTATATAAAACCGTAAAATTTATCACAACTCTGTTTTTCCCTGGCGGATATAAAATATTTTATGGCACAAAACAAAATCACTTTGTGCCATAAAATAACCTCATGAACAATTTCATGACTCGAATTTTTTGGATGAATTCAAGAGATTTAGATACTTTATTAAAATGAAAATAAAGTTTTTATGTCACAGGTAAGAAAAACAATTATATTTACCCCCTTTTTCAAATGATAAGGATAATTTTGTGAATAACACTGTTAACATTTACTTTTTGATACTATTCGTCTGACTCTGTACTCCTGAAAGTTCACTTAACATAGGGATGATTATCTTAACCTAATATTATTGCAAAAGTGTGTTTACTTGTCATGCTTTCACGTCCTAACTACTCAACCAACCATAATAAAATTTCGCATACACGTTGTGAGGAGTCCAGAAAAGGACAAATATTTCGTCCAGAAAAAATACTAAGATGATTTTTCATTAATAACCTCTCCCACTGGCGACTCGGTAGCATAATTGGTTAGTGCATTGGGCCAGAATACCAGGGATGCGGGTTTGAACCCCGTCTGAGGTGCTTCTGGGTAGTCAATTTTTTCTAGTATTTTTTCTAATACTTTTATAAATTATCATAATATAAAAAAGCATTGCTAATGCCTAAAATCAAAAAATTCAATTAAAAAAACCTGCCCCCCTACTCAAATGGCCCACATTCTATTCGTTTGAATGCTACGCTTACTATTAAAACTTTAAAATAAGCAGCAAACTATAAAATTACGTGCCGTAAGCTTGACAATTCTATACAATACTTCGAAGTCTGTGATTTACATAAGTTTGCGACATGTGATTTAATCGTCTATTGCTCATTTTTAAGCTTTAAAAGTAAGCGTAGCGTTCAAACGAATAGAAAGTTGGGCATTTGAGTAGGGGGGCTTTTGTGACTGTTTCTGGTCTCAAGGAATAGAAAAACTAACAAATAAATGAAATCTGAACACAATACACTCTTTTTTTTGGACAGTCATGTACAAAAAAAAACTGTCCACGCAGACGAAGACGTAAGACGAAGTCGAAATTTTTATCTCGAGCTCCTCCGTGCTTCGTAAAGCACTGGTTCCGGCTGCATTTGCAGTCGTTAACACCCACCAATCCCATGGGGCCCACGCGGTGAGTTATGGCCCATCCTCCTTTCCACCCTTAGGCGTGAAATGCACAGAAGAGATGCGGCGGAGATAAGGCGCAGATACGGCGGCGATACGTGTATTTCCTTTGCCGAAAGTATCCGAAAGTCTCACATCTGCACCGTATCGCCGCCGTATCCGAGCCATGTCACTTCTGTGTATTTCACGCCTTCAGGAAGGCGTGTGCCCCAGCGGTGGGGACATTAAAATGGCTGATGGTCACTTACGTATCAACGGGAACTTCATTTAAAAAAGAATAACGATTAAAAGTTGCGATGACTTAATCTTAATATATAAAATCGTAAACTGAATGACTGAATGACTGAATGACTGACTGACTGACTGACTGACTGACTGACTGACTGACTGATCTATCAACGCACAGCCCAAACCGCTGGACCTAGAGACTTGAAATTTTGCACACAGATACTTTATACAGTGTAGGCATCCACTAAGGAAGGATTTTTGAAAATTCCATCCCTAAGGGGATGAAATAAGGGATGAAAGTTTGTATGAAAGTCCCTCAGTTTTGAAGCTAGAATCTTCAAACTTTGTGTTTAGGCTAACGATTAAAAATAAATAAATACGGGTCTCAGCGTTTTTCAAAATTCTACCCCCGAAGGGGTCAAAAGGGGGATGAAGTTGTGTATCCTTTATTTTCGAAGTAAAAATTACTAAATTTATAATTTAGGCTTATGGATAAAAATCTAACGCAACGTATATTGTTTTTGTTATTATTTCAACCCCTATGGGGATGAAATGGGGATGAAAAGGGATAAAAAACCTAAAAAATAGATATGGATATCGTTATCGGGGTTTTCTGGGATGACGATTGCAAAAATGTCATTTATTTTGAAGTCCAACACGGTGGAAATGATTTTAGCCCTAAAGGGGTGAAAATGGGGTTCAAATTTTGTATGGAAAAATAATATAAAATAGACATTACAACTTTCAACTTCGTAGGAGCACGTCTAAAACTAAATAGGCAAACATATATTTTGTGATTTTGAAAATCAACCCCTTAGGGGCTTAATGGGGTGAGTAAACATAAAAATCGATATGGATGTCGTTTTCGAGGTTTTATGGGATGGTGATTGCGAAAATGAGATTTATTTTAAAGTCCAACACGGTGGACATGTTTTAACCCCTAAAAAGGTGAAAATTAAGTTAAATTTTGTATGGAAAAATTATATAAAATAGCCGAGCAACTTTAAACTTCGTAGGAGTATAAATACAAATAAATAGGCAAACATATATTTTGTAATTATGAAAATCAACCCCTTAGGTAAATGGGGGTGAGTGAATATAAAAATCGATATGGATTTCGTTCGTGAGGTTTTGTGGGATAGTGATTGCAAAAATGAGTTTTATTTTGAAGTTCAACACGGTTGACATGATTTAACCCCTAATAGGGTGAAAATGGGGTTCAAATTTTGAATGAAAAAAGAATATAAAATAGATATTACAACTTTAAAATTCGTAGGAGCATTTATGAAAATAAATAGGCAAACACATATTTTGTTATTTTGAAAATCATCCCTTAGGGATGGGGTAAGTAAAGATGATAACCGGACAGGGACGGGAACGGGGAAGGGACGGGTACGGGACTGGGACCGGGACCGGGACCGGGAACGGGAACGGGAGCGGGAGCGGGAGAGAGAGCGGGAGCGGGAGCGGGAGCGGGAACGGGAACGGGAACGGGAACGGGAACGGGAACGGGAACGGGAACGGGAACGGGAACGGGAACGGGAACGGGAACGGGAACGGGAACGGGAACGGGAACGGGAACGGGAACGGGAACGGGAACGGGAACGGGAACGGGAACGGGAACGGGAACGGGAACGGGAACGGGAACGGGAACGGGAACGGGAACGGGAACGGGAACGGGAACGGGAACGGGAACGGGAACGGGAACGGGAACTTGAACGGGAACGGGAACGGAACGAAAACGGGAACGGGAAGCCTCGTGCGAGGTCCGCCACACGCGGCAAATGTTTTGCCTCGCGAGGTAGCGCGCTTGGTGGAGATCCGCCTTATCGCGTAAAAATGGCTGGTTGGATCCTGGTTGAAGGTTCCTTAAGAATTTTCTCTAATATCCACGCGGACGAAGTCGCGGGCAGAAGCTAGTTTATGTATAATTTAACGGTCGAACTTTCTAAATCGCAATAATACTTCAGCTTCGATTCAGCGAATCATTAGATTACTTTCAGTGCCATTCGTAACGTCATTTCATTTGCACGACTTCAGCCATAGTGAAGTGTGATTTAGTATGGTAACTACATAAACAGTAAACGACGTTTTTTTTAGATTAGTTAGCACTCTCAACCCCTTTATTTTATTGATGGGACTGTTTTCTTTTTGATACGATACGTTACCTGTATGTATTATGGTTAATAATCTTGAATTAAACGCGTGCAAACTACGATAGGTATTTTCACACCTACCTATTTTCCCGACGTTTCGACCGAGTTGCATCGGTTGTGGTCACGGGCTGACTGGAGCTGCGGTGTTACGCCTCCTCCTCTTCGGTGGAATCTTCATCCACCGTCGAACAGTTTTTCCAACTACCGCCCGCACACAATACTGACGGTGTCCCTATTTCGTATCATAGCCGTATTCTGGTAGTTAGCCGACCGCGAACAAAGAGGTAGTGCGTTTGCAAATACTGGATTCCACACTGCTGATAATTTGTGGCCATCTTCCCGATTGAAGTTATTTGGATGTTTTTTTAATTTCAATTTTAGTTTGCACGCGTTTAATTCCTGTAATTTTAATTAAGTACGATGCAACGCGAAAGTTTAAAAGTGTATAAATAATCTTGAGTTATAATAATAATCAAAACCGATTTATTAATTAGAAATTACTATTATTCTGCCCGCAATTTCATCGCTTGTATAATTTACTAAATAGTAAATTTCCACATGTAATTTTGTTTTTAGCGGGCAGTAAAATTTACAAAATTTCTGTCTGCCTGCATCAAAAGACGAAGACAGGATAACAGTGTTCCACAGAATAAAATGATCATTATATTGTGTTAAATTATAGTAGCATATTTCCTCATCATCGTCTTTGCTGCTTAAGTGATGTATTCCACTTAGAGAAATTGATCGAATAGTAATTAAAGAATAGAAATTCAAGTATTCCATTTAAAGAAATTTACAATATTTTTGCCCATCTCTCTAAATTTTTGTATTTTTAACCGACTTCATCAAAAGGAGGAGGTTCTCAATTCGATTGTATATTTTTTTTATCGTTGTTTGCGCGTATCTTCGTCATTTGATGATTCTTTTTTTGTTCGTTTGATGATTCTTATTTTTTATTGAGTATTCTTGCGAGATGGTCCCATTATTATTTTTTTCAAATTGGTTCAGTAGTTTTCAAGTAATCCTGAAAATACTATGATTTTGCATGAACTACCTTGACGATTTTGTTATTTATGAACTGAATTAGATGAAGTTTTTTGTGTTGGAAAAGGGTTACCTTTAGTGTAGTCTTTTTAACCGACTTCAAAAAAACAAGGTTCTCAGTTTGACCTGTATGTATGTATGTTTCTCCGCGATTATCTCAGGTTTGGCTGAGCCGATTTTTCTACCTAATAATATACCTACACTACCTAATACAGAAAATACTTACACTAAAAATAAAACAAAATAAAAATTGTTTAAGAAACTAAAAACCCGACATCAAAAAACCTGCCTCTAAAAAGCAAGAAATAATATTCAAATCATTAGATACGTATAATCATCGTTATAATAACGTCTATTGAAGTCGGGTGGGGCTTAAAGGATAAAAAAAGGAAGTTGTACTTCTCGTACGTACGTACGGTACGTTTCGTACCCCACCCGACTTCAAATGATTCGAATATTATTTCTTGCTTTTTAGAGGCAGGTTTTTTGAAGTCGGTTTTTTGTTTTTTAAACATTTATTATTATTCCATAAAAATTATAAATTTTATTCCACCTTCCAACAGCTACGCCAGTTTGCTTTCTAGTAATGTGGTGTTTTTTTCTGTAGAGCTTTATTAAATAAAATATTATGTCTAAAAGTATTTGTCTATTATTTAAACTAAAATTAATTCAGTTTTAAATAATAAAAGTCTACTTACTAGAAGTATGTACCAGGACAATTATTGAAAGTTACTCTTAGTCGAATAAAATGTTATATTTTTATTCCACTAAGTTAAATTGGTGATAATATTGATGATTTAGGTGGAATATTTGAATTCTTATTCGCCCAATCACTTCGATCAACATCGTATAGGAATGATGTGTTCCCACTTCAGCTGGCTGGGGCATAGAGTAACTTATATATAGGGTATAGAGATGTCAGTTGAATGTTTGATACAGCGCCATCTATTGAGCGAAGACGTAATTAAAATCAGCTATGCATGCAATCCGTAGGTACCCGACCGGTACTGATACGAAACGAAAACGAAACGAACGAGACGAAAACAGAATGATTTTTTTTAAAGAAATGTGATGTAAGTCATGATTTTTTTTAATGTTGCCAGGTATAAGAAAATTAAACCAAGAAGGGCGTATCAACGCCATCTATTGAGGAACGACAACAATATAGCCCATCTTCTTTTGTCCATACAAAATTAAATATAGTACTACTGCAATGACCCTGGGCTGGGATGCAGGCCTTCTTTATGGATAAATAATTCTATAAGGATATATAACCCACCACGCTGTTCGCGAAGTTTTCCCACTCTTACTCACTACACTATGAACAAATTCAAAACGCCATAATTTTTAATGACTCAAAGGGCTCGAGGGCATCAATTTGTGAGAGCACAGCTATTTTGATTGTAACGAAACCAATTTATTTGAGGTTTTAATTAATTTCGGATCTGTTCGGGGCGAACATTAGGCGATTCTGATCTGGGTGTTAAAGGTCTATGGTTGAATGTCAGAATCAAATTTACACCGTCAACTTTGATACGCTGATTTAGAATTTTGCATTTTCGTAATTAAATTTATTATTGCTGCTTTAATTGATTTGATTTATGAAATGTTCACCCTTGATATTGTTGCTATTATAAGGTTTGAAAATGGCTCGTTATTATTTATTCGATAATAAACCATCTCGTTTAATTTTGTAGTAACAGTAAAAACAATGATTGTGGAATAATTTCCTGTAAACACAACATTATTGTGATAATTGAACAGATTGTTTTTGCTAAAAACAGTATTTCGCGAAATAGTCACAAGTATTTAATAGGTATGAGATATAACAATTACCTAGCTATTCTGTGGTACCTACTAGTGCCTTTACAACAAACTTACATATCTATTAATTTGATAGAACATAAATAACTTTATCTAACTGTAGACTACCAAAGTCCGAACAATAATGAGTACCTTCTCCAAAGCCCACTAAAGACAAAAGATCAAATTCTTTTGATAACAATTTCGCCTTTTGTGTTCGTACCCAATCTCTGAACAACATAGAAGTAATCTCTATCAACAAAAACTGAACTCAATCCGTCCAAACATAAAGTCGATTTTGTATCAGCAACAGATTTGTGTTGACAGAAATATAAAACGGCCTTATCCGCAAGTTTGAAGTTAGTGCATCGGTTCTTTATGTGTCTTGTAAGTTTGTGCTTAGTGTCCACTGATAAAGGTAGAAGTTTATAGCATGCTTATCGTTTTCAGATGATAAGTACATGAAATTTATTAATTAAGTTTCGGCAGTGGGAACTTTTTTGTGAGCAAAATTTCTCAGTTGAAAGAATATGATAAAATATAAAACAAATTTTCTTTAGTTTCGTTTTTACTGGTAGTTAAATTTTGAATTTATTATATCAAGCATTAGTGCTGCGACCATCATCATCATAATCAGCCGCACGACACCCACCTGCTGAGTATAGGCCTCCCTCAAGGATCTCCACGATGACGATCGGTATTGTGCTACCAGCATTAGTAGATTTCTGCAACCTTCACCAGATCGTCGGTCCACCTTGTCGGGGGCCTACCCACGGAACATCATCCGGAGCGCGGTCGCCATTCTAGAACCTTTCCGCCCCAACGGCCATCGTTTCTTCTCGCTAATTGTCCCGCCCACTGCCACTTCAACTGAACAAACTTCGAGCGATGTTGGTTACTTTAGTTCTCCCACGGATCTCCTTATTTCTGATTCAATTACGCAGGGAAACGCCAAGCATGGCTCTCTCCATTGCATGCTGGGTGACTTTGAGCCTTCTTTACGAGACCTATATTTAAAGACTACGTTTCACTGCCTTTAAGTTTATCACTGGCAACACACACTGGTCACAGACTTTCGTCTTTGGACCCTGAGGTATGATGGACGCAAAGATTTTTCGAAGTTTCCCGAATGCTGCCCATCTGAGTTGGATTCGACGATGCTACGATACAGTTTGTTAAATGTTCTTAAAATTATTTGGATAAAAGAACAGTGAATATGTGTGTAGAATGTATGATGGAATGTTTGCACTGTAGGTCCCAAATTCTATTAATTTATTTTTAACTAAACGTAAAAAAAATGCAGTCGAAATACAGATGTCTCATACATTTCAGTTTACCGGCATAGAACCGAACGATTTAAATAATTCAATATATGAAATAATATTTTACTATAATTGGTTTTTTATTTAAAATATTAATTTTATATCATAAACAAACGAAATAATTTAATGGACACTACACCTATGTAGCGATAGTTTTGAAATTGCTATTCTTTCTATAGTACCAGTTTTGTCGATTCAGACTATAGTCTAGACAGACAGACTGAACTTTAGGTGGGTACATAGATTGTTCCATAAATGTCACTGAAAGTGTTTTCATCGAAGATACGAGTACGTTTCCAAACTCTAGAAATTTATAAAACTAAGCAGTAATTGATTGAAAAGAAAATTTACTTTAAACCAAAAAATAGTAACGAGAAAATTTCATTTGACAGATCGTCTTAGGAAAATGTAAAAATTTCACAGCAAAAATGTTAACTCAGACAAAGACTATTAGATCATTGGAACTCTCTGCGATTCTAAAAAACACAGGTAGCAGATAGAGAAGTAACTTCATAAGTTAACAAAATGTAAGTTTGCTGCATTGACATAATTTTTTGGATTACAAACGGAACCTAATTTGGTTCTTTTCTCTCTAATTCCAGTTCCACACGTTAGCCACAATATTGGCCAATGTATCGTTCGGTGATGCTTTTGAAACAATATGTTTGAAGCATTTGTTACAAAACCGGCAATTTACGATGAATTTGTAAATATTATGGCCAACGTGTCGAGCCACACTTTACAATATTAAATTATCGGTTGTATGACCGAAAGTGGCGCCGTCAGAGATTTTTATTCAATAAGTCATTAATACAAAAATATTTTAATGGGTAGTTCTCCGAGGTCCTTTGTTTGGCGGTCACACGCTTGTTATTCCTAACCTATTGTAAATATAGCTTTAAGAAAAAAAACTAAATGATTCTTCATTTACAGTTCTATTCAATTTTAATAAAAAATGCGTGGTATTTATTAAAATAAAATTTAAAATAATTTTCAAATATCGAAATCGGGAGTAAAAACGCTGTTCTTCGGTGTCACACTCTATTCGCACTTAGGACGACCTTTAATAACTTGTCTTTTAAGTAATATGTATGTATTATACATCAAAATAATTATATTTAACTCATGTTTAATAGTGCCCAAAACTAAATTTTTATCGTTAATAAAAAAAAAGTTGCAGGGCATTTTCTCTCTGTCACACGATTTGGCAATTTTTCGAGCGCGCAGCAAAAAAATCATGAATATAAAGCTTATCGCCTTATAACTAAATTTAATAGCCGCGCTGCTGCTCTGTTGATCATACTAGCACTTGATGATACACATATTGTTCATTGCTATGCTGAAAAATAAATATCGGTCCGTAACTCTCCAATAAATGTTTGATGCCCTTAGTCAAACAACTTTCATGGACAGATTATAATAGATGTATGCATACGGTATCGATTTTTACTTTATATTTTAGAATAGGATAGGTCCTCAAGATTATATATAAGTATTTACTTTCATAATTTGTCCATAACATAACTTTGAAATTTAAAAAAAGTAAATTATCGTAATTTGCGTGGCATAATTATCGTGGCAATTTGTCCACGAAAATTACAGACCATGCTATGAAATTTAAGTTTCTTCTCAAATTGATAAGAATCCTGTCTGCTAGTTTGAATATACTTGTTATATATACATATACTAACCTATTCTCACACAGAGAAGAAAAGAGGGTGGTGATATTTACTTAGTCACGATATTGCACTAAAACATCGTTTTTTACTTATACACCAAATAAAGGTACGAAGCTATCAAGATTAGGTTTTCAGTGCCCTCACTGGCTGTATAAGCATAAGCAGTACTTTGTAGTAAATCGTTTCGTAATGTTTGTGAAGTGCATCGTAACTTTCGTGGCTTTCAAATTTTCAAAATTTAATATCTCAGTGATTTATGTACCGATTAGCATGTTTCGAGTATACTATTTATTTATTTCTTGGATTCATTAATATACTAATTTTATTTATTCGAATAACTCAAAGTGAAATTTCGCCACGAAAATTGCGCGGAGAACGCTTTTCAAATAATGACCCTAATAATGTTTACGTGGAGTTTATAGGGTCTAGTATTTTTAGAAGGTATCACTACATGCCCTCGTAGCATAGCCTTCTATATCTTCCAAGCCCTGAAGTTGAGCAGAACGGCAACATCGCATGTGGTCAAACACAGTATAAAATTATTTTAAAAATTATTTATTATTTGTTTTTCCTACATTATCTATGTTTAAACTAGTTGTAAATTGTGATGTAAGATTATTTCAATTAAGTTTTATATTTATTATTATTATTTATTTATTAGAACATAAGGTTTGAGTCAAATTATATGAACTTTTCGGGGGTCCTTTAGTACGATGAGCATTTTGATCCAAGCCTCCTCTAGCAATAAATCTTACATCATTGGAAAGGTATTTAAATTTGAAACACTTTATTGTAATACTATAAACGTCAACTATTAGTACTTTGAGAGTTATAACGCTCTAAACTTGACCAATTTTTTTAACATTAATGACCTAAAACTCCGAAAATACTAACAATTAATAGAAAGTATGTTTGCAGCAAATATTTGTCATATAAAAACCTTTCTTATGATATATCATTCATTTCTATAGGTGTGGTAGATCAACTCCTATAGACAATAAACCACTTTTATACTTTAATAACCTTTAACTCCAAAAGTATTAACAATTGATATAAAATATATTAGCAGCAAATATTTGCCTTTAAAAGACCTTTCTAATGATATATCATTTATTGCTAGAGAGCGTGTTAATCAACTCCCTGCTGAAGAAAATCAACAAAAAAGATGACATCTTTGACAGCCATTTTTTCCTGGTTAATATTGATATTTTTCTTATTGTTTAATATACAAAGCATTTCAATAAAAGAACTAAATTATTTTCATATTTTAAACCTCACACAATTACTATGAAAAAAAATATCGACCTCTTAAAATTGAAATATTCCCATACATTTAGTATGGAGACTGGCGGACGACATGACCACGAACTGACAGTAACAGGCGTTGCCAAACTTATGTTCACGGCTTGCAATTAAAGAAGGCTATGCTCGTAGTCATTCGTAGAAGTAGATAGCAAATGCGTCAAAAATGGCCACTTTTAGCAGTTTTGCTATCTGCTTCTAGCAGTGACTACGAGGGAATGTAACTATACCGTCTAAAAATACTAGACTGTAGGCCCTAAAAATTCCAGGTAAAACATTATTAAAATTGTGTATTAGAATTATAATATTAAATAAAATTCACCGCGGCGCCACTTTCGCTCAGGGTGCCACCTTAAAAAATAAGATTTAGATCAATAACAAGAAAAAATAGTATACAAAACTTTTTTCGCTAAACCTTAAATACACTACAGTAAGGTTTAAATTCAAATCTTGATAGTTTTTCGTTTAAAATCGGCTGGCAAACCCGCCGGCTTGATATCTTATTTCCTTCAGTCGTTTTCCAATTATTTTAAGGCGGCTTAAGATTCTCTTTTAGAAAAAGAAAAGAATTTCTGTACACTAGGCAGTCCGACGAATATTTTAAATAATCCGATGAGTAACCGAAGTAAACCTTAACCGTATATGAATAAGGTACAAAGCAAAACTAGGTCCATATTTTGTAACTTTTTAAATGCAAACATACTTACATAGCTTAAGCATGGCTTTATTTATATACTACTAGCGGCCGCCCGCGTGGTTCCCGTTCCCGTGTGAATATCGGGATAAAAAGTAGCCTATGTTTTAATCCAGGCTATCTGCTATCTGTGTGCCAAATTTCAACTAAATCCGTTCAGTAGTTATTGCGTGATTGAGGAACAAACATCCAAACCCACAAACTTTCACATTTATAATATTAGTAGGATGGATGAGTACTGTTTTTTTTAATAATAAATTTTTTATTCATAATGTTGTTGGAAGACCTAAGTCACAGTATAAAGACTGTGCCTAAGTCAAGCAGAGCTTGTACTATAAAAACTTTACTGCCACAAAAAATAACAGTACCTATCTTTTTATTATGACTATCAGCCATAGATTAGATAAGGAGGATGAGCCATAACCCACCACGCGGGCCCAATACGGATTGGTGGGGGTTAACGACTGTCTTCCAAAGAATGGAGGAGCTCGAGATAATACATTTTTAGTCACCCATCCCATGACAGCCCTTGCGAAAGTTGCTTAACCTCCGCAATCGCTGGGCTAGGCGCAATACCACTGCGCCACCGATCTCTTCACGCCACTGAGCTCCTCTTTTTATTAAGATTTTTAACCGACCGAGGTTCTATGTTCGTCTGTATATTTGTTTTTTTTTTAACCGACTTCAAAAAAGTAGGAGGTTCTATGTTCGTCTGTATATTTGTTTTTTTTTTGTGTATGTTTATTGATTACTCGAAAACGGCTAGACCGATTGAAATTATTTAAACGTTACTCTATCAGGTTTGTTCCCAAGTTGGTCCCATTTTTCGAAATTTTGAAATCGGTTCTGTGTAATCTTGAAAATACTGGTAAATATTGCTTGAGTTTTTACGGATCTACAGACATAACTTCTTTGTTTATGAACCGATTTAGATAATTCTTATTTTGTTGGAAAAGGAAAACCTTAAGGGTGGTCTTATGTTAATTACATTGGCATTGAACCTTGGACTTCGAATATAAACATGAGAACTCTTCAAAATCAAATAGGATAGTGTACTAGCCTGCCATTTTTATTAGCATACAGGCTTTACTTGCGGATGGATGAGGAGGATGGGCCATAACCCACCACGCGGGCCCAATGCAGATTGGTGGGTAATTATAAGTGCAAATGAAGCTGGGACTAACGGCTTAACGTGCTTTCTGAAGCACGGAGGAGATCGAGATAAAACACTTGGTCACCCATCCCACGACTGACACTTGCCAAAGTTGCTTAACCTCCACAATTGCAGGCCAACTGGACTTCCAAAGGTCGCGGGTTTGATTTCTGCCTAAGAATATGAACTGGTGCGAGTTGAATTTTTCTACTATATTATTTAGTAGCTATTAATAATAGCTATGTGAATGCTAAAATCTCAAATTTAAATATATTAAAGCTGCTTCTATTTATTCAATTGTCAAAATATCTTCTGACAAACCTACCACTAAAAATTAAAAATAAAAAACTTTAAAAAAATAAAAACTTCCTTCAAAAAAACCTTAAAACAAACTTTTTAAAGACAATTTGATGCTGTTTTTGTTTTTGTTTTATGGTTTTTTTTCAAGGAGTTTTTTTTTATTAAAATAAGTATTAGGTAGTTTTGAAGGAGTTTTTTCTTTTTTTTAGTAAAATAAGTATTAGGTACTTCTTACTTCCAGTAGGGTATATCCAAAGTTATTTCTAGTTTATATTAAGAGGATTATAAATAGTATTGTAAACCAAATGAAAAAAAAAATACATTAAGTATAGACATCTTGTTATCTCGCCCAGTTTCAAATCTTACCTAAATATTTTTCCACAAGGCGACATTCTCGTCTCGAACTGTCAAATGAAATCGACCCATCTTGTATTACCAAAAAATATGTTTGCTCATTGAATAAGTTTGATTTGACTTGTAAGAAATTGGCGAATCAATTTAAGTTTTTCAATCACGTCTGCCGAGAGACGGCTGTAGTCCGATATTATCAGAATTATCTTCATTTAACTTTTGTTTTTGTTTCGGACTTGGAAATGTGGCGTTGGTCGCCATTGTGAGTTTATTGATGTTGGTGAAACATGAAAGTGATATACCTATTATCACGGCAAAAGTAGCTTAAGTCCCATGTTACGCCAATTATTGCATCATAGAGAAGGTTAGCAACGTACTGAACAAACGTGACTGTTGGTGTGACAAAGTAATTAAGTATTTACTAGGTACTTTCGATGCCAACTGAATTGTATTTTTACCATTCTCCATATTAATACTCAGCCCCCCTAACCCCCTACTCAAATGACCAACATTCTACGTTTGAACGCTACGCTTACTATTAAAGCTTAAATATGAGAAACTAGCGGCCGCCCGCGACTTCGTCTGCGTTGACAGTTTTCTTGCTATCCCTCGGAAATTGTACGTTTTTCTGGATGAAAGGTATGTCCTTTTCTGCACCCCTGACAACATGTATGCAAAATTTCATGATGATCGGTACAGTAGTGACGTACGACGACGACGTGAAGACGTAACAAACAAACAAATAAACAAACAAACAAACAAACGGACTTTCGCATTTATAATATTAGTAAGGATGGGTCTCACAAGGAGGCTCAAGGTCACCCAGCGTGCAATGGAGAGAGCCATGCTCGGCGTTTCCCTACGTGATCGAATCAGAAATGAGGAGATCCGCAGGCGAACTAAAGTAACCGACATCGCTCGAAGGATTGCTCAGCTGAAGTGGCAATGGGCGGGACACAATAGCGAGAAGAACCGATGGCCGTTGGGGCGGGACGGTTCTGGAATGGCAACCGCGCACCGGACTTCGCTCCGTGGGTAGGCCCCCGACAAGGTGGACCGACGATCTCGTGAAGGTCGCGGGAAGCCAGTGGATGCAGGCAGCGCAGGACCGATCGTCGTGGAGATCCTTAGGGGAGGCCTATACCCAGCAGTGGGTGTCGTGCGGCTGATATGATGATGAGAAATAGACGATTAAATCACTTGTCGCAAGCTTATGGCACGTAATTTTATTGTTTTCTGCTTATTTTGATACTCTAATAGTAAGCGGAGCTCGGTGGTGCAGTGGTTTAGCACCTGGCGCAGAGATTGTGGAGGTTAAGCAACTTTCGTAAGGGTCGGTCATGGGACGGGTGACCAAAACTTTATTATCTCGAGCTCCTCCGTGCTTCGAAAGGCACGTTAAGCCGTTAGCACCGCCTGCATTTGCAGTCGCTAACACCCACCAATCCGCATTGGGCCCGCGTGGTGGGTTATGGCCCGTCCTCTAAAAAATACAACGACGTAAAAATATGGTGGATCTGTCTAAAGAGTGCAGTTAAGCCAAGAGGATTTTTCTAAGACTTAAATTTTATGCAAAAAGGAAAACACAAAAGCTTCCGTAGTTCATTAGGGAACGATAGCATACGACATTTACAGGTGCGATCGAAGATCTAAGTACACTCCAGTTAGTTGAACACTAAGCTAAGCCACAATATTGTTGAAAGCAGTCGCTAATGGCCAAAGGCCCTCGTCACAAAATATACAGTACGCAGAAGAGCGAACCGGAACAAATCACGGGTTTTCTTGTACGCACACATATAGACATTTCATACAGACAATCTCAGGTCGACCCAGCCTGTTTCAGTAGTGAGTGTTACCAAGGAGTTCCTAGTGCAACAAAACAAATGACGGTTGTGTTTTCGAAGCCTAGGGCCTTCTCCCGACTGCACTTGTCCGAAGTTTCGGGTTGTCAGAAATGTTCTCAAAACATCGAGTTAATGTTTATTTTTGGTGTTATAATCTTTTCTTTATATAGACTCTTGTAAACGCTTTAAATGTTTGGATTGGAACATTGAGTGCATTGCAGCCTGATTCCAGAAAACTAATCGCCAAGTCATCGATCGCCATAGAGTAAATTTTGACAATGGAAATTATTAAAATTAAACGCCTTAATACTTACTTTCCATGGTTAAAATTTATTATATGGTGATTAGGCTTAGCAATTAGTCTGTCTGCTGGAATGGAATGCATCCATTTGTACTGCGGATGAGCCACAGTAGGAAAAACCCGAAACTAAAAAAAGTGTAGGCGGAAGTTGGCCCATAGAGCACAAAATATAGAATCGCCGCCACTACTTACTTTGTGCCTAGAGTGACGCTTCTGTTTATAAAGCACGTTGTTTACATTTTGTGCCATCGTCTTAATAAAAGCTGAGAGCGCCACCTGCGTCGTTTATAAGAATTAACCGCGTTTAGTGCTCACATCACGGCACTTAGTGTAAACTCACTGTGGACTGTGGGTAATGTGTTTATTTTTCTGTTTACCTAGTGTTGATTATAAATGGAAGTCAATTCAGCCTGATATTGAGTATTGGACACTGAAATGTAACATGTGACCACGGCAGCTGCAAAGGTCCCGAAACGTCGGGAAAATTAAAAATCAAACCAAATACCAACTATTTTTTAATTACCAAAGTAAGTACTTTCAATAAAACCGCACTAGTATCCGTTAAAAAGTGTTTTATTTCATGTCTAGTGAGCGCGTTAGCTTTGAGAGGTAATGTAACATGTATTTGTGCGGAATTGCTGCTTGATTGTAGCTGTCTTTTTAACCTTCGAACTTCTTCGAAAATTGAAAAGAAGGAAGTTATTATAAAAGCGTATATTTACGTTGCTTTACAATAGTGCCGTTGCAAAGTGTTTTATCTATGGCCGTTGCTGTCAGATCCAAAACTTTATAGCTCATCATCATTGCAAGTATTACCAAAGTTGATTGTAAATAAAAAATGTACTCGTGTTCTATAAAGTTTGTGAAATAAAAAAACAATCAAATATTTGTACCTAATTTTCAGTTCGAGGTAAAAATATAGAAAACATTTTAGTAAGTATAGCTCAAAGTGTAGAGGATTTTACAGTAAAACTTTAAGTCAGCAACCTGCCGGCTTAGTCTTCGTGTCGCAATCCCTGTATGTATGGCTTCTAAAGTCACGCGATTCCCAATACAGTGAATTAAATATTGAAATTCAATTTGGTGATCTAATATTAAAAAAAAACGGTTAAGGTAGGTACATATATTTACACTAGAAAAAAGTTACTCGTATTTCATTCCCTATGTTCGTTCATAGTTGGAATATTGGTTTTAAGATAGCGTTGTACTTAAATACAAAAATTAAAAAAGGTTGATTTATAGAAAACAACCTCATTTACAACTAGACTCGTATCTACAAGGTGTTTGGTAAAAGCCTTATAAAGCCGAAAATGGCAGCTAGGGACCATCAAACTGAACAACTTTTACTATGGGACCAACTCTGAAATCACGAAAAAAAATCAGCTGTTTCATACAAAAATTAATAACGAAAATATCAAAATGTATGAAACAGCTGATTTTTTTTCGCGATTTCAGAGTTGGTCCCATAGTAAAAGTTGTTCAGTTTGATGGTCCCTATCTACCATATTCGGCTTTATAAGGCTTTTACCAAACACCTTGTATAAAAGAACTTAAAAAATAAATCATAAAGGAAAACACCAATTACAATATTATTGAGATCAAAATTAGTTTTTGAACTCGAAACTGCCGTTAAAATAATTTCAATCTACTTGCACTAATATCTTATGTTTAAATCTCAATTGATAACGAGCTTCGAACTGCCAGTGTGACTTGGTTTAGATACGGGGTTCTGTACAAAAAACTTTTGCACTTAATAACTTTGAAAAAAAAAACTTTCATTTTCATACTGAAAATTCGATTTCGGTAGGTGTTTTTTTTACATCTTTTTTATACAATAATAAAACAAATGTTACAAAAGGCGGATTTAATGCTAAAAGCATTCTCTCCCAGTCAACCTTTAGGAAACAGATATCAATGAAGGCGGTATTCTTGCAAATAAATTACTTACTTACATAAAATTTATTGTTCGTTTTTTATTAGTCAACATGATTAGATTATATAACAGGTTTTATAGGAAGATATAGGTAAGTATTATAATTTTTGATGAGCAAAATATGAAAAAAGTATCAAAAGGTTCTGTCTTCTATCCATTATCTATCAATTCATAGACTAATAAGATTTCTCCTTTCATCACGGGTCCCTATAAATTGCAGAACAAAACAGCCTATTCGGAGTACGAAGCGAAAACGCTTTCGAAACTTATATCATTAAGGAAGTTAATTAAGAAAAGAAGCTTTATCAGAGTTCGCAGATCGGAATACGGACTGCGTAATTATAAAGGGAATAATGATTGGAGCGAGAAGTTTTATGATGAAACATGTACAGGCGCCCAATCGTGCTAATTTTCAACGATAAAATATCTAAAACTAAATCCTTAGAATTTTAGTTTTGTTTTTTTATGCACTACTACCAAGCACTAGCTTGGTTTTCATCTCACCTGATGTTAACTGACGATAAGGCCGAAGGTGGCAGCGCACTACACCCGGAATCCTCATCACTGAGGAACTGGCTATCTTACCTCTAACTGCCGGAACACAACATTTTTTTAATTGTTGTTATGGCGTCAGACTTAGGTAAGAATGGTGGTAGATAGCCAGGTGAACTTGAAATAAGCCCTACCACCAACCAAACTGAGTACAAATTTTACCCCCTCTGGGAATCGAACCCGGGACCCCTGCGTCTTACACGGGTGGGAGAACCACGAGACCACAGAGGCAGTCAACAGAAAAATACTCGCTACAGTTTTGTAAAAAATGTTGAAAGCTATGCCTAGCAGTGGCGAAGGGTCCATACAAACCGATTCCCATCGGCTTACCTTTGGTAATCCCACCCCAATGATCCACTATGCAGATCATAACATATTTCATCATTTTTGTAGAGCGGCTTACCTTCGCCATATTTTTACCCCTCGCCACTGATGCCTAGAGAGCATTGGATGCCAATCTTGGACAATTTAAATGCGAATTCTAAAGCTAAATCAAATATTTTTAGGAAAATATAATCTACATGGCAACGTTACGGTTTTGGTTTTATCGTTCAGAATTAACACGATTGAGCCCCAGTTTGCTATGTATCTGGGATATTCTGCCTCTTAACTAAGGTTAATGTTAAATGTTATTATATATAGGCCTTGATTATCTGAATATAACATTTAAGAACTCTTAGATCTGATTGAAAATACATCATTGTAATCGTCAACCTTTAGGCTAGCCATATGATACATAATTCCGGTACCTAATTCCGAACACAGCTAATCAATACAAATCTATGGATTTACCACACACATGTATGCGAGATTTTCCCGCACGGAATGTTCATACATTATCGATTTTGAATAAAGAAATATAGGTATATGATGTAGCTTACTTCCGCAAACAATATAATTATGCAAGATGCACCGCCGGCCCGACCGCAAAAATATGCACAATTGCACATGCACACCACAAAATATCAGTGCACAATACCTGCATTTAGCAAGACAGCAACACACCTTGCACCTTCACCAATTAGGCTGCTCTACACGTGTTTCGCCCCAACCCGGAGCTTCCTTAGGAGTTAGATCGTGCGTAAACTAACACCGAATGATCCGATTATCGATATTCCGTTCCGGAATTCCGAATCGAGATTTTAATCGCCTTTGGGAGCAGAAAGGTTCTGTGTATGCGGACGCGCACGACGCTGCTGACGAAACTCCTTGGATAGACCCCTGACAAGGTAGACCGAAGATCTATAGGTCCACAAAGTCGATGGATATGGACAGTGCAGGACAAAATGGTGGAGACCCTTGGAAAGGTCTATACGCAATAATTGTGGTTGACATGCAGTTTTTCGATAATGACGGCAAATCAGCTACTGGGACCAGAAATACAGAGTGTCCCTAAACTTTGCCACATGGAGGAAAAGTACATATTGAAGTTTTATGAATTGTTCACTAAAAGAAGATTTCATTAATTTTGTTTTTAAAAATAATCGGAACTGCAGTCAAAGATTAAAAAAAAAACGTAAATGATACAAATCGATACAATTTAAAATTTAAGTGTTAAATGTAATGGTCTTCTTTTATTAATTTAAGATGGTGTGTAGGTAATCAAGAAAAAATAATCCTTATAAATAACCCTTTCGATCAATATCGTAAAAATAAAGTTTTTTTTTCATATTTGATGAGTCCGAATTCTTTTTGCCTTGAATTTTATCGGCAGTTTACTCCGCAGTATCTTCTTATTTGCACCAAATGCTGCCCGGCGACCTGGGATATCCGTCTCTCTACCTCTGCTGTCTGGTTATTGCTGCCCAGCGTAATTTTGTGGCCGAGATATACATACTCCGACACGACATCAACCGGAAATTGACAGTCATTTGCCCCGGGAATGTAGGTCATAATCTTGGTTTTTGATAGGTTCATCTTCAAGCCCACTTATTCGGATTCCACCTTTAAATCTTCGATTATGTCCAACATATCAGAAACACTTTCAGAAAATAGAGCCAAGTCGTCCGCGAACCGTAAGTTTGTCAGCTTCTCCCCCTCTATATTAATACCTTTCTCATCCCAATTTAGTTTTTTAAATATATTCTCTAAGGCTGCGGTAAATAGTTTGGGAGATATCATGTCACCTTGTTTCACCCCTCGGGCTAGATGGAATTTTGGTGTTTTCTCGTGCAGATTGACGCAGGCCGTGGCATGTTTCTGTAGATGACGTATCATGTCGATGTATCTACCGTCCACTCGATAATACTCTACCACTCGTAAACTTTATAATAATCAATAAATAAAAATAAAACATACTTATATGCCCCTGATGTATGAAGAAAATATATAATGTATTGTAAAACAGTACCTTGAAAACGGTCCCATATTTCAAGTATCTTGTACTATCATATATTCTGTGGTATCATATGAAAATATAACAAGCTAACAACCTTATCCGATTCTGCCTCATCATCTGTTTATTTTTGCGGTAAGGTTGTGTCCCAATTATGCCAGTTTTTGCGAGATTCCCTCAAAAAACAGACCCACACCCACCTCGTTAGTTATATGCCTGGTAAAGCGAAATTTTGTCACACCGCAAAAGGCTGACGGATACCAAAGGTGTGAATAAGTTAAATAAGAAACCTCGGTACCCTAATTTCGAGCAAGGATGTTTCGGACTAATTTTGTATAAAACTAAGGTTAGATTTTGAACGGCGAGTTGCGCTGAAGCGTGAGCGAGATTTGTTTAAATGAAATTTTAACTAAGGTTACTAATTCTTATTTTTTTACCTTAGTGCCATACTTGATAAAATCTACTAAAAGAATAAACATAATTAATGCAGGATACTCTTTTTATTTCTTTCGTATATCCGTCCCGCTTTCTGGCTGTCCCTTTGTTCACCTCTACAGATTGAAATGTTTCAAAATGGCGGAGACATGTATTTAAGGAAGATCTACAGCTCACAGAGCCATACCAATATAAAGTACAGATTTTTTGTTATACCTGTCTGTGGTTCAAAAATGTATAGCTGCTTCGAGCGCATCTGATCAAAACAAAGTCAAATTTTACATATCTAATGAAAAAATACAGCCGCTTGTTTATTAAGAATTGCCAAAAATATACTTTCAACTTTCCGCTGTAGAAACAACCGCATCTGAATTTTGGCACTTCACCGAGGCAAGTGTCGCTTCAACCCAAGGAACTAAAATCTATGGAACAAGCATTACTCTCTAAAAATGGCACCACACAAAAATTACTTACAACTAAGTGGATGGAGCTAAAAATGCTGGCATTTAATTATGCAGCACAAAGCGTCTGAACACTGGTTACTTATTAGCGACTATAATTTATATATTTATAGATATTTTATATAAGGTCCTTCTTAAATAGTGCACATAATTTTAAGGGGTTAATGTACTCATGCATACAAACAACTTTTACTATGGTACCAACATTGAAATCGCGAAAAAAAAAATCAGCTGTTCCATACATTTTGATCTATTCGATTTTAAATTTTCTATGGAACAGCTGATTTTTTTTTCGCGATTTCAATGTTGGTACCATAGTAAAAGTTGATTGCATACATGAGTACGTTGACCCCTTAAAATTATGTACACTATTTAAGAAAGACCTTATATATTTATACGAAAAAGTAAGATATGTTCCTTAATCTTTTTACTGCCTTCTTTGCATTATTTACATCATTTGACTACACAGGACGTCATTTCTAATAAAAACTCTTAAAGAACACTAACGTCGGTCACCCGCGCGTGGCTGGCCTGACTAAAGCTGTGCGGGTTGTATTTTTTGGCCCCGTGGTGACATTTTTAAGCAATATTTGTTTGCAATTACACTTCCATAGCTTTTAGTTCGCTGCTTCAACCTCAGAAAAGCACCGGTCGCACTCCGCGGCTTGTTGCGTCCTGATAACTAAACCCAGCGGTTTTGAGGTCCAGAAGCAGATTTAGGGGTCCAATTAAAGCACAGCTTGGGAGTTTCAAATGAACTTTACTTTAAATACGTGTAGGATAAGTAAAGTTCTTTATGCAATAAACTTTAGTTTAGTTACTTAAATGGTGAAAGAGTAAAACATTCTTGAAAAACCGACCAAGTGCGAGTCGGCACGAAGAGTTTTGTAAAAAAATTACATTAGTTGTATGGGAGATCCCATTACATATTTATTTTATTCTGTTTTTAGTATTAGCTGTTATAGCGGCAATATATCATCTATGACTAGTTATCACGGTTCATAAGATTCAGCTTGGTGACAGACAGCGGCCGGCGTCTTAGTAATAGGGTTCCGTTTTTGACGTTTGGGTACGGAACCCTAAAAATTATCCTTGCCCAGTTTTTTCGAACAATGTATTTCAATAACTACCTAGTTCAAATCACGTACTTTTTGGTTATACAAGTATTTTATTGAATAGAAGAACTATTGTGATAAGTTCTTTAATACTTTATGTTATTTTCCTCTTGCTCACACAATTTTAATTCCAGAATTATCTAACAACGGAGTTGCAGCTTTGTTATTTCCCAATGTGTTTCTTTTAGAGAATAAGCTACTAGGAACAGTTCGTGTTTCTTAGAAAAACAACTACTTACTTCCTTTTGTAAATAAAAGGGATCTTGAGCTCCTCAAACAACAATTTTCTTTGTTATAAAAAAAAAGAAAAACCGCCTTCAAAAAACCTAAAAACAAAAACAGCTTAAAAATTAAATACCTCTAAAAAGCAAGAAATAATATTCGAATCATTCGTTACACATATCAATATTAATAAAACACGTCTATTGAAGTCGGGTGGGGCTGGAGGACAACTTCATTTTTTTCTAAAAGCCCCACCCGACTTCATTAGACGTGTTTTATTAATATTGATATGTGTAACGAATGATTCGAATATTATTTCTTGCTTTTTAGAGGTATTTAATTTTTAAGCTGTTTTTGTTTTTAGGTTTTTTGAAGGCGGTTTTTCTTTTTTTTTAAAAAGCTTTTTTATTTTCAACTTTTTAGTGGTAGGTATGTAAGCGCAGCGTGTAAATATTTTTTTACTTTATATTATAACATTTTCAATGGTAAAATGCCTAGAACTCAATTTCCAAATTTACGCTGTTTGTTTTTGAGGAGTTCCGTTGTGTCTTCGTAGTCCAAGTCTAGTCCAGAACGTTGCATCGCAAACCATGATTTGGTTTGTTTTGGATTGCCATAAACTTACCAAAACCTAAATCACTTTACATATACTATTTGACTTTGAGGAGTTCCCTTGTGTATCTTCGAAGTTCGAAGTTCAATAACGATGAAATTTAATTGTGATTACTCTTGAAGTATACCCTTTCAAATAAAAAAAGAATCATCTAAATCGGTTCATAAACAAAGATGTTATGTCCGAAATTCTATAAAAACTCGTGCGATGGCGAGCTAAATAAATGATATTTTTCAGGATTATGAGAAAACTACTGGCCAGATCTCTGAAAAAAATTTATGGGACCACACACGAACTATGTTCTTTGAGATAAAAAAAGAATTGTACAAATCGGGTAACAACTGACGAAGCTATGTTAAAACATACATAAAAAAAAAAAAAATAAAAAAAAAAATACCGTCGACTTGAGAACCTCCTCCTTTTTTTGAAGTCGGTTAAAAATAGGAGTTGACCATCAGCCATTTTTAATGTCCCCACTGCTGGGGCACAGGCCTTCCTTATGGGTGGATAATAAGGATGGGTCATAACCCACTACGCAGGCCCAATGCAGATTGGTGGGTGTTAACGACTGCAAATGCATCCAGAACCAACGGTTTAACGTGCCGGTTGGTCGCCCCTCCCATGACTGACTCTTGCGAAAATTGCTTAACCTCCGCAATCGCTGGGTCAAGTGCTATACCACTGCGTCACCGAGCTTCTAATAGGAGTTAGTAGACATTTCATAGGTGCAGCTGAAGTGTTTATCTCTTCGTTTCCATAATTAATAGTGATGCTGAATTGCCAACAGTAAATTTAACTGTGCACAAAATTTTTCCAAGAATATTATTAGATGTCAAAAATCAAAAGCTGATTTTATTTCTATCTCTGTTCACAAAAAATCTACAGTGAATGACATGTAGAGTTTCAGGCAGACTTAAATTAAAATAAAAACATTTACGATAGTGGCAGAGTTAAAATTATATAAACATCAAAAACGTTAATTTCAGTTGCATTATTACTATCCGTAATAAAATTGTTTAATTACGGAAGAAATATTGTTTAAAAATCAGCCATTTTCAGAAAATTTGATAAGGATGTCAGCAAAACAAGATAGAAATATCAAAGACTTTATTTTCATTTGGCACCTCCTTTTTGCCTTTAAATAATAATTCTTTGGCTTGTTGAAGTCGTCTCTGAGAATAAAATGCAAATAAGATTTCCGAGCTCCAACTAATCTTTGCTGCATTCAAATTAGAGTTTAAGTATTTAATAATACGATTGAAGTTAGAAGATTTACGGAATTCAGCGTTGGACTGAGCTGAGTTTCACTGTGAGACCGTTTAAAATTAGAGGTAAAACCTAGGATGCTAGAATTAGACTAAATCCTTTCATTCTAAAACCTGGATCAAAGTTAACTATTTATCTTATTAATTCCTCTCCTTATTATCATTTCAAGTAATCTAAAAAACTTCATTTCTTTCTATTTATTTTTGTATATCTATATAATTATGTTCTCCTTCCCATATTTGCACCCACTTTCCTCTTCTTCTCTCACTCTATTACTCAAGGTTGCCTGAAAGAAATTGCTATTCAGCAATAAGGCCGCCTTTTGTGTGCTTTCTCTGTTTATTGTTTTTCTTTGTAATATGTCCTGTCTTAGTGTGCAATAATGTGTCTTTATTATTATTATTATTAGATCGGGCTTCAAAGTGATACTGTCGTCACTTATACAAGATGATGATTTCGTCTCTCCTATCTTTAATTTAGTAGTATGGAGGTTCTTATTTTAATATTTCCATTATTAATTTTTGTATGAAACAGCAGCTTTTTTTTGCGATCTCTGAGTTGGTCCCATAGTAAAAGTTGTTTATTTTGATGGTCCATATCTGCCATATTCGGCTTTATAGAGCTATTTCCAAACACCCTGTCTTTTTGTTGAAAGGAAGACAGACAGATTTGAACCAGGATTATATTCAGGTTACGTTTTAGAATCTCTTTACAAATAGATTAAAGATAGGAGATACGAAATCATTAACAAATAAATTCAACTTTGCTGATTTTCGTGGAATATTTACGCGCTGGTTCAAAATTCTGTTAAAAATGTATCGGAAAGGGGCAACTACCCTTAATTAATCCTATGGAAACCAGAATGATTATCATCTGTAAACCCTTTAATTACTCCACTCCTTTTTTTGATATCTCTTTTAGTTTTTGAAATGTTTAAGGTTAAAAAAAATACTCAATAGAATCGGTCCAAATTTTTTTTTTTAATGAAAATAAAAAAAGGAATTTGACGTTTACGCAATATTTACGCCAAGTAAAATAAAAAATGCAGTATTGTAGGCCGTTCAGTAACGCATTTTTTATATAATTTTTTTAGGACGCTAGCACGGGCGACGGACGAAGATGGTTGCACTTTTCTTTAAAACGGTTACCTAAATTCCTGAAGCGAGTTGAAAACCGAGTTGTTTTTGTTAAGGCCCTTATAGCCGTCCACTAACGCCCCCCCCCCCCCCCAATTTATTTTTTTATAATACGTAAATTACGTCAATATTTAAAAAAAGAAAAATTCTCTCTAATATTTTTTGAACAACAGCTTTCATTCTTTTTAAAGTTTTAAAATCCATTTAAACCTTTTGGATTTGGAAAAGTGGCCAAAACACTACTACAAAGAATGAAAAATATTAAAGAGTTATTAAAAAAAATTAGAGACAATTTAAGAGGGCATGGTTGTTTCCTTTTTTAATATTTTGATGGTTTACGACTAATAAAAATAAATGTATTGGTGGCGCTAGTGGAGTTTAAAACAGCATCATCAAAAGATATCAAAAAGTCAATCAAAAAATCTTTTCTTCTTTCCTCAAATTCAGCGATTGCATTTGAAACCTTAAACCAACGTAATAGAATATTAAAAGCTCAAAACTGTTAATAAAATGGTTTATAAACAACTATAAAATGTTTACTCAAGTGGCAGGTGCTTTGTTTAACCCATAAACTTTCATAAGCCTTTTGTATACTCAAGAATACTACGAAATGTGTGAGCTTATAAAACTCTCCTTCCAAGAATTCTGTTGTAACATTTTCTTAACATACTGAAAATTGACGTGGGTTTAAAGATAATGTTTGTACATTGTTTCTGTTTCAAGTCTCCGACTGAATATCGAATTTACTGATATACGGTCGATTTGTTGTGATTTTTCCAATGAACGTTTGACTGACAAAACATATAAAATTCTAATGTGAAATAACTCCTCTACTCTATCTGCAATAACTTCTGTTTTTTTACATTTCTCTTTTGATAATATCAAACAATCAATTATACAAAGAAAACAAATAAAATAATTAAAAATAACGATAAATTGATTTTTTTTTACAATATACTCGTAATCGGTAACCTATTTCTAATCGTGTCACATTTATGTTTAAGGCGAAGTCTTTTTTTACTGGTAATATTAAAACTTTTTAATCTCAACACGTTAAACTGCTGCTCATTGCCTCAACAAGAAAGGAAATAAAAAAACTTAAGACCATTCACCCGTCGTAGTTCCAGGAGTTTAACCTTTCAATACTCTTCCTACTGAAGCTTGTGACATAGTTAATAAGGTAGCGGTAAATTAGTTGCGATACAATACAGAAATGAGGATATCTGTAGCTTCTGACATTGCTTGAAGGGTTGGTCAGCTCTAGAGGCAGTGAGCGGGAAGGACACGAAACGAGAAAAACTGTTGGGACGGCATGGATGTACAAACCAATGTCTAAATTATTTTCAGAAGTATTTTATTTACAACTCATCATCATCATCATCATATCAGCCACACGACACCCACTGCTGGGTATAGGCCTCCCCTAAGGATCTCCACAACGATCGGTCCTGCGCTGCCTGCATCCACTGGCTTTCCGCGACCTCCACCAGATCGTCGGTCCACCTTGTCGGGGGCCTACCCACGGAGCGTCGTCCGGTGCGCGGTCGCCATTCCAGAACCTTTCTGCCCCAACGGCCATCGGTTCTTCTCGCTATGTGTCCCGCCCATTGCCACTTCAGCTGAGCAATCCTTCGAGCGATGTCGGTTACTTTAGTTCTCCTGCGGATCTCCTTGTTTCTGATTTGATCACGTAGGGAAACGCCGAGCATGGCTCTCTCCATTGCACGCTGAGTGACCTTGAGCCTCCTTATGAGACCCATAGTTAGCGGCCACGTTTCACTGCCGTAGGTCATCACTGGCAACACACACTGTTCATAGACTTTCGTCTTGAGACACTGAGGTAAGTCGGACGCGAAGATTTTTCGAAGCTTCCCGAATGCTGCCCACCCGAGTTGGATTCGACGAGAGATCTCTTTCTCGAAGTTGGACCTACCTAACTGGACTGCCTGTCCTAGGTATACGTAATGGTCAACAACTTCAAATGTAGTGTTCCCAACATGAACTGGAGAGGGTACAACATGGGCATTTGACATAATTTTCGTCTTATCCATGTTCATCCTAAGACCCACTCTTTGGGAAGCACTACGGAGATCTTCGAGCATTGTGTTCAGGTCTTCCATGGTCTCAGCCATAAGGACTATATCATCGGCAAAACGAAGGTGTGTTAGGTACTGGCCATTAATGTTGATGCCGAGTCCTTTCCAGTCCAAGAGCTTAAAGATGTCCTCCAACGCAGCTGTGAACAGTTTCGGAGAAATAACGTCTCCCTGTCTCACACCACGCTGCAGTTGGATAGGATTTGTGTTCTGGTTCTGTACTCGGATCGTCATGGTGGCATTTTGGTATAAGTACCTCAACACCTCGATATACCTATAGTCCACTTGGCACCTTTGGAGAGACTGCAGCACCGCCCAGGTTTCAATCGAATCAAAGGCTTTCTCATAGTCCACGAACGCCAAGCAAAGTGGCTCATTATACTCCTCAGTCTTCTGTATAACCTGCCGCAGCGTATGGATGTGGTCTATGGTGCTAAAGCCTTTTCGGAACCCGGCTTGTTCGGGAGGTTGGAAGTCGTCGAACTTGCGAGCGAGACGATTCGTAAGGACTCTCGAAAACAACTTATAGACATGACTCAGAAGCGAGATGGGTCTATAGTTCTTTAAGAGGGACTTGTCACCCTTTTTAAAGAACAAGATCACCTCACTTATGTTCCATGTCTTTGGCGTTCTGCCCTGGACGATGACGGAATTAAAGAGCTTCTGGAGGACTTTGAGTATCGGCTTACCGCCCGCTCTCAGAAGTTCTGTAGTGATTCCATCGTCACCCGCCGCCTTGTTGTTTTTCAGCTGTTTGAGAGCCATACTAATCTCGCACAGGCTGACGTCCGGGATATATTCGGTATAGTGTCGGGTAAGCTTGGCTCTGGGGTCTTTAGCCTTGCTTTCAACAGGTGTCTGCGTGGAATATAACTGCCCATAGAAGCTCTCGATCTCCCTCAGGATTTCAGGCTTTGATGAAATGATGCGTCCGTCGTCAGTTTTTAGCTTCGTCATCTGGCTTTGCCCAATAGACAGATCTCTCGCGAACACTTTGGAGCCTTTATTCCGCTCGATGGCCTTTCGTATTAAATTGGCGAAGGTCGCTCGTCAAAGACTTAGATATCTGTCTATTAAGCTGCCGATAACGATTAGCATCTACTGAACTCTGGTGAATAGTAACTCT
The DNA here is from genome assembly GCA_928269145.1 of Agriphila tristella. Classification (NCBI taxonomy): domain Eukaryota; kingdom Metazoa; phylum Arthropoda; class Insecta; order Lepidoptera; family Crambidae; genus Agriphila; species Agriphila tristella. Next base: position 5,169,670 of record OV743435.1, read on the forward strand.
AAAAGTATTCCTCTAACAACTTTTAATATTTTAGCTAGTTGCTCCAAGTACACTATTAAAAATTATTGAAAATTTTGTGGAATACCTACTTTAGTTTAAATATTTGCCCAATTGCTATTCACTCAGTTGCAAAAAATATTGAGGTATGCAATAAAGACAAACACATATTTTTTCTTACTAGGTAAACTGAATAATTTGTCCTATGCGCCGTGTGATAACTTCTCAGATTTAAGTTTAAGAGATGTCGTAATTTTTTTTCACAGTTAATCATGTAGTGGCATAAGCTTTCTAATTAGCCACTAAACAAAAATCGTTACTGATCCTCATTGGAGTTTCATACAACATGCGTAATTTATCCTTTTTCAATTTTAACTAATACACGGCGAATAATAGGAGAGAGGAGATATTTGATGTCCACAGCTGGGTCACAGGCCTTCCTTATGGGTGGATAAGGAGGACGGGCCATAACCCACCACGCGGGAAATGCACCCTGGACCCAAAGCACGGAGAAGCTCAAGATAATATTTTTTTGGTCACCCATCCCATGACCGACCCTTGCGAAACTTGCTTATCCTCCGCAATCGCTGGGCCAGGCGCTAAACCACTGCACCATCGAGCTATTACAGCTTCTGTACAATATCAAATTCAAATAAAAACCTTTCGATAAACAGCTCGTTTGTGTGGAAAACCTAAGTGGCCCCATTTTCTTTTGAGCAGTACAGTCAGTGGCACGAATCATGAAATTTTTTTGGCGGAGTGGGGATAAGTTCGCGCATGTGCTTTTGTGAGCGACCAATAGCGCGCGCCCCTCTCCCGCCGCCCGCGCCCCTCACCGCAACGCATACCCAAAATACGCGTTCCGCGCAATCCCCACCCGATTTCATGATTCGTCACTGACTGTATACAGGTTGAAAATCATTGGAAATCTTTTAAAATAAGAACCTAACCGCGATATTGATAGCTAGGACAAAAATTTCATAAATCAAAGTTATCAAAATTCAAAATGAAATGAACATAAGATGTCATTAGTAAAAGATTACTGATACTTAAAATACATGAAATGAATGAAACATGATGAAATTAATCCTTACTAATAGTATAAATGCGAAAGTCCGTTTGTTTGTTTATTTGTTTGTTACGCCTTCACTCACGTCTTAACCACTCTACAGATCATCATGAAATTTTGCATACACGTTGCCAGGGGTACAGAGTAGGACATAGGGTACCTTTCATCCCGAAAAAATATTTCGTTCCCGAGGGGTAGCAAAAAAGCTTTCCACGCAGACGAAGTCGCGGGCGGCCGCTAGTAGTAAAATAAATCCCTCCAAAAACATTTTCATGTAAATGTTGCTGCCAAGGCTCGCACTGTCAAAAAGTTATGAGACCTCATGTAGAGCCAAGCTTTAACTCTACGCGCCCTAACTCTACAAGCCTTTACTTCAAAAACTGTACTCCTTGAATTTTGAGAGAATTTTGAGAATTTTGTACTTCTGGTATAATTCAAATCCAAGGTATGAGGGTTAAGCGGTTGGGGGGTTAAGGTCCAATTTCATAATTTTTTTGTTGTTTGTGTACTAATACTAGCTTACATACCAAATTTCAGCTTTCTAGGACTTCAGGAAGTACCCTGTAGGTTTTGATGATCATGAGTGAGTCAGTGACGAAATTGGGGTTTTTAGATATCAATAAAATCTATAATATAAGAGCTATGCAATTGAAACTTTGTGTGTTTAATAACTTTACTACTGACATTATATTCCGAGAATTTTGTTTATCTGGTATACTCCAAACCCAAGATATGAGGGTTCAAAAAAACGACGAAGTACTGAAAGAAAAGGTAGGTAGTGCCCTTGAGCTTCGCTTGCTCGTCTTGGCGGGGGCACTGCCGTGCCCCCAGATAAATAAAAACTTTACTTTGATAATTTTAGCATCAGTAATATATTGTGTTTATGACTTCATGTAATTTTATCTCATTACCTCGTAAAATTATTAATACCGTGGTTAGATTTCTTGTTCCTTGGAGATAGCCATGTCCAGATAACTGGTTATTTTGAAGATTTTTTCCCATTGCCAATGACTTCGACTTCACCCTGTCCATAATGAGTAACGACCTCTGTGGTCAAGTAGGGAGATCGTACACTGGTTTTCAAGGTGCTGCCATCTCTGAGGTCCCGGGTTCGATCCCTGGCTGGGTCTATTTGGAAAATGAACATACATCGACTCAGGTCTAGGTGTTTGTCTCTGATTTCCAAAACACAAGTGTTTTATCTTCTTTCTATGGAATCTTTATTTATTTATTTATCAACTTTTCAGTTCCACATTTTCCGTTAATACAATCCACAGAGTATCCTCATCTGAGGATACCTTATTAAAACGATAAATTACCGACTTATCATACTGTTTTCCACTAGCAAGGGCGCATAGCAATACATGTATACCATGCTATGTATCGCGCTTTCCCGGACGCCCGCAGAGCGACGCGGGACCGCGCGACGGGCGCACGTAGCGTCGCCGTGACGACGCCGTGACGCGGCGACCTGTGGTCAATTCAGTGTGGTGTTACAATGGTTCTGTGCGCGTGGTTTAACTTAGACAAGTGAGTATCGAAAGCTGGTGATCGTCTTTTGTTTTTATGTCGTGTCTTTTGTTTTTTTATCAGTTATGATTTTAGGGTTTTGTCAAATCTAATTAATGGTTTAAACACTTTTTGAAGGTCAACTTTTCAAACCTTTTGAACCTGTAAAGTGTTAATTGCTTTTAATTATAATTAATGTTGATTAACTAATTAGCTGTGAAAATTAACGCGCTCCGTTTCGAGTTAAATTGAAGGTTCATCACCTTTTTTTATTTTCATACGCTGAGTAATGGATGACCAACACCCCTAGGGGCGAATGTGTCCTGTCATAATGAATATTTATGAATCCTTAACGTTTAAGCTGAAAATTGTGCCTTTTCATGAAACGCACTGAAAAGTTTGATGTTCGCTCACCCTATTTAATTAATTGTAGGTACGTTGTTTTAGTTTTCTCAAAAATAATATGATAATTGAATAAAACAATGATTTAATAAGGTACCTATTTTAATAAAGTATTTAATAATGTCACTACCTACTTGAAAGAACTTATTTGTTTTTGTAAATAAAAATCATCAAAATAATTCAAGTTCATTCTGTAAACGATTTGAGGTCAGGGTTTTAATTTATTTAGTTTTGGATTTCATTAATTATAATTAATTCGAGTTTTGTTCATGGTGTCAATTATTATCCTGCCCTTTTTTGGTTCCGTAGCCAAAGTCAACAAGGAACCCTTATAGTTTTGCTTTGTCTGTCTGTCTGTCTGTCCGTCCAAGGTATAGCTCAGATGCCCTTAGTACCTACTAGAAAGCTGTAATTTTGCATGAATGTGTATATTTATTACGCCAAAAAGGAATAGAATAAAATCTAGAATAGAAAAAACTTGTGTACCTCTTTTACATATAAAGTGAGGATAAATAAAATGTTTCTCCTCAATTTCATATGGGGTAGACTTCATATCATTGACTAGAGCTTTTAAAGTTTTAGGGTTTTTTATTATAATGGCTGTCACCTCACCTGATGTTAAGTGATGATAAGGCCAAAGGTGGGAACGCACTACACCCGGAATCCTCATCACTGTGGAATTGGCCATGTTTCATCTAACTGCCGGAACACAAAATTTTTTTAAATTGTTGGTATGGCGTCAGACTTAGGTAATAATAATAAGACTTAGGTAATATTGTGATAGTTAGCCAGGCGGACTTGAAATAAGCGCTACCACACAGGTGGTTCGAACCGCATAGAGCTAATAAATTTTAGGTTTGTAAAGACTACTTTTCCATTAGGATTCGTTCTACAATAGTTGTTTAACTGCCGCAATAAGGAAAAAGCGCAGCGGCAAATTCACATCAACGCCATTGAATTCCTCTAATCAAGTCTGACACTTGATATTTATTAGCTTCCAAATCGTACTGAATAGCCACAAATGTCAAGATGGATACCGATTGGCCTCAATCTGGCCCTTCGATCCGTATTAATACCACAGATTAAATAAGAAACCAGTATTCTATTTCGCTGAGTGTCCTTCAAATAATTACCTACGGCTGCTACACAAAATATTAAATAGACAGCTGGATGTTAAGGACATAAACAGAAGAGCCACTCGGAACTAATTGCGGTTCTCCGTGTACGCACACATTGACATTACGTACAAACGTACGTACGTACAGACATTTTCAGGCCAAACCGTAATTTACGTAAATCAATGCACGGAAGAGTTGTACACTGTCCGTGTCCAAGCTAAAGTCACACTATAAAGACCCTTATGGGGTATTGCTACGGGTCGACTTGGCAGGTAACCTGCAGGTCGATTTTAGAGTGCTTTTAGAGATTTTAGCAATTTATAAAGCTTTTTATCGACAATAGTTTGCAAAATCTAATCGCAAACCTAATTTCAACGAGGTAGCGATTCGATTTTACAAGCGATTGGCGATAAAAAGCGCTAGTTGATGTAAATCGACCAGCAAGTCTTTCTGCCAAGTTGACCCGTGTAAATACCACATTACTTATAGCTAAAAGTCAAGCACTCGCTTAGTGACAGGCAAGCAACGCTTCTAGGTAGGTGTCTTAAGGCCAGATATAATAATCAATCTACAAATAGGGGTATCACTGATCCCGATTAGTTGCAATGCAACGTTTGAACTAAAGAATAAATCGACATTTGCCGGTGTTGCTTAGCAACTAATCTGTTTCAGGCCAATCCCTATCTGTGGATTGTTAACTAATTCTAGCCATTAGTAGTCACCCAACACGCAAGTCTAAGCTTGGCACCTATAATGGGATCCTTAGCCTTACGATCCTCTGTGGTCTAGTGGTTTACCCACCCGTGTAAGACGCAGGGGTCCCGTGTTTGATTCCCAGGGGGTACAATTTTTAACTCAGTTTTATTGGTGGTAGGGCTTATTTCAAGTCCACATGGCTAGCTACCACCATCTTACCTAAGTCTGCCACCATAACAACAATTTAAAAATTGTTGCGGCAGTTAGAGATAAGATAACCCCGTTCCTCCGTGATGAGGATTCCGGGTGTAGTGCACTTCCACCTTCGGCCTTATCGTCACTTAACATCGGGTGAGGTAAAGGCCAATCACTATCGCGTTGAGCATAAAAAACGTTGGTGGCGAGCGCACCCTCGACTGTTAGTGAACTGAACTGTACCGAGATTCTCTAGCAACATTTCAACCCACTTTCTATGAAGATAGAATACTGACACTTATTAATACTGTGTTAATATTGAGATATCTCGCCAAAAGCGTGTATGGAGTTAGGTGCTTATAATAATTGCTCTTATGGGATCGATTATATTTGATTTGGGTCACGGTGGATTACCCTCAAATACGAACTGGATTAGCTATATTTCTGGAATAAAGCTGGTTACGTGATAAATATCATTATTTCACAAATGTTACTCTGAAATTCTGGGAAATCAAAAAAGAGCGGTGGTAATAAAACTAATTAACGTAGCAAAATGGATATTTATTTACAAACGTATGAGATTACAATATTTTTTGTGTTGAAATCACATAATTAATTAAAAATATCAGTAAATTAAACAGCTTCATGATTATTTTTCACTGGAATTTTTACTACCTATTTTTCGCGGAAAATAACAGTTTGCCTATAAGTTCCATGGAAAGGTTATTAGTATGAAGAATTTTTACTGTATATTTTTTCTGACGCTACTAAAGGACAAGGTTCCATTATTTTATAACTAGCGTCTGCCTGCAACTTCGTCTGCGTGGACTTTTCTATCCCTACAGAGCAGTGCTCTTATCCGGGATGAAAGGTATCCTATGTCTTTTTCTGTACCCGTGACAATATTGAGTACCTATGTGTTTTGCAGAAATATGCCATTGAAACAATAAAACTATTTGTAGGAATTTAAGTCGATTTGAATGTTTTTTTGGTTTTATTCTACTGGCCTAAAACTGCATTATAAGATTCTCTGCCTCTAAAAAGAAACACCCGTTAAAAGATTTAGTAGTATTTTGAACTAATACAAAGTTTCTTTTAATAATTATTTAATCAGAAAGGAAAAGACTTTTCTTATTAATATTAATATGTCGCAGTTTTTCCCCTCTCTATCAGAATGACCTTTTCGCTAAAAGACCATTCACGTTGGATGACATGAAAGCGAGATACCTAGATATCTGAAAGACAATTCAACTACATGATGTAAAAGCAAAATACCCAGTCAGCAGAGAGTCAACTTAGCCGGACGACATAAAAGCAGAATGAGCTAGTAGCAAAACGTCTGGAATATGAAACGGACTTAGATTAGATTCCGCCCCACATTAGATTCGTAGCTAACATAGAAAGTAAAAACAATAATAGACTAACTATTATTTCTCCAATATGAATGCGTACACAAAACGAATGAACCGTTTCCAAGCCGGGAGCAACCGTGCGTTCATTTTATTACATACTTATATTAATGTCGTACTGAATTCCGGTCATAAAACCACTTCCTTTTAATATTACGTATACATGTATCTTCGATGAAAGTACTTTAAGATGTAAGTTTATGTTATTGAGCAGAATGTTCATTTATTTTGGTAAGGCACCTTCCTCACTGACTCGGTCGGAAGCCGGTCAAAAAAGTGCGTGAGTGTTGCTGTATAATATATATTTAAATCGTTATAGTTGAAAATATCTTTAAGGCAACTGTAATCGAAATGCGACCAATTAGTCGTCTCATTTCGCATTTTACTCATTAAGTTTTCATTAAAGGTTTTGTATTGGTGCCAAGTTAATGTCACCGCTACCGCATCGAAATAGAATTTATTGAAATTGGGTCCCAGAGGTTAAGTCAAGAGTAATGCTACAACACGACCAAATTAAAACAGTGTCATAAATTTAGCCGTCATGTAGCTGTCATTTGCCTAGTTAACTTGGTCGAGTTGTAGATAAGAAAAGACTTAGGCGATTCTTAAGTTTAGTGCAATCGGCCATAAGAGTCCCCGCAAACTACAGACCAAACTGTCGGCCGATAGTTTGGTCAGGCCTTTGATCAGTATAAAGAAGTATGCAAGTGCGCACACTACAACGATTGGTATCGGATAATCATATCTATCATATACCTATCGGATCTTCATATTAAAACCAACTATCGGCCGATAGAAAAGTCTGCGGGCACGCTTAGTTAGCCCTCACTGGGCAATCTTGTGCTGATCAGTGATCAAGTGAGTGCTTCTGAGTAATGTTTAGTTGGAGAACATTTAATTTTTATTTTACGTACTTACCTCGTATCTCGTATTGAGTTCTCATTATCACCATTAGTATATTGTCATGGTGATAATCTTGTGTTTTCCGATTAACATTGTATAAAAAACTAATTATTATGGTCACCTATTTAGAGTTCGGACTTAGCTTTCATAAATGTTGCTCTTATAGTTACAGTGAATTAATTTAAACAACTCTATCAAAAATTGCACTTAATGTTACAGTGAATAAATATAAACAACCTTATTTGTCTACGTCGAGTGTTAATGAAAGAAATCATACTTCATTTGAATCACTTGGTTAATAAAGTTCACATTTCTACACATCTCATAATAGTATTGCTATGATCGGAGAGAAAATTAATTGATTATATAATCAAACATCTTTATTTTTACAAATTAAACGATTTATAATTTTGTGTTAATATTTCGTCTGCCAAATTCAATTTAAATTGTAATAGCACATGTGTTAACCTAATTTATATTTTCATTATTATTTTTACTGCTTATTATTTTTTGCTAAGAATTATTAAATTAAGAGCTGGTTTTTAATTTCCTTTGTAATGTGAAACAATAATGATTTTTAATACTTATTCGTTAATTATTGATAATTATATCAGAATTTCATACAAGTGACAAATACTATATTCGGTTGATTAATCGGCAAGATTTACTATCGCTCAGTAGATCCTAACAAAATTAACTACCTCCTAAATATTCATTGTAGACGTCCTTATTATTTGGCCAAAAACGTAATAATATTATCAACAACGTTACCATCAATCGTTGTAACAAGACCATAAATATTGTTGTGTTCTATCAATCATGGGAGCTTCGGACCCACGAAAGTAAGCCTTACAAAGCAAACAGATCTTATTCGGGCCCATGCCCAATACAATGGGCAGGGTATTTCATTATTTTTATCAAGAAGACCGGGTATGTTGAGAGAAATGCGCAAAAATAGACTTTTAAAGATATTAAGTAAGGGCAGTTTCGCACGTTTTGGCTACCTATGTTTATCAAAACTTTTAAATGACGTCAAAAATGTGTACTACGCAAAACTAGGGAATCGGATAAATTCTCTGTCAAAAACATAATCCTTTCCTTGCAGTAGGGTAAAAATAATATAAATGACAAGTTTTAAGACCATGTTTTTAAATAAATAAATACCTGAATTAGGTACTTACGTTAAAAATTTCACCAAAAACAAGAAAGAGAATTTACCATACTATCTCGCACAAACTCAGAATCTAATGTAAACCAATAAAGTAGAAACTTGATTTTAAATGTAATGAAACACAAAGAAATTCTTTATCTTCATAGCTCATTATACATTTATAGGAAGCAGATATTTATGTATATCCGTACTGATATCAGGGGTTCTACTACAACACAAGAATTAATGAAATCGAACGATGTTGGTTATTCGATTTATATTTAATTAATTAGCTTATCCTTTAGGCCTGCCTGTGAGGTACACAAGTTAAGCATAATCCTCTTGGGCTTTTTACGTGGGTCAACTTTAGTTACTTTGACGGTCGATTTTAATCACCTATCAAGTCGCTTGTAAAATTGAATCTCAGGTGACATATCGGTGATGGCATCGCTGTCGACTATGTAGTTGTTGGCGTAATCAACGTAATAAAATAAAACTTACTTCTTAGTTCCAGTTTTTGCCATCGGATCAATAAATTTGTTCAGTCACCTGAACTGTCCAACTTAGGCCGAATTGCCATTTACACAGTCCATTTTCGCCGTGCGGCAAAAGTCGCGCTGGATTTGCACGGGTGACTAAAGAGTCACCCTTGTAATCCCACGTTATCCAAACGCTATGGCACACCATGTAAATTCCACATAATTTAAACGCAATGGCCTGTACACTAGCATTGGGTGCATCAAAATGGCTGATGATGTTGAGTTATGTTATAATTACGAAGCTAAACGAAAGTCGTCCGATAATCGAACTTCGGTTTTTTGTATAGGCCCTCAAGAAACATAATGTCCTAAGGGACGATTCTGATATGCGTCAGAACCTTCAGATAAACAGACTATTCGACTTAATCCACTGGAGAGTATGTATTGTTTATCAGACAACTTGAGGAACACAAAGAATTTTATAGACTTTATTCTGCTTGAAATACAGCTCATGTTTGATGTTTGATTTTGTTTTTCACAATTTTGGAATACAATCGCTTTCAATCCTAATTTCATTTATGTATTATTGGGAGCGATCTTCTCAATTTTCTTAATTCATGTATATGTTTTATTACACCGTAATTTTTTTTATTCCACTTGAATATTTTGTCTCATACAGCAATTTCTACAGGTTCAACCCAATACAATAGAGTAACTAAATAACTACCTATATTATAAATGTGAAAAAAAATCTATGTTTGTGCTTTTTATCATGGTCAAGTATATCTATTTTTTAAATGTCCGTATGGACTAAGTCGCTAGTAAAATAAAAAAACGTGTTAAAATAGGACTGTTTCTTATACTATAAGGAAATACACTGATCTGTACTTATTTAAAAGGTTCTTCAAAAAACTTAAATACTAATAGCGAAAAGGGCTTAACTCTGTTTAATAACATTTAAAAAAGTATTATAAAAAGCCATTAAAACCAGCACTCTTTTGTTTTCGACTGTCTGTGTCAGTATTTTATTTGCAGCATTATTTTAACGGCCCACTGTAATTGGTTTAGCCGTTTTGTTTTTTTAATAGACAAAGGAACTTGTTGGCAGCAGCCGAATTTTAATTGCACCAAATAGCTAGTACTGGAATCTAGTTTGGCAACGCTTAAGTTGAAAATTATATTGCTACTGGGATTTAGCTATTCTTATTTTTTATTAATACCTAGTATTATTAACAAGCGAAAATAAACGATTAGTTAATAATTCATGGTTTTTAAACAACGTTCCTGTGTATTTATAAGTCTGTTTTTTTCACTTTTATCAACGTGTAAGTAAAAGACAATTTATTGACGAACACATTTTTTAAGAGAAGATACAGAACCAGCTGATTTTTTTTTATCAGATTTTTATTGGTGTGACTTCCAACCAAGCCTCTCGGCGCATAATTTGTTTAGATTTATATGTTAATGCATTCAGAATAAGTGTTTTTTCTATTTTTCATTTGAATACCTACTTTTCGTGTTGAATCCCCTGTTTCCACATTCGCCATTTCTTTAATTCCTGATTTACCAATTCCTGATTCGCAAATTCCTTACTGGCCTAAAGTCGCATTACTAATTTCCCAGCAAAAATGTAAACAAAGAAACGTCACTGTCAAATTGAAAAACTGACCCTGATAGTGACATTTTCAGATAATGAAAACCTTCGGTCACTTTTATAAATTTTTAATTTGTTTATTATATTTTGAGTCATAATAAATATAATGTCATTCAGGGTAATTTTAAAGTAGGATGGTAATTAGAAATTTTATCTTTATAACCTATCATAATTTTTGATGTTAAAAGTTCTTAAACGAACTTATAAGATAACTTTAGTTAGATATTGACTGTATGTAAATTATCAAAAATACGTAGCATCTTCGCCTGTTCCCCCCCAATACCAAATACAAATATTACTACTACAGCTACTACTCTTAATACTATTTTTTATGAAATTTTATAAAATGAACCCAAGGTTGATGTGTACGGTTTGCAGTTCATGTGTGCACAGCATCATAAAAATGTTTTCTACTATAAAACTGTTATTATGAAATATCAAATTATATTACTGTTTTTGCCGCAAAACTCATGATTCAGAATATTTATCTAATCAATTTTGATTAGGTTTGTGATGAAAAAACATGTTTGTGTGTTTATTTCTTGACTTAGAAATATACTATTTCCTTTTGTGGTGTTTTGTTCTGGCAACACCTTTGTTTACATTTTTGCTGGGAAATTAGTAATGCGACTTTACAGCCAAACCCAAACATTGTACATGCTTTTAATCATCTTTTTCTGTTTTTATAGCTTCTGAATTAATTGTTTCCCCTTATTTCGACAGCTGTCAGTGGCTAATTAAACCTCGTTGATTATCGGGTTGCTGCCTGACCAATCACGATAACCACATCATCGGATCAATTAACGAGAAAATCCCCAACTATAATTTCGGCCCACCACTATGAACTAACGCATTTAATAATTATTGATTGAAGTCATTAATTGTATCGAACATACGAGAGGTAATAATATAGTAAAATAACTGTGGGTTTCTTAATTTTTAGGGATATGCCTGTTTGTCGTAAGACCCATAATCTGAGGAATGCGTGAACCTCTTAAATCATTTTCAAAACATTTATTAAGTAAGTACTTGAAAAAATTGTAAAACGTTACCTTCAATTCGCACTTCCGGTTTTTTTTATAAGTTTTTAACTACAAGGTTATAGAGTGCAAAAAGTTTTTACATTTCTCATACTCGGAAAGTGATGTATTCAAACCAAGCCGCAGCGGGTGAAAACGGCTTTCCACTCTAGGCCAGATAATAAATTTAAAAGTTGAATTTGGTTACGTAGCCATACATAGAGTTACCTCATCAGAACAAAAAAGTTGAAAAATATGGTTTAGGGTTATAATAATTAAACAGATACAAAAAGCTCATTTTGTAAATTTTCACTAAACTATTTTTTTTACTTCCCTTATAATCGAAATGAAAAGTAGCCGCCCCACTGAGCTTGGGCGTCTAGATATCTTTTATGGGCATTGCTTCCTTTCGAACCTTGTATAACAATCTACTATTGTAAATCTATTGTGTGGGGATAGTTCTCTATCTATACCTTCTACTTAATGCCGATGTTCTTTTATATTAAAGTACTAACGGACGCCCGCCACTTCGTCTGCGTGGACAATTCTTACATATCCCTATGGAACAGTATTTTTTTTTATGAAAGGCACCCAATGTCCTTCTGTACTCCTGACAAAGTTTATTGATAAATCGGTTGAATAGTTAACACGTGAAAGCATAACACACACACAAACTCAATTTCGCATTGAGAATAACATAAAGTTAAGGTAAACATATTATTATCGTATCCAATTTTACTTTCTGAACAAACAGAACTACGCATTTTGCATAACTTTGTAGTTCTAACAACACAAACATGGACGCAGGTTCTTAGTAATTTGGTTAACATATACAGTTCACAATGTTTCTCAGAAACGTCTAGATTTGGAGAAAAGATATGGTTGGCTTTATGTAATAAGGAATTTTGTTTAGTAAAACTTTTTTATTTTTATAATCTGCTTTATAGTGCCTTTGTATGAATTTCTTTTTACTAGAGGCTCTATGAGCTGTAGACCTCGCCTTAACATATCTCAGCCATTTAGATAAATTTTAATTACTGTGACTGGTCTGGGTGTACTTTGTATAATAATTAAGTGCTTTAAATCTAAATGATTTAAAGCACCCATATCACAAGCTTTGCTTAGTTTGGGGCTAGATAGCGCTTCTTGAAATTGTCCAAGCATTTATTTTCTTTTTAAAAATCAATTTAATCATCAAACCAGCTCACAAAATTTCACGAGAATCGGTTGAGAAATGCGACCTGTAGAGGAAAAAAGATGGACAGACTTACGAAAGCATTTTTGCCCAAGCTGAAGCAGAACCGCATCGCTCGAGCTTCGCGTTCGCTCGATCAATGAATACTTCACAATGTTGTATTTATTTGTGCTATGCCGCATTTCACGAATTTGTGAAAATGTGTTTAAATGTGTCTTTTTTACCTTTTTTATCTTCCCCCTATAAAATTGACACTTTTCTATTCGTTCGCTAACTTAAAGCTAAAAAATAAGCAATTAGACGATCAAGTCACACGTTTAAAGTTTATGTAAATCACAGACATTGTTGTATTGTATCGAAATGATAAGCCTACGACACGTAATTTTAGATTTAATGGCTTATTTTTAATTTTTAAGTTAGCGAACGAATAGAAAAGGGCCATTTGAGTAGCCCCCGTTAGTGAAAATACAGACCCGACTTACAGCCGATTTCAAAAACCTATATCCACAGTCTTACTAAAGATTTGTTGCCTAGATATTTCTGTTAAATGACAGGAAATAACAATAGTTGCCTAGTAACAGATTTCTTAGGAAATCAGCCGATAAAATTACAGCCTAACTATCTTGTCATAACACAAACTTGAACCATCATAATTTATTGCCCATCCAGCTTAGTAAAGAAAACGTCCAGAACTTCGTAAGTTCGGAAGGCTATTTTCGTTGCCTAAGTTTACTGGCTTGGGTCAGCACTGAATTTGTCTTACATTGAAAGCACTAAGTTTATACCGACAAGTTTGGCACTTGGCCATGCTTCTTCCTAGAAGCGTATAGCCGTGGGGAAAAATTAATACAGAAATGGAAGAAAATTATTTCGAATGAGTTATGGTTGTATAAAAATACAAACCTTTGAAAAGAAAGGCAATAGATACAATTTCACACCAATTTTTATAAGAGGAACATAAATCTGCTAATAGCATAAATTGTTAAATCTCAGAATTGAGGTTCTCAGACCATGTGGCCAGTAGTCTCGCAGACTACCTCTATACGACATTTTTTCCAATGCTCTTTCATGTTTTGTCGAAAAATCTTTACCACTTTAAGTTTAAACTCTCTTTGAGGACATTGCGCGTTCCATAGAATATAATTAACCGCCTATAAAATTCACTCAACGTACAATTTCGAGTCTCACCATCTTTAAGTCTGCTCGTTCCGTCGGTAATTCTACCCGGAAGAGATATAACTGTTGAAGCAAATCGATTTAAGCGTAACACTGGAGTTGCAGCACGTAGCTGAAATTACCTAGAACTAGAACGAATAGCGGTAAATTAGGAATTTTGTTTTGTATTTCTTATTTTTATTTACTTATACCTTTAGAAAAATTAAAAAGTTAAATGTGAAATAAAAGACTTTTTAACGGATACTAGCGCGGTTTTATTGAAAGTACTTTGGTAATTAGTTTGTATTTGGTTTGATTTTTGATTTTCCCGACGTTTCGGCACCTTTGCAGCTGCCGTGGTCACCCCCGTGACATGTCTAGTGAGCGCGTAAGCTTGAGAAGTGAAAGTTAAATGTCTTTACTTCTGATTTGATGACGCTGATAAGTTTCATGCGCCCCTTCTTCTTATCAGCTAAAAGATGTACTGAATGGGAGGTTGGGTACATAATAGGGAAGACCTTTTTTGGTTTATTTTAAATAAAGAATTTCACTTCAATTAGAAAAGTCTATGTCTAATAAAAGTAATCACTGGTATCTAAATAAAAATACCTATATAAATGGGCCAATAGTGAACTGCAGCTGGCCTCTTTTACATCAAGCATGAAAACATTTAAGTTGGAGATTATTGAATACTTACTATTAATTTCCACTGATTAACATAATACCAACCTATGTTTTTCTGTCCAACTTACCACTTTTAAAAGAACATATTGTCATATTGAAGATACTGAAGTTTTACCTTCACCCAAATTCTATCTTAAGTCACTTTTGTTGATGTTTGAAAGTCGTATTTTAATCTTATTTATAATACAACGTCTTAATCATTATCATCATCGTAATGTCACCTTTCTTCACAAACTGAAATAACCGTATTTATTAGAAAGTATATTTCTAATGGCAGATTAAATAAAACACCTTTCCATTTCTAATGTACGTGAGAACATATTTATCGGAAAAGTCGGTAGGCGTGCACACGTAACGTGAACCTAACTGGGTTATTACGACAAGGAAAATGTTAACGCAATATGGGGCGTGTTTTTCACAACAAAAAATCACAATTATATTAGGTAAGTCACGTGTTTAATTCTGTGATGTGAGAATTGAAGTAGCTGTATTTGAAAAAAAAACATAAAATTCATAATATATGTACATTTATTTAACTAAATTAACTTTCAAAGTAAAAAAGTAAAAAAAAAATGGTAATATGATTCAGATGACCATTAATATTATACTTCTAATTGGGTTTTTCAATCGTAGGTCAGTTTCAGATAAATTATTAACTTAAGTATATTTTGTTTCACTTTTTTAAAATTCAAAAATAATTTATTCGGTTAGGCTGTTACAAGCACTTGTGAATGTCATAGAAGCTACGCCATCGGTTCGCAAACCCTAAGCGGGAGACCTTGTAACGAGAAGAACCGGCAAGAAACTCGTCAAGAGCTGCTTTTTTCTCCCTGTATATTTCATACAGAGTCGTCAAAATTGAAAAATGAGCTCCACATTTAAAGTGAGGTCATTTTCCATCAAAAATTAACAAAAGTTTGCACACAATGGGTAGGTAGGTTGAAATGAAATACCTATTACATATCGGATCGGTAATTGTGAGAGTAAATAACTTTCAAATAGTTGAGAAATCATTTAAGCGTAACCGCTCACGGGCGACTTTTTGTAGCTGCGATAATCGCGGCGTTAATCGCAGCGATAATCGCCCGCGAAATGACACGACAAAGGTTTTACTTAGCCAGCGACAAAAAAGCGCCGCGATTAACGCCGCGTTTATCGCAGCTACAAAAAGTAGGTCGTGGGCGTTTATGTATAGAACTCCGTATGTTCTATTCTCAGCGACAAAAAATCTCTCAGCGATTAATCGCCCGTCAGCGGGGACGCTAATAGTTCAGTACCTACCTACTTTTATTACACTTTGCTCTTGCGGTACAAAACGACGTAGGTATTTTAATCTGCAAAATTTTCTCTTTGCCATACCTACATCCTCGTATGAAATTGCAGCTGATCTCTGTCTATTGTCAATTTAATCGCATTGTATGTATACAAGTTTAATAAAATAAAATAAAATATTATCTGTAACTACCCAAAATGTTTACACAAAAGGAAAACCGGATAAGTCACATTATTTTCGGTCGATAGATTTTACAAATCCTCAAATAGTACACCAAGGAATATTGCAAGCGTTATTTTTATTTGATATCTCATACTGTGAAATGTAACACTTACGGATACCAGGTTCCTGTTTACATAACTTTTAGCGATTCACTTTTAAAGATTTTGTTTCAATCTAAGTCAACGTAAAAATACATTCCGCTTTTCGTACACTATTGTGTCGTAGACGCGTTACGAAATATCGTTGCAAATTGAAAGGCACCTACAGTAAATTTCTCGTAGCGAAAGGCTTGCATCAAAGGAAAGATGTGTAGATTCTTGCTTCGTTTTTGAAAGATTTATTTTTACAGAACTTGAAAAGTCAATGCTATTTTGATATTGAATGTTTGATAATATGTATATTAGAAATAAAATACTTTTCACGGATCACAGCGCGTATATTGGTTAATTCAGATGTTATTTTAGAATTATTAAGTTTTGATTTGTTGGTTTTTTGGGTTTCCCGACATTTTGACACCTTTCCAGGGGCCGAGGTCACGGGACGACTAAGCAAAAAGGCTGCTCATATTTTACCGAGCGGGTTATTTCATACAAATAAACGCAATGTAATCCGTAAAAAGTGTTTTATTTCTAATGAACTGTACGCGCCAAAGTCTTAGAAGTGTAAATATGTATATTGTATGTTAAACCACTCTACCCTACCCTACCCACCCTAAACCCACTTAGGTTTTTAGAGGTCCGTATCTCAAAACCTTATATTGTGTTGTCCGCCTGTCCGTCTGTCTGTCAAGACCTTATCTCAGGAACGCGTGGAGGTATCGAGTTGAAATTTAAACCATATACTCAAGTCTACAGTCCCGTGGAGATGTGAAAAAATCAAACTTCAAAGTTAACGTAAAAAAAGATAAGGCCGTTTATGCTGCAAAGAAGCATATTTTAAGTCACTCAAGGGTATCAAAATGTATAAGGTACTTAAACCTTTGACCTAGAACCATGAAATTTGGCGACTAATATCATCTTATACTACAAGTACAAAAAAGTCTAAAAACTATACATTTGTAATGAAATCATAAATAAAAAAAAGAAAAACCTCCTTCAAAAAACCTTAAAATAAAAACAAAAACCGCATTAAAATTGTCTCTAAAAAGCAAGAAATAATATTCAAATCATTAGATACGAGATACGCATATCTATTTTAATAAAACGCGTCTATTGAAGTCGGGTGGGGCTGGAGGACCACTTTTTACACGACTGCCCAAAGCAAAAAGAGTGTTATGTGTTCAGGGTTCATGTATGTTTGTGGGTATGTGAATTTCTTTATTCCACCATAACTTCTAAATGCCTGAACTGATTTGGATAAATGGGGTATCGTTAGAATCCTTACAGCATCCCGAGTGACACTGGCTATATTTTTTTTTAGAAAAAATCAATATAGCGACTGTACGACGCAATTTTCAAATGTGAAAAAAAAATTTTTTTCTTTAATTATTACAATATGGGCATCAAATGAAAGGCCTTGATGAGCACATTTTAAAACTATATAATATGTCACTAAAATGTGTGAAATAAAAATAAATAAATTAAAAAATATTAAAAACACGACTGCCCTGCCAAAAACGAACTATAAAGTTAAACAACAAGTGGCATTGCAGTCGGGGGACCTCTTTGATCAAAAATTGTTCCATAATAAGGTCCCCCGACTGCAATGACACTTGTTGTTTAACTTTATAGTTCGTTTTTGGCAGGGCAGTCGTGTTTTTAATATTTTTTAATTTATTTTTTGTTCAAAAAGCCCAACCCGACTTCATTAGACGTGTTTTATTAAAATAGATATGCGTATCTCGTATCTAACGATTTGGATATTATTTCTTGCTTTTTAGAGACAATTTTGATGCGGTTTTTGTTTTTGTTTTAAGGTTTTTTGAAGGAGGTTTTTCTTTTTTTTTAAAGCATTTTATTTTTAACTTTTTTGTGATAGGTTTGTCAAAATATCTTCTGAATAAGTAGACAGCTTTCATAGCTATTTTTACATAATACCTACTAAATAATATAGTGAAAAAATTCGACTCGCACCAGATAATATTCTCAGGCATATGCAATTGTGGAGGTTAAGCAACTTTGGCAAGGGTCAACCGTGGGATGGGTGACCAAAGTGTATTATCTCTATCTCCTCCGTGCTTCAAAAGGCACGTTAAACCGTTAGTCCCAGCTGCATTTGCACATATTAATACCCACCAATCCGCATTGGGCCCGCGCGGTGGGTTATGGCCCATCCACCTCATCAATCTGTAAGTAAAGCCTGTATCTCAATAAAATGGCTAATGCGAAACCTTTCAATACCTTAATGTTATCACTAGTACACTATCCTATTTGATTTTGAAGATTTCTCATGTGTATCTTCGAAGTCCAAGGTTCAATGCCAATGAAATTAACTTTCCAACAAAACAAGAATCATCTAAATCGGCTCATAAACAAAGAAGTTATGTCTATAGATCCGTAAAAACTCGAGCAATTTTTACCAGTATTTTCTATTTTCAGAATTACTCGGAAACTACTGAACCGATTTCAAATTTTCAAAAATGTGACCAACTTGGGAACAAACCTGATAAAGTAACGTTTAAATCATTTCAATCGGTTCAGCCGTTTTCGAGTAATCGGTGGACATACACAAAAAAAAACAAATATACAGACGAACATAGAACCTCCTCGTTTTTTGAAGTCGGTTAAAATAAGTCTTTATGTACGTAAATGTACCTGTTGGTACGGAATTGGTACGGAATCCTCGGTAGGCGAGTCCGATACGCACTTTTCCGGTTTTTTTGTTATTTTAAAAATAAAAGTCTACAAAACCTTTTTGTATTTGTAAATGTTAATACGACCGTCCGAAGATCTAACAATGTTACCTAAAATTAATGTTTCATTAGAAACAAGTTCGAGGGCAAACAAACTTCAGTACTAAGTTTGAAGTTTCGCGCCAAAATTACTTAAATAATCCATAAATCCACTCTAAGGGCAGATAAAAGTTGAATAAGTACCGTAAATTAGTATTTGAGTTGTATTCATAAAGTTGAAGCTAATTTACCATTTCCGAATTTGCGAAAAGTCTCACCAAAGTTGTAATAATTTCTTCGTATCCGGCAATTACGCAACACAGAAGCGTTATTCGTTAAATTTATACAATTCCATTTCATAAAATAAACTTGCGAGTTTATGAAATAAAATGAAAACTTCTTTGGCTGTTCAATTGCACAATTAGTTTCGAATATTCGGTACGAAGCGTTCGAATTTCCACCTCATAATTTAGTTCGAAATTCGTCTCACGAAATCGAAAACTACATAGAACTGCCTGTTGGAACATTCTTATCCTGTAACATTCTTGAAACCAATGGTCTGAAAATCCAAAGATCTAAAACAATATTAATGGAGGAGTCCACTGCAGCGTGGCTGGGTTAGAAAAGGACAATTGTATTTTTGTTAGCTCTACTTACGCTTGTTTTCTTTGTAAAGAAGGAGAGAGAAGGAGTGTAATTTGGTCTCTGTTGAAAACATGGCTTGCTTCATGGTAAGGCCGGGTTTTGGCCTTTCGCCAGCCGCACTGCCGTATTGAGAAGGCTGATTTAATTTGGCTCGAATTTAACAAAGTGACGTGAGGTTAATGAAAGATGACAAAAGGGTTAAATTGCTTTTGTTTCATTTAAAGTTTAGCTTTAACCTGACTTCATTCATGTTGTGGACAAAAGCCGGACAATGTTAGTTAGGCTTTTTGACCTCTTGTCCAGCCACATTTGACATTTCGCGTCGCCTGTCCTTGGGACTTAAAAGTCGGGCTTTTAAATATTCTCAAATAATACTAAAGTGGCTCACGAGTAGCTTCAGTCCCCCGTGACCACGACGACAGCTGCAAAGGTGCCGAAACGTCGGAAAAATCAAAAATCAAACCAAATACCATCTAATTACCAAAGTACTTTCAATAAAACCGCGCTAGTATCCGTTAAAAAGTGTTTTATTTCATGTCTAGTGAGCGCGTTAGCTTGAGAAGTGAACAATAAATGTATACTTAAAAGTGCTCCCACACCGCAGCCTAGAAATTTTTCTAAAATACAAATCATAAAAATTAAACTCTCCCCGATTTCAATAGACAATAAAATAGCAGAACTAGATACTATTTATTAATAGAACTTTTAATTTTTGATGTTAATTTTCAATGGACTCTGATGGTTGCGTGGAGCTAAAAATCGGTATTTTTTTGTAATAAAGAGCGCCATTAATTTGTTGAAACAAGTTAAGCTTAAAAAACGTACAAAATAGTGAAACAACCTAATTACTGTACTCGAATGTTTGATACCTAATTAACAGCACATGTTTCTAATTAGTCAAGCTAGGTCTAGCTAGTAAATAGCCTAATACTCACCTAAATGTTCGGTTAGTAATTAGTTATTAAATGATTGTACAGTAATAAATGAGGAGCTCGGTGGCGCAGTGGTTTAGCGCCTGGCCCAGCGATTGCGGAGGTTAAGCAACGTTCACAAGGGTTGTTCATGGGATGGGTGACCAAAAATTTATTATCTCGAGCTCCTACGTGCTTCGGAAGGCATGTTAATCCGTTGGTCCCGGCTGCATTTGCAGTCGTTAACACCCACCAATCCACATAGGGCCCGCGTTGTGGGTTATGGCCCGGCCTCCTTATCCACCCATAAGGAAGGCCTGTGCCCCAGCAGTGGGGATATTAAAAATGGCTGATGGACATAGACACAGTAATAAATACTTAAATCATATTTTTTTCGTCACAGACCACCTTCGAGTGTGGGGTTTATTTGGGTGTACCAAATGTTTGCCACACGAAGGGAAAGTACCTTAAATATCAATATAGGAAAATTTACTGAAAGAAGACTGCGTTTTGATTTTAACAATAAATGGAACTGCAATCAAAGATTTTATAAAAAATCGCATACTATACGATATGAATTAAAAAAAAAAATCAATGTTAATTTCATGGCATTCCTTTTGTTAATGATACTGTGATATTAGAGCAAAAATAATCCTTATGAGTAACCCTTTCGATTAGTATCGTAAAAATAAAAGATTGTTTTCTTTTCCATGAAATCTATATTATGGTCGGTTCGATTCTTGATTAAGACAAGCAATCAAAACAAAACAAAAATGCAGTTCATACTATTTTTAAAAACAACTTCTTTCAGTAATATGTCCTATACTTACTTAAGGTACTTTCCCTCCATGTTGCAAAGTATTAGACACCCTTTTATAGCTGTGAAACTCAAATTGGAATGAAACACAAATATTTAACATTAACACATAGAGTTTATATTTTATGGTAAAATATGTCGAATGTACTCATTTCCGAAATAAATTAATAATTATTATTATATTTGTCCAATAATTATCGGCAGATCTAAAACATGCCCAGCAAATTCTAACAAGTGTGAATCAAATTCATTAATTTTGATCCAGTGATTTTGAAATTGGTATTCGCCACCGTATATTTTCACCGGTTTCTTTTTACCGAAATTAAGTTCGTAGAATTTATTTAAAAGTAACTATTTAGGTTATTAATAAGAGGTTTCTAAGAAGTCGTAAGTCAGGTATGTAATAAGAGTTTTAACGCCATATAAAAATTATGGAGTAAAAATAACTTAGATTCTTGAAAGACATCTGAAAATATAATTAACTACAAAACATTCCTAAGATTTTGCTTTGATAAAAACGATCTGAAAGTAATTAATGTCTTCTTTTTGCGTCTTAAATGACTTTTATTTAAGGCAATTCTCCGACCGAAAGTGGCGCCTTCAGAGGTTTTATTTAATAAGTTGTTAATAGAAAAGAATTTTCATAAAACATTTCGTGGAATTTTTAGGGCTCATAGTCTAGTATTTTTAGAAGGTATCACTTCATTTCCTCGCAGTCATTCGTAGGAGTAGATAGCAAACGTGTCAAAAACGGCCACTTTTAGCAGTTTTGATATCTACCTCTAGCAGTGGCTACGAGGGAATGTAATGATACCGTGTAAAAATACAAGACTATGGGCTCTAAAAATTCCATGAGAAATTGTGTATTAGAATTACAATCCTTACTAATATTATAAATGCGAAAGTCCGTTTGTTTGTTTATTTGTTTGCTTGTTTGTTACGCCTTCACGTCTTAACTACTGAACCGATCATCTTGAAATTTTGCATAGACGTTGTTAGGGGTACAGAAAAGGACATAGAGTACCTTTCATCTAGAAAAAACGTACAGTTCCCGAGGGATAGCAAAAAAACTGTCCACGCAGACGAAGTCGCGGGCGGCCGCTAGTATTAAATAAAATTCACAGCGGCGCCATTTTCAGTCAGGAAATCACTACCTAAGTCCGCGTGACATTAATTTTGTGACCAGCAAGTCACCTGCCAAGTCGATTTTGATTTGGTCAAGTTGTAGTTAGGAAAAGACTAGGCGGTACCACAGTATTATATAAGATTTTCCAACAGTAAAGAAGCTCCATGGAAACGTTCGAATTTGACGCCTGACGTCACTCTAAGAGCTCTAAGCAAAGTTCGCAGGACTTTGTGCAGGGTTGTGACCTCGCGTCGCAGTTGTTTCCATAGCGTTCGCGCGTAGCATTCGACGAGACGGCCGGAGAATGCCAACCCTAGCGATCCGAAGGAGTGGAATGACAAAAGGGCCTAAGTGACGTTACCTCCTCTACTGTTTTGAAAAACTTATATATATATATATGTATATATATACTGTGGCTCTACTTTACCCGTTTGCACTTAACATAAGAATATGTTTCTAATATATAAGGTCCTTCTTAAATAGTGCACATAATTTTAAGGGCTCAATGTACTCATGCATACAAACAACTTTTACTATGGTACCAACATTGAAATAGCGAAAAACAAAATACATTTTGATCTATTCTATTTAAAATTTTCAATGGATTAGCTGATTTTTTTTTCGCGATTTCAATGTTGGTACCATAGTAAAAGTTGTTTGTATGCATGAGTACATTGACCCCTTAAAATTATGTGCACTATTTAAGAAGGACCTTATATATAAATTTATAGTACAAGAGGGGTAAAGTAGCGCAACTGAAGAGCTTCACGCCTATAATTTGAAAGCACCCTTACACCAAACAGGTTTCATTTCATAAACAGATGCGAATCCATCAACAAGCCTGGCAGATGCCACGGTGCCATAACGACATTACGCTGAGTTAATGACGCAGTCATCCAATTAGCTAGCAGTGTAATCATGACGTCATGCGACAGTGCTGATGCTCTTGTGAAAATAGGTGATGCAAAGAGTGCGTTCCTCCTCATAAAGGTCGTAACTCGTAATTAAGTAAGGTAAAAAATTGGCGTAACAAAAATGCTCTCTGAATGAAGCACGAAACTGACGTAAGTTTAATTTTACAGCGGCTTCTGATATGAAATCAAAAACGGTAAATTAATACTTTAACCTACCAATAAAATTGGTTCTTCAAAATTAGTAAATGATCACCAAATCCTTAACCGCCCAGTGATTTGGTGATCATTTAAACATAAGCCATCAAAAACTACTTCAGCGAAATTTTTATCTCGAACACATTGACATCTCATTATATCAATATTGCTATTTATTATTAGATTAGACAAATGTAACGAATGATATAAATTCATTTTATTTGAAAGTAAAGAATTTTAGAATGTATTTTAATAACGGCAATCAAACCGAAATTAAATATTTACACAGTTTGAATAAATCGTCCTTTAAAATGCAAAAAATTTAATCCTTTTATTTTATTTTGTTGAAACTCTGCACGACTATTAAAATGCATAAAAATTAGAGCAACATGATTAACCTTACCTGTTTTACCTGTACTTTATTTATGACAGAATATTATTAATGTGTTCGTCCCTTAAACTGAAACTAAATTAGTTTGTGTCGCTTCGAAATTTTACCTGAGATTAACTAACGTTGTAATGAAAGCTTCGTGCAGCTTAGGACGACGGGTTTTAATTTTATCACTGCTAATTTATGTGCACGTGGAAAATTTGCTTTGTACCTGGATTCACGTTAGGAAATCTTGCAGGAAAAATTCAAGAGAAACATGTAAAGCAACATTTAAAGATTGAATTAAAACGCAAATTGAAATTCTACCTTTAACAGATTCGTAGATTGAATGAATTGCTTGTGTTGACTTGGGGTCTTGATTATTTTCTGAAGATTAAAATGTTTGTATCCTTGATAAGTTTTCTTTGAAGAGTAACTTACTTCAATCAGACATTATTTTTGGGTTAAATCTCTCATTTTATAAGCCAATAATATTCCAACAAATAGGAGCTGGAGTCGGGTCAAAGTACCAATTAGTACTTCGGTACGAAACCCGCAAAATGCGGTGGATGATCTTCCGTGCTAAATTAAGTACAGAGGATAAATTCGCGCTCGCGAAATATAATGTTTAAAGAATATTGGAGAGATTTCTATTGCTTTAGGAAATCAAATTGAATAGCTTTTTATTTTACTACTTACAATAAATAAAATGTTAGAATTACGTTTAAATGATCATTTCGAAATTGCCACAAGAATGCTTTAGTTTTAGGACGTTTGTCATGAGTAAACTGTTTTTATTACTATTTTAATATTACATTTTTTTTATATTTGTGTATATGTTTTTATTCGTAAGCATAAACAAAATATTGATAAATAATATCCTGTAATAATAATATTATGTACTTAATCCCGCTGTGTTAACGACGAATGCATTATATTTTTATGATCGCAATTTTGTAATATTGCTTACCATAAAATCGCACCTCTTGCACATAAAATGGGCAACTGCGTAATTGTATACAGGCTAACATCACAATGTTATTAATCAAGTAACCCATATATTCCGTAACAACTCCACGTATCGGCCAAATTAATATCGCCAAAATTACAAACCACCCCCCATTAACGATACAGCGTAAATTATTCAAGCCTGTTCTGTCGTAAAAGGCCCACATCATCTTGAACTACTCGTGCGATAATATATACCGACCGCAAACTGACACAAATACTCAGAGAGGCCTTTGAACGAATACTCGTCATATCCGAACTGAGGACTTTAGCTTCCTTTGTGTCTATGTAATTAAACATCGCCTTATCTAACGTCATATCTTCAGTAACACGTAGGTACCCAGATAGGTCAGCAAGATATATGCTTAAGTGACTTTGAACTATCCATTCGTTGAAAACATACCTTTGAAGTTTCAAAGTGCTTCAACCCTAATGCTCCAGTAATAGATTGATGTCTTTTGTTACAGGTAGAAGACAAAAGGATAGCTGCTATGAAATGGGCATTCGAGCGTTACGAAGAGGGTGCTGGATGATCCTACTGTGGGTCAGTTTGACGGAAAGTGATTGGCTCAACTGCGCTAATATAGAAGAATGTCGTTGCAAGTGGTCTTCTGGAAAGAAAACCGCATCATGCGTGTCAGCAGGACTCATCAGAATACCACATTTGGCAGCAGATATACAAGTCCTAGATCTGCATGGCAACCAGCTCAAGTCGTTAGGACAAGACGCTTTTGCCAGCATCGAGCTGCTAAATCTTCAACGCATCAACCTCAGTTCAACAGGCCTCCGATCACTGCATCCAAACGCTTTCAGAGAGCTCCGGATACTTATAGAGTTGGATCTCTCCCAAAACGAACTGCATCAACTATCACCCGACACATTCAGAGGCAATGATCGGCTCAGACTGCTGGTTCTTAATGACAACCCACTAACGACCTTGGTAGCTGAACAATTTCCTCCATTACAACACTTGAAGAAACTAGAACTTTCGAGATGCCGATTGCATACAATTCACCCCTTTGCGTTGGTAAACTTGCGAGCCCTAGAGACTATACACGTGCACCATAATTTACTTTCTTATCTTCATCAGAATACATTTAACTTGCCTGTTCTAAAAACGTTGACGTTGTCTGACAACCCTTGGTACTGTGATTGTAGACTAAGAGACTTTCACGAATGGTTCTTGACCAGCAATTTGGGAAACGAAGAGGTGTTCTGTGGAGGGCCAGAATGGAAGGCTCATGTATCATGGCGCACTATGAAAGGAAATGAAATGGTGTGCCCACCGTTAGCCTCTTCTATTCCTACCGTGATAAGGACTGAAGCAGGAGCTGAAATTTCATTTGGATGCTTTGCCCGTGGTGATCCTAAGCCTATACTGACGTGGACGTTCCATAACGTAGATATAAATAATATAACTAACAAATTCAGTGAAATAGTAGTTTATAAGTATCAGATGAACCATTTTGATGAATATAGGGACGATTATATAAATAAAAGTGCACAATGGTTGAACGTGACCATTTCTAATGTAACAAGTGATTTGGCAGGAGAGTGGAAATGTAGTGCTAAAAGTCCAGTAGGGGAAGCGTCTGCGTATTTGACCATATTTTTACCAAAAGCGCGGACAGCAACCGCGAGGGTGGCGCCAAACTATTCAACTTTTTTCATATTGGGAGGTTCGATGTTTGCTATGACTGGAGCGGGATTTATAGCAGCATGCGTTTGTTGGAAAACGCGTCGCCGGAGAGTCCCACCTAGTAGAAGCTTCACTGATCAAGAAAAGAAGTTATTAGACACTTCCTTGGCTGCCAGCTGCGATAGAACTAGTGCTGACTTAGGTTCTTCATATGGTTTTGAAATGTTTGATAGGTCTATGTCTATGGAAAGTGAGGATACACAAAGGTGTATGGAACCAGTTCAAATAACTATAGAGGGACCTCCTGGTTCCTTCCCTCCACCTCCAGCGGAGTTCGCTTTGCCTGCTCCATACGGGAATATTTTTATATCGGTACAAGTTTCGGGTCACAATGAGGAATATCCAGATTTGTTAAGCGGTGGATCTACTTTGCCGAGACGGAGTAGAACTTGCTTTTTGAAATCCGCCTATGATAATATGGGTCCTAGAATAACCGCTGCTGGAAGTTCCACTTGGTCACTCCCTGGTTCCAACCCTGATCAGAAAAGAGATAAAGATAATGATATTACAATGGCACTATCAACCTTTTCAACTGAGTTTACGGCACTATAAAATTAATCCAATTATTTGTAAATAATTACTACGGTTTCACTATATTATTTGCGTGTGAAAAGAAAATTGCTATGAATTCTATTAACATATCAATTGTGTAGATTAAATATGACTACAGATTTCGTTACTGTTGTGAAATAAGATTGCCTAGACTATTTTTATTTACAAATCTAACTATAGTGAAAGTGACTGATTTTTAGTAAGTATACGATTTGACACTTTCTTAACTAGTTTTACTGATATTTGAATCTTTATTATTCGTTACATAAAGACTGTTTTCTTTTATGGTACTAAATCGCTTCATTGTTTCATTTTAAAGTTTTAGACGGTTGTTTACAATACTTTGTCTGTTTTACAAGATTGTACAATTTAGTGTAAAAGTTAAAATATGCCTATTTAAAGTTCTATTTGTAAATTTTTTGATCAACAACAGTTGCTTTAAAATCTATGAGAGAATAAAAGAGTGCAACAATAAATCTTTGTTTGTCTTATTTACAAACCTAGTACATGTTTAAATAATTTAGAATCTTACAGTATCCATTAAGTTATGAGTCCAAATTCCTGAGACCTAGGTTCGACTCCAAATTACAGGTACTTTCTACAAAAAAAAATGTTTCTCCGGCCGTCCGGCCTTGTGCCGTCAACGAATATGCATTCTTGTGTAGAAACAACTTTAATCATGATATTTTCAAAGTATTTTTTTAAGAGAAAAAAGATTAATAAGGAAATAAATATAGGCGTGTGGCATTAACTCCTTCCAATGAAACCTTTTAAAATATTTTGATTTTTTTATTAGTAAAATTATACTTATAAACACGGACCACCATATCATCATTGGTTGGGTTATTCAAAGATTATGACTTAAAAATAGTAGAAAGTAGTTAAAAGAATTTCGCTAACTCAGTATAACTTTCCCAGAGTCCGTCTAAAAAGTCTGTTTACATGAGAAATTATTGAATTATTGTTAAAAACTTATACTGATAACCCTGTTGGTGCTGTCAAAATTCTAATTGTAAACATATTTATTTATTTATTTATTTAGATGGGTATTGGTGGGGTGGTTGGGGATTTAGGTGGGTAATAAAATTATTTTTGAAATTACCATGTCAACAGACTTTTTAGACATACTCTATTAGTAAATACCAGTCAAGTAAAGGACATCATCCACGTTTCATACATTTATGGTTCAAATATGAAAGTGCCGGCCAAAAGACAAAAGTGCTTTATTCTGATAGATTTTGTGCATTTAAGCATTTTTTATTATGGCACCGAAGCTGTAGCACCGCTTCACATTTGAGTCAAAATGTATGTAAAGACAGACTTTTTGAACTCAATTAAAATCAAGTACAGCGATGCTACAGCTTCAGTGCCATAATAAGAAATGCTTAGGTGGACAAAATCCATCACAATAAAGCACTTTTGCTTTTTGCCCGGCAGTTTCACATTTGGACCAAAATGGATGATGTCCTTTATAGTTCTTTGCTACTGTTAATGATAAGGGATTCAGGTCTAATTGGTAGGGAAATAGAAATATGGTTGACTGCCTACTATACTTATTAAAGGTCTAATCACGGTCCGACACTAATCTTAGAGAATTCCTTAACTTACGTTGAAAAAGATTATAAAGAATTATGTTTTTCAAAGCGATAGTTACCATAATAAACAGACAGAGTTTAGTGAGGTATTGTGATGGAAAATGGAAATTGATAACCATTTTTCTCTTTAACTCTTCCCAGACACTAAACTCTCTATATCTAGGTGCGACGACCACCTGTTTTTTTTTTTATATTAAGGTACTTTCCATTAGAAAAGAATAAGTAAGTATTTGTTTATTTATTTAGCTGGTGTTAAGAGTTTTTTAGTCTCTTACAGGTTCGCTAATCGAAAGCCATACATATTTCGCCTCACGGGTAATTTAGTAAGTGACTAAAAGCGTGTTAATCTCAAACTATAAGGCTTCGGAGGTGGCAAGGTAAGTTCAGGTATTGTAAAGGTGATTAATGGTAAAATATATAGGTTACGGTCCCGACTTCATCTAGCTGGAATAGGTTGTACGGTGGAATTCCTGTAGGAATTCTCAAAATGTATTTTTTACTAGTTCTGAATAACTGAGAGTCTCACAGCCGTATTCACAAACATTACTATGAGGTCTCACAGTAACCGCGGACGCATAGCGTCCCACTTACCAATCACACGTTATAAGTAAAAGAAACGAACCAATTACATAGCTTTATTTCAACGCAGTGCGATCGCGTAGTCAAGCGTCGTTTGAGTGTTGTTTGTGAATACCGATGTCAAACATTCCAAATTAAAATACGAAAAGAAAATTTGCAGTAATATGTAACTTCCTATCAGAAACAAATTAACAGCATGAGGCTTTGAATATATAACATGTAACAGAGTTAATAGCTAAACCAGAATTTGTAAATAGGGACCTCTAACTGAACCACTGTTACTATGGGACCAACTCTGAAATCGCGAAAAAATATTCAGCTGTTTTATACAGAAAATAGTAACAAAAATAAGAGAATGTATGAAACAGTTGATTAATATTCCGTTACACGTTTGTATAAGTACCTACATAATAAATAGAATGATAGGTTTCAAGAAATGGGCCTAAATTTCGAAGGAAAAGTCTTTATTTCTTTCCGTAATAATATTAGCGAACAAAGAAAACATTCATTTGTTTTTCTTAGCAGCACAATGGAGGCCCATTTATTTTCTTTTAAAGCAGCAGTGCTTAGTCAAAATGTTTTCAAAGAAGAAATTCAAGAAAAGCAATATCGTCTAGTGTCGAAAATAAGAAAAATAATTGTAGGATCAAAAAATTTTTCTAGACGTTTCCAAAAGAAATCACGTCGAAACAGCTCTCAGACACAGTGTTTACAATTTTCTGTCCACAAATTTAGGTACCAGAAAATCTAATACCACTTTACGTTGAATTTCTCAACATTTAGTCTTTGAACTTAGCTTTACTTAGTGCTACTGTTCGTAAGGTTTCGGATTAAAGACAGTAACTGTATTAGTTTGACCGATAAGCTTATGTTACTTAGGCTAGCATATTTTAACTTGGTTAAGTTATAATCTGAGGGACGGTTGCTTACTACATTGACTAAGTCGGTTAATCTTTGTTTTGTTTTGTTTGTCGTCATCGACTTGTAATTTTAAAACATGAGCAAGAAACTCGTCAAGTTATGTTACGTAGGTATTTTCATACCTACCTAAATTTTCCGACGTTTTGGCCGGGTTGTATTTTCATGTTTAGGGATATAAAGGCTGGCAAGTCTATTACAAAATAACAATTGCGATAAGCGGACGATGTTCGAACCAACCCATGACACAATTAACCACAGAACATAGAAGTAGATAGAAGTAGTATGAGCTCAATTTAGTATGAAAACCAGTGTAACCAAACAAACACATTAAAAATCGAAGCCAAGCCCCCCACTCAATAGTTACATGCTACGCACACACACTTTGTGAACACATAATTGGATAAAAAGTAAAAATGTATAATATCCAGAAAGCCACAAATCACAAAGTTAATTTATTTAGATTCAGTCGTATTACCATAGCAACTTGGTACCAAATTAAATAATACGTATATTTATAATGCTGCTACTCAGCCGCTAGATGGCGTAAGCTAATTAATTAATAGTGCGATTTACCACCTTATTTATGAACACATAAAGTTCTTTAAGAAAATTTAATGAGATAAGGGAAACCGGGTTGGTTAACATTCTTCACTTAGCTTATCCTAAATAGTTTCATATCAATAATTCGTGTAAACCCTATTTCATGACATTTCTTAATTACTAGGCAAAAAATATTTGAATTTCAAAATTCAGAAACCCAAATAAAATAAATATATCGGATATAGGATGTTTCGAAAAGCAACACTTACAGATAGATACCTCAATGGTGAATTCCACCACCATCCTTTACAGTTAGCTACCTACCATAGGGAAATCTTTGTTTCGGAGAGTACGCGGGAATTATAAGTAATCACCCTATTTACAGCAAATAAAGTTATTTGTATTTATTTGTATTTGGGATCTGTGACCAACAAGACCTGACAGCTGAGCTTCAGCATGTCAAGCACGTTCTGCGAAGTAACAAATTGCCAGTACCACGCCTCCCCTCCAACCCAGAAACCATGTCAAGCCAGCCATAGTAGAACGTCGACCTGCTATTCTACCTTACATGAAAGGTGTCATTGACAAGATATTCTGAAGAGTGTGTCTATCAAGACCTCAAGCCGACGAGGAAGATAAACCAACTCTTACGACCTGTCAAGTGCAACATCCCTTTTCAAGGTGCAGGCGCTAGGCGTCTACAAACTAGATTGCTACTGGGCTCTCTTACATCGGGCAAACAAAGAAAAGTATAGGCGTAGAAGTATATGCGCGTTAAAGAATTACTGGCCAAGTTATGTGCCGACACCTATACCTATTGAGTTAATTTCAATAGTTACTTTCTGCCCCGTACAAGTTCAGGGGGTCAAGTCTGCTAATGTTAACGTCAAAAACGTGGATCAATGGTGTTGGAATGGTAGTGCTTTTTGACACAGTTCTTTTCTTATACCCAAAATTGAGATACAATGTGTTTCCGTTTTGGGTTTAAGAATCACAATGTGTTTCGGTTTTGGGTTTAAAAAAACCGGGCAAGTGCGTGTCGGGCCACGCGCCGTAGGGTTCCGTAGTTACCTAACCCCAGTGACCCCAGGAGTGTAGTATACTAAATCTAAAAATAACTATAAAACGTTAATTTTATAAAACTTTATGGCTACATGAACAATTACAAAATTACATTTTAACTAAGAATTTTATTCCTCTCATTTCTTGAGACTTCGCAGCCTTGTAGGGGAAGCAATTTTCATAAAATTGCCTCGAGTGATTAAAATCCTTGACAATAAAATGCTTGCTTCCCGGACTCGCCTATAACGTACTATTTAAGTTGACTAAAATTCCGTGCTGTTTTTGCGTGTTTTCAGTGGTGAGTGTATCAAATCAACTGTTATTTAGACGTTTATCATTTACTTATCAATTTTTTGCTATGGTGATAATACTTTTCAACTCTTCACAGTCCCATCTTTTCTCGGTCTCCCCTATTGAGTGACATTTCCGCCATTCTATATTTTAGTGTTTATGAAAGTTCAAGAATATGTCAAATTGTGCGTTGGAATATGGATCATAAGTGTATACCGCATAAAGGTGGATATTTATTGTTATGAATTTTAAAAGGAAAATATCAGTTGAATTTTTAATTAAAATCAAAAATAATTAAATAAAGCTCGCCTCAGATATTTTATGCACCGGTTTGCTAAATGATATAAGTGGATATCGATTTTGCTCTTTTATATAATGCACCTCGGCATTTTTATATTATTTTTGAAGATTTTTTTGTTTGGCGTTCGTTCATACGACTGACGGAGCAATATTCAAAGATGTGCGGAGCTCCGCAGATATGATGTTACACGGGTGCCGCCCACATGCGACTTCTACTGGGGGAAAAAAAAAATTCTTTGTCCTGTGCAATTAACTCACGAATAAGGCTCAATATCAAGTAAATTCAACGACGAATTGCGTCCGATCATCGCTATTCTTTTTATGTAATAGGCCTGCAGACCAATGCACCTTGAACGAAAACGTCAAACGGAAAAAGTTGCAGAATGGAGATTATTCCTTTCCACCTGTCGAAATACTGTCAAAATTTATTTTAATGTCATGTTGTGGTTGTGGCAGATGGTGTTAAAAAAATCTGAATCGGGTGGTAGGAAAATATAGACGATTCAAAAGTGGTTATTTGAATTAAGCAATTTTTTACTTTGTATTTGTCTTTTGGTGTGTGGAATAATCTTTATTCTGCTGTTACTCACGTACTTTTG
Source organism: Agriphila tristella (assembly GCA_928269145.1). Classification (NCBI taxonomy): domain Eukaryota; kingdom Metazoa; phylum Arthropoda; class Insecta; order Lepidoptera; family Crambidae; genus Agriphila; species Agriphila tristella. The sequence continues at coordinate 5,202,753 of OV743435.1, forward strand.
CGAGAACATTTTTTTTCACGTAACCATATATTCTGAAACTTCTTTCCTATTATTATGGGAGCTTATTCATACCTATAAAATTTTCAGACATTCCCCATTACCGCTTTTCTCACTTCCTGTCCAAAATCAATTCGTGTCGGAACGTCATTGGGATATAGTGTCGAAATCGAAAATGGCCGATAGAGGAAAATAGGAAACGCTCAACCTCAACCCCAGACAGAGAGTATTAGCTAGGAAATTGGCTGGTTTTGACTGCACTTTGGTCACTGTATACAGGGTGTTTGGTAAAAGCCTTATAAAGCCGAATATGGTAGATAGGGACCATCAAACTGAACAACTTTTACTATGGGACCAACACTGAAATCGCGAAAAAAATTTAGCTGTTTCATAAAAAAATAATAACGAAAATATCAAAATGTATGTAACAGCAGATTTTTTTTCGCGATTTCAGTGTTGGTCCCACAGTAAAAGTTGTTCAGTTTGATGGTCCCTATCTACCATATTCGGCTTTAAAAGGCTTTTACCAAACACCCTGTATAAGAATCATGACTTGCAAAAAGGACACATATTTTTATCTTATTGCAACATTTTGAACTCGACAAACATGCTGTGCTAGGCTCAGATTTATTTCAATCTCTACTTATCTATTTTAGCGTGCTGTGCATAAAGGCTTCAATTTTTTCTTAAATGAGTCCTTTTTGCAATGAACTTTTGCGATAGTGGTTACATAATATAAATAAAAATTCACAGATTTTACAGTCCCTGCAAGAATCGGAGCATTGAAAATGAACACAAAAATTTACGAAAAATCAAAATCAAATCAAATGCAAAGTCCTATTATATTTTTAAAGTTACCTAGGTAGTACCTATATATTTTTACGATTGTGACACTGATTTTCAAAATGATTTCGCTATTTAATAGCTAAACTAATACCCTAGGACCCTTTTTTTCATTTTTTCTTAAGTCGGTTTTTTTTCCGAAATATTTACAATTTAGTAAACAAACATCCCCCAAAAATCCCGGAATTATTGGAATTTTGCAAAATTCCAAAAAAAGTTACCAGTAGATTTTCAAAATTCAAACGTTCACATGTGTCTCGATAAACTCCTCAACTTTTGGTACTATTTTCATTTCGATCCTCCCAAAATCCTCGGAGATATGGCCAAAAATACGTCTCAGGCGATTTGCATCTGATAACCATTTTCATCAATGGTAAAAACACCCTTTGGTGCAAATACAACGCAGGTGTTTACAGGAGTTTTTTCACGGTTTACCTATAAAAAAGGAGAAAGGCGTAAAATTGAGCTCAAGTATTAAATCTTCTACATACAAATGCTCGAATAAGTGCACTCACGTCGTGTCGCTACGGCTACGATAGCTCTTAGAAAGGTTCCAATGCTTCGCAGTAGCTCGACAGGCGTGAGTGTCCCCCGTTGTGTCGGTAATATTGAAATTACACAGTTCAACCAAACTGATTCACTTTAGTTCAAAGGTGCAGAAATGTATGAAAATTCTGTTGGGCAATATGACATTGAATGATTCACTTTTATACTTACATTGCTTCAACCAAATTGAGAGGCAAAAGTGAACCAAATAATTTAAATATTAGAAGGGTCACCACTCACCCCAGCTCTACAAAACGCTCGCCACGCAATGAGAATGCTCGCTAGCGCTCCGACAAAGACGGTGTAGCTAACGAAAAAAACCGGCCAAGTGCGAGTCGGACTCGCGCACGATGGGTTCCGTACCAAAAAACGGCAAATAATCACGTTTGTTGTACGAGAGCCCCCCTTAAATATTTATTTTATTCTGTTTTTGGTATTTGTTGTTATAGCGGCAACAATAATACATCATCTGTGAAAACTTCAACTTTCTAGCTATCACGGTTCATGAGATACAGCCTGGTGACAGACAGACGGACAGCGGAGTCTTAGTAATAGCACAGTACATATATAAGTTTTTTCAAACAGTATGAGAGCTCCATGGAAACGTTCGAATTTGACGGCTGACGTCACTCTAAGAGCTCTAAGGAAAGTTCGCAGTACTTTGGTCAGGGTTGTGAGTGTTGTGACATCGCGTCGCAGTTGTTTCCATCGAGACGGCCGGAAAATGCCAACCCTAGCGATCCGACGGAGTGCAATGACAAAAGGGCCTAAGTGACGTTAGCTCCTACTGTTTGAAAAACTTATATATGTACTGTGGTAATAGGGTCCCGTTTTTACCCTTTGGGTACGGAACCCTAAAAAGGTCTTAGTTGAGTAAGTAAACTCAAGTAAGACCTTTTTTCGTTAGGTTACTGTACTCTGGTTCTACTGCACAATTTCAAGCCATTCTATGTAATATATCAACTATTTCGAATATTGAGGATAGGCTCACTAGTAACTTCAGTCCCCCGTGACCACGGCAGCTGCAAAGGCACCGAAACGTCGAGAAAATAAAAAATCTACCTAATTACTAGAGTACTTTTAATAAACCGCGCTAGTATCTAATGTTATATGTTTTGGTATTTCACTGAGAACTATTTAGTACTTATTTTAGAACATTATCTAAATAATAGTTATCTACTTACATGAAAGTTTTCTTTGGAATTTGAAAACATGTTCACGGGAAGGGTGTATGAAGCTATTAACTTTATAAATACTCGTAGGTACTAATAATTAATAGTGTTTTATACGTATATATAATTGACATATTTTGTGCAAATCTTACCTTGAAGCAGACCACAAGGTTATTTTTACTTTTCAAGTGCGTTGGCTTGAAATAACACACTTTTTAACGGATACTAGCGCGGTTTTATTGAAATTACTTTGGTTATTAGTTGGTATTTGGTTTGATTTTTGATTTTACCGACACGTTTCGGCACCTTTGCAGCTGCCGTGGTTTTACCAACTGATTACCAAAGTACTTTCAATAAAACCTCGCTAGTATCCGTTAAAAAGTGTTTTATTTTATGTGTAGTGAGCGCGTGAGCTGAGAAGTGATTAAGTGCGTTGGCTGTTTGATATTATTCTACAAAATAAAATATGAAATATTACTACGTTTTTATTAATTTATTTGCTGATGACACTGTTCTCACCTTCTCCGGTGACACTTGGCAGGACACATTTCAGAGAGCTCAAAAAGGACTTAATTCCGTCACTCAATGGCTCAACAAGCAATTACTTACACTGAACACGGACAAAACTAAAGTACTCACCGTTAGCCTACGTAATTCTTCACAACCTTCTGCTTTCTACACTTTGGTTGCTCATTCCTGCTTTGAGCCTTGTAAGGTTACTTGCTCCTGTCCCAATCTGGAGCGTACTCGAACCATTTAATACCTTGGAGTGACTCTTGATGACCTTTTACACTTTGGAGCACACATAGACTTACTGACGAAGAGAGTTAGAAAATTAATTTTTGTTTTTAAATCTCTTCGCCATGTCGCTGATTTTCAAACCATTAAGGGTACATATTTTGCTCTATGCCAGTCCCTTTTAATGTACTGTGTTGGCGCCTGGGGTGGTGCTCCCAAAACTGTGCTGCTTAAGCTAGAACGTGCTCAGCGAGCCGTTCTGAAAGTTAGTACCTTTCGGCCTAGTCTGTTTCCTACAGAAGAATTGTACAAAAACTGTAAAATCCTCACTGTCAGACAACTATTCGTGCTAAGTATTGTACTTCGCCAACACATTAAAACACCCTATAGGAGAATCACCACCAGACGTAAAGTCCAAGTATGTAAACCCTTTTCCTGTAAATTCGCTCATATTAGAAGATTCCCATGTTTCCAAGGACCGCACCTGTATAACAATCTCAATAAAAAACTTAACTTTTACGCACTACCCCTAAGGTCACTCAAGTTAAAATTAAAAAAATTGGCTCCTCAGTCTTAACTACGACGATACTGAAAGCTTATTGCTGACTCAATACAACACCCGGTAAATTAAATTATTTAAGATACGATCACAATTCACAAGTAAGAGATGCAAGACGAATCCACTCGTTAAAATCACACTTCACCCACACTACACACACCAAACACTCACACACACATACACACACCCCTCACTCACAACATACACACATCCCACACACACTACTCACAACACACACACACTAACTGAAACTGTACACACATTAAATTAAAATTTCTTATTTCTTTTTTAAATTTATATTTCAAATAAATTATTTGTCAATACTAAATAGCATTAAACGACGCAATTTCATGTAACCTTGCTTTATACTACTTCTTTCAGGGTTGGGCCTAGCACCTTTTATACAAGTTGTCTTCTCAACTTAGCAAGGGTGCTAGTGTCACCAAAATCTTATTTTGTAACAGTTTGTGTCAAATCTGTGTTATGTATGTATTAACATGTAAAAGACTTTTATGGAAATAAATTATTATTATTATTATGAAAAGGTCTAATTTTTCACAGCCTAAAGCCTTATTATTATTATTAATCTAATCATGTTTTATATTTGAATAATTTATACAATGTCTCACATAATTTAACCAAAACAAGATTGTTTTCTATATTTTCATCCCAACATTAATGGTTGGAAAACTTTCAACGATCCTCTTTTATGACGTTCTAAATTGTTCGCGCCGCAAAAAGAGAAAAAAATACAAAATGGCCACGTTGAAATGCATCTAATACTACTGGTGTGCAGATAAAATGTTGCATTGCCCACTTTTATGAGTTTACTAACCTTGCGTCGTCGGCGCTCCGTATTTTTCATGATATTGCCGAGTCAACAACCTTGCAAATTTTCTTTTTAGATAGCGACAAATGAATGGTAAAGTTGTTTCGTTTATGCACTTGCCTCTCATAGTTTTTTATGGTGCAGAACTATTTGTTAAACAACAAATTAATTAGTTTTCATTTCTCAACTAAGCTTAGCATGACCCTTAGTATGACCACCGAAAAGTGATAATATGATAGGGATTTATCGCTTTTAAACAATACATTTTGACAGTTAAAGGTAGGGTTTCCTAGGATGACGGTGCCATCATAGTACGGCCGTGACTTAAATGTAAACAATACAGCGCGTATTCCTAGAGAGGCGGTGCGGTGTTGGACACCGTAAAGTCAAATAGTCTTTTTACGTCCGTAAAATTACGGCATGTGACGGCACCACTTTCTTAGGAAACCCCTAGCTTAAGGGTCGATAAAACGCTATAAAACGCGCTTTGATTATAATAATCTAATAACACGTTTCGGAGGTCATGGTAAAAAACCGGCCAAGTGCGAGTCGGACTCGCCCCCGAAGGGTTCCGTACCAAAAAACGGCAAAAAAAATCACGTTTGTTGTATGGGAGCCCCCCTTAAATATTTTTTTTTAGTAATTGATGTTATAGCGGCAACAGAAATGCAAAATCTGTGAAAATTTCAACTATCTAGCTATCACGGTTTATGAGATACAGCCTGGTGACAGACAGACAGACAGACAGACGGACAGCGGAGGCTTAGTAATAGGGTCCCGTTTTTACCCTTTGGGTACGGAACCCTAAAAAGGGACTGATGTTTGATTTGTTGTTAACTTGCTTGTAAGGAGCTCGGTGGCGCAGTGGTTTAGCGCCTGGCCCTGCAATTGCGGAGGTTAAGCAACTTTCGCAAGGGTTGGTCATTGGATGGGTGACCAAAAATTTATTATCTCGAGCTCCTCCGTGCTTCGGAAGGTACGTTAAGCCGTTGGCCCCAGATGCATTTGCAGTCGTTAACACCCACCAATCCGCATTGAGCCCGCGTGGTGGGCTATAGCCCATCCTCCTTATCCAACCACAAGGAAGGCCTGTGCCCAGCAGTGGGGACATTAAAAATGGCTGATGGTCAACTATAAATGCTATAAGTAAGTACTGCTAGGTATTTGTTTTCTCGCAGTCAATGGTAAAAAGTAGAGTACACAACTCGTGAAAAAAATTTTCATCTTGGTCCTTTGTACCCTTCGCTACTCTCGGGATCCAACTTAGTCCCTCTAACTAAATTCCCTTTTTATTCACTTGTTGTATAATATGTACTTTTACTCTTATTATGAAAAAAAACTGTGAGAGATTTAAACTTTTCAGAACTTTCAATGTTGAAAAAAAAGTATTTAATGGTAAACAAGAAACAAATTCGCAGCTCACCGTTTCGTAAAATCTCTATGTTAACGTCGTTATACACGTCAGCATTTTAGCTCCTATGTCATTTTTCGTCTCCCTCTTCTCTATGATAATAGTGGGAACGCAAATTCAGTTACAAGGCCTTTGTATGCACGCCTCGCGCCTCAGTTTGGACGCCGCACGACTCGCAATGGCGGCCATTATTTTAGACAAATTGAAATGTCAGCAGATTTGCCTACTTTACTATCTGATCTTGGGCGGTTTTGCATAACTCGGATTATTTGAAACGAATTTTCTTGAGATATTTCCTTGTGTTATTCTTTTAAATTGAATGTAAATTTCTTTTATGCTGATTTTGAATTCAGTCTTTTAACATAATTTAGCATTTGCAGTTGGGAATACATCTCACAATTCGAATTATAATAAATTATTACGTATTCGAAAACCTTAATCTGTATTTTTTTCACTTCATAATAAAAATAATGTTTTAATTACAAATTCCTCTTAATTAAAATGACAGGAATTAAATGCGTACAAACTACGATAGGTATTTTCACACCTACCTATTTTCCCGACGTTTCGACCGAGTTGTATCGGCCGTGGGCATGGGCTGACTTTTTGTACGCGTTTAATTCCTGTCATTTTAATTAAGTACAATGCAACGCGAAAGTATAAAATTTTATGAATTCTTCTTAACTTTAATCTTAAAATATAATTATTATTTTACATACAAAATGGATGAAGAATCTAATTTGTAACATTTTTTTAATTACATGGGTGTAGAGTTCGAAAAAATCTAATGTCATTCACAGTAATATCACAAACATTGCTCTGAATCCAAGGAAAGTAGATAAAGCTTTTGTGTTATGGAAATCAGATACAACGGTGGAACTACTAACACCCAGAACTGAGCCAATATAGAAGAGTTCGTTTCCTAAATTTACCCAACCAGGAAACGAACGCGACACCTTGAAAACCGGCGTACAAACCACTCGACCACGCAGGTCGTCTTAACTGCCACTATAATCATTTGTCACTTTAACATTTCTCTTGTTATGTACGACTATTAGCACAAAATTAATAATATGTAATATTAGCGATCGTCGATTGTTCAACGAAGCGCGAATCTATCGTTTTTTACAGCACTATAGTGTTGGGATGATGACTAATGAATAAAATAACGAAATACTAATAACAATAGTAAATATATTAAACTTTTAGAGAAGCTTGTATACCTCTTGGTTTTATATATTGCGTATTATTTGTTCTATGACCCTTTAAAGTTGCGCGGACAAGTCCATTTAAAAAGTATACAATTTATTAAAATTAATAATAAAATTTATAGCAAATTTGTCTAAGAAATCATTTTGATAAACACAATATTTAACATAGCTGCCGAACAAATTTGGTACGCGTTGCATACAAACTACTCAAGCATGACGTCATAACTAAGTAGCCGTTAGTATGCAGCGTTTTCTGGTGAGTCCAATTTTGCGCATTTCAAACTGTGATATCTTGGGCAGTTTTCATGCTAGCGAAATAATTATTTTACCAAAGTTTCTTTTTTTTGATAGGTAATTTATGTAACATAAAATATAAAAAAGTCCTCATGCCCATTTCATGTATTTAAGTTTACATTTCTACCGAAAAAATTTATGTGTTTTCAATCAATGTATCACCAGGTACAGCACAAGGCTGTAGAATACTATCAAGATCAACCCATCAATTTGCCAATAACTTGAGTGACATTGTCATCACTTGGCCAAACTTGGCATGTCCACTTAATCAACTGTGCTTACACAAGAAACTTCACTTACTCAGGAAATAATTGTACTCGAGACTTCTGCACTTAAATTAACTTGGAGAACTAACTTAATTTGGACCTCTCTAATTAAAATGTAAGTCGGCAACTGAGTAAGTGAATCTAAAGTTCATCAAGAATTTTAATGCACCGACTTGGTTTACATTAGCTCCTCTGTAAATCCAATTTCAAATTTTGTTTTTCAATTTAAAAATGTTGGTCTTAAAAATTATACACCGTTAATTTTTAAGTATATCTAAAAATTAAATGGGGATTTCAGACCACGTGAATAAAAAACTTTTACTATGGGGCTAACCACGGAATCTCGAAACAAAAATCTGCTGTTCCATAGAAAAGTACAACATCGACTCGACTATAATGTATGGAACAGCTGATTTTTCGCAATTTCGTGGTTGGCCTCATAGTAAAAATTGTTCATTCATGTGGTCTGAAATCCCCTTTTCATTTTTAGATATTCTTAAAAAGAAACGGTGTATACTTAGTTACAAGCAACTTTATTCAAAAGTATATATTTAACAAATCCATACTTCCAAAAAAAAATACTTTTTTACGCCTGGAATGAACCAATTTTGACGAATTTTAGCATAGTAATAGATGGGACCATGACTAAGAACCCGCCACATACTTAGATACTTCTATACAATCTAATTACTTAATTAAAAATTACAGCAGTATATTTGTACATTATATTCTCTACTAAATTGTAGATTAACGAAGCAAAAAGTTCTACCACAATAAGAAACTGGGTCGCCTTTATATCTCGGTAATAAAGGCTTAGAGTACTTGCTAACACTGATATGGGACCTAATGTACGGTACTTAAACAAAATATCTGTGTCAGTACACTCGCTAAATGAGAAAAAAATTAAAGGACGAAAGAGAAAAATAATGTAATATTACCTTGAAAATTTATTGTTAATCATTTCCCATTTCTCTTTTTTGAATTGTTTACTTTGTGTGTTTTACTCGTTACTCTTTACTCGTACCTCTATAAAAATAAAGGGTTTACTTAAACCTTTTAATCTGACGACAAGCAGCTGTCGTTGACAGGTCTAATAAAAAATATATGATAGGAATTAAAAAAAGGTTAATAAAATTAAGTCAGTTTTTAAACTAAGATGAATAAATAATGAAAAATATTAGAAAAAATCGGCTCACCCTAATATTTTTCTAATATTTTTCATTATTTATTCATCTTAATATAAAAATAGCATTGTGAATGCAAAAATCTAAAAGTTTACAGTTTTTAAACAATAAAAGACAAGTAATATCATCAGGATAATCTTAAAAACCGGCCAAGTGCGAGTCGGACTCACGCACAAAGGGTTCCGTATCAAAAAACGGCAAAAAAATCATGTTTGTTGTATGGGAGCCCCTCTTAAAAATGTATTTCATTTTGTTTTTAGTATTCATGTACTTCTGCTGCCGCAACAACAAATAAACTGTGAAAATTTTAACTGTCTACCAGTGGCGAGGGGTGAAATTATGGCGAAGGGAAGCCGCTCTACAAAAAATATGAAAAATGTTATGATCTGCACAGTGGATCAGTGGGGTAGGATTCCCAAAAGGTAAGCCGATGGGAATCGGCTTGTATGGACCCTTCGCCACTGCTGTCTACCTGTTGTCGTTATTAATATCAAGCAGAAACGGCAAAAAAACATGTTTGTTGCATGGGAGCCCTCCTTAAATATTTATTTTATTTTGTTTTAGTATTTGTTGTTATAGCGGAAACAAAAATACATCATCTGTGAAAATTTCAGCTGTCTAGCTATCACGGTTCTTGAGATACAGCCTGGTGACAGACAGACAGACACACAGACGGACAGCGGAGTCTTATTAATAGGGTCCCGTTTTTACCCTTTGGGTACGGAACCCTAAAAATGACTATGATATTCCATGTCGCATAATCGTTGTGGAGATCCTTGGGAGAGGCCTTTACCCAGCAGTGGGTGTCATGGGGGTGATAATAATTATGATGATGATAATTTGATGATGTTGTATCTCAAACAAGGAAAAAAAGCTTTTTAAAAAAGCAAAACCTCCTTCAAAAATCTTAAGCCGGCTCCACATTCGCGCGCGAACCGCGGCCGCGAATCACGGGCGCGGTTCGCACATGAAAACGGTGCGAAAAATATAGCCGTCAGGACTCGCGCGTGAACCGCGGCAGCGAAACACGGCAACCTTAAGGTGGCCATTCACCAGCGGTGCATATGGCCTTCGTGCCATTGGCTCGATGGAACGCTCGTAAATGGCCACCTTTAGTTCAGCACACAAGCCCTTTGACGCATACCAAAAAACCGCCACCGGACGGGGAACGCCGCGAAGCGCGAACGCGAAGCCGCGAAGCGCTAACGCAAAGCCGCGAAACCCTCCACACTCGCGGTTCGCGGCCTTCGCGGGCTTTCGCAGCGCGAGTGTGGAGCCCTCTTTAAAAAAACAGCTCTATAAAAGGCAAGAAATATTTTTCAAATCGATTAATTAAAACACGTCTATTGAAGTCGAGAGCTGAAAGTAATTTTTTTACTTATTGTATTGTTTATATTCTAAAAGCCCCACCCGACTTCAATAGACGTGTTTTAATCAATCGATTTGAACATTATTTCATGCTTTTTATAGAGCTGTTTTTTAAAGATTTTTGAAGGAGGTTTTGCTTTTTTTAAAAAGCTTTTTTATTTTAAACTTTTTTGTGGTGGGTATGTAAGCGAATATTTTATAAAATAAAACATTTTAATGTTTCACATTTTTCAATGGTAGGTATAACCCGAGTAACTCAATTTCCACAGGGGTTCCGTTGGGCCTTCGCAATTCAACTCTAGTCCAGAACGTCCTTGACAATAGATAGGTCCTTAACTTATTTTTCATTGTCATAAACCTACCAATATTTCAAAGCACTGTATACAGTTCCTATTTGATTTGAGGAGTTCCCTCGTGTATCTTTAAAATTCAAAATGCAATACCAATGAAATTAATATGGTATGATCTTTAAGGTGTTTTCTTTCAAACAAAAAAAAATCATCGAAATCGGTTAATAAACAAAATAGTAATGGTTGAAAATCCGTTTGAATTCATATAAAATGGTAACAAAAACGACAGTATTTTCAAGATTACTCGAAAACTACTGACTGAACCGATTTCAAAATTTCAAAAAATGGTACCAACTTGGGTACAGTCCTCATGTTATAGCGTTTGAATAATTTCAATCGGTTAAGCCGTCTTCGAGTAATGGGTGTACATACACAGTAAAAAAAAAATTATACGCGACGAATAGATAACCTCCTCCTTTTCAAATTTTTGAAGTCGGTTAAAAGTAAGAATGAATTAGGAGGGTAATGAAAAACAATAATTGAATGAATTTGTTTAAGGGTCTAGGTATAAATAGACAAATTGATTGAGCTATAAATTAGAATCCAATGAAACTACCATGAATCCCATGACATTAGATTTAATTACGGTCCAGCGTGGTTAGAAGAGTAATTGAGAGAACAGAGGTAACAATCCTCCGTTTATGTTTACGTAAAACTCATTATAAAAGCGTGCTAACTGATTGTAAGAAGCTGGGACACATGCTTTCCTTATGGGTGGATAAGGAGTTTGGGCTATAACCCACCACGAGGTTCCAATGCAGATTGGTGGTTGTTAACGACTGCAAACATAGCCGGAAACAACGGCTTAACGTGCCTTCCGACCCATGGAAGAGCTTGAGATGGTACACGGTGACTAAAACATGACCAACCCATGCAAAAGTTGTTAACCTGCCGCAATCGTAAGGTGATGCACACTACTGCACCATTGAGCTACTCATCTTACTTGAAAACAATGATATTATATGGGACTTAAATCCTAATTAATATTATTAATGTGAATGTTAAGTTTGTTTGTTTGCGCTTTCACGTCTTAACTACTCAACCGATCACGATGAAATTTTGCATAAACATTTTCAGGGAAATATAAAAAGACATACGACCTTTTGTCCTGAAAAAAGTACTGTAACCGAGGAATATAAAAATAAATTATTCAGACAGACGGAGTCGCGGGAGTCGCTAGTAAAATAAAGGTTAAGGCCTACTCAAACCTGACCGGTATCCTGTACCGGTGGCGGTAACGGTATACCCGACCGATATCCCGACCGGTATTTTGTATGGCATTACCGCAGCTGTTGCAGAACAACAGCGCGTTACCGCATACCCATCGAGATATCGTTACCGCCACTGGTACAAGATACCGGTCAGATTTCATCTCTGTTCGCTAACTTGCTCTTGTTGCATGGGTTTCGTCCAACTACAGTTTACGAGCCATGGTCTCTATAAATAAATCGAAAGTTTATTTGCGATGTTTACTGCCCCGCGTGGACGGCATTGTAATGCTTTTATTTGTAGGCCCACATGAAAACGTGATAAATACTTTTACGGCACTTTTGTAGGACTTTGGTTTGAAACGTAAGAGAACATCGAAACTTGAAGAAAATGTGCATCATCTGTGTTTTCTCTCGCAAGTTGGAAAATATGAAAGGTGACTTTGTGGTAGAGTTTAAGTGTAGGTGGTTAAATATACCCGTTACTGGCAATTTTCAAAATTGGTACAACGCACGTTTTTATTCCAACAAAATAAAAATAATCCATTAAATTCAATATGAATATTCTGAATTACGAAAATGAATTTACCAAATTACATGAAAACTGACCCCAGAATACTCCCATCTACTCCTCATAAACATCTTAATTCTTCAATTATTGCAATGATCTTGTATTATTTATCTTGTTAGAACAGGACCTAAGTTAAGCTTGTACTATTATGTATTCTGTGGTCAAGCTTAGATAAAACCGTAAAGAGTTTCTTATAGTCCCTTAAGTACTAGTCTTAAAAAAAGTAACTGAACATTATATAACGTTGCTATAGATGGGTATAATTGGTGGGACATGGCACTTATTAGTTTAAGTCACATTTTTTTTCAGGTCAGTGGTTCAAGTTCTTTCAAAGGCGACCGCACCATTTACAATCTTTTTGGGATCAATGCTTATATTATCGCGATCCATATTATATTGGTTGAGGTCACGTTAAAATCAGTTGACTTGTCACTGACTTACAACTAACCCTTGGCTTATATCGACCCTTACAATAAAGATTAATTCACCTCTCATAGACCGGGCGGCCATCGCACGGTTACCTACCCCATCGAGTTACTGGATATTACCACCTTCCACGAAAAGTAGACCTTAAATAGGTAAGAAAAATGTTGGTCTGCCGGGGCTCAACCTGGAGGATCCTTGGTGATGCAAAGCTGTGCTACCTACTTTTGACCATCATTTTACCTCATGTGGTTACGGAACAAAACCTTTTCGTTGCTTTTATTCTCTATTAGTAGAGTTTAAATAATTATGTCTGCCGAGCGAATTCTTGGAGGGTTCCGCAGTCCAACCATTTTTAGGGGCCGCATGGGGGTGCTATTTTACCTCATCGAGTTACTGCATGAAACCAAGTTCTCCTTGTAGCTAAAATGATCCTCTTTAAATATTAATTGGTCTGCCAGTTCGCAACCTGGCAGTTTTTGCAGTCCAACCAAATAACTACATAGTATAAAACAAAATCGCTTCCCGCTGTCCGTCCCTATGTATGCTTAGATCTTTGAAACTACGCAACGGATTTTGATGCGGTTTTATTTGGTAGATAGAGTGATTCAAGCTTAAGATTTACATGTATAATACTTGCAAAATATAGTAGAGAAACACTGATAATTTTAAAGGTTTCTAATGTGTTTTGTAAATAAACACTTTTTTTGCGCTTCCATTGCAAACGCTGGCTGAATCCTACGAGATAGATCAAAAATATGTACTACAGTATTGTCCATCTTAAAAAGTTCCACAATAAAGCCTCAAATAGTATATGTCTATCTCTTAGGGATAACCCACAATAACCATTTTTATCCTTACTTTTCATAAAAAATAATGGCTTATTTACTAAGTGATTTTAAGCAATACAACATTAACCCTTATCCAAATTATGTACCTTAAATACATTGTGCATGCATGTGATATAGATTAATATGGCCTTAGTATGATCATTGCACCCCTGCGAAGCCAGGGCGAGTCATTCAAATTTTCTGTCTATGGACGAAATTTTTGTTTTTTTATTTATTTGGTTGATTTCTGTTTACCTATTTATTTTCAAACTGAAATATAAAACACAATTAGTTTATTATATGCGAAAAACTATTCATTGTGTACTTACCGTAAAATGGGGGGTACTTTGACATTACGGGGTTACATTGATAACAAATATCAATTTAAAAAACACTTATTTCTTGGTTTCTGAACATATCCGAACATTTTTTATGACGTTGGCAGCACTATATAGGCCCGTCATATCGAACATTAAAATCGTAAACTAACGGCTTGTTCTGGTTTTTAATATGTTGTTAGAACCACTACCAGTAGCGTAAATCCAAGTTTGCAGCTTCGAAAGACCTGTGCTGACTTTGCAGCACTCGAAAAACTGCGAAATTATCGCACTTTTTTTGGTATATATTCAATATTGTAAGCACGTTTTAAAGGAGATAAAAATTGCTACAATTTGACTTCATTACCGAGATCTCCAAAGATATACAGGTTTTTAAAAAAAAAATCGCCCCCTATATCGGGAAAAACACTCATTTTACGGGTAACATTATAGGAATATATATATTGTAGAAAATGTTAGCTTTAAACAAAAAATTACGTCTATAGGCCATATAGTTCACTCACAAATCTTAAAAATCCAATAAATGGGAAACTTCATTTTTCGCTGATTTGTTCTGTTTAGTTCTCACAATGCATAGTTTGAAGGTAGTTTGAAAGTAAAAACCATATACATATTATCTACAAGAAATATAATTCTATTTAAAAACTATTAATTTCTTTTTAAACGCTTCGTGGGTGGTTCATAAATATTGTGTTTTAGCCATAAAGTTAATATTACCTAGCGGGTATATTAACTTTATGGTTTTAGCGTGACAAATAGGCACATGATTGTCGACGTCAACGTCGGCGTTGTCGTTTTCTCTTTCTTCGGCAATTTTGAGCCCGGTGACGTTATGGCAAGAGACACCAGAACAAATTTTGCAGAGTGCCGAGCATTTGAGGCCTGCTTTTACGCAGGTACAGCCGCCTCCTTTACAGCCTTTCTTGCCATGATAAAAAATTCAGAAGAAGAGTTGGAATGTTCCTGTTCGGTATTTTTCTATCCCTATTGAGTGGCATCTTTTTCCACCCCCAACCACTTCTGAACTTGGTGATAAGTTCGGTAAGCGTGCAATGTTGCACTATCTTCTGTTGGAGGCCTCTCTCTTTCTACTGTCTTTCAGATGGTAGCTTCGATACCACCTTCAAATACATCAGCAGAGAATGTTTTTCTCTCTATGGAAATGTATGGACAGACAACAAAAATAAACTGTCTGTCGACCACGTCAAGGCTGAACTACAAATTAAAATTAATTTTGACCAAAAATGCAGCGAATTTTATAACTACCTACGTAGGTATCGCAAAACAAAAACTTGTTAAAATGCGCAAAATCGCAATACAGAGGGTAATTTTGCGACTTCTTTACAAAATCAAATATAAGTTCAAGGAAGTACCTAATAAAATTAATATTGGTGGGATAATTTTGAATTATTTCTTTTAAAATTCACAGTTTTCATCCACTTTTTATGTCCAAAAAGGCGCGCACGCTCACTCTCGCGCAAGCGACGCGAGCGGGGGAAGGCGGGTGGCAGGAGGGGGGCTCGCGCGGGTCGACCGTGCAATGCGCAAACAGTGACAACAATTTCAATTTGTGTTGGGAAAGTTTGGGACTAAAGTAAAAAAAAAATTTTTTTCTTCACAAATTTCAATTTGTGTAGGGAAAAGTTTGGGACAATTATAAAAAAATATAAAATAACTTTACCTTTACTTCACAAATTGATTGTACTGCTGTTATAGAATGACCTGACAAAATTTGAAAAGGGGTCCAAAAATGACCCTGAATAAGAATAAGTAAAGTTTTAAATTAAAAAAATAAATTAATTTAAGAAATAATTTTAAATGTTTGTCATAGGTAAATTTATTATTGATTTTTATATTTTCTGATTAAAAAATATAAACCTATAGTTTTTTTCTTACCATTTTGTATGTGGTATGTTGTGTCCTGCGTAATATACCCAAGTCCCGGATGTCAAGCTAGGTAATCCCGGAAATGCCTTTTTTGGAGCTGGCAAGCCTAGTCACGTCCCATGCCAGAAAAGAGCAGGTTGTGCCGCACCCAGTGAAGGCGTGGAGAAACAACTCGAATCCTGGGGGGACTTCCAAATCTCCACGATTGAATGAGGTTGAGGAATATTGTTTGGAGCCTGAGTCACCTCTACCACTTTTCTGGAAGTAGGTAAACATTCTTCACAGCCGAACCCAAACCATTGAGAAGGACAAGGAGGTCCACATCATGTCCAATAATGAGCACTGATTGAAAAGAGGTGCTCTTATCAAGTGCTACCTTGACGATGTGACAAACGAAAAAGCTTTTATACGAATTTTAAATTTCTGTTTGCAAACCAAAAAGTGCGAAAGTTGACGAAAGTTTTTTTGGATTTTTAAGATTTGTGACTAAGACTTGGAGATCTGTATCTTGGTAAGTATTTAACCTACAGAATTAAGTCCAAAGATTTGAGATCACTCAAATTGTAGCAATTTTTGTATTCTTTAGAAACGCGTAGTTTATTTTTAACACATAAGTAGTTAAGGGCTTACAATATTGATATTGATATATACGCGATACTTTCGCGGTTTTTCGAGTGCTGCAAAGTTAGCACAGGTCTTTCGAAGCTGCAAACTTGGATTTATGCTACTGGTAGTGGTCCTAACATAACAACATATAAAAAAACCAGAACTAGCCGTTAGTTTGCGATTTTAGCGATTTCTAGTATATGACTGGCCTAATACTGCGAAAAGCAAATGGCGCTCATACCATTAAATGTCTGCAGGTGTTTTTGTTAAAACATTTGCAGACTGCATTTTGAAATTGTTTCTTAAAAATATTTTTATTTTTAATAAAAAATAAGTTGTTTTTTCATCTGTGTTATAAAACGAGTGAACACTGATTCTCATTAAGTTTTTTTTATTAATCTGATAATTTCTGCGGACATATTGGTCATTTCTGTGTCTACGATTTTTTAGTTTTTGGCTTTTTTTAAATTAATTGTTGATTTTTGAGTTGTGTTTCTATATTTTTTGTATGAACCTAGTTAAAATTAATACATTGGTATAAAATGTACCTACAAAGTTTTTATTTTTCATGCTAGAATAGAATGTCCTATTATCATATTTCCATTATTATTGTTTGTTATATCTAAAAGTATACACTTTAAGGAATGAGAAGCACAAGGGATTTTGTTGATTTTGTACCTATTTTAAAGGTTTAAAAACAATCAGAGGTGTCTTTGATCAGATGACGGGTTTACTTTGATCAATGACCAATGTGGGGTGACATTATTTTAAAAAAAATAGACTGCTTCGTCATAACTGATTAAGATTTAGTTCTACCAATACTCTATTCAATAACCAATTCGTATCATTGATCAAAATAACCCCAATAATATGAATAGCTTTAGCGCAAAATCCTGCGGGCCGGTTTTTATTTTTTATTATTTATATTAAAGGGTTAAGCATAATAAAAAAAACTTTCAAATCCCGTTATAAAATATACGGTGATCCTTTGATCACCCAAAAGTTTTCATTCAGACTCAAAATCAGTTTAAAGTTGATCAGCTGATTCTTTTTTCATTGAAACGGATGGTTAAAAAATATTGTTTTCACTTTATCCTATAAATGTGTATAAACTGATACTTATTCTTATTTGAATTTCAAAAGTGATCAAAGTCCAGTCCCCCATCTTGCAGTACCTACTTATTTTAGTTTAAGTTCATAAGCAATAACAATAATCGTTTGTAAGAAATTACCTAGTACATTGTGTTGTGTTGTGTGTGACTTATTTGTTTGTTTTTTGACCCTTTAACATAGTCAATAAGTATGTATACTATTAAATAAAAATACCTACATAAATCAGTACAAAGAAACAAGCAAGCAAGTAAAATTTCGTCTGTAGACTGAAAAAACTGCCAGGTTGCGAACTTTAAGGGCATCATTTTAGATACTAGGAGAACTTACAAACTATATTAAACTAGTGACTCACCCTGGCTTCGTACGGGTGCAATGCTGATACTAAGGCTATATTAATCTATATCACATGCATGCACAATGTATTTAAGGTACTTAATTGGATAAGGATTAATGTTGTATGGCATAAAATCGCTTCCTAAATAAGCCATTATTTCTCATAAAAAGAAAGGATAAAAATGGTTATTGTGGGTTATCCCTAAGAGATAGACATATACTATTTGAGGCTTTATTGTGGACCTTTTTAAGATGGACAATACTGTAGTACATATTTTTGATCTATCTCGTAGGATTCAGCCAGCGCACAAAGGAGTATTTTTGCTCTAAAACTGGTTAAAAGTCCAATTTAGAAACTAACGCAAAGTACTCTCAAACCAGTTTTTTTATAAACCTTATTAACCCACGAGTCGAGTAGAAGGCACAAAATTAACAGTAGAAGGCACGCTTTGGCGTACAATCAGTCTGATAGAGTCATACGTGTGCATATAATATCTTTGTTATCGGCGTTCTCAATATTTTCACAACTTCTAATGTGATTTGTGGTTATTTTTGGAAGCGTGCTAAACATGGAAGAAGAGGGTATGTTCTGAATGTTTCATGTCTTATTTTATTATTTTAATACGGAAATTATAAGTCTATTGAGTGTTATTTCAGATATGTTAAAAATAAGAAATTTTTTACTTAGAAACAAATTCACAGGCATTTTTGTTTATGTGTCGGGCTTTGTCGGGCAATTATTTTTTTTATATATGAAAGTACGGACCCTCATCTATCATATTTAGTTGAAATTAGTTCCTCATTTTTCCTCCACTTTGAAAAAAATAATTAATAACTCCAGGTCGACGAAGACACTTCCAAGTCCTTAGACACTAGTCTTGAAATAAATAATGACTGAGATGACGACACTGATTGCGAATATGATTAGTATAATCATATATTGTGTAAAATGTCTTTATTTTTATTTATTATTTGTAATAATTTATAAAATTGCATTTTTTTACTGAAAATACAAAAATAACTAATCATATGGGTGTATATTCAACGAATATTTTTTTTCACTGATATTATGTCGTTTTCATTTCACTAGAAACATCAAATAATTTTGACCGAGTTTTTAATACAAATACTCCTATGTGCAGCGTTTGCAATGGAAGCGCAAAAAAAGTGTTTATTTACAAAACACATTAGAAACCTTTAAAATTATCAGTGTTTCTCTACTATATTTTTCAAGTATTATACATGTAAATCTTAAGCTTGAATCACTCTATCTACCAAATAAAACCGCATCAAAATCCGTTGCGTAGTTTTAAAGATCTAAGCATACATAGGGACAGACAGCGGGAAGCGATTTTGTTTTATACTAGGTAGTTATTTGGTTGGACTGCAAAAACTGCCAGGTTGCGAACTGGCAGACCAATTAATATTTAAAGAGGATCATTTTAGCTACAAGGAGAACTTGGTTTCATGCAGTAACTTGATGAGGTAAAATAGCACCCCCATCATCATCATCATCATCATATCAGCCACACGACACCCACTGCTGGGTATAGGCCTCCCCTAAGGATCTCCACGACGATCGGTCCTGCGCTGCCTGCATCCACTGGCTTTCCGCGACCTTCACCAGATCGTCGGTCCACCTTGTCGGGGGCCTACCCACGGAGCGTCGTCCGGTGCGCGGTCGCCATTCCAGAACCTTTCTGCCCCAACGGCCATCGGTTCTTCTCGCTATGTGTCCCGCCCATTGCCACTTCAGCTGAGCAATCCTTCGAGCGATGTCGGTTACTTTAGTTCTCCTGCGGATCTCCTCGTTTCTGATTTGATCACGTAGGGAAACGCCGAGCATGGCTCTCTCCATTGCACGCTGAGCGACCTTGAGCCTCCTTATGAGACCCATAGTTAGCGGCCACGTTTCACTGCCGTAAGTCATCACTGGCAACACACACTGTTCATAGACTTTCGTCTTGAGACACTGAGGTAAGTCGGACGCGAAGATTTTTCGAAGCTTCCCGAATGCTGCCCACCCGAGTTGGATTCGGCGAGAGATCTCTTTCTCGAAGTTGGACCTACCTAACTGGACTGCCTGTCCTAGGTATACGTAATGGTCAACAACTTCAAGTGTAGTGTTCCCAACATGAACTGGAGAGGGTACAACATGGGCATTTGACATAATTTTCGTCTTTTCCATGTTCATCCTAAGACCCACTCTTTGGGAAGCACTACGGAGATCTTCGAGCATTGTGTTCAGGTCTTCCATGGTCTCAGCCATAAGGACTATATCATCGGCAAAACGAAGGTGTGTTAGGTACTCGCCATTAATGTTGATGCCGAGTCCTTTCCAGTCCAAGAGCTTAAAGATGTCCTCCAACGCAGCTGTGAACAGTTTCGGAGAAATAACGTCTCCCTGTCTCACACCACGCTGCAGTTGGATAGGATTTGTGTTCTGGTTCTGTACTCGGATCGTCATGGTGGCATTTTGGTATAAGTACCTCAACACCTCGATATACCTATAGTCCACTTGGCACCTTTGGAGAGACTGCAGCACCGCCCAGGTTTCAATCGAATCAAAGGCTTTCTCATAGTCCACGAACGCCAAGCAAAGTGGCTCATTATACTCCTCGGTCTTCTGTATAACCTGCCGCAGCGTATGGATGTGGTCTATGGTGCTAAAGCCTTTTCGGAACCCGGCTTGTTCGGGAGGTTGGAAGTCGTCGAACTTGCGAGCGAGACGATTCGTAAGGACTCTCGAAAACAACTTATAGACATGACTCAGAAGCGAGATGGGTCTATAGTTCTTTAAGAGGGACTTGTCACCCTTTTTAAAGAACAAGATCACCTCACTTATGTTCCATGTCTTTGGCGTTCTGCCCTGGACGATGACGGAATTAAAGAGCTTCTGGAGGACTTTGAGTATCGGCTTACCGCCCGCTCTCAGAAGCTCTGTAGTGATTCCATCGTCACCCGCCGCCTTGTTGTTTTTCAGCTGTTTGAGAGCCATACTAATCTCGTACAGGCTGACGTCCGGGATATCTTGAGTATAGTGTCGGGTAAGCTTGGCTCTGGGGTCTTTAGCCTTGCTTTCAACAGGTGTCTGCGTGGAATATAACTGCCCATAGAAGCTCTCGATCTCCCTCAGGATTTCAGGCTTTGATGAAATGATGCGTCCGTCGTCAGTTTTCAGCTTCGTCATCTGGCTTTGCCCAATAGACAGATCTCTCGCGAACACTTTGGAGCCTTTATTCCGCTCGATAGCCTCTTTAATACGATTCGTATTAAATTGGCGAAGGTCGCTCGTCAAAGACTTAGATATCTGTCTATTAAGCTGCCGATAACGATTAGCATCTACTGAACTCTGGAGCCTCATTTCACGTCTCTGATCCATGAGTAGGAGTGTGTGGTCGGAGAGTTTCTTTATCTTGGGACGGCGGGTCTTAAAGAGCTTGGACCCTACCGTACGGACAGTATCCACCACCATGTTGTTTAGATCGTCCACATCTATGCTGTTCTCAAGGGCTTCGAAGCGGTTTTGGAGTTCGAGTTGAAAGCTCTCGGGGTTTTGAATATGGGCCGGCAATGGTCGAATTGTTGATTTTATCAGTCGAGATCTTTCCAGCTTTGGGTTGATATTCAATGTGCCACGTACCAATCGGTGATCGCTCCCCGTCTTAACAGCGTTGATCACAGTGACATCATTGAATATTTGCTTTTTCGTCGACATGATAAAATCTATCTCATTTCTGACTTTACCGTCCGGACTGACCCAGGTCCACTTCCGGCATTCCGGCTTTCTGAAGAAGGAGTTCATCATAAAGAGGTTCTCCTTCTCCATAAAATCAGCCAGCATCTGGCCTCTGTCATTCCGTTGCCCAACTCCAAATTGCCCCACTCTCAGCTCATCACCGCATCGTTTCCCCAACTTTGCATTGAAGTCCCCCATCACAACAGTGTAGTGGGTTTTGTAGCTATGCATGGCTTTAGAGATCTCCTCATACATAGCCTCCACTTCGTCATCTTGGTGTGTCGAGGTCGGTGCGTAAACCTGTATAACATTCAGCGAACACCGTTTGGATATTCTGAGTATAAGGTACGCCACCCTGGTCGACACACTTCCGATGGTAATCACGTTGTTGACAAGGGACTTGTGGACGATGAACCCGACACCACCTTGGGACTGTTGGTCGCCCTCCCGGTAGTAAAGCAAGTTACCGGAGTTGAGGATTATCGAGTCCTCTCCCGCTCTTCGGACTTCAGATTCACTTCAGCACCCCCATGCGGCCCCTAAAAATGGTTGGACTGCGGAACCCTCCAAGAATTCGCTCGGCAGACATAATTATTTAAACTCTACTAATAGAGACTAAAAGCAACGAAAAGGTTTTGTTCTGTAACCACATGAGGTAAAATGATGGTCAAAAGTAGGTAGCACAGCTTTGCACCACCAAGGTTCCTCCAGGTTGAGCCCCGGCAGACCAACATTTTTCTTACCTATTTAAGGTCTACTTTTCGTGGAAGGTGGTAATATCCAGTAACTCGATGGGGTAGGTAACCGTGCGATGGCCGCCCGGTCTATCAAGCTAACGCACTCACTAGACTTGAAATAAAATAATTTTTCCCTCTCTATCAGAATGACCTTTTCGCTGAAAGACAATTCACGTTGGATGACATGAAAGCAAGGTACCTAGATAGCCGAAAGACAATTCAGCTACATGACTTAAAAGCAGAGTGACCAGACAGCAGAGAGTCAACTCAGCCAGACGTACTAGAGCGGTTGTTGAAAGTGCTTTGGTATGTAGTTGGTATTTGGTTTGATTTTTTATTTTACCGACGTTTCGGCACTTTTGCAGCTGCCGTGGTCACGCGGGACTTTGATTAATTACCAAAATACCTACTTTCAATAAAACCGCGCTAGTATCTGTTAAAAAGTGTTGTAATGAAAAGTAACCTATTCAAAACACAATTTCCCAAAGTACAGTAAACGGCACACTGGGCTTCCACAAAGTGTAAAATTTTCCTAATCAATTTTAACTCGTCAACGCCCGGAAAACGAGACACAATAGATTTTCTATTGTTGTCCGGTCGCCGGAAACCGCTCAGGCGTTGATGAATTTAACTGAAAATCAAGCAGTTAAAGTTTCAAAATTTATTGGAGATTTTTGACAGTTTTGTATAGTTGATGTGCTGCTGACTGTATGTATACCTTTTTCCATTTATGAAAGAACAACTTCGTCATCCTTACTTCCTTACTTACCTTTTATATATTATATTGTATATTATCCTTGTTCTTCCTTATCAATATTATAAATGTGAAAGTCCGTTTGTTTGTTTGTTTGTTACGCCTTCACGTCTTAACTACTGAACCGATCATCATGAAATTATGCTTACACGTTGTCAAGGGTACAGAATAGGATAGAGTACCTACCTCCCAACCAGAAAAAAACGTACAGTTCCCGAGGGGTAGCAAAAAAAACTGTCCGCACGCAGACTAAGTTGCGGGCGGCCGCTAGTCTTACATAACTGCTTATTTACTAAACATATGCTTCCAATATTACATTACATGATAGTAGCCAACCCAATCCCCTTTTACACAAATCTACACTTTCCTGACTTTTGCCAATAAATAATGCAAGTTTAAACAAACTCTCCTGTCTATTAGGTCATATTGACTGTGCTAATAAAATCCCGTAGGTATTTCTGTTCACACTGCATATAGAACCAGTTTCATGTTCATCAGACGGAACTGTGAGAAGGTCCCGTAGGATTTCTTGCAGTAGCAACCATTTATCATTCGGTTCTCACCTTCAGTTGCATATTTACGTAGTGGTGCAAGGTTTTGTTGAATTTTGGAAGGAATTAATAGCTATGGAAACTTGCTCACAATAATATTATTGTAGGACTCCGCTCAGGATTATTATTGAGAAAAAATATTAATATTGCACTTTAATAGGTCAGCCAACTTTTTCCCCTTATCTAATAAAGGACTAAACCCTGGTTTTAAACTGATGCTGTCACATTCACTTCTCAAACTTACGCGTTCACTAGACAAAATAAAACACTTTTTAATGGATAATAGCGCGGTTTTATTGAAAGTACTTTGGTTATTATTTTAAACCAATTAACTTAAACCAATTAAAATTTTGTTAAATATTAATTTCTGAACGTCATTAAAAAATTCATCGCTTGAGGGTAGGCTCACGAGTAGCTTCAGTCCCCCGTGACCACGGCAGCTGCAAAGGTGCCGAAACGTCGGGAAAAACAAAAGCGTTTTATTTCATGATGCTGACACTTTTATTTGCTGAAAAAAAGGCCGAGACATTTTCAGTCTTTTCTCATTCATTTAAAACAAATCTACATTCCAATTTAGATCATAATCTTTCAACTCTATTTATACTGGGACGATAAACCTGCGATGGGAACAGAACCCGTGCCCCTAATGGAATGGCACGCCGAGGGAAATCAGGAGTCCTATTAGCTTAGAATATAAATTGTTGGCATCGAACCAATTAGCTGGTGGAGAGCGCAGGAAATATTAAATCAGTGTCCGTTTATTGAACCTTGGGTTAGGTTTTCGCACGTAACACCAACTCTAGCCCGACAGCACCCACAGCAAAGTATTAAAAATAAGCGTTAAATCGTGACGGAGTTTTCAACATCAATGCAGGGATTTATGTAGGTATGCAGGGCTGATATGTATATAGATTTAAAATTTTAAGTATAACCTCCTGCATGCCTACACAAACCCCTGCATGCATTAGTCCTGCAAGCAGAAGCCCTCCATGCAGGGCTTTGAGAATGTGTAATTTGCGAAGACATTTATGTCAATTATACACGTTATACTCTTGCGCAAACTTAAACTTTGCTGGAAGATATACTTGGGTAAGGATCTCCTCAGTGGTTAATGATTTGGATAAAGTGCGCCGCTTCTGGATGGATCTGGGATGGCTTGACTAGCCATACCAATGCTATGTTTACGCATAATGGATCAAATGGGAGTCTAAATGCGGAGAAAAGAGCCCATCACCAATATACTAAAATACCAAATGCGCCGCTACCTTCAGCCTTATCGTCACTTAAGATAAGTTGAGTGAGATGGAAGGCCAGCGTCTCTTAAAGTCTATTTTGACATATATGTATGAAGTAGTATCAATTTTTATATTTTTTCAGTTTTGCCGTGTTCTGTCGCTACACACTTTCCGTATGTGCATATCAGAAAGTCCTTTACATTATTTAAGCTTGTGTTATTCAATGAAATGGTTTTGCCTCAAACCACTGTATTAAAAGGCGGTAAACAATTAAGGCTATAACAACAAAAGCACTTTTAAGAAAATTTATCACAGCGGGCGTTGCTTATAATACTGTCGTCGTTTCCGTAAGCCCGCATATTTTCGCGAGCCACGGGACATAAAACAGTGGGTATCATTATATTCCCCGGCGAGCGCTTGAATGGGTGTCCCTCGTTATAACACCCCTACAGACCCTTTAATTTTCCTTTTGAATATGTTACACGGTTAAAAAAGTGCGCTTCGTGCGACAAAAACCTGGTTCGGTGGTAGGATCTTTTCAATGTTGTCGGGTTTTTTTTGTAAAGCGAAAATGTTATGAATTTAAATGTTTTCCTTGAAATAAACGATCAAATGACTTCTTTATTTGAAATAATCGTTTCGCTTCTTCGTAAAGTTACTGATATCGGATTATCGGAACTTGAGATCGAACACTTACCAATAACATTACATCGATCGTTCATCATTCAAATGAGACCGATCGTGATGAGATCGATCGTTCATGATATCAAAAGCTTATGAAATCGAACTTTCATGAGATCGATGCTTTAACAAATTGACAAGTCATAATGCCAAAAGTTTTATAAAGATAAGAACGAAAATAAAAACAAACATTAGTGAAATAATATTTAATAATAATTTATGGATTGTAAAAAATACAATACAAATCAACGAACAGCTTGTGCAAAATAACTTGACCCATTTTTTAGTACCACGTGACTTGCGCAGTAGCAATTTTAGGTACAAAAATGTTTAGTACGCAAGCATCATTGCCTATGTTTGGTTTTAAGTTATATTGCGCGAGCCGTACCAACAAAACAATAAAATCGAAATATTTTTTAGATATTTCAGTAATTAAGGGTAGTAAGTATTTTCAGTTCGCCGCGATATGTCAGACATCGGTTTGGGTTTTTTGTCACTCAATAATTTTGTGGTACCTACTCTCCAACCATCTTCTCTATTGAAATTTGGATATTTGTTGATTTCAATAGCCTCTCGTAACATTCTGGGAAGAACAAAGACTCATTCCTCGCGAGGCTGTCGAAATAATTGATGTTTTATTTCTAATTGAAGTACGTATACTTTTTAAGCTTTTGTAGCTACGACATTAGATCAAAAGCTAAGTTACGCAAACGTTAATAAGACCTATAGGAACTTAATTATTTTTAAAAGATTCAAAATGTTAAAGCCCGAACAGTTTGTTAATTCCCAAATTGATCCCAATTAATTTACATCAGAGGGGACTTTGGGAACATCGAAACTTTCAACGGATCAATGTCAGTTTGTCGTCTGTGGCTTATTGATCAGCTAGACGGAATATTTAAATAAAGATGAAGACTGAACGGAAACCACAAATCCGCATTGGGCCTTTGTGGTGGGTCATGACTCGTTTTTCTTATCCACCCAGGGAAAGTCTGTTCCCCAGTTGGGCCATCAAAATGGCTGATGTGCATCTGAATATGTCTACTTATTGTTGAATATGTGATAATGGAGAGGAACTCGATGGCGCAGTGGTTTAACACCTGACCCAGCGATTGTGGAGGTTAAGCAACTTTTCTGAGGGGTGGTCATGGGATGATTGACCAGAACTTGTGCTTCGGAAGGCATGTTAAGCCATTGGTCCCGGCTGAATTTGCAGTCGTAACACCCACCAATCCGCGTTATGCCGCCGCGTCACCGCGCGTAGCGGGTTATGGCCTTGGCCAATCCTCCTTATCTATCCGTAAGGAAGGCCTGTGCCCCACCCAGCAGTGGGGATAATAAAAATGGCTGATGGTCATGTGATGGTCATATCAATAAGTAGCTCTCTAGATTACAGATCTAATACCTTCACCAACTCCCTTCTTCCATCGGAAAACCAGACGTACGAATGTTATTTCTGAGTTATTTCTGAGGGCCACGGTTTTTGATAGATATTCCAAAGACTCGCACTAAGCGTTTTTCTACAAATTTTATCATCCTTCCGTACTTGTTGTATGGTCTGTGTCCGTACCGCGCTAGATAGTGGAACTCCTTGCCTGAGTCTGTTTCCCATAGAAATAGAATGCCAAAGAACAACATGTCAATAAACAGGTGATCCGAAAAACGAATGTATACATTATATATATATGAGATACGTAAAATATGACTTACATACATAAGATATTTGGTTTTAGAGAAATGTGTGGCAAAATCTCATTTATCTTTGAAAAGTGTGATTACTTGGATTGTTTCTTTTTATCACATCACAATTACTTTGAGCACAAGATACCATGGCTCCACGATACCTTTATTTGAAATTCTGATAAGGATTAACAAATATTTTAAACAAACTTTGATTGCTCTTGCAAGGCGGGTCGCTAGGGGCTCTTACTGTAAAAAATGTTGGCACATTGTCACTTGATTCTTTGTCTCTTTTTTCACAGACCGTGTCCGTATAATGTTAACTTCTCTTTTCCTATGTCTTAGTGTTTCCTGATAGGTACAATCTGATCTGGGGGCCTTCAAATCGCGAGTGAATATGTTACCTCAAGGCAAGCGCGTTTTATCGTAGATCGCATCATCATTTACCATCAAGCATGATATCGGTCAAGCGCTTAACTATTTTAATAAAAAAAGACAATTTAAATTCAAAATTCAACAAAAATTATTGACATGAAATTTTAGAGTTATAGAGACTTGTTTCATAAGTACGCTCTAAAGGCTTTCAGCATCTAGAAACGGCATATAGCTGAGAGCACAATGCTTTCATAAAAATATAAAAAAGTTATCAAGAATAGTTCGATTCTTTGACAGATCCTATTTGATCTCCACATCCGTAACAGTGGAATGCAATAACTTGATACTTTGAGCGTTCACACTCTTTGAAGCTTCGAATCCGATTAACGAATCTGTTTGTGGAAGAATTCTTTGTGCTTCCAACGCGGATCAAAAATGGTATAGATAACTGGTTTCGTTAAATCTTTAAGGAAACTTATCAAGTTTTGTTATTCTTTGGAAAGATAAACTTTTCTAAATTTAATCATCAGAATTATGGAAATATTCGTAACCGAATTCAATGATATTAAGAATTTAAATGTGAATATACTTTTGAATTAAATAAATCAGTATTAATAAAGAAGTTGCATTTTCCTAAAACGGCTACTGCTACAAAACTTTTATTTTACAAATGGTCAACAGTAAAAACATCGATGCCACAGTGTCAAAAAAAAACCGGCCAAGTGCGAGTTGGACTCGCGCAAAGGGTTCCGTACCAAAAAAAATACAAAAATCATGTTTTTGTATGAGAGCCCCACTCAAATATTTATTTTATTCCGTTTTTAATAGTATTTGTTGTTATAGCGGCAACAGAAATTCATCATCTGTGAAAATTTTAACTTTCTAGCTATCACAGTTCATGAGATACAGCCTGCTGATAGACAGACAGACAGATAGACGGACAGCGGAGTCTTAGTAATAGGGTTCCGTTTTTATCCATTGGGTACGGAACCCTAAAAAACTAAATAAAGCGTATTATTAAATTTTACTAATTAAGTGGCCATCATTTAGTTTTCAAGATAGTTGATAATCTACAATAATTAGAATAAAATTTCAATTAGCATTTTATAAAAGTCCTTAGTTTTGTTGTCAATAGATGAGTTGAGGAAAGTTTGTCTTCTTTGTCAAGAAGAAATAAGTGAGTGAAAATGTTATTTCTGGGACAAATACGGCCCCTAAAAGAGATCGTCACCTCTGGAAGTGCTTAAATAAAATCGAAATAACACAGCAAAATATTGTAAGTATAAAAATCGCATGTAGGTTAGAGAGTTTATGACTTAATAAGCCACTTTACATGAAAACAAAAGAACTGTGCAAAGCTTTATGTAAAATAGACTTCAAAATTGTAAGCGATGTATTCCAAGGTGAGCTGCGGTTGAGGTGAGAAATGAGTTTGGATTGAAGCCGGGTCGTGGGTTATCGTCTGAACGCAGCCTAAAGAAAAGAAAAATAGTAATGTAATAAATAAATTAATGTTTACCATTAAAATGTGATTAATTTTAATGAAAAAGTATGATAAAAGGAATAAAACAAATACAAGGCAACTGAAATCTTACCTACAAATGGGTGTAGATAATCTAATCACTAAACAGTTAATAATAAATCAAAGCGTATTCCAGACTTTGTTCAGAAAATCCCCTCACGTAATACGATTAAGGATGAACCTCAGACAGGGTCAATGACCTCTAGATGCTGACATCTTCAAATTAACTGCAGCTAAAGCAAATTAGTGTTTGCTTTCACTTAAGTTTGTTTAAGCTAAGTTTTGCTTCACGTTTATATTTACAGAGCTATTTACTTTTGCTTATTAAGAAATCCTAACATTAGGTGTTTTGTTTTTTTTTGAGTGCACGTAGTCTGAACTCTAGCGCCGCCATTGGAAAAAATTCACAGATTTTGCAGTCCCCGCAAGAATCGGAGCATTGAAAATTAATACAAAAATTTACGAAAAACCAAAATCAAATCAAATACAAAATCCTATTATATTTTTAAATTACCTAGGTAGTACCTATTTATTTTTACGATTGTGACACTCGGCTCCGCCTCGTGTCACAAAAGCGCCCGCTCACTACCTCGACGCAGCCCAAATATTATTAACCGATTTTCAAAATTCCAACGAATGCACTTCTCGTCTGCTTCTGCATATTTTAACACTATTACCATGACGATCGGTCAATAATCTTAGAAGCTACATAACTTTTTATGTATGGAAACACCCGTTTTTCTAGAATTTCAAATCTAAAGGGACCACCTACAGGTCACAATTATTTACCGATTTTCAAAATTATTTCGCCATTTGGTAGTGAAACTAATACCCTAGGACTTTTTTTTAATTTTTTCTTAAGTCAGTTTTTTTCCGAAATATTTACAATTTATTAATAAACACCCCCAAAAAACCCGGAATTTTTGGAATTTAGCAAAATTTCTTAAAAAGTTACCAATAGATTTTCAAAATTCAAACTTTCACACGTGTCTCGATAAATTCCTCAACTTTTGGTACTATTTCCATCTCGATCCTCTCAAAATACTCGGAGATATGGTCAAAAATACGTCTCAGGCGATTTGCATCTGATAACCATTTTCAATGGAAAAAAAATAATAGTGCTTAAATGAAAACAAAATTGTGAATTAGGTATCATCTCTGTAGTGCACTCCGAAGAAGCTTTGTGGTACTTTTTGTCACTTAATCAGTAGTACCTGGGTGAACCGAGCAAGCTCGGTTATTACTATTTATTGTAATATGGTAGTGTTTAGGTGATAACAAAAGTGCTTTAGCTACTTACTTTGGGATCAGAGCAATGTATGTGATGTTTTTTTCGATATTCGTATTCTAAACCTTACACCACTTGTCACAGAGAAATGCCATCTATTGTCTTTAGCTCGTGAGCTTTGTAATAAGATGTAGTTAATTACATAATAGTTCCGCGAGGAGTAGTAGTTAGTTTTTATGGCATTAGCCGAGAGATGGCGTCACAAAACATATCCGAAAAACTGTTTAAAATTTGTATCGGTATTTTTTTTGTTTTGCACTATTGCTTCACAAGTCTCAATAAAATAAAAACCCGAAAGCAACATTAACTATTTTTTTTAAACTTGTCTAAAAACAATAAAAATAAAAAAAAAATAAAAATATATAAACTTGATTATATAAAAAAAAGTAAGTCACCGAGCGGGATTCGAACTCGGAACACTCTTTTCTTGTGGTCCGCGTCCTAACCCGCTGAACCAAACAGACATTGGCCGGCCGCTTACGAAATTAGCGACCATATTCTGCGTCGAAAGAAAAACGCATGAAAACGCAATAAATAAGACTAATCTAGATCGATTGTTTACCCCCGAAAACCCCTATATACCAAATTTCAGCGAAATCGATAGAGCCGTTTCCGAGATCACAGAAATATATATATATATATATATACAAGAATTGCTCGTTTAAAAGTTTAGTTTATTTGAAAAGTGGCTACTTTTAGCAAAATAACTTAAACTGATGTTGATGTTAAGACTGCTCTTTAGAGTGAAATGGACTTTCAGCATAAAAATAACATCAAAACCTAAAAACTAATTTTTTGGTGACTTAATTTTTTTTAGATTGTGGGTTCTTCCACGAAAAGGTTCTGTTAAAATATGACTTCTTACTTAATTTCCAAGTTATTTCCTCCACCTACCTACTTATATTTCCCTGAAAAGCACGCTTTGTGCGGGATTCAAGTGCGGTACTTATACACGCGAAGTGAGAACAAAGAGTACTTGAATGACAATACGACGAACGAACTTCACTTGAAAACGAGTTTTCAGCTTTTGCACCCTGAAGTTTGGAGTAAAAACTTTTCGCTGTTTTTCTTTAAAAAATTGTATATTTTTAGACAAACAAACTTCTAGAGATTCGCTTAAGTTAGAAAACTGCAATTGTATTTTCAGATTAATGAATGCCCGCGCCTTTTTCGGGCGTTGAAGCGTTATAAGGAGAAGATTCCATTTTTCTTTTTAACATACGAAACCCTAAAAAGGTGATGAAAATGACCTCTCACCCTTGAATAGAGCTCTGTCGACAGAATAATTGTTTTTTTTACAAAATTCTACGCTTGACCCTCACTCCGATAAGGAAAATGAATTTCCTCCCACACCCCGGTCGAGGTGACATGTGATTGGCGTGAGGGTACACTAACGATAATGTTCGGTCAACGGAAAAGTGTAGGCAGGATCTAGGTATCGATAAATTACGATTGTGTGACGACGCAGGCAGATGCGATGGAAATGAAGTTGTTTCACTGTTTTGACATTGAAAATGTCTTTTCGTTCGCTCCAGTATAGGCTCCGATTTCAGAAAAAAATGCGATCCCCTTATATAGCAGAGGGTTGTGACGTTATGATATTCAAAAAAGACTCAAAAGACGCGTATTCACGAAAGCTTCAAGGTGCAAAAAGAATTATTCGAGAAAATAAAAAACTAAAAAAATATGTCCGAAATAGTGGAAAAAAAATTATTTTTGTTCCGATTTTTTGGTTTTGGCGCTCGATATTTTAGAAACGAAGAATGATATCAAAATTTTGAGCAAAACTCCTGTGAACAATTTAGTAAGCTACAAGTTAAGTTTAAAACAAAGGCAATCGGGTTAAGGGTTTGCCCTGTAGCTTAACCTTTAAAATTGAAAATGATCGCTTTAGTATAGCCCCCATTTTCGCTCAGAGTGCGACATCGCCTTGGTGCCATAAGTTTTAAGGCTACATGAATGGTTGACGCCTCAAAAGACGCGTATCAACGAGGGCTACAATATGTAGCCGGTAGCGTGTTGGCGTAATTTCGGGAAGCGCGCTCCTTAGATGCGCGACGCGTCACTGAGTTGTTATGGAGGTTTGACGTAGTTGAA
This sequence comes from Agriphila tristella, assembly GCA_928269145.1. NCBI lineage: Eukaryota > Metazoa > Arthropoda > Insecta > Lepidoptera > Crambidae > Agriphila > Agriphila tristella. The sequence continues at coordinate 5,235,489 of OV743435.1, forward strand.
AACAAATCTTAGAATGTGTTATATATTTTAGGTTATAGTAGTACTACCTTTTTATAAAATAGTAATGTTTATAACAATGAAATATCTTTAAATTAATTTCATACACACGACTCACAGAAAAGTAGATCTATATGGCTTTGCTGTGATTTCAAACAAAGGAATATTTTTTTTTATAAAATTCAATAAATTCATTTTCAATGTACCAGAAGGTCGTGAAAGGAACGAGATCTGTGAATTTTTCACTTATGATATTGAGCCTTTTCCTGTCTTCCCGCACTATTTGTCCACCACTGGGCAATTTTGGAAGGAATAGATTATTTTCCCGATATACCCCAGTGGTGGACAAAGATGGTGACGGGTATAGGCCGATAAAAGTGCATGATTTATCGATAAACTAGCAACCGCCCGCGGTTTCACCCTCCTCGCGTGGTTCCCGTTCCCGTAGGAATATCGGGATAAAAAGTACTCTATGTTTTAATTCAGGCTATCTACTATCTGTGTGCTTAATTTCAACCAAATCCGTTTAGTAGTTTTTGCGTGATTGAGAAACAAACATCCAAACATCCAAATATCTAAACATCCAAACCCACAAACTTTCACATTTATAATATTATATATTATATTATAGTAGGAAGTAGGATTACAACTGTGTGACGACGCAGATACGATAGGAAATAAAGTATTTTACTGTTTTTAACTTTTATCAAATAAATGAATAAAATAAAAAATATTTTGTCCATGGACTATATTCCAGGTTTTGTCCGAATTTCTTCCCCTATTTACAGTTCCATCCTATCCAACAATTTTTACAATAAAAGGTTGTGTCCTTCTTCATGGACCAATATAATATGTCTATACCAAAATTCATCATGATTGTTCATGATCACCGCCAGACGGCGTTACTTTCCTTTTCTAATATAATTAGAATGGATTTAATATTTGATATTGTGTTTTTTACAACTTGCCAAAAACTGGACGGGTATATGGTTTTCCATTTTCCATAGAAATTCCGTAAATTTTCCCTTATGATAGTGACATGACCCATTTTAAGAAAGAATGTTGTTTGTTAGTTTAAACTTTCTATTTTATATCTACTTAGGTATGTTTAACTGAACGAGTGAATGTAAAACTTAATCTCAATGAATAAATTAATTTTCATCACGTCAATGCTTCGATCAGCGTTGATGTTATAATTTTGTATTATTTGTTTTAACTTAAATTCTCTTATTTTACAAATACAGATTTTAATATATAATATTGTCTGTTTTTAGCAAGAAAAAGTCAAGGTAAATATATCCGTTCTTTAGAGCCTAAATCATTCATACCCTAAATAAAGATGGAAAAGTTACAATGTTAACTGAAGATTGAAAAAAAACAGCCTTAATGGCAAACAAAACTCTAACGAATTTCATTAACTTTCCGCGTTAGTGTAAATTTTCTTTGTTAACTTTTAGATAACTAAATCTAAATCTCCAATCGCAGCGAGTTGTATTTTCAAGACTTCCAAGAAGCCTGTCTGTCAACTTTACATAAAAGATCACTTTAACCTACGAAATTAAGCTTAATTTTGCTTAATTTCTTGTGGTCTTGGTGTCTAACCGACTTTTCACTCAGTCCTTTTGAGATTTAATTAGGAGTTTAATGTTCTCTGTTAAAGTGACGGCTGACTAATAAAATACTTGTTGATTAAACAAAATCTCTGTTTGAAACACGATTTTCAGTAATGATTCGATAGCAAATTCTGTATTGTAAAGATTGCCGTTTTCTTTGACGTTAACTTGAGTTTTGTGTAATTAAATAGGTATTATATGAATAATTCCTGCCAATGTTATAGTAAGTGAAAGCATTTTACTATTTAATCGAAATATTTTAGTAGAAAGACTACACAATTAATGATTTCTGACTCAACTGAAGAAGTATTTTTCATCTTTCAAAAGACGATACATAAGGTATGCAATAAATATTTAAAAACAAATTCTAAAATTCTATATAATGATATATAGCAGAATATTGTTAACCATTTAGTAGTATTTTTTCCCTCGGAAGTAGGGTATGGCTGGAAAAAATATTAGAATCAATCTCAATTCGTTTCAAAAGGTTGGGTTTTGTGCCTTCGTCAACCACTGTATGTCTCCCTTGTCTCATCAACGCATCGTTTCGCATCCATTGTTTTATCAACCCATCGTTTCGCTTCTTCTTCTTCCCAAACATTATCCCATTTACTTAGGGTAGACCTTCCTGTCCTTTTCTTCTACCTGTCACGGCAACGGCGTAATAGCTTAACAAAAATCGTATATTTTTTACAAGAGAAATGTTACATCTTCATTGAAAGTCCTCGAATTCCCAATTTACATTACTACTGGCTTCACAAAAAGGGGTGAGTCCTTAAAACTTTTATTTGCACACCTTATAGCAAAACATATTCTCTAACTTTTTGCTTACTTAAGTGACCCAGTTGGGAAGAATACGAATGAGCAAAGTTTTCTTGGAGAACATACAAGGACTGCGTGATAAGAAAAAACAGAAAACAATTTATATTACATAGTTCTAGTCAGTATAATTTATATATTTTACATAAATTTTACTTTTATTTTAGATGGCCCTGCCAAAACATATTAATTTCTCCGGTTCTAGAAGTTCTACACATATAAAAAAAAACTTTTCGAAAGATAAATAATACCACAAATCAAGTATAAAAATATTGTGTAATTCGTCATAAAAAAATACTTAAGTTAATTTTAATCTGAAATGTGAGTGCCTTTTTAGGGTTCCGTACCCAAAAAGGGTAAAAACGGGTCCCTATTACTAAGACTCCGTTGTCCGTTTGTCTGTCTGTCTGTCACCAGGCTGTATCTCATGAACCGTGATAGCTAGACAGGTGAAATTTTCACAGATGATGTATTTCTGTTGCCGCCATAACAACAAATACTAAAAACAGAATAAAATAAATATTTAAACGGGGCTCCCATACAACAAATGTTTTTTGCTTGTTAAAACAGTGTTTTTTGCTCGCTGTTTATAACGACTACAGGTACACATTTGACATTTTCACAGATGATGTATTTCTACTGCTGCTATAACAAAAAATACTAAAAACAGAAAAAAAAATTTAAGGAGGGCTCATACAACAAACTTGATTTTTTGCTGCTTTTGGTACGAAACCCTTCGTGCGCGAGTCCGACTCGCACTTGGCCGGTTTTTTGTTCTTATGTAGGTAAGGTACCTCAAAAACTGTTACACAAACCTTATATTATCTACAAACGACATCAAAATTATTGCAAGCACGTTTAAGTCGAAAACTCAATTCCCCAATATTTACACATCATTCCATCCCGAATCTATATTCATAAAATAAACAGTTCGTGCATGAGGATTATATGTATAAACACACTAAAATGTAACATTGTATCGACAAAATCAACTTTGAATTAGCTATTTGGATACAAACACCTCTTTATTGATGATATCATGTCGATATTGCTATAAAGGCCTACTCTGAAAACCAAACTACGATATCGGTTGACGTTGACATTCGTCCCTCAGGGATCGGCACTTTCTGGAACGCTGCTCCTGCTGCATAAAGTGACCTTGTATTTTGGGGTACGCAGATGACAGCACCGTTGTAGTGAGCTCTGATGCTTGAGCCTGTGCAGAACAAGTCCAGTGTCTTAGGGAGGCGGTGGACAGACGGATGTACCTATCACTGCAGGCAGTCTCCAAATGAGGCGATGCCAATAATGGTCAGGTTCAATCCATCAAAAACACAGGCATCTCTGTTCCCTGCTAAAAGGAATAATTTCGACCTGGCTCCTACTTTCCGAGGTGTATCATGCTGATTACTGATCAACTAGAGCTTCTCGGCATGTCATTGACGCCAACGCTCAATTTTGGCTCTTTCATTGAGAATAAAGCACAATTGACTGACATCAAAAAAGCTTGGCGTTCTGGCAAAGGTGAGAAAATACTTGACGCTGGAATAGCTGCTCAATCTCTACCAAGCACAAGTTCGATCGCGTATGGAGTACTGTTCTCATCTTTGGGAAGGCTCCGCCAAATAACAGCTCCAGACGCTTGAATCTATTGATTGGAGGGCCAGGAAGCTCATCGGCAACGATTATCTTTTTTGTAGTAAGCGCAAAATCCTCGAGTATAAACGCAAGGTTGCAAGCTTATCGGATTTTTAACGGATCCATTTCGGCGAGTGTGCAGTGGAATTGCGCTACCTAATTCATACATACATACATACACTCACGCCTGTTTCCCATGAGGGTAGGCAGAGACTATGGATCGCCACCTGCTATGGTCCTTGCACACCTCTTTCGCTTCATTCACATCCATCAATCTTTTCATACATGCCCTGCGGTTTTTGTCACTGCGTACACCAGCCTTTTTTATAATAACCTCTAACCGCCAGATGGCGGAATAGGGAATATGCATAAGTCACCGATTTTCCTAAAATTGAGCTTGATCGCTGCGGACACTTGTAAAAACATGATGGAACAGAAAGAAAAATAAAAAAAAAAATGATTATTTTCGTTTTATCACACGATGAAATCAGGGAAAATAACGATATTTTTTTTTTCGTTTTCGGATATAATGCACTTTACAGTCAGATAGAATATCGAAAAAGAAATAATATTTTGTATGACACATATCTACTTAAACGCAAAATTTAGGGAGATAATTAAAGATTATTGGCTAACTCCATATTAAACGCGCCCGAAACACACCGAAACGTGATGTGTGACGTCACCGTTTTGTATAGAGCGTTTTCGGCGGGAGCTGATGCGTGCTAACTTCAAGTAACTATATTTCGAGAAAAAAACGCAAGAGACAAGTTTCAATAATACAGTTGATTTTCTCACGCATTATACTATTGATTTTGATAAAAAAAATTTTTGATGCATATTCCCTATTAGGTTGCGCAATTCCACTATAGTAGAGTACAGATACAAATAGAGTGGAACTCCTTGCCAGAGTCTGTTTCCCGATAGGTTCAATCTGGGGCGCCTTCAAGTCGCGAGTGAATATCCAGGTTGTGACGTTTTTAAACGAATAACATAGTCCGACTATCGTGATACCTTTTTCGTAATAGGCATCAGCTCCAAGGAAATCACAACGTGCGTACGCCCTGATTTGCAAACGATCGTATCTTACGACGACCAACAGAAAGATCAAAATCGTGCAACAGCGTGAGAGGTACACGAAGCAAAGAAAGTTATAGAAATAAAGGAGTTTGTAATCAAATCCCGTGGCCGTAATAACGTATAAATACGAAGTTTCACCGCATTCGGCTTGAAATGTCCTCTGATCATGTTTAGGATATGTTGCGAACTTTGAAAATCCAATTTCAAGTTTTGGTTATTCAAGTTTTAATGCGTACTCATATCTTATACGTGTACCTGTCATAATGTTTACGTATGGTTATATTACGTTGTAAGCTGTTTATTGTCTGAAATAAACCTACCTTTGAGCAACAAATCACTTTTAAATTTAAATTTGGTAAGTAATACTATACATTAAACATTGAATTTTTACTTTAGTATATGTCTGAGCATCAAAGAAGCTAACTACGTACGCCATAGGTTCGGCGAAAAGCAAGAGACCCTTTTCCAAGAAGAACCAAATTAATACCCACCCAATCTATTCAATCATAACTATAACTACTTAATTAGTCATACGCCTGCCGTTTTGAAAAAGCTCCTTTCTGCCCATAGTTTCGAAGAATATTTTAATGTTAACCATATTCTTCGAAGCTATATAACACTATTATAATAGTGTTTGAGTGAATTCACAAGATTGCCAAAAGTAGTGGCTTAGTGGCGGCGACTAGTGGCCGCCAGTGGAAAGCTTAAAATTCGAATGTAAATTGTCAATTACCCGTGAATTTGACCGCTTCTGTGGTCTAGTAACTAATCTAGTAATATAAAGTCTGGAAACGATATACATATTTGTAAATATCGTTCGATCTGATAAAGCTGACAAGTTTTTTGCACCCATTTTTCTTGTCAGCTAAAAGACGTCATAATGAGTCGTAGGGTAAAAGAATTGACGATTTAAAAATGCTTAGTGATGTGAGCGTATTTAAATAAAATATATTTGGTGGTTCGCCCACCCATGTAAGACGCAGGGGTCCCGGGTTCGATTCCCGGGTACAAATTTGTACTCGGTTTGGTTGGTGGTAGAGCTTATTTCAAGTCCGCTTGGCTACCATCATCTTACCTAAGTAAGACGCCCTAACAACAATTTAAAAATTGTTGTGTTCTGGCAGTTAGACGTAAGATAGGTAGCCGCAGTTCCTCAGTGATGAGGATTCCGAGTGTAGCACTTCCACCTTCGGCCTTATCGTCACTTAACATCAAGTGAGGTGAAGGCCCAGCACTATTTAAAAAAAATTAACATCGTAAAGCATGTGTAACTGCTACATTCTCAATTAATAAGATATTGAAGAGCGGGGCTGCCTGCCACAGGCATCTCGAATGCCTACTGGGTTGGTAGTGTTGGTACCAAATACTGTTTTGAAAAATATGTATTTTCTGATAAAGAAATAAAAACATTTTTTTTAAACTATCCCGTTGTGCATAAAATAGAACACGACAGCTGAAACAGGTACGCGTGGAAATTTCAAAAGTGTATAATGACTGTATTATCAAGTTTATACCTACAAACGTTAGTGAATCATACAAAAATAGTCTTTATGACTTGTAAGTTAATACAACTATTTACTTGATTTACCTCGTTAAATCTGACGTAAGCGAGTAAAATTTAGGGATTCCAAATTCAATTCCCGATCCCTTCTAAACGGGAAACTTCCCAAGTGTTCCCGAGGTATTTTATCATGTAACTTATGATTGTCCCGGGAGGAGCGTTTAGCTCTGATGTATGGGAAGAGCACGATTGCCGGGATACGATTTGTAAGACCTACCCTCGTTATTCCGAGTGATAATGGCCCGGAAAAACTTCGTAGATTTAGTTCCAGGTTTAGCGATCGAAATAATATCTTGGAAATGAATATGATAAAATAGGTAAATAGAGAGATTTATGATTTATTAGAACACTATCATATAAAATCATTGAAACTGCATAAAAAATAAGAAACAATACATAAAGTAGAACAAAAAGAACAATTTAAAGAAAACCGGCCAAGTGCGAGTCGGACTCGCGCACGAAGGGTTCCGTACCAAAAAACGGAAAAAATCACGTTTTTTGTATGGGAGCCCCCCTTAAATATTTATTTTATTCTGTTTTTAGTATTTGTTGTTATAGCAGCAATAGAAATACATCATCTGTGAAAATTTCATCGCGAGCAAAAAACTGCAAAAAAACACGTTTGTTGTATGGGAGCCACCCATAAATATTTATTTTATTCTATTTTTAGTATCTGTTGTTATAGTGGCAACAGAAATACATCATCTGTGAAAATTTCAACTGTCTAGCTATCACGGTTCATGAGATGTATCTCATGAACCATGATAGCAGCCTGGTGACGGACAGACAGACGGACAGCGGAGTCTTAGTAATAGGGTCCCGTTTTTACCCTTTGGGTACGGAACCCTAAAAAACAAGCGGCAGAGCTTAGACGAAACTAACTGCGCTGCGTCAAGTGTGACCACGTATTGTAAAGAAATAAGTTTGAATTTAAAATTGCTTCTAAATTCTTATCTGCAGCACAGTGTGAAAACCGCCTTAATCCACAACGGCCGTATATTTATTCTTTAAGTATTCCTGATTATTTAAATCTCGAGCCAGTCTCAATGTTTGCGTAACGTTATACCTATCTCATTTTTTAGCTTTCCCAAGTTTACTTTATTCGTGATATCTTTTTCATTTTTCCAAAGCCAATTTCTTTTTAAGGCTGAGATTAAGTCACTGAAAATTTCACTCAAGGCGTTTTGTGAATCGCAAATTGTCCCAACGAATTATGATTTTACCTTCAAGATTCACGTTGTTTCGTATGGTCTTTTTCGTTTAATAAGAGTAGCTTCAACTCCAGAAACATTGCGAATACTTATTGAATTAATAAATATAACTTATGCATTTGTAGAATGCATAATTTAGTTGCGTTTTGTACTTATATGTAGTCGGAAAAGTTCGCGGCCTTTTTGAAGCATGAATTTTGGTTGTTATAATTTCTGGCAAGAAATATTTGTAATGTTTATCGATTACTTTTAATAGAAAAAAGTTGCGAACTTTTCCGACGACCTATTATATTCTGTAATTCTACTTAAAGTTTTAAATTGGATCTTATAAAAGAAAACTAATAAAACATTACAAAAGAAAAGATATACTATCAGACTGCCACATGACGATCTGAAAGAAAAATCCAGAAAAAATAAACAAACATAGGCAATTCTAAGTAATCTTACCAAGTCCTCTTAAAAAGCGTGAATAGACTTTTTACTTTAACAAACGACACCTAATCCATTTCAAGACTAGATGACTTTCAAAATTTGTTCAACTGCAAATTGGTATACTAAGCGTTTCAATTCTATTTGTATCCCTTACTTTTCAATATGCAAACATTAAAGGGCGTTCCGTTTCATTAATTCTGAATAATCCTTCCAAGTTTACAGTGTAGTTGCGATGTTGCGAATTTGCTGGAGTGATCGATCAAAGTCACTTAGTCGGATTAAGTTGCGGCTCTTGGAAGTTGTTCTAGCAATCTTTGTTGCTGTATCCCTTGGAGGATGCACTGTTGCTGTAGGGGTATACGAGATTAAAATAAGTTGTCTATTTATTCTCCATTTTATGCGTTCAAATTTTTGTAAGTAAACATTAGAGGCTGATCAACGAAAGATGCGACAGATAGAAATGGTGTCGACACTTTCCCTGTTAAATTAACGTGTAGAGTTCGAAACTTACCCCTAAAATAAGGCGCAAAATTAGTTCCTTTTCCCACCGAGCCTCATCTTTTTTGACGAGACTCTAGATCAGGGTTTCTCAACAAGACCAGTTTTCAGGGAAAGGGGGGGCGTTAAGCATTTGATAATTTACAAAAATAAATTACTAGACTCTCAAAATAGACTGAACTAGAAAGCTAATTTACCTAAATTTTATTAGGGGAGGAGTGAAGATTTTCGCAAGTCGTTGGAGAGGCGCGACTTCAAAAAGGTTGAGAAACCCTGCTCTAGACGATACAGTACACTTTCAACGTAGTCATATTCAAGAAATCCCCCGAAGTACGTTTATTGCGCTAGAATTAAATAAGCACACTGCAACCAATTTAAGTATTTGTTACTCTAGAGACGTGTTGCGTCCGGCAGTGTAGAATAGTCCTTAATTTAGAGGTGTCATAAAAGACCACAAAAAGGTGATCGGTGTAATCCATGTGTACCAGTTATACTATTCTCAAAAGTTTACAGCGTCCAGTTCGTCGCTGCAGCTGCGTTGTCTGGCAGGTGTCATATTCCCATTAACTCTATGGAATTTATGGCTCTTTGCTTAGTGACTCAGTAATGGGTATATGACATCTGTCAGAAACTCTACGAAACGATCACTGACAGTGAAGTTGCATGTTAGAGTATGGCACCCCAGGAAATACGCAGCTTCGTTGAAAATGGGAGACATCCAAGTCATCCAACACTGCCCAATCGCGCTAATTCTGAACGATAATTACCAAAACTGTTACGTTTTCATCTAGATTATATTTACCTAAAAATCCTTGGTTTAGTTTATAATTCTCATTTAAATTGTTCAAGATTGGTATCATAGGCTCCCCAGGCATAGCTTTCAATAATTTTATCAAAATTAATGTATTTTACTGCAAACGAAACTAAACGGTAACGATTTACGTTGAAAATTAGCGCGATTGGGCCCCAGATGTCCAAACCTTAGGTATATCCCAATTAAAAACTGTCAGTCAAAATTAGATCCACAAGTAGGAAGATTTCGTGATATACTTACCTCTGGCTAGATTAACAAACACTATTTTACCAGCTCCCAAGAAAATTGATTTTCCAAGTAGTTGTCGCATTGATGTAATGACACTCGTCAATCTCAAGTAACAACCCGGATCTAATCCGGTTGAAGACATCTTTATGTCTCCAGTAGCTGCAAACTATACCACAGTATAGCTAAGTAACAGTATTGTATCTCGACCAAGTCCATGATTTAATTACCTGCGGCCGCCTTACGGCCCGGTCACAGCTAGCGCGGCGCGCGGCGAGGCAGGCGGCGCGGCAAGCGAATTTGGCAATCACTGCACGGTCGTAACGACGAGCTGAGAGGCCGACCGACATCGAGATAGCGCGCAGTGAATACCGAATTCGCTTGCCGCGCCGGTCGCCTGCCTCGCCGCCTGCCGCGCTAGTTGTGACCGGGCCGTTAGAGCTCGTATAACGTTTGCGAATGTTATATTTTGCGAACAAAGGATACGTGCTAAGGGCGAAAGGGCGTCCGCTGCGCTAAGCGGGACACGCGCGCGGGTCGACATAGATTAGAGCTTACTCATGCACTGCAAGCATCTGTTCGTCAGAAAACCAGCAATCCATATTCCCGCGCCGTGTACCCGCGCCGGGATCTCGCTTAATGCAGCGGAAGCTCTAAGTTTTTGACTGGAGCAGCGTTCAAATGGAAATCAGTCGATACTTGACTGGAGCCGGACCGGACCGAACCGGAACTTAACCAGAGCACGTCTCACATTTTTACCCGACTGCAAGAGGGTTGTTTTTCGCGCGTATACTGTATGTTTGTATGTGTGTTCATATGTAATATTACTTATTACCTCATATCTTGGCTGAAAGGCTGATCGGATTTCTAAGATTAAGATATCGTTAGATTTGTCTGTGACAACCCAAGTCTTCTTAAGTAAGTGGCGTTAAAAAAACCAACATGGCGGCTAAAGGGATTTCAAAAAGTTATATCATGATACAGTATTATACCTTGTATTTATTAGCGCGGATACTCGCTTTTACTCCAGTCGAGCTGTGGTTGAACTTTTCGTTCAAACTCCAGTCGAGCTTTATAAAATATTATTTAATGAAACTGGGTTCCTATACAGATGAAATAAAAAATAAATTGTCACAGTTTATAAGATGCGTGGGAGCGTCATTCAACCACGCCCGTCTTTAACCAAGCTGTGGTTGACAACGTTGGTCTCACAATTATTAGATCTACTATGTAAAATTTGCGTAACATAGTGAAACTGTTTGTCGGCCCCAACAAATAGAAAAAAATCAGCCTGCTTTCAGCCGGTTTGTTTGAAGATGATGTACTGGTACTCAATCACACTGTGACCTACTCAGTTTACTACCAATCAAGAGCTATGTCATCTGATTGGCACACATCCTGAGTTGAACAAGCGTTTGCTTTTAATATAGCGAATATTAAACGCTTAATGAAGAACGCAGTTCAATCCTAGTTCAGGATATAAACAATACTCTACGGCGGCGTGTTGGAGTAAAATTATTCACTAACAACCACACCCATATTACTATGAGCATATTACACTTTGAAACATTCGCGTTGCATTGTACTTAATTAAAATTACAGGAATTAAACGCGTGCAAACTACGATAGGTATTTTCACACCTACCTATTTTCCCGACGTTTCGACCGAGTTGCATCGGCCGTGGTCACGGGCTGACTGGAGCTGCAGTGTTACGCCTCCTCCTCTTCAGTGGAATTTTCATCCACCGTTGAACAGTTTTTCCAACTACCGCCGCACACAACACTGACGGTGTCCCTATTTCGTATCATAGCCGTATTCTGGTAGTTAGCCGACCGCGTACAAAGAGGTAGTGCGTTTGCAAATACTGGATTCCACACTGCTGATAATTTGTGGATGAAGATTCCACCTCAGAGGAGGAGGCGTAACACCGCAGCTCCAGTCAGCCCGTGACCACAGCCGATGCAACATTACGAATGAGGTCTCATAGTGCCCGCGTACACACAGCGTCCTAGCTACCAATCACACGATACGTAAAATAAACGAACCAATCTCATCCCCCTACTCAAATGGATAAGATTCTATACGTTTGTACGCTATGCTTACTTTTAAAGCTTAAATATGAGCAATAGGCAATCAAATCACATGTCGCAAACGTAGGTATGTAAATAACAGACTTTGAAACAAGGTATATTTTTAACCATCCAAATTTTAAGGATGTGTTCAGTCCATGAAACTGAATGACTTTCTCCATGAAACATGACTGTGTCACAATACGCCAAAAATTTTGGTCATCCCTTAATCTTTGATTTGTATGAAAAGTATTTTTTTTTACATATTTGACCCTATGTTTCTTAGAGATAGTTGTTTAGTTTCATGGATTGAATACATCCTTAAAATTTAGAGAGTGGTTAAATAAACACCTAGTATATTATATTGTATGGAATTGCAAGCTTACGGCACGTAATTTTATAGTTAGTTCTCATTTTATTAAAGGTCTAATATAGGTCTTTACCTATGAAATTTACGATATGTATGGAGAATTTTCAAGAAGTTGCATTTTTAATATTTAGCATTTACTTTACTGACCGGGAATACTCATGCAACAAAACTTTTATGTACTAATGTTTGAATACTATGCTAACTTATTCCATTTACGATAAGCGAAAAAAATAAGTTTTGGCTAAGTTACAACCCCTCCGGTCACCTTTTTTCTGCACACAAAAAATAATCACTTTCAAGATCTTATTTTAATGTTAAGAAAGCTAAAATAGGGATTTATTTTTTTCTGATAGTTGACTATCATGGGCATAATTCGACACAATATCAAGATTCGACATAATACAGGGTAATTTTGCGACCCCTTTACAAAATCAAATGTAAGTTCAAGGAAGTAATAAAAAAAAAGTTGGTGAGATAATTATGAATTATTTCTTTTAAAATTAACAGTTTTCAGCCACTTTTTCTATCCTAAAAATCTAGGCGCGCACGCTCACCGTCGCGCACGGGGCGTGAGCGGGGCAAAGCGGGTGGCGGGAGGGGTCTCGCGCGAGTCGACCTGTGCGTCGCGCAAACAGTGACTACAATTTCAATTTGTGTCGGGAAAAGTTTGGGGTAAAAATGTAAAAAAAGAAGTTTTTTTTTACTTCATAAATTGATTGTACTGATCTTATAGAATGACCTGACAAAATTTGAAAAGGGGTCCCAAAATTACCCTGTAAAAAAATTGATAAATATTTTGAATCGTACAAATTTTTCATGTCGTAAGCATAGCGTTCAATTTAATTACTGTGGTCTTCTTACTTTTTTTCTTAAAAAAAATAGATTAGCAGCTTCTTCTGCCTTCACACAAGGACTTATAGATAATTACTCTCATTTTAATTTTATTACATTTCTTAAAAATATTGTTTCTACATATCCACTTCAAATGTTATTTCTGGTAACAAAAAACCTCGCTCCATAATCGTCGTCAAAATGGCTAATACCCGGATTAGAGACAATATCATAGCTGCTGTTTCAAAATTTAACCATGCAAATAAAAATGAAAAACTCAGCTCAAATCATCTAGGCTACGGCGGAAACAAATCGGCGGTATATGTATCCGAACATCTGTGTCCATATCTGAAGAGTCTTCATGCCGAAACAAGGAAATTAGCTCGAGAAAAGGGCATTAAATATGTGTGGATCAGAAATGGCCGTATCTTCACACGTAAGGATGACGAATCACAAGCACTGAGAATTAAATCATCTGAAGATTTGAAGCGGTACTAAGTAGCTGGGAAAAATACCAAGACCGTAATATATTCAAAACCAAAAATGCTGAATATCTACTACCAAAATATACGCGGTATGCGTACTAAACTGTCCGATGTGCGATTAACGTCTCTAAATAGCTCATACGATATCATTATAGCGACTGAAACTTGGCTGGACGATAAAATCTATGACAACGAGATACTTAACGACAACTACATAATTTATAGGAGAGATAGACAGTCGACTTCAGCAAGCAAAAAACAAGGTGGTGGAGTGCTGGTTGCAGCTTCAAAGCATCTACAGACAAAACGTTTGAGACATTACGAGAGTGCCAATGAAGATCTCTGGATATCTGTGAGAGCTACCTTCAATAATGTAGTAACAAACCTCATAGTTTGTGCTGTTTATGTGCCTTCCCCCGTTTCTCCGTATGTACTGAACTCTATAATTGACAATATCAACCGTGTAATAGACGCTAACCCAACTAATACTATTGTTGTTGGAGATTTTAACCTAGGCTTTATAAACTGGAACTTGAATAATGAGGATAGTCGTTTGTCGCCATCTAACTATGAGAGTCCCTTGGGTTACACACTGATTGATTTTATCTCTCGCAATTGTTTTAATCAATATAATAATGTAAAAAATACAAACCAAAGGGTATTGGATTTGGTTTTGTCCAATGTAGGCGGTATAAATGTAAGTGAATCTACCAGTGTTTTAAGTCGACTTGACGACCACCATCCCGCACTTGATATTACTTTAGATCACAAAGCAACACCCACACTTGTTAATAAACCGTTCGCAACACATAACTTTAAGCGTGCAAATTATTTCATTATTAATGCCAGACTGGCCCAAGTGGAATGGTCGTCAAGGTTGGGCGGTGGTGATGTTAATGTCATGATGCAGCGTTTTTATGAAATATTAAGGGAAATAATCGAAACATGTGTTCCTAAAAATAAAATTCGTAACCGAAAATTTCCAATGTGGTTCTCGGGTCCCTTAATAAGATTAATACGGGAACGGGACAAATTAAGATCACGCTATAAAAAATACGAGAATCCGAGAGATTATTTAGAATTAAAACGTTCAAGTCAAAGAGTCGAGTCGTTAATGAGCAAATGCTATAGCGAGTATCTGAATGGTATCCAAGATGTAATCTCTGAAAACCCAAAAAAAATATGGACTTATATAAAGAACCTTCGCGGCGGAGGCTCTGAGATACCAAATGATTTGCATCTAGATTCTGAGTCTGCTAGTTCTGGTGAATCTATTTGTAACCTTCTTGCGAAGCACTTCTCGGCCGTCTATTCCGATTCCACCCAAGTAGGTCATGCAAACGATAATACTATTTTTTGCGATAGGTACCCTCAACTCTCAATTGGTAATATTGACGTAACTGAACGTATGATTACAAAAGTGATCTCAAAACTTGATGTAAGCAAAGGGGCGGGGCCAGACGGGATCCCTCCTATTTTCATTAAAAAAACTAGCAAATACATAGCATTGCCATTACAAATCATATTTACAGAATCGTTCAATACTTCCGTGTTTCCAGATTTGCTGAAGGAAGCTAACATTGTTCCCATTTTTAAGAAAGGTGATAATAACAACATTAAAAATTACAGACCGGTGTCAATTTTGAATTTGTTTAGTAAGATTTTTGAAAAAATTGTCTGTTCTATATTGTCCGCACACTGCAAATGTATGATCGACGAGAACCAACATGGTTTCCGTCAAAAAAAAAGTACTGTGACCAACCTTACATACTACTTGAATAGTATAAGTAAGTATGTTGACTCTCGTGTAGAAGTGGACCCCATATATACAGATTTCAGCAGTGCATTCGACAAGGTCGACCACAATATCTTGATTCGTAAACTTGAACGCTACGGTATCCACGGACCCCTTCTATTGTGGTTTGAATCTTATTTGAAGCATCGGGTCCTAAGAGTGGTGGTTAACGGCTATAAGTCCAAATCTTTCACTGCTACCTCTGGAGTCCCCCAGGGCTCAATTTTGGGACCTATACTTTTTCTAATTTTCATAAATGATATTTCTGAAAATATACGTTTTAGTAAATGCTCCATTTTCGCTGATGACCTGAAATTGTATAAGCCTATAAGGAACCAGGAGGATATACATCTCTTACAGAGGGATTTGGATTCGATACAAGAGTGGTGTCATCTTAACAATATGGTATTGAATGCAGATAAATGCCAGTTTATTAAATTTACAAAAAATAAAATAGTACAACCTTCCGTTTACACAATCGGCACGACACAACTTACCCAAGTCCATACTATTCGGGACCTGGGTATTTTATTCGACGAAAAGCTTTCATTCGTTGAGCATATCGATAGCACTATTAATAAAGCCTGGAAAATGTTAGGATTTTTAAAGCGAAATTGCAAGAGTTTTCACAACACTAAAACAATTTCGTGCCTATACAATTCCCTAGTGCGCTCAGTATTGGAATATGGCTCATCTGTCTGGAATCCTCAATACAATACACATAATAACAGACTAGAACGTGTCCAACGCAACTTCACTAAATTTTTAGCATACAAAAGCCGTAATTGTCCATATCGTGCGAGTTATCGAAAACGTCTTGAGCATTTAAAGATGGAAACTTTAGAGAAACGGAGAAAATGTTCCGACATCTTAATGCTTCATAAGCTTTTGCATGGAAATATAGTAGCATCTGACTTGTTAGCCGAAATTAACTTTAGAGTACCAAGGAGGATCCCACGTCAACCCATTACAATGCCCTTCGCAAAAGCAGTATGTCGTACTAAATTAATAGCACCCTTAAATCGTCTCATGCAAGCCTGTAACGAAGTCTCTGATGATATTGACATCTATCACCATTCATCCAGTGCATTGAAAAACATTTTAAGGTCGAACTAAATCAATGATAGTCCATCCATACTAACATTTTTTTTCTCATTATTGTTATAAGTTTTCTTTTGTGTATTGTTAGATTTTATGTTCAAATTATTATTTATTTAATTATTTTTCATTTTTAATGTAGAAGGTTAATATTATTTCATCTTAGCACTTTACTTGCACCTACCATTGATTAAGTCTTAAGTGTTGTATACGCCTGTAAAAATAATTCACACAGTCTCATAAATTATGTATTTTTAGTTCGTAAGTTATGTGATATTGTTGATGGTGTATCTAATAAATAAAATAAAATAAAAATAAAAAAATACGATCCTTTGGTAAAAATTTAACAATCACGACATCTTAACATATTTTCAAGGATTTCGCATCTCATTCGTTTGCAACGCTCAAAGTTAATGTGCTTATTAGCTTGCTCATTATGTAAAGAGAAAGTGAATGTATGTCATTTTTTAGTCCTCAAAAAGGCTTGAATGACAACGCTGATAATCCGGGCAAAACATGACAACCCGGTACAAAGTGATAAAGGATGACGCAACCTGATCCGGGTGATACGAGCCAGATTAGTCCTGTCCCTACTTTCTATACCTACCCCTTTTAGATGTTATGATTGGGATTAAAAGATACGCTTTTGCATACGGTAATGATAAACATGCAAGCCCAAATTATATTTTACTACCGGCCGCCCGCGGTTTTACCCGAGTGGTTCCCGTTCCCGTGGGAATATCAAGATAAAAAGTATTTTATGTTTTAATCTAGGCTATCTACTATCTGTGTGCCAAATTCTAACTAAATCCGTTAAGTAGTTTTTGCGTGATTGAGGATCAAACTTCTAAACATCCAAATCCACAAACTTTCACACGGACTAGCTTTTACCTGTATGATGAAAAGAGAAAGAAAGTTTTCAGTAAATACATTAATGTAAAGTTAAATCCCTAATAAAAGACTGTTAAATTTTAATAAATAACACACTCTCCTTTAAAGTTATTTAGCAACTATTCTATAATGACCTTTATAGAGGATACATTATCATGTATCCTCTATAAAGGGTTTTGACTTTGACTTTCCTGCTCCTCCTGCAGCATGGGTTTAGATAAACCTTATTAATGCAACGCTGTAACGATAAATTATCTCTTCACCCTGTTTAGAGAACTCTCATTTTTAACCGACTTCCCAAAAGGAGGCTGGAGGTTCTCTGTTCGTCTGAATATTTGTTATTTTTTTGTTTTTTTTTGTGTATGTCCACCGATTACTCAAAAACGGCTGGACCGATTGAAATGATTCAAACGTTATTACATTAGGAAAACTCCCAAGTTGGTCAAATTTTTTTAAATTTGGAAATCGGTTCAGTACTTTTCAAGTAATCTTGAAAAAAGCACGAAAATTGTATGATTTTGTGTGAATTACCTTGATGATAATGGTCGTATTACTTCTTTGTTTATGAACTGAATAAGATAATAATTTTTTTGTTGGAAGAAAGAATTTAGTGTAAAGATGTGTGTAGTTTTTTAACCAACTTAAAAAAGGAGGTTCTCAGTTTGACCCGTATGTATGTATTCTTCGCAAATATCTCACGTTTGGCAGAGCCGATTTTACTATCTAAATAATATACCTACAAGGTACCTACAATAAAAATAAAAAATAGAAATTGTTTAAAAAAATCAAAAAACCGTCTTCAAAAAACCTACCTCTAAAAAGCAATAAATATTATTCGTAATAATAAAACACGTCTATTGAAGTCGGGTGGGGCTTTTGGAATAAAAATAGGAATATGTAGGTACTCCACTCTTTTAAGAGGTAGGTTTTTTGAAGTCGGTTTTTTGTTTTTATAAAAGAATATTATTCTGCATTAAAACGATATGATTTTGTTTATTTACTTTTTCCCAGCAATACTTTCCCATAAACGTAGGGCTTCAGAAAATTGTCAGCGTTTGTACGGAACCCTTGGGAGATATTAATGCGTGTCCTCAGTGACAGCGCATCGCGCTGCGAAGGTACCACATTGCACGCTACCAAAGAAAATATACAATAACGCGAAACGCTACCGTCCGGTTGTACCCTGCTGCTTACGGATGCGTTCATACAGAGCATTCGGTAATATCTGTACTATTCCGAATATGGTAGATAGGATACCACGTATTCAACCCTGTAAAATTATAAAGCCTGAAATCCACCACTTGACTGAAAAACTTTGTTTGAGAATCTGCGAGTAGAGTTGTCAATTTGCCGTTTTCATACAAATAAAAAATAAAATAATACGAGGTGGTTTTATAGCATTTATTAAATTTTCTGTAGTTGTAAGCATGGTTCCCTATCAACCACATTTGGGACTATACAGGTATTACAAATCACTCCGGAATCCTCATCACTGAGGAACTGGCTATCTTACCTCTAACTGCTGAATCACAACAATTTTTAAATTGTTTTTATGGCGACAGACTTAAATAAGATGGTGGTAGCTATAGCCAGGCGGACTTGAAGTGAGCCATACCACCAGCCAAACCGAGTACAAATTGTACCCCCTGGAAATCGATCCCGGGACTCCTGCTTCTTACACGGGTGGGTGAACCACTAGACCACAGAGGCGTATATGTCGGGTATTTGTTTCGTCCGCCACGGATTCCGCAATACGCTGCCACTCAGGACTCACAGTTACAGTTTCTTTTTCTATCGCTATACATATTGAGAGCCGATAAAAAGGACCTTCGTCTTTTAGGATACGATATAAGCGTCTTTTTACGCTTGTATATTCCTTACGCGAATAACATGAAGGAATTATTTAGCAGTAGGTACAACTGATAAATAATATATTTTCATTAAAACGTGTGGGAAATAGAAGTTTAATTTTTAACCAAATGACAGTTGTTTAAGAAGAACATAACATTTTATTACTTTACACACGTTTACTTAATAATAATAATAATTAAGAGTGCGGTAGCCAAAAATTCAAATGACAAAAATCAGTTAGCTTCTGACAACTCTTTTAAATAGCTAGTTATGGCGGGGCCGGTTAAAAAATACTGGAACTCAATAAAATGTTTATAAATATATTTATGTTTACATTATAATAACAAAATATTTCTTCTTTGATTTTATTTCTTTAGACTCGTTCAACTACTTTATCATTATAGATACATATATTAATATCTACTAACAGGTTTCGTGAGATATCCTAATTCAAACTTCAATATTTCCTACATTTATTAATGTTTAATCTAAAGACATCAAAATTATATAAAACAGTGTCACAGAATATTAAATACTACTATATAGCAGTGGCGAAGGGTCCATACATGCCGATTCCTATAGGCTTCCCTTTTAGAAATCCTACCCTTGCAATCCACCATACAGTTAGGCGAATTTTTAGAGAAATTATTGGTCCGGCTTACCTTTGCCATATTTCGACTCCTCGCCACTGCTATATACCTAGTATTATCTGTGATACTTATTACTAAACATACAATGTGACACATCAATCAAATAGTTATTACCTTCGTTGTGCGTTAATTTTGGATGGAATGTGTACATTTTCATAAGTTATTCACTACACTTAACACTTATACAACGTGTAAATAACAAAAACTTTTGAACTAATTGCTCATAATTTACGAAAAACTTTTTTAAATGAAAGCAATACTAAAATCTCGAAATCTAAATGCTGTTTCATAAATTTTTGCAGTTCACCAGAAATTTTGTATGAGACAGCTGATTTTTTCCGCGATTTCAGTCTTGCTTACAGGTTAAAGGTAGAAGTTTAAAGATTTTTTCGTTATTTCATTAACACGTTTGTATTTATAATAATTTTGAATGATTATTTAAACTGCACAGTACTACTTAAGCTACTAGACTTTGTTTGTCGACTGTAGTAGAGTATATGAAGGATATTTCACCGCCGGGAATCTCGTTTATGAACTCGTCACCTTCTTGGCGCTCCATTTGTAAGGCACACACGTAGTATACCACCACGAAGTAAGCTGTTAGAACTGAAATTAAAAGAAAAACCCATTAAAAATACAACTAGGTACATTTCACAACTTTTTTTTATACAATGAAATATTTTAATGAGTATATTTTTAAAAGAAAATCTCGTCGAATTTGGGTCGTAAACTTAAAAAACCGCTGATCTACTATTTGCAATACCGCGGAACTGCAAACAGCAGCGAAATCTAAATTACGCCTGCCAGCCTGCGCATCGCACTATTGCAACGAAGCGTGGGAGAACTTCTTAAAGGCCAATTTAAAATTGTGTCATCCATCACCAAGGCGTGCCAATGACAGCCTAGGATAGCGCGAATCGGTATTTTAAATTTCGCTACTGTTCGCAGTTCCGCGGTATTGCAAATGGTAGATCAACGGTTTTGCAGTATCGTCGACGATATATTGTCGTCGATAGAAGGCGAGTCATGGCGGAACTACTACGGTTTCGATGGTATTGTTTCGCTGCGGAGGTGTGATACAGGCGTTAGATCATTATTATAAATTTAGGGCCTCAATTATGGCTTATTTAAGTAACAATCGTGGCCTAAAGTTGTTACTTTAAAAGTTATTGTTCTTCGACACAGTTCTTATAACTAAAACATAAAAAGCAATACCTACTATGAAAACACTTAAATTATCAAGTTAATCTGGGGCTTGGAAAATCGCTTGGTCTCAAATGATTCCATCAAAATCAGGAACGTTTAGCAGAACGTTTTCCGAGGTCACAGACCATAATGGCTGTTTAGTTGGCCTATGATTACTGAATGAGAACAGCACAGATACCAGTACCAACAACAATGAATAGTAATTGTATGGTCTTTAGCAAATGACGAAGATAGAACCTATACAATAAAAGCAGATTACGTACCAGCCGACCAACCAACCAACCTACCTACACCAATCAAAATCAAAATATTTTTATTCAAACAAGCTCAAAAATATTTTTTACCCTACTATCCATTAAGGCGTTTTGAACTAGTATTTTTCTTTACCCATTAAGATGTCTTAGCTGATAAGAAAAATGGGTGCAAAAAACTTATCAATTATATCAGAAGGAAATATAACAAATATTTATAGAGACAAGCAAAAGAAGAATCGCTCAGCTGTTTCATACATTTTGATAATTTCGTTAATAATTTTTGTATGAAACAGCTGATTTTTTTTTCGCGATTTCAGAGTTCGTCCCATAGTAAAAGTTGTTCGTTTGATGGTCCCTATCTACCATATTCAATATAAGGGGTTATTTTGTAACACGTTGTATAGTTTCCAAACATTACTTTTATAAGTAGAAGCGTTAAAATATTAAACAATAAACGCGATTGCTTTAAAAATCTATAGTTTTGCTTTTAATTTATTGAAGCAAGTTTTGTGTCGGCATTTATTCTTCATTTGCTTGTTTAAGATGGTATTGTGTAAATTAAATAAATAAGAAGGGAATATATTAATATTTTTTTGTTGATCTAACTAAATGGTCAGTAGGTATCTATGAGGTGTTTTGATTTATTTTTCTGTGCTCCATAGCTACTAGGTAGGTACCAGTGGCAAATGGTCCATATATAAGCTGATTTTCATCGGCTTACCTTCGCCATAATTTCACCCCTCCGCACTGGAAGGTACACTGCATACTTATTTTTTATAAAATACAAACCAATGTCGATGCTGTGCGTGACGATTGCCTGGATGTTGGAGGTGGCAGTCATGGAGAGGTAAACAAAACCAGCGATGGACAGCAGCAGGCGAGCCATCGCGAAAGTCACGTACATCTTCACGGGGCCTGGGCGGCGCTGTAATGGAGAAGTTTCATGATGTTAAAACTGCTTTATTTAACTTCATGAAATTAAAAAATAGGCTTAAATTAATATACCAGTGAAAAAAAATTAAATCTATCAGTAAATGGCAAAGTAATAAATAATTTAAGTTGACGAATTTTTGCGCGATGCGATTGTAAGGGCGTGACGTCATTCGACCTGTTGCTTGTATGGTGGTGGCGCGGCCGGCCGCTGGAGATGTTCCGTAGATGACGTCAGGCGACCGGTTCCCAATGAGCGAAATTATCTTAAAATCGTAACTTTCCCGTACTGTAACTTTTTTATTTAAGAGAAACTTTGATAATTCTTTCACAGTTGTGTATAATTTGGCCTTAATTTTAATAATAGCGAATAAAAAAACTAGGAAACTTCTCCATTAAAAATGTTGTTATAGATATTTAATAAAATCAACCCCTTCATAAAAACCATGCCCTTAAACACGCTGAAATTTTAATCATTTGGTTCCCGCAGTGGGGTGGTTCCACCCACGATTACAAGCAACTTTTACTATGGGCCAACTCTGATACCGCCAAAAAAATCAGCTGTTCCATACATTAGGGTCGAGTAGGTTTTGTGTTGCGCTTTTGTATGATTTTTTTTCGCGATATCAGAGTTGGCCCCATTCTAAAAGTTGCTTGTAATCGTGAGGGGACCACCCACAATGTCTAAAATAAATATATCCACTTTGGGGACATTAAAAAGCCTCTAAAAATAAAACGTGTTAATTTGATCTTTTACTTACTTACGAGTGTAACGCCGTGTTGGGCGTAATTAATTACTTTTGTAATTCAATTACTAATTAAACGAAAAGTAATTGAATTACTTTAATTGAAATTACATGTAATTGAAATTAATATAAGGCAACTACATAAATCACTAGTAATTCTAATTACATTAGTTTGTAATAACAATTACTCAATTACTTTTTATGGGTACTTAACATAAAATATAAATAAAATTGAGCTGTTGATCACTTGCTGCCCGCACGCAGCATATCACAATTCACAACCGATGCTTTTAGTGCATGTGTGTCTGGTTAATGCATACAGGTAAGTATCCCTTCTCGCGCCTCCTCGCGTGCACCTCTCCTCTCTTCGTCGCACCCGTCGCGTCAGTGCGTCGTTAGCAGGGGTGTGTTCCGTGACTTCGCTCGAGTGCAATCGAGCGCACTCTAGTGCGCGCTCTAGCCTTTCCGTGGTTCGGTGAAATTTTACTCTGACAGCTGTCAGAGCGAAGTTTCATCCGTTCCGTGGCTCGGAGCGCAACAACCATCAAAATAGATGGTGGAAAAACGCTCTGACGTTTATCATTACAAAATAATGTCATTGTCATTTTGACATTATTTTGCATTTTGATGTCTTTGTGTCTAAGTTTCAAAAAGCTCATGGTTTCTCCTCAAAATACAGATTTTTATTTGATTAAGTCTAAAAGAAAGTTTAAATTATCCCTATTCCAAATGGAAAACGAAAACTTTGTACCTAAAGAGTTTAAAAAAACAACTCGATCGTTCCGTGGTTTGGTTGCAACTAAAACGGGTTAAATTTTAACCAAACAACTACACCCAAAACGACGGAACGCAACCCAGTGGTTTCGCTACCACATACACTGCATCTCATTTGCGCATCTCATTATCGTATTATTTAAAATACTACCTTAACTTTAAAAGAAATTATATAAGTAGTTGGGTAATTACAATTAACAATTACAATTACTAATTGTAATTGTTAACTGAATTACTTTTTAATAATTTCAAGTAATTTGTAATTGAAGTCGCCAATTACAATTTGTAATTGTAATTGTTAATTTGTAGTTAATTACATTTTGCCCAACACTGTATAATTAAAGTAAGTAGAAAAGCCGTCACATTTTTAGAGGTTTTTTTTTATTTTAATACTTATTTGAATTGCTAGCAGACCCGCCAATCAACACTGTATCTATTCCGTCATTTAAGTAAATACTTTTCGAAACTAAATACAAAATTATATTAGAAAATCTTGTGTAAATAAAATACTTTTTTCACCATGAAGCATCGATCCTAACACTACACTTTGCGACCATTTTGTTTTATTTATTTTTATTTATTTATTTAATTCAGGCAATAGGCCCATACAATATATACCTTACAGTCTAACATACATTACATATATTTAAATTACATTTTTACAACTACTTTACACGCATTGATGGCGGTGACGTGTTGCGCAACGCATTTTAATGAGCCCACATACACACACTGTATGTACTGTAAGCTGATCAGGAGTTGGGTATCCCGCAGACAACCTGATGCTGATGCAGCTCAAGGTTTCATGTCTTTGTAATATCACAAAGATACACAAACAAAACTTATAACACCTCTCTTTTCTCGTTGGGGCTTAAAAAGTCACAACAAACTGATCATATCGCTTACTCTTCGCATCCAGAAAACCTTCAGCTTTTTATTTTATAAAAATCTTATACATTACGTGCCACTTATTGCGAGATAAAAATAGAGTCGGCTACTCATACCACGACATCCGAGTATAATAAATGTCCCCTCATTCCGGTTTACTTAGCTGGCTGGTTTCCAGTGCCACATTACAGTATGGGAGACAGGGAGACACAAAGTCAGAGATGGATTAAGGGACGAAACAAATGAGGGAGCCATTTATATTCAATGACCTTAAGGAAACGCAATATGGCGTTAAACAGCTGATAGTAAAAAAACTGGTCAACATCGATGATGTTAAAGCGAAATTCCGTAACTTTAGCTTGCCCGCAGACTATAGGTAGTTGTCCGATAGTTGGTTTTTATTTATGATGAATCGACCGATACCAAATCGTTGTAGTGTGTGCGCTTGCATACTTCTTCATACTGATTAAAGACCCGACCAACTATCGGCCGACAGTGTTGTCTGTAGTTTGCGGGGACTCTTAATGGTATTATCGAGTATTCATTTTATTTTGGATGGTGTTTTAATAATGTATGCAATTGATTGTGTACTATTTAGGAAGGTCTTGCTGAGTCGAGAAAAGTCTCGATTATCTAAAGAGATATTTCTAAAGAGATGCACCCAAAACTATCGGACTAAAAGTGATTTTCAGACTTTTGGAATACTTGGCCTGAAGAGAACACCACAGACCATCCATTTTCATTTCCTGTGAGGGTCATGCTAGGTAACACGAGACCTAGATACTTCCCTGGTTATTTTGTTTATTACACAACGTGCTGACCCACAAACGAGCTTAGTTATTTTTACGGACTTAAGCTTGCACGTGTCCTGTGCGAATGGTAGTGCGGTTTGGATTTTAGCATAGATAAGGAAATAGGGTTTAAAATACCGCGCTAAGTGTTGCCGTAGAAAAAATAATCCGTGTAACTTAAAACATGTTTCAATATAAAGCTGTGAAACATATTTTTTTCTACATGACTGTCAAAAAGGATTGTATAAATGTGTCCAGGTTTCATGGATGTTTGTGGGTATGTGTGTTTCTTTATTTTAACCCTGTACTTATCAGACATTTTGTTCCAAAACAAAATTTTATCATTTTTGCTACCAACCTTGTGCAATCCCACTAAGCAAGCGATATTCACAATGAGCCACGCTGCGTTGACACTTAATATCACCAAGAGAAGCAACCCTATCTGGTTCAGGAACGGCTTCTCATAAGCCTCCACTGCTGAAGGCTGGTTGGGGATGGCGCGAGGGCTGTCAGAGTTGAAGTGGTCGAAGCCATGGGTGGATATGCCGATGTATGTGGTCAAGGCTAGGAGCGCGAGGGTGTGGAAACAGTTGTAGATCTGAAATTAGATACAGTACTGACCCACGGTTTCTGAGGTACTTTATCGGAAGTTTAACTTTATCGGAGGAAGTTATAAAATTATCTTTAAACCAGATAATGTGGACCCCTGAAGTTAACTTTATTACTTTAGACCAAATAATTTGGACCCCACCGATAAAGTTAAACCTTCGATAACCTCCGATTAAGTACCTCAGAAACTGGGCATTCATCGTGTATGCCCAACTAGCAAAATTTGTCGTAAAAAAATCAGTAGCACGTTTCTATTTCAGCTATTAGTAGTGTGACGGATTTACAAAATATTGAGTAAACGATCTGTGAACGTTCTGTCAACGCGATTTGGGCGCACTTCTCTCTGCTTTAAATGCTGTAAATATCGTAAGATTATCGTCTGAATTGCGTTTTAGTTGAAAGAATGTAGAGTAATAGCAACTCAAGTGCTACTGGTGCTATAATAGTCAGTAGAACCTCTTTCATTCGACTTATTAGTGGTAAAAACAGCAGTGCGGTTACAATCACTCGACACTTTGATCGTGTTAATGCAACCAAGCAGCACTCATAGACCGTTTTATCTTAAAATCATTAGTGCGTGTTGGCACTGTTGTGTTCGCGTAAACGAAGGAAATAAAAATAAATGTATGTTGCCTTATTATGGTCATGCTAAGTATACTTTTACGATTTTATAGCCATAATGACAATAAAGGTAAGCTATTAAAGTTAGCTCATAAGTCTTACTTTCATATGCGGAATTAATTTTTACGTCTATAATCCTTACATTTGTAGTTAATATTTTCATGGGCCACAAGATTTCTAGTAAATAATGAATCGCAAATAATATTAATATAATAGATAAAATTAATTCGCCATTAATAGCATTTCAATTATCATTACAAAGCATTCACTCAGCTCTTAGCCGAAAAATAGAAATGAGGTTTCCATTTTACGACTTCTAAGAGCGCCATTGCAGATAGTTTAGGGTTCCTTAGCGCAATGTTAAATCGTCAATCTATCTTACGGTTTACAAACAATCTGTATTAGCGTAATATTTCCTACACTAATTCCGCACTAATATTAAGTATTTGTTCTTCATCCGTTGGTTGATGTTGATTGTTTCAATTGTTTCAACATCTTATTAACTTTCCGTCAGAACCCTCACTTCTTATAAGATTTTTCCACCGATTATTGTCCATTTTCCACACTGCTGTAAAAGATTTTATTTAACTTTCATACCACTATTATGCTTCATGATGGCTTCCAAAATTATCTTTGGGCACCTTTGGGCCTGTAGTAGATAATTTGATAGCGTTTTCTCAACTTTAATAGTAAAGTCGAATCAAAGCCTTGCCGAAAGCTATTATATGACATTAGATGCTGTAATAGTAACTGAGAAGCTATTTTGTTGAATGAACAGCTTTTACTCCACAATAATGCTGTAAAACTTAAGCGACGAAAGATGGTGCTATAAAAGCTAGTTTTACGACAAATTAGCAATTTGGTTGCTTTTAAAGACCTGTCATAAGACTAACGGTTGTCTGAATGCGATTGAGAGATATCTTTATACAATTGTCGAGTAAATGCGATATGAATTCGTCGAGTCCACGTTTACTAGACATGTTTATAGAACCAAAAAGCATTGAATGCTGAAAGATCTAGAAAGCTGCTTTTATACTGCTTTTTGAAATGATAGGATCTTTCATACGAGTGTTTTACGATCCATAGTCGTGAGAGTAATTGCTTAAACGATCTCTTTGCTAGTTGGGTGTTAAGGAAAATTGAAAATTTATTTAAGCGATATCGTTACCAAATACAATAAATAAAATTAAATAATTCGATTTCGTCGCCGGATCGAATTATTTTATTTTTTTACTAGCTTCCGCCCGCGACTTCGTCCGCGTGGATATTAGAGAAAATCTTTAGGGAACCTTCAACCAAAATCCGACCAGCCGATTTTATGCGATTAGGCCGGTCCCCACCAAGCGCGCTGCCTCGTGAGGCAAAACGTTTGCCGCGTGTGGCAGGCCTCGCACGAGGCTGCGTGCTTGGTGGGGACCGGCCTAATCGCATAAAATCGGCTGGTCGGATTTTGGTTGAAGGTTCCCTAAAGATTTTCTCTAATATCCACGCGGACGAAGTCGCGGGCGGAAGCTAGTTTATTACAACAATCAGAAGTGGGTCCAGAGATATTAGTCGTATTCTGTTCCCGTTTCTTTACTCTTTTCCGTTCCCGTTTGGTCCCGTTCCTGTCCCCGGTTTCCGCTCCCGTTCGCGTTCGCTTTCGAGCGATCGCGTTTGCGTTCCTATTCCGTTCCCGTTCCCGTCCCCTGGGGCTGAATCATGTCCACCGTGTTGGACTTCAAAATAAATGTCATTTTCGCATTCCTCATCCCATAAAACCTCAAGAACAACATCTACATCGATTTTCATGTTTACTTACCCCATTTACCCCCTAAGGGATGATTTTCAAAATAACAAAATATATATTTGCCTATTTATTTTTAGACATGCTTCTAAGAATTTTAAAGTTGTAATGTCTATTTTATATTATTTTTCCATACATAATTTGCACCCCATTTTCACCCCTTTAGCGGCTAAATCATGTCCACAGTGTTGTACTTCAAAATAAATGTCATTTTCGCAATCACCATCCCATAAAACCTCAAGAACGACATCCATATCGATTTTTGTGTTTACTTACCCCATTTACACCCTAAGGGGTTTATTTTAAAAACCACAAAATATATGTTTGCCTATTTATTTTTAGACATGCTCGTACGAAGTTTTAAGTTGTAATGTATATTTTATATTGTTTTCCATACCAAATTTGAACCCAATTTTCACCCCTTTAGGGGTTAAATCATGTCGACCGTGTTGGACTTCAAAATAAATGTCATTTTCGCAATCGTCATCCCAGAAAACCCCGACCGAAATAACGACATCCATATCTATTTTAGGTTTATTTACCCCATTTCATCCCCATAGGGGTTAAAATACTACTAATAACCATATACGTTGCGTTATATTTCCATCCATAAGCCTAAATTATAAATTGAGCGATTTTTACTTTGAAAATTAAGGATTTTCTTCTATACTCAACTTCATCCCCCTTTTCACCCCTTCGGGGGTAGAATTTTGAAAAACGATGATACATATATTAATTAGTTTTCAATCATCAGCCTAAATACAAAATTTAAAGATCCTAGCATCAAAACTGAGGGACTTTCATACAAACTTTCATCCCTTATTTCATCCCCTTAGGGAGGGAATTTTCAAAAATCCTTCCTTAGTGGATGCCTACACTGTATAAGGTACCTGTGTGCAAAATTTCAAGTCTCTAGGTTCAGTAGTTTGGGCTGTGCGTTGATATCTCACTCAGTCAGGACTTTGAATTTTATATATATAGATTCCGTCAACTGCGCCCACCTTCGGTATGCCTAAAAGATCTATTGCTTGAATCGAATTCTAGTACAGTTAGAAAGAAACATTTAAAATACCCGAGATCGGGAATCGCACTTTCTCTCGAGTGATAAATAGTGCTTTATACTACACCTACGAGGAAAAAAAAAAACTAAATCTTTACTAATTGAAATTTATATTGAAATCGTCATAAGTTTTATTATATTTTTTAATTGATTTCTGTGGTAAAAGGTTATCAATCAGTATTTTTCCTGTTTCCTTCAACTGCGGCAGAGTTAAAAAATCTGCATCATCACTATCACTACTTATCATTTTGATAGTTTTATTTTACTTTCTACGAAAACTGAATCCTCAAACAACACACAAATTGAAAATGGCGCCAATGGCGTCTGCAATTTTCACATGTTCTTTTTTCAAATTGTTTATCCTGCCGCCGCAGGGTCGCACTGCCAGCCCGACACCATCCGACACATAGCTAGTGGCCAGTGTCATTTTGCGAACTTGGAGATAAAAACTCACTGTAAAAACTTTTTGGCTTTTGATAATATTTAGGTTACCGGCGCATAGTCTTACCCAAAATTAAAAAAGAAAAACCACGTAAGAAATGGATTTTCATACACTTTTCTCTCCCGCTCAGATGCGTTTTCTCCCCGCATATTTGTTCGATATGCAATGACGTACTTTCTACCGTAAATTTGATAAAGTATCAAGGTACTTTCCGAGCAGGTGTAGTATAAAATATATATTTTTAAACTGATTTAAGGAATATAAGCTTGAATAACACATCATTCTATTTACTTCAGCTATTCAGTATTGCAAGTCTTCAATACCGAACAAATGAAAATCATAGGAAATTTGAACCTATTTTGAATCTTAAACCAAAGACATACGTACCAAATTTAAGTAACCGAGTATAAAGCAGCCGATTCTAAGAGGAATGCAGCAGCAGCATTTTGTGAACAGTGGCTCCAAGCGATGTGATATTGACATTCTGGAAATTATAATAAAGAAGTAAACATTCATGTCACGGAATAGAACAAATAAACGGCGTAGTTTAGTAGGTATTGTTCTATTATTTTCCTTTTTCAAGTGATAAGTTTTTGTTAGTAGAAATGTTGCTGATTTTGCGTACTTTTGAAATCAAATTCAATTGATTAATTGATTGACGCATACGCGTAGAGCCACTAGAGCCCTAACGGCTGAAAGTAGAGACACTATTTTTTAGACGGTAGATACCTTTCATGGTATTGGTGAGCACTTACAGCACTAAGGCCGGTCTATAGGACGAGACTTAGCACTGCTTGAACTCTAATCACCTGGGGTGCTATTCTCTAAGATGTAACTTCACCGTCAGTGATCGTTTCGTCGGATTTCTGACTGATGTCAAATCCATTACTGCGTCACTAGGCAAAATGCCATAGATTCCAAAGAGTTTAACCAGTAATGAGAATATGACACCTGCAAGACAACGCAGCTGCAGCGACGAATTGGACGCTGCAAATTTTACATAATAGTATAGGATGATCTCTACTTAACCTTACTACCTTTTGTAACGAGAATAAACAGCAAGAAACTCGTCAAGGGCGGTTTTTCCTGTCTTATTGTATACAAATATAGAATTATCAAATTGAAAAATGACCTCGTCATAAAGTGAGATCATTTTCTAATGAAATCATAAATCCATGTTTATGTTAAAATAAATGTTTTAAAGAAAGCGATACATTTTCCAAATTTTGTGTGGTTGACGATTATTATTTCCGTTGTCATTTTTTACCTACCGATAAAATACAAATTAAAGTTGATCAAGCCTATAGTTATTTCCTAATTGATTAAGTATTATTCATTTAAAAAGACTTGTGTGAACTGTCTCTTCTATATATTTATTTTATGTCAGAATTTTTTGATTCTTTTTTTTATAATAGGCTAGCGGTTGCCCGCTGTCACGCCTGATAAATACGATCTATGGTTAAAACCGCTTGCCTAGAAGATACCTATATTCGCTCGCGACTTGAAGTCCCCCAGATTGTACCTATCGGGAAACACAGACTCAAGCAAGGAGTTCCACTCTCTAGCGGTACGGATCATAAAATTTGAAGCAAAACGCTTAGGGGAGTCTTTGGTATATCCACCAAAAAAAAAACGGTGACGCTGATTCGTACGTCTGGTTTTCCGATAGAAGAAGGGATATGGTAGAATTAGGTTGTGCAATTCCACTGCACACTCGCCGAAATGTACCCGATAAAAAACCGATAAGCTTGGAACCTTTACTTTTGAGCTTATTACAAAAAATATTATATTAAATTTCTGTTTTAAATAAGTAGATTTACACACAGCTCTAACATAATAAAAACTATTTAACTTCATCTGAACAAAAAATACGTACGAGAACCGAAATTGCCAAAATTCTCAAACGTTAATAAAACTGAAATGTTTGTTGCAAGTCAACATCAAAGCTACAGTACAAATAACAACAGCATTATAACTCGCCCGTGTCCTTAAAATAATAACCTATGGTCGCTACTATACAATCGCTATATAACAGGGCTGCCAATAGATTGTCTCCTTTTAAGTACTTTTGAACTCTTTATTATAGTTTCAATACACCAAAATAAAAAACCTACAGTGACCTACAAGTACTATTATATAATATAATTTGCCTACACAAATGATTGACTTAAATAAATACGCAGTAGCGTCATACAATAAAACGTAGTGTTTATTTCCTCTGTGTCATACATCATCATTTAGCGTCTGTCTGTATCATTTTTTTTTCAAAGAGTAACGTATACGTTACTAGCGAGGGCGGCGCACTAGTGACTATTGTTTTTATGACACTTCTATATTTATTTACACTGTGACAATACCTCGTATTCACAACATAAACATCGGAATGTTTGCGAATTAAATACTAATTAAACGAATTTAATTAGTATTTATTTCGCAGAGATATTTTAATCGAAAAAATACATTCGTTCCAAGTTATGTCAC
This sequence comes from Agriphila tristella, assembly GCA_928269145.1. Taxonomy (NCBI): domain Eukaryota; kingdom Metazoa; phylum Arthropoda; class Insecta; order Lepidoptera; family Crambidae; genus Agriphila; species Agriphila tristella. The sequence continues at coordinate 5,268,006 of OV743435.1, forward strand.
GGAATACTTAATTATGAATTAACTAATTAACATTTAGGCAGGTTTTTTTAAATCATCCACCCATAGCGCAGGTTATAATATAACACACAATTTTAACCTCTCTGAAGATTTATTTATTTACTTAATAATAACTTTATTGTTACACCGTTTCTGTCCTTACCGCAAAAAATTAACTTAAAGTTTTCAATTAAGTTCGATGAAGTTTAATAATTATTGTATTCGTATGTAGAATAAATATAAATGTGAATAATATAGAGTTTTGCGCTAAGAAAACAACAGCGATACCACAAGTAAACAAAATTACGTTTTTTTTTAGATTTTTATGTTTACTTATTTATAGTAAGCCTTCTTCACTTCATTTATTTTATTCTTTTGTTTCTGGTCCAGAATCCTCAACTTTAACAAATAAAGCTGCTATGTATATGTACCGTTTAATTCAAATAATTATGTAAAGAGCCGAACCACTGACTTTTGTAACACAGGTTATCCTAGCATGAAGGTCAGGGGAATCACCAAATAGTTTTGACACTTATTTTAGCCATATATAGCCGCAGTTTGTTAACTTCATGTAATTAGTTTTAAGGCTTTTTGGAAAATAAATTATTTATTATTATTATTTATTATTATTATTATTAGTATAATCCACAGAGCAAAGAAAAAAGTGGTAAAATCTATAAAAAACTTTGCATAAGGTTCGAATCAAAACACGCACGTGATTTTGCAATCTATCAATTAATTTACTTGTTGTGCAATGCAAAACTGCACATTAAGAATTTTAATTACGTTTCCTAATTCTCATAGTACAGCCGTTTTCAGAATGTACGCGTCACAACTGCATTAAAAGGTATTAAAGGACCAAACAAAGTTAAATACCTACTTACTACCCCGTTTTGAGCAACAATTTCATGCAGTTTTATTTGATTTATCAGCCCAAAAAAAAACACGTAGAAAGTAAATTATAGTACTCAGTTATGTGATTGACAGAAATATGATAGCAAAAACTTTCTCGATAGAAAAATCGTAAAGTGACCTCCAACATTGTAGTTTTCTTAATATATAAAATCGTAAACTGAATGACTGACTGACTGACTGACTGACTGACTGACTGATCTATCAACGCACAGCCCAAACCGCTGGACCTAGAGACTTGAAATTTTGCACACAGATACTTTATACAGTGTAGGCATCCACTAAGGAAGGATTTTTGAAAATTCCATCCCTAAGGGGATGAAATAAGGGATGAAAGTTTGTATGAAAGTCCCTCAGTTTTAAAGCTAGAATCTTCAAATTTTGTGTTTAGGCTGACGATTGAAAATTAACAAATACGGGTCTCAGCGTTTTTCAAAATTCTACCCCCGAAGGGGTCAAAAGGGGGATGAAGTTGTGTATTAAAGAAAATCCTTCATTTTCGAAGTAAAAATCGCTAAATTTATAATTTAGGCTTATGGATAGAAACCTAAAGCAACGTATATTGTTTTTGTTAGGATTTCAACTCCTAAGGGGATGAAATGGGGGTGAAAAGGGTAAGGGTAAAAAAACCTAAAAATAGATATGGATGTCGTTATCGGGGTTTTGTGGGATGACGATTGCAAAAATGACATTTATTTTGAAGTCCAACCACGGTGGACATGATTTAACCCCTAAAGGGGTGAAAATGAGGTCCAAATTTTGTATGGAAAAATAATATAAAATAGACATTACAACTTTAAACTTCGTAGGAGCACATCTAAAAATAAATAGGCAAATATATATTTTGTTATTTTGAAAATCAACCCCTTAGGGGGTGAATGGGGTGAGTAAACATAAAAATCGATATAGATGTCGTTATTGGGGTTTTCTGGGATGACGATTGCAAAAATGACATTTATTTTGAAGTCCAACTCGGTGGACATGATTTAACCCCTAAAGGGGTGAAAATGGGGTCCAAATTTTGTATGGAAAAATAATATAAAATAGACATTACAACTTTAAACTTCGTAGGAGCAAAGCTAAAATAATAAGGCAAATATTTATTTTGTTATTTTGAAAATCAACCCCTTAGGGGGTAAATGGGGTGAGTAAACATAAAAATCGATATAGATGTCGTTATTGGGGTTTTCTGGGATGACGATTGCAAAAATGACATTTATTTTGAAGTCCAACACGGTGGACATGATTTAACCCCTAAAGGGGTAAAAATGGGGTTCAAATTTTGTATGGAAAAAGAATACAAAATCAAAATTAGAACTTTAAAATTCGTAGGAGCACGTCTAAATATATATTTTGGGATTTTGAAAATCAACCCCAACGGAACGGAACGGAACGGGAACGAGACGGTAACGGGAACTAGAACGGGACGGGTACGGAAACGGGAACGGAAGGGGTACGGGACGAGTACGGGACGGGATCGGACGGGAACGGAACGGGAACGGAACGAAACGGGAATGAAACAGGAACGTTACGGGAACGGAACGGGAACGAAACAGGAACGAAACTGGAATGAAACGGGAACTGAACGGGAATAGAACAGGATGGGAACGGGAACGGGAACAAGAACCGAACGGGAGCGGAACGGGAACAAGAACGGTAACGTAAGGCGTACGGGACGGTTAGGGGACGTTTATGGGACGGGAACGCAGCGGGAACGGAACGGGAATGGGAACGGGAACGAAACGTTAACGGGAACGGAAGCGAAAGGGGTACGGGATTGTTACGGGACGTTTACGGGACGGGAACGCAAACGGGACGGGAACGGAACGGGAACGAGGAACGGGAGTGGGAGCGGGAACAGGAACGGGAACTGGAAGCCTTGTGCGAGGCCCGCCACACGCGGCAAATGTCTTGCCTCGCGAGGCAGCGCGCTTGATGGGGAAGGGGTACGGGATGGTTACGGGACGTTTACGGGACGGGAACGCAAACGGGACGGGAACGGAACGGGAACGAGGAACGGGAGTGGGAGCTGGAACAGGAACGGGAACTGGAAGCCTTGTGCGAGGCCCGCCACACGCGGCAAATGTCTTGCCTCGCGAGGCAGCGCGCTTGATGGGGACTCGCCTAATCGCGTAAAAATGGCTGGCCGGATCCTGGTTGAAGGTTTCTTAAAAGGATTTCGTCTAATATCCACGCGGACGAAGTCGCGGGCAGAAGCTAGTAATATTATAAATGTGAAAGTTTGTGGGTTTGGATGTTTAGATGTTTGGATGTTTGTTCCTCAATCACGCAAAAACTACTGAATAGATTTGGTTGGAATTTGGCACACATAGTAGATAGCCTAGATTAAAACATAGGATACTTTTTATCCCGACATTCCCACGGAAACGGGAACCACGCGGGTGAAACCGCAGGCGGCCGCTAGTCTAATATAAACTGCTAACCAATAATAAACCCATAATCTTGAAACTAGAATTAAAGAAAACCTTACGTAGCTCTTTTTTTGTAATTGACACTTTTCCAAAATAAGAAATATTAGTTTATTAGTTTTAATTAAAAACGCTAATGTTGTCAATAATTACTATGTTTTTAGTAAGAAAATTTCTTCCAGCGTTGTACATACGCCCTAATAAGACTATTTTGTTTTTATTATGTGACATCGGCCATTTATAGGTTCCGTACCCAAAGGGTAAAAACAGGAACCTATTACTAAGACTCCGCTGTCCGTCTGTCTATTACCAGGCTGTATCTCATGAACCGTGATAGCTAGACAGTTGAAATTTTCATAGATGATGTATTTCTGTTGCCGCTATAACATCAAATACTAAAAACAGAATAAAATAAATATTTAAGGGGGGCCCATACAACAAACAGTTTTTTTGTCGTTTTTGGTACGGAACCCTTCGTGCGCGAGCCCGACTCGCACTTGGCCGGTTGTTTATGTTTATATTATTGTTTTCTTATACGAGCTCTCAAAACTAATAAATCAACCTTAAATCTAGTGAGATATGGTTTAACATTGCTTAACAGGGTTATCGGTTGCATTGCAATGCATGTTGATATTATCATCATACAATTATGCAGTTTCATAACAGTTTGAACATTGTTGTGAAAATAAGAATCATAATAATTAGGTCATTTCGTTGTAAAACGTTTTTCACTTATCAATGTTATTTTTACTTGTAAGAACAATACTATTTTTTATTGATACATCTTTGCAATAAAAAAAACAGTACTAAAGTCCATTTCACATAGGGCATTCGGAAAATCCCTAGGGGGAGCCTTTGATCGGGATAAAAAGTATCCTATATTTTAATCCAGGACAGATATAAACTATCTGTCTGTGTGCCAAACATCCAAAAAGGCTCAGCCGTTTTTACGTGATTAAGATCCAAACATCTCACTCTCACAGTTATAGCGGGTCATTCTGAACTTACCATCCAAATTTCAAGGATGTATCCGTTCCATGAAACTAAACTTACTTACTTACTTACTTCGCTGGCTCAGCGACCCAAAGTGGATCTTGGCCTCCGACATCAAAGTGCGCCATTATTCCCTATCTTTTGCCAGATCTGACCAGTCGGGCACCTCCAGCTCTTTGAGGTCTTTGGCGACTTCGTCTTTCCAGCGATATCTCGGTCGGCCCACCGGACGACGCCCGGAAGGTTGACCAAGGTATGCTCTCTTTACAGCTCGAACCTCTCCCATTCTTTCCACATGTCCCAGCCAGCGAAGTCGGGCGGTTTTTATTTCCCCGATGATGTTGGGTTCGGACACTAGGTCTTCAATCTCCTGATTATATCTTTGTCTCCACTCCCCATTCTCTCCCCTGGTTGGGCCCAGAATCTTACGTAGGATTTTTCGTTCCGTCACTAGGAGTTTGTTTTCTTCCTTCCGTGTCAATGTCCAAGTTTCACACCCATACATAAGAATCGGTCTAATCACTGTCTTGTAGACACTAATTTTGGTAGCTCTGCTTAATAACTTGGATATTAACACTTTATGAAGGGCTGCGGTGCATCTCAACGTATTAACTATGCGGATACTGATTTCATCCTCTCTTTGATTAGTATCTGTTATTGTGCAGCCAAGATATTTAAATTTATCGACACCCTTGTAAGTTATGCCTCTCACAGTAAGATTTTTCCTTTTTGCTCTCGGGTCCTTATATCTTTTCATGTGGAGGTATTGTGTCTTTTCACGACTGACTCTGAGACCCACCCGTTTTCCTTCTTCCTCCAGCACTTCAGTCATCTCCACTACTTCCTGCTCACATTGCCCCAGAATGGCAAGGTCGTCAGCATACCCAACAATTTTGTGCTTTCCATTCAGTTCTACTCCTCCATCTAACTGTAATATTTTTCAGACCTGAATATGAAACTAAATAACTTTCTAAATTTATCACGTGATCTCTATGATTTGTATGGACAGTCGATTTTTTTTACATATTTCGCCCTGTGTTCCAGAGACAGTTGTTCAGTTGCAAGGTCTGAACACATCATCAAAATTTGGATGGTGAATACCAAATAATCCTTTATAGTAGGATTACAGTAGCAAAGTAGGATTTGCAGGTGTTTTAAATACTTATCTACTTTCTTAATGTTAAACTTAGCTATTTCCGGTTGAGGAACATAAATAAAGTTTTGGTATTATTACCTATTTATACTGAACGTATTTTTTTAATATTTTTTTCACTTTTAATTAATTACATGACTAATTTAAGGTGGGAAAACGACTTAATATTACTATTAAAATGATTATTTACTAATTCTACTACACATCCAAACCTATAACATCACATCTTCAGAAACAACAATTTTTCTTGAAGTCTCAATTCGCTTTTGTCTACAGAACAGACAATAAACTATCAGTATTATTTTATATACCATTGTTTTGTAAGTTATTGTTTTATTATTATTGAATTTGCTCTCAAATGAAAACATCAGGCTTTCTTATGATTGTTTGTTATGACTAAACAATACTGACTCATTTGAAAAAATCATTTATGAAACATGTGTTTATTCACTTCTCAAGCTTACGCGCTCACTAGACATGAAATAAAACAATTTTTAACGGATACTAGCGCGGTTTTATTGGAAGTACTTTGGTAATTACCTATAGTTTGGTATTTGGTTTGATTTTTGGTTTTCCCGACGTTTCGGCACGTTTGCAGCTGCCGTGGTCACGGGGGACTGAAGTCACTCGTGAGCCTACCCTCAAGCGATGAATTTTTTAAGACGTTCAAAAATTAATATTTAACAAAAAATTTAATTGATTTTAGTTAATTTATAATTTAATTTTGTGATTTAATTAATGTTTAAAAGAGAGAATCTACTGAAACTACCACCATTTCACAAAATTGGAAGGCCCCTCCAAGAAATAAATGGCTAAAGAAAACTTGGAGAGGAAAGCCGACCTCCGTCTTTAATTTTAAAAAGTAAGGGACACTGACACTACCTACATAAAACATTAAAGAATTTGAAAAAGCAATATCAGTTTTTCCCCCATCTAGATCCGCCCTTGTTATTGAGCATCAGTCTAACAGTAGATAAAGGGGTTCGGGCACTTTGTTCCTTATGACCAATAGACTTGAATCTTGATGGAAATTGATGGATAGGTCTTTTAAAGAGGAAAAATTTTTATTATGGGGTTACATTTGGATTTGTTGTCCGATTCGAGATATTGGCTTATAAAGTATATGTTTTCTGTATCTCGGATAGAACAGCCAGCAATGAAAGTCGCTTAACGGCGGCGGGTTCATAGAATATCAGGACAACATTTCAGGACAAGCGCCATAACTATTCGTGCTCTATGAGAATATACCTATCTATTGGGTCCAAGGCCAGAGTCCATACATTTGTGCCCATACCCCTTTACTTTCAATACAATTTCAATGTAGGCATTACCATTGCATACCATTGCAACTGAATATGTATATTGTCACGACCACTGTACACAAACGCATCAGTGACAGTCACCGGAGCATGCATCCGTATGTGACTGTACTCAAGTCAAGGATGATAATCCAATGCACTGCACTATTTGCACAGTCAAATTAGGTACGGTTAAGGCAGTTTGACAATAATTGGATGGACTGCTTCAATGGAGTATTATTGTACAGCGCAAGTACTGCACAGAGAATAATAATATGTGACGGTATATTGTTTGTAGCTACTCTCAACAATGAAAAATATACATAGAAAATGTTGGTAGAGTTGATAAACAAAGGGCAGAGAATTTCCTGTTACTTACTTGCGAATTTAAAGTGATTTTGATGTCATTACAACTTAAGTAAGTACACATTTCTTTTTTTTTTAAGTTTAATACCTATTTATCAGTCTGAGGATAATAAAATTAATAAATAGGTATTGTAACACGAACCGCTGAAATCTACTAAAAAATTTCACGGACCCCCTGTCAAAGAATATTTTAGGAATGGAAAACAAACCATAAGGCTTGAAATTAACAGTGAATTGAAATTACCGTGAAAGTATAAATAACAGTGTTTTTTAATATAAATTAAATAATCACTTATAAGTGTAGTTTTTTTTATGTAAATAAAATAAATAAAATGTTAGAGTTTTATTATGGAAAGGGTGACTGCGGACTTCTGATACGCATGCTACAGACCCCACTTTAAGAAACCGTCTCTGTGGTCTGTGGTCCCGGGTTCGATTCCCAAGGGGGGACAAATAGAACCCGGGCTAGCTACTACTATCTTACCTAAGTTTGACGCCATAACAACAATTAAAAAAATGTGTTCCGGCAATTAGGGGTAAGCCAGTTCCTCGGTGATGAGGATTCCGGGTGTAGTGCGCTTCCACCTTCAGCCTTATCGTCTCTTAACATCAGGTGAGGTGAAGGCCAAGCACTATCCCGTTGTGCATAAACCCTGATTTAAGTGATCTTAATGGAGGTACAGTTTCGTATTGGTTTCACACAATTGGTAGTTTACGACTTAAAGATCCGGTTGCAAAACTCTGTTAGGAATTTTCAGGATTTCATGGCATGATCAGTAGAAAAACGAAGATGTCGACAAGAATGCTTGTTTCATAAAAAGAAAAATAAACATCTAATTCTTTCGCTTTAATGTAAAGGTTTTAATTAACGTGACAAAAAGTATAATGTTTACAAAAATGTGTCGTTAAAATTGAGCTAATTATGAAAATTCATGTAATATAATATTCAAACAAACATACTACGAAGTAATATATATTAGTACTTATATTATTATGGCTAGAGGTAATTTTAATTAAGTACCTATGGGTAAGTAATACTTAAAACTTTTTATAAAAAAATCAATGGCAATGACTGTTGGACTAGCCGAAAATATTTTTATGCATAAAAATCTTTACAAATGAGAATAATAAAATCTAAAGTTACCGCCGAAATACATTTCATATTTTTCAGTTTGTATTTTCAATCTGGTTTACGAAAATCATTTTTATCAAACATCCTTTGTTCTACATTTAAAATAATAATAAAAAAACCTTTCAGCATAGAGACATGGTGAAAAGAGTTTTTATGTCATGAAAAAATATATTTGAAAATGGAACTCACTTTTTTCGTCCTCCTGGCAGCTGATAAAAATACTCGTAATTCAACGATAAAAAGCCGGTCGTTCTAATTTCAAACTGTTTTGAACGTCACTTTTTTATTTATTTACGCTGTATTCGCGACGCGGTCTGCGCATGCACTTCGCATAGAGCAGTGAGCTCCACAAGGCTGAATTGTTATGACGTAAGTTATTCCGCCGATTGAAAAAAAACGATGATACGTACAGGTTTTGAACGCGGTGGCATCGTTCAAGCGTAGCTTGCGATTTTAGTTGTTTCAAATGTTTAAACACATTGCATTTGTGATGACGCCGACCTCAATTTGTAAAAGTATGTCTGATAAAGTTGATTGACTTGTCCACAGATAATTATAATACTAAGTTAACTGAAGAATAATTGAAATACAACATTTTCATGAAATGTTTTAGATCCATTTCAGGATTTTCAGGGGTTATTTAGAGTCAAACATGAGGAAGGACTAAATACAGGGAACAATTTCTTGGGATTGTGTTTATTTATCAATTATTATTCACAAAGCCAAAAGAAAGTGGTGAAATTGATAATGTTCTTTTACTTAGCTATTTTTATAGTTGCCTTCCCGAACAATAGCGCAAACGCTATTTGAAAAACGAGAAAAAAAATGTTTATTTCCAAGAAGTGATGAAAAATAGAACCGGAAACCAAATAATTAGTCAAGTTAGGCGAAACTCCAAAAATGATAATGTGATAGAAAAAAAGTTATTTAATGAATGAAAAAATTTGTCAAGTGAAAAAGAACCTTCAGCCAATACCAATCCCAACATTTGCCCAAATATTTGTCCCAATATTTGCCAACATACCACACCAAACTAAGACAAACGATTTCTATAATCAATACTAATAATGGTCGTAATAAGCGAACTTGTTTGCCAAATAGGGAAAGTTTGGCCCCTGGCGTTATAAGCTACACCTGTGGGATACACGTTGTCTTTTGTTTGAACCAATAAGGGTGTGTTTACATTGTGCGAGTGACAGCGGGAAGATTGATCGTGCGAGGTGATCAAGGATAATGTATGCTGTTATTTAGATAACCTGTTTTTAGAACGATAATGAAAACATCAGCGGTTGGTGTTATTAGCTTTGTAGTTCGGTTGTAGATTAGGAATAGAAATCTATCAGTTTATTAGTAACGTTTTTAGAGATAAGTTATACAGAGTAATACCTCTATAAAGTCGACTATAGTAGATAAGATACCATGCATGCAACCCCGGAAAATTATTTATGTGTGGAAACTGCAAAGTGAAAACCCTACATAAAAACCTTTTGTAATTATCGCTTTGAACTATAATACTTTTTTTTAATTTAGTGTTCTACAAAGTTTTAAAATTAATAATTAAAACGAGGTTAGGGTCTAAAAAAACAGAATCTAAAAAAAAAAGTGTACTAATCTTGTCCAATTAAAGGATTATTATAGTACAGTGCCCCGATCCCCAGAACTTTTAAATCTCCGATCTGTTACTATTGGTTTGTATTAGATATTTTGTGTTTTTTTTACAATTCGTCATTTACTGACACGTTTGTCACTGTTAGGGTCAGAATTGAGCATCTTATTCTAAACAATAATCGTATTTCACTTTTAATTGCAATCTATGACGTTGATAGCGCATGGCATGCTGAAAGTCACACTGTATTATGTAAAAAATAAGAAAAAAATTAAAAAGTTAATTAAATAAAAAGATTACGACGTCTTTTGTAAAATATTATTATTACTAGGTTTATTCTAGGCACAGTGTCCCGACCCTTATTTGAAATCCCCGATCTGTAGGTACCCAATAAGGTACACCGCAGGAAACTGTCTGCCAACTTATTTATTAATGGCTTTATATTAGACCGGTGTTTTAATGGTTCGCCCTTTATTGACACGTTTGTCCCTGTTACTAATTGGGTCGGAATTGGGCGTCTTATAGTTGCGATAATCTCGTATTTCAGTTTTAGTTGGAATCTATGACTTGTTTATAGGGTGCTGATATAATGGCGCTTTCACACTTTGAAATGGCTTTAAGGGATCGTCCTTATAGAAAACGACTTCGGGGTTATCGCGCTAGTAAAGCTAGGATTTCCTAGGATGACGGTGCCGTCATATAACGGCCGTAATTTTGCGGCGTAGAACATTGCTATGTAAACAGTACGGCGCGGATTCTGGCGTTACGGTGTCGCCGTATTGTTTACATATACAACATTCAACGCCGCTATTTTACGGCCGTAATATGAAGGCACCGCTATCCTAGGAAACCCTAGCTTAAGCGACGCGACTATCACGTGTTCGCGCAATGACAAGAAATGTGTGTCCTAAAGCTAGATCCACACTTGTATCATTTTGGCGTGTCAGATCACCGTATCTTTAGCATACATCGCTAGTTTGGTTGGGCGTACGTTGGAGTTATACTGTATCAAAGAGACGACGTATGATAAAGATACGTCACCGTATCTGACACGCTAAAATGATACAAGTCTGGACAAAGTTTAATACAACGCGAACGAACATCGCGTGAATTAACGACGCGACTATAAAGTGTCGATGCGCGATGACGCGACGCGGTTATCGCGCGAATGCCAATTAAGACACCTATTCGACATCAGTATGTTTGATTGCGGATTCGTACGACTAAAATTCGCGCGAACTTGCAATGATCGCGTAATCGCGTTCTATTAGGACGATCCCTAAAACCACAGTATATATATAAGTTTTTCAAACAGTAGAGGAGCTAACATCACTTAGGCCCTTTTGTCATTGCACTCCGTCGGATCGGGGTTAGGGGGCTAGGGTTGGCATTTTCAGGCCGTCTCGTGGAATGCTACGTGCAAACGCTATGGAAACAACTGCGACGCGATGTCACAACCCTGACCAAAGTACTGCGAACTTTTCTTAGAGCTCTTAGAGCCAATTTCACCATTGATTTTAAACGCGCTTTGTCAAAAAACAAGTTTAAGGCTGTCACTGTCATAACAACAAAGTAAAATTTGTTACAAAAATGTACAATTATGTTATAAACAATGCCTTGTTAAATCTTGATTAAATTTTTTTAATGACCTGGTGAAATTGATTTTTGGAATAAACGGGGAACGGGGTATCAAACTCGACACTTAAACTACATTACGTAAAACGTGATCTTAATCGCGTTTAAAATCAATGGTGAATTTGGCTCTTAGAGTGACGTCAGCCGTCAAATTCGAACGTTTCCATGGAGCTCCTATACTGTTTGAAAAACTTATATATGTACTGTGCTAAAACGTTACCGAATACTATCACATTTGTGACATGTTTTGTAACAAAAACGTTGTAATAATAACACGTTTATTATCAAAATCATGTCGTTGAACGTTTTTTAACTCACATATTATCATACCTACCTACGTAATGGAAAAGAAGCATAAAAAATCTCACCAAAAGTAAAGTAAAAGAAAATACACTACATTTCCAAAAGTATACCTAAACCTAATGAATTCAGATAAATATTTTTCTCTTGCTGGAAAATTCTATGAAAGAATATTGAAACGTACAATTTTATTTTTATGGAGCGATTGTCTAACAGAACAATTGTAGAAATGGAACAAACGAATTTCCATTGGCGTCGAAAAATTCAGAATACTTACATTACTCGACTATAAAAAAAAGTTTTATAAAGTTAAAATGAAAATTCTCTTTTTACAAAAAACATAACCACATTTCAAACGAAACCACACGAAACTGAACGAGACGTAAAACCGTTTTTGTTACTGGTTGAAAATGATGTGTCAGTAAAGGCCTATTAAAATCTCAGCGGTATCCTCTACCGGTGGCAGTAACGATATCCCAATGGGTATGCGGATGCGCGCTGTTTAAACCGTAGCAGAATTTTACCGCTACCGGAGGCGGGAGCGGTACTGGCGAATGACGCGAGCGCTGCCGGCGGACGGCGTGGGGAGCGTCCACGGGGGGGAGTAAAGGCATACTCAAACCGGACCGGTATCCGCTACCGACGTCGGTAGCGGTATACCCGACCAATATCCCGTAGTACCGTTACCGCCTCCGGTAACGGTAAAGTTCCGTTATGGTTTGAACAGCACATCGGGACATCGTTACCGCCAATGGTACAGGATACCAGTCAGATTTAAGTAGGCCTTAAAAGTTTCGCCGAACACGAGTTACGTATCGCGTACCCATCCGGTATGCGGTTCCGGTTTCGCGACAGCTGCGAAAATGCCATACAAAATACCCAGCGGGATATCGCTCGGGATTACCGCTACCCACGGCGGTAGCGGATACCGCTCAGGTTTGATTAGGCCTTAGGCTGCGTTCAAACGATAACACACGAGCCGACCTCAACTCAAACTCACCTCAACCACAGCCCACCTTGAAATACATCGCTTACAATTTTGAGTCTTATCTTATAACACATTAATAAGCTCCTGTGTAAGGTTCAGGTGAGTTTGTGATGAGTTCGGGTTGAGTTTGAGTTGAGTGAGTTCGGGTTGTGTTCGGGTTGAGTTTGCATCGACAAAATATAACGGAGCTTATTAATTTGTCATAAAAATAAAATTGTAAACGCTGTATTTTAAAGGTCAAACCACACAGCGGGGGTGGCGTGACGGGACGGGACAACGACGCGACGCTGAGAAGTTGTAATGTACTAGATACTATGGACGACGTCACACAGGCCGGCGTGGCGCGACGTGTCACGTCCCGTCGCGCCGAGCGTGAATACATGCTTGTATACATTAAATGTGAATACATTCGTTAAGGTCATGCCCGCTGTGTGGCTTGACCTTAACGAGTGGGCTTCAGTTGAGTTGAGTTCGAGTTGAGTTTGAGGTGAGTTCGGGTTGAGGTCGGGTCGTGCGTTATCGTTTGAACGCAGCCTAACAATACTGGAGAACAAACGTGGAAAATGGAACAAACGAAACACCATTAATTGGGCGTCGTGTGACACCGGCGTTAACTAGCGCGATTGTTTATTTTGCCGAGTTACTTAATGCGGGGTTGTATTACACGCTATTTTTTCGCCACTCGGTTTACATCAAACGATGTTAAACCACGAAAAAAATGTGGAATAGTTTAAAAAAAAAGAGTCAGCACAATTCTAACGAAAATTTGAATTATGTTTATATTACAAACACTGTTCTGTGTTTCCCAAGCTGTTTATAACAAGGTTATTCCCAAAAGTCCACAGTTCTATTGTTTTCAAAAAATGTAAATTTATACTTTGGTTCCGAACGGGTCCACGAAGCCGTACAGTTCCGGTTAAGAATAGGACTGTCCCATCTCATCCCGTGGGTATCGTAGAAGGCGATAGATGGAAGTTTTTTAGGGACCCGGTACAGACCATCGCACTAAGGGTCACTCGAATGGCAGCGAGGAAACTGTCAACAACAGCATTCCCGAGGAGGGTTGGTGTCAGGCAGGCGGCCGACCGTAAAACTTTGCCAAAACCTAATGCAGTATGAATTACATGCTGTGCCGACCCCAATAGTGGTCGTTCTACGAGCTCAAAATTTTATTTTGTGTAGAACACTACAAATAAATTGGGATAAGGGCAGGAGGATGATGATGGTTCCCAACGGGTCCACAACATTAAAAATAATAAAGCACAGTCACAGGGAAAGCCTGTGCTCCATTGGCTCCACCATAGTAGAGACATAAACCCTCATACACAAAATGTCATAATTAATTTCTTAATGCCTTAACCGCTACCATACAATTGACATATTTTCTACATTTCATGAATTAAACACTAAAAATAAATTAACAAGAAGAAAAACGTTTTTAGAAAATTTCAGTTTTCATATACAATATCAAAAATAAACGAGAACTTCCTTTTGGGGAAAAAACATATGTTTTAAAAGTAGATCACCGGTGACCTACGTAGCGGGTAAAATTTCAATTTTGTACGTCTGAAAAAACGAGATCTGATATTTTTACTGTCCACCATTGTTTGTATATATTGCATATTTTGTTTATATTGTATATATCATTATCACCGAGAGTAGATCAAAAAGTTTACTAAGGGATATGACGCTTTGAAATATCAAAAGTAAGGGTGTAAACTTATTAATAAGGGTGAGGCCAGACGGGCGTAATTTTGTGAGTTTTGAGTCACGTAAGTTTGTCGGCGTAGTTTCTGCAAAGATTATCGCAAATAAAATTGGCTGGAAGCTCACAACTCACAAAATGACGGCCGTCTGGCCTCACCCAAAAGGCGATGTTAGCGATAAGGTTGAATGAAAAATGTTCATTACATAATATCTATAAAATTCGAATAATTCTATAATAGCAATATTTACTAGAGAGTTTTACCATCGTAAATGACGGTGATGGCATATGTATTCTGTGGTGATGGTACTAGTGGTTTTAAACATTCCAATTTTGGTTTCATATCTTCTAAAATCACGCACGCAATTCTATCGAAAACGAAACGAATAGAACCCATATCCATCCATTTGTAAACGATATTCAATGTAACGACGAAAAAGTTACTTAATTGACCACTGCTGTTTCCACACAGTTTGTTTATTTTCAGAATGCACTGTACCCGCTATTATTAACCATTCACACGATCGCAACGCAAGTCTGTGCACAGAGCAGCTTATTTTTAAACAATACTTGGACAAAAGCGCCAAAAATGAGCTCAGTATGACGCCATAACATTTAATCTGCAGGCAGGGGTGAACTAACAGGATGAAGGGCCCTTTTTGCAATCTTACCTAGTGACTCTACTTCGCTGAAGGCCATAGGTTCCAAACTATGGCTTATTTATTACGCATATTTATATAGTCTATCGATCGTTAATGATACACCGCAATATCTGCTTTGTTTGGCACTTTTGGTTTGAGTTGTCCAGATTTATTATATCTTATTTATGTACCTATAGATTGAATTAATAAGTATGAAAAAATATAATATGTGATGGTCACGCTTTAAGTAACAAAATTAAGGATTGCTTGTGATTATTAGTTGCGTATGAAATTAAATCAGTAAGTACCATCGAGATAAAATGTACTACGTACTAGAGCAGACGTTTCAACTAGACTCTTTGTAACGCGAGTTAGAGCCAACGCACTCCAACTATATTAGTCTGTCGCAGGCGCTAGACGAAACAACTCGTGTGTGTACTGTGTTCTATTTTATTCAAATATGCCTTCTTGTGTGCTGAGGTACTGTTTAAACAACTGAAAAAATACAAACAAAGCCCAAGGAATTACTTTTCACCTGCAAATACACACAAAATTATCTATTTAACATGCAATTGAGTAATATTTTTTTCATTGAGTCGCCGAAACATGATGCGGCGGCCATTTTGTCTGTGTCTGTTGCACTACGTCAAACATGGTTTGACAAAACGCGTAAGCGCCGTGCAAATCACGGCGCTTTCGACCTTTTGGTCGCGAGAAAATAACACTCTAGAAGCAATCTAGCGCTGTATGTTTGAATTGTTTGAAAAGACGGTAAATTATTGTTTTAGCGCTGCAGCGAACTTTAGTTTTAACTCTTAACAAAATTATAATAAGACTTTTGCATGGAATGGCGTCTCTAGTACGTAGTACATTTAACTCGATGGTAAGTAGCTACTTTATCATTGTTGTCAATTGAGTAGCTTCAAAACTCTTCATGTAAGTAATTCTGTTGACAAATATTTTAAAAGCAAACAATATATTTTTCAAGACACTTGCTCGTAAAGTGAGCCCTAATACATCGCTTTTAGGGCCATAAATCGAGCTATAACAAACTCGTGCAATAATATTATATAAAACACTAGTTGGTTATAGAATTACCCCTACCAAGTAAAATTTGTACCATACTGCAAGTTCTATTCGAGTAAACAGAGCATTCCCATTTTTTTAGTAACAACAAAGAGGTTTTATGCCGCTGAAAATTCATATACATTTTTGTAATAAATAAATGTGTACCTAAGGTACTTGTACTATTATGTATTCTGTGCCTAGGGCCTTAATTAAGTCAAACAAATATTCATTATTATCAGATTATTCATAATTCACAATATTTTGTTATAAAATATTAAAATATTTGCATTTTATCACTTAAAATTATAATTTTGACGTGGCTGTATGCTCACTAACCCTGTTGTTCGCAAAATATTCTTGCATTGGGCGTGTGAAAAAAAACCTGCGCGCCTTTTCCTATTATTTATCGTATTTTGTTTTTGTCTTATTTGTTGCTGTGTGGTAAAATACTTTGTTTCTTCCTCAAAAATGTGTTGAAAAACGTAGTATGAAACTCGTGAGCTCTTGCTTATTGCACACTCGGCTGAGTTATGCCCTCGTCTGCGGCTTGGGCTGCAACCCACAGCCTTGTGTGCAATGAGCAACCTAAGCTAACTTGTCTCATAATGTACTATTTAATCACTAAGCTTTTCCTTCTACTAGGTACTATCAGGCTTAGAAACTGTATAAATCTAAATGCAGCCCTGCGTTATATTACACACCAACAGTAAGTTGTGAGCATGTGGTAAATTCCAAACAATAGCTGTGATTTACTTGCACAATGCACATGCATTTGGCGCCATTGTCCGTCATACTCGTAATACTTCCTCTATTTAAGGGTAAGTTTTAGATGACGTTTAGTAGTACAGTATAGTATTATATTATCTGTGGTAGTACTTATTATATATTCTGTGATGACTGATGACGTGTTAATTTTTGAATTTTGGAGACAATAAATTATTGAATTCTAATCGAATTTTATACTAGCCTACCTACTTCAGTAAAGGCAAATATGACATCCGACAGGAAGACCTGTGTTCCAGCAGTGGGGACATGTACTGGTGATAAAATGATGATGATCACCTGCTTATTTAAAACTCAACTAAAAACGATTTTTTATGATTAGTATAGACAACGTATTGATATTAGACTTATCCTTTTGGTTTCAAAACTGAATTCAATCCATAGTGCGACTAAACTACAGAGAGTTTGCTTTAATTTATCCAATACATAGTAAAACCTCAGGTTTGTGGTAAAACTGTGGCATAATAATTACTACGAAATAGTACATTACGATATTAGTGTTATAACCAATACGCACGTATATCGTACGACGTTTTTTAACACCCTTGCGAGGAAAAAGAAAAAAATACGCCAGAAGTACATTTTCGGAAAATGACTTGGCATTTTTTATGTTTTTCCACTTCAAGAAATTTTCATACGTGGTTATATATCTATTCTGTCCTTGGATATTGACGGAAGCAAGCTATCGCATGCGGTTCGCGCTTCTGTTAGTATATCCGGTGGAGTTGAAGTAATATATTGCTCATCTTCATTATTGAAAGTTGTCATGTTTATATATTTATACAAACTTCAACCTTACACTCTATTTGAAACATAAGAGAAAATTAATTCGAATTTGTTTGTTTGTCGAATGTCCGGTCTCAATAGAATAGTGTTCAATTTGTAGCAAGATGATAGATTCTACAATGTGTGCACTCCAAGATATTTTTAGTGCTATTTTAGAGCACTATAAAAGCACTATGGGCGAAACATGCTAGCCGCAAAAGCTGTGTGAAATATACTTCAATTTCTCGGAGGAAAGTAGGATATCTAGATAAAATTTATTGGGATCGTTATATGTTAAAAAAAAACGTTTAACTATTTCAATTATTTTAGTTCTCTTTCATGAATCTAATGCCATGAACAAATAAGTTGATGAAATTGCAGACTCACTATATCACCATAAATTCAGCAAATGGGAAATTTACTATAATTTGTGTGTATTATGTATTTATCAAATAAGTATTTGTTATATGCAAGGCCATTTTGTATTCATCATCCAAATTTTGAGGATGTGTTCAGCCCATGAAACTGAACAACTTTCTCTAAGGAACACATGGTCAAATATGTAAAATAAAAATCGACTTTCCATACAAATCAAAGAGATCACGTTCTCAATCAATTTAGTATAGGATGACCAAAAGGAGAATGCCGGAACATGTACCAATTGCTTATTAAAAAAAATATCCCGTAAATACTTTAATACTTTTTGACTACTATTACTAAATTATGAATCATTATTAAATCCGCGTTTACGAAATAATAATAAAAAGTTCGGTAGCCCAAATTCTTGACTTCCGAAAGCATTTCCGGTACTCAAGAATTTGATAGATGCCTATACTTTGCCAGCACAAAAAAAAACGATTCCAAGCAACAAAAATATCGATAAGAGGAATCGACTACAAAACGATTGCTTAGACAGTTAACATGATTTTGCATTCGATAGAAGGCACTATGATAGTGATTCCTATTAGTGCTGCCAAACTATCGATTTTTAAATCTGAAAACTATTATGCTATCGCTAGGCCTATCGATACTATCATCGATAGCTCAAAACGTGTCAATACTATTGAAGGAGTGCCATAGTATCGATAGCTATGCAACGTTTGATGATCGAAGATATTAACATAGAATTAACGACAGTTTCCTGGGTGTTGCTAGGTGTTGCCTAGCAACTAATCTGAATCATGCCCATGCCTATAGATAGATTATTTATTCTGGCCGTTAGATGACCAAGTCTCTCCTCAAGATATATTTTATCGTAAAAGTATTATCTGATTAAGTACTTATGCTGAGATTTTTTTATCAATAAGCTAACAGCTAAAAAACCGCCCTTAATATGCCAATATATACCATTAACTATAATATAAGAAGAATACGTCCCCGATTTCTTATTGCTTCTAACAGTTTTAATAAATAAATAGTGTATTCATTTATTGAAACTGTTATAAACACTTAAAAAATCAAGGACGAAGTATTTTTGGCGGGTTTTTTTTAAATATGGTTATGAGGAAAAATCTCAGAACTGCGGATTTCAAAACAAAAACGCTTCATGCCAATGGTGATATTAAACAATAAGCTGGCTAAAAATGTTTATTTCATGTAAAAGCAAATCGGTACAAGCTTCCATACAAAAACCGGCATTCTCTTTTTGTGGCGAAACCCGACACATTTTTCTTAGAGAAAGTTGTTTAGTTTCATGGACTGGACACATCCTTGAAAGTTGGATGGTAAGTTCAGAATGACCCTGTATTGCCATAGGTGGTGTGGGGTCGTGCGTGTATCAAGTTACGCACGCTAAGTACCTATGTAGAGAACAAGCATTTTTGTATTTAAGTTTTCAGTCGTGTATGCGCAGTGACACGTATCGGTCGCTGACGCAAATAAATAATAAAATTCCAACAGTATTTTATTTGATGTACACGAGGTGAGTCCCCTGTCCCCACAGTGGTGACCCCGAAGGAACATTAATAAATCGTCGCGAGTGTTATAATAAAATATGCTTACGGATCCGCCTAAAACCCGCTAGAGCCGGCACCGCCGTCGCCAGCGCCGGCAACCGCGCCGTCAGCCGCCCAGTACGCCGCCGCCGCCACCGCTAGGGCGGATAGCGAACGTCAGCCATACAAATAAGCGACAAGATAATGGAAACCATGACGCAGCCACAGATTTCCGAGCTTTGTACCTCTGAGCAAAACAAAGGTAATGACAAAATTTTAGCGGAAATCGCAAAATTAAGTGCCAGAATTGACAACATGGAAAGGTCTCGCAGCAAATTCCGAGAGCGCAGCAAGAGCCGTTTCAATCATCGTTCCCGTTCTCGTTCGAAAAGCCAACCACGACGTACTCCAGAAAGTGAAGACTGGCTATGTTTTTATCACTTTCGTTTCAAGGAACGTGCAAATAAATGCGTACAACCTTGCACCTGGAAGAAGGAAAACTAGAAAATGTACAGGTAGGAGAGGCGAATATCTGTGCAATTTCTCCAACCCATCGCCTTCGCGTACGTGATCATAATAGTGGATATAGTTTTTTAATAGATACTGGCGCAAACGTGTCTGTCATTCCAATCTCAGTGTGTAAACGCGGCTATCACAATAGTAAATGTTCAGACTATAAACTGTATGCAGCGAACGGTACCGAAATAAAGACTTACGGAACGAAATCACTTGTGTTAAATTTACATTTACGCAGACCGTATCGCTGGGACTTTATAATTGCCGATGTAAAACAGCCTATCATAGGAGCTGATTTCCTAAGTACTTATGGATTATTAGTAGACTTAAAAGAACGGAAATTAATAGATAAGGTAACCAATTTGAACATTTTAGCGCCCATTGTAAAGTGCAGGTTATCAACTGTAAACACTATCGACAAAAGTCATCCGTACTGGGATGTAATTAGTAAGTACCCGGATATTACCAAACCTATTAATTTTAAGGATAGTCCCATTAAGCACAATGTTTACCATCACATCGAAACGACAGGTCCACCCGTACACGCCCGTGCGCGCCAACTTCCTCCAGATAAGTATAAAAGGGTCAAGGAAGAATTCAAGGTCATGCAGGAAATGGGGATCTGCAGGCCATCCAAAAGTCCGTGGTCCAGCCCGCTACATGTCGTACCTAAAAAAAACGGTGAAATTCGACCGTGCGGGGACTACAGACGTTTGAATGCCATAACAAAACCCGATCGGTATCCCGTACCAAGATTGCGCGATTTTACATATCTATTGGACGGTAAAACTATTTTCACGCGACTTGACGTAGTTAGAGCTTATCACTGTATACCCATATTTCCTGATGACATTGAAAAAACCGCAATAACGACACCATTTGGCTTATTCGAGTTTCCAATGATGACTTTCGGATTGCGCAATGCTAGTCAAACTTATCAACGTTTTATGGATCATTCAGTACTACAAGGACTTGATTTTTTATTCACTTTTGTAGATGACGTGTTAATTGCTTCTAATTCTGAAACTGAGCATAAAGAGCATTTAGAGAAAGTTTTTGAACGTTTTAATCAATTCGGAATTTCCATTAATTTAAGCAAATGTTGTTTTGGCGTTTCTAAAATTGAATATTTGGGATACGAAGTATCTAAAGAAGGCATCCGACCTTTGGATAGCAAAATTGAAGCCATTAAAAATTATCCTAAGCCGAAAACAGTCGAGGAATTACGACGTTTCTTAGGAATAATAAACTTCTATCGTTCCCACATTCCTAACGCAGTCAAATATCAGTTAGTATTGAATGGCTATTTGCGCAATGCGAAGAAAAGAGACAAAACATCCATAACATGGACACTTGAAGCTGACGAAGCTTTCTCACGGTGTAAGGCGAGTCTACAAGACGCCGTCACGTTATCGCACCCACACAGCGAAGCTCCAATTGCACTTATGACTGACGCTTCGAATTCTTGCGTAGGAGCAGTTTTACAACAGTTTGTTGATAATAATTGGAAACCATTAGGTTATTTTTCTCAAAAAATATCTGAAGCGCAAACTAAGTATTCCACTTACGACCGTGAATTATTAGCTGTATACTTAGCAGTTCGTTATTTTAAAGATTTAATTGAAGGTCGTCAACTTTGTATTTTTACCGACCACAAACCCTTAACTTACGCCTTTAACAAAACCAGATGCGAAAAGGAAACACCTAGACGCATTAGACAACTAGCATTTATTAGTGAGTACACTACAGACATTCGTCACATAAGTGGTAGCGACAACGTGGTAGCGGACACATTATCACGCATAGAGACAATAGCCTGTCCGACTTCAATAAATTATGATGAATTAGCAGACGCGCAATGCACCGATGAGTACGTCACTCAGTTATCAAGCGAATGTAATAGCAAAATACAATTAAAGAAAATAGTTATGCCCACGTGTAGCAAACCTATTTTCTGTGAAATATCTACGAGCAATGTAAGGCCGTATTTACCTGTTAAGTATCGTGGAATCGCTTTTGACACTGTGCATAATTTAAGTCACCCGGGAATTAACACGACTAGGAAAATGATGTCGACGAAATTCTTTTGGCCCAATATGAACCGTGACATTGGGGTTTGGGCTAAAACTTGTTTAAGCTGCCAACGCTCAAAAGTAATTAGACATACTAATTCCGCTGTCGAAGCTTTTCCGTCATGCGACAGATTTGATCAAATTAATATCGATATTATCGGCCCACTTTCAATAACTTCTGAGGGATATAGGTATTGTTTGACCATTATCGATAGACGAACACATTGGCCTGAAGCTTTTCCGCTCAAGGACATAACTGCCGAAACAGTAGCTAAAAATGTATATGACGGTTGGATAACGCGTTTTGGCTGTCCCTTAAAATTAACGAGCGACCAAGGACGTCAATTTGAGAGCGATTTATTTGCTAAACTTATGTTGTTGCTAGGAATTAAAAAAATCCGAACAACGGCATATCATCCTCAAAGCAACGGTGCCGTAGAAAGGTGGCACAGATCATTAAAAGTAGCTTTAACAGCACGTCTTACTGAAAAATTATCATCTTGGGTAGATGAATTGTCAACGGTATTGCTTGGTCTCAGAGCAGCTGTTCGAACTGATAACAAGATAAGTGCTGCCGAGATGACTTATGCTCAAACTATTCGCCTACCATCCGATTTTTACGACGTACGATCAGTTAATGCATCTGATGATTTAACATACGTTCAAAAGTTGCGTGGCATTTTGAACAGTTTTAGGCCTAGCCCTAAGTCACATTCAAACAAATCATTTTTTGTTCATCCTGATTTACGGGATTGTGAATTTGTTTTTGTTCGTAACGAGGTACATAAACCTTTGAAACCTACATACGACGGTCCTTACCGCGTATTAAAACGTGGAACTAAGGTTTATGAAATAGAACTTCCTAATCGTAAAGTTAATATATCCATCGATCGGTTAAAACCCGCGTATATGTTACAGACATCAAATTCAGATATCGAACGTAATTCACAATCGACCGATTCAGAATCAAGCACAAAAACACGCTCAGGTCGTGTTACGAGGAGACCCGTACGTTTCGTTGATTAAAAAAATATTCTTAAGTACTTCCCTTGTTTAAAATAATGTGTAACTGTATTATAAGTAAATATTGTTTAGACTAACGTTGCCAAGCAGTGTGTGTATAAGTGCCTTAAGTGGCCACAATTTTTTTCCCTGTGTTTATACCATTCAAGTTTCGTGTGAACTTGTAACAACGTAGTATTATTGGTAGAGTAGTACCTAATAAGTAATATGTTTGTTTTAGTTATGATGAAAAATCTCTATGTAATTATTATAGATTCCCTAGTTTAGTAACGTTTATGTACCTACCTATTATGTTTCTAACGTATTTTTGTAATGTTTAAGTAAAAATATAAGTAAGTAGTAGTAATTGACTGAAAAGTATAAAAAATATAAGTGTATAAGTTAATTTAATAGATAGCGATAAAAAGTTTAAGATGCTCTACCTATTTTAAAATTGTATGATCTTTTTCTTTTTTTTTCTCAATTAAAATGTATTTTTTTTTAAAAAGGGGGGAATATTGTGGGGTCGTGCGTGTATCAAGTTACGCACGCTAAGTACCTATGTAGAGAACAAGCATTTTTGTATTTAAGTTTTCAGTCGTGTATGCGCAGTGACACGTATCGGTCGCTGACGCAAATAAATAATAAAATTCCAACAGTATTTTATTTGATGTACACGAGGTGAGTCCCCTGGCCCCACAGTGGCATCAAACTTTACCACTTTTTCGCGCACCTTTGATGCCGCTTGGCACTATACTTTCCCACCAGCCAAAATGCCTGGCAATGCTATATTCGAATTAGATACATGATTGGCTTGCTATTATACCACACCAAATCCAGAGGTCTGTAAATTGTATACCTTCAATCAGTTTTTCAGACCCCTTGTTGCCCAACCACTCCCACCCCCACCTTTGAAAACCTGCCAGGTGCCCGGATCTGTTAATAATGATAGTATGGCTTACTAACAAGATAGGTTTCGTCACTCTGTAAATTGTATACCTGTTTCCGGGGCTAGCTCTTAATCCAATACCACTACCGTTTATATCACAACTAGCGGCCGCCCGCGACTTCGTCTGCGTGGACAGTTATTTCTCTATCCCTCGGAAACAGTACCTTTTTTCGGGATGAAAGGTATCCTATGTCCTTCTCTATACCCTTGACAACGTGTATGCAAAATTTCATGATGATCGGTTAAGTAGTTAAGACGTGAAGGCGTAACAAACAAACAAACAAACAAACAAACGGACTTTCGCATTTATTAGTAAGGAAGATGACAATCAATAGAAAAGAATATCTTTTGCGTTGCATTGTCGCCTTTGCATTCAATCCTTTATAACGAAGCGTCGAGCTGCAATGAACAATGCTTTTTAAAATGTCTGCGAGCGAGTGTAAAGAAATTGCTTAGAAAATTCTCGGTGATGTACTCGAGCGGCTAAAATATAAAGGAATCGACTAGAGGTTTAAGAGATACAAAATGAGGACTGAACCCTTCATTCTCAAGATCCAAAGCAGCCCTTGACGAGTTTCTTGCCGGTTCTTCTCGTTACAAGGTCTTTGCGAACCGATAGCGTAGCTTCTATGTAATTCACCACAAGTGCTTATAGCAGCCTAGACTGAATTATAAACTGAAATATCAATCGAATACGATGTACTCGGTACAGAACATCGGTTCTGTCTATAAAAATAACAACTATAATATATGTGTTTTTTTATTGGAACGCATAGAACCTTCAAGCATTCGAACTTTGTCAGAATATAAGAATGTTTGGAGTTATTTTATATATGTAAAAATAATTTTGATCGTTAGTTTAAAATAATAATTCTTATCTATATAAAAATAAGTCGTTATGACATGCAATACCTATTTCTAAAGATAATCTTTGACGACCTGAGTGGTGCAGGGGACAACATGCTACGCAAGAGGTCCCGGTTTCGATTTCCAGCCGTGCAGAAATTTTAAATAAAAAAAAACTGTGTTGGGTCTGGGTGTTAGGACTATGTATAAATAAGTTTATATTTAAAAAGTCAGTATCTAAGATAGGATATCAGTTGTCTAACACCCATATTACAAGCTTTGCTTAGTTAAGGCACAGACTAACTTAGTTAAGGGCTATATGGCGATATGTGAAATTGTCCAAGCATTTATTATGATTATTTTTATCTACTAGCGACCGCATGCGGTTTCACCCGCGTGGTTCCCGTTCCCGTGGGAATATCAGGATAAAAAGTATTCTATGTTTTAATCTAGGCATTCTACTATCTGTGTGCCAAATTCCAACCAAATCCGTTCAGTAAATTTTGCGTGATTGAGGAACAAACATCCAAACATCTAAACATTCCAAACCCACAAGTAGTAGGATATTAGGATGAAATTATACGAACTTGTCTTTAAACACTTGTCATCCACATTGTTGCAAAAGGTCTTAAGTTAAAATTTTAATCAATCAGTCAAAGGGTTAAGCAAAATTCAAATATTTATTTTGTTAAGGTTTTCGTATTAATATCACATTTCGAGCGGTCTTACCTGTTCATCGTGTAGACTTCGCTCATTAATTCTGAATCCGAGTGGCCCCGTGCGACCTTAGCCTAACATTTCTCATAAAAGTCTGCATAAACAAAATTAATTTCGGCCCGATGTTAAGGACCGTGCTCATACGTCAGAGAGGAGAATTCTCATAAATATAGGGTGATGTAATAAGTTAATGAAATTAAAACAAGCTGCTCTGTAGAGCTGTAAACCACATGTTTGTGATATTTATTTGAACATTTTTTGAAATGGATGAAATAGGATTTTCCCATATCTCCGACATTTTAAAAATTTTGACAAACTGAATCGGCGTAAAAAATCTATGTATGAGAACTTGCTTACAAAATTTCACGAGAATCTGTTGGGAAATTCGATGGACAGCCGGACGGATATACGAAAGCCTTTTTGCCAAAAAAGCAAACTTTACAAATAAAGTAAAATAATACTTTGTAAAGAATTTTATTATTGATATTGTTTATCCTTTTTGGCCGCTTTAAACTTTGTCTTATTTGTTTATTGCCTTATTTTTTGTCATTTTTGAAAAGGCACTTATACGTTTACTTAATACACTGATATGTAAGCATTAGTTGAAACTGTTGTTGCAGTTGTGTTTTTTTAACTGTTTTGTAAAAATATGTGTTAACAAATGCTGTTGTTTTCCATATTGTTAAATAAATAAAAAAATACATTGTATAATTAATGTTACATGCGGTTATTAAGGAGTGGAAAAAATAAAAATTACGTAAATTGTGCTATGTCCTGTTAGCGGGCTGTATCCACAGCGTCCAGAATAAAGTTAATTTTTTACATTTTGAAAGTTTCGGAAAGTAGTGTTTGTAAAAAAAATGTTCGTACATTGTGCAATGTCCCTTAAGCCGGTGTATCCACAGCGTCTAGAGTTGTGACAAGGGTCAGGATTGTGAGGAGCAGCCAACAAGCTTGGAGGGAATTTATAATTCCTCGCGAAATTACCAGAATTCATAATTACAGGTAGAATTTATCTGCAGACATAGAACGCAAGTAATCCTTTTATTAAGCACTCTTGCAGCGTTTTTCTGGAAAGGTTAATTTATGCTTTTTTGGCGTGGTATAACCTTCTTGGTAATAAGAAGCTGGAAAACGTGCGTGTTTGGCCGGCGATCGTGAAAGCTATGCACTCGTTGCAATGGTTTGGAATTGGATGGGTAACCGAAACATTAATAAAAAAAGAAGGTTATTTATATGATACAGACAGTTTTTTTATGCACAGCGGGATAGTGCTTGGATTTCATCTCACCTGATGTTCAGTGACGATAAAGCTGAAGGTGGAAGCGCACTACACCCGGAGTCCTCGTCACTGAGGAACTGGCACTCTTACCTCTAACTGCCGGAACACAACAATATGGCGTCAGACTTAGGTAAGATAGTGGTGGCTAGCTAGGCGGAGAAATAAGCCCTACCACCAACCAAACCGAGTACAAACTGTATTCCCCCTAGGAATCGAACCCGGGACCCCTGAATACGGGTGGACAAACCACTGGACCACAGAGGCGGTCTAAAGTACTATTACTACGGTAGCCCGTAATACATTTAAATTATCAAAAAGGTTACCGCTCGCCGTTGTGATATAGTTATTTATTACGAAATAATAGATCCTTTAACCCAAGTTTTACAGATCGCAACCCGCCGTAACCTATATTTGTATATCTCCAAAAATGATATTTTTTTAGTTTTCGAGGTTTACCACATGGTTTAGCTATTGTCGTGTTCTACAGCTTTGTTTGATTGCCACTAATAATAGTAAGCCTATGGAAAGTGACCATACACAGATTGAAGACCAGATAAAGTCCATCCATTTTCATCTGGTCTTAAATCTGTCTATGGCTGCTTTTCATAGTCTTACTATTATCAGTGGCAATCAAACAAAGCTGTAGAATACGACATAGCTAAACCATGTGGTAAACCTCGAAAACTAAAAAAATATCATTTTTGGAGATATACAAATATAGGTTACGGCGGGTTGCGATCTGTAAAACTTGGGTTAAAGGATCTATAATTTCGTAATAAATAACTATATCACAACGGCGAGCGGTAACCTTTTTGGTAATTTAAATGTATTACGGGCTACTGTACTATATGGTATGTAGATAAATATAAGTAGTAATATGTATCCTTAGCGTTAGTAAAAAGATGCTCAAATAACGTGTTTATCAGTGTTTATTGGCTCTTAGAAATTCCCAATAATGATTAAAACTGAGTATTTATAAACATTTCAACTAAATTTTGCCGATTAATTACACAATCACGCTCCGTTAAATTTCAAAATGTCCTATTTGCGCCGCGGTCACCGGGTAAACACGCAAATTCGATACAAATCGAGGGACGACCACGGTATTTAAATATCCGGCCGGACACCTGTTTACCGGAATGTTCTATTACGGATTCATGGGGGTCGGAATTTGTGTCATATTGACCTAGACATTCTTTGTGTCATTTTGTTAGGTTTGAATATAGGTTATTAAACTAATAAGGTCATCTAACAGGTTAATATTTCCACGTTGTGAAATTGCTATTATAATTTCGTAATTTTCGATTGTTAACCGAACACCAATGAAAGAAACGTTTGATTTCGGATACCATAGTGAAAAGGTACATCTATTCTAAACATAGACGATAAGCATTTTCGCGCGTTAGTTCCATACTCGAAAACTTGTATACCTGCCCCCCTAGCCAAAGTAACATTTTCCAATTTTCGCTATCGCTTCGCTTCGAAACTTGTATGGATTTGACGTTTTAAAATTCGATAGTTAACGAAACCTTATGTCAATCCCATACATGTTTCTAAAGCGAAGCGATAACGAAGATTTGCGAATGTTACTTTGGCTAGGCCCTCTGTAGTCTAAACCTAATCTAAAGGAAATTTTATTACCTACCCTTATTCTAAAGCGTAGACTAAAGTTAGACCTGGAATAAAATTATACTGTTACATTTATCTCAGCTTCTGTGGTCTGAACCACTGCCCACCTGTGTAAGACGGATCCCGGGTTCAAAATATATAAGTAGTATTTTGTAAAATCTTTCTGTTTGAGCAAGTTTGGGCATGACATGGCAGGCCATTTTCATGTCGGTGCCACCGTGGCATGATTGACTTTTGTTTTCTTTCAATCAAAGGGGTTTTTGTTCATTCAGCCTAGTTTTCTTGTATGTGCTTTTATTTTTTAATTTTTGTAACTGTTATGGTAGGATAGGATTAATAATTTGTATTAGTAGTAATTGTTATAATAGTAATAAGTAAGTAATTAATCGTATTTTTTTTTCTCTTTATATGTATTTTTTTTTGTCGCATTCGCACGCTTGTGGTTTTGTTTATATAATTTTTTCAATCATTCTGTTACATTGTTCAGTGATGTCACTACTGGGCCTCGGCAGAATACCAGTTGCAGTAGATGTTCTTTCTCGTCTGCTGCTTATACTGAGCCGAGGTCAGTCTTGGCATCACATAGCACTGCACAGTGTGACTGCTTTTCTTTCCTTGTAAGTTTTGTGCTGTCCTAATATTTTTTGTTACGCTTTGTGTATGTGATATGTGCTGCCAATAAAATGCTATTCTATTCTATTCTATTCTAATTCCCAGGGGGGTACATTTTGTACTCTGTTTGGTTGGACTGCTAGCTACCAGCAGTCTGACGCCATAACAACAATTCAAAATCGTTCTATTCTGGCATGTAGAGGTAAGATAGCCAGCTCCTCAGTAATGAGGATTCCGGGTGTAGTGCGCTTCCAACTTCGGACTTATCATCACTTAAAATCAGGTGAGGTGAAGACCAAGCACTATCCATGTCATAAAAAATGTTATAAAATATGTTGTCTTATTAAATCAAATTGTCAGTGATAGTTAGTTATTTCTTTCGTATGCGCGGAAAACCATATTTTGTTGTATATTATAAGTAATTGTTTTTAAATGAAGAGTCGGGTAAAGATTGTTTGCCAAATAAGACAAATAAGAATAAACAGACTAAAAAATACTGCTTTAAATTATCCGCCAAACATGCATACGTTGAAAAGCATAAGTTGCTACCGAATCAACCGGATAATGCTATCACCTTTATAAATTTCCTTACGGCGCGACTGTTTGTCTTTCGGTCTTCATTTCGGATTCATGCGGGTCGAGGCTGGAGCTTCATCGACTCAGGTAGCCCGTAATTTTATGGTCATACTAAAAGGAGAAAAGGTTTGCGACCCCTGGCAAACAAGGGCTGTCGGTCACCTATATGACTTGTTCAAATATCGGAATAACCTTTTGAAGGTTGCGCTAGATATTGATAAAGCTAATGAAAAGCTTTTTTGTCTTAAATTGTTAACTTTAAAATGATCTAGCAAACAGTAAACTAATTAAGTTGTTCGACTAATATTGCTCTCTCCTTTGTAAAGTTTGTTTGCTATTGAAAATTATTAATTAGCAACTTTTGTAGCTAACTTTCTTTTAGACACAATAATAATAATGACAAGATATTTTTTAAGAAGATTTTAATATACTTAGCTTGCTTACGTTTTTGTGAAATCTAAACCAATACAAGCAACCTTACTAAAAGAAAAATCAGGTATATTCTATGTCTACTGAATTATAGAAAAAATCAATTTCACTGATAACTCCACGACACTATTCGATAAGATAAAACGGTGGGACGCACAAAAAAACGCTTCGTGATTGAGAACGCCGTCACCGAACCGGGCTCATTTTCTACCAATTGTTGATAGCCCTTATTCAGGGCTGCTCAACCGACGCCCGCACAATGGCAAAGTAATAAATATACATCAACTCAGAACGGTCGGGCAGAAGGAAACTTGCTTTCCGCGCCTTTTTTGTAAGGGCGCGGTCCCATTGACAGCTATTAACTATTAGACAGTGAGCTATTAACTATTGGAAAGTTGGCAAATAAACTATTACCACAGAATAGATATAAGTACTACCGTCTATTACCAAATGTTCACATTCATTGGTAAGCTACACACTATAGAATAGAGATGAACTTAAGAACTAGCTCTTAATTTGTAAGTCCTTATTTGTCTGAGATACAAGTTAAATATTGTTTAGGCACTCCGCATTTTAGCTTTAATTACCTATTGCTTGACTTTAATTATTTAAGATTATTTTAATAAATATTTTATTTATTATCTTTATAATTAACTAGTAGTCTATGCTCTCGTTCGACTTCTAATAAAGTGAGTAGACATCAATCTGCAAGCAAGTATTTCTTAACTTTAAGTGTTTATTTTTCTATAGTACAATTTATGTTGTACCTATATACTACACTACACTAGTTGCATTATCTTTTTAATGTGGAGTTTTGTAAACAGCAAATAACGTGACCGTTATTTGCCATTTCTATCTAACCTTGTAGGTCAAATTGTAGCTGACCTGTTATTGAACTACGAAATATCTCCTAAATACATGACAATGGAACTGCACCCTAAGGCCCTGCATTCAGGGTCCACTAACAGTCCTTTTGTTTTCACATTTTTTTTTATCGACAAGACACGATCATAGCTTAGCTTTAAATTTTTTTCTGTTTTTTCATTAAGATTTAATGTAATAAAAAGAACTTTATTGCATGTTTTTATGATACGTTTGGTTTTGAATTTTTGATTAGATTTAGATTAGACAGTCCCTCATGACCACGGCGGCTGCAAAGTTGCCGAAACATCAAACGAACACTTTAAGTTTTATCATCCGTACCGCTAGAAAGTGGAACTCCAGGCCTGAGTCTGTGTTTCCCAATCCAATAGGTACAATCTAGTGAATAATATGATCTCCTTGGCAAGCGCGTTTCATCGTAGATCGCATCAACGTTTGACTGATTTACGCCTGAGGTAAGCTCAGGCGTAAATCAGTCAAACGTTTGCCTATCATAAAAAAACAAGTGCCTGAAATCGAACTATGGACCTTTATCTAACATCGAAGATGCGGTTATCCCATCAATTACATACACATTAAAAATCAACCTCAAAAGCATAAATTAAAACATTTTTACCATCGCCACTCTCAAAAGTGCCTTTAATTCAACGATAAGAGTGAATAATAAGCGATTTTATTCACCGAGTAAATAAAAATAATTTGAATTTGGAACAAGCGCGCATCGTATGAATTATGTACAAAAAAAATAAAACGTGCTGAAAGTATGGAGCTATTCCATAGATAAAGCCATAGTTATACAATTAAAAAAATATATATATCCCGCCAATTTTATTTAGGTTCTTTTTAGTGTCTTATCTTTGGGTTCTTTTCTAAAAAAAATCTCGCTAGTTTCTTTTCTTTGGGTTCTTTTCTTTATATTAGAGGGAGATTAGATGTTCAGTCTTGCATCAGTCCATTCCATCAGTCTGGTACGATCTTCAGTCTGTAAAAATTCAAAGTCTATACAAACTGATGAAATGGACTGATGTCAGACTGATCATGTAATTTCCCTCATGGCATGGTTGTTTTCTGTCATTGGAAAACTTATAGTTTCACTATTTTCTAACGGTTAAATTACCGATTACCTATCTAAATAATAAAATTTGATAACTATAAATAGGTACTATAGGTGTAAGTACTGCTATTATATGTTTTCTCGCAGTCAATGGTAAAAAGTAGAGTACACAACTCGTGAAAAAAAATTTCATCTCGGTCCTTTGTATCCCTCGTTTCGCTCAGGATTCTACTTTTGAATCCTCAACTCTAGAATCCTTCGCTGCTCTCGGAATCCAACATAGTACCTCGAACTAAATTCCTTCTTTTTTCACTTGTTGCATAATCTACTATTTTTACGATTTTTCATAATACTTTTGTAGCGTATTTTATTTGATCGCTCGTTCCTTAAACGGCGTCAATGCGATTGTAATGCAATGTTACGTGAGCGGTAACATTGGATAAAGTGCCCATAAAATATTCAAACCGTCTTTATATATTGTCGCCGCTAATGCCGACTTTTAAGCGTGTGAAGACTTACGGGACTTTTCAAGACGAACTCCTTTAAGTGAAAGCTTTTACTTTTTTGCTCGAAGAATATTTTTTGCGTCGTCCCGTGAAGGGCGCTCTTTACCCACTTGCGAATATGGTTGAAAAGTTTCGATTCTAAGTAGCTTCGTTTTTATATCCATTTCAGTATTTTTTTAAAGTATTAGAACGTCGATAAATCGAAACTAAATCATTCTAAAATAAGACCTATACGCGTTGTAAAAATTGTTTTATTTCTAACTAGCGATCTGCCCGCGGTTTCACCCGCGTGGTTCCCGTTCCCGTGGGAATATCGGGATGAAAAGTATTTTATGTTTTAATCTAGGCTGTCTCCTATCTGTGTGCCAAATTCCAACCAAATCCGTTCAGTAGTTTTTGCGTGATTGAGGAACAAACATCCAAACATCTAAATATCCAAACCCACAAACTTTCACAATGAACTGTATGAGCGGATATCTTAGAAGTGAATATTTTTAAGTAATTAATTTTAAGGTTGTTAATATTTTAAGGAATAAACATGCTTAAAGTGTACTTTACTCGGGTGTACCCCATAAGAGTTTACACCAGTTTGCTTTTACGTGAATCTTGCGCTTTCAATTCTGACGCATTCCTGAAACGCCATTACTAGATAGATAGGGCATGTAATAGTTCATGCCCTTCTCAAAAGAACGTCAAGCTTTTCACGCAAGATTATTAAAAATTGAATTTGTACGTGAAAGTGCACTAATTTGGACGAAGCATTATAATAGCAATATTCACTACTTACATTTTTTTATTTTATTTGAGTAGGTTACCACCAGGTAGGTTGGTAGGGTAAAAGAATTGACGATTTAAAAATGCTTATTATGTGAGCTTATTTAAATAAAATATATTTCACTTTCACTTTCACTTTCACCTACGTAGAAAACATACCTGTTTTCTATAAACAAGACTTATAAAGTAATTCTGGCAATAAAACCAAACATTTTTGTAATCCCCGCAAAGCGACAAAGTTCTATTGTCGACTCAATGAATGAAAAAACTCCTCACGGACTTAGCTTTCTCAAGAATAACAGTCACAGTTTTCCGTGGAAGTGCTTTCCCATGTACTCTTGGAACTTTGTAAAAGTCACAATGGGCCCGATGAACAATTTGATGACGTGGCCAGATTAATTAATTAAAACTTTTTGTTTGTCGCCGGCTATTTTTGGTGTTAACAACATTCAAGTCATGCGAACCGGGGGTTTACTCCAAACACCGAAATGAAATAATCGGCCGATCGTTCGGCTTCGTGACATTATTCGCTCTGAAATAAGGTCTGAAGCACAAAACATACTTACAACGTGTTTTTTCTTGATATCCCATAACTCTAGGCTATTGATGAGACCGTGAAACTGAACAAGGTTTACTATGGGACCAACTCTGAAATCGCGAAATAAAATCAGCTGCTTCATACATTTTGATATTTTCGTTATTAGATTTTGTATGAAACAGCTGATTTTTTTCGCGATTTCTGAGTTGGTCCCATAGTAAACCTTGTTCAGTTTCACGGTCTAATCAATACCCTAGACCCTAGAGTTATGGAATATAAAATAAAAACAGGTTGTTGGTATAATAGTTCTGAAGTACTTATTATATTACGAACATCAACCGATTTTGCGATTCATTTTCGTAGTAAAATCGGAAATTTTACCTTACCATCGAATTTTATGGTCGTTCTACATCACACATTTTGTCATTCGTCAGAAAAATAAAATATAGAAAAAAAGCCTTATTTTATTAATGTAGCGTCAATTTCGTTTCTATAGGTTCCGGTACAACATTTTTCAGGTGATTCTTACTGAAAACATTTTTCACTTTCATTCGCGCAGTGACAGTGACGTGGGTGTGAAAATCACTTCCCTTAACGCCGTGTAACTTTACAAAGTTTTTTTACAGACCGCAAAATTATTTGTGAAAAATGTGAAGACCGTTAAAAATGTTTGCGAAAGTTTTAGGACGTTGAAGAATGTTAGCCGTACTAGTGCTAAAATAGGCATTAAAAGTGCTAAAGTACCGATAACATAACTTACAATTTTTTGATAGAATAAAAAAGAGATAATTATAATATTAAACAATAAAAAATTTGGAGTAAGTACCACAAGTATTGTATGAGCGTGCTCCTCCAATTTGTATCAATTACAAAATTCTATTATTTTAATGCTAACATTGCAAAATACGTGAATGAACGCATTTATAAAACAGTGGCAATAATAAAGCAATTATCGGTGACAGACGTGTTATACTTCATCCCTTACATCCTTACGAACATTAGTTTATGTAATCTTATAATATCTCCAGAACACACTCATAACATCCTATGTAGAGTTAGTGACTCTACAAATGAACTTAAATATTTTAAAGTATATAAGTATACTCATAAAAAATATTATAGCTAGAACATGCGTAAAGATCAATAAGCCTTTTTTTATCCAACACATTCAGTATTAACCAATTTTAAATGTAAAAAATAGGTCTTACGCAAAGCACTGAAGGCCCACAAATAAACGTATTACGAACGAAATAAACGCGAGCTTTATGCTCGGAACGCGCGAGAACAAAGTAAAATATGAAATATGTACACCCAATAGAGTTGCTTTTATTAAACCATATCTTTGTACACCTAAATTCCCTAAATGCTGTATTGCGTTAGGGCTGGGAAGCTATAGACTTTTTGAAACTCCTTGCTATTATCGTCTTTGTAAGTTATCATGTTGATCTTTGCAACGCAATTATATCGAGAGAAATTAAACGTTCTTTTTATTTTGAAAACAGTTTTATTAACATGAAAGACATGAGTTCTGCGTTTCGGCAGTAGATAAAATGAATCCGATACGGGACGGGTTCGACTCGGGAGTAGAAAATATTGATCCATGCGCGTCCCATACATTATTTTAGTAATGGGGAATGTCCGAAAATTTTTCAAATTGGCTAAATAATTTTCCATAGGTAGAATCTCCCTTAGTAATAGAAAAAGATTTCAGAATTTTCGGTTGCGTAAATTTTTTAAAAAGAATAAAGTCTCTTTGACTTCATAAATGTAAGAAAGTAAGCAGAATGGAGATTATGCCTTTGCCACAACCTACCACAACCACAACACAATCAGCTCCTTTTAATCAACTGCAAGACGTAGCTTTTCCCATGGAAGGATGTCGCCATAATCTCTATCTGGAGATCACAGTGTTGGACAGTTTTCATTGGAAAATGCTGCTGCACATTTCTGGTCCATGGAGATTTATTTATTTTATTTTATTAAAGATGTTAGAATGTTCTACCTCTAAGTCCCTTTTAATTCATTAAAGACGAGGCGGCCGCATGAGGCCGGATAACATTGGAAAATCTATTGTGTCTCATTTTGTCTAGCTTGACGGGTCAAGACACAAGGGGTGTTTTAAGTTAGTGTGAAGAGTCTGACGCAATACGTCTATATGTATAGCACGGATGTGCCAATACGTTTTGGCATTGCCAGTTATATGAGATACGTTTTTCCTTCTACCTATGTCTAGTGAACAATCTTCTACACACGAAACAGGTGCGATAAAAACTCTGCACTATGTGAATATACAGTTAAAATTATTGAGATAAGCTGCACTGTCAACGAGATTTAAAGAAGAAATAAAATTACAAAAAGGTGCTGGTTAAAAACATGCAATTTTCAAATACGAGCTTTACAAATCTCTTATAGCACCTAACCCATAAAAATTTTATACTGCCATCCTTCAGATGTCCCGAAAATATAATGCCACGTTACAACATTCTAAGCTTCCGCCATCCCTACTCGGTTACGGTCGAAGGGACGTACCGGGACATTAAAACGGGACATTTTGTTTTTTATTGGAACATGATAAGGACATACGTCGCATGTATTTATTCATCCCGCACAGGAACTTGCCGCGCATTTATGGCCACCATTCTCTTTTTGTATACTTTTTTTTACAATCTCTCAGCTGTTAGTGGCTTTGGGGGAAAATTTTGGGGTTAACGGGACTCTTTTGTCATTTATATGAAGAAAAAAATATATAGAAATCTTTTATATTATAATGTTTAAGATTTAACTTCAGGTGGCACCCTGAACGAAAGTGGCGCTGCGGTAAATTTTATTAAATATTATAATTTTAATACACAATTTTAATAATATTTTACATGGAATTTTTAGGGCCCAGTCTAGTACTTTTAGACGGCATAGTTACATGCCCTCGTAGTCACTGCTAGTAGTAGTACTAGTAGATAGAAAAACTGCTAAAGTGGCCGTTTTTGACCAGGGATTGAAATACCGTTAAAAAATAACGTTAAAAATACCGTTAAGACATTTTATCGGAAAATTTACCGTTAAAAATAACGTTTAAAATATTTTACTGGTAAAGTTAGCGTTAAATATAGCGTTAAACTTTACAATTATCGCTAAAAAATAACGTTATAAATTGGAATAACGTTAATTTTAAAATTTAACGGTAAAAAAATAAAAAATAACGTTAAAATTAACGTTATTTACTGAAATAACGTTAATTTCAATGTAACGTTATCTAAATTAACGTTATTTATTGACATAACGTTAATGATAAAATTAACGGTAAAAAAAGTTAGAAATAACGTAACATTTAAAAATAACGTTATCATTCCCTGTTTTTGACACATTTGCTATCTACTTCTACGAAATACTAGACCATGGGCCCTAAAAACTCCACGAAAAACATTATTAAAATCTTTTTCTATTAATAGCTTATTAAATAAAAACCTCTGAGGGCGCCACTTTCAGTCATACAACCGCCTTAATACAAACTCTTTATCTCTTTAGCAGCCGCCGGCCAGCGCCGTGTGTGTGTGAATCTGAAAAGGGTGATATCACAACACAACAGTAATAATCACTCGACGTCAGAAAAATCGCAACTCTTCGAAAGTAAGTTTAGACTTGGCCACCTGCTATTGCTAGCTAACGTTCTATTGTGTAAATGTTGATATCTATTAAAAGTACCTACATTTAATGAGCTTTCAATTAATAGTTGTTTGATTTTATTAACTTTCGAAGAGGTGCGATTTATCTGACGTCGAATGTATAATTGTGTCCTAAATATCTTAGTAAAATTTTATGTACAATAGAAACTTTGTTTAAAAAACCACTGATATTGTTTTATCTTACAACATTTAAATTAACAATTAAAAAAGTTTTTTAAAGTTCTGAAGAAATATTACTTCTGACAGAGGAGAACTTAGGTACGTCAGATTTTGTTCCGTGACAGAATAGATATAATTACTACGTACAGAAAGGACACACACTCCCCGCCCCGCCCTAGAATCAATTACCTCACCCCACCCCGCGAGACACACGACGGAATTCCGAACATACGTTATTCTGAACGCAGTTAATTCATGCAAATCTATGGACCTACCACATACATGCGGGATTTTTCCGTACGAAATCTTCATCGGGATTCCGTCTATGTCGTGTTTGTCAACTGTTTATTTACCAAAAAAATCTAATTATGAATTAAACGCCACTCATGCAATTCAAACTGCACGGTAGCCCTAGATTTACATAATAAAACATTATATGACGTCATCCGTTTATAATAGCGCGGTTGTATGAAGTGTCCGGGGCCGGGCTGTGGTTCCGTTGAAAAACGCGTGACATTGTTGTGTATTTTCCACACGATAAAATCCCTTAGACAAGGGTCAAGTGTCTTCTTTGTACAAGTTCTCTAAATCCTGATTTTATTATAGAATTTTAATTTATTTAATGACGTAAGTATTTCAATGAAAAAATCAACAGTTAATTAATTTCTTAATGATTTATTAATATACAGTTGATTAATAACTTAAGTTTTTAATTATTGGGTACCTATTTTTAAGCTAATCGTTACTTTCCCAGAAAAATATTTAGAATACGAGTATGATAAGTCTCAAATAACTATTTAATTAAAAAAATAAATAAATTAAAAACTATTAAAAACACGACTGCCCTGCCAAAAACGAACTAAAAAGTTAAACAACAAATGTCATTGCAGTCGGGGGACCTTATTATGGAACAATTTTCGATCAAAGAGGTCCCCCGATTGCAATGACATTTGTTGTTTAACTTTTTAGTTCGTTTTTGGCAGGGCAGTCGTGTTTTTAATATTTTTTTATTTTTATTTCACATTTTAGTGACATATTATATAGTTTTGGAATGTGCTCATCAAGGCCTTTCATTTGATGCCCATATTGTAATAATAGAAGAAAAAAAATTTATTTTCACATTTGAAAATGGCGTCGTACATTCGCCATATTATTTTTCTCTAAAAAAATATAGCCAGTGTCACCCAGGATGCTGTAAGGATTCTAACGATACCCCATTTATCCAAATCAGTTCAGGCATTTAGAAGTTATGGTGGAATAAAGAAACTCACATACCCACAAACATACATTAACCCTGAACACATACACACATACACACTCTTTTTGCTTTGGGCAGTCGTGTAATAATAAAAAAAATACAATACATTACAACAAGTAAGGGCCTAGCTTTTTTGTGACGTTTTTTAATTTTTGTACCAAATAAATTACCTACTCATTCATGCCTTCAATTAGAGAGAACTTAGAAGGAAAATATAAAAAATAAGACTTCCCTTTTCCGTTCAATGGTCACATGAGATAAACATAACTCCTCGCAAGAATCCATTGGTGGAGTTCACGTAATGTCAGCCATTATCGCGTTACGTGCCCAATACGTCACCCGCCATCTTCCCCATATTTGTTCGAAAGATCACGCGAACGGAGCGCTCCGAGACCGAGAAGAGAATAGTTCTATTTTCAACTGTATTTCTGAAATGTTTTGTTCGTTGTTACTCCACAAATTATAAAGGACAAAAATCTACAACATTTAAAATGCCTAAAACTAGATAAAGCAAGAAAAATGCCTGAAAACTATGTAATTTCACCAGAGTTGCGAACTGCGGACGTTTTCAACAAAAACACTAAAATGCCTAAATGAAAAACCAAGAACAACAGGCATGCCTTTAATTAAATACAACGCTGTGTTGCCAGTAATTAATAAAAGTAAATTTGCATACTCAGGTCAGTTGAAACATTTTTAATTAAGCAATTTGGACCCAAAGTACTGAAGTAACATATCAAAGCTTTCACTGAAATTATTATTATTTACTTAATTGAGCATTACTGATAAAAAAAAATATTTATTTATTTACCACATCTACTTAACATCTGTTATTATTACAGCCTTTAATACATTTAATTAGTTGTAAAAATATTTTAGATGACAGAATAAATTATTAATAAGGTTTGGGTATGTATCGTATGTATTATTAAATTTCCTTAACGGAACTCAAACTAAGTAAAGCTTTATTACTTTTTTATCAGGTAACCTAACAAAAGCCTAGAAAAAGAAAAAAAACTGAAATCCCCGCTTACTAAAACAAAATGAATAAGTGAACATTAAACATTTAACTTACAAAGGATATTTCTCACTTAAACTTTATCAGGTAAAGTTTAAATCAGTTACAAAAGACTGAATAAACACGGAATATACTTATTGTCGTAAAACTAAGGAGTTCCAGAGTTTATTACGAGATTAAATCTCGAGTGAAATCTTCTTAAAGATCCGGTAATTGACCGAGCGAGTACGAAGTGCGAGCGAAGCGTCTCTGCTTCAGCTTGGGCAAAAATTCTTTCGTATGTCTGTATGTTCTCTTCTACAGGTTGCATTTCTCAACCGATTCTCGTGAAAATTTGTGAGCAGGTTTGAAAATAATATAAAATTTTTTTGTCACGCCACTTTTTCGACTTTTTTCAAAATGGCGGAGATATGTAAAAAAAACCTATCGCAGTCCAGCTTTCCGGCTCTGTCTTTTCTCCTCTAAAGGTAGCATTTCTTAACGGAATTTCGTGAAATTTTGTGGGCAGGTTCGAAAATTATGTAGATTTTTTCAAGTTAAGACAGTTTTTCTAAAGTTTTCGTAATGGCGGAGATAATAATAATAAATAATAAGCCATTTATTTCCTTGATAACATTAATCAAATTACATTTTTATGTCAATTAAATTATGTCAAATTACAATAATAAATTTTATCATTCATACTTAATTAATGCATTAAATTATTCAAATTATTTAAAATATATATATAGTTAGATATAATAAATTCTATAATGTCAATACATGCATCATATTTGTCTATTTGCTATCAAGGACCTCTCTACGAGTATAGGCCTCCTCCAATTTTTTCCACTTATTTCTGTCTTGGGCTACCGTCATCCAATTGTCTCCTGCTACTTTATTGATTTCATCGGACCATCTCTCTAGTGGTCTGCCTCTTTTTCGTTTACCTTGAGGTCCAGACCAAGCTGTAATTTTCTTAGTCCATTTTTGGTCATTCATACGGGCAATGTGACCTGCCCATTTCCATTTCAGTTTATGGCAGTGTGATAATGCATCTATTACTTTTGTACTATTCCTTATGTCTTTATGTCGTATTCTATCTTTGATTTTCAAGTTTAGTATACTCCGTTCCATAGCTCTTTGCCATGTTACAATTTTTCTTCTTGTGTAGCTATTAAATATCCATGTTTGGCTTGCGTATGATAGACACGGCAGTAGGCATGCATCCAAAATTTTCTTTTTAAGGCTTATAGCAAGATTTGATTTAAGTATGTCTTTATAGCTCCAGAACTTGTTCCAAGTGGAGTTAATACGTCTTGTGATCTCATCATAGTGTCTGGATTTCTTAAAAGAGATCTGTTTACCTAGATATGTATATTCTTGCACGTATTTCAATACTTGGTTATCCACTTTGATGAGCCTTTCCCAGTTGTTTGTCATAACTTTAGTTTTTTCTGCGTTTAATGCCAATCCTATTTTCATGCTAATTGAGTTGAGGTCATTTATCATTTCTTCCAACTGAGTGGCACTTTCTGCGAATAAAACTATATCATCAGCAAATCTTAAATTACTGAGATAGTCTCCATTTATGTTAAGACCTTTTTTGGACCAATTAAGCTTTCCCATGATACTTTGAAGAACTGTTATAAATATTGTTGGAGATAATGGATCTCCTTGCCTCACGCCTCTACAAATGTTTATAGGGGGGCCCTTTCTGTCTAGTTTCACTCGGCTTACACTTTTCTTGTATATGTCCTTTAAAAGTTCGATTGTTTCTAATGGTATTTTGCATTCTTGTAGAGCTGCCCACATGCTGCTGTGAGATATTGAATCAAAAGCTTTGGCGTAATCGATGAAAGCTAGGTAGAGTGGACGCCTTTGCTCTTCATATTTTTCAATAATTTGTTCAAGGACATGAATATGGTCTGTGGTCGAGAAGTTCCTACGGAAACCCGCTTGTTCTATAGGTTGAAATTTTTCTGTGATTGTAGAGATGCGTTGTTCTAAACATGAGGCGAATAATTTATAAAGATTTGTTTGTAAGCTAATAGGACGATAATTTCCGATATCAGCAGGGTCTCCTTTCTTGTATAACAATATTATATCTGATTCTGCCCATTCGGAAGGTATAGTTCTCACTTCCAGAATTTTATTAAATAGAGCTGTTAAGAGTGGTGCCAGTAGATGTTTTCCTAATTTAATTATTTCGTTAGATATATTATCCGGTCCAGTACTTTTGCCTTTCTTAAGTGACTCTATTTTTAAAGATATTTCGTCTATAGAGAATCTTTGTAATTGAGGTGATGTTTCGGATGAATCATTTTCATTTTGGGTAGAGCTGTCAACAGTAGAGTGTTTTTGTTCGGCATACAGATTTGCGTAAAAGTTTGTTGCCGTCT
Source organism: Agriphila tristella (assembly GCA_928269145.1). Classification (NCBI taxonomy): domain Eukaryota; kingdom Metazoa; phylum Arthropoda; class Insecta; order Lepidoptera; family Crambidae; genus Agriphila; species Agriphila tristella. The sequence goes on from OV743435.1 coordinate 5,310,591, forward strand.
CTATTATTTTGGATCTTGAGAAAGATATTTTTCCTGAAGTTTTTTCTTTCAAACTTGGAATCCAATTTTTAGATGTTTTTATCTCTTTGTATCCTTTCTTTAAGCTTCCCGAATTTGTTAGATGTTTCTCTATTATATTAAGTTTATGATCCCGGTATTCTTCTTTAATTTGTTTTTTAACTGTTTTGTATAGATTGCTTAGTTCATGCTTTTCTTCTCTGCTTAAATGTTTTTTATATTGTAACTCGTTTCTTCTTTTTACAAGTATTTTTGTATTCTCTGAGACTACACTTCTTTTTTTCTTGCTAGTTCTTTTTATAGAATTCAGCGCATCAATAATAGCTTTCTTTATTTTTGTGTAGAATAGCTCTACATTTTCGCTGTCGCTAATGCTCGTTGTGCTCAGATTTTGTTTTAAAGAGTCTAAGAAACAGCTTTCTTCCTCTATAGTATTCAAAGTAGTTGTCTTGTGCATGAAATTTGCTCTGCTTCGTTTTATTTTCGATATTTGGTAAGTACTTCTCACGAGACGATGATCACTAGGAAACTGAAGCTGATTTATAACTTCGATATTTGAGAATTTTGCTTTAGTATTGGACAGTATGTAGTCTAGTTGGCTTTTTGTTCCTTTAGGGGACAACCAAGTCCAAAGTTGGCTGGTTCTTTTCTTAAATGTACTATTTAAAATGGTTAGATTATTTTGTAGGGCAAATTGCAGTAGTATCTCACCTCTTTGGTCTCTCACTCCATAACAGTATGGGCCCATTATTCTTTTGAGTTCAGGCTGTTGTTGGCCAACACGAGCGTTAAAATCTCCCATCAAAATTACATTTTTATTACTTTGCTCTATTGCGTCTTGCAATTGGAGGTAGAAAACTTGGATATCGTCGTCGCTTGCATCTCTAGTAGGTGCGTATGCTTGGATGATAGAGATTGAGTCGTGTTTAAAATTCATATTTAAAATACATACTCGGTCTGAAATTGCAATGAAGCTTTCGATATTTAATTTCAAGTATTTTTTTATTAAGAAACCTACGCCATAGAGACCCTTGGTTGTACCATAATGACAAAATATGTGTTCATCATCTTCTATTATGTTATAGCCTGTTCTTCGTATCTCTGCTAAACCGATTATATCGTATTTTATTTTAGTAATTGCTTCTTTAAATTCTAATAATCTTTCTTCAGACAGTAAAGATCTTGCGTTGTATGTACATATATGAAGTAAGTGGTGTGAAGGGTTTTGGTCGTTAATCCCAAGGGTGACCAGCCCTATTGGGGAACATCGTGGAGAGGTCGCAGCATTGTGTCATATGTTGTTTTCGTCTTGAGTTTTTGCGGGTTTCATCGCGGCAGCAGCGGTAGGTGTAGAGGCATGATGGTTTTCCTTATTTTGCTTTCTTGTTATAAAATTATTCATAGTCGAATTATTCGAGTTTTGTTTCTTCATAGTTCTTTTCGCATTGCAATTTGATGTTTCTGGGGATTCTGAAAGGTTTCTTTTATTTTGGTTTTTATTATTTTGTTTGTGTGAGTGTGTGCGTCGATTGTCTTCTGAAACAATTATCAATTTGTTGTACTTCAAAAATACTTTGTTCCCCTTTTTTCTTTCCTCTAATAGCTGTTCAGTAAGCCTCTTTCGTTCTTCCAGTACTTCTTTGGGGAAATCTTCTTTTATATAATAAGGTGTTGTTTCAAATTTTTTCTTGTTTTTCATAAGTTCTATTTTCATAAACATCGTATTCAGAGTGACAATGACTGGTCTTGATTTTCCATCAGATTTTTTTCCTAGACGTTTTATATCTTCTATGTTTTCTTGCTTAAAATTTATATTCATTGTGTTATTTATTATTTTTGTAATTTTATTTAGTAGATCAGTATAACTTTTTTCATTTTCTTCTAATCCAAAAAATATATTATTTTTTCTTCTTGCTAATCTTTCTAGTTGTTGTATTTTTCGCCCTTGTTTTTCGACAGTTTTTTCTAATAAGTTGTACTTTGATTCTAAATTAGCGAATTTTTCATCTATATTATCATTTATTATTTTCGGTATACTTTTTTTCATCTTTCTTATCTCGTTTGTTTGTTCATCAAGTTTTTGTTGCATGTTTTTCAGCAATGCAGTTATTTCTTCCATTTTTCTATGTCAAAATATAATTTTATTGTTGTGATAGCCTCCTGCCCTCTGTTGGTGAGTAGAGTAATCGTACAGTAAGACGATATGGGCACCCTCTCGTCTTCGTCCCAGATACTAGTCAGCTAATCGAATAAAATCGATTGCCTTTCAAAGAAGTTTGCAGCAGTTTTTCTACTCCCTGATAGATGGCGCTAATAAGGGCGGAGATATGTAAGAAAAATTTATTTCAGTCCGGCTTTCTGGCGCTGGATGTTCTCCTCTACAAGTCGCATTTCTCAACCAATTCTCGTCAAATTTTGTGAGCAGGTTCGAAAATTACATAGAATTTTTTTGTCACGCCAGTTATTTTTTAATTTTTCATAATGACGGAGAAATGTAAAAAAACATATTTCAGTCCGACTTTCCAACTGTCCATTTTCCTCTACAGGTCGCATTTTTCAACAGATTCTCGTGAAATTTTGTGAGCAGGTTCGATATAATTCTATATAATCGAATTTTTTAGTTTAGCCAGTTTTTCTAAATTTACCAAAAATCACCATTTCGGAAAATGTTTAAAATTAGAATCGCCATCTAGCTGCGAATATACTTACCATTAATAATACCAAACAGCACGCAGGTACCTACTACGTGCTTTGAAAAGCTCGTGAACAGTGTGGGGAAAAAGGGGTGGCGACATCTTTTAATTATTTTTTAAACAACATACAACTTGAGCTACTTTTTAACGCGAGGTCTACAGCTCACGGAGCCACTAGTAAAAAATAAATATTTGGCTTTTAGGATTCTCTTCGAAAAATACCTTCGTGTTATAATTTAGCGTTTATCTTAGAACTTATTAAGCACTGCTCAACTAAACAGAATTACCCAAGGGTCTTAATTCATTCACTTAAAATAAAAACTTCATCAATTTTCTCAGGACTATTTTGTAATAAGTGTTTCATTTTCATTTTAGCAAAAACATTTCGTCGTTTCTATAAGAATGAAATCAAAAGCTATTGTTAAAAAACCGGCCAAGTGCGAGTTGGACTCACGCACGAAGGGTTCCGTACCAAAAAAACAGCAAAAAAACACGTTTGTTGTATGGGAGCCTCCCTTGAATATTCATTTTATTCTGTTTTTAGTATTAGTTATAGCGGCAACAGAAATACATCATCTGTGAAAATTTGAACTGTCTAGCTATCACGGTTCATGAGATACAGCCTGGTGACAGACAGACAGACAGACGGACAGCGGAGGCTTAGTAATAGGGTCCCGTTTTTACCCTTTGGGTACGGAACCCTAAAAACTAAAGCTCAATTAAACGCATTAATAACCTCATTACTGATAGACACAGTCAGTTAAAATAGAGTGTTTTCACCTTTTTTAGGGTGGCCTAATGGCAAAAAACGGAACCCTTATAGTTTCGTCATGTCTGTCTGTCCGTATGTCACAGCCACTTTATTCCAAAACTATTAAGATTACACAGTTGAAAGGTAGATGTCTTCTGTGAACTGTTTTACGATTTTTACATAAAAAAATAAGAGGGGGCTCCCCATACATAAAACTGAAACTGATTTTTTTTTCATATAACCTATACGAGCGGGGTGTCTGTAGATAGGTCTTTAAAATGACATTGAGGTTTCTAAGACTATTTTTTCTCAAAGTCAACCGTTTGAAAGATATACACTGCCAAAGTGGTAAAATGTACCTTTAATTTTTAAAATAAGAAAGTGAAAAATAAAAAAATTTGCTGTAGATTCTAATAAATACTTTCAAAGAAATTTAGTTAGATTGAGATATAGTGATATTTTTTAGAGATATGGCACATTTTCCAAAACCGCAAATTTATATGACTTTGTCATTCATACAAACACTATGAAAATCAAAGTTATTTTGCAGATGAAAATTGATAGTGGTATTCAATATAGTATGGTATAAGGTAACTACGGAACCCTACTGCGCGTGGCCCGACACGCACTTGGCCGGTTTTTTTTATATAATGATGTAGGTACTTTCATCGGCTATACAAATAGTTTGTACAGGCGTAAAGGTTTAATTTAATCCCCATCCCAAATTAATGTGGGTCTGCATAGTTAGCAAAAACTCAAGGGTTTTTCGTGTGTAAGCTCCTGATACATCAACTCTATGGAACTCATTTGTTACGCGCAACACCATGGAAGCGGTATAGGATGTAGTATATTCTTTGGAGTAGAATAATGGGCAGAGTTAATTTAATATGTAGTATCAATGAGGATCAGTAACAGGTTTGAATCCTATAGTTTTATTGATATAATATAAACACATATTGATATCTATGAAACCTAGTGAAAGAATTTTTGAAATCCGTTTAGAAATGGTTGAGTTAAAAGGGTTTAAAGGAAATGCCAAGCTCAATGCAATATGTGCTTTATCACGTACGACATAAGGTTCGCGTCCGTCGCGATGACGTTATAGGGACCCCCAAAAAATCTGTGTTTTACCTCTTATAACTTCTCAAGTTTAAGAGATATCGTATTTTAAAATCGTTACTGATCCTCATTCACATAATATATTTTTATTAGACAAACATAAAACTTAGTACGTTGCAATCCTAGACGTACTAAGAACACAGTAATAAATTGGTATGACATGTTCAGCTACTTCTTAGGCTGATTGTATCATTTATCCCAATGGGAAACAACAATAAAAAAAAACATTATGGACCAAGTAGAAATTGAAGTTTGGAACTTAAAGGTGGCGTCATTAGAACCACCACGCGACTATCGGTCGATAAAACTTTGCAATATATTTTAAATAAATAACTAGTTAGGTATGACCATCAGCCATTTTAATGTCCCCACTGCTGGGGCACAGGCCTTTCTCATGAGTGGATAAGGAGGATGTGCCATAACCCACCACGCGGGCCCAACGCGGATTGGTGGGTGTTAACGACTGAAAATGCAGCTGGGACTTCCAAAGCTCGGAGGAGCTCGAGATAATAAAATTTGGTCACCCATCCCATGCGGAAGTTGCTTAACCTCCACAATCGCTGGGCCAGGCGCTATACCTCGTGCGTCACCGAGCTCCTCGTTAGGTATAGCAGTTTTAAAATGAATTAATAAAAATAAAGAATTAAAATTATGTCACTATTCAAAGTTTTGTACTTATGTATTAAATAGAACGCAACGACATCGTTCTAACACGGCAACGCAATTTTAACGCACAGCCATCACTGCTGTAATCCACGAAAGTCGTCATACTAAAAAATCAGTATCTTTCAGATACACATATCCGAAAGAAAACACCATCGAACTCAATCAGCATCATTTTCCGCCACCTACAATGGATTAGCCTGCTCGATTTTCGTACATCCAGTTGTAATTTCCCCAAGGAGAGCGCGTCCAATCAGACGAATGTTACAATGTTACACGGCGTAAGGTGAGCCACCGTGTTACATTACATATGCGTTACATCCGCTGGGATTACAATTGATTGTACTGCTAATATTAGGCATAGACAATTCAGCAGTTGATTAGGACTGGGACTAATCAGTGAACAGGCGGTTGTAAATTTGTAATTTGTAAAATTCAATTGTAATAATAAATATAGCGAACAAACAATAAAATTTATGAACGACGATTGAGTGGTGTTATACTCCATTACGATTATAAAAATGGTATTTTAAACGTTTTTTTCATCCTACTAATATTATAAATGTAAAAGTTTGTGGGTTTGGATGTTTGGATGTTTGTTCCTCAATCACGCAAAAACTACTGAACGGATTTGGTTGAAATTCGGCACACAGATAGTAGATAGCCTGGATTAAAATATAGAATACATTTTATCCCAATATTCCCACGGGAACGGGAACCACGCAGGTGAAACCGCGGGCGGCCGCTAGTATTATAAATGTGAAAGTTTGTGGGTTTGGAATTTGGATGTTTGTTCTTCAATCACGCAAAAACTACTGAACGGATTTGGTTGAAATTTGGCACACAGATAGATAGTAGATAGACTAGATTAAAACATAGAATACTTTTTATCCCGATATTCCTACGGGAACGGGAACCACGTGGGTGAATTCGTGGGCGGCCGCAAGTAGCGAATAACATAAATAAAGTACATAAACACTTTTGATGCATAGCTCCGTGCCTTTCAAACTTGAGATTAGTTTTGAGTCGAGATTATTTTACTATTCCTGAAATTTTAACAGGAAGCCTATTTCAAGGAAATCTTAATAAATATTAATCTTTGTATTCAACATTATTAAATCTAAAAAAATGGAAAAGCAGTTAATAATTAAAAAACATAGTTTTAAACAACCAAAATGGGATATAAATAACTTTCATCGACTGACCTTGCGACCAACTCTATGTAAAGATTCTTTGGTAACCTATAACCAGTTAAATATTATCAACCGTTAAATTATTCCCATAATTACAAAAAGGAATTATTTGCAAAATATTTCCTTAAACCGAAAATTTCTAATCCGTGCGGAAAATCCATCAACATCAACCAAACTAGGTACTTCTTTAATATAATGCCAAAGTTTGTAATGAACATTTTGGGAAGTGACCGAGCGAACATTGAGCGATAGAAAATTATAAATATGGAAATTAACTACAAAACAAAGGAAGATCAAAGCGTAAAAGATGCTATGAAAAAGCAATGTGAGATATATTGTTGAAATATAATATGAGATTCATTATACAAGGTTTACACACTTCGAAGGGGGCTGTTACACAAGGAGTCTCTAACGCGAGTGTCGCACGCGGTTGGCAATTTTTCTACTTTGCCTAGAAGAAATCGCCACTTGCGTGCGAGACTCTTATTGTTAGTAACAGCACAGTATATATATATATAAGTTTTTCAAAAACTTATATAATATACTGTAGTAATAGCCTCCTGTGACTTCCGCGCGTACAGTTCTTTAGAAAAAAAACACTTTTTACGGATTACGGCGCGTAGGTATATTGTTATAAACAAGTTATAAAGTCAAATGTTGTTTTAAAATTATTTAGTTTTGATTTATTGGCATTTATTTTTCCCGACCTTTCGACACCTTTCCAGGGGCCGTGATCAGGGTAGAACTAAAACAAAAAGGCTGCTCATATTGTAAGGCTTTTAGTTAGTGGGAAGATTTTTCCACTATACTTTAAAGCGTATATGGAGAGTGCATATTATTCGAATGGTAATCCAAACAGATGATCAAATATCATAAAAAATATAACCTGCAATTTTGATGATGTCAGTTGAAAGATTTATTGAATTAAAATATATGTAATTATATTTTTATTACATTATTAATATAAATGCTGTTTTGATTCCTCTCTTCCTTCTATCTATCTATTCTATTCTTCCTTTATTACATTATTAATATAAATGCTGTTTTCATTCCTCTAGACCTTCAATAATACCACTGTTTTGTTAATCTAATCTAATTTATGCTAAACTGTCAATCCCTTGGGCCTAATACAGATCTATTAATACGTACATGACCTTTAGATTTCCCTACAGGATAAAGTCAAATGTGAATGATCAAAGCATTACTTATTATGAGTTTTTAAATTTCTGTATAATTTATACAGAATTACATTATTATTACTTATTAATACATATTATTAAAATTTAATCAAAACAAAACACGACGACCCACGCCCATAAGGATGTCTGAAGTTGACGATTTCATTTCAGATTATAATTAGAAATTAAACAAAAAAATATGAATTCCTTTCAGAGATATAAAATTAATTTTGTAGGTATTTCATAAATAAAATCTTTTGCGTCTCCGATTTTTGTTTTTTTTATTACATTTATTTGCTTCCGCGTTTATTTATAAAAGTAATGTGTACCTAATGTACTTTTATTTTCTTAAGCTTATCTCATTTCCAAATTACTCTAAATATTTTAACTTTTTAACTTAATTCAATAACAAAATGTCTTTGCTTAATGCCTAGACATTAAGGAAATGTTTTTTGACCCAAGTTTGCCAAGTAATACCAAACTGAAACTAAAGTAAACTTTTTAAGTCTGATCTTCAATTATTTCGCTAAGTTTCCAGTTTGCCCAGAGCAATTTGCCAGGAAGTTAGTCATCTATTAGTAAATACTTCTCAGCAGTTAGTCAATAGTCTAAACAAGCTTGTTCATCTCAACAGTTAAGCTGAGTATACAAAGCATTCTTATTAAGTACGTTTCGAAAAATAATAATAGCCTATTTTTTATAATGCATAAATATATTATAGTCATAATAAATATACATATACGTGTGGATAATATTATATGGAGCTCGACGGCGCAGTGGTTTAGCACCTGGCCCATTGATTACGGAGGTTAAGCAACTTTCGCAAGGGTTGGTCATGGGATGGGCGACCAAACAATTAATGTCTCGAGCTCCTCCGTGCTTCGGAAGATACTTTAAGCCGTTGCTCCCGGCTGCATTTGCAGTCGTTAACACCGACCAATTCGCATTGGGCCCGCGTGGTGAGTTATGGCACATCCTCCTTATACCACTAATATCCTACTAATATTATAAATGTAAAAGTTTGTGGGTTTGGATGTTTGTTCCTCAATCACGCAAAAACTACTGAACGGATTTGGTTGAAATTTGGCACACAGATAGAAAATAGCCTGGATTAAAACATAGAATACTTTTTATCTCGATATTCTTACGGGAACGGCAACCACGCGGGTGAAACCGCGGGCGGCCGCTAGTCCACCTATAAGGAAGGCCCGTGTCCCAGCAGTGCGGATATAAAAATGGCTGCGGATATAAAAATGGCAGCGGGTACGTATTGGAAATAGGCGGAGGGCGAAATTTTCTTTCGCAGTTTTTTCACACAGCCACATAATATTTTTTATTTACTTTATTGTTCTTTAAAGTACCAAATTCTTTGTTTAGCACACTCTCATTATCTGATTTCGACATGTATATTAAAACCAGCGGCCGCACACGACTTCGTCTGCTTGGACAGTTTTAACATTGAAAATGTTTTTTCGATCGCTTCAGTAAGGTACCCAATTTCAGCCAGAGTGAGACATCGCCCTGGTCCCGTGAGTTTTAGGTCTACGTGAATGTAATATATGTCAAAAGATGCGTCTTGGCAAGGGCTACAATACGGTGAAATTTTTTTTTGAAAAAGTCCAAAACTTTTTTCGAAAGTCGCATAAATGTAGAAAAATGACACAATTTTTCGGGGTCTTTTCTCACTAAATCGACAATTTCTCAAAAACGAAAAGTGATATCGAATAAATGAAAAAAACCCCTAGAGATATTGAGTTAGGCTACTTATTGAAAATAGTATATGTCCCTGACTCTTACGGTCTGGGCTGTAGCTTATCCTTTATATAGCGAAATCTTGGGATACCGCGGGCGACGTGCGCGGCGCGGTATAATAATAATACGTAGTACGATTGAAGTTTGTAAATTATTATATATTTCAAAGCTTGTATTAGTGTTTTATATTTTTATTTATTTCCACATTTTTTATAAATAAAAAATATTTAGATATATATTAAAACCATAATATTGATATTGATTAGCTCTAGCAGGTCAACAGATGGTATGACGTGAATAGAGCGTGAAGCGAGTGCGGATTCTAGATCTAGCCAAAGATTTAATCATTAGATACGGCGGCGCGGGGCGGTACGGTCAGCAACGAAAAGACAGACGCCTCACAGTTTGAAACATTAATCAAAAAAGTTGCTATGACAAAGTACTAGGTAAAGTGTTTAACAACTTTCTTTGCTGACCGTACCATAGTGTGACTGCACTGAAATGTCTCCATAAGTCCATATTCAAGTAAGTGACGTCGCTTACTATGTGAAAAGTAATGTAAAGTAGTGTTAGCAATAACTGTAGGAGCAAAAGAGATGACGCTATAATCTCCAGTACACGTGCTAGGCGTCGTAGTTAGTTTTTGTGTGTAGATAAACGGATAAACGAATCTTGAGCGAAAGTTGAACAGAAGAGAGGTTTTAGTTTGAGGCCCGAGGCGAAGCCGAGGGCCTCAATAGCTACTTACGAGTAGATACAGAAAAGTAGATCCAAAATATTATATCGTAGGTTGCTGTTATTTCAATTTCGAGATTTGAAATTACTCGATCAGACACGTCTTTCTTAGTGACACTGCGATTCCAAATGAATTTTTACAACGATCTCTGAATGAGGGTGTGATGATGATGCCTAGGTAAACATAGTTTGCAATTGCAATAAAATGATGTTATCGCACATTCGAGTGATGATGAAGTCGGCGCGAGAGTCTCGCATGCTGCATTTTTTAATTTTGATTTATTTTTTTATGAGGGTTTATTTATATAGAAATGCAGATGTTTTAGTCTTAGTACTAGGTACTAGTACTTAGGTCACCTTTCAATAAAATATTAATGTCTATAGAAAAGAATAAAAACATCATTAAATTCATTTTCAATGTACCAGAAGGTCGTGAAAGGCACGAGATCTGTGAATTTTTTTCTGGATGAATGGTACCTTATGTCCTTTTCTGCACCCCTGACAACATGTATGCAAAATTTCATGTTGATCGGTTCAGTAGTTACGCCGTGAAGGCGTAACAAACAAACAAACAAACGGACTTTTGCATTTATAATATTAGTAAGGATTATTTTATGAATTGTAACATTTTTATGTTCTGCAAATGATAATCTAAATAAAACACTTTTCACGGATACCAACGCTATTTTTCATAAGTTTTTTTATGCTTAGTTATGGTTTTTATTTGATTTCAACAATAATTTTTGATTATTCCCTGTTGGGAACAAAGCCTTAGACGATTTAAAGGGTGGTGACTTACAGGAAAACACTTAGATGCCTGAATAATAATTCCATTTATTGACGAGATTATTTCAACTTATAAAGCTGATTGTTTTGTATAGTACATATTTTTTTACTTTAGACATTAAATTTATAGTAAGTTTTTTACTTTTCAAGTATTTTTTGATTATCATTAATAATAAGTCCTATTTTATTGATGAAGATACTAAACGCCTAGCTACACAATCCTGCGACCGGCGACTCAACATGCAAATGTATAACTCAACATGCAAATACATGTAAAGAGACAAAAATAATATAAGTACAGTTCAATAGAAAAACAAATGCATGCTATATATATTCATAAATAAATAAAGCTTAAAAAAAATAACACACACAAAAACAAAACAAAAAAAAAAACATAAAGTAAAAAAAAAGTATTAAACACTCATAGATCTCAGACAGAAAATTATACCACCTAATAAGTTTCAATAAGTCATTGTACCTACCAATTATGAACAAAATGGGGTGCGATTTGTTATGTTAAAATAAGTTTATAGCACATAATTAGACTGTAAGTTAAAAACTAAGGCGAGAATTACTGCCGACAAACTGCTGTGCAGTTTGGCAGGTGTTATTTTTGTGAAACACTGTATACTCACTTAATGGAAAATAAATAAAAAAATTAAATAATCTTTTTTACGTGCTTTACAAGATCATAATTCACGATTCGCGGCATCACACATGTATTACGAATATTCCCGGGTCAGATCACCGCTCCACGTGGCCAGACCCCGTCGTCGTAGACTTAATTCACCTTTACCTAGGTGAACTAATCTATCATAATCAGTACACTTAGGCCCTTTTTACATGGCGCTACTCAAACTAAACTAGTTTCAAACTCTAATCACCAATGAGTTTCTAAAATGTCACAGCACTAGTGTTTCAATGGCGCTCCGTACACGACGCTACCAATCACAAACTGGTTTGTAAGGCGTTAGTAACTATAACTAATCACCAGCGACCGGTCATGCTGGTCGCGCGCGACTGATTACTAATTGAAACTGGAAACTCTGCTGCGGTTCAGTGAAAATTAACCAATTAGTAAATATACTATTCGTCCAAGAAGTGGAAAAGCATCCGTGTTTGTATAATTACACATTAAAAGAGTATTCGCGTTGGGATGTGACCGAAAAAGCTTGGAGTGAGTGGGATGTAGTCTGATGTAGTATAGAAGTAATAACTCCTCATCGCTCGAATCGCTAGCCATTTCAATAATATCCCGAAACAACACACACCGCGTTTCGTGTAGGTTTTAAATAAATTTAGTAGTGCCGTGAACGAATCCTTGTCACAAACTAGTTTGTAACTATAATAACTAACTGGTTTCGTCAGGTTTCAGTAGCGCCGTGTAAGAAGGGTCTAAATTCACAAAAGTGCCCGAAAAAGTGGTAAAGTGTGATACCGCCTGGCACTACTTTTCCAACAGTAAAAATTCCTGGAAATGTTATATTCGATTTTGATGCTTGGTTGGCTTGCTATTATACCACAACAAATCCAAAGCTCTGTAAATTGTAATCCTTCAATCGCTTTTTCAGCCCCTTTGTTGCTCAACCACTCCCACCCCCACCACTAAAAATCTGCCAGGTGCCCGGATCTGTTAATAATGATAGTATGGCAAACTAACTAGAGGGATTTCGTCGCTCTGTAAATTGTCCACCTATTTCTGGGGCCAGCTCTTAGTATAGACGAAATGCGTTCGACTATCGTGATTATTTTTTGTAATAGGCCCTTAGGCCATGATAGCTATATTTATTTAGTGCTAGAGTGTCAAGATTTCTTCACTTGCCAAAAGATGAGATGATACGTCCAATACTTCCTCGTATTATAACGGGTGGCGCAAAAGTAAAGACCCTATTTGGTTCAGCTATAACATTTTTTCTAAATTAGAAAACTAGATTTAGGTTTTTTTAAATGTATATTTGTGCCATTAAATTTCGTACCATTAGGATTTAAAGATGATGTCTTTTAAATGGTGACCTCCAGAGTTGATACACATTTGAGCCCTATTTATGACATTTTGCATAACTTGCCGTAACACTTCCTGCGATATGTTCGTTATTTCTTGACGAATGTTTTCTTTTAGAGCTGCGAGAGTCTGTGGCTTGTTCACATACACCCGAGATTTCAAAAAACCCCAAAGAAAGAAGTCTGGACTGGTCAGATCGGGTGATCTTGCAGGCCAAGGCAAATCGCCAAAACGAGAGATAACTCGGCCTGGAAAAGCGTCCCTCACTAAATCCATATTTATTCCACGTTCTTGGGGAGTAAAACGGTCCATGTTTATTTTCAGTGTATTTTATATTTGTTCACTACACAATTTTCAACAACAGAATGACAGAAAATGTCATATAAAAAAAATAAAAGTATTTTCTTTAGTGCCAGTACTTTTGCGCCACCCGTTAGAATAATATTAGGCAAGCATCTAATACTAAATTATGAAAGCTACGCCAGACTTCATCTTAAGCATGTTCACTCCTAACTTCCCGCCATCCAATGAATATAAATAAACCATTCCAAGCATATTCCATAACTGGAACGAGTATTTTTTATACGATTTGAAGAAACTCGTCTCTGTTCATAAAATCACTGGATTAAGGATTGCACAGGCAGTGGGCGGAAATGAATGGGTGGTAAAAGACTGGATGGCCTTAATAGCATGTTTATATTTAATATTCTTAGGGGTAGAACGGGGTGAACGCAATAAAATAGCATATGTGGCCATTATTTTCATATATGGCTTGTTGTTTATGAAAGACTAGCTTCCGCCCGCGACTTCGTCTGCGTGGAAAGGTTTTTTTGCTATCCCTCGGGAACTATACTTTTTTTCGGGATGAAAGGTACCCTATGTCCTTCTCGGTACCCCTAACAACGTGTATGCAAAATTTCATGATGATCGGTTCAGTAGTTAGGACGTGAAGGCGTAACAAACAAACAAACAAACGGACTTTCGCATTTATAATATTAGTAAGGATAATAACTTGGTTTTAATGAGATGACTACTGATGAGAGATAGTTAATTCATGATTTGTACTAGAAATTTTGCCAGAGACTTCGTTTGCGGGACTGTTTTTTATACTTATTTGTAGTAAAACTATTTGACTGCATTATACTAATAACCTTAATTATAAGTATAATATAAGTATTCTGCTAAGGCCAGCGAAAAACGCAACTTGATATTTCAATTTATGATTCTAAAAATGGACAATGCATAGAGACTCAGAAACATTTTTGTTAAATGGATTACCATTTTGTTAAATGATCTCGATCTCGAGTCATTTGATACAACTTAAACACCAATCGGGAAATATTAAACTTTTCCTAATCTTCATCATCACTTACATTAAGATAATTTTAGAAATATTCCTTGTGATTATACTCTTTGAGATAAAATTATACGTCAGTATTATCCATCGATACCCTCAAGGCCAACCTGTTACACAGTAACCAACCATTTATCACAACCAATGTCAAAATGGTCCTCATACAAGATCCTCAGAGGGTTCGGAGATTTATACAGTATCCCTCCATTCCAAAGAAGCCCTCCCTAAGGAACACTTGACATATTTATCGCCCCCTTTCTCAGTTTTTTTCAATTAAATGTCCAACAGGTCTGAATTTTTGTCAGCCTCAGGAAATGTGGGTCGAGATATCATAAACTAAATAGTGAGGGAAATCATGTAACCTTATTTTTATAACCATTAGGAATAAATAAATTTCTTTACACGTGCTGGCATTTAAGCTCAAAATAAAGTTTGGTTGGTGGTGAGGCTTGCGCTAAGTTAGCTACCACCATCTCATCTTACCTTAAGACGGATTCTATAACAACAATTGTTTGTTCTAACAGTTATGATCTAACAGTTACAGCTAAGATATAGTTCCTCAGTGGCTAATTGCGGGTAAAGTGCACTTCCCGAGCTCGTCGTCACTTAACATTAGATGAAATTAAAGTTGGGTTGAGTAGTTAAGTATGTAGATAGGTATATCAATGATAAGTATATAAACAGAACTTACGGAAAAATGCAGATAAACCATCGTGAGTCTATCAACTATGTAGTCTTTGATCACAAGTAACGCTTTAATATAATATTGTTTTGCCATGCCAAGTCAATAATAAAAATGCTCGCCTTTTGTGAAAGTCTATTTACTCCATGACCCTTTAACCAAAAACCGTGGTATATAAACTCCTTTTTCCGATTTCGCCCTAAAGGTCAATCAAGCGTAAAGCCATGGGGTTAAGCAAGTTAAATCGCCCGTGCCTATTCAATTCACACAAAATAACGGGCCAGCATTGTTAGTCCCTGGCCTTGATTCGCCTGAATCAGACGTTGAAAATCCCCTGTCCCATTCCCTCATTCTGAAAAACTCGTGGACCGGAATGAGAAAGAAGTTGTTCTAAAAAATCGAGTACGCAAAGAATAGCATTCGAGCGTTTCGCCCATTCTATTGTATTGAAGAATTTGTCAAGTTTTAGAGTAAGGTCCGACCCGAGGGACCAAGTATTTTCAAGTTGAAATGAAAATCGCTAGTGGAATGCCTCCCAAAATACTGTTGGGCAGCTTTTATGCTTTACTTATCGGCTGCCATGTTTCTTTTTGTATTCCAATTGAAAGGGCTAGAACTTTTCCGCTTTGACTTGAAATGGCTTCGGCTATTTAGTAACTATTTGAAGATTGATGAATAAGAAAAGTGGTTTTAATAATGAAAATTAAATTTAAATTAAGTTTAAATTCAATTCAATCAATTTAGATCGAACCAATGGCCGTTGGGGCGGAAAGGTTCGTGAATGGCGACCGCGCACCGGACGACGCTCCGTGGGTAGGCCCCCGACAAGGTGGACCGACGATCTGGTGAAGATCGCGGTGCGCCGCTGGATGCGGGCAGCGCAGGACCGATCGTCGTGGAGATGCTTGGGGGAGGCCTATACCCAGCAGTGGGTGTCGTGCGGCTGATGATGATGAATTTAGATCAATCAATTTTAGGTCAATTTAGAAAAAAAAAAATTTTTATTAAGTTTCCGGTCTGGGTGTTTGTGATACTACATGCAGTTGTCTCTGATTTTCATAACATATGTCTTTAGCTATTTGGGATCGGAGCAATGGTATGTGATGTTGTGAAATATTTATTTATTTATATTTGTGGGAGAATGCGATATTCTTATTATTTAAAATCAATAAGATATAAATTAAAAGTACACAATTTGACTAGTTCAAACTACGCAACTTTTCGCGCCACTCCCCACTGCGCTATCTTTGAGTGAAACTTGTTTGTGTCGCACTATAAAAGGCGTTGCACGCCTATTGTTGACAAGTCTTATTCGTTGTTCGACTGTGATACGTTATACTGCTGGTGCTCTGAACTGTCCGGTAATGTAGTTAAGTATTACTCCTTTCATGACAGTAATAATAGTGTGATAAAATTACAATATTTAATTTGATATTAAATGTGATATCGACATAAAAGCTAGTAAATCTAAGACAGGTGATATAATCACAAATAAATAACGACATTCATAACCACGATATTTAAATAAATGAATATACACTTTAAACTGCCATCTCTTCTTTTATTTTCTCCCACATCAGAAGTGAGATCTAACCTAGTTGGATTACATATACTACGCCTACGTATTTTTATGTTTCAGAAATATCAAAATGCTTGCTGTAGAATCCGCCACGTTGGAGACTCGATGTTGAAAATCAAGTCGAGTGACCAATTATGGATCTGAGTCATCAATATTGGGTGTTTTGAAAAGATCTGAATAGTGGAATGAAGCATGAAATAGTGAATCAGTTTCTGGTTGACCGACGAATTGCTGATAAGTACCCTTAGATTTTACATTTTTATAAGGTACTCGTAGATTTTGCCAAATTATTATCATTTGATTATTCCACAACGATAATTTTCAAAGTCAAAAATAATGGCGTTTCCTTGTGATGTTATAAAAAATCAAGTAGAATTTGTGGTAGAAAATGATGACGCAAATGCTGCGCAAAGAGTGCTATACTTATGTTTTGTAAAAGTAGTGGAGTTAGATTGATACAAAGATCCTGGGTTCGAATCCTGGTTCGAATACATAATTTTGTGATACGTATAGTAGTAAGTTAGTCACAGATTTTTTAAATTCTTGTTAAATATTTCTATATTTTTACCCGTTATTTAGTAACCACAGTACAAGCTTTGCTTAGTTTTGAACTGGAACTAAATGATTGGTCTGAATTGTCTAGACTAGAATATATAATTTTTCATGTGCCGTGCACGAGTGTGCCACCAAATGGCCGTGATTATACACTGTGACTACTTATATGAGATTTTTCATCATTATCCTTCTTGGAAAAAAGTTATTGGAGCAACTACACAGTACGTTACAGTGTATTTTGATGCAGAATTCAATACGTTTCCGCTATTATTTACGTCGAAAATATGACCTGCGACAAGCTCTTTTGATATTGTGATTTTTTTAACAATCATCTGTGAGGTTTATACGTAATTTAATACTTGTAGCTACTAGATAATCTCCTTAGCTTGTCGTATGTTTTTTTTGTGGCTACAACTTTGTTTGCTATATAAAAATATGGCCGCGCAAACCATATTTTCCTTACATGCACCCTTAATAGTGAGATTCAAAACGTGCCATTGAATAATAACATCAGGTACTGATATAAGAAATAATTTTAGCTTTCCTTAGGAAAAATTGTCAGCTTCAATTCGGTCTCAAAATATAACAAATTAGCCAACAAGACCTTTCCTTTCATTCCCTTTTGATCAGTGAAAAGACAATTTTAAGATATTACGTACATATTGTGACATCACAACCTAGTAGCATTGTACTTCTTTGCTTTAAATACTAAAGCGTTATGGAGAAGTCAATGATTTTTTTTAAGTTTTAAATATTATTTTATTGAAAAGAAAGTGAGACCTGCTGAGAGAAATTTTAATGTGAAATAAGCTGTGCCCTTTACAGTTTACAAATTATTCGTCTTATCAAATCCATAGCATTAGTGAGAAATAATCTTATTACTTCTTTGGTAGATTGCCCAGTAGAACTATGGAAATCAATCTTTCTTTTCTGGTTAAAAGTGTGTACAGAACCTATAATAAAATAAATGAAAGTCTGACAAATAACCAACTGATATTTATTATTTATTTACAACAGAGATAACTTGACATTATGATTACCTATAGATTGAACATTAAAACAATTTTTGTGCATGCTGTTCTGATTGCAGGTGTCAATTGTGCCTTAAACATTGTGTGGAGTAAGTGAGTTAACATAATTTCCTCGTCAAAACAGCAACTCTTTTAGTCTTTGGAAACAAAGGTTCTCTTCTTGTGCAGCAATTGTTCGTATCGGAGCTGATGCGGAGCATTTTCCTGTGCTTAAAAGGTTACAAAAAAAATAGGATCACTAACAATCCCTAGATTTTATTTATAGATCTTTTAAACAACTATTTTAGTTCATCACTGGTTTATGCCTTATTTACTGCACTGTATTTTATTTTGATCCTTGGTGGATACAAACTATTTTAATATGGATTTATGCAATTGAATTTCTGCAATAAAACATTATTGCAGAAAACTGTGTACATACAGTATACCTAGTTGGTTACTAAGTTCTGTAACTATGGAAAACATGAATAATACTAAATTTACAAATAATGCTACAATGAATTATATACCAAATGAAAGCACAAATATTTAAGATTATCATGTATTAAAATTATTCGAAATGACCGCCTCTGGCATGAATACACGCCTTTAGACGACGAGGCCAGTCATCGATGGCAGCACGAACTACCACCATATCCAATTCTGCGACTGCCTTGAGAATAGCGCGCTTAAGAGAGTCGAGATTCATGTGGGGCTTAGCACATGCTTTCTCCTCAATAAGTTGCCATATGGCATAATCTGTGGATTTAAGTCTGGGCTGGAGGATGGCCATTCTTCCTGCGCGATAAAATCAATTTTGTTAGCCCGAAACCATGCTTGTGTAGATTTTGCTTTGTGCGCAGGGGCAGAGTCCTGCTGGAAGACCCATGGCTGGTTTTGAAATAAAGTGTGGCTTAAGGGTTTGACAACAGGTTCCAGAACGGTATCTTGATAGACTCTAGCGCCAGTTTTCACACCTTTTTCACAGAAATGAACCTTACTTAGCCCTGAATAGGACACCCCCAGCCAAATCATCACTGATGAGGGGTGGTGACCTCGTTGGACCCTCGGAGCAATCATGCTGGCTTCTTTACTATTCTTAGCGTATACTCTATCATTTTGACGGTTAAAATTTTCTTCGACTGTGAAGATTTTTTCATCAGTAAACAAGATTTTTCGATGGCCGTTTTGTGCGTACTGCTTTAGTAGAGCGCGACTTCGTGCTAACCTCATAGCCTTCAATCGTGCGTTTAGCAGATGGCCCTTTCGTCTACGGTAAGCGTGAAGCCCAAGGTCATCATTGATAATTTTTTAAGGGAACTTCTCTTCACAGTCATCTGTATTGCCAATAACTTTTGCTTCCGGACGGGATTTCTCGTGATTCTCGCCTTCACTGCCTTGATCACAGCTGGTGTCCGAACGGTGCGTGGTCTTCCTGATCTTTTTCGGTCATCGACGGTCAAGGTATTACTGTAACTATGGATAGTGCGATAAATAAATTGCTTGTTGATTTTCAACTTTTGTAGCAACTTGAAAATCATATTCGGTGGCTGCCCACATTTGTGCAGAGCAATTACAGCGACACGATTCTCCTTCAACCCCCATTCCATGGTGAAATAAACAAAATATGATATACGTGTGGTATGGAATTATAGCTTATAAAACTGTCAATAATATGTCATTTTTATTTTTTCTTTTCATTTGTTTTAATGGCCAGTAATCGATAAAGAAACTCAGTAACAGAACTTTTGACCAACCTGTGTACAGTTGAAAATGACAAGAACTTTTAACAAAAGTCTTCCTGTTTATTTTCAATATTCAAAAGAAAGTTAATTTAAATTATGATGCAGAAATATTTTTTGGATATAATTTCGATTCATTCAGTTCGATTCAATTTAGTACAAGAATATCGTAAATAATATTCACAATTTTATTTCCGGTATTGTATTGATAGAATGTGGGTAGACTAAAGTGAAAAAAAAAACTCAACATTCGTAATCATTTCTCATCATACATAGTATGTAGTAAATTATTAAGATTTTAATATTTTACTGTGCTTTACTGTACTTTTACTGTGCAATTGCACTTTTCTGTACTATCGTGTCAGCTCACCAAATGGCTAGTCATTCTAAAAAGAAAAGTTAGTATGATTTTGTAAGTGATGTGTTGATACTTAAAGACTTCGTGAATAATTTAAGTGTTACGTTGATGTTTAAGTTTTTCGTAAACAAGATAAAATTAAAATAATACTAGTTGTTTTTATGCTGTACAAAAAAGGTGTTTTACACTCACATAAAATGAAATTGGTAATGGTATTATTGAATATCTTTTTCTCAACCCGTTTTATCATCATTTGACACAAAGATGCAGGTTACAATCAGATGAGGGTTGTTGGATGTTTTAGGCTGCGAATTACTCCAACTTAGTCTTCATTTTACTTCGACGAGTTGTAGATGTTGACAGTTTTTGAGAATGATGCCGATTAGTGGCAGTAGTGTTTTTGACTAGGTATATTGATGTTTTGTTACTCTTCAAGAACACTATGATATTTTTATTATTATACCTATCTATAGCGTATAATAATAATCGGACACAGTTCGTGATAATTTTAGGTCCCTCCCATGTAATGGAAGGCGAGGTGACAAAATCGTTGGAGACAGACTGATCTCCCTAACCTGGTTATCTTATTTCTCTTTATACACTGACTCCTGGCCAGATGTTCACTGTATACTGAGCAATAAAGAATATTACCAGTTGGCCGTGCCATTGAGGCGATTTTTTACCGAGGCCGCGGGATTCTGATGAATGCCGTGCCATATAAACTTTATAATGGTTTTTTTTACCTAGGTACAACCTAAGTAAGAAATAAATAATATTTTCAAGTTCGCCGTGCCCACGTGGCTTATTACCGAGGTAGTACTATATATAATGTATTTGAGCAATGAATAATATTGCAAGTTTGCCGTGCCCTCGTGGCTTATTTTTACCGAGGCAATTACTACTATCTGAGCAATATAGAACATTGGATCAAAAGTTATCCATGCTCTCGTGGTAGTATGACCAAATCTCTATGTTATTTTATATTACTACACCACGACACATGCACTTACTCACATACAACAACACACCTTTACATACACTATTTAAAAAATAAAAGTTTATGTTTTCTATAAGACTCCTAAAATGTTCAATTGTTACAGTGTCGGCTGATTGATGTCCATGATTGTCCAGATGATGTACATCTGGGGCTCTGATGATCCTGAATTGTAGGCGTTTGCCTGTCTCGGGCAGTGGTCTACATAAGTACAATGTAACATCTACAATTAGTTACATCGATTCTTATTATAAATAAGAATTATTTGTAAGAAGTCCTTACTAAACATTCTATAATTATGTACCAACATTAGAATTCCAGTAACAATTTTAGTTTTTAAAATTTGTTGTTTTGTTGACCAATGGATATTATTGTTATGAAGTAAAGGGAAATTTATTTATTTCAACATCATTTCTCAAAATAAGTGTTAGTCAACTCCCATTGAAGGTTTCACTGTGATAAAAGTCATATTAAATAGATGAAAAGTTTGCTGTTGACAATTTTGAATTTTAAATACATTGTATGTAATGTTCGTTAATAACAAAATAACTTATCTTGTTAATAATGTGTTCACATTAACAACACAATATGTGATAATAACTAAATTTTGGTTACATTGATGCCGCGCCATCATGGCTTTTATACCGAGGCAATATTTGTAGGATGTGCCGTGCGATATGTATAGCGTTTGCTTACCGTGGCTATAAGAACTATTCATACTTACCTTCCGAGTAATAATACTTATACAATTTTTGTCTTTGATAATGGACTACTTTGGACTACAATTAAATACATTTCTTTTCTAGATGCCGTTTTATGTGAACTAAATTGTTCCTTGTGTAACATATTATTCAAAGCTTTGTGAATTGACTTTTACATCAAAAAATTTGCAAAGCCATGTGATTTGGCGATTTGATGATGATGATGATGATGACGTGTGATTCAATAATAATAATTTGTTTTTCAGGTAACAAAGATATATTTTTGTTAATTGAGACTTGTCAACTAATTTTTTGATAATATGTTTGAAAATTTGACATAATATCGTTTGATTTGATCTATTTAACATTGTCTTTGGAGGTCGGCATAACCTCTCAGAGTTTTCTTTCGCCAGTTCTTTCTCGAGAGGCCTCCTTTGTGAACTGGTGATAGATTCAGTAGTTAAAACAATTTTAATCCAATAAATTCAATAAAAATAATGCAATTTTAGAATATTTTTATAAATGCAGATTGATATTACTTGAAGCGATTAGACTGATAAATTAAGGCAGTAAATTTAATTATTCATCCGTTGACGAAACGTTACATTCCCTATAGTGGAAGTTTCAATTCGGTTTGATGCTTTATTGCTATTCCACAAATTGAAAATATAGTTACTAAACATAATGTAGTTTCGAATAAAGATTTAATGATTCGTGATTTGTGAAAAATAAAGTGTAGATTGTTTTGTTCGCGAGCCAAGTGGCTGCTCGTCAGAATGGCCGTGTGGGAGAATGCGATATTCTTATTATTTAAAATCAATAAGATATAAATTAAAAGTACACAATTTGACTAGTTCAAACTACGCAACTTTTCGCGCCACTCCCCACTGCGCTATCTTTGAGTGAAACTTGTTTGTGTCGCACTATAAAAGGCGTTGCACGCCTATTGTTGACAAGTCTTATTCGTTGTTCGACTGTGATACGTTATACTGCTGGTGCTCTGAACTGTCCGGTAATGTAGTTAAGTATTACTCCTTTCATGACAGTAATAATAGTGTGATAAAATTACAATATTTAATTTGATATTAAATGTGATATCGACATAAAAGCTAGTAAATCTAAGACAGGTGATATAATCACAAATAAATAACGACATTCATAACCACGATATTTAAATAAATGAATATATACTTTAAACTGCCATCTCTTCTTTTATTTTCTCCCACATATTTATCTCTCTTATATTTCATTTCGAATGAATGAGAGATAAAAATTGTGATTAATTTTCATGTGATCATTTTATTAATCTCATCACTGCAAACGAAATGATTTTTCTCAATAATTGGCAATCATAGTGATCATAGTTCAAGCATGGATGAATCGACATTTTCGCAGCCAAAAGCTATGAACACAATCATTTCGTTTATAATTGTTGATTGCTCAATAATTCAGAAATGGTCATTGTACAAATAAAATTGTAGGTACTTATTTCGCAAAAACATTTTCATGAAACTTTCCTTAATGAAACTTATTTACTAACATCTCTTGTGATGTTAAAAATTATGATTGTTTTTCCTTAGTTTTTATTAGCTTTAAGCTTTTGCATTTAGTAATACCATATTTTCATTTCACACAATATTGACCAAAGTCGTATAGAAAATTATATTTTATTACCCAGCTTAAATTTTGACGATATCTCAGACGAATTTTCACATAACAATAAGTCAAAGTCGACTCACCCGTAGCAGCTCAGACAGGACTTGAACCCGCACCCTTGGGATTCTGGCCCAATGCACTGACCAATTATTCTACCGAGTCACTAGTGGGAGTTGCGAAATTTTCTAGTACTTTTTACGTTTTCGCTGTAAGCCAGCGTTATCTCATCAATGTGAAAAATTACCTTCAACTACTAGAAAATTTCATGTACTAGAAAATTTCGCCACTAGCGACTCGGTAGCATAATTGGTCAGTGTATTGGGCCGGAATCCCAAGGGTGCGGGTTCGAGTCCCGTCTGAGCTGCTACGGGCGAGTCGATTTAATTTATTAGCTTAATATAAAAATAGCATTGTGAATGCCTATAATCTAAAAATTTCAAATTAGAAAATCCAACTTTATTAATTATTTTGTTTATTTAATTATTGTTTTTTTTTTCAATTCAATGCCTGGATTCTGAATAGAGCATTATTAACTTAGTGATCCGGACAAATTACTAACATTCTCTTGTCGAATATTATTGAATTTATTAACTGCACCACCCATTTGATAAATCGCACACCACAAAAATAATTAAATATCTAAAACATTCGATCACTCATAATTATTTATCACAAAACAAACATTCCGATCCAATCACATCTGAAATGTTCAGGATTCCTTCATTTGTTCCTGGTTGAATGAATGCGTTGAATGCTTGTTAAGCTCCGACGAGATGTGAAATGTTTGGAGACTACCGGCTTATTATGTTAGTTCATAATATCTGTAAATGCAGCTGAAGCCGCAAACTTTGCAATTATTTACTCGGATCCTTTCGCGAAAATTCATGTGTTCTTTAGAAATTGTACAAAATTGTCATATTAACTTTCTAATAAACGTAATTTTCCCGCCTCCTGTCGCACAAGGTTCCATCAAACGCCCCTCATAATACAATAATTAAAAGGCATACATTTCAAGTGAAAAATGTATCTCGTTCCTCTCGAATTATTGTGAAATATGATAATATTCGGAGCAGCGATGCGAACAGAGAGACATTATGCGCGGCTACGCCACAGCAGAATATAATCGAACAGAGAACGAAGATAAATCTAACAGCAAAGTAAAAAATCTGAAATAGCAATTATATTCCTAACAACAACCAAATAGGTATAAGTAATGAAAATAAAATTATTCCGTCTTAGAATGTATTATGGGTATAAAACGATGCTCAAATTCCTCTAAAAATAAATTCACTGAGTATTATATTTACACACGATGGCACGACTATTTACATGAGACCTTGAGATCGCCTTTATGCCCTACGTAATTAAAGCTGTTTTCGCAGTTTAAGTGTATAACCTGACGTGCAGTCGAATGTACATTAATGAAGGAAGAAGAAAAACACAATTATAATGTAAACCAAAACTAAAAATAAAAAACCGGCCAAGTGCGAGTCGGACTCGCGCACGAAGGGTTCCGTACCAAAAAACGGCAATACACTCAGGTTTGTTGTATGGGAGCCCCCCTTAAATATTTATTTAATTCGGTTTTTATTAATTGTTCTTATAGCGGCAACAGAAATACATCATCTGTGAAAATTTCAACTGTCTACCTGTTGTCTTTATTAATGTATAAGCAAATAAAAATAAATAAATTAAAAAAATATTAAAAACACGACTGCCCTGCCAAAACGAACTAAAAAGTTAAACAACAAGTGTCATTGCAGTCGGGGGACCTTATCATGGAACAATTTTTGATCAAAGAGGTCCCCCGACTGCAATGACACTTGTTGTTTAACTTTTTAGTTCGTTTTGGCAGGGCAGTCGTGTTTTTAATATTTTTTTAATGTATTTATTTTTATTTCACACATTTTAGTGACATATTATATAGTTTTGGAATGTGCTCATCAAGGCCTTTCATTTGATGCCCATATTGTAATAATAGAAGAAGAAATTTTTTTTTTCACATTTGAAAATGGCGTCGTACAGTCGCCATATTGATTTTTTCTAAAAAAAATATAGCCAGTGTCACTCGGAATGTTGTAAGGATTCTAACGATACCCCATTTATCCAAATCAGTTCAGGCATTTAGAAGTTATGGTGGAATAAAGAAACTCACATACCCACAAACATACATGACTCCTGAACACATAACACTCTTTTTGCTTTGGGCAGTCGTGTAAAAACGGCAAAAAATCACGTTTGTTGTATGGGAGCCCCCCTTAACTATTTATTTTATTATATTTTTAGTATTTGTTGTTATAGCGGCAACAGAAATACATCATCTGTGAAAATTTCAATTGTCTAGCTATCACGGTTCATGAGATACAGCCTGGTGACAGACAGACAGACAGACAGACGGGCAGCGGAGGCTTAGTAATAGGGTCCCGTTTTTACCCTTTGGGTACGGAACCCTAAAAACTGATCTTACGGCTGCGTCAGATTAGGAAGCCAATTCAGCATGTGTCGGGTTTGTTTTTGACAGCTAAACGTTCTAAACGAAAAAAAAACATACTCATTTGTTGTCGTAATATAATGTAATATAATAATTTCGTAATATATTTAATGTAAAATAATTAGGTGTAAAAACACCTTATGGAATTAATTAAATCATAATTATGAAGTATTATTAATATGGATTTTGTCTCTGTACACTCATTAACCTTGTAGCCACCGCTCGCCGAGGGCGTCCTCAACCGCCTTTAATATCGGAAAACGAATTTCACGAGGCCAGAACCGAGGACGTTTAAAGGGTTACTTATCATTTTTCTCTGCGGCCTGTAGCTTTGTGTTGCAACGGCTGCAAATCGCTTTGCCTCTCCTCATTTTCAACCCTACAAAAGGGTTGAGTTTTTAACCGACTTCAAAAATTTGAAAAGGAGGAGGTTTTTTTATATGTATGTACACCGATTACTCGAAGACGGCTGAACCGATTGAAATGATTCAAACTATGATATAACATATATATATAAAATAACATGAGGTTTGTTTTCAAGTTGGTCCCATTTTTTGAAATTTTGAAATCGGTTCAGTAGTTTTCAAGTAATCTTGAAAATACTGTCGTTTTCGTTACCGTTTTATATGAATTGAGACGGATTTTCAACCATTACTTTTTTGTTTGTGAACCGATTTAGATGATTTTTTTTTTTTGTTTGAAAGAAGACAACTTAAGGATGATACCATATTAATTTCATTGGTATTGGACTATGGATTTTGAAGATACACGAGTGAACTCCTCAAAATCAAATAGGAACTGTACAGTGATTGAAATATTAGTAGGTTTATGACAATCAAAAACAAGTTAAGTACCTATCTATTGTAAAGGACATTCTGGACTAGAGTTAAACTGCGAAGGCTCAACGGAACTCGTGGAAATTGAGTTACTCGGGGTATACAATTGAAAAATTTTAAACATTATAACGTTTTATTTTATAAAATCATCTCTTACATACCTACCACAAAAAAGTTTAAAATAAAAAAGCTTTTTAAAAAAAGCACAACCTCCTTCAAAAATCTTAAACACAGCTCTACAAAAAGCAAGAAATAATTTCAAATCGATTACCTAATTAAAACAAGTCTATTGAAGTCGGGTAGGGCTTTTAGAATATAAACAATACAATAAGTGAAAAAAATACTTCCAGCTCCACCCGACTTCAAAAGACTTGTTTTAATTAGGTAATCGATTTGAAATTATTTCTTGCTTTTTGTAGAGCTGTGTTTAAGATTTTTGAAGGAGGTTGTGCTTTTTTTTTACTTTCGAGTTTATGTACGTAGATAGAGATGTTGTTACAATATTTACACTGGCCTGCAAAACTAAGTACTACACAGGCCTATTTTCATACAAACGAGGTAACTTTGAAGCTTTGGTTCTCCGACCAGGATTAAACGGGGTGTGATTTGATGATGGCCATTCAAAGATTCAATGAAGGAGGCCCAGATCGCTAATGAAACCCAATGGATTAAAAGAGTCGTTTACACCAGAGACCATACGGACTTTTTAGTGTTACATTTTCCATACTTTTGATGTAATTTTAGCTAGTTATTTTTTTAAGTTCAACCCTGACCGTTTAGGTCAGGGTTGACTGTTCTAATCCAATGGGTTTCTTTAGCGATCTGGGCCTCCTCCATTGAATCTTTAAATGGCCATCATCAAATCACACCCCGTTTAATCCTGGTCGGAGAACCAAAGCTTCAAAGTTACCTCGTTTGTATGAAAATAGGCCTATGTAGTACTTAGT
Source organism: Agriphila tristella (assembly GCA_928269145.1). NCBI lineage: Eukaryota > Metazoa > Arthropoda > Insecta > Lepidoptera > Crambidae > Agriphila > Agriphila tristella. Next base: position 5,338,386 of record OV743435.1, read on the forward strand.
TTTGCAGGCCAGTGTAGTTCTTTACCTATAAAATTGCCAAAATATTGTCACATACAGGGAAAATACTGTGACTCTTTTTTTGTGAGCAAAAAAGGGTGACCGGAGGGTTTACTAAGAAAAAACTCTTTTTTTTTTCGCTTATCGTAAATGGAATAAGTTAGCATAGTGTTCAAACGTTAGTAAGTACTTCCATAAAAGTTTTGTTGTATGAATGTTCACGGTTGTTAAATGAACAAAGAAAATACTAGTATTGAAAATTCATCTTCTTGAAAATTCTCCATACAAATCGGAAATTTCATAGATAATTAATATGGATCAAGTACGCTTAATTTCTTATACATTAATTGAGGTGATTTCATTGACGCGAATCCGTGTTTCTACAATATGAACTGGCCTTGTTTTTAAATGAAATTAAAAAAAAATATTCAAATTAACTTAGAAATTAAGTGCTTTTGAATTGTCTATACCTATTTGAGACTTTTTTAGCTAATAAAAAGAATGGGCGCAAGAAACTTATCAGGTTTGTCAGAAATCAGAAGTACTTAAAATGTTCGGTCATACGAAACATCAAAATACTTACGCTGAGCTAACTTACGTTCAATGTCATTGAAGGCGTTTGATCACAGAAACTTCTAAGAAAATTGCAAAAAAAGAACTTTACAAAGTTAGGTAGTTTCTCGTGGGGTTGATCAGACCATCAAACTAAACAACTTTCATTATGGGACCAACCTTGAAATCGCGGGAAAAAAATCAGCTGTTTCATACATTTCAATGGAGTATGAGGTACTTTTGTATGGAACAGCTGATTTGTTTTCGTGATTTCGAGTTTGGTCCCATTATGACAGTTGTTCAGTTTGATGGTCTGATCAGTCCCACGACAGGTTTTACAGGACTAAAAATAACCTTGTATAAGTAATTAATTTTTAACACATTATAAATAACTAGCTTCTGCCCGCGACTTCGTCCGCGTGGACGTTAGAGAAAATCCTTAGAGGACTTTCAACCAGGATCCGACCAGTCATTTTTATGCTTCCCGTTCTCGTTCCATTCCCTTTCTGTTCCCGTTCGTTCCCGTCCCATTCCCGTCCTGTTCCCTTCCCGTTCCCCTCCCGCTCCCGTTCCCGTTCCCGTTCCCGTTCCCGTTCCCGTTCCCGTTCCCGTTCCCGTTCCCGTTCCCGTTCCCGTTCCCGTTCCCGTTCCCGTTCCCGTTCCCGTTCCCGTTCCCGTTCCCGTTCCCGTTCCCGTTCCCGTTCCCGTTCCCGTTCCCGTTCCCGTTCCCGTTCCCGTTCCCGTTCCCGTTCCCGTTCCCGTTCCCGTTCCCGTTCCCGTTCCCGTTCCCGTTCCCGTTCCCGTTCCCGTTCCCGTTCCCGTTCCCGTTCCCGTTCCCGTTCCCGTTCCCGTTCCCGTTCCCGTTCCCGTTCCCGTTCCCGTTCCCGTTCCCGTTCCCGTTCCCGTTCCCGTTCCCGTTCCCGTTCCCGTTCCCGTTCCCGTTCCCGTTCCCGTTCCCGTTCCCGTTCCCGTTCCCGTTCCCGTTCCCGTTCCCGTTCCCGTTCCCGTTCCCGTTCCCGTTCCCGTTCCCGTTCCCGTTCCCGTTCCCGTTCCCGTTCCCGTTCCCGTTCCCGTTCCCGTTCCCGTTCCCGTTCCCGTTCCCGTTCCCGTTCCCGTTCCCGTTCCCGTTCCCGTTCCCGTTCCCGTTCCCGTTCCCGTTCCCGTTCCCGTTCCCGTTCCCGTTCCCGTTCCCGTTCCCGTTCCCGTTCCCGTTCCCGTTCCCGTTCCCGTTCCCGTTCCCGTTCCCGTTCCCGTTCCCGTTCCCGTTCCCGTTCCCGTTCCCGTTCCCGTTCCCGTTCCCGTTCCCGTTCCCGTTCCCGTTCCCGTTCCCGTTCCCGTTCCCGTTCCCGTTCCCGTTCCCGTTCCCGTTCCCGTTCCCGTTCCCGTTCCCGTTCCCGTTCCCGTTCCCGTTCCCGTTCCCGTTCCCGTTCCCGTTCCCGTTCCCGTTCCCGTTCCCGTTCCCGTTCCCGTTCCCGTTCCCGTTCCCGTTCCCGTTCCCGTTCCCGTTCCCGTTCCCGTTCCCGTTCCCGTTCCCGTTCCCGTTCCCGTTCCCGTTCCCGTTCCCGTTCCCGTTCCCGTTCCCGTTCCCGTTCCCGTTCCCGTTCCCGTTCCCGTTCCCGTTCCCGTTCCCGTTCCCGTTCCCGTTCCCGTTCCCGTTCCCGTTCCCGTTCCCGTTCCCGTTCCCGTTCCCGTTCCCGTTCCCGTTCCCGTTCCCGTTCCCGTTCCCGTTCCCGTTCCCGTTCCCGTTCCCGTTCCCGTTCCCGTTCCCGTTCCCGTTCCCGTTCCCGTTCCCGTTCCCGTTCCCGTTCCCGTTCCCGTTCCCGTTCCCGTTCCCGTTCCCGTTCCCGTTCCCGTTCCCGTTCCCGTTCCCGTTCCCGTCCCCGTCCCCGTCCCCGTCCCCGTCCCCGTCCCCGTCCCCGTCCCCGTCCCCGTCCCCGTCCCCGTCCCCGTCCCCGTCCCCGTCCCCGTCCCCGTCCCCGTCCCCGTCCCCGTCCCCGTCCCCGTCCCCGTCCCCGTCCCCGTCCCCGTCCCCGTCCCCGTCCCCGTCCCCGTCCCCGTCCCCGTCCCCGTCCCCGTCCCCGTCCCCGTCCCCGTCCCCGTCCCCGTCCCCGTCCCCGTCCCCGTCCCCGTCCCCGTCCCCGTCCCCGTCCCCGTCCCCGTCCCCGTCCCCGTCCCCGTCCCCGTCCCCGTCCCCGTCCCCGTCCCCGTCCCCGTCCCCGTCCCCGTCCCCGTCCCCGTCCCCGTCCCCGTCCCCGTCCCCGTCCCCGTCCCCGTCCCCGTCCCCGTCCCCGTCCCCGTCCCCGTCCCCGTCCCCGTCCCCGTCCCCGTCCCCGTCCCCGTTCCCGTTCCCGTTCCCGTTACCTGGATGTGCATGTTCCGTTACCTGGATGTGCATGTCCAGGTCCAGGTCCATGACGTGTCCACCGCGTTGGACTTCAAAATAAAGGTCATTATCGCAATCACCATCCCATAAAACCTCAAGAACTACATCCATATCGATTTTAATGTTTACTCACCCCACTTACCCTCTAAGGGGTTGATTTTCAAAATCACAAAATATATGTTTGCCTATTTATTTTTAGATGTCCTCCTACGAAGTTTAAAGGAATGTCTAATGTCCTAATGTCTATTTCTTATTATTTTTCCATACATAATTTGAACCCCTTTTTTACCCCTTTAGGGGTTAAATCATATCCACCGTTTTGGACTTCAAAATAAATGTCATTTTTGCAATCGTCATCCCAGAAAACCCCAATAACGACATCTATATCGATTTTTATGTTTACTCACCCCATTTACCCCATAAGGGGTTGATTTTCAAAATAACAAAATATATATTTGGCTATTTATTTTAAAATGTGCTCCTACGAATTTTAAAGTTGTAATGTCTATTTTATATTATTTTTCCATACAAAATTTGAACCCCATTTTAACCCCTTTAGGGGTTAAATCATGTCCACCGTGTTGTACTTCAAAACAAATGTCATTTTTGCAATCGTCATCCCACAAAACCCCGATAACGATATCCATATCTATTTTTAGATTTTTTACCCCTTTTCGCCCCCTTTTCACCCCCTTTGGGGTTGAAATCCTAACAAAAACAATATACGTTGCGTTAGATTTCCATCCATAAACCTAAATTATAAATTTAGCGATTTTTACTTCGAAAATGAAGGATTTTCTTCAATACACAACTTCATCCCCCTTTTGACCCCTTCGGGGGTAGAATTTTGAAAAACGCTGAGACCCGTATTTATTAATTTTCAATCGTCAGCCTAAACATAAAATTTGAAGATAGATAAGATACAAACTTTCATCCCTCATTTCATCCACTTAGGGATGGAATTTTCAAAAATCCTTCCTTAGTGGATGCCTACACTGTATAAAGTATCTGTGTTCAAAATTTTAAGTCTCTAGGTCCAGCTGTTTGGGCTGTGCGTTGATAGATCAGTCAGTCAGTCAGTCAGTCATTCAGTCAGTCAGTCAGTCATTCAGTTTACGATTTTATATATTAAGATTTAGATAGAAAATCACAGTTCAAATACAAATTATAATTTCAACTTAGATTAGTGCCTAAACTATCTGAATTCAACTGATTTCCATTCTACGTAACTTCATAAGTGCTTAAGCTTAAAATTAGCCGTAGCGGTGCATTCAGAGCGAGAAGCTTAGCAAGTAAACAGCAGTAATGACGTACTCAAAGCATAGTGTAATATCTTGCAGTATGTCAGCTCCAACATCTGACGTCAGAAATGTTTCACAAAGCTCACCTGTTAGGTGTTAGAAGGTTTTAAGGTATTAGAACATCCAAACCATGCAGATACTTCATGGATAACATATATCCATGAAAAAATATAAAAAACCGGCGAAGTGCGAGTCGGTTTCACGCACGAAGGGTTCCGTACCGGCAAACGTTTGTTGTATGGAAGCCCCACTTAAATATTTATCTTATTCTGTGTTTAGTTAGCGGTAACGGAAATACATCATCTGTGAATTTCAACTGTTTAGCTGTCACTGTTCATGAGATACAGTCTGGTGACAGACAGACGGACAGTGGAGTCTTAGTATAATAGGGTCCCATTTTTACCCTTTGGTTACGGAACCCTAAAAAGAAACCAAACTAGGCTGAGCAGATGGAGTGTTCAAAAAGATTTTTTAATGACACACAGTCATTCTTAAAGTTTTATTATTATTTTTTACAGAATCCAGTAGTAGGTAAGTTTTATTTCAGCATTAAATAGGAATGACACATATATAGGTATTACAAGTATTTTTATTCATTATCTTCCTCACCTTTATCAACGATCTCTGCAACCTCGTTGTGCCTAATGGCAGAGTCATAGCTTTCGCCGATGATACTGCCTTAGTTTTTGCAGCTGATTCTTGGCCTGATGTCTTTACTGCTGCACAGAGGGGTTTTAATATGGTCACCAACTGGCTTTCTTCAAATCTCCTTACACTGAACGTTAGCAAAACGCAATATATGACTTTCTGTATTCGTAGTGTCCCGGAACATATCATTGAACCCCTGACCATCCGAGCTCACAATAATCATGATAGTGATGCATCGTCTTGCTCCTGTGCTAAACTACTTAAAACTAATGTGTTTAAATAACTGGGTGTCCATATTGACGAGAGTCTACGATTCACAGATCACATCCAATATCTTACTGGTAAAATTAGAAAATTGATTTTTATCTTTAAAAACCTTAGATCTGTTTCAGATCCTCATGTTCTTAAGATGGTCTATTTGGCCCTATGCCAATCGGTCCTTACTTATTGTATAACCTCCTGGAGTGGTGCGGCTAAAACCCATTTGTATAGACTGGAAACAGCCCAGAGAGCTGTCCTTAAGGTAGCTACTTTTAAAACAATGCAGTACCCAACAAAACTACTGTACGAATTCTGTGAAGTCCTGACAGTCCGCCAGCTGTTCATACTATATACTATTTTACTCCAACACAAGTCCGTACCCCTATGTCCTGTCCTACTCCGGAAAAGAAACAAAGTTATCGTTCCCATCACTTGCTTCAATACAAAGTTCAGCCACAGATTTTTTAGCTTTTTAGGACCCTACCTTTATAACTTAATAAACAAACTCATTGAAATTTATCCTCTTAATAGACATAGCTGCAAATTGAAGTTAGTAGCGTGGCTCCAGCAGAAGTCATATGATGAAACTGAAAATCTAATGCAACCTGTTGGTTAGTTATTCATTGTGCCTTTTAGTTCATAGTTTGCTCGTAATAAACACTTTGTGTTCAAATATTTATTATATTGTGACTGTGCTGTGCTCAGTGTTTTGAAAGTAAATCGATCCCAAGACACTGTCGTAGGGCTGAGCACAGCACACACGCACACACATACACACACTCACACACACACACACACACACACACACACACACACAAACACACGCACACACACGCACACATGCACACACACACACACAAACACTGACTATGACATTAATGTAACAAGTTCGAAAATTTTGTAATTTAGATTTAAAATTTTAATTAGGACTGCTAAAATTTACTTTAAAGAAGTACATCCGGGTTGTTCATCTGGGGTTCTGGTGATCCTGGAACACAGGCTTTTGCTTATCCTAGGCATCAGACTCCACAAATATTATACCTTATTACATACAAAATGTACCTACTAAGTTTAAGTCCTACTTGTGGAAAATTGCAAATAAAAGATTTTTATTTTTTTTATTTTATTTATTATTGAAATGGGCTAGAATGCGACTGAGAACATGATCTAAGTTAAATTAAACTGGGCCTTAAAAAACGCGACGTAGTGAAAATTCGGATTGATTTACTTTAAGGCTATTACACTGTGGCTAAAGTGAGTGTAACTGTTGTAGCATTAACGCTCGGTCCACAACTGAAAGCACGTTTCATAATTGTTGTTTTTATAATTGTTGCAGACGGAAGTTTCTGTTTGACTTACGTCCATTGAAGACTTGAAGAAAAGCAGCCGTGTAGTAATAGAACTAACCCTTCAGTCTACTTCTAACTTCAGCGTGGGTTTGTTATTGCAATACCTTCTCTATGAGAAGGAATCCATCTCTCCTATGGCAGAGACTTACGCTCTGCAGGGAATTTTAAAGGGCTTTTAGGATGATGATGAAGCAGGAATAAATTGTAAATTAAAAACAGACTTTCTACAATCGATATGCTTAATTGAATGGAAAAATAAGATAAGCAGAAAAAGTGACATATCCACTATCGCACCCAAATTTTCTGTTTAATTATGGATAGTGGATACTTTACCTATAACGCAAAAATTACAGTTCATAATCTTTTATAGACAGCAGATGTTCTGTTATTTGGTCCAACTGAAGTTTGTTTGAATTCATCGATCTATATTTCATTATATTACATCATTGATTTCCATAATTTGTTTAGCTATCTGACCTTTAGTGGGTACAATTTTATTTACAAATACATCCTATTAATAAATCAGGATTATTTTTACGCAATTTCACAAAGCTAGAGCTAAAAACGGCGACGCCGTAATGAATTGTCTGTCGCCCGTAAATAATGTACGTACGCCATTAAATTGTGATTAATGCTAACGAATTCATGGCTCCCACTAATATAGTAAATAAAATTGAAATAGTGGAGAAGCAACAAGTACGGACAGGGATTTCAAAATTTAAATGTAATTGACATTTAGATTTACTGCTCTTTTGTAGAATAAGATATATTTATATATATCTTATTCTACAAAAGAGATTATAATAAGATAATTATTAGATAATAATAAGGTTAAAGAACAACTACTTGGTACCGAGTTCGATGAATTACTAACCTACGATTGTCCTGTACAGATTTATATGGCCTTAAACAGTTTATTTAACGATATCTATGAGAGTAGTTATATAAGTAAAAAAATATCAAAGAATAGTAATCGAGGTAAAAATTTGTGGGTGACTAGTAATATGAATAAGCTAATTATAGAAAGAGACAGATTGTTTAGTATATGGTGTAACGATGTTAAAAACATGGCAAAAAGATTGGAATATACTAAATTTCGTAATAAGTGCACCAAAATATTTTCAAAGGCCAGAAATAATTATGAAAAGAACTTAATTATTGAATGCAAAAATAATATTCGGAAGCTATGGGAAAGAATTAATGTTTTATTAGGGAATAACAAAAATGACATAGATAAGAATATATTAAAAAACATGAATGGTAACGATAATGTTCAAGATATTTGCAATGAATTCGCTTCTTGTTTTGAAAATGATGTTAACTTAATTAGACAAAACTGTGGAATTAAGTTATTGAACCGAGACTCCTATGTAAATGAACCTAACTTATGTATGAGGTGGAAAAATGTAAGCAGTCACGATGTGGCATTAATAATCAAACAAATGTCGTCAAAAAAATCTCCTGGTAGTGATTCGATCCGTATGGGTGACCTTAAATTAATTTCTGATAAAATAAGCCCCGTTATTGCTAAACTTACTAACTTATGCATCAAATACTGTAAATTCCCTGCAAAACTTAAAGAATCTATTATAAGACCAATATATAAAAAAGGCGACCGTAAAAATTGTAATAATTACAGACCAATAGCAATATTATCTAGCATAGAAAAGATAATTGAAAAATGTATCATCAACCAACTCAGTTCCTATTTAAGGTCGAACAACATCTTAAACGACTGTCAATATGGGTTCCAAAAAGGTAAAAGCACTGTTTCACTAATAAGTAAATTCACAAATGAAATTAACGAATATTTGCATAATAAAAAAATAGTTGTTTCAGTGTTCTTTGACTTTAAAAGGGCTTTTGACGTTTTGGAACATGACACCTTGATTAAAGCCATCGAAGAGTGCGGTGTCAACACCCCATTAAGCCCATGGTTCCGTGAGTACCTTTCCGAACGAACTTATTGTGTCAAGGTGGGTGGCTGCCAAAGCTCGCCCAAGACGGTGCTGTGTGGCGTGCCGCAAGGATCAGGAAGTGGTCCTATCTGCTTCCTGATGCACATCAACAGCTTGCCCAATGTGGTACAACACTGTTCCACATACATGTTCGCAGACGATCTATGCATACTTAGAGCCGGTACCGACTTGAGCGAGATTTGTGAACTTGTACAACAGGATGTAAATAATATAGTCAAATGGTGTCATGACAATGGTATTGTAATAAATCAATTAAAGACACAAATGTTAATAATAAGGTCACCTCATAGTAATAACAGGAATCTAAATGTAAATGTTAAAATTATCACTCATAGCCACGACTGCATCCATAAAAACACTAGCGTAACATGTCACTGTAAACCTATTGACATAGTTCCTCATGCAACATACTTAGGAGTAATTGTTGATGAATTTTTCTCATGGACTGTACACATTGACCACATATGTAATAAAATGCAAATTTTATTGGGTAAATTCTATCATCTTAAACATAAAATACCATTAAATATTTTAAAATGCTTGTACAAGGCCTTAGTGGATACAGTGATGTCATACGCTCTCGATAGTTATGGTTTAACTTATCCAACACACATAAAAAAACTAGAATCTCTACAAATCCGCTTTCTTAAATTATTAGTCAACAATAAAACAAAAAATAGACATAAAAATAACTACTACGAATTATTTAAAGTATCTAAAATTCTGCCAGCCAGTGTAAAACACAAATACTTATTACTATTAAACAACTATAGCTATCGTGAGCGTTTGACACCACTTCAACACGGGCACGCGACACGAGCCGCGACGAGCGGCAAGTACAGTGTGCCGCGAGTCACCAGTGTGTACGGCGACAGAACCTTAGCAAAGCGTGTACCCTACCTGTTAAACAATCTGCCTGATGATCTCTTAACATTAAATACTAAAAAACACTTTAACAATTACCTTAAAAAACATTACCTATTTAACTCCTAAAACAAATTACTTTGTGTTACCTTTACCTTAAGTATGAGTTAATGTTACCTACTTAAATGTTAAATTTGTTAACTTTAGTTTAAGTATGAGTTTATGTTAATATAAAATACTTAGATTAAGTAATGTACTCGCAGACAAACCTGCTGTTAGGTTTTGCGAGGCGAATTGTAAAATAGTGTACCTAACTCTTTAATAATAAATAAAAAAAAAATAAAAAAAAAAAGCTTCTTCAGATACTTGTTTAACTGGGCAACGTTTAAGTTTTTTGCTTTTGATAATAAAACTGTCCTTTAGGAGTTCGATTGATCATCTTTAAAAAGAAAAAGAGAACGAAAATAAATAGCGGTTGGCGACGACCCGCTTACCAATTTCATACAGCACAGTGGATAAAAAAATATTTTGTTTTTATTTATTTATTATACAAAGAAAAACTTTTTTTTTTTAGAAAAACCGAGTGACTAAAACCCGATTGAGTTTGCCAGTCACTGCGTATTCGTGAAAGATTTATAATACTATGCTGGGCGGGCTGATGTAGTTTTATTTTATTTTTTATTTTAAGTTTATTTGGGAAACAAACAATTTTACAGTACATTTAGTTTTACCAAATAATATAAAACAGTGATTAGCAAAGTTTCCACTAATAATTAGAACATACAAAGTTAACTACAGGGCAAATTGAACTTTGTTAAATTCACAGAGTAAGTTAACAGTTATACTACAACTAAAATGAATCTGTTAATTAAATATATGTTTACAGTTACAATTATAATTACCTATTATCAATCAATTCATGTATTTGATTTTTAAACTGAGTTATACTACAATTGAAAAAATCTATAGACGTGAAGCTTTTGTCATATTCCTTACAAGCTCTAAACAAAAAAGTTCAATCCTAAAGCCGCCTTGCGCACCGACAGGTGCCTAGATTAGTGCCTAGAGTCTAGAAATAGGTAAAACGAATGTTTACGAATGTTCGCAACCGGCCGCACTGCGAGCTGAATGCCTCGATACATCCAGCCAGGTGACTACATAGAATGTATCGTAAGCGCGAGGTACAACGAAAGACTATGAGACCAAGGCGACTATCCTAGCGACTTAGCTTCCAGTGCGGTCACCGTGTATCCTAGCAAGTCACCTGGATATATCTCAGCTTAAGGCTGATACTACACGTTGGCCCAAACGGCGGCCAATACCTCGTACATTGACGGTTGCTGGCTGTATAACAAAGTTTGTGAAGATTTATCAAAGAGTCTATCAAAGGTATCAAGAAACATAATTTGCCAATCGTCGGACCAATGAGATGCTTGTGTAATTGTAACTTCAGAGAGCTATGCCAGCTATGCATTCTGCATCCAAACAGTATTATTATTGAAGCAGATGTAACCCAAACCGTTAACGTATTCTAAACGCGTAGATAGGTAACTCCAGTTAACAGAACGAAGCAACAAGTACGTAAATTAAATCTGAGAGGCGTTATCGACGCACCTTGGAGGTGACGATTTGTAAACCCTTGTCGACTCCGTTGAACTTACAAAGTGCTAGGAGAAAACAACTTTCTTACGTTATGATAAAGTTGAAAATGTTTGTCAATTTGCTTACACAATTCAAATAAAAGTAGGCAATATTAATAACTCTATTGCTTAATGAAGAAACAAAACAAATGCTAAAAAAACCGTATAAAAAAATACCTATTCTATATGTGAAATTTTGGATGTTTGTTACTCAATCAGACAAAAACGGCTGAATGGATTTGTGAGTAGTAGGTATTCGCCGGTTTTGGACCACCCCCGCGAGGGCTGCTTTCGGCCGCTCTGGCGGGAACTCATCCTACGGGGCGCGAATTAAATTAATACCTACCGCGAATTAAAACCGCGAATCAAAACCGCGACCCGCGAACAAAACCGCGGATTAAATCGATACCTACCGCGGATCTCCTTGAATCGTCGTGGGTATAGTAGTAGGTATTCGCCGGTTCTGGACCACCGCCGCGAGGGCTGCTTTCGGCCGCTCTGGCGGGAACTCATCCTACGGGGCGCGAATTAAATTAATACCTACCGCGAATTAAAACCGCGAATCAAAACCGCGACCCGCGAACAAAACCGCGGATTAAATCGATACCTACCGCGGATCTCCTTGAATCGTCGTGGGTATAGTAGTAGGTATTCGCCGGTTCTGGACCACCGCCGCGGGGGCTGCTTTTGGCCGCTCAGACGGGAACTTATCCTACTGGGCGCGAATTAAATTAATACCTACCGCGAATTAAAAGCGCGAATTAAAACCGCGAATCAAAACCGCGACCCGCGAATAAAACCGCGGATTAAATCGATACCTACCGCGGATCTCCTTGAATCGTCGTGGGTGTAGTAGGTAGGTTTTGGCCGCTCTGCCGGATTCGCACCCTATCTATTGTTTGTCAGACATTTTGGTTTTCAAAGGCTTAATAGACCTCTCATAAACAGATTTCTAAAGGGTATTCTTTAAACGCAGGTATTAACACATTTACTGCCCTCGGTTCCCAGACACAATAGAAAATCAATTGTTTGTCGCGGTTTACCGTAATAGGTTTGTAGTTTATATATTAGATTTTTCTCTTAGCTGCATTTCAATCAAGTTAAACCACGTAAACCTTTTTTAATACCATCTTTTTGTCTTAAGTGTTTACCTATTTAATATTTAAATGCTTTATCAACTACTTTAACTATTTTTTATTCAGCAATCATAATTACTTTGTCCATTAATGTAATTTATTAAATATTTGTCATTCCATTACAACACGAAAACATTATCAACTACTTTCACTAATTTAGTTCCCAGGATAACATTTATTTGAGACACAAAAAAGAATGCAAAAAATAAAAACAAGCTTTAATTGTATTCTTTTCTCAAGCTTACGCGTACACTAGACACGAAATAAAACACTTTTTAATGGATACTAGTGCAGTTTTATTGAAAGTGGTGTAGGCTACTTTGCCACTTACACATAACATTTACACGTATTTACATAAAGCAATTATAGTGTAATAAAATATATAATACAAAACTTAATATTAACGTAAATCTAAAACTTTACCTTAACTTATATCTAAACTACATTATAAAATAATATTTACATTTATGTCTATTAATAATAATATTTATTTAGCTATCTATATTTATTTACAATATTAATATTCACATTGCACATGTGTATCAGTTTGTCGATATCGATAACTGAGTATCGATAACTTCTTATCGATACGCATGACCCTCGCACTAGCCGCCCGCAGTATATAATCGTTATGTTCTCGGTGCATGTACCGGGCCGCTGCGCTCGCGCCGCGTCACTCGAACCAGTCGTGATCCTACTACGACGCGGAGCGCACGCTGCTTTGCTCACGCCTATGTACTTAAACGCATACGCTTTTAAATATTTCCTTTCGCCGCTTATACTGTGCCTATAAACTGTATTACTTTTTCTATCTTCCTTCACGCTTATCACTGACTATCTATTGTGCTGTGTTCTCTTGTGCTTTGTTCCTATTGTGCCTTCTGTTTAAAACTGGTATCGTGTGTGGATTGTGTAGTAAACAACCATTGACCGTAAGTCGGACTTATTATTTCTACTCCTTCTCACCATTTACCATATTGGTGACTCCTCCTTTGAACCATGAATAAGGAATTCCAAGATGCACAAGATACCGCCATTCCAGCCACGCGGTCGGACACGAGCAATAGTGATGGGCACGGGTCGATAACACCGAATATCGATGTTTTCAAAGTCGGCACTAGACTACCACCGTTTTGGCCTGAAGAACCCGAGATCTGGTTTGCGCAAGTGGAGGGGCAGTTCGCCATATCTGGAATCACCAGCGACTCCACCAAGTTCCACTACGTGATAAGCCAGTTGGACAGCCAGTTCTCGAGAGAAGTGAAGGACCTCATCATCAGCCCACCAGCAACTGATAAGTACCAGAAGCTGAAAACCGAGCTGGTCAAACGGCTAACGGCGTCGAAAGAGAAAAAGATCAAGCAGCTTTTGACGCACGAGGAGCTTGGAGACCGAAAGCCCTCGCAATTTCTGCGTCATCTCAAAAGCCTCGCCTGCGTTAACGTTCCTGATGACTTCCTGAGGACCATCTGGGTTAGTCGTCTCTCGCACGGGATCCAGACAGTGCTCGCAGGTCAGCCACCTTCATCCTCCGTCGACGATCTGGCGGATTTGGCCGATCGCATCCACGAGCTGGCCGCTCCATCACCTTCCGTTGCGTCCATCAGCCAATCCAGTCCTGGTTCAGCAATAGACGCGTTAACCAGAGAGGTAGCTGAACTTCGGAGGCAGTTCCAGAAGCTTGCGACGGACAGGAGCAGTAGATCCCACTCAAGACCTTCCAGATCACCACATCGTAGATCGGCATCGAGGTCGCGACGTTCCCAGTCGAACTATCGGAAGTTCCCGCTTTGCTGGTATCACCAAAAGTACGGAGAGAAAGCCAGCTACTGCATAACACCCTGCGACTATAAGGCGGGAAACGCCAGGGGCAGTCAATAATGGCGACTGCTGACGCCCCTACTACGTCTACTGGTCGCCTGTTTGTCACGGACCGAGCTTCGAAGGTGCAGTTTCTTGTCGATACTGGAAGCGACCTCTGCGTCTTCCCCCGGTCCCTTCTTCGTGATCGTCGTGCCAAGACGGACTACAACTTGTGTGCTGCGAACGGATCTAATATTTCTACGTATGGTTATGTTCACTTTAATTTAGATTTTGGCTTACGTAGAGTGTTTAGTTGGCGTTTTGTAGTAGCAGATGTAACTAAGCCTATCATAGGCGTAGATTTTTTAAATTACTACCACTTAATTGTAGATTGCCATAACAAACGCTTGTTAGATAGTACTACTTCTTTGTCATCTGTAGCCAATGTTGTGAGTTTTAATAATATAGCCTCTGTGAAAATCATGACTGGTGAGACTCGGTATCATAAAATTCTTGACGAATTTCCCGAGATTACCCGACCAACTGGTATACACCGTAACATCACACACAACACCGTCCATCACATACGCACGACTCCAGGGCCTCCAGTTTCTTGCACCCCACGTCGGTTAGCTCCAGACAAATTAAAAATTGCTCAACAGGAGTTCCAGTCAATGCTTGCCAATGGGACAGCACGACCGTCGCAGAGTCCTTGGGCGTCCCCTCTTCACCTGGCGCCTAAAAAGGACAACGGCTGGCGTCCCTGCGGCGATTACCGCATGCTTAATGCCCGTACTGTACCTGACAGGTATCCGATTAAACATATTCATGACTTTGCTCATAATCTTGTTGGCTGCAAAGTCTTTAGCACCCTTGATTTATTGAAGGCGTATAATCAGATACCTGTCAGTCCAGCAGATATTCCGAAGACCGCAATAACAACACCATTTGGTCTGTATGAATTTCCCTTTATGACCTTCGGACTTCGGAATGCGGGCCAAACCTTTCAAAGGTTTATGGATGAGGTCACCAGAGGGCTCGATTTCGCATACTGTTACTTGGATGACATCCTTATCTTCTCCAAGGACGAACAGCAGCACGAGCAACACCTCCGCCAGATCTTCACCAAGCTGAAAGACTACGGCATGCTGGTGAACACGGCCAAGTGTGTCTTCGGTGCCTCAGAGGTAACTTTTCTAGGTTATTCCATCTCTGCTAGCGGCTCTAAGCCACTGGACTCCAAGGTGCAGACTATTAAAGAGTTCCCGACTCCTACGACAGTACGTCAGCTCAAGGCATTCTTGGGTATGCTAAATTTCTACCGGAGATTCCTTCCCCGAGCTGCAGAAATCCAAGCTCCCTTGCATGCTTTGTTAACAGGCTCTGTTAAAGGCTCACAGCCAATTACTTTAACAGGCGTTGCCCTTGAAGCTTTTAATGCATGCAAGGACAGCCTTACAACCGCTGCCCTACTAGCGCATCCTGACTGTGCCGCCAAACTTGCCTTGGTGACTGATGCCTCCGATAAGGCAATCGGTGCAGTCCTCCAACAGCTTAAAGATGGCGCGTGGCAGCCTTTAGCCTTCTTTTCGCGAAAGCTGAGCCCATCCCAGGTAAAGTATTCACCTTATGACCGGGAGTTGCTCGCCATATACGAAGGCATTAAATATTTCCGGCATATGCTCGAGGCCCGGCACTTCGTCGTCTATACTGACCATAAACCGATCAGTTTCGCATTTCATGAGCGGAAGAAAAACTGTTCGCCTAGGCAGTATAGACACCTTGACTTCATTTCCCAGTTCACCACTGATATCCGACACATATCTGGCAAGGATAATGTGGTTGCCGATACCTTGTCGAGGATTGAGGAACTGGGAGTGCCGGTTAGTCTCGAGTCCTTAGCTGAAGGTCAACCATCTGACCATGAACTCCAGGAACTTCTGTCCGGATCCGGAGGTACGTCTCTGCGTTTAGAGAAACTGTCGTTACCTGGGAGTCATGTCCCCTTGTACTGCGACGTCAGTACACCGACACCCAGGCCTTTTGTCCCTAAATTCTTTCGCAGACAGGTCTTCGAAAGCCTACATTCCCTGAGCCATCCCGGTACCGGCGCATCTGCTAAATTAGTTGCAGAGCGATTCGTCTGGCCTGGGATTCGGAAAGACTGCAAGCAGTGGGCTCGCGCATGTTTAGCGTGCCAAAAGGCCAAAGTCAATCGCCACGTCACCGCACCTTTAGGTAATTATGCCTTACCCCGCGTGAGATTCAAGGAAATAAATATAGACCTCGTGGGTCCATTACCTGTGTCGCAAGGTTATCGGTATTGCCTGACCGCCGTTGATCGATTTACTCGATGGCCGGAAGCAGTACCGATCGAAGAGATTACTGCGGAAACCGTGGCTAAGGCACCACTGTCTACGTGGATTGCTCGTTTCGGTTGTCCAACACACATTACAACCGACCGTGGTCGACAGTTTGAATCGGCGTTATTTCAATGCCTGTCTAAAACTGTTGGGTTCGAGCATAAGCGGACGACAGCATACCATCCCGCATGCAACGGCATGGTGGAACGCTTCCACCGGCAACTCAAAGCCGCAATAGTCTGCCACGTGAACGACAGATGGACAGAGTCCTTGCCATGGGTACTCTTAGGCATACGAAGCGCCTTTAAAGAGGACCTCCAAAGCTCATCTGCCGAGCTCGTATACGGCGAGCCGTTAAGGTTACCGGGTGAGTTTTTCGAGCCTGCTGACGGGGGTACAACTGACCTGTCAGAGTTTTCTGCTCGCCTTAAGCAAATCGCTACAAGGTTTCAACCCACTCCAGCTTCACGTCATGGCAACCGTAAGGTATTTGTTTATAAAGAACTGGCAATCAGTGATCACGTGTTCCTCCGTGAAGACGCATCACGTGGTTCTCTTCAACCTGAATATTCAGGCCCCCATAAAGTTTTATCTAGGGACGATAAGGTGTTTAAGATACTCCAAAAGGGTAAAGAGGTCACAGTATCTATAGACCGCGTCAAGCCGGCCTTCATACTGACAGACCAAACTGACACTGAACCCACACCTAATGTTCAGAAAGAATTTACTACACGTTCTGGACGACGAGTGAAATTTACAGATTTTTATCGCCCTTGACGGTCTCTGGAGGGGGGTGGTGTAGGCTACTTTGCCACTTACACATAACATTTACACGTATTTACATAAAGCAATTATAGTGTAATAAAATATATAATACAAAACTTAATATTAACGTAAATCTAAAACTTAACCTTAACTTATATCTAAACTACATTATAAAATAATATTTACATTTATGTCTATTAATAATAATATTTATTTAGCTATCTATATTTATTTACAATATTAATATTCACATTGCACATGTGTATCAGTTTGTCGATATCGATAACTGAGTATCGATAACTTCTTATCGATACGCATGACCCTCGCACTAGCCGCCCGCAGTATATAACCGTTATGTTCTCGGTGCATGTACCGGGCCGCTGCGCTCGCGCCGCGTCACTCGAACCAGTCGTGATCCTACTACGACGCGGAGCGCACGCTGCTTTGCTCACGCCTATGTACTTAAACGCATACGCTTTTAAATATTTCCTTTCGCCGCTTATACTGTGCCTATAAACTGTATTACTTTTTCTATCTTCCTTCACGCTTATCACTGACTATCTATTGTGCTGTGTTCTCTTGTGCTTTGTTCCTATTGTGCCTTCTGTTTAAAACTGGTATCGTGTGTGGATTGTGTAGTAAACAACCATTGACCGTAAGTCGGACTTATTATTTCTACTCCTTCTCACCATTTACCATAGTACTTTAGTAATTAGTTGTTATTTGGTTGATTTTTGATTTTCCCGACGTTTCGACACCTTTGCAGCTGCCGTGGTCATGGGGGGCAACGGCAACAAACCAAAGACTAATCACCACCAACAAACTCGACAGATAATTTATTTATAAAGTAACAAAAGAAATGGCATCATCATGATCTGACTACAAGACATATACATTTAAACATATAGATTGAATCAAAATAATAAATCCATGTTGGTTGGTACTTGGTTGTCTCTTGAGCAGTAGTCAAGAACAAAAACAACCTCATTAACAACAAAAACATTATTAAGTGGTGCGAGATGTTACTTATTATTGGCTTAATTATTCTCAATGCAGATACTTATTTGTATAAGTAGAAGAAAGTTAAAATGTCGTTAACGTACAATATACTGTGGGAACAAAACGGAGGAGATCAAGAGGTTTCAACTGTCGATGAAAGTGAGATGGTAATGGGTTCAACTTGCAACATCTCCGTTTAAAACAGGGTATTTATTCAATAATTATAAAAGTAAGACTCGTAAAAATATGTGTTTCGTTCTCATTGTAACTTAACAATTGTAACTATGGTCGAAACTGCTTTTGGTTCTGTTTGAATTCATCTAGTGGAGTTGTTTTCTTAAATAAAATTGAGTTATTGACAGACTTTGATGAATTTGCTTTTATAAAATATCTTATAAGGTTTTTTCTGAATTTGTTGGCTTACCTACCGTTCAAAAATATATGCCATGCAAGTAAACAATAAAACTATTGCTAAAATAAAACCAAAGGTGCGAACAAACCTCTAACTAGAAAACTACTAAATGGGATCCGCGGTAGGTATAGATTTAATCCGCGGTTTAATTCGCGGGTCGCGGTTTTGATTCGCGGTTTTAATTCGCGGTAGGTATTAATTTAATTCGCGCCCAGTAGGATGAGTTCCCGCCAGAGCGGCCGAAAGCAGCCCTCGCGGGGGTGGTCCAAAACCGGCGAATACCTACTACTATACCCACGACGATTCAAGGAGATCCGCGGTAGGTATCGATTTAATCCGCGGTTTTGATTCGCGGTTTTAATTCGCGGTAGGTATTAATTTGAAATAAAAGACTTTTAACGGATACTAGCGCGGTTTTATTGAAAGTACTTTGGTAATTAGTTTGTATTTGGTTTGATTTTTGATTTTCCCGACGTTTCGGCACCTTTGCAGCTGCCGTGGTCACGGGGGACTGAAGCTACTCGTGAGCCTACCCTCAAGCGATGAATTTTTTGAGACGTTCAGAAATTAATATTTTACAAAAATTTTTTTATCTTTTTAATTGGTTTAAGTTGATTTTGTGATTTAATTAATGCTAAAGAGAGAGAATCTACTGAAACTATCACCATTTCACAAAATTGGGAGGCCTCTCCAAGAAAGAAATGGCGAAATAAAACTTGGAGAGGAAAGCCGACCTCCGTCTTTTATATTTATTAATTTATTTGCAAAAGGAACTAACCGTATCATTAGATCTTACAGTGTGTGTATGGGGCTTTAGCTTGTGAATGATGGGGTCCCAAGCTGGTGGAATTTTCCAACCATCATCTCTATTGAAATTAGGATATTTATTTATTTCGATAGCCTCGCGGAGCATTCTAGGAATAAATCTACGTTCCTTAGCAAGGATTTGGGGTTTGTCAAATCTAATGTAATGGTTGGGCCCCTCAAAGGCGTGATCACACACTGCAGACTTGTTATCGCGCCTATGTTGCATGTCAGCTACATGCTCTTTAACGCGGGTCCCTATACTTCTCTTTGTTTGCCCGATGTAGGAGAGCCCACAGTCACAATCTAGTTTGTAGACGCCTGCGGCTTGAAGGGGGATGTTACACTTGACAGGTCGTAAGAATTGGTTGATCTTCTTCGGCGGCTTGAAGTAAGTTTTGATTGATGCTCGCTTCAGAATGTTTCCAATCTTGTCAGTGACACCCTTCAAATAAGGTAGGATGGCAGGTTGACGTTCTACTGTGGCTGGTTTGTCGCGTTTTCTGTGACGAAGGCGTGGTACTTGCAACTTGTTTTTACGCAGTACTTGTTTGACGTGCTGAAGCTCAGCCGTCAGGTGTTGTTTGTCACAGATGCCGCGGGCTCTCTGAAACAAAGATTTTCCTATGGTAGCTAACTGTATAGGATGATGGTGAGAGTCACCATTGAGGTATCTGTCTGTATGGGTTGCTTTACGATACACTGTATGGCTCAAGGTTTGGTTCGGATTCCTGATAATGACAATGTCTAGGAAAGCTAGTTTATTATCTGCCTCTAACTCCATAGTAAATTGTATGTTGGGGTTTATGGAGTTAAGATGGTTAAGAAAAGCAGGGACACTGTCTCTAGGTAGTATTGTGAAAGTGTCATCTACGTACCGTTTGTAGAACCGGGGAGTCACTGGTGCTGTGGCTAGTGCTTTCTCCTCAAAATCCTCCATGAAAATGTCAGCAACAATGGGGGATACAGGAGAACCCATTGCTACTCCATCCACTTGCACGTAGAACTCCTCGTTCCATAACAGATAGCCAGATGTTAGGCATAATTCTAGTAGTTCTGCATATTCAATTGGCATGTTGTTATCGACTAGCTTTTTCCTGATGATATCGATGCAGTCCTGTACTGGTAAGCATGTGAATAAGGACTGAACATCAAAACTAACCATAGTTTCATCATCAGTTACCGAAAATACACAAAGACAATGCTCCGTCAAAAGCAGCGCGTATATTGGTTAACTCAGATGTTATTGTAGAGTTATTTAGTTTTGATTTGTTGGTTTTTTGGGTTTCCCGACGTTTCGACACCTTTCTAGGGGCCGTGGTCACGCGACGACTAGGATATTTTAAACATAGGATATTTTATGTCTTGATCAAAGATCCGCGAAGTAGGTCTATGCCGAACAGCGACATTTATAATCGTAGACGATGCTAATATAATAAAAGCTCTAATCCACGTTGCCTTCATTATGCAACCTTTCTGACATTGCAGTAATTACTTCGGAATAAGCTAAAGTAACGTTTATCCATACTCCCATTTGTTTTGAAATACTAGATTACTAGATTTTTTTATAAGATTCAGTTCATTAAGTCGCAGAGAAGCGTTAATTAAGAGACCCGCATTTAGTTTGTCTACTAATTCTTGGATCGGAGCAAGCTTTCTTCTTTTAATTAACTCCAATTAAGGTGCAGCTTACGAAAGGTGAACGCACATTTAAGGCTACCCTTTTCAGTAGGTATAGTTGTTGTCTGTGGCAGCTATTTTATTCTTCGGGTAACGGGTTCCATTCATTGGTTCATTATGTAATTCTTCTTTTTCTGTTCATTGGTTCATAATGTAATTCTTCTTATTTCTCTAATTTTTATTCAGACTTAAATTCAGGCATCAAATTGAGTGTTTAGTATTATCATCATCCTAATGTATCCTAAGGTCGTTCGCGTTGCTCATAAAATTGCAGTACTTTTCTGAATGGGTAGTAGTGGTGTGGTGGTAAGGTGAAATTGGACAGTCCTAGACAAGTGGTATTTGAATTTTTTTTTCTCCTTTTCAGTAATAAACAATGCATCTTTCATTAGTCATTATAATGTCCCCACTTTTGGGACAATCATTTTAAAGTTAAAAAATTGAAACATTATAAAAAAAACAATCTAAATGTAAACTTTAGTCTTGCTGGACCGTGGTCGGATACTTCAGTCAAAAATACCTTTATGATTTATTTGTTTGGTAGATCATCTGCTAATCAGTAATGGATTTATCTTAGATATCATGGGCAACAGCGTCGATTAACCACTCCTAAGGTTATAATAAAGGAATTAAAAACGCTTGCACGCCGCGTTCGTCACAACAATTTGTTGCAAACACTGTTGAAAAACTGGTTAACCGACGCTGTTGCCCATATTACAATCGACTTCACCCGGGGCTTTACCGCCGCGCCGCCGTCCGTCGTCACTTCCATATGTTTAGTACGCTACGGACTGGGGCGAAGCGCGCACACAAAATTTTCTTCAATGTGGTTGGCTGATCATACCTACTGAATATTAATATCACGAACCACCAAAGTGGCTAAGATGCCAATGTCCCGATTGATATTTACCGCTGACATTTCTGTTGCCGGGCCGAATAATCATTCACAGAAATTGGCCCGCTCGCTCCCTTCCGCGCGGCCCGCATACTTAGCTCCAAATTGGCAACACGAGGATATAGGCTTTATTATTACTGGATACGATAGAAATATCCTCTAAAAAAGGCCTTATATTTATGTTTAAATCATCACCATACTAACTTAAATACTAACTAGTATAATTGGAATAAAAAACGAAAAAAAAAATACTCAATGCTAATATTTTTCGAATTGCTTCCAGGACGTTAGACAAGAGTATATTATGAGTTATTTAGCGTATGTTTCATAAGATTTCGATTAACCGTTTTCCACCAAGAGCCCAAACTCCGTATGTTTGGAAAAAGTTTTACTGTTTTTTTCTTAAACCAGGAGCTGAAATGTAATAGTAGTATATATATTTGGAATCAGCTCAAGAAGCCCTTTTATTCGATACCAAACACGATGGGTCTTGGAAAGTTTATTTTTATTTCCATACAAAAAAAATATAGTTTTATTACTCCCTCCCATCACTATAACGACTGTAGCTTCGTTGTTTATTACTCGATTGTATTGATTTAAGGTTTGTTAAAAAGCTGATAAAAGCAACAATACGTTTTATAATATGCTACATTTCCATAATCCTAACGGATAGCGAGATATTTACTATTATATAAATAAAAAAATAAATAAATCTTACAAAATTTTGATTTTTTAATATTATTTCATTTGATATTAGATTTACATGAATGTATGTAAGAAATTAAATAATGTGCATTACATTATCTTTCATTCGACACCTTATTTAAGTAAATCGGTTCAGTAGTTATCTAGAAATACCGTTTCGTAGAATGGGCCGGCCGCCATCTTTGCTACGTCACAGCTCCCCCCTCCATACCCCTAGGAAGTGACTACCGCATTTTTCGTATTCAGGAAAACATACCAAACAAATACATATTGGTATTCGGTATAACGGAGCTGGGTCCCACGGAAATGAACTTGAGGCCTATTGGGTACCCTACTGTTAGTAGTAGTAGACAAGTAAAAAAACATTGATAACATATAAAAAAATATATATTTACCACTTCTAGAAACATAAGACAGATCTACGGGAATAATCTCGCGAAGGAGTTGGTAAGAAGCAAAAATCTATTCATCAAAGTATCGGTCTGCATCTCCGAAGCCATTTCTCAAAGAAGATTAATTACTCTGTGACAAAACCAGCCACGCTGGCTTCTTTGCGGGGATTGGTTGAAACACTTTTTTTCATATTTTATTCAGGTGTAGCAATGGCATTCGTCAAAAGTTGAGCGTTACATTTATCAAACTCAGAGCTGGTGTACTTTTGTCAGTCCCCTTTTGGGTTCTGTGAGAGTTGATAATACTATGAATATAAAACACTTTTTAACGAATACTAGCGCCGTTTTATTAAAAGAACTTTGGTAGTTAGTTAATAGACTCTCTTCTTAGCATGAATTAATTCACGGAATTAAATTATTAAACAATAAAAAAAAAAAAATATTTTCTGAACGTTTTTATAAATTCATCGCTTGAGGGTAGGCTCACGAGTAGCTTCAGTCCCCCGTGACCACGGCAGCTGCAAAGGTACCGAAACGTCGGGAAAATAAAAAATCAAACAAAATACCAACTAATTGCTAAAGTACTTTTAATAAAACCGCGCTAGTATCCGTTAAAAAGTATTTTATTTCATGTCTAGTGATGAGGGCAATAAGCTTGAGAGGTGAATAAGTGATAATACTTTTTGGTAAAGGTTTTTATGGTAGTCCGGCGTAATTTTTACTTGTGTGATAACTCGACCGTGTTGACAGGGCGACAATGAGGTGAGGTGCGGGTAACCTCCCCCCACCGCTACCGTACAAATAGTATATATTTTCTTTGGTACAGGTGAACCGTACCTAACTTTTCACTACTGAAAGTGGGGTACCGTAGTACCAGTCGTCTTTGCGCCGAGGCAAAGGCGTTCACTTAAAGTTTCAGAGCTACCATAGTGTAACAACACACTATAGTAGCTCTGAAACTTTAAATTCCGAAAATTAAAAAAAAAACTGTCGTCCGAAATTTTAATAGTAAAAAGTACTTGTAGCACAGAATACATAATAGTACAAGTCTTGTAGATTAATGGGTTTATTTTCTTAGTAGACTTTTAAAAGTATATGTATAAGTTGAAAGGTAACAGAAGAGACCAAATACACGCATGATTTGCTCTAGTCGGGTTAAACAAATATTTTAATACGAACCGCCGCTTTGTCACAATCTGTCTGGATTTTACGGTCTGACCCTAAAACTTATTTTTCACGTAGGTGTCAATTTGTTGTTTCAATATTGTTAGATTAAAGCATTTTTACATCACAAACTGTATGTAATGCAGTTAACTATCATACAAATTTTGTAGGACTATCAATAGGTACGCACAGTGGTAACCAAACACCGACCCGATCGATTGCGCAGCCATCATCTCTGTGTAAATCAAATCGGTTCGTGTAATCTCACAAGCCATTGGAGTTACACAAAGGGCGGGTGGACGGCCGGTTTGTGTCTCTGTGCTCGCAATTGGTGTAGCTATAGGCGCAGAATTGTATGTAGGCTATTCTGTGCTATTGTTTTAAATTTCCATGGATATTAACGTTATTAGAATGAACAATATCGGGATTTACACCATGTACCTGTTTATTTTTGAGACTCCGATATTTCGGCGCAGTTGCATGCGCCATGATCACGGAAGAACTGTCGATTGTTGCGTGCGGGTAGATGTTATTGGCAGACGAATCGGTCTACCCTCCGTCTAGTTCTTTTATATACGCTCCGTACCGGTAACACTGTTTGCAAACTCACTGTTCACTCGAATCAGGGGGCTAATTGTCTAATTTTAAAATCTATCGCAATCGCTTTCAGGATGTGATACATTGATGCTTCTTATTGGCACAAATAAATACTTACCAAAGAAGTGCAGCAATGTGTAACATCCATCTGTCAAACGAAAGCGATTGCGATAGATTTTTATAATTAGACAATAGTAACCCTGTTCTCGACACATGACACTCACTGTATCTGTACGCGAAACGGCACTTTTAGATTTTTGTTGTTTTATTTTTATTAATTTTATTTAAGGTACTCCAACAATGTACATACAAAAACATACATAGGTATAAACAAACATTTGCCACTAGAATGCTTGTATGACATCAATTACAGGTGTACTCAGCATGCATCAAAAAATAAAATGTTGGCCTTTAAAACTAATAATAGAAAAATGAGCTTACAATAATAATTAAGAATTAATAATTCAGTTACTTAAAAATATTTTTTTACAAGAAATTTTTAGGTACCTATATAATATTATACTTATAAATTTAGATAATTAGGTTACTGTAAAATCCTGTGGTCTGAGGCATTTGAGTTTAAATATTCTATGGCTATCAGCAAAAACATCTAAATTTACGTTTTCGTTGTTCTTAATAAAATTATTATAAGTTTTACATATTCTAACACATGGAGAATTCGAGCCCAAATTAGTTCTGCACAGAGGTGTGTGAAACAGATCCTTGTGGGTGTGTCGAGAGTTAAATCTCGGCACACGGAAGCTAATCCGATGTAATATTTCTTTGTCACATTCTATACCATTCAGAATCTTATACAATAAGGGCATGTCCATCATGCGTCTTCGATCGCTCAATTTATCCATCTTAAAATGATCGAGTCGGTCTTTATACGAACTACGACTACTGATGTCACGAGATTTAAAAGCTAGGTGGCGGGTGAAACATCTATTTATGCTTTCGATCCTATCTGAATGAATATGGTAATATGGATTCCATACAGTACTTGAATATTCGAGAATACTTCTAACCAACGCATTATATAGCACTATCCTAGAGTTAATTCCCTTAAAGTTTTTTGTTATTCTCTTGATAAAACCCAACTTACGGGAGGACTTCGACACTATGTTGTGACAATGCGAAATGAACGACAGTTTACTATCGATTATGACTCCCAAGTCACGTACCTCTTCAATTTTTGACAATATCTGACCATTAATATTATACGATGATAACACCGGAAGTTTCTTCTTCGTAAAGGTCATCTGAAAACACTTTGAGACGTTCAAAGTCATATGGTTGTTTGTACACCAATTGTCAATATGGTTAAGATCCTCCTGCAACAATCTAACATCTTCACCACTCACGATTTCTTTATAAATCTTCATGTCATCTGCAAATAAAGAGCAGTGACAATTCTTGATGCAATCAACAATGTCATTCACAAATAGCAAAAAAAGAATTGGACCAAGATGCGACCCCTGTGGAACCCCCGAAGTCGATACATATTGAACAGATTTACAACCATTAATAACAACTGATTGACACCGATTGCTAAGGTAAGTCGGTAAGACTCAAACCATGCCAGCAGCGCTCCTGGGGGCCTACTCAAATGGCAAACGTTATAAGCGTTTCTATATTCTACATGTTTCTTCGACTCGGCGAAAGCGATATTATTTTGGTACTCAACCCGTCACTCCGCATTCAATCTTCAAACGCTTGTATCACAGAGTAACTAGAGAGAGTAACTCAAAGAGTCCACTAGCGCCTCTGGAAATCGATGCGGAACTACTGACACGAAATTATAATAGCTGAAAATTTATTTTTTGTTTTTTCTTATTATATATTTATTTTACTTTTTTGTAATATCTTTATTTATAACAAAATAGAAAATATTAATGAAAAAGAACAAATCAAAACAAAGAAAATACAAAAACAACTATGATTTGGCTCGGTATTCGTACAACGGTATAAATGTTGTAGCACGGTAAATATCTATTAATATTGTAACTAGGGTTGCCACCTTTTTTGAACTAATAAAGTATATTGATTGCTAAAGCTAGTAAAAAGTACGTTGTATGGAAATAAAGTAATATTTATTTTTACCTTTAAAACATACTTTTTATTACTTTTGGCAATATTTAAACAAATCTTGTGAAATAAAGTATTTTCACGTACCTACTTTATTTTCCTCATAAAGTAGAGAGTACAATAACCCCGAAATAAAGTACAGGTGGCAACCTTAAATTGAGACCTTTTTGTCGCACGATACACCCGTCTACAGTATTTTAATTTCAGCTAAGTACCTACTTTCGTATCTTTCTAGTTTTGTAATTGCGTATAACCTGCGTAATATTTTAGAATCCATAATATTATAGGGAAAATGAAATAGGTAGGTACCTAGGTTAACAAAACTAACAGTAAAAACAAAAAACTGAAAAAGCTAAATACCTACATATTAAAGAGAGAAACAAATTATTTTCAAATCCTTCTGGCCGTAGTTAGTAGGCAATACCTATAGTAAAAAAAAAATATTTTAATAAAAGTATACTTAATCTTATTTTTTGGACTCCGGGTATTTAAACATGTCATCTCTGGAGTAATAAAATAATAAATATAATACAAACAGCACAATCTGCAATTTACCATAGTAAGTAAGTACTTGTATTTCAAACAATAATTAGTTCGTAGGTATATTACGTTCGTCACTGCGGCGCATTCGCGACTGTTCGTGTACCGAGTATTGTTGAAGTTGGAATACTGGTAGATACAGTCAGTGGCACGAATCATGAAATTGGGTGGGGATTGCGCGGAACGCGTATTCTGGGTATGCGTTGTGGTGAGGGGCGCAGGCGGCGGGAGAGGGGCACGCACTATTGGTCGCTCACAAGAGCACATGCGCGAACTTATCCCCACTCCGTCGAAAAATATTCATGATTCGTGCCACTGACTGTACCATTACCTTGATAGTAATGTCATGTAAATAAACGGAGGTGGTGTGGTAATCCGCTCTACGCTACTGGACTGGGTCATTAATTCGGGTGTCGAATTTTATCATTATTATTGTAATTCGCACCATGACCAAACTCAAAAACGATTTTCATTTTCATATTTTTAATATAATTTTGTTTTTAATTACCTACTTTATAACCAGTTGAAGTTATTTGGCAAACTTGAAGACTTTGTTGTGAAAGTTGATGGTTAAGATTCAGAGATGACGCTACTTTTGTTTCGACCGTTTGCGTTGTTCCAAGTGTGCCCCTCTTGTATTATACTGTATGATCTGTGTTTAACGTTACGCTGGCTCCGACAAGTCCGACAGAAAGAAATGGTACTCAAATGGCTATTTTGACATGTAGATTTGCCGACGATAGCCAGCAATCGTACTAAAACGCAGCGAACGTCCATACCCTGTAGAAAGAAACAAATAGTCGTACGACACGTGTTTTATTTTCAATTTTGAAAAGGGTTTTTTTGTTTCCTGTGATTTCTGCCAATAAAACTAATGGAGAAGATAAATCATAATAGTGATCTGTGTAAGAAGCACTGAAGCAGGCCACTTAAGGCGTGGGGCCTCGGAATTAAAACCCCTAATCATCAGTAAGTATTTAGAATTAATTGATAAATTATGCAGTAGGTATTTTGAAGAGTATTCTTCTTTACAAAAGCCTGAAGGCATTGGCGTATCAAAGATTATTTCCAGTGGGGCCGGGCCTCTTGTTCTGGGGCAAAGCCTAGGGTCACAGAATATATAATAGTACTAACGTCTAGGGTGCTTGACTAGAGCCGCGTTGGAGTTTTGAAAGGCAATAGAAAAGTATTATAGCTGGTATTTTTCTGGGGTGGGTATCAGGCTGTTCTGGGGTGGGCACGGCCCACCCGGCCCACCCCCTTCCTGCCAATGCCTGAAGGTTGTCATTTCGTAAGTATAAATTAGTTCCAGTTACTTGTAGGTACAATACCTAATTATGTAAAATCTTTTTTCATTAGTTTCCCTTTCTGTAGTCGGTTATCACAATAAAATATGATACCCTTATAATTAACATTTATCTTTCTTTCTTTTTTGTGTAATGATTTCAAATTTTCAATTAAGTACTTTTTATTGTTTCAGGTTGTGATAATTTCTTCTTGAATTTTCGTTCAAAATAGGATTTGCACTACCTATATTATAAGAAGATAAAGAAGAAGTGTAAAGACAATTATAGTGATGATTTCTGAAACTGTGGCAAGCTAATGGGCTGTGTAATGAGTGAGCGAAGCTTTGTACTAATGTATTTTATCACAAACACAACACAGAGAAAGCATTGATAATTTGATACAATGGCAAACAAAATAGTGTATAAAACATAAGAAAAATATGTCATAAGTCAAAGACTTCTATGTTGTACCTATACCTATTACACATGTATAAAAAAGGAACAACAATTAAAAAATAATAAATTAAAAGTAAAAGCTATAAAGCATGTATCAAAATTTCAAAAAAGAGGTCAGCTCGGCAGCTGGCCGAGTGATGGTAAGTGTTAACACTTTTAAATATAAACTTGATATTATACATAACATATAGTTAACTTCACCACCATAGACTATAGCCTGACATGCTATAATTCAGTGCGGGTTGGCTTGGTGGGTCCAATCTGAGTTGAGTAGTGGTCCCCCGACACATATTTGGAAGTTAAATGCAGACAAACAGACATAAGGCTTCAATAACACCCAATCTTTATGTTTAAGTTCCATCGGGGCTATGGTTTCCAGATCTAATAATGAGATTTCCTGACTTTTTCCCTGACTTTTCAGGAAATTTCTTGTAAATCTACATCTACATTCTTAATTTAGTTGACATTTAATAATCTTTTCACACCAAGTGATTTACAAATTATGTGTTTTCATTAAGTTTTTACTGCTACAGTTAGCAGTACATCCCTGACAACTACAGTTTTTATCCGTTTTCCTGATAGATGACTTAAATTCCTGACATGTCAGGAATGTTACTTGGTAATTAATATTCGCTAATTCTAATTCACTAATAATAATCACATAGTCATAAATTTACCTCTTTAATGAGTGAAAAAATTAAAATTGAATAAAAATAGTAGGTAATTGTTTTAATATAATGTTAACTTAAATAAATAAATACCTACTTTTTTTACAGGTGACACTTAGAAGAAGGCCTGTTTGTAAGATATACTAGTTACAATAAGCCAAGCAAGACTGATTCAACTACTGATACAAGATGGTATCTAACAAAATCATGGGCCTCAGTACTTTGTCTGCGTAAAAAGCTTTTTTTGCTATCCCTTAGGAACTTTGTTAAGGATGAAAGGACCCTATGTCCTTCTCTGTACCCCTGACAACATGTACCTATGTAAAATTTCATGATGATTGTAACAATTTGTTTGTTACACCTCAAAACAAACAAACGGACTTTCTCATTTATAATATTATTAGTAAGGATGTGGTGCTTTGTTATTATTATTTTTTTACTTTTAAGTTCAAAAAGTAAATGTTCTCTTTGATTTAAATTTAAATTTGTTTTAATCTAACACCTTATAACTACCCTATTATTTTGATAATGCAAAACAACAACATATTGTTGAATTTTTTTTTTGTTTTGTAGATGTGATAGATAGTACACAAAATGAAAGGTTATAGGTAGGTAGTCAATATTTTATTTTATAATTATATCTAAACCAATACAATTAGGTATATGATTTTAAAGCACAAAGTACAGTACAGCCAGAACTTTTCCATCATGCTCCTTTTTATTTTATTATTACAGTATCTAAAGTTTCATAGTCTTGTTTGTCGCTTGGAGCAAAATATTCATTAGGTACTATAATTTTGTTCAATAGCTTCAGCGTTTTTTCCTGTGCACCATCGGGCACGTTCGGCGTCCAACTTTTCCAACATCTTTTCTAGCCAATTTAAAAGGTACTTGTGTATTATATTCTGCAATGTCAATATACCTATTGAATTGTATGTATCTGAAATTCAATAAGATTGGGTTAACAACAATTTAGGTAAATAAAAGACTTATTAAAAACCATAGCGGTATTTTGATCTAATAAGTAGTCAGTATATAATGTTACGGCTTATTTGCCGAAGTACCCGAATATCTGGCTAAAACTATGTGTAGCCTATGTGTAGTTTGGGGTATGAAGAAAGTTATTTGTATTATCTGTTAAAAAAATCATCATCATCATATCAGCCACACGACACCCACTGCTGGGTATAGGCCTATCGGCTACACCTAGTTTTATCCGCACTTTGGGTATTAGCCGTAACATTATAATTATATACTTAATAAGAACCATGTAATAATAAGTATTATTTACCAGCATTCTTGATCACTTTTTTGTTTGTTTCATCCTTTGGTCAGAAAAAAGAGTCATGTTTTCTTGCCAATTATATTCCGTAAGTATTGTAGGTATCTTGAACTGAAATAAATGTAAGTAATGATTGATAAGTCCATACGATAAGTCTTAAGTGTGGTATTTTGATGTAAGTAATATAAAGTTCTTACTTACTTACTAAGTAAATATATCTTATTTATTATTATAGGTATCCATGGCATATTTGCTGAGCAAGGGTTTATTTTTTTTTTTTTTTTTTTTTTTTTTTTTTTTTTTTGTGGCAATACAGTGTTACTAATTTGCCAATGTCAAGTTATATAAAAGGTAGGGAAACAGGGAAATAAGAAGGTAAATACCGGAATTTGGAAGAAAAGGATCAGAGGAGTTGGTTTGGATTTGGGATGATAAAATGTTATTGGTAATAGTTAAATAGTAAATGTATGAGCATATAAAAATCATATTTTAATATTATTAAGATTAATAAATGATGATAAGATATTATAATATTTACAAGGATCCATTAATAAGCAGGACATGCGGGTAGGTAATGGTACATCTAGTGCTGCCAAGGAGTTGAAAAAAACGGAATGATCATAACGGGGACAAGAAAAGAATAAGTGGTCGAGGTCTCCAACATCAGTTCCACAATCACACAGGTCACTGTTAACGATATGCAACCTAGCCAAATGAGCTGGAGTGCACACATGGCCAAGACGCATTCGTGTAATTATGCTGACAGAAGTTTTATTACATTGTAATTGACTAAACCAAGGTTTTAAACGAATATCAGGTTGCATATTAAAATAAGTTTTGCCTTTAACAAAAGAAGTTTTTGCGACAATTTGTCTCCAGGAATGTCATCATCATCATCATCATATCAGCCACACGACACCCACTGCTGGGTATAGGCCTCCCCTAAGGATCTCCACGACGATCGGTCCTGCGCTGCCTGCATCCACTGGCTTTCCGCGACCTTCACCAGATCGTCGGTCCACCTTGTCGGGGGCCTACCCACGGAGCGTCGTCCGGTGCGCGGTCGCCATTCCAGAACCTTTCTGCCCCAACGGCCATCGGTTCTTCTCGCTATGTGTCCCGCCCATTGCCACTTCAGCTGAGCAATCCTTCGAGCGATGTCGGTTACTTTAGTTCTCCTGCGGATCTCCTCGTTTCTGATTTGATCACGTAGGGAAACGCCGAGCATGGCTCTCTCCATTGCACGCTGAGCGACCTTGAGCCTCCTTATGAGACCCATAGTTAGCGGCCACGTTTCACTGCCGTAAGTCATCACTGGCAACACACACTGTTCATAGACTTTCGTCTTGAGACACTGAGGTAAGTCGGACGCGAAGATTTTTCGAAGCTTCCCGAATGCTGCCCACCCGAGTTGGATTCGGCGAGAGATCTCTTTCTCGAAGTTGGACCTACCTAACTGGACTGCCTGTCCTAGGTATACGTAATGGTCAACAACTTCAAGTGTAGTGTTCCCAACATGAACTGGAGAGGGTACAACATGGGCATTTGACATAATTTTCGTCTTTTCCATGTTCATCCTAAGACCCACTCTTTGGGAAGCACTACGGAGATCTTCGAGCATTGTGTTCAGGTCTTCCATGGTCTCAGCCATAAGGACTATATCATCGGCAAAACGAAGGTGTGTTAGGTACTCGCCATTAATGTTGATGCCGAGTCCTTTCCAGTCCAAGAGCTTAAAGATGTCCTCCAACGCAGCTGTGAACAGTTTCGGAGAAATAACGTCTCCCTGTCTCACACCACGCTGCAGTTGGATAGGATTTGTGTTCTGGTTCTGTACTCGGATCGTCATGGTGGCATTTTGGTATAAGTACCTCAACACCTCGATATACCTATAGTCCACTTGGCACCTTTGGAGAGACTGCAGCACCGCCCAGGTTTCAATCGAATCAAAGGCTTTCTCATAGTCCACGAACGCCAAGCAAAGTGGCTCATTATACTCCTCGGTCTTCTGTATAACCTGCCGCAGCGTATGGATGTGGTCTATGGTGCTAAAGCCTTTTCGGAACCCGGCTTGTTCGGGAGGTTGGAAGTCGTCGAACTTGCGAGCGAGACGATTCGTAAGGACTCTCGAAAACAACTTATAGACATGACTCAGAAGCGAGATGGGTCTATAGTTCTTTAAGAGGGACTTGTCACCCTTTTTAAAGAACAAGATCACCTCACTTATGTTCCATGTCTTTGGCGTTCTGCCCTGGACGATGACGGAATTAAAGAGCTTCTGGAGGACTTTGAGTATCGGCTTACCGCCCGCTCTCAGAAGCTCTGTAGTGATTCCATCGTCACCCGCCGCCTTGTTGTTTTTCAGCTGTTTGAGAGCCATACTAATCTCGTACAGGCTGACGTCCGGGATATCTTGAGTATAGTGTCGGGTAAGCTTGGCTCTGGGGTCTTTAGCCTTGCTTTCAACAGGTGTCTGCGTGGAATATAACTGCCCATAGAAGCTCTCGATCTCCCTCAGGATTTCAGGCTTTGATGAAATGATGCGTCCGTCGTCAGTTTTCAGCTTCGTCATCTGGCTTTGCCCAATAGACAGATCTCTCGCGAACACTTTGGAGCCTTTATTCCGCTCGATAGCCTCTTTAATACGATTCGTATTAAATTGGCGAAGGTCGCTCGTCAAAGACTTAGATATCTGTCTATTAAGCTGCCGATAACGATTAGCATCTACTGAACTCTGGAGCCTCATTTCACGTCTCTGATCCATGAGTAGGAGTGTGTGGTCGGAGAGTTTCTTTATCTTGGGACGGCGGGTCTTAAAGAGCTTGGACCCTACCGTACGGACAGTATCCACCACCATGTTGTTTAGATCGTCCACATCTATGCTGTTCTCAAGGGCTTCGAAGCGGTTTTGGAGTTCGAGTTGAAAGCTCTCGGGGTTTTGAATATGGGCCGGCAATGGTCGAATTGTTGATTTTATCAGTCGAGATCTTTCCAGCTTTGGGTTGATATTCAATGTGCCACGTACCAATCGGTGATCGCTCCCCGTCTTAACAGCGTTGATCACAGTGACATCATTGAATATTTGCTTTTTCGTCGACATGATAAAATCTATCTCATTTCTGACTTTACCGTCCGGACTGACCCAGGTCCACTTCCGGCATTCCGGCTTTCTGAAGAAGGAGTTCATCATAAAGAGGTTCTCCTTCTCCATAAAGTCAGCCAGCATCTGGCCTCTGTCATTCCGTTGCCCAACTCCAAATTGCCCCACTCTCAGCTCATCACCGCATCGTTTCCCCAACTTTGCATTGCTCCAGGAATGTAATAAACAAGTTTTAGGCAAGGTAGTCAAATCATGACAATAGTTAACATACGGATGTAGGTCACCACATTTCACCGCGTCTTTGGCTAATTCATCGGCTCTTTCGTTCCCACTTATACCTTGATGGCTAGGAATCCAAGCTAAAGTAACTGAATAATTTAAAAAAATACATTTTAAAAGCTTTTCCCTCACATCACATATAATTGGATAACATGGTTTCATTTTAAAAGGAAATTTCTGTATAGCCTGTAATGTACTTTTAGAATCAGTAAATATCACTGAGTTTTTAAGTTTCATTAAAATAATATACTCTAAAGCTTTGTAGATACCTAAACATTCCCCTGTAAATACCGAAGCTTCAGGAGGTAATTTAATTTTTTGAACTATATTGTACTGTAAATGGAAAACACCTACTCCTACGTTTTCAGATGGAGACAATTTTGAAGCATCTGTGAAAATGAAGTTGGCTTTTCTAAACTGTTCATCTGTATTATGATTAAAAAGAGTGTTTGCTTCTATGTCATCTTTATTAACACCTACATTATAACAAACGTTAGGTTCCAAGAGCAGAGACTCTAAACTAATTTTAAATAACGGTAAGACAGGAGAACGATAAATGGGAGCCTGTAGGGCTATTAGTTTTTTATAGCTGAAAGAGAGACAGATTGGTGATTTGTGTCTCCAATAACTGAGTGAACTTAAGTATTCTTCTAAAATTTGTAGTTTTGGAAATAGGGGATGATTTGAATATTGATAAGCTTTAAATACGAATTTATCACTGAGAAATTGTCTCCTAAGGCTAAGAGGAGGTTCGACACATTCCACTTGCATGGCATTGATAGGCGAAGATTTCATAGCACCCAGGATCAATCTCAACGCTTTGTGTTGAATAGCATCTAATTTTTTAAAAGCAGCTTTGTTCCCCCCTTGGAGCAAAAACGTTGCGTATTCGAGAATGCTTCTTATTAAAGCATTATATATAAGTTTCAGTGAAGATGGATGAGCGCCCCACCAGACCCCTGACAGACACTTCATCATATTCAAGGCTCTTTCGCACTTCGAAACAACGTATTCGCAATGTTGGATTCCAGAAAGTTTGGAATCCAACATTACTCCCAGAAACCTAACGTGGTCTTTAACCTCGATAGGGGATCCATCATATGAAACACTGACATCCGGGGCAATTCGTTTCTTTGTGAATAATACTACACCGCTTTTTTCAACCGATAACTCCAATCCATTTCTATCCAACCACTGCTTAAGCAGAGTCAGAGAAAAATTCAAAACTCGGCAAGCTTCAGCAGGTGATTGACAAACATAGTATAAAAGTAAATCATCAGCATACTGAAGGATGTGAATATTATTTAATGAACGCTCTAAGTCACTGGCATATATGTTATATAACAAAGGACTTAAAACAGAACCTTGTGGTAGACCCTTTCCAAGTACTCTACTTAGCCTAGTTCCATCAGGAAGATCTAAATGAATATGTCTTTCTGAGAGCATAAAATATATAAATTTCGTGAGCATTTCCGGAACATTAAGGTCTTTTAATTTTTGGATTAATTTACTAACATTAACATTATCATACGCAGCATGAATATCTAAGAATGCTGCTAAAACTACTTTATTTTTAGAAAAGGCTAAATGGATATCGGAAGTTAAAATACTGATACTATCTATAGTGCTTTTTCCTTTCCGGAAACCGAATTGACTGTTTGATAATAATTGATTACTCTCAATATACCACTCTAGTCTATTTTTAACCAAGTGTTCTGCTAATTTACCTAAAATAGAACTCAAAGCTATCGGACGAAACGATTTCGGGTCACATGAAGGCTTGGATGGTTTTAAAATTGGAACCACTATTTGTGTTCTCCAGGATAGAGGAACCTCCCCTGTAACTATAACCTCATTTACTAATTTTAAATAATACGACAAAGTTTCATCGTTTAAGTTAACAAAAAATGAGTAGGGTATACCATCTTCACCAGGTGAGCTATCTTTTACACTATTTAACACCCCTTTTAATTCTGCAAGAGAGAATGGATCATTAAGTGAAGATTTTGTTAAAGGTAAGTTAAAAGAAATAGAATCATATGCAGCTGCAACAGTTGGTGGTGCTAAATGATCCATAAAAGAATCTGCTATAGAAGGATCAAGAATTACTGATGACGAGGAGTTATAAGCTGATCTAAAGCGTTTAATATTACGCCATACTTCAGATGGAGATGTTGTAGGAGAAAGTGATGTACAAAATGATATCCACCCATTTCTTTTTTTCTGTTTAAGAAATTGTTTAGTACTATTCATAATCTTACACAGTTGTTCATAATTTTCATCTGACATATCCTGCTTATATATTTGCTCAGTCTCCTTTCGTGTTTTGATAGCCGCAGTACATTCATGGTCCCACCAAGGTGGAGAAGGAATTAACCCTGAGGTAGCACCTTTTCTAGGAAATGTTTCATCTGCTGCTTCTATAAGGCACTTGGCCAGTGCTTCAGAACAGGATGTTACTCCTGACTGACTAATGTCAGGAAGGTTTTTAGTTTTGCTATGGACTATACTTTTAAATGTCTCCCAGTCTTTTTCGGACTGAGTTAATCTATGTTTGAGACGAGGATTGTAATTAGCACCAGAAGGGGTTTTAATAGGGATACACATTATAAGGGGGAAATGATCACTACCAAAAGTTGAATTAAGGCGAAACCAGGTAATCGCTGAAGCTAATCCAGGATCACAAATAGACAAGTCAACCGCACTTGCCTTTTCGTTAGGTTTAGTACGGCGAGTTGGTATTCCTGTATTTAAAATGCATAAATTATTCTGATCAATAATATCTAAAAAATGTT
Organism: Agriphila tristella; assembly: GCA_928269145.1. Lineage (NCBI taxonomy): Eukaryota > Metazoa > Arthropoda > Insecta > Lepidoptera > Crambidae > Agriphila > Agriphila tristella. The sequence continues at coordinate 5,375,569 of OV743435.1, forward strand.
CGCCATTGCTATCAGTACTACCACAGCCCCATGAACGGTGGTGAGAGTTAAAATCACCAAGAAGCAGGAAGGGACTATTTATAGCTGTGATCAATGGAACAATTTCATTATCAAAAATATTAGAAGATGGGTAAGGTATATAAGTAGAGATAATAGAAACACCACTGGATAGTTTTACACCTATAACATTAATATCATCTAAGTTATGTGTGGGAAGTGTCAGTCGTTGAAAAGAAATAGTATTCTTGACAAGAATGGCAACTCCTGCATGATTATCTGTTCGGTCTTCTCTAAGACATGTGAAGCCAGGAATTCCAAACAGAAAACCGGACCGCAGCCATGTTTCAGAGAGAGCAACTATACTAATTTTATGTTTATTAATAATATGAATTAAATCACTCTTTTTAGGTATTACACTCCTGCAGTTCCACTGTAGGACCTTTAGATCCATTATTATTATTTATTAAATTTGTGATAATTTCAACTATTGCAGCAACGTTGGACGGTTTCAATGAATTATTAGTCAACATTGAATTAAGAAATGAAATAATTAAGTCAATAACTGTATTATTTTCCACATTTCCATCTTCATTTTGCCTAAAAGCACTACCATTAGAGGAAGAAAAGGGCATATTGTAGTCATTGATAATCTTGTTGTGAGCTCTTTGATCATAACCTTTGGTAGTTGGTGGAGGTGGACGAGGTTTTTTAAAAACAGTTTTTTTATATGATGTGTGCTGAGGGTTTGATGTATCTATTCTATTATTAATGTTATTGTCTTCTGAGTTTTGTTTTGTTCCAAGAACATCAGCATAAGGCTTGGATATAGCTGGGTGGAGTTTACTAGCCTCACTATAGGAAATGCAGTTATGGGACATACTTAACTTAATTTCTCGTTGTCTATTAAATTCAGGACATATTTTACTAGTGGCGAAATGGTACCCTGAGCACATTAAACACACTGCACAACTTTCATCAACATTACAAATTTCACCTTTATGTTCCTGAGAACATTTAAAGCATCTAGGACGGGACCGACAATTTAACTTAGTATGCCCATAGCGGCAACAATTATAACATTGAATCGTTGGATAGGTATACAGATCTACTGGTAATGCATTGTAACAAATATATATTCTTCTAGGGAGCACTTGTCCGTCAAATGTGAAAACTACTGACTGGGATGGTTTCCAAATCGCTGACCCGTTAACATTAACTTTATAATTCAGACGTCTGATTTTAATGATTTGGCCACATCCAATTGGAACTGTAACATTTTCCTTAATTTCTTCAGGAGTCCATTCAGCTGGAACTCCTCGAACAATGCCTAATCTTGTCACATTAAAAGTGGGAATGAAAGCCCGCAGTTTAAAATCTTTTAACTTATAACTGTTAATAAAACCATTAGCATCATGAATGGTAGAAAAAGACACAGTGCATCTATTTCTGCCAATACGTTTGACGCTGCCCGGTATAATATTCTTGAAGTCAGTTTTTTTAAGAAAGTTGCCAAAAGTTATAGGATGCAGATAACTACCATCATTTGGAGAAGTTTCAGTTCTTTGTACGTGAATCAAGTATGGAGAAACATCTGTGGAAACATATTGCCTTCGACCTAATTCAGCTGCCTGTGTGGGTTGTGGAACTGAGCTGGAGTCACCAATATTATTGTCATCACTTTTACTTAAGTTAGGAATGTTTTGAGGCTTTATAAAAACACTGTCAGTGCTTTTCTTTAGCAATGAATCATGACCAGAACATTGACAATCGTGATCACTGTTTCCCTCATGAGAAGTCCGTTTCCTTTTCTTATTGCAGTGTTTGCACACTTTCTTAACTTTTAATCTCTTTCGAGATCCTGAACCTACACTGCTTACTGATGCATCTGTGTCCATTTCATTTCCCTTATCAGGAACAACAACATTGAAGCCCACGGGGGGACTCAGGTCGAGGCCCAAGTCCCCCGCTGCAACGTTACGATCAGGGGCCTCGATCATATAATATCCATACTATACAAAACTAGAATAAAAACTTACCAGATACAGGAAAATATACACAAATACAATATAAATACACACTAATTAAATACTAACACCTCACAACAACTCAACTGATCAATTCTAATAGCAAAAAGTTGAAAATAAATTTTCCGAAATAAAAGAACGTCCGCCCTGTTAGGAGTTTCCCGCGCTTTTTTTCGGTTTATTTATTATAAAGAAAATTAGGTAGGTACTATCACAGACTAAGAAGAGATACTACGTATGGTACTATACTATTCTAATTAATTAGTTTAGTAGTAAACACATACACAGAGGACTTACGTACAATTGACATTAGGTGCATTCCAACAGACTAATCGCTGAGTCATTGATCCATCGAGATAAATATACAAGAGAAGCAAACCTCACTTCCACGCCACAAAAAACGTGTAACTTTTTAACAGTGTAGGACGGAGCTTTGAAACCACTAAACATTTTTAAGTAAACATATATCTGACTCACTCACACACGTCCCAAAAACAATACCGTCGTCAAGATTAGACAAAGACCACAACAAAATTAGACAAAGACCGCGATATCAACATGCATTTTTTTTAGAAAATTTGTGTTGCCTCTTATGTGAAATTTTACCCCAAAATAATCAATGAAAACAAGAAAAATTTGGTGAGGCCGCTATAGAATGAAAGTATTTTATAACAAAAGCTATATGACGGCCAACTTTTTGTTTGTGGTCCGATTTCGATGAAACTCGGTTCTTAGTACTATTTTGACATGAAAACAGTAAAGCTATGTTGAAAATATAAAAATTTCAAGATGGCGGCCAACTTTTTTTGTTTGAGGGCCGATTAAGGTAAAATTCGGTATTTGTTACTATCTTAACACGAAAATGTTGAAAATATTAAAAAATCCAAGATAGCGGATAACTTTTATGTTTGGGGGCCGATTTCGATGAAACTCGGTTTTTGGGTACTATTTTGACACGAAAATAACAACGCAATGTTGAAAATATTAAAATATCCAAGATGACGGCTAACTTTTATGTTTGATGGCCGATTTCAGATTTAGAGGGGTAAATTGGGGGGGAGGGGAGAAACTACCCTCCAGTGGCGCTCCCACTCCGCGGAAGTACATAGTTATAGAGATATATGCATTTGAAATTTTAACTAACAACTTCAATCGTGATTATCTCAGAAACTATGAATTTCCGCTGGGGAGGAGTAAGACAGGGGAGGTCATTTTCATCCCCCCTTCCTCCCCCCCCCCCCAAACCACAACCCCAAATTCCATGGCCCATATTCTAAAGTTTACCCCGTCTTCTTTTGATCAGTAAAATAAAATACACCGTTATTTTTGAAGTATATCTTAAATGAAAAGGGTTGTCCAGACCACGTGAATGAACAACTTTTACTATGGGGCCAACCACGAAATCGTGAAAAATAAAATCAGCTGTTCCATATAAAAGTACAACATTGACTCGACTATAATCTATGGAACAGCTGATTTTATTTTCGCGATTTCATGGTTGGCCTCATAGTTAAAAGTTGTTCATTCACGTGGTCTGAACAACCCTTTTCATTTTTAGATATACTTAAAAAATAACGGTTAATTAGTTTTGCACGAATTAATGATTATGGGGGGTAGAAGGGTAAAGTGGGGGGGGGGGGGGGGGAGAAACTATACCCTCCAGTGGCACTCCCACTCCGCGGAAGTACATAGTTATACAGATATATGCATTTGAAATTTCAACTAACAACTTCAATCGTGATTATCTCGGAAACTATGAACTTCCACTGGGGAGGAGTTAGACAGGGGAGGTCAATTTCAACCCCCCTTCCTCCCCCCCAGACCACAACCCTAAATTCCATGGCCCATATTCTAAAGTTTACCCTGTCTTCTTTTGATCAGTAAAATAATATATTAGTTTTGAACGAATTAATGATTATGAGGGATAGGGGGGGTAAGGTGGGGGATAAGCTACCCTCCAGTGGCACTCCCTCTCCGTGGAAGTGTGTGTACTGTGGTAAGCTTTAATGAAATTTCAAATGCGTATATCCAATAACTATGCATTTCCGCAGAGTGAGAGTGCCACTGGAGGGTATCTTTTTCCCCCCTTATCCGCTATCCCCACATATCCTTAAATTCATGTAAAGCTATTTCTAAAATGTTAACTGATCAAAATAAGAAGGTTAACTTTGGAACAATATGAGCCATGGAATTTGGGGTTGTGGTTTGGGGCGTAGGAAAGGGGGATGAAAGAAACCTCCTCTGTCCAACTCCTTCCCAGCGGAAGTTCATAGTTTCCGAGATATTTACGATTGAAGTTGTTAGTTGATATTTCAAATGTACTATCTCTATCTCTATATATGTCGGAGCGTGAGCACCGTGCTGCTCAAGATTATTGGAACCCCTAGCGCCATCAATTGAGTTTAGTCGGAAACGTCAAGTGGCTCACTTGGGTAAGGTCAATACAGCGAGTGTGTGATCTGTGCAGGACGTGTGACAGTTGACAGGTTTGATGTTTGTCAGTTTGACAGTTGACAGCCTTGACGTTTCCGGAGGCGGAAAAATGTGGAGAGCGCGATCGGGGGGTAGTCGGTGGTACATTCTGTTACCGGCAGCCGTAGTGAACGGTCGTTCATTTGAGTTCACCTCGCTGTGTCGAACTTGCCGCGTTTACCGACTTGAATCCGTGTGAATCTGTTCGATCATCCGTTATTTTGAGCTAACTCGATGTTGATTGTAAGAATAGAGGTTGTGTATTGTAAAGAAACTATTATTTCGTGCTCGGCGGTGAATAACCTTATCCTGACTCTGTCATCAGAAGCGGGATGCAATCCAAACGTCCCACGTGGTGAGAAAAGTGAATCAAACGATATGAGGTGTGATAACGAGACACGTGCAACGGAAAATCAATGTGATCGACGAAAAGTAGCGTCTATTGAGCAAATCGCAATATTATTGCTTTGTTACAATACAAGCGATGCGTGTGCCTACTTCGAGTGCCAATGTTCGTTCCTGACTTTGACCCCGAGAAAAAAAAATGTTGACGTGCGTGCCTGGATCATAACGACGTAATGAAGCTATGGTGATGGATGACATGGTGTGATTTCAAGCAGCTGTTCGTGCTAAGGTGTAGCATTCCAGTACATCGCACAGTACCGACTGATTCCAAGGATAACAGGTCATGTGATCGTTCCACTTTTTCTATTGCTTGTTCTCATGTCAAACAACAACCAAATGCGCCTATGATTATCTGCTTCAGGTGCTTCACAACACAAGACAACAGCGGTGCAACAGGCAGCGGCAACAGTTGTGGAGCTGAGCAAAGCAACTAGCAGCGCAAGCGGTGATGCAGTGGCGACAGCGATGCAATGGCAATGGCGATGCTCTGTGGCGGGTGCTAGTGCAGCATTACAAGCTGAGAGCATCCTGTTACTCGGCGCAGCCAGCATAGCGAATCTACAAGGTCACTTTATAGAGGTCAGTCGTAACGATTTTATTGTGATTTAATTTTTAAACGAAAAGTCACTAAATATTCCTATTGGTTGCGATTATGAAAACGGCACAGATTGAAGTCTCATTATGTTTCAAAATTATTCAAGGCAGTGAATTTAACTAAAATTAAAGGGGTTAGTAATATTTTGTTGGTGAATGGTGACTTCAATCAACAGAAATTGTTGTTGAAATTTAGTGCAAAAATAAGGAAAATAGAATAAAATCTTTCTTAGTAATGTCATTTATCTTGTGGTACTGTAATGTTAGCACTATTCTGCCGTAATGTAACCACATTTCTGTTTGAATTCACTGCTAACAGTTGGTAGATGCATCAATGTTTCTGGATATGTTTACTGTTACGGTGCAATGTTACTGCAGAGTTGGTACAGTGTTAGTACAGTGTAAGTACAGTGTTAGTACACTGTTAGTGCGCTGTTGGTGCACTGTTAGTTCACTGTTGGTGCGCTGTTGGTGCGCTGTTAGTACACTGTTAGTACACTGTTAGTACACTGTTAGTACACTGTTAGTACACTGTTAGTACACTGTTAGTACACTGTTAGTACACTGTTAGTACACTGTTAGTACACTGTTAGTAAACTGTTAGTACACTGTTAGTACACTGTTAGTACACTGTTAGTACACTGTTAGTACACTGTTAGTACACTGTTAGTACACTGTTAGTACACTGTTAGTACACTGTTAGTACACTGTTAGTACACTGTTAGTACACTGTTAGTACACTGTTAGTACACTGTTAGTACACTGTTAGTACACTGTTAGTACACTGTTAGTACACTGTTAGTACACTGTTAGTACACTGTTAGTACACTGTTAGTACACTGTTAGTACACTGTTAGTACACTGTTAGTACACTGTTAGTACACTGTTAGTACACTGTTAGTACACTGTTAGTACACTGTTAGTACACTGTTAGTACACTGTTAGTACACTGTTAGTACACTGTTAGTACACTGTTAGTACACTGTTAGTACACTGTTAGTACACTGTTAGTACACTGTTAGTACACTGTTAGTACACTGTTAGTACACTGTTAGTACACTGTTAGTACACTGTTAGTACACTGTTAGTACACTGTTAGTCATAGTGTGGTGAATTTGAGTAAGCAGCTGTTGCTATGTAGGAATATAAATTCAGTTTAGTCACTACTGTTCATAATCATGAAATTAAATTACTTCCTGATTTAACAAAGTTAGACCCGAAGTTCAGGGGGCCATTTAAAGTCATAGAAATACTTGATAACGATCGTTATGTTTTAAAAGCCCTAAACTCAAAGCGTACTTACAAGTACGCACATGATAGGTTAAAAAAAAAAGATGCCTGAGGGACAAGTACCTAATGACATCAGCGATTCGGAGTGTTCTGAAAATTTTGAGTCTTAACTGATTATTTTATTGTGTCCTCTTAAGTCATCTTGTTGAGTAAGATCACAGGGATGATCTTATGTGTGAGATCACAGGGATGATCAAATGTGTAAGAGCCACAGGGATGGTTCTGAGGAGTCACAGGGATGACTTAATTTATGAGCTACAGGGATAGCCGGACTAAAGTGGTACACAGTAAATTGATGATTCAATTGTTTGAAAAAAAAAAAAAAACAATTGGGTACTTGGCCCTCCAGCATATTTGGCTGTAAAAAGTTATCATTAGTTATTATGGTGATGATGGTGGTGATGATGATGATAGTGATGATAGTAAACGAAGGGGCTGGACCTTCAACTAGTTTAAATTAGTTCAAACAATACTCATTTTTTGTGATTGTTTATTCAATAGTATGCAAGTCGCTCAGATTGGTTACATCTTTCGTGCATTCGTAGTCGTAGGCGTAAATCGGGCCTGATTTCCCGTCGCATTGCGGCCACGCTTGTGAGTGGCGTGCGTTTAGCTCAAAGATGTAAGCGATCGTTGTTGAATCGCCGGACAGAGGCGCTGTGTTGTGTAAGGGTACTGGATGGAGGTAGCCCTTGTTTTGGGTGATGACCGGATAGAGGTTGTCATTGGGTGCTGGATGGAAGCATCTGAATTGTAGAGTATTGCATACTACACTGATTACATAATCTCTTTAGTTTGATTTGGAAAGATTGGTCTGATGAGTTTTGTTGAATTTTTGGTGAATAGTTATTTTGATACGTTTACTTTCATCACTGTTATTTCATGAGGTACCTATGGATTTTGAGTAAGCAATGTTATGATTTTGAATAAAGTTGTGGTATACAAATTGTGGTATTACAAGACCTGACCCTTTTGGTCAGGAAGGCCGAGCGTTTGAACATTTTACTGTTCAGGTACTATCTCCCTTTGCAGGATCTTCCCCAGCCACCTCACACGAGGACGTGTGAAATGTCAGGATGGCCGTGTCGGAGCGTGAGCACCGTGCTGCTCAAGATTATTGGAACCCCTAGCGCCATCAATTGAGTTTAGTCGTAACTATCAAGTCGGAAACGTCAAGTGGCTCACTTGGGTAAGGTCAATACAGCGAGTGTGTGATCTGTGCAGGACGTGTGACAGTTGACAGGTTTGATGTTTGTCAGTTTGACAGTTGACAGCCTTGACGTTTCCGGAGGCGGAAAAATGTGGAGAGCGCGATCGGGGGGTAGTCGGTGGTACATTCTGTTACCGGCAGCCGTAGTGAACGGTCGTTCATTTGAGTTCACCTCGCTGTGTCGAACTTGCCGCGTTTACCGACTTGAATCCGTGTGAATCTGTTCGATCATCCGTTATTTTGAGCTAACTCGATGTTGATTGTAAGAATAGAGGTTGTGTATTGTAAAGAAACTATTATTTCGTGCTCGGCGGTGAATAACCTTATCCTGACTCCGTCATATATATATGTAATATCTCTATAACTATGTACTTTCGCAGAGTGGGAACGCCACCGGAGGGTAGTTTCTCCCCCCCCCCCCCTCCCCCACTTTACCCCTCTACCCCCCATAATCATTAATTCATGCAAAACTAATATATTTTTACAGATCAAAAGAAGACAGAGTAAACTTTAGAATATGGGCCATGGAATTTCGGGTTGTGGTTTGGGGGGGAAGGGGGGATGAAAGTGACCTCCCCTGTCCAACTCCTCCCCAGCGGAAGTTTATAGTTTCCGAGATAATCACGACTGAACTTGTTAGTTGTAATTTGAAATGCATAATATAAATCTCTATAACTATGTACTTCCGCGGAGTGGGAGCGCCACTGAAGGATAGTTTCTCCCTCCCACTTTACCCCCCTACCCCCCCATAATCATTAATTCATGCAAAACGAATATATTTTTTTACTGATCAAAATAAGACAGGGTAAACTTTAGAATTTGACCCATGAAATTTGGGGTTGTCGTATGAAATAGGCCCCTGACACAGAATAATGATCCTACCAGTATTCTAACTTAGTACTAACGGCCGAAATGTGAGCCACACCTATGCGCCTCGAGTTCGGGCTGCTCTCGGGCTGCTACAGTCGCGAATGCGCCGCAGTGACGAACGAACGGTGGTTTCGTATTTTGTGATCACGATGGCGAATTGCAACTATGGAGTATATTGTGCTGTTTAAAATAAACCATAAGAGTTTAAATAAACCAAACGGTAAAAATAAATTAAAAAAATATTAAAAACACGACTGCCCTGCCAAAAACGAACTAAAAAGTTAAACAACAAGGTGTCATTGCAGTCGGGGGACCTTATTATGGAACAATTTTTGATCAAAGAGGTCCCCCGACTGCAATGACACCGTGTCCGACCGAGTCGTGTTTTTAATATTTTTTTAATTTATTTATTTTTATTTCACACATTTTAGTGACATATTATATAGTTTGGCAATGTGCTCATCAAGGCCTTTCATTTGATGCCCATATTGTAATAAAAGAAGAAAAAAAATTTATTTTCTCATTTTAAAATGGCCTCGTATAGTCGCCTTATTAATTTTTTCTGAAAAAAATATAGCCTGAATCACTTGGGATGCTGTAAGGATTCTAACGATACCCTATTTATCCAAATCAGTTTAGGCATTTAGAAGTTATGGTGGAATAAAGAAACTCACATACCCACAAACATACATGAACCCTGAACACATATACACTCTTTTTGCTTTGGGCAGTCGTGTAAAAAAGAATGATAATGTGTTATATTATTAACGTCAGACGAGTATCTATAGCATCTGCGTCATCATAATTAAATCTAGTTCAAATTCAATGATGCACAATCATTTACAATTATAGTTTGTTACGTCTTCACGTCTTAACTACTGAGCCGATCATCATGAAATTTTGCATATACACGTTGTCAAGGGTACAGAAAAGAATATAGGGTACTTTTCATCCCGAAAAAAGAATCGTTCCCGAGGGATAGCAAAAAAACTTACCACGCAGACGAAGTCGCGGGCGGCCACTAGTCCTTACTAATATTATAAATGCCAAAGTGCGCTTGTTTGTTTGTTACGCCTTCACGTCTTAACTACTGAACCGATCATCATGAAATTTTGCATTACATGTTGTCAGGGGTCCAAAGAAGGACATAGGGTACATCATTTCATCCCGAAAAAAAGTACTTTTCCCGAGGTAAAGTACCGCGCGGCTCAAGTTACGTATTTCAAGGACAGGCTCGAGTTAGAATACTGGTAGTATCATTATTCTGTGCCCCTGATTAAATACTGATGGATCACCCAGTGCTCTGTGGCACAAAGATTTTGTATCTGTGGGACACATACCAAGCAACGCGCGGCAAAAAGGTTCCTTTGCTTTCAATTTGACTTAAATTCTAGTTTAAAATGCCGGGTATTTTTTTCTATGATTTAAAAAGTTATTGTAAAAATAGCACAAATGTGATTATAAACGAAAACATAATTTACCAAAACATTTCTTTTATGATATAACAGAAGTGTATGTAACATCAGAGGTAGCGGAGTACACCTATCCATTAATCACTAATTCTCCCCAAAAATGGGAAAACTAAAACGATGTTTTTAGCGGTAGCACTGAACCTAAATTATGGTATGATTTATTATATTTCTTTTTTTGCGTTTTTAACGTTAATAGTAATACAAAAATAATAAATTATCGCGTAAAAAGTAATTCTCTTTGATGTGATAAGTTTTTTTGACCTCGAAGCGCACTCTTTCACTACGCATTTTGACCATTTTGAAGAGCTGTTTCTCTGTAGGCCTTCCACTGAGGACTGGCTTGACATAATCTTCACATATGTCAGCTGATATATCCGAAGTGTCCTCAACCTGGCGCGGTAAGTGCTTCACTTGTATATTTATCTCAATGCATTGATCACCATAAAGTACATTTTAACCATGGAAAGAAATGGCAGTAAAATATGATCGTCATCTCGTATGTGCTTACTCACTCTTACTCCTTCTGGCTTGTGAGTTGTGAGCTATAAAAACCTTCAGTGACGGATAAACAATTTGTTATTTTGGTATTAAGAACAAACGTGACGCAAGCGTTTATGAATGATTGACGTCTGAACATGGCACTGACGAGATGACGCTGAAGATTATGTATGCTGGAAATAATAAAAACTAGCAAACGAAACGAAAGTCCAGTTTACATATGTACTAAAACGCAAAATTTAAGGAGATAATTGAAGATTCTTAGCTAACTCCATATTAAACGCGCTGAAACACACCTGAAACGTGATATGTGACGTCACATATTTGTATAGAGCGTTTTCGGCGGGAGCTGATGCGTGCTAACTTCAAGTAACTATATTACGAGAAAAAAACGCAAGAGAAAAGTTTCAATATTACAGTTGATTTTCTCACGCATTATACTATTGATTTTGATATAAGAAAATTTTGATGCATATTCCCTATTGGTGGATTTTGTTCGCCGGCTATCGAATCAGCGGCCAGCTCTGCCACCGGCTAACGAATAAGGAAGAAATACCGAATCAGGGAGCGGCGCGGCTACAGTAATATGCGGCGGAAGCACAGAGGCTAACACGCAATTTATTTAACCTAATTAATTAAATAGGTACCTAAATGAAAGAAAGGCATAAGTAAATTCTATACGTGATATGTATTTGGAGTATTAGACATTTTAAATTTAATTCATTTGAACTTAGACTTTTTAAATTATGACTATCTGACCGTGTTTTACATTTTCGTTTTCGACATTTTAATCGTTAGACTTTCTAATTTCGTCTAATTCGTTAGCTTCCCGTTCTCGGTTGTAATGTACTTTATTGGAATAGGGTTATGAGCGAAAAGAAAGATAGAGGTTGAATTTATAATCGTTATATTATAACGTATAATGAAGTACGAGGAAGGTAATGTCTGCCTCCTAGCACAAAGTCAGCTGCAGCGAGAATAAGAAAGATTTATGGGCGGCCATTGCTTTTATACCATCACTTCAGTGTTGCCACTATAATTATTGCCAGTGCAAAAGAATACAAAATAATTTTTGCATTAACTATGTAAAATGCCAACACGCCCCCTCAAAAAATTATTTAGTACCTACTTACGAACTATTTACAATCATAGTTTTCTAACTAACCAGAACATTAAACCTTCCAAGTATTAGCTGGGGATACAATAAATTATGGTCCAACATTTGTTGCAGGGGTTAGGAAAACCCAGTAAAACCTAACCAGACCATTAAATAAATCATGAAAAACAAAATCAAACATATTAACATAAATATTAATTATCATATTCACATTTATCATGAAAAAAAATAATAATGGGAAATTGGTATTATTTAAAATTATAAAATAAAAATACACTAGTGTTTCGCCCTGGTGCGCGGGCTGCTGAAGCAGCCCGCGGGCATCGCCCTGTTGGGCTGTTAGTAACTTTGGAGAGTCAGACTGCGAATAGTGGAATAGACATATTTCCGTCCTATCAAATCACATTGCAATTTCTCTGCAATTTGCAGTGGTGATGCACTGTGAAAACTAAATGCTCTATTATTTTTTCTAAAAACTTTGGTGGCTGATATGAAAATCATAGAGAAACTAATATAGTTACAACGTGAAAGATCTAATTAAAGCTAAGAATCCCCGGGTGCGGCTCGGCTGCCATCAACCACAAAAACTGAACCTGGCAACTTACAACACGCGCAAACTGAGATTAGACACGAAGTCAACCTATTATTAGCAAGTTACACTGGGATATCATAGGGTTATCTGAAGTCCGAAGAGAGGGAGAGGACTCGATAATCTTCAAATCCGGTAACTTGCTATACTACCGGGAGGGCGACCAACAGTCCCTAGGTGGTGTCGGGTCATCGTCCACAAGTCCCTTGTCAACAACGTGATTACAATCGGAAGGGTTTCGACCAGGGTAGCGTACCTTATACTCAGAATATCCAAACGGTAAACCCCAGTACACCGTTATGATCGGGTAGTTTAATGCAAAGTTGGGAAAACGATGCGGTGATGAGCTGAGAGTGGGGCAATTTGGAATCGGGCAACGGAATGCCAGAGGCCAGATGCTGGCCGACTTTATGGAGAAGGAGAAACTTTTTATGATGAAGTCCTTCTTCAGGAAGCCTGAAAGCCGGAAGTGGACCTGGATCAGTCCAGACGGAGATTTTATCATGTCGGCGAAAAGCAAATTTTCAATGATGTCACTGCGATCACCGATTGGTACGTGGCACATTGAATATCAACGTAAAACTGGAAAGATCTCAACTGATACAATCCACGATCCGACCATTACCGGCTCATATCTAAAACCCCGAAAGCTTTCAACTATAACTTCAGAACCGCTTCGAAACCCTTGAGAACAACATACATGTGGACAATCTAAACAACATGGTGATGGATACTGTCCGTACGGTAGGGTTCTATATCTTTAAGACCCGCCGTCCCAAGCTAAAGAAACTCTCCAACCAAACTCTCGTACTCATGGATCAGAGTCGTGAAATGAGGCTCTAGAGCTCAGCGGATGATCATCGTTATCGGCAGCTTAATAGGCAGATACTAAGTATTTGACGAGTGACCTTCTTCAATTTAATAGGAATCGTAAAAGACTATCACGAGGAATAAAGTTTCCAAAAGTTTCGGGAAAGATCCGTTTAATGTGCAAAGTTGATAAAGCTGAAAACTGAAAACTGATAACGGACGCATCATTTCATCGAAGCCTGGAATTCTGAGGGAGAACGATAGTTTCTATAGGCAGTTATATTCCACGCAGACACCTGTTGAAAGCAAGGCTAAAGACCATAGAGCCAAGCTTACCCGACACTACACCTAAGATATCCCGGATGTCAGCCTGTACGAGATTAGTATGGCTCTCAAGCAGCTGAAAAAAGAAGGCTGCGGGTGACGACGAAATTACTACAGAACTTCGGAGATCTTTAAACTCTTAGACTGGAAAGGACTCGGCATCAACAGTACTGGCCAAGACTTAACACACCTTCGTTTTGGCGATGGTATAGTTCTTATGGCTGAGACCTTAGAAGACCTGAACACAATGCTCGAAGATCTCCGTAGTGCTTCCCAAAGATTAGGTCTCAGTATGAACATGGATAAGACGAAAATCATGTTGAATGCACATTTTGTGCCTGCTCCGTTACTCAAGACGAAAGTATACCAGTGTGTGTTGCCAAGGATGACTTGCGGCAGTGAAAAGTGGTGGCTAACTATAGGTCACATAAGTAGGCTCAAGATCACCCAGCGTGCAATGGAGAGAGCTATGCTTGGCGTTTCCCTGCGTGATTGCATCAGAAATGAGGAGATCCGTAGGATCCGTACGATGTAATGATAATATTGTATATTGTTATAATAATGATACTCCTATGACTTTAAATTTTGTGACTCTGTGCTTCTTCAGTTAAGTTCAGACTGCCTGACAGCCATCTCCACTCTTCCATTTGATCGTAGATCGCCAAACTTACTGTAGCAATATCTTTCCTTTAATCAAAAAGGGGTATAAATAAACCCAGTGGGTCAAAAACTGAAATCTCGCGATTTGTTGGTGGTCGCAAACCTTCGGTGATCTCTTTGCCTTCTTCAAGTTTAAACCAAACCCTAAAATATCTGTGGCTGGTTTCCAATCGTTCGGTCGATTAAGGGCCCAACTTCTTATGTCACAACGTCCTGCTCCTGCCTTATGAATCAAATTTGACACCAAAGGTCATCGAGTTCATCTAATAAGTTTCTGGGGGCTTCTTTTTTTTATTACCCTCCAAAGGAAGCACTGAGCGTTTTGATTCTGATCATTTACCTCACCTGCAGGAACATTTCCCTGATCTCTGCAAAAATGGCTAATTCTCTCTTTCGGAAACTAAGCAGGACTGGAACTAATAAATTCAGTAGATCTGGGCCAGTCAGTAATTCAGTTTTCAGTGACACTCCTTGAGTTTCAGCTTTCGCGCCAAGAACATGTCTGAGTTTTCCAGGTTTGTTAATATTCCGATCCCTAAAATGTGGGGGATACCGTACTGAGCAGTTCAATTTTCTTGGCATAATTATTTTTTCAACATTTTATGCATCGAGTGGTCTATCCAATATCTTCTCAATCAAGCGTGATCGATTTTTATTTTGTTGTTCGAAAGCTTAATGCCATAGTAAAGCATACTCCTAGTGGTCGTGGATTTTCTTCGACTTAATATCGAGTGAGAATGCCAAGCGTTCGTCGTTCATCTGGAGAATATCTAGGTAGCTTAGAACTCCTAATGCCAATGCTATCAAATCTGAAGTATTTCTCTACAAAGAGGTGTAGTTCATCCTCTTTCTCAGACTCAAGGTGATAAGCAAACTCAAGCATAATTTTCCTCGACATTGACGACAAAACTCCATGCAGGATCCAATCGAGTTCAATGAGAGAGGCGACAGGATCATCCTCTATACCCTCTTTTATTTCTCGGCGTAAAATCTAATGCCAATAATCTTGGCCTGTCAAGTTCACTGTCGGTCGACCGAGGTGGTCGTACTAAGAAATCAAGTTGCCATCAATTACCTAAATGTCTTGGAAGCGTAATGTATGAATGTATGAACTCGTTCAAGGTTGAAGGATCCTGTATCTGTCACAAGCGTCAGAGAAGACGATCTTGCTTTCCAGGTTGTTATAGCCGCCCACTGCCCTCTGAAACTCCAAGTCGACGTTCCGATTTCCGGCTCCTACCTCGTTGGCTACACTGCTCTCTACGAGTGGGACGGTGAACCCTTCATCAAGCAGAGCACACCTGTTAAAGCTATCTTCAGGCCCCTGGACGGTCACTGGAAGCACCTTCAAAAAGGACCTGTTTGGCACTTGCCGAAATGGATGTTTGCAGTAGCCACGGTAATCTTTGGTCTTTCTTCCTCTTGGTCTCCGCCTTCGTTCAGTCATCACGGTGAAGTAACTTATGGCGAATACCATTGCAAGCTCAGGCATCAGAAGCATAGTCGGCGCTTGAAAATCCATTCCCAGCGTTAGTTAACGTCTTCTCTTTTGAACTTGTCACAGGCAGTAATCTGATGGCCCGTGTCATCGCAAGAAACATACCTAGCTTGTTGCTTAGGTACCTTTGTGCTGTTCAATAAAATTACCTCATCGGGCACCTCCGAGCTAAACGTCTAGTTCGGTCGTTTGCATGTAACTGATTTAAAGGACTTCGGTGGGTGTGGTTCTATGCCGCCTTTCCGATCCCGCAGGTGGAGGGCATTGATTCGTCATTACAAGAGACACGAGATGTAATGATTCGAGCGCTGTTTTTTTCCTAGCAAGCGGGGCGCAAGGGTGTGCACCCACTTAGGATCGGGAACCTCCACGCTTTTGACGGATTTTAACCTAGACTTCCACTTATAATATTTTTTTCTGAGAGTTTTGTTAATCCTAATACTTTTTCATATTATTATACCCCTCTTCAATTGCTTCTTTTTAGGGTTCCGTACCCAAAGGGTAAAACGGGTGAAAGGGACCCTATTACTAAGACTTCGCTGTCCGTCTGTCTGTCTGTCACCAGGCTGTATCTCATGACCCGTGATAGCTAGACAATTGAAATTTTCACAGATGATGTATTTCTGTGTCCGCTATAACAACAAACACTAAAAACAGAATAAAATAAATATTTAAATGAGGCTTCCATACAAAGAACGTGTTTTTAGGGTTCCGTACCCAAAGGGTAAAAACGGGATCCTATTACTAAGCCTCCGCTGTCCGTCCATCTGTCTGTCTGTCTGTATCTCATGAACCGTGATAGCTAGACAAATGAAATTTCCACAGATGATGTATTTCTGTTGCCGCTATAACAACAAATACTAAAAATATAATAAAATAAATATTTAAGGGGGGCTCCCATACAACAAACGTATTTTTTTTGCCGTTTTTTGCATTATATTAATAACGACAACAGGTAGACAGTTGAAATTTTCACAGATGATGTATCTTTGTTGCCGCTATAACAACAATTACTAAAAACTGAATAAAATAAATGTTTAAGGGGGGCTCCCATACAACGTGTTTTTTTTTTCGTTTTTTGGTACGGAACCCTTCGTGCGTGAGTCCGACTCGCACTTGGCCGGTTTTTTTTATGCCATTTTAGAATGTGGCGGTACCTGCAAAATAAACCTTACTTTCAATTCCAGTATTGCTATAAGTATTGGCAAAATCTAATGGTTTTAGATAAAAAATATTAAAAACTGCCGCTATTTCTATTTTTTTTTTCAATTTGTTTTGTAAATCTTGAAAACTACCTTTAAATTGGGTATTTTTCTACAAGGCAAAACTCATTGTTATATTGCATAAATCGTCGATACATGCCAACTTTTTCAAGTGTCGTAAACGGCCTCAAAATATTAGCCTTAAAATATTTTAAAAATTCATAAAATTTTAAGAATTGCCGCCACTGCGAACTTTGTATTGATTTTTCTATTTGACATAACTTTCCTATATTTTGCAACATATACTGCAAGCAATTAAGTTTCGATTTACTTTCTCTCTTGCACCCAGCCGTCGCAATAGGACTTGAAAAAAGAAAGGATATCTCAAAAATGAATTTTTCCTCTGCAGTTTGCAGGGTATCCAGACATTGTCAACCGTAACACCAAAATGTCATTTCTATGTAGACGTTTTGGTGTTTAATAAATCCTCTCACTCGAAATTTCCATAATGTAGTTGATATACTTTTATGCATTTGGAGAATGGGCAAAATGTCCCAAGTGTTGTAGCACTTTGAGTTGTATATCATTAGAAAGGTCTCATTTAGTTGATCAAAGTATTGTATGACAGCAAAGCTGAATTCCGCGTCAGTAAAAAGTTACAGGAGTTTGAAGATCGTATAATTAGTATTAAAATGATAGTGTTTTGTATCATAGTTGACCATCAATATGAATGAAAACTCTAAAAAGTACATTCATATTTAAAAAATACTACACATTTTAAAAGGTAACACTTCTTCATCATCATCATCATATCAGCCGCACGACACCCACTCCTTAACATAAGCCTCCTCCACGGATCTCCACGACCATCGGTCCTACACTTCCCGTATCCAGGGGCTTCCCGTGACCTTCGCCCTCACGTTGGTCCACCTTGTCGAGGGCATACCCACGGAGCCGAGTCCAGTGCGTTGTCACCATTCCAAAACCATTTCGCCCCAACGGCCATCGATTCTTCTCGCTATGAGTCCAGCCCACTGCCACTTGAGCTGAGCTATCCTTCTCCGGAATCTCCTACGGATCTTATCCATGTTTATTCTGAGACCCACTCTTTAGGAAGTACTATGGATATCTTCGAGCATCGTGTTCAGGTCTTCCAACGTCTCAGCCATTAGAACTAATCATCAGCAAAACGAAGGTTTGTTGTGTGAACAGTTTTGAGAAATAAGATCTCCCTGTAACCACACCTCGCTGCAGTAAGATGGGATTTGTGCACTGATTCTGTACTCGGACCGACAAGGTGGCATTTTCGTATAAGTACCTCAATACCTTGATATACCTATAGTCCACTTGGCACCTCTGGAAAGACTGCAGCACCGCCCAGGTTTCTATCGAATCAAAGTTTTTCTCATAGTACACGAACGCCAAGCAAAGTGGAGATTATACTCCTTGGTCTTCTGTATAAACTGCCACTGCGTAAGGATGTGGTCTATTGTTTTATGAAAATACTGTCTGCGCGTTTGTCCTCACTTTCACCTGATGGAAAGTGAAGTGGAGGACGAAGATTGAGCACGCACAGTCAGTCAAATGCGTATTTACTCTCGCCTTAAGGCTAAGGTCTTTAAAGACGCCTAAGTTATATTGTTCGGGGAATACAGACTCAGGGAGGGCATTCCACATCTTAGCTGTTCGAATTAAAAAGTTGGAACCGAAGCGTTTCGGCGGGTACGTGGAATATCGACAACATAAGGATGAAAAGCCACCCTGGGGCTTGTAGTCCAAAGATGAAATGGGGAAGGAGGTATGAGGTTGTGTATGTATGTGGTCTATGGAGCTAAATCCTTTTCGGAATCCGGCTTGTTTGGGAGATAGGAAGTCGTCGAACCTGTGAGCGAGACGATTCCTAAGGACATTTGAAAAAACTTATAAACATGGCTCAGAAGTGAGATGGTTCTGTAGTTCTTTAGAAGGGACTTGTCACCCTTTTTAAAGAACAAAATCACCTTTCATTCATGCACCAGTTCCATGCCTTCGGCTTTCTGCCCTCGATAATGACGAAATTGAAAAGCTTCTGTAGGACCTTAAGTATCGGCTTATATACCGCCCGCTCTCAGAAGTTCTGTAGTGATTCTTTCGTCAGTGGGGGTTTGCCATAATCGCCATGCTTGGATGGCGGGTTGGCGATCGCAGTAGACCAAGGTTTTTGGAGACGCTGCTACCCATACCTAAGTAGGACGCGAGATTTTCTGAATCTTCCCGAATGATACACATCCGAGCTGTATTCGACGAGAGATCTTCTTCTCGAAATTTAACTTACCTGACTGGTTTGTCGTCTGACCTAACCAGTTAATGGTCAAAACATTCAAGTGTAGTGTATTTATTGTTGTCAAATAAAAAAATAATGGTCAATGAACATGATTCTCTGATTTTCTATATTTCTAAACCTTTACTCGCCACGGTATACTGAAAAATAGAACACTAAGCTCATCATATTAGGTTGCCTGTCCTTTGACGCAAAGCGAGGCAGCAGAGCGGAGAAACGAAGCAATATTACTAATAGGATAGCATAAAATCTCCGCTCCGCTGTTCTATTGGTTAATATTTCTTCGTTTCTCCGCTCCACTGCCTCGCCCCGCATCAATGGACGGGCAGCCTTATACAGAGTACATAGAATTGTGCTCATCATATGGAGTATTCTCTCAATGGAGGGCATACTTGTCGCAATCAATGATTGAGACAACGGATTCACCTAAAGTGGCTAACTGATTGTAGATTATGCAAACAAACAAAAAAAATACACAGAGCTCATCAGTGGATCAGCCCTGACACCTAGCAGAGGAACCACCGAGGCTGAAATCGGCAAGGAGAGCCTCATAGTAATCATTTATATACACAATACTAAAAAAACTCCGACAAAAACGTAGCAAAAACCGATATTTTATGTTCTTGATGCTATTTTTTTCAATTATCTTCGAACATATTTTTTCTGACTTTGACGTTACTCAGAAGAAAATATACTAATTAAATGTGATGAGGACAACATATATAACATTTAAATATATATATGTCATATATTGCTACAAGGGTTGGGACATTCTTCATATAAAATTGCCCATTCTCTTTTCGAAGAAAATCGACATTTAAATTGGCATGATTTCGTACCTCAAAAGAAATGGCCACTACAACAGTGAATATCTTGATTTTTTTTCCAAGATTGGTCATAATCATAATATAAATGAGGGTTCTTGTAGTGAAACGGAAAAATATTTTTCTCTAACCAAACAACACTTTAGAGTTGTGGCCCCGCAGTTTGCGGTCTAAAAATCTATGTTTTTCAGAACTCTCTAGCGCGCGCGCCATTCGGTTTTTAATGTCAAAATCAACCACTCTTGTATGTTTGATCAAAATCGGTTGGAAAACAAAAAAATTGCAAACATCGCCACAACCACCATCTTGTTTTTCCCAAATGTCATATTTTTCCCCCAGTTCGATTGAGGTTTTGCACTTTCCTCCAAACATCATTATACCCTTTTCCACCTCCTTCTGGGAGAACAATTATGTCAATGAGTCAGTGGTATGTAGTTTCATTCGTCAATACATGCCAACTTTTTCAAGTATCGTAAACTGCCTCAAAATAGCCTTAAAGTATTCTTAAAAAATATAAAATTTACGAAATGGCCACCAGCGCGTCCGCCATATTGTTTTTTTTATTGTTCATATTTTTCCTATATTTTGCAGCATATATTACGTGCTACCACGTTTTGATCTTTTTTCTCACTTGCACCCAGCCGCCGCAATAGAACTTCAAAAAAGATATCTCGAAAATTAAACAAATTCGTTTTCGCTTTAAGGAGACTAAGATGCGTAGCAGGGAAGAAAGTAGCTCTTACCGCTTACTATGGCTATGTAGCTTTTGTGCTGCGATACGGTCTTATATTGTGGGGTACATCCCCTGAATCAATAAGGCTTTCATTTTACAGAAAAATTGTCTAAGAGCTATCTGTGGCGCAGGTCCTATGGAGAGTTGTCGCCCTTTGTTTAGTCAACTAAAATTATTGACTTTTGAAATTGAAGGTTTATATGTCATAGAAGTAGCAAGCTTTATACGAAATCTCATACTCGAAATTTCCAAAAAGGTGTTATTTCACTTTTTTGCATTTTGGGGTAAATGTCGAAAGTTACCCCGAATTAGTTCGATTGGGGTTTCGCACATTTTCCCCAAATATCATTATACCATTTTTCACCTCCTTCTGGGAGGATAATTATTTTAATCAGTGAGTCAGTCAGTCTAATGGTAAAATCTAATGGTATTTAATAAAAAATATTTAAAAATGCCGCTTTTTCTATTTTTCAAATTTTTGGGGTACTTCTTTATAATATGCATAATTCGTCAATACATGCCAACTTTCTCAATTGTCGGAAACTGCCTCAAAATAGCCTTGAAATATTTAAAAAATGTATAAAATTTACATAATGGCCGCCACCGCGTCCGCCATATTGATTTTTCTATATTTCATATTTTTACTATATTTTAAAGCATATAGTGCGTCCAATGACATTTTGATTTTCTTTCTTACTTGCACCCAGTTGCCGCAATAGAACTTGAAAAAAGGCTTAAGGAAAATGACTTTTTCCTCTGCAGGTTTCAGGGTTGCCAGACGTTGTCAACCAAAATACCAAAAAGTCATTTGTATACAGACTATACACAAGTCCTCATACTCAAAATTGTCAAAAAGTGGTTATTTTACTTTTTTTGCATTTTGGGGTAAATCTCAAAAGTTACCCCGAAATGGGGTAAAAATACTCTATTAATCAATACATTGTATCTATATCTACAGCCGTTCTATGAACATCAAAGCGCTCCGGTGCTGCCATCTGGAAGAAAATCGACTTTAAAAATGGCGTGTTTTCGTACCCCAAACAAAATGGCCTCTACGACAGGCACCATCTTGAATTTTTAAAAAGTTTCCCCAATTGGTAGAATTTAAGGGTAATTATGGTGAAACAATAAGGATTTTTTTCTTAAACCAAACAGCACTTCAGAGTAGTGGCCCCGCGGTTTGGGGCCCAAAAATTGAATTTTTCAAAACTCTCCAGCGTGGCCGCCATCTTGTTTTTGAGTTTTTTTTCTTATTTTTCTCAATTTTAAATATTAAAATCTACCACTCTTGTAAGTTTAAACAAAATCAGTTGGAAAACAAAAAATTTACAAACTTCGCCACAGTCGCCATCTTGTTTTTCCCAGTTCGATTGGCGTTTTGCACATTTTCCTTAAATATCATTATACCATTTTTCACCTCCTTCTGGGAGAACAATTATTTTAATCAGTGAGTCAGTCAGTAAGTGAGTAATCGAGCTGTATATGCTGGGTTTTCTGAAAATTTGTATGGCGGCCATTTGGTTTTTCGACCATTTTGATTTTTTTTTCTCGCTTCAGGATCTGCTTAGAGTCCTCTACAACTTTAGTTTGAGCACCATCTACCTATGTAGTACCATTTTGGCGGGCAGTTCTCCGTCATGAGGATCTTGACCTGGACTTCCATTTTTAATTTTTTTTCTAACAGTTTTCTAAATTCTTGATACTTCTTCAGTACATTGTACCTATCTACAAATGCTTCTTTTTGGTAATAAAAATGTAAGGTACTTGGAAATTACCCTTACTTTAAATTCAAGTGTTGCCATCTTTTCGATATACAAATTGTCAAATTCCATTAGTATTCGCAAAATTTAATGGTTTTTGATAAAAAATATTAAAAAATGCCGCTTTTTCTATTTTTCACTTTTTTGGGGTAAATCTCAAAAAGTACCTTAAAAATGGGTAATTTTTTTTTCACAAGGCAATACTTCTCTATAATTTGCGTAATTTGTCAATACATGCCAACTTTCTCAATTGTCGTAAACTGCCTCAAAACAGCCTTGACATATTTAAAAAATGTATAAAATTTACAAAATGGCCGCCACCGCGTCCGCCATGTTATTTTTTTTTATATTTCATATTTTTCCTTTACTGAGCAACATAAATTGCGTGCAATGACGTTACGTTTTTTTTTCTCACTTGCACCCAGTTGCCGCAATAGGACTTGAAAAAAGGGTATCTCGAAAATGTCTTTTTCCTTAGCAGTTTCTAGGGTTGCGAGACGTTGCCAAGCAAAATACCATAAAGTCTTTTGTATACAGACTATACACAAGTCCTCATACTCGAAATTGTCAAAAAGTGGTTATTTCACTTTTTTGCATTTTGGGGTAAATCTCAAAAGTTACCCCGAAATGGGGTAAAAATATTTTACTAATGAATACCTTGTACCTATAGCTATAACCGTTTTATGAACCTCAAAGCGCTCCGATGTTGCCATCTGGAAGAAAATCGACTTTAAAAATGGCGTGTTTTCGTACCCCAAACAAAATGGCCTCTACGACAGGCGCCATCTTGAATTTTTTAAAAGTTTCCCCAATTGCTAAAATTTGAGGGGAATTGTGATGAAACAATAAAGTTTTTTTTCTTAAATCAAATAACACTTTAGAGTTGTGGCCCCGCGGTTTGGGGTCCAAAAATCAAAATTTTCAAAACTGTCCAGCGTGGCCGCCATTTTGTTTTTGCATTTATTAAATATTTTTCTCAATTTTAAATGTCAAAATCTACCACTCTTGCAAGTTTGAATAAAATCGGTTAGAAAACAAAAAAGTTACAAACTTCGCCACAGCCGCCATCTTGTTTTTCCCAAATGTCATAATTTTTCCCCAGTTCGATTGGGGTATTGTACATTTTCCCCAAACATCATTATACCCTTTTCCACCTCCTTCTGGGAGAACAATCATGTCAATCAGTCAGTGAGTGGTAATCGAGCTATATATAGTATAATAACTAGTGTTTCGCCCTGGTGCGCGGGCTGCTGAAGCAGCCCGCGGGCATTGCCCTGTTGGACTGTAAACAGCGGCCTTTGGACAGTCTGACTGCGAATTGTGGAATGCGGTATTTATTGCCATGCCATCCGATAAAATCACATTGGAATTTGTCTGCAAGTTGCAGTGCGGTGTGGTGACGGTGATGCATGGTGAAAATTAATACTGTTTTTTTTCTAAAACTTTGCTGGCTTATATTAAAATCATCATTATATCGGCCCCCCGACATCCACTGCTGGGTATAGGCCTCCCCCAAAGATCTCCACGACGATCGGTCTTGCGCTGCTTATATAGCATGAGCATCCGCTGAGCTCTGAAACTTCATTGCATATGCTGTTTTCAAGGGCTTCAAAGCGGTTTTGCAGTTTAAGCATTAAAACCATAGAGAAACTTATAAGAAATTCTGTTTTCGTGGCTTTCTATTAATCCATTTCCAAACTATTTGTGAATTTGTCCAGAATAATCGTTTTGCTATTTCGAGTTTCTGTTCTTGCTTTTACCATTCATGGTGTGACCTAAACGGGATCCCATTAAAGCAACCTGCAGCTCTAGCTTAGGGATCGTTGCAGTTTTCAGGTGCAACTTTATATTTCCCAGCTACAAAGGCCACATCGTCATCTCTACTCAGTAAGCGAAAGTGGCATAATGCTTGCTCAGAGGCGTCAATAGAAATGTGTAATCTTAACTTAGTCATCTGTGAGAAACCATAACATCTGGGTACTGAAAATAATTTGCAAGTCTCAAGCTTCTGAACCAATACATTTGATCGTAGACCGCCAAATTTCCTGCAGCAATATCTTTCAATAAATCAGGAAGGGACATAAACATACCCAGTGACATTAAAATTTTT
The DNA here is from genome assembly GCA_928269145.1 of Agriphila tristella. NCBI lineage: Eukaryota > Metazoa > Arthropoda > Insecta > Lepidoptera > Crambidae > Agriphila > Agriphila tristella. Next base: position 5,400,351 of record OV743435.1, read on the forward strand.
AGCAACTCGCGATTTGTTGGCGGTCGCAAACCTTCGTTGATCTCTTTGTCCACCTACTTAAAGCTGAGATCAAACCCTAAAGTATCTGTGGCTGGTTTCCAATTGCTGGGTCTATTAGAGGCCCAACTTTAAGTCAAAACCTCCTGCCTTATGAATCACAATCAGTCGCTTCATCCCCTTTTCGTTAATTATCCGTGGAGTCGAGATATTCATCAAAGTAGTGCCTTTACTTAATGGTTTTCACTGCTTGTGGATGATGACAAGAAACAAAATCATCAGTATTACGACGAATAATACAAGTAGCTGTGCATGGAGATGATGTGGCACCAAAGGTCATCGAGGTGAACTTATAAGTTTCTGAGAGCTTCTTTCTTTCCAAAACCCTCCAAAGGAAGCACTGGGCATTTTGATCCTGATCATTTACTTAAACTGCAGGAACAATTCCCCGATATCTGTAGTAACGGCTACTTTTCTTTTTCGGAACCTAACCAGGACATCATCTAATGAATTCTAAATATCTGGGCCAGTCAGTAATTCACTATTCAGAGACACTTCTTGAGTTTCGGCTTTCGCATCAAAAACAAGTCTAAGTTTTCCAAGTTTTTTGATATTTCTAACGCCAAAATGTAGGAGATGCCAAACTCGAGCAACTGGTCAGGCAGCAGTTTTCTTGGCATAATCTTTTTCCAACATGTTATGCGTCTGCTTCGTGAAGTCTACTGCGAAGCTCGGATCAAAATCCATTATCTTCTCAATCAAACGTAATCTACTTTCGGCGTTTCTCTTGTTGTTGGGTTGGGAAGCTTGATGTCATCGTTTCTTCACAGCAAAGCAGACTCCCAGAGCCGTCGATTTTCTTCGACTTAGTATCGATAATGTGAAGTGCTCGTCATTCTTCTCGAGAATATCTAGGTAGCTTAGAATTCCTGATGCCTATGCTATCAAGTCTAAAGAAATTCTCTAATAAGAAGTGAAGTTTATCCTCTTTTTCGGACTGTAGTGACAAGCAAACTCGGGCATAATCTTCCTCAAAATTGACGACGAAACTTCATGCAAAATCCAACTAAGTTCAGTGAGAGAGGCAACAGGCTCATCCTTCCTGCCTTCTTTTATTTCTCGGCTTATATTCAAATGACAATAACCTTGGGCTATGAGGAATTGAGGATTGTCTGTCGATCGAGATGGTCGTATTAAGAAATCATATTGCCATCAATAGGGAATATGCAGCATTTTTTTTGTAACAAATCAAAAGTATAATGCGTGAGAAAATCAACTGTAATATTAAAACCTTTCCCTTCCTTTTTTTCGTTATATAGTTACTTGAAGTTAGCACGCATCAGCACCCGCCGAAAACACTCTGTACAAAATGGTCATGTTTTGTGACTTCACCAACCATGATTTTAGGCGCGATTTTTATGGAGTTAGCCAAAAAAAATGATATCCCTAAATTTTGCGTCTAAGTACCAACATACATGTTGTGGAATGGCACGTAGATGTAGGACTGTAGATGATTGAAACTCACTGGTAGCTTGACTGAAGGCAGGGTTTATTTTTGGAAGCAAAAGACACATACAAACTTGTATATTTTAACTCAAATTACTTATAAGTATGGAACACGAACCACACGCAATGGTGCCCGGAAACGAAGAGAGACTGGGAAGCGAACCTCCTATTGAAGCAGTGATGTACAATTAAAATAGTTTTGGGTAACATGCCAAAACATGTGTCATACAAAATATTATTTCTCATTCAATATTCTATCTGACTGTAAAGTGCATTATATCCAAAAATGAAAAAAAATCGTTGTGTTCCCCTGATTTCATCGTGTGATAAAAGAAAAATAATACATTGTTTTTCTGTTCCATCATGTTTTTAATACGTATCCGCAGTGATCAATCTCAATTTTTTTATCAAAATCGGTGACTTATGCATATTCCCTGTTGAGTGTCTTGGAAACGTGAAGTTCTTCGTACGAACTCATTCAAGGCTGAAGAATACTGTATCTGTCATAATAAGCGTGAAAGAGACGATCTTGCCAGGTTGTTACAGACGCCCACCGCATCCTGAAACGCCAACTCAACGCTCCACCTTCCGGCTTCTGCTACGTTGGCTACACTGCTCTCCACGAGTGACACGGTGGACCTTTCATCAAGCAGAGCACACGTGTTACAGTTGCCTTCAGTTCCCTGGACGGTCACGGGAAGCACCTTCAAAAAGACTCATTTTTGAAACTTGCTGATGCCGACCAGATGTTTGCGGTAGTCGCGGTAGTCTTTGGGTCTTTCTTCTATTCGTTTTTCGTCTGCGTTCAGACATTTTATTTTATTTTATTTTAACAATCTTCGGGAAACTTACAGCTAGGTTAAGAATAAAGTGGTTAACTTAAATAAATATCAAGGGCCAATTACAAGCTTCCACATCTAGGTGAAAATCATTAATAAGAACAGTGTTGGCCTAAATTATGTTAAAAATTTAAGGCAAGTACCTATATTACACCCAGTAATTAAAGTATAAATAAGTAGGAAGTAGTTTTCAAAAATATTTGTTAGAAAAATAACTATTACCTAACATTCGCCTAAATTTACTTGAAGAAGTGTTGAAAATGTCTATTTCAAATTGTTTTGCAACACTATTGAAACACCTGCATGTTCTGATAAAGAAAGAATTTCGCCGATACTTCGTTTTGCACCAGGGAACGTGAAGTACGTTAGGTTTACGGAAGGAAGCTACTAAACGTAAACTAATGCCACTCAAAAGCTCAGGACAATCAACAGCGCCACCTGCTATGCTAAGAAGGTGCGATAGATCTGCAATGCGTCTTCTTTCTACAAGTGGTAAAAATGAAACTTACGACATCGCTGATCGTAATCACGAGTATATTTATTCGTTTTAAACTGTAAATACCGCAGAAACCGTTTCTGGGGGGCTATTCAAATGGCCACTTTTGTATTCGTTCGCTAACTTAAAGCTTAAAAATAAGCAATTAAACGATCAACTCACACGTTGCAAGTTTATGTAAATAACAGACATTGTTGTATTGTATGGAACTGACAAGCCTACGAAACGTAATTTTGGAGTTTATGGCTTATTTTGAATTTTTAAGTTAGCGAACGAATAGAAAAGTGGCCGTTTGAGTAACCCCCCTGAATCCTTTCAATTCGCGTTTCATATAGTTTGTGACAGGGGCTCCATACTTGAGAGGCATATTCTAAATGACTACGTACGTAAGCACAGTAAAGTATTTTTAGAGCTTTTATAGAGTTGAATCGTGTAACATCATCATAACGAAGCCGAGAGCTTTAGATGCCTTAGCCACAATGTTGTCTATGTGTTCATCAAAAAGCAAATTAGCTATCAAAGGTTACTCCTAAGTCACGTATGGTAGTAACTCTGGTAACATCAGTGCCTAATAGTTTGTAAGATGATAACATGGGTTTAGATTTTCGGGTATAAATACAGACATAGCATTTGGAGACATTAATGTCAAGTTTGTTAACATGGCAGTAATGCTCAAATCTAGTGAGACCCTCCTTCAGATGCTGATCGTCTTGAGTTGAGTTGATCGGCATCAATACCTTCATGTCATCAGCGTACATAATGATTTTGGCATGAGTAAAACATGACGAGATATCGTTTATGAAGATGTTGAAGAGCAATGGTCCTAGTAAAGAGCCTTGAGGAACGCCCGATGGTATTAACATGGGAGAAGAAGTGTGGCCATTAAGAACAACAGTCTGGAATTTTTCTTTAACGTAAGAGGAGAACCATTTAAATAAATTACCCTTAATACCTATAGCTTGCAGTTTACGTAAAAGTGTTGTGTGATCAATACGATCAAAACATTTATTATAGTCCGTGTAAACTACATCAACCTGAGACGGTACAGTCAAATGTTTTGTCAGGAAGTCGCTACATAAGATAAGGTTAGACGTCTTCGATCTGCCCTTAACGAAGCCGTGCTGCTCTGGACATAAAGATTGCGTAACGGATGCGTAGACTTGTTTGTAGACAATTTTTTCCAAATATTTTGCAAACAAACTAAGGTTGGAAATCGGTCTATAATTGTCGACTACATTTTTAAGCCCTTTTTTGTGAATTGGCGTAATAAAGGCAGATTTCCAGATATCAGGCATAATGCTGTAGTGACACACCTACCACGTTGTCATACATAAACATCTGCCGCGCACGGAGCGCGCGCGCCGACTGACCGGGCCTGCGCCGGCACGAGATATTTATATGGCGAGCTCCGGCGTGATCTGCAAGCGACATACATCCGACGTCAACGCTGTTTTCCTTGCGACTGAGCCGCAGCTGTTCGCGCGCAGTATTTATATGAAGAAGATCTGTCACGGTGTGCGTAACTGTATAGCCGATATCAACACACCGTCGGTATTTTATTTTATATAATTGGAGTAGGTACATTATAATTTTGGAAATCTCTAATTAGCGTCTAAGTGCAATATTTCAAATTGTTTAAAATAAGGTGTGAGAAAATTAATATTCATTCCTTCATTCCTTCTGATACATCGAGTTTTCATTTAAGTACCTACGCTAAAATGCCTTCACCCAGTGAACGCCTAAACAGGATACTAAGAGGAACTCGGAACAACTCGCAATAATTATAATTGCTGGGATATTGTCGGGGCCGGCAGACTTATTTAAGTCGAGTGATGCTAATAGTTTGGAAACTTCTAATGTGTCAACTTCAATCTTCACAGGAAGAGTCCATGTCCACTACGTCATCCAAAATATTAACGGACTGAGTATTGTGTGAAAAAGTGGAGTGAAATTAATCGCTAAACATTTCACAGATAACTTCCCCGTCTTCAGATGTGCGCTGTCCAAAGTGAAAAACAGAAGGATAGTAGAGTATTATGTTAATTTTTCAGCTTTACATCACGTCACTTCACATCACATCAGGGTGAAGTAACTTATGGTGACTGCCTTTGCAAGTTGAGCACCAGACTTTTAATAAGCTTATTTTGCGCTTACAGATCCACTTCCAGCGTTGGATAACGTCTTCACTTTTGAACTTGTCACAGGCAGTAGGTAATCTGATGGCCCGTGTCATCACAAAAATGCATTTAGCTTGTAGCTCGGGTTTTTTGTTCGTGTTGTTCGTCAAATCTACCTTATTGGGCGAGATCGGTCGTTTGTATGTAACTGATTTAGAAGACTTTGGTGGTGGTGGTTCTATGCCGCCCTTCCGAGTCCGCGAGCGGTGCTCATTGATTCATTATTGCAGGCGGGATGAAACGATCCGTTTTATTTTTAGCAAGCAAGAGGGGTTTTGGTAATAACAATGTGGCGGTACTTGGAAAATAACTTTACTTTCAAATTCCAGTGCCATCTTTTCGATATAAAAATAGTCAAATGTCATTAGTATTGGCAATATCTAATGGTTTTTAAGATAATGATTGTTTAATTGAAAATAATAGTCTTTGAAGAAAAAATTTGAGAGTAATTGTGGTGAAACAAAAAGGTTTTTGTCTTAAACTCTACAGCACTTCAGAGTTGTGGCCCCGCGGTTTGGGGTCCAAAAATCGAATTTTCAAAACTCTCCAGCGTGGCCGCCATTTTGTTTTGAGTTTTTTTCTTATTTTTCTAAATTTGAAATGTCAAAATCTACCACTGTTGTAAGTTTGAACAAAATCGGTTGGAAAACAAAAAGTTACAAACCTCGCCACAGCCGCCATCTTGTTTTTCCCAAAAGTAATAATTTTTACCTAGTTCGATTAAGATTTTGCACATTTCCCCCAAACATCATTATACTCTTTTCCATCAGTCAGTGAGTGAGTAGTTATTAAACAATACTAAATAGAGTAGTTATTATCGAGGTATATAAGTAATCAGCCAGCTGCGACCAAATAGGTTTTCTGTAATTTTGTGTGGCGGTCATTTTGTTTTTCACCATTTCGATTTTTTTTCTCGCTTCAGGATCTGCTTAGAGTCTTCTACAACTTTAGTTTGAGCATCATCTACCTATGTAGTGCCATTTTGGCAGGCAGTACCCCGTCATGAGGATCTTGACCTGGACTTCAACTTTTAATTTTTCCCCAGTTCGAATGGGTTTTGCACATACCTTTTTCCACCTCCTTCTGGGAGAACAATTATGTGAGTAAGTGGTGTTTAATTTGGTTTTTTGTAATTTTGTATGGTGTCCATTTTGTTTTTCCACCATTTTGATTTTTTTCCTCGCTTCAGGATTTTCTTAGAGTCTTCTACAACTTTAGCTTGAGCACCATCTACCTATGTAGTACCATTTCGGCAGGCAGTACCCCGTCATGAGGATCTTGACCTGGACTTCAACTTTTAATTTTTCCCCAGTTCGACTGGGTTTTGCACATACCTTTTTCCACCTCCTTCTGGGAGAACAATTATGTGAGTAAGTGGTGTTTAATTTGGTTTTCTGTAATTTTGTATGGTGTCCATTTTGTTTTTCCACCATTTTGATTTTTTTTCTCGCTTCAGGATTTTCTTAGAGTCTTCTACAACTTTAGCTTGAGCACCATCTACCTATGTAGTACCATTTCGGCAAGCAGTACCCCGTCATGAGGATCTTGACTTGGGCTTCCACTTTTAATATTTTTTCTGATAGTTTTATAAATTTTAAATACTTTTTCCATACATTGTAAACATCTACAAATGCTCCTTTTTGGTAATAAAAATGTGAGGTTCTTGGAAAATAAACCTTTTTCAATTTCAGTGTTGCCATCTTTTCGTTACGAAAATAGTCAAATGTCATTAGTATTGGTAAAATCTAACGGTTTTTGATAAAAAATATTAAAAAATGCTTCTTTTTCTATTTTTCACTTTTTTGGGGTAAATCTCAAAAAGCACCCTAAAAATTGTTTTTTTTTTTCAATACTTCTTCATAATATGCATAATTTCTAAGTACATGCCAACTTTCTCAATTGTCGTAAACTGCCTCAAAATAGCCTTAAAATATTTTAAAAAATGTATAAAATTTACAAAATGGTCGCCACCGCGTCCGCCATATTGTTTTTTTTTTGCACATTTTCTTAAAATATCATTATACCTTTTTCCACCTCCTTCTGGGAGAACAATTATTTTAATCAGTGAGTCAGTCAGTAAGTGAGTAATCGAGCTGTATATGCTGGGTTTTCTGTAAATTTGTATGGCGGCCATTTTGTTTTTCGACCATTTTGATTTTTTTTTCTCGCTTCAGGATCCGCTTAGAGTCCTCTACAACTTTAGTTTGAGCACCATCTACCTATGTAGTACCATTTTGGCAGGCAGTTCTCCGTCATGAGGATCTTGACCTGGACTTCCACTTTTAATTTTTTTTGTAATAGTTTTATAAATTGTGAATACTTTTTCCGTACATTGTACACATCTACAAATGCTTCTTTTTGGTAATAAAAATGTAAGGTACTTGGAAATTACCCTTACTTTAAATTCAAGTGTTGCCATCTTTTCGATATACAAATAGTCAAATTCCATTAGTATTCGCAAAATTTAATGGTTTTTAATAAAAAATATTAAAAAATGCCGCTTTTTCTATTTTTCAATTTTTTGGGGTAAATCTCAAAAAGTACCCTAAAAATGGGTAATTTTTTTTCACAAGGCAATACTTCTCTATAATATGCGTAATTTGTCGATACTTGCCAACTTTCTCAATTGTCGTAAACTGCCTCAAAATAGCCTTGACATATTTAAAAAATGTATAAAATTTACAAAATGGCCGCCACCGCGTCCGCCATGTTGTTTTTTTTATATTTCATATTTTTCCTATACTAAGCAATATAAACTGCGTGCAATGACGTTTTGATTTTTTTTCTCACTTGCACTTAGCCGCCGCAATAGGACTTGAAAAAAGGGTATCTCGAAAATGTCTTTTTCCTTAGCAGTTTCTAGGGTTGCCAGACGTTGCCAACCAAAATACCATAAAGTCATTTGTATACAGACTATACACAAGTCTTCATACTCGAAATTGTCAAAAAGTGGTTATTTCACTTTTTTGCATTTTGGGGTAAATCTCAAAAGTTACCCCGAAATGGGGTAAAAATATTTTACTAATGAATACCTTGTACCTATAGCTATAGCCGTTCTATGAACTTCAAAGCGCTCCGGTGTTGCCATCTGGAAGAAAATCGACTTATGATGCCCATCTGGATGAATCGACTTATGATGCGGGCTGCTGAAGCAGCCCGCGGGCATCGCCCTGTTGGGCTGTAACTGTAAATGGTGGCCTTTTGGGAGTCGGACTGCAAATTTTGTAATAGCCATTTTGCCATCCTATTAAATCACATTGAAATTTGTCTGCAAGTTGCAGTGCGGTGTGGTGATACGCGGTGAAAATTAATGTTCTATTAATGTTTCTTAAAACTTTGTATATCAGCCAGGATATTAAAATCATAGAGAATCTAATATAGTTACTGCGTGAAAGATCTAATTAAAGCAGGGGATGTTAAGAATCACCGGGTGTAGCTAAATAAATAGTATTAAAATCATAGAGAAACTAATAAGAAGTTCTGTATTCGTGGCTTTCTATTAATCCATTTTCAAACTGTTTGTGAATTTGTCCAGAATAATCGTTTTGCTATTTCGAGTTTCTTGCTTTTACCATTCATGGTGTGACCTAAACGGGCTTCCATTAAAGCAACCTGCAGCTCCAGCTTAGGGATCGTTGCAGTTTTCAGTTGCAACTCTACATTTTCCAGCTACAAAGGCCACATCGTCAGTTAGCGAAAGTGGTGGCATAATGCTTGCTCAGAGGCGTCAACGGAAATGTGTAATCTTAACCTAGTCATCTGTGGGAAACCATAACATCTGGGTACTGAAAATAATTTGCAAGTCTCAAGCTTCTGAACCAATACCAATCTTTGTTCATCTTCTCGACGATTTGATCGTAGACCGCCAAATTTCCTGCAGCAATATCTTTGAATTAATCAGGAAAGGACATAAACATACCCAGTGACATTAAAATGTTTAGCAACTCGCGATTCGTTGGCGGTCGCAAACCTTCGTTGATCTCTTTGTCCACCTACTTAAAGCTGAGATCAAACCCTAAAGTGTCTGTGGCTGGTTTCCAATTGAAGGGGTTTTTTGGAAAAACAAATTAGTCAGATTCAGCAAATTTTGCAGGAGAAGAAAAAAACGTTTATGAAATGATTGACTAACCAGTAGATTTTAAATAGTAGTTGAAGTTAAAAGTTAGGGAAATGAATACACATTAAAATAGTAATAGTACTATATATTCCTTTATTTATATGAAAAAAAATCAAAAACACTTTGACATTGGCAGTTTTTCAAGGAAATGTTACACTTAATCTGACATGGGCAGCTTTTCTACAAAAGAAAAGTATTTGTTTCGTCGCGTTGTATGTTATCCATTATTGGGAATCCCAAAAACTCCGTGAAAATCGATTATAGTAAAATAATGCAAGGTATTCCACCAATTAACTGACGCAAACCACACGCAAACTTTTTTGAAACACAAGACACAAGACTGAACAAGATTTGACACTTAACGGACTGACATCGGTTGTTTTTTCAAGTAAAGGCAAAGACATTCACTGTTCTTCAGTATGCTTGACTTTGGTTCTTTTTCCAAATACAGACAAACTTCTACAAGAAATATCTACTGACTGGGGCTGTTTTTCTAAAATCTGAATATACCAAATGAACGGTTAGGGCTTGACTTATCCATAGACAACAAAATCTCGATTCTCGTTTTTTTACATTGGTTGTTTTTCTAAAAAGCCCTTCAATTGCTGGGTCTATTAGAGGCCCAACTTTAAGTCAAAACCTCCTGCCTTATGAATCACAATCAGTCGCTTCATCCCCTTTTCGTTATCCGTGGAGTCGAGATAGTCATCAACGTAGTGCCTTCTCTTAATGGTTTTCCACTGCTTGTGGATGATGATATGAAACAAAATCATCAGTATTACGACGAATAATACAAGTAGCTGTGCATGGAGATGATGTGGCACCAAAGGTCATCGAGGTGAACTTAAAAGTTTCTGAGAGCTTCTTTCTTTCCATAACCCTCCAAAGGAAGCACTGGGCATTTTGATCCTGATCATTTACTTAATCTGCAGGAACAATTCCCTGATATTTGTAGTAACGGCTACTTTTCTTTTTCGGGACCTAACCAGGACATCAACTAATGAATTCTAAAGATCTGGGCCAGTCAGTAATTTGCTATTCAGAGACACTTTTTGAGTTTCGGCTTTTGCATCAAAAACAAGTCTAAGATTTCCAAGTTTGTTAATATTTCTAACGCCAAAATGTAGGAGATACCAAACTCGAGCAACTGGTGCCTGAGCAGTTTTCTTGGCATAATCTTTTTCCAACATGTTATGCATCTGCTTCGTGTTGTCTACTGCGAAGCTCGGATCAAAATCCATTATCTTCTCAATCAAACGTAATCTACTTTCGGCGTTTCTCTTGTTGTTGGGTTGGGAAGCTTGATGTCATCGTTTCTTCACAGCAAAGCAGACTCCCAGAGCCGTCGATTTTCTTCGACTTAGTATCGATAATGTGAAGTGCTCGTCATTCTTCTCGAGAATATCTAGGTAGCTTAGAATTCCTGATGCCTATGCTATCAAGTCTAAAGAAATTCTCTAATAAGAAGTGAAGTTTATCCTCTTTTTCGGACTGTAGTGACAAGCAAACTCGGGCATAATCTTCCTCAAAATTGACGACGAAACTTCATGCAAAATCCAACTAAGTTCAGTGAGAGAGGCAACAGGCTCATCCTTCCTGCCTTCTTTTATTTCTCGGCTTATATTCAAATGACAATAACCTTGGGCTATGAGGAATTGAGGATTGTCTGTCGATCGAGATGGTCGTATTAAGAAATCATATTGCCATCAATAGGGAATATGCAGCATTTTTTTTGTAACAAATCAAAAGTATAATGCGTGAGAAAATCAACTGTAATATTAAAACCTTTCCCTTCCTTTTTTTCGTTATATAGTTACTTGAAGTTAGCACGCATCAGCACCCGCCAAAAACACTCTGTACAAAATGGTCATGTTTTGTGACTTCACCAACCATGATTTTAGGCGCGATTTTTATGGAGTTAGCCAAAAAAAATGATATCCCTAAATTTTGCGTCTAAGTACCAACATACATGTTGTGGAATGGCACGTAGATGTAGGACTGTAGATGATTGAAACTCACTGGTAGCTTGACTGAAGGCAGGGTTTATTTTTGGAAGCAAAAGACACATACAAACTTGTATATTTTAACTCAAATTACTTATAAGTATGGAACACGAACCACACGCAATGGTGCCCGGAAACGAAGAGAGACTGGGAAGCGAACCTCCTATTGAAGCAGTGATGTACAATTAAAATAGTTTTGGGTAACATGCCAAAACATGTGTCATACAAAATATTATTTCTCATTCAATATTCTATCTGACTGTAAAGTGCATTATATCCAAAAATGAAAAAAAATCGTTGTGTTCCCCTGATTTCATCGTGTGATAAAAGAAAAATAATACATTGTTTTTCTGTTCCATCATGTTTTTAATACGTATCCGCAGTGATCAATCTCAATTTTTTTATCAAAATCGGTGACTTATGCATATTCCCTGTTGAGTGTCTTGGAAACGTGAAGTTCTTCGTACGAACTCATTCAAGGCTGAAGAATACTGTATCTGTCATAATAAGCGTGAAAGAGACGATCTTGCCAGGTTGTTACAGACGCCCACCGCATCCTGAAACGCCAACTCAACGCTCCACCTTCCGGCTTCTGCTACGTTGGCTACACTGCTCTCCACGAGTGACACGGTGGACCTTTCATCAAGCAGAGCACACGTGTTACAGTTGCCTTCAGTTCCCTGGACGGTCACGGGAAGCACCTTCAAAAAGACTCATTTTTGAAACTTGCTGATGCCGACCAGATGTTTGCGGTAGTCGCGGTAGTCTTTGGGTCTTTCTTCTATTCGTTTTTCGTCTGCGTTCAGACATTTTATTTTATTTTATTTTAACAATCTTCGGGAAACTTACAGCTAGGTTAAGAATAAAGTGGTTAACTTAAATAAATATCAAGGGCCAATTACAAGCTTCCACATCTAGGTGAAAATCATTAATAAGAACAGTGTTGGCCTAAATTATGTTAAAAATTTAAGGCAAGTACCTATATTACACCCAGTAATTAAAGTATAAATAAGTAGGAAGTAGTTTTCAAAAATATTTGTTAGAAAAATAACTATTACCTAACATTCGCCTAAATTTACTTGAAGAAGTGTTGAAAATGTCTATTTCAAATTGTTTTGCAACACTATTGAAACACCTGCATGTTCTGATAAAGAAAGAATTTCGCCGATACTTCGTTTTGCACCAGGGAACGTGAAGTACGTTAGGTTTACGGAAGGAAGCTACTAAACGTAAACTAATGCCACTCAAAAGCTCAGGACAATCAACAGAGCCACCTGCTATGCTAAGAAGGTGCGATAGATCTGCAATGCGTCTTCTTTCTACAAGTGGTAAAAATGAAACTTACGACATCGCTGATCGTAATCACGAGTATATTTATTCGTTTTAAACTGTAAATACCGCAGAAACCGTTTCTGGGGGGCTATTCAAATGGCCACTTTTGTATTCGTTCGCTAACTTAAAGCTTAAAAATAAGCAATTAAACGATCAACTCACACGTTGCAAGTTTATGTAAATAACAGACATTGTTGTATTGTATGGAACTGACAAGCCTACGAAACGTAATTTTGGAGTTTATGGCTTATTTTGAATTTTTAAGTTAGCGAACGAATAGAAAAGTGGCCGTTTGAGTAACCCCCCTGAATCCTTTCAATTCGCGTTTCATATAGTTTGTGACAGGGGCTCCATACTTGAGAGGCATATTCTAAATGACTACGTACGTAAGCACAGTAAAGTATTTTTAGAGCTTTTATAGAGTTGAATCGTGTAACATCATCATAACGAAGCCGAGAGCTTTAGATGCCTTAGCCACAATGTTGTCTATGTGTTCATCAAAAAGCAAATTAGCTATCAAAGGTTACTCCTAAGTCACGTATGGTAGTAACTCTGGTAACATCAGTGCCTAATAGTTTGTAAGATGATAACATGGGTTTAGATTTTCGGGTATAAATACAGACATAGCATTTGGAGACATTAATGTCAAGTTTGTTAACATGGCAGTAATGCTCAAATCTAGTGAGACCCTCCTTCAGATGCTGATCGTCTTGAGTTGAGTTGATCGGCATCAATACCTTCATGTCATCAGCGTACATAATGATTTTGGCATGAGTAAAACATGACGAGATATCGTTTATGAAGATGTTGAAGAGCAATGGTCCTAGTAAAGAGCCTTGAGGAACGCCCGATGGTATTAACATGGGAGAAGAAGTGTGGCCATTAAGAACAACAGTCTGGAATTTTTCTTTAACGTAAGAGGAGAACCATTTAAATAAATTACCCTTAATACCTATAGCTTGCAGTTTACGTAAAAGTGTTGTGTGATCAATACGATCAAAACATTTATTATAGTCCGTGTAAACTACATCAACCTGAGACGGTACAGTCAAATGTTTTGTCAGGAAGTCGCTACATAAGATAAGGTTAGACGTCTTCGATCTGCCCTTAACGAAGCCGTGCTGCTCTGGACATAAAGATTGCGTAACGGATGCGTAGACTTGTTTGTAGACAATTTTTTCCAAATATTTTGCAAACAAACTAAGGTTGGAAATCGGTCTATAATTGTCGACTACATTTTTAAGCCCTTTTTTGTGAATTGGCGTAATAAAGGCAGATTTCCAGATATCAGGCATAATGCTGTAGTGACACACCTACCACGTTGTCATACATAAACATCTGCCGCGCACGGAGCGCGCGCGCCGACTGACCGGGCCTGCGCCGGCACGAGATATTTATATGGCGAGCTCCGGCGTGATCTGCAAGCGACATACATCCGACGTCAACGCTGTTTTCCTTGCGACTGAGCCGCAGCTGTTCGCGCGCAGTATTTATATGAAGAAGATCTGTCACGGTGTGCGTAACTGTATAGCCGATATCAACACACCGTCGGTATTTTATTTTATATAATTGGAGTAGGTACATTATAATTTTGGAAATCTCTAATTAGCGTCTAAGTGCAATATTTCAAATTGTTTAAAATAAGGTGTGAGAAAATTAATATTCATTCCTTCATTCCTTCTGATACATCGAGTTTTCATTTAAGTACCTACGCTAAAATGCCTTCACCCAGTGAACGCCTAAACAGGATACTAAGTGCCGATTTCACCGTTAACCGAGTTAAATTGAACTTGGTTTTACTTAAGCGAGTTCAGAAATTCGTTTTGATCGCGGTCTACGTTGCACCGGTTTCACCGTCTTCATTTTGATAACCGTAGTTCAGCTTTGACAAAGAATGAAGTTGCGTTCAAAGTATTGCAATTAAAGAAATTTTCCCTTCATAAATGGGAAAAAAATACAGATCATGATATTCTTCGTGGCGCAAACCACATTCACTCGTGGTGTGAACCCTGTGAAACATACCTACTCAGTGAATTTAAAGAAATAGGCTACGCACTTATCCATTCATTACCTACGCAAAAAATAAATTTCAGGGTCAGTTGTCAAGAACGTCAAAAACAAAAGTAAGTAATGAAAAATTTGATGTCAAGTTTACGGCGGTCTTTTTAAATTTAGAACAATAAACAGCTTGTAAAGAGTTGACAAAAAAAGGTCGCCACTTTATTTTTCAATAACTTACAATTTTTATTATTTTTCAATAATTTATAACAACTTTCTTTTGCATAGGTCAACACTTCAAAATCACATTGACTATCTTTTGTACTTAAAAATATTAGTTCCATTAAAATTCTTTCTGGCCCGAGTATAATTTTTAATTATGAAATGATAGAAATTATTTAGGGTAAAACTAAAACTTGGTAGTGGAAACACTGACTTATAATCTCTTTGATTTTTGTCAAATTTCTCTATGGAATTTGTTTTTGTCAGTTCGTCAATTTTAAAACAATGTTTATCTGATATTTTTGAGTTTTATGCAGTATTTTTATTTTCCGCAGTGATATTTTGCTCAATTGTTTATTTCGAACGGATTGTGGATATAATAATTTAAGTACCTAGGTACTGAATACATGTTATGTTGTCACATTCAAGAAAATAGGTTTCAAACATTGGTAAAAAGGATTTCTCGTAAAAAAGGTAGGTTGAGGTATATAAACATATAAACAAATATCAAAGAACTGACGAAATCGATTTTAAATAAATGGAGATCAGATGTAAGTGTCGTGAAACTTGTGAATTGTGAATTTTTGACATCGTAGGTAATAAATCAGTGAAATAAATTGTTGTCCGTTTTTTCTTTATTATTATTAGTTGTATGTAGAAGAACTAGGAACGTAGTTAACGGGATATCTACTAGCATAATAGTAAAAGTTAGGTAGGTCATAGGTAAGTAAGTGTACTTTACAATATTCTATTATGTTTTGATTTACGGTGCCTATAAAACATTATTAGGCATTGGATTCAGAATGTTTTGAACGCTTATTATTATAATGGGTGTTTAATTACTGTTTTTAAAGGCGCCGCTCGTAATTCAAAACATAATAAACTCGAGAGCAGAAAAATCGCACCACACAGGCCTATTTTCATACAAACGAGGTAAATTTGAAGATCTGGTTCTCCGCCCAGGATTAAACGGGCTCTGATCTGATGATGGCAAATTAAGAAAGGTGGTTGAGGAAAAAAGGTGAATAGAAAAAAGCTGAATAGAGCATTGGCACTAGCTAAGGCTCTATTCATCTTTTTTTTATTCAAATACGAAAAGAATATTTCTTTCCACTACTTATTTCTTTCTATGCAATAATCAATTCTCCCATGTACAACGTACATACCTACTCCACAATCATGGCAATGAAACAATATTATCTACCACTGAACTATTCAACATTTGACACTGGCAAAAATTACTTCCAAGAGGAAAGTAGATTGCCAAAACAAAAAAGAAGAAGAAGAAGACATCATGGCAGACAGATGACAGACAGTTCTTGAACGTGTTCAAACCATAGATAAGTTCAAATACGCTAACCGTCGTAAATCGGCCGTTCAGAAACTGAATCCAAGTTCAAAAGTTTAAGCGCGTGAGCTGAGGTTAACTCGAATTGAGCGCGTTCAATTTAAGCGGTGAAATCGGCTCTAAGAGGAACTCGGAACAACTCGCAATAATTATAATTGCTGGGATATTGTCGGGGCCGGCAGACTTATTTAAGTCGAGTGATGCTAATAGTTTGGAAACTTCTAATGTGTCAACTTCAATCTTCACAGGAAGAGTCCATGTCCACTACGTCATCCAAAATATTAACGGACTGAGTATTGTGTGAAAAAGTGGAGTGAAATTAATCGCTAAACATTTCACAGATAACTTCCCCGTCTTCAGATGTGCGCTGTCCAAAGTGAAAAACAGAAGGATAGTAGAGTATTATGTTAATTTTTCAGCTTTACATCACGTCACTTCACATCACATCAGGGTGAAGTAACTTATGGTGACTGCCTTTGCAAGTTGAGCACCAGACTTTTAATAAGCTTATTTTGCGCTTACAGATCCACTTCCAGCGTTGGATAACGTCTTCACTTTTGAACTTGTCACAGGCAGTAGGTAATCTGATGGCCCGTGTCATCACAAAAATGCATTTAGCTTGTAGCTCGGGTTTTTTGTTCGTGTTGTTCGTCAAATCTACCTTATTGGGCGAGATCGGTCGTTTGTATGTAACTGATTTAGAAGACTTTGGTGGTGGTGGTTCTATGCCGCCCTTCCGAGTCCGCGAGCGGTGCTCATTGATTCATTATTGCAGGCGGGATGAAACGATCCGTTTTATTTTTAGCAAGCAAGAGGGGTTTTGGTAATAACAATGTGGCGGTACTTGGAAAATAACTTTACTTTCAAATTCCAGTGCCATCTTTTCGATATAAAAATAGTCAAATGTCATTAGTATTGGCAATATCTAATGGTTTTTAAGATAATGATTGTTTAATTGAAAATAATAGTCTTTGAAGAAAAAATTTGAGAGTAATTGTGGTTTAACAAAAAGGTTTTTGTCTTAAACTCTACAGCACTTCAGAGTTGTGGCCCCGCGGTTTGGGGTCCAAAAATCGAATTTTCAGAACTCTCCAGCGTGGCCGCCATTTTGTTTTGAGTTTATTTCTTATTTTTCTAAATTTGAAATGTCAAAATCTACCACTGTTGTAAGTTTGAACAAAATCGGTTGGAAAACAAAAAGTTACAAACCTCGCCACAGCCGCCATCTTGTTTTTCCCAAAAGTAATAATTTTTACCTAGTTCGATTAAGATTTTGCACATTTCCCCCAAACATCATTATACTCTTTTCCATCAGTCAGTGAGTGAGTAGTTATTAAACAATACTAAATAGAGTAGTTATTATCGAGGTATATAAGTAATCAGCCAGCTGCGACCAAATAGGTTTTCTGTAATTTTGTGTGGCGGTCATTTTGTTTTTCACCATTTCAATTTTTTTTTCTCGCTTCAGGATCTGCTTAGAGTCTTCTACATTTTTAGTCTGAGCACCATCTACCTATGCAGTGCCATTTTGGCAGGCAGTACCCCGTCATGAGGATCTTGACCTGGACTTCGACTTTTAATTTTTCCCCAGTTCGACTGGGTTTTGCACATACCTTTTTCCACCTCCTTCTGGGAGAACAATTATGTGAGTAAGTGGTGTTTAATTTGGTTTTCTGTAATTTTGTATGGTGTCCATTTTGTTTTTCCACCATTTTGATTTTTTTTTCTCGCTTCAGGATTTTCTTAGAGTCTTCTACAACTTTAGCTTGAACACCATCTACCTATGTTGTACCATTTCGGCAGGCAGTACCCCGTCATGAGGATCTTGACTTGGGCTTCCACTTTTAATATTTTTTTCCGATAGTTTTATAAATTTTAAATACTTTTTCCATAAATTGTAAACATCTACAAATGCTCCTTTTTGGTTATAAAAATTTAAGGTTCTTGGAAAATAAACCTTTTTCAATTTCAGTGATGCCATCTTTTCGTTACGAAAATAGTCAAATGTCATTAGTATTGGTAAAATCTAACGGTTTTTGATAAAAAATATTAAAAAATGCTGCTTTTTCTATTTTTCACTTTTTTGGGGTAAGTCTCAAAAAGCATCCTAAAAAGGGTTTTTTTTTCAATACTTCTTCATAATATGCATAATTTCTCAGTACATGCCAACTTTCTCAATTGTCGTAAACTGCCTCAAAATAGCCTTATAATATTTTTAAAAATGTATAAAATTTACAAAATGGCCGCCACCGCGTCCGCCATATTGTTTTTTTTTGCACATTTTCTTAAAATATCATTATACCATTTTTCACCTCCTTCTGGGAGAACAATTTATTTAATCAGTGAGTCAGTCAGTAAGTGAGTAATCGAGCTGTATATGCTGGGTTTTCTGTAATTTTGTATGGCGGCCATTTTGTTTTTTCACTATTTTGATTTTTTTTTCTCGCTTCAGGATCTGCTTAGAGTCCTCTACAACTTTAGTTTGAGCACCATCTACCTATGTAGTACCATTTTGGCGGGCAGTTCTCCGTCATGAGGATCTTGACCTGGACTTCCACTTTTTTTTTGTAACAGTTTTATAAATTGTGAATACTTTTTCCGTACATTGTACACATCTACAAATGCTCCTTTTAGGTAATAAAAATGTAAGGTTCTTGGAAACTCATCCTTCTTACAATTTCAGTGTTGCCATCTTTTCGATATACAAATAGTCAAATTCCATTAGTATTCGCAAAATTTAATGGTTTTTGATAAAAAATATTAAAAAATGCCGCTTTTTCTATTTTTCACTTTTTTGGGGTAAATCTCAAAAAGTACCCTAAAAATGGGTATTTTTTTTTCACAAGGCAATACTTCTCTATAATTTGCGTAATTTGTCGGTACATGCCAACTTTCTCAATTGTCGTAAACTGCCTCAAAATAGCCTTGACATATTAAAAAAATGTATAAAATTTACAAAATGGCCGCCACCGCGTCCGCCATGTTGTTTTTTTTTAATTTCATATTTTTCCTATACTAAGCAACATAAACTGCGTGCAATGACGTTTTGATTTTTTTTCTCACTTGCACTCAGTCGCCGCAATAGGACTTGAAAAAAGGGTATCTCGAAAATGTCTTTTTCCCTAGCAGTTTCTAGGGTTGCCAGACGTTGCCAACCAAAATACCATAAAGTCATTTGTATACAGACTAAACACAAGTCCTCATACTCGAAATTGTCAAAAAGTGGTTATTTCACTTTTTTGCATTTTGGGGTAAATCTCAAAAGTTACCCCGAAATAGGGTAAAAATATTTTACTAATGAATACCTTGTACCTATAGCTATAGCTGTTTTATAAACCTTAAAGCGCTCCGGTGTTGCCATCTGAAAGAAAATCGACTTTAAAAATGGCGTGTTTTCGTACCCCAAACAAAATGGCCTCTACGACAGGCGCCATCTTGAATTTTTAAAAAGTTTCCCCAATTGGTAGAATTTAAGGGTAATTATGGTGAAACAATAAGGTTTTTTTCTTAAACCAAACAACACTTCAGAGTAGTGGCCCAGCGGTTTGGGGCCCAAAAATCGAATTTTTCAAAACACTCCAGCGTGGCCGCCATTTTGTTTTTGAGGTTTTTTCTTAATTTTCTCAATTTTAAATATTAAAATCTACCACTCTTGTAAGTTTAAACAAAATCGGTAAGAAAACAAAAAAGTTACAAACTTCGCCACAGCCGCCATCTTGTTTTTCCCAAATATCATAATTTTTCCCCAGTTAAATTGGGGTTTTGCACATTTTCCTCAAATATCATTATACCATTTTTCACCTCCTTCTGGGAGAACAATTATTTTAATCAGTGAGTGAGTCAGTAAGTGAGTAATCGAGCTGTATATGCTGGGTTTTCTGAAAATTTGTATGGCGGCCATTTGGTTTTTCGACCATTTTGATTTTTTTTTCTCGCTTCAGGATCTGCTTAGAGTCCTCTACAACTTTAGTTTGAGCACCATCTACCTATGTAGTACCATTTTGGCGGGCAGTTCTCCGTCATGAGGATCTTGACCTGGACTTCCATTTTTAATTTTTTTTCTAACAGTTTTCTAAATTCTTGATACTTCTTCAGTACATTGTACCTATCTACAAATGCTTCTTTTTGGTAATAAAAATGTAAGGTACTTGGAAATTACCCTTACTTTAAATTCAAGTGTTGCCATCTTTTCGATATACAAATTGTCAAATTCCATTAGTATTCGCAAAATTTAATGGTTTTTGATAAAAAATATTAAAAAATGCCGCTTTTTCTATTTTTCACTTTTTTGGGGTAAATCTCAAAAAGTACCTTAAAAATGGGTAATTTTTTTTTCACAAGGCAATACTTCTCTATAATTTGCGTAATTTGTCAATACATGCCAACTTTCTCAATTGTCGTAAACTGCCTCAAAACAGCCTTGACATATTTAAAAAATGTATAAAATTTACAAAATGGCCGCCACCGCGTCCGCCATGTTATTTTTTTTTATATTTCATATTTTTCCTTTACTGAGCAACATAAATTGCGTGCAATGACGTTACGTTTTTTTTTCTCACTTGCACCCAGTTGCCGCAATAGGACTTGAAAAAAGGGTATCTCGAAAATGTCTTTTTCCTTAGCAGTTTCTAGGGTTGCGAGACGTTGCCAAGCAAAATACCATAAAGTCTTTTGTATACAGACTATACACAAGTCCTCATACTCGAAATTGTCAAAAAG
Source organism: Agriphila tristella (assembly GCA_928269145.1). Taxonomy (NCBI): domain Eukaryota; kingdom Metazoa; phylum Arthropoda; class Insecta; order Lepidoptera; family Crambidae; genus Agriphila; species Agriphila tristella. Next base: position 5,421,105 of record OV743435.1, read on the forward strand.
TGGTTATTTCACTTTTTTGCATTTTGGGGTAAATCTCAAAAGTTACCCCGAAATGGGGTAAAAATATTTTACTAATGAATACCTTGTACCTATAGCTATAACCGTTTTATGAACCTCAAAGCGCTCCGATGTTGCCATCTGGAAGAAAATCGACTTTAAAAATGGCGTGTTTTCGTACCCCAAACAAAATGGCCTCTACGACAGGCGCCATCTTGAATTTTTTAAAAGTTTCCCCAATTGCTAAAATTTGAGGGGAATTGTGATGAAACAATAAAGTTTTTTTTCTTAAATCAAATAACACTTTAGAGTTGTGGCCCCGCGGTTTGGGGTCCAAAAATCAAAATTTTCAAAACTGTCCAGCGTGGCCGCCATTTTGTTTTTGCATTTATTAAATATTTTTCTCAATTTTAAATGTCAAAATCTACCACTCTTGCAAGTTTGAATAAAATCGGTTAGAAAACAAAAAAGTTACAAACTTCGCCACAGCCGCCATCTTGTTTTTCCCAAATGTCATAATTTTTCCCCAGTTCGATTGGGGTATTGTACATTTTCCCCAAACATCATTATACCCTTTTCCACCTCCTTCTGGGAGAACAATCATGTCAATCAGTCAGTGAGTGGTAATCGAGCTATATATAGTATAATAACTAGTGTTTCGCCCTGGTGCGCGGGCTGCTGAAGCAGCCCGCGGGCATTGCCCTGTTGGACTGTAAACAGCGGCCTTTGGACAGTCTGACTGCGAATTGTGGAATGCGGTATTTATTGCCATGCCATCCGATAAAATCACATTGGAATTTGTCTGCAAGTTGCAGTGCGGTGTGGTGACGGTGATGCATGGTGAAAATTAATACTGTTTTTTTTCTAAAACTTTGCTGGCTTATATTAAAATCATCATTATATCGGCCCCCCGACATCCACTGCTGGGTATAGGCCTCCCCCAAAGATCTCCACGACGATCGGTCTTGCGCTGCTTATATAGCATGAGCATCCGCTGAGCTCTGAAACTTCATTGCATATGCTGTTTTCAAGGGCTTCAAAGCGGTTTTGCAGTTTAAGCATTAAAACCATAGAGAAACTTATAAGAAATTCTGTTTTCGTGGCTTTCTATTAATCCATTTCCAAACTATTTGTGAATTTGTCCAGAATAATCGTTTTGCTATTTCGAGTTTCTGTTCTTGCTTTTACCATTCATGGTGTGACCTAAACGGGATCCCATTAAAGCAACCTGCAGCTCTAGCTTAGGGATCGTTGCAGTTTTCAGGTGCAACTTTATATTTCCCAGCTACAAAGGCCACATCGTCATCTCTACTCAGTAAGCGAAAGTGGCATAATGCTTGCTCAGAGGCGTCAATAGAAATGTGTAATCTTAACTTAGTCATCTGTGAGAAACCATAACATCTGGGTACTGAAAATAATTTGCAAGTCTCAAGCTTCTGAACCAATACATTTGATCGTAGACCGCCAAATTTCCTGCAGCAATATCTTTCAATAAATCAGGAAGGGACATAAACATACCCAGTGACATTAAAATTTTTAGCAACTCGCGATTTGTTGGCGGTCGCAAACCTTCGTTGATCTCTTTGTCCACCTACTTAAAGCTGAGATCAAACCCTAAAGTATCTGTGGCTGGTTTCCAATTGCTGGGTCTATTAGAGGCCCAACTTTAAGTCAAAACCTCCTGCCTTATGAATCACAATCAGTCGCTTCATCCCCTTTTCGTTAATTATCCGTGGAGTCGAGATAGTCATCAACGTAGTGCCTTTCCTTAATGGTTTCCACTGCTTGTGGATGATGACATGAAACAAAATCATCAGTATTACGACGAATAATACAAGTAGCTGTGCATGGAGATGATGTGGCACCAAAGGTCATCGAGGTGAACTTATAAGTTTCTGAGAGCTTCTTTCTTTCCATAACCCTCCAAAGGAAGCACTGGGCATTTTGATCCTGATCATTTACTTAAACTGCAGGAACAATTCCCTGATATCTGTAGTAACGGCTACTTTTCTTTTTCGGAACCTAACCAGGACATCATCTAATGAATTCTAAATATCTGGGCCAGTCAGTAATTCGCTATTCAGAGACACTTCTTGAGTTTCGGCTTTCGCATCAAAAACAAGTCTAAGTTTTCCAAGTTTTTTGATATTTCTAACGCCAAAATGTAGGAGATGCCAAACTCGAGCAACTGGTGCCTGAGCAGTTTTCTTGGCATAATCTTTTTCCAACATGTTATGCGTCTGCTTCGTGAAGTCTACTGCGAAGCTCGGATCAAAATCCATTATCTTCTCAATCAAACGTAATCTACTTTCGGCGTTTCTCTTGTTGTTGGGTTGGGAAGCTTGATGTCATCGTTTCTTAACAGCAAAGCAGACTCCCAGAGCCGTCGATTTTCTTCGACTTAGTATCGATAATGTGAAGTGCTCGTCATTCTTCTCGAGAATATCTAGGTAGCTTAGAATTCCTGATGCCTATGCTATCAAGTCTAAAGAAATTCTCTAATAAGAAGTGAAGTTCATCCTCTTTTTCGGACTGTAGTGACAAGCAAACTCGGGCATAATCTTCCTCGAAATTGACGACGAAACTTCATGCAAAATCCAACTAAGTTCAGTGAGAGAGGCAACAGGCTCATCCTTCCTGCCTTCTTTTATTTCTCGGCTTATATTCAAATGACAATAACCTTGGCCTATGAGGAATTGAGGATTGTCTGTCGATCGAGATGGTCGTATTAAGAAATCATATTGCCATCAATAGGGAATATGCAGCATTTTTTTTGTATCAAATCAAAAGTATAATGCGTGAGAAAATCAACTGTAATATTAAAACCATTCCCTTCCTTTTTTTCGTGATATAGTTAGGTGCTTGAAGTTAGCACGCATCAGCACCCGCCGAAAACACTCTGTACAAAATGGTCATGTTTTGTGACTTCACCAACCATGATTTTAGGCGCGATTTTTATGGAGTTAGCCAAAAAAATGATATCCCTAAATTTTGCGTCTAAGTACCAACATACATGTTGTGGAATGGCACGTAGATGTAGGACTGTAGATGATTGAAACTCACTGGTAGCTTGACTGAAGGCAGGGTTTATTTTTGGAAGCAAAAGACACATACAAACTTGTATATTTTAACTCAAATTACTTATAAAAGTATGGAACACGAACCACACGCAATGGTGCCCGGAAACGAAGAGAGAGTGGGAAGCGAACCTCCAATTGAAGCGAACCTCCAATTGAAGCAGTGATGTACAATAAAAATGGTGTTGGGTAACATGCCAACACATGTGTCATACAAAATATTATTTCTCATTCAATATTCTATCTGACTGTAAAGTGCATTATATCCAAAAATGAAAAAAAATCGTTATGTTCCCCTGATTTCATCGTGTGATAAAACTAAAATAATACATTGTTTTTCTGTTCCATCATGTTTTTAATACGTATCCGCAGCGATCAATCTCAATTTTTTTATCAAAATCGGTGACTTATGCATATTTCTCTGTTGAGTGTCTTGGAAACGTGAAGTTCTTCGTACGAACTCATTCAAGGCTGAAGGATACTGTATCTGTCATAATAAGCGTGAAAGAGACGATCTTGCCAGGTTGTTACAGCCGCCCACCGCATCCTGAAACGCCAACTCAACGCTCCACCTTCCGGCTCCTGCCACGTTGGCTACACTGCTCTCCACGAGTGACACGGTGGACCCTTCATCAAGCAGAGCACACGTGTTAAAGTTGCCTTCAGTTCCCTGGACGGTCACGGGAAGCACCTTCAAAAAGACTCATTTTTGAAACTTGCTGATGCCGACCAGATGTTTGCGGTAGTCGCGGTAGTCTTTGGGTCTTTCTTCTATGCGTTTTTCGTCTGCGTTCAGACATTTTATTTTATTTTATTTTAACAATCTTCGGGAAGCTTACAGCTAGGTTAAGAATAAAGTGGTTAACTTAAATAAATATCAAGGGCCAATTACAAGCTTCCACATATAGGTGAAAATCATTAATAAGAACAGTGTTAGCCTACATTGTGTTAAAAATTTAAGGTAAGTACCTATATTACACCCAGTAATTAAAGTATAAATAAGTAGGAAGTAGTTTTCAAAAATATTTCTTAGAAAAATAACTATTACCTAACATTCGCCTAAATTTACTTGAAGAAGTGTTGAAAATGTCTATTTCAAATTGTTTTGCAACACTATTGAAACACCTGCTTGAAACCACTTTCCGTTTCCGGTTCTCGACCAGTGATAGCAACTTTGCGTTTCTCCGTTATATTATTGACTTATTTACCTGATAAAAGTGAATCCTGCTTCCTGAAATAGCACATAACTTCAAGGGATGGCAACAGTGTTTGTTTATAACCTCGAATTGAAGCGAATCGTCACTTGAAACCTGCAATTTTGGTCTCCTTGACACCCGAGGTGAGGATTTATATTTGGCAGTTTATTTTAAAATCTCGTTATCTGGGTACAATAGCAACTATCTTGTAATAGCAATATAAACAAAGATTGCGATTTGTGAATCCCAAAAGATAACCTTGCGCACAAAAATCAGCTGATTGGTCGCTTGTCCGATCTGTCAATCATCGGTGCTGCCAACTGCAGTTTGAACCATAGACAGGTGTTGGATGCATTCAAGTTGCATAATTTTATAATCGATTTTCGACTCGATTATAATTTACTAATCGATTCAATATGGATAAGTCTAAAAATTGCTGTATGTCATGTAAATTGGAAGTTAACGCCGCTGAAAATATTAAATGTAAATCATGCAAGCAACATTTTCACTACCGATGTCTGAATATGACCCAAAAACAGTTTTCAAAGCTTACTATAAGCAATTTAACTGATTGGATATGTCCCCAATGTAAAAATGTAACTCTTCGTAACCAGTCCAACTTGAATACTCCTGTAACGGCTGACCAGGAGCCCTGTGAAGATTTAATGAATATGTCTTGTGATGGTGATATTGTTCCTGAAGAGGTCGTCAAATTGGATAAAGCTAGCACCTCTCGTTCGAATGTAGAAGCTATTTGTAATAAGCCTGTTACAATGGAGAACATTTCAGCTCTGCTTGACCACAAATTAAACATTAGCATGTCAATGTACTCCCAAAAACTGCGCGATGAGATCTGCCATGATATGAGGTCATTTATCACCAAAGAGGTTGAGAAGGTAAAGTCTGAATTTACTGAAACGACAGACTTCCTTGCTTCTGAACAACGAGATATCAAAACTGAGATTGCTAATAAGCGTGATGAAATACACAGTTTAGTCGCCGACAACATTAGACTGCAGAAGGACATACAATCGTTGGAACACCGTTTGAGTGCGGCGGAGAAACTATCGCGAAGCAAAAACATAGAAATACAAGCAGTTCCTGAGAAGAAAAATGAAGACTTAATGATAATGTTCACGAAGCTTTGCGATGTGATCAACGTTCCCCTATCTGGTTCTGACATACAGGCATGTCGCAGAGTGGCCAAAATGGATCCTAAATCTAGTCGTCCTCGCAACATATTGGTCTCACTAGCATCTCCTACTCTACGCGATAAGGTCTTATCCGCTGTCACGCGATTTAACAAGACTTCTAGAAATGATCTCCTCAGCGCTAAACACTTAGGCATGGTCGATGTGCAGCAACGTATTTATGTCTCAGAACATCTTTCGCCTGAATGTAAACAACTTTTTGCAGAAGCCAGAAAGGCTGCTAAAGAAAAAAACTTCACCTTTGTGTGGGTCAGATATGGGCGAGTTTACGTACGCAAAGATGAAAAATCAGGAGCTATTCTAATTAAAAATAGTGATACCATAAAAAACTTGTCGTAGTTATTTAATTTTAGTTTCTAAAGCCGATCAATTAGATAATATTTAGATGATGTTACTTAGTTGCTATGTCAAATTTTCTAATGTTAATTTATTACCAGAATGCCAATAGAATTAGGAGTAAATTAGATGATTTATATATAAATGTATTGCAAAGTAACTACGACATTATTTGTATAACCGAATCTAATTTGAATAACTCAGTCTTTGATGCGGAATGTTTCGATTCTAGATATTCAGTGTACCGCAGGGATCGCTCTGACACGAGTATTACAAAAAAGGACGGTGGTGGGGTTATGCTTGCAATTCAAAATAACTTAAATGTTGCTCTGATGAAGTCATGGTTCAGTGATGTTGAAGATCTTTGGGTATCCCTTATTCCAGAAAACAATAATTCTCAAGTCAAACCTTTGCACATATGCCTTTGTTACCTGCCGCACCACTTGACAATCGATCAGCTGTCTTCATTTTATGAAAACTGTGAAAAGATTATTTTAACTCATACTGACGATATTTTTTTAATTCTAGGCGACTGCAACGCTACAAATATGACATGGACCCGGTCCGACAATTCATCTGTGTTGATTCCGTTAGATGCTCCAGATAACAAATCTCAAATTCTCTTTGACACTATGGCTCTCTGTAATCTAAGTCAATTTAACACAATACCAAACTCCAATGGCCGTTATCTTGATCTGATCTTATCTAACTATACTGACGTTCAGGTGCTTTGCGCCGAACCATTATCCAAACTTGATTCTGTTCATCACCCAGCTCTCGTTGTGGACCTGCAGATAACTGGCAGCTTTAAACCGTTAAAACCTAAATTGGTAAATCGTCTAAATTTCAGGAAGAGTGACATTTCGAAAATTCGTTCTGACATTCTTAACGTGGATTGGAATGCGTTACTAGCCCCATTAGATATCGATGACGCGGTTTCAATTTTTTATAGTAAGTTGAGCGACATTATTACTTCTCACACACCTATGCTTTCGAATTCTCGTCGCATGTTTCCGCAGTGGTTTAGTCGGTGTTTGATAAACTGCCTTGACGAAAAAGCTGAATACCACAAGAAGTTTAAGCGATTTGCTAACCCTCGAGATTACGACGCGTTTGCAAGTCTTAGATCCAGATCAAAAAGGCTGATGGATGAGTGTTATAATTCGTACCTCAATTCTATAGAAGATGAAGTGAAACATGATCCTAGGGCTTTTTGGAAATTTGTAAATAGTCGGAAAAACAGCAATGCCATACCCCAAACCATGCGATACAAGGATAAGGTATCGTCGTCTCCCGAGGAAATTGCAGAAATGTTCTCCTCATTTTTCGGCTCTGTCTTTGAGACATCTACTACACCAGCGGAAATTCACTTACAATCCTTTACTTGCAACGTGCTTAAAGAAATTACTGTAAGCAGCGATGAAGTTCTAAAATGCATCAAAGGCTTGGATCGGCGTAAAGGCGCTGGACCGGATGCGCTTCCTCCTTCATTTATTATAACCTGCGGAGATGAACTTAGTCCAATATTGGCCTTGATCTATAACAAGTCCTTGCAAACAGGAGTTTTTCCAACCTATTGGAAACTGGCGCATATAGTGCCCATTTTTAAAGCCGGTGACAAATCCATATGTGATAATTATAGGCCAATTAGCATCCTGTCTTGCTTCGCCAAAATTTTTGAAAGGTTAATCTATGACCTTTTGTATCACCACGTGGAATGCTTATTGGCACCCCAGCAACATGGCTTTTTAAGAAACAAATCCACCGTATCCAATTTATTAGAATACAAAAATTTTCTATGTAAGTCATTTGCTCGGGGTGGTCAAGTAGACTCAATCTATACTGATTTCCGTAAAGCATTTGACAAGGTAAATCATGACATTCTCGTACAAAAGCTGTCAGCTTATGGAATCAGCGGTAACTTATTGAGATGGGTCAAATCCTATTTACTAAACAGGAGCCAGTTGGTTGCTATAAAGGGATATCTGTCTCGCCCCACTTCAGTATCTTCAGGTGTTCCCCAGGGTTCACATCTTGGTCCCCTGCTATTCATTATTTTCATAAACGACCTGGTTCTTTCACTGTCCAATAACTGTCTATTATATGCAGATGATTTGAAGGTCTTCGCTTCGGTGACGACCTTTGGTGATTGTCTATCACTCCAGAATGATATTGATAAGATTGACCAATGGTGTAGCTCTAACAAAATGTCTCTTAATGTCAATAAATGCTGTGTTATATCTTTCACTAGAAAATTTCAACCATTGCAGTTCAATTATAGCATTCAGTCGCAAGTTCTAGAAAGACGCAGCATGGTGAAAGACCTTGGTGTAATGTTTGATGCAGATCTGTCATTTAGAGGACATTACGATTCTATTGTTGAAAGATGTAACAAACTGCTCGGCTTCATCTACAGATCAACCAAGCCTTTTAAAAACCAGAACTGTCTCATTTTACTTTGGTGCAGTCTGGTGCGTAGCGTATTAGAGTATGGATCTGTTATTTGGTCCCCTTATTACCTCACTCATATTAAGAGACTGGAAAGTATCCAGAAAAAATGTCTCAAACTGGCTTGTTATCGCTCTAAATTATGCATCCGGCAATTAACATATGGTGATTTACTGCGAAAATTTAATCTATCCAGTCTACAGCTTCGACGTCTACACTCTGATCTTTTTTATCTATTCAAGATTTTAAATGGACATATCGCTTCTCCGAATTTACTGTCAGATATCAGTATTAACATAAGATACAGGTGCCGCAGACCTAGTGTATTTGCTCTGAATGTTTATAAAAATAATATCTCTTATTACAATCCCATCGTGCGTATGTGCAGAGTTTACAATGAGATGGTAATTAAACACCCAGAACTTGATATCTTTGGACAACATTACACATCTTTTAAACGAACTGTCAAATCTAAAATTCTATTCGAGTCCGAGTGACCCCGCGACGTATTATATCGTCCGTATTGTGTATGTTTTTTTTTTCTTTCTTTTAGTATTTAGTTTTATCTTTTTTATCTTTTCTTTAAATTAATTGAACGTTTTTGTTGCTATCCTCGTCAATGTTTGGTCTAAATGTGTACATTGTTTTGGGTTGCATCCCAGCTTGTTTACTTTATTGTACATTATTCACTGTATCTTTTGGATGTAATCTGTTAATGTGCCTAATAAACAAAACAAACAAACAAACAAACCTGCTTGTTCTGATAAAGAAAGAATTTCGCCGATACTTCGTTTTGCACCAGGGAACGTGAAGTACGTTAGGTTTACGGAAGGAAGCTACTAAACGTAAACTAATGCCACTCAAAAGCTCAGGACAATCAACAGAGCCACCTGCTATGCTGAGAAGGTGCGATAGATCTGCAATGCGTCTTCTTTCTACAAGTGGTAAAAATGAAACTTACGACATCGCTGATCGTAATCACGAGTATATTTATTCATTTTAAACTGTAAATACCGCAGAAACCGTTTCTGAATCCTTTCAATTCGCGTTTCATATAGTTTGTGACAGGGGCTCCATACTTGAGAGGCATATTCTAAATGACTACGTACGTAAGCACAGTAAAGTATTTTTAGAGCTTTTATAGAGTTGAATCGTGTAACATCATCATAAAGAAGCCGAGAGCTTTAGATGCCTTAGCCACAATGTTGTCTATGTGTTCATCAAAAAGCAAATTAGCTATCAAAGGTTACTCCTAGGTCACGTATGGTAGTAACTCTGGTAACATCAGTGCCTAATAGTTTGTAAGATGATAACATGGGTTTAGATTTTCGGGTATAAATACAGACATAGCATTTGGAGACATTAATGTCAAGTTTGTTAACATGGCAGTAATGCTCAAATCTAGTGAGACCCTCCTTCAGATGCTGAGCGTCTTGAGTTGAGTTGATCGGCATCAATACCTTCATGTCATCAGCGTACATAATGATTTTGGCATGAGTAAAACATGACGAGATATCGTTTATGAAGATGTTGAAGAGCAAAGGTCCTAGTAAAGAGCCTTGAGGAACGCCCGATGGTATTAACATGGGAGAAGAAGTGTGGCCATTAAGAACAACAGTCTGGAATTTTTCTTTAACGTAAGAGGAGAACCATTTAAATAAATTACCCTTAATACCTATAGCTTGCAGTTTACGTAAAAGTGTTGTGTGATCAATACGATCAAAACATTTATTATAGTCCGTGTAAACTACATCAACCTGAGACGGTACAGTCAAATGTTTTGTCAGGAAGTCGCTACGTAAGATAAGGTTAGACGTCTTCGATCTGCCCTTAACGAAGCCGTGCTGCTCTGGACATAAAGATTGCGTAACGGATGCGTAGACTTGTTTGTAGACAATTTTTTCCAAATATTTTGCAAACAAACTAAGGTTGGAAATCGGTCTATAATTGTCGACTACATTTTTAAGCCCTTTTTTGTGAATTGGCGTAATAAAGGCAGATTTCCAGATATCAGGCATAATGCCTTCACCCAGTGAACGCCTAAACAGGATACTAAGAGGAACTCGGAACAACTCGCAATAATTATAATTGCTGGGATATTGTCGGGGCCGGCAGACTTATTTAAGTCGAGTGATGCTAATAGTTTGGAAACTTCTAATGTGTCAACTTCAATCTTCACAGGAAGAGTCCATGTCCACTACGTCATCCAAAATATTAACGGACTGAGTATTGTGTGAAAAAGTGGAGTGAAATTAATCGCTAAACATTTCACAGATAACTTCCCCGTCTTCAGATGTGCGCTGTCCAAAGTGAAAAACAGAAGGATAGTAGAGTATTATGTTGATTTTTCAGCTTTACATCACGTCACTTCACATCACATCAGGGTGAAGTCACTTATGGTGACTGCCTTTGCAAGTTGAGCACCCTGACTTTTAATAAGCTTATTTTGCGCTTGCAGATCCACTCCCAGCGTTGGATAACGTCTTCACTTTAGAACTTGTCACAGGCAGTAGGTAATCTGTGGCCCGTGTCATCACAAAAATGCATTTAGCTTGTTGCTTGGGTTTTTTCTTCGTGTTGTTCGTCAAATCTACCTTATTGGGCGAGATCGGTCGTTTGTATGTAACTGATTTAGAAGACTTTGGTGGTGGTGGTTCTATGCCGCCCTTCCGAGTCCGCAAGCGGTGCTCATTGATTCATTATTGCAGGCGGGATGAAACGATTCGTTTTATTTTTAGCAAGCAAGAGGGGTTTTGGTAAAAACAATGTGGCGGTACTTGGAAAATAACTTTACTTTCAAATTCCAGTGCCATCTTTTCAATATAAAAATAGTCAAATGTCATTAGTATTGGCAATATCTAATGGTTTTTAAGATAATGATTGTTTAATTGAAAATAATAGTCTTTGAAGAAAAAATTTGAGAGTAATTGTGGTGAAACAAAAAGGTTTTTGTCTTAAACTCTACAGCACTTCAGAGTTGTGGCCCCGCGGTTTGGGGTCCAAAAACCGAATTTTCAAAACTCTCCAGCGTGGCCGCCATTTTGTTTTGAGATTTTTTCTTATTTTTCTAAATTTGAAATGTCAAAATCTACCACTGTTGTAAGTTTGAACAAAATCGGTTGGAAAACAAAAAGTTACAAACCTCGCCACAGCCGCCATCTTGTTTTTCCCAAAAGTAATAATTTTTACCTAGTTCGATTAAAATTTTGCACATTTCCCCCAAACATCATTATAATCTTTTCCATCAGTCAGTGAGTGAGTAGTTATTAAACAATACTAAATAGAGTAGTTATTATCGACGTATATAAGTAACCAGCAAGCTGCGACCAAATAGGTTTTCTGTAATTTTGTGTGGCGGTCATTTTGTTTTTCACCATTTCGATTTTTTTTCTCGCTTCAGGATCTGCTTGGAGTCTTCTACAACTTTAGTTTGAGCACCATCTACCTATGTAGTGCCATTTTGGCAGGCAGTACCCCGTCATGAGGATCTTAACCTGGACTTCAACTTTTAATTTTTCCCCAGTTCGACTGGGTTTTGCACATACCTTTTTCCACCTCCTTCTGGGAGAACAATTATGTGAGTAAGTGGTGTTTAATTTGGTTTTCTGTAATTTTGTATGGTGTCCATTTTGTTTTTCCACCATTTTGTTTTTTTTTCTCGCTTCAGGATTTTCTTAGAGTCTTCTACAACTTTAGCTTGAGCAACATCTACCTATGTAGTACCATTTCGGCAGGCAGTACCCCGTCATGAGGATCTTGACTTGGGCTTCCACTTTTAATATTTTTTTCTGATAGTTTTATAAATTTTAAATACTTTTTCCATACATTGTAAACATCTACAAATGCTCCTTTTTGGTAATCAAAATGTAAGGTTCTTGGAAAATAAACCTTTTTCAATTTCAGTGTTGCCATCTTTTCGTTACGAAAATAGTCAAATGTCATTAGTATTGGTAAAATCTAACGGTTTTTGATAAAAAATATTAAAAAATGCTGCTTTTTCTATTTTTCACTTTTTTGGGGTAAATCTCAAAAAGCACCCTAAAAATGGGTTTTTTTTTCAATACTTCTTCATAATATGCATAATTTCTCAGTACATGCCAACTTTCTCAATTGTCGTAAACTGCCTCAAAATAGCCTTAAAATATTTTAAAAAATGTATAAAATTTACAAAATGGCCGCCACCGCGTCCGCCATATTGGTTTTTTTTTGCACATTTTCTTAAAATATCATTATACCATTTTTCACCTCCTTCTGGGAGAACAATTATTTTAATCAGTGAGTCAGTCAGTAAGTGAGTAATCGAGCTGTATATGCTGGGTTTTCTGTAAATTTGTATGGCGGCCATTTTGTTTTTCGACCATTTTGAATTTTTTTTTCTCGCTTCAGGATCTACTTAGAGTCCTCTACAACTTTAGTTTGAGCACCATCTACCTATGTAGTACCATTTTGGCGGGCAGTTCTCCGTCATGAGGATCTTGACCTGGACTTCCACTTTAATTTTTTTTTTCTAATTGTTATCTAAATTCTAAACACTTTTTCCGTACATTGTACACATCTACAAATGCTCCTTTTAGGTAATAAAAATGTAAGGTTCTTGGAAACTCATCCTTCTTTCAATTTCAGTGTTGCCATCTTTTCGATATACAAATAGTCAAATTCCATTAGTATTTGCAAAATTTAATGGTTTGTGATAAAAAATATTAAAAAATGCCGCTTTTTCTATTTTTCACTTTTTTGGGGTAAATCTCAAAAAGTACCATAAAAATGGGTATTTTTTTTTCACAAGGCAATACTTCTCTATAATTTGCGTAATTTATCAATACATGCCAACTTTCTCAATTGTCGTAAACTGCCTCAAAATAGCCTTGACATATTTAAAAAATGTATAAAATTTACAAAATGGCCGCCACCGCGTCCGCCATGTTGTTTTTTTTATATTTCATATTTTTCCTATACTATGCAATATAAACTGCGTGCAATGACGTTTTGATTTTTTTTCTCACTTGCACTCAGCCGCCGCAATAGGACTTGAAAAAAGGGTATCTCGAAAATGTCTTTTTCCTTAGCAGTTTCTAGGGTTGCCAGACGTTGCCAACCAAAATACCATAAAGTCATTTGTATACAGACTATACACAAGTCCTCATACTCGAAATTGTCAAAAAGTGGTTATTTCACTTTTTTGCATTTTGGGGTAAATCTCAAAAGTTACCCCGAAATGGGGTAAAAATATTTTACTAATGAATACCTTGTACCTATAGCTATAGCCGTTCTATGAACCTCAAAGCGCTCTAGTGTTGCCATCTGGAAGAAAATCGACTTTAAAAATGGCGTGTTTTCGTACCCCAAACAAAATGGCCTCTACGACAGGCGCCATCTTGGATTTTTAAAAAGTTTCCCCGATTGATAAATTTTGAGAGTAATTGTGGTAAAACAATAAAGTTTTTTTTCTTAAACCAAACAACACTTTTGAGCGGTGACCCCGCGGTTTGGGGTCCAAAAATTGAATTTTTCAAAACTCTCCGGCGCGGCCGCCATTTTGTTTTTGCATTTTATTAATATTTTTCTCAATTTTAAATGTCAAAATCTACCACTCTTGCAAGTTTGAATAAAATCGGTTGGAAAACAAAAAGTTACAAACTTTGCCACAGCCGCCATCTTGTTTTTCCCAAATGTCATAATTTTTCCCCAGTTCGATTGGGGTATTGTAAATTTTTCCCAAACATCATTATACCCTTTTCCACCTCCTTCTGGGAGAACAATCATGTCAATCAGTCAGTCAGTGGTAATCGAGCTATATATAGTATAACTAGTGTTTCGCCCTGGTGCGCGGGCTGCTGAAGCAGCCCGCGGGCATCGCCCGGTTGGGCTGTTAGTAACTTTGGAGAGTCGGACTGCGAATTGTGGAATAGGCATATTTCCGTCCTATCAAATCACATTGCAATTTCTCTGCAATTTGCAGTGGTGATGCACTGTGAAAACTAAATGCTCTATTATTTTTTCTAAAAACTTTGCTGGCTGATATGAAAATCATAGAGAAACTAATATAGTTACTACGTGAAAGATCTAATTAAAGCTAAGAATCCCCGGGTGCGGCTCGGCTGCCATCAACCAGAAAAACTGAACCTGGCAACTTACAACACGCGCAAACTGAGATTAGACACGAAGTCAACCTATTATTAGCAAGTTACACTGGGATATCATAGGGTTATCTGAAGTCCGAAGAGAGGGAGAGGACTCGATAATCTTCAAATCCGGTAACTTGCTATACTATCGGGAGGGCGACCAACAGTCCCTAGGTGGTGTCGGGTCATCGTCCACAAGCCCCTTGTGAACAACGTGATTACAATCGGAAGGGTGTCAACCAGGGTAGCGTACCTTATTCTCAGAATATCTAAACGGTAAACCCCAGTACACCGTTATGATCGGGTAGTTTACTGCAAAGTTGGGAAAACGATGCGGTGATGAGCTGAGAGTGGGGCAATTTGGAGTTGGGCAACGGAATGCCAGAGGCCAGATGCTGGCCGAATTTATGGAAAAGGAGAAACTCTTTATGATGAAGTCCTTCTTCAGGAATCCTGAAAGCCGGAAGTGGACCTGGATCAGTCCAGACGGAGATTTTATCATGTAGGCGAAAAAGCAAATTTTCAATGATGTCACTGCGATCACCGATTGGTACGTGGCACATTGAATATCAACGTAAAACTGGAAAGATCTCAACTGATACAACCCACGCTCCGACCATTACCGGCTCATATGTAAAACCCCGAAAGCTTTCAACTTTATCTTCAGAACCGCTTCGAAACCCTTGAAACCAACATAGATGTGGACAATCTAAACAACATGGTGCTGGATACTGTCCGTACGGTAAGGTTCTATATCTTTAAGACCCGCCGTCCCAAGCTAAAGAAACTCTCCAACCAAACTCTCGTACTCATGGATCAGAGTCGTGAAATGAGGCTCTAGAGCTCAGCGGATGATCATCGTTATCGGCAGCTTAATAGGCAGATACTAAGTATTTGACGAGTGACCTTCTTCAATTTAATAGGAATCGTAAAAGACTATCAAGAGGAATAAAGTTTCCAAAAGTTTCGGGAGAGATCCGTTTAATGTGCAAAGTTGATAAAGCTGAAAACTGATAACGGACGCATCATTTCATCGAAGCCTGAAATTCTGAGGGAGATCGATAGTTTCTATAGGCAGTTATATTCCACGCAGACACCTGTTGAAAGCAAGGCTAAAGACCATAGAGCCAAGCTTACCCGACACTACACCGAAGATATCCCGGATGTCAGCCTGTACGAGATTAGTATGGCTCTCAAGCAGCTGAAAGGCTGCGGGTGACGACGAAATTACTACAGAACTTCGGAGATCTTAAAACTCTTAGACTGGAAAGGACTCGGCATCAACAGTACTGGCTAAGACTTAACACACCTTCGTTTTGGCGATGGTATAGTTCTTATGGCTGAGACCTTAGAAGACCTGAACACAATGCTCGAAGATCTCCGTAGTGCTTCCCAAAGATTAGGTCTCAGTATGAACATGGATAAGACGAAAATCATGTTGAATGCCCATTTTGTGCCTGCTCCGTTACTCAAGACGAAAGTATACCAGTGTGTGTTGCCAAGGATGACTTGCGGCAGTGAAAAGTGGTGGCTAACTATAGGTCACATTAGTAGGCTCAAGATCACCCAGCGTGCAATGGAGAGAGCTATGCTTGGCATTTCCCTGCGTGATTGCATCAGAAATGAGGAGATCCGTAGGATCCGTACGATGTAATGATAATATTGTATATTGTTATAATAATGAATTTTTTCTTTAAATTTTGTGACTCTGTGCTTCTTCAGTTAAGTTCAGACTGCCTGACAGCCATCTCCACTCTCCCATTTGATCGTAGATCGCCAAACTTACTGTAGCAATATCTTTCCTTTAATCAAAAAGGGGTATAAATAAACCCAGTGGGTCAAAAACTGAAATCTCGCGATTTGTTGGTGGTCGCAAACCTTCGGTGATCTCTTTGCCTTCTTCAAGTTTAAACCAAACCCTAAAATATCTGTGGCTGGTTTCCAATCGTTCGGTCGATTAAGGGCCCAACTTCTTATGTCACAACGTCCTGCCTTATGAATCAAATTTGACACCAAAGGTCATCGAGTTCATCTAATAAGTTTCTGGGGGCTTCTTTTTTTTTATTACCCTCCAAAGGAAGCACTGAGCGTTTTGATTCTGATCATTTACCTCACCTGCAGGAACATTTCCCTGATCTCTGCAAAAATGGCTAATTCTCTCTTTCGGAAACTAAGCAGGACTGGAACTAATGAATTCAGTAGATCTGGGCCAGTCAGTAATTCAGTTTTCAGTGACACTCCTTGAGTTTCAGCTTTCGCGCCAAGAACATGTCTAAGTTTTCCAGGTTTGTTAATATTCCGATCTCCAAAATGTGGGGGATACCGTACTGAGCTGTTCAATTTTCTTGGCATAATTATTTTTTCAACATTTTATGCATCGAGTGGTCTATCCAATATCTTCTCAATCAAGCGTGATCGATTTTTATTTTGTTGTTCGAAAGCTTAATGTCATAGTAAAGCATACTCCCAGTGGTCGTGGATTTTCTTCGACTTAATATCGAGTGAGAATGCCAAGCGTTCGTCGTTCATCTGGAGAATATCTAGGTAGCTTAGAATTCCTAATGCCAATGCTATCAAATCTGAAGTATTTCTCTACAAAGAGGTGTAGTTCAACCTCTTTCTCAGACTCAAGGTGATAAGCAAACTCAAGCATAATCTTCCTCGACATTGACGACTAAACTCCATGCAGGATCCAATCGAGTTCAATGAGAGAGGCGACAGGATCATCCTCTATACCCTCTTTTATTTCTCGGCGTAAAATCTAATGCCAATAATCTTGGCCTGTCAAGTTCACTGTCGGTCGACCGAGGTGGTCGTACTAAGAAATCAAGTTGCCATCAATTACCTAAATGTCTTGGAAGCGTAATGTATGAATGTATAAACTCGTTCAAGGTTGAAGGATCCTGTATCTGTCACAAGCGTCAGAGAAGACGATCTTGCTTTCCAGGTTGTTATAGCCACCCACTGCCCTCTGAAACTCCAAGTCGACGTTCCGATTTCCGGCTCCTACCTCGTTGGCTACACTGCTCTCTACGAGTGGGACGGTGAACCCTTCATCAAGCAGAGCACACCTGTTAAAGCTATCTTCAGGCCCCTGGACGGTCACTGGAAGCACCTTCAAAAAGGACCTGTTTGGCACTTGCCGAAATGGATGTTTGCAGTAGCCACGGTAATCTTTGGTCTTTCTTCCTATTGGCCTCCGCCTTCGTTCAGTCATCACGGTGAAGTAACTTATGGCGAATACCATTGCAAGCTCAGGCATCAGAAAGGTTTCAGTCGGCGCTTGAAAATCCATTCCCAGCGTTAGTTAACGTCTTCTCTTTTGAACTTGTCACAGGCAGTAATCTGATGGCCCGTGTCATCGCAAGAAACATACCTAGCTTGTTGCTTAGGTACCTTTGTGCTGTTCAATAAAATTACCTCATCGGGCACCTCCGAGCTAAACGTCTAGTTCGGTCGTTTGCATGTAACTGATTTAAAGGACTTCGGTGGGTGTGGTTCTATGCCGCCTTTCCGATCCCGCAGGTGGAGGGCATTGATTCGTCATTACAAAAGACACGAGATGTAATGATTCGAGCGCTGTTTTTTTTTCTAGCAAGCGGGGCGCAAGGGTGTGCACCCACTTAGGATCGGGAACCTCCACGCTTTTGACGGATTTTAACCTAGACTTCCACTTATAATATTTTTTTCTGAGAGTTTTGTTAATCCTAATACTTTTTCATATTATTATACCCCTCTTCAATTGCTTCTTTTTAGGGTTCCGTACCCAAAGGGTAAAACGGGTGAAAGGGACCCTATTACTAAGACTTCGCTGTCCGTCTGTCTGTCTGTCACCAGGCTATATCTCATGACCCGTGATAGCTAGACAGTTGAAATTTTCACAGATGATGTATTTCTGTGTCCGCTACAACACAAACAAACAAACACTAAAAACAGAATAAAATAAATATTTAAATGTGGCTTCCATACAAAGAACGTGTTTTTAGGGTTCAGTACCCAAAGGGTAAAAACGGGACCCTATTACTAAGCCTCCGCTGTCCGTCCATCTGTCTGTCTGTCTGTCTGTATCTCATGAACCGTGATAGCTAGACAAATGAAATTTTCACAGATGATGTATTTCTGTTGCCGCTATAACAACAAATACTAAAAATATAATAAAATAAATATTTAAGGGGGGCTCCCATACAACAAACGTATTTTTTTTTGCCGTTTTTTGCATTATATTAATAACGACAACAGGTAGACAGTTGAAATTTTCACAGATGATGTATCTTTGTTGCCGCTATAACAACAATTACTAAAAACTGAATAAAATAAATGTTTAAGGGGGGCTCCCATACAACGTGGTTTTTTCTGTTTTTTGGTACGGAACCCTTCGTGCGTGAATCCGACTCGCACTTGGCCGGTTTTTTTTATGCCATTTTAGAATGTGGCGGTACCTGCAAAATAAACCTTACTTTCATTTCCAGTATTGCTATAAGTATTGGCAAAATCTAATGGTTTTAGATAAAAAATATTAAAAACTGCCGCTATTTCTATTTTTTTTCAATTTGTTTTGTAAATCTCGAAAACTACCTTTAAATTGGGTCTTTTTCTACAAGGCAAAACTCATTGTTATGTTGCATAAATCGTCGATACATGCCAACTTTTTCAAGTGTCGTAAACGGCCTCAAAATATTAGCCTTAAAATATTTTAAAAATTCATAAAATTTTAAAAATTGCCGCCACCGCGAATTTTGTATTGATTTTTCTGTTTGACATAACTTTCCTATATTTTGCAACATATACTGCAAGCAATTAAGTTTCGATTTACTTTCTCTCTTGCACCCAGCCGTCGCAATAGGACTTGAAAAAAGAAAGGATATCTCAAAAATGAATTTTTCCTCTGCAGTTTGCAGGGTATCCAGACAGTGTCAACCGTAACACCAAAATGTCATTTCTATATATATATACGTTTTGGTGTTTAATAAATCTTCTCACTCGAAATTTCCATAATGTAGTTGATATACCTACTTTTATGCATTTGGAGAATGGGCAAAATGTCCCAAGTGTTGTAGCACTTTGAGTTGTATATCATTAGAAAGGTCTCATTTAGTTGATCAAAGTATTGTATGACAGCAAAGCTGAATTCCGCGTCAGTAAAAAGTTACAGGAGTTTGAAGATCGTATAATTAGTATTAAAGTGATAGTGTTTTGTATCATAGTTGACCATCAATATGAATGAAAACTCTAAAAAGTACATTCATATTTAAAAAATACTACACATTTTAAAAGGTAACACTTCTTCATCATCATCATCATATCAGCCGCACGACACCCACTCCTTAACATAAGCCTCCCCCACGGATCTCCACGACCATCGGTCCTACACTTCCCGTATCCAGGGGCTTCCCGTGACCTTCGCCCTCACGTTGGTCCACCTTGTCGAGGGCATACCCACGGAGCCGAGTCCAGTGCGTTGTCACCATTCCAAAACCATTTCGCCCCAACGGCCATCGATTCTTCTCGCTATGAGTCCAGCCCACTGCCACTTGAGCTGAGCTATCCTTCTCCGGAATCTCCTACGGATCTTATCCATGTTTATTCTGAGACCCACTCTTTAGGAAGTACTATGGATATCTTCGAGCATCGTGTTCAGGTCTTCCAACGTCTCAGCCATTAGAACTAATCATCAGCAAAACGAAGGTTTGTTGTGTGAACAGTTTTGAGAAATAAGATCTCCCTGTAACCACACCTCGCTGCAGTAAGATGGGATTTGTGCTCTGATTCTGTACTCGGACCGACATGGTGGCATTTTCGTATAAGTACCTCAATACCTTGATATACCTTTAGTCCACTTGGCACCTCTGGAAAGACTGCAGCACCGCCCAGGTTTCTATCGAATCAAAGTTTTTCTCATAGTACACGAACGCCAAGCAAAGTGGAGATTATACTCCTCGGTCTTCTGTATAAACTGCCACTGCGTAAGGATGTGGTCTATTGTTTTATGAAAATACTGTCTGCGCGTTTGTCCTCACTTTCACCTGATGGAAAGTGAAGTGGAGGACGAAGATTGAGCACGCACAGTCAGTCAAATGCGTATTTACTCTCGCCTTAAGGCTAAGGTCTTTAAAGACGCCTAAGTTATATTGTTCGGGGAATACAGACGCAGGGAGGGCATTCCACATCTTAGCTGTTCGAATTAAAAAGTTGGAACCGAAGCGTTTCGGCGGGTACGTGGAATATCGACAACATAAGGATGAAAAGCCACCCTGGGGCTTGTAGTCCAAAGATGAAATGGGGAAGGAGGTATGAGGTTGTGTATGTATGTGGTCTATGGAGCTAAATCCTTTTCGGAATCCGGCTTGTTTGGGAGATAGGAAGTCGTCGAACCTGTGAGCGAGACGATTCCTAAGGACATTTGAAAAAACTTATAAACGTGGCTCAGAAGTGAGATGGTTCTGTAGTTCTTTAGAAGGGACTTGTCACCCTTTTTAAAGAACAAAATCACCTTATGTTCCATGCCTTCGGCTTTCTGCCCTCGATAATGACGAAATTGAAAAGCTTCTGTAGGACCTTAAGTATCGGCTTATATACCGCCCGCTCTCAGAAGTTCTGTAGTGATTCCTTCGTCAGTGGGGGTTTGCCATAATCGCCATGCTTGGATGGCGGGTTGGCGATAGCAGTAGACCAAGGTTTTTGGAGACGCTGCTACCCATCTCTTGATGGCTGTGCTGCCTTAGTCGCCAAACATGGTTCTCTCTATTGCACTTTGGGTGACTTTGCGCCTTCTTATGAGACCGATGGGTCTCCGTTAGTGACTACGTTTCACTCTCGTATGTCGTCACCAACAACCCACACTGGTCAAAGACTTTCCTGTTGCGACACTAAGGTACCTAAGTAGGACGCGAGATTTTCCGAATCTTCCCGAATGATACACATCCGAGCTGTATTCGACGAGAGATCTTCTTCTCGAAATTGAACTTACCTGACTGGTTTGTCGTCTGACCTAACCAGTTAATGGTCAAAACATTCAAGTGTAGTGTATTTATTGTTGTCAAATAAAAAAATAATGGTCAATGAACATGATTCTCTGATTTTCTATATTTCTAAACCTTTACTCGCCAAGGTATACTGAAAAATAGAACACTAAGCTCATCATATTAGGTTGCCTGTCCCTTGACGCAAAGCGAGGCAGCAGAGCGGAGAAACGAAGCAATATTACTAATATGATAGCATAAAATCTCCGCTCCGCTGTTCTATTGGTTAATATTTCTTCGTTTCTCCGCTCCACTGCCTCGCTCCGCATCAATGGACGGGCAGCCTTATACAGAGTACATAGAATAGTGCTCATCACATGGAGTATTCTCTCAATGGAGGGCATACTTGTCGCAATCAATGATTGAGACAACGGATTCACCTAAAGTGGCTAACTGATTGTAGATTATGCAAACAAACAAAAAAAATACACAGAGCTCATCAGTGGATCAGCCCTGACACCTAGCAGAGGAACCACCGAGGCTGAAATCGGCAAGGAGAGCCTCATATTAATCATTTATATACACAATACTAAAAAAACTCCGACAAAAACGTAGCAAAAACCGATATTTTTTGTTCTTGATGCTATTTTTTTCAATTATCTTCGAACATATTTTTTCTGACTTTGACGTTACTTAGAAGAAAATATACTAATTAAATGTGATGAGGACAACATATATAACATTTAAATATATATATGTCATATATTGCTACAAGGGTTGGGATTGGGACATTCTTCATATAAAATTGCCCATTCTCTTTTCGAAGAAAATCGACATTTAAATTGGCATGATTTCGTACCTCAAAAGAAATGGCCACTACAACAGTGAACATCTTGATTTTTTTTCCAAGATTGGTCATAATCATAATATAAATGAGGGTTCTTGTAGTGAAACGGAAAAATATTTTTCTCTAACCAAACAACACTTTAGAGTTGTGGCCCCGCGGTTTGCGGTCTAAAAATCTATGTTTTTCAGAACTCTCCAGCGCGCGCGCCATTCGGTTTTTAATGTCAAAATCAACCACTCTTGTATGTTTGATCAAAATCGGTTGGAAAACAAAAAAATTGAAAACATCGCCACAACCACCATCTTGTTTTTCCCAAATGTCATATTTTTTCCCCAGTTCGATTGAGGTTTTGCACTTTCCTCCAAACATCATTATACCCTTTTCCACCTCCTTCTGGGAGAACAATTATGTCAATGAGTCAGTGGTATGTAGTTTCATTCGTCAATACATGCCAACTTTTTCAAGTATCGTAAACTGCCTCAAAATAGCCTTAAAGTATTCTTAAAAAATATAAAATTTACGAAATGGCCACCAGCGCGTCCGCCATATTGTTTTTTTTATTGTTCATATTTTTCCTATATTTTGCAGCATATATTACGTGCTACCACGTTTTGGTCTTTTTTCTCACTTGCACCTAGCCGCCGCAATAGAACTTCAAAAAAGATATCTCGAAAATTAAACAAATTCGTTTTCGCTTTAAGGAGACTAAGATGCGTAGCAGGGAAGAAAGTAGCTCTTACCGCTTACTATGGCTATGTAGCTTCTGTGCTGCGATACGGTCTTATATTGTGGGGTAGATCCCCTGAATCAATAAGGCTTTCATTTTACAGAAAAAGTGTCTAAGAGCTATCTGTGGCGCAGGTCCTATGGAGAATTGTCGCCCTTTGTTTAGTCAACTAAAATTATTGACTTTAACAGGTTTATTTGTCATAGAAGTAGGTAGCAAGCTTTATACGAACTCTCATACTCGAAATTTCCAAAAAGGTGTTATTTCACTTTTTTGCATTTTGGGGTAAATGTCGAAAGTTACCCCGAATTAGTTCGATTGGGGTTTCGCACATTTTCCCCAAATATCATTTTACCATTTTTCACCTCCTTCTGGGAGGATAATTATTTTAATCAGTGAGTCAGTCAGTCAGTAAGTGAGTAATCGAGCTGTATATTCTGGGTTTTCTGTAAATTTGTATGGCGGCCATTTTGTTTTTCGACCATTTTGATTTTTTTTTCTCGCTTCAGGATCTGCTTAGAGTCCTCTACAACTTTAGTTTGAGCACCATCTACCTATGTAGTACCATTTTGGCGGGCAGTTCTCCGTCATGAGGATCTTGACCTGGACTTCCACTTTTAATTTTTTTTGTAATAGTTTTATAAATTGTGAATACTTTTTCCGTACATTGTACACATCTACAAATGCTCCTTTTAGGTAATAAAAATGTAAGGTTCTTGGAAACTCATCCTTCTTTCAATTTCAGTGTTGCCATCTTTTCGATATACAAATAGTCAAATTCCATTAGTATTCGCAAAATTTAATGGTTTTTGATAAAAAATATTAAAAAATGCCGCTTTTTCTATTTTTCACTTTTTTGGGGTAAATCTCAAAAAGTACCCTAAAAATGGGTAATTTTTTTTTACAAGGCAATACTTCTTCATAATATGCATAATTTGTCTGTACATGCCAACTTTCTCAATTGTCGTAAACTGCCTCAAAATAGCCTTGAAATATTTAAAAAATGTATAAAATTTACAAAATGGCCGCCACCGCGTCCGCCATATTGTTTTTTTTATATTTCATATTTTTCCTATATTAAGCAACATAAACTACGTGCAATGACGTTTTGATTTTTTTTTTCACTTGCACTCAGCCGCCACAATAGGACTTGAAAAAAGGGTATCTCGAAAATGTCTTTTTCCTTAGCAGTTTTTAGGGTTGCCAGACGTTGCCAACCAAAATACCATAAAGTCATTTGTATACAGACTATACACAAGTCCTCATACTCGAAAATGTCAAAAAGTGGTTATTTCACTTTTTTGCATTTTGGGGTAAATCTCAAAAGTTACCCCGAAATGGGGTAAAAATATTTTACTAATGAATACCTTGTACCTATAGCTATAGCCGTTTTATGAACCTCAAAGCGCTCCAGTGTTGCCATCTGGAAGAAAATCGACTTTAAAAATGGCGTGTTTTCGTACCCCAAACAAAATGGCCTCTACGACAGGCGCCATCTTGAATTTTTTTAAAGTTTCCCTGATTGCTAAAATTTGAGGGTAATTGTGATGAAACAATAAAGTTTTTTTTCTTAAATCAAATAACACTTTAGAGTTGTGGCCCCGCGGTTTGGGGTCCAAAAATCAAAATTTTCAAAACTCTCCAGCACGGCCGCCATTTTGTTTTTGCATTTTTTAAATATTTTTCTCAATTTTAAATGTCAAAATCTACTACTCTTGCAAGTTTGAACAAAATCGGTTGGAAAACAAAAAAGTTACAAACTTTGCCACAGCCGCCATCTTGTTTTTCCCAAATGTCATAATTTTTCCCCAGTTCGATTGGGGTATTGTACATTTTCCCCAAACATCATTATACCCTTTTCCACCTCCTTCTGGGAGAACAATCATGTCAATCAGTCAGTGAGTGGTAATCGAGCTATATATAGTATAATATTTACAAGAATAAACCCATGTTATCTCTGAAGAGTGTAAATGTAACAGCTGGTAGCGGCTTAGTCAGCACATCCGCTACTTGTTTACCTGTGGGAAGATACAACAATTTAATTACATTGTTTTCAACTTGTTCCCTAGAAAAGTGGTACTTAATATCTATATGTTTAGACCTCTTGTGGCTAGTTGGGTTATTTGCTATGCTGATACAGCCATTATTGTCTTCAAAAATAGGAATTGGACTGACAATATTAAGTTAAGCACTTATTAATAGGGACTTTAACCATAATGCTTCTTTTACAGCTTCAAACAATGCCATATACTCAGCCTCAGTCGAAGAAGCCGCCACAGACATTTGTTTTTTTGTATTCCAAGTGATAGTACAGCTGTTGAACAATTTAAATAAATACCCTGATGTACTTTTTCTATCATTTACATCATTACCACCCCAATCTGAATCTACATAACCACACAAAATTTGTTCAAAATTTCTACACCTTTTGTACGTCAATTTTAAATTAAAAGTGCCTTTCAAATATCTAAGCACTCTCTTCAAACATAGCCACAATTCTTTATTATTTTTGTTTGTGTACCTACTTAAAATATTAAGAGAAACACTTAAATCAGGTCGTGTACACAACATAACATACATTAAACAACCAATAAGGTTACGAGAAGGTGCATTAAAATCACCGTCCAAGTTTAAAGCTTCATAATTAGGCTTATTTTCCATAGGTGTACTAATGGGATTACATTCAGACATACCAAATTTTTCTAAAATGGTTTTTATGTATGAACTTTGATCTAAAGTTATGGTGTCATTTTTACGGGTGATTTTAATGCCAAGAAATAATTTAATATCATTCAAGTCTACCATTTTAAATTTACTCATCAAATAACATTTTAAACTATCGAGTGTTTGCTTATTTGGACAGGCCAAAACCAGATCATCTACATACAGTAAAACGTAAATATTTTTACTCACGTCACCCTTATCTAGAATATAAAAACATCTATCAACTGATGAGCTAACAAACCCCTTTTCTTTCAGACACTTATCAAATAATTCAAACCAACATCTAGCAGCTTGTTTCAAACCATACAAAGCTTTATTTAATTTACAAACATAACCTTCTTTGCTAACTATACCATCTGGCACTTTCATGTAAATATCTTCCTTCAATATGCCATTTAAGAATGCAGTTTTTACATCCATGTGATGTACTAATAAATTATATTGATTTGATAAACAAATCAAAAATCTAAAACTTGCTATACGAGCAACTGGGGCAAAAGTTTCATCATAATCAGTCAAATGTTCCTGACTAAAGCCCCTGGCAACAAGACGTGCCTTATATCGTAATGGGTTACCAAACTCATCAGTTTTAACACTAAAAACCCATTTACAGTCAACTATATTCTTATTATCAGGTTTAGGCACTAACGTCCAAGTACTATTTACTAAAAGAGAATCTATTTCATCTTTAATCGCACTTTCCCATATATTTCTATCATTCCGATCTTTAATCTCATTAAATGAAGTGGGTACTTTGCAATTTAATGACTGAGCACATAATAAAACATCAATTTCGCTATACGACACAGGTGTACGACCTTTTAGCCTATCACTCCTTCTCAACTGACAAGAATCATCGTTATTTTTATCAGAACTACAAGTTTTACTTGAACTTGCTTGATCGCGAACCTTTTGATTAGGCAAGTCATACGAATCGTTCAACCTACGAATCTTACTACTAGAAACAGATTTATCACATTCTGTGCTATCTGATTTTTGCCCAACTGATTTCGATCTACCCGATTTCGACCTATCGGTTTCAGTGCTATCAGCTTTAGGCGTATCAGATTTCGAACTGTCACAGGTTTGAGGATTTATTGAGGCTGACTTCGATGTCAGGTCATTATTTTGGAAATGTTCTATTTCATTTCCTTCCAACCGTAATTTGGGCCTTGACTCTAAAAAATTTACCTCATCGACTATAACGTCCCTAACTGTTTCATATCTCTCATGTTCCGTGTTCCATACCTTATAGCCATTTGGTACGTAGCCTACCAAAATACCCTTCCATGATTTTTCATCAAACTTAGCTTTATTGGTTTTATTATGCACATAGACGGTAGCACCAAAAACCTTTAAATATTTAATTGCGGGCTTTTTGTCATGCCACATTTCAAAAGGAGTTTTATTTTGTTGTAAAGCGCGGGTAGGCGTAATATTTATCAAATAAACTGCGGTTAATACTGCATCTCCCCAAAAACACTTGGGTAATTTTGCACCACTAACCATAGCTCGGGCTTTTTCAGTAATTGTCCTAACCATACGCTCTGAAACCCCATTTTGTTGTGGTGTTCTAGGAACAGTAAAATGGTATGAAATTCCCCGAGACACACAGTAATCTTTCATTTCATTTGATAAATACTCTCGGCCATTATCACAGTACAAATTTACTAATTTTAAATTGAATTTTGCCTCACTTTTCGCAACGAAATCTTTAAATGCAGCAAACACGTCTGATTTATAGGTTATTAGGTATGCAACACAGTAGTGAGTAAATTGATCAACAAACAACACAAAATAATTCTTATTATCAGTTGTACAAGGAGTGATCGGACCACACACGTCGGAATGAATAACAAATAAAGGCCGCTTAATATGACTTTTTTCTTTAGACACGTTAAATGGCAATCGAGTCTGTTTCCCGTTTATGCATGATTCGCAAAGTTTTTCGTCAGGTGTTATTGATGCGATTAAGTTTACGTCTTCAGTCATGCAATTATTTTTCAAAGTTAAAAACTTCTGCTTACTTATGTGGCCTAATCTTTGATGCCACAAGTCGTAGTTATTTTTATCACTTTTGCATATTTGAGAAACAGACTGATTACCTTTAACTTCAAAATCTACCGAAATTAAATTATTAATTGCCTTACCTTGCATCAGTACTGTACCGTCTTTACTGATATAAGTTCCATGCTGATCGAAGGTGATGGTCAGGCCTGCACGCTGCATCCTCGATACCGATAGCAGGTTGTACGGCGCCTCCGGACAGAACAGCACGTCTTCCAGCGTTCCTTGGATGCCAGTGTCGCTTATTACTTGCAACATCCCACGTTTGGTAGCTGAAATAAATTCACCGTAGTAGTAAGATATTGGGCATTCTAACTCACTTCATTCGGTCGCACGACGCTCGCAGACGCGACCTCACTCGTGCGTTAGAAAGCCCAATATCTTACACGAATTTATTGTTTCACCACACACCTCGCAGCTCACCACCTCGTCGCAAAAGCATACACGGACAGACAGGAGCTTGTTCAATTCCTCAACGTTCCGTATGGCGATTCGCTCACTATCGTTCGGTTGTAGTTGCAACCTTTCTCGTTCATTAGAAAGCCTAATATCTTACACGCATTTATTTAATCTCTATATAATACTTTTGTCTTCACCATGCACCTCGCAATTCGCCACCACATCGCAACAATTATGTATTTTGAAGCAACTGAGTCGCGTTTTTAAATCTTTTAAATGGTGTAGCGATAAAATTAATGCTCATTTACTTGAAAATCACGAACCATTGCGGACAAGTTTAAACAGTGTAATGAAGTTTATCAAACAAAAAGAATCACTTAAATTAGAATGCGTCTGTCCTATGTCACCTAGTCAACCAAAACGACATGGCAACTTATTACCGAATTCGATAAGATGTATTGTTTGTGGTCCTTCAAATTGTGGAAAAACTAATTTAGTAATAAGTTTATTGTTGCATAAATACGGTCCACGTTTTCGTAATCTTTATGTGTATTCAAAATCTCTATACCAACCTAAATACTTATATCTAGAGAAAGTTTTGAGTATGGTTTCTGGGACATCCTTTAACAAATATAACCATAATACTGACATTTTGAGCCCGCATGAAGCTTTACCAGATTCTGTTATCATTTTTGATGATGTTGCATGTGAAAATCAAAATAACATTAGAGATTATTTTGCAATGGGACGTCATAGGAACATTGATTGTTTTTATATAAATCAGACTTACACTAAAATACCTAAACAGCTTGTAAGAGACAATACGAACCTAATAGTTCTGTTTAAACAAGATGACATTAATTTAAAACATGTTTACGAGGAGCATGTAGGTTCAGATATGTCTTGGTCACAGTTTCGGGAAATGTGCTCAACTGTTTGGAGTAAGCCTTACAGTTACCTTGTGATAAATAAAGACTGTGAAAAAAATAACGGCTGCTACAGATTGGCATTTGATACGTTTGTAATAATGGACTAACAATTATGTACATACATAATCGTTTGTTACACAAATAATTCCTCATTCTTAATCGTGATTCGGAATTAGATAGTATACTGTTAAAAATGGAGAAAAATCTTAAACAACAAATTGTAAAATCTGCTGCAGCTGTAAAAAGAAAAGTTGAAATGATAAAGGATGCAAAAAATAATGATAATATGGTATTTGAAAAAATATTCAAACCTATAGTTGACCCACTTAACTTGATAGCGAACAAGAATAATGAAAAACACCTCGAAGAAGAAGATCAATATAATCCCTTACAAAAAAAAATTAAAAGTAGCAATAAAGATAGCGAAGCGTCGTCATCGTCCGGTGACGATTTCAATGAATTTGAGAGTGAAGAAGAAGAACAGACATATTCAGGGTTAAACAGTGACAAAACCCTTATGGTATCGCCTTCTGAAGATCCTAATATCAGCGAGACATCGTTCAAGTCTTTTCAGTCATCACCAACCGTTAAAAATCAGTCATCGTCATGGTCCACATCATCTGAAGTATTTTCTGATATACCTTTCGGAATAAGGAATGAACGCGGGAAACTAATGCTCGGCAAAACCCGCGTCCATGATGATGGTAATTTCCTCAAAATAGGAGCTCGTACTTTAGAAAAAACAGATGGGTTAAAAGAACTCTTGTATAAAAAGAAACCAAACTTAGATATTATTACTGACGTTGACTTACAAAACTATAAACTGTTACTATTAGAAACCAATGCTCACCGACGCAATTGTGATCCATCTAAACCAATAAATAGCAACAAGGGATTTAAGTATATGAATATTATCAAGCCTATATTTGCTAGAAATCCTACAACAAGCGAGAGTGTTTCACAGGGAGAAGGATTAAAAGTTTTGAAAAAATTTAAAAAAGATACTGACTATGTTTATTGGGATGACCCAAACGAATTAGTCGAGCGTTTAAAATTACTTCTAGCATCGAGAGAAGCAGGTAACACTGGAGTTGATAATGAAATAATATCAATAGTTGAGGAATTAAACGAGGCTGGTATTAGTATAAACGTAAAAGAATATAAAAAGCACAATGCCACGGGAAAATTTGGCAGTGCACTCGTAATTTCCTTGAACAAAGCATCTAGACCGCAATGAATATAGACAAGTTCGGTCACCACGTTCACAAGCGCTTACGGTTGGCAGAATATATTGATACCTTCAACGATTATTTGGCAAAATCAGATACGGGATATTATGATTTGAAATCATCTAAATTAAAAGGTTTATCATCTCCAAATGAAGATGATGAAGCAGTGAATAAAGCTTATGTGGATAAAACAATTCAAGAACTAAGAAAAGAAATAAAGAAAGTTCAGAGTGACGTTAAAAATTATCTAAATAATTTGGAAAAAGTAACAACAAATCGTTTAAGTACTTTATATTATACTAAAACCGAAATAGATAAATTGATTGAAGTTAAATTAAACAAAAATGAGTAAAAAAGATATAGTCGACGAAATCCATAAAGCAGCAAGAAGAAATTTTCCTCGTCGCTGTACTATAATTAAAGGAATAGATGATTTATGGCAAGCTGATCTTATAGATTTACAGAAGTATTCGAAATATAACAAAAGTTATAAATACATTTTGGTAGTTATAGACAGCTTATCGAAGTATGTTTGGGCTAGACCTATAAAAACCAAAGAAAAAAATTGTGTTACAAACGCAATGCAAGATATATTGACAAAGTCATCGCGAATACCCAAACATTTACAAACTGATTTAGGCAAAGAGTTTTATAATAACACTTTTAAAAAAATATTAGACAAGTATAAGATAAATCATTATTCCACGTATTCTGTAAAAAAAGCATCAATTGTCGAACGAGTAATACGAACATTAAAATGTCAGCTTTACAAACTATTTAGTTTGCACGGTTCTTATAAGTGGTTGGGAGAAAATTTGAACTCGGTAGTAGATAACTATAACAATACTATTCATCGAATTACGAAATTTAAGCCTATTGATGTCAATAAAGCAAACCAGATGGCTGTTAGGTCTAACATTATTAAAACACAAACCCATAAGACGCATAAAAAACCAAAATTTCAAGTTGGAGATCAGGTTCGTATTAGTAAGTTTAAAGGAGATTTTTATAAAGGTTATACCCCTAACTGGTCAACGGAAGTATTTGTTGTAGTTAGGGTAAATCAAACAGAACCAACAACTTATCATTTGGAGGATAAACACAAACAAAAAATTTTGGGGTCTTTTTATGAGTATGAATTACAGAAAACAAAATGTCCTGATCTTTATCTCATTGAAAAAGTTTTAAAAAGTAAAGGTAGCAAGCTTTTCGTAAAATGGCTAGGTCTGAGTGATGAAGAGAATAGTTGGGTTGATAAACAAGCCTTAATTTTGTAATGCATATAAATTAAGTGAAACAATTATGGATCGTCACTTCAAGAATATCGATGAAGGAAGGAAGTGGTGTTATTAACGATTTAATAAACAATTTACCGTTCGAGTTACATCTACCTGGATATCAATTTTGTGGGCCCGGAACAAAACTTCAGAAACGGTTACTAAGAGGTGATAGAGGTATAAACAAATTGGATGAAGCTTGTATGCATCACGATATTGCCTATAATAACCGTGATTTAGACGTTCGACATAAAGCTGATTTACATCTTTTGGACATGGCTAAGAAACGGTTAAAATCAAAAAATACAGGAAAGGGTGAAAAAGTTGCATCATGGATTGTAAAAAATGCAATGAAAGCAAAACTAAAAGCTGGTGCTGGTGTCAAACCATTTATGTCAATTATAAAAAAAATACATTCACAAATGAAAAAATTGAAATATAAGGACAGCTCCTCTGCTATAAAACACGCCTACGCAGCTGCAAAAAAATTGTTTATCAATAGAAAAGGTATACGATTGCCAAGGTGTATTCCTATACCCAAAAGCGGAGGTTTCTTGCCTCTGATCCCAATTTTTGCTGGTTTATCAGCTCTGGGCTCGCTTGCTGGAGGTGCTGCGGGCATAGCAAAAGCTGTCAATGATTCTAAAATTGCTCAGAAAAACTTCCTAGAATCTCAACGACATAATAAGATGATGGAATCCGTCGCTCTTGGAAAAGGAATGTATATCAAGCCTCATAAAAAAGGAGCTGGTTTATATTTGAAATCTTCAAAAAACTAGTTAAGCGGCTACCCAGACGTCCTCTCACTAATTATGACATATTAGAGCATGCGTCTGATATACCATACTTTCGAGGAGTCTTTATGAGAGATACACTACCATCAAAACCAAGAAAAATAGAGTGTGCCATACTAAATCTTGATAGTTCTGTTAATCCTGGAACTCATTGGGTAGCCTACGTTAAGCAAAAAGACTACTGTGAATATTTTGATAGTTTTGGTAATTTAAAGCCACCGTTAGAGTTAGTATATTATTTAAGAAACATGTCTATTAACTATAATTATGTACAATATCAAAAGTTTGGTACTATAAACTGTGGTCATCTTTGTTTAAAATTTTTAAGAGACTATTGGAAAGACTATTTATATTAAGAAAGAAATAAAAATCCTGATCAGTTCAAACATGTCTTTCACTGTGTCAATAACTGGCCAAGAGGCGTCTTTGGTAACAAATTATTCTCCCAGTCTACAATTAAACGGAAACTATGAGTGTGGGCTCTTGTATTTTTCAACATTTAATTCTATTCCTAATATAGACGACAGGAACAATAAATTTTACTATGGTAATGATGGAGTTATCGAAATACCTGAAGGATCCTACGAACTTCAAGATATTTGTGATTTTCTTAAAAGTAACTTAAAGAATGCTACGTTAAAGTTGACTTGCAATAATAATACATTAAAAACTCGTTTATTCTGTTCTGAAAATGTACATTTCGATAAAAATAATTCACTTGGAAAAGTTTTGGGTTTTGGTATGGAAACAGTGAAGGCAAATATAAGTACCGAGTCTCGGTATCCTGTCAGCATTTTATCAACAACTATCGTACGCATCGAATGTGACGTTATCAGCGGATCATTTGTGAACGGGAAAGCGAGTCATATAATTTATGAATTTGTACCCAACGTGCCACCTGGTTATAGAATCATTGAAATACCAAAAAATTTAATTTATTTTCCTGTCAACCAAAGTTCAATAAGTGCTATAAATATAAGACTTTTGGACGCTGAAAACAGACAAATAAATTTACGTGGTGAAGAAGTGCAACTGTATTTACACTTTAAAAAATGTTAAATTTCAATAAAAACTCATCTGCTTCGTCAATACGAGTCAGTTCTAAAAGATTCCTTCTCAAAGAAACACCGCTGCATCCTAAAAAGAAGCTGACTAAAAGCAATAAAGATTTTTTGAAGCAACTAGGCCTGTTAAAATGAATATTTTAAATATATCTCAACCGGCGTCATACGACAACAGCATAGAAAGTTTTGAGTATCATTCGTATAAACCTTACGTGACAAGTTTCAACAAGAATGATGAAATACGAATACCGATTAATCAGCAAGACTTGTATGTATTGCCTGCTCTCAGCAGTTTGTATATTGAGGGCAGAGTCGATGTATACAAATATAATAGCGCCAAAGAAAAGGAAAAAATTTCGAATGTGCATTTTATTAATAATCCTGCGTTATTTTTATTTCAAGATATTCGATATGAACTAAATGGAATAGAAATTGATAGAGTTAAAAATGCAGGAATTACCACAACTATGAAGTCTTATCTTTCCTTGAATGAAAATGAATCAAAATCAGCAAAAGTTTGGGGGTGGTCTACTACGGGTACTATCAGCAATGGCGTATTTTCCGCTTCCATACCATTAAACAAAGTACTAGGGTTTGCAGAAGATTATGAAAGAATCATTATAAACTGTAAACATGAGTTGGTACTTTTGAGAAGCAATACAAATCTCAATGCTCTAAAATTAAATACAGGTGAAGTTGTAGATGATATTGTAATAAATAAAATTGTTTGGCGAGTTCCTCATATTAAGGTATCAGATCGTGAAAGAATAAATTTATTAAAACATTTAGAAAAAGATCGTCCTATAACAGTAGCATTTCGTAATTGGGATTTGTATGAATATCCATTACTTCCCAAAACACGGAAACACACTTGGTCTATAAAAACTTCATCACAGATAGAGAAACCACGATTTGTTATTATCGCTTTACAAACCCACCGTAAACATAACGCGGTAATGTCAATGGCAGAGTTCGATCATTGCAGTATACGTGATGTCAGAGTCTTTTTAAATTCATCATATTACCCTTATGAAGGACTGAATATTAATTTCGCAGATAATAAATTTACATTAATATATGAACAGTATGCCAGATTTCAGCAGTCTTATTACGGACGTCGATCAGAACCGTTGATGAGTATAAAAGAATTCAAAGATATAGCTCCTTTATTTGTGATTGATTGTTCTCGCCAGCACGAGACGCTAAAAGGGTCAATCGACGTACGAGTTGAAATCGAAGCAGATCAAGAGATTCCTGATCAGACCGCCGCATATTGTCTGATACTGAACGACTGTATATTTGAATACAAACCTTTAAGCAATATTGTAAAAAAGATATCATGAATGACAATACTATAATCGTGGATTTACAAGGATTTAAAGATTTAAAAAATAAATTTATTATTAAAGAATTTTCAATAGCAACTAAAGATCATACACAGACATTCTTAATCAAACCACCCTATACTTTTAAAACTCTATCAGATGAAGAAAAAAAGCAAGTTCGATGGTTGGAAAAAAATCGGGGTATCACTTGGAGTGAAGGATTCATCGACTATCGCGAATTTCGAAGGGTTGTTGTTCCCTACCTAAGCGGCAAAAGAGTATTAACCAAAGGATTGGAAAAAGTTTTGTGGATTAAAGAGTTATGTCAAGATTGTGAAATCATAGAATTAGGTGAAAAAGGTTGTCCTAAGTTGATAAAACTATATAATGATTACTGTGAAAAGGAAGATAAAAAATTGAATTGTGTCTACCATAAAAAGTTTTGTGCGCTAAAAAATGTACTTTATCTAAAAATGTGGTATTGTAATATTAATGATTTTACCTAACAATATTTATTGTGTATTTTCTGTTTCATTTTATTTGGAAATAATTTTAAAATAAATACTTGTTTATATATTAAGTCTTTTATTTTCTTTAAACAGTGATGATTCCGATTCTAAGAAGTAAAAAAATAAACAAAGTCTTTTCAAATATGAATTTATTTATTACACATAAGTCTATGGATATACATTAGAAAACTAAAAGTTATCACCGCAAAGTTTTTTTGATATTTTTTTCACGAGATTGTCGGTGAGGTCCATGATTTCATCCACCTGATTCTGCACTACGTACTGCGCACTGAGTAGCACGCTACCGTCGTCATCACTGGCGTCAATCTCAGACTGGAGATCGGATCCCATGTCGTTCACGATGTCCATCACCTTTATTTTGATTAACTTTATGCCTTTCTGTTCCCTCGTAATCACATAAGATTTAGTTGATCTCGGTGCGGTTTTTGAAATAGCCTTTTTCTGCTTACATTTCTTCTCCTGTCTGGGTACTTTGGCTGGTTTATGATACAGCTCAGAGAACTCTTGTGTAAACCCTTCTAGCGGATCTTGAGCGTACTGGGAAAACAGAATGTCTGGAGAGTCACCCATTATCTGCAACAAAATAAATATTTTTTGTAAATATTGATAATTATCATAAAAAAATCAGTAAAATAAAATTAATGATTAATTCATACTTACATGAAAACGGTAGTGCAGCGTTCGCTAGAGACAACAAGCAAGTGAGTGAAATGTGATCGAATAAAGGTTTCAATATTTTTTGTCTAATTGGCGCTTTGTATTTGCGTCATAGTTGCCCTAGATAATAATGTAAAAACAGCAACTTAACATACTAAAGGTAATTTTTTTCTTAAATAAAACCAGTTGTTATTTTGATTTATTTATTTTATCTTAGAATAAAAAGTTCAATTACAAAGTAAAATTAGTACAGTAAAACTAGTAAATTACAAAGTTATATTAGTAATAATATTAGTAAAAGTAAAATTAAAAATAACATTAATCTATATTTATAAACTATATAATTTTATAATGACCCCATGCCAAAGTAGAAGCCTTATCAGATAAAATTAATCGCTTGTCATCAGAGTTTGACAGTGCAATCTTATTAACATTTTGGGTAAAAATCTCGTGTTTAATACATCTGAACAAAATATTCTTTTTGCGAATCACCTTGTCGCGAAGCAAAGCTGTACGATAGTCAGATGATGACAAGTCTCTTACTACATTATTTTTAACACCTTTTGCTTTCTTAATAAACGACGATTCTGTTTTAACGCAATATAATTTAGAGCGCAGACCGACGAATTCAGTTATTAATTCACCTCCCAGTTCGTCTTTGAACAAGCCTGGTACTTTTTTGTTTTTTATTGGTAAACCGAAAATATTATCTTCTTTATAGTTACTGGTATCAAAATAGTTTAAGAAATTGTTTTTTAGATCACGATAAAAATCAGTCGTTTCAATTTTGTACACGAAACTGTCAGTATCAGTATAGCATAACTGTACTTTGTC
Organism: Agriphila tristella; assembly: GCA_928269145.1. Taxonomy (NCBI): domain Eukaryota; kingdom Metazoa; phylum Arthropoda; class Insecta; order Lepidoptera; family Crambidae; genus Agriphila; species Agriphila tristella. The sequence goes on from OV743435.1 coordinate 5,457,854, forward strand.
TCCGTAGTACGGTTTTATAATAGAGTAATGAAAATGATACATATGGCTCTTAGAGAGCTCTAATACTGCAAAACCGATGTAAATTGGTTTGTCTAAAATTATTCTTTCAGGTTTCATCTGAACAGCGACTAAATTTTCTGAAAAAATTGTCGCGCTATGAAAGTTGGGTCTTGCAATTAATTTGTCTGCTGAAATAAACTTTTTTGTTGTATTAGTTTCATCAGACCATTTATTAACTAATCTAACGTCAACTCTTTTTTCGGTGTCTTCTAATGTTTTACCAAACACGGAATTATTTAACAATTTAAAAAGATCTTGTTGAAAGGGTGTGACTGCTTTTTTCCGTAGTTCAGTATTTAAATTAATGTATTCGCCTAAAAATGAACTCTGTCTGAAAGTTAGAACGCGATGAATTTTATCTAAAACTAACCCATGGTTAATGCAGGTTTTTAAATGAACATAATGGATTACGTACTGATATTTTGAATACAAGTTAGGAATTAATTTAGGAGTTTTACCACCAGGTGGTATAAATTTTTCTGCGCAAAAGGGATAATCGTTATGAATACTGTGTAATTCATCCGGATATGTCAAATCAACTTCGAGAATAAACCCAAAGCAAGCATCATCGGCTATGTTCATGATATTAAGTTCCTCTATTTCATTTTGATCGAAAAGTCTAAAATCTGACACAGGTAAAGGCTGACACATACTGTAACCATACAAATTATTACAATCGATGTAGACAAGAAACGAATCAGGCTCAGTACAATCATGATAAGGCAAATATTTATTGTTAGCTTGCGCGTATCTTGTAGAACACAAACAAATCCCTCCGCGTATTCCCTTCTGTATGAATCGTATTATTTCTAAGTCGCATAACAATTCTAATTGAACACCTGTTTTGAGTAACATTGCATCAAAAGATAAACTCGGAGAAGTTAAATAAAAGGCTGGATCTAATTGATAATTGGACTTACAAACTTGTCGAAAATTTTCAAAAATATCAGCTAGAAGCAAAACATCTGTTTTCAGATAAAGGTCTGTGTATTCCCCCATATTTTTTATGTTGAATGTAGACCAAACTGTTTGAGCGTGAGCATGATCTGCATCACTTATAGCTTCATCAGTAAGTGAATTATAAAAACTCTCTTTTTGAGGAAGTTTTGTTTCAGAATATGAATCCCATTGTTTCATATGGTCATATGGATAGACTCCTTTACGAGTTAATAATTCAAAATGTTTTTCATGGGGATAACTATTTTTTAAATGTACAAAATCAGTTTTATCCAAACCTTTACACAACTTTTCTAAGCTAGTACCTAAGAACTGAAATGAATCAACAAATCGTATTTGAGCATATTTCTCATCATGCAATTGTATAAATTTGGTAAAAGATATATAGTTTTCTTTATTTCTTGGTATGACCTTTACAGATCCAGAACTCTCAGCTAACTCCTTTACAAACAAATGACAGTCATAACCTGCTAGGTTATGGAAAAATACAGGTACTAACTTAGGAACGCTGTATCGTAAGTTACAGTATTGGTGCGCTGCACCTCTATAACGTCCTGTAAGATGACAGTGATCTCTTACTTTGTCGAAAAACAATAGGCGATCACAAATGTGGCAAACATTAGCGTTTGCAAAATCCTCAGCATCGTTATCATTGAATTCCATTGGTACTTCATTATTCAATATTTCGTAAATGTTTCTAATATCGTTATAAAGTTTAGAGAGAAATTTATCTACACAATCAGCGCCTCGATACTGAACGAATCGATTTAAGCTACTATCAAAAGAGCAAACTATATAGTAACCAAAAGCTGCTGGAACGTGTCGTTGACGAGGCGAAGTATAACTTGTAGATGGACTTGGTTCACAACCTTGAATCGGTTGTAGAAGTGTTTCAAAGTCGGCATATACGACAAAGGGCACATCTTGTTTACGTTCAAAATTTTTGAATTCCAAATACGTTCCCTTATCGGGTAAAACTGTACAAACACCACTGCATGTGTGATTTTCGAGACTACTTTCACTAGTAAAAAATAGTAAGCAATCGTCACAAAAATATAATTTGCCGTGATGTTTAGTGATTTGGCTTCGCACAAGTCGAGAAAGGTTTTTTATCAAAACAAAATGACTATGTGCACCATTATCAAGCAAAAGGAGATTTATTTTAGTTCTATCAACCGATTTGAATTCAGACTTGTAAATTGGACCAACTACAGTACGGTTATTTTTCAATGAATACACATTTATACTTATATTAGAATTATTGCTTTCGAATGTAGCTATATCATTAAAGGTAACGGGAAAATACATATCTTTAATATTAAGCACATTTTTAAAATGAGGATAAGACGTAGTCCTCTCACTATTCTTTTTAACAGGGTAAAGGGCTGCAACAACGCTCCACAAAAAACAATGTTTATCGTTATTTCGAACGTTGATACACGCTTTTCTCTTTTTTATTGTTACAGGTAGATCAACATAGCTCGATCCTGAACCTCTTAAAGGATCAAATTTATTAATGTTCACATCAAAAGATACATTACTTAAAAAAGTCCAACCACTATCGCGATCTTCAAATTCTTCGATCTTTTTTTTAATACTACTGACAAGTTTTTGAAAGAACTTATCGTGATTATAATTACGGTGAATTATAAAATTTTTTGTTGTAAAGGACTTTGTTTCGGGTACATCATTTTTAATTAAAATAAAATTAGCGCAATATTCGAAATTCACTTTTAAACTTATATGCTTGTTCAAAGCGATCTGCAAGAGATTACTTATTTTAGAATATAAACTTTGTAAAAACGAATCCGGAAGAGACTCTTGTAATTCGTCGCTGACTACAATTCTGTATGACGAGATTCGACCACGGAAAGCCGTCGCGAATTCCACAACGCCATCGACGTCAGCCTTCCGAGTCGAAACATTATTCTTATGCTTATTGCTTCTCAAATGCCCTACCCACTGTCGGTTCGCAACTTCCAAGGTGCAATCAGAACAAAAAGGCATCTTACGAATCACAAAAATATTATTCAAATGTAACACAGAAAATTTCCCGTGACTTTTATAGTCAAATCCGTAGTAAATAATTAACCCTTTAAAACGAAATAAAAAAACGAAAAACGAATATTTACCGTGTGCGAGTGCAAGTAGTCGACAAGTACCTATACCAGTACGAAGCCAGTACTTACCATATACCTATTACAATCCTTATCAGAATATTATAGCTACCTATTTAAATTACCTACCTTTTGTACTCTACTAAGAGATTTAACCTACCTATTTAAATTACCTACCTTTTGTATCCTACTAAGGCTTGGGGGTCAGTAATTATTATTACAGTTAACTAAATACTATTTAAGATCTAAACTTTTGTTTTATTAGCCTTGGTAGCTCTATTTATCTTTTATGATGCAAATTTAACAGAAACCTTTAATGATATTTTAAAAAAGACTTTTTAGGCTGAAAATGTAACTTTTACTTAGTGTGAAATAGGGATAAAGGCTAACAACGATGAAAATTTAAACTTTTATTTTTATTAAAAACATAAGATTATTAATAAAGCTATAATATATATAATTTTAAAATTATTTTTTATCAGGGTAAAACACTGGCTTGCTTTCGGTGAAATAAGTAGTTTTGCTTTTCTTGAAGATCTTTTGTAGCAGCTCCCACTCGGGGTGGTCCTCGTCCAGCTGCAGCTTGAGGGTCGCTAGAGCCTTAGTATAGCGCAGCTCCGGGCGGGTGTCGAGCGCGTCTTTAGTCAGGTACACGCGGACTTCGGCGTAGTACCGCCCGTCGTGCTGCGCGCGCCTGATGATACACCCGTCCGCAACCTTGCTGGAAAGGCTGCTCTGGAGCTGATTGGATTGCGGGCGTGGGATACTCAGTGCAGGCTCCTCGTCGTCGGACCCCCCCAAGCCGAACAAGTCCAGCTCCTTAGTAATTTTCTTCTTTGCAGCAGAAGCGGTTCTGAAATAAAAAGAAATAAGTTTGTTACAACGATGATCACGTTAACACGTATGTTTTTATATAAAAACTATCATGATACATAATAAATAACTTACTTAGAAGGTGCCCGACTTGTCGCTTTCCTTTTGGCTGCTGTAGTAGTAGCTTTGCTGATACTGCTGATAGGGTCTCGGGAATGCTGCGTCTCAACGTCAGAGTCGTTTCTGGAAAAAAAGTTAAATAATTTCAGACACTTGTTAGAGTAATTGTATAACTAAAACTAAACAGATAAACCTGTACTATGGATCATAAATCATAAACTATGTAAATAAAACCTAAATAAATATGTAACAATTTATGACCCGTAAACGAAAATGATCCTGCTTATCAACCAATCATAATTTCACCTACCTGGGATTCAAACCCAGACCTTTGACGTGTTAGCCACAGCAAAAACACTTGCCTACATTTGCACATGGCCTAGACTAGTACAGTTCTAAACTAGATTAAATAACAAACTTACCTTGAGTTTCGAGCAGCCGCCGCCGGTTCGCGCCTCGCCTTCGCCTTCGTGGGGATCTCGAAAATTTCGTCAAATTCTGAATCCGACCTGAAAAAAATCGTAATTACCTATTATATACGGTAGCACAAAGCGAGTAAAAATCAGTGAGTGAGTCGATTTATTGGCGATTTAAAAAGATAAACGATAAATTTAAAATCACACAGCCAAGAAATGGACTTGCTACTCGACCGAAGACCGAAAACCGATCTGAAAAAAAAACACGAAGTCTTTCAACAAAAAATTTAATTATTACTCACATAGTGCTAATACCTGGAACTCACTCAGAAAAAAAGCACGAAGACTGAGGTGTAGCGTAGGAGCGAGAAGTCTCGTAGATTATTTCGAAGTCACAAGACGCGATGCACTTCCGAAGCACTGAATGAAGCATTGATAGAATTGTTCCCAATTTTATTGGTAAATAATTGTTGATTTTGCGAAATGCACAAGGGTTGCCAACATCATACTTGAACGGAAATTGACTTCTTGTCACGTGTCGGAAAAAATAAAAGTTTTGATACTTACCTATTACAATATAAATTGTTCTTTTTTTGTTGTGAAGATATTACGTATTCTATTTTTTGTTGTCATTTTTTAAGCAAAATTTTTAAGAAGTATTTTTTTTGCGTAGGTACTTATAAATTTAACCGCGAACGATAATGTTACGTAAATGTTCATACTTACACTTCACTAAGTAATGCCGTTATTATATTTTAAGATAAAAAAATCATGACATTCATAAGTAAACAGGTACCTACATAATATCAAAATTAGTATTTTTTATTAATAAATATTTCAAATGATCATTAACAACATCATTATAAGTGAAGTATAGCAAAAAATAAAATGAATAAATGAAATATTTTTACTCAAACTGAAATAATAAATCATTAAGATCGGTTCAATTCTGAAAACGTTACGATGAGCATCGTGTTTACTGTAGCGGTATTTTTGCCAGCCCTGTCGTATTTTGCAAATAAGCGCAAAGTAGCACCGTGACTTGTAATTGACGTAATAAGACATCCGTAAAATACTCCACGTTTAAAGTCGACCTAAATTTTCTTTAACTTTTAATTTTATGTATCAATTATTGATAATAATAATTGATGTGTATGTAAATTGAAGAAGTAAAAACTACTTTTATAAATAAAAAACGGATAAAAAGAAACAATATCTAAAAATTCAGTATATTTCTTGATTTTTTACTACCTGACTACTTTTTTACTTTATAAACATCGTAAATAATAAGGATAACGCTTACATCCAAAATAAATTTGTAACATAATAATATACTTATCAGACGACCTCCGTGGTCGAGTGGTTCGCACGCCGGGTTTCAAGGCGTCACCATCTCATGAGGTCCCGGGTTCGATCCCCGGCTAGGTCAATGTTGAAAATGAACTTTTCAATATTGTCTCAGGTCTGGGTGTGTGTCATACCACCGTTGTTTCTGATTTCCATAACACAAGTGCTATAGCTACTTACTTTGGGATTGGAGCAATGTATGTGATGTTGTTAAATATTTATTTATTTATTATTATTATTTACTTATTAGGCAATGCTAAAAAACTTGTTGGTTTATTTACGAAAAATGGGCCGATACGTTTACCTTCTTACATTTTAAAGGAAAATTTTAGTTAACGTAATTTATAAAACGGTTCCGTAGTCTATCACCAAATCCTTATTTTCATTTATCATACCTTTTATTATTTATTACCTACCAGTTCAACATCGCTAAATTTAAAAACTAAAAATAATTCGTCCCTATCCACTCAGATAGGAAGAGTTGTTTTATTATAGAAAAAAATTAAGTAATATAATAATACCATTATGAATGCAAAAATCTAAAACTTAACAACAAATATTGAAAATCATATATTAGGAACCGAGTTCACCAACTACTTAAACAGCCATTTAATTTTTAACCATCCGTTTTTAGGGTTCCGTATCCAAAGGGTAAAAACGGAACCCTATTACTAAGACTCCGCTGTCCGTCTGTCACCAGGCTGTATCTCATGAACCGTGATAGCTAGACTTTTTGTTGCCGCTATAACAACAAATACTAAAAACAAAACAAAATAAATATTTAAGGAGGGCTCCCATACAACAACGTGATTTTATTTGCCGTTTTTTGGTACGGAACCCTTCGTGCGTGAGTCCGACTCGCACTTGGCCGGTTTTTAATATTTTGTCAACGATCTCAGGAGATCGTTGCATTTTGTCCATACTTATAAACGTCAAAAACAGACGCTTAAAACTTAATAGCCTGTTTTAGTGTTGGTGAACTTCCTAAGTTAGGTACTTATTTAATATTGATAAAATAAACAAATACCTAACTATCAATTTACTGGTAAATTCACTCTGAAGCATAATGTCACGATAGCTTCGTGGTAAGAGCTAGGATAGGACCATCGAAAAAGACAAGGTTCGATTCCCATCAGCAACAATTTTTTTTTCACGTAATTTTTTAAATCATTACTTGCGAACACGATCAGATAGGAAGAGTTGTTTTTATAGCAAAAAATAATCGATGTAAAAATAACATTGTGAATGCAAATTATAAATATTAAGTTACTTATTAGTAAGTTATAAATATTAATAAGTTATTGAATTATGCTAGTAAGTTCATTCAGAAAAGTAATGTCGCGATGGCTTCGTGGTTAGAACTAGCATCGAAAAAGACAAGATTCGATTCCCATCATTGGCATTTGTTTAAGTAAATTATTTAACTATTACTTATAAAGACGATGTAGTTATTTTCATAATGTTTACTCATAAGATTTTATAAAAGTGTCAAAATCGTAGATATGTTGGCTATTATTGCAATAGTATCTCTGAATGAAAAAATGTTACGGAAAGCGATTTAGATCAGAATCAGAACGAAAACCAGATCTTTACATTTTTATGATACTGACCAACAAATGTGACATATTATTTAATTATTATCTATCGGATTAACTATATGTCACGCACGATAGCTCAGTAGTTATAAGTAACAGAGAGACCGAGTCGTTTCCCATGCGTGGTAATATTGATGGTTTATGTTTTTATCTAATACCCATCTTAAACTAAACGATGAGATTCATTATTAGGTATATCACGACACGACAGACAGTACCATGGCATTCCTCATCATCACTTGATTTTACCTAAAGGACTTGGGTTAAAATGCTCGAAGGGAAGATAAGTTTGCGTGATGAATAAGTTATCTCAATAGGCATTTAGGTATGTACCTACTCATTCTGTATTCTATCTCTTACAATAGTTATTGTATTCATTCATTGATAATTATAAACAATCAGGAACGGGTGCATTTAGGTGATTTAGGTATGAGTGTCGGTAAGGTGTCATATCACTACATCCGGCGTTCGACATGCATGGCGCAACGAGGTGCGCGGCGAACGCGGTCGCCGACCGGTCAACTAATCGCTGATCATGCGTCTTGAATTGCCTATACAATTTAATTTAAATTCTACCAATAATATAAATGTGAAAGATACGATGTTTGTATGTTTGTTCGATCATGCAAAAAATCGTTGAATGGAATTGGATGGATCCGCAAATAGTTTATAGCCTGGATACTTTTACTTTACATATGATACTTTTTTATCCCAGTCGAAGATTCCCTAGGGTTTTTTTCTAAATATCCATACGGGTGAAGTCGCGGTTGAAACTAGTTAAGTTATCACATTAATTAGAAAATGTAATGCCTTTTTTCAATAATATTCTGAGCATGAACTGAAGATGGTGTACATTGTTCCGATGAATGCTTCCGACATCTGCGATTGAATTTGTGTAAGGCGAGCTGCGAGGTGTGTGATAAAATAAAGTATTATACCTACTTACTTATCATAGACTGGATTAGTGTAAGATATTATTGATATGCGACCGAACAAAAGTGAGAGATTCGCGTTCAAATACATTCATTGTTGCGTTGCGACGCTGCAGCGGCGAACTGCGAGGTGTGTGGTGAAAGCAAAAGTAATTAGATCATTACAAATTTGAAGTAGTAAGATATTGGGCTTTTTAACACAAGAGTGAGGTCGCGTCTGCGAGCGTCGTGCGACCTCACTCTTGAGTTAGAATGCCCAATATCTTACTACTCACCGTGTTTAGCAATTGCAATTTTAAACGGTGTATTTAAATCAGTAAAAGTACTGAAAAGGCCTTCCCTGTTAATGATGTGGTCTGATGCGCCGGAATCTAACAGGAATGTTACGAGTTTCCCGTCATTACAGGCTTCGTAAGCACCAGACATGAATGCGAACCCGGAGGCTTCTCTGAATGTCGTCGCCCCCTCAGTCAGCTCCACCGTTTGAACAGTCCGTGGTCGTTCCGCCGGCTTCCAGTGTTGGTTGGAGAGACTTGGTCGGTCTAATCTTGTTGGTTGATTTTGGCGCTTGAAGTAATAGCAGTCCTTCTTGACGTGGCCCTTCCGTCCGCAATGGTGGCACCTAGTAAATTTCTTGGTATTCTTGAAACTCTGCTGGCTCGGTCTTATATTAAATCGCTTCCCACTGGGCTCAGCACGAACATGAAGTACCTTTTTCGAAGTGTCGGTACCCTCATTTTTCAATTTTACTTCTTGATCCAACAATCTCGTTTTAACAAAGGCTAATGTTAAGTTGTCTTCAGATAATGTTTCGATAGCCGTGATGACGCCATCGTATGCACTCGGGAGGGTAAGAAGTAAATGAGATACCTTGTCGGTTTCTTCAAGCTTCGCTCCAGCAGCCAACAGCTCTGTCGTCAAATCGTCGAAGATTGTGAAATGTTTGACCAGTGGAGTATCACCTTGCAGCTTCAATCCCAGCAGCTTCTTGCGTATCGCCAACTGCGTCGCCAAACTTTTTCTTTCGTATAATGCGTCCAGATTTCTGAAGATCTCTTTGGCGCTCAATTCTTCTTTTGCAAAACTAAGAAAAGTGCTAAATACTCGACGATCACGCTCTTCGCAGTTCGGTCTTGCTTTACCCACGAATCATGCCGTAACAAAGGTTCTTCATCGATGACTCTGATCACGTCCAACTCGGATAATAGCGCGCGAACTCGAAACTTCCAGACGCTGTATTTTTCCCCGTTGAAAGGTTGAATATTCCTTTTGTTCTTCAAGTTGTCCATGACGAGAAAAAAAATTGGGAGGGTAGTTAGGAAACAACAGCACAATACAGTACTGGGCCCATAACCTATTGGAATAGGGTTATGAGCGAAAAGAAAGATAGAGGTTGAATTTATAATCGTTATATTATAACGTATAATGAAGTACGAGGAAGGTAATGTCTGCCTCCTAGCACAAAGTCAGCTGCAGCGAGAATAAGAAAGATTTATGGGCGGCCATTGCTTTTATACCATCACTTCAGTGTTGCCACTATAATTATTGCCAGTGCAAAAGAATACAAAATAATTTTTGCATTAACTATGTAAAATGCCAACATACTTTTACTCGATTTACCGGAATGCACCACATTAATGCGTGCTGAAAAAATCAGGGGCTGAAAATAACTAGGACGAATTTTATTTTTTCCATGCTAGTCGATTCTGAAAAATGATCGATGACTCAGCGAATAGTCTGTTAGAATGCACCCAAAGTCATGAGACGAGACTATCGGTGTTTTAGTTCTATGTATTCTGTGTTTGTAGAATGGAACAAGCGTTTGTGATGTTAATGTACTTTTGAGTACCAAATTAGTGTCGATATCGTTTAAGCGTAGGATTTTGTATAGAGAAACGCTTAGAAATATTTTTATGCAATATGATTTGACTTGATTTTGGATTACTTATGGTTTTAAATTAACAATAATGCAATGTTATGTGTGTAAAACAGTCACAGGCATCCGATGGACGACTATTTGTTTAATTTAAGGTAAGATCATAGTTTTATTTGATCAAATAGAAACATTGTACATTTGAGTACGAATCAACAAATTCGTTACGCTTGATCACGTGACATATGTCAATCCCATACATTGTCTTTCTATTCTGCTAGCGTTCATTGTAGTAAGTGGCCATTTGAGTAGGCCCCCTGATATTCCATACGATTTATGCAACTTTGATATTGTTTTGACACAACCGGACTACTGGATTCTATTCTGGGCCTTATACCTTTGATCTATTTATTTACTTAATTCGCGTTTCATTTGTTTAGCTAAATATTGAGGTAGAAAAGTGATAAACGTAATTTTGTTGCTTTTTTGGTTTACTAGTTACCGGCTCGAAGGACCAATTTTAAGCCTATAACGCAACATTGGATTTATTTGTATAGTAACGTGGTAATCTCGCAATCCATGCATTGGAGTTTTAAAAAGGGATAGTTAGCTAGTTCGTATCTTTGTGGTCGCAATTGGTACAGGGCACTTTGATTCGATGCTGCTATTTGCTAAAGTCAGCGTTTCCCAAATGGTGGGTCGCAGCATTGTCTCATAAACTTAGAGTTCATGCTTTTCCTTTTTCTTGTATGCATTAGGTCCAAGTGCATATTATAGTGACTAGGAGGTTTAAGAAACTTGTGGTGAGTTACGATTGGGAACCTTAAAATAACTGGGCCAGGGCATAGCAAAGTTTAGGAAACTCTGGCTCAAATCAGTTGAATTTATCTGTTTCGGCAAAATATAGAGATATGGAAATGTAATTATTTTGCTTCTAAAAATATTTTTGTACTTTTTCAAAATCATTAATGAAAGGCTGGGCATCAAACCCCATGAGGGCAGTTACTATAGCAACAAAATCTAAAGTAAACTTAAATCTAAAGTAAACTTAAATCTATAGACACGATGTTTTGTATGATGGAAACAAAGTGTCATTTAATCGAGTTTGGTAATATAAACAGGTTTACATCAATTAATTTTTTATTCCATCCCTGAATATTATCTTGATAAGTCTAGTATCGTACAAATTGGAGAACATTGTACACTTATTCATCACTTAACAATTAAAACTAGCTTATTTTATACCTGTAATAACATTATTCTAAATAGCTTCACATCTGCCAAAGCTGATAAGTTTCTTGCCCATTCTTTTACCAGACAAAGGAATTCGAGCGAGCCTAGTTAGCAAAAAAACGTTTGCAATGCAATGAGGGCTATTCACAATGACAAAAAACTGTAGGCTCGATAGATGGCGTTGATAAAAATAGGTGACAATGTGATTTTTTACTAAGCTTCGAAGAATATCAACACCATCTAGTGATACAAATCGTTACTATTTATAGGCTTCGAAGAGTATCAACACCACCTAGTGAGGCAAATAGTTACGATTTTATTTTTTAAATGCCCTCCTTAGATTGACAATAGACGGAGATCTGCTGCAACTTCACTAGGGAACAGAAAATGTCATAATAGATGGGCAATACAAAAGATGGGAAGATTAACTGAAAATGATAGCAGGGAAAATGTGGTCAACGAAAGTCAGAGACAGAGAATGGAAACAGATGGAAGAGGCCTTTGTCGCCTTTGTCGTTAGGAAAACAGATGCAGTTGTCGATATTGTTTAAGAATGTAAGCTATGTAACGTGTAAATTCATTTAAAGTATCTGGATAAAGGCTATATTATTATTATAAATAAATATACATCGTTTTATACCGCAAGCACTACAAAGTTGGCCACTTCTGTTGTAAATTGTTTAATAAATCGCATTGTACATCTTTTCGTGAAGTTTACTTCTTTTTATAGCATTGGTTACTAGTTAGTTTTTTTTAAGTTGCAAAGTTACAAAGTGGAACTAATAAAAGTTTCTTAAATATCAGTTCCTATAATAAAATAATAGTTTCTTAAAAAATAAAATGATCCAACCGATGAGTTTAAAAGCCATATTAAAAATGATTTATAATAGCGAGCAAACTCATAAAAATTATGATGAACACAGCAAATAAATTCACGTGTTTTATGAACATTTTTATTGTTATGTTACAATACGAAGTCTTATTTTCTTAACTCATTTTCTATTATATTTCCATTTGCTTTTGGCGTAATTCTTTTACTAAATATTTTATTCAAAGGATGGAAAAAAATCGTAATCCTATATCTCCGCAACGGGTATTGGTCCTAAAATGATTTTATTAGAATAAACTATGTCGGGATTTACACCATGTACCTGTTTATTTTTGAGACTCCGATATGGTGTAAATCCATATATTACATGGTGTAAATCCCGACACAGTTTATTCTAATAACGTCAATAACCATGGAAATCTAAAACAGAAATGTTTATTCAACGTCTAAAAACTATTATTCATATTTCCATATTATGCCTCGGGCATAATTCCTTTACGTTATAAAGAACTTAGTGTAAAGAATTTTCGTAACCTTATAAAACTCCGAACAAAATGGGTTTTGGTCCTGAAAACGCAGAAATGTTTGTTTACCACCTACGCAATAACTTAAGTAAAACTCTATTTTAACGAAAACACAATATATTGTTGTTTGTTTGCTAACCATCCTTAAACAACAAGCAAAGACGACCCGAGAAAATATTGTCAGGGCTGTCTAATTGAAAATAGATAGTGATTTTACAAGATCCGCTGTTAAAAATATCTGTACATTATCAAAAACAATCGAAATCGACTATACCTATGAAACCAATAGCTACGAAGTTATTGAAGGTCAAAGTCAAAAGATTTTTTTTTATGAAATTTTGTTTTATTCATTATTTCATCAAAATTTTATGTATTTCGTAACCAAACAATGGCTTCAAAACGTAATCACTCAATGTATCTCATAAACACGCATATATACATACATATTACCTACACTCGCAGGCGCGGTCTTTTATACGCGTTACATTGCGTGGTAATGTATGCAATGCATTTTTCACACCAAAAATTAAAATCGTTTCCCAGCAATAATTTTGAACAGGAATGGTCCTGATGATGGGCAGAATACGTAGACCTCGGCTTCGTTGAGGGTCTTGTTACACCCGGTAGTTTGTTTTGGTATTAGTAGGCAAATGTGCCAAAAGCAGTGCTGGATTAACCCTTAAACAAATTAAGCAATTGATTAGGCATCACGTCTGGGGGACACCATAAATTGGCACCAAACAAAAATGATTTTTTTGTAAGAAATAAAAAAAAAAATTCAAAATAATTTATGTGGCCATGTAAAAAAACTTACTACAAGATTAGTGTATGAAACAAACAAAACACAGGCGTGCATTGCTTAGGGCACCAAGTAGTCTTAATCCGGCACTGGTCAAAAGTGGACACTTTTTAGGCCTACGATCTGCTGTGGACTTATAATATGCTACTAAAATATAACAAATAAAAAAACCTATCGTAAAGCAGCCCTAAAGCTCAGTACGCTGTCAAGTTACTCAACAGAATATTGTTTGAACAGAGCTTAAAACTGGCCGGCTCAATAGACCAACAATGGACGGCCATTTTACCGGAAATTCGGGCGGGACGGCACGCCACTTCCGCTCTTGTCTGGTAAGATCCTATTAAGATCTTAACTTAGGTCCTTATAAATTGGGGTTATACGGAGTGTAACGGAAGTTGTATGATTACATGTTAGCGTAAGTTATGATGTATAGTCATGTAATAGATGAAAAGTAAATTACTAATTACAGTCGTTTAGACTCTTACAATCCATAGTGACGATTTCCGTGGTTGAGTGGTTTGTACACCGGTTTTCAAGGTGTCAATGTCGCCATCTCTAAGGTCCCGGGTTCGAGGCTTAGGTGACAACTCACCCATAAAATATCTCGGCTAATAGTGAGATGTCCACTTTTTAAAATGTATGTCGGACTTTCAGCCACACGGCCTATCAGTATTGGCTGAGATGACGTCATAATATATCACCAGCTTTTTAGCACCTTTACTAACAATAAATAGTGAAAAAAAATTTCGAAACTTCGCGTGCCGTCGATTTCTTTTATAGGTAGAATAAAAAAAATATTTTTTAGTTTAACAATATGGGTATCCAATAAAAGCTAATAAATAGCCTATTCCAAATATATATACATTGTGACACTTTAATGTTATGGTTTTGATAGAAACTTAAAAAACATAAGTCATAAATGTGAAATTTTGGTAATATATTAGAAAAACAATAAAAAATCAGTCAATATCGACACAAAAAAGGCAAAAAGCACAAACGCGCATGTAATTAAATTTTTTTATATGTTATTAAGTCCCTTGAGTACATTTATACCCAAGTTTACAACCCTGAAACCTTGTGCTGCGGCTCAGAAAACATGTCACTAGTTTCAGTTTCTTTAAAAAACTACCTTAAGGAAGCATTTTTCATGTTACTTTGTCATACACTTTTGCTAAAATTACTAAATTTGCTACAATTTCAGCTTAACCCGAATAGTGTAGGTCCATTGTTTGCGGAGACACAGCTAGTCATAGATGGAAATTTTGCACAGAACCATAGTTGACTAGCTGTGTCTCAGCAACCAGTAGACCTGGACTATTTCAGTTACGCTGAAATTGTAGCAAATTTAGTTACCTTTGCAAAAGTGTTTGACAAAGTAACTTGACAAACGATTCCTTAAGGTAGTTTTTTAAAGAAACTGAAACTAGTGACATGTTTTTTGAGCCGCAGCACAGGGTTTCAGGGTTGTAAACTTGGGTATAAAGGTATTCAAGGGACTTAATAACATATAAAAATTGGAATTACATGTGCGTTTGTGATTTTTGCCTTTTTGTGTCGATATTGACGGCTTTTTTTGTTTTTCTAATAAATTACCTATATTTCACATTTCTGAGTTATGTTTTTTTAGTTTCTATCAAAACTATAACATAAAAATGTCACAATGTATATATATTTGGAATCGTCTATTTATTAGCTTTTGTTGGATACCCATATTGTTATAACTAAAAAATATTTTTTTTATTCGACCTATAAAAGAAATCGACGGAGCGCGACGTTTCGAAAATTTTTATCGCTATTTATTGTTAGTAAAGGTACTTAAAAATTATAGTTTTTCAAATTTGCAATAAATGGACTTTGTGGACATATTTTTTGTTTGCCATTAAAAATATCAGTTCAATAATTATGGTTACTTAAATTTAAAAAATGGGGAGTTTTTGTGTATTGAATTTCCATATAATTTAAAATATTTTCGTAACTTTACTATTCCACTGATGTTGTGTATTATAGAATTATAGAACACTTAATTACCTTTCGTTTAACACCCCACACATGTATATAGGGGCTCATAAAATCATAATTAATCAATTTTTTTTTAAATACGGCGGCCCGGCCGCCATTTTGATGACGTCATATCTCCGGATCCAGGCACTTTACAGATGGGCTCCCGACGGTTTTTAAGATAGAATAACATGTTTAGCAACATACAAAAATTTGGTGCTGGTATCACAAAGTGAACTATTTTTACCCTAACAGAACGGACTATAAGCCGGTTCGATCCCCGGCTGGGTAAATTTGGGAAACGAACTTTTCTATACACCGTTGTCGTTATTGTAGTTCCACCGTTATCTTTGATTAGTGTAGGAAAGGAAGGTAGTGGACCCTACAGTTAATCCTCAGTAGTAGTGGGGGGTTCTACGAGCTCAAAATCAATGGAATACCGCAAATCGATGTACAGTATAGCCGTTTGGTACACGTATACTTGAGGTGAAAACAAAATTGAAGACCCGCAGTTCTTAAAAATTCTTCCCTTAGGAGCGGAGCTATGGTGTCATCTTTTTTTGTATGGGAAAAAAATGTTTTTTGTTCTAAAACCTATCGTGTATGGTATCCAATGAAAGGGCTTGCTGAGCCGGTTCTAAAAATATATCACATCGTTATATTTCAGCCACTTGTTTTAAATTAAACCAAAAAACAATTTCCAAAAATCCTATACAAATGTGAGTTTGGGAAAAAATTAGAAAAAAATACTAAATATAAAAAAATACTAGATATTATCAAAATTACTTTCTTGTGATTTGGTATGAGGATATATAGGTATTTAACACAAAATAATTTAACCACATCGGATCTGAAAGAGCCCAAACTTGGTATGTTTTGAAAATGTTTTTGGGTTTAATTTAAGAGAAGTGGCTGAAATATAATGATGTGATATATTTTTAGAACCGGCTCAGCAAGCCCTTTCATTCGATACCATGCACGATAGGTTTTAGAAAAAAAAAAAATTCCCATACAAAAAAAAGATGACACCATAACTCCTCTCCTAAGGGATGAATTTTTAAGAACTACGGGTCCAAAATTTTGTTTTTACCTCAAGTATACGTGTACCAAACGGCTTTGCTGTACATCGATTTGCGGTTTTTTTTGGGTACGAGTAGGACTATAGACGAAACTTTACAGTATGATAAAGTATCATAAATGAAACATATTTTTTAAATTATTCAATTTTTTTTTATTTTTGATATTTGTACTTTTAGTTCATACTATATTACATCCCTGCAAAGTTTCATCGACTGAGGATTTAATGTTGGGGTCTCCATACAAAAGATCGCTTTTTCAATAACACTAGTGCTTTAGCTACTTACTTTGGAATCAGAGCAATGTAAATGTGATAATGTTATCGAATATTTACCTATTTATATTATTTTTATAAAGAACCAATTTTCTATAATCGTGAGGACGCCAAGCACCTACTAATGTTTAATACCTATCTTCTGCAGTTTTTATCTATTTTGTATTAAAAATATATAAAAGCCTATACATATACATCTTGTGAAACTGTAGTAGCTTAAGTTTTTCTAATGAAGTATTTTTTGTACAAGTTATTGTAAAAAAAGCGATCGAGTTTCGATTAAAATAAATAAAAATTAACAAAGTTAATTATTTTCCTTCGCCCATTTTCGAAACCATTTCGAGAAAAGAATTAAAATTCTTGACCAAATCACAAAAGTGATTAGTAAAGATATAAGTTATGCATGTTTTTAATTAATCGTGTCTGTATATCTCAGTATGGATGTGGCTAGAGAGACATAAAAGAAAAAAAGTGTCTCTATTAGGTATGTAAGTACGTAGGTATTAGATTTTTGAAATTGTATGTCCTTTAAAATGATAGTAAGATATTCGTAACTTTATTTAACTTCAACTGTATTGAAATTCCACCTTTACACATATAGGGTAAACTATACAATGATTGGCACCTTAAGCGGAATCTTTCTTTATTTAGTTGATTATTTTATCTGTAAGATATTTAGGCGTAATTTACGACTTTTAAAAATATCTTTAGGGTTTATTTATTACAATAACAATGAAAAAACAATGAAAAAGAAATGTTTTTTATGAAAAAAAACCATAAAACTTTAAAAAACATCGAAAAGTATAGTCATTGGCACACCTAGTACAATCATTGGCACAAAGCTACTAGTGATTGGCACTCATTTTTAAGTATGAGCTAGGGTGACGTTATTTCTCCGAAACTTAAAAGTTTTAAAGATAGAAAAAAAGTGAGAGGAGGGAGGGACTCAAAGAGGAAGGGAGGGACTTTGAGAGGGGGAGAGGGACTTAGAGAGGGGGAGAGGAACTTAGGGAGGGAGTGAGGTAGATAGAAAGGAAGGAAGAAAATGGTTGAATATGAGTTTGATAGATGGATGGATAGTTGGATGCATGGGATGGATTAATGGGTGCATGGATGGACCGATGTATGGACGCATGGGTGGGTGGTGGTGGGTTTTTTCAATATGGGTATCAAATGAAAGGCCTTCCTTGATGAACACATTCCAAAAAACAGAAAAAAAATTAAAAACTAAAAAAATATTTTTTTCTTATATGGGTATCAAATGAAAGGCCTTGATGTGCACATTCCAAAAAAAATACGTTCTCTTTTCTTCTTTTTAGGGTTCCGTACCCAAAGGGTAAAAACGGAACCCTATTACTAAGCCTCCGCTGTCCGTCTGTCTGTCTGTCTGTCACCAGGCTGTATCTCATGAACCGTGATAGCTAGATAGTTGAAATTTTCACAGATGATGTATTTCTGTTGCTGCTATAACAACAAATACTAAAAACAGAATAAAGTAAATATTTAAGGGGGGCTCCCATACAAGAAACGTGATTTTTTTGTTGTTTTTTGGTACGGAACCCTTCGTGCGCGAGTCCGACTCGCACTTGGCCGGTTTTTCAACTACTTACTGTGATTTGAAATAAAAATAAAAAGTTAAAAATACTACCTTCTTGGTTTGAACTTCCGCGCATTATTTGAGAAAGGAGGAGCTCGGTGGCGCAGTGGCTTAGCGCCTGGCCCAGCAATTGCGGAAGTTAAGCATTGTTCGCAAGGGTCAGTCATGGGATGTGTGACCAAAATTTATTATCTCGATTTCCTCCGTGCTTAGGAAGGCACGTTAAGCCGTTGGTCCCGGCTGCATTTGCAGTCGTTAACACCAACCAATCCGCATTGGGCCCGCGTGGTGGGTTATGGCCCGTCCTCCTTATCCACCCATAAGGAAGGCCTGTGCCCTAGCAGTGGGGACATTAAAAATGACTGATGGACATTTGAGAAAAGTACTATACAAGCCTTGGCCGCAACTAGGCATTGATGGACTCACGTATGTGTGCCTCGGCAAGTTCGTCCTTCAATGCCAGTCTTGCGTGCCGCTGCAGTAATGTACTATTATCAAATAAAAACAGAAAACTCGTAATTAACATCAAAAAGCATAGTCATTGATACTCATTGTACAACTACTTGGCATTAGCATTGGTAATATAATATTGAATGCAATGATAGCAATGTATGAATAGAAACACCCAAAGTATAGTGCCAATAATTGTAAAGAATGAAACGAAAACGTTTTTCTGCTCCTCCACTGCTCCAGCTCCTCCTTGTTGGATCCGTTAATATTTGCAAGAAAAAGCAACAAGTTTCTCGTGAGCTCGTATTTCTTAATGCTGTGTTGCCATTATAATCCGAAAGAAATATCTATTATAAAATTTTTGAAGTGTAGTAATGCCAGATTGAATAAAATTACAGATTAGTACAATTTTGTCACTGCAATTCTTAATATCTGCGTTTAAATGTTAAAGTGCCAATCACTGTGGGGGTGCCAAGATAGCTAAAGCTTACCCTAAATGCTTTGTAAATGGCAAATGTATTACAGTTTCATACTACGTGTGGGCAACTATTTCGAATTTTCATTTTAAATCGAATATTTAAATTTTACTTCGCGCAAACTATTGTTATGGCGGAATAACACATTCAAATCACTAAACAGTTGTATTGTGGGTAGTTTCAACTTAATATTGTTCCAGTATTGTGTTGTTGTGAAAACATACGGAAACATATTGCTTTTATGCACGGTTACACTTTGTGTGGATGTGCTGTACTTAAAGTTGTATCTATTAATATCGTAACTAGCAAGCATTGATCCACACGCTTTCAATGTCAAAAATAATCTAACTATTGTTAAGAACAAAGATACCTCTTATCAAAATTTTCAATTTTGAGAAATTGTTCATTCCACGCCTAGTAAATATTTTGCACTAGCTTCTGCCCGCGACTTCGTCCGCGTGAATATTAGAGAAAATCCTCAGGGAACCTGAACCAACCAGGATCCGTCCAGTCATTTTTACGCGATTAGGCGGGTCCCCATCAAGCGCGCTGCGTCGCGAGGCAAGACCTTTACCGCGTGTGGCGGGTCTCGTATGAGGCTTCCCGTTTCATTCCCGTTCCGTTTCCTTTCCGTTCCCGTTCCCGTTCCGTTCCCTTTCCATTTTCTTACCATTTCCATTCCTGTCTAGTTCCCATCCCTCTCCCGTCTAGTTCCCGTCCCTTTCTGGTACCGTTCCCATTCCGTTCCCTTTTGGTTCCCGTTCCGTTCCCTTTCCGTTCCCGTCTAGTGTCCGTTCCTGTTCCAGTTCCCGTACCCGTTCCCGTTCCAGTTCCGATCCCGTTCCGTTCCCGTTCCGTTTCCGTTCTATTCCCGTTCCATTACCGTTCCGTTCCCATTCCGTTCCCGTTCCATTCCCGTTCCGTTCCCGTCCCATTCCCGTCTATTTCCCGTCCCTTTCCCGTCCCGTTCGCGTCCCTTTCGCGTCCCATTTGCATTCCGTTCCCATTCCGTTCCCGTTCCCGCCCCAGTTCCTGTCCCCGTCCCCGGTCCCGTTCCCGTCCCCGTCCTTGTTCCCGTTCCCGTCCCCTGGATGTGCATGTCCAGGTCTAGGTTCATGATGTTTCATGTCCACCGCGTTGGACTTCAAAATAAATCTCATTTTCGCAATCACCATCCCATAAAACCTCAAGAACGACATCCATATCGATTTATTATGTTTACTCACCCCATTTACCCCCTAAGGGGTTGATTTTTAAAATCACAAAATATATATTTGCCTATTTATTTTTAGACGTGCTCCTACGAAGTTTAAAGTTGTACCTAATGTCTATTTTATATTATTTTTCCATACAAAATTTGAACCCCATTTTCACCCCTTTAGGGGTTAAATCATGTCCATCGTGTTGGACTTAAAAATAAATGTATTTTTTGCAATCGTCATCCCAGAAAACCCCAATAACGACATCTATATCGATTTTTATGTTTACTTACCCCAATTACCCCCTAAGGGGTTGATTTTCAAAATAACAAAATATTTATTTGCCTATTTATTTTTAACCGTGCTCTTACGAAGTTTAAAGATGAATTGTCTATTTTATATTATTTTTCCATACAAAATTTTAACCCCATTTTCACCCCTTTTGGGGTCAAATCATGTCCACCGTGTTGCAATCGTCATCCCACAAAACCTCGATGACGACATCCATATCTATTTTTAAGTTTTTTACCCCTTTTCACCCCCATTTAATCCCCATAAGGGTTAAAAGACTAACAAAATCAATATACGGTCGCGTAAGATTTCCATCCATAATCCTAAATTATAAATTTATCGATTTTTACTTCGAAAATGAAGAATTTTCTTCTATACACAACACAACTTCATCCTCCTTTTCACTCCTTCGGGGGTAGAATTTTGAAAAACGCTGAGACACGTGTTTATTAATTTTCAATCGTCAGCCTAAATACAAAATTTTGAGATCCTAGCTTCAAAACTGAGGGACTTTCATACAAACTTTTATCCCTTTTTTCATCCCCTAGGGATGGAATTTTCAAAAATCCTTAATTTGTGGATACCTACACTGTATAAGTATCTGTGTGCAAAATTTCAAGTCTCTAGGTCCAGTGGTTTGGGCTGTGCGTTGATTTGTACGTCATTTTAACTTTTTTTGCCCCATTTACTACCTAAAGGGTTGATTTTCGGAAAACCACGAAACACGTGTTTACTCATTTGTCTTTAGAAGTACTCCTACGAAGTTTCAAGTCGAAGTGTCTACTAAATTTTTTTTTCCATACAAACTTTGAATCCCCATTTCACACCTTTAGGGGTGGAATTTCCAAAAATCCTTTCTTAGTGGATGCCTACACTGTATAAAGTATCTTTGTACAAAATTTCAAGTCTCTAGACCCAGCGGTTTGGGCTGTGCGTTGATATGTCAGTCACCCCTTCACTTTTATATAAGAGATAACTGCTGTAAAAAAAACGAATTGAAAACCATTCTAAAAATACTTGAACACGAATCTTCATTTGTTAATTTATCATGAAAAATGCAGTTAACATGCGAGTAAAATAGGTTCTTATGTCGTTAAAGCCACTATCGAAACCGCAACTGATAAATCGCATTGATAAAATCTTATCCTACGGGTAATTAGACCAATATCGCAGCTAATGAAATAAATAATAGCAGCCATAAAATTTGGAATTTTTTATACCCACTGGATATAATTTTAGAAGGTATCATCAATTTTCTCTTAGTCAACTAGAAGTAGATAACAAAACTGCTAAAAGTGTCAGTTTTTAACACATTTGCTATCTACTTCTACGACTGACTGGGAGGGAATGATATCTTCTTAAAATATATTTATATCTCCTTATTTTATACTGCCTATGATGTAAACTTAATATGTTAAGTGAGGTGACTCTTGAATACTCTTTTTAGGTAAAATTCATTAAATGGAAATCTCATCGGAAACGCAAGCAATATGGCTCCGTATATCAGTTAAGGCTACTATCACAGCCGACAAGCACGCCAATAAAAACTAACAACTGAGGGCCTATTACAAACAAGAATCACGATAGTCGGACGCAATTCGTCGCTCAATTTACTTGATATTGAACCTTATGCGTGAGTCAATAGTGCTACGGAGTGGTACGAACATCGTACGCTTATCGCGATGCTTTTTTGTAATAGGCCCTCTGCTACTGGCGATAAGGCCGATGCGCTCCCAGGGCATGCAGTCTCTACATTAGTTAGCGATAATATCGTTACTAACCGATCGATAACCATAGCGAAAAAAAACGCTTGCCGTAACGATTCCCTTGCAGTCTCGACGTAGATTTCTATGTAAAGTTAACGAATTCGATCGATAAGTCACAACGAACAATTATTCTTCGATTTTTGGTAGTCTCTACCATCATAACTACCGATAATTTTCGATAGCGTATTTATAACAACTGTCACCTAAACGATTTTAGCTGTTTAGTTTGCGGCGAAATTTGACAGCCCGCAAACTTTGCGATTCATCGTTACAGGTACTTGGCGGCCATTTAATGTTTTTGTGACACTGACTTATAAAATATAATTTACTTTTGTGGTGTTTATTGTGTGTTTAGGAAATCCAAAAAAGCAAGAAATGGCAAGGCATAGGCCTATTTAGCGTAGGATTTAGTTGCTCTCAAGCATCGAGCTAAAATGGTGAGGCGTCGAAGCGTGGCGAGGAATAGACGCAATAATCAAAACAAACCCATTAAAAGGATGACGAGTTCCTCAGACTTTATAGGGTGGATAAGAAGATGTTCACCGAGCTGATGGAGCTGAGCTCGTCGAAGAGTTGCGGCCATATGGCCTTATCTTTAAAGACAGCGGCCTTGGGGATTATCTACCTATACAATAGCAAGTGAGTAGGTACCTAACTGTAATTAAGTATTTTAAACTCGAAATGTAAGATCTTTGGTTTGGTTTGAGCTAAAATTAATAAAATATATTAGCAACCACCCGCGACTTTGTCTGCGTGGTCAGTTATTTCTCTGAACAATAGTTTTTTTCGGAATAAAAGGTATAAGTACCTTCCTTATGTCTTTCCTTGTACCCCTGACAACGTATATGTAAAATTTCATGATGATCGGTTCAGTAGTTAAGACGTGAAGGCGTATAAACAAACAAACAAACGGACTTTCGCATTTATGATATTACCCAGTAAGAATTTGCAATTTACCATCATCATCTTATTTTAAATTAAAATTTCATTTGGTTTTTTTTTTTTTTTTTTTTTTTTTTTTTTTTTTTTTTTTTATGTACTACATGTTTTTCTATTTTTTACTGTTTGTTTTAGATACTAACCGCTCTTCGTTCATCATCATCAGCAGCTAATTGGCATGGCATTCGCTTATTATCGAGTGTCAAGAAAATTATAGTGTGGCGTCGAAGATGGGGAAGAACTGACGCTATAACCGAAATCCGGTTGATTTGGAGGATGACGGAATTCCTCACAGATCACACACTACTGCCTGGACGATCATCAGTTGCACAGTGTCAACGCTCGTATCCAACTTTATGAGTATCTACACTGGACACTAATTGCAATTATTTAAGCTAGTTTATTCAAATAAAAGAGTACAATCAAATAACTTGAGGTATTTATTATTGTTAACAACATATCCTTTTATTTCATGGATAGATACTATGGAAAATACTTCCGCTTTACTAGTGAGCTGAAAATCGCTTGTATGCCACGCCATCACTGATATACTGGTTAGTTCATGCAGGGGCCAAACGCCATTGATGCCTCAGTCTCCGTAGCCTCATTTCTCATGGGAGCCTTTGAATTCTTGGATTAAATCTCTGAAATAAAAAATATAAATTAAATTAGAAAAAATAGATTCTTAAATTAAAATATTGAGACATATTAATTAAATACTTAAGTAAGTAGTGGACATCAGCAAATTCATTGCATTGATCATAAAAGTAAATAACTAAATCACATGTGACTATGAAAGATCGAAAACAACAAAGAAATCACAAGCATCCAAACCCGTGTGACGCGTGTTGAGCAGATTTTAAAAAACATTTTTGACCTCAATACTATATTATGTAAAACTAAACATAAATGCATTGGTATAGAAGGTATAACAAACATAATTAAATATTGAAAGATCCAAAGAAAACTCAAAGAAAAGTATTTGTACTTACAGCATATGTAGCGTAGGTATGTAGTTGTAGCAGGTAACGGGCGGAAATTATGAAGTCCGTTATACAACACGAAACAGTTTATTAATTACGCACACAATAGAAGGAGTATAGAAGACAGAAGGGCGAAGCACAGAAGTATAAAGCGGAAAGATAGTGTAGCACAGAAAACAATTAATTATGGCTAATTACAGCACGGTAATTACGTATATGCGCGTGAGCGGCGGAAAGCATTAAGCAGTACGGGTATCGCGTCAAAGGTGTAATTCGTGACTGGCGCGCGGCCGCCTGGCGAGTGAGCTCCGTGTGGAGCGGGCGGGGCGCGGGTCGAGGGCGGCGGCGGAGGCAGCCGACCGACCGGACCGGTTCTCTGCGCGCACGCATCTTGCAGCCACTCACGTACATATAAAAATTAAAGTTTTATAGAAACGGTCTGTCCTGGGCCAAGCGAAACTAGCACTCTACGCTGACGACACGGCCTACTACGTAGCCTCCATGAACGTGAAGAACGCAGCCCTGAAGCTACAGCCCACACTAGACGCCTTACCAGATTGGCTCAGTAAGTGGAGGATGAAACTTAACGTGAGCAAATCTCAAGCCATCATCTTCGGCCGCCAACACCTACCACCGCCTCCACTCACAATCTCGGGCCAAAATCTACCGTGGCAGTCGTCGGCCAAATACCTGGGCATCACGCTAGACAGCAGGCTCACGATGCGCAAGCACACTACAAATGTAATCGCAAGTACCTCAGTCGCACGCGCAAAGCTGCGCCCCGTGCTTGAAAGCCGCTTACCCACACGAACCAAAATTAACATCTATAAGACGTATATACGACCCATATTGACTTACGCGGCCCCGGCGTGGTACGCACTCATCGCGGAGAGCAGTAAACCCCGCCTCCGCGCGCAGCAAAACCGAGCGCTACGCATCATCGCCAAAGCTCCCCGCTTCGTCAGAAACGCCACTTTAGAGCGCGACCTAAAGGTCGAAAAACTAGACACATTCATAACCCGCTTGTCCACAGGCATGTTCGCGCGCAGCGACAATTCGTCGCACGCGCACCTTGCGAACCTCGCCCCCGCATTTGACCGACCGCATCATGGCAGGCCTCTGCCAAGGGAGCTGCTACCGCCCACGCAGCCCGCGGCCGCCGTCACGGCCGCCGCCTCAACCTCGGACGCAACGGAGGGCTCCCGCTCGCAACAACCGCGAGCGGTCGTAGCCCCCCCACCACCGGACTGACCCCGGCCCCCTCTGCCACCGCGGAGGGGCCCCCACCACTCGGACGATTCACATCTACCCACTCCAAAATTGTAAATATACCCGACCACAAATAGTTCTCCCCTCCCACGCTAAAGTCCGCCGTCGCTCGCTGGTCGCCTCTGCTGGGCCTCCCTTCGGGGTCTCACCCGGTAGGGCAGACCGCGCGACGGTGCGTGAAGAAGTGTAGGAGGGGTGACCCCAATGACCAGGCCGTTTGTCAACAGCCTGCGAACCTGCCACAATGGCCATAGGCCTCGGCCTGATGCCATCTCCCCGCGCGCCTGCGGCGCGCGTGAAGACGACAAGTGAAAACGGTCTGTCCGTTTGTTCTCATACATTTTACATAATTTTTATTTGAGTATTGGAACATAATAATTACTGTTTATTTATCTAAGTATATATTGATATGAACTATAAATTTATGCATGTATTATGTAAGTATATTTATTCAGCATTATTTTGTATTATATTATAATAAAGCACAAACAACAAAATAACTAAAATAAATTAAACTACAACTAAACGACACAATACAAAATTAAGCCGCCACACATATTCCTCACAGCAGACAGCAGCTTAGCTTGCGTCTAGCTAGTGGACCGAACCCGAAACCGAATAATTATTACTCCTTTGAGTTGAAGCCACTATTATAGAGATTTTTTATTCTTTAATGAATTTATTTATTAAAAAATCAACACCATACACTTGACAGTTTTAGTTATCAATCGTAAGTAAACACAGATTTCATTGACATATGACTGTTGGCATGACAACGCCATAACCGTTGGCTATGACACAGTGTTACAAGTAAAATTATAGTAATGTCCACAAGTTCAGATACATATTTTTAGTGGTTATTCATGTAATAATAAAAGAAGGAATTTTATATCAGATGATAAATTAAGAAAATATAATAAGAGATGTTTTTTTTATTTTTGGTTAAATAAAGTAGTTGCTTTTTAATAAGCATAATATTTAAATTTCCCTTCATCAAAGGGAGGGCAATTCAATGGCCACACAATTACTTAAAATTTTCGGTAACTTATCGACTAAAATTTTTACGATTTTGTGCGATAACGTAATAGTAGAGACTTGCATTTGCCTTATCGATCGTTACGGCAAGCGATTTTCCCCGCTATTGCTATAACCAAAATCATTGTGTGGCCATTGAATTACTGTCCCTCCGATTTAGGGAAATTTAAAAAATATGCGAAAATGCAACTGTCTTACACCGACGTTTAAAACTTATTCAAATTGCAATTTCTCTTCTATAAAAGTTACGAGTTGTAAAATAAAAAACGTTTTATAGCAAATATCATCAACTTTCTTTGAAGTTATAGTTTATTATACATTATTATTAACTTAAATACCTATAAAACAAAAAAAAAACTTTTTGACTAACTGGCAAAAACTCAAACAACATAATAAAATAATTATTTACGCCTTATTTACATTTTAATAATATAAATATTATATAAGGAATAAGAGTAAGGAATATAAGGAATAAGTATAAGGATAAGGATTAAAACTTTTCACTGCACATAGGTAGATACTTGATTAGTAAAGGGAAAAGAGATACGCTCATTTAACTTTTTTTGATGTAAGTAGGTAGGTACTTAAAAACTACCCGTGTTTAACAAAAAATTACAAAAAATATAAGTATTTTATTTTTTTGTCTTTATTCATCATAAGTTAATAATTATAACATTCCTTCTTTAGAGAGATAGGTATAAAATAAACTAATTATAAATATTGTGAAGATGCTTCTAAGTATTTTCCGGCAATTTTTAGCGTTTTTCCTGTGGCCGGCAGGCGGCAATTTTGCTAGCAATACCACTAAAGCAATATTTTAAGTATGGCCCGGCAATTATAGCCACATATTTTTGGTAAGTCAAAACATTTTCATGTAAATTTGGGATTCTGCATCGTTGGCCATACTATTGACACCAATTGCAGCCATATTGCAACAATGCAATATAAATTGTATTTGTGTTGGCTTGGCCGGGCAATGGTGGACATTAAATGACTATTACTTGTAACACTGACTAGACAGAACCCAGTGCCACAGCATATATTAAATCTAATATAATATAAAATATGTGTCAATGGTTGAGTGTCAAAATGAGAGTACCGACACGTAGTGATTTTTTCCTCTGTGGTAATCGATACGGTACCGAAAATTATCGGTAGCTATGATTGTAGAGACTACCAAAAATCGAAAATAAGTTGTTAAAATGACATATCGACCGAATTCGTTAATTTTACGATCGCTATCTATGTCGAGACTGCAGGCCCAGGGCGAATATTTTGTATCGCCGCGCCGTAAGATGCCGCTTGAATACATAGAAACAGTACTGGGTTTCTTTCGGTTTATTTATGTCTTTTTTACTTTAAATTAAGAGAAAGTAAAAAGCCATGTTTTCAATTTAAATCTTTTCTTTTCATGTATCAAATAATTTGCTCAAAATAATTTCTTTTGAGAAGTTAAAAATAATGAATCACGTAA
This sequence comes from Agriphila tristella, assembly GCA_928269145.1. Classification (NCBI taxonomy): domain Eukaryota; kingdom Metazoa; phylum Arthropoda; class Insecta; order Lepidoptera; family Crambidae; genus Agriphila; species Agriphila tristella. Next base: position 5,486,297 of record OV743435.1, read on the forward strand.
TCTAATCACCGTCTTATTTTACAAATTGCTTTTGACTTCGAGTAGGTAGAGTTACTTTCAACATCAGTGTAATTTGCCTTCCAAACAAATATAGTTGATAAATTCAATTCAAGATATGAAAAGAAAAACAACATGAATATGGTAAACAATAAGTGGTAGCACTTATTGTTTACCATATTCATAAGCTTTGGACTTGAAAATGAAATAAATAGTCGACGGTTTAACGTCAAAAACATGACATCAAACATTAACTCCCCATACTTATCTTTACTTATCTTTATGGCACTATTACGCTGGCTATATTGGGCGACTATTACGCTGCAAACGGTCTGAAACCAAATCCAAGTAAAACCGAAGTTTGCGCATATCACCTCCGTAATAAAGACGCAAAAAGGGAACTTAAAATCACATGGCGAAATATAAAACTGTGCCATGACAAATTTTCCCAAATACCTGGGCGTAACCCTCGATAGAAGCCTGACAATGAAGCAGCATTGCGTGAACACCCAGCAAAAGGTCTGCACACGCAACAACTTGCTAAAAAAGCTGACCGTGACATCTCGGGGAGCTAGACCAACTGTCTTGCGTACTACAGCCCTTGCGATGTGTTACTCTGCCGCCGAATACGCCTGCCCTGTATGGGAACGGTCAACCCATGCAAAGATGATCGATGTAGTTCTGAATGAGTCTTGTCGTCTAATAACGGGCTGTTTGAGGCCAACACCGACCGGCAAACTGTACCAGCTGGCAGGAATAGCCCCTCCGGAGGTGCAAAGATCGGTCTCTAGCTCAGTTGAAAGGACAAAGCAGACACAAGACAGACGCCATCCACTATACAACCACAAACCGGCCCGGCCTAGGTTGAGCTCCAGAAGAAGTTTCCTGCATTAAGTGCAGCCTCTCAACCAGTCCGCTGAAGCTGCGCGTCTGACTATGTGGCGCTCACGCTTCAGCAACTCAGATCAGAGCACCAGCGTGAAAGAGGGACTGGCTAAGGGATACCATCTTGACTGGCCCACCTGGAGGTCGCTTAACCGTCTCAGGGCTGGGGTGGGCAAGTCTAGGGCAAACCTGGAAAAGTGGGGATACGTTTCGGAACACGATACGGAGTGCATCTGCGGCCATCCTAAGCAGACCATTGCGCATATAACTAGGTGCCCTGCGTGCCCAACAACCTGCACGAACGAGGAGCTGCACGAGGCTACCGAGCGAGCTGTTGCGGTTGCGGCTTTTTGGGCTGCCCGTATTTGACCTGTGACCATCGACTCGAGAAGAAGAAGAACGCCCCATGAAGATTGTAGGTATAGCAGATGTATAGTAATATAGTTACACAGTGTTTTGTCCCTTTCTTTTTAGTGTCAAACTTAAATAGTTTGACAAAGAGTCACTATTGTGTAACTATGCATCTGCTACACGATCTTTAGTAGGGTGATAAATGTTATGTTAACGTTGTTAAACACAACGAAATAGTTTGCGTTACAAATGTTGTCGTGCTTTTGTATACAAAGCACGACAACATTTGTAACGCAAACAATCTCTGAATTTTGCTCGTAACAATATGTAAATTCAACTATCTCCCCAACGTGCTAAGACGCTGCAGTGTTGTGTGTACCACATTTTATTTCTCTGACAAAATATACAAGATACGAGATACAGCAGGTAGTATGCAGCCACTGAAATTGAAATTGACTGACGAGTTGCATCGGTGCCAACTGAGCATACCGAACTGTTTATGGAAATAAGACACTTTAAGGTTGCCAGATGTGATTTTCATGTTTCCACAAATTTGAAATTATTTTTCTCCATTATGATACTATTTTCGGTAAATTCACCCAAAGGCCCAAAATAGTCGTCGAATGATTGATTCGTAGTTCGATTTTTAGTGCTTTGATTTCGTTTAATTAATGTGATCTTTTACATTCACACAATTTTGACATTTTGAGCAGTTCACATAGTCGTCTGATAGGTTTTCCTTACTCGCTACTAGAATAGGTAGACAAAGTCCAAAAAAAATATTTTGCTTTTGACATTTGACTAAAAAGTTAGATACTTCTAAGTTAGCCCAAATACGCATACCTAAGTCAAACGCAGAAATTGGAATTTGCTTTGTAGTTCAGGAAATGAACGCTCAAAAAAGGGTATAGAGGGAAAGGCGTGGAACACAATTTTTGACTTCGTAACTTTGTTTGGACCTGTTAGGAGATGAACATATCAAAAGTCCCCGCCCGTAGCCCCTGTGCCGGGGGGGAGGGGGAGCTTTGAAGGTCCCATTTTTCGGTTTTTCACATATATCTCGAAAACTATACATTCTAGCGACATGAGTTTTTTCACAAAATGAAAGCTGGTTAAATTTGCTACATGTTTAATTCGGTTTTTTTTTAATCTTGTATAATTTTTTGAGATATTCACTATTAAAAGTCTGTAATTTTACCATTTAATATATAAAATAAGAAACTGATTGGTAACTGACATTCAACGCACAGCCCAAACCGCTGGGTCTAGAGACTCCAAATTTGGCACATAGGTTCCTAATGAGGTTTAGGGATGCACTAAGAAAGGATTTTTCAAAACTCACCCCCTGAAGGGTGAAACGGGGGTCCAAAGTTTGTATGAAAGTCCGTCAGTTTCGAAGCTAGGATTTTCAAATTTTGTGTTTAGCCTGACGATAAAAAATTAATATATACGTGTCTCAGCGTTTTTGAAAATTTTACTCCCGAAGGGGTGAAAAGGGGGATGAAGTTGTGTATAGAAAATCCTTCATTTTCGAAGTAAAAACAGCTAAATTTATAATTTTGGCATATGGATGCAAATCTAACTCGACGTATATCGTTGTTGTTAGTATTTCAGCCATTATGGGAATGAAATGGGGGCGAATCATCATCAATCAAAAAATATATTTTTTCCTAAATTACAGATATTCAGGAGCGGATATCTCAAAAACTATACAAGAAATCGAAAAATTTTCCGTAATAAATCGTGTCTCAAATTTAATCAGCTTTTATTTTGTAAAAAATCTCATGTCGCTGGAATGCATAGTTTTCGAGATATATCTGAAAAACCGAAAAATGGGACCTACAAACCCTCCCCTCCCCCCCGGCATAGGGGCTTCGGGCGGGGACTTTTAATATGTTCTCCCCCTAACAGGTCCAAACAAAGTTACGAAGTCAAAAATTGTGTTCCAATCATTTCCCTCTACACCTTTTCAATTACTGGGCTATTGGGCTTTGCTGAAATGAATTTGTCAAACCTAGGTTAAACCACTCATTCCGCAAAGAGACTAACTATCGATTTTTGACTATAACATAATATAAAGGTATGCTTTTGTTTTGTTCGTTTCATACAAATAATTCTTCCAATACTCAAAATGTTGTTTCCCAAAATTCTCTATGATATATTATTTTTCTCCAGACATCTCTCCAAACATTACATTTCTCCAAAACTTCTTTAAGAGCCAAATTTTTACCCAGCAAAATATACAATCACATAGACCGATGAACTATTTTCGACGACCTCCTTAGTGGTTTGAACACCGGTTTTCATGGTGTCGCCATCTCTGAGATCCCGAGTTTGATCTCCGGCTGAGTCAATTTAGCGAACGAACTTTCTCTATTGTCTCAAGTCTGGGCGTTTGTTGTACCACCATTGCTCTGTTTTCCTTATGGAAATGTGTTATCACAAGTGCTTTAGCTACATAAGTACTTTGTAATCGGGGCACTGTGTATGTTATGATGTCCAATATTAAATATTTGTCCAACTTTGCATAGTTTGATTTAATAAGGTTTCATTAGAAATAGAAATATTTTTTATTTAGATAGACTTATTTAAAAGTACTTTTAAATCGTCCAGTTTTTTTCCCCTACCATTCGGGACGTCTTTTTGCTGACAAGAAGAACGGGCGCAAGAAACTTATCAGCCTCATCAAAAGTAACGATATTTACAATTTATAGTATATCGATACCTATCAAACACAATCAATATACAAAAAAACAGATTTCAAATGCCATTTAGAAAAGATATTTATTTGCAGTGCATTCGATCTGATATTTCCAAATTATCTCCATAGAAAATATGCTGCACTGCAATAAAACTTTGGGAAACGGAAAATTCCGCACATCTCATTGCAATCGGTAGTGCCACCAATTCTCTTTTTTCTTTTCCTTTTCACAAGCCGCATTGCTGTCTGCAATATCAAAGTCATAGTAACGATAAAACAGCCCGCATAAAGTCCCACAGCACCGATTAATTATTACAGTGTAAGCTACCAGCCGCTTTTCCTGGCACTAATTTCCTCACAATTAGCGTACACTGTGCACTACCACATTGTACGTAATTTGAGACATACGACTTCTGCATTTGCATACAAATAAGAGGCCAAGTAACCGACATCGCTCGAAGGATTGCTCAGCTAAAGTGGCAGTGGGCTGGACACATAGCGAGAAGAACCGATGGCCGTTGGGGCGGAAAGGTTCTTGAATGGCGACCGCGCACCGGACGACGCTCCGAGGGTATGCCCCCGACAAGGTGAACCGACGATCTGGTGAAGGTTGCCGGAAGCCACTGGATGTGGGAAGCGCAGGACCGATCGTGGTGGAAATCCTTGGGGGAGCCTCTACCCAGCAGTGGGTGTCGTGCGGCTGATATGATGATGATGATGATGAAAAGGCCAGTAGCGAAATACTTAAGTTAGCCATCGTCTATGTTGGCCACATAGATGATGGCATTTATGAACGCTCCGGAACGCGACAGTTTTAAAAATAAATGGTAAAATAAAAAAATAAAAATAAAAAAACCCGCCTGCATCAAAAGACAAATTAATGAATGAATGAAATTTTATTCAGCTGCAAGACATGAGACATAAGCTACTTCAATAACAAACTACATAATAAAGTAAGAATAAAATACAGTAATTATGAACATTGACTAAGTGTACCATACTACCTACGTCTCATGGCTGCTGCAACCAAATAGGTAGCCAATTCAGCATTATGCCAAGCCCGACAGGCGAGCTTGACGCTGTTTTTCAAATGACTCCTTGCCTTTTTAACATAATATGGATGCCAATACTTAAAAGAAAAAATAGGTAGATCCATTCAATTTATACATTGTCACAAGGTAGCTAGACAGATTAATACAGTATAAATAATAAATAAAATAGTGCAATAAAGCGGACTAAATTATTACAAAAAAATCGGACTAAAAATATTAAAACGGACAAGTAAAAACAAACTAAAAAGTAAAAAATAAATTCTTCTGTAAATATTTATAACCCTAATAACCTATACCTACAGAAATTTTAAACCTAAAAATTTTAAACCTAAAAACGTGGGGCGCGTTTTGTAAAATTTGTCATCCATATTGTCTATAGCATGCGCCCCACGTTTTTGGTTTAAAATTTTTAGGTTTAAAAGGATTATGCCGATTTTTCTATACAAGCTAGGCCATGATGCGCTTTGATGAAATTACCAATATACTATAGTAATTTTATAGTGAATGCGTGGGAAGAATATCATTAAAATATAATGCGGGAGAAAAGAGAAATCTCAATCTCAAGGACAAGGAATTGTTTGATATTTTCCTATTATATGTCATTTTTTTTATCTACCCCTTTTTTGACATGACAGATATGTATGGTTAATGCGCATCATGGCCCAGAATGCGGCATGATCCTTTCTGTAGGTATAGGTTATTAGGGTTATAAATATTTACAGAAGAATTTATTTTTTACTTTTTAGTTTGTTTTTACTTGTCCGTTTTAATATTTTTATAGTTTTAAAATATTACATACCTACAAACAAAAATACATGATACGCGCGTAAAACATAACCTCTCCTTGTAGTCGGAACTCCTAATAAGTAAAATTATCTTCATCAGTTAGAAATAAGATTAGCTTCCGCATGCGACTTCGTGTAGAATTCCACTTCCGATACGTACCGCTTCAAAGTTTTTACCAAAAACGTTAAATTAGTACTTTTTAAACTTAAATTTCATCCCTGACCTACAGTTGAGTAACGAACTCAAAGACGGCAGCCGCTGCAAGTCAGAACGGCAAAAAGCCTCCATTCCTCAGACACCAGCTATACGCCATTAGCAGTGCCGCCATCTGCTTCTGGCCGTTGCATTCACTTTCGTATGTATGGTGACCATGATTTGGGACAAAGGAAATACTTACTACTTACTTATTTACATTTTAACCGCCTCTGTGGTCTATTGGTTCGCCCACCGGCGTGAGACGCAGAGGTTCCGGGTTCCATTCCCAGGCGAGTACAATTTTTACTCGGTTTTGTTGGTGGTAGAGCTTATTTCAAGTCCGCCTGCCTAGCTACCACCATCTTACCTAAGTCATCACAATCATCATCAAAGTACGCCATTTCGCCCGGTCTTATACTAGTTCAGACCATACGAGTACATTTAGTTTTATCAGATTCTTGACTACTTCATCTCTCCAGCGATATCTCGGACGACCTACAACCGTTCGACCGTCGTCCAAGTCGGTCGATCCTCTCCCATTCTCCTGTCCCATCTTTGCCTTCAGGCTAGATTGTAGTTAAGAGCGAACCCATTAAAAAAATCGTAGTCACTTAAGTAATTTTTCCTGACTTTCTTTTTTATCACCTAAAGGCTTCATTCATAAAGTGAAAGGTCACAAAATGTGGAAATAAGCGGATGTTACGGATAGAATAGAGTTCTTGAATATTATGGCTATAGAGCAGCGACTTATTTAACCACAGAAAATAAAGCTTAAAATCTTTAAGATACTCAATAAAGAACTTATGTTTCAGTTTACTCCTTCTTGATGTATATTTTCTATTAAGTCTTCGACTAACTTCATACATGGCCACCCTATAATACGACTTAAGAGAATGTACGAGGAAAATGTTCTTTAAATTACGTTATCAGTAAGTAGTATTGGAATTGTAAAAAAACTACCGAGCTGCAATGTTTAATCAATCAAATATTTTATTTGCAAAAATAGATTGTGCAGGGCTCTATATATTATTTTAGTCTTTGTATTTTAACCTGCTAGCAGTCGTAGAATTTTTACAGGGGTATAGATATTATGTATAAGTACCGAAATTTTTTTGTACTTATAAGTATCTATAAATTCTCTTGTTTAAAATCTGCAGTGTTATATTCCTTAAAGATTTTATTGAAATAAGCTCGCAGATGTAAGCACTCAACTAAAATAGTTCAATAACAAGCTCGTACAACAATAAAAGCTGGAATTCCGAACAGGAATTAATTCAAAGATGGCGTAATTTCGTCGTAAGGAACAAGAAATGTGGTGTGATGTGTAAGATCCTGTTTAATTATTTTATACCCATAGCTTGCCCGTGGAATTTGTTTTTCCGTAGAAATTTTCAAAAATCCTTTGATCCTTTCTTAGTACTCGCCTACATTATAAAAGTTATCCTTGTGGAAAATTTCATGTTACAGAATAGCTTGAAATTTTTCACAAGAACCACAAGAAGGATTTTTATTTAAAATAATTTTCTCTTTCTATATACTGAAGAGAAGGTACTTGTTGTATGGTCTTTTTTTGTGACTTAGGTACTTTACTTCTCACCTTTCATCAAAAGTGGCCACTTTGACAATTTTGCACGACGGTAACATCAGGTTTGAACTATTTTAGATCACCACCTTCGCACGTTATTCAACAGCTCTTTCTGTCACAAAAATCGATGCCAAAGAGCGCTAACTCAGGCTACCGAACCGAGTATATTTCTCACTCTAGTTTACTAAGTTTCCGTATCATGAAAAGAGATAGAATGAAAAGAGATAGAAATATGGGGCCAATTTTAAACCAAATCCCAACTCGTACAATGTGATTAAATTGACAATAGACAGTGATCGCAATGCAACTTCGCACGATAATGTATGGAAAGGGGAAAATTGTACAGATTAAATACTTCGTTTTGTACCGCAAGCGCTCTAAAAATAGTCACTTCAGTCGTGCATTGTCAATTTAATCGCATTTTAGAGTTGTTATTATTAAAGTAAACTTTTTACTGTCTTATTCAGCGTGCGTTTGTTAAACTAGGGCCAAAGTTAACATGGCGTTAGACTGCGGACTAACGCCATTTTAGCGCAAATCGTATTCAGAGTGACAGTTTAACGTTTAGTCCCACCGTTTAAGGATTAAAAGGTGCATTGTGATTGGTTTACAAGCATTAAACCAGGTTTTATTAGAACAGTCTTGCATCCCAGTTTTGTGAAACATCTCTGAATAAGACAGTTTTAGTTTAAATCGGTATCGGTTTTTGACTTAAGCCTAAGTCAGAACTTCACAGACTGATCGTACTCGCTGAAACGCTTATGGCGGAACTTGACAGACTGATCGTAATCGCTCACGTTTGTTAAGCAACACTCAGTCCGGCCAAGTGTCGGATGGGTGACCGTTAAGTGGCATTGTAGATGCAGGATCGTTTCAGAGATAGAAATATGGGGCCAATTTTAAACCAAAATCCCAACTCGTACAATGTGATTAAATTGACAATAGACAGTGATCGCAACGCAACTTCGCACGATAATGTATGGAAAGGGGAAAATTGTACAGATTAAATACTTCGTTTTGTACCGCAAGCGCTCTGAAAATAGTCACTTCAGTTGTGCATTGTCAATTTTATCGCATTTTAGAGTTGTTATTATTAAAATAAACTTTTTACTGTCTCTTATTCAGAGTGCGTTCGTTAAACTAGGGCCAAAGTTAACATGGCGTTGGCAAATCGTATCTTTTTTTTTTATAACAACTACCTCTAACAAGAGTTAGAGCCAATTTTTTCATGTTTATTTGTTTACTCTTTCATTCCAGTTCTCGCTATTATGCTTCTCGCACTTTCATACCTCATACTTCACATTCGTTCTTCATCTTTCTTTCCATAACGGCCGGGATTAGACCGCCTAGACTACTTTTATGTTTTTATTCAGGGGTTCTACTAGAACACTACACAGTTAGTTTATTAAGCTTTTACAATTTTTGCTTACATTTAGTTACATATTTTATGCTTTTATTTCTTATACACATTTTCTACCTTCTACTTTCTGTTTTTATTTCTAATGTACATTTTCTTATTGCTACTAAGGTTTCTTATCTCTTATACATTCCTAACTTATTACCATATCTAATGTCTATTTTCTACTTTTCTTTATTCTAACATTTCACAATCAAATTTTGTTTCTTATTCTAAGTTGTCTATTAACTATTCTTAATGCTAGAAAACAATATACAATTATATTATTTCAGCATAATTTGCTAATCCGTTTTATTTCGTTTATTTACTTTAATTACAATGTTTTTACAAAATGTTAAAAAGATGTCTCTTTCTTTGCTCGTAATAATTTCTTCTAAATTTTTTAGACTTATTTTAGAGTTTAACTTTTGTTCAACATTAAACCTTTCCATATTGTACAGGGGACAGTCTATTATCAGATGGGGAATGTTTTCGGGAGTGTCAGGGTCACAGGCGCACGATGGGTTATCCTTGCACTTGAATCTGTTTAAGTACTCGGAGAAACCACCGTGCCCTGTCATTATTTGTGTCAGGATTGGGTCGGGTTCCATTTTTCTAACTATTCGGAAGGCCCTATTCGCGTCTGGCAAGAACATCTTGGTAACCGCAGCTGTGTTACTCGTTTTATACCGCTGGTTCCATTCGTCAAGCGTTTGCATCCGGATGCTTCGCTTGACGAATGAAACCGGGCAGTAGTCATATTTTGGTTTAACTTTGAGGTTAAGGGCCGCGACCTTCGCTAGCTCGTCTGCTCGCTCGTTGCCTGCAAGTCCGGCGTGGGCTTTGATTCAGAATAAATGGACACATTTATTTTGGGAAACGATGGATTTAATATTTGCCCTTATTTCTACAGCCAGGGTGTGCAGGCAATCTAAGCTGACGACTGATTGAAGAGCCGCGGTCGAATCCGAATAGATCGCGAATGTTGTTTCTTTGCGTTTTATCACCAGGCGCGTCGCTTCACATATCGCGAGGAGCTCCGCCTGGTAGACCGTGCAATATGACGGCAGTGCAAGTTTGACGGCCCTGATTTCGGCCTCTCTATCCCACAGAGATAGAGCGGATCCGACTCGGCCGTCAATCTTGCTGCCGTCTGTAAAGATTCTAATGTCAAATTCGCTGTTGGCGTTAACTTGTTCCTGGTCTACCAGGGGGTGGAACTCTAATTGCGTGTATTGGACTGGATGTGGTAACTCGAGCACCGGTGCCGGTCGCTCGATCTCCCTGTCGCCAAGCATCGGCAGGGGAACTTCCTTCTTGGCCTCGTATAATGAGGCCGCCTCTCGGATTCGGAGGTCTAGAGGGAGAATCCCAGCCAGAATAAGCGCCGCATTTAGGGAGACCGTGCGGTACGCCTTACAAATCTTTTGCGCGAAACCTCGTTGCAGTGCGTTAAGATGCTTCTGCACGCCCAACTTTAACGCGGCGGGGGCCCAGGCGCTCGCGGCGTACAATATAATCGGTTCAACCGTTGCGATGTAGATCGTTCGCACTATCTCGGGGTGCAGTCCCCAACTGACCTTCGCTGCCCTAGAGAGTTGTTTGCTTACACCTATAGCTTTTTTGCATACGTTTGCAACATGCGCATTGAATGTCAATTTGTCGTCAATAGTGAGGCCCAGTAATTTTATCTCTCGGGACATTGCGATGTTTACTCCGCCCATGCTCAGAAGTGGAGTGTCATACTTTAGCTTTCTAGTAATAATCATTGCATTAGTTTTGTGCGGGGCAAATTTAAGCTTGTTTCTGACACCCCACCTCCGAACATGCTCGAGGGTGGCGTTAGCTTTCGTTTGGACCTCTAGTGCCGTATCCCCGTCAAAAACGAGTACCACGTCATCAGCAAATGCTTGACAGTAATCACCTCTGTCGCTCAAACTCTTCAAAAGGGGATCCAGCAGCAGGTTCCATAGGATTGGGCCCGCTATTGAACCTTGCACGCATCCTTTACTTGTTCCCGCATCGCAAACTTCGCCCCCATATCTGACTGAAACCGTTCGATTAGAAAGGTAACTATCCATTACTCTTCTTATGTTTACGGGAACGTTTTCTTCGGCTAGTCTGGTCTTAATAACCGGCCACCACGCACTGTCGAAGGCTCCCTCTATATCTAGTGAGACGAGTGTTAGGATTTTCTTGTCTGCTAACTTTGATCGGATGCGCTGCACTAGAGTATAGAGGGAGTCCTCCGTGCTTCTTTGGGGCATGAACCCGTACTGGCTGGAGCTGATGTTGGGAAGCAGGTGATATTTCAATCTTGCTACCAGCATTTTTTCGAAGATTTTGCCCAATATGGGCAGAAGGCCGATTGGTCTATATGATTTCGGTGTCCTATAGCTACTTTTTCCTGGTTTCCTCAATATGACGACAGTTGCTCTCTTCCATGCCCGGGGAAAGTAATTAAGCTCCAGACATTTATTTAATAGAGCCAGGAACAATTCTGGTTGAGCTTTTATTGCGCGAAGGCAAATATCCGCTGTGAAACCCTCCGCCCCGGGTGCCTTCTTCGGGTTGAACGACTTTGCTGCTCCCTCGAGTTCTGTAAGGGTAAATGGTGGATCACAGGGGTCATCTTGTTCCCCAACATTTACCTTTTTTGCTTCCTCTCTTATCTGGCGATGTTCGTCGTTGTCTCCTTCCGTTTTGTCTTCGGGGTAGAAGGTTCTTGCCAGAAGCTCGACTGACCCTTTGGCACTTAGGATTTTCCCATTCTCCTCCAGTGGCACGTCTTCCTCCCTTTTCCTGGTTCTACTAATAACCCTATAAATTCCCTCCCACATTCCCTCTCTGTCCTGTTTCCCGCAGAACCCCTTCCAGCTTTCCGTCTGAGCGTTCTTTGCTTTTTGCTCATACTCCTCTTTCTTCTGCAGGTACTCTTCGACAACCTTTGACTTGCGTATCGGTGCGGCGTTTCTGACTCTGCGTTTGAAGGTAGTTACTTCATTCTTCATCTTCGCCAGTTCCTCGGACCACCATGGCATGTTAAGTGTATCTTTTGCTTTCTTTTCAGGCATTGAAGCTTTGCATGCTTCTGCTATTGTTTGATTATATTTGTCTACAATTTGATCAATTTCTGTTTGGCTTTGAATTTTGAAAATTTCATCTAAATTTATGTTGTTATCTAACTTTAATTGGGTAAGTTTTTCATAAAACTCCTCCCAACTTGCTTTTTTAGTATTGTATTTCCGGGTTGTTCTATTTACTTTTACGCCTTTTGATTTATGAAGTTTGATCTTAAGAGACATGCCATTGTGGTCCGAGCTGGTAAGACCCTCGTCCACTCTCCAATCTTCTACTAGGTCCAGCAGGTCAGTGGTGCACGCAGTAACGTCTACATAACTGGTGTATCTTTTGTTACCGCGAACGGTGTCAAAGGTCGGAATCTGCCCAGTGTTGAGGATGTTGAGATCGCTCTCATGGATGAAAACCGCCATTTCCTCTCCTTTGTAGTCTTCTACAGGACTACCCCACCAGCTGCTCTTGGCATTGGCATCACCCCCTATTATCGTTTTCCTGGCTCCGGTCTTTTTCATTATGTGTTTGATGTGGTCTATGTACGGGCCATTGGGTTTGTCAGGTTCGAAGTAGAAGGACACAAGCGTGGTCCTCCAGGCGACGGTAGAGACGGTAATCACCACGATGTTCTTGGTGGTAAGGTCCGGATATTGTTCTACATTGAGGTCCGAATCAAATACCGCTATGGCCGCCTTAACCGTCCCCTCTCCGTCGTCCTGGAAGATCCTAACTCCACTCTGTGTCCTCATACTCCCAACGCTACCCACATAGGGTTCCTGAATGAGGGCTGCCGCTACTTTTCTTTTTGCTGCTTCTATAAGTAGCTCGTTGGTGGCCAATTTCTTTCGTTGCAAGTTGGCTTGTAGCAACTGGTATGGAGGTGTGGTCGCTGAGGTGCCCTTAGCAATATGCTATCGTCTTGCGTGCTATTATGTCCCATCGCCTTATAACAGGACACTCGTTATCGAAGGCGTTATGTTCTCCATTTGAATGAGCGTTCTTTTCATTTGAGCAATTTTTACATGACGGGGGATGGTTCAATACGGTGCATTCCTTTTTGAGGTGCGGGCCCCCGCAGTGACTGCAAAGAGCCTCATCCACCCCCGTGCAATATTTTTTACTGTGACCAAATCCTAAGCATTTAGTGCATTGCACAAGGGGTGACTGATCGGCAACCCTTATACGCTGCATAGCAATGTACACGGCATTGGCCTCAATCAACCTTTTCCATATAATTGGGGATACCGACATCACTACATGGTTTTGGAGAGGATTTCTTGCATTTCTCCTATATTTGATTTCCATCCTGTCGTCTTTTGAATCCATATTTTGGAAGATTTCCCGATTTTGGCTGCGAATAATTTTCTTAAGCAAATCGTATTCAGAGTGACAGTTTAACGTTTAGGGGTGCGATTCGGTTGCTATAAAAACAGTTAATCTAATTTCAATGTAACTAACGTTGACTTCATCTAATTTTTATTTGACCTAAAAATAAATGAAATAATTTTTATTTAACCTATTATTCATTTGTCATCATTATTATTTGCCATATTTACATTTGCTCTAACGTTTATATCCCATAAGTATCATTTGATATATTGCTTTTTTATCTAACTTACATTTCTTAAACATATCATTTGATCTAATTTTACATGTTATAATCAACTTTTACTATAAAATAGAAATAACTAGCTTTTGTTATTATGATGCTTGCTTGATTATCAAATCCACAATTTTTTTTATGTAATAACATCAAAAGCATACATATATTATAATATAACAATGACTAGACATGCAAGCAAGCGTACAAGCATGCATGTAGCTTGCCAGTAGGTTAGGTTAGTGTTTTGACCACTCGCAGCGGAGCTCCACAATGCTTGCATGCATGCTGCATCCTTGCTTGCATGCTGCATGCTTGCTTGCATGCTGCATGCTTGCTTGCATGCTGCATGCTTGCTTGCATGCTGCATGCTTGCTTGCATGCTGCATCCTTGCTTGCATGCTGTATGCTTGCTTGCAAAATGCTTGCCGGGGGGTGCAGTTGGGCTGGCCCCCCAGCTCGGGGGGGTCGGGGGGCCTGAGGCCCCCCGCTATAAAGAAAAACTTTAAATGCACCTACCAGTAGGTTAGGTTAGATTAGTGTTTTGACCACTCGCAGCGGAGCGAGCGCAGCGAGCGGAGCTCCACAATGCTTGCATGCATGTTGCATGCTTGCTTGCATGCTGCATGCTTGCTTGCATGCTGCATGCTTGCTTGCATGCTGCATGCTTGCTTGCATGCTGCATGCTTGCTTGCATGCTGCATGCTTGCTTGCATGCTGCATGCTTGCTTGCATGCTGCTTGCTTGCTAATTGCTTGCTTGCATGCTGCATGCTTGCTTGCATGCTGCATGCTGCATGCTTGCTTGCATGCTTGCTTGCATGCTTGCTTGCATGCTTGCTTGCATGCTTGCTTGCATGCTGCATGCTTGCTTGCATGCTGCATGCTTGCTTGCATGCTGCATGCTTGCTTGCATGCTGCATGCTTGCTTGCATGCTGCATGCTTGCTTGCATGCTGCATGCTTGCTTGCATGCTGCATGCTTGCTTGCATGCTTGCATGTTGGGTGCTTGCTAGCAAAATGCTTGCTGGGGGGTGCAGGGGGCTGGCCCTAGGCCCCCCGCTATAAATAAAAACTTAATGCACCAAGTAGGTTAGGTTAGGTTAGTGTTTTGACCACTCGCAGCGGAGCGATACGGTAATGTTGGCAGTAAGCTGTTTTATGGAGGATTTAAAGCGTGGGTGTAGATAAAAATATATAAGTAATGAAATCATATTTTTTGGCTATGCTTGTTTTTAAAGCATTTAAATCATAGGTCACCTAAAATTATTTTAAATGTTGAATAGAGTAAATGAATGTTATATGAAATGTGCTTTATATCATCTGTTAATTAGATCAAATGATTATTATGTCAAATAATTTTTATATCACATGTATTTAGGTCAAGTGAAATTATATTAACCATATGTTATATTATTCGATCGGTATGTCAAATGAAATTATATGAAATGTTATTATATCCTCTGATCGTTAGTGCATGTAAATTTAGGTCATACATTACACACCCAACGTTTAGTCCCACCGTTTATGGATTAAAAGGTGTATTGTGATTGGTTTACAAGCATTAAACCAGGTTTTGTTAGAACAGTCTTTCATCCCAGTTTTGTGAAACATCTCTGAATAAGACAGTTTTAGTTTAAATCGGTATCGGTTTTTGACTTAAGCCTAAGTCAGAACTTCACAGACTGATCGTACTCGCTGAAGCGCTTATGGCGGAACCTGACAGACTGATCGTAATCCCTCACGTTTGTTAAGCAACACTCAGTCCGGCCAAGTGTCGGATGGCTGACCGTTAAGTAGCATTACAACTGAGCGCTTCCGTGCTTCGAAGGGCACTTTAAACCGTCGGTCCCGGCTGTTGTCATCTGATAATAGTCGTTAAGCCAAGTTAGAGGCCTTACAGGCGGCTTGATAAACTCTAACATCAAAGGTGGCCACTATTCCTTATTCGATAAGAAGAATACTTAAGCCTCAAGGTTCTTTAAAAACTTAAAACTAAAAACTAACTAAAACTGAAGTGATTTATAACCTTAAAGTGCGAAGTTCTAGAGGCGGAACACAAGTTCTCGGCAATATCGCTTCGGCATAGTTATTTAGATCTTTTTGCGTCGTTGCCAGCGACTAATACGGGGAGAAAACAATATTTCACTTGGTAATTTACTTTGTCGTAGAAGTTGAAATTGGAGCATGGGATTTTGTTAAATGCCCCTGACGTATTTATTTTTTATTTCATACATACAGACTTAATAGCTTTATAAGTGATCCGTGTAGGTGTCTATGCGCCATTATAAGTTTTCGCATAAAACAGTAATAGGGAATATGCATAAGTCACCGATTTTGATAAATTTGAGCTTGATTGCTTCGGACTCGTATAAAAACATGATGGAACAGGAAAATAAAAAATAATAATGTACCTATATTATTTTAGTTTTATCACACGATGAAATCAGGGAAAAATAACGTATTTTTTTCACTTTCGTATATAATGAACTTAACAGTCAGATAGAATATCGAATAAGAAATCATTTTTTGTATGACACATATGTACTTAAACGCAAAATTTAGGGAGATAATTGAAAATTCTTGGCTAACTCCATAGTAAACGCGCGCCTGAAACGTGATATGTGACGTCATATATCATGTCCGTTTTTTATGGAGCGTTTTCGGCGGTTGCTGATGCGTGCTAACTTCAAGTAATTATATCAAGAGAAAAAAACGCAAGAAAAAGTTTTAATATGTATTACAGTTGATTTTCTCACGCATTATACTTTTGATTTTGATACAAAAAAAATTGATGCATTTTCCCTATTAACAGTATAAGTAGTGAACCAATTTTATTAATTAAAACTTGTTGAAAACAAAATACCTAGGTTTGGTACTGTACTTCTACACGGGTCGACTTGGCAGGCAACTTGCTGATCGATTTTAGTCAATTTGCACTTTTTGTCGACATTTGTTTGTAAAACCTCATCACAAACCTAATTTCAATACAAGCGATCAGCGAACTAAAATCTATGGAATAAGCTTTCTGCTCAAAAAATGGCACAATACGAAAAGTACAACTAAGTGGATAGAGCTAAAAATACTGGCATCTAATTATGCAGCACAAAGCGTCTGAACACTGGTTGCTTATTAGCGACCTAAATTTGTATACATATAGATATTTTCTATACTGAAACGAAAAATAAGATACGTTTTTTCTGCATCTTTTTACTGCCTTCTTTGCATCTTTTACACGATTTGACTATAAAGAACGTCATTTCAAATAAACTCTCTCTTTCTATCTTTTCTCTACAATACAAACTGCAATTTATTGTATAGAACGCTAACGTCAGTGGTGCGTGGCTGGCCCGACTAAAGCGAGTTGTACTTTTTCGGCCCCGTGGTGCCATTTTTTAAGCAATATTTGTTTTCAACTACACTTCTATAGATTTTAGTTCGCTGCAAGTGATTGTCGATAAAAAGCGTTAATTTACTAAAATCAACGAGCAAGTTGCCTGGAAAGTTTGCCTATTTGTATTTAAAATAAAATGAAACCATGATAAGAAGTACACCGCTTGGTAACTTAATTACCAAAAAAACTAAACTTAAATCCCTGTAAATCCCACAATAGCTTAAAGCCTCAAATATCTAACAAAACAGAATGTTTAAGCAAACTTCAATCTTATCTCGTAGCGTTGCAATTCTCAAGTAGTAACTTAATTCTAGCGTACAAGATCAACTGAAAACATAAACAAAAGCTCAGTAGTGTTTACTTATGTGCTAAATCTTTCTTAATTAAATAAGGCTTCTTATAGATTGTAAATTAAATAAGGCGAGTGAACTTTAAGCACTAGCTTATATAAAGATTGACTTTTTAGTCAGGGTTTTTTTTATAATAAATGGGCTTACTCGTAGCCACATTCATAACCCAATAAAATGTTTTTGTATATGCTGGAAAAAACGGGCCATTCTATTTTTTAACCCGAACGAGTTATAGTTAAACCGTAATGTTAGTTCTGATATTTTTTTATAACAGGTAGTGAATTATTATAGCTCTAGTTATGAGTGTTCAACAGAAGCTATGAAAAAATGCTGAAAAAACGGAGCAATCTATTTTTTAGCCCGAACGAGTTATAGTTAAACCGTAATGTAAGTTCCAACATTCCTTTACGTTTGGTAGTAAATTGTTATAGCTCTAGTTATGAATGTTCAACAGAAGCTATGAAAAAATGCTGAAAAAACGGGAAATCTATTTTTTAACCCGAACGAGTAATAGTTAAACCGTTATATTAGTTCCAACATTCATTTACAACAGGTAGTTAATTGTTATAGCTCTAGTTATGAGTGTTCAACAGAAGCTATGAAAAAATGCTGAAAAAACGGAGCAATCTATTTTTTAGCCCCAACGAGTTACAGTTAAACCGTAATGTAAGTTCCAACATTCCTTTACGTTTGGTAGTAAATTGTTATAGCTCTAGTTATGAGTGTTCAACAGAAGCTATGAAAAAATGCTGAAAAAACGGAGCAATCTATTTTTTAGCCCGAACGAGTTATAGTTAAACCGTAATGTAAGTTCCAACATTCCTTTACGTTTGGTAGTAAATTGTTATAGCTCTAGTTATGAATGTTCAACAGAAGCTATGAAAAAATGCTGAAAAAACGGGAAATCTATTTTTTAACCCGAACGAGTAATAGTTAAACCGTTATATTAGTTCCAACATTCATTTACAACAGGTAGTTAATTGTTATAGCTCTAGTTATGACTGTTCAACAGAAGCTATGAAAAAGTGCTGAAAAAACGGATCAATCTATTTTTTTAACCCGAACGAGTTATAGTTAAACCGTAATGTTAGTTCTGATATTTCTTTATAACAGGTAGTGAATTATTATAGCTCTAGTTATGAGTGTTCAACAGAAGCTATGAAAAAATGCTGAAAAAACGGAGCAATCTATTTTTAGCCCGAACGAGTTACAGTTAAACCGTAATATAAGTTCCAACATTCCTTTACGTTTGGTAGTAAATTGTTATAGCTCTAGTTATGAATGTTCAACAGAAGCTATGAAAAAATGCTGAAAAAACGGGAAATCTATTTTTTAACCCGAACGAGTAATAGTTAAACCGTTATATTAGTTCCAACATTCATTTACAACAGGTAGTTAATTGTTATAGCTCTAGTTATGACTGTTCAACAGAAGCTATGAAAAGTGCTGAAAAAACGGATCAATCTATTTTTTTAACCCGAACGAGTTATAGTTAAACCGTAATGTCAGTTCCAACATTCATTTACAACATGTAGTAAATTGTTATAGCTCTAGTTATGACTGTTCAACACACGTAATACTATTGCAAGCCTCCCAACTTACTCTTCAGGCTTCAAGATGTGTGGTACAAGTTACAAGATTTCCGTGATTGAGCATCAGCAGAAACGGTATCATATTTCGAAATCATAAGAATTTTAATTATAGTTGGTGTTGCAAATGCTTTGCAAATCTGGCAATTGTTGCCATCTGGCAACAATGGAATCTTCCCACTCTACGATACGAGGTACAAGTTACAAAATCATAGTGACAGGATATGATATAATCAGGTACAATTTATACAAAAATCCGCTTTTTCCATTCGGATCAACTGAACCGACCAACTGGAAACTGAACAACTATTTTTTACTTCCCATTAGGACAACTATTTGGTTGATCGGTTGGGAAGGAAACGAATCAACTATTTTAGTTCTCAACAGCTCAACTACTTAGGTTGGTATCGTAAAAGGTATCGTAAAAAAACCTTTTTTTTCATATTTGGTGGGTTCGATTCCTGGATAAGGCAGGCGATATTTCAAAAATCTTTGAATGCAGGGCCAATTATTTTTAAAATCAAAATGAAGTCTTCTTTCAGTAGTATCCCTTACCTTCAATATTTAAGGTTCTATCCCTTCGTGTGGCAAAGTTTTGGCAATATTTATAGAAGTTAACCTTCTCTAGATTTATGTGACCCTGGTACTTAAAATTAAAAAATATTTTTTACCATTAGTAACTTTTTACTTCAGGGTATTAAAATTATATAAAAGTTAGGTAACTTTCTCTAGATTTATGTGATCCTGGTATTTTTTCTTTATCTGCGGCGTTTATTTCCTATAAACTAGATCCCACTAGAAAAACATATTAAACATTATATGTTTTTCTTTATATTTTTACTAGAGACCATTCGATGCATCGATTGACACAATGTGTTATCATTTAGTTGTTCCGTTAGGAACTTCAAATGAAATGTCAATATCATCATTTAATAGAAAATTCAAATAGTTGATCCGATAAGAATAAAGTCGCATACAGGGTCTCACGGGCACAACTAGTTGATCGGTTTAGTTGATCGGAATGGAATAAGGGCAAAAATCATTTTGAGTTAATCATATTTTCATTTACTTTGCTGTTACTTTTCAGATTTCCGCCCACCTTCCTCTTTTTCTCCTCTATTTAAAAACATTCAGTACTATATTATTTAACTACTAGCGGCCGCCCGCGACTTCGTCTGCGTGGAAAGTTTTTTTACTATCCCTCGGCAATAACAGGTACCCTATGTCCTTTTCTGTACCCGTAACAACATGTTTGTAAAATTTCATGATGATCGGTTCAGTAGTTAAGACGTGAAGACGTAACAAACAAACAGACAAACGGACTTTCGCATTTATAATAGTAGTAAGGATAGCTGCTTAAACAATGATGAATCGGGCAAAAATACACAGTGCATCCACACAAACCATTCGTGTAGGGTGATTCTAACTCGCGAAATCCTGCACATTTCAACATCGCTTTGCTTATCACTTATGCTCAGCTGAAGTGGCAATGGGCGGGACACATAGCGAGAAGAACCGATGGCCGTTGGGGCGGAAAGGTTCTGGAATGGCGACCGCGCACCGGACGGCGCTCCGTGGGCAGGCCCCTGACAAGGTGGACCGACGATCTGGTGAAGGTCGCGGGAAGCCAGTGGATGTAGGCAGCGCAGGACCGATCGTCGTGGAGATCCTTAGAGGAGGCCTATACCCAGCAGTGGGTGTCGTGCGGCTGATATGATGATGATGATGCTTATCACTTGAACCATACCAGAGCTCCCCCAGGGCTATGCTAGGCACGTCTTCACTCATTTAAGTTTTTATTCCACCAGGAGTCTGGATTTAAAGTTCCAAATGAGTGTAGTTTTAAACTTCGCTGTACTCAGCTGTCGACTATTTACATAAACGAGGTGTTTTTATTAACACAATAAATTAAACTGTAATTGGAAAAGTTATTTGAATGCTCGTTATCACAGTAGAAGCGAAATGTAAGACGATTAGCTTCATGAGAGTTATTTGAGAAGCGTTCACTTATTCCATAGAAAAGATACCACTCGTGTCTTCCACTAACCTTTTAACCACCCAGGTTAGAGGCTAATTATACAATTGTAATAAAACAGTAAATTCTAAATGTTTGTGCACAAATAACTCATAAACCACTGAACGGATTTTGATGGGATTTCACAGTTTGGTAGCATGGGGTCCAACTTAAAATTTAAGCTATGTTTCATCTAATTCGGAATGGGTAGAACCTGCGAAACAGCTTGAACTCTCCGTAGTACTAGCTTACATACACTAAGAAGATCATTTAAACTGGTTGCTTTAATCTTAAATCGCGGGCAAAAGAGATACCTACCTGGGGATTTTTTTATTGTACACGCGAACGAAGTCGCTGGCGGAGACTAGTTCTTATAATAAAACCAAAATATTAAATAAACCGCTTGGTGACATTATTACCAAAAAAACTAAATAAATGAAACGACGATTTTTATCTGATTATAGAGATATTTTTTTCGCACTAAAATCTCCAAAAACTTAACATGTTAAAGCATGACTTTAACTCACATGCTATCCTTTTTTTATAAATTTTATTGTGAATCTTTGCACATTTAGAAATGCAGTAGCTTCTTTACCATTATTTGTTCTAATTTGATTCACAAAAGGCAAAATTACGAAAGCAATTAATCGTCTACCCATCATGGTTAACCTTGTCAATATTCTGACCTCTAGTTAATAGGACACTTAATAGAAGCCCTCAAATCCACCCCCTAATACAATTAGGACAAACCAGGATAATCAATATCACTTTGCTATGCCCCAAATTTAATCTAGTTGCAGTAGTAATGACAAATTTCCGAATAGTGCGGCTTACTAAGCAATGCATAAGTTATAACTTCAAAAGATTAATCATGCTGTAATACAGGAGGGTATAGTCGGACAGAGATTTCATCTTGAAATACAGCACGTGAATTTGCCCTCCAGCATGCTAACTGAAACGCGATCTATCACGCGATTTACAACGTGTTACAGAAAATCCCCTATTAAAAATAAGAATTTTTATTTGCATAATACCATGTGCGAAATAGAGGGTATTGTCAATATGGATTAATAGTATTTATACCTGAATGTAGGCATGCAAATGATTTTAGAACTGGTATTTATTACAAATTATCAAGAGCGCAAAATAAAAAAAATAAAAATAATGTCAAATAAGTAATTAATAGTACGTACGTAATGCCGAATATGGTAGATAGGGACCATTAAACTGAACAATGTTTACTATGGGACCAACTCTGAAATCGCGAAAACAAAATAACTGTTTCATACAAAAATGTATAACGAAAATTTCAAAATGAAACAGCTGTTTTTTTTTCGCTGTCAGAGTTGGCCCCATAGTAAAAGTTGTTCAGTTTGATGGATTCAGTGTGATTTTTTTGTAACTCAACAGATGTGAATTAAAAGAGTACAGTACCTGGGCGACCGAGCTTTGCTCGGTTACTACTATTTATTGTAATACTAGCGGCCGCCCGCGACTTCGTCTGCGTGGACAGTTTTTTTGCTGTCCCTCGGGAACAATACTTTTTTCGGGATGAAAGGTACCCTATGTCCTTTTCTGTACTCATGACAACGTGTATGCAAAATTTCATGATGATCGGTTTAGTAGTTAAGACGTGAAGGCGTAACAAACAAACAAACAAACGGACTTTCGCATTTATAATATTGGTAAGGATGGTGGTGTTTAGGTGATAATCTACATTGTTATCTCAAACATTTACTACATTTTTTAAACTTGTCTAAAAACAATAAAAATTAAAAAAATATGTATATATAAACTTGAACATTTAAAAAACAAGTAAGTCACCGAGCGGGATTCGAACACGTATAATTCGTTTCTTGCCGTCCGCGTCTTAACCCGCTGGACCAGACGGGCAGTGGCCGACAGGACGAAATCAGAGACCATATTCTGCGTCGAAAGAAAAACGCGTGAAAACTCGAAAACACGCGTTTTCCCAAACATAAGACTAATCTAGATCGATTGTTTACCCCCGAAAACCCCCATATACCAAATTTAAACGAAATCGTTAGAGCCGTTTCCGAGATCACAGAAATAAATTTATATACACACAAGAATTGCTGGTTTAAAGGTATAAGATAAGATACGAGAATTGCTCGATTAAAGGTATAAGATAGGGGTTTTTCCCCAATCACAAACACCATAATCTCGTAGGACCTGACAATACGCGCAGTCGGTGTGTAGCATAGCCCGCGCGAATGAAGCGCGCTACGTAACCCTCGTAGTGCGCACTGTGCTACGACGTTGTGACGTTATGTCAGGTGCATTTATGGACCTTTTATTTTTGTAATAACCCTTTTAGTGCGCGGAGAGTAAAATGTTTTAAGTTTGTTTTAAATCAAGTAGGGCAAATGTCTCCACTGCACTTTGGTTTCAAGTGGATTGGATTTTCCCACTGACTGTGGACAATATGCCTTTATTCAATCTACTAGCTTTCTCCAGTGTCTTTGTCCGCGTAGAAGGTTAGAGGTTAATAAAATATGTTTTAAGCACAGATGTAGTATTCTAGAATGTTGATTTTTTTTTTATCTGGTGAGCAGTTTTGGTAGGTACCGCCTACATCAAAATATTTTAAACTTTACCTCTTTATAACATTAGTGGAGACTATCATACAATCTCTTGTAAAATCCAATCGCATTCGATTTTACCAGCGATTGTCGATTAAAAGCGTTAATTGACTAAAGTTACCTGTCAAGTTGCCTGCCAAGTCGGTCCATGTAAATACCCCACTAGATATTTTGTTTCTGTCTCAGTTTAAGTCCTATGACTCTAGTCTAGTTTATGGGTCCGTTCGCGGAGAGTTCGAGTGGAAATAAGCAACTTTTTGTAGAGTTGGAAATTTAAGAGCTACTGTTGTTCCGCGCTGGTTGCTGCACCAACTAGCTGGGCAGATAACTGTATTTTTTTTGTAGGCCGAGAAAGAATTGTTAAATACCAGCCGCACGACATCCACAGCTGGGTATAGGCATCTTGATTGATTTACATAACAGAAAAATAAGACATCAGAAAGCAATGTTTGCAAAGATTTAAGGACTGGAATAATCAAGCTAAGGTTTGGAATATGATATGGGAATAAAATGTAAGTTATGCAAACTACAATCTAGACTGTTTATCTCATACTATCACTCAAAGGAAAGAAGATCTTTTGTTGTGTTTCGGTTTGAAAGATAGGGTAAACAGAAGTTGCAAAGTACAACTCGCTTTCCTAACCAAAAGTGTTTCAAACCAAATTCCTAAACAAAGTTTTAAAAAACAAACAAACCATAACAAGTAACTAGAACATAAATAATTTAGGTAAAGTAAAAAATTTACGCAGAATATTTTAAAAGCGAAATGAGCTTAAAATTGATTATTTATGAGTAAATCTTAAAAAATACGATATTAGGGACTTAAAACTATTAATGAAAATTAAAATCATTTCATCAGTCAAAGTATCCCCCCGCCATTGGCGTGCAAACACCATGCAGGGGGTCAAGTCTGCTAATGTTTTCGTCAAAAACGTAGTTCAATGGTGTTCTAATGGTAATATTTTTTGACACAGTTCTTGTTTCTTAAATCAGAAATCAAGACACAATATGTTTCCGTATTGGGTTTAAGAAAGACAATGTATTTCAGATTTTGGGTTTAAGAAACAAGAACTGTGTCAAAAAGCATTACCATTGAAACACCATTGAACTACGATTTTGACAAAAACATTAGCAGACTTGACCCTCAGGTTAGTTCCCATCCAAATTCGTTCATGTTTCAGTTTCGTAGTTGCCTAGATGAAGCGTCGAGTTGAACAGTTACAGAATAGTTCAACTGTTTGCTGTCTAACTGCTGTGAAACTATTGTCCGTTTGCAGTGAGTTCCAGTTATGTAGTATGAGGTAAACATAGGTAGTTATTAACGAGAGGTGTCTCTTTATTTTATTATTTACTAGCGGCCGCCCGCGACTTCGTCTGCGTGGAATTTTTTTTGCTATCCCTCGGGAACAATACTGTTTTTCGGGATGAAAAGTACCCTATGTCCTTTTGTGTACCGCTGAGAACGTTTGTGCAAAATTTCATGATGATCGGTCAGTAGTTAAGACGTGAAGGCGAACAAACAAACAAACGGACTTTCGCAGTTATAATATGAGTAAGGATTTTATTTTATTCTTTTCAGAATACAGTAGTTTTACATTATTATATTAAAACAACGTCCTTAAATCTACTTAGCTATTATTATTATTTCTTTATTTTATCAACATGTATTCGAATATTTATGTAGAAGTAATTCAGAAAATATGAATCATAAAAGTAATTTAAGGCGCTATGTATAAAATAAAGCTTAAAGCGAAATAGCAATTAGAAAACGTCACGCGCCGGAGCGATTCCGACTTGGCAAATTAGGCGAAAAAATCACGAAATCAATTAATAGTAAATAACGATAGCGATTAAAGAGAAATGCTTCTACACTTGTAATGGGAAAAATTTTACCCCGGGGTATAGATGGAAATTACCCCACTGAAAATGTTAGTCGGTAGAGCAATGGGGTTTTGTGGATTCGCGTGGCTCAGTCATCCCTGGAACAATTATGATTTTGGGCGCCGTTAATATCAATGAAAGTTAAAAATTAAAAGATAAATTGTCCACGGATCGAAACAAAGTGAGTTTAATAAATCAAACCAATATTTACGTTGAAACAAACATTTATTTAACAAATTGTATAACTAATAACAAGTTAACAACGATTCGCAGAAAATAAGTCATAAAAATATTTAAAACCACATGGGGTATAAATGGTTTAACGAAGAATCCGAAGGGTTAAAATGAAGTCACACATTTTATATTAACACATAATACCTAGAGAACCCATTATAATGTTAAAACCGCACGAAGGGCAAATGGTTTAACAGGGACCCTTAACAGGTTAAAGTGAGACCATACATTAACTACAAAGACCATACCCTTGGGTTCATTATAAAATTAAAACCATATAAAGAAGTAGGGATTTAAACTATAAACCCTTAAAAGTAACGGTGAGGGCACATCTATTCGTTTCCCGTTAGTCAGACGGATTAAGAGGCCGGTTCCGCATTTGAAATAAGTTTTCAAACGTCACCATATCTCTCAAGTCGGCGGACCGTTAAGAACCGAATACATATGTACTCACAAAAAAAAAAACTTATGCTAAGATACCTATTACTTATCATCTTAACACAAGACATTCATAGTAAAATAGAATTATTTATACATTCTGGCTCATGAACCAGTTACGCTGAAGCTAAATAAATTTGAAACAGGACTGTAGGTACATTTATTGGCTGTTGACCTGCTCCGGGTTGAGTCTGAACATGTCATCAAAACACCATTTTGTACTAGATATGAACGTTAATTACTTCACCGGGTACATACTACAGAAACACTGCCGCGATGATAATAAAAGAAGGCTGAGGAATACCTTGGTTAGTTTTATAAATCCATGGCAATGGTACGGTTTAACCTGTGCTCGTCGCGCTGATTTTAATGAGACATCATAGCATGGAATTCTCGCCAAGCCGCTGCACAGACGACGTTACATCGAAATGAGCTCAAACCATAACCTTGAAAGATTTCCTGGACCAAACTGGGAACCACTTATATCTTGAAATTTTGAGGTAAACCTGTGGAAAAACCTGGGAGCCCTGCAATAAAAAATCAAAGTCACCAAATTGTCCTCATTGAATATGAGGTTTTCCTCACAACTAACATTATAACAAGGTTGAGAAACTTACCAAATTTGGGCTTTAATTATCACAGGTTTTTATCTCATGAAAGACATGATGAAATATAAATAGATGAGCTGGAGCCCTGAGAACAATACGACACGAGGTTACAATCTGGATACCACTGGTAAAAACGGACAAATAATTAGATTCGTATTATTATAACACTCACCACTTAAAGGGATGCTCAACGCATCATTAAATTAATAGAAACCCACCAAAAAAATAGATTGGGTTTCACTTCACATGACGAAAATTTCCTGCATCTCTGAATGGCACAGGCGAAAAAGTGATATGGCGGAAATCCACCGAGTTTGCTAGAATTCTCTCGAATGAGTACCATCGACAAAAGACACACCATAGACAATCGCACTCCCTGAACTTACTTACCTTTTGTCTGAATAATAATATTACAACGTTTAACTAGCATGCGAGACATTAACATTTACTTTATTTAATTAAAATAACAAATAGGTGATATTTATTTATTTGATTCCATCAACAAAGTGTAAATTAACTGGTCCGAAACGCTCAGTTAGCCGGAATCGGAACGCCAAACGTCACATCTGACAGTTGTCACTTGTCAATTGAAAAGACAGCTGTGAGATATGTAAACAAGAAAGTTTATTTGCTTTAATTATTGAAAAGTGCTAAAATTCTTTGTGAATGATATTTTTAAAATGAATTCAAGTGAATGCTTTGTGATCAAAGTGGGCGGTATAATCGCCGACATTCGTTAAACTACTGGAAATTGACCCAAATAAAGGTAGAAATTTGCATGCAATAAACTAACACTAAACACATCAAAAGCTATGTGAAAACACTAGGTGTGTTTTGTAAAACCTATCTAAACTCTTACCTACACATAATACCTAATGTTCCTTGTCCAACCTACAAGACTATAACGAGAATGCCGCTATAACAAGTACTTTAAAATCAAATGTTGGTTACCCCATAGGTATATAAAAAAAAGGTGTTACAGTAGTATGTACCCGGTGAAGTAATTAACGTTCATATCTAGTACAAAATGGTGTTTTGATGACATGTTCAGACTCAACCCGGAGCAGGTCAACAGCCAATAAATGTACCTACAGTCCTGTTTCAAATTTATTTAGCTTCAGCGTAACTGGTTCATGAGCCAGAATGTATAAATAATTCTATTTTACTATGAATGTCTTGTGTTAAGATGATAAGTAATAGGTATCTTAGCATAAGTTTTTTTTTTTGTGAGTACATATGTATTCGGTTCTTAACGGTCCGCCGACTTGAGAGATATGGTGACGTTTGAAAACTTATTTCAAATGCGGAACCGGCCTCTTAATCCGTCTGACTAACGGGAAACGAATAGATGTGCCCTCACCGTTACTTTTAAGGGTTTATAGTTTAAATCCCTACTTCTTTATATGGTTTTAATTTTATAATGAACCCAAGGGTATGGTCTTTGTAGTTAATGTATGGTCTCACTTTAACCTGTTAAGGGTCCCTGTTAAACCATTTGCCCTTCGTGCGGTTTTAACATTATAATGGGTTCTCTAGGTATTATGTGTTAATATAAAATGTGTGACTTCATTTTAACCCTTCGGATTCTTCGTTAAACCATTTATACCCCATGTGGTTTTAAATATTTTTATGACTTATTTTCTGCGAATCGTTGTTAACTTGTTATTAGTTATACAATTTGTTAAATAAATGTTTGTTTCAACGTAAATATTGGTTTGATTTATTAAACTCACTTTGTTTCGATCTGTGGACAATTTATCTTTTAATTTTTAACTTTCATTGATATTAACGGCGCCCAAAATCATAATTGTTCCAGGGATGACTGAGCCACGCGAATCCACAAAACCCCATTGCTCTACCGACTAACATTTTCAGTGGGGTAATTTCCATCTATACCCCGGGGTAAAATTTTTCCCATTACAGTGGCGCCCAACGTGGGGCCCAACGTGCAGAGAGACCTATTTTAAACCCAATTTGGACGCCATATGCCTTAACGGTTAAATACGGCCTATTGTCCTCCAAATTGGGTTTAAAATAGGTCTCTCTGCAAGTATTAACATTACCCAGAGAGACTAAGTTACCTAGTTTTTTGGCCGATTACAATCCGGACACTCAGTGGACTTAACATTAAGTTTGCCACATTTAAAACATAAAATTGGACGAGATGCATTACAACGAAACGTAGCATGCTCGTTATTTCGACATACAAAACAATATACAGAACCCTTCTTAGAATTGGAATTCTGAACAGACGCGACCGAAAGCTTTTTATTAAGGTTAGCAGTATTTTTAGATTCGGAAATATCAGGCTTAGTCTTCGGTTTATAGTGAAAATCTGGTGCAACACTTGGTTTGGTAAAAGATGGTTCGGAAAACCCTTCAATTCGTAGTTTACAGGTTTCAATTCGCTTGCCTAGTTCCTTAAGATGTTCAATCGACCGGACATCAACCAGCATCAACTCACGATTGTACTCAGGCCGGATATTACGCATCACGATCTTCAGTTTTTCCGCATCGGACAACTCCGTACTCAAACGAGACATCATTCCTAATATGACGGATAAGAACACAACTAAGGATTCGTGCTTAGCCTGCGTGCGTGATTGTATTTCTTGCATAAGCCGATCGTCGAAACCAGGAAGGTCAAAATCTGATTTTAATGCTGAAACTAACTCATCATAGTTGTGGAACCCCGACTTACTAGCACGATACCAATAAAGAGCAGGACCCTCTATCAAGTCGGGAAACCCAGTAAAAACATACTCCTTGGGTATCTTCCTAGCAGCACAAAGCTCCTCTAACCTAGATAAGAAAGCACGGACACAAGTGTCACCATTAAATTTCAAGTTGAGAGAACATAGATTGTAAGATTTCTCTGGTTTGTAAATGACTGTCTGAGTATTGTTGACGCGGGGAGAGCTATCTTCTGTTTCAGATTCCGAAGATTCATCATTTTCTGAAATACAATTAATCAGCTTCCCCTGCAACACCAAAAGTTCTTCCGGAGGGTTGGCGATTCTGGAGATTCTAGAAAGAATATAATTCGCACGACCAACGAGGCGTGAACGCGTAGATTCCGGAATGCTTTCCTCATCAAAAGAATTAACGAGCAGACCAGCCTTGAATTGAAGAACCGAGACTTCTGTTTCCTCATTGCTAGTAGAAACAGCTGTAGAAGGAATTTTTAAGCTACCCCTACGGGCTAATTTCAAGGTATTCCTTAAAAGTTTTCGTAATTGGTCGACACTACTATGCTCATCAAAAGAGACTTTAAGAACGGATAATTCATGTTCAAGTTCCTCCTTGAGCAAGAAATTAACGTTACAATTAAGTTCAGCCATAATGAAAAAAAAAATTAAATTCACGTTAAATACAGCACTAAAATATTGAATTATTAATCTCACTTTTCTGGGCCCCACGTTGGGCGCCACTGTAATGGGAAAAATTTTACCCCGGGGTATAGATGGAAATTACCCCACTGAAAATGTTAGTCGGTAGAGCAATGGGGTTTTGTGGATTCGCGTGGCTCAGTCATCCCTGGAACAATTATGATTTTGGGCGCCGTTAATATCAATGAAAGTTAAAAATTAAAAGATAAATTGTCCACAGATCGAAACAAAGTGAGTTTAATAAATCAAACCAATATTTACGTTGAAACAAACATTTATTTAACAAATTGTATAACTAATAACAAGTTAACAACGATTCGCAGAAAATAAGTCATAAAAATATTTAAAACCACATGGGGTATAAATGGTTTAACGAAGAATCCGAAGGGTTAAAATGAAGTCACACATTTTATATTAACACATAATACCTAGAGAACCCATTATAATGTTAAAACCGCACGAAGGGCAAATGGTTTAACAGGGACCCTTAACAGGTTAAAGTGAGACCATACATTAACTACAAAGACCATACCCTTGGGTTCATTATAAAATTAAAACCATATAAAGAAGTAGGGATTTAAACTATAAACCCTTAAAAGTAACGGTGAGGGCACATCTATTCGTTTCCCGTTAGTCAGACGGATTAAGAGGCCGGTTCCGCATTTGAAATAAGTTTTCAAACGTCACCATATCTCTCAAGTCGGCGGACCGTTAAGAACCGAATACATATGTACTCACAAAAAAAAAACTTATGCTAAGATACCTATTACTTATCATCTTAACACAAGACATTCATAGTAAAATAGAATTATTTATACATTCTGGCTCATGAACCAGTTACGCTGAAGCTAAATAAATTTGAAACAGGACTGTAGGTACATTTATTGGCTGTTGACCTGCTCCGGGTTGAGTCTGAACATGTCATCAAAACACCATTTTGTACTAGATATGAACGTTAATTACTTCACCGGGTACATACTACAGAAACACTGCCGCGATGATAATAAAAGAAGGCTGAGGAATACCTTGGTTAGTTTTATAAATCCATGGCAATGGTACGGTTTAACCTGTGCTCGTCGCGCTGATTTTAATGAGACATCATAGCATGGAATTCTCGCCAAGCCGCTGCACAGACGACGTTACATCGAAATGAGCTCAAACCATAACCTTGAAAGATTTCCTGGACCAAACTGGGAACCACTTATATCTTGAAATTTTGAGGTAAACCTGTGGAAAAACCTGGGAGCCCTGCAATAAAAAATCAAAGTCACCAAATTGTCCTCATTGAATATGAGGTTTTCCTCACAACTAACATTATAACAAGGTTGAGAAACTTACCAAATTTGGGCTTTAATTATCACAGGTTTTTATCTCATGAAAGACATGATGAAATATAAATAGATGAGCTGGAGCCCTGAGAACAATACGACACGAGGTTACAATCTGGATACCACTGGTAAAAACGGACAAATAATTAGATTCGTATTATTATAACACTCACCACTTAAAGGGATGCTCAACGCATCATTAAATTAATAGAAACCCACCAAAAAAATAGATTGGGTTTCACTTCACATGACGAAAATTTCCTGCATCTCTGAATGGCACAGGCGAAAAAGTGATATGGCGGAAATCCACCGAGTTTGCTAGAATTCTCTCGAATGAGTACCATCGACAAAAGACACACCATAGACAATCGCACTCCCTGAACTTACTTACCTTTTGTCTGAATAATAATATTACAACGTTTAACTAGCATGCGAGACATTAACATTTACTTTATTTAATTAAAATAACAAATAGGTGATATTTATTTATTTGATTCCATCAACAAAGTGTAAATTAACTGGTCCGAAACGCTCAGTTAGCCGGAATCGGAACGCCAAACGTCACATCTGACAGTTGTCACTTGTCAATTGAAAAGACAGCTGTGAGATATGTAAACAAGAAAGTTTATTTGCTTTAATTATTGAAAAGTGCTAAAATTCTTTGTGAATGATATTTTTAAAATGAATTCAAGTGAATGCTTTGTGATCAAAGTGGGCGGTATAATCGCCGACATTCGTTAAACTACTGGAAATTGACCCAAATAAAGGTAGAAATTTGCATGCAATAAACTAACACTAAACACATCAAAAGCTATGTGAAAACACTAGGTGTGTTTTGTAAAACCTATCTAAACTCTTACCTACACATAATACCTAATGTTCCTTGTCCAACCTACAAGACTATAACGAGAATGCCGCTATAACAAGTACTTTAAAATCAAATGTTGGTTACCCCATAGGTATATAAAAAAAAGGTGTTACACACTGATTGTGAATATTGATGATACACATTACTTAAAGCATACATAGCATTGTTTCTAAGTAATTTCAGTCCTAAGAATTTTTAATTCGAAATTAAAATGTATCGGGCCAAAATCACTGAATTGTGTTTCTGTTTCAATACGTGTCTGGAGAAAAATTTAAGAAATATACGGGTATCTTAATTTCAGATCTGGGGGGCTATTGCCCAAGTGTCGTCGACTTCGCCGTCGGCTTCATTTGACAGATGGTTGTAATACATTGCTACTTTTCTTTGGTAAGTTTTTATTTGTACCATAAAGAAGTAGCAACGTATTACAACCATCTGTCAAATGAAGCCGACGTCGAAGTCGACGACACTTGGGCAATAGACCCCCTGTACGATCTTTCAGCAACCTATGGCATTACATCAAAACGTGTAAATTGTTTTAGCCCTCGCATAAATTGAATAGTGTTTTAATTAAATCATTTCAAATTATTTTAGATTATTAAAAGTTGATATTGAAAAAAAAAATTAATGTTTTGTATTTAAAGACATTAAATATTGTAACAATTTTCACATTTGATTCTCTCGTTAAAACGAATAAGGAATAGTAAAAAATGTTTTCAACATTTTATATTCCGTACATTTTTTACGTAAACGGAAAAATTAATTTATTTTCAGAAACACGTGGAGGTATTCAGTAGAAATTATTAGCAAATAAGGCATTTCTTGGAACTGTACCCACAATATCTAATTTCAATCAACTCGATCAAAAGATTCCTACGTTTTGTTTTGACGTTGTTGATTAAATCAAAACCTTTGGAAGTTTCCTGTTAATCTATGAATTGCTGAAAGCACAAGCGAAGAAGGAAAACCGAATTGATTTGAATGTAAAAATAGCATTGTATATAAGAAAATTCTAACATTTTATAATTGATTAATGTTGTTTTAATTCTTCTTGCGAGCTTAAAAAGTCTCTAATGGGTGAATTTTTTTTAAAGAAAATAAGTGAGCATTTGTCCACAATCACACCTGGTGTTAAGTGATGATGCGGACTACGATGGAGCATGCTCACTTAGATATAGCCTATTCACTCTAGCCTTGAAAAGGCCCAAGTTATAACTATAGGGAAACACATTGGCAGTGGTAGGAAAATATACGCAATTCAAAGCACTTCTAAGTTTATTTGAATAAAGAATTTTTCAATTTCAATTTGAAAATCTAAGCCTACCTTATTGTGTCTAAAAAAAGTAGGTTTCCCAAAAGATGATGAGTGATGTACCCAGAGCTTAAAGATTCTGCTAAATCATGTTGTGTAAGAAAAAAACCATTACGTCACAGTTCCCTCCCGCAGCCTTGAAGCGGGGGCTTAAAGTTTCCCTTTCAAGTACATAATATGAATACAGCGTGTTCGAACCCTTCCCTTCGCCGTTGTACCCGAAAGTTAACAAAAAAAGCGCGTTTTCATTGTATCACGGGAATATTTTTTATCTTAAGGTAATTTCAGAAAATCCCTTAAATATAACTTAACCGTAATTATTTTTCATTGGTTGTTCTTTTTAGTATATTTTCACAATCAAAAAGTAAGTTCTGAGCAGCTTACTTGACAGATCATTTGACAGTGGTGATACAAAAATATGTCAAAACATCTGTCAAGTAGGTACGCTACTCAGAACTCAGAACTTACTTTTTGGTTGTGAAACAGGCCATTCAAGAAAGGAAGAAAACTTAACAATTTATTTAGTGGCACAAGAAGTTATTAAGAGGGTTTATAACGTATAAAAGTTTAACAAAGATTTAACTTTTAATTCTTTTGCAGCGATCGCTTACGTCACCTACTGGCAAATCGCACGCGAATCATACACTGACTATTTTAATTACATTTGAGCAATAGGTAACATCATAATATTGTAGTATTTTATGACAATAAAATATTGGATTTGATTAATATTCTCCTTTTCAATGAATCCACTTACAAATGTAAGAGACATCACATTAATGAACTTATATGGACAGAAATGACTTATTTTTATAAAAAAGAAAATATTTTTACAAAAAATCCGTAATATCCGGATAATCCGGATTTGACCAATATCCGTTCTTAAAAATCCGGATTTTGAAATATATACGGATTTGCATTCCCTACTCAGAACTTACTTTTTGGTTGTGTAATAGGCCATTAAAGAAAGAAAGAAAACTTAATGTTTATTTAGTGGCACAAGAAGTTATTTAGAGGGTTTATAACGTATAAAAGTTTAACAAAGATTTAACCTTTTAAGACATACAACAAAACAGCTGGCTGCTTCTTAAAAATCGGTGAATCGCTCTCATTATTATCGTAACATGATACGTGTATAAATCAAGATTGCCCAGCGACACATAAATAAAATAAACGTCCAGCGAGTTTGCACGGCTCTAAGTGTAACTCCCACTCCATGTCTACTCCATTATTCACTTTGGCCTTGGTCTCCTATTTTATGCTATACACGACGTCTGACGTCAGCGTAAACATTCCTGTATATAATATATTTCAAACGTCGAGCGTTAGCGTTTGAAAGAGACCACAACAGTACATTTCTTTAGTAAACATTGTGACGCTTACGTTGTAAGCGGCTGACGGCGTAAATAGAGACCAAAGCCTTCCACTTTATTAAAAATATTTCGAAAAAACTTATCCGTCAAAGTCGTACGAGAACAATGGGGACGCAGCGCAACTCCTTCATAACTGTATCGGCACTTGAGAGCGGAAGCGGTCGAGTGTACCATAACCCGATTTATTGGCCCATTGTCCCTCCGCTCATGTTAAAGATGCTTCACATGTGTACCGCCACGCAAAGTGACCCTATAGTATCAAACAAAACTCCAAGCCTGAAGGGACATTTGAAGAACTATATTATAGTACCTTTATTAAAGCCATGCAAAATATTTTTCTTATTCTCTCTCTTCTATGATTGGCACATTATCACTCTGTTTATGTGAACGTTACTTTACATGTGTATACGCCGGGCGTCAGCGTTTGAAAGAGACCACAACAGTACATTTCTTTAGAAAACAGTCAGCGTCACAACGCTGACGCTGTAAGTAGCTGACGACGTAAATAGAAATCAGCGCTTCCACTTTATTAAAAATATTTCGAAAAAACTTATCCGTCATAAAAGCCGTACGAGAACAATGGACACGCAGCGCAACTCCTTCATAACTGTATCGGCACTTGAGAGCGGAAGCGGTCGAGTGTACCATAACCCGATTTATTGGCCCATTGTCCCTCCGCTCATGTTAAAGATGCTTCACATGTGTACACGCCACGCAAAGTGACCCTATATCAAACAAAACTTCAAGCCTGAAAGGATATTTGAAGAACTATAGTAGCTTCATTATAGCCTTGTAAAATCTTTCACTCTTTTCCCTCTCTCCATTTATGTTAAAAATGCTTCGACGCCAACACAATATGACGATATGTTAACAAAACTCTAAAGTCAGAAAAAAACGGCACTTTACATATAAAACCTATTAGTTCGTAATAATATTCTTTGATGCAATTTAGTGAAGAAGCGCAAACGTTTAAAATACATCCTTACTCATATTATGGCGAAAGTCAGTTTGTTTGTTTTTTGTTACAACTTTAAGTCTTAAATACTGAACCAACCATCATGATATTTTGCATACACGTTGTCAGTACAAAGAAGGACACGGAGTACCTTTCATCCCGAAAAAAATACTTTTCCCGAGGAATAGAGAAACAACTTACGAGATCGCAGGCGGCCGCTAGTTTATTATACACTCGGCGTCAGAAAAATCGCACCTTTTCAAAAAAATATTTAAAGTTAATTTAATCCTATCTAATTTAATGGTATGTGTTGTGATATAGTTCTTCCGTATCGGACATAGCCCAACATTCTCTAGAAACCGTTGAAATACTCGTCGAACGGAATCAATTACTGAGATTCAGTTTTTATGCAATATTTGAGCAACTTCATGGGTAATAGTATCTATTTTCGGTATTCCTTTTTTTATTGAACTGTTGAAGTGTGTTTTATCCATCATCTCGAAAGCAAATTTTCCTTTTATGGCGGCGCAAGCAACAAGGCTTTAAGCGTTTAATTATGGTAACTGTAATGTTAAATCAATCAAACAATTATTAATTGAAAGCTCATTAAATGGATATCAACATTTACACAATAAAACGTTAGCTAGCAATAGCAGGAGGCCAAGTCTAAACTTATTTTCGAAGGGGTGCGATTTTTCTGACGTCAAGTGTATTAGTAAGGAAGAAATTACTTTAGGTGAAAATGTAAAATGAGATATAGAAGTAAATATTAAAAAAAAGTTTTTAGATAAAACTCTAAGAAAAAGTACTTACAACAAATACATAGCCACAAGGGTCCCGTACGCGATATTAGAAATGCCTGTGGGGTACAGACACTGCCTGCTCTGTACCGCTCTGGGTTTTTCAAATTAATAACGTCGAAAAAGCCTGTGTGTTTCAGAGCACCGCTTGCTCTGTATCACGCGGGGTTTTTCAACAAAAAATTTAATAATATCATCCTAAAAAGCCTGTGGAACACAGACACCTTGCGCTGTGATCCACAGGGATTTTCTAAATATAAATACCCCGAGCGATACAGACGCGTAAGGCACTAAGGCTCGTATTACAGAATGAAACTCAAGCTTTGATCTCTACTTAAAACTAGTTTTAAGTCGAGTATTAATTCTAGAACTGTGCTTGAGCAGAGATTCAACAAACTAAACTCAAACTCAGATCATGCTAATTTTAAAACGATGTTTGAGTACGCGACTCAGATCAAGCTTATTTTAGAACGATGCTTTACTGCGTAGGTTAGGTTTACGATTTCGCTAGTGTTGCCAGGGTTTTATTTCTATTGGTTAAGTTTAAATTTAGGGCAAGGGGTGGATGGGAGGGAGAGAGGGGGCCTCCCCGCCTAAGAATTTTGTGCGGAAATGCACAGTTTTTTGTTTAATTGAATTTTGAAATTTTACTAATCCTAACCTCAAAATGTATGAAAAAATCATTTAAGGGGGGTGAGCGAGGGGAAAAAATAAAGTAGAGAGGGGGGAGCGGGGGACTCCCTACAAAAATTTTAAGGGGTACTTATTTAGCATTATCTGTTAAAAAAACATGAAAAATAAATTTCTAACCAATCACATCACTTGACAAACTTAAGGGGGGATGGGAGAGTCCCCCCTCTATATTCTACTCTTTTCCCCTCGCTCGCCCACCTTTAAAGATTTTTTCAGGTTTTTTCATACATTTTGAGGTTAGGTTTGGTAAAATGTCAAAATTCATTTTAAAAAATCAAAATTATTTGATAAGAGGTAGGAGGCTTTCCCAACCATCCGCCCCCTAAATTCGACCTTAACTAATGTAAATATGAACCCAAATCAATGCTCGAGCGTGGTCTCGACCATACTTACGTAAACAGAGATCAAATTCTTTCTAAGCAGAGATTTTAGTTCTAAAATTAGTCGAGCATTGCTCGAGTATCGTTTGAAAATTAGCATGATCTGAGTTGAGTTTAGTTTGTTGAATTGATGAGGTCAAGGTCATCATATTCCGTTTTACGAAAAACTTACTGCAGTGACAGAACCACCCATTATAATCTTCGCAATATTCCTATAATTCTAAACATGACTACTTTATTTATTAAAATTAACGTTTAATTGGCCATTGCCACTCATAAAAATATATAAATCACGTTGCGACGCAACATTTACTTGGCCTAATTATGCGTAAAATGAAACTCATTCTGCTAAAAACAAATTTCGTAATAGGAAACAGACTATAACCATATATAGTCGCAAATCTCTATTTAAGTAGAGATCAGCTGAGTCTAGACTCAAGCATAGTTTTGGAATCAACAGGGTGCTTGAGACTAGATTCAGTAATTAAGTAGAGATCAGGTGATTAGAGTTCAAGCTGTGCTTGAGTCTCATTCTATAAAACTTGGATATTATACTAAAATATCAAATCTCTCTTATCAAAAAAACTTAACTCGTCAAAAAAACATGGGACATAATTTATTTTTGGTAGGTCCTTTTAGAAAGAAATCCCCAAAGAACAGCTGTTTTATCGTAATTTGCAAAATTTTTCGAAAACGGCATAGCACAATCAAACTTTTCATTTTACCTACCTTACCTAAAAATGTGTGTAATGTGTGTAGGGAATTGAAAATATCCTAGCATAAATAATATTCATTGAGAGTTTTACAAAAAATTATATTTTTATAAAAGAAAAGTATTTTGTTAGTTTTTCGCAATTTCCGAGTGCAATAACTAACAGCCGAACGTTATTTCATTTTTTTTATTTCGTTCGATAATGTTTGTACCTACAGTCAACAGCACATCAGATTTAGACTATAGGTACTTGACCTTGTGACCGTCTTTATGCCGTACGTTATAAAAGGTGTTTTGCAGTTTAACTGTTTAACTTAACGTGCTGTCTTGTATACCCACATCAAATAGTACTTTTGTAATATAGGAAATAAAGAATCTTGCTGGTTTTTTCTGTTAACAAGAAAATTATAATCACTGATAATGTGTTTTTTGTCTTTTTTGTAATATTCTTTATTTATAACAAAAATATTAATGAAAAAATAATAAATCGAAATGAAAAACACATTAAGTATCACATAAATATTACTTATGTCAGATAAGTGATACAATAAAACATAATTAGGTATTGTTTATTAATTATCCAAGAAACTTGAAAATGCGCTCTATCAAGCTACCGCCCGCGACGTTCTTAGGAACCAAAGTCTGCTATATTTTAATCCAGGTTAAAAAAAACTATCTGTGTGCCTTTCATCCCAATCCATCCCATTTAGCATAGCCTGCCATTTTTATGGGTTTAAGAGAAAAAATATTTTAACATACACAGTAAATTAATATTAATAGTAGGATAAACTAAAAAAATATACCACTTTAGCAAAAATATCGCTAGTATGACTATAAATCACTATTTTAATATTCTACATAATTTACCGAAACATGAAGAAGGAATACTGTAACCACAACTATAATTTTCTGAATTGTCTGTGTTCCACAGGCTTTTTACGGTGATATTATTAAATTTTTAGTCGAAAAACCCCGCGCGCTCCAGAGCAAGCGATGCTCTGAAACACACAGGCTTTTTCTAACGTTATTAGTTAGAAAAACCCAGAGCGGTACAGAGCAGGTAGTGTCTGTACCCCACAGGCATTTCTAATATCGCGTCCCGTACACCCCTAATACGAGAATATGTGACCAAACTTACGAAAGGTACAGACAAGGTCAAGAATTTATCGTCATCGAGATAGTTATATGACACTTGTTAGGGCCCTCACAATGGGAGGCCGGCAATAAAAGCGTGAAGTGAGACACCCCTTACGTACGGTCAGCGACAAGTATTTGGCGACAGCAATTTCTATTTTTATGCACAACGGCATAGTGCTTGGCCTTCACCTCACCTGATGTTAAGTGACGATAAGGCGGAAGGTGGAAGTGCACTCCCAAGTAGCATTCGGGGTTCTATATAAGATGTCTAGTCGTTCACATGTACTCCACAAGCTGTGTAAGTCAGCTGTATAAAAGCTGTGTAGCTTGCTATAATGCTCTTATAGAACCAGTTTGGGCACAAATTAGACAGCCTTAAGTTCACTATGGCTCTACATTAGCAGTATAATAGCATTATAATAGCAGTTTAAGTAGTAACATCGGACTTAAGGCTGACTTACGGCACTATATGGGACGCAGTGTGAACTAATACAACATACATGAGTGTAATAAAGAGTAACAAGTGGCTAAATACACAGCCTTCACAGTTATAAAATCCCACAAAAGTACTCCAGTGCTACCTAAAATTCAGGTGAGTCCTAAATTATTTCTATTTATTCTACAAATTTAATATGGTTTTATTGTGTCGTAATAATTAATGGCGGAACAACTCTTATTTGGATAAAAATTAATATAACACGGAAGTACCTGTTTTAAATACTTAATATGTGTTAATGCCATGGGAATACAACTTTATCGTGAAATGTATACATATTTACAACTAAAATATTCACGCGCCTCTGTAAAAACGCGATATTCATTTTAAAATATGAGAGGAAATCTACTATTTTAGTTTTTGATATTCTATTGGCATTATAATTATACTACGGTAATTAATTATAAAATGAAACCAAAACTCAATCGCTCTATCTGCTTATTTTGCGATAATCTGCATGATAATTTTGGAGATTGTTGGTAAATATTTTAGGTTATGTAGAACAAAATGGTGGAAATGAAATACGGCTATGTGAACTGTTATAACTCCAATTTAATGCTGGTGAGCGTATATAGGTTCACATGTGTTCTGTTAGAATGCTGTTATCTATATGAAGTCCCACACTTGTACCACTACAGAGCCAATGTCTATAAATTTATTCTGATGTGAACTTATGTACAGTTTTAAGATGTAATTCAGGTCAATTATGTATCATCGTTTAATCTTTCAATATTACTGAAATTTTAGAGATCCGCAATAATAAATTTGTCCGTTAATTGGCCTAGCCCAGGTACTAAGTCAAGTATGAATACCTAAAGTACAAATTTTGTAACAAACTAACAAAAAAACACTTTTTGTTTTCGTGTGAGACACACAATTTGGTGTCAAAAGTGTAATAAAATATTCACATTCATGTTCAGCTTACAGCAAATAAGAGTAGTACTTGTGGACAAATAAACTGCTATTGATGTTAATGGACAACACATATAGTCCGTTTAACAGCCTACAGTGCACATGCGAACCATTTAAACACTTCTGTACAGATAGTAAAAAAAGGTTATTTTAATGATTACAAACAAGTCCTACTACAGCTACTAGCTGTATAACAGTCTAAAATAAGTAAACATAACAGCCTTTAACTTTATAAATGACCACGTGTGTTCTTTTAAAATG
Organism: Agriphila tristella; assembly: GCA_928269145.1. Lineage (NCBI taxonomy): Eukaryota > Metazoa > Arthropoda > Insecta > Lepidoptera > Crambidae > Agriphila > Agriphila tristella. The sequence goes on from OV743435.1 coordinate 5,527,646, forward strand.
CTAGCTCTATAACATTGTACAAGTAGGCCGTTAAACAGCGGTTGCCGATTTCTACCCTCTTATAATGCTCTTAGTCAGGCGGCTGACTAAATGATAGTTGTAATAGTATTATAACACCAACAATCGTATAAAAGTATAACTCTACACTCCTATAAGTCCCTTAGACAGGTATAGGTGTAATTAATCGCAATAATGCAGCTTATTCATCACGAGTGAACTGTAATAATGCTTCAAGTACACCTGGGAACTAAATGTGTACTCTTAAATGGAGTAAAATGCTACTTGGGACTACACCCGGAATCTTCATTACTGAGGAACTGGCTATCTTACAGCTGACTGCCGGAACATAACAAACGTACGGCTTGTATTATATTGTGAAAATAAAACGTTAATTTTTATGTCTAAGTTAATATAGACTTTATATAGGTATATAAGAACACTATTTTAGGCATTGTATAGTTCTTCAAATAGTACTAAGTTCTAACAATCTGTTTGCACCCTAAGAAAAGTACAAAAAGGGTAATTTTAAAACTTTCCCTGATTTTAAATGTCCTCATTAAGAAACGTTACCCTAATTCCGAATCTGGGGCGCAGCTGGAAAACTTTAGTGTTCCAAAATTATCAGGGCTAGCACAAAATGTAACGGCTGCAATTCCAAAGATGGTCTGGAATTTTTCACAAAATGTCTCACTAATAAGGTTCTAACTTTAGTAAAGTTAGAAATGACTCACGTTTTAGCTAAAAGCTAAGTGCAAAGTTACTTTAATGTACGTTATTTTTAGGTCGCACGCTCACGTATGGTTTTTACATCGGTTACTTGTGTCGCTGTACATTTGAACCACTTTTGAACTAAAACTATTATTTTGTTGTCATTTTAATCCCTTAAGGTGAGTGTTCAACTAATGAAACTAAACTACCGTAATTTTTTGTAACTACAGTTTTTCAAACCCAACATGGGATAGAGCTGTGGACCTTTGAGAATAACCCGTTGAAAAACAACAAAAAAGAAAAGTTTAGTTTCATTGATAGAACACTTCATTTAGGGATTAAAACGACAGAATAATAACGGTGTATTTATTGTTTTATTTAATAAGGTAAAAGTGAGCTAATGTCGTTATTTATGTAAACTTTAAAAATAATATCAAATAATGGTTGTAATACTGCCACTGTTTTAGTAAAATGTATTAACTACCCGAATTGCCACAAATTAACAACGTTATTAAACAAAAGACGACGGTTTTGGTTCCTCAATGTTGTTACATGTACTCGTAGATTGATAGGTACATTATTTTCGTGACGCCATTCATTATCTGTTGAATACTAACTTAAGACAAAAAATAACCCACTAGATTATCATTAAGTTATCATAAAGTTCATAATTTTTAGGGTTAATTTAGTTATTACCTCCCTCTTAAATATTGTATTCCAATAAACTATCAGTGCATTCAAGTGAATTGCATATGTAAAGTATGTACATTGTTGAGCGCAGTTAAATAGAATTTTATATAAAGTATTGTAAAATTCTCTTTGAAAAGTATTTTCTGAGTGCAACCGTTTGTACGATGTATTATCTCACATTCAAGTCCCTATCTTTGAGCCCCTCAATCTTTCGCTGCCAATATATCTTTTGCAATCCACAGCAGTTAAGATAGAAGCCAGAATTTTCTGACTGAAAAAGTTAGCGACCATTTTTCTTTTATTTTGCAGTTGGAATAATCTTTTCAACTGAAAATGTAATCACACAGACCATAATCACAACACTATCAAAACACGTTGTCGCATGTCTCATTCACTGTTTCCTCATTCGCCAACTTCCTTTTTCGCCAACTCCTGAGGGCCTAGCTAAAGTAAAATTCGCTGATCTTCGTTATCGCTTCGCTTTCGAAACATGTATGGGATTGACATAAGGTTTTGTTAACAATCGAATTTTAAAACGTCAAATCCATACATGTTTCGAAGCGAAGCGATAACGGAAATTTGCAAATGTTACTTTGGCTAGGGGGGCTGATTCGCCAATTCCTTATTCGCTAATTCCTGATTCGCCAATTCCTGATTTTCAAATTCCTTACTCGCCAAACCCAAACATTGTGTTGCGATTAGTTATTCACATAGACAACATTTTGCCGTCAAACAAAACCTTATTGAAACTTTATTGTTTTACAAGTTAAACATCGGAACTTCAAGAAGTTACAACTTATATAATGCGTAATATGCATACCTAGTTATAAATATGCCTGCTGGTCTTCCACCGAATAAATAAGAGTTTTAAAATTATTTCATAGAAATAGAATGCCAAAGAACAACAATGTCAATAAACAGGTGATCCGAAAAACGAATGTAATACATTTTATATGAGATACGTAAAATATGACTTACATACATAAAATATGACTACATTATGGCAAAGGAAATTAATAAACTAATTTCCATACTGTTTTCTTCGTCGATAAACGAATAAATGTAGCGAAATTTGGTTTTAGAGCAATGTGTGGCAAAATTTTATTTACCTTTGAAATGTGTCACAGGCTGGTGAATGTAGTTTTGTCGAAGGCGCCCTCTATATCGATGAAGGTGCCTAAACAGATAAGTTTGTTTTGGATAGCTTCCTCTATCTTACCGACTAATTGATGAAGGGCTGATTCAGTGGATTTTCCAGCGCTGTAAGCATGCTGATGTTTATGTAGTGGGAGTTTCGCCAATGCTCCACTTCGTAGATACCACTCACAAACCCTTTCCATAGTTTTCAGCAGGAAGGTTGTGAGGCTGATCGGTCTGAAAGCCTTCGGATTAGTGTAGTCGGGTTTACCTGGTTTAGGTATAAACACTACCTTGACTTCCCTCCATAGGTGCGGGGTGTAGCGATACGCCAGACAGGCTTGTAGTAAATGGGTGAGGACTGGAACTATTTTCTCCTCTCCCCATTGTAGTAGTGCGGGAAAGATGTTGTCCGTTCCAGCCGCCTTGAAAGGGGAGAAGCTCTTAATAGCACTTCTTACCTTTTCAGGTGTTATTACCTGTTCGGCATAACGCCAACAGTCTTCAGTGGGTTGCACAGGTTTGTCTTGCCAACTTACCTGTTGTACGAGTTGGCAGTCTGGAAAGTGGGTCTGTATTAGGATAGCGTTTGTCTCCTCCGGGCAGCGGGACATCGTGCCGTCGGGTTTTTTCAGGTTACCTAGTGGACCAGGACCCTGATTAGACAATACTTTCCTTACCCGATTTGCCTGTTTGGTGGAGCTTATCTCATTACTGAACTTTCTCCAGGATGAGGTCCTCCAGTACCTTATTTTACGTTTGTATTCAGCCTTAGCCTCTTTGTATCGGTCCCAGTCATAGTCATCGCAGGTGTTCATTGCTCTGTTCAGCCTTTTCCTGACAATCTCACGTTGCCTTTTAAGCTCCGGTCCCCACCATTGGTGCTTGCCGGGGCTCTCTGAGCTGGGAGCTTTCAGGGGACAGGCCTCTTCGAAGCATTGTCTTAAGGTATTGGTAAATTTTACTACCTGTTCTTCTAGCTGCGCAGCGGTCGGGAAGTCCCTCCTGTCGCAGCCTGTATCAAGTTTCTCTGCTAAGAGTGTTCTGTATTGTTGTTTGTTAGTTTTCCTTGGATACCTTTTAGGGTCAATAGTGATGGTAGGTACCTGTAAGTTGAAACGTAGCCACCTGTGATCCGAACATGAGGCCTCGTCTGAGACGTGCCAGTCCGTTATCATGGATGCCGCTAACGGTGTAGCAAGTGTCAGGTCAACAATCGTCCCTCTGCACCTCTTCGCGACGAAGGTCGGTTCATTGCCTATGTTAATTATTTCTAGATTGGTTGTTAGTAGAAATTCCACCAGTTCATTACCTCTAGTGTTGCTTTTCTCCTCTCCCCACAGCGGATGGTGGGCATTGGAGTCTGTCGAGATGATTAGCTCAATGTTGTTTTCCCTGCAGTAGCGAGCAAGCGACGCTACCTCCTCAGGTGGCGCTCGCTCCCCTTCAGGCATGTATGCTGATGCCAGGACCAATTCCTGATTGTTAATTGTCAGCGTAATAGTACTTAGATCTCTGGAACAGAAATTCAGTAAGGGCTGTGTCTCGATATCTTTAGATATGTATATGCACGATCTTACATTACCACTCGCGGCCTGTATGAGCTTACCTCCGATACTGGAGAGTCCTCGCACAGTGCCGTCTCTGATCCACGGCTCCTGGATCAGTGCGATCGTCGTCGTGTTGGTCTCCAGCCAGTGCCGTAGTTGAGCCGTTGCGGTCATGCTGTGCTGGAGGTTGGTTTGTATGAGTTGGGCCTTACGAGAGAGGGACGCCATCTTCACAGACAACGTCCTCCAGGTCCAACTCGTCAAGCCCCCGCAGGAGTTCCTCGCTTCTGGGCGAGGCCTCACCACAGGAGGGACCGGCGGCAGCAGCGGCGTCGATGTCCATCGTTACCTCGGCTGGCTCGGCGGTGTCAGCGGCCGCCGCTGGTGCGACCTGTGTAGGTGTGCTCGTCGTCTTGTCGTCACCGGGGGACTCGCAGGGGTCGTCGGTGGGTGGAGTTTCGACGTACTGGCCCTTGGCGTTCCTGAACCTCAGGTACACCGAGCCGGTAAGGAAACTGACTCGGCGACCTTTGGCCATGATCACCGGTACGATGTCCTCCGGTACCGACACTACGACGAACGTTCGTTGAGTGGACTCCTGAGGCTGGAAGCCGTTTAGGAGCCATCGTTGTACCTGGAGTTCGGGGTTGGAGTAGTGCAGGACCTTCCCCACCATCCCCTGCTCGCGGTTCCACAGCTTGGGCAGAACGAAACCGCACCAGACCCTCCTCGGGATCTCCTCCGCTCTGAATACGCGGAGTTCTCCCACGTCTGGAATACGGTGTCCCCTCGCCCATTCTGTAGTCCACTCCATGGTAGTATCGTTGGTGCCCGCGAGATGAAGACACCCGTCTTTATATGTCGGCTTACCACAAAAAGCGACCTTACCTGCTTCGAAGGAGCCTGACAGTATTTGCTGCATCATGGCCTCCTCCATTTCGGCCTCGATCTGCTCCGCCATCGCCCTGGAGATGAATCCCGAAGGCGATGAAACAGCAAACCTGACCTCCTTAGGTTTGGCCACGGCTGCAGCGTAGGTATGCGTTCCTGTCGAGGTACTCGGCGACCCGGCCTTCAGCTTCTTGGGGTCACCTCGAGGAGAGATCGTCTCATCGAGGCGAGCCCTTTTGGCTTTGGGCTTCGGTCGCGCAGCAGCACCTGCAACTGGGATGTTATGAGCAGGTTTGGGAGCTCGTCGGGCCGACTTGGGTGGTCGTGGGTTTCCCCGCCTCCCACCCGTCGTCGACTGTGCGTCGGTACTGGCTGGTAGTGGCGTGACCACCGCCCGCGTTCCCGACGACTTGTCGGTGGTTCTGGGGTTTGCATCGGCACTGGCCGGAATCAGCGCAGGTCCAGACGGGTTACCCCGTCCTTTTCCGGCTTCAACCTGCGATCCCGACGCTCCCCCCGGGTGCGCATCGGTACTAGCTGGTAGCGGCAAGGCCGCCACTCGCGTTCCCGACGACTTGCTGGCGTTCGAGCTACCGGGGCCGGCGTCAATTCCCGTGGATGGGTTGCGAGTTTTAGTCGCAGCCCTTCCACGTTTCTTGCCGCCAGCTGAGGTCCGATCAGACGGTGGCTGACCGTCCCGAGCCGGAACACCGCCAACCCCCTTCCTAGAGGGTTTGCGTTGTCGCCCGGGCTTGCCAGCCAGTGTCCATCCTCTCTCGATGGCCAGTTGTACTGGGTCCTGCGAAGCAGGTGTGGTTGGTGGTTGTTCAGAGGGTGCCGATTTCTCAGCGTCCCCCTGATGCAATCCCTCCGGTTTCCCTTCGGGAGTAATGGTCTCACGCGGGACTTCGGATTGCTCGTCCGTCCCGCGAGAGAGTGACCCGGCAGAGCCAGGTGATGGTAGAATCTTGAACATTTTGGGGTCCATGATTGTAATTATAGTAACTTCATCCGGTCGGCTTCCCACCCTCCATGGAGCCCGCACATTATAAACAATATAACACGGTGTTGATAAACAACTCGTAGACTGGATCGTGAATATGCTACGCAACAGAACGGTACAGGTATCAGGGGCCGTCGGCCAAAGGGCCCTGGTGGCGAGAGGATGCCCCCAAGGAGGTGTGCTCTCTCCACTTCTGTGGAATCTGGTGGTAAACGACCTGATCTCCCATCTCAACTCTAACTATTTTTACACTATAGGATATGCGGACGACATTACCATACTAAGTATAGGTAACCAGGCTGGCATAACCTGTAACACCATGCAAGCAGCCCTGAAGAAGGTTGAGGAATGGTGCAAAAGACACGACCTGACTGTCAACCCCACGAAGACGGAAATGGTAATGTTCACAAACAAACGCCAGGTGGGCGACTTCCGTCTGCCGAAACTGTTTGGAACTACACTACAACTCTCTAATGAGGTAAAGTACCTAGGTATAATCCTGGACAGCAAACTTAATTGGAACAGCCACTTGGAGTACAAAACGCAGCCCGCCAGCGTCATTCTATGGCAGTGCCGAAAGATGATTGGTAAGCGTTGGGGCCTAGCACCCAAAATATTCCTCTGGCTTTACAACACGATCATAAAACCCCTGGTAAGCTATGGATCTGTAGTGTGGTGGCCAAAAGCCGCCCAAACCACCGGAGCCAATAAGCTACAGGGACTACAACGTCAGGCCTGCTGCGCCCTCACTGGGTGCATGAGCACAGCTCCCACAGCTGCTCTAGAGGTAATGCTGAACCTAACACCACTGCACCTCCACATCCAACAGGAGGCAGCCAAAACAGCGGTAAGACTAAAACAACTGGGATCTCTAAAATTCGAGAGGGTAAAACATCTCAGTGGACTACTGGAGGACTGGCTGAACACCCCTCTTATTGAAGCACCATGCGACAAAGTTAAGCCAACCCTCATTTTCGACAAAAAATACAGAATACACCTGATAGACGACATCAGCCCTAAGAAAAGACACAAGGCTCTCCTGATTTACACCGACGGCTCCAAGACCTCATCGGGCACAGGGTCGGGTGTTTTCTCAGAGGACCTCAACATACAAATTGCATCCCCCTTAAGCTCATACAACACGGTCTTTCAGGCCGAGTGCGTGGGCATAATAATGGCGGCTCGGGTAATCGAAACAAGAGAGGTAAAAGACCGCGACATCTTAATTCTCTCTGACAGCAAATCTGTTCTACAGGCTCTCCAGGGCAGTCGCATCACATCGAGCCTTTTACTTGATTGTCACCACGCCCTAAATACAGTAGGTGCACTTAATACTATTACTATCCAATGGATCAAAGGTCACAGTGGATCACGGGGAAACGATGCAGCCGACGAACTGGCTAGACGCGCATCTGGTTCGGCGCCTATTGGCCCAGAGCCGATCGCGCCTATCCCGACCAGCTGGTTTGCAAGTAAGATCCGTGAACATACCATAGAACTACACCAACAGAACTGGAGCTCGCTGGACTCGTGCAGACAGGCGAAACTCGCTCTACCGCGCGTGGACGCTCGTCTATCCAGGTCCCTGATACAACTGTGCAGACCGCAACTTCGCCTAGTAACAGGTGCTATTACTGGTCATGGACAATTTAACAGACATCTTTTTAACTTAGGTGTCACGGACAGTCCCCTATGCAGAGGATGCATGGAGGAAGAAGAAACAGCCGCCCACGTTCTGCTGGAATGCAGAGGGGTGGCCCCTTACCGGGCAAGGTACCTCGGTTCGCCGGGCAGCGTCCAGGAAGCGATCACGAACGTGAAAGCCCTTGGAGCGTTCCTGGCTGAGCTGGGCTGGCTGGAGTGATCCGGCCGCACATCCTCCGACGCAAAATAGGCGCTATAGACGTCGAGTTGCGGAAACCGCCTGTACTGACATGGAGGGAGGCAAGAAGGACAAGAAGACAAGAAGAAGTGTCACAGGCTGTGTTCGTATAATGTTAACTTCTCTCTTCCACGCTTTGTTGGTCTTCTTGAGCGCAGCGACAATTCTTCTATGTCTATGATTTATTTATTGTAAAATTCGAAAAATGTGACCAAAACATTTCTGTATTATGCTACTAACATGTTTATGAATTAGAGGGCAAGTAGGGAAGGCATAGGTACAATCACTAATAATTAAAAAATGACGAAATGACCGAAGAAAAACGTAAAACAGCTGTAGTCGATGAAAAATATGAGGGCACATCCCGTACTGTTACATTTGAACCGATTGCCACATTCCAGTCTCCGAAAGATATATCTGGTAAAAACATAATATCACTTTGCTGATAGAATCCCTACTTTATCAAAGAGGATTAAAGCCCAAAGTCGTTTAATCTGTGGTTGAGTTAAAGTGATTCTGGGGTAACATTGTTGATAAAAGGTTTGCATGAAGAAGTGGAAAATGAAGGAATTTCTTTTTTTATTCTTTAAAAGGGTTTCATTACGTTTCGTTTCGTTGGAATCGGGGAAAGGAGTATTTTATATAAAGAAGTCTGCAGTTTGTAAAGGTCTATTTACTACTGCCTATTACCCGCCAATTCTAAATCTATACCTATAATAAAATCGTAAACCCAAAAAAGTCTGTATATTGAATGTATTCGGAAAAAAACCAACCAGGGCGACTTAAAATCATTAACTGAACATGTTAGAACAGTTTCTGAATTTCTTGTCTGTCTCTCTGTCTGTTCCAGCATCACGCAAAAACCACTGAACGGATTTTGACGAAACCTTGTATAATAACAGTGTATATCCCAGGCTATCATATGAAAAAATAAAAATCTGGAAAAGTGGCTGAGAAATCGTAACCAGCAACAAAACCTTTGGTACAGTACAAAATAAGCATGTTTCAGAGATCCACTAAAACCAGCAAAGTTGATCTTTGTTGCAGTATATTTTTCATACCATAGAGAGCTCAACGTAGGGTTGATATTTATCGCAGTAAATTTTACATATCATAGGTGGCTCAATAGGCCAATAAAATTAGATTTTTTGAGGAATTAATTCCCAGTAAGCTGGAAATAGTTTTATTAGCTTCAGTTGGTCCTAAATACGTGTAATATTTTAGTTTGCACCGTTCCAGGAGGTGTGCATAACTTTTGGAAGCGAAAAAACCGGGAAATTTTCGAACTTTTTTTCAGATTTTTGCTTCTAACTCAAAAACGGTGCATCAGACGGAAAATGTCTGTACAATATTAAAGAATATTAAATTCATCTTCGGATGAATATTTAAAACTTGAAATTCGGTGTAGTGGTATAGCCGAAATCGATAGTTAGATATTGGTAAAATTTCTTATTTGGATACAAACTTACATTTTGCGACTTTTCATGACCAAATATATTTGAAACAGACACTCCTATTAGAAAACACATAAAGTAGAGAATTAAATTTCACGTTATATGGACACAAAAATTATCAAATTCAGTCATTTTGAAAGACTAAATTTGGCACCAATTCAAAATCGGTTTTTTACCTAAGTTCGTGTCTCTGTGTGTTATTCGTAAAAGAAAGTATTATTACGTTGTTTTTTATTGTTTCAGAGACAATGTGGCTCATTGAAAATCTACAGACATTAATGACCCGGAGTGTTTTATTTGTTGCATGTTGAGGCTTCATCTACAGTAAAAGAAAGAGGGACAGAAACATTGATAAAGAGAAGTATAGAAAAAAAGGAAAATAAGCACCTTCAACTTCAAGGTCTTAATTCAGTCGAGGTTCTTGAAAAATGCAGGAAATATCCGAAGAAGAAGAAAAGTAACGGAGAAAACCTCAAGAGCCGTAAACAGTGGGGAGTGACTTTTGATTTTAAGAAGAGATGTGTGATCTGTGGGGAAGACGCATCGCAGGAATTTGTGGCCGAGAACGTAAGAAGCCTGTGAAAAGGCGAACTACCGTACATTATGTAACAAAAATTGAGTTTAAAAATTCCCTCTTGGCCGCAGCTGAATGGAGGCAGGATGAAAGGTGCTTGAAAGAATTCGTCTAGAAAATGATCTGGTTGCAATAGAGGCCAGGTACCATCACTCCTGCTGCATCAAGTTTCTAAAACTGTTGGCTGGCCCGAAGATGAATTCTTTCAAGCACCTCTTCATTTTGCCTCCATTCAGCTGCGGTCAAGAGGGAATATTTAAACTTAATTTTTGACAACTACTGTATGGTAATTCGCCTTATCACAGGCTTCTTATGGTCTCTGGCCACAATAATTCCTGTGATGCTCTTCCCCATAGATTGCAAATCTCTTCTTAAAATCAAAAGTCGCTCCGCACTGTTTACGGATCTTGGGGTTTTCTCCGTCACTATTTTTCCTCTTCGAATATATTTTCCTGCATTTTTCGTGAACCTTGACTGAATTAAGACCTTGGAGTTGAAGGTGGTTATAATCATATTTTTCAATCCCTCGTTCTTTTACTGTAGATGAAGTCTCAACATGCCACAAATGAAACACTCCGGGTCATTCATGTCTGTCGATTTTCAATACGCCACATTATCTCTGAAACAATAAAAAACAACGTAATAATACTTTCTTTTATGAATAACCAACTTTTCACACTATATTAAACAAATCAGAGACACGCACTTAGGACTTAAAAAAACCTTTTTTTACACAAAAAACCTTAAAAAAAAACTTTGAATTGGTGCCATATTGTAGAGTCCATATAACGTGATTTAATTCTTTACAAATTTAATTCTGTGGGTTTTTAATAGGAGTATCTGTTTCAAATGAAAACGGTTTTGAAATGAAAACCCTTTTCATGAAGTCAATTAAATGAAATTGGTCATAAAAAGTCGCAAAATATTAGTTTGCATCTAAATGAGACATTTTCCCGATACTATCGATTTCGGCTATGCCACTAAACCAAAATTAAAGTTTTAAATGTTCATTCGACGCAGAATTTAATCGTCTTTAAAATAGTATGCAACAAGATTTTCCGTCCGATGCACCATTTTTTAGTTCGAAGCAAAAACCTGAAAACAGTGCGAAAATTTCGATTTTTTTTTATCTCCCAAAAGTTATGCACACCTCCTGGAACGGTGCAAACTAAGATTACACGTATTTAGGACCAACTGAAGCTTCTTCTTTCTCATCGAATGAGGAATAGTGGTGTTTAATCTAATTTTATTAGCCTACAAAGTATTTGTCTGTCATCATTCTTCAAAGTAATAAAAAAGTATAAAAAGTATCAAAGAGGATTTATTTATTGAGAAGATTTATAACTTCTTGAAGGAATGAATAATAATTATTGACCATAAACTTAATATTCACTGAAATAGCGAAAAATTTTCTAAGTCTATGTTATTGACATAGACTATATTCACAGGGTTGCTTGGTTTTTTCTTTGAACCTGTTGATTTAATACCTTACTATATAAAGAGGTGGGAACTGCGTTTTATTTCCGCCACAGTTTATTATTATTGCCATCAGTGTACTACATTAGTATGAAATCGCCTTAGAGCACTAGTCCTACGCGTACGCAAAAAAAAACCGCAAATCGATGTACAGCAAAGCCCTTTGGTACACGTATACTTGAGGTAAAAACAAAATTTTGGACCGGTAGTTCTTAAAAATTCTTCCCTTAGGAAAGGAGTTATGGCATCATCTTTTTTTTGTATGGGAAAAAAAATTCTTGTTCTAAAACCTATCGTGCGTGGTATCGGATGAAAGGGCTTGCTGAGCCAGTTCTAAAAATATATCACATCATTATATTTCAGCCACTTGTCTTAAATTAAACCAAAAAACATTTTCAAAACATACCAAGTTTGGGCTCCTTACATCAAACATTATATCAAAATGTCTGTATGGTCCCAAATAGCCCCGCAAATCCCAAAAACCCATTTTATAGTAGTTTTTTTTATTGTAAGAACATAATAAAACAATTCGCCAGTTTTTCTGTTTGCGAACCGGAAGCTCGAAGGTATAGGAGGGATGCCATTCGTCACCCCACCTTCGACATGTGGCCAGTGAGGGTACTTCCGCTGACAGTAGGGTACCCCGATAGGGGATCGGTGTTTTATTGGTGTTCGAAAAAGTGTGGAGTTTTATTGAAAAGGAAAGGTGACATAGTACCTAATTGTATTTTCAAGACTGCAAGCAATTATCAACGTGTATGCAAAATTTCATGATGATCGGTTCCGTAGTTAGGACGTGAAGGCGTAACAAACAAACAAACGGATTTTCGCATTTATAATATTAGTAAGGATATAAGAAAAAAAATGGCAACTAAATAATCACTAAAATTAGGAGAGTGATATAAAATACTTAAAGAAACGAATGTTATCGATGAAAAGATCAATAGTTTGTTACTGCACAATATTACGACTGATATTGAATTTTTTTGTTCACAAAATAAAAATCATAAGTAAAATGACTGTAGTTATTAGATTGCGCATATTTTGTTATGAAAGGTGTTGCAGCAAAATATAGTATAATAATAATAAGTTTATAATAATAAGTTTTTTATTTTCCAAAAAATCAGTTTACAATGATGTTTGTGAGGCATCCCCAGAAAGTAATAAAATACTTGTGTTGGAGACGACTCGCTCTTACCACAGATAATATAATACTATACTCTCTTACCTACTCTTTTATACAAAGGAAAATAATACTAAAAAGAACATGATGAAAATTGGAAGCTAGTTATACATGAAATCGTCAATTATAATGTACTTTACAAAATTTTTAAATATTTACTCAATGCACCAATGTACATAGTGTTTTTTGGGTGAGTGTGAGTCTATCCGTGTGTGTATGTTTGTATGGTGTATGTGTTTGTGTGTGTGTGTGTGTATGTGTGTGTGTGTGTGTGTGTGTGTGTATGTGTGTGTGTGTGTTAGTGTGTCCGTGTCTGATTCTTCAAGTAATTCGCTCCAGAAAAGCCTCGACATCCTCATACGTTAAAGATTTTAGCCAATTAGTAACCACTCTTTTACATTCATGATTAAGTTTAGGATGTATTTCTAATTTAGAATTTCATCATCATCATCATATCAGCCACACGACACCCACTGCTGGGTATAGGCCTCCCCTAAGGATCTCCACGACGATCGGTCCTGCGCTGCCTGCATCCACTGGCTTTCCGCGACCTTCACCAGATCGTCGGTCCACCTTGTCGGGGGCCTACCCACGGAGCGTCGTCCGGTGCGCGGTCGCCATTCCAGAACCTTTCTGCCCCAACGGCCATCGGTTCTTCTCGCTATGTGTCCCGCCCATTGCCACTTCAGCTGAGCAATCCTTCGAGCGATGTCGGTTACTTTAGTTCTCCTGCGGATCTCCTCGTTTCTGATTTGATCACGTAGGGAAACGCCGAGCATGGCTCTCTCCATTGCACGCTGAGCGACCTTGAGCCTCCTTATGAGACCCATAGTTAGCGGCCACGTTTCACTGCCGTAAGTCATCACTGGCAACACACACTGTTCATAGACTTTCGTCTTGAGACACTGAGGTAAGTCGGACGCGAAGATTTTTCGAAGCTTCCCGAATGCTGCCCACCCGAGCTGGATTCGGCGAGAGATCTCTTTCTCGAAGTTGGACCTACCTAACTGGACTGCCTGTCCCAGGTATACGTAATGGTCAACAACTTCAAGTGTAGTGTTCCCAACATGAACTGGAGAGGGTACAACATGGGCATTTGACATAATTTTCGTCTTTTCCATGTTTTTCATTAGAAACATTTAGAATTTGCCTTATTATAAATGAAAGGTGATTGCGTGAAATATTGACGCCTGGCAAAGGCCGTACGAACGCTATGTGTGGGAGCAACATTACCAGTACGTCTCCTGAGTGTATGAGTTCTATCAAAAGGAAGTGTCTTGCGAGTTTCCAGCATAATGTAAAGAAAATATAGTTTCCTGACTGATAATAGATCACTCAACTTGTAAAGATCAACTGTAGGAAATCTGTACGGTTTAAAGTACATGACCTTAAGCAGAGCCCGTTGAGATCTTTCAAGATCTTTAAATTTAACTTTGGTTGCGCCACCCCAGATAGGAATACAGTAGGTGATGACTGATTGCGCTAAAGCTATATAAATTTTATTCAGTAACTCTTTCGTCATAACGTGACGCAAAATTTTGAATATGTAAATGAGCTTTCTAATTCTGTTGGTAACCAAGTCTATGTGTGAATGCCATGAAAGGCTCTGATCGACTATTATCCCTAGATATTTGATTTTTTCAACTTTCTCTATAGTTTGACAGCCACAGTTTTGGTCATTAGAGTTAACACATGTGTGTATAACAATGCGATATTCAGCTCTAGGTTGAGACCTCTGGGTAGGTGTAAAACATATGAATTTAGTTTTTGCTGCATTTAAAGTAAGAAGGTTACTGTTTAACCAGTCTGCTATATCAGCTAAGCCTTTTTCAGCTGCAGCTTTTACACAAGGCCAAGATTGTCCACAAAACACCACTGCGGTGTCATCCGCATAGGAAAATATTCGACCGCCACTGCTCCGAAGATTGCACAGATCGTTGATGTAGATCAGGAACAGTGTCGGACCGAGGACACTCCCCTGCGGTACACCATAGGTTATGTCTTCCTCCGAACTGATAAATTGGTCAATCTTCACCACTTGTGTCCTCTCATGCAGGTAGCTTTCGAGAAGTGATAGGGTAACACCTCTTATGCCAATGTTCGCAAGCCTTTGCACAAGTATGGGCACAGAAACGGTGTCAAACGCTTTTTTGAGATCTATAAACACAGTAAGACATTTTTGACCTTTATCTACGTTTTCTACAATAAGAGATGTTAAATCCTTAATAGCGTCCTGCGTTGATAGACCCTTCCTAAAGCCGTATTGTGAATCTGATAATATGTTGTGGTTATTAAGATAACTTTGTAACCTTCTGTTGATTAATTTTTCTAAGATCTTTGCTAGACAGGGTAAAACAGATATTGGCCTATAATTGTTAACCTCGTTTCTGCCCCCACCCTTGTGCACAGGGGTAACGATTGAGCGTTTCAGAGCCCTAGGGAAGATGCCTGCCTTAAAGCACAAGTTGGCAAGGTGGCTTATCAGTGGTACAAGAAAATCTTTGCAACGTTTTACAACAGCTGTGGTGATTCCATCCAGTCCTGGAGCACTAGAGGCGTCGAGGCTCATTATTATCTCATCTACTTCGAGAGGATCAGTGTCCAAAAGAACAAAAGAAGAGGAATGATGACTGGCTGTGAGTTGAGCGGTTGTTCGCTGAGGAAATTGCAAAATGATGTCCTCTGCTAGTTTTCTGCCAATATCTTTAAAAAAGTAATTCACGCTATTTACGGAGTCCAGTGGATGAGGTGTTATATTAAGGAGGTTAGTATTCAGTGTTTTTGGGGCCTTATACCGAGTTATGTCGTTAATGGTGTTCCAAAGCGCCTTAGGATTTTTTGAGGATGCTTTGATTTTTTCCCTCTCGTATAGTCTTTTAAGCTTTCTCAATAAGTTTGTACAATAGGTTCGAAATCTTTTATAAGTTAACTTTAGTATAATGTAGTTAGGTTCGCTTCTTAGCTTAAGTTGCATCCTATTTCTCAGCCTGATACATCTCAGTGCGCCCATGTTAATCCAAGGCTTAAGGATGATCATTTTGTTTGGAACTTTTCTAATTTTAGTGTTTGAAGCTATAGCTGTCTTGATAATCTTAATAAGAATATCAGCCAGTATGTTAGGATCACAGATTGTTGGCAAATGTCTGACGTCTGTAGCTACCAGTGAGCTGTAGACATTGTCCAGGTCAGTAACCGATTTTGATTTTATTGTTTTGTTTATTTCCTTGTTATTATTATTATTATTTGTAATATTTAGTAGAACCATTGCATGGTCTGTAACAGTAGTGTTTAGGACAGCAATGAATGCAGAGTTTTTGTTAGGTTCCAGCTTTAAAATGACATGGTCAAGACAGCTGTCTTTTCTAGTCGGTAAAGTATGGCCAGGGAGAAGGCCATGGGAGGACAAAACTTCTAGGTATCTCAATCTATTGTTGCGTTCATGACTCTTTTCAGTGTTTTTTGGTAAAAGATTGATGTTTATATCTCCGATAGCAACTATGTTTTTATGTGATGCTATGGATTCAAGATGAGTGCCGATTGACTCAATGAACTTAATGGCGTTTTTGAATTTGATGGGGAGCGGTAGATGCCCAGAATTGTGTACCCACGTGTAGAAACCTGAAGACAGGATGCATGTTCTAAATTGGGTTCAGTGACTTGTACTTGATAGTTGTTTCTTATATATGCCATAACACCATCGTTCTGATTCAAATGATTCGAAGTGCAAAACGATGAATAATTATCAATACTTGGTATATTTTTATTAGAATTAAGTCGGCATTCAGTTAAAATTATTACGTCAGGAACACAATTTAACTGAGATAAGTTTAACAGTAGATCATCAAAATTGGCATAGATACTTCTTATATTTTGAGTTAAAATGTTGAAATTTGGTTTAGGAGCATCTAAAAAGTTAGGCAAATCATCTATGTTACTTAATACCACAGATAATATAATACTATACTAGTACAGATACCTCATCCCATACAAAAGAAATGGACCGTCGTAGGGCGACTAAGTGGGCTACTAAAAATGTTTTTCTCGTAGAACGCTAGATGGCGGCGCCGTCACCGCAGCACGTCTAGCATGGGGTACCGAGCGCACACTTCTCACCAATAGATGGCGCATGTATAGCAATAAACTAAAATATTCTACGCACCAATAGATGGCGTTCTATCGTTTGAAAACACTGGCCTCCGTCGCGTCGCCCGCGCTCCGTTTGTTCTGTCTGTTATCGCTCGAGTTTTGATTCAAATTCAAAAATGCTTACGACAGTGCTACCTACTTATTATTAACTTTAAATTGGCTTTATGAACCTCCGCACGTTTTTAACGACAAATCGAAGACACCAAGATTTTTAACCTAATAATATTAATCTATGATTTCAAATTCATAATATTTAATCTATCTAAGAAGATACCTAGGTATCTACTCTTGAGAATGGTATTTATTTAAAAGGTAGGTACTAATCATTACTATTTTATAGTAATAATTAGGTAGATATCTAGGTAGGGTAAGTACAGTCGACGGCACGTCAGACTATATAATGTCGACCTTGAGCTACGCCTTGACAGTCTGTTTTCGCAGTTTAACTGTTTAACTTAAGTACCATGCTGTCGTGTGTAGGTACTCGGTACTTACCTACATAATTAATAACCAACGTTGAAAATTCATAAATCGATAAAAATGTATTATAAATACCTACACCGTACTTAGGGTTACCGAATTTACAAATAATCGAACGATCAAAATATCGAATGGTTAAAATATCGAACGTTCAATACATCGAATGATTAATTTATCGAAAATTTTTATTTTACATAGGTAGTTTCTTCCATCATATCATGAACAACCAGTAGATATTTCAATGAAATTTCATAAAACTTAATTTCCAAACGAAGCTGTTGCGTCAAATAATTTTCTACCCACTAACGGAGTAATATTTTGTATACGAAGCAGTTTATTTATAACTTCATAGCAGCAGTCTTGTTTTATCAGTTTATGGGTGAATTGAGTATTTTTGTGCTGAAAAGTAAATAAATTTGGAGAATAATATTTTTCGATAAATTAATCATTCGATGTATTGAGCGTTCGATATTTTGATCGTTCGATTATTTGTAAATTCGATATTTTGAACGTTCGATGTTTTAACCGTTTGATGTTTTGAGCGTTCGATGTACAGTGTTCGATATTTTGATTTTCGATTATTTGGTATTCGATATGGCGTAGGTAACCCGTTTAGTTGAACACCTAACTCAAAGCAATAGTGGTCAAAATTGCAGCGACGCGAGCGAATTCGATTTAGTCTGTCCGAAGCTTAAGACAGTAGAATCTTAAAATTGAGCGTCCTAGCCCGCTCGATTTTAATATCCTTAAGGCTCAATTACACTATACAATTTTAAGCAAGCGATTTTAAGACTGTCTTGAAAACGACTAAGAATGCGCGCATTTACACCACACAATTTCTAGCACGCTCGGCCGTGCTTACTGTCATAGTATAAGAGAAGGCAATAAGTCTCTAATGTCTTTTTCAATCAACGTACTATTGGAGTTATTTACATTGTAGTTTTTGTATTTGTTTTATTTTCTGTTTTAGTTCTTTAAGCACCTACCTAATACCAAATTCCTTTTCTTTAATCATTGTTTGTTAAGAGGTTAATTATAAATATTTTCAATTTGCAGTCGTCGTGTCAAATAAAATTTTAGGTACCTATCTCCTTACTTATATATTAATCAATCATTTTTTTCAAATATTATCTACCTATTAGAAACCTACATAACATTAATATCTGACTAGGTTGAAAATTCGAAAGGCTCACGAATAGAAATATTTTACCTAGTAGGTATGAAGTAGTAGTAGGTATATTTACCTAGTATCATTTTATTTAAGTAGATAAAAACCTCTAATGTGTAGGTACTTACTTATGCAAATTGCAAGAATCGTATCAAACAAAACAAGACTGTCGCTCTTGTGAATAACTCGACGGACACACACGCCGCACCGCACCGCACCGCACACCAACGCGAACGCGACGGCTCGCGCGCGGGCCGCGGCAGCGGCACCCGCCCGCCCCTCGGCGTGACCCGCCCGCCTCTTGGCGTGACCCACCCCGCGCCACGCCCGCCCACGGCGTCCGGCTCAGGAGGTGCACACCGTCGTTGTTGTCGGTCGCGCACGTATCGACCTACCTAGATATCGCGTTATTATACGTTACACTATTTCCCAACAAAGTACTCGTCAAGACGATTCAAACGAGCCCAAACTCGATGGGGTTGCATGGTTTTATTATAGAGTTCCTATGGCCTTCTTTCGGCTCCATCATCAGATCCTTGGACACTATTTCCCATTAGAGTACTCGCCAAGACGATTCAAACGAGCCTAATCTCAATGGGGTAGCGTGGTTTTAATAAAGAGTTCCAGTGTCCTTCTTCCGGCTCCATCATCAGACCCTGGACACTATTTCCCAACAAAGCACTCGTCAAGACGATTCAAAGGAGCCCAAATGCAATGGGGTTGCACGATTTCAATATTAAGTTCCTATGGCATGGCCTTCCAGCTAAATCATCAGAGCCTGGACCTCATCTCCCTTTAAAGTACTCATCAAGACGATTCTAACGAGCCCAAGCACGATGGGGTTGTATGGTTCCATTATAGAGTTCCTGTGGCCTTCTTCCGGCTCCATCATCAGATCAGCCCAATGATACCATAATATTGCATTGCCTTCCATTTCTGACCTATGTTCAAAGTTTCAAGTCTCTAGCTCATCCGAAAGCTAGTTTAAATTGTTTGCAAACTTTGTGGAGAAACAAACAAACAAACACACAAGCAAACGAGAAAGCAACCTAATAAAAGCGTGTTAAAAAAAAGCTACCTACCTATAAGTTTCAAGTCTCTAGCTCATCGGGAAGCTAGGTAGGTAGGTACTTACCTAGTATAAAATACTCTTTTCTAAAATTACGGACAAACAAATAAACGAACCTACTTATAAATATTAATAGTATAAATAAATAAATAAACAAGAAAACGTCCATATGAAAACGTGTTAAAAAACCAACATTCCTTTTTGAACTTATCTTGTACTGTGGCAGTATCGTCTATCTGTCGCGAGTCAGACAGAGTCTGTCTCTGTCTGTCACATTACCTCTACACGTTGACCTTGAGAACGCCTTTATGCCTTAGGTATAAAGTTGGTTTTTGTAGTACAACTGTTACGTCTGACGTGCCGTCGTAGGTACAGTTCTTGAAATCGTGCGTGCATTTAGACGACACAATTTTAAGAATCTTATTACCGAGCGGGCTAGGCCGCACGATTTTAAGATTCTTAGGCAGCCATTACATGGTCATGCAAGCGTCAGTCAAATTCCATCAGTCATGAATTACGTTTGACTGATCAGTCAGATGCAAAGAACAAATCACATCATGCAACCATCAGTCACTACATTACACGGTAGGTTAATCGTCAGTCACAGCCCGTGACTGTGGTTAAACTGACAGCAAAACCTACCGTGTAATGGGTGCCTTACTGTCTTAGTCCGTTTACACCATGCTTAGTCTTGAAATCGCGTGCTTAAAATTGTATAATGTAATTGAGCCTTAATTGTGTGGTCTAATTGCACCGCCGCGGCGCCGCCGCCGCCGTTTTCGTGACCAGGGGGTAACAGTTGTACTGTACTACAGAAACAAACTTTGGCATAAAGGCGTTCTCAAGGTCAACATGTGAAAGTAATGATGTGACAGACAGAGACAGATAGACGATACTGCCACAGTTCAAATAGCAATTTTGGTTTTTAACACGTTTTTATGTGGTCGTTTTCTTGTTTATTTATTTACTAGCGGCCGCCCGCGACTTCGTCTGCGTGGAAAGTTTTTTGCTATCCCTCGGGAACAATATTGTTTTTCGGGATGAAAAGAAAAAGACGTGAAGGCGTAACAAACAAACAAACAAACGGACTTTCGCATTTATAAATTAGTAAGGAAGTAAGAATATTAGTTAATTATTTGTCTGTCTGCAAATTTTGATCTTTATATCTTCAATCTTTATCAAGCCTAATGTGGTCGCCCATCTTTCTTATGACCACACAAAAAGTGGCTGCACAATGTTTGTTAAGTCTCATATGGTCACCCATCTTGCTTTTGACCACACAAAAAGTTGCTGCACGATCTTTATCGACCTAATTTGGTCACCCATCTTGCTTTTGACCACACAAAAAATTGCTGCATGATCTTTATCAACCTAATAAGGTCACCCATCTTGCTTCTGACCACACAAAAAGTGGCTGCACAATCTTTATTAAGCCTAACATCGACTCCGTAGAGCGAAAAGTGGTGACTTTTCGCTCTACTCTATCAAACGTGTTTTGGGTTATGAAGGTTTCAAGTTTTATAAAACAAAAAAATATATAACTCGGTTTTGCTATGAGATAATTAAAAATTTTATGGTTTCATATCTTAGAAAATAGGTAAGCGCATACAGTAACATTATTACTTTTAATTAGTGTCCGACCGAAACCGAACTTTCGGCCCTGGTTCCAGTTTCGGCCGAAACCGAAACTTATTTTCACACATTAAGTTGACGTATTTTTTACACATTCAATTCATTCGTTGGTTGGTGGTAGGGCTGTTTCAAGCACGCTAAAGGTGGACGCCTGGACGGAAACACTAGTCGATTTTAATACAAAGGAGATAAATTGGGATGTTGACAACTTTTTTTATTTTATATTACATAAATTACCTCTCAAAAAAAGAAACATTGGTAAAATAATTATTTCGCTAGCTTGAAAACTGCCCGAGATATCAGTGTGAAATGCACATAAATGGACTCGCCCAAAAACGCTCCATACTAACGGCTACTGAATTATGACGTCACGCCTCAGTAGTTTGTATGCTACGCGTAGGAAATTTGTTCGGCAGCTATATTAAATATTGTGTTTATCAAAATGGTTTCTTAGACAAATTTGCTATACATTTTACGAACAAAATAAAAGGTATCATTTATTTTAATAAATTTTAAACTTTTTAAATGGACTTGTCCACCCAACTTTTAAGGGTCATAAAACAAATAATAAAACAGATAATATGCAATATATAAAACCAAGAGGTATACAAGCTACTCTAAAAGTTTAATATGTTTACGATTTTTATTAGTATTTCGTTATTTTATTCATTAGTCAACATCCTAATTATGAAGCCTTGGTTCTCCGCCAGGAATTGATCGAGCTGTGATCTGATGATGGCTATCTAGGGAGCGAATGGAGGAAATTCAGATCGCTATACACACCCAACTGATCTGATCAGCATTCTAAGAGCTGTTTGGATGTTTAAAATAGCTATCTGGATTTAATTTATTCGTTCCCTGGATAGCAATCATTAGATCACAGCTCGGCCAATTCCTGGTGGGCGGTGAACCCATATTTTTATGAAAATCAACTGGTGTTTCTAATTATCATCATGGTGTTTATAAAAAAACAATAATATAAGTATGTAACAAAAATCGTCAACAAAAAAATATCATAATAATCAAATAATCAATATGTTAAACTTACTTTTGTAAATCAACTTTTTTAGTAATCAATATAATTTATTGTTTAACAATAGTCGTATGACTAGTTATTTTGTGTGTTTTACAGTACGCGTTAACCAAGGCTTCAAAATTATCTCGTTTGTATGAAAATCTACTAGTGTTTCCGTCCACCCTTAGCGTGCTTGAAACATGCCCTACCACCAACCAATCATGAATGTGTAAAAAATACGTCAACTTAATGTGTGAAAATAAGTTTCGGTTTCGGCCGAAACTGGAACCAGGGCAGAAAATTTGGTTTCGGTTTCGGTCGGAATTCCAGTTTCGGTCGGACACTAAACAAATAATTACTTGGTCAAAGTTTCATTTTACCACATGAGTAAAAAGAAAGGAACAGAGACAATACTTCTTAAGAACGTGAAATTCAAACTTGCAACTAACAAAACAAATGATGCCCTATGATTGTCCACTGGCTGCAGTTGTCAAAACAGGTTTTTTCCGGTATTTCCGCGTACGCGACAGGCGGCCAGTGGACACGCACACATGCCCAGCGTGCTTGTAGTGGTGCAACCGATTCGCGCGGTTGTATGAAGCTTGGTCTCTGGTCCTTTCTTTTTACTCATGTGATTTTACCAAGTATTATTGTAGTGTTACCGTTAATGTATGGAATCCGTTAATCTGCAGATTAACTGGTCGAATCAGTTAAAGTGCGAAATTTTTCTTGAAGTAAACGATTTCCGCACTTTAACTAGTTAATCTGCACATTAACGGGTGCTACACCGTTAAAGTGCGGAATACAGTGAGTGAAATAGCCAAGGCTTCAGGAAATTTAAGTAAGACCTATATTCAAAGTTTATTTTACAAAAACTTAATTCTGGCGCTTTGCCGGCCGCTCCCGCGGCACGCTCGCTCCGCTCGCTCGGCTCGTGCGTTTTTGGTCGCATTACTAACCTAACATAATAAACTCTTTAAAAAAAAATCCATCGAGTTCGCCTCACAGGGGGGCTACGCTTCCCCCGTCCCCCTGCTTTTGTGTCTCTCCCCTTTTATGTTATTACACATTGTTTTCAATAAAAGAACCTGTTTCCGTACTTTAATTGATCCTTGGTCGTTAATCTTCAGATTAGCTAGGGAATCTGTAGATTACCTAGTTAAAGTACGAAATAACAGAATTTTTCGCACTTTAACTGATTCACTGATTTCCGCACTTTAACGGTAACATATGAATGAATTAAATAAATCTTTATTTAAATAAGCTCACATAATAAGCATTTTTAAATGTCAATTCTTTTACCCTACCACCCATTATGATGTCTTTTAGCTGACAAGAAAAATGCGTGCAAAAAGCTTCTCAGCTTTATCAGATGGAACGATATTTACAAATATGTATATCGTTTCCAGACTTTATGATTTGGCAAAACATTATTGACCGACCGAAGTTTCGGTTTCGGCAAGTTTCGGCAAGAAAGACTAGTTTCGGCCACAGTTTCGGTTTCGGCCAAATATTGGCCGAAACTTTTGCTCAACCGAAACTCGGTTTTCGTGAATGAGGATTTACGATTTTAGTTGAGAATGTAGATTTATAGAGCTAAGGATTCCATAACATACAGTGAAAAAATTTTTGTTCAACGACAAAAAATTACGAAGCTGTAATCATATTACTAGCGCAGTTCGCGGATCGGGAGGCACGGACCGGCCCGATGGCTGTGACGTCACATCTTCCGAGTCGCTCTAAGTTTATATGATTTCTATATAGCCCCCAAAGCATTGTAGAGGCTAACGTTCTCAATTATTAAGATAGAATAATGAAAATAGCATCAAAAGATGCGCTACTAAAAGTCCTATAATACTGTAGAAAAATGTTGTTAAATGTTTATATACAGGGTGGATTTTTGGACAGGTACCTTAACCGTTATAGTTACAGGAAAACGTTCCTGGGAGACCTTCCATAACTTTTTAGTATGAGTACTAGAAACGACAGAAATTGCCAAAACTTTACCCATATATTTTGTACGGATAAACGAAAAATATGCTCGATTTTTCTTTGTTGCCAAACGATCTTATTTCTTACCGTGATCAAAATACTCTTTAGGGCCAACTGAAATTTGAGTAGATACAGAAACTATTTTTTCTAGCTAATGTGCCTGCGTGTGAAGACGATGTTGTGTGTGACTTACATAGTTTCTGTACTATAAAGAGTATTTTGCCACGCTAAGAAATAAATCGTTAGGCAAAAAAAAAATCGAGTAAATTTTTCGATTTTCCGTACAAAATGTATGGGAAAAGTTTTTGGCGATTTTTGTCGTTTCTGGCACTCATACTTTAAATGGTCCCATAGAATCTTTTGATCCCCACATGAAATAGGATCGATTAGCATAAAAAAATTTTTTTGCTAACGGTAACTTTTTTCCAAAATCTATAAATGCACGTCGGAATATCATAAAAAGTAATGGAAAGTCTCCCAGAAACGTTTTCCTGTAACTATAACGGTAAACGGTTAAGGTACCTGCCTTTAATGTACCGTCTCAAAAATCCACCCTGTATATAAACATTTAACAACATTTTTTACAGTATTATAGGACTTTTAGAAGCGCACCTTTTGGTGCCATTTTCATTTCAACTTAGGACGCTAGACACCATAATGCGGCGCGGGCCATATAAACTTCGAGTGAGTCGGGTGATGTGACGTCGCACGCACCGGCTGCCCGTGAAGCTCGTCGATAAAATGTTTGCTATATAAAATGTGGCTGCGGACAAACCAACGCGTTCATCTTGCGTCCGCGTCCGCGTGCGTGGTGGCGACCACATACTGCAGTAGCGTTTGTAGTGACATGTTCGAACCGGTGCGTCCGGTCGCAGGAAATGCAGCGTTCGCACGCGCGATCATTCGGCGGCGGTGGCGTCCAGATGCTGTCGACATCGACACAATCTGAACGCTGCACTGCACGCAACTAATTTGAAGGTAGTCAACGATGTCCGTGACAGAAAAATTATTGCTAAAGTGCAAAAATATAGAATATTATACGACACTTCCCATCTATATTGTATTCCATGTAAATAAATAAAATAATAATTAGAATATTATTGTAATACTTAATCGATTTTTTCTACTTTTATGTAAAGTAGGTACATAACTATCTACATCATAAAAAGCGATACATAGAAACCCGCGTCATATTCATTACCGGATTGATTTTAAATTTATTTATTTCAAATGAGTTGGTACCTACTCCTTTTTTTTTCTTTTCCTTTTGCTTTTCTTCGTCTTCAACAAACGCTGCTAATAAAATAATTTCCTCTTTGATGTCATTTACACTGTCATCCATTATAAATATCACAAAATAAATGGATTAGGAGGTTCCGAAGGTCGACGCAGACTGGACTGAACGCATACTGAACGCGTAGAGATCGCGTGTTTGGTGTGAACGGGCTTTGCACGCGAGAAGATCGCCACCGAGCACGCCACCGCGAACGCAAGCTGAACGCGTTGGTTTGTCCGCAGCTTTATAAAATCGCAACGGATGTACCGATTTCGAT
This sequence comes from Agriphila tristella, assembly GCA_928269145.1. Taxonomy (NCBI): domain Eukaryota; kingdom Metazoa; phylum Arthropoda; class Insecta; order Lepidoptera; family Crambidae; genus Agriphila; species Agriphila tristella. Next base: position 5,553,249 of record OV743435.1, read on the forward strand.
AATTTAAAAACTATATTAATGAGAAAGCTTAGTGGAACACTTAATATTGGTTTTGAGTTGATTTGTCGACCTAGTTCTGATCCTCATTGTCGTGTGTCAATTGGCTAACTTCGGGGTTCGCCAGCCGACGTTAATCGGCGCGATTGTGTTGAGTTGATAAATTACGTGTTTTAATGTGTATACCTTCAGTTACAAGATTGATTTTAACTGTGAAAAAACATCTAAGTATTTATAATTTGTGGACAACTATTCATCTCAAAACTTTTCTTTTGACTGCACAAGAGCGTCAAAAGCTTAGTCAATAGACTATTCGGACATGTAGTACGCGAACGGTAAAACACAACAAATAACTAATCATACGACTATTGTTAAACAATAAATTATATTGATTATTGTTTAACAATAGTCGTATGATTAGTAATAAATTTTATTGATTACTAAACAAGTTGATTAACAAAATGATTGACATTTCTCTTTTTTTAACCACTTATATATTTTGTTTACAAAGTGTTGTTGCCGTTATTGGCTAATGTATTGTATGATTATTATACCGGCCTTAATGCTCTGTAAATACTGTGGTAACAATGTTCAATAAATAAAATAAAATAAATAATAAAATACCTATTATTGATTATTTGGTCATTATGATATTTTTTTTGGTGACGATTTTTGTGACATACTTAAATTATTGTTTTTTTATTTTATTTTATTGGTGGACGGATAATTAGAAACACTAGTTGATTATCATACAAATGGGGTTCTCTCCGCCCTCCAGGGATTGAGCGAGGTGTGATCTAATGATTGCTATCCAGGGAACGAATAAAGGAAATCCAGATAGGTATTTTAAACGTATCGAAACAGCTCTTAGAATTCTGATCAGATCAGTTAGGTGTGCATAGCGATCTGAATTTTCTCCATTCGCTCCCTGGATAGCCATCATCAGATCACGATCGCAGCATCAATTCCTGACGGAGAATTAATGCTTCAAAATTATCTCGTTTTTATGAAAATCGACTAGTGTTTCTAATTATCTGTGCACTCCTAGCGTGCTTGAAACAAACCTTACCACCAACCAACCATGAATGTGTAAAAAAATAAGTCAACTTAATGTGTGAAAATAAGTTTCGGTTTCGGTTTCGCCCGATATCCCAGTTTCGGTCGGACACTACAAAACATACTCTTCCCAAAATTTTGCATGGCAAACGATTTAAATACCTAGCACTTTGAGTAGTACATAGGATACAAATAAACGATGAAGTATCAACACCTGCTAACGTAGTTTTTGTCGATTTTTTGTTTTTTATGCCGATCGACATAATACAATTTCGCATGTATGGGCAAATCTCATTGTACTATTTAACCCATAGATATCAATTTTGCTGCAAATACATCCTAACTTTATAGGGAATACCTTCTAATGTAATTTTCTAAAAAAAAAACGTTCTCAGCGTCATATCTACTCCAAAATAGCGCACCACTACAAAAAAGAAAAAGAAATGTCAGTTAAGGACGAAAGAATTGACACGATTTTGCAACAAAAAGCTGAATATTAAGAGGTTAAATTACTAATGTATAGCACAAGAAGTTTATACCTCCCTCCAATGGAGATTGCATGGCCAGTGTCATAGTGAAGATAGAAAAATGTCCTTGAGTAACGTGACGGCTTATTGCAACCTTATTGCAACGTTGTTCGTCGTTTGTTCGTTCGTGAGAAACGAAAACGTATTGTAAAACGAAAAGAAAGAGATAGCAAGAAGCCGTGACGTCACTTAAGAGTCTTTTTTCAATCTTCACTATGATACTAGGCGTGCAATCTCCATTGTGGGTATAAGCTTCTTGGTATAGCATCTAATTTAAAAAAAAAATTTGAAGAAATACTTATTCCGATTTAAAACAAAAACCATAGTAAGTAAATCGTTTTTAGTATCTTAGTTTATGAAAATACATGAATGACTATTCGACATGAATTTCGAGGTCGGTACAAGAGCTTTTTCAAGGCTGAAAATTCGTATAATGCTTAATTATTATGCATAATTTATGAAAATAATAGTCAGACCATAGTGTCATGGAACATAGGCAGTCAGCAGTCGCTCAAAGGGTGAAGTCCAAACAAGCTGTTTGGAGCTACAACGTGTTACAAAACAGGATTACATAGTTGAAACTTGGTAAGTAGATGTATTCTGTAAATCGCTTTACGATTTTTATAGAAAAAAAAAGATTAAGGGGGTGCTCCCCATACATGGAAACCTAGGTACAATTTGATTTGACACGACAGCAAATATAAAATATTTATTATTAACCTCTTAACAAACAATGATTAATGGTTACTAAAACAACAAATAAAAAAAGTCAAAAACTACAATGTGGATAACTCCAATACTACGTTGAAAAATATACTTATTAGAGACTTACTTCCTTTAATTTTACTATGACAGTAAACGCGGTCCAACGTGCGATAAATTGTGTGGTGTAAATGCGTGCAGTCTCTCGATATAATATCTCGAAAAAGTGTCTTATCTCGTTATGATGATCCGTACTGGGTTACTTTATTCAAAATGAAACTCTGATGAGAGTTGTTGTTTAACTTTTTAGTTCGTTTTGAGCAGGATGCGTGACGGCAGGACAGTCTTGTTTTTAATATTTTTTTAAATTATATATGTACGTACCTACATGCGGTAACGGATCGAGGGAAGTAATAAATAATAATTTACGTATTATTTTATTATAATGATATAGGTACCTACTTAATATAGGTAATTAAGAAAAAAAATGTTCATAATTTTTTTTTGTAATCATTCCATTAAAGAACTGACTTTAACTGACATCTGTAGTATCGATCGTTACATACCCAATCTAATATAAGCCGATGAAGTTCATTATTCTTCGCAATATTTAACAAGAAGCAAAGATATATTACTTATAGAATGATAATTAGTGCTGATCAGGCACTCTGTTTTCTAATCGTTTTTCCTTTTTACAAAGGTCTGTCATTCGAACGATGTTTGAGTCAATAGGCCACTGGTTGTGAAGTGTGATAGCCAAGTCAACACAAAGCTTAAAACAAAACTATTTTAACAGCGGTGTCGGAGTCCCGCAGGTTTATTGCCGATCTTCAAGTGGCAGACATAAAACACAAATTACGTCGTCACTTTTAAGACGTTAACAAACGTCAAATCCCAATATTAAATTCAAAATATTGAAAGACTACGCGCGTGAAGCTATCATAGAAAAAATATAATGCACTTGAAATAATACACAATAGAACTAATTGAAAACATTTATAAAAATGTTACCACCTTTGATGTAAAAAAATATTCCTAGGACCTCGTTTTTGGGTTTATTTGCAAAATTTATTTATGTGAAACAGAACATTCGTTTATAATAAAACCACGCATAAAAATCTGCGATGTTAATTCCTTCAATCTTAATTGAACAGTTTTTTTAACTAATTTGAAAGCGAAGAAAAGTACCTAATAAAAACATGTAAAAATCGAGGATTCGACGCTCGACCTCTACGCAACCGCCGTGTTGGAACGCGCACTGATTTGAACCCAAAGCTTATATAGTTACGTCACAGAATACATAATAGTACAAATTTACGTTCGATTTCACTCTTTCACAGATCCACCCGCTCGGATTGAGACATGTTAACAAAGACCTTAACAGCGCCATCTATGGACGAGTAGCATAAATCATCAATTACTCGTCAAGAACTGCTTTTAAGACGAAAACGCACGCATCTTATCAGCTCAAATTATTGCCGATAGGTGTCACTAACAATTTATTGAAATTTGTTAAAAAAACCCTTTATTTTACTGTTATACTACAATTTTGCATTTGGTGATTTTTATTAAGAAACAAATTTAACGTTTCTTGTTATTTTTTCTCTGTATTTTAATGTTACAAAAACATCAATGACAAATCGAAGCAGGTACCGCCATCTAGTGAGATAAATATAAACGAATGTTAAAAATCCATTTCTGATGTTAGTAATGAGACCCCATGTTAATACCGATTTTGCAATTTCAGATTTGTCTAATTCCTGTAAAATATCAAGGTTTCTAATCATTAAATTTTATTAAGTGACTAAAGTGGTAACACAGTATATGTATATTATTATACGAGGGCACATCATAACGCTTTTAAGGGTAACGTTCACAAACTGTGGCGGAACTTGTGCAAGTGCGTGCGAATGAGAGAGATGAATGAGTGAGAGAGTGATTGACAGGTAAAAGTATGATATGAATGATCTAATGGTGATAGTTGTAAAACGTTGATGTTTTGTTTGCTTAATTTATTATGTGTTTTTGTAATAATTATACGATTAATTAATCTAATTAATCTAATAATTATAAAAATAATTAATCTCTAATATCAATATGTAAGTACTCAAAAAATGGACAATAACTACAAAAGTAGCCAAGTAAGTACCACAATAATCGGCCAACTTTATAAAAGCAGAACGCTTAGAAATTCTTTTGCTGACCAAAATCCTTACCTTGAAATTCCTTTAATACCGTTTCTAAATACCCAAACGTGTTCAATGGCCGAAGCCGAACAATAGTACTAGCCATTTAGATAATTATCTATCTCTAAATGTTTGGGAGCCTTGCGCAAGGAAGCTATTCTTCACTCCCGCCACAAAATATAATTCAGACAGAAATGCTGCTTTGAACAAATCGAGGTTTTCAGTGCACGCACACGTAGATATTTTGGACGAGCAATCTCGGACCAAACTGGGCTGTACCTAGTCAATCCAAAATGTTTCCCAGCGCAACAAAACATGACAGTAGTGTTTTCGAATACGCCGACGACGCTTTTGTCACTAGAGTGTTTTTGCCCGTGTATTTTACCATAAAATTAGGGAGGCGCATAGGGTAAAAGGTTGGGAATCTTTGGCCTATACGAAATGTCTATGCAGTGTGTGCAGAAAACCGTGGTATACTCCGAGTGGCCTTCTGCCTACTTTATATTTTGTACTCCCAATAGTCCCATTAGTCCCTAGAGACCGTTTGACAATAGGGTTGTTACGACACTGATAAAAAAAAGCTATCAGTTATGGCAAAAGTACAATTTTACTGAGTCTAATCCCTAGCTGTAATAAGAAACCGGAATGTATTATTTTCAAAAGTAGTATTATTTTCACATAAAGAAAATTTAACATAGATTTGCAAGTTTTAAAAAAAGTGAGCATTCATAATATTTCTTTACAAACATTTTTACTTTATTATAGTAAAATTCAGCATCCTAAGATATACTCGTATAGTCTTAGGACTAAAGCTAATAAAAATGTCCTTTACAATGTTTAAATAAGCTTCTTACTAAGATGTTAGATTTAATGGCGTCTTACCCGATGCACTCACAGTAATGTCATGAAATAAAAATGAAAGGACTTTATATCACTCTTTCATAATCTTGTTGCATTACGCTGAAGTTACTAAGGTATAAACAAAACTATATTCCTGGAGATCTAAAAAGACGAGATTGTTTATTATTATCAAGAAGCTTAAATCCACAATGGAGATTGCACGCCTAGTATCATACTGAAGATTGAAAAAGACTCTTTAGTGACGTTACGGCGTATTGCTATCTCTTTATTTTCGTGTTACAATACGTTTTCGTTTCTCACGAACGAACGAACGACGAACAACGAACACGTATTGTAACACTAAAGAAAGAGGTTGCAATAAACCGTCACGTCACTAAATGAGCTTTTTTCAAACTTCACTATGACATATGGCCGTGCAATCTCCATTTAGAGGTATAAGCTTCTTGATTATTATGAATAAAATTATTATGCGATTTTCTTTTGTTGATTAATTGAGTAGAAATCCAAAGAGAATTTAAAAAAACTAGCGTAGAAATCCTTTGAAAACATTAATAGTTCAGTACTCAGAAGCATTAAACCAAGAAACACTTCAAATAGGATTTATTTCCTACAAAAGGTTTTATTGTTTTAATGGCATCTTTTGTTGCCATTGGGCATGACTATCCTAGGTTTTCCCCCCCGGCGGAGTTGTGCTTAAGTGGTGGGGGGTAAAAGTGTACCCCAAAAGGGGATAGTCATATTTGGCAACAAATGAAGCTATTAAAACAATAAAACCTTTTGTAGGAATTAAATCCGATTTGAATTCTTACCCTACTGACCTATAAAGTGGTGTCATGAATTTATGAACCGTCTGCAATTCATTTACTTACCCTAATCGAATTATAGAAGAAGTTTCATAGTGACTCAGTATTTACAATGAAACCGGAACTTAAGTGTTTGCCTATAGAAATACATAAAGTATTTCTCTTCGTACTTTAAATAAAACGTCGCACCACGCACTTAGTCCTCAAAATTCCTCATCTCATCACTCTTCACCAAGTCAAATGAAATATCTTTACGAGGCCAATTCCGAAACGGCGCCAATGAAACGGCACCTATTCGGAATAACAAAGTAAACCTCAAACGGCCTCTTTGACAATTCAATCCTCTAAAAGCCCCCCTTTCCCCCACTTTTCGCCCAGAAACGCTTTTTAAAGATCTTGTAAAGAATAAACGGAAGCGACTTAGTTTGTTTGGCCGAAAAATTGCTATTGACCGACTTGAATCCTTTTCATCGGAACATGAAACGGTATAAGCTATTCGTGATTTGATGGGAATTACACTGTTTACTTATTTAATTACCCTAGATTACTTCAAACATTTTTTCTACGAATCAAAATTAAGATTATTTTTCGACTTTAACCCTGTAAGTATTACTCATTTAGTGCATTCAAGTCACAACTTGGAAAACATGTTTTAGAACAAAATGAACTTGAAATGCACTAATTGAGTAGATAGGTATAGTTGGACTATGGAAAGTTTTAATTATCACTTTTAACTTACCTATCATTGTTCTCCTGTAAGTGACATATTTGTCTTTTGTGAGAATAAACTTTAACCACAAGTAGGCATTAATGTTCCTATCACTTTACTTTTATATTTAATGTTGTCTTATTTGTCTGTGCAGCCCTATAGCTTAAGTTTTCTTATGGTAACATAATTTAAGTTCAGTTTTTGCTCATGTCTTTAGACATTTTATTGTGTTTCTATGAGTTTTCCACAGATCAAGTTTTATTGAAAACATGTAACTACTTGATTGTTGTATTATCCAATAAATAATAAGGATGAAAAGATTTCCTTTTTCTCCCTTCTCAATCTTAGGTACCAACCGAAACCCGCGAAACCTTCAGAGAGCCAAAAATTAATGGCTGCCCTAATTTCCTTTTTGTTTATTCTCTTCAAAATCGCGCTCAGTATCTTAGAAACGGCGTATTCATCAAAAAAATCCCAAGTGCCTTGTTTACTGAAATTCGGGAGGATCATCTATCATTTGTGTACGATGATTAATTACATGACATTATCGACAGGAGCGAGTGTGCTTTCCGAACTCCATTATATTTAAAGAAGGCACCATTTTATGGAATCTGTTGGTGAAAAAGATTTTTATTTGAGAAAAGTATAGTGATTGATTTTTGAGCGGTAACTAGGTTGTCGGAAGTGAATGAAACCAAACTGAATAAAATTATTTCATCATTATCAGCCGCACGACACCCACTGCTGGGTATAGGCCTCCCCTAAGGATCTCCACGACGATCGGTCCTGCGCTGCCCGCATCCAGCGGCATCCCGCAACCTTCGCCAGATCGTCGGTCTACCTTGTCGGGGGCCTACCCACGGGGCGTCGTCCGGTGCGCGGTCGCCATTCCAGAAATGTGTAATAAATGAAAATTATTTGTATAATTTTTACTTATCATAAACACTAAGATACAATTAGAAATTAATATGATAATTTAGAAAACGTTGAAGAATTGTACATACAATAGATTCAGCCATTCTAGTCAGCCGGCTGTATGCAAGCCATTAAATCTTTTATGGATTTATTTGGATAAAATTGGAAATTGTGGTGCAAAGCCTTTTCAATGTTCAGCTTATATGGCTCTTTAGATATCAGTTACATTGATACAGGATCTATGCAAAGCCGCTACTGTGATCGAGTGCTTCCATACACAATTCTGTATTGAAAAAACGTTTTTTAAACGGATCTTAAAAGCAACGCAGTGCTTGATTGTGTTCGTAGATGTTAAAGTTTAACGTTAAGTGGCAAGTTGCCACCCTGACCTACCTTATTGCCTAAAATCACTAATAGGTTAAAAATATAATAGTTTACCATATAATTGTTCACAAACCTTTTTTTAATGGCCAAACACTAAGGAATATTATTTTCCCCATTCAGTGATTTGTTACAACTTATCCATAATTCATCAAATTATCCTATATTTATTATATTTACTATAACATATTGTTCAGTGGGCGTGATACCTTCGCAACATTGTTATAATTAGTAATTAATAATAATACCAAACGTATCTGGTGATTCAATCAATATTATAGACTAGCTTCTGCCCGCGACTTCGTCCGCGTGGATGTTAGAGAAAATCCTAAGAGAACTTTCAACCAGGATCTGACCAGTCATTTTTACGTTTTCCGTTCTGTTCCCGTCCCTTTCCTGTCCCGTTCCCGAACCCCTTCCGTTGCCATTCCCGTTCCCGTACTGTTCTCGTCCCGTTCCGTTCCCGTTTAATTCCCGTTCCGTTCCCGTTCCCGTCCGTTCCCATTCCGTCCCGTACCGTATCCGTCCCGTACCCCTTCAGTACCCATTCCGTCCCGTGCCGTACCCGTTCCCATTCCGTTCCCGTTCCGTTCCCATTCCCGTCCCGTTCCCATTCCCGTCCCGTTCTCGTTGCCGTTCTAGTTTCCGTTTCCGTTTTCGTTCCCGTTCCGTTCTCGTCCCGTTCCGTTAACGTATCGTTCCCGTTCCGTACCGTTCCCGTTCCTTTCCCCTCCGTTCCCGTTCCGTTCCTTTCCCGTTCCCGTCCCGTTCACGTTACGAAACGGGAACGAAACAGGAACGGAACGGCGTTCCTGTTTCGTTCCCGTTGCGTTCCCGTTTCGTTTCCATTCCGTTTCCGTTCCGTTCCGTCCCATTCCGTTCCCGTTACGTTTCCGTTCACGTACCGTTACCGTCCCGTACTCCTTCCGTTCCTTTTTCCGGTACTGTACCCGTCCCGTTCCTGACCCTTTCTCTTTTCCGTTCCATTCCCGTTTCGTTCCCGTTCCGTTCCCATTCCGTTCCTTTTCCGTTCCCGTTTCATTCCCGTTCCCTTTTCGTTTCGTTTCCATTCCGTTCCCGTCCCGTTCTCGTCCTGTTCTCATTCCCGTTCCGTTCCCGCTGCGTTCCCGTCCCCTAAACGTCCCCTAACCGTCCTGTACGCCTTACGTTTCCGTTCTTGTTCCCGTTCCGTTCCCGTCCGGTTCTTGTTCCCGTTCCCGTTCCCATCCTGTTCTATTCCCGTTCCGTTCCCGTTTCATTCCAGATTCGTTCCTGTTTCGTTCCCGTTCCGTTCCCGTTACGTTCTTGTTTCATTACCGTTTCGTTCCATTTCCGTCCGATCCCGTCCCGTACTCGTCCCGTACCCCTTCCGTTCCGTCCTGTTCTAGTTCCCGTTACCGTCTCGTTCCCGTTCCGTTCCGTTCCGTTCCGTTCCGCTCCGCTCCGTTCCGTTCCGTTCCGTTCCGTTCCGTTCCGTTCCGTTCCGTTCCGTTCCGTACCGTTCCGTTCCGTTCCGTTCCGTACCCCTTCCGTTCCCGTTACCGTACCCGTCCTGTTCTAGTTCCCGTTACCGTCTCGTTCTCGTTCCGTTCCGTTCCGTTCCGTTCCGTTCCGTTCCGTACCGTTCCGTTCCGTTCCGTTCCGCTCCGCTCCGTTCCGTTCCGTTCCGTTCCGTTCCGTTCCCGTTCCCGTGCCCGTGCCCGTTCCGGTTCCGGTTCCCGTTCCCTGGATGTGCATGTCCAGGTCCAGGTCCATATGTGTCATGTCCACCGCGTTGGACTTCAAAATAAATCTCATTTTCGCAATCACCATCCCATAAAACCTCAAGAACGACATCCATATCGATATTTATGTTACTCACCCCACTTACCCTCTAAGGGGTTGATTTTCAAAATCCCAAAATATATATTTAGACGTGCTCCTACGAATTTTAAAGTTGTAATTTCGATTTTGTATTCTTTTTCCATACAAAATTTTAACCCCAATTTTACCCCTTTAGGTGTTAATCATGTCCACCGTGTTGGACTTCAAAATAATGGACTTCAAAATAAATGTCATTTTTGCAATCGTCATCCCAGAAAACCCCAATAACGACAGCTCTATCGATTTTTATATTTACTCACCCCATTTACCCCCTAAGGGGTTGATTTTCAAAATAACAAAATATATATTTGCCTATTTATTTTTAGATGTGCTCCTACGAAGTTTAAAGTTGTAATGTCTATTTTATATTATTTTTCGATACAAAATTTGGACACCATTTTCACCCCTTTAGGGGTTAAATCATGTCCACCGTGTTGGACTTCAAAATAAATGTCATTTTTGCAATCGTCATCCCAGAAAACCCCAATAACGACATCTATATAGATTTTTATGTTTACTCACCCCATTTACCCCCTAAGGGGTAAATTTTCAAAATAACAAAATATAAATTTGCCTTTTTATTTTTAGATGTGCTCCTACGAAGTTTAAAGTTGTAATGTCTATTTTATATTATTTTTCCATACAAAATTTGGTCCCCATTTTCACCCCTTTAGGGGTTAAATCATGTCCACCGTGGTTGGACTTCAAAATGAATGTCATTTTTGCAATCGTCATCCCACAAAACCCCGATAACGACATCCATATCTATTTTTAGGTTTTTTAACCCTTTTCACCCCCATTTCATCCCCTTTGGAGTTGAAATTCTAACAAAAACAATATACGTTGCTTTAGATTTCTATCCATAAGCCTAAATTACAAATTTAGCGATTTTTACTTCGAAAATGAAGGATTTTCTTCAATACACAACTTCATCCCCCTTTCGACCCCTTCGGAGGTAGAATTTTGAAAAACGCTGAGACCCGTATTTATTAATTTTCAATCGTCAGCCTAAATACAAAATTTGAAGATTCTAGCTTCAAAACTGAGGGACTTTCATACAAACTTTCATCCCTTATTTCATCCCCTTAGGGATGGAATTTTCAAAAATCCTTCCTTAGTGGATGCCTACACTGTATAAAGTATCTGTGTGCAAAATTTCAAGTCTCTACGTCCAGCGGTTTGGGCTGTGCGTTGATAGATCAGTCAGTCAGTCAGTCAGTCAGTCAGTCAGTCAGTCAGTCATTCAGTTTACGATTTTATATATTAAGATAAATTGATTGTACTGATGGTATTAATTAATTATGGTGTCTGATTTATGAGATTATTGTATTCTATTCATTATGGGGAAAGTATTTTTCATAGGAGATAATTAATTATACGATACTATATCTATGTTAGGCACCAGTCTTTCATAAACAAGGTGTACTTGTCCATCAGCCATTTTTATGTCCCCACTGCTGGGGAACAGGCCTTCCTTATTGGGTGGATAAGGAGGACAGGCCACAACCCACCACGCGGGCCCAATGTGGATTGGTGGGCGTTAACGACTGCAAATGCAGCCGGGACCAACGGCTTAACGTGCCTTCCGAAGCACGGAGGAGCTCGAGATAATAAATTTTTGGTCACCCATCCCACGACCGACCCTTGCGAAAGTTGCTTAACCTCCGCAATCGCTGGGCCAGGCGCTAAACCACTGCGCCACCGAGCTCCTCAAGGTGTAGGTACTTACTTAATTAGACAATAAGATAGTTATGTGTTAATTAATGGACTACCTGGTTTGTGACTGAAATAAACGGTTATTATTATTATATCATTATTTAATGGTTTACCCACCCATGTAAGACGCAGGGGTTCCAGGTTCAATTCCCAGGAGGGGAGTACAAATTGTACTCGGTTTGGTTGGTTGTAAGGCTTATTTCAAGTCCGCCTGGCTAGCTACCACCATCTTACCTAAGTCTGATGCCATAACAACAATTTAAAAATTGTTGTGTTTTGGCATTTCGAGATAAGATAGTCAGTTCCTAAGTGATGAGGATTCCGGGTGTAGTGCGCATCCATCTTCGGCCTTATCGTTACTTGACATCAGGTGAGGTGAAGACCAAGCACTATCCCATTGTGAATAAAAAAAAATTACCAGCGGCCGCCTGAGAGACGAGACTTCTTCTGCGTGCACGGGTACTTGTGCACTTTTTACATTGCACTACACGTGCACTTTTTCTAGATGAAAGTTACCCTATATCTTAGAATAATTACACCTAGAACGATAATTCCCTACAAAGCGCGCTGTCAAAAGTGAGGCAACAAAAACAGCCAAAATGGCGCCGTTTTCAGATTTTTATTGTCCATTATTCAATAATCATACCTAATAAGTACAAAACAGTTTTAATTTCCCTACCTTAAAGAGATACATTATTATATTATTATATTTTATTTACGATTAGGTAACGTATGAGGGATATAAATCTGAGAACTGAGCCATTTTGGCTCAGTATAAGTTGCTTCACTTTGCATACAAGGACACGGCTTCTAGGTGTAATTATTCTAAGCCCTATATCCTCTCCCTGAAAACGTGTATGCAAAATTACAGACATGAAAATTACAGAATTTCCAGAAATTTTTCAGAAGACGTGAATGCGTATAAAACAAAAAAACTCACTTTTGCAGTATTAATATTGACGTACACCTAATAGTAGTTTATGAAACTGACACATAAAAAAAAAGAAAAACCGCCTTCAAAAAACCTGAAAACAAAAACAGCTTAAAAATTAAATACCTCTAAAAAGCAAGAAATAATATTCGAATCATTCGTTACACATATCAATATTAATAAAACACGTCTATTGAAGTCGGGTGGGGCTGGAGGACAACTCCATTTTTTTCTAAAAGCCCCACCCGACTTCATTAGACGTGTTTTATTAATATTGATATGTGTAACGAATGATTCGAATATTATTTCTTGCTTTTTAGAGGTATTTAATTTTTAAGCTGTTTTTGTTTTCAGGTTTTTTGAAGGCGGTTTTTCTTTTTTTTTAAAAAGCTTTTTTATTTTCAACTTTTTAGTGGTAGGTATGTAAGCGCAGCGTGTAAATATTTTTTAACTTTATATTATAAAATTTTCAATGGTAAAATGCCCAGAACTCAATTTCCAAATTCACGCTGTTTGTTTTTGAGGAGTTCCGTTGTGTTTTCGTAGTCCAAATCTAGTCCAGAACGTTGCATCGCAAACCATGATTTGGTTTGTTTTGGATTGCCATAAACTTACCAAAACCTAAATCACTTTACATATACTATTTGACTTTGAGGAGTTCCCTTGTGTATCTTCGAAGTTCGAAGTCCAATAACGATGAAATTAAATTGTCACCACTCTTGAAGTATACCCTTTTAAATAAAAAAAGGATCATCTAAATCGGTTCATAAACAAAGATGTTATGTCCGAAATTCCATAAAAACTCGTACGATGGCGAGCTAAATAATTGATATTTTTCAGGATTATGAGAAAACTACTGGCCAGATCTCTGAAAAAATTTTATGGGACCACACACGAACTATGTTCTTTGAGATAAAAAAAAATTGTACAAATCGGGTAACAACTGACGAAGCTATGTTAAAACATATATAAAAAAAAAAAATAAAAAAAAAAATACCGTCGACTTGAGAACCTCCTCCTTTTTTTGAAGTCGGTTAAAAAGGGGTATTAAAACACGAGTGTGTGTTTAAAAACCGAGCCGTAGGCGAGGTTTTTAATAGTATCACACGAGTGTTTTAATACCTAGTTATGTGCAGTTTCATACACTACTTTATCTACACTCATACATTTGGGATTGAACCTACTAAATAAGAGATCAACGTTAGAAAAGAGAGAGAGACTTTGTTTGTATTAGCAAGGTTACCTACCTTGTAATAAGTCAATTCCTTAGCTGCATCTGAACTAAAATATCGGGCAGAGTAAATTTTATTTCACATTTTAAAGCAAGAATAAAAAAAACCTACAAAATTCAGTAAGTATAACAAAATGTAAAAATTGAAATCAAAACTTTATCGGAAATGCTTGGCGCGCATTCCATTAGAAAAAAAAATTTGATCAGTGCATTTCAACAAACTAATCGCACTAAAGTCATCGATTACCATAGAGTACATTTTAATCATGAAAAATATGTGGGAAAATATCGTTGTTTTTTTTAATGTTACGGCACTGCCTTCTTTTTGGATTTGCCCTGTATCGTAATGAGAAAAAAAGTTATTTTATGATGCAGTTGACTGCATCGTAATGAGTTTATTTTTTAATTTTACCTATCCACGAAAATAAAGTACGTATTTATATTACCTTTTTTGAATTCATATTTGGAACATTACGTTGTGAGTGTAGATAAACTTATATAATTTCCTTTCGAATTAAATTAATCATACCAAATCTTTGAATTAATATCGGCCCTAAAGTAAGAGACTGCCTACTTTGCTGGCAACTTTTTATAGCTCGTACTATAAAGGGTTAACATCCTATTATGGCAAAAATATTTTCTCTAAATCTGTCTTCATAAATTCTAAAGAATCATTCCTAAGCAAACTTTTTCGTACCTATTGTTTATGTCGCATAATCTGTCCCCCGACGCAATACGAAGTCTTGCTTTGTAACTTACGTAGACTAGAAACAACAAAGTATAAAGTGGATACAATTTAAAGGCCAATCCTAAGAGAAAACTATCTTTGAATACAAAATCATACAGTAGGAAGCAATATAAACTTACTTTGTTTCTTGCATTTATTTTGCCGTTTGAAATACGTGGCTGGAATGTTTTATTATTGACGTTGGTGGCAGTGTAGAATAGCGTCAACGTTATAGATTACGACATCGACACGACGGTCGTTGTATCGATAACGCTCCATCGAGGGGTCAATGCATTGACAGGACGCCATATCGAAGGTACTTTGCATCGACAGGACGCCATATCGAAGGCAATTTGCATCCACAAGACGCCATATCGAAGGTACTTTGCATCGGTAGTTCACCATATCGATGGTACACTGCATCGACAAGACACCATATCGATGGTACACTGCATGGACAGTACGCCATATCGAAGGTACACTGCATCGACAGTTCACCATATTGATAGTACACTGCATCGATAGGGCGCCATATCGATAGTATTCTGCATCGAAAGTGCACCATATCAGTGGTACTTTGCATAGACAGTACGCCATATTAGGGGTATCGTAAAAGGCTACTGATGACATAGAGATAGTAGTACCAACATAGTCTTAGGTGCAAAAGCACTAAACCTATGAATCGCCTAAGTCTTTTCTTATCTACAACTCGACCAAGATAACTAGGCGAATGACAGCTACATAACGGCTAAGTTTATGACACCGTTTTAATTTGGTCGTGTTGTAGTTAGGAAAAGACTTAGGCGATCCTTAAGTTTAGTGCAATAGGGCGTTAGACCATTTAACCGCCTCTATAGTCTTGTATTTTGTCCAGCTGTGTAAAACGCAGGGGTGTCACTTGTGTGAGACGCATGGGTCCCAGTAACAGCTAAGTAGGTACCATTATCTTATCAAAGTCTGACGCCATAACATATTTTTTATCATTATTGTGTTCCGACAATGTGAGGCAAAATAAACAGTTCCTCAATGATGTAGAATTCCGGTTGAACTGCACTTCCACATTGGGTCTGTGAGATGAAGGCGAGGGCTCAATCGCGCTAAAACGATAAAGCCAAAACCGTTACGTTGTCATTTAGGTTATGTGTAATTTAACTAAAAAAAATTGGTTTAGCTTTATAATTCTCATTTAAATTGTCCAAGATTAGCATCTTATGATGAACAATAAAGAGCCCAGGCTCCCTAGGTATAGTTTTTATCAATTTTAACAAAAATAAAGCTAGTATTTTTCTTTAAACGAAACTGAAACGGTCACGATTTAGCTTCGGTTTTATCGTTGAAAATTAGCGCGATTGGGCTCCTGTTATGGACAAAACATTCGCTATGGGCCTAAAAACTCTGGCCCACTTGACAACATCCTACCACGGGAGATACGTCCAGAAGCCGTATTACAAGCTCTTAAATCCTGCCAGGTTTATAAATTGCTGTAGTGACATCTCTTTCTCGTCGTATAGCAAATAAAAGAGATAGATTGATAGCCAGTCAAAAAACTGCCTGGAAATAAGAGGTCATAATACGGCCCCTGTAGTGAAATAGATCCTTATGATAAGTATTATATTAATGGTTTTTGAATTTGCATATTACATGCTAACATTGTCTTAATTTATTTAACAACCATGAACGCTAATGTTTTAAAACTTTTATGCACAAGTGTTTAAACAGTCAGCTAACTAGTTAATGCCTTATGTATTAAGTGAAAAAAAAAGTATCTGCTAAGTTACAACGAATTAAGTGGTTATTTCTGCTAACGAAAATGGAGTCACCTTTAAGATCTTTTTTTTAACGCCTAGGAAAAATAATAGAAATATTTTTATTACTGAAAGTGGGCCGTTATGATCATAATTCGTAATTATAACAAGTAACCGAAGCATCTTTAGCATCATAGAAGATATGAGAGCCTCTGTGTGTTAGAAAAAAATCGTCAATTTCATACTAACTAATTTTATTAAGCTGCTTCTAAATGTAGTGGCTTGAAATTACGTTTAGCTAAATCAATTAATGCCTAGCCATCTCGAACGGGATTTAATTACACTAACCTTAAGTAATTGTAGTAAAGTTAATAAAATAGTAGTAAGATACTCGTAATTAATTAAATGCGTTTCCTGTTCCCTGAGTTAAACCATTTACGTAATTAAATTTTTTTTTAATAGTAATGGAATCGTTTCTGAAATAAACTTAAACTTATCGACTCTATTTAACAACGTTCAATCGACAGCACCATCAGTCCAGAAAAGGCGAATTCGCCGCGAATTTACGCGCGATTTTGGTTACACTGCTGCTAATATTGCACACATTGCTGACGTCGCTGGTCCTAAGCGAGCATTGTAAAATGAAACGCGTCTAATTCGCGCGTAGTTCTGGACAGGGTCTTTACATAGGTTTAGTTCGCGCCGCCGCACCGAGGTGATGCGCACGCACATGAAATTTCTGTAAAATGGTACAGCACGTGAGTGGTCGGTACAGGGATCGCTCGGGCATTCACTGTCAACTGCTAAGGCATTAGAGGGTATTTGAAGGCATTTAAACGTAAATTGATCATACTTTCATACCCAGAGCAATCGTAACTGTTCAAGTGGTTTGTTTATTTCTATGAATAGAAGGTTGTATTTTGCTATGCTATTGAGGCGGTCAATCATGAGCCTCATGACTGCATCAATCTGCCCGTGTATGGCCGCTGTAAAGGCAAATAACCTCAACAAACCCACTGCACTTAACGGCGCTATCTAAAGGATACAGCAAACAGAAACTATTAATGGTTATTTCATTCATAATTTCTCCCACCAGAACGCCAGCGTAAATTCGAAGTTATATGGGTTTAAAGAATTTATTTCTCATAAAAACATTAAGTTTACATAAAATGAGAAACAGGTTTAACATTATAATTTTTTTCTTATGTGGCTAGTATATTGTCTAAATAACCACTTTATCACTGCTCTAACTTTCGAACATTGCTGGCTGTTGCAAGATTTCAAACAATCTGAAAACGTTTTATGTCTTACGGCTTTCTCTATGGTAATGCCTACAACTAGCTAACGCTAGTTTCATTTAGCTTAACGGCCTCTGTTCTGGTAATGGGCTATTTTGCACAATCTGCGCTTTAAAACTGTATTAAATAAAGATTAACTCGTTTTATGACTTTTGGTGCAGTCATTTGCGGTATATACGTACTAGCTTAAAGGCCGATGACTAAACAAGTTGTTTATATTTAAAAAAAAAATGTAATAGGTATATCCTGTTTCTTAGGCTGACCCCAGACAGACCTACCGGTTTCTTTTCTTTGCTCTACTGTTCTAGTTTGCTGTTTAGACCGCCGGCCAACCAGGGTCATTTTCAATCTATCGCATATTGGGACCAGACCAAATTGGCAAGATAGCCCTAATGGCTATGGCTTGGTGTTATCAAATACGTATCGTCTGGGTTGCAAAGTAGGAAGCTTCTGGGAGATATGCAACACTGACCATGGTCTCCGATTGCTACAAATAAATCGATCGCATTATAAATGGTGAACAGTGTCGTGGGTGGCATCATTACCTACCTAAAATATTTTTTTGTGTTTACATAACGATCGTTTAAGGAACAAAGCCCACAAGAACATACATATAATGTGAAATGTACTTAGATTGAAAATATACGATAGATTGATAATGAGCCTCTTGGCCGGCGGTCCATTACCGAACAGCAAAGCAAAGAAAAGAAACCGGTAGGTCTGGGGTCAGCCTTAAGCTAGAGAGTTTCCTAGGATGACAGATCCGTCATTTTACGGCCGTAATTTAGCGGCGTAGAACGTTGTCTATGTAAACAATACGGCGCGGTTTCTGACGTTACGGTGTTGCCATATTGACAACATTCAACGCCGCTATATTACGGTCGTAATATGACGGCCGTAATTTGACGACGAATATGAAGGCCTATACCCAGCAGTGGGTGTCGTGCGGCTGATATGATGATGATGATGATGATGATGAATGACGGCACCGCTATTCTAGGAAATCCTAGCTTTAGTGATTTATTGGTGTCTTTTTAATTAAATGAATTCAATGAGACAATTAAAGAGTTACAAAGAAATGGTAGAGTTATAGAACTAGCGTTACTTAAAGGTAACGTAACATTTCTTAGACAGTGTTTTTCTTTATTTAATTTACATCCAAAATGAACTTTTACAATAAATCTTAGGTAGGACTTATTTAATTTTATTCACAAACACTTTGAAGTAAGTAGAAACACTCAACTGTATTTACTTCAAAGTTGTAACTCGACGCTTGGCAACACTTGGAAAGTTTCCGTCCATGTGTGTCGACTGCAGATTGCACTTGTTTTGTTTACATTACACAAACACTGCTCACTCTGACAACCCTGGTGGCTTATTAAAAAAAAACGGGATAATTGGGACATGTTCGTTTTGTTTCCTGAAAATTGCTTTCTCGGAAACATTGTGAAAAATAGGGACCGCAAATTATTAGTGAGTATGGTTGCTACCATAGACATAGAAAACCAACAAAGCGTGGAAAAGAGAAGTTAACATCATACGGACACGGTCTATGTAAAAAAGAGACAAAGGATCAAGTGACATGTGCCAAAATTTTTTACAGTAAGAAACCCCTAGCGTCCCGCCTAGCAAATGAGTTTGTTTAAAATATTTGTTAATTTTAATTAGAATTTAAAATAAAGGTATCGTGGAATTCGTGGAGCCATGGTGTCTTGTGCTCTAAGTAATAGGGAATATGCATAAGTCACCGATTTTGATGAATTTGAGCTTGATCGCTGCGGACACGTATAAAAACATGATGGAACAGGAAAAAAAAATAAAAAAAAAGAATTATTTTAGTTTTATCACACGATGAAATCAGGGGAAAATAACGTTTTTTTTTTCATTTTCGGATATAATGCACTTTACAGTCAGATAGAATATCGAATAATAAGAAACAATATTTTGTATGACACATATGTACTTAAACGCAAAATTTAGGGAGATAATTGAAGGTTATTGGCTAACTCCATATTAAACGCGCCGAAACACACCTGAAACGTGATGTGTGACGTCACCGTTTTGTATGGAGCGTTTTCGGCGGGTGCTGCTGCGCGCTAACTTCAAGTAACTATATCACGAGAACAAAACGCAAAAGAAAAGTTTTAATATTACAGTTAATTTTCTCACGCATTATACTTTTGATTAAGTTTAAAAAAAATTGATGCATATTCCCTATTGTGATGTGACAAAAAGAAATAATCCAAGTAATCACACTTTTCACAGGTAAATAAGATATTGGCACACATTTCTCTAAAACCAAATTTCGCTACATTTATTCGTTTATCGACGAAGAAAACAGTATGGAACATAATTAATTAATTTCCTTTGCATTCGTTTTCGGATCACCTGTTTATTGACATTGTTGTTCTTTGACATTCTATTTCTATGGTTGCTACAGTTTTTTAGCAAAAAAACATCATCAGCGAATCTCACATTAAAGTTAACAAATTTAGAATTAATATTTTGTGACTAATAAATTACTACATTGGTGAATCGACCAGTGCTACGAAAGTTGCTACATCACCGTTAATGGGCTATTTACATGGGTCGATTTTTGTCATCTGTGACGCTCGACTTTAGTCACCTAGCAAGTCGCTTTCAAAATTGAATCGCAGGTGATGGCGTCGCTGTCGTCTATGTTGTTGATGGCGTAACCTAGACAACAATATGTTACAACGTAGTTCCAGTTTAGGCCACCGGATCAGATAGTTTTGTTCTGTCACCTGCGGCTGAATTGCCATTACACGGTTGATTTTCGCCGTGCGGCGAAAGTTGTGCGGTTTTAGTCGCAAATATCTCATAAGCGCTACGACTTTTAAGGGCCCGTAGCTCTCAAAGTGGCGCTGTCATGTTAATTAAATGTTAAGATGAATAAATAATGAAAAATATTCGAAAAAATCGGCTCACCCAAAAATAGCATTGTGAATGCAAAAATCTAAAAGTTCATTAATTAAATGTATTGCTCGCTAAGTACATAATATATCCAAAATTCACATCTACATATTGAAACTAAGATTCTATACTTTATTTACAAACAATAACATACATACATACATACACTCACGCCTGTTTCCCATGGGGGTAGGCAGAGACTATGGATCGCCACCTGCTACGATCCTTGCACACTTCTTTCGCTTCATTCATATCCATCAATCTTTTCATACATGCCCTGCGGTTTTTGTCACTGCGTACACCAGCCTTTTTTATAATAACCTCTATTTGGTCCGCGTAGGTTTTTCTGGGACGCCCTCGTGCAATCGTTCCTTCCACATTCGCACAGTATATCTCTTTCGTGATTCGCCTTTCATTCATCCTCTCTAAGTGACCAAACCACTGGAGCATTCCTTTCTCAATTCTTGTCACTATATCATCTTTCAGACCACACCTTTTGCGAATCACCTCATTGCTCACTCTATCACTCAGTTTTACTCCACATATTTTCCTCAACGATCGCATCTCTACCGCATTTATTCTGCTTTCATTCTTCTTCTGCCATACCCAAGATTCACTTCCATACATCAGTGTCGGTACCAGCACTCCGTTATGAATAGCCATTCGCGCCTTTGCAGAAACGGTTTGGCTACTCATAACCGAGTGTATAGCACCACTCACCGAATTTCCTTTCTTCACTCGTCTTTCTATGTCTTCCTCACTCTTTCCGTCCCTTGTGAACAAACTCCCCAAGTATACAAACTCACGGACTTGTTCCACTTTTTCGCCACCTAACATTACCGTACAGTCAGTCATTTCTTCATCTCTCTCAAACACCATCACTTTAGTCTTAGTTACATTCACTTTCATCCCTTTTCTCACAAAATCTTCATTCATAACCGACATCATTTCCTGCAACTCTTGCGCAGAAGACGCAAGTATGACTTGGTCGTCAGCGTAGAGAAGGCACTTGATTTGAGTCCCATTCATCACAACCCCACAGTCACGTTCTTTCAGACCTTTCATACAACTGTCCAAAAACAGATTAAAGAGCCATGGTGACGCAACACATCCCTGTCTGACACCCCTAGAGATGCCAAACCAGTCAGTGTATACGCCGTCAATCCTGACGCATGCACGGGAATCCTCATAGAGAGATTTCAGTGCATGAATCAGTCTGCTCTCCAATCCGTATTCGGACAACACCTTCCATAGCTCATTCCTGTCAACTCGATCGTAGGCCTTCTCCAGGTCCACAAAGGCACAGTAAACCTTTTTGTGCTTAGCCAGGTGTTTTTCGGTTAAGCACCTCAAGGAGAAGACCTGATCCGTGCATCCCATTCCTTTTCTGAATCCCGCTTGCACATCCCAAATACTCTGATCAGTTTTTTGCATCACTCTTTCAATCAGTACCTTTGCATACAATTTACTGACAATGCTGAGAAGACTGATCCCGCGGTAGTTTTTAGCATCCTGCCGTGACCCTTTCCCTTTGTACAGCGGCACGACCACGGCTTTACGCCAATCTTCCGGCACTTTGCCACTGTTCCAACATTTATTAAAGATCAGGCACAGCCAGGACGCAACCAGCTCTTTCCCACCTCTCAGCATTTCAACAGTAATTCTGTCATATCCTGCTGCTTTCCCTTTTTTCATGCTCTTCATTGCACTAATAATCTCATCCATATATATATCTCTTTCATCCACTTCTGTCTCTTCCTCGTCTTCCACCCTTTTATCCGAGGCTTCTAGCATAGAGCCATCCGCCTCAAACAAACTCTCAAAATATTTCATCCACTCCTGTTGTACACCTTTTTCATCTGTCGCTAGTTCACCTTTTTCATCTCTTATCACATTCATTTTAGACTTATGTGATCCACTTCGAGACGTTTTCACTTGTTTCCAAAACAATTTTATATTGTCTCGAAAGTTATCACAGAGTTTGAAGTCACACTTTTCTTTCATCTTTCTCTTTTTTTCGTCTACTTTTTCTTTCACTACTTTCTTAATCCTTTTAAACTCCCTTGCAATTGTATCAACATCATCTTCTGTAACACTTGCATTCACTCTTTTACTGGCTTTGATGGCCAGCAGATCCTGCCATACTTTTTTCTTTTCATTCACTATCTGTCTTACCTCACTATCCCACCAGTTTATTGGGGGAGCATTCTTCCTTTTACTCACTCCACATATTTCCTCAGCTGTTTCAGTCACACCTTTTTTAAACTTTTCCCAAACTTCCTCAAGCTTGCCATCTTTCACTTCAGCCACATTTCCCAATCGTTCTTTCAATTTGCACAAATATGTCTTTTGCACTTCCACTTCATCCAGGTTCTCAACTTTTACTCTAGTCAGCTCCGTTGTTGACACTGTGGGACGATGACGCCAACTTTTGAACAGACCACTAACCCGAGACACTACAAGAAAGTGGTCTGTTCCAATGTTACTACCCCTAAAGACCCTGGTGTCTACAACTCTGCCCTTCAGTCTTTCATCAACAATTACAAAATCGATCATACTCTTCTTTTCCCCTCTCTGCCAAGTGTACATATGAATTTCCTTGTGGTCAAACATGGTGTTCGTTACCACAAGATTCTTTTCTAAACATACCTCAATCAAACTCCTGCCATTATCATTTACTCTTTTGTCTCCATATATTCCTAAAACTCCCTCACATCCCTCTCTTCTCACACCTACCCATCCGTTAAAATCTCCAAGCATAACTATCCTTTCATTATCTTTGCATTCATTCAAGATGTCTTCCACACTTTTCCAGAAATCCTCCTTTTCCGTTGCTGACTTGGATATATCGGGAGCATACACGCCAATGACGCGTATCCGAAGTAATCCTACTTTGAGTCTAACCCAGAGAAGTCTGGGACTAACACACTCATACTCAGTCATGCATTCTATCATCCTTTCCGACAGCAGGAGTCCCACGCCCATACTCGCGTGCTCATTTTCGGCAACGCCCGACCACAGAACTTTAAACGGGCCATGTTCTGAGACTCCTTTGCCCTTTCTTTTCGTCTCGTTCACGCATAAAACATCCAACTTCTTTTCTTCCATAATCAAACACACCTCATCCATTTTCTCCTCCATCGCTCCACATACATTCAGCGTAGCAAAACGGGTCTCCGATGCCCGCTTTTCGCCCCGAGAGAAACAAGTTACGCGTGATGAGTGGCGAGCTCTATCGCCGCAGCCAGGTTTATTAAAAAAATTTGAAACCATTTTGTTCCCACGATTAGCTAGGGAAAGACAACTGTCCACCACACAGAGCCCCGCGTGTGTGGTAAGGCTAATTACGCCTGGAGGGCACCAATTTCCAGGGTGGCACGCTTATGACTAGGCACGCCCCTAGCCATGCAGCCATCGGCACGGCAGACCTTAGCTTAGCGGAGGGGAAGGAATAGGATTAGGATAGGGATGTGAGGTGGGTATAGGAGTGTGTAAAATGGGACGGATCAGGGTACAAAAAGGACACCCTTGCTGCGGGGGGGTTGAGAGGTTGCAGCAGCGGAGGCTGAGGGTCCGGGGGCGCTTACCCGTACTTGTCATAGGGAAACCGGACAAGTCCTCTGAACTTTTACAAACAATAACGTCTGTAAAATATATTTTTTTGTAGTCATAGTAGGCAAAACAGCAAAAAGCTATTTTAAGCTCTTTTGCATGCTACTATTACAACGAACTATATTTTACTGAGGTTATTGTTTGTAAATAGAAAAGCTTCAATCTGTGTCTGTGAATTTTTAATACATTTAATTTTTAATACTTAGCGAGCAATAAACTTAATTCTTCAATGCTCGTGCACCGCATGCGGCAGAACAACAATAAAAAAACTATTGTGTCTCATTT
The DNA here is from genome assembly GCA_928269145.1 of Agriphila tristella. Classification (NCBI taxonomy): domain Eukaryota; kingdom Metazoa; phylum Arthropoda; class Insecta; order Lepidoptera; family Crambidae; genus Agriphila; species Agriphila tristella. The sequence goes on from OV743435.1 coordinate 5,577,728, forward strand.
TCCGGGCGTTGAAATATTAATTAAGATGAGGGCGCCACTTGAGGCCTATAGGAGCCTTAATATGTACCAAAGTGTCATCAAAATATTATTTCAACTTAATTCCAAAATAATTTATCATCTGTCAATACATTAATATTAAAGTATCGCCCGAATTTCCTTTGCATTTAAATTTACGAGTCAAATGCAATGACAACACGTACTCGCGAAATATTGCATAATTTCCTACTGAAAACAGACAATGTCGAATCTGAAATATGTTACAAATATATTGAACTCATGTTTTTCAAACAAAAATTGTTTTCATTTGTCGTTAGGTATAGTGCGTGACTAATCATCTTATTAAACAAATCAAAATGTTGGTGTAACCCACTTTAATCAATGCAAGAAAGAAATCAGTTGGATTATAATAGATGATGTTGGATCACGTCTTGGTCTGCATTTAAGCATAGTTTTATCTCTTTCCCTCGTTGATAGCATAAGTGACTGTAATAACTGCATAAGATGATTAAATATTTTTTATAATTTATGGAGAAACTAACAGATTGGCTGACTTTTTCAAAAATTCGCATGAATTCGCGGGCGACAAACCACTTTACAATGATGAATTTTGTGATAAGCGAAGATAAGTGTCTCGATATCGATAATGAGCTCCAACAATCAACGACGGGTATAAAATACTAAAAGTATGAAAAAATAAATCGGGAATTAACTAAATGGGTGACTGGAAATAATTAAAGGCGACTGTTAATGGGATACTTAAATAATAAACCGGGCAGCAATTTATTTTTTGGGCGTCAAAATAACTAAACGGGCGTCAAACAGTGGATTACAAAAATACTTAAAAGGGCGACTAGATGTGATGTGGGTGACAAATAATCTAAATGGATGACTAATATACTGAGTGGGCAACTATTATACCAAGTAGGTAACTATGTAACTGATTTAAGCTACCCAACATGGTATTTTAACACGTTTTTATTAGGTTGCTTTCTTGTTTGTTTGTTTTTGTCATCTCGATTAGGATAATAGTCACCATTTTTATAAATTAAATATATGCCAAATTTTAAATGTTTTGTGTGCCCTAAGGTTGTCGCCCAAATAGTAATTTGGTCGCCCGTTCTGAATAACTAGTTACTCAATTTGTATTTTAAAGTCACCCATTTTCAATATCTGTAGTCGCCCTCGCTCTGTCGTCGCCCACGGCCTTTTAGTACGCTGTATTCAGTATTTTTGATACCCAAAATGGAAATTTATCGTTACCCGATTAAATACTACCCAAATAAATCTACTAAGTCTAGAATGCATCAATTGATGTGCCTAGGGATTTTTAAAGGTAGGTAGTAACAAAAAACCATTCTTTATGTACAAAATCTACATACACTGGCCTGCAAAACTAAGTACTACAGAGGTCTATTTTCATACAAACGAGGTAACTTTGAAGCATTGGTTCTCCGCCCAGGATTAAACGTGGTATGATCTAATGATAGCCATCCAAGGAGTGAATGGAGAAGATTCAGAGTTAGCTGCTGCTGAGCTGAGAGCTGTAAGGATTAGTGTTATCAGTTACAGCATTTCCATACATTTTAATGCAATTTTTGTGGTTTTTTTAAACATATCCAAACAGCTCTTAGAATGCTGCAGATCAATTGGGTGTGTATGGGGATCTGAATCTTCTCCATTCACTCCTTGGATGGCTATCATCAGATCACACCACGTTTAATCCTGGGCGGAGAACCAATGCTTCAAAGTTACCTCGTTTGTATGAAAATAGACCTCTGTAGTACTTAGTTTTGCAGGCCAGTGTAGTTTAGTGCGGGTCACTAGTAAACAATATGTTTGTTATCCATCACAAACAACTCAAAACAAGAGCTTTCCCGACCTATCACTACACCACATGTGATTTATTTGAACTGTAGTAATTTATTTGGCAAATCTGGACGATCTACAATTTACTTCCATTCCCGATGCTGGTCGCACAATTTACTGATTACCGGCAACTATTTTAACGCAAAATTACCACGGCAGAGTTTTGTTACAGAAGTATCTAATCGATCAGAGACAAAGATTAATACAATGCAACCACTGTTTGAATTACTTTCATTTCACTACCGTAATGTACACGAAAGATTTATCAAAATGTTTCGTGAAACTTAAACTTCTTTTCATAATGCAGTCCTGGAATTCAATTCCACTCTAATATATAGCTTTAGTATGTCATGCTCAATTAAAATATTTCTGCAGTGGTGTCGTGTGAGGCGGGCCGCTACGTTCCCTCGAATATTGATCGATAATACGGTTGAGCGAAGCGATGGCTGGTTCATGCGTCATGCTCGTGAACGGGTGCTGCCAGTGGGAATGGGTCTGCTTATGTCTGCTTGTATTAAGGGCGTCGTGTATAAAAATATCTGTTTAATATTGTCTGTATGTATGGCACTTTTTACATAAATCATAAAATTCATAACTATAATAAAACAACTATCTCTGTTCGATTAACTGACAACCTACAATATGTTGGTGACAGACAACCTAGTATTGAATTCAGCTAACGAATTGTTTGTGGTGATTTAACATCGATAATGTTCTCGCTTATCGTTGGAGAATAATTGCAATGGACAATTCGATTGAAATACAAGATCGATACTCAATTTATGACAATTTTGAATTTTTAAACATGAACCAGAATAGTCTGAGAGAGACAGACAATATAGAAGCATTCGAGATGTAGTTTTTGGAGGCGAATGCTTGGGGTACCCAAAAGCACCAAATGTATCTATTCTATCACAACTAAGGTGTCAAAACTCGGCTGTCCACTCCACTATTTGAATACATCGCGTACTCTCATACTTTGGCCGCTTGTGCGAAGCGCAGATGAGAGTCTCAGGCCGTCCGCTGCCTTAAGCGGGATCCCGCCGCGGGTACACGGCGGGGGAATATAGATTGCTGGTTTTTGACGGACAGATGCTTGCGCAGTGCATGAGTAAGCTCTAATCTATGTCGCCCCGCGCGCGTGTCCCGCTCAAGGCAGCGGAGGGCCTCAACAATCTGTTATGGTGCTATAGAAGGCAAGAGAGCCTTAGGTCGTTCGCCAACCAGATGGTCTGACCAAGTAAGAGTAGCAACCTCTTCAAGCAAATTCCATCAAGCAGTGAGAGCAACTATGGACCGAGACCGATGGAGTCAAATCATAAAGTGGCTATTTTAGTGATCACGATCCTCAGTTATGAGGGAATTATTAAGTTTAGTTAGTAAATTGATATAAAGCTAACCCAGAGTCTATTAGATTTTTGTGTGGATACAATCGTAAATTTCCAAATACGTTACTACAACGGTCTTATGTTCTTTACTGTGTTTTAAACAGTATTCAATGGAAATATCACTTGCCCGTAGATTAGAGACATACGTCTTCCTGACGCGCCATTAGTGCCTACCGCCGCGATTCAAATGACCAGCAGGTGTGGACGCCGCCAAATGCGCGGTCAAACGGACCTTTTGATATGTAGCAATGGCCGACTTCTACACCGATTCACTAGACATGAAATACAATAGAAATATCACTCGCCCGTAGATTAGAGACATACGTCTTCCTGACGCGCCATTAGTGCCTACCGCCGCGATTCAAATGACCAGCAGGTGTGGACGCCGCCAAATGCGCGGTCAAACGGACCTTTTGATATGTAGCAATGGCCGACTTCTACACCGATTCACTAGACATGAAATACAATAGAAATATCACTCGCCCGTAGATTAGAGACATATGTCTTCCTGACGCGCCATTAGTGCCTACCGACACGATTCAAATGACCAACGAGGCCGTATTACAAGCTCTTAAATCCTGCCAGGTTTATAAATTGCTGTAGTGACATCTCTTTCTCGTCGTATAGCAAATAAAAGAGATAGATAGATAGCCAGTCAGAAAACTGCCTGGAAATAAGAGGTCATAATACGGCCCCAGGTGTGGACGCCGCCAAATGCGCGGTTAAACGGACCTTTTGATATGTAGTAATGGCCGACTTCTATACCGATTCACTAGACATGAAATTTAATAGAAATATCACTCGCCCGTAGATTACAGACATACGTCTTCTGCGCCATTAGTACCTACCGCGATTCAAATGACCAGCAAGTGTGGACGCCGCCAAATGCGCGGTCAAACGGACCTTTTGATATGTAGCAAGCAATGGCTGACATCCACACCGATTCACTAGACATTCAATAAAACGCCTTTAATGGATACTATAGCGGTTTCATTGAAGGTACTAGTTGGTATTTAGTTAGTTTTATTTTCCCGACGTTTCAGAACCTGTGCAACTGCCGTGGTCACGGGGGACTGCTCGTAAGCCCCAAGCGATGATTTTATAAAGGCGTTCAGAAATTTATATACAAAATTGTTTTAAGTTAATATTATAATTTAATTCTGTGAATTAATTAATGCTACATAGAGAGAATCTACTGATTATGCACATTGTTTGTCCTGCCCTCTTATGATGAGGTTTCACTATTTGTAGTACCGCTTCTCGTACTTACTAGCGCCACATAAGTTAAAAGAATAATAAATGAAGCGTTTGGAAATGAATAAAATAACATTTCTGAACGCATCAAGTAACGAGAACGCATCCTTGTGCATCTGTCAATGTCATGGTCCCGCGCTGTCATTCGTTTCTTATGTCACTTCAAAGGCGCCACGAAATTCTCGCGTAATCCTAAAATAAGTGCAAAAAACCAGTTTTTATTAAGTTCAGAACATTCACAATGAATAAGAAAAGAAACTTAGAAGATAAAACATCGAAAATTGAAAGAAAATTACAGAAGTTACTCAAGCAAAAAATTGGATTCCGACCAAGACTTCTATGTTTGTATTCTACACGATGGTATTCAGGGTATGTTTTACATGTTCCCTTGTTCTTTCAGCTATGAGTTTTGCTACTGATATAGGCCCGTCTTCTGGATGACGCTATATTGTAAAGTATCAAAACCACTGAGGTACTTAACCTACCTATAATGTTTATGCAATGTTCACACTATGAACAAAACGGATATAGGCCTCCCTTCGTGGTTCAGCTGTATCGTAACGTTCGTTTGCAATAATACAAAGATGTACCTATTAATGTGTTTATGCAATGTTCACACTATGAACAAAACGGATATAGGCCTCCCTTCGTGGTTCAGCTGTATCGTAACGTTCATTTGCAATAATACAAAGATGTACCTATTAATGTTTATTAAACCTTAATGTCTAAAACATGAAACAAAGATTGTTGCTATACACAGTCAGTACATACCCAATACCAAAGGTAAAGAGAAGGAAGCAGTACCTACCTATCTACATGAAACTCGACTTGTGTCTGAGATATGAAAGAGTTGGAATAGAATTATAATTGGCAATACTTAAATTCAGACCTGACTGCGGGGTATGGAGGAGTCAGTGATGTAGTTACTAAACTACACACTAGATCACACTACAATACGTTATACCATGACTGCCATATGCCATATATGCCTGCATATCGATTCCATAAAAAGGAAACAATATAATCACACCAGATTGTGGGACGGATGATAAACAGTTCACCGCTGAAGCAGGCTCAGTTCTCAAAGATATATTATAGGTGCCTATATTGTTTTTCCTGAATGGAAAGATTTTTTGTGCATTGAAGAAAAAACGTGAACAGATGAAATTCAACAATTTTACCCACAATTAAGTCTGGAACTCTGAACTATTAAAGAGACATAATTACCTATATATAAGTTTTTTGGATATCATAATGTAACCAAAACTTAGTATCAAGCAGCAGTGTTAAAACAAGAACTTGCAACAGCTGTTTATTATTATGGAAGAAGTACAAAAATAATTGGGCACAACTTTAGCAGCAAATAAATTGGTGAGTATAAAATAAATTGTTAATATGGTGAATTTACACCTCTTCAACAAAGGAAATAAATTTGACATTGTGTGCGATTTCAACAATGCTGCTAGAAAATTGTGTGTTTTCACTACACCTGAATAATAAGATTATAAAGGCAGCATACCAAGCTTTTTTTTTTGACATAATACAGATTTTGACTTATCAATTTTGTCAAAAGTTGTCAATATTATTAAATATTCAAACTATACAGTATATAAGTCTGTATAAAACCTTAATAATGATAGAAATTACTCGATCACTAAGGTTTCTAACTAACTGCAACCGGAGCTTTAAACTGAAGGGGTACTTGTCTTAAAGGTCCAGAGAGCAACAGTTGACAACGGGAAGAAGCTACATACAGATATCTAAGATACCTACTTAATTATTTTTTACCCAATGCCTATATGAGTTAAATTGGCCATTATAATCTCTTAATAATTAATGAGTACCTACATACAATAATTTAAATTGTATTTCAGATTTACCTTATTTTGCTTCTTTTATAGATAGGTACTTAAATGCAATACTCGATAAAACTCAATGTTCATATTAAATGTTCATTTAATTCGGACAAGAAACTTAGATTTATTCGAACAGTACCTATTGTGTGAGTTAAAATATTTAAAGATGCATATTATTTTATATGTGCAACATTATTCCATACATATTAGCACATAATGTGCCTATGTCTTACAATACATAGTGAGTACCTACTTAATAAAATCAAGAACTTAACTCCCTCTTATTTGGTCTTGTGTGTATGAAAAAATGTCACATGTCTCAATGCTAATCATGTTAAAGTAAGTGACATTTTTTTAATTTATAATTATGTAATTGAAAAGAAATCATGTCATTTTGTTCCTTCTAAAATGAAAATTCCTTGGTTTGATATTCAATACATATAGGTAAATACAATGACGTTACATACCTACATACATACAGATTCATACAAACTAGTAATGAAACTAGATTTTTCTATAAGATTTCTTTGTCAGGACAACCTGCCTAGATCTACTCAAAATGAAAAAGGAATATACCTACTTATCATTTTTATAAATTTAAAGATAATTTAGTTGCTTAACAACTTACCAGTCATGTTAATGTTGGTTAAATAAGTCAATCTATCAACAAATAATTTTAGCCTGAAAATAGACAGATTTAAGAGTGCATCACTCCATCTAGAGAAGAGAAATCACAGTTACCTAAAACATACCTACTGTTATTATTATAATTTTTATCTTATAGCTAAAATCATTTAGACTTTAATTCAGTCTTAAAACTTTAAGTTTTAGTCTTATAATTTTTTCACAATATGATAATTCTTGTAAAAATTAATAATGCCAGTAGGTTATATTTACAGATGTTATAGAATACAGTATATCATTACCTGCACATTAATAAGATAGCAAAAACCATTCAGCAGTACCTATTTTGAAGATTTACATCAGATTAACACCTTCACGTCAGGGTACAAAAAACCAAATTAGTAGCTTGATTGAAGATTTAGCTTCAAGAAATATATTAGATTACACTGAATATAGGTATATAATAATATAATTATATTATCTAGATTCTTAGTACCTGAGTATTGTAACGAATGTTTGTTCGCTTTAAGAAATTTACCTAAATATTATTATTATAACATTTTTTTATAAATACCCACCTACATGTGATGTACATCAAATGTATTGAAAATTGTATAGGTACCTGTTATAATCTTACTACCTATCACTACTTGAGGTTTCTTTTTTATAGTTACTCCACTCCACAAATTCAATTTATTTATTGAAGGCTGCAATTGTTTATACTATATATATATATTTTTCTTTTTGTAATCTACATATGTAGTTTCAATACAACACAATAGTTAGTTATGCTACACACGGAGTATATAATAATTCCCTTTGATGTTGCATGCATGCCTCTTAAGGTGCGTTCCCACGGTCTGTCTGTAGACGCACGAGAGGAGACCGACACGGCACCGCGGGGAACGACGCGTTCGCCGGTAACCTTAACGGATCGGTGCGTGCTCGCCCTCGTGCGGCTCGGTGCGGTGCGTGGTAGCGCCGATCGTGGGAACGCGGCTTTATTAGTGTTTTGATTATGGTGAATTACTTAGTTATATGTAAGTAAGTACAGTCACATAATACACATACCTAATACTACTTATTTAGTAAATAATATTTTACCATGCCCACCAAAATTAATATATAAATATAACTTTAAATGGGAAGTTTCTATTTGAATGTTGTTAACTATTTAATAGAATCAATTTCATTATCTGAAGTAACACTGTCTATATGACGATCTCCGTGGTCGAGTGGTTTACACACACCGATTTTCGTGGTGTTGCCATCTCTGAGTTCCCGGTTCGACGTCTGGCAAAGTCAATTTAAAAAAAAAAAAAAAAAAAAAAAAAAAAAAAAAAAAAAAAAAAAAAAAAAAAAAACTTTTCTAGGTTGGCTTAGTTTTGACTGTTTGAATCACAACTGTTATCTCTAATTTACTTTACTCAAGTACTTCAGCTAGGTACTTTGAAATTGAGTTGGAGCAATATGTATGTGATGTTCAATATTTATATTTATCTATTTATTTATTAAAAACGGTTCATTTTATTAACACTACATTTTTTTTTTTCTGGCTGTGAGCTGAATATACCTCATCAGTTTCTCCACTGACTAGTAGTGTTTACATGATGACATTTTACTCTGCTACCTACCTTTTGTTAGCGAACTTGGTACTCTCGCAGAATAACGAGCCAACTTGATTCCTCTCACATCAACATTGTTTGATTGACACCACACCTTAGTAATGGTAATATACCCTATGGTAGTAATATAATATAATATGGTTACAATACCCATACTTAGTAATGGGAGTGAAGTATTTTTTGGAATTAATACTAACCAACATTATTACTTATTTATAGTATACCTTATTGTATAAATACAATTTTAACTATAAATTTTTCTAAGTTTTTTGGAAGAAACATTAATTTATTCAATACTAAGAGTTTAATTTGTAACCAAAATGTCAATAACTTATTGCATCGACACCAAATTTATTCTAAAAAATAAATTGAATTTACTTTTCATAAATTTCAGTTAGCATAATTTTTTTTTAAATCTTTATTGTACAATATAAAGGTACAAAAGACTGACTTGCTGTTAATGGCATTCTCTACCAGTTAACCTACGGAAAAACGATATCTATTTATTAACGTGGTTTAAAATAAGTACATAATATAATTATAAATCTCTATTTTAGATGCTTATTTACACTTAAATATTTATTTTTTAAAATGGTTGGATACCTACCTGTTCAAAAATCTGATTCTGCAACTGAACTTTAAACATCTACAAATAGTGAAACCTCATCATAAGAGGGCAGGACAAACAATGTGCATAATTGTACAATCAAACAAACTTACCAAGTGATGTTCGATTGAGATTATGCACTTGTTTGTCCTGCCCGAAGATGATGAGTCCCTCCCACCCTTACAGGTACATGTACCTATACCCTATAGTTGCAGAATCAGCATCAGCTACCTACATCAGGGCGTACGTGACCTGAACTTTAAACTTAATGACAGCGCGGGACCATGACATTGACAGATGCACAAGGATGCGTTCTCGTTACTTGATGCGTTCAGAAATGTTATTTTATTCATTTCCAAACGCTTCATTTATTATTCTTTTAACTTATGTGGCGCTAGTAAGTACGAGAAGCGGTACTACAAATAGTGAAACCTCATCATCTTCGGGCAGGACAAACAAGTGCATAATCTCAATCGAACATCACTTGGTAAGTTTGTTTGATTGTACAAATATACCACCATTTTACAAAATCGGGAGGCCCTTCCAAGCAAGAAATGGCGAAAGGTAACTTGGACATGGTTGTCGATTATATTTATTAATTATATTTACAAATGGAACTAACTGTATCATTAGACCGTGCTGAGTATGTTTGGGGCTTTAACTTGTGAATGGGGTCCCAATCCCAAGCTGGTGGAATTTTGCTACTATAATCTCTAACAAAGTTAGAATTTTTATTGATTTCAATAGCCTCGCTCATTCTAGAAACAAAATGTTTCTTAACAAGGATTAGAGTTTTTCAAATCTAATAATAGTTAGGCACTTCAAAGGCGTGTTCACACACTGCAGACTCACTATAGTTAAATAATAAAAATTCTCTACCGGTCGATATGTTTCAAATGTACTCTAATTTATCCTTACATGCCACTATCGTCATCAGCCATATTTTTATGTCCCTACTGCTGGAAAACAGGCAAGGTGGATAAGGAGGATGGGCCATAACCCACTACGCGGGCCTGATGAGAACTGAGGCCGTACTCTGAGCTCTTATAGCAAGCTCAAAGTAATGTTGTTATAGAGACAAAGCTATACATTGCGTATAGCGCCATCTCTATCACAACAGCGCTTCGATATTACTTTTGACAGTCATTTTAGGGGGGCAGGTGGGTGTTAACGACTGCAAATGCAGCCGGGCCCAATGGCTCAACTTCACCTTAGTCAGAATAGAAGGATAAAGCTACGAATTCGGTGTAACGCACAGCCAACTACATTATGTTATCCGTGAATTTAACGGCCTTCATTCATTTAGAACACGTTTATGATATCTGACCTGAATTCGGCCTGAGCTGGTGCTGAATTTCAAAGTTGTTAGTTACATTTTATATCTCTGTATACATTCAATCGTTAACACTTTTTAAAAATAAATATAATCATTTACGTCTGTCTCTGTACTCTTGTCGCTATATCAAACATTTGATGTTTTTAAAAAGTGTGAATCTGAACTGAGAGCCCATTTTTAGCTTTAGCTTAGATCTCAGAAAGTACCATCTAAGCCAAGGGTCTTCAACGCGCGGCCCGCGGTTGCAATCTTTGCGGCCCGTCATTATATTGAAAAAATTAAATTCACATGTCTTCAAATTATACCTATTTACAGATTAAAACGATTCTCTTGTGTTGCGTGCGGCCCACCAAACTTTTATCAGAGAATACTAGGCCCTTGACTTCAAAAAAGTTGAAGACCCTTGATCTAAGCTATGCCTCTTCTTGCAACCGTCTGGATTGAGGGCCCAACACATTCGGTTATACGTAATTCACGTTTTAGAAATGTTTGAACATTTGCTTTAAATAATTGTTTACTGGATCCACTATAAGTCTCAGATTGATTCGCAATGATTTAAAAAATGAGCTCTCAGATCCGATACACATGATTAAAAATACAGAGCGATAGCTTTATGTAGATAAAGAACATTTATTTACTATATATTGGAAAACCATGGTTAATAATCATGGAAAACCATGGTTATTAACGTTGTTAGAATGAACTATATCGGGATTTACACCATGTACTTGTTTATTTTTGAGACTCCGATATTTCGGCGCAGTTGCATGCGCCATGATCACGGAAGAACTATCGGAGTCTCAAAAATAAACAGGTATATGGTGTAAATCCCGATATAGTTCATTATAATAAATTTATTTGCTAATCTAGTAGACGTTCGATTCATCGAGGCTCGACCAACGTTCACTAGGCTCCACATAAATTAGACAATAAAAAAATCTGTAACCAAAAGTTTTACCTTAAACGCATCTTTCAATCATTAATTTTATTCTTCGTACGTTCGTTCATTTCTCATTCGTCATCACAGTCATATACATCATGCATGTATCTCATCGCCCGCACTCACGGGAATATCTTAATTACATCAGGAATTAGTGCGTCTTCCGCCGGTTAATTACCAGGTGCTTCAAGTAACATGTTTAATCAATACGTATAAAGGATTTAATGTTTTGTACAGGGCCGTTGCAGGGTTCAAATTTTAGTTGTCACAATTTAAGACGTAGGTACTACTTTATTCTCTGTTGAGAGTATGCTTGTCAGTCCACGGCAAGGCAAAGACTTCCCTAAAGGTCTCTAAGACCAACCGCTCTGCGCTTTTCGCATCGAACAGCTTCCCGCACCCTTCATCAGATCATCGCTCGGTCCCAAGAAACTTACCCATGGAGCGTTTTCTAGTGCGTGACCGCCATCGCCCCAAAACCGTCAGTTTTTCTTGCAATGTGGCCAGCCTACTGCCATTTTGGCTGAGTAATCCTTCAAGCTAAATCGGTTACTTTACTTCTGATTCAATGACGAAGATTTTTGATTGGATGTGGTAAATGTCAAGAAACTGAACGAACTTTCCGACCGATCACATTCAGTTTGCCGACTCGATACCCGGTGGCGAGGTTATAAATATTTGTGCGGAATGGAAGAGTTAAACAGCAGCAGAATAGCTAGTTTATCTTATATACCTTAGAGAGTAGACATCAAATATCTTGTTCTATTTGTTAATAAACTTGTATTTTCCTGGTACAATTGACAAGTTTCAAATTTTCAAATTCTCATATCATTCTTATAAGTGTTACATTGCCACGAAACAGGTAGTGTTTATTTTCTAATTTAGTAGTCAAGTATCTACCTGTATGATACAATATTCATGGAGTGTGAGTGCATGGATCAGCCCCCTACTCAAATGGCCAACTTTCTATTCCTTTGAACGCTACGCTTACTTTTAAAGCTTCAATATGAGCAATAGATGATTAAATCACATGTCGCAAAATTATGTAAATCACAGACTTCGATGTATTGTATGGAATTGTCAAGCTTACGGCACGTAATTTTATAGTTTACTGCTTATTTTAAAGTTTTAATAGTAAGCGTAACGTTCAAACGAATAGAATGTTGGCTATGTGAGTAGGGGGGCAGAATGACTCAAGCGGTATTTCTTAAACAAACTACTGAGCATAAAATTTATGGCTATAGGTAGTACTTATATCTTTTCTGTGGCTATAGTACAGTATTCCCGAATCCGGGCCTGAATGTGCCATGGGAATTAGCGTTACTTGGAAAAGCTTAAACGGCGCAGAACCAGCTTAACGTTCGGTGCGTAACGTAATTGTTATTGTTACGTTAGATCTCTGGCTGTAAAGACTTTGCCGACCTTGCGACACTGGAGACTGGAAGATGGGAGGCCATAAAACCGAACCTAAGTTTATGAGTCCTGCAAGATATACAAATCTATTATGATGTAGGGAAAATTACATTTTGATAGACTGTTCGAATACCTTTTTAACAGCTTGACTTCTTGAATAGATGGTAATCGTAAACGGCATGATTATGTTTCGGTGCTAACTGTTTTTCTAACTTATTATAACATTTTAAAAGTATTTTTACGTAGTTAGTTAGTAAGTTGATGATCGCTGTAAAAAAAATAAAAAACACTGTGATCGCATTAAGTTACGGACTCTACACAAAAGGCATATCCTAAGAATATATCCTTATTCCTTACTTAATATATAAATGCGAAAGTCCGTTTATTTGTATGTTTGTTACGCCGAAAGCGATCATGAAATCTTGCATACACGTTCTCAGGGGTACAGAGAAGGACATAGGGTACCTTTCATCCAAAAAAGTACAATTCCCGAGGGATAGCAAAAATAATTTCCAGGCAGATAAAGTCGCAGGCGGTCGCTAGAACAAAAATAAACGTTAGTTTTTTTTATTAGTCAAACATAAACATCGCCCTCAACAATAATCGCAAAACTTATGACAAATATTATTTGGAATGAATATTTTACCCCTAATGAGCGGACCTAAAGTTTTGCACGAGTCTCTACACAATGATTAAAAACAATTATTAATATTGATTTCTTTCAAAGAATAGACCAACATTTTAAAATTTTGCACTCAAATTTCGATTCCAACTCTAGTGCAGTGGGTGGAACAGGAAACGCAATTTCCCGTTCGAGCCACCAGTAGGTAGGTAATGCCGCCGGTGGGTCCACGGGTCATCCATCACCCTATTTTACCCTACTATAATTAAATAGACAGGTGCGTAGGCCGTACTCCCACGCTAATATTTATCTCAATATTAATAATGATAGTTGTATCATTTGTATAGATCAATGATTATGTACGAGGAAAAGAGCTTCAGAACTTTAATTAATGTTCCCAAAGTTTGCCTTGAGAGTGATCGATGATACTCTGATAAATATCGCAGCTATGTTTTGCCAAATTTCTTGTATCAGAAAATGTTTTATTTATTCACAAAATTGCTTAATGAATGATTACTAAGAAGTACAAATCAAAATTATATTAATTAGAAAGGGGAATTTATACTTTATGCATACCAAAAAAAACATTTTGTTCTCCAAAATTAGTTAATGCTCACCAAATCATAAACCGCCCAAAAAGATTTGGTGAGAATTTACTAATTCTAGGTTAGGTTAGGTCAGTACTGATCGTTTAAACATAAGCCATTAGAAGTACATTATTTAGTTTATTCTTAAACATGACGTCATGGGTATGCGTTACAATATCCCGCCGAAAAAGTTTATCCCAAAAATAGAGACACCAAAACGTGAAGTTGGAAAAGTAAACTCTAAAGAAACTGCATCATTTTCACTAGGTTAAGCCCCGTCCCACTTGTTCCTTTCTCCATCATATCAGCCCAACTTCTGACAAAACCCTGTCCGAAAATCACCCTCAGAATTTCCTCACCCATAACATGTTCGGACGAGAACCCTAATAAATCGAGGGTTCCGTCGATACGACGACGCCTGTTATGGACAGTTATTTTTTATGCCATTCCTAGTTATATTTTACGCCATTCCTGAGGTGTAACGTTTAAACGCACGGCTAACTTTTATGCGAAAAGCTTTTTTACCGACGGAAACCGCAGAAGCCGCCGGTGTAAAACACTCATAAATAGTGGGGTTTTTTAATAAACTTTGTTTCTTTACGATTTTCGTGACAAAGGTGTGGACGTTTTTTTTAAGTTCAAAGTTATTCATAGAAATATTTGACGACTCCTTAGTGCATTGGTTGAGCGATTGGTTGAGGAGCTCGGTGGCGCAGTGGTTTAGCGCCTGGCGATGCGATTGCGGAGGTTAAGCAACTTTCGCAAGGGTCGGTCATGGGATGGGTGACCTAAAATTTATTACCTCGAGCTTTTCCGTGCTTCAGTAGGCACGTTAAGCATTTTGTTCCGGCTACATTTGCGGACGTTAACCAATCCGCATTGGGCTTGCGTGGTGGGTTATGGCCCATCCTCCTTATCCACCCGTAAAGAAGGCCTGTGCCACAGCAGTGGGGACATTAAAAATAGCTGGTGTCGATAGTGCATTAGTAGCGACCCTGCGCTGAATCATCCGCTAACATCATGCTATGTATAGTAACTCTTAAGTCGACCAAAGTCCTCTTGGACATATATACGGTAAATAAGGCTTAGTAATCCCCTTCCCACGGTAGCTGAACAGGTGCAAAAATGTTAGGATAGGCAAAATCAAAACTAAACATGAAAATACTTTAAAATTACACGTATCCGAAAAAAATTATTTATATTGCTTTCAGAGATTTAAGTTTAATCTTTTACTCCACTAAGAAATGTATTAAATTAAAATAGACTCGTTGCTTACAAGATGAATAGATTATTATAGACATATTGAATTTAAATTTCCATGATCCTTAGAAGATTATTCAAGAACACACTCCTAAATAATGTAATCCATATTGAACATTGAAAGCGTTCTTTGATTAAGGTCGTGGAACAAATCCAACATGGTTAATTAATGAATGTTAGACAATACCGAAACAATTGCGATGTTCCTAATAATTAACGACCTTTTAGGGTGTTTCATGTCATAGGAATAGTCGTTATCAAAGCTAGACGAACACTTTTAGTACTTAACGCACAGATTACGCTTATATATTATCCCTTTTTTTGGGTCCAGTACTTGGTTTTGAATGACGCCGTAGCGACACACGTTGTGGCGAAAAAATGTCAGTGTTGTACGCTGGAGCGAAAAATCATTGGAGCGAAACCCACTCGGTCGAATGACGCGACAGCTACAAACATTTTCCGTAACGAGAAACCAATGGTCGAAAAGAAAATACGTCTTTTTGACCATTGGTGGTACTCATTTTTTTACCAACTCAAAATATTACCTTTTGTTTATAATACAATACAATTATATTATATTTCGCATAATTATATTTCGCCGCAAAGTTTGTCGCTGTCGCGTCATTCGACCAGGGCATGCAGTCTCTACATTAGTTAGCGATAATATCGCTACTAACCGATCGATAACCATAGCGAAAAAAAACGCTTGCCGTAACGATTCCCTTGCAGTCTCGACGTAGATTTCTATGTAAAGTTAACGAATTCGATCGATAAGTCACAACGAACAATTATTCTTCGATTTTTGGTAGTCTCTACCATCATAACTACCGATAATTTTCGATAGCGTATTTATAACAACTGTCACCTAAACGATTTTAGCTGTTTAGTTTGCGGCGAAATTTGACAGCCCGCAAACTTTGCGATTCATCGTTACAGGTACTTGGCGGCCATTTAATGTTTTTGTGACACTGACTTATAAAATATAATTTACTTTTGTGGTGTTTATTGTGTGTTTAGGAAATCCAAAAAAGCAAGAAATGGCAAGGCATAGGCCTATTTAGCGTAGGATTTAGTTGCTCTCAAGCATCGAGCTAAAATGGTGAGGCGTCGAAGCGTGGCGAGGAATAGACGCAATAATCAAAACAAACCCATTAAAAGGATGACGAGTTCCTCAGACTTTATAGGGTGGATAAGAAGATGTTCACCGAGCTGATGGAGCTGAGCTCGTCGAAGAGTTGCGGCCATATGGCCTTATCTTTAAAGACAGCGGCCTTGGGGATTATCTACCTATACAATAGCAAGTGAGTAGGTACCTAACTGTAATTAAGTATTTTAAACTCGAAATGTAAGATCTTTGGTTTGGTTTGAGCTAAAATTAATAAAATATATTAGCAACCACCCGCGACTTTGTCTGCGTGGTCAGTTATTTCTCTGAACAATAGTTTTTTTCGGAATAAAAGGTATAAGTACCTTCCTTATGTCTTTTCTTGTACCCCTGACAACGTATTATGTAAAATTTTATGATGATCGGTTCAGTAGTTAAGACGTGAAGGCGTATAAACAAACAAACAAACGGACTTTCGCATTTATGATATTACCCAGTAAGAATTTGTAATTTACCATCATCATCTTATTTTAAATTAAAATTTCATTTGGATTTTTTTATGTACTACATGTTTTTCTATTTTTTACTGTTTGTTTTAGATACTAACCGCTCTTCGTTCATCATCATCAGCAGCTAATTAGCATGGCATTCGCTTATTATCGAGTGTCAAGAAAATTATGGTGTGGCGTCGAAGATGGGGAAGAACTGACGCTTTAACCGAAATCCGGTTGATTTGGAGGATGACGGAATTCCTCACAGATCACACACTACTGCCTGGACGATCATCAGTTGCACAGTGTCAACGCTCGTATCCAACTTTATGAGTATCTACACTGGACACTAATTGCAATTATTTAAGCTAGTTTATTCAAATAAAAGAGTACAATCAAATAACTTGAGGTATTTATTATTGTTAACAACATATCCTTTTATTTCATGGATAGATACTATGGAAAATACTTCCGCTTTACTAGTGAGCTGAAAATCGCTTGTATGCCACGCCATCACTGATATACTGGTTAGTTCATGCAGGGGCCAAACGCCATTGATGCCTCAGTCTCCGTAGCCTCATTTCTCATGGGAGCCTTTGAATTCTTGGATTAAATCTCTGAAATAAAAAATATAAATTAAATTAGAAAAAATAGATTCTTAAATTAAAATTTTGAGACAGATATTAATTAAATACTTAAGTAAGTAGTGGACATCAGCAAATTCATTGCATTGATCATAAAAGTAAATAACTAAATCACATGTGACTATGAAAGATCGAAAACAACAAAGAAATCACAAGCATCCAAACCCGTGTGACGCGTGTTGAGCAGATTTTAAAATACATTTTTGACCTCAATACTATATTATGTAAAACTAAACATAAATGCATTGGTATAGAAGGTATAACAAACATAATTAAATATTGAAAGATCCAAAGAAAACTCAAAGAAAAGTATTTGTACTTACAGCATATTCCTCACAGCAGACAGCAGCTTAGCTTGCGTCTAGCTAGTGGACCGAACCCGAAACCGAATAATTATTACTCCTTTGAGTTGAAGCCACTATTATAGACATTTTTTATTCTTTAATGAATTTATTTATTAAAAATAAAAAATTGTTTTAAAAAACAAAAAACCGACTTCAAAAACCTGCCTCTAAAAAGCAAGAAATAATATTCAAATCATTAGATACGCATTATCATTGTTATAATAACAACACGTCTATTGAAGTCGGGTGGAGCTGGAGTACAACTTCCTTTTTTTATTCTAAAAGCCCCACCCGACTTCAATAGACGTGTTGTTATTATAACAATGATAATGCGTATCTAATGATTTGAATATTATTTCTTGCTTTTTAGAGGCAGGTTTTTGAAGTCGGTTTTTTGTTTTTTAAAACAATTTTTTATTTTTTTATTTTTAGTGTAAGTATCTTCTACATTAGGTATATTATTGGGTAGAAAAATCGGCTCAGCCAAACGTGAGATATTCGCGGAGAAACATACATTCATACAGGTCAAACTGAGAGAGAACCTTTTTTTTGAAGTCGGTTAAAAAAACTACATTAAAAGTACCCCTTTCCCAACAAAAAGAAACATCTAATTCGGTTCATAAATAACAAAGTCGTCATGTTAGTTGATGCAAAATCATAGTATTTTCAGGATTTCTCGAAAACTACTGAACCGATTTGAAAAAAAATTAAATGGGACCATCTCGCAAGAAAACTCAATCGAACAAAAGAAAAATCATCAAAATCGGGTCATAAATGACGAAGATATGCGCGAACAACGATAAAAAAAAAAAAAAAAACATACAATCGAATTGAGAACCTCCTCCTTTTTGTGAAGTCGGTTAAAAAATCAACACCATACACTTGACAGTTTTAGTTATCAATCGTAAGTAAACACAGATTTCATTGACATATGACTGTTGGCATGACAACGCCATAACCGTTGGCTATGACACAGTGTTACAAGTAAAATTATAGTAATGTCCACAAGTTCAGATACATGTTTTTAGTGGTTATTCATGTAATAATAAAAGAAGGAATTTTATATCAGATGATAAATTAAGAAAATATAATAAGACATGTTTTTTTTATTTTTGGTTAAATAAAGTAGTTGCTTTTTAATAAGCATAATATTTAAATTTCCCTTCATCAAAGGGAGGGCAATTCAATGGCCACACAATTACTTAAAATTTTCGGTAACTTATCGACTAAAATTTTTACGATTTTGTGCGATAACGTAATAGTAGAGACTTGCATTTGCCTTATCGATCGTTACGGCAAGCGATTTTCCCCGCTATTGCTATAACCGAAATCATTGTGTGGCCATTGAATTACTGTCCCTCCGATTTAGGGAAATTTAAAAAATATGCGAAAATGCAACTTTCTTACACCGACGTTTAAAACTTATTCAAATTGCAATTTCTCTTCTATAAAAGTTATGAGTTGTAAAATAAAAAACGTTTTATAGCAAATATCATCAACTTTCTTTGAAGTTATAGTTTATTATACATTATTATTAACTTAAATACCTATAAAACAAAAAAAAACACTTTTTGACTAACTGGCAAAAACTCAAACAACATAATAAAATAATTATTTACGCCTTATTTACATTTTAATAATATAAATATTATATAAGGAATAAAGAGTAAGGAATATAAGGAATAAGTATAAGGATAAGGATTAAAACTTTTCACTGCACATAGGTAGATACTTGATTAGTAAAGGGAAAAGAGATACGCTCATTTAACTTTTTTAGATGTAAGTAGGTAGGTACTTAAAAACTACCCGTGTTTAACAAAAAAATACAAAAAATATAAGTATTTTATTTTTTTGTCTTTATTCATCATAAGTTAATAATTATAACATTCCTTCTTTAGAGAGATAGGTATAAAATAAACTAATTATAAATATTGTGAAGATGCTTCTAAGTATTTTCCGGCAATTTTTAGCGGTTTTCCTGTGGCCGGCAGGCGGCAATTTTGCTAGCAATACCACTAAAGCAATATTTTAAGTATGGCCCGGCAATTATAGCCACATATTTTTGGTAAGTCAAAACATTTTCATGTAAATTTGGGATTCTGCATCGTTGGCCATACTATTGACACCAATTGCAGCCATATTGCAACAATGCAATATAAATTGTATTTGTGTTGGCTTGGCCGGGCAATGGTGGACATTAAATGACTATTACTTGTAACACTGACTAGACAGAACCCAGTGCCACAGCATATATTAAATCTAATATAATATAAAATATGTGTCAATGGTTGAGTGTCAAAATGAGAATACCGACACGTAGTGATTTTTTCCTCTGTGGTAATCGATACGGTACCGAAAATTATCGGTAGCTATGATTGTAGAGACTACCAAAAATCGAAAATAAGTTGTTAAAATGACATATCGACCGAATTCGTTAATTTTACGATCGCTATCTATGTCGAGACTGCAGGCCCTGGTGGGTTTCGTTCCAATGATTTTTCGCTTCAGCGTACCACACTGACATTTTTTCGCCACAACGTGTGTCACTACAGCGTCATTCGAAACCAAGTACTGGACCCATTTTTTTACCGTATACCGTTTACGAGAATTTACCAAACAGAGTTTCAATCTTACTACGATTAATATTATATATGTAATTATAAATGTGAAAGTTTGTGGGTTTGGATGTTTGTTCCTCAATCACGCAAAAACTACCTAACCGATTTGGTTGAAATTTGGCACACAAATAGTAGATAGCCTGGATTAAAACATAGAATACTTTTTATCTCGATATTCCCACCGAAACGGGAACCACGCGGGTGAAACCGCGGGTGGCCGCTAGTAACAGAATATAATTGAAAACTTTTTTGTAGAGTCCTTGCGGGACATTCCTTGTGTAAGAATATGCTGTGTGTGTACTTCTGTGTGAAAGTCATTCAAAAAAAAAACCTTGTAAGTATAAAGTTGTCTCAGTTGAAAAATAATAATTATTCATACGCTAAACTACATTTAGATCATTTATTAGTGATTGCTATTTAATTGTTTTTGTGATTGGTAAACTATTTGCGAACTGTTGAAGTAGGTACTTCAGATATCATTTTAATTGATAATATGAGATAATCATTTTAATTTAACTGTTTGTAATTTTTTTATATAAGACCAGGTGACCAGTTGATCACAGTCAGGCATAAACTTAGTTTCGAGTAATCGAATTTTACGATATGAGAGTAGATAAAAATAGTTTTATTTTTATCTACTCTCATATCGTAAAATTTGAATTATGAATTTAAAAACGAATTTATATTGATATACTCTATACCAAAATACCGGAAAAAAATTAAAAAGTTATTTTATAACATACCTTCGCTATATAACTAAAGTATGCTATAAAAGAAAAAACTCCTTCAAAAAAACCTGAAAACGAAAACATCTTCAAAATTAAATACCTCCAAAAAGCAAGAAATAATATTCAAATAATTAGTTACGCATATCATTTCAGTCATTTCTTTTTTATTATTTTTGTCTATTCTAAGCAAACGAAATAAATGTTCCTTATTCTGGTAGGCTTAAAGTCCACGTATTGTTAATATATGAATAGGCTGGTCAACAATAGTACTACTGATGGCTTGTTTGCAGACATATCGCATTGTGCTAGAACATAGTAAATGAGACCTATTAATCAGGCCCGACAAATACGCCAATTAATAAATCAACTTGTATGCTATAAACAATACAGACCATAGAAAGAACATGGTCTAATGCCAGTAAATTACTTTTTGGATAGAAAATGTATGATTTACTGAGTTACTTTACCGAAAACCAGTTTTCAGGTGTCATTGTCATCATATAATGGGCTTTTTAGCATCCCCACTGCTAGGACAGGAAGTAGGTAGTATATCATTTCGAACAACTTTTACAATGGCAACTTATGTCAAATTGAGTCAATTGAGAAAATAAGCTATCCCTTACATTTGATTATGCTAGAGTAGGTTGAGCACTAGTGTGAATATCACGACAATGAATTTAATTTTAGTCATTAGTAGAGACCAGATTATATGCAACATGAAAAGCCCAAAATATGCATGCAAATTTGCAAGAAAAATGGCTAAAATATGAACGAAAATCCATGAAAAGGGTCAAAATATGCAACATAAATTAATGAAAAAGACGTTTTCTAAGGTCTTTTTATTCTTAAAAGGTATTATTACTCAACGATAACAATCGTATTTGCGAAAATATCAATTACAAAATTTACTTCACACTGAAATTTACCTTTAAAAATGTATACGACTAAGTACTGTTCCAAATGATCTGAAGACAAATTGTATCTATGATCGCTTAATATATTTTTGTAAGCGGAAAGGTCCGTTCTACGTCCACTCAGGCATGCACTGAGGTGACTGGGCAGAATTCAAATTTGAGTGCCATTGTTTGGACACGTTAGACATTTGAAATGAACGAGATCGAGCATAAATATGCATGATTTCCAAACTTTTTACCAAAATATGCAACTACCAGTGGTGAAGTGTCCATACAAGCCGATTCCCATCGGCTTACCTTTGGAAATCACACCCCAATGATTTACTATTCAGATCATATCATTTTTCATGATTTTCGTACAGCGGCTTACCTTCGCCATAATTTCACCCCTCGCCACTGGCAACTACCATTGAAAAGGTGTTAAATATGTAAATTCATATGCAATATGCATTTGCATATAATCCGGTCTCTAGTCATTAGTAATAACACTAAGTAGTTTTTTTTCTATTTCTACTCGGTATTATTTATTAGGAACATCATCTTTCACGGCAATGTCTACTTTCCATAGATAGATATAACATAACAAACTTCCTAATGCTTCAACAACGGCGATAGCCATAGCCATATTGACAGACGTGGTCAGCAACAAATCACGCTCGACAAGTTATGTCACTGACTATTACCGTAAATCGAAATCATCTATGCGGTACGGTACAAGTATCAAGGTTTAGAGTAATCGGTCAATATATGTAGTCTTGAGATCGAATTGACGCTTTTGAGATGTAGTGCTAGAGGAGGATGTTACAAATACCGTGGACTGCATTCCAAATAAACGAGTGCCTTCGAGAACTCAACATTTAAAACCATGCTATCCACTTCCTATCTCCAAAAGATTCTGAAATTCTTCGGTCACTCGCCCGAAAAGATGGACATACCTTCGAACAACTTATGGTCAGGTCGATGGCAAACGGCTGAGAGGTCGAAGCGCTAATAGGTGGTCTGACCAAATCCACTCAACGTTGAACACCAAGCTACACAACACAATGCACTCCATGACGCTAAGGACAGATATCAATGGACGGGCATCATCAAAGAAAAATTAATCATCGGGGGAATCACGACCCTCAGTAATGAGGAACGTGAGGAAAGGAGAAAAGCAAAGCTTTACGGGATGAGAAATTCTCGTAGATTCACGGTTGGTAACAAGTGCTATCTCTGGTGATGTATGTACGGAAGATAAAGGAGTTTTTGTGTATTTTTTTCGAAATTTATTGTTTTTAGGCGATATGTGGGTGGATAATGTGGCTATGCAATGATACTGTCACAAATTTAAATATGAATTTGATTAGTGTTTTACGGCCTAAGCGTCTGCCAGTCCGATAATTAAATGTCGTATTAAACGCATTGGCTAAATATCTCACTGTTCTATTAAATGACTAGACCGTTAATTGAGTGGCTGATTAAATCAGTTGGCTGCGATATTTACATTTAAAAACAATACAAGCACGTCTAATATTTTGTTGATATTTGAAAGTCATGACGGTGACCTCTCAGCTAGCAAAATGTCATTGTGCCAATCTCGTAATGGAATAATGTACACACTAAAATAAAGACTATTTTCTTTATTTCCGAAGGTAATTCGGTTTTGATTATCCTATTTTTATCAAACAACTAAAAGAAAAAAAATACATTAAGTAAAACACTTTAAGGATACTAAATACGATTATGTAGAAAAAACATCCTGACTCATACATAGTTTATAACATAACATAAGCACTTCACTTACATTACATTTGTCACATCTTGTATTACCTATTACTGACGTACATTAAAGAGCAAATCTATAATCTATATTGGTCTTCCAAAGACTGACATAATTCTGTCATCACTATAGATAGGGTCCAGAAATAAACTCAATGATATAATAGAGTTTATTCTGTGACCATCATCAATCTTTTTCCAGGACAATGTTAGCTTTTAGCGTTCCCTTCAAAAATTACTTCTATTTTCCGACGATTCCGCTGTTGGGCTAACACAAACAAGGTTGGATTGGAAACTGTCAACAATTGAACTTAGTAGCTTTCTAACCTTTTATTATAGTTTTATTTGAAAAGAAACATGAAATAAGCAGTACTTTAGTACTTTGCAAAGTAGTCGTTTTAATAATAACCAGTGTAACATAATAATTATAAGTAGGTAACAACTCTTATGGTAAATGCCTGAAGCTGAACATGCAAAACCTCCTTAAGTGGTTAGGTTACTTACCTGAATTCTGATACAGGGTGTTTGGTAATACCCTTATAAAGTCTAATATAGATAGGGTACCATTATATATATACAATTACAACCCCAGAAGTTTTATAAACCCTGAACCATTTATTCATGTTTTTTTCTTTTGCCCGTATAGATACAAATATCTCAGCCATGTGGTTTCATGTTTTTTTTTTTACTTTTTATTAGATTAGGAACACAGGTTATAACGCGATTTTAACTAAACATAGGTGTTGAACACCTACCTTTTTCCGACGTTTCGACCGAGTTTCATCGGCCGTGGTCACGGGTTGACTGACTTTTGACTTTGACTTTTTTTACTTTGCTCTGTAGTGTATAATAATTTTCCGAAGTTGTTTATTTGATACAGTTTAAAAGTTTTCGATAAAGTTATTAAAAACTCTTTGGCGGTTAATTTCTATAACAAATTATTAGGTACTTGGAAAAGTTCGCAGCGTTTTTGGACTAAAAATAATAAAGTTACCGTTAGCGATACGGCGAACATCTTTATCATCAAAATTACAAGATCTGCTGAACCATGTTTTGCAGTAGTATTCGACAAAGTATCTTCTCCATGAGAAAGACATATTATCAATTTGTTTTAATTTTGCCGCTATTACCAGAAAGTCGGCTGTCAATATATTATTACATTCCCGCCTAAGTTTAGTACCTATTGCGAGAAATATAACACGCGAAATTAATGCTTCAAAAAGGCCACGAACTTTTCCAATTTTTTAATGTGTTAGCTCTTGACCCCAGTCTAGCCTAAAAGCAAAGACAGGGACTACGATGGAGCGAGCTTGCCCAGAAGGTGCTTATTCACTCTGGCCTTGAATAGAGTCAGGTTTTATGTAACTTCCTACTTATTTTATTTATCTTTTGTGTTTATGAAGAATTTATGAAGTCTACCGGTTACAAGGTAATTCTGAGCTGATGGGATAAGCTTTTGACTTTCTAATGTTCTTTTATTTGCTCTGATGAGCTTAGGTGTTTCTGCCCACTTCAGTTCAGACACACTGTGATCAATTTTTGTAGAAAACAAATGACTGACGAAAATTCTATCCTACGAACATTGGTTTCTACAACAATGATCCCATAGTCAGAAATCCTTTACAATTTAAAAACAAACGGACTTTCGCATTTATAATATATAAATGCGAAAGTCCGTTTGTTTTTTTGTTTGTTACGCCTTCACGTTTTAACTACTGAACCGACCATCATGAAATTTCGCATACGCGTTGTCAGGGGTACAAAAAAGGACATAGGATATCCTTCATCCTGAAAAAAACCCACAGTTCCCGAGGGATAGCAAAAAAACTGTCCACGCAGTCGCGGGCGGCTGTTAGATACATAGGGGAAAGTCTGGTAATTTGGACCAATTTTTTTCAAACGCATTTTACATACATATTTTTTGCACATTTACAAATGTCTATCGTATAAAATGAAACAGAAACTATTACACAGAAAAAAAGGATTTCTTAAAACAAGAAAAGATTCTTAAATCAAGATATTTTGTGTCTCATAATATAGGGAAACAAATATTTTCTTGGTTCAATGCAATTTACTTTCGTTCAAAGCAATTTACTCTTGAAAGAAAGTAAAATTGCATTGAACCAATAATATATTTGTTTCCCTATATATGAGATAAAATATCTTGTTTTAAGAAATCCTATTTATCCGTGTAGGCTTTGCATTTATTAAGCATTAATCAACATGATTCTTGGAGTTTTAATAAAAATCAACTAAATATGAGATCTGAGCTTTGTTCCAATTTAGTCAACTAGTTTTGTAATTTGGACCACAGGGTTGCTAAAATGGGCTCCTATAGATTTCGAGCTTAAAAGACCTTAACAAAATATCATAACTTATATACCTTACTTACAAATAATGTGAAAGAGGAAATATGTAGTTAAATCTCATAAATCTAAAAATGTTAGCCCCTCAATTAAGACAATCATCACAAATGTTAGGGATTTAAGTACAAGTTCTTTTTATCCAACTATGGTAACGCACACACTGTATCCAGTATACATTGGGGTCTCTTTTATCATTATAATTAATTTTGCCTTTGATACATTCATTCTTTTTGGCTTCTAACTCAACGCTGCTATCTTTGTGTGGTCCATTTTAGCCAATTTTATGCGGTCCATTTTAACCAACAGGGTGAATATGCTATAAAAAAATTGAATAAAAATATAATCTTTAAATACCGGAAAACTTTTTACGTATTTTTAATGCACACTAATTTACGCTTCCAAATAATAAAAAAGAAATACTGTAAACGTCTCTTTAACTGAACTGCACTCTTAGCAAGAATCGTTAAAAATTACAACAAAAACAACAGAAAATGATTTTTCAAAACAAAACACACATGTTCAAAGTCACAGCAAAAACAATATGGCCGATATATAATGAAGTTAGCTGCGTACCGCTAGGCGTTGCTAACAAAGAAATTAAAAGAATACTTTAAGCAATATGAGGGTGGTCCAATTTAGTTGGCGGTCCAAAATACGACTTTCCCCTATAACGACTGAAATAACCATATGGTAAAATAATAGGGTATTGATTTTTCAATAAAATTCGGTAGAAAGTTTTCACAATTTCAATAAAAAAACTCGATAAAATAAAGTTCTAACACACTTCGTTATCTTTTCCCATCGCATCGGCGATCACTGCGCTCTAATAAATATATGTATAACCCTTTGTTTTTCATACAATCCATTGTTCATTTTGGCTAACCGAGCAACAGTATCCGCGCACAATCGCGAACAAATACAGCAATTTGTCTTGTTTTTTGTATTCGACGCTTATAGGGACATAGGAACCCGCCGTTTGGACAATATTTCTTTTATTTCATCCACTCAAAAAAAATTTTTAGTCCATTCCAAATTTTGTTCAGCTAACAAACCTGACAGATAATTTTGATATTGTATTCCAATTTAAAATTATGTATACTTACTTATAGCAGTTCTGAAACAGGCACATAATGTGGTACGTGAAATAAAATAATAAATTAGGAATGGCACAATACAAATCTAATAAAACTAAAAGCTAATAGAGATACCTAATAATTGGTTTTCACTGAGAAAGGTGAAATAAACAAACCAAAGTTCTATTAGTCTTACTCGATGCCAAGATTTAATTTATTTTTATTTTACAAATCAGAATCAAATTATCTAAAGTTTTTGAAAGCTTGTAGGTAATGTAAATGTACATACCTATTACGAAAACTTTCATCCGCTTAGGCAGCCATTACACGGTAGGTTTTGCTGTCAGTTTAACCACAGTCACGACCGTGACTGACGATTAACCTACCGTGTAATGGGGTGACTGATGGTTGCATGACGGTGACTGACGAATATTTGGATATTCGTCATGCAACCATCAGTCATGAGTTTTGAGTGAACGTGTAATGGGATTTCATCAGTCAAGCGTCAGTCAGCGCGCGGCCAGCGATGGAGTCGGGCACTTTTCTAGCATAATAATGCAATTAATGTTATGTTAATGTATAAGACTTGGTATATACCTACCTACTTATAATAATTTTATTGATTTTTAACTAGGTACTTAAGAAAAAATTGACTCTATGTATGTAGTTTTAGGCTATTGTTGATGGAAACTTATAATTAAGTGAAAATAGCCTGTGACTTTACTCTGGCAAGCTGTCTCTGTGCTGTGCACATCTCATAAAATTACAGGGTGTTTGATATAACATAAAGGAGCTTCAAATGAAACTCGGAATCTTCTCAAAACTTATAATTTTGATAAAAAAAAAAGCTTAATTTAAGCGCAGATGATCTGATCGTGACAATGTAGAAAAGTGAAGTAAAAAAATACAATTTCATACAGACTATCTGCAATTACATACAAACTCCTACCACACATGGTAAAAACTAGATTACTTTGACATGTGTGACATTAGTGGTCCAGAGCAAAGGAGCCGTTTCCAACAATAATGTTTATTTTTAGTTACTTATAGCTTTTTGCATATGGTAACTTGTTTTTTAGGTATGGTGTATGTCACTAAAGCTAGGGTTTCCTAGGATAGCAGTGCCGTCATATTACGGCCGTAATATAGCGGCGTTGAATATTATCTATGTAAACAATACGGCGACAACGCAACGTCAGAAACCGAGCCGTATTGCTTATATAGAAAAAGTTTTACGCCGCTAAATTACGGCTGTAATTTGACGGCACTGTCATCCTAGGAAACCCTAGCTTAAGACCAAAAGGTTATCAAAAAACGCATCTTTCAAACAAGTTTGAATGGGTTTAGAAATCCCTTTTTAATATCCAATCTTTTACCCAACACTTTCTTTTTACCCGTTTTTTATTCAAAAACGCATTCAAAATTAAATTACAGGCCTTTCTTTAATGAATATCCATAATTCATACATGAATACGTGTATTCTTTGTGAATTTTTGCGTATGACTGACGATCAGTCAGAATGACCGTGTAATGTCGATAAAATTCCATCAGTCACCATCACTCAAACGTAATTCATGACTGATGGAATTTGACTGACGCTTGCATGACCATGTAATGGCCGCCTTAGAATTGGCTTAGTAAAGAATACCTTTACAGTTAGGTATTTTATAAATTGCTGAATGTAAGCGCAACTATTATTGCAATATTATTTTAAATACTTACAAACTGTGTTATAAATATAATATTTGCACGTGAGCCATTTTTTTTATTTCCCCATTGCTGGAACACAGGTCTTTTCTAAGGGTGGTAAGGTGGATGGGCCGTTATAGGTACATAATTTTACCTGTATTATATTTTAGTAAACAGGTTATTATGAGGAGCTCGATGGATTGGCACTGGCCCAGTTCGCAAGGGTTGGTCAGGATTAATTTATCTCGAGCTCTTCCATGCTTTGGAAGTACGTTAAGCCGTTGGTCTCGGCTGCATTGCAGTCGTTAGTTAACACCCACCAACCGGCATTGGGCCCACGTGGTGGATTATGGCACATCCTCCTTATCCTCCCTATAAAGCTAGGGTTTCCTAGGATGAAGGTGCCGTCATATTACGGCCGTAATTTAACGGCGTAAGAATGTTGTCTATGTTAACAATACGGCGCGCCACCTATATTAAATATGCTGATATGTAAAACTTTCAGTTCCAAAATGTTTACCCATCTACCTACTCGTATGTTGCGGACGCGTCACAGAGCAGGGACAATCGAAAAAAGCCTTTTGAATGTCGCTGCGACATGAATATGCAT
This sequence comes from Agriphila tristella, assembly GCA_928269145.1. NCBI lineage: Eukaryota > Metazoa > Arthropoda > Insecta > Lepidoptera > Crambidae > Agriphila > Agriphila tristella. The sequence goes on from OV743435.1 coordinate 5,607,449, forward strand.
CGATATGTATCAAAGGGCGCTCCGCACTAAACGAGTTTAGGCTGCGACTTGCGAACGATCGGAGCGATAACAATAGTCTTGATTTAGTGAGGGACTGGACTCAGCCGCAATCGTTGGCCGCAACTTTATACTCAGCTGTTGCTTGACTCAGCCGCCACTGTCTCAGCCACCACTTTTTTCAACCGATATTTGACTCAGCAGCAGGGACATTAGAAAATGTCTTTTGATTATTGCTGCGACATGAATAATAAATAAAATATGTATCAAAGGGCGCTCCGCACTAAACGAGTTTAGGCTGCGGCCTCCGAACGATCGGAGCGATAACAATAGCCTTGATTTAGTGAGGGGATGCTTGACTCACTTAACACAGCCGTTAGGACTCAGCCGCAACTTTGTACTTAGCTGTTGCTTAACTCAGCCGCTAATGTCTCAGCCACCACCTTTTTTCAACCGATATTTGACTCAGCAGTAGGGACAGTGGAAAAAAGTCTTTTGATTTTTGCTGCGACATGAATAATAAAATATGTATCAAAGGGCGCTCTGCATTAAATTAGTTCAGACTGCGACCTGCGAACGATCGGCGGGCTGATTATCTAATTAAAAACCACCTAGCGACTGGTTGCAGTTCACAGATGATCGTGATCCATTGCTACTTCTTTTTGGGTTAAAAAAACATATCAAAGAAAAGTGGCAATGTATGTCAAATGCAACCGGTCGCTAAATAGTTTCTTTTTAGATAATCAAGGTGCGGAGCGATACAAACCCCTTTTTGGCTGGATAGTAAATGGGTATATTGAAACTTCCATGGCATCTACTGAGGGTAACAGGATATACCAATAAGCAAAACAAGAGAGACTTGTGGTATAGTCTTGTGAGACTGGGTGAATAAGTGGTTAAAGATCCGTACAACCTAAAATCATCTGTAACATAATGAGGCAAGTGTCACTAACTTGTGTCGTCCAGTATTCACTTGTCTCAGCCGCCACTCACATGTCTCAGTCACCATTCTTGTCGCTGCAATCTATGGAACAAGCTTAGAATAATAAAGCCAAGAATGATAGTATCCTAAAAGGCGGTCTGTCAAAAGTGAGGCAAAAATGAAATTTATGTGTGCGTAAGGTGCTTGTGTTTACGCTCGACGAAACGCACACAGCAAAAAACTAATGTTACCAGTACATGAAATTTTCCCTTAAAAGTAGGGAAATTGAAACCATCGTCGTACTTAGAGTTGCGATTGTGTAGATTTCACCATTTACATGTAACTAGAGTTTGCTTGTCAAAACTAGAGATGGGCTAGGGTATAAACAGAAAGTCTATATGTAATATATATTTTTTAAATAAGATGTCGACTGTGCAATGCTAAAAATGACAAAATTAAAGATGGTGCGAACTTTTTTGTTTATGAACCGATTTTGATGAAACTCGATTTGGGGCACTATTTTGACAAGAAAACAGCAACGCAATGTTAAAAATATAAAAATCCAAAATGGCAGACAACTTTTTGTTTGAGAGCCGATTTCGATGAAACTCGGTTCGGGGCACTATTTTCACAAAAAAACAGCAACGCAATGTTAAATATATAAAAAATTCAAGATGGCGGTCAACTTTTTTGTTTGTGGGCCGATTTCAATGAAACTCGATTCGAGGTACTGTTTTAATAAGATAACAGCAACGCAATGTTAAAAATATAAAACATCCAAGATGGCGGCTAAATTTTTTGTTTTTGGGCCGATTTCTATGAAACTCGATTTGGGGCAATGTTTTAACAAAAAACAGCTATGCAATGTTAAAAATATATAAAAATCCAAGATGGTGGTCAACTTTTTTGTTTGTGGGCCGATTTTGATGAAACTCGGTTCGGGGTACTATTTTAACAAAAAACAGCAACGCGATGTTCCAAATATAAAAAGTTCAAGATGGCGGCAAACTTTTTTGTTTTACGGGCCGATTTTAGTGAAACTTGATTTAGGGCACTATTTTTCCAAGAAAACAGCAACGCATGTTAAAAATATAAAAATTCCAAGATGGCGGCTAACTTTTTTGTTTGTGGGCTGATTTTGATGAAACTCGGTTAAGAGTACTGTTTTAACAAGAAAATAGCAACGAAATGTAAAAAAAAATCTACGATGGCATCTAAATTTTTGTTTGTGCCTGATATCGATGAAACCTGGTTTCGGGTATTATTTTTAAAAGAAAACAGCAACGCAAAGTAAAATACAGGCCAAGTGCGAGTCGGACTCGCGCACGAAGGGTTCCGTAACAAATCAGCAAATAATCACCTTTGTGGTATGGGAGCTTTTCTTATTTGTTTTTCTTTTTTTTCAACCGAGTTACATCGAAATAAACCCAAAAACATAGTTCACCGCTATCAACCCTTTGTCATTTTTAGGGTTCCGTTTTTTATATTTTTAACATTGCGTTGCTATTTTCTTATCAAAATAGTACCCCGAACCGAGTTTCATCGAAATCGACCGACAAACAACAAAGTAGGCCACCATCTTGGAATTTTTATATTTTTAACATTGCGTTGCTGTTTTGTTGTCAAAATAGTACGCCGAACCAAGTTTCATCGAAATCGGCCCTCAAACAACAAAGTTGGCCGCCATCTTGGATTTTTTATATTTTTAACATTGCGTTGCTGTTTCCTTGTTAAAATAATATTCCGAACCGAGTTTCATCGAAATCGGCCCACAAACAAAAAAGTTGGACGCCATCTTGGATTTTTTTATATTTTTAACATTGCGTTGCTGTTTTCTTGTCAAAATAGTACCCCGAACCGAGTTTCATCGAAATCGGCCCACAAACAACAAAGTTGGCCGCCATCTTGGATTTTTTATATTTTTAACATTGCGTTGCTGTTTTGTTGTCAAAATAGTGCCCCGAACCCAGTTTCATCGAAATCGGCCCACAAACAAAAAAGTTGGCCACCATCTTATATTTTTTATCATATAATTTTTTTCAAATGAGAACATTGCGTTTTTTCAATGCTAGCAACCATTTTAGTAGATAAGTATTAGTTGTCGAATTGCGTGGAATCTTAATTATGTAATTGAGATGTGTTTAACTTTTAATTGATCAACTAAGTAAATGCGGGGGAATTTTTTTCCCCGTACTGGCAACATTTTCATAAAATATGAAGTGACAAATACAGTTATTTTTGATGAATGATTTACGTAAAAATGTAAGTGAAAACACGTTAATTAGACGTGAAATGTTATCTAAAATCTTTCTAGTGTTTTTTCGATGTAATGTGACCTGATTGTGACATCCGTTCATTGCGCAAACCCTCATTTTTATTGAAATTTTCGGGAGTTGTGTTCGACACGAATATCACTTGAGAAATGGCGGGCCGAATAGTCATACTTAGCCATTCTGGCTCAGTTTGAGTTGCCTCACCATACGGACGCGGACTAGGTATCTGGGTCTTATTAATCTAAGGGAACAAGCATTCCGCTCAAAAAATAGCACCATACAAATATTACAACCAAGTGGGCGGGGCTAAAATTGCTGGCATTTAGTTATGCAGCACACAGCGACTGAACATAGATATTTTCTTTAACTAAACGAAAAAATATTTAATACTTATGATACGTATATCTGCATCTTTTGACTACACATAGGACGTCATTTCTAATAAACTCTTTCTTTTTTTTAAAAACAAACGGGAATTAATGCTGTGCCAGTTGTATTATTTTAGCCCCATGTTGCTGTTTTATAAACAATATTTGTTTGCAATTGCATAGATTTCAGGGGGTCTATTACGAAAAGTTTTATGCGATACACGCTGCGTCCGTGCTTCGTTTTGATTGTTGCCTATTGCACTTGCGTAAGCGATATCGCGAAGTGATTGCGTAAGTTTGACAGTTTTTCTCTAGCGTATCCGACATCATTTGTTCAATAGTCTATGGTATACGATAGCCAAATTGAAAATGTTTGTTATAGCTACAACCCGCGAACTGCTAACGACTATCGTGGCCAAGTGACTGCGTTACGCAGTTGCGTACGTTATTTTTCTAATAGGCCCCCAGTTCTTGTCTCAGTTGTCTCTGCCGCCATACATTTGACTAAGCCTTTTTCTGTACTTATTGAACATAGTAGCTTATTCGACAAAAAAAAATAGGTCCCATGTATCACAAATTAAACCTCTTCGCCTGGAACCTATTTATCAGCTATAAATCGAAGTTCAGCTTTTATGATAATGCTAAAGAGCTCAGTTTAAGTTTCGTATCCATTTATCACATGCTTCAGATAGATAAGCGGGTCAGGGAATATATTAAACTTCTAAGTTATGACTGTATTTCTTGCCAGGTTCAATCGACCGTGGCGAAGTTAAGTGAATCACGAAATTCAAAGCACCGCTTAATAACCCAGTAAATCAAGAATTCTTGGAATTGGAGCCACAGAATAAATAATCAACCAGTGTCCTAACTTGTTCAGTGTTCTTGAAATTCAACGGTCGCTCGGGTACACTTTTATAACATCCAAACATTGAACTAAACAATCAACAGCTTTGTGCAATATTTTACGTATAAATCTTTCAATAAAAAAATGAGACTGAAAATGTCTGGGCTGCTATTTGCCTCTCGCTTACACAAGACCTACACGCTCACTTGCACTCATATAGAAAACCTATCACGTACCGCCTTTCTCAATCCCTTTCTTTAAAAGACCGGTCATTTCACGCACACGCTCGTCCTGTCCGTAAAGGGTGGCGCGATTATTATGTTATGAAGTATACAAAGATTTTTTATCGCATCATTTCGGTGCACTTTCGCCCGGTTTGTATGAGTTAGAATACTGTTATAATTTATACTGTGAAATGCTTGAGAACAACTGCAAGAATATTTACTATACATCTTAATGTTTCGCAATTAGTTCGTAATTTCTAACCATTCTTGTTTGATGAGGGACCTCAGGTTCCAAAGAAATGGAATTTATCAAGAAACTTAACAAACTGGAGGTAGACTAGATAATAAGCGATTGAAACAGGTATTAATTGTCTCTTTTTTGTAGGAATTCATTGTACAATATAATGTAGATTTCTTCTGCAAAAGATTCTCATTTGAGTCGGATATCTTTACATTGACAGTTGTACAACTAAATTCTTCTGTTAGGCAGAGATTAAGATATTTTGTTTCAAATTCTTCAGGGTATCATTGCGATCATCCAAACTTTTATTTTTTATTAAGATCAAAAGCCAATAGGCATGCTACCAAAATTATCTGTACCTAACTTTAGCGTGACCACACACTATCGACTTAGTAAAACTGGAAATAGAAATAAAAATAGACTTAGTAAAACTGAGACCGATTCCTGTCGTAGGCTTTCTCAGTGTATTTTTCAGACCTATTTTTTGGAGGACGTGAGGGTCTCTTTATTATAGATCTTAATAATGTTCTATCATAGCTCTGAGCGAAAAACGGCCATCGTCACTGTTTAAGACAGCTAGAGTTTCTTAGGATGACGGTGCCGTCATATTACGGCCGTATTTAGAGGCGTAAAAAGTAGCGTAGTTGTCTATGTAAACAACGGCAGCGCGTCGTATTTTTTACATAGACAACGTTCTATGCCACTAAATTACGGCCGTAATATGACGGCACCGTCATCCTAGGAAACCGTAGCTTTACTCTTGACACACTCACTTTGCTCTCTTTATTTTATGCACTTATCCAGTTATTGTCCAAACAACACAGTCCCTTTTTATTGTCTTTATCGTCTATTGAAAGCTCCACAAACATCTATGAGCAAACATCTCATTTTCCACAGTGTTTCCACAGACGAACATAGTGTAACAGAGACAAATAAGTTTTGATTTCACAATGTCTTTTGAAGCCGAAGTTTTGTCCACGGAGTTTGTTCGTCAGTCGAAAAACCAAAATATGCCTTTCTACGTGCATTTATAGTAAATATTTAGAGTTGTACAGTGATTTGACACAACTAAGACAGGTAATCTCTAGATAGACAGAGCAGCTGAATTACTCGAATCCGATAATTATCTCAATTCATGATCAAATTCTGGTATTCTTAATCTGTAGGTAAATTTTCTTCTAATTTAAAACGAATCATGTTTTTCTCAATGATGCGATATTTACAAACTAAAAATAAATAATCAGGTGAAAACCAAGTATCTGATCGTCATGTTTAAGGCGTCCGCAGCGTTAAGCGGTACACGCGCGCGTTGATATAGAATCTGTATCATAGATTGCTGGTTTTCTGACGGACAGAAGCTTGCAGTGCATGAGTAAGCTCTGATATATTTATGTCGACCCGCGCGACAGCGGACGCCCTAAAGACCCAAATTGACGCACTATCAAAGATACCTAGGTTACTGGAGCCATATCTCTGTTCGCTTTGACAGCTCTGTAATGATACAGTGCAGAGTGCAAGCGCCGGCCATACATCACATAGATGTGACACCGGGCGGAATTTCTCGTCGATTAATATCAGTTTTCATAACGTTTATTTATCGGTCGGTCGCTTAGTACCTAGTGAAAAGATGAACGAATTGAAATATGCTACCATTTTAGGGTGGTTAAATTTTGTGACTAAAGTTTTATATTTTTGCTTTCTAAATAAATTGTAAAAATAAACTGAATATTCAGTGTTTTCTCACTTATTTGAATTTAAAACGACGATACAGTACTCCAAGATAAAGAATAGGCATCGGAAAACATCGGACACAATCGTCTACATAATATAATATTACATAACAAAGGCAATTAACAAAAAGTAGTTTGACCCTAAAAGCCATTCAATGTCAACTTAATTGCAATTAAATAAATGTAAACGTCATTTCTAAGAAAAGCAAAATGCCCTTTCTTTATCTTGACGTAGGTACTTAACAAAACTTAATTTTTTGTTTATATCTAGTGGGTACGGATCAGAATGTCTAAAGTTAGAATGTCTAAACTTAAAATGGCAAAGTTCAAAATGTCATAAATTCAAATTCAAATGGTTTAAAATGTCGAAAATCATTATGTACTAGCGGCCGCCCGCGACTTCGTCCGCGTGGAAGTTTTTTTGCTATCCCTCGGGAACAATACTTTTTTCGGAATGAAAGGTACCCTATATCCTTCTCTGTACCCTAGACAACGTGTATGCAAAATTTCATGATGATCGGTTCAGTAGTTAAGTCGTGAAGGCGTAACAAACAAACAAACAAACGGACTTTCGCATTTATAATATTAGTAAGGATAATTTCGAAATAGCAAAATTCAAAGTATCAAACGTATCAAATACTTGACGAGTTAAAATATCAATGGTCATTAAGTCTAAGTTCACAATGATTTATTGGAATTGGGTTGGATCTTAAAACGAATCGCCTTCTTTGAGGTTAATTGAGTCTGTGGAGGTGTCTTTGGGCTTCGCCTGAATTGCTTTATAGCAAACTAGCGGTCACTCGCGACTTCGTCTGCGTGGAAATTTTTTTGCTTTCCCTCGGAAACAGTGTTTTTTTTCTGGATGAAAAGTACCTTATGTCCTTATCTGTACCCCTGAGAACGTTTATGCAAATTTTGATCATTTGAACTTAGACATTTTTATTTAGGACTATCTGACCGTTTGACATTTTCGTGTTTGACATTTGACATTTTAAACTTTCGCCATTTTAATCGTCAGACATTCAAATTTTTGACATTTTGAACTTTGCCGTTATAAGTTTAGACATTCTAACTTTAGACAATCTGATAAGCACCCAAGAATGGTGTTTATAAGCACGAAAAGTGGTGAAGTAATCGTTGAAACTATTATCTTAACCCAGCTTTATAAGAGAATATATTAATTATCCCCAAAGCAACTTGAAGCACTGCCATTAATAACATTATCACAAAAGCATCGGACAAAATTCCTGGAATCCCCAATCGGAATTCTTTAAAGTCACTTTTAATTACGGCCATCTTGAGTTTACGTGACGTCATAAACGGTGCCGGTTCCACAGACTTATTACTGGTATTTTTCTCACAAACGGATTGTCGGACATTTGTTCTACAGATCTAACATTTGTCAAAAGTCAGTGAGCTTTAATTTTGAAGCTAAAAACCCAATTAAACGGACGGCTTCAATCTCAGGAATGCTTTGTGCAAAGATGTAAAGAGGTAACTAGAAGTGTCGTGAACATGTTTTAGAAAAAGTTGCAAGTGTCGATTATAAGTTTTGTAAAGACGCGTTGCTTTTTAAGGTTCCGTACCCAAAGGGTAAAAAAGGACCCTATTACTAAGACTCCGCTGTCTGTCTGTCTGTCTGTCACCAGGCTGTATCTCGTGAATCGTGATAGCTAGACAGTTGAAATTTTCACAGATGATGTATTTCTGTTGCCGCTATAACAACAAATACTAAACACATAACAAAATAAATACTTAGGGAGGCTCCCATACAGCAAACGTGATTTTTTGTTTTTTGGTGCAGAACCCTTCGTGCGCGAGTCCGACTCGCACTTGGCCGGTTTTCACTATGATTTGGATTTTTATGGTAAAGTAACACCTTCTGAAACAATACTATAGTTTAGTTTCCTTTCACTTTGTGTTTATGTTTAAAGGATTTCTAAATTTCGAAATGAAGATAATTAATGTTTTAACTCTTCTTACTCTTGATATGTAGGTACTAGTTTGTTTTATTTTATTATATAAATCCACCACATAATGCGATGTGTGCGCATCGGTGTCTACATGCATCGTCGCTCCTAAATGAATTAAACAATTTGTTTAAAAAATATTTGCTTGAGAGTGTTCTCAGGTGATATTTCAAGAAAATCGATTCAGTCATAGATCGATGACTTTTTTGTTGATGAACATTTTTTTTCTGAGTTAATGCCGCTTCCATTTTGACATGGTCCAGAACGATTTCAGTTTGTGGCTTCTTGCCGACTAATTAAAAGGGCCGAGTTACGCAAATTACCAGCATTATGGTTTCATCGGACCATTATTACATCCTACCTAAGAGCCTGCTTCGTGAAGCGGCACAATTATATTTTATATCCTATCGTTGCGTGGTATGGTGGTCGTTTTATACCCTCGAAAAATTCACCGTTTATGAACAATGGTTATTTTAAATTTTCGTCTCGAAACACGGGTTTACCTTTAATGATGTTTCCTTTGATCGTTTTGTTAATTGTTTTTGCCAAGTAGAATGAGGTCATCAATTAATTAACTAACCACTTTTTTTTATTTAATTTTTTTGGCACATAACAGTCATTACATAGACTTGGGTAAATACAATGGTTCCTTATTAAATAGACAAATATTGTCCCCGCTGCTGGGGCACAGGCCTTCCTTATGTGTGGTTAACTTGTTACATTTGTTACTTTTAAGCTAGGGACAAACTGAGCCCACGTACGCAACATATGCAATCTAAACGGTAGAATTTGTGTGCCTAGAAACACACTTATCATACGCAATGCTGTCACACGCGCCCCATGCAACGTTCGACCTGTCGCGCCAGATCGGCGTGAGATGGTGGAGGGGATATACGTACGCTATCCCACGCGTACGACTAGTGTGTTTCTAGATCTTACGTTCGCAGCGCGTCAGACACGGAATAGACGTAGCGGTATAAGTACCCTCACTTAAAATGCTTAAAACAAGCATATACTAAAAGTACAATAGAGAATATAAGTTACTTGTTTATAGCGTAGAATATTATTGACAAATCAATACATATTTCTACGCAGAACACTATTTTCGTTCGTCAAAATGTAGGTAAGTATTAAAACCTTTTTTTTTACAGAAATATGTTTTTTACCTTTAATACCAATGATATTTTAACACTTTAGTGTTCAGAATATCTATTTTTTTCAATAAAAACACTAAATAACGTTTGTAAGCTTTCCTGTAAAGTTTGTCTGGAATGAGATACTTGGATTTGGTTTAGGGCATAGATATAGATATAGATACGATATAGATACGATCTACGATCTATGGTTTAGGGCAGCCGAATTGTATATTTAACCTCAAATTGCTCTTTTATTTAATCGTACACAATTATTCACTAACACAAAAAAGTTAAATGATAAAAACACACTAACTTGCAATACTCGTATATCTCTGCAGTGCAATTCTTTTGTTCGTCTTCGGGTACATTAGTTGTAATACGTCGCTTAGAATTATTTCCATTCCAGTCGCTACCCTCGCATGGCTGCTGGAGGTTGTGAACAGTAATAAATTCGCCCAGGTCGCTCAACTATCACCAGCTCGGTGTTAAAATACGACGCACTGTTGTCTCGAACCCTTTGGCTCTTACTATAGGTATGTTTCAATAAAATAAAAGGGGAATATATAAATGCACTTTAAAAATAATGTAACACACTTTAAAATGTTTAGCTTCAAAATTTATTAAGTGAACTTTAAAAATAATGGTTTCCTCTATAAATATGCTAAGCTTTAAAATTAATACTTTGCACTATACAATTTAATTGATTAGCTTTAAAATGGGATGTATTTAATAGCACTTTAAATTTGATGAAAACAGCAATAAAATTGTATATCAGCACTTTAAAATAATGGTTTGCACTACAACAATTTTGTCAGCACTTTAATTTAATATTATCACTGCAAAAACAATGGTTTGTACTATAACTGTGTCCCAGCTCCGAAACCATTTTCTGTTTAACCATGTGTCAGACTGACCACTGTTTAAATAACAACTTGTGGCATAAAATACATATCTACACGCCATCAGGTCAGTTCTGTTGGTCACAATGTCACAATGGAACCTAACCTCCTCCTCGGCTCCTCTATCGCTGCGCCCGCTCGTCGTCGCACCTAGTCGTCTGTTTACCAGTACCTACTAAAGTTATAAAATTAATTTGTATGGTGCAAAGTATTAATTTTAAAGGGGAAATATATAAATGCACTTTAAAAATAATGTAACACACTTTAAAATGTTTAGCTTCAAAATTTATTGAATGAACTATAAAAATAATGGATTCCACTATAAATATGCTAAGCTTTAAAATTAATACTTTGTACCTTAAAAAATAATTTTATAACTTTAGCACTGGTAAACAGACGTCTAGGTGCGACGACGAGCGGGCGCAGCGAGAGAGGAGCCCTTCGGTTCCATTGTGACCAACAACGCCAGAACCGACCTGTATATGCATTATGCCACAAGTTGTTTTCATCTTTCCATCTCATTTTAATAGTGATCAGTCTGACATGGTTGGACAGAAACTACTTAAATGGTTTCGGAGTTGGGACCAATAGTTGGGACCACTGTCTGTGGTTGGAACACAGTTAAAGTGCAAACCATTATTTTTGTAGTGATAATATTAAATTGTTGGTCTATTATTATTTTAAAGTGCTGATAAACAATTTTATAGCTGTTTTCATAAAATTTAAAGTGCTATTAAATACATCCCACAATAAAATGACAGGTCTACTCTACATATTCTACACTAGCGCAAAGTTGGTGCTAGTGCGAGTTAATGAAAATAAAATATTTATTCGAGTTTAAATTACCGTAGTAGGGGTACTAAACATTTTATTGTCCCGCCGCTTAGCCCATGAAAATTTATCGTCGCGAATAACAAATGGATAAATTATCTGTTAGATTAGAGTAATGAATGTCTTTAAAAAAACATTCTTTTTTACGACTACAAAGAGTGAGTGGAGATTTTCAATGAAGGTTTTTACAATTTTTGTTTTCACAAACTGATTTATTGACTTACATTTGATTCTTTTTATGTAAGTCTGTGATTTGACATAGCTATTAAGGGCCCTATCACATTTTTTCGTCGAAATTTTGATTTTGACGGATTTTAGCGATATAACGGAAGGAAAATGAAAGTTGGTGAACGATTTCTTAGAGTCAACTTTGAACATACACAGAAAGACAAACAAGTACAAACAACAAATAAAAGTATGAAATTTGATTTACTTACAAAGTAAAGATTATTATGATATAATTTTTACGTAATAATAATAATGTATCTAGGAGAAATCCACAGTTAATTCTGAGCTTTTTTAGGAGTTTTATGGTTATTGATTGGGATTTTTTTTCACATATTCCATACATAATTTCAAAATTCCGAGGCCGCTATGAACTATTCGACTATATAAGAGATAACATTAATTTTTTTTTATTTCAATTCTTTAGCACAGTTGTTCAATCCATGAGCTCAAAAAAGTGCCTTCGCCCATTTTAAAGGTGCGTCCAGATATGTTCTTTTGCCCGTACCGTACCTCCGTTCCGATCGGCGTCGCGATCAAAGAACGCTAGTCTGGACGCATGTTCGGAACGGTGCGGAGGTACGCCGTTCCGTTCGCCGAACAGGTACGCCGTTCCGTTCGCCGAACAGGTACGCCCCGATCCACCTCGAATCTCTCGCTCTTTTGCCCGTACCCGTATCTCTCGCTCTTGAGCGTCGCGAACAAAGAACGCTAGTCTGGACGCATGTTCGGAACGGTGCGGAGGTACGCCGTCTCGATCGCCAACAGGTACGCTCCGATCCATCGCGAGTCGGATTTTCGCCCCGTTCAAAGGAAAAACGGAACGGAGGAACGGTACGGCGCTAGTCTGGACGTGATCGCGGCGACGCCGACGTTCGGAGGTTGTAGTACAGTAGCCCGTAGTACATTTAAATTACGAAAAAGGTTAGGTACCGTTTGCCGTTGTGATATAGTTATTTATTATGAAATTATAGATACTTTAACCCAAGTTTTACAGATCGCAACTCGCCGTAACCTATATTTGTATATCTCCAAAAATTAGATTTTTTATTTTTCGAGGTTAATCACATGGTTTAGCTATTGTCGTGTTCTACAGCGCTATGTTTGATTGCCACTGATAATAGTTAGACTGTGAAAAGTAGCCATACACAGATTTAAGACCAGATGAAATGGATGGACTTTATCTGGTCTTAAATCTGTGTATGGCTACTTTTCATAGTCTTAATATTATCAGTGGCAATCAAACATAGCGCTGTAGAACACGACAATAGCTAAACCATGTGATTAACCTCGAAAAATAAAAAATAATAGTTTTTGGAGATATACAAATATAGGTTGCGGCGGGTTGCGATCTGTTAAAGTATCTATAATTTTGTAATAAATAACTATATCATAACGGCAAACGGTAACCTTTTTCGTAATTTAAATTTACTACGGGCTGCTGTACTATTGGATCGGAACGTTGATACGGAACGGGGGTACGGTACGGCGCTAGTCTGGACGTGATCGCGGCGACGTTCGGCGGTTTGATCGGAACGGTGGTACGGAACGGAGGTACGGAACGGGCAAAAGTAGCGTCCAGACTTATTTGATCGGAACGCTGGTACAGAACGGAGGTACGGTACGATCAAAAGAACATATCTGGACGCACCTTAAGGTGCCAGCGTTCCGATCAAATAAGTCTGGACAGTTTTTATCGACAACGCCAAAATTGGTCATTTTACGCAAAAATCACAGTCGAAATGTAATATGCCTCTTAAGTATAAAGAGTTTTGCATTGAGGTACTTATTTTTCTTCGATAGAAAGCGCCGTAGAGGGCTCCCCAATCACCGACCACCCACTATGCTAGGCAAATCCATCCCCTGGCAAAAGTCTTCCAAATACCTCGGTGTCACTCTGGACCAGAGTCTCTCTTTCGAGCCTCACGTCAAAAGAGTGACCCGTAATGCCCGTTTCTATCTCCACCGACTCAACGCCATGTTGGGTCGTCACAGTAAAATGTCCCTTCGAAACAAGCGAACACTCTACAAGGTTTGCATACGTCCGGTGATGACATACGCCTCTGCCGTATTTGCTCACGCCGCTCCCAGCACTCTTGACAAGTTACAAGTAGTTCAAAATCTTTTCTGCCGCAGAGCGGCCAACGCTCCTTACTATGTCCGCAACGCGGACTTGCATAGGGACCTAGACCTTCCCACCCTCCAGCAATGGACCATAAAGGCCTCTGAGCGCTTTTTTAAAGCGGCAGGAGACCATCCTAACCCCCTCATCCGTTCCGCAGCGGACTATGACCCGCCTGTTTCCTCCGCTCCGTCTTCCCGCCGACCTAAATCGGTCCTAACGGACCCTCCCAACAAGCTTTCGTCTGACCTGAACCTCCTCCTGGAGGCGACGGAGGACGAGTAACCCCATCATCCCCGACCCCTCAGGTCACCCCCCGCCCGCTCTGGCTGATCGATCCCCCTCAGGGAGTCAGCTTAATAGTTACTTGTCTTCTCGACGCACAATCACTTAGGTGAAATGTGACGTCTGCGCTGTCCTCTCCCCTGAGGGAGGGCAGTCGCCTCGGTTGAAGGTTCGTCGCCTGTCCGGGCACGTAACCAATCTATGGCGGTTTTTAGTCAGTACAAGTCTGACATAACCAGATTAGCTCGGTAGCAACCGGCTAGGTGGTATCCAATGAGGATTTTTCGCCTCCTTTCCCCCCACGGGGCAGGGTAGCTCGGATCCCCTAAGGTGAAGGGCCCAAAAAAAAAAAAAAAAAGGTACTTATTTATCTAGTCGCTAACTCTGAGTTTAGGATCCAGAGGATTTCTGAAGAAAAAAAAATAAGAATGCTGTTTATATTTTTGACTTACATTAGCTCACGCCAAGAATCTTATATTCATATTCTAGAGTCATAATATATAAGGTTCTTGGCTCACGCAATATAACTTGAAGCACAGATAATAGATCAACCATAGACAATGAGGCTTGCTTTAGTGCGCAACACTAAAAAATTTTTTACCTAAAATTGCTACTGGTCACGTGGCTGGGTCAAGTTATTTTTCGCCAAATGTACTGACCAGCGTGTACTTCATAGAATGGGGATGGCAACGCAAAGCTAATTGCAGATGTCGCTACGTACGCTTGTTCCTAAGACAGTAGACGTTCAGAACAAAATGTATGGGAAAATAGGTATTTATTTTGAAAGAGACCCATTGACCCAAAATGGATATAAAAGACTATTCTACAATGCCGGAATTTAAAGCAAAATTAATACGTTTCAATTCTTACAGAATTTACCAATTTTTTCTATATCCAGATTTTCCGGAAATTTGTAAGTGCCAACATTTTTATTTTATAGCCTATAAAATAGAATTTAATTATTTTGAAGCTTAAAAACGTTTTTTTAAGTAAAAATCCTTTGTTTTCATAGTTCTCGTGGAACAAGCGTACGCAGCGCCATTTTGACAGTAGCCTTACCCATTAAAAATGGTCTTGACAGACAGACGGACATCAAAGTGATCCTATAAGGGTTCAGGTTTTTCCCTTTTGAGGTACGGAACCCTAAAAACGACCGTCGTACGTACGATAGCAAACTACGGCCAGTAAAAAACTGGCCAAGTGCGAGTCGGACGCGCGCACGAAGGGTTTGGTACCAAAAAACGGCAAAAAAATCACGTTTGTTGGGAGTCCTACTTAAATATTTATTTTATTCTGCTTTTTGTATTTGTTGTTATAGCGGCAACAGAAATACATCATCTGTGGAAATTTCAACTGTCTAACTATCACGGTTCATGAGATACAGCCTGGTAACAGACAGACGGACAGACGGACATTGGAGTCTAAGTAATAGCGGGACCCTATTACTAGTAATAGGGTCCGTACCCTTTGGGTACGGAACCCAAAAATCACAAGAGCGCGCATTTTTTTCCATTTTGAACGCTAACAAATCCAGAACCAGTATCTTCGACTCGACACAAAAAGCGCGTTCACTCTATAGAACTTTTGAAACAAAGAGACCTATTACACAAAAAGAATATCGAGAATCGAACGATATTCGTTCCACTCCATGACACTATTAAAGCTACAGGGGACGGCAACATCCCGTTTTTGCAAGATACCGTTTTTTGCAAGATCCCGTATAGAAATATACGTGTTTCAATACTTATTACTGACAGTCACACAAGCATCCCGTAAACAGGTTCTTGTATAAAACCGTACTTGCAAAAAATAGCCCTCATACAGGAGGTTTAAAATCAAGTAAATCGAACGACGAACATCGTCCTATTCTCGCGATATTTTTTTGTAATCGACCCTCAAACCCAGTGATTTCTACTAAATCACATTGAATGAACTTTGATCCATAAATAACAGTATTCATATCACGAATCCTTTTAGACGGTGAGAAAAACCGCGCAAAATAAATCATTTGGTTCACCGAAGCTTGTTAGTAGAACAGAATCTCCTTTTCAAATAAAATTCTAAAAATCGCAAAAAAAAAGTTTTGCCATTTTTAGGGCTCCGTACCCAAAGGTTAAAAACGGGACCCTATTACTAAGACTCCGCTGTCCGTCTGTCTGTCTGTCATGAACCGTGATAGCTAGACAATTGAAATTTTCACAGATGATGTATTTCTGTTGCCGCTATAACAACAAATACTTAAAACAGAATAAAATAAATATTTAGGGGGGCTCCCATACAGAAAACGTGACTTTTGCCGTTTTTTGGTACGGAACCCATGGTGCGCGAGTCCGACTCGCACTTGGCCGATTTTTGGTTCATTCATTAACACGTTGCATAGCAAGCGTTCATAATATTGCTTTTTCACGCCAAAAAAACATTTTTATTTTCAAAAATACATTTTTTCGTAATATTTTGCAATATTAACGAAATAATTCAAAAACTAGGCTGGTTGTTGGTTGAGAAAAAAAATACTAACAGTCCAACTAGGGAGACAGAGTGGTTAGTAATACAAATCTCCTTTCCAAATAAAATTATAACGTTTTTATGAAGCAAGCAAGCATCAATCAGCAGTCTTTTTCGCGTTATAAGTATTTTGTTTTTTTCAATAAGTTTGTTATTTTGAAAGACTTACAATTATGAATTGCATTTATGTTCTAGTTTTATAAAAGTTACAAGTAATAAACCGCTTAATTAAATCTAAAGTACGTATAGGACTAAAAAAAGTTAAAAAAAATCATGATAAATAACATAAAACTAACTAGAAAAAATCTACATTATTACCATAACATCAAAATTAAATAGCACTGCAAATGTGAACAAAAAATGTTAACTCCCGGCTATTTAGTTTTTTTTAATATTTTTTTTATGAGAAACACTTACATAGTATAAAACAAAGTCGCTTTCTCTGTCCCTATATCCCTAATTGTATGCTTAAATCTTTAAAACTACGCAACGGATTTTGATGCGGTTTTTTTATAGATAAAGTGATTCAAGAGGAAGGTTTATATGTATGGTGTCAAATTCCACACTACACCGAAGCGAAGCGAGGGCGGGTCGCTAGTTTTTTATATTCTACTCGCACCTGAGTTTCTGCATATCTTTCGCAGCGGCTGCAGTGCGTGTGACACAAACTTATTGCCCAGTACGTCGTTTTGAGAAATGACGTAAAGTAACACCAAAGAGTTCACAAACGGATGCGACTGACGTTTGACTGATGCTGACTGATCGAAACTGGTTCTATGGATTTTTTGTGATTATAATTCAGTAGTCAGGTAACGGAATGCATAAAAAATATAATATAAAATAAACAAATCATTAAAAAAATATTACGTAAAGCTTTTGTAAACACTAAACACAAAAAATAATAACAACAAGTACATTTTAAAATTTTAAATTATTGTACTATTCATAAACATTCGCATACTCGTCCCATTTTTCCTTCAAAAGAAGGGGAAATGTAAAACACAAATCCCCTCTTTTCTGGCTAGCAGTCGCGACATGTGCATGGTCTATTTTGACATTGCCTTCTTTATTCACGATCACGCGATAATCCATTAACTACCTTTGTCCAAGATCTTATTTTAGATTTCCAAATTCCTCGATGTTGTCAGCCTCAGTGAAGATATCGAGTTTAATTTTTAGTTGTATTTTTTTCTTACAAAACAGGTAGGTTAGGTTGCCGGTTAAATCATCATCATCATCCCCCTACCCTTATCCCAATTTATTTGGGGTCGGTGCATTGCGTCTTTTTCTTCCATTCCTTCCTGTCACTCGTCATCCCCTCATCCACTCCCTTCGCATTCATATCATTCCGCACACAATCCATCCATCTTTTCTGCGGTCTTCCTCTTACTTTCCAGCCCTCAACATCCGTATCCGTTGCCGGTTAAATATATTCGGTTATATTTAACCGTATAGGAATATTTTTTTGACCTAATAATCATGGAAGGACATTCTGTATTTTATATTGTGGTTCTGATCACAATGAAACAAATAAATGTAACTTTTCCTTTTTTCACTGTTCTACGATTGCAGATTAATTTAGAAGCAGACAATGATAACAAGTGTACGCTACATTTTGAAGTGACTTACAGCAAATAAATAGTAGATTGTACAACAAGTGCATAAAACGCATCATTTTACCCGAGACGTATATATCCACCCAAGCCGCAGGCGAGGTTGGATAGTCAAGTCGAGGGTAAAATGGGTTTTATGTATGAGTTTTACTTCGATTGTGAGGAAATTAAACATCAATATTGAAAATTGAAATATATGTAACAATTGAAAAAAAAAACTTAAAATTTTGTGACAATATATAATTTTGAAAAGTGCTCATCGAGGCCTTTCATCTGATACCCATATTCAAAAATAGAAAAAAAAACTCTTAATTAAATTCAAAAATAAAAAAATAGTAGATTATACAACAAGTGAAAAAAGAAGGAATTTAGTTCGAGGTACTATGTTGGATCCCGAGAGCAGCGAAGGATTCTAGAGTTGAATCCCGAGCGTAGCGAGGGATTCAAAAGTAGAATCCTGAGCGAAACGAGGGATACAAAGGACCGAGATGAAATTTTTTTTCACGAGTTGTGTACTCTACTTTTTACCATTGACTGCGAGAAAACATAATAGCAGTACTCACACCTATAGTACCTATTCATAGTTATCAAATTTTATTATTTAGATAGGTAATCGGTAATTTAACCGTTAGAAAATAGTGAAACTATAGGTTTTCCAATGACATAAAACAACCATGCTATGAGGGAAATTACATGATCAGTCTGATATCAGTCCATTTCATCAGTTTGTATAGACTTTGAATTTTTACAGACTGAAGATCGTACCAGACTGATGGAATGGACTGATACAAGACTGAACATCTAATCTCCCTCTAATATAAGGAAAAGAACCCAAAGATAAGACACTAAAAAGAACCTAATTAATTTGGCGAGATATTTTTTTTAGAAAAGAACCCAAAGATAAGACACTAAAAAGAACCTAAATAAAATTGGCGGGATAATGGCTTTATCTATGGAATAGCTCCATACTTTCAGCACGTTTTATTTTTTTTTGTACATAATTCATACGATGCTCGCTTGTTCCAAATTCAAATTATTTTTATTCACTCGGTGAATAAAATCGCTTATTATTCACTCTTATCGTTGAATTAAACGCACTTTTTAGAGTGGCGATGGTAAAAACATTATTACATGGATTATGTATAAAAATGAAGAAAATATCAATTTTATTTAACGAAGTTCAATTGCGTGTTTGGCTGTTTAGCTGACGACCTTTGTCTTAGAGTCTGGGGCCCTATTTTTGATTCGCTCGACGTGGCGTCGAGCGCTCGTTTCTACTGATTTTCGTTCGACATTTGACTTTCCATATTTTTGAATCGCTCGATCGCAACGAGTGCCCCTACCCACTCGTTTACAGTCGAGCGATACGGCACGGCGAGCGATATTCTTTTCTACTTAAAAGTAAAGATTTTTGTTTAACAGCCAATAGAAACATGGATATTACGTTTTGTTTTCGTTGTGGTAGTTGCCAGTTTTCTCTAAATTCTGTATGGAACGGATAAAATCTAATATTTCGTATTATGTTGGCAGCACGGAAACGAACGATTAAAAAATACGGAAAATCGGCGTCATGCGACTTGGAAGACGAGTGTGACTTAAGTCGCATGCGACAAAACTATGTCATACGAGCGATTCAAAAATAGGACCCCTGAACTTAGACGAAGATTTTACTTTATGCTCTAGTCTAGAGCATGAAAAGCGATTTTATGCAGCCTATATCCAACATAATGACGAACTTTACGAGCATGAGAAGTGAAAAAAAAACTTGTTAGTTTTATTCTGAACTTTCAAGTTCAAGTTTCAACCTCCACAAACAGAAAAGCATCATAAATTCTTACATATGTAAAAGTTTTCTTCTATAAAGCCGAAAGCTTTTACTGAAAAACATTTTCAGTCGTCGCGTGAAAGGCGTTGCAGTGGAACGCGCGAATTTTTCGCTTGAATAAGTAAAAAACCGAGCACCAATAATGGCCCGGCGGCGTCGGTGGCTGTATGAAACTATCAAATACCGCGATTGAGAGAGGTCGACACCGGAATCTAATCTGAAAATGGAATCCACCTCGTCAGTGGCATAGTGCAAGAGTTTTGAAGTAAACAAAAAAATAACGGTAACTCCAAGAAGTTAATATTTCGCTAAAATAATAATAAAATTAACACCTGTTATTGAAATCATTCGTTTGAAATTGTTTGCCTTAAGTCACATGCGACGTAATGTCAACAATTGACACTCGAATTAAGTAATAATACATTATGAGACAAGTTAACTTAGGTTGCTCATTGCACACGAGGCTGTTTGCAGTCCTAGCCGTAGGCGAGGGCGTAACTCAGCCAAGTGTGCATTAAGCAAGAGCTCACGAGTTTCATACGACGTTTTCAACACATTTGTGAGGAAAAAGCAAAGTAATTAACCACAAAGCAACAAATACAATACAAACAAAATATGAAAGTTATGGGAAAAGGTGCGCAGGTTTTTTTTTACACGCCCAATGCAAAAATATTTTGCTAACAAAGGGGTGTGAGCATACAGCCTACTTCAAAATTATAATTTTAGGTGATAAAATGCAAGTATTTTAATATTTTATAACAAAATATTGTGAATAATGACTAATTTGATAATAATTGAAAAATTTGATTAATGACTCACACATTTATTTATTCCTAAAATGTATATGAATTATCAGTGGCATAAAACCTCTTTGTTGTTACTAAAAAATAACTGTATTAAGTACGTTTACTCGCATGTAACTTGCAGGAAGGTACTTATTTAACTTTGTAGGGATAATTCTATAACGCTATAAAACACTAGTTGTTATATATACATATTATTGCACGGTGTTTGTTATAGCTCGGTTTATGGCCCTAAAAGCGATGTATTAGGTCTCACTTTACGAGCAAGTGTGTAGAAAACTACATTGACAACTACTGGCCGACGATTTTGGTGTGCCGAATGCCGAAATACGCTGCATACTACATACATCGCTAAACCACTCATTCTTTTAATTACCGTCTTTTTCTAAGTTTAGCTTTCGTTAACCAGACTACTCTAGTTGTAATGATACTTCTACTGTGGAAGAAAATACACTGGCTAACAGTCACTTATGTCACTGCGGCATACATGGGGCGCCACGGCACATTGCAACACTCAAATAAACGCAAAAACAAAATACTAAAATGGCGGCGGCGCCGTCAACAACACTGAATAGAAGTCGCGCAAATTGTTTTCTCTGTATATCTGTATTCACACTTTTATATTCACTGTTATATTCACTGAAGTTGTAAAGAAAAATAAAAAATTTAGGTGCATCATTTGAATTTTGTATAAAAATTAATAGAACTAAAATGTCTTTTTTTCTCCGTTTAGCTCTACTAGTAGAATTGAATGATAAAACGATACGGATAAAATATGTTTTTTTTATATAAATATGTTTTCTTTAATATAAAAAATCGATGTTGTTTACCTTTGAGCGTATATTGTAGCATTTCAATCTTAAAGTATTTTTTTGTAATTTTTGAAATCCACTCAGTCCCCCATTATCCTCCGTAAAAATAGATTCCATGCAATACAACTTTAGACCTTTGAAAATATGCTGAAAGTTCTATTTTAGTAGTATCTACAATATGCAATTTTGTAGCCACCAAGAGAAAGTAGGTCCCCAAAATCTCCATTAATTGTCACAATTTCCCAAAATTCCTCGACATCTTTCCATAACCTGTTGGTCCCCCTTCCCATTACTTCCTCCGTCATTTGCAAATACATCTTCCATCCATTTCAACGTTTTGTATGCTTTCGCACTGCGTAATGCAAATACTAATACGCAAAGTAAGCAAGGGTACGTTTAACTTCGAGTTTATTTACGTTATGAATAACAAAACATATTGTTACAGTTAAAACCCTTTTCTTGAGATATATTTCTTTGAGGTACGATCAGAAAAAGAAGATTTGTAGGAAAAATAAAGTGAGTAACATCGCCCCAAGGATTGCTCAGCTAAAATGGCTAACTGTACTATGAGCAACAGCGTCGTTTAACCAGTTAGCGAAAAAAATCGTGTGTGCACGTATCGCCCCTGCACGAACTAAACGTATTTTAACCTTAGGAGTGGTTAATCGAGACTGTTGCCCATAGTACTCTTGTCCATATGCGAATTTGCCATTTTGAGAATATTTGCCCTTTTGCGAACAAAGGGAGAGACAGGACACATGGCGAGAAAAACCGATAAACGTTAAGTCGGAATAATTTTTATTGCTATTTTTTTATTCCTTATTTCTTTTGATCACAATACTCTTAAGTAAAAGTAGGGTATCAAGTTATTAAATACCACCAACGTCATTATTAAAACAAACACGAACTCATTTCGCAAGGCATATTAAAATCGGACCACGTATCTTATTCTGTACCCAAACCCGTGATAGGTAAACAATGTCACTTAGACTGTGGCTACACGAGCGGTTATCCCGCCGCGGGGAAGCGGGAAACCGCTTATGACTACCTACCCATTGGATCCGCATGATTTTCTCTCCCCTGTAATCCGCGGTGGAAAACCACATCATTCTGAAATTATAACTACGAAAATAACTCTGTGTTGTATGCCTGTCTATTAACCACTGAACCCTTTCGATGATTTTAGTATTCATGAAGAATAAAGGCTAGATAAGATTCAATATTATTCCTGAAATTCCCACAGCAAATGAAATTCCTGGCGGACACGGGTAGAAGTAAGTTATGGGCTATTTACATCGGTCAATTTTAGTTGAGTTTGGAAGCAAGTCGCTTCCAAAACTGAACCGCAGGTGATGACGTCGCTGTCGTCTATTTAGTTGATGGCGTAACCTATAATAATATGTAATGCTTTAGTTCCAGTTTTGGCCATCGGATCAGGTAATTTTGTTCACCTGCGGCGTAAGCCCAATTGCCATTAGCACGGTCGATTGTCGCCATGTAGCGAAAGTTGTGCGGCTTTAGGTGTGAAATACACAGAAGCGACGCGGCTCAAATACGGCGGCGATATGGTGCAGATGTGAGACTTTCGGATGCTCTCGGCAAAGAAAATACACGTATCGCCGCTGTATCTGCGCCTTATCTCCGCCGCATCCTTTCTGTGTATTTCACGCCTTAGTCACCAATGTAAATACCACATTAACGATATTCTTCCATATTTAATAGTGACTGCTTCGGTTTAGGAGCGTCTTTCCGCGGCGTAAAATCTGCTCGTGTAGCATCGCACTTAAATATGCAACGCCTAAGCCTGCCGTATTACGGACCATAACGTCATGAATATTAAGCCGCGTTAACGTGACGTGAACGATCCGGGCCCGTCAAAAACCGGCTTAAAATATCGGGTGTGAATAACATGGTTAAGTATATTACACAACAATAATAATATCTGATGTGCTGTATGAGATATCCATTTTTAGCTTGGACGAATGAAAGATTTTTATTGATTCATTCTTCAAACATCGAGATTTAAGAAAACAAATAGGTCTCGACTAATACGAAGTGTTATTTTTGATAAAAAGAAGATTATAGTATACAAAAAAATCTTAATATTATTATAGTTGGCTATAATAATCACAATTCGATATAATAAGAAACTTTTGTTGTTCCAAGGCGCAGACTGCATAAAAACAGAAGCTTTACTTATTTTGTTAGATGTATTACCTTTTATAATAATATTCCACAACAAATCATAGAACTGCCTTTGTTAATTATTACTCTTAAGCTAGGGTTTCCTAGGATGACGGTGCCGTCATATTACGGCCATAATTTAGCGACATAGAACGATGTCTATGTAAACAATTCGGCGCGGTTTCTGACGTTACGGTGTCGCCATTTTGTTTACATAGACACCTTTCAACGCCGATATATTACGGCCGTAATATGACGGCACCGCTATCCTAGGAAATCCTAGTTTTAGCTTGAACCCTGTAAATTGATTCATTGGGAAAAGGGTCTAATATCTGGAAACGATATGTATTTCCTTCTGATGGAGCTGATATCTTTTTAGCGCCTGTTTTTCTTGTCAGCTAAAAGACGTCATGGGTGGTATAGGGTAAAAGAATTGACGATTAAAAATGCTTATTATGTGAGATTAACTACCTATATTTGAATCATAGACTTAGAAAAATCTTCGCTGCGCTATTTCTATTGAGGGCTCCACACTCGCGCCGCGAAAGCCCGCGAAGCTCGCGAACCGCGAGTGTGGAGGGTTTCGCGGCTTCGCGTATGGGCTTCGCGGTTTCGCGTTCGCGCTTCGCGGCGTTCCCCGTCCGGTGGCGGTTAGGCTCTTTATGTTTGAGAGATCGCAAATTAAAAATTAAATTTTTAGGCTTAGCACGCACTGCGATTTAACGCGAGTGGTTTGGGAATACTTAGCTGAAAACTCAAAACCGCATGCAAACACGCACTGCGGTTGGCGTTTTGCTTAATTTTATATCAGTTCCATCATGTATTATTGGCGAACAGCGTGTGTTGTGGCTTGTGTCGTTCAGTCAAGGCTGAATAAAAATCGAATGCGGTTAAACGATGTGCGTGCGCCACCATACTATGGGACACAAAAAAATCGCGCGTTTACAAACCGCGGGCTTAGCACGCACTGCGATTAAACACACACGTTTAAGCGCACAGGTCTGAAACCGCCATAAAATGTAGCACATAGGTTTACTATGCAAGCGCACGCATTTGCGAGTTTTTTTCAGTGACTGATTTAAAAAACGTAACTTGCTACGTTTTGTTTTTTTTTTGTTTTGCGTTTTCAGCTATTCCTAAACCGCTCTATTTATTTATGACAACCATTTCTAATCATGACCAACCACCAAATCCATACTTAATCTAAAATCACAAAAGATGAAGTACTTTTTATGAGTCTGAAACACGATAGAACACGGAGAACAGTTTTTACGATGTCACTTTTGATTTCAATATTTATTACCAACTAAATTGAATTTCGTTCTCCGATACGTTTTTTTATGAAATTTCATGTTTACAGCTTAGTTTATTGCGACGATAGCTTTGATGTTTATTGTTACCTAGGGCGGTAAATCCAAGGCAGTTAGTTTTTTATAGACAACTAGCGGCCGCCCGCGACTTCGTCTGCGTGGAAAGTTTTATTGTTATCCCTCGGGAACAACTTTTTTCGGAATAAAAGGTACTATATTTCCTTCTCTGTGTCCCTGACAACGTGTATGCAATTTCATGATGATCGGTTCAGTAGTTAAGTCGTGAAGGCGTAACAAACAAACAAAGGTAAGGTAGTAAGGATACCTTTTTTAAGGATACCTAAGGATTAGTAAGGATAAAGATACGAGTGTAAAAAAAAGTATGCATCTAAAGGGTACTTACCATTCGTATTATACGTGAGACGCAATTAAAAATTCATAAAGTATACCTATAATTATTTATAGTTAAAAAACTGAACCCTAAGTTATTGATACTCAAAACCGTAATAAAATTGATGTTAGCGTCATTTTGAAAGTTATTTGGTTCACAGATTTTTTTAGAAATAATATTCGCAAAGATCGGGTCTCGGGATGGGTGACCGAAAATCTACTATCTCAGTCCGTGCTAAGGAAGACACGTTAAGCCGTTGGTCCCGGCTACTTTTGCAGCATTTTTAGGCACTGTGCTCAAAATTGTTATTAACACCTACCAATTGGGCCCGCGTGGTGGGTTACGGCCCATTCTCCTTATCCACCCATAAGGAATGCCTGTGCCCCAGTAGTGGGGAGATTAAAAATGGCTGATGGTCATCAAAGGCTAAAATGCACAATCTTTATTCCGCTTAAAATTGGAACAGTTTAAATTATTCAAGCTGGATAGATGTTAATATCAAAATCCGTGTTCCTTAAGTCTTGATGAGTAACATACTCCTTATGATTAACTTAACATGCTCCAACTTCAGCGCTTCATTACAGAAAGAACTTAGCCAAAGTCAAGGATTCAGTAAGTACCGAAAGTTGAAGTTAAGTTAAAATAAGTGAGTTTTAAGTTTGCAAGCGAAGCGCACTCTTTAGTTGTGGTCTGAGTTACAGAAGGTGTATTTTTATTGAAACAACAAGCTTAAAATAAAGTATCACGGTAGAAGTTTGCTTAATCTTTGTTAAATTGTTACTTTGTCAAAAATAAACTTAAGACGTAATTAAATTAACGTAATAACATAAGAATGTAATAAGTACATGCTACATATTAATACCTAGCGCATTCTTAAAGTTGCGTATCTGTTGGCAACTCACAAAGATTTGAGTATATAATATTATGTTTTTTAACTGAACTCATTCATAAAATTAAAATTAAAATAAACCGGAGGTCGTGAGTCATTTGTTTTTTATCACAATGCGAAGTTCGTCGCCCATAGCAAAAAACAAAAATTAACGCGAAAATATTTCAGGGTGACATTTTTTATTATTTTGAAACTTCGCTTTCCCTGTAAGTTTGCTCTGCTTCCCCTATTTGAGTATCGTAAAGCATTGGTATACATAATGTGGTTGTTTTCGTGTCTATCTACATAATGAAATTAGGGAAGGTCAGCATTCAAATGTGATCACATAAGAAAGGGTGATTTCAGTCACATTATTAATTTAAGATCGATATAGCTTTGAAAGATTCGAGGATAATTGAATTTAAAAAACACTTTATCAAAAGTGAGATAATACGTTTTTGTAGTTGTACGTATCAAATTCTAATACGCTTTCGCTTATGTTCTTGGGTGGGGCTTAGGCCAGAAATCCCGTTGAATCTGTTTTCCCAAAGAGCACCAACTTAAATTAGAGAGCTTTGCAATGAAACTCACACCTAAGTTTTATTCTAACATAACATCTGTGATAGTTGTCTCTACAATATAGACACAGAATAGATACAGTACTACGGTACAGTAACGAGCAATAAAATGTGTCTTCATCATCATCATCATCATATCAGCCGCACGACACCCACTGCTGGGTATAGGTCTCCCCTAAGGCCTGAAATACATAGAAGCGGCGTAAGGTGCGGATACGGCGCAGACAGGATCTCCACGACGATCGGTTCTGCGCTGCCCGCATCCAGTGGTTTCCCGCAACCTTCACCAGATCGTCGGTACACCTTGTCGGGGGCCTACCCACGGAGCGTCGTCCGGTGCGCGGTCGCCATTCCAGTACCTTTCCGCCACAATGGCCATCGGTTCTTCTCGCTATGTGTCCCGCCCATTGCCACTTCAGCTGAGCAATCCTTCGAGCTATGTCGGTTACTTAAGTTCTCCTGCGGATCTCCTCGTTTCTGATTTGATCACGCAAATGTGTCTTAGAACTATGTTATATTTTCCTCACAAAAAACGATTGTTTTTTGCCATTATATTCTACTAGCTTCCGCCCGCGACTTCGCCAGCGTGGATATTCAGAAAATCCCTAAGAAACCTTTGACTGCGATAAAAATATCCTATGTTTTAATCTAGGTATTTCATTATATTATTGATAATAATAAAGGTGAAAGTTTATGAGATTAAAAGTTTGTTTCTCAATCACGCAAAAATTGTCTGTATGGATTTGAATTAAAGGACATCAGGCACAGTCCCATAGAAAAAAACCAAAGAATGTATAACATTTCTGTATTTTCCAAAATGTAGGCATGTATTTAGTAATTCATAGAAAATATTCAGATTTTTACGAAGATTTATGTTTTAAGAGTTATTTATGTTTGAAAGTATTTTTTTTGGTAACCCCGACACATAGCAACACCACCACGACAACACGTTTCGTTAGCTGTGTTATGCTAGGGCCACACTACCGTGATATGCCAACAATTATGACCATTGATGAACCTTATGCGTATAGGAATAAGGAAAATTATGGCCATAATTATTGCCATATCACGGTAGTGTGCACGTAACATTAGTGATACAGATTAGCACCACAATGCACGAGTCGGAACCAGATCAAACGGATAATCTGTGAACAAAACACTTTTGACAGTTGACAGACAGCCGGCAGACATTTTCTCTTGTGCCACAGAACAAATATACTCAGGGGAGACTTGTGAAATCGCTGACAAAGATGTCCGTTTCATTGATATGCTTTTTTTTCAATAATTAATTAAAGCTAAATGAAGGAGTTAAAAAATAATATTGCTGCTGTTTTATGATTCTAGTAACATAAAGTGTTTATAGATAACAGAATTATGTTTATACACTTTTGGGTCTCATGTGCCTGATGTCCTTTGGTAGTTTAGTAGCACACATATAGTTTATAGCCAGCCTATCAAATCTATCGCAATCGCTTTCATTTGTCAGATGAATGTGACACATTGCTACGTTTCTTTGGTAAGTATTTTTTGTGCCAAAAAGAAGTATCAATGTATCAAGTCCTGAAAGCGATTGTGATAGATTTTGAAATTAGACAATAGATAGGCTGGCTATAAACTATATGTGTGCTACCAAACTACCAAATTTAATGCAAATCCATACAGACTTGAGAAACAAACATCCAAACTCACAAACTTTCATATTTATTATTATTAATATGATGAAAAATCAGGTAGGTTTTAAAAATATCCAAACTGTTAAGATATTGCCACGAATTTCTTATTTTATATGAAAACCGGCCAAGTGCGAGTCGGACTCGCACACGAAGGGTTCCGTACCAAAAAACGGCAAAAAAACACGTTTGTTATATGGGAGTTCCACTTAAATATTTATTTTATTCTGTTTTTTGTATTTGTTGTTATTTTTGTAGTTGTTGTCAAGCTATCACGGTTTATGAGATACCCCTGGTGACAGACATACAGACAGACAGACAGACAGACGGACAGTGAAGTCCGTCGTAATAGGGTCCCGTTTTTACCCTTTGGGTACGGAACCCTAAAAATGAAACCTTATGTAACCTTTGAAACTGGCCCTAACTAAAAAAATTACATTCTGATTTAGTCAGTCATGTAGACAAATTATAAATAACGTCATTTCGCGACTTCCATATCGTTGTAGTCATTAAAGGCGTTCTACACTAAAACGTGTCTGTCGAGCGATCTCCCCGCTTTGTAGTGAGCCTCGATCTGTGCAAAGATGGGATCAATACTACATCCAACCGATTACATTCGCTGCGCATTCAGCCATTAAAGGCCCATTTATATCTACAGGCATTGTCACGTGCCGTGGTCGGCGAAATAATGTTCTTTACTAGAGTATAGGCGTAGTCACTTCTGCTGAACGTGACCATGCCCACACCATTATATTTTTGCTGGCCATACATTTTCAATCTCTTTATAGTCCGTGAGCCCGCGACAGTATTGCCTACGTCATATGACATCACGATGAAATGCATGGCACACGGTCGGAAAAGTTGTACTGAGCGAGGATCAGAAGATTATCGCAAATAAAATTGGCCAGAAGCTTAATAAAATCTTCCACTTCCGTTCAAAATTTCAAGATTATATTTACGTCATGTGACATCAGTAAGAGACCCGTGTCATCATTTAGTTTTCAATCGTAGAGAGAGTAAATATAAGTTTGTCACTTCTGAATTTACTAAAAAAACAAAAAAAATTAGTTTAAGGTATTCCGGCCATTTCAGGGTCTTTTACTGATGTCACATGACGTAAATATAATCTTAAAAATTTGACCGGAAGTGGAAGATTTTCTTAAGCTTCCGGCCAATTTTATTTGCGATAATCTTCTAATCCTCGCTCAGCACAACTTTTCCGACCGTGTGCCATGCATTTCATCGTGATGTCATATGACGTAGGATATATTGTCGCGGGCTCACGGACTATTACACGAATTGCACGCTTGCAGTCGATACTGTAATAGAAGATCCGAATGGAAAAAATCACCTCGGTGGTCTAATGGTTCACCCACCCGTGTAAGACGCAAGGGTTCCGAGTTCGATTCCCAGAGGGGGAACAATATTGATTGGTGGTAGGGCTTATTTCAAGTCCGCCTGGCTAGCTACCACAGAGGAAATAATCACTACGTTTTACTAACTACCACCATCTTACCTAAATCTGACGACATAACAACAATTAAAAAATTGTTGTGTTCCCGCAGTTAGAGCTAAGATAGCCAGTTCCTCAATCAATCAATCAATCAATCAATATATTTATTTGCAAAAATATGGTTACATTAGTTGTTACATACAAATCACCAGCATATTTTGTTGTTATTGTCAACGTGCAAAATGTACAAAAAAATATTATTAAAAATTGTCAAAACTGCAAATTTAATCTGTTAAATAATTAATACCTACTTATTTAAAATTGTCAGATTTAAAAGAGATTAAGTACATTATTACAAATTACAAATTATTCAATCAGTTATCATTATCTGAATGTCAATTACATATGTAAAAAAATGTCAAATTATGTATAAAAAAATGTCAATTACATTTTATAATCATTATACTTATTATCAAAATGTCAGTCACAATCACAATTTATTTAACACTATTTTATCATTTAAGAAGTCATTTACCGAATAATATAATTTGTTAATTAGACATTTAAACAACTGTGTCCTGAATTTAGTTAAGGTCAGTCTTTTAATTTCATTGGGTATTTTATTGTATACCCGAATGGCCATACAATAGGCATTCCTTGAAAACACTCTAAGCCTTTGTTGTGGAATACATAAATCCTCACCTTTTCTACCTCTATATGCATCAATCTCCTTGTTTTGTTTAAATAAGTTGAAATGCTTTTTAACAAACATTCCCATTTCAAAAACATATAAACATGGAAGTGGTAATATATTCATTAATTTAAAAAGAGGCTTACAAGAATCCAAATAACCTGCACCACAGATAGAACGAATACATTTTTTCTGGATTTTAAAAATTCGAATTGCATCCACTGAATTACCCCAAAGTATGATACCATAGCGTAATATAGATGAAACATAACCGTGGTAAGCTACGAGGGCTGACTGTTGCGATGCTATCTGTCTGATCCTATTCAAAGCATATATAAACCTGTCAAGTTTTGATACAACTGAGTCAATATGAGCTTTCCAGTTGCAGAGATTGTCTATAGTGATTCCTAAAAATTTTGTAACATCTACTTCTTCGATTTTATTATTATTTAAATGTATGTCAATTTTATTCTTCCTACTATTTATCGTTTTAAAATGTATGAATTTTGTTTTTTTAACATTTATTTTAAGATTATTAGATTCCAACCACTGTACTACTTTCTTAAATTCAGTATTAGCTTTATATTCAATGTCATCATCTTTAGCTTTAATAATTAGGGTAGTGTCATCGGCAAACAAAATACATGTCTGATCAGTAACATTTGGCAAGTCATTGATATAAAGGAGAAAGAGAAGTGGTCCTAAAACACTTCCCTGTGGTACACCACATTTATTTGGTCGATATTCAGACTTATAAGATTTCCTAGCTTTACCTTGCATTTTAGATACTTCTACACATTGAATGCGATCTTTTAAGTAGCTTTCAAGCCAGGCCAGAGCATTACCCCTTATGCCGTAATTTTCTAATTTATTTAAAAGTAGTTTGTGAGATACGAAGTCAAATGCTTTGGTCATGTCTAAATATATCGCTAACGTATTCAGTTTAGAGTCAAGGCTATGCGTCAAATGTTTTATTAGGTTAAAACAAGCAAGAATCGTGCTTCGGCTTCTCCGAAAACCGAATTGTTCTTCCTTGAGTATCTTATGAAGTGTGATAAAGGCATAGATTTTATCATACATGACCTTTTCAAAAATCTCCTCCTCAGTGATAAGGATTCCGGGTGTTGTGTACGTCCACCTTCGGCCTTATCGTCACTTAGCATCAAGTGAAGTGAAGGTCAAGGAAGGACTAACTGGTGCATAAAAAAATAAAAGAACAGTTTTCCGTGTACTCACATATTGTAGAGTAGACATTACGTAGGTACAAGCAATCTTAGACTAAACCAGGGGTCCATACGTTGTCATTTTACCTAAAAATATTGGTTTAGCTTTAGAATTCTCATTTAAATTGTCCAAGATTGGCGTCCTAGGCTCCCTAGGCATAGCTTTCAACAATTTGAACAAAACTAAGGAATTATTTATCTGTAAACGAAACTGAAAAGGTAACGATTTAATTTTGGTTTTATAGTTGAAAATTAACACGGGTCCCTGGCTAGTCAGAACCAAAGTACTGTTTATTGTTTTAAATTTCCATGGTTATTTACTTTATAAGAATAAACTATGTCGTAATTTACACCATGTACGGAGACTCAAACTTAAACAAGTACATGGTGTAAATCCCGACATTGTTTATTCTAATAACAGTACTGAGGGCCTAGCCAAAGTAACATTGGCAAATCTTCGTTATCGCTTCGCTTTCGAAACATGTATGGGATTGACATAAGGTTTCGTTAACAATCGAATTTTAAAACATCAAATCCATACATGTATCGATCGAAGTGAAGCGATAGCGAAAATTTGCAAATGTTACTTTGGCCAGGGGGGCAGGGGGGCTACTCAAATGGCCACTTTTCTATTCATTCGCTAACTTAAAAATTAAAAATAAGCCATAAACACCAAAATAACGTGTCGTAATCCATACATACGTGTCGGCTTGTTAATTCCATACAATACAACAATGTCTGTGATTTACATAAACTACGACGTCTGACTTGATCGTTTAATTGCTTATTTTCAATATTTAAGTTAGCGATCGAATAGAAAAGTGGCCATTTTGAGTAGCCTGTCCCTGTCTAGATATAACAAACACCCTTTACATTATTTTGTGCTACAGGCGTAGCCACGTTAAGGTTGTGGACTGCACGCTTGCAGTTGATATGCATGAAGCCGGCAAATGCAATCTCGTGACGTCATTTCTGACACAGTCAGACGCAGTTGAACGTGTCAACTGCACATTTCATGGAATTTGTGTGATAGAGCCCTTATAATCGCTGGATATGCTACGTACTAGCTGGTAAATAAGAACGAGTAACTGGCTCCAAAATGAGGTTTCAAAAAAAATTTTTTTGCTATCATAAAAACTACGTTCATATAACATAGTTATAAATTACATCCATGATACGACACGCAATTAGTTGCTCAAAATGCATTTGTTTTGGTTGTAGCTAGTTTCAATATACGTTCATCAATATTAACTTGCGGTTAAGCTAGGAAATGTACTATGGGCAACAGCGTCGCTTAACCAGTTAGCAACAAAATTCGTGTGCACGCGTACCTATCGCCCCCTAAACGTATGTGACAGCGGGCGCGGCGTGCAAGCGATTTTAACCTTAGCCAGTGGTTAAGCGACGCTGTTGCCCATGGTACATGTAATATAGAGTCTATCTATACACACAAACCACAAAGCAAATCTGTCAAAGCGTCGATGAAACGCGCAAGTTTTAATTAGTGTACACTTGGTATTAGTTATCTAAGTCCGGGAACCATTTCCGGATGTTTCCGGTATTGACGAATACGCACAGCAAATACTACGGGAACATGTTGAATTTATGGTTCGTTAGCAAATATGGGGGAATCAAACGGCCTATTATATGCCACAAATTACAGTTGTATAATTATGTACAATAGTGTAATAATGCGTTCGGTTTCGGTTTGGTGCGCTTTCTTGTAATTAAGGTTTAAGCAATATGTATGATTGATATTTGATGACACACATTGATGTGATACACCACTCAACAACTGTCTTTAAATCTTTATTACATTCATCTTCTAAGGTATCTTTGTTTGTACATTTTATTACTAGTGTAGTATCGTCGGCAAACACGATACAGTCATAGTCAAGTGCTTCGGGCAAGTCATTTATATAAAGTAAAAAAAGTAAAGGTCCCAATACACTCCCTTGTGGAACACCGGTTTTATTATTTACTTTTGGCGCGGATCCAACAGTTATCTTTTTGTTAGTAATTTTTGACTTTCCCATACTAATACAATATTTTAGCTGTCAAGTTAGTATGGGAGAACCAAAATTTTTTTTCGTTTTTCGACCCATGTTTCTTGGGAAAAAATGTTTAGTTACATTGGTACAATACACCCTTAAGTTAATTAAAACGACTACAAAATGACGGTGTATAGTTAAATTAAACGCATTGGCTTGTATGTTGCTTAAATCTTCAATTATTTGACGACACATAGCTGTGATATCGACGAACTAAATCTATTGTTAAATACAATACTTTTTGTTGTTTTTCTTTAGGCTTATTAATTTCTCACCATAAAACATATTGTGGTATTTACACAAGTTGAATTGGTAGGCGATTTAAATCAATTAGTGCTTTTTATAGACAATCGCTTGTAAAATCTAATCACAAACCTAATTTCAATAAGACGTCGATTCGATTTTGTAAGCGATTGTCAATAAAAAGTGCTAATTGACTAAAATCGCCTGACAAGTCGACCCGTAATATAAAAAAACCCGTAATAGGGTATTACACCATTTTTAGAAAACTGCTTTAAATTAATTCTGAGGTCGTAATAAACCAGTGGAATTTTTATTTTAATTTTATAAAACCATTAAATGCCCTAAAACACGATTTTAATTTTGATTTTGAATTTTCGCGCGAAAACACTAGCCACCATTTTGTTTATGCTCGTGACGTCATTCTGTTAGTAAACAATACGAATGCGAAAAGAGCTGTCATGTTTATTTACTATTGGAGTGACGTCACACTGTAATCCAAAATGGCGAATGGCGCTGGCGTTTTGAACATTTGAAGAATAGATTAAAAAATACGATTTTTAAAATTGAATTATAAAATTTATATTGCATTTTTATGAATAAATATCGACGTTTCTCGTTTACTATTTATGAAATCTATCTTAAATATGCATTTTTATACTTTATTTTTCATGGTGTAAAATAGCCTATTTATAATAATAATGTCTTGGTTCCATGAAGCTAAACAACATTCTCGAAGAAACACGTAGCTGATTGTACCCATAAGGAAAAGGGTTTGATACATTCGATTTCATTACGGATCGCAGAGATCCATCAAAATTGATGACTTAATAGATCCACCGAGATAGAACTGGTGGTTTGAAACATAAATAGATTGTTGGCCGTCCATTAGCGGTGTTTGAAAGACGCCTGATGTCTAATCTGTGAGATAACCGTGGAGCTCTGGAGCTCGTCCGAAACTTCGTTAAATCTGTAAAGTGTGAAAGGTGCTTAAGGTATAAAAGACTATTGGCCGAATACTCAAACGCTACTTAACTTTGAGCGGCTCTGAAACAGCATGCTGTCTTTGTCATATCTTTGACATTTAATGCGACAGGACGACGTTTGAGAGCCCCTCAAAGTTAATTAGCGTTTGAGTATTCGGCCATTAGCAACGTGTTACAAAATAACCCCTAATGCCAAATTTGGTAGATAGGGACCATCAAACTGAACAACTTTGACTATGGGACCAACTCTGAAATAGCGAAAAAAATAATCAGCTGTTTCATACAAAAATTAATAACGAAAATTTCGAAATGTATGAAACAGCTGTTTTTTTCGCGATTGTAAAAGTTCCGCCGCACAGTTCCGGTTAAGAATAGGACTGTCCCATCTCATCCTGTGGGTATCGTAGAAGGCGATAAAGGGAAGTTTTAGGGACCCGGTGCAGACCATCGCACAAAGGGTCACTCGAATGGCAGCGAGGAAACTGTCAACAACAGCATTCCCGAGGAGGGTTGGTGTCAGGCAGACGGCCGACCGTAAAACTTTGCCAAAACCTAATGCAGTATGTATTACATGCTGCGCCGACCCCAATAGTGGTCGTTCTACGAGCGCAAAATTTTATTTTGTGTAGAGCACTACAAATAAATTGGGATAAGGACAGGAGGATGATGATGATGTAAAAGTTGTTCAGTTTGATGGTCCCTATCTACCACATTCGGGTTTAGGGGTTATTTTGTAACACGTTGTATAATTTGTTTCCATATTTTCATTCATTTCATAATTTGTTTGCTGTAAAAAAAGGTTGGCCTTTTGTATTGCCACAAGCATTAATTAGTAGCCTTAATTTTTTAAACTGTTTGTTTAGTTTTGTTTAACATCCATTATCATCGTAAAAATCTAAATATTTTTTCCAGTTTCAGTAAATTTAAGTCAAAAGTCATTAATTCAGGCTTTGGTTTGCAAATCAACAGCGCCGTACTTTATACCACTGAGAAAAATCTGCAGAAACTCAACAAGATAATCCTTTGTTATAATTTTTTGTAGATTATGTTTGTGAATGTTATAATATTGGGTCCATGAAAATCCTGAAAAGATAATTAACTACCTAAAATACGAAATTAGAAGTTTTTATTTATTCTTGCATTGAAAACCAAATACTATAAAAAAATCCGTTATTGCGATTTACTACCGTTATTCCATTTCAGGTTTCAGGGGACAATAAAACGCTGTCCGCTTATAACTTACAAACAATTTCAACGGTTCGCTTAAGTTCAAAACTTTCATGCGTCATTAACCAGCCTATGATAGAAAAGAATTACCGCTCCGATCGCTAACTACGCCCCGTAAGTCGTTAAAATATACGCCATATTTTATGAGCCGTGTCGCAACTTTGTTAATGAGGAAAAATCATCGACTTATACGCATATTTCACCTCTTCTGAAAACAGGTACAAAATAGCTCGTTATAGTCAATGCAGCTATACTATTTCTC
This sequence comes from Agriphila tristella, assembly GCA_928269145.1. Taxonomy (NCBI): domain Eukaryota; kingdom Metazoa; phylum Arthropoda; class Insecta; order Lepidoptera; family Crambidae; genus Agriphila; species Agriphila tristella. The sequence continues at coordinate 5,644,208 of OV743435.1, forward strand.
TAAGTTTGCAGCGTCCAGTTCGTCGCTGCAGCTGCGTTGTCTGGCAGGTGTCATATTCCTATTACCGATATCTATTTAAACTATTTGGAATCTATGGCCCTGTCCTAATTGGCCATCGGTCGTGCAATGGTGCGTCCGTCCGATGAAACTGGTCATGCGACCGTGCGATCAAACCTAGTGATATTTATTGAATGTCCTTACTGACGGTCGCGAGATCATGCGATGCGTCTATAGTTCAGTTTTATCGCACGATGAAATCGCAACGCATGATCGCACGAGCGATGCCAATTAGGACAGATAGGCCCTGTCCTAGTGACATGGGTATAAGACATCTGTCAGAAACTCGACGAAATGATCACTGACAGTGAAGTTGCATGTTAGAGAATAGCACCGCAAGACGTTTAATCTACAGGGTGTTTAGAAATAGCCTTCTAAAGCCGAATATGGTAGATAGGGTACCCTGTAAAATGAGTAAAAAACCCTGAAAACCACCACAAGGCTGAGAAATTTCGTTCTTTATTTAAATTGAAAACTGCAAAGTGGCAACCCTAGATTCAAATAGACAATTTTTTCCGATAATCAATACCATTACCTAACAGGCAAAAGCAAATCAGAATTTCGGTCTAGGTACTATACAGTTTATCAGAAAAAGTTTTTTTTTTCAAAAATCTTGTGATTTTCGGGGTTTATAATATTTTTTCGGAATTTTCTGCATGGTATCCAATCTTCTATATTCGGCTTTATAGGGTTATTTCCAAACACCCTGTATACTTATAATACAAACTATAATGGATCCAATTCTGTATGTACATTGAAGATTATTTGATGATAGGGTATTTGTTAGATAAAAGCATAGAGATAATCAAACCAAACGTTCCCGAGTAATTACCCAAATGTCCAGGAGGACGAAATCACGGGTCGAAGCTAGTGTTACCATATCTCCACGCTTGACTGGCGGAATGGATATTGCAGTGTTGGCCCCCTTTTAACCACCAGAAAACTCTGCATTTACTGCTCCGCATAATGAGCCATGCACACATAGGTGTTCCATTATCTCTAATTCATTAGTAGGTATGCATTTGATCAAACGGCACACGCCACAGCGTTAGTCTTTAAACTAACACTACACTTGAGTACTATGTCGCACCAAAAATCGCGCATGTTTTAGAAGGTGACAACCCTTAAAATTAACGCAATCATTAGTGACATGGTTCTAAAATTTTAAGCCTCTTTTCAGGCCCACCATACAATATCTAAAATAAATTTTGCAAACTTATAACTGTAGTCATAAACGCAATTTAAACATAGATTAACGTAGTTATATTTTTAAACCAGAAGTTATTTATTTAAGAAAACTGACTGTTATTTCCAAGGCTTTTTGACAATATTGAAGTATTTTTTAAGAAAGCTTATAAATATAATTGAGATTATTAATATAATTGAGCCTGCTACGGGTGAGTCGATTTTTTCTAGTTCTTTTTCAATCATAATAATAATCTTAATACCTATAAAAAATTATTGTGAATGCCTAAAATCTAAAAGTTCAATAATTTAAGAAAGCTCTATAATAGTTTCTTGTAAGCATAACTATTAGTCCAAAAACAACCTTTTTTATACACGCCACTAAACATATTTTTTATCTCCCACAAAACATTTACCCAGTTGCCAATATTTGAATACTATTTTTCGCAGCGTTTCAAGGCAAAACATCATAAATCGTTTTGGGCAAACACCTTCAGTCCCTGGGCATACTGCTTACGCCTGAAATAGTCCTTGGGGATATCTGGAGAGCCGACATGTAAATGCGACGTAGGTTCTTTTGCCCCGGGCAAGCTAAGAGGCCATTCACAATGACACGGAATTGGAACACAAAATAGAGAGAGGATAGAAGCACAGTCTTAATATTATACTGTACACTTCTTAATAATACTGTGATAGAAGTCAAGCTTAGTACCTCAACCCGGTTAAAAATAAGTCGTCCTCTCTACATAATTGCTGTGCCCTTTTTCAGGGTCTACACGTTCTACTACATGTTCTTTGTTATTCTATGTATACCTACCATCTTTATAACATTGTGAAATGCAATAAATAAATTGAAATTGAAAATTAAGTTAACTCGGCTCCTGAAGAGAAAGCGACCCCTGTCTTTTTCTGCTTGCCTCACGCCACCGTCGTAAATTTTTTGAAAATTTTCGGTAAATGATCGCCAACCAGTATACTAAACTTGACTTCTGTCCTCTCTCCATTTAGTGAGTGGAAGGAGCGTCAATATAAACGCTCAAATGACTATCTGTCATCAGTTTTTTGAGCATTTTCTCTATCTAGTGTCGACGAATACTCGTGTCTTTTAGAATTTATGGATCACTAGCAGCCGCCCGCGATTTCACCTGCGTGGTTCCCGTTCCCGTGGGAATATCGGGATTAAAAGTATCCTATGTTTTAATCTAGGCTTTCTACTATTTGTGTGCCAGATTCCAACCAAATCCATTCCGTAGTTTTTGCGTGATTGAAAAACAAACATTCAAACATCTAAACATCCAAACCCACAAACTTTCACATTTATAATATTAGTAGGATTATGGAGAAAGGCATCATATTGCTATGCGTTTGTTTGTACATTATGGCAATCAACTAATGTGAAGGGACCCTAAGACGACTTCACAGAGTGAATAATTTTGATGCCAACTTGATGCCAATATTTTCAAAACTTAGATGACAATAACCTACCTACTTGTTGTCGAAAATGACAAATCCAAAAAGTTACTTGAAGTTCAAAACCACAAAGTTATTCGAATCTTACTTTATGTATTTATTGTATGGTTTGTGTCATATTATAAATCACTGACCTGATTTTTTTATGGAAGTCAGTGTTATTAATTATAACACAGACCATACAACAAATATGACGAAAAGAGTTAAATATTGGAACTTTAAAAAGCTTACGCCAAAATAGGAGACATAAGTTGACATGACCCTTCCTTTTTCAATAAAAACGGAACATGTAAGCATTTTGTATTTCAAATTAAGTAAAATAAAACGTTACCTACTTCGAAAGGTCATTTTACTTAAAACGAAAACACAGAAAGTTGAAAATGTTGTACCGTATTTTCCCACTTTATTCCCGAAGGAGATATAAAATTTGTAGTTCTCCAAAATAGTCGGAGTTTTAATGAAACTAATGTAACACTCCGTTTGCAACTGGGTTTAATTTAAACTAAACTTGTCCCGATGACGTGATTCCACCGAAAAGTTGATATAATTATTAAGTTTTTAAGTAAACCAAGCGCGATTCCAAGTAAATTGGACTATAATAATAATTAAAAAATATTATAGTCCAAATAATTAAATAAATATAGTTATTTCATGACTCGCAATCGAAAGCCATATCACGATAAATATTTCATTGCCACTCAACCAAACTATCCAAATGATTTCTAAAGAGTTAATTTCTACGAAATTAGTACCCATAATCCTAAGTGATATAGCTCTTGAACAAACCAAGTACTACAGTGAAGGATGTCATCATAAAAACTGACACCACATGCGGCTTCTTAGATTATGAATCATCATCGGCCCATTTAATATCCCCACTGCTGGGGCACAGGCATTCCTTATGGATGGATAAAGAATGGCCTATAACCCACTTGATGGTCCAATGTGATGGGAGCTGAGTGCATGCGGGGCAACCAACTTAACATGCCATCCGAAAAACGAAGCAGCTCAATTTATAATGTTGTGGTCACCCATCCCGTTTGCGACCTTAGCGAAAGTTGCTAAAGCTATAGGGTTTCCTAGGATGACGGTGCCATTATATTACGGCCGTAATTTATCTATATAAACAATACGGCGCAGTTTCTAACGTAACGGTGTCGCCGTATTGTTTACATAGATAACATTCAACGCCGCTATATTACGGCCGTAATATGGCGGCACCATTGTCCTAGGAAACCCTAGCTTTACGCTTCATCCGCGAAGCCACTCCACCAAAAATAGTGAAAACCCAGCTTATAATATACCCAACCTTATGCCAAAAAAGAAGCACCCTCACTTTTCCACGGTCAGTTAACCCTAACACCCGCCATGATGTATGCAGAGGCGGTTGTCCCAGATTAGTTTAACGGCGTTTTTGTCCCAACAGATTCGATAAACGTTGCCTGCGTTATTTTTTTGATAAACACAACATAGTTGGGACGCTCACTGGCTTTACAGAGTTATACGGACTCAAGGGATTTTCTGCTAGAAATAATATTGGTGAGGGAATATTTTTTACGTCTGAACAAGTCTGAACAATTTGACAGACGTTAGAAATGTAAATAATACTTATTTTTGTTTATTGTTGTTAAATCATTTTACACTAATAAGTTTTCATAAAAAAATACGACGACAGTCACAGAACAAAGTAGAATTTAGAAAGGAGGGAAAAATTATTTTCTTTGTTCTATGATGTAGGTACTTAATTAATACATTCATTAAACATTTTTTTACATTTTTTGTTTCATGCATGCTTTTAAGTATTCCCTACACTAAATCAAAGCTCTCATTAGTTAGTTACCAAAGGGCCTATTACAAAAAACCATTGCGATAAGCGTACGTTGATCTTCCCACTCCGTGAACATTATTAACTCATGTATAAGGTTTAAAATCAATTAAATCCATCAACGAACATAGTCCAACTATCGTGATTCTTTTTTTATTAGGCCCTCAGTCTCTACACTTAAAGACAAGACTATCTATTTGCTATTTTCTTCTGTAAAGTGAAAGAAAAGAAAAATAATTCGATCCTTTGATTTGACATGTAAAATCTGTTTTTCACTAAACCATTGTATGTGCCTTAGTTATAAAAACTCAGTTTTCAAGACGAAAAACCTATAAATGAACATAAAGAGATATCTTTCCAAGTCGACAGGAACCCATTGATTGCCTCACACCATTAAGCAGCCATCGCTAATGTATTAACCCATCGGATGAAGATACACAGCCTACACAAAAGGTAAAGGAAGGAAAATCTCAATGGCTTTAAGACGGTTGCTTTTTTGTTTATCCTTGTTTTTTTATACTGCACAAGATGTAGTACCCACTCCGATTTTAAACCAACTCTGATTTTGAACCATTTTGTTTATTTTTATGATACCAATCGAAAGGGTTACTCATAAGGATCTTTTTTCTTAAGTGACACAGCATCTTAAACAAGAAGAAAACCTTGTAATTTAACATTTACATTTTTATTTACTACGGATTTGTTTTAAATACTACGTCCCTGGGTTTGAATCCTGGTAGAAGATAATGTTTGTGTCATTGAGTTATGGATGTTTATATTCAATTTAAAATGGCTTATTATTTTCCAGGCTACAAACAAATGAAGGAGCGATTAATGATTGGTGTGGATCCAGATTTTACTGTAGTGACTCGGTAGCTCAGTTGGAAGAGCTTTGGAGCGGAATTTTAAAGGTCGCGGTATCGAGTTCCGCCTGAGAAAATTAATATAAAAATAACTATCAGAACTTTGGCCGATAACACTGAAAGTATTTTTCCGATTTCACAAAAAAAGTCTCTCTCCTTTAGTCGTGATCACTCTATCCGTTGCCAATATAGTGTAAATTAAAGATTTTATGTATATTCATAGGTTAAAATTGTTTTAAAAAACAAAAAAACCGACTTCAAAAAACCTGCCTCTAAAAAGCAAGCAATAATATTCAAAATAGTTTTTTGAAGTCGGTTTTTGTTTTTTTATTTTTAGTGCAAGTACCTTCTCTATTAGGTAGTGTAGACATATTATTTGGTAGAAAAATCGGCTCAGTCAAACGTAAGATATTCGCGGAGAAACATACATTCATACAGGTCAAACTGAGCGAGAACCTTCTTTTTTTTAAGTCGGTTAAAAAGGCTACACTAAAAGTACCCCTTTCCCAACAAAAAGAAACATCTAATTCGGTTCATAAATAACAAAGTCGTCAAGTTAGTTGAAGCAAAATCAAAGTATTTTCAGGATTTCTTGAAAACTACTTAAACCGATTTTCAAAATGGGATCATCTCGCAAGAAAACTCAATAGAACAAAAAAAGAATCATCAAAATCGGTCCACAAATGTAGAAGATACGCGCGAATAACGATAAAAAAAACATACAATCGAATTGAGAACCTCCTCCTTTTCGTGAAGTCGGTTAAAAAATGAATACAAATAACAGAATAGCAACATTTCTTGCCAGACGTTTCTAGAAAAAGAACAACCGTGCACACAATTTCTTACACGGTAAAGAATACGATTTAGTTGTCTTGCAGTTCATTTGGTTGTACTTTATCTTTGCATGCAATTTGGTTGTGCATCGGATCCGAACAGCTGTCTCGACGCTGAAACAATTGGCTTCAAGCTGGCTATTATTTGTCAGCAAGAAGACAAGGTTATGTACTAAGTATTTTCTTTGATACTGCAACGATGGTTCTGCTGACTGGCGAGCATTGGCTGATACTGGCCAGCAAGAGTCAAGAATATAATCTACCGCACTAGCTGATGTCAATTTCTTCTTGCTTGTGAGGCTAATAAAGATAGTCTGGTTGAATCATCCTTACTTTATTATCCTTACTAATATTATAAATGTGAAAGTCCCTTTGGTTGTTTGTTACGCCTTCACGTCTTAACTACTAAACCGATCATCATGAAATTTTGCATACACGTTGTCAAGGGTACAGAAAGGACATACAGATGGTACCTTTCATCTCAAAAGTATGAAGAGGCTATCCCTCTACATACTTTTGATATGAAAGGTATCATAGAAATAACCATCCACGCAGACGAAGTCGCGGGCGGTAGTTAGTTTTTTATATATTTAAATAATACGTATTTGATTTGGGTAATCGTGACTCTGATGGTAGGTGAATTAACAAGACTAAAATCTTGTTGAAATCATAGAAGCGCAGCGCAAATTTTTTATAAGTCTATGGTTGAAATAGTGGTTTTCATAAAGAGAGTGCGCCTTGGAAGAAGGGACTTTAAAGTGACTGTGGTTGGTGGAGGACCAATAAAATAAAATAACGTGACTCTACGCACATAGCGCACATCACATGAACTCCATAATGTGTGAACAACAGTTTTTGTTCAAATCATTCCATTGAACATTGAACAGCAGTCAATATTAATGCGCGTGAGTATAACCATTCCGGCAGTGGCGCTACTGTCGCGGTATCCGTTTTATTTTCACATTACTGCCAATGAGATTGCGTGGAACGGATAACATGATAGCTAACGCAAAATGGCAGGCAGAAAGTCCAAACCTAATATCAACTACTAAAACATGTAATAACAAAGGGATGAGTCAATATGCGACTTTAATCAAACCTTAGCCGAAATTTTTACAGATGTCAGTTTCATAGAGTTTCAGTCAAATCAGACACTTTTTTGATTTTAAGGTGGCCTTAATTTAAGAATTGTACTAACATAACTAACATAATAACATAGGTACAAAAAGAAAAGAAAATTAACCTGGAAATTGTTATTTTCTCAGTAATTTTATTGTTAAAGTTATTGAACTAAACAATATGAAAACTAAGACATTTTCATTATGGAGTACCTACAATATCTATTCTGTGATTATTTCTCCTAAAAAGTAATTTCGCTGAATACCTACTAAGGAAATTACTACGCAATTCCTTTTTACATGGCTCTATGTAGTCATCTCAATCAGTTACTTATACACTACTTTTTTTATTCATTTCGGTGTCTTTGCAGTATTTTTTTTTCTTTTTATAAAAAAGGTGTAATTTTTTTTAAGTTATCCTTCTGTTTCCCGCATTTAGTGGTCACATTCAACGTGACTACATTAGCTTAAAGCGGTCATACGCATGCATTCCAAAGCAGAGGCCTAGGCGACACGTTTACATAAGGAAAACACACCTTTAACGTCATAATTAACAATAACAATAGGTTTTTATAGCGTAGTCAGAATTTGATCCGGGGTTTTTAAAATATAAATATTTTGGAGAATAACGATTTCAATGTTTCTTTGAACAATGAACATGACACTATAAAAAAAATCTAAATATCTCCGAAGTTTAGCTTGGAGCTTTATCTAGTGATGTACAAAACTCGAGTCGTCGAGTTCTACTTTTGAAGACTCGACTCGGATTGGCAGGACTCGGTGAGCTCAGTAGGCTCGTAAGCCCGAACCTAGCCGAAAAACGAGCTCTCTGAGCCATGCCTCGAGGCTTCAAAAGAGTTTCAAGCCTTCAAAAGAGCTCGAACCTATTAAAAGAGCTCGAGCCTTCAACAAAGCTCGAGTTTTAAAATGAACGCGAGCCTCATAAACTGTTTATGACTATAATATCTCCGTAAATAATAATATTTACAACATTATTAATTACGGAGATATTAAAGCCGAGCCTATCGAGCTCACAGAGCCCTGAAAATCTGACTCTAGTCTTCAAAATTAGAACTCAAAAAGATGAATGTCTTATGTTATAAAGAGCACCGTAGATGCTTAATCTATTGTGCTTTAGCTCTACTTATCCTCATTCATCAGCAGCCCATCACAACTAGTGCGCCGAAAAAGACTCGAGTCGTGAAAAAGCCTCGAGATCGACTGAGCTCTCCAAAAAGGCTCGAGTCGTGAAAATAGCTCGAAGTCGGCCGAGCTCTGAAAAAGGCTCGAGTGCTAAAAAAGACTCCCGAGTCGTCGAGCTTCGTACAAGCGAGGGCGTATTGCTACTTTTCTTTGGCAAGGTTTTATTTGTGCCAAAAAGGAATAGCAATGTATCACATCCATCTGTCAAATGAAAGCGATTACGATAGCTATGTAAGTTAGCCGGTAGGGCCCCAGTTATAGCTACCTCTTACCAAAGTCTGACGCCATAATAACAATTTGACATTTCATTTCTTCTGATTATTATTTTATTTAGGCTATTCACTCCTCGTCAGGAAATACTTTTGCCAGCTTATTAGTATTCTGATCTATTTTGTTATTTAAAAAAGAAGTGCGTGCCTAATGTGAAATGGGTACTGAATATTTTATTTTCTGTTTCTGCATTTAGCTCATAAAATAAGTCGATTTCGCTAAGAAATTACAAATTTATATAAGGATAGTATCACAAAGAACCTGCCTGAATGATCTACAAATAAATACAAACATAAAATGAACAGGTGTTTTCTTAAAAATGTTTTTTTCGTTACGGACGGACGCCAAAGAAATTCTTTCATTAACAATACACAAAGACCACGGAGTAAGTAGGCAGTATTTCTCTTCCCAAATTGGCTATAAATTTTTATTATGGGCCCTCTTATTTGAGGTACAGAGGTTTTCACATAAATAGCCTGTTTTATTATGGAAAAGTTGCTTGTGACGTTATGATTCTGAAGCTGCGATAAAAAAGATAATTGTTTTCTTTAGAAGCAGTCGCATACTGTTTTAATACTCCACGTATCTTCATTAGAGAAACTTTTGGTACAGAACATTATTAAGGTTTAAAAAAATAGGGTATAGGTTAGCATTTGACCACAGTCACACCTGAGGGTAGTATCTTAGTTCGTTGCCTGAGGGCCTATTACAAAAAATAATCACGATAGTCGGACGCAATATTGAACCTTATTCGTGAGTCAATAATGCCAACGAACATCGTACGCATAGCGATGCTTTTTTTTGTAATAGGCCTTCTGGTGTAACACGGTGTAAATATAATAATTAATAATAATAATATTTTTTTATTTGACATAATCTTTAGTACAAATTCCTATGAAGACTCTGACACCCAAACTAGGCTAAATGCCTGTATCTCAGGAGTCAGTGGCTTCTCCCAATTTAAAAATACAACAACTGTCATGTCAATACAAGAAAGCCTAATGATTTTAAGTAGTTTAAGTATGCACGTATAATAAATATATGAGATGGTGTAGAGGGTAGAAATTTAATATTTTATTTATTTTATTATAGAGGTAAATATGCACGTTGTCCCCTTGCAAAGGCAGTACGGTACTGTAAAGGAGAAAGTACGTTTGGTGTGAGACGTTTATTACGGCAAAGCTCCGGGTCATAGGGGGTTATGGCATGTTGTCGAGTTATAATATTATAAACGAATAACTGCCTGATAGTGAGTAGTTTATGATAGAATACGATGGGGTTTATTCTCACCTAAAAACAGCCTATTCACTATAGTCTACGGATAATTCCAAGAATACTAAACACATTGTGTAAACACTTCCTAATTAATACAAGTACTTAAACGGTCCATAATTGAAATTTAACCACAAGGTTAATAATATAAGTTCTGTGTTTGTGAAAGAACTAACCCCTTTACCAGTTAAAGTGAAAAGGTTAAGCAGCACTACCAGTCTAGTTAGTACTGTCGAAGACACAAAAGTCCAAAGTAGCGACTGTCAAACTGGTCGAAAATAAATTATATGGAGCCTGCTCCGGTCGGCCGCGAAATCAAATCACAACGGGCTTTGCAAGTCAATAGTAACTACGCCTTCCAGTGTTGAAGCGATGCGATGCGATTTAAACAAAGCTATATTCAGTAATATTCTATTTTATTCGATACGTAGTTTTGTTTTGTATTCGTCCGAATAAAAACTTTCTTATTGTGATTATTGAATTTCTACCGACTGTAACTAAAATCCTCGAATATAATTTCAATATAGTTTAAGGGAAACAATAACTATAGTATTCTTTCCTGGGTTTACTGCTATAATTATACATATTTCAAGAACTACATTAGAAATCAGGAAATAGGAATAGGTCTTAAAAAAATAAGTCTGATGCAGTCTTGTCCAATATTTGTTTTATTCTTATTAGTAGGTACCTAATCTGTAATCCAAGTAAACACAAGTGAAAGAGTTTGAAGCTTTTCTAATATTTTACGGTTCAAAGAAGACACAAGGTACTGTGATGCACAGCATAAGCAGATATCAAATACGGACTGTTTGGTAACTTTGTATTTATGAAGACAAAAAAGAAACATTTAGATACAAATCTTTTCGAACATTCGCGTGTTTCTTGTTCTAGAGATTATTCTAGAGGTCGCACCTAAAACAGTAAGACGTGGAAAAGTGCTTTGTATACGAAAAAATATAATCTTAAATTATTAATTTAATTTAATTATCGCCTCAGCACCACAGTACTTTAATAATATATCGCTTAACATCGCTACAGCTTGTACTGGAGTGTCAGTTCTATTAACTAGGGTATTTCCTGAAAAAGAACTGTCAGGAGCCAGGGAGAAAGGTTGGCACTTCATTACTGCCGCTGGCATCTGATTTGTGACACTTTGCTGAGGATTAATCAATTACGTGCCTCTTGGCGGATTCGTCACGCTCAAAATAATTAAATAATTCGTGACGGACTGTACTCGTCAAGTCACCGACCTCTATCGAAAGATGTTTAGGAGTTATGTAGGGCTTTTTTTAAAGTCAAAGTCAAAATGTCTTTATTCAAATAGACTAAATAATTAAGCACTTTTTATCGTCTATACGTTCCAGACTTTTTTATGAGACCAAACTTTATCAATATTTTGCTACACAAAGACCAGTATGTTTATTAGTTATGGCATATTTTAACAAAGGTTAGCTATGAAACAAAGAAAATTAATATCAGAACAATTTACAATCGAACTTTGAGTAATATTATCACTGAAACATGTTTATTGAATTTTATATAAGTCCTGTTAATAATACATTTTATAAATAGTACAGAATTTCAAGACGTCAATTAAAAACAAGTAGGTAAACAATACATGTCAAATTGTCAAGATTCTATTATTATTCGTTGTATTAAACAATTTCAATATTTTGTTCGTAAATTATATTTCTTCAAATGATTTTGCAAAGCTTCCCAGAAATATGGGCGATGAAAATGAAAACCATTTTACGCATTTCTGTTTAATTTTCTTAATACCGTCTTAGTGGAAATGTAAATACCCATGTTAGAGAAATTATGTATTGTTTATCCTTATCAGTAAACTAGGTCCAGTTTAGAAATGTTATTCTATAAAGTTAGAATATCTAATTGTGGAAACAGAATTACCTACCTAATAACAAGTACCTAGCTGATATTGTTAAAATTTTACACATGAATTTTTCAGACATGTCGGCTTTTCAAAACAGACTATTATCACATAAACGCCGATATAACTCATACTACTTACGAATAACATTAATATTTTAGGCTACTCTTTGCTACATCGTAGCAGTCATTTTCATATACATTATTCGTCCACAACATAAAACTGCCCACACAAGTTAACGAATCCATAAAATGTTTATTATGAGGTAGCAACACGGTGCAGTCACAGTGTCTAATCCTGGCTGAAGCATCGTAAATTCTCTAATAAAAGCTCTATAAAGGTCAAGACGCCATCGTGAAATCACAGAACATAGCTAGAGCAGTAACGCAACTACACACAGACGTCCGAATCAGTGCAGACAAACAATAAAATTTGCTATGAGAGTTCGAAGCAAGGTTCGCACCACAAAATGTTCGCAGTGCAACCCACCAGCCCGTCGGCACCAGACAGTCGCGAGTGCCACGTTGTTCGTCGGTCAGGGGGGTTTAGTAACAACCTCTTAAAATTTTCCAAGTTTATATTGCTATAGTTAAGCTAGGGTTTCCTAGGATAGTGGTGCCGTCATATTACGGCCGTAATTTAATGGCGTAGAACGTTGTCTATGTAAACAATACGGCGCGGTTTCTGACGTTACGGTGTCGCCGTATTGTTTACATAGACAACATTCAACACCGCTATATTACGGCCGTAATATGACAGCACCGCTATCCAATTTTTCGCTGTAAAGTAATAATGGAGACGCATTGATACTATTCAAAAAACTGGAAAATTTTATGAGGTAATACGTGGACAGTACTTTGTAACGCTCTTTCCGCCCACCCGTCCCGCGCTGCTGCTCACTGAGAATGCCAACCCTAGCGCCTAGCGCTCCGATGCGATAGCTCAGGGCGTAACGAGAAAAAGGCTTAGTGGAGTTACTGCTTAGGTAATCTACTGTGGTGAAACGGACAGGAATTATACAGAACCCTCAATCTTGTATATTAAAAAGGCTTGGGGAAAAATTGCTGTGGAAAAATCGACCTTTTGGTGTATAAATAAGCGCCGAGGCGTTTAGTCATTTAAGTTTTTTTGGTAGATAATTATGCTAAGACCCACTTCCCGAAGTTTTAAACTTTAAAGGTGGCTAATGCTAAAGAGTCATTAACTGGACATAGAAGATACCCTTAACTTGTGAGTACCTTATGTCTATCGATTGTCAATTCCGGGCATAATTTAACAGGATATAAAATAATAAAATTGTTTTTTCAGGCAGGCTGCTGACAGTACATTTTAATTACAGTCAGCTGCACGCTGTTTGAAATGAGGAGATCCGCAGGAGAACTAAAGTAACCGACATCGCTCGAAGGATTGCTCAGCTGAAGTGGCAGTGGGCTGGACACATAGCGAGAAGAACCGATGGCCGTTGGCGCGGAAAGGTTCTGGAATGGCGACCGCGCACCGGACGACGCTCCGTGGGTAGCCCCCGACAAGGTGGACCGACAATCTGGTGAAGGTCGCTGAAAGCCGCTGAATGCGGGCAGCGCAGGACCAATCGTCGCGGAGATCCTTGGGGGAGGCCTATACCCGAAATAATAATCCTTATCCTTACTTCCTTACTAATATTATAAATGCGAAAGTCCGTTTGTTTGTTTGTTTGTTACGGCTTCACGTCTTAACTACTGAACCGATCATCATGAAATTTTACACAAATTTTTGTCAAGGGTACAGAGAAGAACATAGGGTACCTTTCATCCCGAAAAAAGGAACTGTTCCCGAGGGATTGACAAAATATTATCCACGCAGACGAAGTCGCGGGCGGAAGCTAGTAATGAAATAATAATGAACGCTGTCCTCAATCTATTTTAACTTACATACTATATTACTTTAAGGTTCAAAATCAACGGGATTTTGTATAACCTGATGGTGTCATTCACCCTATATTATTCTGCAACGAAATATTAACTTAATTGTCATTATTAGCTGGTATCACCACGAATTACTTTTTCAGTTGGAACTTTAGGTTCTTAAATGAACGTTAATATTTTTTTCACTTATCACCAATTTATTTTTCTTTTAGATAAGCCCACCTATTACTGTAAGTAATGTAACAATTTATCTGGCCATCAAGCTAATTGGCCATAAAATAATAAATTTTATTTGTTTTACTTAACGGCGTAACATTTTTTATACTAATGGTACCGATTTATGTAAGATAATGTTATTTTTGCATTTTGTTAATAGGTACCTAACATTAGTTCGTTTGAATTGTTCATATCTTATTATAGTTTTAATAAATGGCCAATGTTAATGTTATTATGACATGTCTTTACTTTATAACAGTTTAAAAAAAATCAAAAGTAAAAAAATGACTTAAGTTAGTATTTTTCATATGAAAGGTTAACTTGTGATAATAGTGTTTTTTTTTTCGTTTTGTGCTCAGCAATTTAACTAAATAATGAAAAAAAATTTAAATGTTGTATGAAACAAAACTAAAGTATTCTAAAACATAAATGTTTACTTTACAATTGACTGGCAATATTTCGATATCAATAGAAACACAATCGCTAACACAAATTACCTTTATCTTTTTCAAATAAAAATATTACAAACTTTTTTCTTCATAATTGAACTGGCTTTAATTCTTTTGTTAGATTTATTGGGCAGTCAACCGTATCAAACCGATAAACACTTAGAATAACTGCGGAAAACTTCCGGAAAGTATCCCCGTCTGTTTAGCCAAATTGAAAACTTTTTGGGTCAAACATTTTGAAAAGTATTTTTTTGTTTCGGAAACATAAAAGTGTTTGAGGAAACAACACTTCTGTTTATATAAACAAAAACTATTGTATGAACATACTGATAGAAAGTAAAATTAAGTTGAGGAGCTCGGTGCTGGCCCAGCGATTGCGGAGGTTAAGCAACTTTCGCAAGGGTCGGTCATGGGGTGGGTGACCAAAAATTTATTATCTCGAGCTCCTCTGTGCTTTGGAAGGCATGTTAAGCCGTTGGTCCCGGCTGCATTTACAGTCATTAACACCCGCCAATCCGCATGGGGCCCGCGTGGTGGGTTATGGCCCATCCTCTTTATCCACCCATTAGTAAGGCCTGTGCCCCAGCAGTGGAGACATTAAAAATGGCTGATGGTCAAGTTAAATAGAGTATTTTAGTTTGTATTTTACTATCAAAAGAAAACATACATGGTAGGTAAAGTCAACGCAATCAATGATTTTCAAAACAAAATCACAAACAATGAGTATATTCAATTGGGTTTCAATTCTCGGGTTCCTCCATAAATTAGGGAAAGATACCTAATTCAATCAAAGTTGTTCGCAACTCGGAGCGCAACTTTGCGGCTTTATGAGATTGGAGCCTCTTAAAAGTCGTAATTTACACTTAATAGCCGTGAAAATGTTACAGCTTTGATTTTTCTGTCATGTTTTCCCATTTTGAGGAACAAAAGAATTAAACCAGTTATCATATTGGATCAATTTTATCTGAAAATAAACCAAATTATTACAAGAAAAATAGGGTAACTTTAGAATGATAGCAACGGCACTCTAAAAAAAATTAAACTTTCTGATTCAAAATTATTGTTTATTTTTGATACACACTTTTCACCTTACGCCAAGCTGGGCAATTTTCTCCCACATTTTAATGATAAATAGTTAATTTTAATTAAATTAAGCATAACACATAACTTACTTAGAATTATAATAACTCAACAGCTAGCTAGAACTTCACACTGAAAAACGGATGAGTAATAACGACTGGTATTTATTTAAGTTACCTAACCTTACACGTTTTCGTATTAAATTATCCCTTATTACAGTTTACAGCACCTAATTTCAAGCTTATTTCTCGAATTCACGGCGAAAAATTCTTGCACACACAATAATTCCTGCAACTCTGGCACGTAGAAAATATTGTAGCCGGTCGTAGCGTGTCTACGGGCTACGAGGAGTCGTAGCGAATGAGGTAGCTACGAGGATATAAATTAAGAAGTGCGTTCGCTTGGATAACACTTTGAAGTGTATAAACATTGACTTGTGACGTGAAAACTGGCTAGGTCATTGATCTTTTGTCAGTTACGAGTGCGAAAGGGTTTTACAAAGTGTGAAGGGTTTGAATAAAAGGTCTTTGATCATTCACAGTTTCACACCTACTCGTACTTATGTAAATGAAGAAACTGAATTAATTTGTAGTTCTTTCAAAATTTGAAATAGAAGAAACTGTCCCTCTGCAAATGGTGTAATAATTTGATGAAGTGACTGACCGTGATACCCATTGTTGAGGGTTTGATTCCCGCAAGGGTCAAATATTTGATCATTCGTTATCTTTTTTTACTTTACTGTCGTACACACTGTTTACTGGAATAAAACATATTTTTATAATAGTTAAATATAAATAAATATAAATATTCGACAACATCACATACATTGCTCCAATTCCAAAGTAAGTAGCACTTGTGTTATGGAAATCAGAAACAACGGTGGTATGACAAACACCCAGACCTGAGACAATATTGAAAAGTTCATTTTCTACATTGACCCAGCCGGGAATCGAACCCGGGACCTCAACAGATGGTGACGCCTTGAGAACCGGCGTGCAAACCACTCGACCACGGAGGTCGTCAAGTTCAGGTTTCATTTATTTTTTTCAGTTGGAGTGGTCTCAGTTTTGGAGCATTAAACCTAAGGTCTCAGTCTATCTACCATCTGATATACTTATCAAAGTCATCGCATTTTTGTTTGTTCTAACAATAGTGTTTTGTTTAGTCCTTAAATAGTTTGTTTTTGAGGCATCACGTTCAGTCAATCTCGGGCCGAAAACAAGGTTATCTACAGGGTTATTTATAAAACACCAACAACCTCGCAGGATTGAATTCATCATAAACAACAACATTTTAGTCTACGACTTTTCGGAAAAAAGATTAAAAAACGAATTGTCATACATAACTCGATCAGCTGTTCGGACGTATGTTCGGAAAGTCAATTTTTCGTCCTTTTTCGAAAAATTCATAGATCAAACGTTGTTGTCTATGATGTTAGTAATCTACTCCAGCGATGTTGTCGGTGTTTTAAAAATACCTAACCTTGTATTGTCCAGTGACTATACAGGGTTAGTTATAATACTTGGTATAATATTAGGAAATTGCTGGTCACATGCAGTGGCGGATTTACAGTCTTGGCCGCCCTAGGCCGAATAGTAGCTAGCCGCCCCTTTCTCAGCTCCCATTATGGGGGGGGGGAGCTCGGAGCCTCTATGTATGGGAAGATGCCTGTCTAGGATGCACAAAACTACAGCAAAAAAAGTTCAGTTTCATCCATCGGCCGCGCGGTGTGATTTTTAGGCAGTTTCATTCACTTCTATCTTGAAATCTAGCCTGTCTAGCTATAGATAAAAAACGGCCGCGCAGTGCGATTTTTAATAAGTTTCATTCACTAATATTGTAATATGTGGTTTCATCCGTGAAATACAAAAATGCCTGTCTCACTAAGCTTAGTGTCGTCCGCACGCCAGTTGAAACCGTAATAACAAGCCTATCAAATGCGGCAAAAGCTTGTCAGATTGTAACTTGGACCACGTTTTAAGATTATAAAAAATCATAGATATGTAAAAAATGGTAAAAAAAACAGCCGCGCATCGCGATTTTTAGACAGTTTCAACTAAGTAACTACTCATCTTGTAATCTTGCCTGTCTTTTACAAAAAAATAATTGCCGCGCTGTGCGATTTTTAGTCTGTTTCAATCTCTAATGTGAAATTTAAAAATGCCTGTCTCTGCTTTAGTGCCGGCCGCACGCCTGTAAAATGCCTGTCAAATGCGGCAGAAGCCTTTCATCTGTCTATTTTTCGCCTCGCTTGGTGTCGTTTGGCCGCCCCTAATATCTAGCCGCTCTAGGCCCGGGTCTACTTGGCCTTAGGGTAAATCCGCCACTGGTCAAATGAGTAACTACCATAGACATAGAAAAATTTTCGCTGCGCTCAAGAAGACCAACAAAGCGTGGAAAAGAGAAGTTACAACATTATACGGACACGGTCTATGTAAAAAAGAGACAAAGGATCAAGTGACATTGTGCCAACATTTTTTACAGTAAGAGCCCCTAGCGCCGCCGTCCCGCAAATGAGCAATCACAGTTTGTTTAAAATATTTGTTAATCTTAATTAGAATTTAAAATAAAGGTATCGTGGAGCCATGGTGTCTTGTGCTCTAAGTAATTGTGATGTGACAAAAAGAAATAATCCAAGTAATCACACTTTTCACAGGTAAATAAGATATTGCCACACATTTCTCTAAAACCAAATTTCACTACATTATTCATTTATCGACGAAGAAAACAGTATGGAACATAGTTTATTAATTTCCTTTGCCATAAATAGTCATATTTTATGAATTTAAGTTATATTTTACGTATCTCATATAAAATGTATGCATTCGTTTTCGGATCACCTGTTTATTGACATTGTTGTTCTTTGACATTCTATTTCTATGGTAACTACAGCTACTCATGTGACTAGCGAGTTCCTAGTGCAATAAAATAAAATATCGAGCCTTTTCAGGAAGAACATCGTAACCGCCATTAACCGCCGCGGTTAATATAAAAAAGTATTTTTATATTAACCGCCATATCAGCTAATTTTGCGTCTTATACCAATAACTTAAAGGTTCACAGTAGAAAATAATTCAATTTTATTAAATTTTGAAGTTTTTATCGTAACCTCCA
The DNA here is from genome assembly GCA_928269145.1 of Agriphila tristella. NCBI lineage: Eukaryota > Metazoa > Arthropoda > Insecta > Lepidoptera > Crambidae > Agriphila > Agriphila tristella. The sequence goes on from OV743435.1 coordinate 5,662,955, forward strand.
TCGACTGATGTTTCGTAAGTAAAGTACCTGTCGCTTACGATAAAGAACGGGGTTTTAGGACTTTATGTTATATAGCAATCATCCTACCTGTCGCTTGCGATAATATTGAAAAATGTTTTAAAAAATCCTTCTCCTGTAAAATATGCAAAATGACTGTTACGATGTTTTTCTTGAAAGGCTCGATATGATGGATGTGAACGCAGACTTTATTTTTAAAGTAATACCAAATGTGAACCAAAAAAAATCGGTAAACTAAACCGAAATGATAAGGTTTTAGTTATGGTTTGGTCTTTCAAAATGCTGTTGCAAGTCCCATTACTTACAGGGACTCGTTTGACACGTTTATGGGGGGGAGAGGAGGGTACTTCTCAAACAATTTTAGTGCGATCTCGGAACAATCATTAATACCACTTTTATTACCGAGCCAACAGCAGTATTCTGTAGATTTCGATATTGCGATAGAGCGGACTATTTCAATCATCCTAAATTAACTATCTTGAAATTTTTTCTAAGAGGGGCGTTCTAGAAACTGAAAAATCTTAATTGGTGTGCTTAGTCAGGGCTAGAAAGCACCAAATGAACTAAGTACTTATCGAATATACGCGAGATATTTTTTCTGTAAAAGCTTGAACAAAATACAATCTTTGTAGGCTATTAAATACATAGATGGTACATCAAAATCTAAACACCTCTGTGGTCTAGTGGTTCACCTACACTTGTAAGACGCAGGGGTCCTGGGTTCGATTACCAGAAGGGGGTACAACTTTTACTCGGTTTGGTTGGTGGTAGGACTTATTTCAACCCCGCTTGGCTAGCTATCACCATCTTACCTGTCTGACACCATAACAACAATTTAAAAATTGTTGGGCTCTAGCAGTTAGAGGTAAGATAGGCAGTTCCTCAGTAGTGAGGATTCCGGGTGTAGTGCGCTTACACATTCGGCCTTATCGTCACTTTACATCAGGACGTTATGGCCCAAATTGCAAGCGCACTACACCAGCTTGAGTTTAAGGCCAAGCACAATCGTGATGTGTATAAAAAAAAATTTAGGGCAAGTTGCATGTTAATAAAATTATTTGACAGAAAACAGTATGTTAGAAGTTAATAAATGTTATTCAGAAGTTCAGAACCTATGAAACAAAACATTTATGAAGTATTCTTTGATTTATTAAAAAGGGCTGGCATAAAATAAACCAAATCATTTTTTAACGTCTCGTCGTATGTTGTAAGAAATACGTCAGCGTGGATGGAGTCAAATTTTATAGGCTTTCACTTTTGATGGCGAGCTTTGGTTTTATAGAGCAATTATATATTGGGACTTACACACAGCCTTGGAGCGAAAACGTATTTTATTGCTTCAAGAAATACTTATAGATATATGCGTATGCATGTGTGTTCTGAAAACGGTAAGTATTTATCTCTGAATCTGAAAGTGCTTGACAGTAACAGATAGATTTAAAATATTTTTATCGCTACACACTTCCATTGTCGCATTTACTTGGGTCAAAATAGTATATAAATTGGGATAAACATCAGCTGCTATTAATAAATAGAGTTCGAAATAGTTCAGAGGGCCTATTACAAAAAAGAATCACAATAGTCGGACGCAATACGTCGTTCAATTCACTTGATATTGAACCTATTCGTGAGTCAATAGTGTCACGAAGTGGGACAAACATCGTAATAGTCCCTCAGATTATACGAGATTGGTTCTGAATCTGATATTTGCACGATGCTTTACGATGCCCCGATATTCAACCATATTGTTTCAAATATCGATGCTGAAACTGAAATTGTCTGGATATTACTAATTATGGTAAGTACTTCAAAATAGTTTCTCTGGTACGAAGATAAAGAAGCAACGATGGTGCAGGCGAGTTCACTAAAATGTTAACATTTTTAAAACATTTTGAATTTTATGGCGAAACGCATACGGTTGCTTACGTATCATAAAAACTATGGTACAATCGGTTTTCATGGTGACGCATATCTGAAGTCCTAGATTCGATCCCCGGCTGGGTCAATTTAGAAAACGAACTTTTCAATAATATTGACTCATGCCATACCTACCACTGTTGTCCCCGATTTCCATAGAATATGTTCCTTTATAATAAAACTGTTTTCCTACATCTCATGGAAAATCAACAGTTCGAAGCCATAAATCTCGCAACACTTTAAAAATAGCACAGTATCCAGTGTTCACATCTTTGGAACACTTCGAAAATAATTCATCCGATGGTGTTGAAACAAAAGTATTTTTCGTATCTGAAAATAGGAAGTGTCTTGATTTATTGAAATAAATATCTTCAGTGTAGAACTTTTACCTTAAAATATAAATTATAGAAGAGAGTCGTTCCATGTAAGTGTCACCAAAGCTCGACTAGAGATCGACCGAAACTCGATCGTAGTCGGGCTGGAGCCGGACCGGAGTATAATTCCGAATGTGTTTGATAGTGATAGCGTACCTTATGCATAAAATCCGGGAAAATTAGCTTAAAAACCACCAATTTACTGACTGGTTCGTACTCTCTATTTACTTGTTGGTTTACAGGGAATTTTATAAAATTAAATCCACCATTTGCAGTATTTTATTGATAAAAAAACCGGCCAAGTGCGAGTCGGACTCGCGCACGAAGGGTTCCGTACCAAAAAACAGCAAAAAATTAAGTTTCTTTTTGTATGGGAGCCCCCTTAAATATTTTTTTTCTGTTTTTAGTATTTGTTGTTATAACAGCAATAGAAATACTTCATCTGTGAAAATTTCAACTGTCTACCTGCAGTTGTTATTAATAGCGAGCAAAGAACAGCAAAAAAATCACGTTTGTTGTATGGGAGCCCCCCTTAAATATTAATTTTATTCTGTTTTTAGTATTTGTTGTTATAGCGGCAACAGAAATACATCATCTGTGAAAATTTCACCTGTCTAGCTATCACAGTTCATGAGATACAGCCTGGTGACAGACAGACAGACAGATAGACGGACAGCGGAGTCTCAGTAATAGGGTCCCGTTTTTACTCTTTGGGTACGGAACCCTAAAAAGTAAGTTACTGGTGGAAGTAATTATAATGAGCTGTAAATCTAAATCCCATCAAACTTAATCGACTATAGGCTCTAACCTCCAATAATTAAGATATTTTAATATTCTACCTGTGCCCTCTTATGTTACGAGTGGCAAACTTTTCCAAACTTCCTGAATCAATTAAAAGTTTGAATAATTACGAATCCCTTTATTAATACAACTCTGTGTTTGACATAAGATATTTACGGGCCGTCGTCGTATCCTCGCCGGTTTTAATTATCTTAGGAGGATTTATTAATGCTTCTATTAACGCAATACGGTTCAATTTGGCGTGACTTGGCGAGGAGCCGGGTGCCGTGTTCATAATGATTTCGGAATTAGATTTTGTAAATAATGCGTGTGTCGTTGGAGAGGCATTATTGTCACAAATTAGTCTGAGTTTATTGGAATTGCTAATAGTGATGTAAAGTGGTAGTAGGGCTTATTTTAAGTCCGCCTGGATAACTAACACCATCTTACCTAAGTCTGACGCCATAACAGTATTTAAAAATTGTTGTGTTCCAGCAGTTAGAGGTAAGATAGCCCGTTCCTCAGTGATGAGGATTCCGGGTGTAGTGCACTTGTACTATCATTTATTCTGTGGTAGTGTGCTTCCACCTTCGGCCTTAACGTCACTTATCATCAGGTCAGGTGAAAAGCTAAGCACCTATCCCGTTGTGAATAAAAAAATATCAGGTAGATGCTAAATATTTCAGACGTAAACATGTTCTTGATTGTGGTTATACGAGACAAAGTTAAGCACCTAAGTACTTTACGTAACGCCAGATTCTACTATCCCCGCAAATTGTAATGAACCTGGTGGCCATGTTTTTAACCTCAAAAAGACAAACAATTGTAAAAAAATTATATACCTAGACCCTATCTTAATGAATGAAAATAATAATTAAATAATTAATATATTAAATAAAGTCCTAATTATTTTTAAAATAATTACTCTAGTACATTTATTATTCTCTAACAATTCATTATTACATTAATAATGGTCTCAATACTTTATTAAAATAACAAAACATTAATAAAGTAAAAATCCACACGAAGGAACAAGAAAACCCGGCAAAACAAACTGCAGCCCGGATTATAAACCAAGCCGCAAACAGAAATACAAAGCTCAAAAGTCGGTTCACACAAAAATATAAACAGTAAATTGCAACATAAATTACCTAAAAGAATCAGTAACTCAGCTCGCGCAGTTTCTGGCGAGAAAAAGACGATCGTTAATCACAATTAGCTGGGCAAGCCGGGGAAAAAAATTGTGAAACTTCCCGAAAGAACGACTGGTTTGTTTTGATGGGAATGCTGCAATTTCAACGCACTGTTTGAAGCAAAAATTATGAAAATTTGATTGGTTGATAAAAAAGTGGTTGTTCCTGATTGGTAGATCTGAGACTGACAGCCAAAAACTGTAGGCTCGATAGATGGCGTTGATTAAAAGGTGTCAACCTTTGAAAATGTTGGAAAAGTTTTTTAAGCACGGGCCGTTTATTTGCGTTTTCCAAGCCAATTTTGACACTTCACTTGACCATCCACGCCATCTAGTGAGCCAAATAGTTACTATTTTTTGTTTTTAAATGTGATGAAAAGCCCTAATATTTAAATTCGTTTGCACTTTGTCGACTTTGAAACTTTACTATATATATGTTACTAGCGACCGCCCGCGACTTCGTCTGCGTGGAAAGTTTTATAGCTATTCCTCGGGAACAATACTTTTTTTCGGGATAAAAGGTACCCTATATCCTTTTCTGTACCCCTGACAACGTGTATGCAAAATTTCACAATGATCGGTTCAGTAGTTAAGACGTGAAGGCGTAACAAACAAACAAACAAACGGACTTTCGCATTTATAATATTAGTAAGGATGACGACTCTGGTCTGAAACCTCTGTAAAATGTATGAGCGCTATTAAGTTTTTCATAAAATAATAGCGAGATTACTAATATCCACATTAATAAAGATCGAAATCGGAAAAAGGGCAATAAATCCCGCCAATGAAACGCCTAAAATCAGTGCACAGTGAATTATTCCCAGCAAAATGGCTGCAGCACTGCAATTAATAAAACAGGTGGCGCTGCCAACGGTAATCTGACGCCTCGGGGGACGTGATACAGGCCGCGGTTCGAAAGACAGCGGTTAAAGTAGGTTAAAGTAAATCATACCTTACATTTGTAACCACATTTGTATCGTTTCGCTTTCGAAATGTGTATGGATTTTACGTTTTAAAAATAGATGGTTAGGGTAAACTTATGTCAATCCTATACATATTTTGGAAGCAAAGCAATCGTGAAGCAACAGCGATGCAAATATGACATTGGCTAGGTCGCCTACAGATGAGCGAAAGTTACCTCGTCGACGACACGACAACGGCTCAGCCCCCTACTCAAATGGCCAACTTTCTATTCGTTTGAACGCTACGCTTACTTTTAAAGTTTAAATATGAGCAATAGATGATTAAATCACATGTCGCAAACATATGTAAATCACAGACTTCGATGTATTGTATGGAATTGTCAAGCTTACGGCACGTAATTTTATAGTTTACTGTTTATTTTAAAGTTTTAATAGTAAGCGTAGCGTTCAAACGAATAGAATATTGGCCATTCGAGTAGGGGGCAGGACAGCCGTTGGTAACTTGAGGTACAACGCTGCAGTCGCTGGTTTTAGTTTCTAAAGTTTTATTGGCACTATTTTGTATATATTTTTATTTAACTCTTTGTATTTTTACGAATATGCCCTGTAATATGCTCTGTATTTAATTGGTTCCCCAAAAGTCCGTTAGTCCTATACTTGTCTGCTTTCTTTACGTCTACTCGTGCGCACCATCATTACACACTCGCCTTTTTAACACGTTTTTTCATTGAAATAAAACACTATTACCTATATAACTCGTGTTAATTATTTGCATCTAGATTTAGTCATCGCAAAGCAGTAAAGTTAATGATTTAATAAAAAATAAGAAAGACGCAAAACTTACAAAGTGATTTCTACACGTCGCTATATGTGTGACCACGGCCTTATCGGTTTGAAATGTGCTACAAAGTGCTAATATCTCACCGAAGCACGCGACTATTACAGAATTTTCATACAACTAACGAAGTATTTAAGCAACCCACACCATCAAACAATAATATCTCAGTAACACATAACTTTTTATTATTATCTGAATTCGAACACGTGAGCTTGAAAAAGAGTATGAATTCTACAAAGCAAAAGTTGTTATTGCTTCAACGGAAGAAATTCTAAAACAACAATTTTTCTTACTGAAACTGCAGCGGTGCAGTTATGAAATGCGGCTCGGGGACAATGCATCAACACGAGCTACTTTGACTCTTGAACTTTTACTAGAAGCCCTGACTTGAGACATTTGTATAGTGAAATAAAACATGTTTTATGCGCTGTTTTTAAACCGACTTTAAAAAAAGGAGGAGGTTCTCTGTTCGACTGTATGTTTGTTTTTTTGTGTATGTTTACCGATTACTCGAAAACGGATAGGCCGATCGAAATGATTTAAACGTTATTATTATTAGATTAGGTTTGTTCCCAAGTTGGTCCCATTTTGTAACCATGATAATTGTAACCATGCGGTTCTACGTGGCATCGCTTTTTCACAACGTGGCAGATTATTTGTCATTTTTATTTTTGTTAATTTGTGTAATTGTTGGTATTCAAAAATATTTTAGAATTTTTCGCTATCAAAATCAAAAGTGTAGGTACTAGTCTTTGTAAATGTCAAATGTCATCGTCTTTTAAACCAACCAAAGAGTAGGGTAAAGCGCACAGACAGACTAGAAACCTTAAGTAAGCTAGAAACGGACTACAGTCAGTCGGACTGACACTGAACAGACAGTCACTGACCCCTATCTACTACTGATCCTGTCAGAAAAACAGCGCCTCTGTGCTCCTTCTGCCCACCTGAGAATGACGCAGAGGCTTAAAGCTGAGGCGGGATCTTTTATTGGCCTCACTATAATTTACGTTTATTTTTTAAGATTATTTTCATTTTTTCAGTTAATTATAAGTTTATTGTTAATTTCTGTTACCTATTACATAAGTACCTTTTTTATTGTCTTCAATTATTCTGTTGCCTATGTTTGTTTGTTCTTTTTTTTTTTCTTCATTCTTATATTCTGTAATGTGAGAGTCAATAAATGCCTATTCTATTCTATTCTATTCTATTTTTTTAAATTTGAAAATCGGTTCAGTAGTTTTCAAGTATTTCTTTTGAGGTCACCCGACTTCAAAAGACGTTTTAACCGTATCGTATGTACCTATTAGTAATTATGCAGATTTCAATAATATTTCTTACTTTTTAGATCTTTTTATTTTTAAAGCTGTTTTGTTTAGTTTTCTTGAAGGAGGTTTTGTTTTTTTTTATTATAACGAGAGTGGGCGCATGGGGAGCATTTTGCCGCCCATTCTAAAATGCAATTAATATAATTAATTAATTATTTTGATTATGTTGTACATTATAAGACACTAGGCTTTTAATAATCTTTGGGAGAAATATAAACAAACATGTTTGTCTCAATCTACATAAATCAAAAGAATAGCTTACGGGCAAATACTCAAACGAATCTTAAAGTTAAGTTAGGGCCTCCTTAAATTCAAAAAGTTATCAGATTAGACAGAAACTTTATGAAACTGACAGCTTCCTTAAAGTTAAGGAGAACTTAAGATTTTTGCTAAGAAGCCTTTGAGTATTCAAGAGTCAGCTACTAAAAGTTTGACCTTGATGCACGCTATTACAAAATATTAAGAAATTATTTATTGGGGGTGGCAAAATGCTCCCCACGCGCCCACTCTAGGGTTAAGACATGAATCCTAATCCTATAACCCTACTAATATTACGAATATGAAAGTTTGTGGGTTTGGATATTTGTTCCTCCATCACGCAAAAACTACTAAACGGATTTGCTTGAAAGGCACAGGAATGGTAGATAGCCTGGATTAAAACATAAGATACTTTTTATCCCGATATGCCCACGGGAACGGGACCCCCCGGGGTAGAAACCACGTGCGGCCGCTGGTAGTGAAATAAAACAACATATCAATACAGGGTGTTTCGTAATAGCCTTATAAAACCGAATATGGTGGATAGGGACCATCAAACTGAACAACATTACCATTTTTATTTACTTTTATATTATACATTTATTTTATACATTATACATTTACCATGGGACGAACTCTGAAATCGCGAAAAAAAATCAGCTGTTTCATACATTTTGATTTTTTTGTTATTAATTTTGGTATGAAACAGCTGATTTTTTTTCGCGATTTCAGAGTTGGTCCCATAGTAAAAGTTGTTCAGTTTGATGCTCCCTATCCACCATATTCGGCTTTATAAGGCTTTTGCCAAACAGCCTGTATAACACCTAATAGATAATATTTTTGTAATGCGAACTACTGAAGTTTTTTTTTATAGGTATCTGGGAGGATATGGTCTAAGAAGTAGTACGCTTGACCAGGCCATAGTTATTCTGTGCCCAGGCCCAGATGCCTATTCACTCTAGCCTTGAAGAGACGAAAGGTACTGGAGTTCGACCGGAGATCAAACTAAAATCGAATTTCACTTTTACGGAATAGACCCTCTGATTTCAATTCCTGCTTTCAATTTTCAATTTCGATTCGGTTCAAAATAGACTCATTTTAATCCTTTACAACAACTTTATAATAGTACATTATGATACAAGTTAGCTTAGGTTGCTTATTGCACACAACGCTGTGGGTTGCAGCCCGAGCCGTAGGCGAGGGCCTAACTCAGCCGAGTGTGCAATAAGTAAGAGCTCACGAGTTTCATACGACGTTTTTCAACACATTTGCGAGGAAAAAACAAAATAATTTACCCCGCAGCAACAAATACGACAAAAACAATGAGTAGAAATGGCGCGCAGGATTTTTTTTTGTTTTTTTCACACGCCCAATGCAAGAATATTTTGCGAACAAAGGGGTTAGTGAGCATACAGTCTACTTCAAAATTATAAATTTAAGTACAAAAATGCAAATATTTTAATATTTTATCACAAAATATTGTAAATTATGAATAATTTTATAATAATAAATATTTGTTTGACTTAATTAAGGACTTACACATTTATTTATTCCAAAAATGCATATGAATTTTTAACGGCATAAAACCTCTTTGTTGTTACTAAAAAAATAACTGTAGGTATTACCCGGTTAAATTGAAAATGCTCTGTTTACTCGCATAGAACTTGCAGTAAGGTACCTATTGATCTTTGTAGGGATAATTCTATAACCAACTAGTGTTTTATATATTATTGCACGCGTTTGTTATAGCTCGGTTTATGGCCCTAAAAGCGATGTATTAGGGCTCACTTTACGAGCAAGTGTGTTGAAAATAATATTTATAAAGTGCATATTATGCACAATTACTTAACTTTATCTCACTTTCATTACAGCAAATACAAACATGTTTCTATGCAATCGTCAAATCGGTGTAAATCTGGTGTGCAGCAAGATTAATAAAACAGGTGGCGCTCCGATAATCTGCGCCCGGGGCGATACCAACTGGAATTTCAGGCCCAAACTAGAAATAGCGCGCTGTTACGTCACACGAACTGGGCATGATATCGTTTCATACATACATACAACCGAGACGATACGATAAATCGCTCTCAACGTTGGGAGCTGTCTTGAGATCTCTGAAGTATGATCATACAAGAGATGTTCTTCTTATAGGAACAGCATCTCAGGTATGATCTCAAAATAGCTCTTAACGTTGAGAGCGGTTTATAAATACGTTCCTAGATACACTTTTAAACTTTCGCGTTGCATTTTATTAGATTTGGAACACAGGTTTTAACGCGACTTTAACTAAAACATAGGTGTTGAGCACCTACTTTTCCCGACGTTTCGACCGAGTTGCATCGGCCGTGTCACGGGCTGACTGGAGCTGCGGTGTTACGCCTCCTCCTCTGCATCGGTGAAATCTTCATCCACCGTCGAACAGTTTTTCCAACTACCGCCACACACAATACTAACGTCGGGAAAAGGTAGGTGCTCAACACCTATGTTTTAGTTAAAGTCGCGTAAAAACCTGTGTTCCAAACGTTCCTAGATGTCGTACTACAGCTATAACGCTCCCACTCTGCTTAAAAATCAATTAAAAATATCCAAGTCACAGGAAATATTTTTCAGTTGGACGGAGGGTACTGTTTTCATCAATAAATTTTCGTGCTAAATAGTTTTTTTATTATTTCGTTCCTAGGAATTTTTTGATATTTTCAAAATACTCCTATGAATTAGTGTCACCAATGTTTTCATTTATTGTCGTCTCCAAGTTGTATAATATATTATATGGTTTGAGTTAAATAAAAATATTGGAAACGTTCATCCACATTGGGCCCGCTTGGTGGGATATGGCCTAACTAGATATGTCTATGTTAGTTAGGCCATATCCCACCACGCGGGCCGTAAGGAAAACCTATACCCCAGTAGGAATATAAAAAATGGCTCATGAGGAAAGTCCCTACTCCCTACGTTAATATGTTTACATTTTAGCAAGACTAAATAAAAAGCCGAGATTTTCTTTAATTAAAACCGATCGACTAAAGTTAAAAAAGTGTGAAATCACAAAACGGGCGAGCTTTAAGCTTTGTTACCCTTTGAAAGCAACTTGAAAAAGGCGAGTTGGAAAGAAACCGACTTAAAAGAGACGAAAGAACTTCGCTTTTAATAAAGTAAATAAATGTTTAATATAAAATATTTACAGCTAACGCTTTGGCGAATCAGTAGCTCGACTGCGGAATCCGCCTTAAAATACAGGATCATTCTAAACATACCATCCAAATGTCAAGAATGTCTCCAGTCTGCGAGATTACAAAAGCCTGTTGATTTTGGCCAGGTACATGGACGAGACGCTCTGGCTTTTGGAGTAAAATTTTTTACTCTAAAAGCCAGAGCGTTTCGGCCAAGTACCTGGCCGAAATCAACAGGTTATTGGAGTAATTATTTTGAAAAAGTGGGACTCCAAAAGCCTGTGGAACTCGGCCAGCTACTTAGACGAAACAGGCTTTTTAAGTTGGAACAAACTTTATATCTACACTTCTACAGCCATGGTATCATCTATAAAGGATTTTGACCTTAACCTTGTACTTGACCTTGTATCTCACCTTGAATCTCACCTTGTATCTGACCTTGTATCTGAACTTGTATCTAACCTTGTATCTGACCTTGTACTTGACCTTGTATCTGACCTTGTACCTGACCTTATATCAGACCTTGTATGTGACCTTGTATCTGACCTTGTATCTGACCTTGTACCTGACCTTGTATCTGACCTTGTATCTGACCTAGTATCAGACCTGGTATCAGACCTGGTATCAGACCTTGTATCTGACCTTGTATTGTAACTGACCTTGTATCTGACCTTGTATGTGACCTTGTATCTGACCTTGTACCTGACCTTGTATTAGACCTTGTATGTGACCTTAACTTTGTACTTGACCTTGCACTTCCCCCTTACTCTCCCCTCCCCCTATCCCTCAATCTCCCCTTCCCCTCTCCTTCTCCCTATTCACAGTTTTGTATAACCTGACGTGCTGCTGACTGTACCCACATACGTAGTTAAGAGACATGAAAGCGTCACAAACAACGCGCGACTCGGCCGAATCACTCTGGGCCTTAAAGTAATTTGCTCCAACTTAAAAAGCCTGTTGATTTAGTCCAAGTAGCTGGCCGAGTTCAACAGGCTTTTCTAGTCTCACTTTTTCAAAAAAAATACTCCAAAAACCTGTTGATTTCAGCCAGGTACTCGGTCGAAATCAACAGGCTTTTGTAGTAAAAATGTTTACTACAAAAGCCAGAGCGTTTCGTCCAGGTACCTGGCCCAAATCAACAGGCTTTTGTAGTATCGCCTCCAGTCTTGGTCCAGTCATAATGGTCCAGTCCATAGACATAGAAAAATTTTCGCTGCGTTCAAGAAGACCAACAAAGCGTGGAAAAGAGAAGTTAACATCATACGGACACGGTCTATGTAAAAAAGAGACAAAGGATCAAGTGACATGTGCCAACATTTTTACAGTAAGAGCCCGCCTAGCAAATAAGCAATTACAGTTTGTTTAAAATATTTGTTAATCTTAATTAGAATTTAATATCGTAGAGCCATGGTGTCTTGTGCTCTAAGTAATTGTGATGTGACAAAAATCCAAGTAATTACACTTTTCACAGGTAAATAAGATATTGCCACACATTTCTCTAAAACCAAATTTCTCTATATTTATTCGTTTATCGACGAAGAAAACAGTATGGAACATAGTTTATTAATTTCCTTTGCCATATATAGTCATCATCATCATCATCATCATATCAGCCACACGACACCCACTGCTGGGTATAGGCCTCCCCTAAGGATCTCCACAACGATCGGTCCTGCGCTGCCTGCATCCACTGGCTTTCCGCGACCTCCACCAGATCGTCGGTCCACCTTGTCGGGGGCCTACCCACGGAGCGTCGTCCGGTGCGCGGTCGCCATTCCAGAACCTTTCTGCCCCAACGGCCATCGGTTCTTCTCGCTATGTGTCCCGCCCATTGCCACTTCAGCTGAGCAATCCTTCGAGCGATGTCGGTTACTTTAGTTCTCCTGCGGATCTCCTCGTTTCTGATTTGATCACGTAGGGAAACGCCGAGCATGGCTCTCTCCATTGCACGCTGAGTGACCTTGAGCCTCCTTATGAGACCCATAGTTAGCGGCCACGTTTCACTGCCGTAGGTCATCACTGGCAACACACACTGTTCATAGACTTTCGTCTTGAGACACTGAGGTAAGTCGGATGCGAAGATTTTTCGAAGCTTCCCGAATGCTGCCCACCCGAGTTGGATTCGACGAGAGATCTCTTTCTCGAAGTTGGACCTACCTAACTGGACTGCCTGTCCTAGGTATACGTAATGGTCAACAACTTCAAGTGTAGTGTTCCCAACATGAACTGGAGAGGGTACAACATGGGCATTTGACATAATTTTCGTCTTATCCATGTTCATCCTAAGACCCACTCTTTGGGAAGCACTACGGAGATCTTCGAGCATTGTGTTCAGGTCTTCCATGGTCTCAGCCATAAGGACTATGTCATCGGCAAAACGAAGGTGTGTTAGGTACTGGCCATTAATGTTGATGCCGAGTCCTTTCCAGTCCAAGAGCTTAAAGATGTCCTCCAACGCAGCTGTGAACAGTTTCGGAGAAATAACGTCTCCCTGTCTCACACCACGCTGCAGTTGGATAGGATTTGTGTTCTGGTTCTGTACTCGGATCGTCATGGTGGCATTTTGGTATAAGTACCTCAACACCTCGATATACCTGTAGTCCACTTGGCACCTTTGGAGAGACTGCAGCACCGCCCAGGTTTCAATCGAATCAAAGGCTTTCGAACGCCAAGCAAAGTGGCTCATTATACTCCTCAGTCTTCTGTATAACCTGCCGCAGCGTATGGATGTGGTCTATGGTGCTAAAGCCTTTTCGGAACCCGGCTTGTTCGGGAGGTTGGAAGTCGTCGAACTTGCGAGCGAGACGATTCGTAAGGACTCTCGAAAACAACTTATAGACATGACTCAGAAGCGAGATGGGTCTATAGTTCTTTAAGAGGGACTTGTCACCCTTTTTAAAGAACAAGATCACCTCACTTATGTTCCATGTCTTTGGCGTTCTGCCCTGGACGATGACGGAATTAAAGAGCTTCTGGAGGACTTTGAGTATCGGCTTACCGCCCGCTCTCAGAAGTTCTGTAGTGATTCCATCGTCACCCGCCGCCTTGTTGTTTTTCAGCTGTTTGAGAGCCATACTAATCTCGCACAGGCTGACGTCCGGGATATCTTCGGTATAGTGTCGGGTAAGCTTGGCTCTGGGGTCTTTAGCCTTGCTTTCAACAGGTGTCTGCGTGGAATATAACTGCCCATAGAAGCTCTCGATCTCCCTCAGGATTTCAGGCTTTGATGAAATGATGCGTCCGTCGTCAGTTTTCAGCTTCGTCATCTGGCTTTGCCCAATAGACAGATCTCTCGCGAACACTTTGGAGCCTTTATTCCGCTCGATGGCCTCTTTAATACGATACGATACATATATAGTCATATTTTATGAATCTATGTCATATTTTACATATCTCATATAAAATGTATACATTCGTTTTCGGATCACCTGTTTATTGACATTGTTGTTCTTTGACATTCTATTTCTATGGTCCAGTCATAGCCTTCTATGTCCAGTCCATGAAACACTCATGTAAGTTTTAAGTTTAAAATCAAGTAAATCTCGAACGACGAACACCATACGATTATCGCAATTCTTCTAAAGGCCCTTTGTACCCGAATGAACATTTATCGAGAAAAAAACGCGCGTCAAAGTTCTCGACAGTAATTATTATCTATGGATCATTTCGCTTTTCGGCGACAGATGGCACTGTACAAATTTCCCATACACGCGCATTTTACCATTGAAAATGCAAATCGCCTGAGACGTATTTTTGGTCATAGTTCCGAGGATTTTAGGAGTATCGAGATGAGAATAGTACCAAAAGTTGAGGAATTTATTGAGACACGTGTGAATGTTTGAATTTTGAAAATCGGCCGGTAACTTTTTTTTAAATTTCGAAAAATTCGGGTTTTTTGGGGGGTGTTTGTTTACTAAATTGTAAATATTTCGAGAAAAACCCGACGTAAGAAAAAATGAAAAAAGGGTCCTAGGGTATTAGTTAAGCTACAAAATAGCGAATTTTTTTTGAAAATCGGTTTATAATTGTGACCTGTAGGTGGTCCCTTTAGATTTGGAATTGTAGAAAAACGGGTATTTCGGTATATAAAAAGTGATGCAGTTTCTATGATTATTGACCGATCGTCATGGTAAAGGTATTGAAAGATGCGGAAGCAGACGAGAAGTGCATCAGTTGATTTTTGTGAATCGGTTAATAATATTTCAGCCGCGTCGAAGCAGTCATGTCACAATCGATCGTAAAAATAAAAAGGTACCTAGTATACCTTAGAAAAATTATAGGATTTTGCTTTTAATTTGATTTAGTTTTTTTTGGAAATTTTTGTATTCATTTTCAACGCTCCGATTCTTGCGGGAACTGCGAAATCTGTGTTTTTTTTTATCGATAGCTATGTTCATGCTAAGGGTACAATAGTTAACTTCGTAACCCTTCAGATTCAGTGACGTAGGTAATTGATAGCCGATTCGGTTTTAATAGAACCCGCAAGTTTGGGGTCTACTCTTTATCTTAGCCACGTGCTCCTGATGGTTACGGTAACAAGTCAAACAAGTTAACTTAGAGGCTTAGCAAACATGCCGACATGTGGCTGTTGGTAATTGTGGGATTACTATATTTATTTATGGACAGCTTACAAAACCAACGCTGATTTACGAGCGCTTACCAGCGCTAATCCACGCTGGTAGTCGGCGCAGGCACTCGGTACCGAGTCTCCATACTGTGGCAGCCAGCGAAACACGATTTATATCGCGTGATATAGCGTTTTATCGAAACTCAACTGTCAAAATTCTTTGTCTTTTGACAGTTAAACGTGATAAATCGCTATATCTTATCGCGTTTCTATGGTCATGCTAGCTAGGCATATAAGTGTCAATAAAACGCTATATCACGCGATATAATATAATATAGTGTTTCGGTGATCATGCTAGGGCAGGTGCTGTTTACAGTTCCACCGTTTACGCTGATTTCCATAAAATTAGTTCTTTAGAGTTGTAAATCGAGGAAATGTATGTGATTTAGTCCGATATTTAATATTGACATTTATAAAAATACTAGCGGCCGCCCGCGACTTCGTCTGCGTGGTTTTTTTTTTGCTATCCCTCGGGAACAACACTCTTTTTCGGAATGAAAGGTACCCTATGTCCTTCTCTGTACCCCTGACAACGTGTATGCAAAATTCCATGACGATCGGTTCAGTAGTTAAGACGTGAAGGCGTAACAAACAAACAAACGGACTTTCGCATTTATAATATTAGTAAGGATAACATTAGGGGGTCATTCCTACAAAAACGCATTTAATTTATCAAAAAGCAGCTTCAAAAATAAACTGCTCTAAAAACTGTTCTAAAAGCGAACTGGTGTGAATAGCTTTATGCGATCTATTACTTAAAAACGAGAAAACTTTTACTTATATCTTGACGGAATAGATTTACTCGTTTTGTTTATAATGAGCTCCTCTGAATGCTAAAAGCACAACGTTACTAATTCAACATTGAAATGAAAATCCCGCAATCCCGCACCTTTACGCCTCTAGCGAATCTACCGTCGAATAAACATCCCATAATCAGATAATCTAGCACATCTCAGGATTAAGCAGCAGAACTAGGCAAATCGGGGCTCAGTAACGGCGGAGAAGCCGAATTTGCTCCCATTATCGCCGATGCAGGATTTAGTTACGCAATCGTGAAATCCCGGGATTCCGAGATTCCGGGATTTCGCAAAATCCCGTGGGCTGGCGTCGCCACGTAATTCCTGAACAGTAGTTTATTTCAGTTCGTCGATATGCAGAGATGCGGTTGAATGTGTTACCTATATTTCCAAACCTAACGTGGCAACTTGAACTTTATTTCCTATGGTAGAGTGTTCAAATCTAAATTTAATCACAACCTAAGGTATCAGTTGCAGGGTAGTTGTGTCTACATACTAACTATCCCCTTGCTTATCGTTTCCAGACTTCGATCATTACAGGACTAAGTTCTAAGTAATTCTTTGTAATAATTTTCTATGTGATGTGAACGAAAGTAGCGCCGCAGTAAAATTTCATATTAGAATTATAAACCATAATTTCAATAAAACTAATGTGGAATTTCTAGTGCTTTTTTCTAAGTTATTTAATGTTTTAATTTATAAAATAAATAAATTTAAAAAAATAGGAGGTATCATTACATTCCCTCGTAGTAATTTCTAAGTGTAAAGCAAAACTGCCAAAAGTGTCTGTTTTGACCATGCGAAAATTTTTCTATGTCTATGGTTTTAACACATTTACTATCTACGTCTACGAATGAGGGAACGTAATGATACCTTCTAAAAATCGGGTCTTAAAATTTCCACGTAAAGTTTTATTAAAACCCTTTGCTATTAACAACTTATTAAATAAAAACCTCTGAGAGCGCCACTTTCGATATGGGATGCACCTAATAAATAAAAGTTTTGTATTTTGTACCTTATGGATCTATTTTACATAATCCAGATAGCACCTGTCTTTTGGTTTTATTTAAAAATGTAAGAGCCTTTGTATGAAAATATCCATTAGGTCTAATAACTAGGACAATGGAACAAGCCCTAAAAAGTATAAAAATCCATCCATCTACTGTTCAAAGTTGGAAAGAGACATTGCATACTATCCGCGTCAATTGGTAATGCGCCTGGCGGCCATGATTTTAACCTCAAAAACGAAAAACAATTGTATTTTTTCATATACCTAGACCCTTTCTTATTGAAAATAAGGATTCAATAATTAATATATTATAATACCTATTAGAATTTTACTGTTTTTTGACATTTTTAGTTGCGGATGACGTTGATGTGTATGTTAATTTGACAAGGTTCCAGCGCATTACCAATTGACGAGGATAGTAGATTTAAATATTTCAAGAGTCATGATATCTTTAGTAGTTTTTTATTTTATTTTGATATCCTTTCAAACAATACTGTGTTTGCTATATAACAAGTGTCTCATCTCATCAACGAATAGAAACATATCGCTGACGTGTGGTGTGACGTCACAACCAAAAGTTATATAAAAATAAGGAAAAGAAAATTGTTCCCAAAAACTTCGTACTATAATTAGATTTGTTTCGGGACATTGGATTAAGATTAAACAACAACTTTTGCTCTCTGAGGAGTTGTGTTTTCGTGATCTTCTTATATATACCTATTGTAAGAAATCTGTTCAAGATAATCTATACCTTCTTTCTAATATAGAGGTATTAATAATACGTAAAAAGAGGTATTTGTAAGTTCGTATAATATGCGAATGACGAAATGGATCCGGCAGAAAACTAAAGTTATTGACGTGCTCGAAGAAATAGAACGGAAAAAGTGGAAGTGGGCAGGACATATTGTCAGAATGAACCACAGCCAGTGGCTCAGAAGACTCCTTGAATGGCGACCCCGCGCTAACACCCGCGGTAGAGGACGACCGCCCAAGAGATAACCGCCTCTGTGGTCTAGTGGTTCGCCCACCCGTGGAAGACTCAGGGGTCCCGGGTTCGATTCCCAGGGGGGGTACAATTTGTACTCGGTTTGGTTGGTGTTAGGGCTTATTTCAAGTCCGCCTGGCTAGCTGCCACCATTTTACCTAAGTCTGACGCCATAGCAACAATTCCCCCCTTTAAAAATGTTTGTGTTACGGCAGTTAGAGGTAAGATAGCCAGTTCCTCAGTGATGAGGATTCCGGGTGTAGTGCGCTTCCACCTTCGGCCTTATCGTCACTTAACATCAGGTGAGGTGAAAGCCAATCACTATACCGTTGCGAATAAAAAATAAAAATAAAGATGGACGGATGACTTCCGGCAGCATGCTGGCATCAACTGGATGAGCGGGCAGCAGACCGTCGAGAGTGGAGAGGCAAAGAGGAGGCCTATGTCCGAAGACGGACTCTACAAGGGCTGAAATAGAATGATATGCGAAACTAATCATCAATAGCCTTATAGCACGAATCACAGGAAAAAAAAGGCGGTTAAATTGCTCGATAGAGTAATTATTATTGTCTTCATAAAGAAAATTTCATTTCGCTTTTGGTAGCAATTTTCCAATTTTCCATACAAAATTACTGTATCGATTTTTACAGGCGCGTTTTTTAAAAATACTTTTACAAATAAGAAAACTAAGTAAAGTTAACCTTAAATTGAGTGACATAAACCATATTTTTTACCAAAATCCGACGAAGTAGCGGGTGAAAGCTAGTATAACGATTGACGTAAAGACATTTTTATAACAGTAAGGGTTCTACTTAATTTTAGTAAAACGACTTTTATCTGGCATAAAATTAATTAAGAATAAGCACTGTGCCAAAGCAACAAAATATCCTTCAGCAATTATATGAGGACATAAATATGAAATTAAGTTTTGTTGGCAAGGTGGTAACAGACAGCACATCACATAATTATATTTAACTTTATTAAAACATAATTATATTTAATTATAGCGTCCTAAGCGGTGACTTCGCTTGAGAATTTCTTGCTCCCCATACGAACTTCATCCCGTATTTCAGTCCCTTCGACATTATTTTTTTCTGAAAAGTTAACCTATGTGGGAAAGGTCCCGTTTTAGTAGATACTATTGTAAAGGTATTCTGTGGAAATGGTCCAATCTATTTTTTTACCAAAATTCATCAAAATTGGTTTAGGCGGGCAGTTATAATAATTATGGGTTAAACTAAACTGAGTAATTAAAAAAACTAAGAACGTTTTTCTAGCTGCAAAATTCTAGAGCTAATAACATAAAAGTAAGTAACATAAAATAAAAAATATTTGTCATGCCTATTGAAGTGTTTAAAAAAACTACGAATATTACATATTTTTATACAGACTTTCATTGATACAGATAAAGTGCTGCATATTCTTAAAGTATTATTTTATAAAAAAAATGCTTTTCTTAACGCAAAAAACGTTAAAATTTTTCCAAATACTTTATCAAAATTTTTCTTCGTAAACAAACATTTTAACGGAATCCAAAAAGAATTCCCTAAAGTAAGTTAGAATGGATTCCTGTAGCTTTCTTGGGCTGTATTTACAAAGAAAATGATGAATTAAGATATTCATTGCGAATCTTTGATTCCTGGTCGGTGGCTTACATTATTCATGAGATTAATATTATGTCTGATTTCTGGAAAAACTGCTACAACGTTATGAAAAATTGCAGTGTAAATTCAAGACTTGTATTATTTCATACTTATAAAAATACATTTAACACGTTCGCGCGCGCAGGGTTCCCCGCCCGAAATCCGTGCTGTGACACAGAATTTCTTCATACAAAAATGCAAACGTTCAATCACGTTTCCGTCACAAATTAGATAATTTTGGTATGCTACAACTTGCAACGTCTTATGACGTCGACGTCCATAGACGTTCCGCCGTAGAAAGTATTCGGCATCATATATGATACTGAACAACGTCTTATCACGTCAACGTCCATAGACGTTCCGCCGCAGCAAAGCATTCGACATCAGATATGATCTTGAACAACGTCTTATCACGTCGACTAAAATTCCAAACTATCACATACTTTATGATATTAGTAGAATATCTAATCCATATTCCGTTCCTGTTCACGTAGCGGTTAGAACAAGTATGTATGCCTAGGTACTTAACATACATAGTATAGCAGTGTTGTGGTTTCTTCCTAAATATTAACGGGATAATCGCAAATTAATTATTGTCAGATTTACTTATCCATTGGAAATGATTCTCCGTAAAGTGCCGGTATTACCTAATCGTCTAAAATTTTAGGTATTCCTTGATAAAAATATTATTTGTTACTTTAATTCCAAAAACTAAAATAAACGTAGGTTCTACCACCACCACCTTAATAAGATGTATGTGTTCTAATCTAATTAACACGTTCGCGCGAGCAACGTCTTATCACGTCATAAAAAGTGTGACTGATAACGAACAACGTCTTGATACGTCGCTTTATTCTTATTTATTACATTAAAAATAAAAGGATGCTTAAGTTGGCAATACTAAATTCTTATAGCGACACCTTTAGGCTACAAAATATTAAAATTCTAAATCTCAAACGTTATACTAGAACGAGTTATCACACTTCCTAGTTGCGCTAACTACAATCGGCAAAAATTTACAACTATACCCCCCTCGCTGACTCACAACGTCACTATACGTCCCTTTTTGTATGCGCCGCCATACATTTAGTAAGCCTGCGCGCTGTGGCGAAGCTTTAGTGTGCTCTATGAGAGTTGAGAGGCGTGTTCTATGACTGATATATCAACGCCCAACCCAATCCACTGAACCTAGAGTCTTCAAATTTTGTACATAGATACTTTATAAAGTGTAAGAATCTAATAAGAAAGGATTTTTGGAAATTTCACCCTTGAAGGGGTGAAATTGGGGTAAACCCCAATTTCACCCCTTCAAGGACGTTGGACGTTGACGTCCATAGACGTTCCGCCGTAGAAAGTATTCGGCATCATATATGATACTGAACAACGTCTTATCACGTCAACGTCCATAGATGTTCCGCCGCAGCAAAGCATTCGACATCAGATATCGACGGTTGAAAGGCTAATTGGTCTAAGCGACATTTTTTGCGATATTGAGTTATATACATATTCGGAATCAGCAAATTTTTCTCCGTCGTTTGAGCCAGGTTTCGAATTTTTCTGACTACTTTTTTGGCGCTTAACACCCACAGCAAAACAGGCCTCATTTCTAAGCTCATTGATCTATACGACACAAAATTAGACCAATTTGAGGACTCGATGACTAAGGCTGTTTTGATCTTTATAACTTTTATAAAGTGTGTCGATTATGTCATTTGGCTTTTTTGCCATGTTTGTGGTTTTGTCGTTTGGCCTATTTTGCATTACACCAAAACGATAAGCTAATGTCGCTTGGACCATTTTGCAACCAATTATATTAATTGACTATGTCGCTTGACCCATTTAGCCTGTATTAAGGACAATGAGTAGTAGTAGTTGTAGTATAATATTGTATGAAGTTAATATTGCATAACATCCTCAAAATATTTTATGCATAATTTGAGTTATGCAACCTCAAAATTATGTTATGGACGTTGCTGAATAATGAAGACCTTAAGTATTAATATCTACTATAACCCTAGGGTGTCGACCAGGGTAGCGTATCTTATAGTCAGAATATCCTAACGGTATTCGTTGAATGTTAAGTTTACGCTCCGACCTCGACACATCAAGTTGACGAAGTGGAGACTATGAATGAGAAGATTTCTAAAACCATGCATAGCTACAAAACCCACTACACCACCGTTGCGATGGGGGACTTCAATGCAAAGTTGGGGAAACGATGCGGTAATCAGCTGAGAGTGGGGCAATTTAGAGTTGGGCAACGGAATGCCAGAGGCCAGACGCTGGTCGACTTTATGGAGAAGAAGGGCCTCTTTTTAATGAACTCCTTCTTCAAGAAGCCGGAAAGCTGGAAGTGGTCCTGGATCAGTCCGGATGGTATAGTCATGCAATGATGTCACTGTGATCAACCCCGTCAAGACGGGGAGCGATCACCGATTGGTACGTGGCACATTGTGTATCTACCTAAAGCTGAAAAGACCTCGACTGATAAAATCCACGCTCCAACTATTACCGGCCTATATTCAAAACCCCGAAAGCTTTTAACTCGAACTCCAAAACTGCTTCGAAGCACTTGAAAACAGCATTAATAGATGTGGACGATCTAAACAAGATGGTGGTGGATACTGTCCGTACGATAGGGTCCGAGTTCTTTAAGACCCGCCATCCCAAGCTTTAGAAACTCTCCGACCACACACTCCTACTTATGAATCAGAGACGTGAAATGAGGCTCCAGAGTTCAGTGGATGCTCATCGTTATCGGTAGCTAAATAGACAGATATCTAAGTCTTTGACGAGCGACCTTCGCCAATTTAAGTATTAAAGAGGAGCGGAATAAAAGTCGAAGGCAGAATGCATAAGGCATGGAACATAAGTGAGGTGATTTTGTTCTTTAAAAAGGGTGACAAAGTCCCTCTTACAGAACTACAGACACATCTCACTTCTGAACCATGTCTATAAGTTGTTTTCGAGAGTCCTTACGAAACGTCTCGCTCGCAGGTTCGACGACTTCCAACCTCCCGAACAAGCCGGGTTCCGAAAAGGCTTTAGCACCACAGACCACATCCATACGCTGCGGCAGGTTATACAGAAGACCGAGGAGTATAATCTCCCACTTTGTTTGGCGTTCGTATGAGAAAGCCTTTGATTTGACTGAAACCTGAGTGGTGCTGCAGTCTCTCCAAAAGTGCTAAGTGGACTACAGGTATATCGAGGTGTTGAGGTACTTGTACGAAAATGCCACCATGTCGTTCCGAGTATAGAACCAGAACACAAATCCTATTCAACTGCAGCGAGGAGTTTTCACTCCTCGCTGTAGTTGGACAGGATTTGTGACAGGGATATGTCATTTCTCCGAAACTTTTCACAGATGCGTTGAAGGATATCTTTTAACTCTTAGACTGAAAAGGACGCGGCATCAACATTAATGGCCAGTACCTAACACACCTTCGTTTTGCCGATGATATAGTTCTTATGGCTGAGCCAAGGTCTCATCTTGGAAGACCTGAACACAATGCTCAAAGATCTCCGTAGTACTTCCCAAAGAGTGGGTATCGGGATGAACATGGATATGACGAAAATAATGTCGAATGCCCATGTTGTGTCCGATCCAGTTCATGTTAGAAACACTACACTTGAAGTTTTTGACCATTACGTATACTTAGGACAGGCAGTCAAGTTAGGTAAGTGCAACTTCGAGAAAGAGATCTCTCGTCAAATCCAACTCGGATAAGGTAGCATTCGGGAAGCTTCGAAAAATCTTCGCGTCCGATTTATCTCAGTGTCTCAAGACGAAATTCTATGACCAGTGTATGTTGCCAGTAATGACTTACGGCAGTGAAACGTGCTATGGGTCTCATAAGGAGGCTCAAGGTCACCCAGCGTGCAATAGAGAGAGCCATAGCCATCAGCGTTTCCCTGCGTGAATGAATTAGAAATGAGGAGAACTAAAGCAACCGAAATCGCTCGAAGGATTGCTCAGCTGAAGTGGCAGTGGGCTGAACACATAGCGAGAAGAACCGATGGCTGATGGGGCGGAAAGGTTCAGGAATAGCGACCGCGCACCGGACGACGCTTCGTGGGTAGGCCCTCGACAATCGACTTGAGGGTGAAGGTCGCGGTGCACCGCTGGATGCGGGTAGCGCAGGACCGATCGTCGTGGAGATCCTTGGGGCCTATACCCAGCAGTGGGTGTCGAGCGACTGATATGATGATAACTCTACTAAATTTGAATTTTGTTTCATCCTGCAGTACTTCTAATGGTCATCTGCATTAAACAACTTCACTCTAGTGCAACACCAGCATGTTGCTTAGACTCATTGGGCAAATTCAACCGTCAGTTGACTTGGCGCTAAATTCATTTTCTCTCGTATTATTTTATTCTAAGTCAATGCTTGAGCCAGTTTACTTTCAGCTATTTTATTTACGCAAAGCATTTGAACCATTTTGCCTTTCTCTAAAAATAACCATATTTGGTGAATTTTGGGCCAACCGACATAAATTTTCTAAAATAATACACTATTATCAACAGTAATAGCTTAGAAAACTTCCTTACTTAGTTGGGGATATACTGTATTAAATAATTAAACGTCTATTCAATAGTTGTTTTTTTATGATTTTTTTTTCGAATAATAAAACTTTAATCGGTCCTCCTGAGAGTTTCACAAAATGTCGTTTAGATCAATTAGCCTTTCAACCGTCGAATGATCTTGAACAACGTCTTATCACGTCGACTAAAATTCCAAACTATCACATACTTTATGATATTAGTAGAATATCTAATCCATATTCCGTTCCTGTTCCTCCCCTTTCCCGTCACATTATCGTTCCCGTACCTGTTCAAGTTCCCATTTATCCCCCAAGGGGTTGAGTTTTGTATCACCACGAAATACATATTTGCTTATTTGTTTTTTGAAGTACTCTTACGAAGTTTCAATTAGGAATCTATATTTATTAATTTTTTCCCATACAAAATTTAAGCCCCCATTTCACCCCTTCAGGGGTCACATTATCGTTCCCATACCTACCTGTTCAAGTTCCCGTGCCCGTTTCCATATTATAATTCCAAAAAAATCTGGACCCCCGTTTTGGGTCCTTTAGGGATTGGATCTTGCCCACCGTCTTGAATTTTTAGACAAATGCCATTAAAGCAATCAATATCCTATAAAACCTCATTAACGACATCCATATCGATTTTTTCGGTTCATCCCCTAAGGGGTTGACTTTCAGAATTACTTGAAATACGTGTTAATTTGTTTTTAGAAGTACTCCTACGAAATTTCAAGTTGAAATTTTTCCACATAAAATTTGAACCCCCATTTCTCCACCATAGGGGTTGAATCATGTCCACCGTGTTAGACTTCAAAATAAGACCATTATTGCAATTAATACTACATAAAACTTCAATTACGACATACATATCGATTTTTTCGGTTCATTTACCCCATTTATCGCCCAAGGGGTTGAGTTTTGTATCACCACGAAATACGTATTTGCTTATTTGATTTTTTAAGTACTCTTACGAAGTTTCAAGTAGGAATCTCTATTTATTTATTTTTTCCCATACAAACTTTAAACCCCAATTTCACCCCTTCAAGGGTGAAATTTCCAAAAATCCTTTCTTATTAGATTCTTACACTTTATAAAGTATCTATGTACAAAATTTGAAGACTCTAGGTTCAGTGGATTGGGTTGGGCGTTGATATATCAGTCATAGAACACGCCTCTCAACTCTCATAGAGCACACTAAAGCTTCGCCACAGCGCGCAGGCTTACTAAATGTATGGCGGCGCATACAAAAAGGGACGTATAGTGACGTTGTGAGTCAGCGAGGGGGGTATAGTTGTAAATTTTTGCCGATTGTAGTTAGCGCAACTAGGAAGTGTGATAACTCGTTCTAGTATAACGTTTGAGATTTAGAATTTTAATATTTTGTAGCCTAAAGGTGTCGCTATAAGAATTTAGTATTGCCAACTTAAGCATCCTTTTATTTTTAATGTAATAAATAAGAATAAAGCGACGTATCAAGACGTTGTTCGTTATCAGTCACACTTTTTATGACGTGATAAGACGTTGCTCGCGCGAACGTGTTAATTAGATTAGAACACATACATCTTATTAAGGTGGTGGTGGTAGAACCTACGTTTATTTTAGTTTTTGGAATTAAAGTAACAAATAATATTTTTATCAAGGAATACCTAAAATTTTAGACGATTAGGTAATACCGGCACTTTACGGAGAATCATTTCCAATGGATAAGTAAATCTGACAATAATTAATTTGCGATTATCCCGTTAATATTTAGGAAGAAACCACAACACTGCTATACTATGTATGTTAAGTACCTAGGCATACATACTTGTTCTAACCGCTACGTGGTAAATATATTATATAATGTACTTAGGTAGGTATAAGTAAATTTTATTCTTAAATCTTGCTAATGAGCACATAATTATGTATCTATTTTCTTTGGTCATAGTTTGTGGTTCTATTATTCTATTATTCTTATGTATCCTTGTTTAATTGGGTATTCCTTTTTTTAATTTCTGGTTAATATTGACTTGGCTTTATCATTTTACTCTAAACTTGTTTTTATTTTTCTATACTAAGCTGTAAACCCCCAAAAGGTCAAATAAATGAAATAAAATATTATCGGAGTGCGCTAGTCCGGCTGCTACAATGTCGCCATCACGCTTCATAGATGACATAACTCAAACAGGTGCTACGCTATCTACTCATAGAACCAAGTCTGTCGTAGCCAACAACATAATTTTAAAGTTCTTGGTCTTAGGCTTTTTCAAGTAGCTACATGTATACTAACAGCACGCCTACGATTTTCTCCGTAGAGTTACGGACTTAACCTCGCCTACGGATATAACTATATTTTACACAACTTTATTTTTGTATTTCTTTCTTATCTCCGACGACACACTTCGACGAGTTCAAGCTCCGTATCCTATCGTTGCCACGCCTACGGATTTGTCCGTAGATCTAAGGCGTTACCGTCGCCTACGGAAATTGAATGACAAATCTATTTAATATTATGTATTCAGGTGAAAAAGGGGCAACAAGTGACAAAGTGGCACAAGGCAAATGCGACGTATTTAGCTTATCTTTAATAGTAATTCCTGGACTTGATTAATTTATGATGTCATAAGTACACTAATAATGCCGTTTATTTAAAAGCATTATTTAATAACAAAACGTAAAATGCTTATAATTTGAAAAACATCAAAATCAAAACTACTTTATGAACGAACATACCCATAGATTCAGTTTTACGACCGAAATATTCCCAACAGACAGTAACGATACAATACAAATCACAATTTGAAACGCCCGGGGCTATTAGGGCGATCGGGAATAGACTTATGCACTGCTGCAGTCACGTATATAAAGTATCGGGCCTAAATGCGATTTTAATGCCCCAAACGCGTCTGTGTTTAGACCTTACTATTGTCAATTTAGTATACTTTTATTTCGTTTTTATTTACTTTTAAACTATGGCTTGTGGAATAAAATGCAGTGGTAAAAATGTACTGAGTGATGTTTTAGACGGAATGTCTTCGAAAAGTGCACTTAGCACTTTTCATTGCAAAATTTATAAAACGTAAGAATTATCATTGCTAAAACATGGAAATTACAATTTTGCGTTGCTTAGGTAAATTAAACAAAAACGAAAAACTTATATTTCTATAAAAGTTTGATTCTGTAGTACTTACCTATTTCGTTTTTCGAAACCTTTTACCTACAGAAACACTAAATTGTTTTCTAATTGACAACATTTCATTTTGTCAAGGCAAAGGCATCGCTTATATTTTACCTATATCTTGTACTTACGTCCTTTTAGAATAAACCGTTTTCTATTAATTAATATCTCAGTAATGTATGAAAATAAATGGAATAGAAAAAATACGTGTTGCCTAAAAAACGATAAATTTTCATGATATCTTTAAAAACATGTACCCTAAAATCTTGAAAAAACAGCAGTTGACTAAAAGTCTACAACTACTATCATAACGATAACGATGACCCAGCACGAACATCTAACGAAAAAAACGCACGTAAAAGAACCTGATAGAGTAAAATTATGTATGGGAAATTTCATTTCGCTTGTCGACGATAGATGGCGCTGTCCAAATTTCCCATACAAAATTACTGTACCAAATTTTTTTAGGCCCGTTTTTTCTCCCGATAGATGTTCGTTCTATATAGGAGTAAAAAAGATTTATTCATTATGACTGACGAAAACAATGACTTTTCACTTACCAAAATATCTCAATAACTGAACAGCAATTAATCAAACGTTCGCAATTTTCAACAATAGTAGGGGCCACTGAATAGGTCTGTAACAAGAAATTATCGCCTCCCGAACGGCTCGAACAAAGTTATTGTTTTTCAATAATAAAACGCATAAGCCTATATAACTACCACTAAGTGCTTTGGATTCCAGAACTTTCTCTGTGAAAAAATTCGACATCATAGCTTTTATTCGGAAAGTTTTCGAAGCTTTTTGTTCTGTCAAATTGAAAGGAAGTTTTTTAAATATCACGTTCTGTGACGTGAACAATAATATTCTCGAATTACTTTCGCTCGTGAATCGCTTTATGAAATGAATAACGAGTATGAGCTTAGAACTCGCTTTGTAAAGTAAGAAGAATTAAATAAGGTTGAATGTATGTATGGATTTTAATATACATATTAGCTGGTTTTTGAGATTTGTTTCTTTAAAATGGTTATGTTTTGGTTATGTACTGTGTAACGTTGTCCATACAACCTACTTTTATAAGCTACGAAATTATCCGTCTACATTGTTCTGAAAAGCCAAAGAGTTCTGTGAAATACGATAATTTGAATATGACACTGTAGTCATATTTTATGCTTTTGGTATAAACAGTCCATCAAAATCAAGTCATATCTTCAAATATTTAATTTATTATTCCAAAATTGTGCTTGTGCGGCTTAGTTGTAAACAAAAAATAAACATGTATATAACTCATACATGTAAGTTTCGTTTTATAATATGTTCAGACAATATTTTATTAGGACAGTTTTGGATTATGTATTTATCAAGTTTTTATCATTTTTTCTTTCTTATTAGGTTCTTCTATTTTTATTATAAAATATCCTTTATTGATTTATGATTTGATGTGGTTTTATTGGATAACCTTCCACAACTGTATTCGTAAAGTCTGTGAGCATTCAACCACAATCATTTTGGCCTACGATTGAATTAAGGAAGGAATAGGCTGATTCTGGTAGTACATGCCAACTATCAGAAAAGGCCCAGTTTAAACCAAACATTTAATTTACCTAAATATCAAAACAAATACAATCGCTTTATAAAATATTTGTTGCAAAGATTTAAATCGTCATTGTTGTATACAACTTCATAATCCGTCAGGACGTAGATACACACCACAGATTACATAATACTATAGTGTACACACCTTTGTAAACAATAAATGCACGGCATACATATTTATTTGATAAATAAATGATTTACATAAAAAAATATTTTTAAACACAAACATGAGCACAATAATAGCTGTTAACAATTTCCATTATCCGACAACAGCATAATAATTCGATATAACACAAAGTGGCTAGCAATTCTCCACATCCCCAAACTCGTAAATCAAAATGTGCATAAAATACAAAATAATGAAGATAATACAAATATTGTTACAATTTATCTAATAACAGTAATGTATGTTCGAAGAGTTTTTCATCAGTTAACAAAGGATTTCTTATAAAATAAATTATCTTGTCTGAATGATCGATGATGTTGGCATAAAGTGAATCATGTTTTAGGTATCTTAATAAAAAAACGTGGATTATCGTGAGTTTTATCTTCTCCGATATAATAGCTACTAACGTCTTCATGGTAACAAATTATTGTATCGTTTCCGGCAAACCAGGAGCATCAATCAATGTCAGAAACGAACAGGTAGAGAAGTTAATATGAATGAAATGAAATTTATTTAAAAACCACCTTTCAATTTGGTAATAAATGCGAGTATTATCATGAAATCATACATTATTAATCATCTTCTTAAATTATTTCCAAAAATAATTAAGAATGCATTAAAATCGCAAAAAAGTTTAATAATAAGTCTTACAGAAGCCAATTATTAACTTTCCAAGTAGGCAAATAAAAAAAACTATGACCGAAAACGGCGCATTCAGAGGTTTTTATTTAATAAGTTATTAATAGAAAAATATTTTAATAATGTTTTACGTGGAGTTTTTAGGGCCCATGATCTAGTATTTTTTGAAGGTATCACTATACTGCTCTCGTAGTCATTCGTAGAAGTAGATAGAACATGTGTAAAAAACGGCCACTTTTAGCAGTTTTGCTATCATTTCTAGCAGTGACTACGAGGGAATGTAACGATAGGTACCGTCTAAAAATACTAGACTGTGGGCCCTAAAAACTTCAAGTAAAACATTATTAAAATTGTGTATTAGAATTATAATATTAAATTGAATTCACCGCGGAGCCACTTTCGCTCAGGCTCACTTTAAACAATGTTTGGAAATAGGCCATAACGATCACTGCAAAAAAATAACAAAAGTATTTTGCATTTAAATAAATTAGCCTTCATATTTCACACGGTGGGTGTACAGGAATAAATCATGTGACAATGAATGCCGGGAACGAACCCGGGACTTTGCAAGTGACGTTTTTGTGCGGAACAAAAACGCACCACGCCCCAAAGCTCCTTTAATCACCTAAAACCCGCCTTTCAATTAATACGTTTATTTTTTTATTACTTATATATTATGTACTTACAACAATAGTAGTTTATGAAACTGACACATAAAGAGGGGTATTAAAACACGAGTGTGTGTTTAAAAACCGAGCCGTAGGCGAGGTTTTTAATAGTATCACACGAGTGTTTTAATACCTAGTTATGTGCAGTTTCATACACTACTTTATCTACACTCATACATTTGGGATTGAACCTACTAAATAAAAGATCAACGTTAGAAAAGAGAGAGAGAGACTTTGTTTGTATTAGCTAGGTACCTACCTTGTAATAAGTCGTTTCCTTGGGCAGAGTCCATTTTTTCACATTTTAAAGCAAGAATAAAAAACCTACAAATTTCAGTAAGTATAACAAAATGTAAAAATTGAAATAAAAACTTTAATTGAAATGCTTTAGAAATGGCGCGCATTCTATTAGAAAAAAAAAGAGATCAGTGCAATCGCACTAAGTCATCGATTACCATAGAGTGCATTTAAATCAATGAAAATATGTGGGAAAATATCGTTGTTTTTTTTTAATGTTACGGCACTGGCTTCTTTTTGGATTTGCCCTGTATCGTAATGAGAAAAAAAGTTATTTTATGATGCAGTTGACTGCATCGTAGTGAGTTTATTTTTTAATTTTACCTATCCACGAAAATAAAGTGCGTATTTATATTACCTTTTTTGAATTCATATTTGGAACATTACGTTGTGAGTGTAGATAAAGTTGTTTACATTTTAACAGTGGTAACACATAATGACATAAACCATAGTTTTATGTGTATAGTGTTGCATAAACTGTTTCAAACACACGTCCAAGTTTAGGGTATAATCAAAATCAATTATAATTAATGTATGCGGCTTGATATAATTATTCCCAAGCTTTGTTAAAATCCGAGTTAGTTAATATTAGTTAAACAAATTGAACTTGATGTTTCACCAATGAAAACTGTCAGAGCGTACATGATATGATAATAAATAAATGTGTTCACAATGTTTAATTATATTATTTTTAATGCATCTATTTTTAACCCTTTTAATATTTACCTGGCAATTTCAGTTTGATTTAATTTGATAAAATAAAACAATAAATGTACTTAGATCCATTCTACTGTGTGTATATTGTGAAATTCATTTTGTGATTGTAGAGCGATCTGTTGTAAAAGTTTAGAGAGAGAGGCTGGCAAGGGGGGTGGTTGGCAGGGGCGCAACCCTCAGGGGGGCGCACTTTGATGACCCATAGCTAGAAAAAAGTCTAATAGTCTTGGTGCGAAAAATTCAAATCTTTATAACTTTTACTAAAATGAATGAAAATAATCACAGACCGGA
The DNA here is from genome assembly GCA_928269145.1 of Agriphila tristella. Taxonomy (NCBI): domain Eukaryota; kingdom Metazoa; phylum Arthropoda; class Insecta; order Lepidoptera; family Crambidae; genus Agriphila; species Agriphila tristella. Next base: position 5,694,890 of record OV743435.1, read on the forward strand.
AAAAACACCTTCGTACGTTTGTATTTTTAATATTTTTGTTGAATGAAAGTTTAAAAAAAACTGTTGGGAATAAGCCGATTCTTAGTAGGGAAACCCATTTCGATATGCAAACATAATAATCATCATCATGAGAATATGACAATATAAAGTTTAATAGATTTCTTGCATTTCACAATGCTATAGAAAATATTGGGTTTGGTGTGTTTCGCCCCCGTGATGGATGCATCCGATTTTTTACTAAGTAAGTAATAATATTATTACTTACTTATTACATAATTGAAAATCCACCACGGGGGCGAACACACACCGGGGGCGTAACACACAAACCCAAAAAATCGACTCTTCCGTAGCACCTCAGACAGGATGGGTGAGTCGATTCTTTCTAGTATTAATTTATCTCCGAATACGAGATAATCAAAATCGAACGGTTCCGGACTTGTACTATTAGTTATTCTGTGGTTCCGGTCCCTGAAAATAATACGTCTTTTTTATCATTTTAATCCATTCCATTAGTTTTCTTAACATTATCTTCTTCGCCACACCGGAATTGCATATCAAGACGGTAAATATTTGAGTCTGCTCGGATGTGACTTACTATCTACCGCCGCGGTTTCACCCTTACGAATAGGTTAGGGCGGCCTAACATCCGCCACTTGTTCTTTTGTAAATATTTCTAAAATATTATTCATCGTGATCAGGTAGGTAAATAAATAGTTGAGAGGGACTTTTTAGTGTTACCCACTTCAAGGTTTATTAGTAAGTCACAAGACTGTAGCCCTTACTCCTGTGCGAATTTAAGCTGTGAGCCGCAACATTCAGCCCACTTTCAGCGACTGATTTTCGAGGCAAGCGAGCTAAACGCTATGGACGCTATTGTATTATACCCACTGAGATTGAATTTCGCAGAATTTTAATATGAACTGTGGCCATTTTTACTCATAAAAACGTTTCTTGAAAAGAAACAGTTTTTAAATGTCCTCAATGTCTGATTAGGAATTACGAGTGACACTGCAATATTCGACGTTAGTATTCGGGGGTACAAGACTTTAATAGTAGAGGCAGTTTTTTAATTTCTTTTGAGTAACATTCAAATATTTTCTACGTTACCTAAGTTGCAACTTGCAAGGCTGTAGCAGAGTTTGCGGCCCCCCTTACTCCTGTGCAAATTTGAACTGTGAGCCGCAATAACCGGCCCACTTTCAGCGGCTGATTTACGAGGCAAGCGACCTTCACGCTATGGACACGATTGTATTATACCCACTGAGGTTCTAACTCACTGAATTTTTAGATCAGCTGTGGCCATTTTTACTCTTGTTAATATTTCTAGAAAAGAAGCAGTCTTAAAATTTCTTGGAATTGCTGATTAGAGTGACACTGTAATGTTCGGGCGTAAGTATTCGGGGGTAAGAGACTATAATAGTAGAGGCAGTCTTTTAATTTCTATTGAGTGACATTCAAATATTTTCTGCGTTACCTAAGTTGCAACTCGCAAGACTGTAGCAGAGTTTGCGGCCCCTCTTACTCCTGTGCAAATTTGAACTGTGAGCCGCAATATTCCGCCCACTTTCAGCGGCCGATTTACGAGGCAAGCGACCTACACGCTATGGACACGATTGTATTATCCCCACTGAGTTTCTAGCTCGCTGAATTTTTGGATGAGCTGTGGCCATTTTTACTCTTGGTAATATTTCTAGAAAAGAAGCAGTCTTAAAATTTCTTGGAATTGCTGATTAGAACTTATGAGTGACACTGCAATGTTCGGTCGTAAGTATTCGGGGGTAAGAGACTATAATAGTAGAGGCAGTCTTTTAATTTATTTTGAGTAATACTCAAATATTTTCTGCGTTACCTATGTCGCAACTCGCAAGACTGTAGCAGAGTTTGCGGTCTCCCTTACTCCTGTGTGAATTTGAGCTGTGAGCCGCAATATTCGGCCCACTTTCAGCGGCTGATTTACGAGCCGAGCGAGCTACGCGCTATGGACGCGACTGTATTATAAAAGTAGAGGCAGTCTTTTAATTTCTTTTGAGTGACATTCAAATATTTTCTGCGTTACCTAAGTTGCAACTCGCAAGGCTGTAGCAGAGTTTGCGGCCCCCCTTACTCCTGTGCGAATTTTAGCTGTGAGCCGCCATATTCGGCCCACTTTCAGCGGCTGATTTACGAGGCAAGCGACCTACACGCTATGGACACGATTGTATTACACCCACTGAGTTTCTAACTCGCTGAATTTTTAGATGAGCTGTGGCTATTTTTACTCTTGTTAATATTTCTAGAAAAGAAGCAGTCTTAAAATTTCTTGGAATGGCTGATTAGAACTTATGAGTGACACTGCAATGTTCGGGCGTAAGTATTCGGGGGTAAGGGACTATAATAGTAGAGGCAGTCTTTTAATTTATTTTGAGTAATACTCAAATATTTTCTGCGTTACCTATGTCGCAACTCGCAAGACTGTAGCAGAGTTCGGTCTTCCTTACTCCTGTGTGAATTTGAGCTGTGAGCCGCAATATTCGGCCCACTTTCAGCGGCTGATTTACGAGCCGAGCGAGCTACGCGCTATGGACGCGATTGTATTATACCCACTGAGATTCAACCTCGCAAAATTTGTACATGAGATGTGGCAATACGATTGTGTGACCCTATACCCTAATGTAAGTAGCAATGATTTGGAAGAGAAAAAAGAGATAAATTGAATTAACTAACTAAGTTGAAACTAATTTAATTTCATGGGTAGTTGAAGGAATTTTCATCCAACAAAGCTGGAGAATGTGCCGTCTTTCGCATGGCATGTTTGTGCAAAACTTTATTATTTGAGCTTTCTTTATATTTATTTAGTAATGTGATATATTGTTTGCGCTGAATTGTTCTTTCTTATTTTATTCCTACTAAAATAAACCTTGAATGAGTAGGTATTGACTACTGACAACATTATACCGTTACTAGTGCATATTCAATATAATTTTCGTACCTCTGTGTTCAGGTTATGTACAAGTTGTTGTCTTTAGTACGCCGGATAATTTAGTGGCAGCCCTGATTATTGTTCTGCTGTTCACTCGACTGTATCCCTAACTATGTTGGGTAAATCTACAAATCAAAATTTTATCACGTATTTAAGGCACATTGAAAAATACGACGTGTACATTTTGTACAATTTACGTACATAAGTAACATACAACGACGCTCTACATTCTTTGCAGGTTCTACTGGTACATAAAACTACTCATGTGTAATTAAATGATGATTTAATAATCTATACTTTCAAGTACCTACAAAGTTAGATCAAAACTTTGTAGGTTTGTAATTAAAGAAATCATGCGTCATTTATAAGTAAGTACTCAAATTCGAGACAATCTTTAATTTTATGGCAATTATTGTAACATCAGTAATATTGCCAATAATCTAATCTTGTTATCGAAATAAAAAAACAAATTTCCTATCTATAATTCATGATACAAGGAAAATATCAAGTAGTAATTATATCACCGTTACAATGCTCATCACATTTTTTCTTCGTTCTGTGGTGCTCATTATAACTCTACCAAGCCTCTACAATATTTCTTTCGAAAATAATAACAATAACGATTATTATCTATAATCGTCATTACCCACCTCTGACATTGTTAAAAGAAAATGTTTTAATAAAACTTTACGTGGAATATTTAAGGCCTTTAGAAGGGTAACGGTAATCACTACATTCCCTCGTATTCATTCGTAAAAGTAGATAGCAAATTTGTCAAAAAAAATCACCGTGGCGCCACTTTCGGTCAGGTAAGCCTTAAGGTGGCACCCTGATCGAAAGTGGCGCCGCGGTGAATTTTATTTAATATTGTAATTCTAATACACAATTTTAATAAAACTACGTGTAATTTAGGGTCTATAATCTAGTATTTTTAAACGGTATCATTACATTCCCTCGTATAGTCCCTGCTAGAAGTAGATAGCAAAACTGCTAAAAGTGGCCGTTTTTTTGACAAATTTGCTATCTACTTCTACGAATGAATATGAGGGAATGTAGTGATACCTTCTAAATATACTAGACCATGGGCCTTAAAAACTCCACCTAAAACATTATTAAATTATTTTTCTATTCATTACTTATTAAATAATAACCTCTGAGGGTGCCATTTTCGGTCATAAAACCGCCTTAATAGTTTTTCAGACGGATCGAAATAACCCTTCGAGCAAAAAACGGCTATCTTGAACATTTCGCTCTGAAAGTTCCTCGATAATTCGATTGAAAGACTCGGATGAAATAAGTTTCAGTTAGACTATTGGTTTCACTATTATTTCTGTCGTTCGGATTGTAGAGTGCTTTGTTCGCTACTTAGGATCTTACAAATTGCTGTGTCAATTTTTTTTAATATTGAAACTGGAGAGAAGATATTTTAATTTTAAAAAATCTCAAAAAAAACTACTAGATATTTTATTTTAAATGTGATATTGGGTAATGTTGAATTACTCAAAAACTGTTGGTCGGATTTTTTAACGCTTTTGCACACATAGTTATCAGTATGTATAAATCAGGAATAACGTCAAACCTGGAGGCTGCAGATTATTTTTATTTGTCCAGGGTCCTTAGTTTTTGATCATCATGCTTTATTATTTACTTTAAGATAAACATCTATCGAGAAAAAAACGCGATTAAAAGCTCCATAGGTAGAGTAATCATTTATGGGAAAAGGCTTTGAACATTTTGGCAAAGTGGTAACCACAATTTTTGATTTTGATCGGAAAAAAAAATAAGCGGCGCATGATAAAACCTATGTATATCGATAGAGGAACTATAGACAAACAAAAAATGTCAATAATATAAAGCTCTAAAGCGCAACGTTTTCGAGATAATCTATGGATAAAACCCAAAATTATTCCCCGTCCGATTAAATACATAATAAGCGGCGCACGATAAAACCTATATATATCGATAGAAGATCTATAGATGAACAAAAAATGTTATGTGATATAAAGCCCAAGCGCAACGTTTTTGAGATAATCCATGTTAAAGATCATGTATAGATAAAATCAATCCTATTCCCCATCCAATTAAATACGTAATAAGCGGCGCACGATAAAACCTATCGATAGAGGATCTATAGATGAACAAAAAATGTCATGTGATATAAAACCCTAAAGTGCAACGTTTTCGAGATAATCCATGTTGAAGATCCTCAAACTAGGAAAACGCAACAAGGTGACTTTATTCCGGAATTAATGACCTCAAGTTCAGGAGCCCAAAGCTTTTAACCATTAGACCATGGAGACAGTCGTATAAAATATTATACAAGTAGTATCTAATTGGAGGGGGCATAAGTTTGAATTTTTATCAATAGACAGGATCTTCAACATGGATTATCTCGAAAACGTTGCGCTTTAGGGTTTTATATCACATGACATTTTTTGTTCATCTATAGATCTTCGATCGATATATATAGGTTTTGTCGTGTGCCGCTTATTAGGTATTTAATTGGATGGGGAATAAGATTGATTTTATCTATACAGGATCTTTAACATAGATTATCTCGAAAACGTTGAGCTTTAGGGTTTTATATCATATGTCATTTTTTGTTTATCTATAGATTCTCTATCAATTTATATAGGTTTTATCGTGCGCCGCTTATTAGGTATTTAATTGGACGGGGAATAAGTTTGGATTTTATCTATAGATTATCTCGAAAACGTTGCGCTTTAGGACTTTATATCATATGTCATTTTTTGTTTGTCTATAGATCCTCAATCGATAAATACAGGTTTTATCGTGCGCCGCTATCATAGTATAATAAATTTCCGAAATATCCATCAAAAACAAACCTAATGGTTACCACTATGCCAGCCTCTCTTACTAATAGGTTCAAACACATTTTATTTCGCTTTTCAGCGGTAGATGGCGCTATACAATTTTTTTATACAAATAATTAAAAAAATCCCATTAAATAATTTTTCGCGCGTCCTAAAGCCTAAAAACCTGGGATATATGCCACGTGTCCAGTAATAAAAATAAAACTTTAAGGCTGCAACCCTGACCGAAAGTGGCGCCGTGGTAAATTTTATTTAATATTGTAAATTGTAATACACAAATATTAATAATCGTGGAAATCGATAACTTCTAAAAATACTAGAGTATGTGCCCTAAAAATTCCACGTAATGTTTAATTAAAATCCTTTTCTATTATATTAACAACTTATTAATGAAAAAAATACCTCTGTGGGCGCCACTTTCGGTAGGCAGGGTGGATATCCGACCGAACGTGGCGCCTATTAATTAGAGCTTTAGACGAGCTTTTGAGAGCGATTTCACAGTGTTAACTAGTAAAGTAAACACGCAAAGCTAAAACTGTACAGTAGGCTCTCAAAATCCTATATTCGATGTACAAATCTCTGCGCGAGCTAATGGCCGAGCTTGTTCGAAGCGCGTGCTTATTCACTGGAAATCGCCTCACCCGTCGGCTATCGGAGTAATTATTTACGTTCTACCCCAGGGATCGGAACGTAGGCACAGTACATATTTTAGCTAAAGTAGTATCTCAACTTAGCTCTTTTCTCGTTAGAAAAGGATCGCTAACGTAGCAGCGCAGCGTGTTTTGTCAATCGCACCATTGAACCACACCACTTGGGGGTCGTTTTTAAAACTTTATTAGATAACCACTACCGTAGTGGAGTTCTAATATTAAACTTGCATTTATCGATATCACTTATTTATCATTCGTAAGATCACACACAACTGGCGGCTGCGAAGAATGCTGCGAATTAGTTGGACTGAAAAGATTTTCAACGTGAGAGTTCTCCAGCGCGTTGGCAAGAGTCGCGAATTACTGCAACGTCAAGAAAAGAAAAGTCGGATATCGTGGCCTTGTCCTGCGACACGAGGAATACCAGCTTCTCCAGTAATAATGATGGGCAAGTGCACACGACGCGCTGGAAGAAGGAAAAAGTCGTGGTTTCGCAACATCATGGATTGCACTAGTATAGCCAGCGTCGAACAACTATTTCACTTGGCGCGGAACAGGGAGAAGTTCTTTAAGCTGACAGCCACCCTCCAGTAATGAAGAGCCTCCAGTAAGAAAGATCACAACATGACATGTTACACATCTTATTATTAGGGGAAGGATAGGATTTTCCTATCCCCATCCCACGAAATTTATAAATATGTTACATTACCTACACGACACGTTTGTTTTTAACAGACTAGTTTATGTGAAGGCTTTATAAATGTTATTATGTAGGTATTTAAGTTTTTCTCTTGTTTAGTTTGGATTTGGCATGGTGGTATAAATGTTGATTTAATTTCAAGAAACCTTACTTTCAATGAACTTTATCTATTTCATTTTCATTTCCAGTCTCCTCTGAATATAGTCCTATTAATTTTGTTTACCACCTTTTTACCACAAATAAATACACACAGATTTAGTTATTGCACAGTGTAATAAGTCCTACGGAATTTCAGCCGGTTTCAAGGGAAATGCAGCCATGAAATCTATCTCTCGGGAACTGGCCACATGCAGGTGCATGATTAATACTATTTCGCAGAACCGGCTGTTTGTTAGTCGCATGTAATGTCCGTTATTAGTTAGGTCGTTCTGCCTGAGTGGACCTGAAATGTACTTACATTTAAGGCTTTCTAATTAACAATTTGACTTTAATGAGGACGGCAACTAATGACTTAGAGGTAATACACCTAGCTCAATGGACTAAAAAATGGGCAGCATCGTTTCCTGATGAAAGTGGTCCAACACTGCAATCTTCTCTCTGGTTGACTGTCTGTGGTCTATGGTTTTCAACCTGCTCTTGTAGTCTAGTGGTTCGCTCACCCGTGTAAGACCCCCTGCGTCTCTCCCGGGTTCGATTCCCAGGGGGGGTACAATTTGTACTCGGTTTGGTTGGTGGTAGGGCTTATTTCAAGTCCGCTACCACCAAATATACTTAAGTCTGATGCCATAAAATCAATTAAAATTAAATGTTGTGTTCCGGCAGTTAGAGGTAGGATTAGGATTGCCAACTCTACTATATAATACTAGCTTCTGCCCGCGACTTCGTCCGCGTGGATATTAGACGAAATCCTTTTAAGGAACCTTCAACCAGGATCCGGCCAGCCATTTTTACGCGATTAGGCGAGTCCCCATCAAGCGCGCTGCCTCGCGAGGCAAGACATTTGCCGCGTGTGGCGGGCCTCGCACAAGGCTTCCAGTTCCCGTTTCCGTTCCCGCTCCCGCTCCCGCTCCCGTTCCCGTTCCCGTTCCGTTCCGTTCCCGTCCCGTTTGCGTTCCCGTCCTGTAAACGTCCCGTAACTGTCCCGTACCCCTTCCGTTTCCGTTCCCGTTCCCATCCCGTTCCTGTCCCGTTCCCATCCTGTTCTCGTTCCCGTTCCCGTCCCGTTATGTTCCCGTTCCATTTCCGTTCCGTTCCCGTTCCGTTCACGTTTCTTTCCCGTTCCCATTCCCGTTCCGTTCCCGCTGCGTTCCCGTCCCGTAAACGTCCCCTAACCGTCCCGTACGCCTTACGTTCCCGTTCTTGTTCCCGTTCCGTTCCCGTCCGGTTCTTGTTCCCGTTCCCATCCTGTTCTATTCCCGTTCCGTTCCCGTTTCATTCCAGTTTCGTTCCTGTTTCGTTTCCGTTCCGTTCCCGTTACGTTCCTATTTCATTCCCGTTTCGTTCCGTTTCTGTTCCGTTCCCGTCCCGTACTCGTCCCGTACCCTTTCCGTTCCCGTTCCCGTACCCGTCCCGTTCTAGTTCCCGTTACCGTCTCGTTCCCGTTCCGTTCCGTACCGCTCCGTTCCGTTCCGTTCCGTTCCGTTCCGATCCGTTCCGTTCCGGTTCCCGTTCCCGTTCCCTGGATGTGCATGTCCAGGTCCAGGTCCATATGTGTCATGTCCACCGCGTTGGACTTCAAAATAAATCTCATTTTCTCAATCACCATCCCATAAAACCTCAAAAACGACATCCATATCGATTTTTATGTTACTCACCCCACTTACCCTCTAAGGGGTTGATTTTCAAAATCCCAAAATATATATTTAGACGTGCTCCTACGAATTTTAAAGTTGTAATTTCGATTTTGTATTCCTTTCCCATACAAAATTTGAACCCAATTTTTACCCCTTTAGGGGTTAAATCATGTCCACCGTGTTGGACTTCAAAATAAATGTCATTTTTGCAATCGTCATCCCAGAAAACCCCAATAACGACATCTATATCGATTTTTTTGTTTACTCACCCCATTTACCCCCTAAGGGGTTGATTTTCAAAATAACAAAATATATATTTGCCTATTTATTTTTAAATGTGCTCCTACGAAGTTTTCAGTTGTAATGTCTATTTTATATTATTTTTCCATACAAAATTTGGACCCCATTTTCACCCCTTTAGGGGTTAAATCATGTCCACCGTGTTGGACTTCAAAATAAATGTCATTTTTGCAATCGTCATCCCAGAAAACCCCAATAACGACATCAATATCGATTTTTATGTTTACTCACCCCATTTACCCCCTAAGGGGTTGATTTTCAAAATAACAAAATATATATTTGCCTATTTATTTTTAGATGTGCTCCTACGAAGTGTAAAGTTGTAATGTCTATTTTATATTATTTTTCCATACAAAATTTGGACCCCATTTTCACCCCTTTAGGGGTTAAATCATGTCCACCGTGGTTGGACTTCAAAATAAATGTCATTTTTGCAATCATCATCCCACAAAACCCCGATAACGACATCCATATCTAGTTTTAGGTTTTTTTAACACTTTTCACCCCCATTTCATCCCCTTTGGAGTTGAAATCCTAACAAAAACAATATACGTTGCTTTAGAGTTCTATCCATAAGCCTAAATTATAAATTTAGCGATATTTACTTCGAAAATAAAGGATTTTCTTTAATACACAACTTCATCCCCCTTTTGACCCCTTCGGGGGTAGAACTTTGAAAAACGCTGAGACCCGTATTTATTAATTTTCAATCGTCAGCCTAAACACAAAATTTGAAGATTCTAGCTTCAAAACTGAGGGACTTTCATACAAACTTTCATCCCTTATTTCATCCCCTTAGGGATGGAATTTTCAAAAATCCTTCCTTAGTGGATGCCTACACTGTATAAAGTATCTGTGTGCAAAATTTCAAGTCTCTAGGTCCAGCGGTTTCGGCTGTGCGTTGATAGATCAGTCAGTCAGTCAGTCAGTCAGTCATTCAGTTTACGATTTTATATATTAAGATAGTATCCTACTATATTGAAGGCTCGCCAACTATATTTTTTGAAAAAATATATACCTACTACGCGTTCACTTCATCGTTGCCGCTCCCTCCCGGCCCGCTTCATCATTCTGCACCCCCTGTGTCGCCCTCCCGCGCGCTTCCCCAGGCGACGCCGGGGGCGCGGTATGAAGAAGCGGGCCGGGAGGTAGCGGTACGAATGAAGTGAACGCGTAGTAGTAGGCAAAACTACTATATTTTTTCCAGTGAAAGAATTACACAAAAGCTACAAAAAAAATATTACTTATATGCACATAAGTACCCAATTGCATAACATTTTTTTTGTGATTAAACACTTGTCTTTATGGTTGTTGAATAAATTATGAAAATGTTAGTACTTTTAAGTATGAAAAATGCAACTTCTTTAAAATCCTCCATACAAAACGGCAACCTACTATATTTTTTTGGACATTTTTGCCATCTACTATATTTTTACACAAAAAATCTTGAAACTACTTTATTTGATCCAAAAAAAGTTGGTACCTAACCCTAGGTAGGATAGCCAGTTCCTCAGTGATCAGCTTACAAGCTTATGTTTAATATCAATTTAAGTTAGAAAAATTGTTTGTAAAATTTGTTACTTATTTCTGTTAAAGTTGATAAGTTTCTTGCGCCTGTTCTTCTTGTCAGTAAAGTTTTGCGAACGGGTGGTAGGAAAATATAGACGATTCATAAGTGCATTATTAGAATAGAGATATTTTTACTTTGAATTTGCATATCGAAAATCTACAACATCGGTTCCAAAATCTACCTACAACAAGAAACAATAATGCAGTTTCTGTATGTTAGTGTTGAAAATTCTTATCCCTGTAAAATAAGTAAGTACTTAATCCAAAAATCCATTTGGATTTGTGTTATCCGCTTTCAAACTTTGTAGGTATACGCCCAATTCTGAAACGAGTTCAGAAATGCAGCTGCAAAACGCAAGGCGATTCCACAGAAGTTTCGTCGGTTTTGGCCAAACTATGCTAAACCTTACGTTGAATCTAGGATTAATTTCAGTAATTGGTTCGGTAACTATCTCTTAATATTCTAATGCAGAGCAGGCATTTTAAGGCTTGTTTGATTTTCTGTTGCCTTCTAAATTCATGTCACTTTTTAATATTCGAAAAATAGTAGATTGTATTACAAGGGAGCAAAATAATATTTTTACGGCGAGGGCGCTTTTTTGAATCCAGAGCGAAGTGAGGGATTCTAGAGTAGAATCCCGAGCGTAGCGAGGGATTCTTCAGTAGAATCCTGAACGTAGCGAGGGATTCAAAGTATGTCGCCCTCGCCAAAAATATTTTGCGCCCGAGTCATATACTCTACTTTTCATCCCGTTTCTATGAGAAAATAAATAGGAGACTGTGTTTATGTAATTAATGAAAATGTTCTTTATTTAAAAGACACGTGAAAAGTAAAAATAATTACAAATTTATAGTTACGTTTGATACACTAGCGCAATTTTCAAAAGTTAATAAGTACGTAAGTATGTACTAATTACAAGAACACAGACTTAATTCGCGCGCTTATGTTTTTTTTTAGTCTCCGCGCCGTCTATACAGCCATAGCCTTCTTTAATTGCAAGCCGTGAACATAAGTTTGGCAACGTCTGTTACTGTCAGTTCGTGGTCATGTCGTCGGCCAGTCTCCATACTAAATGTATGGGAATATTTCAATTTTAAAAGGTCGATATTTTTTTTCGTAGTAATTGTGTGAGGTTTAAAATATGAAAATAATTTAGTTCTTTTATTGAAATGCTTTGTATATTAAACAAGAAGAAAAATTTCAATGTTAACCAGGAAAAAATGGCTGTCAAAGACGTCATCTTTTTTGTTGATTTTCTTCAGCAGGGAGTTGATTAACACTCCCTCTAGCAATAAATGATATATCATTAGAAAGGTCTTGTAAAGACAAATATTTGCTGTTGATATACTTTATATCAATTGTTAATACTTTTGGAGTTAAAGGTTATTAAAGTATAAAAGTGGTTTATTGTCTATGGGAGTTGATCTACCACACCTATAGAAATGAATGATATATCATAAGAAAGGTTTTTATATGACAAATATTTGCTGCAAACATGCTTTCTATTAATTGTTAGTATTTTCGAAGTTTTAGGTCATTAATGTTAAAAAAATTGGTCAAGTTTAGAGCGTTATAACTCTCAAACTACTAATAGTTGACGTTTATAGTAGTACAATAAAGTGTTTCATATTTAAATACCTTTCCAATGATGTAAGATTTGTTGCTAGAGGAGGCTTAGATCAAAAGGCTCATCGTACTAAAGGACCCCCGAAAAGTTCAAATAATTTGGCTCAAACCTTATGTTCTAATAAATAAATAATAATAATAAATATAAAACTTTATTGAAATAACCTAACATCACAATTTACAACTAGTTTAAACATAGATAATATAGGAAAAACAAATAATAAATAATTTTAAAATAATTTTATACTATGTGCTTGACCACATGCGATGTTGCCGTTCTGCTCAACTTCAGGGCTTGGAAGATATAGAAGGCTATGATACAGCCAGTCAATACATACCAGCCGGCGGCGGCGTTCGAATTCTTTGAAAGATACATGTTCTAAATTCAAATCTCTTTTCCTCCCACTAAAAAGTTCTTACCAGAAAAGAGCTATTTTGGTCCCACTTATATAGGAACAAATCATCATTTTTCGAATAGAAGGGATGAAAAAATATTTGTATGTGTTTGTATGTTTAGTTAAACCAAAGGGTAAACAAAAGTCCCCTGGATGTATTTGTGGCATTATTCTAACCAATGAGATACTGAGATTCCAGTACCCACCCTTACGGCCAAATAAGATTTATTTTTAGTAAGTACTAAATGAAGTTAACTATCTGTAGTACTCGCGTATTATTAGTGGTTATTAATTATTTATTTTTATATTTGTAGAAATTAATTAGTCTATTTACTAGCTCCATGGCTCAGTGGTTTAGCGCCTGGCCCAGATATTGCGGAGGTTAAGCAAGTTTCGCAAGGGTCGGTAATGGGATGGGTGACCAAAAATGTATTATCTCGAGCTTCTCCGTGCTTCGGAAGGCAAGTTAAGCAGTTGGTCCCGGGTGCATATTTTGTAGTCGTTAAGACCCAATTGGGTTAACCCAACCGCATTGGGTTATGGCCCATCCTCCTTATCCACCCATAAGGAAGGCCTGTGCCCCAGCAGTGGAGACATCAAAAATGGCTGATAGTCATGGTCAACTTGTCTCTCTATGCACTAAAGGTTAAGCCACACAGCAGGCGTGACAGGGCGCGGCGTGACGGGGCGCGGCGCGAAGGGGCGCGACGGGAGTTCACACTGCGGGCGTGATCACGCCTACATTCCGCCCCGCCGCGCTTCCGATCTGTACTCACGCTCGGCGCGACGGCGGCGTGGCGCGACGGGACGCGACACGTTGCGCCACGCCGGCCTGTGTGACGTCGTCCATAGTATCTAGTACATTACAACTTCTCAGCGTCGCGTCGCCGTCCCGTCCCGTCACGCCACGCCCGCTGTGTGGCTTGACTTTTAAAGCTAAGCTACTAAGATCCAGTCCCTTTAGTTAGGGTAATAATTTATCTTACGGATACAACTGCAAAGTGTTAGTAACTGTGTCCTTAATATATGCCCTAAACAATGTCATATGATTAATCACTTAATTTGCGAGATGGTCCCGGTAATGATAATGACGAATCACGTCGCAAGATGTCGCCATTACACCGTTATAGCCGTCACACAGTCGCTGCTAACAAATTATCACTGGATTGAGATTTATATGGATACCATGCGGTTATTATGGAGAAAGTAACAGTAGTTAGATGGTATTGATTTTAAAGACTTTGGTCTTAAAAAATATTTAGTCATCCCGTGACCAAACTGAAAATTATCTTAAAATAACCATTTTTGCAAAGAAAAATTTCCCATGACTTTCTACTGGTAGTGCCACGCAGCAGTGTCATGGGAATTTTTCTTTCCCGTGAGAGCGTGACTGTACCGGTAGTGCCATGGGTAAAACAATATCTCCCATGACACTACTCGATGCCAGTTGTGTCACAGAAAATTCAGTTGCATTAGAGCTGGCGCACACAAGCAAACGCTTAAAGTAATAAAATACGCGTTTTTGATACCATAGAAGATTGTTGTTTCAATAATAGTGCATGCGGAGAAATCAGTAGGATGTGTGGGTCTCCAGCTTCCTCATAGGCTATAGAGAAATTCTAAGCTTGCCATATTTTAAAGCATAATAGCAGCAATCAAACTTCCAGACAAAATAATAGCAGCCACCATAAGTTCGTTACCATGAGTTGTTTTATGTGTGTGAGCTGGCGACACGTGTCTGCAGCTTACACATCCCGTTAAGGCAAACCAGTGAGGTTACGGTTTTAGACTATAGTCAAAAATTTAGAGCCTAATTGCAGCAATAAGATCCAAAAAAACTAACCATCACACTCAAATACTGTTGTAACTACGAGCATAAAACTGTGTGCGAGCTGAAGACACGTGTCACTGGCTTGCACATCTGTATTTTCGTAATTATTTAAGCTACAATTATGTTATATAAGTCAAAATTCTCAGCCAAATTGGAGCATTAGGCTCCAAATTTATCAAAGCTTTAACTCGAAAAGTTTTTGAGCTACGAGCCGATATCTATGTGTAAGCTGGTGACACGTGTCTCTGGCTGACACATGGTGAATTGCTGTAACTGTATATGTTAGAGTTTCGTTTTAAAGATCAAATAATACGTTATAATTGCAGCACACACGAGGCATAATTTCAAATCTCTGGGCCTCTTAGTTTCAAAATTATAAGCCAAAAACCGTTTTCCCGCCAAAAAATTCAAAATAATGGCTCGGAAGCGCCTAATCGCGCCGTTGCCGTCCCGTGCGCTACACTATTGCAATCGAATTTGAACTTAAGAGCTAGTATTATTTTGGTTCATTTTAATTTTACGCTCTCGATCGTTTTAATTTATGTACTGAGAATTTTAGTCTAGGAGGTAGAAGCCGTCTGATATAACTGGTTACCTAATTTTAAAGAAAAACAAAGTCTATTTATTTAGGAATATTTATATCGCTATGCTTACTTATTATACAATTTTTTTACACTAATCTCACTTACATTAAAACTTCGAACATTTGTTTGTCTGTCTGTCTGTATGTTTGTTACTCTTGCGCGCCGAAATTTGGCATACAGACAGATATAAATATGGCCTGGACTGGAATCGGGATTAACAGAATCAAAACGCGTTACGTGCGTTTCTCTCGCAGCACGCTAGGTATGAGTATAATATCGCGCGCGACCTTATATTGTGTTAGTTCGATTAGGACTTTTATGACACAACGAAGTCAATTAGTAAGTATTATGTAAAAGCTATTTAGCTAAGCAAAGTTAGTGAACGCGAGATATGGTAAAACAACCGTATTTCAAACGTCAATAAGGTCAAAATCTCTTGCACCTGTTATTTTTTTAACTAGAAAACCTTGTCTAGTGATCACAAGTTAGAAAAATGAGTGCAAGCGATTTTCGACCTTATTGACATTTATCAAAATCACGGTTTTTAATGAAAGATCAAAGTTAGTAAACGAGAATACGGCAATAAATCAACCAAATTTTAAACGTCAATAAGGTCGAAAATCGCTTGCACCTGTTTTTTCTTACTAGAAAACATTGTCTAGTGATCACAAGTTAGAAAATTGAGTGCAAGCGATTTTCGACCTTATTGACATTTATCAAAATCACTGTTTTCAATGAAAGATCTAAGTTAGTTAATGAGAACACGCCAAAAAACCAACCGAATTTCAAATGTCAATAAGGTCGAAAATAGCTTGCACCTGTTTTTCTTAACGATAATTTAAAGACGTGAAATACACCTAATTTTATCGACAAAAACACCCACATGTTGGGATCTATCCCCACTCCTGTTGGAATGACCGCCATTTTAAATTTGACTTTTTATTTTAGTATGCCAAATTTCGGCGTGAAAGAGTAACAAACATACAGACAGACAGACAAAATTTGTACAATAACTAAGCATAGCGATATAAACATTCCTAAATAAATAGACTTTGATTTTCTTTAAAATTTGGTAACCAGTTATATCAGACGGCTTCTCCTCCTAGACTAAAATTCTCAGTACAGAAATTAAAACGATCGAGAGCGTAAATTAAAATGAACCAAAATAATACTAGCTCTTAAGTTCAAATTCGATTGCAATAGTGTAGCGCACGGGACGGCAACGGCGCGATTAGGCGCTTCCGAGCCATTATTTTGATTTTTTTGGCGGGAAAACGGTTTTTGGCTTATAATTTTGAAACTAAGAGGCCCAGAGATTTGAAATTATGCCTCGTGTATGCTGCAATTATAACGTATTATTTGATCTTTAAAACGAAACTCTAACATAAACAGTTACAGCAATTCACCATGTTTCAGCCAGAGACACGTGTCACCAGCTTACACATAGATATCGGCTCGTAGCTCAAAAACTTTTCGAGTTAAAGCTTTGATAAATTTGGAGCCTAATGCTCCAATTCGGCTGAGAATTTTGAGGTATATAACATAATCGTAGCCTTAGTAATTACGAAAATACACATGTGCAAGCCAGTGACACGTGTCTCCAGCTCGCACACAGTTTTATGCTCGTAGTTACAACAGTATTTGAGTGTGATGGTTAGTTTTTTTGGATCTTATTGCTGCAATTAGGCTCTAAATTTTTGACTATAGTCTAAAACCGTAACCTCACTGGTTTGCCTTAACGGGATGTGTAAGCTGCAGACACGTGTCGCCAGCTCACACACATAAAACAACTCATGGTAACGAACTTATGGTGGCTGCTATTATTTTGTCTGGAAGTTTGATTGCTGCTATTATGCTTTAAAATATGGAAAGCTTAGAATTTCTCTATAGCCTATGAGGAAGCTGGAGACCCACACATATCAGTAGGTACCCGAAGCATGAAAATCTACCGAGTAAAATAGTAAAAGTACTCAATAAAGCAATTCTAAAAGGGTCATTTCGCTTTTTTATCTGCAAATCTGACTTGCAGTTCGAAAGTTCCGTACATATAGGTATGTACGGAACTAGACGTACTATTACTTTATTTTTTAAAACTGCAAAATTACGATTTTCGGATTTTCTTTTGCCTCCTTCTTCTTTTTGAACAGAAAGGGCTTTATGATTTTTAACACTTTCAACTTTAATTAAAAAAGATTGAAAGCTCTACAAATTATTAAGCCTGCAAACAAGTGTGATATCCGCTAAAAGGATTATTCATCCTTTGATTTATGAAGTATTTTTATTCCAAAAGCCACAAGCAATTGTAATCCAATATTTAACGAGAATCCTTGCGCCTCGCCAAACGCAAATTTATTCAAACGTATTAAGATAACATATAATTTATTTCTAACAAATACGAGACTTTTCTGTTTATTTTTCGCGCGTATAAATCTGTGAGGTTGTGATCATTGCTACAGGCGTCCTATCGCACACCCATTTTTCAGCGCAGATTTTTTTCAGTCTTTCTAGACATTCATTTCGCTGAATATCTCAGATAATTTTATCTAAACGACGGCAATTACTTAAACGTTAATAGGCATAATTTATTTTAAAGGCGTTATGAGTCTACGGAACGGGTTCCCCTTCACAATTTTCTTCTTGAGATTCCATTAATATTTTACAATGACTTAAGATATTTCACGCTTTGTTTTATAATACACTATTTTTCAAACTTAACAAAGGCTTGTTAGATAATTTGACATTATTTAATCATTGTGCTTTAAACCTAAGTATGTAGATCAGCCCCCCTACTCAAATGGCCAACTTTCTATTCGTTTGAACGCTACACTTACTTTTAATGCTTAAATATGAGCAATAGATGATTAAATGTGATTTAATCATCAATTGCTCATATTTAAGCAACTTATCGCAAACTTATGTAAATCGCAGACTGATGTATTTTACGGAATTGTCAAGCTTATGGCACGTAATTTTATAGTTTACTGCTTATTTCTAAGTTTTAATAGTAAGCGTAGCGTTGAAACGGATAGAATAATGGCCATTTGAGTAGGGGAGCATTTTCTTTTTGTTGCCGTAAATTCACTCATTCAATCTTCACATAATTTTTTGTTACTTTTCATAATTAGCAAAGCCATAATGGGAAGAATAAACCGTGTGGTTTAATGGTGTTAGTAACTGTTAACGTACTACACTGGCCTGCAAAACTAAGTACTACAGAGGTCTATTTTCATACAAACGAGGTAAGTTTGAAGCATTGGTTCTCCGCCCAGGATTAAACGTGGTGTGATCTGATGATGGCCATCCAGGGAGTGAATGGAGAAGATTCAGTTCCCCATACACACCCAATAGATCTGATCAGCATTCTAAGAGCTGTTTGGATATGTTTAAAAAAACCACGAAAATAGCGTTAAAATGTATGGAAATGCTTAACTGATAACTCTTATCCTTACAGCTCTTAGAATGCTGATCAGATCAAAATTGGGTGTGTATGGGGATCTGAATCAGATCAGATCACACCACGTTTAATCCTGGGCGGAGAACCAATGCTTCATCGTTTGTATGAAAATAGACCTCTGTAGTACTTAGTTTTGCAGGCCAGTGTATTATGTACATGTGAAAAACATTAGGTATTCTACTTGAAGTTGGGTGAAAGCAACACGAACAACTATTTTTAATCGACTTCAAAAAAGGAGGAGGTTCTGAATTCGATTGTGTATATATTTTTTATCGTTGTTCGCGCATATCTTCTTCATTTATGGACCGATTTTGATGAATCTTTTTTTTTTTTATTGAGTTTTCAAATCGATTCAGTAGTTTTTAAGTAATCCTGAAAATACAAAGATTTTGGTAATTACCTTGACGACTTTGTTGATTTATGAACCAAATAAGTTTTTTTTTTGGAAAAGTACCTTTACCTAGGGGATTTTAGAATTAAAAAAAAAGTTGTCCTCCATCCAGCCCCACCCGACTTCAATAGACGTTTTTTATAAAATTATTGAAATGCGTATTGTTGATTTTAATATTATTTCTTGCTTTTTAGAGCTATTTGATTTTAACACCATCATTTGAAATCACATGTCTGTTTGTAATTCTTTGGTTGCCTTCTTTGTCGCCTTCAACGATGTTGTTTTTTCATCCATTAAATAAAAGAAAAGCCGTATTTCAACCTTATTTTTCTACTAACACATTTTCCTTTTTATTTTTCTCTGTTAAAACGGTGAAGATCTCTAATGAAACTTTATGCCCTAGAACCTGCGATCGGAGAAAGAAAATACAACTCTCATGTACGCTATTCTTTAGTGTCAATACCATTCAGCAGCGAACTAAAAATAAAACGAAACAAAAAGATAGAGCTAAAAATGCTGGCAATTAATTATGCAGCACAAAGCATCTGAACACTGGTTGCTTAATTAGCGACCATAATTTTTATACTCATAGATATTTTCTATACCTACTTAAACGAAAAAATAAGATACGTTTCTTCTGCATCTTTTTACTGCCTTCTTTGTATCTATTACACCATTTGACTACAAAGGACTATAAAGGACGACATTTCTAATAAACTCTGTCTTTCTATCTTTTCTCTACAATACAAACTGCAATTTATTGAAAAGAACAGTACCTAACGTCATAGTCACCGGGTGCGTGGCTGGCCCGACTAAAGCTGAGCGGGTTGTACTTTTTCGGCCCGGTGGCACAGAATATATTTAGTACCAAAACGCCCGTGGTGCCATTTTATAAGCGATATTTGTTTGCAATAACACTACTTCCATAGATTTTAGTTCGCTGCCTTTCGGAATTATTTAACTTAAGTAAGTAACTACCAACAGTGTTTTTTTCTTACACCCCATGTTACACATTTTATTGGCTTATTTTCCTACTTTTGTAAATAATTCATAGTTTTGTAAGAGGAAGATAGCAGCCAAATGGAATTATGCTGTTATATATTCCATTGGATTGCGAAGATTTTATTTTTCTGTTTTGCATTAGCACAATACGTCAAAAATATACAACATGTTACAAAAATAACCGTACCTAATGCCGAATCACACACAGCACCCGCCCACCGCTGGGCCACTGGGCACCAGTTGGTTGAATGGGACCAACTCAAAAATCGCGAAAAAAATCAGCTGTTCCATACAAAAACTAATAAGGAATATATAAAAAAACAGCTGATTTTTTTAGGGGTTATTTTGTAACACGCTGTATATTTTATTTAAACTTTACAATGACATTTTATTGGTCTGTAGCAAATTTCAAGTTTGTAATATCGTAATATGGATATTTTTTTACAGAAATTTAATCTGAAATGTTTGTAAATTTATCGTCTGCATCATAGTGCTGGGGCACTAGTAGGGAATGCAATCCCGATCTCGCGGGATCCCGATCTCGCGAGATCCCGTGTAATTATTCGGGATCAATCCCGAAGCATAATATGACGAGATCCCGTTCGAGATTGACGGGATTTTGCGGCAATGGTCAGCGATGCTACACACTATCCGCTCGGGATGTTTAGTTGTGCTTGTGCAGTTGTAGTAATTGTTTTTTCTTAAATTACGCATTTTTTGTTGTTTATGTGAGTTAAATAAATATAAATGTAACTTTTAGAGTCCTATAAGTAATAAATAAGTGATTAGTAGTATCTTAAAATGCCGAAAAATAATCCAGATCAAGCGTACGAGGAGTTTAGCAGTCGTTTACCGGTATAGAGATATTTCAAGAAAGCTGTTGATAATTTAACTGCTCAGTGCAAACTATGTAAATCTATTCTCAAATCCTCATCCTGGTCCACAAAAGGTTTACACGTCCATATGATGTTAATCCATAAAATCGACACAAAATTTAATGCTCCCGCTATCAAGTACACCAGCCTCCCTACTCAAATGGCCACTTTTCTATTTGTTTTAACGCTACGCTTACTTTTAAAGCTTAAATATGAGCAATAGACGATTAAATGACACGTCGAAAACTTATATGAATCACAGACTTTGATGTATTGTATGGAATTGACAAGTTTAAGACAAGCAATTTTATAGTTTACTGCTTATTTTACAGCTTTAATACTAAGCGTAGCGTTCAAACGAATAGAATGTTGGCCATTTGAGTAGGGCCTCTAAGCCAGATAATGTATCACTACCTTCGACTATAACAAACAAGCAGTTTTAATCGTATTCAGTAATGTGATTATTTTTTTTCTAACTAGGTAACTAGACGAGATCCCGAAAATTTCGGGATCCCGCGGGTTTGACATTTCTAATCCCGAGGGATCTCGACTTTACGATCTCGAGTCGGGATTGCATTCCCTAGCACTAGGACAACCGCTCTAATGCATAGAAAAGGAAAATGGCCCATTACCAACCACGCGGGCCCAATGCGGATTTGTGGGTGAATGCAGTATGAATGTGTTATTTTATTACGTCTTATTGTGTGTCATTCAGCACGTTCTCGGCCACATGAAACTTTATTATAGAGGGCGCCAGAATCGCACAACTTTTTCGCTACAAATGAATTCCTTTCTGTAAGCGCGTGACCCGCATCAAATTCGTCTAGGGTTGCTTCTTTAATATAAGTAATTATCTTAAAAGGAAAATAATCTGAGAAAACTTTCTAATATTATTTCTCAGTGTGGCACAGGTTATTTTTCGTGATAACAGCGATATTCTTTTAAAAACAGCTGTCTAAATATTTTATTTTCTGTAGATGACCGAAGTTTCTGTCATTGATACTTTTTGAAAAATATGATTTATCTTACCTTCATTAAAATTATGCAACAGCATTTTTTATTCTGCTCCGACGCTCCTAGGTTCGATTAGTCATACCTCAGGTTTGACAAGAAGGCTTAGTCAAATTCCAAAACTAATAGCGTGTTTCTTCAGCCTTTGACTAACGAATGTATGTCCAAACCTAGGAGAAACCAACTTGGACAGTCAATCTCCGAAACTCAATTCGATCAAATCGGGGTTTGACCAGTCATCTAATTTGGCATTTTGTTTGTAAATGTATGAAAAACCATTCTTTAAAGTGAAAATTTTAGTAAATTAACAATCTTCCTGTGAATCAAACATTTATATTTCTGTTAAAAAAATCCACGGTTTTGACTAAATCTAACATCGGAAATGAATCTTGAGGTTATTTAAGTTTAGTCAAGCTGCCTTACTCCTGTAGGTCACGTGATAGGTTAGAAATTTAAGACGATCGCGAAGAGAAGATAGTTAATTTAGATAAATTAACATACAAAATAACACATTCTGTCACTAATTTAAGTCTGACTAGTCAAACTCCGATTTGATCCGTATTAAGTTTCGGCGTTTGACTATCCAATTTGGTTTCTCCTAAGTTTAGACATAAATTCATCAGTCAAAAGTCGTAACACGCATTAGTTTTGGACTTTGACTAAAGCCTTGTCAAACCTGAGGTTTGACTAGTCAAACCTAGGAGTGCCGGAGCTTCGGCGTTTGACTATAACAATACCTACATAGAGGTAAAATACACATTAAAGTTTTTAAGCCTTAGCACGTTTCCACCATCTACCAGCCCTAATACATAATGCCGTATCACAGCTTCGTGTCGCCCCCTATCGGCGGCCGGCGGAACCTGATTCGGCACATCCACGATGCAACTCACGCATCCACTGTGGATGTTCATGGTTATTCTCGCACGGTGGATGCTTGAAATGCGCTTCTGTAATTTCAGTGAAGTGGAACGGATTATGTATAAGTTTCTTTTGACTGTCATATTATTATATCCAGTAGGTAAGTGTATTTCCGTGTTTTTCATGGAACTGGGTTATAAAATGAAAGTATTTAGTTGGTTATACAGGGTAATTTTGCGACCTCTTTACAAAATCAAATAGAAGTTCAAGGAAGTAATTAAAAAGAATTTGGTGAGATAATTATGAATTTTTTCTCTTTAAATTCACAGTTTTCAGCCACTTTTCATGTCCAAAAAATTTAGGCGCGCACGCTTAACCTCGTGCAAGCGACGCGATCGGGGGAAGGCGGGTGGCGGGAGGGGGGCTCGCGCGGGTCGAACGTGCGATGCGCAAACAGTGACAACAATTTCAATTTGTATAGGGAAAAGTTCGGTGCAAAAATGTAAAAAAAAAAAAATTTTTTTTACTTCATAAATTGATTGTACTGCTGTTATAGAATGACCTGACAAAATTTGAAAAGGGGTTCAAAAATCCGCCCATATCCGCAATCAGTTTACAATTGATTGTATATCAATGATGAATATTAGCATTTTTTTCCAAGATCCAGTTCGTTCTTAGGTTAACAAAAACCGGACAGGCCGAAAAAATTTTTTTGTTATATCCAAGAAGCATTCATATCCGGCTTTATATAGGCACCTGAAACGGTAACAGATACATACACTTACCTAATGACTACACTGAGAAAAACGGGCTACTTAAAATTGGCAAATTTGTAATGCACTGGCAGCCAGATACGTATAATGTGCTTTTCACATGAAATAAATAAGCGCCATACTTATAATGAGCCGACACCATGTCCAGTAAGTATGCGGCATAATGCCCTGTAAAGACAATGTAAACGAGTTACTTGTAATGAGGCCGAATCCTTAATACGTAAGCCGCATCATGAAATTACTGTGCCCGCACTGTTAACGTTTACGTATGCGGTTTAATGATGCCGCATATGTATTAACGGAGCAGCATACGTAATTTACTTAACCCGCAACAGGAAATATATATGCGCTATACGTACGAAGTTATACAGCAGCATTATTTCAGTATCCAGGCTCTTTACAACAGTAACTGGTTGCCAAATCATTGTACTGACTCCGTCTCATTAAGTAATGGTCCGGGTTACGTACATAATGTACGAGCAGGGTCGGAGATATGCCGATACATTTTACGTACACGGGATAATTAATAATGTCTCCGCCTACATAAACATTTACGTATCCTGGCTCATTTTACGAACTCCGTTTACTTACTGGCAGTGTTCGGTACATAGAATCTTTATGACGTCAGCCGCATCATGAAATTACTGTGGCGCACTCTTTACAGTTACGTATGCGGCTTAATGATTCTGCACGGAGCAGCATACGTAATTTACTTTACCCGTAACATGAAATATGTATGCGCTATACGTACGAAGTTATACAGTCGCATTATTTCAGTATCCAGGCTCTTTTTAACAGTAACTGGTTGCCAAATCATTGTACTGACTCTGTCTCATTAAGTAATGGTCCCGGTTACGTACATAATGTACAAGCAGGGTCGGAGATATGCCGATACATTTTACGTACACGGGATAATTAATAATGTCTCCGTCTACATCATCAGTTTTTACGTATCCTGGCTCATTTTACGAACTCCGTTTACTTACCGACTGTGTTTGGTACGTAGAATCTTTATGACGTCAGCCGCATCATTAAATTACTGTTGCGCACTCTTTACAGTTACGTATGCGGCTTAATGATTCTGCACGGAGCAGCATACGTAATTTACTTTACCCGTAACATGAAATATGTATGCGCTATACGTACGAATAGTTATACAGCTGCATTATTTCAGTATCCAGGCTCTTTATAACAGTAACTGGTTGCCAAATCATTGTACTGTCCCTGTCACATTAAGTAATGGTCCCGGTTATGTACATAATGTACGAGCAGGGTCGGAGGTATGCCGATACATTTTACGTACACGGGATAATTAATAATGTCTCCGTCTACGTCATCAGTTTTTACGTATCCTGGCTCATTTTACGAACTCCGTTTACTTACCGACTGTGTTTGGTACGTAGAATCTTTATGACGTCAGCCGCATCATTAAATTACTGTTGCGCACTCTTTACAGTTACGTATGCGGCTTAATGATTCTGCACGGAGCAGCATACGTAATTTACTTTACCCGTAACATGAAATATGTATGCGCTATACGTACGAATAGTTATACAGCTGCATTATTTCAGTATCCAGGCTCTTTATAACAGTAACTGGTTGCCAAATCATTGTACTGTCCCTGTCACATTAAGTAATGGTCCCGGTTACGTACATAATGTACGAGCAGGGTCGGAGGTATGCCGATACATTTTACGTACACGGGATAATTAATAATGTCTCCGTCTACATCATCAGTTTTTACGTATCCTGGCTCATTTTACGAACTCCGTTTACTTACCGACTGTGTTTGGTACGTAGAATCTTTATGACGTCAGCCGCATCATTAAATTACTGTTGCGCACTCTTTACAGTTACGTATGCGGCTTAATGATTCTGCACGGAGCAGCATACGTAATTTACTTTACCCGTAACATGAAATATGTATGCGCTATACGTACGAATAGTTATACAGCTGCATTATTTCAGTATCCAGGCTCTTTATAACAGTAACTGGTTGTCAAATCATTGTACTGTCCCTGTCACATTAAGTAATGGTCCCGGTTACGTACATAATGTACGAGCAGGGTCGGAGGTATGCCGATACATTTTACGTACACGGGATAATTAATAATGTCTCCGTCTACATCATCAGTTTTTACGTATCCTGGCTCATTTTACGAACTCCGTTTACTTACCGACAGTGTTTGGTACGTAGAATCTTTATGACGTCAGCCGCATCATTAAATTACTGTTGCGCACTCTTTACAGTTACGTATGCGGCTTAATGATTCTGCACGGAGCAGCATACGTAATTTACTTTACCCGTAACATGAAATATGTATGCGCTATACGTACGAATAGTTATACAGCTGCATTATTTCAGTATCCAGGCTCTTTATAACAGTAACTGGTTGCCAAATCATTGTACTGTCCCTGTCACATTAAGTAATGGTCCCGGTTACGTACATAATGTACGAGCAGGGTCGGAGTTATGCCGATACATTTTACGTACACGGGATAATTAATAATGTCTCCGTCTACATCATCAGTTTTTACGTATCCTGGCTCATTTTACGAACTCCGTTTACTTACCGACAGTGTTTGGTACGTAGAATCTTTATGACGTCAGCCGCATCATTAAATTACTGTTGCGCACTCTTTACAGTTACGTATGCGGCTTAATGATTCTGCACGGAGCAGCATACGTAATTTACTTTACCCGTAACATGAAATATGTATGCGCTATACGTACGAATAGTTATACAGCTGCATTATTTCAGTATCCAGGCTCTTTATAACAGTAACTGGTTGCCAAATCATTGTACTGTCCCTGTCACATTAAGTAATGGTCCCGGTTACGTACATAATGTACGAGCAGGGTCGGAGTTATGCCGATACATTTTACGTACACGGGATAATTAATAATGTCTCCGTCTACATCATCAGTTTTTACGTATCCTGGCTCATTTTACGAACTCCGTTTACTTACCGACTGTGTTTGGTACGTAGAATCTTTATGACGTCAGCCGCATCATGAAATTACTGTGGCGCATTCTTTACAGTTACGTATGCGGCTTAATGATTCTGCACGGAGCAGCATACGTAATTTACTTAACCCGTAACATAAAATATGTATGCGCCATACGTACGAATAGTTATACAGCTGCATTATTTCAGTATCCAGGCTCTTTATAACAGTAACTGGTTGCCAAATCATTGTACTGTCCCTGTCACATTAATTAATGGTCCCGGTTACGTACATAATGTACGAGCAGGGTCGGAGGTATGCCGATACATTTTACGTACACGAGATAATTAATAAAGTCTCCGTCTACATCATCAGTTTTTACGTATCCTGGCTCATTTTACGAACTCCGTTTACTTACTGACTGTTTTCGGTACGTAGAATCTTTATGACGTCAGCCGCATCATTAAATTACTGTGGCACACTCTTTACATTAACGTATGCGGTTTAATGATATTAAACCAATTTTTGTTTTTCGGCCGATTTAATTAAACTTGGTTTTTGGTATTATTTTAACAAGGAAATAACAAGGCAATGTTAAAAATAATAAAAATATCTAAGATGGCGGCCAACTTTTTTTGTTTTTGGGCCGATTTACATGAAACATGGTTTTCGGAATTATTTAAACGAGAAAACAGCAACGCAATGTTGAAAATATTGCAAAGTCCAATATGGCTGTTAACTTTTTTGTTTGTGAGCCGATTTCGATGAAACTCCGTCTTTTGGTACTATTTTTACAGAAAACAGTAACGCAATAAAAAAAATATAAAAAATAGATGGCAGCCCACAGTTTGTTTTTGGGCCGATTTTGATGAAACTCGATTTTTGATACTATTATACAAAAAAAACAGCTTGGGAAAAAAGGGATCGTTTTCGTGTTATTTGGTTAAAAAAAACAAATAAAGAATTTGGCTGTCATCTTAGGTGTTTTAATATTTTAAACATTGTATTGCTGTTTACTTGTAAAATAGTACCTAAAACCAAGTTTCATCGAAATCAGCCCAGAAACAAAAAAGTTGGCCACCATCTTGGATTTTTTATATTTTTAACATTGCGTTAATATTGCCTTGTTAAAATAACACCATAAACCAAGTTTCATCGAAATCGGCCCAGAAACAAAAAAGTTGGCCACAATCTTGGATTTTTTTATATTTTTAACATTGCGTTGTTATTGCCTTGTTAAAATAACACCATAAACCAAGTTATATCTAAATCTGCCGATAGACAAAAAAGTTGGTCGCCATCTTAAATTTTTTTATATTTTTAACATTGCGTTGTCATTGCCTTGTTAAAATAACACCATAAACCAAGTTTCATCGAAATCGGCCCAGAAACAAAAAAGTTGGCTGCCATCTTGGATTTTTTTATATTTTTAACATTGCGTTGTTATTGCCTTGTTAAAATAACACCATAAACCAAGTTTCATCGAAATCGGCCCAGAAACAAAAAAGTTGGCTGCCATCTTGGATTTTTTATATTTTTAACATTGCGTTGTTATTGCCTTGTTAAAATAAGACCATAAACCAAGTTTTATCGAAATCGGCCCAGAAACAAAAAAGTTGGCCGCCATCTTGGATTTTTTTATATTTTAAACATTGCGTTAATATTGCCTTGTTAAAATAACACCATGAACCAAGTTTCATCGAAATCGGCCCAGAAACAAAAAAGTTGCCCGCCATCTTGGATTTTTTTATATTTTTAACATTGCGTTGTTATTGCCTTGTTAAAATAACACCATAAACCAAGTTATATCTAAATCGGCCGATAGACAAAAAAGTTGGTCGCCATCTTAATTTTTTTTATATTTTTAACATTGCGTTGTTATTGCCTTGTAAAAATAACACCATAAACCAAGTTTCATCGAAATCAGCCCAGAAACAAAAAAGTTGACTGCCATCTTGGATTTATTTATATTTTTAACATTGCGTTAATATTGCCTTGTTAAAATAACACCATAAACGAAGTTTTATCGAAATCAGCCCAGAAACAAAAAAGTTGGCCGCCATCTTGGATTTTTTATATTTTTAACATTGCGTTAATATTGCCTTGTTAAAATAACACCATGAACCAAGTTTCATCGAAATCGACCCAGAAACAAAAAAGTTGCCCGCCATCTTGGATTTTTTTATATTTTTAACATTGCGTTGTTATTGCCTTGTTAAAATAACACCATAAACCAAGTTATATCTAAATCGGCCGATAGACAAAAAAGTTGGTCGCCATCTTATTTTTTTATATTTTTAACATTGCGTTGTTATTGCCTTGTTAAAATAACACCATAAACCAAGTTTCATCGAAATCAGCCCAGAAACAAAAAAGTTGACTGCCATCTTGGATTTATTTATATTTTTAACATTGCGTTAATATTGCCTTGTTAAAATAACACCATAAACCAAGTTTTATCGAAATCAGCCCAGAAACAAAAAAGTTGGCCGCCATCTTGGATTTTTTATATTTTTAACATTGCGTTAATATTGCCTTGTTAAAATAACACCATGAACCAAGTTTCATCGAAATCGGCCCAGAAACAAAAAAGTTGCCCGCCATCTTGGATTTTTTTATATTTTTAACATTGCGTTGTTATTGCCTTGTTAAAATAACACCATAAACCAAGTTATATCTAAATCGGCCGATAGACAAAAAAGTTGGTCGCCATCTTATTTTTTTTTATATTTTTAACATTGCGTTGTTATTGCCTTGTTAAAATAACACCATAAACCAAGTTTTATCGAAATCAGCCCAGAAACAAAAAAGTTGGCCGCCATCTTGGATTTTTTATATTTTTAACATTGCGTTAATATTGCCTTGTTAAAATAACACCATGAACCAAGTTTCATCGAAATCGGCCCAGAAACAATAAAGTTGCCTGCCATCTTGGATTTTTTTATATTTTTAACATTGCGTTAATATTGCCTTGTTAAAATAACACCATAAACCAAGTTTCATCGAAATCGGCCCAGAAACAAAAAAGGTGGCCGCCATCTTGGATTTTTTATATTTTTAACATTGCGTTAATATTGCCTTGTTAAAATAACACCATAAACCAAGTTTCATCGAAATCGGCCCAGAAACAAAAAAGTTGGCCACAATCTTGGATTTTTTTATATTTTTAACATTGCGTTGTTATTGCCTTGTTAAAATAACACCATAAACCAAGTTTCATCGAAATCAGCCCAGAAACAAAAAAGTTGGCTGTCATCTTGGATTTTTTTATATTTTTAACATTACGTTAATATTGCCTTGTTAAAATAACACCATGAACCAAGTTTCATCGAAATCGGCTAAGAAACAAAAAAGTTGGCCGCCATCTTGGATTTTTTTATATTTTTAACATTGCGTTAATATTGCCTTGTTAAAATAACACCATAAACCAAGTTTTATCGAAATCAGCCCAGAAACAAAAAAGTTGGCCGCCATCTTGGATTTTTTATATTTTTAACATTGCGTTAATATTGCCTTGTTAAAATAACACCATAAACCAAGTTTCATCGAAATCGGCCCAGAAACAAGAAAATTGGCCGCCATCTTGGATTTTCCAATATTTTGAACATTGCGTTATTATATCCTTGTCAAAATAGAACTATGAACGGAGTTTCATCGCAATCGGCTCAAAAACTAAAAAGTTGGCCGCCATCTTGGATTTTTCATATTTTTAACATTGCGTTGTTATTGCCTTGTTAAAATAACACTATAAACCAAGTTTAATCAAAATCGACCAAAAAACAAAAAAGTTGGCCGCCATCTTGGATTTTTTTATATTTTTAACATTGCGTTGCTGTTTTCTTGTCAAAATTGTATCATAAACCGAGTTTCATCGAAATCGGCCCAAAAACAAAAAAGTTGGCCGCAATCTTGAATTTTTATATTTGTGTCATTGCGTTGCTGTTTTCTTGTCATAATTGTGCCAAAAAACAAGTTTCATCGAAATCGGCTTACAAACAAAAAAGTAGGCTGCCATAATGGATTTTTCAATATTTTCAACATTGAGTTGCTGTTTTCTTGTCGAAATAGTACCAAAAAGCGAGTTTCATCAAAATCGGCCCACAAACAAAAAGTTGCCGCCATAACGGATTTTTCACTATTTTTAACATTGCGTTGCTGTTTTCTCGCTAAAATAGTTCCGAAAACCGTGTTTCATGGAAATCGGCCCACAAACAAGAAAATTGGCCGCCATCTTGGATTTTTCAATATTTTGAACATTGCGTTATTATTTCCTTGTCAAAATAGTACTATGAACGGAATTTCATCGAAATCGGCTCATAAACCACCAACTTGGCCGCTATCTTGGATATTTTTATATTTTTAACATTGCGTTGCTGTTTTCTTGTCAAATAGTATAAAAAATCGAGTTTCATCGAAATCGGCCCACAAACAAAAAAGTTGGCCGCCATCTTGAATTTTTTATATTTTTAACATTGCGTTGTTATTGCCTTGTTAAAATAACACCATTAACGAAGTTTCATCGAAATCGGCCGAAAAACAAAAAAGTTGGTCGCCATCTTGGATTTTTTATAATTTTATTATTGCGTTGCTGTTTCCTTGTCAAAATAGTAACAAAAACCGAGTTTCATCAAAATCGGCACACAAACAAAAAGTTAGCCGCCATATTGGTTTATAACATTCTTAGTAGATATGTAGTTATATACCTACCTCGAATATAGATGTCCCGAAACACTTTCAATAGTCGCATTAGTTAAAAAGATATTCTGGCACCGGAAAAAACAGAGCCGCTATACTTAACTGTAGTGGCATGGCATACATTATACTGCAAGCCTTATACTTAAAATAAGTAACGAGCTACATTATAAATAACGCGGCTATTTATAATGAATCTGCTTACTTATTACCTAAAGAACGTCGTACCTACTGCGCATTTTACGCAAATTTGGGGTTGCCATCACAATTAAAGTTATGTTGTTTGGTGGTCATTCATTAGCTACTTCATAAGTTTATTAACCATGTTTGTGTTTGCTCTTTTTTTAGAACTAAGTGGGCAACCACTTTAGTTGTGTAAAAATATAAGCGAAACAAAATTAGTCTGTAAGATGCATCGGCTACTTTCTAACCTTACAATTTTGCATTATATTAGCCGAACGCTGTATTTATTTTGGATTACAAGAATCGATCGAAGATAAGTTACAGATAGGACATGACAGGCAGCCGCGTGTAGTAAGATTATAAAAAGTATCGAATCATCTAATCAGATTTAGTTAAATTATTTTCTGTCCTGCACTTGACTTAATTTGATTTTTTCTTGAGATAAGTTGATACTTGTCTTTGTGTGAAAAACAACTAATAAGCACACGAATCGAGAGAAAAATCGATGTAAATGTTATAACAAGAAATTCCACTTTTTGTTGAAAATCTGCGTGTTTTTAAGCACAGCTACCGCATTTTCATTTTGCTCATCTGGCAACACTGAAGCAAGCAGAGAGCGGCCGGCTGGCGCGGGCGGCAGTGATGCCAACTTGGGGGATTTTCCCCTAGATTTAGGGGGGGGCAAGTGTCAAAAGGGGATTTTTTAGGGGCAGGAATATTTCAGGGTTTTTTTTAGGGGCTTCAAACAAAACCTTCGTACAATAGGAAATTCCATGTGAGTACTCGGATTTCATTGATTCAAAACTTTACAAACACGCAGCCTGTGAATTAGTAATTAGAAGCAGAGATTTGAGTTTGAGTTTGATTCTATAATACGAACCTTAATATGCAAGCGTTTTATTTGATTAGTCACGACCTACTTTATAATAAGAATTTAAACTTGGGGGTTTTTAGGGGAATTTTGAAAATTTCTTGGGGGAAGATTTTGGCAGTGGTTGGCAACACTGGCGGGCGGCCATTTGTGACAGCAGAGTTAGCACTCATTGCAGCGTTTTGAGACGCTTTTGTTTTCTTAGTTTTATACCTAGGTACAAAACTTGTTTAAGAGTGAGTATCGTGAATACAGTTATTTCGAAAAAACACTCGAGAACTTTTTCAAAATGCCGTCTTGTGCTTTTTATCTGTGCAGTGCAAATACAACATTTCACGTGTAAGTATTATTTAGAGTTTTCTCCATAGACTTATTATTATTATCATTGGTTTTCTCGTAGGTTTTTAAACGTGTTTGACAAAGCATTTGTTTTATTGAAAAATCTGCATAATACTAATGACAAACAAGTTTAAAACCTTATCCATTGCTTGTTGGCTAAAGTCGTAAACTATAATGAAGAGACAGAAATTTTTTCTTATTGAAAACCGGGGGAGGAGAAAATATTTTCTTTTCTGTCGATCTTCTAAATCTATTTTTTTTTACATTTGAGCTCTAGCTTGTTTATTAGAGCATTCATACCTTAGAGCATTCAACCAAAGAATGCTGTACAAGATTCCACCACTCCATTATGTAATACCTAATTAAAGTATAAAACATTAGATCATGAACATCTTAGAACATGTAGACAACTAGAAAATTTGAACATGTACTTAGGCAATAACAAGTAGGTAGGTACGGTCGAGTCCATTAATATGTTGGCACTTTTGACAGTTCGTCAACCTTTATGCCTTTGTAATAAAAGTCAATATCCTGCCAAACGTGCCAACATATTAATGAACTCGACTGTATCTACACGTAAGTACTTGTTGTATGGTTACCTACATAACAAGTTTGTGTTTGCATTTTTCAGTCAACCTTATTTAACTAAATTGAAACTGCCATTCTGCAAAACGATGAAGAATAAAAAAAAATATTCCAAAAATAGAATACTATAAAAATTGGCCACAACATCTTAAAGCGACCGGTGTCAATGTAAGTACGTACTTGTTTTTATACATCTTGTATTTAGGTAAAATATGAAAATATAAACATAAAAACGTTTTCTTTGTGTTTTCTCTTGGAACTCTGCTGTGTACTTAATAATAAACCTTTAAATTATTATTCTAGAACCTTGAAATTAAGAACGCTGAGCTAAACAACTCAAAAAACTTAAACGCTGTATTGTACGCACAGACCATACAACAAGTACTGTGATTGTACGGGACATCGGATCGGTGATAATGAAAAAATATTCACAGATTTATTAAACTGCAGCTAATAACACTGTGAGTTATCATAACATTATTTTTTTACATTGTAATCATAACATTACACAACCTCGAAGTCATCTGATCCACGCCAACTATCACAGATGCCTGGCGCCTGGAATATCTGGGAAGTGGTGAGCAAATAATAATTACTAGTCAAATTCGAGTCGGGCTCGCACCGCGAAGGTACCAGTTAAGTATACCGGGTGTAGCAAGACACTTAACGAAGCCGAGGTCTACGTATTCTGCCCATCATCAGAACCATTTCTGTTTAAAATTATTGCAGGGAAACGATTTTAATGTTTGGTGTTAAAAAGCATTACCACACAAGGTAACTTTATAAAAGACCGCGCCTGCGAGTGAATGCTACAGAGCTAGGTGCGGCCGAGTTGAAAAGCAACGTTTGCGTGCTCATGAAATACATTGAGTGATAATATTTTGAAGCCATTGTTTGTTACGAAATACATAATATTTTGATAAATGTTTCTTTCTAAATGTTTCAAACATTAGGAAATAACGAATAAAATAAGATTTCATATTTTGAAAAAAAAATTTTTGACTTGACCTTCAATAACTTCGTAGCTATTGGTTTCCCAGGTATAGTCTAAAAGACAAAAATGAACCTGATGATGGGCGGAATGCGTGGACTTCGGCTTCGTTGAGTGTCTTGTTACACCCGTTTTGTTAATAGTGCCTTCCCTCAAGGGAAAAAAAATGCGCTTGATGAAACTAGCGGCATAGTTTAGTATGTTGTTAGGCATGGTATTCTGACTAAAAAACCATCGGGAGACAGTTCTTAACGGGGGGGGAGGGTTTCATAACGGGTTATGACGTCATAAAAGTTGCTGTTGCCGCTTTCAGAATATGGCGTATACAACAGAAAGTATGTAATTTATAAGCTTGTGTGGGGTGTCATAAAAAGCAAAATTAAATGCGCTACAATGTGGTTTTTCCTTTTGACCTTGTAAATGCTACATTTGCGAGAAATTTAAAGTTTTATTTTAAACATTGTAAATTTTGTAGGTACCTATCCGTCTAATATGACATGGTGAATGTGACAAACTTTGGTTAAATCATGAAAAAAATATAACAATAACCGATTAAAGTAAAAAGAACGAAAGTTTTTATGGGATTTTTTTATTACCTCGTAAGTCCTAGCGCACTTCATAAAGTACAAATTGACGCTAGTATTTCAGACCTGACAATTGAATTCTATAGCAAGACGTAACTACCTAATGTACTACGTAGAGTACAAATTCTAATCTCCCGTTTTCGACGAAGTTTTTTCTAGAATGGTAATATCGAGACAGCCATTTACTTCTGTAATCTATGGCCAACCTTGCCACCTTAAACCAGTACTGTCAACTGCCACTGTCAGTGTCATTTCTTTGAAAATGTCCACGCAGTCGGTTTCCAGGCCGATACGAGGTAAGTATAAGTAAATCCAGCTATATTAACGTAATCTTATGTTTATTTCATTGTTTTTAATTTAAAAGAGTAAATTTAAATAGTAATTAATACAAATAAAACAAAATTTAGTTGATAACTCCATATCACCCAAGTTAGATGATTGGTTGAAATAACTTGTACTGCATACAGTACGTTAAGTATTTCTTCCAATTTCATTTGGTATGTTAGATATTTACTTTTATTTATATACTTGTTACATTTCAGCTTTTGATGATGAGCATATTGCAAAACTTTTAAACAATTTCATTCACGATGATTTTGGCGGTGAAAAGGTGTTCATACCTGAATAAATCATCATCATTTACTCAGATGAAGACAAAAATGTTCAAGAAATTGAAATCAGGATATCTACTTAAATTAAGTTTATTAATCGAAAGTGGGACTGTTAACTTTGTTAACTAACCGTACATACTTTTATATTTTAATTTTCTCTCTTTTAGTCTTACACCGATGTGTGTAAGTGAGCTTAAGAATTAAGGCTAAATTGTTAATAGTACTGTTTTTTACAAGTATTTTTATGAAAATTAGTTAATTATTGTTTAAGTTTGATAGAAGATATGATTTTGTTGATAATAATAATAACTTTTAAATAAAAATGTAAAATGAATTTTGTTGTTTTCGTATTCAAAAACTATCAAAACCTAGTGTGCATCGTTCTGGCAGCGCCACGGTCTCCGATTTGCGTGAAAAAAATTCACCATGTAGGCCGACTTTTTCCCAGTCGGGAAAAAATACGTTTGATTTTTTCCCTCCACTGGATCCGAAGATATACGAGGTTTTTTGTGGCGCTGCCAGAACGACGTCGTTCTGGCAGCGCCACGGCTATATCTCATTAATTACAAATGCTAGAATAAATCCGATTACATACAGATTTTTGGCTTTTTTTTCCATTTCACACAAGCTAACATCAACCCGTGAATGTCAACAGATTCAGGAGTAATCGTGGGTCATTTGTGGCGCTGCCAGAACGACGTCGTTCTGGCAGCGTCACGGCTGTATCTCAGCAATTCGTTTTTTTTCCTGGAAACGGTGTGGGTATATATTTAATACCTTCGTCATAAGGCACGGCAAAAAACGAATTTCTACATTTCATCGTGGATTAAGGATTTTATAGGCTTTGAGAAATTCTAACCTCAAAAAAAAATTTTTTCGCTCTAACGCCTTTAATTGATGTATTAAATAACATTCGCGCATTCCCTTATCTTCCTATAAAGGGAAAAAAATAAACCACCATCGCAGCATTAGCCGTTCCAGAGAAATCATAGGTTTAGATTTGGTTCATACATTAGGCATCGTTCCCGCAGCGCCACACCCAGTACACCATGATCCAGGGCACCTGTCGCCAAACTGAGTATGCCAATATTTAGTACCACCATAGCGAACACGGAAAAAAATCTGATAACGTGTATAACACAGCTACTTTCCGAGAAATAAGCCATTGATTCAATATGCCATACAATTGGTACATTCGAGTAGAAAAGTTTTAAATTGCTTTTTATTTTAGCATTTTAAGTATCGGATCCGGTGCCCAAAACCATTTTTTACTATACACGGTGTTTGGTAATAGCCTTATAAAGCCGAATATGGTACATTTAAATATTTTGTTTATTAATTTTTGTATAAAAAAACAGCTGATTTTTTTTCGCGATTTCAGAGTTGGTCCCATAGTAAAAGTTGTTCAGTTTGATGGCCTCTATCTACAATATTCGGCTTTATAAGACTATATTACCAAACACCCTGTAAAGATAAACTAAACGATCGTTCAGACAATGCTTGATAAGCTTGTAAACGGTAACTGTAACTGCTCAAACATCGCTTCTAGACTATAAGAAAGGCTTGCAGAAACATTTTTATTATAACGGTTAAACCGGTTTTATCGAATAATTGCGTTCCGGTGCGGAACGAAATAGAAGCGATACTTTAAACCTAAATAAACCGGTTTATTCCTTGGTCATCGCCCGGGCAGTCATATCATAGGGGATTCTCAGAAATCGTCAAAAAATCATTAGGGTCAATTCAAGTTGGGAGAGCGCAGCGAATTTTGGTACTTCGAAATTTTCTAAAAAATGCTAAAGACAATATGGATGATAAATTTTACAAAATGCTCCCCACGTTTTTAGGTTTAAAATTTCTGTAGGTAGGGTTATAAATGTGTACAGAAGAATTTATATTTTTCTTTTTAGTCCGTTTTAATATTTTAATCCAATTTTTTTTTGTAATAATTTAGTCTGTTTTAAAAACGTGTTTTTTTAAAAAGATTTTTATATTTTTTTTAAAGAAGAAATAAAGAAAATTTCGAAGTACGAAAATTCGCTGCGCTCTCCCAACTTGAATTGACCCTTATGATTTTTTGACGATTTCTGAGAAACCCCTATGATATGACTGCCCGGGCGATGACCTAGGAATAAACCGGTTTATTTAGGTTTAAAGTATCGCTTCTATTTCGTTCCGCACCGGAACGCAATTTTTCGATAAAACCGGTTTAACCGTTATAATAAAAATGTTTCTGCAAGCCTTTCTTATAGTCTAGAAGCGATGTTTGAGCAGTTACAGTTACCGTTTACAAGCTTATCAAGCATTGTCTGAACGATCGTTTAGTTTATCTTTACAGGGTGTTTGGTAATATAGTCTTATAAAGCCGAATATTGTAGATAGAGGCCATCAAACTGAACAACTTTTACTATGGGACCAACTCTGAAATCGCGAAAAAAATCAGCTGTTTCATACAAAAATTAATAAACAAAATATTTAAATGTACCATATTCGGCTTTATAAGGCTATTACCAAACACCGTGTATAGTAAAAAATGGTTTTGGGCACCGGATCCGATACTTAAAATGCTAAAATAAAAAGCAATTTAAAACTTTTCTACTCGAATGTACCAATTGTATGGCATATTGAATCAATGGCTTATTTCTCGGAAAGTAGCTGTGTTATACACGTTATCAGATTTTTTTCCGTGTTCGCTATGGTGGTACTAAATATTGGCATACTCAGTTTGGCGACAGGTGCCCTGGATCATGGTGTACTGGGTGTGGCGCTGCGGGAACGATGCCTAATGTATGAACCAAATCTAAACCTATGATTTCTCTGGAACGGCTAATGCTGCGATGGTGGTTTTTTTTCCCTTTATAGGAAGATAAGGGAATGCGCGAATGTTATTTAATATATCAATTAAAGGCGTTAGAGCGAAAAAAAAATTTTTTTGAGGTTAGAATTTCTCGAAGCCTATAAAATTCTTAATCCACGATGAAATGTAGAAATTCGTTTTTTGCCGTGCCTTATGACGAAGGTATTAAATATATACCCACACCGTTTCCAGGAAAAAAAACGAATTGCTGAGATACAGCCGTGGCGCTGCCAGAACGACGTCGTTCTGGCAGCGCCACAAATGACCCACGATTACTCCTGAATCTGTTGACATTCACGGGTGGATGTTAGCTTGTGTGAAATGGAAAAAAAAGCCAAAAATCTGTATGTAATCGGATTTATTCTAGCATTTGTAATTAATGAGATATAGCCGTGGCGCTGCCAGAACGACGTCGTTCTGGCAGCGCCACAAAAAACCTCGTATATCTTCGGATCCAGTGGAGGGAAAAAATCAAACGTATTTTTTCCCGACTGGGAAAAAATCGGCCTACATGGTGATTTTTTTTCACGTAAATCGGAGACCGTGGCGCTGCCAGAACGATGGACACCAAAACCTAACATACTAAATTTAGTACAAAATATTTTTTTTACTTTTTGCTTCAAAATATAGTCTGGAGCATATCAAACATACCAAAAAACATAAACAACCAGGTTCCACATCTAAATTCGCAGAAAATGAAACTTTTCTGTCTCGGTCTGAAGCACTAATTTTAGTTTGTACTTCATACAGTACGTCAGGTCGTTGGAACTACACATTTCAAAAACACAGGACTTACGAGGATAGAACTTAAAATTCTCGCAAACTATGGTATTTACAAGATCAAATGAAATCAATCAATGTAAATGGTCAAATGTAAACGTGTAGGTATTTACTTACCTACCTTGTAAAAAAATTTTTTTTTTTTTTTATGATTTGACCAATGTTTGTCACATTAATCATAAACGCCACTAATTGTAAACACCTCAATACACTGTTGTAAAATATTTGTCGGATAGGTAGGTACTATGGGCAACAGCGTTGATTAACCAGTTAGCAACAAAATTCGCGTGCAAGCGATTTTAACCTTAGCAGTGGTTAAGCGACGCTGTTGCCTATAGTTCCTACACAATTTACAATGTTTAAAATAAAACTTAAAATTTCTCGCAAACAGTAGATTTACATGGTCAAATGTAAAAACAATATTGTACCACATTTAATATCATTTTTTTTTTTCATTTTTTTTTTTTTTTTCCTTTTTAATTTTAATTTTTAATTTCATTTCATTCACTTTGACGTTTGACAGCTCGACTGCTGTCATCTCAATCTGCCCTTGATGCGCTTCCTCTTGTTAACTCATCCCACTATACACATTTATGTGGTTTACGTGTGTATTACAGGTATTGTCTAAAGAAACATTAGTCTGGCTGAAAAATGAAATATCATGGAAATCTGGAAACCATGGAAATCTGTTGAAGAAAAGTGGGCAGAAACTGCCTAAACCGCATCCAATGTGGAAAAAGTGATATAGTGGATTACTTCAAGGATTTCCCAGCCTTGAAACAATCACAAGGCTATACCTTGGTAAGCATATACCGCAGTCCGCAGCCTTATTTTTTACATAATCTTTGTAGTTTTTTTTATAAAAACGTACGCAATGACATATAAATGACAAAAGTTACTTATTCTTTTTTCAGCTAATGAACGATTTCAGTCGTCTGTATCTAGGAATGGAAAACAAATTATTTTCCTCTATCACCCTCAAAAAAGGGAGAAATTATAAAATATTATGCTTCATCAAAATTGCGAAAAAATAGAGACACGAGAACAAAAATAGCAAATATAATTGCACTGATTGACGGTAAGAATTTTTTCTCAAATATTAGTTCTTATTATTAAACCTTGATAGAAATAACTATACCTTGGTAAGCATATACCGCAGTCCGCAGCCTTATTTTTTACATAATCTTTGTGGTTTTTCTATAAAAACGTACGCAATGACATATAAATGACAAAAGTTACTTATTCTTTTTTCAGCTAATGAAGGATTTCAGTGGTCTGTATCCAGGAATGAAAAACAAATTATTTTCCTCTATCACCCTCAAAAAAGGGAGAAATTATAAAATATTATGCTTCATTAAAATTGCGAAAAAATAGAGACACGAGAACAAAAATAGCAAATAATTGCACTGATTAACGGTAAGATTTTTTTCTCAAATATTAGTTCTTACTATTAAACCTTGATAGAAATAACTATACCTTGGTAAGCATATATCGCAGT
This sequence comes from Agriphila tristella, assembly GCA_928269145.1. Taxonomy (NCBI): domain Eukaryota; kingdom Metazoa; phylum Arthropoda; class Insecta; order Lepidoptera; family Crambidae; genus Agriphila; species Agriphila tristella. The sequence continues at coordinate 5,735,437 of OV743435.1, forward strand.
CCGCAGCCTTATTTTTTACATAATCTTTGTAGTTTTTCTATAAAAACGTACGCAATGACATATAAATGACAAAAGTTACTTATTCTTTTTTCAGCTAATGAACGATTTCAGTCGTCTGTATCTAGGAATGGAAAACAAATTATTTTCCTCTATCACCCTCAAAAAAGGGAGAAATTATAAAATATTATGCTTCATCAAAATTGCGAAAAAATAGAGACACGAGAACAAAAATAGCAAATATAATTGCACTGATTGACGGTAAGATTTTTTTCTCAAATATTAGTTCTTATTATTAAACCTTGATAGAAATAACTATACCTTAGTAAGCATATACCGCAGTCCACAGCCTTATTTTTTACATAATCTTTGTAGTTTTTCTATAAAAACGTACGCAATGACATATAAATGACAAAAGTTACTTATTCTTTTTTCAGCCAATGAACGATTTCAGTCGTCTGTATCTAGGAATGGAAAACAAATTATTTTCCTCTATCACCCTCAAAAAAGGGAGAAATTATAAAATATTATGCTTCATCAAAATTGCGAAAAAATAGAGACACGAGAACAAAAATAGCAAATATAATTGCACTGATTGACGGTAAGAATTTTTTCTCAAATATTAGTTCTTATTATTAAACCTTGATAGAAATAACTATACCTTGGTAAGCATATACCGCAGTCCGCAGCCTTATTTTTTACATAATCTTTGTGGTTTTTCTATAAAAACGTACGCAATGACATATAAATGACAAAAGTTACTTATTCTTTTTTCAGCTAATGAAGGATTTCAGTCGTCTGTATCCAGGAATGAAAAACAAATTATTTTCCTCTATCACCCTCAAAAAAGGGAGAAATTATAAAATATTATGCTTCATTAAAATTGCGAAAAAATAGAGACACGAGAACAAAAATAGCAAATAATTGCACTGATTAACGGTAAGAATTTTTTCTCAAATATTAGTTCTTACTATTAAACCTTGATAGAAATAACTATACCTTGGTAAGCATATATCGCAGTCCGCAGCCTTATTTTTTACATAATCTTTGTAGTTTTTCTATAAAAACGTACGCAATGACATATAAATGACAAAAGTTACTTATTCTTTTTTCAGCTAATGAACGATTTCAGTCGTCTGTATCTAGGAATGGAAAACAAATTATTTTCCTCTATCACCCTCAAAAAAGGGAGAAATTATAAAATATTATGCTTCATCAAAATTGCGAAAAAATAGAGACACGAGAACAAAAATAGCAAATATAATTGCACTGATTGACGGTAAGAATTTTTTCTCAAATATTAGTTCTTATTATTAAACCTTGATAGAAATAACTATACCTTGGTAAGCATATACCGCAGTCCGCAGCCTTATTTTTTACATAATCTTTGTGGTTTTTCTATAAAAACGTACGCAATGACATATAAATGACAAAAGTTACTTATTCTTTTTTCAGCTAATAAAGGATTTCAGTCGTCTGTATCCAGGAATGAAAAACAAATTATTTTCCTCTATCACCCTCAAAAAAGGGAGAAATTATAAAATATTATGCTTCATTAAAATTGCGAAAAAATAGAGACACGAGAACAAAAATAGCAAATAATTGCACTGATTAACGGTAAGAATTTTTTCTCAAATATTAGTTCTTACTATTAAACCTTGATAGAAATAACTATACCTTGGTAAGCATATACCGCAGTCCGCAGCCTTATTTTTTACATAATCTTTGTAGTTTTTCTATAAAAACGTACGCAATGACATATAAATGACAAAAGTTACTTATTCTTTTTTCAGCTAATGAACGATTTCAGTCGTCTGTATCTAGGAATGGAAAACAAATTATTTTCCTCTATCACCCTCAAAAAATGGAGAAATTATAAAATATTATGCTTCATCAAAATTGCGAAAAAATAGAGACACGAGAATAAAAATAGCAAATATAATTGCACGGCATTGCATATGATTGACGGTAAGAATTTTTTCTCAAATATTAGTTCTTATTATTAAACCTTCATAAAAATAAGTATTAAAAAATTAACCGAAACTTTTTTCTTTGAATACAGAAGATAAACCAGAGAAATCCTGCAATATTGCTTTGATGTTGCTGGCTTATGTCATCAACATTTCACTTGCACGGAATGCGACGGCTATATATCGCAAGCTGCTTCTGAATCCGACGTATCCAACAAGATCATTCAAAGAAAGCATAATGTTTCACGGGTACGCCAATTTGACGACCATGTAATTCTAGAATAGTATGATTAATTAAGCTTGTTGTGGTTTTTTTGTAACTAAGTATGTCTCAATTTTTGCGATTGAAAATAAATAATATGAATCTTTTATGTCTATTTCCTTTTAAGCATGTTAAGCTATAAAACTTGTACAGGGTTTGAGAACGGAATTTCTTCTGTTAATAACCTTGTAAAAGTTAAAAAATAAAAAATGTTGTATCATGGCTGTGTACACTAAATGTATAATGTATCGTGAAGTATGATTTTATCTAAATTACCAATTATTATATGCTTTTCACTTACAGGTCTGGACTTTGGTGCTATATCGGTGCAGCTGTTAAGTTTGCTTTAAAATTATTTTGCATAATAATAATAATAGCCGCACTAATATCGTACAAGTTCAACATAAGTAGATAAAGCCTGACCAGAGTTTAAAAAAACCCTGCAATGAGGACGCGACCTTTGTGATTTATTTATACGTAACTATTGCCAGTAAAAGAAATTAAATGTGAAAAATGCCGCATGCCGGTTTTTAAAACATCTGGTCAGCTTTAAAATGATACATCATTCTTTATCGTACCCGCACCAATATTTATAAGTAGATATCTACGTAACCAGTGCAGGTTATACTACAAAGAAGCATAATGTTGTATAAAACTTATTAACTGTTATAGTAGAGGTATGAACGGGAAGTCGAAGCGTGGGCAGACCGCCATTCCTAAGATGTCAGGGCCTACCTCAACCAGATACGCCGCAACAAGGACGACATAGAAAAACCATGGGAGAAGCATATCTCCAGCATTGGACAAATATATATGCTGAGAAGACAAATAGAAGGTATGATACTAGTGTGGGACAATAAGGCACCATACCATTCACCATACGTATGTACATAGATGGACGGCTATTAGACATACTTTATTTTTAGGGTTCCGTGCCTCAAAAAAAGGAAAAATGGAAACTTAAAAATCAATTGTGTCTAATTAGACTCACGCCCGAGTACATGCGATACTGTTGCGGGTATAAGGCATGATGCACTATTGCACTACGTGTTACGTATTGCACACTATGCCTTACGATAATTGCACCTGTATTTTCCTTATGTTGGCATGGTACAGTCAGTGTCATTCATATACATAAATACAGCCATTGAGTCAAAATATGTAAACACCAACCTTATTGTCAGTGACATAGAGGTGTGTAGATATTTTTGAGCTCTTGTTAACGTATATATATTTATGACGCTGGCCGTACATACATAGGTGTTCAGATAATTATTTTGAATATTAACCAATCAAAGTCAATTAAATTTTGTAGATATGGTCTAGAAAGTAATACCTAGGTCTGTGGTATTTTCATATTTTCATTAAAAACTCCCTGCAATATTTAAACTATACATTTTTACGAAAATGTAATAAACTATAGACCTAGATATTAGTTTCTCGATCGTGTCTACAAAATTTCATTGAATTTGGTTAATATTCATACTAATTATCTGAACACCTTTGTATGTACCATGCCAGCATAAGGAAAATACAGGTGCGAGTATCGTAAGGCATGGTGTGCCATACGTAACACGTATAGTGCACCATGTCTTACTATACCCGCAGCAGTATCGTACGTACGCTGGCGTGTTACATAAGTATGGTTCACCGTGCTTTACTGTTCCCGCACCAGTATCGTACGTATGCTGCCGTAGTATATACGCACGGTTCATCATGCCTTACTGTACCGGCAACGGTACCTTACCTCTACTACGACAGTTAATACGTCTGGCACATCATGCTATACTGTGCCTGCCACAGTATCCTACCTATGCCGCCATGGTGCACACGTATGGCGCACCATGATTGACTGTGTCCGCCATAGTATCGTAAGTATGCCGCCGTGGTGCAAACGTATGGCTCACCATGCTTGACTGTGCCCGCTACAGTATCATACGTATGCCACCATGGTGCACACGTATGGTGCACCATGATTTACTGTGCCCGCCACAGTATCGTACGTATGCCGCCGCGGTGCACACGTATGGCTCACCATTATTTACTGTGCCCGCTACAGTATCGTACGGTTGTCGCCGTGGTACACACGTACGACTCACCGTGCTTTACTGTGTCTGCCACAGTATCGTACGTATGCCGCCGCGGTGCACACGTATGGCTCACCATTATTTACTGTGCCGGCTACAGTATCGTACATATGCCGTCGCGGTACACACGTACGGCTCACCGTGCTTTACTGTGTCTGCCACAGTATCGTACGTATGCCACCGCGGTGCACACGTATGGCTCACCATTATTTACTGTGCCCGCTACAGTATCATACGTATGCCGTCGCGGTACACACGTACGGCTCACCGTGCTTTACTGTGTCTGCCACAGTATCGTACGTATGCCGCCGCGGTGCACACGTATGGCTCACCATTATTTACTGTGCCCGCTACAGTATCATACGTATGCCGTCGCGGTACACACGTACGGCTCACCGTGCTTTACTGTGTCTGCCACAGTATCGTACGTATGCCGCCGCGGTGCACACGTATGGCTCACCATTATTTACTGTGCCGGCTACAGTATCGTACATATGCCGTCGCGGTACACACGTACGGCTCACCGTGCTTTACTGTGTCTGCCACAGTATCGTACGTATGCCACCGCGGTGCACACGTATGGCTCACCATTATTTACTGTGCCCGCTACAGTATCATACGTATGCCGTCGCGGTACACACGTACGGCTCACCGTGCTTTACTGTGTCTGCCACAGTATCGTACGTATGCCGCCGCGGTGCACACGTATGGCTCACCATTATTTACTGTGCCCGCTACAGTATCGTTCATATGCCGTCGCGGTACACACGTACGGCTCACCGTGCTTTACTGTGTCTGCCACAGTATCGTACGTATGCCGCCGCGGTGCACACGTATGGCTCACCATTATTTACTGTGCCCGCTACAGTATCGTACGTATGCCGCCGCGGTGCACACGTATGGCTCACCATTATTTACTGTGCCCGCTGCAGTATCGAACGTATGCCGCCGTGGTACACACGTACGGCTCATTGTGCTTTACTGTGTCTGCCACAGTATTGTACGTATGCCGCCGCGGTGCACACGTATAGCTCACCATTATTTACTGTGCCCGCTACAGTAACGTACGTAAGCCGCAGTCGTAGTTTCAGGAGTATTCAGTGCGACTTGCGCACTACGTATGTACGTAGCCGGATGTCGGGCTACGTACGTACGTACAAAAATCGACCACTCGTAAATTACGTAACCCGCTCCATGATGAGCGTCAGTATGCCGACTACGTATGACTGACTACTTACGCGTAATGTAGCGGGTTACACACGTCATAGTGGTCGATTTTTATCCTTATTTTACGTAGTGCGGCAGAGGAAATTTTTCTCAGTGTATGGTTCCTAAATTATGAACTGGGTCCAGCCATTTACAACGTGTTACAAAACAACCCCTAAGGCCGAATGCGGTAGATAGAATCCATCAAACTGAACAACTCTTACTATGGGACCAACTCTGAAATCGCGAAAAAAACAGCTGTTTCATACATTTTCATATTTTCGTTATTCATTTTTGTATGAAACAACAGACAGCGTACAAACAACGTTATTATTTTTTTCGCGATTTCAGAGTTGGTCGTCTTTATTCAAATAAACTTATAATTAAGCACTTTTGAATCGTCTATATTTTCTTACCACCTGTTCCAGACTTTTTTACCTGACAAGAAGAACGGGCGCAAGCAACTTTATCAGCTTTAACAGAAGTAAGTAACTTGAAAAATATTATTACTTGCGAACAGGATTCACAAACGCATCTGTATCCGCCCCAAACTGAAGGCGCGCTAAAAACCGGATTTGTTCAGAATGTCCGGATTTTCCATCTGAAATGCGTACGCAATGGCCTCGTCTGGCCCCCAACGTGCCATCCATCGGCCACGAGCACCACTCACTCACTACGTGGCTTTCATTTGTCTCGTTACGGCACGCCATCTTCTGTTGGAGAGCTTTTATTAAGGGAAGTTTCGAAAACCATATTACAATTTATACAATAGGTTTATAGTATTGCGAACTGTTGGAACCCGCTTTAGATACTTGGAGACAACCGTACCTAAATTATTATGAACTAGCGACCGCCCGTGACTTCGTCTGTGTGGAATGTTTTTTCCCAATCCCTCGGAAACGAAAGAATACATAAAATGGTAAAGGTACTAAGCTTGGCCTTGACTTCTGTCCTCTATCTATTTTGTGCCAAAATCACCTCCCAGAAAGAGCAATCAATTGAGATGGCTCTATTTAATAAAGTTGCCTTTCGTTCAATATTCAGTTAAAAACAACGACCTCCTATTAGCCGTAAAGTATTTTCGGAACTCAGGGACGGATTTGCATTCACGACACTTGCAATTTTGATCCTTGTTTCTTACTGACACGTTGCAAAGTTCCAAATTTCAACCACCAGAATAGGATTTGGGTTAAGGCTCCTATAGCTCTCAAGTGGTGCCCTCATCTTAATTACATTCATTGGTCGCTAAGTACATAATGTATCGAATATTCATAGGTACCATGGGCAACAGCGTCGCTTAACCACTGCTGAGGTTAAAATCGCTTGCACGCCGCGCCCGCTGTCTCATACGTTTAGTACGTGCAGGGGCGATACGCGCGCACACAAATTTTGTTGCAAACTGCTTAAGCGACGCTTTTGCCTATAGTACAGATTGAAGCTAAGGTTTTTTTAGTTTATTAACGGGGCAAAAAGTGGCCACTTTAGGCACTTTTCCCTACTACTACTACAAGAAACTATATTTTAGTGAGGTTATTGGTTGTAAATAAACTATAGAACCTTGGCTTCAATCTGTACATGTATGTGAATTTTCGATACTTAAGCAATAAATTAAATTAAGCTGAGGGCGCCACTTTGAGAGCTATAGGTAGGGCTCTTGAGAGCTCATACTCTCTCTCATGACTCTTACGAGTCAGAGAAATAAAATGTATTGGCGGACCGATACATTTTTTTTCTCTGAAACCAGGGGGCTAATTGTCTAATTTCAAAATCTATCACCATCGCTTTCAAAAAAACTTACCAAAGAAATACAGCAATGTGTCACATCCATCTGTTAAATGAAAGTGATTGCGATAGATTTTGTGAATTAGACAATATTAGGCTGGTCAATATTTAAAAAAATATCATAATGTAAATACCCCTTTAGATACAATCCTAAACACCGATTTAATGTTAATAAGTTTCAAATCCGACTCTGTTTTCGAAGTCTTAATAAAGTTATGATTACACCACTTCGATCAGATTCCCACCGAGTCGGTAGATGTAAAACTGCCCAATCACAAGGAAATGGTGATAGAATTGCAGATCACGATGTCATTCCGATCGTCCGATAGCTTCACTCGTCTTTAAGAATGTTCGGATCAGCGGAGACGTGTTCGAAGTATCGAAATGATGGTGTTAAAAATTTTAGGACTTGCATTTTGGTTCGAGAGTTACCTGACGATTGTAACTTGGAAAATTCTTGTTTATTAGATTAACTATTGGAGCCTTGGTTTGCAGACTTTTAATCACAGTTACTTAACTATACAAACAAAACGTGTAACAAAAAACCCCTTAAGAGGCATATTACATTTCGACTGTGATTTTTGCGTAAAATGGCCAATTTTGGCGTTATCGATCTCGGAAACAAGAATACATTGACACTTTTGACTTATTGAATGGTGTAGAATAGCTATTGGAATAGTTCGTAGCGGCCTCGCTTTTTTGAAAATTTGCTTAACTTTATAATTAAACCTGAAATTGCAGAGAAAGATTTTCATAAAATGCGCGAAGGCACTTTTTTGAGCTCATGGATTGAACAACTGTGCTAAACAATTGAAATAAAAAAAAAAGTTATTTCTTATATAGTCGAATGGTTCATAGCGGCCTCGGAATTTTGAAATTATGTATGGAATATGTGAAAAAAAATCCCAATCAGAAAACCAAAAACTACTAAAAAAGCTCAGAATAAACTGTGGATTTCTCCTAGATGCATTATTATTATTACGTAAAAATTATATCATAATAATCTTTACTTCGTAAATAAATCAAATTTCATATTTTTTTTGTTGTTTGTACTTGTTTGTCTTTCTGTGTATGTTCAAAGTTGACTCTAAGAAATCGTTCACCCACTTTCATTTTCCTTTCTAACCCTTTAACTTTCCAGTGAATCATCATATTACTTTTTTTCGCAGACACATATAAATGTATTTAGTAGACCCAAAGGTTTCTCTAGGTTGTATCGCTAAAATCCATCAAAATCGAAATTTCGACGAAAAAATGTGATAGGGCCCTTAAGCCAAATTTGGTTGATAGGGAGCATCAAACTGAACAGATTTTAATTATAAAAGTTGTTCAGTTTGATGTTCCCTGTCCACCATTTTTTTTGCGATTTCAGAGTTGATCCATGGGACCACCAACTCTAAAATCGCGATAAAAATCAGCTTTTTCATATTTTCGTTATTATTTTTTGTGCGAAACAGCTGATTCTTTTTTCGCTTTTTCAGAGTTGGTCCCATAGTAAAAGTCCTTTAGTTTGATAGTCCCTATCCACCATATTGGCTTTAAGGATTTTTTCAAGATTTTTTGTACCACGAAAGTCTAATGTTAGTAATTTTACCTACACACGTATTAGCTCCGCAAAGTGAGGGCTAACAAAGAAAACTCGATTTTAGAATTAATTTACCATAGTATATTTTTTTTAAGTGCGGTAGAATGCGAATTATTCAATTAAACCAAAAAAATACAAACTGTTTTTTATAATTTTGAATTACTTATTAAACTTGCAGAAAAGTAACATTTTGTGATGGTTTTGTGTTCTTAATCATTAACCGTACTTGGTTAAAAACCTATAGTTAGACATAGCCAAGCTCAAAATAGATTCTGAGAGAATCATTGTGATGGTAGGTACAATAAAAATAAATAAATTTAACATTTACACCAATTAATGTAACCTATTTGTAGCTCGTATCTCGTGGCCTTGTCCTTGCACCAATAGACTTTAATTACCATTGATTCAACAAGCTTGCGTTTTCAATTAATTTGTTTTGTTTCGCGTAGGTCATTGCAATGAATGTGCAGACTAATAGATCTGAATTACCTATTCGGTGTCATTTATTATTTATATACAAAAAATCTTGACACAATTAATATATGAACAATCGTCAATCCAAATCTTTTGATATGGAATGGAGGCAACCATGAAATTGCGAAAAAAGGGTATTGGTCTCTTTGATTATATTGGTCTCTGCTAAAATGCATGGAACAGTTCATTGTTGTTTTTTTCGCGTTTTTAAGATCGCTTATAAGCAGATAGGTTGTGAGTAAACTATTGATGTTATGTCCTCCTAAACGAACAAGTACGTATTTTTTTCTGCTTGTCAATCACATTTTGATAGTCTAGGAGCGATGCTTGACAAACACTACAGAATAGATAGATTACCGTAGTCTATCAAAAGTATGCCACGCCCCCAAATGGTAGGTTACGTGTACCTACCTGCTTGACAAGAAATGCTTAACCATTTAGGAGTCAGGTACAATAGTTTTTACACATGATAAGAGCTTTTTATAATGTTACAAAACGATCACAAGCATTGTTAATGGACACGACATAATCAGTTTAAAAAAATCTGTCACATCTAATACCATCCCGTATGTCGTAAGAACGAAGGGCGTTCGAAGCCATTGATCTAATTTTCTTCAACAAAATAATAGTTGTTAACACCCACTCACAGCTTCCACATCTAGGCTAGTGTACTTTACGATATTTATCTTAATAAATAATTGGAGCATTTTATTTAAAAAAGGTCATTGATGCTGAGATTCTATGCAATAAACAAGACTTCTGGACATGGCGTTTGTCAAAGTAAAAATTAATTAAAGATTTTGAACTTAAAGTGGTAACTTTTTTTTAAATTAATATAATTTCATTTGTAATATTATTATGTAAGTACTTTAGTATATTTTTTTTCAGAATAACAAGAAAGTTGTAAGTCTGTACACTGTCAATAGAAAATAGTAATAACAATTACTGAGATGCATAACTGATCGTTGGCTAGCAGATTATAAATTTAAGTAACTTCTCTATTTTAAGATGTTCCTACTTGACCACTTAAGTTCTTATATGCTAAGCTTGAACTGTTGTCACTTCAAAAATAGTACATACTATAGGTACGACTCAAAACTTTTACAAAAAACCGACCACCAGTTCAAGAACTAAATGTCAAACAAACGTAAATTCTCATTTAGGTAACAAACACTACGAGGGTGGATTGATAAGTCCATGACTTTTTAATGAAGAAAGACTTTTTTTCGGAATATTTTGTTTTATTTCTGTACATAATCTTATTGTAGCTCTGCGTATTCAGTCCAACGAAGTTCCTACCTCTTTAACCCATTATTTTTTTCTTTCATCGCCTGAAAACTGGTAACTGAAATGAGGGCCCATTTCAGATATCACCTTTAGGCTTGATGAAAATCTTTGCCCGCCAAGACATTTATCAAGACATTTATTCATGTTTTGTAGGAGAAAATATCTCACTGGGGTTGAATCTAGAGAATAGGAAGGATTCGCATCTTCATTCGATGAGTTTTGATGTCATGAGTGCCGCCGAGAGGGTCGACAGGGTCATTAAGAAAAGTTAGAACTTGCTTGAGCTTTTTTTTCCAAAAGTAATAATCTTTTGCCGAATTTGAAAAAAAATTAGTGTAAAGATGCCTTAAGGAGTTTCTTTTTAAGACACAAAAATAAATTATGAAAAATAGTTATTTGTTATACAAGTGACCAAAATCGATTTGTGCTGCGAGTGTCGACTTTAAATCACGAACTAGCGAAGTAGTCTAGAATTGAATCACGAGCGTAGCGAGTGATTCTAATATAGACTACTGAGCACAGTGAGTGATTTAAAGTCACGAGGCAGATCAAAATTTTGGTCTCGTGTAAAACATACAACTTTTCACCTCTACCAGCGAGAAAATTTTACGTGAGTTTCCTGGTAAAAAGCTAAATTCAGCATTAAAAACTTGTTCACTCAACTCTTATGGAGTTAGACAACTATCTTCATCGTTGGACGCACAATTTTTTTGTAATTTATCCCAAATCTTCATCGTTGGAATAGTTCGATCAAACCTAATGCTGAAATTTTTTATTCATAAAGTAGATTCCCGCCGTTTTGTTTTACATTGTTACGTTGTGCTTTTCTCTTATTCATTAATATCCCATCTTATTTATTTATGTATAATCATAAAACACTAATTTGTTAATAAATTTCATTATTTTTTCTTATTTTATATTTATTTCATACATGCGACCTCATTTCGTCCATACTCTTTATTTCGAATTATCAATCTTCTTTTAAAAAAAATCTTATTTAAAACTCCTTGGTATATCCGTGCATTTTATTTTTTTACTTTTTAATCCATGTATGACACCATAAAACACTCTATCTATCCTTTTCTCACATATTAATTTTACAAGTCGCATCCTTGTCACTCTATTTCTTTTTTCTTTATTATTCTAAAAGTTGGTGTTAGAAATTAAAAAAGCACTTTGCCTCACGCTCGCAGCAAAAATCGATTTGGCTGCGAGTTTTTACGCGCCAAAGGCGCCCTTTTCGTGCTGGAGAGGTGAAAAAGTATTTCTTCTTTTCAAAGTCATGGACTTATCAAACCACCCTCGTACAAGTCAAGTAGGTACGTATAGTTAGTTACATCACTAGGTGGCTAAAGTGTGAGTGATGTGATGCGTTACAAGATCACAATTTACGAGCCATACGGGCCTACGATAAGGTGACTCACATCCTAACAAGGAGATGCCCTGATTTTATATAGATAAATATAAATACTTCACCTTGAACCAGGATATTCAGGTATTTATTAAGGAAAAAAATAAACCTGATACCAAAATCTTTCAGGTAAGGAAATGCAGTTATTACCTACATGGAAATGAAATGGAACTTTTATTTACTTATAAATCTTTCTTATGATAAACAAATTAACATAATTCAAGTTAGCAGGAGCGGCGGGCTGATTATCTAATTAAAAACCACCTAGCGACTGGTTGCAGTTCACAGATGATCGTGATCCATTTCTACTTCTTTTTGGGTTAAAAAAACATACCAAAGAAAAGTGGCAATGTATGTCAAATGCAACCGGTCGCTAAATAGTTTCTTTTTAGATAAATCAGGGTGCGGGAGTTAAATATCGGAAATAAGGTTACCTATAGATTAAAAATAATTTATTATTTATAATAGGCACGAAAGTTAAGTTAAGCTAAATATTTTTTACAATGCAATACTGTGCTTATTTATTAAACTATCAATAAAACCAGAGACCCAATTCCACACACAAATTTTAAGTAAATTCAAATGTTATTTGAAAACAGATGAAATACTTAACACGCGCAGAAGTCTTTTCCTAACTAGAACTCGACCAAGATGGAAGTTCGTGACTTCGTTTTGGTAATAATACCTACCTAATTTGATCGAGTTGTAGTTACGAAAAGGGTACAAACGGGTGTTAATGTAACATTTCTGCGGTGGTGTCGTATGAGGCGGGTCGTTACGTTCCCTCAAATATGGTTGAGCGAAGCGATGGCTGGTTCATGCGTCATGCTCGTGAACGGGTGCTGCCAGTGGGAATGGGTCTGCTTCTGTCTGCTTGTACTAAGGGCGTCGTAAATTTATATATATTATTTTTCTGATTAATATTATCAATATGTATGGCACTTCTTACTCAAAATTTAAATTAATAACTAAACCTTGTTTTGATTTCAATTTTTTTTTTAATTGCAATCATTTTGCTTTCTATATTCAGTAGTTTTGTAAGTAAAGGCCTATGAAAAGCTTTAGGATAATAGTTTTCAATTCGGTGCCTTAGGATGGGTAGCCTAAGTATGTCATGCTCTCTTTAATCATTTCTGCGGTGGTGTCGTGTGGGGCGGGTCGTTACGTTCCCTCAAATATGGTTGAGCGAAGCGATGGCTGGTCCATGCGTCATGCTCGTGAACGGGTGCTGCCAGTGGAAAGGGTCTGCTTCTGAGTACCAATCTTAACGCATATTGAATTGTAAGAATTGCATTTTTTTTAATTATTTTTTATGTCTTGTAACATGTGGTTTTTTTTTTGGTAAATTTTGCCTACTTAGGTGCACTTTCGAGTAGCAGGCACAGTGATTTCTCAACTAGTTGAAAGTTATTTACTCTCATTACTTAGTAGTATTTAGTTAGTAGAATTTAATTTCAACCTACCTACCCATTGTGTGCAAACTTTTGTTAATTATTGTGATGGAAAATGACCTCACTTTAAATGTGGAGCTCATTTTTCAATGTTGACGACTCTGTATGAAATATACAGGGAGAAAAAAGCAGCCCTTGACGAGTTTCTTGCCGGTTCTTCTCGTTACAAGGTCTCCCGCTTAGGGTTTGCGAACCGATGGCGTAGCTTCTATGACATTCACAAGTGCTTGTAACAGCCTAGACTGAATAAATAATTTTTGAATTTTGAATTCGCATACTACTATTTCACTAGTGGTACATTCACTATATTTCACGATTGCCTTGTCACGAACAAACATAATCACAATAGCATCAGGACTAAACGATTTCAATTATAAATTAGTGGATTTGGGTCTCGGAAAAGGTACTTCATAGTTATTATAATCCTATTTTTATCATCTATTTCACCTACAGCTCTTACTTAAGTATTGTCGTCATTATATTTAACAACTTTCTAAATAATCAAAGCTATTGAAATCACAGATGTGCCATTAAAATGGTTAATAAACAGCGTTTCAACAAACAGTAGCATTACTCACTGTTAATCTATACAAAGCACTTCCAGATGTGAACAGTAAATTGTTAACGTTGTCAAAAGACATAGCTCCGATATTATCTATCAATGCGACTCTTACAAGGGTAGATTCAATCAATTCTTTTTCAATAACGACTTTGTATATCCCATCAACCCACCAAGCATACACAACGCCGTCCAAATCGACACTCAGACCCCTGAAATAAGCGTTTTTAGACAGCCAAACTTTTTCTCCCTTTTTACTCAAAAATAAGCCATAAGTACTCAAGAACACGATCACATCATCATTAGTAACCACGAAGTTTTTAATCGGAGTGTAATCAAGGACGCCAACGAAGGCATCACCCTTCTTGGCGATAATCATGTTGTCATCTGCTTTGACTATGTACAACTTATTTTTGTAGAACAGAACCAGGATTTCGTCACCAATAGAACTGTATCCTGTAACCTTTTTAGAAGGGCCGTATGTAAAGATGCCGTCGCTACCTCCTAAGTAGACGATTGACTTATCTTGGTCAATGTCAAAGGTTCCAAAGTTAAGTATGGTGTTATTATCATGCGATAAAACTCCGCTTTTAGTCGGATCGTCTAAGTTTACGTAAGCAACTTTGAAATACTCAGGGTCGGTGATTTCTGGTTCATAACTGAAGAATAGAGTGTTTTCTGAGGCGAGTACGGCCATTTTGCGGATGACGATCTTCGTTCTGAAGTTGGCTCGTAAGTCGAGGATGTGCTGTACATTGTGGCAGGTTGTGTCGACCTTGATGCAGGTGTTGCAGACGTCCTTGGCCACGGCTGATGCCAGGCACAGCAGGAGTACTGCTAAATACGCCATTGTTAGACCTGGAAATAATGAACATTGGTTTAGGACAAAAAGCTGTAAAAATGACAAAGTTGCATCATGTATAAATGTTTAATACCAACGAATCAAGGCAATTTCGAATGATTAATCAGTTTACAATAGAATTGACTAATTGTAAAAGGTATACTATAACAAGAATCTACTTTACAGGTGAATTCATTTTTACCCTTAAATTAGGTAGATTTACTAAATCGGCTAAGTAATTACTTTCTGTTTGACTCAATATGTTGCAAACAAAGCTTCCAGAGGACTCTTTACGATATACAAAAAATCCATATCAAAAAGATCTCTATAAAGTCAATAAAATTTTAAAAGGTGTTGCATTTTTTATAAAGCTCGAGGCTTAAAATTGTAACTAAGTAAATACGCGACTGGAAGTCCTTAGGACTTGCATTTCATTCAATATTCAACTGTATAAATGTAAAAGCTTGTATTTTCCAAGTACCAAAGCCAACATTGTACATCATACTACAGAGTATCTATCTGGAACTGGAAGCTTACCGTTCTTCAAAATATAAACCCGGATTTTCAAACCAGTTCACTGGTTACAAATCCTATAGCTGACAGGATTGCGAGTTCAAATCTTCAGGGACTATACTCCGAAATATATTAACTAACAAAAAGAGAAGGAAGTTTAGGAAACATATTTTAAAATATCTAAAAACTACTTTTTCGTAGAGTTTTAACTTTAGGACAAGAATCAATTGCTGCAATAATAATCTTTTATATATTTAAGGTAAAATATTAAAATGGAATTATGTTTCTAGGTGAAGTGTTAAAGCTACCGTTATAAACAATTCATACCTTTTTATAAGAAAACCAAAAGACAATCACAGCACTTTTCTGTTCTAACTCAATGAAACAATGTAAAAAAAATAACTGGCCACTTAAAACCACCGCAACCGAACTTTTTCATAACGAACGAGGCACGAAGTTTTCATCAAAATCTATTATTGTACTGAAAGCTGTAGCAGTCCTGCTGTGCGATCGATCGCGCCTAACCTTCAATATTTAATGGCACCATAGCCAACCATATCTGCATTTAAATAATGCAACGACCATTTTAAAACTGTTAAAAAAACGGGCCACTGTTGTATTAAGTCACGGGACGGGAGGGAGTATGTATACCTAACCTACCTACATATGTAAAAATATGGTTTTTTTTTTGTCAAGATGTTCATTTCGCTACATTTATAATTTGTGCTTTAGTTCATGAACATTAATAACTTTAATAATCCGAAATAATATATTATAGCTACTTTTTAACCCTGTAGAAAAACTTTTGTTTTCCTTCTTGTAATTGTAGTTTCAGAAACAATTCAGTTATGGTGTTACTGTGGTGACAAGGAAAAAGGAGACGAGTCAAAATATTGGCACATTATTAATGTTTTGAACAAATAATATTAAAAAAAAAACATTTTTAAAATTTCTTGACTCGTCACACCACAGCACAGCTTACACACATATATCAAAAATCATTCCAAATAAGTAATCATCATTTTTTTTTATCATTCGGTTCTGCCTACTTAATTTAAATAAAAGATGGCTACTTTGACACACTGAATCTTAACGCACCAATGATTTTAAGATTTATTCCTTTGCTGCTGTTACGCTGTGCTGTAAGCTTAGATTAATTATTCTAAGGCTGTAAGACCTTGATTGCTGCCCGAGATTTAAATGGGTCGGTCCTGGATTGTCTAGAACACAATGAGGATCAGTAACGGGTTTGAATCCTATAGTTTTATTGATATAATATAAACACATATTGATAGCTATGAAACCTAGTAAAAGAATTTTTGAAATCCGTTTAGAAATGTTTGAGTTAAAAGAGTTTGAAGGAAATGCCAAGCTTAATGCAATGTGCTTTATCACGTACGACATAAGGTTCGCGTACGTCGCGATGACGTCATAAGGACCCCCAAAAAACCAGTGTTTTAGCTCTTATAACTTCTCAGGTTTAAGAGATATCGTAAAAAAACACAGTTAATCATGTGGTGGCAAAGGCTTTCTAATTAGCCAATAAACAAAAATCGTTACTGATCCTCATTGGGTCGGGATAATAGGCTTTTTCTTTTTGAGGAACAGAACCCTAACGATGTTATACCGATTTTTCGATTTGTACCTATCGGTCCTCGGCAACAGAACCTGAACTTACTGATACCCATCTGGGAAGCATTGGATTTCGCTTAACATCAGCGAGCGGCACGTGTTAACTCCTGAATAAAAGATAGCCTCTTGCGTCTGACTGTCCACATGATTTTTAGCAAAAAAGTAAGTAGCTTTGAACTTTTCGTTAAAATAAATAAAATGTTTATTTATTACTCACTGATTGCCATTGACTGAAAATCTACGATTTTCTTTCTGTGGGGTTTCCTTTCACAATATAGACGAAACCTATTCTACTAATGTATTTTGTGACGAATCCTTACTATCCTTACTTAATCCTTACTTAATATTATAAATGCGAAAGTCCGTTTGTTTGTTTGTTTGTTTGTTACGCCTTCACGTCTTAACTACTGAACCGATCATCATGAAATTTTGCATAGACGTTGTTAGGGGTACAGAAAAGGACATAGGGTACCTTTCATTCAGAAAAAACATACAGTTCCCGAGGGATAGCAAAAAAACTGTCCACGCAGACGAAGTCGCGGGCGGCCGCTAGTAATATTATAAACTAGCGACTAATTTTACATACATGTTGTCAGGGGTACAGAGACGGACATAGGATACCTTTTATCCCGAAAAAAAGTATTGTTCCCGAGGGATAGCAAAAAAAATTCCACACGGACGAAGTCGCGGGCGGCCGCTAGTAATATTATAAATGCGAAAGTCCGTTTGTTTGTTTATTTATTTGTTTGTTTGTTTGTTACGCCTTCACGTCTTAACTACTGAACCGATCATCATGAAATTTTACATACATGTTGTCAGGGGTACAGAGACGGACATAGGATACCTTTTATCCCGAAAAAAAGTTTTATTCCTGAGGGATAGCAAAAAACTTTTCCACGCAGACGAAGTCGCGGGCGGCCGCTAGATAATACATAATTATGTATCATATCATTAAAATTTAACCATCCAACCCTGCCCACATTACTTTATTTATAACGTGTTACAAAATAACCCCTAATACCGAATATGATAGATAGGGACCAACAAACTAAACAACTTTTACTATGGGACCAAATCTGAAAAAAAAAAAAAAACAGCTGTTTCATATTTTTGATATTTTCGTTATTAATTTTTGTATGAAACAGCTGATATTTTTCTCGCGATTTCAGAGTTGGTCCCATAGTCAAAGTTATTTAGTTTGATGGTCCAGAATCTACCATATTCGGCATAAAAGTCAGTTTTTATATAAAAGTAAAACATTTTTATAGTTTACTAGCGGCCGCCCGCGACTTCGTCTGCGTGGAAAGATTTTTGTTATCCCTCGGGAACAATACTTTTTTTCGGACTAAAAAGTATCCGATGCCCTTCTCTGTACCCCTGACAACGTGTATGTAAAATTTCATGATGATTGGTTCAGTAGTTAAGACGTGAAGGCGTAACAAACAAACAAACGAACTTCAACATTTAGGTATATTACTTATTAGTAAGGATGAATTCGTAACCTCAAAGCACCCACAAAGTACGTAGACGCAATTCCTGAATTTGTCAACTATGCGGCAACACGCAAAACTGCTAAGAGGTTTTTGACTGGTAACTACCTAAGTAGGTAAGTACTTACGAAGTTAATATCTTCTTGGAAATCATTCGTTCACTTACTAAAAATGTTTCCCCTAACATGAAAAACCTGAATTTATATGTTTGGTTGAAATACTTGTCACTTTGTTCTTCATCTATGAGTCACCTTGTAATTGTTCGATTCTTGAAATAGACTTTTCAAACAATTTCAGTTATAGTTGTGTTTTTAATATCCGGTAGTTTGTATTGTACTAATCGAAAAAAAATAAAAGCTACTAAAATTCGAGTCCACGAGTATTTCTTGTAGTTCAGTAAACTTTCCCAAATTATGTTAATCTTCAATGTTAATCAATAATATTGCGAGGTCAGGCTCTATCGTCAGGCGGAATTATACGTATTGGCTGGCACAGATTTATAAAAAACCGGCCAAGTGCGTTTCGGGCCACGAGCCGTAGGGTTCCGTAGTTACCTTATACCATACCATATTTAATACCACTATCATTTTTCGTCCACAAAAATAGCTTTGTTTTTCACAGTGTTGGTATGAATGAAAAAGTTATATTTGCGGTTTTAGAAAATATGATATATCTCAAAAACTAATTATTTTATCTCGTTCAAACCAATTTTCGTTGAAAGTGTTTATTAAGATCTATAGCATATATTTTTTTATAGATTTTTCACTCTCTTATTTCAAAAGTTAGAAGGGGGCACACATTTTACCACTTTAGCAGTGTTTATCTTTCAAACAGTTGACTTTGAGAATTTTTTTTCGTAGGAACCTCAATGTCATTTTTAAAGATCTATCTATATATATACCCCGCACGTATTGGTATGAAGGTTTTTTTTTCAGTTTCAGTTCCATGTATGAGGAGCCCGCTCTTAATCTTTTTTTTTTATTTTTGTGTTAAAATCGTTAAGCGGTCAACAGAATACATCTACCTACTAAATTTCAACTGTGTAATCCTAATGCTTTCGGAATAAAATGGCTGTGACATACGGACGGACAGACAGACATGACCAATCAATAAGGGACCCGTTTTTTGCCATTTTGGCTACGGAACCCTAAAAATGATAAAAATACAAAACTAACTTTCATTTTACTCCATAAAATCAGTAAGTATGTAATAAATGAATAAGCTTTGATTGATTTATCTTTTACGTGGGGCACTCTGTAAGTTTTGCACAACTCATAAATAAAACAATATACTTATACCTACGTAAACTTATACATTGATTGCGTGTCACAGTATTCCCTATTACATTTTAAGAGGATTTTAATTCGTTCAAACTATTATTTTTAACATAAGCATAATTTGTCTGAGGGCGCATGTTTTTCATACGCTATCACGGCTTCCTCTGGCCCATAAATGTGAAATTTCTCATCGTATCTTTAATTTCTAGGATAATAAAGAAGTCGCAAGATGTAAGGTCTAAACTTAATGCGGAATGGATCATGATCTCCAACTTTTCAGAGCCGAAAATGACTTTGTCCTCATCGCGGTATCACAGTATATAAGTTTTTTTAAACAGTAGAGGAGCTAACGTCACTTAGGCCCTTTTGTCATTGCACTCCGTCGGATCGCTAGGGTTGGCATTTTCCGGCCGTCTCGTGGAATGCTACGCGCGAATGCTATGGAAACAACTGCGACGCGATGTCACAACCCTGACCAAAGTCCTGCGAACTTTGCTTAGAGCCATAGCCTTCTATATTTAGAGCTCTTAGAGTGACGTCAGCCGTCAAATTCGAATGTTTCCATGGAGCTCCTATACTGTTTGAAAAAACTTATATATGTACTGTCATTTCTTTGGTACTGTGGCGGTATGCACTGAAAAAAGGCATCGTGCAATAGAATGTCACTTCTTGGTCTTTTTTTCCTTGCTTTTTTAACGACAGTTGGGAACCAAATCTACTCAGTTCATGCAGCATTAATTGTGTTTTGTTCCTCAAGTTGGTTATATTTTCAGATAAGACCCATCTGGAAGAAAAATAATGCAGTCAAATCCTTTCCCACGATTCTCGCCAGTCTGATTCCGGAATAATATATCCATATTGTTATCTTCTATCAATTGTGATGATGTTGATCATACACAGCATTTGAATGACCGTGTTCGCACTTTAACAATATATTTTTTACATCAATCATTTCGAACCCATTTTTTCCATGGCATCCAGCGGCAACAAAATTTCCTAACTTTTGACTGTATTTTTACCATTGAAAATGGTTATCAAATGCAAATCGCCTGAGGCATATTTTTGGTCATAGTTCCGAGGATTTTAAGATGATCGAGATGGGAATAGTACTAAAAGTTGAGGAATTTATTGAGACACGTGTGAACGTTTGAATTTTGAAAATCGGCTGGTAACTTTTTTTGAAATTTCGAAAAATTCGGGTTTTTTGGGGGGTGTTTGTTTACTAAATTGTAAATATTTCGAGAAAAAAACCGACTTAAGAAAAAATGTAATAAAAAAGGTCCTAGGGTATTAGTTTAGCTACAACATAGCGTTTTTTTTTTTTAAAATCGGTTTATAATTGTGACCTGTAGGTGGTCCCTTTAGATTTGGAATTGTAGAAAAACGGGTATTTCGGTATATAAAATGTGATGTAGTTTCTATGATTATCGACCGATCGTCATGGTAAAGGTATTGAAAGATGCGGAAGCAGACGAGAAGTGCATTAGTTGATTTTTGTGAATCGGTTAATAATATTTCAGCCGCGTCGAAGCAGTCAGGGGCACTTTTGTGACACGAGGCGCAGCCGAGTGTCACAATCAATCATAAAAATAAAAAGGTACCTAGTATATCTTAGAAAAATTATAGGAGTTTGCTTTTGACTTGATTTAGTTTTTTCGTAAATTTTTGTATTCATTTTCAATGCTCCGATTCTTGCGGGAACTGCGAAATCTGTGAATTTTTTTTTTTATTTTGAGTCATACCAATCCCGATGTATTCTTAAATCCTCCAATGGGTAATATGACGGTTTCCTTTGATTAATCATGTGACAATTTTAAAACCTTTATGCTGAGAAAGCGAAGTTTCAAAAACATAAAAAAAGTCACCCTGAAATCAAAAGATTTCAGGGTTTATGAGTAAATTTCATTTTTGATACGGGCGACGAAAGTATTGTGATAAAATAATAATGACCCGAGACTTCCGGTAAATTTTTGTTTTAATTTCATGAATGTGTTCTTAGGTTTAAAAAACTTAATGTTATATTCAAATATTTGTGAGTTGCCAGGTAGGTACGCAAAACTTTCAGAGTGCTCTAGGTCCTACTTAGCTTTAGCCGCGATTACAGTCACAATATCCCGATCTAATAATCCGATAAATAAACCGATAAATAAATTGGCGTATGTAATCGCGGCTTGACTAGGATGCTAGATCTGGATATGTAATCGCGGCTTTAATGCTATCTCAGTGATTAAAAATTTATGAAATTTCAACTTACTTTTTTAATTTAGGCAGGCAAGACAAAGGCAATCTATGCAGCCATAAAAAATAGAAGCTCACCTTTTTCGTGTCGGCAATAGCCGCATATTATCTTCAACTCACTGGTACGGTAATGATCGAACAGTTCTCACCACGCACCACTGCTCACTTAACCCGCAGGAAAGGCAAAAGCGATTCATACAGCCAATAAAAAAAAAATCTAAGCTTACCTTTTTCGTGTCAGCAGAAGGCGCTCATTTTCCGCAGCGCACTGGCACACGATCGAACCACTCACCACGCACCACCACCAGTGGTCTGTGCCACCACTTTATTAATGCGCGGAAACACGCGACGCGTCAACTGGAACGCGTTTTAGGGTACCTTGAACTCATTGTGAACTCTACTTAACAGTCGATGTTAGGTAGATGGTTTTACTTAAGTTTTATTTTTAGGACATCATAGTTAGGATGTTAGTTTTTAGTAAATTAATGTAAAGAATTGTGTAATTTAAAGCATAACCTGTTCTGTCATTTTAGCTGTTGTGTTGTGTGTCTGTTTTGTATTATGAAACCCATTATGCAAGAGTAAAACTGAACACTGTCGGTTATTGCGAATATTTTAAGGCACCTATAATTTTTTATAAAATAAAACACTTTTTAACGGATACTAACGCGATTTTATTGGTAATACTTTGGTAATTAGTTGGTATTTGGTGTGATTTTTTATTTTCCCGACGTTTCGGCACCTTTGCAGCTGCCGTGGTCACGGGAAAACTGAAGCTACTTACTCGTGAATCTAGTGTTTTATTTCATGCTAGACATGAGCGCGTAAGCTTGAGAAGTGAATATATTTTTTAACTTGGAATTCCTGAAAAAATGGATCGAGACATAAATTAAAATTTTAAAACTGTTGTGCTATCGAACACAAATTTGTTTTGATATCTTTAAAAAATAATTTTGAAAATACGTAGAAACAGATAGGTACTTATCAAAATTCTCGCTTACTCCGATTTGTTTTCATACCTACAGATATTGAACTGCTATCACTAGTAATGCATACAGAACCCAAGTTATGAAGCGATGGATGACCACCCATAGCGTAGGTTTTAAATGGAGGATAATAAATGGCGGGTAATTCGACGGCACTTTACAATATGGCCGAGATTAGATAATTTATGTTGTTGACACTTAGGTCAAGATCATCTTTAAGTTGCTTTTCTTCCCGAGTTTAGTGACGGAACCCTATTTAAATTAGTGACACTTGTGAACTTATTTCAAATGAATGAGAAATATTGTCAGTCGTGCTTTTTTTTTTGTTTCGAACTACATTGGTTTGTTAAATGACTAACCCTCGGTTTCTAAAGTAGGTACTTTAACAGGTCCACATTATCTGACAAGTAATATAAAAATTAACTATAAACCAGATAATGTGGACTAATGTGGACTCCTCCGATAAAGTTAAACCTCAAATAAACCACCGATAAGTACTTACCTCAGAAACCGGGGGTGAACGGTCTAATAAATTAAACAAACTAAGTACCTAGGTACCTATTTTTTTTTTTGAAAAATTTGAAACTGTAATAATATTAATGGTAGAATATGGACCTCTATACAAAAAAAAGTTGGGAGTTACGAGTTGTGATTGGCCGCATGATGAAAACTGATCTGTAGGTGTTTCTAACTAATGCCGGGCCGGGCCAAACTGTCCTGACAAACAATTCCATACGGCGGCGGGTTAAATAGGCTCTTTTCCCGGCATCATTCTAAAAATTATTAGTGCCAGGTTTAGCTACTAGGTCAAATGTGGTATTATTTTCGGATAAATCAATACGAAAAATTAATTTTCTGGTATAAAAAACGCAATTTATTAAGCAGTTTCTGAAAAATTACACAACGACCAAAATTTTAAATTTCATTTTTTTTAGTCTTCGCACTTGTTTCGGTTTAAAAACTACCTCTAGGAAGCGTTTCTCAGGTAATTTTGATTAGGTATATTTTTGTAAAGAAAACAACATTTTCTACTATTTCAGCCTAAATAACCCAAGGAGTTTAGGCACAGAATACATAGTAGTAATAATAATATAAAGAAGCGTTTTCAGGATTTTTGTTAATATTTCTGTAAAGTTAATTAAATTTCCTACAATGTGCCTTTCTACTGTCTAATTTCAAAATCTATCGCAATCGCTTTCAGACTGTAACACATTGAAACTTCTTTTTGGCACAAATAAAAAGTTACCAAAGAAATGCAGTAATGTGTCACATCCATCTGTCAAACGAAAGCGATTGCGATAGATTATTAACCGACTTCCAAAAAGGAGGAGGTTCTCTGTTCGTCTGTATATTTGTTTTTTTTTGTGTATTTCCACCGATTACTCGAAAAGGGCTGGACCGATTGAAATGATTCAAACGTTATTACATTAGGTAAACTCGCAAGTTGGTCCCATTTTTTAAAATTTGGAAATCGGTTCAGTAGGTACTTTTCAAGTAATCTTAAAAAAAGCACGAAAATAGTATGATTTTGTGTGAATTACCTCGATGATAATGGTCGTATTACTTCTTTGTTTATAAACTGAATAAGATAATTATTTTTTTGTTGGAAGAGGGATATCTTTGTAGTTCTTTAACCGACTTAAAAAAAAAGGAGGTTCTCAGTTTGACCCGTATGTATATATGTTTCTTCGCAATTATCTCACGTTTGACTGAGCCGATTTTACTATCTAAATAATATACCTACAAGGTACCTACACTAAAAATAAAAAATAAAACCGACTTCAAAAACCCTACTTCTAAAAAGCAAGAAATAATATTCGTAATAATAAAAACACGGCTATTGAAGTCGGTTTTTTATTCTAAAAGCCCCACCGGCTTTTAGAATAAAAAACCGGCCAAGTGCGAGTCGTACTCGCGCACGAAAGGTTCCGTACCAAAAAACGAGAAAAAACACGTTTGTTGTATGGGAGCCCCTCTTAAATATTTATTTTAAATTGTTTTTAGTATTTATTATTTTAGCGGCAACAGAAATACATCATCTGTGAAAATTTCAACTGTCTAGCTATCACGGTTCATGAGATACAGCCTGGTGACAGACAGACAGACAGACAGACAGAAAGTCAGACAGACAGACAGACGGACAGCGGAGTCTTAGTAATAGGGTCCCGTTTTTACTCTTTGGGTACGGAACCCTAAAAAAAGGAATCTGTATTCCAGCCCCACCCGACTTCAATAGACGTGTTTTTATTATTACGAATATTATTTCTTGCTTTTTAGAGGTAGGTTTTTTGAAGTCGGTTTTTTAAATTAGACAATTAGGCCCCTGAGCGTAACTTGAGTACCTAGTCTATGTCGTTGCAGAGACACAGCTAGTCAAAGATGGGATTTTTTCATTTATTTCGAAAAGAGGCCCATTTTTGACTAGCTATGTCGCTGCAACCAATGCGCCTAGACTACTCGGGTTAACTCAAATTGTAGCAAAATTAGTTAACTTTACAAGAAAATTAATAAATAATCTGAAAAACGCTTCCGAACGAAACGAAATAACCCTTTTATTTCGCGAAAAAATGCCTATTTTTGACTGAGTCTCTGCAAACATTGGACCTAAACTAAAAATAGCTAAAATCGTAGAAAATTTAGTTATCTTTACAAAAATCAAAATTACCTGAAAACGCTTTCTTAATATAGTTTTTTTTATGAAAAACCCGAAACAAGTGCGAAGACAATAAAAAAATGAAAATTGAAAATTTTGGTTAATGTGTAATTTTTCAGAAACTACTTAATAAATTGCGTTTTTATACCAGAAATGAATTCTACGTTATTGATTTATCCGAAAATAATACCCCATTCGACCTTGCTAGCTAAATCAGGACAGTTATAATTTTTAGAATTAAGGCGGGCGGACTGCTACTAACCCGCTGCCTTATGGAATTGTTTGTAAGGATAGTTTGGCCCAGCTCAATATTAGTTAGGGACAGCTTATGTACAGTACCCTTAGCACGAACAGCTATCGAGAAAAATAACGCGCGTAAACTTACTCGATAGAGAATTCTCTATGGAAAATTTAATTTCGCTATTCGGCGGTAGATGGCGCTGTACTAAATTTTCATACAAAATTGCACTTTGCAGAGAATTATCTATGGAAATATTAATTTCGCTATTCGGCGGTAGATGGCGCTGTACTAATTTTTCATACAAAGTTGCACTACAGTTTCCATTATGCGTAGGGTTACCAGATCTAATTATGAGATTTCCTGACTTTTTTCCCTGACTCTTCAGAAAATTTCCTGATATTTTGTCACCTATATCTCTACATTCTTCATTTAGTTTACGTTTGATATTTTTTTCTCATCATAATGATTGACAAATCTTACACTTTTTGGGATATCAAAAATTCCTGACAACTACAGTTTTTCCCTGTTTTTCTGACAGATGCCGCAAATTCGTGACATGTCAGGAAAATTCCTGTCATCTGGTAACACTATAGTCGCATTACTGATTTCCCAGCAAAAATGTAAACAAAGAAACGTCACTGTCAAATTGACAAACCGACCCTGATAGTGACATTTTCAGATATTGAAAACCTTTGGTCACTTTTAAAACTTTTTAATTTGTTTATTATATTTTGAGTCATTATAAATTAAAATGTCATTCAGGGTTATTTTAAAGTAGGATGGTAATTAAAGTTTTTATCTTTATAACCTATCATAATTTTTGATGTTAAAAGTTCTTGAAATGAACTGATAAGAACCCTTTACTTAGATATTGCCTGTGTGTAAACTATCAAAAATACTTAGCATCACCGAAACTCATGATTCATCATATTTATCTAATCTATTTTTATTAGGTTTATGATGAAAAACCATGTAAGTGTGTTTATTTCTTGACTTAGCAATATACTATTTCTTTTTGTGTTGTTTTGTTCTGGCAACACCTTTGTTAACATTTTTGCTGGGAAATTAGTAATGCGACTTTAATTATGCGGCCAAACTTTATCACGACTTGTAACTCACTTTTTTTTTGTATGGAGTTTCATACCTACTGTAGTGGCAGATGAGTGAGGTCAATCACGGTTCATGCACCAGTCACGGCTTCTGATCCCGGCGGTATCATCGTGGTATCATCAAATCGTCATGCCACACAATACGGGTGACACCTTTGTTCCTGACTCTCATCTTTATCCGAGCTCACGTGGTGTGACCAACTGTGGAACTGTGAATCTGTTTGGATCAACAACAATTTGTTTTCCCACAACAGAATTTGACATTAAAATAACTTTTTACTGTCCAACTTTTGAAAGTTACTTTCCTAGATTTGAGAGATCATTTTGTACTTATAGCAGGGTGTCCAAAAGAGTCGGTCTGTATCGTATCTCTCTCTACATAGAAGTTTGTGGCTGGTAAATCTGAAAATGTCAGAAAAAAGTGGTTGATATGATCTTATCAAGGTGCACGACTGCACGTAGCACCTTGATAAGATCATTTCAAACTTTAGCTTGTCTAGATTGATTATCATTTACCTAATATATAAAAGCAAAGGACGTCAATAGACCCAAATTTCATACCTCTAACTACTTTTTAACTTATTTACCTACTAGTGTAGGAAATGAAGCGATCTTTTGTATGGAGACCCCATCATTAAATCCTCAGTCGATGAAACTTTGCAGGAATGTAATTTAGTATGACCCAAAACCTATGTACAAATATCCAAAAACAAAAAAAACGATTCGGATAATTTAAAAAATATGTTTCCTCTATGATGGATGCTTTATCATACTGTAAAGTTTCGTCTAATTAGGATTTACTGTGGGGATTCACTACCTTCTTTTCCTACACTACACCTCCTGTTTTAGAGTAAGACGGGCTTAAGACGGGCTTCTACAGAAAGAGAAGCCATACGAAGCGTTTCCCCTCTGCCGAAGTATAAGCCCAAATGGGCATACGCGTTAGTAAAACCAGTTGCGCCCGGATTTTTTTCTAGACCGAGTCCAGTCACGCATGTGAACGCTGCTCTGTTTAAAATGTCGAATTGATGAGTTTTTTGCTGTTAAAAGAGATCTTGAACATCAAGTATACAAAAAGACGGTGTTACATTTCACATAAAAGTATTTTTTTATCGTATTATTGCTATTTGTTTACATTTAAACATTAAATTCGTATATTTATTCTTGATTAGTTGTCAAATTTGTTCAGTGACATCGGGTCTGCTAGTCCATGGCTCGTCCGTACAAATTTCAGATCTGTCGCTAGATAAATCCGAGTTCTCGGCGATGGGCAACTTAGTGATGTTACCGTTATATAATGTTTGTCGATAAAGTTTTGGTCAATCTGGCCCTGATTCTGCGCCAAATTCATTTGCGAGATTTTTGCATGATTTGCTCTGCACTGATGTGAGCGCGACAGATATCGCGAAATAAATGTCGAAATAGTAGATTATACATTATATCATCATCATTATATTATTATATAGTAATAATTTACTGACACTTAATTTATCGAAAACAAAATATTTAGTTTTTTCGATTAAATCATGGGAGGCACAATCTATATTGTTATCAAATTTTAGTATTTGTTGTTATAGCAGCAATAGAAATACATCATCTGTCATCATTAAAACATATCTCCTTCAATATACCACCTCGAATGAGGTATCATGATATGATAAATCAGGGATGATGAAGCCATTTTTGAGACATTGAATGTACAGTTTCTTAGAAAAATAATGATATATTTTACTATATTAACGACATTATCAAAATCAGTTTGCTATTTTTTTATTCAACAGTCGGTCAAAATTCAAATTGTTGGGTGTGCAGATGGCAGTTCTGTCATGGAGCGATGTTCAGTGTCAGCAGCCTGAGCCCAACTTCCCTGGGTACACATTAGTCCCAACCCAATCACCTACACTCTCGAGCTTTTTGTATAAAGCTCGAGCGTATAAAAATGACCTCTTTGTTGTTATTCACCCCATCGTAAAATGATTGAGTTTGTAACCTTTATTCCTTTTTCCGTATCGATATTGCTGCATCGACAGTTGAGCCCAGCCCTTTATGTCAAAAACGTGTCATAATTTGATGTGTGACCACAGACCTGTGTGTGTGACTCATCCGTACACAAATTTTTGCTGTTTTGTTTTATTTTTTATGTGTGAGTGTCGTCATTACAGTGTTGTTTTTGTATGTGGGTATGCGGAACTGCACTTGTGTGCATTCCCCCCCCCCCCCCGCAAAAAATGCCAGAATAATTTGAATAGAGTAATAATCGCTAAGGCTTCTCCCTTCGTGACAAACGACGAATAGTCCAATCAACGGGGCTTATGCAACCCGAATAATTCTCCCGTCTATGAAATTTGGCATGTGATGAAGTTAGGTAATACAGATTACAGATGAACAATAATCCAATAAATTTTGTTACGAGAAGTTAGGTATTTTTACCTAAACATGAAAATCACTTATATCTCTCTGTGAATATTTCCTCGGGCTAAAATACTTTCTGTATACGTACTTATGTATTAGTTAGAATAATTATGTATAGAAATCCAATTTTTTTTCGATTTCAGAGATACCCCAAATTTAAATTCTAATATTTTTCAATATATCTTCTGTTGAAAAATTTATTAGCGGATTATTATTTTTTATTATGTTTTTATACCTTTAATATATAGCTCTGTTCAGTAAGCCAATACATTATCTTCTTTAATCATATTTATACATAAACGTATAAAAATGGACCGACTATTTTTTCACATTACCTCTTTAGACCAAAAAATAAAAAAAAATGATTAAAGATGAAAATTTATTGGCTTACTGAACAAAGCTATATATTAAAAGTATAAAAACATATTAAAAAATAATAATCAGCAAATAAACTTTTCAACAGAAGATATATTGAAAAATATTAAAATTTAAATTTGGGGTATCTCTGAAATCGAAAAAATGTTGGATTTCTTTACATACTTTTTCTAACTAATACATAAGTACGTATGCAGAAAGTATTTTAGCCCGAGGAAATATTCACAGAGAGATATAAGCGATTTTCATATTTAGGTAAAAATACCTAACTTCTCGTAACAAAATTTATTGGATTATTGTTCATCTGTAATCTGCATTACCTAACTTCATCACATGCCAAATTTCATAGACGGGAGAATTATTCGGAAGTCGCCATACAACAAATATCCTCATTGATTGGACTAGAAGCCTTTTGTTGACGACGAAGCCTTTTGTTGCTCGAAGATGTAAGCAGACAAAGCTCATATAAGATCTTGCTGTCCTTTACAATCAGTCTATAAAGTGTGACGTCATTAACACGCCTACTTACCTACCTATAGTACGTCGAGACATCGACAATCTCGACACCTCCCGTAGCGTAGTCTGTCATTAAATTATCTGGATGATCTCAATATCTGCGACATCGTAAGTGGGACTGAAGCAAAGCCTTGATGTAGAGCCACGAAGAGAGCCCCCGATATTCATGTTAATTCGAGAAGCAGGCGTCGCCGTCGTATTGTCGAAAAATAATTAGGTATAATTATTTATTTTCTAACTACATCTATCATTACAGGCTCTTAACCTAATATGGATTGCGAAAAATAGATATAGATAGCGATAGTGTAGACAACGTTGAACCACAGAATATATCCGCGGGCTGATTATCTAATTAAAAACCACCTAGCGACTGGTTGCATTGCAGTTCACAGATGATCGTGATCCATTGCTACTTCTTTTTGGGTTAAAAAAAACATACCAAAGAAAAGTGGCAATGTATGTCAAATGCAACCGGTCGCTAAATAGTTTCTTTTTAGATAATCAGGGTGCGGGTCATTTTGAACTTACCATCCAAATTTTAAGAAACTAAACAACTTTCTCTAAGAAACATGTGTCAAATTTCGCCAGAAAATTTTAGTCATCCCATACTAAATTATTGATCACGTGATCTCTTTGATCTGTATGGAAAGTCGATTTTTATTATTTTACATATTTGACCATGTGTTCCTTAGAGAAAATTGTTCAGAGGGCCTAGTGCGAGTTAATGTTTTCACTTTTCGCTATCGAAAACTATAGTTTTCTCTCTTTCACTCGCATTGACTATGAGCAGCATATCCGATAGTTTTCGATAGTGAAAAGTGAAAACATCAACTTGCACTAGGCCCTCAGTTTCATGGACAGAACACATCCTCAAAATTTGGATGGTAAGTTCAAAATGACCCGATAAGTACTAACGTAGTTGAACTCTCCCCCAGCTGTTATTTTGGGCTAAAATCAACTTAATTGATCAGAGGGCCTACTCAAATAGCCATTCTACTAAAATTTTCATAGTAGAATAGAATGACAATGTATGGGATTGACAAGAGCTAAGGCTGGCCCCAGACCTACCGGTTTCGTTTCTTTGCTTTGCTGTTCTACCATGGACCGCCGGCCAAGAGGCTCATCTATCGCATATTTTGACCAGACCACATTGGCAAGATAGCCATTAGTTTGGTGTTATCAAATATCGTAGTCTGGGTTGCAATGCGAAGTTTTAGTTTTAGTTTAAAAAAACTGCTGTTTCATATAAAAATTAATAAGGAAATTATCAAAATGTATGAAACAGCTCATTTTTTTCGCGATTTCAGATTTGGTCCCATAGTAAAAGTTGTTCAGTTTTATGGTCCCTATCTACCATATTCAGCTTTATAAGGCTTTACCAAACATTTTGTATAACTAAGCGATCGATTTATTTTAACGATTGGAGTCCATGTTCAGGGTGGCATATCTCCTAAAAGCTTCCTACTTCGCAATCCAGGCGATGATATTTGATAACACCAAGCTAATGGCTATCTTGCCAATTTGGTCTAGTCCCAAAATGTGATAGATTGAAAATTACCCTGGTTGGCCGGCGGTCTTTTAAGCAAGGTAGAACAGCAAAGCAAAGAAATGAAACCGGTAGGTCTGGGGCCAGCCTAAGCGTTTTAGCTTATGTCATTCCCATACATTGTTATTCTATTCTACTGGCGTTAATTTAGTAGAATGACAATGTATGGAATTGACAGGAGCTAAACGTATTAGCTTATGTCATTCCCATATATTGCTATTCTATTCTACTAGCGTTAATTTTAGTAGAATGGCCATTTGAGTAGGGGGAGTTGTGTTGTGGGAACCACCGGTATAGATCAGTTACTAGGCAAATGTTGTTACAACAACATTTACGATAGAGGTCTATCTTCTACTAGAACCGATCAAACAAGCGAACTATCCCGCTATTTTCGTAGCCGCGTCGTAAATTTTCACGCCGCGCCGCCCCGGCGAGCCATTTAAACTCGCCTTTGCCGCCGACCCACTTCCAAGATTTAGCATTTTTCACCGCCTCTGTTTGTGTTATAAGCATTATGACAGATTGCGCAGAGCCCACTTTGGATATACAACTTATTTTACCCCTTTAGGCCGTAGCCACTTTTTCTTTGAACCTAATTAAAGCTTGCAAAGAATTGAAGGTAAAAACGGGACCCTATTACTAAGACTCCGCTGTCTGTCTGTCTGTCTGTCACCAGGGTGTTGTATCTCATGAACAATAGCTAGACAGTTGAAATTTTTATTTGGATGATGTATTTCTGTTGACGCTATAACAACAAATGCTAAAACAGGATAAAATAAATATTAAAAGTGCATAAAAAACCGAAAATGACTAAAAACACAATAGTGACTTGCACGCGCAACGACGCTATAGTGGTTTAATTGTCTTGGTTCGTCAAATCCTCGTCTTCTAGTTTCAGCTAACTATTTATCTCACAAACTGTGGTTAAAAATTAAAAATATTTTCTGCTGAAAAATCCATCATGTTGAAGCTTTAAGCCTTTTCAGCAGACTAACTGTTTTCGTCGGGGATTAAAAATTGCATCATGAATAAAAACATGATTTGCTTCTTTTCTCAGAGAACATAGTACTATTATAAACTACTATCTACCATTACTTACTTAGACATACCATTACTGTGCCATTACAGTCAGCGTCAAATTGATATGAGCGTCTAGAGTAGTCAAAATGATCTGAAAAATATAAAAGATTTGATATACGCAGTTCGAATCATCATATTGTTGTAAGCACACCACAACACAAGGTGTTCAAAATATCTTACTAACCTCATTGTTTCATATTTAAATGAGCAGTGACGGTGTACAAAATTTTCTTAGCAAACAATAAAGCTCTTAACGATATCTATGCAGCATTACCATAATAAATAACAGTTTTATTTATTCTTATGCTAATACGCTCATATAAATTTGACGCCGACTGTACATACGTGTAGAAAAACAACAGTGCGAGATTTTCCATCGCATTTCATTTACAGGACATTTTAGGAAACAGACACGGAGTACAGTGCGGTCGCAGCCTGATATTTGGGGGGGGGGGGGGGGGTCACTAATAATAATAATTGCTCTTTTGTTAATTTTTTGAAGCTTTTTCTATGTGACATGTACGATTTGGGGGGGGGGGGGTCATGTCGATGGAGTACATCATGTCATGGGAGCTGTGTCCGAAAGGCTTATTTTTACGTTATTTCGCTGAAGAGCTCGCTAGCGGTCGCAGTGGGTTGGCATTGGCACATTCGCCCTGCGATTGCGAAAGTTAAGCAACTTTAGCAAATCCGCAAATGGAATGGGTGACCGCAACTGTTAATCTAAGGCGACCAAGAATGTATTATCTCGCGCTTCGAAAGGCACTCAATCGTTGATCCTAGCTGCATTTGCAGTCGTTTACACCCACCAATCCGTGATGGGCCTGCGTGATGGGTGCCCATCTTTATCAACACAATGGAAGACCTGATGATGATGATAATGAAGTTCACTATTATTTTCCATAAAAAAACCTTAATAATCTCAAACCCAAATCCAAAACTTTCAAAATAGGTACCCATTAATCAAACCCCGACAAATTAAGTGTCAGATACCTACACACCGATTCGATTGTTCTACCAATAAGTTTAGCAAACTTTACCTATTACCTGTCTGAGTCGAGATTTGAACTGGTGCATTTCTCACTTGTCCCAACAGCGTCTAGTAATTCTGTTCGAAAGGCTCGCTCTATTTCCCGCGGGCGCTATTCTTCACGCCCGCTAAAGCCTCCACCTTGCGCGCTGGCGATCGGTCTATTGCAGGGACCGGAAAACCCCTTTTTTGGATAAGCCAATTGATAGGGAAACCCTATTAAAAAGCTTACCAAATGATACCGTATTGATAGGGTTTTTGAAAAGAAGTCCATGAAATACCCAATCAAAAACCCCTTTAACTGCAAGCGGTTCATGAGATACTCAATCAAAACCCCTTCAACGGTAAGCGGTTCGGTCCTTCGGCTATTAGGGTATAAATTGCTTGGTAAAAAAAACCCCTTCATAAAGCCTTCATAGGGTTTCCCCGATAGGGTTTTCGTATTCGATAAGTGCTTACCTGGGTTACCCTTTCGATAGGGTTACCATATTGATAGGGTTTTTAAAAATAAGTCTATGAAATGCCCAATCATATCTCCTCCTTCCTTGGTCCTATCCTTGGTCTATTGAAGCAAATTCGTACAGTCGCCGTCAGATATATTGTAGCAAACAGTGGCGAGGGGTAAAATTATGGCAAATGTAAGCCGTTCAACAAAAAAAATATATGATCTGCATAGTGTATCGGTGGGGTGGGTTTTTTAACGGTAGAAGACAATGGGAATCGACTTGTATGGACCCTTTGCTACTAGTAGCAGACAAGGTGATGACCAAATACCTACTTACTTCTGAACAGTTTAAAATGTCAATAAGTTCCAAAAACTACAAGCACTACAAGTAACCAATCATAGCTAAACATTCATTACTTCATTATCTATTTATTTAGTTTTTGAGTGTTGTGTTAGTTGACATGCATATGCTGCTATTTTGGCGGCGACTTCTTTTGCCTCATAACCAGTACCTAGTCTACCACCACTATTTTGTATTCTGTGCTACACCTTAAAAATAGTCATCATAGTAGACTTAAGGCTCGGTGGTAGTGAATCTAGCGCCGCCACTACATTTATTTTTATTACTCGTAAACCAAGTCAATATTTGAAAAAAAGCTCATGTAATAACCTCTTAAATTGTCTGTAATATTTTTTGAATAACTCTTCAACAGTTATCATTCATTATGTAAGTTTTAAAATCCATAATTGCCAATAGTGGCCACTTTGAGCTAAGATAAATTTTTAAAACTTACAGAAAGAATGAAAACTGTTGAAGAGTTATACAAAAAAATTTAGAGACAATTTAAGAAATTATTAGGTACATGAGCTTTTTTTAAATATTGACTTGGTTTACGAGTAATAAAAAAAAATGTAGTGGCGGCGCTAGTTTCACTACCGCCGCGCCTTAACGTTTATTTGGCATTATTTACGAGGACAGTTCAAAGTATTATCGATACGGATATTAAGGAAAAGGCAGAAAAATCAGTTTTTTTTTTATTTTCTTTATATAGTCCCCCGGAACCTCAATACATTTCTTAACAACGCGAAATCAACTTTTCAGTAGCCTCCAAAAAATAACTTACCAAAAAATCAAAAATGATCGTTCGTAGCCGCCTTAAGCTCTTCATCGTCGCAAAATCGCTTTCACGAAGCTCTTTATTCAGCTTCAGGAACAAAAAATAGTCACTATAGGTGCCAGATCTGTGTGCGTTACCCCAGCAAAAAGTTGAGCTTTAGAGAGATGAGACCTTATCAGATAATTAGTGTGTCATGAGGAGAAATTTGTTTACTAATAGCAAAATTTGTGTGAGTTGTAATTTTTAAGATATATGAGAAAAACAGATTTTGCTGGGGTCACGTTTTAAACATTACCCTGGCAAAAAAAGTTGTCTCGGCCTGGAACCAAATACATGAATAGATAGCTTTTGTTGCATAGTAAATGTTAGCAAATAGCAAAAATTGTGTGTGTTATGGTTCTTGAGTTATTTAAGTTTTTGCTGGGGTAACGTTTTGGGTTTTCCCAGATCTCGAAAACGGTTCAACGCAGAAGTTTGAAAAAAATACCACTAAGAGACCTTAATTTGTTTAAATTTGTTTGATTGTTAGTTTTTGATTTGGTTGTCGCAAACCAACGTAATTAAATGGTTTCGAAAAACAGAAAAAACAAATTTGCAAGTAAACTACTACACTTATAATCAAATAAACAGCTGTTAAAAATAGCCGTGGTAGACACTTATTACGTCAAGAATTTAAGGCTTTGTAACTTTACACGATATAAAGATATAAACAAATTTGATAAATTTTAGACTGGTCGTACTTTAGCAATCGAATACACAGTTTCCATAACATTAAGACACATGGCATACATTAAACAAATTTAAGTAATTCATTAACATTCCTTCCTGTTAATTTCAGCTTTCAATTACGCCTATCATGAAAGTTTTAACAAAAACAAGAATATGACAACAATTCTCTAATAAGCCGCCTAAATTGTAGAGGTCACGTAAAAGCGACCGCGCTATACATAAGCGTAACCATCTTAAATGAACGGGATAATATGGATCTTTTGTTAGTACAGTTGCGTACAAAAGTTTGCTGGTCAGATTATATTTAAATATAAAATGTACGTTAGTCTCGCGAAAACTTAAGATTGGCGTGGCCGATTTTGGTTTTAAAATGTTTGTCGTAGTTCTAGGGGAAGGTTTAAATGGTGAGAAATATACCTATATGGAAAAAATGCGAGGTAGTTTCCGTAAAAACTGTTCCTAGGTAGGAACAGTTTTTATGGGTAAATGTTTTTACCTGTCAAACATAGTGGTCACTGGATTGACATGAGTAGGTTTGGTATTAAAATAAAACATTTGGTTTGAAAAAACAGAAGCAACAAATTACTATAAATGTATATATTGATACTGACAAATAAATCACACTATAAATTGCTTAGCGAGATTATTACCTAATTAGGTTTAGAATAATAATAATTACCTTTATTTATGTAATGTTGAGTGCCTCCAAAATTTTAACTTTCATGAATTATTACATTCTTTTTAAAATACTATTAATCGCGTAAGTTTATTATTTGATATAAATAAACACGATATTAATTTATAAAATAGAAAACTAGTTGAATCTAAGCTATATCAATAACATTTTTCTTCATAACTGTACAAAACATCGGATACTAAGCTGCTAATTTGCGAAGATAACCCGTACGTATGGTGCGGTAGCTTTTTAGTGACCTTTACAATTTGGTCGGCTTATTCAAGAATTGCTGTCTTAATCTTGTTTTTGTTAAAACTTTCATGATAGGCGTAATTGAGAGCTGAAATTAACAGGAAGGAATGTTAATGAATTACTTAAATTTGTTTAATGTATGCGATGTGTCTTAATGTTATAGAAACTGTGTATTCGATCGCTAAAGTACGACCAGTCTAAAATTTATTAAATTTGTTTATATCTTTACATCGTGTAAAGTTACAAAGCCTAAAATTCTTGACGTAATAAGTGTCTACCACGGCTATTTTTAACAGCTGTTTATTTGATTATAAGTGTAGTAGTTTACTTGCAAATTTGTTTTTTCTGTTTTTCGAAACCATTTAATTACGTTGGTTTGCGACAACCAAATCAAAAACTAACAATCAAACAAATTTAAACAAATTAAGGTCTCTTAGTGGTATTTTTTCAAACTTCTGCGTTGAACCGTTTTCGAGATCTGGGAAAACCCAAAACGTTACCCCAGCAAAAACTTAAATAACTCAAGAACCATAACACACACAATTTTTGCTATTTGCTAACATTTACTATGCAACAAAAGCTATCTATTCATGTATTTGGTTCCAGGCTGAAACAACTTTTTTTGCCAGGGTAATGTTTAAAACGTGACCCCAGCAAAATATGTTTTTCTCATATATCTTAAAAACTACAACTCACACAAATTTTGCTATTAGTAAACAAATTTCTCCTCATGACACACTAATTATCTGATAAGGTCTCATCTCTCTAAAGCTCAACTTTTTGCTGGGGTAACGCACACGCCAGATCTTGGCTTTAAGGTGGTTGATGGATCTCTTTGAGTTTGAAACCACACTCCTGACTAGCAGCCTTGGCAACGCGCTGAGTGAATCGAGCACCACCGAGGTCGATTTTGGCCAACTTTTCGCATTAGACATTTTGTTTCACTCGAAGCACGATTGTGAAAAAACTAATGATTATATACCGACAAAATTTTCTAATTGTCACCTTGGCAATGGTCGTAAGAGAACCTTAGACAAAAACTACCCTCATTACTAACCAGAGAATCCCGATACCGTATCATACTTTGAACTCCCATCCTATTTAGAACTTTATCGTTGTTCCAGAACTGGTAGCATAGGCAAGGCAACCATTTTCCCGCTACCGATAGAACCAATTACATCAGCATATCCGAATTGCATGTCGGCCAACGCTTCATGACGGGCGACAAGTCGTTGTCGCGTGCGACAATTCCTGTGTGCACTCCCAATGTTAACTCGAATAATTGACACGGACACGCGACGGGATCGGTCGCTTTTTAATCGCTTCGTTAAACGAACAAAAGGAGCCAATTTTTGCGTTGACATTCTAGCTGAATGTTTTGACAATCGTGACAATTGACAATGTTCGTTAACGACTGAATGACGTGGCAGGTTACTTAATAACTAGCTCGGTTTTGATCTTGACGCGAGTTGAATTCCCACGCCCTTTGCTTTATTTATTGTAGTTGCCGATGTTTTGAGTTGAGTTCTAAGAAATCTTCATCCTTATAATTTGGCAAATAGAATAAGAGCATTTTGACAATTCCATAATGGCAGTCTGCGGTCTGTTGTTCATCTACAGATTTTATAATATACCTACCTAACCTATACAAGGTTAATTTTAGGTAATACAAAACCTCTCGTGGGGCTTATCAGACCATCAAACTGAACCACTTTCATTATGGGACCAATCTCGAAATCACGAAAAAAAAGTAATTAGTTCATAGTTAGATGCAATTTGTTCAAGTATAGCAAAATTTGTGCGTAGCATAATGAAAGTTGTTCAGTTTGATGGTCTGATCAAACCCCACGAGAGGTTTTGTATTACCTAACTAAAATAACCTTGTATTTTATTATAGAAAGAAACAAATCTCTGAGATAAGGGTACCTAATACCTATGCGGAACATAGAAATAGAAACAAGATTAAAAATTTAGCAAGAGTTTAATAAAAAAATGCAAAATAAAAATATCTCCAAATATTGAGCCTTACACTATGTCCTACATCCAAAGTACCATAAATAACACGCACTCACACATTCAGGGCATCGCTGCTCACATTAAGGACTATAGATAGATCATAAATACAAAACAGATTGACCAATTATGTTGCTCGTGCGCAAGTCGTTGGCGGCACACAGATATAATAGCCAGTGGACCAAGTCACAAAAACTTTTGAACAGTTTGCTTGATGCAGTTGCAGGGACTGAAAAAACCCCTAAAAACCCCTTAAAACCCCTTCATTCGTTTGGGTTTCTAGTATTTACAGAATGAAAATTAAAAAAATATACGATAAATAATTTGATAGGGAAACCCTATTCGATATGCAAACAAAACAATCATAGCATCATGAGAATACGAGATATCATAGATCGAAAGGGTTCCGGTCCCTGCGCAGCTACCATAGGCGATACTTTCTATGTCACTTGACAAAGAAAGCACTTTTGATTTCAATTTCCAATCTTAAGCATTTTAATTTTTTATCCTTGCAATTATGCAAACAACGACATGCGCGCGAAACATACCAAAATACTAAATTGTGTTAAATATTATTATTCACACCCTGTGAAATTTTAACAACCTTTTGTTGGGGGGTATCACTATATTTCACTCATATCAACCACGAAAATGTAATTGGTTACGTGACCACGTAAATCATAATGTAAATTCTGCACACATTGCTTGTGTGAGTGACAAATACTTTACATAGCGCATTTCAAAGCAAATTATATTTTATATGTTAAGAAGCTGCATTTAATATTATTCAATTACATCCACGTGACTGATACAAGTATGAAATAAGAATAGGGAATATGCATCCATTTTTTTTTAATCTTAATCAAAAGTATAATGCGTTAGAAAATTAACTGTAAAATTAAAACTTTTCTCTTGCGTTTTTTTCTCGTGATATAGTTACTTGAAGTTAGCGCGCAGCAGCACCCGCCGAAAACGCTCCATACAAAACGGTGACGTCACACATCACGTTTCAGGTGTGTTTCGGCGCGTTTAATATGGAGTTAGCCAATAATCTTCAATTATCTCCCTAAATTTTGCGTTTAAGTACATATGTGTCATACAAAATATTGTTTCTTATTCGATATTCTATCTGACTGTAAAGTGCATTATATCCAAAAATGAAAAAAAAAAATTGTTATTTTTCCCTGATTTCATCGTGTGATAAAACTAAAATAATACATTATTTTTATTTTTTTTCCTGTTCCATCATGTTTTTATAAGTGTCCGCAGCGATCAAGCTCAAATTCATCAAAATCGGTGACTTATGCATATTCCCTATTACAATGTAAACAGTACAAAGTTAGTTCGATTTACATAGTTCGACTACGCCAATAGTGCACAAACAAACATACAAATTAATAAATTTACATTGGCACTAGTTTTCCAATCAATGTGTGCTTCATAAAGGAGGGTTGTTTTGGAAGAATATTTTTCTTTTCAACGTGATTTTATTGTCTCTTCACTTTAGTGAGGTAAGATTTTAGAAGATTGACATTAAATTTGTGCTTTAATTTTTTGTGATATTACTAGGGTGTTCTAGGACTTTAAGTTCATTGAAATATTAAGCGTTTTAAATAAATTAAGCTTTAACACTGAAGCACCTTATGCCCTTAATATACGACCTAATTTGGATCAACACTCCCCGTGAATAATTCGATTGTCTAAATATTTTAAGCGCTTTCCTCATGTTTAAAGTTATTACTTGTACAAATACAAGTACAAATGTACGCCATAACTTGTACAAAATCAACGGCGCATGTTTTAACTAATGACGAAATTGTGAAATTGGCGGTTATTCATCAATAAATACTAAATTAGGAAAATACTTGTACAGTAACGAAATTGTCTGGAACACTAAACAATAAAATAATTCTTTAAAAAGATATTTTTCTTTGTTAACCTTTTTTTAATACTTAATAAAAAGAAGCATGACTTTTAAGGTATTGATGGATAAACTTGTTCACTCACATTTCACACTCACTAAGTACAATCAGCGTCAAATATTTTGAGACAGCCAATAAAATCTAAAAAGACAGTTCAAGTACATTATAAGCACTTCATAGAAAGTTGACAAAAATAAAAATACTAGTTGTAACGATATTACTTGACGACTTGTATGTATCAAATATTTTGACTTTCGAGTGCCTCTAAGAGTTTGACGCTGACTGTACTACTCGTATATCATTAATTTAGTTTAAATATTGATTACCAAAGGTGCGTGTCTTAAAATACACGATAGCTTACAGCTGATACTTGATATGAATACGTGTGCATTAGTTATTAAGATGCATTTTACTATATCATTCGGTAATTGGCAAAATAATTTAGACATGTGTAAATAATTCATTGCGTACCTAATATTACTAATGAAAAATACACAATAGTATTTTATATAAGTTATATACTGTTGCAAAGTATTACAGCGTAAATAAAACAATATAGAAACCTTAACTACAAAATTAATGTTTATAAATACATTTTAGAATTATTTAAGACATTCTAAAGGATAACTTTTTGACTAGCGAATAAAATGACATATATCAGCTATATTATTTAAGTAATTAATACAGACTATTTGCTCCTGAGTCATTCTATCCTATTCGCACTCTTGCTTGTGCGAGCGAGATAACACATTTCACAGCAGTTGATATAATTACAGGCCCACTGACGTTTAGATTACCAAATACTTCATTCGAGTCATACAATACTTATATCCAATGATCTTTAAACAAAAGTCTATTTTTATATACAGCTATCTCTGTCACTCCTCTATTTATATTAAACACCTGACAGAGACAGGTATACAATCATCAATTTACATTGGCCGATACAAAAGTCCTTGTACACTAAAATTCTCAAAATTTCAACTTCTAAATAAACAATTTCTTGGTTGACAAGAAAACAATCTTTGGCGTTTTGAGCAAAACGTATTGTTTCTTATGGCATCCTCTAGCGGTACTAATCGAGTATGAGAAACACTTAGTCAACTAATGGGAATCATAAATGTTTCATACGGAATCTCATTTAATTTGAATGCAATTTTAGCATAAAGCTATCGAAAATGATCTCTATGACCTTACGATAAGGTCCATTATACAATCCCAGTTCATATTGTCTGTCTTTACCGAGTCGCTTCAACTTTCAATTCAGCTTGCAACAGACGCATGCAATATTGTCTCTAAAAGCCAAAACGCACTGCCT
The DNA here is from genome assembly GCA_928269145.1 of Agriphila tristella. Classification (NCBI taxonomy): domain Eukaryota; kingdom Metazoa; phylum Arthropoda; class Insecta; order Lepidoptera; family Crambidae; genus Agriphila; species Agriphila tristella. Next base: position 5,777,920 of record OV743435.1, read on the forward strand.
ACCTGTCAACGAGCGACTCAGTCTATCGGCGACCAAAAACATGGGCGACAAGGCCGGTGACCAAGCGAGCGACTTGAATATGGGTTGTCTTGTACATTCGTGCATGGAAGTTGCAATATTATCGTTACTAATTATATATAAATAAACGAGGAAAAATAAAGGCACGTCCTTTGTTGCAAAAACAGATAAATAAATGAGTCGCCGCTGCGCGACCGGGCGACCAAGTGCGTACTATGCGAGCCAAATAAGAATAGTACTGTCAAAGCGGCCATTTTTGTTTGCGTTTCGCTTCCACTTCAGGGTGTAGGAATGTGCAAGAAAAGGAACAAAGATCAAAATGGCAGTTTGACAGTACTATTCTTATTTGGCGCGCATAGTACACGGCCATATAAAGTAGTATAAATAAATTCAGTCGCTGTCGACAGTCGTTCGGCGACCGTTCGTCATTGCGTTTTGGCTCTAAACCGTGCGCTATTTCTTTCATCATTCTGCCATTTACGTTTTATGATAAGATAGGGCATACGCTATTGAATGAAATTAGGCACGCCTTTTTGAAAGCGCAAGTTGAACGGGAAAGCGACTGTGTCAAGACACTCGTGACATTTACATTAGTCCCGATACTCGTTTCGCTACAGCGAACAAAAATTTATGGAACATTCCGTTTAAAAAATGGCACCACACAAAAATTACAACCAAATGGGTCGGGCTAAAAATCATAGACTTAGAAAATTTTTCGCTATGCTCAAGTAGACGGACAAAGGTGCGAGTGAAGAAACGATTCTTACGGCTTATGCGATGTGCGAGAAAGAGTAAAAAAAAAACTGACAGCTGAACCTGGTTTGACTTCATTTATCATCGTTTATCACCTTGGTGAAAAGCGTCAACAAGATTATTTTGTAATTTTGATCGCGGTCGGGTCGGTTTGGCTCTCGAAAGCTATATAAATCAATAATGGTGTCGTGTTCTGTACTGGATTGTCATGTTACTTACGACAATAGCCCAAATAAACACTCATTTCACAGGTAAATATGATTGTACTATTACCATTTTCATAATTTATATTTTAGTTGAATATATTCCCAAACACACTAAGTTATATACTAATATGATGCTATTAAACGCCTATTCCCTAAATAAAGGCTGATTTCTAAACATTATGTGTTAGATAAAAAAGATATTATGTCCGTGAACTTGAGAAAATAAGGCGTAGATATTGATCAAAAATTATCGATACTCATGTCGATGATTTCCAATATAACTTTGTTTATCTTTGTGAACACTGATAGTTTTATTTAAAGCTGCTTGTAACCGACAGTTTTCAAATGGTAAATTATACCAACTTAAGTACTAATTTAACAATTATTTCCAGGTTTTCTGTAAATCCAGTGATTAAATTTAACTGGATAAATGTCATAAATAAATAAGCATGGAGCCTCAAAGGAGACCTTAAGAAATTATTATTTAAATACAATTGTTCAAAATCTTGTTTGTGTTTTATTTATTAGAGCAATAATACATTATGGTTATCGACAACCTAAAATGGACTTCAGTGCATCTCTAAATTCACGCACACGTTTACATATTTACAAACACTGGCTCATCTCACTTTTGGTTTCGCAGCCAAGTGAACTCTGTTCGTCTATTCCAGTGGATATTAAGTTTATGCTAAAAATGTTGGCATTTAGTTATGCAGTACAAGGCGACTAAACATATGGTCGTATAATAGCGACCATAATCTGTATACTCCTAGATATTTTCTATAGGTACATAAACGAAAAAATATTAAATACTTATGATACGTAATCTTTTTGCCTTCTTTGCGACTTTTAAACCATTTGACTTCACAGGACATCATTTCTAATAAACTCTCCATTTTCATTAAAATACAAACTGTAATTACTGTAAAGAAGGCTAACGTCTGTCCCCGGGCGTGTGGCTTACCCAACTAATGTTGTGCAGGTTGTAATTTTTTGGTCCCGTGGCGTCATTTTTAAGCAATATTTGTTTGCAATTACACTTCCATAGATTTTAGTTCGCTGTTTCGCTATAAGAACATTGTTCACAATTTACAGTTAATTCCCTACTGAGTACGAGTACCCTACGAGTCCTTATAATAAACAAGTCCTACATAATATCATCATTACACACGAAAATACAAATGTATAAATAAATGCATTCTGTATGGCGATTGTGGGAATGTTGAGGATTATGCGATCGAGGTTTGCGTCTTTAAGTACATATATAATAGGTTTATTTTCAGATAAGCATCAATATTTCAGTAAAAGTAAATATTTTACGATTCTTCTTATTTACATCAAACATTATGAATTATTTATAGGTTATATAAAACCAACTGCTGATTAAAAATAGGAACCATAATATCACGCAGATATTTATAGGATCTTAAAAGAAAATCTAATCACTTTTTTTAATAGTTTGTTTATAAAACGAGGCTTAAAGACTCGAACCTCTTCGCTTTAAAATTACACCAAAATATGAGCATTAAGTGAGCACACGGCATATGACAAATTAATAAAATTAATGATTGGAATATAAAGTCGTAGATCACAATATTAAATAGAGGTTTTAAAGAGTTTATAAAAAAAGTTGTCACTTCAATGCTCGAACAATCAACGGTCACTGCAATATTTCGGTTTTGGGACATTTAAAACAAAAATCACTTGCAAACGCAAACTAGGTTATGCGAGCTGAGATCTTGTCCAGAGCTACGCGCGAATTAGACGCGTTTCGGTTTACAATGCTCGCTTAGGACCAGGGAATGATAACGTTATTTTTTAATATAACGTTATTTCTTACTTTGTTACCGTTAATTTTAAAATTAACGTAATGTCAATAAATAACGTTAATTTAGATAACGTTACATTGAAATTAACGTTATTTCAGTAAATAACTGTTATTTATAAAGAAATAACGTTAATTTTAACGTTATTTCTTACTTTTTTACCGTTAAAATTTAAAATTAACTTTATTCCAATTAATAACGTTATTTTTTTAGCGATAAATTTACCGGTATATTGTAACGGTAATGTTTAAAGCTATATTTAACGCTAATTTTACCGGTAAAATATTTTTAACGGTATTTTTAACGTTATTTTTTATTTATCGTTATTTTTTTTAACGGTATTTCAATCCCTGCTTAGGACCTGCGACGTCAGCAACATGTGCAATATTAACAGCAATGTAACCAAAATCGCGCGTAAATTCGCAGCGGATTCGCCCTTTCTGGACAAGGTCTAAGCTAAACTAACGTAGCTTTGCTCTTGATCTGCAACCGGCATAAAGCAGATGTGTACTTGATATTTAAGTGAGGACTAAGAGTCGTTTAAAGCAGTTACTCACTACAGTTATAAAACTGTCATGACGTAACGTCATTGAAAGCTGAAATGAATCTTGTTACACAAACCGCCAATTGCTCAAACAATAATAACCAAAACATAATTTTCTTGAAAGTGTAGTTATTATGTTTAAAATTTTACAATGTAAATATTTATAAATCTAAGCCATTACTGAAATTATCTTGGAAATCAGTATGGTATGGTATGTCAAACAATTAATCTCTTATGTAATATACAAAACTAATTATTGATATACAAATTATGTAATTTCCGATTATAGTGTTATGATTATGACAAAATATATGTGAGATTCGCATACTTCACATCGAGTATAATTTACCAAAATTGTAAAACTATAGCTGATCGAATGTAATATCCAAAATTCATAAAGTACTATCTTATTCAAACAGAATTAAATTACATAATTTTAAAGGAATAACCCAAAAACTGAGCTTTATAATCACTTATACATGTATTGCGTCTAATTACACGTCTATGTATGTGAATGTGAATTATTTCATATTAAATTCATGTTATAGATTACTCGAGAAAAAGTTCTATAAAATATTGGTGTCCATTGGGTATAACTAGGTATAGGGTACCTACCTACAGGTTATATTGCGATTTCATATACTTACAAAATCTGGTCATACTAACACTACCTGTGTTTTGATCAACAATATCCATTAATTAGACTTTTATTGATATTATTTTAATGCCTTTACACTCAAACAATTCTTAAAGATTACTAAAGTCAACACAAAATAAGAAGCCCGTTTTGACAGTTAACGTGTTCAAAGAAAAATATTCTCTACCCCAAAGAAATACAGTATAATTTTCGAACATAATTTTTGACTAAAATGACGGAACGGTATTTTTCTTGAGCTTTATTCTTTTAGCATAAGTAACATTTTACTTTGCGTTTATATGCTGTCGTTTTGACAGCATATAAACGCTTTGGGCTTCTTATTTTGTGTTGACTTTAGGTCATCTTATTTCCAAATAAATTGTCAAATTTGACAGAAACGCTACGAAACTAACAGCTGCTTGGGTAAAGTTAAGGAGAACGCAAACAAAGATTTTAGCTAAAAAGCGTTTGAATATAGTAAAAAATATAAAGGACATCATCTACTTTATTGGAAAGATCCCAAATGTATGGTTGTATAGCAATTGTTGATCAAAATAATAGTAAAACTTCGACATAATTAGTAAGTAGACTTGTAAAGTTTTTTTGTATCCTGTTTCATACAAAGAAAGGGTTTCATCTAAGATAATTTGTCATTAGGCGTTACTAATAGTAGTAATGAGCGTCAGCGTTAGCTGTATTTTTGTCGCTACACTTATGATGTCGAAATGTAACAAAAGTAATATCAAATGCGGACAATTAAAAATTAATAAATAAATACTGTTTCCGTATACTCCAATTAGAGAGCAATAAGAGATCAGAATTATATGGAAATAAATGTGAAATAAATCCATTGCGTATAAGGACGGATAGGTCAGGTTTCAATTATTGCATTCATATTATTTGGAAATATCGCGACTCATTTCAACCCTAACAATCATAAACATAAGACTGAAAATAGATGAATCCGACAAGACGTTACTTTTATTGACACATTTTCAATCTTATGTTGTTAACTTTAAAGTATAAATTAAGGACCTTGCAGCAAAAAGGAGGCAAGTCCAAATTTCAAAACTGTCCTGAATTAAGAAAAAAAGCACCTTCTTGCACCAAACAAAATAGGGTGGCAGATCCAAATTTTGTTATAGCGCGCTTGTTTTCCGTCGGATCTGCCTCGTTCATGCATCAAACGATAGGTCTAATTTTTGTATAAATTATAGGTGAAAAAAGAGTAACGGCAAAAATTTGGATTTGCCCCCCTTTTGCTGCAAGGTCCCCAATTATTGTGTATAGAAAAATATTGACCACTGAAAAGATTTTGGGGTTATGTAAATTGTATAAATAAAATAAGGGATTGTTAAGTTACCTGTATACTTAAGCCTCGTCAGGTTTGGAATATTTATGTACAAAAGTGTATCCGAATACTGTTATAATGACTCCAAGTTAATACGAACAAGAGTTCTCAGGAATAAAGTTGATAATTATGTATATTTAAAGGTTATCTTAAGAATGTTAGTTAATTACTAATGCCTAAGCATTGCATTAAATATTACAACGTATATAGTCTTATCGTGAATATAAATAAAGAAAATCGCATTAATATACTGTTTAAGATATGAGAAAAATCGTTATAATGCCCTTAATTAATTCGCATTTACAAAAATAGTGTCATCGAATAAACGATGCCTACAGATCGATTTCAGTGAGCCTCATGTAGTAGAAAAAGGGGATATCGATTGCAAAATCGATATAGAGTTATTACAAATGGCATTTATACAGTAGCACCTTGTCTTACTTAAGTATGTTGGGGCCGAATTCGATCCTACTTGGAATCGTTGTACAGTCAGCGTCATATATAAAACAGCCACTATGTCCAAATATAAATAGCTAGAGTAATAAAAACACATCGGAACAACCAAAGCACAAAATATGAAGTATTTATACAGACAAATCGCGGTTTTCCGCACAAGCCAAATAACATTTTCGTACACGTAATCTCAGGCCAAACAAGGCTATATTCAGTAGGTACTGATGCAGTTGCTATGTAGTACCTTTCTTGTGTCCGTTCTTTTAGTCAACTAAAAAGTCTCGAACGGGCCGGGCGGTAGGAAAATATAGACAATTCAAAAGCACATCATTCCTAAATTTATTTTCATAAAGAAATTATATTTTGAACAAAAATGACGGAAGCGATTTCGAAATAACCAACGCGGCGCTTCGCATCTTTTGCTTTTACTAGGAGCGTATACTATACGCCTGGTTTATACGGGGTCAGTAACATGGCAGTATAGTAAACCAGTCCAGCGCTGACTTGCTACTGGGCTCGTGTAGACACTAGTTTCAACCCAGTCCAGAGGCCGTATTACAAGTTTTAAATCCTGCCAGGTTTATAAATTGCTGTAGTGACATCTCTTTCTCGTCGTATAGCAAATAAAAGAGATAGATAGATAGCCAGTCAGAAAACTGCCTGGAAATAAGAGGTCATAATACGGCCCCAGTGCCGACTTCTCGCTCGCAAGTCAGTCCAGCTGACTAGCCACCCGTTCTATTTTCGCACACAGTACGACTTACTGCCGATCCTGTCTACATGTACCCAGTTACTGGGTCCGAATTTCCGAGTCGCTGGGTCCAGTTACTGACCCCGTATAACCCATCCCATAGACTTGTTACACGACTGCCCAAAAAAGAGAGTGTAATGTGTTTTGGGCCTTAGTTGCCTACGCGTAACTTATGTGAAAATGAAAACCGCAATTTGATACGAATGGCTTTTCTTACTTATTTCGTGCTTTGGTAGTAACGATTTTACTGATCACTTTAAATTATTCCAAGTATATTGTGGTTTTGACTGCTGCTATTTGATGCTGACTGAGTATGACAAGGTGCGAATTATGAACTAAGCTAGGGGTAAATTGCACTTATTGCCGACTCACTGGTCCCATTCGGTCTCGTCGACTCCCTCCATGTTGTCTTGCTCTAGTTTGAGGTCCACTTGCACTTTGGCACTCATCGATTTCATTATCTGGAGACAAAATTACTGTGAATTTATTTCACATTATTATGAAATGGATGAGAAAATAACATTATTTTCTTTAATTTAAACTAAAAATGAAAAACAGTGAATGATAAACGGAACATGATTTCATTTTTGACGACCTCCGTGGTCGAGTGGTTCGCACGCCGGTTTTCAAGGCGTAACCATCTCTTGAGGTCCCGGGTTCGATCCCCGGCTGGGTCAATGTAGAAAATGAACTTTTCAATATTGTCTCAGGTCTTGGTGTGTGTCATACCACCGTTGTTTCTGATTTCCATAACACAAGTGCTATAGCTACTTACTTTGGGATTCGAGCAATGTATGTGATGTTGTTAAATATTTATTTATTTATTTATTATTATATCTGATTTTAATTTCTGTTACGAGTGCGTTAAGCAGGGTTGGCCGATACTAATTTCAAATTTACCCCGGATCTAATTTAAATTTTCCCCAAAAAAAAAGTTTGTATGAAGAGAAGATTTGGAATGCAATGAATGAATTGAGTATTGATTAAAATGTCCCCAAAATGAAAAAACTAATCTTTTTTCCCCAATTATTAAAATGTTCCTCAAAATTGCGAAAATACAATCTCAATCTACCAATTGTGCCTTTAAGCGTCAACTACGGGGCCTAGCAGGTTGTGTAAAACCTATTTTAATTACTTTGGTTGGAACAAAATTATTAATGTAAGTTTATCTGATATTTTTTAATAATAAGTACTTATTTCGTTTTTATATCCCATTCCATTGTGCTAGTTTTTGACTAATTATATATGCGTATGCGTAAGCGTGTTTGTTTGTATGTTTGACTCACATTTTCCTGCTTCTCCTTAGCGTCGCAGAGCACGTGCGACCGAATGAGGTCGGGCTTCGGCTTCTGTTGCGGCTTCTCGCGACTCTCGCGCGATACTGGCGACGGCGTCGAGTGCGCTGATACTGATGAAAATACAATAAATAAAATTAATAATTTTGACGAATCACTTAGTCATGATTAGATTAATTAACTAAGTTTATAAATATTCATAGACTCGGGTTATCCCTACCAGGATTCGAACTCCAAACCATTGGCTCAAGAAGCTGGATTGCCTTTAGAGTCCCCGCAAACTACAGACCAAACTGTCGGCCGATAGTTTTTCTTTACGTGTAAAGAGTATGGAAAATAACCTCAATTCTGCACTTTTTCGATATTTTTCGTTGTTTTTTCACAATTATCTTTCTTGAATAGAAGTTATTGGAGTTACTGCACAGTACGTTAAGTGTATTTTGATGTAGAATTCGCTACACAGTTGCGTGCGGCTGAGTTGAAAGGCAACAATTTATGTACGTGCTCATGAAATACATTGAATGATGACATCTTGAAGCCATTGTTTGTTACGAAATACACAAAATTTTGATAATGTTTCTGTAGACAAAAATTAGGAAATAACGAGTAAAATAATATTTCATAAAAAAGTTGAAAAAAAATTTTACTTTGACATTCAATAACTTCGTAGTTATTGGTTTCCCAGGTATAATCTAATAGATATTAATGCAACTGTATTATAATGAGGGGTATTAAAACACGAATGTGGGTTTATCACACGAGGCGAAGCCGAGCGTGATAATAGTATCACATGAGTGTTTTAATAACTAATTAATTATGTACAGTTGCATTCAAGACTTTATCTACACCCATTTTTTATTTATTTTTATTTGGGAAACAAATAATATTTTAATACATATAGATTAAAAACACCCATGATATTTATCTACACCCATCATATGTATCCTCTATAAAGGTTTTGACTTTGACTTTGTCTTTGACTTTGACCTTCCTGCCCCTCCTCGTCATTATGTTTTCCGCAAGAGTTTTATAATGTTGTACTGAATTTTATAATGCAACGCTTAGCGCGAGGGCGCGCGGCGCAGCAGGCCCTCCTCCCGCTCGGATACTGTAATGGCGGCAGTAAGCTCACCGTTGCAGAACCTTTTACAGAGGATTTAAAGCATGGTTGCAGATAAAAGACAAAAATGATCCTGATGATGGGCGGAATGCGTAGACTTCGGCTTCGTTGAGTGTCTTGCTACACCCGTTTTAAAAAAATAGCCCCCGCAAACCATGTTTTCCGATTATAGACCGTTAAGTGAACGACTTACGTAGTCAAATATCAAGTGGTTTGTTAAAGTGTATACTCACGCGGCTCCATCCCAGGCGGCTGCAGGCTGCGCGTGCGCGGTGCAACGCCGCCCCCCGCCAGCCACTCCGCTCCACTGAGCCACGCCTCCCACGTCACCAGCGTGGGCGGGAATAGGTCGTCTTGGAATAATTCACTCTGTATAGACGACACAAACAAAGTTAAGTCGAAAACTTACACCATATCAAAAATATCCGCGCGCAAATGTTCGCGTCAAACAGTGTTATTTTATTTGCTAGAAGCAGACCCGCGAATTATCTTTAGGCTAAGTTCACTCATATATAAACGCGCGGAGCCGCGCGTCGGTCGTCACGCGATAAGAACATTCACATGATAGCATATGCACGCGTGGCAATCTGGCATTAAGAATGAACGTAGTGGAGACAATTCCTCCTCCCGCCCCGGAGGGAGAAACCGCGCGGCTCAACTGAACGGCGGCAGGCTGATTATCTAATTAAAAACCACCTAGCGGCCAGTAACAATTGGGTTGGTAAACTTTTTCAAAACTGTTGTGAATTATATATTTTCTGGTAGCTTTTGGCTTTGGAGTCAGGAATGACCAATTGCGAAATTTTTATAATACGTCATTTTAATTTAAATAATAATTTAAAATAAAAATTTACAACATAGGGGAATATATAAATGCATTTTAAAAATAATGTAACACACTTTAAAATGTTTAGCTTCAAAATTTATTTAATGAACTATAAAAATAATGGTTTCCACTATAAATATGCTAAGCTTTAAAATTAATACTTTGCACTATACAATTTAATTGATTAGCTTTAAAATTAATACTTTACACCTTACAAATTAATTTTATAACTTTAGCACTGGTAAACAGACGTCTAGGTGCGACGACGAGCGGGCGCAGCGAGAGAGGAGCCCAGGAGGAGGTTAGGTTCCATTGTGACCAACAACGCCAGAACCGACCTGATGGCGTATAATTATGCATAAAGGTCAAACCGCACTACAGCGGAGCGGAGAGGCGCGGCGCGGCACTGCAGCGGAGCGGTGCGGCGCGGCCAAATATTATTTCTATTGATTGCAATGATGCAAACCGCACTATGGCGGAGAGGCGCGGCGCGGCGCGGCGCGTACCGGCGCGGCGCGGCAGATTTGGGTGCGAAAGAATATTTTGTCGCGCCGCGCCGCTCCGCTGCCGCTAGTGCGGTATGGTTCGCGGCGCGGCGCGGCCAAATATTCTTCATAATCGAGCTTCAGTCTACAGAGGTTATTTGGAAATATATATTTCTACTGATATTTCAGTGTACAAATTTTGATTAAATTACAAAGTGGTATTTTACGTGATAATTTCATAGATAATCATAATAATAACTCATCACAAATAAATACTTAAACAAAAAATATGAGGATGTTTGCTAAATCGTTCCTTGGAAATTCGTTCTCAAATTGCCAGACGTGGCAAGATTTCATTGAAGTTGGACGCACGAACGAAAAGGGAACGGAGCGCCGCTCCGCTGTAGTGCGGTTTGACCTTTATGCCACAAGTTGTTTTCATCTTTCCATCTCATTTTAACAGTGGTCAGATGGTGGTCAGTCTGACATGGTTGGACAGAAACTAAATGGTTTCGGAGTTGGGACCAATGGTTGCGACACAGTTAAAGTGCAAGCATTATTTTTGTAGTGATAATATTAAATTATAGGTCTATTATTATTTTAAAGTGCTGATGTACAATTTTATAGCTGTTTTCATCAAATGATCATGGGCATTTTTGTATGGGAGCTGGGCGTAAAACCAACAGAAATAAAATGTGTTGTAATTTACTTTATTGTACTTCTAAATACCCCCTAAATACTTGTTAACCCCATTATAGACCGGGTATCACTGCAAAAAAATCCCAAAGATTGGTTAAATAAAACACACATAATAGGGTATTTTCCACATTTTTGAAAACTGCTTATATTTAAGGATTGGGACGAACAATTTAACAGAAAAATAAAAATTAATTAATTAATGTCTTTTTTTCTCCATTAAACCAATTAAAATCAAATTTATTTTTAATTGTTTTGAATTTACCGTCAAAACGCTCGGTTCACTGACATCTACTGAGTGACGTCAACTTTGTGTCAACTATAGAGTAAATTGCAAAGTAAATTGTAACTTGTTTACACAAAGTTGACGTCACGCAGTAGACGTCATCGAACCGAGCGTTTTGGCGGTAAATTCAAAAGCATCAAAAATATATTTGATTTTAATTGGTTTAATGGAGAAAAAGACATTATTTAATTTATTTTTATTTTTCTGTTAAATTGTTCGTCCCAATCTTTAAATATAAGCAGTTTTCATAAATTTGGAAAATACCCTATTGTTAAAAACTACTATTTATTGATAACTTTTATTTAAATATTAATGGTAATCATCAACTACAACATCTAATAAATGTTCTGCGGGTGCAATGAAAGGCTCGTGCCGTCCTAATCCTAAAAACCACAATACTGACACTATGTGGGCACAACTTCCTACTGTTCTTCTGCCTGTTAAGCAAGTACAGTAATGCTCAACTATCGCATTTCTACCGATTTGCTCTCTCTTTTGAATAGCTCTGCACAACATCGTGTCGTGTTATCTCCGTTGTATTAGCGATTGTTTTGGATTGTAAATGACAATCTTATTAATCTATACGTTTAAACATCACTGAATATCTCTGCTCACCGGTTGTTTGGGTGATTGCCGTCATAGTATAAAGCTCTCTGAAGGCAATTCCTGTTTAATCCTCTGCACCACGTCTCTTTCAAAGGTATGGGAATTGTACAAAATTTGTTCTGCGGATGGTCACATCTATATTTCAAACAAAACGGAACAAAGCAGTGTAGGTACTTCATCGGCGTAATAAGCTGGATAATGAATTTCTTCAAGCTGATCCATTTCCCATAACTGAACAAGAAAAACACTAGAAAATCACAATAAATAAAAAAATATATAAAAACAAACAACAACATTAGGTCGTGATTAATGATTACCAAAGAGTAAAACAATTGGATTACTCTTTGTCACTTTCTGTCAAATCTGTCCTGTCAATCAGTTTTTTATCAGTAAATGCAACGGAACTTCGTGTTCAGCCGTTCGTTTGATATTTTATCGCGATAATAATATAAAAAAAATATTTGATTAACAAGGTGAAATAAAAAAATCTAAATATTATTTTCTTTATCCTTCAAACTTGTGCTATCAAAAAAAAATATAAAACACGAAAAAGTTTACCAACCCAATTACGGAATCGTCGCTGTCAAACTCGATTTCGTACTACCAATCCGTTGGAGGCAGCATTCTTAGTGCTGCTTCCAACGGACAACTAAAATATACAAGCATTTGTAAGGAAACGCTCCGAAATTCGTATTATCTAACTCAGTAACCGCGACGCGACCGCGACGATTTCGCAAGTTCTTCTGTCAAACAGAAACCAGACAGAACGTAATTTCTGATTAGTTTCCGATAAATTCTTAGCCTTACCTTTAACCAAAATTAAATAAAATTGCTATAATGTAAAACAAAAGGCCTGTCCTTCAATACCTACACGGAATTTGCAATTTTGTATACGAAAAATGTAAACAAAATTCTAAGCGAAAACAAAAAGGTTATGTTCACAGAACACACTCATATGGTCACATACATACACAGTCACAGACTACTTTCGGTAAAAAGACTTTTCAGTCACTCCCACTACTACACCGTTTACACCGAGATCTTAACGAGCATAAACCAAGCATAAACTAATCAGCGATCGCATACATAATGCCAAACCAGTGACTTGGTCGCGCGACGATTTCGAAATAATTCAGGAATCGAGTTCGGTCGCTCATGTAACTCATGTTAGATAATCAGCCTGCCAGTTGATGCAGTATATGCAGGTGTCGCGCGGTAATGTAGACGTTATAACACAGTTTAGTATAATCTTGTACCGAGGGTCATATGAACTTAGCCTTACTGCGCGCTTATCTCCCTGACCGGTTAGTTAAAAAATTCACGGCATTTATGATATGCTACGGCGTAGCAGCTACGCAGTTCATTTAAAAGAAGACAACCCTAACGTCGTGAGAAGAGATGAGAATACGCGATAGAAAGAAAGTGTACTCCTAGCCTAGGTGAATATAATTGTAAGGAAGGGAGCATTGTGCGATCTGAATTGCGCTTTATTGTGTCGGAGCAAGGGTCACTATTTATTTAAATGATCTTGAGGAGTGTCCCTTTTGTACTTGTACTATAATGTATACTATACTATGATATTAGCCATTTTTTTTATTTGGATTTAGCTAATTAGATGTGGCAAATTGCCACTAACCACGCGTATTTATTACAAAAAATATATAGAATTAATTGTTTAATTATTATCATAACTACCTAGTAACAAAATTAGTGGACAAATTTGAAAGAAAAGTAACAAAAATTACGAAAACTTACCTTTATCCTAGGCACTGTGAACGACAGCGGTTCAATATTTCCATTTGTAAGCCTCAACGCTTTCGCAAATTCAACCTAAAACAATAACGGCCTTATTAAAAAACTAATAGTAAGTTTAGACCTGGTTTAACCAATTTGGCTTAGTAATATTACTCCTTACGTTTGACGCCTCAAATCAAAGCGTCATATTCCTAAGCAAACTTTTTGGTTAAATCATGGTCTACGAAAAAAAGGTCTGGCATTACGGACGATGCACTGGCATACGTCACTATCCAGTTCTCTATACTAACAAGCAAAGAATTAAGGTTTTTTTCCGTCACACTCATCTCATTACACAATTATTATAGTACATTTTTTAATTGTGATTTGTTTCTCTTAGCAAATGAAACAGTTCAATTAAAGATGAATAAACGTTTTTTTTTTTGCAATAACGACAGTGGAGATGACGTATGCCTGTGCAGACTCACGTGGCTTCCTCTTTGCTTTACCTGGCGCAGTATATTATTGTACCATGGGTTAAAAACTAGGTGTAAATAAACTCAATCTTCGTTCATTAATAAGGGGTAGATAGATGTATAAGTAATTTATGAATACGAGTGTGACGATGATCCGTTTTAAGATTTTAAATTTTTAACACACGAGCTGACTGTTGTCTTATAACTACAAATAAATCCGTAATGTAATTTAGTCAGAACATTATCAAATCAAGAAAATTTTATTTTCGTCTTTTTAAATTTCATTTCCAACCTCTTTTATGTGTTGCACATACATAATTCAGCAACGTTACCTTTTCGACAGCAACTAAGTTCTTCTGCAAGAAAGCGATGCCCTGGTGCAGCGTGGCGGCGCGGTGGTGCGACAGCGCGCACAGGAACGGCGCCTCGCACGTCACCTCGTAGCAGTAGATCGTGGAATCACCCTGCATGTACAAGGTAACACTAAATACCTCCACAAAGTCATCTATAAAAGTTACACATACGACAAAAATATCGACGCATAAAACACCTATTTTCAAAACGCCGAAAATCCTAAATCGTAAATGTCGATATCCAATAGACCGACCGTAACTTGAAAATTCGATTAATAAATGCCGATAGTTCGAAATCCCGAAAGTCTGTTTAGGTCTATTAGGTGCGACGACGAGCGAGCGCAACGAGCGAGGAGGAGGTAAAGTTATATTGTGACCGACAACGCACGAGCGAAGCGAGCGTACCGCGGCAGCGGCCGGCGAAGTGCCAGAACCGATCTACTGATGTTACCCCTCAAATTAACCTTCTGATATTTTAGCTTCGGGATTTTGTCTTTTAGGTAAAATATGCTTTCGTGATTTTAAACGTACGGCCAAAAAACAATTCGATCTTTTAATTTTCTGTCTTTCGTCCATAAGTCGTTAAAATTCGGTCTTTTCAACTTTCGGCATTGTAATACAATGCCGACAATTAAAATATCGGCATCAATAAAAGCGACTAACAGGTGTAGACGTAGACGTATGACATTGTAACGGTTGCTAAAAACCTACTACTTATAACTAATAATTACTTTCGAACTTTTCTTAAAAATTCATTACATCACTTCACCTGTGGAATGTGGGAAGTTCTGACCTCTGCCTTATTCCAAATCGCGACTCGGAACGCGGCCGTATTGTCACACTGTGACAGACGCTGTCATTGTCTATAATGACATCCACCTTCGTTATGTCAAGCTCGACCAATAGGATAAGACCGGGACTGCTAGATCATTCTCGCTGTTTTGAGGTGCTTCTCGATATTTATCTTGCTATAAATACGAACGATTCGCAAAAATCCTTTTCTTCTTTTCAAAACATTCGTAACCTTAACAAGTTACCTACATTAATTTCATTTCATTTCTTTGTGTTGTGCAACCCCGTTTCTAGGGTGAGTGTAGCTATAATACGTTCGTTTTGCATTTCAATTCCTTATAAATTTTTATAGTGAATTCTCATATTAAATACCTTAATCAAATATCTAATAGTTTTTCTCATATTAATATCTAATGGTTTAATCAGTGTGATTTTTGTGCTAAATTCTTATCGAGTGTAAACGATTCATATCAATGTGCAGCAATATTTTGTGGAAAGTGATATGCAGAACGAAATCCTTGTTTACAGTAAACTCAGAAGGCAGGTAATAGTATTTTGTATGAGCTACTAAATAGCTTGTGAATAAATACTATAACCAACATTAATTTAATTTCTATCTTGCAATGAAATGATTTCGTTTTATAACCTACGACGCTGCCAATGGGTGAATCCCGATCTTAATGTTTATTTTATAATATTCTAAATTGCCTTTCAAAATTAAGCATTAAATTATTATTCCCTTTTATTAAAATATACCTTTCTACTAATAAAATTATTCTTTTCAAACATGTTAATAGGGTGAAGTGCTCGAATGCTCACCATAAGTAATATTATAGTCAAATTAGTTAGTTTGATCAAATTGACCAAAATAATCATTTTGATTATTATGGTCAATAATCTTTTTTTGAGACTTTTCAATTGTAGCCATCTGCCCTAGCACCTATTTAGCAGCGTTAAGAATTAGTGAACACCTGTTCATACCTTTTGTGTAACATTCCAGGGTCGTACCTACGGGCAGGAGTTCCCCTACCGGACCCTCTCCTGCGCCGCCTACCACTACACCTCCGGGCACCTACCTGCCCGAGTCACCACCTGCTGCTTCCGGCCTACCCCGGAGCAACACCACGCCGAGCCTGCGCACTCGCCTCACCTTGAGCGCGTAGCCCTCGTGCTGCACATGCGCTTCTGCTTCCGTTAGGCAAAACGCAAGCTAAGTGCTTTTTATACTACAAGGCGACTACCACGAAACGAAGATCGGTGTACCCCCCTTGAGACCTTTTTTTTTCAATATATCTTGGTAAATTGTAACATTGACGTTTCATTTACCACCTTCTGCGCACTGGTCGTGCTTCACACTTCCAGCTGTGGCAACATACTTTTTTTTACTTAGCCATACTAATTAGCTATTGTCGTACGAGCAATCGATGAAACTTCTTAGCACCACTTGTTGGAACAATAAATTGTTTTTAGGGTTCCGTACCAAAATGGTAAAATAGGAACTCTTATGGTGTGACTCAGTCTGTCTGTCTGTCACAGCTGGATATCTCGAGAACTACTAATGGTATCAACTTGAAATTTGGAATAGTTTAAGTTGACATTTGCCCAACTATTTTGCAAATAAGAAATAAATAAAAATATCTTTTTTACAACAGGGGCTGAAAAGGGGTCTTAAAAATTTGAAGTGGGGCAACTAGGGCATGTGGGGTATCATATGAAAGAGCGTCGTTTGCACGTTTTCAATCATTTTTTCTTTTTTTTAGGCCGCATAGTTTTCGACTTATAATGAAAGTTGTAAAAAAAAATACCGTTCCCCCCCCCCTTATCTCCGAAGTTTGCAAAGAGAAAAATCTGAAATAAATCTATGTGATAGCAATTTATATAAAGATTACAGGAAAAATAAAACGATGTCTCAATATAGCACACTTTTTTAGAAATGATCAAATTTCTAAAAAAGTTAACATTAGTTCCACTATCGGTCAAGAGATGGCGCTGACCTAAAACTATAATACTAATTTATTATTCTACTCTGCAGTGTGGTTTGATGGTACAATTATGATGGTATGGATCCCTCAGTGCGTGAGTCCGACTCGCTCTTGACCAATTATTTAATAACGCAACACCCCATCGCATTGATTTTGATAAAAATGGAAAGATGCGCCATTCGAATGTCGAGAGTCTTTCCTCACATTGATGAAATAACGCCTGGCTTGCAGCTAAAAAGTAAAAGGTACTAAAAAATGTCGTCGATCCCAGTACGTATCATTTTATTCCAGTATTTTTCTAATATATTATTTATCTTAATATAAGAATAACATTGTTAATGCGAAATGTCTCAATTTAATAATTTAATAAATAATGTTTGTTTATAATACTTACCCGTCCCGTCAAGAAGAGAGTTCCCGAGTCATGGTCGATGTGTATCTGCAGTATGGCGGGCGACACGTCGAGTCCAACCGTGCACACTGGCGCGGACAAATCGGACGCTTTGTACAGGAGGATCTGTCTTTCTGATACTCTGCAGAGGAAAAATGTTGGTATAGATCTAGTAGAAGAAGGGACCTAATGGCGAGCCTTGCGGGACTCTTGTAAGTAGATGCTACTTGAGAAGTTTATTTGAGTATGAGAAATACTCTATTTAGACATTCACATGTTAAGTTTGGTTCAAACCAATAACATTATTTTTATCATTCAATGAACATTTAAGTATTAATAATTGAAATTGAATTTTGTAATTGTTGTTATGGCGTTAGACTTAGGTAAGATGGTGGTAGCTAGCCAGGCGGACTTGCCCTACCACCAATGACTATGGGTGTCAAACTGATTTTTCAAAAGGGCCATTCAACTCAAACTATTGGTGAATGCACTCACTTGTCGAAACCAGTTAAGACTAGATGAGTAGCGTTGAGCGCCCACACGACGCGCGCGCCGCGACTGCCCACTGGTCCAGGCCCGCTGCGGATGGGCTCCGGAGAGGAACGGGGTTTGTATATCTGGTGGCAACACAATGTCACATTAATGCCAATAGGATAGGATTTTGGGAGTGTAAGGGGCTGGTTTATACGGGGTCAATGACTGGACCCAGTGACTCAGAATTTCGGACCCAGTAACTGGGTTCATGTAGATAGGATCGGCAGTAAGTCGATCTGTGCCCGAAAATAGAACGGGTGGCTAGTCAGCTGGACTGACTTGCGAGCGAGAAGTCAGCACTCACGTCTACACGAGCCCAATAACAAATCAGCGCTGGACTAAGTATCTGTACTACCATGTTACTGACCCCGTATAAACCAGGCATAATCCTATAAAAAGCGATTAGGAGGAGGACGAGTGACGACCTTCAATGCTCTAATAGGTCTATCTCACGAAGTCCGTTCGTCTTTGAATGTTGTTAGGCATACGCACGCATGCACGTTGTTTTTTTTAGTGTGCGTCTGCACACTCGTATTCGCACACTAAAATAATGTGTATATGCATGCCTAACAGCCAACTCTCATAGCCGAACGCGAACGGACTTTGAAAGCTTTTATTCTTTGACGTATGACTTTACATACACGTAACGTACGAAATAAAAATTGCCTATAAAAACTACTACACACAAAAAATTAAAAAACACTCGTGACTTGAAGGCCTTCGCAGGGTGCACCGAGCGTCCACTAGCGCCGCCAATCAAGAAAAAATCATTACAACGAAATAACTATGTTTAACAAAATTCTGAAACATATAAAAACTAGTATTAGTTATAAACTATTTTTGTATGCGTAAAATTCTAAGTTTAAATGCGTTCGTGTGGTTAAAATCTGGATTAACGCCTAAAGTGGCCACTTTAGGCGTTAATCCAGGTTTTAACTACACAAACACATTTAAACCAGGAAAAAAACGTATACAAAAATAGTTTATAACTATTACTAGTTTTTATATGTTTCAGAATTTTGTTAAACATAGTTATTTCGTTGTAATGATTTTTTCTTGATTGGCGGCGCTAGTGGACGCTCCGGCACCCTTCAGATTGCACCTATCAGGTCTAATAGGATAAGGTTTAAAATCAATTGCAGAATATTGTCAGTGTTGTATTGTATAACAACAGTGCTACTTGACTGTAGATCTAAGTGTCCGTTTACACAGCCATCCGTTATACAGCGATGGCGTATGCAGTTGTACGAACATGTTCACACACAACACAGTATATTAGATCCGATGTGTACTGCATCCACAGCAACGATCCGATAAAACAGTTCTGTAAATGCGGTGTGAACATCATATCCAGTAGCGACGAATCCGTAAAAAACGGTCCTGTAATTTCGGATCCGCTGTATAAACGCACGGTAACACCTCGGTGAACCAGAAAATGGCCAGCAGCGGTTCGGATGAAATCGATTCAATACTGCGATCTCCAACCCATTCCAAGCATGGATATAACAGCAACATTATCTCTAGAGCGTTGCATTCTGCAGTGGACTGTCAAGGCTGTTATGAGACAATCAAAAAAATAAAAACTCACCCTTATCTGTCCATCTCTGCACACAGTAGCGAGGTATTCCCCGCAAGGCGACCAATCTATAGAAAATATCTGATCGCTGTGACCAGTCAACGTTATTGCAGCCACTGGAATTTCTAAGCTCAAGTCCCAGATCTTGACAGTCTGGTCGTGGGCGGCCGTCGTGAGGATGTCGGAAGCCGTCGGGTGGAATCGGATCAGGTAGATCTTGTCGGGGTGGGCGGCAAATGTTCTGTTCGGTTCATTCGTCGATTCTTGTAGGCCTGTTGGAGAAAAAATACTGTTAGGGGTGTTTTTAGGTGAAAGTCCTAATACCTATAACGTTCTTTCTCCTATCCTCAATCTCATCTTTCCATATATCCCTCTCTCTCTCTACCTTCTTCCCCTTAACCCCGATGTGGCACTGGAGGGCAACAAGCTGATATCTGTAAGCCGCATAAGTTTTTTTGACTAGATTAAACGCAAATATTTGTTATTGTCAATAGCGACTACTAGCGACAAGTATTTAATCCTTACTAATATTATAAAGGGATGAAATTTAATGACCACCAAAAAAACAATCGATACCCCAAACAGCCTCATCCAAAAAAAATATAAAATGTACAAATAAATAAAACCTGTACCAAAATCTTTCAGGCTATTTGAGTCATGCCTGCACTACAAAAACTTTTCATAACCCAAAAAGGCCACGCGTGCACCAAA
The DNA here is from genome assembly GCA_928269145.1 of Agriphila tristella. NCBI lineage: Eukaryota > Metazoa > Arthropoda > Insecta > Lepidoptera > Crambidae > Agriphila > Agriphila tristella. Next base: position 5,798,322 of record OV743435.1, read on the forward strand.
TTTTAACTAGCAAAGTTTTGTGTCATTACTATCCAAATATATTACTACGTTTGCCATAAAATGTATGCATATAACCAAGTATATATATTATATTGAAGGCAAATTGGCAATTGACAATTGGCAATTGGCAATACACGCTGAAATTTTAATCATTTGGTTCCCGCCGTGGGGTTTTGCGAGCAGGAGTGTTGGCCTCATAGTAAAAGTTGCTTGTAATCATGAGTGGAACCACACCACGGCGGGAACCAAATGATTAAAATTTCACGCTGTATTGAAGGCAAATTGAAGACAAATCGAGGGGGGCTCGAGGGTGGCTCGAGGGGGCTCTAGGGGGGCTCTAGGGGAGTTCGAGGGGGCTCGAAGGTGGCTCGAGGGGGGCTCATTGAGTTTGGAATCGAACTTGCTTTACTCCTGTAGGTCCCGGGTTAGGTTAGAAATTTAAGGCGAGCGCGTAGCGCAGCGGAGCGTGAGCCTTAAATTTCGAGGTTATTTTTTTATAACAGACAACAGAAATAAACTTATTTTACACATTGCCGGTGGACCAGCAGGCATTGTATCCAATGCCTAGGCAATGTATAAAATGAATATCATTTCATACATTGCCTGATCTTTTCAGGCATTGTATACAATGCCGGATTATACACATTGCCGGTAACCGATACAAGGAGGAGCTCGGTGGCGCAGTGGTTTAGCGCCTGGCCCAGCGATTGCGGAGGTTAAGCAACGTTCGCAAGGGTCGGTCATGGGATGGGTGACCAAAAATTTATTATCTCGAGCTCCTCCGTGCTTCGAAAGGCACGTTAAGCCGTTGGTCCCGGCTGCATTTGCAGTCGTTAACACCCACCAATCCGCATTGGGCCCGCGTGGTGGGTTATGGCCCATCCTCCTTACCACCCATAAGGAAGGCCTGTGCCCCTGCAGTGGGGACATTAAAAATGGCTGATAGACAGTAGATACAAAAATAAAATATTCACTTTTTCTGGGAAAGAACTTACCTACTCCTGAGTTTGTATAAATAGCCTTTAGTAAATATTTTACGGTGTATCGGTAAACCTTTAGAACTTCATTTATATTTTTTGGGTAAACAATGATTTATTAGGATAAAATTGTGTAACATATTTGGATATTTTTTTTAAATAAAATGCGAGTACATATTTGGTGCATGCGTGGCCAGAATAATCGCTGAGCTACCCAGCGATTATTCTGAAGATACTTGTCTTTTTTAGGTTAGCGGACTGTACGTTTATTGGTTATAATTTCATATTAAAATGGGGATTAAATTCTGGTAAGTACTTACGATTTTTTGGGCGTTATATTTCATTATATCTGGTGGTTGCTTAAACCTAAGCCTATTATAAATGCGCAAGTCCGTTTGTTATTTTGTCTATTTGATTGTTTGTTTGTTACGCCTTCACGTCTAAACTCTCAACCGATCATCATTAAATTTTGCATAGACATTGTCAAGGATACAGAGAAGGGCATAGGGTACCTTTCATGCAGAAAAAAACACTGTTCCCGAGGGATAGCAAAACAACTTTCCACGCAGACGAAGTCGCGGGCGGTCGCGTGTTGACCGGGCGAGCACGAAGTGCGAGCGAAGCGTCTCTGCTTCAGCTTGGGCAAAAATTCTTTCGTGCGTCTGGCTGTCTGTTCCAACCTACAGGTCGCATTTCTCAACCGATTCTTGTGAAATTTTGTAAGCAGGTTTGAAAATTATATAGATTTTTTTTGTCGAGCCAATTTTTTGATTTTTTTCAAAATGGCGGAGATATGTTAAAACACAGATTTCAGTCCGCTTTCCAGCTCTGCCTGTTTTCTTCTACAGGTCGCATTTTTCAACCGATTCTCGTAAAATTTTTTAAGCAGGTTTAAAAACGATGTAAATTTTTTTTTGTCAAACCAGTTTTTTGAAATTTATCAAAATAGCGGAGATATTTTAAGAAAACCTATTTCAGTCCGGTTTTCCTGCGCTGTATGTTCTCCTCTACAGGTCGCATTTCTCAACCGATTCTCGTGAAATTTTATGAGCAGGTTTGAAAATAATATAAATTTTTTTTGTCACGCCAGTTTTTTGAAATGTTTCAAAATGACGGAGAAATGTTAAAAATACATATTTCAGTCTGGCTTTCCAGTGCTGTCTGTTTTCCTCTACAGGTCACATTTCTCAACCGTTTCTCGTGAAATTTTGTAAGCAGGTTTGAAAATTGTATAGATTTTTTTTGTCAAAGCAGTTTTTAATTTTTTTTTAAATGGCGGAGATAATGTAAAAAAACATATTTCAGTCCGGATTTCCAGCGCTGTCTGTTCTCCTCTACAGGTCGCATTTCTCAACCGATCCCGGTGAAATTTTGTGAGCAGATTTGAATTATATAGAATTATTTTGTCGAGACAATTTTTTGAAATTTATTAAAATGACGGAGGTATGTAAAAAACCATATTTCAGTCCAGCTTTCCGGCTGTTTGATCTCCTCTACAGGTCGCATTTCACAACCGATTCTGGTGAAATTTTGTGAGTAGGTTCGATAATTATATATAACTGTTTAGTCAAGCCAATTTTTCCAAATTTATAAAAAAAAATATTCACCCATTTTGAAAAATGATCAAAATTAGAAACACCATCTAGCTGCGAATACTCACGTACCTACTGTGTGCTTTGAAAACTTCATGGCGACATTTTATTTTATCGCGAGGTCTACAGCTCACGGAGCCACTAGTTAATAATAATTAATGTAATACAGCACGCGCTATCAGTTACTGCCTTGGAAATGATGGCAATTTCAATAGAGAATCTAGATAAGATCTAGACTATTCTACGGTTTTGTGAAAGTACCTTGATTTTAACAGTAGTCTAATCAATTATGACTAGGTATTTATTTTATTTACTATTTAATTTGCAAACATAATAATTAACATCGGGTTATTCTTTTGTATATTAGATTTTTCTGCCTAATTGTACTCTACAATAGCATAAAAAATTGGCAACTTAAAAATAGGAAAACTTAATATGAAGGTAAAGGCGGAGCTTAGAAACGAAGATAACATAATCCAACCTGTAAAATATCTAAGGATTCTTTAATTACACTCACCTCGCTCCGGTATGATCCACTCCCTCACCAGTCCATCGTCACAAGCCACCAGCAGCCTATCGTCCCTGAACGGGTCCCAGGCCCAGTCCTGCAGCGGCGCGGGGTGTAACAACGAGGGCTGTAACCCCCGGGATGGATGATAGCTATAGAGTTACACTCACCTCGCTCCGGTATGATCCACTCCCTCACCAGTCCATCGTCACAAGCCACCAGCAGCCTATCGTCCCTGAACGGGTCCCAGGCCCAGTCCTGCAGCGGCGCGGGGTGTAACAACGAGGGCTGTAACCCCCGGGATGGATGATAGCTATAGAGTTACACTCACCTCGCTCCGGTATGATCCACTCCCTCACCAGTCCATCGTCACAAGCCACCAGCAGCCTATCGTCCCTGAACGGGTCCCAGGCCCAGTCCTGCAGCGGCGCGGGGTGTAACAACGAGGGCTGTAACCCCCGGGATGGATGATAGCTATAGAGTTACACTCACCTCGCTCCGGTATGATCCACTCCCTCACCAGTCCATCGTCACAAGCCACCAGCAGCCTATCGTCCCTGAACGGGTCCCAGGCCCAGTCTTGGAGCGGCGCGGGGTGTAACAATGCGTAAGGTTGTAACCCCCCGGGGTGGGGCGGGGCGGCGCGGGACAGGGGGGTGGCGCCAGTGGGGAGTTCCACTACACCGATACGACCCCCTCCCCCGCCGAGGGGGACGGCGCAGCGGACGCCGTTTGCTAAAAAACAAGGATTTTATTTACATATACCTGAAAATGAAGCGATTGTTTCTTTTTTCATAAAAAACATTCAACAAATCGTGTACATAAATAATTTTTTTTTTTTACGTTTTTCTTGTTTGACAAAACTAAACAAGGATTTTAAGTAGACGCTTGGCGCCGAAAGGACTTACACCCTTTCTTCAAGCGATTGATTCAACAGAAATAGTGTACATGAAACATTGTTTTGTTTTACATTTTTCTTATTTTACAAGAACTACAGATTAATAATAATAATAATAAACACTTTATTGCACACGACAAAAACATAATACAGAGAGAAACAAAAGACAAAAAGAAAACATACAACAGGCGGCCTTATTGCTACATAGCAATCTCTTCCAGGCAACCTTGGGTGAGAGGGGAAAAAAATAGAAGAAAGGGGAATGGGTGCATGGTAGAGGATAAATATAGATAATGAATATATGCTAGAGGATAAATACAGATAGAAAAGAGAATTAGATAATATTATATTATATATTATGAGCAGGAAAGGAAATGAGTTCTAACTTGATCGCCAAAGGACCTCAGAGTCTGAGCCTTTCTGATACCCTCAGGAAGAGCGTTCCATAAAGGACAGCATGGACTGAGAAGGAGTATGAAACAAAGTCGGTAGAGTGCTTAGGCATGTTTAGTGTAAGGTTTAAGGAGGAACGCAAAGTACATTGTGAAGATGAAGAACGAAAAGTGAAACGAGTTTTAAGATAAGTAGGGGTAGTAGGTAGGAAAATAATAGAGTAAAGGAGTTTGAGAGTGTGTAAGTCGGCGAATAATGTTCAGTGTCAAAATGTTGATCAGCAATTATCGTGCTTGTATTAGTACGATGTATTGAAAACATTCATCCAAAATAAATTAGTCATTTATTATCTTTAAAAATGTTCTTAAGTGTGTGTGCAAAAGTGTCAGCCTATCTGACCTGCACAATGCAAATACACTCTTAATATGTAGATCGATATTGCACATCCTTTGTCTTTTGACAGTTCAGGTGACGATAAATCGTTAAGTATATTATATTATCATATCGCTGGTCATGGCTGGCGCGTTTCACATTTATCACCATAAGATGTAAATGTACTACCCTATTTTGGGAAATAAATAATTATAATTATGATAATAACTATGATTATGATAAGAATGATAAACTCACCATAGAACCCGTTACACTCTCCAGAGATCTGTCGACTGATGTTCTTGATATTTTCGATCTGCGTCGACTTGTGCCCCGGCGTGCCTTTCAGGTGACGGAACTTTGATACTTTTCCTGTTACCAACAAATCATTTAATTTGTCAATATTATTTTGAACAGCAAACACAATGATTACGATTCATTTGGCATTCTGCAAATTGCACTTTCTGTACCAATGCTGATTAAAGCTCGGTTATGCAGAAACATTTGTCTCTGTCTTTTTCTTTACGTTTGAAGAGTATGGAAAATAACAACACCTCTGCACAGCAATCTTTCGGTGGCTAACATTTTTTTTTCACCATTATCTTTAGGACAATTATCTTATTGAATAAAAGTTATTGGAGCTACTGCACAGTACGTTACAGTGTATTTTGATGTAGAATTCAATACGTTTCCGCTATTATTTACGCCAAAAATCTGACTCTACGCAAGCGCTTTTGATGTTATTCTGTATTTTTTTACAATCATCTGTGAGGTTTATACGCAATTTAATACTTGTAGCTACTAGAGAATCTCCTTAGCTTGTCGTATGATTTTTATGTGGCTACAACTTTACGTTTTCTATAAACAAATTTTTGGCTTATGTATTTTGAGCAAACAGTTAACTTTTGGCCATCATGCGATTAATTACTAATTTTAAGATTTAAAAAAATGGCCCCCGCAAACCATGTTTTATTATTATGAACCCTGCATTAGCTTTTATCGTAATCGTTTTATTTCAATGTATAACATGCTGAAATTTAAATTATTTGGTACCTGCGGTGCGTGGGGTGTTTCAATTCATAATTACAAGCAACTATACTATAAAAAACGGAAATACGATGTTTATTCGATTTTTTTTTTGCAATTATGTGATTTTTATTTTTTGAGAAAAATCATGGTAATGATTTTCACGCAGGCTTGGAGCCTGAGCCTTTAGATAATGTAAATCTGTGGTAGTAAATGACTGAAATCTCACCGAACACAGTAGAAGTCCTTTTAGTGGTGACGTTAGGCACCGACGCGCGCTTCTCCTCTCTGTCGGGGCTCTTACGGGACTTGAACGAGTCTCTGCGTCTGTTCACAAAACAATCATTTAAGTACAACAGTACTCAGAGACGACAATTAAGTTGCTGCTATCTCTTTCTTTTCCATAGTGCTAGTAAAAGATGACACGATAGTTAAAGAAGCACTATACTTAATTCTCTAAGTACGGCAGTTAATTACACTTTTAGGTCCCCACCTATGAAATCGGCGTTTTGTATATGGGAATTTTAAGGACTGCATTTTCCATATTAACATTTTCTTAATTTATTTAACAACCATGAACGCTAATATGTATTTTAAAACTTGTATGCACTAATCTTTAAATACTAAGATACGTATGCCACTTAATTTAAACGAAAAAATAAGTTTTGGCCAAGTTAATACAAATGAAGTGATCTTTTCTGATTTTTTACTATTGACAGTTGTCTATGATGGTCATTATTCGATATAATATCAGACAATGAATATTTTAAATTATAGAAGTGACGAGGTTCTCTATTTGTCAGATCCAATACTTTCAATGATTTTTATAATACCTTTTTTATGATGTTCGCAAAAATACAAATGCAAATCTAATACGAGTGAGTGCATAAGTATCAAGTATTTTTGTTCCGTTCGCTTACTGAAATGATATTAATATTTCTCTCTTTCTTATAACAGCAAAAAACAAAGTCATTTTAATATACATATTAAAAATATAATGAAAAATCATACGCTTTATCAATATTCCATTAAATAAGTATCAAATAATTAATTCTATTCAAATACGAATCTGTTCAATCAATATTGAACTCTATTCTTATGGGCTGAAAGTTTGTAAATCATCTGAAATAATAGCAAGTAGCGCCTCACCTCAAGGGCGCGGGCGAGGGCGGCGTGTCGGACTCGACGGCGACGCTCACCGACCGCTTCTCGTACGTGCGCCGCCGGTCTGCTATGGCCTGCTGCGTGCTTGTATATGGATTACAATATTGTAACTAATAGCGCCTCACCTCAAGGGCGCGGGCGAGGGCGGCGTGTCGGACTCGACGGCGACGCTCACCGACCGCTTCTCGTACGTGCGCCGCCGGTCTGCTATGGCCTGCTGCGTGCTTGTATATGGATTACAATATTGTAACTAATAGCGCCTCACCTCAAGGGCGCGGGCGAGGGCGGCGTGTCGGACTCGACGGCGACGCTCACCGACCGCTTCTCGTACGTGCGCCGCCGGTCTGCTATGGACTGCTGCGTGCCGCTGCCCATGTATGAAATCGTTTAGTTTGGTTTATGGGAGAAGATCCCTATTTTTTTTATTCGCTATTATTAAAATTAAAGCCAAATTAAACACAACTGTGAAAAAATCATCAATTTATCTCTAAAAATGAAAAAGTTACAGGATGTGAAAGTTACGATTTTAAGATAATTTCGCTAATCGGGCGTGTCATACTTTCCAGCGGTGGTATGTATGGGCGCGAAATGGCGTGACGTCACCTGCGGAACATCTCTAGCGGCTCGGCCGCACCACCGCCATACGAGCGATAGGTGGACGCCATACGAGTGACGTCACGCCCGCCGCAATCGGGTCATTCGGGTCGCGCAAATATTCGTCAACTAAGTATTTATTGCTATCTTGATGGATTAAAAAAAAATTACTGTCATATTATTTTTGGCCTATATTTTAATCCCATTCATCATCATCATCATATCAGCCGCACGACACCCACTGCTAGGTATAGGCCTCCCCTAAGGATCTCCACGACGATCGGTCCCGCGTTGCCTGCATCCACTGGCTTTCCGCGACCTTCACCCTCACGTCAGTCCACCTTGTCGGGGGCCTACCCACGGAGCGTCGTCCGGTGCGCGCGAGCCATTCCAGAACCTTTCCGCCCCTATGTGTCCCGCCCATTGCCACTTCAGCTGAGCAATCCTTCGAACGATGTCGGTTACTTTAGTTCGCCTGCGGATCTCCTCATTTCTGATTCGATCACGTAGGGAAACGCCGAGCATGGCTCTCTCCATTGCACGCTGGGTGACCTTGAGCCTCCTTATGAGACCCATAGTTAGCGACTACGTTTCACTGCCGTAAGTCATAATCCCATTCAGTTAAATATAATGTCTTCAACATCACGAAACTTCTCCATTGGTTTAACTTCTCAGGGTTTCGATCTTTTTTGTGACTGCCTGTCTGTAACTTTGAAGCTAACAATTCTCGTTTTGAAATTATTACTTTTGCGATCATGGATCTACGACTTGACAGTTTCAGTTGCTAATAAGAGTGCTATTGCAATGAACTGAAACTGTAAAATCGTATTCCTAATTTCGTATTCAAAAGTAACAATTTCAGTCATTCCGAAACGAGAATTTTTAGCCCTCTTACGCACTAGCGGTCAACCGCGCGGCTCCATTATAATATGAAATTTTGTAGCAGTGCGTACTATGCGTGCCAAATAAGAATAATATCGACAACTTAACGTCACTGGTCAATTTTGTACTGCCAGCAAAAATCCAATGATCGTTTGCCATGCTGATCGATGCCAGCAAAAATAAAAATCATATTTTTATATATTTTGTTTCTTTTTATGCACATCGTATACATTATGAAGTTATCAATTCAGAACAGCTGCGCGGCCGGCCCAATGTATAAAGCCGCGTCTCCTGCGCCGTGTTTTTGTGTTTTCAAACATCACAACAATGTTTTCTCAACGTGTTGGGGGCGTGGCCTATGAGTTTTGTTGAGCAAAAACACAAACATTGTTTGCCGAGACGAACGGAAAACATCCCCCGCTCTCGCCTGCGGGGAGGGGAAGTAACTCATTTTGTGTTGGCGCTCACTAGATGCAGACGCCTCGCCTGCGTTCGTGTGCCATTGTGTGATTTGTGTATTGTCTTAGTGATGGAATGGAATAAGGAGAATACCTACTTTATTTTTAATTGAGTTGGTCAGAGAAAGACCGCTACTTTACTTTACTACCCGGAATCTGTTTCTGTTTCTTCTTTGGAGAACTAAATCCACTATTGCCATTACAGCTACCCCGTCTTCTTCGACGGAACTCATTTTCGAATCTGAGCCGTGATTGGACGCAAATTTTCTCAACAAAACATGTTTTCAAAACAAAACCTAGGCGCAGCGGACGTGCGGTTTGAAAATAATGTTTTGCCAACAATGTTTTGTTGAAAATTAAGCGCAGGAGACCCGACTTAAGAGGGCAACAGAGTTACTTAATCAGGGGGCTAGTGACTAATTACGTTGGGAAGAGAAGATTAGGGGAATATTTGCTAAAGGGAAAGATAACATGTGAGAATAATAAATAGTATTTTGGAAATAATTCTCCTTCCCACTAGCCTATTAATATCTTCTAAGAAGTGTGCTACGCGGCACATAAAAAAATAAAAGAAAAAAATCATAATTTTAGATTTTTTTTCAGCTAATATAATTTGATTGAAATTTTTCAAGCATACATAGGTGAAAATGGAATATGAAAGACAAAATGCAATACGTAATCATGAAGCAAAAATGTTTTAGTAGGTAACTTACTCTGTGTTCTCAAATAATCTTCTCCTCTCTGCCGTGCTGGGCGTCTTCGGCCGGTACCCTGAATCTGAAGAGTTTACGTCTTCTTCTAGACTTGTATCCGATTTGCCGTTTGTGTATTCTTCTGCGAAAAATATTCCCGTGAAGTATATTGCACTTTGTAATATACGATTAAGCAATTACCTAAAATTGGAACACACGCGTAGCACTCTAAGCAACCAATATTCGGAACGCTGACTAGACATAAGTTAATATTCTATTTTATAATTTTATATTTGATTATTCAATAAACATCTATACACGAAACATGACGTTTTTATCTTAACAAAAAGCATCGTGTATTCTCGCGCCTTATGACCATTGCTATGTCAGGTTTGAATTATAAAAAAGCTTTTATTTATTTGGACGATTGCGTAATTTTCGGAAAATCTATAGAAAATCACAACAAAAATTTAATTAGTATACTTGAACGATTTAGAAAAGTAAATTTAAAGTTAAACCCTATGAAATGCGAATTTTTACGCACCGAAATAATATATTCTCACAAAATAACTTCAAATGGCATTTTACCCGATGAAAGTAAAATTGTCACTATGCAGAATTATCCAGTGCCAATGAACTGTGACGAAGTCAACCGTTTCGTCGCATTTGCAAATTATTACAGACGATTCATACCTAACTTTGCAAACATTGTTTATCCTCTTAATAAATTACGTAAAAAGAACGTACAATTTCAATGGTCATCAGAGTGTCAAACAGCATTTCAAAAGTTGAAATCAGCTTTAGTTCAACCACCGGTTTTATCTTATCCCGATTTTTCAGAAAATAATATTTTTCGTTTACAAACAGATGCATGTAAGACAGGTTTAGGTGCAGTTTTATCTAACATGAACGGTCAAGTTGTTGCCTATGCAAGTAGAAATTTGAAACCCGCCGAGACGAGGTACCCCATAATTGAGTTGGAACTTTTAGCAATTGTTTGGGCAGTAAGACATTTTCGTCCCTATTTATATGGACGTAAATTCAAAATTTTAACCGACCACAAACCATTAATTTATTTATTTAACTTAAAGGATCCAACAAGTAGACTTACAAAATTCAGATTATTTTTAGAAGAGTATGATTTTGAAATAGAGTATGTTCCAGGACGAAACAATGCAGCTGCAGACGCATTGAGTCGTATACCCATAACATCTACTACTTTAAAATCATTACAAGAAAATGTTGTATCAGTTTTAACTAGAGCGCAAAGTAAAAAAAATTCACACCCCTACTGACTCTACTTCAGAGAGCTCCGACAGCAACAGGTCTGATCAACCTATTGCGGTAGAAGTTCTCAAAAAACCCGATAACGTCATCGAATTAAGTTTCAATCAAATAAAATATGATAATTATGTAAAGTGTAAAAATAATATTATATCTAACGCGGGATGTTGTGTTTATGTACCGTCGCAATCAGCGATTTATCTGAGTACCCGATCGTCATCTACCCCAGAGGTGTTAGCGAGGGACTTAGAGTCATTGTGTCAAAAAATAGGCATACATGAGGTACTTATTATAAAAGAAAAGTGTATTGAGAGAAAAATTAAAAGTCTTGTACAAGCAGCAAAAAAATTTAATCCTGTAACGCCGCGATTTCTTATAACAAAAGATATATTAAGAATAAATGACAGTGAGCAAAAAAGAGTAATACTAAACGATTTTCATCTATTACCTACTAGCGGACACGCAGGAGTTAATAGAATGTTTAACAACATAAAACAATATTATTTTTGGCCAGGTTTAAGTAACGATGTTAAACAGTTTGTTAAAAATTGCCACCAATGTCAATATCATAAGCATAGTAATAAACATATTAAACAACCGTTAACCATAACATCCACAGCTCATTCATCATTTGAAAAAATTTTTTTGGACATTATGGGTCCAATCGATGTTGATGACTTTAATAATAAATACATATTGACTTTACAATGCGATTTAACAAAATTTGTAGAAGCGTACCCATTATCCAGTAAAGACGCGGTCACAGTCGCCCAATCTTTTACAAATAATTTCTTAATGCGATATGGCATTCCCACGGAAATATTGACTGACCAGGGAACCGAATTCATGTCCTCAGTAATGTCTGAAATATGCTCGTTATTACAAATTAAAAAGTTAAATTCAACAGCCTACCACCACGAAACCGTAGGAGCTTTAGAAAATACTCATAAGACTCTAGGAGCTTTTCTTAGAATCCAGTGTAACAATAACAAACATAACTGGAGTACTTGGATTCCTTATTGGTGTTTTTCTTTTAATACCACAGTGCATAGCGAAACAAAATATACGCCTTTTGAGTTAGTTTTTGGAAAAGTATGTAACCTTCCAAAGAATTTGCAAACAGAAATCGATCCTTTATATAACTATGACAGTTATCCTCGAGAACTCAAGTATCGTTTACAACGAGCACAAGCTGACGCACGACGAAATTTAATCCAAGCTAAAGAAAAAAGGAAATTGATTTATGATACAAATAGTAATCCTGTTACTTATCAGGACGGCGATTTAATATTATTAAAGAACCAAGTAGGAAATAAGTTAGATAGTATATACAAAGGTCCTTATAAGGTATTAAGAGATTTGACGTCAAATGTAGAAATTTTAAGAGATAATAAAGTTGTTATTGTGCACAAAAACAACACGAAATTATTTAATAAATAACAATCTGTTATTTGATACTTAATTAGATAAGTAGGTACATTTGCTATGTAACTTAAGTAACCGTTTAAGTGAATAATATTATGATTGTAATTAAGTAGGTAAAATGTGAAGTTTCCATTACCATTTCTATTTTATTTTATTATGTAACGTTTGTATTAGTTATGATGTAATTTAAGAAATGAAATTATTATGTTGCATTGAAATAAGATAATGTTTAATTTTAGTTCATTTTAGTAAGTAAAGTAAGTAAAGTTTGGTTTGCTTCGACTGTTACGAGTTTGTTCTTTTTGCAGGGAGGGGATGATCCTTTCACTTTTTTAGGGGAGATGAAGTATATTGCACTTTGTAATATACGATTAAGCAATTACCTAAAATTGGAACACACGCGTAGCACTCTAAGCAACCAATATTCGGAACGCTGACTAGACATAAGTTAATATTCTATTTTATAATTTTATATTTGATTATTCAATAAACATCTATACACGAAACATGACGTTTTTATCTTAACAAAAAGCATCGTCCAAATAGATAATATTTCACCCGTATACTATAGATAGTCTGTATAGACTCTATCTATAGTCTATAGAAGTTTAAACAATAAGTGTGAGTTGCACCAAAACGCTGTTAAAGTTAAAGTTATCGTCAAATGGTAATGCTACCTATTTGTCACGTCAAACTTGTCAAAAGACATCATGCTGGCTGACAGCCTCTTTTTTTGGCTAACTTATGCTTAACCGGTACTTTAACAAGCTTGTTATCGTTATAGTTAGGTGGTGCAACTGAGCCTAAGAATAACAAAAGAAGAAATAATCTTTATCAAATCAAAATTAAACCGAATAGGTACTTAAAAACCGTATTTTATTTCTGAAACCCAATCCTATTCAGGAAGCCTTGTCACAATGCAACCTTCCTTATGAGTGGATAAGGAGGATGAGCCATATCACCCCACCCCAATGCGGATTGGTGGGCGTTAACGACTGCAAATGCAGCCAGAACCAACAGCTTAACGTGCCTCCCGAAGTACGGAGTAGCTTGAGATGATAAAATTTTCAGTCACCCATCCTATGACGACCCATGCGAAAGTTACTCAACCTCCGCAATCACAGAGCCAGGCGCTTAACGACTGCGCCACCGACCTCTTTTCGAGTGATATGTGTATAGAAACATGTACAGTGGCGGTCACATAATTAAAGACACCGGTGGGTTTTCATACAAACAAGGTAAATTTGAAGACTTGGTGCTCCGCCAAGGATTGACCTAACTGTGATCTGATGATGGCCATCCAGGGAGTGAATGAGGGCGATTCAGATCGCTAACACACCCAACTGATCTGGGGCCGTATTACGACCTCTTATTTCCAGGCAGTTTTCTGACTGGCTATCAATCTATCTCTTTTATTTGCTATATGACGAGAAAGAGATGTCACTACAGCAATTCATAAACCTGGCAGGATTTAAGAGCTTGTAATACGGCCTCTGATCAGTTTTCTAAGAGTATAAAAATCCTATGGATTTTCTGAAACTGAAAAGCCTGATCTTTATATCTCTAAGAATGTTGGTTGATCAGTTCAGTTAGTTATGTAAAGCGATCTGGATCTCCTTCATTCACTCCCTAAATGGCCATCATCGGATCACAGCTAGGTCAATCCTTCTTCCTTCCTTCTCCTTCTTCTTCTCCAAAGCTAGGAGAACCAAGGCTTCAAAGTTACCGTCGTTTATACGAATCGACTGGTGTCCATAATTATGTGACCGCTACTGTAGGTATAACTTACCTTTGGGAGCAACATCAACATCACTGGTAGGGGAAAGTGACTTTTCCTTCTCCTCTGAAGAGTCTTTGACGACGGGCGTGGACGCCGCGGGGCTCGTCGCGACGGGCGCTGACAGCGGCGAAGTGGCTGTGTCGATAATAACATTCATTGGGTTTTATTAATGGGGATCTTCACGCAAAGCTTAAGCTAGATGGCGCTAGCGTCGAAGCGACCGCTATCAATGATTTGATTGGTTAAAATACGTCAGAAATGACACTTGATATTTGAAACAGCCAATCACATGATTATAGGACAAACGCTTGTTGCGCCATTAGTTCCTCAGTATGCCGGATGCATTGGAAGACATTATTTAATAATTTAACCATATTTTACGTCAGATGACAATAGTGTGTCTAGGGCACAGAATCTCTTGTCACGGACTAAACTTCAATAATTGACAGATCTTTTTTTCTGAAGCGAATAAAATATCCAAGAAGTATAAATTCATAAAATATGAATTTAAACATAATAATAACTAACACATCCTACAAAACTTAGGTTATTGATCCATCAAGCGTTTTGTGATGGACAGTGTGAACGTATAATTTCCACACACAATTGGCGTAAATACCATAAACTTTACTTATATAAGTATCAGTCAAATCAAAACGTTTCCCAAAATTGCATTAAACGATTTGTTATAGAAACCTTTGGTAAAAAAGGTAACTTGAAATTGATAAAAATGACATTTCTAGCCAATCAAAACTATTGATAGCGGCCAGGTCGCCGCTGGAGCCGTCTGCGATTAAGGCCCTTTACTCATTTGTCGACTCAGCAGCAGTACGACACACAGTGGTCGACAAGCGGAAAAAAGTCGAAAAATCAATTATGGGATCATAATCACAAAAAAATATAAATTTTACGGTGTTTTAAAGGAAATATGCCTCATAAGTTGATTAAACACGAAATATATTATTTAAGCGTAATTTTTATGCTCGGATGTCTACGAATGTATTTCTTAGATATTGATGATATTAACAATATTTATTTTTAATTGTCTTTTATGAAGCATTGTGTCTTTATACAAACTATGTTTTGCAAATAATTGCTGTCGTCATGTCCTACTTGATCTATATTAAAGACACGCATTTATATTCGAAATTATAGCTTTTCTTGGATCGTAACTTTTTTGCCTTCTCGATCCTACTGCAGATCTATGTCAATATCAAGAGATTCCTTAGTCCTTCTAGTAATTAGCCTATTATACACAGGTTGGTCAAAAGTTCTGTTACTGAGTTTCTTTATCGATTACTGGCCATTAAAACAAATGAAAAGAAAAAATAAAAATGACATATTATTGACAGTTTTATAAGCTATAATTCCATACCACACGTAAATCATATTTTTTTTATTTCACCATGGAATGGGGGTTGAAGGCGAATCGTGTCGCTGTAATTGCTCTGCACAAATGTGGGCAGCCACCGAATATGATTTTCAAGTTGCTACAAAAGTTGAAAATCAACAAGCAATTTATTTATCGCACTATCCATAGGTACAGTAATACCTTGACCGTCGATGACCGAAAAAGATCAGGAAGACCACGCACCGTTCGGACACCAGCTGTGATCAAGGCAGTGAAGGCGAGAATCACGAGAAATCCCGTCCGGAAGCAAAAGTTATTGGCAATACAGATGACTGTGAAGAGAAGTTCCCTTAAAAAAATTATCAATGATGACCTTGGGCTTCACGCTTACCGTAGACGAAAGGGCCATCTGCTAAACGCACGATTGAAGGCTATGAGGTTAGCACGAAGTCGCGCTCTACTAAAGCGGTACGCACAAAACGGCCATCGAAAAATCTTGTTTACTGATGAAAAAATCTTCACAGTCGAAGAAAATTTTAACCGTCAAAATGATAGAGTATACGCTAAGAATAGCAAAGAAGCCAGCATGATTGCTCCGAGGGTCCAACGAGGTCACCACCCCTCATCAGTGATGATTTGGCTGGGGGTGTCCTATTCAGGGCTAAGTAAGGTTCATTTCTGTGAAAAAGGTGTGAAAACTGGCGCTAGAGTCTATCAAGATACCGTTCTGGAACCTGTTGTCAAACCCTTAAGCCACACTTTATTTCAAAACCAGCCATGGGTCTTCCAGCAGGACTCTGCCCCTGCGCACAAAGCAAAATCTACACAAGCATGGTTTCGGGCTAACAAAATTGATTTTATCGCGCAGGAAGAATGGCCATCCTCCAGCCCAGACTTAAATCCTCTGGATTATGCCATATGGCAACTTATTGAGGAGAAAGCATGTGCTAAGCCCCACATGAATCTCGACTCTCTTAAGCGCGCTATTCTCAAGGCAGTCGCAGAATTGGATATGGTGGTAGTTCGTGCTGCCATCGATGACTGGCCTCGTCGTCTAAAGGCGTGTATTCATGCCAGAGGCGGTCATTTCGAATAATTTTAATACATGATAATCTTAAATATTTGTGCTTTCATTTGGTATATAATTCATTGTAGCATTATTTGTAAATTTAGTATTATTCATGTTTTCCTTAGTTACAGAACTTAGTAACCAACTAGGTATATTAGCTGCTAATATCTGTTATCCTTGACATACAATTCATTTGTCTAATCAGGGTCTAATAAGACCCGAATAAATCCCGAATCTCTCATTCCCGAAAATGCTCCGGCGAATGGTCAAATGAGGATATTATGAACATGCTTCTGGCTTCGTCTGATCCGTTCATCAATAAATTTAGAAGTAAAATCAGTAAAAAATATTTAGTTCTAAACCAAGAAGTTTTAGACCTGATAAAAGAGTGTCATTAATTTTTTATTCATTTCTGTTATGTATTGAACTATAAATTGCACTACTATAACATTTTTTTTATTATTTAAAAGCAATATTATGCAAAGAAACATGATAATACTGAAAAAAAAATATGATTTCCGCACTCCCATATGAAGCCGACCACTGTGCGACATCACCTCGCCATAGTGAACAAGCGTGGCTGCCATGGTTAGAGGTGAGTTAATATGGCGAGGCGATGTGCCGCTGCTGCGCCGACAGATGAGTAAAGGGCCGAACTTTGCGTGTGGATCCCCATTGATGAACTCACCAGATTCCGACTTGGTGATGCCCGGGACGGCAGGCACGGAGAACACCTTGTCGAAGGAGAACTCTTCGTTGCCGGCCGACGCCGAGAACGGCTTGGGCCCGAGCCGCGGCTGACGGGAAACGTACAAATTACAAACACGGCCATTCTTCACGTGTTCAGTAAAGCCACAGAATAAATAAATAAAATGCTTAAGACAATTTCACACGGCGCCATCTAGCCCCAAACTAAGAAGAGTTTGTAATATGGATGCGAGACAACTCATAAACTACTTATATACTTTTTTAAATATATACATTACTTACTTATTACACTTAGTAACACCCAGACCCATCGAGAATTTAAAATTCATCATTTTAATTTCCGCCCGGCCGGGAATCGAACCCGGGACCTCTTGCGTGGTACACTAGCATGTTAACCACTGCACCACTCAGGTCGTCAATATACCATAATGTATGGTCAAGCCGAAGTGGAATAGCAGTGTCTAACATAACAATTTTTACAAAAGGAACTTATGTTAAATCACGAAAAGAATATCAGTAGTTTCATACTAAAATAAGTAGTTATATTTAGTCAAGCAAAATGTATGAGACATCGAGACATATGATATTTTTCCGCAATTTGATATAAGTTCCTTTAGTAAATGTTGTTTGTAATGATGGACACTGTTATTCCACTTCGACTTGACCATATTTTCTGAGACATCCTTAATAATAGTATTAAACGTACAAAAGCCTATCCGCGCAAGGACAATCAAATAATAAGCTACTCTTGCTGAACGACAATAAAGTACAATTTCAAATTGCACAGCGCTGCGTGCCTATTATTATAAGCGCCTCCGAAGCGCTTCTCTTTCTATCGCGTAAAGTCTGTCTATCCTTACTTATCTTATTTCATCATCATCATCATCATATCAGCCGCACGACACCCACTGCTGGGTATAGGCCTCCCCTAAGGATCTCCACGACGACGTCGGTCCTGCGCTGCCTGCATCCATTGGCTTCCCGCTATCTTTACCACATCGTCGGTCCACCTTGTCGAGTCCTACCCGCGGCCCCGCTTGCCTTATATAGTAAACAGTTTTTGACAGTTGTCATACGTCTTTTATACTTAAATCGTTAATGAAAAATATGTTAATAACTTTTAGAAATTGTTATTTATTATTAACAATTTATTTCGTAATCTATTTGTGGAAAACCATTTGTTGTATTTTATTAACGGTTATTTCAATAAAGAGTTGGGTAAAGATTGTTTACCATATAAGTAAGGATATAGACAGACTTTAGCTCTTAATAGAATAAACTATGTCGGGATTTACACCATGTACCTGTTTATTTTTGAGACTCCGATATTTCGGCGCAGTTGCATGCGCCATGATCACGGAAGAACTGTCGATTGTTGCGTGCGGGTAGATGTTATTGGCAGACGAATATTATTTCAACAGAACGCCACTACATACCAAGAATGGTCAGGGAAGCGATTGAAATTACCAAATACAAAAATTTCAATCGTGGGGATGGGTTTAAATTTGGCGGGTGTCTGGAATCCAGTAGTCCGGTTGTGTAAAAACAACAAAAATAAAAAAGTGCCGTTTCGCGTACAGATACAGTGAGTGTCGTGTGTCGAGAACAAATTCGAGTGAATAGTGAGTTTGCAGACAGTGGTACCGGTATCGAACGTAACTAGACGAAGGGTAGACCGATTCGTCTGCCAATAACATCTACCCGCACGCAACAATCGACAGTTCTTCCGTGATCATGGCGCATGCAACTGCGCCGAAATATCGGAGTCTCAAAAATAAACAGGTACATGGTGTAAATCCCGACAAAGTTTATTCTATTAACGTCAATAACCATGGAAATTTAAAACAATAGACTTTAGCTCTGTCCCAACCGACACACGACATGGCTCAACTGAGTCAGCCGCGACCAGTAGGCCAATATAAACATTTAAGCGCGAAGTGCGAGCCCCCTGGTAAAGCTAAGCGTCTATAGACCCGAATCAAACGGTTAAACGACAAACGGATTCTAGTATTCTTTGTATGCGACAAGTTCGTCCACTGATCCCGATCCGGAGTGGACGAGCCTATATTACTTGACTTTTAAACGCCACTAGCAAATAGCTTTAACAAGTGACGAAGGCGTGGAATCATTCTAATTAACTTGCAGTGGTGACAAATAAAACAAAACGACCAAATAAAAATACAAACAAGCACGTCAAACGATAATTTTTCAAAACAGATTTTTTCGGTAATGTTCACAAATAATAAAAAAAACAAAACAATAAAATAATAATTAAAGGTCAAAATATCTACAAACAAACTACACCACACCAAAACTATAATAAAAAACACATGCTCCCATAAAAAAAAAAACAAATCTATTAATCTACCTACACACATCAAGTTCTCTCATCTAACCTTGTAGCCAGAGATTGGAACTGCTGTTGTTCTAGGCTTCGGTTTGGGAACTTCGAAATGATCATCAGCTGAACCCGCCTCCGAAATGGAAGACCTGGGCAAGGGTTTTGGTGCCTGTGACGGCATTCCATTTATCAAACTGTTGCTCCTTGACAGAGAAGACTCTGTTGACTCAGAGCTATCAGTTTTCTCTAAGGTCTTTTCAGTCTTTTCATTGGTCTTTTCCGTCTTTTCGGTCTTCTCTCTCTCGTTTATTTCCTTTTCAGTCTCTATGTCTTCAGCTTTGTTATCGTAGCTGTCTATGCCGTTGTCGATGATTTTCTTATGGAAACCGTTGGTTTCTTTAGCGTCTACTGGTTTGGGATCTTTGTTATTCTGTTTCTCCATGCCCTTAATTAAGTCTTTTACGTTGACGAAGTCTATGCGGTCTTCGTCTTTCGGTTCTGTGTTCGGTTGTGCTTTGGGGGATGGTTTCATTTGTTCTTCTTGAGCTGGTGTGGAGGCCTTTTTGCTTTCAGATTTCTTTGGAGGTGGCATCGCGAGAATTGCCTTTACCACTTCTTCCAAGTTCCCTCGATGTATGACCTGTAATACACATGTTTATAAACAACACATATAAAACTGTAGTATTACTTATATTATGTTCAAAAGTTTGAAAAAGTAAAAGCAACATAACCAAAAATACTACTTACATTATCTACGTAGAGCCATTCACCCAAAACAAACTAACACCACACGAAACACAACTACACATAATCTATTAAAGAAAAAAAAAATTTAATTAGTGTCAAAACAAAAACACACAATTTAAAAAAACTGTAATTTTTTACCAAGTATAAATCAAAAATGATTAGTGTAAACCAAATCCCATAAAATTAAAATTTTAAATAAAAAAAGTAATACATTTTAAAAAACAACTACATAAATACATTTTAAAATAAATTACAAGATTCTAAACTGGGTACTTATTGTCAAATTTCAAAATTCTTCGCACGCAATCGCTTTCATTTAACAGATTGATGTGACACATTGCTACATTTGTTTGGTAAGTTTTTATTTGGGCCAAAAAGAAGCATCAATGTGTCACGAAGCGATTGCGATAGATTTTAAAATAAGACAATAAGTATCCAAGAGCTCAGTAAGCAATCTACTGAAAGATATACACGGTAATTTTTAAAGTATGTCTAAAAATGATAAGTGTTCAGACCACGTTAATAAACAAATTTTACTATGGGGCCAACCACGAAATCGCGAAAAAATAATCAGCTGTTCCATAGAAAAGTACAACATCGACTCGACTATAATGTATGGAACAGCTGATTTTTTTTCGCGATTTCGTGGTTGGCTCCATAGTAAAAGTTGTTCATTAACTTGGTCTGAACACCCCTTTAAATTTTTAGATATACTTTAAAAATAACCGTGTATAAAACCAAAGAAAAAATACCAGTCTTGTTGTTTAAAAAAATAAATTCATGCAAAATATAACCCCTCGAGCCATAACTACTCAATGAATAATCACAAAAATATTAAACCAGCCAAAAACTGAAATGGTACATGTTCAATCCAATACTTCGCACACATGATACTTTTAGCACCGGCGATCAACAATTCCTGGTCTTGGTGGTACACATAATGTATTAACCTGTGCTATACATTACACACATACCTGTGCATTATTGTGGTTGGGGTGCAGTGATATGTTGGGCAGCGGGTAATCCTGGTGCTCGAGCCAAATAATGTATGAACCTGTGCTATACATTACACACATACCTGTGCATTATTGTGGTTGGGGTGGGGCGATATGTTGGGTACCGAGTAATCCTGGTGCTCGAGCCACATAATGTTTGAACCTGTGCTATACATTACACACATACCTGTGCATAATTGTGGTTGGGGTGCAGCGATATGTTGGGCACCGGGTAATCCTGGTGCTCGAGCCACATAATGTATGAACCTGTGCTATACATTACACACATAGGTTGTTGGGTACCGAGTAGACATGGGCGCCGCGCCGGCGTGGCGCCACCATGTGTTACCAGCACGCCGCCGCCGCCGCCGCCTATGCCGCGCGGCGTGGATTTTTGGCCAAAAAACAAACTTATTGTCGAAAGTTAAACTATTTATGTCAGTTTTTTGACGACTCGTTATTTCTGTAACTTACTAAATAATGCTGTCCTGTATGTGCTGTATTCTTGGGTTGTATTCAACGAAGATCTCTTTTTTTCTAAAAAGTTGGATTTATCGAAGCCTGTAAGTGGACTGTGTTTGTCCTATCTAGCACAAACATAATAGTCATCAACTTCGAGTGTTGTGTTCCCAATAGATATTTCTTGGTTTCTTGTAAAGCACTTCTACAATATTTGAGCGCTGTGTTCAAGTCCTCCAAGATCTCGCAAGAACTTAAACATCGGCAAAACGAAGGTTTGCTAAGTATTTCACACTTCTTTTCCAGTCCAGCCGGATACAGAAACTTTAAAGTATCGCAGGGGTGAATAGTTTCAGAGAAAAAACGTACCCTTGTCGCGATAGTATGGGAATTGAACTCTGGTTTTGAATTTTTAGTAATTTTAAACGAAGTATTTATATTTTTAAGAACCCCAACACAGCACTTCGTAGTTGGCAGCTTTGGAGAAACTGCAGCACTCCCATGCCTTGATCGAAGGGAAGGCTTTCATAGTCCTCGAATGCTAAGTAAAATGGCAGATTGTACTCAGTATTCTGTATGTTTTAACGACTGGAAAATGCTTTATGCATGTCCTAGCTTCGGGGGATGGCTAAAGCCTGATGGTCACTGGGACCTACCAATGTGGTATACCTCTCAAATCAGTCAATGTCTTTTTGAATCGTCTTGGAACAGTGCTTTATCGAACCATTCGACGTCATCTGACTACAAATTACTCAAAGTAGCATTGGCAACTGGTGGAGCCACGGAAATCATTGTGCACACTACCGTGATTATCCCACGGCATATAAATCCGTGAAGTCTGTTCGTCCATCCGGGAAGGCAAAGTGTGTCCTGGGACACGACACGTGGGAGACCCTAAGTCAGGGGATAACTGTGCAGGTACAGGTCTTTCAAAGTCTCAGCTACAAGAACCACAAGATCGGCAAACTGTTATACTCAAATATCTCAGTAGAGCTTTCCAAGGCATTCCCTGCTGGCTTTCCGGAGAAAACGGGGATCGTAAAACGAACCTTCTCGACCAATCCCTATACGTCCTGCCGCCGTAGCGTATAGTATACCTAGATATGGTCAATAACCAGTCTTTTCGGAACTCAGCTTATTCAAGAAGTTGGTTGGAAGTAGGAAGTCTTCAAACCCGCGAGTAATACGATTTGTAATTTTATACAAATCATATCACTCTTGCAGATGTGGCTCAGGCAAATTGAGTGAGATCTATTAGTTCTTCAAGAGTGTCTCACAAGAGATTCGCCTGACCTGTTAGGTACATGTATTAAGCACAATCTTATTTATATTATAATACTGTGCCTTAGGGCTTAGGCCTTCTACCCTCATCATCATCATCATCATCATATCAGCCACACGACACCCACTGCTGGGTATAGGCCTCCCCTAAGGATCTCCACGACGATCGGTCCTGCGCTGCCTGCATCCACTGGCTTTCCGCGACCTTCACCAGATCGTCGGTCCACCTTGTCGGGCGCCTACCCACGGAGCGTCGTCCGGTGCGCGGTCGCCATTCCAGAACCTTTCTGCCCCAACGGCCATCGGTTCTTCTCGCTATGTGTCCCGCCCATTGCCACTTCAGCCGAGCAATCCTTCGAGCGATGTCGGTTACTTTAGTTCTCCTGCGGCTCTCCTCGTTTCTGATTTGATCACGTAGGGAAACGCCGAGCATGGCTCTCTCCATTGCACGCTGAGCGACCTTGAGCCTCCTTATGAGACCTATAGTTAGCGGCCACGTTTCACTGCCGTAAGTCATCACTGGCAACACACACTGTTCAATATAGATTTTCGTCTTGAGACATTGAGGTAAGTCGGACGCGAAGATTTTTCGAAGCTTCCCGAATGCTGCCCACCCGAGTTGGATTTGACGAGAGATCTCTTTCTCGAAGTTGGACCTACCTAACTGGACTGCCTGTCCTAGGTATACGTAGTGGTCAACAACTTCAAGTGTAGTGTTCCCAACATGAACTGGAGAGGGTACAACATGGGCATTTGACATAATTTTCGTCTTTTCCATGTTCATCCTAAGACCCACTATTTGGGAAGCACTACGGAGATCTTCGAGCATTGTGTTCAGGTCTTCCATGGTCTCAGCCATAAGGACTATATCATCGGCAAAACGAAGGTGTGTTAGGTACTCGCCATTAATGTTGATGCCGAGTCCTTTCCAGTCCAAGAGCTTAAAGATGTCCTCCAACGCAGCTGTGAACAGTTTCGGAGAAATAACGTCTCCCTGTCTCACACCACGCTGCAGTTGGATAGGATTTGTGTTCTGGTTCTGTACTCGGATCGTCATGGTGGCATTTTGGTATAAGTACCTCAACACCTCGATATACCTATAGTCCACTTGGCACCTTTGGAGAGACTGCAGCACCGCCCAGGTTTCAATCGAATCAAAGGCTTTCTCATAGTCCACGAACGCCAAGCAAAGTGGCTCATTATACTCATCGGTCTTCTGTATAACCTGCCGCAGCGTATGGATGTGGTCTATGGTGCTAAAGCCTTTTCGGAACCCGGCTTGTTCGGGAGGTTGGAAGTCGTCGAACTTGCGAGCGAGACGATTCGTAAGGACTCTCGAAAACAACTTATAGACATGACTCAGAAGCGAGATGAGTCTATAGTTCTTTAAGAGGGACTTGTCACCCTTTTTAAAGAACAAGATCACCTCACTTATGTTCCATGTCCTTGGCGTTCTGCCCTGGACGATGACGGAATTAAAGAGCTTCTGGAGGACTTTGAGTATCGGCTTACCGCCCGCTCTCAGAAGTTCTGTAGTGATTCCATCGTCACCCGCCGCCTTGTTGTTTTTCAGCTGTTTGAGAGCCATACTAATCTCGTACAGGCTGACGTCCGGGATATCTTGGGTATACTCTCAACCTAGTTGGGGTAGCAAGGGTGAAGGAATTAAAAACTTCTGGAGAGCTTTTAAGCATACGGCTTGTTTTCATGTTTTTTGTCATTTCGGCATCCTTGCTGCCTTGTTACTGTTTAGTTGCTTAAGCAGTACTAATTTCATACAGGCAGACGTCCGGGATATTTTTGGAGTATTAAATTTGGTAAGCTTGGTTCTAATAAACGTAAAGTGATAAATTGTATAATGCAGCGTTCTCTAAAGCCATATAACTATTCATGTCAATTAAGCTTTAAAAAAAATCCACGCCGCCGGCGCCGCGCCGCCGCCGACCTAAAATTGCCAGTTCGCCGCCGCCGCAATTTTTTAACGCGGCGCCCATGTCTAGTACCGAGTAATCCTGGTGCTCGAGCCACATAATGTATGAACCTGTGCTATACGTTACACACATACCTGTGCGTTATTGTAGTTGGGATGCAGCGATATGTTGGGCACCGGGTAATCCTGGTGCTCGAACCACATAATGTATGAACCTGTGCTATACATTACACACATACCTGTGCGTTATTGTGGTAGGGGTGCAGCGATATGTTGGGCACCGGGTAATCCTGGTGCTCGAGCCACATAATGTATGAACCTGTGCTATACATTACACACATACGTACCTGTGCGTTATTGTGGTTGGGATGCAGCGATTTATTGGGCACCGGTTAATCCTGGTGCTCGAGCCACATAATGTATGAACCTGTGCTATACATTACACACATACCTGTGCGTTATTGTGGTTGGGATGCAGCGATATATTGGGCACCGGTTAATCCTGGTGCTCGAGCCACATAATGTATGAACCTGTGCTATACATTACACACATACCTGTGCGTTATTGTGGTTGGGATGCAGCGATATATTGGGCACCGGTTAATCCTGGTGCTTGAGCCACATAATGTATGAACCTGTGCTATACATTACACACATACCTGTGCGCTATTGTGGTTGGGATGCAGCGATATGTTGGGCACCGGTTAATCCTGGTGCTCGAGCCACATAATGTATGAACCTGTGCTATACATTACACACATACCTGTGCGTTATTGTGGTTGGGATGCAGCGATATATTGGGTACCGGTTAATCCTGGTGCTCAAGCCACATAATGTATGAACCTGTGCTATACATTATACACATACCTGTGCATTATTGTAATTGGGATGCAGCGATATGTTGGGCACCGGTTAATCCTGGTGCTCGAGCCACATAATGTATGAACCTGTGCTATACATTACACACATACCTGTGCGTAATTGTGGTTGGGATGCAGCGATATATTGGGCACCGGTTAATACTGGTGCTCGAGCCACATAATGTATGAACCTGTGCTTTACATTACACACATACCTGTGCGTTATAGTGGTTGGGATGCAGCGATATATTGGGCACCGGTTAATCCTGGTGCTTGAGCCACATAATGTATGAACCTGTGCTATACATTACACACATACCTGTGCATTATTGTGGTTGGGATGCAGCGATATGTTGGGCACCGGTTAATCCTGGTGCTCAAGCCACATAATGTATGAACCTGTGCTATACATTATACACATACCTGTGCATTATTGTGGTTGGGATGCAGCGATATGTTGGGCACCGGTTAATCCTGGTGCTCGAGCCACATAATGTATGAACCTGTGCTATACATTACTCACATACCTGTGCGTTATTGTGGTTGGGATGCAGCGAAATATTGGGCACCGGTTAATCCTGGTGCTCGAGCCACATAATGTATGAACCTGTGCTATACATTACACACATACCTGTGCGTTATTGTGGTTGGGATGCAGCGATATATTGGGCACCGGTTAATCCTGGTGCTCGAGCCACATAATGTATGAACCTGTGCTATACATTACACACATACCTGTGCGTTATTGTGGTTGGGATGCAGCGATATATTGGGCACCGGTTAATCCTGGTGCTCGAGCCACATAATGTATGAACCTGTGCTATACATTACACACATACCTGTGCGTTATTGTGGTTGGGATGCAGCGATATATTGGGCACCGGTTAATCCTGGTGCTCGAGCCACATAATGTATGAACCTGTGCTATACATTACACACATACCTGTGCGTTATTGTGGTTGGGATGCAGCGATATATTGGGCACCGGTTAATCCTGGTGCTCGAGCCACATAATGTATGAACCTGTGCTATACATTACACACATACCTGTGCGTTATTGTGGTTGGGATGCAGCGATATATTGGGCACCGGTTAATCCTGGTGCTCGAGCCACATAATGTATGAACCTGTGCTATACATTACACACATACCTGTGCGTTATTGTGGTTGGGATGCAGCGATATATTGGGCACCGGTTAATCCTGGTGCTCGAGCCACATAATGTATGAACCTGTGCTATACATTACACACATACCTGTGCGTTATTGTGGTTGGGGTGCAGCGATATGTTGGGCACCGGATAATCTTGGTGCTCGAGCCACATACCCGCGTTCAGGTACGTCACGGCGCCGCTAGTTTCCGGGTACAAATCCGCGTGGTATTCGCGGTAACTCTGAAACAATGCATTATGGATCATTTTGAGCCATTTTAATGACGAACTGCTGAATGGGGCACAGGCAGAGGGTCACACTCCGCGCTTAAACTTTTATATTAGCCTACTGCTCGCGGCTGACTCAGTCGAGCCAGCGCGCGAGGGATGTCACGTGTCGGTTGAAACAGAGCTACGCGACCGCGATAGAATGAGAAAGTGCATACAATAATAGACACGCAGCGCTGTGCAAATTGAAATTGTACGTCATTGCCGTGCACCGAGAGTAGGTTATTATTTGAGTGTCCTCGCGCGGATGGCCTTCTGTATGTTTAGTAGTTATATTCTGTGATACTGCTGAAGAATGGGACACAGTCTTCTTTCTGGATGGATAAGGAGAAGGAGGATCGGCCACGTGGTGGGTATGTGGGTCCAATGCAGGTGGTTGTTAAAGACTGATAGTGCAGCCAGGACATTACAAAGCTCGGATACTTTTATTTTAAAAACAACTTAACGATATGCTTGTTTTAACCGAGTATAATCCAGTTAGGTCACCATCCGAATAGCTGGTTGCGCGTGGCGAATGGTTCTCATAGTATATGCACGACACGAATTGCTACTTATTGCTACCTTTCTTCATCAATTGCTACCTACAATACTTTCAGAGAAATGCTTTTTTTGACCAGCCTATTTTAAATTATACATAATAAATTCATATATTTTTGCCTAATGTATGTAGGAAGCTAAAACTTAAATTCGTGAACGTAGCAACTAGGTAGCAATTATTGATAAAACAAAGTTTAAGAAATTCAACGTCCTTCATACTAAACAAGGAGGTAACAAGCCAACATCCTGACAAGAACAGCCTGACATCCGAATGGCTGGTCAAAAAAAATATTGTATTTGTCTAAAAGTATTGTAGGTAGCAATTGATAAAGAAAGGTAGCAATAAGGTAGCAACTCGTGAATATACTTTGAGAAACATTCGCCACAGGCAACCAGCTATTCTGTCGCTAAGTTAGAGTATTCATAATCATTATCCTGTGTAAAAGTAAGTAAAGAATATAAAATCAGCTGTTTAATTTCTTACCTTTCTAGGCACCTGGTACATAATAGGCACAACTGAAGACCCAGTAAGCTGCAGCACCCGGTTTACCTCGCCCTCCATCACGCGCAGCGCTCGCTTTGGCACTAAACACGCGCCTTTGGTCTGTTCGCCTACAGAATGTTAACAAAACAAATTATTTATGTGACAAAGACAACTAAATATGTATCTAAATAAAATCTATTTTATCATTGATTAAATCAAATTGGTATTTTTATTTACTATTTGTATAAAAAATAATTCTTAATTTTAGATAACGGATACACTTTTTGTTAAGGGTATGATTCCGATCTCAGCAGCAAGTCGCAGTGCTGCCGCAGTAGTGCTCTCTAAATTGAACCGTAATGTTATGAAAGACGGCTCAATTTGAAGTGAGCGGAGAAGTGTCGCGACCGCATAGCTATGCAGTTGCGACACTTCTCCGCTCACTTCAAATTGAGCCTTTTAGTCCTAATATTACGGTTCAATTTGGAGCGCACTGCTGCTTGCTACCGAGATCGAAATCATACCTTTAGATTTACTGCATAATGCTGTATTTTTCATTTAAAGAAACTGCCAAATCATCCATCCTAATATCTTTCATCTAACATTTTTAACTATTTTATTGATCAGCACCCTGATTATATAAAAAGAAACCATTTAGCGACCGGTTGCATTTGACATACATTGCCACTTTTCTTTGGTATGTTTTATTTTAACCCAAAAAGAAGTAGCAATGGATCACGATCATCTGTGAACTGCAACAAGTCGCTAGGTGGTTTTTAATTAGATAATCATCCCGCCGAACTTGTTTCTTCCGAATTAAAGTGTCTAGAAATAAGTAAACAAAAGCGCGTTGTGGTTTCACGCACTTTTTAAATGGATTTTATAGGCTAGGCTAACAATCGTGGTTTTTTTTTCGATTTCTTCCAACCCTGATTATTAAGTTGAAATTTATGTATTGACAATGCTAATATTAGAAATTAATAAACTTATTAGAAATGTTTAAAAATTAATTTAAGATCAGTTACTTTAGATATGATTTCAGTTGACTCACCAGAATGCCTCAGCCCTTCAATCAGGAACGGTTCCCTGTCCGTCAGCTCCATATACAGTATAGTAGTGTCTCCCTTCCCGGCCAAGAACAGCATGTTGGTGTCAGGGTCGAACAACGGCATCAGGATGCCCGTGGAACAGTCAAGCTCTAACGTCTTTTGCGTTTGAGACAAGTTGCGGATATCACGAATCATGATTTGACGGAGACGGGCTGAGTCGAAACCTGTTTGAATAAATATTATGTGAAATAAAACACTTTTTAACGGATACTAGCGCGGTTTTATTGAAAGTACTTTGATAATTAGTTGGTATTTGATTTGATTTTTATTTTCCCGATGTTTCAGCACCTTTGCAGCTACCATAGTAACGGGGGACTAAATCAAACCAAATACCAACTAATTATTAAAAACACTTTACAGTTAAAACATTTTACAGTTGGGTAAGGCAAATTGATCTGTTTACGTAGTTTATTTTCATAAATAAAACACATATCTACTATGGAATAAGGTTATAGCTGATTTTAAAATTGTAGCTAAGAGAATAATTTGACCGAACAACTCATTTAAATGGCCAACTTTCTATTTAATGATGGTTATTGAATGCTAATACTAACTTTGTGCCTTAAAATAAGCAAAAGACAATTAAACCCATGTCTAGATGATTGCTTAATTTTTAAAAGATAACATTGCATTTTAAATTTTTAGAAAGATTGCCATTGTGCCCTCTCTGGCAGTTGTGATAAGTCATCAGTAGAGACCGGATTATATGCAACATAAAAAGTCTAAAATGTGCATGCAAATATGCAAGAAAAATTGCTAAAATATGCACGAAAATCCATAAAAAGGGCCAAAATATGCAACATGAAGTAATGAAAATAAGTTTTTTAAGATTTTCAATTTTCAGAAAGGTATTATTACTAAACGATAACAATCGTATTTGCGAAAATATCAATTACAAAATATATTTGACATTGAAATTTACCTTTAAAAATGTATACGACTAAGTACCTACTGTTCTAAATGTTCCTTAGACAAATTGTGTCTACGATCGCTTAATACATTTTTGTAAGCGGAAAGGACCGTCTTACGTCCACTGAGGTGGCTGGGCAGAATTTAAATTTAGGTGCCATGTTTCGACATGTTAGACATCTGAACGATGAACGAAATCAAGCGTAAATTTGGCAGATGTCAAAAATGTTTGCTAAAATATGCAACTTCTACTGAAAAGGGGCTAAATATGCAAATGCATATGCAATATGCATTTGCATATAATCCGGTCTCTAGTCATCAGCCATTTTTAATGTCCCTACCCTACTGCTGGGGCGGGGCACGCACAGGCCTTCGTTATGGGTGGTAAGGTAAGGATGGGCCATAACCCACTACGCGGCCCAATGCGAATTGATGGGTGTTAATGACTGCAAATGCAGCCGAGACCAACGGCTTAACGGCCTTCCGAAGCACGGAGGAGCTCGAGATAAGTAATAAATATTTGGTCACCCATCCCATGACCGACCTTTGCGAACGTTGCTTAAGCCATAAATAATACCAACCGGTAGTAAGTATTCTGTCCTGATCACCGAGCCACACGATCCTGCTGTCCTTGATATTCTGGTGGCTGTTTGCCACGTTGATGACCGGAGTGCTCGCTCTGGGGTCAATCACACGGACCTTCTTGTCTTTGCAAGAGGTAGCAAGCAACTTGCCATCCTTCTTCCATGATGTTGATTGAATCACTTCTGCGTGATCTCTGTTGACTGTACAAAATACTATCTTGATGTTAATGGTTTCACAGATATTATAACTACAAGTTGAATATCAACTTAATTACTTTTGTAATTGTTGAACAAAGGAACAGGGTGTGTTAACCCTAAAGTTAACTAATCAGAATTAATCTAAGGCTAGTCACAGAATCCTACTAATATTATAAATGTGAAAGTTTGTGGGTTTGGATGTTTGTTCCTCAATCACGCAAAAACTACTTAACGGATTTGGTTGAAATTTGGTACACAGATAGTAAATAGCCTAGATTAAAACATAGAATACTTTTTATCCCGATATTCCCACGGGAATGGGAACCACGCAGGTAAAACCGCGGGCGGCCGCTAGTATTATAGTCAAAGTCAAATAAGCTTTATTCAAATAAACTTAATTATTAAGTACTTTTGAATCGTCTATATTTTCCTACCACCCGTTCCAGACTTTTTTTAGCTGACAAGAAGAACGGGCGCAAGAAACTTATCAGCTGTAACAGCCATAAGTAACGATATTTACAAACTTGAATATAACGTTACCAGATAATTACAACAGGGTGACAGGATTATTGGCAACAACATAGACTTATTATATTACTTCAACAAAGTACTTATAGTAGCAAGTTATGTGTTACATCATTTCCACGCATTTTGATCTTTAAGATAATCATCTACTTTATAATAACCTTTACCCATGAGCGTTTTTTTAACATGGATTTTAAATTCATGCAAAGGCAGATCAATCACTTGTTGCGGAACTTTATTAATAAAGGCTATGCCTTTCCCCATAAATGAACTTCTAGATTTTGCAAGCCTAAATCTTGGAACGGCAAGTTTATCTTTATTTCTTGTATTAAACTGGTGAATATTGCTGTTCTTAGGAAATGAATCATAGTGTTTCCTTACATAAACTAAATTTTCATATATGTATTGGCCTGCCAAAGTTAAGATGTTTATTTCTTTAAACAATTCTCTCAAGCTATCTCTTCGCCGAAGATTGTATATGGCGCGAACAGCTCTTTTTTGGAGTACGAAAATATTTTCAATACTGGCAGCTGAGCCCCATAATAGCAGTCCATAAGACATTACACTGTGAAAATAA
Organism: Agriphila tristella; assembly: GCA_928269145.1. Lineage (NCBI taxonomy): Eukaryota > Metazoa > Arthropoda > Insecta > Lepidoptera > Crambidae > Agriphila > Agriphila tristella. The sequence goes on from OV743435.1 coordinate 5,830,469, forward strand.
CTATAATATACTAACCTTGCCGTTTCAATATCAGTTAAAAGCCTTATTTTCTTAACAGCGAATGCTGCTGAACTAAGTCTACTTGACAAGGCTTCAATATGTGGATCCCATTGCAGTCGAGAATCTAGTGTAATACCTAGAAATTTTGTACTCTCAATAAACTCGACTTCATCGTTATTCAAATTAATATTTAATTTTGTCTGCTCAACATTAGGTAATGAAAATTTTACACATTTAGTTTTTTTGGGGTTAAGTGCTAAATTATTGCTATTAAACCAGTATGAAACTTTAGAGAGGGCGCTATTTACTTCGTCCGAACAGTTGTTACCTCTGTTTACTTTGAAAACTAAAGAAGTATCATCCGCAAATAGTACTGTCTCACATAAATTATTCGCGTAATTGGGAAGGTCATTTATATAAATTAGAAACAGCAATGGGCCCAATATTGATCCCTGTGGCACACCCATATTGGTGGGGGCTCCAGTAGATTGAGTTCTATTAATCACTACTTTCTGAGTCCTATTGTACAAATACGATTTCATAAGGCTAACTGATTTGTCAGAGACACCATAATGTTCTAGCTTCTTTAATAGTGTTTGGTGATCAACGCAATCGAATGCCTTAGAAAGGTCACAGAAAATGCCAATTACATCTTGCTTTTCTTCCCAAGCGACAAAAATATGTTTGAGAAGTGCAATTCCAGCATCAGTAGTATTTTTACCTTTGGAAAATCCAAACTGATTTTTATGAAGAATGTTATTGGATGTGAAATAATCTAGTAATTGGGAATATATAATTTTTTCAAATATTTTACTAAGTGCTGGTAGTATAGATATTGGCCTAAAGTTAGCTGGGTCACTTTTATCCCCAGATTTAAAAAGAGGAATCAATTTACTATTTTTCATTAAGTTAGGAAAGACCCCTTCATCAATACATTTGTTAAAAATAAAAGCCAAGTAAGGGGCTAGTATATCAATTATTGATTTAATAATGCTTGTTGACATGCCCCAAAGATCTTCTGTTTTTTTGACATTAATTGTTTTAAAAGCTTTAATAATATCTTCACTATTTATATATTTAAAGAAAAAGGTTTCCTTGCGCTTATCAACACTAGACTCTAGGAGGGAGACTGCGATGTTGGGACAAGCACTAAGAGTACTGGTTGTTTCTATTGGTATTCGAGCAAAGAAATCTTCAAAAACTTTAGCGACCTTATCGTCAGATTCAACAGTTTGATCACCAATTTTTAAACAGAAGGAATTCATATTGGATTTTGATTTGCCCGTTTCTTTGTTAATAATGTTCCAAGTAGCCTTAATTTTATTATCTGCTGATTTAATTTTATTTGAAAAGTACTTGGACTTTGCTAGAATACAAACTTCTCTGAATGTTCGTGAATACTTCTTGACAAATTCAATGAAGTTAGAATCACAGGAAGTAGCTTTCTCTGCATAAAGTTCGTATAATTTCCTTCTGCTTTTATATATACCGGGTGTGGCCCAGTCACTAAATTTCGTACTATCATTACATTTGATGACTTTTTGTTTAAAAGTTTCACTAAATTCAGTTTGGACTACGCTAAATAAATGGTTATATAAGTTATTGGCTTCAAAATTTGGTTCTGGTAAAGTTTCAATTTTACTTGTGACATTGTTTCTGAATTTTTCAATACAGTGTTTTTTTATTGGCCTACACATTATTTTCCTTTTAGACGGAACATGATGGTGCTCAATAGAGGCTAATTGTCCACTATGGTCGGACTTAATACAATGGGGAGGAAAAGCGCAATTTTATCCCGATAGGTGGCGTCTGGTCTTGGTACCGGGCCGCCTCAAAGAAAGTGTCAAAACATATGGGAATCTCTTGGAGTATTGCACTTTTTAATTTTATACTGAGAAAATTCCGCATTGTTATGCATGTAACTTGTAAATTATTGGAGTTAATCGATTTCCCAGTAACAAAAAAAATATTGGGCAAAAAAATATCAAAAAAAAGATGCTTTTCCCTCGATTTTCTCCTTTGCTGAGCCTGAGAAACATTATAAATCAAAAGGAATGTTTCATGAATTTGATGAAGCTTCGCCAAAATAAAACAACATTTGAATTATAACAGCTTTGTTCTTTAATATTTCAACCTCAGCAGTTTCTAGCATATTTATAACTTGGATGAATTTGATAGGTATATCAAATATGGAATAAGCCCAATATTGGGGCCAAACAGAGAATTAATAGAATTTTATATGCCAGAGTCATTCAAGAAACTTAGAATAATAAAATAAATATGATAAAACGGTTCGTGTAATTTTGGATGGTACAGAAATTCCAGTACAGAAACCTGAAATTACTATTGCACAGAAGGCATCATCAGGCAACTATAAACACGGAAATTCACACTCAGTTGCTTTGTTAAAATTTAAATCATATGCTTCTAATCTGAAATAAAAAGATTACTTGTAAATCTTACACGAAATTTAAAGAAATGTAATGCTTGTTAGCAATTTTTTGTAAGTTGCTATAAACTTTCTTGCCTGTTGTTTTGGCTTTTCTTTTCCGTAATTCTTCTTTTATATGAGCTAAAGTTAGCATAGAATACATTGTTTGTCCGCAAAACCGAAAAAAATACAATCTAAGAAAGTAAAATCACGTAATACACAGTCAAGACAATATAAGCTCAAACTGACAATTGTTCCAAAGAATGAAGCGCCATCTGTAATTCACTTTGCCTTCGCCTCCCCATTCAAAATTGATTTTTCAAGTACATTGCAGTTACAGAAAATATTATCTAAGCAAGTTGCCGATGTGGGTGTGATTCGCGTTGGTTCATTAAAAGTATGTAGCAAATTAAATGATTTAAATAGGTTTATGAACCTACTCGACAACTTAGCTAATTTAGGATCTAAGATGTCGACGTTAAAATCTCCACAAATCACGACTTTTTTATTTTTCCTACAAGTTATTTTTAAGACTTCCTCCATAGTGGACTCAAAGTCAGAGTAATTCGCTCTGGGGGGTTTATATACACATACTATAATTATTTGATCAAGTTCCACACAAGACAACTCAATGGTTCGTTCAATTGAGAGGGATACTACATCTTTGCGCTCTTTACATTGCAAACTATTGTGTAGAATAATAAGTGAACCCCCTCTTATAGCAGATTTCCTATTAAGTGAGCTAACAACTTTATAATTATCCAAACTCAAAATTAATTCGTGCTTTTTCAACCAATGCTCAGTAACACATAACACATCAATATCTTCAGAGTTTAAGAATAAGCTTATTTCTAAATCTTTGCCAGAAAAGCCTTGCATATTTTGGTGAACAATTCTTAAACAGTTTGGCTTTCCTACTGTCGGCTTAGCGCTAGAGGACGCCTCTATTGTCTCAAATGGTAATTTAAATTATTACTAAAATTATTAACAGAATTATTTGGAACGGATTTAAACAATATTACTTTACTGACATTCAGAGAACAAAGGGAATTACAATATGTCATCAATTGGTTTTTGGTGACATTAGCCCTATTTCCAATTAAAATTATCAATTTTGTGTTATCGCTGAATGTTTTTTTTACAATTATATTCATAATGTCATCTAAAGTTGACCCAGGCATACAATGATTAATGACATTTTCCCCTAATTGATTTTGTAACAAATGGCCTAAGTTCTTTCCAATTTCATCACAATACATAATGTATTGTGATGAAATTGGTTTACTACAATCATCTTTTATACATGAACTAATTTTGCTAGCACTTAGTATACTATTGGAAATATTAGAAACTTCAGGCTCACACACCGAGTAAGTAATTGCACACTCTGGGGCAGACTGGGTCGATGCTTCTTTTGTTATTAAATCAACATTTCGGTTTAAGCAGCTACACTTCTGTTTGTTGCCGAGGGACTCAAACCGGTCTGTATTGAAATTACACATATCAATCATATCATTTGCAGCTAACTTTTGGTAAACTAACTGCTTGCGAGAAAACTCACTCAAGTTGTTATACATTTCCCTAAGTGACAGTTCTAAATTGTCAATTTTGTCACCTAATCGATTATTAATCATTTCACATTCTTTATTTTTATTACATGTAACCCTATTTATTACATTTAATTGCTCTAACAATGACTTGCGTTCTTTTCTCAGCTTTGAATATTTACTATAATAGTTTTGCCTATTTATCAACTTTTGAGTTTTTCTAATGTATCTATTTAACTTAATATATTTTTTAATTTTTTTCCCGCCATTCAGTTGACAGTTATTTCTACTAATAATTGATTTATCATCAAAGTTGGTAGAAACCCAAATTGACTTATCATATATTGCAGAGTCACACTGCTGTAACTCACTGAACAGACTTTGAGAATGCTTTTCTTCTGTAATATTTTTATTTTCCTGTTCTAACTCTAAGATATTCTTTTGTGCAAGAGACAAACTGATTTCAAGATCCGTGATGCGACTCAAGGCCTGTTCATGTGTGTTACTGCATTCTCTAAATATAATAATACTAATATAATAATACTGCTTATAATAATACTTACTAAAAGTACATAAAGGCAATGACATTAAAATAAAAAGCTATTCTTGCTGCACAGCAATAAAGAACAATAGGGTATTTTCCAAATTTATGAAAACTGCTTATATTTAAAGATTGGGACGAACAATTTAACAGAAAAATAAAAATGAATTAAATAATGTCTTTTTTCTCCAAAAAACCAATTAAAATGAAATATATTTTTGATGCTTTTGAATTTACCGCCAAAACGCTCGGTTCGATGACGTCTACTGTGTGACGTCAACTTTGTGTAAACAATTTCAACATCTTTGTACCTAGTCTGTGTTACAATTTACTCTATAGTTTACACAAAGTTGACGTCACTCAGTATATGCCATTGAACCGAGCGTTTTGGCGGTAAATTCAAAACAATTAAAAATAAATTTGACTTTAATTGGTTTAATGGAGAAAAAAAACATTAATTAATAATTTTTTATTTTTTTGTTAAATTGTTCGTCCTAATCGTTAAATATAAGCAGTTTTCAGAAATTTGGAAAATACCCTATTTCAAATTGCACAGCACTGTGTGCCTATTATTATAAGCACCTCTGAAGCTCTTTTCTTTTTGTCGCGTAGCTCTATCTAACCTGACACATGACATCCCTCGTGTGCTGGCTCGACTAAGTCAGTCGCGAGCAGTAGGCTAATATAAAAGTTTAAGTGTGGAGTGAGACCCCCCTGGCCTGGTTCTGGTTGAAAATGTGAACTTTTGCCAGGCCTCCATCACTCGCTCAAGGTCGCGCGATCAGCACCTACCGCTAGCCGTTCGTTCGAACGAACAAGTAAGCAGAGGGGCGCCACACGCCCGTGTGTAGTTGCGCGGCACCTTACTGCGTGTTGTCTTTTTATAACATACACAAGAGTTTTAACAATGTCGAATTCACGGCATTATTGTAATAATTACATGTAACAATTTGATTTCGTAAAAAATGTGTCTTTAAAACTGTTTACTAAATAACTAAAGGATAAGTATCTATTATTTGTACTTTAGGATAGGTACCTTCCTACGTAACTACCTACCAAAAGTAGATTTTTGTTATCTTTATGTCTCCCATATTTACTTACTTAGGTAAGTACCTAGTTAGATTATTAAATATTATAGTAGTTAATGTTCGAATATTATTGTAAGATATTCTTTGACCATAGTACGTAAAATCGCTTTCCTTTCATGATATATGATAAGCAGTTCATTTAAAAGACAACCCTAACGTCGTCTGTCAGAAAAAATAAGAGCACGTGATAGAAAGAGAGACAACTTCTAAGTGAATATAAATGTAGGGCATTAGCGCTGTGCGACCTGAATTGCACTTTATTGTGTCAGAGCGAAAGTCCCTATTTATTTAAATGACTTTGCGGCGTGCGGCTTCTGTACTTGTACTATTATCTATTCTGTGCTTTTGGAAGTTATGTTGAAAAACCTTTTTTTAAATAGGCTAGAATAAGTAATAGGCTTTTAAAAAATGGAATCACAAACCATACTTACCAAAAACCTCTTTCTGTATAGTTAAGTCCCAAAGAGCAAGTTCATGCCCCGAAGCCACATGAATCAACCCATCAGCAACAGGGTGGAATCCAACATTCTCCACCCTTCTCTGTTTCTGTGAGAGGGTACACTCTGGGGTTGAAAGGGACTCCTTTAATCCTTCGGGAGGAATGTGCCATACTTTTACCTGAAACATAAAGTAAGAAGGGTGACCAAAAATTTATCATCTCAAGCTCATCTGTGCTACGGAAGTCTTCTGGGTGCATTTACAGTTGTTAACACCCATCAATCTGCTTTGGGCACGCATGGTGGATTAAGGCCCATTCTTCTTATTCATCCATAATGAAGGCCTGTGCCCCAGCAGCAGTAGGGACATTACAAATGGCTGATGATAAAGAAAGAAGGATAACCATCTGCTAATGGTGGGCGACTCGGGTCAAATAACTCGGGTTACTTCCCCAACCCGTCAACTCGGGTTAATTTTTTCCTAGCCCGGGTCAACTCGGTTGACGCGCCACGCGGGTCGCCCGCCCGCATGGCGACTTACTACAACCGAGTCAACCCGGGCTAGAACAAAATCAACCCGGCGCGGCGGGCCAACTCGGTTCGGTGTGTGGCATTGTATTACCGCTCGCGCTCGCTTTTTAATGCCAAATAATTGGTTGGCTGATGAATAATGAATAAATAATATTAGAAGTAGGTTATTAGGTTTAGTTAAATTATCAGTATTTGCAATTTTTTTTTTATTAAAATAAAAAAACTTGATTTAGGTATATATCTCTGTAGATCTCTGTACCTAACTAATGTGCATTTGTTAATGATAAACAGGTGCGCTCGGCGGCCCATCGCTGACCCGGATTAACCCGAGTTGAAGCCCGGGTCAGCATTTATTTCAACTTGGGTTACCCAAGTCGAAAAAATTTTGACTCGGCCCATCGCTACCATCTGCACTGCGATAACATAAAGTCAATCATATTAATTAGACAGTTCATATTGTATCTGATCGGCAGCAATTTGTATGGAATTTGACACTAATGACATACAATATGAAATTAAATGAAATAAAAAGGTACTATCATTTTACGCAATCGCCTGACTGATACTGACAAAATTCCACAAGAGAATGACCAAAGCATATAAAGAAGAACTTCATTGTTTTTCCCACAGCTGATTTCATGGTTGAGAAATTATACCACATCAATAGTGAACCAGTAGTAGTCAAAGACATTTAAGTGCAGAATGGCAGTTATCGAGATAATTTAAAAGTCAAAGTCAAATAAGCTTTATTCAAATAAACTTAATTATTAAGTACTTTTGAATCGTCTATATCTTCCTACCACCGACCAAACATAAGGTATTAAAATAATAAAGAATACTTTTAACAAAAAACTGAAATCAATATTGATAACAATCACAGTGATATGTGTAGTTGATTCTTTATAAAAAATATATATTTTTGTATCATTGACTGACACATCTTACTTAGCACAGTGCGGAACCAAAAATCTATTTTGTTATTTAACGACATAAGATTACCTATGTCTTTGAAAATGAGCAACAAATATCTATTTAGAAACATACTGAGCAACTAATAGCATGGAATTAATTAGTCAAATCAAACCCCTAGTAACAGAAACCATATTAAACATTATACTAAAGACTAACTAGAAGTACTCATATACCAATAATATTCGGGTAGTTATTTCTCAACACTTGTCTCTACACATACTACTACATCTACAAAAGTTACACAATATACCTAAGTTTTAAATATTAAAATACATAAAATGCTAGCTCTAACCAAGCTAATTTCTTTTGAATCTCATTTACTAAATAATGCTTTGGAAAGGCAAAATCTACTTGCAACGGTCCACTGATCAAGTAGGTTAGTAACATCTATTTTTAACAGAATGAATCTTAAATAAATTTCAACACATACCAAGGAGTCCTGAGATCCTGTTAACAGTAACCCATCATGAAATGGAGAGAACTCCATGTCGGTTATGGTGTCGGAGTGAGCGTGGAGCAACGGCATCGTCTTACTCTTGCGTCCACAGTCATCGAGGGGCAGCACGGCCATGCTTGAACCAACATGCTCCCAATTAAACGCCATGAAGGCAGCTGAAGCACAAATATTGTTCCCATATGTCTGGTACGAACCCACACAAACATCCCTGATGCATGCTTCAGGCTTAGGCACGATTGGTGCCGCATTTTTATATTTGGAGGCTTTAAAACGCCAAGCCATCTTTATCCACCTTTTAAAATCAGTCTTTTGTTATTGGAATGTAAGAATGTGGATGTGGAATGTGATAATTTTTATCTGAAATGGAAAACAAACAGGAAACATTAGCCAAATGTATTGTAACACAAAGGAACTATAGAATGTAATCACTATTTCAGATACTTGTGCTAGTATCCTGTCCTGTATCAACACTGTGCAATCTGTGCATTATTCTATAAGACTTTGTATTGTAGTAAAATTATTTTTTAAGACAGCTTTCAGAACGAGACACTAGCAAAGAACATTCTGTGTTTGATATCTTTGTTTTCTAAAAAAACCCTGTAGCATCAAAATTGTGAGAGTGTGATAGTATTTACAGTTATTTCTCACTCAATAAAATACGTCTAAGCCAAATAAATCGGAATATTTTTAAAACACCTTTTGTTTTGAATACTTGGCCGGCTGCACTACCGGAAGTGGCCTAAATTAACAATATCGCCTATCTTTATTTCGGCGGATATTATTTTTCAAAAACCTCATCACTATTATAATATTTGTACGTAAATTACTCACGTTATCACGTAAAAAAATATTGTAAATTCCAATTTCCGTAAGACACTCCCCCTAAACGTCGTCGGCCATTTCAAAGCGACATTAGTGATTAGTGAGGGTCGATCGATCAATAAACAGCAAATGTCATTCCAAGCTGCATTCTCGATTAGTTGATTTTATCGATTATCATTCTTTTATTTTTTTTACTAAATTTATTTAATGTTACAATCTTTATTTTAAATTAATAAAACAAATATTACAAGAGGCGGACTTAATGCTTAAAGCATTATCTCCCAATCCAACGAGCCTAATATCAAAATGTATCACAATCGCTTTCATTTTGATAGAACATTGATACTTCTTGTTGGCACAAATAAAAACTTACCAAAGAAATTCAGCAATGTGTCACATTCATACACCTCTAGCATTTCATATAACCTAAAATTCTGAAACTTTTTCTATTAGTAAGGGATCCTATAAAAAAATATTCAGCCAATTTGATTTTTTTCGGACGTTCCCCGTTAGGGGCTGTCTCCACGAGCGAAAAAATTGCTGACGATGTTATCGTCGTGCCACGTATTTCTATACACTCCCTGCGTGTCCGTCTACGCACGGTGATGTTATCGCAGCGATAGTTGTATGGAAATATGTAACATCGTCGCGATTCTCTCGCTCGTGGAGACAGCGCCTTAGCCCCCAGGGCTTGATTGCTGAACTCAACATTTATCACGATCGCTGATCAATTTGACAATCGTCGCGTCGTGTACATTCATCCACTGGGTCTCAAAGACACAAAGACAGTCTGTCACTCACAGTGCCTTGTGATGTCACAGCAATGGACGTTTCATTCGTGCCAAATTGAAAGCGATTGAGGTAGATTTTGAGCGCGTTTAGTAAGTACTAAGCTTAACTTCTGTCCTCTCTCTGTTTTGTTATTTAACCAAATATATATTTTGTAAAATGGTTTTCAGTCATGTATTTCTAATTTATTTTGTAAAAAATTTTTAATGTTTCCGTTAGGACAAGATTATAACATATTCCTAGATTGAACCACAACTTCACTTTCTTTCGATCTAACTAAAATGTTCTCACCTAAAACTGAATGTATGTATAATGTCGTTTGTTAACTTTTACATGATTGGATTGGGTAATAAAGTTATTAAATTCTAGAATCTAATAATCGATAAAAAAAATGTTGGAGTCGATACGTGGTCGATTCGATACCAAATCGATTAGACACTGCCACTCCGTTTCACGCATAGATAACATCACAACACAATGGGTGCATTTCAGCAGACTAATTTACTTTGTTTGTTGGTGGTTGATGGCTTAGCGATTAGTTTGCTAGTGTAGTGCAGAGTGCACCCAAACTTCATTTGTTCAGCGTTGATGATCTTCATTTATTGTGATTAGTTTATTTCGGTAGGTACCACGGCAAGTAAAACAGTTGAACTACGAAAACAGCTCTTATTACGTACGGCATAAAGGGGCAGTCTCAAGGTCAACATGTATAGTCTGACGTACCGTTGACTGTACTATGATTAAACCATTGAAATAGCACTTTCCTTTTGGATTAAACCAATTTAAGTATCCTGTTTGCATAGAATATCTACATCACCGTTTTAGTTGCTGGCTACATTGTCCTCGAGCATAGTACGAGTACATTATTACCACTGACCTCGGTCGAGAACCGTACCTTTTTCTGGGTGAAATGTATATCCTCTGTACCCTTAGAGCATTTAACCATCTGTACCCCTGATAACGTGTATGCAAAATTATATGATGATCGGTTCAGAACGCGTAACAAACAAACAGACTTTCGCATTTATAATATAAGTAAGGATCTACATCAGGAATATAAATGAAACAACACCTTATCCAAATTGGTTTTATTATTTTATGCGAGTATTACAATAATTCTTTTTCTTTGGTGAGAATAAATTTTAATAATCAGGAAACATGTAGGTTGGTATTCAGATCCAAGTCTTCTGGAGTAAGTAACGAAGGGTGCTTGCATAGAAGTTACAGTCAGTAACACGAGTTTTAGAGCGTTTTCACATTATCCGATCTGATATCAGTTTTGGGCGACCGACGATCCGATATCGGAGGAAGTAAAATGTATGAAAAATGTATTTGTCTTTCATATTGTCCGGCCCAATATCGAATATCAGAGCCACATTTCATACATTTTACTTCCTCCGATATCGGATCGGCGCCAGCGCCCAAAACCGATATCGGATCGGATAATATGAAAACGGTCTTATACTAATATTTTAAAAATTTCCCATTAATTTGAACCTTAATGCGTTCGCCATGTTTAAAATTGTGAGGAAATTCGACATATTGTAGTAGTCCAGCGCAGCGTGCTGTTGACTTTACACTTTGTAGAAAATGTTTTTAAAGTATGTAGGAACCTTTAAAGAGGGCTTTTCAAAATGACAAAAATCTGTAGGCGCGATAGATGGCATTAATAAAAATATATGTGTCAATGTAATATTTTTTACTGAGCTTCGAAGAGTACTAGGCAGGTAGGCAGATGTAACCCCAAAATGTTACTCTTTGGGCAGATGTCAGCCAGCGAGCGCTTACTTGCCTCTATGGTACATGCCGTTTATTTTTAAAAGTCAATTTTGCCATTTCCCTTTCCATCAACGCCATTTAGTGAGGCAAATAGTTACTATTTTTATTTTATTTTTTAAGTATCACTTTGAAAAACTCTCATTGCAACGACACCTACCAAGGCAAGAATGGCGCCAGAGTTCAACCGGAGGTCATCCGTAACTCGGCCGGAGCGCCAGAGTTCGACCGGAGCATTTCTCAACTTTTTCATACACTATACCTACTATTGAAACATGGTTGTTAGTATAGCAGCAGGGCCACCCTGTGTTAGCACGGTGTTTCGGTCGAGCTCCGATTGAATTCCTATGCTTCGGTCGAGTTTCGGGTGATCTCCCGTCGATCTCTAGTGCCATCTACGCGAAGCTTTAAAGTTGGCGTGACAAAATATTAAATGTCTAGGTGTACTTATGTACTTCTAATGCCGTCTGTACTTAAGGGTGCTTCTACACGGTGCAAGTAACCCGCGCAAGTTGAGCACTTGCGCAGGTTACATGCTCCGTGGAAACACGTAAAGCGGGTCCAGCTCCATAGCATTGTCAACTTTTATTTTTTTATAGTAGGGCGAATGCGGTTATGCATCCCGAAGGTATGTAGGACTCGCCGCCCCGGCCCTACCCACTAAACCCCCTACTGTTTCCCGCACCACCTAACACGCAGGACCCACGGGACCGTGATGTCACGCACCGTGTGGTCCTGGTGTTGACGCCCCAACGAGCCCGGCACTTGGAGGAGCACCAATTGGCACTCGTCCCCTGACAAGGACTAGGGAGGAATGAGGTGCGCGTAGCGCCTCCTCCTTCTTCCTGGCCGTCTCCGTCGGAGCGGGTCTGCGTCACCTGCGCAAGTAACCCGCACCTCAACATGCGCAAGCTACATGCACCGTGTAGAAGCACCCTTATATACCGTTTCTATGCAAACACCCAAGAACATGACAAAACGCCACATTGGTCATTGCACAGCATAAATACTACAAAATGGCGGCAAACATTGCATTAATTCGGCATTTATGAAAAAAGTTACAGTTCATCTTATCATGCCTAGCATGACCGATTTATATCGCATGATATAGCATTTTATCGACACTCAACTGTCAAATTCCTTTGTCTTTTTGACAGTTAAACGTGATAAAACGCTATATCACGCGATATAAATCGGTCATGCTGGGCAGGCATAACTAACAAATCGTAAGATGGATATGTTACATACAAAACACGTTAAAAACTTCAAACAAGGAAATATCAACTGTAACTTGCTGACAACATTATACAGCAAGGGTGGCCAACTAGTCGATCGCGATCGACTTGTCGATCTCTGGAGATAGTGCAGTCGATCGCGTGAGACATAACAAAAACTGCTTTGCTTGTGGTAGCAAAGCAAGTACCCAGCGACCGAATGTTGAAGAAAAATCAAAATGCTTTAAGTCGATCTCAATATGCCAGGAAATTTTAAAGTAGATCGCAGTCCTAGTCAAGTTGGCCACCCCTGTTATACAGCTTGAAATTTTAATCATCTGGTTCCCGCAGTGGGGTGGTTCCACTCATGATTACAAGCAACTTTTACTAAGGGCCACCTCTGATATTGCGAGAAAAAAATCAGCTATTCCATACATTAAGGTCGAGTAAGTATTTTTTCGTAATGAGTTGGCCCCATAGTAAAAGTTGCTTGTAATCATGAGTGGAACCACCCCACTGCGGGAACCAAATGATTAAAATTTTAGGATGTAGATATACAAATCGTATTGCACATTAAGTAATAACATCAATCAAATTCAACTACTATAAAAAATATAAAACAATCTCACATGAAAGTGCATAAAGAGTTAGTGTGATGTTAAGGTAAAAATAGTAATATAAGTAATAATGTATTATAAAATCCCAAAATAGACACCTACGAACGACAATAAATATAAGGATGTTAACGCTAATTTTAAATTAACGATTCACTAAAATACTATCCTATCACATAGATTTAATAATCAGGTAAAAGTCAATAATGCAGGGCCTCGATTCTATTACAATCTTGTCTCAATGGTGTTTCAAAGGTATTCCTTTTTGTCATTTTTTGATGTTACCAGGGGGGTCTCACTCTGCGCTTAAACTTTTATACTAGCCTACTGCTTGCGGCTGACTCAGTCGAGCCAGCGCACGAGGGGTGTCACGTGTCGGTTGAGACAGAGCTACACGACAGAAAGAGAAGCGCTTCGCAGAGAATACGCAAGCAGCGCTGTGCAGTCTGAAATTGTAATTTATTGCCGTGCAGCGAGAGTAGCTTATTATTTGATTGTTCTCGCGCATTTAGTACTATATATTCTGTGACGTTACAAACTTACAACACAAAAAAAAAAAAAAAAAAAAAAACACGACTGTCCTGCCAAAAACGAACTAAAAAGTTAAATAACAAGTGTCATTGCAGTCGGGGGACCGTTTTATCGAACAATTTTTGATCAAAGAGGTCCCCCGACTGCAATGACACTTGATATTTAACTTTTTAGTTCGTTTTTGACAGGGCAGTCGTGTTTTTTATATATTTTTTAATTTATTTATTTTTCTTTCACACATTTTAGTGACAAATTATATAGTTTTGAAATGTGCTCATTAAGACCTTTAAGTTGATGATTGTAATAATTAAAGAAAAATATACATTTTTCACATTTGAAAATGGCATCGTACAGTCGCCTTATTGACTTTTTTTTAAATATAATCAGTGTCACTCGCAATGAATGATGTAAGGATTCTAACGATACCCCATACGTCCAAATCCGTTGAGTCATTTAGAAATTATGGTGGAATAAATAAACTCACATACATACCCACAAACATACATGAACCCTAAACACATATACACTCCTTTTTGGGCAGTCGTGTAAAAATCAATACTATTGAAACACTATTGACACACGATTTTTACATTTGAATTCGGACAGCAAAGTACATAATACATTCAGGGGCCGTACCGGCTAACGAATCGATTTTCATAAAAGTCTGCTGGGTTTCAACTTAAAACAGAGAAATCAAAGTAAGCAATTTCGTTTTGTACTTTTTGTTGACGTGATTCGGAAGATATCGATGTTCGTGTGACATCATGAATTTGGGTTCCTCATTTTGGCCCAATTGGGGCTCGATTTATCTGTTTTAATTTGAAACCCAGCAGACTTTTATGAAAATCGATTCGTTAGCCGGTACGGCCCCAGGTTATTATTTCGAACTAAGCGGAGCATTTTATTTTACTTGTTAACAGACAATAAGCCGAAAATAAAATACAAGCATAAAAGAACATGTAGTTTGGATGCAGCAAACAAATTGGTTCATGTAAACATACAAGTGCATCATATTGCACAATAGAATTTTCATACATTTCTGTAAAGTAAATAAGTTTTGTTGAACCGTGTATTTTCGGTATTACGATTAGAAGGGGTGAGTGGACAAATGTGTTTTATATGAGTGTTTGAAAATTATTTTAAAACTTGAAATGTATGCATTTTGTCAGTCAACACCTTTGCTAAGGTCTGTATTTTTGAAACGAATTAAGATTTTCGTGTTTTGAGCTTATCAGTCGATTTATTATCTCTTAAACCATATGTTCATGCAAAAAAGACGACATTTTTCAGTTTTGTCAGATAACACCTTTGTCCACTCACTCACCCCTTCGATTTCTATAAAAAATCATTGGCAAGTACTAAAGTCATACAACACAACCTTATAATCAAAACAATTGTAAGTACTTATATAAAAATAAAAACATCTGACAATAAAGTTTCTTCGTCAATAAATCAGGCAAGCATTGTTTATTTAATTCCATCCAGTGAATCCCAAACTTTTCATAATAGTAAGGCGTCGTCCCTTCAAACCTTTCTCTCATTTGCACATTAAACATAAGAAAAGGAGATCGCCAGAAATGGGCCTAAACCATTACATTTTACACAGGAATCAACAAATAGAATAGATTTTTAACAACTTGTGGAAAATAACTGACTAATTATACTTCTGGGAACGATTTCATGTAATTATTTACAAGATAGTTGACTGTTTCTAACACGGACGCCATATCAAAGGACAATGTTGCCAGTAGAAAAACTACCTGTTGTGTCGGTTAGTATCTACGTATGAATAATTGTATTTTTTTTCTGTTTAATATCAACTACACACATCACTTAAAATTCCTGGATAAAGTGTTTTTTTTTTCTATTCCATCCTATTTCATATTTTCCCGCTGTATTGTACCTAAATACAAAACTCATTATCTTCGCTGTCCTGTAGAATAGAACTACAATGGCTATATTGATAGAATCCTCTTGTTTAGATCTACAAAATCGTACATAAATCATCAGTGTAACGATCAGGCCCAAGGTCCTAAGGAAATTTGTCGATCTCCTTTAAAACCAACGAACTAAGATAGTTCTTGTTTAAAAACACATACATACTAAACAATAATAATGCTGAACCTTATGGTCTTTTGACAGAATTCGTTGTGTCAAAGCATTGTTCTAGATAATAGGAAATTAGCCTCGTTTTTAAGCGACCAATAAACCCATCCATACAAATTTTCATTCATTATAAAGCCAAAGGGACCGTTCTACGTATTATTACTACATTTTATCTACAAAATAGTACTTCAGCGAGATACAACCTACAGGCATCTATTAAACCATTCCACTATGCGACTAATTAACTCTAATCATTAATTATAACAAAATTGCAGCAGCAAAATATATGTGACATTGCAATGTCATGCTGGGCTGTAAAAAGATAAAAAAAATGTTCAGCAAACTAAAAGTGAAAGTCAGCTATTTATATTGGATCACGCGGCTCCACATTTTCTATAGCTCTACCTATCTTTTTTCCTCTCACAGAAACAGCGTTTGCTAGAGTAAGAATACTGCTCGGCTACGACTGGTTTGGTTACCCCAATGCTAATGAGCGCAGAAGCAGCGCTGTCTATGTCCTTATTATGAATGATCCTACACAAACACAAGTAAACATTATCTTTTAATGTACCCTAAGTAATTATGCTGGAACTATCAACGGCGATTCAACCACCTACAGTCTATCTAAATTCTTATTTCAATAACCTAACTATAAGCAAGTAAGTGCATACATCTATTTTGGTCTCATGAACTTTTAATGAACAATATAATTGATATGCCATGTGATGGTCGGAACGTTACGAACAATAGCAAAACGGAGAGGTCATCCATAATCGTCAAATTAATGTGATTTAAACCTAAACGTATTGCACACAAATATGTCACCATTTTCATTAGAAAATGTGGCTTCTTTTCCCACCATAAATGCGAAAATTCATTACATTTCAGCCCAAGTCACAGCGAGATGGCAACGGCCGGCAGTTTCACTGTCAAGCCATTTTAAGCTTTATCTGAATTGAATACCTAATGCATAGTTTCACTTGAAATACTGTCGCTGTCGAGCGCCCAAAAGCGGTCGCGACTTTGATTCTAGGAGCGATTATATGCGTTCCCAGGGGGATCTCACTCGGCGCTTTTATATTAGCCTACTGCTCGCGGGCCTCGCGGCTGGCTTGGTCGAACCAGCGCACTAGGGATGTCGTGTGTCGGTTGAGACAGAGCTACGCGACAGAAAGCGAAGCTCTTTGAGGGCGCTTATAATAATAGGCACGTAGTGCTGTGCAATTTGAAATTGTACTTATTGCCGTGCAGCGAGAGTAGCTTATTATTCGATTATCCTCGCGCAGATGGACTTCTTTACGTTTAGTACTATCATATATAAATATTACATTGGAGATAAAGCGTAAAATGATTTGGCAGTGAAACTGCCTTGCTTACACAATAGTGATCCATCCATGACATTGCAGTGAAACAACAGCACTTAATATCGAGTGGAATGATTTCAAATACTACTTAAAACACAGGTTCTAACATTATTATGATGGTATTTTTATAAAGAAATCATATTTATGATATTCTTTCAGTCTCTCATTGAATACATTTCAATTCCAAAATAGAACTTATGTAAATCGTCATATCAATTAATGTTAACATTATACCTATACATATGCAAAGTAAGCAATGGAATGTACCGTATTATTACTAAGAATTAATTAAAAATAAAAATAAAATAAATTATATTTACATTTTTAAACAACTACATTAATAATCATAGAAACCAAGTTAAGAAAATAATTGTTTAGTTCAGTTATTAAATTAATCTTTGTTCTGTTCGAACAACAGTGACAAAATACTATACATGTCTATTCCATACTTACACACCGTTTTGGCGACTCTGAACTTATAGTAGCATTAAATAATAATAAGCGATGCAAATGGAAGTCCAAAAATAGCGCAAAAGGAAACACATTTTTAAGTTCCTACTTTGAAAGTTAGAACTCTGTCAAAAAGCATTTGTGTTGTGTTGTGTCAAATTTTCTTAAAACCACGGAACTACATTTTAACAATACAATGGAGAAAATGCTTTCACTTAAGGCCCAGTTAAACAGCGTGTCATGACGCAAGCCTACTTTATACAAGCAACTTTTAACCAATCCCAGTAAATATCCTTGATTTGGTGATTGTATTAATTTTATAGTCGAAACTATGTATAGCGAACTTGGACGAATTAACCACTGGACGCGAAATGACAGCCATATTCGACTTTACCCTTAGCCACTTACTGTGACCGATAGCCTCAGTAAACGATATTGCGTTGTCAGTGTGATGCTAGAGCTCGTGGCGAAACATTGGTACAAAAATGGGCAAAATGCTCCGTCTTGTTCAGCAAAAAAAATAGCGGGCAATCAAAAAATCTTTCTTTTCACGCATAAGCACAATTTCAACCTATTATAGTAGCTATTTTCCGTAAAATAAATAAAATTTGGTATATAAACAAAGTAGTGTGACTTAGCCGGTTTGCCGGCCCCCTCTGGTTTTCGGCCATTTCGGAAACATAACCAGGCCTTCTTCACTTGCTCAAGGTCGCGCGGATAAGGACTTCAACCTTGTCGCCACCAATAAATTTATTCGAAAAACATGACGGAGAAAAATTCCGGCTGCGCTCCCGAATTTCAAAGGAGTCAGCACTGCTGCTTCGAGACCGCCTCAATTTGGAGCCACAAACCCTGAGGAGTAAGGCCGTTTGTGGTCTTATCAGGACAGGGTCCTTCCAGATGGGACTAGCTGATTTGGCGAACAAAGACAGTTCTACTGCCCCTGGTACATCACATCAAAATGACACATCTGTGCGATCAGCCCTTGTAAACACAATATCGTGACAATATTCTCCTAGTATGTAGATGTTGATTTTTCTCTTATATGTAGGTATACTAAGAAATAAAAAAAACATTCAGTTTTAAATATTGAGTTTTTATTCAAAGGTTACGTAAATAAGTTGACAAACCATACTATGTGTCAAACGCGTTTTTTTGGCCATTTTATATACAAACTTCGAATACTTTTCAAAACAAAACTCAACCATTCGGTCATCCCATGCATTTTTTAACTTTATTATTGGCAACGATGTTTAAGGCTCTCATTAGTTAAAGGATTAAGTTTTTAGCCTAAAGTAGTTTGATGGAACAAACTAATGAAATCATTATGTTAATGATTTCATTAGCGATAAAGTGGCATTAGCTAAAGAAGATATAAAGTGAAGTTTCTTGCAATTGAGTGTGAGTATGGTAAATTAGTTTTAGTACTGTTATTTTGACTTAAACGCGTAAAGTATTCGGTGTGATACATTTAAATTTGACGGCCGGGTGACGAAATGCATTTCTGGGAGGTCATTTGCTTTTCGGCCGCCTGGCCGAGAATTAATGTACGAGTTTCACAATCCATAATATTTGGCCTGCAATTATGGCCGAAAACCGGCTAAATCACCCTATAACATTGTCATTATTTGACAAGTGTAATCCCCCCTCGCCCCGCAAAAATTGGTTGAACGTGATTTCATACATTTTTCTTACGTTACGTGTCCAGTGGTTGATTCGTCCAAGATAGCGAATAGTGAAAATGAACTAACTCATCTGAAAGTTTATAAGCTCTGTCTGTCGTCTGTCACGGATAATAAGAAGAGCTAATATGGCCATAAAATCGATTTTTCAATTCAGAAATCAGAAACAACTTTTAGCTTTGAATTATAAGTACTTATACTATTTTTTTTTATGTGAATAATTGATAAAAATATAAGTTTCAGAGTTTCAATTCCTTTTTTTGTAAATAATTTAAACCAAGTACACCGCGCTACCTGCCGCGCGGCTACTTACAAGTTTCCCTGTTATGTCAATAAATCTTCTACGACAGTAGAATAACTTAAAAAGTTTTACACAATAAATGCTCAGTGTTGCCAAGTTATAAAACTTTATAAATAAACATACCTACCTGTAAAAATTCTTCATACTTAACCTTGCATCCCTGTATTAAAATTGAACCAAATATGTGATTTATTACCCACGCAAAATAATTGATCCTCTATAAAAATACCATAGTCTATCCTTTAGTAATATCGATGAGATAAATTCGTTTATGAACGCAGACAACAAGAGCTGTCGCCAACTGAAGTGGTTTTCCCATTTATGGGTCCTAGGCTGCCGTCGTATTTCGGAAGCTCCTTGCATTTTGCTTGCTGGAAATAAAAAAACTTACTTTGACTAATGGCTAAAGGCCCGAAAGACGTTTAGTACTGTTATACAAGCTGAAATTTTAATCATTTGGTTCCCGCCTTGGATTGGTTCCAGTCATGATTACAAGCAAAGCAACTTTTACTATGGGGCCAATTCTGCCTTTCAGTCCACAATGTCAAATTCCCAAAATGTCAAGCGGTTTCAAAATGTCGAGTTTCCAAAACGTCAGATTCCCAAAATGTCAAGTTCCCGAAATGTCAAGTTCCCTAAATGTCAAGTTCCCGAAATGTCAAGTTCCCGAAATGTCAAATTCCCGAAATGTCAAGTTCCCTGTTATAATAGGGGAGCAAATAATGATAAATAGGGTATTTGACTGTTTTTTTTTATTGATATTTAATGTTTACTGAAATATTATCAACACAAAAAAATTATTTTCAAATATCTTGCACATTTTCAGCGATATAGAGCATCAAACTTTCTAATTAGACAAGGAGAGCGCTACCAGCCAGTGACGTCACAAGCTAGTAGCGCCATAGTCTCGTCATAGAAAATTTCGTTTTAGAAGAAAGGGATCACTACTTATTGTGATACTGTTTGTCGACCCCAATAAATAGAAAAAAAAAATAGCAAGAGTCACAATGAAGTAACTCATAATTCGCTTATTATACTACAGATTCAATTTCTTTTTTCACATGTGTTATTCAATAATGTTATATTTCTGAATGTCATAATTAAATATAAATATTTCAAAATTTTCAGAAAAAATTTCGAAAAAATTTCAACTAGGTATTCGATTCGATATTTTATTTGATTGTTTTGTGTGTATTTAATTTGATTCGAATAATATCGATTATTGTAATGTGGCTATTGTTTGGATGATTTTAACAGGGAATTTGACATTTCGGGAACTTGACATTTCGGGAACTTGACATTTTGGGAATCTGACGTTTTGGGAACTTGACATTTTGAAACCGCTTGACATTAAGGGAATTTGACATTGTGGACTGAAAGGCAATTCTGATATGCGAAAAAACATCAGCTGTTCCATACAAAAGGGACTTCTACCTACCTACTTGACCTTAATGTATGGAACTGCAGATTTTTTTCGCGATATCAGAGTTGGCCCCATAGTAAAAGTTGCTTGTAATCATGAGTGGAACCAACCCACTGTGGGAACCATCACGCTGTATATTCTGTGCCGAAAGTAGCGGTTTAATCTTGTTTTAATAAAAATACATAAGGTGGAACTCGTGGAACCGTTGGACTGAATAGTAAAACCTAGCCTGCAAAAATTGCGTGATTGCAAATGATATTTCTAGCTCAAATACCAACTCATCTGAAGCATTTGGATTAATTATCTTTTATTGCCAATGGCAGTAAAGAAACATTCCTCTTAACTGATTGCACCTCCAAATTGCATTTTCTACAAATAAACTCCAAATTAACAGTATTATTTTTTTTCAAATATAGTGTGTTAAAAATTATTGAAAGAAAAAACAAACAAACCATATACCCCACACAGAAAATAAAAATGGAGAAAACAACAAAAGTTAAAAATAAAAATTTTACTAAAAAAATATGTGGGGCCAATAAATAAACTGCCTCAGCATTTTGACTTTCATTTTACCATTCAAGAAAGTCATTTATAAAAGAATATAACGATTCTGGCTTCTGTAATTTGTCAGAATGACTAGGATCTTTCACACTCATTTCTAGTCTATACTATATCTATTAAGCTTCCTATTTCTCAATACTAACAAAGAATTATTTGAAACATACCTCCATAAGTTCTACAGCTATCTCCATAAACAACCTCTCCACATTTTCTGCTTCTTTCGCCGACGTCTCAAGGAAATACATGCCATGTCTTTGGGAGAAATCTTCACCGATGTGTCTCGGAATTTCTCTATCTTCTCTGTCAGTTTTGTTACCTTAAATTGTAAAAATAATAAAAATACACTTAAGTATTTGGGTCAATCAACTTTTAATTGTCATTCCAGTTATCCTGTCCCCAAACATAAAAGTATATTTTCTTGAAAATAAATATCAACTACCTTCAAAATAATAGTTTGGATTAAATTTAACATTTAAAGTATCATTTTGGTAACAGAAATAAATATGTTGTTTACATATTTGTTCATATTTTAACAGTTGTCCAATGGACGTCAATGTCCCTTTTCATTGTATAAAATTGATGACATGTCAACTGGACATCCTTTAAAATACGAACAAAAACGTAAACAATATATTTATCCTGTTACCAAAACTATACTTTAATTAAGACTTAAGTTTAACAATTTTAAGATAAACAAATTTTTAAATATTTTTTTCAATACACTTTAATAGTTTATCAATATTGTTACAATTAAAAGTTGACTAGCCTATTTATTACTTGCCATGAGGAAGTGTAATAGTTAGAGTTTATGAAGCTTAAAAATTTGGTCATTGGATTGATTATACAAAAAATTGTAATATCTATGTAAAATACAGTCAACAGCGCATTCAGTTGTACAAAACTGACTAATTTCTGCTGATTTTGAACATAAGAATAAAACTTACCAACTAATATCCTAAGAACTTTGTTATTTGCATATTCTTCTATCTCCCTAAGCCAGTCGGGTAAACAGTCGAACGTCGGCTGGCAAGATATGTCGTAGACCAAGATGAGAGCATGGGCCGATCTGTAGTAACTCTGCGTTATTGATCGAAACCTTTCCTGACCTGCTGTATCCCATATTTGTAACTGAAAAATACAGGCCTTATTTATCAAACTATATTTAATCCATTACCTATCTAAATTAACTAACACTCTAGTTAAAAAGTGATTTATTTCATATCTAAATTCTTCTAATCTGCTGTCACCTACAAATAATTAATTTAATTTGTTATTATTTTATCTGTATTTGTAAGTCTAAGGCTTCCCTCCCACAAGCGATTAATTGCTGAACAATTTTTTGTTGTATAGAAAATTCAAAATTTTGAGTTCAATACTTAATTGCCTAACTACAAAATGTCGCTCACAAAATTGCTTACAAAATTGGCAAACAAATTACAACAATTATCGCAGCTACAAAAATTAGTCTGTGTGCATTAACTCTTTAAGATTGTTGAGTACCCGTATTCACAAACATTACTATAGAGATGTCAGTGCCCACCAGGTGCACAGAGTCCCACAAACCAATCACACGTAATACAAACTAACCAACTAGAGCTTCATTTCAATGCAGTTTGTTCACATACCCCACGTTCCGAATCACGCTCACAGCGCTGTTAGCGCGAATCCGACCAAATCAAAAAGTCACAAAGAATTACACAGATAGGGTATTTTGTATACCTACTTCATTTAATGGATTATACGCTAATAGTGCTGTTGGCGTGATTTGGAACTAGGCAATAGTGTTTGAGTGTTGTTTGTAAATACGGCTGTAAGTTCATACTTTGCATGTTAAACTTGTTTTTTTTTTAATTGACAAAACAAAAAATTTTAGATTAATCTCAATTGCATTAAATATTTAATTTGCATTGTTAAATTAAGTGATTAATAGAGGTAATTAAATACATTAAACTGATTATATTACCATTCAAATGGGCAAGTAAATTACAGTAATTATGAAAAGTAAACATTAACATCCTTAGTTGCAAACAAAAGCTAATGAAATAAGGTTTTTTATTAAAATTGTATCATCAGAATGATGCAATAACATTACCAAAAATGTTCATGAAATCAAACTGAATTACCTTCACTTTTTCACCGTCGACTTCTACGGTTTTGATCATAAAATCCACACCTATTGTTGCGCCTTGCCCAGGTGGAAAAAGTCCTTGAGTGAAACGCCTTACCAAACAAGTCTTGCCTACGCCAGCATTTCCAACTAATACCACTTTAAAGAGAAATTTGTAATCCTCCATCGTGAGCACCAATTCACATTTGTGAGAAACGC
Organism: Agriphila tristella; assembly: GCA_928269145.1. Taxonomy (NCBI): domain Eukaryota; kingdom Metazoa; phylum Arthropoda; class Insecta; order Lepidoptera; family Crambidae; genus Agriphila; species Agriphila tristella. The sequence goes on from OV743435.1 coordinate 5,854,432, forward strand.
ACAAATTCTACACGAAACAATAATTTCAGCACTGAAGTTACCTACGCTATAATGAAATTGTCAGTACATTACGTTACGAAAACACATCGATAGGTAGTATCTAGCTGATTATTATACAATCACATTAATTAACATTATATTGTGAAAGATAAGATGATAAAATTGATCTGATGCCTGTTGTTGTCCACCAAAACAATAGTAAAAAAATTGAGAAAGAAAAAACTATCGACGCGACGAGACGACGATCCTCCTCGTTTGTTTATAAAGACAGTTTTTGATAAACTTCGATACAAAATAAAAAAGTTAAATGGTTATTCGTAAAAAATAATAGAAAGAAAGAAAAGGCCCATTTTGTTTGATTAGTAATAAAATGATACTTTTTTTTTGCTATGTTTTATAGGTAAACTTTGATTTGAAGGAGCGAAAGTACTCTTTGTGAAGGAGTTTAGGATAGGAAAAACTTTAAAAGCAAAACAATCTTTATGAACATATCTTTAGTGTCAACCACAGAACAAATATACTCAGGGGAGCCTACCACTGAACCATGGTAGGGAATCCTAGTACATTTCTATAGGGTTCAAATAATACAGTGCCATCTATTTGCATCGATAGGCAACTCTGCTGAATTATATCAGTGTTACCTACCACTTTGTTCAAATATTAAATATTTTTTTTACATGTGGCAATATCGGACTGTCAAGTGAACCAGGGTCCGACCGAAACCATTTTTATGCAGGGAACTGAGAACGAGACGACCGAGAATTATGAATAACATTGAAATCTTACAACAACTTGGCAAAAACTGATGAAAAACATGTTAACTGAATAAAATTATGTGTTTTTATTTATTACATTAACAAAACATGCTAGAAATTATAAAGTTTGTATGTAATCAATATTCGAAATATAATTTGTTAAGCGAAAGTTATCTATAACAAATAAGTATACAGTGTAATTTTTGGACCTTTTGTCAAATATTGACATGTCTTTCTTTAATAACAATACTATCAATTTAGGTTTATTTTTTGTTCATAACTTTACTACAATCAAATTGAATTTGTCACTTCTTTCCTAACACATTTTGCAAACCACATTACCACACTAACCAGTGCGAGGTCTCCCGGTCCAGCTCCCCATCGTATGCGGCATGCGCCTAGGAATTTAGGATTAAAAAATAAATAAATTTAAAAAATATTAAAAACACGACTGCCCTGCCAAAAACGAACTAAAATGTTAAAAATAACAAGTATTATTGCAGTCGGGGGACCGTTTTTGGAACATTTTTTAATCAAGGAGGTGTAATAATACTTGTTATTTTTAACTTTTTAGTTCGTTTTTGGCAGGGCATTCGTGTTTTTAATATCTTTTAAATTAATATATTTTTATTTCAGACATTTTAGTGACCAATTATATAGTTTTGAAATGTGCCATTAAGGCCTTTTATTTGATGCCCATTTTGTATTAATTGAAGAAAAAATGTTTTTTCATATTTGAAACTGGCCATATTAATTTTTTTTCACAAATATATAGCCAGTGTCACTCGGAAGATGTAAGGATTCTAACGACATCACATACATACAAATCCGTTGAGCCATTTAGAAGTTATGGTGGAATAAAGAAACTAACATATCCACAAAAATACACGAACTTTGAACACATATACACTCCTATTTGGTCAGTCGTGTAAAAAAGTGGCTGTTAATGGGGAATGTCTGAAAAAAATCAAATTGGCTGAATATTTTTTAATAGGTAGGAATAAGCTCCCTTAGTAATAGAAAAAAGTTTCAGAATTTTCCGTTGAGTAAAAAATTTTAAAAAAATTAAAGTCTTTTCGACTATACAAATGTGTAAAAGTAACAGCAGAATGGAGATAATACCTTTGCCACCACCTGCCACAACAACAACATGAATAAAAAACAAAAAGTTTTGACATTTTGACATTTGTCATTTTTGAAACTTTTTTTTAATACCATGTTGTGGTTGTGGCAGGTTGTGTCAAAGGTATAATTTCCATTCTGCTGTTACTTTTGTATATTTGTGAAGTCGAAGAGAATTTAATTTTTTAAATCTTTTTCACGCAACGAAAAGTTCTGAAACTTTTTTCTATTAATAAGGGGGCTTATTCCTACCTATAGAAAAATATTCAGCCAATTTGATTTTTTTCGGACATTCCCCATTGTGAATTTATGAAAAATATTTTTATTACACTTCCCTTACACACCGTATTTACTTTTCGCAATGGGTCCTAAATTGATCCAGTTATCAATATTAATTACTTACCAAAACAGTACAGGTTTTATTGCAAAACTACGTGCTATATAAAGACGGTCTCAAGATCAACATGTTTGTTACGTCTGATGTGCCGTGTCGGTCTATACATTTGCATCAAAAATTTGACGAAAAAAATACTTTTCCTATCACAAGCAAACTTATATTGACGCACTGGACCGCATCGCACTGTAACCAGGGGCCCTATTTTTGACTAGCTTGGTTGGCGTCGAGCACTCTTTTCTACTGATTTTCGTTCGACATCTCATACATTTGAGTCAAATGATGAACAAATATCTGTAGAAAAGGGCGCTCGACGCCAATTGAGTTATTCAAATATAGGGCCCCAGATTTGTAGGTACCATTTAGGCCGAGAACGAGACCCAAGACCGAGAGTTAATTTTTGGTCGAGACGAGACCGAGATTTCGGTCGGACCTTATTGTGTGTACTCGAATTTGGTGCGTTTAAAGTACTCTGGGTTGCGTTTCTTTTGTTTGGAAAATTTTGCTTTTTTTATTGTCGTTAATACTTAAAAGTAATTTCTTCATTGATGTCCGTTGAATTGTGCTTAATTTCCTACTAATCATCGTCGAGTGCTATTTGTGGCTGTTTTTATAAAAAAAAATTCGAGAAAAGACTATGTGAACTACATCAACAAAGTTCTTGGTACGAGTAGGTACCTACGGCGCCTATTTACATTATATTTTGTTGTTCCTGATTGCTTGCAGTGTGGGCTACAGGCAAGGTAAATAAAATAATGCGTTTTCGCTATCTCAGTTCTCTCTATTTAAACATAAACATTTCAAAGTACTAGGTACTAACCTAACCTCATAGTAATAAAAAGTTGCATTGATGTTTAAACATTTTCTGCGACATTTCGTACCATTTATTTACCTTTGTTTAAAAACAAAAACAAAGCAAAAATAGTTAGGACCTAAACTTTATGAAACAAACTTATTGCTAATAAATTATATAAGTATGTTTTATATTTTTTTCAATATTGATCTGTAAGTGAAGTAAAATCTCTACTCTTTGTTTCAGATGTTACTACAGTTGCCACTTGCCACTCCCAATCACAATGCTATCTACTTTTGAAAAACAGTTGGAGGCATGGGCAGCAGTTACTGGAAGTATTTTATGAGCAGCGGGTATACATATAATGTAACTCATTTTGATTGTTATTTATGTGATGTTAAGTACTTACTTACTTGTACTGCATTACCTTTGTGTCTATAGTGTGTTAACACATGTAATATAAACTTAGCATAATAGATATAATTACTCATAAAAAGAAATAAAAATCTTTTTCAGCATATTAGGATGTTTTTCATTTTTTATCTATCTAGATAACTCTTTGGCAAAGTTATCTGGTGTTTATTGTACAGTAAATTACAAGCTCTTAACAGTTTGTAATTTTTTGTACAATAAACATCAGATATCTTTGCCAACTAATTTTCATTTACCTACGTATACCTATAGCGATGTTGTTCACTTCGTGCAAAAGAGATGGCGCTGTATACTTGTATCCGGTTGGATACAAAAGAAATGGGTGAGATTGCCATCTATAACCAGTATATAATATTATGAACTATTCAACACTTGACACTGGCAAAAAGAGAGTAGGGTTGCATTCCGAATCACGCTAAAATCGATGACAGCGCACTAAAATGCGTTCCGAGTCGGTGATTTTGTATGGGTTTGACAGATAACGTGAGCGCTGACATCGATTTTATCGTGATTCGGAATATAGCCTAGATTGCCAAGTCAAAAATAGAAGAAGAAGACGTTTATATTCTCTTTGGTTTTTCAGAGGTGACATTTGTTTTGTTTTTTGACATTTAAATTCATTGCTCTTGCTGAGTCTTTTTGTCGAGTTGCTGTTTTTATTTGCATTTCAATTCAACTTTGCAATATCAGTGTTTTGTGTAATTGTTTCTTAAAAAACGTTGTATTGCATAATAGTTGAAAATGTCAACTATAAATTATACTACTCGTACTGAAGGACAAACCAAGATAAACACTATTATATGGACAGTGCCAAATTTCATAAACTTACTAGAAAATAAAACAACAAGAGAATTCCGCACCGAGAAATCGAAAGACTCCAGTGTTAACTTATTAGAATCGAGGTTTCAATTGAAAATGCAATTTTTGGGACGAGACAATGATATAATTGAAATATATTATTTGTCCCCATCACCAGTCTTCTTGAAGTCAATTCTTACGATATGCTTGAAACGCTTCGAAGAGCGGTCAATTGTTATAAAAGAATATCATACTGTACAAGCCAATAAGTGGCAGTTTTTGGCGACACTATTTAAACGGGACATCGCTAGCTACGACGGCCGCGAGATATTCCTCCTAAGCGATGGAAGTTTACGTTTGAAATTCCAGTTCATGGTCACAAACGATATAAAAGTAGACCGATCTCATATTCCTGAAGTTCAACTGAGTAATGATTTTGAGAATCTACTGAACAATGGCCTGTTTTCTGATGTGGTGATGAAATCAGCCGAGGGTATTGAGTATAAAGTACACAAGGCTGTGTTAGCAAGTAGAAGTGCTGTGTTGAAGGCTCATTTTGAGCATAACACAACTGAATGTTTTACTAACATTGTGGAATCTCCCCTTGAATCTGATGTGCTGCGAGAACTGTTGACATTTATTTATAGCGACAAAGCTCCTAGAGTCGATGAGATACCCGAGAGACTGCTAGCAGCTGCTGATTATTATCAGTTGAGCCGCCTGAAGAGCCTTTGTGAGGAAGCACTTCACAAGAAACTTACTGTAGAAAATGCAATTGAGACGCTTCAGCTGGCAGACTTACATTCAGCTAAAACGTTGAGGCTGTTGACATTAGAATTCATAAAAGATGGACAAGCTAAACTTATTATAAAAACTGAAGGCTGGGCCAAAGTGAAATCAGTAGAACTTATTAAAAGGATTTATGAATATATTATGGCTGATGACGTTGATGCTGATATAAAATGAATTATACCTAAATAATTTTATTAATAATAGTTAACTCGCATTATTAAAATATTTCTGTGATTTTATTAACTTGAAGAAGACTTAAAAACAATTCCTTGCTGACTTTTATATTTTAGTTGATATTTAATAAAATTATTAATAATAATGAGTAGGTAATATGAATTTTTACATTAAATCAATCTTCTGACTTTGAGTGATTGGTTGCAATGGAAATGTTTAGTATAGAATAAATAAGAATACTCTTTAAAATTCATAAGCATGTATACTTTGTTTTAAAAGTTTAATTACGAAATTGTAGGTGTAGTGTTACTATCTTGAATGTTTATTCTAATAAGTTAAAAATTGTGTATGTGAAATCATCTTAGTGTCTAGACTAGACATACAATACCAAGTTACATGACTGAATATCGGCGGCAACGCTTTTATTATAAAAAAAAACACTATGTAATTTCGGCAGAGGGGTGTATGTTTTGCCATTCACAAAGCATTGCAGGCGTAACTAGGCCAAACTTAGGTTGCGTAACTTCAGCATAGTGGGTCTGGCTAGACACTTAGGGGCATCTGATTTAATCCAGGAATAAAATGATTATGAATAAAACAATTCTTTAATTATCAGCTATTACAACCACCATCACTATTACTAGTATCACTAGAGTCACTATCACTCTGATAAACAGTCATATGATTTCTATTCGTGTTCACAAACATATCATCTTCCATTGTGCTTTCTTCCCTTTTACCGTCCTCAAACTCTTTTGGCCAAACATTGTTCTCTTTGTAATATTTTATAGAATCCTTGTTCATAATCTTAACAATTTCGGCCTTAACTTTATCACCTTCAATGATTGGTTCAACTAAGATGTAGTCGCCTCTTTTTACCCATATGTTCTTCCTAAACTTGGGAGGCATTGATACAAGAAATTCCTCACCAGATGGTGATGTTACCTGCAAATAAATATTGAACCAATTTGTCTAAATAACAGATAAATAAATTATGAACTTTTGTTATTGAATAGAGAGGTTTGTCTGTAAGTTATTATTGATATTCATTCATTCATATTGTGACGTAAGTGAAGCAACAAAAGCCTTACCTCATGAAGATTATTTCCTTTACTTTTGAGAACTTTGACGATATTTTGATTTTCTTTGGGCAGTTCATAGTCGTCCCAAAGAGCCTCATTCATCACATGTTTTCTTTTTGTTACTTTTGACATGTTTACATTGAGTAATTCAACGCTAAATGAAAAGATGTGAAAGGAACACTATTTTTATATTTTCTGTAAAGGAAATTACTAATAATATCCCACGCTTCTGAATATTGATAAAAAAAAACACTGAAAACACGACCGACAGGCGACAACGACCAAACAAAATTTGATTTGAGGTTAGCAAAACATGACAATGACATTTATAGCTGTCACTGTCACAGGGTAATATTTTCTTTGTGCAGAATAGACTACGCTACGGTATTTGTAACATTCAGCCTTATGAACCCTGTAAACGTTCTGTTTGTCAAATAATTTGCGTGTTCACGCGCCATTTTTACACAACTGCAAGGACATTTAAGATTCTTGGCAAGGATAAACAAAAAAATAATAATGAAGGACAATGAAAAGGAGTTTTTGCTGCAATTTTTATACATACAAGGTTAGTTCATTGAAAACCTCTCGTGGGGTTGATCAGACCATCAAACTGAACACAAAATATCACGAGAATCGGTTGACAAATGCGTCCTGTAGAGGAGAACAAACAGGGCCGGAAAGCCATACTTTAATGTATTTTTACATCTCCGCCTCTTTGAAAAATTTCGAAAACCTTGATCGACAGAAACTTTTCATATAATTTTCGAACCTGCTCACAAAATTTCACGAGAATTGGTTGAGAAATGTAGAGGAAAACAAACGGAGACATTTTTCAAAATTATTACATACTAATATTATTATTAATTTCACGAGAATCGGTTGAGAAATGTAGAGGAAAACAAACGGAGACATTTTTCAAAATTATTACATACTAATATTATTATTAATTTCACGAGAATCGGTTGAGAAATGTAGAGGAAAACAAACGGAGACATTTTTCAAAATTATTACATACTAATATTATTATTAATTTCACGAGAATCGGTTGAGAAATGTAGAGGAAAACAAACGGATACATTTTTTCCAAAATTAGAAACGCCATCTAACTGCAAATATACCAAATACCTACTTAATATACCAAACAACACGAACCCTGCTATGCTTGAAAATCTCGTGGCGAGAGGGCGACGACATCTATATTTTTTTTACCAACTTACTTTGAGTCACTTATTAACGCGAGGTCTTTAGCTCACGGAGCCTTAATATTAAGTAATATTAAAAAATACTAATATTTAAATCAGTCTTTATTTGATTTACACTTATTCAGTACATCAAAAATGTTCAGAGATTCTCCATTAGGTATTCCATATCCCTTCTCCAGGCCGTGGGGGTTGGAGGGGGTGGTGCAACTCAGATTGGATTCCTTCCGCAGCACCTGGTCCACTTCCACTGATGTGAAGAACGCCACTGATAGTGGCAAGTCGTGGATTCCCACCCTGAATGGAAACGTTTTTTTTGTGATTTTTGGATATGTATGTACAGTACGAGGCAAACATCTTGACACTTTTTCGACGGAGTGGGGATAAGTTCGCGCATGTTCTCTTGCGAGCGACCAATAGGGGGCCATCCATAAATTACGTCACACTAATTTCATAACATTTGACCCCCTCCTTGTCACAGCTGGTCACATTTGTGAGACCCCCCTCCCTAGTGTGACGTCCTTTGACCTGTATTTAAAAAAATCAGGTCAGTGGTGACGTCACATATTTTACAATTATACATCTATTATAGAATTAAAAAATCAGTTCCGTAATTTCAATTAAAAAGGTTTTGAAATGTGACGTCACGAAATTGTCCCTTGTCACACAATGTCACACTTCATCGACCCCCTCTCTCCCCCTCGTGTGACGTAATTTATGGACGCCCGCTCCCCGCCGTCGCCGCTACGCATAGACAAAAGACGCGTACTGCGCAATCCCCACCCGATTACAAGATGATTGCCTTGTACTCACTGACGTCCATTATACAAGTACGCTGGACAGGCTATTGTCATGAAATGACAGCAATTTTTTGTGCTGATTTGAAAATCACCATATTGGCGCTGAGAGCAGTAGATTCTGCTTTTAGGAGGAGTGAGTGTACAGTACACTCACACTACTGTACACGTGTACTACTGCCATAGTAGAATCTACTGCTCTCAGCGCCAATATGGCGATTTTCAAATCAGCACAAACGATTGGTGACGTTCGCCAGTCCAGCGTACTTTGTATAATGGACGTCAGTGCTCGTACTGTAAAGAGGGCTCCACACTCGCTCCGCGAAAGCCCGCGAACCGCGAGTGTGAAGGGTTTTGCAGCTTCGCGTATGGGCTTCGCGGTTTCGCGTTCGCACTTCGCGGCGTTCCCCGTCCGGTGGCGGTTTTTTGGTCCGCGTCAAAGGACTTGTGTGCCGAACTAAGATTGCCGTGATTCGCGGCCGCGGTTCACGCGCGAGTCTGGGGGGCTATATTTTTCGCACCGTTTCCATGCGCGAACCGCGCCCGAGATTCGCGGCCGCGGTTCGCGCGCGAATGTGGAGCCGGCTTACAAGGTTGCGTACGCACCGATAGGTGGCTTGCTTAGCGTTATAGATATGTATCGAAGTAAAAGGAACGTTCACGAATGTTTGGAACCGGCCGCACGGCGCGTTTGGCGCCTCGCTAGGCTAGTCGCCTACTAAATACATATCTAGGCGCTAGGCGCCAAGCAAGCCACCTGTCGGTGTGTACACGCGGCCTTACAGTGGCTCTACCATAAGTTGATGCAAACTGATTTCGCTCCCGTAAACTATCGTTTTCTCTCTATGTTGTTGCCTTGGACAAATTAACCACTGGACACGTAACGTAAGAAAAATGTATGAAATCACGATCGACCAATTTTTGCGGGGTGAGGGGGGATTAACTTGTCAAATAATGACAATATTATAGGGTGATTTAGCCGGTTTCCGGCCATAATTGCCGGCCAAATATTATGGATTGTGAAACTCATACATTAGTTCTCAGCCAGGCGGCCGAAAAGCAAATGACCTCCCAAAAATGCATTTAGTTACCCGGCCATCAAATTTAAATGTATCACACCGAAAACTTTACGCGTTTAAGTTAAACAGTACTAAAACTCATTTACCATACTCACACTCAATTGCAAGAAGCTTCACTTTAAATCTTCTTTAGCTAATGCCACTTTATAGCTAATGAAATCATTAAAATATTGATTTCATTAGTTTGTTGCATCAAACTACTTTAGGCTAAAAACTTTAACTAATGAGAGCCCTAAACATTGTTGCCAATAATAAAGTTAAAAAATGAATGGGATGACCGAATGGTTAAGTTTTGTTTTGAAAAGTATACGTGTAAGTATAAAATAACGTAAAGTATTTAATAGTATATTATAGCTTTATAATACTGTGATGATGAGAAGGTGTACACAATCAATTTAATTGTTAATGAGTGCTATTCTTTTCTTCGCCAACAAACTGCCATGCAGTTTGGCGAATACTTGTGTTTTGTTCAACCTGTAAATGTTGTTTAAATAAATAAATAAAAAAAAAAGTATTCATAGTTTGTATATAAATTGGCCAAAAAAACGCGTTTGACACATAGTATGGTTTGACAACTGACATTTTCCTTTCAAATTCGTTGGTTGTGAAATTTTCATTATTTCGGTATTATTTTCTTTGTGAGTAAAAATCTCAAAACGAAAACAAAAACGTGAACGAACGTGAACAAATAATTAACTCAACAATTATTTCGCCATTGTTCTTTGAAAAAATGGTCAGGGAAAGTCAGGGAAAAGTCAGGGAATTTATTTGGACTTTAACAGTGGACACTCTGGTAAACACTATTGTAACTTACGTTCCAAATAACTCACATGCACATTTTTGCTACTTTTAACGACACACCTACCCTGTTCAATTTTCGCCCTTCTTCCCCACGACACTACCAAGGCGCACCACTGGTAGTGTCGCGGGTATTTTTTCCCTTCTACAGTACCGGCCCAGTAGTGTCGTAGGTAAATGAAAAATTCCATACATATGCATTCCCCACGATACTACCATTAAAAACTTAATTATTGTTAATTAAACTTAATTAATAAATTGTTAAAGTCCTTGTCCGCGCGACCTTGAGCAAGAGAAGGAGGCCTGCCCCCCCTACTCAAATGGCCACTTTTCTATTCGTTCGCTAACTTAACGATTAAAAATAAGCCATAAACCCTAAAATTGCGTGTTGGAGGCCTGACACTTCCATACAATACTACAATGTCTACTTGCGACGTGTTACTTGATCGTTTAATTGCTTATTTTTAAGCTTTAAGTTAGCGAACGAATAGAAAATCCCCCCTGGTTATATTTCCGAAATGGCCGAAAACCATAGGGGGCCGGCAAACCGGCTAGCTCACCCTACTTTGTTTACATACCGAATTTTATTTATTTTACGAAAAATAGCTACTACCTATATAATAGGTTGAAATTGTGCTTAGTTGTGAAAAGAAACATTTCTAGATTGCCCGCTATTTTTTTTGCTGAACAATACGGAGCATTTTGCCCATTTTTGTACCAATGTTTCGCCACGAGCTCTAGCATCACACTGACAACGCGATATCGTTTACTGAGGCTATCGGTCACAGTAAGTGGCTAAGGGGTAAAGGCGAATATGGCTGTCATTTCGCGTCCAGTGGTTGATTCGTCCAAGGTTGTTGCCAATAATCCTGTCACCCTGTTGTACGATATAAGCATTCAAGTTTGTAAATATCGTTACTTATGGCTGTTACAGCTGATAAGTTTCTTGCGCCCCCGTTCTTCTTGTCAGCTAAAAAAGTCTGGAACGGGTGGTAGGAAAATATAGACGATTCAAAAGTACTTAATAATTAAGTTTATTTGAATAAAACTTATTTGACTTTGACTCTCTTTCACTCGCATTAACTGTGAGCAGTATATCCGATAGTTTTCGGAAGCGAAACCGGTTTGCAACATCTCAAGGTAACTAATCCTTACTAATATTATACATGCGAAAGTCCGTTTGTTCGTTTGTTTTGTCTTAACTACTGAACTGATCATCATAAAATTTTACATACACGTTGCCAGGGGTACAGAGAAGGACATGGAAAGGTGAAAATGAAAAGGATTTGGAAAGTTTATTTGCTATCCCTCGGGAAACGCAGGCGAAGTCGCGGGCGGCCGCTAGTAATAATAAAATAGCATTGTGAATGCAAAAATTTAAAAGTTTAAAATAATAAAATGAATACAAGACTTTCATAATACCTCTGTGAACAAAATGCTCTTGTGAGAAGATTCGTGATTTGCAACGCCAATGCTGTCTGATACTTGTGCTCATCCGGCACTAAATACCTCACTTCGTCGTGGAAACTGAGGCAGAACCTGCGAAATATTATATAAATGTACCTAACCAGGCAATAAATACTCAACTAAAGACTACGAACAAAGATGAATAGGTGGATTCTGAAAAATATACTACTCGAAAAAAATAGGAGCCACTCTATGAATTTCCACACAAATTACTGAAAAGTATTTTTATGATAAACTAGCGGCCGCCCGCGACTTCGTCTGCGTGGAGAGGTTTTTTGCTATACTTCGGGAACGATACTTTTTTCGGGACGAAAGGTATCCTATGTCCTTCTCTGTGCCCCTGACAAAGTGTATGCAAAATTTTATGACGATCGGTTCAGTAGTTGTGACTTGAAGGCGTAACAAACAAACAAACAAACAGATTTTCGCATTTATAATATTAGGATTCAATGTGATTTTATTTGAGTTTGATATTGTTCGAAAGCTAAAGCTGTAATGGCCAGTTTGGAAACAGTGTTTTAATTTTTTTCTATACAAAATCTCATAGTAGCGTGTAACTATTTTGCAATGCTTTTCAACACCAAAAATGAAAATCGTTTCCCAGCAATAATTTTGCACAGAAATAGTTCTGATGATGGACAGAATACGTAGATCTCGGCTTCGTTGAGGGTCTCTTTACACCCTGCATAAAAATTCAAATAAAATCAGATTGAATCCACTAATATTGTAAATACGAAATTCCGTTTGTTTGTTACTCCTCCATGTCTAAACTACTCAATCGATCATCATGAAAGGATCATGCCGCATTCTGGGCCATGATGCGCATTAACCATACATATCTGTGACAGACTCATGTCATGTCAAAAAGGGGTACATAACAAAATGTCAAATAATAGGAAAATGTCAAACAATTATAACCCCAAACGGCTCCTTGAGATTGAGATTTCTCTTTTTTCCCGCATTATATTTTTTTAATGATATTCTTCCCACGCAATCACTATAAAATTACTATAGTATTTTGGTTATTTCATCAAAGCGCATCATGGCCTAGCTTGTATAGTGAAATTGGCATAATCCTTTGCATGTACATGTTGTCAGGCGTACCTTTCATCCCGAAAAATGTATTGTTCCCGAGGGATAGCGAAATAACTGTCCACGCAAACGAAGTCGCGGGCGTCTGCTAGTTTACCATAATTAATAAAGGGATATTTTTAATTGGGTACCTGGAAATAATAAAGAGCGACTGTTAATGGGATACTTAAATTCGAAACTCGGTAGCGGTTTTTTATTTTGTTGGGGATATAATAGCTAAGCGGGCGACAAACTGTGGTTTACAAAAAATATGTAAAACGAGCAACTATATGTGGGTGATAAATAATTTAAATGAGTAACAAAAATATTGAGTGGGCGACTATTATACCAAGTAGGTTACTATAACCGATTTAAGCTGCCTAACATGGTATTTTTATCACCTCGATTAGGTTAATAATCGCCTTTTTGTTTTAAATATACAGCTGCCGGCATATAAATTGGCAAGAGAAAGTTGAGACAAAAGATGCGCAGTAGCTACAAATACTGTGTTTTTAGCTACTGCGCATCTTTTGTCTCAACTTTCTCTTGCCAATTTATCGGCCGGCAGCTGTACCTATGCCTAATTTTAAATGTTTTGTGTGCCCTACGGTTGTCGCCCAAATAGAAATTTGGTCACCCGTTCTGAATTACTAGTTACTCAATTTGTATTATAAAAGGCCCCCATTTTCAATTTTTGTAGTCGCCCACAGTCCGTCGTCCACTTAGTATTTTAGCGCTATATTCAGTATTTTTGATACCCAAAAAGGAATTTATTGTTACCCGATTAAATCCATCAGCCATTTTTAATGTCCCACTGCTGGGGCACAGGCCTTCCTTATGGGTGGATAAGGAGGACGGGCCATAACTTATCACGCGGGTCTAATGCGGGTTGGTGGGTGTTAACGACTGCAAATGCAGCCGGGACCGACGACGGCTTAACGTGCCTTCCGAAGCCCCTAGGAGCTCGCGATAATATTTTTTTGGTCACCGATTAAATACTACTCATTAATAAATCATAGAGTTTTCCTGGGCGCACTAGCGGATCCAGGGGGGGGGGCTAAGGGGCTCAAGCCCCCCCCAAAATCATTTGGGTCCACCCAACAAATCTGTTGATTACCTTGGTAAAGCCTGCCTTCACCTACGTTAAGCCTCTCCCAAACCAAAATCCTGGATCCGCTGCTGCCTGGGCGTACCTGGCGTCGGGCGCAAGATGCGCCATGCTGGCGAGCATGAGGTGCAAGAAGTCGGCGGCGGCGCTCTGCACCGCCCAGTTGAGGCGCGTGCCGCCCCAGCGCCCGCGCGAGTGCTCCAGAGCGCGAGACAGGCGACCGCTCAGGAACGCCGTGCGGGGCGCCTCCGAGTCTAAACACCGAGCGACAAAATAGCCCCATTTTGAAAACTTGATATGCTGACGTGAAAATCATTTTTAGGATTTTGTCTCTCAAAAAAAGGTAACACTTGAAGGAACACACTACGACCACCGCGGACCAACTATGGCAAAAATAATATTACCTAACCTATCAAAGTGCGAAATCCCATAGTAAAAGTTGTTCAGTTCGATGGTCCCTAGTCCCTATCTACTTTAAACATTATATAGCAAAATTGATATAACCCTACATTCTCACCCACTATTTCCTCCAGCTTGTTGAACATGTCGGACTCGGTGCCCCCCACCCACTGGGGCCGCTCGAACATCTCGTCGCTCCGCTTGCCGCTCCGCTTGGCACCCTGACATAACCCTAGTCTCACCCGCTATTTCCTCCAGCTTGTTGAACATGTCGGACTCGGTGCCCCCCACCCACTGGGGCCGCTCGAACATCTCCTCGGTCCGCTTGCCGCTCCGCTTGGCACCCTGACATAACCCTAGTCTCACCCGCTATTTCCTCCAGCTTGTTGAACATGTCGGACTCGGTGCCCCCCACCCACTGGGGCCGCTCGAACATCTCCTCGGTCCGCTTGCCGCTCCGCTTGGCACCCTGACATAACCCTAGTCTCACCCGCTATTTCCTCCAGCTTGTTGAACATGTCGGACTCGGTGCCCCCCACCCACTGGGGCCGCTCGAACATCTCCTCGGTCCGCTTGCCGCTCCGCTTGGCACCCTGACATAACCCTAGTCTCACCCGCTATTTCCTCCAGCTTGTTGAACATGTCGGACTCGGTGCCCCCCACCCACTGGGGCCGCTCGAACATCTCCTCGGTCCGCTTGCCGCTCCGCTTGGCACCCTGACATAACCCTAGTCTCACCCGCTATTTCCTCCAGCTTGTTGAACATGTCGGACTCGGTGCCCCCCACCCACTGGGGCCGCTCGAACATCTCCTCGGTCCGCTTGCCGCTCCGCTTGGCACCCTGACATAACCCTAGTCTCACCCGCTATTTCCTCCAGCTTGTTGAACATGTCGGACTCGGTGCCCCCCACCCACTGGGGCCGCTCGAACATCTCCTCGGTCCGCTTGCCGCTCCGCTTGGCACCCTGACATAACCCTAGTCTCACCCGCTATTTCCTCCAGCTTGTTGAACATGTCGGACTCGGTGCCCCCCACCCACTGGGGCCGCTCGAACATCTCCTCGGTCCGCTTGCCGCTCCGCTTGGCACCCTGACATAACCCTAGTCTCACCCGCTATTTCCTCCAGCTTGTTGAACATGTCGGACTCGGTGCCCCCCACCCACTGGGGCCGCTCGAACATCTCCTCGGTCCGCTTGCCGCTCCGCTTGGCACCCTGACATAACCCTAGTCTCACCCGCTATTTCCTCCAGCTTGTTGAACATGTCGGACTCGGTGCCCCCCACCCACTGGGGCCGCTCGAACATCTCCTCGGTCCGCTTGCCGCTCCGCTTGGCACCCTGACATAACCCTAGTCTCACCCGCTATTTCCTCCAGCTTGTTGAACATGTCGGACTCGGTGCCCCCCACCCACTGGGGCCGCTCGAACATCTCCTCGGTCCGCTTGCCGCTCCGCTTGGCACCCTGACATAACCCTAGTCTCACACGCTATTTCCTCCAGCTTGTTGAACATGTCGGACTCGGTGCCCCCCACCCACTGGGGCCGCTCGAACATCTCCTCGGTCCGCTTGCCGCTCCGCTTGGCACCCTGACATAACCCTAGTCTCACCCGCTATTTCCTCCAGCTTGTTGAACATGTCGGACTCGGTGCCCCCCACCCACTGGGGCCGCTCGAACATCTCCTCGGTCCGCTTGCCGCTCCGCTTGGCACCCTGACATAACCCTAGTCTCACCCGCTATTTCCTCCAGCTTGTTGAACATGTCGGACTCGGTGCCCCCCACCCACTGGGGCCGCTCGAACATCTCCTCGGTCCGCTTGCCGCTCCGCTTGGCACCCTGACATAACCCTAGTCTCACCCGCTATTTCCTCCAGCTTGTTGAACATGTCGGACTCGGTGCCCCCCACCCACTGGGGCCGCTCGAACATCTCCTCGGTCCGCTTGCCGCTCCGCTTGGCACCCTGACATAACCCTAGTCTCACCCGCTATTTCCTCCAGCTTGTTGAACATGTCGGACTCGGTGCCCCCCACCCACTGGGGCCGCTCGAACATCTCCTCGGTCCGCTTGCCGCTCAGCTTGGCCAACCGCTTCGCTTGGTACCCTGACATTTCAACCACCTGGCAGAATCAAACGTTATATCACCATGAATACAGGGTTATTAACTGATCAAAAACAGTTTTAAACAATTTTAATAACATTAAAAAAAATTTTGAGGGCTTTTCACATTGACAAAAAACTGTAGGCTCGATAGTTGATCTAGTTAGGCAAATATTACTCTTTTTATTTTTTAACCGACTTCAACAAAAGGAGGAGGTTCTCAATTCGATTGTATGTTTTTTTATCGTTCTTCGGGCGTATCTCCGACATTTATGGACCGATTTTGATGATTATTTTTTTGTTCGATTGAATTTGCTTGCGAGATGGTCCCATTGAATTTTCTTTCAAATCGGTCGAGTAGTTTTTAAGTAATCCTGAAAATATTATAATTTTGCATCAACTACCTTGTCGACTTTGTTATTTATGAACCGAATTAGATGAAGTTTTTGTGTTGGAAAGGGGAGTGTAGTAATTTTAACCGACTACAAAAAAAACAACGTTCTCAGTTTGACCTGTATATAGTACTAGCTGATGCCCGCAACTACGTATGCGTGGACTTTATGATTTCGGCGGATGCATACCTATATAAATCAACTAATGTAGTTACATAAGAAAATACTTGTAGCAGTGTTATGGCTCTGCATCAGGTGTTCCAGATCTTCGATTTTTATACCTCAACAAAAAATGCTCATCAGGCTGACCAACTTTTGGTAAGGTGTCATTATTATATTTTGTATGGTTTAGCTGGATCATTATGGTTCTGCAACGGGTGTTCCAGATCTTGGATTTTTGTACCTCAACAAAAAATTCCCATCAGGCTGAACAACTTTTGCCAAGGTGTCATTTTTATATTTTGTAAAGTTTAGCTGGACCATTATGGTTCTGCATCAGGTGTTACAGATCTTCGATTTTTATACCTCAACAAAAAATGTTCATCAGGCTGAACAACTTTTGCTAAGGTCGGTGTCATTTTTATATTCCTTATAGTTAAGTTGGGCCTTTATGGTGCTGCATCAGGTGTTCCATTTTCCAAAATCAATTATACCCTAAGTTACGCCCAGGCTTAACAGCTATATAACAAAAAAAGTTTTATTCGAATCCGTTCAGTATTCCCGGAGATTAGCGTGTTCAAACAGACAAACAAACAGACACACTTTTTTTTCTAAATTCTTACCCTATTACTATGTCTCCATCGCCCCAAATATTTTTTTTTTAAATAAATGTAATGTACAGACACACTTTTTTTACTGTTTTATTATATGTAAGGATAAGGATAAGGATGTTTCTCCGCGATTATCTCACGTTTGTCTGAGCCGATTTTTCTATCTAAATAATATACTTACCCACACTACCTAATACAGAAGGTACTTACACTAAAAATAAAAATATAAAAAATTGATTAAAAAAACCTGCCTCTAAAAAGCTAGAAATAATATTCAAATCATAAGATACGCATTATCATCGTTATAATAACGTCTATTGAAGTCGGGTGGAGATTTTAGAATAAAAAAAGGAAGTTGTACTTTCCGTACGTACGTACGGTACGTTCGTACCCCACCCGACTTCAATAGATGTTATTATAACGATGATAATGCGTATCTTATGATTTAAATATTATTTCTAGCTTTTTAGAGGCAGGTTTTTTTTGAAGTCGGTTTTTTTGTTTTTAATTTTTTCTTATAAATGTCACTTTGAAAAGCCCTCAAAGGAATAAATGGAGATTTTCGTAGATTTAAAAATGATTTTTTTTCCCAAAAATATGTTTATGAAAACTGTTTAGACTGTCAGTTATAAGCAAAACTTCAGATCTCACTGAAAATGCATAGGATGACAGTATAAAGATGTAATTGACCTACTTAGAACATACGTACAAGGTGTATATAAAGCGTTAAGTATTTATACAAGACTAGCTGATGCCCGCGACTTCGTACGCGTGGACTTTATAACTTCGGCGTATGCATATAAATGAACTAATGTAGTTACATAAGAAAATACATGTAGAAGTGTTATAGTTCTGCATCAGGTGTTCCAGATCTTCGATTTTTATACCTCAACAAAAAATGCTCATCAGACTGAACAACTTTTTTCAAGATGTCAGTTTTATATTTTGTATGGTTTAGCTGGACCGTTATGGTTCTGCATTAGGTGTTCCAGATCTTCGATTTTTATACCTCAACAAAAAATGCTCATCAGGCTGAACAACTTTTGCTAAGGTGTCATTTTTATATTCGTTATAGTTAAGTTGGACCATTATGGTTCTGCATCACTTGTTCCATTTTCCAAAATTAGTTATACCCTAAGTTATTCCCAGGCTTAACAGCTATATAACAAAAAAAGTTTCATTCGAATCCGTTCAGTATTTCCGGAGATTAGCGTGTTCAAACAGACAAACAAACAGACACACAAACAGACAAACAGACACACTTTTTTTTCAAATTCTTACTCTATTGCTATGTCTCCATCGCCCCAGATATTTTTTTTTGTAATATATGTAATGTACAGACACACTTTTTTTACTCTTTTATTATATGTAAGGATAAAAACTTTTTTTCCAATCCTGCTAACATTTGTTCTACGACGTTACCGAAATCAGATAAATTACTTTACCTGGGACTCGTCATCTTCTTCCATGAACCCTTCCATAAACTTCTTCTGTAGAGTGTAGACTCTCCGTCCCTTAGTGGTGGTAAACATTTTGGCGGCCTTGCTTTTGGCCTCCGATATCGTCATCGTAGGGTTGAACTGCTTCAAAAGTCTTTCCGCAAAGTTTTGTCCCGCACCTTTACCAAAATATATTTTTTACTAGCGGCCACCCGCGGTTTCAACCGCGTCGTTCCCGTTCCCGTGGGAATATTGGGATAAAAAGTATTCTATGTTTTAAACCAGGCTATCTACTATCTGTGTGTCAAATTTCAACCAAATCTGTTCAGTAGTTTTTGCGTGATTGAGGAACAAACATCCAAACCCACAAACTTTCACATTTATAATATTAGTAGGATAGCGGCCGTGGTGGCCAGTTAGGGAGTGTATGTCGGTTTTTCAGGATTTTGTCGGGAGACAGAGAGAGAGAGAGAACGAAAGACAGAAAAAAGGAGACAGTAACAAAACAAATGACGTGCCCTTACCGTATATCCTAGCGTAGTTAATGCGTGGTCCCTAGATATAGCGGCGGCGGTGGCAGTAAGGGAGTGTAGGTCAGTTTTCCTAGCCTGGGCCCCCGCTAGCACCTAACTATGTGTGGTGAATAACTACAATAATATTTGATACTAAGTTTAGTTACCGTATATCCTGGCGTAGTTGATGACCTTAGCGTGGTCCCTCGATATAGCGGCGGCGGTGGCAGTAAGGGAGTGTAGGTCGGTTTTCCTAGCCTTGTCCCCCGCTAGCACCGCCCAGCCGAAGGCGGTTCCTCCGCATAAACCTATGCTACTGTCGCCTAGAAGCGCGGCTATCCAGAGTTCCTAAAAAATGTATAGGGGCTGTATTGCTGGTAACTAATGTACATGCTTGCATGCATGCACTTATCTTTTAGTTTGATTTAAAAATGCAACATAATATAGGTAATCATTTATGTGAAATCATCCGGAAAGGGCGATTTTCTGACAGTTCATAAAAGACCGAAATCGGTCTTTGAGCAAAAAAACACTCACAACGCGTTCTGGTCACTGTCAAAATGCCACAAGCAACAACGCTAAATTCTTGTCATGGTTCTTTCTTATAAAAACGACCAGAACGCGTTGAACGTTGTGGTAATAATAGAAATACCACAGAGCGAAATTTGCGTCGTGGTCAACATACCAAACGACCACATACAACGCGTTGTGGAAATGAAGAAAAGCCATGACGCGTATGGAACCATGATAAAGGTATCATACGACGCACACTGATTTGTAATACCTGTGCTCGCGTGGTCCTACAAGTCTCAAAACTTTTGATAGATATCTTTTATCGCATGAATTTTTTTTTATATTGATCGTAAATGCTGTGCTGTATGTACCATGTACCCCTCCGCCCTGAGTTATTAACGAGGCGAAGGAGTCAAAACAGCGATAGACATAATATAATAGTCAACTTTACGACGGCTCGGCTTTCATAAATCGCTATCTAACAAGATTTTTTGAACTTTTTAGGCTAAGTTCATATGAACGCGCGGTGCCGCGCGTCGCCGCGCGGTAGGAGCATTCACATGATAGCGGGCACGCGCGGCAATCTGGCATCAACATCATTGAGAATGGACGTGGCTGAAGCAATTTGTTAATGGATTATATATAAGTTATTTTAACAAAGTATGTTTAATATTTTATGTTTATTATGTTTGATTATTTTAACAAAGAAATAAAACTAATTTGTAGATTAAGACCTCTTTAAAAATTTATTTGAATACCTAGTCCTTGGAGTTAAGATTCCAAATGACATTTCTTTTTTCGACTTCGTCTATAAGCATATCGTTAGAAATTTCGTCTTCAATACTTATTTTTCTAACTAACTTGATACGTTCGTCTAAAACCGCGCGGCTCAACTGAACGAGTCAATGCAGGCTTGTAGATCTTGAACCGCGCGGCACCGCGCGGCTGTGGCGCGGCACAAGATCTTGCGCGCGGTGCATGGCGCGCCGCGCGGTTACGCGCGGCATGTAAACGATATAACACAGTTTAGTATGATCTTGTACCGCGCGGTTGGCTCTGCCGCGCGGCACCGCGCGGTCATATGAACTTAGCCTTATGGTCTCGGAAAATTGCCTTTTAAACTTTTCTGTTATTCCCATGTGACTCAAGATTGTAACATTTTCGACTCATTTAAATTTAAGTACATATTTGAATTGTGAATTTTGTTATTGACAGAAAAAAGTTGCAAATAATGAATATCAATAGGCAAAACTGCAGAAACAAGTTATACACGCAACTGTTAATAAATTGATAGTTTCAATTCTGTAGAAACTTTTTTGTAAGTGAAGAAGGTTAATTTTACCTGTGAATCCACATCAGCTCCTACAAATTTGTACCCGGGCGGCGCTTGTACCATGGCTCGTAGTTCGGAGCCTATCCTCTCTTTGTGAGCGTTGCTGGCAGTCATCCAGGTGGGCTCGCTGGCTCTAAAAGGAGGAAAAGAAGTTATAAGTTTAAAGATTTGTATTGTATTTATTTATTAGGGACACCAACAGGTAACATGTTCACATTACAATATAAAATTCTTAAATCATATTTAGGTCTAGCATGCAACCCAATTACAGGTGAACACATCATTGCAAATAAAATAAAATAAATAAGATTGATACACATTACGTTTCACAAAGCCGGTACAAAGAAAAAAACTTAAGAAAAAACTTGTTAACAACACTTCGATTGTGACATTAATAGGATGACTGAACCATACATTTAAATTTTAAGAGTGATTCGTGGTAAATATCCAGATTATTTACACTGCTTACTTTATTGTAACTTGTGAGCATTCTCGACAAGGGTGCATGTCTACTTAGGTTTGACCGCGCTTGAGGCACAATGTATGTATTTATGAGCTTCCTACGGGCATTAGGCCTGGGTACAATCAGTTTTATTTTATGAAAAATGTTTTGACAGTCAACAGTAAAATGAACGAGCTTATACAAAAACACTAAATCCAGCATCTCACGGCGATCGGCAAGAGCCGTAAGTTTAAATTTCGAAAGACGATCACTATATTCACTCCGATAACTAAAGTTTGGAGTTTTAAATGCTAAGTGTCGAGTAAAGGTTCGCTGAACGCGTTCAATGCTGTCCACGTGCTTTGCATAACAGGGATTCCATACTACACTTGCGAATTCTAAATGACTCCGAACAAGTGTATTGTACAGGGTTATCAGAGTTTTGATGTTTTTGAAGTCTGTCGTATTGCGCTTGATGAATCCGAGCATCTGAAAAGATTTAGACACTATGGCCTCATAATGTGGAATAAAACTTAGCTTGCTGTCCAAGGTCACCCCTAGGTCACGGATCTGTTCCACTTCCTCCAGCATAACTCCATCTATATTATAAGATGACTGAAATTTGTTTTTGTTACGAGTGAACTTGATGTGAAAGCATTTACTTGGGTTGATAGTCATAAGATTTTCGGTACACCAAATATTGACACGATTAATGTCTTCCTGTAGCATTAATATATCATTTGTTGAAGCTATAGTTTTGTAAATTTTCATGTCATCAGCGAAAAGTGAGCAATTACTATGTTTTATACAATTAACTATGTCGTTTATAAATACTAGAAAGAGAATCGGGCCCAGGTGTGAGCCCTGGGGCACGCCTGAAGTTCCACATATGGTTTTGACGAATAACCATTTGTAACCACTGTTAGCAATCTCGAGTTCAGATATGAAGCAAACCATCGATGCAAGGAGCCACACAAGCCAAACGTTGTCAATTTCTTTAATAAAAGTGAGTGGCTAACCTTATCAAAAGCACTACTAAAATCTGTGTAGATAGCATCTATTTGAGTTTCCCATCTACGTGTTCGATCAGATCTGAAACGTACTCTACTAAGTTTGTGGAAACCGATCTCCCATGAGTAAACCCATGCTGCATTGGATTTAGTAAGGGCTTAATGTGTCTTGTGAGAACTCCGCAAACCAGACGTTCAAAGAGCTTAGAAAATGTACTTAATATGGATATGGGCCGGTAATTTTTAACACAAGATGATATACAATTTATGAAATGAAGTAGTAGAAAAGCGTTTTCCGATGCAGGCGATCAAAACCTGAGGTCTGTGTGTGACCCGTTTGTCAAGCAGCAAGCCGAGGAGATACGTCATTCAGTCAACTATAATGGTCTGGTATGATGATGAAGACCCCAATTCTGAGCTTTGGTTTCCTAGGATAGCGGTGCCGTCGAATAGCGGCAGTAATTTTACGGACGTAAAAAGACGGCCGTCTTTACGCTGGTGTCATGTGGAAAGTAACAACACCGTTACGACCGTTTTTTCCAGAAACTTACCTATCTGATCTTATAAAATGACAATTTTCATGGTACAGATGCAAAAAAAAACTCAAAAGTACCTATTGCATTTAAGATTTTTTGGCATCGCTGTCTACTGTGCATGCGTAATGACGAGAAAGTAATCACGAATTACTTTCGCTTTACTCATTTTCTTTCACCGTGTCGCGGCACCGCTACCTGAAAGAAAAGTGGCGAACTGTTCTGCAGCGTCATGACATGAGTCGTCACTAAAATAGCGGCACCGCTTATTGATGTTAGTGTCCAGCACAGCTCTCTAGGAAACCATGCCGTATTGTTTACATAGACAACGTTCTAGTGACGTCATTCACCGCTATGTGACGGAACCGCTATCCTGGAAAACCAAAGTGTTCCACAGACGACCACTTGCGGCACTATAGCGCCGTACTGCGCGCCGGCAGTTGTAGCGGCAACCACACTACTTGCTGGCCCATCACTCGCTCTGTCGTCACATAATATACTCACCTCCTAGTGAGTGTTCCACAGACGACCACTTGCAGCACTATAGCGCCATACTGCGCGCCGGCAGTTGTGGCGGCAACCACACTACTTGCTGGCCCATCACTCGCTCTGTCGTCACATAATATACTCACCTCCTAGTGAGCGTTCCACAGACGACCACTTGCGGCACTATAGCGCCGTACTGCCGCGCCGTACTGCGCAGGCGCACCGGCAGTTGTGCCGGCAACCACACTACTTGCTGGCCCATCACTCGCTCTCTGTTGTTACGCCAATATGACATCATGCGACCAAATGTGAGCACCTAGGGGTTGAGTTGGGTTTTAAGTCTTTTTGAGTTCACTAATAGCACACCCCGGGCACTCCATACAAGCGCCGCGTTTCCAGTCCACTACCTATTGCTGCTATTGCACAGACACTACACAGTGACGTTTTGGCACACGCGCAACTGTGTGCGTGCAGTCTAGGCAGGCCTCCTTCACTCGCTCAAGGTCGCGCGATAAGCACCTACCGCTAGCCGTTCCGCCGGCGGGACAAGTGAGCAGAGGGTCGCCACACGCCCGCCGCCGTACGAGCGCGGCATCTTACTGTCTGCGTAGATATTGTCTCTTTATAATAGTAACAATGTGGAATCGACATTACTGTCCTGTGTACCGATGTCAAAATAAAAAAACCAATAAACAAAATTATCGTTTTTCACATTATGATACATGCTGCACAGTTCATTTAAAAGACAACCTTAATTAACGTTGCGTCGTCAGAAAGGGTAGGAGCACGCGATAGAAAGAGAGGCAACTACTAGGTGAACTGTGCGACCTGAATTGCACTTTATTGTGGCGGAGCTAAAGTCGCTTTTTATTTAAATGACTTTGCTGCGTGCTGCTTCTGTACCTTGTACTATTAGTTATTCTGTGGTCTAGGGCTAGGGCTATTGAATGAGCACATGATTCGGCACACGAACTCGCGCGGTGGGGTGAGATAATTGATTGTGGGGCGGGACGGAGAGTTTCCTTTCTGTACGGTAGTACTTATATCTATTCTGTGCTAATAGTCTAGTATTTTAACACGATTTTAAGGTCGCTTTTTGTTTATTTATTATATTTATTTATTTGACGACGTTGCAAACGTTTTTTTTACTATATTTCTTTCACATATGAAAATAATAATCTTATTAACTTGGACAAAAATAAAGTTGGATCGTGAGCTCGATCAGTATGTAGGTACAATGTTTCAAGACCTATGTAGAGCCTTAAGGCCCATATTATAATGCTTGGGCGGACACTTGACATATGAACATACACTTATGAAAAAATGCGGTCTTCATACATAATCATAAAAATAACCTTGAACATCTAAACTTATCTCATCCAAAACGCATCAAAATGATCGAAGAAGTCTTTTAGCTACGCCACTGAGGAATCAAAAATGATGAGTGACTAAAACATGCATACCTTTTCTGCTTCATTTCCTTGCGCTGTCAATACGTTCTGACTGAACATGTCCAAGAAATCCTTGGCTAACGGATTGCCGACCTTGTACTTAGGACCATCCTTATGTGGCAGCCTTAGGAAATGACAGCAACCTAAAATTGAATTACCTTTATTTTACTTGGCGAATGCACAATGCATACTATTCCCGAAAATTGCTATTTTTTACCTCAAAAACTAAAAACAAATTGTATTTTTTTTATATCCTACCTAGACCCTATTTTATTGAAAGTAATATTTCAGTAATTAATATTTTAAATTACATATTATTAGAATTTTATTGTTAATGTCATTTTAGTTGCGGATGACGTCAACATAGATGTTAATGCAACAAGGTTCCATCGTATTAGCAATTTGCGGGGATAGTATGGGCCGTTTCTGCTGAACGAAAAACGCTGGACAACGAAAACCTTTTTAATTAAATTGACTAAAGAACTACCAAGTATAATTTTAGTAGTTTTGTGTGGTTTTAGTCATCGTTTACACCAGACCTCGACCGGAGCTAGACCGCAGAACCGCAGATTGACCGGAGGCAAATCACGCAACAAGATTTAACCTAATTCTCTAGGTAATTAAGATCATGATCGTATAAGAGTCTGTGTGCGCAGACTAAAAGTAAGCAAGCGCAGTTGAAGCAACTAACATTGGAATATTATGTAAGTTAAATTGAGTGATAGAGTGAGCAATTATGTGATTCGTGAAAGGTGTGGTCTGAAAGGTGAGATAGTGACGAGAATTGAGAAAGGAATGCTCCGGTGGTTTGGTCACTTAGAGAGGATGAATGAAAGGCGAATCACGAAAGAGACATATTGTGCGAATGTGGAAGGAACGATTGCACAAGGGCGTCCCAGAAAAACCTACGCGGACCAAATAGAGGTTATTATAAAAAAGGCTGGTGTACGCAGTGACAAAAACCGCAGGGCATGTATGTAAAGATTGATGGATGTGAATGAAGCGAAAGAAGTGTGCAAGGATCGTAGCAGGTGGCGATCCATTAGTCTCTGCCTACCCCCGTGGGAAACAGGCGTGAGTGTATGTATGTTAGTTGTCATTTGCTTGCGACGGTTTCATTCAAAATACTTATGCGTAAATGTTACCTTGTATTTCAATACCGCTCCAGACCCCGAGCCCGTGGTACTGGTTCGCAGCGGCCTGCTCGTCGACTTTCTTTCTCGCGTAGTAAGCGCGTCGGCCTAAATCTTCCTTTAAATTATAACATATAGTGTTTCATTCTGAGTCAAGACTTAACGATGTATACTGTTCGACTGACAAAATTAGTTTATCTACCATTTCAAGGTCCTGTACCTTGATTACGTAAAGCTGTTGCTAACAATTCTCGATTGAAATCGATTGAAAGCGCAGTTGTAT
Organism: Agriphila tristella; assembly: GCA_928269145.1. Taxonomy (NCBI): domain Eukaryota; kingdom Metazoa; phylum Arthropoda; class Insecta; order Lepidoptera; family Crambidae; genus Agriphila; species Agriphila tristella. Next base: position 5,881,083 of record OV743435.1, read on the forward strand.
TGCTGGGGGGTAATTACGTAACTTTGTTGCAATCAACTTTGACAGAAATCGCAGTTACATCGCTGCTTGAGTAAGAACCAATGTGACAACTATCTTAACTAAAGCAGCAATGCAACTGCGCTTTCAATCGATTTCAATCGAGAATTGTTATCAACAGCTTTACGTAATCAAGGTACTGCTTTAGTTAAGACAGTTGTCACAATGGTTCTAACTAAAGCAGCAATGTAACTGCGATTTCTGTCAGAGTTGATTGCAACAAAATTACAAAATCACCCCCCGGGTCTAAAGCACAGTTCAAAGCAAGGTTGCGTCAAGGAGTATGCATGCGCATAGTATATTAACGTTTAACTGTCAAAATCAATTGACTTGTAACAGTTGAGTGTCGACAAAACGCTGTATCACGCGATATACAGGGTCATTTTGTATTCACCATCCACATTTTAAGGATGTGTTCAGTCATAGCCTTCTTTAATTGCAAGCCGTGAACATAAGTTTGGCAACGTCTGTTACTGTCAGTTCGTGGTCATGTCGTCGGCCAGTCTCCATACTAAATATATGGGAATATTTCAATTTTAAGAGGTCGATATTTTCTTTCGTAGTAATCGTGTGAGGTTCAAAATATGAAAATAATTTAGTTCTTTTATTGAAATGCTTTGTATATTAAACAATAAGAAAAATATCAATGTTAACCAGGAAAAAATGCCTGTCAAAGATGTCATCTTTTTTGTTGATTTTCTTCAGCAGGGAGTTGATTCACACGCCCTCTAGCAATAAGTGATATATCATTAGAATAGTAGATTGTACAACAAGTGCATAAAACGCATCATTTTACCCGAGACGTATATATCCACCCGAGCCGCAGGCGAGGGTGGATAGTCAAGTCGAGGGTAAAATGGGTTTTATGTACGAGTTATACACTCTGCTTTTCACTTCGATTGTGAGGAAATTAAACAACAATAATGTTAAATATAAAAAAAAACAATTTTTCTTTAATTTTAGTGACAAATTATATATTTTTGGTATGTGCTCATCAAGACCTTTCATTTGATACCCATATTCAAAAATTGAAAAAAAAAGTTTTTTTCTTAATTTTTTGTGACAAAATATAGTTTTGGAATGTCCTCATCAAGGCCTTTCATTTGAAACCCATATTAAAAAATTAAAAAAAAAAGTTTTTTCTTAATTTTTTGTGACAAAATATATATTTTTGGAATGTGCTCATCAAGGCCTTTCATTTGATACCCATATTCAAAAATTGAAAAAAAAAAACTATTTTTTTATAAAAAAAATATAATTTTGGAATGTGCTCATCAAGACCTTTCATTTGATACCCATATTCAAAAATTGAAAAAAAAAAAACTTATTTTTTATAAATAAAATATAATTTTGGAATGTGCTCATCAAGGCCTTTCATTTGACAACCATATTCAAAATAAAAAAAAATATCAAGGCCTTTTAAAAAAATTGATACCCATTTTCAAAAATAAAAAAGTATAACACAACAAAAAATTAAGAAACAATCAAATAACAAGTTAATTCAACGAAGTTAAATTGCGTGTGTGGCTGTTTACCTGACGACCTTTGTCTTAAAGTCTGAGACTTAGACGAAGATTTTACTTTATGCACTAGAGCATAAAAAGCGATTTTATGCAGCCTATACCCAACATAAAGACGAACTTTACGAGCATGAGAAGTGAAAAGGTCTTTTTAAGACAAATATTTGCTGTTGATATACTTTATATCAATTGTTAATACTTTTGGAGTTAAAGGTTATTAAATTATAAAAGTGGTTTATTGTCTATGGGAGTTGATCTACCACACCTATAGAAATGAATGATATATCATAAGAAAGGTTTTTATATGACGAATATTTGATTCAAACATACTTTCTATTAATTGCTAGTATTTTCGGAGTTTTAGGTCATTAATGTTAAAAAAATTGGTCAAGTTCAGAGCGTTATAACTCTCAAAGTACTAATAGTTGACGTTTATAGTAATACAATAAAGTGTTTCAAATTTAAATACCTTTCCAATGATGTAAGATTTATTGCTAGAGGAGGCTTAGATCAAAATGCTCATCGTACTAAAGGACCCCCGAAAAGTTCAAATAATTTGACTCAAACCTTATGTTCTAATAAATAAATAATAATAATAAATATAAAACTTTATTGAAATAATCTTACATCACAATTTACAACTAGTTTAAACATAGATAATATAGGAAAAACAAATAATAAATAATTATTAAAATAATTTTATACTATGTGCTTGACCACATGCGATGTTGCCGTTCTGCTCAACTTCAGGGCTTGGAAGATATAGAAGGCTATGGTTCAGTCCATGAAACTGGACAACTTTCCCTAAGGAAAAAAATCGACACGTTTCTTAGAGACAGTCGTTTAGTTTCATGGACTGGACACATCCTTGAAATTTGGTTGGTAAGTTCAGAAATATCGTGACTTGGTCGTCATGCTAGGGGGTTGTTTTAAATTTTTATTTATCATTCCAGCAATAAGGGGTACGCGTGTTTGAGGTCTTTCTTGGAGGTTAATAAAAAAAAATCGGGAAACACTAGTCAAAAAGCTTCGTTTTATCTACAATACTGTTTTTCTAAGTTCCTAAGGTATAAAGCTAGGTGTTTAATTTATTTATTTATTTCTAGGAAGACCAACAGCAACAAACAATAATAATAATAGTTAAAGCAGTATTGTATCTAAAGTATTTTTATCAACATAAGTTACCAACCTTACCTCAACAGTCTTTGGTAGCATATGGACATCAGTTTCCCCGTCGTTTTCCTTACAAAATGCCATAGGACACGCAAGAAGTAGCTCTTCTAGAGGGAGAACGGGCTCATCTTCCGCCTCTTTCTGGTTCCTACTGAAAGGGACGAGAAAACCCCACCCTTCTGACTGTATGTAGTGGAGAGGGTAACCTTCCCAAGATAAGCGAAGGAGTTTTGGTGTTATCTAAAGAAAAAAAAATAGATTTGTTAACTGAATATTTAAATACCAATTTCCTTTTCCCCACCCAATTTCAGCTGTTTGCCGGCTACTATACTGACAATAATGTTAATAAGTACCTAAGGAATGAATATGAATTATTTGTATTAATAAAATACACACAAACCTGCATACTCGTTGTTATATTATTAGCACCCGGAGTCCAATCTGGATCTTTTCCGGGTTTCGTACAAAGCTTCCTATACCACGCCGGATATCCGGCCAAAAAAGGCCTTTTTACCGGCAACGATTCTCCTAACTCATAAAGATAACTAAACTTTTTGCTCAAAGCCTCTATTTTATCCTCATTTTCAATGACTTCTTTATTTTTAAACTTAACATACTCTATGTATTCCTCATTCAAAATAAGCGGTTCTTTTTCGTATTGCACCTCTTTGGTTTCAACTTTCTCCGTTTTTATTTGTTCTTGACCACAAACTTTTTTCTTTTTAACCAGTTTCTTCAGTTTCAATGTTTGTGTTGACCAGTCTTGGTCCCACATCCACAGATCTTTTTTGTACGCGTCATTTTCCATGAGTCTGCAAGCTTCGTCAGCTTTTTGTGACAATAACTGCCTGGACTCGAGTTTCAAATCTTCGAACACAGTCTCGGCAGAATCTATGTATTGTAGCCAGTTAGAATTGACTGGGAGATATGCTGATCCTATAACAACACTAAAGTAATATAGCTGTGTCGTCATGAATTAAGTTTCTACATACTAACAAGCACCTATCATGATCATGAAATTACCTATAGAAAAAACTCAAATAAAATCAGTTTGTCAAAAGAGCATCTGTCAAATGAAAGCGATTACGATAGCCATGTAAGTTAGCCGGTACGGCCCCAGATGCTGTGAAAGCTAAAATATACGATTTAACTCGTACATAGTTCTTAGTAGGAGCTACGATGCTACAGACAGACACACATACACTATATACTAGACATAAAAGCTACTTTAAAAAGAACGATACAAAAGCAAAGAACAAAGAATGTCACAATGTTTAGATTTTAAAAGGTAGTTACATTTCCAATCAGTAGTTTTTAGAAGCAAACAATAGATGTCGATAAAATACGTTTTGTTTATGACCACAGAGTTAGTAAGAAGGCATATTGAACTCTATGTCAATACCAGAAGTTACAAAATAGAGCGCATAGAACTGGGAATGTCAAACTTTAAGGATATTATAGAATCAAACTCAAATCTCTGCTTGAGTACAGTTAGAAAGGGCTGGCGCTATATGCGATGAGTATAGCACCATCCCTTTCTGACTGTACTCAAGCAGAGATTTGAGTTTGATTTGTGTTTTTCTCATAATTCATTCATTATGACATTCCTTGTTTTTCGCATGTACCCTTCAAATGATAAAACATACTAACTCCATAATGATACAAGTTAACTTTTAAAAAGAAGGGTATAAAAAGCAATGGGGTTGGCAACGCAAAGCTAATCGCAGATGGCGCCAGCGGCGATCTAACCGCTATCAATACTTTGATTGGTTAAAATATGCCACAAATGATATTTGATATTTGAAACAACCAATCAAATGTTTTGGTACAACCTCTTGTGGCGCCATTAGTTCCTCAGTTTCCATCCCCATTTTACTAGCATGTTAAATAATGGTCCTTCGAACCGGATTACCTAATTCCAACATTCCAGCCAACGTGACCGGATGCGGAAACCGCTCCAAAAACAGCGGCAGCAGTTCCCTCAATATATCGTGCGTGGCCACGACGTCGCCTGCGCAGTAACTCATGAGTTTCTGGAAGTTTTCGTGCACGTCTTGCATAGTGCCGTCCACAAATATGTCTCTGGTTTCTTTGTCCACTAAAGTGCCGCAATACAATTTATGTACCTGTAGAGTAAAAATAAAAGTAATTTTTTTAATGTTATGTTTCAGGAGTTTTTTAGGGTTCCGTACCTCAATAGGAAAAAACGGAACCCTTATAGCAGGGATTTTCAAATAGGAAGGCGCAGCGACTTTCCAAAGGTGCGCAGAGACTTTCCAAGGGGAGCGCAGGCCACCTGTGTATTTAAGAACCTTATCTAAAGATAACCCAGAAACAACAACCATAGGTAGGTATAATGCGCAAAATAACTTGGCGGCTCGGAAGTTAGCCGCAAGTGATAATAGGTCTTCACCTATGAAATTGCCGTATTGCAGTACAGACTTTTTCAAACAAAAAAAAGTTTTGATTGGCTATGAATTCTAAATTCAAATTAATTTTGTTTTAAAAATATGACATTCTATTTACAAAATCAGTCTTTTGTTTATTGATTAGCGTTGTATTTTCATTACATTTCAACATTTTTCCTCATAATGGATACTTCGAAATTTCGTGTAATTATGGAATATGAGTTCCGTCGTGGCACCAACGCGGCACAAACGACACGTAACATCAACGACGTTTACGGAACTGTACAAACGAACGTACAACCCGTTATTGGTTTGCTCGGTTCCGTTCTGGGAATTTTGACTTGAAAAATGAACCTCGTGGTCGTCCGGAAACTTTGGTCAACAATGATGAATTAAAGGCGATTGTGGAAGCAGATGAATCGCAATCTACAGCTGAGCTGGCAGCAGCTTTTGATGTTAGCATCAAAACAATATTGGTCCATTTGCGACAGATTGGCAAGATAAAAAAGCTTGATAGATGGGTGCCCCACGAACTTAACGATCGCCAGCGCAACATACGCGTCGAGACTTGCCTTGCGCTGCTTAACAGGCACAGAAATGAAGGAATTTTGAAGCGAATTGTTACGTGCGACGAAAAATGGATTCTTTTTGACAATCGAAAGCGCTCAGCAAGTTGGGTAGATCCTGGTTCGGTACCAAAGCAATGTGCAAAACGAAAAATGACCCCTAGAAAGGTGATGGTCACAGTTTGGTGGTCTAGTGCTGGTGTGATTCATCATAGCTTTATACAAAACGGCGAGAGCATTACTGCAGATGTGTACATTGAAGAACTGACCACAATGATGGCGAAACTCGCACGTCTGCAACCAGCTTTGGTCAATCGGTCGTCTCCACTGCTACTTCACGACAACGCGCGACCCCATACTGCACAACAGACCGTCTCTAAGCTGCATGAGTTGGGTTTAGAAGCTCTCCCTCATCCGCCATACTCACCAGATCTTGCGCCTACCGACTATTACTTTTTCCAAAATTTGGATAACTTTTTAGCGGGAAAAAAATTCAATTCCCGAGAGGCAGTACAAAACGCCTTTGAAGAGTTTGTTGTCTCCCGTCCAGCTGATTATTTTTTCAAGAAGGGCATCCATAAACTGCCACAGCGTTGGCAAAGATGCATTGATTGCAGGGGTGATTACTTTGAATAAAAGAAATAAATAAGTTCGAAAAAAAATACTTTAACTTTTTTCAAACAAAACGGCAATTTCATAGGTAAAGACCTAATATTTCGCGCAGGGTCCATAGTTCCGAGTGCTTCCGCCCGCGCCCCGTCCCCGCGCAAGCCCTGTATTCGTCTACTGCGCAGCGTTCCGCACGAAGTTCAGAACCGCCGAGTTATTTTGCGCATACTATACGGTGTTTGTACTTATTGAGAGCGGCTACTTAACGCATTAACCGCAGCAAACGGTTAGTTCGGGCGTCGCGCTCGTGCATGCATCCCTCCCCTGCTAAAATTGTCTGGGAAGAGGGGGAGCGCGGAATTTATTATTGGAAAGGGGCGCGTCCCAAATAATTTAAGGAAGCCTTATAGGACCACTTTGTTGTCTGTCTGTCAAAGACCCGTGGGGGTATCGAGTTTAAAACTAAAGAATAAGACAAGTTGAAAACTAAAATAATAGAAATTAAAACCATATACTCAGGTCTGCAGTCCCTTGTTTTATGATAGATAGGCAAGCACCTGACCGCTATCATGTCTGATGGTAAGCGATGACGCAATCTACCTACGATTAAACGCGCTTGCCTAGAAGTAACCTATTCATACGCGACTTAAAGGCAGGGATTGAAATACCGTTAAAAAAATATAACGATAAATAAAAAATAACGTTAAAAATACCGTTAAAACATTTTATCGGTAAATTTACCGGTAAAAATAACGTTAAAAATACCGTTAAAACATTTTACCGGTAAATTTACCGGTAAAAATAACGTTAAAAGTAGTTTACCGGTAAAATTAACGTTAAATTTAGCGTTAAACTTTACCGGTACATTATACCGGTAAAATTATTGCTAAAAAAAATAACGTTATTAATTAGAATAACGTTAATTTTAAAGTTTAACGGTAAAAAAAGTAAGAAATAACGTTAAAATTAACGGTATTTACTGAAATAACGTTAATTTCAATGTAACGTTATCTAAATTAACGTTATTTATTGACATAACGTTAATTTTAAAATTAACGCTAAAAAAAGTAAAAAATAACGTTATACTTAAAAATAACGTTATCATTCCCTGCCTAAAGGCTCCCAGATTTTACCTAACAGGAAACAGACTCAGGCAAGGAGTTCTACTCTCTAATGGTACGGATGATTTTTGAAGCAAAACGCTTAGGCTCAGTTGCACCACCTAACTTTAACGATAACAAGCTTGTTAAAGTACCGGTTAAGCACAAGTTAGCCAAAAAAAGAGGTTGCCAGCCAGCATGATGTCCTTTGACAAGTTTTACGTGACAAATAGGTAGCATTATCATTTGACGATAACTTTAACAAGTTACGTGGTGCAACTGAGCCTTAATGTATTAAGTATTCAGTATACATTTATAAATAGAATCCATGGATTTATTGCCACCTATATTTGACGACTTCCGTGATCGATCTTTGAGGTTCCGGGTTCGATCCCCGACTAGATCAAATTAGTAAACGAACTTTTCTATATATTTTTTTTCAATTTTGATCGCAAATGCTGTACCTAGTTACCTTTCCGCCTCGGAGAGTGAGGCGGGGGAGTTAAAACGGCAATAGGCATATAAGCAGCTTTACGACGGCTCGGCTTTCATAAAACACCACCTTTTGAGATTTTTTGATCTAATTTCTTTTTGGAAAATCGCCCAAAAGACGTATGAAAACTGTCATAAGCTGTTAACTAAATAGGACAAGTAAGGATAAACAAAACAGATAATAGATAGATAGTTTAAAGGAAAAGAATTGGGTAGTATTTAATCGGGTAACAATAAATTACCATTTTGGGTATCAAAAATACTGAATAGCGTACTGAAATACTAAGTGGGCGACGGACTGAGGGTGACTACAAATATTGAATATGGGTGACTTTAAAATACAAATTGAGTAACTTTTTATTTGGAACAGGCGACCAAATTACTATTTGGGCGACAACCTAAGGTCACACAAAACATTTAAAATTTGACATATTTTTTTTAAAGAAGGTGGCTATTATCCTAATCGATATGACAAAAATACTATATTGGGCAGTTTAAATCAGTTAAATAGTTTCCTACTTGGTATAATAGTTGCCCAATCAGTATTTTTGTCACTCATTTAGAATTTTCACTGCTAACTTAAATTATTTGTCTCCCACATGTAGCCGCCCATTTTACGTATTTTTTGTAATCCACAGTCGCAGTCGCCCGTTTAGATAAATTGTCGCCCAAAAAAATAAGCCGCTGCCACGTTTAGTATTTAAGTATCCCATTAACAGTAGCCTTTGATTATTTGCAGTCACCCAATGGGGAATGTCCGAAAAAAATCAAATTGGCCTAATATTTTTCTATAGTTAGGAATAAGGTCCCTTAGTAATAGAAAAAAGTTTCAGAATTTTCGGTTGGGTAAAAAAGTTTTTAATAATCAAAGTCTCTTCGACTTCACAAATGTATGAAAGTAACAGCAGAATGGAGATTATACCTTTGCCGCTAACTGCCACAAACACAACACGTATTTAAAAAAAAAGTTTTGGCATTTTGTCTTGCAACTTTTTTTTAATACCATGTTGTGGTTGTGGCAGTTAGCGGCAAAGGTATAATCTCCATTCTGCTGTTACTTTCATACATTTGTGAAGTCGAAGAGACTTTGATTTATTGAAATTTTTTCACGAAACCGAAAATTATGAAAATTTATTCTATTACTAAGGGACCTTATCTATAGAAAAATATTCAGCCAATTTGATTTTTTTCGGACATTCCTCATTAATTAATTCCCAAATATTTTCAAGTACCTCACTAAGGTTGTTGAGTGAACTAATTTCCATCCAGTCGTCATCACTTGGGTGGCCCTCCTTATCTTTCGCCTTCAACACCGTTCTTTGGTAGCTGGTTACACCACTTACGCATGTGTGCATCGACATGGTATCCATGAAACGGACTCCTAAAACATTAAAGACAGACAAAAACGATCAATATTAAACCTTACAGGGTTAGGCTGCTTTAGTCATAAAAACAAGTGTTATAGGAGGCTCACAATGTGTTTTAATTGTTTCTTTTGCTTTTTTGACTAATGATAAAGATAAAATATATTTTAATTGTGCAATAGCTGAAATATAATTATTAGGCGTTTAAGAATAAGGCCGTTAGAGGGAGATTACACGATCATTCAGACTGACGCCAGACTGATGCAAGGCTGCCAACTGTACTGTTTTTTGTATGAAATTTCATAGAAAAAATAGTGCAGTTGGCAGCCTTGCATCAGTCTGAATGATCGTGTGATCTCCCTCTTAGACTTTAAAGTCAAAATAGATTCAGGGATTTTGACATGTTGTAGTAACCCAAGGTGCTGTTGTTGACTAAACAAAATTATTTCTGTTGAGTATTTTTGTATTATTATGATAATATGAATAATTCAGTTAAAACAAATAATTTTAGTAGCCGGCGAATCTTGAAATCGGGTAGGGATTGCGAAGAACGCGTATATTGTGTATGCGTAGCGGTGAGGGGCGCGCGCTATTGGTCGCTCGCAAGTGCACATGCGCGATTTGCGCGAACTTATCCCCACTCCGTCGAAATAGTGTCAAGATGTTTAAAAGTGTGTGAACTGTGAACTTTAAACATATTTTATGGTATAATTTCATAAATATAAATACAAACCAGTCTTTTCCAACCAATACTGCTCCTTGATCTTAGCTCGATCATACGACACGTTGTGACCAACTACGATTCTAGGCCTCTCCAAATTACCACAAGGAGTCATTCCGTCTGTTTCAAGTGGAATCAGATTGTCATAGTCCATGTTATAGTGCTTGTGATCGCTTTCATTGGCAAGTGGCTCACTTATCCAGCTGTACCTGTAAATAAAGCCACTTTTTTATGCTTTTCTTAGCTTTATTGTTGCCATTCTTTTGTGTATGTGTTGTGTTGCCAAATAAAATATTATTGAATTCTATTATACTCTACTTTTTAGTAACACAGCAGTCATCAGCCCTTTTTTGTGTCCATACTGCTGCTGGGGCAAATTGTATAGACTACACAACATAACCGCCATATTAGAAACAAGACCAATGTCCAAGACACTCAACTTTGGATAGCACCGCAGTATGCTACACTGATGGGTCAAGAAAAGAATCAACTAAGCTGTCGGGAGCTGGGATATACATAGCTAAACCCAGCACTAAAAGAGCTACTTTCAATCGGGGCAGATACGCCAGCGTATTCCAGGCGGAAGTATTTGCGATACTGGAGTGCGCGCATATGATTAAAAGTGAGATAAGCGATCATAACGTAGGAAAAATAATAATATATAGCGACAGTCAAGCAGCCATCAAAGCCCTTGACAAAACGGAGACCACCTCAGCCTTGGTGAAGGAATGCAAACAAAGCATTCAGGAACTTGCAAACTTGGTTGAGGTGGAAATTGCCTGGGTACCTGGACACGAAGGTAATAAAGGCAATGAGGAAGCCAACGAATTGGCCAAAACAGGGGCTGATGAACCTTTCATTGGGCCCGAACCAAGACTGCCAATCGCACATAGAATTACTAAGAACATTATTGGAATTCGAACAATCAAAGAAACCAACCAGAGATGGATGAAAAAAAAGGACTGTAGACAGTCTAACTAAGATCTTCATCAAATCTGTTGACAAGAAGAAAACTAGAGAGTTGCTGAAACAAAGCAGGAGAAATATAAGAACGATTGTAGGAATACTGACAGGACACTGTGCATTAAACAGACACTTGTCAGTGATCAAACGGACAGAGGATCCCATCTGTCCACAATGCAAAGAAAGAGAAGAAACAAGCTTCCACTTCATGGCAGAATGCCCGATGTACGTATCACTGCGCTGGGAGCTCTTTGGAGCAGACAAGCTTAAGGAAGAGGATTTAAAGCAGTTAACGATAAGTCAACTCAGCAGGTATTGTAAGCTTGTAACAGGTAGGTTCGAGGGTCCGACGTTGGTGGGGTAAATAATAACCCGCCTCCCCCCTGTGGGGATATGGGTGAAATGGTTCCAATCAAGGTGACTGATCACCCGTCCGGCTTCGCTGGTGTCCCCCCTTCTAAATAATAATGTCCAAGACGTAACTTATAAAATAAGAAGGCTCTAATAGCGATGGGCAGGCCATATTATGCCCAACCTGTTTCCAGCAGTGGGTGTCGTGCGGCTGATGTGATGAGGCCATATGATGACGGGAAGGGAGAAATGGATTAAAATTGTATATATTAATATGCGATGAATAGCACCATCCCCTTCTAAAGACCTACTCAAATCTGTCCGGTATCCTGTACCGGTGGCGGTAACCATATCCCGATGGGTATGCGGTAACGCGCAGTTCAAAGGTGTTCTGCAAGAGCTGCAGTAATCAGGCACGTATCCAGACTTTTAATTCGGGGGGGGACAACTGCATCCCGCAAACCGTAGAGTGCCTCGCCCGCTAAATTTGAATTTAGTCTTGTTCTGTGTGTTCCGGATTTCGGGGGGGGATAAATCCCAACTATCCCCCCCCTTGGATACGTGCCTGGCAGTAATGCCATACAAAATATTGTAGTCGGGTATACTACCGTTACCGCCACCGGTACAGGATACCGGTCAGGTTTGAGTAGGCCTTAACTGGGTTAGTAAACTTTTTCGAAGAGAATTGCTTTATATTTTTTTTGATAGCACACGTTTGAAGAATAAAGAAAATAATATTATGATTTTTTTATTTTACCTTGTTAACCAAATATATTTTTTTATATTATTATCGCGATAAAATATCAAACAAACGGCTGAACACGAAGTTTCCTTGCATTTACTGATTAAAAAAACTGATTGACAGGACAGATTTGACAAACAGTGTCAAAGAGTAATCATAATCACTTTACTCTTTGATCATTAATCACGACCTAATGTTGTTGTTTGTTTATCAGCTTATTTATTGTGATTTTCTAGTGTTTTTCTTGTTCAGTTATGGGAAATGGATCAACTTGAAGAAATCCATTATCCATCTTATTACGCCGATGAAGTAACTACACTGCTTTATTCCGTTTTGTCGAAATAAAGATGTGACCATCCGCAGAATTTTTTTTTACAATTTCCACCTTTGAAAGAGACGTGGTGCAGAGGGTTAAACAGGAATCGTCGTCAGAGCGCTTTTTATGTTTGTGATGATCACGTAAATATATGTATATCTACAAACTTGCTCACAAAATAGTTATTTTATTTATTTTAGCTGACTGTGACTGACATGACAACTAGTTGATATTGCCAATGACAAACTTTTAATATGTTTTTTATTTGAGCATAGGCATTACGCATACAGCCGTAAAAGTGATTTATTGCACTATGCTGTAAATTTAAATTTTAAATTATTATTTAAATTAAAATGAAGTATTATAAAAATTCCGCAATGGGGAATGTCCGAAAAAAATCAAATTTGATTATTTTTCTATAGGTAGGAATAAGGTCCCTTAGTAATAGAATAAATTTTCATAATTTTCGGTTTCGTGAAAAAAATTCAAAAAATCAAAGTCTCTTCGACTTCACAAATGTATGAAAGTAACAGCAGAATGGAGATTGTACCTTTGCCAACACCTGCCACAACCACAACATGGTATTAAAAAAAAGTTTCAAGACAAAATGTCAAAACTTTTTTTTTTAAATACGTGTTGTGTTTGTGGCAGTTAGCGGCAAAGGTATAATCTCCATTCTGCTGTTACTTTCATACATTTGTGAAGTCGAAGAGACTTTGATTTTTAAAAACTTTTTTACCCAACCGAAAATTCTGAAACTTTTTTCTATTACTAAGCGACCTTATTCCTACCTATAGAAAAATATTCAGCCATTTTGTTTTTTTTCGGACATTCCCCATTGGTTATTCCTGACTCCAAAGCCAAAAGATACCAGAAAATATATAATTCACAATAGTTTTGAAAAAGTTTACCAACCCAACTGTACTCAAGCAGAGATTTGAGTTTGAGTTCGATTAGGTGTTTGGTGAAAGCTTTATTAAGCCGAATATGGTAGATAGGGATCATCAAACTGAACAACTTTTATTATGGGTCCTACTCTGAAATCGCGAAAAAGAAATCAGCTGTTTCATGCATTTTGATGTTTTCTTTATTAATTTTTCTATGAAACGAGTCTATGAGATGAGTTGGTCCCATAGTAAAAGTTGTTCAGTTTGATCGTCTCTGGTCTACCATATTCGGCTTAATAAGGCTTTTACTGAACACCTTACTAGCCTTACTTTCACAATTAATAGTTAATTTCTAAAATTACCAAGTGTCAGTTGACACTGCACATGCTAAAGTGGGCCTTTTCCCTGCCGACATTAGGACTTCCACATCGAACACCAGGGCATCATCAGGGGGGCAGGGTATTGGAACAGCCACATCTCCAACATATTTGCACCAGCCCACTGACTTAGACCATTTCTGAGGAATGAAATTGAGGCCCAGAAAATAAGACAGAATAGATTTTAAATTCCGGCCGCATGTGGCCAGGGTGTTAAATGGATAAAGGAAACAAGATCAGCTCCCCTAGCATGACCACCGAAACACGATATTATCGATGGGCGTGCAAGACTGTTTTCAATATCGCATATGATTATTTTTTTTATTTCACAGAGCGCAGAAAATACTTAAGATCTTGGCCATTTAAATAAATTTTTTTGACTGAACTTGTTTGTAGTTTCTTTGAGTAGTTCTAGTTATTGTTTTATAGGAATGTGACGTAAGTTTACAAAATTTACTGATAATGGAGAGGCGAAGGCAAAGTGAATTACAGATGGCGCTCAGTCTTTGGAACAATTGTCAGTTTGAGCTTATATTGTCTTGACTGTGTATTACGTGGTTTTACTTTCTTAGATTGTATTTTTTTCGGTTTTGCGGACAAACAATGTATTCTATGCTAACTTTAGCTCATATAAAAAAAGAATTACGGAAAAGAAAAGCCAAAAGAACAGGCAAGAAAGTTTATAGCAACTTACAAAAAATTGCTAATAAGCATTACATTTCTTTAAATTTCGTGTAAGATTTACAAGTAATCTTTTTATTTCAGATTAGAAGCATATGATTTAAATTTTAACAAAGCAACTGAGTATGAATTTCCGTGTTTATAGTTGCCTGATGATGCCTTCTGTGCAATAGTAATTTCAGGTTTCTGTACTGGAATTTCTGTACCATCCAAAATTACACGAACCGTTTTATCATATTTATTTTATTATTCTAAGTTTCTTGAATGACTCTGGCATATAAAATTCTATTAATTCTCTGTTTGACCCCAATATTGGGCTTATTCCATATTTGATATACCTATCAAATTCATCCAAGTTATAAATATGTTAGAAACTGCTGAGGTTGAAATATTAAAGAACAAAGCTGTTATAATTCAAATGTTGTTTTATTTTGGCGAAGCTTCATCAAATTCATGAAACATTCCTTTTGATTTATAATGTTTCTCAGGCTCAGCAAAGGAGAAAATCGAGGAAAAAGCATTTTTTTTTTGATATTTTTTTGCTCACAATTTTTTTTGTTACTGGGAAATCGATGAACTCCAATATTTTACAAGTTACATCCATAACAATGCGGCATTTTCTCAGTATAAAATTAAAAAGTGCAATACTCCAAGAGATTCCCATATGTTTTGACAGTTTCTTTGAGGCGGCTCGGTACCAACGACAAGACGCCACCTATCGGGATAAAATTGCGCTTTTCCTCCCCATTGCATAAGATTTTCATATCATCCCCTTTAAGCCCTTATTGGGATTTTCGTAATTATGCGGTATAGCAAACTGCTCTTATACACAGGTTGGTCAAAAGTTCTGTTACTGAGTTTCTATATCGATTACTGGCCATTAAAACTAATGAAAAGAAAAAATAAAAATGACATATTATTGACAGTTTTGTAGGGTTGTGGCAATGAGACCAGGAGACTTTTATACAGGCGTTTATTAAGCATTCTCACACTTTATATCACATTATCACACTTCAACAGATAGTTTTCCTAATATAACTCTATGACAACCTTTCGATACCACGGCTTTACATGAATACGTCAAACTACAGATGTGCAGGCAGATTGACATAATCAAACTCACTTGAATTCCGAATGTACCATAGAGCAGAGCATATAGGTTAGAAACCTCCCTCAACACACCCCCTCAATCTGCTGCACATGCTGACCATACTGACTAAAACAATTTTCTACCTACCAGTACAACATCAGGATAAATTTCGAATCACCTGCCAAACTTATAGACTTCTTAAGTCCTACCAAGTTACATTAACCTTTAACCCAACTCAGGAACCTAACTTTAACCTAACTCAGACGACACATACAATAATCCAAACCAAAGACCTAACTAACTTAACATCAGACTAAACCACAAGAAATATCAAAATACACTTGGATATCAAAAACATTTCATTTTAAATGATGATTCATTTACTTTCTAATCCCACACCCCCTTAAATGAATCATTATTTAACGCACCCCCTTAACGAACACAAGCACCCCCTTAATTCTATATTCTAACTTCTACTAAACTTCTTCATAAATATTCTCTATATTCTTCTCATAAAATTATTCTTCTCAAAACTCTCGCTTCTACTTAACTTCTTCAATATTATAAAATTACTCCTTCTCTACCTCTTCTATATAAAATCTCCTTCTCGACATCTTCTATTAAACCTCTCCTTCCCGACGTCTTCTGTATAAAACCTCTCCTTCTCAACATCTTCATTAAATTCTCCTACTCGACATCTTCTTTATAAACCTTTACTCCCACTCGACTCATCATCATTATAAAACTTCTTCTCCCACTCGATTCATCATCCTAAAAAACTTCTTCCTTCTTCATCATCATTACATTATAAAACCTTCTTCTTCTCAACTTCATCATCATATAACTCCTGCTCGACTATTCTTTGCCTCCTGCTCGACCTCCTCCATCATAAAATACTCGCCAAAAGACTTCTTCAAAATAAACTTATTCCAAAAAACAGTTCTTCACAAAATAATAAAAAATTCCATAATTTTCTTCACTTTCATTTGTTTCACCGTCACTTGTTCTACCTTCGTTTGACTGTCATTTGTTTTTCTATCTCTTGTTTCTCCAAAACTTCTATTTCCTTCTATTTCTCCATCTTCTCGACACCCTTCATTCCTATCTGTTGAATTTTAACTTGTTTCCTCTTCTCTTGTTTGTTCATCTTCAGTCCATTTATTCTCACCATATTTTCTTCATCATACTACTTTCCACGGCCAAAAGTGTAATTTCAAATTCAACTTTAAAATTCAGATAAAATTCACCTTCATTAGATTTTCACCAGCTTAATCATTTCATAATTTTAATAATTCCTCATTTTATTTTATTTGTAATCATTATTTATCTGTTGACACTTTCATTTCATTGCCCTTAGCAACACTATTTTGTCAACAAACTCCGTTGCTAAGGCCTCTATGCAACTCTGTCAGTTATATGTTATTTCAAAATAATCATCTCAAATGCAAAACTCACTATTTCTCTTATTATTTTCACTCCCGGTCTCTATAGGGCCACAACCTCTAGCGTGTGGCCCATAACCTGAAGGGTTGTGGCAATGAGACCAGGAGACTTTTATACAGGCGTTTATTAAGCATTCTCACACTTTATATCACATTATCACACTTCAACAGATAGTTTTCCTAATATAACTCTATGACAACCTTTCGATACCACGGCTTTACATGAATACGTCAAACTACAGATGTGCAGGCAGATTGACATAATCAAACTCACTTGAATTCCGAATGTACCATAGAGCAGAGCATATAGGTTAGAAACCTCCCTCAACAAGTTTTATAAGCTATAATTCCATACCACACGTATATCATATTTTGTTTATTTCACCATGGAATGGGGGTTGAAGGAGAATCGTGTCGCTGTAATTGCTCTGCACAAATGTGGGCAGCCACCGAATATGATTTTCAAGTTGCTACAAAAGTTGAAAATCAACAAGCAATTTATTTATCGCACTATCCATAGGTACAGTAATACCTTGACCATCGATGACCGAAAAAGATCAGGAAGACCACGCACCGTTCGGACACCAGCTGTGATCAAGGCAGTGAAGGCGAGAATCACGAGAAATCCCGTCCGGAAGCAAAAGTTATTGGCAATACAGATGACTGTGAAGAGAAGTTTGAAGGGTTGTGGCAATGAGACCAGGAGACTTTTGTACACATGTTTATTGATCACTCTCACACTTTATACTATAATTTCACACTTCAACAGATAGTTTTCCTAATATAACTCTATGACAACCTTTCGATACCACGGCTTTACAATGAATACGTCAAACTACAGATGTGCAGGCAGATTGACATAATCAAACTCACTTGAATTCCGAATGTACCATAGAGCAGAGCATATAGGTTAGAAACCTCCCTCAACACACCCCCTCAATCTGCTGCACATGCTGACCATACTGACTAAAAACAATTTTCTACCTACCAGTACAACATCAAGATAAATTTCGAATCACCTGCCAAACTTATAGACTTCTTAAGTCCTACCAAGTTACATTAACCTTTAACCCAACCCAGGAACCTAACTTTAACCTAACTCAGACGACACATACAATAATCCAAACCAAAGACCTAACTAACTAAACATCAAACTCAACCAAAGAATTATCAAAATACAAAAATACACTCGGATATCAAAATATTTCATTTTAAATGATGATTCATTTACTTTCTAATCCCACACCCCCTTAAATGAATCATTATTTAACGCATCCCCTTAACGAACACAAGCACTGTTAAGTTTTATACTTCAATATAAAACCTTTTTTGACAATTAAAAAGTTTATGCTCTGCTGAAAAGAAGAAAATATAAAAGAGACATTAGTAACTGTCAAGTGAGAAAAAAAAGTGACTGTTCATCGGATCGTGTGTGATAAAACATGTTGTGAACTTTTGTGAATAAAATTGTGTTTAGTGTTATCATTCGGCTGAATTCCTCCACTACTCTAACTACGCGCTGCTACCACTGCGTCAATTACAGGTAAATCCAACGGTTATCCGGCCCGCAAGCTCCCGCAAAATGGAAAATTTTTCCACCAAAGTAACTATTGGTTTTCTTGAAGGAAAGTCCAATTGGTCAACTTGGAAATATAAGATATCTATTGCCCTGCGAGGGACAGCAGACGCAATGGAAGTGGTGGATGGCAGACTAAGTAAGCCAGTACCCCTACAAGGGGCAGGTGACGCGGTTGTCGCAACTTATAATCTAGCATTAGCGAAGTATAAGAAAGCTGACTGTTGCGCTCTGTTGATACTGACTACAAATATGACGGAAGAAACACTTAAGAAAGTAATGAGGTTCGAGACAGCACGCGAGGTGTGGCTAGAACTACATAGATTGTACGATGGGCAAACAGAGGACAGAGCCTTTGATCTGTGTCTAGAATTTTTTGGGTCACGATATAATAAAGAGGATGACATTCAAACTCATATGTCGAAGCTCAAGAATCTGTGGAACGATCTAACAGTAGAGGTTTCAAAAATAGACACTACTGCCAAGCTCCCTCAATTGTTTCTGATTTGCAAAGTGTTAGATACTCTTGATGACAGATTCTTCAACTTCAAGTCAAGCTGGCTCATGTTGACACAATCTGAGAGAACAATTGACAGTCTGACAAGTCACCTGTGCAAATATGAAAAGGATCTGAACGTTCAAGAAAACTTTAGACAACAAGACACACTAATGACTACACGTAACGAGAGACCGATAAAACAGAAGAAGGACGAGCAGCTGATTTGCAACTACTGTTTTGAAAAAGGACATAGAGTTCGCAAGTGCAAAAAGTGGATTAAGGATGGGAGGCCACCTAAACCAACTTCAAGCTCGTCAGCATCAAGCTCGCAGTCGAGACAAGTTCAAAGCGTGACATTAATGGTGGTTAATGCATGTGCTCAGACAACGATTCAAGACAGAGAGAATTGGTTTGTAGATAATGGAGCAACAACGCATATCTCAGTCAGGAAAGATGTGTTTCGTGAATTCGAACCTTTTGATTCCAATAACCAATCTGTGAAGACGGCAAATGGAACAGTCGTACCAGCAATTGGGAAAGGACGTGTTATGGTGAAATCAACAGTAGGCAACAAGAAGGAAACCATAGAACTGAAAGATGTCTGGCTTGTACCGTCTTTGACGAAGAACTTATTCTCAACTTTAGCAGCACAAGACGTTGTACAAAATAGTTTATTCACGTCGACTGCCACAAGTTGTAAACTTGACATTGATGGAGAAACAAAAGTTGTAGGGAAAAGAAATCCAAGAGGTGGACTATATAAACTACAATTAAGGACCATCATGCCTGCAGAGCAGTCAAGTTTAGTAGAAGTAAATGCCATTACGGGCACGAATATGCTGCAAGTATACCATGAAAGATTCGCTCATCAAGACAAGAGACATGTTCGAGCTCTAGTCAAAAGGGAATTTAAAGTTGATTTACCAGCCGATGAAATGAAATGCGAGGCATGTATATTCGGAAAAGCACATAGGCTCAAGTTTGGGACTAGGCCAAGAGCAACCAAACCGGGTGAATTGCTACACACTGATATCTGTGGACCCTTTCCTCCAAGTGGATCGAAATTCAGATACTTTGTTGTTTTCAAGGACGACTATTCCAGCTATCGCCATGTTTACTTTTTAAGACACAAGTCTGAAGTTAAAGACAAATTGATTCAAGTACTCAATGAATTCAATACCATCGGACATGTTGTGAAAACATTGCTAAGTGATAACGGAGGAGAATTCGACAATGAAGCAGTCAGAAAAGTACTGAACAGCCGTGGCATACAGCAAAGACTTACAATGCCATACACGCCAGAACAAAATGGGTGTAGTGAGCGGGAAAATAGAATACTGGTTGAAGCTGCAAGATCAATGCTGCATGCAAGGGAAGGGCTACCGCAATATTTATGGGCAGAACTTATTAACACTGCTGCATATGTTCTGAATAGAACAGGACCGACTAAAGAAGATGGCAAATCACCGTTTCAGCTTTGGCACGGCAAAAAGCCAAAGATTAGCCACTTAAGAATTATTGGCAGCGTGTGTTATGCGCACATACCAAAACAAAAACGTCAGAAGCTACATAAAAAGGCTATTAAAGGAAAGCTTATTGGATATGAAAACGACGACGGTTATCGTATCTGGGATGGTACGAAAACCATGCGAACCCGAGACGTTTCCTTTACAAGTGACGTAGAATTCAAAGTTTCTTTATGGACAGCAGAGCGGAAACCCAGAGAAATAGAGGGAGTCATGGATGAAAATCCAGAACAAACCCTAAATGAGCCTGCTGAATCCTCAAGTCGTAATCTAGAGGGAGATGAAAATGATAATGGAGATTACGATCAAGTCCAACAAGAAGAAGTCACTGATGATACAGAAGACTTAGATCAAGCAAATCAAGAAGAACTCCCAAGTGAGACCAGAGATAATGATCAAGTCATTCAGGAAGGTTTTTATGACTGTAGCGAAGAAGAGGGAGAAATTGTGGTTGAAGAACCTAGATATAACTTAAGGGACCGCAATAACCTTCAACGCCCAAAGAAATATGATGATTTCATCTGCACTGTGGCAACAGATGACTTTCCGAGCAGCTACAAAGAGGCCATGAAACGGGAAGATCGCGAAAAATGGTTGGAAGCAATGAAAAGCGAGATGAACTCGTTAATGGATAATAATGTTTGGACACTGTGTGACTTACCGCCTGGTAGAAAGGCACTACCTTATAAATGGATATATCGCATCAAAGTAAATCCTGACGGAACAATCGAAAAGTATAAGGCACGCCTAGTAGTTAAAGGCTTCAGGCAAAGGAAAGGCATTGATTATGACCAGACTTTCAGCCCAGTTGCCAGAATGACAACCATTAGAGCTCTCCTTAGTGTGTGTGCAAAAGAAAACATGCACCTGATTCAGTTTGACGTAGCGACCGCATTTTTGAATGGCAAACTTGAAGAGGACCTATACATGAAACAGCCTGAAGGCCTCGATGATGGGACAGACAAGGTATGGAAACTCAATCGGAGTCTCTATGGTCTCAAGCAAGCACCACGCTGTTGGAATTCCTGCTTTGAGAAAATCCTATTGGACTTAAACTTCGAGCAGTGCGAGGCAGACTGCTGTCTCTTTGCGAAACAAACGAAAGAGGGAAAGATTTTGATAGCCCTGTACGTTGATGACGGACTAGTGGCAGCATCAAACGAAACTCTTGCGAACAAGTTCCTAGAAGATCTGCAAAAGAAATTGAAGATCACAACAAAGCCAGCATCCTACTACCTGGGCTTAGAAATCAGACAAGAGAAAGATTCAATTGTTATAAACCAGAAGGCTTACATCAACAAGATTCTAGAAAGGTTTAATATGGTCAATTGTAATCCAGTCTCGACACCTATGGAGAAGAGTGAAGAAGAGAGCTCAGAATCAGGGAAAGCTGATACCTTCCCTTATAGAGAGGCAGTTGGCGCCTTGATGTATCTGATGACAGGCACTCGTCCAGACATTGCCTTCGCAGTAGGTGTGTTATCCAGGAAACTCAGTAATCCAAGCAAAACGGATTGGTTGAAGGTGAAAAGAGTTTTCAGATATCTCAAAGGTACCATCAATGTTGGGATTAGATATCACCGAGGAAAAGGCAGCAACGTGATAGAAGGATACAGTGATGCAGACCACTCTGGCGATCCTTCAACTGGAAGATCCACTTCAGGTGTAGCTTGCCTATTTGCCGGAGGTGTTATGTCTTGGTTAAGCCAGAGACAACCGTCCGTCGCAATCTCGACGACTGAAGCGGAAATAGTTGCTGCAAGTGAAGCGGCCAAAGAACTCATTTGGCTTCAGCGGGTATATAGCTTTATGGTTGGCCCCATCCAAACCCCTACTCTAAAAGTAGACAATGAGGCAGCCATTCGACTTGCCCACAACCCTGAGTTTCATAAACGAACCAAGCACATACGTGTTCGACATTTTTTCGTTCGTGAGATGGTGCAGGATGGAAGCTTGATTGTGACTAAGACCAGCTCTGCCACTCAGCTGGCAGACATATTGACTAAGCCAGTACCAAGACCACGACTCAATCAAATATGCGTCGAGCTTGGACTGATGGCGCTTTAAACTAACATAGTGATTATCAGCTCAGCGCTTCAAACTTAATTGAGGGAAAGTGTTAAGTTTTATACTTCAATATAAAACCTTTTTTGACAATTAAAAAGTTTATGCTCTGCTGAAAAGAAGAAAATATAAAAGAGACATTAGTAACTGTCAAGTGAGAAAAAAAAGTGACTGTTCATCGGATCGTGTGTGATTAAACATGTTGTGAACTTTTGTGAATAAAATTGTGTTTAGTGTTATCATTCGGCTGAATTCCTCCACTACTCTAACTACGCGCTGCTACCACTGCGTCAATTACAGGTAAATCCAACTAGCACCCCCTTAATTCTATATTTTAACTTCTACTAAACTTCTTCATAAATATTCTCTATCTTCTTCTCATAAAATTATTCTTCTCAAAACTCTCGCTCCTACTTAACTTCTTCAATATTATAAAATTACTCCTTCTTCTACCTCTTCTACATAAAATCTCCCTCTCGACATCTTCTATAAAACCTCTCCTTCTCGACATCTTCTGTATAAAACCTCTCCTTCTCGACATCTTCATTAAATTCTCCTACTCAACATCTTCTTTATAAACCTTTACTCCACTCACATCACAACTCAACATCATCTTCATTATAAAACTTCTTCTACTTTTCTCCCACTCGACTCATCATCATTATAAAACTTCTTCTACATTTCTCCCACTCGACTCATCATCATTATAAAACTTCTACATTTTTCTCCCACTCGACACATCATCATTAAAAAACTTCTTTTCTCCCACTCGATTCATCATCCTAAAAAACTTCTCCCTTCTTCATCATCATTACATTATAAAACCTTCTTCTTCTCAACTTCATCATCATGTAACTCCTGCTCGACTATTCTTTGCCTCCTGCTCGACCTCCTCTTTCATAAAATACTCGCCAAAAGACTTCTTCAAAATAAACTTATTCCAAAAAACAGTTCTTCACAAAATAATAAAATTTTCCATAACTTTCTTCACTTTCATTTGTTTCACCGTCACTTGTTCTACTATCGTTTGACTGTTATTTGTTTTACTATCTCTTGTTTCTCCAAAACTTCGATTTCCTTCTATTTCTCCATCTTTTCGACACCCTTCATTCCTATCTGTTGAATTTTAACTTGTTTCCTCTTCTCTTGTTTGTTCATCTTCAGTCCATTTATTCTCACCATATTTTCTTCATCATACTACTTTCCACGGCCAAAAGTGTAATTTCAAATTCAATTTTAAAATTCAGATAAAATTCACCTTCATTAGATTTTCACCAGCTTAATCATTTCATAATTTAAATCATTCCTCATTTTATTTTATTTGTAATCATTATTTATCTGTTGACACTTTCATTTCATTGCCCTTAGCAACACTATTTTGTCAACAAACTCCGTTGCTAAGGCCTCTATGCAACTCTGTCAGTTATATGTTATTTCAAAATAATCATCTCAAATGCAAAACTCACTTTTTCTCTTATTATTTTCACTCCCGGTCTCTATAGGGCCACAACCTCTAGCGTGTGGCCCATAACCTGAAGGGTTGTGGCAATGAGACCAGGAGACTTTTGTACACATGTTTATTGATCACTCTCACACTTTATACTATAATTTCACACTTCAACAGATAGTTTTCCTAATATAACTCTATGACAACCTTTCGATACCACGGCTTTACAATGAATACGTCAAACTACAGATGTGCAGGCAGATTGACATAATCAAACTCACTTGAATTCCGAATGTACCATAGAGCAGAGCATATAGGTTAGAAACCTCCCTCAACAAAGTTCCCTTAAAAAAATTATCAATGATGACCTTGGGCTTCACGCTTACCGTAGACGAAAGGGCCAACTGCTAAACACACGATTGAAGGCTATGAGGTTAGCACGAAGTCGCGCTCTACTAAAGCAGTACGCACAAAACGGCCATCGAAAAATCTTGTTTACTGATGAAAAAATCTTCACAGTCGAAGAAAATTTTAACCGTCAAAATGTTAGAGTATACGCTAAGAATAGTAAAGAAGTCAGCATGATTGCTCCGAGGGTCCAACGAGGTCACCACCCCTCATCAGTGATGATTTGGCTGGGGGTGTCCTATTCAGGGCTAAGTAAGGTTCATTTCTGTGAAAAAGGTGTGAAAACTGGCGCTAGAGTCTATCAAGATACCGTTCTGGAACCTGTTGTCAAACCCTTAAGCCACACTTTATTTCAAAACCAGCCATGGGTCTTCCAGCAGGACTCTGCCCCTGCGCACAAAGCAAAATCTACACAAGCATGGTTTCGGGCTAACAAAATTGATTTTATAGCGCAGGAAGAATGGCCATCCTCCAGCCCAGACTTAAATCCTCTGGATTATGCCATATGGCAACTTATTGAGGAGAAAGCATGTGCTAAGCCCCACATGAATCTCGACTCTCTTAAGCGCGCTATTCTCAAGGCAGTCGCAGAATTGGATATGGTGGTAGTTCGTGCTGCCATCGATGACTGGCCTCGTCGTCTAAAGGCGTGTATTCATGCCAGAGGCGGTCATTTCGAATAATTTTAATACATGATAATCTTAAATATTTGTGCTTTCATTTGGTATATAATTCATTGTAGCATTATTTGTAAATTTAGTATTATTCATGTTTTCCATAGTTACAGAACTTAGTAACCAACTAGGTTTATATAGCGATTTATCACATTTAACTTTCAACAAAAGGCAATGTATTTCAACTGTTGAGTGTTGATAAAATCTTATATCACGTGATGTGTATCGTGTTTTGGTTGTCATGTTAGGGAGGCAGGATAGGTAACTGTTAAGAATACAAAACTAGTTGATTGTTACAATATTGTTATATATACCTAGGTACTTACTTTAGGCTGCTGTGGGAGATCGCTACAAGCTAACTTTTTCAGAAGTTCTCTGTACGGCGCGCTTTGTTTCTCACCGATGTTGTAAAAATGCTCAACTACATCGTCACCTTCGAGTCTTGGCAGTTCCATCTGTACATCAGGCAAATGACTTTGCTCTTTAAAGTTGATACCATGTCTAAGTAAATTGTTTTGGCAACTAAAAATATAGGGTTTTATTAGTAAATTGTTATGCTGATAAAATAAATAATGACACAAAACGATTGCATAAACAAGGAAGTCGACAGAAGAATAGCTAATGGCTGGAAAAGATACTGGGGCTTGAAAGAGATAATGAAGGACAAAACGCTTGACATACATTTGAAAAGTAGACTATTCAATACTTGCATACTACCTATAGTAATGTATGGCAGTCAAACTTGGGCTTTAACAAAAAACAATACAAAGAAACTAGCAACATGCCAACATGCAATGGAAAGAAGTCAGGGACGTATTTTAAGATTCAGCGCCCTGAGCCAATAAGGTATGCCGCCCCTAGGGTTACGTGCGGAAGGAAGAGGATGCCTGTCTATACCATCTTACTAATATCATAAATGTGAAAGTTTGTGGGTTTGGATGTTTAGATGTTTGTTCCTCAATCACGTAAAAACTACTGAATGGATTTGGTTGGAATTTGGCACACAGATAGAATACTTTTTATTCCGATATTTCTACGGGGACGGGAACCACGCGGGTGAAACCGCGGGCGGCCGCTAGTACTTAATAAAAAAAATCATCCATGCAGCGCAAATTTTTTGTGAGTTTCATCCACTAATCTTGTAATTTTGCCTAACTATAAGTAACAAAAAGCGGCCGCGCAGCGATATTTTTAGTCAGTGTTATTTACTAATATCACTAATCATGTAACATCATTAACGGAAAATGAACATTCTGCACTGCAGTTCGTCGTAAATGATTGGTATAACTAATTATGAAAGGCGCCCTAAAGCTAAGCCTGAGGGGCGGCTGACGCTATTTATTGCAAAAAAAAAATTAACCCTACTCACAAATAAAAATACTACTAATCTTGTAATCTTATTATTATTTAAAAGGGGGGACACCAGCGAAGCCGGACGGGTGATCAGTCACCTTGATCGGAACCATTTCACCCAAATCTTGTAATCTTGGCTGTCTATTATAAAAAACGGACGCGCAGCGCGATTTACAGTTAGTTTCATCTACTATATTATTGTCTCATGTAAAAAAAAAAAATTTAAAATAATTGTTGTAATTTAAATTGTTGTAAAAAAAAAATTGTAACCCTTCTCATGAATAATTTCAAAAGGCGTCCAGAAGCTCGCGAGGAGCGGCTCGCGCCGCTCCTCGCAGCCTGGCGCCCTGGGCCATGGCCCCCTTGGACCCTAGGGTAAATACGTCCCTGAAAGAAGTATGTTGAATGTAAGGAAATTAGATAGACTACACAATCAACATATTAGAAACAAGACTAAAGTCCAAGATATTACCTATAAAATAAGAAGGCTCAAATGGCGATGGGCAGGCCATATGGTGAGGGGTAAGGATAAATAGAGCAAAATTGTTACACAGTGGTATCCCAGAGAGGGCCACAGAAGAAGAGGTCGACCACAAAATAGGTGGGACGACGACATTAGGAAAGTAGCTGGAGTTAGTTGGAGCAGAGTGGCGGAGAACCGGTGGGAGTGGAAAAGGTTGGAGGAGGCCTTTGCCGATTGGCAATCAGACTTGCAGCATATAGTTAAGGCCCAAATAATTAACAGATGTCTGAAGCAAGAGGCTTGATATGCTGATAAAAAAGGAGAGAACTATAGTAAATTACCTTTTAATTGTACTTTGGTCTAAAGCAGGACTTGCTCTTTTGAATAATTGCTGATAAATATTATGTGATATCATTTGAATGTTGACTTCGTTCACCCTAAATTCACTTGAAACATTATTTTGTTCCAAAACTTTTTCACTGCTTAGGTTATCCGACACTTTTGCTTTTTTACGTCGAATAATTTTTGTCTCACTCATTGGTAGGACATCACCATAACATCGGCTATTTTTAATAAAAGGATGTGTAAGTAAATGACGTTTTTTACACAACATTTTTAGAAAAATAATTGTAAAAGTTGTGTTCGCGCTCACAATTTGTTTGACAAGATTTTTGTTTACTAACACAGATTAGAGAAAGAGAAAGTAAAAAAAAAATACTGTCACGTCTGTTAGCTGTTAGTCTGCCCCTATAACCTGCTAGCCTAGACCACGGTAATAGGATACTACCAGTATTCTAACTCGAGCCTGTCCTAGGCTTGTTGAAAAAATATCGATACATCGATATATCGATATTTTTTGTTCGATATATCGATATTTTTAGCCGATATATTTCTAACCGATATATCGATATATCGATACAAAATAACCAATATCGAAAATCGTATCAAAAACGATATATTTTTGGAACGGAAAAAACTTATCTGTACTTTAATAATAATTCATAGTTTATTTTAATATTAAAACATAATATTGTCTGTGACTGGTATGTTTTTTGTGCTGCGTTGAATATCTTATGTGATAAATATGCGCCTGATTTTATAAATTATCTTCGTTTTTATTGAGATTTTCATACATTAAAGTAATGTATGTTGTCTGATAAAATTTATTGTAATTACTGAGCTAAACTGAAATAAATACATTGTACTTTAAAAACCGCAAACGTTTTTTGAAAATTGGACCGATATATCGATATATCGATATTTTTTTCGCGATATATCGAGGCCGATATTGATATTTTTATAAATATCGATGTATCGATATATCGATATTTTTTTTCACTTTCGACATCCCTAGCCTGTCCTTGAAATACGTAACTTGAGCCGCGCGGTACGTCAACATACGATAGGGCTGCTTGCTTGCATCTATGTACAAAACTATAGTGCATTCCGAGTCACGCCAACAGCGATTTCATCGCGCTGATTTGCGTACCGAATCACCGTGAGCGCGATAACGACAGCCGGTGTGTGACGTCATTGATTGCGTCATAACATCCGCCATCTTGCGATTACGCCGCCCATGCTCCGAGGCATAATCACTGTGAGCGTTCTGTCAAAAGTGACACTTGTTTGTTTTGTTTACCTGTGTATTTAAATGAAAGTTCAAAATTTGTTGAAAATTCTTTCCGCATACCATGGAAGTAATAGTCGAAGATATATGATCATATATAAAGCAAAAAGGTCCAAATTCCGAACTTTTAAATTTATATTGAGGTTATGTAGGTCAAGACCTTCGGTGAGCGCGCTCACGAGCGTTCCGAATCATTGATAGTCCTAACTGCTAAGCGCGATTATCTGAATCGGCGGGCTTATTATCTAATTAAAAACCACCTAGCGACTGGTTGCAGTTCACAGATGATCGTGATCCATTGCTACTTCTTTTTGGATTAAATAAAAACATACTAAAGAAAAGTGGCAATGTATGTCAAATGCAACCGGTCGCTAAATAGTTTCTTTTTAGATAATCAGGGTGCCGTACGCTTGTCGTGATCAACGCTGAAAGTGATTTTAGCCTGAATCGGAATGCACCACTAGAAACAAACTCAAGTAGGTAGATGAAATAAAGTTAACAGTACCTATCTTCACTTACTTGAATTTGTTTCTAATTTCGTGATTGTATGTTATATTTTAGAAATAACGGTGACAGCGTGTTAGGTTGCCTAATAATTCAAAAGGTTATCATTTTGCTTTTAAATTATATTTAGTCATATACAATTTGTAATATGGTTTGATATTTTGGTAATAAGCAAATAGAAAAAGTGACCTACGGAGCACCGAAGCTAACCTGCCACTGCCTCCGATACGCTTAGAGGCAGCCCCATTAGTACTATGTTAGTGTGATTGATAGTCACCTTACCTTATCGAATGGTCATTCGTCATTCCATTCCATTCGTATTCAGAATGTAAGCACACAGTGGAAACTAATCTCAACGGCTTCAAAAAGCATCTGATAAGGCTACGCCACTGTGTGTGACTAGAAACACCACGGAGGTAGCTTGCGCAGATCCTCACGAAGGTTTTTGTTAAGCCGCTTGCTCAGGATACGCTCCTGTCCCGGCAGCTTTCGATATATTTATGATGCCCTTATTTCCGCACACTATTTACATAACCTTGTCATTAGTTTTCTAAAATCTGGAGGTAGGTGAAACTCACATAGGTCTGTACGTACATCCATGTAATAAAAAAAATATTGTCAACAATATTCACTTCAAAATAGAATAAAAATGAGCTACGTGAGACATTACAAGAGGTCATACATAACATAATCACAGGTTGATCAAATCGAAATCAATCGCTGCGTCAATCTCTATATCAAGTTAACAAAGAAATTTAAAGTTTGAACTGAAAATAATAAACTTAAGACTCAAATATTTTTAATCATACCAGCAAAATATTTGCAGGCAAGCAGATAGTAACCAAAATATTTTAAAGACTGAACTGAAAAGACGAATAAGCTTAGACTCAACTTAGTTAATCATACCAGCAATATCCTTATTAGTAGAGATCAGGGGCGTAGCGTGCCTTGGCGGGGCCCCGTATAAAAATTTGTTTGGGGGCCCTTAGGAAGGGTAAAGATTTCTCACAAAAGAAAAAAAAATTGAATAAAATTAAAAGAAATATTTATTAATCATAATTATCTATCTGTCACTTTTTCCAAAATTTTTACAAACAATCCAAATTAAATATACAACGTGTAACAGAAAGGATGTCAATGTACTCGTGAATCTGAACACCTTCCAACTGAAAAAAAATCAAATCGAAAAAAAATTGGTTTCTCCAAAGAAAATTTTATTTGCCGCCAAAATTTTGTATGGGTTTTTTTTTCTGTTGGTAGGTGTTCAGTTTCACGAGTACATTAACTTCCTTCACCCGATCCGAGGCGGCGGCGGCGGCGAGAGCGAAGCGCGAGCCGCGAAAAAAATTTTCTTCTATTTTTTTTAATGTTTACTGGCAGTAAAACTAATGTAGAGAGAGACTGGTAACTGATAAATGAATGATAAATGGCTGTTTGTAATTAAAATACTCAAAATCAATGGTCCTTTAATCTTTTACACATTTGGACCCATTTTTATCAACACTTTGATTTTGAACGCGTGTTACATACATCAAAAATATGATCGAAATCGGGGACTGTCCCGGCAAAATCGGGACGGGTGGCAACCCTGCTTCCTTGCGGGTTGATACCCCCTATCTGTTACACGTTGTATACTCTGCTGGCCTATTTTTCGGCCAACTGATTTATGCGAACTCTTTACGCGGAAAAAAATATAAGTAGCTTTTTTTACTTTTTCCATTCAAAAAAAAGTTTTTATTTATTTTTGGTTATGCACGTTGGGGGCCCCCGTGGCCCGGGGGCCCCGTATAATTGATACGGCTGATACGGCGGTAGCTACGCCCCTGGTAGAGATATTGACAGGCTTATTACCGGAAAAAGGCAACCGATTTTATAACCGTACAAGTTGAATAGTTCTACGAAACCAGGGTGTGCATTTTAAGAGTCAAAATCGTATCGAATATTTTTCCGATATTACTAAGTTTTTCTAAAACCCTAGGCTCTTTATATGCTCCGAGTGAGCAGGTGGGATCTTACTCTCTTTTCTTCTTTTTCTTAGTTATTTTTTTATTATAAAATCAGGATTCAAGAGACTGGATTCAACGTCACTGGTGTCAGAAACGACCACCGAGCGACACAATTGACGGTCAAAAGCTGTAAATCAGTTGGGCCAAGGCACCGGTACATTGGCGTCTGATGCAGGCACTGCATGCAAACTGGCCGCATTCTAGACAAAATTTTCATAAAAATCGACTAAGACGGTAATACAGCTTTTGTTCGCTAATCGTTCAAATCAAACTTTCTAACTTTCAACTTAAGCTAAAATTCGAAATTCAAATATTCCCGCTGCCTTGTGAGTGGTTCTTTTATTGCAGCAGTAACGCAACGCTCATTATAGGAGCATATCCATTTTCCGCCCGCTGATTGGCTGGCGACACACACTAGAATTTCGTCGGCATCCGTATCTTAACGCTGTGTTGAAAATCAACAAAAAACCATTAAATTCGGAGAGTGTGATTCAAAAATTATAATAATTGCATTTATCCTGTGTGCTAGCATCTATATAACCATTTTCCAAATATTCGAGTGCGTGGAAGTGCCAGTTTGGACTGCTGTTTGTGACTTGGGGCCCCAAACACCGTTCCTCTGAAGGAATACAACTGCTGAGAGCTGAAGAATACGGAGAACGACTCAAGGTAAAAATGGATAACTAGTTAACTTACTGCGAACATCACGAACCTATCATTTTCTGAACGGCAGAAATATTCTATCGAAATTAGCATATTTTTGAACCAGATGACAACAAGGGTCCCATTGTTTATACTATAATCGTTTCGGCTGGATCGCGTTGTCACAGTTTTTTTAGCAATGAGCAAATGTAACACTTTTATTTTAGTCACAAGTTCATTAAGTAGTATTAGATCATAGTTCGACTCACCAAGTCTCCTGTGTTTTACCTTGCGTCCGAAAATCGTCAGCGGACGGCTCCGGGCTACAGCTATACAAACGGCGTCGAAGTTTTAAGGCATGTCTGCTATGGCGAGGAAGACGGGACTCTTCATCGACCTCACGCTCTGCGCGTTTCGGGAGGTCAAAGCACGCGTTTGTTTCACTGACACTGTCAATTACTATTACTAAAGCATAAGCTTAGCATAAGTAAAAACTTTTCACTTTGAAATCGTGAAAAAAATTCGTAGTATTTCAAAATAGATGTTGCTTCGACGAGAAGTAACGACGCTATGAAGACACTTCGTTAGTATACAACGACTCCACAGGTGAAAGTAAAAAAGGCGCCAACCGGAAGTAAGTCTGTTTTACGATTTTTTGACAGGAAAACTGCTTAAAGGGTAAGTCAATTGACTACTTTGACAGGATGTAGCTAGACCACAGAATACATAATAGTACAAGTACAGAAGATCCACTACGCAAAGTCATTTAAATAAATAAGATTCTATTCCATACCCAATAAAGTGCAATTCAGGTTGCACGCCGCTCTCTTGCCTACAGTTATATTCACCTAGAAGTTGCCTCTCTTTCTATCGCGTAGCTCTTATCTCTTCTAACGACTTCAGGGTTTCTTCTTTTAAATAATAATTAAATAACTGGTACCTAGTTAATTTATTACAAGTTATGTGTTTGTGAAATAATGTGTAGTTATATACGTTTAAAAAAAACATAGGCAAGGTATAGTCAACGCCACATCAGACTGTACATGCTGGCTTTAAAGCAATTGGCTTTATTACGAAATGAAATTGTAATTATAATTAATTTTATTTCGAAAGTAGGTAGGTAAGTAAGTACCTACCTAATCAATAAATAATTATTTCAATAAATAGTTGGGCGAAGATTGTTTAGCAATAAGAATAAACGAATACTAGTTACTAACTAGGTACCTACCTAGTAGACAAGCACTTCTTACGTTTTGATGTCGTTTGGAACTTTTGGAAGAGTGAAAAACGTGAGGTTCGGATCCTTTTTATTCGTATTAAGGCATACTATCGAAATCGAACTGCTAATGTGCGACCCAGTCGGCACGCGGTAGCCCTCTGAAATTAGTCCGTCCGGACGGACCCGCTACCTACTTGTAGCTTTGTACCTAAAGCGCGGAGTGCGCCTAGCCTGCCTACTTATTGTCTAATTTTCAAAATCTATCGCAATCGCTTTCATTTGACAGATGGATGTGACACATTGCTGCATTTCTTTGGTAACTTTTTATTTGTGTCAAAAAGAAGCATCAATGTATCACATCCTGAAAGCGATTGCGATGGATTTTGAAATTAGACAATTAGCTCCCTGGCTAGACTGGAAGTCGGCGCACTCTCACAGATGCTGTGCATCGTCACATGCCGATAATATAATAAACTATTTCGATGTTGTCATTATTTTTTAATTTCTTTTACAAATCCGTTAAACTTAATAAATTGTTTAAAATTTCTTTTTTTTAGCCACTTATATATTTTGTTTACAAAGTGTTGTTTCATTAGCGTATAGTTGGCAGACTTACCATGGAATTAGAAGGTTTTGACTAGGTCAAAAAATTGTTAATAAATAGTGATAAATAGTGAACTATAGCATATAAATAGTGATACTATGATTCAAAAGATATTTGAGTATCTTGGTGAGGCTGCAAACTTGACGTCAAGTTGGCAGACACCTTAAGAAATACAGTTCGTATCAATATGATTTATATGCCAAAAAATTGTTAGAAAATAGTGAATCGTATACGCAAAATTTCAATAACATTGCTTCAATACAAGCCGAGATATTACGGTCTCTAAGTGGGCTGCTAACTTGACGTTTCAGGCAATAGCGATTGCAGAGAAACGGGTACAAGTTTTAAACAAATAAATATATCAAAAAATTGTTAGTGAAATTGTGATTCCTACGATATAAATAAAACAAGAATTCTTCATTGCTATTTTCTAAAAATCGAATGTTAACTTTTACATATAATACTCTGAATAGGCTGTCGATCAATATTGAACTTTGCTCCACAGTAATAAGGTTCAAACTTCATTGCAATCAAGAGGTGAGTACTATCAAGCAAAAAAAGTGACATTTATATTTTTAGCCATATCCTCTAATTATTATTACACTTGTTTTATTAATTAAATGTTGGTATCAGACAATAACGATATTCATTAATAACAATAATATTCATAACAATAGCGCCATCTCTCGGAAAAGATTGTCAATTTCTCAGTTATAATTTAACGTTAGGTGCCTATTTATGTATTAGGTATTATTTTACTTAATTATTTTTTAAATTCAAAAAGGCAAATCATAGCGTGCCAACCCTTACACTTTTAGTCTTTGCGTCAACTGTCTATTTTTACGAACGGTGGCTTTTGCGCCAGCAATAAAGGCGATGATCGACTGTATAAAGACTAGTAGGCTGTTGCTGTGGTCAATACCTTACTCTTAATTCAATATTAATAATTCAGGAGAAACTATTAATATTTTCTACTTATATTACTTCCTACCTACTCACATACCAACTGATACTCATTTTACTATAAATCTCACCAAATAATAATAATATCTTTATTCTACCTAATACATAAATAGGTACCTAGCGTTAAATTATAACTGAGAAATTGTCAATCTTTTCCGAGAGATGGCGCTATTGTTATGAATATTATTGTTATTAATGAATATCGTTATTGTCTGATACCAACATTTAATTAATAAAACAAGTGTAATAATAATTAGAGGATATGGCTAAAAATATAAATCTCACTTTTTTGCTTGATAGTACTCACCTCACGATTGCAATAAAGTTTGAACCTTATTACTGTGGAGCAAAGTTCAATATTGATCGACAGCCTATTCAGAGTATTATGTAAAAGTTAACATTCGATTTTTAGAAAATAGCAATGAAGAATTCTTGTTTTATTTATATCGTAGGAATCACAATTTCACTAACAATTTTTTGATATATTTATTTGTTTAAAACTTGTACCCGTTTCTCTGGAATCGCTATCGCCTGAAACGTCAAGTTAGCAGCCCACTTAGAGACCGTAATATCTCGGCTTGTATTGAAGCAATGTTATTGAAATTTTGCGTATACGATTCACTATTTTCTAACAATTTTTGGCATATAAATCATATTGATACGAACTGCATTTCTTAAGGTGTCTGCCAACTTGACGTCAAGTTTGCAGCCTCACCAAGATACTCAAATATCTTTTGAATCATAGTATCACTATTTATATGCTATAGTTCACTATTTATCACTATTTATTAACAATTTTTTGACCTAGTCAAAACCTTCTAATTCCATGGTGAGTCTGCCAACTATACGCTAATGTTGTTTCCGTAATTGGCTTATGTATTGTATAATTATACCGGCCTTAATGCTCTGTAAATGCTGTGGTAACAATGTTCAATAAATAAAATAAAAAATAAAAAAAGTATATTTTGTACTGCAAATTTTTAGTTCCATATTATTTAATTTCAACTCTTTATGGCCAAGCTGTACGTACTACGTAGGTCTTCTAAATTCCTTGGTCAAACACGTACACCTTATCACACATCACTCACTACACTACCTACTACCATTTTGGGGCATGGCCTTTGATAGGCCACGGTATAGTTCGAATCACGAAAGATGACCACAAATGGTGCTTATAGGGACACAGTATGTTCCTATGGGTTCATATTACCGAACCAATTTTGTATTGTGTAAACAGGTGCCGCGCAGTCGTCGTCGCGCACTCAACTTGTAAACGCACCTCTTAATATTATAAAAGTTTAATTTAAATATCCTCTTTTACTTTCACTCGCGTGGTCCGCCTTGTTAGGATTCCTTGCATCCAACAGCACTCATCTTCGCGTCTTAACTCATGAAGAAAAGACTTTAGACAAAATAATATTTCATATTCATATAGATAGATAAATCGATATTATTTAAATGTATGAGATCTTATTTTGTCAAAAGTCTTTTCTTCATGAGTTATGACGCGAAGGTGGGCGCCATTTGTGGCCATCTTTCGTGATTCGAACTGCACTCATGTTATACCTAAGAGCTTGATGTCAAGCCGTCAAGCATCGCTCCTAAACTCTCCTACACGATTAAAATGTGATTGGCAAGCCGAATTTACGTGCTTCCGTTTAGAGGGGGTTCACATGAATTTTTTGCTGGTATGTTGTCTGCCGGGTCAATACTAGTTTAAAAAAGCTAGAACCCAGTACCGTAAAATCCAATTAAAAAAAGATTTAGTGACGATAATATTTGGGGTGGCAACTCTGACTGTTTTGGGCCGAGACCTTAAAGCCTCGATTACATACGCCGATTTAAGGACCTAATTTAGAGTTGCCACTCGTATAAATAAGTTAAATTTTAACAGTGAATTTGCACAAATGACGGAAAGGTCAACATTTTTTATGATTTTTTATTTTCAATTCTCATCTCCAATCTTAAACAATGTTTACTTTTCCGTTATAGTGTAGATTCGATTTTAAAATCAGACTTATTCTACAATATTTTATTGTCAAGTACGGGTGGCAACCCGAAATTGGATCCTAAAATCGTATGTAATCGAGGCTTAAGCCTCGATTACATACGCCGATTTAGCATCCTAGCTAGGAACCAATTTAGAGTTGCCACCCGTATAAATAAGTTCAATTTTAACATTAAATTTGCACAAATAACGGAAAAGTCAATTTTTTTTATGATTTTTATTTTCTATTCTCATCTACAATCTTAAACAATGTTTACTTTTCCGTTATAGTGTTAATTCAATTTTAAAATCGATGTTATTGTACAATATTTTATTACATAATACGGGTAGCAACCCGAAATTGGTTCCTAGCTAGGAGGCTAAATCGGCGTATGTAATCGAGGCTTTAGAGAAGGGAAGTAAGGGGAGCAGGCATAAACTGCAATAACAAAGCATTCGTGACGTCAGGCGCGTGCTGTGTCCGCCATTTTTTGTTCCTGTCACATGTTACAATTTCAACTCTATGCTGTTAACATAAGGTGTATGTACACTAAGCTAAGCCGCCATGTTTTGTTCCATTACAATGGAGAACAATGAAGTAGGTATGCACGCTTTTTTCGTAGGTATGCCTGCTCCCCTTACTTCCCTTCTCTAAGGCCGTGACCGCCAGTTTAGCCAACATTATAACACCCATTTGCACTAAACTTAAGAATCGCCTAAGTCTTTTCTTCACTAACTTAAGACATTCTTAGCAAAAAATTGCATTGCACCAACCTTAAGACGTTCTTAAATCCACTTTAGGCTATTCTTAACTTACGGGCTCAATATCGAGCGCCCAAGGCTTAAGAAATTGTAAATCTGTGGTTATAGCCTGTGGCCGTCAATTGTGACAAAAACAGAAATATTTGCTGAAAAATTGAAGATTCATGGAACATTCATTGAAATAATTGAATTACTAAACGACTCGGTGGAAAATCGCAAAAAATGTCGTATTTCAATACAATTGCCGCACTTATAAAAGAATAAGTACGTATGAAATAACCGTACTTGTATGTAAACTTCTGGCATAGGCTGCCGTGTCAAAGTTAATTTTTGACCCCAATTACCGTATAATACGGCAATTGCCGTACCATTGGCAGCACTGCCGCGATTTGATTTCCATTTTCTAAATTGACAGTTGATGATGATGACTTAACTTTTTCGGTCACCCTACCAAATAAAATAAACCAACGCCTTATCTTTCGTCTCCTTTTAACTCATGAATTAATCCATGTGATGTTATAACCAAAAAAGTATTCCATGACCTATATTACTTCGCCGGTTTAAAAATCCATAAACAATTAATATTTACATTCGTTCAGTCTTTCACTTAGCAAGGCGATATGCCCAAGTTACGACGTAGACAAAAATTTCAGCTCGGCATTTTTAGGCTGTTCCTACGCTAAGAAATATCTTAACTACGACACGCCTAACTTGAGTTTAGTGCAAACGGCTGTAAGATTCTAATACCACAGAATACATAATACTATCAAAACCGTGTGGTTGGCAATGATCTGCATAACAAACTCGAGCTCAAACCAATGTATGGAGTGCGGTCTCTTAAACGTAGTGATTATATTCTCTTTGGAGACCGCTATTTTTGGTATTAGAGTGTATTGGTATGCGTTAAAAAAAATCGGATTAGTATTCGAGTCCAGGTACTCGCATTGGGTATTCGAGTACTGAGACTAGTATTCGAATACTCAATTTAACTCGAATACTGTTTTGACATTTGTGAAACGTGCATTTACATTTTTTTCACATAACAGTTCAAAAGGTAAGTATTACTTCACAAAATGACACTGGTTTTATGTATTAATTTCTACAAAAATAAAACAATTATAAACATATAAATTAAACAATTAAATTTAGCGCTAAAACTGATTGTCTACCCGCTTTGGTATTCGCATAATTTTAATATATTCGAATTAGTATTCGAGTCGGCCCTGCCTGTCTCGGCCCGTCACTAGTCACTGGTCGTATGTCTAGAGTTGGACGTTTAAACGAAAAGCACTTAAATAAGCGTGCTTATTTAAATAAGTGCAAAAGCGCGCTTTCAATTTTAAGCAAAGTGTGCTTTCTACTTATTGTAAAAGTCCCGCCATCTATCATGTTGTGGTAGAACTACTTGCTTCAACGTTCCTATTCGGCGTTTTTGCCATTTGAAGGCAGCACTTTAGCGTATATATGCAACTTTATTTGGTTGGTTTGAATTTTTTAAACGAAAAGTAAAAAAGCAGTAAGCAGTACGCTTTTTGCTGTCTTGGAGTGAGCACGTGTCACGTTTTCGTTCAGTTTGTTGCGTAATTTGCGTTGTATGCTTAAATTGCTAACGTGATTTACGTTTTGTTGTTAATAAACGTTGTAAAAACGTTTTATTGTATGAGGTGGTGATATGAGTAAATAAAATTTTGTAAACACTATTATTACTGCACTGCATTAGTTTTAAAGTTGTGAACATAAATAAAATGTCGAGAATTCAGGGAAAAATTGCAGAACGCAATATTTGTAAAGTTAAAGTTAATTGAAATATAAAAAAATATTAGGTTTTATTCAATATTTTGTTTATATCACAATAATTTTGTTCCGTTTAAAAAGCTCTCCGCGTAGTTTGTTTGTTTTTGGCAACACAACGTTGCAAGCTTTTTACTTCAACGGTTTCAACACAACGTAGGTACAAACGAAAAAAGCATTTAAGCAAAAAAGCACTTTTTTAAGCGTGCTTATTAAAAAAAGTACAACGTTTCAACGTTTAAAAATTTTAAGCCGTTTTTTCCACCTCTATATGTCAAATGTCGCAACTCTGTCATCGTGTTTGCGATTTGCGAGCGAGATTCCGATTCTAACCTAAAAATCCCAATTTTTAATAAATGGATTCGTCCTCAAACGATAGCTTTGCGTGGTCTCGTGAGTCGAACGATACTGAAGATAGCGAATTGTAAGTATAAATTTGTGTATCACTCAAGCTTTCCCTGTATTATCTTTAATTTAAAAAAAATATTTTCTTTAATGTACTCTGCTTTTCTCTTTTTATTTTGTAGTGTTTTCTTCAATTTTGATTAGTGTAAACTTTGAGATAAGTACCTATCAAGCTACCCCAGTAAATCTGAAGAACACTCATTATCATCTACCATAAACTAAGGCCGCGTTCCGAATCACGCTCACAGCGCTGTGAGCGCGAATCCGACCAAATTAAAAAGTCACAAAATATTACACAAATAGGGTATTTGTTTACCTACCTAATTTAATGGATTATACGCTAACAGCGCTGTTGGCGTGATTTGGAACGCGGGGTAAGCAGAGACAGACCCTCAGAGAAGTAGGCCAATTAGTCTTCTTAAATACATGGTCCAAGAAAACAAGGTCTGGCATTCCGGGAGTAACACAGACTTACGTCTATCCAGTTGTTTGACAATATAGTAACTAGCAAAGAATGGAGGGTTTATTTCTGTCACACTCATTACAAAATTATTATAGTGCATTTTAATTATGAATTGTTTCTCTTAGCAAACAGAACTGTTCAATTTAAAGATGAATTTAATGTAATTTTCAATACCAATAGCAAAGATGACGTAAGCATGTGTTACCTACTCAACTTCCTCTGTCTCGAAATGCTGTACCTGGCGCAGTATCGGTGGCGTAGAGTCCATACAAGCCGATTCCCATTGGCTTGCCTTTTAAAAATCCCGCCCTACTGATCAGTGGATATGCATACTGCATATTAAAATCAATGGTGAAACCAACATTTTTGTAGAACAGCGTTACTTCGCCATAATTTCACCCCTCGCCACTGCGCAGTATATTATTATGCCATGCTTAATACAAACGATATGACACTATTATGTAAACTGAATTTTTGTCAATGTTTTATTGGCTTCCGCGATACAGGCTTGTCCAAGTGTGGTAAGTGGTAGCCGCTGCTAACTGTTTTAAGTGTGCGTTTTATGAATAAAGATTATTTCTATTTCTATTTCTTTATCAATTTCATAACTTTAGAGAGAATAAATTACTAACCTAGTCCTTATTCTGGTTTAAATTCTTCAATACCTACTTTTTTGTTTCAGTAATTCTCCGATGACTGATCACAGTAAGAAAACGATTCTCAACAACCAAGACGATGAAAAAGCTCCAAATAATAGCTATGAAGATTTATCTCCTGAAAAGAAAAAAAAGAAAAGGAAACTAGAGTTGGAACCGCCTGATAGTGAAAATTCTATTGACAGTCCTAAGAAAAAGAAAATTAAACTGGAGGAAATTGAAGACGCCTATGTTAAAAAGAAAAAAAGCAAAAAAAAAGATAAACACAATAGTCACGATACACTCGACTATTCTGAAGATAATATTTTAGAAGATTATGACTATCTTAATATGAAAGTTAAACAAGAGCAGGATAACTGTAAGAAAGAAAATGTTTCAAAAGCAAAAAAACATAAAAAAAGTTTTAGTGAAACTGAAGAGAACAATTCTTTAAATGACACTGATATCAGTGAAAAAAAGGAAAAAAAGATAAAAATAAAGGATAAACATATTTTAGAAACTGATGCTTTTTTGTCGGATGAAGAAAAACTTGCAACCAGCCCAAAAAAACGCAAGAATAAGAAAAGAAAAGAAACCATACCAGATGAAAGTAATGACGAAAACCTCATAATCGAAGACAAATTCAGTGCTGAAGAAACTATAATTCAAAAAATTCCTGACCATCATACAACTTATGATAATGGGGAACTAGGTGACATGGAAATAAAGGATAAACATATTTTAGAAAATGATGCTCTTTTGTCGGGTGAAGAAAAACCTGCTACCAGCCCAAAAAAACGCAAGAATAAGAAAAGAAAAGAAACCACACCAGATGAAAGTACTGACGAAAATCTCATAATCGAAGACAAATTCAGTGCTGAAGAAACTATAGTTCAAAAAATTCCTGCTCATCATACATCTTATGATAATGGGGAAATAGGTGACATGGCCAGAAATAATAAAGTTAATGCAACAGAAAACACTGACTCATATTCAAATGATGATTCAAAATCTCATAACTTTACTCAAAATTACCATACTAACACCAAAATTGAGCATGAAAATATAAACAGTCCAAAAATTAAGGAAAAAAATAACAGTCCAAAAATTAAAGATAAAAATGATAAACATAACTCCACTTCTGGTAATAGCTTAAGAAGTACAAATTCAGTCAGTGAACAATCTCATGTCACCCCAAGAATTTTAGAAAGAATTAGATTTGAAGATGAATCTGATTCAGACACAGAGAAGACTCCAATTTGTACCGACAAAGGATCATATTCATCAGGTTTGAATAGATTTTTAAAAGGAAAACCTTCATTACAACCAGTGTTAGAAAAAATGCAACAAAGCAAAAAAATTACTGATAATGATGAGTTATGGATACTGAAATGCCCTCATGAATTAGATGTAGTTGATTTTAAAAGTAAAGATTTCATTTTAGATAGTAAAAGCAAAATTAAAATCAATGGTGAAACCTTCATTGGCAACTTGGATGAAGATATTGGTAGGGTAACTGTAATGACAACTGAAAAAGAGGAGTTCTTAATCAAAAATTTAAAAGTAAATGGTGTGATCACCCTTCGCAAAAGACTTCCCAAACCACATGTAGTTGAACACAATTTGATGGCCAATTATCAAACTGACTTCATACCTCTACCTGAAACAAAATGCCGTCACCCACTTTTTGGTTCATATTATAAAAGTTCACTAAAAATTCCCAGTCCCATTGCACAAAGGTTAAACAATGATGAAAATATCTCTTCATCTGTAAATTATGATAAAAAGAAAAAAAAGAAACATAAAAAAGAACTTAATGGAGATTTGGATGATAACATTAACGTAAAACCTAAAACTGAAGTAGATGGTCCAACCAAAAAAGCCAAAAAACGAAAACACGATCGTGACAGTGAAACATCAATAAAAAAGGCAAAAAGAATAAAACAAGAACCAGATTCGTCTGATGTATGGGAATCTGAAAAAGCAATAGAAGAAAATCTCTTCAACTTTTAAATCTAAGCATACTTTTGTATTGTATATATAAATAAAATCTTAGATGTACTTTAATGTGGTGAAGTTATTTTACTTATTTCTGAAAGAAAGCTATAGTCAAGTCATTCAAAATAATGCATTACATTATTTATTTATTTTATTTTATTTCGTTAGGAAAACTAACAGCTTTGAGACATGAGTAGATTTTAGAACCATTACATTATTATAATAGTTCTATTTTTTGAGATTTTAGCATCACAATGCTATTTTTACACAACAATACGAAATAATATATACTAGAACAAATTCGACATGTCACCAGATCATTGTCTCAAGCGGGTATCGATCCCGCGATCTTTGGAAGTCTAGTCCAATGCTCTACCAACTGATCTACAGAGTCACTGTGGCATCATCAATTTTTAAACGTAAGAGTAGGATATATTGAAAAAAAAATCGATGCAACTGCAGCATTCATCAATGAAGATTGAATATTTTTTTTGATTTTTGACAATTTGCTTAAGATGAAACAGCTTAATTTTTCGAGATTGAGATTTGGCATTCAAAATAATCCATTGTGGATCTGGCCAATGGATCTAGTGAGAATTAAGGCTATTATTTTTATATAATATCAAATAATAATAATTATTTTACAAAAAATTCGACTCCTCGTCACCAGATCATTGTCACAGGCGGGAATCGAACCCGCAACCTTTGGAAGCCCGGTCCAATGCTCATCCAACTGAGCTACCGAGTCACTAGTGGCATGGGGGCCACTAGGGCTACTAACCCAGGCTATTACATACCTGAGAGAAACACTGGCTGCTTTGTTTTTATTAACTAATGGGGAGGCGAAGGCAAAGTGAATTACAGATGGCGCTTCATTCTTTGGAACAATTGTCAGTTTGAGCTTATATTGTCTTGACTGTGTATTACGTGATTTTACTTTCTTAGATTGTATTTTTTTCGGTTTTGCGGACAAACAATGTATTATATGCTAACTTTAGCTCATATAAAAGAAGAATTACGGAAAAGAAAAGCCAAAACAACAGGCAAGAAAGTTTATAGCAACTTACAAAAAATTGCTAACAAGCATTACATTTCTTTAAATTTCGTGTAAGATTTACAAGTAATCTTCTTATTTCAGATTAGAAGCATATGATTTAAATTTTAACAAAGCAACTGAGTGTGAATTTCCGTGTTTATAGTTGCCTGATGATGCCTTCTGTGCAATAGTAATTTCAGGTTTCTGTACTGGAATTTCTGTACCATCCAAAATTACACGAACCGTTTTATCATATTTATTTTATTATTCTAAGTTTCTTGAATGACTCTGGCATATAAAATTCTATTAATTCTCTGTTTGGCCCCAATATTGGGCTTATTCCATATTTGATATACCTATAAAATTCATCCAAGTTATAAATATTCTAGAAACTGCTGAGGTTGAAATATTAAAGAACAAAGCTGTTATAATTCAAATGTTGTTTTATTTTGGCGAAGCTTCATCAAATTCATGAAACATTCCTTTTGATTTATAATGTTTCTCAGGCTCAGCAAAGGAGAAAATCGAGGGAAAAGCATCTTTTTTTTGATATTTTTTTGCCCAATATTTTTTTTGTTACTGGGAAATCGATGAACTCCAATAATTTACAAGTTACATGCATAACAATGCGGAATTTTCTCAGTATAAAATTAAAAAGTGCAATACTCCAAGAGATTCCCATATGTTTTGACACTTTCTTTGAGGCGGCCCGGTACCAAGACCAGACGCCACCTATCGGGATAAAATTGCGCTTT
This sequence comes from Agriphila tristella, assembly GCA_928269145.1. NCBI lineage: Eukaryota > Metazoa > Arthropoda > Insecta > Lepidoptera > Crambidae > Agriphila > Agriphila tristella. The sequence goes on from OV743435.1 coordinate 5,925,328, forward strand.
TCCTCCCCATTAAATAGATGGCGTTATTATGTATGTAGGTAATACCACAGAATATTACTAATAGTACAAAGTGTAATACGAAGTTCACAGGGTCCACTAGTTAGTAATAAAAGTAAATATAACTTATTGCAATAAAAGAATGCTAAACTTGAAGAATAATCATTTATTACTGTGTCAAAATATTAAATACATAATACTATATCCATTACTTATGTTAAAATACCTACATTGGAGTGTAACTTGCAAGAAAATGATTACAATTTATCAGTGCATTTTGAGGGAATGTTTAAGAGTTGTTAGTTAGTTCTTAGCTGGTAGTCTCCATTCTGAGTGATATACCTGACCCATGGGAGGGCCTGGTAGCCACTCTTTTCAATAATCTTCAAATACCTCACTTGAATACCTGATGTAGTGAAGTATGGGATCTCAAACTTCACTTGAATGGGGGGTTTGCCATCAATATCCTCACATTCAACCGAAGGCAAACCAAAGTGGGCCCTCATCAAATATTCCTTGCCTCCTGGGAATGACTTTATTGACCAAGTGATTGCATTTTGTTCAGGAGTGTATTTAACACTGCCAATGGTGGTCTTGAACTTAGGAGAATCTGCATCAGCTGGGACGGGAATTATTATTTCAACATTATTGGCTGTTGACCGCCGCTTGAACTGGGACTTGGCCTTTATCATGTACTCTACCCTCGAATGAGCATGACGTTCAATGACAGACTCAATCCATATCAGTGGTTTCACATGTGTGTTCAATCTATAAGACATCAGTTCAAATTCACCATCAGGTGGTATGAAAGATATTGTCCTGTCATTTTCAAAACGTGACAGTCTCACACACTGATGAAATTTTACATCTTCTAGCTCAACAGACTTAGATTTCCCTCTGCCAGTACTTTCGAAGAGGACTTTGTCATTCAAGCCTAGTCTCAACTCGGGCATGCCAGATAGATACACCCTCATTTTTATTGCCCCAACAATCTCGCTTCGCAGAACATTGCCATTAGAATTTGCAAGCAAATTGACTGATTCAATAACATCCAGGAATACTTCATTTTTCCTATATTTGATGCCTTCTGATCGCCATGACACAGCGTTGGTAACTGCCATGGGTATTCTGGGCTGCATCTCCAGTTTATGGCCCTCCTGAGTTATATATTCTTGTAGAATCTTGCTATCTGTTGTTTGAGGATATCCAAAATCAATCAATTCATCTAACAACTCGTAGATCACAACAAAATTATCACGAATACTCTCTTCTTCCAGTTCTTTGAAGTACTCTGTCATAACTTCGACAATTTTGTAGAGGAATACGAACACAAGAGCAATGTTGGCATTCTTCTTAGTTGTGGAGACTATATACAAGTTGTTGGTTTTAATGTAGGAGAATGTACACTCACTAGTTTGTAGTAAAGGAGTCAGCATACCTTCTTCCTCTTTATCCATGAGTAAAGGCATGAATTTATCAATGACGCTCATGTCGACATCTCCACGATAGTTACGAGAAATTAGGACTTTGCCTTTAACGTCTAGTATGTATATCGCTGAAGAAGACATTGTGAAGCTGAAAAGATTAAGAAATTGCGTTAAAAGTCAGTATCTAGCTCACCAAAACCTGTTCAAGTCGTGAAAACGTTGTCGTCACTATGTACGATTATATTAAATGTCAAATGATTCATAATGTATTATAATATAGACAGAAGTAACCTGAATACTTACAGAGTAAATATAACTGATTATTTTAAGGAAATTACTACATTATCTTGATAATTAACCGAATCCGCCATGTATTTGTGAATGACGGAACCGATGACGTAATTTGACAAATAAAAATGACAGTGACAGTGCCTGCATTCAGGCCAATCGCTAAGTCACCGATCACCACAGTATACATTTTAATGCAAGACAACGCTCGCGCTCGTGTGAACACCGTCAAAACAAGGCGATAAAGGTCGAACAAATTATTGGACGCGGCTAATGGCCGAATACTCAAACGCTACTTAACTTTGAGCGGCTCTCAAGCAGCATGCTGTCTTTGTCATATCTTTGACATTTAATGCGACAGGACGACGTTTGAGAGCCCCTCAAAGTTAATTAGCGTTTGAGTATTCGGCCATTACTGCCGCGGCTGATCTGAGGTGTGCAAACTATGACAGAGGTTACACGATCAGTCGGAATGCAATTCTACCA